>OY728122.1:803553527-813553527 GCA_963277665.1 Viscum album | reverse complement strand
CATTTATTATAGCCTACTCTTATTACATATTATTCTCATAGACTTTTCATGTCTTTCATACACTTTACAACTTAACCTATTATACCTACACATATTTATGGTTTATATGAATAGGCTGGATTTTTTATAGACACTTTTGATTGTGGCCTATTGAGTAGATATCACTCCTTGTTTGGACTATTTATTGGTACCCGAAAAAAATTCATGGATGTAGGTAGAAATAGGGGAAAGATCCTGGTTGTCATTTATTGACTGATTGTAGCATGGGAGAGGGGGAGAAAAGGGCCGAGATATGGCTCATGGTTATACAAGTAGATAATATTTTTGGTCTTTTTAGTTATTTTGATATACCTATATGTATGTGTGCTGCTGACAGGTTTTCTTGTTCTTCTTTATTTAGAGACATGACATTACATCATTTTGTATATTTAACTAGATACTCTGATTGATGGCTTGCTTATTATTATTATCTAAATTTTTTAATTCAACTGTTCTAGTTTTCATTTATTATTCTTATTTTATTATCAATTTTTTACACCACTGTGTTACTTTGTTTATGAGCATATAGTCTCCCCACTATAACAACTTAAACCCACATTTCTAGTTGGAAGACTCTGACATATGCGGAGGCTCACTTGAGGCCTTATGACCAATTGATTTTGGCTACTTATGAGTGAACCAGGATTGGGACATTACCGCACTGACTACATCGGTTAGAGGTTGATCTAGATTATATGATGTGTCTAGAGACTTCGACCTGATGCTAGGGTAACATCTATCTTTAGTATATTTTCTATGTTTATACATATATCCAAAATAAATAAATTTTTTAATAGATTGGATATATTTTATGTAGTATATTTTGGATTTCTCCCTGAGGTGCATCATATTCTATGACACCGATGGAGAGAAGGTTGTGTTCATTGGAGAGAGAGACCCTCAAATGTGTCAAAGGTCTATTGATTCAATTCCCTCATTTATAGATATATGATTTTGTCTTTAGTAAAAAACAATTCTGTGGTGTTTCCTTAGGTTACATAGGAGTACCCTAATTTCTTTCTAGAAGAGATTGAGACTGTACCCCTATCGATGAGAGATCGATTTCAGGATATAACTATAACTGGGAGTTTCTATTATATCAATGTCTTCTTATAGGATATAACATTCTAATTTTCCTGAGATTTAGATTCATATTGATGATATTCTATAGCGAGGATTCATCTACCCTGGTGTGTCTCCTTGAGGTGCCCAAGTTTTGTTTATGAAGAAGGCATATGACAGTTTGTGCTTGTGTATTGATTACAATTAATTAAAATAGGTGATAGTAAATAACCACTATACTCTTCCATGTATTAACAATTTGTTCAATCAAATAAAGGTATATAGGTGGTTCTCAAAGATTGATTCTATATCAATATATCATTAGATTTGAGTGAATAATAGGAATATCAGGAATATTTCTTTTAGATGTCATTATCGGTATTATGAGTTCTTTTTAATATCATTAGTTGTTATGAACACTCCATTTATGCCCATGGGAATGATAAATGTAGTATTATGTGACTTTATATATCAATTCTTGGTGTTTTTTATTAATGAAATATTTGTGTTCTCTGAGTTGGAGGAGGAGCATACAAAGTATTTGAAAGAAATTTTGGGAGTTCTTCATCATCAATAGCTGTTCAGAATGCTTTTAAAGTGTGTTTTATGGTTCCATGAGGTATGTTTATTATGAAATATAATTTATGATCGTGATGTAGCCATGGACACTCCAATGGTTGAGGTAGTTGTTTTCTTGGGTATCACCAGAGAGTGCTAAAAAGGTGAAAAGTTTCCTTGGTTTTACTAGTTATTAAAGAAGGTTTATTCATAATTTATCTTAGATTGTAACCCATATAATAGCATTTACTAGAAAGGACTAGGTGTTTGTGTAGACTGACCAGTGCCATGTTACTTTCATGTATATGAAAGATAATATGGTCAATGATATGGTTATTCATTTTCTATAAGTTTCCATTGCATTTTAGGTTTTTTATGATGCTAAAAATATTTTATTTGATTCTAATCTGATACATTAGATTGAAATTATCTTTTATGGGTCTCAGTAGTTACAACATCATGAATGTAACCATTCTACCCATGATCTTTATATATTTTTTTGTATTTTTTGATATACAGTTATACCAGCATTACCTAATTGGCGAGAACTTTTTTATCTTTACAAATGAAAATATTTTGGGCTATGTATTATCAAAGTGAAATTTTAATTTTCAACAACGACAGTGGATGGAATTCTTACAATATCATGAATTCAAGATTTTCTATATATTGGGAAAAATAAATGTTGTGGAGAATTCTTTGAGAAGGGAGTCACACAATGATGCCATGAATGAGTTTGATGTTGTTTGAAGGGTGATATATTATATTCACACCACACACCTTGATATGGGTGCAATTGATAGTAGAGGGCGTCTTTAACAGATGATAGTGTAGTCATCCTTGGTATAACAGGTGGAGGAAATCCCAACATGGGGATTCTGTGGAAGAGGTCTGATGAGATCAAGTGGTTTATGGTAATTATCTATAGGGGTGGTATAAGGATGATTAATATTATCTATTGTTTCATAGGGGATTCATGTTCCTTTGGTTACACATTACTTGTTTCTATATGAGTTCCATAGTTCAACCTTGGTAGTGTATCCTACCATTGTGAAGATTTATGGAACCTTACAAGGTCCGTTTTAGTGGTAGGATGTTAAGTGATATATTATAGAGTTCATCTATAAATTTTTTAATTTCTAGAGGTTCAAATATAAGAACTATATTCCTAGAAAGTTTCTTTATCCATTTGATCTTCCCTAGTGTAAGTGGGAGGAAATTTTGATGGACTTTATCATTGGTTTTCCTTGAGATAAGGGAGGCTGTGATTAAATATGGTTAACCATGGACCGCTTGATGAAGTTAGATCAATTCTTAGTGATTAAGGAGTTAAGATAAATATAGATTTTACTAATTAAGTATTCGGAGTTTATGGTGATGATTCATTGGGTTTTGAAGGCAATCATCTCTAATCGTGATCCTTATTTCACCTTAAAGTTTTAGAGAGGATTCGAGTTTTATTTTGGATCTTAGTTATGAATTATCACTATTTTTCATCTATTTATAGATAGTCAAATAGGGTAGACTATCCAAAATTTAGAGGAAATTTTTTTTCATGTGAATATTGGATTTTTGAGGTTTATGGGTGGGGAAACTACCCTTGGTTGGTTTTTCCTAAAATAGTAGTTTTCACTCTACCATTGGAATGAACCTATTCAAATAACTATATGACTAACCATTATGATATCTATTGTGTTATAATGAGGTTAGTTTTTTATTAATTCTTGGATTGAAATTGGTGTAGAGTATGATAGAGAAGGTGTAGGTAAATTTCAAGTGAATAAAGGAAGCACATGATCGTCCGAAGTTCTATGCTGATCATAGGATGAGGCCTATGATGTTTGATGTTAGAGTTCATGTGTTTTTGAAGGTATATCCTCATCATTGTTAGTAAAGGTTTGGTCATGGGGGTAATATATATCCTTGATTTTTTGTATCTTTAAAGGTATTAGAGCATGTTAGAGCTATTTTATATTAGTTGGCACTTATGCCTAGATGATATGGATTCATTATATATTTCAAGTGTCACAAATTCACTAGTACCTTTATGATGATTCACCTATCATTTATTGGGGAAATATGGATTTTGATGATGATGTGACCTTTGAGGAGTATCCATTTTAGATTAAGGACTATCAAGAGAACGTACTACATGGGAATGCTCTTTCTTTAGTACACGTCTAGTGGAAATATTGTGTCTTGGAGGAGAGTACTTGAGAGAAGGGGTTGATGATTAGATATCAATATCCGAAGTTGTTTGGTGTTTGATCTTTGTTGAGATTTATTTTTTGACCTTTGATTCTTTTATGAGATAGATAGTTCTGTGTGTTTATAGTCACTTGTTTAGTGACGTGATAGAGGCACTTTATTCTTAAGATATCCCTAAGAGGTATCTCATGGGATAGCTCTTTTATTCCCCCTTTATTCCTTTATAGATTAGTTTTTAATTCTTAGGATTAGAATTGTATGAGAGGCATCTGATGTAAGAGATCAATTTTTTAAATTCCTTCATATATCTTTTCACACGTCTTAGAGGTGTTGATATAGAGTTTCAAGGAATTCGAAATGCTAGAAATGGGTTTTGGCCATCTATAAGTCCTCCACTCCATGATAGCGTGCATAGTTCTAGTCATGGTAAAGCTAGTTTGGAGTTGTGAGACTGTTGTGTCCATTTTGTGTTAGTCATTCTGAGACCTAAGGTATCTTGTCTTGACCCATTCCCCAAAAAGACACTATAATGAGTGGAGAGTGATGGTGAATGCCTGAGTCCCTCCTCTAGTAGTCCCTAGGATGGTGACTAGAATTGAGGGTATAATAAACATGTATATGGGAGGCATTACTCTCTAAGAGAAACATGAAGAAGAGAGAGATAATAAGGATACAGAAACCAACACCCGCTTAGAAAAATATATAAAAGAAAACCCAAGTTCCAACATTCAATGTCATATAGTATTAGACAATTGAAAGGAAAACTACAAGTACCAAAAGGGTAAAAATGACAGCGACCATGAAGCCTTAACAGATACTATAAAAACCCATGTAGTTGGGGTTTAACTTAGTGGTAAGCACCCTGTAATCCTAAATAAAAAATTGGGGTTCAAAACCCATTGGGAGCAGGTACTATAGAATTACTGTAGTGGTACTTTAGCAGTGGTGGTACTATAGATCAGCAGGTATTATAGCGGCGGCAGGGCACTATAGTAGTGGCGGTACTGTAGCAAGCGGGTTACTATTCACAGAATGGGCATTAGGCCAAAAATTTGGGCTTACGGGCTATGTAATGGGCTACAAGTCCACTGGGCCTTCGAGATATGTAATGGGTCTCCCTCTACCCAGTTAAAAGAGGTCTTTTCGTTGATTTAATAATAAAATGAGGCTTCAACCCCAACCTTTAAAAAAAAGATACTACTAAAACCCGAGCTAGTAATGTCCAGCCTGATCTCCAACCTACTCCAACTGACCTAAAAAATAGTTTATATATATACATAGGGTGAGTATAATAGTATAATTAGTAGGATCCTCCTTGGATCCTCTCATGCAAAAGATAAAGAAATCTTTTTTAAAGCATAATGAACAACAGTGAAACGAACTCATCACCTAAAAAGGTATACTAAAATTATCATCCTCACCATGGATATCTCTCACCAAGTAACACATAAAAGAGAGAAAATAATATAGTAATAAAGTATCAAGGATACCCCAATCCTGCTTCCTAATTGATTTTCTACTTTCCCCCAACGTCGCACATCTTGAGCCTTATCTCTCAAAAACTAAGCCAACCCAAAAACACCTGGGCATAGAACCACCGCATGCAACTTATGCATCACATAACCACAACACACCATATCCATATATAGTAACCAAGTAATTTCTAGAATCCAACACAACCTATATGATGTATATCAAACATCAAGTATTTTACATCAAGAAATTACATCCCATACACCGAGTAAGTACCTCAAGCCATCACAACCTATACACGTCATACATATAATAATCCTTTGGATAATATATCTCGTAATACATGCATGTGAAATAACCGCAAGCCATCATAAACCTCTACACACAAATATTAGAAACTAACCATTGTGTATAACAATATATGTAACCACCAAGAGAAGAGAGTGGGTCCATAGGAGGTTGTCAACCATCCATCCTCTCATCAGGAAGTTGGGGACAACACCCTCCTAGAGTCTACTAGGTGTCAGTTTCTCTAACCGAAATGGGTGGGGTAGCGTATGAAATAAAATAATATACATGATATAATAATATATCTCACAACCATACTATAGGAATAACCTATTCTTAGACTCAACTGTCGCTAATGTTTCTCAAAATCCCAGTTGAGACTACTAAGACCATATATTCTATAAGCACACAAGAATATAAAAGAGCTACATTAAATTCATTCTTTCCTTTTTATCACTTCTTTCCATTAATTAATTCATTATCCATTAATTATCTATTTAGATTGTCCATGTTACATTACATTACATTACATTACATTACATTACATTACATTACATTACATTACATTACATTACATTACATTACATTACATTACATTACATTACATTACATTACATTACATTACATTACATTACATTACATTACATTACATTACATTACATTACATTACATTACATTACATTACATTACATTACATTACATTACATTACATTACATTACATTACATTACATTACATTACATTACATTACATTACATTACATTACATTACATTACATTACATTACATTACATTACATTACATTACATTACATTACATTACATTACATTACATTACATTACATTACATTACATTACATTACATTACATTACATTACATTACATTACATTACATTACATTACATTACATTAGATTACATTACATTACATTAGATTACATTACATTACATTAGATTACATTACATTACATTACATTACATTACATTACATTACATTACATTACATTACATTACATTACATTACATTACATTACATTACATTACATTACATTACATTACATTACATTACATTACATTACATTACCTTACATTACGTTACATTACATTACATTACATTACATTACATTACATTACATTACATTACATTACATTACATTACATTACATTACATTACATTACATTACATTACATTACATTACATTAGATTACATTACATTACATTACATTACATTACATTACATTACATTACATTACATTACATTACATTACATTACATTACATTAGATTAGATTACATTACATTACATTACATTACATTACATTACATTACATTACGTTACATTACGTTACATTACGTTACATTACATTACATTACATTACATTACATTACATTACATTACATTACGTTACATTACATTACATTACATTACATTACATTACATTACATTACATTACATTACATTACAATACATTACATTACATTACATTACGTTACATTACCTTACATTACATTACATTAAATTACATTACATTACATTACATTACATTACATTACATTACATTACATTACATTACATTACATTACATTACATTACATTACATTACATTACATTACATTACATTACATTACATTACATTACATTACATTACATTACATTACATTACATTACATTACATTACATTACATTACATTACATTACATTACATTACATTACATTACGTTACGTTACGTTACATTACATTACATTACATTACCTTATGTTACGTTACGTTACGTTACGTTACCTTACATTACATCACATTACATTACATTACATTACATTACCTTACATTACATTACATTACATTACATTACATTACATTACATTAAATTATATTAGATTAGATTACATTACATTACATTACATTACATTACATTACATTACATTACATTACATTACATTACATTACATTACATTACATTACATTACATTACATTACATTACATTACATTACATTACATTACATTACATTACATTACATTACATTACATTACATTACATTACATTACATTACATTACATTACATTACATTACCTTACGTTACGTTACGTTACGTTATGTTACCTTACATTACATTAGCTTATGTTACGTTATGTTACATTACCTTACATTACATTACATTACATTACATTACATTACATTACATTACATTACATTACATTACATTACATTACATTACATTACATTACATTACATTACATTACATTACATTACATTACATTACATTACATTACATTACATTACATTACATTACATTACATTACATTACATTACATTACATTACATTACATTACATTACATTACATTACATTACATTACATTACATTACATTACATTACATTACATTACATTACATTACATTACATTACATTACATTACATTACATTACATTACATTACATTACATTACATTACATTACATTACATTACATTACATTACATTACATTACATTACATTACATTACATTACATTACATTACATTACATTACATTACATTACATTACATTACATTACATTACATTACATTACATTACATTACATTACATTACATTACATTACATTACATTACATTACATTACATTATCTTACATTACATTACATTACATTACATTACATTACATTATATTACATTACATTACATTACAGTACATTACAGTACATTACAGTACATTACATTACATTACATTACATTACATTACATTACATTACATTACATTAAATTACATTACATTACATTCATTAGAGTAAATTCCATGCCATCCAGTCATAATCCAATCCAATTCCATGGTTTATCAAGATTAACATCTATTAAGCATTTTTATTCCATCATTAACCAACCCCATGGGTTAAACATTTTTTAATTCATTAATTAACATTATCATTCCATATCTATGTACTCTAGAAAAACCATACTATGATACCACCAATAAGAAACATGCAACCAAGCACATCTAGTTTCCTCAAGCAGTGGGGAAAAGAATGAAAATAAAATAAGAAACTTAGCTATCAGCCATTAAACAGATTCAAACGAGCGTACCAAGTATCAACATATCATCAATGGGTAAGACCATATTAAACCCGTTCCATCACCTCTAGTGCCATACCTCATATCGACATGTATATACTAATTCATCTCTCCTTCATAGACATCAACTACTGCCACATCATCTGAGACTACCTACCCACATATCACATTAACCATCACAGGATCAACCATACCAGGATCACATTGTATATGAGCCTCCTTTATCCATATCAAACATCATCCCTCTAGTCTTAGAATTACCATACTCCCATCACATAGTATTAGGAAACAAACAAGCAATAATCAAGAAAACTGGGCCTTCAAATCAAGTCATTCAGCCTTCTCATGCAAACGAACTCTTAAGGATCCAAAACAAGGCACTTGGCTTTCTCAATAAAATGGAAAAATTAGTTCTTAGAATAACATATTTATCATAAAACCTATTATTATTCCATATTTAATTAACATATTCATTATTAATAGGTTCCAACTATGAGAAACCTAAGGAATCATGCTATAACAATCTATCAAAAATTAATTAAACAATCAATTTCGCATGCATTTTCAATTATTATTATTATTAAAAATATGACCATTCTCCACATTATTTATCAATTAAATTAATCACATGGAAGATAAATTTCAATTAAACATGTGAATTTCATTAATTTTATTATCATCAAATTACATTAACCACCAGATTACAAACATGCCTCTTTAATTATTCTTAAACAAATTAATTATCAATTGATGATAGATTTAAGTTATTTACTAATTTCCATCAATAATAACATTATAAAAATCATGGAATAAATATAAAACTATCAAGAAAATAATTAGGAAAACCCCTACCATGGTATAAGGAAACAATATCATAAATATGTGATAGCAACCAATTTCTTTAATCGGACTCAATATTTATTAGGTAAATTTAATTTCCACCCAAAGGGATAAAGAATGATAAATATATGATTTCACATAAATAAAATAGAATCAATGAATCCCCTAAATCAAAATCCATTAATGTTATTGGCATGATAATGGACCACGTCATGGATCTTTGATCACCTCTCCCCCAAGAATTGCATCCATCCAAGGATTCCGCAACACAACTACACCAACAAAAAACAATAGAAACCCAATTAGAAACATGAGAGAGAAATAAAATAGAATGGAAAGAATATTTTGGGGGAAATGAAATAAAACTAAGAGAAATTTCTTGAAAACAATGTAATAACAGACCTTGGATCAACTCAGTTCACCAAAAATCGAAGGCAGAAGGCTAGATTAGATCCCAGGTTGAAGAGATATTAAAATTACAAGGATAGGGTTAATGGATCACCTGGAAAAATAGGGGGAGAGACACTATAAAAAGGTTTTGTGAAAAAATTGATTGGATGAAAAAATTTAAATATGTACAACATTAGGGATTTACATGGTGTGTAAATCCTTTACACGTCGTGTAAATTTCAAGCATCGGTTCTCACAAAAAAATGTGTCTCCTTTTTATTATTTAACCCTAAAGTTCTACACATCGTGAACCATCCCCAAAAAAGTTTTGAACCTCACTTACAAAAAATGTAAGGAGAACACAACATATAATATTCCTATTTTCAACATTTTACATCCAAACACTTTCAGACCACTACCAAGCCTCTGCCAAGATCCACTAGCCTCAGGAACGCAAAAATGGTGAGACCACATGGATCCATGCCCTTAAATTAGATACCTCTCAAACAATTATTGTCCTTGAAAATCCAAAACCAACCCAAATAGAAAACAGAAAGGGGTCATCTGAATGACCACCCCATGAGATACCTCTAAAATATCTCACCACCATTGGAGCTCAACCACCTCACCAAAGGAAAAAGCACAAAACCATGCAACAACTGCAAACATATCCTAAACATTCTCATAGGGAAGTTACCTATCAAAAGAGAGTAAATCTATAAGAATAAATAGGAGGAAACCATATCAAAAAATTGAAAGGTCAATATTCACAAAAGAACAACATTACAAGAGAAGAGATAAACATAAAAAACTTGGGGTAATGAGCATGCATCTACAACTCATGTTCCCAGGTACTCTCCTCCATGCCACCATTCTAAAACAATGAATGAACCAAGGGAATAGAATGATCATGAAACACCTTCTCATGGAAGTTATGGATTTAAAATGGCCACTCCTCAAAGGTATCATTATTTTCAACATCAATCTCATCCCAATCTATGACATGAGATTCATCATGAAGATAATGATGGAGCTGCGACACATGAAAAACATCATGTATCCAGATTATCTACGGGGGAAGTGCTATTTGATATTCCTTAATTCCAACATGATCCAACACCTTTAAAGACCTAAAAAACTAGTAATAAAGCTTAATATCATGGCAAAAAATATGCTGCTCCTGATGATGAGTCACCTTTAGAAACATGTGATCTCTAATGTCAAAATCCAAATATATCCTCTTATGATTGACATAGGATTTCTAATGATCCTTCACTACCTCCATATTCTTGAGAATTACTTGTACCATCTCTATCATATTCTCTACCATTTATATCCTGATAATTACTTCCTCTCCAACCCTAGTCCAACAAAATGGAGAATGAAAAGGTATGTCATACAAAGCTTCAAATGGAACCATACCAATGGTGGAGTGGAATCTTTTTTTTTGTTAGAAAATCTTGACCAAGGGTAGCTTCCTTATCCAAAAACCTCCAAAATAATAGACACAAGACCATAAAATCTCTTTAAAAGTTTGGATGGTCCTCTCTGTCTAAATGTATGCCTATGAATGAAAATAAGTGGTAAGGCCCAACTAAGAACCAAAATCAAGCTGGAGACCTCTCCACAACCTGGAGGTAAAATGAGGATACTGATTATAAATTATCATCCTCGAGACATTGTGAAGTCACACTACCTCCTCTAGATACTTACTCCCACTTCTACTATGGAACATATAAAGATTGAAGAAAACCACCTAAAACATGGTTGTTGACCTTCACCTTCTAACAAACAAAAAATCAAGAAACAAACTCAGCAACAACATGATTCAACTTAGGCCACCAAAACTGACCTCTTAAATATCAGTACATCTTAGTCATGCTAGGATGTACTACAAAAGGTGAACTGTGGAACTCTCAGAGAACCATATAACCCATCACTGAAGGAATGAAAATACTTCCCTAGAGTAACACCCAATGCTCTATATCCTTAGACCAACCATCATGGACATCTCTAGAAATAACTTCGTCCCTCTAAAACTCCACCTCAGAATCCCCCAACTGGGACTCCTCCACCTACCGCACCAAATATGACTGTAATATCATCTAGAAAATAAAACTTCTTCCCCAAACCTCTCCCATATCAAGATTCATCATTGAGAGTTCTTCCCTCACTCTCCAGGAATCTTAGAATTCATTCACGAAATCACTATGTGACTTACTTCTCAGCATATTAGCTACAAAATTACTCTTTCCCAGCATATATGAAATTTTGAAGTCATAATCCTATAAGAAATCCATACACCAATGCCGATGAAAGTTTAAGTTATTTTGGGAGAAGACATACCTCATGCTCTTAAGATTAGTAAAAATCACAAAACACTCACCAATGAGGTAATGTTTCCAAAACTTCAAATAAAACACCACTAACACCAAATTGAGATCATGGGTAGAATAATTATTCTCATGGTGACATAACTTATAAGACCCATAAGAAACAACCGATCTTCATTTCATCAAAATGTATCCCAAGACAAGATTCGAGGCATAAAAAAAACCTCAAACTGAACTCCCTCTACTAGAAAACATAGGACTAGAGCACTAACCAACTTCTCCTTCAAGTACTCAAAAGCTACTAGACACTAGTCAGTCCACAAGAATACCTGATCCTTTTTGGTCAAAGCTGTCAGAGGAGTCACAACCTGATAAAATTTTCCATAAACCTCCTATAATATAATTGAAGACCAAGGACACTCTGCACCTCTTCCACTATCTTGGGGGATACCCAAGACCCAACCACCTCTATCTTCAAAGGATACATAGATCATTCATGATGGGATAAAACATGCCCCAATAAATGGACTTCACAAGCCTAGAAATCACACTTAAAAAACTTCCAAAATAGATTCTCATGATGAAGAACTCCCAAAATAACATGCATATACTCTACATGATCCTTCTCATACGTGGAGTTCACAAGGATGTCATAGATGAAGACCAACATGAACTTATCCTAGAACTCTATGAACACTATGTTCATCAACCCCATGAACATAGTTGGATCATTCATCACAGAAAACAAAAAAAGAATGAACTCATAATTCCCATGATGAAAATAAAAAGCAGTATTTTTAATTTCCTCATCCTTCACCCGCATATGATGATATCCAGACTAAAAATCAATATTTGAGAACCAACTTTATCCCTTAAACAGATTGAATAAATCATTAATCCATGGAATATGATATTGATGATTCATTTTCAATTGGTTCAAGTGATGGTAATTGATACAAATCCACAAAATGTCACCAGCCTTCATCACGAACAAAATCAGTGTGCCCCAAGGTGACACACTTGGATGAACAAAACCATAATGAAATCGATCATCAATTTGTCCTCACATATCTATCAACTGATAAGGATCCATCATATATGAAGAAATTGAGATAGGAGACATGCATGACTATAAATCGATCCCAAACCCAATCTCTTGTCGAGGGGGTAATGCTGCAACATACTATAGAAAGACATCAGGGTACTCTTTTACAAAACTGGGAATCACTAACTTCCAAAACTCTAATAAACTCAGCATTATCTCAGCCATCAAATAAGATAAGGAAATAACAAGCCTCTGACCCATCTGAGGGTCTCACTCGCCAAAGAACACCACTGGTTCTCTATCAGCACCATATAACACAACCTACCACTTGAATAAATCGATGATAGTCTGAACTAAATACAACCAATCCATGAAAAGGATTATTCCATTTGGTTATACCCAAAAATATTGGAAATCACCCCAAGAGAGGTTCTACCCAACAATAGTCCACGATCTTTATATACTTCATACAAGTTAGCTTGACCTCCAACTAGCGTAGTCAATGCCAAGGGCACTAGAAGACTCTATAACTCAAGTAACAAATCATGAAAAATGTTAGGTTATATAAAGGAGTGTGTCTATCCTGAATCAAACAAGGAATGCACCCAAGTAGAAAATAAGAAAAGGGCACCCCAAATGATGTCTGGTTTTCTCAGTGCTAGTAATGTTAAGGCCCAAAGTTGTCCACTAAATGATCCAAAATCTCTCAATCCCTACTGTTGAAAACTTCTATAGATGTGCTCTGCTCTCTAAGGATGAGGAGTGTATTCGGGATTTCCTCTAACTACCCTATATCCTCTCTTCTGATCCCAAACTAGAGCACCCTACTACTGTTTCCTCGATTGAAACTACCTCAACAGAGGAACCTAAAGTGGAACCCCAAAAACACACTTACTTATCAGAAAGGTCAGGAACTATAATCACTAATAAACTTGGTATCCAAAAGGAAAACATGAATTTTATCCCTTAGAATAAGTTTGAGAGCCACCAACCCCAGAGAAACAAGATGATGAGGGTTGGGACCTACCCCTGGCTGACCAAAAAACACTTCTGTCCTGATAACCGGGAACTCCAAACCAAAACTCTACTGCATGAGAAATCCTGATGACCCCTTCTCTTATTATCATTTGATTATATCTATAATCCTCTCAATAACCTATTCTCTAACCAACACCTTAAGATACTTATTCAGAAAAAATAGGGTGACCTAGAATTGGATCTCTAGATGAAAATCCCCCTATAAATGCCTGACCCTGTCCTCCTTATCTAGAAATAGGTCTTAAGAATATTGAAGAAGGTTCCTAAAATGAATCCCAAACTCTCTCACACTGGAGCTCCCCTGCTGAAGGGTAAACAACTCCTGGACACTGGATGCCTTTACGGTCAAAGAAAGAAACTCTAATCTAAACTGGTTTCAGAACTTCTCACATGAGACAACTGAATCTTCATGATCCTCAAGGAATAAGAACCACCACTACCTCACTAATCCACACAACAGATTCAAAACCAATGAAACACAATGCTCCCACCGAGCACAGATCAAACTGAAAGGTATATCAACCTCCTCAAACCAATATTATATGACTTCATTTGAAACTAATCCCTCATACTTCTATAAACTCTGATATTGAAACTCTCAATGTTTCTTCCTCCAAGTGTCATATTTTTCGACATTTACTTTGTAGTGATCTACTGGAACATCCTATTGGACATATTCAACAAAAACCCGATGATGATTTTGACCTAGATCCATGCTTGGAAAACAAATAACAAACTATTAGAGCTCCTAAAATTGGAATATGGAATATTTTACATTAATTAATCAAATATTTAATTATCTTGTTTAGGATTAAACCTATCCCCGGGTTGACCCATTTCAAACATAGTCATAAAGAAGAATGATGCATGATCCTTTCCTAGGTCGCTACCCTAAAACCAATATCACTTTATTTAGTAGGCTTAGTAAACTTAAATGTCTATTCATCAGATCACAAGGGGCCCTAAATAATCATTTCTCATCCGATCTCCCATGTTTACATTGCTCACTAATCTTAGGTGACACTATTTCCTTACCAACCCATGAAACCTCACATATGCATAACTCCAACCTCCATCCCATTCCTCAACCTAAATCCTATGATACGACTCTATCATAAACCCCTACCCACAAATATACTACAATGAGGGGAGAGAGATGGTGACTGTCTGAGTCCCGCCTCCAGTTGGACCCAGGTTGGCGACTAGCATCGAGGGTATAGTAAACTTGTATATGAGAGGCATTACTCTCTAAGAGAAACATGTAGAAGAGAGAGATAAAAAGGATATAAGAACCAAAACCTTCTCAGACATATATAAAAAATAAAAACAAAGTTCTAACATGAAATTTCATACAATAATAAACAACTTAGAGGAAAACTATAAGTACCAAAAAGGTAAATATGACAGTGACCACAAATCCCAAACATATCCTACTAAAACTCAATCTAGTAATGTCTAGCTAGATCTCCAACCTACCCAAAATGACCTGAAAAATATTTTATATAAATATTTAGGGTGATTATAACAATATACTTAGAAGGATCCTTCTCGTATCCTCTCATGAAAAATATAAAGAAAGCATGCTAAAGCAAAGTGAACAACAGTGAAACTAACTCATCACCTAAACAGGTATACTAAAATTCCCAACCTCATCATGTATATCTCTCAATAATTAACACATAAAATAGATCATA
Source organism: Viscum album (assembly GCA_963277665.1). Taxonomy (NCBI): domain Eukaryota; kingdom Viridiplantae; phylum Streptophyta; class Magnoliopsida; order Santalales; family Viscaceae; genus Viscum; species Viscum album. Next base: position 813,537,498 of record OY728122.1, on the reverse strand, counting down.
TAATATAGTAATAATACATCAAGGATACCCTTCTCCCAGTTCTCCACTAGTTTTCTGCTCTTCCCCAACGTCACACGTCTTGAGTCATCTCTCTCCAAAAGTAAGTCAAACTAAAAAAACATGGGAAATGCACCACCAAATGCACCTCATGGATCAAATAACCACCCCAGCCCATATCCAAATATAGAAACCAATTAGTTTTTAGAATCAACCACATATTGTATGACATATATCAAACATCAAGTATTATACCTCAAGCCATTATAGTTGATACACTGAGTAAGTACCTCAAGCCATCCCAACCTATACAAGTCATACCTATCATAATCCTTTGGATACTATATATGGTAATACATATGTGTGAAATAACCACAATCCATCACGTCCCTCTATATACATATATGGGAAACTAACCATCATTCATACCAACATAAGTAACTACTAAGAGAATAGAGTAGGGCTAGAGGGGGTATTCATCCATCCATCCTCCCGCTTTGATGTTGGGGAAAACACCCTCTGAGAGTTTACTGGGCATCATTTTCCCTAACCAACATGGGTGGGGTTGTGTATAAAATCATATAATATACATGAAATAATAATATATTTCACAACCACACTACAGGAATAACCTAGTCTTATACTCATCTACTGCTAATGTCACTAAGACTCCCAGCTTCCACTATTATGTCGAGATATCCTATAAGAAAACAAACATATAAAAGAGCTAAAATAAATTCATTATTTAATTTTTATCACTTATTTACATTAAATAATTAATTATAAATTAATTAATAATCTATATTATCCATGTTACTTAACATCTACTTACATTACATTAATCATCATAGTAAATTCCATGCCGTCTAGGCATAATCCAAACCAAGTCCATGGTTTATCAAAATTAATATCTATTAAGAATTTTCATTCCATCGTCAAATAAACCAATGGGTTAAAAATATATTACTTAATTAATTATTATAATCATTAAATATACATGCACTCTAGGAAAACCATCCAAATCTACCACCAAGAGTAAATATTCAACAAAGCACATCCAAATTCTTCAAGTAGTGTCGAAAGGAATATAGATTAAACAAGAAACTAGGCGATCAAAAATTAAAAATATTCAAGTGAGAATACCATATCTTAGAATCTCATCATTGGTTAATCACAAATTAAACCTATTCCATCAAATCCTGTTCGACCCCCAACACCCATATGCACATATCGATGCATCTCACCATCACATACGTTAATTGTCGCCACATCATCCAGGCCTCCCTACCCAGATATCACATCATTAATACCAGGATCAGCCATACCAGGCTCACATCAAATCTGGGAATCCCTACCTCATATCACACATCATCCCTCTAGGACCATCCTTACATGGATCACATCACATAGTTGTAGAAAACAAAAAAAAATCAATAAGGAAACTGTGCCCTTAAAGTAAGGCATTCATCCTTCTCATGCAAATGAGATCTCATAGCTCCAAAACAAGGTAATCATCCTTATCAAGAAAATAAGAAACTCAGGACCTAGAAAAACACATTTATCACACATTCATTTCTTATTCCATATTAAATTAACTGATTAATTATTAACAGGTTCCAACTATGGAAGAAATAAGGCATCAATATATAACAAGCCACCCCAAATTAATTAAACAATTAATTTAACATGCCTTTTCAATTGTTATTACCTACAACCATGATCATGATTAACATTATTTATCAATTAAATTAATCACATGGAAGATTTATTTCAATTAAATATGCACAATTCATTAATTTTATTATCATAAAATTACATTAACCACCATATTAAAAACATGCATCATTAATTATTCATAAGACAATTAATTATCAATTTATTACATCTTTACATTCTTTACTAATTTTCATCAAGAATAACATGATAAAGGGAAAGGAATATATATCACATTATCTAGAAAATCACAATGCAAACCACTACGACAGTATAAAGAAACAACATCAGCAACACAACTGCACTAACAACAAACAATAAAAATTGTATATAAAACCACATAGCATGGTGAGAATTTTTAGGAGGAAATGAGATCAAACTAGGAGAAACTACTTGAAAACAATGGAATAACTCACCATAGATAAACTTAGGTCACCACAAATCAAAGGCAGAAGGTTAGAATGGATCCCCAAGTGAAGGGATCTCAAAATTCTAAGGAGAGGGATAATAGATATCTTGTAATGAGAGGGAAAGATCTGTTGGCCATAGTTTTTGTGAAAAATAGAATGGATGAAAACATTTACATATGTACAACATTGGGGATTTACACCGCATGTAAATCCTTTACACACTGTGTAAATGTCGGGCATCTGTTATTGTTAAAAAACACATTTCCTTTTTGTTATTTAACCCTAAAATTATACACAATGTGAACGGTCCCTACACAAGTCATGAAACTCACTTACATGGCATGTAAGGAGTACATGGAACATAATCTCATTGATTATTGTATTTTATATCCAAAACCCTCTAGACCACTTCCAAGCCTCCTACTGGCTGCACTAGACTCAATAAATGTAAAGGGTTAAACCACATGGATCTAGGACCTTTCATATCTTGAGGTGGATATGTGGTTCTTGGTGTACCATGAGGAGTAAAATTCTTTGGGATGCCATTTTGGAAGGAATTTTTTTCAGAGGTGTTTCCACTTTGTGAAAAAAAGAAGAGATCCATGTCATAGTGGTGGGTGTGGTGTTAGTAAAGGTTTCAGGGGTTTACCTACTAGAAACAAGAACCCATGAAACCCCCAAACTATTGGGAATAGTAACATGAGGGGTATCCTTGTGGGGAATGAGGATATAAACATTCTATATCGAAAGGTTTGGTGGTTTTTGGATAAGGTTTTCTTGAGTTTTGAGTAGAGGAAGGGAAACAATGAGTTAAAACTTATCTCTCCATAGTACTTGGCATGGTCAGTCAAACAAATTATGGGATTTTCCCTATTTCATGGTGGAGAAATTTGTGGATTGTTGGGAATATAAAATTCCATGAACCATATCATTGTTCTGATTAAAGTGTTCAAATGTGGTTTCTCAAACATGTAAGAATAAGGAAGATATGGTCATTTCAAATGATGTGAATATAGATATACCTTTGACCAGAGGAAACATGGAAATAATGGGAGTCATTATGTCATGGTGGAGGTCTTCTAGGGATACTATATAAATATAGGGTCAATACTTCATTGGTTTTATTTGTAATCTCTCATTTCAAACCCTTACTGACCCCTAGCCCTCCCACTACTCAACATCTTCTTCCTTTGAGTGTCTAAACACCTTATATCATTATATTTAATTCTTGTGGATCAAGGAATTATCATTTAATATCCTCTTAAAATTTCTTGTTATTTTTCTTTCCAAAGGTATTATATAGACACTTTTACTATTTTTGAGTTGAGTGCTGAGCATGCCTTGATGGTGTTTTACTTTGGATATCATTTGAGGCAGTTTCCTTCAAGTTTGGTGGTGGTTAGTCCTTTTTTGTTCTTTCTTGTTCATAGGATGTTGAAATTTTAATCAAGGTATTTTATTAATTATTTATCCTTTTTTATGTGTTGATGTGAAATTATCATTCTTTAGCATCTTTGTATAAGCATTAGAATCAACCATATGAATATAATAACTAGAATAAAGAATGAATTGGTAGGGATATTGTGAAAACATGTTTTTTATATGTTATTGATGCCTCTAGATATTTTATAGATATTTTTAAATATATTTTTATGTTTTTTAATGTCTGTCATGGTTGATGTGCTTATAAAATTGATAAATAAAATAAATCTAGTAATGATGAAGTGATTAATGAAAGAGGCTTTTAAAATGATAACTATTATTCCAAAAAAATTATTGAATATGATAGTATTTCTTGAAGCATGTATTTGGATAATTCATAGCTAATTATAGATATTGTTTATTGGATTCTTGATGATAAAACATTTTCATAATGAATTGATTAAATCAATATGATAATGAAAAGGCAATTTTCTATAGATAATTGCTTTGGATTGAGAAAAACCATTTTTGTTTGATAAATTATTGAATGTCTTGGTATTATAGTCTTAGTTTCTCAGTGAGTGTGTCATGATAATTTTTTTCTATGTATGTGTGCCCTAGGATTCTAGAGCCTTGATGGTTTTTGTTGTGAATCTGGAATGGTTTGTATTTGAAGAAAAATGGGTGGGTTTCTCAAGTTCTAGTGATGTAAATGATAGAAGGATGGAATGTTTTGTGTGTAATTGTGTTAGGAATGATGTTGGGGAGATTTTAATAAGTTGAGAGATGTTCATGGTGTTTGATTTTTATGGTTGGTTTACCAGTTGGTTGGTTATTAAGATTTATTAATAGCTTTTCATAATTTGGCTCTATGCACAACAAGTGCATCCTTTTTTTGGTAGATTAGAATGAGTCCAATATTATCTAGAATTATGGAATCGTAAATGGAATTAATAATGAACTCATGGTATTGGTGATGATATTGATAAATTAATTGGAACCATGTAATGGTTAAATATAATGCTTCAAGGAGTAGGGGATAGAAATATGGATGTTTGAAATGTGAGTTATAAAGAAAGTTTTCGTGTAATAAATTTAATATATTAAACTATAATTTAAAATGGTTTTAAAAAATAAATTAATATTAATTGCTAATTACTAGTGAATATAGTTAATGATGATGAATATTGATGCTTGTTTGTATATGGGAGATCTCATTTGTAACACCATGAGATTTTAAAATATTCTCTCTTTAGTATTTTTGATGTGTTCAATGGAATTTGATGCACACACCACCACACTTAAACGAATAATATTTTATTAAAATATAAAATTAAATACATTAATAGATAGTTAAATGAAATTGATAAGATAAATGATTTTTTTTAAAGGGCCATTTTTTCGTAAAGAATGTTTTGCTGTGTATTTTATATTTTAATTAAAAAGATAAATTTATAAAATTTTGAAATTAAATTTTATAAATAGGATTTCATTTTTTAATTCACCATTAAAAAATAATATTATGTTATGTTTTTGTGATTTTTCAAAAATAGATGATTTTTGGGTGAATAGTGAAAAATACTGATTTTACAAATAGTGTCACTTTTATGACATTATCATAATATAAAAATGATTTAAAAGGTTATGAAACCTTTTTTACACAATAAGATATATTTAAAAATTAATACAATTTATTTAAAAATATAATGTTGAACTTATAAATTAATGTTTAATATTTTGGAAAACTAAGTAAATGTTTTTATTCAAATAAAAACTGTTTTAGGTACTTATCTTTTAATAAAATTTTCACAAGGTTAATTTATATTGTGGTTTTTATTTTAAGGTAAAATAATTCTTCTTTTATTTATCGTAATTAATTTAATTTAATTAGAATCAACATTCAACCGGATTTTGGTATAAAATTATTTTCATGCTTAAAACAGACATTTTTCTAAAAATGATTTTTCCTTGTGTTTTGTGAACTAATATTAAAAATATTTTTTAAATATTATGTAAATTTAATCTTATAAAATAATCTCAATATTTTTAATTATAATTTCAAAATTTGTTTATAAGGTCAATTTAAATTTTGGTCATAATTAATATTAACCATGATAAAAATTTATCATCTCAATAAAGAGTAAAATGGTTAAAATGAGTTTAAAAATATTAGATATGGAATAAAAATATCTAAAACACTTGAATTTAATTCATTTGATGAATCTTTTTGTACCAAAATCATCCTATATTTGAAAATATGTCAATTTGGTACCATTTTCCGTTGTCGATGACCTTTATATTATTTTCAGTAAAGAATATCTACAAAATGTCACTCTATTTAGTTTAATATATCTAATATGTTTTTAGGAATAAAAACATGTTATATATGGTTATTTTTAATATGAATAAATATTTTTTATATTAATTTTTTAGTTTTTTGGTGATGGTATAATTACCTTGACCATATATGCATCATCGACGCAATACCTGTTAATGTAGTAGAAAAATCTAGTAAAATATTGAAAAAAATTAAAAGTAATATTTTTGGATTAATTATGGTGTTAAATGAATTCAATGGATAAATATAATTTATTATTTATTACTAAAGTATTTATATTCTAATTATATTTTAATCTTGATTCCTTGAAAGTCAAATAATATTAATAATCATGAAAATGACATGAAATAGTATTCAATGTTTAGAAATTATTAATAAATCATTATAAAAACATATAAATACTCTATTGACAGAATTGGATGATAAATATTTTATAAAACCATTAATGGTCCATTTATTTTACACTTTACATTTTTAAAATTACTTTCATGACCCTTAAATATTGAAAAATTGAAAAACTTTCAATGACTTTTTCTATAAAACGGGACTCAATAATTGATTTCCAAAGGCAAATATGAGTTCAGTTTTATCTAAAAACTATTCCATAATTCCTATAAATATTTCAATTAACAATTCTCTAAGACTATGGAGTAACCATAAACCACTCCTTCAAAGGTATTAATCTCAATCGGAAGGAGGATATCAAAAGTGGAGGTATAAGTCTTAACTTATTTCTTTTATGTTTATTTATTCTTATAAATTATTAAAATTTATTTATACAACCTAAAATAATTAATTAAGTATCATAAATAAACTTAAATTTCATTATTTATCGCTCATGAGTACATACGGACTACCGTCCCCACAAAGCGATATAATTAATTTTTCATAACCGTTTATCATAGATAGTAATATGGATGGGTTTAATCTATATATATTATGTTTATGATATTATTATGATTATATAAATATAAATTATTATCTACATTCTTATCCTCCCATCCGTTGGAAAATGATAACGTCGCTCGTGCGTACATGTGGAATACCACCTTCATGAAGTGATGCAATTCTATTTTCATTTCTACATAAAATGGATGGTAATAAGGATATATTTAATGAATATATATTATATTTATGATATTATTATTATTATTAAAAAATATATTATTATTTAACTTTATTTATTTCCATTCATTGGAAAATGAAAACATCACTTGGTGTACGTACAGATTGCCATCTCCACAAAGTGATATAATTTATTTTTCATCAACAATTTATATAAATGGATATAAAAGTTTATATAATTAATAAATATTATACTTATGAAATATTTAATTTCCCGAATATGATTAAACCATGAACAAGGTGCAAGGACCATAACCACTGATCCAAAACATGAATGAGAAGTGGAACAGTTAACACCTAGAAAAATTGTTTTAATAAAGAATTATTAATAAAAAGGTGATAAGATATTATAAGTGGAATATATGGTCTGATATTTTCCCATTATATATGTATAATAAATATAAATTTATTAAAAAATAGGTTAATATAACATACAAATCAATTCAGGACTTCAGGTAAGGGTTCTTCATCTCAATATTATTTTATTGAGACATGTTCCATGTTATGAACCTATTTTTGTTTATATAGGTGTATATACTTCCCCATTGATATATTATATCATTAATATATTCATATTGATGGTATTTAAATTTCTATTTAAATTTATTTCTTTCAATGTATTTATGATTCAAAACATACCAAATTATTAATGGTTTATATTAAAATATCATTTCTTTGTGGGATTTTCTATGTTAAATTTCCATTAAGGAAGATTATATGATCATTTTATTTTAAACACAATTTATTTCTAGGGATTTAATTTATTCCTTTCATTTTCCACTCTTTGATTCTTAAAATGATAAAGAATTTTTTTAAGGTAATCCGACCACATTTATTCTTTTTGGGTCGATAATATTTCTCTACCATATCCATGTTATTCAAAACAAATTATGGAAGTTTTTACCTATATTTAAATTTTATAAAAATTTCATTTTCACTAAATTTTAATTTCATTACATATGATTAAATGAAATCTTTACAAAGTTTTTTATAACCCAATTTTTACTTTTTACAAAAGTGTGAAAAATGTATATTATATGAACAAAATTCTTCACCATTATGTATCTAATTTTTTATAAAGATCACTTTAAATGTTTCAAAGGTTTAAAAAAAATCCTATTCCCATTTTTATTGGAATTTTAGTTTTTAAAATTTACAAAAAGTAAATTGATATTTTATCCTTATTTTCAAAGTTCATTTTAAATTATTTTTATAAAAGATATTTTTAATCTATGTGAACATAATTTAAGGATTATTATGAATCATTGGGGATATAATATTAAGATACCATAAAATTTATTTCACTGGATGAATTATTATGATTATTATTTAAGTAATATTTCATGAATTCTATCTCTTTACCGTGGGTTAATTATGCTATGACAAAATGATGAATATTTTTATTATCTTATGGCACACTTATGCATGATTTTTATTATGTGACTAGTGGTCCTGGAATTATATAATCCTACAATTACTTGTGTGAATATTTTTGTCTCATAATATAATATTCACTAGAATGTGGAGTGAATCCAATTTATTAAGTGATTATGTCCACTATGATAGTCTTGGAAGTGATTCATGACTAAGGAAATGATGGGAATTGGGAGTGAACCCAATCGACTAAGGGAATATATCCACTATGATAATATTGGCCATGACCCTTAACTAAGGAAATTATTTTTTTATACTGATGTTTATGCCAAAAACATATGTTTTATGAATATGATATTTTCTCATAGATCATGATTAATTATTTATGATTCAAAACTCTTATGAATCACATATTTTTTTATGATAAAGACTTATTACATGACTCATTATTTATAATATATCAGATGTTGGTTATGTTTTTATAAGTTGTGATTGTTTTATCATATCCTTATACTTATATTACTCCCAATTATGATCATCAATTTATATCTACCAAGTTTACCCTTATTTATTATATGAGATCAACTTTTCTAATGTTTTATTTTCCCTAAGTTATGAATAATGGTTTCAAGTTGAGAATTTATAATAAGGGTACTGTGTGAGAAGATAATTTTGGGATATATTTAGTATCTTTCATGAAACAAGCTGATTATGTATGTAGTCTTAAAATGCATTAAACCTTTACGACTATGGGGTGTTTATTATCATGATATGTATTGAATATTCATATAAAATGATATAATATTTAGGTATGTTATGATTGGGTTGCCTCATTTTTCTAAGGCCATAACATTGGTAGTTGGGAATCATATGGTATTATAGAAACAATTATGTCTAAGGTTAGGTAGTTTATCATAGTGTATATAAGGAACTGACCTTAAACATTACATTATCATGAGTATTTAGTAAAGAATTTATTTTATTTCATTCTTTAGGTTCATTGTGATTTTTATTTTTAAATAATTAGTTCATAACACTTATACAAAAAACCTATATATTAAAAAGTGTACACTTCTACTCAATATCCATTTTTCCTATAATATATATATTTTAAAATAAAACATGATTGTATTTCATGAAAAATCTTCATGACATTCAACTTGAATTCTTCATTTTATTTCCCTTCCTTTAAACATATTTTTTAAAACATAGGATGAGAAAAAAAATATCAATAAGGTACATAAAAAAGAATAAAGATAGAAACCTGTTAGTATAAGAATACATAAAAATATTTTCCTTTTCAAAATAAACTTTTGGGTTCAAAATAAACTTTTGGGTTCAAAATAAAAATTTTATTACCCATGAAATAAATTTCTCTACCTAAATATTTTCATAAAAAATTTCATAATAAATCTTAATGGTAAAATAAAAACAATAAATGTTTCTTTTTAGTTATGAAAAAATCATAAAAACATTTTCATAAAGTTATATTCTTCACCCTTAAAACGTAGCATGTACTTTCCTTTAAACATAAGATCATTATCTTATATTAAAAAATCATAATATTTACATAAAAAACCCTTTGAAATCATAGATAAAACACATTGTTAACTTGGTACATAATTTTCCATATCTATATTATAAATGAAATAACCAATATGGTCAAATTCCATATTGAATTCATTAAAGGGTTATCATAGACCCACCAATCCTTTGTTTATAACATAACCACCCATCCTTGGTTTATAATGGAACCACCCATCCCAAGTTAATAATAGAACCCCTTCATCATAAAAAATTCCCAAGAACCATAAAATAATCATAGAAAATAAAATATTTAATTTTCATCATTTCACTAAAAAATGGTCTTTTCACCCATAAGAAAATATTCTTGGATATTGAAATATCCATTACATTTTAAAATATTTTTTGAAAATAACCTGAACATAGGGTAGGAGGGTTTTTCTTTGAATAAAACATTGAATATTATAAATAAATTAAAATATCAAATAATGGTTATAGAAATGGGGAAATTCATTTTCACCATATATGTTAAAATATAACATTCCTTTTTTCTTTTGTAATGAAAGTCAAAATGTTCTTTATAAAATACGTAAAAAGATTACTTTTGAAGAACTTTGAAATAAAGAAAAAAGGGAAATAAAATTTCCATTACAATCAATTTATTCTCATATAAATATGTCCATAAAATAATTTTTAAAATATAGAAAAGAAAGAAAAATAGTTGGAAGGGAGACTTTAAATGAGGATTTTTTAAAGAAAGTCCCCTACCTTGAGTCTAACTCATCACATACATTATTTAACTTCCTAAATAAAAAAATTATACTAATTGTTTACTTTATTAATAACCCCTTTCAATTTTATTATTCCTTTTATTTTATTTAAGATCATGTTATATACAATTACTCAATCAATTAAGTTTATGTCAGATGTTTTGATGATATTCGACTCATATATCCAAAATGACTTCGATAGGTCGACTATGGTCAAAATAGCCATTATTTAATCATCTATTGGATAATAAAAATTAAATAAATATAATTTATATATATCAATTATAATTTTAAAACTAATCATTAAATATGTGTTTTAAAAATGAATTATGTTACAATAATTGAGATGGTTGGTCATACACACGCATGCACAACCTTTCCATTTTTCAAAAATCATTATGGAAAGATGGAAAATATTATTTTATCTTTAAAAAATGAAAATTATATAAAAAATAACATATTATTTATTTAAATGTACTTAAATATATATCATACATGTGATGTGGTGATGAAAAATGAATCACATTGCTTTATGGATGTGGTTGTCCACACGTACGCATGAACGACATTATCATTTTTCAGTGGAAAAGAGTTAAGAAAATAGATGATATATTACTTATCCAGAATGATAAATATTTCACTAATATAATACACACACAAAAACACACACATTAAATCCATCAGTATAAACATTCATGATATGCGATGATGGAAAATGAATTACATCGGTTCACGAGGCGGTAGAACTCCATACACTCTAATGATGGTTTCATTTTCCATTTGATGGAAGAGGATATTGATGTAGGTTATGAAATTGACAAGTTAAAATATAATTATATGGAATATAATGTGTTTATTATTTCATATTTTTTTAATAATATTTTAATAAGTTTGAAATGGAGACAAAACGAAAATGCTTGGTTAAGAATTATACCTCATCTTCGAACAACCTCTTAAGGTTTACACCAAAAGCTTCCCTAAGTAGGTTTTATGATCAAGAAAATGAGTATAAGGAATTTTTAGGGATGTGAGAAAGTTATTTGGGTAGGTAATGGCTAAAATAAAATGCTTCTTAAGTGTGAATAAAAAAGTATAGGATGTTCCCTTTTATAAGAGAAGTGTGGGGCACTCTTAGAATTTCTTAATATATTAAATTAATATAAATTATTTTTCATTTTAAAATATATCCAAATAAATAATATTAAAATATAATATTATTATTAGTAAAAATACTCTCTTAAAATATAATTTAGACAAGTTTAGATAATTTTTTTATCTTTATATTTTTGTTTTACACATGTCAACCCTTTTTGATGTTTACCATGATAAAAAAGTTTCTACTCTTAATGGGTAAATATAGTTATTATAAAAGGATATTTGGACCTAAAATGGAAAATTATTTATATTATAAAACTTATTCAAATTATTTTTCTGAATATAGGTTTTTTAGTAATTTTAAATTATTTCATACAATATTATTAATGTCAAATTTGGGGCTATTCATTTAATTTTTCATTAAAAACTCAAATACAAAGATAGAATTTTAATATAGTATTTTAACACATCCATAATAAGTTATATTTATATAAAAAATTATTTTAATATAATAATTATTTCAATTTATACTATTAATATTTTTAAAATCATTTATTTTATTTTTCTATTAAATGAATAATTACCATGTCAACATTATGTAAGCATTAAAGGTAATTATTTATTAACTAAAAATTATAAATTACTTAAAATGATAAAAAAATTCATTTATAATTCAGATAAATATTTATAATTGAACATATCCTCTATTTTTCCCTTTGTTAAAAATATTATAGTTATTAGAAGCGAGAGTGTGCCATTTTTGGCTTTATATTCAGTTAAGTATTATAAAGGTCGAAATTAATGATATAAGGTGCCAAGTTTCCATATTTTCTAGAATCAGATGGAAATTGATGAAAATAATATTCCAATTGGATAAATTTAGGTGTTGGGATTATTTTTAGACCTTATCATATTATTTTTAACCCTTAATCACTTGATTTAACTTTTACCGTGGTAACAAAATTACTAAATTTATTATTCATAAAGTCCAAAAATAAAAGAGAACTATTTAAATTTTTTTGATCCCATGATTTAAAATATAGAATAAAATTTTAAATATTCAAAACATATAAGTTTTAGAATTTAATTTAAAATAAAATATTCAAAACACGATGGAAGACAATTTTTTTCAGAAAAATTTCCCTTTTAAGTATAAAATGTTTTTATACTTAATTAAAGTATAAAATTATTTTAAAAAATCATAATTGGAATATTTTAAAAAAAAATGAAGTAATTAAATATTAAAACTAATCCAAAATATAATTTTACTTTGTAAATAATCAAAAAGAGAATACAATTTTCAATAAAAATTAATATTTTCCCTATTCATTGAAAAATAAATATTTTCATAAAATTCTCAAAAATTCATCCTAAAATAATTTTTATATAGTCCTATGAATAATTAAGTTCATTTTTTAAAATTAAAATTCTATAATTTGGAAATAAATATTTTTTAAAAAACTATATAATGCATGAAAACCCAATTTGGTTAGAAATAATGCCTTTTTCCTCTTGACTAAAAATTACCTAATATTCTTATAACGAATATAACTCATTAAAATATAATTAATAAATATATAAAAATTATTTATCTTAACATTACTTGGGTTTTTATATTATTACCCACTTTGGGAAATTGCTTCCTCATAATTTTATTCACTTATTAATCAAGTGGGGATATGTTTCCCTCCTAGTATATTCAGATTGTCATGTTGCTTCTTCGACCATATGGTTTTTCTATAAAATCATAACTTAATGAATAAAATTATTCTATAAAACATTCTCTCTATGTTAAAGAATCCGTGATGGATATTCCTCATAATAAAGGCTATATTTTAACAGAACTACCTACGGGCTAAAAAAATGAGATTAATATGGCACATATTTCTTTACTATTAAAACATGAAATATGTTATGTTCTCAATATAAAATCCTAATAAAATCCACTAATTATAAAATTGATCAAAATTTCTCATGGATTTTATATGTTTTAATGAACTTTGTACTTACCTTCCTTTTTTTACCAAAACACATAACACTTTTCCATGGAGACACTTTAAGAAAAGCCTGACCACCTATATCAGAAAAAGATATTTCTTTCGGTTATATGCACACCTTTTCTTATTTATTTGAGACCTTATCTTATGTTGACAAATAATATTCACCTTATCAACCATTTACTATAAATACCCTATCATTTATATATATTATAACATGTTTTTAAGAATAATTAACCATAAAATACAAACCAGGATCATAAAATCTAGTGTCTTTGGAAGATTAGGTACATAATTAAACATAATGAAACAAAAATAAATACATATTTTAATTAATATTCATAATGATATACTAAATCCATTTTAGACCTTATATCTTCATAGGATAACCTGGGAAATACATTAAAAAAAGGGATGAGCTAAAAAGACTAATAACGGAATAAGCATAGGAATAAACATAGCCCGTGGGTTAGGAGACATAACCTGATAACATAAAAGGCATGGAAAATGAATAAACATAAGGAATATAACATGTATTTAATGAGAACATATAATAATGGAATTATAGGAATGCATAAGCAATATATAACCTGACATAAACATGAGTCAAGGTTTCCAAGACTATATCACATAGTGGATAAAGTCCCATAAAGGAACCATGTTCACTCCCTGTCCCAATATGAATTCTCATGAGACTAAAAATTACCCAATTAATTGTAGTTCAATCTGTTCCCAACCATCCTAACATGTTCATTCGTATTTTTTTCCAAAAGAATAGACAAAAATGAGGTATAAATATAAGGGTCACCCAAGGAAAGAATTGGGTATCAAAAACATGTCATAAGGTGTAGCCAAAGGGTGTATCTTAAAAGAGTTCATGAAAGATTTTATTTAAATAATAAATAGACATTAATTAAATAAAATAGGAATATATAATGATAAATTTTTTCACAATGATGAGAAACCATTTATAATGAGTGTTTAGGAAACTTTATAAGTGAACCACTTTAGTTCGGTTTAAGGGAAACATTAAAGAGTCTTTAAAACAGAAAGGTCATAATTGATTTTATGAAACCATAAATGAACCAAGATTGAATTTCATGATAAAATGAGTTATTTTATAAAAATAATTTTTTATTTAAACATATTATGGGGTTCACTTGAAAATGGTTAAGAAATCAAGAAATTTCCTTTAATCAGGATTGCTTATCGGGAAGATTTGGGAAGGAAAATTTATAAAACACGAATTTCACCATCAAATAACGATGAAATGAACTAGATACACATGTTTTGGAAATATAAAAATAATTTATAATAAATAAATAAAAACAAAGAATTATTATATTGGTGTAAAGAGAGAGAAAATGTAACTTGAATTAGAAATGAAGGTTTGATGAGAATCCCTTTCCTTATGTTCGGAATGGTTCTGTACTTGATCTTCATGTCCTGGATAAACAAATTAAATCCATTAATTAATTAATTATAAACCTTTTATATATTAATTTTATTTAGTTCATTTATTACCATTTTTATGAGTTATAAGATTCAATTTCGTCGCTTGGGAGTGTTCGTTTTCATGGTTTTCATGATATTTTCACTTGTATAAGAGTATGAAAGTTCATGTAAAATGAGAATAGATATACAAAATTGAAGGTATATTTTTTTATTTAACATATATAATATTTAATTTTTATATAATTCATTTTTTTATTTTGGTTGAGGATGAATAATTATATAAGACATCAGTGATAATCATTTGGATTATTTTGGACGGTTTTCACTCAAAACAAACTTGTTTTGTTTTATTGTTTAATATTATGTTTATATATTAGTTTCATAAAATAAAAAAGTTATAAAATTCCTTTTAAAATATTTTCAACCATTTTATTGGTTTCAAAATTATCCTTTATTTCTGTAAAGGAAAATAATGATTTTTCATCTTTAAAGGCGATAAATTAACACCTCACGGACGACATTTTCATTTTTAGAATAAAATGGATAGGAGAAGTAATTTGATGAAGGATCTTACATTAACATAATAAAATCATATTATATAAAATATACTATATTTATCATTACACTTTTATGAGATTAGGTAAGGATAGAATAAGAAAATAAAAGAAATTTGAAAAGAAATTAAAAGAAAATGAAAGAGGATTTCACCTCTTCAATTTATATTCCTTGAGAACCTCCTTAGGGAAAATGGTTTGGTCTTTTTTTTAGAAAAAGGGATCCTAGAAATGGTGAAGTGACTTGTCAAGAGTATTAGGTAGAATTTTTATAATGATAAAATCTTGAAATGTGTGAGGAGAAGAGGTGGTGAGGGGTGGTATTTATAGTAGAGGAGAGGGGTGTTTTCTCATTATTTTATTCATTAGTTAATTATTTTGTCTCAAGAATATGAGTAGTTTGATAATTATCATTAAATATATTAAATTAATGAATTATGGTTCAATATTATGGGCTTACATAATCCATACATCATCCATGACTCAATAATTCATGTAATTGTTAAATATCATAAATTACTGTACTTCACCATCCACAAAAAATTAAACTATTTTAGAAAAATACCTATAATTCACCCTAACAAATTTTAAACATTTAGAATGAAAAAATTTACTCCATTTTATGAAAATAATTTTTGAAATATGATAAATTTAATTTTTAAATAAAATCACCATTTACTTGGAAAATACAGATTTTAAAATTATAAATAATTTTATAACACTTTGAAAAATTAATTAAGGTGTCATAAAATGATATTATAGTAATAAGACAAAAATATTAATTTATGAATAAATTTTTTGAAAATAAAATTTCTTTTCAATTATTAAAGTAATCAAAAAATTTTAATCAAATATTTATGACTTACAAATATACCAACACTTATATTTTCATTTTTAAAACATTTATTTAAATTTTCTATGAAATAAATACATAATATTTTCATTTATAAGATACCTATATTTTATTTTTACTTTCATAGGTGAGGTTACTATTATATTGGTTGAATTACTATTCCTAAAGTGCATATTACTATTCTAAAGTTCAAGTTACGATTTCATCAGTATAGGTTCCGTAACTTCTATAAATACCTCTTATTTCATTAATAATTTATTTATAAAGTTTTTATTGTGTTCTTAATGTGATTTTATATGATTATAATATATTAAATAATTATAAGAAGTGAATTTCCGTGGTTAAAATTTTGGGTCATTACATTCTTCCCTCTTATGAAATTTCACCCTCGAAATTTCATTTTACATTATAAGTTGAAAAAAAGGAGAGGGTACTTCTCCTTCATTACTTCCTCTGGTTATAATGTTTCCTCATTACACATATTTTTTCACCATATTACTTTGACCATGTGAGTAGTATTATTGTATAGAAATTTAACTCTATGATCCAAGATCTTCTCTGGCTGCTCCTCGTAAGAGAGATCATATTACAATTGTAACACCTCTGAATTCTATACATGTCAGGGATATGGTATGTACTTTCTCAAAAGTGATACATGGAATACATAATGTACTTGAGAAATTGTAGGTGGAAGTGATAGTCAATAGGTCATAGATCCCACATGATCAAGGATCTAAAAGGGGA
Source organism: Viscum album (assembly GCA_963277665.1). Classification (NCBI taxonomy): domain Eukaryota; kingdom Viridiplantae; phylum Streptophyta; class Magnoliopsida; order Santalales; family Viscaceae; genus Viscum; species Viscum album. The sequence continues at coordinate 813,520,127 of OY728122.1, read as the reverse complement.
TGATGTACCTGAGACTCAACTTTCCTTTATTCCCAAATGTCATGATCCTCTTCCATGGAGATATGAAGAGGAATACCATGTATCCAAACTTAAACTCTAGGTACCATATTTTATTGTCTAAATAGCTCTTCTGTTGACTTTGGGCTGGCTTGAAGTGCTTCTGAATGGTTTTTTACTTTTCGACCATTTCTTTATCCATTTCAGGTACTATAAGCTGAAGTTCATAGACTTTATCCCAGCATTCTAGTGTTTTATATATTTTCCCATAAAGGTGTTCATATGGAGCCATTTGGATGATCAAGTGGAAACTATTGTTGTAGGAGAACTCGACCAAAGGTAGATATTGGTACTATCCTCCTTTTAATTACATAAAACATGATCTCAACACGTCTTCCAATGTTTGAATATTATGTTCAGATTGGACATGAGTTTGAGGTTGATAGGCCGTACTAATGTTCGACTCAGTGTTCATAGCATGTTGGAGACTTTTCGAAAACATTTAGGAAAATCTTGGATCTTGATCAGATATAATCGAGAGTGGTACTCCATGGAGCCTTACCAATTCTTTGATGTATATTCGTGTAAGTTGATATAAAGAGAATTCCTCTATAATTGTGATAAAGTGACATGTCTTTATAATAAGATCCACTACAAACCATATTGAATTTTTTCCTCTAGATATCTTTGGAAGTCTAAAGAAAAAGTCTATGGTGGTGTTTTCCCTTTTCCATGTCAGTATGGGTAATGGTTGCATCCTCCTCTTAGAATTTTTCCTTTCACCTTTCACTAGTTGACATACTAGGTACTTTGATGAGTATTCAAAGATCTCTTTATTCATATTGTGCCCCCAATATTTTTCTCAGAGATCTTGATACATCTTGGGGTTACCTAGGTGAACTTTAAGGATTTCCAATTTATAATAGATTCCAAATTTTTATTAATTTCCACATTATTTATTTGAGAATCCTTTATTTTCTCCACGAGGGATGTTTAGGATATCATTTGAGAAATGATTGATGATGTTTTATCCTTAATGGTTCCCTTTTCCATCCTTTTAAAATCTAAGAAGATTGGATCCTTCCTAATTCTCAACATTGTTAATGTTGCAGAATCCTTTATACTCAGAGTGTCTTATAATTTATTTTTCTTAACATGTGGTTGTGGATTAAACAAATGTAGTATTTGATGAGTTATAACCATATTCTACGGAACATATTATGATCCTTTTGTGGGAATATATATTTAGGGCTCTTATGATCAATATATATCTCACACTTCTCCCCATAGAGACAATGAAAACATATTTTCAACACGAATATCACATCTACCAACTCCAAATCATGTGTGAGATATTTTTACTCATGAATTTTCAACCGACTTTAGGCATAGTCTATTACTTTATTATTTTTAATCTGTACACAACCTAATCCCTTCATTGAAGCATCGTTATACACCAAAAAGAGTTCCCCACTTATTGGAAGAGTAAGTACTGGTGTAGTGATAAGACTCTTTTTCAACTATTTAAAGTAGTATTCACATTCAATGATCCAAAAAAACCTCACTCCTTTACGAGTTATCTTGGTTATTGGGTTTGACAATCTTGAGAAGTTATTCAAAAATCATCGGTAATACCCAACTAGACCATGGAAACTATGGATCTCCATTAAAAATATTGGTCTATGCCACTATTCGATTTCCTTTATATTGTAAGGGTCTAAATATATTAATTTACATGTTATAACATTCCCCAAGAATGATACTTAATCCATCCAAAACAAACATTTATGGTACTTTTCATATAGTTTCTTCCTTCGTAATTTTTTTGCACAATTCTCCTCATGTTCCACCTTGATCTTGGAGTATATCAGAATATAATCAATAAAGACTACCATGAATGTTTCGAGGTAGTCTCTAAAGAATCTAATCCTTATGTTCATGAATATTGATGGAGCGTTAGTGAGTCCTAAGGGAATCACTATGAACTCATAGTGTCCATACCTTGTTTTAAAGGTAGTCTTGGTAATATATTCCTTCCTCACATTTAATTGTTGATATCATGACTAAAGGTCCAACTTAGAGAAATAATAGGTCCCACAGAGTTGATCGAATAAGTCATCTATCCATGGAAGGGGATACTTGTTCTTTATCACGATTTTTTTGATCTCATGAAAATTAATATAGAGACGCATTGATCCATCCTTATTATTAATTAAGAGGACTGGCGTACCCTACAGTGAATCACTAATGTGTATAAAACCCCTTTCCATATTCTACTATAACTACTTCTTTAGTTCTTCCAGCTCAATGGTGGCCATTCTATACAGTGTTTTTGATATAAGTAGAGATCTAGGAATAAGTTCAATTGAGAACTTGACCTCTCGGTTAGGTGGAAGACTTGGAAATTCATCAGGGAATACATCAATGTAGTCCCTAACAACGAACATGTATTCAAGCATGATTCTCTCCATTGTCTCAATCATTTGAGCTATATATGCATAATCATAAAGAAAAAATGTCCACAATTGAGAATAATATTTTAAAATAGATTCATCTTCCTCCTTATACTTGTATAAAATTATAGGATGCTTCGGGATGTGAAGAGTGGTCTCTGTTTCCTGATAGTTAATGTTTCCTTTGTATAAAGATATCCAATCCATGCCCAATATTGTAACTCCATAAAAGGAAGTAAGATAATATTTTTTGGGAGGTTTAGTTCACAATCATTAAATGGGGAGGAGTTATATACTTTGTATGCAATAATTAACTTTTTTTTTGTTTTCATAGATAACTCAACCTCCATATTTTGAGGTGGTGTTTGAATAGTTCTACTAAACTTTCAAGATATGAATGAATGTGAAGAACCAGAATAAAATAGTATGTTTTCTACTATTGAATGAATGACCAATTTACCTATCAAAACATCATTATTAGGATCCACTTTAGTATTAGTGATACAATATGCCCTTCCTGGATGCCTTGGAGTTTGTTGTTGTTGATTGCCTCAAAAAACCCTTGGCTTAGGGAAATGGATAGCATAATGCCCATGTTCCTTGCAGTTGAAACATTTAACTACTAGATGAGTGTTGATATGAACCTTCCTTTCTTCTTTCACATTAGTGGGATTCCTTATATCACTTTGGAAGTTATTATCTATATTCCCTTCTCTTCAATATTTGAAGCATCTCTTGGTTCCCTTTATGTAGTTTCCATGACGATTTTACCCACACTTTTGACATGTGGGATGTTGGGTCTTCTTTCCATAATGGGATTTATCTATTGATCCACCCATATTAAAATCCATTTTCCTATTTTTTTTCACCAAGATTACGAGACCAATGAGATTCTCTGATATAAATTTCAACCTTAAGGTCACTCAAAAAATCCTCATAAATGTTAAAGTCTCATATTACCATCACTTTCTTATATACTCAGTCTTAGTCTGCTAAAGAAGAGATCCAACTAAATTTTATAGCTCATGACAAATCCATATGGGTATCTTGAAAGCATTGTGAAGTTTTCTTTATACGCCCTGATAGAATCATCTTCCTTTTTCTTCAGTACAATGAACTCCCTTTCTATCACAATATGGAGGGTTCTGGGAAAATATTTATTGGAAAATATTTTCCTGAAATATCCCCGTTACATGGAATCAATTTAATCCTTGGAATATGTGTTATTGATTAGTTTACACCATTTATAAGCTTCCCCATCAAATTAATAAACTGATAGTACAACTTTCTCCTCTTCTCAGCACTGAAGGATAGAGAATATCTTCTCAATGGAGTTAATTCGTTGTTATATGATGATGGGATTAGAAGATCCACTAATTATGGGAGGCCTTTTCCATATAAAGGATTTGATCATAAATTTATTTTTCATAGGAGGAGGTAATTACTCATGATTCAAGTTATTATTCATAACTTGATCTAGTTGATCTTGTACTATCATGATGTTTTGAGCACTTGTTCCAATCATATTTGTCATATCATTAGGAAAATCGTTAGATTACCCACCACATTGATTTTTGGAATGAGCTATTCTATATATAAACATTAACTAAAAAAAATAAAGTATAATTAGAGAGATTTAATTCTTATATAATAAGAATATAAAAATAAAACATTGAGCATATATGTATAAACTTATAAATGAAAAGTATATCCTAACTTGTGATACCCTATGTTCCAATATAAGTTATCCATGGTGATAGAATTACCCCTAGGCTTATTAGTAAAGTTATATATTCCTAATATCTAAAAATAACTAGACCTTTCTCTTATACCAACTATAAAAACCCTATCCTTTTTCACATATTGTTACATGATTTTAAGCATAATTAACTATTAAATACATCAAAGGATCATAAAGTCCAGTGTCTTTAGAAGATTAGGTACATAATTAAACATCATGAAACCAAAATAAAAACAAATTTTAATTAATATTCATAATGATATCCTAAATCATTTTTTATCCCTTATATCTTCATAGGATAACCTAGGGAATAGATGAACAAAAGGGATGAGCTAAAAAGCCCAATAAGGGAATAAGCATTGGAATAAACATATCACATGGATTAGAAGACAAAACATAATAACATAAAATAAGTATAAAATGTATAACATAGGAAAATATGATAATTTAATCATAGGAATTTGGAAACAAAATATAAAATGACCCAAACATGAGTCAAGGCTAACTTCCAAGACTATATCACACGGTGGACAAAGTCCCATAATGGAATCAGGTTCACTCCCTTTACTAACATGATGCCTCAGGAGACTAAATATTACCCAATGTATTAGACTGATATCTAGGTTCACCCATAATAACATGTTCATGAATATGTGTTCCACGATAAGAAAAAACATTAGGTATAAACATAAGGGTTACCCAAGGAAGGAATTGGGTACCATAAACATGTCATAAGGCACAACCAAAGGGCGTGTCATAAAAGAGTTCATGAAATATTGGATTTAAATCATAAATTGACATTAATTAAAGAAAATAGTCATATATAATGATAAATTATCTCCAAATGATGATAAAACATTTAATAATAGTGTTTAGGAAACTTTATAAGTAAACCACTTTAGTGTGGTTTAATGGAAAACATTGAAGAGTATTTAAAATAGAAAGGTCATAATTGTTTATATAAAATCATAAATGAACACAGATTTTTTTTCATAATAAAATGAGTGATTTTATAAAAATAATTGTGTCTTTAAACATATTATGGGGTGCACTTGAAAATGAGTAAGAAATCAAGAAGTTTCCTTTAATCGGGCATGCATATCAGGAAGAATTGAGAAGGGAAATTTATAAAACATGTATTTATCCCTAAAAGAAGGATGATATGATCTAGATACATGATTTTGAAAAATATAAATATAATATATAATAATTACATAAAAATAAATGGGAACTACATTGGGGTAAAGAGAGATAAAATGTAACCCAAAGGAGAAATGGAGGTTCAATGATAATCCCTTACCTTATGTCCGAAACGGTTCTGCACTTGATCTTAATGTCATGGATAATAAAATTAATTCCATTAATTAATTAATTTAGAACCTTTTATAAATTTATTTTATATATTATTATTTTATTAAATTAATTTATTTCCTTTTTTATGAGTTATAAGATTCAATTTCATCTCTCAAGAGTGTTTGTTTTCATGGGTTTCATGATCGGTACGCTTGTATAAGTGTATGAAAGTTCATGTAAAATAGGAATAGATATCCAAAATTGAAGATATATTTTATTAGTGAAAATCCATAATTTTTAATGGTTATTTAAGTCATTTTTTTATTTTGTGTGAGTAAGAATCATTAGATAAGACATTAGTGATAATCGTTTGGATTATTTTGGGCAGTTTTCGCTCACAATGAACTTGTTTTGTTTTATTATTTAATATTATGTGTATATGTTAGTTACAGAACATAAAAAAAGTTATAAAATAAATTTTAAAATATATTTCAACCATTATAATGGTTTTAAGACCATCCTTTAATATGGTAAAGGAAAAGGAAATTTTTTGATCCTTGAAGGTGATAAATTAACATCTCACGGATGACATTTTCATTTTTAGAATAAAAGGGATAGGATAAGGGATTTGATGAAGGATATTCCATTAACATAACAACATACAGGTATATATAAGATAATGGAGTTATCATTTCCTTTTTATGAGGGGAGGTGAGAATATAATAATATAAGAAAAGAAATTTGAAAAAAATTAGAATAAAATGAAAGGGGATTTTACCTCTTGAATTTATCTTCCTTGAGAACCTCCTTGGGGAAAAGGGTTTGGCCTTTTTTTTGAGACCAAGAGCTCATAGAAATGGAGGAGAGGATTTGAAATAGTATTGGGAAGAATTTGGGTAAGGCTCAAATCTTGAAAGGTGTGAGGAGAAGAGGTGGTGATTGGTGGTATTTATAGTAGAGGAGAGGGGTGTTTTCTCATTATTTTATTCATTAGTTTATTATTCTGGATCAAGACTATGAATAGTTCAAGAATTATCTTTAAATATATTAAAATAATTAAGTATGGTTTGATATTATGGGATTACATCATCCATACATCATCAATAACTCAATAATTCATGTATTTTTTAAATACTGTAAATTACCGTATTTCACTATATACCAAAAACTCAACTATTTTAGAAAATTTTCAAAAATTCATCCGAACCATTTTTTGAAATTTAAAATTAAAATATGTAGACCATTTTATGAAAATAATTTTCTAAATATGAGAAATTTTAATTTTAAATAAAACAATCATTTACTTGGAAAATATTGATTTTAAAATTATAACTTATTTTATAAAACATTGAAAATTGAATTAAGGTGTCATAAAAATATTTTATAATCATAAGACAAAAAAATATTAATTTATGAATACTTTTTTGAAAATAAATTTTCTATTAAATTATTAAATTAATCATAAAATTATAATTAAATATTTATGACTTACAAAAATACAAACACTTAATTTTTCATTTTTAAAACATTTATTTACTTATGCTATGAAATAAATACATCATATCTGCATTCATAAGATACCTAAATTTTATCTTTAATTTCATAGGTGAGGTTACTATCCTGTTGGTCTAATTACTATTTCTAAGGCTCATATTACTATTCCAAAGGTCAAGTTACTATTTCATCGGTATTGGTTCCTTAACTTCAAGAAATACCTATTATTTAATTCATTTTTCATTTATAATGTTTTTATTGCATTATTAATATGATTTTAGGTGATTATACTATATGAAATAATTACAAGAAGGTAATTTACATTTATACAATTTTGTGGCGTTACAGTTCCTCCATCAACTCTAGTCCCATTAATTTCATTTCCCTTACTTCATCCCAAAATGCTGGAGTCTGACATCTCTTTTCATATAATTTCTCAAAAGGTTCCATCTATATACTAGAATTAAAATTTTTATTTTAAGAAAACTAAAATAATTTATTATGATGATCCCAAATTCCCTGGTAATCCATTGAACAAGCATGAAGCATGTATTCCATGTTCTGAATCTTTTCATTAGACCATCTATCAGATTGAGGATGAAAATCTATATTGAAATTTAATTTAGTACCCAATGAATTCTAAAGTCCATTCAAAAAATTTAAAGTGAACATAGGATCCTGTTCAGATACAATATAGAGGGGAAATCAGTAGGTTCTGGGTGAAGTGGAATCATGATTGGGCCGACACCCAAATTTAATTTTTACCACGATCAATGATTATCTGAGGATCAGTATGACGATGAATTCCAGTCTCCATGAAATAGAATAAAAGATTTAGATAAAGAAGGAAGAGGCCTAAAAACTTTAGAGATGATCTTTCACATCATGTTTATAATTAATTTAATTAATTTAATAAAGAAAATAATATTTGGATCTTCAGTATTTTCTTTGTTGATGATGTTGATCACCCAGAATGACCCTTCCAGATTATCGTTTTTCACTTGAAAGGATAAAAACTTCAATCCCTCTAGCGGTGATCCACATGTGCTCTGATGAACTCTGATGGACACCACTCATTCTCTGGGTTCTAGCATGGCAAAGCGAGTGTCTTATGTCAGTCGTTCTTGATCACTTGTTATTCGCCCTTGAAGAACTTCTCTCGTTCTTGAGAGGGGTGGGAAGAGGATTTGAGAGTGAAATTGTTTAACTCAACAATTATCAATTAACTGGGTGTGCAGTTCAGTACATGGCACAATAGACATATGTGTCTATTTATTTACATGGGGATTTTGTTACAATATTTAATTGGGTAACAATAATTAAATACATTCATAACCTTAGAGAAAACCCATCCTATTAATAATATTATTGTGTCATTATTTATGGTGTTCCAACTTGCACAAAACAGAATTATAAATAAAACTTCACATTACAAAATAATAGCAGGGTTATTTTAATTTGTGCCAACTAGTTAAAAAATTATTTATAGTCTTCCAAAAAATTATTTTACAACCGGACCAACCTTGGTCTGGTCAAACTCCACTTCCATTTATTAAAAAATCGAATAAATAAATAAATAATTTATTCTCTTAAATAAATATTTTATTTAAAAACTAGTAAATAAATATTTATTAAATGTTCAATAAAATAAATAAATATATTTTACCCACAATCCGGTGAATAAATATTTATTAAATTTGTGAAATAATATTAACTTTAATAAAATTATTCCACTATCTTGAGAATAATATTTATTAATTAAATTCAAATAGAATTTAACCAAGACCACCAAAAACACTTAGTGCATAACCCTCTAGGATTATTTCTCATTGACAGTAGGCGGGCTTGCCTAAAGTCCAAGAGTAATGTATAGAAATGGGTCAAAGCAACCAAGATAAATAACTTAAAGTTGCAACAATGAAATCCACATACTAATGATCACTGTGTAATATAACCCATTTATCACAATATCTCATCAAACAAGTTTCATGATAGTTTCATCAACTTTTATGTTTGATACATCATTCTTTGACTACCTGAAATAAACTCATCATTACACCATGGCCATGGAATTTCGTGTGATGGTTCTATTTCAACCAAAGGACAAAGATATCAACTTCCATAAATGGAAGGGAAAAATCCTTCTTCTACATATCCATTAATAACATGCCACTCGTGATGCACCCAATGTACCCTACTTCCCACTAACTGTCTGCGTGATAGTTTTTGCAGTAAATCAAAGTGCACGAGTCATGACACGTATTAATGATAATATTAATGTCTAAGGATCATTACACACACTCACTAATATAAATATACGATGAAACCAAAACATGCAGAATTCCTACTAGCTGGTCTTTTCTCATAATCTCCTATCTTTGAGATTACCAAGTGTGAAATTCATGAGAGGAAGTCTCATCTACTTATGAGTACTCACACCTAATAGTATGCATGCTATGTGTCCCATAATAGTATTTCATCAAACTATAGAACTATATTTAAGAATATTGTTATATCATTTCAAGGTTCTCATCATAGCAGGTAATTTCCATGACCTTATCAATGCAACAAATATTCTAAGACATTATTACATCATAGTCATTCAAAGAAATGGACAATTTGTAATAAGATGTTTAATATTTAAATAAATTAAATATCTATGTAATCAAATTACAGCCAGTTGGTTCTAAGACACTGAATCCTAAAAGCTCCCACTTAGACTAGAGCCAACTACCTTTGACTTTCAGTCTGCTAGACCTCATATAGTGATCATGTTTCTGCTGAGTCAAGGATTTAGTCAAGGGGTCTGCCACATTGTCTTCCATGGAAATACTGCTCACTAAAACTTCACCACTCTGAGAGAAATCCCTCAAGAGATGATACTTCTGAAGTATGTGCTTTGTCTGTTGATTTTCTCTTGGATCTTTTATGAGAGCCACCACTGTAGTATTATCAGAGTACATTGTGATGAGATCTTTACTGCTATGTATCACATCCATATCTTAGATGAAGCTTCGCATCCAAATTTCTTCTTTAACTACCTCATAAGCTATGGTATAATTCGAATCTACTGTAGAATCTATGACCACACTCTAATTTTAGCTCTTCCAACTCACTACACCTCCATTCAAAGTGAATATGAATCCCGTTTGCGACTTCATGTCATATTGATCAGTATAGAAACTAGCATCTGCATATCATTTGATGACTAGTTCCTCATCTCCTCCATAAACTAGGAACATATCCTTAGTATGCCTCAGATAATTTAATATAGTCTCAACTTCCATCCAATGGAGGTCACCTGGGTCATCTTGATATATGGCTACCACACTCAATGCGTAGGTGACATCCAACCTAGTACATATCATGGCATACCTGACTGAACCAATCGCTGATACATATGGAGTCCTTTCCATTATCTTTCTTTCCTCATGTGTCTAAGGACACATTTTTTTGGAAAGATGAATTCCATGTGATGTTGGAAACAATACCCTCTTTGATTTTCTATACTGAATCTATTTAGTATCTTATCAATGTATGTACTTTGACTTAGGACCTGGAATCTCTTAGAATTATAATGATGGATCATGATCCCAAGAATATATGCTGCCTCACCCAAGTCCTTCATGGAGAATCATTGATTCAACCATGCCTTAAAAAACTATAAGATTGGTATCTCATTTCCAGTAAATAATTTGTCATTAAAATATACTATTAGGAAAACGACTGCACTCCCACTAAACCGTTTGTAGACACAAAGATCACATTCATTCTTGATAAAACCAAATTCCATTATGGCTTCATAAAAAATAATGTTCCATGACCTTAATTCTTACTTTAATCCATAAATTAATTTCTACAACTTTCATACCTTATTGGAATCATTTAGAGTCATAAAAACTTAAGGTTTTGTCATGTAGAAATATTTCTGAAGGTTCCCGTTAATGAAGGCTATTTTGACATCCATTTTCCAAATCTCATAGTCACGGTAAGAGGAAATGTACAATAGAATTAAGATGGATTTCATCATTGAAACTGGTTAAAAGGTTTCTTCATAGTCAATGCACTGATGATGTTTAAACCCTTTTGCAACCAGTCATGCCATATAGGTACTGACTTGTCCTTCCATGTCCAGTTTCGTCTTGAATACCCATTTGAAACCAATAGGCTTTAAAACAACTGGAGGATGTACCAAAATCCAGACTTGGTTTTGGTACATGGAATCCATTTCAGAATTCATGGATTCTTGCCACTTGGAAACATCTGTGCCACTTACTACTTCCTTGTAGGTTTGAGGATCATTATTATCAACTAATAACAATTCACCTTCCTTGGTAACTAGAAAACTGTACCATTCCAGTTCTCTAACCTCTTTTTTTCTCCTACACAACTATTGTATCTCTGGAATAGTTCTTTCTTCCATAGGGATTTGTTGAATTTTATTCTGTACCAAATCTTGTGTTCCTTGAGCCTCAACTTCATCGAAGTCTATCTCACTCCCACTATCTCTTCTAGAGATGTGATCCCTCTAAAGGAGTATGGAATGTCTTGCCACTATAACCGTTTTTTCTAAGGGGTTGTATAGGTAATATCCTATTGTTTCCTTGGGTAATCCTATAAAGGTACACTTTTTTCCTTAGGATGAAAATTTGTTACCTGAAGAGACCTTAACAAACATATCACTTCCCCACACATGTAAATTCGATAACATTTCTTTCTTTCCACTCCAGAAATCATATAGAATACCATTTATCAATTTAGTTGGTACTTGTTTTAGTATGTGAATTGTTGTTTATAATGCATATCCCCAAAAGGATAATGAAATACTCTCATGAATAATCATTGATCTCACCATGTACAACATGGTGCGGTTCCTCCTTTCTCTCACACCATTCCACTAGGGCGTGTAATGAGGAGTGAGTTGGGATAGAATACCAATATCCTATAAGTAATCAATGAAGTATTGATTAAGATATTCTCCACCTTGGTCTAAGTAGAGTTTCTTAATCTTCTTACCAACTGGTTCTCAACTTCATTCTTGTATTCTTTGATCTTATCAAAAGAATATGACTTATGCTTTATTAAGTAGATATATCGATATCTACTAAAATCATTAGTAAAATTTATGAAGTATGAGTACCCTCCCCTTGATTCAATTGGAAATGGTCCACACACATCAGTATGAACCAATTCAAGAAGTTATTTAGCCCTTTCACCTTTCCCACTAAATGGGGATTTTGTCATTTTTCTTTGTAAACATTCATGACATGTGCCAAGTTGTTTTAGTTCAAAAGAATCTAAATATACATCTTGATGTAACTTTGTCAGGAATTTCTTATTTACATGACCTAGCTGGTGATGCCAAAGTTGAGTGTGGTATGAGTCATGTGACGTATCTTAGTTATCGATTTCCATTACATGGTTTGTGTAATCTAACATGTAAATACAGTTGTATAAATGTGACCTACCAAAACAAATCCTATCTTTGTAAAAGAAGAAACATTCATTTCCAAACATGAAAAAATCCATCTATATCTAATATGGATATAGAAATAATGTTTTTAGTAATAGAAAACACATAATAACAACCCTTTAACACCAAGATCATCCCAGTTGGAAACATGAGGTGGTAGTCCCCGACAGCTACAATATCAAGTATAACTTCATTGGCTGCTCATAGATCTACCTCCCCTCGGTCAATCTTCCTGAATCTACCTGGTTCCCATATTTGGGTACATATGTAAGCACCAAAAGTTGTATCTAATACCCAGTTTATAGAAACATATAGATTTAATTCGATAAAAAATGAACATGAATCTTCCCCTTGCTTCTTTAGATGGGTGCAGTTCTTGTTCTAGTGGCCTTTTTGCCACATGAGAAACAAATATTCTCCTGTTCCCTTGCCTCCCCTTTGATATTCCTTTTCTTGGAAGGTTATGAAGAAGATTTGGGATTAAAGCTATTTTCCTTCCCTTTCCTCTTATTCACCATAAGGGCATAAGGATTTTCGTGCTTCATATCTTTTTCCACTTGGATAATGAGGGTAGGAAGATCAGATATATACTTCTCAATGTTTTTTATGTTGAAATTGACAACAAAGTTGGAGAATCTCTGAGGGAGTGATGTAATAATGAGATTGGTTCCTAACTATTTTTGGATTTTAAACCCTATAACCTCTAGAAACTCAACGTAGCCAACGAGCTTGACTACATGAGGCCCAACTAGGGTAACCTCTCCAAGATTCCTCTGAAAGAGTGCCTTGGAGATCTCAAACCTGTCATATCTTTCTCTCTCTTGGTAAATACCACAGAGGTTCTTGATCATGCTATAAGAATCCAAGTTTTCATGAGACTTCATGAGCTCACTAGACATTGATGATAGCATGAAACATTTAATTTCAACCGTGTCATTCATATGTTTCTCATAGACCAAGAAATTCTCATCACTCACCTCTTTGGAAGGAGGATCATGTAATGCTGACTCAAACACATAAGACTTCCATTCATGGTGTAGGATAACCTAGAGGCATCTAAACCATTTCTGGAAGTTACATCCCGTGAGGATATTTTATTTATCCCTAATTTATCATAGGGATAGTATGGTTGACGAGCTTTTCATTTTTCTTCTACAATTAAAAGAGCATATCATTAGTACTTTCTTGATTTTTATGAGAAATAATAAATTAATTTTATTATGTCTCCCACTATTTTATCAAGTCCCAATTTCCCTTAACATTAAACTCAGAATGTCCAATTTTCATGACATAATAGTGTAAATGATCTATATTCCTCTTCACATAACCCCAATAAGGGTTGGTCAAGCTATTTTAATGTATTTAGGTAGGCCGGTCTTTTCCAACTGCGTGCTTATAGCTCCTTGATCTGTTGAGTGGACTCCCCAATCTTAAAATATTGACTTTGTATTTCCTCAACTCTTGCCTCCAATATTATACCAAGTCTAGAAAGGTCTACTCCTCTTTATGTAATATGGCTAAGTTAACTTGAAACCTTTCATAAGGGATTACTATATAAAAGTAAGTGTCCCAACAAGGGTTGGTCAAACACATAGTTTTATTGAGTTTTTCCCTTAATTAAGTAATTGAAGGCTTGGTCTGACGTAATATTTTATTTATGGTATTTTTCTCTCTTTTGTGTGAATTGATTATTATTATTATCACATGATTTTTAATATTAAGTGTTACTTACTTAAGTGATTAACCATGTATTGATAATATTTACACATAAGCCTGGTTTATTTTAGTTTCATCTTGCATGCTTGTTTAATACATTAATTATGTAATCATGAAAACACAACTATAATGATAAACCATGAAATAGACAGAAATAAAATTATGAAAATGGAATGATCATGAGATTTTATAATAGTTAGTTTATCTAGAGCTTGATAAATTAACCTTGACCTAGGGGAGAAACAACTTGATCTTTTTGGGTTTGTGTTTATAACTTTTCACCTATCCACCTCTGTATCTCCAGGGATTGGTTTCATATCAACTCTAGCTTGAACCGCCACCTCTAGATTGAGAGTTCCATCTATTACATATGCTTTTAAACTCACACGTAGGTGAGGGGTAAAAGGTGGTTTACTTAAAAGAAACCATGGGCATACAGGCCCTACATATTAAGGGGGAGAGATGGCTCATAGGCCAACAATTAATTTAGTAAATAAATTAAAAGGAAACCAATCACATTCAAAGGTCTTGGTCTAGCTCATGATCACCCACATACATGTAACGAGTTATGCATTTAATAAAACTAGTTTTCAATTATTTAATTGTTCTTATTACGATAAATTACACTCAAATCAACTAATTATCATCTTTAATTAATCAATCCTTTTATCTTAATCCATTTGTATAAATTTCATTGATATTATCATCCATCATAATTTTAAACAAATAAATTCAGTTAAAATTATCTTTGTGCGTAACTTGTACATTAGAGGAAACCCAGTGAATTCCCATTCATAACTACCCAATGAGTAGAAATGAACATTATACATATATTAAATTAAACACATATACATAAAACACCTATCACGTGTAGTGCCTCAGCTTTACGCCAACACTATGGTACAAATCTCAAGGGTTTGCATAATATAATAATAAATTTTAATAAATATGTGTAATTTAGATGAGTACATGGTGTGTAGTTACAACTACATAGTGTGTACTATCATTCACCGTCCATCCAAAGTACACGCTTGGGGATACAACATGTAAATGTAATTTATAAATCTTTAGAGTACATGGCGTGTCCAGTGGGCCACATGCTGTGTAGTATTCGTGTTACATGGTCTCCAGCTGGTAAAGTCATGTATGGGGTACACGGTCAAACCCTAACCCAAAGAAACTACACACCGTGTCTATTGAGCCACCCAACGTGTAATCCGGAAACCATGGGCCACCTGTTCCTAGTCGACACACGGAGCCTTTAAGACTTAGAAAAACTCCAATGACCTAGCTTGGTTTGGAGGACCAGTCGCAATTTATTGAACCTTGATACATGATGTGTGAATCCAACTACAAGATCTATATTCTGGGGTTGTATGGCCATGAACCTTTGGCTCCTCCAGATGAGATCCTCTATTTTATTTTAATCAAAATCAAAAGAAAAGTAATTTATGTAAGGTGAACGAGAAACAAAAAGAGGGAGAACAGATCTTGAAATCCAGACTACAAGAACGATTAACCTTGAATTGAAAAACTAAATTATTAAACTGTAAATCATCAATGAATTATTTAAATAAGTACAAACTATGATGTAACCACTCTGATACCACTTTTAGGTTTCAGGTACAGTGGAAGTGTGGTTGGTCTGACACCCAAATTTAATCTTTACCATGATCAATGATTATTTAGGGATTGATATGTTGATGAATTCCAGTCTCCCTAGAATAGAATCAATGATTTAGATAAAGAAGGATGTGGCCCAAAACCTTTAGATAGGATCTTTCACATCATGTTTATAATTAATTTAATTAATATCATAATGAAAATAATACCTAGATCTTCATTGTTTTCTTCACTGATGATGTTGATCTTCTAGAATGACCCTTTCAAATTATCTTGTTGTGCTTGCAAGGATCCAAACTAGAATCCATCTAGTGGCAATCCACATGTGCTCTGATGGCCTCCAATCGACCCCACTCGTTCTCCGGGTCATAGAGCAGTGAAGCGAGTGTCTTGTGTCCGTCGTTCTTGATTTATTGTTCTTCTGCCTTGAAGAACATATCTCGTTCTTGAGAGGGGGAGGGAAGAGGATTTGAGAGGGAAATTTTTTAGCTCAACAATTCTCAATTCACCAGGTGTGTGGTTCAATACATGGCATAAAAGATATATGTGTCTATTTATTAACATGGAGATTCAGTTACAATATTTAATTGCGTAACAATAATTAAATAAATTCATAACCTTAGAGAAAACCCATGCTTTTAATAGTAATACCACATCATTATTTATGGTGCACCAACTTGCACAAAACTGAATTATAAATAAAATTTCATGTCACAAAATAATAGCAGTGCAATTTTAATTTGTGCCAAATAGTTAAATAATTATTTATTGACTTGCAAATAATTATTTTACTACTGGACCGACCATGGTACGCTCGAATTCCACTTCCATTTATTGAACACCTGAATAAAAATATAAATAATTTATTATCTTAAATAAATATTTTATTTACAAACTAGTAAATAAATATTTATTAAATGTTCAATTAAATAAATAAATATATTTTACCCACAATCTGATGAATAAATATTTATTTAATTTATACAATCATTTTAACTTGGATAAATTATTCCACTATCTTGAGAATAATATTTATTAATTAAATTAAAATATAATTTAACCGAGACCACTAGAAATAGATAGTGTGTGACCCTCTGGGATTCTTTCTCAATGGCATTTGGCGGGATTTCCTAAAGTTCAAGAGTACTATCTAGAAACGGGTACAAGCACCCAAGAGAAAGAACTTAAATTCAAAACAACGACATCCACATAAGAATGGTAACTGTGTAATATAATCCCTTTGTTGCAATATCTCATCAAGCAGGTTTCATGATAGTTTCATTAACATTTATACTTGATATGCCATTCTTTGAATACCTAAAATAAACTCATCATTACACCATGGCCATGGAATTTCGTGTGACGGTTCTATTTCAATCAAAGGTACAAGATATCAACTTCCATAAATGGAAGGGATAAATCCTTCCTCTACTTATCCATTAATAGCATGCCACTCATGACACACCCAATGTACCCTACTTCTCGCCAACTGTCTGCGTGATGGTTTTTGTTAGTAAATCAATGTGCGCGAGTCGTGACACATATTCATGATAATATTAAAGTCCAAGGATCATTACACATGCACACATATAGAAATATCCGATGACACCAAAACATGTAGAATTCCTAATAGAGGGTATATTCTCATAATCTTTTGTCTTGGAGTTTACCAAGTGTGAACTTCATGAGAGAAAGTCTCATCTACATACAAGTACTCACACCTGATAGTATGCATGCTATGTGTCCCATAATAGTACGTCATGCAACCATAGAAATATATTTAAGAACATTGTTACATAATTTCAAGGTTCTCATCATAGAGGGGAACTTCCATGACCTTATCAATGCAAAATATACTCTAGGACATTATTACGTCATAGTCATGCAGAACAATGAACAATATGTAATAAGATGTTTAATATTTAAATACATTAAATATCCATGTAATCAAAGTACAAATAGTTGGTTATAGGACACCAACTCTTAAAAAATCTATATAACATGACTGTATCCTTGAGATATAGTCAAGAAATCTGATCTAAATATGTATTATATATAATGGGGAAGAAATTCATAGATTTAGTTAGTCGATCAAAAATAACACAACTAACATTATTACTTTGATATGTATTCAGTAATCCCACAAAAAAAATCCATGTATACATTTTCTAATTTCCACTTCAGCAATGGAAGAGGCTAGAGCATCCCTTTTGGTAATTTTCATTCTACTTTAACCTATTGAAAATTCATAAATTTCATGGTAAATTTACCAATATCTCTTTTCATTCAATACCACTAGAAATACTCCCAAAGGTATCCATACATTTTAGTAATGCTAGGATGAATAGAAAATCGGTAACTGTGAGCTTTACTCAACAAGTATCTCTTCAAAAGGGAGTCACAACACACATAATCCCTTTCCAAATCTCAAAACACATTCTGTGTCAAAATAAAATTCAGAAAGCTTAACCTTATTAACCAATTATACATTTTCTTGTAACTTGTGGTCTTATTTATGAGCTTTCTCAATTCATTTTGACTGATACAATTGTTCTGACACCTAAAAAAAATACAAGAAGTTTCTATAGGCATAATTTTAATGACAAAATTCATAAATTCACTAATCAAAGGGTCATGTTCCAAACATGACATGGTTAATGATGCATGATCCTTCCAACTTAAAGAATCGTCTACTTTGTTTTATTTTCCAATGGGGTAATGAATCATGTAATCACAATCCTTGATCAGTTCTAGCCATATTATTTACCTCATGTTTAACTCTTCCTGAGTGAATATATGCTTAAAAATTTTGTGATCCTTATATATTTCACACTTTACTCCATATAAATGATGCCTCCAAATTTTTAAATCAAAAACGAAAACATCTAATCCAGATCATATGTAGGATAATTTAACTCATGAGGTTTCAGTTTACATAAAGAATAAGAAATTACATGATCATTCTACATCAAGACACAATCAATTCCCATCAAATAAGAATCACTATAGATAAAAAATTTACCTTTTATAGAGGACATGGAAAAAATTGGACCATTCACCAATATTATTTTTAGTTTCTGAAAAAAAATCATCACATTATTCTATCTTGATAAATTTATCTCATTTTTGCATTAACTTAGTCAGTGGGCTAGACAACCGAGAAGTTTTTTCAACAAACCTCTAGTAGTAACCTACAAATACAGGAAAGTTATGAATATTTATGAAATTTTTAGGTATTGTAAACTCTTAAAAAATTTTAGTTTTAGAAAGTTCAAAAGTTATACCATATTTAGAAATAATATGAATAGGGAAAAAAATATTTTGTTACCAAAATTCACACTTACTGAATTCTCCACACAACTTATTTTATTTTAAGGTTTATAAAACAATCCTTAGGTATCATTTATGATGCTTGTGAATTTTAGAATAAACCAATATGCCATCAATAAACACAACCAAAAACATGTATAAATTGTCATGAAAAACTATATTCATAAGTTCCATAAATAGAACTGGTCCATTAGAAAACCCAAAGAGAATAACTACAGACTCAATAATTCCCATATCTAGCCTAAAAAATTGTCTTTGAAATATATTCCTCCTTTACCTTCAACTAATGTTACCCTGACCTGAGATCAATCTTTAAAAAATACTATGCTCTATAGAACTAATAAAAAACCATCCATATTAGATAAAAGGTATTTTTTATTAATAGTGATGTTATTCAAATATCCATAATCATTGAAAAGGATCATGGAACCATCTTTATTTTTAACAAATAAAATAGGATCACCACATAGTGATGTTATAAGAAGAGTGAAACCTTTATATAACAACTCTTTCAATTTATTATTCAATTATGAATGTTCTACTTGATACATTTGTTAAGGGGGTTTGGAAATAAGATTAGAATTAGGTACTAAATCAAAATTAAACTCAACATCTCAATCATGAATAAAACTTGGAAAATGATTAGGAATAACATCAATATATTCATTCAATATAGTAAAATCACTAATATGAACAATTTCATTCTTTTCAAAATCATGGTCTAAGTAACTTTCACTGCCATTTATAATTAATTTATCAGCTTCTTGGTAGGTTATAAAGGGTATAAAATCATTGAATAAAATTTTCTTAGATCTACAATATGGTAAAATAAATTCTAATCAATACAAAAGAATCAAATTTACCATGGTTTTTTCAATAATATTTACAGGAAAGACTATTACATTGATAAAAATAGGAATATCACTTTAAATAGGGGTTTCTTTAATATTTCCACCAATATTTTTTACCAAAACTTCTATCTTAATTTTATGAGGTGATATTACAAATTTACTTGAGAATTTATCTAACATGAAAGAATGAAAATATCCTGAGTCAAATAGGATATTGATATAATTTTAATAAACCAAAAAACATACCTTTCAACATTTCATTTAATGGCCCAAAATCAACTATAGTAGTAGCAAAATATTTTTACACACCATTTTTCTTCCGATATTAATGATTTTCACCTTGAGTGACTAACTTCATACACACATTAGCATAATTTCCCAATTCATAACAATTAAAACATATCACAATTAGATTTTTATTATTTGTCTTATCACTACTAAGATCCTTTACTTTGAAATCACAAGACATATTACCAAACTAACCACATTGAAAGAATTTCCCAAATTTCATAAAACAATCCCAAAGGTTCTTTTTACCACAATTATCATTAGATGGGAACTTGATTTTCTTACCTCTATATTTCCTTAATGGATACTTTACCATTACTTTCCAATTAGAACATTTCATATTCTTACTTTCATGAAATACATGATCATTGGAAAACTCTATTTCAACTTTCTCAGCACATCGAACAAGTTTCTCACAACATTTAAATAAACAGGAATCAAATTCTCTTTGATATATTGGATTTAATCCTAAGTAAAATTGATTAATTTCACTATCATGATCTATGATACAATTTTTATGTACCTTTCCAAGTGGGTGAAGTTTTATTCTTATACAACCATAGAATTTTCATCATTTTGAATCAATCCCAAGAATTGTTTTTCCATCCTAATTCGAACAACCTTAAGAAAATATTTCTCAAAGAATATATTTTTAAATTCATTCGACTCCAAGGATTCAATTACTTACCTTTATTTAATATTATTAACCATTGAATTTCACTCGTAATCTTCACCTTCAATGTGATAAAATAAATGGGTTACCTATTGATGATATTAATAACCCATGACTTAGAATATATTTTCCAAAGCATTAATCCAACCCACACCTACCATTGTGTCATAATATCCATTGAATTCCAGATGAATTTGTCTCATAAAATGATGCACTATCACTATTTTCCTTTATAGTAGACATGGATAATCTCTATTATGGATACCACCACCATTTATTGCCTGTGTCAATTGATCCATCTCCGTAACAAACTACTATGTTCCAATTCCAACCATTCAGGGTTACTAATTTGGAAGGATATTTTCCTATTGGTTACATTATAATAAAACATAACTATTTACTTTATATAAAAACATTCTAAATTAACATAGAATAGAAAAAGAAAAATGGTAATTGTAAGGACTTGACCCCAGTTTCTCAGAGTCGGTGCCTTATTTGATTATATTGGCATATAAAAAAGGAATATGAATCCTGAAGAACTAAGTAGTTTAATAGAATTTGGAAACAAGATACATATAAAAGTTCAATATTACATCATCAAGGGAAATAAAACATTAATTTATTCCATTAGAAACATCCACAACTACAATATTATTCTTTCAAATCACTCATAACATACTTCTTCATATCCTGGGAAAATTAAACACAAGAAAGGGGTGAGATAAAATTCTTAGTAAGAGTAAGAAATAAAGAAGAATATATCATAAACATAAAAATTTGTCATGTTTAATAATTTAAACACAAGCCTTTACAAATAATAAACTTGAACACATTATGGTAAGAATATGAGCAGAGTAAATAATGCCACAATAAAACATAACCTTGGATATTATACTAGTCAAATAACCTCATGAAATTTCAATTACTAGCATCATAATTAGGGAATTGAATATGCCAGACATTCTGAAACATTTTTTCAAGGCCTCGGCCAAGACGTCTAAAAATTATTAAGTCCTCAGCCACAACCATATATTGAATTTGGAAGAGCCTCATCCAATTCCACATCTATTTGTATCATGAGACCTACCGATGCATCGAGGGGCTATAAAGGGACCCAACTATCACATAATAAGTTCAATTCATTCCTCATATGAATGGGTATAAACATAAATAACATATGCATTCATATTGAAACTGTCATATGAAATGTAAATATCTTTCCCCGAACATTAAGCATGAACACTAACCATTCAAAGTAAATTGGTGAATGGTTTTAGGATAGAACAACAACATACAAACTAGTCATAGACAATACAATAAATATGGTATATGAAATCATAAATTATTAATCCCAATAATACAAAAGAATTAGAAAGAGTGTTTAAATAGACAAAAATACTCTTATAAAATCATTAAGCAATTCTTGAGATAAAAACTATTTTATTTTGAAAAGAAGAGTTATTTTGGAAGAATATTTGTATAAAAACATAAGTGAAGTAAGATAGTACTTTCATAATAAAATGATTGATTTTTTTAAAGATTATGGTTTCCAAAAAAAATTATAGAGTTCCCTTGAAAATATGTAAGAATTTGAGAAATTCCCTTGAATCAGGCTTGTATTTTGGAAACAATTTTGAAAGTTACTTTTAAAACGTGTAACTAACCATAAAATAAGGAAGGATTATGGTTGGTGAAAATATAAAGAATGTAAAAAATGAATTTATCAGTAGTAGATAATAATACATAAGAATTTCATTGAGTTAATTAGACAATGAAAGTTACCCGAATGAAAAGGAAGGTTCGGTTGAAAAAACCCATACCTTATGTCCGGATGTGTTCCTATCTTGGAACTTAAGGTCCTGGAATGTGAAATTAGAATTATTAATAACTTATTTCAGAAACTATTATACATGTATTTAGTTTATCATAATTCTGTTTATTTCATTTATTCCCTTATTGATATGTTTTTATATTGAATTTTGTCGTTTGAGAGTGTTTGTTTTCTTTATTTTCTTAATCGGTTCACTTGTTCTTAAGTAATAGAGTTCATGCAGAATGGATGTAAATATACAAAATTGAAATTAAATATTATTTATGAACATCCAGAAGTGTTAATGTTCATTTATATCATTTGGTTACATGAAAATAGGATGAATCATTAGATTAAATATTTATGACATTCTCTAAAATTATTTTAGCTATATTTTGATTATTAGGAAATAGTTTGGTCATACGATTTAATAATATGCATGTATACTTGTTCCTGAATATTAATTAGGTTATAATAAATATATTAAATTCTTGTTCAACTATAAATATGGTTTCATGACTAGTTATTAAGGAGAAATTGATGAATAAAACTTCGTTATTCATGAAGGTTATAAATTGGAACCTCATGGACATTGATTTCATTTATAAAATAAAAGAGAGAGAGAGAGAAAGAGTAAGGATATTGATGATGGTTCTTCCATTCACATGATGTAATTATAGTATATAGATGATACTACATTTATCATGGTCATTTGGATAGGGGAGGTGAGTAGAGGATAACAAAAGAAGATAAATTGAAATGAAATTAAATGAAAAAGAAAGGTGCTTTACCTCTTGAAATAACTTCCTTGAGAACCTATTTAAGGGAAATGGATTTTAGTCTTTTGGAAAGACCAATAGATTCTTGGATGTGTGGAGTGACTAATGAATGGTATTTGGGCATAAATATGAAGATATTCAAGGCTAATAAGGGTGAAGAGGAGAGAGAGTGTGGGGGGTTTTATAGTGGAGGAGAGGATAGTTTTCATAAATGTTTAATCAATACTTTATTAATTTCCCTCAAGATAAGAAATAGTGATGATTCCATGAACAAGAATAGTAATAAATTCATTTGACTTTGAACCAAGTGGGATTAAATCCCTTATGATTTCATAAATAGTGTATTTAACTGATAATTTGTATATATAGTATTTTACTGTATTTCACTATTCATAAAAATTCAACTATTTCAGAAAAATACAAAAAGTTCACCATAACCATTTTTCAACATTTAGAATCAAAAAATGAAATCAATTTTTCAAACATAATTTTATAAATAGGATTAATTTAATATTTAATTAAAATCATTATTTATTCTATTTTTTTAAAACATTTATTTACTTATTTCAGAACATAGGTATAACGTAATTCCACTTGAATATTATTTATATACTATCATAGGTAATGTTACTATTCATTAGAGTATATCACTATTCATAAGGGTATGCTACTATTCATAAGGGTAGGTTACTATTCACCAAAAATTAAGTTTTTCTTATCGGACTCCAAATAACTTACTGATCACAACCGTGTATGTCAGATTTTCGAAATTCACATCACATAAGTGACAAACTTATGTTTAAAGGTCACATAACACTTATTAGTTCATTATGTTGTGATTTCATGTGATTATGGCATATTTATAAGAAATTAATTTTCATTGAAAAAAAATATTGGGTCATTACATTCTCCCCTCCTTACAAAAATTTCATCCTCGAAATTCACAAAATGTTACCTAAAAAGATTCAGGTATGTCTTCAAAATAATCTCCTCAGGTTTCCTTGTTGCTTCCTCCATATTATGGTTCCTCCAAAGAACATTTACCCGAAGAGTCGTCCAATTTATCAATATTTGTTCTCTGGTATCAAGAATCTTGATAGGCTCTTCACAATAAGACAGATCGGGCTCAAGTTCTATTTTTTCGTAGGTAAGTACATGCTTTGGGCCTGTAATGTATTTCCTTAACATTGATATGTAGAACACATTGTGAACTTTGGAGAGACTTGACAAAATTTCCAAATGGTATGCTATGGTTACAATTCGATCCATAATTTCAAAAGGTCTGATGTACCTGGGACTTAATTTTTCCTTCTTACCGAATCGTATAATACACTTCCATGGAGATACCATTAAGAAAAAAATGATCTTCTTCTTGAAATTCAAAATCCATCCTTTGGTTGTCATCATAACTCGTTTTCTTAATTTGTTCCATCTTGTTATGGGTTTGGATAATCTTAAACTTTTCCTTAACAAGTTCTGGGCCTACAAGCTTTATTTCACTAACATCATCCCAGAAAGTTGGTGTACGTCATCTCTTTCCATATAATGTTTCATATGGTTCCATCTGAATCCTTTAACGGAAGCTATTGTTATAGAAAAATTATATAAGAGGTAAAGAATAATCCCAAATACCTTGAAAGTCAAGTGACCAAGACCTCTACATGTCTTCCAAAGTTTGAATAGTCCATTCTGATTATCCAAAAGTTTTTGGGTGGTAGGCAATGCTCAAACAAAGATCAGTATCAAGGTCCTTCTAAATACTTTTCCAGAATTGTGATGTAAAATGGGGATCACGATCAAAAAAAATTTATAAGGGTATACCATAAAGTGATACAACTTCATTAATATATAGTCTTGCTAAAAATTCAAGTGGAAAATCTTCTCTTATAATAAGAAAATGTGCTGATTTTGTAAGACGATAAAAAATGACCGATATCACATCATTATTTCTTGGAGTCATTGGTATCCCCATGACAAAGTCCATCATAATTTATCCCATTTTCACATAGGTATAGGAAGGAGTTGCATGACTCCTCAAGGATGTTGTCTTCTTGCCTTTACATATTGACAAACCAAACATCTGGACACATAAATATCAATCTTCTTCTTCATATTTTCCCACCAAAAATGTTCTTTTAGATATCTATACATCTTTGTGCTACCAGGGTGTATAGAAAAATTAGAGCTATGAGCGTCATCCAATAGTTCCCTCTTTAGATCAGGAATAGGGGAACACAAATCCTCTTTCCGAATTTTAAAATGATACCTTCATATACGAAGTCAACCAACTTCCCATCATTTAAAACTTTAATTTTATTTTGAAAATACTCATCACCATCTTGAGAATTTTTCATCCTTTCTAGTAAAGAAGGGTTGGAAACCATCTGAAAAAGTAGTGATGTGTTACCTTCCTTGATAATTCCCATATCCATATTTACTAGATCTATGAACAAAGGATCCATTTCAACTCTCATCTTGTTCAGAATTACATAGTCCTTTCTACTCAAAGAATCTTCCACCTTATTTTCCTTCCCTGGGTGGTAGTGTATTTCGAAATTATAATCCTTGAGTAGATCAATCCATCTCCTTTGTCTCATGTTGAGTTCTTTCTGTGAGAAGATATATTTCAAACTCTTATGATCTGTATATATCTCACATTTTTCTCTATAGAGGTAATGTATCCAAATCATCAGAGCAAATATTACTACTGCTAACTCAAGATCATGAGTTGGATAGTTTTTTTCATTAATTTTTAGCTACATAGATTCATAGGCAATCACTATATTATTATATATAAGGAAACTACCAAGTACATTCTTTGATTCATCACTAAAGATCACAAATCCATCATTCCCTAATAGTAGAGTCAATATTGGATCATTCACTAATCTTATCTTCAATTATTTAAAAAATTATTCAAATTCCTTTTTCCATACAAAATTAACCACTTTTCGTGTAAGCTTGATAATTGGGTTGGCTAAACGGGTGATGTTCTGAACGAAACACCGATAATAACCTTCTAAAACAATAAAACTATGTACCTTAGTTATGTTCATTGGAGTTGGCCATTATTTTATAGAATTTTTATTTGAAGGATCTATAGATATTCCATCTTTAGAGATAATGTGCCTCAGAAAGGAAGCTTATCGGAGCCAAAAATCACACTTTCTAAACTTACCATATAATTCTTTTCTTCTAAGAGTCTTCAGAATAGTGCACACATTATTTTCATGATATTTATATATTTTAGAGTGTACCAGGATATCATCAATAAACACCACTAAAAATTCATCAAGATATCTATTGAAAACTTTATTCATTAGATCCAAGAAAAAAGATGGTGCATTAGTCAGTCCAAAAGGCAAGACTGTAAACTTGTAATGCCCATACCTGGTTCGAAATGCTATTTTTGGAATGTCATACTTCCTCAGAAGCAACTGATGATATCTATATTGAAGATAAATCTTTGAAAAATATTGGGCTATATGAAGTTGATCAAATAAATAGTCAATACAAGGTACGAGAAACTTGTTCTTTTTTGTTATAACATTGATCTCCTATAGTCAATGCACAACCTCATAGACCCATATTTCTTCTTAACAAAATGAAAAGGGGCTCCCCAAGGAGAAATACTAGGGAGAATAAATCCTTTATCACTCAATTCCTATAGTTGTTTATTTAGTTCCACTAACTCCACATTGGACATTCTCTAAGTGGTCTTTGATATGGGCCTTGAACCAGGAATTAAGTCAATGGAAAACTCAATTTATCACTCTGGAGGATGTCTTGGTAAATCCTCTGGAAAGACGTCAATATATTCTTTCACAACAGGTATATATTCTTTTTGAACATTATTTTCGTCACCCATAGTTATTGCATTCTATTCCTCCCCAATAATTTAATTTAGTAGAGCTACTGGGGGTGGATCTAGATGAGAATCAGATGTTGATGTTTCTTCTCTAAAGATAAGGGATTCTATACTATTCTCAAAAAATTGTAACTTCCTTAATCTTACAATAGATCTTCACATCATAATTTGATATCCAATTCATACTAAGAATTATATCAAATTCAATCATTGGTATGATGATATGATTTGAAACTAAAGCAGGTTTTTGTGTCATGAGTGGGACTGATCGACACACCTTTGTTGCAATGATACATCCACTAGGAGTTTTGACCGATAAATCTTTTATTAAATCAAATTGGACATGTATAATTTTATTTTCGAACTAGGAATATATAAATGAATGTGAAAATCTATAATCAAATAAATCATTGGCTACATTTAATGAAATTATTAATGTACCTACCACCACTTCGTTAGGAACTTCAACCTCTGTAGTTGTGACCACATAAGCATGTCCCTACTACCTTGGCCTTTTCTGTAGCATGTTTCCTTGATGATTTTGAAAATCATTAACATAGTGTCCCATATCTCGACAATTATAGAATTGAATATTAATAGCTTCTTTCTTCCCCTTAGAATAACCAGTAATATGGAATTTCTGTCCACATTTGTAGCATACTCCTTTTCCCTTTACGTAGGCACAAGGGTGGTTCCTTCCAAAATTATCACAGGGTGTAAATTCAACTCTTACCTTATTCAATGTTTCCTTATTTACTTTTTCCAGAGTTTTTAGAAGCCGTCTTCATCTCTTGATTTCCCTCAAAGTCATAAGACTTAGAGAATTCATTTTCCATCTTTATGGCACATGAAACTATATCTTCATATGATAAGAAACTTTGGGAGATCAGTGACTGTCATAGGAATGACTTTAAGCCATCAAATAATCAATAAATCTTGCTCCTAGGATTTTATATATAGTCCATAACATGACTTTATATCCTTGAGAAGTTAGCTTCATACTTTTCAATATTATCATCTTTACTTTTCTTCAAATTCAGAAATTCCCTTTCCATATTTTCTCATTGTTCACAAGGAAAGTATTTCTCTAGGAATATTTCCTTAAGGTCCCTCCATTACATATATTCTATCTCTTCCTCCTCATTTTTGTTTTGGATTAATGACCACAATAGATCTGCATCTCTTTATAGATGATAAACTACCATCACAACCTTCTCACTTTCGTTACATCCCAAAGAGAGAAAAATCTTCTCTAGGGAACTTATCCACGGTTCAACAACAAATGGGTTTGTATTCCCATTGAATGATGGAGGTTGTTATCGAATAAATCAATCTGACAAAGATCATCCACATGGAGGATCTGGATACTCTATATGGGTTAGTTTATTGTTCATAACCTTAGTAAGTTTTCCCAATATATTTATAATATGCTCTAAACTAGTGGCAACACCAGATCCAACGTCATTATCTTACATTAAAGGGGTATACCTACCTAGGACACATGTGTTCATGCGGTTTCCATTTCCTCCACTAGGCGCCATTAATAGATAATGGAATACACTAGATTAGGTTATCAATCATAATGTATAATCTTAACATAAGAAAATACTTAGCATAAATTGAAATCCTACGTATGGCTAATCACATAATAAAAAAAATGGTTTGTTTGAGAGAAATTTATATTTAGATCCTTCATAATAGATTGTAATAAAAATGTGAATTATCCTAAGAATATCACCCAGGAGTTTCAATACAAAGAGTGCATCAAGTACCATTGTTGTGTACCAAGATACCTAGGGTCAAGCCCAAAACTCCTTGTTGGAGATTTCACTCCTAGGAACATCTGTACTAGATCCACCTCTACCCATTTGTATCCAGAAAGAGATGTATTTTCTAGAAAGATCCACATAATATATTCCTTACCAGAATAAAAGGTTGTTATTTTATGCTTATCCTCAAAGACTATCTTAGGTATTTGTTTCCTAAACTATGTTTTCTAAATCTAGTTTCCAAGATTTCTATTAAACTTTTTTTGATACCAACTATAAGGACCCGACCTTAGTTACCCAAATCCGGTGCCTTATTTGATTATATTGGCATATAAACAAGGAATATGCATCCCAAAGGACCATGTAGTTTAGTATAATTTGTAGAAAATATACATATATAAGTTCAACATTACATCATGAAAGGAAATACAACATTAATTTATTCCATTAGAAACATCCAGGCCTCCTAGATTATGCTTGCAAATCACTCATAACATACTTATTCATATCTAAGGAAAATGAAACACAAGAAAGGAGTGTGCTCAAATTCTCAGTAAGAGTAATCAATATAGTGTAATATATCATAAAAATAAACATTAAACATGTTTAATAATTAAAATACATGCCTTTATAAATAATAAACATACACATTATTGTAGGAATATGAGTTGAGTAAATAATGCCATAATAAAAAATAATAATGGGTATTATACTAGTTGAATAACCATATGAACTTTCAATTACTAGAATTAAAATGAGGGAATTTCATATGAAGGACATTATGAAAAATTTTGTCAAGGCCTCGTCCATGATGTCTAAAAATGATTAAGGCCTCAACCAAAACCATATATCGAATTGGGAAGGGCCTCATCCAATTCCACGTCTATTTGTCTCATAAGACCTACCTATGAATTGAGAGGATATAGAATGCCCCACATGTCACATAATAATTCCAATTCATTCCTCATATGAATGGGGATAAACATATATAACATATACATTCATTTTGATATTATCATATGAAATGTAAATATCTTTCCCCAAACATTAAGCATAAACACTAACCATTCAGAGTAAATTGGTGAATGGTTTTAGGAAAGAACATCCACAATCAAACTATTCATAGAACATCCAATAAATATGGTAGATGAGATAATAAATTATTAATCCTAATAATACATAAGAATCAACTAGAGTGTTGAAATAGACAAAAATACTCTTATAAAATCATTAAGTAATTCTTGAGATAAATACTCTTTTATTTTGAAAAGAAGTGTTCTTTTGGTAAAATATTTGTATAAAAACATAATTAAAGTAATATAGTATAAAATATGTGATTTTATAAATATTATGGTTTCCAAAAACATATTATATAGTGCACTTGAAAATAGGTAAGAATTTGAGAAATTCCCTTAAATCAGGCTGGTATTCTGGAAACAATTTTGAAAGTTCCTTTTAAAATGTGTAACTAACCATAAAATAAGAAAGGATTATAGTTGGTGAACATATATAGAATGAAAAAACTAATTTATCATAATTATATAATAATAAATAATAATTTCATTGAGTTAATTAGACAATGAAAGTTACCCAAATGAAAACAAAGGTTCGAGTGGAAAAACCCTTACCTTAAGTTTGAATGTGTTCCTCTCTTGAAGTTAAGGTCCTAGAATGTGAAATTATAATTATTAATAACTTATTTCAGAAACTATTATATATGTATTTATTTCATAATAATTCTTTTTAGTTCATTTATTCCCTTATTTATGTGTTATTATATTGAATTTCGTCATTTGAGAGTGTTTGTTTTCTTTATTTTCATAATCGGTTCACTTGTTCTTAAGTAATAGAGTTCATGTGGAATGGATGTAAATCTAAATAATTGAAATTAAATATTATTTATAAACATAAATAAGTTTTAATGGTCATTTATTTCATTTGGTTACATGGAAAGATGATGAATCATTAGATTAAATATTTAAGACATTCTTTAAGATTATTTTAGCAGTATTTTGATTATTAGGAAATAGTTTGGTCATACAATTTAATAATATGTACGTATACTAGTTACTGAATATTAATTAGGTTATAATAAATATATTAAAGTCTTGTTAAACCATAAAAATGGTTTCATGACCCGTAATTACGGAGAAATTGATGAACAAAAATTTGTTATTCATGAAGGTTATAAATTGGAACCTCATGGAAGTTGATTTCATTTATAAAATAAGAGACAAAGAGAGAGAGAGAGAGTAAGGATATTGATGATATTTCTTCCAATAAAATGATATAATTCTAGTATATATATCATAATATATCTCTCATGGTAATTTTTAATGAAGAGGTGAGGATAGGATGACAAAAGAAGATAAATTGAAATGAAACTAAATGAAAAAGAAAGGTGCTTTACCTCTTGAAATAACCTCCTTGAGAACCTCCTTAAGGGAATGTATTTTGGTATTTTGGAAAGACCAAGAGCTTATTGGACGTGGGAAGTGACTAAGGAAAGGTATTTGTGTATAAATTTTAGGAGCTTCATGGCTTAGAGGAGTAAATAGAAGAGGGAGTGAGGGTGGTTTTTAGAGTGGAGGAGAGGAGGGTTTTCAAAAAAATTAATCATTAGTTTATTAATTTCCCTGAAGACCCGAAATCGTGATGACTATATGACCAATAATAGTTATAAAGGCATGTGAGTTTTAAACAAGTGGGATTAAATCACTTATGATGTCATAAATGGTGTATTTAACTTATAATTTTTTATATATGGTGTTTTACTGCATTTCACTATTCATAAAAAATTTGAGTATTTCAGAAAAATACAAAAATTCACCCTAACCATTTTTTGATGTGATGAATCCAAAAATGAATTAAAATTTTCAAAAATATTTTTCTAAATATGATTAATTTAATATTTAATTAAAATCCTAATTTATTATAAAAAAACATTTTTAAAACATTTATTTACTAATTCCGAAACATAGGTATATCGTACTTCCACTTGAATATTATTTATATACTATCACAGGTACGGTTAATATTCATTATGGTATATCACTATACATAAGGGTATGCTACTATTCATTTGGTTAGGTTATTATTCACCAAAATTTATGTTTTTCTTATTGGACTCCAAATAACTTACTGATCGCAACCGTGTATGTCAAATTTTCAAAATTCACACCACATAAGTGAAAAACTTATGTTTAAAGGTCATATAAAACTTAGTAGTTCATTAGGTTGTAATTTCAAGTGATTATGAAATATTTATAAGAAATTAATTTCTATTGAAAAAAATTTTGGGTCGTTACATTCTCCCCTCACTTCATCCTCAAAATTCACAAATTATTGCCTAAAAATATTCAGGTATGTCTTCCACATAAGCTCTTTAGGATCCCATGTTTCTTCCTCAATCTTATGGTTCCTCCAAAGATCCTTTACTATAGGAGTCATCCTATTTCTCAATACTTTTTCTCTGGTATTAATAATCTTGATAGGCTCTTCACAATAAGAAAAATTGGGATCAAGTTCTATTTTTTCATAGGTGAGTAAATGTGTTGGGTATGACATGTATTTCATTAACATTGATACACTGACCACATTGTGAACTTTGGAGAGACTTGGAGGAATTTCTAAAAGTTAAGCTACTATTCCAATTCAATCCCGAATTTCAAAATGTCCAATGTACCCAAGACTTAATTTTCCCTTCTTACCAAATTGTATAATACACTTCCATGGATATACCTTTAAGAAAACATGATCTCCTTGAAATTCCAAATAATTCCTTCACTTATCAACATAAGTCTTTTTACTAATTTTATCCATTTTGATATGGGTTAGGATAATCTTCAAGTTTTCTGTTATTTACTCAACATGTTCTGGGCCTATGAGCTTTCTTTCATTAACATTATCCCAACAAGTTGGTGTACACCATCTCTTTCCATATAAAGCTTCAAATGGTGCCATATGAATACTTTAATTGAAGATATTATTAGAGGAAAATTATAATAGAGGTAAATTATGATCCCACATGTAATGCCCCAACCCCATTTACCCAGAGTCGGTGCATTATTTTAATACATTGGCATGATTACAAGGAATCAATTCCCGAAGGAACGATCAGTTTAGCAGTCTTGGAAAATAGATTACATACATGAATATTACATTACACTTTATAACATACAAAACAACATAAATAATACTTTATGAACGCCATTATTCCCTTAGCTTAACCCTGCATATCAATCACAGTACACTTCTTGGAATCTTGGGAAAAATAAAACATAGAAAGTGGTGAGCTGAAACGCTCAGTAAGGGTAAGTAATACAATGGAAGATAACATAAATATTAATAATGGTGAATAATTTAAACCACATGCCTTTACCAATAATAAACATGAATAATTTTATGGAAGGAATTTGAGATGAGTAAATAATACCATAATAAAACATAATCATGGGTATTCTACTAGTCGAATGACCACATGAACCACCAATATTATTTTCATAATGAGGAAATGTATAATACCAGACTTTAATTTCTGTGTCAAGGCCTCGTGCCAGGACCTATGGGATAATTGTAACTGGACCCAAACCCGGAGATCCTCTATAACCGGACTCCATCACGGAGAGCCTCTGTAATTGGACTCCAACCTGGAGAGCCTCTGTAACCAGATTCCATCCCGGAGAGCCTCTATAACCGGACTCCAACCCGGAGGGTCTGCTATAACCGGAACCCAACCCGGAGGGCTTACTTTTACCGGTCCCCAACCTAGAACATACTAGTCTAATACATTCATCATAAGAAATGGTTGAAATATAACATAAACATTCGTATTAAAACTAGCATACAAAATGTCAATACTTTTACCATAAACCATGAATGGTATACAAATAGCACATCCATATTCAAACATATCACAAAAACTTCAATACAATATGGAAGTTTTGTATCA
Organism: Viscum album; assembly: GCA_963277665.1. Classification (NCBI taxonomy): domain Eukaryota; kingdom Viridiplantae; phylum Streptophyta; class Magnoliopsida; order Santalales; family Viscaceae; genus Viscum; species Viscum album. The sequence goes on along the minus strand of OY728122.1, from coordinate 813,486,018 downwards.
TAACAAATCAACTTCAAATTAGTTTAAAATCCATTAAAGGATGTTTACATAGATGAAAATGATCAGTAAAATGCTTTAAGAGAAATACCCCTTTTTCATGAAATAGTTTAAAAGTCACACAATTTAGAAAGGAATACATTTAAAGACATTTTTTAATCAAAGTGTCCCATACCACTTTGAAACTTTTTAAAGGAATTAACATTTTAAAAACATTCATGTCCATATTAATAAATCCTTAAAACCCATTTTGAAAACATGGACATTAATGATAATAATTTAGAAGAATAAATATTTAAAACATTTTAAATGATGTTTTAGTAAAAAAATCCCTTAAAAAAATCCCTTTGAAAACTATTTTATGAAACATGTCCATGGATAATAAATATTTCCTAGTTGATACATACGTAAAAACAACCTTAGATAATAAAGAGATTGTGAAATTCACCCTTACCTCGTTGTAATCAATCGAGTTATATGAACAATAGTTAATAACCACCAAATGAATCACAAAATATCATGAATATAAATATAATCACGATAATATATATGAAATGTCTGTACATAATAAATCACATGCAATAAATAAGTTATGAACAATGGAAATCTCACGGAATTAAAAGTGAGATAAGAAACCCCATACCTCGTGTCCGACTTGAACCGTTCATTATTTAATATCCTAAATAATAAACTAAAGTTTATTTCTACTTTATTAAGAACCTTTTTCAATTTTCCTTTTATATCACTTATTACCATGTTACAAACATTATGTAATCATTTATGTTAATAATGTTTGTTTTGTCGATATTTGGCACTTGAGTAAAAAATGAACACCTTATAGTTACTAGTTGTTCACATGGTAAAAAGTTCAATATATCCAGAATGATATTAATGATTTAGATATGATATATATCATATATATCTAGTATATAAATGTATTTATAACAGTACATATCATTTTGGGGTAAGAAATGAAATGCACCGTTCATGGAGACGGTAGGCCGTACGTACGCATGAACGCTACTTTCATTTTTATTTATTATTTTAATGGAATTAAAACATAATGATACATAGTTATATTATAATTACAGTTCAATATCATATATAATATCATTAAATTCATCATTTATACATCCCACATATGGTATTAACAAGTCATTTCACTTTGAGGGGTCGGTAGTCCGCACTTCCTCAAAGGAAATTATTGCGTTAACCATAATGGAATCCATTAAGGTATGATATAAAATAAAAATACTGAAGCATGAAGAAAACATAAACATATTATATATATCATATATAAATATAGTTCCGTCATAATTTCCACCATGAGAGGTGGTAGGAGGTAATTGAACAATCGTCGTTTCATGAGGCGTTAGTTTTCCATCCATAGAAACACTATGTTCTTCACCCATTATATGTAGGTGTGTGTAAGTGTAGTTAGAATAATTCTCATAAAAACATACTAGTATATTGAATATACTGGTTTTGTTATAAAATAAAGTAATAAAAAGAGTTTAGGTGTTGGAGAAGTAAAATAAAAAAAAGAAGTTAAGAGAAACGATTACCTTTAATTTGGGTAACTTCCATTGGTTTGAACCTAAAGTACTTCTTGAAGTACGTTCTGCATAAGGTAAGGATTTTAGGATGAGGAGAGGTATGTAGGGAGCTTAATTTTTCAGAGTTTGGATGAGACTAAAGGCTTTAGAGGTTTGAGGAATTGGTTAGAAGTGGTCTCCTTTTATAAGGGGGAGGAGGGGCTCTTTAGAAAAGTGTGAAAATATTATTTTATTATATAATGATATTTGGTTTCTAAAGGTCCAAAAATCATTAGGGTATAATATAAGATGACTCATGGTATAAATAAAATCATCCAATAAGAATCTTACATGTTTTGGATATTTGTTTAATATTTATAATCTAATTTATTTAAATCATTTATTAATGAGTTTAATACTACATCATTATTGTGTCATAAGTAATTTTATTTATTCGATGTCTAAAAATTATAAAACAAATACCATGATGTATTATATCATTTTATCTTTCAAATTAATATTTAATGTAGAAATTATTTGTTATATAACACCATATAAAAATTAATTACTAAAAGATTTTTGTTTATTTCAATTTTAACTTTACTTTAAATTAATTAATCTAAAGTGTCATTATTATTCATAAGTGGCTCCATGGGGTCCCCAAATTTACCCAAGGATGCCCATGGTCGGCCATTACTCATCAAATAAGGTTAGGACATGTGTTAATGTAATTTTTAATTATTAAAATATTCTTTTTACCTTGAATTACCCTATTTACCTAGAATTACCCTATTTACCTTTAACCGTGGTAAATAAAAGTTAAAAGTTACTATTCACCAAAGATTATTTTCATCTTATTGAACCAAATTTTACTTAATAAGGTTAACCATGTCTCTCATATTTTTTAAATTCATCTCAAAGATGTGGTAAAATTAAGTTTTATGCAAATTTGCAAATACTCTTAGGAGGTGGGTAGTTGACGGTAAAAAGTTCAATAAAATTTTTAAATATATAAACTTTTTATAAAATGAATCAAATGAATTAATTTGAACATATATAGGTATAATATATCTATTTTGACCTAAAATAAATTTAAATAAAATAAATAATTATTTATATAAAAATTTGGTTTTAACCAATAACCCAGTGTTTTTCACTATTTATCAAAAATTGACGTTTCTAGGAAAAATACCAAAAAAATAAGCCTAAGCTATATTTGATATTCTGAATTCAAAAATGTTGTCTATTTTACCAAATTAAAAACACATAAGTTTCATTAATTAATTTAAAATTAATTACCGTTGTCAAAATAAATAGTGTGTTTTTAAGCAACAATATCTATCAAAAGATTGACACTTATTTATGTCCAATTTTAAAGTGAAATTAATTATAATGACATAAATTGTATAAAATGATAAAAATATAATCTAATTATACTTAAAAAACAATCAAATTCATAATTTAACACTACAAATTTTTTCGATTAAAAAAGTTGTTTTTAATTAAAATTTAGTATTTTTCACTATTTACCAAAATATGAAAGTTATCAGAAAAAACCAAAAATTTATAAAAACTAAATTTTTATCTCATGATTCTAAATAAGAAGTTTATTTTGTCAAATTGAATACATAAAAGTGTCTAATATTGGATTTAAAAAGGGTTCTCCCTCAAAAGGTGGTAAAATTTCATTTTCTAAAAAATACTTCCATTATCTAAAAAATTGAATTTGTTCTAAAATTATGTCTAAGAAACACATAATATGGATGTTAAAATTATATAAAGTATATAAAATTCAAAATGTAGTTATTACTATTCATAAACTCTTTTGAATAGCTAGATTGGTAGGTCGTGGTGCGCTTGAACTTGGTGTTGCGTGTAGTGCAAATTATTGAATTACTTTGAAGAAATAACGTACTATGCTTAAACTCGGTGTTGAGTATAGTGAATGTTATTGAATTACTTTGAATAAATAATGTACTATGAAATATTGGGGTGTTACATTCTTCCCTACATCAATAAATTTCATCCTCACAATTTGAAATTGTCCTTCGAAAATAGAAGGTTGAAAATATAAAATACCTTTGTGGGAAAAACCACATCGGAAATTGGGTTAATAAAATTTATTCTTAATAAAAGGAAAAGGGGAATGAAAAATTCACCACAAAATTACGATCTCGATTAGAAGGACATTGGTGGAAATTAGAGACACATAATTGGAGGAAATACGTAAATATTTATAGGGAGTGATTGAGTTCATCAGTCACAAACAATTATAGAATTGAGGGCCTCAAAGCCATCAATCTATGATGATTTAATATATCACCGGTTCAACAAAACATAAGGTATTAGGATAACAATTTTTTAGTTTTAAGATCCCTTACCTAAAATTTAAGAACTAATTTCTCCATAGAATAAGAGAAGAAAAAAAATATACTTGACAAGTAGAGTTCCATCCTTTAACTAATTTCTACCACAAACTCATCTTTCACTCTAAAAGATAATAGAACTTAAAAAAATATTTTATATTTATCCTATTCATATAGGGTTCAAAAAATATGAATTTATAATTTACCTATCATACCCTTTAAAAAGAACTACATTATACAATCCAGGGACTTCACGTAGTCCAGTGGTAGGTGATAAATCACAATCGCACTATGGTTGTGGGTTCGATTCACACAACTTTGTCCAATGCGATGGGTTTTCACACGGTCTGCGTGTTGAAATTTTTATAAAAATCCAAAAATAACCTTAACAATAGTATCTTAATCCATTCCAACCTTTAGGATTATCCAAAATAAATCTATCCAAACTCACAGTCCAAAATTTATAAGGAAGTTAAACACAATGAAGATCCTTTTTTCCATGTAATAACATGTGAACACCTTCATCATGTATTATTTTAAAACTTGGTAACACCTTGAATTACCATAAAAACTTATTGATTACATTCATGCTACCTTATCCTTTATATAATACTATATATATTCCATATATCCAAAAATATTGAATATTCCAACAATGATGAAATAAAAAAAATATTAATCAGTTCCAAGGAAGTGAAGAATATCCAATATAATTTATCCAAATAAAACATCTCTTATTCCAAAATCACTACCTCAGTATCAGAACCATATTATGGTTTATATTTCTTTGAACCATATATTTTCCAAAAATTTAACATGCAATTGAGTCACTTTTCTTGGTTCCACACAATCTCAAGTACTTAATGAAATATTACTGCAGTACAATCCTTATATACTCTATAATTATTATAACATGTACATCATTAACACAATACTCAAATGACACAATACTTGAATAACAATTTAAGAAATATAATCATTCCTCTTCATCTTCGGTAGTATCATAACTTTATTATTATCCAATAGCAGCATTTGGGGTATACTCTGATGATTTGGACATTGATTAGTGTAGTGTCCCAAATCCTTGCTGATGAAGCATTGTATATTGGAAACTTTTTTATTACCCTTGAAATCATGTACTTGGTGTCCATTTTCTCCACACTTATAACAAAGTCCCATTCCCTTAAAGAATTTTCCAAGGTGATTCTTTCCACTGTTATAACATATGGGAAAATCCTTCTTTTCCCTCTTCCCTTTATACATCATTATCTCTTCCATCCTTTTATTATCTTGCTTCCCTTCAAATCCATAGGACTTATATAATTATTTACTTATCTTATTAACATATGATACTATTTATTCATATTTTGGGAATACATGAGATACTATTTCCCTTCTAAATGTTGGCTTAATACCGTTAAAGATATGATCCTTCTTACTCTTTAGATCATACGTATTACTGGAGTTCACATTCCTTCTACTGGGTACAATTTCTATACAATGGCATAAACTAGATTAGTTTATGAATCAAAATACCTAATTCCAAACTTGTAAAACACTTGACCAAAATTGAACAGTTTATGGATATAATCCATAATCATAAACATGTTTTCTTTGAGGAAGTATATAATCATAAACCCTTCATAATGATTTGTAATAAAATGAGAATTATCCTAAGCATACCCCGAGGCGTGTTGTAACCAATAGTCCATCAATGTCCATTTTCGTGTACCAGTTCCCATTCGAGTCTTGCTCAAAGTGGTGTTTTCGGGTTTTACCCCTAGGTACATTTGTGCTTGAGCTGCCTCTACCTGCTCGTATCCAGACAGGGATGTATTTTTTTTGGAAAACTCACAAAATCTCTACATTACCAAAATTCTAGGAAGTTCTTCTATAATAATACTCAATGTATATCTTAGGGATATGTGTTGTAATCAGAGTTTATCTAAATCTAGTTTCCAAGGTTATTGCTAAACTTCCTCTGATACCAACTGTAACGCCCTGACCCCACTTACCCAGATTCAGTGCATTATTTTTATACATTGGCATGATTACAAGGAATCAAGTCCTAAAGGACCGACCAGTTTATCATTTTTGGAAAATATATTACATAAATTAATGTTACATTATACTTTATAACATACAACACAACATAAATAATCATTTATGAATGCCATTATTCCCTTAGCTTAACACTGTATATCAATCACAATACACTTCTTATAATCCTAGAAAAAATAAAACATAGAAAGGGGTGAGCTCAAATGCTCAGTAAGGGTAAGCAATATAGTGGAAGATAACATAAATATTAAGCATGGTGAATAATTGAAACCACATGCCTTTACCAATAATAAACATGAATACTTTTATGGAGGGAATATGATCTGAGTAAATAATGCCATAATAAAACATAATCATGAGTATTCTACTAGTAAAATGACCACATGAACCATCAATACTATTTTCATAATAAGGAAATGTATAATACCTGACTTTAATTTTGTGTCAAGGCCTCGTGCCAGGACCTATGGGCTAACTATAACCAGACCCAAACTTGGAGAGACTCTGTAACCGGACTCCATCCCAGAGAGCCTATGTAACCAGAATCCAACCCAGAGAGCCTTTGTAACCGGACTCTATCCTGGAGAGCCTCTATAATCAGACTCCAACTCGGAGGGTCTACAGTAACCAGACCCCATCCTGGAGGGATTACTTTTACCAGCCCCCAACCCGTAACAAACTAGTCCAATACATTCATCATAAGAAATGGTTGAAATATAACATAAACATTAATATTAAAAATAGGATACGAAATGTAAATACTTTACCCATAAACCATGAATGGTATACGAATAGCACATCCATAGTCAATAATATCACAAAACCTTCAATACAGTATGTAATTTTTGTATCATAATAAATCAACTTCAAATAAGTTGAAAATCCATTAAAGGATGTTGACATAGATGAAAATGATCAGTAAATTTTTCATGAAATCATTTAAAATTCACCCAATTTAGAAAGGAATACATTTAAAGACATTTTTGAATCAAAGTGTCCCACACCACTTTGAAACTTTTGAAAGGAATTTACATTTTAAAAACATTCATGTCCATATAAATAAATCCTTAAAACCCATTTTGAAAACATGGAAATTAATGATAATGATTTAGAAGAATAAATATTTAAAACATTAAAAATGATGTTTTAGTAAAAATTATCTTAAAATAATCCATTTGAAAACTCTTTTATGAAACATGGGCAGGGATAATAAATATGTCCCAGTAGATACATATGTCAAAACAACCTCGGATAATAAAGAGATTGTGAAATTAACCCTTACCTCGTTCTAATCAATCGAGTCATATGAAAAATAGTCAATAACCACCAAATGAATCACAAAATATTATGAATATAAATATAACCATGATAATATATATCAAATGGTAGTACACAATACACCACATGCAATAAATAAGTTGTGAACGATGGAAATCTCACGGAATTAAAAGTGAGATAAGAAACCCCTTACCTCGTGTCCGACTTGACCTGTTAGTTCTTTAATATCCTGAATAATAAACTAAAGTTAATTTCTACTTGATTAAGAAACTTTTTCAAGTTTCATTTTATATCAATTATTACCATGTTATAAACATTATGTAATCATTTAAGTTAATAACATTCATTTTGTCGATATTTGGCACTTGAGTCAAAAATGAACACCTTATAGTTACAAGTTGTTCACATGGTCAAAATTTCATTATATCAAGAATCATATTAATGATTTAGATATCATATATATCATATATATCCAGTATATACATGTATTTATAATAGTACATATCATTTTTGGGGTAAGAAATGAAATGCATCATTCATGGAGACGGTATGCCGTACGTACGCATGAACTCTACTTTCATTTCTATTTATTATTTTAATGGAATTAAAACATAATGATAAATAGGTATATTATAATTACAGTATAATATCATATATAATATCATTAACTCCATCCTTTATACGCCCCATATATGGTATTAACGAGTCATATCGCTTTGAGGGGGCGGTAGTCCACACTTCCTCAAATGAAATTATCGCGTTTACCCATAATGGAAACTATTAAGGTATGATATAAAAGAAAAATAAAGAAGAATGAAGTAAAAATAAATATAATATATATATCATATAAATACAGTTCCATCATAATGACCACCATGAGAGGTGGTAGGAGGTAATTGAACCATCATCGTTTTGTGAGGCGTTAGTTTTCCATCCACAGAAACATTATGTTTTTCACCCATTAGATGGAGGTGTGTGTAAGTATAGTTCAAATAATTCTCATAACAACATACTAGTATATTGAGTATACTTGTGTTGTTATAAATTAAAGGAATAAAAAGAGTTTAAGGGTTGGAGAAGTAAAATAAAAGAAAATAATTTAAGAGAAACTGCTACCTTTAATTTGGGTAACATCCTTTGGTTTGAACCAAAAGGACTTCTTGAAGTGCCTTATGCCTAAGGTAAGGATTATAGGAGGAGGATAGGGATGTAGGGATCTTAAATTTTCAGAGTTTGGATGACCCTAAAGGCTTGAGACGTGCAAGGAATTTTTTATAAGTGGTCTCCTTTTATAAGGTGGAGGAGGGGCTCTTTAGGAAAGTGTGAAAATATTATTTTATTCTATAATGATATTCAGTTTATAAAGGTCCAAAATAATTAGGGTCAAAGATTAGATGACTCATGGTCTAAATAAAATCATAAAATAATAATTGGACATGTTTTTGATATTATTTTAATATTTATAATATAATTTATTTAAATCATTTATTAATGAGGTAAATACTGCATCATTAATGTGTCATAAATAATTTAATTTATTTGATGTATAAAAATTAAAAAAATACCATGATTTTGGAAATATTTTTATCGTTCAAATTAACATTTATAGTAAAAAATATTATTATATAACACCATATAAAAATTAATTACTAAAAGATTTTTGTTTATGTCAATTTTGCCTTTACTTTAAATTAATTAATCTAAGGTGTCATTATCATTCATAAGTGGCTCCATGGGATCAAAAAATATACCCAGGTATGCCCATGGTTGGAAATTACTCATAAAATAAGGTTAGTACATGTGTTAAGTTAATTTTGAATTATTAAAATATTCTTTTTACCTTGAATTACCCTATTTACTTTTAACCGTGGTAAATCGAAGTCAGAAGTTACTATTCACCAAAAATTATTTTCATCTTATTGAACCAGATTTTACTTACTGATGTTAACCATGTCTCTATGATTTTTGATATTCAACTCATATAAGCGGTAAAATTAAGTTTAATTCAAATTTAAAAATACTCCTAGGAGGTGGGTAAAAGACGGTAAAAAGTTCAATAAAATTTTTATGTATATAAACTTATTATAAAATGACTCCAATGGATTATTTTGAACATATATAGGTATTATGTATCTATGTTGACCTAAAATAATTTAAATAAAATAAATAATTATTTAAATAAAAAGTCGGTTTTAACCAATAACTCAGTGTTTTTCACCATTCATCAAAAATTGATGTTTCTCATGAAAATAATCATAAATTCTGCCTATGATATATTTGATATTCTGATTTCAAAAATGATGTCTATTTTACCAAATTCAAAACATATAATTTGAATTAATTAATTTAAAATTAATTCCCATTGTCAAAATAAAAAGCATGTTTGAAGCAATAATATCTACCAAAAGATTGACATTTGTTTATGTCCAATTTCAAAGTGAAATTAATTATAATGGCCTAAATTATATTAAATGATAAAAATACAATATAATTATACTTCAAAACTAGTCAAATTCATAATTTAACACTATAAATTATTTCTATTAAAAAATTTGTTTTTAATTTAAATTTAGTATTTTTCACTATTTAACAAAATATGAATGTTATCAGAAAAATACCAAAAATTTATCAAAAATAAAATTTTATCTCCTGATTCTAAAGAATTTTATTTTGTAAAATTGAATACATAAAAGTGTCAAATATTGGATTTGAAAAGGGTTCTCCCTCAAAAGGCGGTAAAATTGCATCTTCTGAAAAATACTTCCTTTATCTAAAAAATTGAATTTGTTTTTATGTTATGTCTAGGAAACACATAATATGGATGTTAAAATTATATGGAGTATATAAAATTCAATATGAAGTTAGTAATATTCATAACCTCTTTTGAACGACTAGATTGGTAAGTCATGGTGTGGTTGAACTTGGTGTTGCGTATAGTGCAAGTTATTAAATTACTTTGAAGAAATAACATACTATGAAATCTTGTGGTGTTACACCACATACCTTGATAGTCAAGTGAACAAGACCTAAAAATCACTTCCAAAGTTTGAATAGTTTGTTCTGATTGTCCATCCGTTTGTGGGTTGTAGGAGGTGCTCAAACAGAGATCAATATCAAGGGCCTTATGAAGACCTTTCTAAAATTGTGACATAAAATATGGATCGCAATCAGAAACAATTGATAAGGGTATACAATGAAGTCATACAACTTCATTAATATATTCCTTCAAAAAAAAACTTCACTAATATATATTATTACTAAACATTCAAGTGGTAAATCTTCTCTTATAGCAAGAAAATGTGCTTATTTTGTAAGACGATAAACAATGACCCATATCACATCATTCTTTCTTAGAGTCTTTGGTGTCCACATGAAAAAGTCCATTGTAATATTATCCCATTTCAACATAGGTATATGAAGGGTTAACAAGACTCCTCCAGGATGTTGTCTTTCATCCTTCACCTATTGACAAACCAAAAATCTCGACACATAATAAAAAATCTCCCTCTTCATGTTTTCCCAGAAATAATGTTCCTTTATATCTCTATACATATTTGTCCTACCAGGGTGTATAGAGAAATTAGAGCTATGAGAATCATCTAATAGTTCCCTCTTTAATGTAGGAATAGGGGGAACACAAAGCCTCTTTCCAAATTTCAAAATTCCACCTTCATATATGAAGTCAATCAACTTTCCATCATTTACATCTTTAATATTCTTTTGAAACTCTTAATCATCAGCCTTATAACTTTTTATACTTTCCATTAAAGAAGTTTTGGAAACTATTTTAAAAACTTGTGATGTGTTACCATCTTTGATAATTCCCATATCCATCTTTGCTAGATCCATGAACAAAGGATTCCTTTCAACTCTCATCTTGTTTATAATTCCATTGTCTATTCTACTCAAATCATCTTCCACCTTATTTTCCTTCCCTGGGTGGTAGTGTATTGTGAAATCATAATCCTTGAGTAGAAAAATCCATCTCCTTTGTCTCATGTTGATTTATTTCTGTGAGAAGATATATTTCAATCTCTTATTATTTGTATATATCTCACATTTTTCACCATAGAGGTAATGTATCCAAATATTCAGAGTAAAGATTACCGCTAATCACTCAAGATCATGATTTGGATAGTTTTGTTCATGAATTTTTAGCTTCCTAGATACATAAGAAATAACTCTATCATTCTGCATAGGTAAACAACCAAGTCCTTTCTTTGATGCATCACTAAAGATCACAAATACATCATTCCATGGTGGTAGAGTCAATATTGGAGGACTCAATAATCTTAACTTTAATTCATTAAAACATTCTTCACTTTCTTTTTACCATAAAAACTTAACCCCTCTTCATGTAATCTTGGTCATTGGGTTGGCTAAACGGGTGATATTCTGAACTGAATGCTGATAATAACCTACTAAACCAATAAAGCTACGTACCTCAGTTATGTTAATTGGAGTTGTCCATTCTTGTACAACCTTTGTCTTCATAGGATCTAAAGATATTCCATACTTAGAGACAATGTGGCCTAGAAAGGAAACAGATTGGAGAAAAAAATCACACTTCCTAAACTTCCTATATAATCCATTTTTTCTAAGAGACGTCAGAATAGTGCGCAAGTGATTTTCATGATCTTCATAGATTTTATATTATACCAGGATATCATCAATAAACACCACTAAAAGGTCATCAATATATTTATTGAAAACTCTATTCATTCGATCCATGAAAACATATGGTGTATTAGTCATTTCAAAAGGAATTACTATAAACTTGTAGTGCCCATACCTGGTTCAAAATGCTATTTTGGAATGTCTTCCTTGCTCACAAGCAACAGATGATATCCAGATCGAAGATCAATCTTTGAATAATATTAGGCTCCATGGAGTTGATCAAATTAAAAGTCAATGTGTGGTAGGTAATACTTTTTCTTTATTTTTACAGCATTGATCTCCCTATAATCAATACACAACCTCATAGACCCATCTTTCTTCTTAATGAAAATAACATGGAATCCCCATGGAGAAACACTATGGTGAATAAATCCTTTGTCACTCAATTCCTATAGTTATTTCTTTAGTTCCACTAACTCCCTAGTGTCCATTCTATAAGGGGTATTTGATATGGTCCTCGAACTAGGAATTAAGTCAATGGAAAACTCAATTTCTTATTCTGGAGGATGTTCAGGTAAATCCTTTGGAAAGACGTCAATATATTCTTGCACAACAGGTACATCTTCTATTTGAAAATTATTTCCCTCACCCATAGTTATTCCATTCCCTTCCTCCCCAAAAATTGAATGTAGTAGAGATAATGTGGGGAGGATCTAGATAAGAATCATATGGTGAGGTTTCTGCTCTAAAGATAAGAGATTCTAAACCATTCTCAAAAATTGTAACTTCATTCTTCTTGCAATAGATCTTCGCACCATAATTTGATAGCCAATTCATACTGGAAATTATATCAAAGTAAATCATTGGTATTATGATAAGGTTAGAAACTAAATCATGTTTATGTGTCATGAGGGGGACTTATTGACAACCCATTGTTGCAATCATACACCCACTAGAAGTTTTGACTTATATCTCCTTTATTAAATCAAACTGGACATGTCTAATTTTCTTGGAAAATTGGGAAGATATAAATGAATGTGACAATCCAGAATAAAATAAATCATCGGCTATGTTTGATTAAATAATTAATGTACCTTCCACCACTTCGTTAGGAACTTCAACCTCCATAGTTGTGACCACATAAGCTTATCCCTCCTCCCTTGGACTTTTCTGTAGAATGTTTCCTTAACGCCTTGGAAAATCATTAGCATAGTGTCCCATCTCACAAAAATTATAGAATTTAATATTAATAGTTTCTTTCTTCCCCTTTCAGTCACAATCAATATGGCCTTTCTTTCCACATTTGTAGCATACTCGTTTTCCCTTTAAGTAGGCACTCGGGGGTTTCCTTCCACAATTGTTATAGGGTGTAAATTTAAATCTTTCATTCTTCCCTATTTCCTTCTTTCCTTTTCCATATTTTTCATCATCCCACTTCTTCTCTTGATTTATCTTAAAGTCATAAGACTTATATAATTCCTTTTTCGTCTTGATATCACATGAAACTATATCTTCATATGATATAAAACTTTGAGAGACCATTTCTCGTTAGAGGAATGACTTTAGGCCATCAAAGAATCATTCAACATTTCTCTTTGTATTTTTTATGTAGTCCACAACATTCCTTTATAACCTTGTGAGGTTAGCTTCATACTTTGCAACATTCTCATCTTCCATTTGATTCAAATTCAGAAATCACCTTTCCACATCTGCTCGTTGTTCACGAGGAAATTATTTCTCTAGGAAGATTTCCTTAAATTACCTCCATTATATCTCTTTTATCTTTTCCTATTCCTTTGTGTTTTGGATTAACAACCACCACCGATCCACATCTCTTGATAGATGATAAATTACCATGATTACCTTATTTCTTTCGTTACATCCCAAAGTGAGAAATATATTCTATAGGGAAATTATCCATTGTTCAACAAAAAATGGGTTTGTAGTACCATTGAATGATGGAGTTTGTTGTCACATAAAGTAATATAAAAAATACCCTCCATGTAGAGGATCTGGATGCTCCATAGAGGTAAGCTTATTATTCATAACATGAGTAAGTTGTCCCAGAATAGTTATAAGCTGCTCTACAATAATCGTAGCATCAGATCCAACATCATTATCTTGCATTAGAGGGAAATGCCTACATGGGATACGCGTATTCATGCAGTTTCCATTTCTTCCACTAGGATCCATTTCTAGATAATAGAATACAATAGATTAGGTTAATAATCACACTGTATAATATTAACTTAACAAAATACTTAGCATAAAATGAAATCTTTTTCATGGATAATCCCATAATCACAAAAACGGTTTCTTTGAGGGAAAATTTACATTTAAATCCTTTATAATGGATTATAACGAATATGTGAACTATCCTAAGAATATACCTCAGGAGTGTCAATACCAAGAGTGCATCAAGGAACATTTTCATGTACTAGGATATACCTCATCCAAGACGTCTAAAAATGATTAAGTCCTTGGCCAAAACCATATACCGAATTGGGAAGGGCCTCGACCAATTCCACATCTATATGTCTCATGAGACTTACCGATGCATCGAGGGCCTATAGCAGGCCCCATACATTACATAATGAGACCAATTAATTTCTTATATGAATAGAGATAAACATAAATAACATATACCTTCATATTGAAACTATCATATGAAATGTAAATATCTTTCCCCGAATGTTACGTATAAACACTTACAATTCGGAGTAAATTGGTGAATGGTTTTAGGAAAGCACATCCATATTCAAACTAGTAATATTCTATCCAATAAATATGGTATATTAAATCATAAATTATTAATCCCACTAATACTTAAGAATCATCAAGAGTGTTGCAACAGACGAAAATACTCTTATAAAATCATTAAGCAATTCTTGAGATAAATACTCTTTTATTTTGAAAAGAAGAGTTTTTAAGAAAAATATTTGTATAAAACCATAAGTGAAGTAAGATAGAAATTTAATAATAAAATGAGTTATTTTATAAAGATTATTGTTTCCAAAAACAGATTATAGAGTACCCTTCAAAATAGGTAAGAATTTGAGAAATTCCCTTGAACCAGGCTTGTATTTTGGAAACAATTTTGAAAGTTCCTTTTAAAATGTGTAACTAGCCATAAAATAAAGAAGTATTATGGTTGGTGAACATATATACAAAAAAAAATAATTTATGAGTATTACTTAATAATAAATAATAATTTAATTGAGGTAATTAGATAATGAAAGTAACCCAAATGAAAATGAAGGTTCTGGGAAAAAACCCATACATTAAGTCGGAATGTGTTCCGCTCTTGAACTTAAGGTCCTGGAATATGAAATTATACTTATTAATAAATTATTTCAAAACCTATTGAACATGTATTTAGTTTATCATAATTCTGTTTAGTTCATTTACGACCTTATTGATAATTTATTATATTGAATTTCGTCGTTCCGAAGTGTTTTCTTTCTTTATTTTCATAATTAGTTTACTTGACCTTATGTAATGGAGTTCATGTGAAATGGATGTAAATTTACAGAATTGAAATTAAATATTATTTATGAACATAAAGAAGTGTTAATTTTCATTTATATCATTTGGTTACATGGAAAGATTATGAATCATTAGATGAAATATTTATGACATTCTCTTAGATTATTTTAGTGGTATTTTGATTATTATGAACTAGTTTGGTCCTACGATTTAATAATACGTATGTATACTAGTTCATGAATATTAATTAGGTTATAATACATATATTAATGTCTATTTCAACAATAAAAATGGTTTTAGTGCTAGTAATGAAGGATAAATTGAAGAACGAAACTTCGTTGTCCACGAAGGTTATAAATTGGAACCTCATGGATGTTAATTTAGTTTATAAAATAAAAGAGAGAGAGTAAGGATATTGAGGATGATTATTCCATTCACATGATATAATTACAGTATATAGATGATAACGGATCTATCATGGTCATTTTGATAGAGGAGGTGTAGAGAGGATGACAAAATAAAATAAATTGAAATGAAACTAAATGAAAAAGAAAGGTGCTTTACCTCTTGAAATAAACTCCTTGAGAACCTCCTTAAGGGAAGGTATTTTGGTATTTTGGAAATTCCAAGAGATTATTAGATGTGTGGAGTAACTAAGGAAGGATATTTAGGCAAAACATTGAGGAGATTAAAGGCTTAGAGTAGTGAAGAGAAGAGGGAGTGAGGGGGGGGGGGGTTATAGTGGAGGAAATGAGGGTTT
Organism: Viscum album; assembly: GCA_963277665.1. Classification (NCBI taxonomy): domain Eukaryota; kingdom Viridiplantae; phylum Streptophyta; class Magnoliopsida; order Santalales; family Viscaceae; genus Viscum; species Viscum album. The sequence continues at coordinate 813,469,918 of OY728122.1, read as the reverse complement.
TCATAATTTTTTAATCATTAGTTTATTAATTTACCTCAAGACTAGAAATAGTGAAGATTACATGACCAAAAGTAGTAATACATGTGTGTTATTTCTAACCAAGTGGGATTACATCACTTATGATGTCATAAATAGTGTATTTAACTGATAATTTTTATATACGTTATTTTACTGCATTTCACTATTCATAAAAAATTTGAGTATTTTAGAAAGATTCCAAAAATTCACCCTAACCATTTTTCAATGGGTTGAATCAAAAAATGAGTTCCTTTTTTCAAAAATAATTTTTTAAATATGATTAATTTAATATTTAATTATAACCATAATCTGTTTTTAAAAAAAGTTTTAAAATATTTATTTACTTATTCAAAAACATAGGTATATCGTACTTCCAATTGAATATTATATATATACTATCATAGGTAAGGATACTATTCATTAGGGTATATCACTATTCATAAGTTTATGTTACTATTCATAAGGGTAGGTTACTATTGACTAAAAATTATGTTTTTCTTATCAAACTCCAAATATCTTACTGATCGCAACCGTGTATGTCGAATTTTCGAAATTCACATGAAAAAGTGACAAAATTATATTTAAATATCACATAGTATGTATTAGTTCATTATGTTTTTATTTCACGTGATTATGAAATATTTATAAGGAACGAATTTCATTGAAAAAAATATTGGTTCATTACATTCTCTCCTCCTTACAAAAATTTCATCCTCGAAATTCACAAAATGTTACCTAAAAAGATTCGGGTATGTCTTCAACATAAGCTCCTTAGGATCCCATGTTGCTTCCTCTATCTTATGGTTACTCTAAAGAACCATTACCTGACGAGTCATATGATTCCTCAATACTTGTTCCAAGGTATCAAGAATCTTGATAGGCTCTTCACAATAAGGCAGATTGGGCTCAAGTTCTATTTTTTCATAGGCGAGTACATGAGTTGGGTATGACATGTATTTTTTGAACATAGATATGTGAAACACATTGTGAACTTTAAAGATACTTGGAAGCATTTCCAAATGGTATTCTATGGTTCCAATTCAATCCAAAATTTTAAAAGGTCTGATGTACCTCAGACTTAATTTTCCCTTCTTACCGAATCGTATAATACCCTACCATGGAGATACCTTTAAGAAAACTTGATCTCCTTCTTGAAATTATAAGCCCTTCCTTTAGTTATCAACATAGATCTTTTACCTACTTTGATCCATTTTGATATGGGTTTTGATAATATTCACCTTTTCCGTTGTTTCCTCAACAAGTTATGGGCCTACGAACTTTCTCTCACCAACATCATACCATAAAGTTGGTGTACGACATCTCTTTCTATATAACGCTTCATATAGTGCCATCTGAATAATTGAATGGAAGATATTATTATAGGAAAATTCTAAGAGATTTAAATACTGATCCCGCATACCTTTAAATTCAAGTGAACAAGACCTCAACATGTCTTCCAAAGTTTGAATAGTCTGTTATGATTGTTCATGAGTTTGTGGGTTGTAGGCAGTGCTCAAACGAAGATTAGTATCAAGGGACTTCTGAAGATTTTTCTAGACTTGTGGCATAAAATGAGGATCATGATTAGAAAAAATTGATAAGGGTATACAAGGAAGTATTATAACTTCATTAATATATATTCTTGATAAACATTTAAGTGGTAAATATTATCTTATAGCAATAAAATGTGCTGATTTTGTAAGACGATCAACAATGACCCATTTCACATCATTCTTTCTTGGAGTATTTGGTAGACCCAAGAAAAATTGTTTCATAATATCATCCCATTTCCACATAGGTATAGGAATGGGTTTCATGACTCCTCTAGGATGTTGTCTTTCAGCATTCACCTGTTGAAAAACAAAACATCTCAACAAATAATCAGCAATATCCCTCTTTATGTCCCCCCCCAAAATGGTCCTTTAGATCTCTATACATCTTTGTGATACCAGGGTGTATAGAGAAATTATAGCTATGAGAATCATCCAATAGTTCACTCTTTAGATCAGGAATAGGGGGAACACAAATCCTCTTTCCGAATTTCAAAATGCCACCTTCATATATGAAGTCAATCAACTTCCCATCATTTACATCTTCAGTTTTCTTTTGAAACTTATCATCATCAACATGAGAACTTTTTATCCTTTACAGTGATGAAGGTTTGGAAACCATTTGAAAAGTATTTATGTGTTACCTTACTTTATAATTCCTATATCCATATTTACTAGATCCATGAACAAAGGATCCCTTTCGAATCTTATCTTGTTGACAATTTCGTGTTCCTTTCAACTCAAAGCGTCTACCACCTTATTTTCCTTCCCCAGGTGGATGTGTATTTTAAAATCAAAATACTTGAGTAGCTCAATCTATCTCCATTTTCTCATGTTGAGTTATTTTTGGGAGAATATATTTTTAAAACTCTTATGATATGTATATATCTCACATTTTTCATCATAGAGGTAATGTCTCCAAATATTCAGAGAAAAGATTATCACTGCTAACTCAAGATCATGAGTTGGATAGTTTTGTTCATGAATTTTTAGCTGCCTTGATGCATCAGAAATCACTCTATCATTCTGCATAAGGATACAATCGAATCCTTTATTTTATGCATCACTAAAGATCAAAAATCCATCATTCCCTGAAGGTAGGGTCAAGATTGTAGAATTCACTAATCTTCTCTAAAATTCTTTAAAACATTCATCACATTCTTTTGTCCATATGAACTTAACCCATTTTTTTATAATCTTGGTCATTGGTTTAGCTAAATGAGAAATGTTCTAAATGAAATGCCGATAATAACCTGCTAAACCAATAAAACTACGTACCTCAGTTATGTTCGTTGGAGTTGGCCATTCTTGCACAACCTCTTTCTTCACAGGATCTATAGATATTCTATACTTAGAGATAATGTGGCCTAGAAAAGAAACTGATTGGAACAAAAAATCACACTTTCTAAACTTCCCATATAATTCATTTCTTCTAAGAGTCTTTAGAATTTTCGGAAAGTTATTTTCATGATCTCCAGAGATTTTAGATTATACCAAGATATCATCAATAAACAGCAATACGAAGTCATCAGATATTTCTTGAAAACTTTATTCATTAGATCTATGAAAATAGATGGTGCATTATTCAGTCTAAAATACATTACTGTAAACTCGTAATGCCCATACCTGGTTCGAAATGCTATTTTTAGAATGTCTTCCTTCCTCAAAATCAACTGATGATATCTAGATCGAAGATCAATCTTTTAAAAATATTGGGTTCCATAAAGTTGATCAAATAAATCATTAATGATAGGTAGGAGATAATTGTTCTTTATTGTTATAGAATCAATCTCACTATAGTCAATGCACAACCTCATAGCCCCATATTTCTTCTTAACGAAAAGAACATGGGCTCCCCATGTAGAAGAACTAGGGAAAATAAATATTTTATCACTCAATTCCTCTAGTTGTTTCTTTAGTCCCACTAACTCCATAGTGGCCATTCTATAAGGGTTTTTTATATGATCCTTAAAACAATAATTAAGTCAATGGAAAACTCAATTTCCCGCTCTGGAGGATGTCCAGGTAAATCCTCTGGAAGGACGTCAATATATTCTTGCACCATAGGTACATATTCTATTTGAACATTATTTTCCTCACCCATAGTTATTGAATTCCCTTACTCCATAGTAATTGAATTTAGTAAAGTTACTGGGGGTTGATCTAGATGATAATCAGATGGTGAGGTTTCTATTCTAAAGATAAGGGATTCTACACCATTCTCAAAAATTGTAACTTCCTTCTTCTTGTAATAGATGTTCACATCATAATTTGATATCCAATTCATACTGAGAATTATATAAAATTCAATCATTGGAATGATGATAAGGTTATCAACTAAAGCACATTTATGTGTCATGAGGGGACTGATCAACATTCATTTGTTTCAATGATACATCCCCTAATTGTTTTGACAGATAACTCCTTTATTGAATCAAATTATACATGTCTAATTTTATTAGAAAACTCGAAAGATATAAATGAACGCATTGATCTAGAATCAAATAAAGCATTGGATAAGTTTTATGAAACGATTAATGTACCAACCACCACTTCATTAGAAACATAAACCTCTACAGTTGTGATTGTATAATACTATCCCTGCTCCCTTGGCCTTTTTTATAGCATGTTTCCTTTATGCTTTGGACAATCATGAGCATAGAATCCCATCTCCTGAAAATTATAGCATTGACTATTAATAGATTTTTTATTCCCCTTAAAATCTCCAGTAATATGGCGTTTGTTTCCACATTTGTAGGATACTCCTTTTCCCTTTAAACATGCACCAGGGTGTTTCCTTCCACAATTGTCACAGGGTGTAAATTCAACTCTTCCCTTCTTCCCTATTCCCTTATTTCCTTTTCCAAAGTTTTAAGCATCCCTCTTCTTATCTTTCTTTCCCTTAAATTCATAAGACTTATTGAATTAATTTTCCATCTTTACAGCACATGAAGCTACATCTACATATTATAAGAAACTTTGGGAGACCAGTGACCGTCAGAGGAACGGATTTAGGCCATTAATGAATCGATCAATCTTGCTCCTCGGATTTCGTATGTAGTCCAAAACATGCCTTTCTAACCTTATTATTTTAGCTTCACACTTTTCAACATTATCATCTTCCAATTGCTTAAAATTCATAAACTACCTTTACACATCCGCTCTTTGTTCATGAGGAAAGTATTTCTCTAGGAATATTTCCTTAAATTCCCTCAATTCCATCTCTTCTATCTCTTACTCCTCCTTTGTGTTTTGGATTAACAACCACCACAGATGCATCGAGGGGATATAGAGGGCCTCCCATCACATAATATTTCCAATTAATTCCTCATATGAAAGGGGATAAATATAAATAAAATATACATTCATATTGAAACTATCATATGAAATGTAAATATCATTCCCCGAACATTAAGCATAAATACTAACCATTCAAAGGAAATTGGTAAATGGTTTTAGGATGGAACATCCACAGTCAAACTATTCTTCTAACATCCAATAAATATGGTAGATGACATAATAAATTATTAATCCAAATAATACATAAGAATTAGAAAGAGTGTTGAAACTGAGGAAAATACTCTTATAAAACCATTAAGTAATTATGGAGATAAATAATCTTTTATTTTGAAAAGAAGAGTTATTTTTGAAAAATATTTGTATAAAAGCATAATTAAATTAATATAGTATAAAATGATTGATTTTATAAATATCATGGATTCTAAAAACATATTATAGAGTGCCCTTTAAAATAGGTAATAATTTGAGAAATTCCCTTCAATCGGGCTTGTATTTTGGAAATAATTTTGAAAGTTCATTTTAAAATGTGTAACTAACCAAAAAATAAGGATTATGGTTTGTGAACATATATAGAAAAAACACATAATTTATGAGGAATAAATAATAATAAATAATAATTTCATTAAGTTAATTAGACAATGAAAGTACCCCGAATGAAAATGAAGGTTTGGGTAGAAAAACCCTTACCTTAAGTTCGAATGTGTTCCTCTCTTGAACTTAAGGTTCTGGAATATGAAATTAGACTTATTAATAAATTATTTAATAACCTATTAGACATGTATTTAGTTTATCATAATTATATTTAGTTCATTTATTACCTTATTGATATGTTATTATATTGAATTTCATCATTCCAGAGTGTTCATTTTCTTTATTTTCATAATCGGTTCACTTGTTGTTAAGTAATGGAGTTCACGTGGAATGAATGTAAATATCCAGAATTGAAATTAAATATTATTTATAAACATCCATAAGTGTTAATGGTCATTTATATCATTTTTTTAGATGTATAGAGGAATAATCATTAGATGAAATATTTATGACATTCTCTTAGATTATTTTAGCTATATTTTGATCATTAGGAACTAGTTTGGTCATATGATTTAACAATATGTAATTATACTGGTTACTAAATATTAATTAGGTTATAATACATATATTAAATTATGTTTCAATCATAAAAATTGTTTCATGATCAGTAATTAATTATAAATTTAATAATGAAGCTTCGTCGTCCACGAAGGTTATAAATTGGAACCTCATGGGCGTTGATTTTGATTATAAAATAAAAGAGAGAGGGAGTAAGGATATTGATGATGGTTCTTCCATTCACATGATATAATTACATGATATATATTATAATATATCTATCATGGTAATTTGGATAGATTAGGTTAGGAGAAGATAACAAAAGAAGATACATTGAAATGAAACTAAATGAAAAAGAAAGGTGCTTTACCTCTTGAAATAACCTCCTTGAGAACCTCATTAAGGGAAGGTATTTTGGTCTTTTGGAAAGACCAAGAGCTTCTTGGAAATGTGGAGTGACTAAGTAAGGGTATTTGGGTAGAAATTTTGGGAGCTTCAAGGCTTAGAGGAGTGAAGAGAAGAGGGAATGAAGAAGGTTTTTATAGTGGAGGAGAGGAGGGTTTTCATACTTTTTTTATCATTAGTTTTTTAATTTCCCTCAAGACTAGAAATAATGATTAGTAACTGACCAATAATAATAATAAATTCACGTGAGTTCGTAAAAAGTGGTCTTAAATCACTTATGATGTCATAAATAGTGTATTTACCTGATAATATGTATATGCGGTATTTTAATATATTTCACTATTCATAAAAAATTCAAGTATTTTAGAAAAATACCAAAAATTAACCCTGACTATTTTTTGATGTGTAGAATCCAAAAATGAAGTCCACATTTCGAAAATAATTTTCTAAATATAATTAATTTAAAATTTAATTAAAACCATAATTTATTCTAAAAAAATAGTTTTAAAACATTTATTTACTTATTCCAAAACATAGAAATATCATACTTCCACTTGAATATTTTTATATAAATTCATAGGTAAGGTTACTATTAATTAGGGCATGTCACTATTAATAACGGTATTTTACTATTCACAAGGGTAGGTTACTATTCACCAAAAATTATGTTTTTCTTATCGGACTCTGAATAACTTACTGATCACAACCGTGTAAGTCAGCTTTTCAAAATTCACATAACAAAAGTGACAAACTTATTTTTAAAGGTCAAATAGAACTTATTAGTTCATTATTTTGTGATTTAATGTGATTATTACATATTTATAAGAAAGTAATTTCCATTGAGAAAAATATTGGGTTGTTATAGTAATCTTCAAATTATATAACATGAGAAACATAAATTAAAATCTCTCATGGGTATTTAATTAAATTATCCTAATATCTAAAATTATCTAAAACTTTCCTTTGAGACCAACTATAATGATCCATACTTAAACATTACATAATACTGAGTATTTAGTAAAGAATCCAATTTCTTACATTCCAGAGGATCTTTTCATATTATATTTTTAAAGAATTAGGTCAGAAATATTATATAACAAACCCATATATTACAATGTATACACATATACATAATATACATTTTCCTAATATATATTTTTTTAAAATAAAATATGATTTAATTTCATGAAAAATATTCATGACTTTCAAATTGACATTTTTTTACCTTAACTATCCTTAAACCATGTGAAAAATATTTTAAAACATGGGATGAGAATAAAAATATTAGTAAGGGACATAAAATGAAGAAATAAATAAACCCATTATTCTATGAATACTTAGAAAAATTCATTTTCAAATTAAACTTTAGGGTTCAAAATAAACATTTTATTACCTAATAAATCAAATTATATACACAAATATTATAATGAAACATTTCATAAGAAATATTAAAGTAAAAATATAACCCATATATTTTTCTTTTCAGTCATGAAAAACTCATAAATTTGTTTTCACAAAGTTATACCTTTCACATTTAAAAAGTCTCATATACGTAAGATCATTATCTTAGATTTATAAATCATAATATTTCCATAAAAACCCATATAAATCATAGATAAAACATGTAGGTAACTTGGGAAATCATTTTCTATATCACTCTTACAAATGAAATAACAAATATGTTCATCTTCCATTCCCAATGCATTGTAGGGATATCATGAAACCACCCATCCTTGGTTTATAATGTAACCACCCATCCTTGGTTAATAAGATAACCACCCATCATTGGTTTATAATAGAACCACCCATAATTGGTTGATAAATGAACCGATTGTCATCATAAAAAATTTCCAAGTACCATAACATAATCATAAAACATGGAAGATTGCATTTTTATAATTATACTCATAAAAATATTCTTTACACCCATAAGATAAATTCCTGGATATTGAAATACCAATTACATTTTAAAACCCGTTTTAAAAATAAAAAAACATATGTAATGAGGTTTTTTATTTGAATAAAACATGGATGTTTAAAAATTAATTCAAATATTAAATAATGGTTGTAATTAAGGGAAAATTCGTTGTCACCGTATACATTAAAATAGAACATTCCTTCTGTCTTTTCTAAATAAAGTTAAAATGTTCTACATAAAATACATAAAAATATTCATTTTTAATTTTTTTTATATAAAGTAAAAATTTTCATAATATTTATTTTATAATTAATTTATGTCCATATAAGTACATCCATAAAATTATTTTAAAAATATGGACATAGAAGAAAAAGTGTTGAAAGGGAAACTTTAAAAGAGTATTTTTAAAATAAAGTCCCTTAACTTAAGTCTAAATCATCAAGTATGTTTTTTATAATCCTAAATAAAAAGATTATATTAATTATTTAATTACTTAATAACATATTTCAAGTTCATTATTCCTTTTATTTTATTTAATACCATGTTATAAACACTTACCTTAATTAATTAAGTTCTTGTTGGATGTTTTGTTGATATTCGACACATATGTCCAAAATAAATTTGGTAAGTTGACTATGGTAAAGAAGATAATTATTTAAACATATATATAGTACTAATAATGAAGTAATTATAATTTATTTTACATAAATTATAATTTTAAAACCAATGATTAAATATGGTTATGAAAAATGAACTAAGTTACAATTATGGAGACGATTGGTCGTACATATGCATGCATATCATTTCCAATTTTCTAGGATCATTATAGAAAGAAGGTACGTTTTAATTTATCATAAAAAATTATCATTATATCATAAATAATATATTATTTAATTAAATATACATATATATATAATACATGTGATGTGTTTATAAAAAACAAATCACATCGCTTCATGGAGGTGGTAGTCCACACATATGCACATACAACGTTATCATTTTTCAATGAATAAATAAATATGAAAATAAATGATATATTAATTATATATAATGATAAATATTTAATTGATATCATATATTTACATAAAATCTATCATTATAACCATAATTTTGAGGCGGTGATGGAAAATGAATTACATTGGTTCCCAAGGTAGTAATCTGCCGTACACACGAATGATGGTTTCATTTCCCATTTGATGGCATAGGATATGGATGTATAATATGAAATTAAAATAATAAAATATAATTATTTTGGATATAATTATTTTATTATATAATCTTGGTTGAAGAATATTTTAATAAGTTAGAAATAAAAAACAAAGTGAAAACACTTGGTTAAGAACTATACCTCTTCTTTGGACAACCTCTTAAGGTTTATGCCAAAATCATCCATAGGTTGTTTTTTAACAAAAAAAGGACTATAGGATATGGGTATGGATGTTATTAAGGTATTTGGGTAGGGTTTTACTAAACCAAAAGTATTTTTAAGTGTGAAGAAAAGAGAAGAGGAGGTACCCTTTTATATAACAAGGGTGGGACACTCTTTGAATTTCTTAAAATATTAAATTAATATAAATTAATTTTCATGTTAAAGTGGATAAAAATAGATAATTGAAAAATATAATATAATTATGAGTCCATATAATCTCATAAAATAATTTTATGGAAATTTTAGATAAGGATTTTACCCTTATTGTTTTGTTTTAACCCATGTTAACCCTTTTTGACGATTAATGCGATAACAAAGTTTTTTATATTTAGGGGGAAATATAGTAACTATAAAGGATAATTGGTTATTAAATATAAAATGGTTGATATTTACAACAATATTCAAATAAATTGGTTTTATATAGTATTTTTATGAATTTGAAATCATTAATAAAAAATTATTTATTATAAAATATCATTAATGTCAATTTTGGAACTATTCATTTAATTTGACATTAAGGACTCCAAGAAAAATATAGAATTTGGATATAATCATTTAAAACATCCGTAATATGTTATATTTATCTAAAAAATTCATGTAACATAATAATTATTTCGATTTATACTATGTTTAATATTTTAAAAATCAATTATTTTATTTTTATATTAATTGAATAATTACTACATCAATGTTTCATAAGCTTTTAAGGTAATTATCTCTTCACTAAAAATTATAAATAAATCACCATGATAAAAAAATTCATTTATATTTCAAATAAATATTTACTAACAAACAAATTATTTGGTTATCCTTATGTTAAAAATATTATAGTTATTAAAAGTAAGAGTGTGACATTTTTTTCTTTATATTGACTAAAATATTATAAAGGTCAAAATCAATGAAATATGGAACTAAGTTTATTTTATATAATTATATGTTAATGAATAAAAACTAATCCAATATGATAAAGACAAGTGTTATTCTGATTTTTAGTCCTTATCATATTATTTTTAAACCTTAATTACTCAATTTAGCCTTCACTGTGGAAACAATTCACTAAAGTTATTGAAAATAAAAGGGAAATATTTAGAAAATTTAGAACCACTAATTAAAATTGTGGAATATATTTTTAAATATAAAAAACATATAAATTTTATAATTTAATTTAAAATTAAACTTTCAAAACACAATGAAAAATAGTTTTTTCAGAAAGGAGACCTTTTTAAGTATACACTATTTTTATACTAAATTCATGTATAAAATTATTTTCAAAAACCATAATTGTATTATTTAAAATAATAATTAACAAATTAAATTTTAGGAATAATCCAGAATAAAATTTTAATTTTTAAATAATCAAAAATAAAATACAATTTTCAATAAATAACTATATTTTTCCCTATTGATCAAAAAATCAATATTTTTAGAAAATTATTAAAAATTAATCCAAAGATAATTTTGATATGGTGATCTCAAAAATTAAGTTCATTTTTTCAAATTAAAATCCTATGATTTTGAAATAACAATTTTAAATAAAACCATATAGTAAATAAAATCCCAATTTGGTTAGAAATAAATCTTTTTTCCTATTGAGTGTAAATTATATTATATTCTTATAATGAATATAACTCAATATAATATAATAAAAAAATATAAACAAAATGTTATTTCTTAAAATTACTCATGTTGTTAAAATGTAGGTGAGTATGATAGTATTGTTATATTTTATGATTTTGTAGGCTCCACCACCTGATTCATGTGGGCAGCCAACACCCAAATGTTTTGGGTATAGGTGTTATCCCGAACATATTGGTTGGCAAGGGAATGAATGGATAAATTACACCTATTATCAACTCTTCCTTAATCATAGTATGATGTGTAGGTGTATCCATGCTATAATGGATAAAGGTATAGGGTATGTGTCTACATGGGTTGTGATGGATCTCAGTTTACTACACTTGTATGTATGGGATATAGTAGTATGAGGTTATAATGCATATAATTGAATCTGAATGTGGTTACTATGGCTTCCCATGGGTGTATATGCATGGGTTGTAATGTATTGAGGTAAAATGCATGATACATGGTCTATAGTGGATTTCAGACTTACTACTTGGTATTGGATATAATGAGAAGTGTGTTCATAGGGTAAAAAATGAGGTGATGGCATGTATATGCGGATTGATTCCAATAAGATATGTTGGGCCCTATATGCGATTAAGGTAAGTTAGAACAAGATCCAAATCACATTAGAGATGACATGTATAAAAGATTGTATCATAAGACATTTGATGTTGGGGTGTGAGAGAGAAAAACCAATGAGGAAGCGGATTTGGGGTACCTTTTTAAATATATGTTTTGATATGGATATTCTTACTTGTATAAGTTACCTGATGAGTGGGCCTTGTGAGTATGGGGCATAATTTTACCTATTTAGGAAGTGAGTTGGTTATTTTATTTATTCATTAGAATTTATTATGCTTCTTTCACATTTTCATGAGAGGCTCTGGAGAGGATCTCACTGAGTATACTTTTACACTCAATTTATATATATATATATATATAAACTTTTTTTTTCGGTCCACATGAGATAGTCGGTGATTGAATTGGGAATTACTAGCTTGGAGTGGTTGTTCAAGAGGTTTTCGTGTTTATGGCCTCTGCCATATTTTTTTCTAAATACCATTTAATTATTTTATGTTATGTATGATATTATATTCATGTATTTGGATTGATTATTTATTTATCTTACAGTTTTGATTGGTGGATATCTTATTATCTCTTGTACTTAAACTTATATAAAGAGGGTAATTTTTTTCCATTTAAATATATTATATATCCTCGGTACAAGTCACTAACCTGTGGACTATTGGAGGTGGGATTCCAGGTTCATCTCACCCTCTTCACTTTCTGGTGAAGAAGAGTTAAAACATGGGGGTGGGTTATGGTATTTGAGGTGGGATAAATTTTTTATTTTCATTAAGGTTCTAAGATATATCAATCTAAATATTCTCCATTTCAACTTTGTTATTCTCCTTTGGGGAACTATAATGTTTGTTTATTTTTGGTATTAATGAATTTCTTTTTTATATAGAATATTACCTAGTGTGTATGAAAATTTAGTGAAAATAATTCAAAAACATGAAGCAATAGCGATAATTGTTAGATTTTAGAAAAAAATTGATTTTGTTTTGAATTGGATTCCATTTTTTTGATTTTTTCCTTGGACACACATGTATTCCCTAGAAATGATACTAATTTGTGATAGCTGGTCATTGAAAAATATCAATATTACATTTTATATAACTAACTTACTGATAGATAGTGGTGACTTAGGACAAAGCCAAGGGATGGTAAATTTTTTAAATTATAAAAAACAAAAAATAAACAAGAGAAAAAAATCAAACTAAATAAAATGTGATGGAAAATTGTGTTTATGTAAGTTTAATGTGATGTGAAACCAATGGTGAATTACAAAATGAGTGAGAAAAAAGAGGAAAAAAGAAAATGAGAGTGAATAATGAGTAGATTTAGAGAAACTAGACATAACTGAATTAAGAAAGTGATATATAATATTACATTAAGATAAACTACAATAGTGTTGAAGGATTTGAATTAATAGATTTGAAACATTTAATTATCACTTAGTGATCACCCTTTCTTAGTGAAATTTTATAATGAATGATATTTCAATAAAAAAATTAAGGAAAAAACTATTATTTATAGATAAAAAAACTCAATTTTTTGAGATAAAGTACTTTGGTTTAATCTAAAATGTCTAGGGATCCAATACTCTTCACACATTGATACACGGTGTAGTGTAAAAATGATACTCATGAGGAATATAAAAGAGAACACTAAACAAAAAGAACACATTACTGAACTTCCTATGAAACCTACCCAAATCCATAAACATTGGTGTATAGTGACTTAATTCTCATATACCAAGAAATTATATAATTATAATTTTATTTTAAAATTTATCATTAGATAAAAGAGAAAATAATTAAGTGAAAATAGACCTAAGAAGAACAATAAACCACTGTGACAATATGGGAAATAATAGGATAAGAAATTAAATTCAATTCATTAAATCCCACTAAATGAGTTTATTTACACATGTTATTTGTATAAAAAACAAAACACAAAAAGAATACATATCAAAACAAATAGAAAAGAAATAAGAGAAGGGGAGGAGGAATAATCTCTATCGAGAACAATACCCTATCCAGATATAATTTCCTCTAAACCACTTCCTTGATCACTTCTCCCTTACCTCTCATCTTGTACCTATACATTTCATTGTTCCCTAGGATTTTGTGAATATATATACTATTTAAATGTGTAGGTCCTCATTTTTTAAAATGAACTCTCATGCTAACTCCCACCCTAGGTATAATAGTTGGTCTCCACATGGTGCAAGTCAATTTATATCATCTTTTCTCATTGTAAATCAAGATAAAAACCCTAAAAAATGTTGATAACCCCATGTTAAATTGATTCCTTTTCCATTAATCTTCCTTAAAAATCTTTGGTGTTTTTTAATATTCAAATTTGAAGTCTCAAGATAAGGTTTTGATCCCTCTTTCTTTGATTTTAAATTTAGAAGTTAGGGATGATGTGGATTTTTAATACATCATAGTTGTTAAGATCCAAATCAAATAAATTCATGAATATATATTTACTATTAAGGATTCATATGAGCTGGATACAAATTCAAATTGGATTTCTAGAATCTATACATGTTGGATGCCATCAGAAGTCATACCTAGGTACTAGAAGTCATAAATGTTGATTAAAAATTCATATGCGATTGGGAAGAAAGTTATAAAAGAATCCCCTTTTAAAATTCATACAAAACCTTGATAAAATTTTATTCTACCATTACCCAACCTGAAGTTTGGATAAGTAATAAGTCATATGAGTTGAGGTAAAAAATTCATATGAACTTCAAAAGTAATATGAGATGGAAATTCTTATAATAATGGATGGGAAAAGTCTTACAACAATAAATTTTCCAAATTATCTAGAATTTTACTAACTTCAATAGACACTACAATAGGTCGTTCTTTTAACAATGATAAAAATTCGATTTAAAAGCACTATAAAAGTGATGTTAATATAAGTTTTGTTAAAAGTCTCCATTTATCAGCACTAAAAAAATCTATGATAAAGGGTACCTTTGTTAACACTTTTTTATGTGCTGATAAAGGTGATAATTGTTTTTGGAGTTGTCCACCCTTTTTTTAGTACTTTACCCTCTCTTTGTCAATGATTTTCACCCACTATGCCCCACCCTAACTATAACCTAATTTTCCACACCCCTACTTTGTTAGTGACCATAATGAGCATTTTTCATCGCTTTTCCAATGCCCAGCTTCATGTTCACCCCCCATATGCACCTAGATTTGATCCTTGTACCTCTCCTTTGAAAATGGAATGCCTTTACCATTGCACTAAGATTTTTTATTCACTATTTTTTGATATTTCTCTTTATTTTTATATATATTTATAAATATAGTTTTTATTAATACATTAATATAATTATTTCTAAATGCATTTATAAAATATATGTGTGTGTGATATATATATATAATTAAAATTATTTAAATATATTATATATTAATATTTATTCACATATATTATAATATAAATATAAATATATATTCATTTATTAATATGAAAACATTTGTATATATACACATTATATATATATATATATATATTTATAAGTATATATATATATTCATATTTTTTTATAATGTAAAATATGGTTAGATATTGTTTTAAATACATTTTTAGAAAATGTCTATATATTATATATTTAGATATAAATTTTATACATTACATATATATTTAAATGTCTATATATTTACATATATATATTTATACATATTCACATATTAATGTATATTTATATATAAGTTTTTTATAATGTATATATAAATATCTACTATAAAATTCGTTTATATAATATATTTAATGATAATGATAATGATTTATTTATAAAAATACACTTATATATGATTTAATCACATAATATTGACACATACACACACACACATATTTACACACAGAAATATACATTTATATTTCTCACATACATGTATAAATATTTAGATATATATGTATTTATTTACATATATTATAATATACATATAAATATATTTTTTTTATTCAAACACACATGTTTATATATAAACATTACTTGTATAGTTATATACATATATATACATATTAATTAATTTTTATAAGGTATTTAAATGAATACTTTTTCATATAAATAAAGTAATAATAAATATTTATTTCCATTTGGTTTATATATTTAAAAATAAATTTTTATATTGATTTTTTAAATGTGTATTTATACAATTTATTTATTATAATAGAATATAAGGAAATATTCATACATTTAATTATAAATAAAACCACAATATAAAAAAACATAAAATTTCCAAACTATAATATCTATAAAAATGTAATACCTAGGAATAAATTCATTTTTTGCTGAAAAAGTACAATAAGGATCTCTTAAACGAAGCTAAAATACTATCGAATATTACAAAATTAGGTCATCCCAACTAAAAACTTAGTTTTGGGGGATTTTTATGCCTTTTTTACCTCAAAAATTATGATCAAGGTCTCCCTACCCAATATGGTGTAGATATCATAACAGGAATCAATTTGATATGTGGTAGTGATTAAACTAACACACTGATAAAAAGTTATAGTAATTTGAAGTTCAAGTCATGTTTTCAACTTATCAAAGATCGTTTATTAGTTTATTGTATTTTTATGTCATAAAATTGTTATTAAATGACTATTACTCGATAATAATTAGAAAATTATTAATTTCTATTTTTCTAATTATTTTATAATCCATTTTTCAATAAATATCTTATATATTAAGTGAAATGTGTATTTATCCTTATCTAAATCATTTTTAATAAAATATATTATATTTATATAAATATAAATATATTTATATATTTATATATTGTTTTTAATGACATATATTTTTTTATGAAATAAACCCTTTATTATTTCTAGAAAAAATCCCTGATAAATAGGGACCTTTACCAGTGGTAATAGAAAAGCACTGATAAAGGGGGCCTTTATCAGTGCTTTTTTAGCATTGATAATGAACCATCTTTATGAGTTCTTTTTATTAGCGCTGATAAAGGTACACTATTTTTCAACACTTGAAAAAATCATTGATAAAGGGAGGAAATTTATTAGAGTTAATGTTTTTTTTGATAAAATCCCCCTTTATCAATTCTTCTTTACTAGGGATAATAAAAGAGTCCGTTATTAGTATTTTTTCTTGCACTAATAAAGGGGCCTTTATCAGTGCTTTTAGCTAGCACTGATAAACCTAATTTTTCAGTAGTGTATCAAAATAAAATTGTTCAAAAACCCTTTTCCAGTCACTTCTAATTATTATTTCAACAAAATAAACCAAATTATTTGATCTTGAAATGTATGAAAATTAAAAGAAAGACCATTTCACCAAATTATAATAAAATATTCTCATTTTAATCCATAAATGAAAAGAATTATATTTTCATACAAAATTTATGAATAATCAATATTTATCCATTAAAATATATTTTTTTCAAAAGAAAAGAAATTATTTCCTAGAATAGATGTGGAAAACATGTATCACAATAAATCCAAATTCCCCCCCACAAAAGATTCATAGAAATTCAAAAATTTATAGTGTTTACATTTGGGGATGAATTTTTGGTAATTAAACCAAATTTTGAGCATACACTATTTGTACTATGAAAAATAATTCTTTGCAAGTAGTGATTTCTGGTAGTAATTTTTTAGATGAGGAATTTTTAGATGAAAGTCACAACTTAACAAAGCTTGAATTCGAATACTTTCAGGATGAACAAAAATAAAATATTCCCTGTTATTTAATGATTTCCTCAACTATTTTGGGTTCTGAATTTCAATTTCAAACTAGGAGTAATTTGGAAGAGGATTTATTTTCGATTTCAATTGGTTCAAAAAATTGTTGAAAACATCATTAAAAAACCTCTTGTAGAATCTATTTTCTAAAAATCTACCATTTAAAGGTCTATTTTTATGAACTTAAAGGTTTTTAATGTTGTATATAGATATGAGTATCATACCAATCCCTTAGAAACACCTCATACTTTGTTTCCCATTCAAGAAAACTAAAAATTCATCAATTTGGAAATAATTTAAGAGGTGGACTTTGAGTTTTCCACAACTATTAAGGTATGATTCCATGAATTTTTTTTCTAATGTAAAGAAGTTTTATTGCTTTTTTGAGAACTTATAAATCCCAAAAAACTTAGATTGGAATTAAAAATTAATGGGAAACACAAATGTAGCGTTTAATAGATGAGAAACCACACTCATTGAGTGACTATGGTTTTTTTTCTATGGAAGTCCGGATAAAGAATATTAACATAGAAAAACATGAGAGTTAACCAATGATTTAATAAAGTTAAATTCATTTTTTCTTTTAAATAAAATTTACCTTGTCATTTTTTTGTCATACCTCACCTAAACCCCTATTCCCACCTTTTTCTTGATCTCAAAATCAAAAGGTTGGTACATAAAATTACACCAAATATATTATAAATAGATTGAGGATTCATTTTCACATAATTTCCCTTTTTACTTGGTTTCATGTTTTGATATTAAATTGTAGAATATAATGTTTTATATTTTCTACCTTTTTAGGTGATTTTATGGAGACACCAAGTTATTTTTGAAGTGTTAAAGGAGAGTAGTCAATTAGGCCTTGATATAAAGAATTAAATTACTAACTATTAGTGGAGATTTATTTCTAATAATTTATATATTGATTAAAAATTAAATTCTAGTTTAAACAATACTAGAAAAATTACTTAAAGCCATAGACATATAGCCAAAATTTTAGAGGTATGTGTTATAGGTTAATTTTTAGTCACACTTAAATTGAAACTCATAGTAGTAGGTTTAATTAATCAGGTTTCCTAAAATCATCGTAGCCCCCTCTCATGATGCCTTCATGACTCTTCTTCCCCAATGGATCCCTTCTCTACCTCTCCTATTCCTGATCCTCTTCCCCTATCTTTTCCCCTCATGATAGTGCCCATTTTGATGCTTCCCCTCACTGCCACCAAATAAGGCAACCCCACCACGATCTATTATCTCCAACCCCCCTCCTTTGACACTAACATCAAACACGGGACACCTCCCCTCCCCCCACTGGCACTGCTCTTAGGTGGCCTGCCCAAATACTTCTCTAGTAAACCTCCAACATGATCACCCCATCCCAGTGATTCCATTACATTCATTCATTTCACGTTAAATTCTTACTACGATTTATTTAATATATCCCTCTATTTTGACTCTATTTGATGAATTAATGTGAGGATTTCTTCCTAAGTTTTGATACAATAATTGGTGGGAGTTTTAATTTTGGGGATTTGGTTCTACCTTTTAAATTTCTAGTGATCTAATATTCAATGATTAGAATATTTTTTTGATGATTTCTAAGTGTGCAGTATGTGAAAATTTAGTGTTGTACTGTTTTGAGTTGCGAGTATAGTAATAACATGGTTGGTTTGGTTGTTGTATTAGTTTTCATTAAGAGATTTTTGAAAAGTGAAAAAAATTACATATTGATGAAAGAATTTATGTATTTTTTAACCTTTCTTCATAATTATTTTTCCATTATTTAGTTCATTGGATAAGGTGTGTCTATTAAATTATAAATGACTAGAGGTTGAGTTCCTTAGTTATATCTCACCATTGGTTCTACCTATGAAATTTCTAGTGATCTAATATTCAATGATTAGAATATTTGTTTATTATTTATCAATAAGTGTAATTATATATATATTTTTTCATATAAATCCATATAGTTTAGAAGGAAATATCTTACATGTAATTCCCAAATATCATGATTTTATATTTTTATTCAAAGATTCTTGACCTCAAGCACACATCCCCTTATGTTAATGGATTTCGGTTGGATTTGAGGTGATAAAGCATTCATTTGGGAGAATATTCAATATTATCTAAGTAAAACCACATAATAAATAAATAAACACATCTAAAAAAATCATCAATATCATTTTATTCATAATAAATCTATAAAAATTCCATATAAAATGGGATACAACATAAAACCCAAAAAAAACCAATCACATGAAAGAAAAATAACATATTTAAAATATAAAAAGGTATAAAAATAAAGAATTATATCTAAATCCATGGTCTTGGATCATCCCATCCTGTTATCTAAGACCACGCTAACCTAAACAACCCCTATCCATTGCACATCCTCTGATAAACCTCAAATATAATAGAATGCCTACATTCACACTAAGGTTATTGTGTAAGGTGTGAATGTATAAATTTGTAGAGTCTCACTATTTACCTATAATATAGACTGAAATATTAATGTGTATGCATGAGGAAGAAAATTAATATAAAAAATCATTATCACTAGATCATAATTCTTTAACCCAATAATCAAAACATTCGACATGTTTCATGCACATGTTGAATGTCAATTTGATACCTAGAGAACCATTATGTCTGACCATACTTACATTAGTTCCATTATAGTTTCTTATCCCCATGTTCCATACACACCGTATAATTATTTCAATTTCCTATTATTTTATATAAACTCATATAACATTATACATGGACCAATTTATATCGGTATTTTTTAGGGACACTATAATGACCCGCTTGTTTTATAAATTAAATTCTATTTTAAAATGAATAAATTCCCGGTTATGTAATGATGTTGTAAAAAAAATTAACATCTATTTTTTATATTATATGGTTATAAGTTATATCCAATTAGATTAAAAATACTAATAAAAGTAAAAAACACTGATAATATATCCATTATACAGTGACCATTAAGATTATTATATATTAAGGTATATGATAAATTTCAATTAACCTAAATATAATAATAAATGAACATAGATAATGGTATATTCAGTCATAAAGACCATTAATATGAGATTATAATGAATATAGACTCATATGGATTTTCCATTGACCAATACAAATACACGATTCTATAACTAAATCATGTGAAGAACTATTTATGGAATATGTTAATGATTATTGAGATCATAGCCCAAACCATTTATAGAATGCATAAATAAAATTCATATATTGGATCCCACTTCTTTGATTAAACCAACCTCTAAAACATTTTTAGATTTTTATTTTATCACATTCAAAATTTATGTGTTGAAAATTGAAGAACACAAGATAATCAGATAAGAAAAATTGATCAAATGGTATCCAATATCATTCCCATTTTCACTATGATGTGGTGTTATAATCCATGATTAAAAATCAAAAATGGAATGGTGTCCTTCAAAAAACTATTGTATATTGGCATCCTTCTACACACTATGGTATATTATATGGCATATATTTTCAAAATTTCTCTAAATTTCAATAAATATTTTTATAATTAATAAAAAACATAAAAACTCATTGTGAATCCATCCAAACACTTTTAGGAATTGATTATCATTACCTATTAGATTTCATATAAACTATTTTTACTATAATCAATACTTATTAATGGAACTTATGTGTGACTATTCATGATTTTTTATAATTTAAAATATTAATGAATTCCCTAAACCACAATTTAAATATATTTTTTATGATATTTTTATTAACATATTATTGATGGTTACTTATTATCTTATCAAACAATACATATAATATTAAGTAATTTTTATATTATTTATTTAATGTATGTTTATATGCCTTAGAATGTAGAGATACTGGATGTAAAATGTTGATCAGATCACTGATGAGTTTCATAGGGAGTTACAATATTTTTTGGACTTTTCATTCACTAATGATTCATATGGTAGATTGATTTGATGCCCATGTTTTGATTATGTTGGAAGACTATGGCTAGCTTCTGATGAAGTGATTTACCATATCACTAAATATGGTTTCCCAAAAAATTATCATTTGTGGTATCACAGTGGAGAAAAAGCTAAAGTGGTGAATGACATCTATTCTGTGGAAATGATTGTTATGATAATAATGATTTCTGGTAGGTTTCCTTTTTTTATTCTAAAGATATCTCCTCATATAGAGCAGTGAAAGAGGAAATGAATACCAGAACAAAGTTTTCGTCTATTAATCAGGATGATGACATTGAGAGTGTCATAATGATGATGGAATATGCAAATACCCCAATATATGAGGCCTATGAAAAAACGAGAAAACATCAGTTATTAATGTGATTATATCATGGGAAAACAATTTATGGATTTATTAATACTTCATTCGACTATATAATTAAATTTATTAAGGATTTACTTCTTGATTATGCATGTATTCCAGAAAATGATTACATGACATCAACGTTTATTGAAAAATTTGGATTTTCATCTATTAAGATTCATTATTTTCCCAAATATTTTTGTTTTTTCTGGAAGGAAAATGCAGAGTTTAGCTAGTGAAAACAGTATGGTACATTAATGTGGAAGACTAATAAATACGAAACTCAATCTCTCATACCAAAGAAAGTGATGAAAAACTTTTCTTTAATTTCTAGGCTTCAAAAACTTTTTATGTCAGAACAAATGGCAAGGAATATGAGATGACATGAATATGAAAGAAATAAGGATAATGATGAAATAGTGAATCTTGCAGATGGGTTGGCTTGGAAGAAATTTGATATGTTACATCTTGATTTTGCAGCTGACCCACAAAATGTTAAATTGGGATTATCTTATGATGGTTTTAACCCATTTTTCCAAATGCATAATGCACACAGTACATGGCCTATTTTCATTCACATTTATAACTTTAATTCATGTATGTGTATGAAGAAGCTTTTTACTATCATGACTATATTCATATCTATACCCATTAATCCAGGAAAAGATATTGATATATACTTGTAGCCATTAATAGAGGAGTTGAAAGATATTTGGATTGTTGGTATACAAGCGTATGATGCATTCATGAAGGAGTAATTTATGTTTCATTTAGTTTTATTATGGAAAATAAATTTTTTCCATGCCAATGGAGCCATGTATGGTTGGATTACTAATGGGAAATTATCTTGCCCTATTTTTTTTGAAAAATACACGTTCCTGAAGATTAAATTTTCGATGAACATTCAGATTCACAGGGAATTAATGATTTCTTCTGATTGATAATCCATACATGAAAAATTTTAGATAGTTCGATAATGTCATTGAGATAGATGAGACACCTCAATGAATTCCAGGGAATGATATTATTAGAGAACTTGATGATTTGAATAATTTTCTTGGAAAATTCAATCAAATATTAGAAAGTGAATGAATGTTAATTATAATTCCAATAGAAATTGGAGAATGAAAATCATATTCTTTGAGTTTACATATTGGTCACCAAATATATTACATCATTGTTTATATGTAATGCATATCAATAAAAAAAATTTGTGATATTTTACTTGCTACTATTTTAAATGTCATAGGCAAAACAAAAGACTATTTTCGATCTCATCATGATTTGATGGTTTGGGGTATAAGAGAAAGAATTCATCATGAGTTAATTGGTCAAAATAAGTGGAATGTTCCTTTTTCTTATTATTCGATGAAAAATGTGGATAAGAAACAATTTATTTAGGTCTTGGAAAGTTTAAAGGTTCCAGATGGTTATTCAAGTAATATTTCAATAAGGGTGAATACACAAGATATGAATCTAAAATCTATTAAAACCCATGATTACCATGTCTTGTTACATGAGTTTATTTCTTTTTTCCATTCATAATTTACTTTAACATAATGTTATAGTTGTTGTGATTAAGTTATGTCATTTTTATCGAGACCTTTGTGCCAAAATACTGAGCAGAAGTGTTGTTCAGAAATTATAGAGAGATTCATCGATTATTCTTTGTGAGTTGGTGAAAATGTTTCCACCATCATGTTCCACATGTATGTTATATCTGACTATGAATCCTCCCATATAAGTTCTTTTTGCTGGTCTTGTTTCGTTTTGGGGGTACTGATTCTATAGTTCAGCATACTACTATGCTATTTGAGTCACCAGAAAGTCATCCTCCCATTATGCCACCTCCATATTATCCATACCCATCATTTCCATATCCCTTTCTACCTGCACCCACATCGGATGGTAGTTATCAGACTCTCATCCCTCCTTATTTTCCATTCCCACCATCCATTGGACTGGGCACTGCTCCCCCATAAATCCCACAACCATATCAATATCAATTTCCACCCTCATCTGTATAGGGTTATCCATCACATTTTCTCCCTCCATCATTACACTTATCATATTATACTATACAGAGTCCTCCTACTATAGATATCCCACCAACCATAGAGGCTATTCCCCCTCTAAACGCAAAACTTTAATGTCAATAGATCCCCCATCTACTGGTATGTGTTTAAAAAGTACTGTTAGTGATTAATGATAAATTCATATATATTATTTTACTATATTTTTTTATGATTATCTCTATCCTCAACTAGATGATGAGGATGAAAAAAAATGAGAGAGGTTTGGAATCGACACATGCAAATCATGGATGAATATAATGAGGAAAAGACTATAATTAAAGAAATGGTACAAAATATAAAATCCTTATGGGAACACTTTCTAGACACATAAATATCATTCAGGTTCAACTAATAAGTTGGAGGGAAGTTAGAGAATAAATAATGAACAATGAATGGGCATTGATCTGGGTAAGTAATGTTAATAACCTTATATATATATATATATATTAATTTATAATATTTTCTTAAAAAATATATTTTCCATTTGATCTTTGATATAATTTTATTGATTTAAAAAATTATAAGGCTGTAAGGTTAATGGATTTAGGTGAATTGTGATGAGCGTACAAGTATGACTTATATATTGGTTGGAAACAGAGAGTTGGTATGGATCTTAGAGATGTACCAGTGATTTATGATTGTCTAATATCTCAATAGAAAGAGATGATCGACTATTAGAAGAGTCCATACTTTAAAGTATTTGTGAAAATTTTATATATATATATATATATTCATTTATTTATTTGAAAACGATTTTTAAAGTATAATTTACTTGTTTTATTTATGTTAATGAAATTATATAAATTTTTTATAGGATAACTCAGACATAAATAAAATAAATTAGAGTGGAAAGAAACACATTTATACTCATGGACACACTTCACTCCCAGATCATGAGAAAACATATGTAAATTAACATTTAAAATATTTTTATTGGTTTAGTGTAATTTTTTGACTTCCAATTTTGATTTATTTTCTTTTTTTTTTCTAGAAAAAGGCATTGAATATCGATAGTTGCATTCCTCGATCTATTTTGTTTTGTACAAGAAGAAAAAATAAAGATGGTACTATGACAAATACCTACACTGAGAAGGTGAATGTAATTATATTTAAATTTATTTTATTTTGAATTAATTTAATTCATTATATTATTTTATCATTTTAATTCATGTTATATATTAATCAAAAGAATGATTTGGAGGCATTGGTAGTAAAATAACCTAACAATTTGGGATCGAATGATCATCTACACTAGGTATTAGGTTATGAGCATTAGGGTATAGTGCATTGTCGACCTGGGAAGAAGACTGTACCATCTCGATAGTGGTCTTCTGACAGCATTTCTTCGAGTAAAATTTCTAGTTTGGTCATAGTGGAAAAAATGAATGCTGCAAGAAAAGGTGATAATTGAAAATATGATGAAAGATATTTCTTCCCTTTCATCTACAATTCCACTAGAAACAGCAGAAGTGGTTGATTCTTATTTGATATCGATGAGTTCTGCTTATGTAGATTCTTTTTGCAGAGCCAGATCTAGAGCCAGAGCTAGAGTTGGAGCCGGAACCGGAGCCAGAGCTAGACCCAGTGCCGATTCCTGTGTCGGGGCCAGTGCTGGTGCCAGTTCAAGTACCGATGCTAATGTCAATGGTGACGTTGGTGGTGTGAGAGGTGGTGATGGTGTTTCTATAGGGGGAATGGATGAGTGTTATCATGATTCTAATGATATTGATATTGAAACTCACTATTGATGTAAATTTTATTTTTGGAATATTAATATTGTGGAATTTAATTATACTCTGAGGTTTGATTATTGTAATATTGAATTATATTGCAGGGTTTCTATTTGTTTATACATTTATAGAATTACTATATTATTATTTATGGTTGTTTATATACTTGTTAATTATTATTATTATTATATTGAATTTTATCCTCCTTCAACACAACCATCGTACTTCATCACCGACGTTGCTCTGAAACGACCCCTCTACCTCCTCCAGCTCACCTTCGATGGTATGTAGTCCACTTTTTTCATTTTTTGATGATTCATTTTTCTTTCTACTATTATTTTATCCCCCTTATTTGTCTTATATTTTAAATTTCTTTTGTAGGTGAACTCATTCCAGTGCACCTCCGATGGTATTCTCTAGGTATGCCATAAATATATATGTTTTTTGATCCCATTTGATTACCTTTATCTTTATAATAATTGTGCATGTCATTATGCAGGTGGGGGTGTAAGAGGGAGGGTGTATGGGGGGGGGGTCTACAGGGGTAGGGGGGAGAGGGAGGGTGTGTGTGTGTGGGGGGGGGGGGTTGCAGGGGCAGTCTGGACTCATGCATTCATAAAGGTAACTATTTAATATTTTCCTATTATGTATATGGTTACAATATCCTTTTCACGCTTCATTATTTCATATGATTTTTTTTGATTATGCACTCTCTATTTTTCCACGAAATGTATTCTAATAAAGAAATAAACAGGGTTATTAGATTTTTTTACCCAATTTCGGAAACTAACTCTAAGAAGTTGATATGTTTTGAATTTTCTATTTATTATGTTTATTGATCTATTTTTAGAATAAAAAACCCCACTTTTAGTTAGACTGTATTATACAAAAAAATTAATATATATATTTAATTATGATTTATTTAGGTCTATTCAATTGATGAATTTTGTAAAACCTAGAACAATTCCCCGTACTAGAGTCTGATGTTTCCTTGAACAAGAGGTATGCATCTATGTTTTTTGGTCATAATGAATATTATTCATGTTAAGGGATCAAGTATATTTTGAATTTTTATTCTTTTATGTTTCTTATTATATTATAATTTATTTTTTTCAAAATTTGTTCAGATTCTACTTCTTGAAAAGATGTTTCAAGGGTAGTTTGAGACTCAACTTGTTTTGAAGCAAGCACTTGGTTACAGGGAAGGGGGTGGGGGGAGGGAAAACTGGTAGGGGGAGGGAAAACTGGTAGGGGGAGGGAAAACTGGTGTGGGGGAGGGTGTAAGGGGATAAGGGAAGGGGGGGTTTTGTAGGGTAGGGAGAGGGTGTAGGTGGGGTCCACGTGGGGAGAGGGGGGTGGGGTAGTTGGGGTAGGGGGTTCAAGTGGGCAGTGGGGGGAGGGAAAACTAGAAGGGGGTGGAGGGTGCAGGGGGAGGGGGGGGGGTCTGTTGGGGGGTATATAGGGTAGGAGGAGGGGGGAGGGTTCAGATGGGGTGTAAGGTGGGAGGGGGTAGGGAAGGGGGTTCAAGGGGGGAAGTAGGGGGAGGAAACAATGGCAGGGGGAGGGTCCAGGTGGAGGGGGTAGGGGGTATGCAGTGTAGGGGGAGGGGGAGGGTTCAAGTGGGGGAATGGGGGGGGGGTCTGTAGGGTGGGGGGTGGGGTGAGAGTGCAGGTGGGGTGGAAGGGGGTAGGGGGAGCAAAGGGGTGTAATTAATCCCTATAGGTTTCTTTAATCTTATATGAGGTTTAATAACCATTAAAATACATCTCTAACTTCCCCGTTTCTTTATGATTAGGTTTATCCAAATATGACCTCTTATTTACAACTGACTGCTTTCACTAAATCACAGCTTGACATCACTTGCAACAAATCCTATTTTGTTTGATACCACTAGTTGTTATTGTTATGGATTTAACACCATTTATTTTAAAAACCCTAGCCCTTATCACTACAATTTTTTATTATAGCTTATAAAGATAGATTTGGATCCTGCAATATGTCCTCCTCCTTTTGGTGGGTTGATTCCACTACCACACTACATGAATTTACCTATACATAGCATGATTTAATATGATATTTTAAATTACATTGTATATATCCAAATAAACCACATTTCATCAATATCAAGATATTTTTAATCCATTTCAGTATAAAAATTTATCTGTTTCATGTAGATTTCATATTTTAACTTCTAGGATTTTATAATTTAACTTGTTACAAGTATTTTCCATATTTAATCTATTTTTTTTAAAATCTATAACATATTCTTTGTGATAAAACTTTCTTCATGAAAAAGGGTTGGGGGGGGGGGGGGGTGCACGAATCCATACCGTTTCAGCTAATCAAATAGAAAAAAAATCTAGAATTCTATCAAAAAATGTTAGTGCCCTATCTAAAATAGGGGTTTATCTGTGTATGATGAATCTGATTCCATGTCAAGACTCTATAAATAGATATTTCTTTCTTCTATATTTAGGTAAACTCTAAACAATAAACAACCACTTTTATGATTCTTATTTTACTAAAAATAACACAATGTCATGTTTTCAATGTAGAAATAACTTCCAAGAGATCTTATTGATCAAGAGAATTGCATCACATATTATGGTATCTAGAAACATTCAATGTTCCTAATTTATTTTGTTATACAAAAACTTTAATTTATTTTCAGATTTATGTTTTTATTGTATTATAAGGTTGTCGATGTATCTACCAAGTCTTTTTTTTGCTAGGAAAGGATAACTGTTTGGATCATTCGTACACGAATGTGTCAGCTCTCTATACTTGAGACAATCATATCGATAATGAAAATATTATAACACCATATACTAACATATAATTTACAATTTTCAAGACTATTCACTAAATCCAAAACTTCTCATAACTTTGATATTGAAACTCCATTCAATCTGATCATATGTCTTGTCTATGTACACTTTAATTATGATGTTCAAGCATATCACTTTCCTGTTTATGTTGTCCATTATCTATTTGGCTATTTATATCTCCCCTTGAATACTTCTCCCTTGCATAGATCTATGCTTCACCACCAAGAACAACCTAGGATTGACAAGGTTGAGTATCCTATTAACAAGGGAGGAAAGGATTTTGTATGTGACGTTATAGATGCATATGGGACTATAGTGATTGATAGTAGTAGGATCTTTAATATTTTCAATGAGAACAACCTTGGAAGAATAGATAACCCAATTGAGTCTTTGACCTTTGATGAAATACCACAATGATTCTCCCACATTATCCTTTATAATATCCTATGAAACTACAAAAAATATCCCAGACATTCATCTGAGCCTGACACACTCTCTTGATTGTAGCTACACACCACCTCTATTATCTCACCCTCATTGGGAATTGCTACCAGCATATCATTATCTGTGATTCCCACGAGACATAGGATGTGGTTTAAGAACTAATCATTATCCTCCTTGATTAACCCTCCACTATTGGGCCTGATGTCTCCTGCATGTAGCTTAATTAAATGATCAATTTTTAATTTCCCATCCACCCCCACTTCCATCCTATAAGATCTGTCATCTAATTTTATGTTGATTTTCTTAACCACCTTACTCTCATTCACTTAGTACTGGAAGAAGGACATGTTCCAATCACCCTCTTTATGCTAGAGGTTCCTTGATTTTTCCGTCTAATATCTTTCCATTTCTAGGATTATATCACCTAGAGTAGTTTTATTTTCCACCAAATTTTCAAACATGTCATCATCCTAGCTATCATAAATCCTCTCCTCTAAACTTTATATGTATTTGTTGATACGCTCCAGGCTATTTTACCTAATCTTTCTACATTCCATCTATCTTATAACTTCTTTCGTTAAATGTCGTAGGAGATATTTTAAACATACCCAAGGATATCCCAACTTGTACAAGCTGAATAAATACCTCCATCCACATCCAATTCCTTGAGTACACAAATTTCACACTCATTATTTCATCCTTCTTCAGTTTCACTATGACTAGTGAGTGGTCTGAAAGATTCCTTGTGAGTTTATTAATGGATGTTTGCATGTATGTGTCAATGCCTTATAAGTTTAAAATACACTAATCCAACCTACTCCACATTCTCTTACCTCCTTTCATGATGTTGCACCATGTGAATTTACTCCCCGAGGAACCAAAATCTAGAAGACACTTCACACCTATGAATCCTTTGAAATCCTCCATGGAAATGGTTGTGTACACTAAAACCCCTTTATTTTCTGTCCAGGGGGTGACCAGGAGGGAGGAGGAGGGAGGGGGTGTCCAGGAGGGAGTGGTTATCTACGAGGGTGTCCAGGAGGGGGGTGTCTAGAAGGGGGGTGGGTGGTGTGTGTGTGTGTGGGGGGGGGTATGCAAGGGGGTGCAGGGGGTGGGGGTGAAAGGGGGTCTTCAAGGGGGAGGGGGTGTGTAAGGGGGGTATTCAGGGGGAGGGGTGTGTGCAGGGGGTGGGGTAGGGGGGTCTATCCAGGGAGGGGGGTGGGGGTCTGTCCAGTTTGGGGGGGGGGGGTCTGTCCATGAAGGAGGGGAGGGGGTGCAAGGGTGACTTTAGGGGGGGGGGTACAAGGGGGGTCTATAGGTGGGAGGGGGTTCAAGGGGGTGTGAAGGGTTGGGGGTGTGAATTATAGTGTTTTTAAATAACTGGAATAGTCATGAAAATATTAAAAATACATTTTATACTTTAAAATTTGTTAAAACTACATTATATATTGTTTTAGATACCAATTGTAGTTGTCAGTCAGTGACAACAAATAATTATTTTGGTTTATATAATTAAAATTCATTGTATTTTGATTAATAAACAATATATATTTGTTATAGGGAAATGATGAGTTTGTTTTTCACCCAATCTAAATTTATTCGAACATAAAACACTTCTCATGACTATTGATATTTAAGATTTCAATCACTACAACCAACATCGATCACATGAAAAAAATACATTCAACATGATATTTATGACATATGACGTAAACGAGAACAAACTTCTAGAAAGAATTTCCTTAGAAAACGAGGTACGAACCAGGTTGGATTTTCAAGAATAGAAAATCAACAAGCTGAAATTTATGACATGTATCCCTCCAGTGTGTATCTTTAGTACAATATTCTTATTTGTTTTTAAATTTTAATTTTAAAATAATTAAATAACATTAACACATCTGCTACCTTTATTTTCACACTGAAACATATGTTATGAATGTATGTCATTTTGAGTATTAATGTATTTTTGTTAAACTCAAGATTAAATTTCTTGACTTGTAAGCTTCTTTTCACTTGGATAATATGTAGGGTTTTGATCCTTCATATTAGGTTATATGGTTTTCCATAACATGATTTAAGAGAAATAAAACATCATAGAACACAAAATCTGTGGAATATTTTGGAGTAGTGAATCATTTTATTTTATCTTGGTTATTTGTTTCTTCTACTTGTACTGAATATCACTTCAGATACATGTTTTTGAAAACTGTATCATGTACTCTATTTAACCAGTTGATGATATATTTAATTTGACTAGTGGATTTTTTTTATATCATAAGAACATGTATTTTAGGGTTATCCCTTTATTTTATAGGGTTTTCCTTCAGGAGGTGTTCAGGAGGGGGGTGGGGGTCCAGGAGGGGGGGGGGGCTATCTGGGGGGGATGTCCAATAGGGGGGGGGATATTCAGGGGGGGTGTCTAGGAGGGTGGGGGGGGGTGTCTAGGGGGGTGTACAGGAGGGGGAGGGGATGGGCTATCTAGGAGGGATGGGGGACTCTCTAGGGGGGTCAAGGGGGTTTGTAAGGGGGAGTGGCTTGTGCAGGGGGGAGGGGAAGGAGGGTCTATCCAGGGAGGGGGTGGGGTCTGTCCAGGGAGGGGGGAGTCTTTCTAGGGTGGGGGGTCTAAGAAGATGAGGGAGGTCTATATATGAAAGGGGGGGGGGGGGCTTTCTAGGGTGGGGGTGTCTAAGAAAAAGACGGGGGGGGGGGGGGGGGGGTCAAGGGGGGTATGGGGGGGGGGGGGTCTGTAGGGGGGAGGGGGTCTGCAGCGGTGGTGGGGTGTGTATGTGTGTGGGGGGTTCTATCCAGGGAGGGTGGGGGTCTGTCAACTCAGTGGGGGGGGGGGTCTTTCAATCGGGGTGTGGTTTGTCTAGGTGGGGGTGTTTTTTTTATGAAATGGGAAGGGATATAGTAACAGTTTCAAACCATGGATAAAGCATTATATCCATAGTTTCAAACTGTGGCTATAACCCTTGTGTGGCTTATGCTTTTTCCATGATTTCAAACTACGGATATAAAACATTAGCCGCGGTTAGAACCATGGATATAGGTCTATTGCCTTGATTGGAACCATGACTATTGGGAATTAGTCATGGTTGGAATCATGGATATAGGGATTTATCCAAGGTTGGAACTGTGGCTTTAGGGCTTTAGGCATGGTTGGAAACTGTGGCTACAGGTTTTTACCTATAGCCATGACAATACAAGCCATAGTTCATTAAAACGTGGATATAAACTATAGCCACAGTTTTTAGGGTTATAGCCATATTTTGGAATCGTGGCTATAGCCTAAATTTCTAGTAGTGATTATCGAAAGCAATAGATTTAAAAATTTTGGGTACTGAAAATAGATTAAAAGCTAAACAAAAACTCCCATGAAATGGAAGCTTTAATATTCCAAGTTCAATAATTAATACATCCCTTCATTTCAACTTGATAATATGCTATGGTTTCCCAATTCCTTAACCTATAAAAATACATACACCAATATATGATTCAAAAAATTAAATTTTAGGTGAAAATGAAATCTAAGATTAAAAAGGATGGAACATGAATGTAGAATGCCCTATTATTTAACTCACCTTGGTTATTAAAAAAGTTTTATTTTTAATTCCATACAAAAAATACAAATAAAAAAATAAAATTGTACATGAATTTTCATTATGAACATAAAAAATAAATTATTCAAGATAGATCATAAAAATAGCATGTTAAACATTTATTTTAGCAAGAGATAATACTTTAAAACAAATTCAAAAATTCTAAAATTATCCAAATGAATTTTTAGAGAGTTAAAAAAATATTTCAATTCTGTTTCAAAAATATTTTTAACAAAATATATAGACTTAAGAAAGAAAATCACACAAGTGTTTCAACAAAGATTTAACATGGAATCAGTTTCAGATAGTTAGTCAATTTTATCCCACACTTAGCTTCTAGACATGACCATATTTTTAAAAAAAACCCATAAAAATAATTAAACTATCCCATTATAAAAATATGAAATAGTTTCACTACTAGAAATTTATGATATATCCATGATTCCAAACCATGGATATAATCCCAAAAACCATGACTATAGGTTATAGAAACAGTTTAATGAACTATAGCTAGAATTTGTGTGTCTAGAGGGAAAAACCTATAGCCAAAATTTTAAAACATAGATAAATACCTATATCCACCATTCAAACCGTCGCTATAGATCTATATCCATGGTTCAAACCCTAGATAAAAGTTTATAGCCACATTTTGAAACCATGGCAGAAGCTTAAGCCACATGTGGGATATTACCATGGTTTGAAACTGTGGCTATATACCTTCCAATTTCATAAAAAAACTCCTCCTCGAAAGACCCCACCCCCTAGATGTACCCCACCCACGCCCCCTGGATAGACCCCACTAGAAACCCCCACCCCCTGTAGACCCCTCCCACTAAAGACCCCCTTGTACCCCCGTGCATACCCCCCTTGAACCCCCTCCTTCTAGGAAAAACCCCCTCCTTCCTGGATATCCCCCACCCTGGATAGACCCTCTTAATAGACCCCCTCCATGGATAGACCCCACCCCCTGGACATACCCCCTACCCCGGCAGACCCCCATGCACCCCCTATACAACCCCATGGAAAAACCCCCATCTCTCCTGGACACCCCCTGGAAAGCTCCCATCCCTCCTAGACACCCCCTGGATAGCCCCCTCCCCCTCCTAGACACCCCTCCCTCCTGGACACTACCCCATACATACCCCTCCCTCCTGGACACCCTCTAGACAACCCACTTCCTCTAGGACCCCTCTCTTAGGCACCCCTCCCTCATCGACACCTCTTGAAGGAAAACCCTATAAAATATAGGGAGACCCCTAAAATACATGTTCCAATGATATAAAAAAATCCACTGGTAAAATTAAAAACATCACCGACTGGTTAAATAGATTACATGATCCAATTTTCAAAAACATGTATCTGAAGTGATATTCAGTTCAAGTAGTAGAAACTAATAACCAAGATAGAATAAAATGATTCAATGCTCCAAAATATGCCACATATTATGTGTTCCATGATGTTGTATTTCTCTGAAATCCAATTATGGAAAACCCTATAACCTAGTATACATGATCAAAACCTTGCATTTTATCCAAGTGAAAAGCATCTTACAAGTCAAGAAATTTAATCTAGAGTTTAACAAAATACATTAATACTCAAAACAACATACCTTCATAACATATGTTACAGTGTCCAAGTAAAGGTAGTGGATGTGTCAATGATATTTAATTATTTTAAACTTCAAATTTCAAAAAAAATTAGAATAGTTTACTAAAGATACACACTGGAGGGAGACATGTTAGAAAGTTCAACTTGTTGATTTTCGATGCTTGAAAATCCAACCTTGTTTGTACCTCATTTTCTTAGGCAAGACCTTCTTGAAGTTTGATCTCATTTATGTCATATGTCATAAATATTACCTTAAATGTATTTTTTTACATGGTCAATGTTGGTTGCAGACATTGAAATATGAAATATCAATAGTCACGAGAAGTGTTTTATGTATGAATACATTCATCTTAGGTGAAAAAAACTCATCATTTACCTGTAATGAATATATATTGGTTATTGATCAACATACAATGAATTTGAATTACAGAAACCAAAATAATAATGAGTTATCACTAACCAACAACTGAAATTGGTATCTACAACAATATATAATGTAGTTTTCATAATTTGTGAAGTATAAAATGTATTTTTAATTTTTTCATGACATATTTAGTTATTAAAATACACTACAATTAACACCCCACCCACCTGTACACCCATACCCTACACACCCCCTCGCACCCCTTCCCCATACAACCCCCTTGCACCCCTAAAGAACCCCTTGCACCACTCCCCTCCTTTCTAGATAGACCCCCACCCTGGACAGACCCCACCCCCTACCTAGATATACCCCCTTCCCCACCCCCTGCTCACCCCTCCCCCTACATACCCCCTTGCACACCCCTCCCCCTGCAGAGCCCCCTTGAACCCCTCCCCCTTTCTGTAACACCCTGAGATTTTATGAGATTTATTATTTTTTTATATCTTATGTTGTATGCTACACCAAGATTACTTTGCGCTATACACAACACTGTATTAGCTTGCAATATACTCAACACTATTCTTGGATCATGTTACACACAATTTCAAGTTCGTTTGATTGTAGTTATTCTACGCAACATTGAGTGTATATATGTATATATATATATATATATATTCAATGTATAAATGAAATATGTTTGGATTCTCTTATACAAAACAATGAAGGAGTCTTTCACAACACGCAACCCTGACTTGGCTTGCATTACACGCAATCACGACCTTCCTCGATAGCGTGTGTTGTACGCAAAACCAGGTTTCAATAATCAATGATACATGGTTATAATATTATTATGAACTAGCTGTTATGAATAGTACCAACTACATTTTGAATTTTATAACATTATTATTCATCTTACACATTTTCTAGAATATGGTATGTGAACAAACTAAATTTGTTCGGGCAAAAAAAGTATTTTTCCAGAAAATGCAGTTTTGCCGCCTTTTGATGGCACACCCACTTTAAATATAGTTTTTGATAGGTTTATAAGTTTAATTTGAAAAAATAAAATTCTTCTTTCGAATCAGGAAATAAAAACTTAATTTGGATAAATTTTTCATATTATTCTGATAACTTTCATATTTTAATGAATAGTAAAAACACCATATATTTTAATTAAAAACAATTTTTTCATCGCAATAATTTATATGGTTAAATTATAATATTAAATTGTTTCAAAGTATAAATATAATATATTTTTACCATTTAATATAATTTATGTCATTACCATTAATTTTACATTGAATTCATAGGTAAAAACAATTCAATCTTTAGGAATGTTTTAACTTTTAAAACCCGTTTTCTTAACAATGGGATTAATTTTAAATTAATTACTGCAACTTATTTGATTTTAATTTAGAAAAATGTATTCCATATTTGGAATCAGTAGGTCCAAATTACGTTAATAGGCTACTTTTTTATTTTTGGGCACTATGAATAGTAACTACAGTAAATTTTATTTACCATAGTTAAAGGTAAATCGGGCAATTAAGGGTAAATATAATATTATAAAACTACCCTAACACTTGTCACAGTATAATTGGATGATTATATTTTGTCCTATATAATATTTTAGTCGAAATGTAATCCATTGGAACCCACTTGTATGTGATTAAGACCTTTAATTTATTTTATTTAAAAGAAAGTGAAATATGTCTCACTCAAACTTTAATAATTAAACTATTTTTAATATAAGGTTATACAATATATAAATTAAGTTATAAATACTCATTTTAAATCTAAAATGTTTTTCTTTATCATGGTAATTTATTTGTAATTTTTAAGAATTATTTATTTACCTTATTAGCTTATACATTAATGATGCAGAAATTATTTACTTAGTGAAAAAATCAATAATATAGTTTTTATTGAAATACTAATACACATAAAAATGCCCAAAAACCTAAACAATACTTATTGGTAGTGTATATATAAACCCTAAGCATCCAACGGTTGAATTGGGGACCATTTGGATCCTTATAAAGAAGATTATGACACTTATATTATTTTATTTTAAATGATTCCAAAGTTGTCACCTTCATAATTTAATAAATATACAAATTTACATGTTGTGATTTTAAGATGAAGAATTCGAGTAAAAGTATTATTATAAAAGATATGTGATTTAAATTCATCATAGGATTTTATTTTTAATTTTTATTCAATATATAAGTATATTAAATAATTATACTAAATTGTTGTACTAATTATTTCATTAAGAGATATACAAAATAAATGGTTTTAAAAATATTAAAATAAATATTATATGAACTATTTAATGTTCTAAAGAAATTTTCTAGACAAATGTGACATGTTAATAATCTATTAAATATTTTTATTAGAATATATAATCTGTGTGAATTTTATTTAAATTCAAATAAATAAATAATGTCAAAATTGACACTATTGTTTCTTTTTAAAAATAAAATATTATAAAATTGTTTAAAAATTACAAAAATATTTAAAAATTATAAATTTAAATTTATATGGTCGAAAATTTCATAACTTATCCAATTATGGACAATTCACTATACCTAAGTAATTATTTATAACAATTAAAAAATTAGAATCTTATTACCAGAAATAAAATTAAATAGATTAAATAGGGATAAATCAAGTTGATAATGTTTAAAATAAATTTACAGCATTTCTAAATTTTATTGGTTGATGTGGTTACAACCCTATATCATCTAATATTCGTATTTGAGTCATTTTTGGAGGTTTTAAGTGATTTTGAATTTATTATAAATTAATATTTCTTATGTTACCAAAGGTGCCCCTCTCCTCCTTTATAAAAATTGCACCCCTTCCCTCTTATCTTCACACCCTTTTCAGCCTTTAATCTCAGCCAAAACCTGAAAATTATTTTTCTCAACCTATCTAGTTATATCATAGATGTTCTGGTATTCTCAAAAGACCAACTCTAGTTCCCTAAAAAGAACTTTAAAGGAGGTGTGTCGAGGAAGAGGTAATCTCTTCTACAGACTCTTTCAAGTTTCTTTCTTCTTCTACTTCAACTTCTTTAGTTGTTTAATTATAAAGTAATAACATAAGTATTAATTATAAACTTATATGTTATTATAAATATGAAACAACCCCATTTCACCTTCTATCCATCCTATAGAAAATGAAATCACTGTGCGAGCGTACGTACGGAATACCGTCTCCACGCCGTGGTGTAATCTATTTTCCACCACCACCTTACATGGGTAAGTATAATGGTGTAAAGAATACCTATATAAGGTTAATATAATATCATACCTATTATTATATATTATATCATCCACTCCAATAAAATTCAATAATTATGGGAACGATATCATCGCTCGTGCGTACGTACAGATTACCGTCTCCACGACACGATGAGATTCATTCTTCATGTTAACCACTCAAGAATGATTATAATTATATATAATTAATAATAATGAAATATATGACATGATAAAGATACTGGATTTATGTATATATATATATATATGTCATCTACTTACTTCCATTCAAGTAAATAAAGAAGGGGAAACAACGTTCATGCGTACGTACGACCTACCGTCTCCATGAATAGTGTATTTCATTTAATTCATATATCTATTATATATATGTATATACTGAATATATATGATATATAAATAATTATTTACATTTTGGAAGTAATTAAATCATGATATAAGTAATAATAATATCAAGAACAACAAATCGAAACACAGACAATAAATGAAATGATTTTACCCAAAACGCTGCTTTAACATGGGATTTACAAAAGAATGGGTAATATAAAGTCATAAGTGAACCATATATGATATCATAACAATGAATATGATTCTGTAATAAGTCAATGACATTATTTAAATCATTATACAGGAGGTTTGGAAATGTACGAAGCTTATCAGACCTAAGGTAAGGGAAAACTATTCCAATCTCACTCTTATCCGAGATTGTATATTCGTACGTATTTACTGGGGTTATTGTTATCATCCACGCCCATGTTTTCTAAAAAATATTTTCCTGTATGTTTAAAGACCTTTTTACCCATTTTTAAATTTTAACACATGTTATGAAAGGAATCTTACTTTTGTTTACCACACGAGGAACTTTTTGACTTTTCTGACAAAAGTACGAGGAGAATGTTATTTTTAACTTATATGGCGTGAAATAATTTTTACAGTTTCATAAATCCTCATTTTTATGAATATTACTCTAAATATTTCATTATTGTTTTTAACAAAACCATTTTCTTTTAAAATTTCAATCAATTTTGTGAAAAGAAAATTATTTTGAAGAAGAAAAGATATTTTCCTCAAGAACTCATTTCAAGTGTTTTATCAATAACATTTTCCATGTAAGATGAAATTATTTCATATGTGTATGTTTCAAGTATAATGTCTCTATGATTTACATGGTTTAACTTTTCTTATGATGAAAGGATATCCATTTGTTTTATATAGATTATGTTATGATGGGATGATGTTTATGAAAACCATTTTATTCTTTGGGTTATGGTGAATGATATTTGTTTATTTTGTGGCACAAGTAAGAATGATTTAATTATGAGATGGGTGGGACCTATATCTCCCTCCAATTAATTGGGTAAAGATTTATATCTTATGAGATAGAAAAGGTTGGAACAGTAAGTTAATCTGGTTCAGTGTTAGAGGAGTGGAACGAGAAGTGAACTCGATTCAGAAAGGGACTTTGTCCACTAAGATGGTCTTAACAACATTTCCTTGGATACTATGGAAATAATATCATGTGATTAATGGTTTTCCACAATTACATGTTTTATTCCCATGCTATTTTATCATTATTGAAGTTCCTTTATGATCTATGCCTTACATACTACCAAGATTTATTTCACAACTCAAGATTTTGACGTTAAAACATTATTTTCCTGTTTTGAAGTTCAAATGTATATGGTTTATTTTATTTTCTCCATTCTTACCCTTACTGAGAATTCGAGATCACCCTTTATATGTTTTATTTTCCCCAGGATATAAATAAAGGTTTTAGGTTAGAAAAAAAAGAAATATCTTTATGGGAGATGTTGAAGATCTTTCACCAAGATTAGAAGATTATGTTCCATGTTTCCAAAGACACTAAACTATTACGATCCTTGTGTGTTTGTTTTTGTTATGTATTACATATTCTGAAAAAGTAATGTAATGTATATGTACATCATGTTAGGGTCTCTACATTTGGTATCAGAGGTTCGGTTTAGTTAACCTTTGGAAACTAGGATGTGAAAACTTTAGTGAGATACCTAGAGATATTTCTAAGGTATGTTGAGGGATGTCCCTAAGGATAATTATACACATAGGTTATAGTAACGATCATAGAATTAAACCTAAGATGTTATATATTAAAGGTACTCCCCCTTTATTATGTTGTTTTCCTAGCATGATTTTTGCCTCTCACACCGTTCTTTTTGGGTTTTAGAAGATGGATAGAACCCGAAGGAACCAAGTTGATCAATGTAATGGACAATGCAATGATTGCCCTCCAAAACAACCAAATGTGATGGGATATGGGGGGAAAAATCTTATTGCTATACTTACACAAGCTATGAATCATTCTGGATTTCCGAATGAGCAGAGAAGGGAACAATATTCAATTTAGTCCTTAATGAGGAAACGCCCACCTTCATTCAGTGGGTCTTCTAATCCACTTGTTGCTTAACAATGGATCAGTACCATTGAAAATATATTTTCCATACTTCGTTGTACAGAGCATGAATAAGTCATTTTGCCTATTTACCGATTATAAGGTGAAGTAGACCAGTGGTGAACTCTAATTAAGAATACACGGCCCCAACATGAAATTGAATCCATGGAATGGGACGAGTTCAAGAACTTGTATTTCAGTAAGTACTTCCCCAGTATTCTTTGAAAAAAGATGGAAAAAGAGTTCCTTGATCTTAAGAAAAAGGATGATAAATCTTTTGGTATATACGAAGAGAATTTTACATGGATTGAAAGGTATGGATCTGGATTTATCATCCAACCTGAAAGTAAAGTTGATCGATTATTCAGTGGCTTAAAACCGAGTCTTAGAAGGGCATTATCTATAAGAGACTGCAGTAGCTATGATGAAATTTTGTGTTGTGCTATCAAGGTAGAACTGGAAGTTGGTGTTACATATCCATCTCATGGTTTTGACAAAAAATGAAAGATGGATTTCAAGGAGAAATCTCAGAACAATGGTGAAAAGAAGATGAATGTTTCTTTATGCTCAAAGTGTGGAAAGAAGCATAGTGGATATTTCCTAAAAGGTACTAGAAAATGTTTTAAGTGTGGAAAAGAAGGTCATCTAGTAGTTGAGTGTTGAAGTAATGGAAAAAAGATAGCTAATGATGTGAATAGAGAAAAGACTACAGAGAACACTCCATCAACACTTAAATGCTTCAAGTGCAAGGAAATGGGGCATGCCGCTAATCAATGCCCTAATCCAAGGGTTAATGATGATCAACGTGAGCAACCTCTCAAGGAAAAGGATAAATGGAACTCACATTCGATCACTATTTGTGATTTTGAGTATGAAAATGATGTGGTGGAATGATTACGTGTTTATGTAATTGGATTTAAAAATAGTATCATGGAATCTCATTTATGGTATCGTTGAATTTTGGAATGTCTATGTACTCGTTTTCAATAATTTTTGGTACTAGTAATCATGAAAAGTGATTGAAATATTTTTGAAATAAGATTATATGCACATAATGAAGGGATAATGAGAAAATAATATATTTAATAGTATTAATGAGCTCATGACTGATATAAGGACAATGTTATATCTTGGTTTGAGTATATAGAAATTTTGGGATTTTGGTATGTGGAAAGAGTTAAAATTTGACAACATTAAGGTTTTCACTAAGGTTATATGGTAGTTTATGTTTCAAGAGAATACATGATTAAGGTATTCACATGTTTGGAATGCGATCAAAAAAATATATCTGGGATAAATTATGGTATTCACATGCTCGGTAGATGACATTTCTGGTAATTGTTTTCTTTATACTATGAGCTTGGACAGAAGTATTTTGGATAAACCTAAAGATTGGAATGGATTATTTTGGACATATGTTAGTATTGTATAAGGCTATAACTTTTTTTGATATTATTTTTGAAATGTTATAATAGTATAGTTTTATAAAAAGGACAGCCCGTAGGATGGGTGAAAACCCGTCGCGTTGGACAAGGATGCATGAATCAAACCCACAAACAAAGTACGATAGGCCTTTATTGCCTACCACTAGCCTACATGAAGTCCTTGGTTAGTAGAAATTAGTTTTAATATATTATGCAGCATGATATATAGGAACCATATACGATTAATCTCACTATATATGCACTTATGTTACTTTTGCTAACCTTTTGTTTGAGATAGATGGAATGACCTATCATTCTATCGCATGATCTGATAACATTTCAAGAAGTACAAATTCAACTTCATTTCTTTAAATAAGAGATGAAGTGGAAATTGTTCATGGAATGACCAACAATGATATTTTACTGAAATCAAGTAAGTATTTCTCCTTGTGAAAAATTCTTCAACATTAGGGAAATGATCTTGAGAACCATTATTATTGTCCTAACACCCCCATATCTGATGAATCAGATGGTATCTTAGATCATTACAAATTTATGGCTTTGTTATTGTTGGATTTTTATAGCCATGTTCTCTACCACTCTCCATTAGAACTTGATGGTTAGATTTCTATTCTATATCCATATTTTCACCTATATTATCCTACGTGGAAACCCAGTGATGAGTTACTTTGGGTATCTGTTATGTTTCTAACATTCCTTTTTTAAAATGATGTTTTAGTATTCCTTTTTACGATGTGGGTTTCTATAAAAGAAACTTTCAAGTAGAAAACCATTTATAACCTTGACGAATTTCATGGGAGAAATTCATTTTGAGGGGGGTAGAATGTAACACCCCGAGATTTTATGAGATTTATTATTTCTTCATATATTATTTTTTACGCTACACCAATATTACCTTGCACTATACGCAACACCGTATTATCTTGTAGTATACGCAACACTATTCTTGGATCATGTTACACACAATTTCAAGTTCGTTTTTTTGTAGTTATTCTACGCAACATTGAGTGTATATATATATATATTCAATGTATAAATGAAATATGGTTGGATTCTGTGATACAAAACAATGAAGGAGTCTTTCACAAGATGTAACCCTGACTTGGCTTGCACTATACGCAATCACGACCTTCCTCGATAGCGTGTGTTGTACGCAATACCAGGTTTCACTAAACAACGATATATGGTTATAATATTATTATGAACTAGACATTATGAATAGTATAAACTACATTTTGAATTATATAACATTATTATTCATCTTACACATTTTCTAGAACATTGTATGAGAAAAAACAATATTTTTTCGGGTAAAATAAGTATTTTTCAAAAAATGCAGTTTTGCCGCCTTTTGATGGCACACCCACTTTAAATATATTTTTTGACTGGTTTATAAGTTTAATTTGAAAAAATAAAATTCTTCTTTAGAATCATGATATAAAATTTTAATTTTGATAAAATTTTCATATTATTCTGATAACTTTCATATTTTAATGAATAGTAAAAACACGCTATATTCTAATCAAAAATAATTTTTTTCATCACAATAATTTATATGGTTAAATTATAATATTAAATTGTTTTAAAGTATAAATAGAATATATTTTTACCATTTAATATAATGTATGTCATTACCATTAATTTTACATTGAATTCACAGGTAAAAACATTTCAATCTTTGGCAATGTTTTAATTTTTAAAACCCGTTTTCTAACAGTGTGATTAATTTTAAATTAATTACTACAAATTTTTTGATTTGAATTTGGAAAAATGGTTTCCATATTTGGAATCAGTAGGTCCAAATTATGTTAATAGGCTACTTTTTTATTTTTGGGCACTATGAATAGTAACCATGGTAAATTTTATTTACCATAGTTAAAGGTAAATCGGGTAATTAAGGCTAAATATAATATTATAAAATTACCGTAACACTTTTCACAATATAATTGGATGATTATATGTTTTTCTGTGGAATATTTTGGTCTAAATGGAATCCATTGGAACCCACTTGGATTTGATTAAGACCTTCAATTTATTTTATTAAAAAGAAAGTGAAATATGTCTCACTCAAACTTTAATAATTAAACTATTTTTAATATAAGGTTATACAAAATATAAATTCGGTTATAAATACTCATTTGAAAGATAAAATGTTTTTATTTATCATGGTAATTTATTTTTAATTTCTAATAATTATTTATTTACCTTATTTTCTTATACATTAATGGTGCAGAAATTATTAATTTAGTAAAAAAATCAATAATATAGTTTTTATTGAAATAATAATACACATAAAAAGGACCAAAAACCTGAACAAGACTTATTGGTAGTGTATATATAATCCCTAATCATCCAATGGAATAATTGGGGACCATTTGGATTCTTATAAAGAAGATTATGACACTTATATTATTTTATTTTAAATGATTCCAAAGTTGACACCTTCATAATTTAATAAATATAACAATTTACATGTTGTGATTTTAAGATGATTAATTCAATTAAAAGTATTATTACAAAATCCATGAGATTAAACTTCATCATAGGATTTTATTTTTAATTTTTATGCAATATATAAGTATATTAAATAATTATACAAAAAATGTTGTACTAATTATTTCATGAAGAGATATACCAAATAAATGGTTTTAAAAATATTAAAATAAATATTATATGAACTATTTAATGTTCTCCACGAATTTTATAGACATATTTGACATTTTAGGAATCTATTAAATATTTTATTTAGAATATATCCTCTGTGTGAATTTTATTTAAATTAAAATAAATAAATAATGTCAAAATTGACACTATTTTTATTTTACAAAAATAACATATTATAAAATTGTTTAAAAATCACAGAAATATTTAAAAATTAAAAATTTATATTTATATGGTCTAAAATGTCATAAATTATCCAATTATGGAAAATTCACAACACATAAGTAATTATTTATAACAATTTAAAAATTATAATCTTATTACCAAAAATAAAATTAAATAGATTAAATAAGGATAAATCAAGTTGATAATGTTTAAAATAAATTTCCAACATGTCTAAATTTTATTGGTTGATGATATTACAGACCAATATAATCTAATATTCGTATTTGAGTCATTTTTGGTGGTTTTTAAGAGAGGTTGAATTTATTATAAATTAATATTTCTTCTGTTACCAAAGGTGCCCCTCTCCTCCTTTAT
The DNA here is from genome assembly GCA_963277665.1 of Viscum album. NCBI lineage: Eukaryota > Viridiplantae > Streptophyta > Magnoliopsida > Santalales > Viscaceae > Viscum > Viscum album. The sequence goes on along the minus strand of OY728122.1, from coordinate 813,424,951 downwards.
AAAAAGGGCAGCCCTTCCCTCTTCTCTTCACACCCTTTTCAGCCTTGTAGCTCAGAAAAACCCTACCAATTATTTTTCTCAACCTCTCTAGTTATATCATAGAGGTTCTGATCTTCTCAAAAGACCAACTCTAGTGCCCTAATAAGAACTTTAAAGGAGGTGCGTTGAGGAAGATGTAATCTCTTCTACAGACTCTTTCAAGTTTATTTCTTCTTATAATTCATCTTATTTAGTTGTTTAATTATAAATTAATAACATAATTATTAATTTTATACTTATATGTTATTATAAATTTGAAACAACCACATTTCACCTTCTATCCATCTTACGGAAAATGAAATCACCGCGCGTGCGTACGTATGGAATACCGTTTCCAGGATGCGGTGTAATCTATTTTCCCCCACCACCTTACTTGGATTGGTATAATGGTGTAAAGAATAAATATATATGGTTAATATAACATCATACAGATTCTGAGATATTATATCATCCACTCCAATTCAATTCAATAATTATGGGAACGATATAATCGCTCGTGCGTACGTACAGATTATCGTCTCCACGACACGATGAGATTCATTATTCATGTTAACCACTCAAGAATGATTATAAGTATATATAATCTATAATAATGAAATATATGACATGATAAAGCTCCTGGATTTATGTATATATATATATATGTCCTATACTTACTTCCATTCAAGTAAATAAATAAAGGAAAACAGTGTTCATGCGTACGTACAACCTACCGTCTCCATGAACGGTGTATTTCATTTCATTCATCTATCTATTATATATATATATATACTGAATATATAGGATATATAAATCATGATTTAAATTATGGAAGTAAGTAAATCATGATATAAGTAATAATAATATCAAGAACAACAAATCGAAACACGTACAATAAATGAAATGATTTTACCCAAAACGCTGATTTAACAAGGGATTTACGAAAGAACGGGTAATATAAAGTCATAAGTGAACCATATATGATATCATAACAATGAATATGATTCTGTAATAAGTCAATTACATTATTTAAATCATTATACAGGAGGTTCAGATACGTATGAAGCTTATCAGACCTAAGGTAAGGGATAACTATTCCAATCTCGTTCTTATCCGAGATTGTATATTCGTACGTATTTACTGGGGTTATTGTTATCATCCATGCCCATGTTTTCTAAAAAATGTTTTCATGTATGTTTAAAGTCCTTTTTACCCATTTTTAAATTTTACCACATGTTATGAAAGGAATCTTACTTTTTTTACCACACGAGGAACTTTTTGACTTTTTCGACAAAAGTACGAGGAGAATGTTATTTTTAACTTATATGGCGTGAATGGATTTTTACAGTTTCATAATACCTCATTTTTATGAATATTACTCTAAAGATTGCATGATTTTTTTTAACAAAACCATTTTCTTTTAAAATTTCAAGGCATTTTGTGAAAAGAAAATTAATTTGAAGAAGAAAAGATATTTTCCTCAAGAACTCATTTCAAGTGTTTTATCAATAACATTTTCCATCTAAGATGACATTATTTCATATGTTTATGTTTCAAGTATAATGTATCTATGATTTACATTGTTTCACTTTTCTTATGATGAAATTATATCCATTTATTTTAAATGGATTATTTTATGATGGGATGATGTTTATGAAAACAATTTTATTATTTGGGTTATGATGAATGATTTATGTTTATTTTGTGGCACAAGTAAGAATGATTTCATTTTGAGATGGGTGGGACATATATCTCCCTCCAATGAATTGGGTAAATATTTATATCTCATGAGATAGACATGAATAGAACGGTAAGTTAATCCGGTTCAGTGTTCGAGGACTGGAACGAGAAGTGATCTCAATTCAGAAAGGGACTTTGTCCACTAAGATGGTCTTGGAAGCATTGACTTGGCTACTATGGAAATCATATCACGTGCTTAATGGTTTTCCACAATTACATGTTTTATTCCCATCCTATTTTATCATGATTGAAGTTTCTTTATGATCTATGCCTTACGTACTGCCAAGATTTATTTCACAACTTGAGATTTTGATGTTAATACTTTATGTTCATGTTTTGAAGTTCAAATGTATATGGTTTGTTTTATTTTCTCCATGATTAACCTTACTAAGTATTTGAGCTCACCCTTTATATGTTTTCTTTTCCCCAGGAAATAAATAAAGGTTTTAGGTAAGAAAAAAGGGATGATCTTTATGGGAGATGTTGAAGATCTTTCACCAAGATTAGAAGATTATGTTCCAATTTTCCAAAGACACTAAACTATTACGGTCCTTGTGTGTTTGTTTTTTTTATGTATTAAGAATTCTGCAAAAGTAATGTAATGTCTATGTACGTCAAGTTTGGGTCTCTAGAGTTGGTATCAGAGGTTCGATTTAGTTAACCTTTGGAAACTAGGATGCAAAAACTTTAGTGAGATCCCTAGAGATATTTCTAAGGTATGTTGAGGGATGTCCCTAAGGATAAGTATACGTATAGGTTATAGTAACGATCTTAGAATTAAACCTAATATGTTTTATATTGAAGGTACTCCCCTTTTATTATGTTGTTTTCCTAGCATGAGTTTTGCCTCTCACACTATTCTTTTTGGGTTTTAGACGATGGCTGGAAACTGAAGGAACCGTGTTGATCAATGTAATGGAAAATGCAATTATTGTCCTCCAGAACAACCAAATGTGATAGGATATGGAGTGAAAAATCTTATTGCTATACTTACACAAGATATGAATCATTCTGGACTACTGAATGAGCAGAGAAGGGAACAATATTCAATTGATTCCTTAATGAGGCAACGTCCATGTAAGAACCTAGATCTTCATTTCAGGTACGCCTTTACTTTATCTGGAGTTTTTGAGAAAAATAAAGTTTCTGGAAATTTTTTAAGTACAGGCTGTGTACTTTCTGAGTACAGGCCGTGTACTCTTTTCCTGCTAGAAGCCGTGTACTGGCCGTGTCCGGGCCACACACACGGTGTGTAGGGGTGACGTGGAGGCCGATTTTGGAAGAGTACGGAAAGACCTAGTACACACCATGTACTCTAAAAGTACACACCATGTACTTTTTTTCATTAAATGGACCGGGGTTGTGCCTGACGCACAAAAACATCTTCTTCTAGGTTCCATTCGTTCGAGAGCATTGAGGATCCATGAATCTTTGACGAGCCCCTGCCTCTCCGTCCGTTCTCTGATTCGATCACGGTCGATTGCGTTGGAATCGCAGCGGTGAGTTCTTCCTTCTTCTTGGGGCTTGTTTTCCAATTCCTCCTCCTTCTCAAGATATCGTGGGTTGAACGTTTTGGGAATTTTCTTAGATCTATGATTTTTGGGGGAGAATCAGTCGTCATGGTTCAAGTATATCGATCTCCTAGGATCAAGGTAGGTGGTTTGTGACTTTCTGTAGAAAGTATTAAAGTATTTTGTGCAATTTCGCAAATTCCCTTAAACGAGAATTGTGTGTTTTCCTGTTTTTCCCTTGATTGATTGCTTTCTTGCTTTATTTCTATAGTATAGGTTAAACTTTGTGAATAGAGTATTTTTGGCTGTACTCTGGAAGTTTTCTGTACTTGTTTTGCCTGTTAGGCAATATGCCAGTTTCCATGCCTAGTTGTAGGATAGTGGAACTGTTGTGCTGTTTTGCTACTGAGCCTTAGAATGATAGCCAAGTAGTTATTGAAGTTTACTTGGGAGATACACGCGCGTTATTAATGTTTATATTACATAGGGCTGAGAGAACCTAGTGTATGGACCAATGGGAGAATGGAAAAAAGGGCTTCTCTAGAGTGTCTTTAATTTTGGATGTGAGACCACATGGGGAATTGACGTTGAGTGATTCCTCAGAGAGTCTGTAGTTCCTCAACACAGGCCACAAAGGAAATTGACGTTGAGTGCCTTCCCAGAGAGACTTTAGTACGATACGAGACTATAGGGTGAATTGATGGTGAGTGCTTCCCTAGAGAGTCTATTCTTTAGCTGAACTAGAGGGGTGAGACTGTGTGTGCCTCCAAGGGGGTTGCTAGTACTTGTAGGTTAAACCATAGGGGTTAGGCTATGAGAGGTACCCAGAGGGTTACCTTTTTTCTACTTATTGTTGGTTGTTTACTTGTGTACATTATATGCTAGAACTATAAATTGCAGCTGCTGTGTATTTTCTTGTTTACCGTTCCTATACTTTACTTGCCTTGTATTAATTGACTATTAGGAACAGATATTTGGGTGGTTTCATACTCGTATTGTATCTCACACCCTGTTTTGGCCATGCTTTTGGGCCCAAGCAGATTATATTATTGAAGGTATAGATAAGGGCAAGTGCCCTTCTACTTCAGGTGTTTGACTTGCTATGGAGCTGGAGAGCATGAGACCAAGCTACAACTTGCGATGCTGCTGTAGTTGCTGTTGCTTTAGTACCTTGTGTTCAGTTGTATTTCAGCACGTTGTTGTGTTTTCTTCTTTCCCTAGATACTTGTACCTACTGCATCTTTATCATCATTGATATATATTTATTCTTCCGCTGTTTGGTTACAGTTATGTATGTTGTTACTGCTTCCGCTATTGACTGTAGTTTTCCTTACCTTGTATTCCTTACCAAATGAGGGAATAGTTTCCCCAATAACTTACTAAGGGCCTCGCTGCTAGTCCACATCCTCTGGTGTTTGTGGAAATTCACTTGAGGTCATGTGGAAAATCGGGTACGGGGCACCAGTGGAGGCGCTCCGGATCCGGGTCGTTACTGTCCACCTTCTTTCAGTGGGTCTTCTAATCCACTTGTTGTTGAACAATGGATCAGCACCATTGAAAAGATATTTTCCATACTTCGTTGTATAGAGCATGAAAAATTCATTTTGGCTATTTACCGATTAGAAGGTGAAGAAGAACAGTGGTGGACTCCAATTAAGAATACAAGGCCCCAAGATGAAATTGAATCCATGGAATGGGACGAGTTCAAGAACTTTTATTTTAGAAAGTACTTCCCTAGTATTCTTTGAACAAATATGGAAAAAGAGTTCCTTGAGATTAAGAAAAATGATGAAGAATCTTTTGGTATATACAAAGAAAATTTTACAAGGCTTGAATGGTATGCATCTGGCTTTATCATCCAACATAAATGTAAAGTTGATCGATTGTTCAGGGGATTAAAACCGATTAGTTGAAGGGAATTATCTATAAGAGACTTCAGTAGCTATAAAGAAATTGTGTGTTGTTATATCAAGGTAGAACTGAAATTTGGTGTTACATATAAATCTCATGGTTTTGACAAAAAATGAAATATGGAGTTCAAGGAGAAATCTCAGAACAATGGTGAAAGGAAGATGAATGTTTCTTTATGCTCAAAGTGTGGAAAGAAGCATGGGGGAGATTTCCTAAAAGGTATTATAAAATGTTTTAAGTGTGGAAAAGAAGGTCATCGAGCAGTTGAGTGTCTAAGTAATGGGAAAAAGATAGCTAATGATGTGAATAGAGAAAGGACTACAGAGAACTCTCCACCAACACTTAAATGCTTCAAGTGCAAGGAAATGGGGCATGACGCTAATCAATGCCCTAATCCAAGGTTTAATGATGATCAACATGAGCAACCTCTTAAGGCAAAGGATAAAGGGAAGTCACATGCGATCACTATTTTTGATGTTGATTATGACAATGATGTGGTGGAATGATCATGTGTTTATGTAATTGAATTTCAAAATAGTATCATTGAATCTCATTTATGGTATCGTTGAATTTTGGAATATCTATGTATTGCTTTTCAATAATTATATGGTACGGGTAACCATGAAAAGTGATTGAAATATTTTGGAAATAAGATGATATGCACATAATGAAGGGATAATGAGAAAATAATATGTTTGATAGTATTAATGAGCTCATGACTGATATAAGTACAATGTTATATCATGGTTTGAGTATATAGAAATATTGGGATTTTGGTATGTGGAAAGAGTTATCTTTTGAAAAAATTAATGTTTTCACTAAGGTTATATGGTAGTTTATGTTTCAAGAGAATACATGATTAAGGTATTCACATGTTTGGAATGCGATCAACAAAATATATCTGGGATAAATTATGGTATTCACATGCTCGATAGATGACATTTCCAGTAATTGTTTTCTTTATACTATGAGCTTGGACATAATTATATTGGATAAGCCTAAAGATTTGAATGGATTATGTTGGACATAAGTTAGTATTGTATAAGGCTAGAACTTTTTTTGATTTTATTTTTGGAATGTTATAATAGTATTGTTTTAAAAAGGACAATCGGTAGGATGGGCGACAACCCATCGTTTCGGACAAGGATGCAGGAATCGAACCCACAACCGAAGTACAAGAGGCCTTTATCACCTACCACTAGCCTACAGGAAGTCCTTGGTTAGTAGAAATTAGTTTTAATTTATTATGTGTCATGATATATAGGAACCATATACAATTAATCTCACTATAGATGCACTAAAGTAACTTTTTCTAACCTTTTGTTTGAGATAGATGGAATGACCTATCATTATATCGCATGATCTGCTAACATTTCCAGAAGGAAAAATTCAAGTTCATTTCTTTAAATAAGAGATGAAGTGGAAATTGTTCATGGAATGACCAACAATGATATTTTACTAAAATCAAGTAAGTATTTATCCTTGTGAAAAATTATTCAACATTAGGGAAATGATCTTGAAAACCATAAATGTTGTCCTAGCACCCTCATATCTGATGAATCAGATGGTACCTTAGATCATCAAAAATTTATGGCTTTTTGATTTTTGTCTTTTTCATAGACATGTTCTCTACCCCTCTCCATCAGAACTTGATGGTTATATTTCTCTTTCATATCCATATTTTCACCTATATTATCCTATGTGGAAACCCAGTGATGAGTTACTTTTGGTATCCATTATGTTTCTAACGTTCCTTTTTAAAATGATGATTTAGTATTACTTTTTACGATGTGGGTTTATATAAAACAAACATTCAAGTAGAAAACCATTTATAACCCTGATGAATTTCAAGGGTGAAATTCATTTTAAGGGGTGTAGAATGTAACACCCCGAGATTTTATGAGATTTATTATTTTTTCATATCTTCTGTTGTACGCTACACCAAGATTACCTTGCACTATATGCAACACCATATTAGCTTGCAGTATACGCAACACTATTCTTGGATCATGTTACACACAATTTCATGTTTGTTTGATTGTAGTTATTCTATGCAACATTGTGTGTGTGTATATATATATATATATTCAATTTATAAATGAAACATGGTTCCATTATGTTATAAAAAACAATGAAGGAATCTTTCACAACACACAACCCTGAATTGGCGTTCATTACACACAATCATGACCTTCCTCTATAGCGGGTGTTGTACGCAATACCATGTTTCACTAAACAACAATATATGGTTATAATATTATTATGAACTAGCCGTTATGAATAGTATCAACTAAATTTTGAATTTTATAACATTATTATTCATTTTACACATTTTCTAGAACATGGTATGAGAAAAAACTAAATTTTTTCGGGTAAATAAGTATTTTTAAAAAAATGCAGTTTTGCTGCCTTTTGATGGAACACCCACTTTAAATCTAGTTTTTGACAGGTTTATAAGTTTAATTTGACAAAATAAAAATTTTCTTTAGAATTATTATATAAAAATTTAATTTGGATAAATTTTTCATATTATTCTGATAACTTTCATATTTTAATGAATAGTAAAAACACGCTATATTTTAATTAAAAACAAATTTTTTCATCGCAATAATTTATATGGTTAAATTATAATATTAAATTGTTTTAAAGTATAAATAGAATATATTTTTACCATTTAATATAATGTATGTCATTACCATTAATTTTACATTAAATTCATCGGAAAAAACATTTCAATCTTTGGTAATGTTTTAACTTTTAAAACCCATTTTCTTAACAATGTGATTAATATTAAATTAATTATTGAAACTTCTGTGATTTGAATCTGAAAAATGGATTAAATATTTGGAATTAGTAGGTCCAAATTATGTTAACAGGCTAATTTTTTATTTTTGGGCACTATGAATAGTAACTACGGTAAATTTTATTTACCGTAGTTAAAGGTAAATCGGGTAACTGAGGGTAAATATAATATTATAAAATTACCTTAAACTTTTCACAATATAAGTTTATGATTATATTTTGTCCTATGTCATATTTAGGTTGAAATGGAATCCATTGGAACCCACTTGAATGTGATTAGACCATTAATTTATTTTATATCAAAAAAGTGAAATATGTCTCAATCAAACTTTAATAATTAAACTATTTTTAATATAAGGTTATAAAAAATATAAATTCGGTTATAAATACTTATTTGAAGGATAAAATGTTTTTATTTATCATGGTAATTTATTTTTAATTTTTAAGAATTATTTATTTACCTTATTAGCTTATATATTAATGATGCAGAAATTATTTATTTAGTGAAAAATCAATAATATAGTTTTTATTGAAATAATAATACACATAAAAGGGCCCAAACACCTGACCAAGACTTATTGGTAGTGTATATATAAACCCTAACCATCCAATTCCAGAATTGGTGACCATTTGGATCCTTATATAGAATATTATGACACTTATATTATTTTATTTTAAATGATTCCAAAGTTGTCACCTTCATAATTTAATAAATATGACAATTTACATGTTGTGATTTTAAGATGAATAATTTGAGTAAAAGTATTATTATAAAATCTATGAGATTTAACTTCATCATAGGATTTTATTTTTAATTTTTATGAAACAAATAAGTATATTAAATAATTATACAAAAATGTTGTACTAATTATTTCATTAAGAGATATACCCAATAAATGGTTTTAAAAATATTAAAATAAATATTATATAAACTATTTAATGTGATCCACGAATTTTTTATACACCTTTTACATGTTAAAAATATATAAAATATTTTTTTTAGAATATATCCTTTGTGTGGATTTTATTTAAATTATAATAAATAAATAATGTCAAAATTGACACTATTGTTATTCTATAAAAATAACATATTATAAAATTGTTTAAAAATAACAAAAATATTTAAAAATTATAAATTTAAATTTAAATTTTCTAAAATTTCATATATTATCCAATTATGGACAATTCACAACACATAAATAATTATTTATAACAATTTAAAAATTAGAATCTTATTACAACAAATAAAATCAAATAGATTAAATATGGATAAATAAAGTTGATAATGTTTAAAATAAATTTCCAACATGTCTAAATTTTATTGGTTGATGATATTAAAACCCTATCTCATCTAATATTTGTATTTGAGTCATTTTTTGAGGTTTTTAAGTGAGGTTGAATTTATTATAAATTAATATTTCTTATGTTACCAAAGGTTCCCCTCTCCTCCCTTATAAAAAGGGCATCCCTTATCTCTTCTCTTCACACCGTTTTCAGCGTTGAAGCTCAGAAAAAACCCTGAAAATTCATCTTCTCAACCTCTTTAGTTATATCATAGAGGTTATGGTATTCTCAAAAGACCAACTATAGTGACCTAAGAATAACTTTAAAGGAGGTGCGTCGAGGAAGAGGTAATCTCTTCTACTGACTCTTTCAAGTTTCTTTCTTCTTCAACTTCATCTTCTTTAGTTGGATAATTATAAAGTAGTAACATAAGTATTAATTATATACTGATATTTTATTATAAATATTAAACAACCACATTTCACCTTCTATCCATCCTATGGAAAACAAAATCACCATGCGTGCGTACGTACAGAATACCGTCTCCACGCCGTGTTGTAATCTATTTTCCACCACCACCCTACTTGGATGGGTATAATGGTGTAAATAATAACTATATATGGTTAATATAACATCATACTGATTCTGAGATATTATATCATCCACTCCAATTCAATTCAATAATTATGGGAACGATATCATCGCTCGTGCGTACGTACGGATAGCCGTCTCCACGACACGATGATATTCATTCGTCATGTTAACCACTCAAGAATGATTATAAAGTATATATAATGAATAATAATGAAATAAATGATATGATAAAGCTACTGGATTTATGTATATATATATATATGTCATCTACTTACTTCCATTCAAGAAAATAAAGAAAGGAAAACAGCGTTCATTCGTATGTACGACCTATTGTCTCCATGAACGGTGTATTTCATTTCATTCATCAATCTATTATATATATGTATATACTGAACATATATAATATGTAAATCATGATTTAAATTCTTGAAGTAAGTAAATCATGATATAATTAATAATAATATCAAGAACAACAAATCGAAACACGTATAATAAATGAAAGGATTTTACCCAAAACGCTGCATTAACATGGGATTTACAAAAGAACGGGTAATATAAAGTCATAAGTAAACCATATATGATATCATAAAAATGAATATGATTCTGTAATAAGTCAATGACATTATTTAAATCATTATACAGAAGGTTCAGATACTTACGAAGCTTATCAGACCTAAGGTAAGGGATAACTATTCCAGTCTCGTTCTTATCCGAGATTGTATATTCGTACGTATTTACTGGGGTTATTGTTATCATCCATGCCCATGTTTTCTAAAAAATGTTTTCATGTATATTTAAACTCCTATTTACCCATTTTTAAATTTTACCATATGTTATGAAAGGAATCTTACTTTTTTTTACCACACGAGGAATGTTTTGACTTTTCTGACAAAAGTACGAGGAGAATGTTATTTTTAACTTATATGGCGTGAACGGATTTTTACAGTTTCATAACTCCTCATTTTTATGAATATTTCTCTAAAGATTTCATGATTGTTTTTAACAAAACCATTTTCTTTTAAAATTTCAAGGCATTTTGTGAAAATAAAATTATGTTGAAGAAGAAAAGATATTTTCCTCAAGAACTCATTTCTAGTGTTTTAGCAATAACATTTTCCATCTAAGATGAAATTATTTAATATGTGTATATTTCCAGTATAATGTCTCTATGATTTAAATGGTTTCACTTTTCTTATGATGAAAGGATATCCATTTGTTTTATATGTATTATGTTATGATGGGATGATGTTTATGAAAGCCATTTTATTCTTTGGGTTATGATGAATGATTTATGTTTATTTTTTGGCACAAGTAAGAATGATTTTATTATGATATGGGTGAGACCTATATATACCTCCAATTCATTGGGTAAAGATTTATATCTCATGATATAGACATGGATGGAATGATAATTTAATCCGGTTCAGTGTTAGAGTACTGGAACGAGAAGTGAACTCGATTCAGAAAGGGACTTTGTCCACTAAGATGGTCTTGGCAGCATTTCCTTGGCTACTATGGAAATCATATCATGTGCCTAATGGTTTTCCACAATTACATGTTATATTCCCATGCTATTTTATCATGATTGATTTTTTTTATGATCTATGCCTTACGTACTGCCAAAATTTATTTCAAAACTCAAGATTTTGATGTTAAAACTTTATGTTCATGTTTTTAAGTTCAAATGTATATGGTTTGTTTTATTTTCTCCATTATTACCTTTAAAGAGAATTTGAGATCACCCTTTAAAATTTTCCTTTTCCCCAGGATATAAATAAAGGTTTTAGGTAAGAAAAAAAGGGTATATCTTTATGGGAGATGTTGAATATATTTCACCAAGATTATAAGATTACGTTCCATGTTTCCAAAGACACTAAACTATTACAGTCCTTGTGTGTTTTTTTGTTATGTATTAAGTATTCAACAAAAGTAATGTAATGTCTATGTACGTCAAGTTCGGGTATCTACAGTTGGTATCAGAGGTTCGGTTTAGTTAACCTTTGGAAACTATGATGCGAAAACTTTAGTGAGATCCCTAGAAATATTTCTAAGGTATGTTAAGGGATGTCCCTAAGGATAAGTATACGTATAGGTTATAGTAACGATCTTAGAATTAAACCTAAGATGTTATATATTGAAGGTATTCCCCATTTATTATGTTGTTTTCCTAGCATTATTTTTGCCTCTCACACTTTTCTTTTTGGGTTTTAGATGATGGATGGAACCTGAAAGAACCGTGTTGATCAATGTAATGGAAAATGTAATGATTGTCCTCCAGAATAACCAAATGGGATGGGATATGGAGTGAAAAATCTTATTTTTATACTTACAAAACATATGAATCATTCTGGACTTCCAAATGACCAGAGAAGGGAACAATATTCAATTGAGTCCTTAATGAGGCAACATCCACCTTCTTTCCGTGGGTCTTCTAATCTGCTTGTTTCTGAACAATGGATTAGTACCATTGAAAAGATATTTTCCATACTTCGTTGTACAGAGCGTGAAAAATTCATTTTGGCTGTTTACTGATTAGAAGGTGAGGTAGACTAGTGGTGGACTCTAATTAAGAATACAAGGCCCCAAGATGAAATTGAATCCAAGGAATGGGATGAGTTCAAGAACTTGTATTTCAGTAAGTACTTCCCTAGTATTCTTCAAACAAAGATAGAAAAGGAGTTCCTTGAGCTTAAAAAAAGGATGATGAATCTGTTGGTATATATGAAGCGAATTTTATAAGGCTTGAAAGGTACGCATCTGGCTTTATCGTCCAAACTGAAAGTAAATTTGATCGATTCTTTAGTGGCTTAAAACTGAGTCTTCGAATGGAATTATCTATAAGAGACTTCAGTAGCTATGAAGAAATTGAGTGTTGTGATATCAAGGTAGAACTGGAAGTTGGTGTTACATGTCCATCTCATAGTTTTGAAAAAAAAATGAAAGATAGAGTTCAAAGAGAAATCTCATAAAAATGGTGAAAAGAAGATGAATGTTTCTTTATGATCAAAGTGTGGAAATAAGCATGGTGGATATTGAATAAAAGGTAATAGAAAATGTTTTAAGTGTGGAAAAGAAGGTCATCGAGCAGTTGAGTGTCGAAGTAATTTGAAAAAGATGGCTAATGATGTGAATAAAGAAAATACTACAGAGAACACTCCACCTACACTTCAATGCTTAAAGTGCAAGGAAATGGGGAATTATGCTAATCAATGCCCTAATCCAAGGGTTAATGATGATCAACATGAGAAACCTCTTAAGGAAAAGGATAAAGGGAAGTCACATGCGATCACTATTTGTGATGTTGGGTATGAAAATGATGTGGTGGAATGATTAAGTTTTTATGTAATTGGATTTCAAAATAGTATCATGGAATCTCATTTATGGTATCGTTGAATTTTGGAATATCTATGTATTGGTTTTCAATAATTATATGGTACCGGTAACCATGAAAAGTGGTTGAAATATTTTGGAAAGAAGATGATACGAACATAATGAAGGGATAATGAGAAAATAATATGTTTGATAGTATTAATGATCTCATGACTGATATAAGGACAATGTTATATCATGGTTTGAGTATATAGAATTTTTGGGATTTTGGTATGTGGAAAGAGTTAGCTTTTAACAAAATTAATGTTTTCACTAAGGTTATATAGTAGTTTATGTTTCAAGATAATACATGATTAAGGTATTCACATGTTTGGAATGTTATCAACAAAATATATCTGGGATAAATTATGGTATTCACATGCTCGGTAGATGACATTTCTAGTAATTTTTTTCTTTATACTATGAGCTTGGATAGAAGTATTTTGGATAAGCCTAAATATTGGAATGGATTATGTTGGACATAATTTAGTATTGTATAAGGATATAAATTTTTTCGATATTATTTTTGGAATGTTATAATAGTATAGTTTTATAAAAAGGACAACCCATAGGATGGGCGGAAACCCATCGCGTCGGACAAGGATGCAGGAATCGAACCCACAACCGAAGTACGACAAGCCTTTATTGCCTACCACTGGCCTATTGGAAGTCGTTGGTTAGTATAAATTAGTTTTAATTTATTATGTGGCATGATATATAGGAACCATATACGATTAATCTCACGATAGATTCACTTATATAACTTTTGATAACCTTTTTTTTTGAGATAGGTGGAATGAACTATCATTCTATCGCATGATCTACTAACATTTCAAGAAGGACAAATTCAACTTCATTTCTTTAAATAAGAGATAAAGTGGAAATTGTTCATGGAATGACCAACAATGATATTTTACTGAAATCAAGTAAGTATTTCTCCTTGTGAAAAATTATTCAACATTAGGGAAATGATCTTGAAAACCATAAATGTTGTCCTAGTACCCTCATATCTGATGAATCAGATGGTACCTTAGATCATCACAAATTTATGGCTTTGTAATTGTTGGCTTTTTCATAGCCATGTTCTCTACCACTCTCCATCAGAACTTGATGGTTAGATTTCTCTTCCATATCCATATTTCCACCTATATTATCTTATGTGGAAACTCAGTGATGAGTTACTTTGGGAATCCGTTATGTTTCTAACGTTCCTTTTTAAAATGATGATTTAGTATTCCCTTTTACGATGTGGTTTTCTATAAAAGAAACTTTCAAGTAGAAAACCATTTATAACCCTGAGAAATTTAAAGGGAGAAATTCATTTTAAGGGGGGTAGAATGTAACACCCCGATATTTTCTGAGATTTTTTTTTCATATCTTCTGTTGTATGCTACACCAATATTACACTGCGCTATACGCGACACCGTATTATCTTGCAGTATACACAACACTATTCTTGGATCATGTTACACACAATTTCAAGTTCGTTTGATTGTAGTTATTCTACGCAACATTGAGTGTGTATATATATATATATATATATATTCAATGTATAAATGAAATATGTTTGGATTCTGTTATACAAAACAATAAAGGAGTCTTTCACAACACGCAACCCTGACTTGGCTTGCATTACACACAATCGCAACCTTCCTCGATAGCGTGTGTTGTATGCAATACCATGTTTCACTAAACAACGATATATGGTTATAATATTATTATGATCTAGCTGTTATGAATAGTATCTACTAAATTTTTAATTTTATAACATTATTATTCATCGTACACATTTTCTAGAACATGGTATGAGAAAAAACTAAATTTTTTCAGCTAAAATAAGTATTTTTAAAAAAATGCAGTTTTTCATCCTTTTGATGGCGGACCCACATTAAATATAGTTTTTTTTACAGGTTTATAAGTTTAATTTGACAAAATAAAATTATTATTTGGAATCATGATATAAAAATTTAATTTGGATAAAATTTTCATATTATTCTGATAACTTTTATATTTTAATGAATAGTAAAAACACACTATATTTTTATTAAAAACAACTTTTTTCATCGAAATAATTTATATGGTTAAATTATAATATTAAATTTTTTTAAAGTATAAATATAATATATTTTTACCATTTAATACAATTTATGTCATTACCATTAATTTTACATTGAATTCATAGGTAAAAACATTTCAATCTTTGGCAATGTTTTAACTTTTAAAACCCGTTTTCTTAACAATGGGATTAATTTTAAATTATTTACTGCAACTTATGTGATTTTAATTTGGAAAAATGGATTCCATATTTGGAATAATTAGGTCCAAATTATGTTAATAGTATACTTTTTTATTTTTGGGCAATTTGAATAGTAACTACGGTAAATTTTATTTACCATAGTTTAAGGTAAATCAGGTAATTGAGGTTAAATATAATATTATAAAATTACCCTAACACTTGTCACAATATAATTGGATGATTATATGTTGTCCTATGGAATATTTTGGTCGAAATAGAATCCATTGGAACCTACTGGGATGTGATAAAGACCTTTAATTTATTTTATTTAAAAGAAAGTGAAATATGTCTCACTCAAACATTAATAATTAAACTATTTTTAATATAAGGTTATACAAAATATAAATTCAGTTATAAATACTCATTTGAAATATAAATTTTTTTTCTTTATCATGGTAATTTATTTGTAATTTTTAAGAATTATTTATTTATATTATTAGCTTATACATTAATGATGCAAAAATTATTTATTTAGTGAAAAAAACAATAATATAGTTTTTATTGAAATAATAATACACATCAAAAGGCCTAAAAACCTGAAAAATAATTATTGGTAGTTTATATATAAATCCTCATCATCCAATGATAGAATTGGGGACCATTTTAATCCTTATAAAGAAGATTATGACACTTATATTATTTTATTTAAAATTATTCCAAAGTTGTCACCTTCATAATTTAATAAATATGACAATTTAAATGTTGTGATTTTAAGATGATTAATTATAGTAAAAGTATTATTATAAAATCTATGAGATTTAACTTCATCATAGGATTTTATTTTTAATTTTTATGCAAAAAATAAGTATATTAAATAATTATACAAAAATGTTGTACTAATTATTTCATTAAGAGATATACCAAATAAATTGTTTTAAAAATATTAAAATAAATATTATATGAACTATTTAATGTGATCCACGAATTTTCATGAAAAATTTGACATGTTAGGAATCTATTAAATATTTTTTTAGAATATATACTCTGTGTGTATTTTATTTAAATTAAAATAAATAAATAATGTCAAAACTGATACTATTGTTATTTTATAAAAATAACATATTATAAAATTGTTAAAAATCACAAAAATATTTAAAAATTATAAATTGAAATTTATATGGTCTAAAATTTCATAAAATATCCAATTATGGATAATTCAAAACACATAAATAATTATTTATAACAATTTAAAAATTAGAATCTTATTACCACAAATACAATTAAATAGATTAAATAAGAATAAATCAAGTTGATAATTTTTAAAATAAATTTCCAACATGTCTAAATTTTATTGGTTGATGATATTACAACCCTATCTCATATAATATTCGGATTTGAGTCATTTTTAGAAGTTTTTAAGTGACATTGAATTTATTATAAATTAATATTTCTTATGTTACCAAAGGTGCCCCTCTCCTACCTTATAAAAAGGGCACCCCTTCCCTCTTCTCTTCACACCCTTTTCAGCCTTGAAGCTCTGCCAAACCCAAAAATTTTTTCTTCTCAACCTCTCTAGTTATATCATAGAGGTTCTGGTCTTCTCAATATACCATCTCTAGTGCCCTAAGAAGAAGTTTAAAGGAGGTGCGTCGAGGAAGAGGTAATCTTTTCTACCGACTCTTTCAAGTTTCTTTCTTCCTCTACTTCATCTCATTTAGTTTCAAAATTATAAAGTAATAACATAAGTATTACTTATATACTAATATGTCATTATAAATATGAAACAACCCCATTTCACCTTCTATCCATCCTACGAAAAATGAAATCACCGAGCGTGCGTATGTACGGATACCGTCTCCACGCCGTGGTGTAATCTATTTTCCACCACCACCTTACTTGGATGGGTATAATGGTGTAAATAATAAATATATATGGTTAATATAACATCATACTGATTCTGAGATATTATATCATCCACTCCAATTCAATTCAATAATTATGGGAATGATATCATCCCCCGTGCGTACGTACTGATTACAGTCTCCACGACACGATGACATTCATTCTTCATGTTAACCACTCAAGAATGATTATAAAGTATATATAATGAATTATAATGAAATATATGAAATTATAAAGCTAATTTATTTATGTATATATATATATATGTCATATACTTACTTCCATTCAAGTAAATAAAGAAAGGAAAACAATGTTCATGCGTACGTATGACCTACCGTCTCCATGAATGGTGTATTTAATTTCATTCATATATCTATTATATATATGTATATACTGAATATATATGATATATAAATCATGATTTACATTCTGGAAGTAAGTAAATCATGATATAAGTAATAATAATATCAAGAACAACAAATCGAAACACGTACAATAAATGAAATGATTTTACCCAAAACACTGCTTTAAAATGGGATTTACAAAAGAACGGGTAATATAATGTCATAAGTGAACCATATATGATATCAAAACAATGAATATGATTCTGTAATAAGTCAATGACATTATTTAAATCATTATACAGGAGGTTTAGATATTTACGAAGCTTATCAGACCTAAGGTAAGAGATAACTATTCCAATCTCGTTCTTATCCGAGATTGTATATTCATACATATTTACTGGGGTTATTGTTATCATCCATGACCATGTTTTCTAAAAAATGTTTTCATGTATGTTTAAAGTCCTTTTTACCCATTTTTAAATTTTACCACATGTTATGAAAGGAATCTTACTTTTGTTTACCACACGAAGAACTTTTTGACTTTTCCGACAAAAGTATGAAGAGAATGCTGTTTTTAACTTATATGGCGTTAATGGATTTTTACGGTTTCATAACGCCTCATTTTTATGAATCTTACTCTAAATACTGCATGATTGTTTTTAACAAAACCCTTTTCTTTTAAAAATGCAAGGCATTTTGTGAAAATAAAATTATTTTGAAGAAGAAAAGATATTTTCCTCAAGAACTCATTTCAAGTGTTTTATCAATAACATTTTCCATCTAAGATGAAATTATTTCATATGTGTATGTTTCAAGTATAATGTATCTATGATTTAAATGGTTTCAATTTTCTTATGATGAAAGGATATCCATTTGTTTTATATGGATTATGTTATGATGGGATGATGTTTATGAAACCCATTTTATTCTTTTGGTTACGATGAATGATTTATGTTTATTTTGTGGCACAAGTAAGAATGATTTCATTATTAGATGGGTGGGACCTATATATCCCTAAAATTCATTGGGTAATGATTTATATCTCATGATATAGACATGGCTGGAATGGTAAGTTAATCTGGTTCAGTGTTAGAGGGCTGGAACGAGATGTGAACTCGATTCAGAAAGGGAATTTTTCTACTAAAATGGTCCTGGCAGCATTGCCTTGGCTACTATGGAAATCATATCATGTGATTAATGGTTTTCCACAATTACATGTTTTATTCCCATGCTATTTTATCATGATTGATTTTATTTTGTGATTTATGACTTACGTACTACCAAGATTTATTTCACAACTCAAGATTTTTATGTTAAAACTTTATGTTCATGTTTTGAAGTTCAAATGTATTTGGTTTGTTTTATTTTCTCTATGATTACCCTTACTGAGCATTCGAGCTCACACTTTATATGTTTTATTTTCCCCAGGATATAAATAAAGGTTTTAGGTAAGAAAAATAAGGGACGATCTTTATGGGAGATGTTGAAGATCTTCACCAAGATTAGAAGATTATGTTCCAAGTTTCCAAAGACACTAAACTATTACGGCCCTTGTGTGTGTTTTTGTTATGTATTAAGTATTCCGAAAAAGTAATGTAATGTCTATGTACGTCAAGTTTGGGTCTCTACACTTTCACCCCTACTGATCCCCACAAACCCACTTCTAGAGACACCCCCCTTCTGGACACCCCCTCCCTCCTAGAAACCCCTTCCTGGAGAACCCCTCCCCCTCCAGGACATCCCCCCCTCCTGGACCCCGTCCTGGACACCCCTACCTTTTAGACCCCCTCCCACCTCCTCCATCTTAGATACCCCCTAGATAGAAAAAAACTGTTGTTCAGTATATGGAACCATTTTTATGGAGTATTTTAGAGGATTAATAAACACAAAGTGTCTTCTAGATTTTTGTTTCTCAGGGAGAAAATTCATGTGGAGCAACATCAAGAAAGGAAGTTAGATAATATGGACAAGGTTGGATCAATTTCTTTTAAACTTCCAAGGCATTGAAACATACAAAAAGACATCCGTTAATAATCTCACAAGGGATCTTTTAGACCAATCACTTGTCATAGTGAAACTGAAGAAGGATGAAATAAGGAGTATGAAATTTCTCTACTCAAGGAATTTGATAAGGATGGAGGTTTTTATTCATCTTGTACAAGTTGGGATCTTCTTGGGTGGTTTTAACACACTACCTAAAAAATTTAACTAAAGATATTATAAGATAGATGGAAGGTATAATGAGTAGGTAAAATAGCCTATAGGGTATCAAAAAAGACATAGAAAGTATGGAGGAGAGTCTTTATTATAGCTAGGATAATGATATATTTTCAAATTTGGTGAAAAAAACACTCTATCTAAAAGAATCCTAGAAATGGAAAGATCTTGGGGGGAACATCAAGGAACCTCTGGATTAAAGAGGGTGATTGGAACACGTCCTTCCTCTAGGCCTAAGTGAAATATATGAAGGTGGTCAAGAAGATAAAAATAAAATTGGATGAAAGATATTATATGACAGAAGTGGGGGTGTATGGGAAAATGAAAATTGATCATTTCATGGAGCTACATACAGGAGACACCAGGACCAATGGTGCAGGCATAAGCAGGGAGGACAATAAAGAGTAGTTTTTAAACAGCATCCTATGTCTGGTGGGAATCAATGATAATGATATGGTGCTAGCGGTTCTTGATGAGGGTGAGATAATAAAGGCAGTGTGTAGATTGAATCAAGAATGTGTGTCAGGATCAGAGAATGTCTTGGATCTTTTTTTTGGTTTCATAGGATATTATCAAGAATAATGCGTGAGAAGAATTGTGGGATTTCATTAGAGGTCAAAGCCTCAACTGGGTTATATGTTCTTCCAAGGTGGTACTCATTCAAAATATTAAATATCTTACTACTATAAATAACTATAGGCACATCTTCCTCTATAAATTCACATATTAAATCCTTTCCTCCATTATCAATAGGAGACTCAACCTTGTCAATCCTAGGATGGTCTTGGTGGTGAAGAATAGATCTACGCAAGGGCAGAGTATTCAAGGGGAGATAGAAATAGGCAAATAGATGGCGAATAACATAAATAGGAAAGAAATATGCTTGAACATAATAATTAAAGTGGACATGGACAAGGTGTATAACCAGATATAATGGAGTTTCATCATCAAAGCTATGAGGAGGTTTGGTTTTAGGGAATGGTCTTTTCAATTATCAGTTGTAGGATAGTATATGGTGTCATAATATTTTATTTATCAATAGGGTTGATGCTGGGATGGAGAGTTGAGACATTCATGTATGAATGATCTAAATTGTTATCCTTGCCTAGAACAAAAATACTTGGTTGATACATCAACAACCTTATAGTACAATATAAACATTAATCTTGAAATAAATTTAAGTTATTGTATAAAAAAGGAAATTAGGAACATTGAATGTTGCATGATACTGTAATATATGACACAATTTTCTTGATCAATATACTCTCTTGGAAGTTGATCCTACATTGAAAACACGACATTGTGTTATTTTTCATAAAATAATAATTAAAAAAGCGGTTGTTTATTGTTTAGAGGTTACCTAAATGTGGAAGAAATCAATATCTATTTAGAGAGTATTTTCATGGAATCTGAGTCATTATACAATGAAAAACCACTATGGTAGATAGTGGGATTACATTTTACGATAGAAGTATAACTTATTATTCTCTTTGATTAGATGAACCAATATGGAGTCATGCACCCCCATCCATTTTTCATGAGGTAAGTGTTATCACAAAAAACATGTTCTATATTTGAAAACTATTCTATATTAAAGATGGAAAATACATTTAACAAGTAAAATTATAAGATCCTGGAAGTTAAAATATGAAATCTATATGTAATAGATAAAGTTTCATACTGAAACTGATGAACAATATCTTGATCTTGATGAAATGTGTTTTATTTGGATATATCTAATGTAATTTAAAATATCATTCTGAATCTATCTATGTATAGGTAAATTCATGCAATGTGGTAGTGGAATCAACCCACCAAAAGAAGGAGGATAGATTGAATGATCCAAATCTATCTTTATAAGATATAATGAAAAAAAGTGGTGATAATGGCCTGAATTTTTAAAAGAAAAGGTGTTAAATCCATACCAATAACAACTAGTGGTATCATATAAAATCTTATTTTTTTCATGTGATGTCAAGCCATGATTTATTTAAAGAAAACTATTGTAAATAAGAGGGAATATTTAGAGAAACCTAATCATGAAAAAATGGGAGAGTTAGAGATGGATTGTAATGGTTATTCAACCACATCTAAGATTAAAGAAACATATAGAGATTAACTACACCCCCTTGCACCCCCTGACCCCTTCCCCACCCCCTTACACCCCCTACCCCACCCCCTTACACCCCTGCCCCACTGACCCACCCCCTTGCACCCCCTTGCACCCCACCAGCACCCTCCCCTCCCCTACAAACCCCCTACACCTTCCCCCCTTCACCACCTTCTAGTTCCCCCCCACTACCCCTTGCACCCCTACCCCACCTCCTTACACCCCCTTACACCCACCCTAACCCTCCCCCATCCCCCTTCCCTACAGACCCCTCCCCCTCCCCCTTGCACCCTCCCCCTGCCAGTTTCCCTCTCCCCACTACCCCCTTGCACCTCTTTCCCAATGTCCAACCCATCTCCCCCTACACCCCACGTGCACCCCATACCCTACCCTGCAAACCCCCCTACAGATCCCCTACCCCTACCCCTTTACCCTCCACCCACCCCTACCAGATTTCCCCCCCCTGCCATCCCCCTACCAGTTTCCCCCCACTAGTTTCCCCTCCCACCACCCCTACCCTGCAACCAGGTGCTTACTTCAAAGTAAGCCTGGTCTCAAAATTCCCTTGAAACTTCTTTTAAAGAAACAGAATCTGAACAGATTTTTTTTAAAAAAATTTAAAATATAATAATAAACATAAAAGAATCAAAATTAAAAAGATACTCAGTCCCCTAACATGAATAATATACATTGTGACCAAAAAACATAAATACATACCTCTTGTTCCATGAAACATCAGACTCCAGTACTGAGAATTATTCCAAGTTTTACAAAATTCATCAATTGAATAAACATGAAAGAATAAAAATTCCAAATATAGATGAATTTTTTAATAGAATATATACCAATAGACAGTGGGGTTCTTTTTATTCTAGAAATAGTTCAACAAACATAATAAATAGAAAAGTCAAAACATATCAACTTCTCATAGTTAGTTTCCTCAATTGGTTAAACAAAGCTAATAACCCTATTTATTTCTTTATTAGAATACATTACATGGAAAAATAAAGAGTGCATAATCAAGAAATGAATCTGAAATAATGAAGCATGAAAGGATATTTTATCAATATACATAATAGGAAAGTATTTAATAGTTACCATTATTAATACATGAGTCTAGACTGCCCCCATAGACCCCCTAAAACCTCCTCCTCCCCTGCCCCTATAGACCCCCCTACGCTCTTCCTATTTCACCCCACCCACAAAATGACATGCATAATGATTATAAAGATAAAAGTAATAAAATAGGAACAAAAAACATATATATTTATGACATTCCTAGAGACTACCATCGGAGGTGTGCCGAAATGAGTTCACTTATAGAATAAATTTAGAAGATAATACAAATTAGGGGAGCCAAAATAGTATAAATAATAAATAATCAGTAAAAAATGGAAAAGTGGACTACATACCCTCAAAGGTGCGCCGAAGGAGGTAGATGAGATGTTTTTGAGCAGCATCAGGGAGGAAGTACGATGGTCACGTCGAAGGAGGATACAATTAAATATAATAAAAAAAAAATAGAACATAAAAAAACATATATCATAATACTATAATTAAATATATGTATAAAAATACAAAAATGCCTCAATACAATTCAATATTACAATAATCAAACTTCACTTCATAATTAAATTCCACAATATTGACATTCAAAAATACAATTTACTCAATAGTGAGTCTCAATATTAGTATCATCAGAATCATTATAACCCTCATCCATGCCTCTTATAGAAACAACATCACCACCTCTCACACCACCATCATCATCATCGACATCATTATTGATACAAACACCAGCACCAACACTGACATTGGCACCAGCACCAGCTCCAACATCGACATTGGCACCAACACCGACACTGAAACCAACACTGGCACCGACACTGGGTCTGGCTCCGAATCCGACTCCGGTAGAAGAATCTACATAATATGCATCGACAAAAAATAGGCATCAAACGTTTCAGCTGATTTTGGTGGAAGTGTAAAAGAAAGGGAAGACATAATTTTCATAATATTTTTAGTTATTGCCTTTTAAAATTTTTGAGTCACTTCCTTGATTTCAAAATTCATTTGTTCCACTATTACTAAACCAGAACTAGTACTCAATGAAACGATTTAGGAAGACTAGTATTAAGATGGTACAATATTCTTCCCAGTTCAATAATGCATTCTTATCAGATGCTCATCTCCTAATACCTGATGTAGATTATTGTTTGGGACCAAATTTTCAGGTTCTTTTTTTCCCAATGAATCCAAATAATTTTCTTGACTGATATATAACATAAATTAAAATGATAAAATAATACAAGGAACTAAATTTAGTAGAAATAAAATAAATTTAAATATACTTATAATCGAATTCTCAGTGTTGGAATTTGTCACAGTACCATCTTTCTTTTTTCTTCTTGTACAAAAAAAAGTAGGCTGAGGAATGAAACCCTCGATATTCAATGCCCTTTTCTAAAAAAAACAAAGAAATAAATCAAAATTGGAATTCAAAAAAATTATACTAAACCAAGATAAATATTTTAAATGTTAAATTACCTTTGTATACTCATGATCTTGGCGTGAAGCGTGTCGGATAGTATAAGCATGTTTCATTCCACTCTTATTTGTTTTTTTTATTTTCTGATTTCTCCTATAAAAAATAATTATATAATGCCATTAATATAAATAAAAAAAGTAATTTATACTTCAAAAATCATTTTCAAATAAATAAATAAATAAATAAATAAATAAATATATATATATAAATTTAACAAATACCTTAAACTATGGACTCTCCCAATAGCCAATCATCTCTTTATATTGTGATATTGGGAAATAATGAATCACATGTACTTTTTCAAGCTCCATATCGACTATCTTTTTCCAACCAAGATATAAGTAATACTTTTACACTCCCTACATTTCACCTAAATCTAATAACCTTACAGCCTTGGAATTTTGTCCATCTAGAAAATTATATCGAATCTACAATGGAAAAAATATTTGCTAAGAAAAAATTATAAATTAATATATATAAAAGGTGATTAACATTACTTACCCAGATATATACCTAGGCATTGTTCTTTATTTCTTCTCCAAATTCCCTCCAACTTATTGGTTGAACCAGAATAATATTTATGTGTATAGTAAGTGTTCCCATAAATATTTTACATTCCATACCATTTTATTAATTATTTCACTTTTCTCATTGTATTCAACCATTATTTTCATGCATTGATTCCAAAACTCTCACATTTTTGTGCATCCTCATAATATGGTAAAGGCTAGAGATAATAATAAAAAACAATAATAAAGGAAAATAATATATATGAATTTATCATTAATCACTAACAGTAATGCTTAAATATATACCAGTAGATGGTGGATCTGCTGACCCCTGAAGTGCTACGTCTAGAGGGGGATTATCCTCTGTGGTAGGTGGGATATCTATAGTAGGAGTACTCTGTTTATTAGAAGATGATAAGTGAAATGATAGAGGGAGAAAACCTAATGGATAACCCTATACAAATGAGGGTGGATATGGATATAGATACGGTGATGGCATATATGGGGGTGCACATCCCTATCTAATGGATGGTGGGAATGGAAGATAAAGAGGGATGAGAGTCTGAGAACTACCATTCGATGTGGGTGTGGGCATAATGGGATATAGAAAAGATGGGTATGGATTATATGGAGGTGGAATAATGGGAGGATGAACTCCTGGTGACTCAAGTGGCATCATAGTAGGTTGAACTATAGAATCAGTCCCCCCGACGTGAAATGAGACCACAAAAAACAACTTATTTGGGAAGATTCATAGTCATATGTAACATACATGTGAAAAATTATAGTGGTAAAATTTTCTCCAAGTCACAAAGAATAATCAGTGAATCTCTCCGAAATTTTTTAATGACACTTCTACTCAGTCTTTTGGCACAAAAGCCTCGATAAAAATGACATAACATAATCACAGAAACTATAAAATTATGTGAAATTAAATGCCGAATGAAAATATGATTCACCTCATGTAACAAGACATGGTAATCATTGGTTTTAAGATATTTTAGTTTCATATATTGTGTATTCACCATTTTAGGAATATTACTTAAATAACCATTTGGAACCTTCAAACTTTCCAAGACTTGAAGAAATTGTTTCTTCTCTAAATTTGTCATCGAATAACAGGAAAAAGGAACTTTCCACATATTTTGACCAATTAACTCAAGATGAAGTCTTGTTCTTATACCCCAATCCATTAAATTAGGAAGAGACTGTAAATCTTCTATTGTTTTGCCTTTGACATTTAAAATATTATAAAGTGATATCTCAAATTTTTTTCTCAATATACATTACATCCAAACAATGACACAATAAATTCGATAACCAATATGGTAAATCAAAGAATATGATTTTCTTTCTCCAATTTCTATTGGAATTCTAATTAACATGCTTTTGATTTCTGAAATTTGATTGAATTTTTCCAAGAACATAATTCAAATCATAATTTTCTTTAACAATATCATTCCCTAACATTCATTGAGGTGTCTCATCTCTCTCAATGAAATTATCGAACTGTCTCTAATTTTTCCTGTATGGATGATCCATCGGTTGAAATCCTCGATGCCCTATGAAGCTGAAATTTTGTGAAAAATTTAATATTTGGGAATGTGTATTCTTCATAAAACTAGGATAGGATAATTTCCCATTAGTACTCCAACTAGACATCATTCTATAGGGAGGGAAATCATTTATCGTCCATAACAAATATGCACAAAACATAAATTAATCCTTCTTGAATGCATCGTACACTTGTGAACCAACAATCCAAAGCTCATTTAACTCCTCTATTACTGATGCATGTATATATCAATATCATTTATAGGATCAATGGATCTAGATATCAATATACTCATGATAGTAAACAACTTCTTCATGCAGATCCGTGAAGGAAAGTTATAAATGTGAATGAAAATATTCCAAGTACTCTGTGCAGTATGCATTTGGTGAAATGGGTTGAAACCATCACAAGATAAAACCAATATAAAATTTCATGGTTTATCTTCAAAATCAGGATGTAACATATCAATTTTCTTCCAAGCCAACCCATCTGCAGGATGCACTATTTCATCATTATCCTTATCTCATTCCACTTCATGCCATCTCATATTCCTTTCCAATTGTTCTAAAATAAAAAGTTTTTGAAGCCTAGAAATTAAAGGGATGTGCCACATCACTTTCTATGGTATGTGATATTGAGTTCCATCTTTATTAGTCTTCCACCTTGATGTGACACATTGTTTGCACTAAGTCAACTTTTCATTTTCCTTCTTGAACAAACAATAATATTTGGGGCAAAAATCAATCTTAATAGAAGAAAATCCAAATTTTTCAACCAACATTGATGCCATGTAATCATTTTATAGAATACATCAACCATAAAGTAGTAAATACGTAATAAATATAAGGAGATAGTTGAATGTAGTATAACTAAATCCATACATTGTTTTCCCATGATATAATCACATCAAAAACTCAAGTGTGCTCATTTTTCCATATGCCTGATATAATAGGGTATTTTCATCTTCCACCAGCTTTCTAACACTCTCAACATCATCATATTAATTAATATATGAAATCTATTTTCCAATATTCATTTCCTCTTGTACTAGTCTACATGAGGAGCAAGCTTTAGAAATAAAAGGAAACTTATCAGAAATCAAATATTTCATACCAATCATTTCCGCTGAATTGATGTCTTTAACCACTTGAGTTTTTTTCTAAATTGTGATACCACACATGATATTTTTTTTGGAAACCATTATTAGTGATATGGTAACTAATTTACTCAAGATTTAACCATGGTCTTCCCACACAATCAAAATATGGGAATCAAATCAATCTTCCATCAGAATCATTAGTGAATGGAAAGTCCAAAAATATCATAACTCCTAAAATTCATCAGTGATTCGATCAATATTTTACATCTAGAATCTATCCATTCCGAGGCACATAAACATACATTAAACAAATAATATAAAAATTTCTTCATTATATATGTATTGTTTCATAAGATAATAAGTAATCATCAATAACATGTTAATAAAAAATCAAAACAAATATATTAAAATTAGGGTTTAGGGAATTCATAAATGTTTTAAATTATAAAAAATCATGAATAGTCACACATAAGTTCCAATAACAAGGATTTATTATAGTAAAAATATTTTATATGAAATCTAAGAGATAATAATAATCAATTCTCAAAAGTTTTTGGATGGATTCACAATGAGTTGTGATGTTTTCTATGAATTCTATAAATATTTATTGAAATTTAGAGAAATTTTGAAAATATAAACCATATAATATACCATAGTTCATCGAAGGACTCCAATATTCTATAGTGTGTTGAAGGACACCATTCCATTTTTGATTTTTAATAATGTATTATAACACCACATCATGGTGAAAATGGGAATGATATTGGATACCATTTGATCAATTTTTCTAATCTAATTATCTTTTATTCTTCAATTTTCAACACATAAATTTTTAATGTGTTAAAATCAGAATCTATTTTTTTTGGAGTTTGGTTTAATCAATGAAGTGTGATCAAACATATGAATTTTATTTATGTGTTCTATAAATGGTTTGGTCCATGATCTTAATAATCATTTACATATTCCATAAACATTTTTCACATGATTTAGTTATAGAATCGCATATTTGTATTGGTCAACGGAAAATACCTATGAGTCAATCTCCATTATAATCTCATATTAATGGTCTTCATGACATAATATCATACTATTCAAGGTCATTTATTCTTCTATTTGGGTCAATTGGAATTTATCATAAACCTTGATATATAATAATATTAACGGTCACTATATAATGACCATATTATAAATGTTTATGACTTTTATTATTATTTTTAATCTAATTGGATATAAGTTATAACCATCAAATAAAAAGAGAAGTTAATTTATTTTTATAACATCATTTCATAACCAATAATTTATTCATTTTAAAAGAGAATTTCATTTATAGAACAAGCGGGCCATTATGGTGTCTATAAAAAAATACCAATATAAATCGGTTCATGTATAATGCTATATGATTTTATATAAAATAAAAGGAAATGGAAATAATTATAAGGTTTATATGGAAAATGGGTATAATTTACTATAATGTAACTAATGTAGGTATGGTCAGACATAATTGTTTTCTACGTATCAAATTGTAGTTCAACTAGTGCATGAAACATGTAGAATGTTGTGATTGTTGGGTAAAAGAATTATACTCTAAAGATAATGTTTGTTTACATTAATTATTTTCCTCATGCATACACATTAATATTTTAGTGCATATTAAAGGTGAATAGAGAGACCCAAAAAATTTATACATTCACACCTTACACAAGAACATCAGTGTGAATGTAGATGTTCTATTACATTTGAAGTTTATCAGAGGATGTGCAATGGATAAGGATTGTTTAGGTTGATGTGGTTTTTGATAATGGGATGGGATGATCCAATACCACAGATTTATATATAATTATTTATTTTTATTAATTTTTAAATTTAAATTTCAGATTATTTCTTCATGTGATTAGTTTTTTTGTTTGATTTTATGTTGTATCCCATTTTATATGGATTTTTTATAGATTTATTATGAATACGATGATATTAATGATTTTGTTGGATGTGTTTATTTATTTTTTATGTGGTTTTACTTATATAATATTGAATATTCTCCTTAAAGAATGTTTTAGGACCTCAATTCCAGTCGAAAGTCATTGAAATAAGGGGAGGTGTGCCAGAGGTCAAGAATATCTGATTCAAAATATAAAATCATGACATTTGGGAATTGAACCTAAGATGTTAGCTTCTAAATTATAAGAATTTATATGAAAAAATATATAATAACACTTATTGAGAAATCATCAATAAATAATCTAATCATTGAATATTAGATCACTAGAAATTTCATAGGTAGAACCAATTGTGAGATATAACTAAGGAACTCAACCTCTAGTCCTTCATGGTGTAATAGACACACCTCATCCTCTGAACTGAAGAATGGATAAATAATTATGAAAAATGTTTAAACAATGCATAAATTATTTCATTAATATGTAATGATTTTAACTTTTCCAAAATCTCTTAATGAACACTAATACCACAACTTAACCAACCATGTCATTACTAGACTCGTAACTCAGAACAGTGAAACACAAAACTGTAATAAACAACACACTTAGAAATCATCAAAAAATATTCTAATAATTGAATATTAGATCACTTAAAATTTCATAGGTAGAACCAAATCCCCAAAATGAAAACTCACACCATTTATTGTATCGAAACATAGGAAACAATACTCATATTAATTCATCAAAATGAGTCAAAAAAGATGGATATATTCACTCAACCGCTATAAGAATTTAACTTGAAATGCATGAATGTAATGGAATTATCGGGAGGGGGTGGCTATATTATAGGCATGCCAGAGAAGGAGGTGGATAGGCCACCTAGAAGAAGTGTTAGTGGGGGGAGGTGAGGTGTCTCGTGTTCGGTGGCAACATCTGGGGATGAGGGTCACAGATGGAAGATTGTGGTGGGGTTGCCTCGTTTGGTGGTAGTGAGGGAAATCATCAGAAGGGTCACCATCGCGAGGGGAATAGTCGTTGGAGGAGGATCAGGGAGAGGAGAGGTAGAGAAGGGTACCATTAGGGGAGGAGGATCAAGGAGAGGAGAGTTAGAAAAGGGCACTGTCAAGGGAGAATAGTCATGTGGGTTTCACGAGAGGGGGCTGTGGTGATTTGAGGAAACCCAATTAATTACGAGTTTCAATTTAAGTGTGGATAAAAATTAACCTATATCCATAGACCTCTATAACTATGGCCATAGGTCCATGGATATAATTTATTTTTCTAGTTGTGTATTTTTGTTATAATGGATGAGAATTTTTTGAACGTTTTGATACATACTAAAATAATTATATAAAATCCTACTAGTTTCTGCCACTATTAATTTGTCTATGTGGGATAAATTTGATTCATTAAAATCTTTTTTTTTACGTTTTTCTAAATATTTTTAAAATTAAAACTTTAATCTTGTATTTTTCTAAAAATACAGTTTATGACTTGAATTTTTTATGTAATAACTTGATATAATCCCCTTTACATGATCTGAATTCTTCTTATTATCTATGAGGAGTGGAAAATATATATTTTTGAATTAGATTGTGACCCTTCGAACATGGTTTTCACTATTTATTTGTAAAAACCATTTTGAACTTAAATAGTTTTAAAAGTTTCTTTAACCTTAGAGTTCAAATTTGGGGACAATATTGGGTTTTAAATGTGGTAGGGGTTTTTTATGTGTTCTAAACTACATTTTATGATTTACAATTCAAAATTCCCTAAATTTATTTTAAATTGACTATGTTTGAGCATTACTTTTCATACATAGTGGCTAATATTTTTATGAAATTTAGAGTTTATTTTTCCAATTTTAGTGAATAAGTTTTTTATATATCCATGAATTCAATTGGGTTACATATTTTCATTTATCTATTGAATACATTTGTTTTTGGTAAAATTTTGGGAGTAAGTTTTACAATTTTAGTGGAATTTTAATTTCATTATTTGATTTAAAATTATATGTTTTTAATTATAGTGATAGAAAAATAAACCTCTAAACTTTGTTGAGTTTTTTTAAATTGTTGGATGAGTTCACTTATGTTGTCTTGGTATTTATTAAAGTCACTCATCCATTAGTTTTTTCTAATTATATTGATCTAAATATATATATATATCTATATTTCTATTTACCATGAAGAAAAATATAAATTTTAAAGATAAGTTGAATGAAAAATGAAGTTAGTCCTAATAATTTCAAAAAATTAAAATTCAATCATCTTTGTAAAACTATAAAACTTATTTTGGTCAATCCTTTTGTTTTTTGATAAAAAAATCATAAATATTTACCTAAGAATGACCATGGGGGAAAATATCTTTGAAAAGAACCACTTGGATGGAATTATAAATCATTCATTTTTATGATGAATTGGATTTCATTGAATATGGATAACTGATAATATAAGGGAAATAAATGCATTAATTGTGAGATAATTTTATGTAACTTTATTATATTACATTTTTGATACATTTTTAATCAAATTATTACATTTCTGTTGAAAAAATGTTCTTTAATTGATAATATTTTGAGTTTTTATCATTTTGGGTTAAAAGTACATTTCATTAATTTTTTATTTTAAAATATAGAAATTCGGTGATTAATTGAAAAACATTATTTTCTTATCTATTTATAATTTTAGAGCATTTTTTTTATTTTGGGTATGTTCCAAAAAAATATTATTTTTGAAGGGTTTTTAAATTGTTTCAGATTTTAGAATTAATTTTTTCTTAATTCCATGTTTTTATTTTTAAATTTAAACTTTCGGAATACAATTTTAATTATTATTATTTTTAAATATAGAATTTTATTGTTCAAATATATTTAATGTTTTTATAATTTTCTTATGTACTTAAATCTATACTACTGCAGTAAGTTTGTATGATTCATCCCTACAACGACATGCATGTGAACTAGATTACTGCATCGGAGTCATCACATCCTTTGAAGTATTTTAAAAAAGAAACAACGTCTTGGTGAATTTTCTCAAGGGGAAATGACAACCAAGCATCAACAGGTGCTCTTAATTCTTATTAAGGACCTCCACATTTTAGAATTAGGTGTAATGTTATTTTATTTTAAAATTAATTGTATTTTTTATTCTTCATTAATAGTTTATCATGTTTTTTGTCTCAAACTTGCATTAACTGGCTATTTTTGTCATTAATTTTCCAATTTCACTTTTATCAATTTTTTATTCAAGAACGTAAAAATGAATCAAAAGCTAATCTTTTCTCAAGCTCTGAAATTGGAGGTTGAGACCAACTGAATATCATGCTTCTGAAAATTCATAGAAATTGTGCTCAACCTCTAACATGGAAGAAGAAGGTTCACAAAGTTCAATATTGAAGAATAAATCTAACGAAGATATGGAACTGATTTATTAGAAAGTAGGGATATTCATTGAATTTTTTACGATTAATTATGAGTTATGATCAACACACTTTATATTGATTAATGAATTTTAGACTAACTATGTTGTGTTTGAAGTGGTTAGATATCGAATACTAAAGTTATGAATTCAATATTTAAGACTTTAGATATCTATTTTTTTTATTTTTTGTAGGTTCAAGATTTGAGATGGATAGGAACTTGATGTTCTTGGTTACTGAAGCTATAAGTAAGCAAGTGGGTGAACACCGGGTTCTTGATGTATTGCCTATGTGAAGCTAGAGCTCAACTGTAGCTCCATCAAAACTAAAGGAGGAATAAAATGTGGTCATCACTTGGTCACCTGAATTCATTCGTTGAGAAAGAAGAGATAAGGCTGAAGCAATCTCAACCTCACCTAAGCTCAATCAAACAAGATGTATCCTCCAACACTCAAATCCTAAATTGATGCAGACAATTGGTTCATTGATTTATTTATTTAAGGGTTCCAAATTGATGAAGATAAAGGTGGATTCTATGTCTCCAGATTCTATGATTGTAGGGAAGGAAATGGTTACACACCAAGTGCTAAATGATATGATTTAATGAGTTCAAACCAATAAAGGTAAATCTCATGTAAAACATCCAAGTGCACCACAATTGAAGGGATTATGGGTTAAATGATATTCTAGATCAAAGGGGGGAAGTGGTAGAGTAATGGTTTTAGATGTTATTGAAGATATCAATCTTGGTTTTGGGTTAATAAAGAAGTCACATTTTCATTTTTTAAAAATAGTTTTCCAACAAATATGATGGAGTGAAGCTATATAAATACCCTTATTCACAATGATATCTCTATCGAACTTGGGTGTTATGTAATATTGTTCAAACCAAGTTAACTGAGGTTGGGTAAAGTGGGAGAACATCCAAGTGAACCACCATTAAAGGCATTCTGGGTTAAAGGAAATTCTCGATCAAAGGTGAAAGTGGTAGAGTGCTGGTTTTAGATGATATTGAAGATATCAATATTGGTTTTGGGTTAATGAAGAAGTCACATATGTCATTTTTCAAAACTGCTTGGCCAACAAAATGATGGCCTGAAGCTATATAAATCCCTTTATTCACACTGAGATCTCTATAAAACTCAGGTGTTATGTGAGATTGTCCAAACCAAGTTGACCAAGGTTAGGACTACACTGAAAGTGATGAACTGGGAATTGATTCATTTGTACTGAATAATTAAAAGTTGAGCTAACCATTCGGAAGATTAGTGACTGATGTAGTGATAGATCTTCCTTTTGATGTTAGAAGGAATTATTAGGTTGCATGGAATAAATTTTAAGATAGAGTGAAACTAGGAGGAGTAGAAGGTTGCACTCTCGTACATGGATTTTATAATTATGTAAAGAAAATTATCTTCAAATAAAATACTAGAAGTGTGTTGAAGAAGATAATGGGGGAGGGGGTCAAGTGAGGATATTGAATATTGAATTAAACTTGGAGACATGTCATGGTATTTTTTCTTGGATATGATACATTAACATGTGGGGGAAACATCATTTATGGGGGAACAATATCTCAAGTCATAGTTGAGAAGAATATTGATAATAAATAGAGCCATGCAGAGTAGTGGGAATAGAGAAAATGAGACACTGGTTATGAGGCAATTCATGATAGATACATCATCTACTTTTGGGAAGCCTCATTTATATAAATTTTGGACTAGAATCTAATGAAAATAAGGATATATCGAGCATATATTAATTTTAAAAAAAACATTAGAGTAGAGGGAGGGAGCTCGAGGAACAAGTTGTACTTCAAGGGGGAAGAAGTTTGAGAATGGATGGGGGAGTGGAAATCAAAACTCATCGTTTAATAAACTCCTTATATTTTATCTATTTTTTATGTATTTATATTTTAAACTATTTTTACATATTTATAATTTTTAAACATGAACTTTAAGTAAACTTTCTAGAAGGAATGCATTTTTTTTGGTTTATTTTCAATTTATGTTCTTGATTTCTTTACTCATTTATATAATTAATTCTTCTTGGGAATTGTTATTTGATTAAGTCTTGATTTTTATTAATTTATCAACAGATGAAAATCAATATAAACACTATTTTGAAATCATTTTCCACTACAATATATTGAATAATCGACTTTATAGTATTAGAAAGAATGAAAATTCTTGATAAAATGTCGGTTTTATTTCTTGAATGAATTTCATAGTTTGTAACCCTTCTTCAAGGCTATCATTCATTCAACTAATTATTTCAATTAAAATTCCATCTCAATAATCTTTTTTTCATATCTCCTAACCATAAATTTATGTTCGAACTCTCTCAAAACCATTAACTCACATTCATTTATTCATTTAAAGTTCCAACAGATATTCACTTCTCTAGTGATTTTCTATCACTTTTTTCAATAGTATAGGTTAAATAAGGCCCATTGAACATTCACCCTCATTACCTTGTGTTCGACCATACTATATAACTATACTAGTGTGGTGTAGGTCTATAATTAAGTCATTTTATATTACCATGAATTCTCTATCATCAATATCCAATCCATGTCTCACAAGATATGATTCATCCTCTCAAACACACCATTCCAATATGATGTTCATAGAGGAGTGAGTTAAGAAAAAAATTCACAATCTCTCAGATGATATGGAGATTTTTGGCACTAGTATTCAATATCGTGATATGATGAGAAATCTTAATACTTTTTCTTATTTGATTATATACTTCACTTTTGAACAGCTAGAATTTTTGAAAGGTTTCAAGCTTTTATCCCATAATAAACACATAACCATACCAAATGAAATAATCAATAAATTTTATAATGTTCCTATACCCACCACATACTTGAGAAATCATTGGTTTATATACATCAATTTGTATAAATTATAATAGTCCACTTGCACTCTAAACATTTATACTAAAATATTCTTGATCATTTTTACTAATAAAAAATATTCATAATATTCAAATGATCTATAACTAAATGAGTTTATAAATCGATCCCTATAGAGTCTTTGAATGTGTTTATCATTTTCATGTCCAAGATAAAAATTCCAAAGATAAGAGGGGTTAAAATCAACCATGATCTTATTGTCTTAAATGTTATAGATTCTATTATCTATTTAATGGATATATACACATTTCACCATATTCCCAATTCAATAAATTATTTCATTTATATATAGAATAACTCTTATTCTTAATATTGACTAAAATTATTTCTTATCCAAAACATATATTGAAATATTTTTTTTATTTTGGGAAAAAACATAATAATTTTTTTCTGATTTCATAACTAATCAACTTGGTAAACATAGATCATATGTGTTACCTTCCCATACAGAAACTCTTACCCCATTTCCAACACATTTATCCACTTCAACTTTCATCAATTCTCTCTTATGAGTTTTTGTTTCTCAACACAAATGTATGATTCACAACCAATATTTAATACTGATAAGTCAAAATTAGATAAATTAGTGTCTATAATATTCACACCCATATTCTCAGAATGTCACTGTTTGAGAAAGATTATCAAACTTATATACCAATTTAAAATTACATTATAGGTAATTCCAATAAGAGATGATAAAATGATAATCATGATGCATGACATATTCTAAACCAAAGACACATTTATGGGTGAGTATAATGTTTTTTATCTTTTCATCAAGAAATTTTATTAAAATTACTTCCAAAAAAATAGTGATACTATACATTATTAACATTACTTCACTAATATCAATACCTCACTATGATTGGATTCCAATTTTATGTTCTTATATCAGCTTAGATATTTTAGTAGGCCATAATGATAATCATATAACATATGATTCTTGGATAATTGAGTGCACAAAACTTTTCATAAATATATCATATTGGAAAAATCAACTCTATTCTTCTAGTATCCTATCTTAGAGGGTTCCCCATCTATGTGTAACTCAATGTTCATAGTCGTATTTAGTTACCAAACTCTCTAGGTTAACTATCTCTATCCTGATTTATATAATATAATTCTCATGCACCTAGTTTTATCAAAAACCTACCAGGTTGGATAATAGATATCTTGACATCTGTATTCCTTAGAATAAATATCATCCTTAGTAGTTAAGGGATTTTCTTACTCTCTCAATTTAATATACTAAATTTAAATATAAAAACCGTAACTATTGAATCTCATGGAATGTTTATTATAAAATGTTTTATTTAAATATATATGCATGATTCTTGTTATTTAGTTTTGGAATCCTGACTCCATCCACCAAATTAATATGTTCAACCCATATTAATGTGAAACATTTTATACAACTCATAGTTTGTGCTACTATACCAAAAAATAGAAGAATAATATATTAACACATATCCAAATTCATCTAATGTACAAGTTATATGAAACCATTTTATGTAAAAGTTTATAATTATATCAATCTAAAAATCCAAATAAGATCAATCATGGTGTGATAGCTTTCCAATACCAACATTTATAGATAGAACAAAATATATATAACATTGAGATATCTAACTCTAAGTCCCACTACCCATGTTTCAATACTCTAGATAAACTCTAATTAAATCACATTTCTAATACCTAATATATGTGAACTATAATTAACCTATAAATTTATGCTCATAACTGCATAAAAACACAAATTTTAGGTATAAAAAACAATATATTATGATTTCCTACAAGGATTTAAATGGATAATATATAAATTTTTTAAAATAAATTTACCATTTAAATAATGTGTATATTATATTCAAATCAAATAATTTTTTTTATACATGTATATTTAAATATGAATTTAATAAATATAACAAAAATTAATATATTTAACATGAAATATAATTATTATAGACCCTTATTTTTTTCAAAACCACTTTTGATGCGGTCTAAAGTCATTTAAATTCAACATGGATTCTTTGGACTTGCACCAACTAAGGTATTTGAGAAAAATAATGTTTATTATTTTTTTAAAGACCAATGATTTTCTACATTACATGGTTGAATTTTTCAAACCATATTAGACTACAAGATATTGTAATTCAAAATTTTGTTTTGTTCTCACTAGGTAACATAATGAATCATTTTCACCATGTCATAGTTGATCCCAGGATGGACTTGAGCATTATTTAGTAATAAACTATCCAAATCGTGGTGATGTTAAAAATGATTATCTATTCCATTTTCAAAACCACCATATAATTATTTATTAATCAATTCTAGTTTCTCTATAATTATGGAGATGACTTTACACCGTGAAAAAATATCTATTTTATTTTGAGAAAAACAATTTCAGACCAGGACATGGTGAAATAATCATGATAGTTGTTTTAGAAAAACACTTAAACAAGTTTTTAATTTCAATCATCATTCTATCAATTCTTCACTATCCTATACTCTGATACCACTAAACTTTTTTATGAGAAATATCCATGTCTATAAATAGTAGATGAAATCAAAAAAACCATGCCATGATTGACTATGGTGGAATTAACAAAATAAAATAAGAAAACCATAAAATAATTATGCCGTATTATATATGATTTTTATATTAATTGATAGTGAGTTTTATCGATATCCCTTAGTTACAAATTTTTTTTTATTACATTAAAAGTTATCCATTACCCGTTATAATCACCAAATTATTTTTTGGACCTATTATTTATAATGGTGTGCTAGTATTTCATCCTAATAGGAAAATTTAGAGAAGTGAAATTGAAAGAGTTTTTTCCAATATAGACCAATATTCAATGTGTAAAGAATGAGGTCTATGAATATCCACATTATAGGACCCCATCATTGAATAAAGCAGTCTCAGGGAGTTGAAATGTTTCATATATTATGAAATGGATAAACTATTTTAATTCCATTACATTGTGTAGAAATTTATTTTCAAAAATATTTTAATAGATAAATCATTATTTGATGTATCTTTAGCCAAAATAAACATAATAATTAGCATGGGAGAGTTGGTTGAATGATATTATATATAATTATTGACATGAAACATGATGTGGTATAATCAATCATGGGATGAAAAAGACTATAACATGGTGACTTTCACTAAATCATAGTATGTGATTTAGTGAAAAATTATCAATAGTTATATGGCTGATGGTCTATGAGTTAATTTATTTAGAAATAGAAGAATGAGGCGTTTTGACTCATTTAAAATTTAATTTATAATTCACAATGAAACACTTATTGAAAGTATCATCACTCAATATTCTTATAATGAATCATCCACCACACTTCTTTCCATGCCATCTCTTGAGGTTTATACATGATAATTTTCAAGTAGTAATGAGTTCTACATCTAACACACACACACATATATATATTTCTATTTTTTTCATATATATTTTTATTATATAAATAGGGGAGTATTTTATTTACAATAAAATTTGTGAACTCCTTTAATCCAGTGAGAAATATATCCTCAATATCTTTCCCAATGCGTTATTACTTTCTAGGATGCTCATGAAATAACCCTCGGCCAAAATTTTATTCACTATGATCTTGTATTCAATATAGATTATGGTAGGTAATGGTTTTTTTATAATGTGGTTACCTAAAAACGTTTTCCATGGGTCTTGGGGCTTAAATAATAGTGTCAGATGTTAAGGGTAGTTTCGAAGAGAGTTTGAAAAAAGGAATTTTCAAAAAAAGGTCCCAAAATAATTTTGATACATGTACTAATATCACAAAGTTTTTATAAGAGTCACATTAAATTATAGTACATAAATAATATCATGAATTCAATTGAACAACGTGGGTATTATAACGACATATAAAAAGGTCCATAAGCCTCTTAAGAATGTGAAATTATAATTGGTCAGTATATTATAACATGGGTTTCAATAACTAGTGGGTTTCTTATAAATATTCCAAATTTAGAGTCAAGAATTAAATTTCTTATCAGTATTAATTTAAGTGGTATACTCAAATAAAATAAGTTTCTCACTTGTTCCCTTAATATAAAGTAACCTGGGTAATTGGTGAGGCTTATAAACTTTAAAAAAAACACAAGAATAAAAAAACTTTATAGAGCTCATAAAAATGACAATTAAAACATAATTTTTACAAAAAAATTATAAAGGTTCTTCCCCCAAATATTTCTTTTATATAAAGGATTAAATGCATTTACATTAATTATATCAATGATCCATATATAATAGTAACACATTAATAAAGAAATAATAGAGATGTATGACCTAGTGATTTATTTATAATCATCTTTAAGAAGTGTGATCTCCTCCACTGGTTCTTCTAGAAGGTTCCCATGATGTTATCATATTATTTTTTATCCAAATATAATACCTTATTTTCTTATCCTTTAGTTAAATACATTACACTATAAGAAAAAAATTTATTAACTAATATCATTCATTCCCATATAGAACAATGATTAAAAGTAATAAATTTATAGTTTGAGTTATAGAGAAATATTTTATCTCTTGGATGAAAGTATATTTTGCGAATCAATGTATCTTGTTCCAATATTGTCTTTTACTTGTAAATTCATGAGTTCTCAAAATATTTACTCCTAATTTCTTCATCTATTGTGTCTATAGTATCCTATAATTACCAATTTCTTATAAACCCATGATCATATTTTTAACTTCAAAAAATATTCTATGCTCAAACTCCACTGATTTGTGGAAATTATATTTAAAAACTAATATATAGGGACTAATATTTCCTGCTATATTGGAATTGTTTCTCAAAAACTCACTTTATCTTTTTATTTGAAAATTTAACTTGGCAATTGACCTACATATATTATGGTGTAAAAGTCTTGTGAGTTTCCCCTTACTTATTCATTAATGCCTACATGAGTTTGTTTAAAAAGTGAGACCCTTTTTAATTTATAATTTATATTGGTATTCATAATAAAAAAAATATAAGACCTAAAAAATTCATAAATAAGGGAATATTTATCAATTCTGTTAGCCTCAACCTCAACCCACTTTAACACAAAATCTATAACTAGTAATATATAATTAAATCCAAAATACATGGGATAGATCTAATAAATTCTATTTACCAGAAATAATTTTTTAAAAATATACATTTATCTTTATGGTATTTCATTTCATTTAAAAATATTTAAAGAATATTTACATTGTTTACAATTGTTGAAAAAATAATGTTTTATTTTAAATGGGTTGAACAATATAGTGTAAACTCAAGAACTTTTATTGTTTTTATTTAAGGAAAAATGTATCAACACATGCTAGTGTGTTATATAAATTCATTATAAAATATGTTTCACTTTCAAGAAGGAATATTATAATCATTTTATCATTGAAATTGTTTCATAAATATGGATCATCCCAAAAATATTTTTTGAATCAACCTCCAATCTCAATATATATTGTTATTAAAATGCACTCGTGCTTGAGAAGTGAAAAATAAAATTCCCAACCCTATATACCAAGAGAGTTCATTAAAAATTGAGTAATGTTTATTATTATAATTATATCATTTAGGGAACATAGTCTGATATATATTCCTTTTGCATCTTGGGGAAGTTTCATTTTGGGGTTTTCCATTAGTTTCTATCATCATATTTTATCCTATATATATATAATTCTTGTAGTAACAACATCCTTTAATCTAATCTTGGTCTTGATTCCACTTTCCTCATCAAATACTGGATTGTTTCATGATTAGAGAAAATAGTTAATTTAATCTAAAGTAAATTGGATCTTTATATCACTAATGAAAAAAATTCCAAAAAATTACAGACACTTATTTTAACTCATTATATAATTTTTTTGGGAAACATATAAAATATTTAATGTATAATAAATAACACGAGTCTTCAAATTTAACATCTATGAAATTACTACACCCACTGTACTTTTCAAGGAGTAATATAACAACACAAGTGATATTTATTATCAAAGTGGAAGAATTATAGGAGTTATAGTCAACCTACTTTTTAACTCATCAAATTACTTACTACAAGATTCATAAAAAAATTAAGTATAATTTTGAAGTAAATTTTATAATGTAAATACAATTTTATATATTCCTTGATGAACCTCTAATAGAATGCTACATGCATAATTAATGACCATATGTTTTTACACAAGTAAGATATGGTAATGTAGAGATGATATCTATATTAAATTTATCATTCTCAATCCCATTTTGTGAAATCAAATAGACAATAAAAATTCTTTATATAACCATAATGTGTAATTTATCAAAATTCAGTGCAATAATTTTCTCAATTAAAAATTTTAAAACAATATTTAAATTTGAGAAACACTAATCAAAATAAGTTTGAAAAAAAATGAAATAATCTAGAAAGACTAAAAAACACTCCTTAATAAAATCATAATATATACTCACCATTCATGTATAAAAATTACTAGGAGAATTATATAGTACAAATGAAAACATTTTATAATAATTTTTTTTAAAAGGTCAAGTGAATATAATTTCCTATAAATGTTAGTGAGTAATTGGGAACCTTAATTTTACCTAAGAATCCATCAAGTAGTAGTGAGTTCAACCTGCTAACATATCTAGAATTTAGTCAATTAAGGGTATATGGAAATGATATTTCCAAGTAACTTGATTTAACCCCATTAATATATATATGAACTCTAATATTTTTGAACTCTCACTAGGTTTAACTCATTTATTTAATTTTCAACAATTTTTACTATTGAAATTTTTGGAATTATGTGTTATGGGCTTACCCACGAAGAATAAAATATAAAATATATTATTCCTCACATAAGAAATATATTTATTTAAAATTTCCATTATTATTGGGTATAGTATTATTTGTATTTTATTAAAGTTTTTGGGTCATTATCCATAAAATCATTATTCCTCAAAATTCTAAGACCATGTTTAAGAATATCTTCTAAACTCTCTCCCATGGCCCTTAAAATTTCGCTCAAAATAATTTTTAATTAGAGTTATTTTATGAGAAATAAATTATTTTAAATTATCACTATTAGTTTCTCTTATACCATTAAATAGTCATAGTTAAGATCAAATGTGAAATATTTAAGCTCTAGTTTGGGTGATTTAATGAGAGAAGGTAAAAGTTTAGGTTTAATTAAATAAACTACTTATACATCCTCAGAAAAAATGAAGTATATTTTTTTATCATTTGAAATTAAATAATAAAAAACATAAAATAAATAATTTTTTAATCATTCTTTTATTGTTTTTAGAACATCAAATCCTTTTGGAATTTCATCCTATTATAATTTTTTAATTAACTTCCAAATAATTCCAATACTAGTCTTGTTTAAAAAATGAGACATTTCTCTTGAAAATGATTGTATTATAAAGAGTAATGATATTTATTTAGTGAATGTAAAAATGTTGAATGTTCCTCTTGTGGATACCTTATTTAGAAAAAATATTAAAATGTATATTATTCTCTCCAAACTCCATTTTTAGTATACCATCATGAACATTAATAATAGACCTTGATATTTTTTAGAATAACCTACCAGATATAATTGATGCATGTGAAGATTTCATTTCATCTTCCATGTTTAGAACATATAAATTTATAAGAAATATTATGATCCTTACCCTTACAAAAATATATCCAAGTACTCGAGTAGTGTATGTAGTAGATCTATTTGAAAATTTCACTACCATAATTTTTATCTTTAATCATTCAATTTTTAATGAAGATTCCATATAATGAGGCATATAATTTTATGAATAACTAAGATTAAATAAATCATTTATTAATGTATAATTTACTATTTCATAACGAATTGTTAATGTACCGATATATTAGCATTTGGGGGATGTTTTTTTCAATAAAAGTGAATAAATTCCACCTAAGATTGACTCTCTCATTACCTTGGTGTCTTTATTTCATTGTACTAAACTCCTAAATTAACTTATCATACCATATAAATTTTTTGAGATATTCTAAGAGATTCATGTTAATTTAAACCATTTTATATGTTTCATATAGATCTTTATGGATTTCCTACTTATGTTTCTTCTTTGATTATATTATCATAGATAGAAAAATTAATGATACATCTTCATATACTTTAATTATATCTCAATATTTTTTTTCAATTAACTCTCATTATTTTTAGAGTTTATTTCATTATTCTCTTAATATTTGATAAATTACAGGGTTGGGTGTATTTCCTTTTAAATTATTATAATTACTATACTCACTTTACTTTTAGGGTTAGGGAACTGTTGTTCTAGTAACTTAT
Source organism: Viscum album (assembly GCA_963277665.1). Lineage (NCBI taxonomy): Eukaryota > Viridiplantae > Streptophyta > Magnoliopsida > Santalales > Viscaceae > Viscum > Viscum album. Next base: position 813,380,595 of record OY728122.1, on the reverse strand, counting down.
ACATGTTTTTATTTACGAATTCTCCCATAATTTAAAAAATATTTCACACTTGTATTTTCATTTATTTCTACCCATTTTTAAATTAATTAATATTATTACCTTTTTTTAATTAGGGTAAATATGATATTGAAAGATAGTGTAAAGTTGATCAATATTTATTCTTTATTTAAACAATACCACTTAAAAGATTTACCGATGCCCTTGCTGATAGTGTAAAATCATGAGTGTTTTTGTGGAATGGATTTGATTTAATATCTATTTAATTGCTAGTATTTTTACCTTTTAGGGATTAAGGATGGGTCAGGGGATCCTTGAGAATGGAAACTGAGAAAATGGTCTATGTGGAAAATATTTTTTAAAAGTTGTAGATATATCATCGAAAACTTAGTGGAGTCCATCAAAATTATAATGAACTGAATAGTGGTCCCAAGAGTCTACCTACTCGACAAATGTTCTGGTGGAGCCCACCAATATTTCGGTGGAGGGTGAGAAAATTTTTAAATAATTTGATTAAATTAATTAATTTTTTAAAATGAATTTTCTCATTTATCATCCTTTCCCAGTAGTGTTTACTCCACATTCCCTATTCTTCCATTTGTTCTTATATTATTAAGGATAGTTCTCCCATGGTTGTGCTCAGAAATGTGATTCATCTATCCCACAGAGTCACTAAAAGTAAATATATCACTCCTCCTCCTTCCATTAATTTTTATTTTTCACTATTTTCATAGTTTCCATTGGTTGAACCCCAATTTAAGGATTATTATATATTTTACCAAAACCTATAAATGGGGCCAATTTGTCTGGTGGTATTTTAAAAGATAGATTCTAGTGGAATGAATGTAGGTGGTCCCTAACCATTATTGATGGTTTATGCTTATTTCATGGGATGTTTGATACATTATATCTTTAACCATGATAAATTGAATTAAAAATATTTGATCTACTTTCCCCCAACCTTTATAAGTTAAGTAATAATATCTAAGTATATAATACACCCTTTTATTACTATTCCTTGATTCCTTGAATTCTTATGGACATATAACTAAACCTATGTTTGTGGAATTTATACTTAGAACCCATCAATACTTTCCTTGAGATAGGTTAAAATTAATAGGACCTTTATTAAGTGCATTTGGTCTCTTTAAAAATGGGAGATGTGTGTAATTGATGGTGGTTAGTGCGAGGATTTCCCATTGAGGGACTTTAGGTTTCCTTAAGACCTTTGGCATGTTTGGGTTGTATATGGGGTGACTGTGCCTTCCACCTTTAACTTTTTGAATCTAGTAGGCAATTCCTTGGTTATGGTTATGAGTATAGATTGGGTATACAGGGCCAAAAATATTTATAACCAGAAGTGTGTTAGAAGATATTCCAACCATAAAGTTAATTGTTTATTCTATGATCTTAAAGAGTTATATTATACCTCTTTCTGATTTTAGTTATTTTTGTGGGATAATATTTACTTTTCTCTAATAATGGATATGGTTGAGATGAAATTCATATTTATGTTATGTTTTTCACAATTCTCTAAACTACTTCCATTAAATATATGTCTCAGAATTAGAATTTTGTGCCCATTAATTTGAGATTTAATGTGCACTAGGACATGGAAATAAATTCCCACATAGTCTTTGAAATAATAGACATGTGATACTATGAAAAATTATTTTTCTATTATGTATGGAAGTGGAACAAACTTACCATGGTGGTATTCCTCTATTGAAGGGGAATAGATTTCTGTATGAGCATGGTTTCTTATGGTTTATGATTCACTTCCTTGTGGTGTTGTTTGAGACTAGCTAAGCTTTTCAATTTTGTGATAAAATCTATAGAAAGGGACTTTGTTCCCTCTTTTGATATTTTAGTCAAGATGTGATGCCTACTTGTATATGATTTCTCTAGGATTTTATTATCACTAAGGGTTTATATCATGGGGATTCCTTTACCACTGATATGACTTGGTTAATAAGATGTACTACCCATAAATTGATTACTATGGTATTACAACACACTATGTACACTATTATTAATTTCCTATTGGGATATACTACCCAAGAGTTTTCTTCTATGATATTATGAGAGGTTATTACCGTGATTATGACTCAGAACATGATATTGAGTCAGTATTGTTATGATATGTTTAAAGACACTCCTACACTAGCTGAAGTATGAAAAATCACACATAGGTGACTGTGTAGTACTTATGGATATTAAATGTTCATTATTGATTTTATTATCTATTATTTAACTATGAACATATCGCATTGAACATGCACATGTATTTATTGAACTTATTTAGGGATACAGTTGGGGGTTTCCTATTGAGTTTTACTAACAATCAACTTAGGCACCCTAGTTGTCAAGAAAAACTTATGGTTGCACACACAAGTAAGTTAATGTGACTTGTATTGGATGTATAAATATTTGAAACCTAGATAGAGTCTAGAGATGGGAGTGGGTAGGAAATCATGACCCAATGTTTTAGTAAAATCCTTTATTTTGTTTATTCTGGACTACCTATACATGGTTTTCCTATGGATTACATTACTTTTGTTTTATGTCATGTGACATTACTACTACTCATTTGTTATAAGTATAAAGTTTTTATTTACTTATCAATGACTTAGATGTATGATGTTCAATTTTAACATCTATTATACTTTGATGAGAATTTATCATTAGAACATGAGATGTGATTTATAACTATCTATACCAAAGATCGAATATTCTGACCACTTTATACATTGACCCTGACCAATGGTCGACAGACTCTGGAGTATACTGATGCATGCTTTATTTATTTGTTACTTGGTCTGATCGGGATGGATGTGAACTAGGATGGGGAAACTACAAAGTGGAATCTAAGCTTCATTTTTCATTTCTATTACTATTTGGGATATGTTATAAGGGAGATAGGATGTGGTCAAAATCTAATATGGACCCTGTGAATTGGAGTAACTAACCCATGCACTGAAAATGTCCTGGTTACCAGGGATATGATTTTTATTCTTGGTTTTTAATGAAATGATTACATGTTTTTAAGAATATGATATTCAATTTATTGATTTATATTTTATATATTGGACCAGGAAGGAAAGAGGAACGCATTCACGCATAGTTTTTGGTTCATAGGATTCACCTGACATTCATGTTCTTGAGTGTGTTTGAACCACTTGATTATGATACCAGGTTTGATTATTTAAAAAATTAATACGATATTATATAGTGTTTTACTATATAATTTAATGGTGTAACTATAATTAACTGGTCCATGATTTTGCTATGATTTTATTAAATTAATAATTTTAATCCCATCTGTATCTGATTTAAACCATATGTGTGTGGGTAGTTAGGGGTAGAGAGAACTCTAGAGATTTTTTAAATTTTACAGTATGTTATGGTGTGTGTATAACATATAGATAGGATCTACCAATTATTACTTATCATATCTATTATATCAATACCTATTATAAATTTTATTTTTTAATTATGAGTTAGGAACTGTAGTGACATGATAGTATTGCAACCCCCTATTGAATATCAGGAGGGAAGATATGATAAGGGCCCTTAGTTATTGAGATAGATCCCCATATTTAAGTTATACATCATATTGACTAGTGACTCCATGATACCTTATTTTATTTTATTAATTTTTTGGAATATGAAGTACTAAAATAAAGTAATTCCATTATATATATTACTAGAGAGTTTAATCTTTTCATCCCCCTCTATTTTTTAGAGAGGGTAGACATCATTATTTAGAGTCTTTGGTTGAGTCTACATAGAACATTTTGAATAATCTTGAGACACCCCTGATATGTGGGTACATTTTTCTATATATATGCTTTGAGGACCAATGAAGTGTTATTAGGATGTTCTAATTTGAGAAGATAAATATATGGAGCTATAATGGAAGGTTTTTAGGATCATTTCTTCAAGAATTTATTCCTTGACATGCTGAGAGCTGACATGGATTGAAAGTTTAAAGATCTTATTTAGGATAGAATGTCAGTGATGGACTGTGAAACAAAATTTACTAAAATTATTTGGCTCTCACCCTTACTAGAGAGTGATGAGACTACTAGATTTATATGTTTTATGGCTATTTTGATACATTTGTTTCGGTCTTATTAGTGGGTTAAGTGCTTTACCATAAGGTAGTATTTGGAGTTCTTTTTAATAGTAAAGTCATAAAGGTGATCGTGGTTCTTAGGGATGGAAACAATAAAAGAGCATTGATCCTTAGGGTGGCTTGGGATCATGAAATTAGGGTAGAGGCATATGGTTAGACTAACTTCATATAAACTATCTAAAACCTTCTATCCTTTTTATATTTCCTTTTATGTATATCCAATAAGATCGGTGTAGACACCTGGGGTTGAATCAAGTGTGGCTAACATTTTACAAAATTCAAAACTCTCTATTAACCATTAAAACCCCCTTTAGATTTTAAAACTCTATTACTATAACACCCCAGGTTTTAGGAGCCATTAATAATAACAATAATACTATTTTTATTTTTATATGTCTTTAATTTTAAATAACATTTCTATAATCAAGATTAAAAAATTTTCCCTATAGGATATGAACCAAACTAAATAAACGTTATTCATTCATAAGTGGTACATTACAACAAAATAACATAAAACTAAGTACTTCAAACCATGTATTATCACTCACCATTGATGAAGTACATCAATTAAAAGTGCATAAATCAATAGAGGAGAATAGATAAAAAAGAATAAAATCTTCATGACTAAGAGATCTCCAATATCATCTTCAACATTGAGGATTACCAATAACAGAACATAACCAATAATGGGGAAGATCACCATGAAAGGAGAAATAATTATGAAAAATATATAATATTAAATAATAACCATTCCTTGGGAAGTGAGACTTGAGAGAAGAAATGATTTAGTAAGCCTATATATAGGAATGAAATCTAGCCATTATAAATATGGTTGTTACAAATGTGATTGTTGAAAATATAGTCATTGAAAATAATGTTATTTGTTATATATCCAATTGGTATGTTGAAGTCTTGTGTTGTTAAGTAGTAAATTTAAAATAATACAACTCACAATGAAATAAATATATGATATTAAAATATTATATATAAATATGATGATTAAATATTAATAATTTTATTATTGAAATATGATATGATGTATATATAAAATAAAAATAAATATTATAATACTAAAGGACTAGTAAAAATAAATTTTAGAATATTAATAATTAATTTTAATCGTAATTGCTAAAGTATATTTACTTTAAATATAATATTTTTTTTTTCAAAGAAAATTTTTGTCAAGTATTATATAATTTATCCAAATAGATTTAATTTAACACCATTGAAAAAATATATATGAACTAACATATTTAAATGTTTTAAATAATAAATTGATATTAAATAATATTAAGAACACTTAATGTTTAAAAATGTTTTTTCTATAAAATTAGTATTTCATTATATTTTGTTTTTTATTTTAAATAATAAATTTATAAATTTTATAATTTGATAAATATAAACTAATTTTGTTATTTATCATGGAAATATAAACCTAATATTTTTTTTTGAGATTTTTCTAAAAAGATTGATTTTAGGTGAATAGTGTAAAATACCATTTTTACAAATAGAATGACTTTTATGACATAAATATTAATTGAAAATTTATGAATCCTATTTATAAAAAAATATGTATTTTATAAGTGGATATATAATTTTAAAAACATATTTTAAAAAATATATAATCTAAATTGTATATTTTATAATTTAAGTTGTATTGTTTTCAAAAAATTATTTTTAATACCTTTGAAATTTAATTTTTAAAAGTTAAAATTTATCTCTATTAAAATATGAATAAAAAATTTATTTTAATTTTGTAATAATTTGATAGAAAATATATAATAATGATTGTTTTATTTAATGTCATGAAGTATAAATTACCCAGTTAAAAACTTGTTACCGTGGTCAAAACCAAAATGGTAAAAATGAGTAACCATAGAGGTAAAGGAAAAAACATGTTAAAATAATGTTTTAATTAAGTGTATGATGAATTAATTAACCTTATATCTTATCCTATCTATTTTGTTCTCAATTTTGGAGCCATTTTCCTTGAGAGTGGCTTTCCATTATTGAAAATATTTTTGTATTTACAAAAATACTTCCCCTTTTCACTTATAAAAGGGGAACTCCTCTTCTCACATACCCTAAAAAACCCCCCATTAGTTCATTAAAAAATCTACCCAAATATATCATCAACACTAATATCAACATTAAAAAGGTTTTGGTATTTTCAAAATACTTTCCTTCAAAGGTTTAATCCCCTTCACAAATGAGATAACCCAAGTAGTGAGGTTTATATTTCTAACTACTTCTTCCTCTTTTCTTGTTTTCCATATGTGTATTTATTATTTATAAAGATTAATTTAAATATAAAAAATTATTAAATTATTATCCTTATTATACCATTATGTTATTATAATGATGTTACAATCTTTAACCACCCTTACCCTTTTCCCTATGGAAAAAATAATATTTGTGTGTGCACGGACCCCCCCCCCCCAAATTTCATGTTTTGTTTTCATTAACCACTTTAGATAGGTTGTTCTTAATTTTCAATTTAACAAAAGATAAAACATGTTATTTATTTCTCCCATTCTATGGAAAATGAAATCTTTAACCATGCGTACATGTGGACAACCACCTCAATGGAATGATTGATTTCCGTTTTTCTTTTCACCACTGCCTTACATGGATATTCATGAGCATGAGTTTAATAGATAAATATGATGTTTATAATATTATTATGATTATATTATATAAAATTATAGAACCTATTAATGATATGACCAAAAAACTATTACTGTTAATTCAATCATTTAAAACAAGCTTATTAAGAGGAAAATGTTTAATTAAAATTATGTAATATTTTCATATCCATTACTTATTATTCTAAATCCTTTAAAATTATAAAATATAACACTAATAAACACTAAATTATATCATTATTCTACTTGTATATTTATATTTCAACTAAATCACCTCATAATTATTAATTTTCATTGATTCCCTTAGGAATGATCAAATAGTTTTAGAAAGCAATCTATCCTACACTCAACATAAATAAATAGAAAAAAAAATTCAATTTCAAGAGTGTATTTTCACCTTTTAAAATTATTTTAACAAAAAATATCCCTTAATTGGTTGATTAAATATAATTCATAGAATAATGAGAAATGTTGTTAGTATATCTCAAACATCATGTTTTGTAAAGTCTGTCTAGAATTTCAAGTTTATCTACAAGAAGTAAAGATTATGCAATATTAACTTTATTATATCCCTCTAAAGGGATGCTATTCAACAATATTCGTCATGGTAGTTTTAATTTAGAGATAAAATCCATATTAGTCACTTGAAAATGATTGTGATATTGTTAATTCATAGTTTGATACCTATTTTCATGCACCATAATGGATAAGTCTCTCAACTGTATAATGATTAAATATTATAAGAAGTTCTCCCAATTATTCTACACCATCAACTATCAGTTGAAAGTAGAAAAAAGTCAATGGAATAAGGTGGACTTCTAATATATCCTTAATGAGAGATATTGGTTTGAGACAAATCTCTCATCCCAGAACCTATTTTAATTCCTTTTTTAACATGGTGTGAGATCTTTATGTTATTTTCAACCTTGATTTTCCATATCTATCCCTTTTTGGGTAGAATAGTTTTCTCCCTTTCTTCAGTTGTCTCCATATTTGGAATATGCTTCTTCAATTTAGAAAATAGTGTACTTTCATTCATTTCAACTTTATATATCTTATTAGACTCTAATAATTGATCAAGTCACGTGATTAAGAATCCATTAGGAATATTATTAGTATTATTTATGTGTATGAACTCCTTTTTTCACAAAAACATTATTGATATTATTATTCAATGTTGCTTTCCCTATATTTTTTAATAATTCTTTTTTATTCAGGAATCATGGTTAGATATTTGATGAAAATTTGTCATAACATGTTTTATCTTCCACACAGTAATTCAGTAGCCTTCAAGTTTCTTTTATTAAGAAACCTTTCATCTTAATCTTCTTTAGGGATGTATTCAATTAATACAATCCCTTTATTCCTATCTTAGGTTAATTCTCTTTATGACGCACACTTTTATTTATTCAGTTTTTTTATTCATCACCAATTTTCAATGATCCATGGTGCAAACTCTATTTCAAAAATAGAAACATATCTTATTTTATTTGATATCCTCTTCAAACTTTTTTTTTTCTCCTTAGGATCACTTGCTTCGGAAAACTTATTTTGTTTCTACCCAACACTAATTATGTTTCATTTTCTACCTTATTCAATTTCATTTTTGGTCTTCTTCTCACATCATCATGAAATTTTTGTGGATTTGGTATACACTATCACTCATCTTCACTATAACCACTTATGTTTCGATAGTAATATAAATTATCAAGATAACCAAATATGTTTCCTTTAAATAGTTTTTTCTAGTTCTTTGAGTTATATACATGTCCATATGGTCTTTTTTAAACTTATTCTTTGATCCCACTAGTTATAGGAATTCAGTGGCTTACTTATATTGATATATTATGTGAAAATTCAATGGAATTATGTGTAAAACTCTTACAGTACCAATAAAAACCAATGAATCTTCTCCATTTTCTTGTAGCAGTTGTCTAACCAAAATATCCTATTTTATATTTTTGGACTTTAGAGATCTTATTTTGAGATTGATTTAGAGATCCAAGTTTTTTATTATTTCTCACATACACATTTTCTAATAGAATTGGTCAGTCATTATTTTTTTCAACTATACCTATCTATATTTTGTTTCAAACCTGCACTAGATATTAAAACTACAACAACAATAACATATTTATTAGGATAGTGGGTTACCTTCCTCCGTTATCTTATAGTGGATAAATCAGTGGATGATTTCAATATATTTTTAACACAAGCCTGAGTCCTCGTAGAGGTAAAACTCTCATAATCAATTTGTTTTGTCTTTTTGTATCATGTGATGATTCAACATGGGTGATTTATTTATTTCTCAATTTTACATATAACTGTAGTCATTTTAGATTTAAAGGATTTTTATGGTATTCAAGATATCATACCCTTTCTTTACAATCCATTTTCAACTTCTTATCTTGATGTAGTTCATTATCCCATAGAATATAATTGTTTATTTATTAAGTTCTCTTGACTGAAACCCCCCAATTGTTCTTCTTTGACCTCCATAGAGGTTTTTTATAGCTTTTATAGTACACAGATCACTTCTAGAATAATAGTATTCTAAAAAAAATTCATTAAAACTCTACATAATTTAGAGACAAATTTTCATTAAAAAATGATATAAATCAATCCTGAGCTTCAACCAACTTTGTCAGTGTGATTCATCTACTTAGCTTTATAGCTAGTGCATCCTCCATTGCATTATATTCTGACTCTATCTATGACTTTTCATCTTACATACCTATATATGTATTTTAAAAATTCAATAGATATAATTTTAATATAATACTTGATTTCAAAATAGGAATCACTATGTGATTGAATAAAAATATATTAATCTTATATTAAACAAGATTGATCATAATAAAGATTCCCAAAATACTTAATATAATCAAAACCACTCTAATTAGCTTCAAGTAGTGGTGTATTAACCTTCGTATTATAATTATTTCTTTTGTTTTATCATTTATTTTCTTCTTATTCATCAATGTGTTAGTAGATACATTCAATTTATCTTCAATATGGATGGAGACTAAGTTCTATATCTGGGGAACATCTAAAAAACCTTTAATTATACACATCATATATTTAAATGAGAAATCATTGGGGCTTAAAAAAATTATGATGCAACCAAATAAAGCCTTTATCTATTATAATTTATACAACATATGATATCATTGCATACACTTGAGAGGGGGATAAATCAATTGTGGGTGACTTTGTTATGACCCATCCTAGAGGGGCCCATTCTCTGACAAACCCAAGCCTACCTCCAATAGGCCAGGGGATGGTGACTAGCACCAGGTAGGCATATCACACAAATGGGAGGCATTTTCCAAAGTACCTTTACACACACAAACATCTCAAATCCCAAAATTACGAAATGTAAAACACTAAGTAAACAAGCATTCATACAACTAAGATACTAAAAACAAAGTGCAATAGTAGAAAACTAGAACGTACATTGGGCCAGAATATATGAACAAGAAAAAAAGAGTATGTAAAAGTGAATGTACAACTTCTTGAAATTAATTTATAGAAAACCCTACCTGAAAGGAAAGGTGATGGACATATGTCTAAAGCTGTAGGAGCAAATCTCGACTATATATTCTCACTAAGCACCATCTAGTCATGGACCACCTAGGACTCCATCCAACCATCAATCATCTGCACAAGACACGACACGTGCAAGAAAAGCCTGTGTAGGGGTGAGTAAAACAACCCCCAGTAGGACACCCCAAAACCAAAAAGGAGTACCATTGATAAATACATGAAGTATACCACAAGAAACTACATGAAGTATATGGAAAATAAATAAAAAAACTACACTAGAAGAGAATAAACAATGTATAACACAAATAAATACACAAAGTACAGTCATCTCGCACAGGTATAAGTATATAGTACGCAAACATGATCATCTGATGTAATCCACAAAATAGCCAGTATCGATTGGGAACATAGTCCTTTTAAGACATTCAACCCCAATAAGACAGATAGTATTGGTAAGACAAGTAGTATCAGTAAGAGTTGTAGTCTTGGTAAGACACTTAGTCTCAAAAATTCACATAGTCTCAAAGTCACGTAGTCTTGAGGTCACAACCAGCCATAGGATTCCGCTCAAAGCATTCTCATTTTGGGAGAACCTACTCATCGATCTAAAAAAATCATATGTGAACTTCCAAAAAAAAATTAGGATATCTCAAAAGGAATATCTCATCGTAAGGGTCCAAACTCCAAAAAAATACTATCAAACAAACACACAGTTTGAATGTTATGATCATTTTAGTAAAACGATCCGCCATGTGTCCAGTCTAGGTCCGATCTGACATGCTAGAACCAGTCATTCCAACCCAACTCAGTTTGGCCAACCTGACCCTTCTGATCCTGGCCTGCTGGGACTACTGGATCTGGCCCTTTGGTTCTCTTGGTTCAGCCTACTAGGCCACTGGAGCGGCCTGACTCCCCTGGTCAGGCCTGATGCATGCAGAATAGTTTTGGTCCTTCGCACATGGTCTACCCTAACTACGTGCCCCCAATCAACATGGAGATTCCAAATTCAACATGTTCATCCCCCACATCCTCCTTCCCCATGGACTCACCACCACCATGGGTTCCACACGCCCCCTCACCATGTATACGGCCACCTCACCACGTTCTTCCTGTCAATGTTGCCATGTTCGTTCACCCCACATGCTCCATCTACCCCACACCCTCATTGATTTCACGAGATTCTAACATGTAAGAGCCTCCCTCCATGCATCTCTAGTATCCAAACCTCTGTGTAGTGCCTTGCACCGATGGCCTCCACCACCTGCACCTACCAGTGGAGCTACCCCTTCTGCAGGCCTCCTGTCATCCTCTAATGATCCATTTTTTTGTAACAAAGCCACTTCCATGATCTTAAATTATTAATATTCACTGATTTGTGCTCAATTTAGTCTTTCCACCAATCTAGAAGTCTGATAACATTCAAAGCCTCCCAAAATGTCAAGCTGTGACTACGAAGGTCTAACGGTGAAGAACGCCAAGAATGGGGGAAGAGCGAAGCAAAAATATTCCTAGAGGAATGAACCTAATCCTTTGTTCATATTGACATTGATCTGTTCTCATTATAAAAAATAATTAATATTTAATAAATCACAAAGATTATATATCCCGTTTTTAAACATCATAATAAGACACCCATCTTGCGATCAATTTAACTACGGATCAATCTGTTCATGGGTTGGTCCATGTTCAACGTCGAATTCAGAAAAATGATAGAAAAAAAAGAAAAAAAATTCCCTACCTATATTTTGGGTCATTCATTGATGGGGAATGATTTTTTTTCATCATTGATGAGATCTCTTAACTCCGTTGGCACGACGATCTTCAATCCATTCTCCGGTCCATCGTTGTTCATCAGAGAGAGTTCCTTCTCATCCTTTTAGAAGAATTATAGTGTTATGAAGATAAACCAAAATTATATGACAAGGATTATTAAAAATAAAATATTCCTGCATTGTCACATAATGTTAAATAAATTTAACTTAATTTATTTTATTCCATTAAACATCCAAAAACTAATTTCCACAGTTGATCTGCATAGACCAATGTTAGGCCTCACCTAGGCTAAAATCACTACACTAAATGAAACGGTACCATAGTATTTATGATTTGGTAACCCATTTAGAAGTTATTTCACTTTTTTGATGAAAAAAACATGCACATACTATTTAATATTTTAATATTTTTCAAGAAATTTTTCTGTGCACTACGAGCCTCAGAATCACATGTCATCTTAGAACCAAGTCTCATAATAATTCTATATAGTATATTAAATAATACATGTAAATTAAAAGATGTTAAATTATCCCCAACATTGGTATTTAAATCCCCAAAATCCAAAAACAAAGGCTATACAAACAAATGGGGGGTACTGATCATAAATAAGAACCTCCTACCCCCATGTGATCTCTTGGAGATTCTTATGTAGCCACTGAATGTGCACCAGAGGAATCAATCAACCATTAAGAATCCTCTCGTTTCAATCCATGATCTCCACTAGGTGCACTAAAAAAGTTTCCCCATCATCAATGTATAGGTTTCTCCAGTCAATGACATGTGATGGACCATCCACATATCTCCTCAACTACGACACACATAAGACTTCGTGCACCCACTCTAATTGAGGAGGTATATCCAAGTGGTACTCCACCTCTCCAACTCTATGTAGTATCAGGAAAGGGATAATGAACCCCAAATATAGCTTGCCCCCTTAGCCAAATATATCCTGTGTCTAGGAGAGACCCGAAGGAACAAATGGTATCCCTCTTCAAACTCCAAAGGCCTCTATATCTAGTCATCATAAGAATTATCATGACTTTGTGTAGTCTTCATGCACTCTTGGATGACTTTCAGCTTCTCTGTAGTAACCTACACCAACTCTCGTCCTAGGATTTCTGACTCTCCTGGGTCTGTCCCACAAATTGATGACCTATAGGGTTTCCCGTACAAGGCCTCAAATAGTTACATACCAATGTTGTAATGGTAGGTGTAGTTATACACAAAATCCACCAGGGTTTGGTGATCCTCCAAACTATGGAAAAGATATAGGATGAAAGTACATAGCATGTCCTCCAAACCCTGTATGGTCCATTCAGTCTGGACATCCATCTGTGGGTGAAAAGTTGTGGTCAAGCACAGATGAGTCCCAAACTCCTCATGCAACCCCTTCTACAAAGAGGATATAAATCAAGAATCATGATTTGAGACTATCTTCAATGGGACTCCATGGAGTCAAACTATCTCATGTACATAGAGGCATTCCAAGATATCTACCGAACTATGCTCCCGAATCTCTAGGAAGTGGGAAAACTTGGTGAGTCGTTCAATGATACCGCAGATGGTATCATGCCCATGTAAATACATGGTAACCTTGTCATTATGCCCATTGATATCCCATCCCACTTCCACTCTGGAACCTCATGGTGTTGAGTCAAACCCACTAGAACTTGGTGCTCAACTTTCACTTTCTAACAAGTGAGGCATCTAGAAATGAACTATGTCACTGCCTTCTTCATCCCCGACCACCAGAACTAACATCAGAGACCCTCATACATCATTTCCTCACCTGGATGTACCGCCAAAGGGTATGTATGAAACTCCCTCAAGAACTCCCCCCATAACTCCATCGATACCACTGTGCATATTATGGAAAGAACAACATGATCCCCACATTTAAAATATCCATTTGTGGAATGCCATATAGACATCTAAGCATATAATGTATCAAAGTTGGTATACCCAAGCTATGCCTCCCTGACTCACTGTATGATTTTAGGGGTAACAACCATCGAATGGAGGTAATATGCTCCATCTCTATCCACAAAGGATATGTGCAATGAGGACAACTACTCTGATGCCTCATTCAATAGATGAAAATACAATCTTCTACTGAGAGAATCTGCCACCACGTTCCCCTTCCTAGGATTATATACAATATCAAAGTCATATTCCTAGAGGAACTCTATCCATTTCCTCTCTATCAAGTTCATACCCCTCTAAGAGAAGATATACTTGAGACTCTTGTGGTCAGAGTAGATGATAAACCACTCTCCCATTAGGTACCATTTCCACATATTCAATGCAAAGACTACCACTGCTTACTTAAGATTGTGGGTATTGTTGTTCTACTCATGTGGTCTCAACCGGTGAAAACCATAGGTAATCACCACTTGTCCATGCATCAGGACATAACCAAGACCAGTTCCTGATGCATCGCAGAACACCACATACTCAACACCCTCCATGGAAATCTCAAAATGAGAGTGCACATCAATATCTACCTCAACTGTTGGAAACTATCATGGAACATCTCCATCCACACAAAAGGATTCCCATTTTGTGTCAAATCTATCAACGGTGCTGCTACTCTGGAAACATCGCCTACAAACCTTCGATATTACCCAACCAAAATAAGGAAACATCACACCTTAGTAACACTCTTGGGTGGTTCCCAAGAAAGAACGACCTCTATCTTTGCTGGATCCAATACAACTCTATCCTCTAAAATAACGTTTACCTTAAAATGGACCTCTCAGTTCTAGAGTTGAAAATTCAAGTGCTTTCCATAAATCTGGTTCTTTAATAGTATTTACATAACCATCCTCATGTGTATCGCCAGATCCTTCTCATACACTAAGTACACTAGGATGTAATCAATTAAGAACCCCAAAAACTAGTCTCTATAAGGATGGAAGATTCTATTCATGAGTTCCATGATCACTTCTAGGGTGTTTGTTATGCCAAACACCATCACCAAGTACTCGTAGTGGCTATAACAACATCTTAAATTCGTCATCGATATTTCCTCATCCTATACTTGAATATGGTGATAGTTAGATCTAAGGTCTATCTTTGAGAACCACAACACCCCTTTCAACTAACCAAAGAGGTCATCGGTCCTTAGTAGTGGATGATTATTCTTCACAGTCACCTGCTTTAGGTGCCAAAAGTCTACACATAACCTCAAACTCCCATATGACATCTTAGAACAAAAAACTGGGGATACCCATGGTGAAATACTAGGTCTCATGAATCCCTTCCTCTATAAGTCCCCCAACTGTACCCTCAGTTCACAAAGCTCTATGAGATCCATCCGATATGTAGGCGAAGATATAATTGTCCTCCTGGGGTATAGATCAATACAGAAGTATACCTCTATATGGGGAGGTAAAAGTAGAACATTTTTAGGAAATACATACTCATACTCACCCACCACTATAGGATACTAAGGAATCATATCACCCACAACATTCAGGGTTAGGAAAGCCAACTAATGAGTGATCGGATGCACCCTTTTACATTTGAGTCCATCCTACGCTGCTTGTGTTTCCTTTTTAGTGAAAACGGAAAACCTAGTCACATCACTATGGACACACCACACTATATACCTAAAATAGTCAAAATGAGCATGTATTGGGGATAAACAATCCATAATGAGAATGAAGTTGTAAGGCCTCAATGGCACTACAAAGATCCTAAATGAAAATCTTACCCTCAAGAGTAAGGTCACACTATTGGAATTAGTGTGTGATCATCGAATTCCATCTTGTAGGAGACTCTATGAGTATGGGTCAAGTAAACAGTTCCACTAGAATCTTCATGTCTCGAACAAGGGTCATGGAATGAAAATAATGGCCTGAACCTATGTCTATCCAAACTATAGCTAAGGTGGAAAAGAAACAAATTGTACCTCTAATCATCCTTGGAGCCTCGAGGTCAATATCCTCTATCACCTAGAACTATCCTCTTCGCTTTTCACTAGCTCCTTGAGCCTGTCATGGAACACCTAGGGGTGGTGTTGGTAATACGTCGAACCTCCAACCACCTCCTACTACCCTACATACCCCTATTCCATGTCTATCACCCTACAGACCACCCTGATCCTAACCTAGACTCTATCTTAGAAATCTCTCAACTGTCTCCAAATTGGTTATATGATGGGTAAGGTAGTCTTGAACTAGATGCCCCTGACTACCGTACGAGTAACAAAACCTATCCTTCAATTGACTAAATCTTCCTTGGGAGCTCCACACCACTTATCATATTTTTTAGGGTCATCCCCTAGAGTTCTTGACCAAATTGGGTCCCTGTGATTACTGTTGGCTACCTACTACCGAAGAATTAACTAGTTGGTTCCTAGTTGTAGCTTCCACTATCAGTTCCTTCTATTCTAGAAATATCTATACTAACAGAGATCACTCCATTAAACCAATATATTTAGGAATGAAAAGGGGTATCATGGATTCCATGATCTCCCAGTTTAATCCCTTCTCAAAGGTTTGATACATGAAGAATGAGACTCGTACCATATCCATAGAGTAGTGAAAAGATTAGTATATATCACTGAGTACTTTGCCAATGTTTTACTACCCTACTACAGATGCAGAAACTACAATATATGAACTAAGAATAAAATATCTAGAAATAAATCTTATCTAAAGAGATGCTTGAATTAAGCACTAGATATATTCATCTCATCTTATGTCTAGGTCACTAAGCTCCACCATCACCACACTAATCCCTAAAGAAGACTCAAAGCTAGGACTTCCAACTAGTTGGAAGGTGTCCTCACAAGGAGGAAGACACATGTAACATCGTCCATAAAATCCTCATATACTTAGGGGTATGTATCACCCCGAAACCTGGGAGGTTGCTACCTTTATAACTCATTCAATACACTCAACCTGTGTTCTTCCTCAACCGATAGTGCTAGTTGTAAATGTTGCTCGACAGGTGGTGGTATCCCTGGTAAACCACCCGAAGGTGATATCTCTGGTAGATTCCCCAAAACCAATTCCACGTCACTATTTGAACCATCCTCATGATCATGCAATAAAATCTTGGCTGGTTGTCTGTAGGGAGGCATACTAAAATAAAACAAGATATATAATTATCAATAGAGTATACTTGGTGAGATGACTCAAGAAGGACATGAGAACACACCCAAATCCCATATGATGCATGTAAAATTGTTTTCCATATAACCCATTATTTTATATATCTAGTTGGAAATCATAAATAAATTTATAAGTGTATGGATACATTGGCCTCCACACCAATACTAGATTCATTTTTCCTAAAATCCAAACTCGAAACACTAAAATTGTTTCCCCAAACCAATCTCACAAACTCTTGGTCAGTATGTAGAACCAAACATCCCTCTGATACCACTCTATCATGACCTATCCTAGAGGGGTCCATGCTGTGACAAATCCAATACTGCCTCCAATAGTCTAGGGTTTGGGGACTAGCACTAGGTAGGCATGTCCCACAAATGAGATACATTTTACTAAGTACCTCTATTCACGCACAAAACTCTAATCCCAAAATGATGAAATGTAAAAATCTAAGTATATAATTATACATATAACTAATATACCATAAACATAGTGTAATAGTAGAAAATTATAAAGTACATAAGGACAGAATACAAGACCACCAATGAAAGAGTCTGTAAAAGTGAATGCAAATGTTCCTGAAACTCATCCACAAAAATGCTACTTGAAAGTCAAGGTACTCGAAAGTTGTATGAAGTTACAGGAGAACACCTCTACTGTCGGGTCTCACTAAGCACCACATGGTAGTTTTACACCTAGGGCTGCATCAAAGCATTGATCGTATGCACAAGACACGACAGGTGCAAGAAAATCCCGTACATGGGTGATTAAAACAATACTCAGTAGGACACCCCAAAACCACAAAAAATAACCCTAAGAAATACACGAAGTATACCACACGGGATTAAAAAAAATTATATCACAAGTAAATACCCAAAGTATATCACAGGGGATTACATGAATTATACCATAATGAAATGCATGACGTACAGTCAGCTTACATAGGTATAAATCTATAGTACACAAACATGATTATCTGATGTAATCCACAAAACACCCATTATCGATAAGACATGTAGTCCCGATGAGACACTCAATCCCAATAAGACATGTAGTATCAGTTAGATAGGTAGTCTCATCAATACACATAGTCTCATTTGAACATGTAGCCTCATAAAGTCACATAGTCTTAAAGTCACATAGTCTCAAGGTCACAGCAAACCACAAGATTCGGCTCATAGCGCGCTCATTCCAGGAGAACATACACCTTGAGAAAAAAGGTTTTATCTGAACTTCCAAAAAAACCCACTTAGGATATCTCAAAAGGAATGTCTCATATCAAGGGTCCCAATTCCATAAATGACACATCAAATGAACACACAGTTTGAAAATTGTGATCATTTTAGTAAAATAATCAGCCTCGAGTCTGATCCTAGTCCGATCCGACCCACCGGACCTGGCCGAGCCAAACCGAATTGGCTGGGCCTGAACTTCCATGACCCCCTGGGCCTGTTGGGTCACTTGGTCTAGCCCTCAGGGCCGTTGGAGTGGCTTGGATCCCTTGGTCTGCCCCACTGCACACGAGACGACCTTGGTTCGCCGCACGTAGTCCGCCCCAACCATATGCCCCCTGGTCAACACGATTCCACCATGTCTTCCATCCCCATGTCCTCGCTACCAATTTGGCCTCCATGTAGCCCCTTCATCGCATATACAACTGCCTCATCACATCCCCCTCGCAGACCTACCATTTTCCGCCTATTGATGCCACCGTGTCTGTGTGCCCCGCGCGCTCCGCCTGCCCCGCGACCTCTCTGCCATCACAGGCTACTCACACAGCCGAGCCATCCTCCACATGGTGCCAGTCACTGTGCTGCTGTGCACCGGCGGCCACCACCACCACCACCTGCCGATAGCTCCACCCCTTATGTGGGCTACCAGTCATCCTCTGATGCTACATTTTTCAAAATTGGGCTACATGAATGATCCTCAGGTTGTGATCTTCAATACTATATGCTCAATTTATTCTTTCCACAAATGGGGGGGGGGTCTAATAGTTTTCATATCCTCCCAAAAAAGTTGATCCTCGACCATGAGGGTCCAATAGTGAAGAACCAAAAGAATTAGGGAAGAGAGAAGCTAAAAAAATTCTCATTGGAACGAACCTTAGCCTTTGTTCATGTTGTCATTGGTCCATTATCATTAGAAAAAAGAACAAATATTTGATAAATCATAGAGATTATATATTCCTGTTTTAAACCCCACAATGAGGAACCCATCCTGCAAGTTACCGAACTGAGGATCAACCAATTTTTGGGTTAGTCCGCGTTCATCATCGAATTTTAAAACATGAATGATTACAAAGAAAAAAACTCCGTACCAGAAGTTTGGATCAGTCATTGATGAGGAATGGTATGTTTTCTTCATTGATGATATCTTACAACTCCGTCGGTGTGATGATCTTAGTTCCATTCTCTGGTCCATCATTGTTCGTTAGAGAGAGTTCCTTCTCCTCCTTTCAGAGGAGTTCCAGGGTTATGACGATAACCCAAAATTCTATGACAAGGTTTTTTTAAAAATAAACTATTGTTGTGTCATCCAATAATATTAAATAAAATAAAATTAATTTATTTTATTCCATTAAGCATCCAAAAACTAAATTCTATAGTTGAATAGTGCTGGATAATGTTAGGCCTCACCTAGGGTAAAATCACTATTTAATATTTTAATATTTTTCAAAAAATTATTTCAAGAACTCCAGTCCATGGAATCACACACCGTCTCAGTTCCTAGTCTCTTAATAATTCCATATAGTATATAAAAATAATACATGAAAATTTTGAGAGGTTATAGATTTTTTACTAAATTCCAAAGTAATGACCATTTAAACCCCCTTTGGATTTTGAATATCTATTATCAGTTAACATATAACCAGATATATTTTATTTATCAAATATTTAATACCATATGAAATATAATAAAGAAAAAGATAATGGAGCATAATATTTTTATAAGGATCATGACTCAACACGAGTATCTAGTCCTTTTTGTATTTGGCATTATCCAACTCATATATTATCCACTATAATATCCATCATAGAATTAAAAGTATTTGGTTAGGGATTATGTTATAACATGAAGTATTATTCTATATAATTAAGATGGGGGGGGGAGAATCAACCTAAAACCTTCATCAGTTTCAACCTATACTAAATTTATCATCCCACTTGTTCTGTATACTACCTCCTCATATTTTTCAATTATTCAAAGTGATTTTCAATAAAAAATAGTCTTCTACTAGTAGAGACATCAAATGGTTTATTGTACTGATGCTTCCTTTCTATTCTATATGCACTCTTGTATGTTCCTTTTTCTTCCACGTCCGATAAGTTCATAATAGGGAGGAATTACTCATTATTCCCAAGTATTTGGATTAAATGAAAATGAATATTTCAGGTAAAAATATCTAAAACCATTTTAATTCCTCTTTTTCATTATGGTTTGACTAGCTTTATCAATATGATCAAGTTGATGCCTCCCATAGAACTTATTATTCCATATTATTATTGAAATTTGAAAAAATGGTGTATTGTAGGAACATATCACAGAATCTATTACTTATACTTAATTTTCAATCTTCTTTGATGAACCAAATAAAACCTCCTTAATATCATTAGGTTTTTTATTCTTCTATACAATACATATTTAGCATTACAGTGTATCAATTTTCATTTTCTATTTACTTGATTCAATATCTCCCTCATTCTTCTTATAATTTTAATTATTTTATATTCATTTAATATTATTTTATATTATTTAAATAATATATTTCTAGAAACTCTCAAGAAATTTCATCCATCTTCATAATTTGATCCAACAGATATCAAATTCTTATATAGCTTTCTCAGAGAGATAAATTAAAAAAATTTAATAAGAAATTCCTTTCAAAATATGGCCATGATCTCCTCCACCAATTATTTAAAAATATAAACATCTTCCTCTCTTTAGAAATCAGCTATGAAATCTATTTCATTTAATTTATTTTGAATTTTCATCAATATATGCATGGCCTCATTCAATGTATACTAATAATGTGGAAATATCCCTTGTAGAGTGGATCCTCTATAATTCAACTTTAATCATCTTAAAATTGGTTCCTTATGTTATAAATTATAATAATCACCCATTTTTATATTTTTTTAAATGAAGAATTGATCACATAGAATCACCCAATTTATAAATCATTCATCAAAATCTATTAAAGTGAAAAAATGAATGATGTTTTATTTATTGTTAATAAGGATATGAGAAGTAAAATTAAAAGTGTATTGATAATAAATAAAGAGTTTATTTATATAATTCTATGATAAATGGAAAAGGAAACTGTATGTTTCTAATTGAAAAAAGGTTGGAAAACTTCATTGTATCAGGACCTTTAAATGTGATAATTGATGTGTTGTTCTTCATGGAAACAAAAGGAAGGAGTTGATGGCTGAAAAGAACTATAAAAATTAGTTTTTAAGTGTTTTAGAAGGAAATATGATAAATTGAAAATAATATAAGAGTATTTTATAAAGTCTATAATTTATTTTGAAAGAGATAAAAACGGATAATCCATAGAAATCATGTATGAATTATGGCCAACATAAAACTTAGGAGTTGGGCATATGATTTTTTACAGTAGTTAAATTTTGATGATTTGTGTGTATAAATTTACAACATGTTAAGGATTTGGGATTATTAATTTGATGAATTATTACTTTTCCAACATCATAATTTGAATAAGTTGTGTCATACTTTCATGTTTTCCACATGCAATTTTCTTAGGGGAGCACATATGACTTTTCTTAGAATTAGACTTGAAAGGTTCTATATATGAATTTAAAATAGTGTATATAAATTTTAGTATTTGGAATATTAATTTTCTACTTTATAAGAATTATAAAGTTATATGAAAACTAATAAAACCTAATAATTTCTAGAATTATGAATTTTGAATAAAAGGAGAAGAATTCAGACAATGCACCAGCCGATCTTCATGGAATATAAATACAAAAATAGCTCAAATGAAATTAAATTCATGCTTATAATTAACAATAAAACCAAATGTTTTACTGTTAGAATAATTAGTGTGTTGTTTCTACACCACATTCTATAGTTCCACATCACATTGTATGATCACATAAATACGTGGAGGGAAATTCAAATGGAAATAATTCTATATATTTTTTCTAAAATAAGGATGTAATAATTAAAATATCATATAAAGTAAATATATAAAGTATTATAAGATTTATATGAGGATATTTATTGAGAATTAAAATAATTTTGAATGATCATATATATATTTAGAAACCATTTATCAATTTAAAATATGAGATAAATGTTGCTTTCGATGTTCATGGAGTTTCTAAAATTATGTTTTAGAAAATAATACTCACAATTTTTTTTCAATATATATATGTTAAAAAGAAGAAGTAATTTTTGAGAGGGTATTGATGATCATGAATACTATATAAATATTTAGTTATTGAGAACTTAATACCCAACAATATCAAGAAGAAAGAGGCGACCAAAGCTGGGATCCATTCAAGGAGGATACTTTTTGTGCTTGAGCATTTGAAGTGATGAGGAGTACTAGATTATATGAAGATATGGAAATATTAGAAAGTTGGATGACCATATTATAAATAATTCTTAGTCATATATACTTGAATAAGTGAACATGAGCATACTAGTTTATCCTATTTTTTTGGAGGAGGATGTACATCAAGTGGTGAAGAAGAAGCCAATAATAGAAGGAGGTATTTCTTATTTTGGTCTATAACATTGTAGTGGGGAACTATGAAGTTAAAAAGTTTTATGTGGGACTCAGGTTCTAGATCTTCATAGTAATATAATATAATTGGTCTAGTAAGGTCTATGGTGTAACCACTTGTGCATTTAAGGGAGAATCCATTATTAGTACTAACTAATACTGACAAGGAGTATGATTTCACACTGAAACTTATAAATGATTGTGTTCTTGGGATCTTTTCATTCCACTATAATTACATATGTTTGAGTTAATAAAGAATGATAGAATTTTTTTAACTCTCAATATAGATTGAACATTAAAATAAAAATATATAAAATAGGCCATCGATTCACTACCACTCTTAGTGGTCCAATCGAAGCTGGGCTCTACAAGTGGTATCAATGAATATCCATGTTACCTTTAAAGATAATAACATTTTCATAGTACGAAGAACATAAATAATATAAATATTTGGGGTTTTTAAACATTTTTTGGGAAAAAATATCATAGTTAGAAGGGTAAGATACTACCCTACCTTTTATTACTTGGTCTAGAAATTTGAGATGCATCTACCATATGAATTTTATAACAGTTTTAGGAGCACATTTATCTTTATTTGATATGAGGAAATTGTAAGTGTATGAAAAGAAAAAAAAATTAATATGTATCCATTTGAAAAAGTATACCCAAAGGTAATGGAGCTTTAAGCTACGAAGGATATGTGGAAAAAATTGAAACGAATCTATAAAGGCAATATTAATGTTAAGTAGGGAAGACTACAAGTCTATGGGTACCTATTCTAAGATCATAAACTAGCTAATTCTAAGAACATTAATGATTATTTTATAAGTTTCAACATGATAATGAGTAATATCTAAGGGTTTGGTGAAAAGTTATATGATTCCTCCATAGTTAAAAATTTTATGAGAAACTTTCTACGTTGGTTTGATCTAAATGTATCACCCCTGAAAGATAGAGAAAACTTGAAAATAGATGAGTTAATAAATATACTCACTGATTATGAAATGATAAATACCACAAATTTTAAGAGGAAATATAAGTATGATATGTATTTAGAGGATTAAATAAATTTAAAATCCAAATATGAAGAGACTACATAATAATGTGATTATAAAGAGAAAAGAAATAATAAATATTAAAATTGTACGGTTATTCTTTTATAAATTTTTTAATATATGAAAGTGTAAAGGAAAGGGAAATATAATAAAAATCAATAATAACTATAATGTAATGGGAAATTTTTAAAATTAGTTTCCAAATAAGAAAGATATAGAATCTTAATCAAATGTGGAGGACATGAAACCTTAAAAATGGATATGGGATAAAAGCAATAAAAAAATTTAAGAAGTAAGAGAAGGAGTCTGATGAGATAAAACAGAATAATATGGATCATATACAAGAAGCTAGTCATAATAAAAAGTTAACTTTAAATCCCATTTTGAGAGAGGTTTTGAAACCTAAATTTCTGATGATGGAGAAAAAAGAATAGAATCAGAGTACATGTTAAAAGAGAATTTGGGAGCTTGTATTGAGTATAATACATAACAAAATAATGAAAAGGAAATATTCTGAAAGAAAATAAAAAGTTATATCAAGAGAATGAGGAGTATAATAAAAAAATAAATAGATTATATTTAAGGGATCAAAGAATAAAAACTAAGAGTAGTTGATTAAGTTAATGTTCTTAGAAATTTAGAAGAAAATTTCACTAGAAAATAGGAAGTGATCGTTGGGACATAACATATATGTCATGGTTCACAAAATGTATTAAGGAATATCAGATAAAACTTTTTGAATGTTATTGAGATTAATTCTGAATCTATTTAATCTGGTGATAAGAAGGATTCATATAGGAAAAGTAAATCTACATTCAATCAAATTAAATTAGCTATTTCTAATAGTGAAAGTAACAAAAATAATCCTGGAAATGTTTGTACCAAAAGGATAAGTAAGAGGTCCTCTTATATATTAAAGGGATATAGGAATATTTTAGGAAAAACACTTCCCCTAGGAAAAATGAGGCCCAATTTTTATTAGGTAAACAAAAAGAATATTCTAGAGAAATTCACCACTAGTATGGAAGATCAATGTATAGAAGCTATTGTTGGTGATATGTAAGTTATATAGATAAATCATACTCTTACTCAAATAACATGTCAATTATAGGTAAGTGGAATGAATCAAAGGGGTATATGATGAGAAAATGATGAAAAATTAAAAAAAATAGTTATGAAAAAAAATTCATCAAATATTGTAACCTAAAATAGATTTGATTATTTAGAAGAGTTGTTTGGTAGATATGGATAATAGGGTCACAAATTTGATGTTTTCATGACTAAGATACTATGAGAAGATAACTATGTTTTAAAAGGGAATACATATTATATTATAAAAGGGGGAAATTCATATTCTGATGAGGTTTCTATGAAACCATGTGAAAAATTAAAACAGGTATAACATACAAAGATGAAATGTTTGACAGTTTGGCCAGATCAACTGAATGTGGATGAATAATTAGAGAAATCTCAAATGGATGCCACAAACCAGGGAAAGAAAGTTGTTTTGAAAGAAAATAATAATGAACATGAGAAGTTATCCATAGTTTGTGACTTGAAAATCCAACAAAAACTATATGAAAGGTGTGGATGAACTGAGAATAACATGAAATAATACATTAAAATTGTATAAACTAAGAATAATTAATGATAACAGTTATGCGAGGAAAAAGTAGTAAAATTTATTTAATGTCTTATGTGGAGAGGAAAAGTCCACATAAATAGAAAATTCTCGGGAAGAAGGTAATAATGAAACCTATGAAGGATAATAACAAGAAAGTGAACAATAACCAATATATGATCCTAAGAAATAAAGAAAATATAAGGTTGATAGGAAAATTTCAACCTCATTGTTTCAACTTAGAATTTAAAATCTCTCTCCTTATTCCATTTTTTTCTATCTAACACGGAATTCAAGGATAAGGATGATTATTGCACAAAATTTAAAACAAAGATTTCACTCATCATAGATTTTAATAACTTTAATGAAATGGAGAAATTTAATGCATCCCTTTGGAGGGAGAAAACATGTAGGAAATTTTTCAAAATATCATGATACAGTGAATCTATAATTTTGATAAAATCTTTAAAAATTGGATATTGGCATACAAAAATCTCCCTTACATCCCTAGTTTTTGATTGTATCAAACATATTTTAAAGGGGGAATGTTAACTGATAAAAAGAAGAATAAAAGAGGGAGTTTGTTACCTTTCACATGAACTATTTTAATTTGTTTACTAAGATGTGTAGAGGATTAAATTAATATTTATAATTTATTTAAAATTTCCAAAAAAAAAAGAATTTGAGTAGGTATCACATGATGGATTAGTTATAGATAGTTTTGACCACTTTGGAAAAATAAATATTTTTTTCTATACTAGGATAACCCATATTGACTTAGAGTTGTATGAATAAAGGCTAATTTATAAGAAAAACATATCATGAAATCCTTTTCTAGAAATTAGATCATGATGTGATTCTATAAATATAAGGGAGAATAATATCTTTAGAAGAAATGTAAAGAATATGAGATGAGAAGACTCCTATAATCCCTATATTACATTTTAATTTATTATCAATAGGGGGTATATGAATTACTTAGACATTGGTAAAGATTAAAGTAGTTTTTCAAACAAATATAAAGTGGGATATTGAAGTTCTAAAATAGGTGAATTTGTATTTTTTACTAATAAGGCTATGAGAAGTAAAAGTAAAAGTATGTTGAGTGTATATAAAGTGTTTATTGAGATACTACTATGGAGAATAGAAAAAGAAATTATTGGCTAATACTTAAAGAACTTGGATGGACAACCTTAATGCAGTATCTAATTTAATCATGTTGATCTATGTGTTGTTATTCTTGGAAATAAAAGGTAGGTATTTATGGATGAAAATAACTTTCTATAATTCTTTTAAGTTACTGAGAAGGCCTTGGGATAAATCGAAGAGGATTTGAGAGTATTTTGTAAAGTCTAGAAATCCTGTGAAAGATATATAAAATGGATAAGTCCCATAAATCACATAAGAATTATATCCCATGTCTAATATATAATATGAGAATATAATTTTTTTCCTATAATTGGGATTTGAATTGTTGATTGGGTGACTTTTAAATACATGTGTGTCTTTGGGAATATAACTTTATTGTTATATGAATTTTCCAATGTCAAAAAATGAATAATCCAAATCATACTTTAGATCAAGCTACCCATGACTCTCTCAAGGGAGAAAATATGAATTTTTCTAATCTTATAATTTGAGGGAACCATTTATGAATTTCATATAGTACACAAATTAATTTGAGGATAGGGTATATGAATTTGTCAATTTTTAATATTTATAAATTCTTATGTGAAATTATAATATTAAGAATTCCATAGTTTGGAATTTTTAATAAAAGGATAAGAATTTAGACAATATAGAAGTTGGTGTTTACGAAAAATAAATATCCAAATCACTCAAATGAATTGTGACTACTTCTGATAAATAAGAATCAAACAGAAGGTGTTGTTTTGAGAAGAAGTAGAGTGATGTTTCCACTCTGCAAGCCATAATTCCACAACAAACTTCATGGTGACATGTATATGTTGAAGTAAATTAAAACAGAAATAATGAAGTTGATTTCATAGAAAATAATGTTTTGATAATTCAAATATCACATAGAGGAAATATCTCACATCTTATAAAATTTAAAAGAGGATGATAACTGAGAATTAAAATAAATTTGAATGAGGAGATAAATTTGGACACCATTGACTGATTTAAAAATTGAGATCATTATTTCTAAAAAAGATCATTGAGTTTCCAAAAATCCATTTGTTATCTAATATTGAAAATATTCTTTTGTAAATATATATGGATAGAAAATATGAATAAATTCATGATTGGATATTGATTTTCATGAATATTGTTTGATAATTCATTTACTAAGAACCTAATATATTATAGTATTATGGAGAAAAATAGGAGACCGAAGTTGGGATCTATTCAAATAGGAGAAGACATAAAATTATTGGGTATTCAATGTGTTGAGGGTACCACATTTTGTGAAGATATAGAAAGTTGAGGAAGAAAGATGACTATGTTATGAAGAATACCCAGTTGTACAGGCTTGAATAAGTGTACCTGAGTGGACTAGTTGATTTAGTTTGTTTGTGGAGGAATATCGACATCAACTGGTGTAAAATCTGACAAAATTATAAAGATATATTTATTATTTTAAGACATAACCTTGTAGTGTTAAAATGAGAATATACAAACTCTCCCATGGGACTTAAGATCTAAAGTTAAGTGGTACTCAATGAGAATTGGACTGGGATGACTCATAGAGTAATAACTTTTATACATAGTGGAGATTCTATGATTAGGGTAAGTATTATTCTTAAAAACCGAACCTTGTAAATGATTTTGTTCTTATTCACCTTATATTCCACTCCAATTGGGTGAGGTTGAGTTAATCAATAAATATAGGATCATGGATTCAACTAGCCAAAATGGTTTGATATTAAAAGAATAATTATTAAAATAACATTTATTTATTCCCCCCATTTCTCCAACCAAACATGGGCTCTATATTTATTTATTTTGGAAAACTCAACAAATTATTGTAAAGGAACTCATCCTTAAAAATTTAACAAACATAATTATAAAGAAACCAACTATAATTATGAACTTGAAATCATCCTTATAAAGTGTTATATTCATTTATATAAAGTTTTAATATCATCCTAAAAAACTCTTGAAACATACTTCAGAAGCTTGTCATGTATCCTTATGAAGCAGGCTACCATCCTTATAAAGTTCAAGAAATGAATCACACAAAGTCTCAAATTGGTATGCCTTTTCCACTTTTATACTTATCCAAATGAATCTTATGAATTAATCAAAGAATTATGTAGTAAATAATCATCCTTAAAAAGTCACTAATCATCCTTATGATCTCTAAGATGATAAATTCATCCTTATAAATGATGTACTTATTGACAATGACCTGACTACCGTAGCTTATAATTAGTGTTTAATTTATTACATTGGCACGAGATATAAGTTATATTATCCAAAAGTTTTAATAATTTTTTAGTATTAGTATAATAGATAAATAAATGAATTTCACATTATAATTGAAAAAATAAAATACAAAACAATGTGATATTTAATATTTTGCATCCTTAAACTTATTCACAGATTCCATCTTAATATCCTTGGGAATGGAAAAAATAAGGAACGATCACATTCTCAGTAAGGGTAATATACAGTAGAAGTAGTCAATAATCAATAAGGAATAAACAACATATAAAGGTAAATAATCGAAAAAATTTCTAATTAATCAATAACTTGAGCATGAAATACATCCATGGATAATATAAATGTAGTAATCTTATGGATAAAAATAACCAAATTCTCAATGAAGGAAATAATTAATCTTATATGTCATGATCTCAGACATCATGATATCTATACCATCAATACCTTACACCCATATAGTTTAATTAATTGGTAGGTATACACCATAAAATTATCTAAAGTTAGCTTATTGATTTTTTCTCATGGGACATGTCGATGCATCAAGGTGCTATCTAAAAATAGGCCCTACCCGTCACTACTTATACAATGTGTTCCTCATATATTGAATGATAAATTCATTTCATAAACAATATTACTTATTAATTAATATACATATTGATTAAATAATAAATATTTATCAATATTTTCCCTATTCAATCAAATACAACACCATATATAAAAATGATATATAGTTTAGGCAATAATTATATCCATTATTCAAATAATATAGATATTTAATAGAAATTAAATATAAAATGGTCATAAGAAAGTGAATTTTTCAAGAAACAATTAACAATCAACAAACTTATAAGAGATAAGAGATGACCTTCAGTTCATTGAGAATATAGGTTTTATAAGAAAATTACGTCCTTTTGAAGAATAAAGGGAAGGAAGTGAAATATTAAAATAATATTTCATAAAATATTTTTCTTTGTAAAACCACTAAAAATTTATATAATAATATAAATTTCTTAAAACAGTTATGGTGTTGGGGAAGTAGGTTGTCTCTATATATACTAAAAAAAATCAATATTTTTTCTTTTTGTAAAGAATGTAAAAAATGTATCTTTCGGAAACAATTACAAACACTTCTTAAATTTTGTTTAAAAAATTAAAGTATAACTTAAAATTTATTTAATAAATCATTTGAGTAAATAAAATTTCTTTGGTAATACAATTTTAAAAAACATATCCAATGAAAAAAATATATTTGATTAAAAGAGGAATAAAATTGATTTTTTTTTAAACATTTCTGTGCTTTATTCAAGTACCAAATAAAGGAATAGTTGGTATTTTTTTTAAAATACTTAAAAATATATATTATAAGAAAATATATGTAATTTACGAAATATAGGTTATAATATTCTGTCAAATTAAATAAGAGTAATCCCAAAAATAGAGATTATAAAATAAATTCTTATGTCTTTGGTAACTTTTAAATTAAAACCCCTAGAAAGAATAAAATTGAATTGAAAAATTCATTATCATTAATAATTTGTTACTCATGTTAAATATATCAAAGGGGTTGTATATACAGCATTCAAATTTTAATAGTTTCATAATAACAAATATGTCTCAATAGAGTGTAATTTGAGATGAAATATATTACAAGAATCATACAATTGAAGTGAGAATTAATCAATGAATTTATTATGTATATTAAATTTAAATCCACATATAAAGATTGGAGTTAGAACAAAAAATTATAAAATGTAGTTATAAATATTATCTTAAAATATCGGAGACAATGAAGAGGTAATATAACCCAATGAAAATAAATTGAGTTATGAAACCCCTTACCACTTGGTAACTTTCAATTAAATTCCACTTGGATCAAAAAAATTTAATTGAAAAGTAAAAACCATTAATTGTAAATTATTCATGATATAAAATGTAATAGTGGAAGTATATACACCATATAAAATAAAATGGTGCATATCATTAAAATATTCCCTAATGAAATGAAAATTGACACAAAATCCATTACCTCAGGTCCGACTCATCATGTAATTTCTTTATCTTATTAAATAATAAAATTATGATATTTATTTATTTTTATAATAAATTTTTTAAATTTTATCATTCCTTTTTATTTTATTTAATACAATAATGTTATATTTAATTATTTAATCAGTTAAGTTCACATCAGATGTATTGTTGATATTCAGTTCATATGTCCAAAATGACTCTGGTAGTTTGAATATGGTAAAAGTGTTCATTATATAATTATATATAGAATAATAATAATGAATTAATTATAAGTTTTATACATGAATTAAACTTTTTAAACCAACCATTTTATATTGTTTTAAAAAATCATCTATGTTATAATCATGGAGACGGTAATCCATATGTACGCATGAGTAATGTTTCCATTTTCCAACGATCATGATAGAAAGAACATAAAATTTATTTCATATTTCTAGAATTATCATTATATCAAAAATATAATTTTGTTTTTTTAAATATACTTATATTTAGAAATCATGTGATTTGGTTATGAAAAATGAATCACATCACTTTGTGTAGGTGACAATCTACACATATGCACGAATGAAATTATCATTTTTAAATGAATGGAAAGGTATGAAATTATATAATATGTTATATTTGTATAATTTTAAATATTTCATTAATATCACACACACAAACACACATATATATTAAATCCATAATTTAATCCATCAATGAGTGGTGGTGACGGAAAATGAATTACATCGGCTCACGAGGTGGTTTTCTTCCATACACATGAACTATAGTTTCATTTACCATTTGATGGAAGATGAGATATATAGGGTATAACATTAAAATAAAAAATATAATTATATGAGTGATACTGATTTTATTTTATCATCATGGTTGAATAATATTTGTAGTAGGTGGAAGAAGAATTAAATGAAAATTCTCATATAAGAATGATACCTATTCTTAAGACAACCTCTTTAGGTTTACACCAAAATACTTCATAGGATGGTTTTATAATAAAACCAAGTACTATAGGACCTATTAAATGAATTAAGTAAGTTATGTAATCATGTATTGAAAAAAAGGATCTTGAATTGTGGAGAGTAAAGGAGGGGGTTCCCTTTTATAAGTTAAGGGAGGGGAAATTTTGAAATTTCTTAAATTATTAAATTATAATATTGTCATATTCAATTAAAATACTTATAAATGGACATGGATTAGAATTTGGGGTAATATAAGGAATAAATATTACCATAAAATGAGGTTTATTCAAGTTTAATTAGAAAAATATCCCTCATATCTTGGCTTAACCCCTAGTAAACCCATTTTGACCATAACTGCAGTAACAACCTTTTCCAATAGAAAGGGTCATAATTTTACTTATAAGATAACAATTATATCATAAATGAAAAATGGTTGAAATTATAGAGAAATTATTATCCTAATATTCCTCTTTCATGATTAAAATTATTTTTAAATAATTTAATAAAATATTATTTAACATAAAATATCATTAATTTCATTTTTGACACTATTCATTTAATTTAAATTTAAAGGCATCAATATAAAATTTAATTTCTAATATAATAAAATTAATCATAAATAATAAAACATTATTAATTATAAAATTATTTTGGACTAATAAATAATCCCAAATACATTAATTATAATGTTTTAAAATTATTTACCTTCAGTTTTCCAATATTTACACAAGCATTGTGTTAGCGTTTAAGTGAACTGTATGATCAATAAAAACCAAATTTAAATTTCCATAATGAAAATAATTTCATTATAATCCAAAAAACATTAATATTCATTCCCCACTTATTTTTATACCTTTGATAACATGTAAGAGATATTTAAAGGAAAGAGAGTGACATTTTTGCATTTTTGTTACTTAAAATATTATAGAGGTTGATTTCATGGATAAATGTATCATAAATAATTAATTTTAATGATAGAAATAAATTCATCCAATAATAATTAATATGAAAAATTATGGTCTTAACACTTATTTTTAAATGAGTTTAACCCGATTTTCCCTTTTACTCTCATGATAATTTTTTTTCATTTTTATTATTTATTATGAATAAATTATGTCAATATTTTACATAATATTAATTATTATGATTAAAAATATGAAAACCATTTTATCATATTCAATTCACATAATTAGTTAATATAATTTAGAAATGAACCGCAAAATATGTTGAAAAATGAGTTTTCAAGAAATATATTTTTCAAGCATAAGATGATCTTACATTAAATATATAACTAGAAATCAAAATTACATGAATTTAAATTAAAATATGGAGATATATAATCTATAATTTTTTTAAATCATTATTCATTTGGTTTTATTTTAATTAATTAAATTGGAGAAACATTATGCCCTTAAAAATAGTTTTTAGAAAAATACATTTTAAGCCTAAAAATAAATTTATACCAAAATAAATTTTTAAAATGATTAAAATTTAATTAATTAGATTAAATATAAATAATAAATAATTATTTTAATTTCAAATAAAGTTTAAATAATAAAGGTAAATATAAATTACATAATTTATTGAAAATAAATGACAGTTTTACAAAAGGGGTATTTTTTCACTATTCATTAAAAATAACCATTTTTAGAAATATCCCAAAATTTCACCCTATGTTAATTTTAAAATTTTGATTTAAAAAATTAGGTTAATTTTTTTGAATAAAATTTCTAAAAAAGGAATAGATTAATTATATTATTTTCTTACAAAAATACAAAAAAAAATTATGAAGAAAAATATGTGTTTGAAGCATGTCAAGACATTACTAAAAATTGTTTCCTTACTTACCAATATATTATATTCATCTAAAATATTTATACATAATTTTTAAAAAAATTTCGTTCCTATTCATACTACTGGTTTTATTGGATAAGTTATAACAGTCAAGTTTAAATTGTATACCATGGTTCGTTTAGGACCGGTGTTGTGTTTCGTATATGCTATTGAACATAATGTTATTATTTTAAAATCTCAAGGTATTAATTTATACTAAACTTAAATAAATTGGGTCCTCACAATTTTAACTTTTTCTCAGAAATAAATAGTTTGACATTTAAAAAATTCGTTTGTTGAAAAAACCACATTAGAAAAGGGATAACAAAACTTTCTGTTAAAAAGAGGGAAAGTTAAATACAAATATCATCTAGAATTAAAAAAATATGTTTCCAAATAGGAAGACATTAATCAGAGGTGAATATATGGATATAGTGGAAAAATAAATGTCCATATAATAGAAGAGAGTGATAAATAACAATGATCACAATAAAGTGAATGACCATGATAAAATTAACAATAAAAAAAATCATAAATCATAGAGGTGTGAAAAAGGACATTATTTCCTCAAAAATGATCATAATAGGTCATCATTTCTATTTCAAGATCCTTTTTCCAAATTTTAGGAATTATTTTACCATCTAGATTAAGAACTTATGGAAATATAATTACATGATAAGTAAAATTTAATCCTTTAATAAAATTACACAAATAATATCATATTTTTCTCCAAATGATGAGTACTAAAGGTGATATTTTTA
Source organism: Viscum album (assembly GCA_963277665.1). Classification (NCBI taxonomy): domain Eukaryota; kingdom Viridiplantae; phylum Streptophyta; class Magnoliopsida; order Santalales; family Viscaceae; genus Viscum; species Viscum album. Next base: position 813,345,956 of record OY728122.1, on the reverse strand, counting down.
TACCTAAACCACTAAAATCCTCTTCTAACTATAGAATCATGGGTTTTTGATCCAGTCGAAAATCCTCAACTTGTTTGAATTTTTGAGTTTTGTGGTCAGACCAGCTTTTCCCTTGATCATTGAAACCTAATTATGGGATTTTCATTGATCCAAGGAATTTATTTTAGATGGGTTTTATGTATTAGATAGTTCCTTGGTGTTTTAGATGAGTTTTGGGTATATCATAGCCTAGAAACACTATTTTGGGAAAGCTCAAATAGAAGCACATGGTTTGGACAAATGGTGTGGCATCCTAGGAGTAAGTGTGTGGCCCATCTAAAACAATGGACATGGTTTATTAAAAAGTGTGGGTGGGGGAACATGACCATGAAAAATCTCTGCAGTTTTAATAGAGGGGATTTTCATGGTCTATTAAAGGTTTGGAAAATAGTGCACCTAGCTATTACGGGTGTGGTTCTTGGAAAGTGGGAACCAAAAAGTTGGCGTATAGTTAGCAAAACTATGTGGCCAAACTGTGCAACACATTTATTTGGGTGTAATTATATTTTTTCCCTCCCTCTATTTATGGTTTCCCTCCTACTTTCTTCCCATTTACACCACACATGGCTTATTTCACCTATTTTCTTCTTCATCCATAGGCTTTTGCCTTTTCACCTCATATGGACTCCGATACTTAATATTTTTGTCTTATTGGTAGTGTATTTATAAGACCTTCATTATTATTACTTCTATTTTCTATTTATCTTATAATATGGAATGCAAAATCTTTATCAGCACCTTTTCCCTACTTCTACGGTGTTTGTCAGAACACCGATTTGTCTCGTTTCAACTCGATTTAGAAGCTAATATCAGACAAGCGAGCATCTACAAGTATATAGCATGTGGAACCAAGATTTCTCCTCGATTTTGTGGATGTTTTAGGGGAACATTCAATATACTCAATGAGGGTAGTCTAAGAGAGGCCTATAAATATTTAAATTGTTGCATTTAAATTGTTAAATTGATGATATGATATGCCTATGGGCATGCTTCTGCTACACTATAATGGTTGATACAAGTAAGCGTCTTGGCCCATCCTGAGTAGTTTAGCCTGTGTGCGAAAATGGAATTAATTAAATTTTTATATTTATTGTTTGGTTCTATGGGAACATGACTAAAAAAACTCGAGGATTGAGGTGATATTGATCACTTGGACTAAGGTGGCATGGTTCATTAGGTTGGCTTTGTCCTAGGTCATTTGGGGTGATGTCTATCACTAGGTTGAGGTGACATGATCATTGGATTAAGGATATGAGGTCATCAAGATGAGGGAATGTCTCTCGGTATTTGAGATAGTGTGGAACATCAAGATTTGGTGACATGGTCATAGGATTTGAAGGTGTAAGATGACGTGGTTTAGGTTTTTTGTTGATTTTAACTCACCGTTGTAGGAAGAAACGTTGTTAGAGTCATGTTCACACAAATAGGACTCAGTCAAGGCAGTGTTGACCATGCATTATGGGTGGAGGCCTGAATAGATTACGTGTCTTAGGTGATGGTGTTGACTATCATATATATCGGGGGTGGTCACCACAAAAAGCTATATGTATAGTGATGGAACTTCAATTGGGGGTTGATTCTCACTATTATACTTGAGGCTGAGGTGCTTGGATTATTGGAAATTAGACATCTGTAAAACCCCAAGGTTTTCTAAAAGTAAATGGAAATGCACGAAACTTCGTTTTATGTAGATATTTATAACTATCCTTTAAAAATAATTTTGTCACTTATATGTTTTGAATTTCAAAAAATGGTTAGCTACAATTGTGTTCAACATGTCATTTGGAGTCTAATGAATCTGACTTGTTTTTTTGGTGAATAGTAACATACCCTTATGAATGGTAATATTAATAGTAATTTGACCCTAATGAATAATAAGTTGTGTCATTATTTTATTTTCTTAAGGCTTTAATATAATGACTTGTTGGTTAATTTTTCAATGTGATATAAAAGAAGTTATAGTTTTTAAATTATAAATTATTGAAATAAGTTTTATTTTATTTAAAAATTAAATTAATAATCTTTATAAAAATATTTTCAAAAAATGGACTTCATTTTTGAATTCTAAGCATCTAAAAATGGTAAGCGTTATTTTTTGGGATTTTTAGGAAATTCTTGAATTTTTGATGAATATTAAAATACGATAAAATATGATAAATGCTAAATACTTGATTTACTACATCATAGGTGATTCAAGGCTGATGTAAGACCACTTGGTTCTAACTCACATGAAATTATTACAATTTGGGGTCACATTAATTATGATTATTCATATTCTTGAGCAAAAATATTATAATAATGATTAAAATAATATTAAATACCTCCTCTCCTCCACTATAAATACCACCCTCATTTCCCTTTTCCTCTTGCACATATAAAGCCTTGATCCTTTCCTATGTTCATACCAATACTCCTCCCAAGGCTATTTCCTACGTTCTAGAGCTGCTGGTCTCACCAAAAGGCCAAAAACCAAGGCCTTAAGAAGGATCTCAAGGAGAAGAGATCAAGAGGTAAACATCCTCGTTTATTTTCTTTATTTTCTTTCATTTTATGTTATTATTTTTAATTAAATTTGGATTATGTTGGGCTATGACATTCCATATTACACTTACTGACCATATTATGTAATAATGATGAGGAAACCTTTTTCTCTCATCAAAATAGTTTATGAAATTTTAAGTGACGTCGTTAGGCTGTTGAATTTTTGTGAGAGATATCTAATTTTTTCTTTTATTTTGATTTATCTTATTCTTATTTCCTCAAATCCTCTTATCCAAGAGTAATGGAAGCTCATGAATCATTTATATTCTATATTTTCTCATGTTCATGTAAAATTCATCACCAATATTTTTCTCCTCCCCTGCTTATTCAAGAAATTAAAAACATGTTCTGTGATGTGTCGAATTACCGACATCATGGACGATGTGATTTCAATATGCTTTAATTCATTCAAGGATGGTCATGAAACCATTTTTTTGGTTTAACCAGGTTATAATATATTTATTATGTCTCATCCATGGTTCTTGAATCTATTTTTACACATGGTTTTAATTTATAAAACAAAATGAGGTCGTTATTATCAAAGAACCACTAAAATGATCTAAACGAACATCATTAATGTTTTAACATATTAATCATCCTCATGTAAGAATTAAAAATGATAAATGGTATAATTTATGGTTCTATAAATATTTAAACAATACTCTATTTCAATTATGTATTTTCACTTCCAATCGATAATAACAATCTATCATGAACTGATCATGAAAATCATGTAAAGAACTCACCCAAAACAGTGCAATGAACAAAATACTAACAATTAAAAGATGTAATAAAATGATCATATAAGGTATTATAAATATGGATATGATTCTTTAAGATATTAATAACACTATTTTAACCACTATATAGGAGTTTTAAAAAAGTTTTATGTAAGAAAAACCTGAGGTAAGGGAATTCTTAACCCGATTTCCATTCATTGGGTTAACCTTCTACTTCATTATTTATGTGGTATTAAAATTTTTTGTGTTATGGGTTTTGTTTATAATATGTTGAATTGTGTGTATTTATAGTGTATATACATATTACATTCACTCTATTAAGTATCACTTGAATTATATGATATTTCTAAGGGGTTTTCCTTTAAAATTCCCTTTTTAAACTCTGTTTTACAACATTCAAAATCAATATTTTTATAAAATCATTAATATAATATGATTATGTTATAGTTCTTGAGATTTTTTTATGATGAAGGGTGGGATCTATATTTTCCTCCAATTCATTGGGTATGTGTAAGTTGAAGGTGGCTATATGGTTACTCCAAGTGTAACTATGATGGTTACAAAAATTTTAAGGTAGCTGTGAGGGTTACAAATTATAAGGTAGCCAAGAGGGTTACAAGATTATGTAAGTAAGGCCCCAAGATAACTTTATTGTTATATTTATATTCTTATGTATTGTATAAATATTGTGGAAATCTCATGTTTCACAAAGTAAGTATATATGAGTGATGAGTATATATTCTAAAAATGTTTTCATATATTATAAGTATTCATGGACTAATGTGCTATTTCCTTCTTTTACATCCCTTAATGATCTTTTTGTGCTCATCCCAAGTTTTTTAAATGATTTTCACAGGTGATCGTACCACAATTCACTGTGTAATTTTCACCTTTATACCACTGTATTGAACTTGTTTTATATCAAAAATTATAAAAATAATGGCAGTTTCATTCCATTTTTGAATTATTTATTTTGTGTTTATGACTGATAAAAAGTGAAATGATACTTTTTTTGATGATTCCATTGAAGGAGGAGGTTATTTGGAGGGCCCATGATGATGTCCAAGAAAAATGGTCCAAACTGCGCAAAATCCATACACCCTAGTGGATTCATCCGCGCACTACTCCTGAAGCGTGCATCCAAATGGGTTGAATTTTTTTGAGATGGTCCAAAATTCATTGGGCTAAATTTAATACGAATAAACCCAAGATTCATTTGTCCATATGGTTTCCCATATTACCGGATCTTTCCAGCATACCGCATCTGCACGAAGTCAAAAGTGGTGTGCTGTGATCTGTCTATATCTCAGGCTATATGTGCCCAAATTGTGCCAAACTTTCAGTGGAAACATCCAAGAGGTGGGGATAAATTTTTTTATTATCTCCAAATCTAGATAAGGTAGTATGGAGGTTGAAACACATGTGAAAAATGGTTTTTAGATATCTGTGTGCTCAAAACCACCTTCCCATTTTTCTATAAAATGGCACCTTGGGCTCCCCATTGGTAAGTTCGGCCAGGAGGAAAAGCTATGGTATTTTTGAGACCCAAAGAAGTCCTCTCATCATCCAAGGAGTTCTGGAGGCCCCTATCCTCATAGGGGAATCAAGGATGAAGAGGGAGTTCCACCCAAGCCTCCTCCTCCTCTCGATGGCGAGCTAAACGGAGGATGATCATTTCGAGCAAGCTACACATACTTGGGAGGGAGTTCCATAACATGTTATTATACTGGTTTTGTATAATTTGTGTGTTTAATATTTCAATTTTTTTTTCTTGACATGCTTCCCCCTGATTACATTTCATTTGATATAATTAAGTAGAACGCTTTTTATTTAAACACTGATTGGTTTGAGATTTCAAGTGGGAATTTTGGGTTGATCTGATTGGAAAACACAATAATACTATTTATCACACACATACATAAGATTTATATATGCCTTGGTAGACCTCTTATTCTCTATTTGATAACCAAATCCTGGCAACACAATTTTTGTGGCAAGGGGTGGTTTTTGAAGCATCATTTGAAGTGGCAGGAGGGGAGTCAAGATCTTGACAACCTTCAACCAAAGAATTAAACAAAACCATGTTAAATTTTCAGAACGATGAACTATAGAAGATGTGTGGTGAACTTGAAATGATCTTCTTCTCTCATAATTATTAATAAAAAACCTTTATTTATCAACTATTTAACTCTTTAATTGAGTAATTTACTTAAACCTATTTTCAAACCCCCCTATTTTCATAATTCTTATTAAAAATACATACTAAAAACCTATCAAAGATCATCGAGATATGACCTAGGGTCTTTCATAGAATATAAATAAATCTTAAAATCATAATCAATTTGGCCTTTAATGACAGCATAATTAAATTTTTGTGCCATTGTCGGGGAGTGCTTTGGTTTTAGTGCATGTTTTTGATAATTTTCTTTATAAAATTTATGAATGATTGTGTGTTTTATATTCTACCTTTAAATTTATTTTTGTGTTATAATTTATTTCTCGTGTAGGTTCTATGTATGACACATTCTAATTCGGGAGACCTACAAACTTTAAAACCCGAACCGGAGAGGATCTGACATCAGCGACCCTGAGATATACAAGAGAAACCTTTGAAGGAGGACACACAAAACATCAACACTCATCTTGATCATTCTTATTCTTATTTGGAAACCCACATTAAAACTAAAATTAATATGAATAAAATGGTGGAAAAAATATAACACTAGAATAAATAACCTCACCTGATGTTGATATCCAACCCACCTATATTAAATTATAAGGCGAGGCACCCAATTTTTAACTAAAATCTAGTTTAATTCATCTATTACCAAGATTTCATGGAATTCCTGGAGAGGATCCACACAAGAATTTAAAATAATTTCACACCGTGTGTTCTAAATTAAAACTTGAAAATGTGGATGAAGAACAAGTAAAGTTAAGGGAATTACCTTTTTCATTATAAGACACAACAAAATATTGGTTATATTATGTTAATTCCCCAATAAGAGGCTGGGCGGACATGAAACACCTTTTTCTTGAAAAATATTTCCCAGCCACTCGAACTGAAACAATAAAGAATGAAATTTGTGGGATAAGACAATATCAAGGGGAAACATTACATGAATATTGGGAAATATTTAAAAGGTTATGTTCATGTTTCCCACACCACCAAATAAGTGATCAACTTTTAATTCAATATTTTTATGAAGGATTAATTCCTATTAATCAAAATAAGAATGATACTGCTGTAGGTGGTGTGCTAGTTGATAAGACCACAATTTCTACAAGAACCCTGATTGAGAACATGACACAAAACACACAACAATTTCATTCAAGGTCCAATGTACATATTAAAGGTGTCCATGAGGTGAAAAGTACTGAATTCGAGAAGAAGGTGGACACAAAGTTAGAAGAGGTAAGTACCCTTCTTCGACAACTTGCTCTTTCCCAATGGAAATCCCAATCTCCTCCTCCCATCCATTGTGGTATATGCTCTTCTGACACCCACTAGTCGGACCAATGCCCCAAATTGAGGGAAACATTTGAGAGTTGTGAGGCAATATTTCCTGGCCGCCCCTATAACCAGCCATTTAGGAAAGAACCTTACTATCCATCAAACCCTAGGTGGAAGGAGAACCAAGTCTATAAGAAAGGGGGTATTCAATCCAAACTCAACAACAATGGAACTAACAGGGGCAGAGTAGTCATCCAACACCACCACCCTGAAATCCTCAACTACCCTAGAGGCCTTTCCAACTACCCCTACAAAACCCGAGCCTATCCTAGAAGATATGATAAAACAAATGGATTCCAACAATCCCTAATTCCAAAAAACCACCCAAGAATCCATACAAGACCTCAAATCCCAATTAGGATAACTAGCTAACTCAGTGGGTGAAATTCAAAGTCACAGATCAGGTAAAATTCCCTCTCAACCAGTAGTTAACCATAGGGATGAAGGAAATGTTAGTACCATCACCCTTAGGAGTGAAAAAAATAGAAAGTAAAATGAATCCTCCATTAGAGTCATCCCCTCCCGAGTAAACCTCCATACCAACCATTTAAAATGTTCAAAATATTGAAGAACCTTGTCTTGAGATAAGACCTTACAAAGGAAAGAGCATATACATTGATGAGTCACCTAGTCCAACCATTTCCCTTCCATTTCCTCAAAGGGAAACCCAACCAAGAAAACAAAAGTAAACTAAAATTGATAGGGAAATATTGGATATTATCATGAAAGTGCAGGTTAACATCCCATTGATTGATGCTGTGAAGAAAATTCCATGGTACGCCAAGTTTCTAAAGGAGATGTGTACAAACCAAAGTTGACGTTGAGGTGATGAAAAAGTGAGATTGGGGAGGAATGTTTCAGCATTGATAGATCCATCACTTCCCACCAAGTGCAATGATCATGGAAAATTCTCAATTCCATGCACCATTAGGGAGTATTATTTTTCTAATTCTATGCTTGATTTAGGTGCCTATATAAATGTGATGCCTCACTCCATTTAGTCTAAATTACAGATCAGGGAACTGAATCCCACTAGAATTGTTGTTCAACTAGCCAACCAGAGTACTGCACACCCCTCTGGTGTGTTAGAGGATGTTCTTGTGAGGTTTCGGAATTTAATTTTTCCTGCTGACTTTTATGTTCATAAAATGGAGGATGATAGGATAAATGGACATGACCTGATTATATTGGGTAGACTGTTCTTGAAAACTTCCAAAACCATAATTAATGTCCATAATGGTACATTATCTATAGAATTTGGTGGTGACAATGTCCATTTAAACATCCTTGATTCCATGAAGCACCCCTCAGAAGAACATTCCTCTCTCTCATTAAATTAAATTGATGTACTCCATTCCCCTGAAAACACTTCTTATCATTCCCTCGATCCCCTTTCTAAGTTTTCTTCATTGATTAAATTTATAGGTAATGATTCATGCAATGATTATTGTAGTGTATTATAAAAGTGTCATGCATGTTTATTATTTGATAATTTCTTAAACACCGAGGATCCAATGACCATCTATGATACTGTTAAGCTTGTAAAAGCTCATTCCTCATATGAGGATGATACCATTGAGCAGTTAGATGAAATCAGTGACCTCTCACTTTCACACATACTACCATCAATCCAAAATACACCTGAATTGTAACTGAAACAATTGCCTCAAGATTTAAAATATTCATATCTTTATAATGGAAACAAGTTGACCATCATTATTTCTAGTTCACTCCCTCCTGAGCATGAATTGCAGCTGCTTGAACTTTTTAGGAAGTATAAAGAAGCTTTGGTATGGACAATTTATGACATTACTAGTATTATCCCATCAAATTTTACACATCATATTTTATTAAATGAGGAGGCTAAACTAGTGAGGCAAACACAATGTCGACTGAACCCAAACCTCCTAGAAGTTGTAAAAAATGAGTTAACAAAATTATTGGCAGCTGGAATCATTTACCCCATCTCTGATAACCAATGGGCCAGTCCCATTCATGTAGTTCCTAAAAAGACTAGCCTTACAGTAATCAAAATTGAAAACAATTAATTGCTTCCAACTCATGTGCAGAATAGTTGGCGTGTCTGTATAGACTATCACTGACTAAACCAACACACTAAGAAGGACCATTTATCTTTTCCATTCATTGAACAAATGCTAGAGAGGCTAGAGGGTAAGTCCCAATATAGTTTCCCTAATGGGTATTCTGGATACATTCAGATCCAGATTGACCCTGAGGATCAGGAAAAGACAACCTTCACTTGCCTCTTATGCACATTTCCTATAGAAGGATTCCATTTGGTCTATTCAATGCTTTGGGTACTTTCCAACGATGCATGGTTAGTATTTTTTCAGATTACCTGGAGAATTTCATGGATGTATTCAGGGATGATTTCACAATTTATGGCTCTTCTTTTGATAAATGTTTGATTAGTCTTGGTTCAGTCCTACGTCGCTGTATTGAAACGAGTCTTCTATTAAATTATGAGAAATGACATTTCATAGTGTGATAAGGTATAGTTTTGGGACATGTAATTTTGGGGGATGGTATCCAAGTATATAAATCAGAATTGGATGTCATTTATTCCCTACCATTCCCCCAAAATGTGCAGGATGTGTGGTCTTTTCAAGGTCATGCTGGATTTTACCATCGTTTCATTCATGACTTCAGTAAAATTGCACTCCCCCTCTCCCGATTACTCTAAAAAGAAAAAGAATTTGTTTTTGATAAAGAATGTGAGGAATATTTTAATAAGTTAAAATGGGGTGTCACATCACCCCTGGTAATCCAACCACCTCGTTTGGATTTACTGTTTGAGCACATGTGTGATGCCTCTAACTATGCAGTTGAGGTAGTCTTGTCACAAAGAGTCTATTGAGCTCCACATGTCATTGCCTATGCCTCACGTACTTTGGACCCTACCTAAGAAAACTACACCAGAACTGAAAAGAATTCCTTTACATTGTTTTTTCCTTATACAAATTCAGGTCAAACCTTTTGGGGTATAACGTCATTGTGTTCTCATACCATGCAAACCTCTGGTATCTCCTTAAGAAACAGGAAGCCAAGCCACGTCTCATTCGCTGGATGCTCCTCCTTCAGTAATTTAATCTAGAAATTAGAGATAAAAAAGGAGCAATGAATGTGGTGGCTGACCATATCAGTAGGATTCCCCCATCCTTGGAAATTGACTCATCCCCCTGTATTCCAATTAATGACATGTTTCCCGATGAGCAATTGTACTGAGCTCAAGATGTTATTCCTTGGTATGCTGAAATTGGTAATTATTTGTAGCATCTTGCATTCCTATCAATTTCAACAAAAACCAAGAAAGTCGTATAAAACATGAGTCTCGTTGGTACATTTGGGATGCCCCCACCTTTTGCAGACCTATAGTGATCAAGTCTTTAGGTGTTCTGTTCCCGATAGTGAGTTTTAATCTGTCCTTAGATTCTGTCACACTCTTTCTTGTGGAGGCCACTTTGGTCCCCAATGGACTACTCGCAAGGTCCTTTATTCTAGCCTTTTTTGGACAAAACTTTTTCGGTATGCCCATGATTTTTTCAAATCTTGTCCTCATTGTCAAAGAATGGGGAATGTCTTTAAAAGAAAAGAAATTCCAGAAAAACCATTGCCCTTCCATGACATTTTTTATGTTTGGGGTATTGACTTTGTGGGGCCATTTCCCAATTCCTTTTGAAACTTTAATATTCTTATGGTGGTCGATTATGTGTAGAAATGGGTAGAGGGCCAAGCGATAAGGATAGATGATTCCAAAACAGTTGTGGAATTTTTGAGAACTCAGATCTTTTATAGGTTTGGATTACCTAGGTTCATCATTAGTGACCAGGGTTCTCATTTCTAAAACTGAACAATGCAATAACTTTTGCATCGGTATAGGGTCAGTCATAGAGTGTTTACTGCATATCACCCATAGACAAATGGTTAAGCTGAGGTGTCAAATAGATTGGTAATATAGATTCTTGAAAAAATGGTTCAAACCAATAGAAAAGATTGGAGTCTTTGACTTGATGATTCATTATGGACCTATCGTACTACTTTCAAAACTTCTATTTGAATGTCACACTATCATCTTGTGTTTGGAAAGAGTTGTCACCTCCCTGTTGAGATTGATCATCAGGCCTACTGGGCCATCAAACAATGCAATTCTAATCATTCTGGTGCAAGTTCTCAAAGGAAGTTGCAGATTCAGGAGCTAGAAGAAATGAGAAGAGAAGCATTTGAGAACTCTAGGATTTATAAGGAGGGTACCAAGGCTTCCCACGACAGTCTCATCCTTCATCGTTAGTTTCACATTGGGAAGAAGGACCTCATTTATAATGAAAGGCTAAAATTTCCTCTAAGAAAGCTTCGTTCCTGTTGGTTTGTCCCATACACTATTATTAGTGTATCTCCATTTGGTGTTTTTCGGGTTCAAAATGAATAAACCAAGCAAACCTTCACTGTCAATGGGAAGTGGTTGAAGCACTTCCATGAAGCCCTTTTAGAGTTCCCAATGGAGGAACTCCAGGTTCAAGAAGAAACATACTAGTGAAACACATCTGGTTTTATCCTTCCTTCTCTCCTTCTCAATTATTACAGTGAGGACATTACACATTCTAGGTGTCGGGGGATGTGTACATTCCTGGTTTAGATATGAATTTTTATCATTTTTTTCTTTCTTATCTTTTTCATCTTCTTTATAGTATTTTCACTTTTCCCCATCTTGTTGAGTTCATTAGGATTTTCATTGTCTTTCTTCTTTCTTCTCTTTCTCTCCTTCTTTATGGTATTTTCATTTTTCTCCCATCAATAATTTCAATGTTCCATGATTTGGTGACCATAGGGGGGGGGGGAGTAAAAATAACATAAAGAATGGAGAAAAAGAATATTTTTATGTAGTTAAAATCAGGGATTGGTTTTTAGTGAATTGGTTTTCTATCAATGATATAAATGGTTGTATGACTGTGAAACATTTGAGATGATTTATTCCCCTTGTGTGATTAGTTTTTGGGAAAACTGTGTCACTAATATCTCCATACATTTTTGCACCAAACCATGGAGTGTGAATATTTCTTAAGTAATATAAGGTAAATATATGTTAAGTTAATATTTTGCAGCTTTAAATGATATTTCCAAAAGTTTTTTCCTTATCTGATCTGTTTCATCACTGTACCAGATTGATCTATGCATGTGTACCTAATGTCCGACTATTGTACGCCCTAAAAAAATAGTTGTTTCTTGGTCTGGTCAAAAAACACTCATCCTCAACCATTGATCTTGTTATAACTATTTCAATTAGTGTTGTGAGGAGATCAAATAAGGGTTTAGAGATGAGTGTGAGATTTGTTCCAAATACAACTTCTAAGAAATATTAATTACAAAAAAATGTTAGGAGTGATGAAATGTGCAGCATATGGGGATATCTAGGTCGGGAGCTTATGGTTTGACTTTTGGTAATGCTTAAGTGAGTGGGTCTTGAAATATGATTGGAAAGGATGTAGGGAAAGTTCAGTGAAAAAAATCATTTAAAGCTGAAAAATGTTAAAATAACCTATATTTGTTGGATAGAAAGTGGAAATAATAGAATTGAATGGTTTTCACACACACACATGGATATTTAGTGGAATGGTTGAATTTTTAATTCCTTTCTCATGTTGGTATCATGAATCTATTTGAATTTCATTGTGATATGATTTATGAAACATCTTTTTCCATAGGAAAAACTCCTTGGTGTGGTTCATGCATTGATCACATTACTTTAATGAATTAAAATTTCATAAAATGTTAAATCTTCATGATGTTGGGAATATTTATATGCATCATTTTATTTGGATATATGACTTTTCCTAGGAGTGAAAATGTTTAGGTGTTGGGGTGTGATCGTACCATGATTCACTATGTAATTTTCACCTTTACACCACTATGTTGAACATTTTTTATATTGAAAATTATAAAAATAATGACAAGTTACATTACATTTATGAATCATTTTTTTATTAGTGTTAAAAATGGAAATGATACTTGTTTTGATGATTCCATTGTTGGAGGAGGTGATTTGGAGAGCCCATGATGATGTCCAAGAAAAATGGTCCAAACTGTGCAAGATCCATACACACCAGTGGACTCATCCGTGCACTTCTCCTGAACTGTGAATCAAAATGGATTTAAATTTTGTTGGATGGTATATAATTCATTGGGATAAATTTCATATGGAAAACACCAGGACTCATTCGGCCATCTGGTTTCCCAAAAAACCTGATCTTTCCAGCACACCGCATCTGCACGAAGTCAAAAGTGGCGTGTTGTGATCTGTCCATATCTCGGGATATAGGTTTCAAAATTGTGCCCAAATTTCGACGGAGAAATCCAAGAGGTGGGGTTAAAACCTTTTTATTTTCTCTAAATAGATATAATGCATTATGGAGGTCTAAACTCATGTGACAAGTGGTTTTAAAAAATCTTTTTGCTCAAAACCACCTTCCCATTTTCCTATAAAATGGCACCTTGGGCACCCCATTTGTATGTTCGGCCAGGAGGAAAATATATGGTATTTTGGAAACACAAATAAGTCCTCTCATCATACAAGGAGTTTTGGATGCCCATATCATCATAGGGTAATGAAAGATGAAGAGGGAGTTCCACCCGAGACTCCTCCTCCTCTCGATGGCGAGCTAAACGGAGGACAATCCTTTCAAGGGAGCTACACGAACGTGGGAGGGAGTTCCATAACATGTTATTCTAATGGTTTTGTAAAATTTGTGTGTTGAATATTTCACTTATTTTTTCTTTACATGATTCCCTATGATTACATTTCATTTGATATAATTAAGTGGAACGTTTTTTATTTCAACACTGATTGGGTTGAGATTTCAAGTTGTAATATTGGGTTGATTTGATTGGACAACATAATAATCATATTTATCCCACACATATATAATATTTAAGTATTATTTGGTAGAACTCTTATTTCTTATTTGATAACCAAATCTTGGAAACGTTATTGTTGTGACAAGGGGTGGTTATTGAAGCATCATTTGAAGAGGCAAGAGGGGAGTCAAGATCTTGACAACCTTCAACCAAAGAATTAAACAAAAACATGTTAAATTTTTAGAACAATGAACTATCCAAGATGTAACACCCTAAGCTTCCACGGTACACTTATTTTTGAATAATACAGTAGCGTGTGTTGTACGCAACTTCGAGTTCTAACACACACCACAACCAATCAAAGTAGCCGTTATGAATAGTAATACCTACTTTTTGAAATTTTATAAATTTTATCTTTCCAAATGGACTTTGTTTTTGTATTTGGAATATCGAAATTATCCTAAGTTGAATTCTTGGTAATTTTCGGAGAACTTCCAATTTTTTTATGAATAGTGAAAAATACTTAAAAACAACTTTTTTAATCAAAATAAGTTATAGTGATAAATTATACTATTGAGTGTTTTAAAAGTATAATTAGAATATATTTTTACCATTTTATCCAATGGTGTTCATTAAAATTAATTTCACTTTGAAATTGGATATAACCAATTGTCAATCTTTTGATTGATATTCTTTCTTAAAACACGCTATTTGTTGTGACAGCAGGAATTAATTAGAAAATTAATTAATGAAACTTATATGTTTGTAATTTTTAAAAATAGACATCATTTTTGAATTCAGAATATAAATTATATCTTAGGGTAAAATTTTGGCATTGTTCTGAAAAACTTCAATTTTTGATGAATAGTGAAACCACTAAGTGGTAGTTAAAAAACTGTTTTTTCGTTTAAATGAAACATTACCACTTCTGTGATTTGATTTTCAAAAATCCGACAAAAGTGGTTGTCATTATAAAGTAAAATGTGGTTCAATGGGATTAAAATAATTTTTTGGTGAATAGTAACTTTTAAGTTTAATTAATCGCGATTAAGGGTAATTAGTGAAATTTAACGTAAAAATAGTATTATAAAAATATGGAATGACCTTTACACTTGTCCAACCACTATTGGATGTGTCATGGCCGACCAAGAAAATCCATGGGTCAACATGGGGACCCCATGGAGCCACTTTGGTAGGAAAAGGACATAAATAACTTTTTATATAATGTTAAAATAAAAATGTCACAAACATAAGTTATTTTACTAAAACAATTTTTAAATGGGGTTATACAAGTCATATTTTTGACTATAAATATTAATTAGAAAGATAAAAATATTTCCTACGTCATGATAAATGTTTTATAACTTTTAGACATTAAATAAATTAAATTATTTATGACACCATGATGATGCCGCGATTACCTCATTAATTAACGATTTAAATAAAAAGAAAAGAAAATGTAACATCCAAGGCTTACACTTGTAAAAAACCTATTGGATGAGTAGATTTCGAACCCTTATCACCTTAGCCTAGAATTATATAAATGTGGGACCTCTAAAATCCGAAACTAATTTTATAATAAAGTAATATTTCATTACTTTCCAAAAGTGCCCCTCCTCTCCACTTATAAAAGGACCCCACCACTACCACCTTACTCACACCATAAAAGACTTTTGGCTCGGCCAAACTCTGCCCAAATACTCTCCCAACTTCCCTCCCTTACTCTAGAAGCCTCACTTTGGGTATAATTCTTCCCAAGGAAACCTTTGGCTCAAATCAAAAGAGTTACCCGATTTTAAGGTAATGTCTTCTCTTATGTTATTTTGTTTTATTTTGCTTATCCAACCCCCTAAACTCTTTTTATTAATTTCTTTTGTAACAACACCAGTATCCTAAATATACTAGGATTTTGTTATGAGAATTATTCGAGCTAAAATTACACACACCTACATCTAATGGTTAAAGAACATACTGTTTCTGTGGATGGCGAATTTCTGCCTCACGAAACGATGATTGTTCAACACTCATATAACACCTTCAAAGGTGGCCATTAAGATGTCAATATATTTATATATGATATATAATATGTTTATGTTTTACTTAAGTTTCTGTATTTTTCATTTATGGCATACCTTTATTGTTTCCATTATGGGTAAACGCCATATTTTCATTTTAGGAAGTGCGGACTACCGCCCCCTCAAAGTGATTTGAATCGTTAATACCATATGTGGGATGTATAAAGGATGGAGTAAATGGTATTATACACTATATTATACTGGAATTATATTATACCTTTATATCATTATGATTTCATTCCATTAAATACGAAATATAAATGAAAGTAGCGTTCATGCGTACGTACGGCTTACCATCTCCATGAACGGTGCATTTAATTTCTTACCTCTAAATGTTATGTAATATTATGAATGAATGTATATACTAGATATATATGAGATATATGATATCTATATCATGAATAGAATTTTGTAAATAATGTATATTTCACCACATGAACAACTTTTAATTATAAGAAGTCTATTTTTGACTCAAGTACCAAAGATCGACAAAACGACCGTTATTAACTTAAATAATTACATAATGTTTATGAAATGGTAATAAGTGATATAAAAGGAATAAAAAACTTGAAAATGTTCTTAAGAAATTATAAATTAACTCTAGTTTATTATTCAGGAGGTTAAAGAATGGTCGATTCAAGACAGGATTCAAGGTAAGTGAACTTCTTAACCCAATTTCTATTCTTTGGGTTAATCTCCTACTTTCAAATTACATCATGATATTATTATGTCCTATCTTGTATTTGTACTTTATTTATGTGTAATTATAGTGAATACACATAATAGATCTATTTTATTTAAAAAAAATGATCTTTGTAAGGACTTCGTCTCAATGTCCTTTCATTGAGGCATATTTGGTTTTATACACATCTTTCATTTATACGGTGTATAAACCCCTTTGAAATTTACGTTTATTCAAAAGGAATATTTTTATACGAAGTGTTTTACTAAACAACAAAAAGGAATGCTTTTCTTGTCGTACGTATGCGGCGACAATGACTTCTCCGCCGCCGTGACCATTATTTGAGTTTCAGCTTCCTCTACAAGCCTTAACATTTTTTAAAAATGAAAAATAAATATCAAGTTTTAATTTTCTTTTATTTTGGTATTGAAAATGGTTTTGAAAGTGTTTTTATTATATCAATGTGTTGTATTGATATCTTGTGATTGAAATGTGGAATGGTTATGTTTCCTTTATGCATATTTTATGTGATATGATTATGTTATGGTTTATGATATGTTTAAACCTGTTCATATGAGGAATGCATTGGACTTAATAAGTGACGGGTGGAGCCCGCTATAGCTCCTCGATGCATCGATAGGTCTCATGAGACAAACTAGTGTCTTGGAACGGGGCCTTGACAAAATCTTATTCGTGGTCTTGGCACGAGGCCTTGACTACGTGGTTATGATAGTCTGGCATTATGCATTCCATCATTATGAAAGTGGTTATTGATATTTCATGTTATTATTTGACTAGTAGAATATCCATGTGAGTAAGTAAATGGTATTATTTAATTTTATTTTTTCCATATCATGCTGAAGTTCAATTTTAAAAAGGATTTTGTTTTAGTTATACATTGCCTTAAATGTTAATGTTTATTTATGAAAGCTTCCACAATATTGTTATCCTTACTGAGCATCTGATCTCACCCCTTTCAATGTTTTTATATTTTCCAGGATGTGAAGAAGTATTTTATGAATGGCCTGCATGGATAGTCATAAGAGGATACGAGTGTGGACTATAGAGACTTTGTTATTGTAGTTTTTCACTTTATGATGTAATGTAACATTTATGAATGTATCTAGTGTTTCCAAGGCTACTAAACTAATCGGTCTTTCGAGACTTGATCTTTTGTGATCATGCCAATGTTACGCAATAATGCACCGACTCTGGGTAGCTGGGGTCGGGGCGTTACAGTTGGTATCAGAGGCAGTTTAGTACTAACCGTGGAAGCTAGATTTAGATAAACTCTGATTAGAGCACATAACCCAAAGATAGACTTTGAGGATTAGTATAGAAGAACTTCCTAGAATTTTGTTGTTGTAGATATTTTGTGAGTTTTCTGAGAAATACATCCCTGTCTGGATACGAGAAGGTAGAGGTGGCTCTGGCATAGATGTACCAAGGGGTAAAACCCGAAAACACCGCTTTGAGCTAGACTTGAACGGGAACTGGTGCACGACAACGGGCCTTGCTGCACTCTTGGTTACGACACTCCTGGGGGATATGATTAGGAAAATTCTCATTTTCTTTACAAACCACTATGAAGGGTTATGAGTATATACTTCCTAAAAAAACATTTTTATGATTATAGATTATATCCATAAATAGTTCAATTTATGTTAATCATTTTACAAGTATGGAATTATGTATTTTGATTTATTAACTAATATAGTTTATTCCATTGTTTAGAAATGGCGCCTAGTGGAAGGAATGGAAACGGTATCAATGCACGCACTCTGTGTAGGGATTGCCCTCCTGATCAAGATAATTATTGTGGATCTGGAGAGACAACTGGTGCTGATCAACTTATTACCATACTGGGACAACTCACTCAGGTTATGAATAATAACCTTACTCGTATGGAGCACCCTGATCTGCAACGTGGAGGATCAATGTTAGACCGCTTCATGAGGCAACAACCACCAACATTTAATGGGGGTAAAAATACATTAGTAGCTGAGCAATGGATAAACTCCTTAGAGAAAATATTCCATGCCTTGGGGAGTAGTGAAAGGGAGAAGGTTGTCATGGCAGTCTACCGCCTCACTGGAGATGCCGATCAATGGTGGTCTCTGATTCAAAATACAAAGGAAGATGAAGAAGTATCAAGTATAGAATGGAGAGAGTTAAAATAGCTTTTCTTAGAAAAATATTTTCCTCGTGACCATCGAGCAGATATGGAAAGGCAATTTCTGAGTCTGAGACAAAAGGAGGATGAGAATGTCACAAAGTATGAGGCCAACTTTACAAGGTTAGCGAGACATGCTGCAGATTATATACGTAACCCAAGAAGTAATATTGACCATTTCTTTGATGGGTTAAAACCATTTCTCCATCGAGAATTAGTCTCACAAACCTTCTCGTCATACGAAGATATTGTCTCGTGTGCTATCAAGACGGAAAAGGAATTCTCTAAGTCTTATGACTTTAAAGCAAAGAAAGAAAAGAAGAGATCTTATGATCAATCTGGAAATGGAAATAAGCAGAAGAAGGGAAGAGTTGAATATCAGTGCTGCAGTAAATGTGGAAAGAAACACCCCGGTACTTGCTTGAAGGGAATGAGAGTCTATTACAAGTGTGGTGAAAAAGGCCACCAAGCTCATGATTGCAAGGGAAAGAAAGTTGTTGTCAATGTGGAATGATATAATTGTAGGGAGATGGGACATTATGCAAATGAATGTCCTATGCGTCAGGGGAACTTACCTCAGAAGAGGCCAAGGGATCAAGGCCATGCTTATGCTATCACTACTACTGAGGTTGAAGCTCCGAAAGACGTGGTGGTAGGTAATTTAATGGTTTCCTCAAGTTTAGCAAATGTATTATTTGATTCTGGATCATCACATTGTTTCATATATTCCCAGTTTTCTAAGAAAATTAGATATTTCCAATTTTATTTAACAAGCGAATTGTCAGTCAAAACTCCTAAGGGAAGTATTATTGCAACAAAGTTTTGTGAATCAGTCCCCATTAGAGAACATAATTGTTCATTATCCGCTGATCTCATTATCATACCTATGATTGAGTTTGATATAATCCTCGGTATGGATTGGCTTTCAGAATATGATGCAATGATTTATTGTAAGAAGAAGGAGGTTACAATTTTTGATGAAGATGATAAGGAACACCTTATTTTTAGAGCAGAATCGTCACCACATAATTCTTATTTAGATCCACCCCCAGTAGCTCAACTAAATTCAATTATTGGGGAGGAAGAGAATGAAATAACTGAGGGTGAGGGAAGTAATGTTCAAATAAAGGATGTACCTATTGTGAAAGAATATGAAGATGTGTTTCCTGAAGATTTACCTTGACATCCTCCAGAACGAGAAGTTGAGTTTTCCATTGATTTAATTCCTGGATCAAGGCCTATATCGAAGAACCCTTATAGGATGGACACCATGGAATTAGTTGAACTAAAGAAACAACTAGAGGAATTGAGTAATAAGGGATTTATTCGTCCTAGTGTTTCTCCATGGGGAGCCCCTGTCCTTTTTGTTAAGAAGAAAGATGAATCTATGAGGTTGTGCGTTTACTACAGGGAGATCAATGATATAACAATAAAGAACAAGTATCCCCTATCTCACATTGATGATTTATTTGACCAATTTCATGGAGCTCAATACTTTTCAAAGATTGACCTTCGATCTGGATACCATCAGTTGTGTGTGAAGAAGGAAGACCTTCCGAAGACAGTATTTCGAACAAGGTACGGGCATTACGAGTTTACAGTAATGCCTTTTGGATTGACTAATGCACCTTCTGTATTCATGGATCTAATGAATATAGTTTTCAAGGAATATCAAGATTATTTTTTGGTGGTATTTATTGATGACATATTGATGTACTCCAAAAGCTATGAAGATCATGAAAATCACTTGCGCATTATCTTGAAGACTCTTAGATGGAATGAATTATATGGGAAGTTTAGCAAGTGTGAATTCTGGCTTCAGGAGATTTATTTTCTTGGCCACATTGTCTCTAAGGATGGAATTTCCATTGATCCTTCTAAGACCAAGGCAATCCAAGAATGGCCAACACCATCGAGTATAACTGAGGTACGCATCTTTATTGGTTTGGAAGGTTATTATCGACATTTTGTCCGGAATTTTTCCCGATTGGCTAGCCCATTGACAAAGCTCACACGTAAAGGGTTAAATTTGTCTGGACAAAAGAGTGTGAAGAATGTTTTGAAGAACTGAAGAGAAGATTAGTCAATGCTCCTATATTGACTCTACCATCAGGGAATGATGGGTTTGTTATTTATAGTGATGCATCAATGAAAGGACTTGGTTGTGTCCTTATGCAGAATGATAGGGTTATTGCCTATGCATCACGACAGCTAAAAATTCATGAGCAGAACTATCCTACTCATGATCTCGAGTTAGCTGCTGTAATCTTTTCCCTGAAGATATGGAGACATTATATCTATGGTGAAAAAATGTGAGATATATACCGATCACAAGAGTTTGAAATATATTTTCTCACAAAAAGAACTCAACATGAGGCAAAGACGATGGCTTGAACTACTCAAGGATTATGATTGCACGATAAACTACCACCCAGGGAAGGAAAATAAGGTTGAAGATGCTTTTAGTAGAAAAGATCATGGAGTTTTGAACATGATGAGAGTGGAAAGGGATCCTATTTTCATGGATCTAGTAAAGATGGATATGGGAATCACCATGGAGGGTGAAACATCAAAACTTTTTCAAATGGTTTCCAAACCATCTTTACTAGAAATGATAAAGAGTTCTCAGTCTGATGATGAAGTGTTGAAAAAGAAGATTAAAGCTGTGAATGATGGGCGGTTGAGTGACTTTGTTTATGAAGATGGAATTTTGAAATTTGGGAGGAGACTTTGTGTTCCCGATATACCTGATTTAAAGAGGGAATTGTTGGATGATGCTCATAGTTCCAATTTCTCTATACACCCTGGGAGCACTAAAATGTATATAGATTTAAAGGTAAATTTTGGTGGGACAACATGAAAAGGGAGATTGACGATTTTGTGTCAAGATGTATGGTTTTCCAAAAAGTGAAAGATGGAAGGAAACATCTTGGTGGAGTATTGCAACCTCTTCCCATACCTGAGTGGAAATGGGATAATATTACGATGGAATTTGTCATGGGACTACCAAAGACCCCTAGAAGGAATGACGTAATATGGGTCATTGTTGATCGTCTCACCAAGTCAGCACATTTTCTTACTATAAGGGAAGATCTGCCACTTGAACGTCTAGCAAGACTATATATTAATGAAGTTGTGAGACTTCATGGAGTACCCCTGTCTATTGTCTCGGATCGTGATCCACGCTTTACATCAATATTCTGGAAAAGTCTTCAGAAGGCCTTGGATACTGAACTTCGTTTGAGCACTGCTTACCACCCTCAAATAGACGGACAATCAAAAAGAACTATTCAAACCTTAGAAGACATGTTGAGATCATGCTCACTTGACTTTCAAGGAATGTGGGATCAATATTTACCTCTGGTAGAATTTTCCTATAACAATAGCTTCCATTCAAGTATTCGGATGGCACCATATGAAGCGTTATACGGAAAGAGATGTCTCACACCAACCTGTTGGGATGAAGTTGGTGAAAGAAAACTTGTAGGCCTAGAACTGGTGGAGGAAACAATGGAAAAGGTGAAGGTAATCCAAAACCACATCAAAACAGCTCAAAGTAGGCAGAAGATCTATGCTGACAATCGAAGGATGGATTTGGAGTTTCAAGCAGGAGATCATGTTTTCTTGAAGGTATCACCATGGAAGGGAGTTATACATTTCAGTAAGAAGGGTAAATTGAGTCCCAGGTACATCGGACCCTTAGAAATTCTAGAACGAATTGAGATTGTAGCTTACCATTTGGCAATGCCGCCAAGTCTCTCCAAAGTTCATGATGTATTCCACGTATCACTGTTGAGAAAATACATGCCCGACCCAACGCATGTACTCACCTATGAGGAATTTGAACTGGAACCCGATCTGTCTTATTGTGAAGAGCCCGTCAGGATTCTTGATACAAGAGAACAAGTGCTGAGAAACCGGACGACTCGTCTGGTAAAAGTTCTATGGAGAAACTATAAGATGGAGGAGGCAATGTGGGAACCCGAGGAACTTATGATGAAGAATCACCCGAGTCTTTTTATACAGTGATATTATATGAAATTTCGAGGACGAAATTATTTGAATTAGGGGAGAATGTAACACCCCAAGCTTCCACGGTACACTTCTCTTTGAATAATACAGTAGCGTGTGTTGTACGCAACTTCGAGTTCTAACACACACCACAACCAATCAAAGTAGCCGTTATGAATAGTAATACCTACTTTTTGAAATTTTATAAATTTTATCTTTCCAAATGGACTTCGTTTTTGTATTCGGAATATCAAAATTATCCTAAGTTGAATTCTTTGTAATTTTTGGAGAATTTCCAATTTTTTTATGAATAGTGAAAAATACTTAAAAACAACTTTTTTAATCAAAATAATTTATAGTGATAAATTATAATATTGAGTGTTTTAAAAGTATAATTAGAATATATTTTTACCATTTTATCCAATGGTGTTCATTAGAATTAATTTCACTTTGAAATTGGACATAAATAATTGTCAATCTTTTGATTGATATTCTTTCTTAAAACACACTATTTGTTGTGACAGTGGGAATTAATTAGAAAATTAATTAATGCAACTTATATGTTTGGAATTTTTCAAAATATACATCATTTTTGAATTCATAATATCAATTATAGATTAGGGTAAAATTTTGGCATTGTTCTGAAAAACTTCAATTTTTGATGAATAGTGAAACCACTAAGTGGTAGTTGAAAAACTGATTTTTCATTTAAAAGAAACATTACCACTTTTGTGATTTTATTTTCAAAAATCCAACATACATGGTTTTAATTAGGAAGTAAAATGTGGTTCAATTGGAATAAAATAATTTTTTGGTGAATAGTAACTTTTATGTTTAATTAATCGCGATTAAGGGTAATTAGTGAAATTTAAGGTAAAAATAGTATTATAAAAATATGGAATGACCTTTACAATTGTCCAAACATTATTGTATGTGTCATGGCTGACCAAGAAAATCCATGGGTAAACTTGGGGACCCCATGGAGCCACTTTGGTAGGAAAAGGACATAAATAACTTCTTATTTAATGTTAAAATAAAAATGTCACAAACATAAGTTGTTTTACTAAAACAATTATTAAATGGGGTTATACAAGTTATATTTTTGACTATAAATATTAATTAGAAATATAAAAAGATTTCATATATCATGATAATTTTTTTATAATTTTTATACATTAAATAAATTAAATTATTTGTGACACCATGATGATGCCGCGATTACCTCATTAATTAACGATTTAAATAAAATGAAAAGATAATGTCAAATCCAAGACTTACACTTGTCAAAAACCTATTGGATGAGTAGATTTTGAGCCCTTATCTCCTTAGACTCGAATTATATAAGTGTGGGACCTCTAAAATCCGAAACTCATTTTATAATAAAGTAACATTTCATTACATTCCAAAAGTGCCCCTCCTCTCCACTTATAAAAGGCCCCCACCACTACCACCTTACTCACACCTTAAAAGCCTTTTGGCTCGGCCAAACTCTGCCCAAATACTCTCACAACTTCCCTCCCTTACTCCTAGAAGCCTCACTTTGGGCATAATTCTTTCCAAGTAAGCCTTTGGCTCAAATCAAAAGAGTTACCCGATTTTAAGGTAATATCTTCTCTTATGTTATTTTGTTTTATTTTGCTTATCCAACCCCCTAAACTCTTTTTATTCATTTCTTTTGTAACAACAACAGTATCCTCAATATACTATGATGTTGTTATGAGAAGTATTAGAGCTACACTTACACACACCTACATCTAATGGTTAAAGAACATACTGTTTCTGTGGATGGCGAATTTCTGCCTCACGAAACGATGATTGTTCAACACTCATATAACACATTCAAAGGTGGCCATTAAGATGTCACTCTATTTATATATGATATATAATATGTTTATGTTTTACTTAAGGTTCTCTATTTTTCATTTATGGAATACCTTTATTGTTTCCATTATGGGTAAACACAATATTTTCATTTTAGGAAGTGCGGACTACCGCCCCCTCAAAGTGATTTGAATCGTTAATACCATATGTGGGATGTATAAAGGATGGAGTAAATGGTATTATACACTATATTATACTGGAATTATATTATACCTTTATATAATTATGATTTCATTCCATTAAATACGAAATAGAAATGAAAGTAGCGTTCATGCGTACGTACGGCTTACCATCTCCATGAACGGTGCATTTAATTTCTTACCTCTAAATGTTATGTAATATTATGAATGAATGTATATACTGGATATATATGAGATATATGATATCTATATCATGAATATAATTATGGAAATAATGGATATTTCACCACATGAACAACTTTTAATTATAAGAAGTCTATTTTTGACTCAAGTACCAAAGATTGAAAAAATGACCATTATTAACTTAAATAATTACATAATGTTCATGACATGGTAATAAGTGATATAAAATGAATAAAAAACTTGAAAATGGTTCTTAAGAAATTATAAATTAACTCTAGTTTTTTATTCAGGAGGTTAAAGAACGGTCGAGTCAAGACAGGATGCAAGGTAAGGGAACTTCTTAAACCAATTTCCATTCTATGGGTTAATCTCCTACTTTCAAATTACGTCATGATATTATTATGTCCTATCTTTTATTTGTACTTTATTTATTTGTAATTATAGTGAATAAACATAATAGATCTATTTTATTTAAAAAAACGATCTTTGTAAGGACTTCGTCTCAATCTCCTTTCATTGAGGCATATTTGGTTTTACACACATCTTTCATTTATACGGTGTATAAACCCCTTTGTCATTTACGTTTATTCAAAAGAAATATTCTTATACGAAGTGTTTTACTAAACGAAAAAAGGAATGTTTTTCTTGTCGTACGTATGCGAAGACAATGACTTCTCCATCGCCGTGACCATTATTTGAGTTTCGGCTTCCTCTACAAGCCTTAAAAAATTTTTAAAATGAAAAATAAATATCAAGTTTTAATTTTCTTTTATTTTGGTATTGAAAATGGTTTTGAAAGTGTTTTTATTATATCAATGTGTTGTGTTGATATGTTGTGATTGAAATGTGGAAATGTTATGTTTCCTTTATTCATATTTTATGTGATATGATTATGTTATGGTTTATGATATGTTTAAACCTGTTCATATGAGGAATGCATTGGACTTAATAAGTGACGGGTGGAGCCCGCTATAGCTCCTCGATGCATCGGTAGGTCTCATGAGACAAACTAGTGTCTTGGCATGAGGCCTTGACAAAATATTATTTGTGGTCTTGGCACGAGGCCTTGACTATGTGGTTATGACAGTCTGGCATTATGCATTCCATCATTATGAAAGTGGTTATTGATATTTCATGTGATTATTCAACTAGTAGAATATCCATGTGAGTAAGTAAATGGCATTATTTAATTTTATTTTTGTCATATCATGATGAAGTTCAAGTTTAAAAAGGCTTTTGTTTTAGTTATACGTCGCCTTAAATGTTAATGTTTATTTATGAAAGCTTCCGCAATATTGTTATCCTTACTGAGCATCCGAGCTCACCCCTTTCAATGTTTTAATATTTTCCAGGATGTGCAGAAGTATTTTATGAATGACCTACAGGGATAGTCAGAAGAGGATATGAGTGTGGACTATGGAGACTTTGTTATTGTAGTTTTTTCACTTTATGATGTAATGTAACATTTATGAATGTATCTAGTGTTTCCAAGGCTACTAAACTAATCGGTCTTTCGAGACTTAATCTTTTGTGATCATGCCAATGTTACGCAATAATGCACCGACTCTGGGTAGTTGGGGTCGGGGCGTTACACAAGATGTGTAGTGAACATGAAATGATCTTCTTCTCTCATAATTATTAATACATCACTTTAATTTATCAACTATTTTACTCTTTAATTGAGTAATTTACATGAATCTGTTTTCAAAACCCCCCTCTTTTAGTAATTCTTATGAAAAATACACACTGAAAACCTATCAACGCTCCTCGAGAGATGACCTAGGGTATTTACTAGACTCTAAATCAATATTAAAATCATAATAAATTTTAAATTTCATGACATCATGGTCAACAGGTCATAAGGATTTTTAAGACAAAGAACAAGACAAGTTAAATGTTTGAATAATTGTCAAAGAAATCATGTTTAAAGGTTTAATGTTTTATGTTTTGAAAAAAATGGAAACTTTTTTATGGTATCCACTGTATAAAAATGTTTGATGTTATGAATGTATTATTTCCTAATTATCTAAATCTCTAAACTTAAAAACATACTCAATGTAAAAGGAAGTGATTTCTTGACTAAAATCAATATTATTTAATGCAATAAGGTTGGGTCCTTATAGTTGGTATTAGAGGATGGTTTAGAGAACTTTAGGGGTTAGGATGTTGTTAAAAGAATACTATAAATTATTTTTACTATATGGTTAATTTAAAATGTTATATAATTTAAATATTACCATGTTTTTTCGTCTAATATATGTTTGTTCAGAATGGTTGTCCGCAGAAGAAACAGGGAAACTGAAGAGAAGAGGCATCGACAGAATGAAATCCTTCTGAATCTACATCCCAGAATGGTATGGATTGTAACTTAGTTGTTTGTGACAGTAATGGCTAATATAATGCAAGAAATAAATGGTGGTGGAATCCATGCAAGAGAACAACTATAGGTACCACAATGGAACATGAAAATATTGGAAAATTTAATGAGACAACACCCTCCTTATTTCAATGGATCTTCTAACCCAGTACCGACTAAAGGATGTATTAAATCCCTTGAAAAGATATTCGATGGTATGGGATGTTCATAAAATAAAAAGGTAATTCTTTCCATTTATTATTTTGAAGGTGAAGTTGATCAGTGGTGGCCAATTGTAAAGAATATCAGGGATAAAGAGGATATTTATGTATTAGAGTGGGATGAATT
Source organism: Viscum album (assembly GCA_963277665.1). Lineage (NCBI taxonomy): Eukaryota > Viridiplantae > Streptophyta > Magnoliopsida > Santalales > Viscaceae > Viscum > Viscum album. The sequence continues at coordinate 813,318,403 of OY728122.1, read as the reverse complement.
TAAAAGTCTTTACCATGAAAAATATTTTCCTAAGGTGGTGCGACTTAGGTTGGAGAAGAATTTCCTATAATTGAAGAATAAGGAGGAATATTCAGTGCTTTTGCATGAAGTGAACTTTACCCAACTGGCGAGGTAAGCTCCAAATCTTATTCTATATCTTGATAGAAAAATGAACTGATTTTAATGTGGATTGAAGCCAAGGTATCGAAGGGAATTGGACTCTCTTGAATTCAAAATTTAGGAGAAACATGTCTAGTATTATGAGAGGGTATAGATAGAGTTTGATGATGATCACATGAATTTTGGAAAAAAGATAAGAAGAGGTCCAGATGGAAAGAGATGGGTAAGAATCAACAAAAAAATGTGATGGAAAGAAAGTCTAGTTTCTAGTTTGTGAAAAGTGTGGCAAGAAGCACCCTAGGGAATGTCTTAGAAAAACTAGGAAGTATTTTAAATGTGGTAAGTTTGGACATACGGCCCAAGATTGTAATGAAAATGATCCTAAGACTAATCATGATAAGCAAAATGTTAAGTGTTTTAAATGTGGTGAGATGGGTTCACTATGAAAATTCCTGCCCAAAGAGATATCTAAATGATGAAAAGAAGCCAGAATATAAGCATAAAGGTGTAGTGAGATCTTTTGAGACCATGTCAGCAGATGAAGATCCATCCAATGAAGTTTTATTAGGTACTTTGTTTGTTTACTTAGATTTTTCTAAAGTTTTTTTTGATACGGGGTCTACACATTCCTTCATATCTGAGAATGTTTTTGGTAAATTAGAAATATCACCTCAAAAAATGATACTATAATGTGTTGTTAAAACCCCAAGGGGAAATATTATAGCAAAGATGAATTTTAAGAATCTTTATATTATGGTACGTGGAAAGACTTTACTTTTAAACATTGTTTTTTACCCTTATTCGAGTTTGATGTTATTTTGGGAATGAAGTGGCTTTATGTTTATCATGCTAAGATTGACTGTAGAGCTGAAGAAGTTGTTTTTCAGAAAGAGTTTCAGTTTGTATACAAGAATGAACCCACACAGTTGATAGCATACCGAGAAGATGAAAAAATATTGAAAGATGGAAATGAAAGTTATCTTTCTCATATTTTTGAAAACAAGGGAACTGTTCAGATTGATTATGTTCCAGTGGTAAATGAATACCTTAATGTTTTTTCTAATGTGTTACCTGATGTCATACATGATCTAGAAGTCTAGTTCACAATCTAATTAGTTCCTAATGCTAATCCAATTTAAAAACCCCAATACTATATGGCTCAAATAGAAATTATTGAATTGAAAAATCAGTTGTAGGATTTTCTTGATAAAGGATTCATTCGTCCTAGCACTTCACCATGGGGATCTCATGTTTTGTTCATTAAAAAAATACATGGTTTCATGAGACTAGGCATTGATTATAGATCTTTGAATAACATCATTGTTAAAAAAAATTATCATTTTCTTTATAGAGATGACTTATTTGATTAGCTCCTAGGAGCTCAGTACTTTTCTAAGATTGACTTGGGATCTAGATTCCATCAGCTGAAGGTGAAGGTGGATGAAATCCCCAAAACCACTTTTCATACAAGATATGGGAATTATGAATTTGTTGTTATTCCATTTGGGATAACTAATAAACCATTTGTATTCATAAATCTTATGAATAGAGTATTTCATGAGTTCTTGGATAAGTTTTTGGTTGTGTTTATCGATGAAATCTTGGTATTTTTTAAAATTAAAGAGGAGCATGAAAAACATATAAGGGTTGTTTTACAAACCCTAAAAGAAAAGAGACTGTATGGAAAATTCATTAAGTGTGATTTTTGGTTGTAACTAATATATTTTCTTGGGAACATTGTAAATAAGGATGGAATAACAGTTGATCTTTCCAAAACTAAAGTGGTTGATAAATGGACAAGACCTATAAATGTTACAGAGATTCATAGTTTTCTTCGGTTAGTTGGTTATTACTGACGTTTTGTTAAGAACTTTTCATGGTTTTATAGCCTGAAAACTATTTTAACATGAAAATGGGTTAAATTTATTTGGATTTAATAATGTGGTATTTGTTTTCAGGAACTGAAGAAGAGATAGGTGAATGCTCCAGTTTTGGCCTTCCCTTCCTGAAATGTTGAGTTTTTTATCTACGATGATGCTTTTTTAAGGGACTTGGTTGTGTTTTGATGTATAATTATTAGGTAATTGCTCATGATTCAATACAACTAAATCCTCATGAGTTATATTATCCCACACATGATTTGGAATTGGAAGCTGGGGTTTTTGCTTTGAAAATTTGGAGGCATCATTTATATGGAGCCAAATGTCAAATATATACTGACCATAAAAGTCCAAAGTATATATTCACATAGATGGAATTAAACATGAGGCATAGAATATGGATTGAACTAATAAAGTATTTTGATTACAAGATCAATTATCATCCAGGAAAAGAAAACAAAGTGGAATATTCCTTGAGTCGAAAACATCATGCATCATTAACCATGTTATGTTTGGAAAATGATCCATTGATTAATGATTTGATGAATTTTGGATTAGAAGTTGTATGTGTAGGGAATAAATCTATTTTTTTCACGTGTCAATGAATTCATCATTATCAAACATAAATAAGCGAGCACTGAAGGAAGACTGTTAGCTACATAAAAAGGTAGAATTGGTTAAAATGGTTATGATTCCAGAATTTAACACTAAAAAAGATTGTGTTTTATGATTTGGAAAAAGGTTTTGTTTGCCTTTTGATTCTTAGTTGAAAAAATATTTGTTGTGTGATGTTAATAGTGCTATATTTTCGATTTATCCTAGCAGTACTAAGATGTATAGAGACCTTCATGAGTATTATTGGTGGGGTGGAACGAACCGAGATATTGCTGATTTTACTATGAAATGCTTGACATGTCAATAGGTTAAAGCAGAGTAGAAGTTACTGAAGGGGATGTTTCAGCCTTTTCCAGTGCTAAAGTGGAAATGAGAGAATGTATCCATGGACTTTTTGGTGGGACTACCAAATAATTCTCACGGTAACAATGAAATTTGGGTTATTATTGATCAACTGAAAAAATTTGAACATTTTCTTTCTCTTCAAGATACAATGTATTAGGATCAGATTTCTCAATTGTACCTCAAATAGATTTTCAGGATACATGGAGTTCCTCTTTCCATTGTATCTGACCGGGATACCAGGTTCACTTCTATCTTTTGGAAGGGAAATTATAACTTGTGGGGTATAAAATTAAATTTCAGTACAGCTTTTCATCCTCAATAAAATGGCTAATCAGAACAAATGATTCAGAATTTGAAGGATATGCTTTAAGCTTGTTCAATGAACTACTGGGGATGATGGGATCATCATCTTTCTTTAGTTGAGTTTTCTTATAATAATAGTTTTCATTCTAGTATACATATGGCACCATTTGAGGCTTTGTATGGGAAGCGGTGTCAGACTCCAGTGTTTTGGGATGAAGTCAGTGAAAGAAAGTTGATGGGGCCAGAATTATTATAAGATGTTGCTAAGAAAGTGAAGATGATCCAACATCACATGGGAACAACTTAGAGGAGAAAAAAAAAATTATACAGATAATAGAAGGAAATATTTCTCTTTTGAGGTCGGTGACCATGTTTTCCTTAAAAACCTTCATTGGAAAAGTGTGATGCGTCTTGGTAAGAAAGGAAATCTATGTCTGTGATTCATTGGTCCTTTTGAAATCCCAGATAAGGTTAGACCAATTTCATACTGAGTAGATTTTCCTCTGAGTTTGTCTCAGGTACACAATGTTTTTCATGTTTCAATGTTGAGGAAGTATGTGCCAGATCCATCACATGTCTTGAGCCTAGAAGAAGTTCATCTAAAAGAGAATCTTTCTTAAAAAGAGAAACCAGTTTAGATCCTTGATCAAAGGGAACAAGTATTACAGAACAAGTTAATCCTACAGGTAAAGGTTTTGTGGAGAAAACACATGGTAGAAGAAGCAACATGAGAGTCTGAAAATACTATGATAGAAAGGTACACTCACTTGTTTAAAAAGTAAATAAAATTCTGAGAACGTAATTTTTTGAAGGTGGGGATAATGTAACACCCCAAGGTTTTCTAAAAATAAATGGAAATGCATGAAACTTTGTCTTAAGTAGATATTTATAACTAGCCTTTAAAAATAAAATTTACACTTCTATGTCTTGAATTTCAAAAAATGGTCATCTACAATTGTGTTCAGTATATCATTTAGAGTCTAAAGGAACCAACTTGTTTTTTTGGGTTAATAGTAACATACCCTTATGAAAAGTAATATGACCCTAATTAATAGTAAATTGTGTTATTATTTTATTTTTTAAGGCATTAAGATAATGAATTCTTGATTAATTTTTCAATGTGATATAAAAGCAGTTATTGTTTTTAAATTATTAATTTTTGAATTAAGTATGATATTATTTAAAAATAAAATAAATAATATTTAGAAAATTGTTTTCCAAAAATGGACTTCATTTTTGAATTCTACATGTCGAAAAATGGTAAGGGTGATTTTTTGGGATTTTTTTTGAAATTCTTGAATTTCTGATGAATAATAAAATATGATAAAATACGATAAATACTAAATACTTGATTTACTACATCATAGGTGATGCAAGGTTGATGTAAGACCACCTAGTTATAACTCACATGCCATTATTACTATTTGGGGTAACATGAATTATGATTATTCATAGACTTGAGAAAATATATTATAATAATTATTAAAATAATGTTAAATACCTCCTCTCCTTAACTACAAATACCACCCTCATTTCCCTCTTCCTCCCACACCTCCCAAAAAATGAGACTTACCTAAGTTCTACCCAAAACTCCTCCCAGGGATCTTACTCACATCTTAGAGCTGCTGGTCTCACCAAAAGGCCAAAACCGAAGGCCTTAATAAGGATCTCAAGGAGAAGAGATCAAGAGGTAAACACCCTCTTTTATTTTCTTTATTTTCTTTCATTTTATGTTATTATTTTTAATTCCCTTTGGATTATGTTGGGATATTCCATTAAATATCCCAATTACTTCCCATATTATGTAATAATTATGAGGGAACCCTTTTCTCTCATTCAAATATTTTATGAAATTATAACCGACGTCGTTGGGCTGCGGAATTTTCATGAGAGATTTCTCATTTTATTCTTTTATTTTTGAGTTCTTTTCATCTTCTTTGCTCACCTTCTCTTATCCAAGAAGAATGAAAGCCCCAGAATCATGTATATTCTAGATTTTATTATTTTCATTAAAAATTATTCATCAATCTTCTTCTCCTACCCCACTTATTTAAGGAATTAACAACATTTTCTGTGATGTGTAGAATTACTGACATAATAGATGATGTGATTTCAATCTGCTTTAATTCATTCAAGGCTGGTCACAAAACCATTTTTATGGTTTAAATAGGTTATAATATATGTATTATGTCTCATACATGGTTCTATAATTATTTTTTAGACATGGTTTTAATTTATAAAACAAAATGAGGTCGTTATTAGCAAAGAACCACTAAAATGATCTAAACGAACATCGTTAATGTTTTAACTTAAGTATCATCCTAATTTAAGAATTCAAAATGATAAATGATATAATTTATGGTTCTATAAATATATAAATACTACTCCATTACAATTCTGGAGTTTGACTTCCAATCAAAAAGAACAATCCATCATGAACCAATCATGAAAATAATGTAAAGAACTCACCCAAAATAGTACAAGGAAAAAAATACTAACAATTAAAGGATGAAATGATGTAAAGAAATTATAATATAAGGTATTATAAAGATTTATATGATTATTTAAGATATTTATAACACAATTTTAACCATTATAAAGGATTTTTAAACATTTTTTATGTAATAGAAGCCCGAGGTAAGGGAATTCTTAACCCAATTTCCATTTTTGGGTTAACATTCTACTTCGTTATTTCTGTGGTATTAAAATTGTTAGTGTGATGGGATTTTTTATAATATGTTTAATTGTGTGTGTTTATAGTGTATATAAATATTCCATCCACTCTATTAAGTCTCACTTGAATTATATGATATTTATAAGGGGGTTTTCCTTTTACATCCTCTTTTAAAACTCTGTTTTACAACATTCAAAAGAAATATTTTTATTCAATTATTCATGTTGTATGATTATGTTACGATTTTTGGGAATTGTTTATGATGAAGGGTGGGAACTATATTTCCCTCAAATTCATTGGGTATGTGTATGTTTTAGGTCAACCGTATGGTTACTCCATGTGTAACTATGATGGTTACACAAATTGTAAGGTAGCCGTGAGGGTTACACATTATAAGGTAGCCAAGAGGGTTACAAGATTATGAAAGTAAAGACCAAAGACACCTTTATAGTTATATTTATGTTCTTATTTATTGTATAAATCTTGTGTAAATCTCATGTTTCACAAAGTAATTATATATGAGTGACGATTATGTCTTTTGAAAATGTTTTCATACGTTACAAGTATTCATGGACTAATGTGCTCTTTCCTTCTTTTACATCACTTAATGTGATTTCTGTGCTCATCCCAAGTTTTTTAATGATTTTCACAGGTCAAAAGTATGTTTAAGACAAATAAGTAAGCAATATTAAATTTTTAAAGAATTTTCCAAGAAATCATGTTTAAAACATTGATGTTTTATATTTTGAAAAAATGGAAACTGTTTTTATGGTATCCTCTCTGTAATAATGTGTAATGTTGTAAATGTATTATTTCCCAATTCTCTAAAGCTCTAAACATGAAAATATTATAAAGGAAAAAAGGAATTTATTTCTTGACTAAAATCAATATTATGTAATGTAATAAGGCTGGGTCCTTATAACATCACTCTACATTGGGGAATTTTTTATTGAGCCAAGGGTGATTATTTATTAGAGGATGGATATCATCTTGCCTTGTGGAATCAGGATTTGAATCTATTGGGATTTTATAAGATTAGTTCCAAGGGACCATGTAATTTATTGGGAATTTCATTTGTATTGAGGTTACTTTTTTGGTGAAACATGAGGTTTTAGATTGGCAGGAGGTGCAGGGTGACATACTTTTTTGTGGAACATAAGGGTTCACTGGATTTGACTTTTTCAGGGTATGCCTTGGGAACTAAGGCATGAATACTCACCACTATATATATATATATTCATACATGTGTTGTATGCCACATATATATTTGGGGAATGTAATCATAGATATTATAGAATTGGCCAAAGCAGTTTGAATGCTCACTTGTGGTGGTTGATCACAAGTGGAGTGGGTAAAATATTTAATGTTTATACCTCACTATTTTATATATATTTAGAATAAACCTACATAATTATGGTTGTAGGATATACACATATTTGTGATGGTATTATGAGATTATTCTCACTCCCTACATAGGCCCCTCAGGATTTGTATAGACATTATGTCTCTAAGAACTAGTAAGGGTCCATGCTCAAGAGATAAAACATAGTGATTAAGTTGCGCTTCTTAGCATGAGATGAATAGTAGTGGAACATGGTGGTTACTCAAAATTATTTGGAGTTTATTTATTTATTTCATTATAACTTATATATGAATCTTAATGGTTGTCCATGGGTGACTCCTCATGCATATTATTTTGTATGACTAGACATGGTATGATTTTCTATAAATGGTATCCTTTTAGGCTGTTTTTTATTAACTAATATAGTTGTTTATTTACGATTATATTTAGTTTATATTGATACTTATACTATTAATTGTCCTTATTCCACTACTATTGTTATATATATGAACCATTATTATTATCACCACCGGAGGATATATTCTCCCCACTATTAACTCGTAGACCCTCTCTACTATTCAGTAGCCTTTAGCGTATGGGGAAGCACGCCTAAGGCTTAAATACCAACCAACCTGAAGTAGTATTTATGTGGAGAACCAGGTCGGGATGATGAAAATGGTATCAAAGAACTATTATTTCTTCATTTTGTCTTAATATTCAGGATATGGTAGACCAAAGAATAAGATGTAGTTAGAACTAAGTATGAAGCTTTTGTTTGGGTGCTTACATCCCCATTAATAGGGGACATACCATGTTTCTAGAGGGGGGGGGGGGTAAATTTATGTAGTACTATGTGGTTTTATATTTTTTTTGATTTCAACCTTGAGTGGAACACTTTTTTTGTGATGTTTATCTATTATTTTTCTTTTGAACCTTGGACCAATATAACAAGGGATGGTTGATTATGAATCATGATGGGCACTTAGGTTCATATGATATATGCTTTCTTGTTATTTTAATTTGGAACATGGAATGTTCTAAGAGGGGTTGGGCTATTTAAAGTGTCAACAAAGAAGATAAACAAAGTTTTATTACTTAGCCTCTTTTGGTTGCATTCAAATCCACCAGCCTTGGAATGTGGTTCCAATGAGATATGTATGTAATTATATATGCTTATGATATATGGGTATAAATTTTTTATGAGTGTTAAGGGATTATTATAGGGGTTAGTTGTTTAAAGGTTCAACAAATAAGATAAATAGTGTTTTCCAATATATCCTATGTGGGGGATTTCTACTTAGCTACCCTAGATTGATGATGCATCATACATGATGCCTAGATCTGTTATGGGTAGGCAAGGGTCCATGTGGCTAGATTATATGTGATCAATGAATCTTATATGGTTAGGCATGGGGCCATGAGGCTGGATGTTGTGGGACAAGGTGTGGTAGGGGATGTAAGGGTGGTGAAATGTGTTACCTATTAGTGTTTTACCTATCTATGATATTTTTATATAAAACATTTTATGGTTTTTTGACCATTATGATTAGTATTTATCGATATTACACCTATATATATTTTAGTGGAGTTTCAAGAGGTTGATGATAAGGTGCCACATGTGCATGCTTGGGATGAGGCCCCTAAGGGTTGGGATGAGGCCCTTAAGGGTTAGGATGATGATGATTCATAGGTATAGGATCTGGTATAAGCAGGGCAGATAAAAATGGTATAATTTGGGCCATGGATTGATGAGAAGATTAGGGTAATCTTGGTTCATGTCATATAGGGCCTCGAGAAGGGTGTTCATGGAGTTGATCCATCTATGGTGTATTTGACTTGTGAGTTCCAATCTCATCACCCACCATTATTTTAGGATGAGGGTAGACTATAGGTGGTATAGAACTAGATCAAGTAGGTTTATACTATCTTTGATCATCGTGAGACACCCCTTAGGTGTAGGGTGAATCTATAAATGTACATAACCAAAGGGATATAAAAAAATGGTGGAAAGTATAGGTTTAGGAGGGCAGACATGAGGGAATGGCATTGAAGGATTTTGAGCCCAGGTTCTTTGAGCACCTCTTCCTGGAGACTTTGAGGGTGGAGAGAGTCTAGGAGTTCATGAATCTCTAGGAGTGGGGTTTATGGCTAGTATTTGGTGAATCTATGTAGGGAGGACAATCCTCAGGTAGTTGAACTTTAGGCCAGATGGATGCTTTTGAGATGCTAGGGTCAGAGTAGGCTAGGGTGCTGATGATAGTTAGAGGTACGTCGTGGTTATGACTGCGTTTCCTTTTTGTTTTTTATTTGTCCATTTTAGTGAATGAGGTGCATGTGTACTATTGTTTTGGAATAACCTGAAGTTGGTTACTAGGTTTAATCAATTAGGATATATATTATATATGTATGTATGAGGTTTTATTTGGAATTGGGATTTATTGTGGGCATCAATGTGATGTGGATTTGTATATGAGGTGCATAAAAATATGGACATTTATGTGATGTGAGTTATATATGGGGTGATAGTAATCATGATTTTGATTGGAATATGTATATATATATGATACAATATTATTTTGAGCAACTTTTGAGATTCAGAATTTATGCACACCTGATGAGGTGTAGGGTTTGATGAGTGTTGTGTATGGAATGAGTACTGATGGGAAAATTTTGAGATGAAGGACATGATGGGTGTAAGATATGACATGGGAATGTTTTTATCACATGATGATGTATATGAGTAATGATATTTCAAAGGAGGACTTTAGAGTCGTAGGATTGATAGTGGACCATCACATGTTTTTGTTTCGGGTCGTGAAGTGATTTGGTAGGCAACTCTTAAGGCGGGTAGTGCCTTATGGGAAGTTGACCTATGACTTAACTACCAGGGTGGACCGAGGATATATAAATTATATGGGTAGGTTTTGTACCATTTCCATTTAAATATTTATTTCTTAGGGACAAGATATTTTAAGGTGAGGAGATTGTAACATCTCGAGTTTTTGAGAGGGTCATAAATCCTCAACCAGTTTGAGTCTTTGAGTTTAGTGGTCAAACAAACTTTTCTCTTGATATTTGAAACCTTCTTTTTGGAATTTAATATATTCAAGGACTTTTTTAAATATGGGGTTTAAGGATAAAAAACATCCTCTAGGTTTCAAATGATTTTCGGGTGTGTTAGAACCCAAAAACTCCATTTTGGGAAAGCGTAGATAGAGGCACACAGTATGGAAAAACTGTTAAACCTCCTGGGAGTAACTATGTGGACCACATAAAACACTATACATGGTTTTCAAACTTTTTTGGTGTGGTTGAATGACCATGAAAAATCTATGTGTTTTTTAATTGCGGGGATTCACACAGTTTGTAAAACTGCGTGCCTAACCCATGAAAGCATGGTGCTTGGACAGTGGGTACTATATGGTTGGAATATGGTTACCCAAACTATGCGGCCAAAACATGTGGCTTATTTATTTGAGTGAAATTTTAATTTTCAACCTCCCTCTATTTATGGATTTTCCTCCTCCTTTCTTCCCATTTGTAATGCATGCAGAAGTGGGACCCTCTATTCTTCCTCATTAAGATTTGGAATCTTCCCCTCATACAGACTCTGATCCTTGATATATTAGTCTCATTGGAAGCTCATTAGTAAAACATTAATTATTAATACATCTATTTCATATTTATCTTTCTTTACGTAATGTTAATTCTTTCTGAGCCCCTTTTCCCTATTTTCTTAGCATTCATCTAAAATGATGATTTTTCTTATTTCATTTCGAGTTAAAAGATGATATCAAATGAGTGAGAACATGAAAGTACAAGGAAATTAGTTACTATATTTATTAGTGAATTTTGTGGATGTTTTGGGACTTTGTTCTATATATTATTTCAGGGTAGTTTGAGAGAGACCCCTGATTATTTAAATTATTATTTTTTAATTGTTAAATTTATGGTATGGGGTGCCTATGGTCATGCTCCTTATACACTATACTGGTTAATGTGGGTAAGGATCTTGGACTAACCTGGTAAGTTTAGGTTGGGTGTGTAAATGTAATTAATTAAATTTTCATATTGATTTTTTTATTCTATGGGAACATGACAGGCACCAACTGAGGATTGAGGTGATGTTGATCACTCAGAATGAGGTGATGTGATTCTTAATGTTGGGATTGGCTTAGGAAATTTGGGGGGATTTTCATCGTGATATTGAGTCCGAATGGTTTTCAAATTTAGGTGAAAAGTTTTTCTGGATGAGGGTATGGATATTAGTACTTGATGTGGTGTTGACCAACATGATTTCACAACATGATCACATGTGAAAGATGTAAAAAATGATGTGTCTTAGGATGTTTGGTTATTGACACTAACCATTGTTGGTTGATGTGCCATTGGACTCGTGTGCAAATAGATAAGACTCAGTTGAGGTGGTGTTAACCACTCATTGTCGATGGAGGCCCCTTTTCATTACGCGTCTTAGGTGATGGTGTTTACCATTAGATATGTTGGGGTAGATCACCACAGAAAGCCACATGGATGGTGATGGACCATCGATTTATGGTGATGAGACAATCAGTTTGGGGAGAAAGCTCACTGTTATACTTGAGGATGATGTTCTAGGATTATTGGATGATGTAAGTTGTTGTGACTTGGTACAATGGTTATTGAGCCGATAGAGATTATTTATTAGAGGAAAAATATCACCTTTTATTAGGACATCGAGCTTTGAGATGATTGTGATATTCTACGCTACGGTAAAAGGTACCATAGACAAGATTGGACTTGGTATTTACAATCAGGTTACTTGTTTGGTGACACAGGAGGTGTCAGATTATCATGAGGTGTCAGGTTACGTACTTATCGATGGAACCTAAGTGTTTACTAGATTTAACTTCATCAGGGGATGAATTGGGCTATAACCTATGGATACTCACCACTAAAAATATATATATAGAAACATGTTATATATCATATATATATATATATATATATTTAAGGGAATTCAATCAAAGATATTCTGGAATTGAATGAGGTAAGTAGAATGCTCACTTGTGGTTGTTGAGAACAAGTAGAGGGGGTAAAATATTTAATGTGTGTGATTCGTTATTTTATTTATATTCAATATACACCTTCATAATTATGGATATAAGATAGGTTCATGTTGGTGGTGTCCTAATTAGATTATTCTTACACCATACATAGGACCCTTGTGATGTGTTTATACTTTATGTCTCTAAGATCAGGCAAGGGATCGAGCTTAGGAGATAGACCTTAGTGATCGAGTAAGGTTACTTAGCATGGGTTGAATGGAAATGGACTATGGTGGTTCCTCTATTTCAGTTTGAGTTTACTTTTTTTTGTTTCAACATGCCTTATATATTTATTGTTATGGGTGGCCATGAGCAACTCTACATAACTATTATTTTATATGTTCTTATATGGTATGAGTTATCTATAAATGTTATTATTTTGGGCATTTTTTTATTTACTTTTGTTGATGTTTAATTATGCTTTTGATGAGTAGTTATTAATGCTTCTATTGTTTATAGTCCTTATTCCACAATTACATTTATATATATGGACCATTATTATTATCAACACCAGAGGTTACAGTCTTCCCACTATCACTTCTAAAAAACTCACTTGTAGTTGGAAGACTTTGGCTCAAGAGGATGTATGCTAATGGATATGTGGCCAATTGGCCCAAAGCATTATTCAAGTGGAAATCCCAGTTGTGGTGCTATTATATCAAATCACATCATTACATAAAATGATGATATGTTATTCCTCCTATCTTTATACATTAACCAAAACCGTTTCAGTTAGCATATGGTAAGGTAGTTTAAAAAAATGTTCAATCCTTTATATGAAAAAACAATACATTAATCTCCAAAATTACACTATTAAAATAAAGGTTTAATGCATATCATTACTTAAATAAATAACCCTATATACCAAGTAAACTTAATATCCTCAACATGAAATACTATTTTTAACTCATATTTTATCTCATACACTAAAACATACCTCTCAAAAACTGTGGTATCATTATTCCACAAAAGTTTAATATAAAGGACATATATACCTAAAACCAATAAGTCATCTCTTGAAATATCATTAATCACTTCAAAATCATAAATATTCAAAAAGATTCAATCCAATAATATGTTTCTCAAAATAAAAATAATATTTATCCATAAAACCATTTAAGTAAAAACAATTTCATACTAACTAGGACATAATGTAGGCTAGTGGTATGTGCCACACCCTTATCATCCATTAGTTTTGGGTCTAAGACACAGGGCCCTACCAGATGTGATGGGTTGTTTTCCAATATGTGTCTTGCCCTTTTTCTCAAACAATATTTAAATAATTCATATAACATTCCAAAAAATAATATGAACATCATAAAAAAACATTATTCATCAAATAACTTTTAAACAATAATGTTTTTCTATTTGAAATATTTTTTTTCAAAATCAAATAATATTAATTTAATATTATTATTTTGATATCAATGGTTATATTAACCATAAAATTTATTTATAACATTAAACTCATGTCTATAAAATATAAAATCATTATTCCCCAAATAAAATCATCACTATAACCAAAGTTATAAATAGGAGTTACATATACCTCAAACATCCATTAAAACTAAATAAATGTCTACAAGGTACTTCCATTACATAAAATCACAAAAGGGGTATTTGTTACTTCAAACATATAATCAAACATAGACTTATTAACAAATCATGGTACCTAAAAATATTTAAAAATCATAATATAAACCATAATCTTAGGGCCTTTTGGGAATATACTGAATATATTTCATTGGGTTATATTCCCTAATCAATGTTTTTATAAATTCATTCCACATTATATTTAAATACATAAAATGAAAAACATTGGGAAATTAAATATTCTATATCATTAACCTCATTAAATGTTTCCATCTTCATATCATAGGGAAAGGAAAAAAATAAAGATGAGATCAGATTCTCAGTAAGGGTTACATATATTGGAATCTATCATGAATCAATTATATATAAACAATATGGAATCTTAAATAACTAAAAAAACATTCCATTTAATAAATAACATGAGCATGAAATGAATCCATGTATAATATCAATTTATTAAAATCATGGATAATAAAAACTAAATTTTCAATGAAATAGATGCTTAATATTAGACTTTAAGATCTCAGACATCATGATATCTACATCACAAAGATCTTAAACCCATATAGTATAATCGATGGGTCAGTATACACTAGAAACCCATTTTTACTAGCTTACTGATGTATCTCATGCAAAATGTTGATGCATTGAGAGGCTATCTATATCTGGTCCTTACCCTTCACTACATTTCCAATTCATTACTCATATATTGAATGATCAATTTAATTTAAAAACAATATGCCTTATCATTAAATATTTGTAATGAGTAAAGAATACATATTTATCAAGATTTTTCCCAGTCAATCAAATGAAACACCTTATGTTAAAATGATATATGGTTTAAAAAATAATCATTTCCATGATACAAATAATATAAATATTTAAGATAAATTTAATGTACAATGATAACAATAAAATAAATGTTTTAAGATAATCTGATGACCACAAAACTAATGAGATGTAAGATATAACCATTGATTCATTGAGAATATAGGTTTTGTAATAAAATAATGCCTTTTGGAAGAATAAATAGAATGGAAGTGAAATATTAAAATAATATTTCATAAAAGTGTGGTCATTTTTGGAACATTAAAAACATCTAGAAGAGTCTAAATATTGTAAAATGGTTATGGTGGTAGGGAAGTCTGTTATCGGTGCATACGTTAAAAAATATACCTTTTTTACTTTTTGTAAAAAAAATAAAAAATACCTTTCATAAAACATTGGAATGATTAATTTCAAAACATATAAAAAAATTAAAGTATAAAATAAAATTTTCTCAGTATATCATTTGAGAAAATCATTTTAATTTTGCAATACAATTTTAAAAATATGGAAATGGAAGAAAATATATCTGATTATAAGAGAAATAAAATCAGTTTTTATTCTAAATTTTTTTTACTTGATTAAATAACCAAAGAGAATAATATTTATAATAAAATATAGAAGCTCCTTAAATATCGACAGGATAATAAAATAGATGGATTTTAACAAGGATAGGTTATAATATTCCCTCAAATAAATTCAAATAAATCCCAAAAACCGTTGTAAAAACAATTCTTACCACTTTGGAAACTTTTAAATTGAAACCACTTAAATGAATAAGCCTAAATTTAAACATTAATCATCATTAATAATTATTTAATCATTTTAAATACAAAAAATGGGTAGTATATACACCATATAAAAGTGAATATGTGTATAATATCAAATATGTCCCAATAGAGTGCAATTTGAGGCGTAACCCCTTACAAGGATCATACTGTTGTAGTGAGAATTAATAGATGAATTTATTATGTGTATAAAATTAAAATACATATAAAAAAGTGTATATGAAATATAAAATAATCAAATTTCATTACATGCATAATCTTATAATATCAGATACAACGAAAAAGTAATATAACCCAATGAAAACAAATTGAGTTATAAAACTTATTACCACTTGGTAAATTTCAAATAAAATTATCTTGGATGAAATAAATTTAATAGAAATGTAATATAAAATAAAGTGTGTATGATTCATGATATAAAATGTAAAAGTAGTACTGTATACACCATATAAAAATTTAGTTCATATTAGTAAATATGCTTTAATGAAAGGAAATTGAGACGGAATCCCCTACCTTAGGTGTGAATTGTCACATACTTTCTTTATCATCCTGAATAATAAACATATGTTAATTATTTAATTTATGTATAACATTTTGAATGATTATTACTCCTTTAATTTTATTTAATATCATGTTATATTTAATTTCTTTATTAATTAATTCCACATTGGATGTTATGAAGAAATTCAATTCATATGCCCCAAATGACTTTGGTAGTTTGACTATGGTAAAATTGGTCATCGATCCATCAAATAAAAATAATTATCATGCAATAATAATAATAATTATAAATAAATTATATTTTTTAAACAAACTAGGGATTATGGTTATAAAAAATGAACTGTGTTACAATCATGGAGACAATAATTTGTACATACACATACGTAATGTTTCCATTTTTCAATGATCATGATGGAAAGAACATAAGTATTATTTAATATTTAAATAATTATAACTATAACATAATTAAAATATTATTTATTTATTTAAATACACTTATATATTGATATCATGTGACGTGGTTATGAAAAATGAATCACATCACTTCATGAAGGTGGTAATCTACACGTACACACGAACGACGTTATCACTTTAAAATGAATTAAAAGGTAATAAATTATAAGATATATTATATTTATAGAATGATAAATATGCATTAATAATATATATATATATATATATATTAAATTAATCATTAAAACTATCCATGAGTGATAGTTATGGAAACAAATTATATCGGATCATGAGGTGGTATTGCATCGTACACATGAACAACAATTTCGGTTCCCATTTAATGGAAGAGGAGATGGAAATTGGGTATGAAATTAACATAAATACATCCTAGTATATATAATAAAATTATTTTATTATATAATCATGTTTGAATATGATTTTTAGAAGGTGAAAGAATAAATAAAACAAAAATTCTTGTTTAAGAATAATACCTCTTCTTTGAACAACCTCTTTAGTTTTACAGAAAAATACTTTCTACTAGAATTTATAATAAAAAAAAACTCTATGAAATGGTAATGGAATTAATGAAGATTTTTTATTAGTTATTTTCTAAAATAAATTATTCTATACGTATGGAGAGTAAGGGAGAGGGGGTTCTCTTTTATTAGTGAGGGGAGGGGAACTTTTGGAATTTCTTAATTTATTTAATTATAATAAGGTAATTTTCAATTAAAATACTTCATAGTAGAAATATATCCAAATTTTTGATATGATAATGTTTAAGGTTTTCCAAAAAATAGGATTTAGATAGGTTTAATTATCAAAATAACACTTATCTATGGGTTTAACACCTTGGTAAACCCATTTTATCCTTAATCACGGTAAAAAAAAAATTCAAACTCAAAGAGGTATAATTTTAATTATATTATAAAAATTAGAGCATAAATGGAAAAGGTATGATACTATAGACTATTTATCATCCTAATTTTCTTATTTAATTATTTTTTAGTATTTTTAGATAATGTAATAAAATATAATTTAATATAAACTATCATTATTGTAATTTTTGACACTATTCATTGAATTTGATTTTGAAGACATGTATATAATAATTAATCTATAATATAATACATTTAAAATAAATAAAAAACCATTATTAAATATAAAATTCATTTGTAACTATAAATCATCCCAAATACATTACTTTTAATGTTTTTAATATTATTTACCTTTTGTTGTCTACTGTTTGTACAAGTGTTGTGTCAAAGTTGTATAAGCGTTTAGTGTAAATATATGTTAAATAAAAATTAAAAATAAATTATCATAATTAATATAATTTAATTATACTAAAATTTACATATAATATTCACTCACCACTTAATTTTATCGCTATGTGAAAATGTAATAGATATTTAAAGGAAAGAGAGTGAAATTCTGTATTTTTCATTTCATAAATTATTATATAAGTCACTTTAATGGAAAAGTGTCTCATAATTAATTGAATATAGAGAATAAGTATATAAGGGTATAAATACATTCATATAATACTAATTAAGATGAAAAAATGGTGGCCTTGACACTTTGTTTTGACCTAGGTTGACCTGATTTATCCTTTTACTATGGTGACAAGTTTTTACTATTTTTATATTTCTTATGAAAAAAATTATGTTGAAATTATTAAATAGTATTAATTATTATTAGTTTAAATATGGAATAAATTTTATCAAATTACCTTTACATAAGTGGTATAATTTAAATTAAAAATGAATCTGTAAAACATATCCAAAACTATTTGTCAAGAAATGCCTTTTTAGGAATATGATGATCTTAGATTAACTCTATAACTTGTAATAATAATTATATGAATTTAAATTAATATATATACATATATAAGATACATTTAATTAAAATAATTCCTCATTAGGGTTTATTTTAATAATTTAAAATAGAGAAAAAAGTTTTTAGAAAAATGTGTTTAAATCCTAAAAATAAACTTCAACCAAAATACAGTATAAAGATGATTAAAATATAATTAATTTGATTAAATATAAATAAATAATACTTTTTTACTTTTAAATTTAATTCAAATAAAATTGGTTCTATTAAATTACTAATTATTGAAAAGGAATAGATGTTTTTCAAAAAATAGTACTTTTCACTATTTATTGGAAAGTTACTCTTCGAAAATGTCTCAAATTTCACCATAAGATAACTTTTACATGATTATTTAAAAAATTAAGCTAATTTTGTAAAATAAAATTTCTAAAATTGTCATAAATTATTTGTATTATTTTATCAAAAAAAAGAAACAAAAACATTTTTTGATGAAAAATTTATTTTTAAAGCATGTAAATAATTTTCAAAAAATTGAGTTCTTATTTAAAAATATATTTAATTCAAATAAAATATTTATACATAATTTTTCAAAATTTAATTTCCCTATTCATACCACCAATTGTAATGGCAAGGTTATAACGATGATATTTAAATAGTATATCACAGCTCATTTAGGCTCGTTGTTGCGTATCCTAAACTCTATCGAACATAATATTATTATTTTAAAACATTGGGTTGTTATATTCTCCCAATCGTCATTAAATTTCATCTTGAAAATTTGAACTTTTTTTTATAAATCATTGTTTTAACATTAAAAAAAATTCCTTTTTGTAAAAACCCACACTGTAAAAGGATTAATAAAACCCACTCCTAAAACGAGATAAATAGAAATATAAGGTCGTCTAGAATAAAAAAACCATGTTTCTCTATTAAATAAAATTAATGGGAAGTGAATATATGGACATGGAGTAAAAATAAAATTCCAAACAATTTTGGAGAGTAACAAAGACTATTTATCCTAAAAAAGTTAATAATCATGGTAATATTAACAATCACAAAACCCTAAATCAAAGACGTGTGAAAAAGACCATAGATTCATCAAAAATAATCATAGTATAATAATTTTTTTGTTTCTAGATCCATTTCATATATTTGATTAATTAATTTGCCTTATAGATAAATAATATAATTAAATACCCTTACTTGATAAGTAGAATTTAATTCTTTAATTAATTTCCACCACAATCTCATTTATTTCTCCCATTAATGAGTATTTAAGATGGATTTTATATGCTTAAATCACAAAAATCAACTTATAACAGATCACCTAATTCCAAGAAATGATAATAAGATATTCATCATCTATTTATATATTAACCCAAACCATATTGGTTAACACAAGGAAATATAATTCAAAAAATGAATAAACCTTCATATGAATAAATAATACATTAAAATCAAAAATTCAATAAAAAACCAATGGTTTAACATTGATGATTCCTTAAATAAATAAACCTATATCCTAAAAACCTTAATAACCTCAACATTAAATAAGGTTTTAACCTCAAAGGTTTTCTCTTACCCTTCAAATTTTATCTCCAACACCTAATATAATTCATTCTAAATAATACTTTAAGTTAAAACTAAAGGATATATATATCTCAATATAATAAAACATATCCTGAAATATCATCAATAACTTCAAAATAATAAAAATTCAAAAATATTTGATCCTATAATATGTTTCCCAAAATCAACTTAATATTTATCCATCAAACAATTTAAGTAAAAACTATGTCATACTAACTAGGAAATCATGAAGGCTAGTGGTAGGCATTGCACCCTTGTCATATTATCATTACGGATTAAATCCCCATGAACTTTTTATATTTGATTGGCTATCTTATGACATGTGTTTTATCCTTTTCATAAAACTATATTAACATAATTCCTATATATTTCTCAAAAAATATGATGAACATCCTCAAAAAATAAAATTATTCATCAAATAACATTTTAACCATAAAGGTTTTCTATACAACTTATCTTTTTACAAAATCAAATGATCTTAATTTTCTATTATCACGTTAACATCAATGATCATATTAACCTTAAAGGTTATAAATACATTTAAACCGATGTCCCAAAAATAAAAAATAATTATTCCCAAAACAACCTTCTCACTAAAACACAAGTTATTCAAAAGGGTTTAATATACATCAAACATATATTAAAACTCAATAAATGTCTCTAAGGTACTTCCATCACATAAAACCTCATAAGGGGTATATTTGACTTTAAACATATATTCATCCTTATACTTATTAACCCATTATGGTACATTAAAATATTAAACTATCCTCATCTAAATCATAAGATTATTGTCTTTTGGGAATGTCATCAACGTCTGTCATAAATTTATGTTTCTTAATCTATGTTTTTATAAATTTAGTTCATAATGTTTCTAATAAAATTTCTCTAATACCAACTATAAATACCCCGACTCTAGTAGAAAATAATCAGTGGTTACTTTATTACATTATCAATAGAAATAAGTGATTCAATTTCAAAGGACCAAATAGTTTAGTTGTCATGGTAAACTATAAACATACATTTATATCACATTACATTTGAAAATATAAAATACAAAAAATTGTGAAAGTAAATATTTTAAAAAGTTGAAGTCATTCGAAAATTAATCTTCATATATTTTTAAAACAAAACAAAGTACAGGTGAGCTCAAATTTTTAGTAAGGGTTATGTACAATGTAAGCTATCATGAATCAATATGGAATAGATAATATGGAAAGATAAATAATGAAAAACACATTACATTTAATTAATAAATTGAGCACAAAATGAATCTATCAATAATATCAATGTAGTAATCTCATGAATAATAATAACTAAAATAGAAATTAATGAAATGATTAATATTGTACATCATGATCTCCAACATTATCATATATACACTATCATGACTTTACTCCTTTAATGTTTAATCAATGGGTAGGTATGAACTAGAATCCTATTTAATGCGTGCTAACTTATTTGTCTTATGGGACCTTTTGATGCATCTAGGAGATATCTATAACTGAACCACACACATAAATTCATGTCCAATTCATATATCATATATAGAATGAACAATTCATTTCATAAAAAACATGTCTTATTAATAAATATCTATATTGAGTAATGAATACAAATTCATCAATATTTTACCTAGTCAATCAAATAAAACACCATCTGTAAAAATGATATATTGTTTAGAAAATAATAATATCCATAATACCAATAATATATATGTTTAAGATAAATTAAATTTAAAATGATCATAAGAAAGTGAATATTTAAAGATAAATTTAATGACATTAAAATTAATATGAGATAAGAGATTACCATCGATTTATGAAGAATATATGTTTTGTAAATAAATAACATCCTTGGGAAGAATTTATGGAAGGAAGGGAAATATTAAAATTATATTTCATAAAAGTTTTTTATTTATAAAACATTTAAAACATGCATAAGAAGCTAAATATCGTAAAATGGTTATGGTAGTGGGGATGTATGTTATTGTTGTATATGTTAGAAATAATTCCTTTTATACTTTATGTAAGAAAGTAAAAAATGAACCTTTTAGAAAAAAAATATAAATATTACTTTTAAACCTTTTAAAAAGTAAAGGATACCTTAAAATTTATTTAATAAATCATTTGAGTGATTAAAAGTTCTTTTGTAAAACAATTTTAAAAAATATGGACATTGAGGAAAATATATCCAATTAAAAGAGAAATAAAATAAATTTCTATTTTAAACCGTTATATGATTGATTTATGAAAAAAAGAGAGGAAATGTTTAAAAATAATATGGAAAATCCTTAAATATCTAGAGGATAAGAAAATATATGGAGTACAAAAATTATATTTTATAATATTCCTTTAATGAAAATACGAGCAATCCCAAAAAGTGAGTTTGTAAAATAAATTATCACCACTTTAGTAAATTTTAAATTTCAACCCACTGAAAGAAATAACATTAATTGAAACATTAATAATTATTAATAATTAGTTATTCATTTTATATATAAAAAAGGGGTAGTATATACATCATATAAAATTAAATAGTTTCATGATAACAAATATGTTTCAATGGAATGTAATTTGATATGAAATCCATTACAAGGATCATACTATTGAAGTGAGAATTAATCCATGAATTAATTATCTATATCAAATTTTAATTCATATAAAACAATTTAGGTAATAATAATAATAATTAAAAGTCATCACACACATAATCTTTTAATATTAGAGACAATGAATAAGTAATAGAACCCAATGTAAAGAAATTGAGTTATAAAACCCCTTACCACTTGGTAACTTTCAAGTGAAATCCCCTTGGATGAAATAATTTTAATTGAAACATAAAATTCCATGAATTTTCTAGGATTCATAATATAACATGTAAAAGTGGTAGTATATACACTAGATAAAACAATTAGTACATATCATTATAATATGACTCAATGGAAGGGAATTGAGACGAAATACCTTACCTAATGTCTAACTCATAATGTATGTTATTTATCTTCATAAGTAATAAAAATATGTTAATTATTACATTTATTAATAATTTTTTTAATTTTTTATGCCTTTTATTTTATTTAATTCTATATTATATTTAATTACTTAATCAATCAAGTTCACATCAATTTTTTGACAATATTCAGTTCATATGTCCAAAATTACTCTGGTAGTTTGACTATTGTAAAATAGGTCATTGTTCCATAATCTATAGAATAATAATCATGAAATAATTATAATTTTTATATATAAATTATAATTTTTATACCAACCATGGAATGTGGTTATGAAAAATGAAATAAGTCAGAATCCTAGAGACGGTAAGCATTACGTATGCAAGATTAATGTTTCCATTTTCAAAAATATTAATAGAAAGAACATAAATATTATTTTATATTTATATAATGATTAATATAACATAAATATAATATTATTTCATTAAATACATTCATATATATTAATCATGTGGTGTGATTATGAAAAATTAATTACATCGCTTTGTGGAGGTGGTAATCTATATATATGTAAGAACAATGTCATCATATTTAAATAAATGTAAAGGTGAGAAATTATATGACATATTATATTTAAATAATTATTATTTCATTAATTTTATGTATATATATAGTAATTACATCATTAAAACCATCCATGAGAGGTGGTGATGGAAAATTAATTAAATCATTTCCTGGTGTGGTCGTCCACAGTAGACACGAGCGATAGTTTTGTTTACAATTTGATGGAAGGGGAGATGGATATAGGGTATGAAACTAACATAAAAACATATAAGTATATGTTATATACTGATTTTATTATATAATTATGGTCTAATATTGTTTTAATAAGTTTGATGAATAAATAAAACAGAAAATCTAAGTTAAGAATGATACCTCTTCTTCGAACAGCCTCTTTAGGATAACAAAAAAAGACATACTTAGAGGGTTTTTGAGTAAAAAAAGACTCTAGGATGTGTAAAGGTAAGTTAGGAATGTATTTTAGTTGGTATTTTATGATCCAAATGCTTCAATATGTTTAGAGAGGATACGGAAGGGGGTTCCCTTTTCTAAGTGAGGGGAGGGGGCACTTTTAGAATTCTATAAACAATTATATTATAATAAATTAATGTTTAATTAAAATAATTAAAAATTACTAGTTATTTTAATTTTGGATAGTATATGGTTTAAATATTTCCATACAATAGAATCTATAAAAGTTTAATTATAAATATAACCCTTATCTGTTGGTTTAACCCCCGATAAACCTATTCTAACCTTAACCGTGGTAATAACTTTTTCAAACTAAAAGGGTTATAGTTTTACTTATAACATAAAAATTGTAAAATAAATAGAAAACTGATGAAATTTTAAGCCATTTAACTTCATAATTTTCCTATTTCATGATATTTATATTATTTAAAAAATTATTAAAAAATTATTTAATATAAAATTTCATTAATATAAATTTTCACAATATTCATTTTATTTGACCATAAAGACATTAAGATGATAATTAATTTTAAATATAATCCATTTCAACATAAATAGAAAATAATTATTGATTATACAATTATTTTTGAACCCGGACTCATCTGCAATACATTACTTTTAATGTTTTTAAAATTATTTACCTAGAGTTTTCCACTGTTTTCATAAGCATCAAGTCCCCATTATATAACCATTTAAGGTAACTATATAATCATTAAAATTTAAAAATAAACTACCATAATTAATATAATTTAATTATATTCAAAATAAAATTTAATATTCATTCACCACTTATTTTTACCCATATGTGAATATATATGATATATTTAAAGGAAAGAGAGTGTCATTTGTCCTTTTCATTACTTAAATTATAATACAGGTCACCTTCAAAGAAATGTGTACCATAAATAATTTAACATATAAAATAAGGTGATAAATCTATAAAGAAATTTATCTAATAAAATTTAAGATAAAAAATTATGGTCTTATCACTTTGTGTTAACCTAGGTTAACCATATTTTCCCTTTTATGGTGGTGATTTTTTTTTTATAGTTTTACTATTTATAATGACAAAAAATTATGTTGATATTATTAAATAATATTAAATATGTTTATTATAAATATAGAATATGTTTTATCAAATTAAATTCAAATAAGTGGAATAATTTTATTTAAAAATTAACTTGAAAAACGTTTCCAAAAATAGTTTTTTATGAAATTTATTTTTATGATCATACATTAACTCTATGGATAGTAACAATAATTATATGAATATCAATTCACAAATATATATATTATATAAATTTTATTTAAATAATTTCTTATTAGGTTTTATTTTAATTAATTAAAATAGATAAATGTTATGAACTTAAAAAACAATTTTCAGAAAAATGCATTTTTAATCCTAAAAATTAACTTATACCAAAATATAGCATAAAGATAATTAAAATATAATTAATTAGTTTAAATATAATTAATTAATATTTATTTTAGTATTAAATTAATTTCAGACCATAATGGGACTTTTAAAATACATAATTTTTTGAAAAGAAATGACAATTTTACAAAAGCAGTATTTTTCACTATTCATTAAAAAATCACTCTCTTCAGAAAAAAAAATTCCATTAAGTTAATTTTGAAATGATAATTTCAAAATTTTAGTTTTTGTATTAAAATAGAATTTCTAAAATTAGTAGAAATTAATTATATTATTTTCTCATAAAAAGGGATTAAAACATTTTTTGACGAAAAATATATTTTTGAACCATATAAAGACTTTACTAAAAATTGATTCCATATTTACCAATATATTTTATTAATATAAAATATTTATAGATTACTTTTTAAAAAGTTTTATTCCCATTCATACTATTAATTTAAATGTCTAGGTTATAGTTTCCACGTTTAAATAGTAAATCATAGTTTGTTCTGGCTCGGTGTTGAGTCTCGTATATGCTATTGAACACAATATTCTCCTTTTAAAATCTCAGGGTATTAAACATATCCTTAAGATGTTTTCCACCATCATTAAAAATAATTGATTAATCCTTATATATATATAGATCATTCTTAAAAATTCATAAAAAGGCTTTTACATTTATAATTATTTATTCATGCAATTACAGTTTTCTCATCTATAAAGTCAAAATTACTATAATGAATTTATTTGGATATAGGTAAATATTTAGATCAAAAATAAAAATTATATAATAATTCAAAATAGTTCCAGACTAGATCCAAACATCCTATAACCTCTAACCAACCTTCATCTAACTTTAGATACCTTATTTCAAGTGAGTTTTAACATGATTTATGAATTAATAATAAAATCCAACACATTAACCACAAAAAATTTAAATTTTTAAAAATATTCTCTAGATAAATTACATAATACAGGGGATTTGTTATTTATCATATAATTATTTAAGCTTTGATAAAATGACTTTAACAATCTTATAAACCCACTTCAATTTCATTTAAATAAATGAAATTATAATCTCATCTTTATTCTAGATTCTTAAATACATTATCAGATTGTATTTCATCACTCATTTGAGTATAATTAATGATTAATTATAAAATAATGGATTCTACAAAAATTTATCCTTATCAAATCTTTAACGAAATCTCCTTCGATTGTTTCTCAAAACATAATCTAGCTTTTACTCCATTCATCTCAGTCCTTCATTATCCCCATTAATTCATTGATTGAAAAAATTAATGCATACTTATTTTAATGTAAAACACATGGTTTTAACAATTCAATTGATTAATATTTTCAATATTTTATTTCTTTAGTGATTTATGTAAGGATAAAAAAATGATCAAAATCTTAAAAAAATTGGAGAATTCATAGAAAAAACGATATCTCATGACACATGATAAGTCAAGGTCCAATTATAAAGCTCATAATTGAAAAATAAAGTTGAAAAAAATTACAAAATCACTATAAATTCATTATTCACAACATGAATGGTCTATTCATGATGTGAAACTCGATGGGAATCCATGAAGTGAATCCAAATCGTAAAAAAAGAACATGGGGGGTGGAAGTTAAAAAATCATTGTGTGACACTATGCATCAATCCATGAATCATTGTGAAAATAAAATTATACTTCATTAAATATTAAAATCATGACCAAACCCTTTTCATTTTGACATGGTTCCTCCATGTACCCCCAAGATCAACTCATAATAAATTAATCGATGCATTTATAGATAATTAAAGATGGTCTGAGAATGAAGTATGCATATAAATGTAGGATCACAGGGAATGGAAGGATTATCATATAATAGGCTACTGTATAGTGGAATTAGTCTACTTCTTAGGGTTTTATACTATATATTTATATATTTTTTTCATGTAATCCATTTTCCTATTTTTAATTTAAGAGTTTCTTCTTCTCATATATCGATCTCTCTCTTTCTCCTTTTTTTTCTCTTCCACCATGATATATTATACTCAAAATAGTGAGTGGCTAACTTGAGTCTTGGCCTTAGGTGAGGTTTTCATGGTATTATCAAATTATTATTCTTTAATTATTAATATTTTAATTATATTTTTGGTGAATGAGAGAGAAGTGAATGGTTGTGATGATTGTGCACTACAAAAATGACTCTAAAAATCATTTCCATTCTCTACCAAGTCCTAGTTACCAACCTTCTATTCATAAAATATTCTTATAATGGAGTTAAGGGTGCTCAAAGGGGTGAAATAACATATGATGAAGATGGGTCTTGGAAGGTGTTACATTCTTGATCAAGGTGTTTATCTTACTTGTATATTGTAGGAAGTGAGATTTAGTGTGCCAAAGAGATATCCTAGGCATGATAAAACTCACACTCATGGTAGAGAGGAATAATTCACTTATGATGGGATGCATTTTGAAATTTATTTAAAAAAAATGAATAATGAAGGAAACTGAGTAATTGACCCTAGGACCAAAAAATTTCTTTCCAACTTGTATTCATTATATTTTTTTAGTGAATATCAATTTTAGTTTTATAATTTTATTCACATTCTCTCTCTCCATTTTTTAATTATTATAAAAAACAATAAAAAAATTGAATTATGAATAGTGTGTGTTTGACTGCAAAGCTTCACAAGTGAGATAACCCTAGTCAGCAACTATGCTATACAATTCAAATAATAGTATCCTTTTAACTCCATACAATAAGAATTTCCAAACATAACATTGTTTTTGGGGATCAAAAAAATAATTAATTTAATTTTTTATTTTCAAAATTTAAATATTTATCATTTTTCTAAAAATAATAATAAAATATATATTTCCAATGGTGTATTCAAATTATGATCATTATACATGGATTGATTACTCCTAGGTGAAATAAAAAGGGGTTTATATGATATAAAAGACTAGTTGTTAAGGGTTGAAGAAGAGATATAGAATTCGAAGAGAAAAATGGAACAAATAACTCAAATGTATCAAGAGAAACTCAAACTTAAACAAGATAGAGTGGTGGAATATATTTCACCAGTCATATTTCATGTTGAATAACCTTAGGGTATAAAGAAAGAGATACCTAAAGATCCATTCCAACTCTCTCAACCATTAGTAGAGGATATATATGAAGAATAATTGAATATTGAAGTATTAATGGGATAATGAAAATATTTGAATCAATATTGGAATGAATATGATGTGAAATATGATCTCCTTATACTTAACAAAGTATATGAATCATCACAACTATACCTATACCTATCCCTAGAAGAAGAGGAAACCTCCCATGTGGTGTAATTTGAAGAGAAGATAGAGGATCCTAATTACCTACCTCCACCAAATACCATTCAACCACAAGAATAAATTTACAATGAATAGTAGATAGAATCCAAACCAACTTAGGGAGATGACATTTTATTTAACTCATTATCATCTAGTTTTGTTAAAACTAAATTGAGAATCACCTTTCATTGTTTTGAATTTTTATATTCATATCACTCTTATTTTTACTTGGTTGAAGATGCTGAATGTAAAGATAAAATAGAAGATGAACATATGGAGATCCCTAAATATATTGACCATTAATTATAATAGTTCCATGATGATATCTAAGCAGATCTGACTGAGGAAACCAAGATAGAAGCAACCTAAATTGAAGGGGAATAATTTGATAACAATTATTCATTATCTAATTTTATAGAAATAAAATTACATTCTAAATTTACCTTTTATTATTCAAGTAATGCATCACACCCTAAGAAAGAACTAGAGAATAAATAAGAGGCTGTGTAAGTAACAACCATGAAATAGGGAGAATTGTTTTTTATCCTACCCCACCCTGAAATATATATATATCATTTCCATGGGGTGTATTTTGTGTGATCTATCCATGGCGTCCTTAACAGAAGGGACTGTGAGTATCAGATGGAATGAATAAGGGTTGGTGGTTCAGATCCAAGAAAATACACCCACCAACATATTTTAGATAACAACTGGTATTTGTCTTCTGGAGGTAGTCAAAATATAGATCCCACTTTTGAGATTGAAAGAAGACTTACCTTTATGTTCATTTATTTTAATTTTGGGACTTTATATTTCAATTTATTTCTTATGAATTAGTTTTTGTAATATATTAGGATGGAACCCTATTTTCTTCATTATTTTTTAGCTTTAATAGAATGGTCCCTATTCATTAATGAGTAATTTTCTTTTATAGGTCAATGATGATTTGATAAGGAACCCCCCCAAAGGAGGAGTACTATAGATTCATTGGAAATGGGATTTTATTCTTAAATTCGTTATATTTAAACTAACTATTTTTGGAAAACTATTATTGATGTTTTAAATGAAATTTTCTATCCCACTCTAAACTCTTATACTCTAGTAACTATCTAGTAGACAAATGGTTTTTTAGGATAATCATTGTGCCTTGTTTTAAGTTTCATTGTTGGTATAATTAGATGATTGAAATATAAAATAAATAAGTAAAGAAAATCATGAAGGGATAAATAAAAAAAATCATGATTTTTGGAAATGAGTTGATTTTTTGAAGATGAAATTATTCTTAGTTATTTCATGTTTTGAGCTTTTGAAATAGAAATTGATTATTATTTTTTTACATTTACTTGTGTAATTTTTCTAATTATATGTCCTCTTTATTTATATGATTTATAAACCAACATTTCATATTATTTCAATAGTATATTTCCGGAGAGACATGGGCATGTTTTATTCAACAAAATTCCTAGCATCTTATCAAATCTATGATTGAATATAGTAAATTTCAATTTAATTGAGTCATTTTATTCTTTAAATTTTTATCCTTGGACCCAAATTGACATTGAATAATATTTTTGTAACAACCCCAGACCCAATATCCTAGATTCAGTGGTCATTTTATTGTAATGGAATAGATACATGAGATGACATCACCAAGGATTGATCAGTTTAGTCATCTTGAAGAACTAGATACATACATGGTTCCCCTATTACATTGGTAATTAAACATAGAACATAACAAAAAAAATAAACTAATTATTTTCACTTATTCAAAGATTTCATCTTTACAACCTTGGGAAGGGAAAAAAATAAAATGGTGAGCTTAAATGATTAGAAACGGTTATATGAAACAACAATAAGTGAAGAAAATTAAATAAGTAATAGACATTATGGAAAGGTAAATAATCTAAAAAACAAATTTCACTAATAATATGAGAATAAAAATGAATCCATATATTTTTTTTCATAGTGAAAATCTCATGGAAAATGGTAATTGGATAATGAATAAATAAAATTCTTATTTATTGGATGTCAGGTATCTAGAACATGAACCATTATACCATCAAAATAGTTTAAGTCTGTGGGTAAAAGCCCGTATGATCCTTCTTAGAAACAAACTCAAAGGGTTTGTCACCAACTGTTTTGTCTCATGAGACATATCAATTCATTTAGGGGGTGTCTATAATAAGTCCCCACCATTCACTATAAGTACAAAGTATTCTTTATACAAAGATTAAATTAATGAATAATATGACTTATCAAAATATCCATATTGAGTAGAAGATACAAATTAATCAATATTTACCCAAATATATCATAATTAAAAAAAACACCATTTGTAAAAATGGTACATGTCTAAGGAAATAATAAAATCCATGATATAAGAAAAATTGATATTTAATTGAATCTTCAATGAATAATGATCACAAATAAAATGGAGGTATACATACACCACACACGAGGAATAAGTGGTGAATAAGGTATAACCAAAGGGAATATCATAATAGAGTCCATGAAATAATGGGTTTAAATAATAATTGGCCATTAATAACGAAAAAAATGAATAGATAATGATAAACAATGTCCAACTGAAGTGAAAACATGTAAAAATTGTGTTTAAGAAACTTTTTAAATGAGCCTCTTTAGTGTAGTTTAAGGAAAATATTAGAGTATTTAAGATAGAAATGGCATAATTGTTAGTATAAAATATAAAATAAAAAATGATAGTTTTTATTAATGATAAAATTAGTGATTCTAGAAAATTATTTGTAGCTTAAAATAGATTACGGTTGGTACTTGAAAATTAATATTAAATTGGAAAGATCCCTTACATAGGGATTTCTTATCAGAAGTAATTGAAAAGAGAACCTTATAAAACATGTAATTTCTCATAAATGAAGGAATAATTGAGCTATGTACATATTCTTAGAACATAAAAACATAATTTAGGATTATTATATAAGAATAATTAGTAATTAATGTCAGGAAAAGGGAGATAAAGAGTAAGCTAAATGAAAAAATAGAAGTTCGGGGAGAATCCCTTATCTTATGTATGAAAGTGTTCAAAACATGCACTTAATGTCATGGATAATAAAATTTGATTTATTAATAATTTAATTAATAAAATATCTATAATTATTTTTCTTTATTATAATTTTATTAAGTTCATTTATGGAATTTTTGATTAGTTATAAGATTCAATTTCGTCATTTGAGAGTGTTCATTTCCTTGGTTTTCATGATTGGTTCACTTGTATACATGTATATAAGATCACGTAAAATGAGAAAACATTCTCCAAAATTTGAATTATACGTTATTAATGGACTTAAATAATATAAAGTGGTCTTATATATATTTTTATTTCTTTATATTAGGATGATTCATTAGAAAAAATGTTAACGGTAAATGATAGTTTATTTTGGTGAATTTTCAATTACCAAAAACTAGTTTTGTTTTGTTATTTAATATTATGTGTATAAACTGGTTCCAGAATACTAAATAAGTTTTAATATAAATTTTAAAATCTAGTTAAACTAGTATAATAGTATTATATCTAGTCATGAAGGCAGTAATGAAAAATAAAAAGGCATCGTCGACGATGGTAGTAAATTGACACATCATGAACGATATTTTCATTTTTAGAATAAATGGGTGAAGATAAGGGGGTTGGTGATGTATTTTCCATTAAAATAATAAAATTATATTATAAATAATATAATTTAGTGATCATTAATGTTTGGATAGATTAGGTGAGTGAAGTATAGTAAAATAAAAGAAAACCAAAATAAAATAAAATAAAATGAAAGGGAAGGATTAAGGGTTTTACCTCTTGAATTATTCTCCTTGAGAACCTTCTAAATGGACTCAGGTTTGGTCTTTTGGATTATAGAAGAAATAATATAAAATTGGGGAGGTTTTTTATAGGGTTATTGGGTAGAAATTGGACAGTATTGAAGGCTTTTGTGGTGTGAGGATAAGAGGTTGTGAGGGGTGATATTTATAGTGGAGAACAGAGGTGTTTTTGGATTATTTTATTCATTTTTTTATTATTTTGGACCACAACTATGAATAGTTTACACCTTATCAGTAAATTTATTAAAATAATTAATTATTATTCAAGATTACAGGCTTATATAAACCATACATCAAATATGACACCATAATTCATGTATTTAGCTTATACCGTAAATTACTGTTTTTCACTATTAATCAAAAATTCAATTATTTTATAAAAATACAAAAAATTAATCCTAACAAATTTTTGAAATTTAGAATTCAAAAATAAACTCTATCTTTTTAAACCAAAATTATATGAAAAATTTAATATTTAATAAAAATCAACATTTATTTGAAAATTATTGATTTTAAAATTCTAAATGATATTGTGACACTTTTAAAAATTAATTAAGGTATCATAAAACAATATAATAATTATGAGAAAACAAAATACTAATTAATGAATCTATTTTATGAAAATAAATTTACTTTTAAATTGTTATATTAATTATAAAATTTTAACCAAATATTTTTATATTATAAAAATACCAACACTTAATTAATCATTTTCGAAATATTTATTTACTTATACTATGATATAATTATATCATATTTTAATTAATATGATGCATAAATTTTATTTATATATTAATAGATGAGGTTACTATAATATTGATTTAATAACTATTTCTAAGGGTCATATTACTATTCCAAAGGTTATGTTACCATTTCATTGGTATATGTTCCTTAATTTCTAAAAAAGCCTCTTATTTCACTCATTCTTCATTTATAATGTCTGTTTTGTGTTCTATATTTGATTTTTTTAATTTATACTATATGAAATAATTTTTTTGTACAATGTAATCCATCGAATGAATTGAATTTGTTTAAGAGGATAAATGTTATAAAATCATGGGGTGTTATATTGTTCCCTCCTTTGGAGAATTTTTCATCAAAAAATTTCATGAATATTTCCTTCTAAACTAATTAGGGTGTTATTCTTCATAACATCATCAGGTCCCCACATTACTTCTTCTAATTTATGGGTTCTCTAAAGAAACATTACCTATCGAGTCATCTCATTTCTCAATACTTTCTATCTTGTGTCAAGAATCTCAATAGGGTCCCCATAGTAAGGAAAATCAGGTTTCAGTACTATTTCTTCATAGGTGAGTACATGTGTTGGGTCTGGCATGTACTTCTTTAACAATGATATGTGGAACACATCATGAACTTTAGTGAGACTTTGTGATGTTATCAATTGGTAATCTACAAATCCAATTATTTCTAGAATTTCAAATGGTCTAATGTACATGGGGGTCTGTTTTCCTTTATTACCGAACCTTATGACACCCTTACTTGGAGATAATTTTAGAAATACATGATCTCCCACTTGAAGTTACAAAACTTTTCTCCAATTCTCAGCATGAATCTTTTGTCTACTTTTTGTTGAGTCAAAAGTTTGTTTTGACTTCTCCATTCATTTTTGTTTTGGAAATCACAAAATCTTTCTAAATACATTCCATGGTTATTGACATCAAATATGATTTTTAATGTATTATTTTCAATAATAATGATATTTATTTTTTTCAATTGTAACTGTATATTTGGTTTGTAGATGTAACTATATTCTATTGAAATTCTTAACTAAATATCAATTGTAATTTCATGTATTATTTTATATTATAATTGTATTCATTTCCTTCAATCATAACTGGTTTAATATCATAACCGCATATCATATTTTCAATTCGTAAGTACTGTATAATTGTAACTGTAAATCATGATATCAATTGTAATTCCAAGTCATGGTTTCAATAATAACCACCTATTATATTCTTTAGGAAAATCACCAGTCATAACCTTATCATTTCTAGTAAATAGTAATTCTTATAAAAGGAAATATTTTATATAAAAACAGTGTCATGCAACCTGTTATGTATTTCAATTAAAACTATGTCATTCAATCTGTTATGTATTTCAATTAAAATGATGTCGTGTATTCTATTTTAATATGATGGTTGAAGTTCAAGGTGTCACAGTCCCTTTTTATTTTCGATAAAAATATGTCTTTTGGAACATGAATATGACTGTCGAAACAAAGGCTATAAATACAAGATCATTAATCTGAGATCAAAAAACTTTTTATGATCTAGAGATACTCTATGAGAGCTTTATCAATATCACTTCCTAGTGCGAATCTCCGAAGACTACAATACATGAATAGATTTTTCCAAGAACTAGTATCTTCAAGGAGTTTTGATTTTATTTGTGTGATTTTTATCAATTGTGATTATGATCAACCGGGGGTAGGTAGAAATATTAGTTTTAATATTTTGTGGATTGGGGGATTTCGAGGCATGGAAGGCAAAGGTGTCGATTAACTAATTAATTGAGGGCTATTAGGGATAGGAAGAAAGATTGAATTTGATCTTTGAATCGAGGTATTACCCTGGTGTGAGTAAGACAAACTTTCTTGAAATTATAAATCAATATACCTCTATCCGGGTATAAAGGATACACTTCTCTTTGGGTTAAAATAATTTTATTCTTTACATTTCCACTGTAATTGTAATAGAAAGATAAATCTTTTATTTTTTCTTTCTACACATATTTCATATCATTGTAATTGTTTAAATTATAATACATAAAATTCATAGTGTATTAGTGCTTATGATTCTATATTCTCTATGGTAAAATCATATATTATTATAATACTATGATTATCTTAACCATTGTAATTACAATCATTTATTCACTTACTCTGATCATCGTATTCATATAGGATATGATTATGATTTAAATTCAACATGTAGTATACTTATTATAATCAATCTGATTATGATACTTATCATAACCAAGCCAATTATGATTATCTTTTTCATCAGTACCTGGGCCCACACCAATTCAAAGTTTTATTCTAATTTCAATAAATTGTGTGTTGGTCATTGAATGAGACACCACCTTTTCAAAAAAAAACCAATTCACAGTTTTGTAACATATAGAGGTATTGTGAATTGGTTTAGTGTAAATATTTTTAAACTAAGTCTCTTTTATGTTTGATAGTGAATGTTTTTAAAATCTTCAATTCACCCCCTCTTGTATTGTGCCATCTACATACATATTTCGATCCAATAATTGGTATCAAAGGAGGTATCTGAAATAAAAATATACATATTGGTAATATAAGAGAAATCCATTGTGTTTATCTTAATTGTTTTCTTTTACATGATATATTTATTTATTTGATAAAATATTTGTTTATAAATACCTACTACATTGACGTGTGGAGTGGAAATGTTTCATTTTGAAAGATGGAATGAATGAATTTCAGATCTATAGATATTCTAAACCCTACAAGACCACCTATATTTGATGGGAATGATTATGAAAATAGGAGGGGCATAATAAAAATATTTATCATTAATACTGGTGTGGAATTTTTTTTGCTAACTGGAGACTATAAAATACCAGGTAAGGAAGTCGAAACTTTTACTAATTAATAAAAATAAGAATATTAGCTAAAATATAAGGTATACAATACATTACTTTGTTCTATGACCAGGAATATATATTGCCAAATATCTTCTTATGATGCAACTAACAACATATGAAAGAAAATCGAAGTTACAAATTTTGAAACTTACAATGTTATTGAATCTAGAAGATCCATGAGTAGAGTATATTATCATGGTTTTGTTTTTTCCCTATGGAAAAATGATAGTTAAAGTTCAAAAAAGATTCATAACTATCATAAATACATTGGATTAAATGGGAGATAAAGGATTAGATTATGAGATGATTTTATATAATATTATAGACATCATGCCTAATTAATGAGAATCAAATAGAACTTCTACTGATGAGTTAAGGAAACTCACAAATATAACTCTTTATGAGTAATTTGAAACTTTTTTGAAACATGAGAACAAATTGAACAAAGATATATAAAATGAAAATAAGAATAATGGAAGTGTTTCTTTTACTTCAAATACAAACCTATTGAAATCATATACTCCAAATAAATTAGTAATGTAGTCAAATAAAAAGAAATTTGTTATTCAATTAGACTCAAGTGAAGATGAGAAATCTGAAAATCAATTATCTAATATTACTCGAAGGATGAACATGATTGATTGAAAGAATGATTTTCAGAATATATATAAAAATACCAACAAGGATATAAATGATAAGATATATTCATAAGTGACTAGTTAGGAATGAAAAATAACATGACACATGAGACCGGATTTTATTAAGATTAACAAGAAAGATATAAGGGATAAACATTCAAATAGAAGTAAAAAGAAGTTTTTGAATGCCAAGGGAAAGAATGTTCTCAAGGAAAATGATACTTGGAGTGATAGTGGGGGAGACTCATCTGATGAATCTTTAGATATTGAATATTCCGGAAAAAAATAATATTGGCCTTTATGTCAGGATTCCAAAAGAAAATCATTTCTTCATGGATAAGGTATGCAATGCTGAATCTTTAACCAATATGCCTTTAAATACTAATTATCCTGAAGAAATTTATTCTAAATCCCCAGATGAATAATCCTATACAGATAGTGACAATTATACTTTAACTTATTTTGAAGAAGTATTTAGATTTTTTAAGTGCATTGAAAATGAAAATAGTAATATAAATAAATAAACTTGATAAAGGAAATTCTATAATACCTGTTTTGAAAAAAGAAGTATCAGATCTTTCTAAATATTTTGAAGAAAACGTTTTCTGATTTTGAAACTATTTATAAAAACCTTAAATAAGAAAATTCTGAGAAAGATAAAATTTCTATGGATCTTAAAAATATTATTTTTGAGAAAAATGTTTTAGAAACAAAACTAAATTCTAAAACTAATACTTGAGAGGATTAGAATTTAGTCATTAGAATAAAATTAAAAAAATTTTCCTTAAATTTTTTTTATCAAAATTCACTTCTAGAGAGAAATAATTTGATAATATATATTCAAAAATTTGTCCAGTAAGGAATAGTTCAGGAGTGGGTACTCTCATAAAAATCCTTTTTTAGTCACAACTATTTTGTACCCAAAAGTGAACCATTCTCTACTAAGTGTCAAAGTGGTGGGAATTAGAGCCAAAATTATTCTTTAAATAAAATTCAATCATTAGGATTTTATAAGGTTCATTTTTCAAACATATTATGGATTCCAAAGATTTTGAATTTTAATTTTATCAAACATAATAAAGTTTGGGTTAAAAAAACCTAATTGTTTTCTTTTTAGGAAAAAAAGTGATTACCAATAATAAAATTATTTGGTACGTGGATATTGGATGTTCTCATCATATGAATGGAAAAAAAAATTCGTTAATGAAAGGTGGAAGAGTTACCTTTCAGAGAAAATTATTAGAAAAAAATCATTTGTATAGGTAATATTTTTCTTCTTGGAAAAGTCTAAAGTTCAAATGTTTTATTTGTGAAAGGTGATAAGAACAACCTTATAAGCGTAATTCAATAATGTGATGAAAGTTACCTTATGAATTTTAGGAATGATAAATTCTTAGTACACAATTCCAAGTATGAGTTCATTATTTATGCCCATCATCCTGAGAATTCTTATACACTTAACATAGAAGACCATAGGAGCCAAGACTTACCTGGTATTTATTGTAATGGAAGACCAATATTGGTTATGTAATAGAATGTTAGGACACTATGACCAAAGGAATCTATGTTAAATTTCTAAGAAAATACTTGTTAAGGATCTAATGGATATTAGATATGATTCTTCAAAAGTCTATAACCCTTGTCAATATTTCAAACAACATAATTCTAGCAATAAATCCATAAGTAAGGTCTCAACTTCTGATGCATTATATATATTGCATATGGATATTTTTAGTCTGACATAAACTGAATGTATTGGAGGAAAATAGTATATATTTTTTTAGTTGATGATTACACAAGATTTACATGGATATATTTTCTAGAAAAGAAATATGAAGCCTTACCTTATTTTAAATATTTTACAACCAAAGTTAAAAATGAGAAAACCCAACCATTAAAAACTATTCATAGTGATAATGTTGGAGAATTTGAAAATTAACATTTTGAATTTTTTTTAGTAAGAAATACATTACTCATAACCTCTCAC
Organism: Viscum album; assembly: GCA_963277665.1. Taxonomy (NCBI): domain Eukaryota; kingdom Viridiplantae; phylum Streptophyta; class Magnoliopsida; order Santalales; family Viscaceae; genus Viscum; species Viscum album. The sequence continues at coordinate 813,279,607 of OY728122.1, read as the reverse complement.
ACCCAAGAACTACTCAGAGAAATGGTTTTGTTAAAAGAAGAAAATTAATTCTTCAAGAGATAACAAGAACCATGTTGAGTGAATACTTAATTGAAAAACACTTTTGGGTTGAAGCCATAATTACTTATTGTTATACTCTAAATCAAGTTTTAATCAATCTATTTATTAATAAAATAGCTTCTGAATTTTGGATAGGCCGAGAACCTAAAGTTTCATACATGCGATTATTTGGATGAAAAGTATTAATTTTGAATAAAAAAAGATAACTTATAAAAATTCTCACCCAAATACGATGAAGGAATATTTTTAGACTATTTCACTACATCTAAGTCTCATAGATTTTTTAATAAAAAATATTTTACTGTTGATGAAACAATACATGTTAAATTTAATGAAACTAATCCTTTTTATAAACAACCTCAACCTACACCTTTAGATGTGTTTTCAGAAACTGATTATCAACCATTGATGGAATATTCTTCTAATCAAGAGAATTCATAATAAAATGTTTCTCAGGTATTTACTATTGAATACTTTCTACATTATATTGATGAAAATTTCTTACAAAACTCAAATTAGTTGTTTGTTAATAATCAACCTAGTGATAGTATCATTGGTGAGGTAGATCAACCAGTAAGTACGAGATGTTCCTCGAGAAATAAAGAATAACATTTATCATTTTTTTCTAAATTTAAACCTAAATGTCCTAATGAGGCCTCAGGTGATAAATATTGAATAAAAGATATAAAATATGAACTAAATGAATTCCAAAGGAATAAAGTTTGGACATTGGTTGAATGACCTAAATAAACCACTATAATTGGAGTAAAATGGGTGTTTAGAAAAAAATGTGGTAAAAGTGGAATAATCATTAGAAATAAGGAAAGACTTGTTTTTAAAGGTTATAATGAATAATATGGAATAGATTTTGAATAAACCTATGCTCTGGTAGATAGAATTGAATCTATTCGTATTCTATTATCCTTTTCGGCATTCTTTAATTTCAAACCTTTTCAAATGGATGTTAAGTGCGATTTATTTAACCGATATGTACAAGAGGTAGTATTTGTAGAAAAACCCATGGTTTTGAAGATAAAAAACATCCTGAATATATTTTCAAACTTACGAAATATTTATATGGATTTAAACAATCCCCTAGAGCCTTATATGATAAATTAACATGATTTTTATTATAAAGAAACTATGTTTAGGGAACTCCAGATCCAACTCTTTTTATAAGGAATGAAAAAAAGAATGTTTTGTTTGTGTAAATATATGTTGATGACATTATATTAGGATCAACTCAATAATATTTAACGGACTCCTTTGCAAATATAATGAAGTCAGAGTTTGAAAAGAGTATAATGGGTCAGTTAACATTCTTTCCTGGTTTTCAAATTTACAAAAAACCAGAAGGAACTTATATATCTCAACATAAGTATATTAAAGATATTATTAAAATTTATGGTTTTGACAACACTAAAAGTATTTGTACTCTAATTAGAACCTAAAAAACACTTGATCTGGATGAAGCTGCAAAAATAGTGGATCAGAATACTTTCAGAAGTATGATAGGAATTTTACTATAATTAATATCTAGTCATCTAGACTTAACATTTTTAGTGTGCTTATGTGTAACATACCAAAAAAATACAAATTAATCTATTTTAAAAGTAGTGAAAATAATTTATTGATATATAAATGGAAATATGGATTTAGGACTATTCTTTTCTTCTGGAAATGATTATAAACTATTTTTTTAGATAATGACTTTGGTGGTTGTAGAATGGATATAAAGAGAACATCCAAAACTTGTCATTTCTTAAGAGATTCTTCAGTTTCATGGTCATGCTAGAAACAAAACTTGGTATCACTTCCCCCCAGCTAAAGCTGAATATGTGGTAATTGGAAGTTGTTGTGATCAAGTATTATAGATGAAACACATAATCACTGATTATGGAATGAGTTTTACTAAAACTCATATACTATGTTATAACACTAGTACTATATCCCTTAGTAAAAATCCAGCACATCACTCTTGTGAAAACACATAGTTATTAGGAATAACTTTCTTAGGGATTACACACTTAAAGGAGATGTCATTTTATAATTCATCAGAATAGAAGAACAACTTTATGATATTTTCCCATAACCTTTACCTTATGATAGATTTTAATAAATTAAATAGAATCCAGGAATGATCACTGTAATGTAGTCATTCAAATCTACTTCTATTTAAACCATCAACCTATGTTAAGACACATATTTTCAAAGGGGGAGAACATATGATTTTCTTGTTATTAATCAGTTTCATTTTTTAATCGGTTTCATGATTTTATCTGGTTTCATTTTTTACTCATTTTCATGTTTTTAATTAGTTTCATGTTTTTAATCACTTTCATGTTTTTAATAGGTTTCATGTTTTTTAATTGCTTTCATTTTTTTTATCATAATTATAATTTTATCGGTATTAAAATTTTATCGGTATTACAATTTTTTTAGTATTACAATTTTATCAATATTACAATTTAATCAGTATTTCAATTTTATCAGTATTACAATTTTATTGTATTATATTTTTATCAGTATTATAATTTCTTTTATATTGTAATGGAAATATAAATTGTATTCAAAATAAATTTAATACATATATATCACATTTGAATTATATTTCACTACTTTCAATTTTGATTTGATAAGAACAATATATTGAAAACAATACATCTATCCGGAAACTCCGATAGGTATAATTTCTAAACCTTACAGTTTTTATTACATTTAAAAATCGTTGGTATTTCAATTATTTCACTTTGTTTGAAAAAATTACCATATTCATCTTCAATAAGATAATTTTTTTTAAAAAACCTCAAGATATCGAAATCATTTTCAACCATTGGATCTTTCTGTTATAATATGAGCCATAAAATATCAATGGTCAGATTTCCATCGCCTATATAAAGGGACCCCTACCTATTTCCACATCGACTTCTCACTTATGTGCTCTGATGCCCTAATGCCCTTCAAATATTCAATACCATTTGTTTTCATAACCTGATGAGGTATTTTATTTTGTATTCATATAAAGTTTCAATTTTAATGTTGGAATCAACCACCTCATATCCAAAACAAATTTCTTTGAAGGACATCTCATCTATGACCATTCAAGGTGAAATGTTAGTATCTCAAGAAATTTATGATTTTTTGATTCTTCATTTAAAATAATTATAGACTTCAAAGGATGGTAGTCTATTTTCCTTGAAATAACCTGATATGATAAAGGGAGTTTTCACTTTGTGGAGGCACTGAAATTTTATAATACTATAGAAATAAATTATAATCTCAAAGTTTATTTTACAATATTTGAGAATAAGTACACCACTTTGGTAAACCAAGACACAAATATTTTGGGAGTTCCATGTGAAAGAGATTATTTATGTCCATCCCATAGGTTTCTTAAATTGGAAGGGACTTTTGGATAAAAAATGAAGAGGAATCTATTTTCAAGATTCATGAAGATAAAATAAAGTTGAATCATCTTTCGGATGACAGCCGGTTAATAACCCTTTGGATGAAAGGTTTTTTAGTACTGATAAGAGGTGATAAGAAAACCTTAATGTTTCTGATGTTTATGTCATTGACTAATTATTAAATATGAGTAAATTAAATATCATGGGTCTTATATTTTTACATATAAGTAAATTGATGTCAGGAGAAATAAAATATTAATTGATTATTTTTCTTGGAATCTTGAGAAAATTTCTCTCTAAATAATTAGAGGTGTGAAATGTGGAAATTAAGTCATATTCAAAATATTTCAAATTTTTTCTTATTAGTGTTGATACAATTAGGAGTCTAAAGTTATGATTAATTTCACAAACAAAGAAATTTGAAAAATATTCTAAAGGAAAAATTAAAAATAAATAGTTGGAGGGAGACAGAAAGATGAAAAACAATCAAAATCTATTGTTCCTAAAAAGAAGAAGGTCGAGTCTAAACCACCCATTAAATCAAAGAAGAAAAAAGTAGTACCTAACAAGTTTAAAGCTAAATGGATAATGAAAAAGAGAAAAAGTAAAGAGGGTGAATCCTAAATCAAAATTGATCCTGTTAGGGCCCTAGTCGAAATATTTGTACTGAAGAAACTCTCAAATAAATAGATAATAAAAAGAGGATGAAGGAAAAAAAGGATGAGGCAATTTATATTGAAAATTTTGAAAATATTTGAGAAATAAAGTGTCAATATTATTTTAAAAGAAATTAAATATCTTTCATATATTAAATAAAAAGAAAAAAATAGTTGGAAAAAGATCGAATCCTCAAACTGTCAACCAAGTAAGAGAAGAGGAAGAAGATGAAGATAGTGGACTACTAAAAATTGAAGAATACTTTGATAAATTGAAAGATAAGGTTGAAATCTAAGAATAAGAATAAAAAGATGTTGAAGTGGAAGAATAATAAGAACAAGAAGAATAAGAATAAGAAGAGTATGAGGAGGAGAATAAAGAAAATGAAAATCAAGTTGAAGCTATTTTCAAGAAAACAAATTCTCAAAAGAAAATTCTTATGGAATCCACAGAAGTGACATCAATAAATTTCCATCTCAATATAGTTTATCTTTAAAAGATTTTTATGAGAAGAAAATACCCAAGAAATTAATTCAAACCCCATATGAAGAAGAAGAGGTAGAATCCGATAAATATAAGAATAAAAAATTGAGAACGTGGCTATAGGAACTCATTATGGCGAGCTTCTAGATTTCAATGATGATGCTGATTCTAAAAGAAAAACTACAATCATATGATAGAAATACATCGCAAAATCATTAAATAGACTAAAATGGATCATTAGTTTTTTTCCAAACAAATAAGGCAAAGATATATATTATTTCAAATATATATAATGAAAGAATATATTCTGTCAGGATTTTGAGGGATAGATTTTTGAAAATCGAATTTGATTTTAATATTTTTGAATAACATGCTCTCAAACATTGAAAGGCTTGTAATAAAGTCATAAATTGGTTATATAAAATTGATTAAAATTTAAAACATCACGAGCATAAGATTGAGGAAATAAGGCATCTTGTAAAAGTTTTTAATATAGCTTACAGAAGTTTGGTTAGTGTTATGAATGAAAAAGTGGAGGCATTTAAAAGACCCAATACTTCAAATGAAATTGAATTTTAAGATTTTGAAAATCTCAATAGTAAAATATCATATTTACAAAATGAAAAATTTTTGTTAAAAAAAAGAGTTAAAATCATAGTGAAGGCCTTCAGAATCCGAACAAAGGATTTTCATGCTTATGAATAAATTTTCAAAGTAGAGGAAGAGATTAATCGACTTCAGGAAGAAATAATTTTTAATCAAGAAAATGTGTTTTTAGAATATGAAGAAATGTTTCAGGATCAGCAAGAGTCTCTGAAAAAGTTTATGGAAGACCTAAAAGAATACAAAAATATGAGGTTATCAATTTTCAATATCATCGATAAGGAAAAAGAGAATAAATGATTTATTTTTAAACTCTTGTTATCTTATTTTATCAAATCAAATGCATGCTCTCTTTAATATTTATTGTTTCATTTTTATGTTTCTCTGACCATTTACAGGTTTATATTGATTTCCCATTTTTGAAAATCACTAAGGGTGAGAATATTTTATATTGGTGAGAATGTTGTCAATAAAGGAAGAATATTATATCAAGGGGAAAATCCTTAGGAAAGGGGGAGTAAAATCTTATAGATAAAAGAGTATAATACTTATGGATAATTTTATCCTATAGATTAATTAGTCGTATTCATCATTATTCTCAGAAGTGTTATAAAACTCAGGGGTAAATAATTTTTTTTAATCTTTATCTTTGTATTTTGTGCATTCCAAAAAGGGGGAGATTGTTGAGTCAATGTTTTCGTTTTGACTTCTCCATTAATTTTGTTTTCAAAATAAAAAACTCTTTTTATATACATTCAATGGTTATTAACATTGAATATGATTTATAGTGTATTATTTTCAATCATAACCGCATGTATTGTTTTCAATGGTAACTGCATCTATTTTTTGAAATCATAACTTTATTATGTGGACATTTTTTTATTTCATATCAATTGTAACTAGATGCATTATTTTTTATTATATTCATATGAATTTATTTCAATAATAACTAGTTTATAATCCTAACTTCATACCATGTTTTCAATTCATAACTAGTGTATACTCAAAACTGTAAATCATGATATCAATTGTAAATGCATGTTGTGGTTTCAATCGTAACCACCTATTATTTTATTTATAAAAATAACCTGTCTTAACATTACAATTTATAGTAAAGCTTAATTATTATAAAAGGAAATATTTTATATCAAAATGATTTCATTAATTATGTTATGTATTTAAATTTAGACGATGTTGTGAAATGTATTATGTATTTCAATTAAAATGATGTCATGTATTCTTTTTTTTAATATGATTATTGAAGTGCTAGGTGTCCAAGTCCCTCTGAATTTTTAAGAAAAATATGACCATTAGAGAATGAATAAGACCATTGGAATGAATTCTATAAATAACAGTTCATTTCAATGAGCTCAAAACACTTTTGATGATCTTGAGATACTCTATGAGATCTCTGTCAAAATCACTACCTTGTACAAAAGATCTAAAGACCACAAGTCATGAATAAATTATTCAAATCACTAGTATCTTTGAGGAGTTTTAATTTTCTTTGTGTGATTTTGATAAATTTTGAATACAAACGAGGGATTCTAGGGACATGCATATAAAATGGTGCTAATATTTTTTGGATGAAGGGATTCTAAGGAGAGGAATAAAGAGGTGCCTATTACCTTCTTAATCATGGGTTTCTGGGGATAGGAAGACTGATTGAAGCCGATCTTCGAATCAAGGGATTACCATGTAGTGAGTAAGATAGAATTGAAAGAAAGTATAAATCAAGGGACCTCTATTATAGGTTAAATGATACCCTTCTCTTTGTATTAAAAGAATTTTATTCATTATATTTCTACGATAATTTTAATAGAAAGAAAAATAATTTAGTTTTTCATTCTATTCATATTTCTTATCATTTTAATTGTTCCAATTACAATACATATATTTCAAATTGTATTATTGATTACGATTCTATACAAAATATGGTAGAATCATATATTGTTGTAATACTTTGATTATCATAACCTTTATAATAATGATCATTTATTTTCTTAATCTGATCATCATATTCATATAGGATACAACTATGCTTTAAATACATTCTATGGAATACTTATCATAATAAATATGTTTATGATACTTATCATAACCAACCCAATTAAGAATATATTTTTTCATTAGTACCAGGGCCCACATAAATTCATAGTTTTATTACATTTTGAGGTATTTTGAATTTGATTAGTTTAAATCATTTTAAACTATATATCCTTTAGGTTTGATAACAAAAGTTTTTCAAACATAAAATTCACCCCATCTTGAATCATTCCATCTACATACATATTTCGATCCAATAATTTTACCCCATTTGTTATGAGACTAAATAGTCTTTGCCTTTTTCGTCATCTCATCAATAAGTTCTGGACCTATATGTTTCCTTTCACCAAATTTATCCTAACAAGTTGTACTGTGTCATCTCTTTCCATATAATGATACATATGGCACCATTTGAATATAAGAATAGAAACTATAAATGTAGTAAAATTATAAAAAAGCTAAATACTGATCTTACATACCTTGATAGTCAAGTGAACATGATATCAACATGTCTTATATTTTTTTAATAGTTCTTTTTGGGTGTCTGTCATTTTGAGGGTGATAAGTAGTACTCAAATGAAGCTCAGTATCTAGAGCCTTTTGAAGACTCTTTTATATTTTTGATGTAAAATAGGGATCTCAAACATATAAAATTGATAGAGGTAAACCATTATGTCTTAAAAATTCATTATTATAGATCTATTCTAGGCACTCAAGACTTTAATATTCTCTAATAACATGAAAATGTGGAAATTTAGTAAGACGATCAACAATAACCAATATTTCGGCATTCCTTCTTGGTGTCCTTGGTAGTCATATGAAAATGTCCATTATAATGTTATCCCACTTCCACATATGAATAATTAAAGGTTTCATGTCTCATCTTGGATGATTTTTATAAGCCTTTACTTGTTGATAAACATGACACCTTGAAACATAGTCATCAATTTCCCACTTCTTATTATCCCAAAAAACGTTCCTTCAGATCTCCATACATCCTAGTACTAACAAGGTGTATAGAGAAATTTTAGTTATGCGAATCATATTATAGTTCCCTTTTTAGCTATGGTATTGTTGTGACACCTAAACTCTTTACAAATTTCAGAATTCCATCTTCACACATGAAGTCTGCCAATCTTTTATCCTTAAAGGCTTTAATTTTCTTTTGAAAATTCTCATCATCAGATTGAGATATTTTTATCTTATTAGTAAAATGTGGGTTCACAATAATATGAAGAAGGAGTGACATGTCATCTTCCCTAAAAATTCCTATATCCATAATTACTGAATCTATTAATATAGGATATTTCTCGATACTCATTTGGGTTAGAAGTACATGATCTTTCCGGAATAATGAATCTACTACCTTATTTTCTTTTCTTGGGTGGTAGGGTGTTGAGAAATCATAATCTTTGAGTAAATCGATCCATCACCTTCACATCATATTTATTTAATTTATGTCAATATGTATCTCTAACTCTTGTGATTCATATATATCTCCCATATTTCTGCATAGAGATAGTGTCTTTATATCTTCAGAGAAAATATTATGATTATTAACTCAAGATCATGATTTGGACAATTTTTTTTCATGTTTCTTAAACTACCTTTATGTATATTCAATAAATTTATCATTTTTCATAAGGAAACAACCCAATCCATTCTTATATATTTCATTGTATATCATAAATTTATTATTTCCTAATGGTAGATTCAAAATTGGAGCATTGAATAAATATTCTATTCCATTCCTCAAAACACTCTACACATTTTTTTCTATATGAACTTTACCCCTTTGTCTATGAGATTGGTTAATAGGCTATCCAATCAGGAAAAATTATTGAAAAAATGCTGATAATAACCTATTAAACCAATTAAACTATATAACTTGGTTTTTTTTGTTGGTGTAGGTAATTATTGGATTTCCTTTGTCTTCATAGGATCAACTTAGATTACATTATTAGAGGAAATATGGCCATGAAACAAAACTTTTTAAAGATAGAATTATCACTTGATAAAATTCCCATACAACTCTTTTTTTAAGAGTCTCCAGAACAATCTAAAAGGGGTGCTCATGGTCTTCATAGCTTTTGGATTACACCAACATATCACCAATAAATAACTCAAAAAAATTATCAAGATGTTCTTTCGATACTTTGTTCATTAGATCCACAAAAATAGAGGGTACATTAGTCACTCCAAATCACATTAATGTAGTCTCTTAATATCCATACTTGGTTCAAAAGGATATCTTTTGAAAATAATTCTTATTTACACACAATTTATGATATCTAGAACAAAGTCCAGTCTTTTAAAAAGATAGATTTCTATGAAGTTGGTAAAATAAATCATTAATATGAAGAAGAGGATACTTTTTCTTTATTATAATAGCATTAATTTCTCTATTGTCAATGAACAACCTCAATGATCCATATTTATTCTTAAAAAACATGAAAAGGGAACCCAATGGAGATCCAGTAGGGTAAATAAATCCCTTATTACTCAAATAATCTAGTTTTTATTTAGCTCCACTAATTCCATAGTTTATATTCTTTAAGTATTCTTTGATATTTTTATTGAATCAGGGATTATATCAAGGGTAAATTCAACTTCATGCTCTGGAGGGGTGCCTAGGTAATTCCTTGTGAAATACATCAATGTATTCCTATACAATTGGTAAATCCTCAATTTGATTATTACTTTCCACATCCCTAGATGTTGTTTTCTATTCATCCCTAATAATTTAATTTAGTATAGCTACTACGGGTGGATATATATAAGAATCAGATGATGAGGTTTCTTCTCTAAAGATAAGTGATTCTACATCTTCCTCACAGATCATAATTTCCTTCTTCTTGGAATAAATTTTTTGCATCGTATTTTTAAATACAGTCCCTAAGGAGGATTATATCAAAGTAAAACATGGGTATGATGATAAGTTGAGAAACTAAATCTTGTTTAAGTTTCATAAAAGAGACTGACCGACACATTTTTTGTTGCAATGAAACTTCCCATATGAATTTTAATTGATAAATCATTTAAAAATTCAGAAGGAAAATGTATTATTTTCTTGGAAAACTAGGTAGATATAAAAGAGCGGGTTGATCAAGAATCAACTAAATAATTGTCTAGATTTTAATATATGGTAAATGCACCTTCCACCACATCATTTGGTACTTATAATTCTGCTATAGTGATCACATAATCTTGTCCATCTCCCCTTGGTATCATCTGTTGTAGATTACCAAGATTCTTGGGGAATTGATTTGAATAATGTCCCATTTCGTTACAGTTTAATAATTAAACATCATTTATTTTTTTATTCCACTTGTAATTATTAGCTCTATTACCCTTTCCTCTAAAATTATAGAAAAATCTTATAACTTTCAAGAATTTACCAGGATGATTTTTTCCACAATTCTCACATAATGGAAATTTCTTCATTCCATTATTTTTCTTTGGGAGTTAACATTTTCCATGGTTATCAGAATACTACTTCTTCTCTTGATTTCTATAGACCATATAAGATCTAGTAAATTCCTTCTTTGTTTTCATATAATTTAATACTATTTCACCATATGATGAAAATGTTTGAGAACCCAATTCCTTTCAGAGATTAGAATTAAGACCTTCAAATAAATAACCATTCTTGTCTTCTGAATCACGTATATAATATATAGCATGCCTAGATAGTCTTGTGAAGGTATCCTCATACTCTGCAACACTATATTCTTCCCTTTTCTTTAAGCTAAGGAATTTTCTCTCCATTTTACCTCATTGCTCATGGGGTAAATATTTTTGAAATAATGTTTCTTTAAAATTTCCCAATTCCATGTCTTCTATTTCATATTACTCCATAGTATTTTAGATAAACAAACACCATTGATTAGAATCTCCCTTGAGACAATATACTTCTAGTACTACCTTTACATTTTCAATGCAACCCACTCCCTTAAATATCTTTCCAAGTGACTTAATCCACTGCTCAGATTCCACTAGATAATTAGTCCCACTAAAATAAGGGGGATTATGTTACCTAAAACTATCCAACATTGGTGGAGTATGTTTATTTTTCATTACCTGAGTAGGTTATCCTAATATGGACTTGATCTACTAAGCTCCAACACTAACCGTGTTGACTTGCTTTGTGGGGAATTCCCTAAATATTTTATGGGTATTTATTTCCTTCATTCCATTAGGAACCATCACTAAATAATGGAACACATTTAGTTATCTCATAATAATCATGAGTATTTGGCTAGAAATTCACTATAAGGAACTATTATAATTCACATGTTCATTTAAGATCTAGTTCCCGAGGATTCTACTAAACTTGATATAATACCAACTGTAACAACCCAAAACCCAGTAGCCTAGAGTAGGTGGTAGTTTTATTATAATTAAATAGATACTAGATATCACATCACGAATAATTGATCAGTTTATTGGTCTTGAAGAACTAGATACATACATATTTCCCTTATTACATAGGTAATTAAACATAGAAAATTACATGAGAAAATAAAATGCTTCTTGTCACTTATTAAAATATTTTATTTTCAAAACCTAGGGAAGGAAAAAAAATAAAATGGTAAGCTAAAAATATCAGTAAGGGTTATATGAAATAATAATAAGTGAATAAAATTCAATAAGGCCTAGACATTATGGCAAGGTAAATAATCTGAAAAACACATGCCATGAATAAACTGAGAATGAAAGTGAATCCACAGATTTTTTCATAGTGAAAATATCAAAAAAAAAAAAGAAAATTAATACTGAGGGAATAAAATTATTATTTATTGGACATCATGTATCTGACACATGAACCATTATACCGTCATAACAGTTTAAGTCTGTGGGTAAAACACATCTAATTCTACATGGAAAGAAACACGAAAGGGTTTTTTCCGGCTGTTCTGTCTCATGAGACCTATGAATACATCAAGGGTATATTTGTAATTATTCACCACCCATATCTACAAGTTCAAGTTATTCATAATATATAGATTCAATTCATGAAAAATAAAACATATCGAAATATCCATATTGAGTAGAGGATACAGATTATTCAATATTTCCATAATTAAATCACCCTTCAAAGAAAAACCCATATGTAAAAATGGTATATTAATAAGGAAATAAAAATATCCATAATACAATAAGTATGGATATTTAATGAAATATTTAATTAATGATGATAAAAAATTAAAGGGAAGTATACATACACCACACAATTGGAATAAGTAGCGAATAAGGAATAACCGAAAGAAATATTATAATGGATTCCATGAAAGAATGGTATTAATTAAAACTTGGAAATTTATAATTTAGAATAGGAATAGATCATGATAAATTATGTCCATATGAAGTGAAAATATTTAAGATTTCTGTTTAAGAAACTTTATAAATGAGTCTCTTTAGTGTAGTTTAAGGAAATAATTAAAGAATCATTAAAACATAAAAAGGAGTAATTGTTTGTATAAAACTAGAAATGAAAAATTATAGTTTTATTCCTGATAAAATTAGGGATTATATAAAAATAATGGTATCTTAAAACATAATATGGATGGTATTTGAAAATGGGTTTGAAATTGGAATGTTCCCTTACATCGGTTATGCTTATCAGGAGTAATTGAAAAGCGAACCCTATAAAAAATGTAATTTCACATAAATGAAGGAACAATTGATCTAGGTACATATTTTTGGAACATAAACACATAATTTTGGGGGATTATAAAATAATTAATAATAATAAAATTGTGTTAAACAAAGAAGAGTAACCCGAATGAAGCAATGGATGTTCAGGGAGAATCCCTTACCTCATGCTTGAAAGTTTTATTCTCTTTCACTTAATTTATTGGGAAATGAAATTGGATTCATTAAAATTTTTATTCCAAACCTATTAAACATATATTTTATTTAGTATAATTTTACTATGTTCATTTCTGGTCTTTTTGATGAGTTATAAGATTCAATTTTGTCGTTTGAGAGTTTTCGTTTGCCTGGTTTTCATGATTGGTTCACCTATATAAACATATGGAAGATCATGAAAAATGGGAAGTAATTATACAAAACTAAAATTATATGTTATTAATGGAGTTAAAAAATTATTAAATGGTCTTATATATCATTTTTTTATATATTAGGATGATTCATTAGATAAAATGTTAACGATGAACATTAGTTTCTTTTGGTGATTTTATTATTATCACAAACTAGTTTATTATTATTATTAAATATTATGTATATATACTATATACAGAATACTAAATAAGTTTAAATATTGATTTTAAAATATTTTTTATCCATTATAATGGTTTTATGACCAACAATGAAGGCATTAATGGAAAATGAAAATATATCGTCCATGATGGCAGTAAATGTCATCACGGGCGATATTATCATTTTTAGAATAAAATGGAGAGGAGAAGGATTTTGATGATGGATATTACATTAAAAAATAAAATTGCAGTATATATAATATAATTTAGTTTTAATGCATTTTTTATATATTAGGTGAGGTAATTATAAGAAATGAAAATGAAATAGATCAAATTGAAAGAGAAGGATTAATGGTTTTACCTCTTGAATTATTATCTTTGAGAACCTCCTAAAGGGACTTGGGTTTGGTCTTTTGGATGAGAACTACAAGACCAAATGTGGGGGAGATTTTTCATAGAGGTATTGGGAAGAAATTGGACAATCTTCAAGGATTTGGTGGTATAGGCAGAACAGGTGGTGAGGGGTGGTATTTATAGTGGAGGAGATGCATGTATTTTGATTATTTTATTCGTTTGTTTATTATTTTGGCCCAAGAATATTAATAGTTTGAAAATTATCACAAAATATATTAAAATAATGAATTATATTTATATAATATGGGTTTACACCATCTATACATAATCTATGACTCAATAATTCAAGTATTTAGCTTATACCGTAAATTATTGTATTTCCTTATTCACCAAAAATTAAACAACTTTAGAAAAATCCATAATCTTCACCATAATTTTTTTTGTTTTTAGAATTAAAAAATGAAATCCATTTTTTGAAAATAATTTTCTAAATATGATAATTTTTTTATAATTAAAATTAAAATTTTTTTTATGAAAAATACTGATTTCAAAATTATAACTGATCTTGTGACACTTTGAAAAATTAATTAATGTCTTATAAAATTATCTTATAATCATAATGGAAAAAAATATTAATTCATGAATCTATTTCATGAAAATAATTCTTCTTTTAAATAATTATATTAATTATAAATTTTTTATATTAATTTTTTTTGTTTTGAAAAAATACCAACATTTAATTTATCATTTTATAAATATTTATACTCTTATACTATGATATAATTATGTAATATTTTCATTTATAAGATTACTAAATTTTATTTACACTTTTATAGGTGAGGTTACAATTCTATTGGCTTAATTACTTTTCCTAAGGGTCGTATTACTATTCCAAAGGTCAAGTTATTATTTCATTGGTATATGTTCTTTAATTTCTATAAAATGTTTCTTATTTCATTCATTATCCATTTATAAAGTTTATTTTGTGTTTTATATGTGATTTTATATGATTTATACTATATGAAATAAATTTTTATCCAATATAAGATATCAAATGAATTGAATTTGTTTAATAGGATACATACCATAAAATCTTGGGGTGTTATAATTTTTTCGTGTAGAATTAATGAATGATGTTTTTAAGAAAAGAACGATATTTGAATCTTATTATATCATATCCTACCCCACTCTCAGTGTGTTTCATGATATTCAAAAGGATAAGTGTGGGAGGAGATGTTGTCCATATTGGATGAGGATATAATTTATTGAGGTGACTTATTGGATGTTTTCTTGTGATTTGGGGAGATGCCATGTTATCATTCATTATATATTATTATTCACCCCTCTTATAAATAAATAAAAGGGAAAAAATATTTTGTGTCTTGGGAGGATTAAAAAACACCATTGAAAGACTAATGGCATTTTTATTCATATGGGGTTAGGCAGTAGATGTGATATTTTTCATAAGAAAATCTTTTAAAAAGGGGGGAAAATAGAATTCACAAAATTAAAAACAAAAATAAAGAGAGGGAGATTCATTCATTATGTTTACCAATATCATGTTTCCACTTTAAGCTTCCGGAAGTGGGGAGATTACAACTTTATCGTCGCATGAGTATTTAATTAGTATTATATTTTGATATCATTCATTATGATTATGATTAAAAACTCCCTTTTATAGATTATTTTATTCATTACTGGCCTTCAATAAGACTTAGAGTCATTTAATCCTTGATCCAGAGTCCTCGTGATTATTTTTGATCTCTATCATTACATGGTGGAAATTATTGATTCCATTGAAGGATATGGTAAGTGAAATTCATATGAATTATGATCATAAATCTATAAATTTATTACCTTGAGTGATTAGTGAAAAAAATTTAATGTGAGGTATATTACTAGTGGTATGAACATTAATGATGAATTAATAAATTTATGTTGAAGGAAGGAAGAGAATTGTTATTTCAAATGGGGAAAATTGAAATGATTTATTGGATCTATTTCTTTGAGGTTTTTTGAGTCAGATGATTTATTTTCTGCCACAATTGAAATTTTATTTTCTGTGACACTTGAAAGTTTATTTTCTAGTAACAAACATTTAGTTTTGTTTCTCTTGAAATTTAAATATTAGAAGAATGAAATTCCTTTTTAATGTTTTTGAGATTATATGCATAAGGAAAAGACAGTTCTAGGTGTTAATTTCATAAAACTATAGAGGATAATACTTTCAAATTTAAATTAGTAGATGTGTTTGACTTAAAAATTATCTCAACAATCATCAAATATAATATCCACTCACAAAGTATCAACCAGTTCTTCTAAATTCCATTTCAATATAATAAGTGATCATCCCTTTCATGTTTAATGGAAGAAATATTTAATCTATTTTCTAATTAATGTATGGTAAATATGTTCATCATCATCAATCATTGGTTTATTCTTCCCACATAATCCAATTCACTTAATTCAACCACTTCACATTTTCAATGTAAGAATAGATCTAAAAAACATAGTGGTAGGAAACATCACTTTATTGAGCTCCTACTCATTTCATTCATCACTTCATCATCTTATAACTTCACTATATATTAACATTTCTTCCAACTGATATATTAACAAAAAATAAAATTGACACATATAACCAAGTAGTTCATATTCTTTCATTAGTGTACTTTATTTGAGTTTCTAATGTATAATACTGGTAACATTTACCTTAGAATCAGCTTTATTTGATATAGACACATGAGGTTATTTTAAATCTATTTAGTTTGTTGGTGATCTAGTGTTCACTATTGACTACCTAATGGGGTGATGTCTATTGATACACCCTTAGGGGTGTTGTCTGATGGTATTGAAAGATATCTAAAGTGATCCCTCTTGATCAGTGGATAAAAATATCACTAGGATTTCTTCATGTTAGAGATTAGTAGCTTATAAGTGATCATAAGTATGGATTTTTGAATCTATATCATGTATACATCTATTAAAGTCATGTAATATTATCTTTCAAATCTACTGAGGGTTTTAATTATACCTTGTTCAAAGAGTGAGATTGATAGGTAGGTCATTTGGGACCTAACCATCAGTAGTTGAGAATTATTTTATCACAGTTTTCAAATGTTGTTATAGATGATGAAGAGATGTGTTACATATTATTTCCTCTTGTTGTTGACCTGTTACAAAACATTTTAAATATAAAATTCGGAGGCTTTAAACTTAAGATAACGGATCATTTTATATTCTATATTATTATAGGAATGAAGCCAAAATCTATTCCCTATTATATGATGGCTCTTAAATAGATTTGAGAGATGTGGGCACAAATAGAGGATCTTAAGGTGAAAGTAATCATTCCGCTAAAAAAATCCCTTTGGATCACTCTTAGTTTTTCTATTAAATAAACTAGATGGATAATTTTTGTTATGTTTGGTTTATCATAGATTGAACTAGGTTCCAATAAATAATTTGAATCCTATTCCTCACAAAAAATGATCTATTTGACTAACTAAGATGATCTATGTGGTTCACCGAGATCTACTTAAGTATTTTTTTATAATGAGATGTGTGTGAGGCCTTCCAATATTTCTCATACTACTTTTAAGAGTAGGTTTTTATTGTATGAGTATCTTATAATGTTTTTTAGTTTGATTAGTTCACTATATGTTTTAACATCCATGATGAATCGAGTCTTCCATATGTATTTGGATTAATTTATAGTGGTCTTTTCATGATATTTTGGTATACTCTCAATTTATGGAGGACCACACTCAATATTTGGTTACCATTTGGAGTATAATAAGGGAGCTCCAACTATATGATAATATTTTAAAGCTTCAATTACTTATTTATGAGAATCAATTATTTCTTAAGTGATATCATAGGTAGACATATTAGTGGACCATAAGAAGGTTGAGGTAATGGTTTCTTAGGAGTGGCACTAGAATTTATTTGAGATTCAAAGATTCCTATGATTGTTAGGACATTATAAGAAATTAAATATGGAATTATCTTAAATGGAAGCACTAATGAAGACCATAACTAAGAAATGGGTGAAGTTTGAGTTTTCGTATTATTTTGATAGATAATTCACGTATATAATGTAAATATTAATATCAATGTATATTTTAACATTAACTGAGTTTGGTCATGAGTATACCTCGTAATGTGATACAACAAGGGTTGGTCTAGGAGCCATGATTATACAAAATGGTTATTTTATTACTTATGGATCCAGGTAGTTAAGGATACATGAGTATAATTATTTGAATCATAATTTGTAGTTGTATATATCTGGGAACACACTAGGATGTTCACATCACTACCTTTTATGTGAGAGGTTTTTGGTGTATACTAATCGTAAGAGTTTTAGGTGTATCTATTCCAAGTGTGATTTGAACCTTTACTAGACAAGGTGGTTTGAGTATATATATTACTTTGGCTTTGTGATGTCATATACTCTTGGTAAGGGGAATGTCATGGTTGGAGAATCGAGCATAAAGACTCATGCACTAGTAGTGTAGGAAGTTAGTAGTGAGTGGTAGTTTATGAGACTTTTCATGGAGAATCATCTCAATGTCTTGGAGTGTAAAGGTATTGTGACCCTTTTTTTGTAGCTACCTCCTCATCACTACTTGAGAGGGTGAAGGAGGGTCAGATGTCTAAATCATAGTATAGATTTATGAGGGATAGTGTATATGTTGAGGAGCCAACTCCTAATTGATCCAAATATGATGATGGGATTCTTAATGTCATAGGTTTTATATTAGTTACATTGAGAATGTGTGATGAAATTATATAATATTCACATGCCCCCATCGATTAGACTAGTGTTAAAGGTCCCTATGGGGTGTCGAAGAGGTCTTGGGTTCAAGTTTCCTCATATTCCTCTATGTGTGCATTTCTGTGTTTCTCTATAGATTTTTAGTTCCCCTTCCTCTCCCAATTGTAATGTAATAAGTATTTGTGGCATGATATGAAGAGAGATATAGCCTAGGTTTTTACATGATCATACACTTCTTGGTGGGTAAAGGATAGGCATCAGATACCCACATAACCACCTCAATCATTTCCTATTCATAAGTGTAAATACTATATCATGATTATGTATTTCGTGATAGAGTTGTCGATTTCACCCTAAGACATCAATAAAATATGTGTTATTATGGTCTAGTTGACCAAGGATGCATATTTTCTACCAATTTGGGAGATACACTCTATTGTTGATATGGGAAAAGTTTATGCGTGAGAGATGATACATGTTCAGAATGTTCTGAGGAGTATAATTTAATATGATGATTCC
This sequence comes from Viscum album, assembly GCA_963277665.1. Classification (NCBI taxonomy): domain Eukaryota; kingdom Viridiplantae; phylum Streptophyta; class Magnoliopsida; order Santalales; family Viscaceae; genus Viscum; species Viscum album. The sequence goes on along the minus strand of OY728122.1, from coordinate 813,260,477 downwards.
TGATTTACATATCACTTCTAACAAGGTATACAAAATTAACTAAACACTTTCATGAAATTGAGAATATGATATCATTTTTAGACTGATGGGAAGTCAAAGTAAACTATTCAAAATTTAGAGGATATACTGAGATCATGTGTTAATGAAATTTTATAGATACAAGATGGGTCAAATCATGTGTATTTTGACATTTCATTGATGAAATATCATTATAAGGAGCCTCTGGATGAAAAACTAAAAAAATGGGTTGGGTGGAAAAAATCTATAAAAGTTGTATATTTGACACTAAAACCTCATTGAATGGAAATGAACTTTCAATGGCCCTGAATATGGGCCTAGGTTTCTCCCCACTCCACCAAAGATTCAATAAAGGCCTTTGTATTTTATTATTTTTAATTTATACGATTAAATTAATTTATTTTTATATAAAATGAGTTTCCATATTTATTATCATTCCCCAACAGTGTGTAAAACCCCTCCCTCAACCACCTTTCATTTTTTAACTTCCTAAGGCCATATATCCTTCATCTGATGTTGGAATTATAAGTAGTATACCTTATAGGGTCATTTCACATGAGTCTATAAATCCAACTCCTTCCTTTTTTTGTTTTAATGTTTTTCATTGGTTACTCCCTAATTTAGGGATTATGCTATATTTTTACAAAAACACTAACTAGGGATTATTTTTCGTATGGTTTTGGATGAGATATCTTCTAATGGATCAAGGTTGGTGGTCCATAACTATTCTTATTTTTTATGTCCGTTTCATGTGATTTGTGATATATAGTCTGACTAAATATGTGTTATTGAACCAATACTTACTGAATTACTTTACCTTATCTTGTGGGAGTAGGTTAACGATATTTTTGGTGGCAAAGAATCCTCAAATTATAGTTCCTTGATTCCTTGAGTATTGATTGTCATATAAATGAACTCAAGTGTCTGTATTTTCTACTCAAAAACACACTAGGGATTTCCCAATGATATGTTAAAATGAATGGAAACTTGATTTTTCTTATTTAGCATCCTTAAACATTGATGAGTTATGTAATTGAGAGTATTCAGTATAAGAATTGACCCATTAGGGTCTTTTATGTTCCCTCACAAATTTTGTATTATGTTTCTTACATATGTGGTGAGTGTGTCTTCCACTCTATCTTGGTGAAATCAGTTAGGCTATGCCTTGGTTATGGTTATGATTATAGACTGAGTAATAAGGGACCAACCTAGATATAATATAATTTTTTTAAAGTGTTAGACCCATGACGCTCTTGATAATGAACTAGATTCCCCACATACAACTAATTTGTGGGATGCACTCTACTGGGAAACTCAACTGGACCGAGTATCCTAGAAATCTTCCCTAGAAAACTGAGGATTTATTTCACCTCCCAATGTATTTTAATCTAGGTGGACTGGTATAATAACCACAAGGGAGAATCTCTGGTACCACTACACCATATGGCATAGTGGTAACAGAGATTATCCCTAGTGGTTATTAGGCCAGTCTGCCCCAGGTTTGAATCTTTTGGGAGGGGAAATAAATCCAATACTAGAAAAGTGAGATATATAGGATACTCAGCCCTGTTGAGTGGACAAGTGAAGTTCAATCCACGAGTTAGTGGGTTGTGGGGTATCTGGTCCATTTTCGAGTGTCCCAGGTCTAATACAAAGATATTCCAACCATAAAGTGAATTTTTATGCTATGTTTTTGAAGATATTTGTTATCCCACTCTATGATTTTGGTTATGTATGTGGGAATACGTTCCCTTTTTCCCTAGTAATGATGAAATTTTCATTTGTATGATATTATTCATAATGTGGGATTCTATGCCCATTAAATTTATCTCTCAGGACTTGGATTCCATGCCCATTATTATGGGATGTAATTCCCACCTATCTATGGAATAAAATTCACATATAGTCTTCATCATGATGGAGATGAGAAATTATTCTTGATTATTTATATGTTACCCGTCATTATGAGATGTAATTCCAATGTTGTGATACTTTAATTGAAGGGGGTGATATTACCCTATAAAAAAATAATAGGTATTATTTTCCCTCTTGTGACTATTTCCGTGGCTAGGGATTTTATTATATCTTTTTATGATGTAATCAAGATGTGATATATTCTTGTATGTGATTACTCTAGGATACAATGCTCTATATGGATTGATATAATGGGGTTATTTACCCACTAATATTTCTTTATTATCATAATTTTATGCTCAGGTTTTGATTACTATGATATCAAGAATATTATAACAACTATTGTGACTTTCTTATTAGAACATACTGTTCGTGATTTATTTGACATGATATGATGACACATTATGCCTATGCTTATGAATTGGGACATGATTCCTGGTAAGTATTATTTTTATATGTTTTGAGATACCCCAACACTGGATAAATAAGGATTGGTCACTCCCAAATGACTTTTTAGTACCTATAACTATGGCATATTTATTATTATTTCCATCATATATTATTTATCTATTGGAATATCAGACTATAAATACAACTAAATTTACTAGAATTATTTAGGGAAACTATTGGTGGTTTCCCACTTATTTTCACTCAGACTCAAACCTGGGAAACCTAATACTCAATAAGACTTTATGGGTATAAGAATATGTTAGGATAATGGCCTTATAGTGGATTTATGAGAAGTTAGTGCCAAAATATAGTAAAGAAATAGGACCACATTGGGACATGGGATCTAATTTTGTTTTAGTGTCATTTATTTTGATTATTATCAATAGTCCATACATGTATGACCTATAGGTGACATCACTTTTGGTGTATAACATGTGATATTACTACTACTCATTTCTTTATAGCATGAGAGTTTTCATTTACTTATTAATGGTATGAAGCAGTGATGTTTACATTTATATTCATTTATATTGTGATGATAATCAATCATTATTACATATTTTACGGTATATTGTTATTTATATCAAAAAGGATATAATCTACCCAATTTATACTTATCCTCTCACTGTTATTCGATTTCCTCTAGCATATGGGGAGGCCCACTTGATGCATGTATCACTAGGTTCAGTCACGATGTAGGTTAATAGGGCTTTGATCACTACATATTGGATGGAGGTTAGTATATATTTTTTAGATTGTTTTTGAAAAACTAACTTAGATTAATGTTTCTATGTTCTATATCCACATTGGACATGTGAAATTTTTATCTAACCTTTGTTATGAATTATTTGATGAAATTATTTATTCATTCAGGCTAAAAAACAATCATCAATGCCTTAAACTTGAGGATATTTATCAATGAACTGTTAAATTTAAATGGTAATTACATATATATATATATATATATTATAGGATATGATTTTTCTAATTCCAATTTAATATCCATCTATCCCACCAAATAATTCAGTTCACCATGTCTAGATTCAAGTATTGGAGATTCAGAATATTTTACTTAATTTACCCATTCTATTAAAATACCTATTATATAAAACTTCTATGCGTTTTTTAGAAAATTTATCAATGATTCACATGGTTTTATTATGTGATTTGTTAATTAGAGACCCTATGTATAATGTTTCTATGAGGTTTTTATCATATTCAAGCTATAATTTTTAGATAAAGATTAAAGAATAGCACTCTTTAATTATGTAACATGGAAAAGTTGAGAAAATTTTCATAAAACTATATTGGTGTTTAAATAAGGTTTAATTAGTAGTATTAATTATCCCATATATATCATTCATTAATGTAGTACTCTATGAAGTTGGAAATAATCATTGGAGGAATTTTCTTTTAAGACCATTCCATCTTGTGACATTCATATGATATAAATTATATAGATAACCCTGATAAAATCCTTTATTAGAGAATGATATTTTTTTCCACTTGATTAGGAGTTAAAATTACCACCTTAGATTCAATGTTATAGAAACCATTACGAATTCATTGAGATATTTTTAGGATTTCCACCTATAAGGTAATGAAACATTGGAAGGAATTGAATGAGTTTATTTTTACATGACAAAACGAATTGAAATACATGATAGAAAAATTATTCTTATGATTAATGAAATTAGGTGAAAAACTTTATCTTAGTTCTTAATTAATAATTTAACCCTTAGTTTACAAACGAGACAAATATTGAGTATTATTGGTTTTAGTTGTGTATATTAAATTAATATTCTCAGAATTGGTTGAAAAAATCTCAAAGTATCATTTTTTTATTTCCCTAAACAAATATATTTATTTAATTTTATGATCATGATTTAACAATCCACCATTGTTTGATGTAGTCATTCATTTAAAAATAATAATCAAATCAATCAAGAAAATAAATACTGAATGTGAAAAAAACTCCCTAACAACAATGCTATAATTTTAACACAACCCATTATCACGAGAATTTTTCAAATTAATAAAATTATATGGTCAAAATTATATATAGAGGTACTATAAGAAATCCCCTAAAGAGGAAACCATATTTAATTAATAATTCTTATTATTAGTTTTTATGTATTTTCTTTATTTATGTATAAAAATACATGTGTATGTATTATGTATAGTTTTTTATTTATGAGTGTATCTGTATAGTAAATAATAATGAACTAATTCCTTTTCTTTGAGTAAAATGTAGGTCCCAATATAACTATGATCATAGTAGGATGATTCCATTTTCCTATGTTCATAGTAAATGTATCTAAAAATTTCCAATTCCTTTAATAAGAAATCCACTATTTATTTCATAAAAATGCCAACTAATAGATGATTATTTTAAAAAATAAGGAATGATAAAACCATTTTCAAAAAAATTTACAAAAAATAACTCTATAATCATCCCTCAATCAACCCAATTCCATTGTATATATAATCAATCAATAATAGGTATGTAAGATTAAAAGATATCTAAAACTATATTTAAATATTATCATAGTTGATAATAATCATATATGAGCCAATCATCATACTCACTATAATATTTGAAAAAAAATTAGATTAAATATTATAACTATAGTGTAATAGGTTTCAAGTATAACAAAGGATCTATCCTATCAAAATCAATCGCCAATAGGGGTTTAATCCCTCAATGTGCGAGATCACAACAACTATGAAATGATATTAAACCACAATGTAAATGAAAAAAATCCAAAATTATCCCCCTAAAATATTACAATAATGTTTAAATACATTTAATTCAATTTATTCCCCAATTCTTTCTCGAGATTATTCATTCTTCTATTAGTTACTCCAAATGTAAGGTGTGATCCATGATTTTTCAATGCGGAGAATAATAATTATATATTATCCCATATCCTCTTTTTTATTCAAATGTTTATTATATTCCAATAATTTCATGTAAACCTTTCTCCTTGTATCAACTTTTATTTGTCCATACAGTTATATTATTTAACAATTTAGTAAGATTATATGTATAAAAATATTCCTCATTGTTTATGGATTCCATGTATATCCTTCAAACCATCCACGACTCACAGATCTTCACATAATTTTTTTACTATTACATTATACATTACAAATTATTGAGATATATTTTACGGATCTATGGAACACCTATTGTGTTATTTAATATGGCGAAAATAATTTAATGGTTCAATGTAGAGAATTTTAATATGTGGGCATAGTATAAGTCAATATCATTTTTTTCTCATATCACAAATTATGACATCTATTTTTTATAGTTGTGGAATTCAATTGATCCTATGAAATCAATATGTCATTGAGGATGAAATTACACTGTCATGTAGCTAGATTATATAAAATATTATTTTGTACCTTCGATATGAAATTTTAAGTGGTGATATTTCTTTCCCGTAGCTCATTATTGATGATGTCTTCTTGTCATTGGATTAAATATTCCATTAACCTCTATCATATACACTAGTTTTGTAATATTGTAAATGAAAATCCATGCATGGACACTATTTACAAAAAATAGAGTTCCATTTTTCTTTTTTGATTAGCATATACTAAAAGATACGATATAACCATAGGCTACAACATCCCTTTACCACTATAACAATTTCTTTCTTTTCCTTTAGTGTTTCCATCCACGTCTACTAATATCCTTCTCCCAAAAATGGTGACTCTTTTTTACACACTTACATCATTCTATCATAAATATAACTCATGTCATGAGTAGAGATAATTAAATTTCCATGAAATAATACCAATATCATCAAGTTCTATATCTTAGTCATATTTATGACATAACAATTTCATTTATTTTTACTTTTATCAGTCATGGTTAGTGATGTCCTCCTATCACCACCAATAAGATAACTCTTTTCATTGAATCCCTATATCAACCTAATTTCTAACATACATGAGATTAAATTTATCTACAAATTATCTTTTTAATTTTTTGTTCAATCTTATGTGGTTGAGCTTTATTCAAGGTAAATTAGAGGAATTCCAATATTTCCCAAAAACAAGATTCAAATTCATTAAATAATCCGTGATGGAAAATAGATTTCATTAAAATAGATATTCCTTAGTCACATTGATATTCCAAAAATCCTTAAACTCTGAAACCACCCATGGATATCATCATTTTCTACAAGAAAAGTTAGAATATCACGGATGATTGAAAAATCCTTTTATTGAAAAATTAAAAATTAAAATAATTAATATCTAAGGGTAAAACATAAAATATTATTAAAATCTCTCAAAATATTGCATTGATTAAAAAATCATAAAAACAACTTATTTAACAAGAGTTTACATGGGGAAATAAATTTTATTTTACAAAATATATTGAATAATTTTCAATTCTAAGTTATTCTTTTCAATGATCACAATTTTCTCCAAGTGTAGTTTCAACACATCCTTTAATTTGTTAAAGAAATTTACGCCTTACAAAATCCAAAAAACATCCATATTAAGTAATATATTGTCTATATCTCCCCTAAATTTCCCTATTCCAAGGTTTTAACAATGAATCAATCAACTTATTGGAATAGGTATGTAATTCATGGTGTTTTTCTTAATTGTTGTCTTGAATATTGTTATCATAAGTGTATTGGTCTAGTCCATAACCCTAAAATTATGGTTTCTCCTAGTGTATAGTTTTAAAAATACATTTTTCATATTATATCAACCATTTTATATATCATCCAATCCTCATGCGGCTACTTCAACAAGTTTTAAAATTTTGATTTATCGGGGGTTATCAATCTCAAAATTTAATTGTCATTGGGAATATTTATCTTCTCATCCAACATTGAATTTAGGGATTTACTCTAAGTACACTTATATCCTTGATGGTTTACATCATACAAGTATATTAATTTAATATTAATATTCTTCTTGTACTTGAAAAAATACTTGGAATTTACCTTTTCATGAACATCCTTAATCCAACTATTTTATATGAATTCCCCAGATATACCCTATCATCCATTATAGGGATTTATGTGTGCAGTCCTATATTAATATTTCAACAATAACCTATAGAGTAAAACATATTTAGAAAATTTATTAGGTAATTTACCAGTCATATAATTTTGTGATTATTATTTTATCCATTTAATTAAATTCTAAATGAGATCATAATTTTGTTTTAAAAACACCTAGAGTATACAGGTGATATAATACAGCTCACACTCATTTATCATCTTTATGTATCACAACAAAGATTCTCTCAAGCCTCCTATTATTATTATTAAAAGAAAACTTAGGAATATATGGCTTGATTAAAAAATAAATTATAACAAACTACACTTCATTATCTTTGAGATCATGATGATTTATTATGATCAATATATTTTCATCATCATTAATGTTTAGGTTAACTTTATTTACAGAAGTGAAATCTTTGAAAAATATCATCATCTAAAAATATTTATACTTTTTCCAAAATAATATGTATAATTTCACAATATCCCTATTTTTATTTTAGTCCTAAGGACTACGAACATAATAATTTTCGGTGTATATTATAATAAAACCATTATCCATCGTACTATGGTACTTAGAAAAATATTTCCTAAGTTATTTCACAGTCTGGTTATACTTTTACAGTCATTCCCTATGTTATAAAAATACCCCTCTATTTGATAAAAAATATCTCATTCCAAAAAAAATTCTTCTTACCACACTTATTAACTAAATCTAATTAGTTTTGGAAAAGGAATATCTCCCCTTATAGGGATATCATTCCAATAACCCCGTCCATGTCATATCCTTGGATCACCTATAATTTTTTTTGTTTTATCACAATTCACTTATTTCCTTAGGAAATTTTCCCAAGGGTTTCTATAATATCAAGTGATATTCTTCACCTATTACTATAGTTGGGTATGATTCCCTCCTTCTTGAATAAAACCTTAAAATCCTCCATGAAAATGTTTTTTATCCTTTAAAATTTTCATCCAGTGTTAGCCTCTAATACCAACATTCTTGGACTTGGCATTTTCTAAGTTCTCGTGTGGAACCTAACTAGAATTATCACTAAAATTGTGTCTCAAATTCACCATTTAACAATAAAATATAAATATGAACATATATATATATACACAAGATAATTTGTGCTCCATAATCTCTCATGATTTGTATAACATGCTTGGTTGATTTTTTTGTTCAAATAATACCTCCCATTTTTTATTAAATTTGGACACCCAAATGGATGATCATGATCAAAAAAATATAAAAAATACAAATTAATATTTATAGTCTTCATATGAGCTAATTTCAAGGGAATATAAAGAATTATATATGTTAAAACTATTCACAACTCTTTATTTATATTTGTCTCTACAATGAATAATATGAACTCTTAGATATTGTAGGAGCTAATGGGAATCTAGAGTTGATCCAGACTATTTGTATATATTTATAGTAAATTTATAATGTTATAAAATATAAAATCGCATAGTAAGTGGATAAATAAATTAAATAATGAAATTAATTTCTATGTTTCATTATTTTGTTGGTGACATGATATTCTTGAATAATTAATATTTCCTAATTTCAAGGGGATGGGTGTTTATACGAATATTTTCATGACCCATCTAAAGATGGGGCTCAAGACGCAACTACCCCAAGCCTACCTCCATAAGACATGGGGTGGTTACCAGTTATGAAGGCATAACTAACTTGATGAGGCCTTTTCCTATGTACCTTTATGCATACACTCAACCATACCAATGAAAACGTGTAGAGTTAAAGAGTAAAAAAATGAAACCCAACTATAATGAAAACCATGAATATATGAACCACTAAACAGTAAATGGGATAAAATACATTCCCAAACAGAAACATGTACCAACCAAAAAAACTATAAAAGTAAACATCTAAAAGATACCAGCTCTTGATTCCAAATCTATGACCATCATACGTAGTCCAAAAACCCAATATCCCTAAGATCATTTGAATTCATGGTAGAATTTTCCATTGTATTCATAACACATGACCAATATTTTAAAAATACCATGTAGGGGTGAGTATATACATACCTATTAAGAATCCTTGAAAGATTAAGGGTAACTAGTGAGAGATACAATAGGGAGAGAAATATAGTAGATGAAAGATACAATCAAATAGAATATATCAACCCAACTAATAGTGAAAGTAACCTTTTCCAAGCATAGGGGGCTAGATATGGTGAGTATATGAAATACCAGTTGAGTCTTCTCCACATATAGAAGGAGAGTAAACAAATACAACCATGAGAATCTAAACATGGAAATCATGTGGCATAACTCGTGCCGGTTCGCCCCACCTAGAAAGGGATTAACTGAATATCAGGTGTGGATACAGAAGTATAATATATATAGGGTCATTCAAAAGAATATAAAATGAGAGAGTAAGGGGATCTGCATCTCACAAATCAACACAAGAACTGGATTATCCAATAATTTCAAAATTCCATCAATGATACCCAACATATCACGCATCTACCCAGAAGTAACAATGCAAGTTAAACCATATCTTATCACAATGTCGTATAATAGAGTGGGGAAAAAATAGAGGTAGAGGACCCACACCCTAGTACACCAGGATTTTCCCCCTCTATAATTATCTGTAAAGGACCCACACCCTTGTCGATGGGTGGGGGGGGGGTCACTCTAGTGTCACGGGGACCCATTCCCTATATTGATAGGGGGTTCAACTCGGTTGGTTGAGGACCCACACTAAAGCTAATGGCGGTTCCACTCAATAAGTAGAGGAACCATATAGAAGATGATGGGGGTTTCCACTCAGTAGGTAGAGGAATTGTTTCCAAGATTGTGGGTGGGGGGGTCAACTCTATAGGTCCTGGACTCACACACTAGTACGATAGGGGTGTTCTACTCTAGTCCTCGAGACCCACATCCATGTTAATGGGGGGTTCCACTCAGAAGTTTGTTGTAGAGGACCGACACCCATAACAATGGGGGGATCCAATCTAGTGGTCAAGGACCCATGCCCTGGTTTGAAAGGGGTTTTCAATCTAGTCACTTAGGATCCATGGCCATATTTATAGGGGGTTTCACTCGAAATAATCCTTTGGTGATCCTGTCTAATCACTAGCATTGTCAAGCATTGCCTCAGAAAGCTCTATGCCCAAAAAATTTAAAAATTTATCTCAAAATCCACAACCTAGGGAACCATCATGTTTTACATGAAAAAATACCCAGTATATGCTACTCGCTATCCAAAATTTGAGTTCAAACAAATAATATATGGAACTTTGATGTTTTCTAAAAAGGAATTAAGGGATACTTGGCTTGAAGTCCCAGTACATATCCTGGATATGTCCCTGACTTGTACAAGTCTCTCTATTCATGTATAATTACACACCATGTAGGTAAACTAATTGGAATGTCTTGGATAACTGGGATAGAGCCATGTCCTACTGGCTGTGTCCGTGTATCGATCCCCATTTCCATCCACCAGATCTTGTGTCTGTGTACTTTGGTAAACGGAATGTCTTTTTCCATGTACATACACATAGGTTCCCAGCCATGTGACCCCTTATATGGGTTTCCATCTGGGTAAGGGGTATACAGTGTGTTTGAGGGCTACATTTTAGGTCTTTATCCTTGAACACATCATGTAGTGGCCTCTTCTCCAGAATCCCAGATCAGAACTTTTCACCTTGAATCTGTCTAAAATACATTGATTTTGGCCTATAATACTATTGGAAACATTGGATCTAGAATCAAAATAGTTTTTTTGGCCATCAATATCTAGAAAAAGGCTACCGGTGAAGCATCAAGGGGTTCGTCGCTCGACCCATACACACCACACTCCTTCGACATCAATTTCATTATCTTGAAACATCAAAACCAGCACCGTTACAATACAACAATCCAATATTTGTGCTAGGATCATCAATATTCTTATCATTTGTGAAACAACTATGAATCCAAGTGTCCAATTGGTCTCGGTACCACCCAGTAATTGTCGAACCAGGACCTCAGGGTCCAACCAGTGAGGAAAGTGTAGAAATAAGGGGGAAAACCAAAAGAAAAAAGTTTTAAACATAGTTGGACAATTGCTCGTGGAAAAAAATCAAGAACATGCATCTAGGGTTAGAAACAAATTGAATAATATTTTTTTTGTACTTGCGTGCATGAAATCAGACAAAAATTAGCAGAAATCCAAAAACAAGGATGGATCTGGACAAAAAATTTAATCAAAGGGTGTAAAGCATCAGTTGAAGAGTCATAATTTGATTATGGATCATTCTTTGATAAAGAACACCTCCATTAATTATTGAGAGAATTTTTTCATTCATAACAATCTGATCTGATCTGATCTGGAATTTCATCGTTGTTTGATGAGATCTTCCAACATAGGAGGGAGGAAGAGATCTTGATTTATCTCAGGATTTATATGGATAACTCTATAGAAATAAGCTTGAAAAAGATCCTATATATCATCTAATTGTATTGAAACAAAATAATAAATTAATTTTATAATTAATTAACTTACTGAACGTACCACCAATGAGAAAGGAGTCTGGACACCCCACGTCGACCCATTTTAAGTATCTCATTGGGTAAACACTATGTTTTGGACACAAGCATTGTCTCATATTTTTTATTATATTTTTTTAAGATTTATCCCATTTTCATTAAGTAGATATTGAAGTTCAATAAAAAATATATTTAATATTTTTATAAAATTATTTTTGGGAACACTGGGCCTTATAATCGCATGCTATCTCAGAACCAAAATTTGGATATATATATATATTTCAAAATATTACAAGGAAAAAATTGGGTCTCTACATTATTCCCTCTATGATTTTCAACCCTGAAAAGAAAAACTAAAAAAATGATATACTAAGCTTGCCCTTGGATCTCCCACTCCCATGAACTCTTCTGTACATTCATGTCTTGCCACAACACATAAACCAAGGGGATGGTCCTTCCCTGAAGGGTATTCTCCTAATAATCCTGAATCACCATCAGGTACAATGCAATGGTGGATCCATCATTTTTGTATAGCTCACTTCAGTCGATGATGTGTGTGGGGGGTCATGAATGTAATGCGTCAGATGTGACACATTGAATATGTCATGCACTCGGTCAGGATGTGGGGTTAGGGTGAGGTCATAGGAAAACTATCCAACCCTCTATACAATCTTGAATGGACCAATGAACCTCTACAATAGCTTGTATCCTAGACCAAACATCCACAATCCTTTTAGTGGGGAGAGACTCAGGAAAACATGGTATCCCTGGTTGAATTCCAAGGGTATATGATAGTGATCTACATAATATTTATATCTACTCTAGGCTGTCCTCATCCATTCATGGATGATCAGCGCCCTCTCTATCATCACCTGTACCATCTCTGGGTCGACAAGATATGTCTCACTGATCTCTATCCAGCAAAATGGAGACCTGCAGGGTCTCCCATACAAGGCCTCAAAAGGTTTCATGCCGATTATAGAGTGGTATCTATTATTGTACACAATCTCTACAATGGGTAGGTGATCCTCCCAACTCAGGATGAGATCTAACAAGAAATCCCTATACATATCCCCAACACATGGATAGTGTCAGAATGAGAGGGTATGGCTATGCCATCGGTACCAGCCTGTGCTTGCATGGGAAGCCTAGCCAGACGGTCATGAAAAGGTGGAGAGCTACTATCAAGATGCAGATGCTGAGGAGGGGCAGTTCCTTGTAGATAGTCTGGTTGAATTCCCTAAAGACCTTCGGGTCATGTAATCTCTTAAGACTACGAGCCATGTAATCTCAGAGCCTACGGGCCTTGTAAGGGTTCCCTCTCATCCCTTGAAAGGGGGGTTATCAAAATCAATAAAAAAAATGAAGGCCTCCGAGCCATTCATGCTCCTATAGTCCTCTCCAAAATCATGAAATAAACCATGCATCATGATTAGAGACAAGCACAAGAGCCTCAGCCCAGTTGGTGAGGACTCGCTAGGTGCATCCAAGATACCCAAGATCAAATCCTGGTGGAGGCATATTTCCGGGTTACTGTAGAAGGCACTGTAGCAGGCACTGTAGCAGGCACTGTTCGGTACTATAGTAGCCAGAACTATTCATCCATTTGGGCCTTCGGGCCACTGGTTTGGTTCTCGGGTCCTGCAAGGCTTTCGGGCCACCCAAGGCCTTCAGGCCAGTTGATTCTCAAGGCCCCGGGCCACCTTAAGGCTTTAGGTCCACCCCAAGGCCTTCGGGCCACATGAATGCAGGCCTAGACACACTACAAAAAAGGAGCATCCCCAGAAGAGGATTCAGAGCAGGTACACTCACCATAGCAGAGCCAAATGGATTGTCAGAATGAGAGGGTATGGCTATCCCATCGGTACCAGCCTATGCTTGCATGGGAAGCCTATCCAAACGGTCATGAAAAGGTGGAGAGCTACTATCAAGATGCAGATGCTGGAGAGGGGCTGTTCCTTTTAGATAGTCTGGTTGAATTCCCTAAAGACCTTCGGGTAATGTAATCCTTTAAGCCTACGGGCCATGTAATCTCTGAGCCTACATGCCTTGTAAGGGTTCCCTCTCATCCCTTGAAAGGGGGGTTATCAAAAATCAATAAAAATGAAGGCCTTCGGGCCATTCAGGCAGGCATGATTAGAGACAACTTTTAGGGAACCCCATAAAGGAAAACGATCTCCCATACATAAAACTACCTAAAAATCTCCACCTAACTCTGCTCCTTGATAGTAAGGAAGTGTTTCTTCTTCACGATTCGATCAACTATCACCCATATGGAATCATGGAACTTCACTGTGTGTGGAATCCCTATGACAAAGTCAATTGATAATCCATCCCATTTCCACTCTGGGATCTTAAGGGGCTGTAAAAAACTTTTCAGAACATGGTGCTCAGCCTTCACATGAAGATAGGTGATGCACTGAGAGATGAACTTAGATATGCATTATCTCATGTAAAACCACCACAAATTCCATTTAAGGTCTACATACATCTTCCCTAAAACATGATGTACCACTATGGGAGAAGTTCAAAACTCTCACATCACCTCCTCCCATAACGTGACTGAAACCACTATCCAGCCCTGGAACATTATAACATGATTCCCTCCTTCAAAATATCCGTATGGTAAGTCTATTATTGATATATGATCATGTAAGAACTCACATTTAATTTCTCCTAGTTGGGAATCTCTCACATGATTGAGAAGAGAAGGAGTCAACATCATCGCGTGAAGAAAACGGTACCCTCCTTCTCCACCAGGTTCAGTTGTAAGGAAGATAACTAATCTGATTCTTTCTTCACTGAGAGAGTCTAAGAGTTCTTAATAAGGGGATATACTAAAAAATTTCCATTCCCTGGAGTATATAATATCTCAAATTCATAGTCCTATAGGATCTCTAACCAACGTCACTATCTTAGGTTCAGATCTCTCTTTGTGAAGACGTACCTAACACTCTAGTGGTAAGAGTAAACCAAAAAGATATCTTCTAGAAGGTAATGTCTTCATTTACTTAGGGTAAGACTACCTCTACTAGCTATAGGTTATGAGTTTCATATTTTTTCTCATGGGTTCTCAATTTCCTCGACCTGTATGTGATAACTACATTCTGCTACATCAACACACATCCAAGACCATCTTTTAAGGCATTGAAATAAACTACAATCTCCATGCCTCTCTATGGTAGTATCAATACTGGGGCACATTTCATCCTCAGCCTCAAGTCTTCAAGGGCACTCTGGAAATGATCAGACCAGGTAAACAAATTCTCTTTCCACATTAGGGTGGTTAATGATGTTGGGATTCTAGACAAGTATTCCAAAAACCTTCTATAGTAACCCACTAAGTCAAGAAAGATCTATATCACTAACATGATCTTGTGTGTATCCCAAGAAAGGTCTGCATAGATATTCAATGGGTCTGTGGGTAAACCACGATCAAAAATAAAATTACCTTGAATGTGAACCTAATGAATCCAAAACTGAAACTTTGAGAGCCATACATAAATCTGGTGATCTCAAAGAAGATCTAAGATCATAATTAAATGATCTTCATGATCATCCTCTAATGTAGATTATATGATTATGTCATCAATAAAGACAAAAAAATAGTCTATGTATGGCTAGAAAATCCGATTCATAAAATTTATAAACATGGTGGGGGAATCTTTCACACCAAAGGGAATCACTAGGAACTCATAGTGTCTATAGTGAAATATGAATGAAAAATTTATAAGATTTACTTTGTAAACCGTTAAATGATTATAGTTGGACCTGAGATCGATATTTGAGAACTATTTAAAACCTTGTAAATAGTCATAGAGGTCACCAATCCCAGACAAGGGGTACTTGTTCATTATCATGTCTTGGTTCAGATAAAGATAATCCATGAAAATCTGTAAGCTACTATCTTCCTTTTTATGAAAAACACTAGCGATACCCAGAGGAAAAAACTGGTTTTGATGAAACTTCTCTCTCAAAGTTCCTTAAACTACAACTAAAACTCCTAGAGCTTAGTAGGGGACATTCAATATGCCTTAGAAGATATAATAGTAGTTTTGGGATGTTAGAATATACAATACTCTATCTCCCACCTTATGGTTAGACCTGAAATTTCATTGCGGAAGAAATCCATGTCATCCTCCACAACAGAATGAACCCAGATGCCTGAAGATCCTTCTGCACCAATAGCTACACTCATTAACTAATGGGTGATTGGATATAACTGAATACTCAAAGAACCCACCTTCCCTGCCATGAGATCACTCTCACTAGAAAAGGATAATCTCATCCCATCAATGTGTAGGCATCTAACTTGTCTGCAGTGATAGTTGATCAATGCTCTAACCATGGACAACTAGTCCATTTCCTAGATGATGTCATAGGATTCCATTATGATGACCAAAAATTCCATTGTGAACCTTTGTCTACCAAGTGATAGCTCACATTATCTACAGATGAGAGATACAGAAGAAGTGTTCCCTATAGGAACCTTAAGATGAAGTAGCTGGGATAACACATCAACTGGGATCTCCAGCTCTCACACCAGGGGTATAAATATAAAGTACTGACTGGAACCTATGTTTAATAAAACTTAATAAAGAGAAGAATAAACACATATCATACCACTAATCATCTGATGCATTGCGGGTTCATAAACCTCCGAACCCTACAACTGTTAGTGGTCCTGACCTCCAACTCCCTAAGCCTAATGTGGGCCGCCTGGGGTTGGTGGTGGAAGGATATCGTAACATCATCAACCACCCATATCTCATTTTTAACCTCTCCCAACTCTACCTTTATAGGGACCACCCAGTCCTTTCAAGGGAGATCCCTGATCATGACACTACCTCTATCATGGTGGTCCATCAGCTATCTTCATGTGCTAGTTGGCATAGCTAGCCAGACAGTAATGCTCCATGTGAGCTCTCCCATCATAAGTAAAGAACCACCCATATCTAGTCTACCCTGGAATTCTACACTGCCTTTCACCATGTGCTAGAGTCTAATCACAGAGAGGTCTTCTATACTGAGATTCTATGCCTGGTGTCTTCTAGCTTCTATAGATGAATCAGATTTTTGGTTCACACTTTCTTCTCTAACTTTTATGAATCACATTGAAATAAATCAATCTATCACTAGTTCCCAATCCAACATCCCAACATATGTGGGGATTCACAAGGGCACATCGCTGACTCACATTTCTCTATAGAGTCCCTACTAAAACTTTCATTCTTAGAAGTATTCATCTCAGATCATATCAAGGGAGTACCATGTAAGGTCAGTAAAATTTTCTGCATACTCAGCCACCATTATCCATATCTACTGAATCTCCAAAAACTTATGGTTCTGGAATGAGAATAAGGAGGAGGGGTATTATTCCTCATAGAACAGCCGTTGGAATTCAAGTCATTAGAGTGTCAAGTCATCAAGAATCTACATAACAAGGCTCCACTTGCACCCAACTACTCATAAAAAAGGATAGATAACCGTGAAACCAATTGATCTGTTGGGGTTTAAACAAGACTGTAGATACAAACAAAAAAACTCTAGACAATCTTCTACTTCCTGAGGATTTGGTTCACTGTGGAACCTCAGTGGCCTTTAGTGCTGGAACTTGTGGAACATGATAAGACTATATGCATCCTCATCCAACTCTACTGGGATGATATACTACTCAATAGTTAGAGGTGATGTTACCTTCCCACCTAGAGGAACGAGGTCCTCTGATGGACCCCGAACTAATGCGCCGTCGGACATTGGGTTGTCATCATGAATCAGAACTGGTACCCTAGTGGGATATTTTCATGGAGTAATATTGAGATTTATCAAGATTTACCATTATAATATAGGAATATATATATATATATAACAAAAAATGGGAGTTTACTCAAGAAGGATAGTCAAAGACTTGATCCTATATGATACATCTACCATTAAACCATGCAACCAATGTCTTGGTATACTGAGTCTACCAGCAGATAATCAAGGTCCCAGTGAGTGGATACGTTGGACGCCGCAACATCGCTACATTCCCTATCTTGAGAGACACACTCAAGAAAATTTGACATTGTTGACCCAAACCCAACTAAACACTCTTAAGAGGAGTATCCAGAACAACATCCTAAGGAATGAAATTTCTCTGATACCAATCAGTCACAACCCGACCCAAGTTGGGGCTCGATATTCCACTACCCCAAGCCTACCTCCATAGGCCATGGGGTGGAGACCATCATTGAAGGTATAACTAACTCATGGAGTACTTTTAATAGGTACATGTATGAACACACATAGCCATATCAATGAAAAAATGTAGAGGGAAAGAGTAAAATATGCAACATATATATATAAAAAGCATGAATGCATGGAATTATAGATAGTAAAAAAGTATGGTAGTGTGAAATGCAAAGTAAAGAGAAAAAAACACAGTCAACTAGAAATATTTGCCAACCTGAAAAAACTAGAAAAGTAAATAGTAGAGAGATCCCAGCTCCTGAATCCCAAGCTACAACCACTATAGGAGGTCCAAGAACTCAATATCCACAAACTCCTTTGAATCCATGATCAACCAATCCATCTTCTGTATAAGACATGGAATGTGTGGGAAAATCCCATGATGGTGTGAGTATATACATACCAGGTATGATGCCTTGAAATCTAAAGGGGAAGTGGTAATATACACTATTGGAAGATAAAGATAAAACTTGCAAGATACAATAAAAGAGAAAAGCTCAACCCAACCAAGACTGAAAGTAACCTCATCAAATATTAAGGTGATCAATATGATAAGTAGATGAACTACCCATAGAGTCTTGTACACTGATAGTAGGAGAGTAGACTCATCCAATCATTATAAGCTAAACACAGAAAGGACATGGAATACCCCACATGTCTTCACCTCTCCTGGAATGAGAGTAACCAAATCCCAAGTGTGGATGCAGAAGAAATATATATATATATATATATATATATATATATGCTTAGTAAAAATAATACCAAATGAGAGAGTAAGGTTAACTTCATCCCAAAACTCATTCAAATAAGACGAGTATCCAAAAATTCTATAATTCAATCAATGATGCCCAAAATCCCATGCGTTTTCCCAGAAGTAACCATGCTAGTTAAACCATGCCTTATCACAATGTCACACAGCTCACTGGGCATAAAATCAAAGTAGGGGACCTTTTCACTAATCAATCAGGGGGTTCCAATCTAAAAGTATCCATAGAGGATCCATTCCTATGATGATGGGGGGTTATTCTCTATTGTCAAAAGTACCCGAACCCTATCATGATAATGAGGATCCACTCAGCAGGTAGATGACCCACACCTAAGCTGATGGGGGGATTCAATCAGTAGGTAGGGGAACCACACCCAACCTGATGGGTGGTTCTACTCGGTTTCTAGAGGAACCACTTATAAGATAATGGGGTTTTCCAATATATAGGTTGAGGACCCATGCCCTGGTATGATAGGGGGTTACAAACTAGTCATCGAGGACCCACACCCATAATGATGGAGGGTTCCAATGAAAAGGAAGTTGTATAGGACCTACACCCATACCGATGGGTGGTTTCACTCTATTTTCGAGGAACCTTCATTGGTTTTAAATGAGGTTACACTCTTTTTATAGAGCATCAGCTCCCATGCTAATGGGGGGTTCCACTCGAAAAAATCCTCTAGTGATCCTGCCTGATCACTACCATCCTCAGGGATCACCTCAATAAGCTCCATTCCCAGAACATTTAACATCATATCTCAAAACCCAAAAATGAGGGTACCATCACATTATATGAATAAAAACACTCAGGATAGGCTATTCATTGGCCAAATTATGAGTTCAAACAAAGGTGATACGAAACATTGATGTTTCCTGAAAAGGTACCAAGGGATACACATTGTGTGAGGGGACCCACAAGAGGTGTGGTCCCACTACACAGTCTAGTCGTGTCCCTGCCGAGTACATGGATCACTATTCGTGAAGCTTTACACATCATTTAGGTGGACTACACAACGTGTCCATGCAAACCAGGATTTAGTTGTGTCCTGTTGGCCGTGTCTGTGTACCAGACCCCATGTTTGTGTACCAAACCTCATGTCTGTGTACTTTGGTACATGAAATTTCCTTGTTGATGTACTTCCACATGGGTTCACATCTGTTTGGAACATCACATGGGCCCCCATCCATGGAAGGGTTACACAATGTGTATGAGGGCAATACTTTGTGTCATCCATAGGTTTCCTAAAAAACCTAGTTTCTTCCACTTAGGGGGATGCACGTCATGTGTTCATCCTTGAAAATGGAGTGTACTATGTTTTTCACCAGAATTCCTGATCTAAAAATTGTGCCTTGATTTTTCCATTTCACATCCATTTTGGCCTCTTATTTCCCAAAAACGTCAGATCTAGATCAGATCTGGTGTTTTGAGCCATTGTTTGCCAGAAAACGGCCACTGGTGAAGCATAAGTGTTTCGTCGCTAGAACCATATGCACTAAAACTCACCACCGTTTATTTAATAATCTCAAAACATCGAAACCAATAACCATTCCTTGCAAAAATTCATGAACTATGCTAATATCCTCAATCCACTTCTAGTTCATGGAACCACAATGTATTTGGGGGTCTGATCGGTCCGGTACCCCCGAAAAATTGTCAAACCAAGAACTATGGGTCTAAATGGTGAAGAAATCATTGAAAAAAGGGGAAAAAGAAAAATAAAAAAAATTTAAACATCATTGTCCAAGAATTATTTTCCAATTATCAATAATGGGAGTCCAGGGTTAGAAAAAAATTGATGAAAATTTTGTTTCTATACCAAGGAACATGGAATTGGCCAATAATTAGTGAATATCCAAAAACAAGGATGGATCTACATAAAAAATTTAATCAAAGGGAATAAATTTCCAAATGAAGAGTCCTACATTGATTATGGATCATTTTTTGATGAATAATGTGTCCACCAGGGATCGAGAGAAGCTGTTGCATTCACTACATCCTGGTCTGATCCAATCCAGAATTTTTTCATCATCCAATGAGATCTGTTAACAGAAGAGGAAGGAAGATATCTAGATTTATCCCATGGTTTATACATCTAACCCTGAAGAAATCAGTCTAGAACATATTTTATAGATCATTTCATTGTGTTGAAACAAATTAATTATTTAATTTAAAAATTAATTAACTCACTGAACGTACCACCGATGAGCATGGAGTCCAAACACCCATTGAAAACCCATTTTATGTCATGCCTAGGGTAGAAATTGCATTCTAGTCTCAACCATGGTCTAATATTTAAGATCAAAGATTCTGTTTAAGATCTATCTTTTTTTTCTTTAAGAAGGTAGATGCATTAAAAATAAAATATATATAATATTTTTATAAAATTAATTCCGGGAACACTGGGCCTCAGAATCAGACACTATCTTAGCACCTAACTCTAGATATATATATAGAAATATTTAAAATCCTTTCAAAGAAAAATTTGGGTCTCTAAGAATATTATATAAAATGAATGCAAAGACATACACATAAGAAAGGGTCCCTAAATGAATTCAAATCAAAAGAAATAAAATAACTTTTATTTAAATAAGTAAACTAAAAATAGAAGAAATTATTTTCAACCTATATAGTTCAAAAATATGGAAGATGTGAAATATTAAAAAAAATTCTAGAATTAATATAAATTTATTATTGTTCAATTATCCAAAGCATGGTCACCCCTCCTTTAGGGTCTGGGTTTAATTCTCCTTAGCTGCAAAAAATAGCTACTTACTGTAATTTATTTACTATTACTTATAGGAATTTTAACAATTAAGTGATAATTGGAAATGATATTGGTCCAAATTGATAATACATCTTTTTTAAATATCTAAAATATAGAAAAACTATTATATTTATATGATCATAATCCATATTTTTTTACATATTTTCAATATCGAAAAACTATTTTATTTTATACAAATAGAACAAATTTGAGATAATTTTATACGATATGTGAGTCAATATTTTCATACATAAATTCTATATTAGTGGTTCATGTACTCATTATATCCACAAATGATTGTATCTAGAGAATAAAGTTATTATGTATCACTTTTGTGATAAAACAGTAGGCTAAAAAAAGTTGTTTGAATAATGAATTCTTGAAACATATTAATCTCATGATTTGATTGATTCACTTTTATATTTATCAATACATAGTCAAAAAACAATTATATATGGTAAATAACATCTAAAATTTGAACCACAACATAAAACCTATTTATGTTAATTTTTCCTGACACCACTATCGATTTTATCATGTATGTTTGTAATAACCTAAATAATTACTGTGAGTGTTAAAATAGTTTATAGGTCCTTCCCTTTGAACCCATGATAGTATTTATGTGAATATATAATTTGAATTAATCCATTGAAGTATAAAAAATAAATTTGAAAAATATAACCAAAGAAATATGAAGTGTCATTTGGATTGTGTTTCTTTTTGTTTTTAATGTGCAGGTCATTAGTTTTTAAAGATTCATGGGTGATGTATTGGTGTATCCTCCCATTACATAATATAATTAATGTGTTTCTAGTGAATATAAAAAAGTGAGTCTTATATTCAGTAATCAAATAAGGAAATACCTTCTTCTACTTAAAGAACCCACTGGACAAATTTGAGTGGAAGCCTATCACATGTGATCATTAAATATTTAGTTTTTATAGATATGAAAAATGTGGTTGAGGTTTGAAATCATAAACTATATCTTGTTCGTGTAATGAAGAATATATTTTCTATCCTGTTATAGGAAAATATCATATTGAGATATAGTTTAAATGAAGAAAACTAATTGAAAGTGTTGGAGAACTAGCTGAAGCTAAAGGATCCATCCTTGACTGATCGTACATGATGTATGATGATTATTATGATTTAAAACTCCTTGATGATGTTGTATATTTTCTATAGATGATTTGGAGAAGCACTAGTTTTAAATGATTAACGTTTGAAATTATGGAAAATGGATTCATTTTCACATACATGAATCCTATCTATATAGTTTTGTGTATGTGAAGTTATTTACATAAGGGAATTTAGTCCATGTATGGGAATCTATGGAAGGAGTTTTGGATAACACATGATAACTTAGTGATGTATCCAAATTCCTCACATATTAATTTAACATATCCAAATTCTACTTCATATTGGAATCTAGAAAACACATATCCAAATAAAGTTTCACATTTCCTAATGATTTATAGAAGATTTTAGATACATAACAAATTCAAACAATGTAAGTGAATTTGTTCTGATGTAAGAATATCCCTATGTACCTGAAATTCAAAAACGTAAATTCCATACTAGGATTCATGTAAATAATTTTTTATATATATTGGGTGAAAATTACATAATTTCTATAATTTGGATTATAAAGAGTAAAATAATTTAAGATGATATCGAAAATTTTCGTCAATTATTCAAACATCACTGGCATCCTAAAGGGTGTGTTATAGTGTCCCAAGATAAACTTAAGATAAATAATACAATAATCTCCTAATTTTAATAATACATCTCACAAAAAGACACATAACCCAAATATGGAAAGGTTTAGTTTTGTGGATATTAGCTAAATAAATATCTTAATATATAATCTTTTATCCATAATAAAACTCTCCTAGACTCCATTCTAGATTTCCCATAAATGAAAATAATCTTCATAACTTGTGGAATGGAAAACATAATAAAGTGTGAGCTCAAGCTCTTGGTAAGGGAAAAAATATCAAAATGTCATCAAGGGTTAGATCATAAGAATATGAGAAAACATGGGAAGTGGTGTAATTTATTATAAAAAATAACATGGAGCAATATGATTGAAAAATAGATTTTTATTTGATTTTCCAAAAACTGCATTTTAGTTGAGTGGTAACCAACAGACCATGCAAGAACAAAAATAGAGGAAGCCCATATTCAAAGTTAAAAATTCAAAATCCAATTGAGAACATAGAACCCAAAAAGATGTTTATCTAGCATTCACCCATGTCAACCAAATCTCGTCGCCATCCATCGATGTCATGAGGCACTACTGTCGACATTTTCTTCCTATCACCATCATCCAAACCATCATTAAAACACCACATAAGATCACCAAAGACATCATAGATGAGGTAAAAAATCATTCACCATTTCATCTTCATCTCCTAGTGAACCAAAATAAACCAAACCATTAAAAATGATCTGACCTGAACACAAATGCAAAAATCATTTTCACGAGACCATTGTGAACCGACAACCATCAACAAAACCAAACATCAAAAACCAAAAACCTAAAAAGTAATCTTCAACAAACATAACACCAAAAAAATCAACCACTAAAACAAAGAAAACAATCCTTCTCCAATAACTTGAGGAAGAAATCCAAAATACCCAAACATATACATTTTTGTTAATGCGGTATGAGAAAAAAACCTGAACACCATTAAAAAGAGAGAGTCGATTCAAACCATGTCAGGAGCACTGTCAGCTGCCAAGCCCAAATACAGAAACCACTATGAGACCACCACTCTAGATCTGAACCAAATAGGAGAATAGGGACTTGAAGTCATGGAATGAAAATGTATAACCAAGGATATGAATGTCAACCTCATGACAATACAAAAACCAAATCCTAAGAAACAAATGATCCAAAAAATGATTTTCTGGAAGGATAATTACTACCAAACCTTATTTCCCAAAACCACATTGTCACCTTCCATCAATATCTGACACGGAGAGGCATAATGTAATGTGAGGTCATAGCAGGGTTGTGGAGGCTAGGGGCTTCAATAACCAACCACAAAAATTTAGCCCATTATTACCTATTGAGGGACGTTAACTAAGAAACAACACCACCATAGAATTGTCCATGAAATGGATCTTAAAAGAGAAATTGAAATGATCCCAAGCTCAAGTATCACTGTGAGAAGTGGGAAAATAAGAGAAGGAAGAAAAGAGGTAGGATGGAGGGGGAGGGGGAAGGAACCATAGCATGGTACAATGTGATTTTTCTATAAATAATGATATATAGACATGAAATTTCAAATGTACAAAACATATACCAAGGAAGCATTGTGTCGAATCTTGAGAGAATAATCATTAGTCAAGAATCATAATAATCGGAATATAAAAATATCACAAGTAATAGAATAATGAGTTATGTAAAAAGCATAATCATAAGCATATGGAAATTATATCATTGTGAACAAACAAAATGCCCAAGATTCATGTTGTGGAAAAAATTACCACATTTCATGTTGTGAAAAATAAAATTACTATACTTCATGTTCTGAACCAAAACATTTCCCATGCTTTATATTTTGAAAAACGATTCCTATGCTTCATATTGTGAAGAAATAAAATGATCATGTTTAAAATCCTTTTCCTGTAAGAAATAAATCCCAATCCAATGAATTGTTGTGAGATATAGGTCCCACACGTCTCAGAATAAATATATTTTTATGCCACTTGAAAATTATACATTCATCATCTTATAAAGAAACCATGAAAAAAAGATAATGTATTTCTTAAAACATTCCAAAAACATCACATAATATGAAATTAAGAAACCATAAAACAATAAAACTCTCAATTTCCAAAGAAAATCATATCATAATAACATGTAATGGGAGATTAAATCATCCCTTCATAAAGAATAAACCTTGTAGGGTAAATATAAGAGAAAATTAAAATAAATTCATGAAACACTTAAAAACATCAAACAATAAATTACATTCATAAAATGAATTTTTGTGAAGATAAAGATAAGAATTATGAAACACTTAATATAATGAGTTCCAAATAAAACATCCTTGAAAATATATAAAGCTTATCAAAAAATTAGAAGTGAAAAACATTTAATAATTTTACTTTTGAAAAAAATATTTAATAATGGATCCTTGACAAAGGAATAATGTTTCAAAATGGGAATGTGAAAATACCTTGAAAAATTTTACTTTTAAAAATAACCTTAAATAATGGAAACATGAAAATGTTATAAAATTTTAAAGAAGGATAAGGGAAAATACAATAAAAACCATTACTTGTAAAAATAATCTTTATTAACTGAAATTTGAAAAAGACTTAAATTTTTTCAAAATAAAATGTGGAGTGGATGATAAAATTTTTTATTTTTAAAGGATGGAAAAAACTTTTGAACATTTTGATATGACCTTCTTGAAAACCCACGTCATTAAAAAGATAAATCAACTATTATTTTATAATGAATAAGGGGGAGAAAAAGGATAATGGGGGATAAAAATAATGAATTCTATTATGGAAGGTATAACATTGGTGGGAAGTAAAAATATGTATATAAAATTAAAATTCGTTAAAAAATGAGAATTATTCTTTAAAAAAATTCATTGAATCGTAAATGTAAAAGTATTTGGTGTGAAATATGATTTCCACCAAAAATTAGGTGGAAATACAATATACCAACATAACAAGGTATAATATGTCAATATTGAAAGATTATATTCATATAAAAGTTATTATGACCCAATTAAAAACATTGATTCACAAAATACCGTTACATTCATTGTAATAATGAAATTAAAACCCCTTGAGAAAGATAAAATGAAATTTATCATCGAATATCTTGAAATATAAGAAAATTATGATATAAAAAACATAAAATGGTGGTAATTACACTATAAAAATTTAATCATGGTCTATAAAATAATCATATCTCAATAAATGTAATTTGAGATGGAATCCTTTACCTTGTTTCCTAACATAGTTGATCACACTATAAGATCCTATATAAAAAACATAAAAAACATAATATTATATTTTAGAACCATAATAATAAATATTTAACTTTTATAATCCTTATTATAATTTTTTTATCATGAGTATAATAATTAGTTATAGTTTATTATGAACATCGTGTGTTAATAACTTTAACTGTTTGGTGATTATTTAATAAGTTTGATACCATTAACCATAATTTTATACAAAGCTCATTATTGATATATCATTTAAGTTTCTATAATATATGTATTATATTGAATCAAAATGTTCTTATTTCATTCCATATGTTGTAACAACTTTGATTTTTTCATATGTTGTTTTAGAATTTTGTATGGATTCTTTTCCGAGCTAGGCACAGAGGCAATGTTAGATTTAATGGCCTAGTGTATCCAGAATTAACTTTTGAAAATATATTAAATATATTAAATATAGACAAGAATAATTTTACTAAAATGTATAATAACTTCTAAAATTAGGCTTAGATCAAAAATCCCAGGTCTCTATTGTGTTCAGAAAGTGGGTTTTACCCTAGCAATGATATACCATTGGAACGTGTTGGGAGTTCTAGTTGAGGAACGATCATGGGAGGACATTTAAAATATGTTAATTGAATAAATTTATTTATTTAATTAATTACCCAACCTAATAAAATTTCTATATAAACACTTTTATGGTGGACTTTCTGGGTTAGCTACATAATCCTTGAAATCAATAGGAGCTTTTAGAGAGAATTGGAGGACATTACATTAGAGAGTGACGATCGAATCATGGATCATCGATAATTGTGCAACAAACCCCAAGGATATTTCCAAATAAAATGAATCGGAATCATTCTTTACCATAAATTGATCCAATTCAATCTGGGATCATTTATTATTTGGATTATTTCCCTGTTTATTATTTCTGTGATGAACATGAATCAATCGACTGACATATTTATTTGTTGATTGATTGTAATGCAGGTATGGGTTTATATATGTGGATTTAATGGGAGAAATAATTATTTTTATTATTTCTTCATTTTTCATTCTAATATAAATGGATCAAGGACAAAAAAAAATGTTCAAGGTTTTCTCCTCTTTGTGTGCATCATGGATTTCTCCCACCACTCTTCGTGTGTTTGTATATAGTATTCATTTTGAACTGTGGTTTTCCAGAATACAGAGAAATTAGAAAATGTTCACTTTTTTATTGGCACAATGGTTCAACATTTAATATCTAGGATCAATATGACATGGGGACTATATAGTATTGGAAGTGGTAGTAGATCGATTCAGATTTTGAGTTTTTTAGTTATAGTTATAGCATAAGAAAGTGAAATGATTAGATGGTTGGGATTTATTGTGTGTTTTTTTGATATTGATTTCTAGTGAGTGGTGATGGCAAGGGTTAGCTAGTCCAGATCCACCCTTCCTTGTAATATTCACAACTATATGTGAATCCATCGGAGTGGGAAGTGATGTAGGAGGAAGAACCAGAGGTTCTGGAAAATCCCACCATGCCCGACATGTATTTCAAGAACACACACCATGGGGGACCCTCTATTATGGTACTAGGGTTTTCATATGAATTTAAAATCACATTTCGTGTGACCCTATCACATAGAACATGACTCGGCTTGGAGTAAATGGCCTCAAACATAGTGTATACCCTAACATGGATACAACCATGCTAGGTGTACATAGGCAGAGCTGTGTACTTGAACATTTTCAAAAGTACACGTGCTCAGAAAGACTGTGTACTCTAACATGGACACAAACACGGGAACTATCCATTATAAATAGTAAATACCTGGTTCTAAATAGAAATTTCATGTACTTATAGTACGTACCTTGTACTCCTTCAATGATGGCTCAGATCCCTTTTCCTCTTCGACTAGGATAGGTTTCATTAGGGAGAATTCCCTTGATCCATTCTATTAGGGTTAGTGTGGAATCATGTCTTACAGATAGGATGGTGATCCCTTTAGTGGTAATTCATAGATAGAGTTGTTGTAATCCTTCCTTGAGGCATAGAGTGAGATCTTCTATCATCATGTTTCCCTAGGTGGAGTTCTTGGCATTGTCTTGAACAACACTATACGGGCACTGATCTTCTACTTAGTGGGTTATTCTAGATTGATTTATTTATATACCACATGGAATTAGGTTTGATCCTCATATATGTATATTTCTATTAAAACATCTTTTTTATACTTATAATGGTGATCCCTGATGATTATTGCATCTCGAACAAACACCATCAATGTTATTTGACTAGTGGAGCATTTTCACTTGGATGAGTGCTTTATGGAACCTTTAATCATGATTCCTAGACTAGAATTATGGTTGTGAATTTACCTTGATATGGTTTTTATTTTTTGAGTATATATGGATATTCTTGTTATATGTGTTATAGACCTATACCTGTGATGAGGTGACTATTATTCTTACTGTTATATGCTTAGTGATTTCGGGGTGTCTTATTGGGTGTTGTTATACTCACCCCTACATTGATTTTCCCACATGTTTCATGTATTATATAGATGACTGGAATTTTTATGGATTCCTAGAGGGACTAGTACTAGGTAGATCTTAATGAGTTAGATTGACTGTGGTGTATCCTGACAGTTACCTTGACAACAACCCTATTCAATATTTTTAGGTTGGACTTGTTTTAACATTCTTTATGGTGGGACTTTATTTGACCTTTCTTATTTCTAGTACTTATTTTCATACTCTGGTAGTGTAATTTATATGTATTAAATCTTGATTTATCATTTTTTTTACATTTAATCATTATGTGGGCTTGTAGATGTGTGTGTGTTTGTACAAGTACCTTAGGCTAAAGCCTCCCATGTGAGTGATATGCCTACTTGGCGCTAGTCGCTAGCCCATGGCCTATTGAAGGTAGGCTTGGGTTAGTCAAGACATGTCCCCCATTAGGATGGGTTAGGATAGATAGGTATCAAAGGAAGTCAGTCCTACCTTATGACCATATTCGGCGAGATTGGTTTCAGGTAGTAGTGTTTTGTGCTTCAAGTTAGGCTTAGACTAGGGACTCCAATATTGGTGTTGAAGTTGGCATATCCATACACCAAGACTCTGATCACCTAACTTTCGACTTAGTACATGTGGAAACTGTTTTTAGGGAATACATTGGTACATTCATCTTATAGTAATGGGTTGTAGTTTCCATGCCATTCTTGTGTCAACTCTCTAGATATACTAATTGATCGTGATATACCTTATCAATTTCAGGATTCCTTTGTGACATAATCCAGCTAGGATTGAGCATTAGGATCATTTGGATAATTCCCTTAGTGACAATGCATCGATACATGGACCTATTCCAAAGGTGTTACCTCTAGGTGGTGCTCCAGTTATTCCAAAAATTATTAGGTAGAAGATAGTACCCACGGTAATAGTAGATGTGGTGCACATGCTGGGTGTACTTCATGAGTTTTAGAGATAAAGACTCTTTTGGTTTTGAGGATAGATTGACCCAAAAGTATATGATGGCAGACTTGAGGTGGTGACACAGTTTTTCCATATTGTCTAGACACCGGTAGATAAGGTGGTGGTCCTGGTATAGATCATTCTCATCGGCTCTATGAGATGAAGGTGGGGTTTAGTGGCCCAATCATATAATGATGTGACTCTATCATGGTCAGAGTTCGATTAAATTTTTATAGAAGAGTTATATCCAACTATTTTGAGGTTTTTAGGCATCTAGGAGCGTATACAGCTTCAGTAGGGTAGTACAATAGTGGATGAGTATTCACCAAGGTTCACCAAACACTCTAGGTACTTGATGATATTGTTTGTGATCCGTTATTTTAGGATCATACCTCTGATATAGGTCTTTATAGAGACAAGAAATATATTATTATACCTCTATGAATTCCAAACTACTCTTGGGTTTTAGAATGTGATTCGGTGGTTGATATTTTCCTGACTGAGCAGATACAGATAGTCGTTGTCAGCAGTGGGTACACAAGAGTTGAAAATTTCATAGTAGGGATATGGTATTAGTTTTAGGGACTTAGATATGTGAGAGGATTTAGGATCTGATACTAGGATAGAGGGTTAGTGGTTTATGGCTCACAAGATGGGTCTTGTACGAATAATGAGCAGCGGTGCTACTCATGCGACGATATGGGACATCTCACGAGGGATTGTCCGACCCGCCGTATGGCTGATAGAGAGATAATGGATGGGGCTCCTAGGTAGAGGTTGTGATAGAATAATATAGGTATATAGGTTAGCATACATGAAATAGGAGTTGGGAGATTAGCTATAGGCGGTAGATGATTTGACATATTACCACCACCACCCCCAGGTGGTACAAACCAGACTAAGGGAGCTGGAGGGTAGGGGCGAGGGCTACAATATGCAGTCACAGATTATGAACTAGAGTCCCCAGGGATGATACAAGGTATGATACGTGCCTTTTTACCTTATTTTAAATTATTATAGACTTAGGTGTGATCCATTCCTTTATTTCCAGTTATTTGTTTCAAGACATAGAGATTCCGGTTGAGCCCTTGGCTTAAACCTCATGCTTAGATACTTATAACGAAGATTAATTAGTGGCCACAAAATTATTCTGACTATTTGACCTAAATATTATAGGTGATAGTTTTGTTTGGGATCTATTTTTATCAGTGATAAGGCCTTATGATGTCATCTTAGGCCAAAATTAGATATATATAGTTCATGCATAGACAGACTATTTCAGGTAGAGGATGTGGTGTGTCCATAGTGATGGGACTAGGTTTTCTATTGTGGGAAAGAAAGAAACCCATGAAGTATATAGTGGAATCAAGCAAAAAAGGGTGTAGCCAATTACTCAATAGTTGGATAACATGACCCTTGGTGTAGTGGATCTCACGAGTTTTCAGTTCCCTACAATAGTTTCAGAGTATGAGGGAATCATTCTTGAGGACATTCTGGATTTATCTTCTCACCAAGAGATAGAATTATGCATTGATCTACACCTCATTACAACCCCAATATGTATGCCATCATATCAGATGGCTCCTTTAGAGCTTCACGAGTTGAGGGTGAATTTGGAGGACATGCAGAGGAATGGATTTGTTAGACACAATGTTTCACCCCTCGCAGCCCGGTGCTATTCACCAAGAAGAAGGATGTGAGGTTAAGGTTATGTTTGGACTACCATTTCTTAAACTAGGTGTCCATAAAGAACAAGTATCTAGTACTGAGTATTTATGAACTCTTTTATTAGTTGATATGAGTGTGATGGTTCTTGAAGATTGACCTTAGATTATGATATCACCAATTGCGAGTATGAGATGAGGATATATTAAATATGGAATTAAAAAGACTCTACAACAACCATAAGTAATTGTTGATTCAATTTGTTTTAAAAAACACCATATAAAGTTTTATGGGACTCATGGAATAAATCTTTCATCCTTTCTTAGAGCGATTCATGGTAGTCTTCATCGATGATATCCTAGTGTACTAAAGTTATGAGGAGGACCATGTGAGACACTTGAGGATGAACCTATATGTCATTCAAGAGAAATATCTTAATGGGAATCCCTCTAAGTGGTATTTATAGATTTAAGAAGTCCACTTTTTGGGACACATTATCTTAGTGGATAGTTTGGAAGTGTACTTGGTGAAGGTCGAGGTAGTGTTATCTTGGGAGCCACCCAAGAGCATGATAGAGGTATATATCATCCTTGGGTTTCTAGAATCTTGTCTGAGATTCAGACATGATTTATCTAGGATATCAACTCCCTTGACAACATTGACCCAAAATGGGAAACCTTTTTTGTGAATGGGGAGGTTCCATTATGCCTTCTAGGAGTTGAGGTAGAGATCGACAAGCACTCCCATATTGAGATTCTTATAGGAGGGTGTCAAGAAAATAGTTTTCTATGATTCATTAGGGTCAAGGATTGGTTGTGTTGTAATGAAGAGGTAGTAAGTTATTGGAAATGGTTCACATCTGTTGAGACCACATGAGTATAACTATTAAACCCACGATCTTGAGTTAGTAGTGGTAGTATTCACACTGAATATGTGGTGAAACTACCTTATGAGTGAGCTATTTATCACATATTGTGACCACCCGAGTCTCAATTATATCTTCTCTCATATGGATCTTAACTTGATATAGATTATATGACTAGATTTTATCCAGAATTATGACTTCAAGATTGTTTATACTCCTAGGAAGAGGAATGTGATAGAATATTCTCTTAGCAGGAGATTTTGTGTGTAGTTTCTCATCAATGTGTCCGAGTTTTTGGCATCATAACATATATAATTTATATATGTGGATAGAGTATCTTAGCTTTAGTATATGGTTGTCGTGCCATTGACTGGATGGTGAGTCATGGAAGCATAGTTAGGGGATACCGAATCTGAGACCCTACATACTCATATATTCACTAGACATGCTGTGGATGGATTTTATGATTGTGGGAAGCATTTAATTCTTTTCATAAGAAAAATAATGGTACTAGTGATGTTACGAGAGCTGGTTTCAAGGGAGTTTCATAAATATAATTTTTAACTACATCCAGGTGTGGCATGAGATTATCCTACTCCGTGGAGTTCCCTTGATGGCCATTTCTACCCATGATGCTTGCTTCACATCTCAATTATACAATGGATTACAGAATGATTTTAGGACTTTATTGCATTCAATAATATATTTTCACCCCCTATACTAATGGATAAACTAAGTGGGCCATTCAGGTCTTGGAGGATATGTTGCAATCTTACATGTTGGAATTTGGTTGTAGTTGGGAAGATCACCTTCCATTTGTGGAGTTTGAATACAAAGATAGCTACAATTCCATCATCCATATGGAACCATTCGAGGCCTTTTATGGGCGACCCTGCAAGTCACCCCTTCATTGGATTGATCTAAGAGAGTCAAAACTTGTGGTAATAGAGTTGGTATGAGACACTACATGGATGGTTCAAATAATCCAAGAGTGGATGAAGACTGCACAGAGCCATTAGATGTCCTATGTAGACAGACGATGGAGGCCTTAAGAGTTCGAGGGGAATACCATGTATTCCTACAGGTGTCACCCTGACATATATTATAGAGGTTTGGTTGCGGTGTAAATATTTCTCTAACATTCATTAACCCTTTCTTGATACTGCAAAGAGTTGGGGAGGTGTCTTACCTCTTAACTATATTGTCACAGTTAGTTAAGGTAGATGAAATCTTCCAAGTTTCGTAGCTGAGGAGGTACATGCATGATCTATTTCATGTCATGAATTAGAGATTACAAGATATCAAGGATGGATCTACCTATGCTTAGTACCTTAAAGAGATCAAGGATTAGTAGGAGAGTATGCTTTAGGGGAGATCGATTCCCCCAGTGCATGTATGGTGGTAGAATGATAATTTTTAGGAGAGTACCTAGGAGTGGGAGACTCATATGTATGATCACTACCCACATATTTTTGGATAGCTGTTTGTTTTGAATTTTTGGGATGTAAATACCCAATGTGGGGAGAACTTAACTAGTCATATTTTCTTATATATTGTTTTTGAATACTGTATGGTTTAATTTCAGAGCTAGGTATAGAGACGACATGATATTCTAAGGTCTAGTGTGGCGGGATTTAATTTTTTAAAATATATTAAATACACAGACATGCACTTTTCATAAAAAAGCAGAATAACATCTAAATTAAGGCTCATATATGAAATTTTAGGTCTTTCTTAAGTTTAGAGTGTGGGTTCTACCCTAGGCACGATATAAACATGGAACACATCAGGTGTTTGGGTTGAGGTACGGTTGTGGGTGGACATTTAAAAAAGTTAATTGAATAAATGTATTTATTTCATTAATTACCAAAATAAAAAAAATTCTATATAAATGATGTTATAGTTTTTTTAGGGTTATCCACATAACCTTTCAAATCAAGGGGTACTGTTGGAGAGGGTTTTAGGAGATTTAATTAGTAGGTGATGACCAGATCATGGATCGTCGATCAGTGTCCGACAGAACCCAAGGAACATTACAATGACAATGAATAAGAATATTTATTATTTATAAATTTACCCAGTTTGTGATTGGATGATGTTTTATTTTTGTTATTTCCATATCAATTATTTCTATAATTAAAGTGAATCAATCAACCAATGGATTGATTCATGGATCGGTTATAATGAAAGTATGGGTTTATCAATGGGAATTTAATGAAAGAATTAAATGATTTTTTTGGTTATTCATTTTTTGTTAGAATAGAAACATATCTAAGAAAAAAAACATGACCAAGGTTCATTCTTCTTTGCATGTTTTTTAGATTTTTCCCACCATTATTAATGCATTAATCGTCGATATTCATTTTGACTGGAGGTTCGACCAAAATACTGAGAAATAAACTGTTTCAAACCTATTTCATGGTGTAATGGTATGATATTTTAGATTTGTGATTGTTATAACATGGTAATCATAAGACTATGGATGTTAAAACAGATCGATTTGGATTTGGAGTTTTCTGGTTGTGTTTCTGACATGAAATGGTGGAATGACCCAACAATGAGGGTTTTCCATGCGTTTGTTTGACCAATTTCTGTTGATCAGCAATAAAAATGGCCAGAAGGACTAGATCTACATTCTTGATTTGATTAATGGATATATGGAATGTCATAGGAGTGGGCGATTATTCAGCTGGAAGAAACACAAGTTCTAGAAAATTCCACAGTACACAAAGTGTATTTCGGAAAGACATGCCGTATTGGGCCCCCTTGCATGGAACTAGTATTTAAATAAGAATATAAATATCACATGGTGTTTGACCCCTAACACATGGAACATTACTTGAAATGGAATATTTATGTGTACCTTAGAGGTTACACATACACATCCAAAAGTATAGAAGCTCACACACGTCATGTAATCTAACACGGACACGACCAAGCCAAGTGTACAGGTAGATCCATGTACATAGACACAGTCAAGGGTATACAGTCTCAAAACACCATATACTATGACATGGAAACATACATGATCATGGGTTTCCTACATGTATATGACCCATTTCTAAAGGTACACACCATGTACTCCTTCAAAGAAGGCTTAAATCCCTTGTCCTCTTCAACATAGAAAAGTTTCGTTAGGGAGAGTTCACTTGATCAATTCCCTAAGGGTTAGTGTGGAATCATGTCTTGCGCATAGGATAGTGATAACTTCGGTGATATTTCTTTAATAGAGTTTTTGGAATCCTTCCATGATGTCCAGAGTGATATCCTCTCTCATTATCATTCCCCTGGTCGGGTTCCTAGTATCATTGTGACCAACACTATACGAGCACTGATCCACTACTTAGTCGGTTATTCTAGATTGAGTTTTTGATATTACCCATGGACTTGGTCATTATACTCATCTTTTTATAATTCAATTTATACTTATGGAATACACTTCTAATAGAGAGAACCGATGAGAAATATATCTTGGATGGATGCCATCAGTACTATGTGACTCGTAGAGCGTGTTCTCATGGAAAAGTGCTGTAACGACCCAAAGTATTTCAATGGAAAATTCCCTTCTTATATCTATGTCATAAAAATACAAAATAATGAACTACTAAGTGAGGAGTGACCTTTAAACATAAATTTGTCACCCCTATGTTTGGAATTTTAAAAATCCGACATACACGGTTGTGTTCAAGATAGTTTTTGGAGTCTAATGAAACAAAAATAATTTTTGGTGAATAGTAACCTACCCTTATGAATAGTAACCTACCCTTATGAATAGTAATATGACCCTTATGAATAGTAAATATGAGTAACATTACCTATTAATAATAAAATAAAATTTAGACATCTTAGAAAGTGATAATTTGACCTTAGTAAACGTTTTTGGTATTTTATATGTCATAAATAAATAATTATAATTAATTAATTAATTTAAAAGAATATTTATTTTCCTGAAATATATTCATAAATTATTGAATCAATTTCTAATAGTTTTTAGATAATTTTATAAGACCGTAAGTAATTTTTGAAAGAACTGCAAAATCAGATTTAATTTTAAAAACTGTTTTTTAAGTAAATTATGATTTTAATTAAATATTAAATTAATAATATTTAGAAAATTATTTTTCAAAAATGGACTTCATTTTTGGATTCTACACGTCAAAAAATGGTTGGGGTAAAATTTTGGGATTTTTCTAAGATACTTGAATTTTTGATGAATAGTAGAATACCTTAATTTATCATATAAATACATTTTAATTAAAACCCACTATTCCTGACATCACAAGTGATGTAAGCACCCAAATCCCGAATTCACAAGTCAAATTTACTATTCTTAGTCATCCAATACTCACTATTCCTTGTCTTGGGTGAAATTAATAAACTAATCAATTTTATATTAAGGAAACCCCTCTCCCCTCCACTATAAAAGCCACCCTTCACTCCCTCTTTTCCTCACACCTCTCAAGCTCCAATACTTCTCTAAATTATGCCCAAAAACCTTCCCTAGCTCATTCCCCACGTCCAAAAGCTGCTGGTCTCATCAAAAGACCAAGCCTAGCTTCCTTAAAGAGGATCTCAAGAGAAGGATTCTAAAGGTAATTTCTCTCTCTCTTCTCCTTTAATTTCCTTTCAAGTTCAAGTTCCTTTCTTGATCTCTCTCTATCTATCATCATCCAAATTGTTCTGTAAATCCATTATTATATATATACTGTAATATTATGATTCTAATGTTATATTATATCACCCCACACCCTTTCTCCCTTCTTTTTATTTTATTAAAGAGAACGTTGTTCATGTGGTGATAATTTATCACCTTCAAAAACAACATGCCCTCTTCTTCCATTTATACCTTCAATCTGGTCATGAAACCATTTTTATGGTTGAACCAGAATGTTTTATATGTATTATGTTCTATTTTAAGTTCTGGAAATAACCTATGTCCATACTACTAAGTGAAAAGTTAAAATGAGTTCGTTGTGATCCAAAAAACGCTCAAATTAGCCCAAATAATCTTCATTTATTTCTTATCTAATAATTCGGCCACATGGATCTAATATAACTCATTATAAAATAATTCAAGCTTCTGTAATATCATTAATTACATGTAACATCAGTTCTGGATGTTTACCCATGATCTACCCAAACATCAAATTAAGAATACAAGTGGACCGCTCAAGAAAACCATGAAAACGAACATCCCCGATCAATGTTTTTAAACTCTATAAGTCATCCAAAGGAACATAATATGAAATAATGAAACCAGAATGAACCCTATTAATGTATAAAATGTTCTGGAATTTCTAATTAATGAATATAATGTCATTATACAGGACATTAAAGAGAAGGAGGCATTCGAGTACAGGGTAAGGGGAAATCTCGAACCCAATTTTCTTCCTTCGGGTTCTCCCTCTTTCACTCCATTTTTGATATGGTTACTCCTCAAAGGTCTTTTGTTCATCTTTTCCTTTACTTTTCTGGGATATACATGTTTGTAACTGGTTTTTATGTCCATCAAAATGTTTTCCAAAAGAACTCTTCTTTCAAGATCTCACCTTTTACCTCTCATTCAAGGTTGATGGTTCTTATATCAAGTATGTTGTTCCCTCTTTATTTTGGGAACCCAAAGCTTATGAATGTGTTATTATGAGATGAAACCCATTCCTTTCCATGGTTAATTTATGTACATGTTTGATATGTGTTCTTTGTGGCAATCATGATAATGATAATGTTATGATGTGACGGGTGCGCCCGGAATTATATAGCCCAATATGAATGTTTAAATGTGACGGGTGCGCCCGGAATTATATAGCGCTCCAATGCATTGGGTAAAGTGATGAATCTCATGAGTAAATTTGAAATTATGTGTGAACATGATTCTAGCTTTTTTCACTAGTATGTGTGGTTGTTAACCACTAAGACATGATGTTTCATTTTTATGCTTTGCCACATTTCAAGTTTATTGTTTATACTCCTCTCATGTTCATGATCTTCTTCCTATGTCATGATTATGCTCACCCCATGCTATATTGTTCTTATATATCCTCTTACTGGGCTTTTAGCTCACCCCTTTTGATGTATATCCTCAGGTGGCTACATGTACTAAGGAGAGGACAAGTGCTACTAAGAAGCTATAGAATAAGAGATTAAATGAATTTTTATGCCTGATTTTGTACTTGTTATGTGTAGTCCTAGTTTTCCCAAGACACTAAACCTCTGGATCCTCCATGTGTAATACTATTATGTTGTTTATCTTTGAAATGATGTAATAGTAATGTAATAAAAGGCCAGGTCGCTATAGTTGGTATCAGAGGAAAGGTTTAGTTAATTTGGGAAATAGGATTAGTGAACCCTAAAGAAAACCTATAGCATGAGACTAAGTACAAATATGCACAAGGATATTTACCTAGGGATCCCATATGTTATGTTTTTGGTATAATTGTTTAAAAGGATAAGTTATTCATGACTTGTTTACTTATGTTTTGTTCTAACCTTTTCTATTTTAGAAAATGGTGGGAACCAGGAGAAATCAGGCCATCAACTCTTGCGAAGGCCAATGCAATGATTGCCCGAACGACATCCCCAATGATTTTGGAGGTGGAGTTCAAAACTTCATGGAGATGCTTACCCAATTATCCCGGGTTATGAATAATAACCAT
The DNA here is from genome assembly GCA_963277665.1 of Viscum album. Classification (NCBI taxonomy): domain Eukaryota; kingdom Viridiplantae; phylum Streptophyta; class Magnoliopsida; order Santalales; family Viscaceae; genus Viscum; species Viscum album. Next base: position 813,221,170 of record OY728122.1, on the reverse strand, counting down.
AATAATGGGGAACGTCCTCCTTCACCAAAGAGGGAGCAACTAGATATCGAATGTTTTATGCGGCAACGACCACCGACGTTTTGTGGATCTTCCGATCCACTAGTTGCGGAACAGTGGGTCAACTCCATGGAGAAGATCTTTTCTATTCTTCACTGTTCCGAGACAGAGAAGGTGACTCTAGCCGTTTATCGTCTAGATGGAGAAGCTGATCAATGGTGGGATTTGATTAAGAACACCAAGCCAAGGGAGGAAATTGAAGAGATAGAATGGGAAGACTTTAAGATAATGTTTCTTAATAAGTACTTCCCAAGAACTCTTCGCACGAAGATGGAGAGAGAATTCATAGAGCTCAAGAAAAAATAAGGAGAATCTGTCACAACCTATGAAGAAAATTTCACAAGGCTCGCAAGGTATGCTTCGGGCTTTGTTATCAACAATGATAGCAAAATTGATAGATTCTTTAGTGGATTAAAACCACAGCTTCGAAAGGCTCTTGCAATTCGAGACTTTGGGAGTTATGAAGAAGTTGTTCGGTGTGCTCTCAAAGTGGAGATGGAGTTTGGAGAATGGTCCCATGGCTATGGTGATAAGAAAAGAAAGATGGAGTTTCAAGCTAGTGGATCTAGTGATAAAGATCGGAAGAAAACACAACGACCCACTTGCCAAAAATGTGGGAAGATGCACAATGGGAACTGCCTCAAAGGGGTGGGGAAATGCTTCAAGTGTGGGAAAGAAGGACACCTAGCTCACGAGTGTCGAAGAGACATGAAAAGGAAGGATAATGTAGCCGATGAAAGGAGAGAACCACTCATGGTTCAATACTACAACTATAAGGAGCTAGGGAACTATTCCAACCAGTGCACTAAACCTCGAGCTTTCGAGGGTAATCAGCACCAACAACCACCAAAGCCAAAGGAACAAGGGAAGGCTTATGCCATCACTACTGCAGAGGTGGAACATGATAATGAAGTCGAACAAGGTACACTTCCTATTCACTCAATAATGGCAAAAGTCTTATTTGATTCTGGTTCTACGCATTCCTTTATATCTTGCCAGTTTGCTAGAACTATAGAATCGAAGCCCCGAAACCTTGAAGAAGAGATATCTGTAAAAACACCAAGTGGTGCAATCATTGCAACCCAAGTGTTTGATTCTTCTCCTGTTGACGTATGTGGGAAGATTCTTCCAGAAAATCTCGTAAGACTTCCCTTGGTGGAATTCGACGCTATAATGGGAATGGATTGGCTCTCGTTATATAGAGCACATATCAACTATCGGGAAAAGGAAATATATTTTCGTATTCCGAACCATCCCATGCTCCTCTAAAAATGCAAGGAAGATCATGAATCTCCTTTGAGAAATCCTTCAATGGTGTGGGTGATGATTCCCTATGAAGAAGCATACCTCGCCCAAATGTTTGAGTCAAGGGAAAGTTCCAAACTTGAGGAAATGCCCATCGTAAGGGAATACAGCGATGTATTTCTCGAAGAGTTACCCGGAATTCCCCCGGATCGTGAGGTAGAGTTCTCAATTGAACTCATACCCGGAGCTACACCTATCTCAAAGTGCCCCTATAGGATGGCTCCTATCGAACTAGAGGAGTTAAAGAAGAAGCTGCAAGAGCATCTGGAAAAAGGGTTCATACGCCCTAGTGCATCACCTTGGGGTGCGCCAGTGCTCTTTGTGAAGAAGAAGGATGGTACCATGCGGCTGTGTATCGATTATCAGGAACTCAACAAGATCACCATAAAGAACAAGTATCCTCTCCCAAGGATTGATGACTTGTTCGACCAGTTAAGAGGAGCTCAATACTTCTCAAAGGTGGATCTTCGTTCTGAATATCATCAAGTAAAGGTGAAGAAGGAAGATATTCAGAAGACTGCCTTCCGTACAAGGTATGGGCACTATGAGTTTTTGGTGATGCCCTTCGAACTTACTAATGCCCCTGCAATCTTTATGGATTTGATGAATAGAGTCTTTAGACATTACCTCAACAAATTTGTGGTAGTGTTTATCGATGATATTCTCATCTACTCCAAGAGAAAGGAGGAACATGAGGAACATCTAAGACTTGTGTTGGCGACATTGAGAAAGGAGAAGTTGTACGCCAAGTTCAGAAAGTGTGACTTTTGGATGAATCAAGTCACGTTCTTGGGACATGTGATCACAAGCGAGGGAATTTCTGTGGACCCTTCAAAGACAAAGGCGATTGAGGAATGTCCCAGGCCCTCCAGTGTCACAGAAATCCGTAGTTTTCTTGGATTAGCTGGGTACTATCGACGTTTTGTGAGAAACTTCTCATGATTGTCAAGCCCACTAACTAAGTTAACAAGGAAAGGGGTAAAGTATGTATGGACGGAAGAATGTGAGGGAAGCTTCAAGGAGCTAAAGAGAAGGCTAATCACTACACCTGTACTCACACTACCGAAAAGTGGAGAAAGTTTTGTGATATACAGTGATGCTTCAAAGAAAGGCTTGGGTTGTGTACTCATGCAAAATGATAATGTGATAGCCTACACCTCACGAAAGTTGAAGATCCATGATCAGAACTACCCGACGCATGATCTAGAGCTGGCAGCCGTGATTTTTTCCATGAAAATATGGCGGCACTACCTTTATGGTGAGAAGTGTGACATATACACCGACAAAAAGAGCCTAAAGTATATATTCACACAAAAGGAGCTCAAAATGCGTCAAAGGAGATGGTTAGAGCTAATCAAGGATTACGATTTCTCTATTCACTATCATCCTGGAAAGGTGAACAAGGTAGCTGATGCTCTAAGCAGGAAAGAACCTGCTACTCTATCCATGTTGAGGATTGAGAAAGACCCTATCTTCTTGGATATGCAAAGGATGGATTTGGGAATCATAAGGACAGGGGATACATCCTACCTTGCCCAAATGATTGCGCAACCATCCATCCAACAGAAGATTAAGGAAGCACAAAGGGATGATACGGGGATACAAAAGAGGGTGAATGCAGTAAAGGAAGGGAAGCTGCAAGAGTTCCATATCGACGATGATGGTGTGATTCGGTTTGGAACGCATCTTTGTGTGCCTTCATCACCCGGAATAAAGAAGGAGCTATTGGATAATGCACATAGCTCAACTTTCTCTATTCATCCTGGAAGTACCAAGATGTATCGTGATCTTCGAGAACACTTTTGGTGGGATAACATGAAGAAGGAGATTGAGGAATATATATCAAGGTACTTGATATGTCAGCAAGTTAAAGCTGAGCAGCAAATGTCCAAAGGTATGATGCAGCCATTGCCTATACCCATGTGGAAATGGGAAAATGTTACTATGGACTTTGTCATGGGTCTCCCGAAAACGTCAAGAGGAAATAATGCGATATGGGTTGTGGTTGACCAACTCACCAAGACTGCCCATTTTATCGCTATTCGGGAAGACCTCTCCCTTGAACAACTTGCAAGGATATATGTGAAGGAAGTAGTGAGATTGGACGGTGTTCCGCTCTCGATTGTCTCTGATCGTGATCCAAGGTTCACTTCTAAATTCTGGAGGAGCCTTCAACATGCTTTAAGTACTGAATTAAATTTCAGCACAGCCTATCACCCCCAAACTGATGGCCAGTCTGAAAGGACTATTCAGACACATGAAGATATGCTATGATTCTTCTCTCTTGAATTCAAAGGTGGTTGGGATCAACATCTCCCATTGGTTGAGTTCTCATACAACAATATCTTCCACTCGAGTATTCAGATGGCTCCGTATGAAGCTCTTTATGGGAAGCGATGTAGAACTCCAACCTGTTGGGATGATGTTGGAGAACGAAAACTACTTGGTCCCGATCTTGTTCAAGAGATGACAGAGAAGGTTCAACTCATCCAGAAACATATCAAAGCTACTCAAAGTCGATAAAAGAGCTATTCTGACAGTCGTCGAAGGGACTTGGAGTTCAACGTTAGAGATAAAGTCTTCCTTCGAATATCTCCATGGAAGAGAGTCATGCGATTTGGGAAGAAAGGGAAGCTAAGCCCAAGGTACATTGGCCCCTTTGAGATCCTTGATCGTATAAGAGCCGTGGCCTATCGACTGGCACTTCCACCGAATATGGCTCAAGTTCATGATGTGTTTCACGTATCACTACTGAGGAAGTACATTCCAGACCCCTCACATGTACTAAACTCAGAGGTGGTACAGTTGGAAGATGATCTCTCATATGAGGAGCAGCCGGTAAAAATTCTAGACCGAAGTGATAAGGTTTTATGCAACAAGACAACCCGCCTTGTCAAAGTGTTGTGGAGGAACCAAAAGTTTGAGGAAGCAACTTGGGAACCGGAAGAGGCAATGAAGGAGAAGTACCCTCACCTGTTTGTGTAAAGTAAAATTTCGGGGGCGAAATTTCTTAAGGGGGGAAGAATGTAACGACACACAGTATTTCAATGGAAAATTCCCTTCTTATATCTATGTCATAAAAATACAAAATAATGAACTACTAAGTGACGAGTGACCTTTAAACATAAATTTGTCATCCCTATGTTTGGAATTTTAAAAATCCGACATACACGGTTGGGTTCAAGATTGTTTTTGGAGTCTAATGAAACAAAAATAATTTTTGGTGATTAGTAACCTACCCTTATGAATAGTAACCTACCCTTATGAATAGTAATATGACCCTTATGAATAGTAAATATGAGTAACATTACCTATTAATAATAAAATAAAATTTAGACATCTTAGAAAGTGATAATTTGACCTTAGTAAACGTTTTTGGTATTTTATAAGTCATAAATATATAATTATAATTAATTAATTAATTTAAAAGAATATTTATTTTCCTGAAATATATTCATAAATTATTGAATAAATTTCTAATAGTTTTTAGATAATTTTATAATACCCTAAGTAATTTTTGAAAGAACTACAAAATCAGTTTTAATTTTAAAAACTGTTTTTTAAGTAAATTATGATTTTAATTAAATATTAAATTAATAATATTTAGAATTTTTTTTAAAAATGGACTTCATTTTTGGATTCTACACATCGAAAAATGGTTGGGGTAAAATTTTGGGATTTTTCTAAGATACTTGAATTTTTGATGAATAGTTGAATACCTTAATTTATCATATAAATACATTTTAATTAAAACCCACTATTCCTGACATCAAAAGTAATGTAAGCACCCAAATCCCGAATTCACAAGTCCAATTTACTATTCTTAGTCATCCAAGAATCACTATTACTTGTCTTGGGTGAAATTAATAAACTAATCAATTTTATATTAAGGAAACCCCTCTCCCCTCCACTATAAAAGCCACCCTTCACTCCCTCTTTTCCTCACACCTCAAAAGCTCCAAGCCCTCTCTACATTCTACCCAAAAACCTTCCCTAGCTCATCCCCCACGTCCAAAACCTGATGGTCTCATCAAAAGACCAAGCCTAGCTTCCTTAAAGAGGATCTCAAGAGAAGGATTCTAAAGGTAATTTCTCTCTCTCTTCTCCTTTAATTTCCTTTCTAGTTCAAGTTCCTTTATTGATCTCTCTCTATCTATCTTCATCCAAATTTTTCTTTAAATCCAGTATTATATATATACTGTAATATTATGATTCTAATGTTATATTATATCACCCCACACCCTTTCTCCCTTCCTTTTATTTTATTAAAGAGAACGTTGTTCATGTGGTGATAATTTATCACCTTCAAAAACAACATGCTCTCTTCTTCCATTTATAACTTCAATCTGTTCATGAAACCATTTTTATGGTTGAACCAGAATGTTTTATATGTATTATGTTCTATTTTAAGTTCTGGAAATAACCTATGGCCATACTACTAAGTGAAAAGTTAAAATGAGTTGGTTGTGATCCAAAAAACGCTCAAATTAGCCCAAATAATCTTCATTTAATTCTTATCTAATACTTCGGCCACATGGATCTAATATAACTCATTATAAAATCATTCAAGATTCTGTAATTTCATTAATTACATGTAACATCAGTTCTGGATGTTCACCCATGATCTACCCAAACATCAAATTAAGAATACATGTGGACCGCTCAAGAAAACCATGAAAACGAACATCCCCGATCAATGTTTTTAAACTCTATAAGTCATCCAAAGGAACATAATATGAAATAATGAAACCATAATGAACCCTATTAATGTATAAAAGGTTCTGGAATTTCTAATTAATGAATATAATGTCAATATACAGGACATTAAAGAGAAGGAGGCATTCGAGTACAAGGTAAGGGGAAATCTCGAACCCAATTTTCTTCCTTCGGGTTCTCCATCTTTCACTCCATTTTTGATATGGTTACTCCTAAAAGATCTTTTGTTCATCTTTTCCTTTACTTTTCTGGGATATACATGTTTGTAACTGGTTTTTATGTCCATCATAATGTTTTCCAAAAGAACTCTTCTTTCAAGATCTCACCTTTTACCTCTCATTCAAGGTTGATGGTTCTTATATCAAGTATGTTGTTCCATATTTATTTTGGGAACCCAAAGCTTATGAATGTGTTATTATGAGATGAAACCCATTCCTTTCCATGGGTTATGTATGTACATGTTTGATATGTGTTTTATGTGGAAAGCATGATAATGATAATGTTATGATGTGACGTGTGCGCCCAGAATTATATAGCGTAATATGAATGTTTAAATGTGACGGGTGCACCCAGAATTATATAGCGCTCCAATGCATTGGGTAAAGTGATTAATCTCATGAGTAAATGTGAAATGATGCATGAACATGATGCTAGATTTGTTCACAAGTATGTGTGGTAGTTAACCACTAAGACATGATGTTTTATTTTTATGCTTTGCCACATTTCAAGTTTATTGTTTATGCTCCTCTCATGTTCAAGATCTTTCTCCTATGTCATGATTATGCTCACGCCATGCTATATTGTTCTTATATATCCTCTTACTGGGATTTTAGATCACCCCTTTTGATGTATATCCTCAGGTGGCTACATGTACTAAGGAGAGGACAAGTGCTACTAAGAATCTATAGAAGAAGAGATTAAATGAATTTTTATGCCTGATGTTTTACTTGTTATGTGTAGTCCTAGTTTTCCCAAGACACTAAACCTCTGGATCCTCCATGTGTAATACTATTATGTTGTTTATCTTTGAAATGATGTAATAGTAATGTAAGAAAAGGCCGGGTCGCTATAAGTGCTATGTGGAAACTCTAATAAAAATTTCAAGATTGGCATTAGAATTGTGAATTTAACATGATATAGTGTTTATTTGTTGATTATACTTGTATATTCTTGTTATATGTGTTGTAGACATATACCCGTGATGAGTTGACTATTATTCATGTTGTTATATGAATAATAATTTTGGTGTATCCAACTGGGTATTATTATAATCATCCCTGCATGGGATTTTACCACAAATTTTATGTTTTATATAGATGATCAAAATTTTTTCATAGTACTAGCGGAACCAGGAAAAAGAAAATATTAGTGATCCAGATTGTCCAAGGTGTATTCTGGAAGTTACTTTGATAATAGTCCTCTTCGATACTTTGAAGTTGGAAATGTTTTTAGAAACCTTGTGATGGGATTTTATTTGGTCTTTTTTCTTTATAATACTTGTTTTCATACTCAGGTAGTGGGATTTATATATATTTATGCATGTTTTATCAGTTTTTTTATATTTTATCATTGTATGGGCATGAAGATGTGTGTGTGTTTACATGAACCTTAGGCTAATGACACCCATGTGAATGATATGCCTACTCAACACTAGTTTCCAGACCCAAGACTATTGAAGGTGGGATTGGGTAGTTTCATAATGGTATCCATTGGGAAGGGTCATTACATATGTTTTTTGTTTATATTATGTGGAAAAATATTGATAACAACTTATTTTTGTAATTTTAGTAAACAAAAATGATACTTTAATAATATGTTAGAAAATTAATATAATATTTCCAAAACCATATACCAATAATTATTTTCTTATAATATCATAATAATTTTAGTTTTTATTTTCCCATATTCATCCACAATCATATTTTATAGCATCACACATGTAGTTGGTTAAACCAACCCACACATGAACACACTTTAACTTGTTTGGTAAGTATGGTTTTGAAGGTGTTTAATTTGAAATAATATTATTATGAAATAATAAAAATTATATTATTATTATTTTTTATGATTTTTAACCAGATATAATATGATTTAACAAAACAATTAAAAACTATAATAAAAATTTAAAAAATGATACTTCGTGGAGGTTGTAGTCCATTCACACGCATGAGTAACATTTATTGATTTTTCTAAGTGGATGAAATTGAATAAATAAGTTGTACCATTAAAATAAAAACCATATAGTATGATAATTATACTGATTCCATAATATTATAATTTGTATATGATATTTTAAGTGTAATATTAAGAATAAAACATAAAAAGAAGATAATACTTATGTTGGTGACTTGATTTTTCTTTGGAAGTTCCCTTGAAAATGAAAGGATTAGGATAAAAAAGAGTGACAAATAGATTATGTTTCTATGATGGGGTTATATGTATAGTAAAATTTTATATTTTAAATGATGAATTCTTATTATAGGCGTGTGTTTCAAATGCTGTAAGTGACACCCTTTTATAAGAGAGGAAAAATGCGATTTTGAAAACACCATTTGTATTTTAATAATTCCATTAAACTATTCCAAGGTTAGTGGCTCCAAATTTTCTAAATAATGAATTATAGGTCACTTATATGGCTATCAAGTCTCAAAAAAAGTGAATCCTCATATGTTTTAAACATTTTATAGTGTTTTACAATTAGGTTTTTACATTTTGCTCTTTTACTTTCAAACTAGGTAACTAGTTTTTAACTAAGTGATTTTATCTTTTACTAAAAATATAACAAAACAAATATAATTTTTATTAGTATGATGGAAAAAAATTTAAAATAAATTAAATCAAATTAATATTTAAAATATTAGAAAATATTTTTTTAAATTAAAATAAATAATGGGTAGAAATTTTTTTTTCATAAATAAATGCTATTTTGACCATTATGGATTCTTAATCTTATATGGTATTGATTAAAAATAAATGATTGTTTTTTATTTATTTATGTGTCTATAAATCGTATTGTATTCATTACTTAAATTATTTTATTTTATTTTATTTTATAAATTCATTAACTTTGGAAAATGTATCACATAAAAACTCATTTTTTGTAATGTTAATTTTTTAAAAAGAATATTTATGATTAGGATAGAATTATCAGTGAAATTGATTACAATGAATTAAAAATATTTATTATAATTTAAATAGATTTTATTTAACTATAAAATACATCATGAAATTCATCTATTAATGTTATAATTAATTAAACAAAATAGTTGAAAAATGTTTTCATTAAAATGGTACATAAGTTTTCAAAATTTTGAGAATGAGTTTATAAACTCACCACACTATTTTTAAAATCATTTATTATTATTTATAATATATAGTTTTAAAGGAAAATGGTTCAAAAACTTATAGGTTATTTAAAAGTATTGGTATTAGAAAAATCAGTATTTTCTTTATTCACCTGAAGACCAATTATTTTAAAAAGATCTAAAAAATACATCCTAAGCTAATTTTATTGTGTGAAATTAAATAATGTAATTTAATTTATTAAATTAAAATTCTAATATTTTTAAATTTATATTTTTGAAAGTAAATATATAATATAAATAATATTTTATTGAAAATAACCTTTTAAATATTAACTGATATTAATTATTTACCTTGAAAAATCAATAAATATTATTGGTTTACCATATCAGAGATTATTATAGATTTATATATAATTTATTATTCCTATGTTTTGGTGTTTTTAAATTAGGTTCCATGTAGGACATGATTTATAGAACATAGTATGTATTTTAAAGGATTCAAAATCTCAGGTTGTTGCATTCTACCCCTTGTAATAAATTTCATCCTCATAGTTTTAATTATAATTTACTAAAGGAATAAGATAAGGGACCGATGAAAAACTTAGTATATATATTATAATGATATATACACCACATTATCCTTGGTAATACTAGGAATCTATTTATTCTAAATATATTTCTTATGAGTTCTTAGGGACATACCTTTCACAACATCATTTCGTTGATATTGTTTAAACAAAATAGTAAGATAAAAAATGTTATCATAACATTCAAAAGGATTAAATCATATTGATATTAAAGTCCAATCATTAATATCTATTCTCCAATTACACCTTTATTTAAACTTATGATACTTTTATTTCTACTATTATATACTTGGATAATCCTAATACTATATTTGTTCTTCCTAGTTTACTTTATATTGGGTTATCTTATATTTATATATGAAATAAAACAATGTAACTATGAAATAAATCATTATTAGTGGTTTATAAAGTGTATATGATCAACCAAGAATATCCCCAGATAGTGATAATCCATCTATTCAATCTCAGGCCCACTCATCATGAATCAGGGTGATGATCGAGTCAATGCTCAACCAACCATTTTCAAGGTGAATACCCCAAGGTGAATATGTACCTAAGTCACATCCACTTGTAATATCTATACATTGATGTATTTATAGGGAAAATAATCCACTCAAAAATTTACCAATATTTCAGGACATCAACCTAAACTAAGATTTATCTATAGGGTTTTCACTAAGGTTATCTTACCCTATCATTAATGGTAACAGAACTAATCTCCAAAAATGACTAGAATAATCTATAAAATAACTAAAACTTGATCTGATGCCTAATATATATACCCAAGTTAAAATTAACATAAATTATACATTAATCTCATGATTTAAATAATACATACCACAAACACTCACATAACCCATAGACTGAATGGTTTAGTATCTTAGATATTGGATACATAACCATCTTAATCTACAATACTTTCTTCATAATCAAAATCTCCTATACTCCCTTATAAACTTCCCACAAATTACACTTTTTTCATAACCTGGGGAAAAGAAATCATATGAATGGAGTGTTCCCAAATGCCTAGTAAGGGAAAATTTATTGATATATAATCAATAGTTAGATAATAGGAATATGAGAAACATGCCTAGTGGAGGAATTTATTATTAAAAATAATATGTAAAAATATGAGTTGTGTATAGATCATGATATAAGGACATGTAATCTCAAATGGAAGAAACATATAACATGGAAAATTGTGTGAAATATTGAGACAATAAATGTTTTTAAATAGTTAAAATCAAAGGCATATAGAAATATGGAATGTCTTATAACAATAAATTATGGTTCTAACATAAGAATATAAGAATAATAGCATTATGAATGATATAAATGTTCATGCTTCATGTTTTAGACAAAAAAAATATCCCATGATTTATGTTGTGAATAAAAAAAAATTCCCACAATTCATGTGATGAACAACAAAATTCCCATTCTTCATGTTGTTAAAAAAACTCCCACACTTCATGTTGTGAAAAAACATTCTCTGATTTATATTGTGAAAAATTAAAATTCCAACCATTCATATTGTGAACAAACAAAATGGCCATGCATAAAATATTTTTTCCCATGAGATATAAATCTTTATACAATACATTTGATAGAGATAGAGGTCCCACCCTTCTCATAATAACCCATAAATTTGTTTTCCACTTGAAAATAAAAAATTCACCATCTATTAAAGAACTCATGAAAAAAGATATTGGGATTCTTAAAACATTCATTAAAATCACATAATATTACCTTAAGAAATCATATAAAATAAAAACTATCATTTTAAAAATGAAATGATATCAAAATAATATATAAAGGGTGATCAAAAAATACCTTTATGAAAGATAAACCTTTGAGGGTAAATATAAGAGAAAAATGAGTTTTCATGAAACCCTTTAAAAATATATAAATACAAATTAATTTAAAAAAATAATTTTAAAATGAATCTTTATTAATGGAAACTTCAAAAATGCATAAATTGTTTCATAATAAAATGTAGAGTGGATGATCAAATGTTTTATTTTAAAATGATGGAAAAACATTTGAACAATTTTAAATAACCTCACTGAAAAACCCACATCATTAAAAATATGATGAAACCATTATTTTAAAATTTATAAAGGGGATAAAAATGATCATTGTGGATAAAAAATATTGAGCTTCCACTATGTAAATGTGAACCTTAGTGGGCATTAAAAACATGTATAAGGAAGGAAAATCTATTAAAAATGATAATTATTCTTAACAAAAATCCATAGAATCAAAAGGGTAGAATACTTTTGGGTGAAACATGATTTCACCATAAATTTAGGAGGAAATACAATGTAACATCTTCATATACTGTAATATATCAATGTTAAAAGATTATAGTGAATGAAAAGTGATCTTGATCCAAGGAAAATTTTTGAGTCATAAAAAACCCTTACAACCGTTGTAAAATTTGAATCAAAACACCTTGAGATAGATAATATGAAATTCAACATTGAATATCAAGAAATATAATATAATATTGATATAAAAATCACAATAAACTGGAAAGTGCACTATACAAATGTAAACATGGTGTATAACATTAAAACGTATAGATGAAAGGAAATTGATATGAAACCCATTTCCATATTTCCTTACTAAACTGATCACACTATAAGATCCTGTATAACAATTATAAATAACTTAATATCCTATTTAACAACCATACTCAAAAATATTTACCTTTTTATAATCCTTGTTATAAATTTTTATCATGAGTACATTATTTATGAATAACATATTATTATCATCGATTATTAATACCTTTAATTATTTAGTGCTTGTTTAACAATTTTGATATCATTAGCCATAATTTGATACCAAGTTCATTATTGATATAATAAGAACCCGAATCTTCTTTTCAGGTATGTTTATCTTTGTTGGGTGTTTCTGAGAAAAAGTGGAATTTTTGGAAATTTTTTTAGTACATGTCGTGTACTTTATAAGTACACGTCATGTACTCAGTTACTATGGGTAACCGTGTGCTGGTCGTGTAACGGCCTTGCACACAGCTGTGTGTGGTGACCTGGAGGCCACCTAAAGCAGTGCTCGTTAAGGGTGTGCTGAAAAAGTACATGCCATGTATTTTTTTGATTAAATGGATTGGGGTCACGTCTTATCGACAGATAAATATTCTTCTTGTACTTCTTCAACTGAGAGCACCCATACGGACACGTTTCTTCCCCGAGCCCCTGATTGGGTACCGGTTCTCCGATTCGACTGTCGTCAGTTGCATTGGGATCTCCTTGGTCAGCTCATCCTTCTTATAGAGCTTCAATTCCTGATTCCCCCTCTTTCTCAAGTTATCTTCGGATGGGCCTTTTAGATGTTTTTATATATCTACGGCATTATTGAGTGATTCAAGGCTTGAGGATCACGTTCATCAATTTCCCAACACCAAGGTAGGTGGTTTGTGCCTTTTTGTTGAAAACCTTTGAGTTATTTATTTAAATTTGTCCAATACCCTTGAAAGGGGCATTGCATGTTTACTGTTTTAACCAAGTTAATTGCCTTCTTTTCTTGCATACATGAGTAGAGGTTAAACTTATTTTCAATAGGGTTAATTACTATGCTTTGGAAGTGTTTTCCCGTGCATATTTTTTATGACCGTTTGGTCCTGTTTATCCTATTAGGCTACCTTGTTTGCTTCCCATTTCTAGTATTGTAGGATGGAGTGAGTTGTATTATGACATGCTATTTTGTTATAGACTATTTATCCAAGTATTTCTTGAGGTTTACGTTTTCCATATTGCATCGATGTGATCGATTGATTTACATAGGGCCATGAGAACTTGGTGTAGTAGACCATAGGGGAAATTGACATTAAGGGATTTAATAGAGTTTCTTTTATAATAATCACACTGTGAGACCATAGCAAGGATTGACATTGAGTGATACCTCAGAGTGTCTACAGTTATGTTACGAGGCCACATTGGTAATTGATGTTGAGTGCTTCCTCAGAGTGCAAGTAGGTTACTGCTAAAAGACTATAGGGGGAATTTATGGTGAGTGCTTCCTCAGAGAGTCATAATTACTTTTAAATATAAGGGGAATTGACATTGAGTGCTTCCTCAGAGATTATTTGTTATATCCTTGTATATTAAACCAGATGGGAAAGGGTGTGTGTACTTCTCATAGGTTTTCCTATGTTGGTTAGCTGCTTATTTGATATGTGGAATTGAATTCTTAAAATGTAGGAATGTTTACTGCTGAGTACTTCATTGTCTGCTGATATTTTTACTTATTGGCTACTATATATTCACTAAATGTTAGGAAAAGTTCTTTGGGTGTTTGCCTACTGGGTTTAGTCTCACAACATGTTCAGTCCATGCTTTTGGGCCCAACCAGATTATATTGTTGTAGGTATAGATAAGGGAAATCACCCTTCTACTTCAGGTACTTGATTGCTGAGGAGATGGGGAGCATGGGAAAATTTGAGGCTTGCGATGCTGGGGAATTTGTCTATTTTCTTTTGTACTTTCTTTTGTACAGTATTCCAGAATTTTGTTTTGTTTGGCTAATTTTCTTGACATATATATATCATGAATCATTTATATATGCGCTCCTGTTGTTTCTTACTTTCAAGTCTTCCGCTGTTTACTGTTGTATGTTATTATTATTTCTTCCGCTGTTTCCATTTGTTTTAAATATGCTATATTACTCTTCCAATGGGGGAATATGTTTCCTAATTTTACACCCAAGGCCCTCACTGCTTGTCGGAAACCTCTGGAATTTGGGGAAATGCACTTGAGGCCATGTGACCAACTGTTTACGGGGAACCTCTGGGTGGATTTCGGAACCAGGACGTTATAAAGTGATATCAGAGGAATTATTTTCTTCTTGACTTACTGTTTGGAGCCTATAGCCCAGGATTGGAAGGAATAGGTATTTGGTAATAAGATGTGCTCGAGAGTAGCTAACCCGTGTATAGGGAATATCCAATCTACCTGGTTATTGCAATTTTTTTGGGTTTTTGAAATGATACAGTTGATTTGATTTCACCTTGAGTGATTCACATGTTTCATGTTATTACAGTTGATGTTATTGAGGTTCAATTTCTATCGCTGCCTAATGAGATGAAGGCATGCCATCTCATGTATCATATAGGAACTCTCTAGAAAATCATAGGTCATGTACTCTTTCCATGCCATTTTGGGTGCATTACCGATTGCATGTTGTTGTAATAGATGTTGTGCTATATATGCATGCTGTTGTGATAGATTCCTTGATAAAATACATGCTTTTGATAGGGGTAATGCTTTTTGTAAGGTTTTGTTTGAATGAATTCCAAACTTTGGTTCTTGAGGTGTTATGGGCCCTCATGAATTATAATTTGGTGGATCATTACACTTTTATGCTTGAAAATGACAAGTATAAGATGCCAAGATTTGATTCGCAGAGAGTATGGGCCCTCATAGGTTGGAATTTGACACCATAATGTTTTTTTAGTGTTTTTTGGGTTCCGGAGTAGTTTCTGAAGCTTACTATCTAGAAAAACCCAGAATACAAGACATGTAATGATGAATACACACCATGTGGCCTTCTGGTCAGGAAGGAACTTTTTTTCTTAAGTACACGACGTGTACTATATGTACACGCTGTATAGCCTCTAAAGGTGCCACTAACCGTGTGGGTAGAGACACGGGGTTGGGAAATCTATAGTGGTACACATCGTGTACTATATGTACACATAATGTTGCATAAACCAGGAGTCCACCTGTGTGACTAATGACATAGATGGACAAATCATAGGTTGTACAAATCATGTCCTGATTGAACACATCATGTAGTGTAACCCTTGTATCTGGTCATGTAACTAACAACACAAGTCAGTGAGGTTAATCTAGTACACACTGTGTCTAGAACTAAAATGTCGTGTAGTCGTGTTCTAGGAGAATCGTGTGGCTTAACCTTGTATAAGAACTCGGGTAGGGAAAGAGGATTCAAGTACACACTATGTGTTAGGACAACAAAATGTGTGTATGGGGTGTTACATGACCTGTGTTGGAAAATCTATACGCTCATGTGAAGGATTAAGGGAACATTCCGTGTAGTAATTATACATGCCATGTATCCATGTTTTGAAAAGATTGAATGATTTATTTATCATGTTACCTTCTTACACTTCTAATTTCTAGTCCCTCTTAATCTTGATATAAGGAGTGCACTTGACCATGTAGAGTCATGCCACTAAGATGTCCTTCGATTGTCTTCCAGTTACAGGGTAGTGATTAGATGCCGGATATGGCTGATCAGGGACTACCAGCAGATCATCCAGTTGTTCCAGTCTTGGAACCAACTGTCATTTCAGGAACAGGTGCTGACACACAGTTCAGAGAGGGATTTATAAGGTTCATGCAGACCTTCTAGGGAGTACTTCATCCTTCCCCATCAATAGAAGAATTGACGTGGGTCTTTTAGCAGTAGCATCCTCCCACCTTCTCAGAGGATGGAGGACCCCAGGCTGCAAATTCATGGCTAGAAGCCATGTTGATGATCTTCAAGCATCTGGAGAAGCCTCCGATGAAGAGGGTCAATCTCGCTACCCACATGCTTTGAGAATCCACCAAGAAGTGGTGGGATGTGATCTCATAGGAGTGATGCCAGCAAGTCAAGGATTGGGATGAGTTTTAGTGCACCTTATAGGATTAATTCTATTTGGAGACCTCGATGGATGATCGAGCCTGAGAGTTCATGTGTCTGGAGTAGGGTACCCTATCTATTATAGAGTATTCTTCTCGCTTCACCGAGTTTCAGTGATTTACAAACTTTTTAGGCAGATATGAGTTGTGCCTTGCACAGATGTTTGAGTATGTTCTCAGGTATGATATCTGATCTTAGGTGAACATATTCATATTGACTTCAATATCTTCTATAGTCAACTAGGAACTGATCACATAGCACAATCTGAGGGATTCTGGAGTTGTGAGCGAGGTCGGCTTGACATCTAGAGTTAGTGTCCCTCCTACTGACAACAGGAAGCACCATAGGGAGTGTTCTCATGGAGATCTGAGGTGGAAATAGATATCATATAGTGTCCAGGTGGTGTGATACCCGTGTGGGAAGAGTGGGAATATGATTCCACATTTCCCGATAGACCTAGTGGAGTGCCGATCTTTTAGTAAGATGGGTCATATTCAGCGCTTTTGTCAGATCTTCTCACGGACAGCTGGTGACATTGGTTCTTCTATGACCCTGCGTTCATTATTTGCACCACCGGTTTCTCACCAGTGTTGGAACTGGAGTTTTTCCGTCCATTTAGGCCGAGGTAGAGGTCATGGCCATGGTAGTCAGTCACCAGGCATTCAGTGACAACTGGGAGGATCAGCTCAAAGTGGTCAGGCAGGGTCCCCGAGCCATGGTGTAGGCCATACTTTTGTAGTGGAGAAGACCCAGCAAGAGCATGATCCCAGTCCCTCTACATTATGCGGTACCATTACTGTTGCCTTAGTTTAATTTTCTTCTCTTATCAATATATGGGCTTCCCATAGCTTTATATCTTTTTCTTTTGTGGATATCCCTGGGCTCTATATATTTTCTTCGGTTGATATTTTAAGACTAGACACTCTGTTGGGGAATAGAATAGCATGTGTATGTCAGTTCAGGGAGTGCTCTCTAGAGTTTGGTGGGTGTCACTTCTTATGGGACCTATATGTCTTAGAGATAATCGGCTATTATTTAATTCTCATAATGGGATGGTTAGTTCCCTTCCAGGATATTGTTGATTTCTATCACCATAGGGTGAGTTTCACATGACTAGAGGGTGGATCGTTTCTTCATAACAGTGAATGGGATGTCCAGGCAAGCAGAGCGGGACCCAACCATCATGAGTTAGGAAGAGTTTCTGTGGAGATTTCTATTCTATACCTGGATAACCATGGGACATCACAGTTGGACTTTCCTCTAGTTGTGGATCATTTTAAATATTTATTTCCAAAAGGCTTTTCAGGTTTTCCTCCGAAGCGTGAGGTAGATTTTTCCATTGAGCTTGTTACTAGAGCAACACCAGTGTCCATTCCTCCTTATCAGATGGCTACACCAGAGTTGTAGAATCTCAATAAGAAGTTGGAGGACTTACAAGTAAAGGGTTTCATCTAACCCAGTACTTATCTATGGGGTTCACCTGTCCTGTTTGCGATGAAAGCAGACAGTACCCTCAGACTATGTATGGATTATCAGAAGTTGAACTAGCTGACATCCAAGAAACGATATCCCTTGAGTAGGATTGATGATATATTTGCTCATCTTAGAGGAGACCGGGTGTTCTCAAAGATTGAATTTATGTCTAGTTACCATCAGCTGCGCGTTAGACCATCAAATATACCTCTTAAAGCCTTCCGGAGCTGGTATGGTCTATATGAGTATGTGGTTATGACGTTCGGTATCACGAACTCACCTACAGTTTTCATGGAAATGATGAATCGAGTGTTCCATCCATACTTGAATTCTTTTGTGGTTGTATTCCTGGATGATATCTTGGTGTACTCTCACACACGTCATGACCATTCCACCGATCTTGATATTGTTCTGAGTACACTGAGTGAGCATCAATTATATGCTGAGCTCCCAAAATTCCACTATTGGATATATCAGATTCACTTCATAGGTCATGTTATCATAGAGATATGACTATCAGTAGACCCAGATAATGTGAGAGCAGTAGTTTCTTAGGAGCATCTGAAGAACATATTTTAAGTACGGAGTTTTCTATGGATGACTGGATACTACAAACATTTCATTCCAAACTTTTCACGATTTTCAACACTACCGACAGGTCTGACAAAGAAGGGTGAAATGTTCTTGTGGTCAGATCCTCGTGAGTCATCCTTTCAAGAGCTGAAACGGAGTTTAACTTCAGCACCGATACTAGTATTTTCAGAGCTGGGAAAGAGATATATTGTTTACTATGGTGCTTCATGTATCGGTCTAGGAGCACTGCTTATGCAGGGGGAAGGAGTCGTTGTGTATGGGTCTCAGCAGTTGAGGCGACATGAGAGGAACTACCCATTGCATGATCTCGAGTTGGCTTTTGTTGTTCATGCTTTACGCTGTTGGAGACATTACCTTATGGGAGAGCATTTTTTGGTTTTCACCGACCAAAAAAGTCTCAAGTAGAACTTTACTCAGCATGATATGAATTTGATATAGTGAAGGTGGGTTGAGTACCTTCAGTCCTTTGACTTTGATATTGCCAACACGCTGGGGAAATGCAATGTAGTGGTTGATGCATTGAGCAGGAGGAATCAGATATAGGCAGTTCAGGAGGCCAGCAGTGAGTGGCAGCTTATGGCTCTGCTCTATGAGATGCATTTGGTGGTGCATGATAGACAGGGGAAAAATTTTCTTTCTTCTATAGCTATTACCTCTACTCTGCTTGATTAAGTGAGAATGAGGAAATTATCATATTTAGAAGGTCTAGTCCTACAGAAAAGCATGTCAGGAGAGGAACCTAGTCCTAGATGGACCATAGGTGAGGATTAGATCTTGCATTTCCAGGGGCGTATTTGAGTGCCAGCAGATATAGATGAGAATCTGATGTGGGACTTTTGTTCCTCAATTTGGGTAGTTCATCCCAGTGTCACCAAGATGTATCATGATCTACACCATCAGTATTGATGGACATGTATGAAGAGAGATTTTGTTGATTTTTTCATGAGGTGTTCCACTTGTCAGTAGGTGAAGGCAGAGCATCAGTGACCAGCAGGGCTTTTGCAGTAGTTACCCATTCCTCAGTGGAAGTGGAATGATGTCGCGATGGATTTTGTGACAGGTTTTACCGAGGTCTCCTCAAGATAATGATACATTATGGGTTGTCATCGACAGACTCATGAAGGTTGCTCACTTCTTGTCGATCAAGGATACCTTCAATGTCAATGAGCTGGGACGGTTGTATATCTCTGAGATTGTACATCTACATGGGGTTACACACTCCATTGTTTCATACAGGGATGCCCATTTTACTTCTTAGGTCTGACAGGGGCTTCAGAATTATTTGGGTACACAGGTGATTTTAAGTACAATTTACCATCCCCAGATAGATGGACAGTATGAGCGTACAATTCAGGTTATTGAGGACATTCTTCAAGCATGAATTCTGAATTTTAGAGGTTCTTGGGAGAATCACAAACCTCTTGTGGAGTTTTCCTATAACAATAGTTTTCAATAAAATATTCCGATGGAACCTTTTGAGTCTTTGTACAGTAGACCATGTCGATCACCCTTATGTTGGAAAGAGGCAGGAGAGACATCTATACTGGGACCTCGTCTTGTATAGGAGACCACATAGCAGATAGAGTTGATTTGTAAGAGGATGGATACTGCAGAGTCTCGATAGAAGTCTTATGCTAATCGATGAAGATGACCTTTGGAGATCAAGGTTAGAGATTAGGTTTTATCATGTGTCACACCAAGGTTGGGACACAGAAGGATTAAGAGATAGGGAAAGCTTTCACCGAGATACGTCGAGCCATTTTATGTGTTGGAGAGAGTTGGGATGGTTTCATATCGGTTTCAGTTACCTCAAAGTTACTGGGCTATGCATGACGTCTTCCACGATTCTCAGCTTCCACATTACTTCTTAGATCTATCTTGTGTTTTTCAACCCAAGGAGTTTGAGTTAGAGATGAACGCATCCATCAAGGAGAATCTAATCCGGATTGTCGATCGAAGTATGTAGGTTCTCCGTGGCCGGCCTATTCCTATGGTAAGAGTTCTATGGCTGCACATGCAAGAATAGGACAAGACATGGGAGATGGAGTTGGATTTATGATCGTAGTGGCCGGAGTGGTTCAGAGTTTCTTTGTCTACGCCGCCTTGCTAGAGAAATTCGGGGATGAATTTATTTAAGGGGGGATGTTTTTATGAACCCAGATCTTCTTTTCAGGTATTTTTTTCTTTTTCTGGTGTTTTTTAGAAAAAGATGAATTTATGGTAATTTTTAAAGTACATGCAATGTACTTTATAAGTACACATTGTGTAGTGGCCTAGCACATCGCTGTGTGTAGTGACCTGGAGGCCACCTAAAGTGGGGCTTGGTAAGGGTATGTACACGTCGTGTACTACAAAAGCACATGTTGTGTATTTTTTTTGATTAAACGGACCGGGGTCATGTCTTATCGACAGAAACATATTCTTATTTGACTTCTTCAACTGAGATCACCCGTACGCCCACGTTTCTTCCCCGAGCCCCATATTGAGTACCGGTTCTCCAATTCAACCGTCATCGGTTGCGTTGGGATCACCTCAGAAAGCCCTTTTTTCTTCTAGATCTCTATCTCCTGATTCCTCTTCTTTCTCAAGTTATTTCGGTTGAATATTTTAGATGTTTTGGTATATCTATAGTGTTATTGTGTGATTTATGGCTTGTGGTTCACGTATATCGATCTCCCAACACCGAGGTAGGTTCTTTGTGCCTTTCTATTGAATGTATTTGAGTTGTATGGGAAAATTTGTCCAATACCCTTGAATGGGGTATTGCGTGTATACTATTTTAACCCTGTTAATTTCCTTCTTTGCTTGAATTCTTGAGTATAGATTAAATTGATTGTGAATATGGTTAATTTCTATGATTTGAAAGTGTTTTCCCATGCATGTTTGTTTGTGACCATTTGGTCCTGTTTAGCCTATTAGGCTAACTTATTTGTTTCCCATTCCTAGTATTGTAGGATGAAGTGATTTGTATTCTGACATGTTGTTCTACTGTAGACTGTTTAGCCAAGTAGTTCTTAAAATTTAATTTGGCCATATTGCATTGCTGTGCATGATTGATTTACAGAGGGCTATGAGAACCTAGTGTATTATAGCATAGGGGAAATTGGCATTGAGGGCTTTCCCAGAGTGTCTTTTATAATTATCACATTGCGAGACTATTGGGGGGATTGACATTGAGTGCTCACTCAGAGTGTCTATAGTTACATTACAAAGACACAGGGGGAATTGACGTTGAGTGCTTACTCAAAGTGCCTGTAGGTTACTGCTAAAAGACAATAGGGGGAATTGACGGTGAGTTCTTTTTCAGAGAGTCTTTAATCACTTTTGACTATAAGGGGAATTGAAATTGAGTGCTTCCTCAGAGAGTCTTTGTTATATCCTTGTAAATTAAACCAGAGGGGATATTCTATGTGTACTTCCCAAAGGGTTACCTGCACTGATTAGCTGCTTATTTGATATGTGGAGTTGAATTATTAAACTATAGGAATGTTTACTCTTGAGTACTTCCTTTTTTTACTTCTCTTTTTACTTATTGCCTGCCACATTTTCACTCACTGTTAGGAACATATCTTTGGGTGGTTGCCTACTTGGATTTAGTCTCACACCCTGAGAACCTGGATCTTCTTTTCAGGTTTGTTTTTCTTTTTCTTGTGTTTTTTGGAAAAAGAGGAATTTCTGGAAATTTATGAAGTAAACCTTGTGTACTTTATAAGTACATGCGGTGTACACGATTACCATGGGTAGTTTTGTTTTTTCCGTGTTGAGGACTTGAACATGGCCGTGTGTGGTGACATGGAGGTTTCCTAAATCAGGGATTGATAAAGGTAAGTACATGTCATGTACTGAAAAATTACACACCATGTATTTTTTTTTGATTAAACGGACCAGGGTCACATCTTACCAACAGAAACATATTCTTCTTCGACTTCTTCAACTGAGAGCGCCTGTATGACCGTCTTTCTTACCCGATCCCCCGTTCAAGTACCTGTTCTCCAATTAGACCATCGCCGGTTGTGTTGGGATCACCTCTATATGATCTTACTTCTTCTAGAGCTTCGTTTCCTGATTCCTCCTCTTTCTCAAGTTATATTCAGTTGAACATTCTAGAAGTTTTTTGCAGATCTACGGTGGACTTGGGTGATTCAAGGATTGGGGTTCACATATATCGATCTCCCAACACCGAGGTAGGTGGTTTATTCCTTTCCATTGAAAGTCTTTGAGTTATATGTGAAAATTTGTCCAATAGCCTTGAAAGGGGTATTTCGTGTTTACTATTTTAACCATGTTAATTGCCTACTTTTCTTGTATAATTGAGTATAGGTTAAATTGATTGTGAATAGGGTTAAGTGATATGCTTTGGAAGTGTTTTCCCATGCATGTTTGTTTGTGACCGTTTGGTCCTGTTTAGCCTATTAGGCTACCTTGTTTGTTTCCCATGCCTAGTATTGTAGGATGGAGTGATCTGTATTCTGACATGTGTTTTTGTTATAGAATGTTTAGCCAAGTATTTCTTGAGGTTGAATTTGGCCGTATTTCATCATTGTGCTTGATTGATTTACACAGGGCCGTGAGAACCTGGTGTAGTAGACCATAGGGGAAATTGACTTGGAGGGCTTTCCTAGAGTGTCTTTTATAATTATCACACTATGAGACCATAGTAGGGATTGATGTTGATTTCTCCCTTAGAGTGGCTATAGTTACGTTATGAGGCCATAGGGGGAATTTAAATTGAGTGCTTCTAAGAGTGCCTGTAGGTTACTACTAAAAGACTATAGGGGGAATT
Organism: Viscum album; assembly: GCA_963277665.1. Classification (NCBI taxonomy): domain Eukaryota; kingdom Viridiplantae; phylum Streptophyta; class Magnoliopsida; order Santalales; family Viscaceae; genus Viscum; species Viscum album. The sequence goes on along the minus strand of OY728122.1, from coordinate 813,197,681 downwards.
GACAGTGAGTGCTTCCTCAGAGGGTATTTAATCGCTTTTGACTATAAGTGTAATTGACATTGAGGGATTTCTTAGAGTGTCTTTGTTACATCCTTGTAAATTGAACCAGAGGGGGTAGGCTGTGCGTACTTACCAGACGGTTACCTGCATTGATTAACTACTTATTTGATATGTGTAATTGAATGCTTAAACTGTAGGAATGTTTACTACTGAGTACTTCCTTATTTACTGCTATTTTTACTTATTGCCTTCCATATATTCACTAACTGTTAGGCACATATATTTTGGTGGTTTCCTACTAGTATTTAGTATTACACCATGTTTGGTCCATGATTTTGGGCCCAAACAGATTATTTGGTTGTAGGTATAGATAAGGGCAAGTTCCCTTCTACTTCAGTTACTTGATTGCTGAGGAGCTAGAGAGCATGGGACCAAAATGAGGCTTGCAATGATAAGAAGTTTATCTATTTTCTTTTGTACTTGGGTTTGTACTATATTCTTGCATTTTTTTGTTTTTCTACTTTACTTGACATATTTATATCATGTATCATTTATTTATGTTCTACGATTATTTATTACCTTCAATTCTTCTTCTATTTACTATTGTATGTTATTATTACTGCTTCCTCTATTTACATTTGTTTTACTTCCATTGTATTACTCTACAAATGGGGGCATAGTTTTCCTACCATCACACCCAAGGCCCTCGCTGCTAGTCGGCAACCTCTGGCATTTGAGGAAATGTGCTTGAGGCCATGTGACCAACCGGGTATGTGGTGCCTCTAGGTGGCTTCCGGAACCGAGATGTTATAAATATATCATTTGAGGTTATATTATATATATATATTATATTGATTTAAATTATCTTTACAACATTATATATGTGTTTTGTTTATGTTATGTGAAAAATGAATTCCATTATATCATTAAAAAAATAATTTTCAAATAATTCTTTCATTATTATCGTGGTAATTAACATTAATACTAATAATATAAATTGTATATCTAGAAATAAACATAGAAATATTAAATAATATTAAAATTATTATATAAATTATAAGATGAATTTTATCAAATTAAATTTCTATGTGTAGGAAAATTAATCTAATCCTTAGCGCATGTGTAACTCAAACACCTATTTTTGGAAAAGTTTATTTTCAAGAAAAAATAATTATGATTTGGATGGAATTATGCAGTACATTGATTAAAATGAATTTAAAATATTTATTATAATTTAAATATAATTTATTTAATAATAAAATAAATCAAATAAGTTATTTCATCATTTTATAATTAATTAAACAGAATAGTAGAAAAAATTGTTTTCATTAAAATTCTACATAAATTTTCCAAATGTTGATCATGAGTTTATAAATTTAACACATTATTTTAAAAATATTTATTTTAATTTATAATATATAACTTAGAATCCATATAAAATTTTCATTATTAGAAGAATTAATAATTTTTCTGTTCACCTAAGATTCAAATATTTTAGAAAAAACCTAAAAAACAGATTAAAAGGTAATTTTTTATTAGTAATTAAAAAATGAATTTTTCTTTTTCAACATTAAATTTAAAAATTATAAATTTATATTTTTAAAAGAAAATATATAATATAATAAAAAATATTTTTTTTGAAAATAAACATTTTTATATTAAATTATATTAATTATTTACCCTCTAAAAGTAATAAATATTAATGTTTTACCATATTAATGTTTATTATAGAATTATTAATAATGTATTCTTAATATGTTGCAGTTTTTTATGTTGGATGTAGCATGTGGAAAAATGTATATAATATAGTATTAATTTTTATGGATCCAAAATCTCTGGTGGTTACTTTTGTGATCCAAGCATAGATAATATGAGGAGATAACCTTGATACATATAAAGGGTTGATCAAAGCTGTATGCTAAAGGGGGTTTCTAGAATTTATTATTTTTAAATAAAATCAAAATGGGATTATACTTTTATTATTACTCCATGCTTGAAACACCATGAATTTGACAATATCCATGATCCTAGCTTGTGAAATGACGAGAAATAAGATCTTTATGGTTGGTTATGTGAAGATCAATGATGAGTAAGTATAAATAAATTTTCAAGAATAATTCATACAAAAAATACATAGAATCATGTCTATTATTTATAGCTAAAATTCATTATGAAGTTGGTTATTTTAGATAGTTTAATAATGTTTTGAGATGATCCTTCTATGTACATATATTATATTAATGGTTGTACTATTTTCATGACAAGCGCTCATGCTATAAGGGAAAATTATATGCCTTAGTTATATTTGTTGTGTTGTATTCCATAGAAATACTTGATGATTATTTAATGTGCATATTTTCAATATATATATCATAATAAAATTGATTACCAAATCCCACATTAAAATTATCAAAATATTAATTGATATATGGAGTTATTTTCAAGAGTTGTTATGTCATGTGACCAGGTTGAAGTAAATATTGCTCAGGGCTGTTTTTGTGAGAATGTAATGATGATATATAAAATCTAAAAAAGGATAAAGAATAATTTATATGAGAAAATAGTGTTGAGAGTGAATAATATGATGTAAAAAATAGAACTTGAGTAAAACAAAATGGAATAACATTCCCTGATGGGGATATTTTTTGAGATAAAGGTGTCAGAAATTGGTACATGTTGAAGTGGTTATTTTATGATAGATCACTTTTACTAGAAGAATGAAAATAATTCCTTGTTATAAATATTAAAAAACTAATTATGATGGGATCCATTTAATTCACTTAAATTAAGTCAGTCATGCAATTGAGAAATTGAGGAAATTGAGAAATAATATAAGAGAAAGAAGGAAACACATGTATCATGTGGTAGTGTAAACTGAGAATCTAAGAGATGTTGTGATACATGGTGTGAAATATCTAAGAAAAATATTAGAGATGTAAAATAATAATTATATGAGCCCATATTTAGGTGTTATATCCTTAGGGTATCAAATTTCAAATAAAAGTAAGAGGTTCCTAAAACATTAATGGTTGTAGAAGTCTAAGAAGAAGAATTCAGAGTATGAATCTGACCTACAGTGCAAGTTCCTAGATAATATCATTGAGATTTTAGAAAAATTATAAGCTACTACATTTTAAGAACATGAAATATAAGTGAGTGAGTAATCCATATAAATGGAATCTTAATATCTATGAATATGAGTTTCATGTGGTGACCTAGTTTTAGAGTATTCTTGAATACTATATGGAATTGAAAGGATCTATAGTTGATTTGAGTATGATCTATTATATTGGTGTAGAATCATCCTTCATAAAACAATAGATCTACATTCTAGTAATTATTTAAAATACAAACGTTTATATATATGGTTGGACTCTATATAACTTGTGTGAATCAGGATATGCAAGGAGATCGCGGTGTGATGTTTTGAAAATGGTGTGATGTTTTCAAGAGAATTCTAGTGTGATTCTGGAAAAAGAATTACTATGATACTTCGACATTATAAACATAATGGGACTCAATGTTATTGTAAGAAATATCAACAATTTTAATAGAAATAAGATTATATATGTCAATATATTCACAAAAAATTCACTAGTTAAAGAAAATTATGAATCAGATGCACTTTGAAATAAAAGTATTACCCTAAAAAATAAATATTGAAATGAAATTATTGTGATAATGTTTTTATTGATGATGTGTTTCATATTATTGATAATTCTATAATTTTTTTTTAATTTCAAAGAAGCCAAACTGGATATAAAATCCAAGAGAATAAAATATATGGAGTGTTCACTAATAGAAACAATCAAGTTACGTTAAGATAATATTAAAAAGATAATGTTTTATTGGGAAGATATATTAAATTCAATTGAGAATGAAAAATATACTCTCAACATAAATGTTTAAATCTGTAAATCAAAATAAAAAATTTGGAATATTTTTATTCTGAAACTTCCCAAATAATTTATAATAAAACTGATTCTCTAAAAGTTTTAGATATAGTTTATCCCTCAAAGGGGATCATAATAGTGTTAAAAAATCTTGAAATTAGCTGGATAAGTCACAACATTATTCAAAATGAATGATGTATCCCACAACCCATTTCATTCACTTAGTGATAAATATGGATGATATGAATGTGTATGAAATTTCCAAAATTTGATAAAAATATAGAAGAGTATAAAATTTGGGACACACACCAATATTCAATGGAAAGAGGTGTGTATTTACAATAAACATCTCTCTCAGAATTGATCTAAAAAGGTTAGGGTTCCAACACCAAATCAACAAACATGGAAATCTAGTTAGATTCCATGCAGTAGTAAAAGGTCAATTTTAATAGTAAGGTGTTTGTGGTTCTGGATGTTTGTGTATAGGTAAATTGATTTCTGTAAAAAAATTTCAGCATATATAAGTGGTAGAAGGATAAAATCATGGGGTAGTAGAGTTGTTTATAAAAAGAAACCGACTATCCAAAATCTTGAAGCACATAAAAGGGAGAGTATTTCTCTGAATAATAGAATTTAGGGTCTTTAAAATTTCTACGATATATGTAACATTTTTGGTCATTAATATGAGAAATGATTTAAAATCCTTCTAGGTATTACCCATATCGTAAAAACATGGAAGGATCACCACATATTGAGGAGCAGGTACACAAGTCCGCCATTGGGAAGAATCCTATAAAGAAAGTGGTTGGGAATGAAACTCCCAAGATGTAATGGAATATAGTTGAGTAGTTGAAATACGATGAATCAATAATGAATGTAATTCTGTATGGAGGGTGAAATATAAATGAAAACACTCCAAATGTGTGTATAACTACCCTACCAGAACAGACAGATTTGTGGAAGAAAAAGGGGAATGAACCATTGGTACCTATTGCCAAATATGATATAATGAATATTTCCATGCCCCTGATGAATCAAGGAGGTCGTAGAAATGATCAAAGAGTTCAATCAATCTACAATATGATGAAAATAAACCCATTCTAACTAAGATGAAAGATGTAAATAAGAATAAAACCATGGAATATAAAGGAAATTGTTTTGGTAGCCTAAAGAGGAGAGAACCATGAAGAATATAGATCACATTAGATCATAAAATGGAAGTAAAAATGGGTTGAGAAAGAAGAATAAACCTTGTTTATACAATTGAGGATATAATTAAGGTCAGCTAATTCACCCATTCTAATGATTATACTTTGGAGAGGGAATTGATGGTGAAGCTACAATAATTTAAAACCACCATTGGGGAAATTTTAATTGGTATAAGTTTCAATTGGAATCATAATTCTAGGGATATTATTTTTATATGAATGCTCTGATAGTGGTGAAGTATATAGTACACCCCTTGAGGGGGTGAAACTAAAAATGTAAATAATTCCATTATTTTTTTAATTTAAAAAAACTAAAAATCTACAGAACTCCATCATTGCTGAAGTGTCAGGTTTGATATTCAATTTTCCTTCCTCATTATGGTATATACATGTATTATTTATTAAAGGGGAGTGATTTTATGACAAAATGGGATATTTTTCCCTTATCCTGAGATTTCTAATTATTTTTGGGAATATAAGTAATGTTTTAAAAATGTTTTGGATAATTTGATTTGTACAACCTTCAAGAATTGAAAAATTGAGTTAACACTACATTGAGAAATTTAATGGAAAGATTTGGTTTCTTGGATAATAACTCTTATTTTCTACTCCATGATTTCCCAAGTATACATAGAGTGACTAAATTATGAATCACTATAATGAATTTTATGGTGAAAAAATTCTCTAAGATTATTAGAAGATCGTGGGGTGAAGAAGTTGTACTTCAAGTGGATAGAAAAACCCTTAAGTTTTGGGGGGAAAAAAATTCTCAACCTTATTAATTAATTATATTTAAGTGGTACATGAAAATAAAACTTATTCTTAATATTTACTTTTATTTTATGAGTATCAAAGTTCAAAGTATTAAAAATTAATCCAATGTGGGATAATGAAGCTCCATTTGGATTTTGTTTATGTTTATTGTTAATTTACATGCCAATAGTTTTCAAGGAGACATGGGTAACAGATTGGTTTATCCACCTATTATATATGGGAATTAAGGTATTTCTAGTGAAAATACAAAGTGAGTCTCATATGATGGTAATGGAATAAGGAAAGAGATGATACTACTTAAAGAGCTGGATAGACACCTTTGAGTAGTATCCTATCACATAAGATGATTATAAAAAAATATTTTATAGCTATAAAAAGTATGGATGATGTTTAAAAGAATTGTCTACATCATTTTTATTTAATGAAGAATCTACCATTAGATATGTTATAGGTGAAAAACCTATCGAGATGTGATTTAAATGGATAAAATAGATTCAAAGAGTTGGATAGCTTGCTGAATCAAAATGATCCAAGCTTGAGTGATCGCGCATGAAGGCTACTGAATATTATGATTTTTAACTCCTAAATTATCCTTCATAATGGGTGTAGATAGTTTTCAGAAGGCTAGGTTCAAAATATTTGTTACATAAAAGTGGATAAGTCTTCATGTCCATGAATTTAAATGTATAAAGATTCATGTATGTGATGTGGTTTACATGATTGAATTTATTCCACACATGGAAATCAATGTAACTAGTTATTTCTGACATACAAGAACTCAACGACATAGATAAATACCGTGTGTATTAATTTCATGTAGACAAATTCTACTATATATCAGAATCTATGAATTATATATCCAAATAAAATTCCTCATATGTAAATGTTTCATAATAGATTTTAAATAATTTTTTTTAAATTTTGATATGTAGTCAAATTGATGTAAATAAATTCCCACTTACCTAATATTCATGTACATGAATTCAATATGGGGATTCATGTAAGGGAATTGGTATACGTACTTGGTGAAAATAAACAAATTTCCAAAATTTTGATTCTAAATAAGAAATTCATTCCTCAAGAGGATAAACCTATTCTCAAATGACTTAAACATCACAAACATCTTGAAGTTCATGGGATCCAATATTTGATAAAAATAAGAGTCGATCTTAATCATTGGAAAGATAAAATAAATGAAACTGGATATAGCGTGTTTCTAGAATTTAAAAATTATACATAAAATAAAATTGGGATAATGATGATGTTGTTCTTACATGATCGAAACATCCTAAAGCTGATATTATCCATGACCATGCTTCTCAAATGGTGATAAATTCAATTTCCATTCCTAATTTTTTGGAGATTAATGATGAGTAAGTAGAGCTATATTTTCAAGAATAATGCAGATAAAAATACATGGAATCATAACTATTCTTTGAAGATTAAAAAATTTATAAGGTTGGATAATGAGATATATGAATAAGGTTCCAGGATAATAGTACTATGTATTGATCCAATATTAGTGATTTTACTCATTTCATGAGAAGCTCTCATGCTTCAAGGGAATGTTCAACACAACATATATATTTTTTATGTTTTATTTATTATACATCCATGATGATTGTTTAATGTACTAAATTTAACTACAGATATCATCATAAAATGAGTGATCCAAGCCTAGTGTAGATGTATCAATATATTTGTTGATATGTTGTGTTATTTTTCAGATATTTTGTCTCGTGTGAGTAGGTTGAAGTAAATAGAGCTTGAGATTGGTTCCGTGAGAATAAGATGATGAGATACCATGGATATTTTAAGGATCTAGAATATTTTTTTGGAGATAATATAAATGGAGAATAAGAATTTTAATTTTATAAGGTATCTTGATTAAAACAAAATGGAACCACTTTCCACAATGCATATATTTTTTTGAGATAAAGACTTAAAAAGTGGTTCTTCTCAAAGATGTTATTTAATGATCAATTTTTATTATTCAAAAAATTAGATGTCTTCATAAATATCTATATGAAAAAACAAATTATGATGGGATACATTTAATGATCATAAATTAAGCCACTCATGTATATGAGAATTTGATGAAATTGAGAAAGAATAGATGAGGAATAAGGGGACATAGGCATTTTGTGGAAGTGTGAACTAAGAGGCCAAGATTTTATGTGTTTTATAGTGTGAAATATCAAATAGAAATATCAATGAGTAACAATAACAATGGTATAATCCTTTTATAAGGATTTAGATCATCAAGGTATCCGTGTTCATATAAAAGGAAGAGCTTCCCACAACATTCATGGTTATAGATGTTTGAGAAGAAGAAAATAGAGTGTGAAACCAAACTGATGTGCATGTTATCATATACTGGTGTCAAGATGTTTGAGTAATGAGAAGATAATACATTTTAAGAACAAATAATCTAAGTGATAAAAGATACTAAATAAGTAATATTTTAAGATCTATGAATATGAGTTTCAAGTGGTGACCGAATTGTAGAGTATTCTTAAATACTTTTTAGCAATCGAAGGATATACTATTGAGTTTAAGGAGATCCATTATATTGATGTGGAAGCATCCTATATAGAATTAGATATCTAAATCCATGGAATAACTTGAAATACAAACTTTCATATATATGGTGTGACTTCATTGAAGATGTTTGACTTAGGGTATGCAAGGAGATCATGGTGTGATGTTCTAACAACAATCTAAAAATTTCATGAGAAGTATAGTGTGATTATTGAAAAATAATTCATGTGAGATTAAATCATTTTAAACACTATGAAAATAAATTTTGGTGTATTAAACACCACCCATTTTAATTAGTATATGATTATAGTGAATAATCAATAATTGGGGTAAACAATCAATCAAGAAAGTAGTTAGTCTTTTAAACAAACATTGTAAAAATACCATGTGCCTTTTATTTTCTATATTTACATGCATGTGGTAGATAGTTTATTGATAAAATATGATATAGATCTAATTTCACTAACTGATAATATATTATGGATCCTAAAGGGGTAAAATAATAAAAGAATAATTTGTTATTGTTAAAGATTATTCAACACCTGATTCAACCCCCTCCCAGGTGTCTACACCAGTCCAAGGGGTTCATCAAAATAAATAAGTGCCTCTTAAAACAATCTCACATTAGATTTTTACTGCAATTGACCATGTATCTCATCCTTCCATCAGCTATATACTCAATATGATAGAGGGGGAATACTCATAATAGCATTTATGTCTCTAGCTACTTTATAGATGCTGGATATCATTTTAACTCCATAATTGGGTGGAATACATGAGGTGAATGAAGATGATCTTCATCAATGAAATAACATTAAAAAATATATGAAATTGACATAACCTAGCCCCTATTCAATTATAAAAAATATTCAATGTCTACCATCACATCATGTACTTATATGACAATGAATATTTATATTCAACATTTGAGAAGTTGAAAAAAATCATAGCACCCATTCTAGATAAGTTCTATAGCTATCCCCATGTATGAAAATAATATATGGATCTTAGAATATACTATAAAGTCAATGAAACCACCCTCCATACTTGTATAAACATATCAAATATCTGAAGGAAAAATCATCGCAACCGAAACCATATTATCATCCTGTAGGAATTATCATCAAATAAACTAATTATAAATATATAAAATTATATATATATAGATATAAATAAATTCAAAATCCTCAACATACCAAACCCCCACCTAACTGATAATAAGAAGCTACAACTATAGAAACCTCTAAATAATAGTGCCTCAAAAATATATATAACTAATCTTCTAAGAAATAATACATTATATTTAATGACACAATCAATAATATTGACAACTGGAATTAAATAAACCATCAAAATATAAAAATAATTAACCTACATAACTAACCTATAGAAATAGGTAATGATCGTCATAATAAAGAAATAGATCTATAACAATATTATCCAATGAAAATCCCCATAACATAGAACCATAAAACATAATAATTTATTTAAAGGAAAGAGGAGGAAAAATAATTAAAATAACATTAAAAATACACCTATTGAGTATCTTTCATATAAAAGGATTTAAGATCAATTATCTAAAAGACCTGTTAAAACCTAGTGAAAATGGGATAAATATTAGAGAGAATGATGTAATAATCAAAAATTTGAAATTTTCATTATGGAAAAAACATTAAAAAACTTAATTGTTATAAATATTATCTCCTAAACTAGAGGAAATAACATTAGTGATATTTTATATAATTACTAGAGAATATTGTAGCTTAAATAAAATGGAATGAATATTTCATGGAAATATCCTACCAAACTATAAGATTCTTTTTCCATAAAAATATATCTCTCAAAACATTAGTATAAATTAATATTAAAATACCAAATAATAAAAAATTAACTGCACACTTTTAAAAATTATATAATTATTTAACTATAAGGAAAATAAATAAGGATGTATGCAACACCTACATATTAAACCATTTGGATAATTCCACTAGACTCTGAAAAGTATGAGCATCTCCACATACCAATAATTTTTAACTGAATGTAACTACAGACATCACCTATGGAAGGAATGAAAAAATAATTTTGGTAAGAATAAAAAATTGAATTTAATAGGAATTAGACTAAGTCACAGAAAAGAGTGGAATCACCTAAAACAAGAGTTGAAGAATATAAATTTTAAATAGAAATGAACCCTACAGTTGTTATTTATGAATACTATTTCATAAATGAATAATTGTGATCATAATGATAATAAATCATAATAGAAAATAAATAATTTATAATCAACCCATTAATATGAAAAATTACCCTTTTACAAATAATTTCTAAAAAAATTAAATTATAATATAAATAAAATTATAAAAAATTATAATAAATGATTATTAATTAAAAATAAAATTATATAAATTCTCAAAAAATTAAAAAAATTTAGCTATCATAAAATTTCATTAATTTCATAGCCTCATGTAAACACATTATTACAAAATCAAAGGTTACTTAAAAGTACATTATAGGATCATCTATTGAGTTAAAATAAAAATTTATATATATATATAATTAAAAAATACCACTATAAACAAAAAAACTTATTAGAAATGAATTTATGAAGATCTACATAACAAATAGAAATTATTTATTAATAAAAAATCTTGAGTTTCCATCTATATAGTCCGTGTAGTAGTTCATCATATACTAAAATAATTGTTCATAGAAACTTTCACCATACTTGGTTATTAATATATTCATTTGGTGTGTGTCCATCTACCAACATAAATGTCTATGGATGTTTCTACATCTATTTAAGAAAAGGGAATGATTGTTATTTTTAAAAATCATTAGAATATAGAAAATAAAGTATGTTAAAATATTTAAATTGTGCATTATAATGGGGAGATATTAATTTTCATTGGTGAAGTTGAAACTAGAGGTATCAACTCAGGTTCATGGGTTTGGTTCTTGTCAGGTTGGTCATACTATGAACTAATTTATTACCAACCCTAACATAAACTATTTAATCAAAGTGTTTGACCTTAAATGACCCATTTATTAAGGGTTTAATTTTAATCTAACCATATAACTCATTTAATATGAAATATATAATATAATATACATCAAGACATTCCAAACTATTTAATATTAAAAAAACTCAATGATCTAAAAAAATTGAATTATCCTAGAAATATGAATAATTATTATGAAACCAATTATTCATTTTATAAATTGAACTTCTTAGACTATGTATAATAAATAATGTTTTTAAAATATGTTTATGTATTTCAAATTATTTTTAGTATAAGAATAAATAATATTATAAAATTAATTATTAATATATATATATATATATATTATTTTATATTATCATTATGCTTTTAATTTGGTTACAAAAGTAAGATAGAGAAAAAATTGTTAACCCAAACCTATCCTGAAAATTATCTTTACTAGATTAGTCATCCTTATAAAAACATGAATTCATTTCTAAAGTATTTCGGTATATTGTGTCACAAACTTGCCTGGGTACTCTGGTAACCCGATAACCGATCCAGCCCTAACATAGCCTGAAGAACGTTCATGATTCCCATAGGTCAGTAAATAGTACTTGGCGTCATACAATATGAATGTGGGAAATTTTTTTCCACAAAACATAGTAGAATAATGAAAAAAAGTCAATATATATACAAAAGACACTCCATTGAAGGTAAAGTACCAAAAGTCAACAAGGAACTAAAGAACACAGTACTAAAACCCATGTGCCAAAATAGGAAAAAACAAACCAAGTCACATAGGACACAACTCACCACATTCTATGTTCAACAGCTAGATCCACCTCCAAGAGATCCTTTCCCCTTACTCAAACCTAGATGGACATAATCTACAAACACCTGAAGGAAAAAGTAGGGTTTTTGCTAAAAAACCCAGTAGGGTCTCAACAAGGATTCCATAATAGATTCAAAAAATATATTAACCAAATTAATTCTTTCAATTTTTAAAATAAATAGGTTTCGCATTTTCAAAGAATATTTAATCAAATCACGCTATACGATTCAAATGATGGAATCATACGTTAAGAAAAGACTTTACAATTGAGGAAATATTTAAAAAAATGGATTAAACAAAAAATTTAAATTAAATAGTTTATATAAATTCAGAAGGCATGTAATTCAGTTTTAGAACATTAACACACATTTATATCTCAAATATAAAACAAGCGAGCAAAATGGTCATCGGCCAAATAGGCACAAAAGTTCCTGCCTATAGGACTCCACACTCTCTAAATGATCTTAGAAATATGTGTATACACAAATCCTCTTGACACTAGAAAAAGTTTACTCATCGTCATCCCATCAAGGATGTGACACACTACATGTATGTTTTAGAACATTGTAATAGCATAGAGTGTGTCCAAATAAATTACAAACTACATAATACTTGCATGTGCTGTTACAAAATCAATGATGGGAAGTTTATTTTAAGACTACTTAAAAACCAATTAAATCTCGTTATTCCATTTCCATTCCAATTTTCAATTTAAAACCAAAATAGTTTGTATTAAAAACGTGTCTATTTAACAGGATTAAACCACAAGGTTTTTATAAAAAATCCATTTTCACAAGTTTGAAATACATTCACAACAAATTCCATTAATTTAAAATTTCATTTCCACAATTAACTCCAATTTTTTAATTTAAGTCATTTCCATAAAAGTCCTAATTTAAATTAAATAATTCAAATCAACTAAACATACCCCAATTCAATGGAATTAGAAGTTTTCCCAATTATTATTCAAAAAACATTTCAAATATTCCAATTTTCTAGAATTGAATTTTTTTTATAGAATAAATTGAAAGAAATTTTGATCAATTAAAATTAAAAACACATTTGAAATAAATCAATAAAATTTGAAGATAATCAATTTGGATAAACATAATGGAATCAATTACCTTTTCCCAAAACTAAAAACTCACAACGATACCCATCAACAAGAATAAAGGTGTATAAGACCTTAAATCACAACCTATTGACAAGATCCAACAATTAAAAACATAGATCCATCAATTTATAGATGATCTATTGAAATTAAAAATGGGGGGGAAAGAGAGAAAGAAGAAGAATTAGGGGGAATGACTAACTAGGAATCACATTGTAAGAACAATGATGAACCAACACCAAACTAGAGGATATTGAAGGGTTGGAAATATCTAAGATTGCATGGGGAAGGCCTTACTTCAAGGGAGAAGAAACTGGAGAATAATTGAAAATAGATCTTAGACATTATTCCTGTTTAAAAAACCATGGTCGGGGTATTACATGACATTTAATCCCATTACACGTTGTGAAATAGTTATGTTTCATAACTGCCGAAAAACACATCACTTTAAATTCAAAATTGTTCATTAAATAAATCATGGTATGTAAAGGCTAGTTATGTTGTGTAACATTTTATGGTGTGAATATTATCATGATATGAATCTTCTCACAGTATGTTCCTAGTAACCATTACACATTCTATAACCTATTTACATGGTATGTAACCCTCTAGCCACCTTCCAAAAGGTCGATTACAGTTGAGAGTCCAAAAAATCTTTGACTTCACAATTATAAGTATCATACCAATTAATTATCAACCCTACCCAGTCAACGAAAAGGAAAATCCACAACAATGTTAGAGGAATACATGTTAGATTGGTAAAGGGATGTTATAGCCTCCCCACCATAAAAAAATTATATCCCCAAAAAGACTATGAAGAATATTATATTCCAAAAAGATGAGGCTATTGATATCTAATCGTTGCATCAATTTCTAACATATCCTGACTTTCAGATCCATGCTTCAATATAAAATGAAAAAAATGTATTTTCCTCCCATGAAGTACCTTGGTCTTAGAATCAACTATCCTAACTGGCCACCCTGTCAAAGATAAATCATGTTCAATCTCTAGATCACTCCAGCTTGAAACATGAGATGAATTAGATAAAAACCTTCTCATCTGTGATATATGGAACATGCCATGTATCTATGTTAGCTAAAGTGGATGTTCTAAATGGTATGTAACTTTCCACACCTGCTCAACAACCTCGAAAGGTCCCACAAAATGAGAAGGAAGCTTCCCTTTCCTCTCAATACTTCAATGACCCAACTGAGGTGAAACTTTCAAGAACACCTGGTCACCAAATGAGAACTCGAATGGTATATTGTAATGATCAACATAACTCTTATATCGTCTCTGTTCTGTCATCATTATTTGATGAATTTATTGAATCTATGATGTCGTCTCTTACCCCAAGCTTAGACCAACCATGAAACTTTCACCAATCTCTGACCAACACAATAGAGATTTAAAAGGACTCAGAAGGTTCCATTATGATTAAGAGATAATAACTATTATTATAAGATAAATCAACCATCCCCATGTGATCATCCAATGCACCATCAAAGTCGTTAACATAAGTACAATGCATCTCCTCAAGAATCTGTATATCTCTCCCTGTGTGGCCATCCGACTCTAGATAGTAGGCCATACTCAAACAGATATGAGATCCCAAGGCCTCCTAAAGGCCACACCAAAATAAAGAAGTAAACCAAGGATCCATATAAAATACTATAGATGATGGAACTCTGTGAAAATGAATTATCTCTTTTATATAGAGATTTCCCAGCTCCTCAACATTGGTTTTATCGTGAATGAGGATGAAGTGAACCGACTTGGTTATCCTATCGATCACAACCCATATCACATTTTTCTTTCTCTACGTTTTAAGCAACTGATCCACAAATTCCATATAAATTTATCCCTCTTCTATGTAGGCACTAGAAGGGGATGAAGTAATCCTAAAGGTTTTTTTCTTGTCCTTCACCTGATGGAACATATGACAATGTGTGATAAACTCAACAATGCCTCATATCATCACAAGACACTATAGCTGTTGTTGCATGTCATAGAATATCTTAGTCATTTGGGGGTTCACAACCCACTAGGAATTACAATAATCCCCCATCACACCCTCTCCTGTGGCTAATGGAATAATGAAGTGATTATGAGAGCATAGAACACCCTCTCTAGAGAACGACAATAAGGAAACTATATCTACACCATAAAGACAGTATCTAATGCTATAGAATTCATCATCAAGCACTTGATCCTAAGGAATAATCTCTAGAAGATAGGATATCAACTAAACACTAGATAAATAAACTTGATCCTCTTTCTTCTGAACTCCAATATGAAACTGTGCAAAGAGAGCCATCAAATTACATTATTTTGAAGATTCTTTCAGTGCTTGAGTTGGAAGTTACCTACTCAATGCATCTACAATGGAATTTCATCTCCCTGGTGTGTAAGAGATGTTAAATTCAAAATATTTGAGGTAATCCACCAAACACCTCTAGTTAAGAATAATTTTTTGTGAGAGAATATGTAAATAAAACTTTTATGTTATGAATAACCAGTAAAACATTCTCCTAAAAGGTAGTTCCACCAACACTTATGCATATGAATCACATCCACAAGTTCATGGTCATGGGTAGGATAATTCTTCTCATGTGGCCTAAGCTGACAAGATCTATATGAAACTACATGATCACCCTGCATAAAGACATATCCCAAGCCTGAACCAGATGCATCAAAAAAGACCACATAGCCCTGCCCATCCTCTAGAAGATTCAACACCATTGTAGTAGTCAAAAGACAATTATCTCAACAAAATAACTCTGACTTTTATCATTCCAAGCAGACATCACCCCATTCCTAGTCAAATTAGTCACCAGAGAATCCAACATTGATAAGTCCTTCACAAACCAATGATAATATCTAGCTAAGCCCATGAAGATTTGAATGTAGAAGAAATTTCATGGTTTCTCCCAATTCATAGAAGCCTTTACCTTATCAGGATCAACTGATTTACACTATTCGTACACACCTCTCCCAAAAATTTTACTTCTCGAATCCAAAAATCACAGTTTGAAAACATTTCATAGAGCTTGTGATTTGTCGGCGGACTTAGAACTATTCTCTGATGATGCACATGATCCTCCCCAAATTTAGAGTAAACTTGGATGCCATCCAAAAAGGCTACCACAAAGGTATCCATATACTCAGGGAAAATACTATTCATTAGATCCATGAATATTTTTCGAGCATTTGTTAGACCAAATGGATTAAGGTTCTAATAATTGTGATACCTACTCCGAAAGGAATTTTTCTGAATGTCAGGTTCTTTTATCCTCAACTTTTGTTAACCAGATTGAAGTTAGATCTTTGAAAACAACTTCACCCCTTTAAACCGATCAAATAGATAATAAATCCATGGTAATAGATAATTTTTCTTTACCATAACTCAATTGTGCTTTTGGTAGTCAACACATAAGATAACAGAACCATCATATTTCTTAGTAAAGAGATCTCGGGTGGTCCAGGGTGACAAACTTGTTCGTATGAATACTTTATTAAGAAGATCATCCAACAAGGACTTCATATCATTAATTTCAGCTAGAGCCATTTGGTAAGATGGAATTGAAACTAGTTGAGTTCTAGGTATTAAGTCAATAGAAAACATGACTTCCCTCACCAGTGGAAAACTTGAAAATTCATAAGGAAACACGTCGAAAAACTCGACGACAACTAGAGGGAGATCACCACTAAAGTATTCCTCCTCCAGATCAAAATAAATAACTGATAATACCTTCCCCAAATTTGCACAAGAATTTCAGGCCTTGCTTGAACTTGGGTCCAATTCTCCTTATATTAAAAGAGACACACCACTGGGTGTAGTATGGTAGACCCATCGAAGATAACAATCAGTATTGGATTTAATGGAAATGATCTGATCTATCTCAAATATGATTTCAATCGACTTCATGTTAAAGACTAGAAAAATCCAAGCCATCTTGAAATCAGATAGAGTGAAGACACAAGAAGAAGTATGGAGACCTCACTCTCTCTTTGTTCCAAGGGGTGTAGTAATATCCTTTACACAAGATAAAATCTCCATATGAAGATTAACCATATTAATGATACAAGTTGAAATAAATGAGTGATATGAACTAGTATCAAATAGAGAAGTCATTAATGAGGAAGCTATTATTATGGTACCTATCGTAGTGATCGAACCCACATATTCTTCCACTAGAGACTCTTCCACTCTGTGAAGTAGATTTGTTCCGTAATCCTCTATCTATAACCCTTTTCTAGATGAAGAATCAGATTTCCCTGCAGTTTTATGAGAGGTTTATGATTTTACCCCACTACGCGGAGTATAAAAGTTATGGAAGAATATCTTTAAGTGTCTTGAATGTCCACCAGACCTACAGTTCCGGGGTGCCTCAGTGCAAACCATCTTAGAATTTCCATGCTTTCCACACTGATATAAAATAAAAAGACTTCCTTCTGGAACTGTAGGAGGTTTGTAATGACTCTACCATCTAGAATTGTCAAGAGAATAATCAAACATCCATTATACCTTGATTTAACTCACACTACCAATATGAGATAGAAAAAATCCTCATAACCCTGACTTTCTAGTTAGTTCCATCTCGACCATCATCACCCTATCTAGTACATAAACATAAGTGGACCGCTTAAGTAAGAAAACCTAAAAATTAATATCTGATCAAAATCCCAACTTGAATGTTCAAGCCTTAATCTTATTATTAGATACAATCTAAGGCAAAAACTACACTATGTTAGCAAAGTGATTTGAATATTCATTCACAATTCTGTCAGACTAATAAAGATTGAAAAACTCTACATCCTTGGCCAACACCATTGACTCTAGATAGTATTAGTTAGTGAATAGAACAATTAAGTATTTCTATTCCATTTTCTATTGTTTTTTTCATCACCATCATGTCCCAACATCTCCTAATAGGCCCTTCCATCATTAAGATGGAAAAATATTCCTTGATATCTTCTAGTGTCTCCATTAACTCAAACAGACATTCTATCCTTCCCAACCATGCCTCGCCATGTTGGGGATTAATGAAGCCTTTGAAAAATGGTGGCTTCTGGTGAAGGAAATTTTGAGAATGATTTTTTAGAACATCCCCCCTAAGGATCCACAGCTGGAGCCTAAATGGGAACTGAAGGTGGTTCCTATCCTATGGCTTGGACAGTGCATATGATCACATCAACTAGATTTGGGTCCACTGGAGGATTATCCCTCTATGGTTCAACAACAAATTCTTCCAGTATTAGATTTGTGAATCTTCTCGGAGGCATGATGCTCCAAAACGTGAACAAAAATAAGGAAAACATCATACTACCACATAAACTATACAACAAGGGAAATTATTTCCAATAGATAGAAAAATAAGGTTTGGATTCCACTCTATCCAAATCACAATAGAGAAAATACCCAAACTAATATACATGATGTCTTTCCCTAACCACCCCTGGTGAATTAAGGTTCATTGTGGTGGGAGATAGTTAGATCCTCAATCAAAACTACCTCCTAGGTCCTGAAAATATTTCAACTACATGTTGACTTTAAGAAAAAATCTCAATAGTCTCCTCTGATACCATTTTTTCATGAACTAGCCTGTCTACCCTAGTAACCTGTAAACTGATCTAGCCTTGACGTAGCCCAATGTGCATTCCAAATACCCATGGGCCGATGACTAGCACTGTTCCACATTCAACATTTATGTAGGAACAAAATTTCCAAAAAAAAATAAAGGGGAATAAATACAAGAAAGTCAATATGGATACAAAAGAAACTCCATTGGGGGAAAGTACGAGAATCCAACAAGGAATTAAATCCCAATGTACTACAACCTAAGTACTAAAACAGGGGAAAACAACCCAAGTCCCAAAGTACACAACTCACCACGTCCTATGTTCAAAAGATGGATCCACCTCTAAGATATCCTTTCCCCTTGATCAAAACTAGAAGGAGATAATATACAAACACCCTAAGGCATAAGTAGGGTGTGAGCTAAAAAGTTCCGTAAGGTCTCACAAAGGGTTCCATAACAGATGCTAAAAAATAGATTAACCAATAGAATTCATTCAATTTTTAAAATAAATAGGTTATTAATTTTTATATAATATTTAAACAAATCATGCTATATAGTTCAAATGATGGAAAAATACGTTATGAAAAGTCTTTACAAGTGATGGAATATATCTAAAACAATAGATTAAATAAAAAAATTATATCAAAAAAGTTTATATAAATTCAAAATGAATTTTATATAGTTTTACAACATTGGAACATATTTATATCTCAAATATAAAACAGGTGATAAATATGGTTATATTCCAAATAGGTATGAAATTTCCAGTCTATATGACTCTACACTCTCTATGTGATCCCAGTAATATGTGCATACACACATCCCCCTAACACTAGCCAAATGTGACTCATCACTATCCCATAGGGGATGACACCCACTACATGTATGTTTTATAATGTTCTATTATCATAAAGTGCGTCCAAATAACTTACCAACTACCTTAGCTTGTCTTGTACTCTTACAATGTCAATGATGGGAAATTCATTTAAAGAGTTCTTGAAATAAAATTAAATTAAATCCATCCATTTCAATAACAATTTTACATTTAAAACCAAAATAGGTTTTAATAAATGATAATAAATTTATTTTAAAACTTCTTAAAATACAATTAAATCCCATTCATCTATTTCAATGCGAATTTTCCATTTAAAACCAAACAGAGTTTTAATAAAAAACATGAATCTTTAACAAGATAAAACCATTAGGTTTTTATAAATAATTCTTAATTCATTTGTACAAGTTTGAAATCCATTCAAAACAAATCCCATCAATTTCACAATTCATTTACCCAATTAAATACAAAAAATTAATTGAAATCATTTCCATCAAAATTATTATTTAAATTAACTAATTTAAAGCAACCAATTTCTATAAACACACCCCAAATCAATTGAATAGGTTTTTTCTTAATTATCATGCCCAAATCATTTCAAATATCAAAATTCACTAGAATTGGATTTTTTATAGAATCCATTGAAATAATGTTTGAGCAATTGAATTTATATTAACAGTTGATATAAATCAAGAAAATTAAAAGTTAATAAATTTAGATAAATAGGACGAAATAACCTACCTTTTAACGAAATTCAACACTCGCAACGACAACCATTTACAAGAATGAAGGTGTATAAGACCTCAAAACACACCCTAAAGTCTAGATCCAACAACATGGAGCTTAAATCCATCAATTTCAGAATGATATATTGAAATTACAAAGGAGGTGAAAGAGAGTAAGATAATGAACGAGGGAGAAATCTTAATCGGAAATCACACTGTAAGAACAACAGTAATAGAATTCCAAACAAGAGGATTCTGAAGGGTTGGAAGGCTCTAAGATCGCCTGGGGAAAGACTTAGGTCAAGGGAGAAGAAATTGGAGTAGAGGATAAAATAGATCTTAGTTGTGATTCATATTTTAAAAAATCAAAATCGGGGTATTACACGATGTCTAATCCCACTACACATCGTGAAATAGTTAAGTTTCATAATGGATGAAAAAAATGTTTCTTTAAATTGAAAACCTTTCATTAAATAACTCATGAAGTGTAAAGGTTATTCATGAAGTGTAACCTTTCTTGGTGTGAATATTCTCATGATATGATCCTAGTGATCATTACATGATGTGTAACCTAGTTACAGGATGTGTAACCCTATGGTGTCCTATAGAAAAGGTTGGTTAAACCTGAGAGTCCAACAAATATCTAACATCACTATTATAGGTATCCTCCCAATTAATTATCAACCCTATCCTATCAAGGGAAAGGAAAATACATTACAATGTTAAAGGCACACCAATCAGATCGGTAATGGGATGTTACATATTGAATGTGTGCGTTGTGACGCCCATATAAAATTTTTCATTCTAAATCATAATGACCGAAACTTAAATCATTAAACATGATCATTTCAAATAATTTATAACTAGTCATTAATTAAAAAAAGACCTTGATTAATTTTGTTATTATTTTATTCAATATTATTTTCAGTGTCTCTAATTTAATCATCGATCATCGTTAATGTTTTTGTTTCTTAAATAACTCAAACTAGAGTTCCTTTAGTAATATTCACATGTGATCTCCGAATCATTAGTCATTAATCATGATTTTTTTGGAGATAATGTGATGAAATAAAGTTCTTTATGATATTTTATTGATCATATAAAGTTATCCCTCTTTGATTATTTCTTTTGATATTTATATAAATAAGTGATTTATATTGATATTTTTATATAATTTTTTTATTTATATATTATTTGAAGTGATATAAGCAAGTAATACTAATGAGGATTTTATTTTTAGAGTTTTTTCACATATTTTATTTTACTAATATTGTATTTTTATGTCTAAATTATTTAGTTTATGGTTATTTTTTTCTTTTTGGTTAATTTTTAGTGATCTATTATAGTTAATGAAATAATTAATTTAAATGTTTGATTTTTTGTTTTTATTTAGAAACCACTCTTTAAATTATTTATTAATTAATATGTATTTTATTTATTTTAATCTAATTAATTTTAATGTTTAGTTATGGTGTTAAATATTTTTTCAAGTCAATTTTTATTATGGTATTATTTTGTTGAAATTTATTTGAAATATAAATTATTGTAAACACAATTATTAATTTTAATGGGGTATTTTCAAATATTTATAATTTGTGTGATGTTGATCCACACATGTAGAATAATTCAAATCATTTGTAGTGAAATTAGGAAGATACCACAAATCTAATTTGAAAATAAATCACATAGAATAATAATGATGGTATTTTGGAAGAGAAATTTAGAACCCTACATGTAGCCAAATTCTATTGCAACCCATGTTGTAGAATTCCTTTGGGAGTTGTTTTGGGGCCCCTTCACGTATGCATTTATGAAATCCTATACATATAGTAATTCTATAAACAACCACAAACTGACTGATGAAAATGGGATTCCAATGATATGTGAGATTCTTTGAGGTTGAGCTTCAGGAAATGAAAACAATTCCACCGATCAGAACTAGCCCATCACCTTCATTGAAGACTGATGCGGGAGTCCTAGACCATGCTCGATCAACACCTCATTGAGATCTATTTGTAGATGGTGAAGAAACTACCCAAATACCCATAAAATCAATATAAGCTCATTGAAGATCTACAATGCTGGACACCTTCATTCTGAATATTCACCAAGAGACCCAATGAATCAGACCGAGTCTAGTGATGATGTAGATGCCATCAATGAAACACTGTCTCAAATTGAAGAACAATCACATATCAGCTATTTAAGATGAGTATCACACCAATATATGACTCTAGAAATCCTTATAGAGACCCGAAACAGTCTAAAGAATATTCTCCTATGCTGACACTAAAGAATCCACAGTTATCGAAACCTAAAAAAACCATGAAATTCATCTACATTGTGGAAGAAGATGGTTTCACATGTCCATGATTGGAGATATAAATCCACCAAGATCTGACTATAGAATAAAACCATGCTCAAACCATGTTGTAATCAAGGATCCATATAGGTATCAATATTCCAGATGAAGCCAAACCAGAGTTTGGGTGAGAAATAGAATAACTGTAATGAATTCCAAATTATGATAAATCTGTCACTACATGGTCTGATGAATTCTAGTATTTACAATAGTGGAGGATGAGAAGATTATAATTAAGACTAATCAAGACTGTTTTTGTGAATTTAAATAATTTTGATGGATACTTTTGTTTATATTGTATAATCTAGATATTGAAGAGAGTTTGATGCATAGTTGGGTGTGTGCATGAATTTGGAACAGAGATACTAATATAAAATGAGAAAATTCAACATGTGTAATCTTAGAGAAATTTTAAATCAATGAAATTTAGTAATGACGAAAATCTTACAAATTGAATTCATATGTATTGGACGAATTAATATGAGGGGTTTTTTAAAATGAAAATGAAAATGATTGAAATCCAACTAATTAATTCTTCTATGGAATAGTCAACAAATGAAGTGGAAGAAAAGGATATTGATAAATTTTATCAGTATGAATAAAATGTGACTATAGTTAATTTCTATGTGCATTTATTCATTTTTAGAAAAACACAGGACAATAGATATAAAAGAAGATGGGTTCTTTCCAGAGCGGAGCAATGGAAGAAGATGACAATCAGAGTTTGAGTTAAATTCAAGAGTTTAATATTAAGGGAAGACTCACCATATTATTTTTATTTATTCATTTTTTACGTTCTTGATTTATAAGAAATATTATATTAATTATTATAATGTTTTTTGGATAAAATTGATTTGGGAAATTTATTTGTTATGATTTATATCTTCAATCAGGGTTGGTAAATCATTTTAAAATTGAGATCAAATTCTTTTCTTTTGCAATCAAATGAGTTTTGTTCAAGATGACCTGGAAAATAATTATATTGTTAGTCAATATACTTGAATGATATTTTTACTACCTATCTAATCATTGATTTCAATTAAATTTATAAAAAAAAGAAATAATTTTACCGAACAATTGAAATTTCCATCACATTTCATTATCACTAATCTCTTACACATCTGTCATCTTTCATTAGTTACATCATCTTTTAAATCATCATATTATTCTATTAATTTTTTTCCTATAAAAATATATTATTAAAACTATTGTTTTTGTGTTCATGGGTTTTTATTTAGTTTTAGATTTTATTTCTTGGACTTCATTAACATCATCCATGTGGATTCAATATCCTAACTCACTCCTTGATAGTAGTTTTCAGGTTTTAATTTTATTATAGTCAATGACTCAATGATTGAATTTTATTTCTACTACCGGGTATGGCTTTATGTGTTCAAAAAAATATTAAAAAAAGAAACTCACAAAAAACATTGTTCAATAAAAATTCAATAATTTGTTCTAAAAAAACTGAATCAGTTTGTACTACTGAAAATTTATTTTTTTAACTTAGTGCATGAACACAGGGTTAGTTTCTCATGTTTTAAATCCCAAAATAACTACAATTGGAAAACATATAAAGGTTATAAGAAGAGAGAAATTTTGAATCCAAAATCTAGGATAGAGAGTTCCTAATAATTTGAGCAAAATTTACAACCTAAACTTTTTCAAAAGGGAAATCAAAGGCCCAGGATAGGTTATTATTAGCTTTTTCAAGTCTAGAGTAACCCTTATTATATTATATTATATTCTAGATACCATAATTATGAGATAAAATAGTTTCACATCTCTTTGTTGTCTCCATTTTATGGTTTTTCTAATGGGGATGTTCTGGATTTCATAATAGATTTCTTCAACATAGTGTAGAAAATACCTTTGAATAAGATTACAGAGGATGAAATTATAGTTTGAGTGTTTCCCTTTTGTCTAAAAGGTAATGGAAAAAATGGTTCTTAAGTCATGATGAGAACATGTTCTTAAATTTGGAAAAAAATTATAATTCTTTTGTCAAATAATTTTACCCAATGAGATTAGAAGAATAAATTTGAAATCAAATTAATAGTTTCTATAAAGAGGATGAAAAGTCTTTTCATGAGGATTAGGACAAATTTAGAGACCTCCTTAGAAAGTGTTGACATCATTAGCTCTCTTCCCATGTCATCATAGATAATTTCAATGATGAATTGTTGTATTCAGGTCAAAATTTAGTGGATCAATTAGTCCGTGTTAATTATAATGATAAAACTATAAAAGTGTTGCAGATAATTTTCGAAAAAAGTTGGATATTAATTCAAAATATAGAAATTATTGAATGAGGAGTGTGAATAGAGGAGTAAATAGTGTCAGTCCAGTCATTCAAATGAATTCTTAATTGGATAAAATTATTGAACAACTTCAATTATTAATGAATTAAAATTCTGAACAAAGTGACAATAAAGTGTTATATCAAAATTGGAACCAATTAGTCAAATTAGAGTGTTTTCAATGTGGAATGTTTGGACATTATAAAAATTTTTCCCAAAATTTGATATGCCATCTCAACCAAAAGAAAACACTATTTTTTGTGTTATGCTCACAGGATGCATGATAGAGATGATATGTATTCAGAAAATTAATATCTTGGCTATAGTAACCATCCCAAATTATCCAAGACAGAACAAGGTATACTTATACAAGAACATACTATCCCTTGTTTCGAAAATTAACAAATACCACAAGTTAAAAATAAAATTAATTCTAAAACTTATCTTTTAAGAGATGATGTAAAATGAATGTTTCAAATGTTGATGGTGAAGTTTGATTCAAAAATAACTCAACATAATGCTGATGAGTCTCAAAATATTTCTAGTATGCCTAACATAGAGAAAACAATTGGACAATTAGTGAGAGATGCAACTTTTAGAGATTAATTAAAACTTCCACGCATAATAGAGATGAAAAACATGGGAAGTTCCATGGTTTTGGTCACTACTAGTGGTTTAAAAACTAAATAAGAGGTTACATATGACCCTTGGGTCATTCAAATAGAAAATATGGTAGAATCTGTTGAAAAATATTTGCAAAACATTTAATTTGTAAACATGGAAATTAATATTATAACTCATGTACATCAAGACGCTGCACTAGAAAAAAATGGAGAAAAAGATTTTAAAATGAGGAAGAATAAGGGGACATAAAATCTTATTGATGAATTAAGGTAAATTCCTTCGGTTATTTGGAATTTCTTCTATATATCCCATTACAAGAATGGTTTAATCCAAAAAAAACCTAAATTGATTCAATTCCATGGAATTTTCAACAAGCTCTATGTGAATAATCTGTTTATTCAATATTTAATTCATATTCCTTCATATGTTAAATTTCTCAAGAAAATTGTTACAAAAAAAGAAAAATTTTCCACTTTTAACATCACTGTAGAGTGTAATTTTATCCTTAAAAACCAAATCCCACCAATGCTTAATGTCCTAGAGAATTATTTTCATTCCCTACACCTTATGAAATAATGACCAATTGGACTTACTTTGTAAACATTGAGTGACCATAAATATAATTCCATATTCAGTGTTTCAACACATAAGATTAGGATAATTGTTACCAAACACTATGAGATTATAAATTAATTATCTATCTTTTCCAAATTCCATAGTAATAGTTTAAAATCTACTATTTGGAGTTGGAAAGTTGTTTTTACCCACTGATTTTTTTTGTATTAGATATGAAATGTTATAATGAAGTGTCAATAATCTTTGGAAGGACATTATTAGGCATCATAGGGTGTTATTTATTAGTTTAAGGGATAATTTATTTTTAATTATGGAGAAAAAATACATGTAATTCAATGTCTTTAATAATGTGAAAGAACAAATATTTGTTAAAAACTATTTAATAATTGAAATGTTAGAGGTTGAAGGCTCGTTCAATCATCAATATTTTTTTAAAATATCATTTATTGAAGACACTCTTTTAGGTGATGAGAATAGTTTTCCCCACAATTTTAAGCTATTAAAAGTTAATAATATTACTAATTCTCTAGATATGGATAACATCACCATTCTAGTTTTATAGAGTTTCCATGAAGTTGAATTTTTTTCTAGAACTTAGGACATTTCTAATAGAGATTGAGGTTGAATTTACCACTTTAAACAAAGTTACAGAACATTTTGATTCTTGTGAGTGATATATTTTTCAATAATATGATGAATTTTCCAAGGAAAATATTTGAAAATCAAATGTGAAAATTGAATGTAAGGAGATGTACACTTTGGAAAACTTTGAGGGAATGTTTATTTCTAAACATGAAATTGAGGATCTATCAAATTTTCACACTCAATTTAAGAAGTATATTGTATTTATTGGACCTATTAATCCCTAGATAATTACTTCATGTGAAGAGGCAACACAAATTAAGATTAAACCTCTACTATCACACAAGAAATATTCACTTTTGGTAAAAAAAGTCACCGCAGTCATCATTTCTGGTGAATAAGATAAAAACCAAGTGGAAAATTTGTTATATATTTTGAATAAGTACAAAAATGCCATAGGTTGGACGATTTATATAATTAAAAGAGTTATTCCTTAATTATATATGCATAATATCCATATGGAACATCATCATAAACAAAGAGTTGAGTATCAAAGAAGTATAAAATTGAATATTAAAGAGGTTCTGAGAGAGTAGGTTATCATATTGCTCTATGATGGGATTATATACCCCATTTAAAATAGTTATTGGTTTAGTCCTTTAGAAGTAGTACCCATGAAGGGGGGACTCACAGTTGTGACCAATGAGAAAAATTAGAAAATTTAAGTTAGAAAAGCTACCAAATTGAGAGTTTGTATTGATTATTGGAAGCTGAATTCTAACTGGAAAAGATCATTTCTCAATTCCATTTTTATATCAAATGATCGAGTGGATAGTTGATAACAACGTTTTTTAGTTTTAGGTATGGATACTCTAGTTTTAACCAGATTCCTATAGCCCATGAAGACCCACATAAAACAACTTTCACATTCCCATTTGTTTTATTTTTTTACCAGAGAATTTCCTTTAGATTACTTGGTGCATCGTCTACATTCTAAATAGGTATGATGACTATAATTTCATACATGATTGATATAATTATTGAGATTTTTGTGGATGAATTTTCCATTTTTTTAGTCCATTTTTCACTATTTAAAAAATAGAGAACATATTTTAAAAAGATTCGTAGTGACTAATATTGTTCTAAATTGGGAGAAATTTCAATTCATGGTTACTAAAGGAATTGTTTTTTGTCACAATGTTTCTAAGAGGGGTATAGAGGGAAAAAAATATTGAGTTCATTTATATGCTTACCTTCCCCTAATGTGATTAGAAAGGGTGTAATAAGTTTTCTATGAAATTCTGGTCTTTATCAAGGATTTATAAAATACATTTCTAAAATAAAAAATCCTCTTTTTTCACTATTGGGGAAAGATTAACCTTTCTTGTTTGATGAAAATATTTTCGAGTCTTTTAACATTCTTAAGGGGAAACTCACTTCTTCACCTATATTCGGTAAACCTGATTAGAAGTTTCCATTTTGAACTATGTTTGATGCTAGTGATGTTACTGTTGGAGTGGTTTTAGTCCAGAGGAAAGAAAAGAGATTGCATACGGTGTACTAATATAGCCAGTTACTAGATAATGATCAATGAAAATACTCCATAATTGAGAAGCAGTTATTGATTTCATTTTATTTTCTGGAAATGTTTAGGCAAAACGTTATTGGTTCAAAAGTCGCCATTTCCATAGACCATTTATTTCTTAAATATTTTTTTTCCAAAAATAGGAAAACCCATGTTTATTAAATGGATAATTTTTTTGTATGAATTTTATTTGGAAATTAAGGACAAGAATGGTTCTGAAAATTTGGCGGTAGATCATTTTTATGGACTATTTAATATGAAAAGTGGTGACCCTAGAGAGAAAAAATCAACGTTTTTTTTATGAAATACTACACACTGTTTTGATTAAATTTTTTTTAGTATACCAATTTTTCAAACTTTTTATCCATTTGAGTCATCCCTAATGATTTTACCCATAAACAAAGGAATAAACTAATTTTTGAGTTGAAATAATATTTTTGGGACAACACACTCTTTTTTAGAAAGTGTGTTGATGGTATTATTAAGAAGCGTGTTCCTAAAAAGGATATGATATACTTTCTT
Source organism: Viscum album (assembly GCA_963277665.1). Lineage (NCBI taxonomy): Eukaryota > Viridiplantae > Streptophyta > Magnoliopsida > Santalales > Viscaceae > Viscum > Viscum album. The sequence goes on along the minus strand of OY728122.1, from coordinate 813,168,650 downwards.
AAAGGTTTTCACTCTTAACCATGGGGTTTTCACCATGGAGTAGAAAGGAAACCCCAAAAATTCCTTCAATCTATATTATATTGGTCTTAGTAGTTTAAGGATTATAGAAGTTTAGTATTGGAATGAGGAAAATTTCATATATTTGAGAATGTTAGTAGGAAAAATGAGCTGCCTCAAATAGAGATAATGGATGTGGAGATTGTTGACGTTTGGGTCATGGATTTTATGGGGCCATTATCCTATTATTATAGGAATGAGTAAATTTTGGTGGTTGCAGATTATGTATCGAAGTGGGTTAAAGTAGTGGAATTTCCCAATAATCCAGCTAATAATATGATCAAGTTAATTAAGAAAAACATATTTTCATTATTATGGGTTCTAAATGATTTTATAAATGATAATGGAAGTCACATTAAAAATTTTAAATTCAAATATTTAATGGAGAAGTATGGTTGTCTTAAAAAAATTGAAACCCTTTACCATTCAAAATCTAGTAGACAGAAAAGACTGATCTTTAAAGCATTATGAGATATTATGGGCTTAAAAACTACATTTAAAACCCTCAAGAAAATTTATCCATATAGACTTGTTTTTGGGAAATCCTTTCATTCTCACATAGATCTTAATCACAAGACCTTTTAGGAAATGAATTACCTGAATTTTGACTTTAAAACTACTAGTGAAATGATATTTCCTGAATTGATTGAGATTGATGAGATTAAGATATAATTATATGATAATAATAGGATTCATAAGGAAAGGACTAATGTTTTAATGATAATTTCATCCAAAATAGAGATTTTGAGGCAGGAAAAACGTTTTTATTTATGATTCAAGAATTAGAAATTTTTCTGGGATGCTCAAATCTAGGTGGTTTGGACCTTCCACCATGCTTAGAGTTCTGTTCAATTGTGTTTTTGAGTTGATGAGAGAAGATAACCGACCATTCCTGGTGAATGTCAAAATAATAAAACATTAATTTGAGGGGAAACCAAAGGACTTGGATTCTATATATTTCTTTGATGATTGTTAATCATTGGGTCTGGATGAAGATAATAAATTTAGTTCTCTATGGGAGGAAACCCATGATTTTTCAGTTATTTCCTTTATTCTGAATAATATTCAATATGATTTTTCATCTGTGTTAGATTAAATTGTTATCTGATGATATTGGGAAGGTTGACATTTTTGTACTAGTAGCCATTATGCAGAATTTTCAAAATCATAGAGATGAATTCCAATAATTTTCATTGCAAGAAAGATCTACTAGTTGGATCTTTCTGGATCAAACTTTAATAAATGTTTTATTTGGTTTTTTATCTTTCTTGAACTATAAATTATTGAATCTTATTTTCATATTTTAATTCTTTTGGTGCTTTAATTTACTGACTAGGTAACTAGAATAAATTCTTGAAGGGGAGTACTTGAATAAATTAAAGTTATAAAAGATTCATTATTAGGGGAGTGTTATTTTTTCATTTTTATTTTAAAAAATACTTTTTTCGAATTCTTTTCCTTACTTGATTGTTATTTCTTGTTAAAAATTGTTCAGTTTTTCATAATTAAGTGTAGTGGAATTTCTCTAATTGTTTGGACGTGTTTGGGTGTTTATTGTGTATTTTCTTATTTTTCATTGTAAATTCTTATGAACCCTCTTTTTACCCATCTTTTAACACACTTAACATTCTGATTTTTTTCTACAATCATTGTTAACATGATATCTCTTCTGCTTAATTGAATAATATTGTGTCTATGTAAATAAAAATACATGTACATATTTAAATCTATTTTTCAAAAGGTGATGGAAATTATGACAACATTTTATTGAAATGAATGATACCCCTTCAACATGGCCTTGAACTATTAAAGTTTTAAATCTGTTTGATCAAAAAAAATTAAGTGTGCCTCCCACTTTAAATTCAATATTTGGGACAATGATGGGTTTTAAGTGTGTGTGTGATGGGTATTTATTTATATGAGTTAAACTATGCTTTAAAGTGATCCTATAAAAATCCCTGAACACTACAAAATAATTATTTTTTCTATAAGTGGTATATCTTTTGGTAAAATTTCATTTTCTATTACTAAAAAATTTAACCAACAAAAACTATCATGTCACTGAAATGTTGGTAAAAACTCTATCGTTAAATGTTATTGTGACAGATAAAATGATTCTGTTGTAGTTATCATTATACAATAAGATAATATATATGTTCATAAAAATTTTTAGTAATAGAGTAATATGATTAATATATATATTGGTAATATTATTATCATTTATAAACAATATCGACAATTATATCTTTTTTGTAAATTATACTCTAAATTTTGGTTATCCAATATTTATTGTTAAAATTTTATAATATATTTTTTAATATTGTTATATGTAAAATGTTATTATATTTATTATATCATAATTACAAAATTATCCTTTTTAAAACACTAAAAAATGATACTTTATATGAAAAAACATATTCCAATATAATTAAAATACATGTTAAAACTTTATGAAAATACATGAAGCTCCAAGATACATATTAGAAACAAGTTTAAATATGTTCAAACACTAAGATACTTTACATGGAAATCAATGAAACTCCATTTTTAATCTATTTCATAGAAACCTCAGACAACACTATCATGAAATCCTCAAAACATCACATGATATATTATCTATAGTAGTAGATCAAGACATGAAAAAATTCTCCTTCATCCCTTTGACTATAATGGACCACCCTTCTATGATAGAAGCAACACCTATCCCTACTCCCTTCACTTTAGACATGAACCATCATGAGAAATAGTATAATCACACAAACAAAAAAATTGGCTAATAGATTTCATTTCAATGATATATATAAAAATAATAACACAAGTTATAAAACTATTATCCAGTGATTGCAACAAGAGGATAATCTTACTAGTGGAAACAAAAACCATAAGATAATCTAACTATATTCCACAAAAATATGAAAATTATCCCTCTTGGAGACAACAATAATATATATTGAATACTGAAGCAATTTACTTAAAGCGTGACATAAAAATAACTAGTGAGAAAAACAATAGAAAAATGACTAGAAGAACTTATGGATATAAACAAATTACAAATGACTTCATTAATTAAAGATATCCAGATACCAGAAAAAATAAAAATATAAACAATATATATAAAAATAACATGAAGATTATCTAAAATGTGACCAAAAACCATTTATAATGAAACTAAATTAAATTAAGAGTGACACATAACTCAAAATCATATAATCTAGTCCAAACCATATGATACATGAGTTGGTTTCCCACCATAAGACCCTAAAAAATTTATTAAATAAAATAGAAGCTGCAGTGCATACACAAGGTGAAATTTCACCATCAAGGAGTGAAATATATTTCAGGTATAGATGAAATTAACACATATATCAGGGAGAAATTTCATTGTTTTAGTCAATCATCACAACCATTATTTTAGCCAAGCATTACAACCATCCTCCAGCAAAAGCAGACTCAAAGTATTAAATAAACAATACTATTATAGTTAATTCATATCCTATATGTTAGAACGTCAAAAATTCGTAATGTTATGTAATTATTGATGATAAGAAACTATTCTTACTTCAAATAATTCAATAATTCTCATCATCACAATAGATTTCAATTAGAATTGAATTCTATAGAGAAGACTCACTTCTCAGACTGATTAGCATGTATATAAACCAAAAAAGACCAGATGCATTATAGAAAAGATAGGTAATTCGACCTAATGAAAAATTTTCAATAATTTAGTGAGCCTTTATGTGGTTTCATCCTTAAAAATAGATATTTTTATTTTCAAGACAAGTCAGTGGTTATGAAAAAGAAGAAAAAAAGCATAACCAATAACGAATACAATGAAGCGGGATTCAAATAATTTATAGGATATGAAATTAAAAAATCAAAAAGTAATTACCATTTAAATTGACCAAATATCCATTGGAAACATCATCACAAATCCTACCACCACCAACGATATTGACCTCATATCTGCTAGAACCACCATTATTGGTGAGAAAATTCATTCTGAAAAAAGATTCCCTAGAAAAAATCATCAAGAACACCATAACCATTGAGAAGGGATCATCAAGAAAAATCACTGAACATCCACTAGAGATGATCAATAATAGAGGATTATACAAATTAATTTACCTCATATCTGGAATGAGACAATAATGACATATTTGGTTGAATTATATCGCCTAATTCATACAGTCAAAAGGGAAGCATGGGACACATGAACTGAAATGGATCGAGAGGAAACATAAGGAAAAGAAAACCAAAAAACATAAAAAGAAATATGGAACAAAATCAAGAGATATTTGAAAAATTCACATTCAATATAGAGCATTAGATACGGAACCCTACCGACAAAATGCTGCGAATGCCTAGGGGAGGGAGGTGCGATGCTATGGTTCCTCCTAGCTGGGGCATGTGGGGAAACTTAGGGGAGAAAATGAGAAGGAAAAGTAAAAACCAAAAACTAAATAAAATAAAACAATAATAATAATAACATTTTTTATATAAAAATGAAATTAACTAGGTTAGGTGTGACAATAGATATAAGGACTCGGTCATAAACATTACAAAACATTGAATTAAATGAATAATTCCCATTGAATGTTTTTCAGGTTTAGTGTTATAGAGAATAAGGCCATAACTATTACATTACATCTCAAAAATTACAAGGTAGACAATTCTAAACAGTTTCCATTTTTTCTTAAAATAAAGACTCTAGAAAAAAGAGTCATGTCTAGTCCCATGTTTTAGACAATATGACTTTTCTTTGATCACATCCTTGGCCCTATTCATCTTCACGTCCTATGAAAAACATTTCAAAACTTGGGATGAGCATAAAATGATCAGTAAGGGTTATAAAATAAATAATGAAATCATTAGTCCATAAATACATACAAATCATAATCTCTTTTACATACCTCATGAAAATATAAGATTTATGAATAACACATAGTAATCACAAATCATAAAGGTAACTTGTGGCATCCATAACATACTTACATTGTAGCTTTCATAGCTACGTAGGTAGTCATATTTGGAATACTCATCACAGTATATTCCCTAAATCTCTTAGAAGAAACATTCACATTTACCTCTGTCACGTTAACCAATGCATTGGAGAGCTATCTTGGGCTCACCAGCCCTAGGTTTATCACAAAACCACCCGTATATTTTACAATGACAAAGAACCAAAACATATTCATAAGACATAAAATAAACACAAAGGAAAGATAAAATTTCCACATTTCAATCAGAATATATCATTTAAATATATTTAAATAAAAAATCCGTTATCAAAACCATTTTCAATACCAAAATACATAAAAGAGTATATGGTATTTATTTTTCTTTTAAAACATTATAGCTTGTTAAGGAAGCCATGGATCAAATAATACTCGTGGCAGTAGAAAAGGTCATTGTCACCACATACGTTAAAAGAAAAATTCTTTTTTTTTTCATTTATTAAAATGCTTCATAGAAAAATATTCCCTTATAATGAAATGAAAAGTCAAAGGTATTTATAGAGCATATTAAAGAAAGTCGTGTACTAAAACAAAATATGCCTCAATGAAAGGAGATTGAGACGAAGTACCTTAAAATGATCATTTTGAAAATAAAATAGATCAATTATGTTTATTCCATATAAGCACACATAAATAAATTATAAACACATTATAAGATATAAAAATTCATTTCTCACATAATCAAATAACGACATAAACAAGAAAGAGAAGATCAACCCCAAGAATAGAAATTGGGTTAAGAAGTTCCCTTACCACATGTTAGACTTGACCCGTTTGTCCTTTAATCTCCTAAATAATAAATAAAGTTAATTTATACTTGATTAAAAACCTTTTTAAAGTTTATTATTATTTTTATATCACTTATTACCATGTTATAAATATTACACAATTATTTAAGTTAATAATGGTTTTTTTGTCGATATTTGGTACTTGAGTCGAAAATGAACACCTTATATTTACATGTTGTCCATGTGGTCAATAGTAAATTATCAATAGAATGATATTGAATATTTAGATATCATATATATCTTATATATCCAGTATATATATGTATTTATAATAGTACATATCATTTGGAGATTAGAAATGAAATGCACTGTTCATGGAGACGGTAATCCGTACGTACACATGAATGCTACTTTCATTTCCGTTTCATGTTTAATGAAATTAAAACATAATAATACATAGGTATATTATAATTCCAATATAATACCATATATAATATCATTAACACTATCATTTATATATCCCACATATGGGATTGACAAGTCATATCACTTTAAGGGGGCGGTAGTCCGCACTTTCTCAAATGAAATTATCACGTTTACCCATTATGGAAACCATAAAAGGTAGGGAATAAATTTAAAACATAGAAGAATAATAAAAACATAAAAATAATATATATCATATATAAATATAGTTCCATATTATTTGCCACCATGAGAAGCGGTAGGAGATAATCGAACAATCATCGTTTCGTGAGGCGTTAGGTTTCCCTCCATAGAAATAGTATGTTCTTCACCCATTAGATGGAGGTTTGTGTAAGTTTAGTTCTAATACATATCATAACAATATAATAGTATATTGAGGATACTATTTTTTTTATAAAAGAAATGAAAAAAAAAATATTTTATGGGTTGGAGAAGTAAAATAAAAGAAAAGAAGTTAAGAGAAACCCTTACCTTTAATTTGTATAACTCTATTTGGTTTGAACCAAAAAGACTTTTTGAAGTGACTTATGCCTAAGGTAAGGATTCTAGGTAGAAGAGAGGGATCTTGAAAGATTATTTAGAAAGGGTTTGGATGATCCAAGGGTCTTTAGAGTTGTGAGGAATGATTTATAAGTGAGGGATTTCTATAAGGGGGAGGAGGGGTTCTTTAGGAAGGTGTGAAAATATTATTTTATTATATAATGATATTAAGTTTCTAAAGTTAAAAAACTAATTAAAGTTAAATATAAGATGAATAATTGTCTAAATAAAATCATCCAATTATAATTGGATAGTTTTTGGATATTCTATTAATATTTATAATCTTATTTATTTAAATCATTTATTAATGAGGTAAATACTACAACATTATTGTGCCATAAATAATTTAAGTTATTTGATGTCTAAAAATTATAAAACAAATACCATGATTTATGAAATATTTTTATCTTTGGAATGAATATTTATAGTCTAAAAGACGACTTATATAAGCCCATGTAAAAAATTAACTTACAGAAATATATTTGTTTATGTCATTTTTTCCTTTACTTTATGTTAATTAAAATAATGTGTCATTATCACTACCATGTGGCCCCATGGGGTCCCAAAATCGACACAAGGATTCTAATGGTTAGTTTTTTTATCAACAAAAAAAGGATTAGGACACCAGTTAGGGTAACTTTATATTATTATAGTAATATTTTTTACCCTTATTTACCCATTTTACCATTTAACCATAGGAAATAAAATATTTACTGAAGTAAATATTCATAATGGATAAAAATAAAAGTTACCTATTTACACAATTTAGAACTCTTGATTCCAAATATGGAATCCATTTTTCCAAATTCAAATAACAAAAGTGGCGTAAATTAATTTAAAATTAATTCCCACTGTCAAAACAAAAGGTGTGTTTTTATGAAATAATAACTATCAAAAGATTGACACTTGTTTATGTTCAATATCAAATTGAAAGAAAATCCCGTGACCAACCTTGAATTAAATAGTAAAAATATAATCTAATTTCAATTCAAAATAAAAATAAAAGTATAATCTATCCATATAAATAAATTAGATTAAAAGTCAGTTTTGAATTAAAATACAATATTTTCACTATTAATTAAAAATGAACTTTATCAGAAAAATACCAAAATTTCATCCAAATTATATTTTGATGTCCTGATTCTAAAGAGTAATATTTTTTTGTCAAATAGAACATATAAAAGTTATGAAAAATTTATTTAAAAAGGGTTCATATTTTGGCTAGTTCTATTCATTCCCGCCAATACAATGGCTAGGCATTAACTACTTTTAAAACAATATTATTATATTATTAGTGTGAATCATAAGATTTCAAAGAAACTCATTGTTGAGTATCAGGTACACCATCAAGCATATCAACCCCCATAAAGTATAATTAATATTTCATTCAAATATGATTAATTATGAAAATTTATTATTTATTTATTTATATGGGATGTTACATCCTTCTCCCCTTTTGGAAATTGTGTCCTCGTAATTTCATTCACTTATCAAATAAATGGGGGTATTTATCCCTCATAGAATTTTCAGATTCCAACAATACCTCTTCAACCATATGGTTTTTCCAAAAAACCTTTACCGATGAATTAACTTATTCTGCAACACTTTCTCTCTACGGTCAAGAATCTGGACTTGTTGTTCCTTATAATAGATATTCTCTTCCAACTAAACTACCTCTGGGCTCAAAACATTAGATGGATCTGGCATATAATTTCTCAACATTAAAACCTGAAAAACATTGTGTACCTCGGATAAACATGTAGGTAAAGCCACTAGGTATGAAACTGATCCAACTTTCTCCTAGATTTCATAAGGTCTAATCACTCTTGAACTAAATTTTCCCTTCTTACCCAAACACATCATACTCTTCCCTGGAGATACTTTGAGAAAAAACATGATCACCTAACTCAAAAGAAAGATCCATCCTCTGGTTATCTGCATAAATTTTCTACTGACTCTGATCTATTGTCATGTTCTTCTGAATAAATTGAACCTTTTCTACTATCTCTTCAACCAATTCTAGTCCCGTCAACTTACTTTCACCTACTTCATCCCAAAATGCTGGAGTTCGACACTGCTTCCCATATAATGCCTCCAATGGAGCCATCTGTATACCATAATGAAAACTGTTATTATAAGATAATTCAACCAAAGAAAGATGTTGGTCCAAAATTACCTAGTAATCCATCAGGAAAGCATGTAACATATCATCCAAGGTCTGAATTGTTTGTTCCAACTGCTTATCTGATTGCAGATGAAAAGATGCACTAAAATTTAATTCAGTACATAATGACTTCTGAAGGCTTTTCCAAAAGTTATAAGTAAACCTGGGATCACGATCAGATACAATGGAGAGAGGAACTCCTTGAAACCTAAATATCTCTTTAACATACAACCATGAATGTTGATCTAGAGAGAAATTATCTCGAATAGGAAGGAAATGAGTAGATTTAGTCAACTGATCAACAGTATACCAGATTGCATTATTACCTCGAGATATCTTTGGTAATCCTACAACGAAGTCCATGGATGTATTTTCCCATTTCCACTATGGCACCGGTAAAGGTTGAAGCATCCCTTTCAGTAACTTTATCTCTAATTTAACATGCTGACAAGTCAAACACTTCATAGTAAAATCATCAATATCTCTTTTCATTCAATTCCACCAGTAATACTCCCGAAGATCTCTGTATATCTACGTACAACCAGGATGAACTAAAAATGGAGAACTGTGAGCTTCATAGAACGACTCATTCTTCAACTATGAATCAGAAGGCACACATAAAATCTTCCCAAACCTCAAAACACAATCAATATCAATGTAAAATTCTGGTAACATAACCTTCTAATCCAACTCTACCTTTTTCCGCAATTCACATTCTTCCTTCTGTGCTTGCTTTATTCTGTCTGATAGAGATGATTTCACTGAAACCTGAAACAAAACAAAGGGATTTCCTACACCAACAACTTCTATGATAAAATTCAACAAATAAAAAACCAAATGACTCATTCCAAACATATCATGGTCAATAAAGCATTAATTTTTCGACTCAATGCAACAACTACTTTATTTGCCTTTCCCTGGTGATAATGAATCATGCAATCATAATCCTTGATTAATTCCTACCATATCCACCATCTCATGTTCAATTCTTTCTAAGTGAATATATACATCAATATTTCAGGGTTAGTATATATTTCCCATTTTACTCCATACAAATGAAGCATCCAAATTTTTTAAGCAAAAACAACTACAGCTAATTCCAAATCATGTGTAGGGAAATTTAACTCATGAGGTTTCAAATGATGTGAAGCATAAGAAATTAATTGATCATTTTTCATAACGACACAACCAAGTCCTTTCAACGAAGCATTAGTATAAATAACAAACTCACCATTTTTGGAAGGTAGTTCCAAAACGAGAGCATTTACCAATATTCTTTTCAATTCTAATGAAAAATCATCACATGATTTTGTCCAAATGAACATTAACACCTTTTCGAGTTAACATAGTAATTGGACTAGATTATAGTTCAAAATTTTCAAAAACCCTCCAGTAATAACCTGCCAAACCAAGAAATCTATAAATCTCGGTTATATTTGTGGGTCTTGGCTATTCTTCAATAACTTTTGTTTTAGTAGGATCAACAGTTATACCATTTTTTGAAATAATGTGACAAAGGAAAGAAAATTTTTTTAACCAAAAATCAAACTTTATAAATTTACCAAATAGTTTCTTTTATTTTAAGGTTTTCAAGAAAACTCTTAAATTACATTCATTCTTCTCTTTACTTTTAAAATATACCAATATATCATCAATGAACACAACCAAAAAATTATCCAACAACTCACGGAACATTCTATTCATAAGATCCATGAATATAGTAGGTGCATTGTTTAACCTAAAAGGCATAACTAAAAATTAATAATGGCCATATCTAGTACAAAACATAGTCTTCGGAATATCTGATTACTTTACCTTCAAATGATGGTACCCCGACCACAAGTAAATCTTTGAAAAATACTAATCCACTAGGAGCTGATAAGAAAAATCATCGATATGAGGAAAATGATACTTGTTCTTAACAATGATGTTATTCAATGCTCTATAATCAATGAAAAGTCTCGTTGAACCATCTTTATTTTTAACAAATAAGATAGGATCACCCCATGGTGATGTTCTAGGTTGACTGGAACCTTTATCTAATAACTCCTGCAATTTCTTATTTAACTCTAAAAGTTCAATTTGATCCATTCGATAAGGGGGTTTTGAAATTTAATTAGCATCATGAAATAAGTCAACAGTAAATTCTACTTCCCGATCAGGTATAATACCAGGAATCTCATCAGGAAAAACATCAAGGTACTCATTTACCACTGGCACATCATTAATTTCAACAGTTCCTTTATTTTCAACAATATATGCCAGGTAACATTCATTTCTATATTTTACTAGTTTCTCAGCTTCATGATATGTTATCAAAATAAATGGTTCATTCTTGTACATAAACTAAAAATATTTTTGAAAAGAAACCTCTTTAGCTCTGTAGTCAATCATAGTATGATAAATAGAAAGCCAATCCATACCCTAAATAACATCAAACTCTACAAGATGAAAAACAATAAGGTTTGCTGGTAGATTCTTCCCACACACAAATAGGAAGGTTATTATGTTTTATTTTTTTTCTAAACATTTACTCCAGGTGTTTTTACCATAAGTTCCATATTCATATCTTGATATAAAATTACCAACATACTAGAAAACTTCTAATAAATGAAAGAGTTTGTAGACCATGAATCAAAAAACACATTGGCATAATATGAAAAAATAAACAGTGTACTTGATACTACATCATTCGATTGCCCAACATCTACTGAAGTAGTGGAAAATGATTTCAACACCCCTTTCTAATTGTATTCTACATTCTTTCCCTTAGTTGAGTTCATTGTTGAACACTCATTTGCATAATGAACCATTTCATTTCACTTAAAATATTTTACTAACTATAAATAAAATTTTCTCTTAAAATTACCTTGATCTTTTTTAGTTCAATTACGAGCCTTATGTCCCATTTTACCACATTAGTAGCACTTACCAGAATCCAAAAGGCATTCCCCATTATGATTTTTACCACAATTTTCACAAATTGAAAACTTTACTTTCTTACTATCAGACTTTTTTGAAGAGTTCTTCCCTTTTTCCTACCACCTTGACCTCTAATTCTATTGTTTGTAAAAGAGCACCTGATCATTAGAAAACTCCATTTACACCTTCTCCGCACAACGAACATGTTTTTAATAACTTTTGAACTCAAGAGAATCTAAATACCTTTGATAATTTGGATTTAATCTTGAGTAAAAATGGTTGATTTTACTATCAAGATCTCATATGAAATTTGGAGCATACCATGCCAGTCAAGTGAATTTTGCTTCATATGCAGCCACTGAGTCATCCTCCAACCTCAATTCCAAGAATTGTTTTCAATACTAAGACAAACCACCATAGGAAAATATTTCTCCAGAAACATACCTTTGAATTCATCCCAATTAGGAGCATCAATATCCTCACTATCCCAGATATTTTTCACCATCTACCACCATTGATCAGATTCACCTTCAAAATGGTAAACATAAAGACTAATATTTTGATGTTATGAACACCCCATGACAACAAAAATATTCTCCAGTGCTTTAATCCACCCTTCTTTTAGAACATGGTCAGATGATCCTCTGAATGATGGGGGATGTTGCCTCATGAAATGCTCCACTACTAACATGTTCCTCTATGGTTGATCTGGCTGATCTTGTGCATGGATACCAACACCATTTATACCTTGAGTCAACTATTCCATCACTACAAAAAACTATACAGTTTCGATTCAGACCATCTCAGTTTTCTAATTTGGAAGGTTGTCTTTCTCTTGATGTCGTCCCAACATAGATTCCTTTTTTCCTCTATGGAAACCCATGCTGAACACAGAAATATCTGTGGTTAAGCAATGTGGTTATTTGTAAATTCTATATCACTTCAATATTACCATAAATTAATATATGGACATTAAGTTAACAATATTTTAACTTCTAAATTTATCTAAACTGACCACCGATACCAACTATAAGGACCCAGCCATAAACATTACATAATATTGAATTAAATGAATAATTCACATTGAGGATCTTTTAAATTTTATATTTTTAGAGAATTAGGCCATAATTATTAAATTAAATCTCAAAAATTAAAATGAATACACTTCTTCTCATTTTCCATTTTTTCATAAAATAAAAACTCTGGAAAAAAGTGTCATGTCTAGTCCCATGTTTTAGACAACATGACTTTTTATTGATCTCATCCATAACCCTATTCATCTTTATGTCGTGTGAAAAACATTTCAAAACTTTGGATTAGAATAAAAAACTCAGTAAGGGTTATAACATAAAGAATGAAATAATCATTCCATCAATACACAGAAAACATAAACTCTTTTACATACCTCATGAAAACATAATATTTATGAATAACACATAGTAATCACAAATCATAATGGTAATTGGTGGCATCCATAACATACTTATGTTATATCTTTCATAGCTACGTAGGGAGTCAGATTTGGAATACCCATCACATTATATTCCCTAAATTTCTTAGCAGTAGCATTCAAGTTTACCTCTGTCACATTACCTAATGCATTGGAGAGAAATCTCAGGCTCACCCGCCCTACGTTTATCATAGAACCACCCGTATATGTAACAATTCCAATGAACCATAACATATTCATAACAAATAAATTAAACAAAAAGAAAATATAAAATTACCACATTTCAATCAAAATATATCATTAAAATATATTGACATAACAAATACATTATCAAAACCATTTTCAATACAAAAATACGTAAAAGAGTATATGATATTTATTTTCCTTTTAAAAACATTACAACTTCTTAAGGAAGACATAGATCAAATAATACTCGCAGTAGAAGAAATGGTTGTTTTCACTGCATACGTTAAAAGAAACATTATTTTTTTAATTTTTTAAAATGATTTGTAGAAAAAGATTCCAGTTGAATGAAATGATAAGTCAATGTTGTTTATATAGCTTATAAAAGAAAGTCATGTATTAAAACAAAATATGCCTCAATGAAAGGATATTGAGTCGATGTCCCTTACAATGATCATTTTGTAAAAAAAAATAGACCAATTATGTGTATTCCATAAAATCACACATAAAAAAATTATAAATACATGATAATATTTTAAAATTAATTTCTCACATAATAAAATAACTACATAATCATGAAAGATAAGATCAACACAAAGATCTGAAATTGGGTTAAGAAGTTCCCTTATATCGTGTCCGACCTGACCCGTTTTCCTTTAATATCTAGAATAATAAACTAATGTTAATTTATACTTGATTAATAAGATTTTTAAAGTTTATTATTCCTTTTATATCACCTATTACCATGTTATAAACATTAAGAAATCATTTAAGTTAATAACGATCGTTTTGTCGATATTTGGTACCTAGTCAAAAATGAACACCTTATATTTACAAGTTGTCCTTGTGGTCAACAATCCATTATATTCTTAATGATATTCATAATTTAGATGTCATATATATGATATATATCCAGTATATATTTGTATTTATAATTTTACAAATCATTTGGATATAAGAAATGAAATGCACCTTTCATGAAGACGGTAAGCCGTATGTACGCATGAACACTACTTTTATTTCGATATAATATTTTAATGGAATGAAAAAATAATGTTACATTGGTATATTATAATTACAGTATAATATCATATATAATATCATTAACTCCATCCTTTATATGTCCCACGTACGACATTAACGAGTCATACCACTTTGAGGGGGCGGTAGTGAGCACTTCCTCAAATGAAATTATCACGTTTACCCATTATGGAAACCATAAAGGTAGGATATAAATGTAAAAAATAGAAGAATAAAGAAATAATAAACATAATATATAATATATATAAATATAGTTCCATCTTAATGGACACCATGAGAGGCGGTAGGAGATAATCGAACAATCATCGTTTTGTGAGGCATTAGTTTTCCATCCACAGAAACAGTATGTTTTTCACCCATTAAATGGAGGTGTGTGTTAGTGTAGATATAATACTTCTCATAAAAACATATTAATATATTTAGGATACTATTTTTGTTATAAAATAAAGGAATAAAAAGAGTTTAGGTGTTGGAGAAGTAATATAAAAGAAAAGAAGGTAAGAGAAACTATTATGTTAAATTTGGCTAACTCCCATTGGTTTGAACCAAAATCACTTATTGAAGTTACTTCTACCTAAGGGAAGGCTTCTAGATGGAAGGGAGGGATCTTGAGAGATTATTTAGGTAGGGTTTGGATGTGCCAAGGGGATTGAGATGTGGGAGGAATGAGATATATGTGAGATCTTTTTATAAGTGGAAGGAGGGGCTCTTTAGGAAAGTATGAAAATATTATTTTATTATATAATGAACTTCAGTTTCTAAATATCACAAACTAATTAAATTAGAATATAATATGACTAATAGTTTGAATAAAATCATCCAATAGGAATTGGACTGGATTTGGATAATTTTTTAATATTTATAATCATATTTATTTAAAATATTTATTAAAGAGGTAAATATTGTATCATTATTTTGTCATTAATAATTTAATTTATTTAATGTCTAAAAATTATAAAAAAATATCATGATGTAGAAAATATTTTTTATCTTTCCAATGAATAATTATAGTATAAAATATGTCTTATATAACACCATATAAAAATTAATTAACAAAAAGATATTTGTTTATGTCATTTTTCATTTACTTTATGTTAATTAAAATAAAGTGTCATTATCACTCAAAAGTGGCACCATGGGGACCCAAAATAAACCAAAAGACGCTCATGGTCGAATGTGTATCATCCAATAGGATTAGGAAACCTGTTATCTTAATTTTAAATTATTATTGTAATATTTGTTTACCCTTATTTACCAGATTTACCCTTTAACCATGGTAAATAAAATATTTCTAAAGTAAATAATCATAATGTCTAAAAATAAAAGTTACCTATTTACACAAATTGGAAATCCTGATTAAAAATAGTGAGTCCATTTTTCCAAATTCAAAACACAGAAGTGGAAGAAACTAATTTAAAATTAATTTCCACTGTCAAAACAAAAGGCGTGTTTTTAAGTAATAATAGCTATCAAAAGATTGACACTTGTTTAGGTCCAATGTCAAAGTGAAATTTATTACCTTGACAAAAATTGGATTAAATGGTAAAAATATAATCTAATTAAACTTTAAAAAAAATTAAAAATATAATCTATTCCTATAAATAAATTAGATTAAAATGCAATTTTGAATTAAAATACAGTATTTTCAGTAGTCATTAAAAACGACCTTTATCCGAAAAATTCCAAAATTTCATCCAAATTTTATTTTGATGTCCCAATTCAAAAGAATAATAATTTTTTTGTCAAATATAACATATAAAATTGACAAAAACTAGATTTAAAAAAGGATCTCCATCAAAAGGCAATAAATCGACCTTTTAAAGAATATTAGAGTATTTGTGCTTAAAATTGGATTAATTCACATTTTAAGCCGTTAACTTTTTTTAGATAAATATAAAAACATTTGAAAAACTTTTATAATCATATTGTAGTTAGTTCTATTCATTCCCTCCAATATAATGTCTTGGTTTTAACTACCTTTAAAATAATATTATTATACTATTAGTGTGAAACATAAGATTTCAAAGAAACCTGTTGTTGCGTATTGGGTACGCCATCGAGCATATCAACCCCTTTAAAGTAAAATTAATATTTAATTCACAAATATGAATAATTATGAAAATGTATTATTTCTTTATTTACATGGGATGTTACAATATAAGACATGGTAATGGTGATATGATCACTACGACTCAAGACTTTTAATTTAGGTAAGAGAGTGTCATATTATTGGTATAATGACAAAAAATATCAGGATGTATAATAAATTAATATATAATTTATATATAATGGAAAAAGATTAAAATTTATATATATTCTGAATAAAAAATATATTATATAGATATAATGAAATTATATAAATATGACTTTCATTTTTTAGTTTTAACTACAATCCATCTTATTTAAGTCTCCAAAAATTATAATCATTATCCTCAAATTTATATTAGATATATATGAATATATATAGTATATATCACGAACATATAATATGTTAATGAAAACATATGATTTTATAATTTTATTAAAATTTTTATAATTTATAACATTTATTGAAAAGAATATATATATATTGCTAAAATACATATTCTATTGGATAATTTATTTCAGTAGATTTTTAAAATGGTAAAAAATTTCTTGGTAATAATAATTAATAGTAATAGATTCATTTTTAGGTAGGAAAATGATAGTATTATTATGATAATGTAATATATTTAACCATTGGAAAATGATTTATTAGTTTTAAATGACCAATATAAACAGATATAACTATTGGTAAAAAGAAGTTTTGATACTTAAAATCCATACCAATAGAATTTATTATATGATTGAATTGATCCTTTTTAAGAACAGATATATTATATGTCAATAAATTTCTATTCGTATAATCCATTTTTTGTTGTGTATTTTTTTTTTGAAATTATGAGTATTTTAAACATCACATGGGTATTTTCACTAGGTGAAATATTTTCTCAATCTAGAGGCTAGCAATGCCACTTTGAGAATGTTAATTCTTAATACCTCTTTAGTTTAATTGGGTAAATCATTTTTCATGACCTCTTGAAAAAATGGATTTTGGTAAAATTTTGGGATAATGTTTTATTACTCTCATTAGCTATGAAATTAAATGGATATAATTAAAAGAATAAGATATGGATCGACATGAAAAAGGAAATTAAAATCATAATATATGTTGAGATTTTATTTTTCATTATTTAATTCTTTAGGATGAGTTATTTATTCTGCTCGTAATTATTAAACATGCTAATCCAAATAGATTGCCAATTTGTTAATCTTTGAAATTATATGATTTATAAAAACTAGATGTTAAGAGAAGTTTGTACTTCCATTTGGATTCAAATTGATGTTTGTTTTATTATTTTCAAAATTTTTTATTTCAATCCCTTTTGTAAATCAAGAAATTTTTTTTTACTGATGAAATATAATTTGAGTGAGCATTTATATTAACTCTTAAAGATAATTTTTGAGAGAATATAAATATGGAAATAAATTTTTAGTGGCATTTTAGCTTTCCATTTTTTAGATTCATTATCTACCATTGTATGCAACTAAGTGATCGATTGAGGAAAAAACATCTTAAGTGTGGCACAATTAGATGTGACATTTATTTAAGGTGTTTTTACAAATATCTACTTTTAGTAATATTAAATTGTCATGTCTAAATTAGTCAGTTTATTATTATTTTCTTATTTTAGGTTAATTTTTTGTGGTCTAGTAGAGTTAATGAAAAAATTAATTTAAAGTATTGATTTTTAGTTTTTATTAATAAAAATTCATTCTTTAAATTATTTGTTAATAAATGTTGATTTTATTTATTTTATGTAAATTAATATTAATGTTTAGTTATGATGTCAATAATTTTTCAATTTATTTTTGTTTTTTATTTAAATTTTTTAATTTATTTGAAATATAAATTACGAAAAAACCAATTCTCAATTTTAATGGAGTATTTTTCAATTACTAATAATTTATGTGCAATTAACGCACTAAATTCCAAATTCTAGTGCAACCCATGTCACAAAATTCCTTTGGGAAGATTCTAAATAACCATTTTGGGTCCATTTATATATTAATTTCTGTAATCCTCTCCACATAGATATTCTAAAAATATCCACCATCGACCAGAAGAAAATGGGATTCCACCGAGATGTGAGAGTCTTCGAGGTTGAGCTTCACAAAAAGGAGAGAAGGACACTAGTCAGATGACTATGTTTTCATGACATGTCAAATTGATTATGATTTAAAGATGATTCTATTGTCTAGGGAATACCCTAAGTCATCTCTCAATGATCATTGTTAGGTTTAGAGTGTGTATTTTAAATAAAAATTACTAAAAGAGGGGGTTGTTTTGAAAATAGTTTAAAGAAACTAACTTCTTTTAAGGAGTTTAATTGTTTAATACCCTTAGGGATTTTGAAAAATTTGAGATCAAGGGTTCTTTGAGAAGTCACTACTGAAATTTCATTCTCATTATTCATGGAGATTAATTAGGGTTTATTTAAGTCCTTGGTAGAAATTAATCAGAATCCCGATTACTTTCCAAGCTTTTATATCAAAGGACGTTGAACCAGACCTTGACATAACAATCACATAAAAAAATTATAGATCTCATGAATGATATAATGACTTCCAAAATAAATTGAAATATAAAATAAGTGGGGAATATATGATTTTTGTTTTGTTCAATACGAACAACACAAGTCACACACTCGAGATTTCTCATCGATAAGTTAAAAGT
The DNA here is from genome assembly GCA_963277665.1 of Viscum album. Taxonomy (NCBI): domain Eukaryota; kingdom Viridiplantae; phylum Streptophyta; class Magnoliopsida; order Santalales; family Viscaceae; genus Viscum; species Viscum album. The sequence goes on along the minus strand of OY728122.1, from coordinate 813,149,308 downwards.
AAATAGTATTCCATTCGATTTAATCAAATAATGCATTCAAACTAGAATAAGAGTAAGATAACTCAAAATTAAATGTTTTAAAACAAAAAATACATCAAAAAATTTGTAGTAAAAGTGCTGTAAATCCCTTTATAATATGTGTAGCTCCCTCACAACGAATTCCAACCGTTTATCCTAACATTGAGAGGAGGAGGAAAGTCAGGTGGAACACCTTCTTCATCCTTTAAAACCCTATGAGGATAGGGACCTCCTGGACTTCTAGGATGAATATAGGAATCCTTAAAAACTAAAAATTGGTATATATTGGCTCATAGTTCGAACTTTCCAATGAGGTTCTCATGGTGCCCTTTTATAACTAAAATGGTAAGTGGTTTTGGGCACATAGTTTTCAAGATACCACTTGTTTCTCTATTTTGGGTTAAAATATGATATTATCTCAACTTGGAAAAAAGATAAGAGTTTTTGAAAATACTATTTAATATAACCATGTCAAATATGGTGGCCATTGACCAAATATTATTAGATATATAGTCTACATCCCGAACCAAAATTTTGAATTTGGGCAAATTCAGTCCCCTGGACAGAATGGTTCAGACGCGCCACCATATGGACACATTGGGCTTTAGTTTATTGAGATAAATTATATCCCATAATGTTCTGGATCGTATAAAAAATTTCATCCCATTTTAATTCATTAATTTCATAAAATATTCAAAATATTGTATATGTGTCACTGGGCTTCAATGAAGTTTAGTCCATTTTCATTCTATATCATCTTCAAGCCCTCCAAATCACCTCCTCCTACAATTAAAAAACAAAAACAAGTATTATTTACCCTTTTAAAAGTGATAAATATTAAATAATGGAATAAAATATGAAATGAAATTTGATATTATATATGGAAATTATAATACAAAACTAGTTTATCACATTAGTGTAAGGATGAAAATGAAACATTGAATCGTGATATGATCATCAGATCTGGACAAGAACTGCTGTTGAAGATTGACTTGGTTTTAAGAGATACCGACTGATGATCGTATCGAGATTCAATGTTTCATTTTATCCTATTTACTAACCAATTAGTATGATAGAAACATCACATACAATTTATGAATATTCTTAAAGAAGAAGTGGCAGTTTTCTTCCTCTATTTAGTTAACTGCATTTAAACATTCACAGAATTTTTCATGACATGATAATAAAATAACCTTCAATTTAATACCTCTTTTATTTGAAGGAAATTTCGAAGGTGTATTTGAAATCTCTCTTTCAATTGACCTTTTTGTGTTATCTTTCAACTAATTCACCATACTTGGAAAAACTTACCCAAAAGTTAATGAAGTGTTTAGTCCATTTTGTTTTTTTAATCTTAAATTAAACTAGTGTATATGGGTGATAAATATATAATAATGCGATAAAATTAAATATCATGATCTATATTTCATATTTATACATATCCAGTGTAATCATCACCTATTCTGTAAAACATACTTGAAAGGTAATGAAGAATTTACTCCATTTTGTTCATTTTAAAATATAATACCATACTAAAGTTTATGGGTGATAAAGATATAATAATGGGATGTAATGAAAGATCATGATCCATATTTCATATTTAAACATATCTAGTTTAATCATCGCCTATTCATATCTTCTCTTTGTTTTCTCCTCACAAGCTTCTCATAGATGAGAAGTTATGTAATACCATCCATCTTCTGATGTTTTATCCGCAACTAACATCAGATGTTGAGGATAATATTTTGAAAAAACTATCATAATCATAAAACATGAATATCCTATAAGTATTTTCACACACTTTCTTCCTGAGGTGGATAAACATGTAACAATTAGGGCCCACTAATAGCACAACCACTCCACCTTAACATGGTCATCAGGTTCTAGCCCACCAAGCACCACTAGTTTCCACAGACACGTGGTCCCCTCCCTAGGTTCCACCCAATTTCCCAAATAGATCATCAAATTAATGAATTATGACACATTCCAACACTTGTTCTTTTTAGTGTGTTTTTCCTCACTCACACACACCCTAATACACTTCTAGGGATGCCACTCATCCTGGCCACTACTCTATGTCAAGAATGCTTAATTATGGACTTCTAATCATGTAGACTTTTAAAAATAAAGGTGTAACTTGTTGACATTATCCATACCATTTATCCTTTTAACCTTTTAACATTCTAGGATGTTACATTCACCCCCCCTATAGAGCACAACATCCTCATTGTGGACCTTAAATCACAACCTAGGTAATGTCACTGCACTTTTGATTGGGTTCCTCCTCTGATACCAATGTGACAACTGGGCCCCACTAATAGTATAGGCACCCTGCCTTAACATGGTCATTGAGTCTTGACCCACCAAGAACCACCAGTTTCCCCGAAAACATGTGTTCCCCTACCTAGGTCCCACCCACATGCCATAACTAATCATCAGACTAATGAATATCCCGAAAGGCCAACACTTTCTTCTTAGTGTGTTTTTTCCTCACTCAAAAACACCCTAGGAAACTTCTCAGAAGTTCACCCATCCTGATCAATACTGCTTTCCAAGAACGCTTAACAGTGGAAAACTAATCAGGTAGTTTCCCAAAAAAAAGTTTCACCTTGTTCACATGAGTCATATGATTTATCCCTTTTAACCCTTTAACATTCTGAGGTGTTATAAAACAAGTAGTGGGGACACCAACACCATGAATTTCCAATATCGTAGGACTTTTCACAAGAGCCCTTACTACTCTTTCAAAACATGTGCTAGTGAGGACAATAACATTTTCCATTATTTATCGTAATGTATTTGAGGTAATAATTGTCATTTTCTATAAAACAAATCTACCAAATTAGTGAGTTTTTCTTGATTATTGGTTAGACATTACCGATTAATTTTATAATCAAATGTCTCTTCCTATTTAATCTAACATTAGCAACCCTCTGTACTCAAATTGGAATACGCTGTCACTTGAGTATTCTAGAGGAAAGGATCCTTCAAACCTCTCCACATAGTCTAAAAGTTTTTTCTACACCACTACTAGAAGAGTTTCTATGTAGTATTTTGACTGACTAACCACATTAACTCGTGACTCCTTGATCTGTTAAGTGAAGTCTCAACCTCTAAAATGAAAAACATGATTTACTCAACACTTTCCTCTAAAGTTGTAACAAGTTATATTTGGATACAAATTTACTATCAAATTCGGTTGAGTCAACCAATCACTCTCATAAGAACTCCCCAGTAGTAGGAGGCACCATCAACTTTGGCTAACGAGCACCTCGTACACCCGGTTTTGTTCAAATTCAAATGATGTAAGGCATTTGTAACTTAATATTTTAGTGACAGTTTTTAATATTTCCTAAAAAATATAATATATTTATATTAAATATGTTTATACTAAGTTTTCATGCTCAAAACTAAACATGAATTAATAGAAAAACATTCATCGTGTCATTATGCATTTTTCTTGTTCATTATTTTATGTGTTTCTCACAGACATGAAAATGCATAAAATAATAAACAGTGCATGAAGGAAATAAAATTAACCAGCTAGTCCTGAGAATCTAAAGTTGGTTTATCCATTTAGAATCAATAGATAAATCATGGCCTAGGGGAATCATACCTGAGTCAGGTCTTGTCTCATGATGCATCCCATCCTCAGTCTAGTGTGTCCATATCTTTTCTGGGTTTTCACCCCGACTTGGCATGGTTCACCCCTTACAGTGTCATCATCAATAATACATCAATAGTCGCATGCATACGAGGGTGTCTTAGAAGGCACAAAATACATACAAATAATGATGGTCGTGTGGGCCCTAATACATATTTGATAAAAGAGAACAATGTTCAAACCATCATAAAAATTAACTAATTATTAAAGACATCACATGTAATTATAATAAATAAATAATTAAAACCATACATACACTGTCGATGCATGAGACTAATCTATAGATAAATTAAAAGTGCGATAAAATTAAAATGCAATAAATTTAATGTCGAGGGATTTTAAAAAATTAAATGAATTGTTGAAAATTCTGATAATTTAATTTAATTAGGTCCAGTTGTTAATTTAATTTTTATTCCAAAATAAAATTATTTTAATAATTTAAATTTAAAGCCGAATCAAATTAAAAATTCAGAATATGAAAATTAATATTTTGTTTTAAATTCCGAAATATATTTAATTAAATTTTGGATATTTAAAAAAAATATCAGGATCTAAACGTACTCAATCTAGTTGTGAGCCAGGACGAACCGACACTATCTGATATCGGGCCAGGAAAAACCCATGTGGGGCGAATCTGGGCTGGGAAGACCCGCCTTGACTCATTCCGGTTCGATCAGATCCAACAAGACTTGTTGCAGGGTGGGTCGGGTCCAACATGACTTGCGGGAAGCCGTGGGATCCTGATAAAATATAGGTAGTACATGACAAGGGGTCGCACGTTCCAGTCATTATCAATCATGAAGCAGGCCAGTCAATCCGTACCAGGGGTTCTCGGTAGGTCCACCGGGTCTCCTCAATGTTGGGATCCCACACAACATCATGGGGGTCAGAAAATGGGTGAGAATGGTGGGGTGCACCGCTCGGTGTCGGTGGCCGTGGCAGTTGCAGAATCAGGATGGTGGCATCGTCTGTAGTGGTAGGGAGGTCGGTCAGGGGTGTGCCAATGAGGGTGTCTAGTGGAGGTAGGCGCTTGGGTCGACTAGAGGTGGACGACTGTGGTGTCATTGGTGCCATGATGGCTAGCCGCTCAGGTTCATCAAAGGAGGAGGCTCGCCCAGGGAGGAGTGGCATGCTCAAGAAGAGACAATAGTGGTGGGCCCCACATTTTTTAAATAATTTTTTTTCTCTTTGGCTTCTTTGAGAATCATTCCACCCCTTTCTGTAAAAAGGGGGTATTTTTTTAAATAAATGTCACTTGTAGCCAACAAGCCCCACCCACCAGCCAAACAATATTTCATTTCTCGAATTATGTAAATTATACCATCTGCCAATATCTTTTTTTGGTGATCGAAATCTATCCAGATCTTGGCTGTATTTTTTGGTTGATTGGAATTATCACTAGAAAATTGAAACAAGTAAATTTTAATAGGTATAACAATATATGTTTCAATTTTAAATACCCAAAAACCAACCAAAAAGGATTCATATTAATTTTTTTTGGATGGCCATAACATGGTCAGCCAGTATTGGATCAACATGCGGTCAATTTCATTGGAACCGAATTTAAGCTCTACACTTAATTTTAAGGTGGTTTTAATTTTCTTGGATTAGTAAATACATGCGATCACTTTGATACCAATTTTTTGTATCAAAACATGCAGTGGAAAGTGGTGGTTAGTGATTTAAAAAATTTTCTCACCAGAGTGATTAAAATACATCGTCTCTGACAATTCGAGACCCAATAGAGGTTCTAGGATCTCACGTGAATTATCATAGCATAAAATTAAACATGAATGGTTACCTCATTGGATTCAATGCACATTCGACTACAACTCATCACCAGTGAACATTTCATGAAATATTCAAATTCAAACCCCTCTAGATCATCCACCCACACTTCATGAATCTATACGTATGTTTTCTGTCAAAATCCAAGTGTTGGTATGATGCTTAAATGATTCCTTCGATGTCATGATGGTCACATTGATCTTGTTCCTTTGATCCGCAAAGGCGTTCTTCGATTTCTCGCTCGAATAGATTCTTTCTCTCTTTAGGATGCAAGGAGAGAGGCAATATCTCAATACGTTGGAATGAACAACACAATGGAAATGAGCTCATGTAAACTTATATAATGGATTTTGGAAATACATAGATAGGGTTCTATGGACCCCATATATCTAACGTCCACTAAATAAGAAATAAATAAATAGTTACAAAAAACTAACTACATCATAAATATTATTTATAGTTTTTCACCTACTAGTAATATATATTAAGTATATATTATGTGATAAACCCGAGTCATTAACTCGACTCATAATTCACACTAATATTTAATAAACCATGAATGTTAAAATAATATTCATTCGTATAATATTATTCCATATATTTACTTAAACACTTGTAAATATTATTACTACATAAATTCAATCCAATTATTCTATACTCAAATAACAATGAATTTATTTATTATTTGATGATCGATAATATATGGACAACTCTCGAAACATGTGGTGGGGCCCATCATGTCTTATACATCTATTCACCGAAATATGGAAAACTCTTGAATATGCTATTTTATTTGACCCTCTAGAACCTTATCTCAGTAGTATAGATTACTATTCATAGACCATAAGTAGAGTCTAACAACCCATCAAGGCCCCAAAAGAGATAAGGAATAGTCATATAAATGAAAAACTTTCCTTCGAACATGCATTGTGTCATATAATCTATTTGTCTCATGATATCTCATAAATTAATATGCATGGATTATATCATCATCAATTTTTTATTTTTTATTTATTGATATAACTGGATAGAATTACCTTTGACTACATTGGTCAAGGATTTATAAAGGTACTATCATCGAAGTCAACTAGGCTCGAGATATCACTTCCTCAACTCAGAAGTGATAAATTCTATCTTGATCATTCAACCAATGCCATACCACCAACGATGCACCCAATATGGATTCTTTGTCGTGATTTTTGTTTTTCATTAAAGAACATGATCAAATGGATCATATTGATAGTGATCTCAAGTCAGGAGACCAATACACATGTTCATAGCTAGAAACAACCAATAACACCTGAAACATATGGTGTTACTATTGGAAGTTCGTTCCTCATGATCTCATCTACTAGAGATCACCAAGTGAAAACTTCATGAGAAGAATTCTCAATACTTATGAGCCCTCGGCACGTGATAGTCAGACATCAACTATGTCCGACCTGTATGATGTATATAGACCATATGAAATATGTTTAAGATTAATGTAATAGTATCTCGAGGTCCTCATTATAGAATGAGAACAATTTTTGTCAAAGCTATGGGTATAGGAATTTTTTTCAAGACCTATACCCGCAGTTTTTCCAAAAACACGGGTATAGGATTTTTTTGAAGACCTATACCCACATTTTTTTCAAAACCATGGGTATAGGAAGTTTTTGATGACCTATACCCATGGTTTTATAAAACTGTGAGTATATCTTTCCCACATTATGGTGGGAAAATATTCACGATATAGAAAAAAAATTTGGCAGGAAAACCTATACCCACGGTTTTCTATCCTATACCCATGGGTTGAATTAAAATATTTAGGCTGATAAAATTATATAAGCATATTCGTTCAATGAATTTGTTGGTGAGGAGTAATAGGTTAGTTCCAACAGTTGGGGTATCGAATACCACTGGCCTCTTTTTTGTGAATACAGAGAAATGCATTAATATATTATAATAAATGCAGATATATATAAAGGTGTAGTCGTTGCAGCTTGGATGGTTAAGTGCTGGATATTTTCTGAGTCAACACGGGTTCGAATCATGCTGTGTTTTTTTCGTAATAAGGTTAGAGATTAATATATATATAAATGTAGATATATATTATTGTAAATGGTTTTGTCGAAGTGGTGAGATGCGTTGAAATGCAGGTTTTGGTCGCGGGACGTCGCGGGTTCAATACTTGCTTGCTCCGTTTTTTCACTATTTTTACCCATAGTTTTAAAACCGTGGGTATAAGACATTGACAGTGTGGATGAGGCTTTGACACGGTGGAAAAAAATATACCCATGGCTCGAAAAACCATGGGTATCGGTTAGAAACCTATCGTGATGCCTCCGGTTCACACAGTTCCCAAAACTGAGGGTATAGGTTTTGGGGGCTATACCCATGGTTTTGAACCATGGGTATTGGTTATTTATAGAGTAGTGAGTGACTAATACACTAATATATCTATATTATATGATATTTTTTAATAATATTATCATGAAATCTCTAGGATTTCATTATAATAAGAAACTTCTATAATCAATTGTTGTGATAAATACTATAAATAATTTGTCTTATATTATATGTAAAAAATGGAAGTATGTGATAAGAATAAAAAACATATATGTAAAACTATATACATGATCCAAAAATTTAATCTAAATACCAATGTTCGTTCTAGGTTACTATATCATTGGATTCATAAATTAATAATCCTCAACCTGATTTATCTCATATGATGTTCCGATTGAGAAAGCGATTTAGTTAGCTGGTCTACCATATTATTCTTTATGTCTACTATAGAAATTTTGATTTCACATTTTGAGTAAAATATCTCAAAATATAATATTTATTATGTGTACTATTTATCCATTGTTTCAACCTCTATAATTTGAAGAGAACCAATATGATAATATTATCACATTATAAGGTAATAAAAGGCATTCTAGTAATTCTTATCTTTTTATCCATTTTCTTAGAAAACATCTTCTTAGAGTGATTTATACTTTATGACATAGGGAAAAATCTTCACTTATATTGTTCTATATTTTATCTTTTCCATACCTTTTCAATGTTTTCACGTGAAAATATTATAAGTAGCACATTTTATTTATCTCAATAGATATTTGTCGCTAGAATATACATTGCTACACAGAAGTCCTTAATGGAGTAACATCCATTGAAATAATACTTTAATGACTATACATATATTGTTAGGTTTATTATTTTTAAAAAATAATAAATATATATAACTAAGAACACTATAAAAATCCTAATAACCTTCTTATAGACACATGATTCCCATTCATTTTTAATGAAACCAAATTCTTGTATGGTCTCAACAAAATGAACATCACATGATCTTGGTGAATTCAACAACGTTAAAATGGATCTCTTTATCTTACACACCTCATTTTATTCTTTTTCATCATAAATCCATACTACTGTTTCATATAAATATCATCCACTAATTTCACATATATGAATACAATTTTTAAATCATTCGAGAAAATACTTAAATTATGGAAATATGATATAGTAAGTTAAATTAAAATAGATTTCAACATAAAAATAGGTGAAAATTTTCAACATAGTATATTCTATGATATTTTCATAAATTATTAGTAACTAATAACTATATGTTTCTCTTAAATTTAACATCCATGTCTATATTATTACAGAATACCCATTTTTATTAGATTAGATTCACTCTATTTGGAAGTTTAACCACAATCCAAACACGATTTTTTATATAGAATATATTTATAAATTCAATGATTCTTCCAATTTTGAGCTTTTGACTTGTTCACATCCTTCTTTTTGGATATATGTTTATTATTATCAATAAATAAATTTATATATTATTTAGTAATAATAAAACCATATCCCTTTGGTTCTCTAACTACCCTACTTGAAATATATAGTATTTTTGTCTCTGGAATAACTTCTTTCATAGGGTTTTATAGAGTTTTTTTCTAGTGAAAATTTTGATACATCTTAAAATTTTATGTTATCAAAGACTATATTTGTTCAATTTTTTCCTTTAGAGATATGAGCCTTTCTAAAAATATATCTTGTAATCAACTATAATTATTTTATCTGAGTTATTGTATAAATAATAACATTTTATTTTCATTAGATACCCTACAAATATGTAATTTATGCATCAAGATACAAGTTTGTTACATAGAATAGATTTAAAAAATGATTCACATCCACATATATAAATATGTTACAAAAAAAATTTCTTCCCATATCATAACTCATATTATATTTCATTATATACTTTGTTTGGAACATGATTAATTATTATTGTCACTTATCGCAATGTATATCCCCAAAAGGATAATGGAATACTTGTGTGACTCAAAATTGATATCACCATCTAACAAGGTATGGTTTCTTGTTCCATTAACACTATTATACTATGTTGTATAAGGGAGAGTGATCAGAGATATTATCTCACAATCTTTCAAATTATTGATTAATTCTTATTTAAGATATTCAACGCCTCAATTTTTCATATTTTAATTATTTCTTACCAATTTGGTTCATCGTATCAATTTATATTCATTGAATTTCTCAACGGAATCTGATTTATGACTCTTAAAGTAGACATATCTTTATCTATGGTTGAATTCTATAAAATTTATTAAGTATAATAATCCACCTATAAATTTTATTAGAAATATTTCATATATATATATATATATATGTGTTAACTAATTTTAGATACTCTATGACCTTTCTACCTTCACCACTAAAAGGTTAAAAATGACATAGATAAAAACAAATTTACCCTGAACTATTTAAATACCATTTTTGATAGAAATTTGATAAGAACTTGCGATTTACATGAACAAGTAAAAAATGTCACAACAAAGTGTAATATGGTTCATTTGATTAGTATTTATTACATGTTTGTAAAAAAAATATTTTATAATTCATGTAAATATAAACCATTATTTACATATTTTCATTCAGTAGCATATTTTTTACTTAAAAAAGAAAAAAAATTTATTTCGAAACATGTAATAGAATTCAACCATGTCAAAACCTATCAAATAAATTCTATTCATGGTAATTCTAGTCACATATTACTATATTTCTAGCATAATAATAATTCAATTAGGAAACATGTGATGGTAATCTCATGTAGAAAATATAAAAATATTGGATCCATTAAAATCTTAGAGATAAATTTCAACTCTTAAAATATTTATATTCTTATGTAATTCCTTTATTTTGATGAAAATGTGTCATCCATTAGTATTTTATAATACAAATGATATAAAAACAATAATATTAAATTCAATGATGAAGATACATGAAGTAGAAGCTTCTATATTCTTCTTTTTTATAAAATTAAAATTATTCATTGAGTAACCTTCCTTTCCATATTTTTAGAATATATCCTGTAGTTCATTTTTTATCTTAGGGTCTTCATATTACTAGTATGAAATTATGAAGGTTGCATTGAAATTTATTTTTCCATTTTTATTTTCTCCTCGACCTTCTTCTTATTAATAATAAAGGGAATAGATTTTCCTTTATTCATTTACTAACCAGTTTGGTGAAATACAACCAAAATATCCAGGAGTATCTAATCCCAACTATTCATGTCAAAATTAATAATGCAGATAGTGTACTTAGATAGCCAGGATGAAAAAACGATAATTTTGGACAATTATTTATCCATATAAAATACTAAATTTATAAGTAAATTAATGTACCTAATGCACATGAGCCTCATCCCAGGTGGACGAATAATTTTTGGGGTACTGTAGATGGTACTGTATTAGGAACTGTAGTAGGTACTATTTTGCAATATAGAAGCCATAAATATTCCCTCGTTTGGCCCTTCAGGCCACCTATTTGGTTCAAGAGTCCTTTAAGGCCTTCGGGCCACCTAGATCATCAAGTTAGTAAGGCCTTTAGTCCACCTCAAGGCCTTCGGGCCACCTTATGTGCAGAAGAAAATAAGAAACCCCACAAGGAACATGTTCTAGATAGTAGATGAGCAAGGAGTGTTCACCATAACAAAAGCTAAAAAAATTTCAACAATGAGAGGGCATGCCACCTGCCATCGGGACATGCCTGTGCATGCACGAGAAAGCCTAGCCGAACAGCCATGCGTAGGTAGAGAGCTGATTTCATGATGAAGATGCTGGGGAGGAGCAGTTCTAAGTAGTATTTCTCAGTTATATGTAATGTTTTGAGCCTATGGGAAATTAATTCCTCTAAGGCCTACGATCCATGTATTACTTACACCTATGGGGCTTGTATTGGTTACACCTCGCCCCTTGAAAGGTAAATTATCAAAATCAATAAAAATGAAGGCCTTCAGGATATTGGATAAATTAATGTACCTATTCATCTATGTTCATGTAGATAAACTTGTATTACTTTTCCTATCATTCACATGAAGAGAATATTATATATTTTATATATTCTTTACCAAGATTTTCTTAATATGATATTTATCATAGAGAACACGGTGTATTCATTTTTTCCTCAAAATGATTTTTTTTCTTAAAACTAATCATTAATGAAACAATGAATTAGACATATAATGCACTCTCCATTTGTCTTTATAGAACTTATTATCTTCTAAAATATGTCTATGATGTGTATTAATAGGTTTAGGTGAATCTAAAAAATATGATTTAATTACTTTTCATAGTACTATTAGAAAATTATTATACCACTCTGATAAATTTTCATCAGTAAGGAAATTTTATTTATCGAAGATTTATCATAGTGATAATGATTCTATGGTGTTAATTTATATTTATTTTCTATACTAAAATAAATGTAAATAATAAGATCTTTATCTTGATTAAAAATTAAAATTACAGATTACTAATAATTTATATTTTTGACTATTTTACCTAATCATAATAGCCTTAACAGTTAGATTTTAAATAATCATTCACTTATATGTTTTAGTGGGAAATCATAAAAATCTCATTTCCTATAGTATAATATACGATTATAATACGACTAAAAGGTATTTTAGTTAGGTTTTACTCAAATAATTGAATTAAATCACAAATGTTTGATTTTATGACTCGAATACCTGATCTATAAATCTTATACACATTTAACTCAATGCTATACTCAAAACTATATCATGTTGATTATGATCACCACTCATATTTATAAATTGGTTAAGTAAACCCATTAACATTATTAGAACCCCTAGATAGATTAAATATCCATAGAATATGTTATGAAGAACACCTTGGTCTAGGGTTTCATTACTAATCATTTAATGGAAGGCATATTGTGAATTAATATTTTGTTTTAGGGTTTTAAATATTTTTTCATAAGAAATCAATTTTTTATCTATGAATTTTGGTTAACTAGTCCATAAAAGCACACATATAAAAAATTAAACACTCAAAATAAAAAAAATGTACATGAAATTATCCAATTTTATTTAATAATGATTATTAATTATTCTCAATCATTGTGATCTCATAGATTAATAAAAAACCATGTAAACCAAAAATAAAAAATTGAAATTATTGTGAGAGTCTTATCTATTAATTATATTATCAAGTAGTGATAAAACAACCTAGACGATATTAGAGAACTTCTTGAGAATGGATTGACTTAGGTTTTTGCCTCAACTATGGTTTTATGAACCATATTTGATTGAATTAACACTGTCTTAGGTCTGGAACCCCCTCTTAAGAGTGAGAACTATATCTTTTATAACGTTTCTCACAATAAAAAGAGGGGTACCAAGGGCGAGGGGGGTTACGTGAAATAAATCATGGTCACACATGTATTTACATTATAAAAGGAGGATGGATGATTTATGAAACAAAAATTTTAATTTAATAATAACAATTATATAAAATTATAAACAATGTAATAGTAAAAATTAAATTAAATTAAATTAAATAATATAACATATATGACTATTTTTTTATGATCATTCAAAATATACTGAAAATTTTTGGAAATGAAATATACTATAAAAAATTCACCTAGATAGTTTTATTTAATTAAATTATAATTAATAAATTAATTTTCATAATTATTTTGTTTCTCTTACAATCCTTGACACCCCATTTCAGAATTCCTTTATTATTATCAAAATATATTATATATAAAATATAAAATATTTGATATTTTTATTGAAATAAATTATAAATAAATACCCCAACTCATCACATTTAAATAAATAATTATTTTAAATAAAGGTTGTAAAACATGTAGGTAAGGTTATAAGTAAATCAACATAACCAAAAATATGTAACTATGAATCATTTTTAATTTTTATTTAAATATTTAAAAATAAATATGATTAAGGGTATTTAAAGCATGTCAGGGCTCCACTTAATATCCAGACTCCATTATTTTTTTACCCATTCTTTGTTAGTGTGGGTGACCAACACCTAAAGAGAGTTTTTACAATTTGATTACCATATCATGCATACAATTAGATATTTGATGGATTTATACATACCATGATATTATCATTATTTCTTCATGTATTATATATGGTAATGTGCTTAGGCTTCTTGTCATATCAAAAGGATATAATAGTTCTTAGATATAGTGAGAACCTCATGATACTATCATAATAAAATAAAACATATGTCTTATGGTCTAGATATATTAATTTTATGGGACACATATGATGTTTTACTATCTGGAGTTGTGGGATCATAATCATTGACACTTCTTCGCAAGAATCTTTCAGTCTATAATCACAAGTATAAAAGATCGTAAGTAATCACCCAATAATTGAATGTTCACATGTTTTATGTGTTTTTAGATTTTCCTATCTATAATCATGTCGATTAGTCTCTTGACTTTAAATATGTATTAAAACATGACATGAATTTCATAGTTTTACTCATGGAGAAAAACATGAGAATTTATATTTTGGGTGAGGTAACTTGGGTTAAATATAGAATCAATGGAATGTCGTTAATTTAATAACCCAAACAATTATTTTTATTTTTTCTATTTTCGAAAAATATATATGTTTCCCTTTAACAAGGATGAGAGTTATTTTATTAATTCTATGGAAATAGTAGATACATGAAATTATATCCATTATAATCGATTAATGATACATTAAATATGCAAAGATGATGACATAAATTATGCATCATTCTTAATGATATTTTGATTAAAAAAGTGATTATATTACATAGTATTCATTAATGGTTTTCAATGTTATAACTTATCATTATCTATTTAAGTCCCATGATATGTCTCTAGATACAAATATTGGTCTATGAATTTGATAAATTTATATCAAGATAAAAACCTAAATGAACAAATATAACATTTTCATAAAAGATACAATGATTAATACAACTCATAGTTTATCCTGACATGAGTCTCATGTTTGTTGGATAGAAATCATCCAAGTATGAATGAACACAATTAAATAAATTCATAAATTAAATTATTTTATATTAAATATTAGAATAATGTGAATTAAATTCATTTCACAAGATATTCACAAGTCATTTATTTATAAATAATTGAATACTATAAATTATTCTTAATAAAAATATAATATATTCCGGATTCATAAAATAAATATGGGAGGCAATAAACCAAGTTAATGGTTGTTAATTTATCAAATTAAATTTCATGTTGTTGTAATTGGGTGATGAATTATTCTTGAAACTTACGATAAGTTATATTAAGTCATAAGTGTTATTTTGGATCTTTTATTTAATATAGATTTATTTAGGGACAAAAATGTAATAAATAAAGTTTAGACCTGAGAATAAAAACTTATTTTAGACCCATAAATCTATGTGAAAGCCCCTTGAATGTATTTCATACCCTTCTACCCTCTATCTCTTGTTTTAGAGAGATAATTAAGAGAAATAAAAATATATAATATGATTTATTATTTATGGATGATATTTTTCATGTTTTGGTGATTGAATAAGTGTTGAAATCACTTGAATATATAATGATAGAATAAAAAGGCCATAGGTCAACAAATGATGGGGTTTTGAAAAATGTGTACATGATTTAGAATGTTAAGCCTTGAATCAATTGAGCTATGATGATCTGACGATGAGTAGAGAATGATATGATCATATAAAATATTAAGATAACATTTAATTATTTTTCCTAAATTTTATGTTTATTGTATATGATACATGAGGGAAATCATGTGTTGGTATACCTGATCTGATTTCATAACTCAAATCATTCAAATTATTTTTAAAACATAGTCCCTGAATGCTTTCATTATGCTTAATTTTTTTCATTATTAGTCATATCAGCTGTAAGGTATTGACCATTGGAATTAAAACAAGATCATGGAGATATTATTTTGGAAATAAAATTACTAAATAGTTATAAATTATGTGTGTGCACTTTGATTCCACATAAAATATCCTAGAATATCAAAAGTATAGTGATGTGGCTCTAAATTCTACATATTTTCCACATCTTCTATTTTTGTTTTTAATGATTTAAATAATTATTTATCGTGTTTTTGTCAAATAATTACACATTAATAATTTTGGAGTTTAATTTATTAATAAACCAATTTAAATAATAAATTTTTTACTTCAAGCCTCTAAAATCATTATTTGATGTTACCTCAATTAATTCCTTTTCAATGTTATAAATATGATTTAAAAATTTTAATTTTGTTAAGTCTTAATTAATTGAGAATTTATAAATTATTTAATTTTACCTTTAATTTAACTTAATTGTTTATATCTAGCTTCTTTTAGATAAATTAACGTTAATCTTCAACTTAAGTAATTAAGACCATCTTTTTTTATTAATTTAGATATTTTTTATTTTAATTTTCTAAATCAATTTAACAATCAATCTTTAACTTTAAAAATTCAACATAATTAGTATAGTTTTAATTTAGTTCTTAATATACTTCACTTTTTAATCATATGAAATTTATATTAATTAATCATTTAATCATTTTATTTAGATTTAATTAACTTATTCATTAATTTAACTTATTAACTTTAAATTTTGATCAATTAAAATGAATTAACTTTCTTAATTATTTCAAATAAAATTATTTTAAATTTAATTGATTTCCTTTGTTAATTTTTACCGATTAAATTTAATTTATACATACTCTTTATAATTAGTAATTTAATTATTCATTTCAATAACTTAGTTATTTTTCAATATAATTCATGAATTTAGTTTTAATTTTTAAAAATAATTAGTTAATTGATTCATTTATATTTTATATATTTATTTATAATTTTAAATCATTAATAACTTCATGGTTTTAATTTAACTAATTTTGTTTCAGGTTATGTAGTTAAAAAATTAGTCACCAATACTCTTTCATTTGTCTCACTGACAGAATATCCAATGGTGACTTAATTTTATACCTATTCTATTTTAGAAGACCTATCGAGAATTCTTCATCCGCCTACTAAAACCGTTACCCTTCATAAATCATCCACCGATGCCATGGCCTATCGATCTCCGTGATTTTACATGAGTAACCGACACAGTGTGACTTAATGATCACTCCGCTCATTAATGCAATTTATCTACCGACACCAGCCACCCCTTTCCTCATGGATTACCAACACTATAGCAGCATGACCTACTGATACCATGTCTGTCTCACCTAAAAATCCCCTGACTCCATCCATGACCCACTAACACCCATTCAAGTTACTATTGCAGACTCCATCTCTCCCACAGTAGAAAAAACTAATTTCACAAGGCAAATCGAAACTGAAACTTTTCAAAACCCTAAAAAAGATGATGTAGGTCCTCTACACAAGATTTCTTTTGTTAGTGGAGTCTCAATTAGTCGATTTTGTGAAATGGATGCTTTTGGGAGTTGGTGTTCACCATATATTTCCACTTCACTAAAATCCCATACTATCACCAGAATGCAGAGGCCACGACTCAGCCGTAGCTGCCGCCACTCGAGAAACACCTGGTCACCATATCCTAGAGTATTGGATGTGTGGGGAGGTTCTCGAGCTGGAAACTGCTAGTCGGGCCACCTTCATTACTTGGCAGCCATCCGAGGAGAAGCATTGCCATTTATGAGTGAGGATAGGAGCTGACCACCATTTTGGGAAGGCAGCAAAACACCCCATGGGGAGCACACTGGAGAAGAGATAGAGAGGGGGAGAAAATATTAAAAAAACTACACTAAAAACTAAATAAATAAAATAAAAAAAAATTAAAATTAAAAATTAAAAATAATCAAACATAATAAAATAAAATATAAAAAATATTTAAAACTAAAATATTAATAAAAATAATTTATGAATAAAATTTATTATTAATATAATATTATTTTACAAAATAAACTAAAAATAATAATACATAAGTAGTTTCATTAATCGAAGATTATTAATTATAATAATATTATAAAATATACTAATTAAAATAAAATTAATAATAATATTTAATAAAATAAATAATTAACCTAACAAATTAATAACTTTTTATACCAAAATAATATAGTAAATAAAAATCTTCAGTTAATTTATTAAAATATTAACTCCAATAAGATAAATTAAATAATTAAATAATAAATAATTAATAATATTTTAAAATAAAATAAAAAATAATTAGTTAAATCTTAATAACTAAATTAATATTAAATAACTATTAATAATTTAATGATTCCAAATTATGTTATTAATTTTTTAATTCTAACTTATTTATGAATTAAATTATATTTATTAGCTTCATTAATAGTGTTTTAACTTTTTATTTTTTTGACCTCGATTTCATTTTCATGTACAAGAATATACAATATCCCATCTATATTCATAATTCCAACCCTCGAGAATTCAGTTGTTGGAGAAAAGTAAAATTGATGCGTGTTCAATGGAAAAACACACGTGTATGGTGCGTTAGATTAAGATATAACTATGTCGGTGGAAACAGTTGGTGACATGCAGTGGATGATAGAGAATTTTATAACATGGCATCAGGAGGGAGTATATAACTCACTACTCATTCGAATGATTCATTCGAGACCCAGAAGAGTGGAGACTCGATCGACAAGATTACTTGAAGACAAACATCTAGAGAATTGTGGAACGGGAACAGAACAACACCTAAACTCATAGAGGGATATTTATTCACCAATATTTTTTAATTTATTTACTTGTAATCAAATGTTTTCAGTTTTTGTAATGAATACGATCACAAGCTAAAAAATCTTAGCTCGAGAATTTTTAATTCTACTTGTCTGTCTTTTAGATTTTCTTCACACTCTTTCCTTTTTATAAAATCAAAATCAATCGGTGATATTGATTATTATTATCTTTTAATTTTTGAAATATAAACTATTTTCAAATTCAAAATTCAAGATCAATCAGTGAGAATAATCTTGAATGCATTTATCAAATATTTAATTCAATTAACATTGGTATTTTATAGTGAGTTAAATTTCAATTTTCTTCTATATAAAATTTTTAAGTAGCTCGATTGACATTTGGAATGGAGAATTCCATGTTTCAATATTTTTTATATCATGATAAGGGAAATTATTTAACTTTTATTGAGGTGTAATTCAATAAAATTTTGTGTAGAAATCATCCTTTTAACATGTAAATTAAAATTCCCAAGTGTTTATTTTGATTTGTTGCTTCTCAGGTCTTGCTACTATGTCCCAATTCACTGCTAATCAGATAGTTCATCACAACATAGTTTTTAACATAGTTATCTTTAGTAAAAATATTCATTTAGTGTCTCATTACTACCTTTTAAAAAAATATATAAAAAAAATTAATAAACAACATCTCACCACTGCTGACAATAGTAGTGTTGTTTTGAAAGGAAAATTGGTTACCAACCTACCCTGTGGGTTCTACCATACAAAACACAATACAATAGTGAGTAGTAAAATTAAAATATTAAAATTTGACTGGTTTCAATGATGAAGAGTTTATGTTTTTGGTGCCTTTTCCTGAGAGGGCTTCGATCAACCACTTTTCTTAAAAAATAAAAAAACATCACATAAAAAAACAAACAACAAAATTAAAAATTGAAAACTGTGTAATTTTTTTCCTATTTGATTTATTGTCTGTTTTAACCAATGTTATTACATTATTATTTTAATATCATTTTTATTACGACTCGTTTACTACAATTTTTTTGTTACTACTGTTTGTGCTTATTTGACTATGTTATCACACTTTTCATGAGCACAAGATCTTCAAGTGATAGGTTTGAGCCCTTGAACTTAGAAATTGATAATTGTCTCACTACTCTTAAAAAACAGAATTGAAATGGAAAATTCAGATGAAATAGTTCCTACACCTCAAAATCCATAAAAATATCATCAAAATATCTTAGATGAGATAAAGAGACCTAGGATTAGAGAGTTCCAACTCCCTCATGTGTTAAGAAATCCTTCTTCAATTATAATTTCACTGATATCCAGAAACTATGAACGTAAAGAGTCCCACATATCTCTACCACCTACTTTCAATGGGATCTCTAATAAGGAATATCTGGCCTTCATTAGAGACGTCAATAATAAAATGTAATAACTAACACTCTTAGGACTCACTGATAATGATCTTAGAATGAGGGTATTTTCCTTTTTCTTTAAAGTAATTGCTAGGAATTGGTTCTTGAGCCTAGATGAAAATATTTTTGAGAATTGGGATCAAGTGTACAACTCATTTATCATGAAATGGTGAACTTAGAAAAAAATACCAAGTTTTTTCTTAAGTGGATGGAGAATCCATTCATGATCTTTGGGATAGATTCAGGGTCATCCGTAGGATGTGTCCCCATAATCAAATCTCATTCCACCTTTTCATGGATACTTTCTATGAAGGGATTATCTCCTCTAGACAAAACCTTTTTGACCAAGCTTTTTATGATTATTATAATGATAAGACTGATGATAAATTAAGTCAAATCTATAATAACCTTTCATTAAACTCTAAACATAAAAACTCAAGAAGAAAAAGAGTTAATAGAAATGTTAACAATACTAGTTCTGGAAAAATAAATGATACTATAGACCAACATGATGAAATTAAAAACCAACTTCAAACATTAATGAACTTTAATAATAAACAAAATATTGATTAAATGATGTTTCAAAACCAAAATCAATCACTTATAGAACAATTTTCTCAATGTGGGATGTTCAGTCACACTAATAACTTCTGTGCCATCTTTGATATTCTATCCCAACAAAAAGAAAAATCAAATTTTGTTAATTAATGTTCTAGAATGACTGCTAAGGATGTTATATTTTCAATCAATTACAACCAAAGCTATATGAACCATCCTAATCATTCATGTAAAGAACAAGGAATGATTAAACAATCCACTACCCCTAATTATCCAATCTCACCTAGAAAAAAAATTAAAATCAACAAAGGGGAGAATCGTCAAATACACAAGGAAATTATGATGGCCAAGTGTCTTCAAAACTAGATCAAATTTTAAATATAATGGACTCTCAAGAGGAAAGATTCAAAACCCAATTGAATAAACCTCAACCTCAATATGAATTTGATAAAATTAAATGTTATGTTAGAATGAAAAACATGGAAAATTAACTGGGTCAAATAGCTAGAGACTTTAATTATTGGGATAAATGTAGATTTACAAGAACAATTGATCTAAACCCTATAGAGAATTCAAAGGCTTTTGTCACTATATGTGGGATTAATACTCAAACTATAGCTGAAAAAGTCGTTGAAAATGATCCAACTGAAAAACCGTGTGAATCTATAAATAAAAATCTTCATTTTGTAGATTCTGGAAATCAAAAGAAAAGTCTTGAAAATTATCAAAATATGAACCTTTCACATATAAATCATGATGAAATTTATTTTATAATTAAAAAATAAAGGAATGTGAAAATATGTTGAAGAAATGAGGGATATGCATACTGTCTTTAGGAATTCTCCCCTACCCATACATTTCTTTAAAAATATGAATCCCAAATGTGATACCAAGGCTGAACTTCTTAAATTTCATGGGTATTTGACCAAGATCCAAGTGAAAATTCCATTCATTCAAGCCTTAATCAAAATTCCATCATATTTGGAATCCATTAAAAATATTTTTTCTAATAAAAAAACTATTAAATAATTTTCTACCTACAGACTCACCAAAGAGTGTCGTGCAATAATCCAAAAAGAAAATACCACCCAAACTCAAAGACCCAGGTAGATTTTTATACCCTATTCTTTAGGAAATTCAATTCAACTAAACTGCCTATGTGACTTAGGTGCTAGCATCAATATTCTCCCATAATCACTATTCCAACAGTTGAGATTGAGTGATCATTAGTCCAACACAATCATCCTACAACTAGGTGAAAATTCTTTCACTCGTCTTGTGGGAAGGGTATATGACTTACTGGTTGGATTTGGGAAACTTTTTTCTGCCTATATACATTCTAGTCAAAGATATGGAGTGTGGCCAAGAGGTGACCACCATACTAGGTAGACCCTTCTTGTCCACTGGTGGAGTAATCCTTGACATGTCTATGGGTCAATTGATCTTTAATATTGGAACATCAAGAGTTAAATGTCTTTAAAAATATTAAGGGAAAAAAAGTTCTAAAAACTACTCTAAGATATAATTCTTTGAAGATGGAAATTGAATTGGAAATTTTATAGATTCTGAAAATGAATCAATTTCTGAAGAAACCATTCTGGAAGCTGAAAACCACTTTTTATATTTGGATTAATCCATTCGAATTGAAAATTTAGAAAATTTTCCAGAATGGGAAAACTGTCTAGTTTATTTTTTTGCTGAAGATGTTCTATCTGTTTATGAGTATATATATATATATGTCCAGTGAACTTGAGTTTGATTAATATTTTGATTACACTTCTAAAAAATATGATAAATTTCAGGGATATCTAACTAAACAAATTGATGCTTCTGCTTTATTGAATTTTGAAAAATCTGAAATGGAACACTTTCAAATTGAGCTTTCCACGTTGGACAGAAGTGAGGTAAACTTTAAATGTGGTAAATAATTTGAAAGGATTTCATCTTTTCAAACACACAATAAGATATATGTTGAAGAACTGGTTATTCCTAGGACAAATATTCTTCCATAAAGTAAAAATTGATAATTATTGAACTTAAAACACTTCCTATATGTATAAAATATTATTTTTTTGGGTGGGAATTATACACTTCCTATAATAATTTCTGATGAGCTGAAAGGTAATCAAGAAGGAATATTGTTAAATGTTCTTAAAAAATTCAAATCTACCATAGGCTTGACCATAGTTAATATTAGTGGAATTAGTCCTTCATTATGTACAAATAATATCCCTATGGATCCGTACCATAATCTTAGAGTAGAATGTGAAAGAAGTTTGAATCACAACATGAAAGAGTTTGTGAGAGAGGAATTAATCAAACTACTAGACATTGGAATAATATATCCTATCTTTGTAGGGCTTGGGTTATTTTGGTCCAAGTTTTCCATTAGAAAAGAGGTTTCACTATTGCCACTAATGAGAAATATGAAGAAATAAAAGTTAGGAAATCCCTGAAATGGAGAGTCTATATAGATTATAGGAAGCATAATTCTTCCATAAAGAAGGACCATTTTCCAATGAACTTCCTCAATAAAATGCTTAAGAGGATTTCTGGGAATGAAATTTTCTATTTCCTTGACGTTTATTCTGGTTATAACTAGATTTCAATTACTCTAGATGATTAAGAGAAGACTACCTTGACATGCCCCTTTCAAACATTTGTCTACTGGAAGATACCCTTTGGGTTATGTGGAGCCCCTACTACCTTTCAAAGGCGTGTGATGGATATTTTATCTAATATGATTGAGCGTATCATGGAGGCTTTAATGGATGAATTATCCATTGTGGGAAGCATATTTGATACTTTCTTTAAAAATTTAGAGCTAGTTTTAGAGAGGTTCTTAGAGACTAACCTTGTTCTAAATTGGCAAAAATGCGAATTTAGGGTCACTAAAGTGATTGTTCTAGGACATAAAGTTCCCAAGGAAGGTTTAGAGGTAGACACTTCTAAAATATAAGTTATTAAAAAATTACCAGCTCCTTAATATGATAATTCTGTTAGAAGTTTCTTAGGGAATGCCATTTACTACTGGAGGATCAAAAAAGATTTATCTAAAATCACTAAGCCCTTATGTCCCATTATTGTTAAGGATTACCCTTAACACTTTGAAAAAAAATGTCTTAAATCATTTAATATTCTTAAAGAAAAACACACTACATCACCTATCATCACTACAGTTGATTGGAATCTCCCTTTTAAATTAATGTGTGATGCTAGTGATATGGATGTTGGTGCTGTCTTAGGATAGATGAGGGATAATAAGTTTCATGTGATTTATTATACTATGAGACTTCTAGATGAGGCTTAAAGGAACTATACCTCAACTAAAAATGAGTTTTTGTTTTTTGTTTTTGCTATTGAGAATCTTAGGTAGTATTGTTTTTGTTTCAAAAGTAATCATTTTCACTAACTATTCTTCCTTGAAATACTTACTATCTAAGAAGGAAGCTAAACCTTTTCATATTATATGGAATATTGTACTGTAATAGTTTTATCTGTAAATTAATGAAAAGTAGGGAGATGAGAACATAGTTACAAACCATCATTTTAGGATTCCTCGCACTCATTGTGACGATCCGAGGGAGATAAACCCATCCTTTCATGATGAGAAACTTCTCACTATTTTGATAATGCAGTCTGCATGGTTTGAAGACTGTGCTAATTTCTTGGCAGTAGGTGTCTTTCCCAAAGTGTGGTCTAATAAAAAAAGGAAGAAAATTATTTCATATATTATGTATTACCTTTGGGATGATCCTTTTCTATTTAAAAGGTGTGCTGATGATATCTTAAGAAGGTGTGTTCTAGAGGAAGAAATTTAACCAATTTTAGAGATGTTTCACTCCTTACATAGGGGAGGACATTGTGGTATTGAGAGGACATTACAAAAGTTCCTTCAATATGGTTTTTATTGGCCCACCTTGTTTATGGATGAGAGGAGTTCAGTTATAGGATGAGATAGGTGTCAAAAAGTTAGGAAATGTTGGTAGGAAGAAGAAGATACCTCAAAAGTTTATTTTACAAGTAGATATTTTTGATGTCTTGGGATTAAATTCCATTGGTCCATTTCCATCATCTACTAGGAATGAGTACATTCTAGTGGATGTGGACTATGTTTCAAAGTGGGTAGTGGCAATAGCTCTTCCCAATATTCAGGCCAACATTGTAATTAAACTTGTTAAAAAGAATATATTTTCAAGGTTTAGAGTACCCAAATCCTTTATAACTAATAATGGAACACACTTTAAAAACTAAAAGTTTAATACTTTAATGGAAACGTATAAATGCACCAATAAAACTGGTACTTCTTACCATCCACAGTCTAGCAGATGGGTGGAGATCTCTAATAGGGAGATAAAAAATATTATAAATAACTATATCAAATTCTAGAAAAGACTTGTCTCTGAAATTAGATGAAGTTTTTTGGGAATATAGAATAGCTTTTAAAACCCAAATATGTATTTATACATATAGAATTTTATTTGGGAAGTGTTGTCATTGTCTTGTGGAGTTTCATCACATGTTGTATTGGGTAGTTAAGGCCTTAAATATTGATTTTATGAGTGCTATTGAGAGAAGACTACTTGAGATTAGTGAACTTGATGAGATAAAGAGAGAGTCTTTTGAAACTTATAGGATATAAAAAGAGTGGTCTAAAATAATTCACAATTATATTATAAAAAATAGAGAGGTTAAACCTAGAAAGATAGTTCTTCTCTTTAGTTCAATACTTAAGCTGTTTCTGGGAAAATTGAAATCGAAGTGGTTTGGACCATTTAAAATAGTTAGTCTTAATGAATGGTGCTATTAATGTTATAAGTGAATAAAATAATCCCATGATGGTTAATGGGAAAAATGTTAAACTCTATTTTTAAGTACAACCAAAGAGCTTGGATTCCATCAGTATGCTTGAAAATTAAATCTGACTAAAGTCTATATGAAGACTTAAAACTTCGGGCTTCATGGGAGTCAACTCATGGTTCATTATTTTTTTTTCAACTTTTGTACTTGTTTTGTTTTTGAATAAAGTGTTTCTTGATGTCTTTGAACTCTGTTTTTCCGGAATTAGTGCTCTTGGTTCTTGTTTTTAGAGTTAGATATATCCTGCTGGTGTCATTTGTGGAGTAGAACATTCCCATGATCTTCAATTCATATGGAGTTCTTTCTTGATAATAAATTGATTAAATTTATATTGGGAAAGTTTCTTCTTTTATTTTCTTCTTGATTTTTCTAATATTGACCACTTTAAAATATTCGATGCTAAGTCGTCCTTCCATAGGATATGGGTGAGTCTTTGACTCGCCGATGTACATGAGTCACCATTACACTGTTGTTGGTATGTCACTCAATAGTGACTCACTAGTGGCAGTTTCAGTGAGTCAATGATTTTATACAACTTTAGATTTTTTTCTACATGTCACTTTGCTTAAAATTAATGTGTCTTGTGCTAGTATGCAAAAAAATTCCGTTCCATGTCTCTTGGTTGGAAAATTCTACTCCCTGTGCTTTGTTGCTGAAATTTTTATTGAATGAGTTGGAGTTTTGAAAATTTAGTGCCACATTTTTTTAGATTAACTTCTAAAAAATTACATTGTGTGAGATTAATTTTGTGGGTAAAATTCCCTCGATTTTTTGTTCTTTAAAAAGTTATTTAGTGTACATTTTTTCTACTCTGTTTAAAATCTCTTTGAATTTAATTTGTGAATATGATTACACCCTATTCACTATGTGATTATGTTTCACATGATAATGTCTAAGCTTAATTGAAAATTTCCATTTATTGGACTTAATGATAATTCATTTACATACATGTGATTCTATTGTAATGTAATTATTGTGGAAAACACATAGTTTTGAACATCAATGTTACCCTTATTAATGTCATCAATATACTAAAATGAAAGTATAATTTGAGCTTTAATAGTAAAATTGTCCTTCTATATATTTGATATGAGCTTTGGTGACACTATTGGGTTTTAAGTATGGGGGAGGGGTCAATATTTCTTTAGCTATATTTTTTCTTATTAGAATCCCATCAAATACATCTATCTTCAGATATTTTTTTCTAAAAAATGGGTAATTTTTTTAAAAATTATTTCACAAATTTATTCTCTTTGGGCTTCACCTTAAACTTCAAATCAGTCTTACCTAAGGACAGTTCATTACTTTTAGTTAAATTTCCATTTAATTCCCGAACTTCTGAGGATGAATGATTACTAAGTGTTTTTTCTTATTTATTTTATGAATATTCAGTTTTGGAACTATTTTTGAGAGTGACATAGAATAATTTTTTATGGAGTTGAGATCTTAACTTGAGGAACTGGAAGTTTAAACTTTATTCTAGGGGACTTACATTATTTTTTTTATTATAACATTTTAATCAACTTAGTGAGCCAATGTAAATGGATTATATATATATCTTCTAAAATTGGTGCAATTGGGGAATTTGGGAACCCATGATGATTATCTGAGACAGTAGGTATTGGGTGTGTTTCCATTAATAAAGTCCCTCTATACAATTTTGAATAAGTACACATGCACAATGCTCATCACATGATACACGGCTTGAGAAAAATTAAAATAAAGAGATTAGTGTCAAAAATGAGTTCACTAAGGTGAGAGGAATAATGAACCCCTGATGAAGAAAGGGGAAATCGATTTATATGGAACCATTTAGGTTGTATCAATAAGGTGATTCAATTTTTTTTCTTTTTGGAACCTAGGCGGTAGTCAAAGTACAAGGAACCTTCTATTAGGATCTTAATTATATCAACTTTTAACCTTTTATAACTTTTGAACTTAGAATTTGATTAAATTTTAGTAAGACATAAGTTGTTTCACAAATGAGGAATGACATTTTTAGTAGTAGATAATTCACTGCTTTCTTGATCACCCATAATAGTTTTTTAGGCAAGGCTTCATTTAAATACTTCTTTTGAAAATCCTTTTTCAAAACGTGGGGTCCTGTGGTTTAAAACTATATAACATGTTAAATTTTTATCAGATTGTTTAAAAATCATTTTTTCTATTTTCTAAAGACAATAAAACTTGATTTTTATTGAGGATAATCAATGCTATGTGTGGGGGAATTTGATGTGGATCTAAATTATACAGATTTTCCACATATTTTTCAAGGTTTTTAATGATTAAAATAATTATTTATGGTATTTTTGTTAAATAATTACACATTAATAATTTTTGAGTTTAATTTATTAATTAAAGTATATTTATAATACTTTTTTACTTTATGCTTCTAAACTCATTATTTGATATTTACATAATTAATTCATTTTTGAAGTTATAAATATTCCTTATTTTTTTTAATTTTATTAAGTCTTAATTAATTGATAATTTATAATTTATTTACATCACTATTTAATTTAATTTAATTCTTTAAATTTATATTTTCATAGATAAATTAACTTCAATCTTTAAATTTATGAAATTAAAAATTTTTTTTGTTAATTTATATATTTTTTATTTTAATGATATAAATCAATTTAACAATCTCGTTTTAACATTAAAATTTCAATATAAGTAAAATAAGTTTAATTTAGTTCTTAATCTACTTCACTTTTAAATAATATCACAAGTATATCAATTAATCATTTAATACTTTTATTTTCATTTAATTAACTTAGTCTTTAATTTAACATTTGAACCTTTAATTTTTATTTATTTAAAAAAATTTAAATTATTAATTATTTAAATTCTAATTATTTTAAATTTATTTGATTTGATTTTTTAATTTTTATAGTTTAAATTTACTTTATCAATTCTTTTTATATTTACTAATATAATTATTCATTTTATTAACTTAGTTTTTAATATAAGTTATGTATTTAGTTATAATTTGTTAAAATAATCAGTTAATTGTTACATTTTTATTTTAAGTCTTCATTTATTATTTTAATCCTTTAATATCTTTAATGTTTTAATTTTACTAATTTTATTTCAGGTTAGACAATTAAAAAAATTAGCCATCGATACCCTTGCATTTGTCTCACTGACTTAATTTTGTCCCTATGCCATTTTTTGATAACCTACTAACAATGCTTTATTATTTGGACTGGATGTTGGTGGGATTCAGTGTTCATCATCTGTTTTCACTTCACCATAATCCCACACTGTCGCCAGAAAGTGGAGGCCGCGACTCAGCCCCAACGGCTGCCCCTGCGAGAAACACCAGGTCACCACCGCCTCGAGTACACGCCATGTGGGAAGGAGATCGAGTTTCCGACCGCTAGTTGGGCCCCCTTTATTGCATTGTAGCTAGACAAGTTGATGCGCCACCATTTGTGAGTGAGTAGAGGAGCCGCCTGCTGTTTTGGGAAGGCTCCTGAACACCCCCTTAGGCAACACGTTGGAGAAGAGAAAAAGGTGGAGAAAAGAATTAAAAATAAATAAAAACCAAATAAATAAAATAATAAATAGAAAAAATAAATAAATAAATAAATAATATTAATATAAAATATAAAATAAATTAATACTTAAAACTAAAATATTAATTATAATAATTTATAAATAAAATTGATTATTAAAATAAACTATTTTAACCAAATAAACTAAAAAATAATAATACCTAAGTAGTTTCATATATATAATATTTTTAATTATAATATGATTATTAAATATAATAATTAAAATAAACATTAATAACAATATCAAATAAAATAAATATCTAACCTAATAATATAATAGAATTTTATCTCAAAATACAAAAATAAATAATAATATTATGTTATGTTATGGTGAGTTACATTTCAAATATTTTTTATTGAATTATAAATTAGATCGAATGACATTTGGAATAGAGAATTACAATTTTCAATCTTCTGTATCTCCTAGAGAGGTAGTTTCTTCCACTTTTCTCAAGGAGTGATTAAATAAAATGTTACGGGGAAGACATCCTTTTAACCAATAACTTAGAATTTTATATTGTTTATTTTCGTTTTTTGCTTCTCAGTTCCTGCTACTATTTCATTGTTCACTTATAATATGATTGTTCCTCACACCTTAGTTTTAAACTTGGTTCTCTTTAGTAAAAAAATTAATTTAGTGTCTCATTACTACCTTTAAAAAAATATTTACAAAATTTTAAAAAAGAATGTCTCACCACTACTGACAACAGTGGTATAATTTTGAAAAGAAAATTTTGTCATCAACCTTCCCTGTGGGTTCAACCCTATAAATTGATCTACAATAGTGATTAGGAAAATAAAAATATTAAATGTTGACTAGTTTCAATGGTGAACAAGTCATATAGGTTGTGACACCCACTTTAAATTTTACTTTCAAAATCTTAATGAATAACAACTGAGTCCTTATATATATTTTTAGTTATTTATTAAATAAAAACCCATGTAAATGGTTTTATTGTCTTCTACCTCTCATTACTAACACGTTCAATTCAGTCAGTAATCATCCTTATCATTTTCATTACTTCACGAACTCAAACTAGCGTTCCTTTAGAAATATCCACACATGCTTGATGAATATCAAGATATCAATCATGATTCCTCATGTGATAACACAATGAAATAAAGATACATACAATTTATTATTGATTAGATAAAATTATATATTTATATTCTATATCATTTGTTTGAGAGAATTGTGGGAGTTCTCTAGAATTATCACATGTCTACAATTATATAGATTAAAAGATATGATATAGATTTTATATTTTGGGACATATTATTCAATTTCAAATGAGGTTTATGTTAAAGAATTTAAATAATACCCTTTAATTAAATTAATCTAAAATATTTCACGATGTCCCTTCTTGAAAAAAATATATAAATTAATATATCATTTTATGTGACATAAGAAAATATTAACACCTCTTAAAATAAATAAATGAACACTTTAAGTCATATAATGTATACCCCTGGGACCATTAATTCAACTCAATCTACCCCCTTAAAGTTATCAAACTTCATACCATAAAAATAGTATATTTTTTCAATAAAATTATTTATATTTACTTATGTTATATTGTTTAACATGAAAATATCATTTGAGATAAAGTATAACTCACTTATTATGATCATTAATGACTTTTTATTATCTTATAATCAATGTAACTCGAACAAGCATTTTCCTACAAACCCATAATTCTTTTATTTAATCACATATATTCAATAGAATAAAATGATATTTTGGATATAATGAGTGTGTAACCTTCTATACCCCCTTTTACGTAAAAGTATCTGTATCCCAAAAATCATTATTAGTATCTAGAAACACATTGCGTACCTCATAAATAAAAATATAAGTTATAGAAACAAAATTCCGGCCTTACTTAATTATACAATTTAATATAGTATCATTATTAATGGATATTACATCATACAGGATGCATAATTGTGTCATCATCCTTAATTATTGACCTATATTTCTTTCAATTATAGAAATTTACTTTCTTATTATCCACATGGAAATGGAATTTGTTCATAAACATACATGTCAATTAAAGGGATAAATATATCTTTTTTCCTTTACTTTGGAAGGGAAAACTGCATCTTACCCTTTTAATTAATATTATACCACTTATAATAAACCTGATGCATAATACTTATCCAAGATCATATGAATCTTAGATTTAATTATGTATTTAAGTATCTGATTCAATATATACATTAATAGTGACCTAAACTCTCAAAACCAACAAACACCCTGCTTGATAGAATCATCAAATGTCACATAAAACATGTGGATTTATTTTTACTTAGTTTGTCTCCATGGACCCCTATCTTAGACATAACTATGTAAAAACAACATAATATTAATTATCAATGTCTTATAAGAATATAACACTAGATATCCAAATATATTATTTATTCTTTCAAGTTATGATATCCATATAATATGAAATATTTTAAAAATATTATTTTGAAATATCTAGATTCTCATTATAACAACGAAATGTAGTAACAAATTTTTGTAACAATTAATAAAATTAAAATAAAATGTATTGAATAAGGATGAAAAATATATATTTTAATAAAAAAAGTATATATAAAATTCAAGAAAATATCCAATAATCTAAAATACAGAAAAACATTACTTTTTGGGTACTAACTCTAATAATTTTTATCCAAACCAAACCCATTTTAATTTTTTATCTCATTCGAAATTATCATGTTGTGTTAAAAAATCACCACTTTTTTTGAATCTTTGTCTCATCGAATATCCTATATAAAAGAAAACATTGGAATAAATTGTAACACCCCAACCAAGTTCAACTCATGGTGAGCATACCAGTGCACCACTGAACCATAAGCATGTCACCCCATATGAAAAATACTATTGAATAGTAGTGAGGGTCTATGGGGGTAATAGTGGGATAAAAATAACTTGTATAGATAAATAATAATAATGTCATAGTGAAAGAAATTCTAAGAAACAAAAATAATAGGAAAAAAACACATATGATAGGACAGATAAAAATCTACCATGTCATGACAGTCAGTCAAAAATCATTTAGTTTTAGTTAGACTAATCGTATATATATGAGTACAAAAGTAACAAAAATACACAATTGTGTGGTTTTGAGAAACCAGTTGGATTGTCTACAAAACTATGTTATCTATCTTGTGAACCTTATGCACTCTCATATTTACTATGTTTTAGATATCAATTACCCCTTCATATAAAGAGAATCATAAAGTTTTCACATGTCCTAGAGGGTTCATGTAGGGTGTGATTATAAACTCAGTAGTCCCCCAACAATGGTGTACCAAACAAATATCAATATCTTATAATAGTGTATAAAAGAATAATAAACCACAACCAAATCACATTTCACAACCGCCTATTCCTATAATCTACCGGTCCTAATTGATCCTTTACCTACCTCTTCTAGTACCAGAGTGGAATGACATATCCACATAATGTCATATTAGAAGTTCCCTTGTCCTTCCAACTAAATCCATAATACGTGACATCACTTTTTAACACAATCATATAACCATTCTGAATCTCCATGATTCCCTAAAGGAATATAGAAAATCCATTACCCAAGACCATAATTTATGCAGATCACATTACCAACCACTAACCCAACAACCCAAACAACCAAAGGCACATTATTACGCATCATTACAAACCTATACTATTGGGTCTAATGTAAATTGGTAGCCTTGTGATCCTAACTAGTGGTCTCACAGAATACTAACCATGACCTTCTATGGTGCAGAACTCCTCAAAACATATTGTAAACACTATCCCCCTATAATAATTAAAAAATGGATGCCACCAACCACAATGATTGGACTAAACTACCTCATGGTTTATATTTTTTTACACATAACCCCAACATCCTTATCCCACCACAACAAGTTGCATCACTAAAAACCTAGTACGTACCATCAACATACCTTCACCACCACCTGTAAACAAAATTATAACCCACAGTTATGGTTAACACCATGTGAATCATACCATTGAATTTCTATCCCCATATCCAATAAAAAAATCACTCCCAATTATATCGGAAAAACAAAACACATTCCCATAAAAACCATATCAATCATCACATAATAAGAACTACATCAACAACTACCTTTATCATTCCCAACTAGCCACAAAACAACATATCACACAGATCATTCTATACCAAATAAAATCCCATCATTTGTCACATTATACTACCCTCAGTATCCCCTAATATCAATAATAAAAACCTATTAGGGTATATTCCCTATCACACATAAACAAACCTACACATAATTATTTATTACACTAACATAACACATGTATAATATAAGAAAACTCTAGGAACCACTTACTAAGTGTTAGAAGAACTCAAACTATCAATAAAATGTAACCAATTAATATCCAATTAGAAGATTTAAAAGGATATAAACCCCACAATTTTAGATAACCATCAATAAAAATAGAGAAAACATAGAGAAATATATGAAACAAAAACCTATTGACTGTTAGCCTTACCCTTAGATACTCCCTTCTTCAGACAGAACCAAGATATAATAATAAATGTGAGATATCTCTCACTTAAAGATTATTAATTATTGTTGGGGAGGGGGGTTAACCAATTATTCTTGGTAAAAATAACCTGAAATCCCTCTTATTTTTCTTTTTATCATTTTATTTAATATAAATTTCCTTAAAAAAACTACCCATCCAATGAGACACATTGCGAACTCATCCAGGACGAGGGCCTCACCTCTGCCCAGATAATGTCATGGTGTGACCCCCATGAGACATATATTGACCTCACCTAGGTGAAGGGCCTCCCACTTACCTACGAGATATCATGGTGTTCCTATTTTCCCCATGAAATGAGCCTCAATTTCTCCACAAATCATGTTATAGATCCCAACAACTATGCTATGGTCACCTATCTGTTGCTGATTTGTTTTGCTGTAAGCCCCCCTAAAACATTCCAAAACCCAATTTTATGACACTTTCAATACCTCAACTGTTCTTAATATAGAAAATACATGAGGTTTATAATAATTTAAACATGTTCAGTCCTCAATGAGGTCCAGGGTTTTACTACCAACCCACCTCATGAAAAATCACCCCTGAGTAATCTCAGGCTATAAACTGACCAAAATCATAAAAAATTGAGTACCCTATTCTATAAATTCCCAAATATAGAGAAAAAACTAAAAAAAATCTATCTGAACCCCATATACTCAGACTACCCTAGATAACCAACATAAATAACCCAATTCATTATATAGTAACTCCACGCCATATGAATCACCTACCCAATCTCATATTGACCCACATAACCAAAAATATACTATATCACACTCATTTGTATTTTAAACAACTATTTATCCACATATGACCACCAAACGTCATCTATTATCATTCCACATTATCCTGATTCCACTATCTCATCCAAAAACACAGTGATTCCAAAAATAATCTCATATCTTAACCGATTGTAACTTTTATATTTGATGCCAACACATCCCAACATTTCAATGAATCATATCTAATTCCCACATACATATCATATTACCCCCAATTACCACTTAATACCTAATGAGAAAACATCCCACAGTCAGAACACACGTCACTTTTGGTATCCACACCTTAACTAGCATATGTTCATTTCACACATTACCCATGAACATCATACATTAACTTCTTCCAAACGAAAGAAAAAACCATAGTCACATGCTCATAGAATACGATTAAATATCATCAGTTCTTTGACCTAATCATAATGTGTCATATCAACCATATATAGCTGGCCCAAATTCTAACTACCATATGCCATTTCCTTATGGATCATTACTCCCCAATGACCACTATCCCCATCATTAGGTATCTCTCCCACAACCACATACCACATGTGTAGGTGAATCCTAGATACTATACCATGTTCCCAATACTAGTCCTAAAACATATATTCATGTCCTCTATGGTCCACAAAACCAAACTACCAATGAATTCCTCTAACAATACCTCTCAAAAATTCCCTCTCTAGATGTATTCCCTTGAATTTTTATTAGATGATTATATTGGGCTAAAACATTCCTTGTAAATCACAGTTTGAATGTATTCCATTAATAATCCACTCTAATGTGGCCTCATTGAACCACTACTCTACCTACCCATATTAGTTTCAAAAATCCCCTCATTCATTTATCTCACCGACAGAATATCTAATGGTGACATAATTTTATACCTATTCCATTTTAGACAACCTATTGACAATGCCTCATCCGCATACCAAAATCATTACCCTTCAGAAATCATCCACCGATGCCACGGCCTATCGATCTCCATGATTTCACATGATTTATCGACACAATGTGACACAATGATCACTCCACTCATTAATCCAATTTATCTACCGACACCAGCCACCCCTTTCCTTATGCCTTACCAACACTATAGCAGCACGACCTTCTGATACCATGTTTATCTCACCTATAGATCCCCTACCTCCATCCATGACCCACTAACACCCATTCCAGTTACTATTGTAGACTCCATCTCACCCATAGTAGATCAAACCAATTTCACAAGGAAAATCGAAACTGAAATTTTTCAAAACCCTAAAAAGATGATGTAGGTCCTTTACACTAGTTTTTTTTTGTCGGTGGAGTCCCAATTAGTCGATTCAGTAGAATGGATACTTTTGGGAGTTGTTGTTCACCATCTATTTACACTTCACTAAAATCCCACACTATCACCAGAAGGGAGAGGCCATGACTCAGCCATAGTCGCCACCACTCAAGAAACACCAGGTCACCCTCTCTTTGAGTACATGCTGCGTGGGGAGGAGCTCGAGCTGGCGACTGCTTGTCAGGACACCGTCATTACATGGCAGCCATCTGAGGATAAGAATTTCCATTTATGATTGAGGAGAGGAGCTGACCACTATTTTGGGAAGGCACCAAAACACCCCTTGGGGAGCACACTGGAGAAGAGATAGAGAGGGGGGGGATATTAAAAAAACTAAACTAAAAACTAAATAAATAAAATAATAAAAATAAATTAAAATTAAAATTAAAAAATAATAAAACATAATAAAATAAAATAAAATAATTATTTAAAACTAAAATATTAATGAAAATAATTTATGAATAAAATTTATTATTATAATAATATAATTTTAAAAAATAAATATAAAAAATAATACATAAGTAGTTTCATTAATATAAGATTATTAATTATAATAAGATTATAAAATATACTAATTAAAATAAAAATTAATAATTATATTTAATAAAATAAATAATTAACCTAATAAATTATTAACTTTTTATATCAGAATAATAAAATAAATAATAATATTCACTTATGTTATTAAAATATTAACTCCAATAAGATAAGTTAAATAATTAAATAATAAATAATTAATAATAGTTTAAAATAAAATAAGAAAATAATTAGTAAAATATTAATAACTAAATTAATAATAAATAACTATTAATAATTTAACAATTTCAAATTCTGTTATTAATTTTTTAATTCTAACTTATTTATTAAATAAATTATATTTATTAGTTTCATTAATAGTGTTTTAACTTTTTATTTTTTTGGCCTCGCATTTATTTTCATGTACAAGAAGATACAATATCCCATCTATATTCATAATTCCAACCATTGGGAATTCAGTTATAGGAGAAAAGTAAAACTGATGTGTGTTCTATGGAAAAACACATGAGTACGGTGCGTTAGATTATGATCTACCTATGTCGGTGGAAACAGTTGGTGACTTGGAGTGGATAATAGATAATTTTATGACGTGGAATCAGGACTCAATCTATAACTCACTTCTCATTCGAATCATTGATTCGAGACCCAAGAGAGTAGAGACTCGATCCATGAGATTACTTGAAGAAATAAATCTAGAGAATTGTGGAACGAGAACAGAAAAAAACCTCAACTCATAAAGGGATATTTATTCACCTTTATTTTTATATTTCATTACTTTTAATCCAATGTTTTCAGTTTTTGTAATGAATACGATCACAGGCTAAAAAATCGTAGCTTGAGAAATTTTAATTCTACTGTTCTGTCTTTTAGATTTTCTTGACACTCTTTCCTTTTTACAAAATCAAAATCAATTGGTGAGATAGATTATGATTTTATTTCAATTTTTGAAATTTAAAATATTTTGAAATTCAAAATTCAAGATCAATTAGTGAGAAAAATATTGAATACATTTATTAAATATTTAATTCAATTAAAATTAGAATTTTATAGTGAGTTTAATTTTAATTTTCTTCTTTATATAATTTTTAAGAAGCTCGATTGACATTTTTAAGGGAGAATTCCACGTTTCATTATTATGTATCTCATGATGAAAGAGATTATTCACCTTTTATTGAGTTGTGATTCAAAATTTTTTTTTGGAGAATACATCCTTTTATTTTGTAGATTAAAATTCCCAAGTGTTTATTTTGATCTGTTGCTTCTCAGGTCCTGTTACTATGTCCCTGTTCACTGCTAATCTGATAGTTCATCACTACATAGTTTAAAACATAGTTATCTTTAGTAAAAATATTAATTTAGTTTCTCATTAATAACTTTTCAAAAAATATATAAAAAATATAAAAAAAAGTCTCACCACTACTGACAATAGTAGTGTTGTTTTGAAAGGAAAATTTTGTTACCAACCTTCCCTGTGGGTTCGACCATACAAAATACTATTCAGTAGTGATCAGGAAAATAAAAATATTAAACTTTGACCGGTTTCAATGATGGATAGTTCAGTTTTTTGGTGACGTTGCCCAGGAGGGCTTCGATCAACCACTTTTCTTTAAAAAATTAAAAAAAATCACATAGAAAAACAAACACAAAAATTGAAAATTGAAAACTGTGTAGTTTTTTTCTCTTTGATTTATTTTCAGTTTTTACCCAATGTTGTTGCATTATTATTGTTATATATTTTTTATTAATTCTATTTTAATACAATTTTTCTGTTACTAATGTTTGTGCTTATTTGACTATGTTATCACACTTTTGATAAGCACAAGATCTTCAAGCGATAGGTTTGTGCCCTTGAACAAAGAAATTGATAATTATCTCACTGCTCGTAAAAAACAGAATTCAAATGGAAAATTAATATTAAAGAGTTACTACACCTCAAAATCCATAAAACTATTATCCTAATAACTTAGATGAGATAAATAGACCTTGGATTTGAGAGTTCTAACTCCCTTAAGTGTTAAGAAATACTTCTTTAATTAGAATTTCACTGATATCCAGAAACTATGAACTTAAAGAGTCCCACATTTATCTACCACTTACATTCAATGGGATCTCTAATAAGGAATCTCTGGCCTTCATTAGAGACATCAATAATAAAATGTTAAACCTTCCACTCTTAGGACTCACTGATAATGATCTTAGAATGAAGGTATTTTTCTTTTTCATTAAATGGAATGATAGTAATTGGTTCTTGAGCCTAGATGAAAATATCTTTGAGAATGAGGATGAAGTGTACAAATAATTTTTCATGAAAGGGTGAAATTAGAAAAAACATGTTTTTTTTCATGTCGATGGAGAATCTATTCATGATCATTGGGATAGATTCAGGGACATCAACAGGATGTGTCCCCATAATAAAATCTCATACCATCTTTTCATGGATACTTTCTATGAATGGATTATCTCCTCTAGACAAAACCTTATTGACCAATCTTTTTATGATAATTATAATGATAAGACTGATGAAAAATTAAGTCAAATCTATAATAACCTTTCTTTAAACTCTAAATATTAAAAATCAGGAAGAAAAAAAGTTAATAGAAATGTTAACAATACAAATTCTGGAAATATAAATGATTCTCTAGTCCAACATGATGAAATTACCAAACAACTTCAAACATTAATGAACTAGAATTCTGAACAAAATATTGATTAAATTAGATTTCAAAACCAAAATCAATCACTTATAGACCAATTTTCTCAATGTGGGATTTTCAGTCACACTAAGAACTTCTGTGCCAACTTTGATATTCTATCCCAACCAAATGAAAACTCAAATTTTGTAAATTATAGTTCTAGAATAACTGCTAAAGATGTCATATTTTTAAACAATTACAAACAAGGCTATATGAATCATCATAATATTTCATGGAAAGACCAAGGAATGATCAAACAATCCACTACCCCTTATTATCAAAACTCACCTAGAAAAAAATTTCAAATTCAACAAAGGGGAGAATAATCAAATACACAAGGAAAATTTGATGGCCAAGTTTCATCAAAACTAGATCAAATTTTAAATAGAATGGACTCTCAGGACGAAATATTCAAAACCCAATTGAATAAACATCACACTCAATATGAATCTGATAAAATAAAAAATTATGTTAGAATAAAAAACATGGAAAATTAACTAGGTCAAATGGCTAGATACTTTAATTCTTGGGATAAAGGTAGATTTACAAGAACAATTGAACTAAACCCTATAGATAATTCAAAGACTTTTGTAACTAGATGTGGGATTAATGCTCAAACTATAGCTGAAAAATTCATTGAAAATGATCCAACTGAAAAACCGTGTGAATCTATAAATAAAAATATGTTTTTTTAGAATCTGGAAATCAAAATAGAAGTCTTGAAAATGATCAAAATATAAACCTTTCACATAGTAATCATGTTGAAAATTATTTTATAATTAAAAAAAATAAATGAAAGTGAAAATATGTTGAATAAATAAGGGAAATTCATACTCTCCTTATGAATTCTCCCCCACCCATTCATTTTCCTAAAAATTTGTAACCCATATGTGATTCCAAGGCCTATCTTCTTCAATTCCATGGGTGTTCGACGAAGATCTAAGTGAAAATTCCATTTATTCAAGACTTGAAAAAAATCCCATCATATTCTAAATCCATTATAAATTTTGTTTCTAACAAAGAGACTCTTAAATAATTTTCCATCTAAATACTCACCGAAGAGTGTATTGTAATACTCTAAAAGAATCCCACCCAAAATCAAAAACTTAGGTAGATTTTTCATACCCTATACCTTAATAAATTATATTCAACTAAACTGCCTGTGTGACTTTGGTGCTAGAATAAATCTTCTCCCATACTCTCTATTCCAATAGTTGAGATTGAGTGATTGTTATTCCACCAAAATCATCCTACAACTAAGTGAAAATTCTTTCACTCATCCTATGGGGAGGGTAGATGACTTACTAGTTGGATTTGGGAAATGTTTTTCTTTCTATATACATTCTTTTATTAGATATGGAGTGTGGCCAAGAGGTGACCACCATACTGGGTAGGACCTTCTTGTCCACTAGTGGAGTAATCCTTGACATGTCTACAGGTCAATTGATCTTCAATATTGGAACATCAAGAGTTCAATGTCTTTAAAAATATCAAGGGACAAACAAGTTCTAAAAACTACTCTAAGATATAATTATTTGAAGATGGAAATTCAATTGTAAATTTTAAAGATTCTGAAAATTAATCAATTACTGAAGAAACCAACCTGGAAGCTGAAAACCACTTTTTATATTTTGATTAATCCATTCAAATTGGAAATTTAGAAAATTTTCCAGAATGAAAAAACTGTCTAGTTTATTTTTTTGCTGAAGATGTTCTATCTGTTTTAGAACTTATATATATCTCTAGTGAAGTGGAAGTTGATTAAGATGTTGATAACACTTCTCAAAAATATGATAAATTTGAGGGAGATCTTAGAAAACAAATTGATGCTTCTTCTTTATTTAATTTTGAAAAGTATGAAATGGAACACTTTCAAATTCAGATTTCCACTTTGGATAGAAGTGAGGTAAACATTAAATGTGTTCATGAAATTGAAAGGATTTCATATTTTCAAACACCCAATAAGATATTTGTGGAACAACTAGTTATTCCTAGGCCAAATATTATTCCATAAAGTAAAAATTGCTAATTATTGAACTTAAAACACTTCCTATACATATGAAATATTATTTTTTGGGGGGGAATTATACACTTCCTATAATCATTTATGATGATATGAAAGGTAATCAAGAATAAAAATTGTTAAATGTTCTTAAAAAAATTCAAATATGCCATAGGCAATACCATAGCTAATATTAAGAGAATTAGTCCTTCATTCTGTATGAGTAAGATCCCTATAGATCCATACCATAATCTTAGAGTAGAATTTGAAAGAAGTTTGAATCACAAAATGAAAGAGGTTGTGAGAGAAGAATTAATCAAGATGTTATACAATGGAAAAATAAATCTTATCTGCGATAGTACTTGGGTTATTTTGGTCCAAGTTTTCCCAAAGAAAATAGGTTTCACTATTTCCACTAATTAGAAAAATGAAGAAATACAAGTTATGAAAGCCATGAAATAGAGAGTCTATATTGATTATCATAAGTATAATTCTTCCATAAAGAAGGACCATTTTCCAATGACCTTACTTGATGAAATGCATAAGAGGCTCACTGGGAATGAATTTTTCTATTTCCTTGACATGTATTTTGGTTAAAACCATATTTCAATTACTATAGATGATTAAGAGAAGACTACCTCGACATGCCCCTTTCAAAAATTTGTCTACTGGAAGATAACCTTTGGGTAATGTGAAGCCCCTACTACCTTTCAAATGTGTGTGATAGATATTTTTTTCTAATATGATTGAGCATATCATATAGGTTTTCATGTATGAATTGTCCATTGTGGGAATCATATTTGATACTTTTTTAAAAAAATTGAGCTAGTTTTCGAGAGGTTCTTAGAGACCAACCTTGTTCTAAATTGGAAAAAATGCCAATTCAGGGTCACTGATGGGATTGGTCTAGGACATAAAGTCCCCAAGGAAGGTTTAGAGGTAGACACTGCTAAAATAGAAGTCATTCAAAAATTACTATCTCTTGAAAATGATAATACTATTAGAAGTTTCTTAGAGAATTTCATTTTCTACTAGAGGATTATAAAAGATATATCTAAAATAAATAATCCCTTATGTCCCATTATTGTTAAGGATTCCCCTTAACACATTGATCATAACTGTCTTAAATCCTTTAATATTCTTAATGAAAAACTCACTAAATCACCTATCATCACTACATTTGATTGGATGATCCCTTTTAAATTAATGTGTGATTCTAGTGATATAGATGTTGGTGTTGTCTTAGGATAGATGAGGGATAAGAAGTTGCATGTGATTTATTATACTAGTAGATTTCTAGATGATTCTTAAATGAACTATACCTCAACGGAAAATGAGTTGTTGTTTTTTAGTTTTTTCTATTGAGAATCTTAGGTAGTATTTTTTAGTTTCAAAAGTTATCATTTTCACTGACTATTCTGCCTTGAAATACTTACTTTCTAAGAAGGAAGCTAAACCTTTGCATATTATATAGAATATATTATTGTAGTAGTATTATCTGGAAATTAGAGATAAGCAGGGATATGAGAACATTGTTACAGTCCATCGTTTTAGGCTTCTTTTCACTCATTGTGATGATCCAAGGGAGATAAACTCTTCCTTTCCTGATGAGAAACTTCTCACTATTTTGATAAGGCAGTCTGCATGGTTTGAAGACTATGCTAATTTCTTAGAAGTAAGTGTCTTTCCCAAAGACTAGTCCAATAACCAAAGGAAGAAATTTATTTCATTGATTATGTATTACCTTTGGGATGATAATTTTTTATTTAGGTGGTGTGCTGATGATATCTTAAGAAGGTATGTTCTAGAGGAATAAATTGTACCAATTTTATAGATTTTTTACTCATCACCTTGGGGAGGACACTATGGTAGTGAGAGGACATTAAAAAGTTCCTTCAATATGGTTTTTACTGGCCCACATTGTTTATGGATGATATGATTTTAGTTATAGGATGTGATAGGTGTCAAAATTTAGGAAATGTTGGTAGGAAGCAGGAGATACCTCAGAAGGTTATTTTACAAGTAGAGATTTTTGATGTCTGGGGTTTAAATTTCATTTTTCCATTTCCGTCATCTATTGGGAATGAGTAAATTATAGTGGATGTAGACTATGTTTCAAAGTGGGTAGTGGCAGTAGCTCTTCCCAATAACTAGGCCAACAATTTTATTAAATTTGTTAAAAAGAATACATTTTCATGGTGTAGAGTACCCGAAGCCTTTATAATTGATAATGTAACACACTTTAAAAACTAAAAGTTTAATACTTTAATGGAAACATATGAATGCTCCAATAAAATGGGTACTGCTTACCATCCATAGTCTAGAGGATGGTTGGAGATCTCTAATAGGGAGATAAAAAATATTAGAAAAAACTATCACAAATTCTAGAAAATATTGGTCTCTTGAATTAGATGAATCTTTGTGGGAATATAGAATAGCTTTTAAAACCCAAATAGGAATTTCTACATATATAATTTTATTTGGGAAGTGCGGTAATTTTCCAATGGAGTTTCATCACATGTTGTATTGGGAATTTAAGGCCTTAAATTTTGATTTTAAGAGTGCTGTTGAGAGAAGACTACTTGAGATTAGTGAACTTGATGAGATGAAGAGAGAGTCTTATGAAAATTCTAGGATATAAAAAGAGTGGTCTAAAATCATTCAAAATTGTATCATAGAAAATAGAGAGTATAAAACTAGAAAGATAGTTCTTCTCTTTAGTTCAGTACTTTACCTGTTTCTGGGAAAATTGAAATCGAAGCAGTTTGGACTATTTAAAATAGTTAGTCGTAAAGAATGGAGATATTGATATTTGAAGTGAATAAAATAATCCCATTATGGTTAATGGGACCAGAGTTAAACTCTATTTTTAAGTACAACCAAATATCTTGGATTCCATCATTATGCATGAAAATTAAATCTAAATAAAGTCTATTTGAATTCAAAAAAATTTGAGCTTCATGGGAGTCAACTCATGGTTAATTATTGTTTTTTCAACTTTTGTACTTGTTTGGTTTTTGAATAAAGTGTTTCTTGATGTCTTTGAACTCTGTTTTTGCTGGATTAGTGATCTTGGTTCTTGTTTTTACAGTTAGATATATGTTGCTGCTGTCATTTGTGGAGTAGAACATTCCCATGATCTTCAATTCATATGGATTTTTTTCTTGATAATAAATAGATTAAATTTATATTGGTAAAGTAACTTCTTTTATTTTCTGCTTCATTTTTCTACTATTGATAACTTTATAATATTCGTTGCTAATTCATCATTCTATAGGCTATGAGTGAGTCTTTGACTCACCGATGTACATGAGTCACCGTTACATTGTTGTCTGTATGTCACTCAATAGTGACTCACTAGTGGCAATTTTAGTGAGTCGATGATTTTATAAGACTGCCAATTTTTTTCTATATGTCTCTTTTCTTAATATTAATTTGGCTTGTGCTGGTATGCAAAAAAAATTTGTTGCATGTATCTTGGCTGGAAAATTATACTACTTGTTCTTTGTTGCTGAAATTTTTATTGAATGAGTTGATGTTTTGAAAATTTAGTGCTACATTTTTTTAGATTAACTTCTAAACAATTAAATTTTCTGAGATTAAGTGTGGGGGTAAAAGTCCCTTGAATGTTTGTTCTTAAATACGTTATTTAGTCTACATATTTTCTACT
The DNA here is from genome assembly GCA_963277665.1 of Viscum album. Taxonomy (NCBI): domain Eukaryota; kingdom Viridiplantae; phylum Streptophyta; class Magnoliopsida; order Santalales; family Viscaceae; genus Viscum; species Viscum album. The sequence goes on along the minus strand of OY728122.1, from coordinate 813,104,795 downwards.
ATGTTAAAAATCTCATTGAATTTAATTTGTGAACTTGATTACACCCAATTCACTATGTGATTATGTTTCACATGATATTTTCTGAGCTTAATTGAAAAGTCTTATTTATTTGACTTAATGATAATTCATTTACATATATGTGATTCTGTTTTAATGTAATTATTGTGGAAAACACATACTTTTGAACATCAATTTTACCCTTATTAATGTCATTAATATACAAAAATGAAAGGAAAATTTGAGATTTTATAGTAAAATTGTCCTCCTCTATATTTGATATGAACTTTGGGGACAATGTTGAGTTTTAAGTGTGGGGGAGGGGTCAATATTTATTTATCTATTTATTTCCAAATTAGAAGCCCATCAAATACCTCCGTATTTAGACATTTTGTCTAAAAAATGGGTAATTTGTTTTAAAATTATTTCACAAATTTATTCTCTTTGGGCTTCACCTTAAACTTCAAATCAGTATTACCAAAGGACAGTTCTTTACTTTTAGTTAATGTTTCTTTTAATTCTTGAACTTATGAGGATGAATTATTACAGAGTGTTTTTTTCATTTATTTTATGAATATTCGGTTTTGGTACTATTTTTGAGAGTGATATAGGATACTTGTTTGTGGAGTTGAGATCTTAACTTTATGAACTGGAAGTTTAAACTTCATTCTACTGGACTCACTTTCTTTTAATTATTAAAACATTTTAATCAACTTAGTGAGCCAATGTAAATGGTTTTTATATATATCTTCTGAAATTGGTGTAATTGGGGAATTTGGGAACCCATGATGATTACCTGAAACACTAGGTATTGGGTGTGTTTCTATTAATAAAGGCCCTCTGTAAAATTTTGAATAATTTCACATGTACAGTGCTCATCACATGATACATGGCTTGGGAAAAATTAAAATAAAGAGATTAGTGTCAAAAATGAGTTCACTAAGGTGAGAGGAATAATGAACCCCAAATGAAGAAAGGGGAAATCGATTTATATGGAACCATTTTGGTTGTATCAATAAGGTGATTCTATTTTTTTTCTTTTTGGAACCTAGGCGGCAGTCAAAGTACAAGGTGCCTTCTATTAGGATCTTAATTCCACCAACTTTTAACCTTTTATAACTTTTGAACATAGAATTTGATTAAATTTTAGTGAGACATAAGTTGTTTCACAAATGAGGCATGACATTTTCAGTAGTATATGATTCAATTCTTTCTTGAACACCCATAATAGTTTGTTTTTGGTAAGGATTCATTTAAATATTTCTTTTGAAAATCCTTTTTCAAAACATGTTTTCCTCTGGTTTAAAACTATGTAACATGTTAAATTTTGATCAGATTGTTTAAAAATAATTTTTTATATTTTCTAATGACAATAAAGCTTTATTTTTATTGAGGATAATAAATGATTAGTGTGGGAGAATTTGATGTGGCTCTAAATTATACAGATTTTCCCCATCTTTTAATATTGTTTTAATGATTAAAATAATTATTTAATGTATTTTTGTTATATAATTACACATTAATAATAATAGAGTTTAATTTATTAATTAAATAATTTTTATAATACGTTTTTTTACTTTAAGCCCCTAAAATAATTATTTGGTATTTACATAATTAATTCATTTTTGAACTTATAAATCTTCTTTTTTTTTAAATTTTATTAAGTCGTAATTAATTGAGAATTTATAATTTTTTAATTCAATATTTAATTTAATTTAATTCTTTAAATTTATATTTTCATAGATAAATTAACTTCAATAATCAAATTTATGTAATCAAAACCAACTTTTTTGTTAATTTTTTTTAATGTTATAAATCAATTTAACAATCTCATATTAACATTAAAATTGCAATATAAGTAATATAATTTTAATTTAGTTCTTAATCTACATCACTTTTTAATAATATCACAAGTATATTAATTGATCATTTAATCATTTTGTTTTCATTTAATTAACTTAGTCTTTAATTCAACATCTTAACATTAAATTTTGAATGATTTAAATAAATTAAAATTATTAAATATTTCAATTCTAATTATTTTAAATTGATTTGATTTGATTTTTATATTTTTATAGTTTAAATTTACTTTATCAATTATTTTTATATTTACTAATTTAATTATTCATTTTATTCACTTAGTTTTTAATATAAGTTAAGTATTTAGTTATAATTTGTAAAAATAATTAGTTACATGTTTCTTTTTTATTTTAAGTATTCATTTAGTATTTTAAACCTTTAATATCTTTAATGTTTTAATTTTACTAATTTTGTTTTAGGTTAGACAATTAAAAAAATTACTCACTGATACCCTTGCATTTGTCTCATCGACCTAATTTTGACCATATTCTATTTTTTGATAACCTACTGACAATGAGTCATTATTTGTAGTGGATGTTAGTGGGAGTCAGTGTTCATCATCTGTTCTCGCTTCACCATAATTCCACACTATCGCCAGAAGGTGGAGGCCGCGCCTCGGCCCCCGCAGCCGCCACTGCGTGAAACACCAGGTTACCGTTGCCTCGAGTACATGCCGTGTGGGGAGGAGATCAAGCTGTCGACCGCTAGTTGGGCCCCCCTTCATTTCATGGTATCTAGCCAAGTTGAAGCGCTGCCATTTGTGAGTGAGTAGAGGAGTCGCCAGCTGCTTCGAGAAGGCTCCAGAACTCCCCCCTTGGGTAGCACGCTGGAGAAGAGAAAGAGGGGGAGAAAAGATAAAAAAACAAAACTAAAAACCAAATAAATAAAATAATAAAAAGGAAAATAATATAAAAATAAATAAATAATTAATAATATTAAAATGAAATATAAAATAAATTAATACTTAAAACTAAAATATTAATTATAATAATTTATAAATAAAATTTATTATTAAAACAAACTATTTTAACCAAATAAACTTAAAAATAATAATACCTATGTAGTTTAATTAATATAATATTATTAATTATAATAAGAGTATTAAATATACTAATTAAAATAAACATTAAATATTATATTTAATAAAATAAATAACTAACCTAATAATATAATTGCATTTTATCTCAAAATATAAATATAAATAACAATATTATGTTATGTTTTGGTGAGATACATTTCAAATATTTCTTATTGAATTATAAAGTAGATCAAATGGAATTTGAAATAGAGAATTACAATTTTCAATCTTCTGTATCTCCGGGAGAGGGAGTTTCTTCCACTTTTCTTAAGGAGTGATTCGATAAAATGTTACAGGGAAGACATCCTTTTAACCAGTAGCTTAAAATTATATAGTGTCTATTTTGGATTGTTGCTTCTCAGTTACGGTAGCTACATCATAGTTCACTTCTAATATGATAGTTCAACACACCTTAGTTTTAAACTTTGTTCTCTTTAGTAAAAAAATTAATTTAGTGTCTCGTTACTACCTTTAAAAAAATATATAAAAAATTTTAAAAAAGAAATTCTCACTACTACGGAAAAAAGTGGTATTATTATGAAAAGAAAATTTGGTTATCAACCTTCCCTGTGGGTTCAACCCTATAAACCCCTCTACAATAGTGATTAGGAAATTAAAAATATTAAACTTTGACCAATTTTAATGATGAACAAGTCATATAGGTTGTGAAACCCACATTAAAGTTTACTTTCAAAATCTCAATGAATAACAACTGAATCCTTATATATATTTTTAGTTATTTATTAAATAAAAACCCATGTAAATGTTTTTTTGTGTTTACCTCTCATTACTAACACCTTCAATTCAGTCAGTAATCATCATTAACATTTCCATTACTTAACGAACTCAAACTTGAGTTCCTTTAGAAATATCCACACATTCTTGATGAATATCAAGATATCAATCATGATTCCACATGGGATAACACAATGAAATAAAGTTACATACAATGTATTATTGATTAGATAAAATTATCTGTTTGTATTCTATATCTAGTGTTTGGGATAAAGGTGAGAGTTCTCTAGAATTATCACATGTAAAAAATTTTCAAGATTAATAGAGAGTATATAGCATTTATATTTTGTGACATATTATTCAATTTCAAATGAGGTTTATGTTAAAGAATTTGAAAAATACCCTTTAATTAAATAAATCTAAAATATTTCACGATGTCACTTCTTGAGAAAAATATATAAATTAATATATCATTTTATGTGACATAAGAAAATACTAACACCTCTTAAAATAATTAAATGGACATTTTAAGTCATATAATGTATACCCCTTGGTCAATTAATTCAACTCAATCTACCCCATTAAAGTTATCAAACTTCATACCATAAAAATAGTATGTTTTTCAATAAAATAATTTTTATATACTTATGTTATATTGTTTAACATGAAAATATTTTTTGAGATAATGTATAACTCACTTATTATGATCATGAATGACTTTTGATTATCTTTCAATCAATGTAACTAGAATAAACATTTTCCTACAAACCCATAATGCTTTTATTTAATCACATATATTCAATAGAATAAAATGATATTTTGGATACAATGAGTGTGTAACCTTCTATATCCCCTTTTATGTAAAAGTATCTATATCCCAAAAATCATTATTAGTATCTAAAAACACATTATATACCTCATAAATAAAGAGATAAGTTATAGAAACAAAATTCCATCCTTCCTTAATTTTACAATGTAATAGAGTATCATTATTAATGGATATTACATCATATAGGAAGCATAAATGTTTCATAATCCTTAATTCTTGATCTATATTTCTTTCAATTATAGAAATTTTCTTTCTTATGACTAACATGGAAATGGAATTTGTTCATAAACATTCATGTCAATTAAAGGGATAAATATATCTTTTTTCCTTTACTTGGGAAGGAAAAATTGCATCTTACGGTTTTAATTAATGTTATACCACTTCTAATAAACCTGTTTCATAATACATCTCAAAGATCATCTGCATTATAGATATCATTATGTATTAAAGTATATTATTCAATATATATATATTAATAATGACCTAAAGTCTCAAAACCAACAAACACCATCCTATATAGAATCATCAAATGTCACATGAAACATGTGGATTTAGTTTTGGTTTGTATGTCTCCATGGAACCCTATCTTAGTGGTCACCATGTAAAAACAACATAAGATTAATTCTCAATGTCTTATAAGAATATAACACTAGATAGTCAATTATTTTTTTTATTCTTTCAAGTTATGATATCCATAAAATATGAAATTTTTTAAAATTATTATTTTGAAATATCTAGGTTCTCATTATAACAACGAAATGCAGCAACAAATTCTTGTGACAAATAGTAAAATTAAAATACAATGTATTGAATAGTGAATAAAAAGATATGTTTTAATAAAAAAAGTATATATAAAATTCAAGAAAATAACTAATAATCCAAAATAAAGAAAAACATTACTTTTTGGGCACTAACTCTTATAATTTTTATCCAAACCAAACCCATTTTAATTTTTTTATCTCATTCCAAATTATCATGTTGGGTTCAAAAAACAGCACCTTTTGTTGAAAATTTGTCTCATCAAATATCCTATATAAAACAAAACATTGGAATAATTTGTAACACCCCAACCAAGTTCAACTCATGGTGAGAATACCAGTGCACCACTGAACCTTAAGCATGTCACCCCATATAAAAAAATACTATTGACTAGTATTGAGGGTAGATGGGGGGTGATAGTGGGATAAATATAACTTGTATAGATAAATAATCATAATGACATAGTTAAAGAAATTATAAGAAACAAAAAAAATATGAAAAAATACACATATGATAGGCCAGATAAAAACTACCATGTCATGATAGTCATTAAAAAATCATTTAGTTTTAGTTTGACTAATAATATATATACGAGTACAAAAGTAAAAAAAAATACAGAATTGTGTGGTGCTGAGAAACTAGTTGGATTGTCAACAAAACTATGTTATCTAGATTGTGCACCTTCTGCACTCTAATATTTACTAGGTTTTAGATATCAAACCATTACCCCTTCATATACTGAGAATCATAAAGTTTTCAAATGTCCTAGAGGGTTCATGTAGGGTGTGATTATGAACTCAGTAGTCCCCCAACAATGGTGTACCTAACAAATATCAATATCATATACTAGTGTATGAAATCATAATAAACCTCAACCAAAGCACATTTCACAACCTTCTATTCCTACACTCTACCAGTACTAATTGATCCCTTACCTACCTCTGCTAGTACCAGAGTGGAATGGAATATCCAAATAATGTCATATTAGATGTTCCCTTGTCCTTCAAACTGAATCCATACTACATGAAATCACTTTTTAACACAATCATATAACCATTATGAATCTCCATGATTCCCCAAAGGAATATACAAAATCCATTACCGAAGACCCAAATTCATGAAGATCACTTTAACAACCACTAACCCAACAACCCAAACAACCAAAGGCACATTATTAAGCATCATTCCAAACCTATACCATGGGATATAACGTAAATATAAAGCCTCGTGATCCTAACTAGTGGTCTCACATAATACTAACCATGACCTTCTATGGTGAAGACCTCCCCAAAATAGATTGTAAACACTATCCCCCTATAATAATTACAAAATGGATGCCACCAACCAAAATGATTGGACTAAACTACCTCATGGTTTATATTTTTTTACACATAACCCCAACAACCTTATCCCCCCATAATGAGTTACATCACTAACAACCTAATCCATACCATCAACAAACCTTCATCACCATCTATAAACAACATTATCACCCACAGTTATGGTTAACACCATGTGAATCATACCAGTGAATTTCTATCCCCATATCCAATAAAAAACATCACACAGAATTATATCAGAAAAACAAATCACATTCCCAAAAAACCATATCAATCATCACATAATAAGAACAACATAATCAACTAGCTTTATCATTCCCAACCAGCCAAAAAATAACATATCAAACAGATCATTATATACCCAATAAAATCCCATCATTTGTCACATTATACTACCCTTGGTATTCCCTAGGATCAATAAGAAAAAACCATTAGGTTATATTCCACGTCACTCATAAACAGACCAACCCATAATTATTTATTACACTCATATAACACATGTATAATATAAGAAAACTCTAGGAACCACTTACTATGTGTTAAAGAACTCAACCTATCAATAAAATGTAAACGATTCAGATCCAACTAGAAGATTTAGAAAATATAAACCCCCCAATTTTAGATAACCATCAATAAAAATAGATAAAACATAGATAAATATATGAAACAAAAACCTATTGACTGTTCGTCTTACCCTTAGCTACTCCCTTATTCAGACAGAACCAAGATATAATAATAAATTTGAGATGTCTATAAATTTGAGATTATGAATTATTGTTGGGGGGGTTAACCTATTATTAATGGTAAAAATATCCGAAAATCCCTCTAATTTTTCTTTTCATCATTTTATTTAATATAAAATTCCTTAAAAAAGTACCCAGACAATGAGACACATTGCGAACTCTTCCTGGCCGAGGGACTCACCTCTTCCCAAATAATGTCATGGTGTGACCCCCCTGAGATGTATAATGACCTCACCTAGGTCAAGGGCCTCCCACTTACCTAGGAGATATCATGGTGTTCCCATTTTCCCCATGAAATAAGCCTCCATTTCTCCAAGAATCTGGTTACAGCTCCCAAAAACTATGCTATGGTCACCTATCTGCTGCTGATTTTTTTGCTGTAAGCCCGCTAAAACATTCCGAAACCAAATTATAAGACACGTTCAACACCTCAACTGCTCTGAATACAGAAAATACATGAGGATTATAATAATTTAGACATGTTCAGACCTTAATGAAGTCTATGGTTTTACTACCAACCCACCTCATGAAAAATCACCACTGAGTAATCTCAGGCTATACACTGACCAAAATCATTAAAACTTGAGTACCATATCCTATAAATTCCCAAATATAGAGAAAAACCTAAAAAAATATATCTGAACCCCATAAACTCAGACTACCCTGAACACCCAACATAAATAACCCAATTCATTATATTGTAACTCCCCACCATATGAATCACCTACCCAATCTCATATTGACCCAAATACCTAGAAAAACTACTATATCACACTCATTTGTCATTAAAACACCTATTTATCCACATATTACCACCAACCACCAACCATTATTATTCCAAATTATCCGGATTCCACTATCTCATCCTACAACATAGTGATTCCCAAAATCATCTCATATCGTAACCGATTGTAACTTTTATATTTGATGCCAGCACATCCCACAATTTCTATGAATCATATCTAATGCCCACATACATATCATATTACACCGAATTAAAACTTCAGACCTAATGAAAAAACATCCCACAGTCATCACACACATCACTTTTGGTATCGACACCTTATCAATCATCTATTCATTTCACACATTATACATGCACATCATACATTAACATCTTCCAAACGAAAGAAAAAACCATAGTCACATGCTCATAGAATACCATTAGATATCATAAGTTCCATGAACTAATCATAATTTTCATATCAACCACATATAGCTAGCTCATATTCTAAATACCATATGCCATTATTATTATGGATCTTTACTCCCCTCTAACCACTATCCCCGTCATTAGGTATCTCTCCCATTACCACATACGACATGTGTAGGTGAATCCTAGATACTATCCCATGGTCCCAATCCTAGTCCAAAAACATATATCCATATACTCTATGGTTCATAAAAACAAACTACCAATGACTTCCTCTAACAGTACCTATAAAAATTCCTTCTCTAGATGTATTCCCTTGACTTTTTATTAGATGATTATATTGGGGTAAAACATGCCCTATCTATCACACTTTGAAAGTATGCCATTAATAATCCACTCTAATGTGCCCTTATTCAACCACTAATCTATCTACCCATATTAGTCGCATCACATCCCCTCTTTCAGCTACCTAGAGAACCACTACCTATATCCCATGACCCAACAGTCTGGCTCAGTATAGTCCAATCTGTTAGGTTCCTCCCTACTATTAGTGCTGGGTTTTCTAAATCTACGAATGAGGATAACCTAAATATTTTCACATCCACTCTAATACGATGTTTCAAACCATTCTAAAACCATAGTACCACGATTATATCATCTACCACTATTATTTGAAAAAATCACCATAGACATATGAAACTACTTTCACTAAAATAAATACATGATATACCCATGGACTTATACCAGTAGTTTTCAAAAAATATTAGTATAGGTGGTCCTATCCAAAAAGTTTAGAAAAACTGGTTGGATAGGATATTTAGATCAATACTAACCCAAAAGTTTTAAAAAATTATTGACATTAATTACTGTATACCAACATATTTTTGAAATCATTGGTATAGTGAAACTATACCAATGGTTTTAAAGAACCATTGTTATAGACTTTCCCTAAATACAAACCTCATGGGATTGTCCTCCAATCACATTTCAATCTAGATCCCCATAGCCCTAGTATTCATAATTCAAGTTTCTTTCCCACTAATTGTGTTCTCTCATATCTTCTTGTTTTAATTCCATTATTATTCATTATTAAATCTATGACTTATAAATCATTCATTTATTCAATAAACCATAAATTTTATTTTTAATCATGGTCTATAACACCCTGATTGATTAATTGTTTTCTTTGCATTTAATTTATTTTTATATGTTTAAATCTATTTGTGGGTGTTAAATGAATGGTTGTTGAAACATATATTGAATATGAATTTGTAAAATTTCTATTTTTTCATTCTTTATTTTTATCACATGGTAATATGGGCTTTCCATAGATATTTGATTTTTTATTTTGGGATTTCATGGATCATTTGTAATTCATAATCTTTTTATAAACTTTCATTATTTTTTATGATGATATTAATGAAGGTATCATAAAAATACATACATCGTGGGATTTTTTTCTTTATAGATCTAATCATCATAAATGAATTATTATTAATTTTAAACATTTTTATGTAAATTTTGTGATTATATAATGAAATCAAATTTCTATTTAAGATTGTTTTTCAATAAGGATCCCTATGGTGTGTTCATTAGTTGATTTTTGTATTAAAATTTAATGATAATATTTTAATATATTTTTTTCAATAATGAGTTTAGTGAAAACATAAGTATTATATATTTTGATTTTCGACTATTATGTGATGACATAATAAATAATATAGCTGATGATCATGCCATAATTTTTGAATTTTTTTGAGGATTTTATAATATTTTCACATATATATACCATAAATTTATAATAAATGTCATACATTTCTACCATTTTTATTCCTTATAGTATAAAATAAAAGATTTTGATATATTGGATTTTGTTATGATTTAATTATTCTGAGATTTTTTTGAATCAATGTTTTAATAAATAATTTCAAAAAAAATTCAATAATAACCACAATATAGGATAAATGACTAGATATAAGGATGAGTGATAGATAGGTTATTTTCCAGAAACATCAATATAATGAAAGTGGAAAAGGTACAACACTAGAGGGAATGTGTGGGAGTAATTTAGAAGTGACTAGTTGAAATTAAGCTATGCTATCTCTTATTTAAGAGTAACATTTCATTTAATAATGGATACCAAAATTGAAAAATGTAAATTGAAAAATATATATGGAACTATAAAAAGTATATGGGAAATTATGTACAATATTTGGGTGATAATTAAATGAGTAAGGGATATCCAATAAAAAGATAAGAGTTATTGTTCGATTGATTATGGCCAGTTTTACACTATATAAGAGTATTTTGAAAAGGATTGATATGAATGAGTCATTTTCTAGAATCCAAATGAAACTTTTGAGTATACTACGAGATGTGAAAATTGATTGAATCCTTGAAATAATATTTAAAATTTTATTACTTGGATTTTCTTGAACGTGATATTAAATTCCTTTTTCTTATTATGAAATTCATATAACAAAAAAAATCAAATTTCAAAAAATCAATTTTGGGAAAAAAAATATTTTATTCTTATAGTTTGACCAAATATGTATGTGTTCCTCCAAATATTCCATATCAAAATCATTTAATAATTTTATGTTGATAAAGATCATGGAAATAGATTAAATTATAGAGAAGAGTTGATATATTCCCATTTGAATAAAGTTCACGCTTCAACCAAGGCACAAGGAAACAGTTAAAAAGTGATTAAGAGAATTGGAGAATTGAAATGAATTCTAAGAAGTGAAAGATGATATTTTATACATCATGGTAACATGAAATTAGTTTAATAATTTATAGAGATTTCATACCATCCAAGTTGGAATATCGATAGAAACGACATGCATAAAGACCATCCCACATGCTGAAATTTTGGAACATTCATACTTACAATATTAATGGGTATTGAACACATTTTAGATATATTTTATGTTCTATGGACTAATATTTTTCTTCTTAATTACTTTGTTTTTTATACTGATTTTACACTAGACGCCTTATTGTTAAACAAAGGATATATCCCCACCTTCCGGCAACTATATTATTGAATTTAATTGAATTTGTTATGAATGTTTTATATTTTTTGTATATATATATATATATATTATTTTTTGTATTTTATATTACGATTCTCATATAGACTAGTGTGTATATTATGGTTTTATATAAATTGAACAATTCTCTTTTACATAAATATATTTTTGATTTAATTTCAATTTATTTAATTTATTTTACAATATGACACATTAATATTTTTTGAAGAATAAAAAGAAGTTGGATATTTAAAATTAATCAGACATCAAGTTATTTTAAAAAACAATTAGAGAGATTTTTATATTTTAAATTTAACAATTATTTTGATAGTGGTCATATACATTTCCTATGTTATAATTTTGTTGGATAACTTTGGTAAATTTGTGAATAAGTTTCCTACCATATAACCAAACTTGGGTTTAAACAAACTACTTTGTCTGGTATCATAATAGGGATAAAATGATATCTAAAAATGTTCATGATATGAATGATAGTACTAAATTGAATAATTTATTAGATTATTGGTTTCCATATATTCTTCTTCATGAGAAAGAAAGGATGATGACTCAAGAATACTTTATTATGAGCACATATGATTCATGCAATTAAAATGATGATGTTGTCAGGGAGAAAAAATTGAATGTGCTTCCATGAATCCAGTATATCAATAATGTGTTAAAATGAAAAAATTGAAATTTTTAATCTTATTATTTCATGGGAAAACCATGAATGGGATTTCTAATACCTCCATCGATTATATTCTTACCTTTTTTAAGGAATTACTTTCAGATGATGTAGATATTCCCTTAAACCATTTTATATGATGAAAGTTAGTTGATGACCTTAAATTTAAAAAAAAACAAAATTCATGCTTTCTCAAAAGATTTAAGATTATTCTGGGAGGAAACTACTAAACACAATGATTATAAAAAATGTTTAACATCTCGATGGAAACCGATACTAATGAAACACCATATTGTGTTCTATATAAATTAATGTGTAACTTCTCATTTATTCCCAAAAAACAAAATATTTTATTTCCAAATGAAATATAAATAAATATATGATATAATGATACAGAGATAATGATGGATAATGATGAGTTCGTTTATCCTATAGATGGATTTTCATGGTGGACATTTGTTGCTCAATATACCAATTTTTCAGAAAACATCTAAAATGAGTGGTTGGGTCTATCGTGTGACAATTTTAATCAATTTGGGAAGATTCTTACTTCAAAAAATAAATGACCAATTTTCAAACTATTATAACCTTCCTTGATGGATGTGTATGACAAAAAACATTCACTTTAATGAGTATAATCATATCTGGGCCTTCTGATCCTAGAAATTATATAGATGTATACATGAAACCTTTTATAAAAGAGTTGAAGAAACATTGGAATATTGGTGTTTTAACATACGAGGAATGTTCAAAAGAAATATTTCAGATGTGTGTTGTGCTTATGTGGAAGATAAATGATTATCCTTTTTATGAAATTATGTCTAGATAAAGCACGATAGAAAAAATATCATGTCCTATTTTTATTAAGAACATATGATCCATAGGACTTACATATCACCATAGTTTGAGGTTTATATAACATCTACTATTCTTTCAAATAGATCATCCATATAGGAATAATCATAAAAGATTTTGCAATACCATATATACTAAAAATCGACCTAAGCGTATTTTTGGAACTAATGTTCTTAATGAATTGCAAGATCTTAGTTTTTTCATTTGGGAAGGTTCAATATAAATCTAGAAAGAGGAATAATGTTTCCACTTAAACCAATTGCAATTAGAAGAAGAAATGTATCTTCTTTGAGTTTCATTATTATTTGACACTTTTTTATGTCATTGATTAGACTTAATGAACATAAAAAAATATATGTGAAATGTTAGTTTCAATTATTATAAATTTCAAGGGAAAGATAAAATATGATTTTCAATATCAGTGCGACATGGTGGATTATGGTATCAGGACAGATTTTTATCCTATGTGTCTCTGAGATGATAAATGGAATATTCCATGTCCCTTTTATGTGATGATACCTATAGAAAAAAAAATCAATTTTTGGAAGTACTATATATTATTAAAGTTCCATATGGACATTCAATCAATATATCAAAAATGGTTAATATAAGATAGTTGAAGTTGAAATCTTTGGAGACTGGTGATTATTACATCCTTCTATATGAGTTCATTTCAATATAAATATCACTTATACTATCCAATAATATAAGGGTAGAAGTTATTCTGTTGTTCTATTTTATAGAGATATTTATGCTATAAAGTTTTACATGTTTTTCTTATAAAAAATATATTTATAGGAACCATTTATTTGGTGCAAGTTAGATGAAATATTTCATCTATCAGTTTCATGGGAATACTGCATATAACTATCCATCTTACAACCAAAATAATTTATGGAGGAACTGTTTCTTTTAATTGGAATTATCCTCCTAAAATAAATATCTACTCATTGAAATTTTATATATGGAATAATAATCCCCCCAAAGTTTCTATCATGTCAGGTTACTTGGATAAAGAATTTATGTATTTTTATTCAATGTATTTGTCATATGTGACTACAATATGGAAAAAATCAACAAGAAATGAAGAAGAGAACTATGAGAAAATTAAACATTGTTTTCTACCACTTCCCTAATCATGAGGAATTACCTGATCATATACATTGACCATATTAATCCTTGAAGAGGAAGAGATGGAACATCACAGAATTTTGTTTAACGATGATATTTTTGATGACTACAAAAAGTAAGTAAATTTAACATGTATATGTTATCTAATCTCATGTAATTGTAAAAATCTGTTAAACTATTTCTATATCTTCTTTATGGACAATAATAAAAAAATAGAAAGAATCATTCATTATCTTTGAGAAAGAGATATAATTGTCATAGAAAATATCTTTCTTCATGGTTTAAATTAAAGGTAAGAGTATTACTATAAAAAATTAATAAAATTAATATTTATTTAATTTTAATATTTATTTAATTTTCACATATTATGTTTTCCTACTAACTTTGTAATTGAGGAAATAATTTTTTTGGTCCTAATTTCCTGGTTCATGATTGAAAATCAGTTATGATCAATGGGCACAAATTTAATATCACCGAATGAGAAATGAACATGAGAACACAACATTATGCTTTTATGGTAACTTCCACAACATACTGTTATTCTAGTGCGTCAAGTATTAGACCTAAATTTTAAAATGTATCTTATTAAGGATTCATTTAGAAAAAACTAATATTGGGTTATTATTCTCATGATCGAGTCACTATGATGAAATAAAATCGGTTTGATTTTTTGATGAGGAATGGAAATTTTATTGATTATTATGTATTTTTAGTTTTTGACATGACTCCAACAATTTCATATGATGAGACATATATATTGGAACTAATGGGAACACATTTTTTTATGTTAAATATTATCTGAGAATCTAATTTGGTGTCATTATTGAAGTAATCCAAAGATATTTTTTTGATGGTGATGATTAAATTGACACCATCTCTACTCCCATTGGCCCCAATACATTTATTAGTTATGATGACTATAATAGTTCAATTATCAAAGTTGATTGTGAACTTTATGTTTTTGTTTGAAATATATAGAAACATCAATATTTGTTCTCAATTTTTTTGGTTTAGCTTGACTTCGGTTTTTATGGTTGGTACTATTCATTTTTTTTAAAAAAGGATTACAAATATTTTGTATCCAACTTGACCTTGATGTGTATTTTCAATATATACTGCTTGAATTTTTCTTTGAGTTTATTTTTATAATGTTTAATTGAACTATACTAGAACCTAACAAACCTAAAAAACTAAAACAATCACCACTAAAAAACTGGGATTATTTAGTACTAGTGCTTTAATAATGCTAGCTAAAAGAGCTGTTAAAGACCCCCTTTATCAGCTCTATCAAAAGTACTATTAAAGGGGGACTTTAACACTATTTCTTGCACATTTAAAATGGGGTATTTAATAGTGCTAAAAATGCATTGATAAATGCCCCCTTTATCAACACTTTTTTACAAGCACTAATAAAGATCACTCCTTTATTAGTGCTTCTAAAAAAACACCGACAAATAACCCCATTCATCAATGCTTGTAAAAAGGTGCTGATAGGGGGGGTATTTATCATCACTTTTTTTAGAAGTGCTAATAAAGACCCACCTTTTACCAGCACTTTTTTACGAGCACTGATAAACTGTATATTTTTAAAAAAGTATATCATTAAATATATATATTAATATATAAATATATAAATATAAATATAAATATATTAATATAATATATATTTTTTAAATATGTTTTAGATAAAGATAAATAAACATTTACACTTAATATATAAGTTATTTTTTTGAAAATAGATTATAATATATTTTTTATTTAATAATTTTATAAATATTACATAGTAATAGTCATTTAATAAGATTTTTTAAAAAATAAATAAATAATAGATCTAAAATAAGTTGAAAACATAACCCAAACTCCAAACAACCATAACTTTGGATCCTGGTGTTCGTTTAGGCTCTACCACATATCAAACCAAATATTGTTATGAGCACTACACCATCTTGATCGGGGTGTCCCATCCACTATTTTTTAGGATAAAAAAGGCTGAGAAGGAATCCAAAACTGAGTTTCTAGTTAGGGTACCCCAATTTTATAAAATTTAATGGAGTTGCATCCTTGTTTAAGGGGGTTTTATTACCTTTTTTCAGTGATAACTAAATTTATTCCCATGTCTTGCATTAATATTTATATTAATCTTTTGAATTTTTTTTCATTTTTCAAAATTTTGATTTATTTATAATTAAATATATGTATCTTTTTAATATTTAATTACAATAAATCACTTGTATAAATGCATATATCTATATTTTAATGTGAAAATATAACTGTAAATATATAAAATAAATATTTATTATTCAGCTAATTTAATTTTAAAAAATTATCAATCAGGTTTTCCTTATAAAAATGCAATAATATGTATATATAATGATTTTATATACATATTTCTGTGTATTCGTAAACACAAATATATATTCATTTATATATATATATATTAATAATATAATATTTTTAAATGAATTTTAATTTATAATATACTTAAATAAATATAATTTTGTATATATATATCACACATTTCAAAGTATATACAAATAAATATAAAAGTCATTAAATAAACAACAAAAAATGCATGACATAGTTTTAAAGAGCTTTAGTCGCATAAGATAGGTCGAGGGATCAAATATAGGTGTGTGCAAGAATTTGGGGTAGCCTTTTTGCGCTAAGAAAGGGGGTAGGGTGTGTAATGGAAGAAGGATAGTGAAAGAAATTGATAAAGGGTATTTAATCACTGAGGATGGTGGGTAGTGTGCATGAAAAAATTGCTTTTGTCCATATTTTTCAATAGTTATTTTTTTAGAACTCTTAAAATCCAATCATTAATAGTGTTAAAAAAATCATTGTTAAATGCATTATTTAACAGTGCTAAAAAAAGAGATTTTAAACACACCCTTTTACAATTCTATAAAAAGTGGTAATAAAGGGTGAATTTATCAATCCTATTTTATCCCTGTTAAAGGGTTCCACTAACATCACTTTTTTTAGTTCTGTTAAAAACCCCTACATTTTAACATCGATCACAATATCAATTCTTTTTAAGCCCTAATAAAACCCCTTAACTAGTGCTATTAAAGCCCCAATTTGTAATAGTGAATTAAATTGAAACAAAAAACAAGATTAATTTAATTGAAACATTTTAAACTAATTAAAATGAAAATAAAAACCAATAAAAACAATGACCTAAATAAAAAAAATGAAAAAAATGACCTAACCCATAATATGAAATAAAAGACCTTACCCAAATGGACAAATGGACTAATCAATTGACCCAAATAAACCAAATGACCTAACCAAAACTGAATTATATTGAATTAAGAATAAAATAAAACTATATCATATCCATACTAAACAAGATAATTTGAACGTATTTATTTTTCTATGACATATACTTTATGTTCTGATATTCATCACACAAAATTTAAATTTTTTTTATATCAGTATGTATCCTTTTTTGTTTTGATAATTGGTATTCAATAATGAATTCTTGCCCCATGTTCTTTCTTGTTGTTATTACACATTGGTTGTGGATTTTTAATTAATTCCATATTTTTTTTCAAATATAGGAAATGAAAACTTTGAAGAGTTATGAAGGAAAAAAGATGAAAATAATAATCACCAAATGGGAGAGATGAGAGTCTCTCCATTGGTTCCTAATATTCCTATATTTGTTTTCAGTTATATATATAAATAAATATATATATCAATAAAATATAATTTCATGTGGTTAATTTTTTTCTCTTTTAACCTGGATCCACCACCTAATCGATAGTTATTCTCTAATTAGCCTAGTAGTACTAGTGCTCGGAAAGACAATAGGAGGGGGTGGAACTAGGGATATGCACACCACTAGACATACTCGATCACTCCCAATCCCTTCCTCTGACATACCATCTAGAAAATTTTATTATCCTATAGTATTGTTTGAGGAACCTAGTGTATTTATGGCGCCTTTGATTTCTACACCATTTTCATCTGATTCTTCTCGCCTATCTTTCCTTTATTTGATGATGGCTCACACTCCCCATCCATATTATACATTTCCACATATGTCTATGCTATATTATTTTACTTATACTTAATTCTCACTGAGATTTTACATTAATTATTTTTAATATGTTTCTTGGACACATTCTGAGCCTCAATAGATGACATTAGGCCCCACTCATTTTTTACAAGTTTATGTTCCATTAGAGCCTAAGGATCTAGTGAAACCTACTAATTATAATACCTTAAGTATATTTATCGAACCCCATTAAATTTCTCTAAGCATAATTTATTTTCATTATAATATGTATAAATATAATATTTGATTTTTTTCTTTCACAACTAGATCTACCACTAGCTGGAATGGGTGTCTATGCATGCGTATGGTTTGGAACCATGACACAAAGTTGATGGTTGAGTATAATAAGGGAAAAAAGTTATTGTAAAATTAGTGCTAGAATGTAGGAGTTTAATGGTGATGCTTTCCAAATACTCTAAAATATTTCCTCTCAGGCCACTCTTTTGGAGACACCATCCAAAGGAAGTAAAAGATAATTCTTGGGTAAAAATATGGGAAATAAAATTCATTGAACTTAATGTTATATTATTATTATTATTATATTTATATGAATTAATATTTTTATTCTAGTTTCTTAATAATTTTCCATATGGTGAGGCATAGAGGACCACATCACTCGTGGAATTAGGTGAGATGTGGAGAGTATATAATCAAGAGTTTTATAGTGGATAGAATGCTAGAGTTGGTACAGATTTAGAGTCCAAATCTATCATAAATGATTGTCCTATAGAATATTATCGAGAAATTATTTCATATTATAAGAGTACCATGTTGAAGTTATTAATCAAATTTGAGGTTTTTGAATAAAAATTAACAAGATTTTCATTAATAATTAGTATTGTATTGTATAATTGTTTTAGGAAGGGTCAGTAAGAAAAAAAAATAAGTATGCTATAAAATACCTACACACTTTGAGCAAGACTATGATGAAATTCCATGAGAAGAAGCATGCCCAATACTCATTTATAATTTTTCTATTTAAATACATTATTGATTTTTTTTCAATTTTATATTATATGGATTCATTATAATTTATTCAAAAAATATAAATATATTTGTATATTTTATATTTTTAACACTTTAATCATCATATATATATATATAACATTATAAGGGTTTTTCAAATTGTTGAATCACTTCATATATTCTATAAATATTAATTTCTTGTGCATCAAAAGTTTCTCTGTTTGGTGATTTTTTAGAACACAAGTAATAACTTCCAGGTAAAATTTTACACTAAAAAATATTTGAATGATATGTCCCTTTAAAATTCCTTTTGATCATTATCACACATTTCAACATCATTTAAAATTCTACTTATAATGTTTTATTTCCATAAAACTCATTCCAAAATTCTGTATATCATAATATCATTTATCTCCTTCAAATATAAAGATATGTTCTCTACTGCATTTATATATTTATTTCCAATAGTTGTTCCTCATAATAGAAAAAGGAAATTGCCTCATCAGGCTACCTTCTATATATATATATTTTTTCAATATCTAGAAATGATTATCATCATCACACATACCTCTTTATGATTAAAAAAAACATATCATGATGATTTGATACACTCCACTATTTTTAGTCCATATATATTATCATATGAAATCCTATGAACATATCAATATGATATTCTTCATATGATATATTCATAGAACAGTCTATATTTCCTATATATTATAAATATACTCTATATTTATTGTAGTTTAACACATTTTAAAAGACATTGGCGAACAACTATATTTTATCAGTGAATGAAGTCCTCGATGATAATAGGATAAAATTTATGTGTCTGATGCATTAATTCACATTATTCTTCTCATACATTCATTTTATGTATTGTAGAAACTTCTTATTGTAACATGACTAAACATATTCCTTCCGATCACTAATTTTTTTAAAATACATATTCCCTAGATGATACAGTATTTCTCTATTTAACTACCAAATTTATATGTGCATCCTCTCACATGTCAGACATACCTCATATTTTCTTTTAGCATGATCTTTGGTTCATTACTTATAGATTTTTGTAGGTCACTAGGACATCTGAAGTCACTTATTTTTATTCATCCTCAAGAATTCATCTAGCTTAACATATTTATACTTTATCCATATATAATACATCATTTTCTTCAAATGATTATATTTATCATTTTATACCTCTAGTTTGATCCACATCAAATAACCTTAATTTGTGGATTTCTAATATTCATGCACATAATTCTTCAAATAACATCAACACTATATATGTGTGGAACATTAACATTTTTTTCTCACACACTCAAATTATTCATGTATAATATGATTTCTCTATTTTTTTAAACATGTTGAAAAGTTCATACTTATGTCTGCCCTACAAATTATCCACATGTGACTTTTGATCTCTACAAACCAGCTTCTAGAAATCATTATAAATATATTAATAATATTTCTCATTCTAAGACATCCAATATAATAACTATTCTTTGTAAACTAATATGAGTGATCATAACTCACTTCATCTTTCTTGACATCCAATTATTCTTATCTCAGTCTGATACTATCACTACCATCCCAATCTGCTCCCAACTAAACATTTTAGATTCCATATTTCCTTCATCTGATAAAATTCATCAAGTTGTTGTATTTTACAACCTCTCTTTCTCATAGAATCACATTACAGTGGGTTATTATGTATCCTTATCTTCCAATAAATACAATCTAGCATCATCGAAAAAAGGAAATAGGTTATTCTAATAATGGTATAATATACTCTTCTAGATAATCTAATTATCTCGTTTGTTTATTTGTATCAAAATTGATCCACATTTTTGTATATCCAATATATTGAGATCCCAAACCTATTTTTCATCTAATTATAATCCCTCTATAATTAATTATATGGAAATATTTTTTTATTATCATTGCATGAGAATCTACATATATGATTATTTGGATGATATCAGTCTTGTAACCTCACATATATCTATTTGGTGATGTTCAAAGATTTATAAGTCCAATATAATAAAAATATTTACTCCATTCATTGATATATCTCCATCGCCTTTCAATGGTAATGTTCTATTTCATCATCTAAAAGATTCATCATGCATATCCACTTTCTCATCATTCACTAAATTTAATCTTTTCGTTTGGTGGGAATCCTGACATATATATTAACATTTATATAAGATTCATGAATGGTATTATGATATGCATATCTAAAATAAAAATTTACAATGTGCACCTTTCAATGAATTCTATGGATAAAAATGAATCACTAAATCTATTTTTTGTATTCAATGAATTAATCTATAAATGTTACTTTATACATGGGGATCTTTAGTTATTCTTACCCTACTACAGTAATATTTTTTTAAATTACATTACTGTGAATATATTCTTTAATATTGTAATCCTACTAATCATTACACATTAATTGATTTTTTTCATCTATCGTAGTTATATTTTTATTTTGTCCAATATATTTAATCACGTATTTAGATATTTATTTGATCACAAATATCCTCTATTGATTTCCTTCTTTTCTAGTTACATTAAATTCATCTTTCTAGTGAATGAATTATTTTTATTGAAAAAATTAGTAACTTTTTTATTATAGTTACTTTAAATTCCATTTCTAAATCATTTTATAAAGTTTATTTAGAATCCTAACATTCCATATCATAATAATATTTAAGACATTTGACCCTATTTTTTATTTAAAAAAATATAATGTATATTTCCTTATTTAGATTTAACCACTTTAATAGAATTTCTCTACTTATTTAAATTTTTTGGGAGAGATAGTGGTATGACTTCACATTAACTAAATTAATCTGAACTAAAACATGAATAAACCAACCATAATATTATTTTGATTATAAGTAATTGATATATAACTCTAATTAAACATAACCAATTGAATGTGGAATACACTAAATCAATAAGTACGATATTGAACCCCACCAAAAAAATTCCAAATTGATTCGATGTGAATATATGATAATAAAATAAAAAGGATAGAAAATAACTAAAACCTAACAGACTAAACCAACCAATGTTTGATGAAAATTTAAACAGCCCAATTTAACTAAATGAAACTAAACTAAACAGAATCTAAAATACTAAATCATATAGATTTAAACATTCATAAACTAAACCTCATTGAATGTTAACAACTCTAATTACAATTAAATATACAAAGAATAAGCTATAATAATAAGAACCAATGTATAATGAAAAAATTAAAATGAAAAATATAAACTGTTCAAATAAAAACCAACCAAGATAAACTAAGTTGAAACAGTTTGACCTAAAACAAACCAAACAAAAATAATTTTTTTTATCAAATTCAACTAGAATAGAATTTAATTGTATTTAATGAAACTGAATAGTCCTAAAAAACCTAACCCATGTTATAAGAAATAATAGAATCCATTAATAAATAATTAAATTTAATTAATCATAAAAAATATTTCAAAGTTATACAAATGAAATCAAACATAATTACAATAATTTTAATATAGACAAACTAAAAATACATGACAAAATGTTCCCTAAATAAACTAGAACTGAATGAATATAAAACTATAAAAACCAATAAAGATGTCACAAAACCAAATCAATGCATCACATGCCAACCAATACAAATCATAAGTAAATCAATAATTGAAAAAAAATTAATAATACCAAACTAAAATGAATGTGATATGATGAATCTAAACCAACCTAACTAGAAGAATAATAAACACGAACAGAGAAAAAAATGTACTAGTTTGAATATGATCTAAAAATGTGAATAAAATTGAAAAAAATCACTCTAAAACAAATAAAATTTATTTTAATTTAATTTATATAAAACAAATGAAAACTAACTTAACTAAATGAATATATAGTTAGATATACCAAACTGAATCATATGAAGATGAGACAACTAAATAAAATTGAAATAAAAAGTTATGAATACATATAGGAGAATAAAATATAAATAAATATTATATAGAATACCCTAAAAAAAATTAAGATGAAAAAACAATCCAAACATGATGAAATGGTATGTCATTAATAGAAATATAAAATAATTTAACCAAACAAAATTGAATTGAACCATACATAAACAAATTGAATTAAAACGAACTAAATAAAATTACACCAATAAAAATTGAATAGGAAAAACAAGGATCAAAACCGATCTAACATTACATACACTCATTCTAAAAAATCAAAAACTTTATTTAGACAAATTAATAAAAAATAAAATTATTTCATGTTTCTTTTTAATAAAAAAGACCAATATTGACTATAAGTTGTCATCAATATCCATTAATGAAAAATTTGCATTTGTTTTCCCTATTTTAACCCCTTTCAAATTAAATAACAGTAATATAGAAAACCAAATAGGAACACATCTATCATACATTTCACCATTCCATTTTACCATATTATACAATTTAATCTTGATTATATTTTTCAATAAATAAATTCCATTTACATTATTCTCTAATTACATTTCCCTTATATTCATGGAAATAATATATAAAAACAAGAATACATAAATTCTACTTTATGTTAATTTATCAAGTCATTATTAAATAATATTCTCAATTCTCATAATTTTTTATATAAAATTTCTTATTTTCAACAAAACCATATCATGCTAGCACAAAGTAATCAATCATTATATCAAATCATATTACATCATCATGTATATTTATTTTATTTCAGTTAGTAAATAAATTATTAGTAACTAATTTTAATTTATGGTTTTTAATATAAAATGTAATTTAGAGGGTTGTTTTGAATATTTAAGGATGTGTGAATCAATATTTTTTTACTCAAGTAGAAAGAAGAAAGATGGAAGCTTCATAAATGAACCAGCATAACATCAGATTATAAGTTTTACTTTGTTGATTTTAAATTTTAATATCTATTTTTTTTAACTAAATAGTCCATTTATATTTATAATAGAGTGCTTTAGAGTCCCTTGATGAGTAGGAATATGAAAACATTGGTCCAAATGATCATTTACATTTGGTTTTCGGAGATGATCACCATGGAAGAGTACACTATCGACTAGGGAAGATTGTTGTCCTAAAAAGATACGGGTCAACTTCAGGTTCTAGTTACAGTAGCACTAAGTAGTAAAAATCTAATGCATATGTAGTATTGGCTCAGGATGAGATAGAAGAGTCAAAAAACAGTCATACAAGAATGTGAATGGAATCAAAGGGACAGTGATGAATTTATGAAATTTATGGTAGTATTTTGTCCACCACTTCCACTAGATAATATCATGACTTGTGGAACAGATATATGATTGATGTGCATGTTATATAGTGCATGTCACGACCCGTCCTCGGGGCCCGTGCCGTGACTACCCCAATCCCACCTTCCATAGGCCAGGGGCTGGCGACTAGCACCAAGGCGTAATTCCTGATAAAAAGGGAAGGCATTGGCTTTGTAAAGTAAACAAACACCACAGAGCAAGCAAGCAGAAGAAGTAAACACTAAGTAAAAGCTGGGTACAACAGTAAGTATGGAAAAGTAAGTGGGCCAGTATACAAACCCAAACTGAAAGTAAATTACAACTATAAGGGAAAACAACAACTGAAAAGTAAAGCCGCAACGTCGAGCTATCCACTGGAAATCCCACCTGAAGAGTGGGTACAGATAGCCTCCTCTGCTCCTTGGGTCCAGTCGACCGCTCCGAGTACATCCCGCCCAGTGGTCCACCTCCAGGTAATTTCCTACTCTGCAAGTCTCAACCACGATCAGTGATGTCCGTCGTCTGCAACCAACACAACGTATTGCGGGCATAGCCCGTGCAGGGGTGAGTATAAGCTACTCAGTAGGGACTCCGAGACCCCCAAAGGACTCCTAGAATCCACAAAGGATAATAAACAAAGGAAAGATACAATCACGAAGTAAAATTCGACACTTCATAGGTATATGCCCATACATATACCTAAGTCATCAATTATCGTTCGGCTCCAACATCCGAGCCCAAGTACAAACCAGTCCACAGAGGAAAGAAAAACGTAAATCCACATAGGATAGCACAACACAATCCACATAGGAAAGAAAAACAGGATTCGGCTCACACAGGTATACTTCTTCATATGACTATAGAGATGATCAGATATTTCCACTGAATCATCTAAGCCGTCAGACCCACAAAGGATCGATAGGTACTAACCCCCGCAATGACCCACAAAGGATCTGACCCACAAAGGATCGATAGGTAACTAACACCCGCAAATACCCACACAGGATCGGACCCACAAAGGATCTATAGCACTGACCCACATAGGATCACTGAGTGTTGTAGTCGTCACCGTCGAATCCACTGAGGATCTCTGTACATTCGTCGTCGTCACAGACGCAAACGTAGCCATCACTAGGGTTCTCGCACACAGCAAGCTCGTTCGGGAGGGACCGCTCCATGAGATGATTGGCTGATACGTCAACTGACACATAATCCAGAGTTGATGTATTCCAAAGTTCCGTATCGTCAATAGGAACTCAACGTCGTAGACGGCGCATCAATCGGACGCCCGCTCTGAGAGTTATTGGATTTTTCGTCCCAGGGGCCTGGTTGATTTTTAAGTCAAAACCAACCCGACCATATTCCAACTACCTCCAAACCTCAGGCGGAGTAAGCCAAACGATCTGTCTCACTAAGAGGAATCCAACAAAGTTGACAGCACGTCAATCGGACGTCCAGAGCTCAAGTTATGA
This sequence comes from Viscum album, assembly GCA_963277665.1. Classification (NCBI taxonomy): domain Eukaryota; kingdom Viridiplantae; phylum Streptophyta; class Magnoliopsida; order Santalales; family Viscaceae; genus Viscum; species Viscum album. Next base: position 813,078,804 of record OY728122.1, on the reverse strand, counting down.
GCGTTTCCGCTCTGAGGGCCCGGTTGGTTTCGTGTACGAACCAACTCGGACGACAGCCGGTCCCCTCCCTGCTCCGCCACCATGGGACCGGCGACAGCCGGTCCCCTCCCTGCTCTGACACTGGAGGCTCAGTACCGGCCACCGGTCACCCTGCTCCACCGCGGCCCCGCTCCGGCCGCAGTGTCTTCGGTTTTCTCCAACGCGGCGCGACGACGTCGCGTCCTTGTTCGATTTCACGGCCTGGCGCGACGGCGCCGCACATTCCTTGCTGCTTGATTCCGCGTGGTGCGACGACACCGCGTCATTCTCGTTTCAACCACAATAGAACCAACATGGATAAAGGAGGAGGGTCGTCCGTGTTTGTGCGGTCCGAACCCCTCTCGTTAATCGATAGAAATTGGTCATATTCAATGATGAACGTCAAGGTAGTAATTACGAACAAAATAAATAAAATAACGCCTACCTTGAGCATAGCTTTAACGGAGGTTCGTCGAATGAGGATTCGTCACGGAATACCTATCGCGGGAAGAGGCGTCGCGAAGGAGACATCGTGAAGGAGACATCAACCTCCGAGGAATCCGGCGTTCTTCGCGTTCTTCGCACGAAGAGGATGAAGAAATTCATGACTCCCTTACCTTTTTCTCCCAAAGCTCTCAAGGAAACAATACTCCAACCAAAAAATAAAAATAAGACACTAACTTATTTTATTAACGCAACATATGGTTTGAAATTCAAAAGTTTGAATTAAACCACAAAATTATATTACACAAGTTGTCATAATTTATGAAGGGTTATGGGAGGTTAAGGAAGGTGAAGGGGTAGGGTTTGTGTGGGCCCCACCACCTTCATAACCTACAAATGGAAGTTGGGTGGTTTTCCCCAACTTCCACCCAAAGCTTAATCCACTTAGAATAAAAATAAAAATTGTTACATAATTTTGATTTTACCTTCCACATAAATTAACTACTTCCCTCATGTAAACGGAACTCCAGAAATGGAGTTCCTAAGCAATTACCCGCGCTACGGATCCATCGGTGCCCTCAGAATTCGATTCCGAGCACCGGTTCAAAAGTTATAAATTCCCGCTCGTTCGTTCACTGAACATTCCCGAGCTAAACTTCGGTTAGGAATTCCTGGCACACCGGGCCTCAGAATCAAGTGCCGTCAGAAACTGCGTTCAGGTAAAATTCCAAAGAAAATTAAGAAAAAATTTTCCTTGAATTTTACGGGTCTTTACATTACTCCCACCTCAGGGCTTTACGTCCCCATAAAGATACATCGAAAACTAGGGAAACAAATGTGGGTACTGAGCACGCATCTGAGCCTCCCGCTCCCAAGTGCTCTCCTGGAGATTCCCGTGCTGCCATCTGATGCGCACTAGAGGAATCGACCATCCACATAGGACCCGCTCCTGTCGATCATCGATCTCCACCGGGACCTCCGCAAAAGTCGCCCCATCATCAACATCTAGCTCTCCATGGTCAATGATATGCGACGGGTCGTGCATGTATCTCCTCAGCTGAGATACGTGGAAGATGTCGTGCACCCGGTGCAACTGAGGTGGTAGAGCCAGGCGATAAGCCACCTCGCCAATCCTGTTGAGGACCTGGAATGGTCCGATGAAGCATGGAGACAACTTTCCCCCTCGAACAAATCTCCGTAAACCACGTCGAGGTGAGACACGCAAGAAGACGTGGTCGCCATCCTCGGACTCTAGTGGCCTTCGCCTCCTGTCAGCATAAGACTTATGCCGGCTCTGAGCTGTCCTCATCCACTCCTGGATGACCTGGACCTTCTCTATCGTGGCCTGGACCATCTCTGGTCCCACAAGTGCTGACTCCCTAGGGTCTGTCCAGCACAAAGGAGATCTGCAAGGTCGGTCGTTTAACGCCTCGTATGGTGCCATCCCGATGGTGGAGTGGTAGCTGTTGTTGTACGCGAACTCCACCAAGGGTAGGTGGTCCTCCCAGCTGCGACCAAAGTCGAGGACACATGTGCGGAGAATGTCCACGAGATTCTGAATGGTCATCTCCATATGACCATCCGTTTAAGGGTGAAAGGCTGTGCTCAGACGTAGCCGCATCCCAAACGCCTCCTGCAACCCCTTCCAAAGCTGGGAAGTAAAGCAAGCATCTCGATCAGAGATGATAGATGATGGCGCACCGTGAATCCATACAATATCTTGAACGTAGACACGTCCAAAGCTCTCCACTGAGCCCTGCTCTCTGATGGGTATGAAGTGAGCCGACTTGGTGAGTCAGTCAACAATCACCCAAATGGAGTCGTGACCTCTAGAAGTGCGTGGAAGTCCAGTCATGAAGTCCATAGATATCCCGTCCCACATCCACTTCGGGACCTCCAAGGGTTGTACCAAGCCTGCTGGTACCTGGTGCTCGGCCTTCACCTGCTGGCAGGTGAGACATCGAGAAACGAACTCCGCCACAGCCTTCTTCATGCCCGGCCACCAGTGCTGTCATCTGAGATCCTGGTACAAATTTGCCACTCCAGGATGTACCGCCAAAAGAGAAGTGTGAAACTCTCTCAGCACCTCCTCTCGTAAAGTAACTGGTACCAAGGTACGTCCTCTAAAAAGGACGTCGTGCTCTGCTCCAAAGGTGAAACCATCGGGTGCCTGTCCTGAGGATATATGTGCACGCCGTGTCTCACATTCAGCATCCCCACGTTGTGCCTCTCTGACCTGCTCCAGTAGTGGAGGGGTGACTATGAGAGACTGAAGGAATGCTTCTCCATCTCTATCCACGAAGGATATCTGCAATGAGGCTAGCTGCTCTGTCGCCTCCTCAAGTAGCTGAATGCCCGTCCTCCTGCTGGGAGCGTCGACCACTAAGTTCCCCTTCCCAGGAGTATAGACTATCTCCAAGTCATAGTCCTGGAGGAACTCGAGTCATCGTCGTTGTCTCAGGTTCAGGTCCTTTTGAGAGAGGATGTACCTGAGACTCTGATGGTCAGAAAAGACTGTAAAGCGCTCGCCCATCAGGTAGTGTCGCCATGTCTTTAGAGCGATGACCACTACTGCTAACTCCAGGTCATGGGTAGCGTAGTTATTCTCATGCGGCCTCAACTGACGTGATCCATAGGTGATCACTTCCCGCTCCTGCATCAAGACACATCTGACTCCAGTCCCTAATGCATTATAGTAGACTGCGTACCCTACTCCCTCCTCAGGAAACCTCAAGTTAGGTGCGTTGGTCAATCTCTGTCTCAGCTCCTCAAAGCTCTGCTGACATCTATCTGACCACACAAAGGGGTTCCCCTTCTTCGTAAGAGCTGAGAGTGGTGCCAAAACTCTGGAGAATTCTGGCACAAATCTCCGATAGTATCCACCTAGTCCCAAGAAACTCCGCATCTCAGTCACACTCCTAGGTGGATCCCAAGCCAACACTACCTCGATCTTCACATGATCCATTGCAACTCCCACCTCAGAGATGATGTGTCCCAAGAAGTGGACCTCACGTATCCAGAACTGGAACTTGGAGAGCTTACCATAAAGTTGGTGCTCTCAGAGTGTGTCTAGTATAACCCACAAGTGGTAGTCGTGCTCCTCCTCAATCATCTATTATATCAAATTGTCGTCGATGAAGACCACGAAAAATCGATCGAGGTATAGCTGAAAGATCCTGTTCATGAGGGCCATGAACACTGCTGGAGCATTGGTTATGATGAATGGAATAACCAAGAACTCATAGTGGCCATATCGACACCTGAAGGTCGTCTTCTGCACGTCCTCGTCTCGTACTCTAAGCTGACGATAACCTGACCGGAGGTCTATCTTCGAGAACCACCGTGGTCCCCTGAGCTGATCGAAGAGTTTATCAATCCTCGGTAGCGGATACTTGTTCCTCACTGTCACCTGGTTTAGGCGACGATAGTCGACACAAATTCGCAAGCTCCCGTCCACCTTCTTGGCGAACAAAATCGGGGAAGCCCAGGGTGAAACACTGGGTCGGATGAAACCCTTGCCCTGCAAGTCCTCCAACTGTACCTGTAGCTCTCGAAGCTCTGCAGGGGCCATACGATACGATGGAGTCGATATCAGGGTTGTCTCGGGGTATAGGTCAATATGAAAGTCTACCTCTCTGCGAGGAGGTAGCCATGGGATGTCATCGGGGAAAACGTCCGCATACTGATCCACCACTGCAGGAAAATTATGACTCTGCACGTCAACTGCTCCTAGGATGAGGCTAGCCAACTTATGAGTGATGGGTTGTCCTCTCCTCTGCGAGAGTCCATCCTGTGCTGCAAAGGATCCCTTCTCACCAGTGAAGGTGAACCTGCTCCCGTCGGTGCGTACACATCGCACCTTGCGCCTAATACAGTCAATCTGTGCATGGACTGTAGACAACCAATCCATGCCCAAGATGACGTCGTAAGGCCTCGACGCCGCTATAAGAAGATCCCAGCCGAAGCTTTCGCCTCCAGGAGTAAGCTCACATTGCCGGCATTAGTGCATAATCATCGAGTCTGCTCCTGTAGGAGTCTCTAGACGTAAGGATCGAGCCAACGGCTCTGTCGGAATCTCCGAGCTCCGAACAAGGGCAGCAGCTATGAAAGAATGACTTGCTCCTGTGTCTATAAGTACTGTATTAAGGGTGGAATAGACACAGATGGTGCCTCGAATCATCTTGGGAGTGCCGTGGTCGTAGGCCTCCGCTGCCTGGAGCTGTGCTTGTCTCTTCCCACCAGCTCCCTGTGGCTGGGGTGGACCTCCTGGTGGTGGTGGTGGTAGAGCCTCAAAACGTCTCCCACCACCTGCTGCTCGGCTAGATTCTCTGCCTCGTCCAACTGCACCCTGCGGACCGCCACGGTCGACCCTCTGCCTCTACCTAGGTGGTCCCTCAACCGCCTGCCGCTCCTCGGCACGGCGGGTCGGGCAGTCACGATCCATGTGGCCCTGCCCGCTGCATTTGTAGCACTATCTGCCTCTCGAAAGACCGGCTCCGCGCTGTGTGCCCCGCACTACTGAGACAGTGTCCTGAGGTCGTCTGCCTAAGGGTCTTATCTGCCTGGACCCATGAGTCATCCGTCGACTGCCTGCTGTAGAAGACTCTGCTACGGGCTGCCCCGCGGTAGGTCTCGCTGCGGAAGAAGGCTCAGGAAGAAATCTCTCGATCAAAAGGGCTCACTCAAGCACTTCTCCCTGATTCGGAATGCTGAGGGAGATCAGCGATGCCCTGATCTCGTGCCTCAATACCTGCTCCAAGGTCCGGGCCCAGAAGAATGGGTCTCATACCATGTCTTTCGAGTAGCGCGAGAGATCGGTAAATATCACCGAGTACTGGGTGACCGTCAAGCTGCCCTGCCGCAGCTGAAGAAGCTCCTAGATGCCACCACACGGAGGGTGGCTGGGACGAACTCCGAGCGGAAGAGGCCCTCAAAGTACATCCAGAGAAGAGATGCCTCATCGTGCACCTGGAGAATCATGCTCCACCATATGCCTGCTGCTGCGTGCAGTAGGCTTGCTGCGAGGATCACCAAGAGGTCTGCTGGTGTCCTCACTAACCTGAAAACCCATACCACTGCCTCCATCCAGTCCTCGACTGTCTGGGGGTCCGTCTCCCCGCAGAACCTGGGCGGTCACTGGCGCTGTAACTCATGCAGTGCACTAAGGAAACGTGCATCATCAGCGGCTGGGGCTGGAAGCATCGGTGGCTCGGTGGGTAAAGGTACCGCCAGTGCCCCAGCTGCCAAAGGGCCCTGCACCGAGGCCTCATCGATCGGTGGGTTGTCGTCACACTCAACTCTCGGAACCCTAGATGGCTTCCATCGTGGGGTCATCCTGAAAAGGAAACAGGTGTTCCACGGTCAGAACAATATACCTAGTGATCTGACACAAAGTAATCACGAAGAAAACTTGAAACACACATACAATCAATGTTTTCGTACATTAAGTTGGAAATCAGAAGTCAGGGTCCTGGTGTACGGATTCGTCGGCCGCCGCACCAACACTGGACTCCCTGGACTGATAACCACACTCAATACACGTAACATTATTGCTTCATGTAGAAAAAGATCAGAGTGCAAAGTTCTACAGTAGAACCGAACTCCTATGATACCAGTTCGTCACGACCTGTCCTCGAGGCCCGTGTCGTGACTACCCCAAGCCCGCCTTCCATAGGCCAGGGGCTGGCGACTAGCACCAAGGCATAATTCCCGATAAAAAGGGAAGGCATTGAATTTGTAAAGTAAAAAACACCACAGAGCAAGCAAGCAGTAGAAGTAAACACTAAGTAAAAGTTGGGTACAACAGTAAGTGCGGAAAAGTAAGTGGGCCAGTATACAAAGCCAAACTGAAAGTAAAGTACAACTGGAAGGGAAAACAACAACTGAAAAGTAAAGCCGCACTGTGGAGCTGTCCATTGGAAATCACCCCTGAAGAGTGGGTAAAGATAGACTCCTATGCTCCTTGGGTCCAGCCGACCACTCCGAGTACGTCCCGCCCAGTGGTCCACCTCCAGGTAACGTCCTGCTCCACAAGTCTCAACCACGATCAGCGTTGTCCGTCGTCTGCAACCAACACAACGTAGTGCGGGCATAGCCCGTGAAGGGGTGAGTATAAGCTACTCAGTAGGGACCCCGAGGCCCCCGAAGGTCTCCCAGAATCCACAAAGGATAATCCACAAAGGAAAGATACAATCACGAAGTAACATTCGACACTGGTTAGGTATATTCTCATACATATACCTAAGTCATCAATTCTCGTTCGGGTCCAACATCCGAGCCCAAGTACAACCCAGTCCACACAGGAAAGCAAAATGTAAATCCACACAGGATAGCACAACACAATCCACATAGGAAAGAAAAACAGGATTCAGCTCACACAGGTATACTTCTTCGTATGATGATAGAGATGATTAGATATTTCCACTGAATCATCTAAGCCGTCAGACCCACAAAGGATCGATGGGTACTAATCCCTGCAATGACCCACAAAGGATATGAACCACAATGGATAGATAGGTAACTAACCTCCAAAATGACCCACAAAGGATCTGACCCACAAAGGATCGATAGATACCTAACCCCCGCAAAGACCCACACAGGATCGGACACACACAGGATCTATAGGCGCTGGCCCACATAGGACCGCTGAGTGTTGACCCACATAGGATCGGACCCACAAAGGATCTGTAGCACTGACCCACGTAGGATCACTGAGTGTTGTAGTCGTCGCCGTCGAATCCACTGAGGATCTCTGTACAGTCGTCGTCGTCAAAGTCGCAAACGCAACCAGCACTAGGGTTCCCGCACACAGAAAGCTCGTTCGGGAGGGTCCGCTCCACGAGCCGAGAGTCTGATACATCAACTAACACATAGTCCAGAGATTATGTATTCAAAAGTTCTGTATCGTCAACAAGAACACAACATCGCAGACGGTGCGTCAATCGGACGCCCGGTCTGAGAGTTATTGGCTCTTTCGTCCCACGGGCCCGGTTGATTTTTTAGTCAAAACCAACCCGACCATACTCCACGTGCGTCCAAACCTCAGGTGGAGTAAGACAAAAGATCCGTCTCACTAAGAGGAATCCAACAAAGTCTACGACATGTCAATCGGACATCCGGAGCTCAAGTTATGAGCGTTTCCGCTCCAAGGGCCCTGTTGGTTTCGTGTAAGAACCAACTCGGCTGAACCCAAATTATTCGGAAACCTTGAGTGCGATATACCGAAACGACCGTCTCGATCCAAGGATTGCATTGCATCTAACTTTGCATTGATCGGAGTCCCGTAGCACAATTTATGGGCATCCGACCAGAAAAGATTCGTTATTAAGGGGTTTAGGCCCGGTCCGACCCGGCCCGATACCCCCAGGGTCGGCCCAAACCTGGTCGACCCGAACCGGGTCTGGGTCCGGCCCGACCCAGTCGGGGCGTGGCGCGCTGGGTGCGCATGCCAGGTGCTCGGCCAAATGGCCGAGCCATTTGAAGGGGGGGGGGGGGGGGGGCTGCCCCCTGGCTTGTAACCATGACCCCCAATTAAGGGGGGCCGTTGAGCTGGCCGCCGGGGGTTCGAAACCCCCGACCTTCCCTTGTCTGACTTTCCCGCTTGGCCGGCCGGCTTCCTCCACCATGGGACCAGTGACGGCCGGTCCCCTCCCTGCTTTGACACCGGCGGCCCGGTACCGGCCGCTGGTCACCCTGCCCCGCCGCGGCCCGGAACCGGCCGCGACCTTGGTTCGTCCGGCGCGGCGTGACGGTGTCGCGCCCCTCCACCGCGGCCTCGCTCCGGCCGCGGTGTCTTCGGTTTTCTCTGATGGGGCGCGACGTCGGCGCATCCTTTTTCGATTTCACGGCGCGGCGCGACGGCGCCACGCATTCCTTGCCGCACGATTCCGCGCTGTGCGACGACACCGTGCCATTCCCGTCTCAACCACAATAGAACCAACATGGATAATGGAGGAGGTTCGGACGTGTTTGTGCGGTCCGCCCCCCTCTCGTTAATCGATAGCAATTGGTCATATTCCATGAAGTACGTCAGGGTAGTAATTACGAAATAAATAAATAAAATAACCCCTACCTCGAGCGTAGCTTGAACGGAGATTCATCGAAGGAGGATTCGTCGCGGAATACCCATTCTGGGAAGAGGCGTCGTGGAAGGAGACATCGTGAAGGAGACGTCGGCCTCTGAAGAATCCAGCATTCTTTGCATTCTTCACGCGAAGAGGGTGAAGAAAAGAAATACTCCCTTAGCTTTTTCTCCCAAAGTTCTCAAGGCAACAAGGCTCCAACCAAAAATAAAATAAGACACTAACTTATTTTATTAACAGAACATAAGGTTTGAAATTCAAAAGTTTTAATTAAACCACAAAATTAAATTACAGAAGTTATCATAATTTATGAAGGGTTATGGGAGGTTAGGGAAGGTGAAGGGGTAGGGTTCGTGTGGGCCCCACCACCTTCAGAACCTAAAAATAGAAGTTGGGTGGTTTTCCCCAACTTCCACCTAAAGCTTAATCCACTTAAAGTAAAAATAAAAATGGTTGCATAATATTTATTTTACCTTCCACATAAATTAACAACTTCTCTCATGTAAACGCAACTCCGAAAATGGCGTTCCTAACCAATTACTGGTGCTACAGATCCATCAGTGCCCTCAGAATTCGATTCCGAGCACCGGTTCAAAAGTTAGAAATTCCCGCTCGTTCGTTCACTGAACGTACTCGAGCTAAACTTTGGTTAGAAATTCCGGGCACACCGGGCCCCAGAATCAAGTTCCGTTAGAAACCGCGTTCATGTAAAATCCCAAAGAAAATTAATAAAAAAAATTCCTTGAATTTTACGGGTCTTTACATTACTCCCACCTCAGGGCTTTACATCCACGTAATGATACATCGAAAACTAGGGAAACAAATGTGGGTACTGAGCATGCATCTGAGAGCTACGGGTAGAGTTAGAGGACTTGTAGGGCAAGGGTTTCATCCGACCCAGTGTTTCACCCTGGGCTTCCCCGATTTTGTTCGCCACGAAGGCAGACAGGAGCTTGTGACTTTGTGTCGACTATCGTCTCCTGAACCAGGTGACAGTGAGGAACAAGTATCCCCTACCGAGGATTGATGACCTCTTCGATCAGCTCAAGGGAGCACGGTGGTTCTCGAAGATAGAACTCAGGTCAGGCTATCATCCGCTCAGGGTACGGGACGAGGACGTGCAGAAGACGGCCTTCAGGTGTCGGTATGGCCACTATGAGTTCTTGGTTATGCCATTCGGAGTAACTAATGCTCCAGCAGTGTTCATGGCCCTCATGAACAGGAACTTTCAGCCATACCTCGATCGATTTGTCGTGGTCTTTATCGACGACATTTTGATATACTCGACGACTGAGGAGGAGCACGCCTACCACTTGAGGGTTGTACTAGACACACTCTGAGAGCACCATCTTTATGGTAAGCTCTCTAAGTGCCAGTTCTAGATACGTGAGGTACACTTCTTGGGACGCGTCATCTCTGAGGCGGGAGTTGTGGTGGATCCTGCGAAGATCGAGGCAATGTTGGCTTGGGAGCCACCCAGGAGTGTGACTGAGGTGCGGAGTTTCTTGGGACTAGATGGATACTATCGGAGATTTTTCCAGACTTCTCCAGAGTTCTGGCACCACTCTCAGCTCTAACAAAGAAGGGAAAACCCTTTGTGTGGTCAGACAGATGTCAACAGAGCTTTTAGGAGCTGAGATAGAGATTGACCAGCGCACCTATCATGAGGTTTCCTGAGGAGGGAGTAGGGTATGTAGTCTACTTTGATGCATCAGGGACCGGACTCGGATGTTTCCTGATGCAGGAGCACGCAGTGATCGCCTATGGATCATGTCAGTTGAGGCTGCATGAGTAGAACTACACTACCCATGACCTGGAGTTAGCAGCAGTGGTCTTCGCTCTGAAGACATGGCGACACTACCTGATGGGTGAGTGCTTTACAGTCTTTTCTGACCATCAGAGTCTCAGGTACATCTTCCCTCAGAAGGACCTGAACCTGAGACAACGACGATGGCTCGAGTTCCTCCAGGACTATGACATTAAGATAGTCTATACTCTTAGTCAGGGGAATGTAGTAGCCGATGCTCTCAGCAGGAGGATGGGAATTCAGCTACTTGAGGAGGCGATAGAGCAGCTAGGCTCTTTGCAGATATCCTTCATAGATAGAGATGGAGCATCCTTCCTTCAGTCTCTCAAAGTCAACCCTCCACTACTGCAGCAGGTTAGAGAGGCACATCGTGGGGATGATGACTGTGAGACGCGGCGTGCACAGATATCCTCAGGGCATGCACCTGATGGTTTCTCCTTTGGAGAAGAGCACGACGTCCTTTTTAGATGATGTACCTTGGTACCAGTTGCTTTACGGGAGGAGGTGCTGAGAGAGTTTCACACTTCTCCCATGGTGGTACATCCTGGAGTGGAGAAGATGTACCAGGATCTCAGATGACAACACTGGTGGCCGTGCATGAAGAAGGTTGTGGCGGAGTTCGTTTCTCGATGTCTCACCTACCAGCAGGTGAAGGCAAATCACCAGGTACCAGCAGGCTTGGTATAGCCCTTGGAGGTCCCGAAGTGGAAGTGGGACGGGATATCTATGGACTTTGTGACTGGACTTCCATGCACTTCCAGAGGTCACGACTCCATTTGGGTGATTTTCGACTGACTCACCAAGTCATCTCACTTCTTACCCATCAGAGAACAGGGCTCAGTGGAGAGCTTGGGATGTCTCTACGTTCAGGAGATTGTACGGCTTCATGATGTGCCATCATATATCGTCTCTGATCGAGATGCTCGCTTTACTTACCGGCTTTGGAAGGGGTTTCAGGAGGCGTTTGGGACGCGGCTACGTCTGAGCACAACCTTTCACCCTCAGACGGATGGTCAGAAGGAGAGGACCATTCAGACTCTCAAGGACATGCTCCGCGCATGTGTCTTCGACTTTGGTCGTAGCTGGGAGGACAACCTACCCTTGGTGGAGTTCACGTAGAACAACAGCTACCACTCCACCATCGGGATGGCACCATACGAGGCGTTGCACGGCCGACCTTGCAGATCTCCTTTGTGCTGGACAGACCCTGGGGAGTCAGCACTTGTGGGACCAGAGATGGTCCGGGCCACGACAGAGATGGTCCAGGTCATCCAGGAGCGGATGAGGACAGATCAGAGCCGGTAGAAGTCTTATGATGACAGGAGGCTAAGTCCACTAGAGTTCGAGGATGGAGACCACGTCGTCTTGCCTGTCTCACATCGACGTAGTTTACGGAGATTTGGTCGAGGCTGCAAGTTGTCTCCATGCTTCATAGGACCATTCCAGGTCCTCAGCAGGATTGGCGAGGTGGCTTATCGCCTGGCTCTACCACCTCAGTTGCACCGGGTGCACAACGTCTTCCACGTATCTCAGCTGAGGAGATACTTTCACGACCCGTCGCATATCATTGACCATGGGGAGCTAGACGTTGATGATGGGGAGACTTTTGCAGAGGTTCCGGTGGAGATCGAGGATCGACAGGAGTGGGTCCTACTTGGATGGCCGATTCCTCTAGTGCGCATCAGATGGCAGCACGAGAATCTCCAAGAGAGCACTTGGGAGCAGGAGGCTCAGATGCGTGCTCTGTACCCACATTTGTTTCCCTAGTTTTCGATGTATTTTTACGGGGACGTAAAGCCCTGGGGTGGGAGTAATGTAAAGACCCGTAAAATTCAAGGAAATTTTTTTCTTAATTTTCTTTGGGATTTTACATGAACGCAGTTTCTGACGGCACTTGATTCCGAGGCCCGGTGTGCCCGGAATTTCTAACCGATGTTTAGCTTGGGTACGTTCAGTGAACGAATGAGCGGGAATTTCTAACTTTTGAACCAGTGCCCGGAATCGAATTCCGAGGGCACCGATGGATCCGTAGTGCCGGTAATTTCATAGGAATTCCATTTCCGGAGTTGCGTTTACACGAGAGAAGTTGTTAATTTATGTGGAAGGTAAAAAAAAAATTATGCAACAATTTTTATTTTTACTTTAAGTGGATTAAGCTTTGGGTGGATGTTGGGGAAAACCACCCAACTTCCATTTGTAGGTTATGAAGGTGGGGGGGGGGGGCCACACGAACCCTACCCCTTCACCTTCCCTAACCTCCCATAACCCTTCATAAATTACGACAACTTTTGTAATTTAATTTTGTGGTTTAATTCAAACTTTTGAATTTCAAACCTTATGTCATGTTAATAAAATAAGTTAGTGTCTTATTTTATTTTTGGTTGGAGTCTTGTTGCCTTGAGAGCTTTGGGAGAAAAATCTAAGGGAGTCTTGAATTTGTTCATCCTCTTCGCGCGAAGAACGCGAAGAACTCCGGATTGCTCGGTGGTCGACATCTCCTTCACGACGTCTCATTCCGCGACGCCTCTTCCCGGGACGAGTATTCCACGAAGAATCCTCGTTCGACGAACCTCTGTTCATGCTTTGCTCGAGGTAGGGGTTATTTTATTTATTTTGTTCATAATTACTACCTTGACGTTCTTCATGGAATATGACCAATTGCTATCAATTAACAAGAGGGGGGCGGACCGCACAAACACGACCGACCCTCCTCCTTTATCCAAGTTGGTTCTATTGTGGTTGAAACGGTAATGGAGTTGTGCCGTTGCACCGCACGAAATCGTGCGACAAGGAATGTGGGGTGCCATCACGGCGTGCCATGAAATCGAACAAGGACGTGCCGCCGTCGCGCCGCGTCGGAGAAAACCGAAGACAACGCGGCCAGAGCGGGGCCGCGGCGGAGGGGCGCGGCCACGTCGCACGGCGCCGGACGAACCAAGGCCGCGGCCGGTTCCCGGCTGCGGTGGAGTAGGGTGACCGACGGATGGAATCGGGCCGCCGGTGTCGGAGCAGGGAGGGGACCAGCCGTCATCGGTCCCATGGCGGCAGAAGCCAGCCACCCAAGTGGGCCGGCCGGACAAGGGAAGGCCGGGGGTTTCGAACCCCCGGCAGCCAGCTCAACGGCCCCCCATAAATGGGGGCTGCGGTTACAAGACAAGGGGGCAGCCCCCCCCCCCTCTTCAAATGGCCCGACCGTTTGGCCGAGCACCGCGCCCTGGCCGGGCCAGCTGCCTGGCCGGTCCGCGAGGCCGGGCTGGGCCGCCTGCTCACAGGTATACTTCTTCGTATGACGATAGAGATGATCAGATATTACCGCTGAATCATCTAAGCTGTTGGACCCATAAAGGATCGATAGGTACTAACCCCCGCAATAACCCACAAAGGATCTGACGCTCAAAGGATCGATAGATAACTAACCCCCGCAATGACCCACAAAGGATCGATAGGTAACTAACCCCCACAAAGAACCACACAGGATCAGACCCACACATGATCTGTAGGCGCTGGCCCACACAAGACCAGTGCGCGCTGACCCACACAGGATCAGACCCACAAAGGATTTGTAGCACTGACCCACGTAGGATCGCTGAGTGCTGTAGTCGTCGCCGTCGAATCCACTGAGGATCTCTGTACAGTCGTCATCGTCACAGTCGCAAACGAAGCCAGCACTAGGGTTCCCGCACACAGCAAGCTCGTTCGGGGGGGGGGGGGGGGGGTCCGCTCCATGAGCCGAGAGGCTGATACATCAACAGACACATATTCCAGAGTTGATGTATTCAAAAGTTCCGTATCGTCAATAAGAACTCAACGTCGCAGACGACGCGTCAATCGGACACCCGGTCTGAGAGTTATTGGCTTTTTCGTCCTAGGGGCCCAGTTGGTTTTTAAGTCAAAACCAACCTGACCGTACTCCACCTGCGTCCAAACCTCAGGAGGAGTAAGCCAAAAGATCCGTCTCACTAAGATGAATCCAACAATGTCGACGGAACGTCAATCGGACGTACGGAGCTCAAGTTATGAGTGTTTCCGCTCCGAGGGCCCGGTTGGTTTTGTGGACGAACCAACTCGGCCAAACCCAAATTATTAAGAAACCTTGAGTGCGATATACCAAAACAACCGCCTCGATCCAAGGATCGCATCACAACTGACGGTGCGTCGATCGGAGGCCTGTAGCACAAGTTATGGTCGTCCGACCAGAAAAGATTTGGTATTAAGGGGTTCGGGCCCGGTCCGACCCGGCCCGATACCCCCAGGGTCGGCCCGAACCGGGTGGACTCGAACCGGGTCAGGGTCCGGCCCGCTTGGGAGCGGCCCGGCCCAGCCCGGCCTGGTCATGGCCCAACTGAGCGGACCGGCCTGGGCGTGGCGCGCTGGGCGCGCTGGCCATGCGCTCGGCCAAACAACAGAGTCGTTTGAAGAGGGGGGGGGGGGGCGCTGGCCCCCTGGCTTGTAACCGAAGCCCCCAATTAAGTGGGGCTGTTGAGCTGGCCGCCGGGGGTTCGAAACACTCGGCCTTCCCTTGTCCGGCCGGCCGGCTTCTGCCACCCCGGGACCGGCGACGGCCGGTCCCCTCCCTGCTCCGACACCGGCGGCCTGATATCGGCTGCCAGTCACCTTGCTCCGCCGTGGCCCGGAACCGGCCACGACCTTGGTTCGTCTGGCGCGGTGCGACGGCGCCGCGCCCCTCTGCCGTGGCCCCGCTTCGGCCGCGGTGTCTTTGGTTTTCTCTGACGCGGCGCGACGGCGTCGCTTCCTTGTTCGATTTCATGGGGCGGCGCGACAGCGCCACGCATTCCTTGACGAACGATTACTCGCAGTGCAACGGCACCGCGCCATTCCCATTTCAACCACAATAGAACCAACATGGATAAAGGAGGAGGGTCGGCCTTGTTTGTGCGGTCCGGCCCCCTCTCGTTAATCGATAGAAATTGGTTATATTCCATGAAGAACGTCAAGGTAGTTATTATGAACAGAATAAATAAAATAACCCCTACCTCGAGCATAGCTTGAACAGAGGTTCGTCGAACGAGGATTCTTCATGGAATACCCGTCGCGGGAAGAGGCGTCGCGGAAGGAGACGTCGTGATGGAGACGTCGACCTCCGAGGAATCTGGCGTTCTTCGCGTTCTTCGCGCGAAGAGGATGAAGAAATTCAAGACTCCCTTAGCTTTTTCTCCCAAAGCTCTCAAGGAAACAAGACTCCAACCAAAAATAAAATAAGAAACTAACTTATTTTATTAACACAACATAAGGTTTGAAATTCAAAAGTTTTAATTAAACCAAAAAATTAAATTACACAAGTTGTCATAATTTATGAAGGGTTATGGGAGGTTAGGGAAGGTGAAGGGGTAGGGTTCATGTGGGCCCCACCACCTTCATAACCTACAAATGGAAGTTGGGTGGTTTTCCCCAACATCCACCCAAAGCTTAATCCACTTAAAGTAAAAATAAAAATTGTTGCATAATTTTGATTTTACCTTCCACATAAATTAACTACTTCTCTCGTGGAAATGCATCTCCAGAAATGGCGTTCATAAGCAATTACCAGCGCTACGGATCCATCGGTTCCCTCGGAATTCGATTCCGAGCACCGGTTCAAAAGTTAGAAATTCCCGCTCGTTCGTTCACTGAACATACCTGAGCTAAACTTCGATTAGAAATTCTTGGCACACCGGGCCTCGGAATCAAGTTCCGTCAGAAACTGCGTTCATCTAAAATCCCAAAGAAAATTAAGAAAAAATTTTCCTTGAATTCTACGGGACTTTACATTACTCCCACCTCAGGGCTTTACATCCCCGTAAAGATACATCAAAAACTAGGGAAACAAATGTGGGTACTGAGCACGCATCTGAGCCTCCATCTCCCAAGTGCTCTCCTGGAGATTCCCGTGCTGCCATCTGATGCGCACTAGAGGAATCGACCATCCACGTAGGACCCACTCCTGTCTATCCTCGATCTCCACCGGGACCTCCGAAAAAGTCTCTCCATCATCAACGTCTAGCTCCCCATAGTCAATGATATGCAACGGGTCGTTCACGTATCTCCTCAGCTGAGATACGTGGAAGACGTCATGCACCCGTTGCAACTGAGGTGGTAGAGCCAGGCGATAAGCCACCTCACCAATCCTTCTAAGGACCTGGAATGGTCCGATGAAGCGTGGAGACAACTTACCGCCTCAGCCAAATCTCCGTAAACCGCGTTGAGGTGAGACACACAAGAAGATGTGGTCCCCATCCTCGAACTCTAGTGGCCTTCGCCTCCTATCAGCATAAGACTTCTGCCGGCTCTGAGCTGTCCTCATCCACTCCTGGATGACTTGGACCTTCTCTGTCGTGGCCCAGACCATCTCCGGTCCCACAAGTGCTGACTCCCCAGGGTCTGTCCAGCATAAAGGAGATCTGCAAGTTTGGCCGTACAATGCCTCGTATGGTGCCATCCCGATGGTGGAGTGGTAGCATTTGTTGTACGCGAACTCAACCAAGGGTAGGTGGTCCCCCTAGCTGCGACCAAAGTCGAGGACACATGGACGGAGCATGTCCTTGAGAGTCTGAATGGTCCTCTTCATCTGACCATCCGTCTGAGGGATAAAGGCTGTGCTCAGATGTAGCCGCGTCCCGAACACCTCCTGAAACGCCTTCCAAAGATGGGAAGTAAAGCGAGTATCTCGATCAGATACGATGGATGATGGCACACCGTGAAGCCGTACAATCTCCTGAACGTAGAGACATCCCAAGCTCTCCACTGAGCCCTGCTCTCTGATGGGTAAGAAGTGAGCCGACTTGGTTAGTCGGTCGACAATAACCCAAATGAAGTCATGACCTCTGGAAGTGCGTGGAAGCCCAGTCACGAAGTCCATAGATATCCAGTCCCACTTCAACTCTAGGACCTCTAAGGGTTGTACCAACCCTGCTGGTACCTAGTACTCTGCCTTCACCTGCTGGCAGGTGAGACATCGAGAAATGAACTCTTCCACAACCTTCTTCATGCCCGGCCACCAGTGCTGTTGTCTGAGATCCTGGTACATCTTCACCACTCTAGGATGTACTGCCAAAGGAGAAGTGTGAAACTCTCTCAGCACCTCCTCATGTAAAGCAACTGGTACCAAGGTACGTCCTCTGAAAAGTACTTCATGCTCTGCTCCAAAGGAGAAACCATCAGGTGCTTGTCCTGAGGATATCTGTGCATGCTGCCTCTCACAGTCAGCATCCCCACGCTGTGCTTCTCTGACCCGCTGCAGTAGTGGATGGGTGACTGTGAGAGACTTAAGGAAGGATGCTCCATCTCTATCCACGAAGGATATCTGCAAAGTGGCTAGCTGCTCTGTCACCTCCTCAGGTAGCTGAATACCCGTCCTCCTGCTGAGAGCATCGGCTACTACGTTCCCCTTACCAATAGTATAGACTATCTCAATGTCATAGTCCTGGAGGAACTCGAGCCATCATCGCTATCTCAGGTTCAGGTCCTTCTGAGAGAAGATGTACCTGAGACTCTGATGTTCAGAAAAGACTATAAATCGCTTGCCCATCAGGTAGTGTTGCCATGTCTTCAGAGAAAAGACCACTACTGCTAACTCCAGGTCATGGGTAGCGTAGTTATGCTCATGCGGCCTCAACTGACGTGATCCATAGGCGATGATTTCCCGCTCTTTCATCAGGACACATCCGAGTCCGGTCCCAGATGCATCGCAGTAGACTATGTACCCTACTCCCTCCTCAGGAAACCTCAAGATAGGTGCGCTGGTCAATCTCTGTCTTAGCTCCTAAAAGCTCTGCTGACATCTGTCTGACCACACAAAGGGTTTCCCATTCTTCGTAAGAGTTGAGAGTGGTGCCGCAACTCTGGAGAAGTTTGTCACAAATCTCTGATAGTATCCAGTTAGTCCCAATAAACTCCACACCTCAGTCACACTCCTGGGTGGATCCCAAACCAACACTACCTCGATCTTCACAGGATCCACCGCAAGTCCCACCTCAAAAGTGATGTGTCCCAAGAAGTGGACATCACGTATCCATAACTGGCACTTCGAGAGCTTACCATAAAGCTGGTTCTCTCGGAGTGTGTCTAGTACAACCCCGCAAGTGGTAGGTGGGATCCTCCTCAGTCGTCGAGTATATCAAAATGTCGTCGATGAAGACCGCGAAATATCGATCGAGGTATGGCTGAAAGATCCTGTTCATGAGGGCCATGAACACTGCTGGAGTATTGGTTAAGACGAATGACATAACCAAGAACTCATAGTGGCCATACCGACACCTGAAGGCCGTCTTCTGCACGTCCTCATCCCGTACTCTGAGCTGATGATAGCCTGACCTGAGGTCTATCTTCAAGAACCACCGTGCTCCTTTGAGCTGATCGAAGATGTCATCAATCCTCGATAGCGGATACTTGTTCCGCACTGTCACCTAGTTCAGGTGATGATAGTCGACACAAAGTCTCAAGCTCCCG
This sequence comes from Viscum album, assembly GCA_963277665.1. Lineage (NCBI taxonomy): Eukaryota > Viridiplantae > Streptophyta > Magnoliopsida > Santalales > Viscaceae > Viscum > Viscum album. The sequence continues at coordinate 813,060,009 of OY728122.1, read as the reverse complement.
TCCGCCTTCTTGGCGAACAAAATCGGGGAAGCCCAGGGTGAAACACCGGGTCGGATGAAACCCTTTCCCTACAAGTCCTCCAACTGTACCCGTAGCTCTCGAAGCTCAGTGGGGGCCATCCAATATGCTAGATTAGATATCGGGGATTTCTTGGGGTACATGTCAATATAAAAGTCTACCTCTCTGCGAGTAGGTAGCCCTGGGACGTCATCGGGGAAAACATCCGCATACTGATCCACCACTGCAGGAAAACTAGGACTCCACACGTCAACTGCTCCTAGGATGAGGCTAGCCAACTTATGGGTGATGGGCTGTCCTCTCCTATGTGAGAGTCCATCCTGTGCTGCAAAGGCTCCATTATCACCGGTGAAGGTGAACCTGCTCCCATCGGTGCGTACACATCGCACCTTACACCTAATACAGTCAATCTATGCATGGACTATAGACAACCAATCCATGCCCAAGATGACGTTGTAAGGCCACGACGCCGCTACAAGAAGATCCCAGCCGAAGCTCTCACCTCCTAGAGTAAGCTCACACTGCCAGCACCAGTGCGTAATCGTCGAGTCTGCTTCCGTAGGAGTCTCTAGCCATAAGGATCGAGCCAACGGCTCTGTCAGAATCTCTGAGCTCCGAAAAAGGGCAGCGACTATGAATGAATGACTCGCTCCTGTGTCTATAAGTGCTGCAGCAAAGGGTGGAATAGACACAGATGGTACATCAAATCATCTCGGGTGTGTCGTGGTCGTAGGCCTCCGCTGGCTGGAGCTGTGCCGGTCTCTGCCCGCTAGCTCCCTGTGGCCGGGGTGGACCTCCTGGTCGTGGTGGTGGTAGAGACTCAAAGCGTCGCCCACCACCTGCTGATCGGCCAGATCCTCTGCCTCGTCTGCCTGCTCCCTGCGGACCGCCACGGTCGACTCTCTGCCTCTGCCTGGGTGGTCCCTCAACCGTCTGCTGCTCCTCGGCACGGCGGTTCGGGCAGTCATGAGCCATGTGGCCCTGCCCTCCACATGTGTAGCACTGCCTGCCTCTCGAAGTGATGTGATTTGTTTTTCACTAACGCTTTACATGGAAGGTAATAAGAATAATTTTAATTAATATATGTGATATAAATGAAATAATAATGATAATAATTTAATATTTATCATTAATAAAATATAATATATCATTTTATTTCTTACCTTTTCACTCACTAAAATATGAAAACGCCGTTCATGTTTCTGTGAACTAATACCTTCACGAAGTGATGTGACTCTATTTTCATCACGGCACCACATGGATGATATAGATAAGTATATTTAAAGAAATAATATGTTACTTATAATATTATTATCATTATTTTAATATAAAATATTACTTACCTCTTATCCATAGCGATTGTTGAAAAATTGAAACATTACTCAGGTGTTTGTACGACCTAACATCTCCATGATTGAAACAAACTTAATTTTTCAAAAACATCACAAAAAATTGGTATTAAATGAATAATTTCTGTAAAATATTTTAATTATTTCATTTTTTAATTCTATAGGTGACGGAACTATATAATTTGTATAAAACTAGAACTTTCATGAAAAAACACGTATTTAACATGGAACTGAAACAATGAAAATAATTAAAAAATATTAATAAACAGGTGGTAAGATGTTATAAATGGATCATATATGATATTATGAATATTAATGTGGTTCTTTTATAAGTAAATAACATGTGTAAAATCATTATACCTGAGTTTAGATCAGGTTTAACCAAAATGAAGCGTGAGGTAAGATAATTCATCTCTATTTCCCTTCATTGAGGAATATTTTATTATTGTGAACCTAATTGTATTTATATGGTGTAAATAATGCCCCTTTTAAATTTAATATCATTATTAATTAATAATTCATGGTATTTTATTTTTCAATTAGAATTATTTTATCTAATGCAATTTTACTTAAAAGTTACCAAGAGGTAAAAAATTTCACAACTCGACTTATTTTAATTGGGTTATATTACTTCTTAGATATCTTTGATATTATAAAATTATGTTTGCAATGAAATTTTATTATTTTATATTTCATTTCCAATTGTTTTATATTTTTTTAAAATTTATATAAATAATAGATTCATTGATTAATTCTCACTTAAATGTTATGATCATTGTAAGGGTTTATTTCACAATCTCATTCTAATCGATATTTATTATTATAGAATTTAAAATGAATGAAATTACTTGATAATTATTTAATATAACCATTTAATTTTATTATAATTTGGTTACTAGTGAAATTTTCAAGTATTATTACCATTTTCCATTTTTTTGTACTTAAAATAATTGAGAAAATGTATTCAATAAAATTCTAATATATTTCTATTTTCAGTCAGAAATATATTTTTATCTAAAACCATGTTTTATAAAAATGTTTTCAATTTTTTTAACCTTTCCTAAATTTTTTAATAAAAAAAGTTTTAATTTTATGTAATTTTTATTAATGACATCTTCAATTCTTTTTCAAAACAAGGCCCATTTGGATTTTACATAAAATGTGAAAGGAATATTTGTTTTAACATACTTGACATGTACAGAATTTCCTACCATAATGACCACTTAACATTTTAAAACAACCATTCTACGTTAAAAGGTATATTTCCAATGATATTTATTTTCAATTTTTTTAACTTTTTGTTTAAAAATTATTTTCAAAGTAAAAAAGGATATTTTCTTCAAGAATGTATTTAATGATTTTTATGGTACTTATATTCATCAATGAAATCAAATATTTATTGTAAATATGATTAAATACAGATATGTTGTATTTATGTAATCCTTATTCTTTGCATGGATTGTTTGTGATTATTTTTACCAAATAAAGTATTGACTTTCACTTTCCTGATTCATTTTTTATTGTCATTAAATTTCCGTTGAAACATTCACTCTCTTGTGATAATTGTATAATTAATTTATAATAAATATCTATATTATTTGTATCATAAATATGATTATTTAATAAATTTTATATCATAATTACATATGGTGTTTCTCCTAAATATCCAATTTTATGTATCATAGATATTACTATTTCTTGAACCATCTATCATTTTTATATTCTACGTTTCTCTTCAATATCCACATTATTTTTATCATGGATATGACTATTTCCTAAACCATATACAATTTTTATATATGGTGTTTACTGTGAATGTTAATTTATTAAATATTAAATATTTATAAATATGTACTCTTTGTTAAATACAAATATTTTTGGATAAGGAATATTGATTCATGAATTAAATCGATCATTCAATATATGAGGAATGATTTGGACCTAAAGTGATGGGTGGAGCCTAAAACTCTATATACCCTTGATTAATTATTAGTCTCATATGGAAAATCAGTAATTTATAATTAAATAGGTTTCTACATGTAGTTTTAAACTCTTTTTTGAAATGTCTTGATAGTAGAGGTATCATGTTTTTGCGAACATAACATTTAATGATTAAACATTTACTTTATTAATAGTTCATTTATTCATGATATTTTTACAATGATATTGTCTATATATTCATTTCATTCTCTAATAATTTATTAAATAATTTTTTTTCAATCATTTAGCTTACCATATTAATTATTCCTTATTTTATTATCCATGCGATTAAAACAATGATATTATCTATGGATGCATTTAATTATCAGTTTATTGATTAAATGGAATGTGTTTTTCATTATTTACATTTACATATTAATTATTAATTATATTATCATGATATTCAAGTTATTAAATGGTAATTCATGTTCCTTTATTTACCTTTCCATATTGATTATGCATATTTATTCATGACAACTTCAGTTGTACTTCACCCTTAAATAGAATTTGAGCTAACCTTTATTTTGTTTCCTTTCGTAGGAATCCATGAAGTGATCTATAATTGATATTTAAAGATATTATTTGGGGAATAATTTTATTTTCACAAAAAATTATTTTAGTAATTTAACTCTCTAAATGTTATTTGGAATCATGTTTATATCAAGATTACAAAGACTGCTAAATTATTCAGTCCTTCGGGATGTGATTCCTTGTATCTTAGGAAGGAGTAGTAAAGGAACCACCAAATCCATGCTAAAGGGGTTAGGGTCACTATATTTGGTATTAGATAATGTTTCATAGAAACCTTGAGAACTTTATTTATGAAAACAGTGATTAGGGATCATAACCATATGATAGACTTTGAGGTCAAGCAATGATGAACATATTAATGTTTTTGTAAGGAAGATATTATGTGGTCCTCATAGTAATATATTCATATTTTGATACTACAAGTGGAATTGAATCTATCAAAATTGTACCCAGGGGTCGTAACATCAAAAAGGGTATATTGGGTTTGACCTAATCATTACTTGGTGCATGATAACAAGCCTTATTTTTCCCCTAGTTTGACACTCCCAAGAGATATACTTTAGATAAATCATATTTTCAATTATTATTGTTTCTCACATTATTATTTTTAGTTTTAGTCAATGGTTAGAACCCAAAGGAATCATGTTAACATTGAAAATTAAGGACAATGTGGTGACTACGAGAAACCAAATGGGATGATTATAGGAGTGTAATATATCATTATTATGCCTAATTAGTTACCATGAAATATGATTAACAACCTATACCATAACTAACTCTCAAACTCACCAAAGAAGATAAGGATGGGGTTTTCTAAGAGCTTGAGTAGTGGAGAAAATAGATGAAATATGGCTTGATTTTCATAGTGTGAGAAATGTGGAAAGAGGCACCTAAGAATTTGTTTCAATGCAATTAGAAAATGTTTTATCTGTGTAAAAGAAAAGAATAATGAAATGAATTCTTGAGGAACAATTAAGAGTATTATTAAAGGAAATAAATGGCATCCTAGGGATCAATTTATAGTTTGTTTTCTAAAATGTGGGAAGCTTGGGAATCAACAAAGACAATACCCTCTTCTAATGGGCAACCTTTATACTATGGAGGGACCAATGTCGAAATAAAAATTTTAAAGTATATATGAATTGGGATTCAAGAATTAAATTGTATAGGTAATTTTAATAATGGTATTTTGATTATAACAATCATGAAATATCTATGTATTATGTTAAATATTATAATAATATATTTCTTAATTAACATAAAATTTATGGATACCATCTTGGGTATATGAGATTAAGTTTGATCATAAGTTCAAAATATGAGACACACATTTTGCTAATATGTATGGTAGGAATATAACATGATTATGGAATTTTTTGGAAAACATTTATGGGAATACAACCCATTGGTTTAATATATGAAAATTTTATTTGAGTAAGAATGCCTTTAAATTTTTTTGACTTATATTTAAAGGTATTGGTAACCTTTAAAGTTTATCTTATCTTTGATGTTGCAGTAACCATAGATCATCACAATTTGGGAACATTATCAGAATTATTTTAATATATTTTTTAAAAAAGGATAACCAACGTGATGTGTGACAACCCATTGCATCTAGAATGGTTGTGGTGCATGATCCCACAACTGAAGGAGGATAAGGGTTTAATGACTACGACTAAAATATGTGATGTTCTAGTTAATAATTAATTATTTTTTACAGAAATGATTTAAAAAATAAGTATTAATTTTGAACCTACAATTTTATTATTGAGGTTTAGTGATTAATGTATTATACTGGATAAATTTTTCTAAGCTTATTGGTTTTGGAAAATTACTAGATATGCATGGAAAGACTTGTCACTATTTTATGGATCTTACAATCCATTAAAATTGAATTTTAGTGTTTCAGGCATAATAAATTCATTTTTGAATATTCATTTCATTGAGTTTGTGATGAATTTGAAATTTAACGAAGCACAGCTATAGGATAAAATTGTTCTTATGAAATTGAAATTTATCAAGTAATTATATTTACTTATATTATTAAATCGTAAAGGAATTCCTCAAATTTAGGGAAAAACATTGAATTAAAAAGGTTATCCTATTACCATAATAAAAAATAAAAAAAGGAATTTTATATCATCGCATATTTATGGTTTTTAGGTTGTTAAACTTATATTTATCATTCAGTTTCTTATGATTAATGACCTATATCACTCTTTATAATTATTTAGTCTTTTCATCAATGTCCATATCTTTAATCCCCAGTAATGATCTTCTGCTTAGAAACATAGTTATGTGCTATTTCATATGACCATTTACATACTTTATATATTATTAAGAGTATGTTTTATTAACCATTTTTATGATGTGGGTTTTTGAAAATTTAATTTTCAAATATCAAACCCTAGATTTATGAGCGCAAGATGAAATTATGAGGATGCAAATTATATAAGGTGGGGAGAATGTAACAAACAAAAATAATAAAATAATAACATTATATTTGATATAGTTTGAAACAAACAAGAGAACTCTTAAACAACTAATAGAATATTTTTTTAATTTAATCTAATTGATTGCTTGCTGAATACACAACCCTTCGTCTAAATGAACTATAATATAGTATACTATTATAACCTAGCCGTTAAATTGGTGGGTATGAATAGTAATGAATAAATTATAAAGAATATATGGTTTATAAATTTATAAATTAAACTAAATGGATATCTATTTACAATAAATAAAATAATAATTATTTGATAGATAAATAAAATTTTCTAAAAAATATTTTTTTGTTAAGAAAACAGTTTCATCTCTTCTTGTGAACTTATGATATTATTATTTTTTGATAATTTTAGAAAATTTATTGATAAAATTAAATTAGTTTTTTTTAAATTGGAATATCAATATTAGATTACATTATTTTTTTTGGGATTTTCATCAAAAGTTTCATTTTTCAATGAATAGTAAAAAATACAAATTTTTATCTGAAAACTGTTTTTTCATTTAAATTATTTACAAAATAAATTATATTTTAAAATATTTTTAAATTAAAATTTGATAAATTATGTAATAATGAATACAATTTTTGACATTTCAATCATTTTGATATTTGTTTGATATTAAAACATTCTATACTTATGATAATTTTCATCTTGAAAACCCCTATTTCACCACATTTGTGTGTTTTGTTTTAAATTTAAATTTTCCCCATATTTAAATTAAATTTAGAAAAATCTATTAAATATTTATAATTATCATAATTTATATTTTATTATAATTTGATTATAATTTTTACCATAATGAAGAATGAAAATAGTAAAAATTAATTACCACGGTTAAGGTAAAAATGTGTTTAATGAGCGTTAAAATAAAAAGATAAGGGTTAAAATAAGATAATTAATTGTATAAAAAGTATTTTATGGAAACATTTATACCATAAAATTTATAATTCTTAATAGTGATCTATTTTGGACCTTTTTTCATGTGAAAATATGGGTATACCTTTTTTTCAAAAATTAAAAGTGCACCACTTACCTCACTTATAAAAGGGCACCACATCCCCTCTATTAGTCACACCATAAAAACCATTTTGGTTCAACCAATACATGAAAAAAACATAAAAAATTACATAACATAATACTAAAATCATGGTTTTTTCATAAATCCATTCTAGGAATTATTTAGGTATAATCCTAAAGAGGTTGTCTCTGAAGAAGAAAAATTCCTAACAATGTGTTACTTGTTTTATTTATTCTCCCACATCATTAAAGTATTATTCATTTCTGATTATATAAAAAATAGATCTCCTATATACTAAAATTTTATTATCTTAATGGAATGACCTATATCCATATTCTCTTCCCTCAAATGAGAAATGATAATATCATTCATGTGTACGACGGTCAACCGCCTTGTGAACCAATGCCACAAGTTTTCCATCAACACCTCTCACGATTGGGTATTATGACAGATATAAATTATATATATATATATATTATTTATAAAATAATTATATATATGTATTTATTATATCATATATAAATTTGACTTTCTATTCCGTAGGGGATATGATAATGTCACTCATGTGTACGACGAACTACTACCTCATGAAGTGATGTTATTTGTTTTTCAACTATTCATTACATGGAAGGAAATAAGGGAACAGATAATGAATGTAAGTGAAATTAATGAAATAAATAAGATAATAATGAAATATTTATCATTTTGAAAAGATAATATATCATTTTATTCCTTTATTTATCAAACATTGAAAGATGATAACGTCGTTCATGTACGTGTGGACTACCGCCTTAACAAAGTGATGTGAATCATTATTCATCACAATGACACATGGATGATATATATAAGTATATTGAAAGAAATAATATTTTATTAATGATATAATCATCATTATGGGAAGTTAAAATATTACTTACCACCTTACTATAGTGATCATTGAAAAATGGAAACGTTACTCATGCATATGTACAACCTATCATCTATATGATGGAAATATATTTCATTCATCAAAAAATTATATCATGATTTATATTAAAAGTATAATTTATATATAAATATGATAATTATTTAACAATTACTATTCTAGATATGATGTAACTATATAACATGCACAAGAACCGAAACTTTCATGACAAAACACAAATGAGAAAACAAGACAATTAACACCCGAAACAATGAAAATAATGAAATATTATTAATAAATGGGAGATAAGATGTTTCAGAAGGATCATATATGATATTATAAATATTAATTTGGTTCTTTTATAAGTTAATAACATGTTAAAAATTAATATATATTTGGTTAAATCATGTTCAATCGAAAGGAAGTTTGAAGTAGGAGACTTCATCTCCGTTTCTCTTCATTGAGGCATATTATATTATTGTGCACCAAAATTATTTTATATGGTGTACATAATGCCCCTTAAACATGTAATAAAATGTGTACGTAAATATTATAATATTATAAATTTCAATTTGGATTATTTCATCCTAGTGGATTTGACTTAAAAGTTACAAAGTGGTAAATAATTTCATAACTCAATTTCTTTTCAATGGGCTATATTATTCGTTTGTAGTCTTTTATGTTAAAAGATTATATGTGTACTGATTTTTTATTATATTAGGATGTAGTTTCAATTTTTTTATGAGGATTTATAGTTTATACACAAAATATATTCATTTATTAATTCTCACTTCAATGTTGTGATCATTGTACGGGTTTATTTCACAAAATCAGTCTAATGGAATTTTTTATTATTGAATTCCAATTGAAGGAAATTATATAATAATTGTCTAATAACGTTATTTAATTTCATTCAAATTTTTTTATTCATGATATTATCAATTAATATTACATTTTTTACATTCTTTAGTACTTAAAATAAATTACATTTTTTAATAAACTATGTCCTCATTTCTTTTTTTGGTTGGAAATCCATTTTATTGCAAAAACTTCTTTTCTAAAAATGTTTTTAACAGTTTCCAAATTATCTATTAAAGAAATTATTACCCCTTTTTACATTTTAAAAACTATATTAAAAGGATTTTTTTTTCAAAATAAGTTTTCTTCTGAATTTACCAAAAATGTAAATGGAATCTTTGTTTTATTGTTCTTGGAATGTACATAATTTCATGATATAATGACTAATTATTGTTTAAAAACATCATTTATAAGTCTCAAATGTTATTTTCGAAGAAATTAATTTTTTTTGTGAAATTTTATTTTTAAATTTATTTTCAAAGTAAAAATTTAATTTTCCTCAAGAATGTTTTAATGAAATTTTTATAGTATTTCTATTCATTAATGAAATCAACCCTTTATTTTAATTATTATACACAATGGATATATTGTATTTACATCATCATTATTCCTTATTTGGATTAATTATGATCATTTTGAACAAATAAATTATTGAAATTCACTTTCTTGATTCATTTTCTTTATAGAAATTAACATTCCTTTGAAACAATCATTCTCTTATGATAATTTTACATTTAATTTCTATCAAATATATATATTAATTATATCATGGAAATTATTATTTCCTAAATAATATATCATTTTTATATACATTGTTTCTCTAAAAAATCCATATTCATTATATCATGGATATGATTATTTCGTAAACTATATATCATTTTTACATATAGTGTTTCTCTTAAATATCAATATTATTTGTATAATTAATATGATTATTTCTTAAATAGTATACCATTTTTACATTTGGGTTTTACTTTGAATGTTATTTGATTAATTGTGAAATATTGATTAATTTTTATTCTTTTCTCAATATAGATATTTGTTGATAAGGAATATAGATTCACCAATAAAATTGATCATTCACTATATGCGGAATGATTTAGACCTATAGTGATGGTTTTGGCCTGAAATTATTTATCCCCTCAATGAATTGGTAGTCTCATAAGGAGAATATGTAAGCTACTATTATATGAGTTTCTACCTATAGTTTTAAACTATCTTGTGAATGATATTAAGAATAGAGGTATCAATTTCCTGAGGATATGACATCTAATGATTAAGTGTTTGATTCATTAATAATTTAGTTATCCATGATATTTTAACAATGATATTATTTAAAAATTCATTTCATTATTAGTTTATTAATTACATGACTTGGGTTTTCATTCATTTATGTTTCAATATTTATTCCACATTATCATATTATCCATGATATTTTTATAGTGTTATTATATCTGGATGAATTTCATTATCATTTTATTGATTAAATTGAATTTGTTTTTAGTTATTTACCTTTACATATTTATTAGTCCTTACCTTATCGTGATAGTAATGTTATTTAAATGGAATGTATGTTTAGTTATTTAAATTTCCATTTTGATTATTCAAATTGATTCATGATAGAATATGTTGTACTTAATATTTACTAATCATTTGATATCACCCTTATTTTTTTCCTTTCATAGGAATCTATGTTGTGAACTATGATTGGTATTCAATTATTTGATATAGGGGACAACATTATTCTTGAAAAAATTGTTTTATTTTTTTCCAAATATAATATGGGAATCCTGTATATATCGAGTTCACCAATACTACTAAAATTTTTTGTCCTTAGAGATGTCATTACTTGTATATTATTACAAATTTGTAAAGGAAACATTGGAAGGGGCATATTAGGGTCCAAGGTCACTACAAAAAGACCACATAGGAAAACATTTTTTAGTCTATTTTGGTCACTTTATGCAACTAAAATCTTTCTCTATATCCTAGGTTTCAATGTAAATTACAAACAACACACATATGTCATGTAATACCTATGATCCTAATATAAAGAAAGAGTATTACCTATTTGCTCTTGGGGGAAGGGGTATGAAATAAAAATCCCTAATATTTAATAAAGTTTTTATTTAAGTTATATAAACAAATTATAACCACATTAACAAAAACAATACTTGTTTCCCTTATAACATGGACCTCAACTCTTGAAGGTGATAGCAAGACACACAATATGAAATTTTTCATAAGTTTTGAAACATAACTAGACTCATAATATACCAAAACCCTAATTACAAACCAATTTGTAATAACCTAGATTTAATACCATTCCATGATAAAACATTAGAACCACCCTACTATAGTTGGGGTTTGGCTTAGTGGTAAGAAACTTAATTCTACATGGAAAGTGGGGGTTCAAATCCCATTGGGTGCAAGTACTGTATCAGTGGGGGAACTGTAGAAACAACGGGCACTGTAGCGGCGGAAGGTCACTATAGCGGTGGCAGAGTACTATAGCTGCGGTGGGTTCTGTGCAGCACTATAGTAGTGCGGGTACTTTAGCAGTATTCACAGAATGGGCTTTGGGCCCAAAAAATGGGCCTAAGGGTCATGTAATGGGCTAAATGCCCCCTGGGCCTTCGGGATATGTAATGGTTCTCCCTCTACCCAGTTAAAGAGGTTTTTGCTTTGATTTAATAATAAATGAGGCTTCAGCCCCAACCTTTTAAAAACAAACATGAACCACCCTACTCTAATATCAATTTGTAATGCCCCAACCCTTCTCAAACCATGATGACTATACAAGTACACCACTGTACCTTAGGCATGCCTCCCCATTCACCAAATTATATTGGCTTAGAGATCGGTTCGATGGGGTGATATTTGGGAGAATATACCCTATAGAGTTAAATTATAATAATTAAAAAATGAAATAATTATATACAATAGTAATAATAAGAAACAAATATACATATGATAGGCTAGATATAAATTTTACATGCGATGATAATAAAAAAAACTTAATATCCCTTAATATAATAATATATATAAATGTACAAATTAACCAAAATTCAAAACAAATTATATGCCAAGGAACCACCCATCCTGTACAAAAAACTACATTTCCATCTCATGCACCTCCTACGCTCTTAGATTCACTAGGATCCCAATGTTAAAACATAACCCCAAAATGTACCCCGATACATAAAATTTTCACCCATCAGAGAGGGTCCATGAAGTGTGTGTGTACGAACCTAGTAAGTCACCATTAACAATGTCCTTAACTAATATCCATGTCATATACCACTATATGGAATCATAATTTTTAGAAACCAAATAAAATTTTATAACCTTCTAAATTCATGTTTAACTAGCCTCGAGTGATTCATTACTTTCCTTGACTAGTGCCAGAGTGGAAGGATACATCCATAGTCAGTCAAATTGGAAGTTCCCTATACCTTCCAACCAAATGAAAACAAAACATTACAACCTAAAAACACAACCATATAACCAGTCTATGTCTACTCTAGTCCCAAATGAATATCCAAAATCCATAACCCAAGATCCATGGTCTTACATATCAATTTAGAAACCATCGTCTTAAAGACATGATAAACTTAAGGCCCAACAATACTCATGCTTCCAAACCCAAACCATTGACCCAAAAATAAAAAATGATTATCATGCTCCCAATTTGTGGTCTCACATACTAAAAAACAAGGCCATATATGGTGTGCATATCCTCTACACCACCATCCCCCAATTCCATTTAATATATGAAGGCCACTACCCAAAAGGAGTAGACTAAAACTTTTCATCATCGCCTTCTATTGTACATATGGAAATGATTTTCTTAGTCCCCCATGGTGAGAGGAATCCCCATAAACCTAGGCCACACCAAAAGTGAAACTTTATCTCCACCTATAAACCATATCAACAACTATGAAAATGGTTATCACCATCTAAACCATATGAGTTTCCTCATCACACCATATTCAGTGATCACCATCACCCAAAAACAAATGAGACAAACTCAATATTTTCTCATGAAACCACATAAATTATAAAAGTGCAAGAAAAAATTCAAAAATCGTCATCAACATTCTGAACCAAACAAGAAACAAAATATCACACAAGACATTCCATTCCTAGTCTAAAACCAACATTTCCCACACGAAACTACCCTTGGTATCCCCTAGGATTAATATAAAACCCCACACAATTGCATTAATGGTCACACAAAAACTAACCAACCCATGAAGATTTATCACACACACATAATGTAACAACCCATACTTTATTAGTGACATACGTTCCTAAATAAATGTGTGTTATATTATTGTATAGTATTATACACATAAAACACAGAGATAAACTAAAAAATAATTATTTAATTAATGAAAAACATTAAATTAGTCAAAAACTAAACCAATGAAAATTCCAAATATTATAATGGGACTAAAAAATATAATATAGAAAAAGTAGAATAGGAAAATTTGGATCACCCTGATTTGTTAAAATCATAGCTCCCATGAACAATACTATATAAATGAAATAGAAAATTAGTAATCCAATAAAAATATTAGAAAAGGAAACTATATAACTATGAGATTATATTAGGTGAAATTTTAATAAAGGAATGATGTGTTATTTGAAAAGGGTAATGTGACCGTTATAATAGTAAAATGACCAATTTGAATAGTAATCTGACCATTGGGAATTGTTACCTAACTTTTTTAATAGTAAATTGATATAAAAATAATAAAATGAAATATAAATTATATTATAAATTTAAATTAATGAAAATATAACTATTAAAATAAAATAAAATGAATTTAAATATTAAAAACTCAAAAAAAATTATAAACAAATTTTTAATAAACGATATTTTAATGTATTATAAACAAATTATATTAAAAATTAAACATACATATCATAGAAAATTATTCTGATAAAACTAATGTTATTTTTATGATTATCATGTCTAAAGTTTCCAAGGGGTTTTCTTAATTTTCCAAATTACTTTAATTTTCATGTGAAGAGTAAAAATACTATTTTTAAAATACTACATGTTTTATGATTTAATGGTTATGAAATAATGAATTAATAAATTATAAATTGGTCATGTCATACCAAAATAAATTTAATAATATAAATTATTTATTTAAAAAAAATTAACTTAATTTCCAAACATAAAACATATTTTCTAATGTCTAATGTCAAAAGCATTCTATTAAAATAAATATTCTTCTCGTTTTCCACTAACTTTTTAATAAACTAGTTAATTTTATTTTAAAGGGGTTTCAAGTTTTAAAAATATTTAATAGTTTTTAAATATTATTAATAATGTCAAAAATAACTATTACAAGGTTTACCTTGGATATATAATTTTATTCAATATTTTAACTCAAAAACATCGCTCTCCTCAAGTGTAAAGAACCCCTAACTACTCCCTTGGAAAACCACTTCACCCCAACATAAAAAGATAAAAATCATCCTAAATCCCTTAACTTAATTCCATTATAATCCTTATTTATGTTTTTTAGTTATTCGACCCTAAAAATTCAAGGATATTAGTCACGTAGAGAAAAAGAATAATGGAGAAGAGGGCATGTTTTCATCAACTCTTCTTCGAATTTCCTATTCTATTACTCTTTTCATTTGTTCTTTTAAAACCCAAATATTCTATACTTAATTTAGTATTATATTAATTTTATATTAATTATGTTAAAATACATTAATTAATTTTATTATTACATTTTTATATGTTATGTTTTTCTTTTCTCCACCTTTAACAATATCCCATTAATCGGTCAGTTAACCACCTATAAAGACATTTAAAACAATTCAATTACAATAATATATGGATATTATGATTTATATATAAGATATAAATATTTAATTAAATTTATATTAAGCTTATATAATTATTTTTTATATATATAAATGACCTTGAAGAAAACTAGATAAAATGATATGTGATAGAATTATTTAATGAAACAATGATATAAATAAAAATTGAATTTCAAAAAATATATTATGAAATAGAATCTAAGAATTAAAATCTATAAATAGTGGAAATAATGAAAATAATTCAGATATGATTACATGTTTTAATTAACATATGTTTGTTATTTAAGAAGTGGAAAAGAGATGAAATAAAGCATGATTTAAGGTAAGGTGATTCTAGAATCCAACTCTAACTTGTTGGGTTATATACCATTTCATATTTATTCTATATGAATGTTATTGTAATTGAATTAAAATTTAATTCAAATATTCTTTCCCTTTTATTTTTGGAGAAACACATGTTTATAAGTTTTTGAAATGTTTTCAAATCCTTTTAAAAATATTTTTCAAAAAGAACTTAGTTTTTAAAACAACACATTGACCCCACTTGAGTTATTACATATTCAACCAAGGGTAATGATATTTTAGTGCAAAATATGATTTCATATATTCATTTAGGAATCCAAAATGTTATCCAAGAAATATTTCCTTAAGAAACCTTTAGGGAACCCATTCCTTTCTATGGGTTTGTTTCAAGACTATGATTGTTTTATATTCTATGTGGAATGCATGATTTGGAGAATTTAATGTTGTGATGGGTGGGACCAAAATTATATACCCCTATGATAAATTTTAAATCATATATAACGTCATATTATATTTATTATTCATGAACATTATGCTATATTAATTAACAACTATAACATTAAAATTTAATCACATAAGTTATGTGTTAACATGATGCAATATTTGTTCACAACTATGTGTGATTTTTGACCACTATGTTATAAGGTTTCATTATTATTCAAATTCCACATTATATGTCTTTATCAAATGTTTCCCTCATATTTATGATGATGATACCATGATTATGATATGATGATGCTGATTATGATCACCCATGTACTATTTATTTATGCCTCTTACTCATCCTGTGATATTCCCCACTTACTAGTCTTTTAGATCACCCCTTCATTTGATGTATGTCCTTAGGTTCCAACATTTAATAAGAATAATTTGAGATCTTTCATGTGGATAAAGAATAAGTATTTAAACAATTATTATGTTTTATTATATACAAGTGATGTATAAGCCTAATCTTTTCAAGATACCATTCCTTTTTATCCATGGATGAATTAATACTTTGTTTATCTAAAAAATGATTTAATATTCATGTATGAAAAATTCGTGTTTCTATATATAACACTTTTTTAACATAATAAAAATATAGTCACCACCTTAATGGAGTTAGTAGGACTCCACTTGCTAAACAATTTTGGTCAACTCAGATCCATTTTAATGATTTATAAATAGATGAACAAACACGCATTTTATGGAATAATTGATAGAAATAGAGAAAAAATTGATAAATTTATGGGGAGTCCCCTTATTTATATTTATACTTATCCTTAGAAACTCCCTACTTTGGAAATCAACAAGATTAAATAAGAAATGAATGAGGCCTCTCACTTGGCGATAGAGAATAGTATAAAATTAAATTAAAAATGAATTAAAAAAGAGAAATAATTAGCTCATTGTTCATGTAGATAATTTATATCACTTTGAATATACAAAAAATCATTATAAATAATTTCTTTAATATAATTAAAGTATTTAAAAATTAATCTCACCATATTTTCATAATTAATAAATGGAATTATTTTAAATTAAAACTAAACTTATTGAAAGTTATAATTAATATAGTTACAATTATTTTATACATAAATATCAGCTCAAAATAGCAACATTTGAAACCTCATTGTTGATGATCACAATGAATATCTAAAATAAAAATAAAATGAAAGTAAAATTTTAGGTAATAACTTAAGTAAACAACTCACCACCCTCTGAAAGCATAAATATATTTGATTTTTCTTAATCTTTTACATGATAATCTATGGAAGTGATTCCATAACCAGTTGGAAAATGATAAACATGTTTAAAATAAAATAAATAATGATAATAAAATATATGTAATAATATATACAATGCTAATAATTGTTTAAAATTTGTGTCACACATCACTATGTGTAGAGGATAACAAGTATTTTTTTCTTGTGGATAGAAAACACAAAACATTCAATATATAATAACCTGAAAAAATAACAATGTAAGTGGATAAAATACTAGGAGTAGAATGAAATACTACATTATAATGGAATAAATTTTCATTCATTCCATGATAAGAAATCATCCAATACTTAATTACTTAATTTTTAAAATATCCAGTAATGTATTCAATTCTTTTATCATCTTAGAAAACTTTAATATTGGAGAAATCAATCGTTGTTCCATAAATCTATACACCGATATCATTTCATATTTAACACATAGTGTATAAAGATACCTATTAAAAAATATGACATGTTTATCAATTTTAATAAATTGATAAACTTGAAGTAAATTTAATAATTAACTTACTTGGAGAATACTTGAATCACTATGATGACTAACATATTTTTATATAGGATTTCCATGACATCTTTTTTTATATATAGTGTAAAATAATCCTATAATAAACATTGGAAATCAATGTTAGATCTTAGTTTTCCACTAATTCAATTCCATGCATCGATAATTTTTTATTTTATTTGGATATATGAGATATATTTATTTAAGGGATAATAACTTTTTGTTGTTTTCTATACATCATATATTTTCTGTACAAGTATTCCTAAAAAACAGATATTCAGAAATGTATGCATATATATATATATGAATATATTTAAATAAATTTTTTAAAAAATTAAATATATGATATAAGATATGCATATCTTAGTGGTTAGTTGATGTACATGTCTGTAGAGCTGAAGTAAGAAATGTTTGTTACTGTGACCAACCGTATCCACCACATTTATAGGGTGCACCACTCTAGCTGATGAATTTATAATCTCTTAAATTATTACACATCGTTGATTCATATCTATCCATTGATGGAATAATATATCTAAAATATAATTTATAATCCCATATGATATAATATGATGTTGGAGATACTATATATATAGTCATAATATATTGGAAACTATGGAGGAGAAGTTGGATATGTAGGCTGAAACTATATTTTCAATTCAAAAAATATCTACTACACCAGTTATTTAATCCTATTATCCATTATCTCACCCATTTCATGAACCCATGTGTCAAATTTTTCTTATGTTTTTTTAGTTCCCCACTCAAATAAGTTTTAGGGTGATTAAACACTTTTCTAATAGATACACATACCTTCTATCCTAACAAACAACCTGATTGTTCTTTATTAATAATTCTAAAAAAATATCATTATTACCCTTGGATATAATGTTAACTGATGTTCTATTCTGATGAATAGAATTTTATAATGATTGTTGTGACACCATGGGCCTAGATTATTCCTATATAAGCAAACCCAGTTGCCATAGGCTGGAAACTAGAAGTAAGGGCCTAGAGTGAGTCCATGTGAAGACTATGACCTCTAGTCATAGTATAACAAAATGGTAAGAATAAATTAATAAATATTTTACGAATTATAAATAAACAAAAATGCAAGTGTAAACATATTAACTAAGAAAATAGGTAGGATTAATTACAAGATTCATATAGATAATGATGTCAATTTCATGATGCTATAGAAAAGAAACATGCATACAGAGAATATATGTATATCAAAAGAACAAAAAAACAAAAATGACTACATCCAATATTATCACAAGCTAAGGCTTGGTCCTATTCTCCTAATCTACCATGTGATAAGCGAATCAAAAACCCATGACTGGGAACTTTCCCTAGTCCCTACCTACATCTATGAAACCTATCTGTGTTTCAATCCGTGAATGAAACAAAGTGTGAGATAACTCAGTAGGCCACCACCAATGGTGTCTACAAAAATTCCAGTCTGTGTATGTAAATTTAATAGTTTTAGGTATAATAATAAGAAATGGGATAAAATGTGTGAAATAATTACCATGTTAGGCTCAAAAATCCTCATGGGATTCCCAACCAACCATTCCTGCTTTGTCCTAAGTTAGATGTGTTTTAACAAGTGACCTATAAATATTTATAGAGTATACAATATAGATATGGTGTCAAAGTAGAAGTAATATCATATGTAACACAAAAGGTGTATCTAAGGTATCCATGTAGGGATTATAGATTGATATGACCAAAGGTGTAATGAAGGTGTCCTTGAGCTTAGAAGGTGAAGCCCTCTCACTACCAAAAAACTATATAGCCAAGATATAGGGGTCTATGTGGAATCTAATGGGTACACCCACAATATTACACAATAAAAGATTCTAACTGAGTCAATGGAGCACGTACATAGTAAATCCCGAGATAAACATGACTGGGGGCTAAGGGAAGAATCCAAGGAGTCCCCTATTATAGTACATAAAGATGATTGAAATGAGTATATCCAAGGTGTTAAAATTTATAGATATTAATCAAGTGAATATCTAGTAATAGATTAAGGAATTAATGTACTAATAAGACAAATACTGAATTCCATGGTGTGTATCTCCCTTGATAACTGGCTCAAGGAATTAGGGTAGAATCCTCTGAGTGTTCAAGGAACTTTCTCAAGAATCTAGTTTTGTTTGAAGTTGGAACACTAATTTAATAGGGAAAAGGTTCATATTAACAATAACACTACTCTAAAATCATTATTTAGCGATGGGTTGTTAGTAGTGGTTCACTAAACCACCACTAAAAAAATTCTAGTATTTCTTGGTGTTCTTTCAAAATCACCGGTAAATATTTAGTTTTTAATAAAAAAACATACATTTCTCCTGAACCCACCTCCTTCTCCCTAATCCCTCATCCTCCCACATATCCCCCCCAACCCTGATCCCTAGTTAACCCCACCCACCCCCATGAGCTCATTCTATCCAATCCATCACTAGTGGCTCCTGAGTTCATGCCCTCTAAGCCCTCACCAGCGTCTCTTAAGCCCAAGCCCTATAATACCCCACCGAATGAGCCTGATAAATCATATCCTAAGGCCTTGAAGCCCTCGCCTGAGATGGATCCCTCCAAGTCCTCACCAGCAGATCCCTCTCTAGGAAAGCCCCATGCTAAGCCCTCAGATTTCTATCCCCCCATGCCCTTGTCTGTGTTTCCACACACTGCGGTCACTACCACCCAATTTAGGTAGATTTAAATATAGTTTGATCAATAATAAAAAATGGTAGTTATAATCATAAATTATATCTCAACGTCATTATTTTTCATTGAAGCTTAGTTAAACATTGGATGACATTTTTTATGAGATGAATTTTTTAAGAAACCATGAATTAGTGATAGGAATAAATTACTCTCTAAGCATTATAATTAAGGAATATAATTCTTTGGTATAGACCACATGTATGGACCATGGTATTTCTATTTTTTCCCCATAAACACAGGTATCTACCAAGGTATCATGGGCGTTGACAATGACTATAATAGTTCCCCTTGAATAAATGAGTAGATGAGATCTTTCTTGTAAAATTTTAATTGTAATCTATAATAATTGATTTCATGTTCATTCAACATGTGTCACCTTTTCTAATTGATATGCTCCAATTCATCATGTAATATATTAAACAATGCTTCCATTTACCAAACTAGTTATACTATAAAGATGTGTAATTTCCTAATTTGATGAAATTTTCATTCCTATCTCTCACAACATCATCCATACATTTCTCTCTTTCCCTCCTCTATATAAATCAGATCTGTATAGGGGGATTCTATATCAATTAAAGTGTGTTTATTGATTCCCATAACAGTGTGATTAATTTTTATTCCAATATTTAACCTCTAATACAAATATTTAGAAACTATAATTATGTTAGACCTCTACTAATAGGTGAGATCTACAATAACTCATGTTAGGTATTCCTTGTGTGTTTTTGAAGGATGGAACTGCTAAGGTCATATTAGCATTGACACTCCATTTATGTAAGGTTTTCTCTCTTATCAAACTAGTATATTAAATCACATTAGTATCATTCCCCACTTTACCATATTTTACCATTAACTATTTTACTATTTGGTAAATGTTATGCGTTTTAATTTTTTTAATAATGTGTAGGAACATTGTAATATATATGGATAAAAGCTGGATATCATTACTATAGAACACACCTCAGTATGCTAAGGGTTTGGAAGAGTTTTTAGTATTTAAAATTTCCAATATATCTATTTGTGGGAGAATAATATATCCACAGAATCAATGTTAATTTATAATATGGCTTAAGAGAGATAAAGTTTATGAACAATTGATATTAAAGCAATTCCCTGCTCAATTTTTCTATTGTATTTGGCATGGAGAGTCGAACGATACAGAAACATTCAGCACTAATATCAATTTACAGAATGATCTCCTAACAATGTCGTCAATAGAAAATAAAATGAATAACCTTATTAATGATGCATTTGACATTAAAAGACAATAACATCAACATCAAAACATATTAGAACAACTAGTTGATGTTGCTACAAATAGAAACGTGATGACTAAGGTTTTTGAAACTATAATAAAACCATATCAAGAGTTTAAAATATCATTGGATCCTCCTATTGATTATAGGGAGACTAATGCATGAGAAAAATTCACTAGGAAGAAAGATACATTTCTGGGTTTATATGAAGATGGAAATGAAGATTTGTATTGTGGATGTTTGAAATATTCAAAAAAAATTATGCTAATGTTATACCATATCAAATACATATGTGGAATTATAAATATAGTGATGTCTAGGATATTGGAATTGTTGTGTGATTCATTTCATGAAGAAATTATTTCTGAATCTTTTTATGATATAAAAAATTTGTTAACAATCATTGTATGAATTATAGAAATATACATGCATGTCCCAATGATTTTATGATTTATTGGGGAGAGGATTCAAGTAGATAGGATTTCAAAAAGTGTTCTTCTTATAGATGGTAGTTAATGAGTGATGTTAGAAGTTTGAATCAACATGATAATATAATGAATAATAAAATGAACACACCTAAAACTATTTTTCATTACTTTCCTTTAAATCCTCGATTGGAAGGATTATTAATGTCATTGAAAACCACCAAACTCATAAAGTGGAATTCTATAGAAAAGAAAATGGATGGTTAAATGTGACATCAAATAGATTCAAAATTCTTGAAGACATTTGATTCATTACATCTGTATTTCTCATCTGATCCTAGGAATGTTCATTTGGGATAAACTTCTAATCGATTCAACCCATTTGGGAATTTGAGCACAAGTTATATCATTTGGCCAGTTTTTTGATCCCTTACGATATAACTATGTGGATGTGTATGCAACAAACATTTTTTTATCATTTCAATTATTATTCCTAGAAAAATGCTCAGAAATGATATTTATGTATAATTGCAGCCTTTAATTGATGAATTACAAGTGTTATAGAGAAATTGTGTTTATACATATAATGTATCTTCTAGTAAAATGTTCAAAATAAAATTTTCTCTAATGTGGGCCATCAGTGGATTCTTTGGACACAGGAATTTAGATGGTTGGAACACTTATAGGGGTTTTGATTTTCTTATTTGTAACATTGATTTTGACCCTGAATGACTGCCTCATAGTGGAAAATGGTACTTCTTGTGTCATCGAATATTTCTCAATGAATCTAATATATTTTGGTTGAACAAGTCAAAATTTAATGGTTCT
Source organism: Viscum album (assembly GCA_963277665.1). NCBI lineage: Eukaryota > Viridiplantae > Streptophyta > Magnoliopsida > Santalales > Viscaceae > Viscum > Viscum album. The sequence goes on along the minus strand of OY728122.1, from coordinate 813,037,187 downwards.
ACTGATCATATACCACCTCCAAAGTTGTTTACAGGTAATGAAATATTGGAAAACATGGAAATGTTGAAACTAAATTTGGGAAAGTGTATCATTTTATTGATAGTGGGAAATGAGTTTGAAGTTCATCATCAAGCGAAATTGGAACACAACAATTGAAGAAAAAAAGTATAATCTTCAAACATCCACATTGGGAAGTTAATTTGTTGCAGGATAATCTTGATGTGATGTATATTAAGAAGAATATTTTTGATAGTTTGATATTCACATTGCTTAATGACCATGTAAAATTGAAGGATCATCTCAATACTTATAAATAATTACAAGAAATGACCATAAAGCATGATCTAATTCCATATGATAATGGAAACAATTCTCAAAAAAAATTCAATAAAAAAGGGATAAAGATACATTCCTTCAAATTTTAAAACATTTCAAGGTATCTGATGGGTATTCAAGTGACATATCATGGTATGTTGACTTAAAACATTATAGGATACATATATTGAAAATTCATGATTCACATATTTTGTTACAATAGTTTCTACCATTGACATAACATAAATTGTTACCTTAAAAGGTTACATATATTTTACTCTAATTTTAAACATTTTTCAAAAAAATATGTGTGAAAAATATATAACCATTTGAGCTTGAAAACCTTCAGGATAGATTTGTATTAACACTTTCTGAAATGAATATGATCTTTCCTCTATCGTTTTTACTATCATGATGCTTTTAACTACGCATTTGGTTGAGGAAGCTAAATTAGAAGGTCCTATACATTATTGATGGATGTATACAATTGAGAGGTACATTTTTATATGTTTTTTCCTTTAATTAAACATTTGTTGGAACTTCATTAAATACAAAATTTGGGTTTTTTCTTTTATTTCACAGAATGCTTAGGAACTTTAAATCATTCATGAAAAATAAATCTCAACCTAAAGGCTTTATTTCTGAAGGATATTTGGTATAGGGGTGTCTTAAATTGTGTTTTTGATACATTGATGAAATTGAGACAAGATTCAATCGAGTTGTATGTGTTTATGAATCATGCAATTAATCTCAACTACATGGGAAATCTAAAATATTTCCTGCTATTATCTGATTAGTTGGGAGGAGATCAAATGTTACACTGATATAAACATAATTAACATAGACACATAGATTTTTGATATTGAATAGTGAAATTGTAGATCCATTTATTTAAGAGTTAAGGATATAAACAAGGAGATGAATGAGTGGTCAGACCCGAAATGAAGAAGATATTACAATAAGTTATAATAATGATAATCTAGAATGGTTTGTAAGACGTGTAAGTTTATAAATATTTAAATCAATACAAAAATTAGGTTGACACATATATTTTTTAAATCTAATAAGGTATATTATGTTTTGTAAATCATGAATAATTATACTGAAGATTATTTGTCATAAGATTTGATGTTTCTTGCTCAAGGTCCTATAAAACATGCTAGAAAGTTCGGCGCTTACAATGTGAATGGATTTAAATTTTGTATAGTCAATCAAGAAGATGGTTTAAAAACATATAATTGTGGTATATTTACATTTTCGAAAGTGGGATACTATAAAATGTTGACTGATATTATCAAATCAAACTACCATGATCATTTTTCAGTAGTTTTATTCAAATTCAATTAGGTTGACTTTATTAGGGGTGTTAAAAGAGATTCCATGAAATTTACTTATTTGAACTCATCTCACTTGATGAATGTTGGTGACCGTGAATTACATGATCTGTATATCTTATCATCACAATAGGAAATGGTATATTATGTGAAAGATATTGTGGATGAAGGGAGGAGTTTATTTACTCATATAAAATAAGAATACTTGTATGATATGGGTGATAAAGTGGAAGATTTTACCACTAACATTGAATCCCATCAACAATAAGAAGTGAAATTATTAGTCCATCATGATATTGAAAATATTAGTCACGAAAGGGTGGGTGAAATCTATAATATAATGATGGGGTAGGAAAATGACATTTTTGAAAGAGAAAATGATTTCATTTGTAGTAATCCATTCATTTATCAACCCCTTATGTAATTTGTGAAATAATTCATTATCATAGTTTTTCATATTCTATTCTTCATTATTGTGCACCTGTTATCATTTATCATTTTTTTCTACAATTTTTTTTTGAAATAGATGTTCTGAATTTACATTTATTTGATTAAATTACATTAATTTCAAGGAGGAATCATTATATTGATACCATTCAACCCTGAACAAAGAGGCAACAAGCCACTCCTAGTTCTCCACAATGATATTGGAGGGTGACTATTATAGATAAAAAATTTAATATGAAAAAAGTTATTATTGTTTTTTACACTAATAAATATTTTTTTTCATAAAATATGTAAACAAGGTTACAACGGAGAAAAATATTAAAAGTTCATATGTATATAATCTGAATGGAATAAAGATAGTTATCCCATTTTACTGTTATGGGTTCCCTATGAATGACAGTATGAGATTATTTGTCTAGATTCTTGGCTAGATAGTGGTGGAGCTGGTTACCCTTCCAATTATGTTTGATAATTGGAGACATATTCCTCTATTTTAGAAAAATGTTGTTTATTATTAACAGATAAAGGTAATTTTAATACATTATGGTGTAATTTAATGTCATTATCTTATTAGATTATAATATTTTCCAGAAAAATATATTTTTACATATTATATTCTACTTTCCCATTGTAGATGTTATTGAACGAAAGTGAACATTGAAATCATTGTTTGATTTATATCAAAAGATGGCCGGATCTATACCTAGTAATATTTCATTGATGATTGGTAGTGAGTAGGTAAATCACACAACTTCAAAATCATTTAGTTCACAAAATTTTATTGATTTCATGTTTGAATATAAATATGCATCACTGTTTAATTTTCAATATAATTTTCTTATTGGTGTTGGTAGCTAGAAGTAGAGCTTGAGATAAACATGGAGATGGAGAGGGTGATAAGCATAGATAATATGGTAGTGATTATTGGTCTTTTTTATATTTTGGACTAATATTGAATGAGTGTATTTGTTGATGTATTCTTTGCGACACATATCTGAAACAATTTATTGTTGAATGTGAACTAATATACCTATTTTTGGATGATATATTTCTTATATATGTGTGATTTCCTATTCTCTTGATAGGTATTTTGTGTTTTATTGGTAGGCTATACTCTTGGTTTGTATTTTTTTCAGGGTATTTTTGGGGCGGTGGAATCTACAACTAGAATTTCTTTATTAATAAACATTTAGCAGTGGTTTAAACTGCCTCTATAGATGACATATTTTTTACTCACAGTGATTAACACTACTGCTATAAGATTTAATTTCCTTTTTTTCAATGGTTAAACCACCACTAAATCCTTGTTTTTTCACCTACTGAAAACCACTGTGAAAATAGAAATCACCACTGCTAAATACACTTTCTATTATTCTTACTAGAAATCACCACTAAATGAATGAAACAACGGTCTATTGGATTTCAAAACATGATTTAGAAGTAGTTTTTTGAAATGTTTGTAGAACCATGTAGTGGTGGTTTAACCTGCTACCAAATCAAAAAAATACTGAATTAAGTGTATTCCTTTTCATTCAATATTTAAAAGGGTTATATGAGGTTTCATACCATTTAAAATTTCATTTCATGTTTATAAGATCTCAGTGGAAATTAATTTTCCAATTATAAATTAATCAGTTCATCTATTTAATTTAATTAAATCCCTTGAGGAAGCCAAACCAAACAAACCAATGGGATTTTTGTTTAATAATATGAAATTGAGTCACATAGGAATATATATGGAACACCCAAAGGGTGAATCAAGTTTATATAATTGAACTCCAATGGTAACCTTGGGTCTAATAGGGTGTTTGAGATTCAAATTAGGAAACTAGTTAAAGGCAGTTTGATTTTTGGAAAAAATCATTAGTGATATTCTCATGCGACACAATGGTGAAAAATAAAAATGAAGAGACCTAAGGGAATGTTATAGACCAACTATTTATAAAAAATCATCCAATATTAGCTTTTATTTTGGTTTATAACTAATGACAATGAAGAAATAGAAAAAATCATAAAAATATGGATTATTATCTTGTATAGAAGATAACACCAAAGGTTGTGAGATAAACTGAGAAAGGAAGGTAACTAATTGAATCACTTACTGATTTTATTCCAAAGTATTTAATGGTAGTACTGTTATAGTATGGATTATAGGGAACCATATGAATTTAGGGGAGGGATGAGGGAAGTCCCAATGTGGTCAAATTCTTGAGAAATTGGAAAAGAAGAGGGGTTTTAATTTTAATAAGGAGAGAAAAGGGAAAATTTCCCCTTCATTAAAATGGAATATGGTTTGTATTAACGGTTGAAAAAACCATCGGAAACATGTGTGCCAACAATGTCCAATGGAACCACCACCTCTCACAATTAGCTTCAAAGTTATAAAAACCATATTCCTCTCACTATTTCTAAAAAAACCGGAGCTCCGGTCTTCAAACAGGCTCCAGAAACTCACATACACTTCCTTAAACTATTATTAAATTTGAAAATAATAATTAAATAGGTTTAGACTAATAATAAAAGGATCCATTCTTCATGATAAAGTCTAGGATCGAACTAGATCCCCCACGTAAGACAACTCACCCCTGGGTTTCCCTTCTAAGGGAGGTAAAAGATCGCCTGAACAATGTTCTGGCCACTGAGCACATACATCCGCCTCATAGTCATAGGTATCATCCTATATGTGGTTATGCTACCATAACACCCAGACTAAAAAACCAGACTTACCTTGAAGAGCCTTCATGTTTAGGTCAAAAAATATTACTATGATACCAGTTATAAGAAGCATCAACCTCTAAAATGAAATATGTAGGATCAAAAGTATGAGATGGGTCATAGTGATAACATAGAAGATGAGATATATGGATGAGATTGTGCATGTCTCAGTACCTCTATGTAAGAGATATCTTATTGTCTATCAGCCTAAATATCTCCGAAATCAATATGGTTTTATCAAACCTAGGTGTTTCTTCCCATGTTTCTGAATTTGTTGATGCCCAACCTAGGTGAAACTCAAAAAGAGACCCGATCCTCATCCTCAAACTCTAAAAGTCCTATGCAATAAAAAAATGATCATTTTTCCTAGAATACACTTATTCCATGAACTTTTTTATAATCAAAACTAACTCTGATATCTCATGACTAAGATAAGGTCTCCGTAGTACTTCCTCTCTCACCTCTAACCATCACATGGGTGAACAACATAAACTATCATATAATTCCTCATAAGGATACATTTATATCATTAACTAAAAGATATTATTGTATTAAAAATTTTAAATAGGTATGTTCATTTCTCAAGAACCTCCAAAATCAAGTATCTCTTCTCTACGAATTTCCTCTAACACCTGAATTGTGTTGTTGGACTTTCCATAAGTCTGAGGGTGATATACTATACTCAAAAGTACCTGTGAACCTAATTTTCACATTAACCATTTCTAGATTTGATATGTAAAATTACAATACGTATCTGATGTGATAGAATGGGGAACACCATGGAGGTGTATAACCTCGTGAATGTAAATCCTCCCAAGATCATTTTCTAAACATGCCTCTCTAATATGAAATAAATTTTTGACCTTCATTAGTATATAAATAATAATCCATAATGCATAACTACCTTAAGGGGATATCAGTAAGCTAGTCAAGAAATACCTGGTGACATCATCTCAATTACACTCTAGAATTGGAAATGTCTGTAAAATTCCAACAATCCACTGGTGTTCTTCCTTCAATTGCTGACAGGTGGAACACCTAGTAAAAAACCCTATCATCTACCTCTTTATTCCCAGCCACAAATACTGGTGGAAAAAATAATGATACCTCTTGGAAATACTAGGATTAACTTCCCAAGAATAGGCATGTGACTCTTGCATAAACTCCTCTCATATCTCTACAATCACCCAAACAAGCCCATGGATTCACAAGATCTCATCCCTGTAAACAATCCAACTTGGCGGTAGGTCCTTTCCTAAAATAGTCTAACATAAGACAAAGCCCACATGGTATGATATATGTATCATTTTAATCTATCTTGGAGTGATGAGGTCACTAATAAATATATAATGATAGGCTACTAGTGATTCTCCTAAACCACTAGATGCATCTTAAAAAATAGGTCCATCAACCACCACACACTATTGGATTCCTTAACTACATGTGTCCGAGTCCTCAGGCTCAAAGCATTAGCTATAACATTTACTTTTCCCGGAATATAATAAATATCAAAATTGAAGGAATAAAGGTATTTAAACCACCTTCCATATTTAATATTTAAATCACACTATTTAAACATGTATTAGAGTATTTTTTGGTTCGTATACACCATAAAATGATCTCCCAACAAGTATTGCCTCCAACAACTTAAGGAATGCACTAAAAATTCTAGATTAATGTAATGTGTAGGTTAATTTCATTCAAGATCCCACAACAGATGTGACCTATATGCTATAAATTGATCATCCTTCATTAGGACTGCTCCATGATTAACACCTGATGAATCAAAGTAAACTATATAGCCTTTTACAGGATCAGGTAAAATCAGGATCAGTGCGGAAGTTAATCTTCCTTTCAAATCATGAAAGGATATCTTATAGACATAATAACATGTAATCTTAACAAAAAATTTACCCAATATTGAAATAGGTTTTTCTAGGAATGAAATGTTTTGAATGAATCACCTATAATATCCAACTAACCTCAAGAAAATACATATGTTAAAATATTTCCATGGGTACTCTCAAGGAACCACAACACTCGACTTCTATGGATAAAAAATACTCTTTATTATGATATTATGTGACCTATGAACTAAACCATATCGATCCAAAAATTTAATTTTGTGAATTTATCATATAGATGGTTCTCTCTTAGTTTATTCAATATGATATCAAGGTGTTTGAAATGGTCATCTAATGTATGATAATAAAACAAGATTTCATCAATTAATAATACCACAAATGAATCTTGATATAGGTGGAAAACCTAATTCATCAGAGCCATAAATATGAAGTGGTGTTCCTCAAACCAAATTGAATAACTAGATACTCATAAAGGCTTTACCTACATTGAAATGTTGTTTAGGGTATTTCCAAAGGCCTAAATCGTACATGATGATAGCCCGACCTCAATTCAATATTTGAGAAAACCCTCACTCCTTAGAGATAGTTGAATAGGTCATCTATACAAGGTAATGGAAATCAGTTCTTAACCATAATCTGATTCAATTTATACTAACCCACACAAATAATGATGGTACAATCAACCTTCTTATTGAAAGGAACCATTGAACCTCATGAAGAAGTATTGGGTCATATACACCCCTTGGATTTCTGGTCCTCTAACTAATTCTTGAGTTCTTAAAGCTTAGTAGGTTCCATGCGATATAGATAAATGTGATTCTCCTAGAAATATATAAATATTAAACTCTACCTCTCTATCAGATGGTTTTTTAGAAAAATTTTCAGGTAAAATGTCCCTGAATCACTCCACCACTAGCGGGAATTTGGAGCATCACGTTCCTCGATTTCTCGTAAGAAGACTAGAAATATTTATTGTGACCCGGTTGATCACCTAATGCTCCAGTCCAACTTGACTCTATAGGAAATCCCATTAACCCTTATGAATATAAGTACCACCCTCAGCTAATATGAAAGAAACCTTGTGATGATTAAAGACAATATGAGCATGATAGGGAACCAACCAGTACATCCCAAAAATTTCATCAAATCTTGTTATCTTGAGGATGAAGAGGTCCCATATAAAATGATATCCACCTAAATCATGGGTAAATTCACTATACTGGTGTACAATTTCTGGCTATACTCCTAATAGATCATTTATAGTCATCAATCCACAAATATACTAAATTTTGAGAACAAGTCGTTCCATGATAACCACAAAGATAAAATAATGTGAAGAGCTTGTATAAAAAATAGAAGATACTAATGTAGAGGTTGCTATGATCGTATTTCATACTATAGCTTTCCCGACACCGAATTTCTCTTGAGTAGGATGTACTTTATATATATATCTATCTTGATCCATGGACCTATAGAAACACTTTAATACCTAGAATGGGTTTGATCTTCTGGCACTACATATCCTGATTCTAGACTCCTCAACCTTGTCCACCTCCTCAGTATTTAAAAAAAGTGGCAGTGTAGTTTCTAGCTTGAAACAGAGCTGCAGAACCCACTCTATAAGGAAAATCTCGTGAAGATCCTCTCCCAAAATACCACATGGTATGGTTAGAAAAAACCTTTGAGTATGGACCATTATGTGGCTGACTAGACACTCAATTGGGTCTCAGTCACCCTGAGGATTAACATGAACCTACCATCCATACCGATGGCTTATTATAGAACTACCGATTGTAATTTCCCATCCAGGATTAGGTATCATTGAGAGGGGGAGGGGTGAATCAATGTTATCTTTTTCATTTTTGTTTTCTTATTTTTGAAACAACAATCACCTCATGTTAAATAGTTATAAATTTTATTGAAATTAAAATAATCACACATCCAAAGGAATATAAGAATCTATAAGGTTAACTAAAAAAAATAGTAGCTACATCCTTGGTATGGAATGGAAGCAATCCAATGCCACAAAATCCACTAGAAATCAGTGCTATTTTGGATACAATGAGTAATATATTCCCTTAAACTTGTGAAAAACTATGTTTAATACAACATTTCATTTGATTCAAGTATCATGAAATGATATAATAAAATTTTATGTCAGAATCTAAGAATCATCTAACTGTGATACCTTGTCAACTTTCATAATTATAATTATAAAAATAATTATTCACATTCTTACCTAGTAGTAGGCAAAAACATCTAGGAATTATATATGATACTTAGTATGATTACTAGTTTGATTTCTTAGTCGGATAAAATAACTATTCAAGAATACCATAGAAATAATTATTAACTGTTTCTTACTCATTCCGGAAAACCCAATCCAATTTATCGATTCGATAAAAAAACATTGATTATGATCTTGCCTCTTATCCTACTCTTCTTCTTCCTAGAAAAATTCCTTAGGAAATCATGATTTGGAAACTCCTCTCTAATAAAATTCACTCCACCTCCTTATCTCTTCAATAGTAAATACATTTTATAAAGTAAAAAGTACATAAACTATTTATATGTGATCTAAATGTGGTTTGGGTGGGATTATGAAAACTTTTCCCACTCAATTTTTTTTTCCAAAATGTAAAATTTCCTTAAATTTTCAATGTATTTTTGACTTCTTCGGTATTTATTAACTCTTCTCAATTATTCTTGAACTATCTATAATCATATCACAACTTCTAAATCACTTCATAATTCCTTAAAAATGTTCAGTATGATTATGATTTTCATTCAAATTTCCTCATTATGATGAAGACATATGTTCAAAAATAGTTTCATCATTACATTTCTATACACTAATTGAAAAAAACCAAACATATGAAAAAAGATGACTTATAAATACGATTCTTAGAGCCAACTGAAAACAAACTATTCATTATGATTCTCCTAATTAACTTATAAAATATAAATACTTGAACCATTATACCAAAAACATCATCCAATCTTCTAAATATTTCAGAAATTCATGAAAGAACTTTAGCATCTACTTCAAACTCCATTAACAAAAATTTTTATAGCTTCATGAAGAATTTTTAAATTTTATTTTTTTCCTCAGACTGATGATATTTCATCTGATGGTGTCCAGCATCCAAGGAGGTATATTGGTGCCAGTATTCCCCTGATGGATCAGTATATTATTCACTCTAATAATCATTGTCAACTATAGTCTAATGAGTCTTGACCTATTTTTTTTATGGAAATCAGAGTTCCTCTTTCACTTGAACCACATGAAAAACAACCAACAATTTATCTTTATGGAAAATGATTGTATACATTGTTGATTGATCTCTTATATTTTTTTTAATTGGTCTCAAGAACATCAACATTATTTATTGGTACAAAAAAAATTCTTCTTTATTCATTGGTCCCAACAACCAGTAATAAAAATAATTATACCTTCAATGATCAGTGGCAAAATATTTCTGATGGACCAGTTCCAATATATTTTCTTATTCCACAAAATTCTTCTTGTATCATGAATTCCTCATGCTATTAAATACATTAACTATCATCATAGAATCATATAACATTGAAAGGAAAGTATTATAATAGCCCAGTCTTCTAGAAAAATCAATAACACTAACAATTATCTAATACAATTGGCAGTATCATCTCTCCCCTATCCTTCATAAGGATTGCATCACATGTTTCCAAAAAACTTATGTCTTTTTTGAATAAAAAAACAAAAAATCATTACCATATTTATATCAGAACTAAGAATAATTTGATATAGTTTTCAGCTTGAGAATCCTTTCATTATAGACCAAAGGTGAGTTAAATGAAACTGTTCTTATAGAAAAATTCACTTCAATATGATAGACTTTTACAAACATTTCTTGTCCAATGTTCTGAATAAAATGTTCAGTCCAATCACCAACAAAAAAAATGTGAGGTGATTTTTTTATTAAAAGAAGGAAATTCTCTTAAAAACATCATATAGTATCTGAAAACGTTCTCTAGCCAACTGAGTCCTAATAATCTCCCCATTTGGATTTTGTTTTTTAACCAAGGTTCATAAATCATTGAACATTGAAACCTAAAGTTATGGATTACTTATAAACTATTCTAATCCCTCATGAGCTAGATCATTGTAGGAAACAAAAATTATTGACAAAAAAACCATGCTGTCCAAATGTAGTGACTCATGAAACCTCTTAATCATTTAATCAGATATTTCTACACTTATTACACATTCCTAAAAACAATGGTTTCCTACAATCACTCTAAAAAATAGATAGAACAGTTCACCCATTAACATGTTGAGATCAAAAAATACCCACAACTCTACCTACATATATAAATCCTTAAAATATTTATCACATATAAATAGATAAATTGTGAAACTGTTATCCCCAATGACAAAACTATCCAAATACTGGGTGATAAAGGGGAAAATCACATTCCGCAACCTTGAGGAGAAGGAGGCGGGCATACCATATTCAACCTCAGTTTGTGAAACTTCCTTTGGTAAAGGTTTTATTAAAATGTTAAAAAAAAAATTTTGATGAAGGAATATACTCCATATTAAATTCATTGTTGTCTATATTCTATATTATGAAATTATATATGATATCAATATATTGTTAATGATAATGTAGTACCAGATTCCAGGAAAGGTTTATTTCACATTGATTATCACAACCTAAGAGAAAGGGTAACTTCACCTAAATAATTACATCCTAAAACTGAGTCTTCATCAACATATGTTGGGTAGAAGCTTGAGTGGAATCAACATAATTAGATTTATCCATGTCAAGAGTTACTTAATTTTTTTTTTAACTAACACAACTTTTTCCTAGAAATATAACTCCACCACATGTGGATCTTCTATTATCATCATTTCCGAACCAATCAATATCTTAATACCCAGAAAAAATCAATATTTCTAAGATATCATACTTGATTTGAAATTTTTTATTCCTTATATATATTAGAATTCATTTTTAGTCAATATATGTGATTATTTTGGAGTACTCTGAAATATTTCACATAAGGCGAGAACATAAACAATATCGATTCTTGAGGAAATAAAATATAACAAACTTCGAATCATCTTTTGGAACTCTTTAGGTTAAACTTACATACCTTCTATATCATTTTTAAAATTAGTTCCCAATAAAATCATTGTGGAACCGAGTTTTTAATTTTACATTTTGAACTTCTTAAGAAGATCCTTAGTATACATTTATTGAGAAAGAAAAATGAGTTTCTTATTTTGTGTGATATTTAACCCCAGAAAGTTTTTCATTTAACCTAGCATGGACATCTCAAACAATTTTTTCATATCATAAGAAAATATTTCACATTTTTATTCATCATTCCCAGAAAAGATAATGTCTCAACATAAAAAATTATGATAAGAGAAAACTCATAACTTTCATTGATACATAGATTACTATCAACACTTCCTTCCTCAAGAAATTATCCATTTTGGAATACCATTCTCTTTGTGCTTGGTCTATCCCATACAAGTCTTTCTTGAAATTTCTGATATAACATTCATCCTTCCAAATATAAAATCCATATGGTTGTTCAATATAAACATCCTCTTTGATTTCACTATTCAAGAATGTTGATTTCATATCCATATGAATTTTTTTTAACTCTATTATGCAACAATATAAACAAATATTTCGATTGTTTCTAACCTTACCACTGTAGAAAAATTCTCATTAAAGTATATGCCTTCCATCTTGGAGAAATTTTTTCACAATAATCCTTATTTATTTTTCTTATCACTTCACCACCTTCATTAAGCATGTTCCGAAAAACCATCATTATACTGAAAGCATTTGTTTTATTTGGTTTAGGTATGAGTTCCAAGTAGAATTATTTTCAATTTCATCCAGAACTTTTTTCATTGTGTAAACCCACTCTTGATGCTCAAAAACTTCATTCAGATCTTTTGGCTAAACTTTTGAATACAAGGAAGTATGATTAATTACTTTTGATGATATTCTTATTTTAACCATTTGATGTTGATCACAAATAATTTTTTGAGCTTCCACTTGATTCCTAATCTTGGGATGATGTTTTCAAGATTATTCCTCATCATAAGAAATAAATGAGTCTGATTCATCTTAAGTATGATTACAATTCTTTTCATCCTTATCAATAATTATTTCTTTCTACTCATTTTTCTCATCTTCCCGAGTTTGGCCATCTTCCTTATACTTTTCAATAACTTTTACATAAATAGAGTCAAATAATCTTTCAAAATAATTTTAGAAACATTTGTATCCTCTTCCTTTCAGATCATATCCAAGAAAAATTCCATCTCTACCACTCTACTAAAACATTCGAAGGATTCAAGATTTCATTTTGTGATGCATGGACTCACAAAAATTCTTAAGTGTTTCAAAATTATAAATTTATCATAAAAAATTTCATATAGAGTCATATATGAACATATTATATAGAAAAATCAGTTTTGAATATAGATAGTTGTGGTCAAATATTTTCTCCAAAACTAATGAGAGAGACCATGTTCTAGTAACATAGTTCATCCCATTTCAACTAGACTTCTATTTTTTTAGAAAAAAAAATTTTCTTTCGAAGTGTAAGTTGTGTTGAACTCATGATGAATTACAAGAGTCTCAATATCACTTTAAAATTATTACTTTTTTATACAACACTAATTTTAGTTCCTGACTTCTTCACTGAATACTCACATTATTTCCCTTCTTCCCTCCTAAAACTTTTTAACATTTTTAGAGAATCTGACATATGTTTCTTATACATAACACAACTAGTGTGAGTAAATTCATTAAAAAAGTAATTAAGTACATATTTATATGAGTTTAATTTTTGATTTTCCCATAGATATCTGAATAAATAAGTTCAATGGGTAATTTTGAAAAAAAATTAAACATTCGTATGCGCATAGTTTGTAATATTTATTTTTAAAAAATAGTACAACAACAATCTATTTTTATTGACATATAAGAAATTCGATTGACACTGTCATTATTTGATAACTTGATCGTGTTTCTCTAAAACCTGTGTCCCAAAAATTTAGGCTAAAACTTATTTTCTTCTATCATTCTCAGGTAACAAGAGTTTTTAACCTCACCAACTTATAATAAGTATCCTTCTATACATTTCCCTCCTATAACTATCTTTCCATATTCTTCTATTTTCACAACAAACCGTTATTTTTTTAAAACAAATTTTTAGAGTTTATTTAAAAGTGTTGAAACCCTTATAATATTGTGTTTTAGCCCATCATGAAACAATGATTTCTATGATTTCAACTTTTTATCTCCAATGATGGCTACTCCAATAGCTTTGATTCTAAGTGATTCTTCATTTCCAAATGTTAATTTAACACCTTGATGTTTTTGTGAAATATTTTATTTAAATAAGTCTAATTCTTTAGTATCATTAATTTCATGAAATATTGAGTTTTAGAGAACCATGAGATTCCCTTAGTATAAAATTACCATTATATCTAAGCCATTATGTTAGCAGGAATAAGTATAACTAACTTATGAAACCCCATTATGAACTCAAAGGCTATTAATTATTTATGAAAAAAGTAAATTAGATATATGTATTCTTGATTGAATTACTATTTGTAATGAAATTAATGAGTTGTATATGTTATATACTTAATAAAATATATTTTATATTCGGAAAATGACAATTTTAATCATAGGGTATGATTAAACCACATTTTATGTATAAACACCTATTTTTTAAAGGGTAATCTTACGCCTTTGAATGGAGAACCCCTTTTAAAATATTATTTTGAAAAATTAATAATTTTTATATGAAAACATAAAAAATTTCTTTTAAATAGGGATATGAAAATTTACTTTTTAGGAATTTATTAAATTTTTCTGATAACATTTATGTTTTGATGAATAGTAAAAATACACTATATTTGAAGTGAAAACAAATTTTTTCATCAAAATAATATATATGGTTAACTTATAATATTGAATGGTTTTAAGGTATAAATAGAGTTTTTTTATCATTAAATATAATGTATGTCATTATCATTAATTATACATCAAATTCAAATATAAAAAATAATTCAATCTTTTAAATTGTTTTTGCTTTTAAAACCCATTCTCTCTTCCCGAAAACGAGATTAATTTTAATTTAATTACTAAAAATTCTTTGTTTTAAATTTTAGATAATGGATTCCATATATGGAATCAGTAGGTTCAAATTATATTAATAGGATAATTTTATTTTTGGGCAGTATGAATAGTAACTTTGTTAATTATTTTTATTACCATGGTTAAAGGTAAATCAGGTAATTAAAGGTAAACGTAATATTATAAAGTTTCATTAACACCTGTAAAAATTCTATTGGATGAATAAATTATAACCATATCATCTATATTCTGAAGTGGAGTCACTTAATGGACACTTACCTTTATATATTACAAGAATATAATAAAAACTAATTAATGTAACGAAATGTCACAATCTCATTTTATATAAGTATATTAATCTTAATATATGGATAAATAAGAGATAATATAGACTATATGTATTATATGGATGGATAAAATAATTACCTATATCATATAAATTTATTTATAATTTCTATAGATTATATAATTACCCTTAAGGATGACACAATAGTGATTTAGAAATTATTTTATTAATAGAAATATCAAATAAATGGTTTTAAAAATATTAAATAAAATATAATTTTAAGTAATTAAGTTGTTCCAAGAATTTTATTGGTGACTATGACATGTTAGTATTATATTAAATATTTTTTTAGATGTTATCTTATGTGTGGAATTTATTTAATGTCAAATAAATGAATAGTCTCAAAATTAACACTATTGATACTTCATAAAAATAATATATTATTAAATTATTTAAAAATCACAAAAATATTTACAAATTATAAAGTGAAAATTATATTGTCTAAATGTCATAAAGTATAAAATTATGAATAATTTAAAACACTTAAGTAAACATTTATAACAATTTAATATTTAGAATATTATTACCACAATTAAAATTATATATATTAAATAAAGATAAATCAAAACAAGAAGTTTTAAAATCAAATAAAAACATGTCTAATTTATTTTGTTGAGAGTATCTAGACCAATAATCATATTATCTTAAAAATAACCCACTTTTTTGGAATTTTAATTTAATAATTAATTTATATTAATTTAATAGTTTTGGTATTTCCAAAGGTTCCCCTCCCCTCTCTTATAAAAGGCACCTATCCTCTTTTAATCACCCTTCTAAAGCCCATTTTCATGGAAAACCCCTACCCATTTACTCTCCCAACGTCCCTAAATTCATCCTAAATGCCACACTTTTGGTATAAATACATCCTATGGAGACCTTTTGGGAAAATCCAATGTTGATACTTGAAAAATATGTAATTTATTTATCCCCGATTTCAAAATTCATTAATTTTTCAATGTCCTGTTATTATATTTTTTCCAAAATAAAGTAATAAATATAGTATATTCTTCATTAATATATGTTATTATAATTATGTTACAACCATATACTTTCTTTTACCCATCATACGAATAACAATATCACCATGCGTGCGTACGTACGACTTACTATCTCTACACTGTGGTGTAATTTGTCATTAAACAATATGTTATTTGGATGGGTATAATGATGAGTACAATGGATATAAAAATTTAATATAAAATGATCGTTATTATTTATAATTAATATACTATCCAATTCCATATCATTTAACCATCAAGGGAATGATATCGTCGCTCGAGCGTACATATGACCAACCGTCTCCACAATGCGGTGAGATCCATTCTCCACATTAACAATTAAAGAATGATTATAAAATTTATAAGATAATTAAAAAATAATAATTATTACTTAATTTAATTATTTAAATGAATACAATAAATAATAAACATAAAAAAGATGACTTACATGGGAAAATATGAACGGGAAAACGAAGTAGTTAACACCAAAAATATTGGAAATATTGAAACACTATTAACAAAATTATAAAGTAGTATCATAAATGATGTCATAATTATGTATATGGTTATGGTATAATTTAATAACATACATTAACCATTATAATGAATTTTAACACACCCTATACTAATGGAATGTACAATGTAAGGGATGATTTTTTAATCACATTATCATCTGAGATTCATTATACTTATGTATTTAGTAGGGTATATTTATCATCCACGTCCATGTTTCAAAGTATGTAATGTTATTTATATTTTTCTAAAAAAATTAATGTTATTTTTACCGATTGGGGAATTTTTAATAAATGGTATGAAAGGAATATTAATGTTTTCACAAATATTTTCAAACAAATTATTTTCTTTTAAAATTGTGTGGAATTTTGAGAAAAGAAAATATATTTGATAAAGAAATTATATTTTCCACAAGAATTAATTTCATGTGTTATCTCCAAATTACTTTCCATATAAGATGAAATTATTTAAATATAGTTACATCTCTTAATACAGTGATTTAATTTTGTTTATGATGAAAATTCTATTTATGAAATCCATTTGTTTTACATGGATTATGTCATGATAAAATGATGTTAAAAAACCAATTTTATTCTTTGAGTTATGCTATGATAAATGATTTATGTTTCTCTGGAACACATAATAATGATTTCATTATGAGATGGGTGTGACTTATATCTCCCTCAAATGAATTGGGAAATGATTTATATCTCGTGAGATAGATGTGAATAGAATGGAAAGTAAATTCAGTTTAGTAAAATAGGGATGGAATGGAAAGTAAACTTCGTTCAGTAATGGATTTTGTTAGCTATGATGGTCTTATAAATTAGCCTTGACTAATGTGGAATGATTTTCTATGATTATGTGTATTCTAAAAAACATAATGTCTTCTCTTATGAATGTTTTGATTATGAGTATTAAATCTTATGAAATTTAATCCCATGACATGATATCATGATCTTTCATATGTTGGATAATAAATTTAAATGTTATATTCTTGTGTCTTATCCTTTTTATATGATTTATATTTACCTCATTTACCCTTTCTAGGAATTTGAGATCACCCATTAATATGATTATTTTCTCCTAGTAATGAATAAGGGTATTAAGTAAGATATGTCAAGACAAGTATAGTTATGAAGAAATAAGAAGGAGACAATGTAAACTTTTTATGAACCATTTGTTTATGTTTCTATGATTCTAAAGACACTATACCTATATGGTCTCTTCATGGATTTATTATATGTTGTAATTAATATTCTTCAATTTTTAAGTAATATCAATTTATGTAAAGTACGGGTCAATATATTTGGTATTAAAGAAAAGATATAGTTAACCTTTGGTAACTAGGATGAGAATGCCTTAGTAAGAACCCTTTGAATAGGTCTAAGTATAGGTTATAATCCTATTGTTTTAGACATGACAATGAATAAACTAGGATAAAATATAATGTGTCCTAAATTGAAATTTTATTAATGATTATGTGGTTTTCGATTATTATTAGTGCTTCTTACACTATGCTTCTTGATTTTAGTCAATGGAAGGGACCTGAAGGAACCGTGATAATGCTGAATGCGATGTGAAATGCAATGATTGTCCTCATGAGAAACCAAATGTCATGGGAGTTGGAATTAAAAATATTATATCTATTCTCACACAAATTTCTCAATATATGAATCATGAAGGACATCTAAATGATCAAATGAGGGCGAAACATTTCGTTGAGTCCTCCATGAGCCTGCATCCACCTTATTTCAGTGGGTCTTTTGATCCATTAGTCACTGAATAATGGATCAGGACCACTGAAATATATTTTGATTTCTAAAATATTTTGAACATTATAATGTCATCTTATCAGTCTATCATTAGGAAGGTGAGGATTATCTATGGTGGAATATTTTCAAGAATACGAGGCAAATAGATGAAATTGAGTCTATGGAATCAGATGAGTTCAATAACTTATTTTTCAATAAGTAGTTTCCATATATTCTTATAAAAAATGGAGAAGGAGTTCCATTAACTTAATCAAAATTATGATGAATCCATTGGTAAATTCAAAGAAAATTTTACAAGACATTAGTGGTTAGATTCTGGAATTATTATCTAACTTGAGAGTAAAATTGATTGATTCTGTAGTGGATTAAAACAACATCTCTGAAGGGAATTAGCCATAAGGGAATTTAATAGTTATGAGGAGATTATTCAATGTGATCTCAAGGTTGATATGGATATTAGAGTAACCAATCCATCCCATGGATTTGATAAGAAACGAATAATGGAATTTAAAGTAAAATCTAAAGACCACACTAAAAAGAAGATGAATTTTCCCTTATGGTGAAATTGTGGAAAGAAACATGGAGAAAATTTTCATAAAGGGTCTAGTAAATGTTTCAAGTTTGGAAAATATGTTCATCCGGAAGTTTAATGCCAATGTTATGGGAAAATAATATCTAATGATGAAAAAAAAGAAATGGCTGCACTGAATGCACCTCCTATAGTTCAATGCTACAAGTGTATGGAAATGGAGAATTATTCCTGTCAATGCCCTAATCTAAGGGTTATTGAAGATGATCGATGCCAATAATCTCTTAAGGCCAAAGATAAATAAAATTAACATGAATTCACTATCAATTATGTGGATTATAATAATGAAGTGGTGAACGGTACACTTACCATCCACTCTAACGTATAAAATGTTTTATTTGTTTCTAGATCCACCCCGACTTTTATTTACGAAGAATTTTCCAAGGGTATCTCCATATTACCTCAAAATTTATATGTTGAGTTAGCTGTGATGAATCCTAATGGAAAAACAGTCACATTAAAAGTTTTTTGAAAGATTTTTCCCAATTATATAATCCACTAACCAAGTTGACTTAGAAAGGGATTAAGCTCGTATGGACATAGAATGTGAAGTTAATCTCAAAGATCTAAAAAGAATGTTTTCCAGGGCACCTATTCTCAAACTATCTTTTTGTGGATAATGGTTTGTGATATATAATGATGCATCCAAGAAGGGTCTGGGATGTGATCTCAAGAAAAATGATATGGTTATAGCTAATTCCTCATGATAGTTGAAAATATATGAGAAAAATTACCCAACACATGATTTGGAGTTAGCAGCGGTAATATTTTCATTAAATATAAGGAGGAATTATCATTATGGTGAATTTTGTGATATTTATAATGATCATAAAAGTTTAAAGTATATTTTCAAACAAAAGGAGATGAATATGCGCCAATGAAGATGGTTGGAGTTGATTAATTATTACGAATGCTCAATACATTACCACCATGTGAAATTGAACAAGGTGGAAGATTATTTGAGTTGACAAGACCATGCTAGCCTATCCATGATAAGGATCACAAGAGATTCAATATTTATGGATTTTCAAAGGATGGATATGGAAATTTTAATGGAAGGGTATAAATATTATTTTTATCAATTGAATGTTCAACCGTCAATACAAGTGAATATTGTGGAGGTGTAAAAGAAGGATTTACTGATACAAAAGAAGGTAAGAAATGTTTTTGAATTCAACCTTGATGGCAGTGGAGTAATAAGGTTAAGGAATAATTTTTGTATTCCTCCTATATCAGAATTAAAGAATGAGCTATTGGATAAGGCTAATAGTTCTTCATTATCTATTAACCCTGAAACAAATATGTACAGGGACATGAAAGATTATTTCTGGTGGGATGGTATGAAAAGAGATGCTACCGAATATGTCTATTAATTCTTAGTTTGTCAGTATGTTAAGGATGACAGACAAAAGTGTAATGTGATGTTACAACCAATACCCATAATAGACTGGAAATGGGAACACATTACTATGGACGTTGTCATTGAACATCCAAAAACATCCAAAGGAAATAATGCTATCTGGGATATAGTGTATCACCTTATAATGTTAG
Organism: Viscum album; assembly: GCA_963277665.1. Classification (NCBI taxonomy): domain Eukaryota; kingdom Viridiplantae; phylum Streptophyta; class Magnoliopsida; order Santalales; family Viscaceae; genus Viscum; species Viscum album. The sequence continues at coordinate 813,016,577 of OY728122.1, read as the reverse complement.
AAGACATAATTTATATTAGAGAGAATTTTTTTCCGGACCAGCTTTGCAAGATTTATGTAAATGAAGTGGTCAAACTACATGGAGTACCACATTAAATTATTTATGATCGAGATCCGAGGTTCACCTCGATGTTTTGGCAAAGCATTCGGTAGGCTCTGGATACATAGTTATGATTCAGAACTACTTATCATCCTCAAATATACGATCTATCTAAAAGGAAAATTAAAACATAAGAAGACATATTGAGATCCTTATATATGGATTTTAAAGGTGGATGGGATCAAAATCTACCTTTGGTAGAATATTATGACAACAATAGCTTTTACCCCAGTATTCAGATGGCTCCTTATGAAGCCCTCTATGGAAATAAGTACAGAACTCCAACTTACTGGGCTGATGTTGGGGAATGAAAACTATTAGGATCTGATATTGTTTATGAAATAGAAGAAAATGATAGATCTATTCAATAACACATAAGAGCAACTTAGTTTTGAAAAAAAATCTTTGCTGATAATCGATGAAAAGACCAAAATTTTGAAGTGGGTGATAAGGGTTTTATACAAATATATTTGTGGAAGAGAGTAATAATATTTGGAAATAAGGGCAAGCTTATCCCTAGGTACATATGTCCTTTTGAAATTCTGGACCCCATTGGGAGGGTAACTTACCAATTGATTATTCCATTGAATCTCTCTCAAGTTCATGATGTGAACCATGTATGTCTCCTAAAAAAGTACATACATGATCCTTCACATGTAGTAAACTCTGAAGTCTTACCACATGAGCATGATCTTTCTTATGAAGAACAACTAGTAGAGATTCTGGATAACAGAAAAACATTTCTAGGATACAAGACCACTCTCTTTGTTAAAGTTTCATGTAGAAACCACCAATTTGAGGAAGCTACATGGGATATTGAGGCGATGATGATGGAGAGTTATCTTCATCTGTTTGTTTCCAAGTGAAAAATTTCGAGGGAGAAATCCAGTTTAAGGGTGGTAGAATGTAACACCCTGATGTTTTTATAAAATATTTTCTTTACATAATTTTAATTTTTTAGAAGCTTTAATTTCAAAAAATAGTGAGTTTAAAAGAACCGTGATATTCCATTAGTATAAAATTACAATTATAGCCTAGCTGTTAGGTTAGCAGGAATTAGTATAACTAACTTATGAAAATGAATTATGAATTCATTGACAATCAATTATTTATCAGAGATATAAATTATATATTTGTATTTTTGAGGTAATTACCATTGGTAATGAAATTAGTGATATATAAATGTTACATAATTAATAAAATATTTTTTTTATATTCATCCAATGGATATTTTAATCATAGGGTACGTATAAACCCTTTTTGATGTATAAAAAACTATTTTTAAAGGGTAATCGTATGCCTTTTAATGGAGAACCCCTTTTAAAATAATATTTTTACACATTAATAATATTTATATAAAAACATAAAAATTTTGTTTTAAATTGAGATATAAAAAATTGCTTTATATGAATTTATGATATTTTTCTGATAACATTCATGTTTTGATGGATAATAAAAATACACTAAATTTTAAGTGAATTTTTTTTCATTGAAATAATTTATATGGTTAAATTATAATATTAGAGGGTTTTAAAGTATATATAGAATATATTTTTATCATTCAATATAATTTATTTCATTATCATTAATTTATATATTGAATCTAGGTATAAAAACAATTCAAAATTTTGCAATGCTTTAGCTTTAAAAACACATTCTCTCTTTCCAACAACATGATTAATTTTAATTTAATCACTGAAACTTCTTAATTTTAAATTTTTAAAAATGGATTCCATATTTGAAATCCATAGGTCCAAATTATGTTAATATGCTACTTTTATTTTTGGGCACTATGAATAGTAACTTTGGTAATTATTCTTATTACCATGGTTGAAGGTAAATCAGGTAATTAAAGGTAAAAATAAAATTATAAAATTTCTACAAAACCAATAACAATCCTATTTGATTACTAAATTATACCCTTATCATCTATTTTTCTATATAGAATCAGTTAATTGCCACTTTCCTCTGAATATGGCATGACTATTATAAAAACTATTGAATGTGACAAAATGACACAATCTCATTTTATATAACTATATTAATTTTAACATATGGATAACTGGGAGATAATATAAACTATTTGTAGTCATTGGAGATCTAAAATAATTACCTACATCATATAAATTTATTTATAATTTTTGGATGCTAAATAACTTTCATTAATGATGTCATAATAGTGATTCAGAAATTATTTTACTAATAGAAATATCAAATAAATGGTTTTAGAAATATTAAATGAAATGTAATTTAATTAATTAAGGTGATATTTTTTTTTCAGGTGACTAAGAAATGTTAATTTTATATTCAATATTTCTTCTAAGTTATCTTTTGTGTGGATTTTACTTACTGTCAAATAAATGAATAGTGTTAAAATTTTCACTATTGACATTTCATAAAAATAACATATTATTAAATTATTTAAAAATAAAAAAAAATATTTAAAAATTAAAAAGTAAAAATGATATGGTCTAAATTGTGATAAATTATCCAATTATAAAAAATTTACAACAAATAAGTAAATATTTATAACTATTTGACATTTAGAATATTGTTACCACAATTAAAATTAAATATATTAATTAAGGATAAATCAAAATGATAATGTTTAAAATAAAATAAAAACATGTAAAAATTTTATTGGTTGAGATTATTTCGACCTGTACTCACCTTATCTTCAAAATAATAATCTTTTGAGGCATTTTAATTTAAAAATTAATTTATATTAATTTAATAGTTTGGTTATTTCCAAAGATTCCCCTCCCTTATCTAATAAAATGGAACATCTCCTTATATTTTAATCACACTTCTAAATCCACTTTTTTTGCTAAAACCTACCTATTTCTTATCCCAAATTCCATAAATTCATCCAAGAGGCCACACATCTAGAAAAATCCATTCTAAGGAGACCTTTTGTGCAAATCAAATTGTGATACTCAAAAAGAGGTAATTGTTTTAGCACGTCTTTAAAAATTATTTTCTTCTTCCTATTCCTCTTATTATGTTGTATCCATAAAAAATTAAAAAATTTATTATATTATACATGATGATATTTTATTAAAAATTTGGGAAAACCTTATACTTTCTTATATCCATCTTATGAATAAAGATATCACAATGCGTTTGTAGGTATGTCTTACCGTCTCCTAGTCGTGGTGTGATTTTTTACTCAGTAATACTTTAGCTAGATGTGTATAATGATGAGTATAATAGATTTAAGTAGTATATATAACATGATAATTTTTATGTATAATTAATTTTCCATCAAATTCTATATCATTTAACCGTCAAGGGAATGATATCATTGCTCGTGTATACATATGGACTACCTTTTTCATGACATGGTGAGATTAATTCTCCACATTAACAATTCGAGAATGATTATAAAATTTATATAATGAGTAAAAATAATAATTATGAACTTAATTTCATTATATACATGAATAAAATACATCCTAATCATAAAAAACATGACTTACATGGGAAAACAAGATTGGGAAAATGAAGTAGTTAACACCTGAAATAATGGAAACATTGAAACACTATTAACAAAATGATATAATAGGTTCATATATGATGACATAAATATGAATATGGTTTTTTTAAAATTTTATAACATATCTTAACCATTATACAGGAGGTTAAAACACCCTCTACTAATGTAATGTACAAGGTAATGAATAATTTTCCAATCTCATTATTATCGAGATTGTTTGTACATAAGTATTTACTAGGGTATATTTTTCATGGAAGTCCATGTTTTATAAGTCTGTAATGTTATTTATATTCTTCTAAAATGTTTTTGAATTTAATTTTACCCATTGGTGAATTTTTATTAAATGGTATAAATGGAATCTTTTTTCATTTTTGGTATGATGTACTTTTTGACTTTTCTAGCCAAAGTACGAGATGAATGTTTCTTTAACTTATATGGAAATATTGGATTTTTAGAGTTTAACGACACCTTATTTCCATGAATAATACCTTAAAATTTTTCATGGTTATTTTCAATTAAATTATTTTCTTTTAAAATTGTGTGGTATTTTGACAAAAGAAAATGTATTTGAAGATGAAAGGATATTTTCATCAAGAATTAATTTCATGTGTTATTTAAAAATTACATTCCATATAAGTTGAAATTCATTAAATATGATTATGTGTCTTAATACTGTGATTTGATTATGTTTATGTAGAAAATTATATTCAAGAAATACAATTGTTTAACATGGATTATGTCATGATGGAATGATGTTTAAGAAACCCATTTTATTCCTTAGGGTATGACATGATAAATGATTTATGTTTCAGTGGAACACATAAGAATGATTTCATTATGAGATGGGTGGGACCTATATCTGACTCTATTTATTTGGGTAAATATTTATATCTCATGATAAAGACATGACTGAAATGACAAGTACATCTGGTTCAGTAGTACATGGCTGGAACGACATGTAAACCTGGTTCAGTAATGGAATTTGTTTTCTATAATGGTCTTGGAAATGAGAAATGACTAATATGAAATGATTTTATATTCTTATGTGTATGAAAAATAATATCATGTCATTTTTGTGACTTTTGGGATTATTCCCATTAATTATTATAAACTTTTATCCCATGAAATAATATCATGATCTTTCATACGTAGGATAAGAAATTCAAATGTTACATTCTTATGTCTTATGATGTTGATTTGATTGATATTTCCCTTTTTTACCTGTACTGAGTAGTTGAGCTCATCCTTTTATATGTTTATTTTCCCCAGGTCATAAGGAAGTGTATGGAGTAATATATTTCAAAATAAGTGATGATGTGAAGAAATAAGTGGGAGAAAATGTAGTTGTTTTATGAACCAGTTGTTTATGTTTCCAAATTTCTTAATACACTATACCTATACAATCCTATCATGGGTTTATTAAATTTTGTAATGAATATACTTCTGTTTTGATGTAATATCAATGTATGTAAAGAATGGGTCATTATAATTACTGTTACTTCCTGTAATAATTTCACATTCTTCAATAATTTTAATTCTTCTATAATATGATAAGAATAACCACTATCTAAGATCTAAGGTTGTTATCCATTTATATCTTTGAGAGCGGTTAAAAAAAGGTATTTCTATTTCACATTACCTATCTTACCATCATAATTATGAGAATTGTTAGAATTTTTTTTGTTTTGATAACAAGAAAATAAATCCTTTTGAAATATTTCCAGGTTGTTCAAATCTCCCAAAAATATTTTCAAGAGGTTGGAATCTATTTTCAAATTTTATTTCAGCCTTCTTAGGTTTCTTAAAAACAACCATCTCAAACATCTTCCTTTTAGAATATTGAATCCCCATAAAATTTTTTACTTCTATAATTTGTGCAACGGTAGAGATGATTTTGGTTAAACCAACACATAATGGTTATATGTTTGAATCTGCCAAAATACCAGAAGTACCAATAGAAAAAATATTTACCTCTAAAACTTCCTTACTACCGAGAGTTATGAACATGTTTCTATGCAACCGTATTATATTTCTTAACATAACTTTATTAACCACAAACCTTTTTACTATCTACTAGAATATTATTTTTTAGAACGGTTTTATTTTCAGCCTTATTGGAACCAAAAGTAATAGAAACTTTTTCAAAATCAGTTTTTTTAGAAACATATAAATTTTTCACATTTTTATATTTTCCCATATACATATATTTCCCAGATTTCTTATTCACAGAAAATATTTCAACTTTCTTATAAAACATTGAAGGTAACATTTAAAACATCTCAGGTTTACCCTTTCCAACGCTTTCTCCATCTTTAGATATATAATTATTGAAACTTGAAAACACTATTCATATTTAGATAATTTTTTTTGGAAAAGTTCAAAAAATTCTTCTTTTTTCCTTTATCTTAACTACTAGAAGATTATTAAGTATCTTATATTTATCAATGTATTTTTTCAAATCATCAATCTATTCTATAAGCTTGAATTTATCATCAGGAAAACACTATTAATTATTTTTTATGATTTTTCATTTCTCAATTTCCTGATTTCATTTTCAAGCCTCCCAATATTTCCCAAGAATTTTTTCAAATCTTATTTAAGATGAAATTCTAATTTATTATATTCTTGTACATAACTACTAATTTAAAATTATTCTTTTCTAAATATTGAAATTAAGGTATTCATAATCTTTTAAAGAGATTTTTTAGCTTTAGCTTCACTATGTTCTTCTTCATTATATTTAGATAAGAATCTTCTTCTTCTGGATTTGAATAAATTTTTATATTTCCCTTTCGAATAAGGATTAGCCATATCACCATGTTTCCATCACGTTCTCCTCTTCATTGTATCATATTCATCACTATACTCTTCTTTATATTTTAAGGATAATTTTCCGCATAGTTCCCAATGGATCCACATTAAAAAAATCAAGCGAAGTATCAATTTATATTTACCTATACCTCTTCTCATGTTTTTAGAAAAAAATGATAAAAAATCCTCATCAATTTTACATCAATCATTTTCAGAATCATATCCACCATATTCTTCTTTATAATGAATTTTTTAAGCTTCTCTTTATTGGAAGCCTTGAAATACATTTTGAAATAAACATTTTTTCGTTTGATAACTTTCTCCCTTATCATTTGGTAAGAAATCAGAGTACTATAAAAATAATCCAGAGATAATTTTTCTAGATCTATATCTTCCAATAAATAATATTTAGCATCAAACTTGTCTTGAATAATTCTCAATATATTTTCAACAAAAGTATAATACTCCAAATTTTCTCCAAGACATCTTATAGTGAAAAAACTTTTATTTAACCTTGTAATGAAGTCACCAATAGAATCATATTCTCCCAACATGAGATCTTCATACTTTAGCCTCTAGATTTTTAGCTTTTCCTTCTTCACTTTTTATTGCCTTTATAAATATTGTTCATTTTATCTCAGATACCTTTGATAGTGAAAACACCATTCACTCTTAGAAAACAAATTTCATAAAGGGATGAAAGAAAATAATTCTTAGATCTTACATCATTATAAAAATTCTTCTTATCAATAGATGTTAGAGGAACCTTTATATCAATAGAAGTAAATCCATATGTTGTAGCTTCAAGAACTTCATACCCAAGAGAAATGAGATAAAGAAACATTCTATATTTACAGATATGATAATTATTACCATCAAAGTCTTAAATCTCCTCACTGTTAAACACAATTCAATTTCTACATCAGATCAACTTTTTCAAAACTTCAGTAAATAGTAAATGAATAGAACCCTCAGCACTTATACAACTTGTAATTTCTACTCTGGGATCAATTATCAATGAGAGGGGTAAGGGTGAATTAGTGATATAATTTTATTTTTAGTTTCGTTCTTTTTGAAACAAACTTCATCTCCTATTAAAGAGTTACAAATTACATTGAAAATAAAAATATACCACATCCATAGGAACATAATAATTGAAAAGGATAACTACTCAATACAAGTATTTATTTCATTGGTATGGTATGGAAACAATCCAATACCACTTAATTCACTAGAGACCAATCCTTTCGTGTGTATAAAATGAGTAGGAAGTCCCCTTACACTCATGTTACTCTATGTTCAATAAAAAAATTCATTTCTTTCATGTAGTGAAAAATTATATAATAACAATTTTGTGTAACAAGTTAAGAAACATGTTATTGTACTGCCTTGTCAACTTTAAAAAAATATAATCTTCAAAATAATTCATCAATTTCTTACCCAGTAGTAGAAAATAAATCCTAGAATTTTTAATGATACTCAGATGATTTCCTATCTGATTCCTTAATCTGATTGCTCATTCCAATAAAATTAATTTTCCAGAATACCCCTAAAACAACTCTGAACATCTTCTTGATCAATTCAAAAAATATAGTCTAATTCCTCAGTTTGATCCATAATCATTGTTTGCGATCTTATAACTTCTCCTTTTATTATTTTAATCGAAAAAATTCATCTATAATGGATGATCCGGAAACCCATTATTTCTAAAAACATTCAACGCTCTTCCTTTTCAGTTAAACAATGCATTTGTGTTATAAAGTAAAAAAGAACTTACACTATTTATAGGTGATCCAAATGCGGTTTAGGTGGGATTCTGAAAAATTTTCCCGATCAACCAAATTTCCTAAAACACTAATTATCCTTGAATTTGGATGAATATATTACTACTTTAGTTCTTATTAACTCTTATCAATTATTCTTAAACCTTATCAAATAAACTCACAACTTCAGCTCGCTTCATACTTTCTTAAAAGTATTTAGTCTAATTCTGATTTTCATTCTAATTTCCCCATTACATTGAAATATTTTCAATAATAGTTTCTTTATTACATTGATTTTCACTAATGAAATATAAAAAACATATAAAAATATTAATTACCATTATGATTCATGGAAACAACTACAAATAAATGTCCATTACAATTCTCCTTACCAACTTATAATGTATAAACATTTAATCCATTATGCCATAATTTTTTTGCAACTTATAAACATTTCAACACCTCTCTGCAACACTTCAACGTTGTCTTCAAACTCCCTTAAAAACATTTTTACAACTTCTTTTAGTAGTTTTTATTTTCTCCTTTTCCTCAGACCAATGATCATGCATATTATAGATTCTAGCATCCAATGAGGTATATCATTCTCATTTGCTTCCGATGGATCGATCTATGATTAAATTTGATAAATAGTGTCAACTCAAGTTTTATGACTCTTGATCCAATTTTTATGTAAATCACAGTTCTTCTTTCTCTTGAGCCACAGTAAGAACAACCAACAATTAATCTTGACGAAAAATGGTTGAATACATTATTTATTTATCTCAGATCTAATTTTTAATTGTACTAACCGACTTAAAATTTCTTCATCAGTCCCAAAAAAAATCCTTATTTATTTATTGGTCCCAATAAGCCCAAATCAAAACTATTTTTCCTTTAATTATCAGTGGCACACCGTGTATGATGGTCCAATTCCAATAGCTTTAACTTCATCAACTTATTTCCTTTTATGATTATGGTACACATCAGATTATTTCTCAAAATATTTTTTTTCTTATGTCTTATTGGTCTGACTAAATAAATATATCCTATTTTTCTCACATTTCGATCAACCTTCCTAGGCGTTGAAAAAAATATGATTCCGGTGATCTCACACCAATGAACATGAGACCAAAGAGCTTTGACATCAATAACATCCATCTTCCACAATATTCTTCTTATATCATGAATTCATCGTGATTTTGAATATATTAAGGATTGGCATAGAGTCATCTAAATTTCAATTGAATGTATTATAACATACTATTATTCAACCAAGATCTATCTTTACAACCATTTCTTAATATGATTGGTAGCCCCAGATCTCCGCTATCATTCATAAGGCTTAAATCATAAGTTTCCAAATAACATATGACTTTTATGAGTTAAAAAATAGTAAAGAATCTTGAGATTTCCAATAGGTCCATGTAGATTCTCATACAACTTATCATTATGATCTTCCTTTCATTATGGACTCAAGGTGATTTTTACGAACATGTTCTTATAGAAAACACCTCTTTGATCTGATGTATATTATAAATCATTTTGCGTTTGATGTTATAAATACGGTGGTTAATCTAATTAAAAAAATGTTAGGTGATTTCTTTTCTTTGACAAAAAATAAAATTATCTTAAAAAAAACTTTTTCCATTATTTGAAAACCTTCTCTATCCAACTTATTCCCAAAACCAGTGCATATACTATGGTTTCCACTACCTTATTGAAAACCCTCCAAATGATGTTTCGTACTACTAGATTAACTACTACTCTACCTCTGTGATAATCCACCATTCACTCTACAATTGAAATCCCTTAAATTAAGCTCAGCGATGTAATCCTAGTTCACAATACCTATAGAAACATTAAATAGAATACATTTACATGAGATCTTATGGAATATATGATCAAATCCTTGAAAAATCTCACTCTTAAAAGCTTATCACAGATGAAGGAAGGATGAAAATGATGATAATCAATAAGGTATTCTGAATAAAATAAAACTAAAAGTAATCCTTTGCATAAGTTCATTAATTTCTTAGCTCGGTTTGCCATCAGTGTCTCTAAAAATAAATTTTCATAAAAGATAGCCTGGAAGTCTCACTAGACCATATCTTGCCGTTAGGGTTCCTGAGTAAAAATGACACACTAGTTATTATAATAACCAAAAATCATTTAATTTTAAATACTGACTCTCCTCTTTAGAGGTTTCTCCAGATCCTCAATGATAGACAATATGACCACCATCCACATCTTAATAATTGGGGGGCCATCATCCGCAAATAACGTATGTGGATTCTACTACTGGAACTCTCCATTGAAATCATCTTTAGTAGGGGTAGGTCATGGGCCTCCCTACAAGCTCTGTATAATATATAGAAAACCCTCTCGAAACCAGGCATCAATACCCAATTCTATTATAACAGGAGGTGTTGCAGGTGAAACTACTAGATAGTTGGGTCCCACCACTTCCAGAGTATAATCATCGACACCTTCCGGGTACTCTACCCAAGGCCATTATGTAGATATATATCTAAAATTAAAAAGCGCAAGCCTCAGAACTCAATAAAAAGTAAGGGAAGTTCTCATAATATGAAGATAATCATATAGTCTCACTACCTAGAACACACTAACCCAACTACCCAAGATTTAAGGTCAGAGTGTTGGCCAGGTTTCAAGATTTAATAATGGGGGTTCCAATATGTGATGTTTTAATTACTAGTTATAGAGGGAAATTCTCTTTAAGTTGTAATTGGTACCCCACTTTAATGAAAACAAACACTATTTAAAATTTCGAACTCAATAGTTCATAAGTGAATCTATATGTATATTCACATATATATTTATATATATAAAAAGTTCAATTTAGAGTCATTTTTTAATTCCCAAGTTATAAATTCCTACTCATTATATGTTCCATGTGGAACTATATGTAATTGTAACTAGGATTTCAATATGGTTCCATTATATGGATCACCATTACCAATTTATAGTGGCACACACATTTTTTAAATTCAAATTGACTTCCCTGTAATTTTAACCAAGTAATGCTTCAGATCATGTGACCATTACTCCATGGATTAAACCCACTATAATTGGCTAATTAAGGTGCTGATATCATGCTATATGGGGAAAAAATTTAGGTTGGTGAATTCACTTTAATTAATCCAATAATTTTATCTCTTTAAGAAAAGTTAGCACAATACTAAATATAACTATTAATGCACTAGAAATATACTATAGGAAACACATGTTGTAAGTAAACATGGAATGGAATATTTCATGACATATCAATCCTAATGTGCCTATAATGATGCATGAGACACTCACTCCTTTCCATACCAAGCCTAGGGTAAAATATAATTCACAATCATAACACATTCTAAAATTCATGTGCATCACCAAATGGAGAAATTAGTATAACAATAACAGAAAAAATAAGAACATCAAATCCCATCCCAGAAAATTTTAAAATTTCCCCGTACATGGATTAGCTACTCTGAGGCACTAGCTCATTACCAAATTTCATCATGCCCTATTATCCTATATTACCATATCCAAATATTAATATAAAAAAAGAATCTTAGATACCACTTTGTGACATCCAAGACCCAGTTAACTCCTATGTAACAAAATTGAGTTGGCCACATGGCCTCAACAATGCCTCCCCATATGTTTGAGGCTTCTGACTATCAATGAGGGACTATGACATTTCCATGGGGAGATTGTTCCCTCTGGTCAGAGTGTATTGAAAATGTAAGGATAAATAAATATATTGTATAATAATAATAAATAACACATAGGGGATGTCTAAACATATAGTCTAATAAAATAGGTAGAAGTAATAACTAGAGTCAGATACATAATGATTTCAATGTCACGATTCTATACAAAAGGAATAAAAATAAAATAAAATATAGGTTTATCAAAAGGGAAAAAAAGACCAAAATGAAAATATCTAATAGAATCATATGAGAAGTATTGGTCATATGAACATAATATCCGATGTGATAAGAAAATAAAACATCTAGGATCAGGTGCTTTTTCCTTGTCCCTATCGACATCCATGAAGTCTATCTAGGTACTAATCAGCGGCATGAGCAGGGTATGAGATTTAATCAATAGGATACCACCAACTATGTATATAACAAGTACAGTATAATTATATAAGTGTAATATTGTGGGGAAATAAGAAAAATAATTGGGATAAAATGTGTGAAATAATAACCATGTTGGTATTAAACACCTCATGGGACGCCCAGCCAACAATACCTTCCTCAACCTAAGATTGATGTATCAGAATAGGTGACATTTAAATAGTCAGGGTCTATATAATATATCCAAGCTGTAAAATTAGAAGTAATATATTAAGTGGGACCAGCAGTGTGACTATCATGAACCAACCTGGGTAGTCCCTGAACCGGTCACCGGAGATGGAAGACAACATCATTAACATGAGTTCCCGATCAACCTGGGGTTGTGAGAAGTGCTAATGGAATCAACAAAGTAAATATGGGAATGATTTCACCCAATAAAAATAAAAAAAGAAGCAGAAAACTAGAAGATAAACCCAACATAAATAAAACCAAACATAATAACTTAACATAAATAAAATTATAACCAACCGAATATGAAGACAATTAAATCTCTATATGACCCCATGGGTCCCTCTCTGATCCAAAAATACCACATCATCCATAGTGATAGATATTAAACTAGGACCACAACCTGATACTAAAAACAAGGAATATGTATTGACATGAGTAATAAAACCCAGTAGGCTTCCCAAAAAATCTATTCCCAAGGAATTTCCTTTAAATAAAAGATAAAAAAATTTCAAGTCAGAAATAAAATATATATAACTATGTTTTTCACACATTTTCTATTTAAATAAAATCACAGTCAAGTTTATTTTTATTTTAAACTGATTTCTTTTCTAAGAAGGAGGCCTTAGCATTTGAATAAAATAGGGGTACATAAATAGTGGAATGTTTTTATTTAAATAGGGAAATTTGTTTTGAGAAATAATTAAAACATTTCAAATCTCACTTGACCAGTTTTATAAAATAATTAATCCACATAAGAATTATGATAAATGGTCACTCTATATAATAAATGGAAAACAAAACCCTGGATACCAGACCTCTAGTGGATCCTAAATTATCTACAACAGATAAATAAGTTCCAAAGGAACATGGGAGAACTAAAGAGCTCAATGGATAATCTAGAATATACTGATACACTATTCACCCCATTGGAGAGCATCACCCGATGCTATCAATATACCAAAATGCTCGGTCTTACCCTTCCCGGCCTAAGCAAGTTTCACAATACCAAAAAAAAGAATGGTCCTTACTAATGACCACTAACCAGAGCATAAACTAAACAAGTTTAGAAAACATTCTTAGAAAATATTTTTTCAATTCCAGGATCCCATGTCATATCTCTCGTGGGGGATCAGAAGAATACATCAATCATATAAAAATAACAACACTAAGCTTTATGACCAAGAATCTCCCCTATGTCCCCCTAAAGACGATCTTATTGCCTTAAAACCATCATCACATGAGGGAAGTATCATGAAAAGGACCTACCATTTCTATTAACATCCATCAAAAAAATATTTCCACACCAAGGGATTTTTCAAAATAGGATCAATTCATTAAGGTTCCATAAGATCCTCAAGAAACGTTTGAGTGAAAAACCATTTTAAAAAAGGATCAAACACACCATTTATGAGCCCCAAAACCATTTATAAATCCATTTGAGGATCCAAAACATGTTCAAAAACCAATTCCATTCATTATGAATCTTAAATCAATTATAAAGGCCTTCTTGAAATTTCAAAAAACACTAGGTGTGACATTTTTAACAAAACAATTCTATACAAATCAATAGAAGGATGATTTCACTTCATTTTAAATCAAAATAGTTCTTTATTAATTATACCTCCTGAATTAAAAGTAATGAGTGGTGAAAAAAATAATAAATAAATGTTTCTTCAATTTAAAAGGAAAATAAAAAGGGAAACCACATTAAACCACAAGAGATTTAACAACAACAACTCAAGACAACTCCACAATGGTCCATGGAAGAAAGAACACCCAAGAGAAACCCCAAAAAGAAAAAACCCCCAATTTAAACCTAATGAAAAATGAAAACTATACAAATAAAACCAATGTAGAAGAGTAAATCATGGGAAAAAAAGAGAAGAAGGAAAAAGAGGAAGAGAAGAAAGAAATTCCTTGAAAATAACCCCAAAACATGATGAAATCCACTTAGATTCACCCTTGGAGGAGGAGGGGGCATGGGGAAGTAGGAAGGACCCTTAAGAATTAAACAAACCAAATGGGGAGAACAATAGGCCTTTAGGGTTAAAATATGAGATGGTTAGAAAAGGAAATTCACACTATTAATGAAATTTTTCTCCACACACTGTTTTTTACAGGGTTTGGAAAAGCGTGGAACCAATAGTGAATCCCTTAATGGAAACCCTATGTACTTAATGGTTTGTTTGCACCGTTTATAAAACAGTGTGTCAACCATACGACATGCCTCTCTTCCAAACTCCAGAGCCACACACATGCCTTCTATACAGTTTTCGCTAACCATGGTCAGGCTGTTCACCCTTGACTAGAGAACCTATGAACCATAAAATTTTATCTAGGAACCCCACGGTTTGGATCAAACTGTGTTCTATGCATGATACTCAAACTGTTCAAGTTAAATGTCAACTGGAAAGAGACTCATCCACAATAGGTTTCATAATTTCCCTTTAATTGTTATCCTAAACCATGTAACATAAGAAAATAAATCCAATGCTCAAAATTTCAATCCAAACCCTCAAAAAATAAAGTGGTAATCTAATAAAACACTGATAAAACAAAATATAAGAAGAAAATAAAAATTTAGGTGTCACAATTCTCCATACCACAACATTTATGCCCCAAAAAATAATCAATGTTTCCAGTTGATCAGTTAAAAGTGAAAGGTTTAAAACCCATATAGTTCAATTCCTCAAATAGAAGAACACCTCAACCATAAAAAAAAAACAATTTCCACACTTATAATCCTAAATTGTATATTTAACCTAACCCATACATTTAATGACAATGAAAAACCCCAAACCATAAGTTAAACACCATAACACAACCAAATCCATAAAACCTACTCCAAGGGCCCATCTCTCACTAAGGGGAAGAGAATCCAAAACTATATGACCCTAAAAGAATGGTAAACGGACTAAAAATTCATCATAAAAAAATAAAATCACAATATAAAAAAGGGGAATTATTTCAATAAACACCGAAGGACATGGTGGCCACCCCACTATTTTTTATTTCTATTAGAATACCCAAACAACACCACCTGAAAAACATTGTACCTCTACACTGGAATGACCACAAAAAAAATCTAGGAAGATCCAAATATTATGAATAATGATCACAACTAGATGATCTTAACCCCAAGATAGTGAAATTCATTTTTTTTGAAAAGGAACTACCATTAAAATAGATATTCAAAAGACAAATACAATATTCCACTTCCTTCCAAATAAAGTAAGGCACCATAGAATACAACTGATTAATCAAAAGAAGTATCTACCTCAAGAAAAACATGAACTGAATCCATATTAGCACCCTACTCCAGCAAACAAGCTGGTGTGATTTCCATAGGGGCATACCTTTCTCCGCATCACTTCATGGATGTACCCTAATAAAACCCTTGTAAGTGACCCTAGTGTCTATAGCTATGATAGGTCTTTGGATCATTTGAAAATAATGAATTTTTGTGTCCTGAAATTCGACATTGATGAAACACTAAAGTTTTATGCCTAGAAGGAGCTATCAAAAGTTTAGGAGGCCTTTTAATTCAACTACCTACACTACTAGATTTAGGTCGATGTCATATCTCTTTACTAGAATTCCCTTGAATACTTCCATAGATTGACAGAATATTGGTTACCTCAAGAACCCCTAATAGAACATCTACAACCATGATCTCTTTCCTCACAAAATAGGTGAAGGAGGTTATACCACGTTCTCATGCCTTTGACTATTGATTGGACGTGGCCCATTCTATAAATGTCGAGAATTTAGATAATCATCCTCAACCAACTTAGGAAGATAAGGAAATAGATCCAAAAAATGATGAATAACATTTAACAATGATCAATAAACTTGATAAGGGTAGCACATCTCCATCACCTTCTGCACCTTCACACCCTCATAGAAGGACTTCTGAATGAGTGTGACCTTAGTGAATTCCCATGAGAGGTCTTTCTAAGGATTGGTTCAAATTAACAACTTCCACAAATTCCTACTCAGACTTTACAGAAAAAAGGTGGAAAACTTTATATTTAATGAATTAAGAAACTCAAGGAAATCAAATATCCTTTCAATTAATAATATCCAATCTTCCACTCCTACATGATACACTTGACCATAAAATAGTAGATGATTCAATTTACAAATCTCAATAATAAGATATTTAGGTTGATCAACTAGAGGCTTCATTAATGGTGAACCAACCATAACTACACCTTGGACATCAATTGAGTCTTTGGTGTGTGTTAAATCTAAATAATAAGAAACAGATATCAATAAATCCAACTCCCCATCTATAACATTCCAATATTAAAAAGAAAGCATAAAAAGAAACCAAATCAAAAATTTATCAAAAACCTTCTAGATGATTGAAAATCACTCAATTGAAACCACTACCAAATTTCACAATAACCCATTCAATTTCATTAAAACAACCCTTTATTCCATAGAAATTCCCACTTATTACCATTTAATCAATTTCCCTCAGCTATAACCAATCCTCATTTCATAAAAATCATTTAATTAAAAATCCATTTTATTAGGATCCCTTTTTGAAAATCCATTTTCTAAAACATTATTGAAAATAAATATAAAAAAATTATATATTCCAAAAACAAAATCATTTCAAATTGAAATTGGATTTTCAAAATTTAATGAAACAGATTAAAATGGTTTTTAGAATTAAGAAGGACTCAAAACAAACCTATGAGGGGAAACTAGTGTCGATGGGTGACTTGACCACATGGTTGCTGGCCATATTCCAATCACACCACCATCACAAAGAGTCTTTCAAGACTACCTACCCAGACCCACATGGCTTGAAAGGCCCTAAAATATCTTGAAATACAAATATCTCAACTCCCATTTCATTACCAAATTATAACCAAAATCAAAAGACAAGATTCGGTACCCAAATTATGATGGTAAATCAAGGTTTCTTACTGAATAGTGTTTGTTATAAAATTCCTCATACTTATAACCCATGTTTCTATAGTAATACTCTATCTACCTTGACACCTCAAATAATAAAGGGTACTTTGAAATCTAGGTCCCATAAATAACCTGCACTAATACCATTTTTTTCACAAACCAACATAGGTCAACCTCGAATCGGTCATCTGAGCCAGCCCATGACATCCCTAAAGTGCATTCCCAAGGTAGTGGAATACCAGAAGACAATCCCAACATAAATAAAATTAAAGAGAACATATACACATAAATTATAACAAAACCAACTAAACATGATGTCCATGAAATCTCCACATGACCCCATGGGTCACTATA
Source organism: Viscum album (assembly GCA_963277665.1). Classification (NCBI taxonomy): domain Eukaryota; kingdom Viridiplantae; phylum Streptophyta; class Magnoliopsida; order Santalales; family Viscaceae; genus Viscum; species Viscum album. The sequence continues at coordinate 812,998,803 of OY728122.1, read as the reverse complement.
TGATCCCAAAATATAATATTGCCCACAATGATCGAGATCAATCTCGGACCTTTACCTAAGTCTAAAAATAAGAATAATGTACAAATGTTAGTATTAAATCAAAGTAGGCATTACCAAACAATATATTCCCAATGAATTTCATTTATATAAAAGATTAATCAATTTTATATTTAAAATACAATATATAAAAGTTGGTTTTCAAACATTTTCTCTTTAAAGAAAATCACGGTCCATTTCCCTTTTTATTTAAAAAATATTTATTTTCCTAGAAGGAGCCCTTTGAATTTAATGAAAACGAGGCCATGTGAAATGTTTGATGTTTTTATTTTAGAAGGTAAAGAGGGTGTAAATTATTCTTAAAATATTTTTCCATAATAAATTTCAAAACTCACTTGACCACTTTTAGAAAATAATTACACCATACAAGAAGTGGGAAAATGATCACATAATAAGGGAAATGGAAAACCTAACACTGAAGACCATACTAGATATGGAGCAAATATTATTCCCCGTAGATAAATAAAAATTAGTGTTTCATGGTAGTAACCAATAACTCAATGGATAATTTAGAATATAACAATACCTTATTCAACCCGTAGGTGCACCTCACCTGATGTCATCAATCCACCCAAATGCTGGGTCTTACCCTACAAGGCCTAAATGAGGGTCACAATGCCAATAAAGTGTAAGGTCTGTACTAAGGGACACTATCTCAAGCATAATACAAATTAGTGAAGAAATTTTTCTCAAAAATACACTTTCCATGTCAGGTTCCCATGTTATATTTCAAGTAGGGGTGACCCAAAAAAACAAACCATATAAAAATCACATGCCTTAGCCACACAACTAAGAATCAACCTTGATTAACCCTATGAAAGATCCCTTTGCCTTCAAATCATCAACACATGATTGAAGTCCCATGTCAAGTACTTATCATTCCCATTAACATCCATCAAGGAATGATCTCTATCCCAAGGGAGTTTTTATAACAGAACGAATTTATGAAGGTTCCAAATGGTTCTCAAGAAACCTTTGTGTGAAAAATAGTTTGAAAAATAATCAAGAACACTATTTATGAATCACAAAACCATTTCTAAATCCATTTGAGGAACCCAAACACATTAACAATTCCAAATACATTCTTTAGGATCCAAAAATTACTTATAAACGCTAACAAAGCATTTCAACAACCACTTTGTGATCAATATTAAATAAAAAATTCCATACCAATAAATAAAAGGGTAATTTCACTTCATTTCACATCATTTTATTGTAAAAATCATACATCACTAATTATTAATAACGGATGGTGTGAAAAATAATGAAATAAATGTTTCATTAATTTAAAGGGAAAATTCAAAGGGAAACCTTCCTTGAAACCCAAGTTCTTCAACAAAGGAAACTCAAAACAACTTCATAGGGGTGTAAAGAAGAAATAAAACCCAAGAGAAACCATAAAAATTCAAATCCCATTTTAAACCCAAAGAAACATGAACCCTATAGCAATAGAACCATGGGAGAAGAAGAACTTAATAGAAAAAGAGAGAAGAAAGAAGAGGGAGAAGATAAGAGGGAAATACCATGAATATCACCTGAAATCTTAAAGAAATACACATGGATTTATCCTTGGAGGATTAGGGGGTGGGGAAAAAGTAATGAGAGCCCAATAAATCACATGAAACAAATGGGGAGAAAGAGAGGCTTTTGGGGTTAAAATATGAGAAGGGTAGAAAGGGTAATTCACAATTATAATAAAATTATGCCCAATGCATAGTTTTACCGCATGGTATGGAGAACCATGCACTATCCGTGCTCCCCTTACTAGAAATAGTAGTCACCTTCATGGTTTGAAAAAATTTATACCAACTATGCGACATGGTTTTTTCAAAAACATCAGATCCATATGCATGCCTTCTACATGGTTTGGGATAACTCTACTTTGGTCATGCACCATTGACCAGAGAAACCTAGGACCCACACATTTTTTCCTATGAGCGACATGGTTTGGAGAAAACTGTATTCTACCTATGAAACTCAAATCACGTTGCTTCAAAATAAGGTGGAAAGAGGATCAACCAAATGAATTCATTGTTTCCCCATAATCATGTACCTAAACTGTTAAATATAAAAAAATATCCCAAAACTCAAAAATTCAATCTACAACATGTAAAACTAAATAGAGAATACAAATATATAATGATAAACCAAAATATGAGAAGAAAATAAAAACTGGGGTGTGAAAGTAACCAAGGTGTCAATGTAGTTATTATATAAAGATATGACCCAATGTGTCCTTGACATTAAAAGGTCTTTCCATGTCACATAAAAAACTATACAGCCTATATATAGGGTTATATGTGTAATTCAAGTGGTAAAAATTAGGAATTATACTAGAAAAGTGTCTAACAAAGTCCATGGAGCACGTCAAAAGTAAATCCCATGTTATGCATGACTGGGGCCCAAGGGAATAATCCAAGTCACCACCTATTCGAGAATATCAAGATAAATTCAAGGAGTGTATACAAGGGCTTATAATTTTTGGATATGAATCAACTGAATCATTGGTACAACACTAAGCCATTCATGTAAAAATAAGACAAAAACAGAATTCCATGGTGGTTATCTCCCTTGGAAAGCAGATCAATGAATTGGGGGGGGGGGGTCCTCTGAGTGTTCATGGTATTCCCTTAGGAATACAGGACTAGATCACATATAACCACTACTTTAATAGAAAAAATTCCCATATTAATAATAGGAACATTGAATTTAATAAATATTCAAAGGCCATGTGAAAACCATGCCGATTTATTCACTTTATTTAATTCAATCCACTTCATTTTCATTTAATAATTAAAAGGGTAATATGAGGTGTTATAGAATTTAAAATTTCATTAAAAATTATTAATAGATAAGTTAAACATTCTTTCTAAATTTTAAATTATTCACTTCATTCATTTAATTTAATTAAAACCCTTGATTAATCCAAACCAAATGCACCAATGTGAATTTTGGATAATAATATGCTATGGAAAAATCATATACATGAAACACCCAATGGGTGTCTCACATTGAGGTGATTTAATTTTAATAGTTACTGAGTGTCATTGGGGCATTTGAGTTTCAAATTAGGAAACCAGTTAAAGACATATTGATTTTACGACAAAGGTGTGGGTAAAACATGAATTCCTATCAATGATGAAAAATATAAATGATGAGACCTAATGGAAAATTGTATACCACATTACTTATAAAGATTAATGAAATCTCATCCTATATTATCCCTTGATTTGGGTCAGAATGGAAGAAAATGAAAATAGAAAAAAACTCTAAAAATTGGGCATATGATCTTGTATAGAAAATAATGATGAAATTGGATGAGATAAACCAAGAAAGAAAGGTAATATATCGAATTATATACCGATATGATTCCAACATGTCAATCGATGATATGAATAGAGTCTAGTTGAAGGAGAACCACAAGACCCTTGGAGGAGGTAAGAGGGAGCTCTAAATGTGGTCAGATATTGGAGAAAAAGGAAAAGAAGTAGGGTTTTCATTTTTATATGTAAGGAGGGTAAAATGTAAATGTTAATCTTTTTTAAAAGGGTGCATAGTTTTTCCACTCTCTATGTCAAACTATGTTCCAACCATGTGCTAACAATGTCCAAGGGAATAATCCCCTCACACTGTTAGGCACATTGTTAGAAAAACCATATGCTAACCATGTTTTTTAGCATTGCAATAGGTCTGTAGTTTCTTGTATGTGTGTGGAGACTCTTGTAAATAGTTTAAAAATCCATAAACCTCCTTTTATTTTCCCACATGGTTGAACCAATTTTTTTTACTAACCATCTTCCTACCGTATTCCTATGACCGTTTCTTGAAAAACTAAGTTCCAGGCTCCGAACAAAAACTAGACACTCTCGTACCCTTCCTTAAACTCTTAGTCACATATAAAAGAATAAATCAATTGGTTTAGACGTAAAATCAAAGGATATCTACCTCATGAGAAAATCTAGGATATTACAAATATTTCAATACATTATTAATGTTATGTATTATATAGAAGTGATAAATATCATAAATTGTATCTTATAATCTTATTATTTATAATCTTCAACTCTTTGGTAAGATATTTCCCCTTTTTAATCATCTATGTATATTTCCATTTTTCATGATGTACTAGGGTGATCTTTGCAGAACATGATGAATTGACTCTTAGTTTGCAAACACTCGACTATCATTTTTTCCTATAGTAACATAGAACCCCTTTTAGAAAATGTATTAGGGTATACATTCTGTTCCTAGGTCTTCAAAATAGAAATGATAAGTTCCTATAATTCAAGATTAAAAAATTATTTAATAATATTACTTTAGTAATTATAGAAAAATTTAGTTTACATAGCTGACATTATAATTACATAAAATTACTCCTCATATCTTCTTTCAAACAAAATTATCCCACATATCTTCATTTTAACAACCATATAGTTGAAATTTATTTTAATTTTACCTTTCCAAATAAATAATTATAAAGTTGATGTCAACATAAAATCACTCTATCTCTTAGAAGTGAATGATAAGTATCACCTTCCAAATTATTTAGTGTCAAGTAGATCATATGTCATCAAAAAGTATGTGAAAAAAATTAAATATATAAATTACTTAAAAATATTATGATAAATAAAATAAATATAACTGAGTTTACCAAAATGGTCTCCCATAGTTGGTTTTTTTAAAAGTATAGGACCGAAGCCTCATTTTATTATTAAAGCAAAGACCTCTTTTCGTCTATATAAAGGGAGACCCATTACATAACCTGAAGGCCCAAGGCCTTGGGGCCTAAATAAAAGGATTGAGAGCTCATTTTTTGGAACAAAGGGCCCTTTAATGAATACTTATTCTCTAATCCATACTATAAGCATGTAATAATTTTTGTGAATGTGTGATACCCTATTTTCCAACACAAGAAGAATTATCCTACCCTATAATAGAAGATAGAACCTATTTAGAAAAATAATGACTCTCCTCAACCGTAGAATCTAGAGGCACCTCAACAGAGGAATTTAGAGGATCCTACCCAGAAGATAGAGATGACTCAGTAGTCTTGATAAACCTTTTTATGAAAATAAAATTAATAAATAAGTAGTAAAAGATTGCATAAATATTACTCTCTATAGATAAAATTGAATAACTATTAGAAAATGGTATATACAAAACTAAAAAGATGAACTTTTTAGCATATTTATCAATATAGTTAACATAAATAACTAGATAAATTATGAATAAATTTATGAGATATTGAATTATATAGATAGAATAATTAAAAATATATGTTAAAAAAACAGTATAAAAATATGAAAATAAAAATAATATTTATATAGAATGAATTTTGGAGTATTAAACCAATTTATCGTATTTGTTAAATTATTGAAATAAATAAATAAAGCAATTAATATATATATTTCACATAATCTAAAACATAAAATGTTAAATAGAAAATAATTTGGATGTTAATGTAATAATACAGAATTACTAATGGATTGTTTTCCCATATTCCCAATTTATGATTGTTCAGTATATCAAAAACAATATTTTCTATGTGGTTGTTAGTATCCTCTGATAATCATATCATTAGTGAAGGGATATCACATAATTCATCATCTATGTTAAATTTTTCATCCCTAAAATATTTTATTTATCATGTAATATAATAGAGCATCGATCATTTGATGGATCTAGAAAATATAATTTTTTTCCTTTTGTTTCTCTGATAAAATGGTCATTAGTGTATCCCAATCTATTGAGATCTATTACTGTCATTTTGATTTCATAATCTATAAGACAAATTTTATGAATAACCCATAAAAAATTAACATAGGAACATAAATTTTTATATAATAATTCTTCCTTATAAATTCAATAACATCATAATATGCACTAGATGAATATATTGTGATTTTGTCTTTTTCACTTAAAAAATGAATTGCTTCATTGAAGACCAATACACCACTCTTTTGAAATTAACATTAATTTTCAGGGTCTTTTGAATAAAATATATAACCATTAATATTATAACTGAAGCATATTATCATAATCAAACATGGTCCTCCCTCAAGCCATCTTAGTATTTATAAGGAATCTAGTTCACAGGTCAAAGTATCTTTAAACCACAATATATTTTAATTTTTATAGTGATTTTATACCCAAATATCATGATTTTTTCAGATAACATTGTTTTAATTTATTAAAATGCAATGTTATATATGATTGAACGTTATTTGTGTTGTCAAAGATGTATAAATGTGCATGAATTATCTGTCCACATTTGAGAAACATTATTTTTAACCCACAAATCTACATCCCCCCAAAACTAGCTCTCCCATATCGAGATATTTTCCTACTGATATAACCAATAATAAATAAACATACTATATAGAAATTTTTCACATAATTATAAATATAAATTCCAATAATGGTGGATTTTGGTTTATATTTATTCATAATATACCCATTTAATATATTCATATATCTTTTAAAATTATTCATACACTATAAGCATATTTTATTAAGCCGTGTTTCTATTTTACATTTTCCGTGTTCATAAATATCTCTAATAGATTTACCCAATTTTCCTAGAAACATGGTTAAATGAGGTAATAGTAAATGGTTTCATTTTAACCATATTTCTATAAACACTGTTAATGTATATTAAAATTTTTTATAATTAAAATTGATACTTTCTTTTAAAATTAGAAATGACAGCCTGATATTGAGTTTCTATTTTAAAATTCTAAATGCCTTCATATATCACCTCAATTATGAAACTGACCCCAACCCATATTCATATGTGAATCTATTTTAAATTATCCACATTTATAAATATATCTAATACATTTAACATCATTTACAGGAAACAAGGTTAAATTAGGTAAAGATAAATGGTTTCATTTTACCTCGTTTCTATAAATGTGGGTAAAGTATTTTAATTTTTTTAATTTAAATTGATATTTCTAAAATATAAACTTTTGCTGAAAAATAAATACTTCCTTTAAAATTTTAAACTCATTTCAATTCCTCTTTTATTTTGACACTAACCCCAAACTCCCCATGCACATCCTGTGTTCTACTAAACCCAACCCTTGTTTTCACTATGCTATTTCTCCCCAAACCCGAATGTGCACATATTAAGATTATCTCAAGTTAGATACTTGTACCTGAAAATAATGTCTGGATTTTGGGTGAAGATATCCTGTTATTCATTGTAGGGTTTTTATGCTATCATTCATGAAAATTCTGGTGTAAATTTACACTGGAAATATCTTGTTTAAATTTCTACATGAAATTTCCAATGAAAATTTCCACATGAAATTTACACTTCAAATTTACACTTAAAAATTATAATCAAAATATATTCATACATAAATAAAAAATGAAAATTTTTAGGGAAAATTTTCATTCCAAATTTGAATTAAAAAATTTTGGTGTAAATTTTTGGGATTCATAAGAGTCTATAAACATTTCATAAATCATGTAAAAGTAAAATAATCTCTTCAAAATATCCCCATTCTAAAAATTTATAATGAAAACATTGAATGTAAAATCCTAGTTCAATTTTAGACATTAAATTAAAATAAAGATATGTTAATACATAAATAAAAAATTTATATTTCTATAGGAAATTTTTAATGATAATTTACACTAGAAAACATTATTGTAAATTTCCACTGGAAAATAACAGGGTAAGGTTTGATTAAAATTTCCAGTAGAAATTTTAAATTTATATTTTTCACTAGATATTTTCATTTAAAATTTATAGTTTAAATCTTCATAGAAAATTTGTAATTAAATTTAAATGTATAGTGAAATGTTAAATGAAAAAATACATAAAGAAACACATATGAATAAAAATATACTTGATAATATTGAATTATATATTTCAACTGAAAATTTTATTTTGAAATTCTCAACACTTATATACAAACATCCATTTAAATTTGCATTGAAATTGAGTGTTTTCCTTTACATTGTAAATATCCACTGATATAAATCTATACTGAAATGATTTAGTGAAAATTCACAGTAAAAAATTTGATTAAATAAAAATGTACATACATACATATATTTATATTTATAAATAAAAATATACAATATAATTCGAAGAGAAAAATCACACTGTAAAGTTACAGAATTCTATTTAAAATTTCTAATGATAATTCAAAAGAAATATTTATAATTATCTGTTGAACCAATTTCTGTTGAATCAATATCATTTCAAGTATGATTTTTTTCAGTATTATTTATTATTTATCACATGTTGAATCTATAAAGGATATATTAGGAATCTATATTGGTTTGATATCATTGTATTGGATCATAGGATGACCCTATGGTTATCATCAAATACACTTTGAAAATTTTAGCACTAGTATAAAAACATTAAAAACATAAAATTTTCAATGGAAAATTTCTTTGAAAACATGGAAGGAATAGTTTCATTATAAATTTTTAATTTTATTTTCCACTAATATTTTAAGTGAGATAATATTAATACACAAATAAAAAATGAAAAATTCCAATGGAAAATTCAAATGGAAATATCCTTAGAAACTTACACTGGGAATTTCCTATGTTTATTTTTGAAACATTATTTGTATCCTATTATAAACATATAGTTTATTTTTTATGTGGTAATTTATAATAAAATATTTTAGTATATGACTACATAATTTATTAATAAATAAAAAATAGTGTAAATTTTCACCACACATTTTTACCTTAAATTTTCATTGATAAATTTCATTACACATTTCCACTAGAAAATTGTATCCCAAATTTTCATATGAATTTTGATGGACCATTTTCAATACATATTTTCCATACAAAATATATTTATTAATATAAATATTAAATATTTTTTTGAAAAAACTTTATAGTAAAAATTTCCAATAAATAAAAAAACATTGAAAATTTGATAATCAAAAAGAAAATTTTCAGAAAAAATATATTAATATATAAATAAAAAATGTAATTTTCTAAAAAAAACAATAATGAAAATTTACAATGTAAATATCGAGTGAAAATTTTAATAATAAATTTATAGTGGAAATTTTCACCACTTATAATTCTAATAACAATCTTACTAATACATAAATAAAATATGAAAATTTTATTTGTAATATTTTAATGAAAAATTTCCACTATAAATCTTTAGGGGAATTTCCAATTGGAATTTTTAGTTCAAATTTCCACGTAAGTTTCCAATGAAAATTTCTATTTAATAATAATAAATATTACAAAAAACAATTTATTAAAAAAATTATAAAATAAATTCTTGTTTAAAATCTTAGTTCAAATATATTAACAAATACATAATGTATTGAAAATTTGAAATCCAAATTTACTACAGAAATTTCTAATTAAAACTTTTAGTAGAAATATATGATGCAAACATTCGTTAGAAATTTATAGTGCGGACATCCAATGGAAATTTTAAGGGTAAACTTCAATTGGAAATTTGTAGTGAAAACTTACACTAATAATGTTTGATATAGACATCCATTGAAAATTTCTAGCTCTAAAAGTCCCAAAAAATTACTGTAAGGCCCCAACCTTAAACAATTCTTAATCTTCAATTATGTTAATAATACAGATTGAGGATATTTTCAGGTATAGATTTTTATATAATTAGGTCGTAACTATTACTTTACATATTTAATATTACAATGCAGACACTTATACTCGTATCCATTTTTAATAAAATAAAAACTCTTATATAAAATAAGAATTCTTTTCTTGATATAAAACATCTTGAATTATTCCTTACTCTTACCATTCCTTATACCCTATGAATTTTTTTAATAAAAATTTGTATGAATATAAAAAGCATAGTAAGGGTTATAAAATAAGGAAAGAAAACATTAGTTCATCAATACATACAATCAATGAAATCATACTTTTCAATCATAAAATATAACATCTTTAACATACCTCATGAAATCATAATATTTATCAATAACACCTAGAAATAATAAATAATAAAAGTAACTTGTGGAATAAATACATACTTACATTATAGGTTTCACAACTAAGTAGGGAGTTACATTTGGAATACCCATCACAATATATTCTCTAAATATCTTAGGAGAAATATTAACGTTTACCTCTGTCACATTACTCAATGCATTGGAGAGCTATCTCAGGCACACCTACCATAGGTTTATCACAGAACCACCTGTATACGTAAACAATGCCCAATAACAATAACATATTCATAACACATAAAAAATAATTAAGAAGTGATAACATTTCCATATTGCAATCACAATATATCATTTCAAGATATTGACATAAAAAATGATTTATCAAACAATTTTCAATACCATATAAAACAGTTAATAATGGGATTTTTGAATCAAAGATTCCCACTTTGAAGATTTTGAGAGAAATTATATTTTCATAACATTCATGTTCATATAAATAAATCCATAAAACCATTTTTGAAACATTGACATTAATGAGAATGATTTAGTAGAACAAATCATCAAAATATTAAAAACGATATTTTAGTTAGAGAGTTCCTAACCAAATGAGAGACACTTGAATATAATTAATTGAGGAATAATAATAAAGAAAAGTTATAATATCATTAGAATAATCGGATTTAAGATAAAATATTTCAAATGGAAGTATATTCACCATATAAAAGTAAATTTGGGTATAACAACAAATAAGTCTCAATGGAATGTAATTTGAGACAATGTCCCTTGCAAAGATCATATCCATAGATTAAGGAAAAATAAATGACATAATTATGTTAGAAAAATAAGAATACACCCAATATAAGTGTTTAATATGTGTAAAACAATAATAGGTCATTAAAAAATATTTATATAATGGCCTAATAGATAAGTATATGTTTAACCCAAAGAATTGAAATTTGGTTAAGAAGTTATCTTACAGAAATTCGACCACCTAATAGTGTCTCTTTAAAATTCAGAAAATAATTTGATGAGAGAGAAAAGGGTATCTCATCACATGGACATAAAATTTACAGAAATAAGGATATATAATAACATATCCCAACATAATAAAAACTAAATTAAAATACATGACATAAAAGAAGTCTTTGACTAAAGGAGTATAGTGAAAGGTTCCCTTGCCGATTTGGTAACTTACCATACATACACCCCATGAAGGAAGGATAATAAATTGAAGATATAAATACCCAAAAATTAAATTATATTAAAAAAATAATACAATATTGGGTAGTACATACATCCACACAAAATAAAATAGTTGAAAATATAGTATGAATCTCATAGGAATAAAAAGTGAGATGAAAACCCCTTACCTTGTGTCTGACTTGACCCGTTCGTTCTTTAATTTCCTGAATAATAAATTTAAGTTAATTTATAATTTATTAAGAAATTTTTTAAAGTTTATTATTCATTTTATATCACTTATTACCTTTCTATAATAATTAGTTAATTATTTGAGTTCATATTTTACATTTTGTTGATGTTCCAAACATGAGTAAAAAATGACCTTGTTATAATTATAAATTGTCCAAGTGGTTGAAATTAAATTATCTCCATAATTATATTCAATATTTATATATCATATATATAATATATATCTATTATATATGTATTTATATTATTCCATATCATTTGGATATATGAAAAAGAAATTCACCTTTCATGGAGACGGTAAGCCATACGTACGCATGAACACTACTTCCATTTCCTTTTTTTCATTTTAAAAGGAATGAAAACCAAATGATACATAGGTATATTATTTTTAAAGTATAATATAATATTTTATATGCATTATATAAGTTCATTAACACCATCATTTATACGTTTCGTGTATGGTATGAAGAAGTCATATCAGTTTGAGGGGGCGGTAGTCCGTACTTCCTCGAATGCAATTATCGTATATATACAACATGAAAAGCATAAATGTAAGTTATAAAATGGAATTACAGAAGCATATAGAGAAAATAAATATCATAAATATAATTTCTAATTACCATTTCATCATAATGTACACCATAATATGTCGTAGGAGAAGATTGAACAATCATCCTTTCGTGAGGTAGTAGTTCATTGTCCACAAAAAAATTATGTTCTATACCCATTAAATGGAGGTGTGTGCAAGTATAGTTCAAACCCTTCTCATAAAAACAACCTAGTATATTGATGATACAATTTTTGTTATATAAAAAATGAATAAAAGGAGAATATGGAGTATTGAAGTAAAATAAAATAAGAGAAGTTGATGGAAGATGTTACCTTTAAATCGGGTAACTCTCTTTGGTTTGAACCAAAAATATTTATTGAAGTTCCTTATGCCTAAGGTAAGTATTATAGTTGGAATAGAAATATTATTAGAACTTTATTGAGAAGAGTTTGGATGAGCCACGAGGCTTGAGAGGTGTGTGTAATGGGTTATAGGTTGTGTCCTTTTATAAGGGGGACGAGGGGCTCTTTAGGAATGTTTGAAAATATTATTTTATTATAAACTGATTTTCTTGTTTCAAAAGGTCCAAAACTTATTTAATTATAATATATGGTGAATATATGTTTAAATAAAAGCATTCAACAATAATTTTATAGGTTTTATATTATTTTTAATCTTTATCTTTTTTATTTAACCCTTTGTTAACTTATTTAACTTTTACCTTGTTCTCTTATATATTCATACTATATGGTTAATATAGTAACCATAAAATAACAATCGAACAATAAGTCATTCATTAATGACATTATGAACCTTATCTAAGTAATTTTTCTGAATCTTAGATTTTTAGTATTATTATATCATTTAATAAAATATTGATTGATTTAAAAACTCATTTATGTCAATTAAAATACTAGACATATCAAGAATTTTACAAACACCTTAACAACTTGATTATTTAGAACAACCTTCAATAATTCAAATAGAACAAGTAATACTCATCTTTAAAATTTGGGGATGACATTAAAAGTTGAAAAAAAAATTTATCATTAATAATCTCATTTATTTAATACATTCATTAATGAGGTAATCATTACATCATCATTGTGTCATAAATAAATTTATTTATTTGATGAAAAAAAATTATAAATAAAATACCATTATGTAGGAAATATTTTAGTATTTCATGTTAATATTTATAGTCAAAGGGATTACTTATATAACCCCTTATAAAAATTCTTTTACTAAAAGACATATGTTTATGTTTCTTTTTTTTTACTTTAAATTAATTAATATAAAGTATCACTATCACTCCCAAGTGGCTCCATGGGGTCCCAAAATAAAACCAAGGATTCCCTTGGATGGAAATATTTCATTTAATATGGATAGGACTAGTTTAAGGTTAATTTAATATTATTATAATAATACATTCTTACCATTATTTACCAGATTTACCCCTTAACCATGGTAAATAAATTACTTACCGAAGTAAATATTCATAATGTCTAAAAATAAAATTTACCTATTTACACTATTTGGACCTCCTGATTTCAAATATGGAATCCCATTTTTCAAATTCAAAACACATAAGTTTCCAAAATTAATTTAAAATTAATTCCCATTGTCAAAACAAAATCCTGTTTTTAGGAAATAATACAAATCATAACATTGGCCTTTGTTTAGGTCCAATTTCAATGTGAAATTACTTCTAATGAAAAAAGTTGTATTAAATGGTAAAAATTTAATATAATTACACTTTAAAAAAATAATGAGATAATCTAAACATATAAATAAATTCGATTAAAAGGAAATTTTGAATTAAAATGCATTATTTTTCAATATTCATTAAAAAAATAAAATTTTTTAGAAAAATACCTAAATTTTAACCAAAGTAAATTTTGATGTCCTGATGCTAATTTTTTTTATTTTGTAAAATATAACATACAAAAGTGTGAAAAAAATATTTAAAAAGGGTTCACCATCAAAAGGCGATCAATTGACTTTTTAAAGAATATTAGAGTATTTATGTTTAAAATTGGATTCATTCACATTTTAAGCCTCATAATTTTATTGGATAAATTTAAAAACATTTAAAAAACATGTATAATTATATTTTAGTAAGTTATATTAATTTTTTCCAAATAAAATAGCTAGGTGTTAAAAAAAATTAAAATAATATTATATTATTATTTTTTAGTATGACTCAGACTTATCTGCAACATGAGATTTTCAGAGAAACCCATTGTTGTGTGTCAGGTACGCCATCAAACATAGAATACCCTTTAAAGTAAAATTAATATTTAATTAAAAAATATTAATAAATATGAAAATTGAATATTCTTTATTTACATGGGATGTTAAATACTTCTACCCTTTTGAAAATTACATCCTCACAATTTTAAAATTGGGCTCAGAAACATCATTGAATGTCAGAAATCAGAAAAAGAGTCAATAAAACTATCACATTAAAAGAAATAAAGAGAAGTACAATGGTCACTCGAGATAAACCATACTTGGATTCTTTGAAAACATGGATATAGAGGAGAAACTAAGTGTCATGTTATGGTGGAGAGTGATAGAAAACTTGATCAGGATAATGTTAACCACCAGAAAACCACAAACTTGTGATAGGTTAAATGGTATTTCGTTTCCTAGTAGGAAAAGTAAACGAACAAAATTTTTTATTTAAGTTTCATTTAGTAAATTTAGAGAATTTTTTTATGAGATTGACTATGAGCATTAGGAAATATACATACATTTCATGTATAGATTCATACATTAATAAGTTTCTACCAAAAACTAATCTTTTATCCAAACAAAGAGTAATCAAGATGTCTTGGTCACACCTAATGTGTTAGAATCAACTTCTAGAGAATCAAATAATCGGCAAAAGATGGACTATATATTTCCCTTGTCTTTATACATTAACCAAAACCAAAAAGTTTATTCCATGTTTAGATAATTCCCAAAAGGATAATACTTTATAAAATGAAATAATACTCCAAATCTACAAAATTAAACAAACAATACCCAAAGATCAACAAATACCATTCAATAAATAACTGTCCTTAAATTCTTCAAAATATTCCAAACTAAGATTGAAACCCAAAATTTAGAAGGATTTGATCACATAGTCTTCCACAAAAATCCTAAAATTTATGTCCAAATAACATTAGTTACTCTTAAAGTCTCATAATGAAAGGTAATTAACCTACTCACATATTCTAAAATATAGGATAATAATTTCTATTAATAACCTGAATATCCATATGTCCACAATAAAACGTAGAGTCTTTCAAAAATAATATTTCAACCATTAGTGTCTCCCCAAAAGGGAGAACATCTTCCTAAAATAACCATTATCACTTAATCACCAAACCATTTTCCTATACAATGAATATTTATTGGATAAAACATATATTTATTAAATCAACTTATTCTTGATCCATAAAATTATTTAACTAAAAATAATAAGTCATAATAACTAGGTACTTCACATAATCCAGTGGTAGGTGATAAATCCCAATCGAACTTTAGTTCTGGGTTCGATTCCCACAGCCATAGCCGACGCAATGGGTGGTCACACGGTCTGCATGTTGTCCTTTTTCAAAAACCATATAATTTTATAACATTTCCAAAAAATTATCTAATTTCCTAAAAAATAACCATAAGATATTTTAACCACAGATGTTATCTCATACCTCACATTTTCATCCCAAAAAAATAATAACTTGTAATTACCTCAAATTCAAGGATCATATAAACCCAAATGTTTCATTATAACAATATTCACAAAAAAACATATTTCTTCCTTAAATAACATTTTAAAACATAAAACTATAGGTTTACACATACCAGAAATAGTCTTCCAAAGTAATCCAATTATTAATACATTTAAACATATCTCCATCCATATATCCAACATAACTCTTAAATTCCTAAGATGTAGACATCTTAACCATATAACCTTATTTCTTATCCTTTATCCATGTTTTTTCATCTTATTATTTTATACTTCTATCCTAAAAAAAATAATCCATAATTTCCTAAGATTTTAGTAATTTCAATACATGAGCTGAGAAATAATCCATACCATTAATTGGTCATTTTCAATTTCCTCATATTCAATTGGAATGGAATTAGGTATTTGTAAACATTAATTTGAATGATACTAATGATCCCATTCACTAAACTTCTTTATAGGACATCTATTAGTGTAATGACCATGAAACCCACATTTAAAATATTCTATTGATCTTTCATAGGGAAGTTCATTCCCTTTCCTAGAGTCAACTGAATGCTTCCTTTTTCTATAGTAGGTTTTTGCTTTATGACCTTCATTATCACATATAAAACATCTTCCCATCCCTTTGAAGCATTTTCCTAGCTGTTTCTTTCCACATCCTTGAAACATAGGTTTTTAAATATATTTACCATTACGATTATTACTCGAACATCCATAGGGATTTGTTTCTCATATATATGATGCCTTATAAAAATCACCAAGGTTCAGGTGGTAAATCATGACTCTAGAGAGTTGGTTGAGAATAACCAAATGTGTTATCATTGCATCTCCCACTTGATTTGGTTGGTTATTTATAAAACAGTCATAGTTTGTGTCACATCTATTGTTACTTTAGTTCCTACTAGATCCAACCATTTAGTAAAACCAAAAAGGTCAGTGTGAGTATATCAGTAAAATCATCATATAATATCTTATGAGGAGGGTAAATACAAAGATAGACGTATTCATGTTATGTTAAACTAATTCAATTTATCGAAAATAACTATGACTCTTTCAAATATTTTAACCATTATAGTTATCAAATGTATGCCTAAATAACACCTTTTCCTCTATAGTTATCTAATCCGACCTATGATACAAACTATAATTCCCCACCCTTAAGCATTACTTAATCTTGAATTATGTTAATAATTCACATTGAGGAAATTTTTAGGTTTATATTTTTAGAGAATTAGGCCATTATTATTACATTACATCTCAAATATTACAAATTAGACACTTCTACTTAGTATCCATATTTTTCATAAAATGAAAACTCTTAAATGAAAATAAGATTTCTTTTCTTGATATAAATCTTCTTAAATTCTTCCTTTCCCATAACCATCCTTATACCCTGTGAAAAACATTTCAAAAACATGGGATGAGAATAAAAATATCAATAAGTGTTATAAAATTAGGAAAGAAAACATTATTCCATCAATACATACTATAAATTAAATCATACTTTTCAATCATAATACATAATCTCCATAGCATACCTTATGAAATCATAAGATTTATGAATAACACATGGAAATCATAAATCATAAAGGTAAATTATGGCATCCATAACATACTTATGTTCTATCTTTCTCATCTATGTAGGGAGTTACGTTTGGAATACCAATCACAATATATTCCCTAAATATCATAGGAGAAAAATTAATGTTTACCTCTATCATGTTACCCAATGCATTGGAGAGCTATCTCGGTCTCACCCACCCTAGGTTTATCACAGAACCACCCGTATACATAAACAATGCCCAATAACCATAATATATTCATAAAAAATAAAACAATCATAATGAAAATATAACATTTCCACATTGCAATCAAAATATATCATTTCATGATATTCACATAATCAAAGCTTAATCAAACCATTTTCAAAAGAATTTGAAAATTTTAATGAAGTTATTTTTGAATCAAAGTGTCTTGTAAGAAATTGATGATTTTGAATGAAATTTTAATTTCAAAACATTCATGTCTGCATAAATAAATCCTTAAAACCATTTTTAAAACATGTATATTAATGAAAAAGATTTAGAAGAATAAATCCTTAAGACATTTAAAATGATATTTTAGTTAAATAGTTCTTAAACAAATGAGAGGCGCTTGAATAAAAATAATTGAGGAATAAAATCAATCAAAGCTTATAATATCATGAGAATAAATAGATTCATGATATAATATTTCAAAGGGCTATATATACACCATATAATAGTGAATTGGTGTAGAACAAAAAATAAGTTTCAATGGAATGTAATTTGAGACAAAGTCCCTTCCAGAGATCATATCCTTATATTAAAGACAAATAAATTTCATAATTTTGTTTGAGAAATAATAATACACCAAATATAAGGGGATATTATATGTAAAAAATCATAGTTCATTCACAAATATTCATAGCACGATATAATCAAGAAGTATAATTTTATCCCAAAGAATTGAAATTTTTTTAAGAAGTTCTCCATCCATCCAAGATAAATTTTTTTATTCAATGAAAGGAAACACACCATACAACCCCCCATTCATAAAGAGGTCTGAAAAAATGTAAGCCAAGGGCATCCCCTCTAATTAAGTTCATAGCCTCAGCTTTCAGACTACATGTAGGAGTGAGGAAAGTGTGCCCGATAGTCTGCTGAGCTAATGAAGCCAGATGATCAACTAACTTTTTCCCTCCCGCCTTGTGTGGGAAAAATGAATGGAGTCCAGGATCAGTGATCTGCACTTCCTAAATTGATATGAAATGGGCCAATGGAATCCACCCTTTACCCATAGAGCATCATGATGAATGAGAGAGTCCGTCTCGGCCAGAGTTAAAATCACACCTTCTTGGATGCAATGCCAGAGGCCCGTGAGCATTGCCTTGGTCTCCGCCATGAGAGGGTATCCCATGAAAACTCAAGCAGAGAAAGCCAAAAAAACATCACCTTGGGTGCCTCTAACCACACCCCCTCATCTAATTCAACTGGACAAACATGACCCGTCAGTATTATGTTTGAAACCACATCTAGGGGGCTTCCAGGATACCCACCTACCCCGCACCTCGTCTGAAGCAGGGATATGCTGAGGGATTTTAATCTGAAGCCTTCCGAATGAAGGAGCATCCTGCCACTCCTTGTGAAGAGAAGAGAAGTCCAGTAGAAATAATATCATCCTTGCTAAAATTGATTGTGTCGAAGAAACCTCACCATCGAAATGAGCCTGGTTTCCGGCTTGCCATAAACACCAGCACCCTACACTCAGAATCCCCGCTCGAGCCGTACGCTCCTTCTCCATCCCGAGTGAACCTTGAATCTAGTCGCCCAGGAATGAGGAGACATCCCACTTACGAGGAGAGGTAAAAATAGAGCCTCCTAAACACTTCCACACCATTGATGCCCCAGTCCCCTTCAAAAAATAAATGATTCACGCTCTCCACCTTCTTACTCCTGCAGCAGGGGCATGCAGATGCTAAGTTTATACCCAGGTTTTTAACACACTCATCTGTGGCCACTACTTTCCTTATAATACGTCATAAAATAAAGTTAAACATATTTGGAATGAAATTTCACCACAACAATCCATTCCATTCGTCCTGATGGTTCTGCTCTGAAACCATCCTTTGACACTCTCTTTTGGGAAAGACTTCAGAAGGTGAGGGAGAAAAAACAAAGAGATCCAGGCCTGAAGATAACTCGATGGATGCCAGAAGATCATATTGATCAGAGTTATGGACATCCTCTGTAAACATGGGAAACAATATCACCTCTTTCACTGTAATCAATGGAGCGGGATACCCCGGGAAGTCAAGAAAATTACTATCCCAATTCTTATGCCAAAAAGAAAGATCCCCTGAACCAACAATCCATCAGACATGTAGTAGAAGGAGCTAAATCAGGGGGTATACCTTCTCTCACATAAGAGACCTGTATCCATGAACTTCATCTTTTCTAACCCCACCAATCTGAGACATGGATCTTCCTCATAATGTTCGTTCCTCCAGAACATCCCAAGAAAGATTTTCATGCATGTAATTAATCGATCTAGGAAGGCTCCTCACACCAACCCCCCCCCCCTTCTAACACCGGCCTCGCCATTTTATCCCAAGATACCCAGTGCCTCTTGCCTTATGATTGTGCATCCGAAACAAAGTTACATAGGATCTTGTCAATAGTTTTGATCAAAACATGATGCACATTGGAGGCATCCACTGCATGCATGTGGATGGAAGACAGAATGCTATTAACTAAAGTAATACAACCTCCAAACAGTAGGAATTGTTTTTCCAATTCAACACTCGGTTTGTTATCTTACACACAATTCGATCAAATTCATGTACCTAGAGTCTCCCCGAATAAATTGATGTGCCCAAGTACTCCATAGGAAACTCCCCATGTTTCATGTCCAGCCGTCTCCACAAGGAGGCCAGCCGACTAGCAGTGCTCTGTTTTGGGAGAAAGAAGTTTCTCTTGGTTGAGTTAATGATCTTCCCACTTCAGTGGAAATAAGTTTTATGGATGCACATAATTCCTCTAACCAAATCCTTCCCAATGTTAACGAAGATGATAGAATCATCCTTGAACATCAGCTGATATACCGAGGATACGTTCATCCTCCTCTTAAAAGGAGTTAATATCCCTTGATTTAAATGTCTTTGAATGATCCTTCTTATAGTGTCTTGAGACAGGATGAAGATGATGGGGGATAGAAGATCTCTTTTCCGAAGGCCTCTAGTAGCCTTGAAGAATCTATGAACCTTTCCCATAAGAGCCACTGCCATCCATTGCGAACTAAAACTTCTGAATAAGAGATCCACCACCTTATCCGATTGGCCAATGCTTGAAAGAACTCTATTAATGAAGCTCCATTCAATCCTTTCATAAGCCTTGTTCATATCCACATTGAATACCAAGTTCGAGTCGTGGGTCTTGATATTGATATCCCTTAGAATCTCCTGAGCCGTTGCTATCGCTCCTTGAATGGATCACCCTTTCACAAACCCATATTGTTCCGAACAAATCCAAGCCGGAAGAAACATGGCTAGCCTCTGATTAATGACTATCGCCTATATTTTTTAGGGGATGTTGCATAATCTCACTATCCCATAGTGAGACAGAGAAGAAGAGCTGTTAATTTTAGGTATGAGCACCATTGTTTTTGCACTAGCCACCATTGGGATGCTCCCACCCTAGAAGTAGTCTTGGACCACCTCGGTAATATCATTCTAAACCCTCCCCCAAACCCCTCTATAAAAAGATCCCAGGAAACTTTCTGGACCAGGGGTGCTATCCGAGTTAAGATGTTGCATGGATGCATGAATTTCCTCATCACTAGGAATAGCCTCAAGGACCTTGTTATCATCCTGAGTCACCCTCTTGAGAATCGCCTCCCGCAGCTCACTCGGACCACAAGGATATCTCGTGGCCTTCCCCATATTAGGTCCAGCGAGAAGATCCTTAAAGAAGGAAACTAATAAACCCCCCATTTTATCCCTATTAATCGAGTAAGATCCATCTTCTAACTGGAGGTTAGGTGTGGATAGGTGCTTTCTCTCTCTGATGCAAGCATGGAAATAGGATGAATTACAGTCTCCCTCTTGAAGCTATCACACTCGGTAGAGATCCTGAGCCAACCATTCATGTTTAAGAAGATCCTCTGCCCATCACTCCTTTATACGCACGAGATTATCAAAAACCAAACCATCCCACTCCTACTCCAAGTTATCCTCCAATCCTTCGATACTCTGCTTTTGGTTCTCCAGATTTTGGTCAAAAAGAGGAATCTCCCTTTCCCAAGACATCAGATTGAGTTTCAAACACCTCAATTTATTATGAATGGCCACCCAAGAGTGCCCCTGAACAGGATCGTTCCATGAATCCTCCATGATCCAATGAAATCTATGCATTTGGACCCACTTTTGATCAAAACGAAACGCTTATTGATGATCCTGCATGGGAACCGAATAAACCAAAATTGGAGAATTATCAGATAACCCACATACTAAGTGTTTGACCATTTCATCTGGGAACATGAAAATCATGGTGTTGTCAGCCAAGCATCGATCAATCCTACTCTAGCATCTCCTCCTTCCGGTTTGGTTATTTCACCATGTGAGGCTATCATCAGAAAAACACAATTCGAGGAGGCCCTTATCCACTAGGAACTGAGAAATGTCCAGGCTTTCCTTTCAGGGAAAAACTCCTCTACCCTTTTTCTCCACATTGTATAGTACAATGTAGAAATCCACCGCGACAATCCAGGTTATGTCAATTGGGTTAAAGGCCCCAAGTCCCTGCCAAAAGATTTTACGCTCCTGGAAGTTACAACTACCATACACAAACGAGACAAAGAAACACTCCCTCCCTTTTATTACTTTCGATGAGATATATTGATCTCCTCTATCAACAAAATCCACTACACACTCCTTGTTCCGGAAAAGACCTATGTTCTTATTGATCGGGTTGTCATGCATGGACCCACGCATGCGCATTTTTCGTGCAAAATAATTGATCTTAGCAAACCTCTGTTTATGCTCGAGAACCGAAACTAAACATACTTTGTTTTTCTGGACATATGAAGCAATGAAATCTAATTTCACCTGAGCTCCCAATACACAGGAATTCTAAAAGAGAATTGAAGACATCAAAAAATAGAAGGTCCGACTTTGGCCCCAAGAATCTTGGACCTCTTACTAATATGAGAAGATCCGACCCTTTGATTTTGCAACTGTGCCCAAGTGTTGACCCATGGGCTTGTCACTGGAGTAACTGGAGTACCTCCATCTTGAGCCATAGGAGAGACGGAAGATGGACCCGTGGGACACTCCATCAAAAATACCTTCTTCTTACCACTTCCTGGTTTCTTTCTATTAGATCCACCTACAAGAGTAGTGGGAGAGAGGACAGGCGGCCCCGTGGGACAAACCAGCAACACCAATGTATCTTTAGCAAAACGATCCTCCACAAAGTGGTGTAGAAGAGACAGATCCCGATATCCAGACATAACCCTTTTCAGCATAAAAGGAATGAAGAAAGCCAGCCAAATCCTTGAAGGGATTTGGGGGAGAAAACGTGGAATACATAGAGCTTTCCCAATTCTATCCCTTGGGCCCCGAGGATCCACATACCATCTCCTTGCCTGACCCCGGAGGAAGGCTATTTCTAACGGTATCCAAACTCCTGCAAGCAGGTTCAGAACTGGGAGAACCGGAAACCCCATAACCAGCAACTACATCTGAGGCCACTTGAGAAGGCAAGGGACCCCCATTGCGATGGGCCGACGAACATCTAAGATTGGAAGGACGAGCAAGTTTTGGTCGAGGCCCCTGTCGACCATGCCTTCAAAGAAGAGCCAAGTGTTCTTGGAGAAGGAAAGATGAGCAGAACCTGGGAAACACCGGGAACACCAAATCCTACTTCCATGAAACTGAGTCTGAAACCTGCATAGAGATCGACTCTGAAAGAGCAGAAGATAGATCCATCTCGACACAAATCTGGGGCTCCAAAACCTCCTCTCCGCCACGAGTATGTGCAGCCAAGCAAAGAAACCCTCCCAGCGAATCCCCCAGGGCCTTAAGAAATGTAATGTTCTGGAAATGTTAAAGGAAGACCATGAAATCCCACCCAAATAGCCACTCGTGGACCTTCTCTCCCTTGGTGGGCCTCCATCGACCAGCAAGATAGGCTGAAGCGCCATCGTCCCATGTAATTTTTTTCATTTTAAAAGGAATGAAAACCAAATGATACGTAGGTATATTATTATTATAGTATAATATCATATTTTATATATGTTACGTATTTTCATTAACACCATAATTTATACGTTACATGTTTGGTATGAATGAGTCATATCACTTTGAGGGGGCGGTAGTACGCACTTCCTCAAAAGATATTATCGTATATATAAAACATGAAAAGAATAAAGGTATGTTATAAAAGAAAATTAAAGAAGATTATATATAAGTTAAATATCCTAAATATCATATATAATTACTTTTCCATCATAATGGCCACCATAAGAGGTGGTAGGATAAGATTGAACAATCATCGTTTCGTGAGGCAGTAGTTCACCATCCACAAAAACATTATGTTCTATACCCATTATATGGAGGTGTGTGATAGTATAGTTATAATAATTCTCATAAAAACAACCTAATATATTTAGGATACTAGTTTTGCTATGTCAAAAAATAATAAAAAGAGCATAGGGAGTGAAGAAGTAAATTAAAATAAGAGAACTTGAGGGAAGATGTTACCTTTAAATCTGGTAACTCCATTTGAATTAAACCAAAAGGATTTATTGAAGTGCCTTATGCCTATGTTAAGGATTATAGGTGTAATATAGGGATATTTAGGTCTTCTTGGAGTATATTATGGATGAGAAAAGTTGCTTTAGAGGTGTGTGTAACGGGTTATAGGAGTTGTGCTTTTATAAGGGGGTGGAGGGGCTCTTTAGGAATGTTTGACAGTATTATTTTATTATAAAATTATTTTCATTATAAAAAGGTCCAAAACATATTTAATTAGAGGATAAGGTGAATATATGTAGAAATAAAATCAACCAATACGAATTGGACAGGTTTTGGATATTTTGTAATCCTTATTTTTTTATTTAAACCTTTGTTAACTTATTTAACTTTTACCATGTTCTCTTATATATTCAGACTATATAATTAATATAGATACCATAAAATAAAAATATAACCAAAAGTGGATAATTAATGAATTTATAAGAATTATCTAAGTAATTTGGCTGATTCCTAGATTTTTATGACTATTATATCATTTAATAAAATATTGATTGATTTAAAAACTCATTTATGTCAATTTAAATACTATTCATATCAAGACTTTTAAAAAATCTATAACAACTTTATTCATTCAAAAAACATAAAATAATTAAAATATAACAAGTCATACTCATCCATAAAATTCTTGGATTCCATAAAAAGTTTCAAAATTAATTTATTTAACATTTTTAATCCCATTTATTTAAAAGATTCATTAATGAGGAAATCTTTACACCATCATTGTTTCATTAATAAATAAATTTATTTGATGTCTAAAAACTATAAATAAAATACCATGATGTGGGAAATAGGTTTTTATTTTAAAATAATATTTATAGTATAAGAGATTACTTATATAACCCCATATAAAAATCGTTTTACTAAAAGATATGTTTATGTTAATTTTCTCTTTACATTAAATTAGTTAATATAAAGTGTCATTATCATTCCCAAGTGGCTCCATTGGGTCCCAAAATAAACCCAAGTATTCACTTGGTCGGAAATATCTCATCCCATAGAGTGAAGACAAGTGTAAGGGTAATTTAATATTATTATAATACTATCTGTTTACCCTTATTTTCCAGATTTACCTTTTATCCATGGTAAATAAAATATTTACCGATGTAAATATTCAAAATGTATAAAAATAAAATTTTACTATTTACACAATGTAGACCTCATGATTCCAAATATGGAATACATTTCTACAAATTCAATACATATAATTTTCAAAATTAATTTAAAATTAATTCTCGTTGTCAAACCAAAAAGTTCGTTTTTAAGCAGTAATACCTATCAAAAGATTGACCTTTGTTTATGTACAATTTTAAAGTGAACTTACTTATAATGAACAAAATTCGATTAAATAGTAAAAATATTTTCTATTTACACTTAAAAAAATAAAATAGATTATATAACCATATAAATAAATTAAATTAAAAAGAAGTTTTTAATTAAAATGCATTATTTGTCATTATTCATTAAAAAATTAACTTTATCAGAAAAATAAAAAAATTTAAAAAAGTTAATTTTGATGTCTCGATTATAAATAAAATTTTAATTTTTCCAAATAGAATTTACAAAATTTAAAAAACTATATTTTAAAAGGGTTTGCCATCAAAAGGTGGAAAATGACCTTTAAAAACATATTAGAGTATTTATGCTTAAAATTAGATTCGTACACATTATAAGCCTCAAATTTTCTTAGATAAATGTAAAAACATTCAAAAAACATGTATAATTATTTTTTAGTTAGTTCTATTAATTTCCGCTAATACAACTACTAGGCTTCACCTACAATTTAAAATAATATAATATTATTATTTTCTAGTATGACTCAGCCTTATGTGTAACATAAGATTTCTGGAGAAACTCATTGTTGCGTGTCTGGTATGCCATCAAACATAGAATCCCTATCAAAGTAAAATTAATATTTAATTCATAAATATTAATAAATATGAAAATATTATATTCTTTATTTACCTGGGATGTTACAATTACAATATAGATATATTAATACATTAATAAAAAATAAAAATTTTCATTAAAACATTACATTGAAGATTTATTATTGATTATTTAAATGTAAATTTCCACAGAAGAATTTTAGTGCAATGTTCCATTGACATTTCAATGTATAATTTTTTTATTTATCTTTATTATTAATACATTAAAAATATATTTAATTTTAATATTTAATAAAAAAAGTTATTAAAATGTTATTCAATAAAAAATGTTATTAAATATAAAATATTTAATTAAACTATATTAATTTTATTGAAATTGTATGTCACATAAATTCATTTTAAAATGTTTGAAAATATCCAATTATAAATTAACATATCATATTTTTATTTCACTTTATTATTAATAATTAATAATAATATTTTGTATTAAATGATTTGTATTTATCTTTTTTGTTAATATTTAATAATATAATTTTTATGTAAACAGTTTATTGTTATACTTTATTTAAAACCCTTCACATGGGAGGAAGGATATTATCATACAACCATTCAAAATAAATTAATTTGATTTTCAAAAATCACTTTATCTAAAAAGTGAATTCAATTCCACATTTTACTTTTTCTAGGTATGGGTCATCCCACCATGTACCTGACCCTCAAGTCCAGGTGCTGGACCCAAGATGATAAATTTTTCACGTTCACCCTACGTTCCATCAAACCCGCCCCATGTGTTCAATATTATGATGTTCCCCCGATGGGAGAATTCTACCCACTGTTGCCTCTGTTATAACACCGTTAACACCCCAAAAAAACACCCACATGAATTGAAAGGAACCAAATTCAACCCTTAAAATTTTAAAGAGAATGTTTTTTAGTTTCCAAGTATTGAACTATATGACTGATTGAAATTTTAAATATTTATTTCAAAGAAACACTTTTGAGGAAAAACTGGGAAACCTCACAAGGTTGAAAGTCAATGTTAGAGAACATATAAAGAAGAAGAAAATAATTAATAATGATAATAATATTAGAGGAATAAAAAAACCAATATAAACCCCATTTAATTGAATATTCCTTTTTTCATATTATTCAAAATTTGATCTTCAAAGTGATCTGTTAAATTATCCAAAGTCTGTATATATTAAACTAGGATGATCTTCCTTTTATTTAAGCCTCATACTAGAATTCAGTTTTGTTGTTAATCCAAACCCTTTTATACAAATTTAGATTAACATTAATCATTATCTTAGGAATTTTTTTCACCTAGTCCTTTGGTTCTTAGATTTTGAAAATTATTTATAGCATTTCCTCAGAATACAGTATGATCTCCAAACAGTTTTATTTCTATGGTCCAACCCTTTCTGTTGTTCTCTCTTTAATAGTCCTTGATTTTTGAGGTATAACTTCCATCATGTCACTAAACTGATCGTGTCCCATAGGGCCTCCAAATTATTCCATTTTATTTTTCACCATGATTTTTAGTGTTCTTATTAAACTGTTCCTACTTTGTATCCTTACAATAAAGAACCTTTTTGGCTACCCCACTTTTAGCCGACCTTGTTTCCATCGGTGTTGGGAAGTATGAATAGTTCTTATGCCCTTTAGATTTCATTCCCTTAGTCACAATGCATCTCCATGATTCCCAGGTTCCAATCCAGCCCTTCTTTCTATATAGGATATGCATGCCACTACCTTTCATCCTCTGCAGACTATCCACAAAGATTTGATTGAATCTATCAAATTTATAAACTACCTCATGGTGGTCATGCACCTCATAATTCTCATCCTCTTGGTCATGAACAAGTTCTTGGAATTGCATACTTTCAAAACGATTTCCAAGATTTGGAGTCAGAGAACTCCCGTCTGGACTCGGCCTGCACAGAGCCTACACCTAGCCCATATTAGCATTATAGGAGTCCAGAATTCAGTTAACATGTGGCGTGTAGGTAGAAGGAGTAAATGTCTTAGAAATATCTCCTAATTTTAATCAATTCCAGTACACATGGATGAATTGGGATTTGGTGGGGTATAATATTATTTTCCTAGTCCTCCCAATCTATGAAGGTCTTAAGGGGTTGTTCACATCATGTTAGTTGGACCTCCGCAATGTTGAATCCATGGATACATGAAATAAGAAGACTGTGATAATTGGAAAAGGAGATAATCATAATGAGGGGTAATAGAAATTCAAGATAGTGAAATCAACTCTCAGTGATAAGGGACCAGGGGATGGCAGAGGTGGTGTGTACAGTTGGATTTTCAGACCTAATTTTTGAAAAAGGGAGGTATAGAACAAAAAACATGTCGACTATCTGTAAGTATATATACCACTTTGTTTTTTATATTTTTATGTTTTATATATATACTACATTGAATTTATATATTTATATATGTTTATATAATTTTTACTAAATAAAGAATAATATATATATATTATATATAAATATATATAAATATATTTAAATATGTAAATAAATATTAATATTATATATATGTTAATATATTTTTGTGTGTATACATAAATACTTACAAATCCATACTAAAATATTTCTCATTAACAGTATGGAAAAGGTCTTTAACAGTGCTAGAGAATCTTTGTTGTCCTTAGCATTGTTAGGGGGGTTCTCTTTATCAACACTAGTTTAGCATATATAAATGTCAAACCTACTACATTGTGTTTTTTATATAATAACACACTATAGTAAAAACCTATAACATGTATAGAGAAAATCTATAATGTAATTTAAAAAAAATTAACATCACAAATACAAAAAAAGACACGGCTATATACAGTTAAAAAAATATTTTGTATAATTACATTTAAAATTTTCCAAAATAATTTAAAAACATTAATGTTTTATTTTATTTGGTACCCATGATCCCCCATCAAAAAAGTCAACCCATGGTATCAAATTCCAAAAAATTCACCCCAATATGTCAAAAAGAATAATTTTATATAATAAAAAATATAATGATTGTAATACTGTAAAAAATTAAATTAAACATTAATATGGAAGAATACATTAATAAAATGTCAATTTTAAATAAAAATTCATAGTTTGAGTTATACTGATAACACCATTCATTGTATTGAGGTAGGGTTGACTCTTATGCATCAAAAATTACTTATATATTATTTTCCTAAAGTATTAAAACAATCAGAATGTGTTTACTCGATTTTGAGTATATCATTTATTCCTTTTACTAAAATTAATTTCAATTTGAAATATAGACACCCTAGAAGTTATAATAATCACATAGTGAATCGTATTGAGGTGTAAATAACTCATACCTATCAAAAATTACATATATATCATTGTGCTAAATTACCAAAATAATTTCGGTACGTTTTCTTGGTTTTCCATATGTAACTTTTGTTGTTCACTAAAATGTCATTTCCAACCGGAAACACACACTTTGAGTTATACTGGTCTCATCGTATGTCAGTTTGACTTGATAATACATCATACGCATAAAAAATGGATTATGAGTTTCTTTCCAAAATTATCAATACAAGATGAATGGTTTTTCTTGGGTTTTATTGAATGACACAATTTTTGAACTAAAATGTCAATTTTAAACTAATAATGAATACTTTGAGACATACCAGTCACATCATGCATCTTATTGAGGTTTAGTTGATTCAGAAACATAAAAACAATGACTCATGGATCATTTTCTTAAAGTATCAAAACAATTTGAATGAATTTTCTTGGCTCTCAGTATGTAACTTGTTCTTTTTTACTTAAATTAATGTTAATTTTAAATAAAAAAGAAACCCTTGGAGTCATATCGGGAACACCATGCATCATATAGAGGTTAGGGTGATTCCGACACATCAAAAATGACTTATGGATTGTTTTCATAAATTATCAAAATAATATTAATATGTTATCTTAGTTTTAAATATGTCATTTTTTGACTTAAATTAATGTCAATATTAAATAAAATTAGACATTTTTAGTTATACTAGTCACACAATGCATCATATTGAGGTGTAATTGATTTTTACAGATCCAAAATGACATATAGATCATTGTAATAATCTTTCAAAATAATCAATACGTGTTTGCTCAGTTTTCAGTATTTCACTTTTTTCTTATACAAAAATTAATGTGAATTTTAAATAAAAAGGCACACTTAGATTTATACTGGTCACACCATGCATCATATTGAGGTGGGGTTGATTATTACATCTTAGAAATGACTTATGAATCTTTTTCTTAATGAATCAAATAAATATGAATTTGTTTTATCAGCTTTCAGTATGTCACTTATTCTTTTTACTAAAATTAATGTCAATTTTAAATAAATAGAAACACTTGGAATTATATCGGTCACACCGTGAATCATATTTAGTTGAGACTGATTAATACATGTCCAAAATGAATTATGGATAGGTCTCCTAAAGTCTTAAAAAAATATGAATATTTTTTCCTAGTTTGGAGTATGTGACTTGAGTTTTTTATTAAAATGTATTTTGAAACTGGAAACAAAAACTTCAAGTCAGACCAGTCACTTCATGTGTCAGTTTGATGTGTGACTACATCCTACATGTCAAAAATGACTTATGTATCATTATAATAAATTATCTTGAAAAGCCTATTATTTTTTCTTTTTTTTCAATGAGTGACACTTTTTGAATAAAAATGTCAATTTTAAATTGATAACGGAGACTTTGAATCAAAACAGGAACATCATGTATTAGATTGAGGTGTGGCTAATTCCTATACGTCAAAAATGACTTATGGATCATTTTCATAATGTATCAGAACAATATGAATATGGATTCTTGGTTTTGAGTTTGTTAATTTTAATTTTTACTAAAATTAATGTCAATTTTATATAAAAATACACACTTGGAGTCATACCAGTCACACCGTGCATCAAATTGAGGTATAGTTGATTCTTACACATCACAAAAGACTAATGGATTGTTTTTATAAATTATTAAAATAATAAAATTCATTTCATTATTTTTTAAGCATGTCACAAGTTCCTTTGACTAAAATTAAGGTTAATTTTAAATAAAAAGAAAAACTTAGAGTTATATAGGTCACATAGTGTGTTGGATTGAGGTTTTGTTGATTCCTACATGTGAGAAATGACATATAAACCATTTTCCGAAAGTATCAAAATAATCCAAATTTTTTATTAGTTTTTCGTATGTCAGTTGTTATTTTTACAAACATTAATGGGAATTTTATATAAATAGAAACACTTATAACAATATCAGTCACAATGTGTTTCATATTGATGGGTAGATTATTCATACCCATAAAAATGACTTATGGATCATTTTAAAAATCTATAAAAACAATCCAAATGTGTTTGATTAATTTGGAGTATATCACTTGTGTTATTTATAAAAATTTCATTTGAAACTGGGAACACATACTTCGAGTCATACAAGTCATATAGTGTGTTTTGTAACATGATATTACTTACTACACATCAAAAAATTAATTATGAATCTTTTTCTTAAAATTTCAAGATAGTTTGAGCACAATTTCTTAGTTTTTAGTGAGTGACACTTTTTGAACTAAATGTCAATTTAAAACTGATAACAAACACAATGAGTCATACCAGGAAAATTTTATATCAAATTGAGGTGTGGCTAATTCCTACACCTCAAAAGTTACGTATGGGTAATTTTATTAATGTATCAAAACAATAAAAATTCATTTTCGTGGTTTTGAGTATGTCAATTGTCTTTCTTACTAAAATTAATGTCAATTTTAAATAAAAATACACAAATGGTGTCATACTAGTCACACAATAAATCCCATTAAGATGAAAATGATTTTTATATGTCGCAAATGACATATAGATCATTTTACTAAAGTATAAAAACAATAAAAATGCATTTTATTGGTTTTGAGTACGCCACTTTTCTTTTTTATTAAAATGTCATTTAAAACTGGAAACATACTCTTTGACTCACATCAGACTAATCATGTATTGGTTTTATGTGATAGTGATTTCTATATGTTAAAAATGAATTATGAATCATTAAAAAAATTATAAAGGCAATCTAAGTGCATTTCTTAGTTTTCAGTACGTGACAGTTTTTCATCTAAATTGTCAATTTTAAACTGATAATGAACACTTTGGTCATATTGAGAACATAGTGTATCAGATTGAGGTGATGATAATTCTAACATGTCATAAATGGATTACAGATTATTTTCTTAATGTATAAAAACCATCCTTTTTTGTTTTGAGTATGTTAGTTGTCTTTTTTTCTAAAATTAATGTCAATTTAAAATAAAAATAAGAACTTGGAGTCATAACTGTCACAATATGTGTCAGATTGAAGTGAGGACGATTACTTCACTTCCCAATGTCTCAAAAAATACTAAAATTCAATTTTTATCTTGTTTTTCATTGGATTTATTTGTCAAAATGGAAACACTTCATATAAAGTCGATGTTCCTAACTAAAAAAATATTTAGTTTTGGTAGTTCAACAAAGAGCAGAAATAGAAATCATTGTAATATTTCAAAAAAGTATCATGTTATCTATTTTGTGGCTTGTTTTTAATAGTTTAAAGTAAAATATGACTACCTAAAATATCTATTAAAAAATATAAATGATTATTAGATAAAAATTATAAAGAAATTAACATAGAAATAGTAGATAAAAATATGAAAAAAATAATTAAATATAATATTGTAAATAAACTATTCATGATGGATTTATACATTCTTGACCAATTTTATTATTATTTTTATCAAATTTATAGTCTCGAACAAGAAGGATTAGCTTATAACTAACCACCCCAACTCAAATAAAAGAATACAGGTGTATAATAAATCAATTATTAGGAGATTAATACTAAAAAGAAAAAAAATTAAACATAAATAAGAAACAACACATTAATTATATGTAAAATGATTTTACTATGGGAACATCATGATTAAATCTGGGAATGAGTATATGCATCATAATTTATTTTCCTTTAAAGGTAGTAGAGGGATCTTAAAGGAAAGTAATAAATTCCAACACTAGAGGGGTGAAAAGGTTTTGTGGGAGAAGAAGTATGTGTCAGTTTTGGTGTATAAATACATGAAATATGGAAAGAAATATTCTAAAATAAGTGAAATTTATAAGGAATAATGAAAATTAAATAAAAATTTCCATATATAATTTTTTGGTAAAATAGAGAAAGTATACCATAACATTACCTTTACATCTTTCCAAAGTGTTTCATTCATTATATATTGTTCATCCGTGAGATTAGTAACTTCATCATGTGTAGAAGAATTTATCTAAAAGAGTAGTCAGACATTTAATTTAGATTATGTCAATTCAGTAGATAATAGATAATATTATGAGGAAAAACATTATATTTTAAAAAACAATATTACCTTCTCATTAAACTCTTAGTTTCAACCTCAAAGTACAATATCTCAAGAGAATGTACAACTTTGAACAAACCAACCCAACCTAGAAAAAGGAATACACCTATAAAAAAATTATTATGTGATAAATACTAAAAATAAATAAACTAAATATAAATATCAATCAATCTGTTATTTATTTTGTAATTAACATCTTCATTCCATGTATATACATTATGCTATCAAGTATGTTTCCAATTCATTTCAAAAAAATACACATAGTCTTATAAATATATTAATTTTACATAGTATTAGTAGTAATAGAAAAATATAAATTTAAAAAGGATTAATAAATATTTCTAATTAAATTGTAATTATCGTTGAAAATGCCTCTTTAGGGATGCTAGTTTGTTGGTGGAATATGATATCTCTCATAAATTTAAAAATATAAAAACAAAAATCTTTTTCATTTGATTGTCTCCGAAACTGTATAAATATTGAGAAAAATAATAATTTTTTTTATATGTGTTTGGAAACTGAACTATTATTATATATACCAAGAATGTTTTCTACTTGTATAACTTTTAAAACTCCATTGGCGCATGGGCTGACCTCATTCCATGATTTTCATGATATTTATACACCACCCTATCATAAAATATTTTAATTAAAGTATTGTTCTAAATAATTGGATGTAGTGTATTAAAAATTGAAAATCATCATCGTGTGTGGTCGATTTTTTGGGTATCTGTGCTGTGAATCCAACAAATAAATATTTAGAGTATCCAAATTGATCGCAGTGAGAATCTAAGATTCCTAAAAACAAAAAATTGAATAAGTAATGAAAGAAATGAAAATATATTTTATATTATTAAATTGTAGAGTTTTAACCCTATAATTTTGGTATTAAGAAGTGTCTATCATTCAAATATTTTCTTTGAAATTATTTGGCCAGTTTATATAATATTTCATTCATTTTTTATCTATTTTTTTCTATAGAAGTGATTTGTGGAGTAATGAGTAAAAATTTATGTTCATGGGGTAATACTTTTAATTAGTATTGATATGTTCGTTTGAAAAAAATATTAAATGTATTTAGTCATAATTATAATTTTATATCATCTTTTAAAAAAACATATCAGGAAAACATACCGCATGTATAAATTTAGAACTTAACCTCCTAGCCATTCATTGTTGAATATTTCATTTACATTTTCAAGATCAATGTATTACGTAACATCCTCTATGTATATTTTTTTCATAAAAATAACTATGTGATTCCTACCATTTTGTAACTTCGTATCCACATGAACCTTCAATGTTAGTAAATGCAGATATTAAACGGGTGGGGTAAATGTTTTTTTAGAAGATATTTTTTAATGGTTGGTAAATACATTAGATGGTTTTGAGTTTACATTTCATTTAACACCTCCCCTTTGTCAATATGTAATAACATTCATCGATTTAGACCTTTTTTCATTAATTGTTAATGATTTATCATGAAAAATAATTTAGAAATGAATACCTTCAGGTCGAAATGTTATTTTAAACGATCTTATGGACATTTTATGAATGTTGAAATATCTTGGTCGACTATATGAATATATGAATCCTCATGTGGAACATGTATCTTGACAGTTAGCTCATGAGATAAGGTAATCACCACTCCCACATGACCTAATAGAAGTGGTATGATGTATATACTATTATATTTGATATCGAACAACGTATCCCTTTCAACAAGAAGATGGGTTGGTGTTCATATATATAAATCAGAGTCATTTTCACCATGTATAATATCAATACAGGAATGGTATTAGTGTCCGTCTGACTCACATTTCAAAGAAAAAATTATTAGAATATTTATTAGCTCAACGACGACAAATATTTTATGGAAATGGGTTTCCTCAAAGATAGTGGGGGTGGGGCAGGATATTCACGTGATGGTTGTTCTTGAGTTATTTCTTCTCTTCCCCCCCAATAACAGTTTCTAGAAACTCAGTCTTCTAATGAAATATTTATTCAAGGGAAGTTAATATTACATTCATCTCTTCTATTTTATTGTCATTATCGTGCTGTTTTTTCTCCATATATGTTTGTGGTGCCACACCAAAACACTCACATATGATGCATCAACACTATTCTGACCACTTCAAGGCCACCAAGAGTTGGTGTTCATCTAGTACAAGTTTTGATGATTCATGTGTCTATGTCAAATGTAAAATATAGTAAAATATGTAATTATAATTTTGTAATTTCAATTTAAAGAAATATTTTATTATGTAATACTTACAAATGTTTCCCATACTTTTTGTTTCTTGTCTTTTATTAGTAGTCTATATTTATTTACACACTCCTCCTTCCAGAGTACACAATGTGATATGGAAGGGGATTAGGATTTGGATTCATCAATCTTCATATAAATGGGGGAACATAATTATGTTGTTTTTTTAATGTGACACAAAATTATTACAGTAGATTTAAAATATGTACCTTTTTTCAAGTGAAGTGTACCCTATACATTCTTTTTGGTAGGGGTAAATTGGTTTTTCTTATCATTCCTTATTTTCATCACTCAATTTCTGTTTCATATATATAAAAATTTCAATCAAAGAGATGAATACTTGTATTTTCCAACAATGTATCACTTCCCACAATGTACCTAAAAAAATATCCACACAATGGGTAGTAAATTCCTCCCATGCTTCTTGGATTATGAGGTTTGAATACATAAGTGGTGGGTGAAGGTTTATTTTCCCTTCAGTGTCATTAATATGAGATCTCATTATAATTGTGTGAAATCATCTCTGAATCCTCCCAATAATAATTATTACATATTTGTTGTGGGATTAATCTACTATAAATTCACTCTTCAGGGGTTGATAAAGACTAATTTAGTGTATAATTACTTTATTCTTATTAAAATAATGAAAGGATATCATAATGTTACCATAATATCGACCATGATAAGTTCCTTAAGTGTGGAAACAATATGGTGTAGAGAATATACATCAATTAGAATGCATTTTTGTGTTATGATCCTAATGTAACAATTGGATATAGACTTGTTGGGGTTAATAGCTTGGCTACCCACATTTCTTCTGACCTCAAATTTGATGCCTTTATTTTTCACCTTAATAATTTTTACTAACAACATCACACTATGACACTTCTATTTATTTTGAAGTATTGGTTCTTCACCATATTCCATTTACTAGGATTCAACATCATCAATATATTGTTCCTCTATATTGGTAACATTATCACAAGCAGAAGGTTGTTGTTCCTCTTCCCTTGGAGCAGTAGAAGGTTGATAAAACAATTGTTCCTCAGGATTGGGACCATCGACACATGTAGAGGTAATTATATTCCAAATTGGTTTACCATTTAATTTAGATTATGTAAATGAATCAGCTAAAATATAATAACATTAGGTGACACAATTTATATTACAAAAAAATATAACATGATTATTGAACACTCTTTTTTTAAATATTGAAGGGATTTGGACCCTCTATCGAGTATCCAAATCCCTTAATTGTGATCCAATTTGACGTACAACATCCCATCCAAATTGGGACCAAAACAAAATGATTGTGTTGTCCCAATTAAAGTGTCTTCCTTAGTTGAATTCTCATCTAACACTTCATTGTGTTTTATCAATAATAGAACAATTACCACTTTAGGTTTGCATGATCTAGATTAGAAAATAATCGTACTGCCTGTGATTCCATTATAAATGGTTCTCCTTTATACCCTTCCATACTAAAATACACATTCAAGAATCCAAATTCATCTATTTTAACAACACTCCTTTAATCAACATACTTTTATTGAAAAATTGGCACCTGGAATGTTGTATAATTCATGTTACAAATTTTTTTAAGGTTACCAAATATAACATATTCAAATAAATTTGACTTATATACTTAGTACTAGAAACATGCATTGGTTAATCCAAAAGGGTAACTACACTATTTTTCATGGTACTTTCTCCATCATGCTCATTTCTATTGAATGTATAACCATTAATTACTTAACCATTATATGATAATACATACAAAATTGTTCCTCCTACTAGTCATTAAAGTCATTATGAAATTGAATCTAGATTTTTATCTATCTTGTTAAAAATAAAATCTCAAAACTATGTTATATAATTTTGATTATGTATATTTTATATCCATCTTTCATCCCCTAATGGATTAAAATTCCTAATAAATTATTTTTGGGTTTCCACATATGGGGAAACCTCTAAACTGTTATGGAAAATGTAATGATGGGTATGCTCTCGATCTATAATATTGATTGTGATAACATTTCATCCAAAAATCACTTCATCAATAATCTACCCATTGGATAAGATTTCAGTAGACCAATTCCTTCCACACCAGACAAGTATTTGGTACATAATTCAATAGATTCCTCAAAAATATATAACTCTGTAATGAAACCCTCTGGATGACTTCTATTTTTTTCATACCCTTTCAAAATATTATTATACAATTCAATGGGGTGCATACATATATAATTTGTAGGACCACATCGTCAAAAATATCTTACTAATTTATCAATCATGCAAAATATTATATCAAATAATGAAATCAGGAATAACATCTTCAATTCACATAATATGATGAAAATTTACTTTTCCCTAGTTATAAATATCACCAGGTATATAAATTTTCTTTATATAGATTTTAAAAAGAAAAAAATGCATGATAAACATATGACATAAATTATTGGTCAAAATTTAATGTCAAGCTATTTGAATAATATCTTGCATAAAAATTTGAAAATTATGTGATTTCATACACTTTAAAATTAAATCAATCAGTGAGATGATATTTATGATATTTGATTAATACCCCTCTGTAATCTTTACATCATTCAAGATGTTGTAAAATAGTTATCTCTCCTACTTAGAAAGAGTGCAAGAAGCTGTAGGAAGAAAGGTACTTTTTTACCCATCCTTAGCACTAACTCTTCATGTATTCCCATGTCAACCATGTCCAACCTTGATTCAATTACAACCTTTATTTTTATGGGTGTATTTAGTAACATTCAAATGTCACTTTCACATACATTATTTTCAACAAGTATAACATCAAGAAAATATATGATGTACAGAAAACTCTTGTATATTAATTCAAAGAAAAGATTTATTTTTGTTTCATAATGTTTATCAGAAAAGGTTCACCAAAAGAAGTCTCCACATATTTTACATTCTAAAAGAGTGGTTCACTTATTAGTGGAGAAAAATATATATTTTATTTTAATCGAATGATGTCATCCATGATTGGTACTTAAGTATTTGAGGTAGAAATCTGCGATGTTCTAGAAACACAGTATTCAATGAATAAATCAACCTAATTGATTTTTTACCTTATTATGAAATTGGAGACCCTTGACTTCTATTAATGATATATCATTACATTGTTTTGGTCCTAATATAATCATATAATACATGACATATTTTGGTTTCATGCTTAACCAAAGGGGAAAGGTATAATTTACGAACATAACTAACCATGTACTGTGAGTTCTTATTTGAAAACCAAAAGGATTCACTCTATTTTTATATAATGAAAGATGAAGGTTTCTTAGATCAATTACAAATTAAGGATATTCATGTTCAATTCTCTTCCACTAATGAGAGTATAAATGTTGAAGTTTCCTAACTTTATTTCTTGTATCTACATGCCACATCAATTATCTTGAATTCTCTTTACTTCCATATAAGCACATAAACCTTTGGATGAAGGGAAAATATGATACAAATTTAATAGGACCCGATTCAGATTTCATTAATCGAGAAACAACACCATTTGGGAATTATTTAATTTATTTTTGGTCCTTCAAAAATAGCGTACAGTCATTTGGACATGCATGTATTCTTTTAGAGACCATACCCATCAAACATAGATTTCTTTTAGCATCATATATTTTTCCAGGGAGCTCATTTCCTTATAAGATAATATCATTCATGAGATCAAGTATTTTAGTAAAACTGGAATCAATCCATCAGTTTTCTCATTTCAAATTATATATCTTCAGTACGGTTGAAAGTTTTTTATATTTAGTGAAACTAGCATACAATGAAAAATTTGAACAGCTCTTTATCTTCTCAAACAATTTTTGACTATCATGAAGTTAATATTTAACTGTCATTTTCATTTCCTCAATACTACATTCATCACCATTCACACATGTAATAAAATCCTCGATACAGTCTTCATCATTGTCCATGCATATAATTATATAATATGATCCATAAAAAATAGAGGTTTCGCATTCACTGTCTAAATTTTATTTTTCCCCATGTCTATTCCAACATTTATAAATGTGATCAATTACATGAGAGATAAAGTGTTATTCTAACTCCTCATGACTAATTAGTCTTGAAAAACAATAGTTTAAACATGAACAAAGGATTCGAGAAGGGTGATATGAATGATCTTTTGAAAACATAATGAACTCATTCACTACATCTTCATATTCTTTAGTCATGCAATTGACATCCATCAATTCTATATTCATATCCTTCCTATTTTATTTGGTAATATTAATATTTAACACAATAAATACACAAAATATGTTCAATTGTATAGGTATCTCATGAATTTATTGGAAGAAAATGGAAATAATGGAAAATAGATTATCATCCCACATGATAAGAAAACTTATTGAAGGAAATTTATAAATATTATGAAGTAGATTTCACTTTTAAAATTTTTTTTTTACATTATATTTTTAATGATCAACAACAAATTTTTATGAGTGTAAATGTAGTATAAAATCACATTTACATTATAAAAAAAATCAAATACAACCATTGAATGTAATAATGAAAAAATGAAAATATGTATATTATTTGAAAACCATTTTCATAATAGGAAATACATCTATTAAATATAATAAGGTTTTTTAAAAAAGTATTTTATTTTTTAAAATATTTTCAACACTAAAATTGAATTTATGAAAATATAAAAGTGTCAATCTGTTGATAAATTGGAAAAAGTATATAGTTATAAAAGTATAAATTAAAAATGAGTCTATATTTATAATAGTATATAAAATTATTTATGTATATAGAAGTTTAAAATTATATATAATTTATAAGATAATATATATTTTAAAGAAATATACACAATTTATAAATGTATATAAATTTATAATACTACATAAAAATATATATATGTTATAAAAGTATACATAATTTATAGGAGTAAATAGTTTTAAAAATTTATAAATGAATAATATTATAATATATAAAAGTGAAATTTATGAAACTATAAATGTATAAAATTATTCGATTTTAGTCCATTTAGATCAACAACATATCATAAGGTCTAATCAGACCCATTTCTCCACTACTGGATTCATGAATCGAGGGTTATAAATAAAAAACCATGTGGAATGCAGAACCAAGATTGACATGACAGCTCATAAACATGTCCCCACTCTCACCCAACCTGCTTAGTCCCAATGTCCATTATATTATCCTTTATACAAAAAGAACCCAAATAAAAAATGGATATTCCAGAACATAGGATCATATTGAGGAATGAAACAAAGATCTAATACAATTTGAAAAAAATCGACTCTGGCTTCCACCAAAACCAAATCCTGAACTGACTGTCCATTGCGCCTAAAAGATTTTCCTGATCTATAAAATATTCAATCTAGTACCCAAGAATCACGGAACACTCATAGGAATGGTTTTACCTAGTAATTCTGACATAAAATAATCATCCAAATAGTGTAAGTAGTATTAATAAGATAAAAACATTACTATAGTAATAAAAACTAGGTCTAAGATTGAATGAAACACTTGTGGTATATGAAAGGTTGTGTACACTGAATGGTATATGCGGGGTGTGAGGAAAAATTCCTAGTATGATTTCAAAAACGATTATTTGAAATTCCATTAGAAAAAAAGTTCAATTGAGTTAGTTCTAAAAAAATAAATATAATCTTTTTATACATTTATATATATTAATAAATCAACCTCAAATTTGTGGATTCTCTAAAAAACATTTATTCAACTTTTTTCAAATGAAATAATATCGTGAAAATGATTTAATAGAAGTCACACAAAATGTATAAAATAACTCAATTTCCATTTCAAAAATTCCTTTAAAACCATTACAAAATCCATTTTCTAAACCAATGTTCACTATATGATTAAAAGAGGAAGTAAATGGAACCCCATAATCCATGAAATAATGAATGAAATAAAGTTAATCCACTAAGGTTTCATATACAAATGTTAAGATAACTAGGGATACAACCTATATTGAATCCATTTAAATCTAAATACCTCCAACTAGAGTGCAATAAAAACAGAACCATTTTGGAACTCCAAGCACCAACCCAATGATCCCATGTTCGGTACATCAAAACCAAGATCTCAATTTATAGGCTCAAAAACTAGAACACAGAAGAAATAAACTTTTCACCAAGTTATATGAACCACAAAATGCCTAAAATCACCCTAGAACCCATATAGAATGACCAAAAACGTGAAATATATCAAAGAAACCTCGAAGTATCTCATCAACTCCGAATCCACTGAAGATAGAATCACCAAAATAAATAACCACTTTCAGAACAAAAGAGTCACAAAATTCTACCCCACAAAACTGGATTATTCCAACACACATACTAAAAACATAGATCATTAAAAATATATGGAAGAAAAATATTGAATAATCCATAAACTAAATAGAATCCCCATAAGGTTTACATCTAAAGATATACCTTCCATTAATTTTTACAACCTTTCTTGGAGGAAAATTTTAAATAACATGAAACATTAACTTAACTAGTTCATTCCTTGAAAATCATACCAAATAGTCCTACTATATAAAAGAAAAAAATGCATAATAAAAATCCATAAAATAATGGAACACGATCACACATAAAAAAATCATTTTGCTTTATAATCTAGGAACCCTATTAAAGGACTCGAAGTCTATTTTACAAGAAAATCACACACTTGAAATTAAATTTAATATAAATTCCTATATACATTTTAAATTAAATGAAATTAATTCAGAATTTATTAATGTTTATAAGTATTATTATGTGATACAATATTTTCAAAAACTCACCTTATATGGGCACACACCATTTTAAAAACACTAAAACCCTTTAAAAAATTATTTCATTTAGAAAACCAACCAAAACCCACATAACCAACTCTTATTTTTCAAAATAATTTCTAAATCACCATCCAAAAAAAATCATAAAATTTTATAACCATATAAATTCAAAAAAATACATTTTAAAAACACAACCCAAATATTATTTAAAACTAACATTCTATAAAAATATTTTTTTCCATCTCAAAAAATTTTTAGAACATGGACAAAAGGAATGACTCAAAAAAACTATAATAAAAAAGATAGTCATAAATCCTCAACATATAATAAGGTCCAATTAAATCCATTTATCCACTACCAGGGTCCAAGAATCATGTGGTATAGATAAAAAACCAAGTAGAATGCTGAACCATGCTTGAGTCTGTCTGAAGGTTTGATGGGCCACGGCCG
This sequence comes from Viscum album, assembly GCA_963277665.1. Taxonomy (NCBI): domain Eukaryota; kingdom Viridiplantae; phylum Streptophyta; class Magnoliopsida; order Santalales; family Viscaceae; genus Viscum; species Viscum album. Next base: position 812,955,916 of record OY728122.1, on the reverse strand, counting down.
GTGATGTAACAATTACTGAAGAATTTCTTAAATGAGAATTTGGTCACTGTCCGATGTATTAGGTCGTGAAAACTAACCCCACACCACTATCATCCTTATATTTTTATCCTAAAATCTAAAAATTACCCCCATGGAAACACACTATGAAATTGAGTATCAAAACATTATCATTAATGATCAAAATGAAATCTCAAAATCAAAATTTAACACATATCTTAGATTTGGAATGAGAGTTTTGGCAACAACGAGAGTAGAGTTTGTTGAGAAAGACATCATGATGATAGGGCAGTGACAAGATTTGGGTTCAGTGAGAGCGGAGGTGTGGTGACAGTGGGGTTCGGAGAGAGAGGTCGTGTGCCAGAAGTTGGGTTCAGTGAGAGCAGCGACAGTAGTGAGAATAGGTTTTGGTGAGAGTGGCGGCGAGCAGCAGTATAGTTCTACAAGTGAAGCAGTGCACCAATAGTGGGTTCAGTGAGAGCGGTGATACAACAACAATTGTGTTTTGTAATAGCTTGAAGGTGTGTGAAAGAAGACATCTGCTTAGTGTTCTTTTAAATGAAGGGATAAAACTTTTATCAAGGATTTTCAAAAAATGATGACAATGTTACCCCTTTATGAGTGGTAAAAAAACTTATAAAACATGTCTTTAACTGTACTAATATTATAGTACAGATAAAGATTAGATTTATCAGTACTTTTTAGTACAGATAATGGGATGTATTTATTAGTGCTAAAAATGCTAATAAAGATCTGATATTAATAATTTATTTATATTGTTATATATATTTATAAAATCATATATATAATAAATATATTTATTTATTTATAATTATAACTATAAATAAATATATATATATATAATAAATGAAGTTATAAATATTTGTATATATTTATATAATTATATATATTTATTTATAAATATTTATATAATAAATATGGTCATAAATATTTGTATATAATTATAAATAATTTTATATATTTAGTTAATTATATATATTTATTAAATTATAAATATATTAAATATTATTATTATAATTTTATAATTAATGTCAAATATATATATATATATATATAGTTATAATTATAAATAAATTTATATATTTTAAATAATTATGTAATTATAATAAATATATTTATTATATTTATAATTTCAAAATTATATATAATAAATATATTAAATATATATATTTAAAAATTATAAATATATTTATTATAATTTTTTAATATTTTAAATAAATAAATAGTTATTTATAATTATAAATATAAATAAATATATACGTATTTATTATTATCAATATATAATAAATATATTTATATATTTATAATTATATATAATAAATATAATTATTATAATTTTATAACTATTTAAATATATATATATATATATATTCATATATTTATAAATATTTTTATATAATTATGTATATTTATAAATTTATAAATTTAATAAATATATTTATTATAATTTTATAATTATTTAAATATATAACAGAAATAGTGTGAACAATTGGTAAACCCATGGTCAAAGAAATTTATTAATAAAAAAAGTACAGTTACATCCGAATAGAATCCGTAAAGTAGAAATGACACATAAGTATCACCAAAACCAGAAGTCATCAAGCATCAACCTCTTTTCTGTCTACCGCATCATCCTCAGGACCCACCCTAATTTCATGAATGCATTCCCTTTTTCCATTAAATGGGAGATTTCCATCCCTTGGCTATATCATTTGTACTTGAGGATTCCTCTCCTACCGTATAATACCCCATGTCTTGGTCTCTAGTGAAATCATTTTATGATACCCAAAGAGAATTATCCTCCAGATTGTGAAATTTTTCACGAAACACATCTCTACTTTTAGATCTATTTTAAATATTAGTCTTGTAAAATATGTAACTATTTGGGTTATATGATAATGTGGTATCTATATACTATGTAATTTCCAACCTAGTCACATTGTAAACCTATACCTTTTCACACACATTAGGATTCCCAGATCCCTTGGGAAATTCAAACTAAAAACCATCACCATCAAAAATGTTCACCTTTACCTTTCTCAAAATTTTATCCTCATTGACCCTAAATTCCATTTCTAAAGCAAAATTTCAAAAGGGGGAAACAACGTCAACCTCATCCAGTTTGGTCTCCCCAAACAAAATATTACCAATAGTGTGGTTCTACACCTTTATCTGATGAAAAACATCAAGTACATGCTATGATGGAAGATAAAACTTCACCAAAGTGACTATAACATTCCCTTTCTATATCCTTATCAATATATATCAAGGCACTATTGGAAAAAGAAATCTCCCTAAAAATCTATGGGTTCTAGTGGATCTAAATCAACACATGGATCCAAATCCAAGCCTAGGCGAGTGATCTATTTACATTTAGAGGGTTGTGGTGGGATCTTAATATCGAATTCTAAGAAAACCATGTTTTATATTAATGATTCCAAATCCCCATGGTTTGGATTTCATAGCAGCACCCGGAAGGACAACATAAAATAATCCCTTTCCAAGAGAGGAAATTCCCCAGCCATTAAAGACCGAAATAACAATTATGTGATTTCCAAGCCCTGATAAACACCATTGATGGTCCTTCTCCACTAAAGACAAGTAATAAATAATATAGAACTTAAATTCTTTTATCTTGTCAGCAATAATCCAATGGTTGGCTTCAAAAAAGGAAATGTTACCTTTCTTTGTAATTTTCTGAGAGATTGCATTAGCCTACCAAATCCCCTCAAATGATTTCATATTCAAGGAAATCATAAGAAAATGTGATTCACATGGATTGGATGATTCAGCCCCAATAGTTTGACCACCATCCACCAAAAGGGTGTTTGAGGCCTCTAGAAATGAAAAACCATAGGTACCACCCGCCACTTGCACAAATGAATGAAACAGACCTTGCAGACTGACATCAAAGCTAACAGTTTCGATCATAACCCCAGAACCCTTGGGCCTGTTAATCATAGTAGGATGATATTCCAAAACTGTAGCAATAGATAAAATATGGACATATATTTTCACATCTTCCCCTAATGTCCCTTTTCATTTCATGGTTTCTAGATCTAAACCCCTACCTATGAAGGTCTGATCTCTGGCAGGCGTTCCTTCAAGTCGATGGATCCCCATGGATTTCTCATCCAGATGTACTCCCCTCAGTGCAAGATTAGAAGCTAGGCCACAATGGGGATGAGATGCAACATGGGTTTTCTGACCAGGAGGTCTTGGGTGGGACTACTACGAGCAGCCCGGTTGGGCACTATGGAGGAGGAGTTAGTGTTCAGCTCTCTGGTGTAGTTGTGCCATTAGTTGGGTTTTAAATAAATAAATATATATATTTATTAATATTTATAATTCTATGTAAATATATTTATAAATATATGTATAAAACTAAATATATATATATATATATATATATTTAATAATATATAAATATATATTTATAAATTTATAAATAACGTATTTATAGGAATTTTATATTTATTTGAATAAATATATATATTCATAATTATAATTAAAATAAATATATTTAAAAAGTAATTATTTATAATTTAAATTTTATATTTATATATATGATAAATATATTTGATATTTAAAGATATTTATTCTAATTTTATAATTGTTTTTGTTAACATAACATGTTCATGGGTGTAACATGAACAAATCATACATAGTAAAGTATAGATCATAATAAAAAAGCCATCGTATATATGGAAAGATTGAATAATAAGGGTGTCAACATATAAATGAACATTCCTAATTAATACATAACATATGAAGGCATCATCATATTATGACTAATGAAAACATGTGGTACATAGAAACCCACAATCATACTGATTAATAAAATTATGATCGGATCACGTCAATTATACTTAAGCAACAATATATGATCATAAATAACAATAATCATTTCCAGGAATATCATAATTATCTCATGATATATATATATATATATATATATTAACTAAATTCATTGAACACCTATATTTATTTATTAGTAAATATAATTCTAAATAATTATATTAGAGAATTATTTATATATAATTATAAATAAAATATTTTTATATATTATTTTCAGAAAATTATTATAAATTTATAATTATGTATATATTTTTTAATAATCTTATAAATAATTTTTAAAAAATCACATATATATATATATTTGATATATTAAAAAATACTTTTTAATATATCATATTTATATTAATTATAAAGATGTGTTTTTTAATTAATGTATATAAATAAAAATTATTTTTGAATATAAATATGATAATTTTATATATGTTAATAATATTTCTTATTAAAAAAATTTACTAGTGCTAAGAATAGTGGTGATAAAGCTCTCCTTTATCAGCACTATAAAACGTTCATAAAGGATACACCTTTATCAATGTTTTTTAGTGCTGATAAACGGGGCATTTATCAGCCCTTTTAGATAGAGCTGATAAAGGAGAGGCTTTTATCTGTTCTTTTTATTTAGCACTGATAAAAGCAGCTAATTCCCTTGCTCTGATTTGTGATAGTGAATTTATATATATATAAACATTTTGAACTATGGGAAAACCAATGATCCCTTTATTAAAGAAAAGAAACAATACAAAGGAGATGCGAGACCAAAACCAGTGGCACTCAACACCTATAATGAAAACCCACACATCCCCACATGAAGTACATATCTACATTACATTGAAAATCCCCCATTTACACAAATGGAAATTGTTTTAATAAAAACAAGAACCATAAAAAATATGAAATAATGAATCAACATCAGAAACTTCCACCCAAAGCCTTGCCACATAAGCTATAAGATCCACCAAGCACCTAGAGATAACAAATATATAAAAGAATTACAACAATGAAAAACACCAAGGTAAAAATTACAATAAAAGTGGTTGGTGAAAAAATAGTTATTGGTTTGATCAAGATTGATTAATCCTATTATTAAAACCTCCCTTACCACAAAAAACATGTTGGAGGCGTCCTCATTTATAATTTTTAAACATCTTACAATAGTGAAAATGATCTTCACCATCATCCCCAACTAGAAATAATTTCATTTTAAGAGACATAGGTTCCAAAGATATGACATTAGAAACTATATCTATTTTCATTGATTCCTCTGAAAGAGATTCTTGATCAGGTGAGACATTTAAAATTCCAATAATAGAAAAAGGGTAAGATGCGGTCACCCTTATTTTCACCATACCTTTGGAAGAATAACTCATATTATAAGTATTAGTATGATGTAGAGAAGATTCATGTGACCCTTATATCAGGTTACCTGGAGTAGAAAACACCAAGACACAATTTATAAGATCACTTGTAGTAAAAGGTTCCTTCAAAGGAATTCCTCAATATTTATTATAAACTAAATTTTCCTGAGGGAAATATTGGGAATAGGAAATATCCATAACTCTAATTCTCGAACCGTCACACTCATAGGGGAAACATTATGATCCCTCATATATCTAATATTCCCTGGAGAAGTAATCATCTCAAGAGTTCCATTAGAATTTATAATAAATAACTCAATGTAATCACTACTACAAATGATATAACCTGCAGTAATGTTGATGGGAATATAAATATCTTATTTAATGAGCTTAGTTGAAGTATCCACCCTTATAAAATACTGATATGGAAATATATTGTGTTGTGAATACTTTATCTAAACATTCGTGTATGTAAAACCTTTAATAGGCTGATAACTATTAGTGGTGGTCCACTTAGTAGGCCTCATTCCTCCTAAAAACAATCATTGATTATATCCTATAGAAATAGAACACTTCATATAATTAAATATTGTAGGAGCCCCAAAAACTAGTTTATTTTACATTCCTTTGAGATATTATGAAGAAAACATCCTTTTCTCTTTCTATAATTGAATATCAACATCCTCATGTACAAAAAGTTCATAATTAGAGTAACAATCCAAAATAAAATCCTCACCTTCCTCATCATTAGTGTCTATGATTGATGCATCTTTGTCTGTATGATCTAACCACTCATCTATAACATCATCCTAAGAGGCATCAATCATGAATATTAAAATTCTAATATATGTTCATCTTTTCTCAAGTTTCAGGTGAATAAATCCTACTTATTCATAAACTGTCTCTAGGCTTTTGACCTAACTACTGGAAAATTTCCCTCTACCCACAGTTTCAAACTATGGGTATATCCCATGAAACCATGGGTATAGGCTATACGCATGGTTTCATGAACCGTGGGATACCAAGGTGTTAGGATATCCCATGAGCTATACCCATAGTTTCCTAAAACACGGTTATAGGTCTAGTCCAATTTTTCACTCCCCATTCCACCATGTCATTCAACAATACCCACAGTTTTAAAAACATTCTTATAGAATTAAAAAAAATACGGTTGTGGGATTCAATCCCGGGACCACTCGTTTATTCCTCCTACTCCTAACAACTAGCCCATTTTTATTATTGGTATATAAATATATATTTAGTAAAATATATTTATATAAATTGTGGATATATGTAGAAAACCATGGGAATTGGTGTTCCAAATATAATTATTTTGTTCCCCACAAATTTTTATTGCGCAAAAAAGTTGGGAAATCTATACCCAAACTTTCATAAAACCATGGGTATAAGACTTCAAAAAACAACCCTATACACAGAGTTTTTATTAAACTGTGTGTATAGGTCTTGAAAAAATTACCCTATACCCATGTCTTCTCTAATACCGTGGGTATAAAGGAGATTATTCCAACGGTTTTGAAAAAAACATGGGAATAGGTTACCATACAATACCAATACTGATGGTTTTGAGAAAACCATGGGTATAGGTCAATTTTCCTGTATTAGAACTCTACACATGATATGAAACCCTAGAATTATGTTGGTCTTTACATGAACATGGTAAAAATAGGTTATTACCCTCCTGAAAAATCATTCCATTCCTCTTTACATAAGAAAAATTCTTTATACAATCTTAGTATGACCTCTTATAACCCCAACTGCAAAACCATCACCTCTAGAATTACCCTCAACCTACACTATCACATCATGGTTTAACCTAAGAATATTAGAGGTTAATGTGTTATGATCCTATCACTATATAGAATTACATTCCAATATATCACTACCCTTTGACTATTGGCCTTGATTACCCCCATAAGGTCCTTGATCATCTTTCACATACTTCTTCATGTTCCTCTTTCAATCCGTCTCAAAATTACCCCTCTTGAAGGAGGTTTCACATTTGAAGGATATATAGAATTTATCCTTGTAATTACTAACCATGTTAAAATCTTCAAAAAAGGGAAAATTATCAAAAATTTTCTTTAGATTGAGTTTTTCATTATGCAATGATAAATAAACTATATCTATTAATGTGGAACTGAGATCAAAATCCACCCAAACCCAGGATAAATTTCCATACTGAACAAATTCCATTTCTTTATCCATTCAAATTAGAACTAAAACCACAACTATAATGTCCTAATGAGACAAAAGATTCTAAATAATCCTATAAAATCCATAAATATGAATCTAAACCTATGAAAAAGAATTTATAATAACTATTTAATAATAAATAAATTCCAACCATATTTTTTGGAAATAACCAAGCATCAAACAAAAAACCTAAAAACCCAAAATTTCTTCAAAAAATCATTAGATAGAAACAAACAAGGATAAAGGGAATGATCACAAAACCCAAGAATTTTATTCATTTTCTTCTCCTATATATTCATTATAAAATCCAAAAAAACCCAACAAAAACCTTATTTCCATTCATTATGGAAATCTTCATGATCAAAACCAAAATCAAATGGAAATAACATTTATAAGAAGAATCATACTACATTACAATCACCTTGGGAATCCCTATGGTCACCAAACTAAAGCACCTTATATTATTCTCACTTATAAATGTGTATATATATATATTAATATATTAATATGTTTATATATATATATATATTAATATATATATATATATTAATATTTTTATATATGTGTAAATATAAAATTTTAAATATATATTAAAAATTAATATATAATTAAATTAATATATGTGTGTGTGTGTGTGTGTGTGTGTTTGTGTGTGTATAATTTGTAATTTTTAATAATATTACTTATATATTCACATCCTTAATAATTTATTTTTGTATTATTCATTTATTGTAATTGTATATTAAATTGTGTATTTATGTGTTTTTATATGCATGTATCTACGTGTATGTTTATGTATATTTATATAAATTTTATATTAATAACATTTATTCTTAAAGTTATGTAATACTATTATAAATAAATACACATATAATAACATATAATTTCTTATTTAAACATTCCATATTTATAAGAAAATTAAAATAAAATTCATCTTGTCTGAAAACTGGTTAAAGGAAAAGTTATCCACATTTTAAAACAAGGAACAATTAGACACATTTCAAAACATGTATAAACTAATAAACAGTGAAATTTTAAAATAAGGAAAAAACACAGCAAAATTACCCACTTTTTTTGAAAACATGTAAAAATTAAGCATTAGTGATGTTTTCAGAAAACACAACTAAATTAGCCTTGTTTTCAAAAAACAAGGATAAAAATGTGACAAATTTACTGTATTTTACAATCATACAATGTTTCTATATGGATCCATATAAGATTATTTCTACCAACAAATAAACAATTATGTATTCCATGATATAAAAAATGGTGGAATCTACACTTCCGGTTAACAATGTATATTGCCTACTTTTTCCTATTTTTTTTTTTAATTTAGATTAATCACTTAGATTTAAATGGAATTGATAAAATAAAATCTCTGAATTATATTTATTCTAACACAAATGTTTTATATTCTATGTAATGTAACTATAAGTAGTTAATTATTTATGACATGATGACCACAAAATTTCATGCCTAATAATGTAAAATATTTTAATTATATAAAAATATTTATATGGGATGAATAAATCGGAGGAACATCGATATGATGTAGGCACTAAAAAATACTGATTTTTCCTATTTCTTTTCTTTGAAAATCTAGGGGAATGTATGTATGCCTTACCCTAGGAATTTTATATAACTCAAAACGTACATCCATTGACTATATATCTAACCATGCATTCAAACAATCCTTAAACTTACCTTTAAAACCTAAATATATTCAAAGCCAATTTTCATAGATATTCTTTTGAACATGAATCACATCAATTTTATGTTTATCCTCATGATATCTCTAAAATTTAAGGTAAAAAATATTTACTTTTGTTCAATATATTTCTATAACACACCTATTTCAATTCATAATTCTCTTCTAAATGAATAGTATTTTGAATAGCATGTACCACACGAATTAACAAACTTAAATAAACTATGATATACTACATATTTATTATAATTTAAATATAAATGTTATAACTTAGTCATAGGATTGGTGGGTATGAATAAAAGTAACCAATTTATGAAATATATGTAATTTCTTTCTTAATACAAATGTATCGATTAATTCCTCGGAAATAAGAACTACATTTTCTATAAAATCACAAAAATGATAGATGAGATATTTTTTAGAAAACTGTTTTATATTATAAAATAATTTATATAAAAATAATTTTAGTTAATCACTGTATATGAATGATTTTAATGATTTCATAGATCACATATTTAATATAACAAATTAACATTCTTTTAAAGGTGGCGACTTGATAAGGAAGGAGTATAAATTAATATTATGATTCTAAAATAAATTTTATTCAAAAATGGTTTTTTTAATGAATATAAATATTGATTTATAGTACATTTAGTAGTTTTATGTTTATTAAATATGAAACATTTTTTAAATAAAAATGTCAACATAATCTTACGATAATTGTTTTTGGTATTTTTATAAAAATAATGAATTTTATATATAGAAAACAATAAATAACATATAATAGATGAATTGGATAGTAAATTATCAAGTACATTCCTATTGTTCCCTATAATATCCTCTTGGAAACTATAAAATGAATTTTATGACCATTAGAGTTTTAAATATTTGTTACCACAGTTATGGATAAAAGTTATAATGAGAAGGTTAAACCAAAAGATATTATTTAGAATGAAAATTAAAATTATATAAATTAATTTTCGTTGAATTAATTTCAACCTTATACTATTTATCCTTTAATATATGGAAATTATGATACATTTAACCAGAGTTATACTAATATTATTTTACAATATTTCATGCATTTAAATGATTTCCACCCACCTCACTTATAAAAGGGTACCCCTACCCTCTCTTACTATCACCATTTTAGCCATTAATATTACCCTAGATCTACATATATCCATTAATAACCATTCTACCCATTTCCTATAGATTCTGGTCTAAAACAAATTCCATACTACAATTTATAGGATCGAAATAACAATGTCGACTCTCAATATACAAGAGGGGGGTGAATTGTACACTTTAAAAATTTCCTTAAACAAGGAAAGATATAAGTTTAACAAAGTTAAACTAAGAAAATTCACAAAACCTCTAACACCAATTAAATGATTGGGACAAAGTATAAAGTTACAAACTTCGAGTTCTATAGACTTGCTTAAAACTGGGAAGTGATTCCGAAAAATTGGTTTCGAAAATATGGATCCGGAAATTGAAACTTAACCAAAGTTTACAATATGAGATTCTAACTTAAAGCATGTAGAATCTAAATTAATCAGAGTACAAGTGTAAGGAAATATAAGAAGATTATACTTTCCTTACATTAAAAAAATTCAGTAGAAAAAAATAGTAAAACTACAAGTAACAAACAATAACTCTTTTAACACGAAGATAAGGGTATCCAACAAACTTGGATAAAGGTACCTTGATTTATACTTTCAAGAAAGTCTCTCTTACCCACACCAGGGTAAGCCCTCGATACGAAGATCGGATTCTATGTCTTGTTATCCCCGCAATCCCTCAACTTCAAGGTAGTTGGAACCTCTATCTTCCTCTGCAAGGAAGCCCTCAACTTCAAGGTGTTGGAACCTCTGTCTTCCTATCCCCAGAAGCCCTCAATTGTAATCACCAACAATTGGAGTCGCACGAAGCAAGTCTGCCCAAGAAAAATTTCAAACAAGTCATTAAAACTTTTTGCATGAATCTTGAGAGTTAATAAGAGCCTCTCTCTCTAGAAATCACTTCAACAGCATGTAAGCACAAGTTGTGTCAAAGTTATCGCTTCTTTTCAAATGATCTCATATGTATAGGCGAAGCTCCAATGGTCGGCACCCACCTCCAACATTCATACTTATTGTTTAATTTTGGATGGACATGTACACGTGTCACTCAACTAACAGTTAGTTAGAAACAGAATGGACGACATTGTTTTATAACAAAACATGTTTAACTGAAGGCAAGACATCATTTTATAATGAAACGAGTGTAATCCTAAGTAAAAATAAAGTTCGGAATGTAAGAAAATATTAATTCTGAGTCTAACCAAAACAGAATTCATAGCCTATAATAAAAAGATATTCGGATTATGGTTTATAGGAATTCATAACCTGAATTCTGTAGAAATCTGAAGTATGAATTTCTACGGAAATTTAGAGTCTAGTTTCACCCGAGTTCAGAATCTGAACTTATAGAGTTCAGAGTCGAACTTGTCGATGTTCAGATTTGAACCAGTAAAAGTTCAGAGTCTAACTTATAAAATTTTAGAGTTGAACTCATAGTAGTTCAGAGTCAAACTTATATAATTTTGGAGTCGAACTAGTAAAAGTTCGGAGTCGAACTTATAGAAGTTCAGAGTCAAACTTATAGAAGTTTGGAGTCCAGAATTCAGAGTTGAACTTTGTTAAAGTTCGTATCCAGAATTTGGATTGAAACTTCATTACAGTTCATATAAATAATTCAGAGTGGAACTTCATTACAGTTCATATCCAGAATTCGGAGTGGAACTTCATTACAGTTCATATCCAGAATTCAGAGCGGAACTTAATTACAATTCATATCCTGAATTTGGAGTGGAACTTCATTATAGTTCATATCCAGAATTCAGATCCTGAAATAGAATGCTTCAAATCTAAGTATTATATGATTCTGAGGTTTTTTATATGAATCCGATTTTTATACTTAACCTTTACCAGAGACTCCTGGGAGGATGTAATCCACTCCGGAAAAGTATAGGGGTAAAGATGTTGTTGAAGAAGTGCAGAAAACAGCTGGTGAAGAAGTAGAAGAAGAAGTAGTAGAGGAAGAAGAAGAAGAAGAAGTAAGTGATGATAGAGATGACCTAATCTAACAAGCATAAGATTATCCTGAAAAGGATGAATCTGCAAAAAAATTCACTCTGGGACAGGGAGTTGAGAAAGAAGGTAGGAAGGATGATGATAAGGAAGAGGAAGAGAAAGAAAATGATTTATCTAAAGAAGAATCCTATGAGAATAATTTTCTTGAAGAAGGAGAAGAGAAGGAGAAAATAGATGAAGACAATATTGTTCAAGTATCAGAGAGTGAGGAATAATTTCTAGATGATTAACCCATTCTAAAAACTGACAAAGGTAAGCAAGCGCTCATGGATACACCAACAAAAGATATCATAAGAAAGAAGGAGGTTGTTGGTTCTTTTAAAAGAAATCTGGTGTAAATTGAAGAAGAACAATCTCCAAGAAAAGTGTATGATTCAGAATCATCATCACACGGTCATGACTTTGTTGTCGAGTCTTTGAAAAAGTTGGTGGACACCATTCTGATATTTCCCACTATAGACTCTTGATGCCAGATGTTGCAACATAGATTGAATCAGAAGTCAGAATCCTTATCTATGGTGATGGATAAGTATGTGAATATTGAGGCTGACCATAGAAATTTCCTTATCAATTATGATGTACACATGAAATCATGAAGCAAAATCACTTTGTGGTCTAAGAATGTTGAAGAAGACATGGCTGAGTTTGATCATTTTTAGAATGATGTTAAAGATTCCTTTAACACCGAAGTCTCCAAGATTAAGAATCTTTTGGATGAGATAATCATTGAAAAAAGTTCTCGGAATCATCAAGTAAAGGACTTGAATGGGAAGGTTAACTCTCTTGCTCAAAATTTTAAAAGGGATAGAGATCTTCATATTGAGATTGAAGAAAATATTTTAAAGAAAGATGAGTTATTGAAGATGCAAGAAGAGGCCATGAAGGCTTAGGAAAAAGACTTTAAAGCTCAATATGAAAGGATAAAATCTTTGTAGAGGCAAGTTGAGGAGGATCAAAAAGATTTTAAGAAGCTGAAAACTCTATTGAAGAAGCTAATCCTGAAGGAAAAGGATGACAAATAGACTCAATCCGATCTTTTGTTGTTTTTGTCTTTCCATGAAATTTTTTTTACAACTCTAATGAAATTTTTGGTTGGCTGTATATTTTGTTGTTATGTACTAATGTTTTAGGTAATCTATTTCTTTTCCATTCCATTAAATTCTTTTTGAAAATCACAAAGGGGGAGAAGGAAAAAGAACTACTCAAAAGGGGAGAAGGAAAAATTTAAAATGGAGAAGGAAAAATTTCTAATTGAAATATCCTTAATGTAAGGGGGATTTCCTCATTAAAAAGTTTTTCATTACCATGATAATGAAAAATCCATTCCAGAAAACCATAATACAATCCTAAGAGTTCCTATGCCTAAGGGAGAGTTAGTTGTATTCACTATCATCCATGAACAAAGGGAGATAAGTTTTAATTTCAATGTCAAATGAAAATTTTCAAAGTCCTTATATTCTTTTTCTTAAGGTTTTTTTTTCTTTCCAAAAAAGGGGGAGATTGTTGAGTAAATAAGGTTTTCCTTATTAATTTTCCATTCCTTCTTGTTTTTAAAATAACAAACACCTTATACTTAAGAAAATCTATATTTTACTTCTCTATGGAAAATTTCCTTCCTTAAGGAAATTTACCCTAACCTAGATATCAATATTTTTCTTATGTATAAAGTGTTTGTGATTTTAAAAACACGAAGGAATTTAAAAGTCATAAGGAAAACCTTATTGACCCAACATAATTATTCTGGTGTAATTAAATCGATGTTTTCAAATGAAGAGGTATAACTGTTTACCAAGTGTTTTCATGTTTGTTTCTTCTTCCAAAAATTAAAAATATTATAGAACCATGATGATATCATAGAACCAGTATCAAACATATAGTTTAATTTTATTATGTTTATGTCATAATTCTTTCCGATCTCTATTTCCATCATAAGGGTAACGAAAACTTCCCTCATGAATATGTTTGAATTACCACCTTCATAAAGTGATGCGTTTCATTTTTTATGAATACCTCAAAAAAATAGAAATTATGATGGTTATAAGGAATATTTTTGATATTCATGTCATAATTATGGTTCAATAAACGTAATATATTACTTAAATTCATACCCTTATTCTCATTAAAATGTGATAACGTCGGTCGTGCATACGTAAGGACTCCATCTCCCCAAATTGATGTGATTAGTTTTTCATGTATTAATTTCATGGATGATTATAAAATTATTTTTAATTTATAAAATAGAATAATATTTCATAATTAATATTATAGAGATAATGTAACTATGAGAAAATTTACCATTGTTTACCCACCATATTCATTTTGGACTTATAAACTGATCGTCCTAAAAACATCCAACGTGAACCTATCCATTTTACTAACTATATAAAACATGGTAAAAATGAAATAAAATGAATAATGATAATGGAACACACCTAAAAAATATTCTTACCAAGTTTTGAAACTAATATAATTTTATTACTCATGGTGGTAGATATATGAATGAAACGAGTTAGGACTCGGGGTAAGGGATTTTCTCTCAAAACCTTATTTCATTGTTTTCAGTTAAAAATATTTGTCCTCCATTTCCCTGTTCTATATAACATTTTAATTAATTTTTTTACTATTATATAATGATTTTTAAATTAATTTTCAACAATATTTTTAATTTTTGAAAAAGGTGTAAATGGAATATTCTTATAATTTTTTGAAGAAGGTATATTTGACTTTTTACCAAAAGTGTGAAAGGAATATTTATTTTAATGTTTACTAAATGAATGAATTATTCAACTATCATAACTATTATTTTATTTGATAATTAATTTAAAAAAATCAGTAGTTTTTTAAATAATCATTTTCCAAATATTCTTTGAATTTTAATTTAAAATGTAATCAAAATAATGAGATACTTTTTAGATGTTTTAAAAGAATGTCTTGAATGTACTGTTAAATGAATTTCCATTTATTTCAACATAATTTAATTATTATTATAATTTTATGGTGATAAAAATTTAGTATTTTTTCAACCTAATTTCATTAAATGGATTATTATTGTGCTATTCTATTTATTGATTAGGGAAAATATTAACATTTCATATCATAGTTTTCAATATGAATGATTATATTGATTATATACTGAATTGTTGTTTATTTTTATTATATGATGAGTGAATGAGACTTAATAAGTTATGGGATAGGCCCATTATAACCCCTGAATACATCGATATGTCTCATGATAAACACTAGTTTGGGTATGTAGCAGATTCCTTACATATTTATGTATGATACCATGACATGATTCCTTCAGATAATGATTATGATGTTCAATATTATGAATTCCATAATTATAAAATTAATTATTATTATCCATGTGATTATTTATATTTATATACTTTTATATATTAAATTTTGAAGTTATTTATGGGTTATTTGTGGAAATATTTTAATTTCATAAGTTAAATAAATGGGATTATTATTTAAATGAAATTTATTGACCATTTAAGGGTGAAATGTTTGATTTTCAAGGAAAAGTGTTCACATTTTTCAAAGTATTAATAGGTTTTATTTCATTTCATATCCCACACGAATGTTTTTATTCTCATTCAATATTTTTAGGAAAAATTCCTATAGCTGAAGGATGAGTATGAAATATAGAAAGTCTTATCTTTCTACTATGGGGATCTATCTTAAAAGAAGAAAATGTGTTTTTAATGAAACATGAGTTTAAATTTAAGAATCCTTTTTTTTGCAAAATTGAAATTGAGGGAAAGTTTCAAATTTTTATTATAATAGTTTTATATATAAGTGAATATCATAATTTTTTAAAACTATTAAAACCAAAAAATCATAGTTATTTATAAAAGTGAAAAATTATTATAAATCATGTAATTATCAGTTTCTTAAGTTACAGGGTGTTATAATTTCAATAATTACTAAATAATTATATATTTTCAAATGTGATATAAATATTTTAATCATTGCAATGTAATAATTAATTGATATATTAATTAGAGAAAGATTAAATTATTGTGATCCATTGAATGATTTTTTAGTCTTCAATAAGAGCAATCCATAGAAAAAACCATTGGTGGACCATGTATACTTTCTTCACCGATGTTTTTATTAATAACATGAAATAAACTATTCAAAAATAAGAAAAAATTTATGCCCCTTAATATTGTATGTAGAAAATTTTCCATATGATGGAATGTTTTTTTAGAAAACATATTCGTTAAATGCAGTTGAAAATACTTCTTTCAATAAGATTTGGAAACTTTAATACTCTCCTCCCATAAGAATTTCAAATAATTAATTAATCGTAATAAGTAAATATCAATATCATCTCCCATTTTTTTAATAAAACTCATCGAATTAAAAATGATATATTTCTATTTTATATAAATTTTGTGTTAAAATTATTATATTACCCAAAAAAATTCCATGAACTATGTTTTCTAATGAGTCTCTAATATAAACTCATTCCATCTATGCACATTAAAAGTTTGGTATTTCAAACATCATTTTTGAATGTAATAGATAATTGATAAATTTTATTGTATTTTGTGAAATCAGATGGATAATGTAATTTTACATCATATATTCACCAATATCTTAACTACCTAAGATTTTTAAACTTTACTATGTTCGATAGTGTATACAACACGTAACATTGATCTTAAATGAACCACAAAATATTATTATTCAAATATCACCATTATAACCTATCAATTGATTTGGATGATATTAGAATAAGTAACCAAATTATAAATTATATATAAAGGACCTACTCAATAAAAAATATTTCATTGATTATTAGTAAAAAATTACTCAATTTCGAGTAATGTTATTTTATGCTTTAGAAAATTATTTTCTCCAAAAAATATTTTTATTGAAATTTGTTAGAAGATATTATAATTAAATTCATGAACATATATTATTTTTATTTTTTAAAAATAATATAAATTTTTAAATTAGTATATCCAAATTATCATTGGGTGAAATTTTCAGATTTTATGAAAATATTGATTTTCCAATGAATAATGAAAAATAACAATTTTTATTGAAAAATGTATTTTTATTTCAATAATTTACAATGTTACATTTTATTTTAAATGATTTAAAAATAAAATTATTTCTCTTATAATATTAATTATAAAATTAAGTTCATTTCAATCAAATATTTTTATTGAATTTTATATAAAATCATTTTTAAACAGAAAAGGCATTTTTCTGAAAAAACTATTTTTCGTTGTATCGTTGATTTTGATTTTAAATTAATTAATTATACTTATATAAATTTAATATTGAAAAATGGATTCCATATTTGGAATCATGATATTTAAATTTGGTGAATAGATTCCTTTTATTTTTGATGATTAAGAATAGAAACTATAGTAAATAATTGTCACCATTGTAAGGGAAAATCATGTAATTAAGGTAAAAAATAGTATGATAAAGACTATGAAATGACCCCAACACCAAGATTAATTATATTGGATGAAGATATGTGGTCTATAATCTCCCAATATTTTAATATATAATCTTTTTTCCATTTGGACTTTCTTTGGACCTTTATGTTATTTTATATAAATAAAAGTTAAAAATATGCCATTCACTTTGTTTTATTAACATTAATTTTTTGACATAAGGGTAATTAGAGAGATTGTTTGGTTATATATAATAAATGTAAATGTAAATAATTTTTTTAATCATGGTAATATATTATTACATTTTATTGATGGAATAATTACTTTAAATCATTGAACAACATCGACACAACATTTATTTAATTAGTAGAAAATTAAAATAAATGGTTTTAAAAATTATTAAAATAATATAATTTGAATGAATTAGTTTTTATGAAAAAATTTATAGACCTATTTGATCTAATTTCCTATGTTTTTTAATGTGAATAATTTCTAAATGTTTTTGAATTGTATGTTTGGTGGATGGGCCAATATTAAAATTGGGTTTCAAAGCGTAATTTTTAGAATTAAAACTCATTAATATTTTGTTTTTATGGGGTTCAAGGATAGTTCAGTTTCATAAGGGATAAGATGAGTTTCAGGAGTCTCATGACCTAAAAAATAACTTCTCAAAATTTGGATTCAGAGGCTCACAATTTTTTAAACCGTACATCTCTTAAGGGGAAACTGTATGACCCATATTTGAACTGGTGATTGACATGAAAAATATGTGCAGGGTAGAGTGAAAAAATGTGTGAGATTTATGTAGTTTTTAATATATGGTTCACTTGGTCTACACATGGTTTTAAAAACCATGTTTCCTAGAATGTATGTTTAGTGCCACTTAGTATGTGAGTGCACTTGGTCTAACCATGCCATACAACCAAACTATGAAACCTATTTTAAATGTGGTGCCTTTCAGACAGTGGCACCACATGAATGGTGTGTGGATAACCACACCATGTGGTCTAACTATGTGGTTCATTTAAATCATATAAATTACAAATATCCCCTCCCTCCTTATTTGTTTCCTCCTCCTCCTTTTCCCTCTTTTAATCTCACAATAGGTATTCTCCTCCATTTCTTCATCTAATATGATTATTCATCCATAATTAATACAGAGAAAAATTAAAGATCCAATAGTTTTATTAGATATATATTATTAGGACTATTAATCCACTTAATTCCCTTATTATTTTATTTTTCTGATATGGATTCTGTTTCCATGAAATCTCAAATTCCCTATTTTTGTGATGTTTTTAATTCATTGATTTAATTAGATATAGATCATATTAAAGGCCAATTTTAATGAGTTTAAACCTATGAGCCTAAGTTAGGTTGTGCAACAATTTGACATTAAATATATATGTACTATGGGGTGTGATCATAAATATGAATGTTTGGGTTTTTTATGGAAAACATTAATAAATTAAATGTTTCTTAAATTGTAATAAATGTTGTGAAATACCAATGAACATGAACTTTATTATTTATATGTGTTGAGTCTGGTATATAGATTCTGGCTCATTCGGATGGTTATGTCGATCGTTTAAATTTTTTAAATTAATTTTGTTGTGATATGAATTTATGATTTTTTTTGGAACATGGCGGGCATGGACTTGGGTATTGAGGTGATATTGATCACTAAGACTGATATAAAGTTCATTAGGATGATGCAATTTCACGAGATTTGTGGGGTGGTATTGACCATCGTGTTTGAGGTGATGCGATCATTAGGGTGAGGTGGATGGTGATGAATATGACACAAATGGGTAACAAGGTTCTCATGTGGCAACAAAGTTTCTATATGGTGTGATTTAAGTATTGTTGATTATTTCCTCTCTACTTTCTTGGAAAACATTTCCATGGGAGTTGTGTGTACATAGTTAGGACTCAGTGATGTGGTGTTGACCACTCTTTGTTAGTGGAGGCCAATGTAGTTATAACAGGTTTGGGGATAACATTGACCATTAGCTGTGGAGGAGGAAATCACTATAGAAAGTCATAGGAGATGGTGTCTGAGAAAATCTATTTGGGGTTGAGGCTCACCATTTTTATTTTATTATGATGGGTTTAGATTATTCAAGGATGGATATCGGGGTTCCTAGGATGTTAGGATGTCGATTGGTTGGTGATTGGATATATATGATAGGAAAGATATCAATGTACCTCAAGATTATGGTCTGTTGAGATGATGATGAATTTTTTTTACAAAGGTCCATGGGACTTGGGACATTTTGGTGGGATTTATGATGGGGTTTTGATAATTAGGTTGGTGGAAGATGAGGTTCCAGATAGCACAGGGTGCTGGTGATATGTTCATGGGAGGAATCTGAGGGTTCCCTAGGTATGATATCCTTATGTGGATTCAAGGGCACTAAGCCATGGGTCCTCACCAAAGTAGATATATATTTATATATATGTAATGTAAGAAACTATATATATGATGGAACATATTAAAAGATGTACTAAAATTGGATAATGTTGGTAAATGATAAATTGTAGTAATTGAGCATATGTAGAGTGAGTTAATTATTTTATGCATGAATTTATTCTATTTATTTACGTATGAATACACTATATAATTTTGGATGTAATATAGACATACATTGGTGGTGGATTCCTAATTTCATACTCACACCCTACACAGGCCCCTCAAGATAAGTGTTTACTTTAACTCTCTGAGATCAAGTAAGGGACTAGACTCATAGTCAGGAGTATAGTGAGAATTCTCTAGGGAAGGATTATAGTAGATCAGGTGGTTCTATTTCATTGAGTGATTTTTCTCCTTTTGGATTTTTTTCATTCTTAGTATACGTACCCATATTTTCGACCATAGGCTACCATGCATGTTTTCATATTTTAATTTCATGAAATGTATTCCTATTTTAGAAAACCATAATTCCATGGATTTGTTATTATCACTACTATTTAATTTATTCTTATGTTGAGTTATGTCTGTTATTTCCACTGTTTATCTTATTTTCTAAACAATTTTATTTCGATTTATACTTAGAACATTATTACTATCATCACCATAGGGTATATTATCCTTAATATTTGCTAATTAGTCCCTCACTGCTAGTCGGAATCCATTAGAATATGAGGAGGCACGCCTAAGGCCTATTGGCATTTGGCCTAGTGCTCGAGTATTAATGGGGATATAGGGCCATGGACTACAAATTGTATCAATGAATTGTGTTAATTGAAGGTAGTGAAATCATTCACTTAGTTATGAATGATATAAATGTTTTATTCATCTTATTATTTGGAATATGGTATACTGGGGACTAGGATATACTCGATACTGGGTAAAAGACTTAGGTCTGGGTACCTTCATCCCCATACACAGGGGATGAGATGAGTTTCTAGGGGTGGGAAATTTCTGTTTTTCTATGTGATTTTAACATTTATCAATTTCCACCATGAGTGGAACACTTGGGTGTGATGTTTACGGTTTATGTGATATTGACCCTTGGCTCGATATGGTAAGCGAGGATTGTTCATGTATCATGGTCGGCACATATGGTGACATGAAATATATATGTCTTTGTAAATAATTTCATGTAACTTGGAATATGTGAAAAGTGGATGGGATATTTAATGTTTCAACAATGAGGTAAACAATTTTTTCTTACATAGCTTCGTGGAGACATTCTACTCATCCAACCTTGGTATGTGGATCTTGGTGAGACTGATATGTGATTATATGTGCATGATATATAGTCCTGAATCTATTTTGAGTAGGAAGGGATAGGGTGTTGGAATGGTATGTACTATTTAACGTTTCAACAAAAATCTGAATAGTTTTTTCTTGCATATATCCTCGGTGGAATTCTACTCAATCATTCTAGACTGGTGATCATGATATACATGATTTTTGATGCAAGACTCTATTATGGGTTGGTAAGGGGCCATGAGGCTGGATGATATGTGAGATGAGTGTAGTAGGGTAATGTAAGTGTGGTGAAATGCGCTTTCTATTACAAAAATCCCAATTGGTGATATATATGACTTTTATTGTTGTATTTACCATGGTGTTTGGTCTTCAGCATGATTCTTCCTAGATGGGATCTGGTGGAGAGTCAAGAGGAAGGAGATGTGTTGTCACCAGAGTGTGCATAGGATGAGCCCCTTGATAGTTGGAATGTGGCCTTTGTGGGTCCGGATGATCATGGTCTATAGTTATAGGGGTGGATAAAATTATCAAATCCAAAATATATGGTAGATTTTGGGCCATGTATAGATGATCAACCTAGGGGGGCATGGGGCAAGTCATATAGAGTATTGAAGGGGAGCATAGGATATGTGATGTACAAGAATATTTTGACTTGTGTGTTCAAGTCTCAACACTCACAATTATTTTATGGTGAGGGTCAACTGTAAGTTTCTAAGAACTAGATTGAGTTTGTGCGGATTATTTTTGACCATTTCAAGGCACCCCTATGTCAGAGGGTGAAGATGGATACATATATTCTCAGAGGATTGAAAAAGTGATAGTGGGACGTAATGGTTCAGATTTTTATAAATTAGGGCTTGGTGTGGATGGATTTAGAGGCTAGGTTCTTTAAGCACTTTTTCTCAAAGATGTTGAGGGAGGACCAAGCCCGTCTATTCATGAACCCACAACAGGGGAATATATCCATTATAGATTATATGCCATGTTTGAATACCCTATCCCAATTTATTCATTCTATGTTAAGTGATGGAATCTACAAGTTGAGATAGTTCAAGGATGTATTGAGGCATTCCATTAGGGTTTAGGTAAATATATTCAGGTTGAGATCAATTTTAGAGGTTGTAAATTAGGATTTTAGAGTTGAATGGAATTGGTTAGACTAGAATTATTGGAGTTTGGTGATAGTGATAGGTGAGACTGGAAGTGGTGCTTTATGTTGATAGAAGAAGAGTTTTAAGGATCCTCCATAGGGAATTCATAATGGAGATTTGGGATACTGCCAAGGAATGGGTTTTTGATGGTGTTCCTCTAGTGTAGAAAACTCATATATGTTCAGACTTAGTGTGAGTGAACTTCGAAGGATTTCTAGGAAAGTGGCCAGAAGGGGAACTTGGAGATGTTCTGTAGGAATTATTTTTAGGTATCCAGGAGTCAGGGACTAGGTAAGACATAGGGATATGAGGTAGGAACAAGGTGGTACCATGATCTGGTACCCAGGTTTCAACTATGCATTTTGGTCATGGAAGAGAGAGAGACACACAATAATGGGGTCAATGATGGGTAACTAGTCTATCTTCATAGGGTTGTCAGGCCTCTCGTGGTTGGGATTCAAGCCTGGTACATGATTTTATGATGGAAATATTAGAGCTAGATATGGAGTTAATGATGGGCAGAGTTATGCAATTATGATGGTGTGTCTATTTGTTTTTGGGAATGAAGGATATGATTATATGAGGTGCATGCGTTATAATTGAACTAACAAGGTGCAGGTTAGTATGTGAGCATCAAGTATGATGTGTGATTGGTTGAGATGTAGGGAATCAAAAATTTTGATGGGAATGAATATATAAATATTTTTATATATACTCTTTATGGTTTTTGGGAATCAGATGTGACATGACATTATTGAGTATCGGTTTCAATGCTGGAATTTGTGGGTATCATGGATAAAACATGAAAAAAATTTAGAATCAGATATGATATAGTATATTTTTGGCAGAAGTTATGTTTCAATACCTTATGAGTTTCATTTGTGACATGGGTTTGGATTAATAATATAATGAGGTGGAGAAATGAGGATATGTCATATGAGGATGAGTATGTCCGGGGATGGTCATAGGAACCATTAGAGTGTTGAATTTTAGGTGAAAAAATGACCATGTAGGTAATTCAAAATTTGAGGAGAGCCACAAGAGGAATTAGTCTATGAATGAGTAACTGGGTTAGACCAGGGTAATTTTTAAGATATGGGAATGTTTGGTACCATATCAACAGGAAACCTAATTGCTTGGGGATGAGATACTGTATGTTGGAGAGACTGTAATGCCCATTGTTTCTAAATGCATCAAATTTCAAAAAGTTTTTAATTTTTTTTTATTTAGTGGATGATCCAAATTTTAAAATGGTATTAGAATAATATTTTGTAGAATTAAAATGTGTTAGTATGTTGTTTTTAGATGTAGTTTAAGGAATGATGAATGACTTGGGGGATCAGATGTGTTTTGGGAGTGTCGGGCCACAAAAACTCATTTTTTTCAAAAGGAACAGGTAGAGGCACATGGTTTGTTGAATCTATTAGGGCCTTAAGGGGAAAATATGCAACCCACTATTGAACTAGATCATGGTAAAACAATCTATGTGAGGTGGGGAACAAGACCATATAATATATCTTCATTTTAATAGAGTTTACGCATGGGATTCACACTGTTTGACAAACCATCTAGCCTATCCACATGCGTAGTACCACTTAGGCAGTGAGGGTGCATGGTTGGTGCATAGTCTGGAAAACCCATTTGGATAAACTATGAATCCTATTTTAAAGGGGGTTCCCTTTTTATTGATGAATAACATGGTCAACACACATTTAACACATAATTAAAAAAATTATACTGTCTAATCATGTTGTTCATTTAATGGGGGTGAAATCACAATTCTTCCCAAACCCCATTCTTCTTCTTCCCTCTACTTTCTTCTCTACTTCAGGAAAACAACATAGTGTTCTTTTCAATTTATTCCTCATATATAATTCAAACTCCTTATTTCAAATGGGATCCAATTGAAGTTCCATAAGTGGTGTTGGATAGCTATAAGTAAGAATATCAAACCAATAAATTATATAATTCTTTTTATTTTTTCCTTTGGAATGATATTTCCATTTGAGCTCATATGACCAATTTTTAGGGTGTTTGTAAAATTATTCAATTTCATTTGACACGACTCGAATTAAATGCCAGTTTTCAATGAGTGAATGGCTATGAGTCTAAGGTAGGTGGGGCTTAACTTTATATTTAAATATATTTGTTCTATGGGTTGCGTTCATAAATACACATGTGTGTGTTGTCAAAGTAAAACCCTTAAAAAATTAATGTTTTTTGGAATTGTAATTAATATTATGAGATGCCGATGATCATGAAGTTGATTCTTTAAATGCAATGAACTAGGTATGGGGATTATTTTTTATTTGGAAAGTTATACCAGTTGTTTAAATTGATTAATTTAATTATGTTGGGATATGACTTCTTGAGTTTTGTGGGAACATTATGGGAATGTGATGAGGTATTTATTTTATGTTGATCACCAGGAATAAGATGATGAGGTTCATTAGGGTGATGGAATAGCCTCAGATATGTGGGGTGGTGTTGGCCACCATGTTTGAGGCAATGCGATCCTCAGGGTGTGGCTAATGGATATGACCATGTTGTAGATATGAAATGTGGTTCACATGTGGAAATGATATTTCCAAATAGAGTGGTTTAGGTAATTTTTGTGGTTTACAGTCACCATTACTGGCATACATTTCTGTGAAATTCTTATACATACATTCAGTACTTAGTGAGGTGGTGTTGACCAGTCGTTCTAGGAGGAGGACACTATAGTCATATCAAATTAGGGGATGGTGTTGAGCATTGGTTATATAAGAGTTTATCATCATAAAAAACCATGGGAGATAGATTTTTATAGAATAAGTTGGGGGATGAGGCTCACTATTTATATTTGAGTCATATTGGAAAGGATTATTGAATGAAGGATATCACTGTTCCTTGGATATCAGGCTGTCGAGTTGACAGTGATTCAATATATATAGGGGGATGGATACCACCATACCTTGGGATTTTGGGATATTGAGATGATAGTGAATTTCTGAAACGAGGTCCATGGGACATGGTACGTATTTATGGGAATTCATATTGGATTATATTTTCTCAATTGGTGTCATATGAGGTGTCATATAGCATGAGGTTCTGCTGATATGTTCATAGGAGGAGCTTGTGGGTTGTTCAAGTATGATATCCTTATGTGGATTTCTGGACACTATGACTTGGGTCCTCACTAGTGTAAATACATCTTTACAGACATTTCGTACATGAATATATATATGTGATTAAATTTATTCAAATATGTTTTGACATTGGAACAATAGGTAAATGATCCCTTGTGGTTGTTGAGCACAAGTGGAGCTAGTTATTTATTTTATTTGTGAGTATTTGCGATTTTTTACATATATGTACATTGTATAATTAAGGATATAAGATAGGAACATGATGGTGGTCACCTAATGATATCATAATCACACCCCTATTGGGTTCTTTGGGATTCATGAAAACATTATGCCTTGGGATCAGGTATGGGACCAGATTCATAGTCAGGAGCTTACTGAGTAGTCACTTGGGATCGATGGCATTGGGCCCTATGGTTCTGTTGAATTGAGTAATATTTCCGCCTTTTTGATAATTTTGGGATTATTATACATACCTATATCTTTATCCATGGGAGACCTTTCATGTTTTTTGTTTCACTATCATGACATGTATTCTTATTTACAAATTCCATAATGCATTGGGATTTCTTTCAGCACATCCCTTTATTTATGATTCTGTTGAATTTTATATGTTCTTTAAACTATTTTTTGTCTTTGTTACATTTTTTATATAAATTTATACATATAAAATTATTACCACCACCACCAAAGGGTATAGTCTCCCCAATATTAAATAATTATACCTTCATTGCTAGTTAGCAACCTTTGGTATACGAGGAGGCGTGTGCATGGCTCAACGTCCACAACCAAGATCACATGTTTTTATGTGGATATTGTCTTGGGGAACTACATATGACATCTTATGGAAGTGTGAATTATATCTGAACCCCCTGTATATTTATTCATTTAAATCCATATTATATAAATTTTCCCAAAAATGACATTAATGATATTTTATAAGAAATAATATTTTATTAATTTTTTTAAAATTTATAAAAATCATATATTTGGCCAAATCATTGTGATATAATCTAAAACATCAACAATGGTCTATTTACCTATATATTTATTCATTTAAATCCATATTATATAAATTTTCCCAAGAACGACATTAATGATATTTTATAAAAAATAATATTTTTTTAATATTTTTAAAAGTTATAAAAATCATATATTTGGAAAAATGATTGGGATATTATATAAAACATAAAAAATGGTCCATTTATAGGTCTAAAATTCTCATATGGTATCATTAATGACCCTTAATGGATGAAAACATTAATAATAGAGTAATTTTCAAAAGGTTTAATAGGGATTTAAAATAAAAGATAAAGGGGAAAACAAATGTAAAATTTGTCTAAATTTTGTGGTATGAGTTAATTTAGACGTATTAACCTATTAAATTTTAATTATATATATTTTGTTCCATTTGGTTATAGAAAATAATTTATATTAATTTAATACTATATGAAATTTCGAGAATTCCCTTCCCCTCAATTATAAAAGGACATGTCTCATTTCTCATATTTACAAAACATTGATCCATATATGTAAATCAATCCCTAACCAATAAACTTATAAATATCGTTATAAAATTTTTATATGTTATGTACCTTCTAAAAGGTGAAACCATTGTCCATTATAAATGATCTAAAGGAAGGCTACCGAATAAGAGCTCACCGCCATTACCAAATCATTCATTTTTATTTGTTATTATAATTCACCTTAATGTTTTGTAACCATCCTAAAATAATAACCAAATTATCATAAATATACTAAGAGTCTATTATGTTTTTGGTAAAACCATATTCCATCTCTTTTACATCCTATGAAAACAAAAAATATTTCTCGTGCGTATGTATGTCTTACCACCTCTACATAGTATTGTAATTCATTTCTCATCACCACATTATTTGTATGGTTATAAATGTGTAAATAATGTGTATATATGATATTTATTTCATAAATATGATTTTGAAACTATAATATCATATATAAATTCTTACCTTCTAATCCTTTTGAAAAAAATAATGTCGCTCGAGCTTACATGTGGACTACCACGTCCACGACTTGTTGTGGTCCGTTTTTCATTTAAGACTTATGTGGATTGTAGTAATGATGTATTAACTTACTATACATGATATATATGATATAATAATGATTATTTAATGTTTAATTATCATACATAATTCTTTCATTTCTTTCATCGAAAAGTGAAATTAGTTTTTCTGCGTAGGTATGGTCTACTGTCTCCATGAATGGTGTTAAATTTTTTTCAATGTCTATATTTTATAGATTAATATATATATATATATATATTGAGTAAATATTATATTTATTACACTAATAAAATTCTTGATATGATTAATCCATAATAAAATTATAAGGAATGGAATTATCGAATCAAAACATACATGACAAACGAAGTAGTTAACACCTGAAATAATGATAATTATAAAATATTGTCAACATACATGTGATAAAATATTATAAATATACCATATATGATATTAAATATAGAAGTATATAATTTTTTTATTTAATTATAATAAATGAAAATTTATTATACAGAAGGATAAAGCATGTTCAACTAAATGGGAATGCGAGGTAAGGGATTTGATCTCAATTTACCATCCATTAAGAAATATTAATTAATGTGCACTTATTAACTTTTATGTGGTGTATATACCCCCATTGAGGTATTTCATGTGAATATGAATTTATTAATAATGATTAATAATTCAATTCAAATTAATCTTTTATGAGTAATGTTTAAAGAAAAATTTGATCTTACTTCTATTTTTGATCAGGTATATTTTTCTTTCATTTCCATAATTTTCAATATTATTTTATGAAAATATTTTTCATTTACACAAATGATTTATAAAGGATAATTTATGTTACCCATTAATTATTTCACAGTATTAATGGAATATTTATATTTTTTTCCAAAAATGGTTCTTTTTCATCATTATTTACAAAAAATCCAATGGAATATTTTTTAATGTATGTATAGTTAACATATATTCCCACTACTATAAATGTTTAATTCCCATTATCTTTTCCTATAAGTTTTAAATGATATTTCAACAGAAAATCATTATGAAAAATTAATGTAGTTGTTTTATTTCCATTTTCACCTATTCAATAAAAGAATTTATTTTACTACGAAATGTACTTTTCTAATAGTCATCTATCATCTCTCAATTACTTTTAAACAATAAATTTTCCTTAAAACATTCACATTATTATGATCATTGAACATTAAATTTTCAATAAATATCCATATTCATTATATTATATAGATGATTATTTTTTAAATCATATAACATTTCTAAATACAGTGTTTTAATTTTTAATTTATTTTATTGAAATGGAAAATATTTTTATTCTATTTTATTCACTCAATATTGATATTTATTTATAAGTAATTTTATCCATTAATTAAATAGATCCTTTGATATATGAGGAATTCATTGGGAATAAAGTGATGGGTGGAGACTAAAAATATTTAGAACCCAAATGCATTGATAAGTATCATTAAACAAATCAAAAGTTGAACATTAAATTGTTTTTTTGTGAATACCTACCCATCAATTAAACTATCTTAGAAAAAAGATTTCACAGTTTAGGTACCATGATGTCTAAAATCAGAAAGTCTAATATTAATCATTTCCTTCATTGAGAAATCAGTTATTATTATCCATAATATTACTGAATTGATATTATACATAGATACATTTCATTCATAGTAATTCACTAAATGAATGGTTCTTTAAATTATTTACCTTTCCATATTTATAATACCTTATTTACTCATGATATCTTGCACTCTCTGTAACCCTTACTAAGCATTCAAGCTTGGAATTTTATTTTTTTTCTTTTACCTAAGATATGATGAAGGATATAATCAATAATACCAAGCATGTAATAACTCTTTTTTCAATGTATTTTATATTTCCAATATAATATGGTAATAGTGTATGTATCTGGTTCTTCAAGACTACTAAAATATTTGGTCTTTGGGGATGTTATTACTTGTATCTAGTTCCAATGTAATAAACATGGCATCTGATCTAGGTTACTAGTTTTGGGGTTGTTATAGTTGATATTAGGGAATGTTTATTATAAACCATGGGAACTATATTTGGGAAAATGTATATTAGGGAAAATAACCCAATGAATGACATTGAGGATAATTCAAGTATAATATTTCATCTTAATTTTATTTATACGGAAGATATTATGTGGTTTTACACTATGATTATTTTTTATAATACTATTTTTTTCCAGTCAATGGATGGAACTAGGAGGAATCATGTTAACAAAAAATGTGATGGACAATGTGGTGATTATGAGCAACCAAATTGGATGATGGCTAGAATGAAAGATATTTTGATTATTTGTAATCAGTTATCACGACATGTGATTGAAACTTAATCTCAACCAACTCTCTAACTCCAAATTGAAAAAAGATAGATTTTTATGGGAGTTTAGATGGTAGATTACATGGAGTAAATAAGTATTAATATCCTTCATGTAAAAAAATTGAAATAGACAACCTAGAGAATGTCTCATAGGGATGAAAAGAAGATTGATGGGTGAAAAATAGGGGAATATATTATGTAATTATTGAGGATAAATTAAGAGTTTGATGGAGGGATATGAATTTCAATATAAGGTAACATTTATAGTTTAACTTCTTATTTGTGGAAAACATGGGAATTATCTAAATCAATAACTATATCCAAGGGCTAACTCCTAGAACAAAAAAGTAAGTATGTCATGTCAATCATTGGAGGGTAATGAATGATGTTCTTGTACATTGTAATTTTAGAATTATATTTTAGAAGTATTATATCAATTATATTCAGGTTATATGAATCATAAAATATCTATAGATAATTATATAATAGTTTTATTTAAGTATTTGAAAGCATAAATTAAATGGTATTGATAACTAACAAAATTGTTTTAGCGGTAAATTGATATTTTTTTACTATAAATGGTTAAGGGAATGATATCCCTTAAGAGATGATTGGAATTCATTATGTAAATGAAATATTATTGGTAACCTTGAAATTTTTTCATGATTTGATGACTATGTGATTTAGGTTATCTTTTATGAAATATATTGAATTCCTGGATTTATGGAATATATTCAACTGCATCAAGAATTAAAATACTAATAATTTTTGGAAGAATATATGTTTTCATGTGGGGTTAAATTTATAATTATGTATATAATCATGGGTTTATAAGATTAAGGTTTCTAAAAGTTCAAAGTCATAAATTACCTTTTTTTAGTTTTATGTCATTATATTTTGAGGTTATTTGTATCTTTTATTGAGTTTCAATAAGAATACTATAGCATCCTGCCTTTTTATCACATAAACTTTCATTACATTTTACAAAACTGAGGAACTTTAAGGTTTAGTGTCTTGGAAACCAGTAACTTAAAACATGAAAACATAAAACATTCTTCTTAAAAACTTGAAAGGATTCTCCTCATGTTCATCCTAGGTTCATTACTGCATCTCATAACCTGGGTACATACATCAAAATAAAGGGTGATCAGAAGGCCTAGTAAGGGAAACAAGTGGAAACATTTAACATGTGAACTTGAGATACATCAACAATGTCATGAAAAAAACTATAAGGCATGAGAAAGAAATCGTGAGGCATATCATAATAAAAATAACATTTTTCATAACTTGAAGATGTGGCTAAAACATTTAATATCGACAATCATTTCGTTTCACCAAGGTCCATCCCTAAGGTGTCATTAAAAATTACCAAGGTTATTCACCAAGGTATCAGTCTAAATGGTCATCTCTAGAGATTAAGTATTTACCCAATGCATTGGAGAGCTATCTGGGCACACCCTTGACATGTCTTTATTATCAAGTGAGCCACATATATCATCATCATTAATTTCATAAACAACCCATATAGAATAAAAGAAATGGGTTTCATTTCATAATCATAATGTTTTAAAAACTGCTTTAAAGACATGATCTTTATGTCACTTTAACCCCACGGAAAGGGAAAGCGAGTTTCATGTATGAAAATCCCAGAATTTAAAAATAGAACATTTTGATATATATGTGAATAACCCTATAGAAATAAGATCTTTTAGTATTCACTTAATAACATGAAGTAATTTTGAGAAAAAGAGAGAGGCATTTTGAGACGAAAATTCTGCAGCACAACAGCTACGTTATGGGGTTTTAGAAAACGTTGAAAAGAGAGGGGACATAGGTAAAACATTAATAAATGACCCATAAAACAGTAGAGGGACAGAATATAAGGGATTTAAGAACATGGTAATGAAATTTGAAAATATACCATATTAAATGAAGAACATGAAAGGAATAAAAAAATAAGATTTCTCTTATGAAAATTCGGCAGCCTAACGACGTCACATAAACTTCAACCAAAAATGAAATGATGAGATCAAATAGGGTCTCTCATCATATGAACATAAAAGATCAGTATGATAGATATATAGATCATACCCCAACATAATAAAAAGGGACTTGAAAGACTTGAAATGGAATTAGAACATTGAAAAAGGAGAAAGGGGAAAGAACCACTTAAAAATTCGGCAGCCTAACGACGCCACTTAAAACTTCAAAATACTGAATTGAATAGATAAAAAGGGTTCTCTCATCATATGATCGTAAAAGATCAGTGTGATAGATATAGAAATCATATTCCAACATAATAAAAAGGAACATGAAATACTTGACATGAATGTAGAACTTGAAAACGAGAAGGGTGAAAGAACTATTTAAAAATTCCGCAGCCTAATAGCGCCACTTAAATCTTCATAAAATGAAATAATGAGAGGAAGAGGGGATCTATCATTATAGGAACATGAAAACGTCAGTAAGAGGAATATAAAAGAACATACTTTAACATAAGGACATGGAGCATAAAAGAAATTACATAAAAGAGATTACTTGAAAAGAAAGAGAAAGGTCGGATCCCTTACCTTAAAACGTTACTCTTAAAACATGAAGGTTAGGACCTTGAGGGCTTGGGGGCACCTTGGGAGGACTCCTTGGGAGGTAATGAGACTAGGACTTCGTTGGGGGAGAGTGGGGAGTCGAATGGATGAGAGGATGGCTAGGTATTTATAGGGAAAGTGAGGGGACAAGGCATTAATGGCCAAGGGACACCTCATTAGTGGTTTTGGAAAAACAATGGGCTTGCTCATGGTATTTGCCCATGGTATTGGCCATGTGTGACACCTCATACCTTATCTTACTATTCATAAGTTGAACATATTTATTACATACTTAATACATCACTTAATGATGTCATTAAACACCCGTAACTTAAAAACTGTATTTTCACTATTCATTGAAAATTTATCTTTCTCAGAAAAATCCCAAAATTTCACCTTAACCACAAATCGACGCCCTGATTACAAATATGAACTCCATTTTATAAAAATAATTTTCTAAATATTTTTAATTTAATTTATAATGAAAAACACTATTCACCTAAATTCATTTTTTTTAGAAAAAACCCCAAAAATTACCATAACATAATATTGGTGCTCTGAGTTCAAAAATAAAGCCCATTTTATAAAAATACTTTTCTAAATATTTTTAATTTAATTTTTAATTAAAAAACACTATTCACTCGAAAAAACTAATACATGACTAATAATTTATGAAACCGTTATTTAACCATTTTATTGAATCTCATTACTTAATCAAGGTGCCTAGATTATATTAATACTTTACTTAAGTGAGATTACTTATCCATTTGGTCACATTACTAATTCTAAGCATAAAATCACTATTCATAATTTACTATTCATCAAAAATTAAGTTGATATTATTTGATTCAAAATTTCGTACTGAACATAATTGTAGAAGACCATTTTTGGAAAATCATTACACATTTTTAATTATTTAAGGTTTACATATTAATTTTTAAAATATCCTTTTTCTAAAATTCATACAAAATATGCATAATATATTTATCGAATCATTTGAAAATTCATAAACTTCATCATAAGAAGAAATCCAAAATTTTTATTTAAAACAAGGGATTACACAAGGCCGTTATGGTCTCCAAACATATCCCCTTATCACACCAGCATAGGACCTAAGTGTAAGGTGTGCTAAGGTGAGAGAATCCGAGGGAGGCTCGGCCAACAACGCATGAGTAGTAATTTCTATCAGTTTGAACTTCTCGCAAAGGCGATTCCGTTCTAGCTTCACACGATGAAGTTCATCTTGGGTTTGGTCCAGAGCAAAGCCCAGTGGTGCTACCTCCTTCCCATGTTCTGTTAGATGGGCTTCGATCGGTCCAAGACTACTGAGCGAGGCCATCGAATATTCTTTCTATATTAATTAACCAAGATTACTTGTATTTAGAGACAATAATCGAAACGTTTAGTTTACAGCGGTCATATTGACCAATGGTCATATCACAGTAAAAACCCAACAGTCTCATTTTAATTATACTCATGTTATCAAATGAAACAATTTTTTTTAGTATAAAAAATAAAATAACACAGAAAATTTAGGAAACAATATTTATTCAAAATTTCAGGTCGTTACAATATTCCCCCCCTAATAAATTTCGTCCTCACAATTTTTAAAATTGGGCTTGGAAATTTCATTGAAAATCCCAAATCAGAAAAGGATTTAGTAAAACTATTACTTTAGAAGAAAGAAAGGGAAGTACAAAGGTCACCTGAGTTAACCCATACTAGGATTCCATGAGGGAAAACATGGATATGGAGGAGAAAACAAAGGGTCACGTTCTGAGGGAGAGTGATAGAAAACATGATTAAGAGAAAGTTAACAACAAGAAAATAACAAACTTATGATGGGTTAAATGGTATTTTATTTACCATTAAGAAACGTTAACATACAACATTTTTTTATGTTCCTTTTCGTAGTTTTGAGGAATTCATTTACTACATAGAATACAACACAAGGAAATATACCTACCATCATGTAGAGTTTCATCCTTTAACAAGTTTCTACCAAAACTAATATTTTATCCAAACGATGAGAATTAAAAAACACTTGGTCTCATCAAAAGAACAAGAATCATCTTCTAGAGAATCATATAATCAACAAAAGATTAACTATATATTTCTTCTATCTTTAAACATTATTCCAAAAACAGAAAGGGTAAGGTAAAACAACTCTTCAAAAAGAAAGAATCCCATAGGAATGTAAACTACTTTTAAATCTTTAAAGTTCCATGGTACTACCCAAATTTCATCACAAACCATTCCATAAATAACGGTCCTTAAAATTCCACAAAATAAACCAAACTAAGATTGAAACACAAATACAAGAAGGATTTGATAACATAGTCTTCCAAAATAAACATCATTGTTCATCTCCAAACAACATCAACCACTCCTAACATCTTATAAAAAAAGTATCTAACCTAAACATATTTTACCCAAGATAGGTTAATCATTCCCATAAGTAACCTAAATTAATATAAGTCCACCTTAAATTCATCAATTCTTCAAAATATAAGTCAACCTTACTCCTAAATGAAAATATCGTAGTAATCTATTTAACTCGATCATATAGGGTCCCCAAAATAGTGAATGTCTTCCAAAATAATAATCATCTTTTAATCCCCTAATCATATCTGTCATATTAATACGACAATCTTCACATTTTCTATCACATTGGTTGTTGTGACATATTCTTCCATTTCCTACCATTAACTATGAAAAGAAAGTACAATTAGGGGCTTAAATACTTATCCAATAATCATGAAAACGAATATAAATCATATAAGGATAACTTGTAGAATAAAATTATACCCTAACTTGTGATCCCCTAGGTTCCAAACTAGGTTATCCATGATCATATATTCTTATGTGTATCTTTATTTTATTTTCACTCTGTTCCTTTAACAATGGTTCATACTAAGCTTATGAATTTACCAAAGCATATCCCCCGGGAGTGTTATAACCATGAGTGCAGCAAGGCCCATTTTCGTGTACCAGTTCCTATTTGAGTCTAGCTCAAAGCGGTGTTTTCGGGTTTTACCCCTATGTACATATGTCCCAGAGCCACCTCTACCTACTCATATCCAAACAGGGATGTATTTTTTGGCAACCCATTACTCAATACTCACCGAAATACCAGGAAGATTTCCAATATATAAACTTTTCTATAGTCTTCTTCCTAAAGTTTTCATCTCCTAATTTCCACAAATAACTAAACCATACTTTGATACCAACTATAGAATCCCTCCTTTTTATCACATAATCATTCATTACATTTACAAAACTGATGATATTTAAGGTTTAGTGTCTTGGAAACCAGGAACTTAGAACATGAAAACTTAAAACATTATTCTTAAAAACTTGAAAGGATTCTCCTCATGTTCATCCTAGGTTCATTACTGCATCTCATAACCTGGGGACATACATCAAAAGAAAGGGTGAGAAGAAGGCCCAGTAAGGGAAACAAGGGGAAACATTTAACATGTGAACTTGGGATACATCAACAATGTCATGAAAAAGAAAATTAAGGCAAGAGAACGAAATCTTGAGGCATATCATAATAAAAATAACATTTTTCATAACTTGAATATGTGGCTACAAGATTTAATATCGACAATCATTTCTTTTCACCAAGGTCCATCCCCAAGGTGTCATTAAAAATTACCAAGTTTATTCACCAAGGTATCAGTCTAAAT
Organism: Viscum album; assembly: GCA_963277665.1. Classification (NCBI taxonomy): domain Eukaryota; kingdom Viridiplantae; phylum Streptophyta; class Magnoliopsida; order Santalales; family Viscaceae; genus Viscum; species Viscum album. Next base: position 812,919,526 of record OY728122.1, on the reverse strand, counting down.
GGTCATCTCTATATATTAAGTCTTTACCCAATGAATTAGAGCGCTATCAGGGCGCAACCTTGACATGTATTTATTATCATTTGAGCCATATATATCATAATAAATCATTTCATAAACAACCCATATATCATAAAAGAAATGGGTTTCATTTTATAATCATAATTTTTTAAAAACTGCTTTAAAGACATGATCTTTATGTCACTTTAATCCCACGGAAAGGGAAAGAGGGTTTCATGTATGTAAATCCTAGAATTTAAAAATAGAATATTTTGATATATATGTGAATACCCCTGTAGAAATAAGATCTTTGAGTATTCACATAATAACATGAAGTAATTTTGAGAAAAAGACAGAGGCATTTTGAGTTGAAAATTCTGCAGCACAACGGCTACGTTATAGGGTTTTAGAAAACGTTGAAAAGAGAGGGGACATGGGTCAAACATTCATAAATGACCCATAAAATAGTAGAGACACAGAATATAAGGTATTTATGAACATGGTAAAGATATTTGAAAATATACCTAATGAAATGAAGAACATTAAAGGAAGACAAAAATAATATTTCTCTTATGAAAATTCGGCAACCTAACGGCGTCACATAAACATCAACCAAAAATGAATTGATGAGATCAAATAGGGTATCTCATCATATGAACATAATATATAAGTATTATAGATATAGAGATCATACCCCAACATAATAAAAAGGTACTTTCAAAACATTACATTGAATTAGAACTTTGAAAAAGGAGAAAGTGGAAAGAACCACTTAAAAATTTGACAGCCTAACGGTGCCACTTAAAACATTAAAATAATGAATTGAAGAGATCAAATGGGGTCTCTCATCATATGATCATAAAAGATCAGTATGATAGATATAGAGATAATATCCCAACATAATAAAAAGGTACTTGAAAGACTTGACATGAAATTAGAACTTGAAAACGAGAAGGGTGAAAGAACCACTTAAAAATTCGGCAGCATAACGGCACCACTTAAATCTTCATAAAACGAAATAATGAGAGTAATAGGGGATATCTCGTTATATTAACATGAAAAGGGATGTAATAGGAATATAAAAGATCATAATATAACATAATAACATGGAGCATTAACGAAATGACATAAAAGAGATTACTTGAAAAGAAATAGAGAGGTCATATCAATTACCTTAAAACGTTTCTCTTAAAACTCGAAGTTTAGGACCTTGAGGGGTTGGGGGGAACCTTGGGAGAACTCCTTGGGAGGTAATGAGACTATAACTTCGTTGGGGGAGAGTGGTGAGTCGAATGGATGAGAGGATGGCTTGGTATTTATAGGGAAAGTGAGGGGACAAGGCATTAATGGCCAAGGGACACCTCATTGGTGGTTTTGGAAAAACCACGGGCTTGCCCATGGTATTTGCCCATATTATTGGCCACTTGTGACACCTCATAACTTATCTTACTATTCATTAGTTGAACATATTGATTACAAACTTAATACATCATTTAATGATGTCATTAAACACCCATAACTTAAAAATTGTATTTTCACTATTCACTGAAAATTTATCTTTCTCAGAAAAATCTAAAAATTTCACCTTAACCAAAAATCGATGCCCTGATTAAAAATATGAACACCATTTTATAAAAATAATTTTCTAAATATTTTTAATTTAATTTTTAAATAAAAACACTATTCACCAAAAATTCATTTTTTTAGAAAAAACCCTAAAAATTACCATAACATAATATCGGTGCTCTGAGTTCAAAAATAAAGACCATTTTATAAAAATACTTTTCTAAATATTTTTAATTTATTTTTTATTTTAAAAAAACTATTCACTCGAAAAAACTAATACTTGACTAATAATTTATGAAACCGTTATTTAACCATTTTATTGAATCTCACTACTTAATCAAGGTGCCTATATTATATTAATACTTTCTTTCAGTGAAATTACTTATCCATTTGGTCACATTACTAATCCTATTAATAAAATTAGTATTCATAATTTACTATTCATCAAAAATTACGTTGATATTATTTGATTCTAAATTTCGTACTGAACATAATTCTAGACGTTCATTTTATTAAAATCAGTACACATTTTTAATTATTTAAGGTTTACATAAACATTTTTAAAATAACATTTTTCTAAAATTCATTAAAAATATGCATAATATATTTATCCAATCATTTGAAAATTCATAAACTTCATCATAAGATGAAATTGCAATTTTTATTTTAAACAAGGGATTACACAAGGCAGTTACGGTCTCCTAACATAGCCCCTTATCACACCAGCATAGGACCTATGTGTAATGTGTGCTATGGTGAGAGAATCTGAGGGAGACTCGGCCAACATCGCACGAGTATTAATTTCTTTCAGTTTGAACTTCTCGCAAAGGCGATTCCGTTCTAGCTTCACACGATGATGTTCGGCTTGGGTTTGGTCTAGAGCAAAGCCCAGTGGTGCTACCTCCTTCACAAGTTCTGTTAGATGGGCTTTGATTGGTCCAAGACGACTGGGCGAGGCCATCGAATATTCTTTCTATATTAATTAACCAAGATTACTTGTATTTAGAGAAAAGAATCGAAACATTTAGTTTACAGCGGTCATATTGACCAATGGTCATATAACAGTCAAAACCCAACGGTCTCATTTTAATTATACTCATGTTGTCAAATGAAATAGTTTTTTTGTATAAAAAATAAAATAACACACAATGTTTAGGAAACAATATTTATTCAAAATTTCGGGTCGTTACAATCTTCCCCCTTTAATAAATTGCATCCTCGCAATTTTTAAAATTGGTCTTGGATGTTTCATTGAAAATCCCACATCGGAAAAGGTGTTAGTAAAACTATTACTTTAAAAGAAAGAAAGGAAAGTACAAATGTCACCTGAGTTAACCCATACCAGGATTCCATGAGGGAAAACAAGGACATGGAGGAGAAAAAAAGGGGTCATGTTCTGAAGGAGAGTGATAGAAAACATGATTAAGAGAAAGTTAACAACAAGAAAATCACAAACTTATGATGGGTTTAACGGTATTTGATTTCCCATTATGAAACGTTAACATACAACGTTTTTGTTTTACGTTCTTTTTCTTAGTTTTGAGGAATTCATTTACTACATAGAATAAAACACAGGGAAATATACCTACCTTCATGTAGAGTTTCATCCTTTAACAAGTTTCTACCATACCTAATCTTTTCTCCAAATGATGAGAATTCAAAAACACTTGGTCTCATCAAAAGCACAAGAATAATCTTCTAGAGAATCCGATAATCCACAAAGGATTAACTATCTATTTCTTCTATATTTAAACATTATCCCAAAAACAGAAAGGGTAAGGTAAAAAAACTCTTCAAAAAGTAAGAATCCCATAGGAATGGAAATTACTTTTAAATCTTAAAAGTTCTATGGTAATACCCAAAGTTCATCATAGACCATTCCATAAATAAAAATCCTCAAAATTCCTCAAAATAAACCAAACTAAGATTGAAACCCAAATAAAAGAAGGATTTGATAACATAGTCTTCCAAAATAAAATTCATTGTTCATATCCAAACAACATCAACCACTCCTAACATCTTATAACAAAAGTAGCTAACCTAAACATATTTTACCCAATTTAGGGTAATCATTCCCATAAGTAACCTAAATTACTATAAGTCCACCTTAAATTTATAGATTCTTCAAAATATAATTCAACCTTAATCCTCAATGAAAATACCGTAGTAATCTATTTACCTCGATCATATAGGGTCCCCAAAATAGTGAATGTCTTCCAAAATAATAATCATCTTTTAATCCCATAATCATCTCTGTCATATTAATACGGAAATCGTCACATTTCCTATCAAATTGGTTATTGGGACATGTTCATCCATTTCCCACCATTAACTAAGAAAAGAAATTACAATTAGGGGCTTAAATACTTAGCCAATAATCATGAAAAGGAACTTAAATCATATAAGGATAACTTGTAGAAGAAAAGTATACCCTAACTTGTTATACTCTAGGTTCCAAACTAGGTTATCCATGATCATTTATTCTTATGTGAATCATTATTTTATATTATCATTGTTCATTTAACAATGGTTCATACTAAGCTTATGAATTTACCAAAGCATATCCCCCGGGAGTGTCGTAACCAAGAGTGCAGCAAGGCCCATTTTCGTGTACCAGTTTTCGTTTGATTCTAGCTCAAAGCGGTGTTTTCGGGTTTTACCCCTATGTACATCTATGCCAGAGCCACCTCTACCTGCTCGTATCCAGACAGGGTTGTATTTGCTTGGCAACCCATTACTCAATACTCACCAAAATACCAGGGAGATTTCCTATCTATAAACTTTTCTATAGTCTTATTCCTAAAGTTTTCATATCCTAATTTCCAAAAATAACTAAACCATCCGTTGATACCAACTATAGAATCCCGCCTTTTATCACATAAACTATCATTACATTTTACAAAACATAGGATCTTTAAGGTTTAGTGTCTTGGAAACCTGGAACTTAAAACATGAAAACATAAAACATTCTTCTTAAAAACTTGAATGGATTCTCCTCATGTTCATCCTAGGTTCATTACTACATCTCATAACCTGGGGATATACATTAAAAGAAAGGGTGAGCAGAAGGCCGAGTAAGGGAAACAAGGGGAAACATTTAACAAGTGAACTTGAGATAGATCAACAATGTCATGAAAAAGAACTTTAAGGCATAAGAAAGAAATCGTGAGGCATATCATAATAAAAATAACATTTTTCATAACATTAAGATGTGGCTACAACATTTAATATCTAAAATCATTTCATTTCACCAAGGTCCATCCCCAAGGTGTCATTAAAAATTACCAAGGTTATTCACCAAGGTATCAGTCTAAATGGTCATCTCTAGAGATTAAGTCTTTACCCAATGCATTGGAGCGCTATCTGGGCACACCCTTGACATGTCTTTATTATCATGTGATCCAAATATATCATCATCAATAATTTCATAAAAACCCATATAGAATTAAAGAAATGGCTTTCATTTAATAATCATAACGTGTTGAAAACTTCTTTAAAGACATGATCTTTATGTCAATTTAAACCCACAGAAAGGGAAAGCGGGTTTCATGTATGAAAATCCCAGAATTTAAAAATAGAAAATTTTGATATATATGTGAATACTTCTTTAGGAATAAGATCGTTGAGTAATCACTTAATAACATGAAGTAATTTTGAGAAAAAGAGAGAGGCATTTTGAGACGAAAATTCCGCCGCACAACGGCTACGTTATAGTGTTTTAGAAAACGTTAAAAAGAGAGGGGGCATGGATCAAACATTCATAAATGACCAATAAAATAGTAGAGGGATAGAATATAAGATATTTAAGATCATTGTAATGAAATTTGAAAATATACCATATGAAATGAATAACATGAAAGGAAGACAAAACTAAGATTTCTCTTATGAAAATTCGGCAGCCTAACGACGTCACATAAACTTCAACCAAAAATGAATTGATGAGATAAAATAGGGTCTCTCATCATATGAACATAAAATATCAGTATGATAGATATAGATATCATAACCCAACCTAATAAAAATGGACCTGTAAGACTTGGCATGGAAATAGAACTTTGAAAAAGGAGAAAGGGGAAAGAACCACTAAAACATTTGGCAGCCTAACAGCGCCACTTAAAACTTCAAAAAACTGAATTGAATAGATCAAATGGGGTCTCTCATCATATGATCGTATAAGATCAGTATGATAGATATAGAGACTGTAACGACCCAATCTTTTTGAGTAGTATATTAACTTACTCTTAATGATTTAATAAGATGTTAATGGTTAATGCAGAAAGAGGAGTCGATGGCTTCTTCCAGTAGACTCGACCCTTATGAAGCCCACTTATCAGAGCTTGGGAAGGAGGTAGCATCTGTGGGCATCGCTTTGGACCAAGCCCAAGCCGAACTCCAGCATGTCAAGCTTGAACAGAAACGCCTTTGGGAGAAGTTCAAGTTAGTAGAGATTACTACTAGGGAAATGTTATCTGAGCCTCCCTCAGATTCTCTCACCATATCACACCTTACACTTAGGTCTTATGCCGGTGTTATAAGGGGCTATGTGACGAGACCCTAGCTTCCTTGTGTAATCCTTTCAGGTGAATAAATTGAGATCTCTTCCTTTAGTGATGTTTGTGGAATTTCTTTTGTCCAAATAATTTTAGGATATATTTTATTGATGAATTTTTGAAAAAAGGGATATTTTAAAACATTTATGTAAAGCCTAAATAATTAATGTTGTGTAATGATTTTCCAAAAATGATCTTCTACAAAAGTGTTCAGTAAGGAATTTGGAGTCTAATAAGATCAACTTAATTTTTGATGAATAGTAAATTATGAATAGTGATTTTACGCTTAGGATTAGTAATGTTCCCAAATGGATTAGTAATTTCACTCAAAGAAAGTTTTAATATAATTTAGACACCTAGATTAAGTAATGTGATTCAACAAAATGGGTAATTAACGGTTTCATAAATTATTAGTCAGGTATTAGTTTTTTTCGGGTGAATAGTGTCTTTTAATAAAAAATTTAATTAAAAATAATTAGAAAATTATTTTTATAAAAAGGGCTTTATTTTTGAACTCAGAGCATCGATATTATTTTAAGGTAATTTTTGGGGATTTTTCTGAAAAAATGAATTTTCGATGAATAGTGTTTTTATTTAAAAATTAAATTAAAAATATTTAAAAAATTATTTTTATAAAATGGATTTCATTTTTGAAATCAGAGCATTGATATTTGGTTAAGGTGAAATTTTGGGATTATTCTGAGAAAGATGAATTTTCGATGAATAGTGAAAATATAGTTTTAAGTTACGGGTGTTTAATGATATCATTAAATGATGTATTAAGTATATATTCAATATGGTCTAATTATGAATAGTAACATAAGGTATGAGGTGTCCCAAGTGGCCAATACCATGGGCAAATACCATGGGCAAGCCCATGGTTTTTCCAAAACCACTAATGAGGTGTCCTTTGGCCATTAATGCCTTGTCCCCTCACTTTCCCTATAAATACCCACCCTTTCCTCCTTTAGTTTTCAATCCCAACTCTCCCCCAACAAAGTTCTGGTATCCTTACCTCCCAAGGAGTCCTCCCAAGGTTCCCCCAAGCCCTCAAGATCAAAAACATTGAGTTTCAAGAGTCACGTTTTAAGGTAAGGGATCCGACCTCTTTCCTTCTTTTCATGTAATCTCTTTTATGTCATTCCTTTTATGCTCCATGTTATTATGTGAGAGGATGTTCTTTTATATTCTTCTTACTGCCCTTTCATGTTTATATGATGAGATATCCCCTATTAATCTCATCATTTCGTTTTATGAAAGTTTAAGTGACACCGTTAGGCTGCTGAATTTTTAAGTGATTCTTTCACCCTTCTCATTTTTCAAGTTCGATTTTCATGTCAAGTCTTTCAAGTTCGTTTTTATTATGTTGGGGTATGATCTCTATATCTATCATACTGATCTCTTATGATCATATGATGAGAGACCCTATTTGAACTTGTCAAATAATTTTTTTATTGAAGCTAAGTGACGCCGTTAGGCTGCCGAATTTTCATAAGAGAAATCTTGTTTTGTCTCACTTCCATGTTTTTCATTTCATATAGTATATCTTTCAAATTTCATTAACATGTTCTTAAATCCCTTATATTCTGTCCCCCTACTTTTTTATGGATCATTTATGAGTGGGTGACCCATATCCCCTCTCTTTTCAATGTTTTCTAAAACCTTGTAACATAGCCGTTATGCTGCAGAATTTTCGTCTCAAAATGCCTCTCTCTTTTCTCAAAATTATTTTATGTTATAAAGTGAATACTGACAGATCTTATTTCTACAATGGTATTCACATATATATCAAAATGTTCCATTTTAAATTCTGGGATTTACATACATGAGACCCGCTTTCCCTTTCTGTGGGTTTAAAGTGACGTAAAGATCATGTCTTTAAAGCAGTTTTTAAAACGTTATGATTATGAAATGAAACCCATTTATTTTATGCTATATGGGTTCTTTATGAAATGTTTGATGATGATATATGTGGATCACATGATAATAAAGACAAATTTAAGGGTGCGCCCTGATAGCGCTCCAGTGCATTGGTTAATGATGTAACCACTAGAGATTACAATTTTCACGATACCTTGGTGAATAACCTTGGTAATTTTCAAATGACACCTTGGGGATGGACCTTGGTGATATGTTCATGATTGTCTATGTTAAATGATATATCCACATTTTCAAGTTATGAAAAATGTTATTTTTATTATGAAATGACTCATGATTTCTTTCTCATGCCTGAAAGTTCTTTTCATGTCCTTATTGAAGTATATCAAGTTCACATGTAAAATGTTCCTCTTGTTTCCCTTACTGGGCCTTCTGCACACCCTTTCTTGTGATGTATGTCCCCAGGTTATGAGATGCGGTAATGAACCTAGGATGAACTTAAGGAGAAGACTTTCAAGTGTTTAAGAATAATTCTTTATGTTGTTTTCATGTATAATGTTCCTGGTTTCCAAGACACTAGACCTTAAAGATCCTCAGTTATGTGTAATGTAATGAAAGTTTATGTTATAAAAATGCAGGATGTTATAGAGATCATATCCCAACATAATAAAAAGGAACTTGAAAGACTTGACATGAAAGTAGAACTTGAAAATGAGAAGGGTGAAAGAACCACTTAAAAATTCGGCAGCCTAACGACACCACTTAAAACATCATAAAACGAAATAATGAGAGTAAGAGGGGATCTCTCATTATATGAAAATGAAAATGGCATTAAGAGGAATATAAAATAACATACTTTAACATAAGAACATGGAGCATAAAAGAAATGACATAAAAGAGATTACTTGAAAAGAAAGAGAGAGGTCAGATCCCTTACCTTAAAACGTTACTCTTAAAACTTGAAGGTTAGGACCTTGAGGGCTTGGGGAGAACCTTGGGAGGACTCCATGGGAGGTAATGAGAATATAACTTCGTTGGGGGAGAGTGGGGAGTCGAATGGATGAGAGGATGGCTTGGTATTTATAGGGAAAGTGAGGGGACAAGGCATTAATGGCCTAGGGACACCTCATTGGTTGTTTTGGCAAAACCATGGGCTTTCCCACGGTATTTTCCCATGGTATTGGACACTTGGGACACCTCATACCTTATATTACTATTCATAAGTTGATCATAATTATTACATACTTAATACATCATTTAATGATGTCATTAAACACCCGTAACTTAAAAGCTGTATTTTCACTATTCACTGAAAATTTATTTTTCTCAGAAAAATCCCAAAATTTCACCTCAACCAAAAATTGACGCCCTGATTACAAATACAAACTCCATTTTATAAAAATAATTTTCTATATATTTTTAATTAAATTTTTAAATAAAAACACTATTCACCGAAAATTCATTTTTTCATAAAAAACCCCAAAAATTACCAAAACATAAAATCGGTGCTATGAGTTCAATAATAAAGTCCATTTCATAAAAATACTTTTCTAAATATTTTTAATTTAATTTTTAATTAAAAAACACTATTCAATTGAAAAAACTAATACTTGACTAAAAATTTATGAAACCATTATTTAAGCATTTTATTGAATCTCATTACTTAATAAAGTTTCCTAGATTATATTAATACTTTCTTTAAGTGAGATTACTTATCCATTTGGTCACATTACTAATCCTAAGAATAAAATCACTATTCATAATCTACTATTCATCAAAAATTAAGTTGATCTTATTTGATTCTAAATTTCGTACTGAACATAATTGTAGAAGACCATTTTTTGAAAATCATTACACATTTTTAATTATTTAAGGTTTACATAAACATTTTTAAAATATCCTTTTTCTAAAATTCATCAAAAATATGCATACTATATTTATCCAATCATTTGAAAATTCATAAACTTCATCATAAGAAGAAATCCCAATTTTTATTTAAAACAAGGGATTACACAAGGCAGTTACGGTCTCCTTACATAGGCCCTTATCACACCAGCGTAGGACCAAAGTGTAAGGTGTGCTAAGGGGAGAGAATCCGAGGGAGGCTCAGCCAACATCGCACGAGTAGTAATTTCTATCAGTTTGAACTTCTCGCAAAGGCGATTCCGTTCTAGCATCACACGATAAAGTTCAGCTTGGGTTTGGTCCACAACAAAGCCCAGTGGTGCTACCTCCTTCCCAAGTTCTGTTAGATGGGCTTTGATCGGTCCAACACTACTGGGTGAGACCATCTAATCTTCTTTCTATATTAATTAACCATGATTACTTGTATTTAGAGAAAATAATCGAAACGTTTAGTTTACAACGGTCATATTGACCAATGGTCATATAACAGGAAAAACCCAACAGTCTCATTTTAATTATACTCATGTTATCAAATAAAACCATTTTTTAGTATAAAAAATAAAATAACACACAAAATTTAGGAAACAAGATTTATTCAAATTTCGGGTCGTTACAATCTTCCCCCCTTAATAAATTGCGTCCTCGCAATTTTTAAAATTGGGATTGGAAATTTCATTGAAAATCCCACATTGGAAAAGGATTTAGTAAAACTATTACTTTAAAAGAAAGAAAGGGAAGTACAAAGGTCACCCGAGTTAACCTATACTAGGATTCCATGAGGGAAAACATGGAAATGGAGGAGAAAACAAAGGGTCACGTTCTGAGGGAGAGTGATATAAAACATGATTAAGAGAAAGTTAACAACAAGAAAATCACAGACTTATGATGGGTTAAACAGTATTTGATTTCCCATTAAGAAACGTTAACATAGAAAATTTTTGTTTTACGTTCCTTTTCATAGTTTTGAGGAATTCATTTACTACATAGAATAAAACACATGGAAATATACCTACCTTCATGTAGAGTTTTATCCTTTAACATTTTTCTACCAAAATTAATCTTTTCTCAAAATGATGAGAATTCAAAAACACTTGGTCTCATCATAAGTACAAGAATCATCTTCTAGAGAATCACATAATCCACAAAAGAATAAATATCTATTTCTTCTATCTTTAAACATTATCCCCAAAACAGAAAGTGTAAGGTAAAACAACTCTTCAAAAAGAAATAATCCCATAGGAACGAAAACTACTTTTAAATCTTCAAAGTTCCATGGTACTGCCCAAAGTTCATCATAGCCCATTCCATAAATAATGGTCCATAAAATTCCTCAAAATAAACCAAACTAAGATTGAAACCGAAATACAAGAAGGATTTGATAACATAGTCCTCCAAAATAAACTTCATTGTTAATATCCAAACAACATCAACCACTTCTAACATCTTATAACAAAAGTAGCTAACCTAAACATATTTTACCCAAGATAGGTTAGTCATTCCCATAAGTAACCTAAATTACTATAAGTCAACCTTAAATTCATCGATTCTTCAAAATATAATTCCACCTTACACCTCAATGAAAATTCCGTAGTAAACTATTTACCTCGATCATATAGGGTCCCCAAAATAGTGAATGTCTTCCAAAATAATAATCATCTTTTAATCCCCTAATCATCTCTGTCATATTAATACCGCAATCATCACATTTCCTATCACATTGGTTGTTGGGACATGTTCTTCAATTTCCCGCCATTAACTAAGAAAAGAAAGTACAATTAGGGGCGTAAATACATTCCCAATAATCATGAAAAGGAACTTAAATCATATAAGGATAACTTGTAGAAGAAAAGTATACCCTAAATTCTGATCCCCTAGGTTCCAAACTAGGTTATCCATGATCATATATTCTTATGTGAATCATTATTTTATTTTATCTTTGTTCCTTTAACAATGGTTCATACTAAGCTTATGAATTTACCAAAGCATATCCCCCAGGAGTGTTGTAACCAAGAGTGTAGCAAGGCCCGTTTTCATGTACCAGTTCCCGTTTGATTCTAGCTCAAAGCGGTGTTTTCGGGTTTTACCCCTATGTACATCTGTGCCAGATCCACCTCTACCTGCTCGTATCCAGACAAGGATGTATTTTCTTGGAAACCCATTACTCAATACTCACCAAAATACCCGGATGATTTATTATATATAAACTTTTCTATAGGCTTCTTCCTAAAGTTTTCGTATCGTAATTTCCACAAATAACTAAACCATCCTTTGATACCAACTATTGTATCCCTCATTTTTGTCACATAAACTTTCATTACATTTTACAAAACCGAGGATCTTTAAGGTTTAGTGTCTTGGAAACCAGGAACATAAAACATGAAAACATAAAACATTCTTCTTAAAAACATGAAAGGCTTCTCCTCATGTTTATCCTAGGTTCATTACTGCATCTCATAACCTGGGGACATACATTAAAAGAAAGGGTGAGAAGAAGTCCCAGTAAGGGAAACAAGGGGAAACATTTAACTTGTGAACGTGGGATACATCAACAATGTCATGAAAACAAACATTAAGGCATGAGAAAGAAATCGTGAGGCATATCATAACAAAAATAAAATTTTTCATAACTTGAAGATGTGGATACAATATTTAATATCGACATTCATTTCGTTTCACCAAGTTCCATCCCCCATGTGTCATTAAAAATTACCAAGGTTATTCACCAAGGTATCAGTCTAAATGGTCATCTCTAGAGATTGAGTCTTTACCAAATGAATTGGAGCGCTATCTGGGCGCACCCTTGAAATTTCTTTATTATCATGTGAGACACATATATCATCATCAATAATCTCATAAAAAACCCATATAGCATAACAGAAATAGGTTTCATTTCATAATCATAACGTTTTAAAAACTGCTTTAAAGACATGATCTTTATGTCACTTTAAACCCACGAAAAGGGAAAGTGGGTTTCATGTATGTAAATCCCAGAATTTAAAAATAGAAAATTTTGATATATATGTGAATACCACTATAGAAATAAGAGGTTTGAGTATTCACTTAATAACATGAATTAATTTTGAGAAAAAGAGAGAGGCATTTTGAGACAAAAATTCTGCAGCACAAAGGCTACGTTACAGGGTGTTTAAAAAACGTTGAAAAGAGAGGGGACATGGGTAAAACATTCATAAATGACCCATAAAACAGTATAGGGACAGAATATATGGGATTTACGAACATGGTAATGGAATTTGAAAATATACCATATGAAATGAAGAACATTAAAGGAAGACAAAAATAAGATTTCTCTTATGAAAATGCGGCAGCCTAACGGCGTCACATAAACTTCAACAAAAAATGAATTGATGAGATAAAATAGGTTCTCTAATCATATGAACCTAAAAGATCAGTATGATAGATAAATAGATCATACCCCAACATAATAAAAAGGTACTTGCAAGACTTGACATGGAATTAGAACATTGAAAAAGGAGAAAGGGGAACGAACCACTTAAAAATTCGGCAGCCTAACGGCGCCACTTAAAACTTCAAAATACTGAATTGAAGAGATCAAATGGGGTATCTAATCATATGATCATAAAATATCATTATGATAGATATGGATATCATATCCCAACATTAACAAAAGTAATTTGAAAGACTTGACATGAAAGTAGAACTTGAAAACGAGAAGGGTGAAAGAACCACTTAAAAATCTGGCAGCCTAACGACGCCACTTAAAAAATCATAAAATGAAATAATAAGAGTAAGAGGGTATCTATCATTATATAAACATGAAAAGGGAAGTAAGAGTAATATAAAAGAATGTACTTTGACATAAGAACATGGAGCATAAAAGAAATGACATAAAAGAGATTACTTGAAAAGAAACAGAGATGTCGGCTCCCTTACCTTAAAACGTAACTCTTAAAACTCGAAGGTTAGGACCATGAAGGATTAGGGGAACATTGGGAGGACTCCTTGGAAGGTAATGAGACTAGAACATCGTTGGGGGAGAGTGGGGAGTCGAATGGATGAGAGGATGTCTTGGTATTTATAGGGAAAGTGAGGGGACAAGGCATTAATGGCCAAGGGACACCTCATTTGTGGTTTTGGAAAAACCATGGGCTTGCCCATGGTATTTTCCCATGGTATTGGCCACATGGGACACCTAATACCTTATATTAATATTCATAAGTTCACCATATTGATTACATACTTAATAAATCATTTAATGATGTCATTAAACACCCGTAACTTAAAAATGTATTTTCACTATTCACTGAAAATTTATCATTCTCAGAAAAATCCCAAAATTTCACCTTAACCAAAAATCGACGCCTTGATTATAAATATGAACTCTATTTTATAAAAATAATTTTATAAATATTTTTAATTTATTTTTTAAATAAAAACACTATTCACTGAAAATTCATTTTTTCAGAAAAAACCCCAAAAATTACCAAAACATAATATCTGTGCTCTGAGTTCAAAAATAAAGCCCATTTAAAAAAAATACTTTTCTAAATATTTTTAATTTAATTTTTAATTAAAAAACACTATTCACTCGAAAAAACTAATACTTGACTAATAATTTATGAAACCATTATTTAACCATTTTATTGAATCTCATTACTTAATCAAGGTGCCTAGATTATATTAATACTTTCTTTAAGTGAGATTAATAATCCATTTGGCCACATTACTAATACTAAGCAGAAAATCACTATTCATAATTTACTATTAATCAAAAATTAAATTGATCTTATTAGATTCTAAATTTCGTACTGAACATAATTGTAGAAGACCATTTTTTGAAAATCATTACACATTTTTAATTATTTAAGGTTTACATAAACATTTTTAAAATATCCTTTTTCTAAAATTCATCAAAAATATGCATACTATATTTATCCGGTCATTTGAAAATACATAAACTTCATCATAAGAAGAAATCCCAATTTTCATTTAAAACAAGTGATTACACAAGGCAGTTACGGTCTTCTTACACAGCCCCTTATCACACCAGCATAGGACCTAAGTGTAAGGTGTGCTAAGGTGAGAAAATCTGAGGGGGGCTCGACCAACCTCGCATGAGTAGTAATTTCTATCAGTTTGAACTTCTCGCAAAGGAGATTCCGTTCTAGCTTCAAATGATGATGTTCGGCTAGGGTTTCGTCCCAAGCAATGTCCAGTGGTGCTACCTCCTTTCCAAGTTCTGTTAGATGGGCTTCGATCGGTCCAAGACTACTGGGTGAGGCCATCAAATCTTCTTTCTATATTAATTAACCAAGATTACTTGTATTTAGAGACAATAATCGAAACGTTTAGTTTACAGCGGTCATATTGACCAATGGTCATATAATAGTCAAAACCCAACAGTCTCATTTTTATTATACTCATGTTATCAAATGAAACCGTTTTTTAGTATAAAAAATAAAATAACACACAAAATTTAGGAAACAAGATTTATTCAAGATTTTGGGTTGTTACAAATAATCTATTGAGAATTAAATAACACTTTGGGTTAGTATATGATTTTTTATGGCCTATTAGATAATGGAATATAAATTTTCATGATGGTTAAAATGTAATCAACGGATTAGGAAAAATTATTTGATATATATATGGTTATTCTAAGGATTACCTTTCAGGCTATCATCCTTTATCAATAAAATTCTAGTGAAGTTCACCACATTTTAATATTATCATAGTGATGAATTTTGTTTTTGGGATGTTTTATTAGTTCAAGGTATTTGAAACCCTTATCGGTAATAAGTTGAAGAATTAAATTAAATAAAAGGTATAAAATCACCTTTGAGTTTAATATATTCTTTATTGTTGAGATTATTAAAATAATTTAGGAAGTAGGGTTATTTATCTGTGGGATAATTTAATTTGTACCTTTTTTGTTATTGTGGAAACATGGAAGTAAAATGAATTATTTCTTTCTATAAAGGACTATAAATTTTGGATATTATATTAAATCATGGTAACCATTTTAGTTTTTTTTAATATTTAATGACAGAAGGAATATATTTTTATACTTTTTTAGATTATGTGATCCATTTTATGTTTATTTTAGTGATTAAAGCTTAAAAAAATCATCCTAAATACTCATCATTTGAAGAGAGGATGCCAAAGTGGTTAAAAGTAACTAAAGGATTAAATTAAAATTTTAATGTAATATATTTCATTATTTTCATATTCTAGATGGTATAGAAATTAATACAATTACTTAAAAGGATATTGAAACAGAAATGTTATCCTTTTATGATCATTTCCAATGAATTGATGGTCTTTCCACCTATAATAGATTTATGGTTTTGTGGTCATTATATTTCTTCCAACCAAGTTCTATACCACTATATATTAGTCATTGGGAAATATTTTTCTCTTCCATTTCCATTTTTTTATTTCTCAATGACGTTCTACTCTTTGGAAACCCAGTCTTTTTATGACCTTCATACATCCCATTCCCTTTTTTAAGAGGACCTTTTATAAACCATGTTTACGATGTTGGTTTTCCAAAAAACAATTTTCAAATGTAAAAACTTTTATTACAAAGAAAATTTTGAAATCATAAGGATTTAATTTAATTATGAGGGATATTCAACACCCTAATATTTTAAAACAACACTATTTCTAATAGCATATACAACATGCAACACCAAGCTAAAACGAACCATAAAATAATATTATAAAAAAATAAACATTATAACCATAAAATTGAATTAGAGGGGATGGATATTATTAATTTAATTAAAAAATATATAAAAAGGACCTAATAAATAAATAAAATTATTAATTATTTTTAATTAAGTACTCAATTTTTAGAAACAGTTATTTTACGGTCTAGAAATTTTTGTTTTTTTTCAAAATATAATTTTTTTGTTGGAAAATTATATAATTAATTTCCAAAACTTCTATAAATTTTAATTTACTAAAATAATATTTTATTTTAAATTGTCATATTAAAATTATCCAATGGTTAAATTTTTAGATTTTTCTAAAAATATTGATTTCCCAGTAAATATTAAAAAATTTAAATTTTTATTGAATACTTTTTTTTTGTTTCAAGAATTTGAAATGTTTCATTTTGAATAACATTATTTTTTAAAAATATTATATTAAATTATAAACAGTAAAATTAAAAAAAATTATAATTTTTATTGTTTAATTTGGTATAAAAACATTTGTATACTTAAAAAAGAATTTTTCATAAAAACCTTTTTTATATTGAATATTTCATTTTGATTTTAAATTAATTGAATACATTTATAAAAATATAATATTGAAAAATGGATTCCATATTTTTAATCAGGATTTTTAAATTTTGTAGACCCCTTATATTTTTGGTCATTATCAATGATTGCCATATTATATAATTATCGTCATGGTAAGGGTAAATCCAGTTATTAAATTTAAAAATAATATGATAATGACTATAATATGACCCTAAACATGACTTAATATCATTTAATGAACCTATATCATCCATAATAATCCATTATTCTAATATATGAGTTTTGTTTTTAATTGGATTTGATATTGACCTTTATATTATTTTATTTAAAGAAAAGCTAAAAATTCTATTCACTTTAATTTATTATCATTAAATTTTTGACATAAAGATAAATAACTATATATATGGTTATAAAAATTAATTTTAAATATAAATCATTTTTTATCAGGTTAATTTTTTTATAATTTTCAGTGCCGAAATAATTATCTTATATTCTTACTAAACACTACCACAATACTTATTTAATTTGCAGAAAATTAAAATAAATTATATTAAAAATACTAAAGATAATATAATTTAAATAATTAATGTGTACCATGAATTTTATAGATCTATATGACACTTTAGGGAATTATTAAAGTATCACATTTGAATCTACATTTTTTATTGATTCAATTAATGTCATTAATTGAATAGATTCAAAAAAAAGACATTAATTTTTTTTTACAATAAATAATAAATCATAAATGCATTAAACTTTATAAAAATATTTCTTTAATAAAAATGAATTATATATGGTTTAAATCATCAAAAATGTCCAATTTATTGGTAATTTTTCCTCATATGGTATCATTCATGACCCTTAAGGTATGGAAAACATTAATACTACTGTAATTGTCAAAAGGGTTAATGGGGTTTTAAAACTAAAAGATAAGGGTAAAAACAAGAAAAAACATAAAGAAAATTGATTGAAATTATTTCACCTTTTACACATATTATCTTTTAATTATACAAATATGGATCCATTTCTGAATGAAAAATAATATATATTTTTTAAAAACATTAATAAATTTCACGAATGACTCTCCCCTCAATTATAAAAGGACACCTCTCCTTTCACTTATTTACAACACTTTGAGCCATATATATTGGAAAAACCTATCCATTAGTCTTATAAATATCATTATTCAATTTATAGAGGTTATGTACCTTCTAAAATACCAACCCTAGGTCATTTAAGAAATGATCTAAAGGATGTCTGCTGAGGAAGAGGTAGTCGATTTCACTAACTCTTCCAAGTTTATTCATTCTTATAATTCATATTAATGTGTTTTAAACATACTAAAATAATAAATATAGGGTAATAAATTTAATTATATATTATTTTGAATATGTTAAATCCATATTTAATCTATTTTCCATATTACATAAATAGAAAACACTAATCTTTTGTACGTTAGGCTTACCATCTCCACATAGTGGTGTAATTCATTGTTAATCACCACCTTATTTAGATGGTTATAAATATGGAAATAATTATTATATTTGATATTTATGACATAAATATGATTCTATAACTATAATATCACATATAACTTCTTACCTTCCAATCCCTTGGAAAATGATAATGTTGCTCATGCATATGTGTGGACTACCACCTTCATGAAGAGATGTGATCTGTTTTTATTTTATATTTTATAGGATGGTAATAATGATTTATTTAATGAATATATACGGTATTAAAAATTAATCCTAAATGATTAATTATTATTCAAAATTCTTTCATTCTATTATTTGAAAATTGAAAACAATGTTCTTGCATATGAACGACTTACCATCTAAATAAGCAGTGTTATTCATTTTTCTATTTCAATATTTTATTGATAAATTAATATATAAATATATTTAATATATTTAATATTTATAAAATTACTTAAGTTATTCATATTATATAATTATAATATAATTATTTGAATTGAAACAACCAAATCAAAACATTCATGAAAAACAAAGTAGTTAACACCCAAAATAATGATAATAACAAATGATTACTAACAAATGGGTGATGAAATGTTATAAATGAACCATATATGATATTTTAGATATTTATATAGTTATATTATGTTATTATAATAAATATAAATTATTATATATTAGGTTAAATAATTTTTAAATAAAGGGAAACATGAGGTATGGGATTTCATGTCAATTTTCACTCCATTGAGACAGATTTGGTAATATGCACATATTTAATTTTATGTTGTGTATAGGCTGAAATTTTGAGGTAATTTACCAGTATATATATTTATTCATGATGATTAATTATTCAATTCAATTTAATTTTAAATATTAATTATTGAAAATGATCTCATTTTCCTTCATGATTAGGTATTTTTTTATTCCCATATTTTTTCAAATTATTTTATAAAAATCCTATTAATTTAAAAAGTTGATTTGTAAAGGATATTTAAAGGAATAAATTAGTTTTTAAATATCATTAAATTAATATTTTTAATTTTTTCTAGAATTTGTTCATCTTTTACGTTCTTTACAAAAATTCAAAAGTAAAGTTTTTTAACAAATATGGCGTTAACTGACTTTCCTACCACCTTTTTTATTTTAAAGGATTTAGTTTTTTTTTCATGTTTCCAATGATTTTATAATGTAAAGTATTTATGAATACTAATTTAAATTTTTTTAGTTTCCATTTGCATATATTCTTTAAAATAATTGATTTTACTATAAAATATACTTTTCTTATGGTAATCTCTCATAATTTGATTAATTGTTTGTCATTAAATTTTACTTGAAACATTAAAATTTTTGTGAGAATTTTAGATTAAATTTCCCTTAAATATCTATATACTTTTTATAATGTATATGATTATTACTTAAAACTTATACCATTTCTAAATATGGTATTTTATTTTAAATTTTATTGGATTGAATAAGGAAATATTTATATTCAATATTCTTCACTCAATACAGATATTTATTAAAAACGAATATTATTTATGAATTAAATAAACCATTCAACATGAGAAAAATTAATTGCACATATAGTGAAGGGTGATACCAAGAATTATATTTCCCCTTGATTCATCTACAGTTCAAATAAGAAAAATCAATAAACTATCATTGAATGGGTTTTTGGTGTATATGTACCCATAAATTAAAATTTCATGGCACATAAATTTTATGGTATAGATATAATTGTATTTAATATCACGAAATAAAATCTTTTTTATTCCCATCATTGAGAATTAATTATAATAATCCATAAGATTACTATATCAATATTATCAATGTAAAAATTTTATGATATATTATTTATTAAAGGACCTTTGTTTTCAGTTATTTATCCATCCCTATTGATTGTACCTTATTTACTCATGATATATTATTCTGTATGCAACCTTTACTAAAACTATAATCTCACCATTTTATTTATTTTATTTTCTACTGAATGTGATGAAATATATTATGGATAATATTAAGGATGGAATATTTCTTGTATGCTATGTATTTTATATTTACAATGTAATATGAGAATCATATATGTATCTTTTTTTCAAAACAACTAAACTATTCAGTCCTTGGGGAAGTGATTAACTGTATCTAGTTACTATTTAATAAATAAGACTCAAGATTCAGGTTACTAGAGTTGGGGTTGGTACATATTGTCATTTGATATTAACATTTTTTAACATTATTTTTAAAATTATGTTTTCAAATATGGAATTGTAGGACGATATAAATTTTTTTTGTGAGAGTATTGGTACGTGGAATAATAGATAAATTAAACATTGATCATTATTTTAACTAATAATGTGATGTCCCACATCTAAGACAATCTAACATAAATTTCTATTACCTTTTATACAACACACAGTCATTGATGTATGTATGTGTCTTTTTATAAACCAATCGCACTAGAGATAATATTTTATATTATTATTTTTTGAGTATGGAATACAATTTTATAATATAATTATGTCTTTCAATAAATATAAAAATTCAATAAAACTATTTTCACACCATACATTTCTTACTTTCAGGTTAACTAATCAAAACAAAATATTTAAAAGTAAAATTTTTTATAGCCTAGATTCATTTTTTTCAGTATCTCAACATTGATGATAAATCATAGCTATTTTCTAGATGGATTAAAATTTAATTTCGTGAATTGTTTTTTAAATTATATTGGATTTATGATCCTAAAAATTTTCATCATCACTAGATGTTGAAATTTTCACTATTTTCCCTTACCAAATTCAAGTACTTAAACTTGGACTAAAATCCTTATAAATTAAATGATCATTGATTTATATTTTTTATATCTTTCATATATTTAACCACTTTATTCATGAATCATAGAACAAGATTTTGTGTAAAACATTTTATTTATAAAATTTCTTTTTTTTCAACCCCTTCAATAATAACCCGTACTTTTCATACATATATTTTACATCTTAATAAATTATTATTAATTAAATAAAATAATTATCCTCACAAGAATCTTATAGTTTTAGTGCCTTTGAAAACTTGTATACATAAAATTATGGGGCATGAATGATCTATATTGTCTCTCAAAATTTTATTCGTAATTATTACTGTAACAACCCAAACATTTATTAATGAAAATTCTTCTTGATCTAATTAAATGTATTATTATGCGAAATGATTATATAAAATATTAATTTCCTTGGTTTTATGTTTTTGGATTTCAAAATACCATTAATAATTGATACCATTTCTAATATATCCATTGAACAGTTATTAATTGATTATTAACAATACAGTTCTCTAAAAATCCAATTTACTCACATAAAGGAAACGATGACCTTATCCAATAGAACAGCTTGGTACGAAGCCCATTTATCAGAACTCGAAAAGGAGGTAGCATCACTTGGATTCACTATTGACCTATCCCATTATGAACTTCAACACATTAATCTTGAATGGAACCGCTTATGGGAGAAGTTGATGTTGATAGGGATTAGCACCCGAGCGATGTTATCTGAGCCACCCCAAGAGTTTGTCACCATCGCACACCTTACCCTTAGGTCATAAGCGGGTGTTTTAATGGGTTATGTAACAAGACCCTAGAAATATGATTATGTGAATTATTTTTATATAATAATTAATATACAATCATTTTATTATAGTTACTTTGTAAATAGTTTTTAAAGAATAAATAATATTTTTAGTTAATATTCAATTAAGAAATCTATTTTGGTGAATTAATGGATTTTTTGAATTAAATAGTGTTTTAATGAAATATTATTATTACTAAATTACTTTTTATTAAATATATATGTTCTTATAATTTTTATGTATAAAACTGCAAATTTTATTATGGTTTAAAAATTGTTTTTATCAAAACATATGAATTTTCAATATATGTCAATTTTTATTTTAAAAATGAAAATGCACATATTTATAAAATTATTTATTTAAAATAAATATTATTTTTTGAATCAGGATGTTGAAATTTTCCAATGGTCAATTTTTCATAGTATTTTGAGACAGTCGAATATTTGGGTAAAAATTAAATATTGTTTAAATATATAATGTGTTTTATGACATAATAATGACCAAATAGAGATACAATAAAATAGTATAATTTTTTATGCGAATATATGTTATAACTTTAAAATAATGTGATTTTATATTTTATTGATTAATTTTATGGTGCCTTAGTGGACCCTCCAAGACTTACAAAACATTTTAAGTTTTAAAATAATTTCCTTGAGAGTGTGACTCACCTCCACATAAGCAAGCCTAATATATTAACTATTTTGGCCATTGGACATCTAAAATAATGTTTTCCACTACAATTTGGAAAAAACCATGGGATGGTTTGTGTTTTTTTTGTTTAATGTTTGGTGTCCAAAAGCTAAATAATAAACAATTCCCTCTCTTTTCCTATATAAACCCACCCAAGATCCCACTTCATCTTCACTCAAAGCCTTTAGAGATTAACCAACCTCTAACATCCTCTCTCTATAATACTCTCTAGTCATCCCAACCTCCAAATAATCCTCTCTCAAGAATCTCCCAATCCTTTAGGATCACACTTTCATGTAAGGTATTCCTTCCTTTCTCATTTTTTCCAAATTTATTTATAATGTTATACCCTTTAATTTTAAATTGAAAATGTTGGGGTATGATTTATCATGCACATACATACCTACTTATGTTTTAATGAATATATATCCCTTTATCCCTCATTAATTCCTCCCATTTACACTTGTTACCATGCCAAAATTCCGTAAGAGACATCTCTCTCTTCATTTACATTCAACCAGTTATTCTGTATTATGAATATAAATTTCATTACATATGTTGGTAAATGTATCCATATAACCCCCATACAATAAATTTCAAGTACATATGATGATACACCCCTTTCTCTCATCAACCAGTTTTGTGAATTCTTAGGTCACATCGTTATGCTGCTGAAATTATACCATGATTTTCCATGCCAAGTCATTGTGTAGTGAATACCATGACCATTTCTCTATCAAGGGTATTAACTTTTATGCACATTTATTTATTGATTATATAGTTTCAAGTATGATTTCCACATTCCTTTATCATGTAATAAATTATTATGTTTAACAAATACATGTTATATGATCCACGTGGTACACTTATGCATGAAATGAAATGATTAAGAAGGGTGCTCCCTGATAGTGCTCTAATGCAATGGGTAAAGATTAGTATCATTACACATCAAGTGCAATGAGTTTTTACTCATGATAATTCAAGTGAAATGAGGGTTTACTAAAGCTACATGTACAATTATCCTTTGATCAAGCTAATATCTTGTTAAATGTTGTTTCCACATTTCCATGTAATGATAATCATGCTATATCATGGCTTTATGTTCATGTTTCTCTTATGATCCATTGATAAACATATTTCCAAGAATGTACTGTATTCTTCATGTTATTCCTTTTTTACCCCATTACTGGGATTTATAGATCACATTTCTCTTATGCATATCCAAAGGTTATCCCATGCAATACTAAGTATTATGGAATGTGTGTGGTCATGAAAAAGATGTTTTCAGTAAAGATGTGTATCTCATGTTTCAAGTTGTTATGTAATGTTCCTAAGCCCCAAATACACTATACCTCTCGATCTTGTAGCCTGTAACAAGTGATGATTTTATGTAATAAATTATGTTTACGTGTGAAATAAATGGATGGTTCCTATAGTTGGTATCAGAGGAAGGATCAGTTATTTTTAGGATTAGGATTAGAAAAAACCAAGAGTAATACTTAGGGATAAGACTAAGTATAATAAAAACATCCATAAATTTTGGTGAGTATTGAGTAAGTGGTTTATCATGAAACTACATCCCTCTCTGGATACGAGCAGTAAGAGGCGACTCTGGCATTGTGGTATCTAGGGGTAAAACCCGAAAACAGTTCTTTGAGATAGACTCTAATGGGAAGTATTGCACAAAAAGGGACCATACTGCACTCTTTATAGAATCCCTCCTTTTTATTATATAAATTTTCATTACATTTTACAAATAGAGGATCTTTAAAGACTATTTTTTTTAAAATGAAGGAACAATTTACATAAAAACATAAAAATTATTTTAATCAACTTGTAAGGCTTCATAATAGGATCATCCACAATGAAATTATTGCTTCTCATAACCTGGAGACAAAATCAAAAGAAAGGGTGAGCAGAAGGCCTTGTAAGGAATGGAAGTGAATCTGTTTACTTGTGATATCAATAACTTGATGAAAAAAATAATGACATGAGAAATGGATGAAGAGGAATATCATGATAAAAATAAGATGAATCATAACATGAATGTGTTTCTACAACATTTAATTTATACATTCACGAACATATCACCAAGGTTCATCCCCAAGGTGTCATAAAAATTACTAGGGTTATTCACCAAGGTATCGAGAAACTTATCATCCTTAGAGATTAAATTATATACCCAATTAATTGGAGATCCAAAATGGAACAACCTTAATTTATATTTATTTTAATGTGATCCACATATATCATATTTAATCATTCCATAAATAAACCAAATAGAATAGAAGAAATGGGTTTCATATCAAAATCATGTTGTTTAAAAAGTGCTTAAAAATAAGATCATTATGTCATTTATAACCCATAAAAAGGGAATAATGGTTTAATGCATGTCTAATCAAGAATAAAATATATGATTTTTTTGTATTGGTGAATACCCCTCAAAACAAAAAATGTCTGGGTATTCTCATAATTAAAATAAGAGAATTTATGGAGAAAAAGTGAGAGATCTTGAGATGAAAATTCTACAACATAATGACTATACAACATGGTTTTAGAAAATATTGAATAGAGAGGGGAAATGGGTAACCCACTCCTAAATAACTCATAATACAATATGGGTACAGAATAAAAATAAATAAGATCATGGTATGGATATTTGAATGACATACCACATGAAAAGAAAACTTGAAAGAAAAGAGAAGATGTGATTTCTTTTTCAAAAAATTCGGTAGCATGATGGCGTCCCTTAAAATTTTAAAAAAAAGTTGATGAGAGTGGAAAGGGTATATAATAATTTGGAAATAAAATGGACCGAAATGAGGACATATAATAACATACCCCAAAAAATAATATGGAAACTAGAAGACATAACATAATGGAAGTCATGACTTAAAAGAGGAGGGCGAAATGTTCCCTCACATTGAAGAGTACCTTCAAATGCTCGAAGGCTGGAACCTTGTGGGACTTGAGGGAACCTTGGGAGGAATCCTTTAGAGGTTAAAAGACCAGATATTCATTGGGGAGGAATTTTTAATGAATTAATGAAGGAATGGGTTGGTATTTATAGCAAAAATGAGGGAATATTTAATTAATTTCCAGGGGCATCTCATTAGTTCAATTTGCAAAACCATGGGCTTGTCCATAGTATTTTCCTATGGTATAGGCCACATGGGACAACTCATAACATATATTACTATTCCCAAGTCAACCAAAATTATTCCATCATGATTACATCATTAATGATGTCATTAAACAGATCAAAACTCAAAACTTTATTTTAACCATTAACTGAAAATCAAAACATTTTATAAAAACCTAATAAATTCACCCTAACCTAAAATTGATGCTCTTAATTAAAAAATGAACTCCATTTTGTGAAAATAATGTTCTAATTATGATATATTTAGTTTTTAAGTAAAAAAAATATTTACCCAAAAAAATACAAATACGTAACTAATAATTTATGAAATAGTTATTTACTTATGATATTATATCATATTACCATTCAAGATTACTAAATTATATTTATACATTCTTTAGTGATGTTCCTCTTCCATTGGTCACGTTACTATTCATATGGGTAATATTACTATTCATACATTAGTATTAACTAAAAAAATAAGTTGATCTTATTATAATGTAAATTTCTTACAAATAACAACTATATAAGACCATTTTTTGAAAATAAATTCACATTATTATTAATTTAATGTATACAAAAATAATGTAAAACACCCTTTTTTCCAAAATTTACCAATAAAATAGAACCTCTATAAATTCCTCTTATATTTATCTTGATATTTGAAATCCATAAATTTTACCATAATAAGAAATAACAGTTTTATTTATACAAAAGGATTACACAAAGAAACTAAGGCCTTGTTACATATCTCCTTATAACACATGCATTAGACCTAAGAGTAAGGTGTGCTATGGTGATAAAATCTTGGGATAGCTCAGACGACATTTCTCTAGTGGTTATTTCAATCCGCTTGAACTTATCCCGTATGTGATTCCATTCAAGCTTAATGTGTTGGAGTTCATCTTGGGATTGGTCTAGAGTAAAGCCTAGTGATGCTACCTCTTTCCCAAGCTCCGACAGATGGGCTTCATACGGTGTGAGTCTACTGGATGAGGCCATCGACTCTTCTTTCTTTATTAATTAACCATGATCACTTGTATTTATAAACAACAATCATAATGTTAAGAGAATATTTTTCAATGGTCATATTGACCAATGGTCATATAACAGTCGAAACCCAACCATCTCATTTTAATTATACTCACATAATTAATTAATAGATATAGTTTTTTTGTGTATAAAATAACACAAAAATCCAAGAAAAAAACATTATTCAAAAGTTCGTGTCGTTACATTCTTCCCCCCTTATGAAATTTTTTCCCTAAAATTTCAACTCATACACTCTGAAAAGAAATGGTTTGCATACTTCTTACTAATATAATCATATGGTTCACATGTGTCTTCTTTACATTTGTGGTTCCTCCAAACCTCCACAAAAAGGTGGGTAGTCTTGTTTCATAGATACTTGTCACTATGATCCAAGATCTCCACCAGCTTCTCCTCATAAGAGATTTCATGTTCTAGTTCTACCGGCACTAGATATAGTACATTTTAAGGGTCATGTATGTACTTCTTCAATAGGGACATGTGGAAGACAACATGAACTTTTTATAGAATTAGAGGAAGTGAAAGCCGATATGCCACTACTCCTATGCAATCAAGGATTTCATATGGGCCAATGTACCTAGGGCTGAGCTTTACTTTCTTCCCAAACCTCATGTCTATCTTACAAGGTGAAATTCGAAGAAATACGTTTTTCACCAGCATCAAACTCCAATTCGCTTCGATGGTTGTCAGCATAGCTCTTTTGAAAACTCTAAGCAGCCTTAATGTGTTGCTGGATGGTATGGACCTTTTCTATCTTCTCTTACACAAGATCTGGACAAAGATGCTTTCTCTCACTAGCTTTATACAAAAAAGTAGGATTTCTACATATTTTCTCATAGAGAGATTCATAGGGTGCCATTTGAATTCTCATGTGGATGCTATTGTTATAAAAGAACTCAACTAATGCGAGATGTTTATCCCATCCACCTTGAAATTCCATTGAGCATTATCTCAGCATGTCCTCGAGAGTTTGAATTGTCCTTTTAGATTGGCCATCAGTTTGGGGGTGTTAGGCCATACCAAAATTTAATTCGGTGCTTAGATCATGTTTAAGACTCTTCCATAATATTGATGTGAACCTTGGATCATAATAAAATATGATAGAAATTGGAACTCCATGCAGCCTTACAAATTCCTTCACATAAATCCTAGCAAGTTGATTAACAGAAAAATATTCCCAAATAGATATAAAATGGGAAGTCTTGGTAAGGCGGTCCAATATGACCCGTATCACATTGTTTCCTTTAGAAGTTCTCGGTAGACCAGTGACAATGTCCATAGTGATATTGTCCCACATCCATGATGGTGTGGGTAGGGGTTGCAATACCCTTTTAGTAAGTTGTCCATCTACCTTCCCTTCCGGACATACTAGGCACCTTGATGTGTATTCTACAATCTACCTTTTCATATTATCCAACCAATAACGATCATGAGGGTCTCTGTACATTTTTGTTCTTCCTGGATGTATAGAGAATGTAGAGCTATGAGCCTCATCCACTAGCTCCTTCTTTATTTCTAGAGTAGATGGAACACATTTTCTTGTTCAAATTTTTAGTACAACTTCTTGATAAATATTTAAATCAGAAACATCCCATTTTTCATAGCCTCAAACTTCTTCTGTAACAAAGGATATTCTTTATGAGATTTCTTGATCTTCTCTAGTAATGACTATTGAGAAATCATTTGGGTTAGGGTTGATGATGTCCCTTCCATTATCATTCCCATGTCAAGTTTTATTAGGTCACTGATCAAAGGATCTATTTGATTCATCATCATGGATAAAACAACTAGGACTTTCCTACGAAATGCCTCATCAACTTTGTATGCTTTTCTGGGATCATAGTGAATCGAACAATCATAGTCTTTATGAAGATCAAACTATATCCTTTGTCTCATATTCAATTACTTTTGTGTAAAAATATACATCAAACTATGATGGTCTGTGTATATATCACATTTCTCCCCACAAAGATAGTGCCTCTAAATCAGCATAGAGAAAACCACCTCTTCCAGCTCTGGATCATGTGTAGGATAGTTCGGCTCATGAGTCTTCCAATGTCGAGTTTCATAAGCAATGAATTTGTAAATTTTCATGAGAACACACCCACGAACTTTCAGATATTCATCACTAAAAATAAATAATACATCGCCACTTGAGGGCAGAGTTAACACAGGTGTAGTAACAAATCTCTTCTCCAGCTCTTGCAAACTTTTCTCACAATCCTTTATCCAGATAAACGAAACCCCTTTTCTATTTAACTTTGTTAATGGATTAGAAAGACGTGAAAAGTTTTTCACAGACCTAATATAATATTCCACTAATCCAAGGAAACTATGAATCTTCATTATTGTTGTAGGATAAGGCCAACCCTCTACATCCTTTGTATTTATAGGGTCAACTGTGATTCCTTCATTGGTTAAAATGAGCCCCATGAAAGAAACCTTTTGTAACAAAAATTAACATTTGCTAAAATTTTCAAAAAGATGCTCCTTCTATAGTGTTTGGAAAATAACCCTTAGATAATCCTCAAGATCCTTCCATAGAGTTTGTGAATAAGTCATCAATTCTTGGAAGAGGGTATTTGTAATTTACTGCGATCCCATTCAATTATCTATAATCAATACATAGTCGCATTGATCCATAGTTCTTCTTCACAAAGAGAACAAGTTCTCCCCAAGGAGACACACTCAATCAGATTATCCCCTTCTCCAAAAGATATTGGAGTTGTTTCTTTAATTCCTCTAGCTCCGCATTTTCCATACAATACGGGGTCTTTGATATCAAATGAGATACAGGTGCGATTTCAATGGAGAAATATACTTCTCTTTATGGGGGAGGTCTGGGTAACTCTACAGGAAACATGTCAATGTATTCCTAGATGATGGGAACATTATCCATCATTATACTATCATTTACTTCTTTTTCATTACCGATCAACTCCCTAAAGAAGGATATAATTGGTTCCTCTAGGAAATGATCAGGTTGAGATATATATCCTTGGATGAAAACTGTTGGTGTCCCATTCATGACTAAGGAGATTTCCTTACTTTTTCATTTTATCATAGCATTATTCTATGAGAGCCAGTCCATCCCTTGTATAATGTTGAATTCCAGTGTGGGAATGACTGCTAGATTTGCGATAATATTGTGCCCACTAAAGTAAATACTATAGTTTCTAAACACTGATGATGCTTGGATAATCCCACCAGGAGTCTGAACTATTCCCACTCCATAGCCTCAACATCCACTCTTAGTGTTGTGTTTTTAATCAGTTTCTACCACTGATCAGCTTCTCCCTCTAAATGGTAAACATCTAGGGTGACCTTATCCTATTCTAAACAGTGAATCATAGTTAAGATATTTTCGATAGAGATCATCCTTTGTTCAGGAATCAATGGGTCAGTAGATCCATTGAAGGTTGGTGGTCGTTGATACATAAAGGACTCAACAGAATGTTGTTCCCTTGGAGGTGAGATCAGTCTCTCTACTTGATTCAAGTTATTTCCCATAACATGAGTCAGTTGGTTCACCATTCCCATGAAAGTTTTCATTCCAGCTGCAATCAGAGGGCCGTCAGGTCATGGTCCATTGCGGTCACCATTTTCGTAGTTACTCCTATTACCTGCCATTTTTTAAAAGAAGAAAACCATTGTTAGAAGAATATTTCATTTATGAATCCTTTTACTATAAAAGATTTTTATGTCATAAAACGTCATGCTTAAACACAGTATTCTTTAACAACAATTATATTTCTATATAAATCCTTCACAATTTTTGACAAAAATCTTGTGATTAACCAAACATATCCCCTAAGAGTGTCAAAAGAAGAGTGCAGAAAGGCATGTTGTCATGTACCAGGATACCCTGGGTCACGCCTGAAACTCCTTGTCGGATTTTTTCAACACTGGGTACATCAGTTCTAGAGCCACTTCCACTTGTTCATATCCAGACATGGATTTATTTGTTCAGAAACCACTTACATAATATTTCTCCAAAATACGATGATGTTTTCTGATATTTAAACTTTCCTATAGGGTTCTTCCTATTGTTTTCATAGCTTAATTTCCACAAATAACTAAACTATTCTTCGATAACAACTATGTCATCCTTCCTTTTCATTACAAAACATTTCATTACATTTAAAAATAGAGGATCTTAAAATCTAGTGTCTGGGAAATCAGGAATAATATACATGAAAACATAAAAAATTCTTCTAATACACTTGTAAAGCTTCATCATAGGTTCATCCTAAATACAATTACTGCATCTCATAACATGGATACATACATCATAGGAAAGGGTGAGAAGAAGGCCCCACTACTAAAAAACAGGCCTTTGCGATGGGTTTTTTGCGATGGGATTAATTCTCGTCTCAAATAGTCCATCACAGAGGTTATTTGCGATGGGGTATGGGTCCCGTTCCAAAAACTAAGGCGCGGTTTGGCGCGTGATGTGCACCAAAGCACGGTAATGTTATTTGCGACGGTGGTATCCCCTCATCACAAATGGTGTGTCGGTCGGAGGGTATTCACGATTTGACCTGTCAGTAATACCGGCATTGGTAAATTGATTTTTGCGACGGGATGTTGTCCTGTCACAAAATGTGTGTCGGCAGGTCACTTTGTGCGATGTGCCCCGTCGCAAATACCCTTTTATCCACCGACAACAATTAATGTGGTAAAATTTATTTGCGATGGGGCTCGTCACAAAAAGAACCTTTTGAAATGGTAATCCCGTCACAAATAGTCTCGTCACACTAATCTAACCTATATATACCCCGCTTCATTTTTCTTTCTCTTCCTCTCATTTTTCACATCCTCTCTCTCTCTAAACTCTATTTTTAAAAAGAATATTTCTATGAGTACATTTTTTATGGAGAAGTTGTGATGGCGATTACATCAATAGGAGATCATGTTTAAAGGTTTTTATATTTGGTTTAATTGAGTATTTATTTCATTTTTTATGTTAATTTTATTTTTTGTTGATTAGTTGTAATTATATTAGATTTAAATTATTTTGTTATATGTATTTCTTTGTAATAATAAATTGAAATTATTTATTGTAATTCTTAATAATTATTAATAATTAATGATTAGTAATAATTAATAATTATTAATGAAAATTAGTATTGTCTATAAAGTATTACTTGTAATTAGTAATTAGTAATTTGTAATTCGTAATTAGTAATTAGTAGTTGTAAACTCCATTTTTAGGGTAATAATTACGGGTAATTAGTAATAAATAGGAATAATTAGTAATAAAAAGGAATAATTAGTAATGAATAGGAATACTTAGTAATAAATATGAATAATTAGTAATAAATAGGAATAATTATTAATAAATAGAATAATTACTAATAAATATGTAAATTAATAATAAATACGAACAATTAGTAATAAATATGAACAATTAGTAATAAATAGGAACAATTAGTAATAAATAAGTATAATTAGTGATAAATAGTGATAATTTGTCATAATTAGTAATAATTAGAAATAATTAGGGATAATTAGTAATAAATTGTAATAAATAGAAATAATTAGTGATAAATAGGAATAATTATTAATATATAGGAATAATTAGTAATAAATAGGAATAATTAGTAATTAATAGGAATAAGTAGTAATAAATATGAATAATTAGTAATAAATAGGAATAATTAGTAATGATTAGTAATAAATAGTAATAATTTTTAATAATTTGTATAATTAGTAATAATTAGTAATAATTAGCAATAATTAGTAATAAATAGTAATAAATATTAATAATTAGTAATAATTAGTAATAAATAGTAATAAATTGTACAAAATAGTAATAATTAGAAATAATTAGTAATAATTAGTATTAAATAGGAATAATTAGTAATAAATAGGAATAAATAGGAATAATTAGTAATAAATAGAAATAATTAGTAATAAATAGGAATAGATAGGAATAATTAGTAATAATTAGTAATAATTAGTTATAATTAATAATAATTAGTAATACTTAGTAATAAATATATATAATTAGTAATAATTAGTAATAATTAGTAATAAATAGGAATAATTTGTAATAAGTAGGAAAAATTAGTAATAAATGTAATAATTAGTAATAAGTATGTATAATTAGTAATAATTAGTAATAAATAAGAATAATTAGTAATAAATAGGAATAATTAATAATAAATTGGAATAATTAGTAATAATTAGTAATAATTAGTAATAAATTAAAATAATTAGTAATAAATGTGAATAATTAGTAATAATTAGTAATAATTAGTAATAATAAGTAATAAATAAGAATATTTAGTAATAAATATGAATAACATGTAATAAATAGGAATAATTAGTAATAAATAGTAATAAATAGTAATAATTAGTAATAATTATTAATAAATAATAATAATTAGTAATAAATATGAACAATTAGTAATAAATAGTAATAATTAGTAATAAATAGTAATAATTAGTAATAAATATAAATAATTAGTAATAAATAAGAATAATTAGTAATAAATAGGAATAATTAGTAATAAATAGTAACAAATAGTAATAATTAGTAATAAATATGAATAATTAGAAATAATTAATAATAATAATGAATAATTAGTAATAAATAGAAACAATTTGAAATAAATAGGAATAATTAGTAATAAATATGAATAATTAGTAATAAATAGGTATAATTAGTAATAAATTGGAATAAATAGTAACAAATAGAAACAATTAGTAATAATTAGTATTAAATAACAATAAATAGTAATTAATAGTAATAAATAGTAATAAATAGTAATTGTTAGTAATAATTAGTAATAATTTGTAATAATAAGTAATAATAAGTAATAATTAGAAATAATTAGTAATAAATAGTAATAATTAGTATTAATTAGTAATATTTATTAATAATTAGTAATAAATAGTAATAAATAGTAATAAATAGTAATAAATAGTAATAAATAGTAATAATTAGTAATAATTAGGACTAATTAGTAATAAATAGGAATAATTAGTAATAAATAGGAATAATTAGTTACAAATAGTAATAATTAGTAATAAATAGTAGTAATTAGTAGTAATTAGTAATAAATAGTATAAATTAATAAAAATT
The DNA here is from genome assembly GCA_963277665.1 of Viscum album. Classification (NCBI taxonomy): domain Eukaryota; kingdom Viridiplantae; phylum Streptophyta; class Magnoliopsida; order Santalales; family Viscaceae; genus Viscum; species Viscum album. The sequence goes on along the minus strand of OY728122.1, from coordinate 812,885,312 downwards.
TGAAAACTTAGTAATAATTAGTAACAATTAGTAAAAAATAGTAATAAATAGAAATAATTAGTAATAATTAGTAATAAATATAAATAATTAGTAATGAATAGGAATAATTAGTAATGAATAGAAGTATTTGGTACTGAATTGGAATAATTAGTAAAAATTAGTAATAAATAGTATAAATTAGTAATAAATAGTAATGAATAGGAATAATTTGCAATGAATATGAATAATTAGTAATGAATAGGAATAATTAGAAATAAGTAGGAATAATTAGTAATAAATAGTAATAATTAATAATAAATAGTAAAAAATAGTAATAAATTGTAATAACTTGGCACAATTTCTAGTGGATTGACGACACTCCTTTTTATCGAAGATTCTTCTCCTTTAAACTTTCACCAACTCAAAATATTATGAAAATTATTCTTCTATGTATGCATATCCTATCTCGTATGCACGCTTTTGAATATGAATTCATAGGACCACATTTTTCATAATGTGTTCAGGCGGTGACAGTTGCAAGATGATGATTCATCGATGAAAAGGGGTCTCTTTTGTTCGAAGACTCATTTACTTGCAAATTTCTCACACAGAAATCACAATGAAGAATCTACTAGGAGGTACATATATCCATTCTCTTGCATACGAGAATGAATATGGATACCTCTAAGTAGATTCTTCATTGTGATTTCTGTGTGAGAAAGTTGCATGTAAATGAGACATCAGATAAAAGATGAAACGCCAATCCGCTGGAAATTGTGTCACCCGTAAGTACTGGTAATTATTAAGAAGTAGTTGAAATTATTTATCTTTTTTTCAAATAGGGTTTTTATAATTTCAAACTATTCAAAAATGTAATGATTTTATATTTTGTTGAAAAATATAGAATATGGAAGTTGACCACAATCATTATTAGATTATCACGCATGGATAAATCAATGCAGAAATCCAAATGGTTCTGGTTTAAATCCTGTATATATTGAGGGTGTTGAAGTTTTATTATAATTTGCATCATCAAAACTAGAATATGTTTTAGAAGGCACAATAAAGTGGCCTTTGTAAAAAATGTGCTCTGAGAATGTTTGACATATTTGACAAGGTTGGGGGACATCTCTTGCGGTTTGGTTTTCAACCAGATTATGTTTTTTGGTGTCAACATGGTGAACGCAGTTCCAGATAAGATACTAATAACATGATTCTGGATCCACCATGGTTCCCAAATTTAGTACATGATGTTGCAGGTCCATCTGTTCATCAAACTGAAACTCAAGATGATATTGATTTAACTCCTGAGTTGGCACCATCCGAATTTTATGAGTTGTTGAGGTCTGCTGAGGATGCATTATATCCTAGTTATAAGATAATCAAATTAGAATTAGTTGCAAAATTTATGGATATTAAATAAAATAATTCAATGTCAAAAAAGTTGTTTTGATCAGATATTTTCTTTGGTTAAAACACTGTTACCTGAATGAAATGTGTTGCCTAAAAATTACTATGAGAGCAAGAGGCTGGTTTGTAATCTGGGGATTAGTTATCGGATGATTAATGCATGTCCAAATGATTTCATCTTATATTCTGGTGAAAATAATTCTTTGGATAGTTTTCCCACAGGTAGAAAATCGAGGTATAAAGAAGCTCAACCAGGTAAGTCCAGATAGATTCTAGTAAAACAGTTGAGATATTTCCCCCTTACACCCAGGTTATAGTATTGATTTGTGTCTCAGAACACAACGTCAATGATGTCATGGTACAAAACCAAGATTTCAACTGATTAAAGATTGAATCATCCATATGATGGTGATTCATAGAATCATTTTGACTGTCTATATCCGTCTTTTTCTTTAGAAACTGGAAACGTGAGATTGGGTCTTTCTACTGATGGTTTCTATCTGTTTGGTTCTTATGGTAGTTAGTATTCATGTTGGCCTATTTTTAGAACTCCGTACAATTTAACTCCATGGATGTTGATGAAGGAGACCTATATATTTTTGACCTTATTAATCCTAGGATATTCGAAAAATAATATTTATGTTTATTTGAAACTATTGATTGATGAGTTAAATGCAATGTGGAGTGATGGTGTTAGTACATATGATGTTGCTGCAAAACAAAATTTCCTATTAAAAGATGCATTGATGTAGATGATTAGTGACTTTTCGGCATATGGTATGTTATCTGGATATATTACACATGGTCTGAAATCATATCCTTACTGTATGAAAGACAACAAAGCTTTTATACTTTTCAATGGAAAAAAACGTTGCTATTTTGAGTGTCACTGCATATTTCTACCAACCGATCATCCTTTTTGGAGGAACTAAAATTATTTTAGAAAGGTATAATTGAAAGGGATGAGACACAAAAAATGATCTTAGGTAAATAGTTAAAATAATTTCTATTTTAATTACCTCCCATCACATTTGGGCCAATAGTAAACCAACAGAAAATTCATGGCTTTGGGAAAAAACATAATTGGATAAAATGAAGAATTTTTTAGGATCTTCTATATTGGTCTGATTTTTTGGTCTGCCAGATGTTGGATGTCATGCATATTGAGAAGAACTATTTTGATAATTTATTTCATATAGTTTTGGATACACCAGGTAAGACCAAAGATACTATAAAGGTACGATTAGATCTTGCCAAAATTTTCAGGCGACCAGAACATAAACTATTTGAAAATGTCAGATCATAGAGGTTAATGAAGCCAAAAGTATCTTATACACTATCCAAAGAGGTTCCCTTACTATTTTGTCAGTTGATTGCAAATTTGAGACTTCCAGATGGCTATGCTTCCAATTTGGGTAGTGTGTTACGTATAATTATATTACCGGATTAAAATGTCATGATTTTCAGGTTATAATGGAAAGACTTATATCGATTTGATTCAGTGGTTTTTTGAATTATATAATATGGGATTTGATAAGAGACATATCATATTTTTTTAAAGACATATGTGTAGTGACAATAGACTATGAAGCACTAAGGAAATTGGAATAAGATGTTGCTGTAATGATATGTAAACTATAAAAAATATTTCCGATGGCTTTCTTTGACTAATGGAACATCTGATATTACATTTTCCACATGAAGCTAATTGTGGAGGCCCAATATAGTTTTGATGGATGTACCCATTTGATATATTCATGCAGAAATTAAAGAAAAATGTATGTAACAAAGCATTAGTTCAAGGCTCAATTGCTTAAGCTTATTTGCAAGAGGAAGTTATTTTTTCTTCTCTCATTATTTTGAATCTCAATATCCCTCAAAACAAAATCGCATGAGGAGAAATGAGGGGAATGTAACTAACTAAATGGTAAATCAATTATCAGTTTTTAATCATCCAAATCTTGGTTTCGGTGGAGTTCATGAATGGTGGATTTCAAATGATGAACATCACAGAGCTCATACATATTTTCTGCTCAACAATGAAGAAATGAAAACATGTGTATTGTGAGTGATTATATCACTTATTCTATAATTTATGTTACAGTATGTAAAATTATTTTATTTTTAAGTTATATGATAATAATATTAAGAAAAAATTTCCCCAATTTACAACAGCTTCTCTTGAAGAACGCAGACAATTTTTATTTCTCAATGGTTTCAAAAACTGGTAACATAAATTATTGATGGTTTAATATCAATTATGTATATTAATTATGATATTGATAATTGTTTTAAAAACATTCAGGTGTCTCAACATGCTGATAAAATTGATATGTGACTGTGTATATTGAGTAACCCCCCCATCCAAAATGGTTAAATCTTATAATGCATATGTGGTGAATGGTAACAACCCAAGTTGTTATGAGAATTATTATTTTTAATTTCATTTATGTCTTGTGTTATACACTACAAAAAAATTACATTGTTTTATACGCAACACTGTATTAGCTTGCAGTATAGGCAACACCATTCTTGGCTTGTGTTACACACAATTTCAAGTTCGTTTTGTGGAAATTATTATACACAACTTTAAGTATAGATTTTGTTTAATGTATAAATGCAATAAGTTTTGATTATGTTATATGCAACACCAAACAGAGCTTTCACTACACGCATCCCTGACTTGGATTTCATTACACGCAATCACAACCTTCCATGATAGCGTGTGTTGTACGCAATACCATGTTTCACTAAACGAGATATTATTATAAAATTATTATGAACTAGCCGTTATAAATAGTAATACCCACTTTTTGAAATTTTATAAATTTTATCTTTCCAAATGGACTTCATTTTTGGATTTGGAATATCGATATTAGCCTAGGGTATATTTTTGGTATTTTTCTGAAAACATTCAATTTTTGATGAATAGTGAAAATACTGGGTTACTATTCCAAAAACGACTTTTTATTTAAATAATTATTTATTTTATATAAATTTATTTTAGGTCAAAATTGATACATAATACCTATAAAAGTTCAATGTAATTCATTGGAGTCATTTTATAATAATTTTCGATATATAAAATTTTTTCTGAACATTTCACAGTCTTTTACCTACCTCCTAGGAGTTCTTGGAAAACATACCTAAAACTTAATTTTATCGCTTTTATGAGTGGAATTTCAAAAATATGAGAGACACAGTTAATATCAATGACTAAAATGTGGTTCAATGAGATGAAAATAATTTTTGGTGAATAGTAACTTTTTTACTTTTATTTACCACAGTTAAAAATAAATAGGGTAATTAGGGGTAAAAATGATATTATTATTACCCTAACACATTTCCTAATTATAATGGATGAGTGTAATTTGACCAGAAAAACCTTAAGAATAAAATATGACCATTTAGGTCCACTTGGATTAGATTAGGACATTTATTATTAATTAATTTAAATAAGGGTTAAAATAGTTAAAATCAAAGTTTAAAAACTAAATAATTTTTAATATAGGGTTATAAATAAGATAAATTCGAAATTAAATATTACTTAGAAATATAAAAAGATTTCCTACATAATGGTATTTTATTTATAATTTTTATACATTAAATAATTTAATTTCTTTATGACACAATGACGATGCAGAAATTATCTTATCAATGAAATATTAACATAATTGATGTTCTAAATACCCAAATAAATGTAATTTGAGACTTTTTATGAATTCCACTAATTTTCTAGGTTAATATGACATGTTAGTATTTATTTAATTAACTTTTTTAGAACTAATCATGCTGTTATGATTTTCCAAAAAATCAATTACCAAATAGTGTCAAAATTGAAAAAAAATAGTTTTTTAAAAAAATATTATATTATTAATTGTTATATTATTGCTAAAAATCTAAGGATCGGCCAAGATAATTATTTCATGATAGGTGTATCATTAATGGACCACTTGGGGTTATCTTGGATGTATATGGTAAGTTTATTAACTATATAATAAAAAAATACAAAGTGACATGGTGAATGTCAATCTAATTAACTAGGAGTTAAAACTAAATGATAAGGTTAATATAATGACCCAACCCTATCTAAAATATATTGGTTGAGGTCATTTAGACCCATACCCACTTAATATTTGAAATAAATCAATTTGGAGATATTAAAAACCGAATATGACTTTATTAAAAAATATTATTTTATGTTTTTCATAAGGTGCCCCTCTCCTCCCTTATAAAAGGGCACCTCCTCCCTCTTCTCCTCACAACAAATTGAACATTAAAGCTTAGACAACCCCTTCCAATTTCTCATCTACACTTCCCTAGTAATAATTTATAGGTCATGGTCTTCTTCAAAGACCATATTTAGTGCCCTAAGAGGAGGTTTCAAAGAGGCGTGTCGAAGAAGAGGTAATATTTGTTACCGACTCTTTCAATTTTATTTATTCTTCTACTTCCTCTTTTTTAGTTGTTTCATTATGAAGTAATAAAATTAGTATCAATAATATACTATTATGTTATTATAAATATTAAACAACCAAATTTCACCTTCTATCCATCCTACAGAAAACGAAAACACCGCGCGTGCGTACGTACAGAATACCGTCTCCACGGCGTGGTGTAATATGTTTTCGACCACCACCTTACTTGGATGGGTATAATGGTGAAAAATAAATAACTATATGTGATTATTGTAAAGTGATATTGATTCTAAAATATATAATATATGCTTCAATACAATTCCATAATCATGGGAATGATATCATCGCTCGTTCGTACGTACAGACTACTGTCTCCACGATGTGATGAAATTCATTCTCCATGTTAACCATTCATGAATGATTATAAAGTATATATAATGAATAATAATGAGATATATGAGATAATAATAATACTGTATTTATGTATATATTTATGTATGTCATCTACTTAATTCCATTCAATTCCATAAGGAAACAAAAACAACATTCATGCGTATGTACGGCCTACTGTCTCCAGGAACGGTGTATTACATTCCATTTATCGATCTATCATATATATATATATATATATATGTATATTCTGAATATATATTATATATAAATCATTTTTTATATTCTATAATTAATTAAATCAGGATATAAGTAATAATATTATGAACAAAAAGTCGAAACACGTACAATAAATGAAACAATTTTTCCCAAATCGATGTTTTACATCGAATTTACAAAAGAACTGGTAATATAAAGTCGTAAGTAAACTATATATGATATCATAACAACGAATATGATTCTGTAATAAGTAAATGACATTATTTAAATCATTATATAAGAGTTTCAGATACATACGAAGCATATCAGACATAAGGTGAGGGATAAATTTTCATTCTCATTTTTTATCCGAGATTGCTTTTACGTAAGTATTTACTGGGGTTACGTTTATCATCCATGACCATGTTTTCTAAAATGGTTTTCATAAAATGTTTACTATTCTTAAATGAAATTTTAAATTCATTTTTACCCTTTATTGACCTTTTACCACATTGTATGAATGAAATCTTTCCTTTGTTTACCATATAAGGTACTTTTTGACTTTTTCGACAAAAGTATGAGGAGAATGTTATTTTTAACTTATACGGCGTGAACTGATTTTTACAGTTTCATAACGCCTCATTTTCAAGAATCTTCCTCTATAATATTTCATTATTATTTTCAACAAAATCCTTTTCTTTTAAAATTGAATGGCACTTTGTAAAAAAAATGGTTTTGGAAAAGAAATAATATTTTCCTCAACAATTTATTTCAAGTTTTTACTAAAAATTGTTTTCCATATAAGATGACATTATTTAGTATGATTATTTTTCCAATATAATGTCTCTATGATTTACATGGTTTAACTTTTCTTCTGATGAAATATCTATTTGTTTTATATGGATTATGTGATGATGGGATGAAGTTTATGAAACCCATTTTATTATTTGGGTTATGAAGAATGTTTTAAGTTTATTTTGTGGCACAAGTAAAAATGATTTCATTATGAGATGGGTGGGACCTATATCACCCTACAATGAATTGGGTAATGATTTATATCTCATGAGATAGACATGGAAGGAATGGTAAGTTAATCCGATTCAGTGTTACAGGACTGGAACGAGGAGTGAACTCGATTCAGAATGGGATTTTGTCCACTAAGATGGTCTTGGTAGCAATGTATTAGCTAGTATGGAAATCATAACATGTGCTTAATGGATTCCACAATTACATGTTTTATTACCATGCGAGTTTACCATGAGTAATGTTCCTTTATGATCTATGCCTTGTGTACATCGAAGATTTATGTTGTTGCTCATGATTTTGATGTTTATATTTTATGTTCAAGTTTTTTCATTCAAATGTTTATGGATTGTTTTAAGTTCTCTATTCTTACCCTTACTGAGAATTTTATCTCACCCTTTATATGATTTCTTTTCCCCGGGATTTAAATAAATGTTTTAGGTAAGAAAACAAAAGGGGAAGATCTTTATGGGAGTTGTTGAAGATCTTTCACCACAATTAGATGATTATTTTCTGAGTTTCCAAAGACACTAAACTATTACAGTCCTTGTGTGTATTTTTTCGTTATGTATTAAGTATTCCGAAAAAGTAATTTAATGTCCATGTACGTCAAGCATTGGGTATCTACAGTTGGTATCAGAGGAAAGGTTTAGTTGACCTTTGGAAACTAGTATGCGAAAACATTACTGAGATCCCTAGAGATATTTCTAAGTTATGACTAGTGAAGTCCCTAAGGTTTGGTATAAGTATAGGTTATAGTCCTAGAATTATGGTAAAGATCTTAGAATTTAACCTAAGATGTTAGATAATGAATTTCATTCCCCTTGATTATGATTTTGGCCTCTCACACTATTCTTTTTGGGTTTTCGAAAATGGATGGAAACGGGACGATTCACGATAATGGAGGATATGATGGACAATGGAATGATATTCTTCCTGAGAAAACAAATGAAATTGGATCTGGAGGTACACATATCGTTACTATGCCTAATCAGAAATCTCATAATATGATCAATAATCTCAACTTTGGTAAGTTTCCTGACTCAGCTAATAAAAGAAATATGGAGTTTCATGATGATCATAGAGGAAAAAAAGTTTAATTTCCCTCATGTAAATCATGTGGGAAGAGGAATCATGGAGAATGATTCAAAGGAACAGAAAGATGCTTTGATTGTAGAAAAGAATGACACAAATCCAGTATGTTCAAAGGAAAAGGATCGGTTAACACCATGGATGAGGATAATGTTATTTCTATGACATCAACAATGGTTAAATGTTTTAAATGTGGAATGTACGGACATTATGCAAACCAATGCCCTAAGGGAAGATCTCATGAAGAGAATAAGTATGGTTGTATGGGTAGTATTTATGTGGATGATGATGAAGAGACTGCAAATGATATATGAAATGAAATAAGTGTTGTGGAATAAAATGACGAAGCTCAGTCAGTGGTTTAAGAAGGTAGTGGAATGATTTTATGTTTATCAAGAGTTATGTTGTAGAGGTAATTTAATGGTACTATGGAATAATGAATCATCTAAGGATTGTTACACTTTTTTTTAAATTATTTGAAAGAATATCTTGAATGGTACTGGTAACCATGAATGGTTATTTAGATTTTTTTGGAAAGAGGATGATATGCTCAAAATGAAGGGATAAGGAGAAAATAATATTATTGATTGTATTCATGAGCTCATGATTGATATAAGGACTAAGTGATATCATGGATTGAGTATATAGAATTTTTGGGATTATGGTATGTGGAAAGAGTTAACTTTTAACTGCATTCATGTTTTCACTAAGGTTCAATGTGTATTAATTTTTCAAGAGAATACATGATTAAGGTATTCACATGTTTGGAATGAGATCAACAAGATATATCTTCTGATATATGAGGGATAAATGATGGTATTGTTATATGACCTTTTCTGCAATCATTCTCTTTATACTATGAGTTTTGAAAGAAGTATTTTGGATAAGCCTAAAGATTGGAATGGATTATGTTGAACATAAGTTAGTATTGTTTAAGGCTAGAAATGTTTTTGATATTATTGATATAATGTTATAATAGTGTTGTTTAAGAAAATGGACAACCTGCAGAACGGGCTACAACCCGTCACGTCAGACAAGGATGCTGGAATCGAACCCACAAGCAAAGTGTGACAGGCATTTATCACCTACCACTAGCCTACAGGAAGTCCCTGGTTAGTAGAAACAAGTTTTATTTTATTAAGCACTACTATAGATGAAGTATAAGTCCATTTTAGCAACCATATACGATTAATCTCAACATTTATGGACTTCTGTATATTTAATAAATTGTGCTAAACTTTTTGTGATAGACATAGATGGAATGAACTATCATTCTATCGCACAATCTGCTAACACTTCACAAAAGAAAAATTCAAGTTCAATTATTTAAGAGATGAAGTGGAAATTGTTCGAAGCACGAGAAATGGTGAGATTGTACCAAAATCAAGTAAGTATTTATTTTAATTCAACAATTCTTCAAATTTAGGGAAATGATCTTGAAAATGAAAAATGTTGTCCTAGTGATCTCATATCTGATTAATCGGATGGTATCTTAGATCATAAAAAATTTATGGCTTTGTGATTGTTGGCTTTTTCATAGCCATGTTCCCTACCACTCTCCATCAGAACATGATGGTTAGATTTCTCTTCCATATCCTCATTTTCACCTATGTTCTCCTATGTGGAAACCCAGTGATTAGTTAATTTGGGTAACCGTTATGTTTCATACATTTTATTTTAAAGATAAGTTGTGGTATTCCTTTTTACGATTTGGGTTTATATTAAAGAAACTCTCAAGTAGTAAACCATTTATAACCTGGACAAATTTCAAGGGAGAAATTCATTTTAAGGGGGGTAGAATGTAACAACCAGGGATTTTATGAGAAATATTATTTTTAATTTCATTTATGTCTTGTGTTATACACTACACCAAAATTAGACTGTTCGATACGCAACACCGTATTATCTTTCAGTATACGCAACACCATTCTTGGCTTGTGTTACACACAATTTCAAGTTCGTTTTGTGGAAATTATTCTACACAACATTAAGTATAGATTTTGTTTAATGTATAAATGAAATAAGTTTTGATTATGTTATATGCAACACCAAAAGGAGATTTCACTTCACGAAGCCCTAACTTGGCTTTATTACACGCAAACGCGACCTTCCACGATAGCGTGTGTTGTACGAAATACCAAGTTTCACTAAACGAGATATTATTATAATATTATTACGAACTAGCCGTTATGAATAGTAATACCCACTTTTTGGAATTTTATAAATTTTATCTTTCAAAATGGACTTCATTTTTCGATTCAGAATATCGAAATTATCCTAGGGTAAATTTTTGGTATTTTTCTGAAAACTTTCAATTTTTGATGAATAGTGAAAGCACTGGGTTACTATTTAAAACCCGACATTTTATTTAAATAATTATTTATTTTATTTAAATTTATTTTAGGTAAAAATTGATACATAATACCTATATTTGTTCAATGTAATTCATTGGAGTCATTTTATAATAATTTTTGATATATGAAAATTTTATTGAACTTTTCACCGTCTTTTACCTACCTCTTAGGAGCTTTTTGCAAACTTACATAAAACATAATTTTACCACTTCTGTGAGTAGAATTTTGAAAATCTGAGAGATGCAGTTAATATAAAGGACTAAAATGTGGTTCAATGAGAAGAAATTTGTTTTTGGCGAATAATAACTTTTTACTTTTATTTACCACAGTTAAAAATAAATAGGGCAATTAAGGGTAAAAATGGTATTATTATTATTACTCTAACACATGTCCTAATTCTATTGTATGAGTTTAATTCAACCAAAAACAACCTTAGGAATAAAATATGACCATTTAGGTCCACTTGGATTAGATTAGGACATTTATTATAAATTTATTTAAAGAAAAGTTAAAATAGTTAAAATCAATGTTTAATAACTAAATAATTTTTAATATAGGGTTATACATAAGATAAATTCGACTTTAAATATTATTTAGAAAGATAAAAAGATTTCCTACATAATGGTATTTTATTTATAATTTTTATACATTAAATAATTTAATTTATTTTTTGACAAAATGATGATACATTAATTATCTTATCAATGAAATATTAACATAATTGATGTTATAAATACCCAAATAAATGTAATTTGAGACTTTTTATGAATTCCACTAATTTTATAGGTTAATATGACATGTTAGTATTTATTTAATTAACATTTTTCGAACTAATCATGCTGTTATGATTTTCACAAAAATCAATTACCAAATAGTGTCAAAATTAACATAAAATATTTTTTAAAACAAATATTATATTATTAATTGATATTATATTCCTAAAAATCTAAATTTATGCCATGATACTTATATCATTATAGTTTTATCATTAATGGACCACTTGGGGGTCCCTTGGATGTATATGGTATGTTTATTTACTATTTAATTTAAAAATACAAAGTGACATGGTAAATGACAATCTAATTAACTAAGAGTTAAAACTAAAAGATAAGGTTAATATAATGACGCAAACCTGTATAAAATATATTGGTTGAGAGGATTTAGAACCATACCCACATTAGATTCGAAATAAATCAATTTAGAGCTATTAAAAAACGAATTTGACTTTATTATAAAATAATATTTTATGTTTTTTCTAAGGTGCCCCTCTCCTCCCTTATAAAAGGGCACCTCCTCCCTCTTCTCATCACACCACATTGAGCATTAAATCTCGGCCAACCCCTGCCAATTTCCCTTCTCCACCTACCTAGTAATATTATAGTGTTCCTTTTCTTCTTCAAAGACCAATTTTAGTGCCCTAATAGGAGGTTTCAAAGAGGCGTGTCCAAGAAGAGGTAATATCTGTTACCGATTCTTTCAAATTTATTTCTTCTTATACTTTCTCTTCTTTAGTTGTTTAATTATGAAGTAATGATATAAGTATCAATAATATACTGGTATGTTATTATAAATATTAAACAACCCTATTTCACCTTCTATCCATCCTACAGAAAACAAAATCATCGCGTGTGCATACGTACGGAATACCGTCTCCATGCCGTGGTGTAATCTGTTTTCGACCACCACCTTACTTGGATGGGTATAATGGTGTAAATAAATAACTATATATGATTAATGTAAAGTGATATTGATTCTTAAATATTATACATATGCTTCAATACAATTCCATGATCATGGGAATGATATCATCGCTCGTGCGTACGTAAGAACTACGTCTCCACGACGCGATGAGATTCATTCTCCATGTTAACCATTCCTGAATGATTATAATGTATATATAATGTATAATAATGATATATATGACATAATAATAATAATGGATTTATTTATATATATGTATGCCATCTACTTAATTACATTCAATTCAATAAGGAAACGAAAACTCCGTTCATGCGTACGCACGACCTACCGTCTCCATGAACAGTGTATTTCATTCCATTTATCAATCTATCATATATATAAGTAAATACTGAATATATATTATACATAAATCATGTTGTACATTATGGAATTATGTAAATCATGATATAAGCAATATTATAAAGAACAACAAGTTGAAACACGTACAATAAATGAAACGATTTTACCCAAATCACTAATTTTACATCGAATTTACAAAAGAACGGGTAATATAACGTCATAAGTAAACTATATATGATATCATAACAATGAATATGATTCTGTAATAAGTCAACGAAATTATTTAAATCATTATAAAAGATATTTTAATACATATGAATCATATCAGACAAATGGTAAGGGATAAATTTTCAATATCATTTTTTATCCGAGATTGCTTATACGAAAGTATTTAATGGGTTACGTTTATCATCCATGACCATGTTTTCTAAAAATGTTTTCATAAAATGTTTAGTATTGTTACATGAATGTTTAATGTCATTTTTACCCTTTATTGACTTTTTACCACATTTGATGAATGAAATCTTTCCTTTGGTTACCAATAAGGTACTTTTTGACTTTTCCGACAAAAGTATGAGGAGAATGTTATTTATAACTTATACGGCGTGAACGGATTTTTACGGTTTCATAACAACTCATTTTCAAGAATCTTATTCTACAAGATTTCATGATTATTTTCAAAAAAATTATTTTATTTTAAAATTTAATGGCATTTTGTGAAAAGAAAATGGCTTGGAAAAAGAAAGAATATTTTCCTCAAGAATTTATTTCAAGTGTTTTGTGAAAGCTATTTTCCATCTATGATGACATTATTTAGTATGATTGTGTTTCAAGTATAATGTCTCTATGATTTACATGGTTAACTTTTCTTATGATGAAATATCCATTTGTTTTTTTATAGATTATGTGATGATGGGATGATGTTTATGAAATCCATTTTGTTATTTGGGTTACGATGAATGTTTTAAGTTTATTTTGTTGCACAAGATAGAATGATTTCATTATGAGATGGGTGGGACCTATATCCCCCTCAAATGAATTGGGTAAAGATTTATATCTCATGAAATAGACATGGCTGGAATGGTATGTTAATCCGGTTCAGTGTTATAGGACTGGAATGAGGAGTGAACTCGATTCAGAATGGGACTTTGTCCACTAAGATGGTCTTGGCACCAATGCCTTGGCTACTATGGAAATAATAACATGTTCTTAATGGATTCCACAACTACATGATTTATTACCATGATAGTTTATCATGACAAATGTTCATTTATGATCTATGCCTTGTATACTTCCAAGATTTATGTCGTTGCTCATGATTTTGATGTTTAGATTTTATGTTCATGTTTTTCAATTCAAATGATTATGGATTGGTTTATGTTCTCTATGGTTACCCTTGCTGAGCATTTGAGCTCACCTTTTATATGTTTTATTTTCCCCAGGATTTAAAGAATGGTTTTATGAAAGAAAACAAAATGGGAATATCATTATGGGAGATGTTGAAGATCTTTCACCACGATTATAAGATTATTTTCCGAGTTTCCAAAGACACTAAACTATTATGGTCCATGTGTGTCTAATTTCGTTATGTATTAAGTATTCTGAAAAAGTAATGTAATTTCCATTTACGTCAAGCTTTGGGTCTCTACATGAATCGTTTTCTATTTCATACACGTGCATATGGGGAATAAAAAAAACATGAAAAATGGAGTTTCCTTGAAAGCATCGCATCAGAGAGAAACTAAATTTGAATTTTATGGCATTCTGGATGAAATTATTGAACCATGTTATCTAGGAAATAATTACATAATGATGTTTAAATATTGGTGGTTAGATACTAAGAGAGGCTTGTGTGTTAATCTGACTCATGGAATCACCAATATTAAATATAAATTTCTTCCTGCAGAAAATGAACCATTTTTACTAGATCAACAGGCATATCAAATTTATTACTCAATGTACTGTTCTACATCAAGAGAATTGAGTGATTGGTGGAGCATAATAAAAATGAAATCTCTGGAAAACCAGTTTACTCAAACTGAATGTGGTTCTGCTAATGTGGAAGGAATTAAAATTTTTCAAGAGATAACTCAAATTCCATCCTTTTTCACAACGAGATGTGAATATCGATGATGACACTCCACAATTAACGATCGATGATGACGAATATGTTACAAATGAATTTGAAAAGACAATAGATGATGAATAAGAAACTCATATGGATATTGATGATTCTGAGGAGGAAGATGAAGACATTGACATTGATAGCTATGAATATGAGGAAAAAGATGGACATTGACAATGTTAAATGATTTTTATAATCATAACTAATAAATATCTATATATAACAGTTATTTTAAAATATCTCCAAAAAATAATCATTTTGTGTTTTAGATGGATCTTGATGTATTTCATGAGTTGCAGGTGGCTGATCTACTTTGGATGAGGGGGATTGTGGACCATCTGACCCTCAGCCTACTGATGGTTGAGGGGGTATGTGGAGGATGCACGGTCTTGTGCATCTGATGATTCCTGACCCTATCCACGAGCGACTTCCACATCATGGCATCGATCCATGCACACAGAGGTATGGTAACATGTATATTTTAGTTATCTTTCATTAATTTATTTACATATATACTAATTGTTTGATTATTTATTCTTTTTTCATAGTTTTTCACATGTAGCTATTAGAAAGGGGAGCGCTATCTTGAATAATTATTTTTCTCATCTATGGATCACATGTGAACATATTCCCGTTGTTGTGCGGTGCGACATGTTAGATCATTGTCTAGTACATAAATAAATAATATTTTTTTTGAAATTTATCTTATTGATAACTTGATAATATAAATTATTTGTAGGGTTTATGGTATCCCATCGATGATATCATGCGTGACGCTATCCACATGGCATGGCAGGTGTCTATGCGTGACCGTTTCCGTCGGTTTTTTCAAAATTTGAGAAGAACAACCATTGAGAAAGTAGGACTGACAGAATTTGATGAATCTTGTAGAGCCCACCGACCAGAGTACATTTAATCTCACATTTGAGATGGATTATGTTTACACTGGTTGGGTGGTGGATTTCAGAGGAGTTATTCAGTTGGACGGGAGAACCGAGGGAGATAGGAGGTAACACATCGAGCTGGTAGCCATACATTTAGTACACATATAAAGCATCTGGTAAGTATTGTTTTTAAATATTTTATATAACTATAAATATAAATAGTTTATTTTATATTTCTATAGGTAGTCTAGTATCCCGATATTATGGAGTTCGACGTTTATCAGAGGATGTACAGTGATCCAGCCACTGGAGAGATTAGAGGTAATCTCTAGCGTTGAATTTTGCTTAGTATTTTTTTCAGTTTGACAAATAACTGCATATAATATTATCATCATTTGAATTTAAATTGAAATTTGAAGGAGCTATATGAGGCTATGACCTTTTCAGATACAGGCTGAGAGTCAGGATGAGACGACTGAGCAGACCAGTGCCCACCATTTTGATGAGGCAGCATGGATGTAGGCAACTTAGTATGGCTTTGAGAAGGATCGAGTAGTTGGTATCATCTCTCATGTGACTCCTGGTACGTATTATGGTACTGTTGTGATATTGGAGTCCATCTTGAGAGGATCTCGTGGAGAGAGAACATCTTCTACATCACAGTATCATGAGCAGTTGCGATCTATGTCTGAGCTTATAGAGAGTTTGCAGAAGAAACATGAAGAGATGTGCCAGCGACAGCAGCAGCAGCAGTAGAAATAACAACACGAGGAATAGATGCGTCGATGACAGCATCATCATCACGAGAAGATGGAGTACATGCACTTTCTGACTCGTAGTTTAGGGATAGAGTTTCCTCCACCATCTTATATAGCTCCTCCACCTCCTCTAGAAGACGACTCCCCTGTGATTTGTTTTTTATGTTAAAAACATTTGAATTGAAGATTTATTGTAATATGAACTATATACAGCTTCTTTCTTTTATATTGCTACAAATATTGCGTAATTTTTTTAATATTTTATTATTTTTTATTAGTATTTTATTTTTTTAATATTTTTTTATATTACTAATAGTAATAAAATCTTATGATTTGTTTATATTTTTTTTTGTAAATATTGAGAATTGTAATAAATTTTTATTTTTCTATTATTTTAATAAAATTAAAATTAATTTTTTATTAATCATAGTTTTTTAATAATATTTTTTAGTACTATATTTTTTAATGTTTATTTATTTTACTAATAATAATATTTTTTATTTTTTTATTATTTTAATAATATTAATATAATTTTTTCATTAATAATAATTTTATTAAATTTTTGTCCTATTATATTTAGTATTTTGGATAGAATCTTTTGTGATGGGATCCCGTCGCAAATAATTGAAATACAAATTTTTATTAATAGTATTTGTGACGGGACGACGAGCCCAACGAAATAGGTTTTTATATATATAATGTATATAATCAGAGGATTATTCGCGAATGGACTATTCCCCGTCACAAATTGTGTTTGCGACGGGTCCGTCGTGAAAGGTTAATTTATATTTAATGTATATAATCGGAGGATTATTTGCGACAGGGACATTTACCGTCGCAAAAAAATAATATTTGCGATGCCATTTTCTAAAACGGGCTATTTGTGATGGGGCCCCGTCGCTAAAGGGAATTTGATATGGGATCCCATTGCAAATAGAACATAAAAAATACATCTAATTCCAGTAGTGCCGCTTAAGGAAAGCAAGGGAATTAGTTTACTTATGATATCAATAAGAACATGATGAAAACATAAAGACACAATAAATGTAAGAGGAGGTATATAATAATAAAAATAATATGAATCGTAACATTAATATGTGTCTAAAAAGTTTAATTTATATATTCATGAACATATCCCCAAGGTTCATCCCCACGGTTTCATAAAAATTTATCAGGGTTATTCAACAAGGAATCATGAAACATGTTATCTATAGAGATTAACTTTTTTTACACAATGCAATGTAGCTCTATAAGGGAAAACTCTCAATATGTATTTATTTTCATGTGATTCACATAGATCATAATAAAAAATTTCATAAATAACCAAAATATAATAAAATAAATGGGTTTCATTTCAAAGTCATGATGTTTAAAAGGTGCTTAAAAATAAGATCATTATGTCATTTATTACCCATGGAAAGGGAATAAGGGTTTTATGTATGTCAATTAGATAATAAAATATATCATTTCTTTCTTTGTGAATGCCTCTTGAATCGAAATATGTTTTGGTATTCACATAAATAAAATAAGAGAATTTCTTGAGAAAAAGATAGAGATTTTGAGATGAAAATTCTGCAGCCTAACGACTATACAACATGGTTTTAGAAAATATTGAAAAGAGAGGGGACAAGGGTCACCCACTCATAAATAAATCATAATACATTATGGGTATAGAATAAAAATATATAAGATCATGGTATACATATTTTAATAATGTACCAAATGAATAGAAAATATGAATGAAAAGGGAAGATGAGATTTCTTTTACGAAAACATTGGCAGCTTAACAACATCGCTTAAAATTCAGAAAAATAAGTTGATGTGAGTGGAAAGGGTCCCTTATAATTTGGACATAAAATGGATAGAAATAAGGACATATAATAACATACCCCAACATAATAATATGGAAACTAGAAGACATAACACAAACGATCTCATGACTTAAAAGAGATTGGGGAAAGGTTCCCTTACCATGAAGAGTAACTTCGGAAGATTGAAGGTTGGGTCCTTGTTGGGATTGATGGAACTTTTTTAGGACTCCTTAGGAGGTAAAAAGACCATATATTCAATGAAGATGAATTTTTAGTGAAATGAATGATGAAATGTTATGGTATTTATAGAAAATTGATGGAATATGTAATTAATTTCCATGGGGCACCTCATTAGTTGTATTTGCAAAACCATGGGCTTGACCATGGTATTTTCCCATGGTATTGGAAATTTGAGACACCTCATAACATATATTACTATTAAAAAGTAGACCAGAATTATTAATCATGATTACATCATTAATGATGTCATTAAACACACTGAAACTCAAAACCATATTTTCACTATTCACTGAAAAACAAAATATTTTATAATAATTACATAAATTCACCCTAACATAAAATCGATGCTATGAATTCCAAATTGAACTCCATTTTATGAAAATAATTTTCTAATTATGAGATATTTAATTTTTAATTAAAAACACTATTTACTCTAAAAAATACTAATACTTAACTAATAATTTGTGAAACAATTATTTACTTTTTCTATTATATCACATTACCATTCGAGGTGCCTAAATTATACTTATACATTATTAAGTGAGGTTACTATTCCATTGGTCACATTACTGTCAATAAGGGTAATACTACTATTTATATGTTACAATTCACTAATAAAATAATTTGATCTTATTAGAGTCTAAATTTATTAATGATCAAAACTATAGAAGACCATTTTTTGTAAATAATTTGACATTATTAATTATTTAAAGTATGCAAAAAAATTTTAAACAACATTTTTTCCCAAATTTACTAATAAAATTGAACCAATATAAATTTCTCCTATATTTATATTGATATTTTATATTTAAAAATTTGACCATAATAAAAAATTAAAAAATTATTTATAAAAAAGGATTTCACAAATTAACTAAGGCCATGTTAAAAAGCCCCTTATAACACCTGTATTGGACCTAAGAGTATTGTGTGCTATGGTGATATAATCTTGGGGTGGCTCGGACAACATTTCCTGAGTGGTGATTTCTATCAGATTGAACATCTCCCATAAGTGATTTCATTAAAGCTTAACATGTTGGAGTATGGGTTGGGATTGATCCAGAGTAAATCCTAGTGATGCTACCTCTTCCCATACTATGGAAGATGGGATTTTTATGGGCTGAGTCCGTGGGATGAGGCCATTGAATCATCTCTCTATATTAATTTACCATGATCACATGTATTTACAAAAAATAATCATAATGTTAAGAGTATAGTTTTCAACGGTCATATTGACAAACAGTTATATAATAGTCGAAACCCGATGGTCTCATTTTAATTATACACACTTCATTAAATAAAGTATATAGTTTATTTTAGTATTAAATAAGACAAAAACTCAGGAAACATTAATTATACAAAAGTTTGGGTTGTTACACTCTTGTTTATGACACTACCTAGGGATATTATTTTCTAAATTCATAGGCATTGTATGAAACATTGTTAAGGGAATTAAAAATATGCCCCTAAGAATATATGTTGGTAATTAGATCATGGATAACATATATTTAAGCATATAAATTCTTAATTTAAGGAAATAAATGTAATTTATAAGTCATCCCTTTTTGACTTTGGAATCCCCTTTATGTGTTTCCCATAACTTTCCTTTTATTCCATATAATGGCTGGTAATATGAGGATTCGAGCTAAAAACAGATGCAAAGATCAATGTGAAAACTATTATAATGATATTCCCAATCCGATGGGAGTGGGCATCAAAAACATTGTCATGATACTGTCTTAGTTAACATAGGTTTTGAATAGAAAAATGGGTCAAGAGGAACGTTCATCCCCCCTGAGAAAGAAAAAGTCTCTATCAAGAGATTCATTAGAAAAAGGTCTACAACTTTTAATGGATTATATGATCCCTGAATCACTAAACAATGAATCAACTCCATTGAGAAAATATTCTACATCCTTCAATGTTCTAAACAAGAGAAGGTACTTCTGGTTGCTTATCATATGGAGGGTAAAGTTGATCAATGGTGGAAATTGATCTAAAATATGAATCTTGAGGAGGAGATCAAGGCGTTGGAAAAGAAGGTTTTCTAGAAAAAAAATTCGATAAATATTTTCATTACACCCTCTAACTTAATATGGAAAGGGAATTACATTCCCACATGTCAAAACGATGTTGTATCCATAGGAGAGTACGTGGAAAACATTACCAATCTTGCATGATATGCCTTCAGATTTGTCGTTACCCCCAAATTAAAGGTTAACCACATCATTGGTGGGCTAAAACCTAGCCTACAGAAATCCCTAGCGATCCGTGAGTTTGAGAGCAATGAGGAAATTGTTTGATGTGCCCTCAAAGACAAAATGGAGATCAGTGAATCTTAGGGGTATCATGGGGATAAGAAGCATAATGTGGACATTAATTTTTGTGGTCCAATGGATAAATCCAATAGTGCTACGAAAATCCAGCACCCCACTTTCCAAATTTTTAGAAGGAATCACCTTAGAAATTTCGTAAAGGGGATGATGAAATGTTTTAGGTGTTGATGATAAGGGAACCTAGACATTAACATCTGACAAGAAAGTACTACTTTTGCGATAGAGGATAGGAATTCTCCATTCAACCCTCAATGCATTTTTCATTGCTTCAACTACAATAAACTGGGAACTTTTCAAACTACTGCCCTAAGCCAAGGGTTTTCGGAGGCAACCAACAACGACCAATGAAGAAAGGGAGAACTTTTTCCATCACTACCACCAACTTGAACCCCGAAAATGAAGTGGTGATAGTTAAGATATTTATTCATTCAAGAATAGAGAATGTAATTTTTGATTCTGGTTTTACGCCATCTTTTATACACCTAAATATTAGTATAACAATGCCAAAACCACCCCAAATCATGGAATTAAAGATGTCAGTGAGAACAGAAAATGGGGTAATCATTACATCACATGAATATAACACCTCCCCTGTCATAATTTCTGGATTGAACTTCTAGGAAAACCTCATCATACTCCCTCTTGTATAATTTTATGCAATTATTAGCATGGATTGGCATTCCTTACATAGAGACAACATAAATTCCCATGAGGGGAAAATCACTCTCCATATGGGGAATCGACTCCCGATTTTATACAAGTGCAATGGGGAGGATGAATCTTCATTAGAACCATCAGCTCAATTTTAGATAAGACTACCGTATGAGAACATATATCTTTCTCGTATTATTGAGTCTATGGAATTAACCATCCTTGAATACATGCCTATTGTGAAGGAATTCACTGAAGTTTTTCCCGAGAAAATGTCTGGTATTTCTCCTAGAAGAGATGTTGAATTCTCAATTAATCTTATACTAGGGGCGTTTATAATATCCAAGACTCAGTATAGAATAGCTGTTGTGGAGCTTAAGGTGTTATTGACACAACTACAGAAGAATCTAGATAAAATGGGTTAAATACCCAAGTGCTTCACCATGGGGTGCACTAGTCCTCTTCATCAAGAAAAAGGATGGGTCAATGAGCCTTTGCATTGATTATCGTGATCTTAACAAAATCACAATAAAGAAAAAGAATCCTCTTCCCTGAATATATGACTTGTTTGATCAGCTACGTGGAGCACAATACTTATCCACGGTGGATCTATGGTTAGGATATTATCAAGTAAGGGTGAAAAGGAGGATATACCAAAGGATTATTTACGTACAATATACATGCACTATGAATTCAGTGTAATGCCTTTCATACTCACTAATTCACTAGAAATCATCATGGACTTGATGAATATAGTCTTTATATATTACCTCAACAACATTCTGCTAGTTTTTATAGAAGATATTATAATATATTCCCAGACCAAAAAGGAGAAAGTGGAGTATCTAGGAACTGTACCAGAGACCTTTCAAAAGGAGAATCTCTATGAAAAGTAAAACAAGTGTGAGTTATAGTTTAAGGAGGTCTCATTATTGGGTTATATCGTCATAATAAATGAGATATCTGTGGATCAATCCATGATGGATGTAATTGAGGGATGGTTGAGACCAACATTGGTAATGGATCTCTATAGCATCCCAGGGTTAGCTTCATATTATTGTCGATTTGTGAGATTTTTTTCACAATTGTACGACCCTCTTACCCAGATAAATCAGAAGGTTGTAATGTTTTCTTAGTGTGATGAATGCGAATATAGCTTTAAAGAGTTGAAAAGGTGGATTATCACTACACCCATGCCCACACTACCCACAAGTGGAGAACTTTTTCTGATCTTCAGTGATTCTTTGATGAAGGTCCTGGGCTATGTGTTGATGAAAAATGACAATTTCATTGCCCATGCTTCAAGGAAATTTAATTTTCATGAGAAATACTATCCAACACATGATCTAGAGTTGGATTCAGTGATATTCGCATTAAAAATTTGGCAACATTACCAATTTGAGGAGAAGTGTGAAAGATATACAGACAACAAAATCCTCAAGTATATATTCACACAAGAAGAGTTGAATATGCACCAACAATGATGGTTAGATCTGATCAAAGACTATGACTGCTCAATCCATTACCAACCTAGGAATGTAAACAAGGTGGTATATGATATATGTATAAAAGACCCAACAACTCAATCATTGATGAGAATTAAAAATTATAAAATCTTCTTATATTTGATGAAGATGGACATGGGAATCATAAAGAAGGGAACATCATCAATCCTTTCACAAATGATTTCTCAACCATCTCTTTTGTAAATGTTAAAGGACGCTCAAAAGGATGAATCGGGAAATCAGAAGAAAGTGGAAAATTTCAGAAAAGGTAAATCCTCAGATTTCAATGTTAATGAAGAAGGAATTGTGAGATTTGGGTGAAGAATATGTGTTCCATAAAATCTGGAGTTAAAGAAAGAACTTTTTTATAATTCATATTGTTCGAACTTCTCCATTCTCCCAGGAAACAAAAAGATGTACTGAGATATTCAAGAGATTTCTTGGTGGGATAACATGAAGAATGATATCGCTGAGTATACATCAAAGTCCCTTGTATGTCAAAAAGTGTATGCTGAGAGGATGAAGTCTAAGGGGATGATGCGAACATTACCCATACCATCATGGAAATTAGAGATCATCACCATTGACTTTGTTACCTAAATTCCAAATGCATCCAAAGGAAACAATGCTAACTGGGATGTTGTGGGTCATCTTACAAAGACTTCACATTTTATTACAATTTGAGAGGATTTCTCATTGGATCAACTGAAATTAATATATATTAGAGAAGTTGTAACGTTTCATGAAGTACCACTATCTATTCTATCTGATTGAGATCCAAGATTCACCACTATGTTCTGGAAGATTCTTCAACATGCTCGGAATATAGAGATGAAATTCATTATGGCTTATCATCCTCAAACTGATGGCCTATATGCGTGGACTATCCAAACACAATAGGGCATGTTGGGAGCATGCTCATTGGACTGAAAAGGAGGATGGGAACAACATCTTCCTCTAGATGAGTTCTATTACAAAAACAGTTTCCACTCAAGCATCCAAATGTCCCCTTAAGAAGCCATTTATGGGAAGAGGTGCAGAACACTGGGATATTGGGATGATGTTGGGAGAAAAAACTCCTGGATCTAGAAATGGTCGTGGAAATAGTGGAGATGGTTAAGACCATCCAACAACACATTAAATATTCTTAGAGTCAAGAAAAGAAATATACTAACAATCGTCAATGAGACCTTGTGTTTGATTGTCAGAGACATGGTATTCCACCACATATCACCGTGGAAAAGAGTTATGAAATTAGAAGTGTAGGGAAAACCTATTCTAAGGTATATAGGCCCTTTTGAGATCCTTGATCACATTAGAGTTGTTTCCTATCAACTAGAACTCCCACCGAACCTCTCTCATGTACATGATGTGTTCTATGTATCACTCTTGAAAATGTACATACTTGACCCATCACAAGTACTCAATCCAATGGTGGTAACATTAGATAATGTACTCTCCTATGAAGAGGATCTAGTGTAGATCATAGATTATAAGGAAAAGTTCTAAGAAATAATATAATTCCCCTCATCAAAGTATTGTGGTAAAACCACATGTTTGAATAAGAAATATGGGGATTAGAGGAAGTGATGAAGTAGAGTTACCCTCATCTATTTTTGTGTGGGAAAAGGAAATTTCGTGGGTTAAATTTCTTAAGGGGGAAGATTGTAACGACAACCATTTATTAATAAAAATTCTTCTTGATCTAATTATATGTATTATTATGTAAAATGGGTATATAAAATATATACTTCCTTGGTAATATGTTTCTGGATTTCAAAATAACATTATAAATTTTTATCATTTCTAATATAGTTTTTGAACATTGACCAAATTGATTTGTATAAATATAATGCATTAACAAATCCAATTTACTCAGACAAAGGAAGCGATGACCACATCCAGCTGAATCTCTTAGTACGAAGCCCATTTTTCAGAGCATAGAAAGGAGGTACCATAACTAGGATTATCTCTTGACCAAGATGATGCCGAACTTCAACACATTAATCTTGAATGGAATCGTCTAAGGGAGAAGTGGAAGTTGATAGAGATTACCACCCGAACGATGCTATCCGAGCCACCCTAAGAGTCTGTCACCATTGCACACCTTACACTTAGGTCTTATTCCGGTGTTTTAAGGGGATACCTAATAAGACCCTATCACTATGATTATGGGAATTATTTTTATAGAATAATTTATATACAATCATTTTATTATTTTTACTTTCTAAATCGTTTTTAAATCATAAATAATATTTTAAGTTAATGTTCAATTAAATAATATATTTTTATGAATTAATGGATTTTTGGAAATAAATAATATTTTAATAAAATATTATTATAACTAAATTACGTTTTATTAAACGTAAATTATCATATTTGTTTTATGTATACAATTTCAATTTTTATTAAGGTTTTAAAACTGTTTTTTTCAACACCCAAGAATTTTTGATAAATATCAATTTTGATTTTAAATGTGTAAATGAATATATTTTGAAAATTATTTAGATAAAATCAATATTATTTTAGGAATCAGGATGTTAATATTATCCAATAGTGATATTTTCATAATTTTCTAAGACAGTCAAATTTTTGGGAAAGAATTAAATACTGTTTAAATATATAATGTGTTTTATGACATCATAATGGCCCAATAGTGATCTAATAAAATACTATAATTTTTTTTTCTCACAATATATCTTTTACATTCAAAATTATATTAGTTTATATTTTTTTGATTAATTTTATGGTGCCTTATTGGACCCTCCAAGACATATAAAACATTTTAACTTTTAAATTGGTTTTCTTGAGTGTGTGAATCACCTCCACATAATAAAGACTAATATTTTAAAATTTTAGACCATTGGACATATAAATAATTTTTTCCAATCCAATTTGGAAAAAACAATTGGATGGTTCGTGGTTTTGATATGTTTTATGTGTGTTGTCCAAAACCTAAATAATAATGAATTCTCTCTCTTTTCCTATATAAACCCACCCAAGCACCCACTTCCTCCTCACTTAAAGCCTGTGGAGATCGGCCAAAATCTTACCCCATATCTCCAGAATCCTACCAATGTGCCCCAGGATCCCAAGAAACCTCTCTCAAGCGTCTCCCAAGCCTTTGGGATCACATTTCCATGTAAGGGATTTCTTTCATCCTCATTTTGTCCATATTTCGTTATATTGTTATACAATTTTGTTTTCAATTAAAAATTTTGGGGTATGATTTATATCCTCCCCCATGATTCCCTAATTATGTTTGAATGATGATGAAACCGTTTATCTCTTATTAATTCCTCCGATATAGACATGTTACCATGCCGAAATTCCATAAGGGATTTCTCTCACCACATTTAATTTCAAGCAATTCTTCTGTATTATGAATCTAAATTCCATTAAATATGTTGGGACATGTATCTATATGACCCAATTATTTCCATTTCATTTACATATTATGATACATACCTTTCTATCATCATCCATTTTTTTAATTCTTATGTCACGTCGTTATGCTGCCGAAATTGCACCGTGATTTTCCAAGCGAAGTCATTGTGTAGTGAATAACATGCCCATTTTTCTATCAAGAGTATTATGATTTATGAACATTTAATTATTTATTACATAGTTTCATGTATGAATTAAACATTCTTTTATCTTGGAATAAATGAAAATGTTTAATGAATCCATGTTATATGATCCATGTGGTACACTAATGCATGAAATGAAATGATTATGAAGGGTGCGCCCTAATAGCGCTGCAATGCATTGGGTAAAGATTAGTGTCATGCAAAATCAAGTGAAATGAGGGTTTACTCATGCTAATTCTGAGGAAATTAGGGTTTAATCATGCTCTATGTGAAATGATCCTTGGTTCATGCTAATATCATATTAAATGTTGTTGGCACATTTCCATGTTATGATAATCATGCTATTTATGTTCATGTTTCTCTTATGCTCCATTGATATTCCTATTTCCAAACATGTACTGTATTAATCATTTTATGCCTTGTATACTCTCTTAATAGGCTTTATATCTCACCATTTTCTTAAATATATCCTCTTTTTATCTCATGCAATGTTGAGTAAGAAAGAATGTGTGTGGTCATGTAAAAGAAGTTTTTAATAAAGATGTGTATCTCATGTTTTAGGTTTTTATGTATTGTTCATATGACGCAAATACACTGGGCCTCTCGATCTTCTATTTTTGTAACAAGTTAAGAGTTTTTGTAATAAATTATATTTAAGTGTGAAATAATGAGAGGGGTTGTTATAATTGCCCTTCTTATCCATATCATACATAATACATGTTTTCATAACATGTGTAAAGGAAACACAACAAAGGGTGATCTCAGATTCCTAATGAGTGTAAAAAAATGATATATCAATGATCAATTGAGCATAACATGAAAATAAGGGTATGATAACATGAGTATAAAGTTTAAAATCATGCCCTATTTATAATAGATCATAATATTGAGTCACAACATAAAATAAGGTTGTTTAAAATACATAAATCATAAAAAAAATCAAAGCACGTGGGCCATAAGAGAATAAAATTGGATTAATAATTAAGTTTTTGGTATACACATAAGAATAGAAAATCATTTTCTTATTATTCAATACTCATTTCCATGAATATAATTATGAAATGGGTTCACTCCCCAAAACATCATTATAGTAAATGTTATATCTCAAGACAATCATAGTGGAAAAATTTCCTTACTAAATTTGGTTCACTTACCATTCCAATATTGTTTATATCATGAAATATCAATATTTACCCAATTAATTGGAGGGAGATATCGGTCTCGACTATCCTTAGTTAAAACATGACCACCACCCATTGTTATAATGTAACCAATATCTCTGATTATAGAGAAACCACCCTCCATAATTATAAAATAACCTCCATCCTTAGTTATAATGTAGCCAATATCACAAAATTAATACCATGCATATATTATTAAAAATGTCATTAAACATTCAATATATCAACACATCATAGCCTGTGTAAAGAAAAAGAGTTTCAAAAATATTTCATCAATTCGGTATAGAATAACCCAAGAAATATAACTAAAATTTACAAACATATCATAAACATTAAAAATATTGAGAAAGAGTATGAATCAAATCAGTGTATCATATACCCATTAATTCATAACTAACATCAATATATTTTATCATATATGAAAATTCCGTTAAAATATAACTGAAATATTTTTTTGAGGAAAATAATTTTTTCATTTGGAAAATTTATTTTAAACTAACAAATACTTCTAAAATATTTTTTATAATTTTTTATTTAAAAATAAACTTGGAAAAATGTAATACAAGACTCAATAAATTGAGTGTTCATAGAGATCAGATATTATTTTCATGCCATATAAGTTAAAAGAAAACATTCCTTTTAATTTTTTTGGTATAAAGCAACAATGTACCATGTTTGGTAAATGACAAGAAGATTCCTTGGAAATTATATTCTAAAAAAAGTGAAAAATTATTAAAAATTACATAAAAAAAATCAGAGAACAATAAAAATATTCTTTTAATTTTTTTATAAAACATAGTTATGAACGGAAAATTATCATGAACCAGATATGGTCTCCTTCAAAACCGGCACCCAACCTAGTTTGTGGAAAGATCCGAAGGGTGTTCCTGATCCCTGGGCATTGGCAGAAGTGCCTGGGTTTCATATATGAGTGTTTGGGAACGATTTACCTGAATTTAGAATCATTTGAAAACCAAATTCAATAAAAAATGAATCTTAAATAATACCCTAAACAAGCCATTAATAAAATTCAGAATTGGGAAACAAGGTTTATACAAATACCAAAGGCTACAATAAAAGAAAAAAATCCATAAAGGAAATCCCAAGAACCACCTAAATTCAAGGGGGAATCACCCTCAATCCATCTCTACAATACCACACTACGAATGACCGATAAAAAGATAGATCACCAGTTCTAAGATATTTACCCAAACATGAAACAAACATTACCAAGTCAACTTATACAAAAAATTGTAAGTAGGGTGTGAGACATTTACCAAAGGGATTACAACACAAAAATATTCCATGTGATAACCATTATAAGACTAAAAGCTTTCATGTTTTTTAAATTATAAATTCTAGTAATTTTTTTAGCAAATTAAACATTAAATAAAATCATTTTTAATGTGGGATATTTTAATTAATAAAAACATCTAAATAAAATGCACAATCTACTGAATTTTTTTCATCCAAACACACTGTATTCCGATGATGATTGTAAAATTTCCAATGATCACTAGCAATGGGAACACCCCTACAAACTAGCTCATTGTGGGTCGCTGATACCTTGTATCTTGGTGAAAGTAACCATAAAAATATCAGTTCTTATACACACGAGGAAATATTGGGGATTAAACCCATAACCTAGTGGTCCAGTAGCATCACTATCATCATAGTTTAGTTAGTTTTTTCATCATCAAACATTATATGTGAAACTGGGGCCAAAGCCCATGGGATCACTAGGATACGAGTACACACCCACTCACCTAGATACCAATGCTTTCCCTATTATGTGCAACTAAGTTACACAAGCCATTAAATACCATTTTCACATTCAAATACCATTTCCAAATCACACACACACCAAAAAAACCACACACATGTCACATAATTTCCATTTTCATTCAAATTCATTTTAAAACCATACTCAAACCAAAACATCCCACACCATGTTTCACGTCTCTTTCACACATCAATAAATAATTTAAGCAATTTTATAAACCATTTCTAAGATATTACACATAACATAACATCCCTTTCACATTAAAATTGACCATTTCAAAAGTACACTCCTACCAAATGTGTTTTCCAACATATTATCACCTCTTATGGAAATCAAGAAACCATTTAAAACCACCATAAAACAATTCCAAGGAGTGTAAAAAGTATTTTCACATAAAATCCTTCTAAAAACCCAATTTATATACCACATTCAGGCAAATATATCATAAAACCCGAATTTTCAGCCCTATAACAATTTAATAAAACCATTTCATGAACTAGAAAATATCCCCAAGTTGTACAACATGGAATACACAAGACAAACAAAAATTATTAAAAATTTTTTCTAATTTAAAATTAATCGTTTAACTAATGCTATCAAAAGTATTTTTGACACCACACAAAATTTTTTTAACATTATAAATAAATTATTCAAGCAATACAACTCATCAATAAATTCTTACACATGAAATGTAGGGTAAAAATTAATTATAAAATATGTCTTAGTTGGTCAAGTGAGAACTAAAATGTAGGGAAAAATGTAAAAATTTAAGGAGTTATTGACGAAACTAGTCACCTCCTAAAATTTGGATGATTTGAGGAATCTAGCGATGTTTTTTTAAAATTCGGAATGAATATAATCTCCAAAGAGGGTAAAAAGAGTATGGGGGCGCACCTTGTGTTAGTGGGATCAGGTGAGAGTTGGAATCACCGAAGAAACAAAATAATTGAATGAGATATTAGGGAATTAATTTTTTTAAAAGCTGGAAATGGGCTTATAAACTGGACAAATACGTTAATAAAAATCCCAAATCCATTATGATTATGGATTCCTATGAGGTCCAAATAGATATGGTGGTTTTAATATACTAGGGGATTTCAATTGGAATGTTTATCGAGTGTAAAATGTTGATAATTTAATAATTTATAATAAAAAAATTTGTTTTTAAATCTGGTAATGGGCTCACGGTTTGGCGCAAATCATGAAAACACACCCTTTCCTCCAAATCTAGGTGCACACAAATTTTTTGAAAATAATCTAGGTGTACAAAATTTGTTACCATATTATTCAACTACAATCCTTCCATTATTGGGTTTTTTTATTTTTTGTGACATTATATGGTAAAAATTTGTGTACACCAAGCTTCTTTCCAAAAATTCCATGTGTGTACTTTCCCTTCCCTATTAAAGCCACAAAATCTCCGTCTTCTTCACACATATCTAATCACATAGGTTTGGACCATTTTAACCCAGTACACTTCTCAACATCCCTTTATTCCTCCTATAATCCCACTTTTTAGAAAAAACCAATCCAAGGAATCCTTTTGGCAGAAACCAATAAGAGTTAACTTATTAAGAGGTAATGACTTCTCTTAAGCTCCATTATTTTATTTTCTTTATCCACCCATTCAATATATTTATTACATGATTTTATAAAAAAATAATATCTTTAATATAATAGGATGTTTTTATTCTAAGGTTTAGATCTACACTTACACACACCTCCATCTAATGGGTAACAAACACATTGTTTATGTGTACGATGAACTACCGACTCCCAAAACAACGATGGATAATTTTTTCTTAATTCCTCTAATGGTGAAAATTATGATTCAAAATCTAATTATATTTGTTATAAATTATATTTATTATGTTTTCAACATTCTTTAGTCCTTTTTCTACACATATCTCTATACTTTCCATTTGGTGTAAATAAGATAATTTCGTTTGAGGAAGTGTAGACTATCACCCCCTCAAAGCGATGTGATTATCTCACACACTAAATTGAATGTATTAAGGATGGGTTTAGATAAATTATATGATATAAATGATATAATAATTATAATTTAATAATGATATATATATTTATATAAATTTATGTCATTTACCTTTTTTATTTCAATATGACAATAAAAATGGAAACATCATTCATGCATATGTACATCTTACCATTCCCATGAATGGTGTATTACATATCACACTTCTTTATTAAATAAATTATTATAATACATATATAATTATAATAAACAATATTTATATCATGCTTTAAATTCTTTAAATCGTGATATAGGTATAAGGATCAAAGATATAACAAATTAAGACACATGAAAAAAACAAAGAAAATATTACTTAAAGTGAAACCTTAATAAGGAATTTTTAACAAGTGGGTAATATAAAGTAATAATCAAAACATATATGGTATAATAAATAATAATATGTTTCTATAATATGTACAATAAAATTGTATTTATTATACAGGATGTTTGAATGAGTATGATGAGAGTCAAGACATAGGGTAAGGGGATTTCATATCACTTTTTATTTTCATGATATACATTCCTTAATCATCACTCATTTCATTTCACTGGTGTATATAATGAAAATGGATGTATTATATTACTATTATAATTAAAATAATGGGTATTTATATATCAATTTTATGATATTTCTTTCATGGGTTTTATATTTCAAAAGCTACCAAATCGGTAAAGTAATTTGGTCTCAATTAACCTTCATTGAAAACATGCCATGTCATACACCTATATTTTTCAATTAGGTTTATATAATACCTTTCAAATGTTATATCATGAATATAAATATTTTCATGATTGTTTTCTTTTAATTTTATTTTATTAAATGGGGACAATGGGACATTTTTAGTAAATGGTAAGAGCTTATTGAAACAATCTCATCACTTTTCTAGGTTATTTACGATTATGATTCCTTTGATGAAATATTATGATACATATCTCATGAAAACTTTATAAGTTTCTTCTCCTATAGTTTTTTTTGATATATTCATGTATTGGTACCATTTTCTACATTTTGGTACATAAGATATCTAAGAAAATGTTTTTAAGAAATCTTGACTTTTCCCTCTCTTCAGTCGAAAATCTATATTCCTTAATATCAATGTTTTCTAAAAAACAATTAATGTATTATTAATAATTTTTTATTTTATTTTCCCTAAGAAAGTTCTAAAAATATTTTCAATAATTATTTATATGTTTTCAAATTATTTTCAATGAAATGGTTTTCAAAATGATTTGAAGATTCTTTTACAAGATTTGAAGGAATTTTTTTTTTCAAAACATATTCTTGATTTCTTTAGAAGTTTTAAATGTGTTTTAAAAGAAATTATTTTTAAAAAAATTCAATCTTATTCTATATTTTTTCAAGGAAAAAAGGTTTTCAAAATTTTTTCAAAATTTTCTTTTATTTGTTTTCAAGGGAAAATGTTTTCAAAATGATATCAAGAATTATTTATAAATTTTTAATGAATTTTTAATGAAAATGTGTTTATAAATGTATTATATTTTAAATATAATTTTCAAATAAGAAAGGATAGTTTCTTAAATATTTTTTTAAAATAATTCATCCTATGTTATTTTCGGTATAAGATTACTTCCATTGATGTTAATCAATCCTATATAGTAAATTATTAAACAATTAAATTCATATTATTTCTTGAATGGTTGATGTTTTGATTGAATGATGCTTCTGGATCCCATTTATTTTCCACATGTTATATGATTTTAAAACCCATTTCTTTTCACAGGATATGATTTTATGAAATGATTATGAATCTTGTCTCTTTTCTAAAGGCTATGAAGTGATGAAATATTAGAGATCCTCATTTCATTTCATGGGTTATGATTTGATGTTTATAGAACCGATATCATTTCATGTGTTTTGATATTAAGGTTTTATTGGGCACATGCATGTATGATTTCATTATGTGATTGGTGGGACCTATATCTCCCTCCAATGGATTAGGTAACAATAGATGACTCATGTGTATAAATGTTATGTGTGATCCTAATTACATTTTAAAAATGTTATGCTTGGAGCTAGTTTTATGTCCATATGTTTATGTGTGAACCTTATTACATGTTCACAATTTTAAGAGTGAACCTTATTATGTGTCATAGTGTTATGCGTGAACTTGATTACATGTTAACAATGCTATGTGTGGACCTAGTTTCATGTCCATAAGTATTTTCATGAACCTAATTACATATTCCCAATGTTATGTGTGAACCTGCTTGGATGATCAAAACATTTTTTATGGACCTAGTTTCATGTCCATAAGTCTTTGAGGGAGTCTGATTTCATATCCTTAGCTTAATGTGTTAATAATTTTCTAATAATATATGTTCATGATGTTATACATTGATGTGTAAGAAAAAATCCATTGTCTTAGTCATATGTTAGGATTCCATGGACAATGCTCTTTATTTCCTTATGATTCATGTCATACGAACTACCAATATATATGTAATGTCTCATGATTATGATATTTGATATACATGGTATGATCTTCAAATGTTATTCTCACAATCCCATACCCTTATGTTCATGTTATGATTACTCAATTCCCTTATTTAACTTCACTGATAATTCAAGATCATCCATTTATTATTTTTCCTTTTCACAAGTTATGAAGGAATGTTTTTGGTATAATTACTAGAGGAGAAGATCTTTATAGGGAAAATTTAACATCTTTCAACAAGTTAGATGATTTTATCGAATTTTTAAAAGACACATATCTTTTACGGTCCTTGGGAATGAATTTTTATTATTATGTTGGATATTTATAAAAAAATGATGTACTATCTATATATGTTAAGCCCGGGTCGTTATAGCTAGTATAAAAGGAAACTTTTAGTCAACTATTGGAATCTAGGATGATAAAATCATATTTAGAACCCTAATTACATGTCTAGGGACAAGTTTAAGGATATGTAAACGTATAGTAAAATGAATTGGAATTCTGGTAAATGAAAAAGTGGGTGGCTTACTAGTGAAACATCCATATTTGGATACTACAAGTGTATGTGGATCAATCATAGATGTAACTTGGAGTAACAACTCTAAAATATGTTTTGGGCAAGAGTCGAGGTAATCTGGTACTTGAAAATAGGCCTTATTGTACACCTAGTTCGATACTACCATGAGATATGCTTTAGAAATTCACAACCCCTTCAGAAATAATAAAGAAGGATTTAAATTAAATTTTACTATTAATAACCTAGGATAAACCTATGGTGTCACTGACTAAGGAAGGCGTCATGATTTAGACATTCTATAAGTAATTTTTCAGGATTATGTGGTTTTCTTCTATGATATGTGTTTCTTACCCTGTGCTTTATGGTTTTAGTCAATAGAGGGAACAGTAAAGAACATGGTTAAAATTGAATGTTTTAGATGTGTAATGTATGATAATTATGGAAACCTATTTCCCAAGTGTAAATCATATAAATAGAATCATGAAGGTGGAATGAGTATTGGTTATACATAAGAAGATAAAGAGACCACAAACAACATGTGAAAGGAATGTAACTTTCCTCCGATATTGTTTAAATTAAAAATAAGAATCATTATTACATTGAGGATGATTAACCTTAAGAAATGATTCATATTTCATATTCTATTATATAGGTATTAAGGAAAAATTTTATCAAGCCATATTAATGGTTAAAAAATAAAGGTAGAGGAATGAAGTATTTATATTTTGGAATTCAAAGATTTTGGTATGTGATTCAGGAAATATATAATTATTTTCCATATAAGTTTTCATTATGTTATAAAAAGGATATGTTTAAGGGATTTTTCATAGAAGGTTGATATTTTTATTAATGGGTGGAAACCCTTAATTAATTCCTGATTTTGGGATAATAATGTTTGGATAAAGATATGTTGGATATGAATAAGTAAATTGGATGGTACAGATTAACCTAGAATAGATTATTGAAAATTCCTTCTATGTAATTAAGGATGATGTTCAGAACTTATTGGGTTTAAATAATATATCTAGTAATCATTGGAATAAGGAAGCATTCATTTTTTTATAAAGTATTTACGGTAATTATGGTTCTTACCACGTTTGAAGGGAATATAAGATGAGGGTATTCACATGATTAGAATTTGAAATCCAAGAAATAATTTGTTATATAAGTGGGATCAATGTTAATATGATTTTGATCAATTATTTATAAAGATTTTTATTTTCCTCTTTTAGAAGGGTTATAAGGTTAACCATTCATGAAAAGATCATGTTAAACTATATAGTATGTATTTATGAATTGAGATTGTATTAAAAGCCTTGATTAAAAGGATATTTAGTGATTAACCTTATTTAAGGATTTCCATCATATTTATTTTGAAAATTATATTACTATGGTTTTAGAATAGGACATCATGTATTTCAGGTGATGACTAATCTTGTTCGAAAATTCAGTGGACCTTGAACCAATGAATGAATGACGGTAAGGGTTTCATGCCTACCGTTGGCCTACGTGATTTCCTAGTTGATATATTATTATTTCCAATAAATAATAATTTATGATGAAAAAATAGTGTTAATTTCAATGTTAAGATATTAATTTATTAACCATACCAATTTTTTAGTATTTTTAGATACAAATAGTAATACATTTCATTATCTTATGGGCCTTAAGATATATTAAAAGTGTATTATACTGCTTTAGTCTTCAATGTTAATTTCTGGTCATCCATTTCTTGATGTAAGGGATGGAATAGAAATAGATAAATTCAAAATTACAAAATGAATTTTTTAAAGAAACATAACAAATAACTATATTTCCATAAATTCTTTGTCAAAAAAATCCTCAAAGATAGGAAAATGATAAAAAAATTCATGGTCCTAAAACCTTAATTTTTGTTGAACCGATGTGTAGTGACCCAGCCCCAGAAAGTCCAGAGTGGGTGTTTTCTACTAAATAAATTAGAATAATTATGAGGAATCAATACCCAAAGAACCAGTCAATTTAGTTGTCTTGGTAAACTAGATACATAGATGAGTATTTCATTACAAATTAATACATTGATTACAATATGATAATTTTTTTGTCATTCTAAATATATAACTCAAAGGATAACTCTAATACATCTAGTAATATCCATGCATATCATTCATTGTATGATTCTGGTATTCCTATGGAAAGAAACATAATAAGGTTGAGCTCAAACTGTAATGACCCTAAATTTCCACGTAACATTTTTAATTAAATGGGAATTTTATGAGTTTGTGAAAATTGACGGCACGTGATTCTGAGGCCCGGTGCGCCTGGAATGAATTTCTGAACATTTTTTCGGGTACGTTCAGTAAATGTGTGCGCGGGTTTTTGTATATTTTGAACCAGTTCTTGGAATCGAAATCCAAGGGCATTATCGAACTCGTAGCGCTGACATTCACTTAAGAAGACTTTCAAATCAACAAAATTTGGTAGAGGGTGAATGTTAATTTTTGGGTTTTTCATGAAAGAATAAAATAAAATAAAATTTTGTAACATTTTATTTTATTTTTCTTTGGAACTCCTATTTAGATGTTGAGTTCTATGGAACACCTGATCTAAAACCTCTCAACATAGGTCATGGTGGTGGGGACCACCCGAGCCTAACCTCCCATGAATGTTATGGTGGTGGGGACCGCCCAAGATTTAAACCCCCTTGAACTCCCCTCTTAATGGGGAGAAACCTCTTGAGCTTCCCCACTTTAATGGTTCCACCCCCTTTAATTAATTTTATCAACTCAATTAATTAATTAAACCAATTTGAAAATTATGCCAACAACATAACAGATAACATAATCTATTATTTAGGATACCTCTTCATTTTGGTGGAATTGGGAGGAAGGAGCCTTGGGAGAAAGCTCTCCAATGAAGAACGCCAACGAAGAACACTGAACTTGACTGCGGCTTCTTCCTCGGGATATTCATTGATGAGGAATGTCTTCAACATCAACGATACGATGATCGAGGAAATGTCTATGTCACTGACGCCTGTCCATTCCCAACGGCATCGTCTCCTTCCCTGTAGATAATCTTCAACAGATCAAATGAACGAGGTAGAGGTTGTTATTGAATTTTTGTAATTTGTCGATTAAATTCCACGTTTAAAGAAATCATGGAGAATGTGGATCAACCAAAACGAGTTGATCCATGATTCGTATGAAATTGTTGAATTTTACGTTCTTGATTCAAGGTTTTTGTTTAGCTGCTTGCTACCACTCTAATGTGGAGGGTGCCGGCCAAAAAAACATGGCTCTACCCCTCCATAGTTTTTCTTTTGGTGTGTTCTTTGTGATGGTGATGGTGACCGATGCTGGTGTTTGGAACTGGTAGAACTCGAGAATGGTGGCCAACACCACCACCGACCACAACAAAGGTGACTGCGCAAAGGTGCCGCGCCGTGGCCACCGCCACCCCGCGGCCACCACTGCCCCGCGTCCTCCACCGCCCCACGTCCTCCGCTGCCCCATGAACTTGATGATTGGCCACATGGCCTCGACACGCCGCCCCGCAGCCTCGCTACCCCATGGCCTCGCCGCCATGCGGCCTCGACGCCCCACGACCTCGACGCCCGACGGCATCGATGCCCCGCGGCCTCGACGCCCCGTGGCCTTACTGCCCCGCAGACTCACCGCCCCGCGGCCCTCCCCAGTCCCCCACGGCCCCCATGACCCTCGCGGCCTCCGCAGCCCCCCACGGCCCCTCATGGCCCTTGTGACCACTACGCCGCTGCTAGGCCGGTCCGCCCATTGCATGTCAGGAAGACCCAAACTGTGTCGGGCCGGGTCGGTCCCACCGGACCCAGACCCACTTCAAACAGTTTACGCATTTTTGGCCATAAACTATTGGAAATACGGCCTATACCCACGGTTCAAAACAGTGGGTATAGCCCCCAAAACCATGGGTATAACCTATACCCACAGTTTTGGGAACCGTGGGGCTGAGAGGCGTCGCAATAGGGGTTTGAGGCTATACCCACGGTTTTCCCAAACCGTGGGTATAGGGATGTCACAGCGCGGCACCCGGATGTACCAGCGTGGCAGACCACTACTCCCACAGTTTGAAAACCGTGGGTATTTATATTCCCAAAACATATTTCGCAGGATTTGAATACGGGATTCTTTAACATGATGCATCCCTCTATGAACAACCGCGCTATCAACGCGATTAATATATAAGTATATATCTATAATAATATAATAATATAACCGCATATCTAAAAAGAAGAACGACACTATTCGAACACAGCACCGGTTGCAGGATATAAGTCATTGGACCAACTAAGCTGTGGGAATATTATTAATTTACTCAGACATCTATTTACTTATATTAATTATAAGTAATTTATTCGAAAAAAAACTCTGTGAGATTCGAACAGTGCACTGGCTTCAAACAACAAGATACCTGACCAACCAAGCTGCGAATACCTTTTGTATTTATTTGTGTATGTTTGTAATTATATTAATGCAAACCATATTTCCACCAAATATTTTCTTTCCCTGCGAAATTTTTTTCCCCGCCATATTGCGGGAAAGCTATACCCATGGTTTGGCCAAACTGTGGGTATAGGTCTTCAAAAAAAACATCAATAAATACGGTTCTTCAAAACTGTGGGTATAAACCTTCTAAGAAAACCCTATACCCAATGTTTGGACATAACCTTGGGTATAGATGACCTATACCCACAGTTTTCCAAAACTCTGGGTATAGGTTCCTATATAATCCCAATGCCTACGGGTTTCGAAAACTGTGGGTACAGGGTACCCTATACCCACGGTTTTTTGAAGAACCGTGGGGATAGGTCCATTTTCCAGTAGTGATATCTTTAGCACCGGGCGTCCGTTTGAAAAACTATCTATGGCTCCAGAAACGTTTGAGAGAGACGAACCCTTTAGAATACTCAAATA
Source organism: Viscum album (assembly GCA_963277665.1). Lineage (NCBI taxonomy): Eukaryota > Viridiplantae > Streptophyta > Magnoliopsida > Santalales > Viscaceae > Viscum > Viscum album. Next base: position 812,845,608 of record OY728122.1, on the reverse strand, counting down.
GAGAATTGGATGAATTTTGGGAATGGTCGGGTTGGATCGAGCACGAATAGAACCGGGCCCTCGGGACTAAAAGGCTAATAACTCACAGATCGAGCATCCGATTGATGCAATGTCTATTGCGTTGATATGCATATGAAGTTGAAGTTATTTGGGATACTTCTCCATGTCACTTCGCGATAGTTGGAGTATCGAACATTGGCTTGAGGAGCGGACGCTCCCGGAGAGGGAAAAGCTTAGTGCGAGAACCCAGTAGCTGGCTATGACTTGAGGAAGAGATCCTTCGTGGGTCTGTGATTGAGGGACCCACATGGAACCACTCTTGGATTCTTTGTGGGACTACCCGAGTAATCCTATGTGGGTCAGTACCTAGCAATCTTGTGTGAGTCAGCACATTGTGATCCTTTGTGGGTTAGCACCGAGCGATCTTGTGTGGGTCAGCACCGAGCGATCCTGTGTGGGTCAACAAGGAGCAGTCATGTGTGGGTCAGCACTTAGAGATCCTTCGTGGGTATGATGATGATTAGAGATCCTTTGTGGGTCTTCCTCTTAACAGATTATGATGATTCAATTGTTACATCAAATCATCTCTACTATTGTACCTATGTTATACCTGGTGTGAGCTGAGTTCGTACCTGTGTGGTACCTTACTTTGTGATAATACCTTGGTGGTATTGTTCTATGTGGCAGACCTAAGTGGTAATTACCTACGTGATATTAATTCCTTAGTTTAATAGTTCAGGTTCGGGCTTTTTATTTGGACTCTACATTTTTCCTTAGGATTGAGATGGGTTTACTTAATAACTCAGGTATATGTATGGGCATATACCTAAGTTGGGATTCCAGTATATTTCTTGATGTGTGGTTTATCCTTGGTATATTATTGTGATACCTTGGGGATCTTGGGGCCCCTACTGAGTATCGTTATACTCACCCCTTCATGGGCTATGCCCACATGCTATTTTGTTTGGTGCAGAAGACAGACAATGCTAACTGAGGATGAGAGTACCAGGAATGTAGGTAGCTTAGAGGTGGACCTTAAATGAGGGGTACCATAGAGATAACCATTTGAGAGTTGTACATAGCCTTTAGGTAGGATCCTTGGCGGGTGTTCAATGGAGCTGTTTTCAGTTGTTCTTGTACTTTTCAGTTTTCTTGTACTTTACAGTTGGGCTTGTATTCTGGCCCCTTTTCCTTTCAGTATGCACACTTTTTTTTATACAGTTTACTTGTTGTTCATATCTTACTGTGTTCTTGGTTGTGTGTGATTACAGGTTATAAAGGAAATGCCTGCCCAATTTTAGGGAATATGCCTTTCAGTGATAGTTGCCAGCCCCTGGCCTATGGAAGGTGGGATTGGGGTAGTCACGACACAGGGCCTGGGGGACGGGTCGTGACACAAATTCTCATCAAAATAAAAATACAGTGGCAACAATTATGAATCAATGAGAATATTAAATACATAAAAGTGAATAACTGAAATCACATTCCATGTAATCAAAAAACTAAATGGAAGTACATAATAAATATAGAAAGTTAATAACTAGAAATACATGAAATTCAAATGACTAGATAAGGAAATATTCATATAGAATATTAGGAAACGAAAACACATGCCATTTATTCAATGAACTGAAAATGAAATATATCCCCAGATATGTCAACACATTATCTCAGGTATGAATAATAAATAATCCTAAAAATTAAATGCATACATAGACATGTCAATAGAAAATCTCATAGATGAATAATATAAGAATATAAATGAATGAAATTACTAATTATTGGATTCCATGTTTCCTTGGTATATGGTACCCTTAGCATCAAGACCTTTCATAAGATGGTTTATAAAATTTATGGTAAAAATCATCTAAGACACCTAGCCAAATGAATCGTCCCATGATATTATCAATGCAAAGAGGGGCCATAAATAACTAGGACCCACCCATGTAATACTAGTCCAAAACATTATTCATCTATCAAATAATCAATTTAACAATGTGCCTTATCAAATATACATATGGTGTAAGAATAAGTGTGGTGGTGAATGGGGAAGAGCAGCGTGCTGGTGGTGAATGGGGACCAGAATAAGTGTGGTTTGGCAATCACCTATTCCTCATTACCCACAACTCGTTTGCTGACCGGGGTTGGCTTAGTGGTACCATGTAAGGAGGCCACTCCCCGGTAATGGAACTGGCACAGGTTCAAGTCTCGCCACACTCGAATTTAGTTGGGGACGAGCGGCGCGCAGGTGGTGAATGGGGCCCAGAATAAGCGTGGTGTGGCAATTACCTATACCTTGTTACCAATAACTCCTTTTTATTTGGGGTTTGGCAAAGTGGTAAGCACCCCTTAATTCTACATTAAAAATGGGGTTTCAGAACCCATTAGGCGGAGGTACTGTAGCAGCAGTGTAGTAGCATCGGCACTGTAGCACAGGTGGGTACTGTAGCAGCGGTAAGCCACTGTAGTGGCGGAATGGTACAATAGTAGTGGTAGGTACTGTGCAGTACTACAACAGCGTGAGTACTGTAGCTATACTATTCACAGAATGGGTCTTTGGCCAATAAAATGGGCCTTTGGCTCATGTAATGGGCTAAATGCCTACTCGGCCTTCGGGCTATATAATGGGTCTTCCTCAACCCATTTAAAGAGGTATTTTCTTTGATTTAATTATAAAATGAGTCTTCAGCACCAACCGTTAAAAACCGTATCAATATTATCCCAGATAGTAAAATAACTATCAAAGTAGACACTGTATGTAAAATGGTATAATGTTTAGGCAATTAAAATACCTGATAAATGAAATTGATAATTTTGGGGAAGTGGAATGTTCAATGATTATAAGAGATCAAATATTTCATGGGGACTAATAAATAAATCATTGAAGTGAATTTGAATAATATCCTTGGATAAATAAATCATAAACCATGAAGATTAAGATTAAGGATAACATCAATACAACAAATCCCATGTGGAGTAAAAATATATTATTGTTGTAATTGATGAAATAAAAGAATATATTTTAAAAATATTATTGAGGAAAATATCCTTTTTTTGGAATTTTTTTTTAAAATATTGTTCTTTGAAACAATAAACTATTTGAAAAGGACACATCAAATAAATAATGGTAGATGAAATTGTACATATCGTACAATGTAAAACGAATATTCTTTTAGTATGAAAAAATGTTATAAAATACCTAATTAGGATGGAGAAAAGAATATTTCTTTGAAACATTGGTAAAAGTAAAAAAGTGTAAAAATATCATTACAAAAACTTTTTAGAAACATTTTTTAATGCTTTTTAATAAAACAAGATTTTTAGAATAAAATATGTTCTCCAATGAAAGCGAGATATAATGTCCTATTTTCTAAAAAACATCTTCGTACCAATGAGTGAAAAAATAGTAGTAATATAGTACAATGGTCATTAATAACTAGATAATAATGAAAGGGTATATTTAATAATGGTTATATAATTTCCTCTAATGGAAACACCATTGAAAGATCTTTAATGTTTTTATTATGGAAAATAATCGTTAAACATTCCAAAGAATCCCATACAACCTTAAAATATTTTATAACATAATCATTTTGAATGAATAAAATTTTATGAATGTTTATAATATGAGGATAGTAAAGATATTCATTATATATCATGTAAAGGTCAGTACATACACTATGTAAAAGAAACTAGTTTCATAACAATAATTAATCCCCAATGGAATGTAAATTGAGATGAAAATCCATTACCAATTTTGTAAAAAATAAATTGGAAAACCCAAATGTATTCATAATTAATTAAAAAATTACAATACCTTGAATACAATAGGTTTAATTATATTATATGTAAATTTCTCAACAATTAAACCATATATAATAAATTTGGTTTACAACAATTAAGTATGCCTCACAAAATAAAATTGAGACAAGAATCCCTTACCTTGCATTTCCTTTCAGGAGAAAATCCATTAAATTTTTATATAATAAACTTATGTTAATTTTAAAATTGTTTCTAAACCTTTTAAAAAAATTTTAATTATATTTATTTTATTTCTTACCATGTTATCTAAAACTACTTAAACAATTAAGTTTGCATCCGGTGTTTTTGATAAATTCGCTTTATGTGTCAAAAAAACTATTGTGGGTCAACTATGATCATATGGTTAATTATATAACATATCCAGAATATTAAACATGAAATAATTATCATATTTATAGATCAATAATAAATTTAAATTCAATCATTAAATATGGTTATGAAAATGGAAATTTGTTATAGTCTTAGAGACAGTAGGTTGTACGTATGCATGATTAACATTCACATTTTAAGTGATAATTATGGAATGAATGTATGTAACACCATATAAATCCATAATGATAATAATATAATAAATACCATGTTATTTAATCATACATACTTATATGAATAATGTTTTTGTTTAAAAGGATTCACATCAGGTCGAGGATGCGCTAGTCCACTAGTCTACGAATAACATTATCACTTTTTAAGTGTTTGAAATGGTAATAAAGAAAATGATATATATATATATATTATTTAAAAAAAATTAATTATATCATTAATATAATATATATGTTTCATATTTCTCATATTTTTTATTAAAACTATTCTTTATATGTTTGATGTTTAGTGTGAACACATCACAATGCTTTGTGGGGGTGGTAGTCTACACATCCCCAAACGATGTTATCGTATTAATGTAAAATTGAAAGTAATAATGATATGTTTAATAAAAGGAATAAATAAGTATAAAGACACAATAAATATATTATATATATATGAACATATTTTATATCATAATTGCCACCATGAGTGGTGGTAGGGAAAAATATAACAATCATCGTGTTGTGAGGCAGTAGTTTTCCATACATAGAAACATTATGTTCGTTTACTATTAGATGGTTGTGTGTGTAGGGGTAGTTATAAATTTCATCATAGAAACATTCTATTATATTAATGATTCTAGTTTTGTTACACAATAATATAATAAGAATATTTTAGGGGTTGGAGAATGGAAATTAAACTAGTGGGATTGAGAAAAGACATTACCTTTTAATCGGGTATCTTCTTTTCGCTTAACCAAAAGGCATCCATGGAAGGTATTATGCCCATAATTAGTATTATAGGTCTAGGATAGGGATTTTTTGAGTTAATTTGGTCTGATAGTTTCCAAACATAATAGGTTGGACAGGTTTGAGGAATGGGTAGAGGTGGTGGCCTTTTATATAGAATTAAAATGACCCACATGGTATTCTTAAAAAGAAGTTAGGAGTACACAGGTTATTTAATATAAAAAGTCATAAAAACACACAAAATCACATTAATAGAATTTTCATGGCCTAAATACTTCCATACAATGAGTTTTGGACAAGCTTATAGGTCAATTGGTCCCTTAAAGATGGAGTTTTTGTCCATTTTAATCCTAATTACACCATAATCACTATAATTATTTTTAATCACTTTCACTAGTCATTTTTGCCTAAAATCAAGTTGATATTATTAGACCAAAAATATTATATTCATTAAAATGTTGTATGTAGGTTTTGAAAATTAAAATTATAGAAGCGGAAAAATTAATATTAATGCTAATCTAGCAGATAGACAAATTAACTGGTTTTAGTAGCAAGATGTTCAAATGATTGTCATGTTTTTATAAACAATTTAAAAATTAAATTGATTATAATGTAATAAATTGTATCTATAGATGAATAATTAATACAATGTGACTTTAAAACAAATTTATTGTATAATTTAATATAAATAATTATTTAATCGAAAAGGTAATTTTTAACTAAAACATAATATTTTTCACTATTCACTAAAAAAAAGATGTTTCTCCAAAAAATCAGAAAAATTATTCCTAAGTTAATTAATAAATTATTAATTCAAAAATTATGTTTATTTATTAAAATTAAATTCATTAAAGTGTCAAAAATTAAAATTTAAAATAGGTTTTCCATTAATAGACGATTAAAAATTACTAAATAAAAACATTGGTTTTTATGTGAAATATTTGGTTTGATCTTATCTTATGAATACCAAATTGATTTGATGAATATAAAAAATAACTTATTGAATATTTATATTTATTACATTAATATCACTCACTAATTCTTATTAATTCAATCTATTAGGGTAAAACAACATTGCGAGTATAGAAATTGTTTTCTATAAAAATATGGTTTTAATATTCTGTTGGTTATTATATTCATTTATAATTTATTTGTAATAAATAATTCAGTTATCTAAACCATAATTTTTCAAATTTTTTTTAATACTATTCATAATTCCTAGTTTACATTAAATAATAATTTTTTAGTTATAGATTGTTTCTCAGTAAGACTCGTTATTGCGTACAATGCAAGCTATCTAAGAAGGACACTTTTGCATGTAATGAAAGCTATATAGGAAGGTTGTTGTAGCATATGGTGTACACTAACTCAGTGTAACATTCAATACAAGCTAACTTAGTGTTTTATACATTGATATATATAGAATATATTTTAAATATTAAATATATTATAAATTTTATGAATATTATATTACCTAACGCACTTACAATCGCATGTCATACATGATATCAAATAAATTGTTCTTAATTTTGTTTTTCGGGGAATCACATTCAACGCATCTTATTTAAATTGAAACCCCTAAATTTAAAATCAATCTTGGTAGTAGATTTTTTGTTATTTCTTTCATTGAAATCCCACATAGTGAGAAGGGTTCATAAGTAATCCTCTATAAAAGAGAGAATGGAAAGTACAATGGTCGCATAGACTACCATGTAACTAGGTTTCTAAGTAGGATAAAATTAGTGGAAAGTAGATATACCTACTTGGAAAAAAAATTTAAAAATTAATATTGATTGAATGAGGTCATCAATAAAAAATAAGTGAATGGTCAATCGAATGTTTAGGGCCATAAAACCATTAATCTTAGATAAATTAGAAGGCGATCGGTTAGACATAAATTATGGATTTAACCCAACATTTTTATCATTTTTCTTATTTTATGTAATTATCATACTACCCTTGAATATAAAAATATATTTCTAATTGGTAGGTTTCAATTTTATATGAATAATCTAAATTTTGGGATTTCTTAGATTATATTATAATTGATCCCTTTACTCACAAAAGATAAATACTAATAATTAATTTCTTATGCCTAAAGTACTAAAAGAAACTTGTAATGGTTTGTAAGTCCTAAAAAGAGTGACAATATATATATTTTTCTTTAAATATCACCCTAAATAAATATGGTCAGTAGATTAATTTATAATCCTCAAATGTGTTACTACTGGTTTTTCATTAATATTTATTCATTAAAATTATTTACTAAAAGTTGTGAAAATTAACAAGGACATTGTGCAAGATAGTGGTTGGAGTTGAACCATTATCATCCTTCTGTCATGGGTTCATGTCCCGTAGCCTCGCTGAATTCGATTGGTTGTCACCTCAATTATTGATTGTACTTTTATAGAACCAAATTAATATAATTTTTAATTATAAATATGATAGAAACCTTTGAAATTTTTTTAATCTATAAATAGCATTTTAACTGAGGTTTTCGATACAAAATCAATGAATAAATACCTCATCCATTTTATTTCCACATAGGTCCTTCCTTGGTTTAGGGTTTATCTATGATATCAATAGTTGGATTTCTAAATCCTAACACCATATCCTCAGTCTAAAACTGAGGATAACTCTGTTCCATATAGTAAAATCCATTCATATATTTCATTGTACACTTATTTGATTCATGGGGAAATAACATAATGAGTCTGAGTTAAAATTCTCAGTAAGGGAAAAATATAGTAGAAACAATAATGAATTAATGAGAATAGTAACTATAGAAATGTGAGAAACTAAACACACATGCCTTAAAATAAATAAACTAAATGGAATTACATAAGAAATAATTAAAGGTAATAATAAGAAGAACATACCATTAAAACAACTAGATAAGGAAATATAAATATGGAATGTTATGAAACTAAAACAAATTCCATTTATTCAATGAATTAAAAATGAAATGTATCTATAGATATATCGATGCATTATCTCATGGATGAATAATAACTGAATCCTTGAATTGAAATGCATTCGTAGATATGTCGATGAAAAATATCATGTATGAATAATATCATAATATAAATAAAAGAAATAACTAATTATTGGACTCCATGTTTCATAGGTACATGGCACCTTTATTGTCAAGTACTTTCACAAGACAATTTACAAAATGTAGGGTAAAAACCCATATAAGGAGGCTTAAGAAATGAATCCTCCCATGAGACTACTGATTCATCGAGGGGAAATCTATAACCAGGCCCCACATGTGTCATACCACTCAAAAACATTTCTTATATATCAAATAATTTATTTAACAATGTTCCTTATCAAATATCCGTATGGTGTAAGAGATATAGATTTACCAATATTAACTTGGAAAGTTAAATAACTATAAAAGTAGACACCATATGTGAAATGGTATATAGTTTAGGAAATAGTAATATCCATGATAAATGAAATGGATGATTTTGGGGAAATTAACTATTCAATTATTATAAGAGATTGAATATTTTAATGGGACTAATAAAAAAATCAATGATGTGAATGTGAATACTATCCTTGACCAAAAAAATCATAAACCACCCAGAGAATGATTATGTATATTATCAATAAACCAAATCCCATGTGGAGAAAAATTAGTCGGTTGTTTTCATTAATTAAATAATATAATATTTGTTAACAATATTCTTGTGAAAAATATTATTTTATTTTGAAAAACCTTTGGAAAAAATTTTCATTATAAAATTTTCCTTTTGCAAAGGTCACTTCGATGAAATTATGGAATATGAATCTATACATGTCATAGGTGGTAAAAATTATATTCCTTTTGTATGGAAATGGTTAGAAAATTACTTGTTTGGAAAGAAACCAGAAGATTCCATTGACACATTGTTGGAAGACAAAATGGTAAAAAAGTATTTACCAAATCATTTTAGAAATATGTTTTAAAACCTTTTAATAAGACATGGTTTTTTGAATAAAATAGGAACTCTAACGAAAGATATATATAATTTATGGTTTTTGGAAAAACATATTAGTACCAAAGAGTTGTAAAATGGTTCTAATACTTGAAAATGGTCACGAATAACCAGTTAGTAATGACCTTTTTCAAGTGTTAGTACTATTTTCCATCACTTTGGTTGTAAAATGTTTTTTTTAGAAACCTAGAATTTTATCTATCGTTAAATTGAGAATAATTAAAGGGTATATTGAATTTTTTTTATATAATTTCATCGAATGGAAATACCATATAATGATCATTAAAGTTATTATTTAGGAAAATACTCTTTAAACATCCCAAAAGTGTCCCATACCACGTTGAAATATTTTAAATCACAATCCACATGAATTAATAACATTTTATAATTTGTTACAAGATCATGAGAGTAAATATATCCATTATATATCACGTAATGGGTAGTACATACAACATATAGAAGATACTAGGTTCATAATAGCACTTAAGCCTAAATGGAATTTAAATTAAGGCGAAAATCCCTTACCAATGTCGCGAAAAATGAATTAGAAAACCAAAAGGTATTAATCATAAAATAATGAATTTAAATAAAATAAAAATAATAGGTTTAATTATATTGTATTTCAATGTTTCAGTAAGTATACAATATATATGAAATTAGGTGTAGAACAATTTTGTATAACTCAGAGAATGAAAATGAGACATGAATCCCATACCATGTGTTTCGTTTTGGGTAAACGTCCTTTAAATTACAGTATAATAGACTTAATTTAATTTTATACTTGTTTAAGAAATTTTATCATGTTTATAATTACATTTATTTCACATATGACCATTTTTTGTACAACTACTTAAACAATTATATCTAGATCGGGTGTTTTTAACCAAATTTGGTTTACGTGTCAAAACAACTATTGTTGATCAACTATGATCATATGGATAATTATATAAATTCTAATAAATAATATCCATGCTATAATTATCATACTTATTAATCAATTATAACTTTAATATCAATCATAAAATATTTTATTAAAATGAGAATATGTTACAATCATGGAGATGGTAGCTCGTACACACACATGAGTTTCATTCCCATTTTTATGTGATCCTTGCGGAAAGAAGGTAAGTAACACCGTATCATCCGATAATGATAATTATATAATAAATAGAATATTATTTAATAATTAATACTTATATAAATAATTCTATGATGTAAAATGAATCACATCATTTCAAGGTGGCGGTATTCCACACGCCTACAAATAACTTTATCACTTTTTAAGTGTGTGAAAGGATAATAAGGAAAATGATATATATATATATATATATATAATTTTTATATAAATATTATTATGTCATGAATATAATATAGACTATTTTTATATATTATATTTTTAATTAAAATCATCTTTTATATGTTCCATGTTTAGTGTGAACGAATCACAATACATTGAGGGGGTTGTAGTCCACACTTTCTGAAACGATGTAATCATATTAACGTAAAATTTAAAATATTAAATGTAGGTGTAATAAAAGGATTAAATAAGTATAATGTAAAATTATGTATCATATAATATAAATATAAATAGAGTGTTCATCATAATTTCCACCATGAAAGGTGGTAGGGAAAAATTGAACAATTGTCGTTTCATGATGCAGTAGTTTTATGTACACAGAAACATTATGTTCATTACCAATTAGATGGTGGTGTGTGTAAGTTTAGGTATAAATCTCAGCATTAAAAAATCCTTTTCTAATCAGGGTACTGGTTTTGTAACAGAATAATAGAATAAGAATATTTTAGGGTTTGGATAATGGAAATGAAATCAGAGAGATTGAGAAAAGGCATTACCTTTAAATCGGTTAACTTGTTTTGGTTTAACCAAAATGAATCCATTTAAGGTATTATACCCAAAGTAAGGCATCTAGGACAAGGTTCGAAATGTTTGGGGGAAATGTGGGTAGATATTGGTCGGAATGAAGAGGTTGGAGAGGTGTGAGTAGTGGGTAGAAGTGGTCGCTTTTTATAGGGAAGGAAAAGGACTCACATGGTATTTTCAAAAAAGAAGTTAGGTGTACACATGTTCTTACCTAAAAAAGGTCATAAAAACCCAACCAAACTCATTAATGGAAGGTTAATGGCCAAAATAATTCCATAAAATGAGTTTTGTACATGTGTATTGGACATTGAGCTCTTAAACATAGGTTTTTAATCAATTTTAAGCCTAATTACACCTTAATCATTATAATTAATTTTAATCACTTTATCTTACAATTTTTTGAAAAAATTAAGTAAAAATTATTAGAAAAAAATTATATTTATTAAAATGGTGTACTTATAATTTAAAAAATTCATATCACAGAAGATGAAAAATTAGGATTAATGCTAATCTCATAGACATCTGGATTAACTGGTTTATTAGCAAAATGATTAGAAGAATGTTATGTTTTTTATATTAAATTTAAAAGTTAAATTGATTATATTGAACTAAAATACGTTTATAGACAAATAATTGATCCAATGTGACTTTAAAAAAATTTATAATATAATTTATCATTAATAATTACTTAAACGAAATTGCAGTTTTTAACTAAAACACAATATTTTTTACTATTCACTAAAAAAATGAAGTTTCTCAGAAAAATAACAAAAAATTATCCTAATATAATTATTAAATGATTAATTATTTTTTTATCAAATTAAATTCATAAACTTTCAAAAATTATGTTTTAATATTGGTTCTCCATTAAAAGACGTTTACAAATACCTGAATAAAAATATAGGGTTTTACGTGAAATATTGGGTTTGATCCTATCTTCTACTTACCAAATAAATTGGATGAATTCCAAAAATCAATGATTGAATATGTAACATATTTATTATATTAATATCACTAACTAATTTTAATTAATTTAATCTATTAGGGAAAAATAACTTTGTGAGTATTAAAATAGTTTTCTATAAAAATATGCTTTTAATATTCAATTTGTTCTTATATTTTTTTATAATTTATTTGTATCCAATGGTTTAGTTTTCTAAAACCTAATGTTTTCATAATTTAGTTAATAATATTAATAAAGTTTAGTTTATATTAAATAATAATGTTTTTATAGATTTTTTATCAGTAAGACTCGGTATTGCATATAGTGAAAGCCATCAAAGAAGGTCCCTTGTGTGTGTAATGCAAGCTATAGAGGAATGTTGTTATTAAATATGATGTATGCTAACTAAGTTTCATGTTAATTTCAAGCTATCTTGGTGTTTCATGAATTTAATTATATATAATATATTTTAAAATTTAAATATATTATAAAGTATACATATATGATATTACCTCATGTTCTCTCAATCATGTGTCATACACACTATTGAATAAAAGGTTATTACATTAGTTTTTTAGGGTTTCACATGATGTCCATTTAAATCATCACATATTTATATTGTCGAGTTCTTGGACCTTTCATAGGACATTAACTTGTTTATCATTGATGACCTCAATTACTCCCTTCGAATATTTATGCTTTTCCTCTTGGCCGATGTTTTCAGTTGCCACCTATGTTCTCCTCTGTGGAACCCTAGTTACATGTTACTTTGTGTAAGTGTTATGTTTATAACTTTTCCTTTTAAAGGATGTTTTAGGATTCATTTTTATTATGTTATTTTCTATGAAAGTAATAATCAAATATTAATCCTTTGATAACCCTGAATAATTTGAAGGGTGAAAATCATTTTAAGGGGGTAGAATGTAACACCCGTAGATTTTGGGAATTTTTTATCGAATTAATTTAATCTTTTTTGATATTTTTCATTTCAAAAAACACTAAAAAAAGTATATTTAATAATAATGAACTATATTTGTCTTGAATTATACACAATATAAATTTAATCATCCACTACAGGAAACATAAATTTTAGTTTTCTCTATGTTAAACAACGATGTTATCTAACATTACATGATTGACTTCCTTTCTTCAGTGGCTTACGAAACACACAAAACATGTTTGAGTTGGTGGCCTAGAACCAACTACTTTGTACTTTATTCATTAATAAAAGCCTTATCACATCTTGATTGTTCTTATTTATGATAATGCATGTGATAATGTCCCAAGGATAACTGTTGCATTAAAGGGTCATAGAGGATCCATGCTATGACGAGAACCCAGAAGTGCCATAACACTATTTTTGAATATATGTTCTATGGCTGGATGATATTATTTGAGGGAAACAAATAATATAGGCCCATAGGGGTGAGGACTCATAAAACATTGAGGCATCATCTCATGGTGTGCGCCCTTGGTAATACCCAGGAGGATATTATGTGAATGAGGCCCGCGAGTAAGAAATACACATTTCATACTGCCATTGGATGTTCTTTTCTGCGGATGTGTGTATTGGTCCTTAGAATTTAAGATTATTATTAATGGGTATTACAACTCGCGCACTTAGATGTATTGACAAAAACAGTGACGTCACACTATTTGCAGCGAGGTGGGATACGTTGGGTGCGCCACGAGTAACACTGCATTAATAGATAAGGCGGGAAAGGATTTTTCCCTTATGTTCCATAACATAAGTAGATATCTCAGGCCTATTGATGGAATTTATATAGAATAAATAAATCAATGGACATGGTGTGATATAGGAAAGTTTGATTCCGAGAAGTCAAAGAAAGAATAATTGGGGACACGGGTTGATGACACTAGCATGAAACCCGCTTTATTAGAGATATTAAGGCAAAGAGATTATATTACACGATAAGTGTTCATAGGAGGTGACACGTCATTGTGGCGTTAACTTCTTTCTCTATGGATTCCTTGGCATGTTGCTAGATGCTATCCTTGGACTTTAGGCAGGTTCTGCAAAATTCCACTGAGAAAGAGGCCTAGATGGTCACACACTAAGTGTGTTCATGTATCTCAGTTAAATTTTAATTTAAATAGTTAAATAAAGATTATTCCAGAATGTGGTTTAATAATTATTTAAGGATTTCTGATCGTATTTAATATGAAACTAGTTATTTGATAGAATATATTTTGGATGAAGTAATATTTATTAGTGAGTGATGTAGTTATATTTATTTAAGAAATAAATTACCATTACTCAAGGTCTAATAAATGCGGCGGAGGAAATAAAAGAAAGTGGAAAATAAAAGTACACATTTTTTATATTAAATATACACACCATATAGTTTTATGGAAAACGAGTACACACCATGTATTAATGATTACACGCCGTGTAGTTTTTCCAGACCGGATTTTGAGGATATAATATTGTTTTATTGAATGATATTTATTATAATCATCATGGGAGCATGTCAAGGAATTAATAATTTGACATGGGGGTTTTCAATAAGAGTTAATGAAATAAATAAAATGTGTAACACGTTTATTTATTGTCATAGCTCTATAACCTCAATCCTGATTATAAATATCCTCACAACCCCAACACTATTCAAAATAAGAGAATCAGTGTGCCCAACAATTCTGAAGAATTATTTCAAGCCTGAAAGAACTCTTTCCTCCAAGAACGCTCTCAAGACTGAGAGATCAAGGCGATCAAAGGAGGACATCACAAGCAAAGGTTCTTCGGCACTAGCACCCATAGATCCCTTCGACGACATCTAGAGATACATGGCACATGTGTGGATCACCAGTAGAGGAATCCTACACATGTATTCTACGATGAAACAACGGATCACTGAATCGTGACCGGACACATCAACGAAGAAAGAATTCCAACAAAGTAATTCTTGTGAATTAATTAAATTAATTATAACCAACATATGATGATCCTATCTCAATGGTTCTGGGACTCTTATTCTCTTTTTCATTCTTCATTCTATTCTGAGGATCCGGCATTTTATATCGTGAAGGATCTCAGATTGATCATTGTTTAATGCTAAAATTAATGTTGGGAAATCCCACCAACACGTTTTCGCTTTTCCCAGAACATGGGAGTGGTATAAAAGGGAGGTTATATAGTTGATTATAATTATTTAGTTTTTCGTTGATGTTTTATGCATTTAATAATTTAGTTGTTTCAATTCACGTTTAATCATTACGGAAATATGAATCTTGAGATTCTTTCCTCCTCCCTCGTTTCTCGTTCACCAAATAGAAACAAATTTTTCTTTTAATTTTGATTAAAATAAAATAAAGGAACTCATCCGGAGGAGCCAAACGTTTCTAGCCGTACAACACCAGAATACACGGCGTGTATTCATAATTACACGCCGTGTAGTCTAGGTTCATGCATTGAACTAGTATGCCAAATAAGGGTGATTATTGATCCTATCTAAGTCATTTATGAAACCGTGTGTTGACCAGGAACATGAGACACACAGTTTCCAGATCACACGCCGTGTGGTCCAATAGAACACAGTGTGTAGTCCATTTGAGTTTGGGTTGGACCGTGTACCCCATACACGACTTGCCCGGCTGGAAACCGTGTAACGTGTAAACTACACGGCGTGTGTCCCACTGTACACGCCATGTACTCTGAAAATTTCTGAAGTACATTAACACGCACTGTCCCTGGGAATGTACTTTGGATAGACGGTGAAAAAAAGTACACGCCGTGTAGTTGGAACTACACGCCGTGTACTCACCCAAATTATGCAGATTTATTAAAATTTATTAATATATTATACTAACCCTTGAGACGTGTACCGTGGTGCAGGAGTAAAGATGAGGCACAAAACGTGATAGGTTTTATATATATATTTGTTTAATTTAACATATGGGTATTGAACAAGAATTCACTGGGTTGCCTGCAAGGTACAAGTTACGTACAAGGATAATTTTAAATGAATTTATTTGTTTAAAATTATGATGGTTCATAATCTCAAAGAAGTTCAGAATAATGTTTAAGATAAAAGGATTGATTAATTAAAGATAATTAATTGATTTGAGTGTGTTTTATCTTAAAAAAGATTGATTAAATAATTGAATGGTA
Organism: Viscum album; assembly: GCA_963277665.1. Classification (NCBI taxonomy): domain Eukaryota; kingdom Viridiplantae; phylum Streptophyta; class Magnoliopsida; order Santalales; family Viscaceae; genus Viscum; species Viscum album. The sequence goes on along the minus strand of OY728122.1, from coordinate 812,829,575 downwards.
GTTTTATTTATGCGTAAATATTGTTGCATGTATGGATGATCATGAGCTAGACCAAGACCTTTGTATGTGAATGCTTTTTTTAAATTTATTTATTTCAATTTGTTGGCCTGTGATCCTTCTCCTCATTAATATGTAGGGCATGCACAACCAAGGATTATTTCATGTAAAAACCCATTTATACCCCTCACCTGTGTGTGAGATAAATTTATATGAAATGGATAGAGCTCCCAAGCCAGTGGAGGCGGCTCAAGTCATGAGTAAAGGCGAATCCAATCCAATGAGATACAAAGGTAGACAGGTGGAAAGCTGTAAACACGAATCCGAAAGGTTCAAGGTGTTTCTCCCCTAGGTCTTGGGTTAGTTTAACAACCACTAGATAAAATAACCAATAGAAAATCTCCTGATCATACCATTTTTTTATTTCACTCAGTTTCAAGGTTTACTTATTTTGGGTCTATTGTCACAATCACACAATTAATGAATTAAACAAGCATGCAAGATGGAACTAAAATAAAAACCGTCTTATGCATAAATATTATCTTAAACATAGTTAATCTCTTAAGTATATCCCATTTAATATTAACAATCATGTAATCAAAGATAATAAAATATAAATTTACGTATAAGGATAAAATCCCCCAAAAGAAATATTAAGTCTGTATAGCCTTCCATAATCTTGGTTAGAATCGAACCATTGTTCAAAGTGCTTGACCAACCCCAGTTGGGGAGCTTTCAATTATTGGGGAATTATAATTCAAGGTTTTGGGTTGACTTTACATGGTTCACACCAATGGTTTACTGCCACAGGAGGACTTGGTGTGACCAAGAGGAAAAGGTTGAGGAAATCCAATATAAAAGGATTTCAGGATTGGGGAGTCCACTCAGCAGATCAAGGAGCTGTGAGTTAATGGAGTTGGAATTTGTAATGCCTATATAAAACCCTTCAATTTTCTTAACCAAACCTAGTTGGGGTAATGCGAAGGACAGTATATATCCTTTCCACTAGAATATTCAGGCAACAGAATATTCTAAAGTCAATGGTGAGGGCTATTGGAATTCGATAAAATAGTGGGAGACTAATAAGTGTTAATTTATTTATTTGTATCAATTTTTTAATAATGTACCAAACCATTTATCATCTTAATTTGTAGAAATGGAATGAAATTGAATTCAAACATATCATTGTGCACCATACTCGAGAAGGAAAACCTTCTCATTGGCACCAATTTCCAAGAGTGGTAGAGGCGTTTACGTGTCATCCTTTGCCACAAAAGTAAATTGTATGTGCTGGAAGAACCTATTCCAGTTGCGCTTGGGAAAGAGGCCAGTGATGAGTAATTATCTCTCTGTAAGAAACACATGGATGATTCCACAAATTTCTAGTGTTTCATGCTATCGTCCATGACCAATGAGCTCTTGAAGGAACATGAAAACATGGACGCGTATAACATGATGTCTCACCTTAAGGATCTCTACCAAGAGAAGGTGAGATAGGAGAGGTATGAGATCTCCAATTATTTGTTTATAACTAATCTTGGAGAGTCTGTGCCATCTGAGAATCATGTAGTCAAGCTTATTGGATACATTGAACACCTGGACATCTTAGGGATTAAATTCCCAGATGAGTTGCATACAGATCTCATCCTATCAACACTGGCCAAGACCTTCTCTAGATTCATTTTTAATTATAACATGAGTGGAAATGAGAAGAGTCTATTGGAGCTTCTGACATTGATTTTCTAGGTAGACAAGGACAAGGGTCATGAAAAACCTGCAGTCCTTTTGGTGAACAAGAAAAGGAAGGACAAGGAAAAGGGGCCAAAGACTTATAAATGGTTTGAAGCCCCTGAGCACCATCCCTCCAAGAAGGGGAATATCCAAAGGTAGAGAAAGGAATATGATGCAATGTGGTTTTCATGTGGAATGAAAGGCCACTGGAAGAGAAACTGTACCCAGAAGCGTGGGGATGCTAAAGGTGTGTTCGTTATCGAGTGTAATCTTTCTATTTTTACACATTGGGTATTAGATATAGCTTGTGGGGATCAAATCTATATTCAAATGCCAGAACCAAGTAGATTTAGAAAGATTTCCTGAAGAGAGGTTGATCTTCGAGCTGCCAATGGCGTAAGGCTAGCTGCGTTGGCTATTGGTTATTAGCACCTCTCACTGCCAACAGGAATGATTCTGGTTTTACATAACTATTATTATGTGCCTAGTGTTTCCAAGAACATAATTTTTGTATATTGTTTGGATATGGATGGATTTGTTTTCATATTTGGGAATAAGGTTTGTCTCTTTTATAAGAACAATGTATGTTATGGTATGGAACATTTAAATAATGGTTTTTATGTATTAAATTATGAAAACCAAGTGTTGGCAATTGATAACGAAACAAACTCACATGACTCATACATCACCCAGTTGTGGAATCACCGTCTCAGTCATGTGAATGAGAATCCCTTGACAAAGCTCTGCCAAGATTGATATTTAGACTCTACTGAGCTAAAAACACTTGATAGATGTAAGGCTTGTTTACAAGGAAAAATGACTGAGCCACGTTTTGGCGGATAGGGTGAAAGGGCCACAGAGCTTCTTGGATTGGTACACACAGATATGTGTGGACTATTTCCAGTAGAAGCTAGAGGTGGATATTCTTACTTCATTACATTTACTGATGACTTGAGTAGATATGGCTATGTCTACTTAATGAGGTATAATTCATAGGCATTAGAAAAATTTAAGGAATTCAAGAATGAAGTTGAGAATCAACTTGGTATGAATATAAAGAAACTTCGATCGGATCAAGGTGGAGAATTTCTAAACCAGGAGTTCATCGATCTTCTATGGGAGTCTGGGATTCTATATCAGCTCACTCCTCCTTATACACCACAGTGGAACGGTGTTAGTGAAATGAGGAACCACACCTTGTTGGACATGGTGAGGTCGATGATGAGTCATGCGAATCTTCCATTATCATTTTTGGGATATGCATTACAAACTGAAACATACACTATAAACTGAGAACCAGCTAAGGCGGAAAATGGAATTCAATCCGAGATATGGAATGGAAAGAAATCCATTTTGTTGCACACATGTGTATGGGGATGCGAGACTTTTGTTAAGGCCTCTTGAGGAAACAAACTAGAACCCCAGGGCATGAGGTGTATATTTATAAGATATCCCAAGGAAAATAAAATATATTACCTATATAATCCTTCAGACAAGAAAGTGACTGTCGCCAGACAAGCTGTCTTTCTTGAGAGGGAGAACATCCTCAAGAAGGATAGTGGGAGCAAGATTGACTTCGACGAAGTTGATGCTCAAGATACACATGAGTTGTTATAGGAACAAGTTCCACAAGTCCCCATGGAAGAGGTTTTAGAAACACATGTATTGTGTAAGAGGTCAAGAGAGGTAAGGGAACCAGAGATATTTGGTTTCCTAGTCACTGAGGATGGTGAATGATTAATGTTGGAAAATAATGAACCTCTCTCCTATAATGAAGCAGTAGAAAGATTAGAAGCTCTAAGATGGCTAGAAGCTATGAATTCTGAGATGGATTCCTTGTATCAGAACCAATTCTAGGTTCTAGTCGATGAGCCAGTTGATGTAAAGCTTGTTGGATGCAAATGGGTATTCAAGAGAAAGCTGGAAATGGAAGGTCAAGTTAGCGCCTATAAAGCAAGGCTAGTGGCTAAAGGGTTCATACAACATCAAGGAATTGACTATGATGAAACCTTCTCAACAGTTTCCATGTTTAAATCCATAAGAATCATACTTTCTATAGAATCTTACCATGACTATGAGGTTTGAAAGATGGATGTAAAAACAACATTCCTTAACAGAAACCTTCAGGAAGATGTCTATATGACACAACTAGAAGGGTTTATGACACCAGGTGAAGCCAAATGGGTTTGTAAGTTGCATAAATCCATTTATGGATTAAATCAATCATCCAGGTCATCGAACATTTGATTTGATGAAGCCATAAAGGAATTTGGGTTCATTAAGAACAAATGTGAGCCATGTGTTTATAAGAGGTTTAATGGGAATGCGATCATTATCCAAGTTGTATATGTTGATGATAATTTGCTTATTCGAAATAATGTACTAGTATTAGAGTCAATTACTGATTGGTTGAACAAGTGTTTCTCCATGAAGGACTTGGGTAAAGCAGCCTAAATTCTAGGGATTAAGATCAATCTTGATAGATCCAAGTGGCTGCTTAGACTATGTCAGGGTACATACATTGACCATATAATAAAGAGATTTACTAAGGAACAATCCAAGAGGGGATTAGTTCCAGTTTCACTTGGCCTACCTCTTTCTAAGAAAATGTGCCCTCAGACACAATAAGAGAAAGATAGAATGTGTAAGATCCCATACGCTTTGGCTATTGGATACATCATGTATTCTATGTTATGTACCAAGATTGATGTTGCCTATGCACTAAGCATGGTAGTAAGATATCAAGAAGATCCCGGAGAACTGCATTGGACTACTATTAAGACTATACCTAAGTATCTGTGAAGAACTAAGGATATGTTCCTGGTGTATGGAGGAGACGAGGAGCTTGTCATTTGAGGGTATGTTGATGATGGTTTTTAGACAGATCAGAAAGATATGAAGTCGCAATATGGATATGTTTTCTATCTTAATGGAGGATCTGTGAGCTAGAAGAGTTCAAATCATCCATTTATCGCCGATTCAACAGTGGAATCCCAATATATAGTGGCTTCTGATGTAGCCCAAGAAGCCATCTAGATTTGGAACTTTGTTCAAGATCTTAATGTGGTGCCTAGCAGTAAAGATCCCATTACATTGTATTCTGATAATATTACAGCGGTGGCTCTTGAAAAAGAACCAAGGTCACATAAACAGACAAAGCACATACTCTGGAAGTATCACCTCTTGAAGAATTTCTATAAAAGGGGTGAAGTTGCAGTGAGATTAGTGTCAATGAAAGAGAACATGGTGGACCCCATGACTAAAGGCCTATCTCAGATGAAGCATGAATGTCATGTGAGAGCTAGCGGGTTAAAGGTTGTTAGCAGTTGGCTCTAGTCCAAGTGGAAGTCTGTTGGAGTTGGTGGCCTAGAACCAACTACTTTGTACTTTATTCATTAATAAAAGCCTTATCATATCTTGATTGTTCTTCTGCGTGACAATGCATGTGATAATGTCCTAATGATAGTTGTTTCATTGAAGGGTTATAGCAGATCCCTTCTATGATGAGAACCTGTAAGTTCCATAACACTATTCTTGAATATATGTTCTATGGTCGGAAGATATTATTTGAGGGAAACAAATAATACAGGCCATTAGGGGTGAGGACTCATAAAACATTGAGGCGTCATATCATGGTGTGTTCCCTTGGTAATATCCAAGAGGATATAATGAGAATGAGGCCCGCCAGTAGGAAATACACATTTCATAGTGTCATTGGATGTTCCTATCTGCGGACGTTTGTATTGGTCCTTAGACTTTAAGATTATTATTAATGGGTATTACAACTCACACACTTAGATGTATTGATGAAAACTGTGATGAAACACTGTTTGTAGTGAGGTAGGATATTTTGGGTGCCTCACGAGCTATACTGTATTAATAGATAATAAGAGAAAGGATTTGTCCCTTATGTTCCATAACAAAAGTAGATATCTCAGGACCTTTGATGGAATTGATATAGACTAAATAAATCTATGGGCATGGTAAGGTATGGGCGAGTTCGATTTCGGAAAGTCAAAGAATGAATAATTGAGCACATGGGTTGATGGCACTGGCATGCAACCCCCTTTATTAGAGATATCGAGGAAAAGGGATTATATTACATGGTAAGCATTCGTATGAGGTGACACATCATTGCAGCGTTAAGTTCTTTCTCTATGGATTCCTTGGCATGTTTCTATATACTAACCTTGGATTTTAGGCTGGCTTTGCCTAATGTCACTGAGAAAGAGGCCTAGAGGGTCACCCACTAAAGGTGTCCATGTATCTCAGTTAAATATTAATTTAAGAAGTTAAATAATGATTATTCATGACTGTGGTTTAATGATTATTTAAGTATGCCTGATCATATTAATTTCGACACTAGTTATTTGAGAGAATATATTGTGGATGAAATAATGTTTATTATAAAGTGATGCAGTTATATTTATTTAAGAAATAAATATCTATTAATGTAGGTCTAATAAATGTGGTGGATGAAATAAAGGAAAGTGGAAAATAAAATTACACGCCGTGTAGTTTTATGGAAAACGAGTACACATCGTGTATTAATGATTGCAAGTCGTGTTGTTTTTCTAGTCAGGATTTTGAGGATATAATATTATTTTATTAAATGATATTTATTATAATCAGCATGGGTGCATGTAAAGGAATTAATAATTCAACATGGAGGTTTTCAATAAGAGTTAATGAAATAAAGAAAACGTGTAACACCTTTATTTATTGTCATAACTCTATAACCTCAAAACCCGATTATAAATATCCTCACAACCCCAACAATTTTCAAAACAAGAGAATCCTTGTTCACAACAATTCTGAATAATTCTTTCCAGCCCAAAAGAAATCCTTACTCCATGAACGCTCTCAAGACCGAGAGATCAAGGCGATCGATGGAGGACATCGCAAGCGAAAGTTCTTCCGTGCTAGCACCCAAAGATCCCTTCAGTGACATCTAGAGATACGTGGAACACGTGTGGATCACCACTAGAGGAATTCTACACTTGGATTCTATAACACAATGACAGATCACTGAATCGTGACTGGACACATCAACGAAGAAATAATTCCACCAAGGTAATTCTTGTGAATTAATTAAATTAATTATAACCAACATATGATGATCCTATCTCAATGGTTCCGGGACTCTTCTTTTATTTTTCGTTATTTTTTATATTCCGAATATCCGGTGTTTTATATCGTGACAGATCATATATTGGATGTTGTTTAACACTAAAATTAAAGTTGGGAAATCCCACCAACGCGCTTCCGCTGCGCCCGGAACCTGCAAGACTAAGTGAGTTCGAACAATAATTTATTATTAAAATATTATTAATTAATAGGATATAACATGGAAATTAAATTTAGGATCATAGGATTATCTAACTTATGAATATATATAGTTTAATTCATTGGTTACATTATAATTAAAAAATAATATAAAACCCAAACTAATATAATGGGGCTCGTTTTATAAAAGTCTATTTTTCTGTGAAAAAGATGATTTATATTCATAAGTTAAATTAATTATTAATAGTGAGTTATATTAATTAAATTTACTTATTATATAACCTAAAAAATATTTTTTACAATCATCCAATAGAATTGATTGATATATGATAATACAAAACCCAATTTTATACTTAAAATCACATATTTTTATAAAGGTAGTTTTACCACCTTTTAATGGAGAAAAATGTGAAATAAAATTCTTGGAACTTTTATATATTTAACATGTCATTATAATATTCATATTTAAAATAGAAACATAAAAAAAATATAGTGCATTTTTGTTATTTTTCATTAAGGTTTCATTTTTTAATGAATAGCTAAAAATACAGAATTTTAATTCAGAACTGCTGTTTTCATAAACAAATATTATAAGGTTGAATTATATTTTAATTATATTATAAAGTTTAATTAGATAATAATTTTATATACTAATCCAAAATAGGTCATTGTAATCAATTAAATTTTGAAATTGGGTATACAAACATAGAAATTCTTTGGAAACTTTTACTTTAAAAACTCACAGTGTAGTCACGTCACCTGGATAATTTTTAAATAATTTTTTTCCAATTAATTGATTACAATTTGGAAAAAAAATCCAAATTTTTAATAAAATTAATTTATATTTTAAAAAAAAATTCTACATTTTTGAGCAAAATTATTAGGGAATGTTATTAAAAATAAATATAATGGTCAATAGAAAAAATATGTTATCAAAGAAATAAACCTTAAATTTAAGACCCTAATAGACTAATGTTTTTCCCAAAACCCCTCTAACTGATATTATATTTCCGTTAACATTCCATTATTTAGTTTGGTTGGTTTTTTTATTTATTTAGGAAAAACAATGGTACATATAATATCTTACAAAATATTCCAAGTATGTACTTTTCCTTCCTTATAAAAGGCCACCAACTCGACATCTTCTTCAAACACCTCAAAACACTAAGGTTTGGCCAAGATCATCCCAATAAACTTCCCAACATCCCTTAAACCCCCCTATACTCCTTAAATTATTCATAAATCAATCAAAGTAATCCTTTTTGTACAATCCAAAAGGAGTTACTCGATAAATAGGTAACCACTTCTCTCAAGCTCATTTCATTATTTTTCATTCCACACCACTCCACCCTATTTATTACATGATTGTATAGAAACATCAGTATATTAAATATACTAGTTATTTTATTCTAATATTTCCCCCCTTAAATTACAAACACCTCCATATAATGGGTAATGAACATAATGTTAATGTGTACGGTAAACTATTACCTCACAAAAATATGATTGTTCATTTTTCCTTACTACATATAATGTAGAATATTATGATGGATAACATATTTATATATGTTATATATTATATTTATTATGTATTTAAGGTTCTTTAATCATTTTTAAATTCAAATATTTATTCTATACATTTGTTTTAAATTTGATAATTTCATTTGAGGAAGTGTGGACTACCGCCCCCTCAAAACGATGTGATTCATTCACACAATACATGGAATGTATTAAGGATGGGTTTACTGAAATTATGTAATATATATGATATAGTGTTTATAATGTAATAACTTTATATAAATATACATATATATGTACAAATATGACATTCACCTTCCTTCTTTCAATAGAGAAATAAAAACCGAAACAATGTTTATGTGTACGTTCGACTTACCGTGTCCATGAATGGTGTATTCCATTTCATACTTGTATATTCTAAAGATTATTATAATAAAAATATTATTAAAATAAATGATATTCAAATAATGTTTAACATTATTGAAATCAGGATATAAGTATAAGGATCAAATATATAACAAATTCAGTCACATACATAAAACAAAGTGAATATTACCTGAAGTAAACCCTTAACCTAGAATTGTTAACATGTGGGTAATATAAATTAATAATAAAACAATATATTTTATTATATATAATAATTTGGTTCTGGGATAAATGTATAATGAACTTATATTTACTATACATGACATTTTAATGAGTACGATGAGAGTAAATACACAAGGTAAGGGGATTTCATCTCACTTTTTATTTTTGTGAGATAACACCTTAATCACCACTCATTTCATTTGGGTGATGTGCATACTACCCATGGTTTTATTATATTATTATTATAAAAAAATTATGGATATTTACATATCCATCTTCTGATATTTTCTCCATGTGGTTTATATTTCAAAAGTTTTCAAATGGGTAAAGTAATTTTGTCTTAATTTTCCTTCATTGAGACACATGCCATGCTGTTAAAACTATATTTTTTCTATGAGGTGAATATAATTACATTGAAATGTCATATAATGAATATAATTATTTTAATTAAATTTAAATATTCATACAATTTCATTTTCTTATATGAGTACTACACTTCAAAGTTACCTCGTGGTAAGAGTTTATTGAAACAATCTCATCACTTTTCAAAATTGTTTATGACGTTACTTTCATTAATGAAATATTGTGATACTTATCTTGATAAAACACATATATATTCTTATAATAAGTTTATTCAAGATATATTCATGTATTGTTTCTATTTTACATTATTTGGAACATAATATATTTAAGAAAGTGTTTTTTTAGAAATCCTATCATTACCCTCTCTTCAGTCAGAAATATATGTTCCATCAATACCATTTTTTCTAAAAATTATTTCAATTATTCTTCATAATTTGAAATATTTCTTGATTAAAAAACGTTTTAATTTTTTTTCAATAATTATTTATAAATTTTCATTTTATTTTGGAAGAAATGGTTTTAATTTGTTTTTTCAAGAGACTTTTACAAGTATTCAATGGAAATGGTTTTCAAATTTTTATAGATTTTTTTTATATGTGTTCAATGCACTTTAAATGAAATGGGTTTCAAAAATTTTTAAATCATATTCTCTGTTCCTTAAAGGGAAAAAGGTATTCTATTTTTTCAATATTCTTTTATTACTTTTCAAGGGAAAATATTTTCAATCTGATTTCAATCCTTGATTCTAGGTTTTTAGTGAATTTTAAAAAGAAAAGTTTTTGTAAAGGATTTATGTTTTAAAAATAATTTTCAAATAATAAATTATATTTTCCTCAATATGTTTTTAAAAAATAATATTCCCGAGTTATTTTTCGTATAAGATGAAATCTGTTGATGTTAATGAAGCTCATCTAGTAAATGATCCAATGGTTCAATTCATATTATTTCTTGAATAGTTTAATTTTTAATGGAATGATGCTTATGACACCTATTTCATTTCGATGGGTTATATTCTTTTGAAACTTGGTTATTTTCATAGGATATGATTTGATGATATTATTATGTATCTTATCACTTTTCCATAGGTTATTATATGATAAAATGTTAATGATACCAATTTCATTTCATGGGTTATGATTTGTTGTTTATAGAACCCATATATTTTCATGTGTTATGATATGGAGAATATTTTATAGAACATAAATGCATGATTTATTATGTGATGGGTGGGAATTATATATCCCACTAATGAATAGGGTAACATAGGATGATTCATGGGTATAAATGTTATGCGTGAACCTGATTATAGGTTCACACTGTTATGCATGGACCGAATTTCATGTCCATATGTTTACGCGTGAACCTAATTACATGTTCCAAATGCTATGATTGAAAATTATTATGTGTTTATAATGTTATTCATGAACCTAATTACATGTTCACAATGTTAGAAATGGACATGGTTTCATGTCCATAAGTGTATGTGTGATCCTGATTACATATTTTCAATGTTATTTATGAACCTGATAGTGTGTTCACAACATTATATATAGACCTAGTTTAATTTCCATAAGATTATGAGAGGTACTGATTTCACATCCTTTACTTAATGTGTGATCCTTTTTAAACTTATATATGATTGATGTGTATTCCAAAATTCCATATCTTATTCATATGTTATGCTTATTTGGATTATGCTCTTGATTTTGTTATGATTCATGTCATATGACTACAAATATTTAGGCAATGTATCATGATTATCATCTTTGATATTTAGGGTATTATATTCAAATGTTATGCTCACGTTCTCATACACTAATGTTCACGTTATACTTACACATTTCCCATTATTTACCCGTACTGAGAATTCCTTGTCACCCCTTTCTTATGTTTTCTATCCCCAGGATATGATGGAATATTTTAAGAAGATGTATTAGAGGGGAAGATATTTAATAGATACATTGAATATCATTCACCAAGTTATAATATTTTTTCCATATTTCCAAAGACACTGAAATTTTATGGTTCTCTAAAATGTACTTTTGTAATATTCTTAATATTCATAAAAAATAATGTAATATCCATGTTTGTTAAGCCTGGGTCACTATAATTTCATAATAATAATGAAAAATTATGTATATTTATGATACAAAATTTATTATTTTTTTAGAAATATAACATCTTTAGAGGTGGTAAAATAGTAATTAAAGATAAAGTCATCTATTAGGGTGATTACCTCTTCTTTGAAATAAATCCTTTATATCTCCATTTAAGGGACATAGGGGTGGTATTTTGGGAATATCAAAAGCTATATAAGGTTTATAAGGGAGTGGATAATAGTACAATTTAGATAGTTTTAAATCTATAAGGCTCAATGTTGTGTAAAAAAGAGAATGGAAGGGTGTCTTATTATAATTAAGTGGAGGGGAACCCTTAGAATTTCTTAAAATATTAAATTAATATAAATTAATTATGAAGTCCAAATGGATTAAAATTGACCATAATAAAATATAATATATCTAGGATTCTAAATCCAATCATTGAAAAAAATTGGACATGTTTTCATTAAATTTTTACTCTTACCTTTTTGGAATTAACCCTTCATTAACCATTTTGACAATTACTATAATGTTAATGTTTTCTACAATTTAAGGGTCAATAATGTTATTATAGAATACCAAAATACCCATAAATGGACCCTGTTTGATTTCTAAAACTCAATACCATTAAATTTGGCAAATACATGGTATTTTTGAATTTATATGATTTAATTAAATATAACATATTATAAAATATCATTAATGAAATTTTTATCACCATTCATCGAATTTGAATTTAAATACATAAAGATAAACAGTGAATTAGAATACAATTCTTAAAAAGATCCTAAATATTTCATATAAATCTAGAAAATTCTTAGGACATAGTAAATCACTCAAAATATATTAATTTAAATTTAAAGACCTGGAAATTTCAAGGGAAATTTTTTCTAATTTTGTTTTTGGATTTTACAAGAACGTAGTTTCTGAAGGCGCCTGATTCCGAGGCCCGGTGTGCCCAGAATCATTTTCCGAAGTTTAGCTCGGGTACGTTCAGTGAACGAACGAGCGGGAATTTCTAACTTTTGAACCGGTGCTCCGAATCAAATTCCGAGGGCACCGATGAAACCGCAGCGCCTATTTTTGCTTAAGGAGACCTTTTCCAAAGTTGCGTTTTATGCGGGTTGAGAGTTAATTTTTTGGGGGGGAATTAGAAGAAGTTAAATAAAATTGTGGAACACAATTTTATTTTATCAATGTTAGTTATTTCCTCCCAAGTGGAGTTAGAGGTGGGGACCACACCCACATAACCTCCCATGAGAGGATATTAGTGGAGTGGGGCCCACACATGCCCTATGCTTTTCATCTCCCCATAACTCCCTTGAACTCCCCCATTAACACCTTTTTCATTATGTTTGTTAACTCTCCCCTTAATTAATTTGTGGAACCTCCCCATATCCCATTCATTTATGTTTCCAACTCTAATGCCATAATTAATTCAATTTACATTTTGAATTAATTTGAAAATGTATGGCAATGTTACATAATGGGAGGGCCTTATTATATTTTTTGGTTGGAAAATATTTTGGGTGGGGAGAACCTTTGGAGAATTTTGAGGAGAGTTCTTCTTACGATGAAGAACACCATCCTTCCACGAAGAACGACGACGTGCCTTCCTTCCACTTCACCACAACACGTGAGGAGACGCTGATTCCTCCTCAGACGCACCCCGACGTCATCTTCAAATCCTATTTCCGCGACTCCGCTCTTGAAACCGAGGTAGGGGTTTACGGGTTTTTCTTTACGTGATTCTCTTCCGTCTTTTATCCGCGATATTTGGACCGCATGATATCAGTTAACGAGAGGAGGCCGGACCGCACAAACATGGCCGTCCCCCTCCCTTATTGTTTTTATTGTTGTTGCAGATTGAATGAAATTGACGCGGTGCCATCGCACCGCGCGGGATCGAGCAGCAAGGATGCGCGACATCGTCACGCCGCGCGGGATCGAGCGGCAAGAATGCGCGACATCATCATGTCGCCCATTCAAAATTTTAAACTCTCGTGCGTGGGTATTTGATTGCAAGGTGTTCGTATAATTTATTCTAGGTAAATTATACCCTCGTCAATGATTAAAATCATGTGTTTATTATTTTCCAATAGATAACACCTAACGCGGAGGACGCGGGCCGAACAAACACGGCCCGACAACCCTCCACAGCTTGTTAATCGATGTGCGGATCAACGGATGACGACGAAGCAGACCGCTATGGCGTTTGAATCCCTTCGCAGTGAAGGTCCAGTCTCGGGAGGACCGTTGGCGAAGACGGCAGAAGAAACAGACCACCGAAGCACGTCCCGTGGTCCGCGGAAGGCGGTGGCGGGGCGCGCCGCCGGAAGGTTGGCGGCGGCGGTTCGTCGCCGGCTTCAATTAGCGGCGAGGGGGGGGGGGGGGGAGCCGCGCACCCCGCCAGCGGCTTCCGCTCGGCCGCGCTGTCCAAGCTGCTGCTGGCCGGTCGGGCCGGACCGAGCCAGGCCGGGCCCATCCGGGCCCCGCCGGGGCGGACCCGGGTCGGGTCGACCTCGGGGGGGTCGGGCCGGGCCCAGACCCCCCGTTTTCGGACCCTGTTTGGTCTTTTGCCCATATCTTGGGCTAAGGACCTCCGATCGATGCACCGTCAGTTGCGTAACGATCCTTGGAACGAGAAGGTCGTTTCAGTATATCACACTCAAGGTTTTGGAATACTTTGCATTCGGCCGGGTTGGTTTGGATACGAAACCAACCAGGCCCTCAGAGCGGAAAAGCTTATATCTTGAGCTCTGGACGTCCGATTGACGTACCGTCGACATTGATGGATTCCTCTAAGTGATACGGATCATTTGTCTTACTCTGCTCGAGGTTTGGATGTCGTCGGAGTGCGGTCGTGTTGGTTCCCTCATGAAACCAACCGGGCCCCTGGAACAAAAAAGCCAATAACTCACAGACCGGGCGTCCGATTGACGCGCCATCTGTCTCGTTGAATTCCTCTTGATAAGACAGAACTTTTGGCATATTTTACCCGAGTTTTGGTTGTTGTTGGATAGTGTCCGGGTTGGATTGTACCCGAATTCCAACTGGGCCCTTGGAAGGGGAAAGCTGTTATCTTTTAGACTGGACGTCCGTTTAACGAACCGTCAGCGACGTTGGTGATCACGTTGAGAATCAGTCCCTATGATTATACCCTATGAGATTTCGGGGTACAGTTGAGATACGGCCGGGTTGGTTCGCTCACGAAACCAACCGGGCCCCTGGGATGAAAAGGCTAATAACTCACAGACCGAGCGACCGATTGACGCGCCGTCTGTTGCGTTGATACCCCTATGATGAGGCGGTCCTTTGAGATACTTCTTCGTGGGACATTGAGATACTTGGAGTATCAACCTATAGCTCGTGGAGAGGACCCTCTCGGAGACGAGTGTGCGGAGTACGGAGACCGTGTAGCCGACTGAGACCTGACGACTGCTTGACCAACTCGACTTGGAGTGAGTCGACTAGCCCAGTGGACGGAGCACTACTTTGTTTGGGTGAAGACCCATGGCGGACGGAGCACTACCTGTGTGACAGTGCAGACCCGTGGTACTCGTCTGGAGAGTACCTCAGTAGGCTACTAGGGGGTGGGAACTACTGTGTTTGGATGACATACCTCGGCGGGAAGCACTACTGTGTTTGGGTGGCTGGCCCGTGGTACTTGACAGGAGAATTACCTCACTAGTCATAGGTTAGTGAGCAGTACCTCGGAGTCATGACAGGACCACTGTACACTCCAGAGACGGGGCTCTTCAACAGTTACGGTTTC
Source organism: Viscum album (assembly GCA_963277665.1). Taxonomy (NCBI): domain Eukaryota; kingdom Viridiplantae; phylum Streptophyta; class Magnoliopsida; order Santalales; family Viscaceae; genus Viscum; species Viscum album. The sequence goes on along the minus strand of OY728122.1, from coordinate 812,814,218 downwards.
GATAATGAAAATCCTGGTTTAAGATGAGACTTTTGACCTTTGTGTTTACCTCATGATTGAGATGGGTAACTTGATAACTTAGGTATATGTATGGGCATATACCTGGGTAGGGGTTATCTGTTGATTTCATGATCTTGGTGTTTTACTCATGATTGAGATGGGTTACTTGATAACTTAGGTATATGCACGGGCATATACCTAAGTGGAGGTTATCTGTAAAGATCTTATTTGTGGTTATCCTTGTTGGTTTTTTGTGAGACCTTGAGGGTCTCGGGGTCCCTAATGAGTATCGTTATACTCACTCCTGCACGAGCTATGCCCGCACCTCGTTGTGTTGGTTGTAGACGACAAGCAGTGCTGACGGAGGCCGAGTGTTCGAGGATTGGACGGTACCCGGAGGTGGACTACACGACGAGTCAGTATCCAGAGGTGGACTTCACGATGAGATGACACACGGAGGAGGTTGATGGGCGAGAGGGTTGTGGAGGCTATCTGTACCTACCCTTCAGGTAGGATCCATGGTGGACGAATCAAGAGCTGCGCCATCTGTACCTACCCTTCAGGTAGGATCCGAGGAAGACGACCCCGGAGCCGCTTCCATGCTTCCTGCTGTTGTCTTTTTCTGTTGTACTTTGTTCAGTTGTAGTTTTACTTTCATTTGGGTTTGTATTCTGGCCCATTTACCTTTCAGCACTTCTCTTTGTACTTAGTGTTTTACTTCCGCTTGTACTCTGTGGTGTTTTGTTTACTTTTATAAAGGCAATGCCTTCCCAGTTATCGGGATTTATTCATTTGGTGCTAGTCGCCAGCCCCTGGCCTATGGAAGGCGGGCTTAGGGTAGTCATGACACGATCCTCGAGGTCGGGTCGTGACAAATTGGTATCAGAGGAGTCGGTTCTACCGCAAAACTTATAACTATGATATTTTCTTTCTGTGAAGCAATAGTGTTAAGGGTACCGAGTGTGGTATTCAGTTCAGGGAATCCAGTATTGGTGCGGGCGGCTGATGTATCCATACACCAGGACCCTGACAACTGAATTCCGACTTTGTGCACGAAAACACTGATTGGATGTGTGTTTCTAGAAGTTTTATTTAAATATCAGCTCAAACCAGGTCATCTCACTAGGTATAATCATTTGACCGTGTCATGTTGTTTCTTTCAGGATGCCTTTTCTCGGAAAACCAGCTAGAGCCCAGAGGGATGTTTGTACTGACAGCCTCAGGAGCGATGATGCTTCGGTACAGGGCCCTCTTGCAGTTGAGGCACCAGCGGTACTACCATATGTTGGGCCACCGATGCCACCAGCCCCAACAGTAGGTGATGCATGCCACTTGAGTGCACTGCACGAGTTCCAGCGCTAGAGGCCACCCAGGTTCCGGGGAGAGACAGACCCACAAGCGGCTGAGGATTGGCTGGAGGTAGTGGTGAGAGTCTTCAGGCTAGTGGGGATGCCTGCAGACTTCATGGTGATCTTTGCTACCAGCCTTCTTCAGGCAGCAGCAGGCAAGTGGTGGAGCCAGTTGTTCCAGTTTTACGATGGGAGGACCTTCGTATGGGAAGACTTCGAGACCTTCTTCAGGGTTGAGTTTGTGCCAGTAGCTCAACACCCCGAGCGTGTACAGGAGCTTCTGCCTTTGCCGCGTGTTTTTCGATCAGTAGCCGAGTCATCTGTGGGCAGTAGACCGATGATGCATAGGTCCAAGAGGGCCAGAGCCAGCCATACGAGGAGAAGGAAGTGTTATGAATGCAGCGGAAAGGGGTCACCTAGCACGTGACTGTCCGACTCCTCGTATAGTTGATCCGCATGCTTTAGAGGAGCCACCGAGGCAGAGGCAGCGGCGGGTGCTTGAGCAACAGCCGAGCAGTGGACAAGGTAGTAGAACTCCGGGATCAGGTGGACAGGAGCGGAACTATTGGAAACGTCCCTTGTACTTCTAGTTCCATTTTTCTGTTGTATTCGTGTCTTTGTACTATGAGATGCAATAATAAAAAGACACTTATCTTTGTGATGTTTTCATTCCTGTCCTTTTTGTTTGTTTGATACTGAGTAGTCATGGTTTAGTCTGTTGACTTGACCCTCACATTAGAGATTTCTACTGGAGGAGACCCAGTGACCTCGCACTGATGCCGACAGTGTGACTCGACCCTTGGAGGCGAGAGTGACAGTTGGATCTCTTGGTAGTTACGTCGAGGCCTTACGACGTCATCCATGGAATGAATACATCATTCATGTCAGGATTGACTATATTAGGCAATGGGCATGGTTCATCGAGGGGATGAGACCGAGATTCTATTTTCGGAAATGGATAATTTTTTTGCAGCTCTTTCAGATCATAGGGAAAGAAGATGCAGATCATCCCGGAGTGGATGAAGAATGTACAGTGTAGTAAGAAATAGGAAACTCGTACCAGTCTTGGAGACTCGGGCATGTTAAGTGTTTCCATAAGAGGAAGCTTAAATGAGAGATGAGTCCGCGAAGTAGCAGATGTGGAGGCAGAGCTAGGAGAGCAGCAAGAGGTGGTGTAAATCTTAACATGCTACAACCACCCACATTAGCTATCCCCGCCAGGCTCAGGGAGCTGGAGGGCGGAGGAAGAGTGCGGCTACATACGGTCAAGGAGTGTGACCCAATGGCTCTAAAAATTATTCAAGGGACAGTCTGTGTCCACTACTAGCTGCTGTATTAACAGACGTTGATATGAATCATTCCCTGCTTTTTCAAATCTTGTCCCAGACCTAGAGTTTCCGGTAAGCTGTGGAATTGACCCTCACGTCTGGAGATACCTTGGGAGGAGACTCGATAATCACACTTACACCGACGGTGTTGTCAGGCCCTCGAGGTGAGATTTTCGGTTAGAATCTCTTGGTGGCAGCGATGTGGCCTTACGACATTGATTTGAGTATGGACTGGGCAATCACAGTTCATACACAAATTGACGGTATTAGGAAAAAAGGTTGTGGTTTTACTACGACGTCAGGATGGGTTTTCCTTGGTCAGCGAAAAGGAAACCCTAGGAAGCACAGGATAAACTCTTTCACAGGAGGGTGCGACCGTTCACTCTTGAGTTGGTCAACCATACCCTCATGGAAGCAGTCGTTTGAGTTTCAGTTCTAACAAGAGTTGGAGACCTCTGACTTCGAGAATGACGATCACGTCCTTATACGGGTCTCACCTGGACAAGGATTACGGAGAGGTGGCCAAGGTGGAAAATTATCTCTGAGGTTCAACAGACCTTTCTAGGTCCTCATCTGGGTAGGCGGGGTGTTTTACCTCTTGACCCATCCACCTCAGTTGCACCAGGTGCACGACGACTTCCATGTATCTCAACTGAGGAGATACATGCTCGACCCTTCGCATATCATCGACCTTGATGAGCTGGACTATGGCGATGGGGTGTCTTTCATGGAGGTTCTAGTGGGGATCGAGGATTTACAGGAGCGGATCCAACGAGGACGATCGATTCCTCGGGTGCACTTTCTCTGGCAGTAAGGGAATCTCTGGGTGAGCACATGGGAGCAGAAGGCTCAGATGCGTGCTCTGTACCGCTTTTGTGACCCTAGTTTGTGTTAAAGATTTACGAGGATGTAAAGACCTGATGTTGGAGTAATGTAAAGACATGGAAATTTTAATGGAAATTTTTTCTAATTTTTTTTGGTATTTTACAACAATGCAGTTTCTGACGGCGCCTGATTCTGAGGCCCGGTGTGCCCAGAATCATTTTCCGAAGTTTAGCTCGGGTACATTCAGTGAACGAATGAGCGGGAATTTCTAACTTTTGCACCGGTGCTCCGAATCAAATTCCGAGAGCACCGATTAAACCGAAGCGCCGGTTTCTGCTTAAGGAGACCTTTTCCAAAGTTACATTTTATGCGGGTTGAGAGTTAATTTTTTTGGGGGGAATTAGAAGAAGTTAAATAAAATTGTGGAACACAATTTTATTTTATCAATGTTAGTTATTTCCTCCCAAGGGGAGTTAGAGGTGGGTCCCACAACCACATAACCTCCCATGAGAGGATATTAGTGGAGTGGGGCCCACACGTTCCCTAAGCTTTTCATCTCCCCATAACTCCCTTGAACTCCCCCATTAACACCTTTTTCATTAAGTTTGTTAACTCTCCCCTTGATTAATTTGTGGAACCTCCCCATCTCCCATCCATTTATGTTGCCAACTCTAATGCCATAATTAATTCAATTTATATTTTGAATTAATTTGAAAATGCATGGAAATGTTACATAATGGTAGGGCCTTATTATATTTTTTGGTTGGAAAATATTTTGGGTGGGGAAAACCTTTGGAGAATTTGGAGGAGAGTTCTTCTTACGATGAAGAACACCATCTTTCCATGAAGAACGACGACGTGCCTTTCTTACTCTTCACCGCAACACGTGAGGAGACGCCGCTTCCTCCTCAGACGCACCCCGACGTCATCTTCAAATCCTCTTTCTGCGACTCCGCTCTTGAAACCGAGGTAGGGGATTTATGTGTTTTTCCTAACGCGATTCTCTTCCGTCTTTTATCCGCGATATTTGGACCGCATGATATCAGTTAACGGGAGGAGGCCGGACCGCACAAACACGGCCGTCCCCCTCCCTTATTGTTTTTCTTGTTGCGGATCGAATGAAATTGACGCGGTGTCGTCGCACCGCGTGGGATCGAGCGGCAAGGATGCGCGACATCTTCACACCGCGCGGGATCGAGCGACAAGAATGCGCGACATTGTCACACCGCACATTCAAATTTTTAAACTCTCGTGCGTGGGTATTTGATATCAAGGTGTTCGTATAATTTATTCTGGATAAATTTTACCCTCGTCAATGATTAAATTCATGTGTTTATTATTTTCCAATTGATAACACCTAACGCGGAGGGCGCGGGTCGAACAAACACGGCCTGACAACCCTCCGCAGCTTGTTAATCGATGTGCGGATCAACGGACGACGACGAAGAAGACCGCTATGGCGTTTGAATCATTTCGTAGTGAAGGTCTGGTCCCAAGAGGACCGTTGGCGAAGACGGCAGGAGAAACAGACCACCGGAGCACGTCCGGTGGTCCACGGAAGGCGGTGGCGGCGGCGGTTTGCCGCCGGTGTCAATTAGCAGCAAGGGGGGGGGGGGAGCCGCGCACCCCGCCCACGACTTCCGCTCGGCCGCGCTGGCCGAGCCGCGGCTGGCCGGTCAGGCTGGGCCGAGCCCAGCCGGGTCGGTCCGAGCCCAGACCCCCCGTCAGCAGTGTTGGTGATCACGTTGAGAAATGGTCCCTATGAGTATACCCTATGATAGTTCGGGGTATAGTTGAGATACGACCGGGTTGGTTCGCGCACAAAACCAACCGGGCCCCTCGGATGAAAAGGCTAATAACTCACAGACTGGGCGACCGATTGATGCGCCGTCTGTTGCGTTGAGACCCCTATGACGAGGCAGTCCTTTGAGATACTTCTTAGTTGGACTTTGAGATACTTGGAGTATCGACCTATAGCTCGTGGAGCGGACCCTCCCGGATACGAATGTGCGGAGTACGGAGACCGTGTAGCCGACTGAGACCTGACGACTGCTTGACCGACTCGACTTGGAGTGAGTCGACTAGCCCAGTGGACGGAGCAGTACTTTGTTTGGGTGTAGACCCATGGCGGATGGAGCACTACCTGTGTGACAGTGCCGACCCGTGGTACTCTTCCGGAGAGTACCTCAGCAGGCTACTAGGGGGTGTGCACTACTGTGTTTGGGTGACATACCTCGGCGGGAAGCACTACTGTGTTTGGGTGGCTGACCCGTGGTACTCGACAGGAGAAGTACCTCAGCAGTCATAGGTTAGTGAGCAGTACCTCGGAGTCGTGACCGGACCAATGTACACTCCAGAGACGGGGCTCTTCAGCAGTTACAGTATCGATAATGAAAATCCTGGTTTGAGATGAGACTTTTGACCTTTGTGTTTACCTCATGATTGAGATGGGTCACTTGATAACTTAGGTATATGTATGGGCATATACCTGGGTAGTGGTTATCCGTTGATTTAATGATCTTGGTGTTTTCCTCATGATTGAGATGGGTTACCTGATAACATGGGTATATGCATGGGCATATACCTAAGTAGAGGTTATCTGTTGAGATCTTCTTTGTGGTTATCCTTGTTGGTTTTTAGTGAGACCATGAGGGTCTCGGGGTCCCTACTGAGTATCGTTATACTCACCCCTGCACGGGCTATGCCTGCACCTCATTGTGTTGGTTGCAGACGACGAGCAGTGCTAACGGAGGCCGAGTGTTCGAGGATTGGACGGTACCCGGAGGTGGACTACACAACGAGTCAGTATCCGGAGGTGGACTTAGTGACGAGACGACACATGGAGGATGTTGACGGGCGAGAGCGTTGTGGAGGCTATCTATACCTACCCTTCATGTAGAATCCATGGTGGACGAATCAGGAGCTGCGCCATCTGTACCTACCCTTCAGGTAGGATCCGAGGAGGACGACCCAGGAGCCGCTTTCATTCTTCCAGCTGTTGTCTTTTTCTGTTGTATTTTGTTTAGTTGTAGTTGTACTTTCATTTGGGTTTGTATTCTGGCCCATTTACCTTTTAGCACTTCTCTTTGTACTTAGTGTTTTACTTCCGCTTGTACTCTGTAGTGTTTTGTTTACTTTTATAGAGGCAATGCCTTCCCAGTTATCAGGATTTATGCCTTTGGTGCTAGTCGGCAGCCCCTGGCCTATGGAAGGCAAGCTTGGGGTAGTCACGGCATGAGCCCTGAGGTCGGGTCGTGACATTAAATATTTTTGAATTCATTAACTATTATTATTTATTTATTGGAGAAATACAACATCGATGTTGCATAAGAATTAATTATCATTATATATTTCCTAAAAAACTAGAAATAAATTTTTATAATGATAATAATTTCATTAATATCAAAATAGAAATTTATATTCATCTATATCATTCTTTTTCTATATGTGAACACATAAGATAAATTTAAAACTAAGATAGTGACATTTTGAAACTTTATATGATTTAAATATTATATAGGCCATTTTCATGGAAACATTTCCCTTAAATAACTAAATTTAAATACTATGGTAACATGAGTTTAATAAAATTCATCCAATAAGAATTATGATTCAAATTTATGTCATTATCACTTTGATATAACTATGATTAACCCAATTTACCCTTTACTGAGTTGATAAATTTTTTACTGGTTACTATTCATAATGGTCAAAGATAAAAATTTCCTATTTAAATTATTTTAACCTCCTAATTAAAAATATAGAATCTATTTTATAAAATTAAATACATTTATGTGACATAAATTAATTTTAATTTAAATGAGAAAAACACTACGAAAAATTATTTTTAGAAAATTAAATTTTTAGCACAAAACATGGTTTATTCTTATCCCATGATTAAAAAAAATATTAAATGAATTATTAAATATTTTTTTTGAATATTTAATATATAAATTTATTTAAAATAATTCTATAAAAGTTAATAATTTAATTTATTAACATAAAATTAAATTGTACACATAAAAACAATCTTTTGCAGAAAAATATATCGTTTTCTTTGAACATATTTAAATTTTCATTGAAAAAAATAGATAAAAATGAAATAATATTATACATATATTACCATAACTAGTCCATAATTTAGTTTTTCCAATTAATAATAAAAAATACAATGGATTGGTGATAATTTTCAATTTAAATAATTATATTTTAATAATATATCCTGGTTCGTTTAAACATAGTGTTGCATGTAACATATGCTATCGAAGAAATGAAATTTATTTGACAATAAATATTTTATAAAAAATTTGGTTTTTACATCATACAAAAATTAAAATTAATTTCTCCCTATAATTTAATCACTATGATACAAAAAATGATTATATCATTGATTTATTATATACTAGGGATCTAGTGTAGCTTCTTCAAATTTGTGTTTTATCCATATAAATTTTAAATATTGAGTAGTCTTGTTCTACAGCTCTTTATATCTATGATCTGAGACATAAACTATTTATTCATCATAATGAAGATCATTTTTCATTGGTTTGACAATTGATTTATGTACATGTGACGGATCGGTTATGTACTTCCTCAAGAGAAATACATGGAACACATCATGAACATGAGAGAGGCTTGGTGGAACTGGCAACCGATAAGATGCCATCCATACATGATCAAGAATCATGAAGGGGTAAATACACCTAGGAATAATATTTCCATTATTTTCGAATATCATAACCTTTTTCCATGGAGGTATTCATAGAAAAACATTCTCACCAACTTTAAATTCTAGGTCACACTAAAGATTTTAATCATGAATTTAATGTTGACTCGGAGCTACCTTTTTGTGCTACTAAATGAACCCAAATTTATCTATCATTTCCTCATCTATATTATAGGTTTATTTATTCAATAACATCCTTTTTTTATTCTATGATCTATTTAGAAATCATAACTTACTATATGAAATTATTATTCAAGATTATTTTTTTCATGTAGGAAGCACTAAAATATTCTTTTAATGATTCATATGATCTACAGGTCATTAAATCTACCTTTAAATATTTACCATATCCAAAATTTCAAGATACATTTATCCAATTAAATACAAAGTTCAATTTAATCCATTCCAGAAATTCGTGACCTTAAGGATCCATAAAAATATGATTTACCAACATTTAACCTTAAAGATTAGAATTATTTTATGTCATATAATTCCATTATCAACCTAATGATTGTCATGAAATAATTTTAATAACGTATAATGACTTATAAAAAATGTATATACCCTAATAATTTCCTAAAATGATTCCACAAAAAATTATATATGAGTCTAAAATATAATTCACCTTTTATTCATTAAATAATCTCATTTCATAACAAAAAACATTTCTATTGTATGTCTAGGTTCATCCTGGAAGTAATAAATTATCACATGTTGATTAAAATTATAAAATGTGATTTGTTTATTCCATAATATATGTAAAGGGAGATAATAAATGCACATAATCTTATCAAATTTCACTAAAGGATGAATAATAAGATTTTCATAGGTTATATTAATATAAATATCAACATGAAATATGCAACCCTGGAGTAGAGGGTAAAAGTTCCCCAATAATCATAATTCACTTCAACTATTGTGTTGCATAAGATTTACATTTTTAGTTTGACTTTATAGTGGTTTAGGGATTATTATCCTCATTATCCATTGAATTATGGAATTAATTCACATAATTATAAATCTATATTCATTTATCGAATAGGGGTTTGAGTGGTGCATTTTATGGAGCTTCCACTCTATTTACTTCAATAGCTAACTTCTTCCGATAACTTCAGTATTTGATTTCCTGATGACCTTCCTTTCCACACTTAAAATATTTATTAGTTCCCTTTAAATAATTTCATCAATGTTTTATTACAAACTTTTATCATAAAGGAAGGATTATCTTTTATTCTCCATGGTTTTTATAATTTTCATTAAATTCCATCTTTCTTTTCTAATCAAAACCATGATATTGATGGGTAACACCATATCAGTCTCCAAATTAATGTCACATTAAATTATTTCTTCATATATACTAAATTACCTTATGTATAAATCCCTTCAAAGACATCATTTTAAGCCACAAAAGAATTAATAAACCATAATTTTAAGTTGGATGATAATTCTAGAAGCATACCTCTCATATATAGTAAAATATTTCTCATAGCTACTAATAGATTCCACATCATTTTATTTTAGTTCAATAAATTCTTTATCAATTTTCATTTGAAGAAAATGAGGAAAGGATTATTGAAAAAAAATATCTCAATATCATCCCACTCCATGTGTAAATTTATTCATATTTCCTTGTATTCTTAATTATAGTCCATCGTTAACCCTCATCACCTTCCAAATTATAGACCACCAAAATTAATTTTTCATGTTCTTGAAACTAGATAATGTAAAATATCTTTTCAATGGAGAGGATATATATATATGTAACCATTGGATCTGCATAACCACTAAAATAAGGGGTTCATTTATACATTAAGGACTCAATATAATGTTGTTCCTTCCTTTTCCCATTTAGAAGTTCAACAATATTTATAGATTGAGATATATGTGTGATCATGTTAATGAGATTTGGAATCCCAGCTCCAATATCATTTTGTTTCTTAGGAGAATAATCATTGTATTATCCATCATATTTAGTTTCTATCCATTGATTAAAACTAAAAGGCATTGTGTGAAAAACAAGAAACCTACTTTAAGACCAAATAATCATGAAAAATCAATTACAGGATGTATAATCATGGAATATTCTTCTTTGAAATCTTATGTTTAACCTAGTCCATTCATGATCATTTCTGAAACTTTAGGATTTTATCCTATACATAGAATTATCTCCAAGGTTCACACTAAATTTTTCTTATCCTAGATTTTAAAGGTTAACTAAACCTTTCTCAAAGACCAACTATAACAACCTATAATATTCTTACATAGATATCATAACTTAATATAATAATATTAATTATATAAAATAACTATCTTTTCTATAATATGATTGGTCTGGTGACATTGGAAACATTTACACATAAACAAAGGTTTATAAATGATTTACATAATCTCTCACTATGTTCTTTATAAAAAAACCATTCTTAGACATATCATACTTAGTTACATTGTCCATAACCCTAGGGGAGGAAACATAAGAAAGGGTGATCATAAATGATTAGAAAGGTTTAATAATGGATTTATTAATTATAAATTGAGAATAAAATAATCATATATTTATGAGAAAATGAGAATAAAAATTTAAAATCACACCCCTCATATCATAAATCATAATCTCAAGTCAGGTAATAAAACATGACAGTTCAATGTAGATAAATCATAATGGAATCAATAAACATGATCTATGAGATAATAAAATTGGAAGAATAAAAATGTTTATCTAATACACATAATAATAGAATATAATTTCTGTAGTAGTCAAGTAACATTTATAAGACTATCATAGCGGAATGGGTTCCCTCTCAAAATAATCAAAGCATCCAAGGATCACTCCCAAGAATAATATAGTGGAAAAAGTCCCTAAATAATCAGGGTTAAACCAATATTATAGTCATAATTATCTCATTAAATATCAATACTTATCCAATTTATTTGAGAGAGATATATGTCCCACCAATCCTTTGTTACAATGTGATCAATGTCTTTGGTAATAACATAATAACCATCCTTTTTTATAGTGTAACCAACGTACGTGGTTATAATATATCCAAAATACTTGGTTATAACCTAATAAAATCCTTGGTTATAAGATAACAAAAATACATGGTCATAACCTTACCACCATCATATAAAAAATACCTTACATATATGTTCCATAAGATTCTAAAACATTCATCTTATCATCACATCAAAACCTAAGCAACGAAAATGGGGTTTAGAAACACTTCATCAATTCACTATTGAATAACCCATGGAAGATAAATGGGATTCATAAAAATCTCCAAACAATTATCAATAAAAAAAGAAAGGAATAATGTTATCAATGGATTATATCACCAGTGAATCATAATGACCATAAAACAATATTGTAATATATGAAAATTACCTTAAAATTTCCTTGAAATATTTCATGAGGAAAGTAAACTTTTTATGTTTAAAATCAATTTTCAAATAAATATTTTCCAAAAATATTTCCAAAAACATTTTATTTGAAAACATTTTAGTCGTTTAAAGTAATATTAAAAAAAATTGAGTATTCATGATGGTGGGGAATTATTTTCATGCCCTATAAGTTAAAAGAATACATTACTTCACATTTTTTGAAAAAAGTCAAAAAGTACATTATTCAGAAAGATAATATAATATTATATTAAAGCCATTTTTTATAAAATTTAAATATTGCTAAAAATTTATTGAAAAAATATTTGTATAATTTTAAAAAAGTACATTATATTTTAAGAAAAAATGGATAGGGAACAAAATGTTTTTTTAGATAAAGAGGGAAATGAAGTCAATTTTACTAAAACTAATATTTTCTATTTATTGATTAATTAATTTGAGAGAAGTGTAATTAAAAATTTATATTAAATAAAATACCATAGTATAAGAAAATTTATGATTTTCTAGTTAGGTATATCATAAAATGTCATCATTAGAAACATAATCATAAATAACTCTGATAAACAATGAGATTATAACATAAAACCCTTTCCCACTTTGGTAAAATTTTAAATGTTATCCTCATGGATATGTAAATCCATATAAAATTCATATGAATCATAATAGTATACATTAATGGGTATTATATACACCAACATAATGAAACACGTGGTGAATATGGCTTATGGATCACAAAAATAAATGCGAGACAAAAATCTCTAACCTTTGGGTTGTCTTCCTTCATACACATTGGAACCTCTTGTATAATAAATTTAGATTATATATATATATATTATAGAACCGTAATCAAATATTTTTTCTATGTATTATTATTAATAAAATTTTTATCACTCATTTGCTAACACCTCTTAATTAAAACCAACGTTCCATGTGGCATCTGATTCTTTTTTCATGTATATCCCAGTTCGTTAGTTTTTTTCCTTGAATTTTGATCATGGTTCCATCATATAAATAATATGATACATGATATAAATATAATATATATTAATTATAAAAATGTTTATTTTCATTAAAACAAGATATATATAGAAAAATTAATTGCATCGTTCATGGAGATGATAGGTCATACGTTCGCAAGAGCAATGTATTACTTTTTTTGGAAATATGGAAATAAATAAAGGTAAATAATAAATCAAATTTACATAAGAAATACTATATCATATATATATCATATATATTCATTAAATCTGCAACACCTTGACATTTTGTGAAATAATTTTCTTTTTCAAATCAATTTATTCCTTTTGATATATAGCATTTCAAGAAACACTAAATATAGTCTTTGTTTTTTTATGAACCATGTTATTATTTATTATTACACCACACCATGTTAATATATCATTATAGGCTACACCAAGATAATCTTTTTCTACATGCAACACTATGTTAGTTTGTGTTAAACTCCTGACCTAGTTTTATCACTTTTTAATAGAATACTAATTTTGAAACTAATTTTCGAAACATTTATAAATTTCATTTGTCAAAATAAACTTCATTTCTGAATTTATAATTTCACAATTAGATTAGGTAGATTTTTTGGAAAATTTTGGAGAAGTGTATTTTTTTTAATAGTGAAAAATAATAAATTTTAGTTAAAAACTACTTTATAGTTTAAATAATTATTAATGATAAATTAGATTTTAAATTTATTTTAATGTAAAAATATATCAATTATATATATCGTAACTATATTTATGAAATTAGAATCATTTTTATATTTAATTTTGAAATTAACACATATTGAACTTTCGAACGTTTCACTTTGAAAACTTACTTTCTCACCACATGTGTGAGATTAGCATTAAATTTAATCTAGACACTAATGTGAATGGAATTTTGAAAAAGGGACATACATGTTTGTAAAAATTGTAATATTTATATTATTTTAATATCAACTTGTTTTTTGACCAAAAATATTAAGGAAATTAATTAAATTTGATTACAATGATTAAGGTAAAATTAAGCTTAGTTAGTGACTATAAATTTACCTTAAGGGACAAAATGACAAAGATGGTAAGATCCTGAACTTAATGAGGCACTTTGTTGTTTAAATTTTGGTATTATTTCCTTAAATTTGGTTAATGGAACGTTTTCTAGGTGTGTGAGGAAGCTAAAGGGTGTTCTGGGGGTTTGAAAGATAAAATGAAGAGAAATCGGGCCATTCTATGAATGTTTCACAATTAGTGCACAATTAGTGAAAAATATTTACCAAAACCATTCTATATAGGAGGATGGGTGCATGTTTTGTGTAAACCATATAATGGTGGGGGAGAGCGAAACCATGAAACGATGGACAAAGGAATTCCACATGGATGTCGCATAGTTTGTCAGACCCTATGTGGCTCCCCAGGTAACTATGTGAATCAACTCATATGGGATAGAGGTACGTTAATGGTTTTCACAATGTTTGAAAAACTATGTGGCATAACCATATTCCCTTTAAAAAATGAGAATTTATGGTTTTTCTTGTCGGTGTTTTTGGGTTATCACCTTATTTTCTTCCCATTTATTCTACACCCACACTTGTGATGAACCAAATCCCCCCAATACCTAACAAGGGTAAATATCCTTCATTTTTAGGATGTTTGGAGATCTGGTGGTTGAAAATTGATGATATGGGTGAGTATATCCCTTCTCTTTCTTATCATTTCTGGATTAGGGTTTGTGGTTTTATTTTTCTTCTTATAAAGCCTTAAAACTTATTTTTCGATTAGATAATCGGTTGGGGCTTCAAAGGGCACTTGAATATGGATATAAGGATAAGGTTAATGGTGTGTTCATATTCTTATTTGAGTTAGGTGTTTTACTTGTAATATCCCATAGTTTTATTATAAATTTGTTCATGTGTGGTTGTGAAATTTATTCCCCCATTATGTTCTATTAATACCTTGAGTAAAAATTTTTAAAATGGTTTGTTAAATGATTATTTAAGCCCCTCATGATCTTTTCAGGGTGTGTAGAGGATGATTATAATGATTTAGGGCCACCAATGGGGTGCACCAACATTTCCAAACATGGAAAATTGTAGTGTTAAGTATGTCATTAAATTGTGTTGAATTAGAGACCATGATAAATATGTTGACATGTTAGTTTAAAATATAAGTAGCACTAATGGAAGTTGTCTATTTTTTTTGAAAACAACATAATGTATTATAATGAATGATGTGAATAAGGTAATTAAATGTACTAATGTGAATGTGTGAATTTCCTTATGAGTTGGTAATATAAATTTATAAAGGGATTAAGGCATTAGAATAGAAGAATATGATAAATGAGTTAATATATGGGAATTAATTGAATATGTTAAATGGGTTATGGCTTGAGTTTGGGATATATGATAATGAATATGAATTTTGTTTGTTATGTGTATTGGTTAGGTTTGGTTATGATATTATACTTTTCCATAAATAGATTAATAAGAATGTGGTCATGGTATAGTGGTTTGTGATAAAGGATTGAGGATCCTCCCATGGGTGGTGTTAGAACGATGCTCTAAACCCACCCTAGAATTAAAGTGTTAGGGTGTCAGACTGATGTTTTAGGCCCTTAACAATTGCATTGGACGAAATTAACTTAACTGATTCTCCAATGTAATTGTGTTATGATAATTTATGAGACATGTATCCCCAATGAGATAGGGTACATCACTTATTTTTCTATGCATTATAATTGATTGGATTATGCCATTATAAAGATAATCTAAATGCTTAACCCATGGAACATTTGATGAAAATGAACTTTTTAATGAATAAGGTAAGTGATGAAAATGTAATTGTTTATGAAATGGTTAAAGTGAATATTTTTAATCAAAGGTACCCAATTTTATCTTTTATCAACCCTGCCATTTATTTCATTTTTTCATGAACTATCTATTTATAATGGTTTTTTTGAAGACATCATTGGTGGTGGACTATTGAGTTGTACTCATACCCTTCTCATAACACCGTTGGGTGCCCAAATAGACTTCATTGTTGTACACCAAGACAAGAGAAAAGGCCCTCTAATAGAGAGTTATGTAGGGCTTGGGATGTGCATAGATGTGAATCCATGCTTGGTTCTAGGAACCTTTTGGGGTTCCAGTTGTTGTCTTCATTTTGGGTTTTGTTCAATTTAGCATTGTTAGACTGATATGTAATTTTTAATGTTTGGTTGTGGTTTGTACCATGGTTAGGAAATGGTTGGTAAAACATGTTTATGGTTTATTTATTATCATTTTGCATATATTACATATATTATTTATTTTCAATTAGTCTGGTAAAGAGGGTATAGTCTCCCCACATGAATTATTAGACCCTAGCTATTATTCTAAAACCTCTTGATTATGGAGAGGTGTTCTTGAAGTCATGTGGAAACTCATCTCAAACACTAGTTAGTGAATCCCAGGTCATGGACATTACAAAGTGGTATCACAATTGGTATTTTATATGGCTTACTATCTGAGATGGTAGAAATGATATTACAATGTGTCTATTCATGTAAAAGAGATAGTACCTGGGAGTAGCTAACCCTTGTATGAGGGAAAATCCAAGCACCTAGGGTGGGAATTGTTGTTCTTGATATGTGTTTTTACAACTAAATGATATTTCTCTATTTGGATATGCACTTATTGTGTTATGTGAATATTTTATTATACTATTCTCATGGATAAATTGGAACTATGATTTGAATTCATGCATCATTATAGGAACCTAGGGATATAGGTGGAATTCATCATGATAAGAACACTCCGGATGGGTGTGTGAAACATAAAGAGTAGAATGAATTTTACATCCTTGAAAAATAAAATAAAAAGATTCTAATAGGTATGGTTCAAGTTTATAAATAAAAATATAGCTAAATAATAGTTAAAGGATTTTTATTAATGAAAGGTTTAAGGAAGTTAAAAAGTTTTTTGTAAGATTTTTTGAATGAGGAAAAGTGTCTAAATGAATAATATTGGTGTTATAATGGATGAAATCGTTTAGAAAGGGGTGTCTAATTAAATAATTGTGACTATTTCTATTATTCTACCACATGATAGCCATAATGCATGATAGGGATAATCAGGGGTAACATTATATATGTATTGATATCATTTGGGATAACGTATGCGAAATGGGTAGTTTATGTCTAGTGGAGAGTCATCTCTTCTGAAAATTGTGGGTGTTTTATGCTATGTGTTCTGAGATGTGTGCTTGGAATTTAAGGAAGATTCCATGAGGATGTCTCATTATAGTTTGGAGATAATAAGATTTTTGTGATAATTCTCATCCAAAGTTGGAGTAAGGAAACTCGATGAGTCAGGGTAAAAGGGGAGAAGATAAGTTCCTTTATAACATTGTGTGTTTACATAGATGATGGAGCAAGACCTAGGGTGGGTCATGCCTAGTATGTTTGAGATCTTCTAGTTGTAGCACCATCTTTCCGTTTCTAGAGAGGGTAGACCTGATGCACTCGAATTTTGGATAGTATATCTTCATACAATTCTTTATCACTTAGAGACTCCCCCTGAAAAGAGAGTCATGTTGGTATCTTACATGTTGCGAGGTTAGGCTAAGCATTGGTGGGATGTATCAGTATAGACATAGCGTGTTGATGGTATGGAATGTAATGAATTCAATGAAATGTTTTTGGAATATTTCTATCTAGAGAAATTTAGGCAATAAAAGGCTATAGAATTTTTTAGGTTGACCTAGGGATCTATGTCAGTGATGTAGGATGATTTCCACTTCACTGATTTGAAATGCATCATTATGGTATTAGTGGGTGATATGGTGGCCAAAACTAGATGTTTCAAGGATTTAATCTGACATGATATCTAGTTGCATGTGAATATCACCCATTTAAAGAGGATGGATAAAGTATGGGATCATTCCATTATCATAGAAGAAAAACTCATCGAGGCCTCTAGTGGTAGGTGTGGAGTTCTAGCTCGGTGATCTTCTGGTGGAGATTTTTATGAAAGCAGTTTCAGTTAAAGAGTTTTCACTCGGGTGGGGTGGATAGGGTAGTTAGAAGAGTGAACCTATTTCTTAGGTAGGTGAATGAGTGATATACAATAAGTGAAATTGTAATGCCCCGACCCCAGTTACCCAGAGTCGGTGCATTATTATGTAACATTGGCATGATCACAAAAGATCAAGTCTCAAAATACCGATTAGTTTAGTAGCCTTGGAAACACAAGATATATTCATAAGTTTTACATTATGTCATGAAATAAAAACAATGACAACATCTTGTCCCATTTTGAACACATTTATCCCTTAGAATATCTCAGAAGGTCCATCATAATACACTTCTTCACATCCTGGGAAAAATAAAACATATAAAGGGGTGATCTCAGATGCTAAGAAAGGATAACAATATAGCGGAAACTTTCTTAAATAAACATAAACATTTAAGGCAATGTATAACTAAAACTAAATCCTTTAAACTTGAACTTCAGCATAATATGGAAAAAATAAAATGAAATAATTACATTTACTTATTCACATGGATATTCTACTAGTCGAATAATCACATGAAATATCAATAATCACTTTCATATTGATGGAATGCATAATGCCAGACTTTCATAATTACATAGTCAAGGCTTTGTGCCAAGACTACAAATAAGATTTTGTCAAGGTTGTGTCCCAAGAAACTAGTTTGTCTCATGATACCTACCTATTCATCTAGAAGCTATAGTGGGCTCCACCCATCACATATTATGTCCAATTCATTCCACATATGAACAGGTTTAAACAGATCATTAACCCTAACATAATCGTATCACATAAAACATGCATAAAGTAAAGATAACATTTCCACATTTCAATCACAAGATATCAATACGACACATTGATATAATAAAAAAATTATCAAAAACATTTTCAATACCAAAATAAATGAAATGTAAAACATGGTATTTATGTTTCATTTAAAAAATGTTATGGCTTGTAGGGGAATCCCAAACTCAAATAATCATCACGGTGGTGGAAAAGTCATTTTTGCCGCATACGTACGACAAAAATAACATTCTTTTTTGTCATTTAGTAAAATTCTTCGTATAAGAAAGATTCCTTTTGAATAAATGTAAAATTAAAAGGGGTTTATACACCGTATAAAAGAAATTTGTGTATAAAACAAAATATTCCTCAATGAAAGGAGATTGAGACGAAGTCCCTTACCTCGTGTCCGACTTGACTCGATCGTTCTTTAATCTCCCGAATAATTAACTAGAGTTAATATCAACTTTCTTAAGAACCTTTTTAATGTTCATTATTCCTTTTATATCACTTATTACCTTGTTATGATCATTATGTAGTCATTTATGTTAATAACAGTAGTTTTTTCGATCTTTGGAACTTGAGTGAACAATAAACTTTTTATAATTACAAGTTGTTCATGTGGTAAAATATTCATTATCTCCAGAATTATATTCATAATCTAGATATCATATATATCATATATATCCAGTATATTCATGCATTTATAATATTACATAACATTTTGAGGTATGAAATGAAATGCACCGTTCATGGAGACGGTAAGCCGTACGTACGCATGAACGCTACTTTCATTTCTATTTCATATTTAATGGAATGAAATCATAATTATATTAATTTATATTATAATTAAAGTATAATTTAATATATAATATCTTTAACTACATCCTTTATACATCCCACATATGGCATTAACGATTCAAATCAATTTGAGGGGTTGGTAGTCCGCACTTCATAACATGAAATTATCACGTTTACCCATAATGGAAATCATAATGTTATTCCACAAATGAAAAATACAAGAGAATAAGGAAAAACTAAACAAAATATATATCATATATAGAAACAGTTTCATCAAAATTTCCACCATGATAGGTGTCAAAATAAGATTGAACAATCATCGTTTTGTGAGGCAGTAATTCTCCACCCATAGAAACAGTATGTTTTTTAACCATTCGATGAAGGTGTGTGTATGTGTAAATCAAATCCTTCTCATAAAAACATCCTAGTATATTGAAGATACTGGTTTTGTTACAAAAGAATGTAATAAAAATAGTTTAAGGGGTT
Source organism: Viscum album (assembly GCA_963277665.1). Classification (NCBI taxonomy): domain Eukaryota; kingdom Viridiplantae; phylum Streptophyta; class Magnoliopsida; order Santalales; family Viscaceae; genus Viscum; species Viscum album. Next base: position 812,794,501 of record OY728122.1, on the reverse strand, counting down.
GGAGAAGCAAAATAAAACAAAAGAACATAAGAGAAGACATTACCTTAAAATCGGGTAACTCTTTTTGATTTGAGCCAAAAGTTTACTTGGGAAGAATTCTGCCCAATGTGAAGCTTCTAGGAGTAATAGAGGGAAGTTGAGAGACTATTTTTCAGAGTTTGGCTGATCCAAATGGCTTTGAAGGTGTGAATAAGGTGGTAGAGGTGGGGGCCTTTTCTAAGAGGAGAGGAGGGGCACTCTTGGAAAGTCAAGAAATATTACATTATTATGAAATGATTTTCGGATTTAAAAGTTCCCACAATGAAATATTTAGAGTATAATGTGATAAGGGTTTGACATCCACCAATACAATAGGATTTAGACAAGTGTAAGTCTTAGATTTGACCTTATCTTCTCATTTTATTTAAATCGTTCATTAATGAGGTAATCACTGCATCATCATGGTGTGATAAATTTATTTATTTATTTAATGCCTCAAAATTATAAAAATATTTACCATGATTTAGGAAATAGTTATAAATTTCTAATGGATATTTATAATCGAAAAGATAACTTGTATAACCCCTTTTAAATTTTTTTAATAAAACTATACATGTTTGTGACATTTTTATTTTTACTTTAAATAAAAGGTATTAATGTCATTATCATACCCAAGTGGATCCATGGGGTCCAAAAAATTGACCCATGGATTTTCATGGTCATAAATGATTTATCCAATAATATTAGGACATGTGTCATGGTAATTTCATATTGTTATAACATTATTTTTACCTTAAATTACTCTAATTACCTCTAATCGCGGATAATAAAACTCAAAAGTTACTATTCAACAAAAACTATTTTCATCCCATTGAACCAAATTTTACATCCTAATTACAACCATGTATGTTGGATTTTTGAAGTTAAATTCACAGAAGTGGTAAAGTTTCATTTAAATGAAAAATCTGTTTTTTAACTACAACTTAGTGGTTTCACTATTCATCAAAAATTGATGTTTTTCAGAAAAATACCAAAAATTCACCGTAAGCTATATTTGATATTCCAAATTGAAATATGATGTCTATTTTACCAAATTCAAATCATATAAGTTTCATTAATTAATTTTATAAATAATTCCCGTAGTAAAAACAAATATCGTGTTTTTACGAAAGAATATCAATCAAAATATTGACAATTGTTTATGTCCAATTTCAAAGTAAAATTAATTATAATGAACACCATTGGATAAATTAGTAAAAATATATTTTATTATACTTTAAAACCACTAAATAATATAATTTATCACTATAAATTATTTTGATTAAAAAAGTTGTTTTTAATTAAAGTTTGTTATTTTACACTATTCATAAAAAATGGTTGTTCTCAGAAAAAAATGAAAAATTCAACTTGGGATAATTTCGATATTCTGAATCCACAAATGAATTCCAATTTGAATAATAAAATTTTTAAAATTTCAAAAAGTGTGCATTACTATTCATAACTGCTACTTTGTTTGGTCGCGGTGTGTTAGATTCTCGAACATGTGTACAATGAAAGCTATTGCATTATTGAAAGAGAAGTGTACCGTGGAAGCTTGGGGTGTTACATTCTACCCTCCTTCAATAAATTGTTTCCTTGCAAATTGAAATTGTTCTTCGAATATAAAAGGTTGAATATAGAAAATACCTTTGTGGAAAACCCACATCGGAAATAAGGTTAATAAAATTTAGCCTTAATAAGAGGGAAAGGGAAATGAAAAAGTCACCACCAAATTATGATCTCGATTAGGAGAACATTGGTGGAAATTAGAGACATATAATTGGAGTAAAATCGTAAATATTTGTAGGGAGTGATGAGGTCATCAATCACAAACAATTGTAAAATTGAGGGCCTCAAAGCCTTCAATCTATGTTGATTTAAAATTTCATCAGTTCAACAAAACATAAGGTATTAGGATTACACATTTTTTGTTTTAATATACCTTTCCTAAAGTTTAAGAGTTAATTTATTCATAGAATAAGAGATAGGTATATATATATATATTCTTGACAAGTAGAGTTTCAACCTTCATCTAATTTCTACCAAAAACTCATCTGTCACTCAAAAAGATAATAGAACTAAAAAATATTATATTTATCCTAATCGTACAAGGTTTAAAATATTAACACATACCATTTAAATTAGGAAAAATATTTTTTAATAACCAGGGACTTCCTGTAGGCTAGTGGTAGGTAATAAAGGCCTGTCGCACTATGGTTGTGGGTTAGATTCTTGTAGCTTTGTCCGACGCGACGGGTTATCCCCCGATCTGCAGGTTATCTTTTTTCCTAAAACTATAGAATTTTAATATTACAAAAATAATCTTCAAAAATGTTTTAACCTTAAACAATACTATCCTAAGTTCAACTTAATTCATTCCAACCATTATAGTTATCCAAAATACCTATGTTCATACTTTCTCTAAAAGGTCTCTAAATTCCAAAATCAATTGTAACATCAGATTCCCCAAACAAAGTAAAGTTTCTCTTATAGTCACATACTAAAAATATGATTACCTTCATCATATTAAAATCTTAATGAAAACAAAAAGTACTACAGTATAATACTTATATATATATCACATTATTCTTATAACCATAATATAGTTCTTGAGTCTAAAAACACAAATACAATAATTATTCCACTTCAACTGTAGTAACAACATAAGATTGGCCTTGCCCCTAGGCCTTTTCTGAGGTATGTTTCCTTGGAGCTTAGGGAATTCATTTTCATAATTCCCCATTTCTCTAAAATTTTAGCATTCAACATTGACAGCCTCTTTCTTTCCCTTGAAATAACGAGCCTGGTGACATTTTTCTCCACATTTATAACAAACTCCCATTCCTTTTAGGCAAGTACCAGGGTGATTCTTCCCACAATAATCGCAAAATGGAGAATACTTCTTTCCCTTTTTCCTTTTATCTGTCTCTTGTTACACCATTCTATTGTTCTCTTGATTTACATTATTGTCATATGATTTAGAGAATTCATTTTATGTCTTGATAGAACACGATACTATATCTTCGCATGTTGAGAAAGATTGTGATACTAAAGCTCGACGGAGAAATGGTTTTAACCCATAAAAGAAATGATCAATCTTACTTCTTGGGTTACGTGAATAATATGCAGCATGCCTCGCTAACCTTGTAAAGTTAGACTCATACTTTGCAACATTCTCATCATCCTTTTGCGTCAGACTCAAAAATTGCCTTTCCATATCTGCTCGATTGTCACAAGGAAAGTATTTTTCTAAGGAACGTACTTTGATCTCTCTCTATTACATACTTGATACTTATTCATATTACTTTTTATTATGAATCAATGACCACCATTGATCTGCAACTCCAGTGAAGCGGTAAACTACCATGGAAACTTTTTCCCTTTCACTACTCACTAAATCCTGAAATGTTTTCTCTAGGGAATTTATCCATTTCTAAGATACTAAGGGGTTTTTACTCCATTTGAATGTTGGTGGTTGTTGCCTCATAAAGCGGTCTAACATTGATTCTCTACGTTGCGGATCAGGGTGCTCCTTACGAGTAAGGTTATTATACATAACCTGAGTGAGTTGTCCCAGTATGGTGATAATCAGATCAGCACCTGTTGTATCACCAGCTCCATTATAATTTTCATGAGCAGGAGGGCAATCCCTACATGGAGTGCGTTCATTGATACAGTTTTCATTCCTTCCACTAGGTGCCATTTCTAAATAATGGCATAAATTAGATCAGTTCATGAATCAAAATACATAATTCCATACTTGTAAAACACTTTACATAATTTGAATTATTTATGGATATAATCCATAATCATAAAAAATGTTTTCTTTGAGGAAGTATATACTCATAAACCCTTCATAATGGTTTGTATAGAAAATGATAATTATCCTAAGAATATCCCCCAGGAGTGTCGTAACCAAAAGTGCAGAAAGGCCCGTTGTCGTTCACCAGTTCCTGTTCGAGTCTAGCTCAAAGTGGTGTTTTCTGGTTCTACCTCTAGGTACATCTGTTCCAGAGCCGCCTCTACCTACTCATATCCAGATAGGGATTTATTGCTCGAAAAACTCACAAAATATCTATAATACCAAAATTCTAGAAATTTCTTCTATACTAATCCTCAAATTCTATCTTAGGGATATGTGCTCTAATCAGAGTTTATCTAAATCTAGATTCCAAGGTTAGTACTAACCTCACTCTGATACCAACTGTAATGACCTGACCCCAGTTACCCAAAGTTGTTTCATTATTTCGTAACATTGGAATGATCATAAAAGATCATGTCTCGAAAGACCTATTAGTTTATTAGCATATGAAACACTAGATATATTCATTGTTTTACATTACATCATGAAATAAAAACAACGACAACATCTTTTCCCCTTTTGAACACACTTATCCCTTCGACTATCCTTTCATGTCAATCATAATACACTTCTTTACATCCTAGAAAAAATAAAACATAGAAAGGGGTGAGATCAGATGCTCAGTAAGGATATCAATATAGTGGAAAGTTTCATATATAAACATAAACATGTAAGGCAATGTATAACTAAAACAAAAGCCTTTTAAACTTGAACTTAAGCATAATATGGAAAAAATAAAATGAAATAATTCCATTTACTTATTCAAATGGATATTCTACTAGTCCAATAATCACATGCAATATCAATAACCTCTTTCATAATGATGGAATGCATAATGACAGACTATCATAACCACATAGTCAAGGCCTTGTACCAAGACTACAAATAAGATATTGTCAAGACCCTGTGCCAGGAAACTAGTTTGTCTCATGATACCTACCTATGCATCTAGAAGCTATAGTGGGCTCCACCCATTACATATTAAGTCCAATTAATTCCTCATATGAATAGGCTTAAACAGATCATTAACCCTAACATGATCGTATCACATAAAACATGCATAAAGTAAATATAACATTTACACATTTCAATCACAAGATATCAATACGACACCTTGATATAATAAAAACATTATCAAAACCATTTTCAATACCAAAATAAAAGAAAAGTAAAACATGGTATTGTCTTTCATTTAAAAAAATGTTATGGCTTGTAGAGGAAGCCAAAAATCAAATAATGGTCATGGAGGCGGAGAAGTCATTGTCGCCACATACGTACGAAAAAATACATTCCTTTTTGTCATTTAATAAATCGCATCATATAAAAAAGTGTCCTTTTGAATAAACGTAAAATTCAAAGGGGTTTATACACCGTATAAAAGAAAGTTGTGTATAAAACAAAATATGCCTCAATGGAAGGAGATTGAGATGAAGTCCCTTACCTCATGTCCGAGTTGACTCGATCGTTATTTAATCTCCTGAATAATAAACTAGAGTTAATATCTACTTTATTAAGAACCTTTTTCAAGTTCATTTTTCTTTTTATATCACTTATTACCATGTTATGAACAATATGTAGTCATTTAAGTTAATAACGGTTGTTTTGTCTATTTTGGTACTCGAGTTAACAATAAATATTATATAATTACAATTTGTTCATGTGGTAAAATATACATTATCTCCTGAATTATATTAATGATATATATATATATATCATATATATAATATATATCCAGTATATTCATGAATTTATAATATTACATAACATTTAGAGGTAAGAAATGAAATGCACCGTTCATGGAGACGGTAAGCCGTACGTACACATGAACGCTAATTTCATTTCTATTTCATATTTAATGGAATGAAATCCTAATGATATATAGGTATATTATAATTACAATATAATATTATATACAATATCATTAACTACATTTTTTATACGTCCCAAATATGGCATTAACGATTCAAATCACATTGAGGGGGCGGTAGTCCGCACTTCCTAAAATGAAATTATCGTGTTTACCCATAATGGAAATCATAAAGTTATGAAATAAATGAAAAATACAGGAGAATAAGGAAAACATTAAAATAATATATATCATATATAGAAATAGTTTCATCATAATTTCCACCATGAGAGGTGTTAAAAGAAGATTGAACAATCATCGTTTTGTGAGGCAGTAATTCACCACCCACAAAAACAGGATGTTCTTTAACCATTAGACGAAGGTGTGTGTAAGTTTAAATAAAATACTTCTCAAAACAATATCCTAGTATATTTAAGATTCTGTTTTTGTTACAACAGAAAGGAATAAAAAGAGTTTAAGGGGTTGGAGAAGCAAAATAAAACATAAGAACATAAGAGAAGACATTATCATAAAATCGGGTAACTCTTTTTGATTTGAGCCAAAGGCTTCATTGGGAAGACATATGCCCAACGTGAGGAATCTAGAATTAATATAGGTAAGTTGGGAGAGTATTGGGATAGATTTTGGCGGAGCCAAATGGCTTTGATGGTGTGAATAAGGTGGTAGAGGTGGGGGCCTTTTATAAGAGGAGAGGAGGGGCACTCTTTGAAAGTCATTAAATGTTACATTATTATGAAATGATTTTCGGATTTTAAATGCCCCAAAATGATATATTTCTAGGATAAGTTGATAAGGGTTCTAAATACACCCATAAAATAGGCTTTAGAGAAGCTAAAGTCTTATATTATACCTTATCTTCTCATTTTATTTAAATCGTTCATTAAGGAGGTAATCACTGCATCATCATGGTGTGATAAGTAAATTTTTTTATTTAATGCCTAAAAATTAAAAAAAATTACCATGATGTAGGAAATCGTTTTAGATTTCCAATGGATATTTATTGTAAAAATGATAACTTGTATATCCCCTTGTAAAAGTTGTTTTAGTAAAACAATACATGTTTGTGACAATTTTATTTTTTCTTTAAATAAAAGGTATTAAAGTCATTATCTTACCCATGTGGCTCCATGGGGTCCCAAAATTGACCCATGGATTTTATATGATGTCCATGAGTCATCCAATAAGATTAGGACATGTTTCAAGGTAATTTCATATTATTATAACATTATTTTTACCTTAAATTACTCTAATTATCTCTAATCGCGGTTAACAAAACTCAAAAGTTATTATTCACCAAAAAATTATTTTCATCCCATTGAATCAAATTTTACATCATAATTACAACCTTGTATGTTGGATTTTTTAAATTAAATTCATAAAAGCGGTAAAATTTCATTTAAACGAAAAATCAGTTTTTTAACTACCACTTAGTGGTTTCACTATTCGTCAAAAATTGATGTTTTTCAGAAAAATACCAAACATTAACCCTAAGAAATATTTGATATTCCAAATTCAAAGATGATGTCTATTTTACCAAATTCAAAACATATAAGTTTCATTACTTAATTTTATAATTAATTCCCAATGTCAAAACAAATAGCGTGTTTTAACGAAATAATGTCAATCAAAAGATTGACAATTGTTTATGTCCAATTTCAATGTGAAATTAATTATAATGACCACTATTGGATAAAATGGTAAAAATATATTCTAATTATACTTTAAAACTACTAAATAATATAATTTATCAGTATAAATTATTTTGATTAAAAAAGATAATTTTAAATAAAGATTAGTATTTTACATTATTCATAAAAAATTCGAAGTTCTTAGAAAAAAAATGAAAATTTCAACTTGGGATAATTTCGATATTCCAAATCTAAATTTAAAGTCCAATTTGGATAATTAAATTTATAAAATTTCAAAATTTGGGCATTACTATTCATAATGACTACTTTGATTGGTCGTGGTGTGTTAGAATCTCGAACTTGTGTACAATGCAAGCTATTGCATTATTGAAAGAGAAGCATATTGTGGAAGCTTGGGGTGTTACATTCTACCCTCATTCAATAAATTTCATCCTTGAAATATGAAATTGTTCTTCGAAAATAAAATGTTGAAAGTAGAAAATACCTTCGTGGAAAACCCACATCGGAAATAAGGTTAATAAAACATAGCCTTAATAAGAGGGAAAGGGAAATGAAAAAGTCACCACCAAATTATGATCTCGATTAGGAGAACATTGGTGGAAATTAGAGACATATAATTGGAGGGAAAACGTAAATATTTGTAGGGAGTGATTAAGGTCATCAATCACAATCAAGTGTAAAATTGAGGGCCTCATAGCCTTCAATATATGTTGATTTAAAATATCATCAGTTCAACAAAACATAAGGTATTAGGATAACACATTTTTTTGTTTTAATGTCCCTTTCCTAAAGTTTAAGAATTAATTTATTCATAGAATCAGAGATAGATATATATATATATATATTTATACTTGATAAGTAAATTTTCAACCTTCAACTAATTTCTACCACAAACTCATCTTTCACTCAAAAAGATAATAGAACTCAAAAATATTATATTTATCCTAATTGAAAAAGGTTCCAAATATTAACACATACCATTTATACTAGTAAAACTATTTTTTAATAACCGGGGACTTCCTGTAGGCTAGTGGTAGGTAATAAAGGCATGTCGCACTACGGTTGTGGGTTCGATTACTATAGCTTTGTCCGATGCGACGGGTTACCCCCAACCTGAAGGTTGTCCTTTTCCTAAAAATATAGTATTATATTATTCCAAAAATAGTCTTCAGAAATGTTTTAACCTTAAACAATACTATCCAAAGTTCAACTTAATCCATTCCAACCTTTATAGTTATCCAAAATACCTCTGTCCAGACTTTCTCTAAAAGGTCTCCAAATTCCAAAATCAATTGTAACATCAGATTCCCCAAACAAAGTAAAGTTTCTCTTATTGTCACATACTGAAAATATGATTACCTTCATCATATTAAAACCTTATTGAAAATAAAAATTACTGTAGTACAATCCTTATATATATCACATTATTCTTATAACTATAATATAGTTCTTCTGTCCAAAAACACAAATACCATAATTATTCCACTTCAACTGTAGTAACAACATAAGATTGGCCTTGCTCCCTTGGCCTTTTCTGAGGTATGTTTCCTTGTTACTTAGGGAATTCATTTGCATAATGCCACATTTCTCTACAATTGTAGAATTAAACATTGAGATCATCTTTCTTTCCCATGAAATCACGAGCCTGGTGACCTTTTTCTCTACATTTATAACAATCTTCCATTCCTTTTAGGAAAGTACCAGGGTGATTCTTCCCACAATTATCACATAATGGAAAATTCTTCTTTCCCATTTTCCCTTTATCTGTCTCTTGTTCCACCATTCTCTTCTTCTCTTTCTTTACATTATTTTCATAAGATTTAGAGAATTCCTTTTCTGTCTTTATAGAACACGAGACTATATCCTCGTACGTTGAGTAAGATAGTGATACTAAAGCTCGATGGATAAATGGTTTTAACCTATAAATGAAATGATAAATATTACTTCTTGGTTTATGTATATAATCTACAGCATGCCTCGCTAACCTTGTAAAGTTAGACTAATACTTTGCGACATTCTCATCCTCATTTTGCCTCAGACTCAGAAATTACCTTTCCATATATGCTCGATGGTCACGAAGAAAGTATTTTTCTAAGAAAAGATCTTTTAACTCTCTCCATTACATACTTGATACTTCTTCATCTTACTTTTTATTTTGAATCAATGACCACCTTTGATCCGCATCTCCAGTGAAGTGGTAAACTGCCATCACAACTTTTTCCATTTCACTACTCCCTAAAGACTGAAAGATTTTATCTAGGGAATTATCCATTTCTCAGATTCTAAGGGGTTTTCACTCCAATTGAATATTGGTGGTTGTTTCATCATTAAGCGGTCTAACATTGATCCTCCATGTTGTGGATCTGGGTGCTCCATGCGAGTAAGGTTATTATCCATGACCTGAGTGAGTTTCCCCAGTATGGTGACAAGCTGACCAGCACTAGTTGTATCACCAGCTCCATTACAATTATCATGAGCAAGAGGGAAATCCCTACATGGAGTGTGTGCATTGATACAGTTTCCATTCCTTCCACTAGGCTCCATTTCTAAACAATGGAATAAACTAGATCAGTTAATGAATCAAAATACATAATTCCATACTTGTAAAACACTTAACATAAAATGAACTATTTATGGATATAATCCATAATCATAAAAAATGTTTTATTTGAGGAAGTGTATACTCATAAACCATTCATAATGGAATGTATAGAAAATGAGAATTATCCTAAGAATATCCCCCGGGAGTGTCGTAACCAAGATTGCAGCAAGGCCCATTGTCATGCACCAGTTCCCGTTCGAGTCTAGCTCAAAGCGGTGTTTTCGGGTTTTACCCCTAGGTACATCTGTGCCATATCCGCCTCTACCTACTCGTATCCATACATGGATTTATTGCTTGGAAAACTCACCAAATATCTATAATACCAAAATTCTAATAAGTTCTTCTATACTAATCCTCAATGTCTATCTTAAGGCTATGTGCTCTAAACAGAGTTTATCAAAATCTAGCTTCCAAGGTTAGTACTAGCCTCCCTTTGATACCAACTGTAACTCCCTGACCCCAGTTACCCAGAGTCAGTGAACTGTTACGTAACATTGGAATTATCACAAAATATCATGTTTCGAAATAATGATTAGTTTATTAGCCTTGGAAACACTGGATATATTCATAAGTATTACATTACATCATGAAATAAAAACAATGACAACATCTTGTCCCCTTTTGAACACACTAATCCCTTAGACTATCCCTGCAAGTCAATCATAATACACTTCTTCACATCCTAGGAAAAATAAAACATAGAAAGGGGTGAGCTCAGATGATCAGTAAGAATAACAATATAGAGGAACCTTTCATAAATAAATTGAAACATTTAAGGAAATGTATAACTAAAACAAAAGCCTTTTAAACATGAACTTCATCATAATATGGAAAAAATAATATGAAATAATTCAATTTAATTATTCACATGGATATTCTACTACTCTAATAATAACATTCAATATCAATAACCACATTAATAATGATGGAATGCATAATGCCAGACTATCATAACCACATAGTCAAGGCCTTGTGCCAGGACTACAAAAAAGATTCTGTCAAGTCCTTGTGCAAAGAAACCAGTTTGTCTCATGAGACCCATCGATGAATCGAGGAGCTATAGTAGGATCCACCCGTCACTTATTAAGTCCAATTAATTCCTCATATGAACAGGTTTAAACAAATCATAAACCATAACATAATCGTATCACATAATACATGCATAAAGTAAACATAACATTTCCCCATTTCAATCATAAGATATCAATACAACACATTGATATAATTATAACATTATCAAAACCATTTTCAATACCAAAATAAAATAAAATAAAAACATGGTATTTATTTTTCATTTAAAAAAAGGTATGTATTGTAGAGGAATCCGAAACTCAAATAATGGTCACGGTGGCGGAGAAGTCGTTGTCGCCACATACGTACGACAAAAAAACATTACTTTTTGTTGTTTAGTAAATAGCTTCGTATAAAAAATATTCCTTCTTAATAAATGTAAAATTCAAAGGGGTTTATAAACTGTATAAAATAATGTTGTGTATAAAACAAAAAAAATGCCTTAATGAAAGGATATTTAGACGAAGTCCATTACCCCGTGTCCGACTTGACTCGATCGTTATTTAATCTCATGAATAATAAACTAGATATAATATCTACTTGCATAAGAATCTTTTTCAAGTTCATTATTCCTTCTATATCACTCATTACCATGTAATTAACATTATGTAGTCATTTAAGTTAATAACGGTCGTTTTGTCGATCTTTGGTACTTGAGTCAACAATAAACTTCTTATAATTACAAGTAGTTCATGTGGTAAAATATCCATTATCTCCAGAAAATATATTCATGATCTAGATATCATATATATCATATATATATCCAGTATATCCATGCATTTATAATATTACCTAACATTTAGAGGTATGGAAGGAAATGCACAGTTCATGTAGACGGTAAGTCGTACGTACGCATGAATGCTACTTTCAATTCTATTTCGTATTTAATGGAATGAAATCATAATTATATAAAGGTATATTATAATTAAAGTATAATATCATATATAATATTATTAAATACATCCTTTATATGTCCCACATATGGAATTAATGATTCAAATAACTTTGAGGGGGCGGTAGTCCGCACTTCCTAAAATGAAATTATCGTCTTTACCCATAATGGAAATAATAAAGTTATGCCATAAATGAAAAATATAGGAGCATAAGGAAAACATGAACATAATATATATCATATATATAAATATTTTCATCATAATGGACACCATTAGCAGTGTTAAATGAAGATTGAACAATCATCATTTCGTGAGGCAGTAATTCGCCACCCACAGAAACAATATGTTCTTTAACCATTAGACGAAGGTGTGTGTAAGTGTAAATAAAATCCTTCTAATAAAAAAATCTTAGTATATTGATGATACTGGTGTCGATATAAAAGAAAGGAATAAAAATATTTTAAGGGGTTGGAGAAGAAAAATAAAACAAAAGAACATAAGAGAATACATTACCTTAAAATCAGGTAACTATTTTTTATTTGAGCCAAAGGCATCCTTGGGAAGACTTCTGCCCAAAGTGGGGCTTATTGGAGTAAGAGAGGGATGTTTAGAGTGTATTTGGGCAGAGTTTGGCCAAGGAAAATGGCTTTTATGGTGTGAATATGGTGGTAGAGTTGGGAGCCTTTTATAAGAGGAGAGGAGGGGCACTCTTGGAAAGTCATGAAATGATTTTCTGATTTTAAAGGTCTCACAATGATATATTTCTAGGATACAGTGATAAGGGTTCGAAATCCACCCATCCAATAGGATTTAGACAAGTGTAAGTCTTATATTTTACCTTATCTTCTCATTTTATTTAAATTGTTCATTAATGAGGTAATCGCTGCATCATCATGGTGTGATAAATAAATTTATTTATTTAATGACTAAAAATTATAAAAAAAATACAATGTTGTAGGAAATATTTATATATTTATAATGGATATTTGTAGTCACAAATATAACTTGTATAAACCCTTGTAAAAATTGTTTTAGTAAAACAATACATGTTTGTGACATTTTTATTTTTACTTTAAATAAAAGGTATTAATGTCATTATCATATCAAAGTAACTCCATGGGGTCCCAAAAATTGACCCGTGGATTTTCTTGGTCGGGAATGATTCATCCAATATGATTAGGACATGTGTCAAGGTGATTTCATATTATTATAACATTATTCTTACCTTAAATTACTCTAATTACCTCTAATCGCGGTTAATAAAACACAAAAGTTACTATTCACCAAATATTATTTTCATCCCATTAAACAAAATTTTAATTCCTAATTAAAACAATTTATGTAGGATTTTTGAAATTAAATTAACAAATGCGGTAAAATTTTATTTAAACGAACAATCAGTTTTTTAACTACCACTTAGTGGTTTCACTATTCATAAAAAAATTGATGTTTTTCCGAAAAATACCAAAAAAATCACCCTAAGATATATTTGATATTCCAAATTCAATTATTATGTCTATTTTACCAAATTTAAACATATATGTTTCATTAATTAATTTTATAATTAATTCCCGTTGTCATAACAAACAGCGTGTTTTTACGAAAGAATATCAATCAAAAGATTTTGAATTGTTTATGTCTAATTTCAAAGTGAAATTAATTATAATGACCACCATTGGATAAAATGGTAAAAATATATTATAATTATACTTTTAATCCACTAAATAATATAATTTATCTCTATAAAATATTTTGATTAAAAAAGTTATTTTTAATTAAAGTTTAGTATTTTACACTATTCATAAAAATTGGATGTTCTCAGAAAAAAATGAAAAATTCAACTTGGGATAATATCGATATTCCAAATCCAAAAATGACGTCCAAATTAAAAAATAAAATTTATAAAACTTCAAAAAGTGGGTATTACTATTCATAACGGCTACTTTGATTGGTTACGGTGTGTTCGAATCTCGAACTTGCGTACAATGCAAACTATTGCATTATTAAAAGAGAAGCGTACCGTTGAAGCTTGGGGTGTTACATAAATAGCTGGCATACATGTACAATCAGTTCTCTTGACCACCAGTTGAGTGAATAGAATGTGACAAAAGGGTAATGTGAAAATGTTTTGTATTAACCCTCAGTAGGTGGGTAATGGGGGAGGCCCGATACTTGTGCAATGTTTAAGAAAGGGGTCAGTTAGAGCATACTAGGAAGGCAGTTGGAGCTCCACTGACTGCACCAATAGTGGTAGGGGATATGGTACTCCAAGGTAAGAGAATTATTATTAGTATGGTAATTCATCCTTAAGTAGTTACAGTGAATCCCTAGGTGAAGAGGAAGGTTGGCTTCTTGGAGTTCAGTCTACACCTAGATGTGGTGAGGCTAGTCCATCAACTATTTGAGGTACGATTCTTATAGATTCCATGCTTTGTAGTGATTTATTTGATGCAGGTGCCTCACATTCTTTTATTTCTATTCACTTGTTGGTTGTGTGGGGATTAACAGTTGAACATATGTGTTGGGTCATGTCAACCGATACACCATTTGGTGTGAAAGTATAAAATTCTTGGAAATGTAAGTGGTGTTCTCTTGAAGTTGGTGGGTACCATTTGTTTGGGGCATGTATGTTCTTGAGGTGTCATTTTTTGATCTAATTTTGGGTATGGACAAGCTAGTTTTATACTAGGCCCATATTTAATGTTACAATTATAGGGTAATGCTCACATCTCTTGAGGGAGACAAATATGCCCATCGCGGGGAATGTGATGTTTGGAAAGGTCGTGCAAGGAAAGTTTATCAACAGTTAGGTTAAATTATAGCCTAGGTAGATTGTCTCACAATTGATGAAGGGGGAGTGGAGGAGATTTCCTTTCCATATACTATGGATTAGTTTCTTAAAATGTTTCCTGAGAACATTTCAGGACTACCACCCGTGAGGGATGTTGAATTCACAATTGAGTTGCTATCAGGAGTAGAACCAGTTTCCATTATACCATATAAAAAGGAAACAGTAGAACTCCATGAGATTAAGACTCATTTGGAGGAACTGGTGGATAAATGGATTATACGTCCATGAATGTTACCTTGGGGATCTCAAGTGCTATGTTCCAAGGAGGTCGATGGATTGTTGTGGTTGCCTATCGATTATGGAAAGAAAAATCAGATGAAAGTCGTGAATAGATAACCTCTTCATCTAATTAGTGATATTTCTAGAAAACTATGAGGTGATTTAGGGTTTTATAATATTTATTTGAGGTCAGAGTACCATCAATAGAGAGTGAATCCTTTTGATGTACCAAAAAATTCGTTCAGGAGAATGTATGAGTTTTATAAGTTTGTTGTGATGTTGTTTGCGCTAACCAATGAACTGAAATTTTATATGACCATAATGAATAGAATCATTCACCCATACCTAGATCAGTTTATATATATCTTTGTTGATGACATCTTTCTATACTATAATAATCATGATGATCATTCCATTCATCTTGACATTATCCTTAGTACAGTAAGAGATCATAAGATATACCTCAAGGTATCCAAATTTTATTTTTAGATTGATAAGGTTCATTTTTTGGGGCACATCTTCTATGAGGAGGTCGTGCTAGTGGAACTGAAGCAAGTGAAAGTAGTTTTTTATTGGGAGTATCCCAAGAATATTTATGATTTACGAATTTTTCTTAGATTTCTGGGTTATTACTGAAGTTTCATGTATTATTTATCCCTTTTAGAAGCACCAATTTTCAATTTAAACAATAAGGGTATTAATTTTGAGTGGTATGTGGAATGTGAGAATGATTTCCAAGAGTTAAATAAGTAGTTAACTATCGAAAGAATTCTTATCTTACCCAATACATGTAGGGGCAGACCTAGTTTTGTGATGCGTCTAGTGTTGGGATTAGAGATGTGTTGATGAAATATGATTGGATTGTTGTGTATGGATCAATGTAGTTTAGGTATCATGAAATAAATTACCCTACTCATGATATTGAGATTGATTTAGTTGTTTATGCCTTAATGTGTTGGGGACAATACTTTTTATGAGAAAGATTTATGGTGTATACCGATCATAAAATCCTAATGTATATATTTTCTCAGTGTGATTTGAATCCTTATTAGAAAAGATGGGTTGAATAGATGAAATAATTCATTTTTGATCTGGTTTACACTCCAGCAGAGGGAAATAGTTTTGAAGATTCATTGAGTTGATAGAATTAGAATTAGGAAGTTCAGGAATACAGTTCAGAGTTGAAGATTCTAGCATTATTTACTGAGTTGAATCTGGAGGTGAAGGATGACCAAGGGCAAGTGACCCTTGAGTCTTTAGAAGTTGATATTATTATTTTGATCCAGATCAAGGAGATGAATCATGATGTATCTTATTTTTTTGGATTTGAGGTAAATTCATAAATGTGTGGAGTCACCCTATAGATAGACCGTTTGTGATGATGGGGTCATTTATGTGTGTGTTAATGTTGTTCTAACAACATGTTTGTGAGAAGGTTTTATGTGAGAGTTTCATGAATTGAAGTGGGTAGTGCATCCTGGTTTGAAAAAAATTTATTGTGAGCTTCCTAGGAAGTATTAGTGGCCAGGGATGTTGAAGGAGGTTGAAGGTTTCGTGGATCGATGCCTTACCTGTCAGTAGGTCAGGGCTGAGCATCAATGGCCATGTGTTTTTGGAAAGCCATTTCCCATTCCCAAATTTATATGGGATTATGTGATGATTTATTTTTTAGAACATTTGAGGACGCCTCAGAAAAATGATGATGTTTGGGTAGTAGTGTATCAGTTGATTAATGTGGCTCATTTCCTACCAATTCAAGAGATTATCATCGTGGATCTGTTGGGTGAGCTATTTGTTTTATAGGTAGTATAGTTTCTTGAGGTACCATAGACCACCATTTTGGATAATGATCCACGTTTCAGATCACTATTTTGGATCAGATTATAGAAGGATCTTGGTAATCAAGTGTTTTTTAGCATGAATATCCATCTGCAGATGGACGGACAGTCAAAGAATACCATTCAGATACTAGGGGACATGTTTAGGGATTGTATCCTTGATTTTGGTGGATCATAGGAAAAGAATATTGAAATGGTTGATTTTGGTTGAAAAAATATTTAACAGGATACGATTCATATGGAACTATATGAGAGCTATATGGTCGAACATGTAGGTCTCTTTTGTGTTGGATGGAAGTTGTAGAATCAATGTTCTTAGGGTTGAATCTCATCCAGGAGATGTTAGAACATATTTAGATGATTCAGAAATGTATAGAAACATCTCAAAGTAAGAAAAATTCATATGTATATATATTTCATAGACCTATTGATTTTGTGGTGGGGGTCAACTATTTCTTTAGGTGTCACCAAGGTTAGGTCCCCATCGGATTTGGAAACAAGCTATGTTGGTGTCAAGGTATGACAGATCATTTGAGATTGTAGAGAGGATCAGGTCGGTGTCATACTGATTGGATCTTCTATAGTGTTATAGTGGCATGGTTGATTTTTGTCATGTCTCTTAGATTAAAAAATATCACCTTGACACATCTCATTTTATTAATTATGAGGATGTGGAGATTGAGGCTGATGCATCCTTTGATGAGTATACTAGTCATATTGTGAATCATAGTGAGAAAGTCTTTGGGGGACACACTGTGCCCTTAAAAATGTTTTGTGGAATAATGTTATTGTTGAAGAAGAAACATAGGATACATAGATAGATATATAGGCTCAATGGCCCAATATGTTTTCTCTAGAAACTAAATGATTCTTGGAAGTGTGTTTTGAGGATGAGTCATTATAAGGTGGGAAGGTTTTATGATCCCAGATTTCATGGAGGTATGTTTTTGTTAAAATCGTCGGTTTAATAAATTAAATTTGTGTAATGGAATGTATACCAGGTGTATGAGGAATCTCAGGGGTGTTATAAGAGTTCATGATACAAACAAAAGGGAAATATGTCTATTCTGTACATGTTTTATGGTTGGCAGATGGTCTATTTTAACCGTTCACCAAATCTGTGCTAGCCAGGAGGTGGGGTGTACAACTAGTGTAAAATAAGCGAGGGGGAGAGAAAAACCAGGGAACCTTGTATATATGAATTCTTCACTATTAGTACATGGTTTGGAAATCTATGTGGAACTGCCAGGTAATCATGCAACTCAACCCCTCTTGGACAGAATTAGGCACATTAAAAAGTGAGAATTTAAGGTTTCCCCATGATATTTTTAGGTTCTAAAAAATTTTCTTCTCATTTAATATCCTCTAGACCTTATAATGAAGAAAATCTCCCAATACCTCTCAAGGATCAATATCATTAATTTATACGCTATTTAAAGTGATTTTGGTTACAAATTGAATATCCAGGTAGGTCTAATACTCTTCTTTCTTCCCTTATCTAGATTACGTTTTTGTTTTATTTTATTATTTTGAATCCCTAATACCCTCTTTTTCTAGTGGATCATAGTTTGGGGCTTCCAAGGGTTTTTGAATCTAAATATAAGGATATGGATAAGGTTTAGTTAATCTTTGGATTGTAGGTAAGAGTTATACAAGTTATATCCCATAGTTTTATTATAGATTTGTGCATGTTTGGTTTGAAATTTATTCCCCCTTGATTTTATTTTGTAAAGACGATTATGATTTGGGAAAATGGTTGGATAAATGATGATTTGGTCCCCTCATGATCCCCGTGCGGTGTGTTGACGATGATTAGATCGTTTTAGGGCCACCCATGGGGTACACCAATATTTCAGAACATAGAAAAATATAGCGTTAAGAATGTGGATACATTGTTTTAGAATAGATACCTTGATCAATACATTTACATGTTAGTTTAGACCATATGAATCACCAATGGAAGTTGTTTCTAGTTATTGACAATTGTATAAGGACATTTTAGCATGATGGGAATAAGGGATCATAATGGATTAATGTGTATTTTTAAATTAGCTTATGAATTTGCAATGTAAATGTATAAAGGGATTATGGAATAATAATTGGAGAATGTGTTAAATGAGTTAATAAATGAGAATTGTTGAATATGTTAAATGGGTATGGCTTGAGTTTGGGTTATATGAAAATGAATATGAACTGTGCATGTTATGTGTATTGTTTATGTTTTGTTATGATATGCTATTTTTGGTAATTGGATGAATAAGAATGTGAACATGGTCTGGTGGTGTGGGTTAATGGACTAAGGATCCTCCCACGGGTCAGGTTGGACAGATTCTATAATCCCACACTATAATGCATGGGTTATGGAGTCAAACTGATGCTCTAGGCCCCCGATGGTTTAATTTTATGAAATTAGCTGGACTGATGCATCAAAGTATGTGCATTATAATCATTTACATGACATTTATCCCTAGTGATATAGGGAACATGCCTTATTTATTTGTGCATGATAATTTACCATCTTATCTCATTATATAGATAATTTAAATTCTTAACCCATGGAACAAGTGATGAAAATGAACTTTGTAATGTAGAAGTTAAGTGATGAAAATGGAACACATGATGAAAATGGTTAAAGTGAATATTGTTAATCAAGGGTACCAAATCTTCTCTTTTATTTACCCTACCATTTATTTCATTCTTGAACGAACTATCTATTTAGACTTGATATTTTGTAGACACCATTGGTGGTGGCCTACTGAGTTGTACTTAGACACTGCTCTGGCCTCCGTTGGGTACCCAAAAAGACTTCATTGTTGGAGGTCAAGACAATGGAAATGGCCCACTAATATGGAGTTGAGTTGGTATTGGTATGTGCATGGATGAGGATCTAGAATTGGAGTCAGGTCTCATATTGGGGATATAGTTGTTTTCTTCATTTTTGGATTTTTTCACTTTGGAACTATTAGATTGACATGAAATATTTAATTTTTTCTTACTGTTTGTACCCTGATTGGGAAATAATTGGTAATGTATGTTTATAGTTTAGTTATTATCATTTTTTATTTATTTAATATATTATTAGGTGTGGATTACTATGGTTAGTATGATATAGACTCACCACATGATTTATAAAAGAATTGCTTTTAGTCGAAAACATCTGATGTATAGGGAGGTGCGCTTGAGGTCAATTGGAGACTCATCTCAATGCATCAGTTAGTGGATCCTTTTCATGACCCAACATCTTTAAGATGAGAGAAGGTATAGAAAGATTTTGAGACCTTACTTCCTCAAGATGAAGGAGAGATAATGACCCGCGATTCCCGCCTCCAATAGGCCTAGGGGTGGAAACTAGCACCAAGGGTAGGTAAACATTCACACAAGATTGGTGGAATTAACCTTTTATATAAAAACAAAATAGAGAGATAATATATATCATCCTCAAACAATTATAAGATGCATATATTTAATGAAACCAAAAACCATCCCAAATGAAAGTTTAAAGAAAAATTACTAGGAATACAAGGGAAACTCAAAAGTATGTACAAAAAAGAAAACTAAGCAGTGACACAACAACCATCCCCAATGTCTGAGATAGTAATATCTATCGTGGTCAACATAATCTCCCTGGAAACCTGAAAAAAGTATTATATACATAGGGTGGCATACATATATAATAAGTTAGAAAATCCAAAGTCACTTGTGTACAAGTGGGAGAAGAATACTAAAGTCCCTGTTTGAAGACAACATAGCTCAAATGAACCTAATAAGGTATAATATCTTCCCCAACCTCACCAAGGTGTGCTCACTAAATAATGCATGTCATATAAAGTAATTTTTTAAGGACATCTATATTTTGGTACTCCACACCACTTGCCACTGGTTAATTTTTCATCCCTAATAGAGAACATCCGGATGCTACCATGGGCTTCTAGAATCCCCAATTTCAAAACCCACCTACACACAACTAGGACACATACCACATCCCACCCAAAAACACTTGGTCTACAACTCCATCACATCCTAAAGACACCTCATAAAGTAAAACATATCTCATCTTGTTGACACTTGGGACACACACCTCGTCCATAGAAACCTAGACCTCACAACCCCACCATAACCTACCTAAAGAGTCTTGGGCTACCCATGTATATATGTACCAAACATATCACCTACATATATATATGTACCAAACACTCAGCCTGAGGTATGGGTTTTCAAAATAGAAAACATCCCACAACAAAACATACCTTGTATCCAACCCTACATGAACATATCACCAAGAACGACGTTCACTTCCATAAGTTGATAAATTAACGTTTCTTCACTACAATCCACAACTCGAAACACACCCCCACCCAATTCATTGAGAAAATTTTAACTTTTCATTATCAATTCAGTCATTTATTTATTCCATCTCTTCCATGGAAACTACCAAATACTAAAAACATTATAAGGTGAAGAAACCATACCAACCACTACTAAATCCCAAAAAGCAAATAGTGGCCAAGGTAAAAGAAAACATTTTAACACCTATTCATAAAATAAAAAAATTTGGAAACTCCTAGAAAATGGCCAACACAAGGTAACACCATCCTTCTTCAAAATAATCCCCCTTAAACCATCTTCGATATCCCCCCTGCACGAGAATCCCCACATTCAAAAAATACTCACCCAACTTGCAGTCCCATTGCACACATTCCTCTCTGGAACAATTATTCAACCACTGACACCATCATTCATCAAATTCATGTCTCCTTGTCATTCCACTCAACAAGAACCCCACCCCCCCAAAACCTATTCATAACCACACTCATAGTCCCCAATTCATAACAATACCACTCCCAGTAACAGAAACAGATCACAACCTGAACCTACATCACTGCTTCCCAACCACAACCACTTCCCAGATGCAGTCCCACTACATAACAAGTTCATATACACTACAATCAACCAATATCCTAGCCTGAGATACCATCACACCCCACTTTCCTCCCCATACTCATGACCACACTCCAAGCCATAGCACCACACGACCATCACAAAAAAAGGTCAAATATAACCATACACATCACTCAACCACACCACAAAACAAGGTTGATACAGATTTACCAACACTCATTCATTAATTTCACTTGATAAAATAGGGGTTATCACAGAACAAGTCTGATCCTAGGGAATCAATTTAATTAACCTGATATACATGATTAATCATGTTCTCTATGTTTACAGCTGTTAAAATATATTAAAAATAAGAATTAATGGGTCCTGTGTGAAAATAGAGACCAACAATGAGCATGATTTTTAGGTTAAGACAACCCATACAGTTCATAATGGGAATCAAAGATAATATTTAAAATGAAGTCATCATCATCATCATATTCCCCGCCCCTCATTTATAAATTCTTATTATATTCATCATTTTTGGTTTGAACATTATTCACAAGGTTACATTAGTAAACAAACATCGAATGATACACAAAGGAAGGGGAGATGAATTAAATCCCAACATGGAACACTAGACGATCAATAATTCTTCCTTACTTCAAAAATAGGTGGCCACGTGAGTAGTAGGGAAGAATCTTGGAAAAAACTAAATAGACTACTCCAAAATAGGTGCAAAAATACTTGGGGAAGAAAGGTTCTAGGTGCACCAAGATAATATGAAAGGGTTCAATGGAAGAGAGGATCTCTAATTTAGAAAATTCAGATCCTATATCAATGGAAGAAATGGCTCCAAGGGCCATTAAAGTTAGATCGTGCTAAAGACTCCAATGGTTTTACTATTTCTACACTCTCAGAGTGTTAGGATGTTAAATATATAATTAATATCCTTTGAAAGACCATTATAAATGATAAAAAATAACCCTATACTCGATATATATATAATATAATGTAATATGGGTGAAACTGGAAAAACATGGAAAGGCTGAAAATGACTCATCAATGGGTGAGTAACCGATAGTGAGTCACAGATGCCTGACTCACAAATGCGATTCACTGATGCGACTCACCAACATGAGTCACTAATGCCACTCATCGATGCCCGAGCTACCAGAACCACAACATACTGACTCCCCAACCTTTTGACACCTCATCCTACTGATGCCTTGACATACCAACACTAAGCTACAAACATGACTCATCAATGCCTGAATCTTTATTAAAAAAAGAGGAAATTTGAAAAACACAAGAAATGATATACCATTGACTCTAAAACCTCCCCAACCACTATATTTTGATAAAATAATGGACTAGGAAGGTTTGAGCCATTAAATCAGATACCTCTTAGTCTATTACTTCCCTTCATAATTCAAAACAAATCCTAGGTAAAAGAGGGATCTGAACAACCACCCATAAGATACATCTCAATGGTAAACCACCTTGTGTTGTTTGAAAATTGGAGTAAAAAATCAACATACAAGAAAAACTACCCCCCACATCATCTGACCCAAACATCAATAAGACACCCCACACAATCACCAACTATCCAGACATATGAATTAGAGGAATTCATTCATACATGTAAAGATACCATCCACCCTAGGAAGAACTAACTTGCCCGAATGTGTTTAATCAAATCTCAATTAATGTCTCTTGATTAGGAATCTAGTCCTCCCCTTGTTACATGTCAGGAATTCATCACATGTCACAAAAACAAGTAAACAACCCATATTATACAAATCATGGCTCATGCACTCCATCACAAATGAATACAAAATAGATAAACTAAAATAACTCTTGGTACTGGGTACAAATTTGCGTGTGTCTCTCCCATGTAATCTCCTCCTAGCCACCATTCCACCAAACACACGAACAAAACGAATGGTCCATCCACAAATCACCTTCTTATGAAGATCATAGATCTCCACTGATCTCTCAACGAATATTGTGTCGTCCTCGATATCTAACTCCTCCCAATCAATGACATGTGAGTCATCGTGAAGATACCAATGAATTTGGGAGACATGAAAGATGTCGGGGATCCTACTCAAATGTGGTGGAAATTCCAACTTGTATTCCATCTCAACAACTCATCCGAATAACTCGAATAGTTCGATGAACCTAGGAGAATACTTACTCTCTCTTCCGAACCTCTACTTCCCAGGTTGAGGCGAAAACTTCAAGAAAAAAAGTCCCTAACCTCATAATCAATGGGAGTTCTCCTGTGATAATCATATGACTTCACAAGGTCTTGTGCTGCCTTCATCCTCTCATTGAAAAGCTACACCATCTATGTCATACTCTGCACCACATCTAGACCAAGAATAGATACCTCCCCAACTTCTGTCTAGCAGAAGGGAGAATGACAAGAGAATCCATATGTGTCATTGAATAAATCCATACTAATGGAAGAGTGATGGATATAATTTTAAGAATAATATAACAAATGAAAATGTCACACCCAAGTCCCACCAATTTCCAAGATGCATGATCGTAGCATGCCCTCCAATGTTTAGATGGTCCTCTTTGTCTTCCCATCCGTCTGATGGTGGAAAGCTGTGCTGCAGAATAACTGAGTTTCAAAAGAACATTGCAAACCCCTCCATACTTTCTAGGTAAAATGTGATTCCTGATTAAATACAAAGAATCTTAGAACCCCATGAAACAAAAAAACCTCAGCCACATACCCATGTGCTATGGTATCCATTGTGCTTGACACCTTGATTGCAATAAAGTGAGAAAAGTTCATTAACTGATCCACCACTACAGAGGTTAGATCAGATTATCCTTGATCCTTGAGTTACATTGTGACCAAATTACTTAACATTTCAGACCACTTCTTATCAGGGATATCTACTAGATGTAGAAAACCATGGAAAACATGATGCATAACCTCCACCGGCTGGCACACTATATAATATTCCA
Source organism: Viscum album (assembly GCA_963277665.1). Lineage (NCBI taxonomy): Eukaryota > Viridiplantae > Streptophyta > Magnoliopsida > Santalales > Viscaceae > Viscum > Viscum album. The sequence goes on along the minus strand of OY728122.1, from coordinate 812,769,765 downwards.
CATACTTCGCCACTTCCTGCTTCATTCAGGGTCACTTGAACTGTTCCCTCAATCCACAATACATATTGGAAACTCTTAGGTGTCCAACTAGAGGTAATATATAAATATCACGGATAAATCCCTCGTACATCTCCACCAAAAAAAAACATAATTTCATAGAACAACAACCGATTATGACATCCTCTAACCATCCCTTCGAAGCATCACCCTAGTCAAAGAGACCACATATTACCAATACCTTATATTCTCTCTACTAAGACTCCTTCACTTGCAACCTCATAGATGACTACACCATCATCTCAAATAGACAGCTTCTGCCACCATCTATTCCTACATCTATGTGCATGCTAGTCAACTACACCATTTCTATCCCAGCATCTGAAGATTCCTAAACCACCTCCTTATATGATGTCATAATCAATAGATCAGCCACAACATTACCCCTTACTAAGGTGTATGATATATAAAAATTCTTATTCAGGAGAAAATATAACCACCAATGCGACCAAAAGTTTACATATCACTGGGAGAAGATGCGCCTCAAGCTCTTACGATCCTTGAAGACCACAAAGCCCTCCCCAATGAGTTAATGTCACTCAATCTTTAGTGGTAACACGGCCGATGCTAGCTCCAAATCATGTGTGGCACAGTTACATTTATGGGTACATATCTTCCTAGACTGATAAGAGATCATTCCTCATTGTTTCATTAGCACACACCCCAAGCCCATAATGAAATCATCATAAAACACCTCAAACATCACCCCCTCCTCATAAAACATTGGAACTAGGGAACTAACCAACATCCCCTTCAAATAGATGAGCACTACCTAGAACTACTCACTCCACAAAAAATCTAGGAATTTTATATTCTGTACCATTATTGGAATAGATACTCAAGATAAATCAAGTATGAATCTATGGTAATAACATGCTAGACAAAGAAAAATGAAAACCTCTACCAAATTCATGGGTTCTACCTAAGAAAAAACTACGTCGACCTTCGACGGATCTATTGCTACACATTACTAAGACACCATCTGCCCAAGGCAATGGATCTCCTGTGTTCTAAACATGCAGTTGGATAGATTTCAGAAGAGATAGTGGGGTCGAAGTTCCTCTAGGACATTCCTAAGATGATGAGTATGTTCCTCCTCCAACATAGAGTATATCATGATGTCATCGATGTGAATGATGATGAACATGTACAAGAACTCATGAATGACAGAGTTCATAAGACCCATGGACATGACTAGTGCATTCGTAACACAGAACAACATAACCACGAATTCAAAGTTCCCATAACTGTACCAGAAATTTGTAATTATTGGTTTACAATTATTCACTCTATACTGGTGTGGATTCCCATACTACAGATAAATCATATAAAACCAAATTTATCCCCTAAGCAGGTCAAAAATACCATATATCCTAGGAGAGGGTAATAGTTCTTGACCATTACCCGATTCAACATCCAGTATTCTATAAACTACATCAGACCACCATCTTCCTTTACAAAAACAAGAACGAAGAACCCCATGGGTACAAAAGGGGCTGGAAAAATCCCTTCTTTATTATATCATCAATAGAGATCCATAACACCCATCTCTTTTATGGATCCATTAGATAAGTAGCCATTGGAATCAAACAATCACTGGGTTGTAAGTCTATCCAGAATTCAACGTCACTTCAAGGGGGTAGAGTGACAACCTCCTCAGAGAAGTCATTAAAGATAAACCTGAAAACTCATGAAAGATCCACCATATTATCATCGATTTTTTTCACTAAAATATTGACTAACAGGGAAACATAAGGCTTAACACATTGACTTCCCATATTAAAACTCTTATCTATAATGAATCCTACATGCTGGCTACCAATGTCTGAATACATGAACCTTATCCATAAATAGTATATAATATAAGGCAAAGAGTAATACAAATTTGATGCCAATGATAACACTATATTTCTATATATGTAACATAATGAGATCTGTACTAGAATTATGCGGCCACAAAAATAGTCTAAATTCGCATTAAACATAAAAAAATAATATAAAACCTTTAATTGGGGTACTAAACACTAGGGGAATGAAAATTATATCCATTTCTAGTCCTAGATCATGGTCTTGACTAGGTGAAAAAAGGAGTGTGATGCTCTTGAATCTAACAGGGCATGAAAAAGAGTACTGAACAAACTGGTCATACCACGAATGATCTCCGAACCTGCTAGAACTGCTTCATATATGGCATGAAACTGACCATACCCATCTCCTTTATCCCTATACTAATGGCCACCTCCCCAAACAATCATAATTCTGGGACCTTATGGAACTCTCTCAGGCCATCCTATACTTACTCAATCTCCCCTCGGTGGAACAGGAGCCTGCTGTCCATATTGCTGAAACAGATTATCCAGAAACTACTTTTGAGGCGGGTTTTAGACCTACCCACCTCCACCGTACTAAGATCGAATTGGGAACATACTCAAAGGGTGACCACAAACTTCACATGTGAAACACCTCAGTCCCAATCATACTGGAAAAGGATGAGGACCAAATGGTTGGAACTAAAACTACTGGGGTTGGCTCCCCGTTTCCCAAAACCTCAAAGACCGAAGTGCCTAAGACCTGCTGATGGAAGCCTTTCCCTTTGAATAACTCGATTTTATCCCCTATCATGGTAAAAATCCTCACGAGTGAATCCTTTACACCACTGTATCCTTCTTCAAGACATCTAAGATTGTCAGCAGGGTGAATGGAGTAACCACATACTGGAGGGTAGTACAAAGTGCCTCCTCCAAACATCTCCCCAAGACTATTCACCTAGAAATATGTACAAGTAAAAGAGAAGGATATTCTTAAATAGGATCCCTATCTCCCTCACTAACATAACCCCCTACTGGAGGGTGATTAGATCCTTCCTTTTCTCAGCCTTCATCATTGAAAAACATAATTCCACCTGGAAGGTGTTCTCAAAGTTCACCAAGAGAACATCAGCCACCTTCCTCTCCCTGAGGTAATGCATCCACCACTAACACAGTTCTCCCCTCATTTGGTTCACTACTAGGAGAACTCAGTATTCTATTGAATACCAGATCAAGATAAAAGTTATCACTAGATATTCAATACAACTCTCAATCTATGTATCTGAAATGTTACCTTCATACATTCCCATAGTCTACCATTGGAAAACAAAAAGGGTATTCTACCACTGATCATCCTCCCCCACTAGGTCAACCCTCCTTTGGTCGATCAGGTTAGCCTACCGAGCCTCCACTGCTGAAGACACTTGTGGGCGTTGACTAGGATTCATATCTAATATGTAAACATGAAACTATTAAGCCCGAGTAGTATAGAATTTGTTAAGGATTAATTTTAACTCTTTGATTATTGAAATTCTCCATGAACTCCCAAAATAAACAAAAAAAATTCATCATGATGCATGTACCATTCTTGGGGTCTCTACCCTGAAAATGGTTTAGCCTCACTTGGTCGTTTAGTAAGCTCATAGTCCTCGCATCAGATCACGGGGACCCTAAAATCTCATGTCCTAGATGATATTCCCTAGCCTATGTCATGAACCATAATCTCCTAACACTACTTCCCTATCATCCCATATAATCCTCAATGTCCCTAACTCAAAACTCCATTCTATCTCTCAACCATCAGACTATGATACCATTCTGTCACGACCCGCCTTCTTCAAAATGATGGAAGGGATATTTTTTCGCAGTAACCTAGAACGTGTGTTCTAGTATAATAATAACTACTTCTCAGTGGTTTCCATTTAATTTATTCATGGAGCTGGAAACATCCAACACTTATTTATTCAAAATGGATATGATTTCCCAATTCACGTGGTCGTTATGTTTAAACATTATGATACTTAAGAACTTTCAATGGTCTAGAGGATGGGAGGCTGGACTCATCATACAATTTTGGGGAGAATTATTGTCAACTCCAATACTCTCTTTATAAATTTAAAATATTTCCATGAATCATTATTAATTGACAAATTCTAACACATGTTTCCCTTGGAATTTTCATTCACATATTAACATGTGTGAAATTTAGAATCATTCATATTTATTAGAGGTCCTTCATTAATGGAGATACATGTATGTATTCGAGGTTCTCCATTAATGCTATTCTCTAATATACTATTTAGAGATTCTTTTTGTCATCTTTATAATGATACTGGTTTCTAAGCCACTCAGTGGGGCACTCTGGAATTTATTTTTGTCGAGGGAGATGACAGTTTTATTTGATATTTGGATTGTACCCATAAAATGGGCTACCTACAAATCCTTGTGAAAGGAATCAGAACCCTCATAGTTGAGTACCGTTAAATGGGACACATCATACCTTTTGAGGTCGTGTGATAAGGACCTAACCGTAATTTTTAATGTCATGTGGTAAGGAAAACGAAGTAAAAGATTCATAGTAAATTCTTGGTGTGGAACTTATGCCAAAGAATCCCAAATAACATAGAAAGAATATGGGTATCAAAGTATTATTAGACCCTATTAGGAATATGTCCCAATAAGAACATGGTTGATTTGAAGTGTTGAGTTTGAACCTAAAGGAGGCTTCCTACGTATCCCATGTGGATGGGAATCAAAACCCACATAGTTCAACAAGTCTCATAGGAGAGTGTAGCCCTTTGGGAGAAATGAGTTTGGGCATACTTCCAGAAAAAGATTCCTTGGTGATTTGGGGGTTTAATTTAGGGATTACTTTTAAGAAAGATTCCCAGATTAAGGGAATTAGGGATGGATTCTTAAAGAGGATATCCAATGAGCTCGATCCCTGGAGAAGGATTCCTTCATTTACCAATTATTTTGGAAATCATATTTCTTATAGTTAATTCATTGTTTTGGGGATTATGCATGAGAGCTTCCCATTTGAGGGGACATGATTAGGTGAACCCTTTTGGAAGGGAAGCCTATTGAGCTCTAGCCTTCATGCAGGTATCCTACCTATCCTGTTTTGAACATGAATCAGAGTTCTCATAGTTCAAGATGTCTTTAAAAAATGTTGAGATCATTTAAAATCTCTAAGACCACATGAGTCATTCTCAGTGTGATAAAAAATAGGATGTAAAAAATTCAACAAAGACACCCACACTTTTCCACCTCCATTGGTGGAAGAGGGTGGACCTATGGTGGTGACAATGGATGAGGGAGAGGCGACTAGAGAAGAGGGTGAGGTGACGAGCCTTTCCCTTTATTCACTTTAAATTGGAAAAAGGTCCAATATAATGAAAGTGTGATGGTGAAGGAATTATAGAGTATCAAGATTGCAACCTCCTACTAGAAGGTTGGTTAATTTACACTAGAATGGATTCCCTAGAAATGAAACTAGTAGGGGAGGAAGAATTTTCTTTTTCTTTCATGGAAAATAATGTGTGGAATATACCTTCCCAACAAGAGACCTGTGGTTTCATGTTTTAGAAATGAGAAGGGGAGATCAGAACCTAAACCAAAATCCTCCAAACTGGGTACATCCCAAAACTATTCCTAGGAGAAAGTTAAATGTGACTATGGATATAAAAACTCACAAAAACTCCTTGAATCCTAACACCATTTTGGAAAAAATTGGAAAACCTATGATATTAGATATACAAACCCAAACAGAAGACACACTGATGTGACGTTCCCAAAGGATTGATTAATCAGGAGGTTTTGGTGGAGGCTTTAACTTAGTCCATTTCAAATTTGGGAACCAAGGAAGGTGATACCCTGGCATGAGTGGCCATAAAGAGGGTACTTATGTTTATATGTACGCCTTATACACATCTATTCTGTGTAGGTTCTGTGCATAGGTGTGCCACATAGGTACCCCGCATAGGTGCACCGCATAGCTATACAGCTTTCATGTGTTGGATAGGCCATTATGATTTCTAAAAAAGGCTTCACATAGGGGAACCAAGCCTATATAAGATTAAAATTTTGAATGAATTTCAAAACATGTTTATCCCATATAATTATCTATTTTTTCATGTTATTTAGAGAGCTACAGGAGAAAATTTAAGGGATTTGGGCGAAAGTGGTATGTAATGGGAACTTCAGGAAGTCTTTCAACATTTTCTAGTCCATAAATAAAGATCCCAAGCGTCTTATTTATAGGCCAGGAGGGGCGCTGGTCTAAGTCAATTTGTTAGTGGAGGTCTGATGCATAGTCCCTCTATGTAGGTCTGTCGTGTAGAGGTTTAAAAAGTAAACCGCAGCAGAAGGTCACCGCTAAGGCCATTTTTGGTGGTCTACTATGTAGGTTTTCCATGTAGGTCTACCACATAGGTCTTCCACACAGGACATTGAAATGGTGGATTTCATTTTAATTCTTCTAATTTTGTCTTGGTATTTTGAAATATTTTTGGGCCACCTTCATAGTATTTATTTTATCCTGAAGTAGTTTCAATAGAAGCCAACCCCCAGGATTGGATCTGATTAGAAAGTAGGTCGAGTCCTGAGGTAAAATTGTGGGGAAAAGGCTATGGATCAATTGCTGAATCGTGCTAGTTTTCCACAAAGCTACTTCATGTAGGTATTCCATTTATCTTTTTCACGTAGGAATGTCATGGAGATATGTGACTATTTATAAATATGTCTGATCCTTTGTGATTTTCTTCACCAGTGATTTTAGATTTGTCATCTCTCATTGTGTATCCCATTTGTCTAGCCTCAACACATTATGATCTCATGTAGTTTCATTGAAATTTTCTTAGGGAGAAACTACTTTAGCGATGGAGCTACGTAGAAGGACCTTGTTGAAGGAGTTGTGCTAGGACCATTATCGCAGGTCTTTCATGACAGACCTCATCGAAGGACCTACGCCAAGAGTTTCATTTTCAAAAATTTTAATTTCCTTTATGTTGAAATTTGAATTTTCATAAGTCAAACCTCCAACCTAATATGGGGAATTTGGTAATTAATTTTTAGTAAAATGGAACATTTGATGACAGTTAGTGAGGAAGCTATGGTTCGTCAAAATAAGATGATAAAGATCATCATACCAGACTATTATGACATTTTTGAAATTAAACTTCCCAGATTATTGAAAGGTTTAATTCAGTATCAATGAAAATACCAAAAAAGTTCTTACCTGCCCTTATATGGGAATGGGAGAATACAAGATTCCCATATTCCATCTATTAAGAAGTAATATCCAAATAATTGCTTTATTCGGTACTGTAACTGTCCTTGTTTGAATATTACTGTGATAGGTATACCAGTTCAGGAGGGAACAATCCCTATTAGTTGCATACTACATCATAGTGGTTGTACTCCTAATATGACTGATCATGTTGTAGTGCGAAGGACATATTGCTAATATTCAACCTTTTAGGCTTCTCAAACAGATAAGAATAATGGTTGGAAGGAAGATGGAAATCTATATTCTGAAGGAGGTGTTAAACTTGAATGGATGTGGGTGTTTTGGGTGCGCCAGAATTGTGTAGAATATAGGAAAGACCTATCAAATGTTTATATTAATGAAGCTATCATGATTGAAATAAAAACACGTTTATAAAAAGTAATTCAATCCTAAACTAATAATCCTATGGATTCCGAAAACGAATTCATTCCATTGGACACATAGTGAAGTTGGAATTAGTTTATGGGATATATACCAAATAGTTGGGGTCCCCATTCTCAAGTAAATTCTTCATGAGTTTATTCTCTCGATTACCACTTGTTGTTATGTAACTAGAACACCACTGTTTTCTCATGAAATATTCAAAATACCAATGAAATTACCAAAATACAAGAAAGATATTCTTGCCCGGGTGTGGATGGTAGCCTTTTTAGAACAAACAACAGAGAAAGATCCCACTTGTGGACGTCCTAATATTATTCCTTAAACAGATAATCATTGAAGTTGAGAAACATATTGGATTATATTGGAGAGAGGTGACTATAATTACTAGGGATATAACGTCAAATATGATACTAATGAAAAGATACGCTTATCCACCTTCCTTTCCATGTGGCTAAGAATTTACATTCTTCCAGTCCATGAGTTCGGAGGCAGTTTAAGGCCATGGAGTTTTGTCGTCATAGATAAATTTGTAGAAGGAATGTGTAATGGGTTAGAAAATATTATATTGGAATGAAATTACTATTCCCCACTATATTTATACAATGAGAAAGATTAATTTAGAATTTCAGGGCCATTCTAAGTTTTTTGGTGTTGGATTACAGCACACTTTTCTTCATAATTAGTATTGAATTTAGTTAGAGTCCCCAATGGTCAATTCACCCCATTTAAATAGAATGTTTCTCATATTCTGCCTTAGAATTTGAGACCTAATGTAGTGCTAAGGGCATTTAATGCATCAAGAGAATTCAACTTCTTTTGTTTAGGTAACCCACCAAATGGAATGTTTATTGACAATGGTAATGAAGAAAATTATGATCTGAGGTCTTATATGATGGCACTCAGGGATAGTGTATTATCGACCAGGATTGATGGTGAAATTATCTTTTAGGATTACATATCCTATTGGTTTTCTCATTAGTTTAGATGTGTTAAAAAAACCAACACTTTTACACCCACATATATTAGACAAGAGAAACACCCAATGGTAGAGAGAAAATTGTAGATTCTAATGTCTTTAGAGACATATATGTTTTTAATTATGTTACCACCATTAGATGCATCAATTAGATTTGGTGATGGATATGCTAAAGCTTGGGCTTCATCACACCCTCAAGGGGCTTGATAAAAGGAATATGTCTAGTGACAGCTACAACGACTGTTGTGCATGGAATTTGGGGTAAGAAGTCCAAATCCAAAGATGATGAAGCTTTTTTGGATTTTTCAGAGCCTTCAAAACATCTTCACATAAGGTATACCTGGAAGAATTGGTCTAAAGAAGGAATACCTCTGGTGCCAAGGTGATCCTGTCACCTCCATCAGTATGAGATTCCTAATCCATCTGTTGACCTTTATAAAGAATATATGAGGATTGAAAAGGCTCACCAGTCAGAATGTGTTGATTCTTCTCCAAAACCAACCATATTGGGATTAAATTATGTGCAACCTTCATCCATTCACTTTTGTGAGGGCTTGACTGATGAAATGAGGGATGCATGAGCATTCCTCCAAGATGGAATTCAAATACCGGATATTGATGACATTAAAGAACCTTCTAATTATCATCATGATAATAACCTGGATGATGTACAAGTGTATACTACAGAGTTGGAAGCTTTAATATATGAAACTAATGAACAAATCCCAGTATCTGAATGAGTATCCCATATGATAGAATTAGGAATACACAAATGAGTAATTATTGACCATGAGGAGGAATGAGATATTTATTTTTAAACTGAGAACATATTTCCCTTTTCTTTTGTCGCAATTATGCTTTATCATTCACCATTATTAATATGAATAAAGTGCCTTTTTCAGTTTGAATTTCGGGAAGGAACCTCCAAAAAGGTTCTCGGGTCATCAAGGAATGGGCCTACAGGTTCTCCCATCAATGCATCAAATGATCCTCCCACGTCTCCAAAACATTCTCTATGAGTGAGAATCCTTAATGGGGTAATGATAATAGATAATCCTTATCCATTACCACATGTTTCTCCTACCAAGAAGAGTGTTTCAATTTCTCCACAAGATTATGAAAAGAAATGAAGGAGAGCAATGAGATTAATCTGACGTGTTCGCCAAAGGAGTAAGTATTTATACTGTCCTCAGAGAATTATGAATTGCTTGATACACTATGGAAATCATGTTTATCCCCTTGAAAAATCTATATCTCTCTCCTATCTCAAGGGATTAAGAGCTAATTCTTCAATACTAGAAAACGAAACCTTAGGAGAATACCAGGTTCATGTTGATGAATCTGCTACCCTAATAGATAAAACATAAAATGATTCAGTTGTACCTAATCTGAGTTCTATTTAGGGAGTGAAAATCCATGGTAATATCAAATAAATTTCTCTTAAACATTAAATAATTTTTTAATATTCTCTTTTTCAACAAATATTTGATCAAATTCCTTTTGCAATGGATCCTGCAATAATCAATGCTGATATTCCTATTTCTCCAAGAGGAAGGAATAGATACCCAGGGTTGTATGAAATAAATATTGATGTTGACCCAAACCTGAAAAGATCTGAGGATGCTGTACCAATTGAAGAACCAATAGAACATAATGTCAGCGAAACCAATTTGGGCATCCACCAACATTTTTTGGATACCTTAAATGGTGAGGATTCTATAACATTCCAAGATGCATACACTAAAATGATGTATTCCCTTAATCCGAACATTGATATTCTAGGTTCCATCAATGATTTTTGGGGTTTTAATGAGGAATGAAAAGGACTTATGTTCTCATTCTTGAATTTTCCATACATAATTATTCTTATTTTACTTGATTCTTCACATCAAAGTTCACATTTTGCAGCTTTGTCTGCAGAAAATGTTGTAAAATGTCTTAAGAAATGGAGAATTATAGTATATCCTTCTTCTAATAAAGTTAGAGAAATACATAACGAGGACCCCCCATTGGGAGACATTCCAGATCCATCAATTATGAAAACTGGGAAAACTCAAGAGAATTACCCTTCTATAGAAACAACATAACAAAATACTGAAGATAAGAATATATGGGATCAATCCAATGAAGCAGATGAATTATTATTGGGTAAATGTTATCATCATTATAGATCATACTCTTTTTCATCCATTTTTCTAAAACCGAAAATGATCATGATTTCTCATCTCCCACAGTTTGATCAGAAGGTGAAGCTTCTACATTGGCTCAGGCATCAGCAGAAGGTAATGTTTTTATTGATATGAGAGAAACAGAACGAGGATACTCATTATGTGATCTATTTCTAGAGTACATTTTATCCCATGGTAGTGAATCATATTTAGACTTAGATATGTAATATTCCCTTGTCATGTAATGTGAGAAGACATGGAAACATATTTCGTTCATAATTGATGAGAAGGATTTGAATGAGATACTATCCCATTTAGGAAAACTCCCAGTACTATTCTATATATTGGGATTTGGTGGACTTAATTATCAACCAGTCTACGATGCAATGGAAGAGACCATTCACTGGCAGGAGCAGGAACAAAAGCTATGAAAATATTTTGAAGAGGCTAAACAAATTATTAATATTGAAATATTCCATGCTACAATATCTGAGGAATTAGACTATCATAAAAATAATTAGATTAAAATAAACCTAAAAATAATGGAAGCCACAAAGGAGTTGGTATATCATAAAAAAACTCTATTCTGATCATAGAAAACTCAAAAATTGAACAAAACACTATGTGAAACACAATTTGAGGGGATAACTGCCATTTCAAATATTAAAGAAGCACTTTTTCAAGCTGAGTAGGCTAGAGTTTCCTAGCTGTCTCAACGTCAACAGGTAGTTGATAGGGCCCATGAGGCTATTTAATAAATGAGGAGTCATGTTGAGAGCTTATTTTAACACATCATATAGAGGATCCATTATGTGTATATCCCTATGATTTCATATGAATGAAAGGAATTTTGTCTCCAATCATATATGTCTTCGTTGTTTCATTCCCTGATTCCAATATTAAATTTAACGATAATGTTGATTTTTTTTACATCAAACCTTCATGTCAGATAATCATGATTACAATGACAAGAATAGGGGTGATCATAATTTTCTAATTAAAAGGATGAGCCTAATGATCATAGTATTATTTTTTTACTATGCTTATATAGATAAACACCAAAAAATTTGTATATTTTTACTTTTATTTCTCAATAATAGCTAAACTAGACAAAAATGTACAATTAGTGAGTTGAGACTCGACTTTTTTCCAGAGTTCACTTTTCGGTTTTCCATTCGGGTGAGTAGCACGTCTCTTATTGTTGGCAGTTCAGAGTCATGCATATTGAACTTGAATGGGATACTGTTTAAGGCCAAACAATATTGATGATAAATTTTGAAATTAAATCCCAAACAAGGCTCAGTGGCTAAAAATTGCTGTAATTTTTTTAAATATTTCCAAGGGGAATCATGAGTCATGATTTATTTGGTCACCAAATCTAGAAAATGTATAAAAATAAATGAAGTCTCCTCCAAGAACGAAGTAAACATTATTTGACAAACCTTTTATGGGGGTTTTGTTATGCATGACCGACTAGGGAAAATGATGCATAACCAAATTGTGGCATCTTTTGATTGACATGCCTATTATGTAGGAAACTTATACAGGGAAACCTAAGGGAACATACTTCATAGTCATAAAAAAAGAGATCTTTGTAAATTAAAATTTTAATTTTAATAGACAAAAGAAAATAATATTTGGGTGACTCAAGACCATAGTGGGTGGTTTTTCCAAGGAAATTTATTTTAAGAATAATGATTCATCTATGTCGACATATTTCTTGAATAGAAAAACTAATTCTACAATAACTTGGTGTATATGTAATGGTTTAAATTTGTCATAAAACATATTTTTTTATATCATGTTATGTATTGTTATGTCACATAGTGAGGAAATTGTACAATACAATTTTATGTCATGCAACAAGGACATTGTGTGGAATTAATTTAAGGTATTTAGATTTCACCAATTTTTTGGGACTCTCCCAATTTCTTGATAAGTTTTTTTGGAAACATACAACAATATTTTGGTATGGAAAAGAAGAATTGTAAAAAATGATTTAGGAATTTATGAACTTGAATGATGATATGATAAAAAAGGGGTAAAGGAATTTAAGGAAGTCTTTTCCAATAATGAAGTTACCATTATTTGAAAAACCCATTATGGGGGCTATATCATGCCGAGCCAACTGGGGAATATGCTGCATAGACCAATAGTGACATCTTTTGACTAACATGCCTATTATTTAGGAAAATTTAATACAAGGCCACCTAGGGGCATGTACTGCATAGTTAGGAAAAAGAGATCTCCAATGTCTGACATTCTATTTCTAAAAGCTGAAGAATGTTTTTGAGGATTCAGATTTTCAAAGAAAAGAGTCGGGTTTATGAAGAAAGGTACCTGAATATGGATAGGGTACTTCCAATCATGATTTCCAAATAATCAGAGGCATAGGATTTCTATGAAAGTCTGACAAAAAAATAGGAAGTATAGTGTCTTTACATTTTAGGTCATAAGACTAGGGCCAAAAATGGAAAAAATATATGATATGTGGTCATGTGATCCAATGTTATTTCATATTGATTTGAACACATGGAGACGGAAATGTGTAAACAATGGTCTTGAATGATTTCAGATTGAGAGAATGGTAATGGAAAAAATAAACATGAATGACTTCTTTAAAATATATATTTTTGTAAAATGTTATCAATGTTTGAAGGGAACAAAATACACTTTAACCCAGAACAAAATTACAACTATTTGAAAAAACTGTTATGGGGGCTATATTATTCAATGAAAACTGGGGAAAATTATGCATAGTAAAATTATTTTATCCTTTAAATGAAATTACCATTATTTAGGAAACATATGAATGGAAACCTAAGGGCACACACTTCATAGTCAGGAAATAGAGTTCTCATATATTTGAAACTCTGTCAATATAAACCAGAAAAAAGATTATGAAGATATGAAAATATTCAAGATTCAGAGTGTGAAATATGGAAGGGGGTAATGCTCATTGCATATGAGAAATATTTGAATCAATATTTTCCATGAGTTCATATTCCTTTACGAAGATCTGAATCAATTTTAAAATGGATAATTTCCTTGTTTTCTATGAATAAATAATATACTCGGAAGTTTAGAGTCATGCAGTGAAGAAAAGAAGTGATTCTGATGCAAATAGGGAATATTGTGGCTAGTCCAAATAATTAAAAATTTATTTCACTACCTATCTCATATGGATAAGAATAAAGCTATAAATAGTTATTTAAACATTCTCTATGTAGGTTTGATTCTTACATATAGAATAAAAAGGATTTTCTTTTATCATGGAGGGGCCCAAGATTGGAGATCTAGGCGTCTCAACATATATGATATAGATGAGAATAAAGACAAATTTTTTTCATAATAAATCATTTCCCACACCAATTGAGTAAAATTTGGGAGATGATGGATTTTAACACATTCTAAAAGAATAGTTAACCTTATGATAGAAAATGGTATGAAAATAAAATCCATGAATCTTGAAAGAACACTCTGTATAGATCTGGTTCATATATAGGAGGAGAAAAGGAATAAATATTTTTGGTTACTGCTGGGCCCAATATTGGAGATCCATGCATCTCTACGTATCTCATATGGATGAGAATAAATCCACACATAGTTCTTGAAATGAGGCCCCTAGGAAGATCTGAATAAAAATAAGGAGGAATGGAACTAATATGCCACTAAGGATTGGAAATGACGTCAATGATTCTTTCATATGGATACTCTTAATTTCCGATAAATAATAAATTAGACCTACAGTTTAATGTCTTGCAATGGAGACAAATAATGTCATTCAGTTTAATGTCGTGAGATAAGGACAAAGATGCTACACATTTTGTCATCATGCATCATGGATGCTCTATAAGGAAATCTTCTAAAGCATGGAATTTTATTAAATTTTGAGGCACAAACTTGAATGAAAATTGTTTCAAAATAAATATCCACCGTTCCAAACTCCCTATAAGAATAGGGAGATTGAGAATAAATTTTATTCGGTTTTTTGAGACACCAATAAGACCTCATGATGTTTTAGGTAGTGCCTCAATTTATGAACTGCAATGATTAATGCCATGTAGCACTTTTATATACTTTAATAACATGTTTATGTATCAAGAATAGTTCTACTAAGATAGTAATGGTTTTATTTTTTATTTCCCAGCATCATTGTTTTGGGAAAGGAAGGCACCGAGTGATCACTCCAAAGCATTCAAAAAGAGAATAGGTGGTCTTCCTTCAACATGTGGCATTAATACTGGTGAAATCAAGATATATTTATTGAGGGTATCAAATGCCTCTTGTAAATCTTCAGTCCATTTATAGGTGACTCCCTTCATCATTAATATAGTGATGGAAAAACCGTTTCCTACCAAATTCTCGATAAAGCCCCGAATATATTCAATGTCTCGTTGGTGTCCTATTAATTATTTAAAATTTTGAGGAGGTGACATGCCAAGGATTGATTTTGTTTTCATAGGATCAACTTTGACGCCACAATGTTGTAAAAATAAGCTGATGAATTCTCCTAAGGTTACCACGAAAGAACATTTCATGGGGTTCAAATTCAAAATGTGTTTCCAAAGTTTATCCAGTATGTTCTTCAAATCATCCATGTGATTGGAACATTGTATAGAGTTAACCACCAAATAATCCACATAACATTCAACCGATTTTTCTAAGAAGGGTTTGATGATATGGGGAATGATGCGTTGATATGTTGCATATGCATTATTTAAGACAAAAGGAATTACTGAACAGAATAACACACCTTGAGGGGATCTGAAGGCTGTATAGTCTTCATCCTATGTGGCCATGCGGATTTTATTTTACCCAGAGTAGTCATCCATGAAAGAAAGAGCTTCATATCCAGTTATTGCATCAATTAAAAGCTCTGTGATTGGAACTATAAAGTCATATTTAGGATGATGAAAACATGGATTTTCCCATTATTCTTTTTCACTAGGACAATATTGGCCATCCATTAAGGATATTGAACCTCCCTGAAAAATTTAGTTATGATAATCTTATCACCATCATCTTCCATTTTAGAGGAATGATTTGGGTGTGTTCTACTTGTTGCCGAATTAAATCCTTGATTTCCTTATGGAAAACCCAAATAATGAGTGGCTACATCAGGATAATGATCTGTAATCTCTATATAATTACTGGAAAATATATCTTGATATTGCTTTAGAAATGTGTTATACATCTCTTTCTCTTCAGAAGTCATGAACGCACTAATGAGAGTGGGGCGTGAATCTTATTATGCACCCATATTAATTTCTCTGAGCTCATCCCCAGTGCTAGAGAAACATTCCTCAAATTATAGTGGGGAGTCCCAGAGATCTTCTTCTTCTTCTTCCTTATGTGTCACTTATTCTGTTTCTACATGCACTTTTGGTGTTGAAGAAAAAATTTCAATGTTAGATGAAGAATCATTATTTGAAAATCCTAATGAAGTGGCCACCATTTTTGACCCTATAGATGATAAAGGGTCTTCATGGAGTAATAAATAGGAGATGATGGGTTGGGAATCAACATCCTTGTCTTACTCTATTATTGCTACAACTTCTTCTAATCTAATTGGAAAATCACTATATTTATGAAGTTTGGTGGATGAAATGAAGACATCATGTAACGCCCCGACCCCAGTTACCCAGAGTTGGTGCATTATTTTAATACATTGGAATGATTACGAGGAATCAAGTCCCGAAGGACCGATCAGTTTAGCAGTATACGAAAAATAGATCACATACATGAATGTTACATTTTCACTTTAAGACGTACAAAACAACATAAATAATATTTATGAACGCCATTATTCCCTTGGCTTAACCTTACATATCAATCACATTACCCTTCTTGGAATACTGGGAAAAATAAAACATAGAAATGGGTGAGCTCAAATGCTCAGTAAGGGTAAGAAATACAATGGAAACATTCAAAAATAAGCATAAACATTTAAGGCAATGTATAAAACTAAAACAGAAGCCTTTTAAACTTGAACTTTAGTATAATATGTAAAAAATAAAATAAACTAATTCCATTTAATTATTCACATGGATATTCTACTAATAGAATAATCACATGAAATATCACTAACCACTTTCATAATGATGGAATGCATAATGCCATACTATCATAACCACATAGCCAAGGCCTTGTGCCAAGAATACAAATTAGATTTTGTCAAGGCCTTGTGCCAAGACACTAGTTTGTCTCAAGAGACCTACCGATGCATCGAGGAGCTATAGAGGGCTCCACCCGTCACTTACTAAGTCCAATGCATTCCCATATGAAAAGGTTTCAACATAACATAAACATTCGTATTAAAACTAGCATACGAAATGTGAATACTTTTTCCATAAGCCATGAATGGTATAAAAATAACACATCCATAGTTAAAAATATCACAAAACCTTCAATACAATACAACAGTTTTGTATCATAATAACTCATATTCGAATAATCTTAAAATCCATCAAAGGATGTTGACATAGATGAAATCGAAACAATTTGAGAGAAATATCTCTTTTCTCGAAATCATTGAAAAGTCGCACATTTATAAAAGTAGTAATTTAAAAGATATTTTTGAATCAAATTTTCCCATACCATTTTGAAACTTTTGAAAAGAATTATCGTTTCAAAACATTCATTTCCATATAAATAGATCCTTAAAATCATTTTGAAAACATGGACATTAATTGAAAAGATTTAGAAAGATAAATCTTTAAAACATTTGAAATTTTGATCTTGATAAAGGGTACCTTTCAAAATCCTTAAAATATTCATTTTGAAAACATTTTTATGAAAAATGGACATGGATGATAATAATTTCCAAGTAAATACTTACACAGAAACAATCTCAGATTATGATGAGATTGAGGAATTAACCCTTACCAATTTGGTACCTTACGAAACATACAACCCATGAAAGAGGTATCATACAATGAATATGTAAATACACAATAAAATAAAGTGTATTACACAAAGAATACAATTATGGGCAGCACATACACCACACAAAAGGTAATAGTAGCAATATGGCATGAATCTCATGGGAATAAGGAGTGAGATGAAAACCCCTTACCGTGCACTTTTCTTTAGTCGAAGGTACGTTTAACCTCCTGTACGAAGATCGTAGTATGTTATTAAATTATACCATGACCATATTAATATTTATGATATCATACCTGATTCAATTATAACTTTATATTACCCATTTAATAATAATTTCCATGTTATGTTAACATTTTGGGTAATAATCACTTTCTTTATCGTACGTGTTTTAACTTGTCACTCTTGGTTGTATCACTTAGATCATGATTTAAATACTTCCAGAATATAAAAAATGATAATTATATCATATATATTTAGAATATAAATATGTATAATAGACATATATATGAAATGGAAAACACCTTTTATGGAGACGGTAGTCCGTACGTACGCATAAATGTTGTTTCTGTTTTCATATAGTATTGAACGGAAGTAAATGAATAAGATATATGTAAGTACATAAATACTTATATATATATATATATATATCTATTAGCATTATTATGTCATATATTACAAACATATTAGTAATATATATTTTTATAATTGTCGATGAATGGTGAACTTGGAAATGAATCTTATTGCGTCGTGGAGACGATAATCCGTACGTACGTACGAGCGAAAATATCATTCTTTTGATATAAAAATAATATATAATTGGATGGTATATCATATATACATAATAATTATCATGTTATATTTATTATTTAAATAAATTTCAAATCATTATTATACCCATCCAAATAATAATATATTTAATAACAATTACACCACGACGTGGAGACGGTAAGCTGTACGTACGCACGTATGGTGACGTGTCATACAAAGGATAGATAGAATACTGAATATGGTTGTAAAATATTTATAATAATATTATAGTATATAGGATATAATGGATTAATTATTTTATAATGGTAATAACGAAGAAAGAAGAAGTGGAAGAAGAAATGAACTTGAAAAAGGGTGGTGAAATCATTACCTCTTCTTCGGGTTCTTCCTTTGGATTTGATCAAAAGCGCTCCTTAAGTTGGATTTCTGACTAAAGGAAGGCCTATATAATTAATTGAGGAAAGTTAAGAGAGTATTTGGGCATAGTTTGGCCTAACCAATAGGCTTTGAAGGTGCGAGTTAATGAGAAGGGAGAGTGCCCTTTTATAAGAGGGGTGAGAGGCACCTTTGGAAAAGCTAGAAATATTATTTTTTAATAAATTCATATTCGGTTTATAATGGCTCCAAAGTGGATTATTTAAATATTAAGGTGGGGATGTGTCGAAAAACACTCAACCAATAGAATTTAGACAGGTTTGGGTCATTATATTAACCTTATCATTAATTATTAACTCTTAGTTAATTAGTTTCACTTTTACAATGTCTCTTTGTATTTTTATATTATATGGTTAATAAAAGTACTATATACATCCAAGAGACCCCCAGGTGGTCCATTAATGATAAAACTATCATGATATAAGTCTCTTGGCCGAAACATAGATTTTTAAGAATTTAATATCAATTAATAATATAATATTTGTTTTAAAAACTCTTTTATGTCAATTTTGACACTATTCAATAATTGATTTTTGTAAAAATCATAACAGAAATATTACATTGTAAAAATTTAATTAAGTCAATACTAACATGTCATATTAACCTATAAAATTAGTTTAATTCATAAAAAGTCTCAAATTATATTTATTTCGGTATTTATAATATCAATTATGTTAATTTTTTCACTATTATGATAATTACTGTATCATCATTGTGTCATAAATAAATTAAATTATTTGATGTCTAAAAATTATAAATAAAATATAATTATGTAGGAAATCATTTTCTCTTTCTAATGAATTTTTACAATCAAATTTATCTTATGTATAACCCTATATTAAAAATTCTTTAGTAAATAAACTTTGATTTTAACTCATTTAACTCTTCTTTGAATTAAATAATAATAATGTCCTAATCTAATCCAAGTGGACCTAAATGATAATATTTTATTCCTAAGGTTGTTTTTGGTCTATATAAACTTTCCCAATAGAATTGGGACATGTGTTAGGGTAATATTAATATCATTTTTACCCTTAATTACCCTATTTACTTTTAACCATGGTAAATAAAAGTAAAAAGTTATTATTCACCAAAAATTATTTTCATCTCATTGAACCACATTTTACTCCTTGATATTAACTGTATCTCTCAGATTTTCAAAATTCTAATCACAGAAGCGGTAAAATTAGGTTTTATAAAAAATTCAGTTTTTTAACTACTACTTAGTAGTTTCACTATTCATAAAAAATTGATGTTTTTCAGAACAATGCCAAAATTTCACCCTAAGATATAATTGATATTCCGAATTCAAAAATGATGTCTATTTTACAAAATTCCAAAAATATAAGTTGCATTAATTAATTTTATAATTAATTCCCGCTGTTACAACAAATAACTTGTTTTTAAAAAACAATATTTATCAAAAGATTGGCAATTGTTTATGTCCAATTTCAAAGTGAAATTAATTCTAATGAACACCATTGGATAAAATGGTAAAAATATATTCTCATTATACTTTAAAACCACTAAATAATATAATTTATCATTATAAATTATTTTGATTAAAAAAGTTTTTTTAAGTATTTTTCACTATTCATAAAAATTGGAAGTTCACAGAAAAATACCAAAAATTCCAGTTAGGATAATTTAGATATTACAAATCCAAAAATGAAGTCCATTTTGAGAGATTAAATTTATAAAATTTTAAAAAGTAGGCATTACTATTCATAACAGCTACTTTGATTGGTCGTGGTGTGTGTTAGAACTCGAAGTTGCGTACAACACACGCTACTGTATTATTCAAAGAGAAGCGTACCGTGGAGGCTCGGGGTGTTACACATCTCCATTTAAACTTCCATCACTTATTGTTAAATATAACATTTCTCTTATTCCATCAGGCTCAGTTACCATAATTGAAATTATTGAAGTTATTGGATGAGTTTTCATATTTGGGATTATTCTTTCAATATTATTGATATATGACATATAATCTATACTCAAATGATTGAATGGTTTTGTAGGAATCTTTTCCAGGTCATTTGGAGCATTAATTCTAGTTACCTCCTTTATTACGGACCTCATTCCCTTCATGTGATCAAAGTCTACCTCAATGTATTGAGATTCACACATTTTGAACATAGCCCTATAACCATAAAAGGAATCAATTTGACCATTGAAATAGTTTCTGAGACATTGGTGGTATGAAGAAGGCATGGCTTCATGTTGATGTTGCCAAGGCATTCCAAGAAGAATGTTATAGGCTGTGTCCTAATGAAGAACCATAAAATATGAATTAAACACAATATCCCGAAATTGAGTTCTGAGTGTGATCTCAGCTAAAGGATCTTTCCCATTATTTTCATAACCTTGTAGCATTAATGTGGTTGGAAATAAGTTAGATTATGTGAGGCCCAATCTATGAAGTGTACGAATATGAATGAGGTTGACTCCTGAGCCATTATCAATGAAGTCTCATTAGATGTCTATGTCATTGAACTTGCCAGATAGATACAAGGGCATGATATGTCCATGTAGAACATCATCTTCATCATCATCTATAAAGGATATAACATCATGGAATTATACAAGATTATTCTCTATATCGTAAACCACAGTAGCAACAACATCAATTTCAAACTCTTTAGGACTTTAAAAAGCCTCAATAAGTGCTTTTAGAAGATCTTTTGACAGGTTAAAGGCATAAAAAATTGATAACATGGCCAGTACTTGGGATAGATATATAAAAAAATTATACTTTTGGTCCAGAGGTCAGCATTTCCTAGAATAGAGATACGGTTTTGCAGGTGTCTTAGATATTGATACCCCTGATGTAGATATACCCTATATCAAAGAAGAAGCTTGGAATACACATGGGTTTGGTAGATTAGATTGACATGGTATATCTAATTTCTGAGATAATGATTGTTTAACATCTAACCGGTCTTCCAAAATAATCATGTTAGGACCAATCCTGTGATGTACGAGAGAACTTCCTTGTTCTTGCTGAGCCCGCTGAAGGGCTATCCCACGAGTTTCTACAGCATAAATGGTTCCAGAAAGGTTAGAGTGGAAATAGTGGATTCTGTAATACCTGTGTATTCCCCTATATCCTTGACCTTTAATTCCTCCATTAATTCCCTATAGAGGTACACGGAACCCATGGTCATCTTAACCATTTTAACCATCAACATAGGGATCGGTTAAGTGGATAACATTCACAGAACGAAAGATCAATTATTCATTTAATGAGGATTCCTCTTGACAGGACGGTTTTGGTTGTGACTTTTGGTGGGGTGATGCCTATAATTTTGAAACATATGGCATGAAATCGGCTAGAGTCAAGGACAACTTTAGGCTTGACACAATCTTGTCTTCTTCTGAGAGCTCTTTGTGCTTCGGATCATGTCACTTCTATGAGGATTGTAATTTAAAGGGATGATATTTTGATGAAGGTGGTTTTTCTATGGCAGGAGTGATGGAAGACACAATTCATTGTTTCAATTATTTTTGTAGAAGGGAATGAGTTTGATTGATCATTTACCCAATCATCCAATCATCACATTTATGTGCATTTTTACCTTTTACTTCCATCCATTAACCTTATTCATCTTGATCAGTTGCAGTAACACATGCTACCTGGGATGATGAACGTTTCAACTTCACTTGTCTATAGTTCACCATTTTTTGTAGGAGGTCCTTGAAAAAACACTCCTAAATGGGATGCCACAATATCTGGTGAAATGGACAACAATTCAGAATATCTTCATCTCCTTCATTTTTTTCTTTCTTTGGACTTGACAACTGAACCAAATTGTTTTCCAAAGACGAGATGAAGTAAATAAGAACCTGTTTATTCCAAGAAGAATAAAATTTTTCCTTTAACTCTTCAAAATGTTTCCACCATTGATCTTTTTGATCCTCTTGACGAAGCAGTCAGTGACGCTGACACTCAAGAGGAGGAGCCCTTTTGATAATGATGGTTTTGAAGTGGAATAAGGTATAATTGTTCTCTTGAGTGTGACTATAGTGGCGTTTACATTTCTTTTTCACCTTCCCAGAGCTGATGGAATTATATGAGATTTAGCTTTAGTTTCCACAATGGAATCCTCCACCATTTGGTTAATTAATGAAAGGTCTCAAAACCCTCTTATTTATATCACTGGGATCAGTGGTGTGCATAACTCATCAAATATATTTCACACAAAAATTGGTATCAACTCTTTCTTTAAGAAGCTACATATATAAGGAATACATTAATCATTTCCATCGAGTAATGAAATATGAAACTCTTTCTTTTTTACTTTTGTTTTCAATTTTTATGATAAAAACTATTGTCTTTGGAAACGTTAAGATGAATTGAAGGAGGAATTTCTGATAGAGATCTTCCAATCATGTAATTGATCGAGGTTCCAAACTGGTATACCAGACAAATGCTATTCCCTATAATGAACGCACAAAGAACCTACGCTTTTTTGCTTCTTGTTGTTGAGGAGTCCCCGTAATGGGATCACACTGAGACCTGAAATGTGTTATGTATTGTTCTGGATCTCCCAATCCATTAAATATTGGGAATGTAGTATTCACAAAATTTGGTGGGGGAGGGATCAGATTCACCCATTCAGGGTAAGCTCTCTTTTCCAACTGAACTGGTGTACACCGTTGTTCCATGCCTTCCAATCGGGTTGTTAATGCCTCAATTGTGTTCATAATAATTTGTGGAATATCTAGAAGAACTAAGACCTGTATAGGTACATAATCTAGAGCATTAACTGGTGAAATGACTGGAAAAACCAATGGTGGTGGTGCTGCTGGTATTTCTATTAGATAACCCACAGGAACAGGACTATAAGGATGTGTTTGATCCAACCCAAGATGTGTACCTAATGGAGGGAATCTATCATCCATATTATTAGTTACCACAAATCCTCTTTACTAAGGATATCCCATGTGATGTTCATGTTGAGGATCATTCTAATAAATATATCTAGCATAAATTATGCTTTGAAGTAACTTGGTATTGAGTCTTTTAAACTCTTTCATAGCCTCTTCCTATTATGATAATCTTTTTTCAAGTGAATGGGATTGACCTTCTCCAGTGGGAATGTTAAATGAGATATGATTTTTATTTTTCCCCTTATTATAATCCTTTTAATGGGGTGAGGGTTGATTACTTGAGGGAATACCTAGATTCTAGGTAAGCTATTGATTTTGGGTACGTAAACCCCCTTAATTTTCTTCAATGTATACCATATTATGGATAAGAATTTCATCTTATGATTCCCCTGGACTAGACTAATTTTCTAGAGGATCTTCTGAAATAGTGTTAAGGACATTTACTCATGTATAATGCATTGATGAAATTATGTAAGTATATTTTTAATATCCTCTACTTCTGTATCTTCTATGAGACTCTACTCTCCTATATGATGAATTTCCAGGAACTATTTCATGAATAGATACCCAATGGAAATCCTTGGATAGTTCTGTTGTGCTCTCTCTTTGTGGTTTATTCCCGAATTGGGATAAAACCGACTTCCATTTAAGAGGTGATTGTAGATGAGAAAAATCCTCCAGCCCTGCAGGCAAGTGATGTTTATGTTCTTATTCTTCAAACCATCAATCTTTTTTTATTAAATTCAATGGTTGAATTAATCAATCCCCTACCCCTACAGGCTGGGGTGTCCCTAGAACTGACATGGTTGAGATTTGTGCATCTGATCTTATGATTTTGGGAATTTTGGTTCATAAATTAGTTGGGTGCATTATCCAAAAACCACTCAAATGACATTTTTTCAGAATATCATTATGCTATTTTAGACATTTGTGTTATCTGATGTCTGAAATCCTCTAATAGGGGGGACTACTAAATATTATTATATTCTTGATGCAAAATTATCTCAATATCTCACATTCTTTGGACCTGACTCAAATGGGAGATAGTTGAGGCATGTTCTAGATAATTTATTTGATTACATAAAAAACCTATTGATTTTATCTAGCTAAGTGAAAAAAAATTAATGACACAACTTTTGGAGAGATTTGATGATTTTTGAGTGTATTAAATTTTAATGCCCCATTCAGACCCCATCCTCTGATATGAACACTAGATGGATTATCAGAAATTAATTGGCCTAACCTCTTTAGACTATTGAGGCATACAGAGAAAATGGTTCTCTACTTCTTTTCATCCTTTGGAGGTCGGGAAACGGAGTGATATGCCAAGTCAATTTGGCATTGAAACCATTATATTACCTTTAAATGATTTTGATATTCATCATACGACAATACTTTGGTTTTCAAATGTTGAAGATTCTTCTATAAGTTTAGGCATACATCATGTATGCAATATTCTTCCATCAATTCCGAAATTTTATATTGTGAGTTTGAAAAATTCCAAAACATTACTTGTAATGAACAAACCCCACTTACATAGAGCCGGTGAATTATTACATAAAAATGGCATGATTACACGGAATCAAGTCCTGAAGGATTGATTAGTGTAGCAGTCTTGGAAGATAGAATACAATACATGAAATTTGAATCACAATTTCTAACACAAATCAAAGAATAGATAATCCATTGATAATGAAATTATTCCCCTAGTGTAACCCTTCATATAGAATATAAAATACCATTTGGAATACTGGGAAAATAAAACATAAAAGGGTGAGCTCAGATACTCTGTAAGGGTAAATAATTCAGCGGAAGCTATAAACATTTAAGGAATGACGTATAATTAGAAAAAAATCCTTTTAAAATAATACATGAACACAATATAGTAAAAAATAAGTCAAGGATTACCATATAATAATTCACATGGATATTATACTAGTCGAATAATCTCATGTAATAACTAATTTCATAAATAGGGAATGCATTATGCCTGACATAATACCTACTACTTCAAGATCTTGTGCTAATAAATTTCACAAATATTCTATCCAGGTCTTCTTCCAAGACACTAGTTTGTCTCATGAGACCTACCAATGCATCAGGGGGCTATAGAGGGCCCCTCTTGTCAAATACTATGTCAAATTTATTCATCATATTAAAAGGGTGGAACATAAAAAAATCATTCATATTAAAACAAGCTTTCAAAATGTCAATTATTTAACCATCAACCATGAATGGTATAAAAAGAGCACATCCATAGTAAAACATATCACAACTCATTCAATAAAATATGGATTATTTTATCATACTAAATTATCCTCAATAAATAAATAATATCTAGTGAAGGATAGTGAGATTGTCGAAAATGATCAGTAAAACAATTTGAGATAAATATCTATTTTCATAAAATCTTTTAAATGTCACACAAATTATAAAGGAATTCATTAAAAAGAAATTTTTGAAGCAAAGTGTCTCACAAAGCGTTGAAAATTTTTCAAGGAATATAAATTTAAACAATCTTGTCTATATAAATGAATCCTTAAAATCATTTTGAAAACATGGACATTATTTAAATAGATTTAAAAAAACATTAAAAAAATTAAAATGATGCTCTAGATGAAGAGATAATTCCATTAAACAATAATATATTCCTTTTGAAAACTTTTTTTTGATATGTGGACATGGATGATAAATACGTCCCAATCAATACTTACACACAAACAATCTTATATAATATTGAGATTGAGAAATTAACCCTTCCATTGTACTCTCCTTTGGTCGAGGGTAAGTTTAACCTCCTGTATAATGACGATGGTATATTTTTAAATTATACTAGATCTATAATCATTTTTATGATACCTTACATGATTCATTTTTGACATTATATTAACCATTTAATAATAATTTCCATGTCAATGTAACATTTCGGGTAATAATCGCTTTCTTTATCATACATGTTTTAAATTGTTATTTTTTATCGTATCACCTATATCATGATTTAATTACATATAAAATATAGAAAATTATTTATATATCATATATATTCTGAATATAAATATGTATAATAGATTGATATATGAAATGGAATACACTGTTTAGGGAGACGGTAGGCTATAAGTACACATAAACGCTATTTCCATTTTCATATCATATTGAATGGAAGTTAGTGAATGAAATATATTTATCTACATAAATATATATTATTCTATTAGAAATATTATTTCATATATCTCATACTTAATCAATATATATATTTTTATAAAATTTCCTGAATGGTTATCATTGAAGATGATTCTCATCTCTTCTTGGAGACAGTAAGTCGTGCGTATGCACGAGCAGAAATATCATTCTATTAATGGTGAAACAATGATTAATTAGATGTTATAATATATATTCATAATAATTACCATGTTATATATATTATTTAAATTAATTATACTCATTATTATAACCATTAAAATAATATGTGTTGAATAATAGACTACACCATTACGTGGAGATGGTAAGTCGTACGTATGCATGCATGGTGACATTTCATTCATTGGATGGATAGAATAATGAATATGGTTGTAATATATTTATAATAATATCTCATTATGTAGAAGTTAATAGAGTTATTATTTTATTACGGTAACAAAAAATAAAGAGGATTAATAAGAACAAAAGAACGTTGAAAGAGGTAATAAAATAATTTCCTCTTATACGGGTGTTTCCTTTTTATTTGAACAAAAAGGCTATTTAAGAAGGCGTTATGCACAAGGTAAGGCCTATAAGTTGAATTGAGGGAGTTTTGGAGGAAACTTGTGTTGGGTTTGGCCTACCCAAATGGCTATGGATTTGTGAATTTATGAGAAGGGTAAGTTCCCTTATATAAGAGAAGTGAGAGTCACTTTAGGAAAAGATTGAAATATTAATTTGTTATAATATTATTTTCAGTTTCTAATACCTCCAAATTTATTTAGTTCAAGTAGAAGGTGGGTATGTGTCGAAAACCTCCCAACCAATAGGTTTTAGACATGTTTATATCAATATATTAACCCGATATTTTAGATTTAACCCTTAGTTAAATAGTTTAACTTTTACCATGTATTCTTGTATTTTTATAATACATGGTCAGTACAGTTAGTATAAAATTACAAGGGAACAAACAATTGGTTCATTAATGAAATATCCCACATTATCTACGACATTTTCCAAATATATGATTTTTAGGACTATTTTACAATTTAATAACATAGTATTTTTTTTAAAAAAACACATTTATGTGAATTTGTACACTACTCAGTATTTGGTATTTGTTAATGTAATAAAAACTTGATTAATTTGAAAAAAACACATTAAATAAACCCTAACATTTCATATTTTCTTGTAAAATTCATGTATGGTATCAAAAGTTTCAATTTACATTTATTTTAATATTTATAATATCAATTATTTTAATTCTTCATTAATAACATAATTATTGCATCACTATTATGTCATAAATAAATTAATTATTTAATGTCTAAAAATTATAAATAAAATTATATGATTTAGAAAATATTTGTATATTTCTGATGAATATTTATTTTTTAATTTATCTTATGTATGTCGAATTTAACACTTTTAACTCTTCTTTAAATAAAATATAATAAATGTTCTAATCTAATCCAAGTGGAAAAAAAAGAATCATATTTTTGTCTCAATGTTGATTTTAGCCGAAATACACTTATCCAATATAATTAAGACACGTGTTTGGGTAATTTAATATTATTATAATATTATTTTCACCTTTAATTACCCTATTTACTTTTAACATAGCTAAATAAAAATCACAAGATACTATTCAAAAAAAATATTTTCACCCTATTTAACCACATTTTACTTACAGATGAAAACCATTTGTCTTAGATTTTTGAAATTAAATTTACAGAAGCGGTAAAATTATGTTTTATTCAGATGTTTAAATGTCCCTAGACGGTTGGTAATGGACTTTAAAAATTTCAATAAAATTTTATACATCTAATCTTATTATAAAATGACTAAAAAGAAATACATTGGAAAAATATAGGTATTTGGTATCTATTTGGACTTTAAGATAAATTTTAATTAAAAATAATTACTTAAATGAAAAATCTGGGTTTTAGGTACTATGCAATATTTTTCACTATTCATCAAAAAATTGAATGTTTTCAGAATAATGCCAAAAACTCACCCTAAGATAATTTTGAGCTTCCTAATTGAAAAATGAATTATATTTTACCAAATTAAATTTTTAGGAGTCTCTATAATTAATTTTATTATTGTCCACATAAATACATTAAAAGTAGTTCTTTTAAGATAATAGTTATTCTAAATATATAACCATTTTAACAAACCACATACATTTCATTATATATATATATATATTTTATTTATGTGAAAAATTATAAATAACATTTAAAATTTATTTGTAACTATTCATATTATAATGTTTAATTGATATATAAATATATCCTTTAAATAACTAATGGGTTGTTTTGCCAAAAAAATCAATCTTGCATGTAATGCAAGCCAATTCGGTGTTGTGTGTAATATAAGATATTTACACTAAAGAGATAACATACAATAAAATCTTGGGGTGTTACATTCTGCCCTCCTTCAATAAATTGCATCCTTGCAATTTTAAATTGTTCTTCCAAAAAAAGGTTGATATTATAAAATACCTTTTTGGAAAACCCACATCAGAAATATGGTTAATAAAATTTAGTCTTAATAATATGGGAAGGGAAATGAAATATTCACCACTAAATAAGGGTTTCGAATAGGATAACAATGGTGGAAATTAGAGACACATAATTTGAGGGAAAAGATAAATATTTATAGGGAGTGATTTACTTCATCAATAACAAACAAGTGGACATAAAATGGAATATTGAGGGCCTCAAAGCCAAAAATATATGTTGATTTTAAATATCATTGGTTCAAAAAACATAAGTTATTAGGATAAAACATTTTTAAATTTTTTTTAAAGAAGATGGATTAATATACTATCATGATAAGAAATCATGAAAAAATACCAGATTTAATTACCAATCATAATTATAATCTCACCATTTGGTTGTGCTTTGATCTATTTTCACTTCATCCATTACACTAGGAAATGATGTTGAATTTTTCATTCCTGAAATGTTGGAAGATCATGCGATCAATAAATTTAATGATAGTTCATTCCATTTGTCTTACCAAAACTGTTAGAATAAGTTATCACATATGAATAAGTCCACTTATAGTGAGATAATACATTAATCTAACATACTTCAATTGGAGTATAAATTATACTATAAAATAATGGATAACCTTATAATACATCCAAAAAATAAAAATTTAAAACATTAGAAATAGGTAAACCAATCTAGCTTAGCATTTATCTCTTATATCTCATAGGGAAATTCCTGGTTGTCTCATTCCAAACATGTAAACACCTTCATCATCTATTCTCTTGAGTCCTAATAATAACATGAATTATCATATATCCTTATTGAAAACATGCATGTTTCATTGTTCCAAAACATAGTGGATTAATCCTTATGTCCCAAAAATTTGTACACTTCATCCATGACAGCATAACTCTCTTATCAAAAATTCCAAAATCAGTTCTCAAGAAACATGCATCATCCAATTTACTTATTAAAACATAACTTTATTATCTTAATAAAAGTAATATGTTAAGGGTTATCTTTACCTTAATCATGTGTTCTCCAAATATAATCTTACCCTTAAATAAATTTTCTTTTTCCTTTATAACAATTCAACCTATTTTTGACAATCCTTAGTGAAACATATAAACTAAATACTCCTTATATAAATCACTTATTCAAAATTATTTATTTAAAATACATAAATACTCCAATCTTTCTAATTTATTGGTTGGCATGGAACTAGTACTTCCTTAGTTTAGAGGTATATTCTTATGTTTGGGTGTTCAATTGGGTAATTCCCATGATTCACACAGATGATACACTGAACACCATAAACATTAGTCACTCTATGACCATTTTTCCCATAGAGATAACATCTTCCCCTCCAGTTGAGGTATTCCTCAAGGTTATTCATCCCTTCCTATTGAAAAGTAGGAAACTGAATCTTCGTTCCTCTGTGATTCTTAAAATTTGATAATTTATAAACGTTCGTCTTACTCTTACGTAATTAATTAGGAATTTCATATAAGATCACATTGTCAGTAATATATCATGATAATTGATTCGTCATAATCACAATATCCTTCTCTCAATTTATTATCTAATTTTGTTGCTCAAAATCAGCATATTTTCCATCACACTCAATGTTTATCCAATTCCTTCCAATTTCCTCCATTAACTAAGAATATAAATCCCATGGTGAGAATTAAATCTCATTCAAGAAAACCACATAATAAAGAAAATTTATTTTTAATCTATAACATCTTAGGTTTAATCCTAGGTTATCCATGATCGTTAACAAATATCTAGGGGGTTATTTTATACTTATCTTCAAAGTCAATCATATGGTTATGATCCCTAATCTAAGTTTTCCAAATCTATTTCCAAGGTAGTTGCTAAAATTATTTTGATACCAACTATAATGCCTGACCCC
Organism: Viscum album; assembly: GCA_963277665.1. NCBI lineage: Eukaryota > Viridiplantae > Streptophyta > Magnoliopsida > Santalales > Viscaceae > Viscum > Viscum album. The sequence continues at coordinate 812,738,505 of OY728122.1, read as the reverse complement.
AGTTACCCATAGCTAGTGCATTATTACATAACATTGACATGATTACAATGAATCAAATCCCGAAAGACTGATTAGTTTAATAGTCTTGGAAAATATATTACATTACAAGAACATTACATTAATATTTCTAACATAAAACACATCATATACAATCCATTGAGAATGACAATATTCTTCTTTCATAACCTTATTAATTGATTATAAAACACTTCTTGGCATCCTGGGAATATAAAACATAAAATGGGAAAGGTGAGATGCTCAGTGAGGGTAAATAATTCAGTGGAATCTATAAACATTTAAGGAAAAATTTATAATTAAAATGAATCCTTTTAAACCTAAATCTTGAACATAATATGGTTAAAATAAGTCATACATTAACATATAAACAAGCATATTGATATTATTCTAGTTGAATAATCACATGTAATAACTAATTTTTTAATTAGGGAGTGCATAATGCCGGACATAATGACTACTACGTCAAGTAATTGTGCCGAGACCATTAATAAATATTATTTCAAGGCCTTGTTCCAAGACACACGATTGTCTAATGAAACCTACTGATGCCTCGAGGGGCTATAGTGGGCCCTCTTGTCACTTTCTAAGTCGAATGCAATCCTCATATGAAAAGGGTGAAACATAACATAATCATTCATATTAAAACGAGCATACTAAATGTCAATACATTAACCATAAACCATGAATGGTATAAAAATAGAACATACATAGTAAAACATATCATAACTGATTCAATACAATAAGGAAGATCATATTATAATAAATAATCCTCAATCAAAAAGTAATATTAATGAAAGGATATTTACATAGTTGAAAATGATAAGTAAAACTCTATGGGATATATCCATTTTATATGAAATCATTTAAAAGTAAAAAAAATTAGTAAGAAATTTATTTTAAAGATATTTTTTAATCAAATTGTCCCATACCACATGGAATCTTTTGAACAAAATTAACATTTAAACAGTCATGTCCATATAAATATATCCTTAATATCATTTTGAAAACATAGACATTAATTAAATAGATTTAGAAAAATAAATCTTTAAAACATTTAAAATGATGATCTAGTTAAATAGTCTCTTCCATAAAACCTCAAAATATTACTTTTGAATTTTTTATAATACATGGTCATGGATGATAAATATTTCCCAATAAATACTTACACATAAACACTCTCAGATAATAAATAGATTGAGAAATTTACCCTTACCTTATACTTTTCTTTGGTAGAGGGTAAGTTTAACCTCCTGTATAATGACCATAGTATGTTATTAAATTTTACCAGAACTATATTCATATTTATAATATCATACATGATTCATTTATGACTTTATACTACCCATTTAATAATAATTTCATTGCTAAAGTAAATTTTTTTCTAATAATCTCGTTCTTTACCGTACCTGTTTTAACTTGTTATTCATGATTGTATCACTTATATGATGATTTAATTACTTTCAGAATATAAAAACATATTTATATATCATATATATTCAGAATATAAATATGTATAATAGATAGATATATGAAATGTAATATACCATTTATGGAGATGGTAGGCCATACATACGGATAAACCCAATTTCCATTTTCATATCATATTGAATGGAAGTCAGTTAATGAAATATATTCATATACATAAATATATATTATTATAGTAGAAATATTATTTCATATATCTCATACTTAATCAATATATATATATTTCTTAAAATTATCGAATGGTGATTGTTGAAAATGAATCTCATCGCGTCGTGGAGACGGTAAGTTATATGTACGAACAAGAGGAAATATCATTATATTGATGGTGAAACAATGTTTCATTGGATGGTATATTATATAAAAAGAATAATTAACATTTTATATTCATTATTTACATTAATTATACTCATTATTATACACATTCAAATAATAAGTGTGGAATAGCATACGACACCATGACGTGGAGGTGGTAAGCAGTATATACACATGCATGGTGAAATAGTCATTCATAGGATGGATTGAATAATGAATATAGCTGTAATGTATTTATAATAACATGTCATAATTTAGAAGGTAATGGAGTTATTATTTTAGTATGGTACATACATAGAAAGTAGAATAAAAAGAAGAAAAGAACATTGAATGTGGTGATAAAATAATTACCTCTTCTTCAGGTTTTTCCTTTTTATTGGAACAATAGGGCTCCTTAGGTTGTCTTTAATCCCATGTTAAGCCCTCTAGGATTAAGTGATGGAGGTTGGGAGGATATTTTGAAAGGTTTTGGTAGAGAAAAATGGATTTGGAGGTGTGAATTTAAGAGACGGTGATGTACTTTTTTTGTAAGATAAGTTAGGGGAACTTTAGGAAAATCATGAAATATTATTTTATTAGAAAATTATATTTGCTTTATAGTAGCTTAAAATTGATTTATTTTGAGTCTAAGGTGAGGATAGGTCGAAATTCTATCAACCAATAGGGTTTTTACATGTTTAGAGAACCATATTAACCTTATATTTTATATTTAACCCTTAGTTAAATAGTTTAACTTTTACCATGTCTTCTTGTATTTTAATAGTATGTGGTTAATATAGTTACTATAAAATTTAAGGAGAACCTCAAGTGGTTCATTAGTGAATTATTTTACATTATATAAGTCATTGTACAAATATTATAGTTTTAGTACTATTATATAATATAATAAAATCGTATTTGTTTGAAAAACTCATTTATGTCAATTTTGACACTATTTGGAATTTGGTTTTTGTTAAAGTCATCAAAACCTGATTAATTATAAAAACAATACATTGACCAAACCCTAACATGTCATATGCACCTAGAAAATTCGTGGATGGCATCATAAGTATCAATTTAAATTTATTTTAATATTTATAATTTCAATTATTTTAATCTTTCATTGACAAGGTAATTACTGCATCATCATTGTGCATTAAATAAATTTAATTATTTTATGTCTAAAAATTATAAATAAAATAATATGATGTAGGAAATATTTTTATCTTTATAATTAAAATTTATAGTTCAATTTAACTAATGTATAACCCTATATTTAAAATGGATTAGTTATTAATATTTGAATTTATCACTTTTAACTCTTCTTAAAATAAAATATAATAAATTTCCTAATCAAATCCATCTGAATAAAAAAGGATCATATATTTATACTAAGTTTGATATTTCTCTAAATTCACTTATCCAATATAATTGGGACATGTGTTGGGGTAATTTTATATTATTATAATATTTTTTACCTTTAATTACCCAATTTACTTTTAACCGTGGTTAATAAAATTCAGAAGTAACTATTCACCAAAAATTATTTTCATCCTATCGAACCACATTTTGCATAATGATGATAACCATGTCTATTGGATTTTTCAAATTAAATTCACAGAAACAGTAAAATTATATTTCTTGTAGATTTGCAAATGTTCCTAGAAGGTTGGTAAAAGACGTTTAAAAGTTCAATAAAATTATATATATAATCTTATTATAAAATGACTCCAATGAATTAAATTGGAATAATATAGTTATTATTTATATATTTTTTAATTTTAGATAAATTTTATTTAAAAATAATTATTTAAATGAAGTAGTCGGTTTTCAGGTACTCTGTAGTATTTTTGAGTATTCATAAAAAATGGAACGTTTTCAGCAAAATACCAAAAATTAACCCCAAGCTAATTTTGATATTCAGAATTCAAAAATGAAGTCAATTTTATCAAATTAAATTTTTAGTATTTTCTAAAATTAATTTTATTATTGTTCACAAAAGGATATAAAAAGTAGTTCTTTTAAGAAAATAGTTTTTCTAAATATATAACTATTTTTACAAAACTTATACATTTCATTATAAATATATTTTATTTATGTGAAAAAAATATATAAAAAATTTAAAATCTATTTATTACAATTCATATTACAATATTTAATTGATAAAAAATACATCGTTTAAATAATTAATGTGTTGTTTCGCAAAAACTCAAACTTGCGTATAAAGAAAGCCAAGTCAGTGTTGTGTGAAATATAAACTATTTAATTTAAAGAGACAACAACCAATGAAATCGTGGGGTTTTCCATAACTGGTAATTATTTTTTATCCAATTTTTTTTTATTTTTAACATATCTTCATCATCTTTCACTAGACGTTTCTCTAATTGGTCTGAACAAAGTGGAAACTTCTTGATTGTTTTATTAAAAAAATGAAATCAGTCGCTTTTTCTACTTTTGTATTAGAAGACAAATGACCTAAGGGAGGTTCGAAGAATGACCTTTCCCTTAAGATTATTTTTGATTGATAGAGTATTTCACCTGTTAATGACAATGTATCATACATGATTGGTATTGTGATGGAATGTCCCTAGAGATAATAGGGATTTCTCATTACTATATCATCAATTAGATAATTAACTCGACAATGTGAAATACTACTGCATACAGAACTTTTGCATCAAATTCCATCATTAGGAGTACCACTATGGTAGATTACAGTAAGGGATTATTCCTCTTACTCATTGGTCTTCTGGCCACACGGAGGGTTTCCATATCTCTCATTCGGAGACAGGCTCTCTAGATTGACTGAATTTTTTTGAAGGAAGCCATCAAAATTAAGTGTATGATGGGGATGTTTATAATTACTTATACTACTCCCATAATTTGGTAATGATAGGGTGGGATCTTAAGATACAATAGATAAATGTGTGAGGGCTTCAAGAACTCCAACAATAAGAGAAGCCATATCGCAACTTGGATCTTGATTTTCTAATTGTTTTTGGTGAGACTTCTTCTAGGACGATCTCATACACATAGTTGTGGAAAATTTCTATGAGAACTGGTTATTATGGAAATGTAAATGTGAATCCTTTGGTGTGGTCATCATAACGGGCCGATTACCTCAAATTGGAAAGGGTGTATGTTCTCGATCTTGTTTTCCATATGATATGGGGGAGTATGTCCCATAATCCTACTGAACTAGAATATAGGTATGTATCTAATTTGGAATAGAATTATGACTTGTCATCCAAGGTTTGGGGATAGATTTTTGTGTTTGTCCCCTTGGTACTACTGATTATATTGTTATGATATTCTGGCATGCTTCCAGAATATGGGCAGGAATTTGTGTATTCCCTTTCACCATTACTAAGATGTGTTTGGTGACTTCAGTGGCTAGAATATGAATATAAGTGAATTTGTTATTTGTATTATGTGTATGTTCCCGCTCCTATCCTATTTTTATTATCAATGGGTACTAACAATATTAATGTATGATGGTAGGATGTCAAGTTTGCCCCATATTTGTCATGGGAGTTTTCTGACGGACTTCTCTGGGTGCTGCCAAATGAGACTATTGGTTGGCATGATGAATTCCAGTTGGGGTATGTACCTACATTATATTTTCTATCATGAATGGTTGACGAACTTCTTTCAATACTGGAAGACGAGACTGCTGGTAGAATCATTGAGTGTAAGCCTATGTATGTTTCTATTTACCAGTCGTCACCATATTCAATTGGGGGGATGTAAAGTCCTGGAAATTTCAAGGAAATTTCTTATTTCTAATTTCATTGAAATTTTACGAGTAGCAGTTTCTGACGTCACCTCATTCCGAGGCCCGGTGTGCCCGGAATCAATTTCCGATGTTTAGCTCGGGTACATTTAGTGAACGAACGAGCGGGTTTTCCTAACTTTTTAACCGGTGCTCGGAATCGAATTCCGAGGGCACCGATGAAACCGAATCACCGGTAATTCCATAAGAACACCTTTTCCGAAGGTGCATTTTCTCGGGCGGTGTTGTTAAAAATGTGAAGAACAAAATTATAATTGTTTTACTATAATAATTTTATTTTACAACTAGTGGTCTAAGTGTTAGGGAAAATGAAGTTGTGAGGATGTTGGGGTGGGGCCCACACAATCCCCCACCTCCTTAAATTTCCTAACCCCCCTTTAAACACCCCTTAGCTTTAATGTGTGACTCATCCTCTACCCCTCTTAATTACAAGTCAACTCTCTCATTTAATGATTAGATTAAGTTATTCAATGAATTTAATTAAGAGTTTAATTTTTTATTCTTGGGAATTCATGGATTGGGAATAATAAATAAGGGTGAACCTTATTTTTATTTTGGGGGTTGTCGTGTGAGAGGAATTGGGAGAGAATACTCAAATATTGAGGAGTCGTCATCTACTATGTTGGAGAACGCGAAGAACGTCAAGACCTCGACGAAGAAAGCCATCACTGCAAGGAGCGATCGTCGTGCCTTTCTCCTCCTCTCCGAAACCGGTGTGAGATGCTGCCCAACATCGGACGATCTCCGTAAGCATGTATGGAGCCTCTCCCTGCGACGTCTTTTTCCACAATGCTCACCGATCGTCAACTCGTTATCGAGGTAGGGGATTAATTTGTGAATGTTAATAAACCCATGTTTATTTCCTTCTAAAACAAAGAACACGGATCAACTCAATATTAAGCTGATCCGTGAAAAAATATGTTGCAGGTTGGGAATATTTGATTGTGGGGAAAAACGTAGGTATTTTTTTTACGTTCAATGTTAATTTATGTTCCTTGTTGTTGTTTATTAATACGCATGTTATCAAGATAACATGAGGAGGTCGGACTGCACAAACACGGCCGAACCTTCTCCCAATTTTGTTGATTTTTCATTGTGGTTTGGAACGAGGAGGCACGGTGCAATGACACCGCGCAGGAACGAGGAATAACATGCGGTGAAGGAGCACGACGCCGTCGTGCCGCACCGTTGAGGCCGAAACAAGCCGCGGTTGGAGTCGGGCCATGGCGGAGGGGCGCGACGCCATCGCGCCGCGCCAGAGAACTATAGAGGCCCGCTGTCGGGGCGGGACGTGGCAGAGAGAAGTGGCATCGACGTGCCGCGCCGGTTGAAGGAAGGCCTCTGACCAGGGCCGTGGCATTCAGCAACTGGGGGCGGCCGGACTTTCGGGCTGCCGGAGTATCAAGAGCCGCTGCCATTTGGCCGCGGTGGTTCGAGATGGAGGGGCCGGCTGGGCCGGCCACTGGAGCCAGCTAGAGGTGGGACACTTCGTGTCCCGCGGGCGCGCTAAAGGAAGGCCATTAATGGCCGGCCGTTACACCATCACGGGGGCAGCGCCCCCCCCCCCCCCCCCACCGCATCCCGCTCGGCCGAAGCGGCCTGGCCGGCCACGCTGGGTCGGGCCCCGCACTGGGTCGGGCCACCCGCGCTGGGCCGGGCCGCACCGGCTAGGCCAGGCCATGCCAGCCGGGCTGGGCCGCGCCCTTTTGGGCCGGACCCGGACTCGAGTTGCGTCGTCCCGGTTTGGGCCGACCCCAGGGGATCTTGGCAGGGTCGGTCCGGGCCCAAACCCCCTAAAACCGGGCATGTTCATTCAAACGCCTGTATCATGGGATACAGACCTCTGATCAAAGTACTGTCAGTTGCAATGTGATACTTGGATCTATACGGTCGTTTCGGTATATTATACTCAAGGTTTCTGTGAACATTGGGTATTGCCGGGTTGGTTCGAACATGAAGCCAACTGGGCCCTTGGAGCGGAAACACTTATATCATGAGCTCCAGATACCCGATTGACCTGCCGTCGACATTGTTGGATTACTCTTGATGAGATGGAACTTTTGGCATACTTCACCTGAGGTTTGGGCGCAGTTGGAGTAAGTCCAAATTGGATTGTACCCGAAATCCAATTGGGCCCCTGGAACAGAAAAGCTGATAACTTTCAGACCGGGCGTCCGTTTGACGAACCGTCAGCGGCGTTGGTGATTACATTGAGAATCAGTCCCTTTGTGTATACCATATGTGAGTGTGAGGTACATTTGAGATACAGTTGGGTTGGTTCGTACACAAAACCAACCGGGCCCCTGGGACGAAAATGCTAATAACTCATAGACCGGGCGTCTGATTGACCCATCGTCTATTGCGTTGAGACCCCTATGATGAGGCAGTCCTTTGAGATACTTCTTCTTCGGAATTTGGGATACTTGGAGTATCGACCAGTAGCCTGTGGAGCAGACCCTCACGGAGACGAGCATACGGAGTACGGAGACAGTGTAGCTGGCTGAGACCTGATTACTGCTTGTCTGATTCGAGTCGGAGAGACTTTTATAGCCCAGTGGGGAGCACTACTGCGTTTGGGTGGAAGACCCACGATGGGGAGCACTACTGTGTTTCGGTGGCAACCCCGTGGTACTCGACATGAGGAGTACCTCTGCAGGCTATTAGGGGGGGGTGCACTACTGTGTTTGGGTGGCAGACCCTGGTGGGAAGAACTACTGTGTTTGGGTGGCTGACCCGCGATACTCAACAGGAGGAGTACCTCAGATGTCTTAGGTTAGTGAGAAGTATCTCAGAGTCATGACAGGATCACTGTACTTGTCAGAGACAGAGGTCTTCGGTAGTTGCGGTTTCGATAATGAAAATTCTGGATTGAGCTGAGTCAATGACCTTTGTGTTTTCCTCATGATTGAGATGGGTTACTAGATAACATATGTATATGTTTGGGAATATACCTAAGTAGTGGTTATCCATCGACTTCATATCTATGTGATACCTCATAGCTGAGATGGGCTACTTGGTAACTTAGGTATATGTATGGGCTTATACCTAAGTAAGGGTTATCTGTTGAGAACATCCTTTGTGTTTATCCTTTTTGGATTTAGTAAGACTTTGAGGTTCTTGGGGTCCCTACTAAGTATCGTATACTCACCCCTGCATGGGATTTTCCCACAACTCATTTTGTTGGTTGAAGATGATGGACATCACTTATCGTGGTAGAGGATTGTAGAGATGGACGGTACCCAGAGGTGGATCTCAAGACGAGTTGGTACAAGGAGGTGGATCTCATGACGAGTCGGTACCCGGAGGAGACAGACGTACGTGGAGTACTGAGGAGGACATTTTTACCTACCATTCAGGTAGGAAGCTGAAGGATGATCTAGGAGCTGCTTGTCACCTTTCAGTTGTTGTCCTTTGAGTTGTACTTTATTTCAGTTGTAGATGTACCTCTCTTTTGGGCTTGTATTTCCAGCCCCTTGTACTTCTCAGCACGTTTGTTTTACTTCTTACATAGTGTAGCTTCTACTTGTACTCTGTTTGTGTGTGTTTTCATTTCATAAAGGCAATTCCTTCCCTTTTTGTTGGGATTTACGACTTTAGTGCTAATCGCCAGCCGCTGGCCTATGGAAGGCGGGCTTGGGGTAGTCACGGCACGGGCCCCAAGGATAGGTCATGAAAAATTGGTATCAAAGGAGTTGGTTCTACCGCAGAACTTATAACGTCGATATTTCCTCTCTATGAAGCAATAGTGTTAATAGTACTGAGTGTGGTTTTCAGTTCAGGGAGTCCAATGCTGTTGCGGGCGGCCAACGTATCCATATACCAAGACCCTGACTACTAATTTCTGACTCAGTTTCCGAAAACACTAATTGCGTGTGTGTTTTCAAAGGTTCTCCCTTAAAACAGCTCAAACCAGGTCAGCTCAGTAGGTATAATCGTTTGACCATGTCCCATCTCTTTCTTTCAGGATTTCTTTCCACGGACGATCATCTAGATCCCTGAGAGACATACGTACTGAAAACCTACCGAGCGAGGAGGCCTCAGTAAAGGGCCCTCTTCCAGTTGATACACCAGCGGAGGCCCCAACGGTACTACCACCCGTTGAGCCACCGATGCCACCAGCCCTAGCAGCAGAGTGTGCACGTCGTTTGAGCGCACTGCACGAGTTCTAGCGCCAGAGGCCACCCTGGTTCCGGGGAGAGACAGACACGCAGGCGGATGAGGATTGGCTAGAGGTTGTGGTGAGAGTTTTCAGGATAGTGGGTACACCAGCAGACTTCATTGTGATCATTACTGCTAGCCTCCTTCAGGCAGCAGCAGGAAGATGGTGGAGTCGGATGCTCCAGTTTTGCGATGAGATGACCCTCACATGGGGAGACTTCGAGACCTTCTTCAGGGTGGAGTTTAAATCAGTGGCTCTACACCCCGAGTGTGTTCAGGATCCTCTACCTTTGCCTCAGGATTTTCCATCAGTAGAGGAGTCATCTGTAGGCAGTAGACAGATGATGCAGAGGTCCAAGGGGACCGGAACAGTAGATGTGCGGCCTCAGAGTACATTTTTTCTTGTGTGAGCCACATGAAACTGAGCCAACCATACGAGGATAAGGAAGTGCGACACATGCGGCAGGAATGTTCACATGGCACGTGATTTTTCGGCTCCTTGCACAGTTGATCCGCAGGCATTGGAGGAGCCACTGAGACAGAAGCAGTGCTGAGTGCTTGAGGACAAGGCAGTAGAGCTCCGGAAGCAGGTGGATAGGAGCGGAACTAGTGGGTTCCTTTTGTTCTTTATACTTCTAATTCCATGTTTTTGTTTCATTTGTGTATGTGTACTATTAGCTGCAATAATAAAAGAATCTTATCTTTGTGATGATTGCTATCCGTCCATTTGTTTGGTTGATACTAAGAGGTCCCGGTTAGTAAAATTGTTGACTTGACCCTCACTTTCGAGATTTCTACTGAAGGAGACCCAGTGACCTCACACTGATGCCAACAGTGTGACTCGACCCTTGGAGGTGAGAGTGACGGTTGGATCTCTTGGTAGTAACGTAGAGGCCTTACGACATCGTCCATGGCATGAATACATCATTCATGTCAGGATAGAATGTATTAGGCAATGGGTGTGGTTCATCCCTGGGATGAGACCATGTTTGTCCTCTCAATAAAGGATAAATCTTAGCATCTCTTACAGATCGTAGGTAGAGAAGGTGCAGATCATCCAGGAGCGGATGAAGACTGCACAGTGTAGTAAGAAACAGGGAACTGACACCATCCTCAGAGACTCGGGCAAGTAAAATTTCATGAAGAAGAAGTTTTAAGGACAGATGAGTCTGTGGAGAAGCAGACGTAGAGGCAGAGCTAGGAGAACAGCATGGGGTGGTTCACATATCAACATGTTACAACCACCCTCCCTTGTTATCCCCACCACATTCAGGGAGCTGGAGGGTATGGAAAAAGAGTAGCTGTATGCGATCAAGAAGTGTGACCCAATGCCTCTAAGAATGATCCGAGGAATAGTCTGTGTCCACTACTAGCTACCGTAGTAACAGACGTTGATACAAATCATTCTTTCCTTCTACAAATCTTGTCCCACACCTAGAGTTTTCAGCCAGCAGTAGACTTGACCCTCATGTCTGGAGATACCTTTGGAAGGAGACTCGATAATCACACTTATTCCGACAGTGTGATCTGACCCTTGAGGTGAGAGTTTCGGTCAGAATCTCTTGGTCACAGCGTCGAGGCCTTACGATGTTGGTCTGAGTATGGATTGGATCCACAATTTATACACAGATTCACTCTATTAGGAAAAAACGATGTGCTTTATCTACAACGTTGGGATGGGATTTCCTTGGTTGGGGAAGAGGAAACCCTAGGCAGCACAAGATAAAATCATGCACAGGAGGGTGCGGTCAATCACTCTTGGGTCAGTCAACATTACCCTCATGGAAGCGGGTGTTTTGAGTTTCTGATCTAATCAGTAAATGGAGGCCTCTTGAGTTCGAGGATGACGACCAAATCTTTTTACGGGTCTCACCTCGATGAGTTTTATGGAGATGTGGCTGAGGCGGAATGTTTTCTCCGAGGTTCATTGGACGTTTCTAGGTCTTAGAAAGGTAGGCGGGGTGGTTTACCCCTTGACCTTTCCACCCTAGTTTCACTGGGTGCATGAAATCATCCACGTACCTCAGCTGAAGAGATACGTGCATGATCCTTCACACATCATCGACCTCAGGGAGTTGGACGTCGATGACAGGGTGATATGAATGGAGGTTCCAATGGAGATCGAGGATCGACAGGAGCGGGTCCTATGTTGACAGTCGATTCCTCAGGTGCGCTTTCACTGGTAGCTCGAGAACCTCCAGGAGAGCACATGGGAGCAGAAGGCTTAGATGCGTGCTCAATACCATTTTGTTTTCGCTAGTGTGCGTTGAAGCATTATGGGGACGTAAATCCCTAAGGTGGGAGTAATGTAAAGACCGGGAAATTTCAAGGAATTTTTTTTTCTATTTTTTTTGGAATTTTACGAGTCCGCAGTTTCTGACGGCACATCATTATGAGGCCTGGTGTGCCCGGAATCAATTTCTGAAGTTTAGCTCGGGTACGTTCAGTGATCAAACGAGCGGGTTTTCCTAACTTTTGAATCGGTGCTCAAAATCTAATTTTGAGGGCACCGATGAAACCACAGTGCCCATAATCACTTAGGAAACCCTTTTTCGAAGGTGTGTTTGCTCGGGAGGAGTTGATAAAAATGTGAAGAATAAAATTATAATTGTTTTACAATTATAATTTTATTTTACCACTAGTGGTCTATGTTATAGGGAAAAGGAAGTTGTGAGGAAGTAGGGGTGGGGCCCACATGAACCCCCACCTCCTAAAATTTCCTAACACCCCTTTAAACACCCCCCAGCTTTAATGTGTGACTCATCCACTACCCCTCTTAATTACAGGTCAACTATCTCATTAAATGTTTTGATAAATTTATTCAATGAATTTAATTAAGAGTTGAATTTTGAATTCATGGGAATTCATGGCATGGGGTTAATAAATAAGGGTGAACCTTATTTTTATTTTGGGGGTTTTCATGTGAGAGGAATTGGGAGAGAATACTCAAATATTGAGGAGTCATCATCTCCTTTGTTGGAGAACGCAAATAACGTCAAGACCTCAACGAAGAATGCTGTCACTGCAAGGAGCGATCATCGTGCCTTTCCCCTCCTCTCCCCAGCCGCTGTGGGACACCGCCCCACCTCGGACGATCTCTGTTAGCATGTACAGAGCCTCTCCTCACGATGTCGTTTTCCACAAAGCTCACCGATCGTCAACTCGTTATCGAGGTAGGGGATTAATTTGTGAATGCTAATAAAACCATGTTTATTTCCTTCTAAAACAAAGAATGCGGATCAACTCAATATTAAGTTGATCCGTGAAAGAATATGTTTCGGTTTGGGAATATTTGATTGTGGGGAAAAATGTAGGTATTTTTTTACGTTCAAGGATAATTTATGTTCCTCGTTGTTGTTTATTATGCCACCTGTTATCAAGATAACGGGAGGAGGTCGGACCGCACGAACATTGCCGAAACTCCTCCCCATTTTGTTGATTTTTCGTTATGGTTTGGATTGAGGCGGTGCTGTGCAACGACACATCGCGAGAACAAGGAATAACATGAGGCGAAGGAGGGTGGTGCTGTCGCGCCGCACCGTTGAGACCGAAAGAAGCCGCAGCCGGAGTCGGGCCATGGTGGAGGGGCATAGAGTCGACGTACCACACCGGTCAAAGGAAGGCCACGGACTAGGGGCGCGGTGGTCAGCAACAGGGGGCGGCCAGACTTTCTGGCCACTGAGCATCAAGAGCAGTGTCCCTTTGGCCGCGGCAGTTCTGGAGGCAGCGGCCGGCTGGTTTGGCTGCTGGAGCTAGCTGGAGGTGGGACCCTTTGGGTCTTGTGGGTACACTAAAGGCCATACATTACACCATCATGGGGGACAACCCCCCCCCCACCCACCCCCCCCCCCCCCCCGCATCCTGCTCGGCCGAAGCGGCGGAGCCGCTCAACACGCGGGTCAGGCCCGCGCTGTGCCGGGCCCCTGCTCTGGGCCGGGCCACACTGGCTGGGCCAGGCTGCGCCAACTGGGCCAAGCTACACCCTTTCGGGCTGGACCCGAACCCGGGTCGGGTTGACCCTGTTCGGGCCGACCAAGGGGCTTCTAGGCTGGGTCGGTCCGGGCCCAAACCCCCCTAAACCAGACATGATCGTTCAAATGCATGTATCATGGGATACAGACCTCCGATCGACACATCGTTAGTTGCGATGTGATCCTTGGATCGATACGGTCGTTTTGGTATATTATACTCAAGATTTCTGAGAACTTTGGGTACATACAGGTTGGTTCGAAGAGGAAGCCAACCGGGTCATCTGAGCCGAAACACTTATATCTTGAGCTCTGGACGTCCGATTGATGTGCCATCAACTATGTTCGATTCCTCATGATGATACAGAACTTTTGGAATAATTCACTTGTGGGTTGGGCATAGTTGGAGTATGTCCGGATTGAATTGTACCCGAAATCCAACCGGGCCCCTATAACGGGAAAGCCAATAACTTTCAGATTGGGTGTCCGTTTGATGAACCGTCAGCGGCGTTGGTGATCACGTTGAGAATAAGTCCCTTTGAGTATAACCTATGTGAGTTCGGGGTACATTTTAGAAACAGTCGGGTTGGTTCTTACATGAAACCAACCGGGCCGCTGGGACGAAAATGCTAATAACTCACAGATCGGGCGTCCGATTGACGTGTCGTCTATTGTGTTGACACCCCTATGATGAGGCGGCCCATTGAGATACTTCTTAGTGGGAATTTGTGATACCTGGAGTATCGACCAGTAGCTCGTGGAGAGGACCCTCCCGGAGACAAGCAGACGAAGTACGGAGACCGTGTAGCTGACTGAGACCTGAAGACTGCTTGTCCGATTTGAGTCAGAGAGACTTGTATAGCCCAGTGGGGAGCACTACTCTGTTTGGGTGGCAGACCCGCGGTACTCGACAGCAGGAGTACCTCTATAGGTTATTAGGGGGGGTGCAGTTCTGTGTTTGTGTGGCACACCCCGGCGGGAAGCACTACTGTGTTTGGGTGGCTGACCCGTGGTACTCGACAGGAGGAGTACCTCAGCAGTCTTAGGTTAGTTAGCAGTACCTCAGAGTCATGACAGGATCACTGTACTCTTCAGAGACGGATCTCTTCAGTAGTTGCGGTTTCGATAATGAAAATCTTAGGTTGAGCTGAGTCAATGACCTTTGTGTTTTCCTCATTATTGAGATGGGTTACTAGATAACTTACGTATATGTATGGGCATATAACTAAGTAGTGGTTATCCTTCGACTTCATATCTGTGTGATTCCTCGTGGATTAGATGGGATACATGGTAACTTATGTATAAGTATGGGCTTATACCTAAGTAAGGGTTATCTGTTGAGAACCTCCTTTGTGTTTATCCTTGTTGGATTTAGTGAGACCTTGAGGGTCTTGGGGTCCCCAATAAGTATCGTATACTCACCCCTGTATGGGATTTGCCCGCACCTCATTGTGTTGGTTGCAGACGATGGACATCACTGATCGTGGTGGAGGCTTGTAGAGCTAGACGGTACTCAGAGGTGGATCTCATGATGAGTCGGTACCCGGAGGTGGATCTCACGATGAGTCGGTACCCGGAGGAGACGGACAGACGTGGAGTACTGAGGAGGACATCTGTACCCACACTTCAGGTAGGAAGCCGAAGGACGATCCAAGAGCTTCTTGTCACCTTTCATCTGTTGTCCTTTGAGTTCTACTTTATTTTTGTTGTAGCTGTACCTTTCTTTTGGGCTTGTATTTCCGGCCCTTTGTACTTTACAGCACGTTTGTTTTACTACTTACTTAGTGTAGCTTCGGCTTGTACTCTGTTTTTGTATGTATTTATTTCATAAATGTAATGCCTTCTCTTTTTGTTGGGATTTACGCATTTGGTGCTAGTCGTCAGCTCTTGGCCTATGGAAGGCGGGCTTGGGTTAGTCACGGCACGGGCCCCGAGGACAGGTCGTGACATGGGATTTCTTAAATACAGCCAGACAAGCCTACTGACTGTCTTATAATTTGTAAATAGGTTTATTTTCCTATTCATGGTACTCCACTAGATTCTGGTGGAGGGATTGGTGGGTCACAGCTAGACGAGTCAGCTGGGTAGCAGAATTATGACAGACTAGTGTATGTGCCTGCTTGTTGTTATCCATCAAATTAGATTGATGGACTTATCTGGTGCGGGAAATGGTAATAACCTTCTCCCTATTGAACAGAAGGTTTCCCCAGTGGTTCATCTAATGCGCCTGGGTCTGGGGGACCTGTGCGTAATGTCTAGAGGTAACACCCCCATCATGTTGGGCGTTTACTGCTGCACGATTCTATTAACAGTGATTGTTGGTGGGAGTCCTCAGAAAGGACCCATGCATCTTTGAATTGAGTCCATGAGTGAACTATTGATCCACCTCCCTATAGTATGGTAGGTACTGGTTATTGTGTTTCAGGGATAAAGACCCAAAAGTTTTGAAGATGGGGGTAGACACCATCTTCATATTGACCATCAGTCGTCATTGACAGGATGATCGAGGGTTGTTATTAACCTGGAGAGCATGTCGGATGGCCTCAAAGGTTGGGATAGTACCATGATGATTATATTCCCTTACTAGTACATTTTAGACCTAACATTGAAGACACTGAGTTGGTGATGACGTCCTTCTAAAAGATTATGATCCATCTTGAGTGGCAGCCAGGGAATTGAAGGGTTCATGTTTTAAGGAAGCCATTTTGGAGTGAAGAGAGTTTTTAGAAAACATGAAAAGAACAATAAAATCTATACTGGAAACAACTTTTAGATGGATTAATGCGCGATTGATTCCATTGTCTATCTTTCCTTTATCAATTGATAGTGTCCTGAAGGGTGGGTAACAATATTCACTTGATTAATTATACCCATCGGCTTCACCATTTTTCATTACATTTCCTTGGAACATATGGTCTAGTTTAAGAATCATTACTTATATGTGGTTTCCATTGTATTTATTCATTTAATTGGAAACATCCAAGAGTTATTTTTCCCAAAGGGACTTTCCTTCCAAAGGCAGTCGTTCGTGAATTTTAAACATAACGAATTCCTACCTTTGGAAAGAAGGTCCCTTTTTGATAAAGAAATGTTGGATGTTTTCGGTTCCATGAATAAATCCAAGGGAAACTGCCTGGAAGTAGTGATTCTTAAACTAGAACACACATTCCAAGGAACTGAGAACATGTGTTCTAGTTTAAGAATCACTAATTCTAAGTGGTTTCCATTGGATTTATTCATGGAGCGGGAAACATCCAATAGTTATTTATTCAAAAGGTACTTGATTTCCAAAAGAAGCCATTTGATAAGTTTAAAACATACAATACCTAATAAAATTCACTGGTTGATAGGATGGGAGTTCATAATCATAGCACTCTTTTGGGGGGAATTATTGTCTAGTTTAGGAGAACCTTTATAAATTTAAGATGTGCTCATGAATCTTTATTAATTGACCAAGTATAACATAGGTTTCCATTGGAATTTGTAATCACATATTATCTTGTGCTAAATTTAGAATCATACCTATATATTTGAGGTCCTTCATTTATTGATATACCTATATTTATTCGAGGATCTCCAACAATTGTATCCTCTCATATATTATTTAAATATTATTTTAATTATTTTTATGATCATACTAGTTTTTAAAACACTCAGTGGGGCACTCTGGAAATTATGGTCATCTCGGGGGGGGGGGGTGAATGTTTGTTTTGATATTGGGATCATACCAATAAAATGTGATACCTATGTATCCTTATGACATGAATCATAAAACTTGAGGTTCGATGCTGCTTAATGAGAAACATCATTCCTTTTAAAGCTATGTCATAAGTACCTAATTTTATAGTTTAATGTCAAGTGATAATGAAATCTAATAAAAAGGTGATTAGTCAAAGTTTGGTGTGGGAATTATGACGTAGCATCCCAAAGAACACAGAAATAATATGGGTTTCCAAGTATGACTATACCCTGTTGGGAATATAGCCCAAGGAGAACATGGTTGATTTGATGTGTTGGGTTTGAACATCAAGGAGGTTTCATACGTATCCCATGTGGATGGGAATCAAATCCCACGTAGTTCAATAACTCTCATAAGAGTGTATAGTCCTTTGAGAGAAATCTGTTTTGGATTACTTCCTAAAAAATATGCCTTGGTGATTTGGTGGTTTTAATTTAGGGCTTACATCCAAGGAAGATTCCCACATTTATTGAATTAGGGTTGGATTCTTGAAAAGGATATACAATGAGCTCAATCCCTGATGAAGTATTCCTACGTATCCTAATTATAGTGGAAATCGGAGTTCTCATAGTTCATTTATTGTGTTGGGGCGTATGCATGAGAGATTCCCATTAGAGGGAACATGACTGGATGTACCCTTTTGGAAGGGCACCCTTTTGAGCTTGTGCCTTCAAGAAGGAATCCAACATCTTCTGGTTTGAAGTGGAATCAGATTTCTTATATTTAAAGAAGTATTTTAAAAATTATGTGATCATGAAAAATATCTACGCCCACGTGATTAATGCTCGGTGTGAGAAACAAGAGGATGTAAAAAATTCTACAAAGGAACCAACGCTTTTCCTCCTCTACTAGTGGAAGAGGGATTGCCTATGGTAGCGGTGGTGGATGAGGGCGAGGAGACCGGGTAAGATGGAGAGGTGAAGAGCCTTTCCATCCTTTCACTTTACAATTAAAAAAGGTCCAATGTAAGTTAGTAGTGAAGGTGAAGGATGTATAGAGGATCAAGACTAAAACCTCTTACTAGAATGGTTAGGTTTTTACACCAGGATGTATTCTCTAGAATTGATCCTTCTAGGGGGGAGACATTTTTTTATGGAAAAGAAAGTGTAAACCATACCTTACCCACCAGAGTCCTGAGGATCCAGGTTTTAAAGATGAGAAGGGGAGATCAGAACGCAAACCCAAATCCTCCAAACTGAGAACATCCCAATACTGTTCAAGGGAGAATGGTCCATGTGACTACCGATTTAAAAACCCACAGACACTTTATGAATCCTAACCCCATTGTAAAACAAATGTGGGAAACCTATGACTTTGAATATACAAACCCAAACAATAGACACACTGATGTTTCTTTCCCAAATGTTTGATGAGTTGTGAGGTTTTGGTGGAGCCTTCATCTTAGTCCATTTCATATAAGGGATCCAAGGAAGGAGATACCCTTCTATGAGTGGCCTTAAATTGGGTACTTAAGTTGATATGTATGAATTATACATAGCTCCTCTGTGTAGGTACTCTACACAGTTGTTGTCACGACCCGTCCTCAGGGCCCGTGCCGTGACTACCCCAAACCCGCCTTCCATAGGCCAGGGGCTGGCGACTAGCACCAAGGCGTAAATCCCGGTAAAAAGGGAAGGCATTGCCTTTGTAAAGTAAACAAGCACCACAGAGTAAGCAAGCGGAAAAGTAAACACTAAGTAAAAACAGAGTACAACTGTAAGTGCAGAAAAGTAAATGGGCCAGTATACAAACCCAAACTGAAAGTAAAGTACAACTCGAATGGGAAAACAACAACTATAGAGTAAAATCCGGTACACCGAGCTATCCACTGGAGATCCCACCTGAAAGGTGTGTACAGATAGCTCCACTGCTCCTCGGGTCCCGTCGTCCGCTCCGAGTACGTCCCGCCCAGTGGTCCACCTCCAGGTACCGTCCTGCTATGCACGCCTCAACCACGATCAACGTTGTCCGTCGTCTGCAACCAACACAACGTAGTGCGGGCATTTCCCGTGTAGGGGTGAGTATAAGCTACTCAGTAGGGACCCCGAGACCCTCGAAGGTCTCCAAAAATCCACAAAGGATAAACCACAAAGGAAAGATACAATCACGAAGTAACAACCGACACTACTTAGGTATATGCCCATACATATACCTAAGTTATCATTTCAATACGCTCCAACCTCCGAGCCCAAGTACAACTCAGTCCACACAGGAAAGTATATGTATTCCACACAGGAAAGAAAAATGTAATCCACACAGGATAGCACAACACAATCCACATAGGAAGGTAAACAGGATTCAACTCACACAGGTATACATCATCGAAAAGGTGAAAGGGATGACCAGATATAGATACTGAATCATCTAAGCTGGGACCCACATAGGATACAAGACCAGCTGTCTTCATTGATTCATCTATACTGGGACCCACATAGGATACAAGACCAGTATTGAATCATCTATGCTGGGACCCACATAGGATACAAGACCAACATAGCTAGGACCCACATAGGATACAAGACCAGTTGTCTTCATCGATTCATCTATACTGGGACCCACATAGGATACAAGACCAGTGTTGAATCATCTAAGCTGGGACCCACATAGGATACAAGACCAGCACAGCTAGGACCCACATAGGATACAAGACCATTTGTCTTCATTGATTCATCTATAATGGGACCCACATAGGATACAAGACCAGTATTGAATCATCTAAGCTGGGACCCACATAGGATACAAGACCAGCATAGCTAGGACCCACATAGGATACAAGACCATCTGTCTTCATCGTCGCAGTCCGCTGAGGATCTTTGCACAATAGTCGTCGTCGAAGTCGCAGCCAGCACTAGGTTTCCGGCACACAGCAAGCTCGTTTGGGAGGGTCCGCTCCACGAGCCGAGAGGTTGATACATTAACTGTCACAAAGTCCAGAGTTGATGTATCCAAAAGTTCCGTATCATCAACAGGAACTCAACGCAACAGACGGCGCGTCAATCAGACGCCCGGTCTGAGAGTTATTGGCTTTTTCGTCCTAGGGGCCCGGTTGGTTTTTAAGGCAAAACCAACCCGACGGTACTCCACCTGCATCCAAACCTCGGGCGGAGTATGCCAAAAGATCCGTCTCACTTAGAGAAATCCACCAAAGCTAACGGTACGTCAATCGGATGTTCGTAGCTCAAGATATGAGTGTTTCCGCTCCGAGGGCCCGGTTGGTTTCGTGTACGAAACAACCCGGCCGAACCCAAAGTATTCCGAAACCTTGAGTGCGATATAACGAAACGACTGTCTCGATCCAAGGATCGTGTTACCGCTGACAGCGCGTCGTTCGGAGGCCCGTAGCTCAAGATATGGGCAAAAGACAGAAAATGGTCTGAAGACGGGGAGTCCTGGCCCGGGCCGACACGGCCCGACCCACCCCTGGGTCGGCCGAACCGGGTCGACCCGAACCGGGTCGACCCAACCCGACCGGCTCGGTCCGGCAGCTCGGCCCGGCCCGGCGGCGCTGTCCGGCTCGGCTGCGCGGCCTGGGTGCCGCGTGTGCGCCGTGCGCGGGGGCAAAGCCCCCCCTTTATTTCAAAAGGGTGGCGCGACAATATTCCGCGCCTTTGAATAAAACACCACCCTCCACATGGGGGGGGCCGCCTCTACAAAAACCGGGGAATTCAATCCCCGGTATTTAAGGATCACGGCCGGCCTTAGGCTGGCCGGTTTTATCCCACGCGGGACCCTCGGGTCCCGCCTCCTTTGCAAACCGGCGGCCGGCGAGGCCCGCCGCCTCCGGCTGCTCTGCCGCGGCCATAGGGTTGCGGCTCTTCCTTATCCGCTGGTGGCCGGTTTTCCGGCCGCCCCTTCTAGCTCTGCCGCAGCTCAAGCTGTGGCCCTTGTTCGATTGGCACGGTGCGACGGCGGCGCGCCCCTCCACCATAGATTGCTCCGACCGCTGCCTCCCTCGGGTTCTCCGGCGCGGTGCGTTGGCACCGCGCCCCACCTCCGCGGCCCGCTCCGGCCGTGGTCCTCGTGATTTCCGCGTGGTGCAACGGCACCGCACCGCCTTCGCCTTAATAACAACTAAGATCAACGAAATGTGGGAAGGAGGATCGACCGTGTTTGTGTGGTCCGATCTCCTCCCATTATTACGATATCAAGCGGTCCAAGCGAAAGAAATAAAACATAATGACAGGCGAGCACAATTTTATATCAATAAAACCGAACTAACCCCTACCTCGGTTTCAAGATCGGAGCACGTCAATGAGCCGCGGAAGACGAGCATCGGGGAGTTCGGGCGTCGCGGAAGAACGTCGACGTCGCGAAGCGAGGATTGGAAGTCGTTGACGGCGATTTCGTCGCGGAAAACCATCACCGAAGAGACGACGTGGAAGAAGAACGTCGCTTCTCGGATATGGCGTCGCGGAAGAACTGTGTTCTTCGGCGGAGAAGTTCTTCGTTGAAGAATGGTGTTCTTCGCATTCTTCGTCGAGGTTGAAGAAGAAGAAGATGAAGAAGCTTTCCCCAAACCTCTCAAGGTGGTAAAAGAAAACCAACCAAGATAAAATAAGTCTAAGCCTTATTTTATTTACAGAACTTAACCTCTTTGAATTTCAAAAGTTTGAAATTAAATAACTCATCTCAATTAATAACTCATGTTGTCAAAATTAAAAAGAAGGGGAGTTATTGGGAGTTTAAAGGGGAGTTGAAGAGTTAGGGTTCGTGTGGGCCCCACCACACTTAATCCTCTCAAGGGAGGTTAAGTGGATGTGGG
This sequence comes from Viscum album, assembly GCA_963277665.1. Classification (NCBI taxonomy): domain Eukaryota; kingdom Viridiplantae; phylum Streptophyta; class Magnoliopsida; order Santalales; family Viscaceae; genus Viscum; species Viscum album. Next base: position 812,716,291 of record OY728122.1, on the reverse strand, counting down.
TCCCACCTCTAACTCCCTTTGGGAGGATATAACCAACATGGTTTAAAAGAAATTGTGTTCTACAATTTATTTAACTACATCCAACTTTCCCCAAAACTAACTCTCAACCCGCATAAAACGCAACCTCGAAAAAGATCTCCTTAAGTGAAAATCGGCGCTGCGAGTTCATCGGTGCCCTCGGAATTCGATTCCGGGCACCGGTTCAAAAGTTAGAAATTCCCGCTCGTTCGTTCACTGAACGTACCCGAGCCAAACTTCGGAAATTGATTCAGGGCACACCGGGCCTCGGAATCAAGTGCCGTCAGAAACCGCGCTCCTGTAAAATTCCAAAGAAAATTAAGAAAAAATTTACCTTGAATTTTATGGGTCTTTAAATTACTTCCACCTCAGGGATTTACGTCCCCGTAAAGATACATCAAAACTACGGAAACAAATGAGGGTACTGAGCACGCATCTGTGCCTCCCGCTCCCAAGTGCTCTCCTGGAGGTTCCCGTGCTGCCATCTGATGCGCAGAAGAGGAATCGACCATCCACGTAGGAACCTCTCCTGTCGATCCTCGATCTCCACTGGGACCTTCGTAAAAGTCGCCCCATCGTCAACGTCAAGCTCCCCATGGTCAATGATGTGCGTCGGGTCGTGCACGTATCTCCTCAGCTGAGACACGTGGAAGACGTCGTGCACCCGGTGCAACTGAGGTGGTAGAGCCAGGCGATAAGATACCTCGCCAATCCTGCTGAGGACCTCGAAGGGTCCGATGAAGCACGGAGATAACTTGCCGCCTCATCCAAATCTCTGTATACCACGTCGAGGTGAGACCCGCAAGAAGACGTGGTCGCCATCCTCAAACTCTAGTGGCCTCCGCCTCCTGTCAGCGTATGACTTCTTCCGGCTCTGAGCTGTCCTCATCCACTCCTGGATGACCTGGACCTTCTCTGTCATGGCCCGGACCACCTCTGGTCCCACAAGAGCTGCTATGATTTCTTCTTTGCCGATAAGAGAAATCCGATCTCATCCCTTGGATGAACCACGTTCTTTTGCCTAATACAGTCAATCCTGACATGGATGGTACTAATCTATATCAAGGATGACGTTGTAAGGCCTCGACGCTACTACCAAGAGATCCAACCGTTACTCTCGCCTCCAAGGGTTGAGTCACACTGTCAGCTTCAGTGTCTGGTAACTGGGTCTCCTCCAGTAGATGTCTCACAAGTGAGGGTCAATTCAACAGTCAAAACTGGAACCTCTTAGTAAGAAAACAAAAGAGGACAGGAATGAAAACATCACAAAGGCATGCATCTTTTATTATTGCAGCTCATAATACAAGACGCTACACAATAGAAACAAGGAACTAGAAGTACAATGGACGTATCCACTAGTTCCACTCCTGTCCATTTTCTCCCCGAGCTCCATGATCGAAGGCCTCAGTTTCCTGAAGCTGAGCTCTCCCATGTCCACCAACTTCCTGCGGTTGGGGCGGACTTCCGGGTGGTGGCGGTGGCAACACCTCGAAGTGTCGCCCACCATCTACTACTCGTCCAGCTCCTTTGCCTCGTCCGCCTGCACCCTACGGACCACCGTGGTCGAACCTCTGTCTGGGAGGTCCCTATACCACTTGTTGATCATCTGTAAGACGAGTCAGGCAGTCTCGAGCCATGTGACCTTGCCCGCCGCATGCGTAGCAATGCCTGCCCCTCGTGTAGATGGCTCTCCTTCATGTGCCCCACACAACTGAATCTTCATCCAGTGACTGCCCATCTGATGGTCTGGCTCGTTTGGACCTCTGCGTCACCTGTCTACTGCCAACTACTGAAGACCCTGCTACGGGCCGTCCTGCGGAGGGCCCTGTCACTGGAGCCTGCTTGGCGAGAAAACTCTCCACTAGAAGGGGTCTCTCCAACACCTCTGCTTGCGTCAGAATGTTGAGGGAGATCATCGAAGCCCTGATCTCATACCTCAGTCCCTGCTCGAAGGTCCGGGCCCGGAAGAACGGGTCCCGTACCATATCTGTGGAGTAGCGTGAGAGATCAGTAAATCTCGCCGAGTACTGGGCCTCTGTCAAGCTGCCCTTCCGCAGCTGAAGAAGCTCCTGAATGCGCACTGCACCGAGGGTGGATGGGACGAACTCGGAGCGGAAGATGCTCTCAATGTCCGTCCAGAAAAGTGATGTCTCGTCGTGCACCTGGAGCATCAAGCTCCACCATCGGCCCGCTGCCGCATGCAGTAGGCTCGCTGCGTGGATCGCCATGAGGTCTGCTGGTGTCCTCACTAACCGAAAAACTATCACTACTGCCTTCAGCGAGTCCTTGGCTGCCTGGGGGTCCGTCTCCCCGCGGAACCTGGGCGGTCACTGGCGCTGGAACTCATGCAGTGCACTGAGGCGACGTGCATCGTCAGCGGATGGTTCTGGAAGTATCGGTGGCTCGGTGGGTAGAGCTACTGCCGGTGCCAGTGCTGACAAAGGGCCCTGTACCGAGGCCTCGTCGCTCGGTGGTCTGTCGTCACACTCGACTCTCGGAACCCTAGCTGGCTGCCGTCGTGGGGCCATCTTGAAAAGGAAACAGGTGCACCACGGTCAAAAAGTATACCTGGTGAGTTAACACAAGTAATCACAAAGAAAACTTGAAACACGCACGCAATCAATGTTTTTGTGCATTAAGTCCGAAATCAGAAGTCAGGGTCCTGGTGTACGGATACGTCGGCCGCCGCACCAACACTGGAATCCCTGGACTGATAACCACACCCAATACGCTAAACACTATTGCTTCACATAGAAGAAAGATCAGAGTCTGCGGAAGAACCGACCACCTCTGATACCAATTTGTCACGACCCATCCTCGGGGCCCGTTCCGTGACTACCCCAAGCCCGCCTTCCATAGGCCAGGGGCTGGAGACTAGCACCAAGGCGTAAATAACGGTAAAATGGGAAGGCATTTCCTTTTTAAAGTAAACAAGCACCAAAGAGTAAGAAAGCGGAAAAGTAAACACTAAGTAAAAACAGAGTACAACCGTAAGTGCAGAAAAGTAAATGGGCCAGTATACAAACCCAAACTGAAAGTAAAGTACAACTCGAAAGGGAAAACAACAACTGTAATGTAAAAGCCGCTACACCGAGCTGTCCACTGGAGATCCCACCTGAAGGGTGGGTACAGATAGCTCCACTACTCCTCGGGTCCCGTCATCCGCTCCGAGTACGTCCCGCCCAGTGGTCCACCTCTAGGTACCGTCCTGCTCTGCACACCTCAACCACGATCAACGCTGTCCATCGTCTGCAACCAACACAACGTAGTGCGGGCATAGCCCGTGCAGGGGTGAGTATAAGCTACTCAGTAGGGACCCCGAGACCCCTGAAGGTCTCCCAAAATCCAAAAAGGATAAACCACAAAGGAAAGATACAATCACGAAGTAACAACCGACACTGCTTAGGTATATGCCCATACATATACCTAAGTCATCATTTCAATACGCTCCAACCTCCGAGCCCAAGTACAACTCAGTCCACACAGGAAAGTATACGTATTCCACACAGGAAAGCAAAACTTAATCCACACAGGATAACACTACACAATCCACAAGGGAAGGTAAACAGGATTCAGCTCACACAGGTATACATCGTCGAAAAGGTGAAATGGATGACCAGATATAGATACTGAATCATCTAAGCTGGGACCCGCATAGGATACAAGACCAGCCGGCTTCATTGATTCATCTATACTGGGACCCACATTGGATACAAGACCAGTATTGAATCATCTAAGCTGGGACCCACATAGGATACAAGACCAGCACAGCTAGGACCCACATAGGATACAAGACCAGCTGTCTTCATCGATTCATCTATACTGGGACCCACATAGGATACAAGACTAGTATTGAATCATCTAAGCTGGGACCCACATAGGATACAAGACCAGCACAGCTAGGACTCACATAGGATAAATGACCAACTGTCTTCATTGATTCATCTATACTGGGACCCACATAGGATACAAGACCAGTATTGAATCATCTAAGATGAGACCCACATAGGATACAAGACTAGCACAGATAGGACCCACATAGGATACAAGACCAGCTGTCTTCATCGTCGCAGTCCACTGAGGATCTCTGCACAATCGTCCTCGTCGAAGTCGCAGTAGCAGTCGTAGTAGCAGTCGCAGCCAGCACTAGGTTTCCCGCACACAACAAGCTTGTTTGGGAGGGTCCGCTCCACGAGCCGAGAGGCTGATACATCAACTGTCACAAAGTCCAGAGTTGACGTATCCAAAAGTTCCGTATCGTCAACAGGAACTCAACGCAATAGACGGCGCGTCAATCAGACGCCCGGTCTGAGAGTTATTGGCTTTTTTTGTTCTAGGGGCCCGGTTGGTTTTTAAGGCAAAAACAACGCGACCGTACTCCACCTGCATCCAAACCTCGGGTGGAGTATGTCAAAAGATCCGTCTCACTTAGAGGAATCCACCAAAGATGACGGCACATCAATCGGACGTTCGTAGCTCAAGATATGAGCGTTTCCGCTCCGAGGGCCCGGTTGGTTTCCTGTACGAACCAACCCGGCCGAACCCAATGTATTCCGAAACCTTGAGTGCGATATACCAAAACGACCGTCTCGATCCAAGGATTACGTTTCCGCTGAAGACGCATCGTTCGGAGGCCCATAGCTCAAGATATGGGCAAAATACCGAAAATGGTCCGAAGACGGGGAGTCCGGGCCCGGGCCGACCCCCCCTGGGTCGGCCGAACCGGATCGACCCGAACCGGGTCGACCTGACCCGGTCCAACCCGGCCGGCTCGGTCCGGCAGCTCGGCCCGGCCCGGCGGTGCGGGCCGGTGCGGAGGCGCGGTCCGGTGAGGCGGCACGGTCCGGCGCGGCGGCGCGGCCTGGGTGCCACGTGTGCGCCATGCGCGGGGGCAAAGCCCCCCCCCCCTTTGTTTCAATAGGCCGGCGCGGCAATATGCCGCGCCTTTGAATAAAACGCCCCCCTCCACTTGGGGGGGTGGTGCCTCTACAAAAACCGGGGAATTCAATCCCTGATATTTAAGGATCACGGCCGGCCCTAGGCCGACCGTTTTTATCACACGTGGGACCCGCAGGTCCGACCTCCTTTACAAACCGGCGGCCGGAACGGCCGGCTGCCTTCCACCACTTCGCTGCGGCCCGATGGCCGCAGCTATCCTGATCTCCGGCGGCCGGCGAGGCCGGACGCCCCCGGCTGCTCCGCCGCGGCCATAGGGTCGCGGCTCTTCCTTATCCGCCAGTGGCTGGTTTTCCGGCCACCCCTTCTAGCTCTGCCGCGGCTCAAGCCGCGGCCCTTGTTCGATTGGCATGGCGCGACGGCGCCACGCCCTTCCGCCATAGATCGCTCCGACCTCTGCCTCCCTCGGGTTCTCCAGCGCGGTGCGTCGGCACCGCGCCCCACCACCGCGGCCCGCTCCGGCCGTGGTCCTTGTGACTTCCGCGCGGTGCAAGGGCACCGCGCCGCCTTCTCCTTAACAACAACGAAGATCAACGAAAGGTGGGAAGGAGGATCGACCATGTTTGTGTGGTCCGATCTCCTTCCATTATTACGATATCAAGTGGTCCATGCGAAAGAAATAAAACTTAATGACAGACGAGCACAATTTTATATCAATAAAACCGAACTAACCCCTACCTCGGTTTCAAGATCGGAGCACGTCAACGAGCCGCGGAAGATGAGCGTCGCAGAGGTCGGGCATCGCGGAAGAACGTCGACGTCGCGAAGCGAGGATTCGAAGTCGTTGACGGCGATTTCGTCGCGGAAAACCGTCACGGAAGAGACGATGTGGAAGAAGAACGTCGCGTCACGGATATGGCGTCGCGGAAGAACCGTGTTCTTCGGCGGAGAAGTTCTTCGTTGAAGAATCGTGTTCTTCGCGTTCTTCGTCGAGGTTGAAGAAGAAGAAGATGAAGAAGCTTTCCCCAAACCTCTCAAGGTAGTAAAAGAAAACCAACCAAGGTAAAATAAGTCTAAGCCTAATTTTATTTACACAACTTTACGTCTTTGAATTTCAAAAGTTTGAAATAAAATAACTCATCTCAATTAATAACTCAAGTTGTCAAAATTAAAATGAAGGGGAGTTATTGGGATATTAAAGGGGAGTTGAAGAGTTAGGGTTCGTGTGGGCCCCACCACACTTAATCCTCTCAAGGGAGGTTAAGTGGATGTGGGTCCCACCTCTAACTCCATTTGGGATGATATAACCAACATGGTTTAAAAGAAATTGTGTTCCACAATTTATTTAACTACATCCAGCTTTCCCCAAAACTAACTCTCAACCCGCATAAAACGCAACCTCGGAAAAGGTCTCCTTAAGTGAAAATCGGCGCTGCGAGTTCATCGGTGCCCTCGGAATTCAATTCTGGGCACCGGTTCAAAAGTTAGAAATTCCCGCTCGTTCGTTCACTGAACGTACCCGAGCCAAACTTCGGAAATTGATTCCGGGCACACCGGGCCTCATAATCAGGTGCCGTCAGAAACCGCGCTCTTGTAAAATTCCAAAGCAAAATAAGAAAAAATTTCCCTTGAATTTCACGGGTCTTTACAGTTGTGCCTTGTAGGTACCCCACATAGGAGTGCCACATAGTTTTGATGTGATGTTGTGTCATGATAGCCTTTATGATGACTGAAAAATCATTCACATAGGGGAACCAAGACAATGTAAGATTCAAATTGTAAAATACATTCAAAACATGTTTATCCTGTCTAATGATATTTTATCTCATGTTTTTTTAGATTTACCTAGGATAGTTTGAGGGATCTGGGTGAAGGAGCTAAGTAATGGGAGCTTCAGGAAGTCTATCAAATGTTTTCAGTCCTCAAATGAGAAGCTCGTGGCCTATATTTATTGGCAAGGAGGTGGGATGGTAAAAGTCAATTTGTCGACAGAGGTCCACAACACTATTCCTCCACACAGTCCCTCCGTGCAGGTCTACCATGTAGGGGTATCAAAAGTATACCATTGTGGAGGGTCGCCACGGAGGCTCACTACAAAAGTCTTCCACACAGGGTCTACCGCGTAGGTATGGTTTGCAGGTCACCATGGTAGCCCTGCATGGTATGTCTTCTACACAAGCCTTTGAAAAGTGGGATTTCCTTTTAATTCTTCAGACATTGTATTGGGATATTGTAATATTCAGGGCTGCCTTCATAGTATTTTTTATTCCTATGTAGTTTCAATAAATATCCAGATGTTGAGACCTTCCATCCTCAAGACAAAAGAGAGATAATGACCCCCTTCCCCCTTGTCCGGCCTCTAATAGGCCCCAACATGGTTACTTGCACCAAGGGTAGGTAAACATTGGAAAAATATGTGAGTAATTACCCTTTTAAATAAAAAAGTTCATGAAATAAGATATCTCAACCTAAAAAATTCCAATATTCATATATTTAAAGAAACTAAAAACCATCCCACATGTATGTTTAACGTAAAACTGCTGAGAATACAAGGAGAACACCATTGTACGTATAAAAAATAAAACTATGAAATGAAACATCAACCGTCCCCAATATCTGAGATAGAGAGGTATAACATGGTCCATGGAATCTCCATGGAAACTTGAAAATATTTTTATATACATAGGGTGTGAATTAAAGTATACTATGTAAGAAAATCAAAATTTACTCATGAAAAAGTTGGAGAAGAAAACTAATGCCCCTCTAAGAAAGCACTCTTACTGAAATACACCTAACACGGTATAATATCCACCCATACCTTACTAATGAAACAAATCACAAAATATGACATGAAAATTAAATGAAAGTAGTAATCACATCAATATTTGGGTACCCCACACCACTTTCCACTGGTTCACTGATAATCCCTAATAGAGAATGTCCTGAATCTACCACACTCTCCCACAAGCCCCACTGTCACAACCTTCCCACACACATGGGCCACATAAAACATCCCACTCGCAAACACTTAGGCTACAACAACAACACATCCTAAAGACACATAGGAAAGTACACCATATCTCATCCCAAAGACACATGGGAAGCACACCTCACCCATAGACACACATGCCTCACAACCACACCAAAACCTACCTAAAGAGTATTGGGCTACCCATTCCTAGAAGAGGGACCAGAGAAGATCCAGTAAACTTCCATCCATCCCCCCACTAAGATGTTGGGAACGGACACCCTTTCACATAACAATGGGGGTGTTTGACACATAATGATCAACACATGTGGGGTGTATAAAAAAACACAAGGAACCACATTTATATAAATATATGTACAAAAAACTCATACATGATGATGTGTTTTCAGAACAACAACCATCCCACACAAAAACATCCAATTCCTCCTACCATACATCGACATACTACCACGAGTGACAGTCACTTCCATAAGATGATAAATGACACCCACTTAACTATAATCTACAATTTGAAACATACCCTCATAAAATTAATTTAACCAATTATCATTATTCATTATCAATTTATTTATTTATTTATTTCATACCTACTCAGGAAACTGCAAAACACTGCAAACATTATAAGGTGAGCAACCATACCAACCACTTCCAATTATAAACAATGAAAGAACAGACATGGTAAAAGAATCCATTATAACACCCAGTCATAATATAATGGAATCTGGAAACTCTGATCAAAAGTCCCAATAAAGGAAAAAAAATCCTTCTTCAAAATCATCCCTCTGAAACCATCCTCGTCCACCCCGCTACACGAGAAGCACCACATTCAGAAAAACAAAACTCACCGTGCATGTAGTCCCCCTACACAATACCCTATCTTCAATACATATTCATCCACGGACACCATAATTCATAAAATTTATTCCACATTTTCCTTCTTATCAATAACAACCCCCCTCTAACACACCTCTTCAAAACCACACTCGGTAGCCCCAATGCATAATAACACCACACTGAGTAACATAAACAGGACACAAATCGAATTTGGACTCTTGATACCCAAGAAAGAAAACTACCCAGATTAAGTCCCACTAAATAAAAAGTTCACCCACTAAACAATCAACCAATCCCTTATCTTGAGATTCAATCACACCCCCTTCCACCCATACTCATATCCACAGTGCCAACAATAGAACCATACTACCAGTACAAACACAGGGTCAAACAAAATTGTACATAGCACACAACGACACCACACAACAAGGTGTATTCATATTTAGCATAACTCATTATTTAATTTCTGTTAGTAAAACATGGGTTATAGCATAACAAGTTTGATTTGGGGGAATCCATTTAATTAAATAGATATTCATGATTAATCAATTTTTCATGTTTACAGCCTTTCACCAAATGATTAACGAAAATAATTCATGGGTATTGTGCTCTAATAGAGACCTCTAATGACAATGATTTTTATTATAATACAACCCATTAAATTCACAACAGGGATCAAGGATGACATAGAAAATTAATTCATCATCATATTCGTCTTCCCAACCCTCATTTATTACTCTTTATTATCTTCATTAAGTTTGTGTTCAACCGTATCCAAAAGGGGACATGAGTAAACCCACCTAGAATGATACACAAAGGAAGGAGAGATAATGTAAATCCCTACATGGAATAATAAAGGATAAAAAATTCTTCCATGTAAAAAAAATACGGGGCGGTGTGATTAGGAGGGAATATTTTGGGGGGAAAATGAACATACTGCTAAAGCATAGACACAAAACTCCTCGAGGGAAAAAGGCTTTGTGCGAACCAAGAGAAAACAAAAGGGTTTAATGGAAGAGAGGATACTGTATTTAGAAAATCTATATCCTATATCAATAGAAGTAAATATTTCCAAGCAATATTAAAGTTGGATTGGGGTCAAGACCACATGGTTTAAATATTTCAAATCCCATGGAAAGTTTTAATATTAATGATATTATTAATATCCTTATAAATTCATTCATAAACTCTCAAACATATCTCTGAACTCAATTTATTTCAAATAAAACATAATAGGGGTGAAACTAGAAATACAGGGAAAGGTTGGAAATGACACACTGGTGGCTGAGTCTGTAGAGACATGACCCTAGTTTCACAAAGGCAGTTCCATATTACATTACATTAGTATAATTTCAAGAAAGTCGTATCCCAAAGTAATGAATAGTTTAGTAGATTTGGATATCAAGATATTCACATAAGTTGACATTACACCTTGAAATTAAAAACAACATTAAAGTTCTGTTGGGAACATCCACCACTCTAAGATTATCCCTACAAGTCTATCATTATATACCTCTTCATATCCTGGAAAAAATTAAACATAAGAAGGGGTGAGTTCAGATACTTAGTAAGGGTAAAAAATACAACAAAATATATCAAAAACATAAACATTTGTTATGGTGAATAATAGAAAACACATTCCTTTAAAAATAATAAACATGAACACATTATGACAGGATTATGAGCTGAGTAAATATTTCTATAATAACACATAATCATGGGTATTATAGTAGTCAAAAAACTACATAAAATATGAATTTATTACTTCATAATGAGGGAAATAAATTTTTTGAGTATTCTAAAACATACCTTTAAGGCCTTGTCTAAAAAATCTTAAAATTATTAATGCCTCATCAAAAGTCATATCAAAAAATGGGAAAGGCCTCAGCCAAGCCTATATCTATTTGTCCCCTGAGACATACTGATGCAAAGAAGCGGTATAGAGGGCCCCACATGTCACATAATAAGTACAATTCATTTCTCATATGAACAAGAATACACATAAACAAAATATACATTCATATTGATAGTATGATATGAAATGTAACTATCTTTCTCCAATCATTATACATAAACACTATCCATTCAGAGTAATATGTTGAATGGTTTCAAGATAGAACATCCATATTAAAAATAATAATAAAAAATTCAATGGAATATAGTAGATGATATCATGAAATATTATTTCTATTTATACATAACAGTCAATAAGAGTGTTGACATAAATGGAAACACTCTTATAAAATCATCGAGTAATTCTTGTGATAAATACTATTTTTCTTTGAAAAGAAGCGTTCCTTTGATTTTTTTATAAAAAAATTTAAAGAATATAGTTTTTATAATTACAAAAATATTTTTTTATAAAAATAATGGTTTCTTAAAATATATTATAGAGTTCCATAGAAAATAGGTAAGAATTCATGAAATTCATTTGGAACGGTCTTGTGTTTCAAGAAGAAATTTGGAAAGATCCTTTTAAAACAAATAAATATCCTAAAATGAAGGTATGATTCTAGTTGGTAAACATATATAAAAAATTAACATATAAATTATGATGATTAAATATTAATTAATAATAATTTAATTGAGGTATGTAGACAATAAAATTAATAAGATTGAAAATGGAGGTTTGGGTGGAAAACCCTTACCTTAAATACAAAGGTGTTCCTAAAATGATCCCAATGACCTGAATAATAAAATATAGGTTCATAAATTAATGATTTAAGAACCTCCTATAAATTTAATTTATTTATAAATAACTTATTTGGTTCATTCCAGGGTTTTTTATTGGTTTAGAGATTCATGTTCATTGTTTCAGAGAGTTTTCTTCCTTGGTTTTCATGATCAGTTTACCTATATTCATGTAGGAATAATATTTTAGAATGAGAATGGTTATATAGAATATAATATGTATTATTTTTAACAACCATAAGATTATAGGGTTATAAAATTCATTTGGATAATGGGAGTGAAGATGAATCATTATATAAAACATTAATGACAATTTTTGGGGTTAATTAGCGGTTTCTGTTCACAACGAACTAATTTTGATTTATAAATTAATATAATGAGTAAAAAAGGATTCCATAGCTTTAAATTAGTTATAATAAAAATATTATATTCTGTTTAATCCATCAAAATGGTTTAATACCCATAATTGAAGATGGTAAGAGAAATTGATAACCCTTCATCCTTGAATGTGATAAATTAACACATCTGAGACGGTGATTTGATTTGTAGTATAATAACAGGGGGAAAAAAGACAATGAGGAATTATTTCTTCATAATAACAAAATTAAAGTACATTTGCATTACTAGAGTCATCATACTATTTGGATTAATGTTGGAAAGGAAAGAAAAATAAAAGAAAGAAGCTTGAAAAAAATAATGTGAAGAGGAATTTACCTCTTGAAGTTATCTTCTTTGAGATCCTCTTTTGGGTAGAGGTTTTTTTATTTTAATGAGATCAAGGGATGGTGGATGTTGGGGAGGATATTGGGAGGTTATTTGATCATAATTTAGACAAGGAACCGGGATTTAGAGGAGTGGAGTGAAGAGGGAGTGATGGGGGGGGTACAGTTGAGTAGAGGACATTTTCCCATTATTTTATTCATTATGTTATTAATTTTCCAAATAAAACCAAAAATGTTAATTATTATGACCATAAATAGTAATAAGTTTATTTGAGTTCGAACCAATGGTCATTTACATCATCAATGACTCAACAATTATGTATAAACTCACTTATTTAGCAAATTTTGTAAATTATCAATTTCCACTATTCACAAAAATTCACGTATTTCAATAAAAATCACAAAAATTCACCCTAAACATTTTCCAACATGTAAAATTTGAAAATGAAATCCATTTTATCAAAATAATTTTCTTTATAATAAAAATTTAATTTTTAACTAAATTATTATTTACTTGCAAAATAACAAATTTTAAATTTAAAACTAATTTTATAATATGTTCAAAAATTAATAGAGGTCTCATAAAATTATCCTAAATTTATAGGACACAAAAATATTTATTTAAGAATTATTTTTTATGAAAAATAATTTTATTAGTTTAATAATTTAATTTTTTAATTAAATATTTATTACTCACAAAAATACCAACACATAATTAATCATTTCTAAAATTCTCTATTTCATTTATATGGTGTCTAATTTTTGTTTATACATTCGTGGATGTGGTTACTATTTATAAGGGTAATATTAATATTCATAAGGGTATGTTACTATTAAGAAGGGTCATGTTAGTATTCAACGAAAATGTATGTTGATCTTATCAGACATTAAATATCATACTCAACACAATCGTGTATGTGAGATTTTCGAAATTGAAATCACAGAGGTGGTAAAATTATTTTTACTGGCTAGTTTAAAATATTGTGGTGCTTTGTAGAGAATCAATGTTTCATGCATTGAATTTTAAATTTAATTTTAAAATATATGGGTGGTACATTCTCCCCTCAAGGAAATTATATCCTAGAAATTCACAGAATGTTATATCATAAAATGATTCTGATAGGTGCTCATCATAAGCTCCTCAGTCTCCCATATTGACTCTAATATTTTATATTCTGTCAGAAGTATCTTTACTAGTCGAGTTGTCTGATTCATCAAACCTTTTCCTTCAGTGTCTAGAATCCTTACAGGCTCTTCACAACATGATAATTCATGTTACGATTCTGTTCTTTTAGAAGTGAGGACATGTGTTGGGTTTGGTATTTACTACCTCAATAATGAGATATAGAAGACATTGTGAACCATTGACATACTAGGTGACACAGATAATAGGTATGAAATAGCTCCAATTATCTCTAGGATTTAAAAAGGTCCATTGTACCAAGAGATTTGTTTCCCTTTCTTCCCAAATCTTATAACAACCTTCTATGGAGATACTTTCAAGAAAATGTGATCTCCCACATAAATTTAAAAATCCTTACTTTGATTATCGACATAGCTCTTATTCCTACATTGATATTCTTTGATATGGGTTTGAATAGTCATTACCTTTACTATTGTTTCTCCACATGCTTTGGGACACCATGATTTAATTCTCCAACTTCATCCCAATAAGTTGCGGTACGACATGTCTTTTTGTAGAATTTTTCATATCGCTCAATTTGTATACTTTAATGGAAACTATCTTTTGTTGGAAAACTCTAGTAATGGAAAATATTGATCCAACATACCTTGAAAGTCATGTGAACATGATCTCAATATGTATTCTATGGTTTGGATCATCCTCTTTGATTTCCAATCAGTTTGAGGGTGATAAGCAGTACTCAATCGAAGATCGATATCCAAAGTATTCTAAATAATTTTCTAGAGTTTCGATGTAAATCGTGGATCACAATCAGAAAAAATTAGAGGAAGTTATACATAATGTCTCGTAACATCATTGATATAGACTTGTGATAGGCGCTCAAGGGGAATATCCTCTCTGATTGTGATGAAATATATAGATTTCATAAGTTGATCAACAAATACCCATATCACATCATTATTTCTTAGAGTTTTGGGTAATCTAGTGATAAAATCCAAGAGGATTTCATCAAATTTCCATTTAGGAATAGGTATATGTTGAATGAATCGTATTAGATGTATTCATTCAACTTTTAATTGTTAACAGGCTAAACATCAAGATACATAATCAGAAATTTCCCTCTTTATGTTATCCCACCAGAAATGTTCATTTGGATCTCTATTCATTTTAGTGCTACAATGGTGTATAGAGAAATTTGATCTATGACAATTATCCAATAAATCCCTTTTTTGATTGGGTATAGAGGGAATACATATCCACTTCCCAAACATCATAATTCCATCTTCTTGCATGATGTCAGCCAACTTCCCATCTTTCACATCCTTAATTTTATTTTGAGGATTCTCATCATCAGACTGTGAAGATTTAATTCTTTCCAATAAATATGTTTGGGAAACCATTTGAAAATGTAGTAATGATTCACACTATTTTATAATTCCCATATCCATCCTCACTATATCTCTATAAAAAGGATCCCCGTTTGTCCTCATTTTTTTGAGAACTCCACAATCCTTCCTGATCAATGCATATGTTACCTTATTTGCATTTCCTATGTGGTAGTGTATGGAGAAATCATAATCCTTGAGTAGTTCAACCCATCACCTTTTCCTCTTGATGATTTATTTTTTTTGAGAATATATATTTTACCCTCTTATGGTCTGTATATATCTCTCATCCTTCTCCATAGAAATAACATATCTATATCATCAATGAAAATATTACAGTGGCTAAAACAAGATTATAAGTAGGATATTATTTTCACGAAATTTTAAATTCCTTTATTCATACGCAATAACTCTATCATTTTGCATAAGAACACAACCAAGTCCTTTCTTTAATGCATCACTATAGATCACAAACCCATCATTCCCTGCTGGTAGAGTTAGGATTGAATCATTCAGTAATCTCCTCTTCAATTCCTTTAAACAATCATAAAATGCCTTTTTCCATATGAACCTAACCCCTTTACATGTAATATTGGTCATTGGGTTGGCTAAACGAGAAAATTTTTGAATGAAATACCAATAATAACCTTCTAAACAAACAAAACGATACACCTCAGTTATGTTCATTGAAGTAGGCCATTCTCGCATAGCCTTTGTCTTAATAGGATCAATAGGTATTCCATCCTTAGAGATAATGTGTCCAACAAAGTAAACTGATTGAAGTGAAAATTTACACTTTCTAAACTTTCCATATAATTCATTTCTTCTAAGAGTCTTCCGAATAGTTTGCATGTTATTTTCATGATCTTCAAATATTTTGGAGTGTACCAAGATGTCATCAATAAATACCACCAAAATGTTATCAATATATACTTTGAAAATTATATTCATTAGATCCATAAAAATAAAGGATTCATTAGTATATCAAAAAGAAATTACTATAAACTCATAATGCATATACCTAGCTCGAAATGCGGTCATTAGAATATCTTCATTCCTCACTCGCAACAGATGAAGTCCAAATCAAAGGGAAATATTCAAAAAAAATATTAGGCTCTATGAAGTTGATCAAACAAATCATCAATTCAAGTTAGCTGATACATGTTATTTATTGTTAGAGCATTGATCTCTCTATATTCAATGCAAAACCTCATAGATCCATATTTTTTCTTAACGAAAACATAGTGGCTCCCATGGAGAAGCACTAGGGAGAATAAATTATTTATCACTAAATTACTCTAGTTGTTTATTCATTTCTAAAAATTACAGAGTGTCCATTCTATTAGGGTTATTTGATATGGGACATGAATTAGGAATTAATTCAATGAAAAAAACTATTCCCTTCTCTAGAGAATGTCTAGGTAAATACACTATAAACACATCAACATATTATTTTACAATAGGTATGACCTCTATTTGAACATTCCATTTCTCTACCATAGTTATTTCATTCCATTACACCCTAATTATTTAATTCATTAGAGCTACTGGGTGTGGATCGAGATGAGAATCCGATGGTGCTGTTTCTACTCTAAAGATAAGGGATTCCACATCATCTTAAAAATTTGTAACCACTTTATTATTGTAATAAATCTTCTCATAGTGGTTTGAATTCAAATCTATACAATGGATTATATCAAATTAAATCATTGGAATGATAACAAAATCAGAATATAAAGAACATTTATATTCCATAATGGGGATTTCTTGACATAACTATGATACAATGATACTTCCCTTAGCAGTTTTGACTGACATATCCCTTATTAAATCAAATTGGAAATATCTAATTTTCATCGAAAACTGGGAATATATGAAAGAATATGATGATCTATAATAAAATAATACATTTTATTTGTTTGATTAAATGATTAACTTAACTACCACAATATCCTTAGTATCCTTATTATTTGCAATTTTGATCGCATAAGCTTTTCCATGCTCCCCTAGCCTTTCCTGAGGCACGTTTCCCTTTTATGTAGGCACCATGGTGTTTCCTTCTACAATTATCATAGGGTATAATGTTAACATTTCCCTTCATCCCCATTTCCTTATTTCCTTTTCTAGAGTTTTTATAAGCCGACTTATTCTCTTTCATTCCATTAAAGTCATTAGACTTAAAGAACTCATTGTCTATCCTAATATCACAAGAGACCATATCATCGTATGGTGAGAAAGTTTGGTACACAAGTGAATGTCAGAGAAATAGATTTAGGACATCAAAGAATCAATAAATCCTTCTCCATGTATTACGTATACATTCCAAAACATGACTTTCTAACATTGAGATGTTAGATTAATACGTTGCAACATTCACATATCCATATTCCTTTAAATTCAGAAACTACCCTTTTATATTTGCTCGCTATTCACAAGGAATGTATTTCTCTAAGAAAGGTTCTTTAAATTCACTCAATTCCATTTTTTGTATTTCTTCTCCCCTTTGTGTTTTTAATTACTGACCACCATCGAACAATATCTCCAGATAGAGAATAAACATCCCTAACTACCTTCTCTATTTCATTACTTCCCAAAGTGAGAAATATATTCTCTAAGGAACATATCCAATGTTCTACTACAAATGTGTTTGTAGTCTCATTAAATCATGGAGGATGTTATTTAATAATGATATCTAACATAAAACATCCAACTTGTGGATTCAGATGATCCATATGGGTAGGATCATTGTTCATAACTTATGTAAGCTATCCCAGTATAGTTATAAGTTGCTCCACAATAGTTTTAGCTCCAGAGCAAACATCATTGTCCTTCATAGGAGGAAATTCCTTACATGGGATACAAGAATTCATGTGGTTTCCATTCCTTGAACAATGAACCATTTCTAAATAATGGAATATAGTAGATTTTGTTATGAATCATAATTTACTATCTCAACATAGAGAAATACTTAACATAATTTGAAATCCTATGAAAGTATAATCCCATAATCATAAACATTGTTTCATTGAAAAAAATTACATTTAAATCCATAATAATCTATTGTATAGAAAATGTGAATTATCCATAGGATGTCCCATGGTAGTGTCAAAAAAGGTGTGCGTTAAGTCCCTTTCATCTGTACCCAGATACCTCGAGTCAAGCCTGAAACTCCTTTTCAGGGTTTTTTATTTCTAGTAACATCCATGCCTGAACCATGTCTACTTGTAGTATCCATAAATAGATGTATTTTCTAGAAAGTTTCTCCTGATATATTCCTTACGAAAATTCTCAGATATTATTGTATACTTATCCTTAAAGATTATCGTAGAGTTTTTTCTCTAATATAAATTTTCTAAATCTATTTTTCATGGTTTCAACTTAAATTCTTTCTAATACAAACATTAAAGTCCCGATCCCAATTTTTTAAAGCCGCTACCTTATTAAATTACATATACATGATTTCAAAATATTATTTTCCTGACGGAATGAATATATTAGTAGTTTTGGAAAGAAAAATATATACATAAGTTCAAAATTACAACTTGATGTGAATAAAAATATAAAATTTCCATTGGGATCATCCAACACTCTATGATGTTACCTATAAGTCAATCATAATATACCACTCCATGTACTGGAAGAAATGAAACATAAGAATTCGTGAGCTATAATGGATAGTAAGGTTAAAAAACCAAGTGGAATATATCATAAACATAAAAATTTGGCATGGTGACTAATTGAAAACACAATCCTTTAAAAATAATATAGTTGAACACATAAAAAATGAAATATGAGCTGAGTAAATATTTCCAAAATAAAACATAATCATGGATAATATACTAGTTGAATATCCACATAAACTATGAAATTATATCTTCATAATGATGGAAATTCACATGTCAGAGATTTTAAAATATACCGCTAAGGCATCGACCAAGAAATCAAAATTATTAAGGCCACGACCAAAACCATATCTAAAAACGGGCAAGGCCTCGGCCAAGTCAATATCAATTTGTCTCTTGAGACCTACTGATGAATCAAAGGGCTATAGAAGTCCCCAACCACCACATAATAAGTCCAATTAATTCTTAATATGAATGGGGATGCATATAAAAAACATATACATTCACATTGAAACTAACATATGAAATGTATCTAACTTTTCCAAAATCATTAAACATAATCACTAACCATTCAGAGTAATATGGAGAATGGTTTCAAGATAGATCATACACAGTAAAACTTATCATATAACATTCAAGAAAATATGGTATATGGTATCATAAAATATTATTCCCATTTATACATAATAATCAGTAAGAGTGTTGAAAAAAATTAAAATACTTTTATAAAATAATCAGGTAATTGTTGAGATAAATACTCTTTTACATTGAATAGAAGAGTTGTTTTGAAAAAATATTATTCTAAAAAAAGAATTTAAATAATATATTATTTTCATAATAAAATGAGTTTGTTTATCTAAATAATTGTTGCTTAGAAAATATTATATAGAGACCTTAAAAATAATAATGAATTTAGGAAATTCTTTTATAACGAGCAAGTATTTTGGGTAGAATTTTTAAAAGATCCTTTTAAAACATATAAATTCCCATAAATAAAGGTATGATTATATTTGTTACACATATATATAAAATTAAAATAGAAATTATGAGGATTCTGAATGAATGAATAATAATTTAATCGAGTTACATAGACAATAAATGTAACCCGAATGAAAATGGAGGTTCAGCTGAAAAACTCGTAACATAAGTCTGAAGATGTTCCTCAGTTGATCTTAATGACATGAAGAATAAAATTTAGGTTCATAAATTAATTAATAGATAAAATAATCTACATTCAATTTATTTAAAATAACCTTATTAGGTTCATTCATGGTCTTTTTAAGGGTTTAGAGATTCAATTTCATTGTTTGTGAGCGTTTTCTTCTTTGTTTTCATGACTGGTTTACTTATATTCATGTATGAATAAACATGTAGAATTAGAATGGTTTTCTAGAATATATGTTTCATTTTTTTAGTAAAAAATTAAAATATTACATGGTTATAAAAAAATTTTGCTTATTGGGAGTGAATATGAATCATTATATAAAACATTAATGACAATTGTTTGTGTTAATTGGCGGTTTTTTTATCACAACGAACAAATTTTGATTTATAAATTAATATCACGAGTAAAAAAGTATTGTAGAACCTCACAAAAGTTATAAAACATATATTATAATCTGGTTCAATTATTAAAATGGGTTCATGAAGATAATTAAATATGGTAATATAAATTGAAAAACCATCATCTGTGAATGTGATAAATTAACACTACTCAGATGGTGTTTTCATCTCCAGTATAAAATAAGAGGAAAGGATATATGATTATGAATTCTTCATTTATCATAAAAAAATTCAATCACATGAAAGATATGGCATTAATCATAACATTTTCATGAAATGAGGTGATAAAAGAAAAAGAATATAAGGTAACTTGAAAAATAGAAACGAGAGGAGGAATTTACCTATTGAAGTTATCTTCCTTGAGAGCCTCTTTAGGGTATTGTATTTGGTCTTCATATGAGAATAATGGCTTATGGATGTGGGCTATGATATTGGAAGGATATTTGAGTCATATTTAGATTAGGATCAAGGTTTGACAAGAGTAAAGAGAAGACGGAGTGAGGGGGGTTATAATAGAGGAGAGGAGGGTTTTCCCATTATTTTGCTCATTATTTTATTATTTTTCCAAAGAAAACAAATATTGTTGATTTATGTGACCCAAAATAGCACTGAGTGCATGTGAGTTGGAACCAATGATCATTTACATCATCCAGGACTCATGCATGATACATAAATTCACTTATTTAACATATTTTGTAATTTTTTGAATTTCACTATTCACCAAAAATTAAAGTTTTTCAATTAAAATCCCAAAAAATTACTTGAACCATTTTTTGATGTCTATAATTTAAAAATGAAATCAATTTTATCAGAATAATTTTCTAAATAAGTGAAATTTTATTTTTTTAATAAACCCAATATTTTCTTAAAAAATATATATTTTAAATTTAAACATGATTTTATAATACATTCAAAAATTAACTGAGGTCTCATTATATTCTCCTAAAGTCATAAGATAATAGTTTATTTTTTTAAGAATAGTGTTTTTTTAAAAAAAATTATTAATTTTAAATTATAATTAAATATTTATTACTCAAAAAATACTAACATATAATTATTAATTTCTAAAATACCCTATTTCATTTATAATATGTCTATGTTTTAATTATTCTTTCTTGGGTGTGGTTACTATTCATAATGGTTTTATTACAATTCAAAAGGGTACATTACTATTCATAAGGGTCAAGTTACTATTTAGTAAAAATTTATGTTGATATTATCAGACTCTAAATATCTTAATGAACACAACCATGTATGTCAGTTTTTTGAAATTCAGAATAAAGAGGTGGTAAAATTATGTTTACTGGATAGGTTTTAAAAAATTGGTGTTTTGTAGAGACTAAGTATTTCATGAATTTAATATTAAATTGATTTTAAAAATAGTGGGGTGTTATAGAGTCACTAATAGTGAGTCATCGACGCTTGACACACCGACTCGACTGACCAACTTCTGTCACCCACACCACTCATTGACTCTACTCACCGATGCCACTGACTAAGGAAACTCACAGAGTCCACTCACTGAGGCCCCTCACCAATTCCAATCATGGAGGCCACTAACCAACACCTCTCACTAACTTCTGAACTACCGATTCCTTGAACTACCAACACCTCGACACATCGACACCTCTACCAACCAATACCTCAAACTACCAACACTGAGCTACATGCCAGACTCACCGACACCTGACTCATCGATGAAAAAACTTGAAATTTGAAATAATCTTGAAATGATCCTTAATTGCCTCACACAACGCCCCATACACTAGATTGTGAAAAAGTAATTTACTAGGGAGGTCCGGGAAATTACAATCCTAGGTTGGGGATGTTACATAAACACTTTTCCAAAATCTAGAATCTACTAATAGTTCGACCATATTCCCTCTTGGTTCATATTTAATGAGTTAGAGGGATAACAGTTTGTGAATTTTAACCATATAATAGGTTAAATAAGGTAAATGAAAAAAGTAAACTTCTTTACCTTTAGAATTTATCAAGATTTAGAGTGTGGAAGAAGCTACGCAGTTTCAATTATTGACATTATTTGGAAAGGTAAATGGGATTTTTTATCACGGTAATTTAACATTAATTTTTAGGGATGATATAATTACATTAAACTCTTAACAAACACTAACATGTGTATTATTTAGATAATTATAAAATAAAATAAATGATTCTAAAAGAATTAAAATTAAATTAAATTAAATAAATTACTATTTCAATATTTTGTAGATGATTATATCATGTTATACGGCTGTTAAATTAATTTATTTTAATTCCATCATTTTTTTCATTCTAAATGAAAATTTTGTTACAAATGTTAAAATTGACATTATAGTTATTTTACAAAACAAATAATTTATTAAATGATTTAAAATTTAAAAAAAAATAATTTTCCATGTTATTTTCTTTGTTTTATTAAATACTAAATATTATCCATTCATGTAACAATTTACCTTTTATAAATAACATCTTAACCCACAGATAGTAAAAACATTGTTAGCATGGTCTGGGTTAAAGTAGTGTTTTTGCACATTAAATGTGGTTGTTTTAAAATTAATTTCTAATAGGCATAGGATTATTATTTTGAAAGATAGATATCATATTTAAAATTTATTGTTCCTATATTTTTTTAATAAATTTAACTTTTATTAAATCTTAATGGTTTAATTACACTGGATGGAAAACTAGTTACCTACACGAAAAATCAAATTGAAAAATTTGAGGAAACTAAAAGAAAAAGGAAAAATATTATAAAAATTCACTTAATTTAGTGTGATAGATATTTTTATAATCCATATTTATCTTTAATCCATTTTATTATATTTTATGAACATGAGTAAATGGAGACATCCCAATAGTTATTATCTTTAGTATTTACAAGAGTGTAAGTCCCCCTTCATTATAAAAAAGAATTAACTCTCTCATTTTATTAAACATATAAATAAACCTTGGATCATCCAAAAAAATAAAAAAATATCTTAAAAACTTCCCAACTTTATAAATAGAATCCTCTATTTTTAAGGAAATCCAAACAAGGAACCCCTTTGGTTGAATTGAAGAGGAGTAACACAAATAAGAGGTAACTTCCTTCCAAAATCTCCTCTTTTTAATTTTCATTGTACACCACCTAAATTATTATTATTCAATAATTATATAATAATATATTTATAATAAATATATGAATATTTTTTTTTCTAATGTTTCTACCTAAACTTAAAAACACTTGCATATAATGGCTAACAAACATACAATTTTGTTGTATGGTAAACTACCACCACACAAAATGATGTTGATCATTTTTTCTTTACCATATATCATGGGTGTAAATTATGATGGAAACTTGTTTTTTATTTTATATATGTTATATTTATGGGTAATTTATTATTATAGAGTTATTATATAAAACATGCCTTCATGGTTTCCATTTTTTTAAATACGATGACTTCGTTTGTGGAAGTTTGCACTACCACCTCCTCAATGTGACATGATCTGTTCAAACATTACATGGAGTGTATTAAGGATGGTTTTAGTGAAATTATATTATATATATTTCATAATAATTATTATTTAATGATATTATATATATATATATATTTCCTTTAGTTTCATTTCAATACTATAAGAAAACAGAAACAACATTCATGCGTTTGTATGGCATGCCCTCTCCATGAACGGTGTATTTCATTTCATTTATCTATATTTTATATATTATTATAAATATTTTATAACTTATATATATTATGTATAAATCATGTTCTATGTTCATGGAATAATTAAATCATGATATGTGTAAGAGGATCAAGAATAACAAGTCAAAAAACACAAAATATACATAGAAGTTATTACCTAAAACATTTCATTAACAAAATATTGTTAATAAATGTGTAATATAAAGTCATAAGTGATTCATATATGGTATAATGTATAATAATATGTTTCCTTGTAAAATGTATAATAAACTTATACTTATTATAATGGAGTTTTTATTGCGTATAAATAAATTAATGACAAAAGTTAATGGGATCTCATCTAACTTTTTTATTTCCATTAGATACATTCCATATTAAACACTCACTTATTTTGTTAATGTATATACATTTCAATGACATGTTATATCATTAATTAATTTTAAAATCTTTAAATTATGTTATTATCTCATGGTTTTCATAATTCCAAAGTTAATCAAGTAGTAAGGGTTTTCTCATCTCACATTAATTTTCCGTGAGACAAATGCTATGTTTACCACCTATTTCTTATATGTGGTCCATTTCATACCAATGGATGTATTATATGATTTTTAAAAATAAATATATTGGTATTTAAATATAATTTTTATTATATTTCCTTCATGAGGGTTATGTTTCAAAAGTTAGTAAATCTATAAATTAATTTTGTCTCAATATTCCTTCTTTGAGACACATGCCATGTTATGAACCTATATTCTTTTACGAGGTGTATATGCCTCAATTTAAGATTTTATATCATGAAACTACTTATTTTAACTGTATTTTAATCTAATTTTAATTTCATTTTCTTACATGGTGAGTATGATTCAATGTTACCAATTGGTAAGTGTTTTTTGATACAATCTCATCAATTATCAAGATTATTTATGATTGTTATTTTATTAATGAATCCTTATGTTCCATAATTGATGAAAACTCATGAATTTTATTCTACTCTGGTTATTAATGTTGTATTCATGTATTAGTACTAGTTTAATAACATCAGATCTCATTTCTCTTTTCATTTGGAAATTTGTGTTCTTTAAGAAACATGTTTCATAAAATTGTTTAAAAAAATGTTTTATGTTTAAAACGTTTTTTAAATAATCTCATGATTTATTTATAATTTTATAAAGTATTTTAAAAAAATAGTTTCTCAATATTATTTTCAATCTTATTTTGTACGTTTTCAAAGAAAATGGTTTTAAAAATTCTTTATGTTTTAAAGATAATTTTTAAAATAGGAAAGAATATTTTCCTCAAGAAATGATTTAAATTTTTTTTGAAGACATGTTTTCAATGTGGCTTCAAAGAATGAGATTTTTAAAATTTTATACGTTTTAAAAATGGATTTTCCAGGTTACCTTTCAAAATACATATCCATATAATATTAAATCTTGGGTTATATATATGATTTAATATAGATATTATTCTAGGAAACCATTCATATTATATCTCTGAATGATTTATGTTTTGATGGATTGATGTTGTTGAAACCAATTTAACTTTAATGGGTTATGCCTTCATAAATATTTATGAAACCCACTACCTTTCTCCTGTTATTCTACAATAAAATTATTATGAAACCTATCTATTATATATTTTTTTATATGATTAAATGTTTCTTATACCCATTTCATTTCATGTGTTATGATATGATGTTTACGAAATCCATGTATTTTTATGGTTCATGATATGATTTATGTTTTATTATCTTGAGGCATATGCCTGTATGATTTTTTATGTGATATGTGGGACCTATATCTCTCTCAAATTCATTGGGTAAATGTCTACATCTCATGAGATAATAATGGGAAAAAGACTTCAAAATTGATACAAATGGGAAACAGGTGAATCCAGATCCAAAATAAAAATTAGGTGTTTCTTGATCCACTATGGGATGATGGGAAAACCCGATCCAATTTCAGAATATAGGGAAACATGATCCAAAATCGGAATTTGGGAAAACACATTACCCTATGGGAATATGAGGAAACCCAATCCACTATGGAGAGATGTAGAAACCCAATCCACTATGGGAAGATGAATATACTCGATCCCTTATATGGAAAGGACTGCAATTGGGGTTGTTGGTGTCCCACCTAGTAGGGGTAGTCCCCATTAAGATCCCTGATAATCTTCGGCAATTCTACTTGACTCTAGGTATTTTTTCATAAGCTTTTGAGTATGCCAAAAGTCCATTTCTTATGGTTATGGTATTCTAAAAAGTTTCATGTTTTTTATTACTTTATTTTTCAGGTTTAATGAACTGCCACTATTTATCCTATTATTTATGATTATCATTGATATGAAGGGAAATTTCTTTTATTTTATTTATCATGTTCTCATACCCTAATGTTCATGAATAGTATTATGTATATCCCCTATTTACCATTACTGAGAATCTAATCTCACTCCTTCTTATATTTTCATTCCCCATGTTATGAAGATATATAATATGTATAATATGTCTATTAAGAGTGATAGTCATGAAGAGCCTAGGGGAAGATAATGTATCTCAATTATGTACAAGTGTTTATATTTTAATAATTCTTGAAGGCTCTAAAGTAATACAACAATTGAAAAATATATTTATATAATTTATTAATTATTCTATAGAAATGATTTAATTTATATGTTTGATATTCTTAGGTTGTTAATGTTGGGATTATACTGATGGTTTATTAAATTTTTTGAAACAAAGAAGATAAAATAGTAGTGGTATCCCAAGAGATATTTATAAGGATATGTTTGGGGATTAGTCAAAGGATAAGTCTAAGAATGAGTTAAAGTATTAGAAAATTTCCTTGAGTTTTATTAATTGATATTGTGAGTATTTACTAGAATATTTATAGAAAATAAAAGTGGATATGGATCTATAATTAATGTACCTAGGTGTAACATCTCTAAAAAGTTGAATTGGGCTTGACTCAATCATAACTTGGTACACATAAATGGGCCTTGGTTCACACTTGTTTTGAAACTCCTATGTGATATACGTTGGGAATTCCAAAACTCTTTATAAACCAACATGAAGGATTTGAGCATATGATAACTATGAATAGACTTGGATAAGACTAATGTGTCATGTATTAAATAAGTAGGTTCTATGATATATACATATTATAAGTTATTTTTTCATGATTATAAAGTTTATATTATGATAAATGTTTCTCACACTATACATTATCATTTTAAGCAATGGAAGAAAATAGAATGAACTTGGATAAGATTCAATTTTTCATATTTTTAATGTATGGGAATTATTAAAATCAATTTTCTAATCGGAAATCACATGAATACAATAAGGACGGTTTGATGAGTATTGGTTATACTGCTGAAGATAAAGAGTCTGCAAATGACATGTGAAATGTATGGGATGTTCTTCCAATATAGTTTACATTAAAATTAATAATATTGATTATATTTAGGTATAGGAACCTTAATTCATTATTCATATTTCATATTCTAGTAAATAGTTATTAAATAATATGATGATAAGGGCCGAGTAACAATTTAAGAATACATTTGGATGAATGAATTATTTATGTTTTGGAATTTAATAATTACGTTATATGAATCATGAAATAAATAGGTATTTTCATTATATCTTTTTCTTTATGGTTTGAAAATGATATAAGTAATGGTTTTGAGGATATTGAAATGTGATTTTTTATTAAGGTAAGGTAACCCTTGATGAGTTCAAAATATATATAAATTGTTTTTAGCTTTGATAATGAGATGACTGATTTGGATGAAGTAAATTGGATAATGTCGAATACCTTAGAATGAATAAAGGATTTTTTTTTTGAAAAATTGTTTTTTCCATGGATTAAGTTTACAACTTCTTAGATTTATGTAATATATTCTATAATAGTTGGAACCAGGAAGCATGCATGTTTTCCAAAAGAATTTATGGAAATTCTGGCTATTTCAATGTTTCAAAAGAATATACGATGAGGGTATTCAATTGTTCGGAATGTGATATCCATGACAAACATTATGATATATAAGAGATCAATGTTGAGCTTATTTTGAGAAATTTAGTGACCTTATTTATAAAATTTTAGACTTACACCTTGGAGAAGGGTTATAAGGATAACCATTTATGGAATGGTTATTATTAAAACCCAAACGAGTTTTTATAGATTTATGTATTATCTCTCCACATCAGGATTTATGAATATTGGATAACATGTGATAAACCTTCTACTATTATTCTAACTGAAGTTAGATGGAATGAATTACTATTCAATTTATGGATATCATGATATTTTAGTTCCTTGGGAATTAAAAAGTCACCTTCATTCCCTTGAGTTTGAGATGATGTTGTAATTCATTAGGGAAAAACTAAAGGATGAGATTATACATAATTAACGGAATGAAATCAAGTAATTATATCCTCTATAGGAAATGCATCTTGAAATAAAGTATTTTCCAATTATCATCATTTTTCAGATAGCAACGAACACATTCACGCTTCTTCAGTTTATAGTTTTGGGATTGTTAAGTTTCTCCTAAAAATGTTTTCTATCACAGTCCATCAGAACATAATATTTATATTTCTCTTTCTTTTCTATTTTTTCACTTTCCACCTATGTTCTACTGTGTGAAAATCTAGTTATGACTTATTTTGTGTAACCTTCATGTTTCCAACATTCCGTTTTAAAGGACATTTTAGTAATCATTTTTCTGTGTGGGTTTCTATGAAAATAAATTGAAATTATTAATCCTTTGATAACCTAGACTAATTTCCAGGGTGATATTAATTTTAAGGGAGGTAGAATGTAACACCATGAGATTTTGTGAAATATATTTTTTTGAATTAATTTAACGATTTTGAGATTTTTAATTTCATGAAAAAATCAATATAACTTCTGTTTTATGAATGAACCAAGTTATTATTTTTTTTATTAAATCCTAAGTTATTCATTCTTTATATGATACACTAAGATAATCATGCACTACATGAAACACTGTGTTATCTTGCGTTACATGCAAGACCATGTTTTATCACCTTTTAGTAGCACACCTATTTTGAAACTCAATTTTGACACTTTTATAAATTTTATTTGTAAAAATAAACTTTATTTTTTAATTAAGAAAATAAAATTAATCTTTCTGATAATAGTTTTTATTTTTATAATAAGATTCATGTTTTATAAATAGTGAAAAAATGCTTTTTAGGTAAAAGATGGATTTTCATTTAAATAATTAATAACGTTAAATTATATTTTAAATTTGTTTTAAAGCCATAATATATAAATAATATAACTTTTAATCTAGTTTTGTTTATTGTATCCATTTTTATATTAAATTTATATGTAAAGACATAATGAACTTTTTAACATTTTACATTAAAAACTGCCTTTCTCACAACATTTTCGAAATTAGCTTTAAATTTAATCGAGCCACTTTTATGAATTGAATTTGAAATAATTTAAATACATGGTTATAATCAGTATAATATTTCTATTCTAGTAATATAAAATTAGTTTTTTTCCAAAAATATTACTGAATGTAATTAAAATTAATTATAGCGATTAAGGTAAAATTAAGCTCAACAAGGGACTAATCCTTAACTTTAATATCCAAAATGGCATAGAAAAATGTCCAAAATCTCTTTTATACCAATATATGGATGATATACCATATTATTTATAATGTTTTGTGGTATTGGGTGTAACACCCCGAGCTTCCACGATACGCTTCTCTTTCAATAATGCAATAGCTTGCATTGTACGCAAGTTCGAGATTCTAACACACCGAGACCAATGAAAGTAGCAGTTATGAATAGTAATACCCACTTTTTGAAATTATATATATTTTATATTTCAAAATGGACTTCATTTATGGATTCATAATATCAAAATTAGCCTATGTTGAATTTTTGGTATTTTTCTGAGAAGTTCCAATTTTTTATGAATAGTGAAAAATACTTAAAAACAACCTTTTTAATAAAAATAATTTATAGTTATAAATTATAATATTGAGTGTTTTTAAAGTATAATTAGAATATATTTTTACCATTTTATCCAATGGTTTTCATTAGAATTAATTTCACTTCGAAATTGGACATAAACAATTGCCAGTCTTTTGATATATATTGTTTCTTAAAAACACGCTATTTGTTGTGACAGCGGGAATTATTTAGAAAATTAATTAATGAAAATTATATGTTTGGAATTTTTAAAAATAGAAATCATTTTTTAATTCATAATATCTATTATATATTAGGGTGAAATTTTGTCATTGTTCTGAAAAACTTCAATTTTTTATGAATAGTGAAACCACTGAGTGGTAGTTAAAAAACTAATTTTTCGTTTAAATGAATCATTACCACTTATGTGATTTTATTTTAAAAAATCCTACATACATGGATGTAATTAGGAAGTAAAATGTGGTTCAATGGGATTAAAATAATTTTTTTGGTGAATAGTAACTTTTAAGTTTAATTAATCGTGATTAAGGGTAATTAGAGAAATTTAAGGTAAAAATAGTATTATAAAAATATGGAATGACCTTTACACTTGTCCAACCACTATTGGATGTGTCATGTCCGACCAAAAAAATCCATGGGTCAACTTGGGGACCCCATGGAGCCACTATGGTAGGAAAAGGACATAAATAACTTTTTATTTTAATGTTAAAATAAAAATGTCACAAACATAAGTTGTTTTACTAAAACAATTTTTTAATGGGGTTATTAAAGTAATATTTTTGACTATAAATATTCATTAGAAAGATAAAAATATTTCCTACATCATGATAATTTTTTTTATAATTTTTATACATTAAATAAATTAAATTATATATGACACCATGATGATGTCGTGATTACCTCATTAATTAACAATTTAAATAAAAAGAAATGATAATGTAAAATCCAAGGCTTACACTTGTCAAAAACCTATTGGATGAGTATATTTCGAACCCTTATCACCGTATCCTCGAATTATATAAGTGTGGGACCTCTAAAATCCGAAACTCATTTTATAATAATGTAACATTTCATTACTTTCCAAAAGTGCCCCTCCTCTCCACTTATAAAAGGCCCCCACCACTACCACCTTACTCACACCGTCAAAGCCTTTGGTCTCGGCCAAAATCTTCCCAAATACTCTCCCAGCTTCCCTCCCATACTCCTAGAAGCCTCACTTTGGGCATAATTCTTCCCAAAGAAGCCTTTGGCTCAAATCAAAAAAGTTACCCGATTTTAAGGTAATGTCTTCTCTTATGTTATTTTGTTTTATTTTGCTTATCCAACCCCCTAAACTCTTTTTATTAATTTATATTGTAACAACAACAGTATCCTAAATATAGTAGGATGTTGTTATGAGAAGTATTCGAGCTACACATACACACACATACATCTAATGGTTAAATAACATGCTATTTCTATGGATGGCGAATTTCTGCCTCACGGAACGATGATTGTTCAACACTCATATAACACCTTCAAAGGAGGCCATTAAGATGTCACTCTATTTATATAAGATGTATAATATGTTTATGTTTTACTTAAGGTTCTGTATTTTTCATTTATGGCATACCTTTATTGTTTCCATTATGGGTAAACACGATATTTTCATTTTAGGAAGTGCGGACTACCTCCCCGCCCCTCAATGTGATTTGAATCGTTAATACCATATGTTAGATGTATAAAGGATGGAGTAAATGGTATTATACACTATATTATACTGGAATTATATTATAACTTTATATCATTATGATTTCATTCCATTAAATACGAAATAGAAATGAAAGTAGCGTTCATGCGTACGTACGGCTTACTGTCTCCATGAACGATGCATTTCATTTCATACATCTAAATGTTATGTAATATTATTAATGAATGTATATACTGGATATATATGAGATATATGATATCTATATCATGAATATAATTCTGGAAATAATTCATATTTCACCACATGAACAACTTTTATTATAAGAAGTCTATTTTTGACTCAAGTACCAAAGATTGACAAAATGACTGTTATTAACTAAAATAATTACATAATGGTCATGACATGGTAATAATTGATATAAAAGGAATAAAAAACATGAAAAAGGTTCTTAAGAAATTATAAATTAACTCTAGTTTATTATTCAGGAGGTTCAAGAACGGTCGAGTCAAGACAGAACGCAAGGTAAGGGAACTTCTTAACCCAATTTCTATTCTTTGGGTTAATCTCCTAATTTCAAATTATGTAATGATATTATTATGTCCCATCTTGTATTTATAATTTATTTATGTGTACTTATATTGAATACACATAATATATCTACTTTATTAAAAAAATGATCTTTGTAAGGGTCTTCGTCTCAATCTCCTTTCATTGAGGCATATTTTTTTTTATACACAACTTTCTTTTATACGGTGTATAAACCCCTTTGACTTTTACGTTTATTCAAAAGGAATCATTTTATATAAAGTGTTTTACTAAACAACAAAAAGGAATGTTTTTCTTGTCGTACGTATGTGGCGACAATGACTTCTCCACCGTCGTGACCATTATTTGAGTTTCAGCTTCCTCTACAAGCCTTAACATTTTTAAAAAATGAAAAATTAATATCAAGTTTTAATTTTCTTTAATTTTGGTATTGAAAATGGTTTTGAATGTGTTTTTATTATATCAATGTGTTGTATTTATATATTGTGATTGAAATGTGGAAATGTTATGTTTCTTTTATGCATATTTTATGTGATATGATTATGTTATGGTTTATGATATGTTTAAACCTGTTTATATGAGGAATGCATTGGACTTAATAAGTGACGGGTGGAGCCCGATATAGCTCGTCGATGCATCGGTAGGTCTCATGAGACAAACTAGTGTCTTGGAATGAGGCCTGGAAAAAATCTTATTTGTGGTCTTGGCACGAGGCCTTGACTACGTGGTTATGATAGTATGGCATTATGCATTCCATCATTATGAAATTGGTTATTGATATTTCATGTGATTATTCGACTTGTAGAATATCCATGTGAGTAAGTAAATGGCATTATTTAATTTTATTTTTTCCATATCATGCTGAAGTTCAAGTTTAAAAAGTCTTTTGTTTTAGTTATACATTGCCTTAAATGTTAATGTTTATTTGTGAATGCTTCTGTAATATTGTTATCCTTAATGAGCATCTGAGCTCACCACTTTCAATGTTTTAATATTTTCCAGGATGTGAAGAAGTATTTTATGAATGACCTGCAGGGATAGTCAGAAGAGGATATGAGTGTGGACTCTCGAGACTTTGTTACTGTAGTTTTTCACTTTATGATGTAATGTAACATTTATGAATGTATCTAGTGTTTGCATGGCTACTAAACTAATCGGTCTTTCGAGACATGATCTTTTGTGATCATGCCAATGTTATGCAATAATGCACTGACTCTGGGTAGCTGGGGTCGGGGCGTTACATTGGGAAACAATTTCATGAACGTGTCCCATATATTAAGTCACATAAGGAAACATTCAAGAGAGGAACCATCCGTACCTTCAACATTTCTAAAGCTTTAGTGTATGATATAAGCTACATAGTTTCAATTATAAAAATTATTTTGAAAGTTAAATGGGTTTTTTTCAATGGTAATTTTTTTTGGGATGATATAATTTTATTAGACCCTTAACAAATTCTAACATGTGAATTATTTAGTTAATAATTAAATATAGTAAATGATGCTCAAAATATTAAAAGTTAATTAACTGTAATTAATTAATGTGTCCCATTAATTTTTTAGACGATTATATATTATTAAATATTGGTGAACGAACTATATTTTAATTCCATCGTGGTTTTGATATTTTTAAATTAAAATTAAATAAATAATTCCAAAATTGGAATTAATGTAATTTAACAATAAATGATATTGTATTAAATGATTTTAAATTAATAAAAATAATATCTTGTACCAACTTATTTTAACTATTATTAAATACCAAATATGATTGATTAATGGACTAATGGACCTTTAATAATTAACATGTTGACCCACAGATTGTAAACACATTGTCAGCATAGTCCGGGTTAAAGCAGTTTTTTGTTTGCATTAAATGTACTTGTTTTAAAATTAATATCCGAAAACATGGGATTTCGATGTTGTAAATTAAATATAATTTATATTATTTTATTGGACTATATTTTATAATAAATCATACATGAATTTAGTCATAATGTTTATATTACATTAGACGGAAAACTGGTTACCAAAGTGAAAAACCAAAATAAAAAATATTTAGAAACATATTGACTAAGGAAGAAAATTAATAAAAATTATCTTATTTTTACATGGTGAAGATTTTAAGAGAACAAAAAATCAATTTAATCCATTAATTTTTTTTGAAAGCACATGTGGTATGTGAGACGTCCCAGAAGTGATTACCTTTTTGTACTTACAAGAGTGCAACTCTCCCTTCATTATAAAAATAAATACACACGTCCACTTACTAACACATATCAAGTCACATTGGGTCAACAAAAACATGCCAAAATATCATCCCAAAATTCCTACCTTTAACCTAGAAACCACCCTCTTGTAATAAATCTAGAAAATAAATTCCTTTGGAGCAAACCAATGGAGTTACCCAAAGAAGAGGTAACATCTTTCCTCACACTCCATTGTACTATTTTGATTCTCCACCACATCAAATTTTATTAATATGTGATCAAATAAAAAATTACTATAATAAATAGAATAATATTTTTTTATTGAATGGTTTGTACCTACACACACACACTTTCATATAATGGGTAACGAACTTACCGTTCTTTTGTACGGAAGACTATATCCTCACAAAAGAATGTTTATTGTTTTTTACTTTATCACATATCATTAATGGGAAATATGGGAAAAAATCTATTTTTATATGATATATGTGATATTTAAGAAATATTTATGATTATATAGTTATTATATTAAACATATCTTCATTCCTTCCATTTTTTGAAATATGATAACATTGTTTGGGGAAGTCTGGACCATCGCTTCCTGAAATTGATGTGATTTAGTCACACATTTTATGGAGTGTATTAAGTATGGGTTCACGAAAAATATATGAAATAAATGATATAATAATTATTTTATAATGAGATTATATATATACAAATATTTCATTTACTTTTCTTTTAATACGAAAAAAATGGAAACAACGTTCACGCGTACGTACGTCCTATAGTCTGCACGAATGGTGTATTACATTTCATTTGACTATAGATTATATATGGTTATAAAAATATATATTTGGAAAACACATGATATATAAATCATGTTTTACAATCCGAAAAAAAGTAAATCATGTTATAGGTAATAGGATCAAGAATAATAGGTCAAAACATGTATGATAAACAAAGGAATTATTACCCAAAACATTGCATAAACATTGAATTATTAGTAAATGAGTAATATAAAGTAATAATTGTATCATAAATTTTACTATATATAGGAATATGGTGATTTTTTATTTATAATAAACTTATAATTATTATATATGGGGATTTAATGTGTACGAAGAAAATAAACACTTAAGGAATGGGGAGCACATCTCACTTTTTATTTTCATGAGAAACATGCCATATTCCCCACTCTATTATTTTGTGTGGTGAATATACTACCATATGTCATGTTATATCATTAATTTACTTTGTTTAATGATATTAATAGCTTTAAATTATTTTATTATATCATGGGGAATATAATTTGAATGTTACTCATGTAGTAAGGGTTTTCTCGTCTCACTTTTATTTTCCATGAGACGTAAGCCATGTACACCACCTATTTCATATATGCGGTGTGATTACTACCCATGTTTGTATTATATGATTACTATAAATAAATATATTTTTATTTACATAATGGTTTGATGATATTTATTTCTCGAGTTTTATGTTTCAAAAGTTACCAAATTGGTAATGTAATTTTGTCCCAATTTTCTTTCATTGAGACACATACCATGTTATACATATATTATATTTTACAGGTTGAATATAATTCCATTTCACATGTTATATAATGAAATTAATTATTTTAAAGATATTTAAGATTCATTTCATATCATTTTTTACATGGTAAGTATGATTTATTGTCACTAAGTGGTAAGAGTTTATTGAAACAATATCATCATTTATCTAAATTTTTTATGATTAGGATTTCATTAATGAAATCTTTTGATACATATTTTAAGAAAACTCATTAGTTATATTCTACTATGTTTAAAAATTATTTATTCATGTATTATTACCATTTTACACTCTTTGGTACTCAATATAATTATGAAAATGATTTTAAGAAAATCCGATCTCATTTCACTTTTTCGTCAGAAAGTTTTGTTATTTCAAAAACATGTTTTCTAAAAATGTTTTCCATATATGTTTTATTTTTAAAAAATTTTATAAAACTTTTAAATATTTCGTTATAATTTTTAAAATAATATTCAAATATAATGGTTTTAAAAATTATTTTCAATCTTCTTTTATATTTTTTCATAGAAAATGGTGTTTAAAATGACTTATGTTTGAAATAGTGTTTTTTAAAGTGGAAAAGATATTTTCCCTAAGAAAATTTTTAAATGAAATTTCAGGATTTTTTTTTAAAATATTCAATGAAAAAGATTTTGAAAATTGTGGTTCTATGACCATTCAAAATACTTCTCCATATTAGATGACATATTTTGTTATTGTTAAGATTTACATAGGATATGAACCAAGGACACTATTCATATTATTTATCTAAATGTTTAATTTTTTTATTGATTTATATTTATGAAAACCATTTCTATTCAATGATTTATACAGTTATAAATTCTTATGAAATATGATTCCATTCATAGGATATTCTTGGACAGAATGATTTTGAAACCTATCTATATTCGATATTTTATAATATTGTTAAATGTTTATGACACCTATTTAATTTAATGGGTTATGATATGATGTCTATAAAACCCATCTATTTTAATTCGTTATAATATGATGAAATTTTTATTATCTTATGGCTCATGATTGCATGATTTTATTATTTTATGGGTGGTACCAATATCTATCTCTAATGCGATGGGTAATGATTTATATCTCATGAGATAAATATGAGAAACAAGTTGAATGGTACGATCCTAGTAGAAAATAGGTGAATCCTGATCCAAAATTGGAGGAAAGTGTGTCTTGATCAACTAGGGGAAGATGGGGAAAACCGATCCACTTTATGAATATGGGGATATTGAATCCAATATGTGAATATGTGAAGACCCAATCCACTATGGGAAGATGGGGAATCCCGATCCACTATGGAAAGATTGGGAAACCTGGTCCACTATGGAATGATGATGAAAATAAACCCCTTATAAAGAAATGATTGGGATTGGGGATGATGGTGGGTCCTGCCCAGTAGGTGTAGTTCCCATGAAGAGCTATGATTATATTTGTAAACGAGACTTAATTTACATGGAATTTTTTTATTTGATTATGTGTATTCTATAAGTTTAATTTTTATACCTATGATATTATCACATGTTTCATGTTCTTGATTACATTATGATTCATGTCTTATTAACTCCTATTATTTATGCTATGAATTATGTTTATGATCTTTGATATGTAGGGTACGTTCTTCTATTTTCAGGACCTTTTTCTCACACATTTGTGTTGATGATTATGCTTGTGTCTGTCCGTTTTTACCCTTACTGAGCATATGATCTTAACCATTATTATACTTCTCCTTCCTAGGATACGATGACATGTATTATGTATGATGTTTCTAATAATAGTTCTAGTCATGAATAACCTACTAGGAGATTATTTATCTCACTTATATAAAAGTGAGTATGTTTCCATGTTTCTAAAGGGGCTAAACTAATATGGTATTTGGGGGTCTGTTAATGTAATGTATTAAGTATTATGAAAATATTTTGTTATGTATATGTTTGTTAAAATTTAGTCATTAAAAAATCCATCATTATTACCATCCAAGTAAAGAAAAAATGAAAAATGAATCGCATTTCTTTTTCGTGGTTGTAGTCCACACGTACACACAATCAACATTATCGATTTCGAATAGTGTGAAATACAAGAACAAGGATATTATATATTCGTTATAGAATTATAGTAATGTAATAATTATCATATATAAATATTAAACCAATTATTATACCCATCTATAGAAGATGGCGATGAAAATTGAATTATATCGCTATATGGTAATGGTAAGCCATATGTATCCAAAAGTGATATTTTCACTCCTCATTTGATGTAAAGTGTTTTTTCAAAATCAAAAAAAATATTTCAATATATTTATGATATTGAATATATAATTTTATTAATAATATAACAATTTTATTGAATGTAAAATAATAATTGAAAAGAAAGTGATCATTTAAGGTGATTAACTATTCATTAAAATAACTATGTTAGATCTTCCCTTAAGGGATCCAGGGTTCGTAATTTGGTATGAAAATACCTCTATGATGTCTCTATGGGATGGGACAAGATAACTTTTAATAGTTTGGTTGACTTAGAAAGTTCAAAGTGGTGTGAAGTAGAGGAAAGAGGTGTTCCCTTTTATAATAGTGGGGAGGGGATCCCTTGGAATTTCCTAGAATATTAATTAATCTAAATTATATTTAATTTTAACATGGATATAAATATATAATATTCGAGTATAATATTATGGTGAGATTAAATATGTTAGGACCCATCCCCTGAGGCCCATTCCATGACTACCACATTCCCTCCTTCTATAGGCCAGTGGATGGTGACTAGAACCAGAAAGGTATATCCCAAAAAGGGGAAGTCATTGCCTAAAAAAACAACACACACACAAACAAGGAACACTAAACTCAAGTAAACACAAATGAAGAAGAAAGTTACCACCATAACTAAAAACCACCACTGAGTGTAAAAGTACGCACTGAAAGTAAAGAGGCCAGAATACAAGCCCAACTAAAATAGAAGTACAAAAAAGGGAATCAACTAATGAGGTCATCTTCCAAGGTTCCTACATGAAGGGTAGGTACAACACATCATTACTACTCTCTATTTCTACCGATCACCTTCATACACCGTCTGTTAATCACCTATGAGCACTATCAATCCCATCCTCCTTAAGACTCAGTCTAGGTGTCTATCGTCTTTCCAAGACAAAACAAGGTGTGGATGAAGACCATGAATGAGTGACTATAAAAATATATAGGAGGGACCTCGAGACCCCCGATGTTCTCCCATAATTCGACAAAGGAAAAGAAACAAATCATGATCTCAATCCCAAAGCAGAAATCAAAAGATATCCTACACCATGTATAAACTAAAGTACAAAATAATAAATGAGTAGTCGTAAAGTTAGATCATATTATTCTGTCATGAGGCTCTGCTGCTGACCCACACATGATCTGACCCACACATGATCGGTATGCACTAACCCACACAGGATCACTGAGAGCTGACCCACACAGGATCTAACCCACACATGATTGGTATGCGCTGACCCACACAGGATCGCTGAGCACTGACCCATAGAGGATCAGACCAACAAAGGATCTGTAAGAGATGAACCACATAGGATCTCTAAGCACTGACCCACATAGGATCTGACCCACAGAAGATCGGTAGGTAATAAACCCCACAATATCACCCTTTATTCTCCACGTCATAGCCTGCCACCGGATTCCTAAAAATAGCATGCTTGATTTCGGGAGGATCCACTCCTCAAGCCATTGGTTGTATTTAAACTAGCACAAAGTCCAATGAAGAAGTATCCCAATGAACCACCATGTCATAAGGGTTCCAACGCAACAAACAACGCATCAAACGGATGCCTGGTTTGTATGTCATAAGAATTTTATTGTCAAGGGCCTGGTTGGATTCATGTTGGATCCAACCCAACTATACTTAAGCATTCAAAAAATCTCTTGTGAAGTATATCCAAAGAAATGCCTCATCCTAATGGTTCATGAGCCATAGATGGTTCATTAAACGGATGTCCGGTTTAGATGATAGGCCCATCTAAGTGTAACTTGGTCAAAATGGGTCTAGTTCCGGTCTGACCTAGTCAGACAAACTCAACCTGGCCTACTAGGCCCGACCTAGTTTGGTGGGGCCTGATCCGGCCTGCTAGGCCTTGGGCTCAGCCTACTGGGCTGTAGGCTCAGCCAACTGGGTTGGGCAAGACCCGCCGAGCTGTGGAACTGCCCGACCCACTAACCGGGAGCGGGGAATCCACCCCCTCTTGTACGGATGATCCATTCAGGTCTTCAGAGCAGAGATGCTGGATGGTGCCATACCACCCATCCAGTATGCGTTGACTGACCTTTTGCAAAACCCACAAACTGTGGGTCCGCCCTCCACTACAGATCGAAGCCATGACCATCCTCCGCAGCACACTACCACAATGCGCCGCCCGACTCCAACACAGCAGGTAAAGGCCGATCGTCCCTTGTCCACCACGACGCCTTTTGGCTCCACCGTCCCTTCACAGCTGGGGGGTGCCAGCAATCGCGTCCCTCGGTCGTCAGCGCTGCCACGACATCAGATCTTCCATGGGCCACTATTGAAGCTCAGTGGTTCGTTTTTATTCTTGTCTCTGCCTACAAGATTCCCGGGATGGTGCCTATATTGCATGGCCCTTGGTTCCACCTTACCGACATATATTTTGGTTTCCTATGATGAACAGAACCAAACTAACATTGGCGAAGGGTCCAGGCGTTGTTCAGTTTATCCCACACCCACCAAGTTAGCGTTATAATATGGCAAGGATTTCAACCTCATCAAGGTAAAATAATCATATAAACTCCTAAAAAAATTCCCCTACCTTGAGTTTGTTGGAAATATCTATGGATGGGGAAGGAGTGCCCACGTTCATGGGTGGTTTGGATGAAGGAAAAGGTTCATGCCATTTGGCACTCATCATCAAATCCTCTAATTTTCATCCATGATAGGCTCCACATTAATTGAAGACGTCATCAACCCTTCATTACAGTTTCCTCCATTTAGTCCCAAAAACCCATGCCTGGTCTTCGTTTAAAAAGACGAAAATAGGAGATCAACCCACAACACAATTAATGAGGTTCATTTATAAATTTAAATGATGAACATATTAATTCTCCCAATAATGTGGTTACAAAACCATGTGTAACTAGACATTAAATGTGCTGAAAACCTAGATTTCCCACCACCACTGCTCAATTTTTACAAAGAATGAAATAAAATAACTTCTGATTTTTTTTTTAAAGTCATAAAAATTTACTTTGTCGTCTGACCCTTACCTGTAGAAGTTAAAAATTCAATAAGTGAGTATCATCAGTGTGGATTCTATAGTTCCCATGGATTTTTCATCTGATCAGTAGTTCAAATGGTTTAAATCACCACCCACATGTATACTGAGTTTACCTTAAAAAATGGTCTAAAATTCGTTCTGGGCTTGCCAGGTCTCAGAATCATGTGCCGTCAAATTTTGCAGACTCGTAATACATTAATTTTTTAAAAAAATATATGGAAAATCTGGGTCTTTAAATTCTCCCCACCATAAAGCTATTTCGTCCCCAAAATCCATAACCAAACTTGGGAAAAAATGGGGGTACTGAGCACGTATCTGAGTCCCCCACTACCATGTGCTCTCTTGGAGGATTTTGTGCTACCACCGAACTTGCACTAGAGGAATCGACCGCCCAAGAAGGTTCCACTCCGTTAGATCCCCTATATACACAGGGAACTCCACAAAAAGATACCCAATCATCAATGTTCATATATCCCAAATTGATAACATTCGATGGATCATGCACATACCTCCTCAGCTACCACACATGGAAAAAATTATGCACCCGGTGCATCTATGGGGGTAGAGATGGATGGTATGCCACCTCACCTACTCTGTTGAGGATCTAAAAAGGTCCGATGAACCTCATAGATAACTTTCCACCCCTTCCAAATCTCTACAATACACATCGAGGTGATACCCGTAGGAAGACATGATGTAACACCGCAAAACTTGAACATCAGTTATTGATAAGTTATGTTTAATTTTGTTTGAATAAATCAACACAACTAGTTTTTCATGAG
This sequence comes from Viscum album, assembly GCA_963277665.1. Taxonomy (NCBI): domain Eukaryota; kingdom Viridiplantae; phylum Streptophyta; class Magnoliopsida; order Santalales; family Viscaceae; genus Viscum; species Viscum album. Next base: position 812,674,659 of record OY728122.1, on the reverse strand, counting down.
AATTTAATAATATGGTTTTAATTTATATACAACCGAGTAAAAATAACATGTGTATAAAATACTTTTCATTTAAATAAAAACACTGAAGCATTTAAAATACACAAAGATCAAAAGAGTAATCATGCTAACAAAAAATTCCTATTAAAAACCCGATCAGAATTATAGGGAGAAAGCATAAAATAATGAGAGCCAAAAGAAAATAATATGGGTCCTCATAATTTTTCATAATGATCATAAAAATGGCCAAATCCACCACGGCCACACTAAGCACCAATGGTATGATGTGAACCATCTTCTTCAATCAACTTGAGTTTTCGGACACCCTATGTCATGGATTTACAAGAAATTAATGTGACCGTTGCCTTGGGAAACCATGGAACTCTAACAGTTATAAATACAGCCGTTGGCCTTGTTGGATAATTAATTGAAAAAATATAAGTATATTTTATTTCACCAAGTAATTAGGTTATAAATTGAAAATTTATAAAAACAACTCCTAAACATAAACTTTCAAAGGATACAGTGAAATGTATTGAATTATAAATTGGTGTCTTTGAAATGTAATAAATAATTAAAAACATGTTGCAATTAATTAAAATGTATTGTAAAGATTTTCATTTAGTGACTTAAACTATGTTAAATTCCATTTAATTGAATTATACTTTTAAATAAACTATGTTTTTACCACAATAACACTTGTAAAAGAATTATCATTCAATTTATTACTTTTTTATATGTTAATGATTTAGTTCTTATGAAAAATCTTAGAAAATACATATTAGTATAATATGTACACATTAACCTTCTAATGATTGATAAAAGGCTTGTTTAAAAAGGAAAATTTCAATATATTATTTTTTAAGACTTCCTTTTTATTTTAGGTTAGTTTTTATTAAAAGTTGGGCCCGCTAGGGCCAACCCTTTTATGGCTGCTTCAAGGGAAGCAGCTCACACTAGGTGGCTGAGCTTAGCCCTCAGCCCAAGCCTTAGATATCCCAAGCTCAGGCATAGGTCTCTTGAGGGGCACACATGAGCATGGGAGTGCAGAAGCGTCTGAGTGTGCAGCCTGGGTAGGCCGAGGCCTATGGAGGAGGGGCGGGGGCCTATGTATAGGGCCCCCTTTAATGTGTGATGTGTGTTTTCTTGAGCAATCTATTGGAGGATCAGGCATATAAGGGAGGTGAAACCTGCTCACCGTTTCGATGTGGGACGTGATTTTTCATGGAGAATGTGATATGGGCTATCGGATCACGTCGCACGTGATCTAGGCCTTTGATCTCGATCCCACATTCAACCTCCAGGAACCACATTGCATCACTGGGGTTTTCTAGTTCATTCGATCTGGTATGATTTAATCATGGTCGTTTGAAGTTTTTTTAAATAAAACGCCGTGTCAATATCATGTCATTCGATCAGACTCAGATTTAATCTGAGCCATCCATTACCTTTATAAACCAAGGACGCATCTTATTCCTTGATTCCAAGCCATATCTGATTCGGGCCGTTGAATCCCTCCCGATTTTCTACTCATATTACTGTCTTCTTCCCCCGCGGTGTTCCCTAAACCAGTAAACCTACACCTTATTGCTTCATCAGTTTTATCTTCCTTCACGCGGTTTCCACAAGAGTTGACTATCAGTTTTTTTATCCCAATTGGGCCTCGGATCCAATGAAAATTGTATTAAAAAAATTACATATATTGTTTAGGATTAGTTTATAAAAACCATACTGAGGCATCTGAAGAACCTCCCGGTTCCTTTCACCCAATCCTCCTGTGGACCTCAGTGAGTCCTCCATGTTTTCATGTGCCTTCCCGAGCTCCTCCTACTCAAGCTAAAGTAAGGTTTTAGTATTTTTCTTTCTTGTTCAGTTGTAATTTTTATGAATATATATATATATATATACTTGTAAAATAATATACATCATCATATGGTTTGAAATTAAATCATTAATGTTGTGTGATCTTGAGTTAAAGTTTATTAATAACCCTAATCATGGACATTCCATGAAAATTTATATTTTTTCCTTAAGTACTAATTGGTCATATACATATACATATGTTTAAGAAAATATATAGGTATAATATACACATTCCGTAGTTTTGGATAAAGTTCATATGAATAGGTTAAAGATTTCTAAATTTTAGTTTCATGTTAATGATGGACATAAATTCATAGAGTCACTTTTTTAGGAAAAATTTCTATATAATTAAGTATGTTCTTATATATGAATACACATAATATTAATGCGGTTTTTTAGAACAACTCAATAATTTCACCCTAATAATTAAATCCATGCTCTTTATAAATTTACAAGTGTCATCTAACATAGAATGAGAAACTTAGGTATATTTTTTATGTACAATTGGGCGTGTGGGTATGTGAGTATATATGCCATCTTTGATCCCTGATTTAATTTATATATTACCATGATTTGAGAGGAAGATACAACACTTTTATTTTCTAATATATTCTTTCGGCATTCACTAAACACTACATCTCAAGCACACCCAGTTTAATGAATTCATTACAGAACATGAAACCCAATGAATAGCTATTTTAAATGATTTTATTTCAATTTTAATAGTTCATGAGTAAAGTTATTAAAGGAATGTCCATTTAATAATACATGACTATTTATCAATGCATGCTTTGTGTACAAATGACCTCTTTCTTAATTCAAACAGTTGTTTTTAAACATTAAATTTTCATTACCATCAACAAGGATTTTGAAAATTAAGGAACTATCTTTTCCTGTGGTATCCCCATCCAATCATTACGTGTGTTCTTTAAATCAGTATCACATTCACAATGAATGTATACGAATTTATGCATGTTGGTGAGAAACTGGTTGTTGAACTAATAATTGGCATATTATTATTCAGTCCATTTCCAATACCTTTTATCAATGCATGTATTGAGAGTGAACAATGAACATGTATTTTATTTCATTAAAAGTTTATTACTATGGAAGATTTGTAAAGTTTTTATTTTATGTGATAATCAAAAAATTTATTATTATTATTATTAATTTATGAGATAATCATTTAATTATTCAAGGTGGTATGGGACACATTTAATAATGTGAATTAAGAAACCAATTAAAATGTTTACTAGGAATGATAAATGATTTAATAAATATAAGTGGTATGTGCACATTGATTTAGAGATATGAGGAATGCACTGGACAAGTATGTTCCGGGTTGGGGACCGGTAAAAGTAAGCCCTCCAGGTTGGGGTCCGGTTATAGCAGACCCTTCGGGTTGGTGTCTAATTATAGAGGCACTCCGGGTTGGTGTCCGGTTATAGAGGCACTTCGGGTTGGAGTCTGGTTACAGAGGCTCTCTAGGTTTGGGTCTGGTTACAGTTAGCCCCTAGGTCTTGGCCATGGCATTAACATAGTCCGACACATGAAATTTCTTCATTAAGACTATGTAATCTAATTAACCAGAGGATTATTCGACCTGTAGAATATTTCTGGCCAAAGAGCTTATGATTATGAGAATCAAAAAAAGTTTAAGTATGGCATATTTATTATTTATGAAATATTCCGAAACTTAATGGCCAATAGTAAATGATGATATTGAAGTTATTATTTTTAAGTGAAGCTCTAATCATGCATTACACATAGTTAATAATTTTTTACTTTCCATTTAACCATGGTTAAGATCCATTTATTTTGATTATTAGAAAAATAAAAGCTTGTGGGCATGACTTTTGTATAGCATTCAGTAATTTAGTATTCGATGTATGAAATTGAAGTTATTACCTTTATGTTGAACTCTTATTATTCACTACTCTTGAATATTTAATTTGGGATCTCATATTCATATGTCATACATGCTTATAATCTATTTTAGATACTACTCCAAATGAGCATGCCTAATGTTGAGTCATGTATCCTTGTAATTCCAACAAAATGTTTTGTTTGAGCACTCTTATGATGTGTAAATGTGTTAAAAATTTTATTTAAAAATATTTTTTTATGAAATGGTTTCAAAGAATGTTTTCAAAAGTTATTTTGATTTATTTTGAAACCCCTTACTGGGGATTCATATTCTCACCCTACGTTTTTTATTTTAATTTTTCAGGTAATGGATTTTAGCAGATGAAACATTTCTGAATTAGCTGGTTTCTCAGAGCCCGTACCAAATTTGATCCTGTATATAGCACCGTCTTGGGGTACTCGGGAGCTGTGGCATCATAGTTGTTATCAGAGGATTTGGTTTGGGTTACTCTGGAAAACTAGAACTTAATAATGAAAATCTTACTTAAGCAATACTTAGAACAAAATTTTATTAATTTTCAGATTGAAAATGAAGGTACTAATCTTCTGTCTCTTCCCAATGAGGCCCTATAAATCATAATTTCCCTTTCCATTAATAAAAATGTTATAAACTATGACCATATACGAATGAAGTGTAAGCACCTCTATGACATATCTATCTCACCCCGAGTATGTCAGCTCCACCGAAGAGCAGGTCTGGATTACATCATCATGATGTAAGCCCACTTTCCATCCTATACACGATGGGGAAAATACTATAAGGGTCTTTTTAGATGCTTCAGTGCAACGTAAGGCTTCCCATCCCTCATGTATTTCTAGGAAGTTGTAGCAGCGGGAGACCTCCGAGTGGCATATGTGTCATGGCCTATCTTATGGCCCTCTTGGTCAGGTGAAGGACTTCGAAATCCTTAAAAATGAAGCCTCTCCTTTAGTATACAAACAAAAAGTACATACAAATGTCACACAATTGTACACCCCACATGCCATACTCTAGAGACAGCACTAGTGCACCCGCGATATTGAACCAGACTGCTCATGTTGCATATGTTTTAGGGAAATCGAATGTGTTGAACTAGTTTTGGGGATACATGTATTAGGGAACTGGGGAAACCATTAACTTGTCTATTTTTTATGAACAAGTTGTGATATGAGAGCACTATTTTTTATCCATTATTTCCATTTTCATCTTGAATAGGTTTCACCAATTTATCCTTCATAATTAATTTTTAGATGGAAGGATAGACTCACATCGTATTTCTCCCTACTGAGATACTAAAGACCATCTTGGTCAAGACCTATGAAGAGGAGTACCAACCTATCGGAAATTTGCGAAAAATTAGCAAGAAGCTCTATGAAGTGTCAAACAGCCTGAACATTATCTGTTCCTATCAGAAGAATGCCTACATATACTATAGAATAGCCTTCATACAGTTGGCCGAGTATAGGCAAAGTGGGAAATACCACGAACGACTATTTTTATTCTTTACTCTGGGTTATAACTTCGCGGCCAGAGAGAGATTTCAAGAGGCTGCATTGGAGGGAGACCTTTTTGCAGATTACATGTACAAAATTTTCAGCTTCAGTTTATATAACAACGCATATGACTTAGATATTCTCAATTGAGAGTTAGTCCGGCAAGTTCTTTAGGAGATGGTCCATTTTGACATCTACGAACATTCCACCACTCGAGCATCTCTTTGGAGGCCTGAATGCACTATACAGAGGTTCAACCCTTTTTGCTCAAACTGTATCTAGGATAGAGAATCTGAAGAGTTGAACATAATCTTTGGAATTCACCTAGCCACACCATAGGACCCTCCACGATGGAGGTTGTGGTGAGGATGATAAAAGTGTCTTTCTATTATTCATATGTAGAATGAATTGCGAGGACACAATTCCTAATAGGGGATATGTTGTAACACCGCAAAACTCAAACCTCATGTATTGATAATTTATGTTTACTTTTGTTTGAATAAATGAACAAAACCTGTTTCTCATGAGAAGGTAATAATATGGTTTTAATTTATATGCAACCGGGTAAAATACAGAATTGGATACAAGACTTCTCATTTTAAAAAAACACCGTAGCATTTACAAATACACCGAGATCAAAAGAGCAATCATGATAACCAAAATAACCTATTAAAAACCCTATCAGAATTACAGGGATACAACTAAAAACAATGAGAGCCCCAAGAAAATAATATGGGTCCTTAGAATTTTTCATAATGAACATAAAAATGTCTGAAGCCACCGCAACCACACTAAGCCCCAATATTATGATGGGAAACATCATTTTCAATCAACATGAGTTTTAGAACACCCTAAGACTTGGATTAATAAGACAATAATGTGACCATTTCCTTGGGAATCCATGGAACTCTAATGACAATAAATTTAGTTGTTGGCCTAGTTGTATAATTAATTTAAAACATATAATTATATTTTATTTCACCATGAAATTAGGTTATAAATTGAAAAATTATAAAAACTACTCCTATCCATGAAATTTAAAATGACATAGTGAAATGTTTTTAATTTACAATGTTTTTTTTAAAATATAACAAAGAATTAAAAACATGTTGCAATTAATTAAAATGTATTTTAAATATTTTCATTCAGTGACTTAAACTATGTTTAATTCCATTTAATTGAATTATAATTTTAAATAAACTATGTTTTGACCAATATAACACTAGTATAAGAATTATCGTTCAATTTATAACTTTATTTATATGTTAATGGTTTAGTGGTTATAAACAACCATATAAAACACGTCTATGTAGAATCTGTACACATTAACATTCTAATGTTCGATAAAATCCTTGTTTAGAAAGGAAAATTTCTATATAGTATTTTTTAAGACTTTCTATTTTTTTAGGTTAGTTGTTATGAAGATTTGGGCCCACTAGGGCCAGTCTTTTTATGGCTGGGCCAAGGGAGGAAGCTCACGCTTGGTGGCTGAGCCTAGCCCTTAGCCCAAGCCTGGGCCAGCCCAAGCTCGGGCATAGGTCTCCCGAGGGGCACACAGGAGCATGGCAGTGCATGATCACATGAGTGCGCAGCGCAGGCGCAAGGCCACGGTGAGCACGGGTAGCCCGAGGCCTGTGGGGGTGGGGCAGGAGGCTGTGTATAGGGCCCACTTTCGAGTGTGTTGTGTGTTTTTTGAGCTGTAGATGGGAGGATCATGATTATAATGGAGGCGAAAATATATCTCTATTTCGATTTTAGACGTGATTTTTCAGGAGAAACACGATCTGGGTCGTCGAATCATGTCGCATGCGATCTGGACCATTGATCCAGATCCCGCATTTGACCTCCAGCAACCGCGGTGTATCACCAGGTTTTTGTGGCCCATTAGATCTGGAACGATTTAATCGTGGCCATTCAATGTTTTGAAAAAAAAATCTGTGTCAATCTCATGCCATCTGACTAGACTTGGATTTAATCTAAGCCAGCCATTACCTTTATAAACCATGGACGCATTCTGGCCCATGATTCCAAGCTAGATCTGATCCTGTCCATTGAATCCCTCCCACTTTTCTACTCAAATTTCAATTTTCATCCACTACGGCGTTCCCTGAATAATAAACCTACAACCTCTTTCTTCATCATTTTTCTCCTCCTTCACTCGGATTCCACAAGAGTTGACTATTATTTTTTTTAAAGCCCGCATGGGCCTCAGATCCCATGCAACTTGTATTAATATATATATATATATTGTATAGTCTTAGTTTATAAAAACCGCACTAAGGATTCCGAAAAACCTCCCGGTTCCTTGCACCCAAGCCTCCTACGGACCTCAATGAGTCCTCCGGGTTTCCTAGTGCCTTCCTGAGCTCCTCCTCCTCAAGCTAAAGTAAGGGATTAGTTTTTTTCTTGCCTGTTCAGTTTTATGTTGTATGAATATATATATATATATATATGTATATGTATACTTGTAAAATAAAATACATCCTAATATGGTTTGAAACTAATTCTTTAAAGTTGCGGGGTCTTGAGTTACAATGTATTAATAACCCTAAACATGGACATTCCAAGAAAATTTATGTTTTTTCCTTAAGTACTCATTGGTATTATACATATATGTATGTTTAAGAAAATATATAGTTATAATATAAACATCCCCCAGTTTTGCATATAGTTCATATGACCAGGTTAAAGATTTCTAAATTTGAGTTTCTTGTTAATGAAGGACTAAAATGCATGGAGTCACTTTGTGTAGGAAAATTTTATATCTAATCATGTATGTTCTTATATATGAATACACATAATATTAATTAAGTTTTTTAGAAAAATTCAATAATTTTACCCTAATAATTAAATCCATGCTTTTGATAAATTTACAAGTTTCATCGAACTTTGAATGAGAACCTTGCATATATTTGTTATATACAATCAGGCGTGTGGGTATGTGAGTATATATGCCTTCTTTCATCCCTGATTTAATTCATAAATTACCAGGATTTGCGATAAATATAAAAAAATTTATTTTAAAATATTTTCTTTTGGCATTGACTAAACACTACTTCTCAAGCACACCTCGTTGAATGAATGCTTTACACAACATAAAACCCAAAGTGTAGCTATTTTAAATTATTTTCATTCAATTTTCATTGTTCACAAGTGAAGTTATTAAAGGTGTAGAGACCTGAAGCATAACGTACATGGACATTACATTACATTTGCAGAATAGTTAGTAAATAACAAAAACACACACACAAGGACCGTAATAGTTTACTGTCTTTGGAAACTCGGAATATAATATTCTAATCGTGGTGAAAGATATTCAAAATCTCCCATAAAGATCTTCCTTTTTTTTCTACCTAAAACCATTCTTTATATCATGGGGAAAAGAAAACATAAAAGGGTGAGCTCAAATGCTCAGTAAGGGTAAACAAAAGAAATATCAATCACATCATATTCATAAGAACATAACATTTTGGAAATCTTAACCTGCAAAAGATATCATAATATCATAACATGGGATAAATCACAGTAGTGAAATGTAATCAAAATAATTATAACTTAAAACATGAAGCTTTGTGGCAGACACACATAATCATAGATAATCATTTCTTATTAGTCAAGGCTCATTGCCAAGACTATCTTAGTGGACAAAGTCCATTTCTGAACCGAGTTCATTCCTCGTTTCAGTCCTGTTTCACTGAACCGGTTTAACCTGCCATTCCAGCCATGTCTATCTCATGAGATATAAAATCTTTACCCAATGCATTAGAGGGAGATATAGGTCCCACCTATATCATAATGATACCATTCTTATGTGTTCCACAAAATCATAAACCATACATCATTGCATAACTCATGTAATAAAAATGGGATTCTTGAACACCATTCTTGAGGAAAAATATCCTTTCTACTTTAAAAACACTTTTCATTTCTTACCATGTCATACAATTCTAAACAAAACGAAGTTGATTAAAAATAAACTTGAAAACTTGTAAAGGAAGATTCTTGGAAATAATGTTTTAAAAATCCATTCATACCGTATACGTTAAAAAAATCATTCTTCTCGTAATTTTGACGAAAAAGTCAAAAAGTACCTCGTACGAAAAACGACAAAAGATTCATTTCATATATTTTCCTAAAAACCCACCGAAGGGTAAAATTGGATTTAAAAAATTGTATGTGGATGGAAATAATATTACATATTGAGGAAACATGGATGTGAATGATAAAATACACCCAAGTAAATATCTAAGTATGAACAATCTCGGATAAAATGAGATTGTGATATTTTCCCTTAGCTTAGGTCCGATTTGCTTCGTAAGTGTCTGAAACTCCTATATAATGATTTAAATATTGTTATTGACTTATTCATGAATCATAAATATTGTTATGATATCATATGTGGTCATATTATTAGCTTCTTATTAGTAATATTTCATTAGTACTTGTTAGTCAGGTTTTTATTACTTTTTTTTCTTATGCGTGTTTTGTCGAATAAATTTTTATTCATCTCCTTAGGTTATAGATACCTCATTTCCAGAATGGTATTAGTATAATATATATCATATTCATTCATTCAATTCATTTATATAATCATAATGCAATGAATATCATTTAGAATGATTCCCATCACATCGTGGAGACGATATTCCGTACGTACGCACGAGCGATGATATCATTCCCATGATCGTGGAATTGTATTGGAGTGTATGTATACTATTTCAGAATCAATATCACTTTACAATAATCATATGTAGTTATTATTTACACCATTATACCCATCCAATTAAGGTGGTGGGGGAAAATAGATTACACCACGGCGTGGAGACGGTATTCCGTACGTACGCACGCGCGGTGATTTCATTTTTCCATAGGATGGATAGATGGTGAAATAGGGTTGTTTCATACTTATAAAAACATATTGGTATATGAGTGATACTGATGTTATTTCTTCATAATGAAACAACTAAAGAAAAAGAAGTGGAAGAAGAAATAAATATGAAAGAATCGGTAACAGACATTACCTCTTCTTTGAAGCGCTTCTTTGAGACTTCCTTTTAGGGCACTAAAATTGGTCTTTGAAGAAGACCAGGACCTCTAGGATGTCTCTAGGGAAGTTTAGAGGAGAAAGTTTCAGGGGTTTGCCGAGCTTGAAGGCTCAAAGTGGTGTGAGGAAGAGAGGTAGGAGGTGCCCATTTATAAGGGAGGAGAGGGGCACCTTTGGAATAACTAAATATATTATTCTATTATAAAGTCAAATTCGGTTTTTAATAGCTCCAAATTGTTATATTTCAAAGCTAAGGTGGGTATGGGTCGAAATAATCTCATAAAATAGAATTTAGACAAGTATAGGTCATTATATTAACCTTATCATTCAGTTTTAACTCTTAGTTAATTAGATTGACATTTACCACGTCACTTTGTATTTTTATATTATATAGTTAATAAACTTACCATATACATCCAAGCGACCCCCAAGTGGTCCATTAATTATACACATATCATTATATAAGTATCTCGGCCAATCCATAGATTTTTAGGAATATAATAATAATTAATAATATAATATTTGTTTTAAAAACTATTTTATGTCATTTTTGACACTATTTGGTAATTGATTTTTGTGAAAATCATAACAGAATGATTAGTTCGAAAAAAATAAATTACATCAATACCAACATGTCATATTAACATAGAAAATTATTGTAATTCATAAAAAGTCTCAAAATACCTTTATTTGTGTATTTATAACATCAATTATGTCAATATTTTATTAATAGGATAATTACTGCATCATCATTGTATCATAAATAAATTAAATTATTTTAAGTCTAAAAATTACAAATAAAATACCATTATGTTTTAAATCCATTTAGATTTCTAATGAATATTTATAGTCTAATTTATCTTATTTATAACCCTATATTAAAAATGATTTTGTTATTAAGCTTTGATTTTAACTATTTTAACCCTTCTTTAAATAAATTGATAATAAATGTCCTATTCTAATCCAAGTTGGCCTAAATAGTCATATTTTATTCCTAAGTTTGTTTTTGGTCGAATTAAACTTATCCAATAGAATTAGGACATGTGTTAGGGTAATAATAATTACACTTTTACCCTTAATTACACTATTTACTTTTAACCGTGGTAAAAAAAGTAAAAACTTACTATTCAACAAAAATTATTTTCATCTCATTGAACCACATTTTACTACTTGATATTAACCGTGTCTCTCGGATTTTTGAAATTCCATTCACAGAAGCGGTAAAATTATGTTTTATGAAAAATTCAGTTTTTTTTACTACCACTTAGTGGTTTTACTATTCATCAAAAATTGAAGTTTTTCTGAATAATGCCAAAATGTCACCCTAAGCTATAATTGATATTATGAATTCAAAAATGATGTCTATTTTAAAAAATTACAAACATATAAGTTTCATTAATTAATTTTATAATTAACTCCCGTTGTTACAACAAATAGCGTGTTTGTAAAAAAACAATATATATCAAAAGATTGACAATTGTTTATGTCCAATTTCAAAGTGAAATTATGTACAATGACCAACATTGTATTAAATGGTAAAAATATATTCTAAATATACCTTAAAAACACTCAAATTCATAATTTATCAATATAAATTATTTTGATTAAAAATGTTGTTTTTAATTAAAATTTAGTAATTTTCACTATTCATCAAAATATAAATGTTACCCGAAAAGATCCAAAATTTCACCCTAAGCTAATATCGATATTCCAAATCCAAAAATGAAGTCCATTTTAAAAGATAAAATTTATAAAATTTCAAAAAGTGGGTATTACTATTCATAACAGCTAGTTCATAATAATATTATAACAATATCTCGTTTAGTGAAACTCGGTATTGCGTACTACACACGCTATCGAGGAAGGTCGCGATTGCGTGTAATTCAAGGAATGTCATGGATGGGTGTTGTGAAATCTCGTTTTGGTGTAGCATACAAAACAATACATCAATAAAATTAAAAAGAATATTTTTCATAAAATCTCGGGGTGTTACATTCTACCCCCCTTAAAATGAATTTCGCCCTCGAAATTCATCGGGGTTATAAATGGTTTACTACTCGAAAGTTTCATTAATAATAAAAAGGAATTCCAAAACATGGTTTTAAAAACTAAAGTATGAAACGTAACGGTTACCCATATTTACTAATCACTGGGTTTCTACATAGGAGAACATAGGAGAAAATATGGATATGGAAGAGAAATCTAACCGTCATGTTCTGATGGAGAGTGGTAGAGAACATGGCTATGAAAAAGAAAAAAATAAAAAAGATATAAATTTATGATGATCTAGGGTACCATCTGATTTATCGGATATAAGGGCACTATGAAAACATTTTTGGTTTTCAAGATCATTTCACTAAAGTTGATGAAATTGGAATTAGAAGAAATACCTTTGTGATTTTGGTACATTCTCACCATTGTTCATTCTTTGGAAAATTTACACTTCATCTATTAAATACATGAAGTTGAATTTTTCATTCGTGATGTGTTAGTAGATCATGTGATAGAATTATGGGTCATTCCATCTTTCTCAAACAAAAGGTTAGAAAAGTTATCAAAAATTACAAAAGTCCATCTATAGTGAGATTAATTATATATGGTTTCTAAAATGGACTTATACTTCATATATCATACTAATTAATATAATACAACTAATTTATACTAAACATGGACTTCCTGTTGGCCAGTGGTAGGCGATAAAGTCCAGTCGCACTTCGGTTGTGGGTTCGATTCCCACAGCCTTGTCCGACGCGATGGGCTGTCACCCATCCTGCAGGTTGTCCTTTTTCTAAAACAACATTACTATAACATCCCATAAATAATTTCAAAAAAACTTCTATCCATAAACAATACTAACTTATGTCTAACATAATCCATTCCAATCTTTAGGCTTATCAAAAATAATGTTGTCTAATCAAATATTATAGTGAAAATGATTACCAAAGAGTTCATACAACTAGCATGTTAATACCATTGTTGATCCCCATATATCATGAGATATGTCTTGTTGGTCACATTACAAACATTCAAAGGCCTTAATCATGTATTCTCTTGAAACAAAATGAATACCCATTGAACCTTATTGAAAAAATGAATGCTGTTAAATGTTAAATCTTTCCACATACCAAAATCCTCAAAATTCTATATACTCAAACCATGATATCACTTAGTCCTTATGTCAATCAAGAGCTCATGAATACTGTCAAACATTTCATTTTCTCGTTTTCCCTTCATTATGTGCATATCATCTTTTTTTTTCCAAAAATATCTCAATCACTTTCCATGGTTACCGGTACCATTGAAAACCACAATAGACCAATAAATAAATATTCCAATATTCCACGATACTATATACAACATTATTTTGGAATCCCATTACATAAACACTTAATCATTCCACCACATCGTTATCATATTCAACATCGCCAATAGTGACCGCATGTGACTTCCCATTGTCCTTTTCCTTAAGTTGTTGCTCATGTCAATCATCACTAACCCTTGGATTAGGGAATTTATTAGCATAATGACCCATCTCCTTGAACATGAAACATTGAAGTGTAGTAGGTTCATTCTGTGTATTCCTTCCTTTGTTTGCATCATTAGACATATTCTTCCCATCATTACGACATTTAAATGCCCGATGACCTTTCTTTCCACATTTGAAACATTTACTTGTCCCTTTAAGACAACTCCCTTCATGTTTCTTTCCACAAATTGTGCATAAGGGAAAGCTCATCTTCTTTTCAGTGTGCTCTTTTGATTTTCCTTTGAATTTCATTTTCATCTTCTTATCAAACCCATATGACTGATGGGTTACTCCAATCTTCATCTCAACTTTGAGAGCACATCGAACGATTTCCTCGTAGCTATTGATGTCCCTTATGGCTAACGCCCTTCGAAGACTTGGTTTTAAGCCACTAAAGAATCGATCAATATTACTCTCAGGTTGGATAATAATACCAGAAGCATACCATGAAAGTCTTGTAAAATTTTCTTCATAGGTACCAACAGATTCATCATCCTTTTGCTTCAGTTCAAGAAACTCTTTCTCCATCTTTTTTCGGATAATACAAGGGAAGTACTTATTGAAAAATAAGTTCTTGAACTCGTCCCATTCCATGGACTCAATTTCACCTCTTTACCTCATATTCTTAATAAGATTCCACCATTGATCAACATCTCCTTCCTAATGATACACTGCTAGGATGACTTTATCATGTTCAGAACATTGAAGATCTGAAAATATCTTTTCTGTAGTATTGATCCATTGTTCAGCAACTAATGGATCAGTAGACCCGCTGAATGAAGGTGGACACTGCCTCATGAAGGACTCAATAGAATATTGTTCCCTTCTCCACTCATTTGGAAGTCCAGAATGATTCATAGCTTTTGTAAGTATAGCAATAAGATTTTTCACTCCATCTCCCATAACATTTGTTTGTTCAGAAGGACAATCATTGAATTGTCCATTACATTGATAAACACGGTGCCTTCGGGTTCTAGCCATCGTCTAAAACCCAAAAAGAATAGTGTGAGAGGAAAAAATAACGCTAGGGAAAACAATATAATAAAGGGGGAGTACCTTCAATATTTAACATCTTGGGTTACCATAATTCTAGTACTATAAGCTATACTTATACTTAACCTTAGGGACATCCCTATACATACCTTAGAAATATCTCTAGGGATCTCACTAATGTTCTCGCATCCTAGTTTCCAAAGGTTGACTAAACCTTTCCTCTGATACCAACTGTAGAGAACCGAAGCTTAACGTACATGGAAATTACATTACTTTTGCGGAATACTTAGTACATAACAAAAACACACACACAAGGACCGTAATAGTTTAGTGTCTTTGGAAACTCGGAAAATAATCTTCTAATCGTGGTGAAAGATCTTCAACATCTCCCATAAAGATCTTCCTTTTTTTCTATGTAAAACCTTTCTTTATATACTCGGGAAAAGAAAACATAAAAGGGTGAGCTCAAATGCTCAGTAAGGGTAAAAAAAAGAAATATCAATCACATCATATTCATAAGAACATAACATTTTGGAAATCTTAACCTGCAAAAGAGATCATAATATCATAACATGGGATAAATCATAGTAGTGAAATGTAATCCCAATAATCATAACATAAAACATGAATCTTTGTGGCAGACACACATAATCATAGAGAATCATTTCTTATTAGTCAAGACTAATTGCCAAGACTATCTTAGTGGACAAAGTCCATTTCTGAACCGAGTTTATTCCTCGTTTCAGTCCTGTTTCATTGAACCGGTTTAACCTGCCGTTCCAGCCATGTATATCTCATCAGATATAAAATCTTTACCCAATGCATTGGAGGGAGATATAGGTCCCACCCATCTCATAATGATACCATTCTTATGTGTTCCACAAAATCATAAATCATACATCATTGCATAACTCATGTTACAAAAATGGGATTCTTAAACAACATGACATCATAAAACAATTCATATAAGATAAAAGAATTCATAAAAATAATTCCATCACAACATAATCAAATCAATGTAATAATAGGGATAGAAACAGAACCCTTTATTATCTTAGATGGAAAATAATTTTGATAAAACACTTGAACTCCATTCTTGAGGAAAATATCCTTTCTACTTCAAAAACACTTTTCCATTCTTAACATGTCATACAATTCTAAACTAAAAGAAGTTGATTAAAAATAAACATGAAAACTTGTAAAAGAAGCTTCTTGGAAATAATTTTTTAAAAATCCATTCATTCCGTATAGGTTAAAAAAACATTCTTCTCGTACTTTTGTCGAAAAAGTAAAAAAGAACCTCATACGAAAAATGACAAAAGATTCCTTTCATATTATTTACTAAAAACTCACTGAAGGGTAAAATTGGATTTAAAAAATTGAAGGTGGATGGAAATAATATTACATATTGAGGAAACATGTATGTGGATGATAAAATACACCCAAGTAAATACCAAAGTATAAACAATCTCGAATAAAATGAGATTGTGATATTTTCCCTTACCTTAGATCCAATTTGCTTCGTAAGTGTCCGAAACTCCTGTATAATGATTTAAATAATGTTATTGACATATTACATAATCATACTTATTGTTATGATATCATATATGGTCATATTATTAGCTTTTTATTAGTAATATTTCATTACTACTTGTTATTCAGGTGTTTATTACTTTTTGTTCTTATGCGTGTTTTGTCGAATAAATTCTTATTCTTCTCTTTAGGTTATAGATACCTCATTTCAAGAATGGAATTAGTGTAATATATATCATATTCATTCATTCAATTCATTTATATAATCATTATGCAATGAAGATGATGTAGAACGAGTCGCATCACATCGTGGAGACGGTATTCCGTACGTACACACGAGCGATGATATCATTCCCATGATCGTGGAATTGAATTGGAGTGTATGTATACTATTTCAGAATCAATATGACTTTACAATAATCATATGTATTTATTATTTACAGCATTACACCCATCCAAGTAAGGTGCTGAGGGAAAATAGATTACACCACGGCGTGGAGACGGTATTCCGTACGTACGTACACGCGGTGATTTCATTTTCCATAGGATGGATATATGGTGAAATAGGGTTGTTTCATTTTGTTGGAAATTGACTAAAGGATTAAATTTTACTTATCTAGTAAGTGAATTTATGTTTATTGTTTTCTTGTTCTATATGGTAAGATTATTATTTAAATTTTGGAAAATGATATTGAAATAAAATTTTATCCTATCACCATTTTTTCTAATGATATCAATGAGACCTTCATCAACTATTTGGTTTTTTGTTTTTTCATCAATGACTTTTTATTGATGATATTTGTTTTCACTCTCTCTTTTCCCATAGAAATTAGTTTTTCTATACAAATCAATACTTTTAATTTCCCACCAATGTTATCCCTATAAGGAATCCTAGTTAGGATTAACAATATGGGACCTTTATGTTTACAACTTTTTTATATTAGTGGGTGTTTTCTTTATTTCATTTGTATGATCTGGGTTTTAATAATGGAATTATATAAATCATTTGATAACCAAGATTAATTTTAACGGCTAAATTAATTTTAAGGGTGTAGGATATAACATCGTGAGATTTTATAAAATATATTATTTAAAATTAATTTAAATTCAATAATATGTTTCATTACATGAAATAAATATTTTATCTTACACCACATGAAACAAGATGTTTATCTTTCATTGCATGAAACATTTACTTCCTTTGATGATTAGGTTACACACAAGTCAATGTCTTACATGACAACAATATACAATTAATATTGACATGATAGTTATCACACATCCATTGGAATGTTGGGAATTATTGATAATAAATAAATAATGAAATTTTAATTTAAACATGTTTATAAAATGAATTATTCAGTTACCAATTAATTATAAATAAAAATAAAAATAAATATAATATAAAGTATGTCTTTTTTGACCATAATTTGAATTTATCTTTATAAATTCAATTAATCACTATTATTGAAATATGTTAATAATAATTATATTTTATAAATGTAATATTTCTTTTTTGAAATTCATCCAATAATTTTTGTAGTCTTATGATAAAATTAAATCCACTTTTATGCATAAAATGTTGTATTTTTTTAAAATTCAATTTTACCACCTTTTAACGATACACATGTTTTAAAAATAAATATTTACAATTTTATAATTTGTTTCTGAAAACTAAGCTTCATTTTTTTAATTTGGGAAAAAAATTTGCATTGTTTAAATTTTTTGGTATTTTTCAAAGGAGTTTCATGATTTTACGAATAGTGACACATAAAGGATTTAAATTGTAAACTATTTTCCCGTCTAAATCATTTATAGTGTAAAATAAAATTTTTAATTGGTTCTGAATTATAATAATGTCAATTTAATATAATTTAATCCAATTTAGGTGATTGGAATAAATTTCAAATTTAAATTGGATATAAAAACATTTCAGACATTTGAACTCTCTTAATCCCAAACCCCACTTTTTCATTCCGTCTGTGTGATTAATTTTAAATTAAATCATCCAAATATATGTATGTAATTTGACAAAATGAATTTAATTATTGGAATCATAATTATTTATAATTTCTAGAATGTCAAAATATGTTTTAACCTAAAATATTAGTGGATGTAATTAAAATTAATTATTATGTTTACGGTAAAAATGAGTATACTTATTTAATAAAGTGGAATCTTATGGGACAAATTACCTATAAAAATGTCCAAAACCAATTTTCCATACATATTTAGACTGTATGCCACTATTATATAAATATTTTCATTTTTTGAGTCTCATTATGGATGGGATACCTCTCAAAAGAGTTTAACTTTTTATATTTAAAACAATTCCACTCCTCCTCTATTATTAAAAGGTTCTCACTCACCTCACTTATCCACACCTATAAAGCTATTTGGATAAACAAAAAACATCCCAAAAAACATAAAAAATAAATAATTTAATCTTGTTCACTGAAATTTTAGAATAATGGAATCCAGAGATGTTCTTTGGTTCAAAACAGAAGGAGTTACCTAAATAAGAGGTACTATTCATCAATGAGCACTTTTGTTTAATTTCATTAACCTCATATTCAAGTATTATTATTAAATGATTATTTAATAACAAAATTATACTAAATATACTAATATTATTTTTATTTAAGGGTTATACCTACACATACCCACACTTTCATAAAATGGGTAACAAAATCACAGTTCGCATATATAAAGAACTACCTCCTCGTGAAATGATGTCATTTATTTTTCTTTTACCACCTATTATGGTTGGGAATTATGATGGAATTTTTTTATATTATTTATATGATATTTATAATATATTAATATTTATTTAATTATTATATAACACATTACATCATTCTTCCCATTTTATGGGAATATGATAACATTGTTTGTTGACATGTGGACTACCGCCTCTTCAATGTGATATGATTCGTTCAGGTTTTAAATGGAATGTATTAAGGATTATTTTAATATAAATATGTGATATAAATGAAATTTATAGGAAATTAATGAAAAAAAATATATTTCTTTAAACATTATATATCACTTTCTTTCCGACCTCTTAATAAACTGAACAAGTTGGAACGTCGTTTATGGACATGTGGACTACATCCTCCTTGAAGCGATGTGATAATTCCTTTTTTATCACCACATAAAATCAAGGATATATATAAGTATATATAATTAAATAATATGTTATTTATTATATAATAATCTGTATACAATGATAAGCGTTTCATACATTATTTTTATAATGAATATTGAAAAGTAGGAATGTTACTCATGCGTACATATGTCCTACCATCATCATGACTATAACGTTGGTTAATTTTTCATAACCACATTCAGTGATTTGTTTTTAAAGAATAATTTATGTATAAAAATTATTATTATTTAATTATTATTATACTTTATGTGTTTAAATAATGGACCCTTTGATAACATTGGACCAACCACCCTTATTTTTGACATATAAACCAAAATGGTCAAAAAAAATTGAACATAATAAATTATGTAATGATACATAACATGATAAAATTAATAATAAAATTAAAAAAAATTCCCATTAAAGTAAATAATTAACATAAATTTATTATTCGTGAATATAAAGAACAATCATGATGGATCAGACATAAGGTAAGGGATTCCATAACTCAGTTTACTTTTATTGGGTTAAACATCTATATCATTGATTATGTTATGCCATGAATATATGTGAAAATTACCTAAGATTATATTTTGATGTATTGCAATTTTATGGTGTGGATTTAAATTTGACATAGATAATTATTTCATTGATTTATTCTCAATCGAGTGGTATGATATTTGTATGGGATTTTCATGTACCTTTTTTATATCTGGGAGATAAATGTCATAGTCCCCACTTACTTATTTTTTGTTGTGTATATATTACTTATTTTAAAATATTATATCATGTATTGTTTTATCTTTGTTGAATTTAAATGTTTCATTTTATGACTATTAATTTTGGGGTTTTCAATTCTGATATTACAACAGTTTTAAGGGGATTTATAGTCTCACATTGTTTTCTGTGAGATGTATTCCATATTCTTCACTCAATTAATTTGTTTAATGTATATTCTTCCATATGACAAGTTATATCATGAATAAAATCATTTTAATGAAAATATTAATTTAATTTAATGATATTAAATCAAGGTTATTATGATTCAAATGATTCATAATGGTATGAGACACTTTGGAATGTTTAATGATTATTTTCCTCAAGAATGTTTTTAGTGTTATATTAATTGTATTTCCTATAATAAAAATAAACAACAATTTTTGTTACTTCTCCTCCACTATGGATATTTTTTATTGATACTATAATCACTCTTTCTCTAGATTTATAATTATTGTTTCAATGAAATTTTTTTGGAACCCATTTGTTTTCAATGGGTTAAATCAGGGGTATTATGATTCAAAAGTTTCAAAGAGGTTTGAGAATCTTTGAAATTTTTAAAGATTATTTTCCTCAAGAATGATTTTAGTGGGATCTTAATTGTATTTCCTATAATCGACATGAAAACCCGTTTTTTTACTTGTCTTCCAAAAGGGATATTTTTTATTGATACTATCATCACTGTTTCTCTAGATGGATAATTATTGTTTCAAAGAAATTGATTTGGAACCCATTTGTTTTCAATGGGTTAATCATGTTTTCAAAGATATTTTTTTGAAACCCTTTTATTTTCCACGGGAAAATTATAATTTCAAAGATATTGTTTTAAAATACATTTATTTTCCATTATTTAATCATTTATATAATACATTTTGAAGGTAACCATTTATTTTCTATGTGTTAATATTATTTTCAAACATATTGTATTGAAACACATTTATTTTCTATAGGCTTGTCGCGTATGAAAATATATTTTTTTCAAACCCATTTAATTTCATTTGGAATATCATTTATCAAAGATATTATCATGGAACACATTTCCGTTCCAGGGTTTAATCATGTTTTCAATGATATTACTTTGGAACCCATTTTTTCTATGGTTTAATCATATGTGAAGAGATTTTTATGGAAGTAGTTTATTTTCCATGGGTTAACAATGATTCAAATGGTTTTTTTGGAAAATATTTGTTTTCAATGGGTTAATCATTTATCAAAGAGATTTTTATAGAACCCATTTATTTTCAATTAGATAATGATGTTTCAAATTTATTTTCATAAAAACATTTTCCATTCTACAGTTTAATCATGTTCATAAAAGGATAATGGTTTTTTTATGAGTTTTTATGAATTTCCTAGGTATTCAGTTTTTGGAAATTATAAATTATTGGGGCACCCAGATAATATCAGGTTATCCAGTTAAAAATTTTAGGATGGGTTCATCTCGATAGCATGAAAATGTATTGGGTACTCCGAAGATGGAAGTTTTCTACATTAGTTATTCCATTTGTATCGGTTCTGTATGGGTTCATTAAGGGTTTTGTAAGGGTTATATGAGATGATGTTCCATGATAACAATATTTTTTATTTTTTATTTCTATGGGTTTTTTATGTTTCTATAAATGATTATTGATATCTCATCACTCATTATTATTGATTACTATGACTATTTTATTTGTGAAAGACTTATGACATGTTTTAATGTATTATTGTAAGGCCCTAACCCTAGAAGCCTGGCTTCGATGCCTAAAACATGGTTTCATTTTTTTTATAAAATATGCTGATAAAATTACAAATCACATCTCATCACAAAGGATCTTCTCAATCTAGGTTCTGGAAAACCAGATACTACTGATAATTTTCTTCAAAACTATAAGATAATCTCCATACTACTACCACTACAAAGAATAACTCAATGCTAGAAAATCTACTAATCCATTAAAAATGAATTTAAAACATAGAGGGATAATATAAAACTCACAGTAATGGGTTTTAAAATTAATAAATAAATTCCATTTTAAAAACATCCCTTTGAAATAATTATACTTATAAAAAAATTCTCAAAAGAAAAAAATAGTTCCTATAGCACATCATTGTCAGTTTTCAAGGGTGACTAGAAATAAGTTATCGGGAAATATCATAATCAAGAAATTATATAATTATTTTAAGACTAAAACAAATTTCAGAGTATGCATACTTGTAAAAAATGTATGGAATGCAGCATATAAAGGAGGAGTTGATCGAGCTAAATTAATGTTTTCACACAGGGGTGTAGGTACAAATTAACACATGTAATAATAATTTTTATAGTTTCACAAGTAACAATATCTTAATTCAATTAACACATAAAATGGAATTCATGAAATGATAGATGTAATACTAACTTTTGTATCATTTTTCTGAAAAATTATTCTACACATTCTTTATAACTGACTTTTTAAGTACATTCATCATCGTTACATGTATGTTTATTACCAGTATCATTAGTAAAATATTCTTAAACAAGGATATTATAATAATTTAATAATCACATGGTTGTTTAAATACTAATCAGATAATGAGGGAATTCATAATATATGAAAATCAAAACATTTGGTTGAGGCCTCGTGCCAAGACCATAAAAAATCATTTGGTCAAGGCCTTTGGTGATGACCTTGTTTTCCTCTTTAGACCTACCGATGAATTGAGAGGCTATAGCGAGCCTCACCCATCACATAATAAATCATATTAATTTCTTATATGTCTAATATGTCTTTAAATAAAAGTGTCCCATAACACTTTGATTAATTAAATTAGGTTATGTATTTTATTCAAAGAGTTCCATACCACTTTGAATAATTAAATTGTGTCCCTTATTCAATTTATCCCATACCACTTTTAATAATTAAAATATGTCTCTTATTCAAAGTATCCCATACCACTTTGAATAACTAAATTCATAATCTATATGTTATCATATGAGATAATTTTCATTTTGAAATTACTATTTATAATGATAAATAAAGTGAATCTGGCAGTAAATGTAAAAATTAATCTAAAAAATACATGGTTTGTTTGTTATAATTAATGTTATTGCTACATCAAATTTATCAATGTAATTAAAGGAAAACATGCACACCTTTGTAATTTTGATGATAATGGGTGAATATAAAATGATATATATTTTTAGGTATGTCACATAAAATAATGATTATTAAATTCGAAACTATAGTCTCACTAAATTAAAATTTCTATATACAAAAATACATGTTTTTTAATTTAAGATACTTATAATTCATGTTAAAACATACATTGATAAACAGAAGTGTAAAATAGATTAAATCATAATCTTAATTAAATAATAGTGATAATTGTGGTAGATTCATCATGAATTAATCAAATATAATGTTTATAAATGTAAAACATTCCTTTCATGAGATATGTTAAGACATTAGAAAATATTTAAACGTTCTTCAATAACATGATTTCTTTTATAGTTATGATCTAACATTATGAATTATCGTTTTATAAGTTCTAAAAATATTTTATGTTAAATATATATAGTTTTGTGTTTATTCATGTACATGTATATATTAAAGAAAATATAATTCTAACCATTTATCCTTAAAATTATTAATTGAGATGCATGCATGTAATTTTAATTATAGCAACAAGGTGATGAACTCTTAAAATTTTTAGGCACACAATAATAAAACAATGTTTTGTTATTGTATTAGCAATATCAAATTGTATTTCTGATAGTTTAATCAATTAATACATGAATATATATAATTGTGGTGATTATATATATACATATGGGGTTTGAAATCCGAATTAAAATATTAATTATAAAAACAGAGGCACCTTTAAAAATAATTTCTAATCATAATAAAAAAATGAAGCCTAATCTGATTAGGAATAAAAACATTATACATATATACATACTTATACATATATTTATTAGTTTTGAAACTCAAAACCACTCTTAGTAAACCCTTTTACAAGTAATAAATGAATAAAAAAAGTTAATTACGAATAATTATCATTTGAAAAACCCAAAATTGATTAGGTGTTGATGATTATATAAAACCAAGTGTACACAAAGTGTATACATGGGTTCTGAATAACTAAAATAAGGTTTGATAAATCCTTACAAGTATCATACACTTGAAAACATTATTTCGTCACTAAGATCAATTATATTGATAGCTAATTCATATTAGAATTTATATATATATACACACACATATAACTATATATACACAATGAGTATATATGTGTTTTTGCATAAAAAGATGCTAGATTAACCCTTCCATGAATTATATGAATAAATACCTTATTTAAATAAAAAAATTCATCATTAGATAAAACATCAAACCAAATATGTTTTAAAATTATTTATAAAAATATATACACATATATGTATATATGGTTTAATAAAAAAACTAAATAAACACTTACCTGACCTCAAAGGTGGGGTGGATCCATGCAGAGGTTGGAGAAGACATTGGAGGAGGAAACCCCATAGGGTTAAGTGTGAAAAAATGGTTTATATAAGTGGGTTATATAAAATGTATAAATATAATTTTATATAATATGGTTAAACATAAAAATATAAACAATTATACCTAAAGAAAATAAAATGTAACTATTTAGACAAAAAAATCTGTGATCCATGTAAAAATTGAATAAATCCATCCTTAATAATATATATACATTAGGGAAAATATACATGATACACCCAAGGGGTTTTCATTAAACTAATCCCCCTAGGTGGACATGTGAAAAAAAGAAAAGGCTTTGTTCGAGGAGAGTGATGGAAAGACTCATGGATTAAAGTGGAAACTATGGAGGAGGAGGGTGACGTCCACTGGTGTGGTGGGAGGAAGAATAAGAAGAAAGGGAGAATAAGTGGAAAATAAACAGACAGTTGAGATTGGGTGTGGGTTGATAATACAATTGTGATGAATTCCCCAGTTTTAGAAATAGATGAATGGTTGAGATTATAAGGTGGATTTGGTTATATTGTTGTGGGGAAAACCACAAGATTTAAAATGGATGTGTGGATAAGATCACATAAATCCAAATCAGACATTTGTTGAAAATCACGACAAAAATGGAGCAGTGGTGGAGTTTGAAGGCACAATTAGATCGGATGATTGGGATCTCGTGTGACGATATTGGATGACACAAATTAGATATCTCATAAAAATTGTCTTCCAAATTCAAAACATGAGAGTTTTTTGGACTATCTAAAAGGCTCATCATACCAACCATATGCCAATTACACAATCATACACCATGGGGGCTTTACATAGGGGACCCCCCACTCGCGGCCCTTGGCCCACCCTCACCTGCAATGGTGCGCGACCTTCCACACCCCCTGCACACGCTTGAACAGGCCTTACACACAGGCCCAGGTATGACTCAGTATACACTATGTGGATGCTCATCATGGCTTCAGTATCCAAACTGAGACATCCACTCTGACCTTGTGGGATTGGGCTTCAAGGCTTCCCTTAGTTGGGTGGATAATCAACCAAATTTTTTACCAAAAAACTATTTAACATAGTTAAAAGAATAGAATACACATATTAATTCCCTTATATATAAAATAATTTTCCCATACATGCCATTATTTCATTTGTTTGTATTCATTTTGAGTTTAAGAACATCATATTTCAAAATAAAAATTCATTTAAAACATGTCATTACTTTTATAAATTTTAATTCCTTATAAAAGAAATAGCATGGTTATCATAATTGTAAAATCCCTATATAAAATATATCTTTAATTAAAAATATGTCATTATTTAACCAAATATATGAATTTATAATATTCAAATAATTTTCAAAACTTTTGAAATAATTAAAATACTTATATACTTATAATACTTAAAATAATCAAAATACATACGGGTTATAAAATTTTATGATCATTACCAAAACCAATGCTCACTAAAGACCTTATTACAAAGTAAAATTTCAGTGTTTAAAAAAAATAAAAGATTCTATTATCAATAATTTAGTATTTAATTGGTTTGATTTGATTTTCATTATTTGCAGCAAAATTAAAATTCACATTAAAACAAAAAAAGACATTCATTCCAAAATACATTATGGGTTTGGTGAATGAAATTATTCCCCTAGAAAAAGATTCATCCTTGAAATTAAATCATACTGTTGTAGTCTTATAGTCATTGACCATCTAACATCCACCTTGATGTCCCTTCACTAGTTCCACTGGTGTTGGCCATTTTCCCAGCTTCTTCTGGTTAAACGAATCACTAGAATAGTTGCGAACTCTTTGATTTCTCAGGTCTAGATTCATCATAAGAAACTTAGGTCAAACTCATGTACAAAACTATAGTATATCGAGAGAGTGGGATGAGGGGTGTAATGTTGGGAGACATCTGTATGGTTTTGATGTCTGTAAAACGAAAAAAAGACTGACCTCTAAAATTTTGAGATCTCTAACTTGACCATATTGATCATAGGATAAGATTTGACACAGATATTCCATAAGAAGGTCACCCTCGCTTGAAGGTTCATGGAAATACCAAAGAGACAGAAAACTTTCATCTAGATTAAAACATTTAAAGAGGCCCTCAAATTACTTTCCTCGACATCCATATAATGGGAGTTGAAAATGCACCATGAGGAAATAAGAAATGCCTAATCCTCGATGGAGGTGAAGTATACTATGAGTGTTAAACATGTGGTAAATATGTTTGTAGGTCAAATGAAGGTATCCAAAGTGCTTAAGGTCATCCATACATGACATGAAAATTATTGTTTCTAGTGCCTTAGTAGGAAGAGACAACATATTTGTTGGTGTTCTCTGGTCATCCATCAAAAAAATTTCAGGAATTTTCTACTCAGTAAATCATTGAAATTTATTTAGGTTTTTTTAGTTTTCTATAATTTCTAGACTATTCATATTTTACAAAATATAAGGACCCAACCCTAGAATCCCAGATTTGGTGCCTAAAGTATGGGGTGTAAATTGTTTTGTAAAAGTTTCAAATAAAATTAAAAATAACTTCTCATAATAGACGATATTCTCGGTCAAGGTTTTAGAATACTTGATACAACTGGTACTTTTCCTCAAAACTGAAAGATAAGATTTATATTTTACCCACCACATAGAAGAACTCAAAGATAGAAAATATACTAATCCTATAAAAATGAATTGAAAATTTAGGGTAAGAACTTAAAATGCCCATTAAGGGGTTTTGAAATTAGTAAATAAATTCATTTTAAAAAACATCACTTTGAAATAATTTTACATACATTAAACATTTTCACAAAAGAAAAAAAATTCTTTTATCACATCATTATCATTTTTTAAACGATAATAAAAATAATTTTTAGGGAAATCTCATACTCAAGAACTTATATATTCATTTTAATGATAAAACTCATTTCAAAGTATGTATACTTGTACAAAAATTCATGGAATGTTGCATAAAATTTAAGAGTTGATCAAGGTAAATTAATGGCGGCATGCAAGGGTGTATGTACAAATTAACACCAATAATAATACTTTCTTTGAGTTTTAAAAGTGTAAATATCCAAATTAACATAACACAAAAATTTTAACTCATGAAATGATAGATGCAATTCTAACTTTTGTATCTATTTTTTGAAAATAGATGCTATAGTTTCTTTATAAATGACTTGCTATGTACATTCATCATTATTAAATGTGAATTTATTACCATTATCATAGACAAAATATTCTTAACCATCTATATTCTAATAGTTGAATAATAACATGTTTTGGTAAATACTTCTCACATAATGAGGGAATGTACAATACAGGACAATCATAATATTCTGTCAAGGCCTCATTCCAATAACATATATAATTATTCTATCATGGCCTCGTTCCATGACCTAGTTTTTCTAATGAGAACTATCTATGAATCTAAAGGATATAAATGGACTCAACCATCACATAATAAGTCATATTCATTTCTCATATATTTAATAAGTCTTTAAATCAATGTTTCCCATACAACTTTGATTTATTAAATTATGATATGTATTTTATTCAACGTTTCCCATACCACATTGAGTAATTAAATTGTGTCTCTTATTCAATGTGTTCCTTACCACATTGAATAATTACATTATGCATCTTATTCAATGTGTACCATACCACTTTGAATAATTAAAATTGTAATCCATAAGTTATCAAAATAGATAATTTCATTTTTCAATTAATGTTTATATTCATAAAAAATGTGAATCATGTATTAAATGTAAAAATTAATAAAAAAAACTACATGGTTTGTTAGTTATAATTTAGGCTATGGCTAAAGGAAATTCATCAATGAGATTCATGGACAAACAGACACACTTTTGTACATGTGATGATAACTAGTTCCCATAGAATTATAGATTTTTAGGTATGTCAAATAAATACTGACTCGTAAATTAAAAACCCTTGTTTCATGAAAGTAAATATTTTATATACAAAAATACATGTTTTTAAATTTAAGATAATAATTATTCATGTTAAAACCATACATTGATAAATATAAGTGTTTAATAGATTAAATAATAAAATTAATTAACTAATAGTCTTAATTATGGTAGATTCATCATGAATTTAAAAAAATATTGTTTATAAATATAAAAAATTCCTTTCATGTGAGACATTAAAATGTAAGAATTTTTTTTTTCTTACTTTACTAACTTGGGTGCTTCTAAATTATGATCTAAAATTATATACACTCCTTTTATATGTTTTGATAATATTTTATGTTAATTTTACATATACTTATGTGTTTATGCATGTACATGTATATATTGAACAAAAGATAAATCGTACCCTTTATCCAAAAAATTATTAAATGGGATTCATGCATTTAATGTAAATTATATAAACAACATGATGAACTCTTTCAATTTTTAGGAACACAATAAAAAATCAAATTTGTGTTATTGATTTCCAATATAAAATTGTGTTTGTGATCATTTATTCAAATAAGACATGAATATATGTAATTGTGGTACATATATATATATAAATTTTGGGTTTGAAATCAGGACTAAAAGAATATGTATAATAACATGGATCACCATTAAAAATAATTAATTATCTTAAGAAGAAATGAAGCCTAATTAGATTAGGATTAAAAACATTATACATATATATATATATACTTATATATATATGTACTAGTTTAGAAACTCAAAACCACTCTTAGTAATCCCTTTTACAAGTAATAGATGCATAAAAACATTAGTTAATTACTGATAATTATCACTTGAACAACACAAAATATACTAGGTTTTGTAGTTTATATTAAATTGTTTATACACAATGTGTATACATGGGATTTTCATAACCCAAAAAGGTTTGTTAAATCCTTACACGTATCATATAGTTCAAAACATTATTTCATCACTAATTTCAATTATATGAAAACACAATTTAGATTTGAATTAAATATATATATATATACATATAACTATATACACACTAAATGTTTATATAATGTTTTTTATAACAAAAGCTATGCTAGATTGACCGTAAATTGAATTATGTAAATAATTAACATCATTGAAATAAAAAAATTAGTCATTTTTGAAAACATAAAATAGAATAAGTATGGTATTTATAAATGAATGAATATACAGATATATATATATGGTTTAATCATACAAAATAATAAATAAACCCTTACCCAACTTCAATGGCGGGGTGGAGCCATGCAGGGGTTAAAGAAGAGTTGGGAGGAGAAAAACCTATGGGTTAAGTGCAAAAAAGGGTTTATATAAGCATTTTATATAAACAGTATATATATATTTTTATATACTACGGTTAAACATAAAAATATAAAAAAAGATACATAAAGAAGACTAAATCTAACTATATAGAAAAAAATCATGTCAGTGTAAACCTTGAATAAATCTGTCATTGATAATATATATATATATATATATATTGTGGAAAAAATATATGATACAACAAAGGGGATTGCATTAGACTAATAAACCCTAAGTGGAATTTTGGGAAAAAAGGTATGGTTTGAGGAGAGTGATGGAAAGACTCACCGGGTAAGGAGGAAAAATTAGAGGAAGAGAGTGACACACACTAGTACGGTGTGTGGATGGGTAAGAAAAAAGGGAGAAGAAGTGGAATATAAATGGACATTTTATATTGGGCATGGGATGATTAGATGACAATGATGACTTCTGCTGTTTTAAAAATAGTTGAATAATTGAGATTATAATTTGGATTTTATTAGATAGTCACGAGTAAAACCACATGATTTAAAAGGTATGTGTGGCTGATATCAAATGTTCCCCGATCAGACGGTTGGGGATAATTGTGGAAATAAAGGAGCGGTGGTGGAGTTCGGAGGCCAAACTAGATCGTACTATTGATCTCCCATGGTCGAGATCTGATAGCCATGATTATATCTCCCATAAAAATTTCTATCCCACATCGAAACAGAAGAGGTTTCGTGACCAACTTATAAAGATCAACTTACCGGCTATATAGAAATAACAGAAGAACACACCACTGTGTCCTTACCCACGAGAAACCCACCAATAGACCTTGGCCCACTCTCAGCCACACCGGTTCACAACCTACATCACCCCCTGCGCGTACCTGACATGGCCCTATAGACAGGCCCGAGCACAGCTTAGTATGCATTACGTGGGCTCTCTTCCTATATTTGGATAACAAAGTGAGACGCCCACTCAGACCATGAGGGCTTGTACTTCAAGGATGCCCTCAGTTGGGTGGGTACTCACCCTAATTGTTTACCAAAAAATTATTAAACATCGCAAAAAGAGTAGAATACACATTTTAATTCCATGATATATAAAATCATTCTTTCCAGTTCATGTCATTATTTCATTATTTATATTCATTTTGAGTTTTAAAACATCAAATTTAAAAATAAAACATCTTTTAAAACATATCATTAAGTTTATAAATTTTTATTCAATTTAAAAGAAACATCATGGTTATCATTTTTTAAAAATACAAGTACAAAATATATCTTTAATAAAAACTATGTCTAATTAGCAATCAATATAACATTAAAATATTTTAAGCATTTTCAATAAATTTTAAATACATTAAAAACTTATATACTTAGAATACATAAAATAATAAAAAATACGAAACACCTTTAAAATTTTATGACCATTACCAAAACCAAAGATCACCTAATAACCTTATAACAATGTAACATTTTAGTTTTTTAAAAAAAATAAAAAGTTTCCCTTTCCATTCCTTTTTCATTTAATTTGTTTGATTTTAGTTTCATTATTCGCACCAAAATAATAATTCACATTAAAAAATAAATTATTCAACAATACATTATGGGTTCGAGGCATCACAATAATGATCTAGGTATTGATGGGTATTAATATTCATAGTTTGTAATCATGATTTTTGATTATGTAATCAAACTCTTATGCTCTTCAAATTCCCACTGATGACATTCATTTGTTATACTTACCTTTTCCTTTATTGAGTATTTGAGCTAACCCTTCTTATGTTTCTTTTTTCCATGTTATAAATAAATAGATTGAATGATTTATTTCAATAACATATATAAAAATAATGATTTTGATAACCTAATATTAAATATGTAAATCAAGTTTAAATGGGAGAAATGTTAATTTGACGAGTTGTGAATTTTTAATATAAGAGTTTTAACTAATTATATAAAACTATAAAATTAAAAG
This sequence comes from Viscum album, assembly GCA_963277665.1. Classification (NCBI taxonomy): domain Eukaryota; kingdom Viridiplantae; phylum Streptophyta; class Magnoliopsida; order Santalales; family Viscaceae; genus Viscum; species Viscum album. Next base: position 812,642,682 of record OY728122.1, on the reverse strand, counting down.
GACATCCAGAATATATGTAATCCAGGTTTTCATTTTTTTTCCAGATTTAATGGGAGATAATTAGTCAAAATTATCAAAATAATATCTAAAAATTTAATGTTATAGATTTTAGAATAGGATCTGGGAGTGTGGGTTTTAGGAAGTTTTACCAATACCTTGAGAAGGTCTTTCTAAAAGGTTAGGAGGAACCTATTGTGGGATATAAGGAACCTTGGGAGTTATTTATAAAGAAAAAGGAAGAGTAAGGATGTCCTATATGTTTTTTAGTGTAAATAAATGATAGCATGGGAATATTTCTATAGGAAAAGATAGGGGAGTCATTTATCATTTCCCAAATATGGTTTTTGGACACTATATAATAAATTAATCAAAAACAAAAATATTTCCATATTTTTTCCCATGTTTTCCAAGAAATAGGAGTCGGTTTGATTATTTTATATGTCCATGAACTGATCACATTAAAATAACACCCTTGGTTATTTAGATGTGAGTCATGTTTACAAAGAAATGATTTTAAAACCATAAAATATAATATAGGTTTTGGAGGATTCATAAAGGGTTTATAAAATTAATAAAATACCCACCAAGAAACATTATTTTAAATATGAAACAAGTATTACTTTTATTTACACCTTTTATAGAATATATTACATCAATTCTGGGTCATTATGATGTTATAATACACACCTTATATTTATAACATATTTAATTTTGACCTGAAAATTTGACTATCTTATAAAATTATAAAAAATATACTATTGGATAATTTTGATGTGATCATTTGAAAAAATAATATGTATTTTATAAAAATTATTCTTTAAATATTATAATAAAAAATTTTAGATTTAAATATCTAAATATTGAAAATACTGGTTTTTACAACAATAGTTTTATGACACTTATAAAAATTATATGTTAACTTTATAAAATTATATTACCATATATATTTTATATATATTATTTAGAAATAATATTTTATTAATTTGTTTTAAAAAATTAATTAATTAATCTAAAGAAATTTTTTTAAATGAAGTTAGATATTAATAAAAAATACAATTCTGTTTTATTGTATCAAAATATAATTATTTTTTATGGATATAATTTCTTAATTATTTATAAATTGAAAACAATAAAGAAAAAATATAATAATTTTTTTAATGAAATTAGAATATAAAAATTCATACTGTTACTTTTAAGACTCACATCCCTTTATTTCACCAGAAAACTCTTTAAGGGTATGGTGTGCAATAATGGTATTTTCTTGGGGTTTTTTGACAAACAAGGTTTGAAATTTGATCTTGATGATTTTGAACTTATCTAATAAATATTTTTAATCATTGTTTAGTTGATGAATCTTATCCGGGGAATGGAAAAATAAAAATCACATGGATTATATCTCCATTAGAAGCTTATATATATGGGTTTTATAGTGTACAATCCTACTGGTTGAGGCCATCACTTCCTCTATCTACATTAATCAAAAATTTCACAACCCATAGTATATAAAAATAAAATTATTAATATTCAAGGACTATATTATCAATGTATTTGGTTCTTAAAATTATTTTACATCTAATAGGATCTAATATTCCCAAAAACCCAAATCAGTGCATGTGTTTTATATAAATTCATTACTTAATAAGGAAATTTAAATTAACTATAATGGGAATATTGTTTATAAAAGTCCCGGTCAATATATAATCATTATTTAACCTATCGTATACATGAAGAAACCTAATATATTTTAAAACTACATTTTCCTTAAAACACCTAAAACTCCAAAAAAATCCAATGAATATAGAAAAAAAAACAAATAAATAAATAAATAAAATTTTAGCGAATAATGAGTATGGGGTTTAATAATTTTCTACTCTATTACAATTTTCCCAATAAAAACATAGTAGAAAAGGGTTAATCAAAGAATGAATAAGTTTTAACCTTTTAAAAAACACACTAATTCAAAAAATTCAAGGATCCCCCAGAAATATCTCAAGAAAAATTCCTAGCACTAACCAATGAAAATAATAAAAATGAAATCAATTACATTTATGAAATATACTCTAAGGTTATAACCATAAAACCAATGTTTCTTTACAAATATGAATGTTTATATTACTAAAATATTCCAACATCCTCACATAAAATAAACCATTATGGACTCTATTTCATATTAATAAAAGGACTCAGGGACAAAGAATCAACATCCAATCGAATCATCTATTAGGGATATGAAAATTAAACACATAAACCAATAATTTCAAACCATTTCTTCTATGATAAACCTTGTAATAATTTATCAATAGAAGATGATCATGGTGGTATCCACACTATATAAGTGGTCAAGTAATCAGATAAATCACTAAAATAAACCAATTCACATATAATAATTTTTGACGAAAAAATATGTTTTCATGAAGAAGAATTTAAAAAGATATATGGATTAAAAATAAACCAATAATAATTATAGAATATCAAAATAGGATACCATCCACAATAGGTTTTTAAAATTTCTTCTATATCTATATATTATAAATTATATCACCCTTAGAGAAACAAGTAAATAAAACCTGAAAGGAAGAGACAATATATAGTTTAAAATACATCAAGAAAAGGAACTACTCATCATGAACAATGAATGATCTAGCCTTGGGTTAAAGGTGAAAAAGGGTGTAACATGGGATCATGATCTCAGAACATTGGATCATAGAGAACCTAATAGAACAAAAAAATCATAAATAGAATAATTAAAACTATGGATAATGCTCATTCCAGTTATCCAAGAACACACCATAGATTTCCCATGTATAACCCCTAAAAGAAAAACTCATCACAATTCCAGCAGCAGAAGAAGATAAATGATACACAACCAATCACTAAGGCATGACCATCACTAAATGAATTAATGTACCATAAATAATAATAATTGGGATACCCAAGGAATCAATCTAAAAATAATTCCATCAAAATATTTGAATTATTTAAACATGAAAAGTATAAATCTAAAAATAAATAATCATTACTGTGCCAAAAAATGTGGTACACATAGACAAAATAAGGGATCACTGTAATGATCATCTGTAGAGAAAAATATTGTACCTTTAATTAATACCATTTCCAAGGCACACTCTATATAAAATGAAGTAATAAAATATCAACCATTTTATCCCAATTGAAATCAAACATCCCCATTATATACCATGGGATATATCCAAATACATAAATTCACAAAAATGAATACACTACAAAATAATACATTTTAAAAAACCATTATCAAATGAATAATTAAAAAATATATTAATAAAAATAAGTAATATTTAAAAAATTACACCCCCTTTGAAAAAATAAATCCCTTGAAAATATTTCATCTTATTTAGAATACTTGAAAATGTTCACCTCAAATCTCTTCCAGGAGTCAAATTTTCAACCACCCCACTAGGGGTCAAAAATGATTATAAAAATGTACATTAATTTGAAAATAATTTTACAAATACCATAATGAATTAAACCACATTATTTTCAAAATAATACAAAAATATCATTTAAAAATAATAACTATTTCAAAAACACTCTACGAAAATAAAAAACATTACCTTAATAAACCGTAAAATCCCGTTTTCAAAACCAAATCACTGAAAATCAGTTTTGAAAAATACTTACAAACAAATAGTATTAATGTAATTAAAAATAATATTATAAAATCCCACATTAAAAAAATTAAAATATTTCACACATCAATATTTCATAATAAATCTCTTTGAAATCCACAAATCATTTTAAATTTAAAATGTTTGATAAAATCACATGACATATAACTACATATCTTTTTAAAAGACTATAATACAATTTTCCTTATGAAACATGAAATTAAATCTTACTTCCCAAATAAAAAATTACCCAGAGTCACTTCAATTCAATATAATGGAACAATGTAAAATAATAGAATCAATTATGAAAAATAAATTTTCAAAAATAAATATTATAGAATGATTGAAAACCATAAACAGCTTAGAAACATGGTCTAAAAATCCTTCATAATTTTGGAAGGTGCAATAAAATAACCCAAGTTAAGGCTCTTGATCGGCACATGGTTTTCTAAACCATGAAGAGTAACATTTTCCCCCATTGAATTCTCCCTAATTTAAATCCAATATATTGGGTTTCTTTGAAAAAACTTATAAATATTAAATATAAAACATATGTATTCCAAACAATATTGAAAAATATTGAAATGGGTTTAGAAAAAATCTCAAATTCAAGGATCACACATCTAGAATGTTCTTAGTACCTCAAGTTTCACCATGAATAGTTATGACTAGGAACATTCTAATCACCCATACATTTAATTCCAAAAAATATTATCTCCATACTATAATAATATATAAATAAAACATTGGATACGATACCATTTTTTCATCAACAAACATAGGAATCCCCGGAGATGAGGGATCAAGATGACTACGATATGGACCAAATAGAATTATTGATAAAAATGACTAGATACTAGTAGTATGGAATGAAATTATACTAATGGGGGAAAAAATTCCTTATAAAAAATATTGAAAACATAAATTCAACTTTCAATTTTGTCAGGAACTATATGTAGGTCATTGATTTATACACATATAATATAAAAAATTTCATAATTAAGTATAAATAAACAATTAACAACCCATAATATCACTCAAAAACCTTAACAAAATTATAATGTATTCCACTAATCCTTCCCATGTAAATAAACCCAATATATTATAAAAATAAACATGTGAAAACAGGAAAAATGAAGGAAAGATGAAAGGTTTTGAAACATCAGAGAGATAATTCCAAATTAAAATGAATCCATAACCACCCAACTCGATACATTAAGTAAATCATATTCACTTATCGACTCCAATGCACCCAAACCATCATGTATAAAAAAAATCTGAATCCAAGTGGTACATGAATTGAACCTAAATATGATAGGTGCGAGACCAATTTCATAGTAAATATCCTCACCATACCCTATAAAAATCTTTAAAAATAAATCAAATTCGTGATAGTATGAAATAAAACTATATATTTATGAATTTAACTTTTATTAAAAACCTATAACAATTCATTTGAAAAAATTAATTTTTTTTAAAAAAGATATACTAAAAAAAATGGATTAATAAACATTTAAATAAAAATGAATCATTTGATATTGAAGATCTTTTTAATAACAACTATGAAATTATGATGTGAAACAGAAATTAATGAATGGTTAAAACTTTTTTAAAACTCTTCATTTTAAACACTGATAATGTATTTAAACATTTATAAGAAAAAACCCTTTGTAATAAACATTAATCATATATTCCTTATAAACTGTTAAAAATGATCATTATAAACTAATCATAAGTGAACTATCATAGAAATAACAAAATCAAAATAATTATAATATAATAAATAACCAATGATCATGAAGAAACTTATGTTCTCTTCAGAAAATATGGGACATAACTATTTTGGAATCCTTCTTACCCACAATCTTGATGTGATTCAATCACCCTTACACCCAGTACTACCCTACTAGCATGACTGTGGTGAAAATTATTTTTGAAGGGTGGACTATTTCTTGGGTCTAAAATATATCCCATAATCAAAAAATAATGTATCTTGTGAACATGAACATCCCAAAAATAAAATTTTATTTCATCATAATATATATAAAATGTGGTTGAGAAATTACACAGTATAATAAATATATATATATAATGAGAATCATAACATAACGTCACTTATGAACCCCATTTATATAAGAAACCCCTTTCTTATCAAGAAGAAAAATATTAGAAGTGCGTCCTATATTGTTGACTATCTCATCAAATTTATACAGGAAAAAATGATTGGAAAACATTAAGACTGTATTTACCTTAGAAAAAATATTTCATAATGTGATAAATGGGCCTTTGAGACCGTAATTTAGAAAATAATTCTTTAAGAACATCTTTGAATATAAAATCACATAACCATAATCGATAAACACCTATAGATAAAGAAACATACAACACTTTTGAAGGGTCCAATAAAAATTAGTTTAAAAAATCATTCAACCCAGTTTACTTTCCTTATAAATAAATAAAAAAAAAACTCCTATAATACATAAATCATTTTGGAAAGATCCTATTAGGTTCTTAAAAAAGAACTATATATTCCAACACTATATTGAAAATTAGGTTTCAAGCATTGAAATGTGTCGAGTACCCCTTATACTAGATAATATCCAAGATTATGCCAATATATATTAGGAAAATAAATAGATTGTTGTAAAATATCCTTCAAAACATGGAAAACAATGAAATTAAATAGTCATGAAATTAATGAAATTAAATTTAAATGTTCATGCATGGATAACCCAAACTCAATCACTCCCCTTTACATAGACAAGTTGATAACCCACTAAAATAATGCAAGAAGTTCTTTATAGATGAATATTCAACCCCAAAAAATGTAACCCCTAATTAAATTCAAGTGAACCAAATCCATAACTCATAAAGACCATATTAGGGAATGCAATAAAGGGGAAAAGGAAGAAAGTGCTTGGAGGAGGAGGTTTAGTTGAGACCACCTTAATAATTCTGTATAAAAATGGAATAAATACATGGGAGAAGACCTTAGAAGGAGGGATAACTGAGAGGAGGTATTACATGGGTAAAGGTAGAAGTGTGGGAGGTAAAGAGTGGGGAAAAATTATTTATTTTTACTAGGATTAGAATATGAAAAATTAAACTTTAATACTAAACTGAAAATTTTAATGTGTGAATTTCCTTCATCATGGAATATCCTTCACTCATCATAGTATGATGGCATGGGGAAACCCTAGTTGGGGCACAAAATCCAATGTTTTGGAATGGAATAGATCCACAAAACTAAAAATAACCAAGTCAAACATCTCATGGAAACATTTTGGTACCAACCATTTCACAAGATGAAATCCACACCCAACCTAAAAATTCAGAAAAATTACATGGTTCGATCATGGTGTGACATCTCATCATCACGACACAAACTACTGATATTTAAAACTTCATATTACCCAAAAAACCTAAAACTTATATAATAATAAGAACAATTAAAATAAAGATAAAAAATAATAAAGAAATAAAATTATATGGAAGAACAATTTCAGCACATGACACTATAACACCATCATCCTCGATTAAACTAAAATCTTATCGATTGAGAATAATTTTTTTTTCAAAATCTTATCCTGTTTTTTTCTTTAGGTTGGAAACTCACTAATTTTAAATAACTTCTGCTATTTATGATTATTCTCTTTCACCTTGAATTATCCATGAGGCTTTTCCATAAAAAATTTATTTTCCCACACCTGAAAATTTTTATTGAAAAACTACTCAGTTAAACTATGGGTGAATCATCTTTATTTGGTGAAGTTATTACCTTTTCACTACACACACTAACTTATTATATTATTGTGTGTTGAAGAAAATAATTTTGGGAATCATATGATAATATTTAATTGATATTGATATCAAAAATGTTTTTATTCCAATTTTAATGATTCTCCAATATCCTTGATAGACGTTTAAACTCATAATATGACTTTTTAATCAATTGTTTATATAATAATCATTTCTTCAAGATACTTCACCTCCTTTTCCTTTAGATAAATTTTTTTATAGTTATTTAATGAATTATGTCTCCCAATTTAATGACTTTATTGATATTAACCATATTTCTCAATAAATACATTTTTATATTTATTAAATCCTAATTTTTTAAGTGGTAATGGGTTTTTTCAATGATTAATATTCCTTATTCAAAGATTATTTTTCACTATCACATTTCTAATTTTGTTTCAAACCAATATTAAAATCCATTATCAATTGGAAATATTTTGGTGTCTTCCCAAATTTAACTTACTTTTTGTTTTTATCTTCTTCTTCACTTGAAGATTATTTAGGATGTTTTGATTTTAATATAAAAAAATAAGGACCTTTATCATTTGATTACTTATAATCTCTTTCCATTTATGTATCACAATATAACGTAATAATTATTGTTGATAAAATTTATTTTCATAGAATAATTTTATTTTCACCCAGATTTAAATAATCTCTACCTTGTTTAGTTACCAACATATTTTTATAATTTGATATTATTGGTTATCATCCCATTCCACTTCAATATTTTTCTTAGGGAAACCATCATAAATTTATCATATATTACCATAAAAACACTTCATAGGTAGTTTTTATTTTAACATAGAATTTTCGCACAATATTCATTTTGAGAATAAATTCTATGAATTCATTAAAATTAATGAAATTGTATTCAGATTCCAATTCATCCATATTAGTATTTTTTATTTAAATATTCATAGATCCTTTCATTTAAGAAACCCAGACTGAACACCTGGATCTATTGCAAAAAAAAATTTATTTAAATAATTTATTTGATACAAATTGAGAAAATCCTATATTTATTTTATATTATTTATATTATTTATATGTTTTTTTCTATTAAAAAATCACATAATCAAATGAATGGAGGTTTATAAGAATTGATGATCTTGTAAATAAGAAAAAAAAATTAGGATATTTGTAAAAATTTCTATATAATTGGATCACACTATACACTCTTATAGACATCTCATAATTTATAATTATCTTCGCGACCCAGGGAATGGAAATATAAGAAAGGGGTGAAGTTAAACACTTAGTAAGGTAAAAATTAAATAATATTTCATCAATAGTCAGATCATATGAATATGAACAATCATAATCATGGGAGAAATAATTTTTTAAAATGATTATATAATAATACGTGTTCCCCAAAAGACATAATAAAATGACCTATAGTATGAAATGATCAAACATATACAATGTCATATTAGTGTAGAAACATGAGACAATAAAAATGAGCTATGGTGGCATAATATAATCATGTATCAAAAAATGTCGGAGAAGAGAAATAACATGAAATATTAACCTATTAGAGAAGATATTTATACATGGTTTTCTTAACATAGTGGGATTGTTTAAAATACCATTGCACTCTATTGGGATTGGTTTGAAATCCCATGAACCATATTGGGAATAATTTACTACTCGTGTACCCTCTTGGGCATGTGATACTACATGTGCACCCTCTTGGGATTGGTCCACTACATGTGTACCTTCTTCGGTTTGGGATACTAAAATTATACCCTCTTGCACTTTGGCTAAAAAGGTACCTTTTTGGGATTAATATACTACTGGTGAACCATCTTGGTCTCGGTTTACTACCTGTATACCCCTTGAGATTACGATAGAATCCATGTACCATCATAGTATTGGGATACTAACCATGTAACCTCTTAGACATGAACTACTATCAATGTACCATCATTGATATCCTGATATATAATGCTTTAAAATTTAATTAGAGGATGATATATGACCCCACCCACCAATCATCCATACATATTTGATCCAATTGAAATCAATCATTCATATTATGAACATAACTTAATTAACCTGTGGAAAATAAATGAGTTTCGTATTGAAATAAATGAACATTTCATAAGATATCCAATGAAAGAAGGTGGATGGTGGTATACGAACATATCCATAGTGAAACATAATTAGTATTTAGGATATTATCAAAGATAAAAAATACATTTTCATTTTCATTGGTAAAATCACTTTATAAAACAAGAAGAAATATCGCATTTTAAAATGAATGAAATTCAATTTAAAATTAAATTTTTTAGAATGAAAAACTTTGAAATTGTTAAATCATTTTTAAATATTAGACTTTAAAAATAATTTTTTTAATAAAAAATTTACAAATTAAATACGATTTAAAAAATATATATATGGCATACAAACACTAACAATTACGTTTCAAAAAAACACATGCTTTTAAAATCAATTTTTAAAAAATAAGAGTAAACTTTTAAAATCAAAATTTTAATTTTGGAAAATATAAATATATTTCATTTTATTTTCATAATAAAAAGAGTAAAAATATTTTTGAAAATGAGTTTAAAACATGTATTGGAAGCTTTATAAAAACTAATGCTCATAATAGTAAAATAATCCATAATTGTGTTTTTTTAAATGATATCATAGGTAATTTTCAAAAAGAAAAATTAAAAAAATTTGAAATTTGATAACTCAAAAAGTAATTTAGAAAAATGGATCCTTGGAATGGATATAAAGGTTTTTTTCAAAATAAATGTAGAGTGGAAGATAAAACATGAAAATATAGTTAGGGAAAATATTTTCATGGGTTTTTCAATATTCATTTATTGAAAACGCGCATCATAGAAACAAAAAATAATACATAATTTTGAAAGGAAGATAAGGTGAATATTAAGGCCACATGAGATTCCATATAATTTAATTTCCAAATATAAAGGGGAATATTTAAGGGAATAAAGGCCACATGAGATTCCATATAATTTAATTTCCAAATATAAAGGGGAATATTTAAGGGAATAAAAAAATATAGATATGGAAGAAAAATCATAATTAAATATGACGTAAATTTTTCTTAACAAAAATATACATATTTAGAATGAAATTTATAAATGTAAATGATTTGATAAAAATTTCAATTTAACCAAAGAGATAAGGAATTATAGTATAATAATTGAATATATGAAAACTATATCTTAAAACTCTATTGAAAGGGGGATAATTATGACTCATGAAAATAAGTTAAGTAAAAAACCCAATACGTTATAATAAATGTTCGAATTAAAACCCCTTGGTATGGTGAGCTTGGAATTGAACATAAAATTTCATGAAAAAAAATTAAGATATTATAAATCTAAAAGGTAGTATACAAACAATTTTAATTAAATTATGTGTATAAAACAAAATATATCTCATTGAAGGAAAATTGAGATGAAACACCATTACAAACATCAAAATTCATGAAATATCATTTGAAAATCACGTAATGAAATAGAATTTAAAGTAATTATAAATTAATGATGAATTTAAGCGTAATAAAATTATATGGTATAAAATAGACATCTAATACGAAAATAGTTCACAATAAATAGTCATTACCAAATGAATGCAAATTGAGTTGATAAAAACCCTTACCTATTACAATGCTTAGCCGAAGGTGATATAACATACTATATAACAAAAATAACTATATTAATCATCTACTTAATATCCTTATGCATACCTAAAATAATTTATATGTTTCATTTATAATTTATTATTAAAAATATATTAGTCATTTATTTTTTTCATAGGATGTTAATATCATTGATTGTTTTTTTTGGTAGTAGATTTATAATAGTGGTGTTGATTATTGTCTATAGATTGAAATTTCATCATTCTAGGATAATTATAGGTACAATAACATATATTTTATAATTAAATACAATTTTTCAATTAAATTTTATATTTACATTAGATATATTTCAAGTTGACGAAGTTGGTGATGAGATTGTTTAAATAATTTTTTACAATCAAAAGGGTGGTAAAAAAATACTAAGTTAAATATTAATAAAAAATTCCATGAGATATAAAATAAAAATTATTATATAAAAAAATTATAATAAAATCCAAATTTAATTTTCCATCTTCATCCTTGATAGATATTTATAACATTGTTTAGGTAGGTGGTTAAACAAACCCAAATACAAACAATCTATATTGAATGGGTGAGTATGGATATTGAAGAATTGTTTTTGGTATAATATACGTATCCAAAAATAAAAATGATATTATTCATTTTATGGTGTTTAATCATATTTTTATAGAGTTGGATACATGATAATAGACGTTGGTGAAAAAAAATATTTCACTTTTATGGAGGTACTAGTCTGCACATACTAATGGAGGACTTGTTCATTTACCATTGATCAAGAGAAATATTTGGTATGGTTAATAATTTATGAATATTAATAATTATATAAATATCTTATTAATCCTTTAAAAATTACCTTATAACAATCCATGTAAGGTGGTGATTAAATAATCAAGCAGACAATTCATGGAGGTGGTAGTCTAGAGAAACACAGGACAACAACTTCATTTTTTGAAAAGTTGTAGAGAAAGACGGAAAATAAAAATATCATTAGAATAATATTTTATTTTTATTTTAGTAATTTTATTATTATCACATATTCCTAGATAAAATTGGTTTTAGGGAATAAAAGATGAAAATAAGTAAGACATATCGGTTGAGAAAATTACCTCTCTATTTGTATGTTCTCCTTTGAGTAACACCAAAAGGTTCCTTAGATTGGTATTTTGGAAAGAATAAGGAATATCAAAAATGGGGAGAGAGTTGATGATAGATTAGCTAATAGTTTTTGTCAATAAAATGTTTTATAATGAGTGTATATCTGGGGTATCCCTGAGATCCTTTTACAGGTGAATGGGATAACATTTTTTTAAATATAATTTCTTAAAAAAAGAGAGCACATCTTTCACATGGAATGTGAATAAATAATATAAAATAATTTATTGTGGGAAGATATATGGTCTATAATCCCTCAAAATTTATATTTACATATTTTTCAATCATATTTTTATGTCTTTTCTATTAGAATTAGAACTTTTACCATTTATCATTTTTATCATGGTAATTAATATTTATAAAAGTAATTAAATTTTATTTCCTAAAATTAAAATGGAAATTATTATATTAATTTTAAATAATAATTTAAAATATAAAAACCAATTTTCAAAGTAAAATTTATTTTTAATAGGAATTTATTTTATCATTAGCATGTTTAACATGTAGAATCCCATTTGTAGACAAAATGTATATTTAAACATAATTTTTATGTTTAGAAAAAAATATCAACTTTTTAAATTTTAATGAAATTAATTGGTATATTACTAACTACAGTATATTAATATGACTTAAAAATAAATAAAAAACATATTTTCACCTTGAAAAAAAATTAATTATAAGAGAAAAACTAAATGTAGTTTTTATTAAAAACAATATTTCTTATTTTTTAATTTGTTAAACATATGTTTATTAAATGAAAAATAGTATTTTTAAATTAATAATTACAATTTATTTTTTATCACCAATTTTTTATATGTTTTTTTTATATACTAAATTATTAATATATCCACAAGAGCTATGGTTTAAGTAAAAAATATATTTTCACTATTCACCTAAAAATCAATTATTTTAAAAAAATACCAAAAAATCGACCAAAGATAATTTTAAATAATTATATTAAAATTTTAATTCATTTTTAAAAAATTTATATTCTAAAATTTGTCATTTTATCTTTTAAATGAAATTTAAATGTATAAAGTAAAACATGTTTTTATTGAAAATTAGATTTTTCTTAAAAATGTTATGTTTTCTCAATATTATTTCATATACTTATAATTTAAATTATATTAATTTATTAATTAATATATTTAAATAGTATATTTTTTCACAATAAACATTTAAAATTGGTCGTTTAATTTATTAATACTTCAAATAGTTAATTGAGAATGAACATCCCTTTCAAATATGAAATCATATTAATTATATATCCCCTAAATATAAGTATTTTTAGTTGATTAATATATTTTAATTTATTAGAGGCGTTATTATTCATATAATTTTTTTGAAAATGTTCATATAAAATATTGTGGATCATTTTAGTTCAGTGTTGTGTGTGAATCGTGTTATCAAATATATTATTAATTTTAAGGAATATATTTTCTAAAATCTCAAGTTATTATATTCCCCCTAATTAATTAATTACATTATAGAAATTTTATTTAATAATAAATTATGAAACAGTTAAGGGTCTCTATAATATTTACATGAATCAATATTTTATTCTTAATGACATATCTACCTTACTGTCATATGTGAGACTATGAATGTTTTTTAAAAAAATACGATTCTTCATGAATTTATAAAGATATACCATTCATAGTTTCATTTTCATGATCCTATTAATAATAAAATAATAATTACAAAAATAGTTTTTATGTTATCTAATAAAATCAAAATAAAAGATCTTATGAAAAATCAATCCTAAATTGTCTTATCCAATGAAATATTCATTTCAACACATGGTAATTTCAATTCAACTATAAAATAAATGGATCAACCAATAACTCATTCTATTTAACCTAGTTTATTAATTTCCATTTTTTTATTTGTTTATATTACATAACTAGTTGTAAATTACATCATGAAATTCTATTTAAATCCATTATAATAGTTCTTAAAAAAAATTTGAATCACAAAAGAATATCCCCCATGAGTGTCTTAGCAGGTGTCTAGTCTTACACCCACTCATCATGCCCTGATTGATGATCAAGTTAATACGCAACCACCCATTTTTATGATTACTTCCTCTAGGTGTATATCTTAAACATATGCATATATATAACAATATCAAGTAAGGGATTTATTTTCTAGGAAAATAATCAATCTCTATATTACCAAAACATTATTCTATTATCCTACACTTATATTGATCCTATAGACTTAACATTGTAGTTTTTATTAAATCTATATTATTCTAATTCCAAAATATAAAAAAAGTAATCCTATTATATAAATAAACCATAATATGTTACAAAATGAGATACCCCAGATCTAGAATCCTGAATAAGGTTCAAAAAAGTCTTTCATTAAACATTGGTCTTGACATAATGTAATTTTAACATATCTTATTTTAAAAAAATTTCATTAACTTGACATTATATGTGACATATAATTAAAAAATACTATGAATAGATGGTTTAGTGTCCTTGAGGATTAGTTACACAAGAGACGTATTTTATAATTCTCATTATCATTTCTCTATAATAAAACCATACTAGATACCCTTTTATAATTATCATGAGTTATACCCATCGTCATAACATGGGGAATATAATCATAATATGGGGTGAGCTCAGATGACCAGTAAGGTAAATCTCAATAGTATTTCATCAATGGATTGACTATATGAATATGATAAATCAATATCATTATAGAAATATATTATTAAAAAGAAAATTGAATAATTATAATTTTCTTTAATGAAAAATAGAATGACCTATAGTCTCAAATGATCAAACATATACTAAGTCATTGGATTGTGGAAACATCAGTCCATAAAGATGATCCAAGACATTATATCATAATAATATTTTGTAGAAATATGACATAAGAAGAAGTATAGGAAACCATAACCTAGTGGAGATTGCATTGGTAAATAATTCTCAATACTTATTGGCCTTGGGCTAATAACCCATGTACCATATTGGGCTAGGTATGAAAACTCATATACGATCATGGGATTGGGATACTACCCATGTACCATCTTGGGATTTGGATAATACTATTGTATCATCATGGGATGTGGATATTACCTATGTCCCCTCTTAGGGTTGGGCTATTGCACATGGACCCTTTTGGTATTGGTCTACTACCCACGTAATCTATTGGGTTTGGGATATTACTTGTGTACCATCATAAAATCAGGGTACTACCGGTATACCCAATTTAGGATCATTAGATATATATATTGAAATAATTAATTGGATGATGATATGTGACCCCACTAATCAATCATCTATATATATGTGTTCCCCTAGAAATCAATCACTCATATTTAGAACATCACATAACTATATTATGGAAAAGAGATAAGTGTCATGAAGAAATTTATAAAATATATCATAATCCATGTAGAGAACGATGGTGGGTGATGTTATAATAACATTCATCTTGGTTAATATAAAGATAATTAAGGATGTTTTTATAGATTAAAATAACATTTGAATAGATTTAGGAAATCACATTTAAAATCAAGAAGAAATACCCTTTTTTGATATGCATTAAATGCTCTTTAAATGATATTTGTTTAAAAATAAATTCATTTATCTTGACAATTCATTTAAACAAATTCCATTTTAAATCCAAAAATGAATTAAAAAATATATATATAATAAATATTCATTAAAAAAATTTATTTGAGAAGCAGTAAAAATAGAAAATACTATTTTCATAAAAACAAAATAAAAATATGTTTTTAAAAATTATAAATTACTTTTAAAATAAATATTTTTCTTCGAAAAAATATAATAATATTTACATGTATTTTGAAAATATTTAAAGTTCATAATATTTTACTAAACCATTTCAAATCATGTAATTAATATTAATAATTAATAATTCCCAATATTAAGAAAGAAACTATAATGTAATATTTTTAATGTAATTTTACAATGTTTTGAAAAGAAAAAGTTACATGTCACATTCAAAAATGATTTTCAAAAATTATATGTGTAGAATTTTGAAATATATTACATCTTATAAATAATCTCTAAAAATGGTTCATTGGAACGTATATAATGTTTTTATATATGAAAATTTCTATATTATGATAAAATATTCAATCCTAAAATGAAAATAATTTTAAATATTTTTTTAAAAATACCATTATTTAAATCCTACATCATAAACAGAGATAATAAAACTTCTTTTTAAAAATAAGAGATGATAAATTTGAAGATAACATGTAATAACACATAATTGGGTTTCAAATTATAAAAATAAAATTTATGGGATGATTAAAATAAAGACATGAAAGAAAAATCATCATTAAAGAGGATGATAATAATTCTAAACAAAAGTATAATTTCTTGTGAAAAAAATTAATTATGGTAAATTATTTGAATTTAGAATTTCATCTTCACTATAGTGATAATGAATCATGGTATCATTATAGAGAAAAATAAAACCATATTGTAATACCATGGTTAAAGTGGAATAATTTTGAGTAATGAAAAAATATTGTGTCGAGAAAAACCCATTACGACTTAAGAAACATTTTTATAAAAACACCTAGAAAGTGATATCATGAAATTGAAATTAAAATACACTGAATAAATAATAAATCATGATATTATAAATCATTGTTTAAATTATTTACTTTATTAAAATGATAATTTCTCATAAAATAAAACATATCTCAATGAACGAGAATTGAGATGAAATTACATTACAAACATCTTAATTCACAATGTTTGTATGATTTTAAAAAAGGATTATCAGATATAATTTTAAAAACCAAATATATATATAGTAAGATAAACATAAAAAATAATTGGAATAATTATACCAACATTATAATTATAATTCTCAATAATAATGATTACAACATAATTAACAATAATTGAGTTAACAAAAACCATTACCTTTAATCATGCTTATCTGAAAATGCTCAATCCTCAAGTAAAAAAAAGTTCTCAATAAAATATTTAAGAAAATTATTCATATCTATAACCATTTATAAGCATAATTTAAAATCATTTATAATCAGTTACTATAAATGTATTTGTTTGTTATATATTATTTTCATCATCAGATGTTATTCGATTTGATTAGTTTTTATTACTAGTTTCATAATGGGGGTGTCTATTATTGTTAAAAAATTAAAATTTAATCATACTAATATCATTCTATTTATATTAAAATATGTTTCTTAAACTCATATAATGTTATAACACCATTTTATATGAATTCTATGTAGGATTCGTGATGATAATGTTGGTGACGATCTTGTTTTTGGTAATTTTTAACGAATAAAAAAATTATATACTAATAATAAGTTAAATATTCATATATTATTTAATAGTCTGAAAAACTAAAGTTATTTTCTACATTATTTTTAATGACACCAATTTTTATATTTACATAGTCATCCATGATATATATTTATATCATAGTTCATGTAGGTGGTTAAACAACCCCAAACAAGAACAATATATAATATATGGGCGAGTATGGTTGATAAAATATTTCTTTTGGAATAATGTAATTATTAATGAATAATTATGATAGTATTTAGTTATTAAAAGGTTTGTAATCATATATTAATAGATTAAAGCAATATAAAACAAACTCAGAGTGGGAAACATCTACTGTGGAATATGTCTATGGATATGGTGAGGACTATGGTCACTATGATATGTAGTTTCTCTTTTATGGATGGCTCTGTTTTTTGTTATGAATAATTGTATGACTGTACTACTTTTCCTTTTATTTTATATATGGTCAGAGGCTCTTACCTCTGACTAAATTGCTGGGTAAAAGGTGTTTAATCATATTTTAATATATTAATATACATGATAAATAACATGAGTGAAAAAATATGTCACCATCGTCAAGGTCGTAGTCCGCATGTACACACAGAAAACACATTCATTTTTTATAGAACCGAATGATGATAGGGTATAGTATATCATTTAAGAATATTATTAATGTTATAATTATAATTTTAAACCTTTAAATATTATTTTATAACCGCCCATTTATGATGAGGATGAAAAGTCAAGAAATTTGTTCACGGAGGTGGTAGCCTGCACGTAGACATGACGATGTCTTCATTTTTTCCTATGTTTTTCAAGGAAGGTATAAAATTAATGTTAAATAGTATAATAAAATTTTATAATATTATTAATGTATATTTTATTAATCATTCCGGGATAGAATAGTTTTTCATTGGGTATAAGAATAAAATAATTATGGGAGCTCCATTGAGAATATTACCTCAACCTTTGGATGTTCTTTCTTAGTAACATCTCAAAGTTCCTTAGATTGGTCTTTTAGAAATAAAAAATATTATAGGATATGGGTAAATAGTGGTGCAGAGACTTGGTTATAGATTATGTAGATCTAATAATGGGTAGATAATTGGGTGGGTTTGAGCCCTTTTATAGGCGAAGAGGGTGATTTTTTTAAATATAACATCTTAACAAAAAGAGGGTACATTTTTCACATGAAATGTAAATCCAATGTTCAAAATAATGGAGTGGGGTGATTTATTTTTGATAACACCTCAAAAATTAATTTGAAAACATTTTTTCTACATCCTCTACTATAATATGATTGAATTTTATAATTTTTTATTTTTTAACAAGGTAATAAATTTGTACACAAGTAAATTTCTTTTAATTATTAAAAATAAAATGAGAATTACTAAATAATTTGGACCTGATAATTTAAAATATAAAACAAATATTATAAAATAATGATTATAAAATAAATATTATAAAATAAAAATTATAAAATAAAAATTATATTTTTAAATTAAAATAACTTTAATATTAGTACACGAGACATGTTAAGACCAGTTATAAAAAAGATAAATTTTAATCCTAAATTATATCTTTATTAAAAATTATCAATGCTTCTTATTTTAATGAAATTAACATTGTTATTATTAACCAATGGAGATTTATGTTACTTATAATTTAATATATAACCTAATTAAAAATAATTTTAATAATCTATGAAACCAGACATGATGTGCTGAGTACGTCTCTCCCACTTGAGAGCATTCTCTCCTAGGGTTTTTCTAGTTTTTCAGTCTTCCTGTCTATTCGGTTCACAGTGACTCTTCTCCCTCAGTGCCCCCGCTTCAGTTCTTCGGGTCGCTGATCCTGCTTCAGAGCCAGTGGTTGCGGCTCATTTTCCCCCCTTTTTCTATGCCTCTTCACAAACCCTCTACGGTGAAGAAGCTATGGTCCGCTGGCCCCTGTGATTCTTCACCTATTCCCAAACCCCATCTCTTGTGTCTCAGAGGGAGTCAGACTTCATCCCCGGATCGATTTATCCTTCTGGCGCAGCTCCTGCCACCCACAGACTCTTGCATTTCTTCCCATCACTGTCATCCTTCGTCGGTGCCAGATCTATCACAGGGTGAGCCGTTCCAGTTCACAAACATCTCAAGATAAACTAACATAATGATCCGAGTGTTCTTTACTCGAGACTTTTTTGTGTTTCTAAGGAACACTTAAAACTAATCGCAATTTCCTTTTTTCATTTTGACTTGATCATCCTTTGTCTTGAGTTATGAACCTATGTTTGAGAGACACCTTGCCGTTTTGCCTTTCAGTTCTACTTCACGAAGACCGGTGTTGGACTGGGGGCGGGCTTCCGTTTCCATGATTGTGTGAAATTTATACTGCATTGTGGTTTGATTCACGCTGCACAGTCCGCGATGTTTCACAGCGATTGAGGGCTCCTGACGTATCCACCACGAGGTGTTTGATTAGTGTGGTCTTGACACGAAGCTGTTTCCATTCTACGTTTCTGTGATGTTTCTACTGATGGGTGATGAACCGTGATGACTTGGCGGGTGTTGTGTGACCGTGAAGAGGTGGATATGTGAAACACCTGCAACGAAGGTCTGAGATATTGGGACATTGTGCAATTATTGATTCGTGAAGAACCTCCCGTGAAGGGATGGGGCTTTTTGTATTTGCAAAGTCTTTGGTTCTTGTTGTGAGATCGTGAAGAGGTTGAGTCGCAATACACCTGCCGCGAAGGTCTGAGGCATTGAGAGTTCGCGTTGTGTTTGTTCCGCGAAACTCCTACCAAGGAGGTCTGAGGTGTTGTCAGATCGTGAAGGTTTGAGGCATTCTGATGATGCGAAGGCCCTATCGGGGGGGGGGGGGGGGGGTCTGCTCCATGATGTCCAGGGGGCGCACGACGTGGGTTCATGGGTGAAAACGATTAAGAGGCAGAGATGATCGCAAAGGCTGTGGTGCCTGTCTCAGCTGGGTGGACCACATAAGGGGGCCGAGAAGAGGTATCTGGTCTAGGGAACTTCTAGTTGGATCATGCCTTGTTTGAAGTGAGGGTGGACTGGGTTTTTCAAGGGTGCCGACCCTTAAAGAGGTTTGTAAATTCAACATTGGATTTGCGCTATGGATGCTAACTTAGTTAATCAATGGAAGAGGTTTTACCTAACAGAAAAAGAAAAGGCGGCGATCAAGGCATGCAGAATTGAAGACCCACTCCTGGAAAAATGCATGTATCTTCTCGTAGTAGTAAAGTTCATTGAAAAAAATTCAGTAAATCAGGGCGCTCTCAAGAACACTCTATATAATATCTGGAAACTTGATGCTGGAGTGGAAATTCGGGAAGCGGGGACTAACTGCATCATCTTTTAGTTATTTAACGAGAGAGATAGGAGCAAAATATTGTTTGGAAGACCGTGGTCCTTCGATAATCATCTCCTCCTCGTGGAAGAATTCAAATGGGGAGACAGTATCCAGCGAGTGAATTTAACCCTCCCCCCCTTCTAGATACGAATAAATGGAATCCTATTCCATGCAAGAACTAAACGTATCATGAAAAAAATTGGGGATAGTCTAGGACACATTCTCCAATGGGATTACGTAGACTCAATACAAAGGGGGCCCGAGGTTCAGATCAAGGCAGAAATTGAGGTGTCAGATCCCCAAACGAGGGGAATGTTCCTGAAAATCGTTGATGGCAACACTTGGATATCATTCGAGTTCGAGAAACTCCCAATCTTATAATTTTTTTTGTGGTCACCTTGCCCATCTGGAAAGGAAGTGCACCAAAAAACATAAGAATGGATCAAGTAACATCATCCTCCAATATGGCCCTTGGCTCTGTGCGAAAACGATTAAATATGCTTTCATCCCTGAGATGGAAAATCAGAAGGATCGTGACAGTCTCACGTTGGAACATTCCAATCCGGAGGAACCCAGACATAGAAAAGCCTTTATGCATGGACCTCTAGATTTCCCTAAGGCTGACTATCCCACTCATAGAAAAAATGATTTTCTTCCTAACCCCCTGAAGGGAAATACTCAAACATCAACAAGGTCAGTAATGAAGCAAAATAAACCACCAAGGAAATGCGCAAAGCCAACGCCGATGCACACCGAACCACCAGATCCGGAACCTGACCCACAATCATCTGCAATAGGCATTACAACAATGGAGGCCCATGGAATGATGAGAACTCCAATGTTTGTTCCAATCACCCGTCGAACATGGAAAAGGGTGCAACGAGGAGAATGTTATGGTCACGCGGAAGACCCTAACCCCAGGGTCAGGAAAAACAAAATTAAACATGCCAATTAGGGAGGAACCCCACCGAAAGATGGAAAAAGGAAAGTGGTGAAACAAGTCCGGAGGAACCAAAGGCGACGGAGGGTGAGACCTAGCCCCTCCTAGAGAAATGATTGTGTTATGCTGGAACTGTCGTGGGCTTGTCATCCCACAAACGGTTCGCATGATTCAGCGCAATTACACTCAAAGTCACTCCAATAAGGTTTTCCTATCTAAAACAACACTGGATAACAAGGACACCAATGGTATTGATCAGAAGTGTAGCTTCCAGGGCTGCTTTTCGGTGCCCAGACATGGCCATTCTGGGGGCCTCTGACTCCTTTGGAAGGACAATATTTACATAAATTTTTTTTCATTATCCATGCACCGTGTGGCAGTGACTGTTCAAACTGACCTTCACCCACCCTGGACTTTTGTGGGATTCTATGGCTGGTCATCCCATAATGATAAGGTGAAGTCATGGGATCTTCTATGTAAGCTGCAATATGACTTACCGAGCCCTATTCTCTTCGTAGGGGATTTCTAGGAGATTATGTTCCATAATGAAAAGATAGGTGGAATCACCCGACACCCAAATTCGATGGCAAAGTTCAAGGACACAATCACTGGGGTGAACCTGGTCGATCTAGGGTATACAGGTAAGCCTTTTACATGGTTCTGTGGCAATACAAGAGACACCCACATCGCTGAGTGTCTTGATTGATTTCTGGGTTCTACTAACTGTATTAATCTATCCAACATGTTTCATATAGGCCACATGGCCCTTAACTGTTCGGACCACTATCCAATTCTCATTGATTTTATGTAAGGCGAACGAAATCGACATCTCAACATACCCTTCAGATTTGAGAGGTTCTGGTCAAAAGACCAGGAAAGCGAAGAGGTGGTCTTTTCTATCTGGAAGAGTTCTCACAATGATGTTGTCCACAATCTCCAAAAGTATGCCTCTGGTCTGAGATCATGGAGAGACAAGAAATTCTACCACCCTGATAGGAATTGTGAAGTCATCGAAAAGAAGTTGAAAAACTTACTCAAGCAATCCACATCTAATGGAAACATCTCCAGGATTGGTTTCAGTCAAAGAGATCTGGACGGGGCCTTGCGCGTTATGGAAAGCTTCTGGGCTATGCGGGCGCGAGACATCCACATTAAAGAGGGAGACACTAATACAATGTATTTCCACCTGAATGAATCTATAGGCATCAGAAAAATTCTATCATTAGTTTATCACAACCGGATGGAAGAAAAGTTTCTCATACCAGCGGTATTCACGATGCCTTGTTATGCTATTTCTAGATCCTCTTCTCTTCAGGAACTCCTATCATGTCTTCTAAATTGTAATAATGCATCAGACCTGTGATCAACGATGAGATCAATGAGAATCTTATAAAATATTTTACGAATGGTGATATACACGTAGCATTGAAACATATCCACGCCACCAAGGCCCCGAGACCGGATGGTTTCCACGCCCTATTTTTAAAAAAATACTGGCACATCATCGGTCCCGACATATGCAAAATGATAAAAAATATATGGGCAGGGAATAAAATCATTCCAACCATCAACGAAACTATCCTCATCCTCATTCCCAAAATCAAGAAACCATAGGCAATCCCTGATTTTAGACCTATCAGCCTCTGCAATGTCTCTTATAGGATCTTCTCAAAAATCCTTGTCAATCGGCTGTGCCCTTGGCTTCCTGATATTATCTCTGAAAACCATAGTTCCTTCGTTCCTAAGTAACTTATTACTGATAATTGTATTGTGAACCATGAAGTGTTCCACTCTATGAAAATGCACTCCACCACGAAAAGAGGAACCATGGAATGGAAACTGGATGTGACAAAATCCTACGATAAAGTGGAATGGTAGTTCCATAGAGCTATGATGTAGAAAATGGGATTTTGCACTAAATGGATAGATATTGTCATGCACTACATCTTGACCATCTCATTCAAAATCAAGTTAAATGGGGATCTCACCAGAGGATTCTTCCCTACCCAAGGCCTGCGCCAGGGAGATCCCCTCTCCCCTTTTCTCCTCATCTTGGTGAATGATGTTTTTTATAACCTTATTTCCAGGGCTGCATCCTCTAAGTCTATTCATGGGGAAAAGTTCTGCCTTGAAAGCCCCCAAGTGTCGCATCTATTCTTCACCGATGATAGCCTCCTTTTCTCCAGAGAAACATTAAATGAATGTCGGGTGATCAGCCATGCGATCGAGCAATATGAGCGGGCGTCTGGACAGGATATTAATCACGGGAAATCGGAAATCTTCTTCAGTGCAGGGGTGCCTCTTGCCATGAGAGCTAATCATTGTGCATCTGCAGGGATCGATATGGTCATTAAACAATAGAAGTATATCAGGCATCCCACGATGATTGGATGACCAAAAAAAGAATTTTTTTGCATCTCTTGTGGATAGGATTGAGAAAAAAATTCAAGGCAGGACCCCAAAAAGCATCTCCAAAGCTGGAAAAGAAACCCTTATTAAAGCTGTCATTCATTATGTCCCCGGCTAATTCATGTCACTGTTTAACCTCCCGAAAACCATTGTCAATCTGATCCATTCACATACTGCCAACTTCTGGTGGGGGAAAAATGATTGAAGGAATAGACCCAACTGGTTGGCATAGGAGAAACTCGGTATACCCAATCCATAGGGAGAGACGTGATTCCAGAATCTCCTTCTTTCCAATGACGCATTGTTCGCCAAGCAAGGATAGAACCTTATTATCCATCCTTCATCTCTCTACGCATGGTTACTCTGAGGAAAGTACTTTCCCGACAAAGACTTACATATTTCCTCTCTTGGACTCCTCCCTATCTTTCTCTAGAGAAGCATTTGGGGGGCCCAATATCAACTAGGAAAAGGGGTTGGGCAGGAGGATTGGGAATGGCTCATCTGTCAACAGCTGGACCGATCCTTGGCTTGTCGACAAGGATGGTTTGTAGGCCACATCCCCTGCCCATCCAGGGCTTGAAAATGCCACTGTCAACTGCCTCTTTTCAGACCAGGGTCATGGGTGGGGTGTGGAAATGATCCAAGAATGGTTTAATGAAAAGTCCAAAGAATTATCCTGAGAATCCCTTGTGTCCCAGATGTAGGGCTCAGCCATCTTTTCTGGACCAAAGATATTTCAGGAGATTACACGGTGATATCCAGGTACAGACTGGCTCTTGGAATCCACTCTATCGACCATGATGTGGGACCATGGAAAGCACATTGGAAGCTCAAATCCCCCCCAAAAAAATCTCCAATTTTGGTGGCAGGTGTGCACGGGCACCCTACCTACCATGAGCCTTCTTGCTTTCTAACATATGGCTAGTGCTGAGTGCTTCCCTTTTTGACCGAATATTCCTGAAACTCCTTGGAACACCATCATTAACTGCCATGGAGATAAGGAAATTTGGAATAAATGGGGCCTGACATCAGATGATTCATTGGACAATGCCTCTGACCTCCCCGATCATCTGATGAGTTGGTGTCCCCCTCTTTCATAGTCTAATGTAAGTTATCTTTGCCCCCTGGCTTGGATCATTTGGGTTCGACATAATGAAGCGGTTTTTCACCATGTTCATAAACCTCTTGATTTCTAGACTGAACGAACCATTTCATGGATTGAGGGCTGGAATGACACAAAATGATAGGTTATTCCATGTGTAGCCCCCTCTTGTCTCCCTAATTAGACCCCCCACAGAAGGGAGTATTAATCTTAACGTGGATGCATCTCCCCCCAAGGATGGGCTTGTTGGTCTCGGTCTCCTGGCCCACGATCATCTGAGACAAATCATTGCTGCTAAATTTGAATCACATCATGCCTTCTGGGAACCTGAAGTTGTTGAGGCCTCTTCCATCCTTGCAGGTATGATGCTCACATTGGAACGTGGATGGGATGATATCATCATTGAGTCTAACTACCTAATCGCCATTGATGTTATTAAACAAAATGACACTGGGCTCCAGTCTCTTGGCTTTATCATCAATATAATTCAATCGCTTCGCCAAGGATTCTCTCGATGCACCTTCTACAGTACTAAAAGGGAAGGAAATAATGCGGCCCATCAGCTAGCAGCCTCAGGACCCTTCGATGACAACCAACTCTGGCTGGACAATTTCTCTTCCTGGATCTTCCTTTGTACGACTGCTGATCTTCGACATTAATGTTATCTTACCAATTTTTCAAAAAAAAATTATAACCTAATTAAAACATGATTAAAATTACTTAAAATAGAAAGAGTAAATATAGTTTTTATGAAAAATATTGGATATTTTTAAAATTTTAAACATGTGTATTATATATTAAAAACATTTTTTTAATTCAAAATTTACATTAATAAATAAATTTAGTTTAATAAAAAAAATTTATTTTTTTATGTTATAAATATTTATATAATAATAGACGCAACTGTTTTAGTAAAAACTATAATTTTATCCATTCAAATTAAAATTAGTTATTTCAAAAAAATTGAAAAAATACCCCCAAAGTTAATTTCAACATTATATATTAAAAAATGATGTTAATTTTGTAAAATAATTATAAAATTTTAAAATTTATCTTTTAAATGAAAATTGAAAATATTAAAAAAAATAATTTTATTAAAAAAATGACTTTTAAAACAATTTATATTCTCAATAATATTTTGTACACAATTTTAATATATTGAATTTTATTATATTAGATACTATATTATAATATTAATTATTTAAATGTTTTGGATTTAATTTTTTAATATATTAAATAGTAAATTATGAATTAACATTACATTAAATATTAAATCGTATAGATTCCATATCCCTTTAATGTAAGAATTTTTAATTGAGTAAATTATTTTTATTTACTAGTGGTTTTATTATTCTTATAATTTTATAAGAAATTTTCATCTAATATGTCATGAGACATTAAATTTTAATGTTTCATGTGGATAAAGATTCATAATATAGTATTAATTTAGTGAAAATATATTCCATAATATTTGGGTGTTATATTGGTTTCTTTGAAATCCATTACATTTTCAAATATTTCTTATTTTTTAAGGATGAAATAATTCTCCTCTCCTTGGCTATAAAGAAATGGTTAAGTTTATTCATGTTAACCTCCCCAATTTTTTTTATTATCAAAGGAAAAAATATATCAAAATTATTCTAAATAGTAATCATTAATTTCTTTACCATGGTAATGTATTCAATAACATCTATATTAAAATCAAATTGAAACAACAATTTTATTCCCCCAATATTATGAACTCATCATCCAATTTATCTTTAGATATC
Source organism: Viscum album (assembly GCA_963277665.1). NCBI lineage: Eukaryota > Viridiplantae > Streptophyta > Magnoliopsida > Santalales > Viscaceae > Viscum > Viscum album. The sequence continues at coordinate 812,615,553 of OY728122.1, read as the reverse complement.
CAAATATTCTGGAACAAAAAAATGACATGCTAGAAATCCTGACTCCTTATCTTTCTAATCTGATTCTTAAATATCATGAATCTATCTACGAATTACATTCACTATTTTAGATCCCATGATTATTTTCAACTCTTTCTCAGTGAGGGTTAAAATAAATTCATTATTATCTCTATAATTGGATTCAATATTATTCTTTCCCTATAATTTAAATTTTTTCCCAACGTATGGTTTATGACCACCATTCTCAATAATTTCATGAATATTTAATTTAAGAGATATGAGTTATATAAACATATAATATTTCCATAAATGAAATAATTTTCCATCAAACATGAGAACACCCATTTTGATATATTTTATACATTTCAAGGAAATTTTTTTTCAAAAGATATACTCAATATAAAACAACTCCTATCATTCGGAATCCCTAGAACTACTACCCCATAACCAAAGCAATGAGTGATTCATTATGGAATCCTCATCTCTGATGCTAATTTTTTTACATGACAATTCATTGCATAAGAATTGTTATAATAACATTAAATAATACTAATTTGTAATCATATCAGAAAGATATAAAACCACTAAGAGTAGGGTAATTGGTTAATTTATAGTCACCCAATACAAATCTTTCCTTAAACATAATTTTATACTTGGTATAGTAATAAATTCATGATCAAAACCATATTATGATTAATAGTGATACAGATATTGAAATAAACTGTATAACATAAGTGATTTTAATAATTTTCAAAAACACTTCCTATTGAAGTGGTAATACATGGTGTTTGGTAGTTATAATACTAATACTCATGTACCTATCCTATTACAAAAAATAATTGAGTAGAATATCACGAAACTAGTCATAAAATCCAAATATACTAATGATTAAAACAAGTGTCCCAAATTTGATCAATCTTCTACAATCCACCTGAAGTTTGATCAATTTTTTATCAAGTGTGGACATTATTTGTACTCCTCAAAACTATCTACATTATCTCAAAAATGGATCTTGGAATTTTTTGTTAGTTATCAAAATGTTTCTCACTATTATCAAAATGAATCATTACTTATTAAATCTTATTCCATAAATATAAAAAATAAATTTCATTTTGGAGTAATAAGTGAGTTAGCCACAAATCTAAAAATTAATAACCAATTCCTATTTTTAAATACCATAAATATTCACCGAGAACAATAAAATCTCCACAAATATTAACTTCATTATGGAATGATAATACTCATGATGATGAAATTTCTATGAGTATTATTTTCTAGAGGATTAATTTTCAAATTCGGTACGAAAAGAATAATAATAATATAACTTGAAAATCCAATCAACAAAATCTTGTATTGATATAAAAATTCTATATTTTGAAAACTAATGTGTGATTTTATTCATTATTTTATAATATTCAAATCAGTTTCACGATTATCTAATTTGATTGGAAAATGGTATACCTATCATATGTCCCTTAAACCTATCAAAAAATAGCAAATTATTATTGTTTAATACTTGTTTATGGAAAAATATATAATACATATAAATGTCTTTGCAATCTAATAATGGTATACTGATGTGTGATTTTAAAATCCTTAGTAAGTGTTTATCCATTTTTTTGAGTATAGATCCAATAAATCCTTATCCAATCCAAGAACATGTTTAAATTAAATATAACAAAAAACTATATTAAAAACTCATGAGATATTAATGTTTTGAAATTAGATATATTAAGATACAAAAGTCTAAGAGTTTTCAAAAAAAACTATTGGATAAAATAGTGTTTTTCAGAGTTCTAACTCCCTTAATGTAATATTCATCACTTTGTTGTTAATGTTCCAATTGAGGTCTTCTCAACCCCCCCTCCCCCATTTCCTAATTAATTCATGATATCCCTTCATACTCTATCACATCAAAGGTTTATTCACCATGATAGTATAATCTTTTATACATGATATGAATTATGTCATGGTTTTGGGTATTTTTTATAATGGAAGGAATTTTTTTTGTAATGAGTCGCATTGAAAATGAATTATTTTAAATATATTATATGGATTATTTTTTGGCCATGTGCTGAGAGGACGTGTGATTCCAAGATTTGGTGTGCCAATAATAAATGTGAGAAATATATTAAATATATTAAATATCACATGTATTAAATTTTATTTAAAAGGTGGAATGAATTATAAACGAGTTCTTATATTAGAAATCTAGGGGAACAATTGAGCCTAGAATCCGAGGATTACCTTAGGCAGGACATCACATTAGATGGCACGTGTCATTCATAGAGAAGGAATCATGGGCATAGAAATGAATAATATAATTTAATAAAATTATTTTAATTATTTTTTATGAGTTAGTGGTTAAAAATGATTAAAGGGAACTATTTTTCAAATTAACTGGATTAACCGTGTATCCCTGGAACAATTGGATGATTTTTGGAGACATCCTTGGAGAATCCTGTCAGGTAAACAATAACAGAATCACAGATTGATGATTGAAATGCATTGATTTCATCGGATCATTCCTACAAAAACCACCCAACTATCATTATTCATTCGAAAAAGATCTAAATAGAGGTAGGTTTTGTGTTTTAATTCATCTATTCTCTAATGTTTATTTCATCAAAGAACATGAATCAATCAATGGAAAAAGTGATTCATGGATTTTCTGTAATGGGGGATGGGATTTCATTTGGTGGGATATAAAAAGGTATTATTCATTTTGATTATTATTTTATTTTATTTTAATTCTAATAATCCTATATTAATATCGAAATGAACATCGATCAAGGTTCATTCCTTTATTCGGTTCTTGTTCTTTTCTCCCCCAAATCATCATTCATCATAGGAGTCCTACATTTTGTTTGTGACTGAACACATCCTGATTAATTGATTGTTTCACACCAATTCATGGAATAATGTTCTAACATCATAGATATGGGACTAGAATGACACAAAAGCGGTGCAGCGATAGAGACAAAGTGATTCGAATGATGGTGGATCCCCAAATTTGTGTTCTTCAGAGTTATTTGATGTATAACAAAGAATGAATATTTGATCCATTTTGTACGTAGATCTGATGATGAAACATGTTGTTCAATGGTGTCTTGGTTTTGAAGAGAATATATCATTGATTTTAGGGTGAAACAGTCACTAGATCGAAGGCAGTAGTCTCCAGATCGAACACAGAAGGAAGAATATGATTTCTAGAAAATCCTAAACAAATTGTGTATAAACTAGATCTACATGCCATGTGGCCCCCCTGAATAGTTTCTAGGGTTTCAGAGGAAGTTAAAGGTCACACAAAATGTGACCCCAGTCACATGGCATGTGCTCCCTCACTGGATACTTTGCATGTATTTTGGTATGTACACAAAAATGTGGTGGAGTTCATGGGTTTACTACATGACGTGTACCCCCCTATACAACACTGCCTGGACCAGGAACATGGGAGAAGACGTGTGCTGGTACATTATCATATACATGGGATGTACCCCTTTAATTATATGTGGTTATAATACTCAGTTAGTCTACATGTTGTGTAGTTCTACACATACACAATTTCAAAGTCATGGTCTGTTTACATGAGAAGAACACGAGGTCAAGGGACACGACATGTAGCCCTTATAAACATCATGTAATCATTCTTAAATCGCTTGGATATCTTTTCAACCTTATCATGAAAGGTCTCATTAGGTTTTCCCCTTAAAAATTACTAGAAGGTAGGTATGAATCATTTCCTAATCATAGGTCTATAGTCCCTTCAACATGACTTGTTGGATTGTGTAGTTGGAATCCCTCATAGAGGCCTGATGTCGGATTCTCTATTCATATTCATAACCTAGGAAGGGGTATGGGTATCAATGTGACCAATCCTAAAAGTGAGGATCCTATACATAGATGGTTAATCTAGATTGAGTTGTTAGTATTACACCATGACCCTTCCTGTGATCCTTATCTATTTGTTTTATTTTCTTATAATCAAACAACATATCATTCTTGTGAAAATACATGATGATTAGTACCTATCAGATGGATGCTATTAGTAATATTAGACTCAAGAGTGTGTTCCCCTGGATGAGTTCTTTATGGAATCTGGAATCTAGAATCCTAGGCTTGGTATACTATGGTTGTGGATTGCTCCTAGACTGAGTTTTTTTATTTAGTTTTTTTGGATATTATTATTATATGTGATGTAGACACATTTCTATATAGAGATGAATGTAATTCCTTTTTTATATGTTTCGTGGTTTTGGGGTGTCCTTCTGAGTATTTTTATACTCATTCCTTCACATAATTTTTTTGCACATGTCATGTCTTGTGCATATGACCAACATTTTGACAGAGTACTAGGCCAACCAGGACCAGCCGATTTTTAGTGAGACCGGACATACTGAGGTGTGTAACTATAGTTTTTAGATAAAATTCCCATAACCTTTTCTCTTTTTACTTTTGGTACAGAGTCTCTGTAGTGGGATTGAATTTGTCCTTATTTACTTTCTTTACATCCAGTCATTCTATAGTTATGGGATATATATTTATCCATGCATTTTTTGTTTAGTTTTTTTTACATTTCATCATTTTTTGTTCTTGGAGATGTGTGTGTTTCTATAGGTACTTAAGAAATGCATCCCTTGATAGTGATATTCCTACTGGGTTCTAGTCACCAACCCCTAGCCTATTGGAGTTAGGCTTGGGGTGTTGTTTTATGGGGCCCACTGGGATGGGTCATGATATATTGGTATCAAAATACGGTCACTTCTACATTAAGATCAGGCGTCTATGAGATTGGTTTTGGGAAAAAATGCTTTTTGATTCTAGTTTGTATTTTAGGATAGGGACTACAATGTTGGTGTGGCAGATGATGTATCCATACACTAGGAATATGATCAACTTCTTTTTGACTCGGTACATTAGAAGATTAGTTTGAGGGGAAAATGGTAAATTAATCATATAAGAATGGGTAATGGGTTCCATATCCTTCTTGATTCATCTCTCTAGATATAATATTTAACTATGGTAAATATTGTTTACTTTCATGATGACTTTGCAATGTATACCAGCTAGGATTCAACATGATGATCATGAGGATTATCCCCTCAGTGATGAGGCTTTGATACATGGAATGGATCCTGAGATGTTACCTCCAGGTGATGCACCAGACATACCACCACTTTTAGAGTATCATGTGGTACCCACAATACCATGGATTGAGGAACGTAGGATGTGCATGCACTATGATTTTCAGTGATAAATACCCCATAGGTTCTAAGGTGAGCATAACCCAAAGGGAGTTGAGTACTGGCATGAGGTGGTTACATGAGTTTTTCATATAGTCAGGACTCCAGCGGATCAGATGGTGGTCTATACAGTGATCCTTCTTCATCGTTCAGTAAAGAGATGGTGGGGTCTATATTCCATGTCTTATGATGAGGAAACCCTTTCATAGAATAAGTTTAACAATATCTTTAGAGAATATTTCTCACAAGATATGCTGAGGTAAGTGTGTATCCAAGAGATTCAAAAACTCTAGTATGAAAGTATGATAATAGCTAAGTATTTAGTGAGGTTTAGCAACCTTTCAATTTACTTGATGGATATGGTTCAGGATCAATTTTTTGGTGCTTGACCCATTGAATTAAATTCACATACATATATACAATTCATGTTTATCCATCTATGAATTCCTACATATACTAGGGTTATAGAGTGGAATTTGGGGTTTCAATGTTTCTTGGATGAGAAGATACAACAAGTGGTTGTCAACATTGGGAAAGAAGTAGTAGAGACCTCAATTGTAGGGGCCAACATTATTCTCAAATACCTGGGTGCATGAGACATTTCCAAAGGGAGTCTCAGGATAGACTATATGTAGTTCTAGGCTCAGAATCTGGATCCAGTCATCCATGATAGAGGCACTACTACTCTTGTGATACATGGGGACATCTCACCCATGATTTTATGTTCCACCATTTAGCTAACAGAGAAACCATAGACAAGACACTGAGGTATAGATAGTGGTAGGACAATGCAGGTTCACCGGTTGTAACATGTGGTAGAGGGTCTTGGAGTGCATCATGAAGTGGATGGAATTTCAATATATTACTACGGCCCCCCACATGTGTTCCACACCAGGCATAGTGACATAGAGGACCTGTACGGGGAAACTGTAGGTGGTCGAGCCTTATGTACTAGGGGATCAAGGAATTATTCATGGTACAATCTATGTATTTTCTATCATAGTTGTAGTATTGATAGATATAGGTTCTAGTAAATCATTTTTGGTCTCATATATTTTTTGAGACATTGATATTCTGGTTGAATCGTTCACTCAACCCTTTTTCTTGCATACTCAAATTGGAGAAGACATAATTATCACAAACTTATGTTGATATTGTTACCTAACTCTTGGAGGTGAGTGTTTTTATTAGAAACTCTTGGTAGATTTGTCAAGGCCTTATGATATCATTCTTGGAATATATTGGTTATCTATAGTTAATTCACAAATTGACTATTTTAGGTGATGAGTGTGATGTTCCTATAATGACCGAAGTAGGTTCACTTTTGTTTGGTGAAAATTAATCCAAGATAGTCTTGTATAGACTCATGAATAAGAGGGTGAAGGTGATTACTCATCAATAGGATAGCCAGACCCTATGTTTATTTGATGTTATGAGTTTCCATTTTCCAGCATTAGAGGCAGAGTACAATGACTTCTTCCATGAAGTTGTTCCAGATTTACCTCTCAACTGAGAGATAGAATTTTTTATTGATCTACCACCAGGATGACAATGATATCTTCACCAATGTATCAGATGGCCCTATCAGAGCATTTGAATATGATGGTGTAGTTGGAAGACTTGTAGAGGAAGGAAATCATGATACCTAGTGTATAAACATGGGAAGCCCTAGTTCTATTTTCCAAGTTGGAAGATGGGATATTGAGGTTGTCTATGAACTAAGATTCATAAATCAGGTTACTGTGAAGAAAAAGTATCCACTACTAATAGTCGATGACCTCTTTGATCTTTTGGGAGGTGCATAATTGCTCTCAAATATAGAACTCAGATCGGGCTATCTCCAACTGTGAGTACAAAATTAGGATATAACAATGATGATATTTAGATGTCCTATGGTCACTAAGAGTAGACTGTGATTCCATTTGTTGTAAAAAACACCCTAGTAGTGTTAATGGTACTTTTGAACTAGGTGTTCTGGCCTTACATAGATTGTTTAATCATAGTCTTCATCGACAAAATCATTGTGTACATGACAACCGAGGAAGAGAATGCAAGACACATAATGATAGTTCTTGATGTACTCTGAGAGAACTAGCTATATAGAAATATCTATATGTGATAGTTCTAGATTTAGGTGGCCTACATCATAAGTCATGTTATCTTAAGGGATAGAGTGGTAGTGGACCTGACCAACGATGAGGTAGAGTTCACTTGGGAGCCACCTTAGAGAATGATAGAGGTGCTTTTATTCCTTGGGTTAGAAGGCTATTACATGAGATTCATATATGATATCTCCAGGATATCATCACCCAATATATCTTTGATTCTAAATATGTAACCATTCATGTGGACTGAGAATTGCCAATAGAATTTTCATCAATTGAGGTAGAGTTTACCAAGTTCTCCAATCATGAGATTACTAGATGAGGGTATAGAGTATGTAGTGTTCTTGGATGTATCAGTATCTAGTCTTGGTTGTGTCCAGATGAAGAGTAAAGTGGTGAATACATATGGTTCAAGATAGTTTATACTACATGAGATGAACTTTGTGTTCCATGATCTTGAGTTAACAATGGTATTCTTCGCTTAGATGCTGTGGATAAACTTTCTGATGGATAATATGTTTATCATCTACTCTAATCATGGGAGTCTAATGTATATATTTTCATAGAAATATCATTACATGAGGTAGAATTTACATCTAGAGTTCCTCCAGGATAATAAATTTGAAATTTTCTACACTCAAGGAAAGGGGAACAAGGTAGCAGATTCCCTCATCAGGAGATCATGTTCATAATTTCTGAGTGAAGTGTAAGAGCAGTTGGAATCATTACAATTATCATTTATGGATGGAGATGGAGAAGCTTACATCTCGTATATGGTTTTCAACCCCCCACTCTTAAATCAAGTTTGGGAGGAATAACATGGGGATGTAAACTATGAGACCCTATGTTCTCAAATACCCACAGGGCATGCTTCTGATGGACATTCAAAAGTCAGTGAGGACATAATTATTTTCAAAGGATGCATGTTGATACAAGTTGTGTTGTAGGAGGAGGTTCTTAGAGAGTTTAAAAAATATCCATTGGTGGTACGTCTAGGCATCCAAAGATGTACCAGGACCACTTATGTCGGTTTTGGTGGCCAGGGAAGAAGAATGGAGTTGTAGAGTCTGACACTCAATGTCGTACATGTTAGCAAGTGAAGGTTTAAAACAAAGTTCTAGTGGGTTTAGGTCAACCCCTTGAGAAACTATAATTGAAGTGTCTTGGAATATCATGGATTTTTTATGGGATTACCGTGTTTTTCCAGGGGACACGTTTCTATCTGGGTGATCAACGAATGACTCACCAAGTCGGACAACTTTATAGCTATAAGAGGATAGAGTTTAGTAGAGAGATAGAGAAACCTCTATGTTTAAGATCTAGTTTGACTCCATGGAGTTCCATTGATGAATGTTTCTGATAATTATTATCTATTTGTATAATGATTGCATAAGGTATTATAGGAGGATTTTGGGACTTAGTTACAATTGAGAAAATCATTTATCCCCACAAATGATGGCCATATTGGTCAAACCATTCAGGTTCTTTTAGAGAGACTATGATATTGAATATTGTATTTTGGACATATTTGGGAGGATCACCTACCACCGGTTGAGTTTTAGAAGAACAAAAACTACCATTACACAATCCTCATGGAATGATTCGAGGATCTATACAAGCGACCCTACAGCTCAACACTTTTTTGAGGGACACAAGAGAGTCTGCACAAATGGGCCCAATGTTAGTGCAAGCTATAATAGAGAAGGTACAGATCATCTAGGAGTGGATGAAGACTGAAAATATATTTCATAAGATTATGATGACATGTGATGAAGGTCTATGTAGTTTGAGGAAGGGGGAATGTGTTCCTATAAGTTTAACCTCAATGATTATTATATATATTTGGCTAGGGAAGAAACCTATATATGAGGATCATTGAATCTTTTGAGATACTATGTAGAGTGGGATAGGTGGCATAGATATTGGCTCTACCACCACAGTTATATTGGGTACACAAAATCTTCCACGTGTTGCAGCTTAGGAGGTACATGCATGACCCTTCACAAGTAATCATGTGTACAGAGCTAGAAATTGAGGATGGAGAGACCATTGCTAATTTGCATATAATGATCAAGGATCAGAAAGAGAGGATCGTTTTTGGGTGATTGATTCTATTGGTACGGGTCTTGTGGATACATGAGAATCTTTAAGAGAGCATATATGAGTAGGAGGATCATATTTTTTCTCCATACCCCATCTTTATGTGTAGCCCCTATTTTTGATTTCTGGGATGTAAATCTATAAGGTGGGGAGAATTTAATGTATCATATTTTTTTTTGAATTATTTTTCAAATAATGTATGGATTATTTTCATGTAAATTCGATGATATGTAATTCATTTTTGAGTGTTGGTCTGCTCATAATTGATGTTTGAATTTTATTAAATATATTAAATTGCACGCATGCATAGTTTTCCTAAAAATGAGGAACAAATTATAAATGATTGATCAGATAATAAATCCGAGGACACTATTGATTTCATAATGTGAGGTTTACCCCAGGTATGAGATAACATTAGTCAGTGTGGGTTGTTTGTAGAAAAGTTGTCATGGGTGCAGAAATGAATAAAATAATTTAATATTTTTTAATACATTTGGTTTGATGCAATGGTTGTAAATAATTAAATAGATAATTTTATCATAATCTCAGTGTTATCTTCATAACTTGGGGACTTCTAAAGGATTTTGGGAGGGATACTTGGAGAATCCTTTCAAGAGAATAATGAAAGAATCATGGATAGAAGATCAAGATTAATTGATTTCAACAAATCTATCCTACTACAATGATGAAACAATGAGTATTAATTAGTATGTGATCCAAAATTGATGTAGGGGGAGTTTTTTAATTATTTTATTCCTAGTTATTTATTTATATGATCAACATGAATCAATCGATGATTGTATTGATTCATCAGCAATGCCTATTATTTTTTGGGATTACATTTGTGTGGATTTGATGGGAGATTAATATTTGTGATTATTTTTTTATTAGATTTTCATTAGAATAGTGGAATATCAAGATCTATGTGAACAATAATTGATAATCATTCCTCTCTTTTGTTCTTGTTCTTGTCTCCCCCGATTCATTGTTTTTCACAAAATTTTTTATTTCTGATCGCAACATGAAACATCCCAATCAATCAATTGTTATATGCCCGATTCATAGCACAATGATCTATTATTATATATCTATGATCAACATGATAGGTCTATGATGTGATGATAGAGATATAGTTATTTGGATGAATGTGAATCCCCTAATTCATGTTCATTAGAATTCTTAAATGTGGAACAAAGAATTATGATTTGTTCTAATTTTTGAGTAGATCTAATGATATATTAGATTTTTTTATGATGGAATGTCTTTAATGAACTTTCATCTTAGATTTTGTGATGAAATGATCAGAAGATCAAAGGCTGGAGGTTCTGAATCGAACGTAGAAGGAAGAATGGGATTTTTGGAAAATGCTAAAAAACACAGCGTGTAACCTCGATCTACATGAAATGTGGGGTCCCTTGAGTAGCGAATAGAGTTATGGAGGATGTTTAAAATCAAATGGAATATTACCCCTATTGAACAACATATGTTCCATCCATGGATACACAATGCGTAATTTGGGAATTACTCCAATATAGGGTGGAGTACATGGGTTTCCAATACGATCTGTACTCCCCCACAAGACACGACATGACCATGTAAACAGGTTAAGGCATGTACTATTACATGAGCATACACAAATAGGCTGGATCCATGTACTATTACACAACAAGACTACATGGGCATTATACACATAGTGTAGTACTGCATGGTCATGGTTTAAATGACATGGGCTGTTTTCACATAAAGAACCTGTGGTCAAGAGACACAACATGTAACCCTTCTACAAAACATATACTCTTTCTTACAAGGATTAAATCTATTTTCCCTTGTATATAGGATAATTCTTCTTAGGGTTTATTCCTATTATCATTTACCTAAAGGTAACTATGAATATTATCCTACTCTTGGAATATGATCCCTTCAGGAGGACATCCTGGATAGAGTCACTGGAATCCCTCCAAGAGGACCGGAGTGAGATTCCTTATTCATCATCATGACCTAGGTAGAGTACTAGGATTCGGCATGACTAATCCTACCGGGTTCCAACCCTCTATATAGTGGTTTAATCAAGATTGAGTTGTTGGCATCACCCCACGGACCTATCTATGATCATCATCATTGTATTGTATTCCATTTAAATCTATCATTGTATATTTCTCATGATGAAACCAAATTACAAGTACCTATCAGACGAATATCGTCAGTGCTATCAGACTCAAGAGTGTGTTCTCCTAGATGAGTGCTTCATTGAATCTACGATCTAGTATCTTTGTCTTTAAATATTATGATTGCGTCTTACTCATAGACCATGTGTATTTATTTATTATACTTGTATATTAATATTATATGTGCTGTAGACACATACCTGTGAAAATATGACAATATTTTCCATTGTAATATTTTTTTTTGTTTCCGGGTTTCCTACTGAGTATTGTTATACTCACCCATGCACATGATTTTCCAACATGTGTCATGTATTCTATAGATGATTGAAATTTTGAAATATTCCAAGATGGACTTGGAGTAGATGATTCTTAGTGATTCCATATAGGTCATGGTGTGTTCCCATGGATTTTAGACATCAGTCACAAGACCTTTACATTCATGTTGGACTAGTGTTACAGACTCTTTTTGGTGGGCCTATATTGGTCCCATTTACCTTTTTTACATCCTTTTGTACTCTGGTTGTGGGATTTAAATGTATTCATGGATTGGATGTTCAATTATTTTTATATTTCATATTTTTTGGGATTAGGGATGTGTGCATATGTACAAGTACTTAGAAAATGCCTCCCATGATAGTGATAAACCTACTCAGTGATAGTCACCAACCCCAACCATATTGGAGGTGGTATTGGGGAGTCACAACATAAGACCTACTAATATGGGTTGTGAAATATTTCCCTATATGATATTAAAATATATGGTAAACTATTACAATAACCTAGGATGAATTTTTGATGAAAATGACATGATAAATAATGAAAATTTATTTTTATAATTGGTTTTATTAGGATTAATAATTGACATTTTTTAAAAATAATACAAATTATATTGTGACTAACCAATATTATTTTAAATTTTCATTAAGAGTTTTAAAAACATTAGAATAATCAATTTTTTATAGATATGGTGATTTAAAATTTTGAATATAGAATATTTAGATTGAATAAATCCAAACACATTGTGATTATTCTCAATGTGACTTAATTCAAGTGACATAATATAAAAATATATTATTATTATTCAATTTTATTATTTTGGTATGGTATAATTTTTATAAGATTCAACATTAAGAAATTACACACTAATGATAATAGATCATGGAAAATTATTAGGTATAAATAGAATTCATCATTGAAAAAATTTAAAAAAGTTCAATGAGGATAAACAAAATACCTGAATTTATTTATTATATATATAATAGAGTGTGTGATATTATAATTTATCATTAGAAACAATTATTCTTGGAAACCCATTTCTTCTTCTTCTTTTAGAATTGTTCTTATGAAAGGAACTATCTGATTATCCTTGTTTATATGAATCAATAAGATGATGAAAGAAGTTTCTATCATAAATTTCTTGAGAAAAATACTTATTTACTACCCCATGTCACTGTATCATTGTTTCCAAATAATTAATTTAATTAATTTTGAATGAATTTAAAAATTGGGTTAGTTTTTTGTATGGATTTTATGTTTATGGATTTATTTCACATGTCCATTGTTTATATGAATCTATCTGAGTAACTTATAAGGGTGATTTTTTTCAAAATTAATAGTTTAGACTAAATAGAAGGCATATGGTTCAAGATAATCTTATTTGTAACTATGTCTATTTACCTTTCCTTGAGGGTTTCTTAACAAATTTCTTTCACAAGGGTGGTAATTCCATGCTACAAGAGTGTGACGTGAATTTGAAATGGGAATGTTTATTTTAACATCAGTAGAGAATGGGAAGATGAACAATGCACGTTCCCTAGGATAGACAATGATAATTAATTATTATTAATTACATATAACTACATGGTTTATAAATCTCTATAGATAAACAATGTGAGTTTTCAAGATTCTCTTAAAAGTGAAATTCTACAATGTTCCCCTTCTATTTTAAGAGCCCTATGGGCTTCATCATCTCCCCATATCATTAATAAAAGCTAGGGAACACCATGTAAGGTCTCTCTTTCCATTTCAATGGTATTATAAAGCCTCTTTAACATTAATTATCATATATTCCTTTAAGTTAATCCCATTTTCAACTTCTATCTCTTTCCCCCTCTATTTTCCCTTAGTTTTTATGTTTTCCACTAACCCTAAAGGCTATTGAGCAATATTTTTTAGTTAAAGGATGACTGATTCATGGGGGTCTTGTTTTTTTAGGTCTTACTTGTGGTGCCATTATTTTTAATTAATAAATCTAAATTGTAGGTGAGAAATTCTTTCATGGTTATTGAACCAAGGTAGATTTTTTTTGTAATTTTTCTCAAATTGAAATTACATTGAGTGATTGACAATTTAAAATACACTATTTATTAAATTAAATAAATTTGTGGCTGATTTATTAGATTTTAAAAGGCATTCATGCTGGTTTTACACATGGTAAAATGGTCACTACATGTCACTTCATGTGAGAAAAAAATTCAATTATGTGAAAAGATGTTTAGAGAAGGTTTTTAATTAATTTGTGGTGATTAATTTTCTTGGAACAAATTTTGGTCATAAAACATATTTTTTTGTGTTTTGGGATTCTAAATGTTTATATTTGTATTTTAAGCGGTTATTTAAAATTATAAGTGCTTATAAAGTGTTTAAATAAGTGTTTCAATTACCCTATGATGTTTTACAACAACCTGACCTCATTTGGGTCATGATGTGAATTCATTTTTTTAATCTTATTTAAATTTTAATTTATATTGCATTTATTCTTGAAATGGTTCTTCCAAATTGTTTTGAGTAATTTATTTAGGAATATTGTTTTTATATTTATTTCAATAGATTGATTTTAAAAAATGGGTTTAGTTAGAATTCAATCCATTTGGAAGAAATATTTCATTCAGAATATTTTGATAAATTATTTTCACTCAATTTTGGAAGTTTATAAATTGTGTGGGTGAGTGTGAGACCCACATGAGCTCTTTGTTTTGTTATGATATCAAGGGGATATTTCTTAATGCTTTATGTAATTTTTTTCCTGAGGCTCTTATTGAATATTTCATGTGTTATGAATGAAATGTGATGTGGTCGTAGATTGTGATTTTTTATGAGGTGATGTGTGATTTATTGATTTGATATATTGTTGTATGTGATAGCTTATATCTATTACATATATGTCATGGGAGTCCTGGTAGACTAATTATAGGTGTGGATAATTGTAATCCTTATTTTTAAATGTGTCTTAACCAGCGATGGTGGCCCATAGGACTAAGTGATCTTGCATAGATGGGCATGGATGTTAGAACTTGGTAGATAATTGACAGATCCTTTTATCTTGTGGTCACATTATTCACCTATTATGTATATATGATTGGTTTTATGAGACTAAATGGGATGGGATATATTCAATATTGTCATCATAGGGATCACATTGCCTGTTTAGACAAATTTACATGAGTCGTAAGCAGTTTCTCATGATACTTTGATACTTTTTGAATGAATTTTGGGATTATATTATTTATGATTTATTTATAATCCATTATTTTTATTGGATTATGGTTCCTTTATTTTAATTATCATATTTTGATTGTTTGATTTATACAATGTGCCATACTAGATTATTACTGTTTGGGTAGTGGTTATATTCACCTTGAAATTGGTATGTGAAAATGATTTTGAAATTTGAATTGAAAATAACAGTGTTGTGATTTGGAAATTAGTATTTTGGAATATTTTTTAGATATTATAAAATGAGTTTTGGTTTTTTACATGTTTTGTTAACAAAGGGTCCGCTTTTGGTGATTCAATGATTTTGGAATAAAGGCTTTTAATCCGCCCTTATTTATTTATTAATAACTTGTGAATATTTTATGTAAAGGGTGATGGGGCTTGGAGAAAATGGTTTTCAATTTGCTTTTCATATAAACCAAATAAATTCATTTTTTTAAATTTTTGAGTGTGATTTTACTTTTGTATACTTATGGATTTGCAATATATTTTCAATTTTATATTAAAACTAATATAAAATGGATTTTATATTATATGTAATTTCATAAAATCTATGGTGCTTAACTACTAGGGATGGTTTCACTCACTCCATTAATATCCAACATAATTTATGTTGATCTTATGATATTCTTTTAGGGTCATTGGATTTGGTCTCCCTTGTGTTTCGGTGCGAGTTAGTCTGGATGTTTGGCATGTGATGTGGAAAGTAACCATGTGTCACCTAGATATTGTGGGTAGTAGTTATGTTTTCCCCTTTGGGTTGTATGGGTATCAACTATGTATTTAGCCATTACAACTTATTTTAGTTGATGTTCATTCATTTTAGTACTTTGATTTTATGTATGTCACACTGAATTTGTATATATTAAGTCTCCAAGTATATTTCATTATATTTATACTTACTCAAATATGGATGTTTTATTGTTTATCTGGTTGTTTATTGAGGAGTGAAATCATTCCACGTGATTATGTTTTAATATTTGGTAATAGTATTCACCCTAGGGTGATCGGGAGTGCACCTTAGATATGCCTGGGACTGGATTCAGTGTCCGATGGATGGAAATCTCGGGCCAGTGCATGCCACATAATGCTTTATATGTACTATCCAACCCCAAGATCCTATATATATATATATATACAATCATGTAATTTATACTAAATATTACCTTATATATAAATTGTATCATAATTCTCTAATTAGTAAAATCCACAAAGGTGATTGTATCTTTATTGTATACATCATCATCTGGAATTGTAGGATGTCTATCCTTATTAATTGTCGAACCAACATAGAAATAAATTATACCATCGAGATTAGTCCTTAATGCCATCCCCAAATACATCCAAAATCTTAAATGTTTTTTAATCTAAAATTTACCCTGGTATCTCGATCTGATTCCTTGTTAAAGGCATTTTAATAAACTATTGTTTTTGTGTCTCAATAACCAAAATTCTCCATGACCACATGTAGAACTAATTTAGGGGACATAAATTCCTTCCCGACCAAATTCATGTTTACAATTAATGAATCTTTCATGAAGGTACAATCATTTTCCATAAACAAGATCATCACAAACTCAAAATGTTTCTTTCCCTCTAATGGATCCTTAAACTTGTATGAAATCCCAAATCTCATGTTGGATAACTACCTTCAATTTGGAATATTACTTCAACCTATTGAGTAAGGATATAATCATTAATCCTTGATGATGTGTTTGATGTATACATAATTTCTCAGAAATGAGGATATCATTTTAAATATCTTACAAGACCTTGATTACTTTAGGAGAGAAGTTATCAATTTGTTGGTATTTTGACTACTCTATGAGTACAGGTTCATAAAAGTGGAATCCTTATTTACAAGACTGTGTTTTTAAAAAATGTGTGGTCAAATAACCATAGTGGTTATAATTCAAAAAATAGTCTATAAATGATTAAAAGTCCATGGTCTTCTTTTTCCAATTCTTTCCATAAAGATAAATCTAAAAAACCTATAAAATAATATTTAATATGTTGAATTTGGAATAAATATAAGGTTAAACATGATGGATTAATGATTGTTTTCAATAATTATAATAAAAAAATCAATCAATAGTATTTCCTAGATTCGTTAGAACTATAAGATTTTGAATAAGAAGGGGGAAAACATAGATTCATAACCAAATCACATTATAAAGAAGGTATTTTTTGTATATAAATGAATAAACTCTCTAAAATAAGAACAAAAGTTATACAATAGTCCATAAATATCTAGGAAAATTATTTCTATGTTATTTTAATCTTAGATACAAATAATAATATAGAAGGATCAAAAACCATAATCATTATATAATTATTTATGCCCTAGTTTTTATTAACATGTTTATCTATTATATATATATATATATATAATTTTTCACACAAACCAAGACTTAAGGGAACAATTAATGTGATATGATGCCTAAAATACAAAAAAGGTGAGATAAAAAACAACGGACAACCACTAAATACCCATACAAATTTATTCTCGGTGAAATGAACAATAAATAATAAAAATTACTGGGGTTTGTGAATTATATAAAACCTCATATAGTACCACCTTATATAGAAGTTGAACATGCAGATAGACCCTTACATAATGGTGGAGGATGTGCTAAAAGATCCATTAAAATTGATTAGTGAAACTAGGAACTATAATGTCACAATGAGAGATATTATCCTCCACAAATGACCAATAGATTTAATAAATGTAATATTAATATGTAAATTAAGATTTGGTGGGTTTAATTTTATGTTTTTGGTAAATTATAATTTTTACTTATTGAAGATAAACCGTGGGATTATAGTAGAATATTTTGAAGATATGATAACATCATAGAAACGATGTTATGTTTAGAAGATGAATGAAATATATGTGGTTATTAATAAAATTATAAGGAACTTTGGATTCGAAATGGATTGATAAAGATGGAGAAAATTGATAAAAATTCATTTTAATATTAAATATCATTAAGGATATGTTATCTTGAAATAAATAATAATGATACTAATAGAGTCTTAAAGTTAAATTGATACAAAATAATTAATTTGATTAATTTAATTTTTTTACATGTAAAAGTTCCTATAAACTTAAAATAATATATATCACTATAAATATATTTTGTAAAGTGATTTATGTTGTATGTGATTATAAGAATCTAGTTTTGTAAGAACCCGATTCTTTTTTGGGATAAAAGTATATTATTTTATGAAAATTCTATGATTAATTGATTAGATATTGCGAAATGTGACTGCTCGTTGAGGAAATTGAGGTATCAGTGGTGTCCAGGGCTGTTCTAGAGCCCGAAAACCATGTTTTTGGTTAATAGAGGAGGCCACATGGTACATTCAAATTGAGTGTGTTGGGTCACACAGCCTTGCGATCATGACTATTTTTTTTAAAACTTTGAAAGAGGCTTTCAAAATAGTTAACATATGGTTATTTAACCTGGTCTAGTTATTATACACTATTCCCCAGACCTATAAGATGTTTTACAAGGTTTCCACGTAGTTTTACAATCTGTGCTGATAAAATATGTGAGCCTTATTGTGTATAATTTGTATAATTTTTAATTAAAAAAAACTTCTTTACCAACATATGTTTGGTATTATTTTATCTGGATGCCATAGGATAACCATGGAATCTCCCCCATTGATCCAATTCTTTTATATCATATCACTTATTCAATAGACTCTGATTTGAGTATGGTTTTTCACCATGGATATGTTATTGTAAGGCCTTACTTACATTTTGATTTATGTCATTCTTCTTGGAATTAGTTGGGAAATTTTGATTTATGATCTTATTCCCCAATTTCTCATTCTTCGCCTATTATTCAGATTTCATCTAAACTGGGATGAATCAGATCCTAATATGGGATGAGCTATCTAGCACAAACCTAAATTAGGTGGTCTCATGAATTTCAATAAATGTCATGCTATTCATATATGACATGGTTCAATGCACCCATTTTTATTGGAATCACGTTAATTGAAATTGAACCATATTATTTCCAATCATGGTTTAGATAATTGAATATGATTTTTTATGCATTTAATAGGTTGTATACATTGAATAATGATCACCCCATGGGTGAGTTTCCTTGAATGGACTTTTAATTCTTAATGCCTTAGACACCCGTTGAGGTGTTCTGTGTCCCCTTGATGGGTTCTAAAAAAATGATATTTGTTATATATGGAATTGAATTGTTGATAGGTTGAAATTTAATTGATTAAAGGGTCTGAGATTGTTGAATTTCCCATTAACTCTTGGGTTCCCTTTCTTGTTTAAGAATGCTGGTCTTGAAATCCCATGACTATGTAAGTAACCGAAGAATATGACTTGAATTAATGTAATTAAATTGAATTTAATTAATTAATTATTTTCCCATGTGAGTTATATTATAATTAATCGATGTGATATCTAGATAGGATTCGTATTCTGGTTATGTTAAAAATACCCAGGTGAATATTTGAATGAACCTTGAATTATTATCCCTTGTGAGTTATGTTGAGACCATGGTATGTAATGGATTTATTAATCACTTGAAGATCATTACCACAATATAACCATGTGAGTTAAATGATTTCAAATCCATCTATTATATTGTTAATCATGTGATACTTATTTTAGGAATTATGCCCATGTGAGTATACTAAAGTTCAAGCCCATGAGGTTTCCCCTTTCTTTATTCACCCATTTGAGGTGATAGATATATTGAATTCCTTTGGTTTTGACCTGTGAATTATAATTAAATTATTTCAATGAAATGGAATTTTTTAAATGATAAATATTCTCTGGTGATACATGGATTCAAATTCAAATTTGATCGAAAGACTCATGTGACTATTGGAAATTATACATTTAATGATACATGGATTCACCGTATAATTCCATGGATTGAATCAATGGTTAATGAGATATTATCATGAGTGATACATGGATCAAAATGAGTGTTTCCATGGAATAAATCATTTATACATGAAAAATATGCTGAGTGATACTTGGAATTCAAATGGATTACCCTGGAGAGACTCAAAGGGAAAATATTATATGTCGCGGCCGGTACTTGGGGATTCCTTAGAGGACCGCCAATGACAAACTCATATGTAATGGAATTTATACCACATCTAGAGTGATACATGGATTCATGATAGGTTATATGTGGATCGGATCGTAGGGTGTTGGTTTCATACACTTGGAGAGATACATGAATTCCAACTTAGGAATGTCAAGGAAAAACTCCCATTCTAATCAAATATATGATTGAAATGAAATATCTGAGGGTAAAACACCAAGCCAAAGAAAAATATTGGGTCAATTATATTTTATATGGTTTTGATGACATTTTGCGATGTCTATTGTGCTTCCCATTATACATGGGATTCCAAGTTTGAGCTAGATATCAAAAATTATAATTTCTATATAATTGAATTAATAAATTAATATTAAATGAATGTAAATGAATAACAGTGTATATATGATCTTTAATTTTGAGCACTTTCTTTCTTACTTATTTTCTTATTGCACACAAATTGATGTATATATTCTATAATCGATTGGAACAGAGCTTTGGTTGTTTTATACTAGAATTTAGGGTCACACCATGTTTGGTTAACTTTTCAAACCAAAAATATTATATTATTATGGTTAATGATAAGGGAAATAACCCTCACATAGGTACTTGATATGATGATTAGGGTCAAGACAACATGAGTCAAAACTGAATATTTCCATGCTATCATGATTATTTTGACCTTTTTGTACTTTGGAAATAGTATTTATGTGAATAGAGTGTATTTTTTTTGGTATTTTATTAGAATCATTTGACATGAATCATTATGATGTATATGATATGAATTCTAGTTCATTCTATACTATCAGCCTTCCACTGTTAAATTTGTTTTTATGATATTGTTGCTTCTGGTACTGGTATGAAAGTTATTCCTTATTACACTAATATAATGATTTTTTAGCCTTCCCACTGACCCACCTAGGCTCTCACTTCTGGTTAGCAGCCTCTGGCATTTAGGGACATCCGCTTGAGGTCATGTGACCCACAATTCACGGGGCACTGTTTAGTGGAATCTAGGTTCAGGATGTCACAAACTGGTACCAAATGGGATTCATCTGGTTTCATTTCTATTGAAAGATAATATAAGAGGATATAATGAAAATAGAGTTTGGTAATAAGATTTTCCCAATAGTTTCTACCCCATGTATAGAGAAAACCAAATTCCATCAAATTAGATTTCTATTTTCTGGATTTCGGATTTTACAATCGATTTGATTCCACTATCTGGTGATGCCCTTGACTTATGATGTCATTTTTAAATGATTTTTGGTTGTATTTGGTTTCAACATGATGATATGAGTTTATTACATCTCAATCATCACAATGTAACTTACTATATTTCTCATGCCAGACATTATGCCATGCCTTTTTGGTTGCATTACTGATTACTAGCTTTTTTAATAGGTGATTTGATATATATGCCTTATTTTGTGTTAGGTATATTTTGAAATGTTTGGGTGTAAAATATTTGGATTCCATGATTTGATCCATGAGGTGTATGAGACATCTGGGAATGGAAATTGGGGTAACATTGTTTAACTTTAAAGTGAAATGTTATGAAATGCACAGTAGATGGATGCCATGATTTGATTCCTGGGGAGTACAGACACCCATGGATAAAAAATTATGCATACCAATGGTTTTACTTATAAATGGGATGTGATAACCATGAAATTATTATAAATTTAGTTAATGTGTATGTGAACTCATATTGAAATGAACTATATACGAATGCAAGTGAAACTAAAATGACTTATGATAGGGAACATGACCTAACCTAACCTTAATAGTGGTATTTTATTAGTTTATATTTCTTATGCTTGTTTTGTTTGACAAACTAACCTGACCCATGGAAATAGATGAGGTGGGTGTTCTTGTATAAGATGGCATATACTAGCCCTATATAAATTTTTGTGATTTCGAGTAGAGAACTCCTTAATGATCATGAACTGAGGTGTGTGTTTGGAATTGTAGAGTCATACAACCATGATGAAATCTAGTTATATCCCCAGAGGGTGGAGATGATCGCACTTGTAAGGTGGTTGGCTATGGGATACTACTGGGCCATCAAATAGTGCAAGATACAACACTAGCTGTTATACCAGGTGCAGATGATGAAGCTCAATTCTATGAATGAATTTTATGGATAATGTAGACTATTCATGGAGCATTGTGACCTGCCCCAAAAATGTTAGAGCTAACACATAAGTTTAAACAACAATATCTACCAAATTTTTTTATGGATGGTGGGCCACAGACTATAGAGTCATGTCTAGAGGCCAAGATATCTATCTTCAAGAACTTAGAGATGCCTCCTGAGAGGAGGGTAATTCTGTCTATGTATATGCTTCATAATTCCACCATGAGGTGGTATGATGTGATCACAAAGTCTAATCATCATCAAAAGATGGTATTGAGGGACTATCTTATATAATTCAATGATTATTTATATCCCATGACACAAAGGGCTGATAGAGCCTAATAGTTCTTCCATCTAGAGTGGGGTATATTATCCATTTTGAACTATTTTTCCCTTTTTACTGTGCTCTAGAACTTCTCACCTATTCGAGTGGGTGATGAGTTATTAAAATAAAGCATATTTAAGGATGTCCTTATATAGGACTTCTGATCACAGGTAAAATTTCACGCGGCTAACCAGTATATCTGTAATAGTGAATCTGCCACTAATTACATAGTGTTGCCTAAGGAAATTAGGATGTGTGAGCCAAGGTGGATCATCACCGAGATAAGTCACTACATCAAATGTTATTATGAATAATCGTCTAGAGAATCCAAACAGTGAAAAAATCATTCATAACATCTCTTTGGGTATCTAGGTGAGGTGTTACCACTATAAAATGCAGTGACATATGACGCCATAGTGTCCAAAAGACCAAATCTAGTGTTGTTACAACGGAGATATTGGACATCTATAATTCTTTTGTAAAATGATTCCACCAGTATCTAGTGAGATATGATATTCATCAACACCATGCTCAGAAGCATGGTCAATTGTTATTCAACAGGTGGGGAGATGGGGTATATCAAGCCAATGTTGTCTTGGTGGGGGTTGTTTATGTGGTAGCTAGACCCAAGATTCATAGTGACAACTGGGGTGGTCAGATCAAGGTCGATAGGCAGTTTCATAGGGAAGTGGTTTGAGATAGGCATATTCATGCAATAGACACATTAAGAGCAAGATCCCATACCATATACTATCAGAGGTACAATTTTAGTACCCTCTATTTTAGCATCAACACACTTATATACAAAATCATTAGATATATTTATATCCTTTATGGTTATAGAGAGCCTTAGGTTATGTGATTATACTTCAACTATAAATATGAAGCTTGACATAAAATTGGGGATCCAGACAGAAAGTGTACATCTCTATGGGGAGTTCCCCCTTAAGGTTGGTGAGTTTCACTTATTATTGTTCCATTACATCCTTAAGATGAAGTTCATAGATGTCATTCTTGGGATGGAATAGTTGGTTCATTTTCATTATTTCCTAGAATGATATCACCACAAAGTTAGTTTTATATGACAAGAGTGAAGAGAATTCATTCATAAGGGTAAATGGGATGTCTTGGTGAGCTGATGTAGACCAGGGCATCATGGGATAGGATAGATAACATCCCATATTGTGAGTTTATATCTGGATGATCAGGGACATGTCATTCTATTTTCCATCCAGTAGTTGATTGTTTCAGGTAATTCTTCCTAGATGAGTTTTCAGGATTATCTCCAATGACAAAGGTGGATTTCTCTATTGAGCTCGTTCCAAGGAAAGCACCAGTATCAAACCCCCCTTATAGGATGGATATGAAGGAGTTTCCATAGACAAAGAGGTAGCTAGAGGATATAGAGGAAAAGGGTTTCATCTGACCTAGTACTTATCCATGGGGGATTTTTATTCCTTATTGATAAAAGGCATATAGAACCATTAGGCTATGTGTGGAATATCGAAAATTGAACCAGTTGAAAATTAAGAACTGGTATCCTCTTTCTTGTATTGATGACATATTCAATAAGATTCAAGGATCTCAGGTCTTCTAATAGATTTATTTATGATCTAGTTGCCATTAGGTGCATGTTATTCCATCCAACATACCACATACAGAATTTAGGAGTAGCTACGGTCTATATGAGTATTTGTATATTCTGTTGGGTTTCATGAACTCACTGACGGTCATCATGGAAGTGATTAACCGGGTGATACATCATTAATTCAATTAATTTTTTTTGGTTTTCATGGATGATATCTTGGTGTATTATCATAATCAACGTGACGATATCAAACATCTTGAGATCATTTTGATTACATTGAGAGAGAATCTATTATATGTCAATCTCACGATGTCAAATTTCTCTAATGATTAGATTCAATTCATGGGGCACATCAACTTAGTGACAAAATTATCAGTGTAACATCCCATCTAAAAGAAGAATTCTAAATTTTCATATATATTAATATTTGTAAATTAATTATTAATTTTACTTTAATGGGGATGATATGTTTAATGGAATACCCAATACACATCAACACGTTTCTTTGAAATCTTATGTTGCACACAATGATGAGTTGTACTAAAAATAAAATTATAATATTTTCATTTTAAATGGTAGTTAACACCTATCCATTGTAATGGTGAGAATAAATTGAACTAACTATGAAATTATTATACATTTTTGTTAAATATTTTTACATTTATCCAATACATGTTAGAGGCTTAAAATGTGAATGAATCTAATTTACTTTAAAAGGTTGATTTACCACCTTTTAATGGATAGCCTTATTTAACTATAGTTTGGTTCACTTTTATAAGTTCTTTTTTACCAAATAAAATTCTTCTTTAGAATCGGGACATCAAAATTTACTTTTGGTAAAATATTTGTATTTTTCCGATAAAATTCATTTATCGATGAATAGAGAGAAATATTGTATTTTAATTCAAAATTACCTTTTAATAAAATTTATTTATATTGTTAGATTATATTATTAATTTCTTTTAATATTTAATTAGATTATATTTTTACTATTTAATCCAATTTTTCTCATTGGAATTAATTTTACTTTGAAATTGGACATAAACAAGTGTCAATATTTTGATAGTTAATATTCTGAAAAACATGCTTTTCATTTGAAAAACATGAATTAATTTTAATTTAATTTCAGCCAATTATGTTTTTTGAATTTTGAAAAAAGGATTTCAAATTTGGAATCAGGAGGTCCAAAATTTTTAAATAGGTTGTTCTTATTTTAAGACATTGGGAATATTTACTTGAGTAAAAATTTTATTTACCATGGTTAAAGGGTAAATTTGGTAAATAAGGGTAAAAAAATATTATTATAATAATATAAAATTACCCTAACATGTATCCCAACCCTATTGGTGGATAAATATCCGACAATGGGCTCTTTGGGTCGATTTTGGGACACCATGGAGCCACTTAAGAGTGATAATGACACTTTATATTAATTTAATTAATGTAAATAAAAAAATGAGATAAACATATATATTTTAGTAAATCAATTTTTACATGGGGTTATATAATTTATCTCTTCGACAATAAATACTAATTGGAAATGTTAAAAGATTTCCTATATCATGTTATTTGTTTTATAAATTTTAGACATCATATTAATAAAATTACTTGTGACACAATAATGATGTAGTGTTTACCTCATCAATAAATGATTTATATAAATAAGTATATAAAGATAAAAATAACATCCAAAACATGTCCAATTCTTATTGGATGATTTTATTTCAACCAAGATTCATCGCATCTTTGACTTAAATATTTTTTGGACCTTTATAAACCTATAATCATAATATAATGAAATAATAATTTTAAATGTTCCTTAAGAGCCTCTCCTCCACCTTATAAAAAGACCTCACCTATAACCCATTACTAACACCTCCCAAGCCCATTGTATTGTCCAAACCATTCCCAAATAATCTATCATGATCCATCTCTTTCACCCAGAAGCCTTAACTTAGGCATATGGAACATCAATAAACCATTTTGATTCAAACCAAAAGGAGTTACCCAATTTAAAGGTAATGTATTCTCTTAAGGTCTTTTGGTTTATTTTACTTCTCCAACCAATAAAATATTTTCATTATTTTATTTTATAAAAAAACAATATCATTCAAATAGTAGAATTTTTTTTGAGATGTATTCTAACTACACTTTCACACACCTCCATTTAATGAGTAAAGAACATACTATTTCTGTGGATGGAAAACTAACGCCTCACGAAATGATGATTGTTCAATTATCTCTTACCACCTATCATGGTGGCCATTAAGATGGAACATTATTTTTAAAGATATATATTATGTTTATTTTTTCTTTATGCTTTATTATTTTTTCATTTATATCATACCTTTATGGTTTCCATTATGGGTAAATGTGATAATTTCATTTTAGGATGTGCGAACTACCGCCCCCTAAAAGTGATATGATTCGTTAATTCCACTTGTGGGATGTATAAAAGAGGGATTTAATTATATTATATTTAATATTATACTGGAATTATAGTATAACAATGTGTCATTATGTTTTAATTCCACTAAATATGAAATAGAAATGAAATTAGCATCCATGTGTACGTATGGCTTGCCGTCTCAATGAATAGTGCATTTTATTTCATACCTCCAAATGTTAAGTAATGTTATAAATACATATATATACTGGATATATAATATATATGATATATAAATCATTAATAACATTTCTGGGATAATGTAAATTTGACCACATAGTCAACTTGTAAATATAAGAAGTTCATTTTTCACTAAAGTACCAAATATCGACCAAACAACCGTTATTAACATAAATGATTACATAATGTTCATAAAATTGTAATATGTGATATAAAAGGAATAATAAACTTGAAAAAGGTTCTCAATAAAGTATAAATTAACTTATTTTTATTTTTCAAGAAGAACAAGGAACAAATGAGTCAAGTCGGACATGAGGTAAGGGGTTTCTTGTCTCACTTTTAATTCATTGATATTTCCATTGATCGCCACTAATTTATTTCATGTGGTGTATTATGTACTGAAATTTTATATATATTATCATGATTACTTTTATATTCATGTTATTATTTGAATAATTTGGTGGTTATTAGCTTTTGGTCATATATTTCGATTGACTACAATGTGGTAAGGGATTTTCATCTCACTTTTTATTCCCGTGAGATTCATGCTATATTTTCCACTATTTCCTTTTGTGTGATGTATGTAATGATCATGATTGTATTCATTGTGTAATATATTACAAATTTATTGGTATTTAAATCTTTATTTTATGGTCATTCTTTCATGGGTTGTATGTTTCGTAAGATACCAAATCAGTAAGGGAACACTTTAACCCAATTTCCAATCCTTGGGTTAATCTTCTTATTATAAATTATGTCCTTATATGATTATGTGTGGAAACAAATTTATATATTTATGTTGTAATTAACACTCCCCTTTGTGTGGATATACTTTTTATACACATAATCACTCCATTTATAAATTCCCAAGTCATCGATACGAACTTGATAAGAGTAATTTTATCTCAATTTCCATCTATTGTGTTAAACATCCAAGCCATTGGTTTTGTGTTAAAAAGATCATGTGTGAATGTCCTATGATATCTTTACACTGAATATCCAATAATATTGAGTGTATTTATAATTTTCACACATTATTATGTAATTTATATGTTATTAATGTACGGGTACTATTTTTATAAGGGATTTCATCTCAATTTATATTCCATTGAGACTTCTTTGTCGTTATGCACCAATTCACACTTCTATAGTGTATATAATGCCATTTGACACATTACGTCATGAACCTCTTTATTCTTATGACATTATAAAGTTATAATTCAATGTTATTCCTCAAATATTTTTATTCAAGAGTCTCTCATTTTGTTAAAAACACTTTAACTAAAATATCATTTTAAATGATTAAATGATTTATTCTTTTAAATATTTACCATTAATGTCCATGTTTTAAAAAATGATTTTAAGGAATTATTTATATGGACATATATGTTTTCAAATGATAATTTATTTTAATGTTACAAATTTTAATGGGATACTTTGATTCAAAAATATCATTTTTAAATGATTTAAAGGGGTTTGAAAATGGTTTGATAAAGCATTGATGATGTGTATATTGTGAAATGATATGTTGTGATTGCAATGTGGAAATTTTATATTTCCTTTATTATGGTTTTATGTGTTATGAATATGTTATGGTTTTTGGGGATTGTTTATGTTTATAGGTGGTATCGTGATAAACCTAGGTCAGGTGATCCCGAGATAGCTCTCCAAAGAATTGGGTAAAATGATAGAAGTAAACATTAATGTTTCTTCTAAGGGATTTTGGGAATATACTGTGATGGGTATTCAAATGTGACTCCCTATGTATCTATGATAGCTACAATGTATGTATGTTATGAATTCCATAATTTACATTTATGATTTATGATATCTACGTGTTATTCATAAATATTAGGATTTCATGAGGTATGTTATGAACAAAAAATATGGTTTCATTTATTTGTATTTATTGATGGGTTAATGTTTCTTTTCATTATTTTGTAACACTTACTAATATTTTTATGCACATCCCATGTTTTTTAAATGTTTTCCAAATGAATTAATGATGAGTAAGGGTCAAGGATGGGATCAAGGAAAATGAATGTTGTCGAAAACATAGAATGGGACATGTTTCTTTCTAAGAGTTTTTATTTTATTAAAAAATGGATACTGAGTAGTAGTATCAACATGTAATATTCATGTTTATATGAAATAGTTATGGCCTAATTATCTAAAACTATAAACCTGAAAATATCCTTAATGTGAATTATTATTTTAATTCAGGATTATAAAATGTTTAAGGAAAGGTCTGTATAGTTGGTATCATTGATCGGTGTAGATAACTTTAGAAGTTAGGGTGTTCCTTAAGCATAAGTGACATTACCATAATGGTTAGGATTTTAGAAAGAGTTAGAGTTATTTTAGAAAATGTGAATGAGATTAAGATAACATGAATATGTATATCATAGTATTTACCCTCCTCATAAGATATTATATGATTATTTTAATAATATACTCACATTGAAATTTTTGGTTTTAGTAAATGGATGGATCTACAGGCACCAATGTAACAGTGGACGTGAAGAAAAATGTGATGGTTTTATGAATAAGCAACTGAATGAAATAGGAGCTGTAATGAGAACTCTTGTGGTTATTCTCAACCAAATATCTGGTGTCATGATTGACCACTTGAAACATAGTGATTTTTATTGGGCATCATATATGTGAGAACAAATACCAATAGAAGTTTAAGTAATAATCATAAAGGTATTAATGATAAAAACATATGTGTCAAGGATGTGGAAAGAAACACATAGGAAAATATTTCGAATGGATTGGAAGATTCTATAGATGTGTAAGTGAAGTTCATAATGCAAGAAAAATCCATGGAAAAAAGGAAGCATCCAGTTGACTCTAGGAAAGGGAAAGAAGCTATTTATATGGGATCAATTAAATGATTTAAATGTTGTGTGCATGGTCATTATAAAAATAGATTTCATTCAGAGAACGTTCAGGAATGGGATCACCGTGATCATACCAGTATATGGTTACCAATACCTAATTCCATCCCAATCGAGGGTGAGGAAACTGACAATGACCAATGAAAGGTATGGATTATTTTTTAAGTGATGTTTAGACATTATTGAATCTTAGGATATGATTAATGATTTTGTTTTTAGGAAATTATTATTTCCAAATAAGTTTAAAAGGAATGTTTAATGGATTATGAAGAATTTTGAATGAGTAAGAAGTCAACATATAAGGGATTCAAGTGTTATGGTAGATTTTTGGATATGAGATGCTTATAATTATTAAGACTCTTTTGATTATGGGATTACACTAGAAGTATTTTTATAGTATGTGTAACCTTGAAGTTTGATATATAAAAATTTTATTCAAGGAATTATTATCTTTTCTTTTGTGTATATAGATATAATGAACCATTTGGGTTTATATGATTCTTGAATTTGGGGAAATTACAGGTTAATATATTTTGGGATGCAAAATCAAAGTTATTAGATAACCATTATGGTTAAAATTTGTTATGGTTATTTTTGATGAATTTATATCCTTTTGGGGATGTTATAAAATTATATAGTTTTTTGAAAAGTAAAGCACGCAGACTGCGTGACAACCCATCGTGTCAGACAAAGCTGTGGGAATCGAACACACAACTAAAGTGTGATTGGGATTTATCACCTATCACTGGACTACGTGAAGTACCTGGTTAGTAGGACTAATTATTTTTAGTTGGATGATTTTATGAATCAAGAATAAGTTGATTTTGTGTTATCTATGGAAATGATTAACCTATCATAGAGAATATGTGATTAGGTTAATTACTTTTCAATATGAGAATTTAAGAGTAACTGGTGTTATTTAGAGATAAATGTTAAGATTTATCTTGAAGACTATCGAATTAAATCTTTCTGAGATTTGGGTGTTAATATTTTTTTTCATTAATTTTAATAATTTTATAGAGTGTTGTTTATTTAATGGTCTTTATTGAGCTTTGGGTATAGTTTGACAAATTTTGGAGATTAAAAGTATTTTTTTTTCTTTTTGTAAAAGGTTATCCTTTTTGTGGATTGTCTGAAAATCAACTAACCATTTTGGTTTTGGTTAATGTCTAAAGACATGGAAAAAATATAGTTCAATTTTTTTTTATTATGTTATTCTATAAAAGTTTATTATAGCACTTTCAATGTGAAAAAGTTATCGTGAATTCTCATCATTTGAAGAAAAAAATGATTTTGTGGTAGGAATTCAATAAAGGGTGAAAGTCGACATGAGAAGTAAATATGATTCCATATATTTTTAGTTAAGCTCAAAAATAAATTCCTCCACAATATGAAAATTATCTTAAAATAAAAATGTTGTCTGTTAACTTTTCCTACAGGGTAATCAAGGACTGTTTAACCCATAATAGGTATCTGATTTTCTAGAGGATAACTTTCTCCTAATCACATTTCTATCACTCTCAATCAGAACTTGATGGTTTTATTTCTCTTCCATATCCATGTTTTCAGAGAATCCTATTATAATTTTTTTGGGTGACCTTTTCACTTCTCATTATTTTATGGTGATGGATTTATTGACTCCTTTTCTGATGTGGTACATTCAATGAAGTTTCCTAAACAATATTTAAAATTATGAGGATGAAGTCCCCAAAAGTGGGAAAGGGTGTAACATACCTTGTAAATAAAGAATAAGAAATTTTCATATTTATTAATATTTTTAAATTAATTGTTAATTTTACATTAAAGGGGATGTTATGTCTGATGGCATACCCAGTACACAACAACATGTATTTTTGAAATCTTATATTTCACAAAACATTGAGTTTTACTAAAAAATAATATAATAATATCATTATTTTAAATAGTAGTTAACGCCTAGATATTTTAATGGCAGGAATAAATATAACAAACTACAAAATTATTTTATATGTTTTTTAATTATTTTTACATTTATCCAATAAAAGTTAGTGGCTTAAAATGTGAGTGAGTCTAATTTACTTTAAAAGGTTGATTTACCTCCATTTTATGGCCAACACTGTTTAAATATAGTTTTTGTTACTTTTATATGTTGTTTTTTTAAAAAATAAAATTCTTCTTTAGAATCAGGACATCAAAATTCACGTTGGGTAAAATTTTCATATTTTTCGGATGAAATTCATTTTTTATGAATAGTGAAAAATACTGTATTTTAATTCAAAACTACATTTTAATCTAATTTATTTAAATAGATAGATTATCTTTTTAATTTTTTTTAAAGTGTAATTAGAGTATATTTTCACCATTTAATCCAATTTTGGTCATTTTAATTTATTTCACTTTGATATTGGACATAAACAAGTGTCAGTCATTTGATAGTTAATGTTTCTAAAAAACACATTTCTTATTTAGACAGTGGGAATTAATTTTAAATTAATTTCTGCCACATCTGTGTTTTGAATTTGGAAAAATGGATTTCATATTTGGAATAAGGAGTTATAAATTGTGTAAATAGATAACTTTTATTTTTAGACATAATGAATATTTACTTCAGTAAAAAAATTACCATGGTTAAAGGGTAAATATGGTAAATATGGGCAAACAAATATTATTATAATAATATAAAATTACACTTACATGTGTCTTAATCCTATTGGTTGATACATATCCTACCATGGTCATCTTGGGGGCCATTTTGGGACCCCATGGATCCACATAATAGTGATAATGACACTTTATATTAATTTATTTAAACTAAAGACAAAAATGACATAAAAATATATCTTTTAATAAATCAACTTTAACATGGGGTTATATAAGTTATCACTTAGACTATAAATATTCATTGGAAATATAATCAGATTTAGTACATCTTGGTAAATGTTTTATAATTTTTAGACATCAGATACCTAAAATTTTTTATGACACAATAATGATGCAATGCTTACATCATTAATATATCATTTAAATAAATAAGATTATAAAGATTCAAATAATATCCAAAACATGTAAAATTATTATTGTATTATTTTATTTCGATCATGAGTCATCCTATGGTCAACTTTAATAATTTTTGGACCTTTAGAAACCTAAAATAATTATATAATAAAATAATAGTTTTAAACATTCTTTAAGAGCCCCTCCTCTGCCTTATAAAATGCCCTCAACTCTAACCCATTAATCACACCTCTCAAGCCACTTTCCTCATCCAAAACCTAGTAAAATAAGGTCTCAAGATCTTTATATTCAACCTTTAATCCTTAAAATTGGAATAAGTCACATCAAGAAACCCTTTTGGTTCAAACCAAAGGGAGTTACCCGATTTAAAGGTAGCGTCTTCTCTTAAGTTCTTTTGATTTATTTAACTTCTCCAACCCCTAAAATCTTTTTATTATTTTCTTTTATAACAACAATAGTATCCTTAATATACTAGGATGTTTTTATGAGATGTATTATAACTTCAAATTCACAAACCTCCATCTAATGGGTAAAGAACATACTTTTTATGTGGATGGAAGACTAACGCCTCATGAAACGATGATTGTTCAATTATCTCCTACCGCCTCTCATGGTGGCCATTATGATGGAACTATATTCATATATGATATATATTATGTTTATTTTTTCTTAATGATTCGGGTTTTTTTTCATTTATATAATACCATTATGGTTTCTATTATGGGTAAATGCGATAATTTCATTTTAGGATGTGCGGACTATTGCCCCTGCAAAGTGATATG
Source organism: Viscum album (assembly GCA_963277665.1). NCBI lineage: Eukaryota > Viridiplantae > Streptophyta > Magnoliopsida > Santalales > Viscaceae > Viscum > Viscum album. Next base: position 812,581,997 of record OY728122.1, on the reverse strand, counting down.
ACTCATTAAAGCCATATGTGTGAAATTTAATGCATGGAGTTAATGATATTATATATGATATTATACTGTAATAAAAATATACCTATGTATCATTATGTTTTAATTCCATTAAATATGAAATTGAAATGAATGTAGCGTTCTTGCGTAAGTACGACTTACCATCTCTAGGAATGGTGCATTTTATTTCATACCTCCAAATGTTATTTACTATTATAAATATATATATATATAATGGATATATAAGATATATATGATTTCTAAATAATTAATATCAATCTATAGACAATGGAATTTTTACCACAAAGACAACTTGTAAATATAATGTGTTCATTTTTTACGCAAGTATCAAATATTGACAAAACAACCGTTATTAACTTAAATGATTACATAATGTTTATAAAATGATAATATGTGATATTAATAGAATAATAAACCTGATTTTTTTATTAAAAAGTATAAATTAACTTAAATTTATTATTCAAGAAGAATAGGGAACAAATGAGTCAAGTCGGACATGAGGTAACCGTTTCTTATCTCACTTTTAATTTCGTGAGATTTCCACCGTTCACCACTAATTTGTTGAATGTGGTGTATTTTGTACTTCCATTTGATATATATTATCATTATTCTCTTTATATTCATGTTATTATACAAATAATTTGGTGGTTATTAACTTTTGGTCATACAACTTGATTGATTACAATGTGGTAAGGGAGTTTCATCTCACTTTTTATTCGTATGAGATTCAGGCAATATTTTCCACTATTTCCTTTTGTGTGGTGTATTCACTTCCCAGGACTGTACTCATTGTGTAATATATTTCAATTTATGGTTATTTACATCTTCATTTTATGATCCTTCTTTTATGGGTTGTATGTTTTTTATGTTACCAAATTGGTAAGGGAACCTTTTACCCCAATTTCCATTCCTTGGGTTAATCATCTAATTCTTAATTATGTTAGGCTTTTATTATGTGTGGAACCACTATTTATTTATTTATGTTTCAATTTCATCTTCCATTTTGTGGATAAAATTTTGATAAACATAATCAATCCATTGATAAAATCTCGAGTCATCGATATGAACTTGATAAGAGAAATTTTATCTCAATTTTACTTCATTGAGTTAAACATCCAAGTCATTGGTTTTGTCTTAAAAAGAACATGTGTTAATGTACTATGATTTATTTACACTTAATATCAAAACATATTGAGTGTATTTATATTTTCCACACATTATTATGTAAATGATTTATCCTTAATCTAAGGATACAATTTTTTATAAGGGATTTCGTCTCAATTTACATTCCATTGAGACATAATTGTCGTTATGCACCAATTCACTCTTATATGGTGTATATACTACCCATTGACATATTACATTACGAACCTATTTATTCTCATGATATTATAAAGTTGTTATTCAATGTTATGACTCACTTATTTTTATTCTAGAGTCTCTCATTTTGTTAAAAACTCTTTAACTAAAATATCATTTTAATTGTCTTAACGATTTATTCTTATAAATATTTGTCATTTTTTCCATGTATAAAAAAATGGTTTTAAGGATTTATTTATATGGAAATAAATTTTTTCAAATGATAATTTATTAAAGTGTTTCAATGTGGTATGGGACACTTTTATTCAAAAATATCTTTATTAAATGATTTAAATGGATTTCAAAATGGTTTGATAAATCATTGATTATGTATATATCTTGAAATGATATTTTTTGATTGCAATGTGTAAATGTTACATTTCCTTTATTCTTGTTTTAAGTGTTATGAATATGTTATGATTCTTGGGAATTGTTTATGTATACGATTTTTTCCGTGATAAACCTAGGGATGGTGAGATCGAGATAGCTCTTCAATACACTGGGTAATGTGACAGAGGTAAATGTTAATGTTTCTCTTAAGAGATTTCGCGAATATAATGTGATTGGTATTCCAAATGTGACTCCCTATGTAGCTATAATAGCTACAATGTAAGTAATTTATGAATGACATAAGTTGCCATTATGATTTATGATTTCCATGTGTTATTCATAAATCTTATAATTTCACGAGGTATGATATCAATGAAAAGTATGGTTAATTTTATTTTTATTTATTGTAGGGTTACTGTTTCGTTTCCCTATTTTGTAACCCTTACTAAGCTTTTTATGTTCATCCCACGTTTTTGAAATATTTCCCACATGACTTAATGATGAATAAGGGTCATGGATGGTATCAAGGAAAGTCATGTTGTCTAAAACATGGAAATAGACAGCTTTTGTTTTTAGAGTTTTTGTTTTATAAAAAAATGGATACTATGTAGTAGTGTCTACATGTAATATTCAAGTTGATATGAAATATTTATGGACTAATTTTCTATAACTCTAAACCTGAAAAGATCTTCAATTTTAATTATTCTTTTAATTCAGGATTATGTAATGTTTAAGGTCGGGTCCTTATAATTAGTGGACCCAAAGAATGTGAGTGGTAGTTACCTAGGAGCATTGTAAGAATGTTTTTTAGGTTCCAAGATTCATAGGTCCAGCTGGTTACTATATGAGTTTCATTCATTAATTATCAAACTTAGTATTGCCATTGATGGGATTTATTAAGAATGGTTTGAGGTCTGTATAGTCATATTCCTTGGATATTTCTTTTCAAGAGTTGAAAGGGATATTAAATTCAACACCGATACTGATTTTTCTAGAGGTGGGAAAGAGTTACACTTTTTACTATAATGCATCAGGTATTGTTCTAGGAGAAGTTAATATACAGGGGGATAGATTCATTTTTTAAGGGTATCGATAGTTGAGGAAAAAATAAGAGTAACCACATGATTCCTGATCTAAATTAAGATGTAGTTGTTCATTCTTTTCATTATTGGCGACATTACATATTCAGAGATTATTCTGTGGTGTACACAGACCACAAAAACCACAAAAACATCATTTCTTTTTTTACACAAAGTTATCTGAACTTGAGATAGTGAAGAAATATTGAGGACCTAAATTATTTTTTTCTATCTTGCATACACACATGGTTAAGGAAATAAAGTGCCTGGTGTATTGAGTTGGAGGACTCAGATATAGGCAGTGCAACATGCCTATTGCGAGTGGCATCCTATAGTGATGTTCTATGAGATGCACTTGGAGGTGAATAATAGATAATGGTATAAATTTACGTCATCCTTAGTTGTTACCTCCACCCCTCTGGATAGAGTGAGGATGAAGAATCTATTAGGATATGAAGACAAAGTTATACAAGAGAGTGTGGAAGGTGAGGATGCTCCTCCTTGATGGACCATAGGTGAGGATGAGATCCTGTGAGTACATGGTCTAGTGTGGGTCTCTTCAGACATGTGTAAGGGGATGATTCAGTATTTTTATTATTCATCTTGGATAGTAAACCTTGGTGTCACTAAGATTCATCAAGATTTACATCATCAGTATTGGCGGTTGTGAATGAAAAGAGATGTGAAATGTTTTGTCATGAGATGTTCCACTTGTCAATAGGTGAAGGTGGAACACTAGCGACCAGCCATAATTTTATAGCAGCTACCCATTCCTAAGTTGAAATGGAATGTCATCATTATGGATTTCTTGATGGGTTTACTGAGGTCACCTCGAGGTAATGATGTCACTTGGGTTATTGAGGATGGGATTCAAAAGGATTCACTTTTTCTACTGATCTGGGAAACCATTAGTGTTGATTATATTGAGAGGTTGTGAATCTATGAGATTGTATGACTACATTGGGTCTATTATTCTATTATTTCATATATGGATGCCCAATTTTCTGCCCAATTTTAGAAATGTCTACATAGGGAACTGTGACCACAAGTTCTCCTAAGAACAAATTACCACCACCAAACAGATGGCCAGTCGGAATGCACAATTCAGGTGCTTGAGGACATTAGTCAAGGATGCATACTGCATTTCAAGGGTTCTAAGGAGAGGCATATGCCCTTTTTTGAGTTCTCCTACAGTAATAGCTTCCATGATACTATTTGAATGGATCCATATAAGTATTTTTATGGTAGGACAAAATGATCACCCCTATGTTGGATTGAGGTAGGAGAGGCAGCTATACAGGGACATCGTCTTTTCCTAAAGACTATAGAACATGTCCAGTTGATTATGAAGTGGATGAATACTATATAGTCTCATAAGAAATCTTAAACTGATAAATACAGATGACCTCTTGAGTTTTAGGTTAGGGATCTGGGTTCCCAAATTGTTTCATTGAGGATGGGACACAAGAGGATTATGAGACATGGTATGATTTCACAGAGGTACGTTGGGACATTTGAGATCTTGGAGTGAAATGGGAAAGTATCCTATTAGTAGTAGGTACATCCGAGGTTACTAGATTTTCAAGGCATATTCTATAATTTTCATCTTTGAATGTACTTTTGAAACCTGTGTCATTATTTTTTACTTGAGTATGTTGAGTTATTTGTAGATTTATCATATGAGGAGCACCCTATATTAATTTTGAATCATACCATGAATGTTCTCTAAGGATGGTCTATTCCATTAGTACGGGTTCTATGGAAGCATGAACAAGTAACAGACAAGACCAGGGTGAGGGATGCTGATGTACGATCGTAGTGGCTAGACTTCTTCAATGATCATGCTTCAGTACCCTTGGAAAAGAAATTTGGGGACTAATTTCTTTAAGGGGGATGTTTTTATGAACAATGATCATCTTTGAGCTACATATATCTAGTTTTATGACTATTATTAGTTCGGAATCTAATTTGTTCCTAATGTGAGTTCCCATTTAGGAAACAGATGACTCTTTTGTGGTCGAGGTTGTTACGGAGCCTGAAAACCATGTTTCAAGTGAAAATATGAGGCCACAATGTCAGTTCAAACCATGCATGATGCGTAGTCTGTCAGTGAAACCATGTTTTTATTTTTACCAGAATTTTTAAGAGGCTTTTAGCATGGGTACCACATATTTATTAAACCATGAAGGGTAACTATTTTCTCTTCCCCGTTCCTAAAAAAAATTTTATGGTTTCCGCATGGTTTGAAAAACCATGTGGATAAACCATGCGAGCCCTGTTGTGTAATAATTTTATAATTTTTAATTAAATTAAATTTTCATTAAAAACATAAGTTGGGTCCTTTTTAACCTAGAATGCAATGAAAAATGTATAAACTCTACCCTTGAAACTTTTATTGTATTTTAGATCCTTTCTCTAGCATGGATCTGATTTGAGCGTGGTTCATCTCTAAGAATCCACAACTATAAGGCCTTAATCCCATTTTGATATTATGTAGTTCTTCTAGGAATCAGATGCACTAATTGGATTTTGTCATATATGCTATAATTTTTTTCAGCCATTCTTCAGATTTATTCAATCACATGAAGAATTAAAACCTGATAATGGATGAGCTATCTAACAGAGACCTATGATAGGTAGTTTCGTGACTTCTGCAGAATGTCAAACAGTTTTTATATGTTGGGTCCCACGAGACCATTTTTCAAGCACCACCTTAATCGAAATTGAACCCTGTTGTTTTCAATCATGGTTTATCTAATTGAATATTGTATACCTTGAATAAGGACCACCCCAAGGGTGAGTTTCATTGTTTGGTCTTTTATGGATTAATGCCGTGGACACCACATGAGGTGTGCCTTGTCCCCGTCATGGTTTGTTACAAAATGGGATTTTTTATGGATTTAATAGAAATGTATATATATTGTAATTGGATTGATTGAATGGTATCGGATGGTTGAATATCCCATTGACCAACGGATGCCATTGCATTTTTATGCATGTTGGTCTTGAGATGCCTTGTCCACGTGAGTAAAGTAGAAATTATGACATGAATTGATGCAATTGGATTTGATTTATCCAATTAATGATTCTTTAACACCCCAGGCATCCATGGTACACTTCTCTTTGAATAATACAATAGCGTGTGTTGTACTCAACTTCGAGTTCTAACACACCACAACCAATCAAACTAGCAATTATGAATAGTAATAACCACCTTTTGAAATTTTATAAATTTTATCATTCAAAATGGACTTCATTTTTTGATTCGGAATATCAAAATTAGCTTAGAGTGAATTTTTTGTTTTTTTAAAAAACATTCAATTTTTGATGAATTGTGAAAAACACTAAGTTATTGTTTAAAATCAAATTTTTATTTAAATAAATATTTATTTCATTTAAATTATTTTTAGATCGAAATAGATACATAATATCTATATAAGTTCAACCTAATTCATTGGTGTCAGTTTACAATAATTTTAGATATATAAAAATTTTATTGAACTTTTTACCCTTTTTTACCCACCTCCAAGGTGCATTTGAAAATTTACATAAAACATAATTTCACTACTTCTGTGAGTTTAATTTCAAAACTCCGAGTGACACAGTTGATATCAGTAAGTAAAATGTGGTCCAATAAGATGAAAATAATTTTCAGTCAATAGTGACTTTTTACTTTTATTTAGCACGAGTAAAAGTAAGTACTGTAATTAAGGGTACAAATGTTATTATTATTACCCTAAAACATATCCTAATTCTATTGGATAAGTGTAATTCGTCCAAAAATATCCTTAGGAATAAAATATGATCCTTTATGTCCACTTGGATTAGATTAGGACATTTATTATTATTTAATTCAATGAAAAGTTAAAAGAGTTAAATTCTATGTTTAATACCTAAAACATTTTTAATATAGAGTTACACAAAAGATAAATTCGACTAAATATTAATTAGAAATCTAAAAATATTTCCTACATAATGGTATTTTATTTATATTTTTTATATTTTAAATAAGTAAATTTATTTATGACACAATGATGATGCAATAATTACCTATTTAATGAAATATTAAAATAATTGATATTATAAATATCCAAATAAATGTAATTTGAGACTTTTAATGAATTAAACTAATTTTATAGGTTAATATGTCTTATTAGGGTTGGTTAGATTTTTTTTCTAAGTAATAATGCTGTTATAAATTTAGAAAAAACAAAATAACAAATAGTGTCAAAATAGACATAAAAGAGTTTTTAAAACAAATATTATATTATTAATTTATATTCTATTATTAAAAATCATAGTATCAGCCAAATAACTTATATAATGATAGGTATATCATTAATGAACCACTTGGGGTTCAAATGGAAGTTTATAGTGTGTTTATTAACCATATAATATAAAAATGAAAAGAGACATGGTAAATATCGAACTATTTAACTAATAGTTATATCTAAATGATAAAGTTAATATAGTGACCCAAACATTTAAAAAACCTGTTGGTTGAGTGGTTTTCGACCCATACCCACCTCATCCTTAAAATAATTCATCTATACCATTGTAAACCTAAAATTATTTTATTTTAAAATAATATTTCTAACTTTTCTTAAGGTGCCCCTCATCTCTATTATAAAAGGGCTCTCACCCTTTTCTTTAATTCACACCTTCAAAGCCATTTGGATCGAAAAAAACCTGCCCAAATACCCCCTCAACTGTCCTAGGTTAATCATAGGGGCCTTACATTTGTCATAAATCCAACCAAAGGTTCCCTTTTGATCAAATTAAAAGGAAGAACCCGAAGAAGAGGTAAGTATTTAATCACCTCTTTAATGTTATTTTTTTCTTCCACTTCCTCTTTATTTGTTGATTCCATTCGAAAATAATAACTCCGGTATATTTTAAATACTATGATGTTATTATAAATATGGTACAACCATATTCATTATTTTATCCATCCTTTGAATGACAAGTTTCCATACGTGCGTACGTACGGCTTACCGTCTCCACGTCATGGTGTAATTGTTATTCAATACATTATTATTTGGATGGGTATAATAATGATGTGTAACCAATGTAAATAATAAATATAAAAATATAATTATTCTGTATATATGATATAACATCCAATTATATATTATTTTAATATCAAAAGAATGATACTGTCGCTCGTGCATATGTATGGATTACCGTCTCCATGAACACGATGAGATTCATTCCCCATCGTATCCATTCCAGAATAATTTTCATTAGATGATTAAAAATATTTTTTAAAGACTTAATATCATTCTAATTCTGAATAAGATACATCCTATACGTAAACAAAATTACTTACGTAAGAAATTATATAATGGAAAACGAACCAGTTAACACCCAAAACTATCATAATACTATGATATTATTATCAAATCAATGTTAAATGATCAAATATGTTATCATATTAATGTATACGATTATTTTAAAATTTAACAGAAATTATTTCACCATTATACATGAGGTTAACCTACCCTTGACCAAGGAAATGTACAAGGTAAGGGTTAATTTCACAATCTCTTTATTATCAGAGGATGTTTTTACGTAAGTATCTACTGGGACCTCTTTATCATCCACATCCATGTTTCTTAAAAATGTATTCTAAAACATTTTTACTATTTAATAGACTATGGGATAAGGAAATTTATACCCTTATTTTAAGTTATATGTTTTAAAGGTAATCTATCCATCGTTTTCCAAACAAGGTACTTTATCAACTTTTCAACAAAATTAAGGTAAGAATGTTTTTTAACTTATATGGAAGGTGTGACAATTTTACACCATTATAACATTGTCGAAGCTTCCCATACAAGATTATAAGAATATTTTCAAATATAAATGTTTTATTTTATAATTATATGACTTATAAAAGATTTCAAAATAGAAATAGATATTTATAAAAAAAAATTGATTTCATCTATGTCAACATCCTTTGATAGATTTTACGGTTATTTGAAGTTGATTTATTATGATAAAAAACTTCTTATATTGTATTGAAGGTTTTGTGATATGTTTGACTATGGAAGTTCTATTTTTATTCCTTTCATGGTTTATGGATAAAGTATTGACATTTCCTATGATAGTTTTAATAAGAATGTTTATGTTACATTTCAACCTTTTCATATGATGAATGTGTTGGACTTAGTAAGTGACGGGTGGTGCCCGATATAGCTCCTTGATGCATCAGTAGATCTCATGAGACAAACTAGTGTCTTGGCACAAGACCTTGACAAAATCATATTTGTATTCTTGGCACAAGGCCTTGACTATGTGGTTATGAAAGTTTGGCATTATGTATCCCATCATTATGAAAGTGGATATTGATATTGAATGTGATTATTCGACTAGTAGAATATCCATGTTACTATGTAAATGGAATTATTTTGATTTATATTTTCCATATTATGATGAAGTTTATGTTGAAAAGTCATTTTTTTCAGTTCTATACATTTTATTAAATGTTTATGCTTATTTATGAATGTTTCTGCTATATTGTTATCCTTACTGAGCATTTGAGCTCACCCATTTTTATGTTCTATTTTTTTAGGATACGAAGAAGTATACAATGACTAACATGTAGGGATAGTCTATGGGATATTTGTGTTTTATATGGAAACAATGTTGGTTTAGTTTTCCATATTATGATGTAATGTAATCCTTATGAATGTATCTAGTACTTCCAATGATACTAAACTAATCGGTCTTTCGAGACTTGATCTTTTGTGATCATGACAATGTAATGTAATAATTCACTGACTTTAGGTATATAGGGTCAGGGTGTTATAGATGGTATCAGAAGAAGTTTAGTAAAAACCTTGGAATTAGGATTTAGATAAAAACTGATTTGAGCACATTACCCTATGATAGACTTTGAGGATCAGTATAGAAGAACTTACAAGAATTTTGGTAATGTATTAATTTTTTGTGTTTTACAAGAAATAAATCCCTGTCTAGATACGAGCAGGTAAAGGTGGCTCTGGAACAGATGTACCAATGGGAGAAACATGAAAACCCAGCTTTGACAGTACTAGAAACAGAGGATTTCCCAACGGTTCTAAACTGTTGGGAAAGGCTGCAGAACCGTTGGTATATGTTATACCAATGGTTCTACAAACCATAGGGAAGTAAGCCATTGGGAAAAGTTTTTCCCAACGGTTTATAGTGAACCGTTGGGATAGGGTGCTGAAAAATTACCCTATCCCAACGGTTCTGGAAAACCGTTGGGAAATCTTTTTCCCAACGGGTTACAACCGTTGGTATACAAGCACAAAATTTACATGTTTTTCACAATGGTTTGACAAACCGTTGGGAAAAACCCAACATATCCTCTTTCCCATCGGTTCTAAACTGTTGGGAAAAGAGTTTTACCAATGGTTCTATGAACCGTTGGTAAAACAAGGCCTACACATTCTATGCCAACGGTTTTGAACCGTTGGCATAGCCTTTGCTGGGCAAATTGCACAGCAGCTCTACAATTTACCCAGCAGCTCTCCAATTTGACCACCTGCTATCCAATTTTCCCACCAGGTCCGATTTTGTGGGTTCCCTCTCATTTTCAATCCAATTATTGTATCTGTAATAACCAACTAACACTTACATATAGAAAACAATTTCATACAAATTTAACATATAATGGTGAAACTATACACATCCATAATTAAATTAGAATTCATAACGTAATTATAAACATACATAATTCATTTAGAATTCAATTTAAAATTTAGATGACAATTATATGTGGAATCCGGAAGTCAATTCATAATTTGATCGGTTTTTGGTATACCATATAATTTTACTTGAAATAATGTCCATTTTAAACATAATACATACACCTGGAGAGCTACCGGCCACACCGCGCCTCGGATTGAGGTGGGGTTGACTCATACACGTCACATATGACCCATGGATCGTTGTGCTAATGTACTGACACAATACGAATGCGTTTGGTCAGTTTTCCGTATGACAGTTGATGTTTTTCAATTAAAATGACGTACTTTTGAAAAAAAGGCAAACACTTTGAGTGGTGCCAGCCACACCGCACCTCAGATTGAGGCGGTTTTGACTTGTACACGTCACATATGACCCATGGATCGTTCTCCTAACGTTTCAATGGAAACCAAATGTGTTTGGTCATTTTTCCATATGTACTTAAATTGTTGTCCATTTTAAGAAAAAGACAGACACTTTGAGTGGTGGTGGCCACACCGTGCCTTGGATTGAGGCGGGGTTGACTCGTACAAGTCACATATCACCCATGGATTGTTGTGCTAATGTATCGACACAATCTGAATGCGTTTGGTCAGTTTTCCATATGCCAGTTGATGTATTTTACTTCAAATTATGACCTTATGAAACAGAAGAGAGACACTTTGAGTGGTAACGGCCACACCACACCTCGGATTTAGGCGGAGTTGACTCGTACACGTCACATATGACCCATGGATCATTCTACAAAAGGTAAAATGGAAACCAAATGTGTTTGATCGGTTTTCCATATGTACTTAAATTGTTGTCCATTTTAAGCAAAAGACGGACACTTTGAGTGGTGGCGGCCACACTGCACCTCGGATTGAGGCGAGGTTGACTCGTACACGTCACATATGACTCCTGGATCATTGTTCTAATGTATCGACACAATACGAATGCGTTTGGTCGGTTTTCTGTATGCTAGTTGATGTATTTCACTTCAAATTATGTCCTTTTGAAATAGAAGACAGACACATTGAGTGGTGGCGGTCACACCGTGCCTCATATTGAGGCGGCGTTGACTCGTACGCGTCACATATGACCCATGGATCGTTGTGCTAATGTATCGACACAATACGAATGCGTTTGGTCGGTTTTCGGTATGCCAATTGATGTTTTCAATTAAAATGACGTACTTTTGAAACAAGAGGCAGACACTTTGAGTGGTGGAGGCCACACCGCGCCTCGGATTGAGGCGGTGTTTAATCATAAACGTCACATATGACCCATGGATCGTTATCCAAAAGTTTCAATGGAAACCTAATGCGTTTGGTCGGTTTTCCGTATGTACAAAAAATTTTGTCCATTTTACGAAAAAGACAGAAACTTTGAGTGGTGGCAGCCAACACGTGCCTCGGATTGAGGCGAGGTTGACTCGTACACGTCACATATGACCCATGGATTGTTGTGCTAAAGTATCGACACAATCCGAATGTGTTTGGTCGGTTTTCCGTATGCCAGTTGATGTTTTTAACTTCAAATTATGTCGTTTTGAAACAGAAGACAGACACTTTGAGTGGTGGCGGCCACACTGCACCTCGGATTGAGGCAGGGTTGACTCGTACACGGCACATATGACCCATGGATCATTGTGCTAATGTATCGACACAATCCGAATGCGTTTGGTCGGTTTTCCGTATGCCCGTTGATGTTTGTCAATTAAAATGACGTACTTTTGAAACAAAAGGCAGACACTTAGAGTGGTTCCGACCACACCACGCCTCAGATTGAGGCGAAGTTGACTCGTACCCGTCACATATGACCCATGGATCGTTCTCCAAAAGATTCAATGGAAACCGAATGCGTTTGGTCGGTTTTCCGTATTTACTTAAATTGTTGTCCATTTTAGGCAAAAGACAGACACTATGAGTGGTGGCGGCCACACCGCGACTCGGATTGAGGCGGGGTTGACTCGTACAGGTCACATATGACCCATGGATCGTTGTGCTAATGTATCGACACAATCTGAATGCATTTGGTCAGTTTTCTATATGCCAGTTTATGTATTTCACTTTAAATTATGTCCTTTTGAAATAGAAGGCAGACACTTTGAGTGGTGTCGGCCACACCACGCCTCGGATTGAGGCAGTGTTGACTCGAACACAGCACATATTACCCATGGATCTTTCTCCTAATGTTTAAATGTAAACCGAATGCGTTTGGTCGGTTTTCTGTATGTACTTAAATTTTTGTCCATTTTAAGCAAAAGACATACACTTTGAGTGGTGGCAGCCACACCGCGCCCTTGATTGAGGTGAGGTTGACTCGTACATGTCACATATGACCTATGGATCGTTGTTCTAAATTATCGACACAATCCGAATGCGTTTGGTCGGTTTTCCGTATGCCAGTTGATGTATTTCACTTCAAATTATGTCCTTTTGAAACAGAAGACAGACACTTTGAGTGGTGGCGGCCACACCGCACCTCGGATTGAGGCGGGATTGACTCGTACACATCACATATGACCCATGGATCGTTTTTCTAATGTATTGACACAATCCGAATGCGTTTGGCTAGTTTTCCGTATGCCAGTTGATCTTTTTCAATTAAAATGACGTACTTTTGAAACAAAAGGCAGACACTTTGAGTGGTGCCGGCCACACCGCGCCTCGGATTGAGGCGGCGTTGACTCGTACACGTCACATATGACCCGTGGATCATTCTCCTAATGTTTCAATGGAAACCGAATGCGTTTGGTATATTTTCCGTATGTACTTAAATTGTTGTCCATTTTAAGCAAACGACAGACACATTGAGTGGTGGCGGCCACACTGCGCCTCGGATTGAGGTGGGGTTGACTCGTACACGTCACATATGACCCATAGATCATTTTTCTAATGTATCGACACAATCCGAATGCGTTTGGTTGGTTTTCTGTATGCCAGTTGATGTATTTCACTTCAAATTATGTCCTTTTGAAGTAGAAGACAAACACTTTGAGTGGTGGTGGCCACACCGTGCCTCGGATTGAGGCGGGGTTGACTCATACACATCAAATATGACCCATGGATCGTTGTGCTAATGTATAGACACAATCTGAATGCATTTTTTCGGTTTTCCGTATGCCAGTTGATGTATTTCACTTCAAATTATGTCCTTTTGAAACAGAAGACAGACACTTTAAGTGGTGGCGGCCACACCGCATCTCGTATTGAGGCGGGGTTGACTCGTACACATCACATATGACCCATGGATCGTTGTGATAATGTATCGACATAATCAGAATGCATTTGGTCGGTTTTCCATATTCCAGTTGTTGTTTTTTAATTAAAATGACGTACTTTTGAACAAAAGGTAGACACTTTGAGTGGTGCCGGCCACACCGCGCCTCAGATTGAGGCGGAGTTGACTCGTACACGTCACATATGACCCATGGATCGTTCTCCTAATGTTTAAATGGAAACCGAATGTGTTTGGTTGATTTTACGTATGTACTTAAATTGTTGTCCATTTTAAGAAAAAGACAGACACTTTGAGTGGTGGCGGCCACACCGCGCCTCGGATTGAGGCAGGGTTGACTCGTACATGTCACATATGACCCATGGATCATTGTTCTAATGTATGGACACAATCTGAATGCGTTTGGTCAGTTTTCCGTATGTACTTAATTTTTTTTCCATTTTATGAGAATCCTTTGTGCGGGGGTTGTTCGGGGTCCAAGGAAGAGGGTGGGGGGGCTGTCCGGGGGGCTGTCCGGGGGGCTGTCCGGGGGGGCTGTCTGGGGTCCAGGGAGGAGGGTGGGGGGGCTGTGCGAGGGGCTGTCCGGGGGGTGTTCGGGTGGATGTCTGGGGTCCACGGTGGAGGGTGGGGGGCTGTCTGGGGGCTGTCCGGGGGCTGTTCGGGGGGCTGTTCGGGGGGCTGTCTGGGGTCCAGGGAGGAGGGTGGGGGGGCTGTCCGGGGGGCTGTTCGGGGGGCTGTCCGAGGGCTGTCTGAAGATGTTCGGGGGGTTGTCCAGGGTCCAACGAAGAGGTTGGGGGGGGGGGGGCTGTCCGGGGGGCTGTCTGGAGGGCTGTCCGGCGAGGCTGTCCGGGGTGCAGGGAGGAGGGTGGGGGTTGTCCAGGGTCCAGGAAGGAGGGGGGTTCCCAAACACACAACCACTAAAAGACAACAACATCCATAAAAACAGATAATATATAAAAATAACTCAACTCCAATACTATACTACGAGTCTAGATAAAACCAATAACTAGAATAGATTAAATATCAAATCTCAGTAATATCAGTAAAAAATGTAATGGATCAACTTGTCCCACATCACCATCACCATCATCACCATCATCATCATCACCCTCATCCTCGTCCCCATCATCATCCTCGCCCTTTCCCTCCTCCTCATCCTCGCCCTCCTCCTCTCCCTCGCCACCCGCCTCGCCCTCCCCCTCTCCCTCCTCTTCTGCATCAGAATCTTCGCAATCATCATTGTCAAGTTGTACATCATCCTGACCACCACTAGAACTGACACCTAGTACACCGTTTATAGAACGTATCGATGACATATACTCATCAAAAGCTGGGGTGGCCTCTGCTGGAAGTGTAGGACGTAGAACTTCAATAAATATCATAAATGCATTGTTTTCCCTAGCAGACTATTCTGTCGTCTCTGTGGCCCTTTTCTCAGCCTGTTCTGCCTGTGGCCTAACATGCTGCAGCTCGGTGGCACAACAGCTCATACCTGAGGAGGGCTAATACCTCGTCGGGGCTATCCTAGGTCAGCAGCATACTCTGCCAGAATGCTCCTCTCCCAACACCTGATGTAAGTGATCTGTTGGCCCAAAATTTTCTGGTTCTTGGGCATCAAGGGCCTCTAAAGTAGTTTGTTATAAATATAAATATATCATTAAGTTACAAAATAGATATTTAAAAATAAATTCAACATATTAAAACTTACAATCTGCTGCTGAGTCGCTTCGTTGACGGCACTTCCATCCTTTTTCCGTCTACTTGAGAAAAATAGTTTTGCTCGAGGCACGCGTCCTTCAATATTTTGTATTTTCCTCTACAATGACATTTAAAACTAAAGTTATATGAAAACTTTAACAAACTATTAAATAATTGAAGAAACAAAAGAAAGTATAAGTTGTAAAGAAAACTTATAAACAATTGTTATACCTGCTTCCTCTCATGATCAGGCATCGTAGTGCGTCCTAGTGTGTGGAGATATTTTTTTGCATCAGTGTTATTTTTATTTTTTCCAGATGATTCCTAAATAAAATTCCAAAATTCAATAGATAGTATTAATGAAAAACATAAAAAGTTACTATTGAAATACCTCAAATGTTATTCATACCTTAAACTGGGTACTCGTCCAATTAGTAATCATCTGACGATACTTCTCAATAGGACAATCATCCACCATTGGTACTGCATATAACTCAGTGCCAACTCTAGAAACCCATCCAATATACAACTCATGCTTGTAGGATCTCTAATGCTTTCATAAATACTTTAGACGTTCCGATCGTGCACCCTCACCATCGGGAAAATTAAATCGAAGCTGAAATCAAAATATTAATTAATATGAATAAAAAAATAATTCATGGCATTAAATAGAACAGATTTTTTTACCCATATCTCTGCCCAAGATCTATCCTTGACCTCATGTGGCAAATGTCTCCATGATAGCGGGCTGACGGGAATGATGTCCGAGTATTTGGCAAGCGTCACCAAAAAACTCCGACATTGCTGCCCTTTATTCTCAACCGTTTGGTTGCCTTCATTATAATCCACCATAACCTGTGTGTGGTGGTTCCACACCGAACGCATGCATGTACGCCCCCACCCACACCTCCCGTTAGTAGATGTATCTATCATGAAAGAAAAAAAAATATTTTATCAAAACATGTTATAATGAAAATAAATATTTCAATAAAAATTTGTTAGGGTTCTATAAATATACCTGTGTCGGTCTGATCGATGAGTGCCACTGGGTCCAAAAAAACTGATGGACACCCTGTGGTGGAGCAGGAGTTGAAGACGATTGGATATAGAAGCTCGGAGAGATAGAAGTAGAAGGAAAAGAAGATGGGACGGCTGTCTGACTGGATGCTGACTGGGGAGTGGGAATCATCATGGAATGTGAAAATGATGGGCCAGAAGATGCAGAAGGTAGCAAAAACATGGGGGGATTAAATATCCCGTGTGTCTTTAATGACACACCGGGATCAGAATTTGGGAAGGATGACATGTCAATGGGAGGGGCAGGGTCTAGTCAGGTACGCGCAGCGGCTCGTCCACCTCTGGTACGAACCCTCCTCGTACCACCGGCCTGAGTACTAGGACCAGTACTAGGCTCCTCGTCGAATAACTGTCGATGTATAGGTGGATCCTACAAAAATGTTTATAGAAAAATTAATCACATGACATTATATATTCTTTAAATATATCAATTTGAAATAAAGTACTCACTGTAGGCACTAATGGTGGAATGCCCAACTCCGTCATTCGATGATTGTTGTCCATAATTTTTTTTACTTTGTCTCTCTTAAATTGGCTTCATTTCCTGCTTTTTTAAACAAATATGTAATTAATTAGAAAAATAAAACTAATTTTTAACCCAAAAAAACTAAATATATGAGAGAATAGGGGATTCAGAGGTAATTTAGCTATCAATTTTTTTAGAAGATATTGATTGGATTTAATAAATCATACAAGTTGTAATGTTCACCAAGTTAGAAATATTGTTTGACTCTGTTTGAGTACAGTTCAATTCCAAATTAGAAAATGCAATTCAAATAAAACTGCAACCAATAAACATTGAAAATTCACATAACATTCAAGTCAGCTATCAATTTTTTTAGAAGAGCTTGAATGGATTTAATAAATCATACAAGTTGTAATGTTCACCAAGTTAGAAA
Organism: Viscum album; assembly: GCA_963277665.1. Taxonomy (NCBI): domain Eukaryota; kingdom Viridiplantae; phylum Streptophyta; class Magnoliopsida; order Santalales; family Viscaceae; genus Viscum; species Viscum album. The sequence goes on along the minus strand of OY728122.1, from coordinate 812,564,581 downwards.
TATTGATTGACTATGTTTGAATACAGTTCAATTCCAAATTAGAAAATGAAATTCAAATAAAACTGCATCCAATAAACATTGAAAATTCACATAACGGTCAAGTCAGCTAAACATATTTGTGATCAATACTAAATCAATTTGAATATTACCAACCTTAACAACCCAACTCGAGGTAAACCAAAATAATTGAGAACATGGATGAATGATTCTATATATTTTCAACCACAACTTCAGGTACACAATAAACTCTGAAAATTGAGCTATTTGAGTCATCAAAAGAAATAAATGGATTTGTTCCAATGGAACTAGGGATAGTGTCAATTCCATCATCACCATCATCATAAGTATGTCTTGGAATTACTTCAACTATGACACCAAATTCAGGCCAATGTTGGTCTTTGACATAAAAAACTTGTTTAGCCATTGATACCAACACATATGGTTCTTCGGTAGCAAGAGTGCGAGTCATATTAATTACTCTAAATCCACAATCATCAATAAACGTTCCATGTCTCACCATCAAATCAAACCAATGGAATTTCATCATTGTGACTCGTCCATGAGTGTAATAATCCAATATTATTATTTTCTCAACAACTCCATAATGACCCACATTTTCAAATCGTTGTATACTATCTGGTGCACTGGAATAACAATCTGTTTTGGCAGTAACCATAACACCACCATGTTGTGTTCTCATGTTCTTTTCTCGTTCAATGACAATAAATTTGTACCCATTGATAACAATTGATTTACAGTCACGAACCACGGTATTAGGACCAAAATCCAAAGATCTTATTTCCTCAGAGACAGAGTCAGCAGACAAACACAATACCTGCAATATAAATGACTATTAACGTTAATTAAATATTGATATAATTATTTTAAACATTATTGTTTTATACCTTCAATTTTAACCAAGCAGAAAACTCTTTGCTATGCAAAGTCTCTATCCTTCTCAAAGATAAAGAACGATGATTCCTATTTATCATTGTTTTATGTTCCATGTAGATAAAAAATATTAATAGTTTAACATATATATATATAAGATATACATAATCAATTTAGATACCTGATATAGTCATCGAAAAAATCACAGTTGAACAAAACTATGCGATGTGCCATCTCCCGCTCTTCATGGCTTAATGTCTTCAATGTATATGATCCAGGAATTCCTCCTGTTTGAGGAAGTGATGGAAAACTGGGTTCAATTTGCTCATACTGCTCTTCTTCATTTCTCATTGGTCCGTTCAATCTTGTAGTAAGATCAGACAAATACATCGAGCAGAAATCCATACATTCTTGAGCCAAGTAACCGTTCACGATAGAACCTTTGGGATGATTTCTATTTCGGACATAAGACTTTAATGTGAACATATTTCTTTCAGTTGGATAAATCCAATGAAAAGAAATAGGTCCTTTGAGAGGTATTTCAGTGGGAATATGGACAGTCAGATGCAGCATGCATGTGAAAAATGATAGAGGAAATATTTTCCCCTACTCACACAAAATTAATGGGGCATCTGTCAACATTGTTTTCAAGAATGACTTGGACAACTTCTTAAAACAAGGATCTCTAAAAAAATTGCTCAAACAAATAAAAACCACCCTTACATTATTGGACAAAAGATGACGGATTGCTATTGGAAGCAACTCATGCAGTAGAACGTGATAATCATGAGTCTTCGAAGATTTTAGCTTCAACTCTCTTCCGTTGACCCATTTAGATATGTTGCTTGAATAGCCATCAGGAACACTAATAGTCTCTAATACTTCCAGAAATTGTTTTTTTTCTGCAGGTGTCATCACATAAGAAGCAAATGGAAGTTTCCATTTATTTTCACTAATACGCATAGGATGCAATTCTGGTCTGATTCCCCAATCCACCAAGTCACACCGAGATCGTAAATTATCTTTTGTATTCCGCTTGACATTTAGAAGAACCGAAAGAAAAATTTCGCATATATTCTTTTCAATATGCATTACGTCTAAGAAATGATGTAACAAATTGGTTGACCAATAAGGAAAATCAAAAAAGATACTCTTTTTCCTCCAATTGTAACAAGTTTCAGTGTAAGCATTCTTTCTCTTTCCAGATTTCATTTGACCCTTCCCGAATGAAAAACTGAAATCTTTCAATTCATTAAGCACGTCAGTTCCAGACATACGCTGAGGTGGATCATCAGTCTCTATGGTATTATCAAATCTTCGACAATTCATTCTATATGGATGATCCTTTGGCAATAATTGTTGATGTCCCATAAAACTGAAACTACAGCGATGTTTCAGTCTTCTGGATTGTGTATTCTTTATACAAACTGGACATGACAGTTTTCCCTTCGTGCTCCATCCAGACATCATTGCATAAGCCGGAAAATCATTGATCGTCCACATAAGTGCAGCACACATCTGAAATATGTCTTTCGAACATGCATCGTATGTGCACACACCCACATCTCAAAGAAGTGTCAACTCTTTTATTAAAGGTTTCATGTATACATAAATATCAATTATGGGATCAGAAGGACCAGATATGAGTATAATCATGAAAGTGAAAGGTTTTTTCATACACACCCATGGGGGAAGATTATAAATGTGTATAAAAACTGGCCATGTGCGGTGCGAAGTAAGCATCTTCCCAAAAGGATTAAAACCGTCACATGAAAGACCCAACCTCACATTACGCACGTCAGCTGCAAAATCAGGATGTCGAGCATCAAATCTTTACCATGCAAATCCATCTACAGGATGAACCAACTCATCATTAGTCTTCTTTCTCTCAGTATCATGCCATCACATTTTTATTGATATGCCATCAGACATAAAAAGATTCTGATGTCTGGGGATCAATGGAAAGTGCCACATTACTTTTTGTGGAACGTGGGATGGTGTTCCATCAGATTTTGACTTCCAGCGGGATGTGCCACATTTTGTACAATCATTTCGTTCAGCGGTTTCCTCCCAGAACAAACTGCAATCTTTCGGGCAAGCATGAATTTTGTTTCTTGAAAAATCCATGTTCTTCAACTAACTTCCATGCCATATAGTGGTTTGAGGGAATATCTGCATCATCTGGAAGTAAATCATTCAAGAGGGTAAGAATGTAATCGATTGCTGTATTATAAATTCCATACATATTTTTCCCATGAAACAATCGGATTAAAAATTCCAACTTTTTCATTTTATCTCATTGTCGATATACTGGAGTCGTGGCAACATCATTAAATTTTTTCACCCTATCAATATCATCATTTTCAATAGATGCATTAGCTGTCCTCATATCAAAGTCTTCTTGATTCTAAATCCTTTCTTTTTCATGATGACGAATAAACGGAAATAGGTCATCTAACAAATTCTCCATTCCAGTCCTTTCATTTCGATCATCACCAATTTGAGATTTCATTTTCTCCCCATTGTGATACCACAAAACGTAGTTAGCTTGAAAACCATTTTTGGTTATGTGGTAGCTGACTTCTTCACGGCTCAACCTAGGTCTACCAACACAATTGGAACATGGGAAGTTTATGTGACCACTATATGAAGCATTGTGAAATGCAAAATCTATAAAGCTCTCCAAATTGTTTTGAAAATCGCTTGAGATACGCTCGGTTTCATACATCTAACTTCTGTCCATTCTGTAAAAAGATTTTATATAAGTCATTGTGTCAAAAACAATTCAATAGGATTGAACTTTAATAGAAAATACATTTATGTAAATGATAAAAGAAGAAAATAATCAAGGTATCAAATACACATGTGAAAAAAACATACAAATGTGTTATTGAAAAAATTTAAAACCAACAAGAACTTAATGTGTTAAATCACATCACAACATGCCTCATCCCATAACCATATTAGTAGGGTATCAGGAACATGAATAAAATCAACCTTGTGCCATCCTCCCACCCTACATGACCCCAACCACATGCCACATCTTATTATAGCCTTATCACATCACACCTCACTAGAAAACACTAGGGTAATAATAGTACATCTCACCGGAAGACACATGGACAATCACATCGCATCTTGCCTAAAAACACATGGTTAATCACTTTTGAAGGAAGATTAGGGAAGGCATGGTAGCTATCCAATCATATAACCACCATCCTAGATATTAGAAAAAATACCCATAACTCAAAACCTCTGATCGTTGGTAAGTTTATCCAAATCTGGTTGGGAAAGTGTAGAAATAACATAAAAATACATGATATATAGATAGCACAAAATAATCAACCTATGGGTTCACAGTAACTACATAATCACACACTTCACTACTAACATAAAACACATAAACCACACCTCCACCACACAAGATGCAAAGCATTTCTCACTTTCATTTATAAGCCACTTCATTCACACTTACATTGTCCATTCATTTAATGTTAAATTAATTAAATCCATTTACCACACATCCATTTCTATTCCATCTCATTTATTTAATATCTTGTTTTTTTGTTTTACCAACATAATTTACTCCATAGATAACCATGAAACTAATAAATCCACCAAACAATAACTCCCCATCTCACAATAACCATCGACGCCATGTTACATCGACCAACCATCTCACCAAAACAAACACATATCACAACAAAAATATTGCACATCACAAACCACCGCACAACCAAAACCACCTCACCACATCATACACCACAACTTTATCACACAACACCTCCACAAGACACACCACCACCACAAATCATCACTATAATACAACTTCACATGTCACATCCATGCCCACTAACCATCACATTACAACCCCACATATCACAAAGACCAACTGGTCACCTCAATCCCGATAAAACACCCTACAACATACAATGAAACACAAAAAAAACTCTCATAGAGGAAACATACCCCAACTTCCACAATTTATTTATTCATGTTCTTTTATTACATTACCCCTTTATTTAGCACAGACATTATAACACAACTGACATTCAAGGGGAAACTAATTAATTAAAAAAATATTCATTCATTTCCCTATTTTTCACTGTGAAAATCCCATCAAAATCCAAAATTAAAACTAAAATATTAGATCAATAACAATAAAAACAAGGTACTATATGTGTATAAAGAATCAAATACCCGATTTGAGATGATTCAGATGGGTTTTCACCTATTTGGAAGGGGGAGTTCGAGAGTAGCAGAGAGCTGGAGCTGTATTGATAACATAAAACTAAAATATTAGATCAATAACAATAAAAATAAGGTAGTATATGTGTATAAATGAAAAAATACCTAATTTCATATGGGTTTTTCCCTCTTCGGATGGGGGAGTCCACGAGAGGAGGAGAGCGCTGGAGAAGGATGAATTTAGTGTTTTGTCGTGAATGGGGGAGAGCAGCACCACGGCTGTATTTGGGGGAAATATTTCCCAAAAGTTTTAAAAAACCGTTGGGAAAGAGATGTTCAGGGTACCCTTTCCCAATGGTTCTATAGAACCGTTGGCAAAAGGGTACCCTTTCCCACCGGTTCTGTTGAACCGTTGGCAAAAGGGAACCTAAAACACCCCTTTACCAACGGTTTCTTCAAACCGTTGGCAAAGGGTTACTTTTCCCAAGGGTTTTAGTGAAACTTTGGGAAATGCTTCCCTAATCCTTCAACACCAATGGTTTAAGAAAACCATTGGTAAACACCCGTTGGTAAAAACCAGAATTCCAGTAGTGTGAGCTAGACTCGAACGGGAACTGGTTCACAACAACGGGCCTTCATGCACTCTGGGTTATGAAACTCCCGGGGGATATGATTAGGATAATTCTAATTTTAATTACAAACCATTGTAAATGGTTTATGAGTATATACCTCCTCATAGAAATTCTTTTTATGATTATGGATTACATCCATAAACTGTTCAATTTATGTTCAGTGTTTTACATGTTTAAAATTATGTATTTCAATTCATAAACAAATCTAGTTTATGTCATTGTTTATAAATGGTGACTAGTGGATGGAATGGAGACTATATCAATGAATTCACTCCATGTAGGGATTTCCCTCCTTCTCAAGATAATTATAGTGGAGCTGGTGAAGCAACTCGTGCTGATCAGCTAATCACCATACTGGGACAACTCACTTAGGTTATGAATAATAACTATTACCATATAGAGCACCCTGATCTGCATCGTGGAGGATCCATGTTAGACCTCTTCATGAGGAAACAACCACCATCAATAAATGGGGGTAAAAATCCACTAGTAGTTGAGAAAAGGATAAATTCCATAGAGAAAATATTCCACACAATTGGGAGTAACGAAAGGGAAAAAGTTGTCATGGAAGTTTACTACCTCACAGGAGATGCAGATCAATGGTGGTCATTGATTCAAAACACAAAGGAAGATGATGACGTATCAAATATGGAATGGAGGAAGTTTATAGAAATTTTCTTAGAAAAATACTTTCCTCACGACCATCGAGCATATATGGAAAAGACATTTCCGAGTCTGAGGAAAAAGGAGGATGAGAATGTCGCAAAGTATGAAGCTTACATTACAAGGTTAGCGAGGCATGCTGCAGATTATATGAGTAACCGAAGATGTATGATTTATCATTTCATTTATTTGTTAAAACCATTTCTCCATCGAGCATTAGTCTCACAATCCTTCTCATCATAATAAGGTATTTTCTAATGTGCTATCAAGACAGAAAAAGATGTCTCTATGTCTTATGACTTTAAAGAAAAGCAAGAGAAGAAGATATCTGCTGAACAATCTAGAAATAGAATTAAGGGGAATAAGGGAAAAGTTTAATATCCATCCTGAAGTAAATGTGGGAAGAAACACCCTGGTACTTGCCTAAAGGGAACGGGAGTCGGTTAAAAGTGTGGTGGAAAATGCCACAAAGCTTGTGATTGCAAGGGGAAGAAAGAAGATGTCAATGTTGAATGCTAAAATTTTAGAGAAAGGGGGAATTATGAAAATGAATTTCATAAGCGTTAGGGGAACTTACCTCAGAAGAGGCCAAGGGATCAAGGAAAAGCTTATGTTATCACTACTGCTGAGGTTGAAGCTCCGAAAGATGTAGTGGCAGGTAATTTACATGGTTTCCTCATTTTTAGGCAATGCTTTATTTGATTCTGGATCATCACATTGTTTTATATCTTCCCAGATTCATATGAAAATTAGATATTTCCAATTTTATGTAACAATTGAGTTGTCAGCCAAAATTCCTAATGAAAGTATCATTTCTACGATGTTTTTTGAATCAGTTCTCATTAGGGAATACAAATTTTCTCTATTTGCTGATATCATCGTCATGACCATGATTAAATTTGATATAATCCTCATTTTTGATTGGATTCTGGACCATGATGCAAAAATTTATTGTAATAATAAGGAGGTTACAATTTATTTATAACGATGATAAAGAACGCCTTATCTTTATAGCAGAATTGTCACCACCTAATTTTTATCTAGATCCACCCCCTGTAGCTCAACTAAAATTAATTATTTGGGAGGAAGAAGATGAAATAATAATGGGTGAGGAAATGAATGGTCAAACAGAGGATGTACCTATTGTGAAAGAATATTTTGATGTTTTTCCAGAAGATATACCTATAAATCCTCCAGAACGAGAAATTGTGTTTTCCATTGATTTAATTCATGGATCAAGGCCCATATCGAAGAACCCTAATAGAATGAACAATATGGAATTAGTGGAACTATATAAACAACTAGTGGAATTGAGTAATAATGGATTTATTCTCCCTAGTGTTTATCCATGGGGAGCCTCATTCCTTTTTGTTAAGAAGAAAGATGGATCTATGAGGTTGTGCATTGGCAGCAGGGAGATCAATGCTATAACAATAAAGAACAAGTATCCCCTACCTCGCATTGGTGATTTATTCGAAAAACTTCATGGAGATCAATAATTTTCAAAGATTAACCTTTGATATGGATATCAACTGTTGTGTCTGTACAAGGAAGACATTCTGAAAACACCATTTCGAACTAGGTACAAGCATTATGAGTTTACAGTAAAGCCCTTTGGGTTGACTAATGCACCCTCTATCTTCATGGATCTAATGAATATAATTTTCAAGGAATTTCTTAATTACTTTGTAGTGGTATTTGTTGATGATATTTCGGTATACTCCAAAAGATACTATGATCATGAAAATCAGTTGCGCATTATCCTGAAGACTCTTAGAAGACACAAATTATATGGGAAGTTTAGAAAGTTTGAATTATGGCTTCAGGAGATTTTTTTCATGGTCATATTGTCTCTAAGGATGGACTCTCTGTTGATCCTTCTAAAACAAGAGCAATCCAAGAATGGACAGAACCAATTAGTATAACTGATGTACACAGTTTCATTGGTTTAACATGTTATTATCGTGGTTTTGTCCAGAATTTGGCCCGGTTGGCTAATCCATTAAAAAATCTCCCACAAGAAGGGGTTAAATTTGTTTGGGCAAAATAGTGTGAATAACGTTTTGAATAATTGAAGATAAGATTAGTCAATGATCTTATATTTACTCTTCCATCTGGGAATGATGGGTTTGTTATTTATAGTGATACTTCAAAGAAAATACTTGGTTGTGTCCCCATGTAGAATGATAGGGTTATTTCCTATGCATCAAGACAGCTAGAAATTAATGAGAAAAAATATACTACTCATGATCTTGATTTATCAACTGTAATATTTTCTTTTAATATTTGGAGACACTACCTCTATGGTGAAAAATGTGAGATATATACTGATAACAAGAGTTTGAAGTATATTTTTCCCACACAAAGAACTCAACATGAGGCAAAGGTGACGGCTTTAAATACTGAAGGATTATGATTTTTCTAAACACTACCACTAAGGGAAGCAAAATAAGGTTGATGATTCTTTGAGAAGAATGGATAATGGTGTTTTGAAAAAGATGATGGTTGAAAAGGATACTAGATTCATGGATCTAGTAAAGATTGATATGGGAATCGCCATGGAAGGTGAAACATCAATTCATTTTCAAATGATTTCCAAACCATATTTACTAGAGAGGATAGAGAGTTCGCTGACCGATGATAAAGATTTTCAAAAGAAGATTAATGTTTTGAATAAAGGGAGATTAAGTAACTTCGTATATGAAGATGAAATTTTGAAATTTGGGAGGAGACATTATGTTCCCGATATACCTGATCTAAAACGAGAATTGTTGGATGATGTTGATAGTTCAAATTTCTCTATCAACCATGGGAGCACCAAAATGTATAGAGATTTGTATGAACATTTTTGCAAGAACAACATGAAGAGGGAGATTGATGATTTTGTTTCAAGATGTATGATTTTTCAACAAGTGAAAGCTAGAAGGAAACATCCTAGAGGATTCATGCAACCTCTTCTCATACCTATGTGTAAATGGGATAATATTATGATGAAAATTATCATGGGACTACCAAATACTCCTAGAAGGAACAATGAAATGTGGGCCATTGTCGATCATATTACGTAGTCAGCACATTTTCTTTATATAAGGGATGATTTAACACTTGAACGTTTAGAAAGACTATATATTAATGTAGTTGTAAGACTTCATGGAGTACCACTATCGATTGTTTCTGATTGTGATCCCTATTTTACATCAAGATTCCTGAAAAGTCTTAAGAAATCCCTGGATACTGAAATTCACTTGAGAAATGCCTACCACCCCCAAACTGATGGAAAAACATAACGGATTATTCAAACCTTAGAATTAATGTTGAGATCATCCTCACATGGCTTTCAAGGTATGTGGGATCAATGTTTACCTGTGATAAAATTTTGCTATAATAATATATTACATTAAAGTATTCAGATGGCACCATATGAAGCGTTATACAGAAAGAGATGTCACAAACCAACCTTTTGGGATGATGTGGGTGAAAGAAAACTAATTGGCCCAAAACATGTGGAGGAAACGATGGAAAATGTGAAGGTAATGAAAAACCACATCAAAGAAGCTCAAAGTAGGCCGAAGAGAAATGCTGATAACCGAAGGAAGGATTTATAATTTTAGGTAGGAGATCATGTTTTCTTGAAGGTATCTCCATGTAATGGTGTTATAAGTTTCGATAAGAGGTGTAAATTGAGTCCCAGGTACATCAGATATTTTGAAATTATAGAACAAATTGGGGTTGTAGCTTACCGTTTGGCAATGCCGCCAAGTCTCTTCAAAGTTCACGATGTATTCAACATATCACTATTGAGAAAATACATGTCTGACCCAACACATGTACACACCTATGAGTAATTAGAAATGGAACACGATCTATCTTATTGTGAAGAGACTGTCAAGGTTTTGGATATAAGAGAACAAGTGTTGGGAAACCGGACGACTCGTCTGGTAAAAGTTCTTTGGAGAAACCATAAAATGAAAGAGGCAACGTGGGAACTCGAGGAACATTTGATGAAGAACCACCCGAGTCTTTTAATGTAGTAATATTCTAGAAATTTCTAGGACGAAATTATTTGAAGGGGGCGACAATGTAACACCCCATTCTTCCACAATACGCTTCTCTTGGAATAATACAATAGCGTGTGTTGTACACAACTTCGAGTTCTAAAACACCACAACCAGTCAAACTAGCCGTTATGAATATTAATACCCACTTTTTGAAATTTTATAAATTTTATCATCCAAAATGGACTTCATTTTTGGATTCGGAATATCGAAATTAGATTAGGGTGAATTTTTGGTATTTTTCAGAAAAACGTTTAAATTTTGATGAATAGTGAAAAACACTAAGTTATTGTTTAAAGCCTAATTTTTATTTAAATAATTATTTATTTTACTTAAATTTATTTTATGTCAAAATAGATACATAATACCTATATAAGTTCAAGTTAATTCATTAGAGTTTGTTTATAATAATTTTAGATATATAAAAATTTTGTTGAACTTTTTACTGTCTTTTAACCACCTCTTAAGAGCATTTTCAAATTTACATAAACCATAATTTTACCACTTTTTTGAGTTGAATTTCAAAAATCCGAGAGACACTGTTGATATCATTATGTAAAATTTGGTTCAATAAGATGAAAAAATATTTTGGTGAATGGTAACTTTATAATTTTATTTACCAGGGTTAAAAGTAAATAGGATAATTAAGGGTAAAAATGTTATTATTATTCCCCTAACACATGTCCTAATTCTATTGGATAAGTGTAATTAGGCCAAAAAAACCTTAGGAATAAAATATGATCCTTCAGGTCCACTTGAAATAAATTAGGATATTTATTATTATTTAATTCAAATAAGAGTTAAAAGTGTTAAATTCAAAGTTTAATACATAAAACATTTTTAATATATGATTAAACATAAGTTAAATTCAACTATAAATAGTCATTAGAAAGATAGAAATGTTTCCTACATAATTTTATTTTATTTATAATTTTTTGACATTAAATAATTAAATTTATTTATGACACAATGATGATGCAGTAATTAACAAATTAATGAAATATTAAAATAAATGATATTATAAATATCCAAATAAATGTAATTTGAGACTTTTTATAAATTAAACTAATTTTATAGGTTAATATGACAGGATAGGGTTGGTTAGATTAATATTTTTCGAAGTAATAATGCTTTTATGAATTTACCAAAAACAGAATAACAAATACTGTCAAAATTGACATAAAAGAGTTTTTAAAACAAAAATTATATTATTAATTAATATTCTATTCCTAAAAATCTAGGGATCGAAAACAAGACTTATATAATTATAGGTGTATAATTAATGAACCACATGGGGTTCTCTTGGAAGTTTATAGTATGTTTATTGAGCATATCATATAAAAATACAAAGAGACATGGTAAATGCCAAACTATTTAACTATGAGTTAAATCTAAATGATAAAGTTAATATAATGACCCCAACCTGTTCAAAACCTATTTGTTGAGTGGTTTTTGACCCATCCCAACCTTATACTTTAAATAATTCATTTTGGATTCATTATAAACCGAAAATGATTTTATTATAAAATAATATTTATAGCTTCTCCTAAGGTTCCCCTCACCCCTCTTAGAAAAGTGAACCCCTCTTCTCTCTAATTTTAACAATCATAGCCATTTGGCTCATCCAAACCCTACCCAAATACCCTCTGAACTTCCCTACATTCATCCTAGAGGCCTTTCTTTAGTCATAAATCCAACCTACAGATCCCTTTTGATCAAATCAAAAGGAGGAACCCAAAGAAGAGGTAAATATTTCATCACCTCTTTCAAGTTCCTTTCTTATTCCATGTCCTCTTTCTTTGTTGTTTCAATTCTAAAATAATAACTACAGTATCTTCTATATGCTGTGATTTTATAATAAATATGGTACAACAATATTCATTTTTCTATACATCCTTTGAATGACATGTCACCATACGTGCGTACGTACGGCTTACCGTCTCCACGTCGTGGTGTAATTGTATTCAATACATTATTATTTGGATGGATATAATAACGATGTGTAATCGATGTAAATAAGAAATATAACATGATAAAGATTTTGTTTATATGATATGACATCCAATTATATATTATTTTAAAATCAAAATAATGATATTGTTGCTCGTGCGTGCGTATGGATTACCGTCTCCACGAACACGATTAGATTCATTCCCCATAGTATCCATTCAAGAGTAATTTTCATTAGATGATTAAAAATAATGTTTAAAGAATTAATATCATTCATAATATTAATAAGATACATCTTATCCATAACAAACATTACTTATGTAACAAAGCATATTGTTGGAATCCTCATGTATTAATCATGTTTTAATGATCACAAATATCTTTACTGTTAATTAATCTCGATCTTCATTGCACATCTTTCTAATGATCTTTAATCTCAATAATAGCTACACATCATGTTTTTATAATAACAAAGCTTATGGATGTTAATTACTCTCTTTATTATTTACAAGTCTTATGCATGATCACAATTCTCACATATATTATCACACCTTTATATTTATGATTCGCACTCTCTTACTCTCTAATGATTAACCTTAATCCATATTCTGCATATCACTGTCGTAGTCCAAATACATATATTTCTCTAAGTATGCAGACACTGTGAAGGACTCACCGTGAAGGACTCACCGTGACCCAGACATCGTGACCAGACACCATGACCAGACACCGGGACCAGACACCGTGAAGGACTCACCGTGAAGGAATCGCCGTGAAGGACACACCGTGAAGCTCATACCGTGAACCACATACTATGAAGAAGACACCGTTTCCATAATCACTGTGCCACCATTTCTTAAGTTTTTGTTAATATTATTTAAAGAATGCTAATGGTCATATTTTTTGTTTTTAATGCAATTAATGTTATTTAATGATAGTTGTTGGCATGTCAGGAAATTGTATCTCGTACCTTTGAAAAGGGAATCATTCCGATTGCCAGAACTCGTGGAATATAAGAATGAATGAGATGCAGTACACGTGGAAGAAGTAATAAGCAACAAGGAACAATAAGAAGAACTTACATACACTCATGTGCACTATGCTGAACAAGAAGAACAATCCTGAACAAGAAGGAGATTGTAAGACCTTAAAAGAACTCTCATGAGTGCAATCCAATACTGCTGAAGAAGACACGACGAATCAAGATATCTTTATCACTCCTGAAGAAGACAAGCTGTACTACGACACTCTGTTTTTCAACAGAAAAACTATAGAAGGACTCAGAAGCATTCCTTCTGAATCCAGCGAGTCCATAGCTACATTGATAATCACTAGAGCTTTTTAAACTCTCATCTATCTTCTCTACATGATTTATTTATTAACTTTCGTGCAGTGTGGTGTACTCTGTATATCTTTACACACACTTTCTCCTTCACTGAACTGGAGGATATCAAAATCCTCACTCAGATACTCTTAACTTCTGGTTACCCACGTCAACTGTGGAAGAGGTCCTTGGGTGACCTGGTCTTTGTTTTTTCTCCCATGATGAATAGTGGTAGAGGTCCCTGCGTGGCCTGGACAGTTTCGTAAAACTGTTGTTAACCCCGATCCAGGGTGTGGATCAAATTTATATATATTTTGGAGGACTATGTCTTGGCTTGATACTGAACCTCTTCTTATATCTTCTATGCATATTTTATTTAAGTGTAAAGTATACTACATATATCTTATTTATTCCACTACTATTAATTTGAAATAAAAAACTATTTTGAAGCTACATTGATAGTTAAATTAGAAAGTGTTTACACTTATTTTAAGTCAATATGTTAGCTTCAAAGGTTAGTTTGATCTTGTGGTTAAATTAACTGAGACCTAATCAATCTTTGAGAATCTAAGTGAACATTTACAATCTGTATAAATTCACTACAGTTTAACTTATTCTATAAATCGGAGGATTTTAACTAGACAATATTTTAACAGAAATTTTAATTGGAACTCAATTCACCCCCCCCCTCTTGAGTGTCCACTCTGACCAACATTTGATATCAGAGGTTTAGTTTTTGTTCAAATATTTTTGAAATACTTTGTTTTTCAACTGTGATTTTAGTTGCATATTTAAAGATCTTAAATTTCTGTTAGTTCTAAATTTTTATCTTTTAATTTTCATTCTAAAATCTAGTTATGGATAATAGACTAGAGGGTGCTACTACTAACATGCAACCTTTCTTAAATGGTACATACTATGCTCAGTGGAAACATAAAATTAATATTCATTTAGATAGCATAGGTTTTGATATTTGGACTTCCGTAGAATCAGAATATAAACTTCCCACTACTGCTAGATCCACTTGGGATGAACCTACAAAGACTGCATACAATAATAATTGTAAAGCCATGAATTCCATGTACTGTGCTTTAGGAGATGAAGAGTTTAACAGAATTTCTGCTTGTAAAACTGCTCTTGAACTTTGGGATACTTTGGGTGTTTCTCATGAAGGAACAACCAATGTTAAAGAAATGAGATTAAATACTTATACTTTTAAATATGATATTTTTAAAATGAAAACTGATGAACCCATTTCTGATATGTATCTCAGGTTTAATGAGATAGTCAATACAATGAATTCATTTGGAAAGGTTGTTCCAGAAAAGGAACAAATTTTGAGGATTCTGAGATGTTTACCAGACCGATGGAGCGGCTCATCTGTTTCAATCAAAGAGTCATGTGACATTGCTCCTCTACCTGTCAATGAACTCATTGGTAAGCTTATGATGTATGAGGAAGAACTCAAGGTGAATGAAGAGGAAGATGATGAACCTAAGAGGAAATCAGTGGCTTTCAAGACTACTGCTTCAAAGAGAATGGAAAAAGATAAAGCTCAAATACCTACTGACAGTTCAACTAGTGAAAATTCAGACTCTGATACTGATGCTGAAATGGCACAAATAGCCAGAAGGTTTAAGAAATTTTATAGGAAGAAGAAATTCTTCAGAAAATCAAATTACAAAGGAAAGTATGACAATAAGGGACATTGGAAGAAGGATTGGAAAAATCCAGATAAAAGTGATGAAGTTGTCTGTTATGAGTGAAAAAGAAAAGGTCATATTAAAGAAGACTTCCCAAAGCTCAAATTCAAGATGAAATTTGATTACAAGGATAGTAAGTACAAAAAGGCTATGAAGGCTACTTGGAGCACTTATGAGGATAGCTCCAGTGATTCTGAAGCTTCTGAGGCTGAAACCAGAAATAAGGCAAACACGTGTTTTATGACAAACACATCTGAGGTAATCTTAGATACTCATGCTTTAAATTCTTATTATTCTGAAGATAGTGCAGAATCTGATTCTAATTATGAAAACATGACTAGTGAGGAATTGTTTGAATATTTTAATATGCTGGAAGAGACATGCAATGTACTTACGGATAAATACAAACCATTAAAGAAATATCATGCTCTCACATCTACTTTTAAAACTGAACTAACTATTGAAAAAGAGGAAAATGATCAACCGTTAAAGGAAACCCACGAACTGAAAATGTCTAATGAGAAACTCAGAAAGTATTTAGATAAATTCACAAATGGAAATTATACACTAACTCAAATTCTAGGAAATAAATTTTCACCAAAATACACGACTGGAATAGGCTACAAACCTGGACAGAGACTGTTTACTAAGAATAGATTTATTCCTAAATATGGACAGAATACTGCTAATTCTAGTTTTGGACATTTATATGTGTAAACTAGTTATATTCATAGTTACAGATCTAATAAGGTTTATCTTTCAAAATCTGTTGATTCTACAAATTTTATGGGACCCATAAGACAAATTTGGGTACCGAAAGCTTTGATTGCTAACCTGTCTGGACCCAAGAAGATATGGGTACCAAAATCATTTCCTATCTAAATCTGTTTTGTAGGAATCCTGCTTAAAGAGCACCTATAGGAGGACATGGTACATGGAAAGTGGATATTCAATACATATTTCAGGAGACTTATCATGCTTTAAAATCTTAGTCAGAATTGATGGAGACTTTTTCACCTTTGGTGATAATTCTAAAGGGAAAATCATCGGCTTAGGCCAGATTGGTAACACTGACTCATTATTAATTTCTAAAGTTTTATTCGTTGCACTTAAATATAATCTGTTAAGTATTTCATAGTTATGTGATGATGGTTTTAATGTTAAATTTTAAAATGATTCCTACAATGTTTTTAATTCTAAAAATGCTTTAGTATTTTTTTCCCTGTGAAATGAAAATGTTTATGGTGTTGATTTAAATTCTATAGCCATGAAAAATATTACTTGTTTAAATGCTTTTCATAAAGAGTCTTGGCTTTGGCACAGAATATTTGGACACTGCAATATACACTCACTTAGAAAACATACTAGGAAGAACTTAGTGAGAGACCTGCCTGAACTTTAGTCTCTAAATGACAAAGTTTGTAATCCCTGTCAACAGGGAAAGAAACACAAAATCTCTTTCAAACCAAGGAAAGATGTTTCAACTTCTCAACCTCTCGAGTTGGTTCACATGGATTTTTTTTGACCATCTAGAGTTTCTAGCTTAAATGGGAAGCACTATGTCTATGTCTTAGTATATGACTTTTCTAGATATACTTGGGTATACTTCTTAGCTCACAAAAGTGAAGCTTGTTCTTACCTTGCTAAATACTCCAAATCTGTAGAGAACCTTAGTGGACTTAAGACTAAAACTCTAAGAAGTGATCATGGCCGTGAGTTTGAGAATCATGAATTTGAATCCTATTTCTCACACAATGGCTATAGTCATAACTTTTCTGCCCCTAGGACACCTCACCAAAATGGTGTAGTGGAAAGGAGGAATATAACCCTGCAAGAAATTTCCAAGAACCATGCTTAATGAATATGACCTGCCTATTCATTTTTTGGCTGAAGCTGTAAATATAGATTGTTATATAATCAATAGAGTCTTGATCAGACCTGTTCCTAAGAGGACCCCTTATGATTTGTGGAACCATTGGAAACCTAAGGTTAACTACTTCAGAGTCTTTGGATGAGAAGTCTTTATTCTTAATACCAAATATAATCTTGAAATGTTTGCATCCAAGAGTGATGAAGGAATTTTCCAAGGTTCCTCTATTTTTTGTAAAGCCTATATGGTTTTCAATAAAAAAACCGAGTGTGTGAAATAATATGTTCACATCATGTTTGATGAAACTAATCCACATGAGCCTAAAACCTCCCTTGAAAATCTTGAAGAAGATTTATCTGTTCTAGACCTTAATGAAAAATTAAATGAACCTGCTATAAAGGCAACCAGTTAGGGAAATATTCCAGAACCTGCTTCTGTTGATTCCCAACATGTTGGTGAACCTGATGTTTCTAGTCCTACCTTTACTAGATCAATTAATGATGAATTTTGGGTAATTTCTATGAAAGAAGAACTTAATCAGTTTGAAAGAAATAAAGTTTGGAATCTTATTGAAAGACCTAAGGGAACTTTCACAATAGGCACAAAATGGGTGTTTAGAAATAAAGTAGATGAATCCGGAAAAATAGATAGAAATAAAGCTAGACTAGTTTCACAAGGCTATAGTCAAGAAGAAGGTATTGACTATGATGAGACTTTTTCTCCAGTATCCAGATTAGAAGCTATTAGGATTTTACTTTCTTATGATGCACATATAAATTTCAAACTATATCAAATGGATGTCAAGAGTTCATTCTTAAATGGATATATTTATGAGGATGTTTTTGTTGAAAAACCACCTGGATTTTCAAACCCTCATTTTCCAAATCATATTTTCAAACTATCAAAATCTTTATATGTTTTAAAGCAAGCTCCAAGAGCTTGGTATGATAGATTAAGTACTTTTCTAATTTCTAAAGGTTTTACAAAAGGAATAGATGATTATACTCTGTTTATAAAAAAAACTTCTAAAGATGTTTTATTTGTACAAATTTATGAAGATGATATTATTTTTGGATCTTCAAAAACTACATTATGTACTGATTTTTCTAAAATGATGAAAAATGAATTTGAAATGAGTTTAATGGGTGAACTAAAATTCTTTCTTGGTTTTTAAATCATTCAAAATGATGATGGAATTTTTTTAAATCTATGTAAATATACTAGAGATCTTTTAAAACGTTTTGTATTAGAGAGAAAAAAAAGTAGGGACACTCCCATGAGAACCACTTGTAAGATGGATCTTGATGAAAATGGTAAATCTGTTGATCAAACCACTTATAGAGGAATGATTGGAAGTCTACTCTACCTGACTGCTAGTCGTCCTGATATTATGTTTAGTGTGTGTATGTGTGCTCGTTTTCAAGAAAACCCTAAAGAGTCACATTTAAATGCTGTAAAGAGAATTTTCAAATACCTCAAGCATGCTCCCAATTTAGGATTATTCTATCCCAAAGGAAAATCATTTGAATTAGTTAGTTATTATGATGCTGACTTTGCTGGATGTAACCTAGATAGAAAAAGCACCTCTGGAAGATGTCACCTTTTAGGAAAGTCACTAGTATCATGGTGTAGAAAGAAAAAAAATTCTGTTGCATTATCAACTGCAGAAGCTGAATACATAGCTGCTGGAAGTTGTTGTGCACAAATTTTGTGGATGAAACACACATTACAAGACTATGGATATCAATTCAGACGTGTCTCAATAAATTGTGACAACAAAAGCGCTGTTAATATTTCTAAGAATCCTTTTTCTCATTCTAGGACAAAACATATTGATGTAAGACATCACTTTTTGAGGGATCATTATTAAAAAGGTGATATCACTTTGGAATTCACTGGTACTGAATATCAACTTGCTGATATATTCACTAAACCATTAAATTCTGAAATATTAGACTACATCATACATGATCTTGGTATGATTAATTATAAATGAATATCTTACTGATTTTAATGTTTAATACTTTACTGTACTTTACTTTATGGTTTCATACTTACTGTTTCTAAGTTACAGTTTTATGCTCATGGTCTGACAACTCACTGTCTCACCATAACTATATAAAATGCTCACTGTCTCACCGTGATGACTACAAACTATATCACCATGATGACTGGTTTTCTGTCTCACCGTAATGCCTACTCACGGTCTCACCTTGAGAATTATTTTTATTTTTATTTTAACCCGTATCGTGGTATTTTTTATTTCACCGCTATTTGATTTCCCGTGTTTTTGTTTTTATGACGTTTGACATTCCCAAATGATAAAAATTAAGGGTTTCATTCGATTCCTTACCCGAACTCTCTCTTGAACCTTCTCTTCCCTCTCGCCCGAACCTTTAGTGAATGCCAAGGATGCAGCGTCCATCCTCACCCTCGTCTGAGAAGCACCGCTCTAAGAAACAAAAGAGGATACCAAGGATAGATCCCGAAGGATCTCTAATCCCAAACCAGGTAAGCCGTACCATTGTACCTGAAAAAGAAGTTTTCCCTGAATGGCTGTTGTCTATAAGATCTTTAGTTTTGATTGTTTTAAGAGAACAAAGATGGCTTTAATGGTTCACTGGATAGAATAGAACGATTTACCCATGTATTGTATCTCAATTCTATCAGTATGTGAAGTTTTCTTTTGAGTATGGAGAATGAATTATGGTGACCAGCTGGATCGATTGTCAGAAGTGATCTTTCTCTTCAAGGATGTGGGCTGCATGCCTAAGAATTCCACATGAAGGAATTTGTGAAGTTTACCAGAGAGACCCTCCTCCAACAACCGATATCTTTGACCTGGATACAGCTTTGGAAAGTCTAACTGGAAATGGAACCAAGAGAAGGGCCATAGCTGCTGAACTAGATGGGGAGACAAGACTTCTATTCAAGTTTGTTCAGAATTTGGTTAGTCCAAGAAATGGGGATTTTGCTGTGATGAAGTCTCAGGATGTGTTCCTGATTCACCTATTGAAGAATGTACATAAGATCAATCTGTGTAAGTATGTTATCAACCATATCCGTGAGCTTATCAAAGTAACTTCCAAATCCACCTCCCAGTTTTACTCAAGGATGATTTCAGTTATGTTAGTTTCAAAAGGGATGGTTGGACCGAATGAAGAAAAGTTAGAGGACCTTGATTTCTGCCTATCCATGCCTATCATCAGAAGGATGAAGATAAGCTGGAATCCCTGGAAGAAGCAATGGGTTGAGGATAGTGATAAAATGTATAAAAAGTTTAATACTATTGACTATCCAAGAATGCCTAAGAACCTAGCTAATCCTGGTTTGGAACTAGATGAAGTGGCTGAGTATTCATAAGTAGAGGAACAAGAAGAAGTAACAGCTGAAGTACCACCTAGAGAAGATCATGTAATACCTCTAATGGAAACAGTTCCGGTTGAATAGGAAAGGGTTGTTTTCCCTGCAGTTATCCCTACTGAAATACCTCAAGGAGAGGAAGTTGTTGTTGAAAAGGAAAGGACTAAGGATCCTTCAGTTGTTCTTCATGAGGAAGAAGCTCATCCCATTGCTGCAAGGAAATTGGTTTTTCCTATTTAGAACAGAAAGAAACCTTAGGGGAAGATCTTGTTGAAGTGACTCCTTCCGTTGAGAAAGAAGCATGTCTGGAAGCTTATCTAGTGGAACAATAGGTTCTTTAGATTATTCCATCTGCTAAAGAAAGAATGGAAATTTTCTTTCAGTTGGCAAGGAAAGAGTTTGCTGAAGAGATTAGGGATGATACTGTGGATCTTGTCCATGTTCCTGAACCACAAGAATCAGTAAGGGAAGCACAAGTTGAGGGGGAGGAACCTCAAAATCTTGATATTGTGGAAGCTAGATCTGCTGAAGCTTCTCAACCTTCTATCAAATTTTCTATGAACTCTCGATATGAGTTCAAAATCTTTTATGATGAGAATGAGTCACAACAAGTGACTGCAACTGGAATGGATCTTTCTTCTCTGTTTCAAATGATGTATTTAGCTCATTCAGAACCAGAACCAAAGCCCCAACCTCAATATGAATCAGAATCTGAGTCTGAAGATGAATCTGAACCTCAACCAGAATCTTAACCCTTACCTTTACCTGCATCTTTACCTGATCTTCACTCCTTTGTGACCAATGATGATCTGAATGTTTTTGGAGAGACTTTGTTAGATAGAGTTGAGAAAATTTTCTCCACTAAACCTCGCCCAGTGACTCAGTTAAGTCATGAAGATGCATCAATTCTCTTGGAAAATATTATCTTGCATATTCAACCAAGGATGATCCGATAAATTCAAGAAGTCGGAGTAGAGAATAAGCTGCTGAGTCATGATGTTGAAAAATCTGAAAAGTATGGTAGAAAGTTTGCAGAATGAGTTATCTTTGAGATCAGAGCCTACTCCTGTTTCTGCCCCTGCACCTGTGGCTGTTTCTCCTAAGTCTCCTGATTCCCTTCTTGCTAGGGAGATTGTGTCTCATGTTCATCCATAACTTCTATCTTTTGATGAAAAGAATGTAAAAAGGAACACCAAGATGATGGAACACATGAGAGATCATGTGGAAAATCTGAATAATCTTACAGATGAATACACTGGATGTCTGTAAAAAGTTATGAAACAGCTCAAAGTTCTAACCGAAGCATTAAAGGCTTCACCTGTATTTGGTCAGACCTCCACACCTTCATTGGATGATTCTATGATGAGATCCATAATAAAGGATGAATTTCAGAATGCCTTCAGTGGCTTGGATCTATCTTCTTTGTCAGAAGTGATTAAGAACAGTGATAGAGAATTGGACTTGGTTAGGATTCATTCTAAGATAGCAAATGATGCTCAACAAGAGATCTCCAGGAAAATAGATTTGTATCATTCCCAGATTTTCTCTAAAAGTGATATGACAGATCACTTTAGATATCTTGTGGAAAATTTGAGAATCCCTCCGGTGACTCAAGCTTTTAAAGCTCAAGTTCAGAAACATTCAGAGTTCACCAGATTGTTGGACAGATTTCTGGAGAATAAGGATGATTTTGAAAAAGCTATGCAGTATGGTGGTGAAATCATTACTGATTTCATCAATCTTTTGAAGCCGTATCTTCATGTGCTGAGTACTGCTATAGTTGCTTCAGCTGCTGCACCCCTTAGACCTAGATTACCTGCCTAACCACAACTGCCATGACAATTAGTGAAGCTCTTTCTCAGATCCGGCCATTCATTCTTGACCAACCATAGCGTAGATCTTCTACTGCTCCTACATTGGATCCATCTGTTTTTGAAGGTCGAACCTTACCCTCGTTGTCTACCACATCTATACCTTCATATACTTCAGCACCTGCTTCTGCTGCTGATAAAGGCAAAGACAAGATGGATCCCTGAAGAGTTTGAGGACTGTTTTTTTATGGGATGTCTTTTATTGTTTCATGTTTTATTGAATTCCGAACCCTTTGTTTAATACCAAATGCAGTGTTTCATTTTATTATCTCTACTTTTTTATAATCCGAAAAGGTGGAGAACAACTACAAGTATCAGTTCTATAATAGTATAAATGGTGGAGAAAAACTACAAGTATCGGTTCTATAATGTTTTATCTATGCTAGTTACTGTAATTTTACATGTCATTTATATTCTACCAATATATGATTTGTGATCATCAAAAAGGGGGAGTTTGTTGGACTCCTCATGTGTTAATCATGTTTTAATGATCACAAATCTCTTTACTATTAATTAATCTCGATCTTCATTTCACATCATGATAATCCTCTTCAATCTCAATAATAGCTACACATCATGTTTTTATAATAACAATGATTATGGATGTTAATTACTCTCTTTATTATTTACAAGTATTATGCATGATCACAATTCTCACATATATTATCACACCATTATATTTATGATTCACACTCTCTTACTCTATAATGATTAACCTTAATCCATATTCTGCATATCACTGTCTTAGTCCAAATACAGATAGTTGTCTATGTATGTAGACACCACGAAGGACTCACCGTGAAGGAATCACCGTGAAGGGCTCACCATGAAGGGCACACCGTGAATCTCATACCGTGAACCACATACCATGAATAAGACACCGTTTCCATAATCACTGTGAAACCGTTTCTTATGTTTTTTTCAATATTATTTAAATAATGCTAACTGTCATATTTGTTGTTTTTAATGAAATAAATGTTATTTAATGATAGTTGTTGGCATGTCAGGAAACCGTATCTCGTACCTATGAAAAGGAAATCATTCCTACTTCCAAAACTCTTGGAATATAAGAAAGACTGAGATGCAATACACGTGGAAGATGTAATAAGCAGCAAGAAACAATAAGAAGAATTTACATACACCCGAGTGCACTATGCTGAACAAGAAGAACAATCCTGAACAAGAATGAGATTTCATGACCTTAAAAGAACTCTCATGAGTGACATCCAATACTGTTGAATAACACACGACGAATCAAGATATCTTTCTCACTCCTAAAGAAGACAAGAACTACGACACTCTATTTTTCAACAGAAAAACCAGATAAGGATTCAGAAGCATTCCTGCTGAATCCAACGAGTCCAGAGCTACAATGATAATCACTAGAGCTTTCTAAAATCTCATCTATCTTCTCTACGTGATTGATTTATTAACTTTCTAGCAGTGTGGTGCAATCTGTATATCTTTACACACACTGTCTCGTGCACTGAACTAGAGGATATCAAAATCCTCACTCAAATTCTCTTAACTTCTATTTACCCACGTCAACTGTGGAGGAGGTCCTAGTGTGACCTGGTCTTTGTTTTGTCTCCCACGAAGAACAGTGGTAGAGGTCCCTGCGTGGCCTGGACAGTTTTGTAAAACTATTGTTAACCCCGATCCCGGGTGTGGATAAAATTTATATATATTTAAGAGGACTAAGTCTCATCTTGAAACTGAACCTCTTGTTATATCTGCTGTGTATCTTTTATTTAAGTTTAAAGTATATTACATATATCTTATTTATTCCACTGCTATTACATTGAAATACAAAATCATTTTGAAGCTACATTGATAGTTATATTATCAAGTGCTTACACTTATTGTAAATCAATATTTTATCTTCAATAGTTATTTTGATCTTGTGGTTAAATTAAGTGAGAACTAATCAATCTTTGAGAAGATAAGTGAACATCTACAATCCATATAAATTCACTACAGTTTAAATTATTATATAAATCGGGGAATGTTAACTAGACAATATTTTTACAGAAATTTTAATAGGAACTAAATTCACCCCCCCTATTGAGTGTCCACTCCGACCAACACATATAAAGGAAAAAGAATCAGTAAACACTCGAAATGACGATAATACCAAGATGTTATTAACAAAGGAATATTAAAAGATCATATATGATATCATATTAATGTATATGATTCTTTTATAATTTAATAACAATAATTTAACCATTATATAGGAGTTTAACCTACACTCGACCAAAGAAATGTACAAGGTAAGGGTTAATTTCACAATCTCTTTATTATCCGAGATTGTTTTTACGTATGTATCTACTGGGACCTCTTTATCATCCACATCCATGTTTCTTAAAACTGAATTCCAAAACATTTTTACTATTTACTAGAAAGTGGTTTAAATCCATTCAACCCTTTTTTTTACATTATATGTTTTGAAGGAATCTTTCCGTCTTTTTCCAAACAAGGTACTTTATGACCTTTTTGACAAAATTAAGGTAAGAATTTTTTTAACATATATGGTGGGTGGGACTATTTTTTACCATTATAACATCGTCGAAGCTTCCCTTACAAGATTATAATAATATTTTCAAATATAAATGTTTTCATTTATAATTATATTACTTTTAAATTATTTCAAAAGAGAAAGAGATATTTCCCAAAAAATGTTTTGATTTCATCTATGTCGACATCCATAGAAGGATTATGTGCTTATTTGATGTTCATTTATTATGATACAAAAAAAAACATATTGTACTGAAGGTTTTGGGACATGTTTGACTGTGGATGTACTATTTTTAAATAATTCATGGTTTATGGAAAATTTATTGTCATTTCATATGATAGTTTTAATATGAATGTTTGTGTTATGTTTAAAACTTTTCATATGAGGAGTGAATTGGACTTAGTAAGTGATGGGTGGAGCCCGCTATAGCTCCTTGATCCATCAGTAGGTGTAATGAGACAAACTAGTGTCTTGGAACAAGGCCTTGACAAAATCTTATTTGTAATCTTGGCTCAAGGCCTTGACTATGTGGTTATAAAAGTATGGAATTATGCAATCCATCATTATCAAAGCTTCTATTGACATTGCATTTTATTATTAAACTAGTATAATATCCATGTGACTAAGTAAATGGAATTATTTTGATTTATATAGTCTATATTATGACGATTTTTATGTTGAAAAGGCTTTTGTTTTAGTTTTAAACATTGCCTTAAATGTTTATGCTTATTTATGAGAGTTTCCACTATATTGTTATCCTTACTGAGAATCTGATCTCAACCATATTTTTGGTTTTATTTTTCCTAGGATGCGAAGAAGTATATTATAACTGACCTGCAGGGATAGTCTATGGGATCTCAGTGTTGTATATGGAAACCATGTTGTTGTACTTTTCCATTTTATGATGTAATGTAAACCTTTTGAATGTATCTAGTACTTCCAAGGCTACTAATCTAATCATTCTTTTGATACTTGATCTTTTGTGATCATGACAATGTTATGTAATAAGGCACCGACACTGGGAAACTAGGGTTGGGGCATTACAGATTCTCTCATGTTATTTATACTATAATTAATCCCAGTTATTTCTTAATAGGTATCTTAGTATTATTATGTTAAAAATGGCCATGTGAGTATTTGAATGGACCTTGAATTGTTATCCCTTGTTAGTTATGTTGATACCATTACATGTAATGGATAGATTAATAATGGGAATCTCATTACCATAATATTCCCATGTGAGTAAAATAATATAAAAGACATGTATTAGAGTGTTATGCATGTGATGCTTGTTTTATGAATTATTCCCACATGAGTAAATGAAAGGCCAAGACCTTGAGGTTTGTCCTTTCTTTAGTTTCCCTTTTGTGTAGAGAGATATATTAAACGCCTTTGGTTGTGACCTTGTATTGAAAATTTAATTTTTTCAATGAAATGAAATTGGTTATATGATAAATAGTCTTGGGTGAAACCAGGATTTAAATTTGAAATCCATGGAAGGAATCATGTGACTATTGGCCTTTATACCTTGAGTAATACATGGATTCACCTGAAATTTTCATAGATGGACTCAATATTCAATGTTATATTGTCATGAGTGATTCATGGAACCAAATGAGAGATTCAATGGACGGACTCATTGAGACATGACTTATATACCGAGTGATACATGGAATTCAGATGAATTACAAAGGACAGACTCCAAGGGAATTTCTTATATGTCATGGGTCATAATTGGGGTTTCCATAGGGGACTTTTAAGGATGGAATCCTTTATAATGGAATTTATACCACATCTAGATCGATACATGGGATCATGAGAGCTTATCTAAGGAAGATCTCATATGGTGATTATTGAATACACCCAGAGAGTTACTTGAATTCTAAGATAGGCATGTTAAATATGTAATTTGGTTCTAAATAAATAAACTATGGATATGAAATGTCTTATGAAACATCTCCAAGACAAAGCACAAGCTTGGGTAAGATCTTGTTTTATACTCTTTAGATGACCTTTTGAGGCATCTATTGTGCTACCAGTTATATGTGGGATAGAAAGCATCATCCAAATCTCAAGAAATGTATATTTTAAATAATTTAATTTTTATATGAAGATGAAATAAATTTTAATGAAAACCATTGTATGTAGGATGCTGAATTATCAGTACTTCCTTAATGTTTTTCTTATTGCACACATACAACTCTATATATTCACTAACTGATTAGCACATACCTTGGGTGGTTTCCTATTGGGATTTAGTATAACGCGTTATTTGGTTCACTTTTTTGACCTAAAAATTTTATATGATTGTAAAAATGATATTGTAAAGAACCCTCATATACGTACATGAGATTTTGGTTTAGGGGAAAGAGAGCATGGGACAAATCTGAAGCTTATGATGGTACATGGATTATTTTTCCCCTTTTTGTAATTTGGAACATGTATTGTATATTAATTCATTGTAAATGTTTAAGATGTTTTATTAGAAACATGTGAAATTCATAATTAACAATTTAATGATTTAAATTATGGTTTAGTTCATACTATCAGACTTTCGCTCTTTACTTTTTTTGTATGGTATTACAACTTCCGCTACATGTATGATATTTCCACTCTATTACACTCTGATAATGAGGGAATAGTGTAATGCCCCGACCCTAGATACCCAGAGTCAGTGCATTATTTTAATACATTGGAATGGTTTTATGTAATCAAGTCCTGAAAGACCGATCAATTTAGCAGTCCAGGAAAATAGATTACATACATGAATGTTACAATACACTTTCTAACATACAAAAAAATCCTGTAAGAATGTCATTGTTCCCTTAGGAAAACCCTTTATCTCAAACATAAAACACTTCTTGAGATCCTGGGAATATAAAACATAAGAAAGGGGTGATATCAGATGCTCAGTAAGGGTAAATAATTTAGTAGAAGCTATAAACCTTTAATGCAAGATGTGTAATAAAAACAATATCCTTTTAAACATAAACTCGAACATAATATGGAAAAATAAATCAAACATTAGCATATAAACATGCACATGGATATTCAACTAGTAGAATAATCACATCGAATGACTAATTTCATAATGAGGGAATGTACAGTACTAGACTTTAATTTATGTGTCAAGGCCTCATATCAGTAGCTAGGGGCTAAATGTAACCAGACCCCAACCTAGAGAGCCTTTGTAACCGGAATCCATCCCGGAGAGCCTCTGTAACCGGACTCCACCCTCGAGAGCCTCTGTAACTAGGCTCCATCCTGGAGAGCCTATATTACCGGACTCCTACCCGAAGGGTTAGCTGTAACCAGACCCCAACCTGGAGGGCATACGTTTACCATTCCCCAACCCGGAACATACAAGTCCAATACATTCATCATAATAAAATGGTTGAAATATAACATAAACTTTTGTATTAAAACTAGCATACAAAATTTCAATACTTTATCCATAAACCGTGAATGGTATAAAAATTACACATCCATAGTCAAACATATCAAAAAACATTCAACATAATATGGATGATTTGTATCATAACAAATCAACTTCAAACAAGTTTAAAATCCATTAAAGGATGTTGACATATAGGAAAATTATTTGTAAAACTCTTTGAGAGAAGTATCTATTTTTCATCAAAACATTTTAAGGTCTCACAATTTTAATAGGAAGACATTTAAAGTCATTTTGGAATCAATGTGTCCCATACAACTTTGAAATTATTGAATGGAATTAACATTTTAAAAATATTCATGTCCAAATAAATAAAACCATAAAAACCATTTCGAAAACATTGACATTAATGTGAATGGTTAAGAAGAATAAATATTTTAAAATTTTAAAATGATTTTTTAGTTAAAGAGTCCCTTAAAAAGAATCATTTTGAAAACTCATTTATGAATCATGGTCATGGATAATAAATATGTCCCAAAAAAACATACACATAACCAATCTCAGATAATAATGAGATCGAGGAATTAACCATTACCTTGCACTTTCATTTGGTCGAGGGTACATTTAACCTCTTGTATAATGACCGTTGTATGTTATTAAAGTTTACCAGAACCATATTCATATTTATTATATCATAAATGATTCATTTATGACTTTATACTACCCATTTATTAATGATTTCCATGTGAAGTTAACATTTTTGGTAATAATCACTTTCTTTATCGTATGTGTTTTAACTTGTTATTCATAGTCATATCATATAGAACATGATTTAATTGATTCCAGAATATTAAACGTTATTTATATATCATATATATTTAGAATTTCAATATTTATTACAGATGTATAAATGGGGTGGAAGGCACTGTTTATGGAGACGGTAGGCCGTACATACGCATAAACGTTGTTTCCGTTTTCATATTGTATTGAACGAAAGTAAGTGAATAATATATATATGTAGATACATACATACATAGATATACACACACACACACATATATATATATATCTCCATTATCATAATTATGTCATATATTACATATTTATTAATAATATATATTTTTATAATCATCGTCGAATGGTGAACATGGAAATGAATGTCATCGTGTCGTGGAGATGGTAATCCGTACGTATGCACGAGCGAAAATATCAATCTTTTGAATTAAAAGAGTATATAAATAGATGTTATATCATATGTACAGAATCATTAACATGTTATATTTATTAATTATATCAATTATACAATATTATTATAACCATCCAAATAATAATGTATTGAATAACAACTACACCACGACGTGGAGACGGTAGGCCATACGTACACACGTAAGATGAAATGTCATTCATAGGATGGATAAGATAATGAATATGGTTGTACCATATATATAATAACATCACATTATATAGATGATACTAGAGTTATTATTTTATAATGGAATGAACAAAGAAAGAGGAAGTGGTAGAAGAAAAGAACTTGAAAGGGGTGATGAAATATTTACCCCTTCTTTGGGTTCTTCCTTGTGACTTGATCAAAAGGTATTTTTAGGTTTCTTTATGACCAGAGGAATGCCTATAAGATTAAGTTAGGATAGTTTAGAGGATATTTGGGTAGGGGTTGGCTGATCCAAATGGCTTTGATTGTTTTAATTTGAGAGAAGGGGGAGTTCCCTTTTAAAAGAGGGGTGAGGGGCACCTTAGGAAAAGATTGAAATATTGTTTTATAATAAAATCATATTCGGTTTATAATGTCTCCAAATTGATTTATTACGAAGCTAATGAGGTTATGGGTCAAAATATTCTCAACAAATAGGTTTCAGACATGAATAGGTTACCATTTTAACCTTATCCTTTAGAGTTAACTCTATGTTAAATAATTTAACATTTACTATGTCTTCTTGTATTCCTAGACTATATGGTTAATAAGAATACTATAAACATACAAGAGAACATCAAGTATTTTATTAATGACATATATAATATTATTTAATCCATTTGGCCGAACGTTAGATGTTTAAGAATATTATATCAACCAATAATATAGTATTTAAAAAATAATAATTTATGTCAATTTGGACACTATTTGGTATTCTATTTTTGTGAGTCATAAAAACCTTATCACTTCGAAAAAAAATTATCTAATCAACCATAAAATGTCATATTAACCAATAATATTAATATAATTCATCAAAAGTCTAAAATGAAATTATTTTGGATATTTATAATATTAATTTGTTTAATCCTTCATTAATAAGTTAATTACTGCATCATTCTAGTGTCATAAATAAATTTATTTATTTAAATTATAAAAATTATAAATAAAATAACATTATGTAAGAAACCTTTTTATATTTCTAATTAATGTTTATAGTTGAATTTATATTATATATAACCCTATATTAAATATGATTTAGTTATGAAAACTTGAATTTAACACTTTTAGCTCTTCTATAAATTAAATATTAATAAATGTCCTAATCTAATCTAAAGGATCATATTTTATTCCTAAGGTTCTTTTTGTACGAATTACACATATCCAATAGAGTTAGGACATGTGTTAGGGTAATAATAATATCATTTTTACACTTAGTTACCCTATTTACTTTTAACCGTGGTAAATATAAGTAAAAAGATACTATTCACAAGAAAATTCATCTTATTGAATCACATTTTACATATTGATATCAACCGTGTCTCTCGGATTTTTGAAATTCAACTCACAGAAGTAGTAAAATTATGTTTTATGTAAATTTGAAAATTCTCTTAGGATGTGGGTAAAAGATGGTAAAAAGTTCAATAAAATTTTTATATATCTAAAATCATTATAAACTAACTCGAGTGAATTACATTGAAATTACATAGTTATTATGTATCTATTTTGACCTAAAAAAATTTAAATAAAATAAATATTTTTTCACGACCCGAACCATACAGGGCTCGAGTAGCAACAAACCCAAGCTCACCTCCATAGGCCAGGGGCTAGAGACTAGCACCGAAGGCACAACAAACTAGGGGATGTTTTTTCTTAAGAAACTATACATAGACACGCAGACAACACAATGCAAAAGTGAAGAGAATGGAAAGAAAAATACAACACTACTACAAAAGTGAAACCAACATATAAGCATCGACCTCTAAACAGTACATGTAATGTGGTGAAAAGTAATGAAAAGTAAACTGAATAGTAAAAGGGGTAAAACACGTGCCCAACCAGAAAGGTGCCACAACCCAAAAAAAGTAAAACAAAAATAAACCGCTGGTGAGTCTCATGCCTAGAAATCCTCCTACGACCACTGAACGCGGCCCAAGCTTGTGTGTCCTATACGCTCCTTCGTTGTCCCGATCTACCTACCTGTCATCTGAAAAGTCACACCAAGTGCAGGCAAAGCCCAAGCAGGGGTGAGTATAATGATACTCAGTAGGATGCCCCAAAATCTCGAGGGACCAACAAAGGAGGTACTAAAATAGTGATCAGTAGAAAAATAAAGAACAGTTCAAGACTAAAAAAGATAGACTGACGTTCAACCCAACAAAAGGGAGGAAGTAGAATCGTCCAATCCAAGAGGATCTAAACATGGAAAGCACGTGGAATACACCGCGCGTCTTCGCCCCTGCTCAAAAGAGAGTTACTGAACCCTTGGAGTGAGAAAAAAGTAGGGTGTATATATATATATATGCTCAATAAGAAACCCAAATTAGTGTGTAAGGGGATATCTTTCTCCAATGTTCAACCTAAGAGAAATTGCCAACAGTTCTAAGGGTATCCATCATTGATTCCCAACAATACCGCATGTCAAAGCTGCCTCATCACTGAACCGTACAACCAAGGGTCTTGCTCTGGTAAAAATGGATAAAATCCACCGACTAGCGACATCAATAGGGTTGAGTCTGAAAGAAGTCATCGTGTAACACACTGCCCAACCCCGCTGGAGGGTAAACCAAAAGAGGTCATCAGGTAACCCACTGCCCAGCCCCCCTTGAGTGTAAACCACAAGAGGTCATCAGGTAACCCACTGCCCAGCCCCACTCAAGGTTAAACCTCAAGGGATCATCAGGTAACCCACTGCCCAGCCCCGCTGGTGGGTAAACCACAAAGGGTCGTTAGGTAACCCACTACTCAGCCCCACTGGAGGGTAAACCTCAAGAGCTCATCAGGTAACCCACTTCCCAGCACCGTTGGAGGGTAAACCCTAGAGTCAACATCTATCCCACTACCCCACCCCACTGGAGGGTAAACCCAGAACTGGTCCGATAACTCCACACAACCCGTTCCATCACTGGGTGTCACTAGCACCGCTATCGTGCATAGATTCAGAGTGCGTCAAAGGAACCTCCAACCAACAACCTTTCATGTTTCCTCATTTAATGAGATATATAATGAGGCTCTACACACCCAAATAGATTACGCCGTTATAGTCCTCACAGAATGACGCTCGAGATAGACTACTTACTCGCTGGATACGGGCTCCCGATGTAAAAGTTATTCAACACTGCTTTATTCCCATACGACGTATCATGGGGCCCACACCTCGGTCTTGAAATAGGTCGGGCGAACTATGCCATCACGATTCTCTCGAAAAAACACACTGAATCGACTATTCATATGCCCCAAACGGACGACTGATGAAAAAGTCGCAGCACGCTGCACATAGCTCAAAAGATAGCCATGGGGCCCATGCCTCAACTCCGACATCAACGCCTGAAACCACTCTTGACAACATCGTCTCGGTGCCAGGGTCAAAATTCCACTGACATCACCTAAATAGGACTCCAGATGCAAAATTTTCAACTCCCCGTGTTATGAAAACGGTGCCCTATAGGGCCCACACCTCACCACCGAAACATGTCACGTAGATCATACCATCGCGTTCCTTGCCGATAACCACATGGTTTAGGCTATTCATTCACCCTGAACAGACTTATGTCACATAGGATGTAAAAACGCAACATATGTCTGAATGTCGCCTCATGGGGCTCATGCCACGGGCATGAATTGAGCAATGCGGAATGCACTGCTGCAATCCCCTCGAAAAAAAACTCCGAAATAAGTACTCAATCACCCCAAACGGATGTCGGGTGAATAAGTATAATTTCACTTTAAAACGTGCGACCTAGCCCCTATGGTCCCCGCACCTTGTCTCCAACCCGAACACTTCGAAAAGCGTCTCAAAAATTCCGCATGAGGATTGGGGTCACGCTGCTGCTGACGGTGCGTCTATTGGAGATCCCAAGCAGGAGTTAGATCTGACTCAAGAATAACTAATTAATTTAAATAAATAATTAATTATTCACATTAAGCGTTTCGTGCCACCGGGCCATGAAACCAACTAACAAGGGTTCCGAAACAACTTTGGAAGTACCTTCTCAGCTCTGAGGCCTCCACGCCTCTAACGACACGTGAAATGGAAGTCTGGATCGTGAGCCACGTCCACCACAACTTTAATATTAATTTAATATTATTAAGTTAGAGAGCTCTAGGTTTTTCGCCTTCGGGCGAAGAACCCAAAAACCCAAAACTCACTTTGAAAGGTCCGTCTCACTATCACGAACCTACAACCATAGACAACACGTCAAATAGATGCATCATTTAGAAGATACCCCCTCGCCCCGAATGCAAGGGGGTCGAACTGGGCCGGTTCAACCCGGCCAACCCAGATCGAACCGCCGGCCCGCGGCCCAGTCGCGGGTCTGGACCAAACCACCGCAGCCTACTCCTGCAA
Source organism: Viscum album (assembly GCA_963277665.1). Classification (NCBI taxonomy): domain Eukaryota; kingdom Viridiplantae; phylum Streptophyta; class Magnoliopsida; order Santalales; family Viscaceae; genus Viscum; species Viscum album. The sequence goes on along the minus strand of OY728122.1, from coordinate 812,530,382 downwards.
CAATGGACCCAACTCATGTCTGATTTTCATTTTTTTCTTTTGTTTTTGAATCAGACCAGCCAGCTGGCCAGTCTCCACCGTGAAGCCCACCAGGACCCGCAAAGGGCGGGTCATCATCTCCCAGTAGACAGGCCTTTGGACGGTATTTCTCAGTGAACTAGTAGGACCCTCAAACTACAAATCCTTCCTTCCTCCCCACACCCTAGGTCAAGACTCAGGCTTCCCTCAGCCCGGCGCAACATGTCGGTGCCCTTGTCCTCCACCAGCACACCACCCTGCCGGCTCCAGCCATGTCCCGCGCCGCCCCACCTGGACCTTTCGACACCTCTGAATCCTCAGATCCGCAGCCACCTCATCTCTACGCCTCCACCGGCTTCCCCTTTAGCCGCGATGGCCCGCTGGACGCTGGCGCCTCCTGCGGCGGCCCAACGTGACGCCGGCTTCCCGCACTGCGAATGCCTGGACTCCCTGCTCCGCCTTCGAACGACCTACCTCATTGGCTCCGAGCTGCATCAGCCTCAATCTCTCCTTCCTCCATGTGTTGTGCTACTTCGGTTGATGTCGACTTCCCCACTGGTGCCTCGTTGTCAAACCATGCTGGTAGTGCCCCTCTCCGTTCTCCTATGCACCATCTCGCACCCCCGGTCATGCTCAACCGTGCTTCGATGTGTTGCACGATCCCTTTGCCCTGGTCACTAGCCCTTCTGTCGCGCCTCCTGGCTGGCCTTCCATGCTCAGCTGCCACCGCCGGCTGAACTCCGATGGTCCCTTCGGTGGATCACCACAACTCGATCGGGCACCCGATTCGAGATCTGAGAATGTCTTTGCGATCCCCGTGACGAGACCTTCGCAGCGCCAACCTCTGATCGATGATTCGAAAGTCGGTTGACACATCTGAAAATTATAGTGGGTATTCGTGAAGAATGGAACCAATAACAGGGTTCCAAACATAGATTGATTGCCGTGTTTGTGTAGCCATAGATGATGATAATTAAAATGATGAAACAAATGGACAACGAAGGATAATAAATTTAAAAACTTGTATTGGAACTTAAAATTAGAAGAAATCCTACTTCGTTTTCAATGCATGTTGTAGGCAATGCATCCATGAGGATCCTCCCTGGATTCTCCAAAATTTTGGTGAAGACTGCACCATGATCCGATGAAGAATGATGAATAACACTGAAGAACGGATGAGAGAGAGAGAGAGGGCGGGGGAGAGAGAGAAGGGGAAAATGGTACCCCTCCCAAAATTCCAACACTTGGAATTTATAACACTCAAAAAATCCTCCAATGGGCGTGGAATCCGAAACCTCCGCGCCCACTCAATTTATGTCACACCTCGGCAACATACCCCATTTAGAACTCAACGGAAGTCTCAGATTTCCATTCCGAGGCTTCGTTCGAGATTTATTCGAAAATTTTGTCAGTGATAAAAAAATCATTAAGTCATTAATTAGTAATGAATGTTTTTCCCCTGGATGACATCTCTGACAGCAGGCCCATGCCCGCAACTTTTACACCCCACCTAGGGTAAACAGCATGCTCCGGATGCAACCGTTCCCTCAGATTTCTGATATGAGCTATCTTATAGGAGAAAACACAACCCCACCATGTGCATAGTATAAAAACCCTTACCATTTTTATAAAATTTATTCTCAGAACACCGGTCCATAGAATCTCACGCCGTCCTTGGGCCTAACTCTAGAATTATATGGAGAAATATTCCAAAGTCTTACAAGGAAAAAACTGGTTTTCTACATCATTACTTCCTTAATGCTTTTTGTACCAGAAAAGGAAAATTAGGGAAAACAACTCAGGATACAGATCCCACACCTAGCTCTCCCACTCCCAAGAAAAATTGCACTACATGCAACCAAAAGGATGGTTCGTACTCATAAGCTCAGCTACACTCAAGGATGTGCATAGGAACACGCATGCACTTCATCACCTGCAACACATAGAAGATGATGTGAGCCCACTCGTTCTATTGGGATGGTAGGGAAAGATAGTAGGAAACATCTTAATCGATTGCATTCCCCAATGAAACTCAGGGGACTTCCCCAGCCGGACCTCTACATTCCACGTCGGGACAGAAATCACAGTTTTTTCCAGAAAAATGGTTCCGTGATTCCCTCCTTAATAATACACATCTGGTAAAAACCCCATGGATATCTAGTCACACATGTTTTCACAGTCGGTGTATCACAACAGAGGATATCTACTCAGGGAACCTTCTACAACATGGCCATTTTCCATAAAATAGACTACCTCGATGTCATAGTCCTGCAGATATTTCAACCAGCACTGTCACCTCAGCTTCAAGTCTCTCTGGGTGAGGGCGCACCTGAGACACTAGTGGTCAGAGAAAAACCACAAAATGCTCTCCCAGAAGATAACATCTTCACATTCTCATGGAAAGGACCACCACTACCAGCACCACATAGTGAAACTTGTAGCTCTATTAATGGGGTTTCTATCACCACGACCTATACATGATAACAGTATCAAGATCGAAATTGAGCATGCAAGGTACCGATGAATAGGGTAGGTGATCAAACTCATCCAACCACTAGAGGCTACACACGGAAATCACGTGGCATACCCCACATGTCTTTTCCCCTCTTGGAAGGAGAGTAATCCCCAAAACAGGCACTCTGCCAAACCCACTAGTGGCACCTCAACAAAGGGAGGTCCAGCAGAAAAGTACCACTCGCAAAACCAGAACCTGCTCTGACACTCTACCACACAACCCTTCCATGAATGCACCTGTCATAGGGACTTAGCCACCGCACCTCAATACTATCCTCTTTGGGTGGTACTGACTCTCCCTCATCGTTTTGATCTCTTCACAAAAATGTGTCTCAGTGGGGGAAGAACACATCTTTCCCATGAATTCAATGCTACGCCCAACAACACCAACACATGGTTACATTGACGCCCTGCGTCACCCTTGGTAACCATTATAACAAGGAGTTAGATGAAAAGAGTATCTCACGCAGTGTCTAACATGTTCTAAGGAGAGATGTATAAAAACACACAGAGTGTACCTATTATCATCTCGTGCATTTCAGGATCATAGACATCCATAGCACACAGCCGCCTGCGCCCCCATCCGTCAGCTCCCTGAGCCTGACATGGGCTGCCTAGTGGTGGTGGAAGGACCTCAAAACGTCGTCCGCCCACCACAATTATTCCTTCCAACACTGCCTCCCTGGGGACCACCCTATCCTCACCTGGGAGTTCTCTGATCATGACATTGCCTTTGTCAGGGCGATGCATCTACCAACTATCTGGAAGACATGGAACATTTGGTCAGATAGTCTCATTCCACATGACCAAACACATCAAAACCATAGCACTATTTCTGCCTGGGATGTCTCGGTGCTCTACAATGTCCCTGACCAAGTGCCTAAGTCTCATCAAGGGGAGACCTCTGGCTCCGACGCCCTTCTAATCGACATCCCTCTGATAAAAATTTCTCTTTCACTAGTGCCTACTTCAGCACCCCAAGATGGGTGAGGATGCACAAGGTCACTTAGATGAAACAAATATCTTCCATAGAGACCTCAATCAAACTTCTGTGCTCAAAAGTTTCTATAATGGACCACGTCCAAAGAGTACCGAGTAAGGTCTTTAAGACCAGTTACTTACTAAGCCACTTCCATCACTCCCCGATGAAGTTATAGCAGCTCCCTAAACCGTAAAAAGCATAATTAGGAGAGGTATAACTCCTCAAGAAACAGCTGATCGATGTCATCCCAAGAGTGTACTGACTCATTGTGCATCTGTGTAACCCTGGCTCTACTAACGCCAAACTGCTTGGAGGAAAAACTGGCGATCAAAGCCACCATCTAACCTACTAGTGTCCGAAAAAAGCCTGAAGAGGCGAACCACCAAGTCTAGCCAACCCTTCACTGTCTGATGGTATGGCTCACCGTGGAACCTCAGTGGTCTCTGAAACTGGAAATCACATAGCGTGCCTAGCCAGTGCTCACCATTGGCCTTTTCTACTAGTACTATCTGTTATTCCATAGGTGGAGGTGTTACTGCCTGTCCTCCTAGAGAAAGGGTAAATGTATGATGGATCTTGAGCTAAGGCATCGTCGCTCACAGAGTCATTGTTACGAACCGAAGCTAGTATCTTGGATGGCTACCATCATAGAGACATCCTGAATACGATCAAGGAGTACTGTGGTCAGATGAGCATATATATATATATCCCCAACGATGGGGAGTTGATTCAAGAAGGAAAGTCAAAGAATCAATAATATATAATGCATGAACCAAATTCATTGCAACAAGTGTCTAAGTGTGCTGAGTCGACAAGCGGGTTATTAGGGTCCAGGTGAATGGATATGTTGGCACTAGTGCAGAAAACATTTTTTACGTCGGTTATTTTTCATTATTTACATCGGTTTTTAGGCGACGTTAATACGGACGACGTTATAAATAACGTTTTTTACGTCGGTTATTTATAACCCGACGTAACATCCCTAACATCACGGTGTTTATCACGTCGGTTCATTAATTACCGACGTCATAAATATGCGTGGGGGGGGGGGGGGTTATCACGTCGGTTATTTTCTAAACCGACGTGATAAAACGCCTGGGATATCGTTTATCACGTCGGTTATGACATAACCGACGTGATTAACCCTTCCCCGGGCCTATTATCACGTCGGTTTCTTAAATAACCGACGTGATAAAAACGCGTGGGAAACGTTTTAGGACGTCGGTTATCCAATAACCGACGTGGTAAATCGATTCCCAGGCCTTTTATCACGTCGGTTATATTAAGAACCGACGTGATAAAGGCCCGGGAACGGTTTATAACGTCAGTTCTCGAAAAAACCGACGTGATAAACCCCTACCGATTTATTTACTACGTCGGTTATAAAATAACCGACGTGAAAGAGATATTTTTTTTAAATAATTTCACTGCTCTCACCAAAAATCAACCAGAAACCAAACAAAAATAACCATGCCAGCCCTCCCCCAAGCCCCAACTGAACCCCACCCTCATCTATACCCACCTAACAACCTGGCCAGCCCTCCCCCACCACATTGGAGCCCCACCACAACCCTTGGACACCCCCACCCCTTGGACAGCCCCCCCACCCTCATTTACACCCCCACGACCCCTAGTACAGCCTCAACCACCCATTGGACACCCCTCCCATATCCCTTGGACACCCCCCACCCCTTGGACACCCCCCACCCCTTGGACAGCCCCCCACCCTCATTTACAACCCCAAGACCCCTAGTACAGCCTCAAACACCCATTGGACACCCCCCCACACCTTGACAGCCCTCCCAGACCCCTTGGACACCCCCCCGACCCCTGGACACCCCCCCCCCGAGCCCTTGGACAGCCCCAAACACCCCTTGGACACCCCTCCCATATCCCTTGGACACCCCCCACCCCTTGGACAACCCCCCCCCCCCACCCTCATTTACACCCAACCGGCCCCTTGGACAGAACTCCCAGACACCTTGGACACCACTCCCATATCCCTCGGACACCCCCCACCCCTTGGACACCCCCCACCCCTTCGACAGCCCCCTCGACCCTCATTTACACCCCCCGAACACTAGGACAACCCCAAACACCCCTTGGACACCCCTCCCATATCCCTTGGACCCCCCCACCCCTTGGACACCCCCCACCCCTTGGACAGCCCCCCCACCCCCTGGACACCCCCCCGACCCCTTGGAAACCCCCCCCCCTACTCCTTGGAAACCCCCCCATCCCCTTGGACAGCCCCAAACACCCCTTGGACACTCCTCCTATATCCCTTGGACACCCCCCCCCACCACTTGGACACCCCCACCCCTTGGACAGCCCCCCCCCCACCCTCATTTACACCCAACCGACTCCTTGGACAGCCCCAAACATACCTTGGACACCCCTCCCATATCCCTTGGACACCCCCCAAACACCCACCCACCCCCTTGGAACCTCTCCCCCCATACCAAAATCCAGACAAGAAAAACCATCAACAGTAGACCAAAACAAGAAGTAGAGAAAAATTAAACATTCACTTCTATAACATTCAAAACTTACACTGTCAACTTCAAAAAAAACTAAATCCAACCTAAACGACTACGAAATACACAATTACATTGACAATATTCAAAATTACATTTTACATTACAAACAACTAAAAGTCAATCAAACCTGTAAAATAATTTGACCACTCCACTTGTAAGTGTTTGATATCTTCAGCAGTAAAGGGTTGAGGGTCATCAAAAAGCTACAAAGGAAAAGGATAGTAGTCAACGTGTATAATGAATAAATCAAATTGAAATATTATGAGAAAGATGAAATCTTACCAGGTCAAAACTCAGAACTGTCCCAGTTTTATATTATTTCATACATAAATCTTAACATGTAATATCCGCATTCGATGATGCCTTGTTGCTCATGACATTTCTGTTTGAATGAGTGTAAATTCAATATATAATTTTTATGTAATAAATCAAAATGTACAAATTATAAATGGATATTTACCTTCGCATGTACATATTTGATCTTGAAATTCCTTTTCTTTGCGCTTTTTCGAAAGTGGACCCATGCCCTGTTAGAAAATAATACGAATGGGGTAAATTTAAAATTCATTATAATATATAAAACTATTGTGAAATTGAAACTTAAGTTTCCAATATATTCTTAAAACTTTCTCTCACATCATCATGGAGAGAGCATATCCAATAATGTGTTTTCTCCCTAGGGCAAAAAACCCCTAACATCCAACGATCCCTGATAAAAGGAAATTTAACATTAGTAGTTTTTTATGTTATAAGATAATTAACTCTTTGAGAGGGATGTGTTTCATACCTCTCACAAAAAGGCATCATCCAACACTGTGTGATTACATTCTTTTCAAATCTATCAGCAATATAAAGCATTCTTTGTTCCTCATCCAATGCACATGCTTTAAAGGAAATCAATTGTGGGTCCACGAATCCATATACATCTGTCAGCTCATTCCTCTCACAAATTTTATAACATACCTAATACAAAGCAGACATAAGTATACATTTTTAATAAATATAATGCAAGGAAAAGGTGTTAAGACTTACATGATAAAAATTTGCACCACGTTGATGCCCAACTTATCTCCAGTGACAAACTCCATGATATCAGTTTTCATAATCCCCACACTTAGTTCACATCCACAGACATGAGCTTCCATTGTAAAGTCATAATGATCCGCCAACAAATTTGAATATCTTGACAATTTGTCAAGACTGCTAGTATCTGCATCTGATGTCATAGCTATCTGTCTTTGTTGTTGTCTATACAGTATTTCTTTACCTTTGAAGTATTCCTGTAAAAATAAATTGAAAAATATATTAGTTTTCAAATGATAAAACATTAATAAAAATATAAAATAAAAGATATAACATCCATACCTCTATGGTAATGAGTCGAAGAAGTCTGGATGGCCAAAGTAAAAAATGGCTGATACTATGTCCAACTGTCGTCACCTCATCTGTAGGTAATGGTATCCGAGCTGATCTATCTATAATATCCTGTACAGTGACCCTCTGATTCTCTACCTCTAACTGTTGATGATGAACTGTATCTCCTATACAATATACCATCCCATATGCAACTATATGATGTTGAGGATCATCAACATACAACTCACAATAAGTAGGTAGTTGCGGCGGAGGAGGAGGATCAAAAATGGGGTCCGCAGGCTGAGGTGGGGGAGTGGGAGCTACTGGGAGAGGTGGAGTGGGAGCTGCACCCTGAAATTGTCATTGCAAGTCTGCAAACATAATCTACACCGATGCTCTAATCTTGTCCTCCATTGTCGCATTAATATTATGGACTTCAGCCTCCAAGGATTCTATTTTTTTTTATAAACTCCCTCAACGTTAGAAGTTGAGGAACGTGGCAACACTTTTCTTACCGATACACCTGCCGGATATCCCCTTACACGACCAGGATGTTCGGGCTTTCCCAATGCCACAGATAAAATATCTTCCCTCCCAGATGGTGTAAATGTCCCCTGTGAACTCTGCTCCTCAAGAGAGTCCTGTAATAATTAATTGAACATTTCTATAATGATTGGAAATATATGACAAAAATAGTAAACATAAATAAATAAAATAGATATCTTATAATCCTCTCAACTACGAGTCTCGATTCTTCCGAAAGATATTGTCCTTTTTTGCCCTTCCGAGCTCTTTTCCATTTCTCATGTCTAGATGGAGGGGATGGAGGGGCCACCTCTCCAGAGCTTGAAGACAGAGCTCTTAGTTGTTGAAAGTTTTCTGCCATCATTTGTTCTTCCAATAATGCATACCCTCCCCGAGATAAACTAGGAGGGTATACATTTTTAGATTGGATCTCTTGATGAGATTTCCTTGTTTGCTGTAAATTAAGAATAAGTAATCATTAACAAAACAATAATAAGATCATTTATATAAGAAAGCTTATAAAAGTTTACATTGCCCTTACCAAAAATGATTCTTTTCTTCTACTTTCCAAAAATTGTCTCCATGTGTCTTCATCTATAAAAGGATATATACGACATGGATTCTAACGACTCCTATGACCATAAATGAAATCAGATGAGAGGGTTGATTTGAAATCCCTCCATCTCCTAGTAGCCAACGATAAGCATTTCTTCCTGACTCCTCCAGTGTCAGGAATATCAAATGTCATCTGATAAAAAAGAGGTTAAAAATATTATATATACTAGAAAAATTTAAAGAACAGTCAAACAATAGCAAAAGATCTTACCAAAATGGTCTCCCAAAGCTGAGAAATTATCGCCTTATCCACACTTCTCCAATCATCATAGAGAATGCTTACTTTGCTCTTAGCCTGAGTTGCTACAAAACCCTTAAAATCTTTAGCATTTAGACCTCTAGGAAGATCATCATCATCAAACTCCACGACTATCCTCTCCTCCTTCGTACAGGCAAGTGATAATTTTGGTAAACGTGTGCACCCACGTTTACCAACCTTTGAACTCTTTTTCGTAATAGGACATGTGAATGTTCCTCCCCAGATGTATGACCAATATGCTCATCTCCAGAATCATGTGGCTGATCAATTGATTGATCTGTCATTTTCCTTCAAATCAAAAAAACAAACATTAGTTCACAAATATACAAATTCAAATATTGTAATACTACTTAATCAGAAAATAGAAAAGTGTACTAAATTACATAATAGTAAACATTGGTAATATGGTAAGCATGTTAAACAATGATAAACATGGTAAACACAGGCAAAAGGTTTCCAAGGAGTTGGCTCAAGAAAGTTGAAAAGTGGACTCACTGAGTCCACCGGTCTGCCGGTGTGAGCTCACCGGCCAGCCGGAGGACCCAGGCAGTAGACTTGCCCACTGCCTGGTGCCACCGGCCGGCCGCTGGCTCACCATCGGCCGGCCGGTGGACCAGACAGCCTTCCTGTCTCGCCCACCGGCCGGCCGCTGGATCACCACCGGCCGGCCGCTGGATCACCACCGGCCGGCCGGTGGACCAGACAGAGAGCCTTCCTCTCTGTCTGGACCACCGGCCAACCGGTGATCCACCACCGGCCGGCCGGTGCGCCCAGGACTTCTCCTCTTTACGGTTTTTTTTTATCGTTTTGGTTTGATACATGTTTTAATAAGTAAAAAATTTACAATATCTATCATTATATGAAAAAACTAAATGTAAACAAGAAATAAAAATGTGTTACCTGTAATTTTAGGAATGTACAGTTGGATTGTTTTCCCAAATTCCTTCGTCGTGATCGTTCCTTATGGAACAAACCATGTCTTTAACATACTCATCATTATGTTCTGTTAATATTTCCATGGAAGTAGGGATCTCACATAAATCAACATCTTCATCAAATTCATCCTCACCAACATATTGTTTTTTCCCTTGTAAAACAACAGCCCACTGCATATCTGATTGATCTACTACATAGAAAATTTGTTTGGCATGTGTTGCCATTATAAAAGAATCAGCTGTGTCTTCCAATCTATTCAGATTAACAAGTGTCATTCCAAATTCATCGTGTCTGACACTATTGTTATCGATAAACCATTTACAGCTAAAAACAGGAACTTTAATTTTAAAGTAATCAGCCTCCCATATGTCTTCAATCACTCCATAATATGCACTTGATGCCGAAATTGGGTTTCTGTCCTTAGCACTCGAAAAATGCATTACTTCTGCAAACACCAATACACCACTATTCTGAACTGCACTTCTGTTGTCCTGAGCTTTCGTATGAAATGTATAGCCATTAATGTCATAAGCGGACCGTGTTATCACATTTAAAGATGGACCACCCACTATCCATTTTAATGTCTCTGATACATCTGATCTACCAAGCAAGGACTTTTTAAACCATGGAAAACAAGTTTTGTTGTTCTCATTCAAAATCCACATTTCTTTCTTCTTTGGATGACATTGTTTCAACTCATTAATATGCAATGTGATATACGATTGAACATCAGCTATGTTATTCAAGATGTATGATTCTAACTTTTTCATATGTTCAGCTGATAGTGATTTGACTTTCAAGCCACGAATCCCCTTTCCCTCATTATTAACCCGTTCATGGCGAGATGGAGGAAAACCTATGTGTTGCGCCATAGCCAAGTAGCTCGTACAAAACTCTGCTACCTCCTCAGAAATATACTTTTCAATAATGGAGGCTTTAGGTCGATATGGATTTTTAACATATCCCTTTAATATTTTCATATACCTTTCAAAAGGATACATCCAACGAAGATATACAGGTCCACAAAGCTTTATTTCTCGAACCAGATGAATCATTAAATGCACCATCATATCAAAAAAAGTTGGTGGAAAATACATTTCCAAATGACAAAGTATAAAAATTGCATCCTTTTCCGAAATGTTCAAAGCATTCACATCAATCGCCTTGTTACAAATTGAATTTAAAAAATAACACAACCTCATTATAGTCTTTCTGAAATGGATGGGAAATATTCCACGCAGTGCAACTGGTAGAATTTGTTGCATCATGACGTGACAATCATGTGATTTCATACCTATCAACTTCAAGTCTTTCAATGAGACAAAATTTTTTACATTTGAAGAATAACCTTGAGGCACTTTGATATCATGAAGACACTGACAGAAGCTACTTTTCTCCCTCTTCGATAATGTATGACAAGCCGGGGGAAGAAATGTTCGTCTTCCTTTAGGAGTGGGAGCTAACTCCAAACGTATTCCCATTGATAGTAGGTCTAACCTTGCATTCAACCCATCTTTTGTCTTTCCTTTAATATCTAGCAATGTTCCGATCAAAGAATCACAGATATTCTTCTCCACGTGCATGACATCAATATTATGATTAACTTCATGATACCTCCAATATGGTAGCTCAAAAAATATTGACCTTTTCTTCCAAATATGTCTATCATTACCAGATTTTTGTGTCTTTCCCAATGTCACATCAAGGTTTTTCACCCTCTCAAAATACAAATCTGGGGATAAAGGTTTTGGAGCAGTATCAAATTCTTGTGAGCCATTGAATGCCTTTTTTAGTCTTCTATAAGGGTGATCCATAGGCAAAAACTTTCGATGACCCATGTACACTGTTTTCCTCTCATGAAGCAATTGACAATATGACGTCTGTTGTTCGCAAATTGGACATGCTTTATGCCCTTTAACACTGTATCCAGACAAATTTCCATATGCTGGGAAGTCATTTATAGTGAATAGAATCACTGCATGCAGTTGAAAATATTCCATTTTATAAGAATCATACACCCTAATACCATCAGCCCATAACAGTTTCAAATCATCAATCAGCGGTGACAAGTATACATCAATATCATTGCCGGGTTGCTTTGGACCAGAGATCATGATACTCAACATGACATATTTGCGCTTCATACAAACTTCAGGAGAGAGGTTGTAAATTACCAATAAAATAGGCCATGAACTATGTGTGCTACTGAGGGTTCGGTATGGATTCAGTCCATCTGTGCACAAGCCTAGTCTCAGATTTCTAATTTCATTTCCAAATGTAGGGTACTCGGCATCAATTTTCTTCCATTGTGGACAATCAGCTGGATGACGTATTTTTCCATCACATACCCGCTCATCAGCATGCCATCTTAACCTTTTTGCATCATGTGAATTAGCAAATAATCGTTTGAAAAGAGGAATTATAGAATGATACCAAAATACCTTTGAAGGGAGCTTTGTAATCTCTACATCAGCTTGTGATTTTTCTTTCACCTTATACCGTGATGTCCCACATTTAGGACACTCTTTCAGAAATTCATATTCCTTCCTATATATAATGCAGTCATTCGGACAGGCATGTATTTTCCTGTATCCCAATCCCATCGGTCATAATATTTTTTTGGCCTTACAATGTGAATCTGGAAGATCGTTATCTTTTGGAAGAATGCCTTTCATCAATTGTAGCAGCTCTGTAAAACTTCTGTCACTCCATCCATGTTTCGCCTTCAGGTTAATCAATCTTAACACCGCCGACAAAACCGTAAAATCTGTACAACCAGGATATAATGGTTTTCGGCATCACCATATATACGTGCAACTGTCAGTTCTATCTCAATTTGTTCTGCTACAATATCGCGAATCATTTCTTCAATTCCATCGAAGTTACCATCTTGCGATTCATTATCATCAGTGACATTCTGTCCAGTTTCGCCATGCCAAATCCAAGGGTTGTAACTCGGATTGAAACCATGACAAATCATATGATCGTTTATCTCTCTACTTATCAACTTCTTCATATTCAGACATTTCAGGCATGGACAGAAAAAAATGTCACTACTTGGAACATTTTGTTTAGCAAATTCCAAAAAGGCATCAACACCTTCCTCATATTCATTGCTCATTCGATGTGCCGTAATCCAACTTCGACTCATTATTACCTATAACAAATAGCAAAAATATATATATTTTTTAGATAAGACAAATATATGTTTATATGAAAAAAATCATAATTTGAATGTAAAGAATTTTGAAATATAAAACAAATCGATGTGTATTTAAAAAAATTTGATTGAATATTATTTTTTAAACAAAATATAGTAAGATATAACACCCCCCCTGGACACCACCCCCACCCCCTACCCCCTTGGACACCCCCCTGGACACCCCCCAACACCCACCCACACCCTTGGACAGCCCCCCACACCCACCCACCCCCTTGTAAACCCCCCTGGACACCCCCCGACCCATCTGGACAGCCCCCCGCCCCTCCTGGACACCACCCCCCACCCCCTACCCCCTTGGACACCCCCCTGGACATCCCCCAACCCTCTGGACAGCCCCCCCACCCACCCGGACAACCCCAAATACCCTCTGGAGAGGCCGCCACCCACTTGGACAGCCCCCCACACCCATCCAACCCCTTGGACACCCCCCTGGACACCCCACCGACCCCTCTGGACAGGCCGCCACCCCCTTGGACAGCCCCCACACCCACTCATCCCCTTGGACACCACCCTGGACACCCCCCGACCCCTCTGGACAGCCCCCGACCCCTCTAGAAAGCACCCCACCCCTCCTGGACACAACCCCCACCCCCGACCTGCTTGGACACCCCCTGGACACCCCCCAACCCTCTGGACATCCCCCAACCCCTCCTAAATACCACCCCCACCCCCTACCCCCTTGGACACCCCCCCTGGACACCCCCCAACACCCACCCACACCCTTGGACAGCCCCCCACACCCACCCACCCCCTTGTAATCCCCCCTGGACACCCCCCGACCCCTCGGGACAGCCCCCCGCCCCTCCTGGACACCACCCCCCACCCCTACCCCCTTGGACACCCCCCTGGACATCCCCCAACCCTCTGGACAGCCCCCCCCCACCCACCCGGACAACCCCAAATACCCTCTGGAGAGGCCGCCACCCACTTGGACAGCCCCCCACACCCATCCAACCCCTTGGACACCCCCCTGGACACCCCACCGACCCCTCTGGACAGGCCGCCACCCCCTTGGACAGCCCCCCACACCCACCCATCCCCTTGGACACCACCCTGGACACCCCCCGACCCCTCTGGACAGCCCCCGACCCCTCTAGAAAGCACCCCCACCCCTCCTGGACACAACCCCCACCCCCGACCTGCTTGGACACCCCCCTGGACACCCCCCAACCCTCTGGACAGCCCCCCACCCCTCCTAAACACCACCCCCCACCCCCACCCCCCTTGGACACCCCCCTGGACACCCCCCAACACCCACCCACACCCTTGGACAGCCCCCCACACCCACCCACCCCCTTGTAAACCCCCCTGGACACCCCTCGACCCCTCTGGACAGCCCCCACCCCTCCTGGACACCACCCCCCACCCCCTACCCCCTTGGACACCCCCTTGGACATCCCCCAACCCTCTGGACAACCCCCCCACCCATCCAGACAACCCCAAATACCCTCTGGAGAGGCCGCCACCCACACCCACCCACACCCTTGGACACCCCCCTGGACACCCCACCGACCCCTCTGGACAGGCCTCCACCCCCTTGGACAGCCCCCCACACCCACCCATCCCCTTGGACACCACCCTGGACACCCCCCGACCCCTCTAGACAGCCCCCGACCCCTCTAGAAAAGCACCCCCACCCCTCCTGGACACAACCCCCCACCCCCGACCTGCTTGGACACCCCCCTGGACACCCCCAACCCTCTGGACAGCCCACCCACCCCTCCTAAACACCACCCCCACCCCCTACCCCCATGGACATCCCCCAACCCTCTGGACAGCCCCCCACCCACCCGGACAACCCCAAATACCCTCTGGAGAGGCCGCCACCCACTTGGACAGCCCCCCATACCCATCCAACCCATTGGACACCCCCCTGGACAGCCCACCGACCCCTCTGGACAGGCCTCCACCCCCTTGGACAGCCCCCCACACCCACCCATCCCCTTGGACACCATCCTGGACACCCCCGACCCCTCTGGACAGCCCCCGACCCCTCTAGAAAGCACCCCACCCCTCCTGGACACAACCCCCCACCCCCGACCTGCTTGGGCACCCCCCTAGACACCCCCAACCCTCTGAACAGCCCCCCACCCCTCCTAAACACCACCCCACCCCCTACCCCCCTTGGACACCCCCCTGGACACCCCCCAACACCCACCCACACCCTTGGACAGCCCCCCACACCCACCCACCCCCTTGTAAACCCCCTGGACACGCCCCAACCCTCTCGGGGATTTATAGAAAACAATGAAAAATTAGTGAAATCATAAAATTAGTCAATATTGCAAGTCGAACTAATAGATATAGGGATGATAAATAAGATTATGGTGCCAAAACGAGTTAAAAGGGTTCGCAATCGAAGAATCTTAGCTAGTTTCAACAAAAAAATCACAACACATATATATATACTATCCGCGAAAAAAAACGAACAAGTGGGAGGATTACCTGAGTGCTGTAAGTTTAGATGATTGATCCGAGGAGATTAAATATGAGAAACGATGATCACAAAACGAATCTAAACCCACGAAATGGACGAGCCGATTCGGGTTTACACGTGAGAGAGACGAGTCGCGACTGTCGAAGGTAAACTTGCGAATGACAATCCACGGGTCTGGGTAAATTTTTAAATGAGTTATCACGTCGGTTATTCAATAACCGACGTTATAATCTTTTTAAAAACATTTATAACGTCGGTTATTCAATCACCGACGTAAAAACCTTCCTCCGATTCTTTTTTTACGTCGGTTATTTTATAACAGACGTTATAAAGGGCTCAAAATCCGCGTTTTATTACTTCGGTTATTCCATAACCGACGTCAAAAACATCTGCGGATTCTTTTTTTACGTCGGTCATTTTATAACCGATGTAAAAAGGCCTTCAAAAACCGCGTTTTTTACGTCGGTTATTGAATAATCGACGTAAAAAACGCCCCCCGCTTCTGTTTTTTACGGCAGTTAATGTATAACCGACGTAAAAAACGAAGCCGCACGATTAATAACGTCGGTTATAAAAATAATTGACGTTAAAGGTGTACTAAACACAGGTTTTTTACGTCGGTTATTAAATAACCGACGTAACAAACCTCGTTTTACATATTATGACGTCGGTTTTATATAACCGACGTAAAAAATGGTGACGTAAAAAACGTTTTCTGCACTAGTGTGGCCACTGCACCATCACTGGACTCCCTAGTCTGAG
The DNA here is from genome assembly GCA_963277665.1 of Viscum album. Classification (NCBI taxonomy): domain Eukaryota; kingdom Viridiplantae; phylum Streptophyta; class Magnoliopsida; order Santalales; family Viscaceae; genus Viscum; species Viscum album. The sequence continues at coordinate 812,514,215 of OY728122.1, read as the reverse complement.
AGCCACTCTCGAGACACATTGACACTATTTCCCCAAACTCAACCAATTCCCTTTTAGGTACTTCTGAACGATGCCCCAAGGAACAAACTGCCACTGATACCACATTGTCACGACCCGGCCCATAACGGGCTCGAGTCACAACTACCCCAAGCCCACCTCTATAGGCCAAGGGTTGGAGACTAGCACCGATAGCACAAAAAACCAGGGGAGGCCTTTGACTAAGAAACTGTACATGCACATGCAAAATAATCAATGAATAATTGTAGGGAAAGGAATGAAAGATAATAAACTGCAACAAAAGGGAAACAAACATACATGGATCGACCTATAACCTATATAATTAAAGTGCCGAAAAGTACTGAAAAGTAAACTGAATAGTAAAAGGGGAAAGCATGTTCCCAACCAGAAAGGTTCCACAACCCGTCAACAGGTAAAACGAAAGTAAACCGCTTGTGAGTCTCACGCCAAGAAATATTTATACGACCACTGAATGTAGCCCATGATCCTGTGTCCTCTACACTCCTCCGTAGTCCCAATTGACTGGTCCGTCGTCTACAAGGGCACACCAAGTGCGGGAAAACCCCAAGGAGGGGTGAGTATAATGATCTTCAGTTGGATTCCCCAAAAGATCGAGGGAGAAATAAAGGAGGTACTAAAACTGTGAGCAGTAGATAGAACAATGATCAGTTCAAGATTACAAAAGATAGAGTACAACTCAACCCAACAAGGGGATGGAAGTAGACTCATCCAATCCAAGGTAAGCTCGACATAGAAAGAACGTGGCATACCCTATGCATCTTCGCCCCTGTTGGAAGGAGAGTAACTGATCCCAAGGAGTGAGTACAAAATTAGGGTTTATATATATATGCTCAACAAGAAACCTGAATGAGTGTGTAAGGGGATACCTATCTCCAAGTTCAGCCCAAGAGAAATTTCCAAAAGTTCTAAGGGTAGCCATCAATGATGACCAACAATCCCGCACACCAAAGCTGCCTCATCACTGAACCGTACAACCAAGGGGCCTACACTAGTAAACAAGGAGAAAATCCACTAACTAGCCACATCGATAGGGCTGAGCCTGAATGAAGTCATCAGATAACACACTGCCCATCCCCTCTAGTGGGTAAACCCCAATAGGTCTTCAGGTAACCCACTGCCCAGCCCCGCTGAAGGGTAAAATACAAGAGGTCATCAGGTAACCCACTGCACAGCCCCACTGGAGGGTTAACCTCAAGAGGTCATCAGGTAACCCAATGTCAAGCCCTGCTGAAGGGTAAACCACAAAAGTTCATCAGATAACCCACTGCCCAGCCCTGTTGGAGGGTAAACCTCAAGAGGTCATTAGGTAACCCACTGCACAGCCCCGCTGGAGGGTAAACCCTAGAGTCAACGGGTAACCCAGTTCCCCTCCCCACTGGAGGGTAAACTCGGAACTGGTCTGATAACTCCACACTGCATGTTCCATCATTGGGTGTCACTAGCACCGCTACCATGCGTAGGTTCGGAGTGCGTCAAAGGAACCTATGTCCAATGCCCTTTCATGTGTCCACATTTAATGAGATCTCTAATGAGGCTCCACATTCCCAACAGAGTACACTATTGCAATCCTCACGGAAAGACATGCGAGATTGACTACTTACTCGCAGGAAACGGGTTGCCAATGGAAATGTTACTGAACACCACTTTATGACCTTGCAGCGTCTCGTGGGGCCCACACCTCAGTCCCGAAAGAGGTCGGGAGAACTATTCCATCACGATGATCTCAAAAAAACACACTGAATTGACAATTCAAACACCCCAAATGGACACATAATGAAAATGCCGCAGCACGCAACACATAGCTCAAAAGATAGCTTGTGGGTCCCACACCTCAACGACAGCTTCAATGCCTGAAACCACCCTGGAATACATCGTCTCAGTTTTAGGGTCACAACGCCGCTGACGACACCTAAAATGGACTCTGGATGCAGAAGCTACAACTCCCCGTGTTATGCAAACAAGGCCTTGGGGGGCCGACACCTCGACCCCGAAACACGTCACGTAGATCCTTCCATCGCATTCATTGCTGATAACTATGCTGTGTAGGATAATCATTCCCCTGAACGAACTTATGTAGCATAAGTCATAATAACATAGAATATGTCCGAAAGCCGCCTCGTGGGGCCCACTCCAAGAGCATGAATTTAGGCGGGTGGATTGCACTGCTGATATCCCCTAAAAAACACTCAAAAACGAGTACTCAAACACACCAAATGGATGCCAGGTGAAAAATTGGGGTTTCACTGTAAAACGTGCGAACTAAGACATGTGGTCTCACACCTTGCCTCCAACCCAAATGCTCCGGAAAGCATCTCAAAAAGTCTGCATGAGGACTGAGGTCATGCTGCCTCTAACGACATGTCAATCGGACATCCCAAGCAGGAGTTGGGTCTGACACAAGAATAACTAATTAATTTAAATAATTAATTAACTATTCACATTAAGCGTTTCGTGCCACCGGGCAACGAAATCAACCAGAAAGGGTTCCGAACCAATTGTGGAAGGACCATCTCAGCTCCCGGGCCACCGTGCCTATGACAGCACGTCAAACGGACGTCAGGATCACGAGCCACGTCCCTTGCAACTTTAATAATAATTTAATATTATTAAGTTAGAGCACTCTGGGTTACCCTCCATCAGGGGAAGAACCCAAAACACCGAAAATCACTTTGAATGTTCCATCTCGCTGACATGAACCCACAACCGCAAACAATGCTTCAAATGGACGCGCCATTTAGAAGATACCTCCTCCTCCTCCCCCCCCCCCCGAATGCAAGGGGGCCCAACCGGGCCGGTTCACCCCGGCCAGCCCGGACCGAACTGCTAGCCCGCGACACAACTGCATGTCTGGCCTGAACCGCCACAACCCACTCCAGCAACACCAAACCCACCTTGGGTCAGGTTTTCTTTTATTTTCCATTTTTTTTTGAATCAGACTGGCCAGTTGGCCGGTCTCCACCGTGTCTCCAGCAATCCCTACAAAGGGCGGGTCCTCATCTCCCAGCAGACCGGCCATTTTCCGGTCATTCTCATCGCACTAGAAGGACACACATAGTGCGGGTCCTTGCTTCCTCCACAAACTCGAGGTCAATCCTTCGGCTTACCTCAACCAGGCGTGACAGGCCGATGCCCTCAGCCTCCGACAGCGCCCCGCCGCGCCAGCTCCGGCCGCATCCCGTGCTACTCCTCATGGGCCCACCGACGCCTCTGAACGCTGAGGTCCACATCCACCTCGGCTCGGCGCCTTTTCCGGATTCCCCTTCGACCGCGACGGCCCACTAGACGTTGGTGCCTCTTACAGTGGCCCGCCGCGATGCTGTCCACCCATGCTGCAGCCACCTGGACTCCCTGCTTCACCTTCGAACGGCCTGCCGCATAGGCTCCGTGCTCAGCCAGCCTCAGTGTCGCCTTCCTCCATGCACCGCACGACTCCGGTCGACAACACCTTCCCCACTGGTGCCCCATCGTCGAACCACTCTGGTGGAACAAAGCTCTGGCCTCCTCCGCATCGACTCGCACCCCCGGTCCCGCTCGACCCTCGCTTCTCTACGCAGTGTGATGCCTCTGCCTTGGCCACTGGCCCCTCTGTCGCGCCTCCTGGTCGGTCATCCATTCTCCGCCGCCACCTTCGGCTGAACTCCGATGGTCCGTTCGGTGGGTGATGATGACTCAATCGGGAACCCAATTCCAGATCCGATGACGTTTTTGAGATCCCTGTGATGAGACCGTCGCAACCCCTACCTCTGATCGATGATTCAACAGTCGGTTGATGCATATGAAAATTATAGTGGGTGTTCGCGAAGAACGGGACCCAGAACGGGGTTCCAAACATAGATTGATGGTCGTGTTCATGCAGCCATTGATGAAGAAAATTATAATGATGAAAAAAATGGACAATGAAAAATAATTAATTTAAAAACATGAATTGGAACATAAAAGTAGAATAAATCCTACTTCGTATTCGATGCACGTCATAGGCGATGTGTCCGTGAGGCTCCTCCCTTGATTCGCCAATGTTTTGGAGAAGACATCACCTTGATCCAACGAAGAATGATGAAGAAAACTGAATAATGGATGATAGCGAGAGAGAGGGAGAGAGAGAGAGAGAGAGAAGGGGAAAATGGGTCCCCTCCCTTAATCCCAACACTTGGAATTTATAACTCTTGGAAACTCTGCTGACAGGCACGGATTTTGAAACCTCCACGCCCACTCATTTTATGTCACGCCTAGGAAAAATGCCCCATTTCAAACTCAACTGAAGTCTTAGATTTCCATTCCAAGGCTTCAGTCGAGTGTTATTCGAAAACATCTTCAGGGATAAAAAAATCACTAAGTCATTAATTAAAAATGACGGTTTTGCCACTGGGTGACATCTCTCATAGCAGGCCCATGCCTGCAACTTTTACCCTTTTCCTAGGGTAAACGACACTCTCTAGATGAAACTGTGCCCTCATATTTCCAATCCGAGATACTTTTTAGGAGAAAACACAACCCCGCCACATGCATAGTATATAAACACATAACATTTTTATAAAATTTATTCCGGGCACACAAGGCCTCAGAATCGCATGCCGTCTTCTCTCCTAACTATGGAATTATATGTAGAAATATTCCAAAGTCTTACAGAGAATAAACCGGATCTCTACATAATTATTTAAATAAAAATTATGGTCTAAACTATAACTCAGTGTTTTTCACTAATCATCAAAAATTGAATGCTTTTGAAAAAAATACCCAAAAAATCACCCTATGAAATTTTCGATATTCCTAAATCATTAAATAAATTTATTTTAACAATTTTTTAACATATAATTTGCGTTAATTAAATTAAAATTAATTCTCTTTGTCAAAACCAAAAAGTGTATTTTTAAAAAATAATAACTCTCAAAAGATTGACAGTTGTTTATGTCCAATTTCTAATTAAAATTACTTACAATGACCATCATTGGATTAAATGATTAAAATATTATCTAATTATACTTCAAAACCATTAAACTTTATAATTCAACAATATAAATTATTTCGATTAAAAAAGTTGTTTTCATTAAAAATAGAGCATTTTCACTATTCACCCAAATATGAATGTTATCAGAAAAACACCAAAAATTTATTTAAACTAAATTCTTTTGGCCAAATTATAATGAAGAATTTTATTTTGTCAAACTGAATATATAAAAGATTCAAATATTGGATTTAAAAAGGGTTCCCCATTAAAAGGCGGTAAAATAGCATTTTTCGAAAAATAATTCTTTTATCTGAAAAAACGAATTTGTTCTTACACTATGTCTAAGAAACTCATAATATAGATTCTAAAATTAGTAATATTTTATAAAGTTCAAAATTAAATTAATACTATTCATAACCACTTTTAAACTGCTAGTTTGGTAAGTCATGGTTTGGTTGAACTCTGTGTTGCGTGTAGTGGATGTTATTGAATTACTTTGAAGAAATAATGTACTATGAAATATTGGGGTGTTACATTCTTCCCTGCTTCAATAAATTTCGTCCTCACAATTTGAAATTGTTTTTCAAAAATAAAAGGATGAAAATAAAATATACCTTTATCGGAAAAACCACATCGGAGATTGGGTTAATAAAATTTAGTCTAAATAAGAGGAAAAGGGGAATGAAAAAGCCACCACCAAATTATGATCTCGATCAGGATAACATTGGGGGAAATTAGAGACACTTAATTGGAGGGAAAACGTGAATATTTATAGGGAGTGATTGAGGTCATCACTCACAAACAATTGTAGAATTGAGGCCTTTAAAGAAATCAATCTATAATGATTTAAAATATCATCAGTTCAACAAAACATAATGTATTAGGATTACATATTTTTAGTTTTAAGATCCCTTACCTAATGTTTAAGAATTAATTTCATCATAGAATAAGAGAAGAAAAAAATTTATACATGATGATTAGAGTTCCATCCTTTAACTAATTTCTACCACAAACTCATCTTTCACTCTAAAAGATAACGGAACTTAAAAAAATATTTTATTTATCCTATTCATTTAGGGTTCTATGAAATTGAATTTATAATTCATTTACCAGACGTTTAAAAAAAATACATTATTCAATCCAGGATATCACGTGGGCCAGTGGCTGGTGATACACCCTTGTCACCCTGCGGTTGCCGATTAAAGTCTCACTACCTTTCCGGACCCGACTGGTTGTCGCCCAACCTCTAGGATATTCTTTTTATGACAATCCAAAAATAACCATAAAAATTGTATCCAATTTCAAAATTAATCCATTCAAACCTTTATACTTATCCAAAGTACTTCTATCCAGACTCACAGTCTAAAATTTATAAGGAAGTTAAACATAATGATGATCATTTTTCCATGTAATAACATGTGAACACCTTCATCATGTATTCCATTAAAACATTGTAACAACCTAAATAACCATAAAACCATATTGATAACATTCATGATTCCTTTTTCATTATAGAATACTAGAAATACTTCTTATATCATTTTTTTTCAATATTAAAACAATGATGAAATAATAAACTATTAATTAGCTCCAAGGAAGTCAAGAATACCCAATATAATTTATCCATATCAACCATATTTTTTCTCAAATCACTACCCCATTATCAGGACCATATTAAGGATTACCTTTACTTTAACCATGTCTTTCCCAAAATGTGTTTCTTATTATTAAGTCACTTTTCTTGGAACCATATAATCTCAAATCCTCATTAAAATACTACTAGAGTACAATCCATATTTTTATCAATAATTCATATAACCTATATATTATTGATAGAACACTCAAATAAAATAATTCTATAATAAAATCATAAGAACACTAGTCATTCCTCTTTATATGAGGTAGTATCATAACTTGATTATTATCCAATAGCATCATTTGCAGTATACTCTAATGACTAGGACATTAATTCACGTATTGTCCCAATGCCTTGCAGATGAGGAATCTTACATTTGAATCCTTTTTCTTACCCTTTAAATCACGTACTTCGTGTCCTTTTTATTAACCCTTATAACAAACTCCGATTGCCTTCAATCATTAACCAACGCGATTCCTTCCACAATTATCATATATGGAAAAATCCTTCTTTCCCCTCTTACCTTTATCCATCTTTCTCTCTTCCATCATTTTCTTCCCTTTCTTCCCTTCAAAGACATAGGACTAAAATAATTATATACATATCTTATTAACACATGATACCATGTATTCATATGTTGAGAATAAATGGGAGACTATTTCCCTTCTAAATGTTGGCTTAATACCTTGAAAGATATGATCCTTCTTACTCTTTGGATCATACGTATTGCTGGAGTTCACATTCCTTCTACTGGGAACCATTTCTATACAATGGAATACAATAGGTCAGTTTATGAAGTGCAATTAATAATTCCAAACATGTAAAATACCTAATGTAAATTGAATAGTTTATAGATATAATCAATAATCAGGGAAAAAAATTCTCTGAGAAACTATATACTCATAAAACCTTCATAATGGTTTGTACAGAAAATGAGAATTATCCTAAGAATATCCCCATAGAGTGTTGTAACCAACAGTGCAACAAGGCCCATTGTCATGCACCAGTTCCCATTTGAGTCTAGCTCAAAGCGGTGTTTTCAGGTTTTACCCCAAGATACATCTGTGCTAGAGCCGCCTCTACCTACTCGTATCCAGAGGGGATATATTTCTTGGAAAGCTCACAAAATCTCTACAATAAAAAAATTTATGAGGTTCTTCTATACTAATCCTCAAAGTTTATCTTAGGGATATGTGCTACAATTAGAGTTTATCTAAATCTAGTTTACATGGTTTTTACTAAACCTTTTCTGATACTTACTATAGTGCCCCAAACCCAGTTACTCAGAGTCGGGGTATTATTTTAATACATTGGCATGGTTACAAGGAATAAAGTACCGAATAACCGATTAATTTAGCAGTCTTGGAAAATAGATTACATACATGAACACTACATTACACATTCTAACATACACAGAAAAATAATCCTTTGAGAATGCCATTGTTCCTTTAGCTTAACCATGCAACTCAAACATAAAAAACTTCTTGGGATCCTGGGAAAATAAATCATAAGAAAGGGGTGAACTCAAATGGTCAGTAAGGGTAAATAATTTAGCGAAATCTATATACTTATAATCCAAGATTTGTGATAAAAACAATATCCTTTTAAACAAATATTTTAACATAATAGGAAAAATTAATTAAAACATTACCGTATAAACATGCACATGGATATTCTACTAGTCAAATAATCACATAGAATAACTAATTTCTCAATGAGGGAATGTACAGTACCAGACATTAATTTCTCTATCAAGACCTCGTCCCAGGAACTAGGGTCTAACTATAACCGGACCCCCACCCAGAGAGCCTCTGTAACCGAACTCCATCCCAGAGAGCCTATGTAACCGGACTCCGACCCAGATAGCCACTTTAACCATACTTCATCCCGGAGAGCCTCTGTAACCGGACTCCAAGTTGGAGGGTCTGATGTAACCAGACCAAAACCCGGAGGTCTTACTTTTACCGGTCCCCAACCTGGAACATACTACTCCAATACATTAATCATAAGAAAAGGTTGAAATATAACATAAATATTCGTATTAAAAATTGAATAGAAAATGTCAATACTTTATCCATAAACCATGAACTGTATAAAAATAACACATCCATATTCAAACATATCACAAAACATTCAATACAATATGGAATATTCTTACCATAACAAATCAACTTCAATCATGTTTAAAATCCATTAATTGATATTCACATAGTTGAAAATGATTTGTAAAACTCTTTGAGAGAAATATCTCTTTTTCTTGAAAACATTTTAAAGTAACACAATTTAGAAAGGATGAAATTTAAATACATTTTTGAATCAAAGTGTCCCATACCACTTGGAAACATTTCAATGGAATTAAAATTTTAAAAACATTCATGTTCATATAATTAAATCCTTAAAAACCATTTTGGAAAACATTGACATTAATGAGAATGGTTTAGAATAATAAATCTTTAAAACATTTAAAATGATTTTATAGTTAAAGAGTCCCTTAAAAATAATCCTTTTGAATACTCTCTTATGAAAAATGGGCGTGGATTATAAATATGTCCCAGTAAAAAATTACTCATAACCAATCTCAGATTATAATGAGATTGAGGAGTTAACCCTTACCTTGCACATTCCTTTGGTCGAGGGTACGTTTAACCTCCTATATAATGACCATTGTATGTTATTAAATTATAACAGAACCATATTCATATTTATTATATCATACATGATTCATTTATGACTTTATACTAACCATTTTTTAATGATTTCCATGTTAAATTAACATTTTGGGTAATAATCGCTTTCTCTATCGTATGTGTTTTAACCATTTATTCATGATCATATCATTTTGATCATGATTTAAATTATTCTAGATTATAAACCATGATTTATATATAATATATATTTATAATATAAATATTTATAATAGATGTATATACGGAATGGAAGGAAATGTTTATTGATACGATAGGTAGTACGTACGCATAAACATTGTTTCCATTTTCATATCCTATTGAACAGATGTAAGTGAATAAGATATATGTAAGTACATACATTCATTCATACATACATACTTACTTACATACATACATAAATATATATATCTAGAATCATCATTATGTCATCTATTACATACTTATTAATAATATATATTTTTATAATCATCGTTGAATGGTGAACATTGAAACGAACCCCATCGCGTCATGGAGACGGTAATATGTACGTAACCACGAGAGACATTATCATTATTTTTATTTGAAATTGTATGTAAATATATGTTTTATAATATATACAGAATCAATAACATATTATATTTATTATTTACATCAACTATACTTCATTATTATACCCATCCAAATAATAATGTATTGAATAACAACAACACCACAACGTGGAGACGGTAAGCCGTATGTACGCATGTATGGTGACATTTCATTCATAGGATGGATAAAATAATGAAAATTTTTGTACAATATTTATAATAACATCACAATATATAGAATATATTGTAGGTTTTATTTTATAATTCAAATAACAAAGATAGAGGAAGTGGAAGAATGAAATATTTACCTCTATTTTTGGGTTCTTCCTTTTGACATGATCAAACGGGCCCTATAAGATGGCTTTCTAACCCAATGAAGTTCTCTACGATGAAGGGAGGATAGTTTATATTATATTTGTGCAGGTTTTGGCTGACAAAAATGGCTTTGAAGGTGTGAATTTGAGAGAAGGGGGAGTGCTCTTTTATAAGAGGTGTGAGGGGCACCTTAGGAAAAGATTGAAATATTATTTTATAATAAAATAATATTCGGTTTATAATGGCTCCAAATTGATTTATTTAGAAGCTAATGTGGGTATGGGTCGAAATCCTCTCAACCAATAGGTTTTAGACAAGTTTTGTTTACCATTTTAACCATATATTTTAGATTTAACTCTAAGATAAATAATTTAACATTTACAGCGTCTTCTTGTATTCTTACACTATATTGTTAATAAACATAATATAAACATACTAGAGAACCTCAAGTGGTTCATTGATGACATATATAATACTATTTAATCCATTTGGCCTAATATTATATTTTTAGGAATATTATATCAAACAATAATATAGTATATGTTTTAAAAATTAATTTATGTCAATTTTGACACAATTTGGTATTCTATTTTTGTGAAAGTCAGAAACACAGTATCACTTCAATTTATTTTTTCAAAATCAACCCTATCATGTCATATTATCCTATTAAATTAGTAGAATTCATAAAAACTCTCATATTATATTTATTTGGATATTTATAATATAAATTATTTTAATCTTTCATTAATAAGGTAAGTACTGCATCATCAATGTGTCATAAATAAATTCAATTATGGAATTTCTAAAAATTATAAATAAAATATTTTTATTTAAGAAATATTTTTATCTTCTAATGAATATTTATAGTTGAATTTTTCTTATGTGTAACCCTATATTAAAAATGTTTTAGTTATGAAAACTTGAATTTAACACTTTTAACTCTTCTTTAAATTAAATAATAATAAATGTCCTAATCTAATACAAGGGGACCTAAAGGATCATATTTTAATACTAAGGTTGTTTATGATAGAATTAAACTTATCCAATAGAATTAAGACATGTTTTTGGGTAACAATAATTTCATTTTACCCTTAATTTCTCTATTTACTTCTAACCATGGTAAATAAAACTAAAAAGATACTATTCACCCAAAATTATTTTCATCTTATTGAACCAAATTTTAATTTCTGATATCAACTTTATCTCTCAGAATTTTGAAATTCAACTCACAGAATCTGTAAAATTAGGTTTTATGTAAATTTGCAAATTCTCTTAGGAGGTGGGTAAAAGATGGTAAATGGTTAAATAAAACTTTATATATCGAAAATTATTATAAACTGACTCCAATGAATTAAATTTAACATATATAGGTATTATGTATCTATTTTTACCAAAAGAAAATTAAATAAAATAAATAATTATTTAAATAAAAAATCTGTTTTAAACTATAACTCAGTGTTTTTGACTATTCATCAAAAATAGAAAGTTTTCATAAAAGTACCAAAAATTAACCCTAAGATAATTTTGATATTCTGAATTCAATAATGAATTATATTTTACCAATTTCTAAACGTAGAATTTGCATAAAATAATTTATGATTAATTCCTGTTGTCAAAACCCAAAAGTGCATTTTTAAAACTAATAACTATTAATAGATAGACAATTGTTTATGTCCAATTTGAAAGTGAAATTACATACAATGACCATCAATGGAATAAATGGTAAAAATATTATCTATTTATACATCCAATTCATTAAAACTTATAATTCAACATTATTAATTATTTTTATTAAAAAATTTGTTTTATGTTCAAATATAGTACTTTTTACTATTCCAACAAATATTAATGTTATCAGGAAAACACCAAAAATTTATTTAAACTAAATTCATATGTCTAAATTCTAAAAAAGAAGTTTATTTTGTCAAATTGAATATATAAAAGTTTCAAATATTGTATTTAAAAAGGGTTCACAATTAATAGGCTGTAAAATTGCATTTTTATGAAAAAAACTTCCATTATCCAAAAAAATGAATTTGTTCTTACATTATTTCTAAGAAACTCATAATATGGATTCTACAATTATAAGGATTATATAAAGTTTAAAATTCAGTTAATACTATTGACAACCACTTTTACACTACTATTTTGGTATGTCATGGTGCGCTTGAACACGGTGTTGTGTGTAGTGCAAGTTATATAATTACATTGAAGAAATAACATACTATGAAATCTTGGGGTGTTACAAAGAGTCTCCCCTATGAATCACCTATGACATAGATATTAGCCAGTATAATCTATTTTTTAGGTATATGTTCTTGAGGTCATGTGATACAACAAACTCAGAGAACCATTCAGGCGCATTCGGGTCCAGGACGTTATAGTTGTGGGGTGATTCTAAACAATATTTTTCATGGATATAATTTTTACGATTCATATATAATAGTTTATTTAAATATTTATTATCCATATAATATCACATAAATATTATAAGCTTATCCATGATAATGCTTATATTAATTATTCTTAACTTATTTATTTTATTATTTCATATATTTTATTATTATTTATAAATATTGATGTTCTTCATGATAGGGAAACATAACCAATTCACAGGATTGTGTTTCCTTGATGTGTTTTCAAATTTTTATATGTTTATGATATGTTCATTTTGAGTACTAGAAAAATTAATCCACTTATATAATAAATTAAAGATAGGTGGGGGAATGTATCATTATAAACCCCTAAGGATATCTCTCAAAAGGCATGAATTATCTCCCGATACATTATTTATTTTTTCTCTCACCAGTTTACAATGAAACTCCCAATATAATTCATTAAAAAAATCTTTTTCGAAAATCTTAAGTTTGAGTGCATTAAAAATTAATACCTTATTTATCTGAAAAATGTATTTGAATGTAATTGTGTAAGGTGATTTATTATTATGCAAGTCTACCTTGAATTTTTCATCTCAATTTCAGAATTATCAATACAAATAAATAATAGCATACCTCCTATTTTATTCTTCATCATTTTAATAAGATCTTCAATATCCATAATATATAAAAAAAATGACAAGATGTTGGTCATGCATCAATCTTATTCCTCTTCTACAAGATTCTTCACACATAAAATATATATACATGCTACAAATGTGTTTTTTTACTAAATATCCCCTTAACTTGTTCTTTCGCGTCTAAAATATAAGGATATCACTGGCTAGGTATTCAATCCTTAAATTTCATTCTTCCACAATTCATAATATCTGTATAAGTAAAACCAAAACCATATTGACCTCTTCTTACTTCTCTTCTTCATCCTCCTACATGATTAAAAATATTTTCTCTTTATGAGTGATATCAACTCCCCTCTCCCTCTATTAATTTAATATAAAATATTTTGAGCAGAATACAATATTTGTTGGATAAGTATCATACACCTACAGTTTTATTAATATTCGTAATATTTTTTATTTTATTATTCTCAAAAAATTATGCAAATATTTTATATATTCTAACTATATAAATTCTATTATAAATTTCCCCATGAGATTCTCAATTTTATCAGCATAATCACAAGGGTATTTCCCCTTTTGATATCTGATATTATAAATTCTAAATTTCTTATGAAAATTATAAAATAATGTTTTTATAATATATTACCTCATATTTATTCCATAAATACTTGAGATACTCATTTAAACTAGAAAAATAATTTCACTTAATAAACCCTCTTATTCCGATCTCCACAGTTGACAGAAATCGTCATTTTTGTAATAATAGAATTATTAGACCAAGATTATCCCAATTAATTCAAATCTATTTCTCTAAAAAAATCTTATTTAATCATGACCTTTATTTTCCTTGGAAATTCATGATAATATACATTCTTTGATCTATGTCATAATTATATACTATAATAGACTCCTATAGTTTTATGTTATTCTATATGGGGAACATCGTTCTTCATCAAATATTATCATTGTTATTATTTTCCAAATTCACTAATATTAAAATAAATATGATATTTGAACATTATGAATATTATAGAATAACAAAATTTCTTTCTAAAAAATTCTCACATTCTTCAGACTGATAAACTGTATGCAAGAAATAGAATGAATTAAATATCACTTTAGAAAGCTCAATAATCTCTTATATAGCACATAAAACAACAGAATAAACCTAACATATACTGAATTGTTTCTTATGTATACCCTATAATATCTTATATATCATCTATTTACCCATAATACCTTTCCAAATTCTTTTATGTATCATCTTATGTATCATCTTCCAAACATTATGATGTATCAGGAATATATTACACATCACTCTATAAATATCAACTATACTCAAACGTATCTTATTTTTATAATGAATCATTTCATTTGATAAGTTTTAATATTTACATTAGAATATACCATCCGTATATAGTGGTATAGATTATGTATGGACACGAAAACCTTACAAGACTTCTAAAATATATTATATATCATGGCGGGACTCAAAGATTTAAATTTGTAGAATATAGATAATGTTAAATATATTAGTGTGATCCAAAACGTTTTCAATATTATAATCTGATAAAATCCTATATATTACCTTTTCTATTTATTATCTCCAACAAAGAATTCCAAAATATTTAAATTTAACTTTAGGACCACATTAAAAATTCTTAGGGAAACACCAGCCATTCCAACCCATCATTATATAACTCAAATGAAATTTGAAAATTATCAAAATATTTCCAAACCACTTTATCTAAATTAGTAAAGAAATGAATCTTATAAATACTATTTTTGAGTATTTAAATATAATAATAATTCCCCACTTAGTTCTATATTAAATATTTTTCATCATATACTCTCAATAATTATTCTTAAATATTTTTCAAATATATGTCCGACCTTCATCATATTTTCTCTGTTATCTGGATCTCAATAAACTTAAAAATACATGATATATTTTATATTCAATATACTAGAAATAATTATTATTAATCTATAGATTGATACAAACTCTTTTCGCTAGATTTCATCATTCCTTAATAATATTTAATCACTACCATTTTCACTCAATTTATATATCATCAATCCAAATTTTAAAACTACTTATATATCATGTTATATAAAATTATCTCATAATATAAATAATGAATTTATTCTTATTAAATCCAACTAAATTATCATTATATAAAATTACCACTTGCATAAAATTGAGTATTCCAAAAAACCAAGTAGTATCATTCTTGATCTTCAATATCAATATATAACAACATATCAATATCATATATGTATCTATGTTGTAAATATATGAATATATTTTCTTCAGTCTATATAATGGCATACTACATCAATCCATTTGATATATAGGAACATTTATTTTTTATCTCATATATCCTATATTTACCAAACTAGCTTCTCAAGATCATCATCTCTTATTTATAAAAAATACATAACTTACATTTACTTGGTTATTTAAATTTCACCATATGAGGGTTTTTTCAATACCTAATTAAATTTCCAATTAAGGAAAAATCCATGTGCCCTATATCTTACTAATCCCCATTTTGAATAAAAATAAAAATAAAAAAATTAGAGGGGAACAAATAATCATTTTATGATTTAATTTTGATCAAAACTCCATATTCTATCCAATATGAATGTAAAACCTAGTTATATTAAGAGAATGATGAGATCACACATTCATTATAAATTATCCAATAATTAGTCAACTATAAATCTACATAATCTAGCTCAGTTTAGAGATGAAGGGATACTAAAAGAGGAATCAAAATTATTCATATGAAAACCAATATGTCATAACAACTCATATTTATCATTTAAGGGACTATTAAAATAAATTTTAAAAATAATCACCTGTAATAACAAAGAAAAACACATTAAATAAATTCTAATACCGGAATTCCTCTCCCTTTGCAGTTACGTTGTTTCTTAATCAGCTCAGTAAATTATTGCCCTTATAAATAAAATTGATTCAATTAAAACCAATATAGGAAAAGGATTATCATAAATTAACCAAAATTTTACATAAGAACTATCCCTTTTTATATTAACATGAAAATGTTTTTATTTTATAACCACCTCAACAAAACTCCCCCTCATGGGATAAGATCCATCAATCTTCAGCATGGTTGGTGTTTTTTAAAATGATATCCAATAATATCTTTTTAATACTAGTCGATGTACTATGAGGATTCATCATGATTCTAGTAAGATTACTATATTTTGGATGTAACATAAAGATGTATAATTATTATATAACTCAAAAATTTATCCCATACACACATCAACTTCAATTCCATGGAAAAAAAACTAACTCTATAATTATAGCAATCAAGTGGTTTCTCTGTATATTTTACTAAGAGAAGTATGGGGTAGATTTTATTCATAACCATTAAATACTATTATTATTTTCAGTAATAGTTTTTTTAACTCTTCATATTATATGCTACATTGATTTTATATAACTAATCATTCAATGGAAAAAATGTATTCTCGTTTTCCCAAATAATCTTCTCATGTGCTATTGAATTTTTCACATCACCTAGTAAGCAACATTTTTTTATACTTTCTATATCTTATTTTATAGTTCCGATTGGTTTAGAAACAAATCATGCATTTTATATTAATTTTCCTAGTTTTCTCAATTTTTCCACATAGTTTCACAAGAATTCTTGAGTTACCCTTCCTTAGAAACATCTAATATTCTATTTTTATGTATTCTTCCAAAGAAAACATTTTGTCTGTCTCATGGATTAATTCAATAATTAATTCTAGATTTCCCTATCTAATTTTTTTTATCATGTCCTATTTATAATAATAAGCGATGTGGCCATTGATTTTAGAATATAATTATCTCTTCTTTGGTGTAGTATCCTTATCATACTTCTTCTTTGGAATTATTTACCTAAAACTATTATTTTTTTTACAACCAAATAGAAACCAAAATTTTCTTATATTTATTCTCATAACTTGTGTTATTTTATCATTAAAATAATATGATTTATGTTTGGTTTATTTAAACCAACACACGAAGTCACAATACCCACACGTGTTACAAAATTCATACACATTGTCAAGGATTTCAAATCCATTTGAAGTTAATAGGTTTACATTTTATTGTGATCTTTACTTATACTTAACTATCCCCTTGATAAAAGCCTCTTATATTCTCTATGAATTGAAATAATTTTCCAAAATTTAATAACTTTTGTCCAAAACGTCCACAATATCAATAATATAAAAAAAACCATGATTTTATCTTATATTTTCAACTTCATATATCATGAAAAAATTGTTTTTATAGAAAAATATATTATTTTTTATTCTCTTAGGGAAAAAATAATCATTATAGTATTTATATCCACAATTTATTAAATATTTGGTTTCATAGAATATGTTTTACCAATATCTAACATTATTTTGATTTATAACCTGTAGTTTTCATGTAAAATGTGTTAGTGAAAAATTATTTTTACGGAGTAAGGTTTACTTGTTTAATTGATCATGTAGTAGATAGATCATTAGTTGGTCTCAATACCTTATTTTAACATATTTGATTTTTTCAGTTATTTGAGAATAGTATAAGAAACTTTTAGGAAAACACATCTTTTCTTTTGAGTTTCTAAACATTCATCTTGTGTCATTTCCATATTTATCACTATTACTTTTTTTCTCAAGAAACATCCTTATGGGTATATTTTTCACAATTTCAACTGATCTGAAAATTTATTCCTATTTATATTTCATCTTCTTAAAAATATCATCATGATTTTTCTACTTTCTTATAATGAGTTTTGAAGATCCCTCAATATTTTCTATTTTGCCTCAATTAATAATTATTTACATCAATAATATATTTTTAAGTTTCTTCTAAATAATAGAACTTGTCATAAAATTTTATTCGTATCCCTATATTCTCATTAGTTAGCTTTAGAAACAATTCAACATCCATAGATAATTTTTCTTTAGGGTCAACGGGGACTGTTCTATGGTTTCAATAATTTTTATGAGAGATTTACACATTTGTGAATTTTTAGTCAGTGATTATTCAATTGCATGAAATCCAAACTACATATATGTTTTGTCATCCTATACGTAATTATAGACTCCAATATATATGTGATAACTTCATTAGGTATTTTTTTAAATAATCCTTCATTTCAAAGTAATAATAAATACATGTTTCAACATGAACATTTTTTTCATCCTATTCTTCATTCTTTA
The DNA here is from genome assembly GCA_963277665.1 of Viscum album. Lineage (NCBI taxonomy): Eukaryota > Viridiplantae > Streptophyta > Magnoliopsida > Santalales > Viscaceae > Viscum > Viscum album. Next base: position 812,495,776 of record OY728122.1, on the reverse strand, counting down.
AGAGGATGATTTTATATATTTAATTAATAAACAATAAATTTATTATGATCAATTAATAGTTTAAACTATTTATCATTTTATGTATTCTTTATCATATTTCCCTCTTTTTCCTGTGTCCTTAAATGTTTTCATGTAATCCATCATATTTGATTTGAATGTATACAAAAAAGATTATTCAAAACTAGATTTAATTCCAAAAATATAAAAACAACCAGGAAAATATTGGATCTAGTTAAAGGTATAAACTACCCTGATACTAATTTAAGTGATGAATATAACAATCAATTTTTACCTACCAGATCACTGCATGATGATACTGTTGTTATTATAGATGAAACTATAGGACATTGTCAATATCAATTTCCCTAATATAACTATTTGATGGGTATATTATTAAACACATATTTTTCCATCATAAACCGTTTTGACAGAGAGATGGGATTATACTACCACTCATACATGAGATTACCACTGTTTTAAAAATATCTCCCTTATCTCAGATACCCTTTATATTTATCAGTGATACGTGTGGTCACATTGAATTTGGGGGGGGGGGGGAGGAGGGTTTACAACAATACGATCTTGTTTTATGGAATTATTTTCTATTTTAATTACCCATATTAATATTCAAAACTCTATACCAATTAGAAAAAAATGGATATTTTCATTAATTTATAACATTAAATGTCACATGGAATTTAGGAAATAAACAAGAGAAGTAGAACACATAATTTTTATAACACTCACCTCTGATGGGTGGGACTGTATCCTTTCTCTATTTAGTTTGAGTCTGATACTTAAATATCCAATAATATAATTATGTGAATATTAGTGGGGAATGTATCATCTAGTACACCTATGGTTATTTTCCAAAAATTCGATATTATATCTCAAAATGTTCTTTATATAGGCTCTCACTAATTTATAATAAAACTCCAAATCTCATTCTTAAAGAAGTGTATATTCTAATCTCTTATATATCATTGGATACAAGGTAAGCTCTCATTCCTAAAAAAAATTCTTTGACTGCATATGTGTAATATTCTATAATGGTAAGTATTCCTTATACTCTTCTTCTCAATTTCGTACTTATTAACACTTGTAAGTAATAAAATCCTCACATTATCTTCTTCCTTTTTCATATTTGTTCTTCAATATCCAAAATATATAAAACTAATAGAATCACACTGGAATTACCTGAATCTTCTCCTTCTTATATATATATATATATATATATCATTTTCTGTTTGTTCAATTGTAGTGTAAAAATTTATCAACTCTCTTCTTCACTTATTATATGTCTTCTACAATATAATGATATCATAATGGAAATATTTAATCATTCTCCTTCATATTAATCAATGAATACTATTTATTTAAGTGATAAAATCACCTCAACTACCACCTCCTTCCTCTATTCTTCTTCATCTTCCTCAACGTATAATATTTTATCTCTCTAAATATATTTGAATTATATCTCATATTATTTTTTTAATATATAAAATATTTAGTTGAATAAAATTTTGGTTATTTATATCTCATACACTAACACATATCTCCTTCTTCTTTATCACCCTTTATAATAATATTCTCAATATATTATCTGATTTTTTTATTTTTTTAATATAAAAAAATAGTATATTCAGCACCATGATATTACCAATTTTCTAAATTTTCTAATTTCGTTTTATACCACAATGATCCATATTTTATTAAAATATCTATTAATTCCCATTTCCTCATAATATTATTTTTCTAATAAACCATCTTGAATAATTTTTCATCAATACCGTTGATTCTCCGTCTAAGTGGATAAGACATTAATCTTATTAAAATATCATGTTTTGATCTCCATAATTATCTATAAATCTTCATATCTGACATTAAAGAATTTTCAAATAATTTTTATCTCTGTTAATACTTTAAAAATTTTTAATTAAATTATATTCTTTATTCTTATTTTAATTTTATCATATACTATATTTTTTATCCATGTTTAATTTTCTTCCTATAGAAAAAACTTGTGGGAGAGATTTATCTACACAATGAAACAATTTAATCATCAATTATTCTTTCCATTATTCATGGGTAAATTGGGGTTATTCAAAGAATCCTTATATTTCATATTTAATATCATCACAATATTATCCCACTTCATTCTAGATAATTATCATATTTTTTAAACTGAAGAACCTTACAATAGAAATAAAATACCTTTCATATAAAATCAATGAGCTCAATAATATCTTATGTTTTATTTGTAACTTTATATTAAATATTATATAACATAACTTATATCTTATGCAGAAATTGTAATATCTTATATATCATCGTCGTATCCTTAATATTTTACCGAATTCTACTCAGTGCCATTTTACATATCATCTTAAAAAATATTATGTATCATCTAGATGATTTTACATATCCCTATATATCTTTTTATCCTCCAGAGTATCTTATGTATCAAAATTTAGAATATAACATAACTTATTAAATTATTAACATTAGTTTATATCATTGACACACATTGGGATATATTATATATCAATATGAAAATCTTAGTCTTCATCTAAAAGATGTCACCTATCACAGAATGAATCCAAAATTTCCCAATGTACAATGCAGATAATATAACATATTGTTGTTATATATAGTAATTAGATAATATAATACTCTTATAAAAACTCACATATTCCATTTCAAATTATTCATCTCCATCTGGTAATTCAAGAACATCCATATGTAAGATAATGACATCATTAAAAATTATCAGGGAAACTACAAACACTCCATCCCATCCTAAAATAACTAAAATTAATTTTAAAAATTATTATAATGTTTAAAATGCAATTTAACAACAATGTTATTTCCTTACAATCCATTCATAATCTTCTTTAGTATTTTAATAGATTTTTACTACCTCGCCTTCATCCTTATCAAATATTTTCTATCATATATTCTCAATAATTTCATTAAAATACTTATCAAATAAAAAAAACACCTTCCTTCTATTTTCGAAATTGTTCATTTGTAAATAAAATTCATCATCCCATTGATAATGTCCATTTATTATAGAAAAAAAAGATTTTGAAAATATAAGGATAGTTACCCACAAGTTTACTTATCTTTTTTTATTCCAACAACTTCAATTACAACATGCATAATTCTATTTTGATATTATCCTTTAAACCATTAAATCATGAAAATTACCATGTTTTAAATAGTTATCCCCTTATACATAATATATTCTATGTGATTACAATAGGGTCTAACTTAATAATTATTATATAATATAGAATACTCTTTAAATATAAATATTCTAAAACACAATGTAGAAATAATCTTCTCCTTCACTATCAATATATAACAACGTCTCGTTATATTGACTTCATCAATATTACCATAAAATTAATAAGACATCCTTTGTATATAAAATTGAAGATATCTTCACAAAATATCACATGTAGAAACTTATATTTTATTTTCTGTACAACCTATATTGAAATTACCTACTTCTAAAAATCATAATCTCTTACTAAAAACAAATAAATCACTAAAAACCCTTTGAATATCAGGGTATAAAATGAAAATAACACATTGATTTAATTATAAATGAAAAAAAATTTAATATAATAATATTTCAGTTAATTCCAGCCAAGAAATAAGAGATTCTTGTGATGAATAATGGAGATCTCAACATTTTACTCATCAATAAAAATTGAATTATTATTGAATTTATTTATCAAAATATTTCCAAAGAATATGATATCATATATTTTGAATAAAAATTTCTCAATTTCAAAAAATACCAAAAAATTTAATATTAATTATGGGAGATATATGGATGTTTATTATACAGGTTAAAAATATTCCAGAAAAATATATGGAGTAAAAAGTGATTAATTAGTTTTTAAATAAAAAATATTATATATTGCATGGATGTAAGATCTCCATTATATTTATAAATTTTTTTTGGGTTAAGTGATAAGAGTAAGATTAATTTTATTTCTTAAAATTGTGATAAATAGAATTATAAATTATATCTATACTTTAGAAAAAATATAAAAAAACATTAAAATAAAATATTTAGGAAAAATTATCAATTCAATGATGGAATAAATGTGTATTTACAATAATATGATTATTAAAAAAGATGTGAAGTGGTTTCATTGAATATTATAAAATAAATTATGGAATATTCTGGCTATATTTATTGTTCGATGATATAATATTCCTTCCAAAATTTTCATTATGTTTTGTATAATTCATGCATAATTTATATGATATTTTATTAATAATTACAAATCCTATGAATAATAATTGATCTAAATTACCTATTATGTAACCTAAAACATTTATTACTTTTTGAACCACAATAGGTGTTATTGAAACACAATATATTATTTTTAGATATCTTCAAGAGACATGTAAATGGTGTGATCAAAATGGATATGGTGTCAAATAGTTTGTCTCTATTATTATATATTACGATAAAATGTGATTCCATGAAATTATTATAAATGGAGGATAAAAAACCCAAATTCCTTCTAAAGACTCAATGTAAGAAAATATAGGTTCTTTGTGATATAGTTGCTCATTAGATAAGAATGATGTGAAAAATATCATAAACAATGATTAAAAAATATAATGGGAGAGTTTTTATATTCCATAATTATATCTCAATTAATATCAAAGGCATAAAAAGTTAATATTTAAATTAAAAATGTAATGTATAATAATGCTCATTATTAGGATAGATAAAAACTAAACATAATAATTTTTTCACAATTATGATAAAATAGACACTATGTTTTTTAAGGAATGTATAAATAAACATATGGTCGAGAGATGGATAAATAATAATACATGAATAAGGATATTACAGAAATATATTTAATTTTTATGATGAGAATAATTCCTTATATATTATAATGTAAATGTAAAATGTACATAAACAAAAATTTTCTCACCACATCTTCTAAAACAGTATGCCATGTTGGATTAATGATGATTTTGTACATAATTCCAATTTTTTTTAAATTGATATGAAATCAACGTATAATGACTACAATAATGTTAATATAATAAAAATATATAAAAGTATGGATATTCAGTCAATAATACATGTATTATTCGAAAAAAAACATTTATATTCACATGAGTAATAAATCAACCCAAGGACATAATGATTTTATATAATTTTTTGATGATTCTAATATATTGATATGTTTTTTTAATATAATTGAAAAACAATATTTATTAATATATAAAATATTCATAACATTGATCTAGAATAAAATGATTATGTTAGGAAATTTTTTTAGTAATATAAAATCACCTAATAGAAAAATTGGATATTTCAATGATATCATAAGAATAAGTAATTAAAAAGGAATTTATATCTCCATAAATATTTTTAAAAGGTTTTTGAACAGAATAATCTAAGAATCAAAGATATAAAACTATTCATAAAAATAAAACATGAAAAACTGAAATAATTTTTAGACAATAAAACATTATGAAGACTTTGTATGAATTTTTTTAAATATAATTAAGATACAATGTAAAATGATATACGGTATAGAAGTATTTCAAATTTTAATAATGTTTAAATTTTTGTAATCCCCAACATGTTCAAATTTTATAATAAAAATAATAGAAAATTTAATTTGTGAGTGGATGGTTATATCCTTCATGGATACACTTATAATGGAAGATAATATTTTGATATCTTATAATTTAATTTCATTAAATAATCTCTAGTGATAAGAAATCAGTAATGGATTAATGAATACATTGAAGAAGATGATGCATTTATTTGTATATATCAAGATATTTTTTTCCAAAATTGGGATAAAATTATTATGTAGAGTGAGTGATAATTTTATTTTTCTTTCATAAGTGTTAAATAAAATATATTATGGGAAAAACAGAATAACATAAGGGTAATTATGAATGTGGAGTTTAGGAACATAATAGATTATCTTGATGTTGGAGTTCAAACATAGATAACATTGATGAAAACATGTTATATTAAATTAATTTTTCATGTTGAGTGAAATTATGTTTAGTAATCACATAAAAATAAAAAATGGATCAATTCAATGGATAGTCAGACCAATAAAAATGAATAAATGTAATTGTCTTTAGTGAATTAAACAAAAAAGTAATATTTAAAAAAATTCATTTTTTTAATGATATTTAGAATGGTAAAGGATTTGTTTCTAAAAATAACATATTTATTATTCATAAATATCATGTAAAAGTGAAAGTATTTTTTAGGAAAATTTTATCCTATAAAAATTTATCATACCTATCATTAAATTTTCACAATGAAATTTTAAATAATTTCAAGTACATTTAATATTAAATTTTTTAAATAGTGGGCATGATAATCATATATATATTGAGAAACTAGATTTATGTTTACCTGATGAATCGAGAATCAGATAATTATAAATAATTAAATGTATACATTTGATGAAGAAAACATTGAGAGATGTGTATTAAATGTTTAATACTTATTTTATGTGCATGAGAATCAATAACAAAACTATATAAAATATGATATATATTAGATAAAATAATACTAACTCTCTTATAGATATTTAATATATTAATGGTAATATTTTTATAGGAGGCGATGCTACTATATTAAATGATTTCACATCACTATTGGAATGTAGGTTTGATATGCTGATTCTTGGTAAAATGTCATTCTTATTTTGAAATTATGTACTGTAAAAATAAGAAAAGATATTTTTTATCAAGTGAAGTACGTTCATGGATCTCATAAGTATTTAATTGTGATGTTATTAATGTAAGTGTCTAAGTATATATATATTAGTACAAAATTAGTGATTCATTATGTAGGAAAATATATTCTAAAAAAGGAATTGAATATCATTTGGGATTATATATTAAATGATAAAAACAAAACCTGAAACTATTTTCATTGTGAATTTATAAGTGAGAATGAAAATTAATCACAAGAAGTTTCATTTGATTTAAATAAATAGTATAATTTAATAAATAATAGTTTTTTATAAATATTTTTTTTATATAAAAAGAAAACAAAACATGTTTTATAGAGATAACATGATGAGAACATGGATGAATCCATTATCAATTAAAATTTTACATGAGGATATGTATTTTTACTTGAAAAATCATGTATTTGTTTACAGATTATTTTTAAAAAAAATTTTGTATACAAAAATAAATAATATACTATTTTAATGAAATCAACAACATTAATTTTGCGGTGAAGTCATAGTTATAATGAATGTGAACTAAGGTAAATGATTTATTTTAAATTGGGATTTATAATAAAAGTCAAATTAATTTTTCAATGTTCCTAGTTGAACACTAACGATAAAGTAATATGAAAATTAGATTCCAAATTAACATTGAGATGCTATAAAATAGATATCACATGTTATATTATTCTAATATTAAATTTAAACAAGTTTACATATTCATAAAACCTAGTTCAAAGGATATCCTTTTAAATAAATGAATCAATTTTGGAACATAATATTTTTTTAAATAAAATTGTTATAATTAAAATTTCATCTCCCCCATATGATCTAGGTTATATTGAAAAAGTGGGATAAATATACAAAAATCCATTCCTATTTTTGTAAGATAAATTGAAAAAATTATATTTATAAAAGGATACGACTATTTAAAAATGTTAGAATGTTTATATTATTTGTTTGATCAATTTATATAAATAAATTTACATTATTCATAATATATTTTAAATAATCCCTTCAATTGGGGTGAGAATAATATTTTTTTTAGTGTTTAAAAAGATGAATAAATAATGATGTACTAGTATAGTCACAAAAGAGATATAGAATGATATTATATATTACATAATAAACGAGGTATATTTTTTAAGGATTTATGTCAATAATGTTTCCAAAAAAATAAATGGGGAGGAGGCCACCGAGAATGGCATTGGAGTTTATTTAAAAAATAAATAATTATAAAATATTATTAATTGATAAATTTTATTTCCCCACAAAAACCATTATGACATGTGATATGGTTTCAGGAATGTCACATAATAGTGTGAGCATAGTGAATTATTTTTAAATTAGATAATGTATCACATGAAACGATACATGAATTCATATTTCATGGTTCGTTCCATTTATGTGTGTGTTTTATTTTTCAAAATAAACAAAGGATGTGAAATATTATTTACTATAGTGTAAAATAATAAAATATAATTTTTTTATCGACAATATACACAATTGAAGGGGGTAAAATGAGTACAATGGATAATTGAGCAGTATAAACATAGTACTCTACATCATAATTTTTTTGTAAAGGTAACACAATACATATTCTATAAATTCATTCACTAAGAATTTTATAAGGATACAACTAATTTTAATGATTTAAATTTAATCTCAATAATAATTCTTATTTCATATAGTATGTATAGTGATGTCTAGAAAAACTTTTGATATTTTTTTGTTGAATATATTTTGAAATTTAAATTTTATTTAATTTATTTATTCAATGGTATATGGATAGTTTAAAAACTAATTTATTTGGCCATATTAGAAATGGGTAATATGTAAAAAAAAATTTATATTCTAAATTAAAATAATTTAAACTCATAAATTTGTTGATTTAAAATGAGAGAATTAAATAGAGATCATGGATGAGTTATTTTACGTCGTGGGATCAAATTTGAATGATTTTATGTTAGAAAGGTAGTTTATATTTATATGATATTATGACATGTTTTTATGGGATAATCGTAGATATTTTATTCAATATATTTAAAAAATATATATTTAAAATGATTTATAATAGAGAAATTATAATGGAGTCTAGGATTATTCCCCATTTCTTATTTAATTTGTTTCTAGAAAAAAAATGAATTATTCTATGAATTAGGGTAAAATATTTACACCAAGGATAATATTTTTAAAATGAGAAGTGAACCAAATTAGAATATATATGTGTCATAATAATAATATAAATCCTTATTCATTAAAAATATATCTACATGAATTATATATAATAAGAATATTTTTATTATAATTAATAGTAATGGTTATATTGATGAAATTTGTAAATTTTTTTGAATGAAATTGATCACTTATTCATCCCATTTACCAGCTAAGGGATCACTAATATTTGGGACTATCACAAACACATACCTTGTTACACTCTATCCAGAAATAAGCTGTATTGTAAGTTAGGTCACCATTATCCGCCAGTATATTATGTCAATATTCGTTCATAGATGAAAACCAATATGGGTTAACATAAATAATAGAGAAAAGTTTTTTTACATTTTTTATAAACAATATACTATTATTTCTACTAAAAAGATATTAGGTTTCTATAGAAAATAAAATTTATCATATATTGTATAGGAATAAAAATATCCAACCATAAGATCACCCATGAGAGTTTTAGAATAATCCCTATAAAATCAAACACATACCTTAATAATATTTTAATTATTAATAGACAACATATTTAATCAAGATATTTGAAAAATATAAGAGAATTATATAAATACATGTATCCAAATAATGTGTGAATCTCTAAAATATTTGGGGATTATAACACTCAACTAAATGTTATAGTGGTACCTTTGGAACAAATTTATGGGAGAGAATGATATTCATAAACTATAGAGTTCAGATTCTCATAAAACCATTCCAATTTTATATTAGTATTATATTAATTAGATAAGAAACCATGGATTTTACTAGGATGAACAATAGTCTATAATATTTCATAATCTCTCTACCTGATAAATGTTTTAAAAAATACACTCCATTACTCATATCAATATTATTCCCCTAGATAGACAGCTTTAAGTGGCGGTAAATTGAATATATAAAGCTTTTAAAATGCATTTCTCTATTAAGTTATGTTAAATTTTGGAATGACAAAAAAACCATTCAAAACTAAAGAAACGTAATAAGGTAAGGTTTAAATGTATATTACATTTCAGAAGATGAACACTACCTAAATTTAAAAGTAATAAATCAATAAATAGGATATAATGAAATAAAAAGTACATAATATAAAATGAAAATGTAGATATTGATTTTATTTTTTATGTTCCCTAATAAAATTTTACAAAATAAATGATATACATGTTCTTAACCCCTGTACTTTTTTCATTTCGACATAAAGTATAAAATGTGTCAATTACATGATTTTTAGGTACATAGATTTTGAAAGATAACATATTTGATCGTAAAATTAAAAGAATTATGTCATGTGTAGAGACCCGAAGCTTGATGTACATGGATATTACATTAATTTTGCGGAATACATAATACATAACAAAAAAACAAACAAGTATCGTAATAGTTTAATTTCTTTGGAAACTGGGAATATAAATTTCTAATCATGTTGAAAGATCTTCAACAACTCCCATAACGATCTTCCCCTTTTTGTTTCCTTACCTAAAAAATTTCTTTATTTCCTGGGGAAAATAAAACATAAAAAGGTTGAGCTCAAATGCTCAGTAAGGGATATCATAGAGAACATAAAACAATCCATAAACATTAAAAAGAAAAAACTTGAACATGAAATTTAAACATCAAAATCATGAGCAAAGACATAAATCGTGGAAGTATGTAACGAATATATCATAATGGAACATCAACCATGATAAAATTTAATGGGAATAAAACATGTAATTGTGGAAACCATTCAGAACATGTTATGATTTCTATAGTAGCCAAGACATTTCTTCCAAGACCCTCTTTGTGGACAAAGTCCCTTTCTAAATCGAGTTCACTCCTCGTTTCAATCTCGTAACACTGAACTAGATTAACATACCATTCCTTCCATGTCTATCTCATGGGATATAAATATTTACCCAATGAATTGGAGGGAGATATAGGTCCCACCCATCTCATAATGAAATTATTCTTACTTGGGCAACAAAATAAACAAAAATCATTCATAATAACCCAACGAATAAAATGGGTTTCATAAACATCATCCCATCATCACATAATCCATATAAATGAAATGTATATCATTTCATAATAAGAAAAGTGAATCCATGTAAATCATAGAGACTTTATACTTGAAACATACACATATGAAATAATGTCATCTTAGATGGAAAATGGTTTTGATAAAACATGTGAAGTTAATTCTTGAGAAAAATATCATTTCTTCTAAAAAATCAATTTATTTTCACAATACATCATGCAATTTTAAAAGAAAAAGATTTTTTTTGAAAATATTAATGAAATATTTTGGAGGAAGCTTCATGAAAATAAGTCTTTATAAAACCGTAAAAATCCGTTCATGCCGTATAATTTAAAAAAAACATTATTCTTGTACTTTTGCCAGAAAACTCGAAAAAGTACCTCGTAACGTAAACAAAAGAAAGATTCCTTACATACCATGTAGTAAAAGTCAAAAATGGGTAAAAAGGAATTTAAACATACCTGGAAACACTTTTATAAAACATGGAAATGGATGATAGAAATAACCCCTTTAAATACTTATGAATAAGCAATCTCAGATTAAAATGAAATTTTCAAAATTATCCCTTACCTTAGGTCCGATATTCTTCGTATGGATCCGAACCTCCTGTATAATGAATTAAATAATATCATTTACTTATTACATAATCATATTCATTGTTATGATATCATATATCTTTCACTTATTACTTTATATTACCCATTCATTTGTAAATTCCATGTTAAAGGAGCGTTTTGGGTAAAATAATTTCATTTATCGTATGTGTTTCGACTTGTCGTTATTGATATTATTACTTATATCCTGATTTACATAATTCCAGAATGTAAAAAATGATTTATATTCATCATATACATATATATTATAGATCGATAAAAGGAATGAAATACACCGTTCATGGAGACGGTAGGCCGTACGTACGCATGAACACTGTTTTCGTTTCCTTATTGAATTGAATGAAACAAAATAGATGAAATACACACACACATATATATAAATCCAGTAGCATTATTGTTTAATATATTTCATTATTATTCATTATATAAACTTTATGATCATTCATGTATGGTTAACATGGAGAATGAATCTCATCGCGTCGTGGAGATGGTAGTCCGTACATACGCACGAGCGATGATATCGTTCCCATAATTATAGAATTGGAGTGGATGATATAATATATAATAATCAGTATGATGTTATAATAACCATCTATAGTTATTCTTTACACCATTATACCCATTCATGTAAGGTGTTGCTGGAAAAACATATTACACCACGGCGTGGAGACGGTATTCCGTACGTACGCACGCGCGGTGATTTTGTTTTCCGTAAGATGGATAGAAGGTGAAATAGGGTTGTTTAATATCTATAATAACATATCCTTATATGAGGGATACTGATGTTATTACTTCATAATGAAACAACTAAATAAGTGGGAGTTGAAGAAGAATGGAACTTGAAGAAAACGGTAGAAGGTATTACCTCTTTCTTGAAGTGCCTCCTTTAAACTTTCTCTTAGGGAACTAGAGTTGGTCTTTTGAAAAGACCAGTACCTCTAATAGGTTTCTAAGGAAGTGGGGAAGTTAAATGGGCAGGGTTTTTCCATGATTTAAGGCACAAAATGGTGAGTTGAGGAGAGGGAGGAGGTGCCCTTTTATAAGGGAGGAGAGGGGCACCTTTGGAATCCTCAAAAATATTAGTTTAATACAAATTTAAACCACCATAAAAACCTCCAAAAATGACTCAATTCTAGGATTAGATGATATAGGGTTGTAATCTCATCAAACAATTAAATTTATACATGTAGGGAATTTATTTTAAACATTATCAACTTGATTTATCCTTATTTAACCAATTAAATTTTATTTGTGGTAATACGATTCTAAATTTCAAATTGTTATAGATAATTACTTATGTGCTGCGAATTATCCTTAATTAGATAATTGATGACATTTTAGACTATATAAATTTATATTTATAATTTTTAAACATTTTTGTGATTTTTAAACAATTTAATAATATGTTATTCTTATAAAATAACAATAGGGTCAATTTTGACACTATCCATTTATTTGAATTTAAATTAAATCCAAACAAAGGATATATTCAAACTAAAATATTTAATAGGTTCTTAACATGTCATAATAATCTATAAAATTAGTGGAGTACATTAAATAGTTCATATAATATTTATTTTAATATTTTTAAAACCATTTATTTGGTATATATCTTAATAAAATAATTAGTACAACATTTTTTTATAATTATTTAATATACATATTTTTTGCATAAAATTTATAAATAAAATCCTTTGATGAAGATAAATATAAATTATTATATAATAATAATTTTACTAGAATTTATAATCTTAAAATACTAACATGTAAATTGTTATCTTTATTAAATTATGAAGGTGACAATTTGGAATCATTTAAAATAAAATATTATAAGTGTCATAATCGCCTTAATAAGGATCTGAATGGTCCAAAAATCGGCTAGTGGATGATTAGGGTTTATATATACACTACTAATACGTTTTGTGAAGATTTTTGGGCCTTTTGATATGTATTAGTATTTCAATAAAAACTATATTATTGATTTTTCCCTAAATAAATAATTTATGCATCATTAATGTATAAGATAATATGGTAATTAAATAACTCTTAAAAATTACAAATAAATTACCATGATAAATAGAATCATTTTATCTTTTAAATGAGTATTTATATCCAAATTTATATTCTGTATAAACTTGTATTAAAAATACTTTAATTATTAAAGTTGAGTGAGACATATTTCACTTTCCTTTTAAAAAAATAAACTAAAGGTCTTAATCACATCCAAGTGGGTTCTAATGGATTCCATTTCGACCCAAATATGACTTAAGACGAAATATAATAATCCAATTGTATTAATAAAGGTTTTAGGGTAATTTTATAATATTATATTTACCCATAATTACCCAATTTACCTTTTACTATGGTAAATAATATTTACCGCAGTTACTATTCATAATGCCCAAAAATAAAACCTTGTCAATTAACATAATTTGGACCCACTGATTCCATATATGGAATCCATTTTTCCTAATTCAATACACAGAAGTTGCCGAAATTAAATTAAAATTAATCATGTTGTCAAAAGAAAACGGGTTTTTATTTAAAACATTTCAAAAGATTGAATTGATTTAACCTACGAATTCAAGGAAAAATCAATGCTAATGACATACATTACATTAAATGGAAAAAATATATTCTATTTAAACATTAAAACCATTCAATATTATAATTTAACCACATAAATTATTACGATGAAAAAAGTTTTTTTTAATTAAAATATAGCTTGTTTTTACTATTCATTAAAATATGAAAGTTATCAGAATAATATGAAAAATTTATCAAAGGTAAAATTTTATATCTGGATTCCAAATAATAATTTTATTTTCTAAAATTGAACTTATAAACATGTCAAAAAATAAATTTGAAATGGGTGCGCCATCAAAAGGCGGCAAAATTGCCTTTTTTATAAAATACTTATTTTACCCGAAACATTTATTTTGTTCTTATATAATGTTCTAGAAAATGTGTAATATAAATAATGTCATAAAATTCAAAATTTAATTAATACTACTCATAAAAGCTAGTTCATAATAATATTATAACCATATATCGTTGTTTAGTAAAACCCGGTATTGCGTACAACACACGCTATCAAGGAAAGTCATGATTGCGTGTAATGTAAGCCAAGTAAGGGTTTAATATAATTCAAGCTAATACAATGTTTTGTATAGTGCAAGATAATCTTGGTGTAACGTACAACAAAATACATCAATGAAATTAAAAAGAATTTTTTTCATAAAATCTCGGGGTGTTACATTCTACCCCCCTTAAAATGAATTTCTCCCTTGAAATTCGTTGGAGTTATAAATGGTTTACTAGTTGAATGTTATAATAGAAATCCACATCATAAAAAGGAAAAAAAACATCATTTTAAAAAGTGAAGTATGAAACAAATTGGTTACCCAAATTAACTCATCACAGGGTTTCCACGTAGGAGAACATAGGTAAAAATATGGATATGGAAGAAAAATCTAACCATCAAGTTCTGATGGAGAGTGGTAGAGGACATGGCTATGAAAAATCCAACAATCACAAAGCCATAGATTTGTGATGATCTAAGGTACCATCTGATTCATCGGATATAAGGGCACTAGGGAAACCTTTTTTGGTTTTCAAGATCATTTCCCTAAAGTTGATGAATTAAAATAAATACTTACATGATTTTGGTACAATCTCCCTGTTGTTCGTGAATTGAACAATTTCCACTTCGTCTTTTAAAGAAATGAAGTTGAATTTTTTATTCGTGAAGCGTTAGCAGATCATGTGATAGAATGATGGGTCATTCCATTTGTTTCAAAATGTTAGAATAAGTTACATGTCCATATTATGGCGAGATTAATAGTATATGGTTCCAAAAATGTACTTATACTTTATTTATCATACCGCGTAATAAAATAAAACTACTTTCCACTAACCAGGGACTTCCTGTAGGCCGGTGGTAGGCAATAAAGGTATGTCACACTTCAGTTGTGGGTTCGATTTCCACAGCCTTGTCCGACGCGACGGGTTGTCACCCATCTTGCAGGTTGTCCCTTTTTCTAAAACTACATTATAATAACATTCCTGCAATAATATTGAAAAAAAGTCCTAGCCTTAAACAATACTATCTAATTTCTAACATAACCCTTTCCAATCTTTAGACATATCCAAAATACATCTCTCCAATATCATAGTGTACACAAAATGATTACTGCAAAGGCCACATAACAAGAATGTGAATAAAATCATTTTATCATACGATATATCTTGTTTGTCACAATCCAAACATGTAAATTCCTTAATCATGTCTTCTCTTGAAACAGAAATTACCATAGAACCTTAGTGAAAATGTGAATGCTGCCAAAAGGTTACTCATTCAATATACCAAAATCTCAAATTTTCTATATACTCAAACCATGATATCACTTTGTCCTTATATTAGTCATGACCTCATGAATATAATCAAACATCTCATTATCTTCTTATCCCTTCATTATGTGCATATCATCTACTTTCCAAAAAAATCTGAATAACATTCCATGGTTATCGGTACCATTCAACATATACTTTCAAATACTTTAGGAAAAACAATAGTGTAACAATTCTTAGATGATTCTTTATTCCATAGTACCATACGTTATTCTTTATAAACATACAATCATTCCACTAACTTCATAAACCACTGACTGAGCTTCATCATTTCTTTCACCTCATATTTCATTTGTAGTCTCTTCATCATCATCCACATAAATACTACTCATATGACCATGATGATTCTCTTCATGAGATTTTCTCTTAGGGAATTGGTTTGCATAATGCCCATTCATTCATCATTTAAAACATCTAATCATTGTTGATGTCGTAGCAATACCATTATCCATGTCCATGGTGTTAACTGACCCTTTTCCTTTGCACTTACTGGATATGTTTCCTTCTTTTCCACAACCAATGAATCTTCTAGTTCCTTTGAAACAGTCTCCCCGATGCCTCTTCCCACATGATTTACATGAGGGAAATTGAACTTTATTTCCTCTATGATCATCATGAAACTCCATCTTTCTCTTATTATCTGATTTGGGAAACTTACCAAAGTTGAGATTATTGATCATATTATGAGATTGATGATTAGGAATAATAACGATGTTTGGACTTCCAAATACCATTTCATTTGGTTTCTCATGAATAATATCATTCCATTGTCGGTCATATCCTCCATTATCGTGAATCTTCCTGTTTCCATCCATTTTATAAAACCCAAAAAGAATAGTGTGAGAGGAAAAAAACCATTCTAGGGAAAACAACATAGTAAAGGGGGAGTACCCTCAATATCTAACATCTTAGGTTAAATTCTAAGATCGTTACCATAGTTCGAGGACTATATCCTATATGTATAATTATCCTTAGGGACATCCCTAGACATACCATAGAAATATCTCTAAGGATCTCACTAATGTTTTCGCATCCTAGTTTCCAAAGGTTAACTAAACCTTACCTCTGATACCAACTGTAGAGACCCAGTGCTTGACATACATGGATATTACAATAATTTTATGGAATAATTAATACATAACAAAAACAGACACACAAGGATCGTAATAGTTTAGGTTCTTTGGAAACATGGAATATAAACTTCTAATCAGGTTGATAGAACATCAACAACTCCCATAAAGATATTCCCTTTTTTGATTCCATACCTAAAACCTTTCTTTATTTCCTGGGGAAAATAAAACATAAAACGGGTGAGCTCAAATGATCAGTAAGGGCAAACATAGAGAACATAAAGCAATCCATAAACATATAAAAGCAAAAACATGAATATGAAATTTAAACATCAAAATCTTGAGTAACGACATAAATCGTGGAAGTAGATAAGGAATATATCATAATGGAACATCAACCATGATAAAATATAATGGGAATAAAACATGTAATTTTGGCAACCATTCAGCACATGTTATTATTTCCATAGTAGCCAAGGCATTGCTGCCAAGACCATCTCAGTGGACAAAGTCCCTTTCTGAATCGAGTTCACTCCTCGTTTCATTCCTGTAACACTGAACCAGATTAACATACCGTTCCAATCATGTCTATCTCATGAGATATAAATCTTTAACCAATTCATTGGAGGGAGATATTGGTCCCACCCATCTCATAATTAAATCATTCTTACTTGTGCCACAAAATAAACATACATCATTCATAATAACCCAACAAATAAAATGGGTTTCATAAACATCATCCCATCATCACATAATCCATAAAAAAGAAATGGATGAAATTTCATAATAATAAAATTGAATCCATATAAATCATATAGAAATTATACTTGAAACATACACATATGAAATAATGTCATCTTAGATGGAAAATGGTTTTGATAAAACACTTGAAATGAATTCTTGAGGAAAATATCCTTTCTTCTTCAAAATCAATTTCTTTTCACAAAACATCATGAAATTTTAAATGAAAAGGATTTTGTTGAAAATAGTCAAGAAATATTTTGGAGTAAGCTTCATGAAAAAAAGGCTTTATAAAACCGTAAAAATCCGTTCGTTCCATATAAGTTAAAAAAACATTCTTCTCGTACTTTTGCCGGAAAAGTCAAAAAAGTACCTCGTAATGTAAACAAAAGAAAGATTCCTTACATACCATGTAGTAAAAGTCAAAAATAGGTAAAAAGGACTTTAAACATACATGAAAACACTTTTATAAAACATGGACATGGATGATAGAAATAACCCCAGTAAATACTTACGAATAAGCAATCTTCGATAAAAATTTGATTTGAAAAATTATACCTTAACTTAGGTCCAATATGCTTCATATGGATCCAAACCTCCTGTATAATTATTTAAATAATGTTATTGACTTATAAAATAATCATATTCATTGTTATGATATCATATATGTTTCACTTATGTCTTTATATTACCCGTTCTTTTGTAAATTTCATGTTAAAGCAGCGTTTTGGGTAAAATAATTTCATTTATCGTATGTGTTTAGACTTGTCGTTATTGATATTATTACTTCTATCCTGATTTACATAAATCTAGAATGTAAAACATGATTTATATTCATCATATACATATATATTATAGTTCGATAAAAGGAATGAAATACACTGTTCATGGAGACGGTAGGCTATACGTACGCATGAACGCTGTTTTCGTTTCCTTATTGAATTGAATGAAACTAAATAGATGACATAAATACATATATAAATAAATCCAGTAGAATTATTATTTCATATATTTCATTATTATTCATTATATAATATTTATGATCATTCATGTATGGTTAACATGGGGAATGAATCTCATCGCGTCGTGGAGACGGTAGTCTGTACGTACGCACGAGCGATGATATCGTTCCCATAATTATAGAATTGGAGTGGATGGTATAATATATCAGAATCATTATGATGCTATAATAACTATATATAGTTATTCTTTACACCATTATACCCATCCATGTAAGGTTTTGGTGGAAAAAACAGATTACACCATGGCGTGGAGACGGTATTCCGTACGTACGCACGCGCGGTGATTTTGTTTTCCGTAGGATGGATAAAAGGTGAAATTGGGTTGTTTCATATTTATAATAAAATATCAGTATATGAGGGATACTTATGTTATTACTTAATAATGAAACAACTAACGAAGAGGGAGTAGAAGAAGAATGGAACTTGAAGAAAACGGTAGAAGGTATTACCTCTTTCTCGAAGTGCCTCCTTTAAACATTCTCTTAGGGAACTAGAGTTGGTATTTTGAGAATACCAGTACCTATAGTATGTTCCTAATGAAGTGGAGAAGTTAAATGGGCAGGGTTTGGCCGATCTTGACGGCTCAAAGTGGTGTAATGAAGAGAGGGAGGAGGTTCCCTTTTATAAGGGATGAGAGGGGCACCTTTGGAATCCTCTAAAGTATTAGTTTAATATAAATTCAAAACCCTCATAAAAACCTCCAAAAATGACTCAATTCGAATATTAGATGATATAGGGTTGTAATCGCATCAACCAATAAAATTTAGACATGTAGGGAATTTATTTTAAACATTATCAACTTGATTTATCCTTATTTAATGTATTAAACTTTCTTTGTGGTAATAAAATTCTAAATTTTAAATTGTTATAAATAATTACCTATGTGCTGTGATTTATCCATAATTAGATAATTTATGACATTTTAGACTATATAAATTTCAATTTATAATTTTTAAATTTTTTTTTTATTTTTAAAAAATTTAATAATATGTTATTTTTATAAAATAACAATAGTGTCAATTTTGACAATATCGTTTTATTTGAATTTAAATTAAATACACACAAATGATATATTCAAAATAAAATATTTAATAGGTTCTTAACATGTCATAGAAATCTATAAAATTAGTGGAGTACATTAAATAGTTCATATAATATTTATTTTAATATTTTTAAACCCATTTGATTCGTATATATCTTAATAAAATAATTAGTACAACATTTTTGTAAAAGAATTTAATATACGTATTTTTTCATAAAATTTAAAAATAAAATCCTTTGATGAAGATAAATATCAAATATTTAATAATAATAATTTTACTCGAATTTATCATCTTAAAATAACAACATGTAAATTGTTATCTTTATTAAATTATGAAGGTGAAAACTTTGGAATCATTTTAAATAAAATATTATAAGTGTCATAATCGCCTTAATAAGGATCCAATTGGTAAACAATTAGTCCAGTGTATGATTAGGGTTTATATATACACTACTAATATGTTTTGTGAAGATTTTGGGCCTTTTGATATGTATTACAATTTCAATAAAAACTATATTATTGATTTTTCACTAAATAAATAATTTCTGCATCATTAATGTATAAGATAATAAGGTAATTAAATAACTCTTAAAAATTACAAATAAATTACCATGATAAAGAAAAAACATTTATCTTTCAAATGAGTATTTATAACCGAATTTATATTCTGTATAAACTTGTATTAAAAATACTTTAATTATTAAAGTTGAGTGAGACATATTTCACTTTCTTTTAAATAAAATAAATTAAAGGTCTTAGTCTCCTCCAAGTTGGTTCTAATGGATTCCATTTCGACCCAAATATGACTTAGGACGAAATATAATCATAAAATTGTATTAATACAAGTGTTAGGGTAATTTTATAATATTATATTTACACTTAATTACCCGATTAACTTTTACTATGGTAAATAAAATTTACTGTAGTTACTATTCATAATGCCCCAAAATAAAAAGTAGTCTATTAATATAATTTGGACCCACTATTTCCAAATATGGAATCCATTTTTCCAAATTTAGTACACAGAATTTGCAGAAATTAAATTAAAATTAATCCCGTTGTTGAAAGAAAACTAGTTTTTTTTAAACATTGCAAAAGATTGAATTGATTTAACCTACGAATTCAAGGTAAAATCAATGCTAATGACATACATTACATTAAATGGTAAAAATATATTATATTTATACTTTAAAACCATTAAATATTATAATTTAATCACATAAATTATTACGATGAAAAAAGAACTTTTTAATTAAAATATAGCATGTTTTTACTATTCATTAAAATATGAAAGTTATCAAAATAATATGAAAAATTTATCCAAGGTAAAATTTTATATCCTTATTCCAAAGAATAATTTTATTTTGTAAAATTGAACTTATAAACTTGTCAAAAATTAAATTTAAAATGTGTTCGCCATCAAAAGGCGGCAAAACTGCATTTTTTGAAAAATACTTATTTTTCCCGAAAAATTTATTTTGTTCTTATACCATGTTATATAAAATGTGTAAGATGAATAATGTTATAAAATTCAAAATTTAATTAATACTATTCATAACAGCTAGTTCATAATAATATTATAACCATACATCGTTGTTTAGTGAAACCCGGTATTGCATACAACACACGCTATCGAGGAAGGTCGTGATTGTGTGTAATGTAAGCCAAGTCAGGGTTGCGTATACTGCAAGCTAATATGGTGTTTCATATAGTGAAAGTTAATCTTGGTGTAGCATACAACAGAAGACATCAATGAAATTAAAATGAATATTTTTCATAAAATCTCGGTGTGTTACATCATGAACCCAAGATTAATTTAATAATAGATGATTATAATGATAAAATGTTTTCTCATATATTTTTTGATCATTTATTATTGAATGTATAAAAATTACAGATGAAATGACTTTTTGTTTTTAAAAAATACTTTCTATAATATTTTATCAAAGTATACATTGAGAGAACTATCAAATAGAAGAAAATCCCATTCTCCATAATAAATTTCATGAACTATTATTAATCCATCAATGCATAGAAATATTTTCCATTAGTCATGGTCCTCTATTTATAAGTGATTCTTATAACTAAATTTCTAGGAATTTTTTGATTCTTATTATGTCAATAATGGATTAAGATGATTCTCAAAAATTTCTTCTATATATATATAATATTTGTAGCTTTATGAATACTGATAATGACTAATATCCTAAAAGATATCAATTTTAAATGAAGAATTATTTTGGAGAATAATATCTATAAAACTAAAAAAATCATGTAAACTTTTTTAAAACAAGTTATGTATATTTTGATTTATCAATGCTAGGATTCAAAATATATAAATATATAAATATTAAACAATAATATCACTTTTTATATAATCAAAAGGAACAATAAAAAATATTAAAAACAACAAGCTAAAATAATGGTAAATAGAAACATCCTATTAATTTAAAATAAACCCCTAGTGAAAATGATTTTTTATCTACCCTTCATTAGAAATCAATCATATCACACTTATGCTTCAGTCCCAATATGGTTATAAAATATAGAGTTAAATAATAAATAGTTTTTATAAACAAAGGATATTAATGATCATCTGAATTAAACCATTCATAAATTTTTTGTCAAGAGAGAATTGATACCAAAAAAATGTTAAAAGAGATATTTAAGTTTTATGTTCCTTTTTATAATCATAGATATTTTATTTAATCTCATAACACTTCTTCACCAAATATTTATTCTTCTATTTTAAGTAATTTAATTTATTTTACAAATTTTAATACATTTTTTACATAGAATACTTTTGATATTATAGATTTAGGGAATATTTATAGTTATCATTAATCATTGATTTTGATTTTCAATATTGTTTACCAAATATTTTGACATCAAAAAATCATGATAGTATTATAGTATGATATTTGTAATGTTTTTATTTAAATAAATATTCTTATTCAGAATAAATATTGGGATTTTGTAATATTGAAATTCTATATGTGATTTTTGATTCCAAATTATTCTTATATATGTTTTTAAATTATGTAAGAATTAATATATCATTAGAATTGTGACTAATATTTTTCATCTAAACAGATAAATCCATCAATTTCCATTCCATATTTGTATGAAAATTAGAATATAAAACCTCACCAATTTTATATGTATTTTCATTAGCAACCTTTATACTTTACGTATAATTATTTGACATAATATTTTTTAATTTTTGAAATATTAATTTAATATTATAAAAATTAAAATTACTTATCTGTGTCTGTTAACATTATAACAAGAACATACTCCACATAAATTTTTGTTATATATTTAAGTTCTTATTATGTTGTGACTGAAGAATGCTCAACCTGATTCTCAACCTTATTACGTAATTTTAATGATCCTTTTTTGGGAGGCACAACAAAATAAAGTCCATAAATATTTACATAAAAAGTGTATTTTGAAGATGAAATATATAGATATTTATTCTCAATAATTCTCTTTGATTTTCCTTCCACTTCTTATAAATGTCCAATAATTTATCATTATTTTAGTGGTGAATGATAAATTCAATTAAAAGATAACATAATATTGAACACATTTTCTTTATTTTTTCTGTTTTCAAAATAAGTATTGAAAAAATTAATATTTTTCCTTTGTAGTACCTTATAATTATATATTTTCTCTCATATAGTTTTTAGTGGTACTGATATGTACATTTTTATTTGATTTTTTTCTTTCTCCTTCTACTACATTAATTTATTGTTTTGTTCAAATTCCTTTTTATTCATCATCTCCTTCTATTTAAATTTTTCATTCTTTTTTTTTCATGGAATGTTACATCATTTTTGATAGAATTTTTTTTTCATTGTCATAGACATTTAAAATTTCTAATTCACCCATTATTGTTTGATGTTATTCATTATACATAATTTTTTATATTTTATCTATATAATTATATATATTTTCAAAATTTTGCGACTGTTTGTTTTTGAACCTTTTATAATATTTTAAATTAAAATGTTATTTTCAATAGTTATATAATAGTATTATTACCATCCTGTTTTATTTTGTTAATACCTTAATTATAGAACAAGGCTGTGAACCATTCAATTTATCAATAAAATTTTATATATTTCTTCTCCTTATGAAATTTATTATTTTTTTATTCTTCACCTTTCCTTTAAAATTTATAAATTATATTTGAAAAATACACCTATCATTCCACATCATTTTGAATGTTTAAATTTATGGATCTTTTTTCTCTTAAAAAATCACTAATAGACCACTCTTTTAAAATATCCCTTTATCCCACATGTATTGGTTGTTCATATTTTAGATCAATAAATATTTTCATTTTTTTATTATATTCTAACATAATTTTCATTAAAATTATTTTTCAAAATTTTTTTACATGAAATTATAGGGCTCCCATATATTTTCAACATGTGATATATTAGTATTTTTAAAATAATCATATTAATTATCTATCAATATAAAAGCATCTTTCACTCCCAAAATATAAAATAAAAATATTATATATAATCCCAAATGAACTATATGATGTCAAATGGCCTTTTTCTTCATTAATATATTATAATTTAAATATTATATACTTTCACCATATCCTTGTCTCTATTTCATGTAGAGAGAAAATACAGTATCTACAAAACACTATTCATTATTTTACTCCTAGATTAGTCATTTTGTGAGGGATTTTATTAGATAAGAATAAATTTACAACAACATAAATCATTTAAAATGTTATACTTTAATATAGAATTTTATTATAGATTAAAAAAATAATCACCTTTTAAAAATACTCCCACCACATATTCAAACTATGTTTATGTAATTGTAAAGAAATACTACACAATTAGATTTTTCCCATTTTTTAGATTTATCTATATTATAAGCTCATGTGTGAGAGAATTGGTAAACAATTGAATGTATAAATATTATTCCATTGAACAAAAATTTACTCTTACTTTGGTGTTGGAAAATCTATTTCCTCAATGATTAATGATTATTTCACCTATATTAATTAATAATTCTTCAATAGATAAAGTTCTAGGAATTCAGTTGACTCAAATTCTCTGATCCAAGCTTTGGGATAGAGTATAACACTATAAAAATAGATGGATCATATGGTATTTGAGAATATTAAAATCAACTGTATTTTATATCAATAAAGATAAATATGAAGACATAATTCTATATAGCATAATAATAATATGGCATAAATATATTTTATAGTTAAGACAATATATATATATATAAGCAGAAAAGATAAATTTCAAATGTTGATAAAAGATGTATTGATGATCAAATATTATTCCCACTTATGAATGATAAATATTGATTTCATTGAAAACATAAATCCTTAAATTTGAGAACATTTGGATACCTACATTATTTCAAATTCAAAATAATAATAAATAATAGAATGATGAAATTTTATGCTGTATAAAAATATAATTTTATTTGAAAATATAATCATATAAGAATAATTATTTTGATTTATAAATTTCACTTAATCTTAAATGTTTTATTTAGAAAAAAAATTATTTATAATTTTTCCTCAATATGTATTATCCATTTATATAATTTATTGTTCCATCAAAAAAATCCTATATCAACAATTTACATCCCAATATTTAAGGAGTTTATAATATAATAAATATAACATTAAAATGAAAGATGATGCCAATTTAAATATATCAAGTGTTTCTAACACTGACACACAATACTAATTCTAAAACCATAAGAAAAACAATATTTTGGTACCCATAATATTTTGTGATAACAAATATTAGAAAAAAATCTTTAGGAACCCACATCTATCAAACTATTCTACATAGGAAAATTGAGTGATCTGAAAAATTATAAGCCATATTTGTTTAGAAAAATTATATTTTAAGGATCATCCATTCTTCAAGTTACATCGATTTTGATATATAGTGAAATATAGGGTGATCTCTTGAATTGATTAGTTAGTAAAAAAATTTACATTTTTGAAACGTTTAAAAGAATTTTTAGCGATTCCATTCAATGTATCATTAATTATATATGTTTTTCCAAATTTTACTACTATATATAATGTTATATACCACCTTAGTAAAAATTTTACATTATATTTTATTATTATATCATTATAATAATCATTAATAAGTATTAAAAAATAAAATTAATTATAATTTAAGCCAGTGGTATTTTTAGAAATATTTTCACTTTCTATGGAATAATATAATGATTATACTACTTTATAAACTTTTCAAAATCATTCTCCTAGTTAACCAATTATAATTCTATATCACCAATTGATGTATAATTATATTCCATGATATTTGAATAATAATATGAATCTAAAGAAATGGTAGATAGATATTCAATAGCATTTTCCACAAAAATGATTAATTCCAAATAATTTTTTGGAATTAATCCAATACTATTTAAATTATTATAGCAATTAGAATAACTATTAGATAATGAATCATCACTTTTACTCCAATTTCAAGTGACATTCAGTACATTCATTCTTCTATAATTATTTTACCTCATGGTATATTTTACCAATAATTTTAATCTTGGATAATACCCTTTGATAAATTATAGATTCTTTAATTCATAACAAATCCCATTAAAATTTTCCTTTTTTACCAAACAAAAAACATTACATTTTTATTATTTCTGTCAATATGATTTTTTTTGTATTCATAATTTTTTTATTCCATAACATTTTTATTATTATTTTTGATAACTGAGAAAATTCACTTTCAACAAGATGAATCTTACTATAATCATAATAATTCATTGATGTAGATTTAGTATAATGTTTGGAAGTCATGGTTGTAGTTGTAGTAGAAGAAAAAGAAACTCAGTTGCTTCCTTATCTATTTCTATACATATCTCATTAAATGGTTTTTATATTGAATCAAAATTTGAATAATATCATTTTGTTTTAGACATATAATATGATTAATATCATCCAAGGCTATCCTATTATGCTACCATCCAATTTAAAAAATATATATAATTTTCATTTCCATCTAATAATATGTAATATATGATTTAAATTATATTATAAACTATTAAAAATTTTCATAAACCATTTAAACGCCATAAAAATTGGATCACTAATTAATAATTCAAAGGGATGATAGTATTCCCAAAGCCTTACTATCGTTGTTTTCAAATCATTAGATATTTTAAAATGACTAATTTTTATCTTTTTCTAAAATACATTAGTAATTTTGAAAAATAAACAATAAAATAGATATTTCTCATCACAAAATACTAAATATAAATATAAACATTACAATTATGTTGTAATTAATCATTCTCATCTTCTTTGAAATTTGAAATATATTAATCAAAAATATTTTATTCACCAACCATTATAATTTAATTTTCATAAATATATTGATGAAATATGTTTTCATTCAATTTTTCAAGTAATTAAAATGTTCACCAACAATGATAGGTGTCCTCCAATGTTCAAATTTGTAAATTTTCCTCCATATAATTTTTTCTCCACTGTACATTAGTATAAAGAAAAATATTGATACATGATATAATACTATGTGTTTCTATATATAGGAAAATTCAACCAAGGGAGATTTGAATATTTAAAAAATAATAAAAATTATTTACCTTTTAGAAGAGTTTATTTTTTAGATTTACTAAAATGAAATCATTTCTTAATTAAAAAAATTATAAAAGTAACATAGTGGAATGAAATTGACAATTCAAATTATTAACACTCTCTATATTTAATATCGATAAACCAAATAAGATAATGTAACAAAATACAATAAAAAATGTAATGAGGAAAATGGGTTCCATATTTCAATCCATAAGTCCCATAATTTTTTTACTATATAGATAATATACAAGTTCCTTTTACATGAACAATTAACTTTAGAGAAAAAGTGGCAGGTGGATCACAAATATGATATGGAAGAATACAAGTTATAAAAGATAACCTCATTCACTATAATATTGAAGGACAAAAAATATTTAACATAAATTTATTTGAAAATAAAATATTAGATTTACCAAGTTTTTATCTTAGTAATTCCTTGATTACTTTTGATCAAATGTAGAATTATTACAATTTAGATGTCTTTGTGATTTTACAAAATACTCAATGAGATTGATCCATTAAGACTACACTAAATGGAAAAAATAGATGAAAAAACAAGTTCTAATTCATAATGATTGTAATATATTTTTATTTCATTATTACATTAGATTCATGACATCAATTTGTAGTACTCTATTTATAAGAATTTTTTAACTAAAATTATATGAATATTAGGATAACAGCTATAACTCTAATGGATTTAGATTCTCATCCATAGCATAATTTATTTATACTTGATATAGATATATTTGTGAAGTTATAAAATGACTATGATTGAATGAAACTTATATTTGAAATGATGTAGTATTTTGGTTTATTGTTTTTCAACAATTAATGAAAATTAAGGAAGATTTATTAAAATAAGTAAATAGTATTTTGATTTATAAAAACATTGATCTAAAATAAGATATTTTAAGAAAAGTTTAAAAAAAACATGTTCAATTTTTAATAATTAAATATTAATTAATATGAATTAAAACTTCATTAAACATATTCTAATAATTTTTAAAGTAATATTTTTATATCTTAGTTGGAATATATGATTGATTGTATTGTATAATAATATATTGCACTGTATAATATACTATATCATTAACCATTTCATGATTATTTTAATGGATCAGGTATTCATGAGTATTAACTTAGTTCATATATTGGATAAACCTTATGTATATGAACCCAATATAGGTTTTGTGGGTGTTATTATTTAACAAAAATCGAGTCTTAGGGGTTGTATCAAGATGTAGGATGAAATTCCACTATAGGATGAAACCATTCCCTGACATAGAGAATAAAAATATAGTGAGGGGATATGTATGTAATATACTAATGGTGTGGATTGAGTGTCACATCATAGAAAATGAGCACTATTACATGTTGTATGGAGTTAAATTTTTGGGTTTGTTTTAGAGACACATCACGACTAAGGGGAAACTAGTCATGATGGGTTGTGAAAATGTTGGGTTGAGAAAAATTAGATATTCCTTCACATATAACGGTTAACCCTATAATGAATAAAGGGATTACTATAATATATAAATGTATAATCTAGTTTACCCAATGAATCATAAAAGTTTACTCATGATACATAAGGGTCACCCAGTATGTAGGGGTTGATATATAAGGGTTACTATTGTTGGGTTGAAAAAATGGAAATGTCTTTAAACATAAGAGATGATTTTTTATGTTTGATATGTAAATAATGTGTTTTATTGACATATATGGGTTTTATTATATATAAGGGTGTACTCAATGATATTTAATATTTCACAACCTTGAAAAAATTGAGTGTGGTTGTATAGAAGTGGAATCAAATTGTGAGCTATAGGGACATGTTGTGACATCCTAAAAGAGAAACCACACCATAATGGAAGGGCTTATTAATGATATTTCATGAAAAAAAGATTATCAATAATTTATCCAATTAGTTAAATTAAATATAAAAAGGTGTTTCTGTATTTTAGATATAAAAACATTTTGTACGCCCTAATTGTAATTTCACTCTTGTTCCTTCTTCCATTATTAATGATTTCAATAAATTATAATATTTTATTCATATTTATCATTTTAATGTGTAACGTCTTGGAATGATAGATTTCATTGAGTTTAAATTATTGTTTTATCCTATTATTCATTATATTCTATCAATTATTCCACAAATAAATGGGGATTTAAAAATTATTTGATTTCTTCAGATTAAGGTCGAATCTACATGTGTTTCTTAGTAAGTGGATTCCATCTAACTCTTGGTAGGCGATGCCTAGATATTTATTATATTCTATATGTGTTGTGTGAAATTGGGTATGAGTACAGTTATATTAGAAACTATGAGTATAACCACATGTGGTTTTTGTTAGATGTAATAGATAGCTAGTGGTACTTCCATGTGGAAAATGAATGGGTTTGACTAGCAGGGATTAATTTTTTTAGTTTTATTTCTTGAGGTTTTGATGGGAATTATTTCACATTATATAAAAAATGTTTCTTATTATGTCGTGAATTATGTTCTTCCATAGGAACATTATGGGTGTAACCTGTATAAAAGTGGGTGATGTTGGTTATCAGAAGTGGGATGATGCGGTTTAATGGTGTGATGTGTGGTGTGTTAAAAAAAATTTAGTGTATAGGAAAGGGGTAATTTATTTTTTAATATAATATCATGATTTATTATTATCACCATGGTAGATGAGGCTATTAGGGTATTATTCACATTGGGCAGGGCTCATGTGGTGGTTTTGACCACTAATATTTGCTGTTATACTCCAAATATTAGTTAGATTACGGGTGATGGTGTTGAAAATTGACATGGAGGATTGTTATTCTATATGTGGACACATGATATTTTTGTTGATTTATATCATTTTATGGGTCCAGGATAGTAACAATATACGTGATATATGTTGGGGTTGATTATCCAATCTTGGTATAAAGGATGGGTGTCACTATTCTAGGGGTTTCGTTGGGCAGTTGATCTAGAGTTTGGTAAATGGTTCAAATGACCATGAGACTTGTAATATGATATGTGGATGTGAGTACATGAAATTTTGGTTTTCACATGATATTACAATGGTTATTATTGACATACGACACTAAATGGTTCAAAATTAGTTTGAACGACGAGAGAACTTATGGTATGATAGACTATGGATATATAATTCTAGTCTAGCACGAGACAATGTAGGTAAAGGATCACTCATGGCTATTAGAGGACAAATTAATCAGGTTGATTATTATACTAAGGATTCTATTAATAACACTTTTCAAACACTTTTTTATGTATGGATATTATATTTTAGAACCCTTGGGTTGACATACTGAGTTCACACTCACGCCTTATATGGGGCATCTCAAACTTGTGAAAACATTATGGTTTATGGAATAGATAATTGTAATGGATGATAATTAATATCCCAAGAAGAGATATATGTTCTGGTGGTTCATGGGATAATTGTCTTAGATTTCTTGTTAGTTTGGGAAGTTTCTTGTTGATGGGATGATAGTCTATTATGGATACTTTTGTTGATGAATACATGTGATAATCATATGGTAAATACATTTGGTTATTCTATTAATTGTATTACATTGTAGATATACATGTTGTAAATATTTTGATACATGATTTGATAACACTCTAATTTAAGGTTTTTTATATCCACTTACATTATATTTTTGTTTTAATTATTTATCATTAGAGAGTATAGTTTCCCAATTATCACCCCTTAAACCCTCACTATTTTGGTGGCCTCTATCATAAGGGTAGATGTACCTGAGGTCTAGTGGAACTATGATATAGTAACTATATAGTGTTTCAGGTTGAAATGATACATATTTCACTCCAAAAAATATAACTATATCATATGAAAAAAATACATGTCATATATAGATACCCCAGACTTATTAAAATCTATGATATGGGATTCAGTGAACAAAACTATTTTAATTTACAACATTAACTAAAGCATGCTAGACATTATAAAAACATCACACTACCTAACATCATATGCAAGAAATTATGGATCATTACCGTAAATTCTTTTGGTTATCCTCCAAAACTCTAATGCACAATATATTAAATTATTATATTAATTTATTAATAATTTATTAATAAAAAATAATTCACACAAACTTTTTTATAGAATTGTAAAACTTTTTATAGTTTGAAATGATTATGAAATATC
The DNA here is from genome assembly GCA_963277665.1 of Viscum album. Taxonomy (NCBI): domain Eukaryota; kingdom Viridiplantae; phylum Streptophyta; class Magnoliopsida; order Santalales; family Viscaceae; genus Viscum; species Viscum album. The sequence continues at coordinate 812,464,068 of OY728122.1, read as the reverse complement.
AATTAATAACTATAGGAAAAGATTATCTACTTGAAATGTGATATCACGAATCAATAAATAAAAAGATATGGAATGATCTCCATTAGACACATGTATTTAAAAATATGTATCCAAATAGTGTGTCTCAAACATCATACATTATCATATACTTCCCTTTTACAAGACATCAATTATAACCATGATTCATTGGGAATGTGTGTTGCATATAGGGGAACTCAAACATTCTTGATTATACAATTAAATATTATGAAAGATTTATTAATTTACCATCAACTGATCAACTATGTAAAAGAGTACATCACATGTCACTAAATTAAGAATGTTCACACATTTCTTCAATATTTCTCATTGAGGGATATGGGAAGAAAAATATAAACAAGTTTATGAAAAAATTACATGATCAACATCGTAACCAACCAACACCATTTTAGTACAAACCTATGGATAACATCTAAAATGAATCAAAGAATTAATTCTCACATTAAGGGTTCCTTGTGAAACTAATATATTAGTGATTACATTGAAAAGTATGCCATAAGTGTACCAATGAATTTATATATGAAATTTAATATAATATATTTAACAAAGTTAATTCAGAGAAATCAAAAAATATTTTTACTGAGTAATATTTTTATCTTTATCAGATCCAACACCCATATTGATAGTAATATAGAATAATAACCCTATCAGTTTAAATATAATCATCATCTAGGGATTCCATAATGATTTAACGTTACGAGATTAATTATCATTAATATTTACAATTTCTGAAACATACACGAAAAAATAATTATGTGAAAATGAAATTTTATAAATTTATAAAATTTTATATTTTAAACACTTTCATTAAAATATTGAAAAAAACATATACAAAAATAAATTACAACCACATTTTCACCCATAAATTGATTAAATGATAATATTTGTTTGACATTTATTGGTTTATCAAAACATATTACAACTCCATGTAATACCTACTACATCACCATATTGTTTCGAGTATTTTTTTAAATAATCCCTTTGATAATTTTTTATAATATTTTAAGTCTTATCACAAATCTAGTTTATTTAATTTTCATTTGTGGAAGTTTGAGAAAAAAAATAATCTATTTAAAATATAATTTTTAGTTTCACACATTTTATAATTTAATAACTCTTAAATTGAGTCTTAAATAAAATTTATGAAACCACATTTGTTCCCAAATGTGGGTATTTACCTAGGAGAGGTAAAATTTTCATATTAAGTCTTCCTGCCAAATCATCGGGAATTTTTTCCCATGTAATTGAATAAAAAATATTTAATATTTAAATTTGTTTTATGTGGGTCTGAGTTGGTTATGTGTCCCATAACATGGTAGGGGAGGTTCCCCATGGTGATGATGTGGCCAGGGAGATTCTAGAACCCCCAATTTTTAGAATTCCATTAAGAATAATAAGTGTAAAATCATGTAATTTCAAAGACAATGTTGACATAAAATTATGGTGATGTTTTTATTGGATATATTAATGATTATTAATAATATTTACTTCTCGTTATAAACTTTTACATTTTAATATCTATATCCCCATATTTTTTTAATGATCAATTTTTTAGAGAATTTAATTCCACCCTCCCTCTCCCTATGAAAATAGAGAACATATTCATCATTTAATTCATTGTTTTAGTGAATAAAGTGGTGAAGGAGAGAAAAAAACTATGGATCGTGATGTGGTCATCAAAATTCAAATAATCATTAACATAGTTGGGTTTTTGTTATTTAGGTGTTTGCATCACTCTTTATCATCCTAAACATTATCACTTAAATGATAATTATGAACAATAAACATGTTATTATGTGATTTTTTATTTGATGTGTTTGAATATAAAAATATAAATTATTCTATTCTTTCTAGGGGAAAGTAAAATAATATTTTTATTTTTTCCGTGATATATTCATTGCACATCTTATATAATTTCAGGTTTTTCATGTCCTAGAAATAATGATAGTTTTAAGTGAAAACTATTAAAAAATTTATTTATAATATTTTATCAGTGCCTAAAGAAAATAACATTTTTTAATTTAATATAATTATCGTATAATCATACGGGATTATTTGTAAAATATTTAATTAATATCTTGTAAATAACATGGTGATGAAGCCTCCAAATTTTTGAAAAAATTTGATTGAACTGTTTTCCATGGATTTTTCCTCAAACATGATTTCCTAATGATGAATAATATTTATTTTATTATTTATATTTAAATAAATAATAATTTATTGAATAATTTATATGGTAATGTTAACATAAATCCAATATTCATGTAAAGGTGGATTCCTCCATATACAAATTCATTTCAGGTACTCCCTCATTTTTGAGGGTTGGGTCCCACATAATTGGAGTCAACACAACCCCTCCAATAAATTAAAGGTCCACCATTATAGGATTTAGTAACCCTCCACAAACATATATTGGGGTGCATATGAATGATTATTACCCTAAACAATTTTCAAATATTCTTTTTACTATAAAAATCACTAAAGTTGAGGATGATGTAGCAACATAAATTATTATAATAATACCTTAAAATAAATTTAACAATATTTTCAATGATAGTTGTAATGTTAGTTAATCTAATTTTATCATTGTAGGATTTTATGTAGAATAATATATTGAAACTATTATTTCTTTAAAAGAAGAACTGAATATTTACAAACTTTTAAACACTGCCCAAAATCAAAATTTTAACACCAGTTTAATACTTGAAATAATGGTATTTAAAAAGGAGGGGTTTAATTTTCATGTAAAGTCTTCAAACCCTAGGATGTTGAATTTTCAAGGATACAGATAAAACAATTATTATTTATACTTTTTGTGTTCAGAAATTTTTAGTGATGTGTTGTATGATGTGGAATAGGAGGTGTCATGTCATCAGGACGTGTGGAAGGACATTCTAGAACCACCCATTATTGGATTTCCTTTAAAATTTTGAAAGTGGAAATCACTGACATTATGAACAGATATTTAAATTCCATAATAGAGATGTTTTTATATGGATTATTCTTGATGGGAAATAATATTTCATTCTAATTTAATCTTTTCCCATTGGAATATATGTACCCATATATCTCATTTGTTTGGTGTGGAATTGTTTATAGGGTTTAATTCCACACTCCTCCCTCTCCCTCTCCCCTTACATAATAAAGAAATAAATCATCATGTTATTCAGTTTTTTGGTGTTCAATGAGGTGATGGAGGCAATGAAAACTAATGATCATTACATGATCATAATAATTTGGGGAATCAATAATGGGGTATGAAGTTTTTTTATTTAGGTTTTCATGTCTTTCCCTATCATCAAAAAATATCTAAATCTAAGGGATAATTTCCAATAATGAATTTTTTTCAAGAGAATCGATTTTTAATCAGAAAATAAAAAAATATTAATATAAATTATACTTTTATTTATTGAAACACACATAATGAATATTTTTACCATATCCCATAATTATCCATTATGCATCTTGGATTATTTTAAGATTTTAATATCATGTAAAGAGTGGGTTTTTTTTAAAGTGTATCAATTTAAATAATTGAGTTATACAATTTTCTTACATAAAAAAAATTAATCTTTTTAGTTGATTTTTATTATCATGAGATTATGCTAGTTTATTTGTAAAAAAATTTATTTCTATCACGGAATGAACATGTGGATTATAACTCCATCTATTCCAATAAATTTTAATTTAAGATTTTCAATGGATTATTTATATAATTTTTTTTATTATTAGGGAAAATATTTATTTTATTAATTATCTTTGATTAAATAGTTCATTGATTAATAGTTTCATTGTGAATTAAAAAATAAATATAATATCCATAATCTATTGAGAAATTATTTTACCAGTTATAGAAATTTTATTGTTTTCACATAGTCACATTCTTCGACAAAATTGAACATGAGTATGACCTTGAGTGTTAAGGTATTCCTTTTTCCATAAACATCCAAAATAGTTTCTCTTATTCTTCATTTTTATTCCACATCTATTTTCTTTTCCATCCCATTTTTTAAGAAACACAATATACCTATTTATTTTTTGGATTTCTGATGGTGATAATGGGAGAGAAAGACTCGATGATGAAATTAACATTCAGTGGGAGGAGTCTAAAAGTATTTTGGCTACTAGTGGTTGATGAGATTCTAGTAAGAATCAATTAGGATGGTGTACTTGATTTGGAAGTGAATGGAAAATAAAATTGTAGGAAAAACCATAAACTTGTGGGGACACATTGGCATGCGAACATGTGCATGTATATCAAATAATAAGGTGGATATGGGTTCCTGGTTCTATAAATATCATATGTCATGTGACATTAGGTCACACGTTGTGTACACCTGGTAATGTGGTTTCCACATGTAATAGCTATACATACCATCTTTCCAACTATCTTATAGGACCTTACTACATATCATGAGGTTCAATATATATTCCTTGTATGACAAAAATTAATGTACATTATGCACTGGGGATACAATCTGCAAAAGTGCATTGAATGACACACAACATGTACATCACCAATGAATTATATGTTTCTCAATTTTTATATGAATAATTTATAGTTACTACTTTGTTTTTCATATTTAATAATATAATAGTTTTTTCATGTGAACTACATAACATGAATCTTGTGAGATGTTACGTATAACTGATGAGTTTACTCATCATGTACCTTGAGTACTTTCTGACTATCTCCGGCACCTTACATTCCATGTACTTCATCACACAACATGTATCGTTTATGAAATATTGTGTTTGGGTATTTTATATTAGATGAGTTTACCTGACCATCCTTCTTGATGATCCATATACAACATGCACCCCCACAAGACAGAATATATAATAAGCTAGTTTTGGAATCCATCATGATTTATAGATCAAATAATAGTTTGGGTTGCATGATTAGTCCATTATTATTATCATATTTATAGAGAAAATTAATAAAATCATCTCCGACATTGAAGGGTATTTACAATATAGTTTAGTAAATTAAAATATATTTTATTTATTAAGGAGATGACTAGAGGAGATATTTGGGAGGAATAGTGAGTCTACAACCAATATGAGTGTGGTCTTGGTGGTTCTGGTCAGATCACATCATGTGGCAATATGATATGTCACTATGTTACTATTTCATAAAGAAACTCATTCATTGTACTCTTAAATGAAATAACATCCTAAAATAAATAATATTTGGAAAATTATTAGTTTATAATTTTTAATCCTCATAATAAATACAAGAAATTTGGACCCAAATAGATTTATTTATTTATATTCAATATTATGGTGTATTTAAACATCAGTTTATTTTGAAATGTGAATATTTTGAAAATTGTTTTTAATTTTATGTTTGAAGATTGGAACCTTTTCATTTTTAAAATATGTAATTTTGTTTTGATTGTCTATTTCAGTAACAAACATCAATGTAACTGTTTTAATCATCACTAACTCAAACAAATCCTAAATACTTATCACATTATGTGATATTTTAAGAGATACATTCAATAGGAAGAAATAAGTGTCTAAAAAATCAATATTTATATAAATTTAATTTTCTCATTAAAATTTATATTTATTCAAGATAAAAATTAAATCCCATTGTCTTTTAGAATTGTTTTTTTCAAACAATATATTATTTCCAATATAAAAATACATTATTCCCTAATGAAAATAACTCTTATATTTATCAATGTTATTTTTAACAAATAAATTAAAAATCATATTAGACAATATTTTATTATATTGTATGTAATTTTTCTCTAGAGAAAAAATTCAAAATAAATATTTCAAATATGAAACTTCTTTACATTTTAATATAAGGCTAATGTATTTTATTTTGATATCATTTAAAATTAGTAACAATTATATCCATACATTATTATTCATTTCGTGATATAGATAAAATTAAAATAATATAAATCATTTTATTTAAATCTAATATTTTTTACTCATAAAAATCAATTATTTATTGAATAAATGTTCTATATCTTCTAAAAAAAGAGATGAAAAAATAAATAAATTTGAAAAACTAGTTTATAAAACATATCCATAAAGAAATATCAAAGTGTTTCTTCATCTATAACAACTCTTACGCGCTTGTTCAAACATGACACTACTTTATCCCTTTATCAAATTCACCTCATTTTTAAACTCCCTTATGTATGAATAATTAAATAATAAATGGATGGTATCATTTAGAATTAAAAATAAAGTATTTGATTTTTATATCAAAATTAATTTAGTTCATCTCTCTAGGAATATTTTACTATTTCTTTAGTTATTCTTTGAATTCACTATATTGTTATTTTCTTAATCTTTAATTTTTAATATTTTTCATTTTGATGAATCAAAAAACACTCCTTGTTTCTCATGTAATTACTTAGTTTTATCTTCCAAAAAACTCAGTTGTTAGGAATTACTAACATCTATTGAGGGGATTTAGATGAATATATTTTCCATAACATGGATAATCCATGATAAAATATAACCAATCAAGGATTTTATGCTGATTATAATTTTTTATAATCATACCTAACGATATGAAATATTAACATTGATATTTTTTCATCGATGTATAAAAATTTAGACTACAGATTCATGGAATCAATGATGAGCTGAACTATAACTTTTTATTCAATATTTATGGTATTTTGGTGTTTTTAGATCCTTAATTTGTAATAGTTTTCAGTTTGATAGTTGGAGATTTTATTTAGTAATTCTCATTGTAAAATATTTTTTTTTGTTTTTTTTGTTACATATTACCATATGATATCAATGATATTTTGGATATTTTAATCTATAAAATAAAAAAAATAATTTTTAATTAAGTCCTAGTGTTGGAATTGTTTCTAATTCGGTAAATCCAAAAGTATTATAGGGATCGATATATTTTCTATTTATTGGTTGGAAAGGAAGTTCAACGTTTCAAAAAGTGTACTTTCTAATCTAGTTGATCAATATCATTCTATGTTCAGAACATGTATACCATGGATTTGGTTATAGATCCTCTAAATACTTTGGGATAAAATTTAATAGTTCACCCAATTTTCAATGGTTATATATTTGAATATATTTTTAATGGATTATACAGATTTGTATCATAAAATTTATTTCATTAATTTTTCTTCTTATTTTATGATTGAATTATTTATCATGATTTTCTTTCTATCTTCAATGAATTTTAATTACCATTATATTGTTTTTTTACTTTTGTTTAGTTTAATATATCCTTATAGTTAAACATTCAAATAGTTTATTTTCTTGGGTGGGGAAAATTTTATATTCTACTTTGACTTCAATTACCTCCAACAAGAATCTACCATACTAGTAAAATACATTGTATCATTACCCTTCTCTATGTTTCCATTCACTAATGTTTGGGTAGAGTAAAGATCATTTTTATATGGAATGTTTACCAGTAAAAACATTAAAATTTTGAATATGATTTGTCCACTATTTTAATTGAATAGATTATGAGTATTTTTTATGATAGATGTATACATTTTTGATCAACACTTTCATATTTCATTATCAAATAGTTTCTATAAATTATAAACCTCAAGGAAAATAAATTTCTAGTTTTAATTTTGAGGGGATGTTAGAATATTTTGTGATCTATAAGGTCCAAAATTCATTACATTATTTGATGATAAGGAACATTCACACTCATATTTACTCTTATAAAATAAATAATTTTTTAATTATTTTTATGCATTTAAAGTTTTGGAAAATCAGATGTTAAGGAGGCTAGAATGGTGATTCTATACGTAATGTCCTGGACCTCTCTGGTCCATCCCTTTGCTGAAATCTGGTGTTTGAGGTGTTTTGGGAGGTCAAGGTGTCTCATCCCAAACACTTTTCCAAATTTACAGTTCTGTGAACATTGTTTCGAGTTTTATGAATAATGTCACAGTGGGTCAGAAACGGTGAGACAGAAACAGTGAGTCAGAAATGAAGAGACGTAAACGGTGAAACAGAAACGATGAGTCAGAAACGGTGTCATAGAAATGGTGAAACAGAAACTGTGATCCAGAAATAGTGAGTTTGAAAAGGTGAGATAGACAATGTGGGACAAAAATGGCGAATTATAAATGGTGTCACAGAAATTGTGAGATAGAAATGGTGAGACAGAAATAGTGAGTCGTAATTGATGTCACAGAAACAGTGAGAAAAAAACGGTGAGTCAGATACCTTGAAACTGAAATAGTGAGAAAGAAACGGTGAGTCCGAAATCGTGAGACAAAAAAGGTGAGACAGAAATGGTGAGATAGAAATGGTGAGACAAAAATAGTGAGTCAGTCACGATGTCACATCTCATGAACAATGTTTCCAGAACACATTCATATTTCCTTTTCCAAATTTCCAGATTTTTCTAGTTTCAAAAATATATCATTTTCTTTGATGTAAAATGAATTTATGGTGGTTTTAAGGTATTTAAGGATAAATCAAATCCCATAACTATTATATTAAATTTACAAAGGCCTGGTATGCATTTACTTGGTCAAACGGCATGGTTTAATGTGTTCTGATTTTAATGGAAAATCCACCGTATGATTTTTTATATGGTTATATTTGTGGTGGGTTCACACTTAGCCTTTACAGTGTCACTCGAAAATATAAAAATATGGATTATGGCATTGTATCTTAAACCACTGATCTGTTAAATCTTCTATAGGGATAATATATCTTCGTCACTTGTTCTTTCTTCTTGTTTTTTGGTACGAGATGCTTGAACATTTCCTTCCTTCCTATAGGAATCGTGAGATTAATCTTTTCCGAGTGGATTGGTTTCCCTCGATGTTCTTCTTGCTGCAAGTGCACCCCCTATTTTGGTTCCACAATGTAGTATCCATGAATCTTCGATATAATGTATGATTTATCATATTTATTTTATTTTTACCTTATCTAGTTTCTCCTTTACATATTATGGCATGTGATCTTCGTGCTTCTAATGGAGTTCCTTGGGTTTCGGTTTGTGCGGTCCTTCTGCAACATCATCAGGTTGATGCAGTTGTAATGGGAGGAGGCGATCATGATCTATTGTGTGGATCATTCACGTATAAATATCTTTATGAACCTTTTTAATTTAGGGGATTCATTGCATCTATTTTATTTTTATGTGTAATTTTATACATCACTTGTTTTAGCCACTGGATCACAATGGAATTGATATAATAAATTTTTAAACTAGATAAATAAATTCAAATCAATCGTTTGGTATTGCCCCTTGTATTTTATAGATAGCATTAAATATATTCTTTCTTTTTTTAGATGTTCATTCTTGATGGAAATTGGTAAAGAATATAAACCAAAATTAATTGATAATTGTTTGGCTAATGATAAAGAGTCATGAAAATGAATCTGGTTCTTATTTTTATATTTTTTTGATGTTAGTCAAATTGGTGTAGTATGTATTTTTAATTTATTTGTGATAAGATACTATTTATGTTTCCCAAATATGGAACCAGGGAATAATAAATCGGTTAATTCAGGATGGATAAAATAATTGATTGTTTGATAATTCCTTGAAGGGTTATGAGTTACTCTCTTTCTTGTTCAAGGGCCAAGATCCCAACCGATATGATTTTTTTTCATACTGCTTATGTTGTGATGTGATCCTAGATGGGTGTTGTGATATGTGGGGGCATGGATTACCACTAGTTGTTGTAGTAGTAGACACCTAGAGAGGTGAGATGCACCAGTTTATGCATGTGGGTGTTAGGGAGGACACCTGGGATGATGAAATGGGTTGGATGTGAATTTTTTGTTTTCTACTGATTCACCTTGATTCCTTATTTCCGTTACTTTCCCCATTTCTAAAAATATCTCGTCTTTATTACCCTTCTTCTGAAAGGGGCTAAGATGCATAGGGTATGACACATGATTTATATTTTTAACTTCTCAATGGAGAATGGGTCTACACTCTTGCTAGAGGCGGAAAAGGATCGACGAGTAGATCATCTACTCACCATGTTGATCCCCTTGTGTTTAGAAGCATATATTCTTTTTATTGAATGCCTTGGAGTATGGGAATGTAATTTCGTAAATAAATAATTGAATAAATGATGTTAACCCATGTGGTTTGGAGCCTGTTGGGGTGCAATGCCGAGGTTGTGATTTAAAGGAACATTGTACATTGGGTGTGATGATAATGAAATTTAATGTGGAATTGTTATTGGTTATTTAATGTTTAAATAATTAATTAACATAAAGTGAAACTGATAAATAGGCAATGAAGTAATGTATTAATGCTCTTTAAATGGTCGTGTTCTTATAGGATACCTAGATGTAGAATTAGCAGCTCGGAGATTGAAAGACGTAAGCTATAGTTGAGTATATGACAAGGTTATTCCCATAGTGTGGTTGTGAGCTATAGTATATTCTATACTTTTTGTGTTCTATATGCTATTCCACCCTATTAGTAAGGAAACTGACACCCCAAGGATTCTAATCCCTAGGGGTGTTTTCCCCAACATTTCGGTCGAAGGATGGATGGCTGACTACCCCATTTGGCCCCACTCTCTTCCCTTGGTAGTTTCTTGTGCTCACTGGAACATTGGTTAGTATTCCCCATATATGTGTATAGAGGCCTGTAATGGCTTGTAGCTATTCACACACTTATATTCTGGATATTGTTTTCTATAGACTACTATAGGTGTAATGTGTATAGGCAGTGATGGCTAGAGGATCATTACTCGGTGTATGGGTTGTAATGGCTTGAGGTATAATACCCGATGTTTGATACAAGTTATGTGAGTTGTGGTGGCTCCTAGAAACTACCTGGTTACACTACTTCGTGGACATGGTAGTTTTATTGCATGAGGTGCATGATGTGGTGTATCGCCCAGGTGTTTGCGGGAAAGACTTTTTGGAGAGAGATGCTCAGGATGTGTGACGTTGGGGGAAAGCGACAAACCAGTGGGAAAGTAGTAGCAGGGTACCCTTGATATTCTTTAGAATATTATATTCTCTTGTATGTGTTACATTGTGAGAGTATAAATGGTGAGGCTGACAACATTGTTTTAAAAAACCGGAAATTTCAATGAATTTTTTTAAAAAATTTGGAATTTTATGAGTCTGTGGCTTCTAAAAACACTTGATTCCGAGGCCTGGTGTCCCCGGAATCATTTTATGAAGTTTAGCTCAGGTACATTCAATGAACGAAGAAAACTATTTTTCTATCTTTTGAACAGGTGTTTGGAATTAAAATCTGAGGGCACCGATGAACTCGCAACACCAGTAGTTTCTTAATGGGATCCTTACTATAGTTACGTTCGTGTGGGAGGAGAAGTTGATTTTTGGGGGGGAGGGTTATTTAAGAAGTAAATAAAAAATTGTCGGAACAATTTTTTATTTCATAAGGAGGTTTTTCCCTCCAATGGGTAGTTAAGGGTAGGTCCCACAAATACTTAACTACCCATGTGTGGATGTTAGAGAGGTTGGGCCCACACAAGTCCCACAATTTAATTTCTTCTAATCTCATTAAGAACCCCCATTAATTGAAAAAACACCCATTTAACTGCCAACACATTTAATAATGGGGAACCTTATCTCTCCCTTCTTAAATTATTTTTCATCACGTTATTAAATGCAGGGAATTAATTCTGGGAGTTTCATTGTGTGTGTAATTAAATAATAGGAGGAACCTATTATGTAATTTGGGGAGGAAAATTCTTTGTGCAAGAGAGCATTGGAGCTTTTGGAAGAACTCCAGTCTCTGATGAAGAACAACGATGAACATCGGTTCCTTAAAGAACAACGACGTTCCACCCTTTCTCTTCTCCACGACAAGAGAGGAGACACCGCTTCCTCCTCAGTGTGCTCTGATGATTCCTACGATCCTCATCCCCATGACGCCGTATACCGCAATGCCGACATCCGACATCAACTGTTGATGTAGGAGACTTTTTATAAATATCATTATGTGATTTTATACCCTTGGCATGGCGTACAAATTGTTTGCTGATGTTTAGAACCACTAACGCTGTGGGGGAGGACGAACGAACAAGTCTGAACCCACCAATGCATTGGACTTGATGTGCGGAATAACTGGAGATGATGAAGCAGGACCGAAATGGTGATTGGAGGCCCTCAAAGATATGTACGGGTCCTGAGGTGACCATAGGCGCAATCGGGAGCAAATCGGACAACTAGAATGTGTCCGGTGGCCCGCGGAGGTCTCTGGTAGCATGAGACGCCGGCAACCGGCACCAGAAGGCCGCCCGGAGGGGGCGGCGGCCCAGTTAGCCGCCGAAAGGAGCCCGTCGTGGCATCGAGGGATTGGATCTCGTGGCCGCAAGGGGTCCAGGGGAGACGTGGCGTCGGGCGCCGTGTCCGCCGAACACAAAGGGGGGACCGCGTTCCCCACTCTTCGGCTCACTGGCCAAGCCAGCGCACCCCCTGGCTGGGCCAGGGCCGGTCACACAGACAGGGTCAGGCCACACCCAGCCGGGCCAGTCCCAGAACCGGGTGGGTCGACTAGGTTTGGGCCGACCTGGGGGGGGGGGGGGTGGGTCAAGTCTGACCGGGCCCAGACCCCCTACTTCAGACCATTTTTGGTATTTTTCCCATAACATGAGATATAGTCCTCCGATCGATGCACCGTCAGTTGAGTAGGAATCCTTGGATCGATAAGGTCGTTTCAGTATAGTAAAATTGAGGTTTCAGCAATTTTTGGGTATGGACGGGTAGGTTCGAACCCGAAACAAACTGGTCCCTTGGAGCTGAAACGCTTATAACATAAGGATCAGACGTCCGTTTGACGTTCCGTCAACTACGTCAAATTAATATTGATGAGACGGTCCTTTTGGATTACTCCACATGAGTTTTGGACGTATATGGAGTACAATTGTGTTGGTTTTAGCTTAAAAATCAATCGGACCCCTGGGATGGAAAAACCAATAACTCTCAGATCGGGCGTCTGATTGATGCACCCTCTGTCGCGTTGGGATTCTTTTGACGAGACGGAACATTGGGATACATAATCTCTGGATTTTGGGACTGTTGATGTATCGAATCTCTCTCTTTCTCGAGGAGCGGACACTCCCGGAATCGAGCATGATGTGTGCGGAAACCCTAGAGCTGGATGCGACTGCGACAATGACGACTGCACTTGGATCCTCCATGGGTTTGGCAGCGAGGATGACTGTATATGGATACTCCATGGGTTCGGCAGCGATGATGACCATACTGGGATCCTCTATGGGTTCGACGGTGATTGACTACTGTTCTTGTATCCAACATGGGTTTGGCAGTATATGACCTATGTACTTGTATCCTGTGTGGGTCCGACAGAGTAGCTGGTCTTGTATCCTTTGTGGGTCCGACAGCTTAGCTGGTCTTGTATCTAATGTGGGTCCGACAACTTAGATGAATCAGTGGCTACATCTAATCATCTCTATCACCTTACGAAGTGTATACCGGTGTGAGCTGAGTCTTGATTTTCAATCATTAACATCAATGTGATTATCTTGCTTCCTGTGTGGACCGGGTTGTGTTTTCCTGTGTGTACTAGATTGTGCTTGGACTTGAGATTTGGAGACAAAACGTAACTGATGAACTAGGTATATCAATGGGAATGTACCTAAGAATAGTTTTTTATACTTCTTGATTGTATATTTCCTTTGTGGTTTATCCTTCGTGGATTCATAGAGACCTTCGGGGGTCCTGTGGTCCCTACTGAGTATCGTATACTCACACCTGCACGAGCTATGCCCACACTACGTTGTGTTGGATGCAGATGATAGACAACACTGATTGAGGTGGAGGCTTGTAGAGCTGGACGGTACTCGGAGGTGGACCACTTGGCGGGACGTACATAGAGCGGACGGCCGGACCCGGGGAGCTAAAGAGACTATCTTTACCGACCCTTCAGGTGGGATTTCTGGAGGATGACTCGGCATTTTTGTATTACTTACTTCTATTGTAAATTCCTTTTAGTTGTACTGTACTTTTAGTATGGTTTTTAAACTGGACCATTTTCTTTGCAGCACTTACCTTGTACCCAGTTTTACATAGTGCTTACTTCACTTGCGTACTCTATTGTGTTTTTGTTTACTTTATAAAAGGAAATGCCTTCACCTTTTTCTGGATTTACACCTTGGTGCTAGTCGCCAGCCCCTGGCCTATGGAAGGCGGGCTTGGCGTAGTCAAGGCATGGGCCCCGAGGATGGGTCATGAAAAATTGTTATCAGAGGAGTCTGTTCTACCACAGAACTCAGGACTATGATAATTTTTTCGCTGTGAAGAAATAGTGTTAAGAGTATTCAGTGTGGTTTTCAGTGCAGGGAGTCCATTGTTGGTGCGATGGCCGACGTATCCATACACCAGGACCCTAACCTATGATTTCTAACTCAGTGCACAAAAACACTGATTGTGTGTGTGTTTCATTTCAAAAGTTATCCTTGTGATTACTTTGTGTAATCTCACCAGGTATACTATAGAAACCTTGCCGGACCTGTTTCTTTTCAGGATGGCCCCACAAAGGCAGCCAGCCAGGGTTCCTAGTTACGTGCGGGATGGTAGCCCACCGAGAGATGAGGCCTCGGTGCAGGGACCCATTATAGCAGAGGCACCGGCAGTACCACTACCCGCTGAACCACCGATGCTACCAGCCCTAGCGGTGGAGAGTGCATGCTGCTGGAGCGTGTTGCACGAGTTTCAAAGATTGAGGCCGCCCAGGTTCTGCGGAGAGATGGATCCTCAGGGATCCGAGGATTGGATGGAGGCCATCGTCAGAGTCTTTAGAATGGTAGGGACACCATCAAACCTTATGGTGGTCCTTGCCGCGAGTCTCCTACACACAACAGCAGGTAGATGGTGGAGCCGGATTCTCCAGTTGCACTATGAGGCACCTCTACCATTGACAGACTTCGATAGCCTATTCCACTCAGAGTTTGTTCCAGACACCCCCCATGTGGTGCGCATCTAGGAGTTACTACAGCTGTGGCATGGCATCATGTCAGTAGCCCAGCACTCAGCAAGATTTACCGACCTCTCATGCTACTCCATGGACATAGTTCGGGACCCATTCTTCTGGGACAAGACCTTTAATCAGGGACTGAGGCATGACATCAGAGCTTTGATGGTAACCCTTAGCATCCCGACACAGGTGGGGGTACTGGAGTGAGCCCTGTTTGTGGAGAGATATCTCACCGAGAAACTATCAGCAACGAGACCCACCACAGGATGGCACAGAGTGGAGTATTCTGCATCCAGCAGTCGACAGACGACGCAGGGGTCCAAGCGGACTAGGCCGACATGTAGGCGACCTCAGGATACAGGTTCAGCTGTGCAGGGCACACGGTGTAGAGCTAGCCTTACAAGCAGCAAACAGTTCTATGCATGCGGCGGGTAGGGCCACATGGCTCGTGACTGCCTGACCCACTATGCAGATGAGCAGCAGACAGTGGAGGGACCACCCAGGAAGAGGCAGATGTTCGACCGTGGCAGTCCACACGGAGCTGGCGGATGAGCCAGAGGATCTGGCCGAATAGCGGGTGGTGGACGATGCTTCAAGGCTCTACCAGCACCACCCCTAGGAGGTCTACCCCGACCATAGGGAGCTAGCGGGCAGAGGCATGCTCATCTCCAGGCAGCGGAGGCTTACGACCATGGATCACCCTAGAATATTCCAGGTACTATCTTTGTCTACTCCACCTTTGCTCCAGATCTTATAACCACAGGTGTGAGACATTATTTTATTGCTTCTGCCCTTATTCGGAGCTCGGATATTCTGATGGAGCCATTGACTCGATCCTTGCAGCAAGAGACTCCTACGAGAGTAGACTCGATGATTATGCACTAGTGCTGGCAGTGTGATCTTACTCTAGGAGGCAAGATCTTTGGCTAGGATCTTCATGTAGTGGCGTCGAGGCCTTACGATTTCATCTTGGGTATGGACTAGATATCTATAGTCCATTAGCAGATCGACTGTATTATGCTCAAGGTGCGGTGTGTCCGCATAGATGAGACTAGGTTCACCTTCACTGACGAGAAGGGAACCTTCACAGCACAGGATGGACTCACGCAGAAGAGAGGGAAGCCAGTCACAAATCAGTTGGCTAGTCTCATCCTCGGAACAGTTGACGTGCGGAGTCCGAGTTTTCCTGTAGTGGTGGATCAGTATATGGATGTTTTTCCTGATGATGTTCTTGGGCTACCTCCATGCAGGGAATTAGATTTCTATATAGACATGTATCCTGGGACATCATCGATATCCACTCCATCATATGGGATTGCTCCCACAGAGCTTCGTGAGCTACGGGTACAGCGGGAGGACTTACAGGGGAAAGGTTTCTTCTGAACTAGTGTTTCACCCTGGCCATCTTCTGTTCTATTCACTAAAAAGGTGGATGGGGTCATGCAACTATGTGTCAAATAACATTTCTTGAACTAGGTTACCATGAAGAACAAGTATCTTCTTTGGAGGATTGAAAACCTATTTGATCGGCTCAAAGGAGCACGTTGGTTCTCGAAGGTAGACCTCAGGTCTGGATATCATCAGCTCCGAGTTCGGGACAAGGATGTGCAAAAGATGGAAATTAGGTGTCGGTATGGCCACTATGAGTTATTGGTCATTCCCTTCAGTGTGACCAACTCTCCAGCAGTGTTCATGGGTCTGATGAACAGGATCTTCCAGCCCTACCTCGATCGGTTAGTCATAGTCTTCATTGACGACATTCTGATCTACTCGACCACCGAGGAGGAGCACGCCTACCACTTACGGGTGGTACTGGATACACTCCAAGAGAACCGGATTTATGGTAATCTATCAAAGTGACAGTTCTATCTTCGAGAGGTTCACTTATTTGGGAACGTCATCTCAGAGGCAGGAGTTGCAGTGGATCCCGCGAAGGTCGAGGCGGTACTTGATTGGGAGCCACCCAGGAGCGTGACAGAGGTGTGGAGTTTCCTAGGTCCGGCTGGGTATTATCAAATATTTGTGCTGGACTTCTCCAGAATTGCAGTACCTCTTAGAGCTTTGACAATGAAGGGGAAACCCTTAGTGTGGTCAGACAGATGTCAGTAGAGCTTCCAGGAGCTGAGTTGGAGATTGACCAGTGTGCCCATCTTGAGGCTACCGGAGGAGGGCGTAGGGTACGTAGTTTACAGCGACGCATCCGGGACTGGGCTCGGGTGTGTCCTGATGAAGGAGTGAGCAGTGATCGCTTATGGTTAACGACAGTTGAGGAAGAACGAGCATAACTAGGCTACCCATGAACTGGAGTTTGTAGCAGTGGTCTTCACCCTAACGATGTGGCAACACTATCTCATGGGCGAGCTCTTTATAGTCTTCTATGACCACCAGAGTCTGATGTACATTTTCTCGCAGAAGAACCTTAACCTGAGACAGTGGCGATGGCTCGAGTTACTCTAGTATTATGACTTTGAGATTGTCTATACCCCTGGGAAGGGGAACATTGTGGATGATTCTCTCAGCAGGAGATCGGGCATTCAGCTACTTGGAGAGGTGACGAAGCAGTTAGCTACTTTGCAGATATCCTTCTTGGATAGAGATGGGGCAGCCTTTCTTCAGTGCCACACATTCACTCCTCCACTACTTCAGTGGGTAAGAGAGGCACTGTGTGGGGACGTTGACTATGAGGCGCGACATGCTCAGATATCCTCAATGCTGGCACCCAATGGATTTTATGAAGGCGGGGAGCATGACATCCTCTTATGGGGACGTACCATGGTACCAGTTGCACCGTAGAAGTATGTTCTAAGGGAGTTCCACACTTCCCCTCTAGTGCTACATTCAGGAGTAGCGATGATTTACCAGGACCTCAGACGACAGTACTGGTGGCCGAGTATGAAGAATGTTGTGGAAGAGTTCGTTTCTAGATGCCTCACTTGTCAGCAAGTGAAGTTAGAGCATGAGGTACCTGTAGGCATGGTTCAAGCCTTAGAGGTCCTGGAGTATAAGTGGGATGGGATATCCATGGATTTCATGATGGGGATTCCATGTACATCCAGAGGACATGAAACCATCTGGGTGATCGTAGACCGACTCACCAAGTCGGCCCACTTCCTACCGGTCAGAGATAAGGGCTCAGTAGAGAGCTTGGGATGCCTCTCCATTCAGGATATCATATGGATTCATGGTGTGTCATCATCTATCATCTCTGATCGATATTATCGCTTTACTTCCCATCTTTGGAAGGGGTTTCAAGAGGCCTTTGGGACGCAGCTACACCTGACCACTTCCTTTCAACTACATATGGATGGACAAATGGAGAGGACCATTCAGACACTCGAGGACATGGTCCTTGAATGTTTCTTTGACTTTTGTTGTAGCTGGGAGGATCACCTACCCTTGGTTGAGTTTGCGTAAAACAACATCTACCACTCCACCATCGAGATGGCACCTTACGAGGCATTGTACGACCGACCATACAGATCACCTATGTGCTAGACTGGCCCTGGGGAGTCAGCACTCGTAGGACCAGAGATGGTTCAGGCTATGATGGAGAAGGTGCAGATCATCCAGGAGCGGATGAGGACTGCACAGAGTAGACAGAAGTCATATACTAATAGAAGGAGGAGACCACTGGAGTTCGAGGAAGGTGACCACGTTTGATTATGAGTCTCACCTCAACATGGATTACAGAGAATTGGACATGGTGGAAAGTTATCACCGCACTTCATCGGGCATTTTCAGGTCCATAGAAGGGTAGGTGAGGTGGCTTACTGCTTGGTTCTTCCACCTCAGTTGCACTGGGTGCACGACGTCTTTCACGTATCACAGCTGAGGAGATATGTGCATGACCCGATGCATATCATCGACCACAGGGAGCTGGACTTCGATGAAGGGGAGACATTTATGGAGGTCCCAGTGGAAATCGATGATCAACATGAGTGGGTCCTATGTGGATGGTCAATTCCTCTGGTGCACATTCGTTGGCAGCACGAGAACCTCTAGGAGAGCACATGGGAGCGGGAGGCTTAGATGCATGCTCAGTACCCTCATTTGTTCTCCTAGTTTATATTGTAGCTTTACGGGGATGCAATGCCCTGATCTATGAGTAATGTAAAGACCTGTAAATTAAAAGGATATTTTTTTAAATATTTTGAAATTTTACGAGTCTGTGGCTTCTGACAGCACTTGATTCGGAGGCCTGGTGTGCCAGGAATCAATTTTCGAAAACTAGCTCGGGTACGTTCTATGAACTAATGTGCGGGTTTTTCTATCTTTTGAACCGGTGCATGGAATTAAAATTTTAGGGCACCGATGAACTTGCAATGCTGGAAATTGCTTAACGAGATCCTTATCGTAGTTGTGTTCGGGCGGGAGGAGAAGTTAATTTTTTGGGGGGTTTATTTAAGAAGTAAATAAAAAATTGTCAGAACAATTTTTTATTTCATAAGGATTTTTCCCTCCCATGGGTAGTTAAGGGTGGGTCCCACAACCACTTAAATACCCAAGTGTGGATGTTAGAGTGGTGGGGCCCACACGAGTCCCACCATTCAATTTCCTCTAATATCATTATGAACCCCCCATTAACTGGTAAAGCCCCCATTTAACTGCCAACACGTTTAATAATGGGAAACCTTCTCTCTCCCTTCTTAAATTAGTTTTCATCATGTTATTAAATATGGTGAATTAATTATGGGAGTTTCTTTGTGTGTGTTATTAAATAATAGGAGGAACCTATTATTTAATTTGGGGAAGAACATTCATTGTACGAGAGAGCTTTGGAGCTTTTGGAAGAACGCTGGTCTCCGACGAAGAACGACAAAGAACGCCGGTTCCTCAATGATTGACGAGGAGCCACCATTTCTCTTATCTGCAACAAGAGAGGATACACCGCTTCCGACTTGGTGCGCTCGGATGACACCAACGATCATTTTCCCCGCAACGCTGTCTACTGCGAAGCCGACGTCTAACATCAACTGTTGAGGTAGGGGAATTTGTATAAATTTCATTATTTGATTTTATACCCTCGACATGGCATGCAAATTGTTTGGTGATGTTTAGAACCACTAACGTGGTGGGTGCGGACTAACGAACAAGTCTAAACCCACTGCTTCTTTGTTTTTGATGAGGGGAATAATTGGCGATGATGAAGCGGGGCCGAAATGGCGATTGGAGGCCATCACATGGATGTACAGGCCCCGAGGCGACCGTAGGCGCAGATGGGAGCAAAATCAGACCACCGGAATGACTGTGGTGGCCCACTGATGTCTCTGGTAGTGAGGGATTGGATCACGCGGCTGTACAGGATCCAGGGGAGACACAATGCCGTCCACCGCGTCTGCAGAACACAATAGGGGGACCACATTCCCCCCCTGCTCGGCTCGCTGGTCGAGCCAGCGCACCCCCCGGTCAGGCCGTGCCGGATCACGCGGACTGGGCCAGGCCACCCCGAGCCAGGCTGTTCCACACCCTGCCAAGCCGGACCCTGTCCCGGGTCGGGTTGACCTTGTTCTGGCCAACCCAGGGGGTGGTTGGGCCGGGTCAGACAGGTCCCAAACCCCCCACTTCAGACCATTTTCAGTCTTTTTCCCACAAAATGAGATACAAACCACTGATTGATGCACCATTAGTTTCATAGGAATCCTTGGATCGAGATGGTGATTTCTTTATATTATATTTGAGGTTTTGGCAATGTTTGGGTATAGCCGGGTTGGTTCGAACCCAAAACCAACCGGGCCCTTGGAGCGGAAACGCTTATAACTTAAGGACCAGACGTCCTTTTGACGTGCGATCAACTGAATTGAATTAATCTTGATGAGAAGGTTCTTTTGGCTTACTCCGATTGAGGTTTGGATGCAACTGGAATATGGTCGGGTTGGTTTTAACTTAAAAACCAACTGGGCCCCTAGGACGGAAAAGCCAATAACTCTCAGACCTGGCGTCCAATTGACGCACCGTCTATCGTGTTGGGTTTCTTTTGACTAAACATAACTTTGGGATACATCAACTATGGTCTTCATGATAGTTGATGTATAGATATTCTCTATTTCTTGAGGAGCAGATCCTCTCGGAATCGATCATTCTGTGTGCAGAAACACTAGAGTTGGTTGCGACTGCGACGATGACGACCACACTTTGATCCTCCGTGGGTTCCGCAGCGAGGACGACTATACATGGATCCTCCGTGGGTTCGGTTGTGAAGATGACCGTATTGGGATCCTCTGTGGGATCGACGGTGATTGACTACTATTCTTGTATCCTTCGTGGGTCCGGTAGTATATGACCTCTGAAATTCTATCCTGTGTGGGTCTGGCAGAGTAGCTGGTCTTGTATCCTTTGTGGGTCCGACAGCTTAGCTGGTCTTGTATCCTATGTGGGTTTGATAGAATAGATGAATCAGTGGCTACATCTGATCATCTCTATCGCCTTATGAAGTGTATACCTATGTGATTTGAGTCTTTATTTTCAATCATTATAATCGATGTGATTATCTTGCTTCCTGTATGGACTGGGTTGTGTTTTCCTATGCGGACTAGATTGTGCTTGGGCTTGAGAGTTAGAGACGAACTGTAACTGATTATTTAGGTATATGTATGGGCATATAACTAAGCAGAGTTGTTGATACATAATGATTGTATCTTTCCTTTTTGGTTTATCCTTTGTGGATTCTGAGAGACCTTCGGGGGTCTCGGGGTCCCTACCGAGTATCGTATACTCACCCATGCATTGGCTATGCCTGCACTACATTGTGTTGGATATAGATGACGGACAACACTATTCGAGGTGGAGGCTTGTGGAGCTGGACGATACTCAGAGGTGGACCACTTGGCGGGACGTACAGGGAACATATGACCTAACCCGAGGAGCTGAGGAGACTATCTGTACCCACCCATCAGGTGGGATTTCCGGAGGATGACTCATTGTTTCTATTTTACTTACTGCTGTTGTACGTTCCTTTTAGTTGTACTGTACTTTTAGTTGGGTTTCTATACTGGCCCATTTACTTTGTAGCACATACATTGTACCTAGTTTTACTTAGTTCTTACTTCACTTGCGTACTATATTATGTTTTTTTACTTTATAAAAGTCAATGCCTTCCCCTTTTTCAGGATTTATGCCTTGGTGCTAGTCGCCATCCCCTGGACTATGGAAGTCAGGCTTGGAATATTCACTGCACGGGCCCCGAGGATGGGTCGTGATAGTAGTATACCTGTTTAGGTGAAGATTTAGTTTCACTTGTTGTTCACTGTGATTTAGCATGCTTTCATTTATTTTTCAAGAGAGGCTTCAGGGAGGATCTTATTGAGTATCTTGTTATACTCACCCTATGTGTATATAAACTGCTTTTTTGGTCACTTAGAGAAGGTTGGAGATCAGTTTGGTTACTACTAGCTTGTGGTTGTAGGATCTGTTGAGGCTTGTGGTTGCTGTAGTTTTACTTTCTTTTGGGTATTTTTAGTTTTTCCCATTTAGTTGTTGTAGTTTTTCATGACATTTCAAATGTGTACTTGGGATTTCTTTTATCTTACTGTTTGAGTTAGAGTTAGTTGGTGTGTATCTTATCTTTCTCTTTTTCACGTGTTCTCTTAGAGGGTAATTCCTCCCATTTGTGTGTTCGCTATACCCTTGGTGCTAGTCACCAACCCATGGCCTACTATATGGGTACACATTGTGGGGAGGGGTACACATTGTGGGGAGGGGGTCATGACACTATATGAAAAATATTAATATGTTAATTGTTTTAAGAGAATTAGTGGAAAAAATTCATCAATGGGTTATTACTATTGTTAATGTCAAGAAATCCATTTAGATAAAATGATAGTGGATGAATATATATTTGAGAATATCATAGACATACTTTTGATGATATGGTACTGAACATTTATATATATTAATGATATAAAACATCTTATAAAGATGATCTTATATGACCTTATTAAAACCATAATATAAAATGAATTTTGATTAAATAAATACATTGATTAGAAAATGGAAAATAAAAAAAATCATTTGATATAACATTCAGTGATATACCTTATAGATCTAAAAAAATAATGTATACTAAAGTGAAGAGCTTTTTTAATAGAAATTTAGATAGTAGTAATTCATAATATAGTGAAGGTGGATTAAATCAACTTTTAAGGTGTATAAATATAATTATTTGAAATAATATCTTGTAGAAATATCATTACTGTGACCAGAATAATATATTTCATAAAAATAATATAAGGGGAGATAATTCAGAGATTAAATATTACATAAATAAGAAACATGGAGAAAATATACCTGAATATATAAAATTTCTGAAGAAGGATTTGGATTCTAAAAAATCACTGAAAATTGAAACGGTGGTTAGATTTAGGGGTAAATGTAAAAAATAAGATGTGTGACTAAAGATCCATATTTTAATAGTAGTAGTGGTTCAAATAGAAATTATAGCTGCAAGACTATTATTCTCCTTGCTAGAGTACATTTGAATGAGTCGTGAATTATAGATATAGTAACTATTGATTATATTACTCATTTTTCATTATATTATGATTTTCATTATAATATAGAGGGTAAAGATGATACTCTGTCATTTTTATATATGGTTGAATATGTGGATTTCTTTTATAAGATTCATAAAATTTCCATGAATGAAAATAATTTGGATAAGGTATTTCGTGTTAAAGAAAATTAAAATATGTATAATCTTACTTCTGAGTTAAATGATATAAACTTTTGAATTTTATCTCATAATGATTAAAGAATAATTTTTGAACTAAATATCAAATATTAGTGTATTAAATAGTTTATTTTTAATTTAGGTTTCACTGGGGAGAATTTGGAATAGATTTTAATACCTTTGAAATCATATATTTGAATTTATTTTATTTTCAAGAAGACATATTTGTAGTCTGACAATTTAATTTCAAATGTGAACCAATATATAATAAATGGTAGAGAGGAGATCACTGGAGGATTCATTATTGTTTGAAAAGGATTAAATAATTAACACATATAGGTTTTTATTTATAAATATCTAGAAGTTTTTCAACACTATATTATTTTACATATGTGGGTTTTGAATGTATTTTTTAGTAACATTACATGGCCCAATCAACTTTGGGTCCCAAAAATTGATTCCTGTTTATTTTTAGAAAAAAGGATGAGTACAATTAGAAAAAGTACTTAGTATGTGGATAGCGATTATTCATGGAACAAGACTAGAAACAAGTAATAATTTCCAAACATATAAAACCTTAAATGTGGACATGTCACTTTTACAGACAATTTTTATAGACATGTTATTAGTATATTTTAAGGTATCATTTTAGGTGGTCTTTTAATTTTTAATGTTCATTATGTTTAATGAAATAAGAAATAAAACATAACAAAAAAATAAAATTATGTGATGATGGTTACTCCACGAACATTGGGAATGAAAAATGTAACATCACAATTTCATAAGGAAGAAATATATTAGCTATCATTAGGAATTATGATTCATAAATTATTGGCCTAAAAGATCTTTCTAGTTATAAATTTTATGATAACAATATAGTCAATGCTATGTCATAGCTTTTTCATTAGAGGTTAGCACACTAAAGTGTTTTAAGCGTAGAAAAAAAATATAGGTGAGTATAGATAAATTATCCTCCAGGAAATAATTTTAATTCATCGAATGTTTATGAATCATTCTAATATTATAAGTAAATTATATTGAGATTTAAACCATCTAGAGAAGTCCTATATTTTATTCCATTAATATTATGTTATATAGTTTTTTAAACCTATAATAACTACTAATTTTTGAGTGAAAAAATATTTTTATATCATAGTTAATGATTACACTATGTATACTATGAATTATTTTCTTATTCATAAAACATAAGATCTTATATTTTTTTTTGGTTTTCTTTTTTTATTAAAATATAAAAAATATACCTATTATCCTAATCTAGAGTGATCATATTAATACTTATTAATTTTTTCATTTAGAATTTTTTTTAAAGATGAATTGCACAAACATTCTATATATTAATATTCTAATAAATTAATGGTGTTGTTGAATGGGGGAATATAGTACTATAAGAAATTTATTTGGATATTTTGTGTGGAAATTGTATTTCACAGTGTTATAGTAAGGAATGGGTTATAAAATATAGGGAATCTTTTTCTGCATCAACTCGAATTGAATCCATTTTAATTCAACTATCCTTCACATATCTTCTTAATTTTACTCTATTTTAAATGTTTCTAAAGAGTTACTTTATTAAAGGCTATGTTTATTAAGTGGTTTACATTGTATAACCTCATGATTTTTAATATATATTGTTTTTATAATATGTATTTAATCAAACTCTAGTTCTTTATGTGCATAAATATGGCTTCAGAGCTGGTTGTGAGAGATTTTCTAGATTGTTGCTGTAAAATGAATTCATTAATAGAATAGTAGATCATACCATTTTCAAAAATTAATTTGATTAAAGCCACTGTAATTTTAAAAATATATATAAATTACTTCTAAAACTAAGGTCACATTGAATAACATTTGTGGGGGTGAGTAAGGGATACATGAAATATCATCATTCATTAAGATTAATTGGATATTGTATTTGTATTGGTAAAAACAAATTAAATCTATCACATTGAGAAAAAAAAATTAAATACCAAATTCATTTAAAATGGTGTCATAAACACATAACTTTTTCTTGGTTTATAGGCATAGAGATATATGAAATGATAAAATATCAATGATGTACTGATTTTACAAATAATCATTAATTCACTAGTTCTTGATTAAAATATTTAGGATATGAACAATGATATTCCATGTTCTATGACCTCTTCCTCTCTTCTATATAATAATTGCTAAGAGGTTATAAAATATAATTTCAAAATAATGTTCAATCTCAAAATGATATCAATTGAAGTTATAACAGCAATTATAATAGATTTTCCCAATTATTCTCTTTTTTCACTTCTGGATAATCCATGAAATGAATTGTAATACATAATTTCCTAGATAGATCATCAACATAATAAAATTCAATCACACAAAAATTCTTAGAACCAATTATTCAATAAATTCCTCTACTGGTTCACTTTGCAGTCCTTCTTCCAAATATCCACTATCACATTTCTCTATGATACCCTTATTCTATACAATTGATTATTATATATCTATGTAATTTTGAATTCTAAATTAAAAAAATTCAAATACAACTAACATCCAACTTCCCTGTATTCAAATCAACCTAGTTATTCATCTTCAAGTTGATCTATAACACTGAACTTCAGTACGGTTTTTTATGTTTGAGTGATACCCATAAAATAGTTAAGGAAGTTTCATATAAATAAAAATGTTGATAACCTATTGTCTCTCATAAACCGAAATGTGTCCTTTATACAAATATTCCATGAACTGAACAAAATAAATATTACCATGGAATTTTACCCTAAATACTACAGTACAACGCTTATCTTGGACCAAATTCCATTCAAAATGACTTAATATATGCTTTTTATCTGTTTTTATATTTATTATAGGAAATACAACATTTAAAATTACTTCCTCTACTACATGACTCCTCTCTAAGAAATCATTCCGATTCATAGACAAAACTTATTTTATATTGAAAATATAAGAAATATATGAATCATATATCTAATTTTTCATATCAACCACTATAAGAAAACTTTTACAATTTTCCAATCATGAATGATATCTACATTAGTTTCAACTACAACATGTATGAAATTGTCTTTGACCCATAGGGAATCATCCCAACAAAAACACCTTCTAAAAAAATCACTCTAGAGATTACATATCAATTTACCTTGTTCTTCATGTTATTTATCCTTCCATAATGTAATATAACCCTCTTTATTATTCCATGTATTACCACAACAATTGTGATAGGAATCCTAATTTTTCATAGGGATTCTTACACCCAATATTTCCTCTTATTTGGAATGCTCATCATCATGTTTATGTTTCAAACTGGTCTTCATCACCATGGTATTCAAAATATCTACCTAAATTACATGCATTCCATTCAAATATATTTACTTATTATCTGATGATTCAGTAAAACATTTTATTATATCATGGCCATTATGGACATTTTAGATAAATTATTCTTGATTGATATAGATCCAAAATGTCCCAATATTCTTCACTGTTTCAATTTCATGATCTTCTACAACTTATCTAGACAAACCATGACCTATCGAATGGTTTGGTTTATGCTTTAATCAAAAATATTCTCAAAAACATTTCATTTCATTAAATAACTGAAAAATTATTCATATGACTACCGAAATATTGAATTTAAATTATAAGTAGATCCAATGGTCGCAATATTAGGTTGCAACATTCTTCATGTAATATTTAACAACTTTAAAATTTCCCCCAATCATCACTCCTCCAAATTAAATAATTCTACCTCTATAGGTTACATGCATCTCTATATCACCCATGAAGATTTTCATTCTATTTGACAATAAATTTTAAAGGGCTTCTTATCTTCCAAAAATCTTACAACTTCTTTGAATCCTGGAAGATTGTGTTCTTCAAAAAAAATTATTTAATGAACTATTTGCATATTTTAATAGACTATGAGATTCAATGATAATTTTAATAGACTAGAATGATATATAAATGTATATGCTACTATTTATTTAGTTTTCTTTACCAATCTTCTTTCTACTATAAATTTCCAAAAAATTTAGCCTCCCCTATATTTTATATCAAATAACTGATAATTTATATAAATTATAATTAATAATCAAATGAATAATTATATAAAATGGGGAGAGGCAAAATATTAACCTTCATAGAATGAGGTAATTAGTTTAACTTCATGGTTAAACCTATGCTTCTGAAACCAAATTATATCCAAATGTTTAGTGAAGATATTTTCCAGTTGATGTTGTGTACATAAAAAATCTACTTTCATAAAAATTTTCTTTATTATTTCATTTATAAATTTGTAATAAATATTTATATACATTATGTGAGAGTGTTATGGTATATAATATGTTAATTAAGTGAAACTATCATTATTGAATAACAATTAGTTGATATACAACTTCTCTAAGATCTTAAAATTTATGCCTCATCCATATTAACTTATTTAATCCAAGGTTGTTGAATTATATTTTTTCATTGATTCTATCAATGATATAGATACCATATTCGTACATATCCATCAATTGAAATTTATTTCAATGAATAAATATCCACCACTTATTGATTTTCAATCCACAATATATTAAGACAAAAATGTATCTCATTATTATCATTATTTTTAATATATTTTATTTCTTTGTAAAAATATAAAATCATGTTCCAAATGATGTATAATAGAAGATATCATGTTTTGTTGAAATAATATAAACATACAATTTCAATAAAATGTGGACTCTATGCCCTATATATGCTTATGATTTCCATGCTTTTTAAACTTATATTAGAGTTGATAATAGATTAAATTACTATATTTGGAACTTCATCAGAATATTTATTTCATATTTCACATCAGAGATGTATAAATTTCCTTATTTTTGATTAAATTTGAACCCTATGGAATAGGATATCTCTGCAAACATAGGAATCATAAATTTTAACAATATCATATTCCAAATCATATAAACAAAAGTATGATTGTTGCTGCTAAATATAATATCATCCAATAACACCATCACCATGATCTTTTCCTCATTATAAATTTTCACATAGATATTATGATTAAACCCTCCTATATTATACTTTATCATTCATAAATATGAGTCCAAATTTGCATAATAACTATGATATTCTTTATTTAGGACATATAATAACTTTTTTATTTATAAAACCATGAATTCTAATATAAAATAATAAATATCACCATTTGAGTAATTTTGAATTTTTTTTGAAGAATATATTTTGAAATTTAGTATTCACATTAATTTGATAGTCTTTAAAATTCTTTTGAATAACCATTAACAAAAAGTGTTTTGTTCATTCTAATATATCAACCATATAATTTGTTTTCGATATCAAATCATTTATCCGATACAAATTCTTTACAAGAAAAACATTATTTATTTCATACCACTCTTTCTAGTTTATCTATATATTTTTTTCTAAAAACCCATTTTGTACTAATCACATAATGGTGTTTAGGTCCATCCACAATATTCCAAGTTTTAATATTTTTGATTTGGTCCAACTTCTCTTTCATGGACTTTCCATTGATACCTATATAAATACTTTTTCAAAAGACTTTAATAATAAAAAAACATTATCTATTTTTATTATTCATTAGTTCTATGTCAGATAATATTTTTCTTCATTAATTTTTGTTGATCAACCACAACTATTCTTCTAGTTGTTTATGAAAAAAGTTTAATTCGTTATTCACCATTTTCATCATCTAATTGATCATTAGAATAATTATCTCTAGTATGATATTAGGATCCCCATAAAATATAAATCATCCCTTCTTCTTCTTTATTCACATATCGTTGGAAAAATAATCTATAATTCTATTTTTCATTATATTCAACAACATTAATATCAATTCTATCAACTAGTTTGTTGATATTATTATTTAATCTTTTATAATATATAATCTATGAATCATGGAATAAAAATATTCTTTCATATAAAACATGACCATACATTAACTAATCATCCTATTTATTCAAAATGAAACATTTTCATCTAAATAATGTGATATTCTTCATTGATTCTTTACTACAAATTACACATTTCACATAACATCGTATATTCTATAGGATTAATAAATTCTCAATCCATTGTGTATACAACCACTTTATCCAATTCCTTAAAAATTGGTGAAAATTTAAAATTTATTTATGTAATGTTTTGAACATATTATTTACTATTTGGTACCTACATTCTATGAATCCTTTCCGTTAAGGGTGCTAAACACATAAAAGTCATATTTTATTCAATATTGTTTAAAAAAAATCAACTTCAATCGATATATATTTGGATAAACTATTTAATAACAAAATATTTATTATTATTAAAGTCTATTTTTTTATCATATTGGGAAAATCTTGATACAACCCATGACATCTCCATTGGATCATATAAATATGACACAACCTATCATATTTTATTAATTAACAAATAATATTAAATACTTCTCACCATAACATATTTTATGTCTAATTAGATCACATAAATTGGTTTGGATCATTTATAATAAATATTATCATCTATTGTTCTTTTTATAGTTTGGGTTTTTACCATATTTACCTTTATATATGAATCACATACCTTTTATTTGTTCATATTTAGGGAAGTAATGTCAAAAAAATATCATTAAATGTTAATATATTGTTGATACAACATTGAATAATGTAACCATGATTCGGGTGACACAAATTATTATCCTATTCTATTATATAAGGGTAAGTAGTCTACTTTATATCCACCTAATATAAGTTCCAATTGGTCTCTATCCTTTCATTAAAATGTTTATAGGCTTTCCTTTAATACTAGTACCTCTCCAGCTAAATGTTACATCCAATCTATAATCAGAAATCCTACTTACACTCAAAAAATTATATCAATAGAAATTAAAAAATAGAACCTTAGTATTATTTAATTAATTATTTTCTTGGTATGATTTAATATTCCTTTTAATCTTTATAACTGAATAATTTACAAACTAGATTGTTCTATCAACTATTCTTTTATCATTGTTGAGTAGATTCATATTACCTGTCATGTTGAATGAAAATCCACTACAAAAAATAAAAATTGTAATATTCTTAGAGACTTAAAACATATATCCAAAATAATATATTTTCTTTTTTTTAAAACATGTTATATTTTCATAAAATTAAATAATGAGATGAGATGTCCCTTAGTCTCTTCTCATCATCTTTAACATTAGGAATTAGATAGTATTTTTCTCCTTTTAATAGGTAAAATCTATTTATCAAAATAATTTAATTTGTCTATCGTTTATCCACATTAATATAAATTTCATTGGAAAGGATTCCAATTGTTTTCTTATTACATATAAAATTTATCTTATGTAAGTGAAATTGAAATAATATCTATAGAATTAATTTCTACATAGATTTGAATTATATGTTACATTTCCCTTTTTCAAGATTCTAGTTATTTATTCTCTAAAGTATCTTTATACTTTACCATAATACGGTTTTTCTCTACAATATAAAAACATTATTGGAACCTCATTATATGAGATATGTTATTACTACCATCTACAAAAATATCTCATAATTTTGAATAAATCAATTATTTTTGGAATGTTCTTGATAATTTATAACTTTCTACATTAATCTGTTTTCATTTTCTATTCACACTTATTAGTTCTACATTAAATTTTCTAGAGTTATCCCTAGATACATTTACCCACGATATTGGATCGTAGATATTTCAATACATCCACATAAGTTTGTATTCCTTTTTTAATCCCTTTCCATAAAACTATAATCTACAAAACACCAATATGGTAGATTCTTCATTGAGCCATCCATTTTAATATTTAACTCAGGTTCTTTATCAAATTTAAAAATTCATAATTGAGTATCATTATATTATTATTTATTAATAAATAATTTTTTAGTTTTATTTCTTATTACAACATTAGATTAATTACTCCCTTTTTTTATCATGATATTACAGAACCATTTTTATTTATCCATTAAATCCATTATAACATCATCTCTGTATAAGATAATCTCAATTTCAAAACCCTATAGTTTATCTTTCTCAGTATATTCTTCATATTTTTTGACTGATAAATTTGTATAAATTTTTTCCTCTTTCACTTATATAATTAATGAAATATAAAGAATAATTTTTTTCTTTTCTTTCATGAGAATTAAAACTCACCATGCTCTCCATAAATTAATTTTTACACCAATTAGTTCCATGTATAATATTTTTACAATGGAAATATACTAGTGAAACGATTAAAATAAATATTTATTTGTCTCTCCTAACCAACTTTTCCATTAGTGAAAAAGTCAGCACATAGATAAACTTCAATTTAAACCTGCCGAACCTCTTACCTCTCTACTACTCTAAATTATATTTATTTGGAAGGATTTTATATTGATATTTTTATAAATATTATTATTTCATAGGTCACAATTTTTTTTTATCTAAATCCTTAAGATAAAATTACACAAGATTTACTTCTTTAAATGACAACACTTTTTTATTGTAAATTGGTTGAAATATATGAATGATGTTATTATTTATATCAAAATATTTCATCTCATGACTATGTACAAATATTTATCCCTCGACATAAATTATATGGATGATTAAACTACCAAAAGTTTCACATAAACCCATTTATAAATCATTATAATTATTTTAAAAAAATAGTATTACCTCTTTCAATTTGCTTCCCCCATAATAAATATTTACAAGATAGTCATAAATTTATTTGAAAATTGAGTATTCCATCACATTTATATATCTAATTACAAATTAAATTTTATAATGTATTTAGTGTCACTGTATTATCATTCATAAATTTCTTCTCCGCTTCCATAATTAATCTTTTAGATTAATAACTTAGATGAATTCCACAAACTATTTCAAAATAAACACTCAGACCTATAGATCATAAATGAGATATCATTGTATTATTCTAGAATAAAAAATTTCATTTCTCATATACAGGTACTCTTCTTTCATTTATAATATTCACCATTTTGAAAATATAATCTAACATATTCTATATGAAATAACTAGTGGCTTTGATACCACATTTTTTTAACCAAATGACCCTCTTAAAACCCTAATGGGGGGGTAAGTTTAGGTGACTTGAAATTTCATCATTACATAAGATTAATTTGATATTGTATATATATTTTGAAGGACACCTTGAATCTATGACATTCATCATACAAAAAATTGATATAATAATAAAATAATCCGAAAATTGAATTTAATTGTTTTTACCAAACAATTGATATGTCCTAATATCATATATCAATGAAGTGTTGATATATTAAATAATCACTAATACAATATTTTGTTACTAAAATATTCAAGATAATATAATTACACATATATGTTCCATGAAATATTCCTACCTTCTACTAAATAATTTTAATGATGGTAACCGATGATACTATTGACTTGTGCATAAAACGGACAAAGATATAAATCATAATTATAACAGAAAAACTGAATGGGTGTTCCTTATGATGACTTGACTTTTAGTTCCATATCTTCACTAAAATTCACAATAATTCCACCTTTAGAACCAAAATATTCTATAAATTACAATTCAATCACACTGAAATTCTTTAAAACACCCATGTCAGAGTTCAACTCCCTTATTTTATTATAATGTCACATTTTTTATTGTACCATGGTGTTAGAGAATCCAATTCCTTGGAACATGAACTACCAAAACTACTATGATGGGCCTCCACATTTTTCATAGGCATATTGTAATACTAGTACATTCTCTATTATAAAGTTAGTCTAATAATATCTGTATTTGAATTCATTCTTCATAACCACAGTCTTAACAATGTCTACTAATATAGAATTGATTCCCATTTAAAATCATCAATTATATTATAATGAAACTAAAACTCCATCAACCACATCATTATAACTATTATTATTTTAGAACAAAATTATTCTAGATTTAAATGGCATCCAACCACCATTTATTCTCTAATAAATACATTTACTAATCCAATAAGGAATATCCATACACAAAATAACATATTGTACACATCCTTGACTAACATTATCTCAAACACTGAAAAAAACCTCATAACATGAAACATCTTTATATGACTACCTACCTGTTTGATTACAATTTAGCTCAAATACAGTGATGAAGACATATTATTATCACATTATCCAAGAAATAATAAAATTATTTTGAGTTTAATTCAACAAACTTTTATGGAATGTTTTTTTGAAAATTATTCATTCTTAATTTGAGAGGATATAGATGTCTGAACAGAATTACTTGACTTGATTCTAGATAACTCAGAGACTAGATTAAACTCTTTTAACTCGATATAAGTATATAATTAATATACTAATTTTTTTTGATAACACATCTTGTATAAGTACTCTTATAGGTTCCTTTTATAAACTTCATCCAGATGTATCTACGAATCTGGTAGGTCATAAATAATTTAGAGTGATAATCAAAAGTTTACATAACATGATAAATATTTAACCATAAATATGTATTTTGGTTTCTTGTGTATGAGAGTCCAGGGTAATATCAAACATTCCAATATTAATGAAGTTAAATAGACATTCCATTATCGAAAAATAAATTTTGTACATTTACTGTTTTAGTCTTCTATATATTCATTTACGATTAAAATTTATTTGGATGGATATTTTATAGGTTGTATGATGGTTTAAAAGAGTGCTTCGATAAATTTTCACTTCCTTAGTGATGATTTAGTCTCACTATCTTACAAGAAGAAACATTCAATTAATCTTTCCAATTTTGATGATAACTATATGGTAACTAAATTTCATTATACTCAAATATTGTGGATTTTGAACATACTTACATATTTTGGAAAGATATTTACACAAAATATGATTATTTGTGATAACAACAATGTTATTTCATTATCTGACAACACAACATATTTCTCACGGTCTGAACACATAAATATGAGACAACATATCCTCTAATTACCCATATTAAAATGATATATTTTTCATTAATTTATTATAAATTAATACCAAATTTTTGATATTTTTTATAAACCATAACATTATAAATGATTTAAATACATTTAATAGATTATGTGTATGATTAATGTTAAGTGATCACATTCCACTAATTTTTTTACTTTACATAATAGTGAATAATTCACAGAGTAAGGTGGAGGGAATTTATTCTTTATAATTAATTTCATTAACTCTTTATGATAGTACTTCATTTTAACCAAAATAAATTTAAATGGATTTTATAAGAAATATCAAAAAATTATTATAGAAATGTACCTTATAAAAGTAATTTTGTTCATTCTACATATCGATCGATATATTTCATAAGGTATACTCTAATTCATGTTATTTTTACCCATATGATAAATACATAGGTATTTTTTTTGGGATACAATTACATATTATTTTTTCTTACTCATATGCATAGTATCTGTTAATATTATGAATATTATTTCTTAATCACAAGTATGAACACCTACATATTTAATATTTCTTACATTGTATTTTTTTGTTCAATTTTCTAATTTTATATTGTACATAGGAGGATTAGTTTTTGCCTATCTCTTATAACAAGTGGTTAAAACTATTCTCACAAGGTATGTTCTCGTACTATACATTATTTATGAAACACTTAGATGTTAGTGGTATTCTATATAATTAAATATTATGATTTTCTTTTCTACATTTTCATTTTTTCTATTACTTGTATCTTCTTGATAATCCCATCCAGTGGTTATGGTATGTATTTATTTTTAGGAGGATAAGATAGACAATGTTGAATCACCTTAGAATAATTGTGGTCTAAAATCTAAATTCTTACTTTTGGATGATTTTGGATGTTTTGAGTATGGAGGAATTACAAAAGAACATTAAATGAATTATTTCAAGAAGAAGTATGATGTTATTTGTTAAGGGGGTATGTTTGGGATAATTTTGAAGTATATTTAGGAACATTGAACGATTTTTAAAGACAAGATAAATGATGAAGGGATTCACAGAAGAGATATTATATATGTTTCTCTAAATTCAATTAGGTGGAGGTATCTAGACAAGTTAAAAAAATAGGAAGAAATTTTTTACTAACATTATATTCATATCCCAATAGATAAAATGTTTTATAGAACATAAAGGGATTTATATACTTGGTTTAATTTCTTTATATTTACCCTTATTATTTTTTTCCACGGAATTTGAGTAATATTTCATAATTATCAAGAATGGGGAGACTATTGAGTAATTTTCCTAAAATGATATCACCCAAATACATTATTTTTATTAATGAAAACAAACTCCTTGTTTTACATGTACATGAAAATTTTCGACTTCTATTTTCTATTAAAAATTAACTTTTGAATCACCATTTTTTTATAATATTATTTTTATGTATGTGTATTAAGGATCATTATTAAGAGTCAAAAAAATGTACAAAAAAAATTTTGTGATCTGATTATGATTTTGTTTCAACTGTTCAAGAAAATCATATATATTATCAATGAGATTATTTTTACATCAATTTATATATATTCATAATGGTTATTTATAGAATATGCGTTTTAATGAACAATTATTTATATATTTCAACTTCTCATAATCTGGACATTTTAAGAGTCTTCATTTGTAACTATTATCATTATGACACTTAGGGATTTCATTTATGTGGTATTATTGAAAAATATCAAAGTCTTTATTATTATATTTTTCACTTATGATCTTGTGAGATTGATGATATTAAGGTCTATGAATCTATTACCATTAGATATTGTGTTTGATGAAGTATATGTTCTAAAATTGATTATTATATTAATCTATGGTGGTCAGTGATTTTGGGGATGTGGAGATTTTGTAGAGAAATGATCTAAAGCTCATGGATGAATGTTTGTTCGAATAAATAGAGTCTAGATATTAATTATTCAATGTATTTCAAGTATTATTGAATGTTTTAGAAATAATAAATTGGGGTTTAAATTTTTTTTAGAATATATGTTTTCATCTGTCTACTAGACACATTCACATCTTGGATGGGTCATACTATGTGAACCTATTGTAAGGAAGACTCTAGGAACTGGTATAGAGTGTGTATTGTTTACATGCTATGAAAATAGTTCAATTCATGAAGTGGTAAATCAATGTTATTTTAAACTAATGAAACATATTTTTTGGAATATAACACACATTATATATTTAATTCATTAATCGAGGATTCACAACATTAATTACTTAGGTACAATGAGTTTTTTGTATGGTGATTCTTGAAATTTTTTTCATTCACCAAACACCGTCTTCTCCAAAACCCTAGGATGACCTCAAGAGGTATTTGGGTGATTATTTTCCACTCCATAAAATTCATATATTATTAGATCTCCAGTGAATTCCTTCTTTTTGGTTTTTTCCATTATCCCTATATCCACCATTATACATGTGTGATCTCCTATATGCCATTGAATTGGGTTTTTTGGTCTAGATTACTGTGTGATATTGGATTTCTTTGTTGATATCAATTACCTTTTTTCTCCTTGATTGTTCCTTGTTTATGTTGTTTCTTTTATTTCTATATTAATATGGGTAATTTCGTAAACTGTCCCTAAATTATTTTTCTTCCTATTATCACAGGATGTTAAATAATTTCAATCACACTAGAACGTCATATGCATGACATTAAAAATTCAATAAATCTATGTTTAAAAGAAAAGTAAGTGTTTAGATCTCCCATTAGACCCAGATACATCAACTGGTGTGGAAAATGGTATTTCGACCACCCATATGATCAGTATTCCCATAAACCTACAATTAATAAACAATTATAGAAATTTGGATTTGGATTATAAATATGAATTGAGAATTAAGCATGTTGAATGTTGGAAAATGAACTTATAAAAATGGAAAACAAGCATGGTTTTATTGCCATGATTCATCTTTTCATCGGAGAATCTACTAATTTAGAGTAGAGGGATCATCAATATAATGAGATAAGTTAACAAACTAGACATGGGATATTAATAGTGATGGAAGTTATACAATTTATTCATATACATATATTTGCTGATACGATTCCATAGGGTTTGGCAGACTATCTACTAAGACATGGCACCATTGGTTTGTCATGGGACAAGAGAACCCACCACTCCATCTATGAATCGCCACTTGTGATGTGAAAATGGGAAGAAATAAGTGACTCCAACATAGGAATTATAATGGAGTCTAGAATGATATTTTTACATTCCCCATGGAATGGTATTATACCCTAGTAATATATATGCGCCACTAGCATTGGAATTATCATGGTAAAAACTTGTGTTTCTGGAGAAATAGTACATGTGATATTTTTTGATGCAGATGGATCAAATGTGTGATAGGGGCATCTAGTATGAATCTAATGAATGTTTTTCTGGCCCTGAGTGTCAACCTTGAACTCAAGGGTTGGAAGGTATATTTTTTTGTTTTAATAAATGATTAAATAATAATCAGTTATCACTTTATTTCATGAAATTTCTATTAGACTGGTTTTTTAGGCATGGTGGTGTTGACATGATGAATTTTTATCAAACACTATTTGGGATGCTGTTGGGTACATGTGCAAAGTTTAGGGATACATGTTTAGTTAAGTTAAAATGACCTTGTTGTTGATTTTTACTGCTAGATGGGTTGAATATTGGAGACGAGAATGACATGGGATTTAGGAATATTATATTTTGATTTTATTTGTTTCACCTGGGACTTTTATCATTATAAATTTTAGAATACCATTTAGTTACATTTTATCCTGAAATTACATCATTCATTATTGTTCATATTTCATGGTTCATAATTTATCTCCTTGTTTTATGTTGTATTGTTTTCTTTATTTTCATTAATTGATTTTTTTTATTTACACTGTATTGAAACTTTGCTCCCAGGGGTATAGTCTTCCCATTATTTTCATTATAGCCTCGCTACTAGTTGACAGGATCAGGTGTATGATAAGGTGAACTTATAGTATAATAACAAACATGGTTTGGCCATGTGATAGTGTGATAAGATATATAAAAATACAAAGTGACATCAAAGTAATAATGATTTGTTATATGTTTTCTTAAATTTGGAAAATATATAAAGAAAAATATATTCACTTTTAGTAACAAGTATAAAGGATAATTATGTAATTGGTTATCTATTACTGTCACCTACTGAGGTTGACATTGATGATTATCATGTGTTATAATTAGTGAATTTGTTTTGAGATAAAATGTCTTCGCATGATATTTATATAGATAATGAAGAGAGTGGAAATCAGTTTGATCTTTACATAGCTATGCCAAGGATTCCAAAATCTCATAAATACTGGATGGATGTTCAGCATCATGATAGCTTCCTCAGGGTCATGAGATCCATGGATAGGGATATTTTTCATGTTATAACATTGATGTATAATCTGATGATAGTGATTTAGCTGAATCATCCTCCCACATTCACTATGCAGGGAGGTCCTCATGAAGTTGAGTTCTGGATCGAGTCAGTCTAGACAATATTTATGCACCTCCAGAAACATATTGAAAGGAGGATGGAGCTTACTACTGATATGTTATGGGGACCATCCAACCATTGGTGGGACATTGTGGAGTAAGATAGTCAATAGGATGAGATGAACATGATAGATTTTGAGTCTATGTTTCTAATCTACTTTTATCTATAGATTTTTTGGTATTAGTGGGGTCTTGAATCCAAGCACATGATGTAACACCCTGAGATTTTGAGAATTATTTTTTTATGAATTATTTTATCCTTTAAATATTTTTTATTTGACATGTAACTGTAAATAGTTCACTAAATATATACACAAATATTAAAAAAATATGTCAAACATTCATTCCACATGCAATACCAACTTGGCTTATGCTATAAGTAATACTCACATGGCTTGCACTATAATCTACATCGACTTGGTGTACGATGCACACAAAACTGAGTTTCAATGAAACAAACACATATATAAATATAATTAAATGACATAATTATAACTGAACCATTAATAATAATTATATGAATAGTAATAACATCTTTTCAAATAATTGTTATAATTTTTTTATATTCATAAATTATATTGATAAGGAAAGATGATATTTTCATAATAGTCCTTTTAGTTTAAAAATACTATTTTTCTGAATGGAATGATTTTTAATAGGAAAATTAATACTACACACATTAATAAACAAAAATAAAAACAAAAATTCCTTATTGAATTCAGAACATCAGAATTATCCAAGGGTAAATTTTTTGTATTTTTCTGAGAAACATATCATTTTTATTATTAGTAAAAAACTTTTCTTCTTCATTTAAAGGTACCTTTTTCTATTTAATTATTAATTATAAATGATATTAGAAATATGTTTTGAGGTCACAATAGATAAATATTATATCTATTAAAATAATTAAATTCATTATAATCAATTAAACTTTGAAATTGAATAAAAAATCTTAAGAAACATTTGAACTTTTTCTTGTTTTAAAACCCGATTATTTTGTCCCATCTATACGATTAGAAAAGATCTTATTTTTTATGTTTTAAGAATTTGAAATTCAAAAATATGAAATAAAACAGTATACTTAGTATAATATGTAGATTATGATAATACCATGTCAATTTTTTATAAAAATGATTAATAATAGTGATTAAAATTAATGACAGCTGCTAAGGACAAATTAAGCCTAATTGGGGACAAAACCTGCAAATTATGGGCCAAAATGACATATAAACTTGTCCAAAACCCATTAGATATCCATATGTTTTCTATAAAACTTATATTATTTTTTTTGGCTGTATTGGTATGAAGTCTTCTATGTAATAACATGTGAAAACCTAATTTATTTCTAAATATTCCATGTGAGTCATTTCCTTCCGCATCAAAGTCCACCACCTCTCATACCTATAAAAACATTTAAGATTTTCCATGACCTACCCAATTAGTCTAAAAAAAAATACCCATCAACATTGAACCCTCCCTTTGGGAATAAATCCTCACAAGGAATACTTTTGGCATAAACCAAAAGGAGTTAACAGATTTAGAGGTAACATCTTCTCTCAAGCTCCATTCATTTATTTTAATTATACACTCCCTATACTCTCTTTATTTAATTATTGTGTGATAAAAAAGTATCCTACATATACGATGATGTTTCTATACAATGGTTCTTACCTACACATACCCACACCTCCATCTAATGTATGCTAAACATATTGTTTCTATGTATGGTGAAATACTTCCTCATGAAACAATGATTATTCATTTATCATTCACCTGCAATTGGGCTGGCCATTATGATGAAAAATATGTTTATTAATGTCATATATTATATTTAATGTGTATTTATTATTATTTATTCCTTTTAAAAAAACATCTCTTTAGTTTCCATTTGGTTTGAATATTATACTTTCATTTGAGGTAGTGTGGACTACTGCCTCATTAAAGTGATTTGAGTTATTCTCATTACACATGGAATGTATTAAGGATGGTTTAAATGAAAATATAGGATATATATGATATATTTTTGATACTTGAATGATTATATATGTATGTGGGTGTGTGTGTGTGTCATTTATATACTTTTTTTCAATATGATAATCAAGATGGAAACAACATTCATGCATTCATATGGATTACGGTCTCCATGAATGGTTTATTCCATTTCATACTCCTATATTATATAGATTATTATAAAAAACATAATGTATATACATAATATTTATATCATGTTTTACATTTTTTAATCATTATATAAGTATAAGGACAAAATATGTTAAAAATTAAGACACATACAATGAACAAAGTGAATTTTATCTGAAGTGAATTTATAACATAGAATCGTTAACAAGAGGGTAATATAAGGTCATAATACTACAATATATGGTATTACGTATAACAATATACTTCTATGAAATATTTACAATACTTTTTATTATTATAAATTAATCTTTTATGAGTACGATGAGAGTCAAGAAACAATGTAAGGGGATTTCATATCACTTTTAATATCTATATGATACAATCTATGATAACCACAATTTACTTTTTTGTGGTGTATGTACATACCATAATTATATTCAATGAATATTGTAATTTAATTTATGTGTATTCACATCTCCATTTGAATATTGTTTTTTTCATGGGGTTTCTGTTTCAATGGTTATCAAATCAGTAAAAAAATTTCTATCAATTTTTCTTTTTTGAAACTCCAGATTTAGTATGTACCTAATTTTTTTTGAGGTTCATATAATTACATTTTACATTATATATAATTAATATCAATATTTCAATTATATTATATGATTCATGTAATTTCCTTTCCTTTCATGTAAAGAATGATCCCATGATACCATGGTATCAGAGTTTATTGAGCCAATCTAATTACTTTTCAAGATTTTTTATATTTATGCTTCCAATGGTGAAATAATATGATCCATCTATGAATAATATACACAAGTTCCCTTCTCCTCTATTATTTTAGTATATAATCATATATTGGAATAATTTTATAATATTGGGTACATAGTATAGTTTAAAATGTTCTATCTTTAGGAAATAATGACATTACCCTCACTTCTATCGGAAATCTATGTTTTCTAAAAAGTGTTTCAAAGAATATTATACCATTACCCTATAATATAAAAACTAATTTTTTTTACCATTTTCTATTTTACAAATCTCTTTAAGGTCATATTCTTGTCACATTATAAACAATGCACATTTCTACCCTTTTTACTATGAAAAATGAATGTTTTGTGGACATTGTATGACATGTTGCAATTTATCAGCTGTCATTTCATAGAATATCTCTTTTTATTGATAAAAATGATAATCATTATGAAAATTTTTAATTTCATTTAAAAAAAATTGTTTTCAACATTTTTTCAAACTTTCTTTATATGTTTCCATGGATTGTTTTCAAAAATCTATCAATTCATATTTACAAATTTTTGAAGTGCTTCCAATGAAATGTATTTCAAAGATATTTCAAGATTATTTTATATGTTTCAAGAAAAACGATTTTCAAAACGTTTTCTGTCTGTCATAATAATTATTCAATGTATTTTCAATTAAATGGTTTTCAAAAAAAATCAACCATTCATTAAAAGTTTTCATGTCTTTTTAAAGAAAATGGTTTTAAAAAAATTTTGACAATTTTTTTAAATGTTTTCGAGGAAAAAGGTTTTAAAAATGGTTTCATGTATTCATTATATGTTTTGAAGGAGTATTCTTGGAAAATAATTTTCAAATTGTTTTATGTATTAAATTTTTTTTCAAACAAGAAGATATCGTTTACTCAGCAAATGTTTTTAGAGTATATTTGAAAATTATTTTCCATATAAGATGACATATATTTATTTTAATCCTTCCTTTCTAGGAAATGATCTACTATTTCCATTCATATCCTTTCTATAAATTAGTAATTGCTAATTCCATGGTATTTATGAAACCCATTTATCCTTCATGGGTAATATTTTTATGAAACATATTCCCTTTCACAGGTTATATTCTTTTGAAGCCCAATTATTTTAATGGGAGATGTTTATGATGAAATGGTTTTGAAACTTGTCTCTTTTCAGAGCTTATGATATGATTACAGGTTAATGATAACCATATCATATCATGGGTTATGATATGTTTATTAATGATCTTGTGGAACATGTATGTATGATTTCATTATGTAATGGGTGAGACCTATATCTCCCACCAATTAATTTGGTAAATATTTATATCTCGCGTGATAGAAAGGGATGGAATGAGGGTATAAATGATTTAGTAATAGTGGGATAAAATGAGGGTTTACTCTGTTTAGTAATATAGGGATGGGACAATTATTTACTTAGTTCAGTAATATAGGGTTGAAATGAGGGTTTATACACTTCAGTAATACACGGCTGGAATTAGGGTTTACTCAGTTCAATAATAATGGGTTGGAATGAGGGTTACTCATTTTAGTACTATACGGCTGAAATAAGGGTTACTCAGTTCAGTAATACAAGGCTGGAATGAGGGTCACTTGATTCTATAATATAGGGTGGGAACCGGGGTTACCCTATTTAGTAAATAACTTTTTCAACTAAGATGGTCTGGGAAGTGATACCTTTTCTAATAAGGAAATCAAAATATGCAAATTGGTTTCCACAATTCCATGTCTTTCTCCTATATTATTCTTTCATGGAACATACTATTTATTTCATTTTGATTCATTTTTTATGAACTGTCATGATTCATGTTTATGACATTTGACATGCAGGGTATGATCTTCTAATGTTTTGATCATGTTCATATACCCATTTAACTCATGATTATGATTACATATCTACCTTGTATACCCCAACCAACTATTTGACCTCACACCTATCAACTGTTTTCATTCCCCAGGTTATGAGGAAAGGTTTTAGGTTGAACTTCTAAAGGTGGAGAGCATTATTGGAGATATTGATGTTATTTCACCTGGAGAGATGACTTTGTTTCCATGTTTCCAAATACACTAAACTAATACAATCATTAGGAATGGGTTTTTTTAATGTACTAAATATTCATCTAAAATGAAGTAATATCCATGTATTTCAATCCTATGTCGTAATTGTGGGTATCAAAGGAATTTTTTATTCATCCTTTGGAAAATAGGATGAGAAAACCGTAGTGAGTTCCCTATGTATATTTCTAAGTATATGTGTGGGTTTGTCTCTAGGTACAAGTATAATAATGAGTTAACGTTTAGGAAAATGTCATGGAATTTTGTTAAAGTATTGAGTGAGTGGTTTCTAAGAAATATATCCTTGTCTAGATTCGACATGTGGATGTGGAAGTGGCCCATATATACCTAGGGGTAGAAACTATGACATGATATTTTGGGCCTGACTTC
This sequence comes from Viscum album, assembly GCA_963277665.1. Taxonomy (NCBI): domain Eukaryota; kingdom Viridiplantae; phylum Streptophyta; class Magnoliopsida; order Santalales; family Viscaceae; genus Viscum; species Viscum album. The sequence goes on along the minus strand of OY728122.1, from coordinate 812,419,522 downwards.
GGGTAATCTGGTACATGACAACGAGCCTTGATACACACTTGCTTTGACACTCCCATATGATATTCTTTGGGAATTCAAAAACTCACCATGAACCATTATAAAGGATTTAAATATATGTTTTCTATGAATAACCTAGGATAAACCTAGGGTGTCATTGATTGAGGATGGTGTTATGATTTAGATATGAAATATGTAACTCTTTCCATGACTATGTGGTTTTCTACTATGACAAGTAATTCTCACAATGTGCTTCTGGTTTTAGTCAATGGTAGGAACCAGATGGAACTTGATTAATGTTTAATGTGATGTAAGATTATCATATGGGTAGTCAAGTGGGATGTTCACTTGTTTCAAAGATGTCATGATCATGCCTAATCAGTTTTCACAGACTACGATTAACAATGCTTTCCCTAACGAACACTAATAATCACCAAGGAAGTGAAAGAAGTTCCCTAAGATTCTAGGTAATAGGTACCATGAAGAAAATAAGATTCTATTTTCTTTATGTCAAGAATGTGGGAAGAATCACGTAGGTGATTGTCTTAGAAGAACAAGATGGTGCATGAATGTGGAAAAAAAGAACTCAATGAAAGTGACTGAATGGGAAAATAATGATTTTGGTTAAAAAAATGGATGGGAATTTTTTCCTCCATAAGTCATCAATGAAGGTTTAGTGATTTATGTGATGAGAAAATGGTCATTATAAAACCCAATGTCCAAAGAGGAATGTTCCAAAAGAGAATCTGCAAGGTGGTGTGAGTAATGGTTACATTGATGAGGATGAAGAGAAAAAAAATTAAATGTGAAAGGAAAGAGGTATTTTCGTAAGTGGATTTAGTATAATGTAATAGATGTATTTTGTATTTGGATTAAAAATCAATGAATAATGGAATATAAAATGATTGTTCTACTTATGTTTTTCGCACAGTATTTACAAGTTTATATCGAATGTTCCCTATGGACTAGTGAAGTGATATAATGAAAATGTGATTTTTATTCTAAGGGAAGGTAACTGTTTATATGTTATTTATGATAATACAATGTCGTATAGATAAAGATACATTGGATATTAAGAAGTTAATTGGAAAATAATTATTACCTTGTAATTAAGTTGGGAATATTATTTTGGTCGTTTATGCTACCAGTAAGGATGGTTAAATTTTTTGGATTTAATGAATATATCCAATACACTTTGGAATGAGGAATCATGCATGTTTTCCAAATAGATTTATGCTAATTTAAGTTGTTAACATGTTTCAAGAGAATATAGGATTAGTGTATTCACATGTTTGGAATGTTACAACCAAGAGATATATTTTCTTATATAGGGGAATCAATCTTAAACTGGTTTGTGACAATCTATCTAATGTTTTTTATTTTTCTACTTTGATAAGTGTTATAAGGAAAAACATTCATGAAATGTTTATTTTAAACAAATGTGGAATCATTTTTCCAATGAGTTTTTGTCAAGAACCTTGGATAAAAGGATAATCAATAATTAACCTAATTTGAAGTATTTCCATAATATATTTTATATTAGGGTGGTTTTAGAAAATGAAACCATGTATGTCAGGTGACAACCAATGAAGTCCAGTAAGGTCGCGTGTCATGAACCCATGGCCGAAGGACGAGAAGGGTTTTATGCCTACCAATAGCATACACTGTGTCATGGTTAATTTATATTTATTTGTAATGAATTAATATTTTTTATGAACTATTGGTGTTACTTAGTATGATTATAGATTAATTCATATTGTTTTAATAGTTAGACTTTTTATTCTTTTAAGGGACTTTAGATCTGTTAAAAGATAATTTTTATTCTTTGTTCATCAATGTTAATTTATAGTTATTCGTTCCTTGTGTTAATGAATGTAGTTGAAAATTTTCAAATCTAGACCAAAGACATTATTTTTATTCAAATTTACTAGGAATTACTCAACATTAAGTAAGTGATAAAAAATGTTGTCGTAATACCTTAATTTTCATTCGAGATGATAGTGTTTTAAATAATAAAATATTTATGACTTTAAGTCACCCAAAATTCATTGGATGATTTGAATTGTTTGTGATTGATGGATTCAATCACTCCATATAAATATTTATTCTTTTCCACTATGTCCAATATAAAATCCCAACCTATGTTCTCGTATGTGGAAACCAAGTGATATGTTGCATTGTATAATCATTTTAGTTCCATATATTCCTATTTAAGGGATGTTTTAGTATCAATTTTTATGATGTAGGTCTTTATTAATAAAAATTTCAATTATTAATCAATTCATAACCTAAACTTATTTCGTGGAAGAAGTTCATTTTAAGGGGATAGAATGTAACACCCCCTGTTTTTGAGAATTATTATTTTTTGAATTAATTTATGTTTTCAATATTTTACATTTCACATGACACTAAAAATATTTATATATATATATATATATTAAAAAATAATTCAAACATTTGTTTCAAATTCAATACCAAATTTCCTGGCACTACAAGCAATAACCACTTGGATTTCTCTAAAAGAAACACTGACTTGGCGTACAATGCACACAATACTGAGTTTATATGAAAAATCTTTATTTATACATAATTAATTAAATGAGTTAATTATAAAAAACATTCAAAATTAGTTATATTAATATGAATAACTAGTTTTCAAAGAATATTTAAATTTTTTATAAATAAAAAATATTGATAATGAAAGATGTGATTTTTAGTAACGTCGTTTTATGTTAAATATACCATTTATTTAAGAGTCATATTTTTAAAAACAAAATTCATTTTATAACCATGTATAAATTTAATTGGATAAAAAAATAATTAATTTTTGAATTCAGAACATCAAAACTACCATACGGTAAATTTTTTGGATTTTTTTAAGAAACATCAATTTTTGATGAATAATAAAAAATACTGCTTTTTAGTTTAAAACGGCATTTTTGTCAAATTAATTATTAATGATAAATGATATTATAAATTTTGTTTAAGGTGAAATTATATAAATATTACATTTAATAATACGATTTAGTTCATTATAATCAATTTCACATTGAAATTAAATATAAAATCTTAACAAACATTTGAACTTTTTCCAACTTTAATACACAGTTATTTCATCCCATATGTGGGATTTTCACTAATCTTTATTTTTCTGCTCCTGTGATTTGGAATTAAAAAATACGACATAAACTCGTATAGTCTATCTAATATGCAGAGTCTAATAAGAGCATGCTTATTTTTTTACCATCATTATTATTAAAAGTGATTAAAATTAATCATAGTGTTGAGGCCAAATTATGTTTAATTAGCATCTAAAACATAAAATAAAGGGCCCAAATTACCTAGAAACTTGTCCAAATCCTATTTTATGTCAATATTTCTGCAATAAGTTTTCCATTCTTGTGTTTGGTTGGTATGGTTTTGTAGATACCTGGATTTTCCTTGAAATGTTTTTAATTATATCGAATTATTACGAGTCTGTGAAAATTGATGGCGTGTGATTCCAAGGCCCAGAGTGCCCAGAATGTATTTCCGAACATTTTTTCAGGTATATTCATTATATACGTGAGTGGAATTTTCTATCATTTGAACGATTGGTTAGATTAAAATTCTTAGGGCACCGTTGAATCTGCAGCACCGGGATTTTCTTAAGAGAGAATTTACATGGACCATAGTAGGTTCATAGAAAAAGTTATGTTTTGGGATTTTTTAAAATAATTGAAACAAAATATTTTTATGTTTTTATTTCATATCATCCAATGGACAAGAAAAGGGGTGGGGCCAGCGATGTGTCAATCCAATAAATGTATCGACCTACCAACCCTAAGTAATGACATCATTGCGGAATAAGGAAGCTTTATAATTAATGATCCCCACTAAATTGTAAAAACATTACTTACCCTTCACCTCTTCTATATATATGGAGCTTGGGGGAAGGTACTGGAAAAGCTTCGCCACGTAACAAAGTGCTGAGGGAGCACCGCAATGCCGGACCCTTAGAAGACGGAGCCAATCCTAGTGGTAGGTGATGGGTGACACCGAACCACAAACCAGAGGATGATGTACGAGTGGCGTCTTTGGTAACTTATTGCGGGAACAAAGAACACCAACCCATCTTCAAGCCACAGACACTCTCCAAAGGGTTACGAGGTAGGGGGTTTATTCGTTACTGTTTTTGAATGGTTTCCTCTTCCCCGTTATTGAATGATACAGAGAATGTGGACCAACCAATTATCAGGTTGATACTAGATTTAGTTGTTTTTTTGGGAGTTTGTTGCAGGGTATCATTGCATGGTTTTAATTGTTTTTTAATTAAATTGATTATTAAACCCTTAACCCCTCATGTTTAAGAGCTAATATGGAGGGCGTGGGCCTAACAAACCCATCTTGGATGCTCTGCTATCTTGCTATCAGGGTGCCTCCATGGAACATCGACAGTGCGGCGATACCGACCGGCTACGTTGGGGACAACACATCACCACATGCCACAAGAAGAGGTTGCGACACAAAGCCATGATGTTCATCGGAACGGCCAGCATTGGTTGGCCGTGGAGGAGGCACGACGCGCCATTGTGCACTGCCAATGAACAATGAGGGCCACGGATTGTCAGTCACGGTGACTGGAGGAAGGCGACCGACACACCGACAGGCCGCGAGGGGCAGTGCGGAGCGCTGTCGAGCGGCTCTGGAGAGGTTGGCCGACACACCGACCGTCCACAACGGAAACAGCAGGACCCACCCCAATTGGTCCGGCATGCTACAAGGTGGCACCACGTGGCGGCCCATCTACAAAGAAAATGGAACTGCCTTTGGCCATTTTGGAAAATGGGGGTTGCTTCCCCTAGTGTTGGTTGGGGTGGAACCCCTTGCGGGTAGCGCCCCATGTAGCCGGTCCACCACCCTAGAAGGCCACCGCCCTCCCGAGGCACTCCCCTATTAGGCCACCACCCTCATGGGCCGTCGCCCCTGCGGTTCACCACCCCTGGGGCCGCTGCCGTACTAGGTCGCCACAATACGGGGTCGCCGCTTGCACGGGCAACCACATGCCCGAGCCACCGCCTTTGCGGGCTTCCCCCTCATAGAACACCTCCTTATAGGCCAGGCCACCTTTTGAGAACATGGGCGGGTGACCATTGAAAACAGGTGTGCCCCTTTTTGGGCCGTGATGAGGTCGTCGCAGCCTGGCCCAGATAGAGTCTGGCAAGGTCGGACCAGGGCCCGACTAGGCCCAAAAAAACATAGAGAGCTTTTACATGAGAAACATACGTCCATTTTATGAATCTTATATGGAATTGGGATCCTTGGAGTGATACAATCATTTTGACATATCCATGAGAGTTTTGAAAAAAAACGTGGAGGATGGCCGGGTTGGATCACACCCGAATCCGACCGAGCCCTCAGCACTAAAATGCCAATAACACATAGATATTGCATACGATTGACATGTCATCTATTGCATTGGAACCCTTACAATGTGTAGAATCATTAGGTTACTAATTTTTGAGACTTTGTGCTAGTTTTTATACGAATTATTGTTTTAGGAGAAGTTCCCCAAAGTTTGCTATTTTCGGAACCCGACGACTAGCTGAGACTTGGTGACTGCTAATTTTTCAACTCTCTATTAATTGACATCCAAGAGGGGAACACATATGTCTAATGTGGAATAAACATGGTGGGGAGAATCTTTGTGTGATGTGGTGGGCCAATGGTACGTGAAATGAGGCGTACCTCAACAAGCCACGATGGGTATCAGCTATGTGTGACACGGCAGACCAACAGTACTCGACAGGAGGAGTATCATAGAAGTTCATGGTTATTGGGAAGTGCCTCTATGTGACATGGTAGGACCACTGTACTCAATATAGGAGGTGTTCTCTAGATGCCAAGGTGTTCGACGTAGTGACTAGGGACGTTACTTATTACAATCCCAAGAAAATCTCATGTTTGTTTACCAGCATTCATAGAAATACTATGTTGGTCTGCATCATAATCCTATTTCTCATAGTTGTATACCTAGTTTGAGCTCAAACTCTTATTTAGTTGTATCTTAATCTTTGTGATTTGTGATTGAGATCATGCTTTGTTGGTTTCCTTGTGGAATTATGAGAGACCCTCAGGTGTCTCGGGGGTCCCTACTGGGTATTATTATACTCACTCCTACACTGACATCTCCCACACCGTGTTGTGACTTGTTCTGATGATGTGGATCTGGGCTATGGTTTGAGCGATCCAGGGTTGGATGGTTCTTGGAGGTGGACCATTTGGTGTTACATGATGGGGGGACTACTGATCATGATCTATACCAACCCTTTAGGTAGGATCGGTAGTGGACGATCCATGATCTTCTTTTCAACATTCAGTTGTTTTGTACTTTTTAGTTGTACTTGTACATTTTCAGTAGGGCTTGTATTCTGGCCCCTTTACATTCGATACTCTTTTACTTCAATAGTTTAATTCACAGTTAGCTTTGTGCTACGTTTTTATCTGAGTTTTTGTAAAGGTTTAAAGACAATGCCTTCCCAATTTAGGGATACAACTTTATGGAACTAGTCCCTAGCACTTGTCCTATGGATGTGGGCATAAGGTAGTCATGGAATTGGCCCTGAGGGATGGGTTGTGACAATAAGGTATCAGAGCAGTTGGTTCTACTGAAGAACTGTGACTCTGATCTTTTCAATGTATCAATATTGCTAAGTGTAATGAGTGTGGTTTTTAGTATGGGGAGTCCAATGTAGGAGCAGCGACCAATGTATTCAAACAGTAGGACCCAAAATTCTAATTTCTAACTTGGTTCACGGAAACCCTGATTGCATGTGTTTTGAAGAGTTTTTCTTGTGATTTCATTAGAGTCAGTTCACCAAGTATAACATAATTGTCGTGGTGCAGTTTTACCTTATCAGGATGAAACCACGTAGATAGACATCCAGGATTCCTGAGAGAGTACGTGATGACGGCCCACTGAGCGATGAGGGATTGGTGCAGGGCCCTCTTATTGCATTATCACCATCAGGTGGTGTACCAGTAGCACCACTACCTAGTGGACAACCGTTTCCACCATCCCCACTAGAAGAAAGTGCACACCCACTGATCATGTTGCATGAATCTTAGTGGTAGAGTCCTCTGAGGTTTCGAGGAAAGTCCAATTCCCAGGTAGCTGAGGACTGGGCCGAGGCTGTGACTAGAGTTTTCTGCATAGTTGAGACAACAGTAGAAAAGGTGGTGATCCTAGCTACGGGTCTTTTCCAGTATGTGACCATGAGGATGGTATGTAGGGTAATGAGGCTTTGGTACTTGTACAGTTGCCCAAGATGGTACTTTTGGGTAGTGTTCCACCTATATCACTACTCATAGATCAATAGTAACAACTGGCTATACTGGTAGATGACACATGTAGGCATGGTTCCTAACACATTTTTTGGCATCAGATACCCCTCACGTTCCGAGGGGATACTGACTCATTTATGGATAAGGATAGGCATGGGATGGTGGATGAGTTTCCATCTATCTTGGGAACTGTTCGACCAGATGGTGGTCCTTGTAGCGAGCCTTCTATGTGGATCAGCAGGATGATGATAGGGTTTAGATTACCCTGATCTTGTGAATAGTTGACTCTTTTGTGGACAATCTTAAGGACATTCTTCAGAGAAGGGGGGTCTTCCCATAAATAGCTAAGGGATGAGAGTTCCCTAGAGCCTCTATAGCATCGGTGAGATGACATGTCAGTAGCTGAGTATTCATCGAGGTGTACCGACCATTCCGAAAACTCAATGAATACAATACGATCATTTCTTTAGGGCTCAGACTTCCGATAGAGGTGTGTTTAAAGACATACATGCTAGTAATATTCTTCTTTGAATTCCTACTTATGTTTGGGTGCTAGAGAGAAACTTTGTGGTTGAATATTATTTGGATGAACGGATACAAAAAGTGAATGTTAGCAGTGGTAAAGTAGGAAACTCGCCCCAGTCAAAGAGTCTTGGGCATGTAAAATGTTTCGGGAAGAGGATGTGATAGGGATAGATGAATATTTAGGGTTGTGGACAAGGATGCAGATCCAAGATAGTAGCATGAGGTGGTGTACATTTCAACATGTTACAACCACCCCCTTTGTGATCCCACCAGGCACAGGGAGTAGTAGGATGGGGGAACGGAGTAGCTTCATGTGGTCATGGATTGTTACCCAAGGGCTCTAGGAATGATTCGATGTATGGTATGTGTCTGAAAATAGAATTCCTATAAATATATATAGGTGACAATCACTCCGTCCTTCCATGAATCGTGTCCAAGCCCACAAGATTCAGGTTAAACCAAATACTAAACCCTTTATATGGAGATACCTTTGGAAGGAGACTAGATAATAACACTTAACCGATGGTGTGATCTAACCCTTGAGGTGGGAGTTTTAGTTGGAACCTCTTGGTGTCAGCGTCGAGGCCTTACAAATTTAGTTTGGGTACAGACTGGGCATCCACAGATCATACACAGATTGAAATTATTAGGAAAAAGGTTTTGGTTTATCTGCAACCTTGGAATGGGGTTTTCCATGGTCATCAAAGAAGGAACCCTATGAAATACAGGATCATCTGATACAAATGAGGGTGTAGCCGATCACTCTTGAGTCGGCCAGCATTACCCTTGTGGTAGTAGGTGTTTTGAGTTTTTTCAATTCCCAACATGAGTGGCAGAGTGTGGGGATATTTTTTCAAAATAATTTTCTAGGATTACCCCCTGAAGCGAGAGGGAATTCTTCTTGGGCTGGGTACTATTGGAGTTTTGAAATAGAATTATCTAGGGTAGCAGCACCCATGTCAGTTTTGACAAAGAATGGGGAGCCTGTCCTGTCGACGAATAAGTGCTAGCATAAATTTCAGGAGGACCTGAACATGAGACATTGACGAAGGATAGAGTTCCCCCAGGACTATGAATTCAAGATAGTCTATCCTCCTAGGAAGGGAAATGTGGTAGAAGACGCACTCAGTAGGAGTTCTAGTCTACAACTTCTGAGTGAGGCGATAGAGTAGCTATCTGCGTTGCATATATCCTTCGTCGATTGAGATGGAGCAACACACCACAAGTATATGATAGTCACTCCCCCACTACTTCCGTGTGTTAGGGAGGTGAATCTGGGGGACATAGACTATGAGGCTCTACATGCTTAGATATCCTCAGTGCAGGGACCTGATGGATTATCTGAAGATGGGGAGCATGCCATCTTCTTCAGAGGAAGCACCATGGTACCACTTATGCTTCTAGAAGAGGTTTTGAGAGAGATCCATACATCCTCTTAGCGGTACATCCTGGAGTGGAGAAGGTGTTAAAGATCTTCCGGCATCTGTACTGGTGGCCAGGGATGATGAAGGATGTGGAAAAGTTTGTTTCATGATGCCTCACTTGGTAGCAAGTGAAGGCCAAGCATCAGGTTCCAACATGTTTAGCTCCACCCCTATAGGTGTTGGAGTGGAAGTGGGATGTGATCTCCATGGAATTTGTGACAAGTCGTCCACAAACGTCTAGGGGACAAGATTCCATTTGGGTGACCATTGACTGACTCACCAAGTTGGCCCACTTCTTACCAATCTGAGAGCATGGATCAGTAAAGGGAATGAGATGCCTCTACGCACAAAAGATTGTGCAGCTTCATGAGGTACCATGGACGATCATATCTAACAGTGAATCACATTTCACATCCCTGTTGAAGAAGGGGTTTTAGGAAGTGTTCGAGACTCATATATGTTTGAGCACCGCCTTTCATCCTCAGAAGGATGGTCAGACGGAGCGGACCATTCAGATTCTAAAGGACATGCTTCGTGCATGAGTCCGAGATTTTTTCCATGGTTGGGAGGATCACTTTCCCTTGGTGGATTTCACATAAAACAATATTTATCACTCCACAATCGGGATGTAACCATTTGAGGCATTGTACTCTTGACCTTGCAGATCACCTCTATGCTGGACAGACCCAAGGGAGTTGCCACTTATTGGTCCAGAGTTGGTATGAACTACCAGTGAGAAGGTGAAGATCATCCAGGAGCAGATGAAGACTATGAGGAGTATAAATAAGTATTATGATGATAGGAGAAGGAGACCTTTGGAGTTTCAGGATGGGGACCATGTATTCTTGTGAGTGTCTCCTCGATGGGGACTACAGAGATTTGTCCGAGGCGACATGTTATCACCAAGGTTTATCGAACCATTTCTGATACTTTGGAGGATAGGGGAGGTGGTATACCACTTGGCACTTCCACTGCAGTTGGAGAGGGTTCATGATTTCTTCCACATATCCCTGCTGAGGAGATACGTGGATGACCCATCTCACATCATTGAGCATGACGAGATGAACATAGATGATCAGGTGATGTTTACAAAGGTTTAGTGTAGATTGAGGATTGATAAGAGTGGGTCCTTCTAGGATGATCAATTCATCTGGGGTGCATTCGCTGGTAGGATGGGAACCTCTAGGAGAGAAAATATGACTGGGATGCTCAGATTCATGCTCATTACCCCCATTGTTTTCTTATTCTATATTGTGGATTATGGGGACGAAAGGCCCTATGATGGGGAGAATGTAGGGACCCATATTTTCTAGGTAATATTTTTAATTATATGAAATTATTACAAGTTTGAGAGAATTGATGGTGCGTGAGTATGAGGCTTGGAGTGCCCAAAATAAATTTCTAAACTTTTTTTATGGTACATTCAGTAAACTCGTGAGTGGAATATTCAAAATTTTGAACCATTACTCAGATAAAATATATGAGGTCACCATTGAATATGCAGCATCGGGATTCTATTAAGGGAGGTTTTACTTTGACCGTAGTAGGTTCGGATAAAAAGTTTAATTTTGCGACTTTTTAAAAGAAAATAAAGAAAATAATTTTATAATTTTATTTCATATCATCTAATGGACAAGAAAAGTGGTGGGGCTAGCGATTGTCATGCCAATAAATGTCTTGTCCTGCCATCCGTATGTTCTGACATCATTGGGGAATAAGGAAGCTTCTTTACTAATGAGCCCCATTAAATTCAAACGCCATTACATACCCTCCCCCTCTCTTATATATATGGAACTTGGGTAAGGTACTATAATAGCTTCGCCAAGCAACAAAGTGTTGATGGAGTGCCACGATTCCAAACCCTTAGAAGATGGATCCAATCCCAGCTAGAGGTGATGGGTGACACTGAACCACAAACTGGGGGACGATGTACGATCGATGTTATTGGGAACCAGTTATGGGAAAAAAGGACACCAACCCACCATCATTCCACAGATGCTCTCCAATGGAATATGAGGTAGAGGGTTTATTCATTACGCTTTTTGAACGATTTCCTCTTCCCTGTTCCTGATTAATATGAAGAACACAGACCAACTGAATAACGAGTTGATCTACGATTTATTTTTATTTGCAGGAGGTTGTTACAAGGTATATTTTTAGAGGTTTAAATGTTTTTTAATTCAATTGATTTTGGAAACCCTAAACCTCCTCTTGTTTATGAGCTAACGTAGAGGGCCCGGGCCTGACAAACCTTGCCCAAACCCTCTACAATATTATTATACTTGCACCTCCATGGAACACTGACAATGTGATGATACTAAATGGATATGTAAGGGATAGATCATCATCACACACTGCAAGAAGAGGTCATGGTACAATGCCGCAACAGTCATCAGAATGGCCGACATCGGCTGGCCGTGGAGGAGGCGCAGCGTGCCACCACACGCCACTGATGAACAACGAGGGTAGCGACTCATCAGGTGTGGAAACCAGAGGAAGAAAGTCCGCACACCGGTTGGCCATGGGTGGCGGTTCAGCGCGTCGTCGTGTGCCACTGGAGAGGTTGGCCATATGGCTGTGAAAGAACCAGAAGGACCCACTCTAGGGGGTCCCCCTTGCAACATGACGGTGCCACGTGGCGCCTCCACTGTGATGAAAACCGAACAGCCATCATCCATTCTGGAAAAACACGGGTCGTGTCCTCTGGTGGCGGTTAGTGTTGAAACCATTGTGGGTCGCTTCCCATGCAGCCAGGCCACCACCCTAGAGGGCCGCCACACTCCCAGGCAGCCCCCTTAGAGGCCGCAGCCTATACGGTCCAGGCCGCCACTTGCGGACCGGGCCACCCCTTTGCGGGCCGGTCTGGGCCACGTCCTAGCTGGCCAAGCCCATTGCGGCCCAGCCTAGACCGGGTCAGGCCAGGTCGGGCCGACCTGGTTGGACCAACCCAGTCCTAGAAACACATAAAGGGCCTCAACCTGAGAACTAGACATCCTTTTGATGAAACTTCTATGGTTTTGGGATCCAGAGAGCGAGAAAGGCCTTTTGACTTTCCCTATGAGAGTTTTGGATAAACCTGGAGTACGACTGGGTTGGATCGCACCTGAATCCAACCTGGACCTCGGCACTGAAATGCCAATGACACACAGAACGAGCATCAGATTGACATGCATTCTACTGCATTGGAACCCTTATGATGTGGTGAATCAATGGGTTACTCCATTGTAATACTTTGTTCCTATTGTAATTTGACTGATGGTTTGAGGAGCGGTTCTCCCTAGCCCACTACATACAAAACCCTGTGACTGGATGAGAGTTGACGACTGCTGATTTATCGACACATTTTGACTCGATGACCAAATGGGGAGGGCCTCTATGTGACGCGGAAGACCCATGTTGGGGAGCGCCTCTGTGTGAAGCGACATACCTATGGTACTCGATAGGAGGAGTGCCTTAGTAGGACACGGTGGGGAGAACCTCTATGTGACTTGGTAGTCCCATGGTACTCGATAGGAGGAGTACCTCAGTAGTCCAAGGATAGTGGAAGAGCCTTTTTGTGACACGACATTCCCACTGTACTCGATAGAGGAGGAGTTCTCCAGCAGCCGAGGTGTTCAACGTTGTGACTGCGGATGTTACTTGTTACTTTCCCTAGAGAATCCCAGGGCTGGCTATCAAAATTCATAGCGATCTCATGTGGGTCAGCATCATAATCTTCGTTCTCTGAGTTGTATACCTGGTATGATTTGAGATTCTAATTGAGATGTGTCTATTTCTTTGTGATTTATGATTGAGATCATAATTTGTGGTTTTCCTTGTGGAATTCTGAGAGACCTTCAGGGGTCTCGGAGTCCCTACTAGGTATTGTAATACTCACCCCGACAAAAGCTTCAACCACACATTGTTTTTTCTTATGTAGATGATGAGTAGATTTGCTGAGGTGTTTGGGAGCCAGGACTGGACGGTGCTCGGAGGTGGACCATATGGCATGATGTGTTGTGGGGACTACTTATTGTGTTCTATACCTAGCCTTCTGGTAGGATCCGTGGTGGGTGATCCAAGAGCTACATTTCACCTTTCATTTGTTTTTTACTTTTTAGTTGAACTACTAAATTTCCAGTTGGTGTTGTATTCCTACCCCTTTACTTTCAGCACTCTTTTACTATAATAGTTTAGTTCACAGCTTCTTTTTGTTGAATTCTTCTGTGTGTGTTTATACAGGTTTAAAGGAATTTCCTTCCCATTTTAGGGATACACCTTTCCAGTGCTAGTTTTCAGCCCCTGGCCTTTGGAAGGTGGGATTGGGGTAGTCACAGAATTATCCCTGAGGGAAGGTTCATGACATGTTTGTATTTTTTGTGAGAACTTGTGGACACCTAATTATTTTTCAAAAAATCCCCTGTGAGTACTCTTCCTTAACTATAAAGGCCACCACATATACCCATTACTCACACCTATGAAAAAATTTATATTCATCCATGATCATCCAATGTATTCCCAAAAAAATCCTCCCTTATAAATTTAATCTACCCTTTGGGAACAAATCCTCTCAAGGAAACCTTTTGGAATAAACCAAAAGGTGTTGCCCGTTTTTGAGGTAACGTCTTCTCTCAAGCTCTTCCATTTATTTTCTTTCTCAACCCCAGCCAATATATTTATTAATTTATTGTTTGACAACAACTATATATTATATGTACTAGTATGTTTTTATGCAATGATTCTTACCTACACTTAAACACACCTCCATTTAGTGTTTATTTAACATACTATTTCTATGTACGGTGAAATACGACCTCACGAAATGATGATTTTTCATTTCCCCATTAGATCTATTTATGGTGACCATTATGATGGAATGTTGATTTATATATGTAATATATTATATTTAATTTTTATTTAATTGTTATTATTCCTTTTACAACATGCATATCTTTACATTCAATTTAGTATAAATGTGATAATATGATTTGAGAAAGTGTGGACTACCACCCCCTCAAAGTGATTTGATTCATTCACACACCACATGGAATGTATTAAGGTTGGTTTTAATGAAATTATAATATATACATGATATAGTAATTCTAATGGAATAATGATGTATATATATATATTTTTTACTTACATACGTTCTTTCAATATGACAATAAAGAGGGAAACAATGTTCATGTGTACATACGACTTACCATCTCGATGAATGGTGCATTGCATTTAATACTTCTATATTATATAGGTTATTAAAAAAATATGATGTATATAACTTATATTTATATCATGGCTTAAATTCTAGAATCATGATATAAGTATAATGACAAATAAGTAACAAATTAAGGAACATGTGGAAAACGAAGTGAATTTTACCAGAAGTGAATCTTTAACACAGGATTGTTAAAAAGTGGTGTAATATAAGGTCATAATAAAAATATATATGGTATAGTGTATAATAATATTCATCTATAAGATATTCATAATAAAATTATATTTAATATATAGGAATCTTGTATAAGCACGAAGAGAGTCAAGACAAAAGGTAATGGGATTTCATCTCACTTTTAATTTCTGTGTGACAAAAGTTATTTTATCCACACATTCCTTTTTCATGGTGTATGAAATTCCCATGAATATAAAACATTTATCTTTTACATAAATTTATAGTTATTCACAACCCTATTTAATTATCCTTTTTTCAATGGGGTTTAATTATCTATGGTTTCTAAATCGATAAAAATGTTTTATCTCAATTTTCCTTCTTGGAGACTCAGATATTGTTATCCTCCTAAAATATTTTTCAAGGTTCATATACATCCATTTTAAATGACATATCATTAATATAAATTTTTTAATGATATTATATTCTTTATTTAATTTCGTTTCCTTACATAGAGAGCATTATCCCATGATACCAAGTTATAAGAGTTTATTGAGACAATGTCATTGCTTTTCGAGATTGTTTATGTTTATGTTCCTTGTAGTGAAATATTATGATCCGTCTCTCATGAATATACATGATTTTCATTATTCTATATTATTTCATGACATAATAATTTATCAAAAACATTTTACAATCATGGTTAAATATGTTATCTTAGAAAGTGTTTTTTAAAGAAATCTCATCTTTTCCCTCTCTTCAGTCGAAAATAAATGTTTTCTAAACAGGGATTCCAAGAATTTTATACTTTTACCCTATAATTTCTAAATTAAATTTATACCCTATTTTATTCGACCAATATCTTCAATGGAATCATCTTATTTCTTTCAAAAGAAGTCACTTTTCTATACTTTTTATCCTGCAAAAGAAGATCTTTTGACCATTTATTATATGTATAGATTTACATGAAATCATTTCATCAAATCTCCATTTACGATGTTAAAAAGTATAATATTTAAGAAAATGTTTTTAGAAAAAAATTCAAGGAAAATTGTCTTCAAAATGATTTCAATCATCTTTTATATTATTTCATGGAATACAATTTTCAAAATGTTTTCATGTCTTATTTACATGTTTTCAAAGAAATGGTTTTGAAAATGTTAACAAGATTATTTTATATGTTTTAATGAAAACAAATTCTAAACTTTTTCAATATTTATTAATAAGTTTTTAATTTATTTTCAAGAAAATGGTTTTCCACAAAATTTAAAGCTTTAGTTAATTATTTTTAAGTGTTTTCAATGAATTTTTTTTAAAACGTTTTGAATATTATTATAAAAGTTTTTAAGGGTATGATTTTTAAAATGATTTCATGCCTTCCTTATATGTTTTAAGGTATTTACTAAGAAATTATTTTCAAATGGTTTTATATATTAAATATGATTTTTCAATTAAGAATTGATATTTTCCCCATGAAATATTTTTAGAGTATATTTTAAAATTAGTTTCTATATAAGATTAAATCTATTGGTGTTACTCATGATTTTTTTTGGAAATGATCTAATTGTTACATTCCTATGCTTTCTACAAATGAGTTATATTTTATCCCATGGTATTTATTAAACCCATTTCACCTTCATTGGTAATATGTTTATGAATCCCATTATGTTTCATTAGTTATATGCTTTTTAAAACCACGACTTATTACGGGATATGTTAACAATTAAAGGATTACAAAACCTATTACTTTCAAAAGATAATGAAATGATTACATGTTTCTGATAGCAATTTCATTTTATGGGATATGGAATGTTTATTTATGATATTCTGGAACATGTACATACTATTTCCTTATGTGATAGGTATGACCTATATCTTCCTCTATTCCATTTGGTAATGATTTATATCTTATGAGATTGAAAAAATTAGAAGGAGGGTTTACTCTGTTCAATAATACTGGCATGGAACAATGGTTTACATGGTTCAGTAATACATGGATAGAATAAGGGTTTACTCGATTTAGTAATATAGGGAAGAAGTGTGGGTTTACATGGTTCAATAATATAATGCTAGAACGAGGGTTTACACGGTTCATTAATACATGGCTGGAATAATGGTTATCTCATCTCAGTAATACAGGTATGGAATGAGGGTTACCCTATTATGTAATACAAGGCTAGAATGAGGGTCAATCAGTTCAGTAATTCATTTCTATAGTGATGGTCACTCTGTTTAGTAATACAGGGCCGAAATGGGGTTTCCTGATTCAGAAAAGGTCATTGTCCACTTAGATGGTCTTGGTAGTGATGCCTTAGCTACTATGGAAATCAGTATATGCTTATGTATTCCAAAAATTCCATGTCTTATTTCTATATTATGTATTCATGGCCTATTCCCTTTAAGCTCATGATTATGATTACAAATCTCCCTTTTTTACCCTTACTAAGAAATTTAGCTCAACCCTTTATTATGTTTCCTCCCCATGGTTATGAGGAATGGTTATAGGTAGAACAACTAATGGTGGATATATTTTTGGGATATGTTGAACATTATTTACCTGGATAGAAGAAATTATTTTAATGTTTCCAAAGACACTATAATATTTTGATCATTGGGATTGTATTTTTGTAATGTACTGAATATTCATCTAAAATGATATTATATCAATGAATGTTCTGCCTTAGTTATTAAACAAGTTATTGAAGATCAGTCTATTGATGGAATATGATGGATGATTCTTTAACCTACAAAATTTTATTCTATCCCTATCAGCTGATGAGGTATCCTTGGTCAGATTTTTTTATGATTTTATTTTCTATGAGATATGATCATAGGTGAACTTATTATTTGTACGTACCTTCGAGGATAGGATGAATCAAGATATCATCAAGAAGGGGAATTTTAGAGAGGATCCAAGTAGTGTTAAGGTAGTTTTATTAGGAAGATCTTGGAGCTCTTCTTCTAGAATAAATAAGAACAACTATGATAGTTACCATGAGTTCATTAGTGGTAAAAGTTGTCATGATATTGCAAAATGTCTTAGAATCGTGGTTTGTTAGAGTGATTTCATTGTAGGAAGAGTGGCCACTCATGACCACATTGTAATTACCCCATGTAGAGTTTCATTATTGTGATAGGATGTGCCATATAGATTGGATATATATGATCTAACAGCTGTATAATAGTGACATGGGATCATGACAGGGACCTGCGTCTATAAATGACTCAACTTCCCCTCAGTAGACTAGTATATGGAGTCCCATTGTAATTTAAAGATGAGTTAGGGGATGTGGTACTCTAATTTATGAGTATAAGGAACATTCTGAGGTAGCAGTATATGGGAGTCAGTATATAGATGGGGGAATATGGGAAATTTATCTTCATTCTATGCAGTCTACTCCAGCTAGCATGGATGCATGACCTTCTAATGCTTGTGGAATGATTGTTGTATCATCTACCTTAGCATGAATTTTTAATAAAAGCATCATATTTATTCATATATTATATTTTTAAAAATGTTTTGTTATTGTTTCTAGATATATTAGATGGTTTCATGATTATCAATACATCTTTGGGAGTGAAGTCAGAGAATATCAAGAATGGAAAGGCATTTTTTTAGAAAATGGTTGTTTTGTTTCTTTTGGTAACTGTCTGTGCTATAAATGATTGGTTTATATTTTATTCAAGGTATGTATTGATTATTTCTTTACTAGTATGAAATGTACTATTAACATTTGATATTTACCTTTCTATCTACAGAAGGGGGAATCTATTTATATACGGTTGAGAGAGATCTTCAAGATGGTCATGTAGGAACAATTCAGTATAAACCATATTGTCACACAAATATTATAGTCTATATTTCTATGGATGATGGTGGAATGCATCAAGATACCTTTCCACTAATGGTTGAATATTTTCTGGAATTTTATCCTAATGAGTGTTATGATTTACCACCTAAGCGATAGATTGAGTTAACAATTGAGTTATTGTTGAGATCAAAGTAATATTATATCACACCTTATAGTATGGCACAAATAGATATTTGTGAGTTTAATTTTTAGATGGAATATATAAAATTAAAAGGACTCACATGGACTAATACATCAACATAGGTTTCTCTAATTCTTTTCACCAAGTAGGTTGATGGGATATAGTTATCGTATGTGGACCATCAGATTTTAGAGAACATGATAGAAAAGATCAAATATACCCATCAACACATCGATGAAATTTTTTATCTGTTGAGAGGTGGTGAAATATTTTATGAAATTCTATTGAGATCAGGGTACCCTTAGTTGATAGTGAGATTATCATACATAACTTGGACTACTTTTAGAAGACAATATGGAATATATGAGTTCATGGCGATGATGTTCGGTCTGATGAACACTTCTACAGAATTCATATACATGATGAATGATATATTTAATCATTTTTTGGATAATGTTTCAGTAGTTTTTTCATCTATTATATGTCTATGTACTCCCAATCAGTAGGTGATCATGAATAACATCTTGACACCATCTTTATTATGTTTAGTGAGCATTGAAATTATTCTAAGCTATCTAAATGAAATTTATGGATTGATAAAGTGAACTTATTAGGTTATTGAATCACCAAGGATAGAATTTCAGGGGTCCTAGAGAAGGTTTCACCCATGGTATATGGGGAGCGTCCCCATAATGTCTTCGAGATTATGTGATTTTTGGGTTTAGTTTGTTATTATCAGCATTTCATCCACGAATTATCACATATGGGTGTACTAATGTATGGGATGAACCTGAATGTGGTGTTTTTTTGGAATGTGGCATATGAAATATTGTTTTAGTATATGGGGGGGTATGATGACCTCAACACCAATCCCCACTTTACCTCTGTCAAGTAAGGCATATATCATGTACTATGATGCCTCTATAGTTAGACATGGGGAACTTCTAATGTATGAGGATTGAGTGGTTTATTATGGAACCAGATAGTTGAGACCAAATGAATGGAATTACCCTACTCATGATATAGATATAACTATATTAATACATTACCATAGATATTGGAGCAACTATATTTCAGGTGATGGGTTAGTGGTGTACATGGAACACAAGAACCTCATGTATATATTTTCTCAATGGGAAAAGAACCTTCATTATATAAATACGGTCAAATTTGTAATGTCTTTTGATGTTGAGATGGATTACACACTTGGTAAAGGAAATATTTTTTATTTCAATTCCATGCTAATGAAGATACAGACAAGGCAGTTCATGACTCATGTGATTAGTGAAAGAGGATGGAACTCTTTACAGATATGAATTTATATATTTAGTAGTTTTATGTATGATTATCTATAACCTTGAAATATGTTTAACCTGTGATTTTCAACCAGATCAATACTATGAAGATATCTGACCTGACATTCTTAGATCTGAGGAAAAACATGTATTATGGGGAGCCACCATCATGATGGTTTCTTGGTAGCATCAATTTTATTATTTTTTATGGATGAGTATGGGTTCCTATGGGATTGTGTGAGGAAATAATGGGGGAGTTTTATTATTTTAGTTTTCCGGTGCACTATTCTCTAAAAAATAAGTATCATGATAAAAATAGATAGCAATAGTTTCCAGGAATGAAAAAGAAGTTAGGGAGATTCATAGTGAGATGTTTCAATTGTCTTTTGGTGAATGTTAAGAACCTGAGGCTAGCTAGGTTGTTATGTACTCTTCCTATTCCAGAATTAAAATGGGATGATGTATCTATGGGATTTCTAATGGGATATCCCAAGACACATTATAATAATGATATAACATGGGTGACAATATATTGAATAAAAAATGTATTGAACTTATTTTGAATTGGGGATACCATCATTATTGATGATTAGGGTAGTCTATATGTGTGGGGGATAGTTTAACAGCAAGAAATTATGAGGAGTATAATTTAGGATAGAGATTCATGTTTCATTTATTGGATCTTGAAGGTTCTTCAGAAGGATATGGAATCACAGGTTGTTCTAATTACAACCTCTCATCCTTAGAATTATAGTTAATCTAAATAGATTATATTTATATTGGGGTATATGTTGTGGTCTTCTATACTAGATGTGGTGGTTTTTGGGTGTATAGTTTTGAACTCCTCTAGTTAACCTTTAATAAAATCTTCTAGGCATTGATCATGGTGGAAACGTTTTTCGATTTCTAGGGGAGTAATTGGCATTAACATGTTCACTGGTTAGAGGTAGAAACATGAACTCTTTCTGGACCCATTATCATGCAGGATACTTCTAATTAGGTTCTACTAACTCGAAAGATATTAGTGATAATACAAATAATTAATAAATCTTATGATCACCATTACAGATGAGGTCTAGTGTTCGAAGTGGTTCATCATGTTTTCCTTCATGTGTTTTCCAGGTTAGGGAATCTCTATAACAAGATAAAGGGAAAGCTAGTATCTAGTATGCTAAATATATTTGAGATATTTTGGAGGGATAGTCCAGGGTTTTACAAACCATCCCTTACATAGAGGTATTGTTCCATGCACAACTTGTTTCTTATATCACAGGTTCATAGACATCATCTTTAACATTCTCTTTTGACAGACATTGATGATGTTATTCTCTATGTAGATGAATTATTTCAGGAGAATCTAATATAGATTGTGTGCCATAGTGACGAGTATCTACATGTAATCAATATACTAATGGTGTGAGTGTACTTGTAGTCTGCCTATGTTCAACAAGATACCTATGAGTGTACACCCCTATTTGAATTTTTGGTTATGTCTATTTTATATGGTATTTTCTTTACGTAAACCATGGTGATAAAGCCTTTTGGGGGTGGATATCCTCTAACAGTAAATGATATAAATTTGAAGGACATATGATTGTTAGAATTAATGGATCATGGGTATAAATGTTTCATAGGATTATAATGATTCTTCGGGATTTTGGAGAGAATTAGAGGAAATTTTAATTGTTTACATATTTACTGTTGTTATCTCTTGGCTAGACAATTTCACATTATGAAAAATTTATATTATGTGAACTCATTGATTGGAATATGATGTAACCAATTTTATAATTTGATACATTTTCACACCATGAAATATTTAACAACGTGGAATATTCGATCATTGCTATTTAATCCAGATACAATGTATTTTTTCATTTACTCCATGCAGAACATTCAAGTCATGAATCAAGAAATCAAGTAATTAATTCCTTAAGAACAGTGGATTATTGTATGGAAATTCCTAAAAAATATTCATTCATGGTGTACCCTTTTCTCTGGGATAGTAGGAAGACTCCAACTAAATTTTGAGTGAATCGCTCCCTCTTAGATATCTTGGACTAGAATTTTATCTTTACTGATTCCATTGCTCTAGTTTTACCCTTTCTTCTATTATCCTCTATTGTAGTGGTGTGGTATTTTATCAACTGTTGAATTGGTTTTTTTTCTTTGATTCTTTTTTGATCTGGGTTTTCTTTAATGATAACCTTTTTCTTCATTCCTTTGTGGGTTTTCCCAATTTTTGGTGTTTCTTTGGTCACTCAATGAGGTGGGTAGCCTAGAACTTCTTTATATTGTGTTTTACTAATTATCTAGTTGTTTAAAATAATTTCAAACACCACAGCACACCAAAAACACAACTAAAATAATTGATTAAATCTATTATTGATGAAAGATAAATTCTTAGACCACACATTGGAACCTATTGGGTCAGTTTGAATTCAGATCGGGTTTGTGGCCACCCACATGGTGTGTGTTCCCTTAAAGGAATAATGAACCATAACTACTAAAAAATGGGTTCAGGTTTAAAAATATGAAAATAGAATTTAGAATATTGTGTCTTGTAAAATAAATTAAGATAAATGGAAAATTGGAATTGTTTTATTATGATGATTAATTCCATAATAGGAGAATCTACTAATTGAAAATATATGAACATTTAATAGAATTACATAAATGAACCATATAGGAAAGTGATATGAAGGGTGATGATGGTTTTACATTGTATAATTGTATATATGTTTTCTGAATGGATTCCAAAGGGTTTGGGACACTTCCACATGTGTCATGGAATTATGGGTTCATCCTGGAATAGAAGAACCCACCGTTTGATATGAGTTTCACCCCTTATGATGTGCACAAGGGAAAACGTAAATGAATAGATAATGAGAAATATCCTGGAACACTATATGATATGGTCACCTAACTCGTGGCATGGCATCGTTTCCTGTGAATCCATAAGAAACTTAATCATGGGAATTTTGAAAGATCCTAGTTGGGATTCTTGATATATGGTACATGTGATCTGTCTTGATGTAGGTGGATTATTCATATTATAGAGACATATATCATGGATATGAATTGTGTTTTGTTTTCCGAAAGTGTCAACCTAGAAATCAATTGCTTGATTTTTTATTTTCGGTGCTGTATTAATTAATTAAATAATACTGTTACGTCAATTTATTTCATGGAACTTTTCTTTGTATAGTTTTTATATACATTGTGGTTTCAACCAAGTATGTTTTACTCACAACCTATTCAAGCTGTTGTTGGGATCCCAATAAAATTTTACGGACGTAGGTTTGGACATTGGAAAATAACCATGTTATTAATTTTTATTTCATGATGGATAAGAAAATGGATTTTATGCCATTGTGGGATTCAAGACCAGCGTTTTTTGATTTTATTTTGGATAGCATAGTGTTTTATCTGTATGAATTCCATCATTTCATGAAGTTACATTTTATCCTAACAACATACAATTCCTTATTGTGCAGTTTATTTGTTCATTATTTATCTTGCTATGCTAGGTTTCACTATTTATATTATTTTTGTTTCATCAAGATTTTATTATATCTTCTATATTTCAACTCTATATATGGAGGTAAAGTTTCCCTCTATGTTTTATACACCATCAATGTTATCCCACATCCTCTAATGTATGGGGATGCATGATTGAGGTCTAATAAACAACCTGGTTTGCCCATGTGAGAGAGTTTTTGGCCCAGGGACATTACATCCAGGGTTTCGAACATGCATTTTAAAATTATTTATATTAAACAAGTTCTACTTTTAAATCTTATATACCATTAACATGGTTACTAATTCATTAATCACAATGATAAAAAAGTGAAAGGTTCCCTCAATATTAATTAATTATAACAATTGAATATAAATTTTAATGAAGTGTAATAATTGTTATCTTAAACATCATTTAATAAATTTCATTATTTCTAATTCTTATTTTTAGATATTTTTTAATTTGGGTATGTTGCTAACATCCAAGTGTCTTAATTTCTACAGTTTTGTTTGTTTTACAATATTTTAATTTTATCTTTTATGAGTTGGTAACTTCCTAATAGTTTATTTTCATGAGCATGATGAACTTTATGTTTGAGTTTGACTTTAATTCACCCCTCCTAAAGCTTCCATTATGGGACAATATTTAATTTTCAATTATCTTAAATTCTCATAATGGGAACATTGTCTATATTTAAGGAAACTGAAATCAAAATTTATATAAGATGTAATGGAATCTAGAAGACCATTCTTCTTTTTTTCTTATAACTTAAATTTTACAATCATTTATGATTAATATAATTTTTTACAACATATTAGACCTCTTATGTCCTACTCGACTACCCATAACATATTAATATGTCTAGGAATAGTTATTTCAAAATCATTTAATTTATATATAATAATTAATTAAGATATTATATTTGATAATGAATCCATGATAAATTCTATTTCCATATCTAACCTGACTAGTGACACTCAATTTTTCTTGATAATTTACATAGCTAACACTGTCTTCTAAATAAGTTGATATCCTAATACCCCAATTCATATAATATTAAAATATTACTTTTGAAACATCATACCTCTAATTCCTTACATATTCTTTATAGATTCATGAAATTTATCTTTGCATAATAATCAATATTTCCATTTTTATTAAATCCTAGGATCCATGGAAACAACGGTACGTGTAGGGATATCAATATATTATTTCATATTCGTACTATAAGAATATATTTCCTAATGAATTATTTATTTCATGGGATACTTTTCATAAAGTGAATTGTTTAGTAGTTATAAATTTTCCACTTACATGATAATATCTCTAGATATACAATACAAGTAGAGATCATTACTACTATTTAGTTTCCCTCATTATTGAATTGATATTAGTGATAAAATAAATGTATTATTTATCTATATTTTTATATATAATAGAACTATTTTTCATATATATACTATATTTAAAAAAATATTTGATAGGAAAAATTATTAAATACACTCCCACTAAAAGAATGGTCCTAACTAAGATTATTTATTATTGATCCAAAATCAATATTTCCCAAAAAATTAGTTTTATTTAGGATTTATATCATCTATATCAAATTTGGTTGAGAATATAGTTAAAAATATCACATATATAACTCTATTATAGTTGAATTAAAAATATCATTCCCTAACTAAACATAATAATTTTATCAAACCATTTCTCCCAAAACATTATCCAATTTGGGTTACATATCCAAGTGTATCTAAAAGATAAAAATCATATATAGAATTAAAATCAATGTATTTTATGTTTTTACTCTAAAATAAAATTTAATTTAAATTACAATAAATAGAAAATATAATCCAGGGCTACACAAATTTTACACAATCCAACTGAATATTTCATAAAGACTCCACACAACATAATTTTTTTAATCATTATTTGATTACCGAAATCAATGAAATCATGTGTTTTATTGAGTAAACATTCGTTATGATTCATTATTACTCCCTTAAACTCCATAAAACAATTTTTAAATCTAGTTTTTTATTTATTAGGTGTGAAAAATAAACTAATAGTAGTGTCTATTCATATAATCCATAATGAAATATCAATATATTACTACCCATTTCATTTATTTTTCTCCAAGAAATATAACTATATCATATAAAACATACTGTTTATCACATATTTTTATGTGTCCTATATAAAAATATCATATATTATATTTATCACATATAATTTTTTTAAAATTTAGCCTGAAACCCACTTATATTTCACGTAAGCAACCTATAGAAAAAAACAACAATGATTGGGTTCCCTATAATCGTGCATTATAAATTTATTATTGAAAAAAAAATCTAAATGAATGGAATAAAGTCATACAAGAATATGTATATATATATATATAATGAGATAAAAAACAATAATTCCACCTGTTCAATACATATATAAGAAATTAAAACAACTATCTAAAATACTAAATAAAAACCCGACCATCACTCCCATGACCTCCATGAATCTACTAAACTCCATGAGTTATAATTTCAATCCTTAGGTATTCACTAAATATATATGTAATAAAAAGTACTTAAGTACGTTATAAAATCAAACCATGTGTTCTCATAGTGGATAATAAAATAAAATCATAGGATTTTCTAAATTTACTAAAGTCCCAAAAGAAAATTTCATAAATATTAATATATTGAAAGTTTTTATTGCATGTGCATCTCATAAGTAAATTTATTTCTATTCAAAAATAACATGTTAAATTAAAATAAAATTTAAAAAGAAGTTAAAAAAGTTAATATTAAGACTCATAATCACCAAAATAAATAAGTCTTCACATACATATAAATACATACACCAAAACAAACTATTCTGTATTAATAAGCTCACACTTCATTTTAAGGTATAAAAAGTAAATACATTTACCCATCCTATCAAATTATTAACATCATTCATATATCTACATAGTCTCAACATGAAATAAAATGAGAACGTGTCTAAAACAAATCAGGAATCTTATCATAAAAAAATAAATATAATATAACCCAAAAATATATAGGATAACTCAAAAAACACTTTTAATATTGAAATTAGTACATGGATTATATCCCCAAAACATGGGGTCATAATGTTTTTTTTCATTAATTATCATTAAATGTTATCAATGAATATTGATTTTCTAGTAATCTATTATGTAATAATAATAACATTAGACTCACTATTAATTAAATGTCATCAAAATTAGAATATAATTATCTTATGAATTTAAAAAATATCAAAAAATAAAATTTCCCCCCGCCCCTAATATTTTCTATCTCCTCAATGAATGATGGTGACATTTAATATTGGAATTCATCATCAAAATTTAAAATAGAGATAAAATCATATCACCCCATGTGATATAGAGGATAACTACAGAATATTTATAAAGAATTCCATCAAAATAAAACTAATATAATGATAAAGAATGGCAATATAATGATTATTTTTTAGTGAACATTACAAATATGGATATAATAGATAGTGTAATTAAACATATCATAGCATGATTGAAATATGTTTAGGAATTGTAGATTATTAGTTAGATCATGAATAAATAAAAAAATGACTAAATTATTAATTATTTTCTATGTTATTTATAGAATCATTCAATCAGTTGTTACCCATTTAAATATATATTATTATATATTTTTTAAATAATTTTAGTTTATTTTAAAATTTTAATAATATTCACTTTTATTTTTGAAATAAGTGGAATTAATTTTATTTGTTATTTTAATTTCATATGTGTTAAAACTCTCAATCTCATATAAGGCTATGTAGGACAGTTATTTAAAAAAATTAGAAGGCTATTATGGTAGTGAATATAATGAAACATAGTTTAGAAGTTTTATTTTCTGAATATTATTAAACAATGTATGATTCAAATCCTTCTGGTGATTCAAGTCATAAGTGACATTTTATGAAGAGTTCTATATATTTTAGATGAAGTTAAGGATTTTAATCTTTACATATAATGATGTTGATATGTTTTTATGGGTATATTTGATTTTTTAATCCATTACACAATGCAATCTGAACATTAGAATATATAAAATAATATGTTATAGTCCAATAAAGAAGGCATGTTTAAAAATATAGATATTTCAATGGGAGACATAAATATGTAAATTATTATGATATTATATTCTATTATTATATGATAATATCTTAAGGCCAATAAATGTGTTCCAAAATAATTTTTTTGTGATCACATTTTATGACATTCACTATCATAAGATGTGATAAATTACTCAACGTAATATATAAATATCATAACAAGTCTATGTTACTATATTTATTATTGTAATTGTATATATAAATAAAAAATGATAATGGGAATATTATGATATGATATTAATGTGAGAGATGTAATGAAAGATAAAACCCAATTATCATTGAAAGCATTAGAAGATAAAAACATAAGTGAGAAAAATTCTATTTAAAATTAGAGAATTAATTCAAGGATTACATGAAATTATTAATGTGAATTAACATGTATTTGATAGTTACATAAATATATAATAGATTATAATGGTTTCATAAACATTGGATTGGTTAACATACTAGTTTTGATAAAATCAGAACTATAAATCATCTATTATGGTATCATATATTAGTAGGACTAATGTTCTTCTTGTATTAAACGAATCCATATCACATATTATATTTATATTTATTGATCTGAAAGATTTAATCATATTATAAAATTTTAAAACTCGTAAATTTTTTATTAAACATATAATGTGTTTATCATATCAAAGTCATGAGTTAAGGCATACAATAAAATCCATTCTAGAAACTTCTTCAGTTAATGTTTAAAGATGTGTCAATTCGAGAATGATCAATATTTTGGAATGTCTTAATAAAACTTATAATATTGATTAAAAACATTAAATAATTATGTGTTAGTGGAATCCATAATTTCTATGCACCCTAATCAAATTCATGGTAGTGTTAATTTGATATTAGAGTTTCTTGATATGAAAAAAGTTTATTTGAAATTATTTTAAGGCAGAAATATGACGTTTTCAGGATATAATAGAGGAAGATAAAAACATGTAGTGATTTATTATTAAAAAGTTAATTAAAAAATTATATAATATTTGGTGGTAGGACACTGAGGTTTAATTATCCCATTAATTTTTATATCACCAACCATAGGGAGGATAGTAGTGGGAACTAGGTTCCTGGGGGCCACACCAAAACTTCTATGGAGGAAATTAGTGTTTTGTTTGGAAAACCAACCTCTAATTAAACTAGTTTATGAGTGTTTTATTAATTTAAGGATTTTATTAATTTAAAATTCGTAATTTCTTCCTCCCATTCCCTCTATATCAAAAATTCTATCACCAAAATTTAAATAACCTAAATTGGGATCCACCTCCATAAAATAAGAATGGAATTGGATGTTGTTCATTATTCTGAATCTCTATTAGCATGTCAAATCCCTCATGACCTGTTTTTTCTTTTTTCCTTGTCACTCTTAATCCCTATTTAGAGGAAATTAATATATTATTTGATTTTATGTTATTAAGGATGAATCAACCCATGATAAAGGATTGGGTCCCTCCAAAAACCACAATATAGTTTTTATATAATATATTAATAAACATTTTTTGTATTTTTATATTTTTTATGGGTATTTTTATGGGAGTTTAGGTTATGGAGACATAAATAGGGTATTGAGATTCTGTATAATTGCGAGATATAATAGAGGAATCCTTATAATATTAGAATAAAAGTGTATAAATGTATGTGTTATTTTAGGAATATACGGTGACTATGTTACTATGGGATATCCAATTTAGTTATGTAAAATTTAATCTGATGGGGTCTCTATTTTTTGATAAATTATGATGGTTATATGATAGACTGTTGTGAACAAGTTGAAAAAGTCAAGTATGGGATGAACTTTTAGTGCCTTAGTTTTGTGGTTATGTAATTGTTATATTTATTATATATGGGTTGAGAAAGGTTTATAGACAGTTGATTTTTTATAAGTGGTCTTATGATCTATGAACCGTGCTTTATTTAATTAATCCTTATAGGGTTATAAGAGTTGGTTGTAAATATTTAATAAAAGGATAAATGAGGGTTTAACTTAAGGATTATTATTAATGATTTTTGGATTACCAATATTACATTATAGATACCTTGGTGTGATGATTATGGATTTGAATTTTCAATATTAGTGTATTTTTTCTAATGCTGGTTATATTCTGAGGGTGAGGTCTTCTTTATATATTATTTTTATTTGAATTCGATGATTGCCTCACTTTATATAACAAAGAAGACAAGTATGAGAAATAATACGACAAACATTAGTTCATCTATTGATAATAAAGTGATAGTATTTTTGATATCATTGAAACATAGGATGCCTTATAATAATTTTTGTTCTTAAATAGTTTGGTAACTCCCTGGGATCAAAATGTGTTCAATAGTTTTCCCCACAATCAAAACCAATCTTAAAAAAAAAACCATGATATATATAGATAAAATATAAATATTATTTTATTTTTTATAAAACATATCTATTTAATAATAATGAATAAAGAAATTAATGGCCACTTTTAATAAAAATTATATTCAATAATTTTACCTAAAATGACTAACAAGTTCATTTATTATTTAGAAATGTATTTTTATCAAAAATTTCCTTCTAGGTAATATGAATTTATAGTTCAAGAAACTTGTGATTAATAATGATATATAATGTTTTATATTATAATTTGTTTAACAATGATTTAGTTGATAAATAATATGAAATAATAATAATAAAACTTAGTATTTGAAAATGAAATTTTTCATTACATATGGTTTTTGATTATGTTAATTGTCTTTATAAAAAAACTGAATTTATAAATTTGTTGGATTGTAATTTTAAAAAATTAACATAAAAATTTTTATTTATAGTAATAATTATAAATTAATATGGATTGTTGGCATATTTTTGAAATGATTAACTTTTAGGCGAATAGTGAAAAATACTGATTTTACTATTACATTCACTACGATATGAAAAATGTTTTTTAAAATATTTTTATATAAAAATATATATTTTCAAATTTTAAAAAATAATAATAAAATAATAATGTTGTTTTTAATTTATAACACCAATGAAAATCATTTTATAGAATCAAGAATTATTTTAGGGAAAATATTTTCATCTATTTCTTATATTAAATTTATGAATGGAGAAATTACGTTTTGGATATATTTCAAGGTCACTAAATTATTATTTTAACAATAATAGTATTATTAAATTCATTAAAATTAATAATTTTTCAAAAAATATATATATGTGTATAAACATTATGATTAAGAATACAGATTAAAAAAATATAGTTTTACATATTATATCTAGTAACATTAAAATCAATTTTCCTACAACAAGAAATTTAATTTGATATAATGGATATAATTTATAAATCATAATTTTAATAATAAAAATATAATTTTTAGGCATAAAAATATGATAACCTTGGTTAATGTTAATTACAACATTACGGTAAAAAGGTTATATTTGAATTGTTTTAATGAAAAAGAATAATTTTTTTCTAATAAGTTAAATAAATATATATAAATTTTTTAATATTATATGATGTTTAAAAATAAATATAAATATATTAACACTAATTTAATAGTTAATATCTATAAATTATGATTAAGAACACTTAATGGTAAAATATCATTTTTCTATGTAAATAATTTTTCAATATTTAATCTATATTAATTTAAAAGTAAATGTTATCTCATTTTAAAGTTTAATTGTATTAAATGGAGACTAAATTTCATTTTAAAACATTAGAATTATCTATGAAATGTTTCATTTTATATTTCATATGATATAAAAAAGGTTTTAAAACACTCTAGTTTTCTCCCAAATAATTGGTTGAGGTGTATTTGTAGCCAAAATTACTTTTTAGTTATCTTTTTTCCATTTTAACCATTTACCATTAAATAATATAATGGGATTATTGATAAATTATGAGTGTTTCTATAATTTTCAATTTTCTCATATAAAATGGTATCATTCAACCCCCATTAAGAGTTACAATTCACCATTAATTCATCCTTGAAACTATAAAATTTATCTCTAAATATAATCCAATCCCACATCATAAATCATGTGGTAATACTAACTTTTCCCACTTCCTTAAGTTCCAAGGAGTATTCCAAGGAAATATCAAGTCTTCAACAAAATTATTATCTCCTTATTATGTTTTTATTCATAATATTACTCTTAAAAATATAATAATACAAAAATAATAGGAATAATTAAATATTACAAGAATAATTATATTTTAAAATATTAATGAAATAAAATATATTTATTCAATCCCATCAACTTATAAAAACAAAAGAATTTCAATCAAGCATGTGTGAACACTAAAGCCTCCATGAAGAAACATTTTTTATTTTCCTCTAGCATTAATTATTTGGAAAAAATAATAAAATATGTTTCACCACATTAAAATCACCAAATAAGATTCTTTTTTATATAATTTTATTAAAACTAAACTACATCATAATCATCCATTAATCATGTTAGGTTAATGTTTGGGTTGGTTTAACCACATACTTGAAAAATAAAAAAAAATTATATTGTAGATTAATATGGTAACTTTTTAATTGTATAATATTATTTAAATATACAAATCATATTTTTTTTGTTTCTATTAAGTCCATATAACCAGCCAACTCATTAATTAAGGAAACACCATTGGTTTATTAAGAACCATCTAAACTTTTACATCATCGATTTCATCTACATGGATTGTTACAAACAAATACACAAAATTAAATTATAGATTTCTAAAGTTTATTGGAACATATATTCAAGTAGCTCATGTAGTCTAATAGTTCAATAATTTTGAAAAATAATAGATACCAAGATTCCTTTTTTGAAACAATTTCAAAGCGATAAATATTACTAACACCCAATATTGAAAATAGGAAAAAAATATGAAATATATATATAATAAATACATATGAGGTGTATCATTTTTTATATTCTAAATAAGGTCCCTGAGTATGTATTTAATGAAATTAATTTAATAATTCAATACATTTAGTCAATGTTTTGAATAGGCCAGGGTGGAGGTTAAGGTTTTCACCTCAAATTCTTCTCTTTGAGAGCTGTTTAATATTACGGACCTAAATTAAATTATTTGGTGTATATTTGGATTATTTTAGATATAATATCTTTAATAATCATTTAATCATGGTATTTTATGTTCATTTAAAAAAATTTATGGTGTGTTGATTAAAATTTTAGTCATACCGTATGTGTTTTCTTAATATAAATCTGATTCCTTGAGATATGTTACAAATTATGAACCATGGGTTCCTTTGTATGATATTCTACTGATTTATTATTCCATGAATGTACTATATATTATTTAATTTTAAATAACGGTATAAAATAATCAATATCGGTTACTTTTCAATAATAGTGTTTTGACTCAAGTGTTACCCCGGTCATAAGAGTTTTGGGTAACTGAATTTTTATTCCGTATGTTAGGATTGTTCACTTGAACTTATTTCTTCAATATTGGATACATTATTCCCATTTATTGTATTATGCCTTATTCTCTAATTTTGTCTATTTTTACAACATTAACCCTTCTTAAAATGTTTCATTCTCTATGGAGTATGTTTCCTATAAGGGTTATTGATAGCTCAATTCTTCTTTAATTGATTTTTAATGTTTCATATTGAAATTTTCTTTTCCACGAATGGGTTCTCCCACCATGATATATTATCATATGATATTATAAAATCCAATATTAGAAAATTATGTTTTAATACATGTTTTTTTATGCATTTGTTCTTATAATTTGATTTTCGAATAATTTCATTTTTTAAATAACAAGTGGTATTATCCATTTCACTCTTCTAGGTTTTTTGTTCCAATAAAAATTTCAAAAAGATAAATATTATGCATTTTAAAGGTCCTATTTCTGAATATTACTTTTATAAATGAATTATTTTAAAGGGTTTCACTTCACATTTCAAAAAATTCTCTGAGATGTGACTCGTAACATCATTTTTAGATCAATGACAAAAATATTTTTCTAAAATATATTTAATGATTTCAAATCAATTTACCATTTAATTTTCAAAAAGATTTTACATTAATAGGTGTTTTGGTCCAATATTTATAATCTAATATATATTTATATTTTGGATGAATGAAATCAAAGTAACAAAAAATACAATTCTTAATCCCTTCATAGGAGATATCATTCTATAATTTTTTGTAAGGATTTTTTTCATACATATCAACATCTGAATATGTTTCTATTGTTTTAGTTGGGTTATGTTTTCTCATAGCCATACAACTTCTTTGTCATGAATGGTTCTGATCATTTTATAACTTCTAATGAAATGGTAAAATGTTTTGGCTTGTCGTATTTTGTTATTCCAACACAATCGATTGTTGTAAAGTTGACTATGTAATGGTTGACAATCCACCTTTTTTCTGAGGATGGGTTATAATCATATTCTCCATTTTATTTAAATTCATAAAGTTATTTAAATTTGAGATGATTATTGAAAAATAATTCCATTTAATCATGTAATGGTATTCTATATTATTCATAATATGGATAACCATGTTTTTATTTTCCCAATGGTACCATAGAGAATGATATGAAAGGTATTTTTGAATATTATGGTTAATGCATCAGACATAATTAAGTGAAGGGTGTGGCTCAAAATCATATAAAAACTCAATTCATTGATATTTATCTAGAGAAATTTTATTTTGGGATTTCTGTGTATAGCTCTTCACATGATAGGATTGTGTCTTGGAATAAAACCTCAAAAAGTGGTTTTAATGTCTGAAATTACGCATTCCATTAATGTGAGATTAGTGTAATTGATATACATTTTTTTATTTATTGAATTTGATATAGTGTGATATAAATTTTTGTTGATTATATAATTAAAAATATTATATATTCATACCATATTTTATATACCATATATTTTTTTACCACATTACTTATATGTTTCCGTTACTATGAAATTAAGCTCACTGCTTATTATGTTTCAATTTCCTAAGGTTTTGAATAAAAATATTACACAAGACATGTTTATATGTATAACATGTGTGAAATAATTTTTGGGATATTTTTAAGACTTATCATTGATTAAGTATTTTCTCATGTAGTGTAAAAAATACACTTTTGATAGATAGAATATGGGTTTTTTAAATTAAGATTTTTCATAATTCTCTAAATTTTACAAACTATAATCTCTTAAGAATATTTCTAATGAAATATTTTAATTAAGTCATGTAATTGGGATATAATTATATCTAGGAATATTTAGTTAGTATCGAACCAAGTATGTAATGTATATATTTATGGTAGCAGATCCGAGAAGATTAGTCTTGGGTGTTACAGTTGGTATTTGAGAAATGATTATAAATATTGAGAGATTAGGAAGTTTTTTATGTATAAATTAAGGGTTGATAAGTTTGGGTTTATCACAATTTCAATGGTATATACAACACTTTTTGTATATTATATAATTTAATTATATGGAAATAATACACTTTTAATTTACTGATTAGAATAAGATAACTTATGTGAAAAGCCTATGGATAAGTCTAAGTGATAATTCTATGTATAGGATAACATATTGAGTTTTTGGTAAAGTAAATATTTTTTTATTCTCCTAAATAGTATATCCCTGTGTGTATACTAAAAGTGGATGTAGGATTTGGAAAAATGTACCTATGGGTAATAACCATGAGAAGGGGGGATTGGGCGTTAAATTGAATGAAACCTAGTTCATGATAAATAGGCCCAAATACACACCTGGTTTTACAATCCTTAGTTGTATGTAAGAGCTTATTCACATTTTATCAAATGAATAATTACGATTAATTTGTGTATGATGTTTTCTAATTACGTTATAAAACCTAATTGGAGAATGAAAAGTCATAGGTAGATCTGGATGTATCATATGACAAAAAAGTTTTCCTAAATGAAATTATATTGAAATTGATGTATCAATATTCATATTATGGATATTATCAAAACTATTTTGGTTTTTGTATTGGGTTGGGACATGATCATGGAGATGAAGCGAACAATGTTGTGTATCTAGAAAATACTATGTCTTATAACCAAATAAGGGAACATACTTAAACGGTTTCAAATTTCAATATATGCCTATTATGTTGGAAAAATAGAGTTTCCTAGTTAATCATATGTTTGTGAGGTTTATATCATAATATAAATTAATTTTTGATACTCTTTCCTATTTTCATTATTGATTTATATTTAATAATGAAATTATGGAATATGTGAGGATTATGAGAATAAATAAAAGGAATTTCATTCAGTAGTTATACACTAAAGTTTTGGAATCACATATTAAATGATATCAATAAACAAGAAATGTTAGTTAAGGGAATGGTGATTTATTTTGGGTAACTATTAGGGAATATATAATTGAGAGATTTAAAACTGTTAGGCTAAAAATATACTTAATTTTGAGATAATAAAGGGGTGATTTATTTCAAGAAATGTGATCTAGATAGTATTGATATCCTTGGAAATGATTATTGACTGAATGAAAAAAGAATCCATTGTATTTTTGGTGATTTTTATCCCATTTTATGAAGTAAGATATATATTTACTAGTATGTGAAATTATATCTAGTTGTTAATACCATTAAACGATTAGATATAGTGTTCATATTTAGAATAATTAATGTCTTCACTATTGTTTAATTTCCACGATATTCATATGGATTAAAGAAATTTTATTCTATGGAAAATATATGATTACGATATATACATAATTTGGTATAGGATTTTATGAATGATTAATATTGTTTGCGTAAATATATGTAACTTAATATACCTTTAGAGAGTAAGGAAGATTTTATATTAGATGTTATATCCCAATTGAAAAATATATTATGAATACCCTAAAAATGATTAAACAGTAATTCTTAATTATAATTTGGAGGATTCAATTTATTTAAAGGGGTAATGCAACACCCTAAGATCTTAATATATGAATACATTAAAAAAATTTAATGTGTTTGATAACATGTACCACATAATATAATGAAAATAAATGCAACAATGATATGTTTAGATAAAATATTAAAATTTATGTATAAACCATAATACCTTGTTTTAGAATTATCTTGAATGAAGAAAAAAAAGTTATCATAAAAAATAAATGAATATCAAATAGTTTCTTTAAAATGAATTGTAATATAATTTATTTTCTAGAAAATTATTTTTATAAAAACATTCCATCTATACATTATGAAATTCTCTTTCAGGAAACATTTGATTTATTAAAAAACCTATATTTGATATTAATAATTTTATAAAACCAATTTAGTTAGTATATGATATCAAATAATAATAATAGAAATTTTTATTTGAAAATGAAATTTTTGAATATGGATGTATTTTCATTATATTTTGTGAATTTATTCCAAAAATTAATTTATAAATTTTATAGTATTAATATAATATATTTATGATCTATTTTGGTTCTATAAAAATAATATTTT
The DNA here is from genome assembly GCA_963277665.1 of Viscum album. NCBI lineage: Eukaryota > Viridiplantae > Streptophyta > Magnoliopsida > Santalales > Viscaceae > Viscum > Viscum album. The sequence continues at coordinate 812,382,483 of OY728122.1, read as the reverse complement.
CCAATGATTTTGTTTTATGATTTTTCTATAAAAATTTTGTTTTAAGATAATTGTGAAAAATAATTATTTCTTAAATACATTCACTATTAGGTGAATTATTGGGTTTTAAATTAATTTATATATATAAATATATAATATTTATAAAGTAAAAAATCATCTAAAAAACATTATCAATTTATAAATCCTATGAATATCATTTTATAAAATGAAGTAATATTTTATGAATTTTTTTGTTTTCTTAATTAATGAAATTTACCCAGGTTTAAATTAGGTTTTTTAATTTTTTAATGTCAAATAACTCGTATTTGAATAATTATAATCTTTTTAATATCATTATAATTATTAAAATTTAATTCTTATTCTTTAAATAAAATATCTTCTTAAAAATACACCATTCTAAAAAAATGACGTTTTATGCATTATATATGCTAATATAAAAATTATTCTTCCTAATTGGAGATATTTATGTTACTAAAATTGGTCGAATATTTTATATCAACATGTTAATTATAAAATGTTCATTTCTTGGAATAAAAATTAAATTACCACATTTAATACTAATTTCCATGTTAATAGTGAAAAGGTTTCTATTTAATTGTTTGAATGAAAATGCACAATTCTAATGTAATAAATTATAAATGATGAATATAATATTATGTTTAAAAAAATATATAAATATATTTAAACTAATTTAATGTTTATTAAATATTTAATAAGATTAATAACACATTATATTAAAAAAACATGTTTATTCAATATTATTTTCAATATATAACCTATTTTAATGTAAAAGTTAATTTTCGCTAATTCATAAATTTCATTGGAATGAATAGATATTAATAGGAGGGTCAGAACATAAAATTTAGTTAATATATGTTGTGTTTAATATTTAAAAATATATAAAATCACTTATTTTAATCCTAGATACCATTGTAAATGTTAGTTTCGGTAAAAGGATAAAGGTAAATATGTAAAAGCCTTACCACTCACGTTTTCATAAAAATGATTGGTTGAGTTTAGCTTCTAGCCTCACTAACATTACCCTCCTATTTTATCCATTTTTAATCATTTAAATCTAAAAGGGTCCTAACCTACTCTTAAAGGCATCCCCATAATTTTACATCAAACCAGGGTTCAATTCATGGAAGACCCATATTTGGAGATATAGTGGGATATGGTGGGGAGGAGGTTGTGGGTACAGAGTGAAACATACAAGTGGGATTCTCATAGGGATGTGGGTATAATTCACATTATTATGAGGTTGAGTCAGTTTTAAGGGGCATTGTGTGTGTTTGGGCTTTGGTGGTGACATGTGGAAAATGGAAAATAGAATTCTCTAGCCTCTAACATTGAGTGGAGGTGGTCAAGACGTACAACAGGAGACATGAAATGCAACAGCCACAGGTGGACATTGGAGGTTTTTCGACTAGGTTTATGTATGTTAAGGGGACAGAGCTGTGGGGGTGGATTTTTGGACGGGTTCAACTGTCGAAAATGGGATTGTAATGTATAGTGGGGCAGTGGATGGATGATGAAGCGATGACAAAATATGTGCACTAAATGGATAACCAAAAAAAATTGCTTTATCCATAAGGTTAATATCTATATGGGTTAATGAAACAACTCCCAACAATTCAGGGCTACCAAAATTGGACCTCTGAGAGGATATGACATCTTCCATCAGGACTAGGCACCGTTAAAGCATTGGGTAATGCTATCTATATTGCCTAAAAAATTTGTGAGTTTGATAAAAAAATATATATGATGGGATGGACTATATTAGGGAGTCAGTTCTCTTGGGTATTTAGGCTACATATTGGTCCTTGTTCCCCTAGTCCTATAGTCGATGTAAAGATTCCATCTCAATCCCCTTTCGAGAAATAAAATTACGCAATAATAAACAAACAAATAATGCCCTTCAGGACATCTAGAGTAGTCATATGAATCATTTACATTGGAATAATGAAATAAAATTGTAAAAATTTATGAGGGGTTCCAAAATATCCCTATTGTTCTCATATAATATGATACCACTTCTACCCTTAATATGTTACACTTCTCCTCCAAATTTTTCTTTGAATATCTTCCATTTCTCTTGTAATTTACCTAACCCAGTTCTCCCGTTCATGAATGATTTGGTTCATTACTAGACCATAGGTGTGCCTTCCCATACACCATATGTTTCCGAGTAGTAGCTAAAATTAAAGGGACACAGTGGGGACACTATACCCCCATGAATATAGTAGGAAAACTAGAAGAAAAAATATTAATAATAAGATGTAAATCAAAGAATAATAAAGTGAAAAATTGAACAATACAAAAAATAATGAAACCCATGTAATGATAGGATGAATCTTACAAAAGGACATGATAGAATTCATAAAAGTAAAATACTAAAAAGGATAAATAAAATAGAAATCAAAACCCTTAGATCGAACCCTCGGGATTGTCCCATATCAAATATACAACCCACCCCTCAAGAAATCAATTAATATAGGGCCCCTTGCCCTTATCCAGACCTGCAACCATGAAATTTTTTATCTTACCAAATGATGCAAGAGTTGTGTATGAGTTAAACTCAGTAGGTCGACACACATTGTGTTTAGTCAAATACATCTTTAATAAGTACTTCATGCAATAGTATAATAAATTTAAATATTAATTAATATTTTAATGAGGGGTATCAAATAATTCATTCTGACTAACATGCACTAGGGTGATGCTCGTGTTAGTCAAACTAGTTGGGGAATCAGGACATATGTCTCTTAGAATAACAAGACAATATTAAAACCATAATAACATTCCCACTGGGGAATATCCCCAAAGAGATTTCACAATAATTGGTAACAAGTACATTAAGAATTACAGCATGACTACGCACAATACCTTTAAGACTTAAAACAAAGCTGATCATAATATCTATTAGTATTATAGAATAACCAAAAAAAAGTCATAAAAGAATTAAAACCTAAGTGAATATAATTCATATAAGCCTTTAAACATATTCAGTACTAATCCCTATAATCATTATTGAATTACCATGAAAAATCCCTATAATAATTACATCATAAATGATTATAATCCCTATAATAATTACAACATATTTGGGACTCCTAAAAAGTTAAAACCCCCAGCTAATGTAACACATGGAACATATCAAGCACGTAAAAAGATTCATTACATTCCACCATGGTTATTTCATTAAATTACAATTTATTAATCATTTATTTTTTTGATTTAAGTAATCAAATTACCACATTATTCCAATTCCTTTGTAATATAATTCATGTGTTAGCAATACCAAGTCATCAGAGGTTCTAATATAGGAACACCACTAGGGAAGCCACGTGACTAGTCTCATTACCAATGTATCCAATGATATCATTGTGAGTTATACATTTGGGATTTTTCAATTATAGTGGTTAAAATTTAGATAAAGGCACACATGTGGGGTGATGGTATGAATTTATATTTTTCCCACTCATGAAAATCTAAAAACAAGAATTATGTAGATGATTTGGAACACCCTCCTCCAAAAAGTGAAGATAAAGTAGATTTCTCAATTACCACAACATAAAAATGGTTTTCTCTTTCTTCCCATTAATGAAAACCAAGTAATTACATCAGCACAAGTGATCATATCTATATTTGGGTATGGATATCCCAAAATCGGGTTCTCCCTAATGTAAAAAAAATCAAATAAGAGGTAGAAGAGAACCCAAAAGTCTTACATCCAACCACTTGGTCTAGAAAACCATGATCTAATAGAGACACACTTTTGGTACAATGGGAGCTCCAAAAACCCCCTTTGTATGGGATGAATGTTCAAAAAAGCTAGAACGAGCGATGTGAAAATAATTAATGAGGGTTGAAATATCTTGATGGACATTTAATATTCATGATATGAATTAAGGATTAACATAATTAATTTATGGTTGTACATATATAAAAAATAACCCAATGTCTCATCTATATAATAGAAAATAACAGAGTCACGTCGTGAATGCATATCAGGTCTTAAATGGTTTTCATTGGATCTTAACCAAACCATTCAAACATTAAAAGTATTGCATGGGTTTTTTCATAGATCCATTATTTTAATTAATTTAAAATTCACAATGTGAATACACCCAAAAATAATAATTCACCTCACCTATATTTTATTATTCCTATAAAAATATTACCCAACCAGTTTAAATGCTTCATCACCAAGGTATAAACAATGAGAAACAAAAAAATGAGGTTTTACTATGAACATAAAGGGATGTATACTGAGAAGAAGATGGGATCTTATAAATTCTTAAACATATAATATATCATCCCTATGTTGTGTTCTAATATTTCCATGTGGGGTATCCATGAAAAATTATTGAGACTATGTTCACTTTTTAGATTGCCTCCCCTAGTTATCCAATTGTACACACTGATGCTGGAACTACACTTGTACTTGGGGAAAAGTGTTCCCCTAAATATTCTTCTCACTACAATCCATGATAATGATCATAATATCCTCAATGGATAAGTCAAAATCCATCTTTATTTCATCAAAATATATAATTTGATAAGGGTCTTGATGATATAACTAAATCCTTGACATGTGATCAACATTTTTCATGGAGATATTGTAACATCTCAGGTAAATAAATAATATGAAATTTTAATATTTACTAATATTTTTAAATTAAATATTACTTTTACTTGAAAGGGGATGTTATGTTCGATGTTGTACCTGACGTACAACAATGAGTTTCTTTGAAAATCTCATGATGCACATAAGACTGAGTCTTACAGAAAAGTAATAATATAATATTATTTTAAATGGTAGTTAAGGACTAGTCGTTGTATTGGTGGGAATTAATAGAACTAACAAAAATATAATTATGTATTTTTGTTGAATGTTTTTACTTTTATCAAATAATATTTTGAGTCTTAAAATGTGAATGACTCCAATTTTAAGCATAAATACTCTAATATTCTTTAAAAGGTAGATTTACCGCCTTTTGATGAAGAACCGATTCTAAATATAGTTTTTATAACTTTTTATGTCCTGTTTTATAAAATAAAATTGTTCTTCAGAATTGGGACATCAAATTTACTTTGGGTAAAATTATGGTATTTTTATGATAAAGTTCATTTTTTATTGAATAGCGCAAAATGCTGCATTTTAATTCCAAACTGCCTTTTGATCTAATTTCATTATATGGGTATATTATCTATTTAATTATTTTTAAAGTGTAATTATATTTTATTTATACCATTTAATCCAATTTTGGTCATTATTTGTAATTTAACATTGAAATTGGACATAAACAAAGGTCAATCATTTGATAGTTATTATTTTTTAAAAACACGTGTTTTGTTTTGACAATGGGAATTAATTTTAAATTAATTTCTATAAAATCGATGTTTTGAATTTATAAAATTGGATTCCGTGTTTCGAATCAGGAGATCCACATTTATTAAATAGGTTTCTTTTATTGGTAGACATTATGAATATTTACGTCGGTAAATATTATATTTACCATGGTTAAAGGTTAAATATAGTGAATAAGGGTAAGAAAATAATATTAAAATAATATTAAATTACAATTACACTTGTACTAACCCTATTTTATGAGATACGTTTGACCAAGGGCATCCATGTGTCGATTTGGGGACCCCATGGAGCCACATGGGAGTGATAATGACACTTCATATTAATTAATTTTAAGTAAACACAAAAGTAACATAAACATATATCTTTTTGTATATCTGTTTTTATATGGGGTTATATAAGTAATTTCTTCGACAATAAATATTCATTGGAAAGATAAAAATATTTCCTACATCATGGAATTTTATTTATAATTTTTATACATAAACGAAATATATTTATTTATGACACAATGATGATGTAATGATTACCTCATTAATGAATGCATTAAATAAATGAGACTATAAATGTTAAAATAATTTTAATTTGAAACTTTTTATGCCGTAAACTATTTTTAGGGATTAGTACGAATTTTTATAATGTATTTACTATAGTTTTTTTGAATTAATAATGGTGTTAATTTTTTTTAATTGTCTTGATATGAATAGTATATTATTTGACACAAATCAGTTTTTAAATCAATCAATATTTTATTAAATGATATAATGATCCAAAAAAAATATTATTTGAAAAAATTAATAAGATGAAGTTGATAATGTCATTAACGAACCACTTTTGTTACGATTGTCATTTTATGGTAACTATTTTAACCATATATTATGAATATATAAGATAACATGGTAAATATTAAATAAGGTAACAAAGGGTTAAATAAAATAGATGAGGATAAAAAATTATCCAAAACCTATCTAATTATTATTGTATGATTTAACTGAGACTTATATGCACATTATCGTTGATTTAAATAATTTTCGGACCTCTTGAAACCGATAATCAGTTTATAATAAAATAATATTTTCCAACTTTCATAAAGATCCCCTCTCTCTTTATAACAGGACACCACCTCTATCCCATTACACACACCTCTCAAGCCCCATGGATTGTCTAAACTCTACTCCAACAAGACCTCAAAATTATCTCTTACACCTAAAAACCATAACGTAGTCATAATTCACTTCAATAAATCTTTTTTTTTCAAACCAAAGGGAGTTTCCTAATTTAATGGTAATGTCTTCCCTCAAGTTCTCTTTTTTTTATTTTACTTCTCTACTCCCTATTCTCTTTTAATTATTTTTTTACATAAAAAAATAGTATTATTAATATAATCGGTTGTTTTATGAGAAATATTTAACTATAATTCCACACACCTCCATATAATGAGTATAGACCATTATGTTTCTGTGGATAGCGAACTGCTGCCTCACAAAACGATGATTGTTCAATCTTCTTCTACAACATATTATGTTGGCCATTATGATGGAACTGTAATTATAGATGAAACTAATGATATTTATTCTATCTATATGATTATGCAATTCTATTTTATAACATACCATTATGCTTTTCATGTAGTATATATACGATAATTTCTTTTGCGGAAATGCAGACTACCTCCCCCTCAAAGTGGTATGACTCGTTCACACCATACATGGAACGTATAAATGATGGTTTTAATGAACTTACGTAAAATATATAAAATATGATATTATACTGGAATATTAATCTACCTTTGTATCATTTGGTTTTCATTCCTTTTAAAATGAAAAAAATGAAGTGGATTTAGTGTTCAGGCATACGTACGGCTTACCATCTCCAGGAACGGTGCATTTCATTTTCATATATTAAAATTATATGGACTATTATAAATACATATTTACTAGATATATATGATATATATGATATATAAATCATGAATATAATTTTTTAGATATTTTAATTTTTAACAAATGTAGAAATTTATAATTATAACAAGTTCATTTTAATCTCAAGTTCTGGACATCGACAAAATGTCTGATATGAACTCAAATAATTGAATAATTGTTATAGTAAGGTAATAAGTTATATAAAAGGAATAATAAACATGAAATAGGGGAATATTTGGTTATCCTAAGAACATGATATAACATGTATGGTGAATTTTATGGTGCATAGTAAGTTATGTTATAACTGACTGGTGGTTAACCTTGAGATAACATGTTTGGTGCATAGTAGGTTATCATAAGAACATTATATTATTACTGACTGGTGGTTAACCTTGATATATATTTGGGCTATCATGGTTAAATTTGTTTTAAAATTCCCATGTTTACTTTATGATATCATGTTATATCATGCCCCATTATTCTTATTATTGACACCAAACCCCTTTATACCCCATTGAAATGAAAATTTTATAACATGTAACACATTATTCATATTAAAGTCTTTCTATTCAATTAGGAGGCTCTATATCTCACCCATTTTTTATGATATACCCAGGTTATCACTTATAATTTTTAGAGTGATGGAATATTATGATAATGTTATAGAATTTTTCAATATTGATGATGCACCCCTTATTTTAGGTTGTTATATAATATAAATAATTTATTAAATACACTACGCTCCTCAATATTTCATGTTTTCCTAAGTATATTCTTAGGTAATAAATAATTAATTAATGTTTAGTAAAGAGAATGTATATAATTGTTGTTATCAGAGAAATTTGTAGTTATTATTTGTATTAAGATTAGAAAACTCTATAGAAATACTTAGTGATAATTGAAAGTATAAGAAAACATCACTAAATTTTGGTAAAGTATATCACAATTGGTTTCCATGAAACTATATCTCTCTATAGATACTTTAAGTTTATGTGGATTTGGAATATTTATGCCAAGGGGTAACAATACCAAAAACAAAATATTAATCTAGAATCTATCATGAAATAGTGAAAGAAACATGCCTTTATATACACTTAGTTTGACACTCCTATGTTACATTCTTTAATTAATTCCCAAGTTCCTTGTAGACCATTTTTATGGGATCCAAAAAAATACCATAAGAGTCTACATTAAGAAATATTTCTTGGATACCATAGATTGAAACCAATAAATTCATAATTTAAGTATATAATTTAATTTCTAGGTTTTATGTTTAAATTTATTCGATTTTCATTTGTGTGTTTATTAGTTTTAAATGTACAGATACATAATTTTTCCTTTATTCTAGAAAATAGCTGGAAATAAGACAAACTAGGTCAGCAACCAAAATTAAAGGAAATCCAGTGACTAGTCAAATGAGATTCTTTACATTATTATAGATCAGGGTATAAGTCTAGTTATTTCAAAAACCCATCTATACAAATTCTCATTTAAAAATAGAATATATTTGAATGTCCAAAGAAATCAAAAAAGAGGAAGATGTCGTCTCATTAAATTTCATCTGCTGAAGGTGATAAGTGAATAAAGATTCCATTTCATGGATATTAGAAGTGGAAATTGGAACCCGGGAAAATTCAAAAAGGAACATGAAGGTATTTTATGTGTAGTAATGTTGGTAAAACGCATCTAGTTTCCATGAAAAATGAAGGGTATGATGGAAGGTAATATATTAAATCTTAGGGTGAACATTGTTCGTTAAAGTCTTGAGTTTGGAGACTATAGTCATTATTTATTTCAGTACTATAATCCAAGGTTTAAATCCTTGACTAAGGAAGTACCTATGTTATGGAAATATTTGAATAGTAATTATTGAATTGTTTATGTATTGGTATTAAAGAATTATGTTGTAAAAGTAATATATTAATGTAATTCAAGATATAAGAATCACGGAACTCCTAGAGATTATTCTATAGTAATTTTTATGGATTTGAACCATATGATTAATGATACTAGTAACCTATAAATATGATTTTGTATTAAGATAATAATTTTGAAAACACATGATTGATGGATTAAAAATACATAATTTGTGTCCGATATTAGGATAAACCCAAAAGTCTTGGGATGATATGTATAAGGCTAATATTTTTTTAAAATAATTAATATAACTTTTGATGGTTTATGTGATCAAATATTATAATGATTAAGGATATATTTTGTCCAATATTATAGGTTTAATTCTTTTTTTAAATTTTTAGGTGATTGATGATATTTTGCACCTTGTTTTATTGAGTTGTGGTATATATACACCTTAAGATTAATTTAATGAGTTATTTTTTTGACAATGATATTATGCTTTAGAGGTGTATGATGAATGGTATAAGAAAATGATTAAAGTTAAAAATTTAATTATTTTTTTGGTTGTTTGTGTTATTTTTGATATTGTGGTATATATAAAAGGGATGATATTTTAAAAAACTTGTTATTTTGTGGTTTAATTTTATATATTAATGTACAATGGTGTATTAATTTTCTATATTATCTTATTTTATACTAATAATTTTGGATTTAGTAAATATATTTTGAATATTTTTTATTCATTAGGGAATTGTGTGACACATTAGAAGCTGATTTTAGAGCTTCAGGCATAAAAATATTCATCTTGAGTATTCATTGTTGGGAGAAAAGATGAGATTTTCATAGAAATTAATTAACTGATGAAATTATACTTTTAAATAAATTATATTTCCTAAAATTCCTAGTATATGTGGTAATGTAATTCCTTAACTATATGAAAATAATCCTGAATGAAAAATGTTTTCATATTAGGATCATTTTCTAGGGAATTTATAGTTTTTTCACCCATCATAGATTTATGGTTTTTTCGCCATTGAATTTTTCTTGACCACGTTCTATGTCACTCTATATTAGTATTGGAAGTATTTTTATCTTCCATTTAAAATTCGTCACTTCTGATTGATTTTATCTTACATCAAAACCTAGTTATAAGATAACCATCATACTACCCTTTTTATCTTTTGACGTGGATGTTGTATTAACCTTGTATTTGTTCGTTTATTTTCAATAATGATATTTTCATGTGTCAATAAAATTTTTACTAAGATCATGTTGAAATTGATAGGATTAATTTTATTAAATGGGGAATTATGTAACACCTCATGTTTTTTTAAAATATTATGTTTGATAAAATATGAAATACAAAACATTGAAACCAAATAAAAAATGATTATTTAAATATTACTATTATATCCTAGTTGTTTATTTTTTAAACATGAATAGTATTGAATAATTTATGATATAAATATAATATATATATATCTTACTCAAAAAAATGTATTGATAAATTATTAACAATTCATCACACAATGTTTGTTAATTTATTTTTTCCTTTAAAATGTATTTTCTTCAAAAAAAATTACATTTTTTTTGAAAACAAAATTAAATTATTTTCTAGAATATTTATAACATATATGTTCTAAATTGAAATTTGGTTTTTATATCATAATTTCAACATTTAAATCGGGTTAATGTTTGGGAATTTTTTAGAAAATATTTATTTTTCAGTGACTAGTAAAAAATACAAATTTATTTATAAAATCGTCATTTGTTTTGAAAAATTATGTAATTTGAAAGAAAATTATTATTTTTATTTGATTTAAAAATAATAATAAAATTATTTTTTTCTATTTCATTGAATTAAATTCAATTTAATCATTTTTATAATATATTTTAGAATATGTTTATTTTTTGGATTCAAAACACATTTTTCTGAAAACAATTTTAAAATGAATATTGATTATCTATTTTAATTTATTAAAAAACAAAAATGGAGAATTATTTAAATGAAATCATTATATTATATATAATTTAATTTCAATTCATATAATTAATATTACATGTTATATATTTCAGGTAAAATCATTATTTCCATGAGAAATTCATTTTTCAGAAAACTATTTTTTCATCATGCCTGTGTGTTTCGTTTTAAATTAAATTTTTCAACATATATGTATTTATTTTGATAAAATTTATTCCATTTTTTTAATAATTATAATTTATATTATGTAATAAGTTAATCTTGAATAATTGTTTTGAAAAATTGTCATATAACGTTTCTCATAGAAATTAGATTTTTTTTACGTTAAAAAAATATTTAATTAGTGTATAATATATTTTTAATAAAGAAGAAATATTTTATAAATCCTAACTTTTTTAAATAAATTATATATTAATAATATTATTAAATATTATATATTAAATATAAATTATATTATAATTTTATAAAGGGAAAATGTAATTTTTATAAGTGTTAGAAATCTATCATTTTGATTAAAATTTAATTTTTATTACAAATTGAGTATTTGACATTAAAAGAGTAACATATGATATTTTGATAATTATTAGGATAAAATAAATATAACTTTTTAATAAAAATGATTAATTATCCAAAGGTTATTATTTTCATAATTTTCCAAGAGAGTCAATTTTGTTTTTTTGAAAATTAAATTTGGTATAAATATATGGTATGTATTATGATATAATAATGAACCAAAAGTGATTTAATATGTTTCATAAAAGTAAAAAAAGAATAAATGTATGTGTAACCTTTAGATTAGTATTTTTTGTTTATTATATTAATTTTATAAAGCCTTTAAGAATCCACTAAAACCTGTTTAGTATTTCAGGGTTCTAAAATCATCTGTTTTTAAACATTACTCACTTACACATAACCAAGGGTAATATTTTAATAATATAAGCCCTAATATGTATAAAATAATTAAAACTAGTCTAATTTGGCTGAAACCATTGGAAAACATAGGGGATGGTTTGCGGTTTTGATTACCTTATTATATAGAGTCCAAAACCTATGTTTGGGAAATGATAAAGAAATCCCATATCATATCTAATATTTACACAACCTATTTCCAATTCATCTTCAGTAAAAGAATTTGTATAACATCATTAATATTTCCTCCCCTATCTATAGTCCTACCAAGGTACCCCCAATATCTCAGGAAGCTCCTCCAATGCTTTTGGAATCACCCACTCATAGTAAAGGACCTTCCTTTCTTCTTTTCAATTCAAGCACCTTATTTGAAATTATCCATTTGAATCTCAATTGATTATATTATCATGAATTTTAATATATCCCTTTACTATTCACATGATTTTATTTTAATTTTATATCATATATACACTCTTATTTTGTCCCTTACCTATGTTTTTACCATGGAAAATTTTAGTATGGTATTTCTCATAGTTCTTTTCTATACTAGCACCTTCTTTGTTTTCATTATATTTGATCTCAATTGGTTATGTTGTCAGGAATTTATAAATTTACATCTAATATAAAAATTATTTCATAATGACTATATATCATTTATCCTCTCCCATTATATCATTTATCTAAGCCATTACTATGCGAAAATTTAGAAAGGGATCCTCTCTTTCTCCTCTAAATTCAAGAACATTATTTATTATGTAATGAATAATTATTTTAATTAATATTGTTGGTATATGATTTTTTAATAACTTTTACTATATATAATATTTTAAAGTGATGATATACCTCTTTCACAATCATCAATCCCTCCCCTGATTCATTTTGTAACCTGTTATGTTACTGAAATTTCTCTACGATTTTTCATGCAAACATTTATTTGAACCCCCTTTTTTTCTTTTTCATTTTAAATTCCAAATTATTAATGTTAAATTATTTTCTTATATATGAAAACTAATTACATTATTATTATCATTCAATGCATACACCTTTCACTCTCATTAATCAATCACTTAACCATTATGTTCCACTGTTATGCTGCCAAAATTATCCTTTTATTTTTCTATGCCAAGAATTTTTATGGTGTTTACCCAAAAAAAATTTCAGTCATGGTTATTAACATAGTTTTACTAGTAATTTATTGTACTGAATACATCCATGTATGTAACCCACAATCCTTAATCATTGGGATAAATGCGATGAAATATTATAAACTTTTATGTATTCAATGTGGCAAAATTATAAAGGAATATGATATTATTATGGATTATGTGACTAGATATATATATAATTCATTGGTTAATATTTTAGCCTCATGAGATTATATATATGGTTCACAAGAGGTTATCCTAAGAAAATTATGTTATTAAATATTGTTGGTTAATCTTAACATATTTTTATAATGTCATGTTTAATATTGTTTCCAAATTACCATGTTGCATATATGATATAATGCTATATCATTCCTAATTGTTCATGTTTATTATAATTACCCATTTTGTGTACCATTATAATGTATATTTTCTAACATTATTTCTAAAAATTTCTCTAGGGAACACCCATGCATCCGCCACCTGGTCATGCGTGTTCTGGATTATCTAGTGGCCCCGCATTCCCACATTCCATATGTGGGTAGATTTCACCACATTAAATCGCAATGTATTCCCCTTGATCAAAATGGGATGAGGGAATATCATTTCTTCCTTCTAAGGATTCCTCATAGGAATACATAGTTCGGTTCTCTCCCATAGAGTTATGTCATTTTCATATTACTCATTCATGATGCCATCTACTTGTGGATGCCAGTTAATTACACTAACAATATATTAACATAATATGTTCGTATGGATATGGTAGTAATGTTGGGTTATGAGAGTATTCTTGTTGGGTATCTCTAGAATTTTTGGATGTTGGGATAATTTTTCACCTCCATTCTTCCTCTTGGGACGTCATCTCATGTGAGGAATCTTATGAGCATTACCCAAGGAATGACATGTTCATCATGAGTTATCTAAAATCAAGTGTGTATATCATCCAAGTCAATCACATCATGAATCCCATGTTTTTTATTAGGTATATGACATTGTAGCCACATATCTTCCAAGAATTTCACATCATTCATTATGTGATTATGAATAGGATATTAGTTTATGGTTTTCAAAAGTTCTGCATCCTGTGGAGCTTGATAAAAATATATAGTTTATATGGATTTTGGAATGAGTTTAATATATCATGGATAATAATGAGGTTAATCGAAACACCCCATGGGGGAGATCAGGAAGGTGTATCCTTAAGATGGATGATTTTGGACCGGTATGTTTAACAATGGATGGATCAGAATTCCCAATGGCGTATGATTCAAGATTAATGTCCCATAAATAGAGTATGGCACACCATAATGGTTTATTGAAACACCCCATAAGTTGGATCTGAGAGGTACATCCTAGGTAGGGATCACTTGGGTTTACCATTGTTCAGTATTGAACCTTAGGGATCTGTATTATGTAAGATGTTTGGAGTACAAGGATCAAAAAACTTGTAGATTGATGTTGTAGTTTATGATAGTATGATCGGACTAATCCATGTTGTTTAACTTCATGAAATAAGGATTCTTGCAACACTAAGGTATTGTTGATGAGGGATGGTTTTGGGATAATGGGTGAAATATTCCATTCACAATATGATTTCTCTTCATTGGAGTGGGTGTGTGTTCTACTAATTTAGCTACGCAAGGGACCTAGAATAGCTCTGGTCTCCCATGTTATGGGTATGATATTTCTAAATATTTGACTTACAGAAAATGAGGGTGGATTTGATGTGGGTTTTAGACTTCAAGGGGGATTCCTACATATCCTATTTTTTTTGAATCAAATAACATGTATTTTGGAAAGGTGATGGGTATTATACCGAATAGGACTCCCATTGATGTTGAGAATGTGGTTGGAGATTAAACATGGAAGATTTCTAAAGGGTGATTATGGTTAGGGATTACACATAGGATCATCCCATGGGGTGTTATAGTTGGGGATTATGTGTAGCAACAGACCATGGAGGTTTGATATGATTGGGGCATATACCGTATATGGGGCCCATGAATGTTTGAAATGATTGGGGCTTGTACTGTGTAAGAGTAACATGTAGGTTTAGGATCATTATGATATCATTATTATCACTACACTCTAAGCTAATTAATGTCATGATCAATATGAAAAACCAATGGATGATATAGACACGAAAATCATGTGATCCCCTTTGTCTACTAGTGGATTGATGCTATGGAGATTCATGGAGTAAAAATGATGTGGGTGGGGCTTACGTGACAAAGCTTCCTTGAAATAGTATGGCATTAAATCTTTGGAGGGCCACATTCCCTATGATGAGAATCTCAATCCATGTGAGTGATGCATATGATGAAATGTTTGAGGAAATATTATGCCAATCACACATAGAGAATCTTGTTCTTGTGGAATAAAGTAAGGCTATAATATTATGTAATGTGCTGAAAAAGTTTTCATGTAGTTTAATGTCTTATTACTAGGACTTATTAGTAGGTAGTTTTACATCATACAACTCAAATTTATGGGACTCACTTCTCACCCCTTGGTATTATGTGACCACTGATCATGCACGTCTAGGTAGGGTATGGATTTACAAATGATGGGGTGTAAATATAGAGAGGAGTGTTAAATCATGATGTCTATGTTGACATGCAAATACTGAGAAGAAATAGATTTTATTGTACCTATTTTATGAATAAAGAAGTTAGTGGGAGTCTCAGCCACACTTGAAGGGGAGAGGGCCACATGAATGGGTGTCACAAGTCACATAGGGACTCATGGTGTAGCTGAATTTCTCTTGAATCAGTGTGGGGGACATGGGAACTCAACCTTCATGAAGATGTTTCAAAATATGGGAAACATAATGGTGAGACCTAGGAGATAGATTCTGTGAATCTTAGGGACTCTTAGAGAGGTTCTTTGCAATGATTATGTACTTACTTGGGTTTATGGGCTTTCAAAAATAGTAGGATTTGTGAAACATGGTGACCATGCCACTAGATGAAGTCCTAGTTCATGAGAGGATTACTTCATGAATCTTGATGCGCCTCAGAGTGCCTTCATCCTTCATGAATGGTGTAATAATTTATGAGAGAAATCACAACCTAGGATGGATAATTTTTAAGAACACATGGAATTGGGTTTGATGAATCCCATGTACCATGGATGATTCATTATTTATCCGGTTCATGATTAACAAGAGGTTATCTAATTGGGAGAAATTTGGGAGCTGAAAGGTATGGTAACCTTTCATAAAATATCAGAATTACGGGGTATTTATGGTCAGGGGGTTTCATGAATATTTGATGTGGTTCATGATGAGTTGGTGGGATTTGAGAATAGGTGGTGCTCCTTCAGACTCATGAAGACGTCATTAGTCATTAACACAACCATGAAGCACTATCAAACTCATGAAGGAACACTATCAATCATTCTCATGGTTGTGAAGGGGTATCATAGTAGTAAAATAACCCTATCAGAACTTCATCTGTCTGTGATGGGGACTTCTAGGCTGGGAGATCTAAAACATCCAGCCATTTGTGAAGAGGGATGTATTTATAAAGAAGACCATTAAGAGGGTTTTTTGTCAATTTTGTCACAAATTTCATTCGAACCGGCCTATTTTTCATCATGTATTGTCGTAGCACATATTTTGGCATAAACAATTCACCATTTTAGAATGGGAGTCAACGGGGATAAGGAGGGTCAAATTTCAACGGTGAATCCCCAAAAATTGGAAATCCAATAAATTTTGTGAAGATCATTTGAGATGCTCACTCGTAATGTTTATTCAAGATGTCCACTAGAGTGAAGGTCATCATGAAGGTCGTTTTAGTCGAAAACCTAAAATTTGTAGGGGGATGCAAGGTACCGAACCATCAAGAGATGAAAAGATTCTACTCCTTTTTTAATGCTCTTCATCGCCATGGTCTTTCTCTGATTAGATGAACTTTAGCTAAGAAAACATATATTCCTTTTATCCAGGAATGCATCTTAGTGAAATAGACTTTTGCACCATTCTCTGTAATGTAGGCCCTATAACCTAGAGATCTGTGAACCAAACTCTACTAACAGGCTTCAGGAATGACCTCTACAAACTAGACTCCAAAAACACATATGTCTTGAAGCCAATGGGTGATTCATAATTAAAAATAGATTATTACTAGAAGAAAGAAATTTCTACTAGAGAAATGGGGTTTGAATCCCCCTAACATGGGAGAACGCCTTTGGTGGTCACCGGGCTTTAAAAAAATGCTTCACCCTCCCCCCGAAACCCTACACATCCCCTCCCCTTGATCGCCACTGCCTCTCCCCCATTGCCCTCAGTACTCCTCCCTTGCCGCCCATCCACTATCCTCCCTCCACCCCTCGCTGGCAGTTCCCTTGCTACCCTTTGCCCCCCACCCAGTTGGGCCTCCGCCCCCTCCACCCTCCGCCCTCCGCCCTCCTGCATGTTCCCTCCGCCCTCCTCCCTCTGCCCCATACGGCCTTCATCCCCTCTACCCTCGGGCCTCTTCCCTCGGCCCTCCGCTTCGCCACTCCACCATCCCTCGTTCCCTCCCTCTTTGTCCCCCTCCATCACTGCACCATCGCTGCCCATCCCCTCCCTCACCGTACCCTCCCATACGGCACCACCACCGCACGTTCCCCTCCCTCCCAGCAAGGCCGCTACTCGTCCCTTCACCGATGTCACCTATCCAATCCTACACCCCGATGTCCTCTGTCCCATCCCTCATCATCCAACCCTCACTGCACCATCGCAACCTCACTGACTCCTCTCCTCTGGATCATCGCGGCTGCTGCGGCCCATCCTCTCCCTCTCTGCACCATCTCTGGTTCCAGCTCCCCTCTGCTGCATCTCCTCCGGATCATTGCAGCTGCTGCGGCCCATCCTCTCCCTCTCCACACCATCTCTGGTTCTGGCTCCCCTCTGCTACCTCTCCTCTCCCCCACAACACCACCTTTGGCTCCCCTCCCTTCCAGTTTTGTAGCGCAATCACGTATGACATGGGCTTTCACTTACATTCCATTATCTATTCTCTTGTATATTATTCAGAGATATAATTTGATTATTTTTTCAATGGTCCACAAGAAATTGGTTAGTATTTATTTTAAATATATTTGATATAAAAAATTCATGTAATAAGTCTTCTGTAAAAAAAATTTATACATATATTATTATGGATAAGATTTGGATTGATCTTCCAAATCAGACATCTAGAGAATAATTCAATGGCATTATTCAATTTTTTTGAATTCACCAAAGGATTTGAAAGTGACTATATTAGTTTTAAATTTAGAAAATGTGCTAAAAAATATCAATTAAAACAAGATAATGTTAGAGAGCACCTATTAATTAACGGATTTCTGATAAATTATAAGAGTTGGACTCTTCATGGAGGTATATATGTTCATTTTCAAAATATGGATGCAATTCAAATGGGTGTTGATGCATGGATGAATGATCCAATGCATGAAATGCTTACTAAAATGGTATGTGGGTTGGATATTGAATGTATTGACATCAATAAACTTGAGTCCAATGAGATAAATCTTCGCTATGGTGAAGATCGTGTTTTTAGGAGGTTTTATGAAGCACTTGATAATGAAAAATAGAATTATATCCTGTATGTACTTATTGCAATAAAATGTCATTTATAGTGGAGTTGTTGCATTTGAAGTCATTGAATTAGTGGTTAGACACATCATTCGACATGCTTTTGGTGTTATGGATAATGTTTCTTCCTATCGATGCTAGGATTCCTGAGTCATATCACCATGCTCGTAAGTTGACAGAGAACTTAGGATTTACAAATAAGACCATAGATGCATTTTAAAACAACTATAAGTTTTTTAGAAAGAAAAATACCAATTTGGATATTTATATGGTTTTTGGAACTTCCAGGTGGAAAGAGAATAGGGGAAATCAGACTTATCCAAGTCAGATTACGATACAGGGGAAACTGATTGCTGTAAATATAATGTGTTACTTTCCCCTTAAACTGAGGTTGAAAAGATTTTCTATGTCATCTAAGGATTTTAATTTAATGAGATGGAATGTAGAAATAATTCATGAAGGTGATTTGTTAACCCCCGGAAGACTATCATCCATGAAAAGATTTCGATAAGAGACATCCTGACATTGTTAGAGATGTTTGTAATGTCCAATTGGGGTTGTCAATAGATTGTTTCAATACATTCAAGTATATGGTTGGTACAACTCATAACACATGGACTATGGTGTTGGTTCCGTATAGTCCTCCTCTATGGCTTTGAATGAAGCAACGATTCATATTACATTCCACTCTTATTGATGGACCTAGAAGTCTGGGGGATAAGATTGATGTTTAGCTGCAGCCATTGATTGAGGAGTTGAATGAATTTTGGGGAGATAGTGTTATCACTTATGACTGTGAAATGAATGAAATTTTCAAACTACAGGCAGCTTTATTGTGGATAATCAATGACTTCCCGGCTTATGCAAAATTATGAGGCTGGAGTATGAAAGGGGAATTTTCTTTCCCATGTTTCAATAAAATTAAAAAATCTATATGGCTTAATCATTCAAAAAATGGGCATACATGGGTCACATGATTTCTATCCCCCCTCAAAATAGGTTCATAAATGATACAATGACATTTTATGGTTCTAGAGAGTTCATCCCCGCACCAAATATCATGATAGGAGTCGAAATTTTATCGCAGATTGAGGAATAAAACATCTGCACGGTATATGAAATTCAGGATTTGGTGGCTCATCCATTGCATAATATTCGTGTTGCAGGTAGGCAGCGCAGTCACAATTGGAAAAAGAAAAGTTTTTTTATAGTCTTCCGTATTGGAAAACTAACATTTTATGGCATAAATTAGATGTCATGCACATTGAAAAAAATGTTTGTGATAACATATTGTGGACCATTTTAGGTGCAGTGGAAAATCAAAGGACCATGCTAATGCACATAATGATTTGGAAGAAATGGGTTTAAGGAAATGGTTTCATTTACAGTTAGCTAAGGGAAACATGTCATATGTGCTTGTTACATAGTATATGATGACTAAAAAGGAGAAAGAGACATTTCTTTCCATTTTGAAGATTCTTAAGTTGCCTGATGGTTACTCTTCTAATATTTCAATGTGTTTGAATCTGATGACCAGGACATTGCAAGGGTTTAAAAGTAATGAAAATCAAATACTACTTCTGTAGTTGATTTCAATTGAAATTTGTGATTTTTTATCCCCCAATGTTGTTCATCATTTATTGAGATGATTAATTTTTTTAGACAGATTTTTTTACGAAATCAACAAATGAGTGATTTAAAAAGTTTGCAGGACCGAATTGTACATACGCTTTTTCACTTTGAGACACTATTTTCCCCCTCATTTATTGATGTTATGGTCTACTTGACAGTGCACCTAACTGATGAAGTAATGGCTACTTGTCTAGTGCAATTCAGGTGGATGTATCCTATTGAGTGGTATTTGAGTACATTGAAATGATTTGTATGCAACAGAGCTCATCTGGAGGCATCAATAGCCAATGGTTATTTGATAGATGAGTGTACTAATTTTTTGCAGAATATATTATGGATGTTGAAACAAAATTAGATAAGCCCTCTTGGATTTATGATGGTCCAGTTGGAGAAGGAACCATATTTGATATGGACAACATTGAGTGGATACAAGTGCATCAATATATCTTGTTCAATACTCCATCAGTTGAACCGTTAATGTCGTGTGTTTCTTGTATCTTTTATTGTTTAACTTTTACATTTTTTGTTTGCATAATATGTTCATTTAAACATCACGTTATAATTTATAGGAAACATATTAATGAGTTGAAAGAAGAGATGTGTCGTGCGACTGAGTATCAAATTCAACAACCTCATTATACATCATTTCATGATTGGTTCAGGGATTATGTACGTATAAATTTATTTTCATTATGACTGATGTATTATACTAATCTCTTTCTACAAAAATAATTATTGAATTCTATGAATTATGTTGGTTCATGAGCTGTGGGAGTTAGGGGACCCCACACTAACTGAAGAATTTATCCAACAGGATGAGGTTGCATCTATAACGGCTCATCGTTATAAAGCTATAGATGCTAATGGTTTTAGATTTCACATTAAAGATGTTGATGACAAAAGAGAAACACAAAATAGTGGAATCAGTTGTTCATTCATCGATTCTGGTTATTATCATTGTCAATTGATAGATATCATTAAAGTTGTATACGCACATGGGTAGAAGTACATATTGTTAAAGTGTATTTGGGTTGATCCAGTCCGTGGATGTAAAGTTGATCAATATCAGTTTTCATTGGTGAATTTCAATGATATGTTATATAGAAAAGAATATGTTGATAATGAACCTTTCATTTTGGCATCACAAGCTTAACACGTATTCTTCATTACTTTTCCATTGAATCAATGTTGTCATGTTATTGTGAAAATTTCCCCGTGAGGAGTGTTTTTATTTTAACTAGATGAACCAGAGACTGTTCTGTTTGTTTCCCAATAGCTTGAACAACATACCCTAGTTTTACATGAATAAGATATTTATTGGGTCAGAGTAGTCGTTGAAGGAGAAACGGTCAATTTTTATTCTTAATAAAAGGTATATTTGTTTTCCTGCTATTTAGAATTGAATTTTCTAGGATATCATAAATTATCTTACCATTTTGTAAATCCTTTTAGTTTTAATCCTCACTTTTGGAAGTTTATTCAAGTATAAATATTTAGGGTGATTTATCTTTTGGTATATTCATGTTATTGTCATTGTATCTTCCCATTGAGGTATGCTCCATTAGTTTCATGTGCTGTTTGAATTTTTATTAATTCAATCAAAAATTTGGCTATGCATTGATTGGATTTGTACATAATTTGTATATCTGATTTGTTAAATTTCTGACTTTTTATAATCAATTCCAAACTAATTATTCAATCCCTTTTTGTTTGATTAACAACTATAGTAGTTTTCTTTTTTTTTAAACAATCCAATTTATCTTCTCGACACTATGGATAGTCCCCTTACTAATTTTTTCTATGAATACAAGCATGTCAAGGGAATAGGTAGCAGATCCACATCATCCATTTGAGCCATCTACATCTCAACAGTCGAGGTATTTTTGAATTTCATTGTGTCTATTTATTATGTAATTGATAAAAAAACATATATATATATTTATATATAACATCTATCAAATTATATATAAAATTTTTTTCAGCAGGATCAGACTCGACTGCTTCTTCCTCTCATAAGAGAGTCCCTGGTTGTGGCATTTTATCATGGAATTCTGACACGGGGTTTGATGTTTCCTTTGATAAGATATTTCATCCTATTGGATTGAATGTACCTGCATTTATTATTCAACTAGGTCATATCATACGTGACCCACATCGATTTCCATTGACCACACGTGGCTGGGCTTCTATCCCTCAGGACACATTAGATCATCTTTGGAGGGTGGTTCAAGTAAGAATACCATTTTACTTTCTTCCCTATGTATAATAAATACATGAATATGTGATTTTTTTCATTAATAACAAAATATGAAATTATTCCCCGATGGGTTTCAGACCGTGTGTATGAGAAAATGTCATAAGATGTGGAAAGATTATAAAGGCAAAGTTAAGAGAGACCACTGGCTACCAAATGTGGGTGCCCTAGATGTTCTGGATAAAGTCTCGAGAGGTTTCCTCCTGGCTCAGTGGCATGACTTAGTTTCATATTGTTCTACTAAGGGTGTTGTGGTTTGTATATTTATATTGGTATATATATTTTCAACAATGTGTGATTTGTTTGAAATTTGAATTAATTGAATGTAAGAGGTGTCAGTATGCCATTTTGAGAATCGAGAGTTGTAGGGACCACCTCACATGCTCGGGACTCGTCACATGTCATAGATCGGACATGAGGTATATATTATTCATTTTTTAATTTATTAATTAATATGATTTTGTGTTTGTATTTTATTCGTATACAGTTACAGGAGCAAGGTGCACCGACTGACAAAATATCGGGGTGGATGAGGACTCGAGATCGAAAGGATCCAAAGGCTGTATCAATGATAGTAGTGTTTGTACTCATTAACAACACTTACATAAATCTATATATTAACATATACATTTAAATATATTTAAATATTTCACAGGATGAATTTGAAGCTGAGTTAGAACAGCTGCTAGAGGACCAGCTATAGCATCCCACGTGATGCGATGAGATATTCCATCACCTTATTGGTCAGGATAGGCATGAATATGGTTTGACCTATGGAACATGGATTCCACCTTCTGTAGTATCACACACTTTGGTTGTTTTTCCTACTATTTCTCAGATGACATGGCAGTTTTTATATTTCAAGGCAAGGTTGCACGCTTCTGAGAAGGTAAATACACAATTGATCATTGAGGTTAGAGCACTGTGGGAATATGTGTGTCTATGTGATGTTGCAGGGGATCATACGATGCAGGTTTATACTGTATTTATTTATTTAATTTCATTTATTTTAGTTATGAAAATCGTTATATTTTTTATTTGTTGTAGGCACCTAAACAACTAGATGGAGGTAGTAGTCATGACCACGCATGACGCATCATATTCACGATGTGTGTTTTTTATTAATGTGGTTGTTATTGATGTTTAGGATGTCTTCATCGTGATTTTTTTAGATTTGGTGGTATCATGTGTGGTTTGACCTTATGCAATGTTTGTGTTCACGAATTGAGTAGTAAAAATGAAACTGATTAATGATTTGTGTATTTTAAGTTCATTTTATTCTTTAATGTTTTCAATTTCATGTTCTGCGAATATTTTTGAAAAAACCATGTGATTCCTAGTATAAACCATGGTACTTGTTTTTGGTGACTGAGCTCAGGTTCACTACTTGTAGGCCCTTGGCCCACCCCAAATAGCCCCCTGCCACCGAACATCCCCCCCCCCCCCGCACCCTAGAATTAATTAGGACAATCAAAAATTATTTCATTAGGGAAATTGTTCATTAGGGTGTTAGTCCATTAGGGAAATTGGCCAGTTGGCCAATTTTCCAATTGGATGTAGGCCAAATGTCCATTAGGACATTATGCCATTATTCCAATTGTACAACTAGACAATAGGACATTATTCCCATTGTTTGTTAGGCCACTATGCCATTAGGGCATTAGAGCAATAGGTGAATGGGTAAATGGGAGAATTTGACATTGGTTCATTAGAAAAAATGACCTTTAGGCCCTTAGGATAATTGATCGTTACGCCGTTATACCAATTAGTCATTATCCCCCCACTAGACAACCCCCCCCATCGGACAACCCCCACAAACGCATTTCAAGCATGACAAAACACCTAAAAATGCATATTCAGTCGTGCCACGAAAACCATGCGACTGAATGACGGGATGTCTCCTTGTACTCCTGATGAATAATAATTACGGTGTTTTCCTATGTCATCAAGTCATGCCGATGTTGTTCGGTATGCATTTGACCTTTAAATGCGTGTTTTGGCCATTTACGACATGCGGCGTGCGCCTCTAGTCACCACAGTAAAAATACACCTCCGATTGACGTGTTGTATGCCTGACCATCTCTTAATTCACCCACACTTTGTTTTCATCCAATTTCATGGCATTCTGAGGTGGTTCGACCATTTTTGATCACCCCACGCACGCTTTTCAAATGCGCCAAAATGATGTGTAATAGTCGAATTCTAAGAAAAGATGCCCATAATGACTTTAAATCACACAAAAACAATATGAATTTTATTCTTAACATGTAGAAGGAGACGAAAGATCAATCAGACATGCAGTGTGCGTGGTAAGACCGAATATGTCGTTTTGAACAGTTCAGTGTGCTCTAAAAGGGTGCATTGAGTGGTCAAAACCTGACGAACGACCTTGGAATTCAATGAAATCATACAACAACAACTGTTGTGTGAATTCTGATATGTTCGGGTAGACGGAACGTCAATCGGAGGTGTCATTTGACCACGGCGACTGAGAACGCATTTCCGGGGTCATAAAATGCCAAAACGACGTATAACGGTCGAATTCAAAGAAAACGTTTTCAGAAAGACATGAAATCACACAAAAACAAAATTAATATTATTCATGACATGTATGAGGAGACGACACATAAATTGGATGTGCAGTATGTACAGTATGACCGAATATGTTGATTTTAATAGTTCGGCGCACTCAAAAAGGTCACACAAGGTGGTCAAACCAGGTGAATGATCTTGGAATACCATGAAATCATACGACAAAAACTGTGGTGTGAAATGTGAAATGGTCAGTTAGATGAAACATCGATCATAGGTTTCTTTTGACCGCGGTGACAGAAAACGCATTTTCGGAGTCATAAAACACCAAAACAGCGTGTAATGGTAGAATTCACAGAAATCTTACTCAGAATGACTTAAAATCACACCAAAACAATAGAAATTTTATTCATGACATTCTAGATGAAACAACATGTCAATTGGACATGAGGTGTGTGTGGTACAACCGAATATGTCATTTTGAATAGTTTGGTGTGCTCTAAAAGAGTGCGTTGGGTGGTCAAAAGCTGCCGAACAACCTCAAAATGCCATGAAATCATACTAAAACAACCCTGGTGTGAATTTTAAAATGGTTGGGTAGACGACATGTCCATCGTAGGTGTCTTTTGACCGCGATGACCGGAAACACATTTCTATAGTCAAAAAATGCCAAAACAATATGTAACGATCGAATTCAGAGAAAACCTCCTCAGAATGACTTGAAATCCCACAAAAACCATAGGAATACTATTTGTGACATATAGGAGGATACTTCACGTCAATAAAATGTGTAATGTGCGTGGTACGACCGAATCTGTTGTTTTGAACAGTTCGACGCGCTCCAAAAAGGGGCATTGGGTGGTCAAAACCAGCCGAACAAACTCGAAATTCCATGAACTCATACAAAAAAACCGTGGTTTGAATTATGAAATGTTTGGGCAGAAGATACATCAATCAGGGGATTCGTTTGACCGTGGTGATCCGAAACACATTTCTGGAGTCATAAAACGCCAAAACGACATGTAATGGATGAATTCACAGCAAACTTCCTCGGAATGACTTTAAATCACACAAAATTAATAGGAATATTATTCATGACATGTAGAGGAATATGAAATGTCAATCAGACATGCGGTGTGCATGGTACGACCAAATATATTTTTTTGAATTGTTCAGTGCGCGCTAAAAGGGCGCATTGGGTGTTCAAAACCAGCTGAACGACATCAGAATGCCATGAAATCATATGACAACAATTGTGGTGTGAATTGTGAAATGGTCAGTTAGACGACACATCAATAGGAGGATTCGTTTGACCGTGGTGACCGAAAACACATTTCAGGAGTCATAAAATGCCAAAACGACGTGTAACGGTTGAATTCAAATAAAACGTCCTTAGAATGACTTGAAATCTCATAAAAACAATAGGAATACTATTCGTGACATTTAGGAGGAGACAAAATGTCAATTGGACGTGCAGTTAGCATGGTACATCAAAATTTGTTGTTTGGAACAGTTTGGCGCGCTCTTAAAGGGTGCATTGGGTGGTCAAAACTAGCCGAACGACCTCGAAATGCCATGAAATCATATGAAAAAAACTATGGTATTAATTGTTAAAAGTTCGGGCATGCAGCATGTCGATCGGAGCTGTATTTTGACCGCGGTGACTGGAAACACATTTTCGGAGTCATAAAACACCCAAACAATGTGTAACAGTCGAATTCAAAGCAAACGTCCTCTGAATGACTTGATATCACAAGAAAACAATAGGAATATTATTCGTGACATATAGGATGAGACGGCATATCAATCCGATGTGTGGTGTGCGTGGTATGACCGAATATGTTGTTTTGAATAGTTTGGCGCGCTCTAAAAGGGTGCGTTGGGTGGTCAAAAAAAGACGAACAACCTCAAAATGAAATTAAATCATACGACAACAAATGTGGTGTAAATTCTGAAATGGTCGGGCAAACGACACATCCATCAGATTTTTTGTTTGACCGCGGTGAACAGGAACACATTTCCGGAGTCAAAAAATGACAAAATGATTTGTAACAATCGAATTCAAAGAAAACATTTTCATAATGACTTGTAATAACACTAAAACAAAATAAATACTATTCGTGACAAGTAGGAGGAGACAACACATCAATCGGACGTGGGGTGTGTGTGGTACGACCGAATATGTTGTTTTGAACAGTTCAGCACACTCTAAAAGAACATGTTGGGTGGAAAAATCCATCCTAATGATCATGGAATGCCATAAAATCATACAAAAACAAATGTGATGTGAATTGTGAAATGGTCGGGCAGACATCACATCAATCAGTGGTTTCGTTTGACCACGGTGACCAGAAATTCATTTTTGGAGTCAAAAAATGCCAAAACGATGTGTAAGAGTTGAATTCATAGAAATCTTCCTCAGAATGACTTGAAATCACACGAAAAAAATATTAATAAAATTCATAACATGTAGGAGAAGACGACACGCCAATCATACTTTCGGTGTTTGCGGTATGACTGAATATGTTGTTTTGAACAGTTCGACGCACTCTAAAAGGGCGCGTTGGGTAGTCAAAATCAGCCAAACGAACTCAGAATGCCATGAAATAATACAACAACAACCATGGTTAGAATTTTAAAATAGTCGGGTAGACTACACTTCCATCGGAGATGTCGTTTGACCATGGTGACTGGAAACACATTTCTGGAGTCATTAAACGCCAAAACAACGTGTAACGGTCTAATTCAGAGAAAACATCCTCATCATGACTTGAAATAACACAAAAAAAATAGGAATACGATTCATGACATGTTGTAGGAGACAACACATCAATCGGACAAGCGGTTTTCATGGTACGACCAAATATGTTGTTTTGAATAGTTTGGCGCGGTCTAAAAGGGCGCATTTGGTGGTCAAAACCAGCCAGATGACCTTATAATGCCACGAAAACATACGAAAACTACCGTGGTGTGAATTTTGAAATGGTTGGGCAGACAGCACATCAATCGGAGGTGTCGTTTGACCGCGGTGATCCGAAATTCATTTCCGTAGTCATAAAACTCCAAATCGACGTGTAACTGTCAAAATTCACAGAAAACATCCTCATAATGACTTGAAATCACACAAAAACAATACTAATACTAATAGTGGAATGTAAATAGAGACAACACATCATTCGGACATTCGGTGTGTGCAGTAGGACCTAATATGTTGTTTTGAACAATTCAGTGCGCTCTAAAAGGGCACGTTGAGTGGTCAAAACTAGCTGAACAACCTCGAAATGCCATGAAATCATACGACAACAACCGTGGTGTGAATTTTGAAATGTTCAGGAAAATGGAATGTCCCTCGGAGGTGTCATTTGTCCATGGTGACTGGAAATGCATTTTCGTAGTCAAAAAATGCCAAAACGACGTGTAACCGTCGAATTCAGAGCATACATTTTCTGAATGACATGAAATCACTCAGAGAGTATATTAATAATATTCTTGAAATGTAGAAATAAATGACACATCAATCGGACTTGCAGTTCACGCGATACGACCAAATATGTTATTCTGAATAGTTCGGCACGCTCTAAAAGGGCTCATTGGGTGGTCAAAACCAACCGAATGACTTCAGAATGCCATGAAATCATAAGAAAACAACCTTTGTGTGAATTTTGAAATGTTCGGGCAGACGACACATTGATCGGAGGTGTCGTTTGACCGCGGTGACCAGAAACACATTTCATAGTCATAAAATGGTAAAATGATGTGTAACAATCGAATTCATAGAAAACATCCTCAGAATGAAATTAAATCACATGAAAATAATAGGAATGCTATTTTTTTACATGTCGGAATAGACAAAACATCAATTAGATGTGTGGTGTATGCGGTACGACCGAATATGTTGTTTTGAACAGTTCGACGCACTTTAAAAGGGAGTGTTGGTTTGTCAAAACCAACCGAACATCCCCATAATTCCATGAAATCATACGACAACAACCGTGGTGTGAATTTTTAAATGTTTAGGAAAAGGGTACATTGATCGGAGGTGTTGTTTGACCGTGGTGACCGGAAACGGATTTCTGGAGTCATAAAATGCCCAAATGATGTGTAACGGTTGAATTCACAAAAAACATCCTCATAATGACATTAAATCACATGAAAACAATAGGAATTCTATCTATGACATGTCGGAGGATATAAAAAATCAACCAGACATTCAGGTTGCACGGTACGGCCGAATATGTTGTTTTGAACAGTTCAGCACACTCTAAAAGGGTGTGTTGGGTGGTCAAAACCAGCCGAACGACCTCAGAATGCCATGAAATCATACCACAACGACTATGGTTTGAATTGTAAAACGGTCGGGCAGACGAAAAGTACATCAGAGGTTTTGTTTGACCGTGGTGACTGAAAACTCACTTCTAGAGTCAGAAAACGCCAAAACAACGTGTAACGATCGAATTCAAAGAAAACGTGCTAAGAATGACTTGAAATCCCATGAAAACAATAGGAATACAATTCATGACATGTATGAGGAGACGACACGTCAATTGGACGTGCAGTGTGCGTGGTACGACCTAAAATGTTGTTTTTAACCATTCGACGCGCTCTAAAAGGTTGCATTGGGTGGTAAAAACTAGTCGAATGACCTCTGAATTCTAGGAAATCATACGACAACAACAGTGGTGTGAATTGTGAAATGGTTAGGTTTACAGAACATTAATCAGAGGTGTCGTTTGACCGTTGTGATCGGAATCACATTTCTAGAGTCCTAAAACGCCAAAACAACATGTAACGGTCGAATTCCTAGAAAACATCCTTAGAATGACATGAAATCACACTAAAATAATAGGAATAATATTTGTGACATGTTGGAGTAGACGAACTATCAATCAGACATGCAGTGTGCAAGGTACAACTGATTATTTTTTTAATAGTTTCATGCGGTGTGTGTGGAGATCATTCTTTTTCAAACCACAAAACACATTAATAAGCTAAACCATAGACTCCAAAACAAGTAAAAAAATCCTAAAATGTTAACATTTCTTAAATTGGGGGTTTTTAATTATTATAACACCCATAATTTTATGTCACATTTAATTTTATTATATATACATATATTTACTGAATCAATATGTTTAATTTACGTTTGTTTTGTTTTGTTGCATTTTATTATCTTATTTTAGGTTTATTGAAGCATTAGATTGAAATGGATTGGACATGTTTGGATCATTAAATCTCGTTTTTCATTTATTTTTTATGATGATCTTGATATTTATGCTGTTTGGAATTGTTTTCTTTTTTTATGATTTTTACCCTGTTTTTGTTGATTAGGAACCGTGATTTTTTTTAAAATATCACCAGGATAGGGACCGCCATTGGTGTTCTCTATTGTTCTTCTACTAGATAGGCTAGCGGCCACATTGGTGGTTGTTATAGCTCGGCCGAGCATCATAACATCGACCACCAGTGGAGGTCATTGTAGCTCGACCAAGGATCAGCAGAGCGACTGCTAATGGCAGTTTCTCTTGCTCGGCCGAGCAATAGGTCAGCGACCACCTAGCCATCAATATAGTCTGGATTTTTGGCCTCCTTCGGGGACCTCCTTAGGCGGTCTCTATAGGCCTACGACGACAAGACTAAAGCGATTTCCAATGGTGGCCACTGAGCGGTCCCTATAGGCCATTAGCAACCGCCAATGGTGGCCGCTATTGGCTGAATTTTTAGTACTGAATGGAGACCAAATCACGATATTTAGTGTGTCTAAGGTTCCTTGGACAACAAAAAAATCATGGAGAAACTAAAAAACCCGTTAGGGAATATCCATTTTTAAAGATGATGAATCTCTATGGATTTATAATAAGGGATGATGTTTTCACCGCAAAGGTTATTAGATATGAACAAACCTACTAGTTTAGTGGCATACCAGGGAAGTACCATTGGCATAGAGTTTATGCATACCATATTTTTAAGAACTATGCATTTCTTACATCAGAACATATCTACACCCACATCAATAAAATCCACGGGGAAAATATGGTGGATGAGAAATTCCCACTGTAGAATCAGTTGATCATCAAGGAACTTTATTATAATTTGGTTTTATGCTAGGGTATAAACTTCACAAATGAGTGGTCTTGGGATTATTGGGCATGCACATCATGCACCTAATTCAAGGAAATGATGAATTCGGTAGGACATTATAAAGCATAATGGGCTACAAAGTTCCATGTTTACTGGCTGTAGGATTTCATGACTGAGCTACTGAGATGATGGCCACCAAGGACCCATACATTCCATTTACAACATGGTGAGGTCAACATCAATGTCTAGGAGCTTCCTCAAATTTATAGAGTCCCAGTCATGGAGGTCATGTATGATGAATTTATCCCTATAGAGAATGTGTAGAGGGACCAAGAGTAGTTTCTAGCCTTAGGGAAGGCACTTCTATATCTAGTGCATGTCACCAGTGAAAAGAAGATAAGGATGAGGGATGTTAACTTTAAGCAGTGGTTCAAATGTTTCTTTAATGAACTAGTGGCAGAAGTTATTGAAGGAGAAGATATTGTAGATAATATTACAACTACAGCCAAAATGTGTTCCAGGGGATACCAATGGGGATAGGAGGGATCCTACTGGTGGATTTCTGAGGTGGGATATTGGTATTTTTTGGGATACTGTTTCAATGCTAAGTCTCAACCCATACTTAGACTGGAAGGATTTATTAGAGTTCTCATTTTTGGGTGGATGCTCCCAATGAGGGATGTGCCCATAGGGGTGTAGCCGAACAACTTCTTAATGGTGTTGATGTTGGAGAGCGAGAAGTATGTCATCCTTGATTTCCTAGTATATAAAAAGTGATAAAAGGTACTTCAGAATATCAGTGAAGTAAATATGTTGGTAGAAGTGTGTGGGAATTTCACATTATGTACAGTTGGGTGGCTACATGTATGGGAGATTGTGAGTAACCAAACCTCATTTCCCTTCCCACAACATACTTT
The DNA here is from genome assembly GCA_963277665.1 of Viscum album. Classification (NCBI taxonomy): domain Eukaryota; kingdom Viridiplantae; phylum Streptophyta; class Magnoliopsida; order Santalales; family Viscaceae; genus Viscum; species Viscum album. The sequence goes on along the minus strand of OY728122.1, from coordinate 812,350,298 downwards.
TAGAACGTAATATTTCATATCATAATAATTCTCCAATATAATTTGGGTCTTTATGAAGTGTTCTATAAGGTTATATTAGAGAATCATTTCATATTTAAAACATTCCCACTTAAAATGGTTACAGTGAATGATGATAGTATAACGACAGTCAAGAAGAGATGATAAAACATAGACATTCAAGGTGGGGTATGGGTAGTAAGAGTCAACTATGTGTCGGTTTACAAGTTGTACAATCCTCAACGGTTATCTAGTCAATTTAGCTGTCTATAGAGATTGCGTTGGATGGTGTAAATAGTTTTTCGACATGAGTGTCTCTATTAGGCGATGTAGAAGATCTATCATATTTTTACACGTGATAATTGGAATAAGTTAAACGTGTTTCTTCCACCCACCACAGCATATGGACTCACCCATTATTACACATTAAGTTGAGAGAGTTCATATCATAGGGATACTCTAAGATGGAAAGACATTTGAGCTAGTTGAGGAATTCCCCCCCCACCCACTATGAGGTTGGGGAAAAATGGTGGATAGAGTGTGACATGGTGGAAGATCGTGTCTAATTGGAAGGACAACAAAAATTGGTCCAACAGTTCATGGGACCATATAGTATATAGGTGTATGAAGAGTAGCAGTAGTAATGGGATTAAAACTTGTAGGAATGTATGAATGTGAAGAAGGGGATCCCTTAGGGGTGATCATGAGGGTGCGTGTTCAAAGGCTTGGAAGTTGAATATGTCTCTCAAATGTTCCCTTTGATTCAATTTATCTTAATGATTGGTAGTCCTAGGGAAATCACAAGTAGATCACCACTCTTCATGTGGTGTGATTGTTTCTTAACATTAATGGGGTATTCCTCACTGGACAAGGCCAGGGAACATAAGGTTTTTTTGATCCCTACACTAAATCTATGAAATACACGGTGGAGTATGAGGATGTAATTTACTCTTGTGGTACCCCATGTATTTTTCAACAAAATGGTAAATACACTATTGGGAACATCTTCCCCTCCAACATCCATTTCGAGTTGTACGGATGTTGATGTAGCTATCAGTGTGGCTGAAGGTGATGACTCCAATGTCTCCTAGGGGATTGATGCCTAACAGACCTTGAAAGGGGATACAAATTTTTCTTCTTACAATGAAGACAAAATAATCTCTACATTAATTTTAACACCAATCAATTTTTATGATCATTGATTGACTCTAAATTTAAATATACAAGAATTAGAAATTATTTAAGAAGGGGAATTCTATGAAGGACAACATGTGGAGGGAGAGGGAATGTCAACGTATAAAGTGGTTAGTGTGGGGAGTGTTCCTAATGTTTAGGCCACATATTTTTAACCATCAATTCCTTCCAATGAGACAATAGCTGTAGAAGATGGGGTGTTTGTCACAAACCAGATCGGGTCGCCTTCCAAACCAGTGCCCGACCCAGTTCACGGCATGGCCCGAATGGTGTTCCCGATCCCCACGGGATGTCACAAGTTCCAAGGTATAAAAACTAACACATGGGAAAGAATTACCTGAGATAGTAAATAGAAAATAGATGAAAAGATAAATAAACTAAAACTAAAAGATACAATCAAATTGGACCTTAAAAATAAATTTTAAAGATTTACAACTTGAACAACATCAAAAAAGTAACGACAACGAATGAAACTAAAACTCTAACTCAAAACTCTAAGAAAAAAGAGAGGTGTGTCATCTACAGAATACAAACACCAACTTGTATGTGAATACCATCAACAAACCGAACCACCATCATTGAGCACAATTCCTCAACCTGAAATACAGTGAGAAAAAGGTCTATATACAACCAAGGGTGTATATAGTGTGTAAGACAAGAGCCCAGTAGGATGTCACCCAATAAAAATTTTCCCCACATAATTATTAAATGAAAAATAAATTTTAAATATTATCTAAAGAAAATAAGTAAATGGTTGAATAGGTTTAAAGAAAATAGGATTAAAAAACAATTTCAAATGGAATAACATTAAAAAAACACACAGACGCTTACTTTTTAAAATTAAAAACTATCTCACTAATGATCATAAAGTAACCAATGAGCACTAATATGGGGGAGACCTCATGGGTGTTAGCTATCTTGGGTCCCCATATCATTATGTCTTGGTGAAACGTGGCTTAGAAACCACGACCCTTAGAAAACGTTTCTTAGAAACCACGACCCACAAAAAACATGGCTTAGAAACCATGTCACTTAGTCATTCATATGTTTAGTTTGTGTTGTAATCATCAAACATGCTAAGTGAAATGGGGCCAATGACACCCCTGATTTAGTAGCCCACTATCCTATTCCACCCTCATAGATACCCGGGTGTCTTTCTTTGTGCTCAAATAAGATTCAAGTTCATGTCACATGTCACACATACACCGAAAATGCCCAACATGGAACTTTCACACGGAAAATCACCATTTTCACACCCAACCCCTCTTTTAAAAACATACATACATGAAAAATCCATTCAGAACATAATCAACATAGGTTACATAATCAATTAAACCGTCTTAACATTTTAATGTCACTTATCATTAAACAAACTACCACTTACACAAATAAATACAATTTAGAATTAAGATGCACACTACAAAGTTTTTAAAACATGTTCCCCACTAGTGACATAGTTTAATAAACCAATAAAAAATTATGAATCATCACTAGAAAAATGTCACATGGAATAACACATAAAAAAGTTAGAATTTATACAATCAAATACATTCCAACCTGACACGAACTCGAAATACAATTATAATGTGTGACTTTCACCACACAAATAGTTGGATGGATAACCTTTCACCAAATGATAAAAAAATATTCACAAACCAAAAAATTTAACAAGAACAAAGTAAAATATTATAATAAAATTAAAATATTCTCTTGGTGTTACCCACTAAACTCACGCAAAACCTTCATTTACGACCAAACACACATAATTCCATTTCAAAAATACTGTATGCACCACCAGTACAAATGAATATGCTAACCACACAATTTAAAAATCCCTAACAGAGTTCTCTTCAGAAAATACACACATTACATAAACAACCTACTAAAAAATTTCATGACAAATCAAATTTCAAAGAAAACCATCTTTGCACTACAAAAATTCATTAAATAATATGATAAAAAAATTAACCATTCCTATTAAATCATCAAATAATAATTACATGTGGAACCTCTTACCTTGGTGTAGAAAAAATTATGATCTTGATGCACAAATTCCACTGAACATCAAACATAGCTTAAACAACACAAACATGCCCAAAACATCGTATCGATCCATTTGCATCATGATAGAACAGAACACGACATAAAACCCTAACTAGAATTCTTAAAAAAGGGAGAAAAAACTAATTAAAGTGGAACACAACTATGCTAAGGGAGAGGTAGGCCGCTGAAAGGGTTTGGGAGGTAGTCCAAGGATGAAGCGGGGTGCGATGATGATGCCTGTGGATGAAGCGGGGTGCGCCGGCTGACATGGGAGGATGTGTGCCAGACAAGAAGAGAGGGAGTTGGGGCGCACATGGTACAAGGGGTACTAGGGGGATTTAATTAAATCTATTTTAGGGGAGTAGGGGAGGGGTCCAATGAGATTTAGAGTAAGAATCATGGGGTGTGCCACGATTCTGAGCAGGAGCAGGGATGGTGGGGTGTGATTCTGAGCAGGAGCAGGGGGTGCAGAGCGATTCCAAGCAGGAGGCAGGAGGGGGAGTGGTTTGATTCCAAGTAGGAGTGTAGGGAATGGGTGAGGAATGAGGGTTTTGGGAGGGGTGAGTGCGGCAACGAGGAATAAGGGAAGGAGGGTGAGAGGAAGAGGGGAGAAAAAAATAATGGAAAAAAAGAAAAAAAAAAGAAACCTAAAAAAACATAAAATCAAACCCATAATAATAATAAGGATAATGGTTATATTAATAATAATAATATTAATTGTAGATTAATATAATTATTATCCTCAGCACTAATAATAATAATAGTAATAATACCCTCAAATAAAAATACTGTTATTGCCATTAAGACAATTCATTATGTTAATTACATTTTTCTTTTTTTATTTGTATTTTCACTTTATTATTAAAATAATTTTATTCCATTATTATTAATTCACACTATTTAATTAATATTTCATTCGAAAATCCCCCGGTGGACCAGGTGAGGCCGTGCAGTTTCAAAATCATGCCTTTCCTGAGTGTCGAACACAGTCAAGCCCTAAAACCCCATTTATAAAAAAACTCCAAATTCATCTGGGACTCATCCCACACCTCAATCGAGTATTTAGAAGCTAATTAAGTTAATAAATTGACCATAACATAATATTTTATTTAAAATAATATTAATAACAACATAATACAATTTATATTCTTAACACTATTAAAAATAATAATAGTATCTTCAAACAATATTATAATTATTATCATTAAAATAATTCTGTAAATTTTTATTAAACTTATTATTATAATTTTATTTCAATTTAATTATTCATTATATTTTATTTATCACCCATGGACAACAAGTAGGTAATGTCGTGGCTTGGATGAGGCCGCATTGCTTCCACCATAGTTCGTTGAAAGCAATTAAAGAAAAAACATTAGTGTTTAAATAAGAACTCAAAATTTTAATTCGGTTTTCAACCCAAACTACATGAAGTTGACAAAATTAATGAAGTAAAGAATTTAACCGTAATTGGAGTGACAATTCTCCCCACTATAGCAATTTTTGTCCCTGTAAAGCCACAACAAAGGCTGAACCCTGAGGTAGCAACTGATACCCCCTTAGGGTTCAAAAAGGATCTCTATGAAAAGAAAGTGAAAATAGGCAAACCCATCGTTCATAGAGAAAGTAACTCTAAATACAACTTCAATAAACATGTGAAAAATAAATTCATATATGTGTTGCATTCCCCAAAGAGCTAGAACACCTCTAGTTGATTAATGAAGGATAATAACACTCGCACCCACAGAAAACAACTTCACAAACCGAAACACCTCGAACACCAAAGAACAAGAACCACTCCATTTGACTGGAGGAAACACATATGAACAAATGTTACCAAAGAAAACTCTTCTCACTACGACCAAGCCATCCCTAGGAACATTACTAAAAGCCATCAAGGGGAAGCCCGAGGGGCTTTCCAACATTAAGAACCTACCAACACCCAAGACGAGACTTGGAAACTGACATGGGGAGGTCCGAGCAGACTCCCCGTTATTAAATAAAAGGCAAACACTGATTCATTATAGAGAAATTCATGCAAGACCCACCATGGGTCTCCCCACCATTAGAACTGAGAGAAGATAAATAACATTGAAAATTTCCCAACGGTGACCAAACACCCCACCACAAGGGGTGGGGAGGGAGGGGCCCGAACATAAGGCGTCGAAACCATGACCAAAGAACAACTAGAATATCCACATCCCTAGATGATAAATATTCAAATATACGACCTATTTACCAAAAAAACCCCATAAGGACCACTAAAAGCAGTTACAACCTATGGGATTCAACCCCCAGGACATTAAGGTACAATAGAACCACGCTTCCTCGTAGCTACAAGAGTCCTCACGCACCCAAACGGGTCATTCGAAATGGAGTATCTACAGTAAACAATTTAAACTCCCTTCGCCTTCAATATCGATGACAAAAATAATATTGGGGTTTGATACACTCTTGGGGTTACTAAACATGCGCCAACTCCACTCTGAGGCCAATGGTAGGAGTCTTGATGTCTGAAGAATCTCCTAACTCGCAATAAGGCATCAAAGACCCTAGAATGAAGCTTCTCATTTTTTTGTTGTTGCAAGCACCACACTACAATTTAGTCAACCCCATCAGACACAACACACTATGAAATCCACACACTCCCTCACGACATGTCCACAAAAATAGGGGTTTAGATGATGCAGACACATCACCTCTTCACCTTTACCATGAAATATAAGAAGGAAAGATGAATGACAAACACTCCCCTATGGAAAAAAAATTAGAACTCCCTGAGTGGACACACTCCTATGAAAATAGGGATTCCAGATGGATCCTACAAAATACACCCATTCTCTTCAAAGATAACTCACAATACAAGACATCATCGAACATGACCCTTGCGGTCGATGATAGCTCTAAAAGCCTTTCAAGACATCGGTCAACACCGATCACTCCGAACCGACTTCACCATACCTCACTAGAATTACTTTCACTATTTCTGGGAGGGGAAATTCAGACACTATGTTGTCAAAATTCATACCCAATGACTATGACAACTGAAAGAGACAAAAAATCCCTTAAAATACCCTCAAATCTTTAAACCCGCTATGAGAGGATCTTCTTAACCAAAAATTAATGGAACAAACATATCACTCTCAATAAAAAGGGAGAGTCCTCACTTCAATCTACTAGAGGGTTGGCCAATGATTAATTACACATGGACACACTTCAATCGCATGTTAAATATTTATGGGGGTGTGAAATAGTCAAGACAAAAACCATGGTCCTAATCAAATTGGTTGAATGGCCAAGAAAAACTACAACTGAACAATAAATTAGCAGGGAGAACAGCTGCAAGGAATTCCAGAAGAACTTTTCCAAGGAAACCATTAACCAGATGCTTGCACACCTACATACAGATATTAATTCAATATCAGGATATGCATCATTAAAAAAGGATTCTTAGCTCAAAACACCTCACACGTATTATTTCCAAAATACATGAACACACCACACTACCACCATTTATTAAAATGCCTATTTTTTATTTAACAAATATTTTTGGAAATAAACTATGGTTGTGGGTGGAACAAACAACAATGGTGTCTCATAGGCCTCACACAAGCATGTTACCATGGCACACCGGCACCCACATCATGCCCATCCAGGAACTCATCCACTCATGCAATTAACAATTTCTAATTCCATATACGCTCATGCATGTGGTAGCCCATGAAGGCACCACGAATCAAAATCAGACATTTCCGTTTATTCCGAAAAAAACATTCAACCCACACTTATCAAACAATAAAAATAATTTTCGGAGAACTTCATTTCAAAAAAATTTCAAAACCAAATCATTTTTATGTAAAAACCATATTTCCATGCATCCAAAACAACAAGATGAGGTACGATGCAAGAGGGAAGTAGTGTCAGAAGGTGACTGGGATATATGGTTGGAAGCTATCGGCCAATCATGCCACCACCAGAGAGTGTATTCTAGGACTAATTCCCCGGATCCACATGGATTTTCAGATCATGGAAGCCCACTAAAACCACTGAACCTACTCCCTTTTCATTTCCCCTAAACACGATTTACTGCCAGAACCGATGATTTAGGAAAACCTCAACTTAATTTGGTATCTCTAGTCTCGACATGAGGTGTGCTAGCCAGGCACCATACTTGTTTCCAGGACGTCGAGTCCTGATAACCTTAACTCCAGTCTACCATGAATGTATCTCAAAATAACACAAACCAAGAGAGAAATCCTCCTCTGATACCATTTTGTCACGAACCAGGCTGCGTCGCCATCCAACCCAATGCCTGAACCGTTTCGTGGCATGGCCCGAAGGGTGATCCAAATATTCATGGGCTGACACAAGTGCCAGGGAATCAAAACTAACACATCAGATTGATTTAACGAAAATCATAAACCCCAGACAACTGACAAGTCAAATAAAAAAACTAAAAGAGACAATAAAATTTTCCTTAAAAAAATCACTTTTAAAGATTTAAAACCCGAACCAACATCCAAAAAGTAACGATAACCAAAGAAACTAAAACTCTAACTCAATCCTCTATGAAGTAAGAGAGGTGTGACATCCACAAGCTACAAACACAACCTGCACGACAATAACATCAACAACCCGAACCACCATCTTTGAGAATGATTCCTCAACCTGGAACACACTGAGAACATGGTCTACATACACCCAAGGGTGTATGTAGGGTGTGATCCAAGATCCCAATAGGACATCACCCAATAAAAATGGTCCACATATAATTATTAAATTACAAATACATTTCAAATATAAACTAAATAAAAGAAGTAAATGCTTGAACATTTTTAAAGAAACCAGGATTAAAGAATGGAAATTCAAATGATACAACTTAAATTAAAGGACACAGATACATAATTTTTAAAATAACCAATGTGACATACTGATGAGCGTAAAGTAACCAATGGGAAATAATATGGGAGAATCCTCGTGGGTGTTATTATGCTTGGTTCCTTAGATCTTCATGTCTTGGTGAAACATGTCGTAGAAACCACGACCCTCAAGAAAAGTGTCTTAGAAATGTTGACCCTCAGAAATCGTGGCATAGAAACCAAAACACTCTGTCATTCATATGTTTAGGTATTTTTTTATCGTCAAATGTACTAATTGAAATGGGTACAAATACACCATCGGATCACTATCCCACTAGTCTAGACCACCCTCCTAGTTACTTGGGCTTTCAGCTTTGTGCTCAAACAAGTTTAATGTTCATGTCACATTTCACACTTATGAAAAAACCCCCTAAAAGGGTACTTACACACCCAAAATAAACATTTTCACACCCAAACCCTCTTTTAAAACTATACTTACCAAAAAAATCCTAAAAATTTTAATCTTCAGAGGTTACATATTCAATTAAACAATCTGCATAGTTTAAAGTCCCTTATCATTAATCAAACCACCACTTACACAAATAAATAACCTTTTGAAATAAGATGCACACTAAAAAAATTTTAAAACACATTTCCCACTAGTCGCAAAATTTAATAAACCAAAAAAAATTATTAAGAAATAGTAATTGAAAGTCACATGGATTTACACACACTAAAGTAACAATTTATACATTGAAATTCATTCCAACATCACCCGATCTCGAAATTAAATTTTAATGATTGAACATAACCACAAAAATTGTTTCATGGAAAAAATTGCACAATATGTAAAAAATATTTTAAAAAACACATAATTTAATAAGAAATGATTAAAATATTAAAAAAAATTTAAATAAAACCATGTGAAAAATATAGTTCACACCACCTGTACAAATTAATAAGATACCTGCACAATTTTGAAATCACTAACAGAGTTCTCAGCCGAAAACACACAAATAATATAAAAAAGCTTATAAATAATTTCAATGAAAATGAAATTTCCAATAAATCTAACTTCACACTACACAAATTAATTAAATAATATGATAAAAAAATTAATTATGCATATTAAATCCTCAAATAATAATTTTATGTGGATCCACCTACCTTGGTGTATAAAAAAAATGTTTATATTGATGTGGAAATACCACCGCACATCATCCATAGCTCAAACAACACAAATAGGACCTAAAAACATGGTATCTAACCATTTTCATCAAGATCGAATAGAACGCGACATAAAACCCAAACTCAAATTCTACCAAAAGGGGGAAACAACTAATTGAAGTGGAAAACACCAATGGTGAGGGAGAGGGAGAGGCCCCTAAAAGGGATCAGTAGGCTATCCAAAAAAATGCGTGGTGTGCTGGTGATTTTCGGGGAAGAAGCGGGGTGTGCCGACTAACATGGGAGGAGGCGTGCCGGATGGGTGGAGAGGGAGGCATACTGCACGTGGACTAGGGGGTTCAAGGGGGATGCACTTAGAGCTGGACAAGGGGAGAAGGGGGGGGTATGATAGGATTCTATATTGAAATTAGGGGGTCTAGCAGGATTCCGAGAAGGAAGCAGGCGGTGTGGTGAGATTCGAAGCAGGAGCAGGGGGTGAAACATGATTCTGAGCAGGAGCAACAGGGTGTGGCATGATTCCAAGTAGGAGATAGGAGGGGGTGAGGCATGATTCCAAACATGAGTAGGTGGAATGGGGTGCAGTGCGAGGGATATGGGAGGGGTGAGTGCAAAAACGGGAATGAAGGGAAGTAGGGGGAGAGTAAGAGGGGAGGAAAAAAAGAGAATGAAAAAAAAGAATAAGAAGAAACCCAAAAAAACTAAAAACAAAACCCATAATAATAATAATAAGGATTATAGTTATATTAATAATAATAATAGTAATACTAGCCTAATAGAATTATTATCTTTTTCACTGATAATAATAATAATAGTAATAATATACCCAAATATTATTGTTATTATTACCATTAAGACTATTCACAATGTTAATTACATTTTTCTGATATTTTTTTTATTTTCACATTATTATTCACTTAATTTTATTTCCTTATTTTTTATTTATTTATTTTAATTAATTTATCATCAGCAGGTCACCTAGTGGACTAGATGAGGCCACACAGCTTCATAATCATGCCTTGCCTGAGTGTCAGACACTATGAAGCCCCAAAAAACCCATTTATCGACAAAACTGAAAATTCTTCTGGGAGTCACCCCGCACCTCGACTTAATATTTAGATTACTAGTTACATAATAATGTGACTGTTACATAATTTTATATTAACAATAATATTAATGAAAACATCATAAAATTTATATTCCTAACACTATAAAAAATATAACACTATCTTCAAACAATATTATTATTATTATTATCATTAAAACAATTCCTTAAATTTTTATTACACTTATTATTTTCATTTTATTTCTATTTAATTATTCATTAAATTTTTTTATCTACCATGGAAATCAAGTCGGTCGTGTGATGAACCATGCGTGGTCACGCGATGGCTCGAACAAGGCTGTGTGGCATCGACCATAGTGAACTGAATGAAATCAAGGAAAAAACATTAGTTTTTAATAAGAACTCAAAATTTTATGTTAGTCTTTAACCCTAACTACTCGAAGCTGACGAAATTAGTAAAATAAATAATTTAATAGAAATGTGTGTGATAGTGGTGATGTCATAGGCTATTCTACTAATGGAGACAGTTGGGTAGGTTATAGAAGTGAAGAAAATAATATAGGTGCTAATGGATGGGACTTATAAGACCACGCCCTTGGAAGAGGGGGTTAAGGAAAGTCCAACAACAAGGCTAGCTGGAGGAGCTCTAGTAGATGTGTAACATCCCAAGTAAATAAAGAATAATACATTTTCATATTTATTAATATTTTTGAATTAAATATTAATTTTACTTTAATGTGGTCTCTATATTCGATAGCATACCCAATACACAACAAAAGGAATCTTTGAAATCTTAGGTTGCACAATAGTAATATAATATTATTATTTTAAATGGTAGTTAACTCCTAGACGTTCTATTGGGGGGAATAAACAAAAATAACTTCAATATTATTATACATGTTTGTTAAATATATTTACATTTAACCAATAAAATGTAGAGGCTTAAAATGTGAATGAATCTAATTTTAAGCCTAATTTACATTAAAAGGTCGATTTACTGCCGTTTAATGGAGTACCCCCTTTAGATATAGTTTTGGTCATTTCTATATGTTATATTTGACAAAATAAAATTCTTCATTATAATGGGGACGTCAAAATCTACTGTGTGTAAATTTTTGGTATTTTTTCGATAATGTTCATTTTTTAATGAATAGTGAAAAATATTGTATTTTAATTCACAAGTTCCTTTTAATATAATTTATTTATATGGTTATATAATATTTTTAATTGAGTTTAAAGTGTAATTATAATATATTTTTATTATTTAATCAAATGTCGGTCAATGAAATTATTTTCACTTTGAAATTGAACATAAACAGTTGTCAATATTTTGATAGTTATTGATTCTTAAAAACACGCTATTTGTTTTAAATGAAATTAATTTTAAATTAATTAATACAACTTCTATGTTTTTAATTATTTAAAATAGTCATAATTTTTGAATTCAGAATATCCAATATTTTGTTGGCTAAATTTTTGGTAGTTTTTTTATAAACATCAATTTTTGATGAATAGTGAAACCACTTTGTAGTTGTTAAAAAATTGACTTTTCATTTAAATGAAAAATTTCCACTTATCTGATTTGAATTTTGAAAATACAACATACATGGTTGTTATTATCACATAAAATGTGATTCAATAAGATGAAAATAATATTGGGTGAATAGTAACCTTTGACTTTTATTTACGGCTGTTAAAGTTAAATAGGGTTATTTAAAGTAAAAGGAATATTAGAATAATACAAAATTACCTTAACACTTGTCATAACCTTATTAGTTGAGTAATTTACGACCATGAGTATCTTTAGGTATATTTTGGGACCCCATGGATTCACTTATGAGTGATAATGACACTTTAGATTAATTAACTTAAAGTAATGACAAAAATGACACAAATGAATATCTTTTAATAAATTAATTTTTACATGGGGTTATATAAGTTATCTTTTCAACTATCAATATTCCTTGGAAAGATAAAAATATTTACTACATCATTTTATTTTTTTATTATTTTTAGATGTCCAATAAATTTAATTATTTTTTACACAATAATGTTGCAGTATTTACCTCATTAATAAATTATTTAAATAAATAAGATTATAAATATTAAAATAACATCCAAAACCAGTCCAATTTTTATTGGATGATTTTATTTCGACAATGAGTCATCTTATTATCCACTTTAATTAGTTTTTGACCTTTAGAAATAGAATATCATTATATAATAATATAATATTTTCACACATTCCTAAAGTTCCCCTCCTCCCGTTTATAAAAATACTTCATTTCTTAATCATTTCTCACACCTCTCAAGCCTTTTGGATCGTCCAAACTCTACCAAATTAATATCACTACATCCTTATCCTCCTCCTAGAAGCCTTACCATAGGCAGAAGGCACTTCAAGAAACCCTTTTGGTTCATACCAAAGGGAGTTACCCAAATTAAAGGTAACAGTTTCTCCTAACTTCTATTCTTTTATTTTACTTCTCCACCCCCTAAAATCTTTTTATTCCACTATTTTATAACAAATAATTTATCCTCAATATACTAGGATGTTTTTATGAGAATTATTTTAACTACTCTTACGCACAACTCCATCTAATGGGTGATGAACATATTCTTTCTCTGGATGGAAAACTAATTCCTCACGAAACGATGATTGTTAGATTATCTCCTACCGCCTCTCATGGTGGCCATTATTATAGAAAACTACTTGTATATGATATGTTTTATGTTTATTTTTTCTTTATGCTTATGTATTTTCCTTTTATTGAATACCATTATGGTTTCCATTACGGGTAAACGTGATAATTTCATTTGAGGAACTGCGTACTATCGCCCCCTCAATGTGAAATGACTCGTTAATGCCTTATGTGGGACATATAAAGGATAAAGTTAAATGATATTATGTATTATATTATACTGGAATTATAATATACCTATGTATCATTATGTTTTAATTCCATTAACGTGAGAAATAGAAATGAATGTAGCGTTCATGCATACGTACGACTTACCGTCTCCATGAACGGTGCATTTCATTTCTTATATCCAAAATGTTATGCACTATTATAAATACACATATATACTGGATATATATGATTAATATAATATCTAAATAAGGAATATCATTATGGATATGATGGAATATCGACCACATGGACAACTTGTCATTATAAGGTGTTCATTTCTGACTCAAGTACCACATATCGACAAAACGAACATTATGATTACATAATGTTTATAACATGGTAATAAGTGATATAAATGGAATAATAAAATTGAAAAATGTTCTTAATCAAGTATAAATTAACTTTAGTGTATTATTCAGGAGATTAAAGAATGATTAAGTCATGTCGGACACAAGGTAAGGGACTTCGTCTCAATCTCCTTTCATTGAGGCATATTTTGTTTTAATACATGACTTTCTTTTATATGATGTATAAAAACCATTGACATTTCATTTCATTCAATGTGAATATTCTTCTATGAATCATTTTACTAAACGAAAAAAATAATGTTTCATTTTTTACGTAAGCAGTGACAACGATCATTCCCCTGCCGTGAGTATTATTTGATCTATGTCTTCTTTAAGAAGCCGTAATGTTTACAAAAAAATACCATATACTCTTATTACATATTTTGGTATTGAAAATGGTTTTTATAATGGATTAATTATTTCAATATATTTAAATTATATATTTTTATTTAAATGTGGGAATGTTATATTTCCTTTATGTTTGATTTATTTGTTATGAATATGTTATGGTTCTTGGGAATTGTTTACAAATACGGGTGGTTCCGTGATAATCCTAGGGTGGGTGATCCCAAGATAGCTCTCCAATGCATTGAGTAATGTGAAGGAGGTAAACATGAATGTTTCTCCTAATAGATTTAGGTAATATACTATGATGGATATTCCAAAGTATCTCCCTATATAGCTGTGATAGCTACAATGTAAGTATGTTAGGGATTCCACAAGTTACCTTTATGATTTATGATTTCTATTTATTATTCATAAATCTTATTATTTAATGAGGTATGTAAAAGAGTTCATGTTTTTAATGTATTTATGAACTAATGTTTTGTTTCTTTGTTTTATAACCGTTTCTGAGCTTTTCTTGATCATCCAAAATTTTGAAATGCTTTCACATGACCTATGGATGAATAGGGTAAAGGATGGTATCAAAGAAATGTCATGATGTATAAAACATAGAACTAGACATTAATTTTTATGAAGAGTTTTTATTTTATGAATACAATTGATACTGAGTAGAATGTTCTATATGTAATGTTTATGTTGTTATGTAAATGTTATGCCCTAATTATCTAAAACTATAAACCTAAAAAGATCCTCAATGTGAATTATCTATTTAATTCAAGAATATGTAATGTTTATGGCTGGGTTATTTTAAGATGATCCAATCAAAAAGGATCCACCGAATGTAGCTAATGGAGGTGATGTTACAGAGGAAGGGGCAGTGACTGTGTTGATGTCTATAGTAGTAGGAGTGGATGCATTGGATGAGCTTGTACCATAATTTCAATTGGTGGTAGCTATGAGATACTTTGATAATGTCGCTCAACCAACAAGGGTTACCAAGAAATATTGTATGACATCGTCCACCTTAGTGATTCCCTAAGGTGTAGTGGGAGCCTCTAATGATTGTAGAGAAGCTGTTGAAGAACCTTTCTCAGAGATATTTCTGGATCTACTTACAGTTGGATACCTTAACATGGAAGATCCATCTAACACTATAATGGTTTTCCTTATTTTTTATGATCATTTGCCGCTGAATATTTTGGAATATTTTGGAAAATTAATAACCAAATATAACATTAATTTCCATCAAAATTGGGTGAAAAAATGTATGACGTATCATCACCCACATCTGGATTGTATAACATCTACATTGGGAAGGATATCTCCACCATTGGTTAGTGAGTATGTAGACATGTGGGTTGAAAACTATAACTCTTTATGCAATGGATGAAGATTTTCTCATAGACCAGGCATTTATGGAATGGAAAGAGCTCGATCTGGCCTAGAATAATAAAAAAAAGGAGTGATCCCAATCATTTCAGAAAGATGATGAAGAAATTTTCTATCTATAGGGGCTTTCAAAAGAGCAAGAAAAAATCACTACTACCCTTGTAGAGATCATTAATAGTTGGATGGATCAACTGGTAGTGGTTGAAGATGAATAGGTAGAGGCCCTGAAGGTAGAGGATGAGTGTTGGCTCAAGAAGAAAGAACAACATATTAGGATTGAAGATGATTTTTCAATTTCCAATGGAGAGATAAAAGACCTAGTTTTGTGTAATCAGGTCTCCAAGGACACTCAATGTAGGCTAACCAAGATTGAGTGCACAATCACCAAGGTAGAGTCGTAGAGTCACATTTTTCAAAGGGGAGGATCAAATATATGGATGACCCTCTTAAACTTTGGAATGATTAATTCTAAAACTTGAAAATATATGATTTATTAAATTTCTTACTTCAATCATATTTATGAGACAACTAATATCCAATCCTGAAGCTCATATGGGTCTTGCCCGATGAAAAAGACAAGGGTTTTCCATGCTATTTATCTTAGTATGGGTGTGTTGGACAATATTTGGAAACTCATGGCCAAAAATTGCAGAATGGACAGTGAGGGATCTTAGTCTAAGAGTCGATATGGATAAAGAACTGGGCCCTAAAAATAACCGACATGATTTTACAATGTGCACTCATGCATGAATGGGGTAACACCAGGGGATTTGAGTTTTACCCTAACAGTGGGAATGGCTTGTGGGAATCAAATTTACCAAATTATATAGCACCGAGAGAGTGTCTTGGAAATTCAAGATATTTTCTGATTTCATTTGAAACCCAACATCCATACTTTTAGCTGGGAGTGGGGAAAGACAAAATTGGCCAGCCATTGACCATGTTTGCAACATGGAACCTGGATCGAAATATCAAAAACATACTTCTGGGGAATTTTCCCATGAAGGTTGATGAGTCTTTTTAAAACACCATTCCATTAGGGGTCCCTTCAAACCTGGATGAGGATGAGAATCTAGATAAGGGGAACACAAACATTGAAATGGAGTGATGGAATGATCGAATGGATTCCAACACACAAGGAAATATATTGCTATCTTAAAGCACATTGGTGGGGGAATATATATCTAAAAAGGTCAAACTCATATTACATGGTAACATAATCTATGATTTTAGAGTGATAGATGAAAATTATAATGATCATGTAAATGACCAAAACAAGAAGAGAGGACCTCTTAAGTGAGGTCCTATGATGAATTTCAGTTTTACATCATGGAATGATGATGATATACATGAAATTTAGAGTTATATAGTGAAGAAGGGTCATGGAATGGTTTAGCATCACATGCTCAATAAATACCCCACAATTTAATTTCATGTGATTGGGATGTTGAAAACAGTTTAATGTCATGTGTTTGGGATGTTCCACCTAGTTTATTGTCATATGGAATGGACCATGGAAATAGTTTAATGTCACGTTGCATAGACTATGCTTCTTACATTAAGTATATAAATTTTTTCCTATAGTGAGGGTCATCCAAATGAATTTGTGTGGTATGAAGAGTTGATAAACTCAAAATAAATGAGAACCAACAAGGACCACCTCCATACCACATATTCCTATGAGGATTCTCAGATAGTTTAAAGTCAGTATTCTTGGACATGAAACATGATACAGTAGAAAAATGACACTAGAAAAGGGATACTCCCTCACATTAGGGTATTGAATATTATAAAACATATATTAGAATCACCGAAAACATATATGGGGAAAGGATATAATTTTAGATCATGTGATTAGGATGTCACCTACTCATATCAGGTTAAGAGGACATCCCCACATTCTGATGAGAACAAGTAATTTAATGGGGTTGATACATGGAAGGAATCCCAGAGACCAAAAGCCTAGAAACCACTACGTATCCCATGAGGATGGGAATCAAGTTTAACATAGTTATTGGAGTTGGAACATAGAATTTAAGGTCATATGGGTTTGACCAATGAGTCATCCCACATTTATCTTGGGGAATAAAATGTTAAGGGAATTGGGTACCATTTTTAACCATCCTATAGAGATCGTATGAGGCACCCTGATTTAAAATGGGGTAAACAACTTATCTTACCTTAGAGGAATAATGAACATGTCAATAGTAAGAAATTAGTTTAGCATCATGCACTAAGGACCATGGGGGATGTATTCCAAATGGGTTTTTAATCTATGAAACCTATAACTGGATGTAAATGAGTATCAATAAGTCCAATGTCACATAATACACTCCCTTGTAAGACTCACACACAATTTAATATCATGATTCATGGACTTAGACTCCTAGTTTATATTCATATAACAAGAACCATGGGGATCATAGACTAAATATATGTTGTATGGAAGAGTTACAACCATGATGTGAATGAGGTACGAGGGGTCCCACTACCACACCCCATTCTCTGAAGAGGATCTACCTAATTTTTATGGTCATAATGATTGGACGGGGGGAAATCAGTTTAAATTCATGATGTATGGATAAAAGGAGTTTTAAACATGATATTGAGGAATGAAAGTGGTATTACATGATTGAAATAAAGAGGGCATGTACCAAAAAATTATTGTGGAAAATATTGAACATAGTTTAAGTTCATAATTCTTCGAAAAAAGTGGGATAAAAAAATTGGGAGAAAATTTTTTGACGTCATGTTTCTTGGAATAATGTTGGACCAATGAGACCATATGTATCATGAGAGTGTGAATAAACAACATAAATGGATCCAAAGGGGCTCATGTATCAAAATAAAGGAGAGAGGTCTTATGGGTTTATAAATATTTGGCTGGTAATAGAGAAGATAATTTGGGAATCTCTATATATCCCATGATGACAAGAATTGAGCCACACGTAGTTCGAGAACAAAGTACAATAAGAGACTAAAACCCGTAGGGGGATCCTCTATAGTGAGAGATCCTAAGGAATCTAATCGTTATCATGAGGAATCCCATTTTAGATCATAGGGTAGGGTTTATCATCTAGAACACACCATGAGAGGCATCTCATTTTGATATGGGGTAAAAAAAATCTTTTATTAAGAGGGATCTCAATTTAGTATGGGGTAGGATCCATGTTTATCATTGTTAGTTGAGGACGTAAATATTTTCATTTTAAATTCACACAACTTAGATTATAGGGGTTGCAAATATTTTAAGGTCATATTTCATAGACCTTCTACAAATAGTTTAAGGTCCTATCATGCTGACCGTAGACTCTTTCTTTAGGGTCATGGTGTTAGGACCGACGAGAGGGGTGAGTGGCTAAAATGGATATGATTCTTCTAGTTTCCTGAAAAAAATGTAACATGATTGAGGTCCATGTAGACCCAAAACCCATAACTTAGTTTCGGGAGAATCACCCATGTTGATTATGTTCATTATGATTAGACCTGTTGTAAATAGTTTATAGTTGTGTTTTCTAGACCACCATCTCTTAGATTAACATAATAGATTTTAGAACCAGTACACAGATTAACAAAATATTATTTGGAAAAGACTATATGTTTAAGGTCATACAGTTTGGACCAGTGAGACGAGCTTCTCAACCAAAAGGGATATGTGGGGAATGATAGGTGTATTCTGACGTGAATGTGTATCAAAGAGGACCAAAATACATGAAAAATTTATGAGGAGACTCACATATAGTTTAATGATTTTAATTGGGAATTTGAAAATAATTTTATGTTCCTGGATTTCAGACCTAGGACTGCCCTTTAGGTGAAGTACTATTTGAGGTACTTGACATTAGTGGGAGGAGTGATACACTCTTTATCCGTGGGGCTCCAGGAGTATACACCATTGGAATAGACCTTATGAATGAAATACGGTCCTTCTCACTTGAGCTCAAAAATTTCTAGCTTCCTTATATGTATCATTAGAATTATAAGGTCTAGTATTGTGTCACCTTGGAGGAGGCAGTGGTGGAGAACCTTCTTCTTGAATACTCTCACTATCATATTCTGGTGCCTCTCAAGATTTTGGAAGGTCTAAATCATGTTCTGTTAGTGGGATTATATCTCTTCTAGATGAACATTTTCCATTTTTTTGGGAATATTCAAGCGAAGGACATCTATTTGGAGAAATAATAACTAAATATCAATGTGTAGGACTTCCTCTGTTCCATACACTAGGGAATATGGAGTCACCTCGGTGGATTTTCAAGTCTTTCTATTATGGGACCAAAGGTATGTGAGGAGATTATATGACAAACTATTTTTGTTCAGGACCACCATCTTCTAAAAAATGTAATAGAGAATCCTATTCAACACCAAAATATATCCATTTTGTTGCGTCTGATAGAAAAAAGTATTATTAGACCAGATATATTAATTATCATAAAATCTCTAAAGCTAAACAACAAAAATGTTGGTACCGTTATTGGTGAGAATTGTGTGAGGGACTCTAAATCAATGGATATTGTATGATCTCATGAGTTTGATCATGTATTGGGCCTTCAATTCCTTAATAGGAATTTATTCTACCCACTTCGAGAAGAAAACAATTTTAGTGAGAGTAAATCTGTACTTTTGAGCTGTTTCCATTAGATATGGTCCCAAAACATCGATCCACCGTATGAAAAGGGCCAAGAATACATGGTGGGGTGGAGGATCTCTAGATTTCGACCCACTATGTTGGTATGAATCTGAAATTCATTGCACTTCTTGGAATACTCAATTTATTCTTAGACAATGGTGGTCCAGAAGTAGGCCAGCCTCTAAATCTAGTTGGAGAGCATCAACCTTGACTGATGAGAACCACATAGCCTTGAATGAACATTCTTCATAACCAGGGGAGTTTCATCTCCATGTATTTAGTAGAGGATCATTCCATCATACCCACACCTGTGGTGATTCTGATTAAGGTTAGTCCTACTTTGGAGGGTAAACTTTGATGCTTTATAATTGATTCACTCATGTTAATCTCAATCGAAGGGGAGAATGACATGATGGAGAATATAAGTGAAAGGAGTTATCCAATTAGGGGTTTCTTCCGCTATGACCAAAATCAAAGATCCTGAAATAGAAGGACCGATAGTTATTTGGTTTAACTGTTGTCTATCATTGTCATCTAAAATGATGGGAGAAATTAATATTTAATATTACACATTAACAAACATTTCATCTTGGATTGAATCAGCATGAGAGGTATATAAAATGGAAAAAGTATCAGCTCTACCATTCTTCTATTGAGGAATATGAGTCACTTCTCTATAAGATGGGAATTGACCCATTAATTGTAGAGTGTGTTCTAGTAGGGGATTGAGCTCTAGTTTTTGGATAATGTAGTCAAAACTAATCATCTTTATAACTAATTTTGATTTTCCCACCACATTATGCTGGGAACATAAATTAAAAGGGACTAATTGAGAATAATAGTAAAAAACTGATTTGCTACCTCGTTGTTAGTGCAACATTCTTATAGATAGAAAGTGTATGGATGGACAGCCTACGCCAGGGTTATTAATGTGATCCCTAATCCTAATTTTTTTATCTTGGGATAATTGAGCCTTATACCTATTGGTATTCGAGAAACACCATCAAAATTAATCCTCTAGTATGAAATGACATGAACCACTAAAAGGAAATCCTTGTATTGGAAATCAACATCTAATGGAAATTATTCTAGGGATGAATGAGTAGTTAGAAAATCATTCAATTCCTCTTCATTGATGACCATCTATGGAATGAACCTAATGTATAAATATTGTGGGATCACCACCCAGAATTAAAACCATTATTTTAATATTTAGTCATTTAGTATATACTTTAGCATCTTTACTCTATAATCCAACTATATCTCTTGATGTTTTATATTATGTCACAACTTCTACAATATAAAAAGAATCATAAGAAAACTATTCTCAATAGGATAGTTTATGGTCTCTATGACTAGGATCTTGAGATAGATTAAATAATAACTATTATATCTACCAAAATTATTCTTCTCTATGATAATGGAACCAAGATACCATTCTAGGTTGGTCACAAAGAGGACTGAAGGGTTCCCTAAGCTGGGTGGAATCAAAACCGGAGGATGTAGTAGATACAACTTGATTTCCTCAAATTTTTTCTATCAATATTTATCCTAGTCGTAAGCAGTACCTTACTTTATAATCCATGAAAATGGATGACACATCTCATCCATGTTTTCAATGAACCCGAATATATATGTTATATGGCCTTAAAGGCCTCAAATATCCCAAAGTTACTCATTGGAGGCATTTTGTTGATGGCCTTAAATTTATTTGGGTTAATATAAATTCCTCTATATCTAAAAAAGAAGCCGAGAAACATCCCAGTGGTCGCCTCGAATGAAAACATCTAGGGGGATATTTTCAAATAATCAGTGATGAGGAAGCCGAAAATAGTCTCAAAATCTATGATATGGTCCTAAATCTGGCGTGATTTTACCAAAACAATGTATACAGAATTCCACTAACACTCCAACAATAGTTATGAATATGTGGTTAATGTCCCACTGATAAGTGGCCTATGAAATATTCATATTTAAAGGAATTAACTGGTAGAAAAATGTCCCTTAGGGCTCTCTGAAGGTGGTTGAATCCACATTCTCTTAGTCCCTCAAGATATTGTTGTATTCAGTGTAACCATCCATGATGGAGAGAGCATGGAACCCATCTATTGAATCGATCAATAGTTTTTTCCATAGAAGGGGAAAATTTTCCTTTGGATAATGGTGGTTGAGATCCCAATAATTTATATAGAATCTAATCTACCAATTTTTCATTCGATCAGAGATGAGGTTGGATAGGAATTTTTGTCATTGAACTTATTTAATGATGTTAGAATTGATAATATTATCAACATTGGAATCAATCATGAAAATGTGAGAAGGATTCATTTTACTGAGAGGATACTAGAATCTGAAATGACATACCATGAGACCAAAACAGTGGATGGTGACCTGAAGGTCTAGTCGTCATATATCTTCGTAACTCTAGGTGAAGACATCACAACCCTTATTTAGAATGGTTACATAATTTTGGTGATCCTATGGTGGAATAACTGTTCTTATTAATGTCGACTGCAAATTTTATTTTGTACCCAGATTCAATTGAACCAACTCATCAACAGTGGTGGAGATACCCTATTCAAATGTGGGAGGAGATTCTTAAAAACACTATTCATTATCTCAAGTTGTAGAATTAATTGGTGGAGTTTCTTCCAAGAAAACTATTTCTAGGGGAGTAGTGGTATCCACTTGGGTGGATACATAATCCTTATTGGGAAATCCTTGCTCTGCTGAAACCATGGAGACATATAGTACTGGGTCAAATTTATCAGGCCTTCAACCAAAGGGTTCATTCTCGATTCCAATGAAATGGTGGTAGGATGGATTGCATCGATTAAACCGAACTCTAAGAAACGTGGATGAGTTGTAGAAAATGGTAAAATGGGATGAAACTCCTGCTACTTAATAGGAGTATGAGCCCCTAGTACCAGATCCTTACATGTGCAAGAGTACGAGGTAATATTTCAAAGTTCCTCTCTTTTAGGGATGTGAAAAACTTTTATTTGCGAGACGATAAAGAAACTATCTATGTACAAGGTCTTGGACACCAAAATATGGATCAGGAGTACTAAAGCCTCATCCATGTTTTCCAATGGTTTGGTCGTAATGGTTCAGTTCTCAACCTCATTGGTCTCAAATTACTTCCCCCCTCTCTTGTAATAGTCAGCATCTAGATAAAAAACTTCACTGGAGTTAAAAGGAGACAAATTACCTTTAAGTACTAATACACACCCATTGGGGGAGTATGTAACACCCCGAGCTTCCATGGTACACTTCTCTTTGAATAATACAGTAGCGTGTGTTGTACGCAGCTTCGAGTTCTAACACACACCACGGCCAATCAAAGTCGCCGTTATGAATAGTAATACCTAATTTTTAAAATTATAGAAATTTCACCTCCCAAAATGGACATAATTTTGGGATTCGGAGTATCTAATTTAGCCTAAGGTGAAATTTTGGTACTTT
Organism: Viscum album; assembly: GCA_963277665.1. Lineage (NCBI taxonomy): Eukaryota > Viridiplantae > Streptophyta > Magnoliopsida > Santalales > Viscaceae > Viscum > Viscum album. Next base: position 812,326,866 of record OY728122.1, on the reverse strand, counting down.
TCGGATAAATTTAATATTTTGATGAATAGTGAAAATTGCTAAATTTTAATTAAAAACAACTTTTTTAATGAAAATAATTAATAGAGATAAAATTATGAATTTGAGTGGTTTTAAAGTATAACTAGAATATATTTTAACCATTTCTTCCAATGTTGTTCATTAGAAATAATTTCACTTTGAAATTGGACATAAACAATTGTCAATATTTTGATATATATTATTTCTTAAAAACACGCTATTTGTTGTGACAGCGTGAATTAATTATAAAATTAATTAATGCAACTTATATGTTTGTAATTTTGTAAAATAGACATCATTTTTGAATTCGTAATATCATTATAGCTTAGGGTGGAATTTTGGCATTGTTCTGAAAAACTTCAATTTTTGATGAATAGTGAAACTACTAAGTGGTAGTTAAAAAACAGTATTTTTCATAAAACTTAAATTTACCACTTCAATGATTGGAATTTCGAAAATCCGAGAGACACGGTTAATATCATGGAGTAAAATGTGGTTCAATGAGATGAAAATAATTTCTGGTGAATAGTAACTTTTTACTTTTATTTACCACATTTAAAGGAAATAGAGGAATTAAGGGTAAAAATGATATTAATATTACCCTAACACATGTCCTAATTCTATTGGACAAGTGTATCTCGACCAAAAACAACCCTAGGAATAAAATATTATCATTTAGATCCATTTGTATTAGATTAGCACATTTATTATTATTTAATTCAAAGAAGAGTTAAAAGAGTTAAAACCAAATTTTACTCACTAAAACATTTTTAATATAGTGTTATACATACGATAAATTCGGTTTTAAATATTAATTAGAAATCTAAAATGATTTCCTACATAATGATATTTTATTTATAATTTTTAGACGTTAAATAATTTAATTTATTTATGACACAATGATGATGCAGTAATTACCATAATAGTGAAAAAATTAAAATTATTGATATTACAAATACCCAAATAAATATAATTTGAGACTTTTTTTGAATTAAAATAATTTTATAGGTTAATATGACATGTTAGGATTGACTTAATTAACATTTTGTGAAGTAATCATTCTGTTATGATTTCTACAAAAATCAATTATTGAATAGTGTCAAACTTGACATAAACGAGTTTTTAAAAATATTTATTATATTATTAATTGATATTAAATTCCTAAAAATCTAAGGTTCGTCCAAGAGACTTATATCTTTGTAGGTGTATCATTAATGGACCACTTGGTGGTCGCTTGGATGTATATAGTAAGTTTATTAACCATATAATATAAAAATGCAAAGAGACCTGGTAAAAGTGAAACAAATTAACTAAGAGTTAATACTTGAAGATAAGGTTAATATAATTTCCCAAACCTGTCTAAATTCTGTTGGTTGATTGGTTTTACACCCATCCCCACCTTAACCTTTAAATAATTCACTTTGGATCCATTATAAACAGAATATAAATTTATTATAAAATAATATTTTTGGCTTTTACAAAGGTTCCCCTCACCCCTCTTATAAAAGGGCACTCTCCCTTCTCATTAACTCACACCTTTAAAGCCTTTTGGATCAGCCACCCACTGTGCAAATACTCTCTCAACTTCCCTCAATTCATCCTAGAGACCTTCCTTTAGTCAGAAAGCCAACTTAAGGATCCCTTTTGATCAAATCAAAAGGAAGAACCCAAAGAAGAGGTAATGATTTCACCACCCCTTTTCAAGTTCCCTTCTTCTTCCACTTATTCTTTCATTATTATTACCATTATAAAATAATGAATCCAGTATCTACTATATACTGTAATATTATTATAAATATGGTACAACCATATTCAGTATTCTATCCATCCTTTGAATGACATGTCACCATACGTGCGTACGTACGACTAACCATCTCCACGTCGTGGTGTAATTGTTATTCAATATATTATTATATGGATGGGTATAATAATGATTTTTTATTCATTTAAATAATAAATATAACATGATAATGATTCTATATATATTATATACAATCCAATTATATATTATTTTAATATCAAAAGAATGATATTATCGCTCGTGCGTACGTACGGATTACCGTCTCCACGACGTGATGAGATTCATTTCAAAGTTCACCATTCATCAACAATTATAAAAATATATATTACTAATAATTATGTAATATATGACATAATAATGCTACTGGATATATATATATATATATATATATATATATTAGGATTTATGTACTTACATATATCTTATTCATTTACATCCGTTCAATACTATATGAAAACAGAAACAACGTTTATGCGTACATACGGACTACCGTCTCCATAAACAGTGTTTTCCATTTCATATATATGTCTATTATACATATTTATATTCTAAATATATATGATATATTTATCATGTTTTATATTCTGGAAGTATTTAAATCATGATCTAAGTGATACAACAAAGAGTGACAAGTTAAAACACGTACTATAAAGAAAGTGATTATTGCCCAAAATGTTAACTTAACAGGGAAATTATTATTAAATGGTTAATATAAAGTCATAAATGATGCAGGTATGATATCATAAATATTAATTTGGTTCTGGTATAATTTAATAACATACTACGATCTTCGTACAGGAGGTTAAACGTACCCTCGACTAAACTAAAGTGCAAGGTAAGGGGTTTCTTATCTCACTTTTAATTCCGTGAGATTTCCATTATTCACCACTTATTTATTGCATGGGGTGTGTGTACTTCCCATGATTGTATTGATTGTGTAATATACTTTAATTTATAGATATTTACATAATAATTGTATCATCTTTCTTTCATGGATTCATGATTCATAAGTTACCAAATCGATAATGGAATTTGAAATCTAAATTTCCACTCATTCGATTTTACACATACTTCATTGATTATTTTACTCCAAGATTATGTGTGGAATAACTATTCATTTGATTATGTCATAATTTCCACTCCCCTTTCTGTGGATATACTTTTTATACACATAATCACTCCATTGATAAATTCTCAAGTCATCAGTATGAACTTGATAAGAGTGATTTTTACTCAATCTTGATTTGTTGAGATAAACATCCAATTCAATGGTGTTGTTTTTACAATAATACGTGTGAATGTCCTTTGCATGTTTTACACTAAATATCCAATCATATTTAGTGTATTTATATTTTTCACACATAATTATGTCGTTAATTTATCCTTAACCTAAGGATACGGCCTTAATGATATATTTCATCTCAATTTACATTCCATCGAGACTTCTTTGTTGTTATACACCAAATCACTTTTATATGGTGTATATAATGTACTTTTACATAGTATATCATGAATCCATTTATTCTCATGATATTAAAAATTTGTGATTACCTCAATTATTTGTATTCAAGTGCCTCTCTTTTGGTTAGAAACTCTAACAAAAATATCATTTTTAAATGTTTTAAAGCCTTATCTTCTAAATCTTTATCATTAATGTCCATGTTTTAAAAATGGTTTTAAGGATTTATTTATATGGACATTAAAGTTTTAAAATTAAATCTCCTTTTAAAATTTTGAAAGTGGTATGGGACACATTGATTCTAAAATCTATTTTAAATGTATTCTAGACAAATAGTGTGACTTTTAAATGATTTCAAGAAAAAGGGGGATATTTCAATCTAATTGTTTTGATGATTATTTTGATCTATGTAGATATCCTTCATCATTATCGATTGAGGTTAATATGATACAATACAATATTCCATATTGTACAAATGAGTTATGTTTGACTTTGTATGTGTAATTTTTATACCATTCATTGTTTGTGGATAAAGTATTGGAATTTCTTATGCTATTTTTAATACGAATGTTAATGTTATGTTTAAAACTTTTCATATGAGGAATTAATTGAAATTAGTAAGTGCTGGGTGGAGCCCGCAATAGCTCCTCGATGCATTAGTAGGTCTCATGAGACAAACTAGTGTCTTCGCACAAGGCCTTGACAAAATCTTATTTGTAGTCTTGGCACAAGGCCTTGGCTATGTGGTTATGATAGTGTTCCATTATGCATTCCATCATTATGAAAGTGGTTAGTGATATTTCAAATGATTATTAGATTAGTATAATATCCATGTAAATAATTAAATGGAATTATTTCATTTTATTTCTGCCACATTATGCTGAAGTTTGGGTTTAAAAGGATTTTGTTTTAGTTTTACACATTGCCTTAAATATTTATGCTTATTTATTAATGTTTCTGCTTTATTTCTTACCTTTACAGAGCATTTGAGCTCACCCCTTTCTATGTTTTATTTTTCCCATGATTCCAAGAAGTGTAATGTGATTGATATGCATGGTTAAGCCAAGGGAATAATGGAATTAATAAAGATTATTTATGATGTTGTTTACGTCTTAATGTGAAAATGTAATATTCATGTATGTGATCTATTTTTCCAAGACTACTAAACTGATCAGTCCTTTGGGACTTGATTCCTTGTAATCATGCCAATGTATTAATATAATGCACCGACTCTAGGTAATTGGGTCCAGGGCGTTACAGTTGGTATTATAGGAAGTTTAACAATAATCTTGGAAACTGGATTTAGATAAACTACGATTAGAGCACATAACCCTAAGATAGACTTCGAGGGTTAGTATAGAAGAACTTTCTAGAATTTTGGTATTGTAGAGATTTTGTGTCTTTTCCGAGCAATACATCCCATTCTAGATACGAGAAGGTAGAGGCGGCTCTGGCACAGATGTACCTAGGGGTAAAACCCGAAAACACCAATTTGAGCTAGACTCGAACGGGAACTAGTGCACGACAACGAGCCTTGCTACAATCTTGGTTACGACACTCCTGGGGGATATTCTTAGGATAATTCTCATTTTCTTTACAATCCATTATGAAGGGATCATTAGTATATACTTACTCAAAGAAAACATTTTTATGATTATGGATTATATCCATAAACTGTTCAATTTGTGTTAGGAATTATTCATTGCAATTCATAAACTGACCTAGTTTATGCTATTGTATAGAAATGGCACCCAGTAGAAGGAATGTGAACTCCAGTAATACGTATGATCCAAAGAGTAAGAAGGATTGTATCTTTCATGGTATTAAGACGCCATTTATAAGGGAAATAGTCTCCCACATATTATCATCATATGAAGAAATAATATCATACGTGGATAAGATAACTAAAGAGTTTACTGAGTCCTATGGCTTTGAAGGGAAGAAATAGAAGAATAGGATGGAAGAGAGAATGATGGATAAAGGGAAGAGGGAAAAGAAGAATTTCCCCATATGTGATAACTGTGGGAAGAAACACCCTGGAACTTGCCTGAAAGGAATGAGAGTTTGTTATAAGTGTGTAGGAAAAGGGCACAATGTACGTGACTGGAAGTGTAATAAAACAGTTTCAAATGTTCAATTCATCATTTGCAAGGAGTTTGGACACTACGCAAACCAATTTCCCAGTCATCAGACTATGCCATAAATGATGCTATTGGATAATAATCAAGTTATGATACTACCACAGATGAAGAGGAAGGACTAGTGTTCCTATGTTGTTATTTTAGAATTATTTCATTTAAGTGTTATATCAATGATGTTCTGGAAATAAATAAGGATTGTACTGCAGTACTATTTAATTATGGATTTGAGATTTTATGGTACTAAGAAATGTGACTCTACAGCGAGTTAAATTTTTTTTTTGAAAATTACATGGTTGAAGGAAAGATAAACCTTAATATGGTCATAATTTTCAGGTAGTGATTTTGGAATAAGAGATGGTTGATTTTGGAAATTCAGGATGTTGTGGTGTTGTAAAAGAATAGATGAGGAAGGCATTCACATGTTATTACCTGGAAAAAAGGATCCTCATTATGTTTAACTTCCTTGTAAATTTCAGACTGTGAGTTTGGATAATAGTATTTTGGATAAGTCTAATGGTTGGAATGGATTAAGTTTGAAATGTTATTTTTTTGGATTTTTATAAAAGGAAAACACGCAGACCGTGTGACGACCCGTCGTGTCGGACAAAGTTGCGGGAATTGAACCCACAACCATAGTGAAATTGACATTTATCACCTACCATTGTGCTACATGAAGTTCATGGATGGTATAATGTAGTTTCTTTACATAAAGGGTCTGATATGTGAATTATAAATTCAATATATTTGGACCCCTATACGATTAGGATAAATAGAGTATTTTTGATATATATTATGTTTTTGTGTGAAAGATGAGTTTGTGGTAGAAATTTAATAAGGGATAAAACTCTAATTATAATGTAAGTATATCTCGTTATGATTTTGCCAATCTTAAAAATAAATTCCTCAACATTAAGAAAAGGAACTTCGAACAAAAATGTTGTCCTAGATGGTACCTTAGATCATCACTAATTTATGGCTTTGGGATTGTTGGCCTTTTCATAGCCATGTTCTCTACCACTCTCCATCAGATAATTGATGGTTAGATTTCTCTTCCATGTCCATATTTTCCTACATGGAACCCTAGTATGTGTTATTTTTGGTAATCTTCATACTTTCAACACTTTATTTTAAATAGATGCCTCATTAATTCATTTTTTGATGTGGGATTTCAACTAATATATTTTGAAACATCAAAAATGTGTTATCCTAATACCTTATGTTTTGGTGAAACGATGGTGTTTTAAATCATAATAGATTGATGAATTTAAGGACCTCAATTTTAAACTTGTTTGTGATTGATGACCTCAATCACTACCTATAAATATTTACATTTTTCCTCCGATTATATGTCTATAACTGCCACCAATGTTTTCCTAATAAAGATCATAATTTTGTGGTGACCCTTTCATTTCTATTTTCATCTTGTTAAGACAAAATTTTATTAACCGAATTTTTGATGTGGGTTTTTCCACAAAGATATTTTCTATATTGAACCTTTATTTTCAAAGAACAATATCAAATTGCAAGGATGAAATTTATTAAAGGAGGGGAGAATGTAACTACACGAGCTTCCATGGTACACTTCTCTTTGAAAAATACAGCAGTGTGTGTTGTACGAAACTTCGAGTTCTAACACACACCACGACCAATGAAAGTAGCCGTTATGAATAGTAATACCTGCTTTTTAAAATTTTAGAAATATTATCTCTCAAAATGGACTTCATTTTTGGATTCGGAGTATCAAATTTAGCCTAAGGTGAAAATTTGGTACTTTTCGGATAACTCTAATATTTTGATGAATAGTTAAAATTACTAAATTTTAATTAAAAACAACTTTTTAACCAAAATAATTAATAGTGATAAATTATGAATTTGAGTGGTTTTAAAGTATAATAAGAATATATTTTACCATTTCATATAATGGTGTTCATTAGAATTAATTTCACTTTGAAATTCGACGTAAACAATTGACAATCTTTTGATATATATTGTTTCTTAAAAACATGCTATTTGTTGTGACAACGGGAATTAATTATAAAATTAATTAATGAAACTTATATGTTTGTAATTTTGTAAAATAGATATCATTTTTTAATTCGGAATATCAATTATAGCTTAGGGTGAAATTTTGGCATTGTTCTGAAAAAACATCAATTTTTGATGAATAGTGAAACTACTAAGTGGTAGTTAAAAAACTGAATTTTTCAATAAACTTAATTTTACCGCTTCTGTGATTGGAATTTAAAAAATCCGAGAGACACGGTTAATATAAAGGAGTAAAATTCGGTTCAATGAGATGAAAATAATTTTTGGTGAATAGTAACTTTTTACTTTTATTTACCACAGTTAAAAGTAAATAGGGTAATTAAGGTTAAAAATGATATTAATATTACCCTAACACATGTCCTAATTTTTTTGGACAAGTGTATCTCGACCAAAAACAACATTAGAAATAAAATATTATCATTTAGGTCCACTTGGATTAGATTAGGACATTTATTATTATTTAATTCAAAGAAGAGTTAAAAGAGTTAAAATCAATGTTTATTTACTAAATTTTTTTAATATAGTGTTATATATAAGATAAATTAGATTGTAAATATTCCTTAGAAAGATAAAATGATTTACTACATAAATATATTTTATTTATAATTTTTAGACATTAAATAATTTAATTTATTTATGACACAATGATGATGTATTAATTACCATAATAGTGAACAAATTAAAATAATTGATATTAGAAATACCCAAATAAATATAATTTGAGAATTTTTATGAATTACACTAATTTTCTAGGTTTATATGACATTTTAGTATTGACGTAATTAACTTTTTGTGAAGTAATCATTCTGTTTTGATTTTTACAAAAATCAATTATTGAATAGTGTCAAAATTGACAAAAAAGAGTTCTTAAAACAAATATTATATTATTAATTGATATTAAATTCCTAAAAATCTAAGGTTCGGCCATGAGACTTATATCATGATAGGTGTATCATTAATGGACCACTTGGGGGTCTCTAGGATGTATATAGTATGTTTATTAACCATATAATATAAAAATACAAAGAGACATTGTAAAAGTGAAACTAATTAACTAAGAGTTAATACTTAAATATATGGTTAATATAATGACAAAACCTGTCTATATTCTACTGGTTGAGTGGTTTTCTACCCATCCCCACCTTAACTTTTAAATAATACACTTTTTATCCATTAGAAACCGAATATGAATTTATTATAAAATAATATTTCTAGCTTTTCCAAAGATTCCCCTCACCCCTCTTATAAAAAGGCACTCTACCTTCTCATTAACTCACACCTTCAAAGAATTTTTGTTCGGCCATCCTCTGCCCAAATACTCTCTCAAATTCCCTCAATTAATCCTAGTGGCCTTCCTTTAGTCATAAAGACAACTTAAGGAGCCCTTTTGATCAAATCAAAAAGAAGAACCTGAATAAGAGGTAATGATTTCGCCACACTTTTTCAAGTTCATTTCTTCTTCCACTTTTTCGTTCTTTGTTATTACCATTCTAAAATAATGAATCTAGTATCTCCTATATACTGTAATATTATTATAAATATGGTACAACCATATTCAGTATTCTATCCATCCTTTGAATGACATGTCACCATATATGCGTACGTACGGCTTACCGTCTCCACGTCGTGGTGTAATTGTTATTCAATATATTATTATTTGGATGGGTATAAAAATGATTTGTAATTCATGTAGATAATAAATATAACATTATAATGATTCTGTATATATGATATACCATCCAATTATATATTATTTTAATATCAAAAAAATGATATTTTCGCTCGTGCGTACGTACGGATTACCATCTCCACGACGCGATGAGATTAATTTCCAAGTTCACAATTCATCAACGATTATACAAATATATATTACTAATAAGTATGTAATATATGAAATAATAATGATACTGGATATATATATATATATAAGGATTTATGTACTTATATATATCTTATTCATTTACTTCCGTTCAATACTATATGAAAACAGAAACATCGTTTATGTGTACGTAAAGACTGCCATCTCCATAAATGGTGTTTTACATATCATATATATGTCTATTATACATATTTATATTCTAAATATATATGATATATTTATAATTTTTTATATTCTGGATATATTTAAATCATTATCTAGGTGATACAACCAAGAGTGACAAGTTAAAACACGTACGATAAAGAAAGTGATTATTACCCAAAATGTTAACATAACATGGAAATTATTATTAAATGGGTAATATAAAGTCATAAATGAATTAGGTATGACATCATAAATATTAATATGGTTCTGGTATAATTTAATAACATACTACAATCTTTGTACTGGAGGTTAAAAGTACCCTCAACTAATGGAAAGTGCAAGGTAAGGGGTTTCTTATCTCACTTTCAATTCCGTGAGATTTCCATTATTCACCACTTATTTATTGCACGTGGTGTGTGTACTGCCCATGATTGTATTGATTGTGTAATATACTTTAATTTATGTATATTTACATCATCATTGTATTACCCTTCTTTCATGGGTTCATGTTTCATAAGTTACCAAATCGATAATGGAATTTGAAATTTCAATTTCCACTCATTCGGCTTTACGCATAATTCATTGATCATTTTACTACAAGATTTTGTGTGGAATCACTATTCATTTTATTATGTCATAATTTCCACTCCCCTTTCTATGGATATACTTTTTATACACATAATCACTCCATTTATAAATTCTCAAGTCATCGGTATGAACTTGATAAAAGTGATTTTTACTCAATCTTGATTTGTTGAGATAAACATCCAATTCATTGGTGTTGTTTTTACAAGAATATGTGTGAATGTACTTTGAATGTTTTACACTGAATATAAAATCATATTTAGTGTTTTTATATTTTTCACACATAATTATTTCGTTAATTTATCCTTATCCTAAGGATACGACCTTTATGAGAGATTTCATATCCATTTTCATTCCATTGAGACTTCTTTGTTGTTATACACCAAATCACTTTTATATGGTGTATATAATGTACTTTGACATAGTATATCATGAATCCGTTTATTCTCATGATATTAAAAAGTTGTGATTACCTCAATTATTTTTATTCAAGTGTCTCTCTTTTGGTTATGAACTCTAACTAAAATACCATTTTTAAATGTTTTAAAGACTTATTCTTCTAAATTTGTATCATTAATGTCCATGTTTTAAAAATGGTTTTAATGATTTATTTATATGGAAATTAATGTGTTGAAATTAAATATCTTTTTAAAAGTTTCAAAGTGGTATGGGACACTTTGATTCTAAAATCTATTTTAAATGGATTCTTGACAAATAGTGTGACTTTTAAATGATTTCAAGAAAAGGGGGTTATTTCACTCTAATTGTTATGAGGATTATTTTCATCTATGTCAATATCCTTCATCATTCTTGATTGAGGTTAATATGATACAATAAAATCTTCCATATTGTATCAAATGAGTTATGTTTGACTGTGTATGTTATATTTTTATACCATTCAGGGTTTGTGGATAAAGTATTCACATTTCGTATGCTAGTTTTAATACGAATGTTTATGTTATGTTTAAAACTTTTCATATGAGAAATTCATTGGACTTACTATGTGACGGGTGGAGCCCGCTATAGCTCCTCGATGCATCGGTAGGTCTCATGAGACAATCTAGTGTCTTGGAACAAGGCCTTGACAAAATCTTATTTGTAGTCTTGGCACAAGGCCTTGGCTATGTGGTTATGATATTCTGGCATTATGCATTCCATCATTATGAAAGTGGTTAGTGATATTTCATGTGATTATTCTATTAGTATAATATCCATGTGAATAAGTAAATGGAATTATTTCATTTTATTTCTACTATATTATGTTGAAGTTCAAGTTTAAAAGGCTTTTGTTTTAGTTTTAAACATTGCCTTAAATATTTATGCTTATTTTTGAATGTTTACACTGTATTTCTTACCCATACTGAGCATTCGAGCTCACCCCTTTTTATGTTTTATCTTTCCCAGGATTCCAAGAAGTGTAATGTGATTGATATGCAGGGTTAAGCCAAGGGAATAATGGCGTTCATAAAGATTATTTTTGTTGTTTTTTACGTATTAAAGTGGAAATGTAACATTCAGGTATGTGATCTATTTTTCCAAGACTGCTAAACTGATCGGTCCTTTGGGACTTGATTCCTTGTAATCATGCCAATGTATTAAAATAATGCACTAACTCTAGGTAACTAGGTCCAGGGCATTATAGAGTACTTCAGTCACTGGTGATAATTGGAGAGAACTATGACATGTAGATGAATCCAAAGTCTTCCATTAAATTTGTTGTAGGTAATATCCTATGAGGGAATTGTTAATTAAAAACTTTCTATCATTCCTCTTAATTGGGTCTTCAATTAAATCCTTGCACACTATATTTGTTATGTCTTGTCATATCCCAAAATCCCCAGGTTAGAGATACTCATATATCCTTCAGTGAGCCCCATCTTGTGGTGTTCTATGTTGAGATGAGATTGATCCCAAAACCTATGTCCACCAGGAATCGGGGAATATCATAACCATTGAACTATATGATGATATAAATTAGGTGAATATTAACCTTCACAAGAGCATACCCATCCTCTCTGGACAACGAGAGGATGACTTGGAATTATACATCCTTGACATCCCCTAAAAAATAGGATTCTATGGAAACAACATCTACATCAAAATATAGATGGATTTTTAAGGATTATTCAAGGGACACGCATATTTAATTCTACAGGTTGGGGGCCTTGATAATCGATAGAATTGAAGGTTTTATTTTTAGGTGATTCAACATGTCATACATTCTTTCCAAATTCACATTTCTTCATGAAAGGGGTCACACTTTTCTTAGAGACATAACGAGTGTTGGCGGCTATACCACTGGGCATTGGATGGTGATTGATGTATCATTATACTCATCAACAAACATGACTAAAACCTATATCGGCTGACTATCAGCTGGTTGAGGACCAACATTACCTGTACACAACTAATCATGGTGTGGTCATGACTATTCTTCCCAAACAGTTACCATGGTTTTTTAGGATGACTATCTGAAAAAGAGGGATGATGGTACTATACCTAATGAGATCTGTACAACACTTTTTGTTTTATCTCCATAGCATATATTTTTCTATTAGAAGAAATAACATAAGCATTACGTCGGTTATTATGCCTTCGACCATTCCTTCAATGTCTTCTGTCAGAGGTACCTAGAGGATTCATAGGGAATTCCTTGTCTTCTGAGAGTGTGAAGTGATCTAACAACGTAACAAAATTAATAAAGGCACACACCTTATCATCATTAAGGGGTTTTCCAACATGAGGTTGACCATACTGTTGATTCCCCACAATGGATGCATGAATTATAAAATGTATGTAATGAATTTTGCATCAGTGGGGAAATCGACATTCCCTTTAACCATCAGTTCCTACTATTATTATATATATATAAAGCTTCCTCGAAGATGTAGAAGTGATGGATGGAAAAGGAAATGAAACGAAATGATGGTCTAGCCTATCTAAACAGAAAAGGATGATACCATGCGTTCAAGAAACTATTCTTAATGTCAATCAATCATCAAAATTATGGGTCCCATTGTTGGAAACCAGCATCCATTTACTAGAACACTTACTACCGATGTTGGACTTGGTGGAGATCTGTGCCACCTATGCTGGGACATCACTGAAATTTAACAAACCATTATCCACTTTTCATAGATCCAGTCCATGAACACATATTATTTTTTGATGGTTTTTCCAAGGATCTTGTGGTAAGAGAAATAGTCATAGAGATCAGTATATTTGTATTTATTAGGATTCATTAACCAAAGGGGATTCATAATCCCCTATTACATGGAATTGAGGAAATAATTATGAACATATGCATCCATATTCGAATAATTATGGTTAAACATTTCTAGGATGGGAACATTAGTAGTATAGCCTTAATAAGGGGATGAAGCCTAACGAGCGGACGAAGCCACATCCTCTCATCCAGACGACTATGATTGTTGGGGCGGTGCCTGCTAATTTTATGTTGGGTATGGTGGTACTTTGTGGGGCTACTACATTAAACAAGGCTCTTCTAGAAAAGGGGAAAATAGATTTAATTGATCGAGGGATTCTACCTTTATTGAAGTGGTAGTCTCGTCCTTGGAAGACCATCTAGTGGGAGATGGAAAGGGAAACATGCATGCATTCTTAACATAATTTATGGTTTTATAAGTGTGATGATACTTTTTAGAAATTTCATAGAAACCACCAAGGAAATTATGATTTATAAGGGTATGTACTGATTCAGTATTGACAATTCCCATGTACATATTCAGCAGATGCTCTTGAGTCAGGTGCAAGTAGAGTTAGTATGTGAGGCCTATCCATTGAGCAAAGAAATCTGTAACTCTCTCATCAAGTGGTTAAATGAACTTAATGAGTTCATACATGATTTTATATCACATGGAGGAGTAAAAATGATAGAGTAACTATTTGTGTATGTCTTCCCAACTAGTAGAGGATCAAATGGGAAATAAGTTGTAGAACAAGAACATATGTCCTTCAAATTTTTTCATAAAACAACAAAGCATGGTGGTCTCTAATAACTCGTAAGTTCCCAAAATGGTCACATAACTTGTGATGAAGTTGGTAAAATGATATATTGCATCACCCATCCATTTGAATTGGGAAAAACAATGGTCAACAAAATTATGGGGTGTGCTCACTTATCATCCCCCCATGCTAGGTATGACATTTCATCAAGGGATTTCCACCTGTCACATTTCCAAGGCCTTGAGGTTAGCAATGAGATTGGATATCTAATCATTCTGGTGAGGGACCATGTCTTAATGAGGATATTTAACCACCAACACATTAAATGTCTCTCCAACTTAGTTGGGTTCCATTGCCGAGTGACACAAACTACATCCAGAGGAAGTGGTTATACTGCTCAGGTGGGTCATGTGAATCGTACCATGGTTTCATTCCACACACTCTTTCCTATGATCTATCTATATTTATGTGATCACCATATTCAACCAGGGACAATTGGATGAGGCAAAAATTCTTCGACCCTAGGGAGAAGGAATTAGATCCTGTTGGGAAACTCTATTAACAAGGTTATACTCCATATAGAGCTTGTCAATGATCCTCCTATAATCTACAACCTGCTAAGGTAAGGAATAAATTGTGGGATATAACCCTATATTCTATATAATATCATATTAATATAAGTCATAAACATTTCTCGTAACCTTTTGGTTGTTTCTACGAGCGGGTAATGATGAAAATGGATCCTTGAGGCTTAGTGTTTTCCTTTGAAAGATGGTTTCGACATCAATATGGGGGTCTGTTAGAAACTGTACTTCCCCAAGAGGAATGATTTCCTAAAAAATATTATTATGGAGACCTTATCCTTTCAAAAAACATTGAACACCATGTTTAACATGATGTTACCTAGCGGGGAATCCCTATTGTTGGTTGGTAGGTAATGTTTTCATAGGATATGGCTGAAGTGGAGAGAAGCATACTGCCCCAACCCCATATTTTCACATGCAGAAAAATCTCTTCAATGACCATATGGAGCACAATGAGGCTCTTGATTTATCTCTTTTTGAGGGATTGGTGGTATCCTAGTGATGTAGGGTTCGATCCGATGAGAGTGCTGGAAACTCAACCATTTGAAACTATGGATAAATGTCATCAAAGTGATATTATTTTCATGGGTAAACCAACTGACATAATTAGAGATGGTGCAGTTTCTCCTAGAGGGTATGGAAAACACATGTGGACATTTCCTTACTGAAGGATATCAATATATGGAGTTTGGAAGTTTCATTTGGAAAGAATAACACCTAAAATTTATATTTAGATAGAGTATACCATAGGTTTTCTGTCATAGAGGCATGGACCTGCTATTGAATAGCCCAAACATTTATCAGTGTTTGTTTAGAAAAAGTTGGTGGAACTGGTGTGGATCATTGTGGATGTGATAGAGGACCCACTACATGATTTTCATGTTTGTTTCATGCTTGGTCATCCCTTGAGAGCAGTACCAATTGAATTATAATGTTTTTATAGTACTAGGTATTCACTACATCCTCATGTGCAAGGGTGGAGACATTCATCCATGGATCAACTAGATGTTAATCATTTACATGATTCTAGAATAGATCTTCATGGCCTTTTATATAGGTAGATAGGTAATCTGGAAATGAATGAGATGGATGCATTGTGATACCCAATAAGGGGGTCAAATCTTCCTCCACCAACAAGTATATGTAGTGTAATTTT
The DNA here is from genome assembly GCA_963277665.1 of Viscum album. Lineage (NCBI taxonomy): Eukaryota > Viridiplantae > Streptophyta > Magnoliopsida > Santalales > Viscaceae > Viscum > Viscum album. Next base: position 812,311,087 of record OY728122.1, on the reverse strand, counting down.
GGGATTTTGTGGACTCACCTTCTAGGATGAAGAACTTCACCAATCGAGCACCTACCCCAGAATCTAATAATGATTAATGGGTTGAAGATTCTTTCCCCAAGTAACATCAAAACTCATAATTTTGGAGGTGGATGATATCAACAATGACTTGGAGTTTCTTGGGATTTTTCATTTAGTGGTGGTTTGTTGTCTATTTGCTCGAGGGTGATAATTCAGGGTAGGGTAGTTATTCATCATGGGTATGACATATAAGCCTGTGTGTTCTAACAGGAGGGGAATCTCCACTTTTATTAGTTGGGATATGGATAGGGTCTTTATATCAATTGTTTTTGGGGAAGGAAGGACATCCATGTTGAATGGTGAATGAGTGGGGAATACCTTCCCTAGACATGTTGAAGAAGTGGGGAGGATATATAAATTGGTTAGTAGGTACATGGGGAGGATCTCCGTGATGATTGGTAGTAATATAATGTCAAGGAACTCATTAAAGGTAGTTTGAAGCATGTATATGAACATTGTACTGATCAAAATAGGCACGAGGATGATCTAAATGTCAAGGAGGGAGAATATAGATAAGATCTTCATATGAGATACAAAAAGGATGATGAGGACTTCCAATTTGGCTTGTGAAAATAAGGGTAGGCCCTCCAATTTTATTATTGAAGGTTTGGGGTGGAAATGTACACTAGTTGGATGCAATAAAGAGTGGACCTCTGGGTTGGACGATAGTGATAGTACAAGGAGGATATCAGTACTGGTTTCTAATGAAGTATGGCGTATCTCATTTTTGATAGATTATAGAGTGGGGATAAAATCCACTTGAGTTAGGAATGACATTAATAGGGCCTTCAAACTGATCTAGCTAAGACTTGGGGAGGACCTTTATATGGGGATGTATAAGTATAGTGAGGATATCTGCACTGGTTATTGATGAAGCATTGAGGGAAACTACATTGATCAGTTGGAACATGGAGAGGTCATCAATATTTAATGTGATAGTGGGGAGGAAATCCTCATTGGTTTGTGATGAAATGGGGAGGACCTTCTCACCTAATCTCATCATCATGGGCTAGATCATAATGGCTTTTGGCAGTAGTAGTTCTTGACAAGGTCAACCTAGCATGCATGTAAGGAAGCTAAGGTCTCGATCCCAATTGGGTGAAGATGTATCCCCACTCATTTTTCCCAGGGATATGGTGGAATGTACAGATGGTGTAAGGGACCACTTTATCCAGGGAAGATGATTCCCCCTATCATCCATTGTCCAATGCATGTTCCGTTAGTTGATGTATGGTGGCCCGGACAATGTCTAGAGGACATGTGTATAGTCCAACTATTCATTATCTTGATGAACCAGTCACTGATAGCACTAACATGGCATTGTGGGATCCCTCCTTAGAAGCTACCAGGTGGTAGTCACAACTGAGGTGACTCGGGTATCCCCCACTTCCTCAGTGTAGGGGAATGATTCATAGAATTTCTCTAGGGATAGACTTTTGAAATGTGTTTTTGTTGGAATTGGGTGTGGGTTTTCCCTACATGGGAATTGTGGTGGATGTTTATGTGAGGTGCTGATGACTCTAGGTCATGGAGGTCCTTGTTCCTTGTGGGAAAGACCCTTCATACATGTACTAACATACGAGGGTTTCCATCATCTTCCATTGGATGATCTATATGGGTGAGATGGGAATTTTTTTCCCGATTTCTTTGGTCGAGTGGAAATTGTGGAAAATGTGGTTCCATGTATGATTTAAAAATTAAAATATCTCCTACCCCGGTGCCTATGGGCATGGGTGGTTTGTTTCCTATAGATAGGGTCTTGGAAAGTATGTTCATTCATTCATTAATATATGTGTAAGGGAATTTATGACCAATGCCCCAGTGTGATCCAATTTTCCAATGGTAGATAGGTACCCACACTGACAATGTCATTGACCACAGAATTCTAAACATTTACTACCCTAATTTTCATGAGTTACATGCCAGTACAACAATTTTATTAGTGGGATCTAGTTTTAGTTGTCTGATTCAGGTGACATGATAATATGATGATATCTCATAAACTAATAGCATCAATGATGATGAGAATATTTTCATGCTCTGTTCACTGTTTATATTTATGTGAATTTCATCGAGGAATGTGTCCATCATGCAACAGGGTCATGCAAGCACTTGATTATTTTATTGGCCCACATTCCAAAGTCATGAAACTTTCATCACATTCAATGATGATGTATTCTCCTTGATTGAACTAGTATGATGTGATGTCAGTTATTCAATCCACGTATTCCTCCATGGAACATTTTTCTTTGTCCAGGACTCTCTCACAGAGTTAAGTATTGTTCATGGAAATCATTCTTAGTGCCGTATCATCATGGAAGACAATAAATTTCACCGTTTCTGTCTCAACATACTATGTTCATCTAGGCTGGGAAGAATCCTTTATTCAGGAGAGTAGTGACATTGGGAATGACTGGATTGTATAAAGGATGGGAAGATTGGTTACCTAGATTCTTCTTCTTGGGAGGTAATCTCATTTGCGTTATCTTAGGTAAAAACACAATGAATTACATGTCGACCATGAGTTATGTAACTCTATGGGTGTATATCTTCGACGCCATTCACCTCAAGCATCCCACATTTTTTAGTTAGGTAACTAAATCTATAGGAATATATCATCCTCGTATTTCACCTTAGAAATACCATGATTATTCATGTGGTATGTGTTTAAGGTTATATCAGGTTCCATATCCTCTAGAGACAGATGAAAATTTAGGGTTTAGATGGTTCGGGGAATGAGTTTAATGTCTTTTGGAGATAGATGAGGTTTATCATAACTCCCCAGAGAGTCTCGTTATGGAGTTTTGTCCATAGGAGTAAATATGTCACACTGAGAAGTTTACTAATTGATGGATAAGAATTCCACATTGAGGTAGATCTAAGAGGTGTGTCATGTAAATGGAAGATGTCACACCATGAATGTAGATTCGAACACCCCATGAGGTGGATCAGGGAGGTACATCGCTTAGAGGGTGAACCTAGGTTTACCAATGGTTGGGATTGAACATGAGGGAGGTGTCTGATGTATCCTATTTGGAGGATATGGATCAAAAACCAGATAGTTCAATTGAATAGATTTTGTTCATCTGATAGGAAAAGTCAATGTATTTTAACATCATGTGGAAATAAACCCCTCATTATGAAGGGGGCATCGACGAGAGATGGTGTGGGGATTACATGTGGAATCTTCCCTTCACAGGAGGATTTATCTTGGTTGGTGATGGTGTGGGGACTACATATTGAGCTTCCCAAGGGACAGAGAAGAGATGTGGTATACCTGGTGAGGGGAATAATTTTGCTAAGGATGTGACTTGGAGAAAATTAGGGTGGACTAGGATGTTGGGGTTCGACATCAGGGAGGCTTCATACATATCCTAGTTAGTTTGGAATCAATGATTATGTATTTTGGAATGGTTTTGGGGATTATACTAAATGTACTAATCTAATCCATGTGGACCAAAAAGGATCATATTTTATTCGTAAGTTTTTTTAGGTTGAATTATACTTATCCAATAGAATTAAAACATGTGTTAGGTTAACTATGATATCATTTTTACCCTTAATTATCCTATTTACTTTTAACCGTGGTAAGTAAAAGTCAAAAGTTAATATTCAAAAAAAATTATTTTCATCTTTTTGAACCACATTCTACTTACAGATATTAACATTGTATCTCGGTGTTTTCAAATTCAACCAACAGAAGCGGTAAAATTATGTTTTATATAAATTTCCAAATTCTCCTAGGAGGTGGGTGAAAGACGGTAAAAAATTCGATAAAATTTTATATATCTAAAGTTATTATAAAATGACTCCAATGAATTACGTTGAACATATATATGTATTATGTATCTATTTTTACCTAAAATAAATTAAAATAAAATAACTAATTATTTAATTAAAAATTCAGCTTTAACCAATAATTTAGTGTTTTCACTATTCATCAAAAATTGAATGGTTTTAGAAAAATACCAAAAATTCATCCTAAGCCAATTTTCATATTCTGAATTCAAAAATTAAGCCCATTTTGAAATGTAAAATTTATAAAATTTCAAAAAGTGTGTATTACTATTCATAATGGCTAGTTTGATTGGTTTTGGTGTGTTATAATCTTGAAGTTGCGTACAATGCATGCTATTGCACTATTCAAAGGGAAACATACTGAGGAAGATTGGGGTGTTACATAAAAGTTTAAAGGTTGGGAAACTATCCCTAAAATTTCATAATTAGGTGGTATTTTTAGGGAAGGGGTTTCAAAATTATTGGAAGTGGGTTGCTAGTAATTGGTTGCTTCACGAATGGGAGAGGCTCCTTTAGGCACATGAAGACACCACCAATCATTCATGTAGTCGTAATTTTCTATCAGACCTGGTGAGGAACATCATTAATAATTCCCGTTTTCATAAAGGGATATCGTAATCTTTGGTGAACGGCATCACATGTTCAAAATGGGGTCTTTTTGAATAGGATATCTGTGACATCTAGATATTCATGATGAGGCAAGGCATTGCGAAGAAGACCCTTATGAGGGGTTTTGTTCTATTTTGTCCCAGTTTTTCTCTAATCTAGACATGTATTCCTTGAGTTTTCCAGTTTCTTGTATTTTTGAACCAATAAACTTGTAATAATTTCTTCTTGTAATTTTCTATTTATTCTTTTATCAGGTTTTGTAGCTCATCTATAACACCCCAAGATTCCATAGTATGTTATCTCTTTTCAATAAATAGCTTATATTCCATGCAATACTGACTTGGCTTGCATTATACACAAGATTTAGTTTTTTCTAAACAGAAAATAATTTATTTAAAATATATATTAATTTATCAGTTAAATATAGTAATATAAATTGTAAAAATTAAATTTTAAATGTTCTGTATAATTTTTTTACATAAATAAAACATATTTATAATGAAATGTATAAGTTTTGTTAAAATAGTTAAAAAACTATTTTATTAAAAGAATTAATTTTTATGTTCTTTGGGAAACAATAATAAAATCAATTTTAAAAACTCCTAAAATTGAATTAGATAAAACAGAATTAATTTTTGAATTCAGAATATCAAATATATATTGGGGTGAATTTTTTGTATTTTTTTTTTGAAAATATTCAATTTTTAATTAATAGTGAAAAATACTACATAATACCTAAAAACAGACTTTTTCATTTAAATAATTTTTTAAATTAAAATTTATATTAATTTCAAAATAGATACAAAATACCTATATTATTCCAATGTAATTCATTAGAGTCATTTTATAATAACAATAGATATATAAATTTCTATTGAACTTTTTAATGTATTTTACCCACCTTCTAGGGCCATTTTTAAATTTGCATAAAAATTAATTTTACCTCTTCTAAAAATTGTACTTCAAAAATATGACAGACACAGTCATCATCAGTATGTAAAATTTGGATCAATCAGATGAAAATAATTTTTGGTGAATATTAATGTTTGAATTTTATTTAACGGGGTTAAAATTAAATAGAGTAATTAAAGGTAAAAATAAAATTATAATAACATATAATTACCCTAACACGTGTCCAAAATCTATTGGATATGTTTTTTTCGAAAAAAATAAACCAACTGAAAAAATATGAACCTTTTTGATCCATTTGGATTAGATTAGGACATTTATTATATTTTTTTAAAGAATAGATAAAAGTGTATAATTAAAATTTTGATAACTACACAAATTTTTATATGGGGCTATACATAAGATAAATTCGACTTTAAATATTAATTTGAAAGATAAAAAAACTTCCTACATTATATTATTTTCTTTTTAATTTTTACAACTTAAACAATTAAATTTGTTTTTGACAAAATGATGATCCCGTAATTACCTTATTAATGAATAATTAAAATAATTAATATTATAAATATTAAAATAAATGAAAATTTTATCTTTTGATGAAATCCACTAATTTTATTGTTTAATATGAAATTTTATGGTTTTTTAAATTTATTCTTTTCTATGTAATCAATTTTTTATGACTTCATCAAAAACCAAATACTAAATACTGTCAAAATTTACATAAATGAGATTTTTTATAAAAACTAATTTATTAAATTATATAATATTCCAAAAAAATATATGATTTGGAACGTGAATTAGATAATTTTAGATATTTTTTTCATGAACCACTAAAGGTTTTATTTTTATTTTATTGTATCTATATTAACCATGTAGTATAAAAATAAAATAACACATGGTTAAAGTTAAATTATTTAACTATGTGTTAAATTTAAAAGATAATGTTAATATGGTGAGAGGAACATGTCTAAAACCTATTAGTTTAGAGGATTTAGTCCCATACCCAAATTATACTCTATATAAATCCATTTTGATCTATTAGACACCTAATGTAATTTTATAATAAACTAATGTTTAAGGCTTTTCCTAAAGTTCCCCTAACTTCTCTTATATAAGGTTACTTCCCCTTCTCTTAAATTAACATATCCAAAGCCATTTGGAATGGCCAAACCCTGCCCAAATATCCTCTAAACCTCCTTTAATTCATCCAAGAGGCTTTACCTAGAGTATAATTCCTATCAATGGAGCCCTTTTGTTAAAATCAAAAGGAAACACTCGAAGAAGAGGTAATTATTTTATCATATATTTCAAAGTTCTTTTATTCTTATTCTTCTTCTTTATTTGTTGTTACCATACTAAAATAATAAATCTAGTAAATTATACATGATGACATGTTATTATAAATATATTACAACCTTAATCACTATTCTATCCATTCTATGAATGACAATGTTGTTATGCATGCGTACGTACGGCTAACCGTCTCCACGTCATGGTATAGTTTATTATTCAATACCTATTATTTAAATGGGTATAATAATGAGTATATTTAATGTAAATAATTAATATAACATAGTAATAATTCTTTATATATTAAATAACATCCAATTAAACACGGTTTCACCATCAATAGAATGATATTTCTACTCGTGCATAGGTACGACTTACGTCTCCATGATGCGATGAGATTCATTTTCAACGATCACAATTCATGAATTTGTATAAATATATATATATTAATTAATTATGGGATATATGAAATAATATTTCAACTTGTATAATATATATTTGAGTATATAAATATATTTCATTCACTAACTTCCATTCAATATGATATGAAAATAAAAAAAATGTGTATGAGTACGAACGACCTACCGTATCCAAAAACAGTGTATTCCATGTCATATATCTATCTATTATACATATTTATATTCTGAATATATGTGATATATAGAAAAAATTTATATTCTGGATGTAATTAAATCATGATATAAGTCATACAATCAAGAATAACATTTTAAAACACGTACTACAAAGAAAGGGATTATTACCCGAAATGATACTTTAACATAGAAATTATTATTAAATGGGTAGTATAAAGTCATAAATGGATAATTTATGATATTATAAATATTAATAAGGTTCTTTTATAATTTAATAACATACAATGGTCATTATGAAGAATGTTAAACTTACCCTTGACCAAAGGATAGTACAAGGAAAGGGTTAATTCCTCAATTTCGTTGTTATCTGAGACTGTTTATGTGTAAGAATTTATTGGGAAATATTTATCATCCAAAATTTTAAATCATGATATAAGTGATACGATCCAGAATAACAAGTTCAAACACATACTACAAATAAAGAAATAATTACCCAAATGATACTTTAACATAGAAATTATTACTAATGTGTATTATAATGTCATAAATGAATAATTTATGATATTATAAATATTAATAAGGTTCTGTTATAATTTAATAACATACTATGATAATTATAAATAATGTTAAACATAACCTTGACAAAAGGAATGTACAAGGTAAGGGTTAATTCCTCAATCTCATTATTACCCGAGATTTTTTATGTGTAGTTAATTATTGGGAAATAATTATCATACAAAATTTTAAATCATGATATAAGTGATACAATCTAGAATAAAAAGTTAAAACACGTACTACAAAGAAAGAGATTATTTCCCAAAATGATACTTTAACATAGAAATTATTTTTAAATGGTTAGTATAAAATCATAAATGAATAATTTATGATAATACAAATATTAATATGGTTCTGTTATCCTTTAAAAACATACTATGTTCATTATAAATAATGATAAACATACCCTTGAACAAAGGAAAGTACAAGGTAAGGGTTAATTTCTCAATCTCATTACTATCTGAGATTGTTTATGTGTATGTATTTATTGGGAAATATCTAAACTCACCTTATTTATGTTTTATTTTCCCAGGATTCCAAGAAGTGTTCTATGATCGATATGCAGGGTTACTCTAGGGGAATAATGTATTTATAAAATAATTATATATGATGTGTTTAATGGTATAAATTTTAATGTAATGTTCATGTATTTTAATATATTTTCCAAGACTGTAAAACTGATCTGTCCATCAGTACTAGAGTCCTTATAATCATTCCAATATTATGTAATAATGCACAAGCTTCGAGTAACTGGGGTTGCAACATTACAGTTGGTGTCAAAGTATGTTTTCAATCATCCTTGGAAATGGATTTGGGAAACATAGATTAGGGATCAGAAATCTATGATTCACATTGAGGATAATTATAGAAGAACCCCTATAATTTTGGTAAAATCATGGATAACCTAGGATTAAACCTAAGATGTTATAGTTTGAAAATTCATTCCCTTAATTATGTGGATTTCTTCATTGATATTTTTTCCTCACCATGTGATTTTCGATCTTAGTTAATGGAGGAAAATAGAAGGAATTAGATTAAAATTGTGTTTGATGGAAAATATGGTGATTTTGAGCAACAAAATCGGATAATGACTTGAGAGAAAGATATTGTGATTATGAATAATCTGTTATTACGATATGTGATTAACAAAATGATCATTGATGACATTACTAACAATTTGTATAAGAGTAATATGAGTGTTTATAAATGTTCAAATTTTAAGAAGCATAGAGGAAAGAAGATTCAGTTTCCTATATGTCAAGTGGTAGGGAAGAATAACCATGAGAAATACCTCAAATGAAGAGGAATATGTAATCTCTAGGGGGGAAAAGGGTCATAGAGTGATTAAATATTATAGATTTCGATGTATGATCTGTAGAAATCATGGAAATTACCCAAAATAATCCATAGACCTAAGAATATACCACTAAAATAACGAAGGAAATTTTCCTTTCCAATAATTAAATTGGATGGATTTAAATATTTCTGTATTTGGATCCAAAATTTATGAATAAGTGAATTATATATGGAGTATTCAGTTTATGATTATCAGTATTTTTTTAAAGAATATGATGAATTGTTATAATGGAAATGAAAATTGATTTAAGGGTTAGATTATATTTAGAGAACATATGATTAAGTTAAAGATGTACCTTAATATGTTCCTTATGTTATGATTATAATGTTATGTTTGAATAAGTAAATTGGATGATGCTTGTTTCTTGAGAACATATTTTGGAATTTTTTAAAAGAGGGTTCTGCTATCATGGATGAAGTGTATAGTGTTTTGGGACGAATGGAATAATCCACTCTTTTTTCTAACATGTAAAAATGCATGTTTTCAATAAGGATATTTGATAAACCAGGGTGTTACCATGACTAAAGAGAATACATGATAAAGGTGTTAACATGCTTGGAATGTAACAACCAAGAAAATACATATCTGATGAAAGAGATAAATTCTAAGCCGCGATGGTTCAACTCTTTCTAAAGTTATAAATTTTTTGTTTTGGAAGGATTTTTAGGTTATGAATTATTGGATAGTAGAAGTTATAATCTAGTTGATGTTTTTCAGATTAATGAATTATCTCTCTAGTGGTAGACCTGTGCATACATGATAACATGTTCTAACACTTTTGGTGAGACAAATGGAATGAACTATCATTATATTTATAGATCACATGATCTTCTATCATTATAGGAATGAATAACTCAACTTCATTTCATAGTGTAACAGATGAAGTGAAAAATGATTGAAGCACAACCAAATGATGAGATTATGATTATGATACGTAATGAAATCAGGTATGTTTTCTGGAGTTCATATCATGATATTAAATGAATCCCTCAACATCAAAAAAACATTATCTAAAATTTTTTTATCCTAATACCTCATGTTTTGATTAATTGATGATATTATAAATCATTAAATATTTATGGCTTTGAGGCCCTCAATTTTCCATTTATTTTTCACTTGTTTGTGATTAATGAACACGATCAGACCTTATAAATATTTATGTTTTCCACCAATTATGTGCCTCTAATTTCAACCAAGTTTCTTCTATTCGAAATCCTAACTTTTTGGTGACTATTTCATTTCCCATTCCTTCTTATTAAGACTAAATTTTATTAACCCAATTTCTAATTTGGGTTTTTCACAGAGTTATCTTCAATTATCAAACATTTATTTTCGAAGAACAAATTCAAATTGTGAGGACACAATTTATTGATGGTGGGGAGAATGTAACACTACAAGAATTCATAGTATGTTACATTTTTAAAGTAAATAGCATATATTACATGCAACACAAACGTGGATTATGTTTTATGCAAGATTGATTTTCTGGAAGACTACATATTACTTATTTAAACGTAATATTTATTTATAAAATAAATATTATAATATGAAAAGTGGAAAATATATTTTAAAAGTTATTTATAATTTTTTTAGAAAACCAATAGATATTTATAATGAAATGTATATCTATTGTTAAAATTGTTTTATATTTGGAAAAAATATTTTCTTAAAAGAACTACATTTTATGTTCTTTTGCGATCAATAATAAAATTAATTTTAGACAATCCAAAAAATTGAATTTGGTAAAATATACTTCATTTTTGAATTTAGAATTTCAAAATCCGCTTATTGTGGTTTTTTGGTATTTTTATGAAAACACTCATTTTTTATGAATAGTGAAAAAATACAGCATAATACCTAAAAACTGACATTTTCATTTAAATAAAAAAATTTAATTAAAATTTATCTTAAGGTCAAAATAAATAAATAACATCTATATTATTCCAATGTAATTAATTATAGTCATTTTATAATAAGATTAGATATATAAAAATTTATTAACCATTTTAACGTCCAACTTCTAGGCATATTTACAAATCTGCATAAAATATAATTTTACCACTTATATGAATTGAATTTCAAAAATCCGACAAACATGGTTGACAACAGTATATAAATTTGGTTTATTAGGTTGAAAATAATTTTTTGTGAATAATAACTTTCGAATTTTATTTACCACGGTTAAAAGTAATATAGTAATTAAACGTAAAAATAATATTATAATATTATAAAATTCCCCCAAAAAATTTTATAATTATATTGTATAATTGTATTTAGACCGAAACAAACTCTAACATAAAAATATGTTCTTTTTTGATCAACTTTTATTAGATTAAGACATTTATTATATTTTATTTAAAGAAGAGTTAAAATAGTTAAATTCAAATTTTAATAACGTTTTTTAATATAGGGTTATACATAAGATAGATTCTACTATAAAGATTCCTTAGAAATATAAAAAGATTTCCTACTTCATATTATTTTATTTATAATTTTTAGGCATTAAATACTTAAATTTATTTATGACACTATGATGATGTAAGAATTATCTTATAATTGAAATATTAAAATAATTGATATTATAAATATTAAAATAAATTTAAATTGAATCTTTTGATTCCATCCAAGAATTTTCTTGGTTAATATGACTTTTTTGGGTTTTTTCAATGTATTTTTTCGAATTAATCATGTTTTTATGACATAAAAACATAATACTAAATACTGTCAAAATTCTCATAAATGTGTTAAAAAAAATATTTTATTAAATTATATAATAGTCCTGAAAATCTAAGATTTAGACAATGTATTTGATAGTGTTATATATGTTATTAATGAACCACTTCAGGATCTTTTGGAATTTTATATTAACTATAATCACCATGTAGTATAATAATACAAGAATACATGGTAAAAGTTAACCCATTTAACTAAGGGTTAAATATAAATCATAAGTTAATATGGTGACCTAAAAATGTATAAAACCTATTGGTTTAGAGATGTTCGACCCATACCCACCATAGAATTGAAATAAATTTATTTTCAGAATTAGAAACAGAAAATATGTTTATAATAAATTAATATTACAAGCTTTTCTAAAAGTGCCCCTCACTTCTATTATAAAAGGGTACTTCCCCTTATCTTAAATTCACACCTCCAAATCCATTTGGCTCGGCCAAAACCTAACCAAATATCATCCAATCCTACTTCAGTTAAACCTAGAGTCCTTAAATTGAGCAATAATCCTACCTAAGGAGCCCTTTAGTTCAAATTAATAGGAAACACACGAAGATGAGGTAATTATTTTATCACCTCTTTCAAAGTTCTTTCCATATTCTTCTTCCACTATCTTTGTTGTAACCATACTAAAATAAAAACTCCATTAAAATTTACATTTGAATAATTTATTATAAATAATGTACAACCATATTCCATATTCATTCTATCCTATGAATGAAAATGTCACCATGCATGCGTACGTACGGCTTACCATCTCCACATCATGGTGTAGTTTGTTATTAAACACTTATTATTTGAAAGGGTATAATAATGAGTATAATTAATGTAAATAATTAATATAACATGGTAATGATTAGGTATATATAATATACCATCCAATTAAACAAAGTTTCACCATCAATATAATGATATTTCTACTCGTGTGTACATACGACTTACTGTCTCCACGACGTTATGAGATTCATCATCCACGATCACCATTAACAAATTTTTATAAATATAAATATAAATATAAATATATTGATTTTTTATGAGATATATGAAATAATATTTATACTTTAATAATATATATTTATTTAGATAAATATATTTCTTTTACTAACTTCCATTCAATACGATATAAAAATGAAAATTGTATTTATGTGTACGTACGGCCGACCGTCTCTATAAACGGTGTAGATAATTTCATATATAAATATATTATACATATTTATATTATGAATATATATCTTATATAAATTAATATTTATATACTGTATTTAATTAAATCATGCTATAAGTGATACGATCAAGAATAATAAGTTAAAACATTGACGATAAAAAAGGGATTATTATACAAAATGTTACATTAACATGGAAATTATTTATACATGGGTAGAATAAAGTCAAAAATGAATAATGTATGATATCATAAATATGAATATGGTTCTGGTATAATTTAATAACATACTATGGTCATTATATAAGAGGTCAAACTTACCCTTTATCAAAGGAAAGTTCAAGGTAAAGGTTAATTTCTCAATCTCATTATTATCCAAGAATGTTTATGGGTAAGTTTTTATTGGGATATATTTGTAATACATCAACATTTCTCATAAAAATGTTTTCAATAAAATAATTTAATGTTTAATGGAAGGGGAACTTTAACTAGATCATAATGTTAAATTATTTAACAATTTATATTTCAAAATCTATTTAATTAATGTCCATGTTATCAAAATGATTTTATGGATTTATTTATATAGACTTGATTGTTTAAATGTTAATTCCATTGAAATGTTTCAATGTGGTATGGGACAGTTTGATTCAAAAATATCATTTAAATGACATGCTTTATAATTTTTGTGACTTTTAAATGATTTCATAATAAATTGATATTTCTCTCAAAGAGTTTTACTGATCATTTTAAACTATGTCAATATCCCTTACTGGATATTATTTTGGATTGAGGATGATTTATTATAACACAATATTCCATATTTTATTGAATGATTTATGATATGTTTTACTATGGATGTATTATTTTTATACCATTCATGGTTTATGGTTAAATTACTAACATTTAGTATCATAGTTTTAATACAAATTATTGTGTTATGTTTCAGCCTTTTCATATGAGGAATGCATAGGAATTAGTGGGTGACAGGCAGGGCCCCCTATAGCCACTCGATGCATCGGTGTGTCTCATGAGAAAAATTGGGGTCTTGGCATAAGTCCTTGACAAAATATTTGTGAATGGTCATGGAACAAGGCATTGCTGTAGTAGTTATTATGTATAGAATTATGCATTCCCTTATTATGAAATTAGTTATTAGATGTGTTTATTTGACTAGTAAAATTACATTGTGCATGTTTATATGGAAATCTATTACGTGTTTTACCATATTATGTTCATGTTTTATGTTAAAAAGGATTATGTTTTTTACTATACATCTTGTCTTAAAAGATTATAGCTTCCGCTGAATTATTTACCTTACTGAGCATCTAAGCTCACCCTTTTTATCTTTTATTTTCCCAGGATTCCAATAAGTATTTTATGATTGTTATGCTAGGTTATACTAGGGGAATAATTTCATTCTCAAAGGATTATCTATGATGTGTTTTATTTTATAAATTAAAATGTAATGTTCATGTTTTTTATCTATTTTCCAGTACTGTTAAACTGATCTGTCCTTTGGGACATGATTCTTTGTAATCATGCCAATGTAATGTAATAATTAATTGGCTTTAGGTAACTGGGGTTGGGTCATTACAACAACCCTTTCTTATTTATGTCCCCATGTTATCCCATGATGTTTTTAAGAATGATGCAATATTATGATCATGTTTAGGAAGTTTTCAGTAATGTTGATGTACCATTTTTTAAAATTGTTATGTAATATAAATAATTTCCCAAATACACTAGGATTATCAATACTTTGGGTTTAATATGAGTATTCTTATATAAAATATTGTGAATGAATGTTTAATGAAGACATGAGTGGTCATAATGGAGATCACGAAACAACATTTTTAGAACGAGATATGCCACCTATTTTGAAGAATGAAACATGATCATCAGACCCTCATGTTAGCCTATATGTACCCATAAATAGACATAGATAAGAAGAACATTGAATATAATAAGAGAATACCTTCATAGTGTCACCCCCCATAGATGTGGTCTCTTATAGAAAATCCGTATAGATCAAATAACTATTCCCTTGATCCAGCATTGAATCACATGTATAATAGATGTTGAATTTAAAGATACTCAATACTAGGGATCTTTAGAATACCAAGACATGTCATTAAATATTTTTGTCATCTTCCACTATTCACGATACTCTTATATTACCTATATCTTCTAGTTATATCTCAAGTAATCGGAAAAAAAAATTTCCCTTTCTTATAGTGTAAGCCAACTCGAAGTCGAACTACTATAGTAACTCAACCATAAACCTCTGTTTAAAGTTCAAACCCAATAAAAAATGTTTTATTTAAGGATCCTATATTATTTTTGAACAAAAAAAAATCCCACCCCAATGATAGGGTCACCAATATCTATGGGTGTGTTTCACCATATCCAACTCTAGATCCTGATTAGAAAAATTCCTCTACTGCAGTGTCAACATCCGAAATCCATAAGTAACTACAAGATTCTCTATAATAATGAATTATTTTGAGTTCGAACCTAGATTTGACATAGTACATAGTATATTCCATAATAGGATTTAGAATTACCCCTCAACATAAATTTAAGAAAAAAACATTATCACTTTCTTTGTTATCCAAGATATCATTTCTTCATTACGAAAGATTTCTTGGATAAAATGATGATAATAGAATACTGGAACCCAAAATCTATGAATCTCAAAGGCATTTTTGGGATTCACCCCAGATACCAAAGATGAAATCTTTTCTTGGTACACTAACACACCATTCTCTATGATAACATGACCTAAAAAGTGCACTCTACCAAACCAAAAGAGAAATTTGGATATCGTGGCATAAATTTGGTAATCTCATAGTATAATTTTTTGTCAAGATATCAGGCATGATCATTTGTAGACTACGAGTACACCAAAAATGTTTTGATGAAAAATAAAAAAAAATAATTCAGAAACATATTGTATATCTAATGCATTAGGTCCATAAAAAATATTGATTCATTTTTTATACAAGAAGGAATCACCACATACTCATACAAGCCATAAATTCTCATAATATATGTATGAGGTATGTCAGATAGTCTCACCCGGAACTTATGGGACCCTAACCTCAAGTTGGACATTGAAAAAAATGTGAACCACTTTGATGATTGAAGAGATAATTGATATGTTCAAGAGGATATTATTTGTAGAAAACTATCTCGTTTAGCCTATGATAATCCATAAAAATGAAATTTCCCATCATCCTTCTTATAATAAAGGTATAGCATAATCCCTCAGGGACGTACTAGGGAATATGAATCCATTAAATAACATATTTTCAAAGTGAACTTTCAACTATTAAACCGATGTTTCTTCCATACTATAGGATGGAATTGAAACAAGATCAAATCCTGAAATCAACTAAATTTAGAAATCGATCTCATATTCATGTGGTAAGCTTTAGATTTATTTTGAGAAAATACATAAACATTTTCTTCCACTAGTGGAAAATTCTCTAAATAAAATTTTTTGTCATAAAAAATAAACCATGATTACTAGGTCATGAGAAAATTTAGTGTACACTAATTTTATACTTTTCCACAGGCTTACAAATCCCACTCTCCATGGAAACTATAATTTCCCTTTCTAGAGACCAAAAAGTAAATCTCCTCAGATAACCATTGACAAAATCATAGTATAGAACTAGTCAATCCATACTAAAAATCAAATTTAAGGCTATCATTTATATAATAAAATTATCTTGAATTAAGTTGTATCTAAAATATTCAAGAGAACATTACTTGAAATATTTTATAGGCTTTTTCATCACTCTTAGATGTATGATGATGCTCATAATTTAATCCATCTTATCCACAAGAAAACCCATACCATTTAAAAATTGTGAAAAAAAGGAATGATATGATCCAATATAAAAAACACCAGAATTGGTAGATGAAACATGATTTATAACTTAGATAGTATAAGGAACTACATCCAAACCAGTCAGAGTAGACTGTATAGTTTGTAACTGAGTATCCCCTCTTTCCTAGGACCCACTCTGACATTTATGTGACACTACCTCCAACTGGAATGGGTGTTCCTATGTTGTGTAATATTTCTAATACCTCATCCTAATAATCCTATTGAACTCCATATACCTATACTTTTTAGGTTAACTAAGTCATTCTCAAACTTCAGGGCCTATCCTGATCCTCTACCACCACTCAAAAATTTTATTCCCCTACAAAACCTCTAAAAATGGACCATACAACTACAAGCGCAACACATTAAAATGGGGTATGGATATTTTGGGTGCTTATGGTCATCCTCAGAACACTGAATGTATTATATCAGTCTATGATCCTTTGATTATTTTTCATTTCCCCAGTCTATCTTCCCACAACTTTCATGGGTGTAACTATCACATTGAAAAAAATATCTATAGAATAAAATCCCTATTATCACCCCACTAAGATTCCCAGGACACCACTCATGGATTCCCTTAGGTTCCCCTCTATAATAAGAGCATTATTCATCTCATATTTCATGTTTCAATGGTTGTAGATATTCACTTTCAACTTTATCTCATAGCATAGCACATCCTGAAAATGAATTACCCGGATGATGTCTTCAACATGCATGGATAAAGAAAAACATTTTAGGTTAGTGAATAAACCAACATAATACATCACTAACATAACAACTGACATTAAGTTCACAAACTACTGAGACCTCAAATTCCTTAACATCTATAGATAGATGTCGATTAGGAAGTTCACCTCTAAATAATTCTTGGTTCAGTCTTCTTACTACTCATCCAACTATAGGATATGGCACAGGTATTTGGATAGTACTTTTATAATGGAAGAAGAAATTTATAACCCATTGTTTTTGTTATTCTAAAGGTTCTTAATGATCATTTAGACTCAATCATTCCCTGACTCTGCTTCATGGGGGCCTTTCTTTCCATTGAAAATTTGCAGATGTTGTAGATAACAATCTCTCATCAGTCCAGACATTTAATGAATAGTGTGAGAAGTCTCCCTATCCATATATCACATGTCATATAGGAAGCTATCATGGAGAATATTATCTATATTTTTTCTCAGATCCATAGGAATCTATGGTTAAACTATGTAATGAGTGGGATAATTACCACTATCCCAATGCTCAATTTTAAAATGAAATTGAATAATTTCTCTATAATTGTTAACACACTCTTTATAATGCATGATATGCAACAAGATAAACCTATAAATCCTACATTAGTTGATAATAATAAATATCTAATTGTTAATATAGAAATGGATTCATAAGTTATTACTTTAATATCCTTGAAGATTCATCCATTTCATTTTTTCAGATAAGTAATGGATTAATTTTTTCTAATTATATATAATGATATATGATATGAAATAAATATTTCCATAGCCTGAACATTCCATGTCAACATATATCCCTAAGTTCATACCATTATTTAAAATACTTATATAATTCTATATCATCCAATGAGTAATATTTCATTCAAAAGTGATATTAGATAATAACTAAATCCACCGAGGTGAAATAACATTTAATTGTAACAAGAGAACATCATGAACCATAATCCCACATCTCGGAACTCAGGTTTCCCCCAATCATGAGTGAGATACTCCCATAAGAATCTCATTAACAAGGAACAACACATGAAAGGGTCCTATATACATGTCCAAAAAAATAAATAAAAAATAACCTCCTCTGATATAACTTTGTAACATCCCAAACTCATTTCTTCCTCATGGGACCATTTCAGGCCATTAATGGACTTTATGTGCACCCCCCATATTCCCAGAGTCAACAAACTAACAACAAGGGTGTAAGGAACATAGTGGGAATATTATACCCAAAACAGTACTATAGAAAAATTACCATAAACAATATGAATCATTAATATGAAAACTAAAAAATATAAAGGGAAAACTGAAAAATAAAACTAATAATAGAAAAAAAATTTAATGATGGGATCAATTTATCTAAATGGAAATTATAACATCATAAAAGTAAAATAATAAATATGATTGATAAAATGAATCATCAAATCCCCAATCATAAATCCCTATTCAGTCCCATCTCCAAGATCTATCCCATCTAGCAAAAAATCAATCAATGTAGGAACCCTTTCCATAATATAGTCAAGAAACCATGGAATCTTCCCAAGTAAAAAGTGGCTCCAAAAATGGGTTCCTGTAAAACACAATAGGACCATTCCCATGGTGTCTCATATTATCCACAAATCATAATCAGGGTATGAAATTTTACAACATACAAAAAAGTAAATTAATAAATTAATGACTGTTATTAAAAAGAACCCACTAACCCTCGAGCTCTGGGGTGTATCTTAGGCTAGCGAAACCAGATACAACATCATTGTAGATGTAACTAACCACATCATGAGAATATTAAAACATAAACACATCTCCCTAAGGTATATCACCCAAATAATTAAAGAGGAACTGAGAAAAATACCAATTAGAATTATGTCACTACCAGACACAATCCATTTAAGAATTACAACAACACTGAACAAAATCTCTATAAGCATTACAATAAAATAGAGAACAATATAATGTAAAGAATATATGTGAAACATTCCTCTATGAATTACAGAAGTACCATTCATAAGAAATATATGTATTACAGTATAACCATAAACAATCCTTATAACCATTCAAACATAATAGGGAAGAATCCCTATAAAAATTAAAATATATCCAGAAGTATAAAAAATTAAAAATTCTAGGCCAATATAACACATAGAAAATATCAAGAATATAAAAAATTTCATTACATTTGACCTTGGTTATTTAATCAAATCACTAATTGGAAACCATTTATTATATTTATTCAAATTACTATATTAAAATTTTATTCCATTTCTAAGGAAATTGAATTACAATGTTAATAATACTAATTCATCACAGGTTCAATGGTTAACACTCCTCGGGTGGGTGTAATTATAGTCTCAATTCCAATGAAGCATGTGGTATCTTCAAGAGATATATTCATCTCATTTATTAAAAAAATGGATTAACATTTATGTCAGGTCAAACACATAGTGTGATGTCATGGTTGTTTATATCAAACAAACATGAAATTACATAAATAATCACTATGGAGATGATACAGAACACAGACAAAAAAATAAGTGAAAATAAAGAACATTCCTCAATGTCCAATGTAGAAATTTGGTTTCTACTTCCTTTCATTCAACAAAACATAGAAACCCCATCAGAACAGGCGATCTAATCTAGATCTGGGTTTCCCCATCCTAGACATGGGTTCTCTTTAATGGTAAACTTATAGAAAAATAAGTGGAATCCAAAATGAATGTTTTAGATTAATCCTATAGTTTTGGAACACCATGATCCAATGGAGACAATAAAAATTTCTAATGGAACTCCCAAAACTACCTATGGAAGGGAAGGAATTTATGAGAGAATGTTGAATGAGTGATGGAAAAGAAACATATAATGAGGTTTGATATAACATACTAGACATACACCCTTTAGGATGTAAATTATTAATTCATGTTATGAATAGTTGATTTTATATATATGATAAAATTATATTTCTATTTAAATAAAACATATAAAAAATTTCATTATATCAATGCATCTCATGCCTT
Organism: Viscum album; assembly: GCA_963277665.1. NCBI lineage: Eukaryota > Viridiplantae > Streptophyta > Magnoliopsida > Santalales > Viscaceae > Viscum > Viscum album. The sequence continues at coordinate 812,290,384 of OY728122.1, read as the reverse complement.
AAATGGAATTCATAATCTCTTCCCCAAACCATTCATCCCTTAAAGGATTTTCATGGCGTCTTCCAAGGGCCTTTCTATTCATATATTTAAACTTCAAAATGTAAATATATCCTATATATAGACTTAACCTACCCCGACATTTCTTTTCCATATAAAAATATTACTCAACTAATACAAAGGATCAATCACAAATTTCTAATAAAAAACAATTGGAAATTATGTTGTTTAGTGACGAATATAATGAGATACATACCTGGGAAAATATGGGAACATACAAATATCCCACTATAAGAAACTCACACATCATAAATACCCTATTAAACCTAATTTATCAAAATTCCATCTATTGTAATGTGTATTCCATGGAAATGTCAATCCTCAAATGTAATTATTATCTCTTTCTTAAGTCTATTTTCATAATCTAACACCTCAAAATATGTTATAAACATAATAGCATAATGAATTTAGCATCATTAGTATACATATATTTTATTATATTAATGGTATAACACTTATTTACTCACATAAATCCACTTATATAAATAGAGGAATGTCAATGATGAGTGTGCACAAACTACCACATCCTTGAATAACAATTTAATGTTTTTCATATAGCATTTTATTATTTATCATAATATATTAAAATCTGGATCACCATCTTAAAAACAATAAATATGATCATTATTCTTCTAGTATGATTATATTACAACTAAATCATATTACAATCATTCATTAATAATGGTAGGTTCATGTTGGGGTCAGTATAACCACTTAATATAAAAACTAATAATTTACATCATTGTTTACTACGAGAACTTATTTACTAGTATAATATGATATAAATATATATGTAAAGTTTTTTAGTTTTTTCAATGTCGTATAAAAATGTAACATATTAATTAAAAAACATCTTTATAACATTATGAATAACCAAAACATGATCATCTCGTATTTAATATTTGTGGTTCGTAACTAAAAATAACAAGAAATAAAATTATAGAATTATAAACTATCTAAAAACATATATTTCATTAGCCTATATGATCTAATATCTATTCACATTTGAAAGGAATAGATACGTACCTGACCATTATGAAACTACATCGAAGGAATAAATATTTATTACACTTGGTGTTGAAAATAGATAAAAACTAGATTATATAAATAGAATGATTATAAATGAAGAGTATAAATGGTTTTGGTTATGAAAAAATTTCATGGGCATGTATTTAATAAAATGAATTAAATTATTCAATACATTTGGTGTATGTTTTTAGTAGATTAGGATTGAGGTAAGGGTTTTCATTTCAAATTATTCAACTTGAGACATGTTTGGAATTACGAAACCATGTTCATTTATATGATGTATATAATGTATATTTTATATATAATATCATGAATTTCATTTTAATCATGGTATTTTAATTTCAATTATAATCTGTATCTTTAATGGAGCAATGATTAATAGGTAACTCAAGTCATAAGAATTTTCCTCATATAAATTCTAATTCCATGGGGAATATTACATGTTATACGCCATGTTTACATTGTATTGTCTTATAACAATTTACTAAATAATTAATGTAATATACTCTCTTTTATTGTAATTAATTGGAAAAACTATTCCAAATCATATTCTTTTCTTTAAATTTATTTTTTCTCAAGTGTTACCCAAATCAAAATAGTTTTTGGTAAATCAGTTTACATTCATTATGTTTCGATCATTCAGTTGAACTGATTTCATATATATTATGTAAATGATTACCTTTGATTATATAATGTTATATTTTCTAATTTTTTATATTTTTATCGCAAAAAATAATTCTAAAAAAATTCATTCCTCATGGGTAAAGATTCCCATAAGGGATATTGATAACACAAATCTCCTTTATCTGAGTTATAATTTTTATTCATGAATGTTTCTTTTCCACACATGGGTTATCCAACTCATGTATTTTATCATATTGTATTTTATAATCCACATTGTGAAAATTAATTTTTTACACAAGTGAATTTTTTTTTCTATTCTTATAATTCGAGTTTTTATCAAAGATATATTGAAAATATTAAAAGGGAGTTTTCCATTTACATTTCTTTTGTTTAATACCCATCCCTAAATTTACCCAAGATAATTATTAGGTATCCTAAAAGCCTTATTACTGAATATTATTTTTAAAAATTAATTTTTTTATAGGTTTTTTACATCACCATTTGAAATAGACTTTTGAATGTGACCTACAATGTTGACCTTACATCAACATCAAAAATATTTTCCAAGAGATCTTTTATGTTTTAACTTCCATTTACTATTTAATTTTCAAAATTATTTAACCTAATAGGGTTTATGTTTCACAATTTACACTCAAATATATATTTATTTATTTTTGAATGAACTCATGGTACCAAATAATCCAATTCATGTTCCCTTCTATGGTGCATTCAAGAATTTTTTACTGGGGTGTTTTTCATCTATGTCGACATTATTCTTTGTATGATTTCATAAATTAGTTTTATTGTTTGTTAAAACTATCCACCTTATTTTCTAGATGGTTTATGATCAAATTATACTTTTTATATACATGATGTAATGTATTGTCATGGTATATATTATTATTCTGGTATAGATGATTATTTGAATGTTGACTATGTATTGTTTGACCATCAAACTATTTTCATAGAATATATTATTATAATGTTAATCCTTTTATTATTCTTATTAAAAGTATTGAATTATTTTATGATTATTAACTACTAACACTAGTTTTTCATGTATTTATATTCTGTAATCTCCATTATATAGATAAAAACACTTTGATTGTGCCAATGGTTCCATAGGGAATGGTATTAATGGTCTTGTTGAATATAATGTTGAATGAATTTTATATAATTTGGTGAGTTGTGGGGAATAAAATTTTATATATCCTCAATGAATTAATAGGTAACAAGAGAAAAAATTGGTTGGGTTTTAGGGTATAACTCTTTCCATAGCACAAGGCTTTATCATCACATTTTGATGTCAGAGATTATGATTTACATCAGTATGAGATTTGTTTAATAAATATACATTTTTTAATTTACTTTCATCGATATAGAATGATCTTAGATTTAGTTTTCTATATATTTATATAGATTATCTATTCCTATGATATTATGTATACCATGATTATATTTTGGACAAATCTTGTTGTATAATTCACTTACTGAGCATTTGATCTCACCCCTTATTGTGATTTTATTTCCCCAGGATATGAATAAAATTATGTCACATTACATATTTAAAAGGATAACATGTGTAGAATAATTTATTGGAGATTTTGAAGACTTATTGTAGAGTTTTTATTTTCTCATATAGTGTGAAAAATATTTATCAGATATAAAGAAAATGGATTTTGATATTCTATTACTGTCTTAATTTTTTTAATATCTAATAATTTCTTTGGAATGTATTCCACACAATATTTTATTTATTTCATGTATTTATGGGATAATTATTTTCATGAATCTATTATTGGTATCAAAATTGATATGAAAACTATAGGTTTATGGAACATGATCTAGCAGTGTGGGTCTGAGGAATTAAAATAGTTAACTACCATGGGTATGTGGAATTACAGATATGTAAAAATGGGTTCAATTCTGGTGTGTTTTTAAGGATTCTTATGAAAGGGTAATTTTTGGAATTGTACTCATTATATAGGTACTTTTATGTGTTAGGAAAGGAAAATTATTGTTGGAATTTTTTTTGGGAGACCTAGTGGAATTATTATCTTGCAATGGATATTATAATAAATAGATTCATCTTTCAATGAACTATTATTTAGAGTATGAAATAACATGGTTTAATTTGTTTTCCTATTGGTTATTCATTTTCTAATATGGTTATTATTTATTAACTATGAAAATATCCCCCCAGGGTTATGGGAATCTAAATAGGGGAAGCATTAGTTTCACTATGTATTATTAATGGGATAGTAGTGGGTTGTGTGATGAAATATTGATTATTGTATTATTATTCATTCTGAATGTGGTTGTTGATTTTTATAAATGTGATGGCTCTTAATATGGGAGTGGGTTGTGACATTCACTTTTGATCGATTGAACCTACTTTATGATGAAATGCATCATTATACACACCTTTCATGATTTTTGTGTTGTTTCTAAGGAAGTGAGTCATTATATAACCATTAACTAATTTGAATGTTCTTACCATTGAATCAATTCAATATAAACCCCTTCTTGGAGTCAGATACACTATTGAATTATTTCATGGATGTTATGGATTACTTATTGATTATCTATAAATTATGATGTTGTTATTTCCCATGGGATGTGTATGATATTCCCCACCCATGTTTTATATTTTAATCTACAGTTTTTTGGACCGTCATATATTTTATGTTTCTTCAATGGTATAGTTTTGGTTTAACCTATACGATTCAATGACACAGGATGAAACATGTAGGGTTGTGAATCATGGTGGACTGGTTAGCACAAGATAGACCAACATAATTATTTTTATACTAAGTGTTCTTTACTAATTTAAATTACATTCTCAAAATGAAAACAATATATATTATATCATATTTTATAATAAATATTTGTGGTGTCCTATAAAAATTTACATTTAAACCATTTATATACACATCAAATGATGTGAAGACCATATGTCTAGAATGAAGGCTGAGATATGACCGATTTTATAAGTGATAAAGTTAGAATAACATGAAGGGGGTATGAAGATAAAACCCAAACATGTCAAAAGATTATATAACATGATATTTTTATATTTATTTTGATTCATTTGTATGCATCCTTATGTGAAAGGCACAATGATCCATCGAGTTTCTGTTGTATGCTAGGATTTCATAGCATGGGTGTATTTTTATTACATACTTTCATGTATTTTATTTTATTTTGAACATTATATTGACACATAAATAAGGCTCCGAAAATGTGATCTTGTAAACCTCTATAGGTTGATAGCCATGATATCTCATAATATCTACAAATCAAAACTAGTGTATGAAATTTTATAACATACACAAAAATTAATTCATTAATTAATGATTCGTATAAAAAAACCCACTAACCCTCGAGCTCATTGTTGTCTATTAGGTTCTCCAAACCTGCTATAACATCATCGTAGATGACACTAACCACATCATGAGAATACTATAACATTACCACCTAACCCTAGGGTATATCACACAAGGCATTAAAGCATAATCATGAACAATACCCATAATAATTATATCAAAACTAGACACAATCACTTTAATAATTACTACACCACTAAACAAAATCCCAATAAGAATTATAAGACAATAGAGAATAATATATTATAAAGTATATATGCCAAAAAATTCCTCTATGAATTACGGAATAACAAGTCATAAGATGTATAATTATTAATGTATAACCATGAATATCCCTATGACCATTCCAACATAACCGATAAGAATCCCTATAATAATTACAACATATCCAAGAGTATAAAAATGTCAAAATTCCATGCCAATATTACACATATAAACATCAAGAATATAAAATTTTCATTATATTTCACCACAGTTATTTCATCAAATTTTCAATAGGAAATCATTTATTATATTTACCCAAATTAATATAGTACAATTTTATTCCATTTCCTAGGTATTTGAATTCCAATGATAATAATACCAATTCCTCATAGGTTAAAAGGTGCACACTCCTTAGGTGGGAGTAAGTCTAGTCTCAATGTCAATTAATCCAATGGGATCTGTAAGAGGTATTTTCATAGGATTTATCAAGTAAAAAGGATTAACATTTATGTTAGGTCACACACATAGTGTGCGGACATGGTTGTATATATCAAACAAATATGAAATTCCATAAACAATCTTTATCGAGAAGATTCAGGACACACACTTATAAATAAGTTAATGAAAAGAATAATCCTCAACGGACAAGGTTTAAATTTGGTATCTCCTTCATTCCATTATAAAATACTGAGAAACCCATCAGCACAAGCGATCGAATCTGGATTTGGGTTTTCCAATACAAGACATGGTTTTTCCATAATTGTAAACTTATAAAAAAATAAGGAGAATCCGAAATGAATGCTTTAACTTAATCCTATAGTTCTAGAACTCCATGATCAAATGGGGACTAGATTATGGTTCCAATGGAACTCCAAAAACAACCTACGGAAGGGAAGGAACTTATGAGAGAATGTAGAATGAGTGATTGAAAAGAACATTAAATGGAATTTGAAATAACCTACTAGACATGCCCCATTTAGGAAGTACATCATGGATTCATGTTATGAATATGTGATTTGATATATATGATGAAAAAATATTTCCTTTTAAATGAACCATATAAAAAAATTCAATATGTCAATTAATCTCATGCCTTAATTGGTATTCATAGGCTCTTCCCTAAACCATTCACGCCTTAAAGGATTTTCATGGGTTCTTCCTAGGTACATTTTATACATAAATTTCAAATTCATAATGTTTATATATCCAATATATAGACTTAACCTACCCCCACTTTTACCTTTCATATAAAAATCATACTCAACTAGTACAAAGGCTAAATCACTAAGGTCTAAATCCCAAACAAATGGAAACATGTTTGTTTAGTGAAGAACATAATGAGATACATACATGGGAAATTATTAGATCTTAAAAATCTCCCACAATAACAAACTCACAAATCTTAAATAACCTCTTAACACTAATTTATAAATATAACATCTATTTCTACGAGTATTCCATTGAAATATCAAGCCTCAAATGTCATTATTATGACCTTCTTATGTCACTTTTCATAATCTTACTCTTCAAAATATCTTATTACCATGCTAATTTAATGAATTTTGTATCTTTAGTATACATATATGATGTTATATTAATGTAATAACACTTATTTACTCACTTCATTCCACTTATAAAAATAGAGGAATGTCAATTATTATTGTGCACAGACTACCACCTCCATGAATAACCATTTATTTTTTTCATCTAGCATTTTATTATTTATCAGAATATCTTAAAATATATATCACAATCATAAAAACAATAAATATGATCGTTATGCTTCTAGTATAATTATATTACAACTAAATCATGTTACAATCATTCGTTAATAATGGTAGGTTCATGTTGGGGTCATTATAACAACCTACTAAAAATTCTTGAAAATTTACATCTTTGTGGACTGTGATAACATAATTACTGGTATAATATGATATAAATATGTAAATAATGTTTTTTAGTTTTATTAAGGTTATATAATAATGTAACACATTAAATAAAAGAAAATCTTTATATCATTAAGAATCACAGAAATATGATCATCTCTTATTTCATATTTGTGGTTGAAAACTAAAACTAACAAGAAATGAAATTACAGATTTATAAACAATCTACAAACATATATTTCAATAGCCTATATGATGTATTTTTATTCACTTTTGAAATGAATAAATATCAACTTGATCTTTATGAAACTAGTTCAAAGAAAATATATTTCTTATACCTGGTGTTGAAAATAGATAGAAACTAGATTATATACATAGAATGATTATAAATGAGGAGTATAAATGGTTTTGGTTATGTATTTAATGAAATTAATTTAGTTATTCAATACATTTGTTGTGTGTTTTTAGTATATGAGGATTGATGTAAGGGTTTTCGTTTCAAATTATTCTATTTGAGACATGTTTTTCATTATGAACCCATGTTTATTGATGTGATGTACATAATTTAAATTTTAGATATAATATCATGAATTCTATTTTAATCAGGGTATTTTATTTTCAATTATAATATGTATCATCAAAGAGGTATGGATTAGAAGTATACTCAAGCTCTAAAAATTTTCTTGATATAGATTCTAATTATGTGAGGCATATTACATGTTATAAACCATGTTTACATTGTATTGTCTTATATTGATATATTATACAATGAATCTCATATTCTTTATTTTATATTAATTTAGTGGATAAAATATTCCAAATAATGTTCTTTTCTTCAAATGTATTTTGACTCAAGTGTTACCTGAATCAAAATAGTTTTTGGTAAATCAATTTTCATTCATTATGTTTCAATCATTTAGTTAAAATGATTTCATATATATTAGGTACATTATTACCCTTTATTATATTATGTCATATTATGTAATTGTTTTATATTTTTACCGCATAAACTACTTTTAAATTTTTTTAACTCATCATGGTGCATGATTCCCCTAAGGGATATTGATAAACCAAATTTACATTCTTTGAGTTATAATGTTTCATACTAAATATTTATTTTCCACACATGGGTTCTCCCACTCTAATAATTTATCATATTTTATTTTATCATCGATATTGGGAAAATTAATTTTTATCACAAATGAATGTCTTTTTACAATGATTACAATTCATGTTTTGAATAAAGGTATTTTGAAAATAATAAAACTGTGTTTTCCCTTTCAATTTTATTTATTTTTATCTCCCTCTCTAAATTTACCAAAGATAATTATTTTGTATCCTCAAAGCTCGATTATTGAATAATATTTTTAAAAATTAATTGTTTTCATAGGTTTTTTACTTCACCATTTAATATACAGTTCTGGAAATGACTTATAAAATTGACCTTACACCAACATCAATAATGATTTTCAAGAAAGTTTTTAATTTTCAACATCAATATACCTTTTAATTTTGAAAATTATTTACCATAATGATGTTGATGTAATAGAATCTATACTATAATATATAATTATATTTTTTCTAAATAAACTCATGGTACCAAATAATCCAATTCATGTTCCCTTATGGGGTGTATTCAAGCATTATTTTATAAGGATGCTTTTCATCTATGACAACATAATTATTTGTTTGATTTCATAAATTAGTGATATTTTTTGTTACAACTATCCACCATCTTTTCTATATGGTTTATGATTATGTTAACCATTTTATTATCATGGGGAAAAATATTGTCATATTATATATTATTATTCGAGTACATATAATTATTGGAAGGTTGACTATGTATTGTTTTACCAAAAAACTAATTTATTAGAATATATTATTATCAGGTTACCCCCTTTAGTAACCTTGGTAACTGTATTAGAATTACTCATGATTATTAACTACTAACATAAGTTTTTCATGTATTGATATTCTATATTCATCATTATATAGATAATTTTTTTTTGATTAAGCCAAATATTCTTTAGGGAATGGTATTAAAGGTCTTGTTGACTTTAATGGTGAATGAATTTTAGATAATTTGGTGAGATGTGGGGAATATAATTTTATATGTCTTAAATGCATTTATAGGTTACATGAGAAAAAATAGGTTGGGTTTTTGTGTAAATCTATTCCCATAGAAGAAGGCCTTATCATCACATTTTGATGTCCGAGATTATGAATTACATCTGTATGATATTTTTATTATAAATATACACGCTTTTATTTATTTATATGGATAAAAAATGTTCTTAGTTTTAGATTGTTATATCATTATAAAGATTTTATATTCCTATAACATTATGTATTCCATTATTATATTTTTGAAAAATCTTGTTATATGCTTCCCTTACTGAGCATTTTATCTCACCCCTTATTATGATTATATTTCTCTCAGTTACGAAAAATATTATTTCAAATTACATATTTAAATGGTTAACATGTGTGGAAGAATTTTTGGGATATTTTGATGACATATTATAGATTACTTATTTTCTCATATAGTGGGAAAATGTTTTATTAGATACAAAGAAGATGGATTTGGATATTTTATTATTGTCTTAATTGTCAAAATATCTAAACCCAAAATGTTTTTGGAATGTATGAAACACAATATTTTCATTATTTCTTGTATTTATAGGATATTTATTTTCTTGAATCAACTGTTGGTATCAAAATAGATATGGAATGTATAGTTTAATGGAACATGATCTGGCTAAATGGGTCTTAGGAATTACAGTAGTTGAATACCATGGGTAAGTAGAATGAATTACTTATAGAAATTGGTTAAATTGTGGGGTGTTTTTATGTTTGTAATAAAAGGGGAATTTTGGAACTTTAATCATTTTGGAGTAACTTTTTGTTTTAGAAAAAAAATAATAGAAGGAATCTATTTTAGGATAAATAGTGGAATTATTATCATATAATGAATTTTAAAATAAACTAGTTCATCTTTCAATGAACTATTAGTTAAAGCATGAAATAATGTGTTCTAATTATTTTCTTATTGTTCATGGAGTTAATAATATGGTAAGTATTTAATAACTATGAATATATATCCCTCTCAATGTTGTGGGAATCTAAATAGGTTAAGTAATAGTTTGACAAGGTATTATTAGTGGGATAAGAGTGGGTTGTGTGACACTATATAAATTATTTTATTATTATTCATCCTAAATGTGGTTTTTTTTATAAATGTGATGGTTCTTTCTATGGGAGTGGGTTGTGACATTCCATATTGATGGATGGGACCCACCTCATGATGAAATGGTTCATTATACACCCCTTCCACGATTTAGGTGTTGTTCTTATGGAAGTGAGTCCTTATATAACCCTTAACTTATTTTATGTTCCTACCCAGGATGCTTGTCACAATAAACCCCGTCTAGGATTCAGATACACTACTAAATTATATATTGGATTTTTATGGATTAAGTAATGATTTTCCATACTTAATGATTTTTTTATTTCACAAAGGATGTTTATGTTATGTCCCTCCCATGTTTAATTTTTTAATCTATAGTTCCATGGACTAGCACATATTTTAGGTTTATTCAATTTCATAGTTTAGGTATAACCTATATGATTCAACGAAACTAGATGACACATGTAGGGTTGACTATCCTAGTGGACTGTGTAATGCCCCAACCCCAGTTATCCAGAGTCGGTACATAATTGCTTAACATTGGCATGGTCGCAAAAGATCATGTCTCGAAAGACCGATTATTTTAGTAGCCTTGGAAACACTAGATAAATTCATAAATGATACATTACATCATAAAGTTAAAAATCACAATAACATAGTCTCCATAGTACACACTTCTATCCCCTTAAGACTATCCCTGTAGGTCAGTCATAAAATATTTCTTCGCATCCTGCGAAAAATAAAACATTAAAAGGGGTGAGATCAGATGCTCAGTAAGGATAACAATATAGTGGAAGATTTCATAAATAAACATAAAAATTTAAGATTATGTATGACTAAAACAAAATCATTTTAAACTTGAACTTCAACATAATATGGAAAAAGTAAAATGAGATAATGCCATTTACTTATTCACATGGATATTCTACTGGTCGAATAATCACATGCAATATCAATAACCACTTTCATAATGATGGAATGCATAATGCCAGACTACCATAACCACGTAGCCAAGGCCTCGTTCCAAGAATAAAAATAATATTTTGTCAAGGCCTCGTTCCAGGACACTAGTTTTTCTAATGAGACCTACCGATGCATCAAGGAGCTATAACAGGCTTCTGTTGTCACTTATTATGTCCAATGCATTCCTCATATGAACAGGTTTAAACATATCATAAACCATAACATAATCGTATTACATAAAACATGAATAATGGTAGCATAACATTTCCACATTTCAATCACAAGATATCAATACAACACATTGATATATAAAAAAACTTTCAAAACCATTTTCAAAACCAAAATAAAAGGAAAGTAAAACTTGGTATTTATTTTTCAATAAAAAAATTATGGCTTGTAGAGGAAGTTGAAACTACAATAATGGTCATGATGGAGGATAATTCGTTGTCACCGCATACGTACAACATGAAAAACATTCCTTTTTGTCTTTTAGTAAAACGCTTCGTATAAAAATATTCCTTTTGAATAAAAGTAAAAGTCCAAGGGGTTTATACACTTTATAAAAGAAATTTGTGTATAAAACAAAATATGCCTCAATGAATAGAGATTGAGACGAAGTCCCTTACAAAGATAATTTTTATTTAAAATAGATCTATTATGTGTATTCACTATATGTACACATAAAGAATGTACAAATACATGATAGGACATAATAATATCCTGACATAATTTGAAAGTAGGAGATTAACCCAAAGAACGAAAATTGGGTTAAGAAGTTCCCTTAAAAAGATCATTTTTAAATAAAATAGATCTACTATGTGTATACACTATATGTAAACATTAATTAAGTACAAATACACGATATGACATAATAATATCATGACATAATTTGAAGGTAGGAGATTACCCCAGAGAACGAAAATTGGGTTAAGAAGTTCGCTTACCTCGTGTCTGACTTGACTCGATCGTTCTTTAACCTCCTGAATAATAAAATACTGTTAATATCTACTTTCTTTAGAAACTTATTCATGTTCATTATCCCTTTAATATCACTTATTTCGATGTTACGATATTTATGTAGTCATTTAAGTTAATAACGGACGTTTTGTCGATCTTTGGTACTTGAGTCAAAAATAAACTTCTTATAATTACAATTTGTTTATGTGGTAGAATATCCATTATCTCCAGAATTATATTAATTATGTAGATATCATATATATCATATGTATCCAGTATATACATTCATTTATAATATTACGTAACATTTAGAGGTAAGAAATGAAATGCACCGTTCATGGAGACGGTAAGTCGTACGTACGCATGAACGCTACTTTCATTTCTATTTTGTATTTAATGGAATAAAATAATAATGATATAAATATATATTATAATTCCAGTATAATATAATATATAATATCATTTACTCCATCCTTTATACATCCCACATATGGCATTAATGATTCAAACCACTTTGAGGGGGCTGTAGTCCGCACTTCCTAAAATGAAATTATCTTGTTTAACAATAATGGAAATCATAAAGGTATGCCATAAATGAGAAATACAGAAGCATAAAGAAAAACTAAACATAATATATTTCATATATAAATATACTGGCATATTAATGGCCACCATTAGAGGTTTCAAAAGAATATTGAACAATCATCATTTCGTGAGCAGAAATTCGCCAACCACAGAAATAGTATGTCCTTTAACCATTAGACGAAGGTGTGTGTAAGTGTAAATAAAATACTTCTCATAAAAAATCATAGTATATTTAAGATACTGGTGTTGTTACAAAAGAAAGAAATAAAAATAGTTTAAGGGGTTGGAGATGCAAAATAAAACAAAATAACATAAGATAAGTCATTACCTTAAAATCGGGTAACTCTTTTTGATTTGAGCCAAAGGCTTCCTTGGGTAGAATTGTGCCCAAAGTGAGGATTATAGGAGTAATATAGGGAAGTTGAGAGAGTATTTGGTCAGAGGTTGGCAGAGCCAAATGGCTTTGGTGGTGTGAATAAGGTGGTAGAGGTGGGGGCCTTTTATAAGAGGAGAGGAGGGGCACTCTTGGAAGGATTGAAATGTTACTTTATTATGAAATGATTTTCGGATTATAAAGGGCCCACAATGATATATTTCATGGCTAAGGTGATATGGGTTATAAATATTTTCATCCAATAGGCTTTTGACAAGTGTAATCCTTATATTTTATATGATATTTCATTTATTTAAATCGTTAATTAATGAGATAATCACTGCATCATCATGGTGTCATAAACAATTTAATTTATTTAATGTCTAAAAATTATAAAAAAAAAATCATAATGTAGTATATCTTTTTATATTTCTAATTAATATTTATAGTCTAAAATATTACTTCTATAACTCCTTATAAAAATTCTTTTAGTAAAACAACACAGGTTTGTGACAATTTTATTTTTACATTAATGAAAAAGTTATTAATGTCATTTTCATACCCGAGTGGCACCATGGGGACCCCATGTTGACCCATGGATTTTCTTGGTCGGACATGACTCATCCAATAAGGATAGGTCAAGTGTAAATGTATTTTAATATTTTCATAATCTCATTTTTACCTTAAATTTTACTAATTATCTTTAATCACGATTAATTAAACTTAAAAGTTACTATTCACCAAAAAATTATTTTAATCCCATTGAACCACATTTTACTTCCTAATGACAACCATGTATGTCGGATTTTTGAAAATAAAATCATAGAAGTGGTAATGTTTTATTTAAACAAAAAATCAGTTTTTTAACTACCACTTAGTGGTTTCACTATTCATAAAAAATTGACGTTTTTCAGAACAATGCCAAAATTTCACCCTAAGCTATAATTGATATTCCGAATTCAAAAATGATGCCTATTTTACAAAATTACAAACATGTAAGTTGCGTTAATTAATTTTATAATTAATTCCCGCTGTCACAACAAATAGCGTGTTTTTAAGAAACAATATATATCAAAAGATTGACAATTGTTTATGTCCAATTTCAAAATGAAATTAATTATAATGGACACCATTGGATAAAAGGGTAAAAATATATGCTAATTATACTCTAAAAAAACTAAATAGTATAATTTATCACAATAATTTATTTTTATTAAAAAAGTCGTTTTTAAGTATTTTCCACTATTCATCAAAAATTGGATGTTCTCAGAAAATTACAAAAAAATCAACTTAGGATAATTTTTCTATTCCGAATACAAAAATGAAGTCCATTTTGAAATATAAAATTTCAATAATTTTAAAAATTGTGTACTACTATTCATAACAGCTACTTTGATTAGTCACGGTGTGTTAGAACTCGAAGTTGCGTACAATGCAAGATATTGTATTATTGTAGGAGAAGCGTATCATAGATGCTTGGGGTGTTACATTCTCCCCTCCTTCAATAAATTTCGTCCTCGCAATTTGAAATTGTTCTTTGAAAATAAAAGGTTGAATGTAGAAAATACCTTTGTGGAAAACCCACATCGAAAATAGGGTTAATAAAAATATAACTTTAAAAGAAAGAAAGAGAAGTACAAAGGTCACCTGAGATAGAAAATACTAGGATTATATGAAAACATGGATATGGAGGAAAATAACCATCAAGGTCTGATGTAGAGTTGTATAAAACATGATTAGGAGAAAGTTAACCATAAGAAATTCACAACCTTGTGATTGGTTAAACGGTCATTGAATCCCCAGTTGGAAAAGTTAACCGACAAAGTTTTTTTTAAGTTACCTTTAATAATTTTGAGGAATTTATTTAAGAGATTTACTGAGAATGTAAGGAAATATACTTACTTGTCGTGTAGACTATCATTCTTTAATAAATTTTACCACAACCAATCTTTCACTCCAAATGGTAACATAACTCAAAAATATTCTATTTCTCCTAATTTTATAAGGTTCAAAATATTAACACATACCATTTTGATTAGGAAAACTATTTTTTAATAACCATGGACTTCCTGTAGGCTATTGGTAGGTAATAAAGGCATGTCGCACTATGGTTGTGGGTTCTATTCCTGCAGTATTGTCCGACGCGACGGGTTATCCCCAACATGCAGGTTGTCATTTTCCTAAAGCTATAGTATTATAATATTCCAAAAATATTCTTCATAAATTTTTTAACCATAAACAATAATATCCAATGTTCAACTTAATCAATTCCAACATTTATAGTTATCCAAAAGACATCTATCTAGACTTTCTCTAAAAGGTCTCTAAATTCCAAAATCAATTGTAACATAAATTTCCCCAAATAAAGTAATGTTTCTCTTATTGTCACATACTAAAAATATGATTACCTACATCATAATAAAACCTTAATTAAAACATCAAGTACTTAAGTACAATCCTTATATATATCACATTATTCTTATTACCAGAATATAATCCTAGAGTCCAAAAGAACCAAAACATTAATTATTCCACTTCAACTGTAGTAACAACATAAGATTGGCCTCGATCCCCTGGCCTTTTCTGAGGTAAGTTTCCCTGACGCATAGGACATTAATTTTCATAATTCCCCATTTCCCTAAAATTGTAGCATTCAACATTGACAGCCTCTTTCATTCCCTTTCAATCACGAGCCTGGTGTCCTTTTTCTCCACATTTATAACAAACTCCCTTTTCTTTAAGGAAAGTGCCAAGGTGATTTTTCCCACAATTATTGCATAATGGAAAATCCTTCTTTCCATTTTCCCTTTATCTGTCTCTTGTTCCACCATTCTCTTCTTCTCTTGCTTTACATTATTATCAAAAGATTTAGAGAATTCTTTTTCAGTCATGATAGAACATGAAACTATATCTTCGTATATTGAGAAATATTGTGATACTAATGATCGACAGAGAAACGGTTTTAACCCATCAATGAAACGATCTATCTTACTTCTTTGGTTATGTATATAATTTGGAGCATGCCTCGCTAACCTTGTAAAGTTAGCATCATACTTTACGACATTTTCATCCTCCTTCTGCCTCAGACTCAGAAATTGCCTTTCCTTATCTGCTCTATGATCCCGAGGGAAGTATTTTTCTAAAAAAAGCTCTTTGAACGCCCTCTATTCCATTTTAGATACTTATTCATCTTCTTTCGTGTTTTGAATCAGCGACCACCATTGATCGGCATCTCCAGTGACCCAGTAAAATGCCATGACAACCTTCTCCCGTTCACTACTCCCCAAGGCATGAAATATTTTCTCTAAGGAGTTTATCTATTGCTCAGTTACTAATGGATTTGTAGCCCGATTAAATTTTGGCGGTTGTTGCCTCATGAAGCAGTCTAACATTGATCCTCCACGTTGCAGATCAGGGTGCTCCATACGAGTAAGGTTATTATTCATAACCTGAGTGAGTTGTCCCAGTATGGTGATAATTTGATCAGCACCAGTTGTATCTCCAGCTCCACAATAATTATCTTCAGCAGGAGGGAAATCCCTACACGGAGTTCATGCATTTATATGGTTTCCATTCCTCCCACTAGGCGCCATTTCTAAACAGTGGCATAAACTAGATTAGTGTATGAATCAAAATACATAATTCCGTACTTTTAAAACACTTAACATAAATTGAACTATTTATGGATATAATCATTAATCATGAAAAAGAAAATTTCTTTGAGGAGGTATATACTCATAAACCCTTCATAATGGTTTGTAAATAAAATGATAATTATCCTAAGAAAATCCCTCGGGAGTGTCGTAACCAAGAGTGCATCAAGGCCCGTTGTTGTGCACATGTTCCCATTCGAGTCTAGCTCAAAGCGGTGTTTTTAGGTTTTACACCTAGGTACGTCTGTGCCAGAGCCGCCTCTACCTGCTCATATCCAGACAGGAATGTATTGCTCGGAAAACTCACAAAATCTCTATAATACCAAAATTCTAGGAATTTCTTCTATACTAATCCTCAATGTCTATCTTACGGCTATGTGATCTAATCAGAGTTTATCTAAATCTAGCTTCTAAGGTTAGTACTAAACTGCCTCTGATACAAATTGTAACGCCCTGACCCCAGTTACCCAGAGTCGGTGCATTATTGCGTAACATTGGCATGATCACAAAAGATCACGTCTCGAAAGAACGATTAGTTTAGTAGCCTTGGAAACACTTGATACATTCATTAATGTTACATTACATCATAATGTGAAAAATCAAAATAACATAGTCTACATAGTCCACACTTCTATCCCCTTCAGACTATCCATATAGGTCACTCATAAAATATTTCTTCACATCCTGGGAAAAATAAAATATTGAAAGGGGTGAGGTCAGATGCTCTATAAGGATAACAATATAGGGTAATCTTTCATAAATAAACATAAATATTTAAGGCAATGTATGGCTAAAGAAAAAGCCTTTTAAACTTGAACTTCAACATAATATGGCAAAAGTAAAATGAGATAATGCCATTTACTTATTCACATGGATATTCTACTGGTCTAATAGTCAATTGCAATATCAATAACCACCTTTATAATGATGGAATGCATAATGCTAGACTATCATAACCACGTAGCCAAGGCCTCATTCCATGAATACAAATAAGATTTTTTCAAGGCCTCGTTTCAAGACACTAGTTTGTCTCATGAGACCTGCTGATGCATCAATGAGCTATAGTGGGCTCCACCCATCACTTATTATGTCCAATGCATTCCTCATATTAATAGGTTTATACATATCACAAACTATAACATAATCGTATCACATAAAACATGCATAAAGGAAACATAACATTTCCACATTTCAATCACAATATATCAATACAACACATTGATATAAAAAACACTTTCAAAACCATTTTCAAAACCAAAAAAAAAAGAAAAGTAAAACATGGTATTTATTTTTCATTTAAAAACTTATGGCTTGTAGAGGAAGCCGAAACTCGAATAATGGTCATTGCGGTGGAGAAGTCGGTGTCTCCGAATACGTACTACGAGAAAAACATTCCTTTTTGTCGTTTAGTAAAATGTTTTCTATAAAAATATTCCTTATTAATAAATGTAAAAGTCAAAGGAGGTTATACACCGTATAACCGAAATTTGTATATAAAACAAAATATTCCTCAATGAATGGACAATGAGACAAAGTCCCATACAAAGATCATTTTTAAATAAAATAGATGTATTATGTGTGTTCACTATAAGTACACATAAATAATGTACAAATACAAGATAGGACATAAAAATATCATGACATAATTTGAAAGTAGGAGATTAACACAAAAAACAAAAATTGGTTTAAGAATTCCCCTTAAAAAGATAATTTTATAAATAAAATCGATCTATTATGTGTATTAACTATAATTACACATAAAGTAAGTAAAAATACAAGATAGGACCTAAAATATCATTAAATAATTTGAATGTAGGAGATTAACCCAAAGAACGGAAATTGGGTTAAGATGTTCCCTTACCTCGTGTCCGACATGACTCGATCGTTCTTTAACCTCCGGAATAATAAACTAGAGTTAATATCTACTTTCTTAAGAACCATTTTCAAGTACATTATCACTTTTATATCACTTATTACCTTGTTACGAAAATTATGTAGTCATTTAAGTTAATAACGGACGTTTTGTCGATCTTTGGTACTTGAGCCAACAATAAAATTCTTATAATTACAAGTTGTTTATGTGGTAGAATATCCATTATCTACAGAATTATATTCATGATGTAGATATCATATATATCATATATATCCAGTATATACATTCATTCATATTATTATGTAACATTTGGAGGTAAGAAATGAAATGCACCGTTCATGGAACGGTAAGTCGTACGTACGCATGAACGCTACATTCATTTCTATTTCGTATTTAATGGAATGAAATAATAATTATATAAAGTTATATTATAATTCCAGTATAATATCATATATAATATCATTTCCTCCATCCTTTATAAATCCAGGAAATGGCATTAACTGTTCAAATAACTTTGAGGGGGCGGTAGTCCGCATATCCTAAAATGAAATTATCGCGTTTACCCATAATGGAAATCATAAAGGTATTCCATAAATGATAAATAAAGAAGCATAAAGAAAACATAAACATATTATATATCATATATAAATATATTGACTTCTTAATGGCCACCATTAGAGGTGTTAAAAGAATATTGAACAATCATCATTTCGTGAGGAAGAAATTTGCCAACAACAGAAATAGTATGTTCTTTAACCATTAGACGAAGGTGTGTGTAAGTGTAAATAAAATAATTCTCATAAACACATCCTAGTATATTTAATATACTGTTTTTTTTATAAAAGAAATAAATAAAAAGAGTTTAAGGTGTTGGAGAAGTAAAATAAAACAAAATAACATAAGAGAAGACATTACCTTAAAATCAGGTAACTCTTTTTTATTTGATCCAAAGGCTTCCTTGGGTAGAATTCTGCCCAAAGTGAGGTTTCTAGGAGTAATAGAGGGAAGTTGAGAGAGTATTTGGGCAGAGGTTTTCCTAGCCAAATGGCCTTGATGGTGTGAATAAGGTGGTAGAGGTGGGGGCCTTTTATAAGAGGAGAGGAGGGGCACTCTTGGAATGATTGAAATGTTACTTTATTATGAAATGATTTTCGGATTCTAAAGGTCCCACAAGGATATATTTCTAGGATAAGGTGATACGGGATATAAATATTCTCATCCAATAGGTTTTTGACAAGTGTATGCCTTATATTTTACATTATCTTTTCATTTTATTTAAATCCTTAATTAATGAGGTAATCGATGCATCATCATGGTGTCATAAATATTTTAATTTATAAAATGGCTAAAAATTATAAAAAAAATATCATGGTGTAGGAAATATTTTCATATTTCTAATTAATGTTTATAGTCTAAAATATGACTTATATAACCCCTTATAAAAATTGTTTTAGTAAAACAACACATGTTTGTGACAATTTTATTTTTCCTTTAAATAAAAAGTTTTTAATGTCATTTTCTTACCCAAGTGGCTCCATGGGGTCCCCAAGTTGACCCATGGATTTTCATGGTCGGAAATGACTCATCAAATAAATGCAGGACAAGTGTAAAGGTATTTTATTATTTTTATAATATCATTTTTACCTTAAATTTCACTAATTACCTTTAATCGCGATTAATTAAACATAAAAGTTACTATTCACCAAAAAAAATTATTTTAATCCCATTGAACCACATTTTACATCCTAATGACAACCATGTATGTCGGATTTCTGAAAATCAAATCACAGAAGTGGTAAGGTTTCATTTAAAAAAAATCTGTTTTTTAACTACCACTTAGTGGTTTCACTATTCATCAAAAATTGAAGTTTTTCAGAACAATGCCAAAATTTCACTCTAAGATATAATTGATATTCCGAATTCAAAAATGATGTATATTTTAAAAAATTCCAAACATGTAAGTTGCAGTAATTAATTTTATGATTAATTCCCACTGTCACAACAAATAGCGTGTTTTTGAAAAACAATATATATCAAAAGATTGACAATTCATTATGTCCAATTTCAAAGTGAAATTAATTATAATGACCAACACTAGATAAAATGGTAAAAATATATTCTAATTATACTTTAAAACCACTCAATAGTATAATTTATCACTATAATTTATTTTGATTAAAAATTTGTTTTCATGTATTTTTCACTATTCATCAAAAATTGAAAGTTCCCAGAAAATTACAAAAAATTAAACTTTGGATAATTTCGAGATTCCGAATACAAAAATGAATTCCATTTTGAAATATAAATTTTTTATAAGTTTAAAAAGGGGGTATTAATATTCATAACGACTACTTTGATTAGTCGTGGTGTGTTAGAACTCGAAGTTGCGTACAATGCAAGCTATTGTATTATTGAAGGTGAAGCGTATCATGGAAGTTTGGGGTGTTACAGACTATTCAGTACAATATTAACAAACTAATTTATTTATATACTAAGTGTTTTTTCATAATTTACATTAGCATCTCTAAATAAAAACAAAATATATTCTATCATATTTTATAATACATATGAGTGGTGTCCTATAAAAATTTACTTCTACACCATAAATATACAAATCAAATTATGTGAATACCATATGTCTAGAATGAAGGCAGGGATATGACTTATTATATAAGTGATAATTTTAGAATAACATGAAGGGGTATGAAGATAAAACCAAGACATGTCTAAAGGTTATATAATAAGATATTTTTTTATTAATTTGGGTTCATTTGAATGCATCCTTATGTGATACGCCTACTGAGTCCTCAGGTTTCTGTTGTATGCCAGGATTTGATTGCATGGGTATATTTTAATTACATACTATCATGTATTTTATTTTATTGTGAACGTTCTTTTGAAACTAAAATATGCATTTCATTGGAAGGTTCATGGAAGCCAGGATTGGTTCAGAGTAAATACGTGATAAAATGTCCAAAAATCCCTCTAAAGAGGCCACTTTTCAATGATTATATCCTTCATTATCTAACTAGAGCTCTAGAAGCACCCCAGTTTAATACATCCTTCATGAATGTGAAGATCTATGATAGTAATCTTCCATGATACAATTTTAGTAGTTTTGAAGAAATTCCCAAACAGGCAAAAAAATTCATGATTTCTTCGTGAGTTCGATAGAGACACACCCATTAATGAATCCAACAAATTAATCATCTATTTCATTCAATATTTGTGATGAACCATTCCAATAAATACCCCCACAGTCCAATATTTTAAGGATGGTTACTTGATTGTTGGGATTCCAATTTTCTCCTAATTCGTGAACCTCCCTAGCTTCTCGAATCAAATAGAACCTAGATCTCCCAAGGTATCCAAGCATCATGAAACCCTCTTCTAAGTGTTCTTGGAATCCTCCACCAAGGTGGGGATTCCCTTCGAAATGGACTACACCCTTCATAAGCGAAGAAGGACCTCTATGGTACTTGAGGCTTCCTAAAGCATTCAAAATTCACGAAGCACTCCTTTCATGACCATGGACATCCCTTATAGGTAGGGTCCCCATGTTTCATTAATTATTATCCTTCACAAAGCCCCTAAACTCATTAAATCCACTTATATTATTTAAGAACATCTCTGTGAGGTCATAGGATTCATGAAACACCTCTCTTGGTTCTCTTCATTGTTCTTTCCATTCACTGACTTTCCTTTATTAATGTTGATTTCCTAGGGCCCATGAACCCATCTAGGACTAGTTCTGGTGCACATTGAGACCAATGTGACCTATTCTACTAACTTATCTATCTAGAAACCCCACTCCAGGTATGGAATGATCTTATCACCTACCATTTTCTTCTCATAATAGGTACCTTAATCCCTATTTTTTCTCGACACAGGGACTATAATGTGGAACTTGTGATTCACCAATATTAATGTTGTATCTCCATGGATGTTACAAATCCATTCCCCACCCAAATTCACATGAAATGTGGTCGTGTAATCCCACAAGGTGAGGAGTGGGTCCCCCCACATCTGAGATGAATAAAGTAAAACTTCCAAGTTCCAGGACGTATTCAAATTATTCTAAAATGCATGGTAACATCCTCAATACATGACAAAAAAATGAAGCCTTACCTAGTGCGATAAGCACATGCCACTCTCTGTAAGAGTGGAATGGGATTACCACCACACCTATACCACTCACATGGAATGAAATCTTATGGGAATATTAATGCATTATCCACACACCATTCCGACCAAGCTAAATCCTTTTAAATAGGGATCATTCAATGCATAATCCCCACACCATCCCCCATCAATTATCCATTCATGACACAAGAATCCTTACTACATGACATTATGTTGTTTAGATGTTCCCTTTCACATGACCTTAAATGAAGCATAAAACTACATGGGGTGTTATCTCTATATTCTAAATGGGTTATAGAGGAAGACTTTATGTGTTTCAATCCCAACCAATAGTAAACTTAGGTTCTCCCTCCTATGGAAGTTCCTTCCTGCTCCAACTCAGGGGTTTTCCTAGTCAACTCCCCAGGCTCACCTCAGGGGTGTCCCGACCAATGATAACACTAGGCTCTCTACCTAGGGAAATACCTACCTGATCCATCTTAAGGGGTGTTTGGATCAACTCTTCGAGTTCACCTCAAGGGGTGTCCCAACCAATGGTAACCCTAGATTCACCCACATATTGTTATACCTCTCTGATCCATCTCAATGGAAAATCTGGTCAACTATTTGGATTCACATCATAGGGAATACTGACCAATGGTAAACCTAGGTTATGTCTCATATGGAATTTCCTCCCTGATCCATCTAAAGGGGAAATATGATCCATCAATGTTGGATTCACCTCAATGAGAATTTTTCATTATCATGGTATGATTTATTCCCTTGAAGGGGAAAACCTATTTGGTCCTTCTCAACAGATGATCAACTAAAGGGGTGTCCTTATCTATCATGATGTGATATATTCCCTCATATGAACACACATCATTGGTCCATCTCTAGGGCCAATCTTGTCCATCCATCCCTAGTTCACCATAAGGGACATTCTTCTATATCATATTGTGACATATTACTTTATTAGGACACACCTACTATGTTTATCACATGGGGAATTTAGAACAATCAATCCAGGGCTCATCTCAAGGGGTATTCTCCTCCATCATGGTGTGACATCTTCTATCATATGGACAGACCTCCTAGGTCCATATTAAGGGGTAATCTAATGCATCCATCCTGGGTGCACCTCAAGGGGAATTCTCAACACTTGGTGTTCTCCACCTAGGGACACAACTAACAGAACTCTCTCATGGGGAGTTTTGATCAACGCGTATGGTTATCCTTAATGGGGTTCCTGACCAATGGAAAACCCATGTGCTCCATCTTAGGGATGTACCTCCCCGATCCTTCTCATAGGGGAACACCTCTTCATCTATATTAAAGGAATTTTGATCCATCAATTACATTGATTACCTCACAAGGAATTCTCAACCATCTGGGTGCTCTGTATAGGGGAACACCTCCCATGTTTGTCACAAGGGGCATTCTGATCCATCTATCCTTGGGTTTTCCTCAAGGGGTAGTCTCAGTCATCTGATTTCTCCATCCTAATGACATGCCATAGAGAGTTGTATCAAGGGGCATTCTAGTCCATCTATTAGGTTAGAAAAAGGCATTAACCCTCTGACCATCACTATAAGATGATAAACTCATGCACTGATCTTTTGGAACCAGATGACCTAACCTATCTCCACGGAATGTAGAACTGGTGATATAACCCAAAAAATTATGATATGAATTAATGTGGGATGCTGAAGGTAAAAGACATAGAATACATACAACTATGGTGTCATTACCTTGTGATCGACATGTGTTTCCTTTTGTTCTATGCCTTATGACTCCTTATCTGTGATTCGCTCCTAAGAGAACTAATACACATGACAAATGCTACCAGTGTCCAAATATGCACAAGGAATCACAATTTGAAAACTCACCTAAATAATTGTTACATCTATGTCAACAAATAATAACAATGTCTAGAATGAGGTATTGCAATTATATGGTATCCACAAAGAAGTGTCAATAGGAATCAGTTCCATGAACATGACATAATTCTATGATGTAGACCCAGACTAAGCGGTGATATCCACGGAGGAATCCATGTAAGGAGAAACCGACATCACATCATCCCATTTTTTCAAGGAATATAAAACACTATTAAAAATGATGAAATATTCCCACCTTTGGATAGTGGGAATGAATGGAAACAAATAATTCATCATACACATGCATCCTGTCAATGTGTTGGTGTGCCCTGTTGAAATCCATTGGAAGTAGAAATGGTGAATCTTGTGTGAATATATTCTCCTTAATTGGGCTACTAGATTCATTAAATACATTATCAGAATTTCATTTCACTAGACTCAAAAATATGTTTCCAGGTCCCACCAATACAATGGTGGGACCATCATGGAAGTCAAGTA
Organism: Viscum album; assembly: GCA_963277665.1. Taxonomy (NCBI): domain Eukaryota; kingdom Viridiplantae; phylum Streptophyta; class Magnoliopsida; order Santalales; family Viscaceae; genus Viscum; species Viscum album. The sequence continues at coordinate 812,265,104 of OY728122.1, read as the reverse complement.
ATATTGGGGACGATAGAATTTGGGAATCCCCATTCAATGAAATTTTATGCATTGAACTATATCTATATTTGTAATATTGGATGATTTTGGGGAATTGGAGATAAATTTTCTTGTACATGTACTGACTGTTGAATCCACCTACCTTGTAGGACCCCAGGCATAGGAAATTTGTTGACCAAAACACGTTGGCATGTGGAAAGATGAAACGATAATGCTAATGTCCTACCCAAAATCACCTCCACTATAACATCTTCCATGAATCTAGCTATTTAGTGGTTATTCCCCATATAACCCTCAAATATCATCTAACAGTGGGTTACCAAAACCCTCATACACCCGTTCGAGTAAGAGGGGGTCATTCCCACTAGGGTTACCTCTTAGACCGAGAGACATTCACACCTCACCGATACCGCCTCACCCAAGGTTCATATAGGGAGAAACCAATACCCATTCCGATTGAAAATAACTTCATGATTCTCTCTCTAGAGAGATCTTATGACTTTCTCCCCTTTGCTGAGGAGGTGGGGGAGGCTCAAGTCACCCTGGATAGGACATTCCTAGGATCCACCTATAAGGGTTCCCACCATGGTCCATCAATGCCAACAATGAAAAATCTTACATGTTATTGATTAGGTGACGTTTACCCATTATTATATAGCCCCAATTTGAAGCACCCATCACCAATATTGGGTGTAGGTTCAAATGATTTCTTGATCAGGGGTATCAACATCTACGACTCTAGTGGATCCTTCCACAAATGCAACATTCTTCCAGATCCATTCCAATAATGAAAAAGGATTTATTTTCACCAGATTGGGATCGAGACCCCAACCACATTATAAGTAGGATGAATTGAATATCTCAATCAATTGCAACAATGACATCTATTACAGGTTGTACCGTAATGATGATATTTATTGTGGAGGTTTCCTCTATGCCATCACCAAACAGATAAAAATAATTCCCTTCTCTTTCACCAACCATCACGTTGACCTTTCACATTACATTCCAAGATCAAGAAGAGTTCCTACCTTCTCTTGAACAACTAGAAGATGAGGTCTTGCCTTTTCTTTAAGTAACCATTATGGAGGTCTTCTATATAACCACGCTCCTCAACATGATGGTCTTCCCCATTCCCATATCATCAAGTATGAGAATTTTCATTGCTCTCCAACCAACTAGAAAGGAATCCTTCCTTGATTCGAAGAGAAACATGGCCTCAAAGAACTATCTTGGGGATATATGGAGAACAATCACCACTGATGCAAGAACCCTAGGAAAAGCCAATTTGTAATAGAACTTTTTGATTTCATTGATTCTAAGGACATAGAAGACTCCATGATGGTATTCCCTCCCAAACTGCAAGAGTCAGGGGTAGGAGCCCGACATGTTATACTCTCTATCCAATAAGGTGAAATCAATAAGATCACGATGTCCCTCCATAGGTAAATGTAATTGGAGAAAGTTCAATATCCCTTCCAAGGGCTAAGAATGCATCCATAACCTTCATCACTGACCTCCCTCTCTACCACCATTCCTGATGAGGGAGATATTTTTTGTTCCAGAATGACTTCTATTGATGGAGAGATACATGAATAGCCATCGATGAACATTTCCACCCTAACAAATGAGGCAGTGATAAACATATATTTCTTTAAGGAAGGTGATTATTTGATTCATACTACCCCAAGCGACTATACGACATACAGTTAAATGACACCTCATGCAATGGCTCCTCTACAAGACAACATACTGCTGAATCAATCAACATCACTGATACCACCCATCTCCCAGTTATCACTAATTTGAGATAGGGAGGACCATTAATAGGTTTATAATATATTGGTATTATGGGAAAATTGGGCCACCAATCAGCTATTAGTGATATTCTTTCCATCTCAAACCCCAAACATTGACATCCTATAGTCCCATAGAGATGGTTAGACCATGTGTTTCTACAAGCTCATCTGGGATATGACTCACTACCTCTGTAATCTTGAGTTGACATATCCAAAAAGCCAAGGGAACCTTGAGGACATCAAATAGTAGCTCCAATAGGTTGAGATTGAAGTACATCCAATGGATCAGTTCCCTAGGTCGCCCGACTACCATCAGACCCTCCAACAACGCTATGTAAATAGCCTTAATGTGATCCTCCAAATTATATAATAGGAGTATTATCATGTGAAGAATAGTGTATGGGGATTGTATGATTCTCTACACATCATCCATGTCCCATGACAACATAAATTAAACACTAATGATTGTAATACTACACCAGGTATTTTTATGATAAATATGGATGTTCCTATGTTTTCAAAGGAAAAGGACTTTGAAGATGGAAATTATATTGAAAACATGAATCCTAGGGTAGTTAAATACTTTTTAGACTCTCAAACAGGTGTCTGCACATACTATAAAAGGTAGTTACTTGGCATCTAGAATTTCTATGAGACTTTTTCTACCCGTCAAGACTTCAATAAGGGTAAAGATAAGTTTGAGCCCTCTGATCCTTCCAAGGTCATATTGAAAATAGATGAGGAGAAAACTGTCCCCTTACGACTCTTGGAGAATGCAGAACACAAGAATAAATCAATTCAATTTATGACATGTCAACACCCCGTCTATGATTCCGCCCGACGAGATCTCATTTCCCTTCCAGTGGGGTAGCAACAAGTCCTACTTGGAAAGTTACTCCTAGAAGATCTGGGTAAGTAAACACATTCTAACAGATTATAGGTAATATTTTATGGAAGGTGACCAATATATTAGTTTTAGAACCACAAAGAGTAGTGTGATCACCCTCCCCAGGTTGTAGGTCATACTGCTCTAATAACTATTAGGCCTTCTTAATGAGTTAATGAGCCTATAATTTCACTAGTGGTTAAGAAACCTCGTCAAGATAGGTACCCTCAATAGGATGATTTTATATCCAGTATCACTAGTCACCTAAAATCTTTGGAGATGTGACAAGTGGTGATATCACATGATAGAAAGCCGTACAAGACAGGGGTGGATGACATGGAACTACCCCTTTATTTTGGAAACCCCTGCTTCATCCCATTCAATATTATGGGTGACCCACTTCCGAATTTGAGCCACATCATCTCAAGGGGTAGACCCATGTTAGGAACCCCATAGCAGAATGAGGTAACCAAACTCAAGTTTTTCATCTTGAAATTTGAGGGAACTGTGTTCGTATGGTATAACTAGCTACCTATTAGGTGTGTCACTAGTTGAGAAGTTATTTTCTTATATTTACATTACTAGTTATTTTCCACCACATGCAAGATCGGTACTATTGAAATCCTCTTGTACATGAAAATCCTAATGGTTTAGTTTTATATTTTTTCATTAGGTCAAAAATATTATCATACTAACTCATCAAAATGATTTTATTGATTTGATTTGATATTTTCAGGACTGTGTTGGTCCCCAACCTCATCACTCATAAAATCACAGAAGGGTTTCAAGATTTTTAGGAAAATGACCCGCATCTAGATGAAAAATTGTAACATTCCATGAAAGCATTCTCATAACCACATCCAGATCCAGCAAGAAGAGTTTTCAAAGTATATACAACATCCATATTTTGAGTAGAGCCACCAGAGAAACTAGAGTTCTTCCCCCAGCCAGAAGAACCCCACCGAGTGTAGTACTCCTACTAAGAATATCCTCACCCAATGCTAAAATACTATGATTTACATTACTAAGAACAACCAGTTCCTAGAAATTAGAATGCGGGTCCACTTCCCCCACTCCCCATTAGGCTCTATCCCCTCAGCATGGAAAGGATCATAGATAACCAATAACATATATAAGGGATAATACCTACTCTTTAATGTATGTAAATGACCCTGGTTGTTTCCCCAATACTCTAGGGGAGGGTATTTTGAAGATGATAGAGTGAAAGAGGACCTAGGATGATAGGTGCACTAATCATCCTATTAATTTCACTTACCATAGGATCCTGGTATATACTACCATGGAATAGATGTGTAAAGGGATTGTCTCTATGAAATAGTGGATAATGGCTGGGTCAAGTTGGGAATCCACAGAGTATTGGTGACACATATCTCGACTAAGGTTGGCAGTGACAATAAGGATTCAGATGAATGGAAGTGAGGTTATTGGTGTGGAACCCATATGTTTGATGAATGGTTTTTCAATTGAGAATTTTAACATACCCATGGTTCTTTTTTTCCAAATTAGGTAGGACAAAACCTCATGTTATTTACCCACCTCCCCCAGTAGTTGCTTCATTATCTACATCGTGACCTTCCCAACAGATCATGCATCGATGGTGAAATGGAAATCTATGTCCCCCTACATTACCAAATCCAGAAGTCACTCTCAGTTATTTCATTGTCATTGGGTTTTGTATTTATACAAAGTTTCTCCTTGAATGAGAGCACTCATCTGATAATGAGCGGGAGTATGCATCCCTTAATTCCATTGAGTTGGTGGATCACATCATGATTCTCAATGATGAGTAATTTTAGTAAAATCCCTAGGGTTCCCTAGGCCATTGAAATCAAAGGGGGTTCCATGGGAATGAAACCACCAAAATTCATAGTCCAATACCTCAATCCGAGTCATGCATGATACAAAGATTGTGTTTCAGGGTTTTCATAGATCTCATCAAGCATAGTCCTCTACACCCATTCTATATGGTACTTCAGTAATTTTTACCATGTCAAGTTTCCTATAAGATCATCCATAAATGGATTTTCGGACTGAACAAGTTGAGAAGCTTGGAATGCCTTGAAATTGGTCGTGTTCATCCAAATCAAGGTCTCCACCAACCAATAGTCTAGTGATAGTGGTTCAGAGTGAGTCAGTTGATATGATGAAGGAAATCTCTATAAACATCAAGATCCCAGAGGTTTATCTAATATCACCTATCATGGATCCTACCAAGGAGTGTTCCTATATAGTTATAAACATTCATTTGGAGTGTAAGTATGACATATTGAAGCACCAGACAAGTATACCTACATGAAATTTGATCCCCATGCCCCTGGTATTGTCAATTGGAATGAATGAATCCCTTATATTGGCCAGGGGAAGCCCCCCAGCATTTTTAATTATATGTACCTTACACAGAAGGCATACTGTGCCGAGAAGATTGAGCATGTATATGTCATGCTACCATATCATTCACCATAGAGGATGAATGCAACCTCACATAGTGGAACATACAACCACTATACATCACTGTCCAGTTCAATGGTTTGGAATTTTTCTACTGCCTAGTTGAGAAAGGTTTTGAGATCAATCTCATCCCCACATAGATGGTTCACAAGTTAGGGGATGATTGAAGTAAAATTTACTCATTCAAAGATAATGATTTAAATTTATGAAAGAACCATTTAGAGGTCATGTGTTAGGAGCCAGTTGAATACCTAGTGTTTTGGCTTGATATAGATTGTTTAATTCATTATAATCTCACAATATACCATATACACAATGTTTCTAGGTAGTCTATGACTTCGTCTTCATATATAATTCCCTTCAACATATCACCAGAGCCTGATGTACTCTATCCATTTTTGTGTAGGGGTACTCTAAGATAATTCATTCCACATTGACTCTTGTGAAGTCCTATATATGAATGAAATATATCACAAGAGGTTGGGAAAACAAGGTTTATACCAACAAGGATGAGAACATAACTATTGATACCTATCTATGGAAAGACTTGGATTATTCTTGAATCCTACTGATTCACCAGTTAGAACCCACAATGAAGGGTTTGGAGGATGTTTTGTCATCCATGAGAAGATGGTATGTCACATCCTTAAAAGGGATTAGTTTCAAAATATTACCACTTAATTTTACATGATAAATTAAATGGTGGTACCCAAATACCCCACTCCAATATGTTATCAAGATGTTTTCCCTATAATGAAAATATCACGACATGCCGGTATGTTCTGTAGGGAATGGTAGAGGTGAAAGCCGACCCCCATCACATCATTCAACTCAACAATGGACCTTGGGGTTGAAATAATGAGGGAAATGGTAAGATTAACACTATCAAAGTGAACTCAACCAAGAAGGAAGTCCATAGAAAAGACTTTGTGTTCTCCCAACTAGGTTCCAGTGTCCCACATACATAATGCAGACATGAACAAGACCTTCCCCTTATGATTATAATACATCTACCAATGAAGAGGATTTGGAAGATGATAAATCTACATTTGAAGAGGATTTCTCCGCTTCCACTAATGAGTTGATTCAGGAGAACATTAGTATATGGGATGATCCAAGGCCAATGTTGATCAGTGCACACCAGCCTCTAGAGGAGACGAAACAATACGATCCTTACCTGAAGCAGTATAATGAATTTTTCATGTCGATATATGAGGGGATGCTATAACAAGACCCCCAAGTAATCATACACCACCTTGGTCTCCTAGGCAGTAGTTATGGGTTAAATAAGAAACCCAAAAAAAACTAATTCCTCTCACAATGCCATGGTCGAGGCTGATGTTGATAAGATTTTCCAATCCATCTTCATCAGGGAAGTCTAGTACCCCAAATTTCTGGAGAACATCATGCCAACCATGAAGAATAATGGGAAGATAAATGTCTTTATTGACTTTAAGGATCTCAACAAACATATTATAAATTATTTTTCCTCTTTCAATGATCGTGTTATTGATCAATGCCAATGAATGATTTACATGAAATGTCCTTTATGTATAGATACTCCATGTATAAGCAGGTCCAGATGTCCCTCAAGGATGAGGAGTCTGTTGTCTCCAAGGAAACTATGTGGAACTTTTTATATTTTGAAATTACCTACATTCAAAAAATTTCATGACTCACTTATCAGTAGGACATGAACCAAATTTTCAAACTGATTATATAGACATTGGTGGAATGTAATGTGGAAAATATGATGGTTAAATCTTATTAGTTTCCAGAACAACATAGATGTAATGATAAAATGTTTGGCTTCATTCTATCATAGAATTTGAAGATGATCCCAATGAATTTTATATTTTGGGATCCCTCTAGAAATTTTCTAGGTTTCATTATTAGATATAGATATATCTATATCGACCAAGATAAGATCAAGACCATCATCTAGAAGCCTCCCCATAGCAAACCCTGTGTGCTATGAGGCCTCCAAGGCCACATACCATACATACAGTGGTTCATCATGAATTTGGACGGAAGCTATAAGACCTTTTTAGGATCATAAAGAAAGGAACTTCTTACTAGTGGGATGAGGAATTCCATGCTACTTTTTTGGAAATAAATTTATTTCTATTACAACCTCTAGTTCTGATTCCACCCATATTAGGGAAGCCTTTTGTCATCAATGTGACCTCTCCATATAAGTATCTTGTTCCCCTTCTTTTTCATAGGAATAATGATGGCAGATAAAACGATTCATACTATCTCAGTCGTATAATCCTTGATAAAGAGACCATATATTATCCCATCAAGTATAAAAATCATGTATTTGTTTTTGTATTGAATATGTTGTGTCATTTTCTATAGAATCATGAGATATAGATGGTGTCATGATTAGACCCACTAATGTATATCCTAAATCTCCCCATGCCTACTAGATTTCTAGAGTTATGTTAAGTGATCCACTAGTAGTTCAACATCCAGTTCAATATGGAAAGAGATTACAAGGTAAATTATTTAGAAAACTTTCTAGCCACCCATCTATCTTCTTAACTATTTCCTCAATATGTTATCTTCCCAGAAAAGGCCATCACCTCTGTTTATTGGACTAATCCTTGTATAAAGATGAACATTGATACTTCTTACCAGAACCTAATCAATAGAAATATCAATGATCTAATGTTCAAAATAGTATTCTTGGGAGTCATCTTCATCACCAAGAATATTTTTTCCTTCCATAGTTTTTCCTATTTTCATATAGCTACACCAAAATTTATGTATAGTATGAGGATATAATCATTGGTCTTGATATTTCACTCAAGATGGTTGTCCCCTAATTTTATGTGATTGAAGAATCCAAATTATTCAACAAAAAAATTAATGGTGACTACATAATTAGAAATCCACTGCCCATGCCCCTTCTATAGAACACTTTCTAGTTAGTAGCATGGTTCCCTTATCTATTAGAAGTGACCCATGTTCCTTAGTCATAGAATGGTTGAGCCAACACCCTAGCCAGTTTCAGAACAACTCTTATAGAAATTGGTGAGGATGACTGTAGAGGCCCGAAGCTTGATGTACATGGACAACACATTACTTTTGCGTAATACTTAGCACATAACATAAACAGACACACAAGGACCGTAATAGATTTGTGTCTTTGGAAACTCGGAACGTAATCTTCTAATCGTGGTGAAATATCTTCAAAATCTCCCATAAAGATCTTCCCCTTATGTTTTCTTACCTAAAACCTTTCTTTATATCCTGGGGAAAAGAAAACATATAAAGGGTGAGCTGAAATTCTCAGTAATGGTAAGGATGGATAAAATAAAACAAACCATATACATATGAAATTAAAAAGACGAACACAATGTTTAAACATAATGATATTGAGCAATGAAAAAAAATGGAAATACGTAAGGAATAGGTCATAAAGAAACATTAATCCTGGTAAAATAGCATGGTAATAAAACTTGTAATTGTGGAAAAACATTATTATTTCCATAGTAGACAAGGCATTGCTGCACGGACCATCTTAATGGACAAAGTCCCTTTCTGAATCGAGTTCACTCCTCGTTTCAGTCCTGTAACACTGAACCGGATTAACTTACCGTTCCAGCCATGTCTATCTCATGAGATATAAATCTTTAACCAATCCATTGGAGGGAGATATAGGTCCCACCCATCTCATAATTAAATCCATCTTACTTGTTCCACAAAATAAACATACATCATTCATAATAACCCAATAAATAAAATGGGTTTTATAAACATCATCCCATCATCACATAATCTATATAAAATAAATGGATATCATTTCATAATAAGAGAAGTGAAACCATGTAAATCATAGAGACATTATACTTGAAACATACACATATGAAATAATGTCATCTTAGATGAAAAATGGTTTTGATAAAACACTTGAAATGCATTCTTGAGGAAAATATCCTTTCTTCTTCAAAATAAATTTCATTTCACAAAACGTCATGCAATTTTAAAAGAAAAAGATTTTTTTGAAAATAGTCATGAAATATTTTGGAGTAAGCTTCATGAAAAGAAGGATTTATAAAACCATAAAAATACTTTCATGCTGTATAAGTTAAAAAAACATTCTCCTCGTACTTTTGTCAGAAAAGTCAAAAAGTACCTCATAACGTAAAAAAAAGATTCCATACATATCATGTAGTAAAAGAAAAAATGGGTAAAAAGGACAATAAACATACATAAAAACAATTTTAGAAAACATGGACTTGGATGATAACAATAAGCCTTGTAATTACTTATGAATAAACAATCTCGAATAAGAACGAGATTGGAAAAGTTATCCCTTACCGTACGTCCGATATGCTTTGTATGTATCCGAAACTCTTGTATAATGATTTAAATTTTGTAATTGACTTATTATAGAATCATATTCATTGTTATGATATCATATATGGTTCACTTATGACATTATATTACCCATTCTTTTGTAAATTAATGTTAAAGTAGTGTTTTGGGTAAAATCATCTTCTTTATCGTACGTGTTTGGACTAGTTGTTCTTGATTTTATTATTACTTATATCATGATTTAATTACTCAAAAAATGTAAATCATGATTTATATATCATATAAATTAATTATATATCCAGAATATACAATCATTTATAATAGTACATAACATATGGAGGTAAGAAATGAAATGCACCGTTCATGGAGACGGTAAGCCGTACGTACGCATGAATGCTACTTTCATTAATATTTATTATTTTAATTGATCTAAAACAAAATTATACATAGTTATATTTTAATTACAGTATAATATCATATATAATATCATTAACCACATCCTTTATACATCCCACATAAGGTATTAACGAATCACATCACTTTGAGGGGGCGGTAGTCCGCACTTCCTCAAATGAGATTATAGTATTTACCGACTATGGAAACCGTAAAGGCTTGATATAATACGGAATTAAATAAGCATAAGGAAATCATAAACGTAATATATATTATATATAAATACAGTTCCATCATAATGACCACCATGAGAGGTGGTAGGAGAAAATCGAACAATCATCGTTTCGTGAGGCGTTAGTTTTGCATCACCGAAACATTATGTTCTATATCCATTAGATGGGGGTGTGTGTACGTGTAGTTAGAATCCTTCTCATAATAACATCCTAGCATATTTAGGATATTGTTTTTGTTACAAAAGAGAGGATTACAAAGAGTTTAGGGGTTGGAGAAGTAGAATAAAAAAACAACTTAAGAGAAACTGTTACATTTAATTTTGGTAACTTCCTTTGGTTTGAACCAAAAGGACTTCTTAAAGAGTCTTCTGACTAATGTAAGGCTTCATGGGGGATGATAGGGATGTAGGGAGGTTAGTTGGGCAGATTTTGGACGAGCCAAAAGGCTTGAGAGGTGTGAGGAATTGCATTGTAGTGGTCTCCTTTTATAAGGGTGAGGAGGGGCTCTTTAGGAATGTGTGAAAACATTATTTTATTATAAACTTATCTTCAGTTTCATGAGGTCCAAAACACATTAATTTCGAAGATTCAATGAATAATATTCAAAATAAAATCATCCAATTGGAATTGGAAAGGTTTTGGACGATATTTTAATCATTATAATCTTATTTATTTATATCATTTCTTAATGAGATAACACTACATCATTATTGTGTCATAAATAATTTAATTAATTTGATGTCTAAATATTATGAAACAAATATCATGATGTAGGGAATATTTTTATCTTTTCAAATAATATTTATAGTCGAAAATATAACTTATATAACCACTTATAAAAATTAATTACTAAAAGATTTTTGCTAAAGTCAATTTTGTCATTACATTAAATTAATTAATCCAAATTGTCATTTTCACTGCCAAGTGGCTCATTGGGGTCCCCAAATCGGCCCAAGGATTCCCATTATCGGCCACTACTCATCCAATAAGGTTAGGACAAGTGTCAATGTAATTTTGAATTATTATAATATTCTTTTAAACATGAATTTCCCTATTTACCTTTAACCGCGATAAATAAAAATTACCATAGTTACTATTCATAAAATAAAAAACATAAAAGTAACCTATTAACATAATTTGGACCCACTGATTCCAAATATGTAATCCATTTTTCATAATTCAAAACACAGAACTTGCAGAAATTAAATTAAAATTAATCCTGTTGTCGAATGAAACGGGTTTTTGTTTAAAACATTGCAAAAGATTTAATTTATTTAACCTACGAATTCAATGTAAAATCAAGGCTAATGACATAAATTATATTAAATGGTAAAAATATATTCTATTTATACTTTAAAACAATTCAATATTATTATTTAACCATATAAGTTATTACGATGAAAAAGTTGTTTTTAATTAAAATATAGCGTGTTTTTACTATTCATTAAAATATGAAAGTTATCAGAATAATATGAAAATTTTATCCAAGGTAAATTTTATATCCTGATTCCAAATAATAATTTAATTTTGTATAATTGAACTTATAAAAAATTCAAAACCGAGATTTATAGCGGTGCGCCATCAAAAGATGGCAAAACTGCATTTTTTGAAAAATACTTATTTTACCCGAAATATTTATTTTGTTCTTATACCATGTTCTAGAAAATGTGTAAGATGAATAATAATATTTTAAAATTCAAAATTTAGTTAATACTATTCATAAAGGCTAGTTCATATTAATATTATAATAATATATCTTTGTTTAGTAAAACCCGGTATTGCGTACAACCCACGCTATCGAGGAAGGTCGTGATTGCGTGTAATGCAAGCCAAGTCAGGGTTGCGTGTTGTGCAAGAATCCTTCATTGTTTCGTATAAAAAAAATCCAACCATATTGCATTTATACATTGAAGATATATATATATATAAACACACTCAATGTTTCGTAGAATGACTATTATAAAACGAACATGAAATTGTGTGTAACACGATCCAAGAATAGAGTTGCGTATACTGCAAGCTAATACAGTGTTGCGTATAGTACAAGCTAATCATGGTGTGCTGTATAATAGAAGACATCAATGAAATTAAAAGAATATTTTTCATAAAATCTTGGGGTGTTACATTCTTCCCCCCTTAAAAGTTATTTCTCCCTCGAAATTCGTCGGGGTTATAAATCGTTTACTATTCATAGAAACCCACATCGTAAAAAGGAATACTAAAATATAATTTTAAAAATTAAAGTTTGAAATGCCAAGATTACCCAAAGTAACTTATCATTGGGTTTCTATATAGGAAAACATAGGTGAAAATATGGATATGGAAGAAAAATCTAACCATCAAGTTCTGATGGAGAGTGGTAGAGGACATGGCTATGAAAAATCAACAATCACAAAGACATAAATTTGTGATGATCCAAGGTACCATCTGATTCATCGGATTTAAGAGCACTAGGAAAACATTTCTGGTTTTCAATATCATTTCCCTAAAGTTGAAAATTTTGAATTAGAAGAAATACGTGCTTGATTTTGGTACAATCTCACTGTTGTTCGTGCTTTGAACAATTTCCACTTCATCTCTTAAATAAATGAAGTTGAATTTGTTATTTGTGAAGTGTTAACAGATCATGTGATAGAATGGTGGGTCATTCCATCTGTTTCAAACAAAAGGATAGAAAAAGTTATCAAATATACATAAGTCCACCTATGGTGAGGTTAATCGTATACGATTCCAAAAATGAACTTATACTTCATATATCATACCGCTTAATAAAATAAATATACTTTCCACTAACCAGGGACTTCTTATAGGCCAGTGGTAGGCAATAAAGGCATGTCGCACTTCGATTATGGGTTCGATTTCCACAGCCTTGTCCGACGTGATGGGTTGTCTCCTATTCTGCAGGTTGTCCTTTTTCTAAAACTAAATTACTATATCATCCCATCAATAATATCGAAAAAGGTTCTATCCTTAAAAAATACTAATTTATGTCCAACATAATCCATTCCAATTTTTAGGCTTATCCATAATATTTCAGTCCATTGTCATATTATAGTGAAAACGATTACTATAGATTTCATATAACAAGCATGTTAATACCATCGTTAATCCCCATATATCATAAGATATGTCTTGTTGGTCACATTCCAATCATTCGAAGGCCTTAATCATGTATTCTATTGAAAAATGAATACTTATTAAATTTTAGTGAAAACATGAGTGCTGTCAAAAGATAACTCTTTCCACATACCAAAACCCCAAAATTCTATATACTCAAACCATGATATAACTATTTCCTTATATCATTCATGATCTCATGAATACTGTCAAACATTTAATTTTCTCCTTATCCATTCATTATCGCATATCATCTTCTTTCCAAAAAATATCTCAATCACATTCCATGGTTATCGATGCCATATTTTTATGGAAAACCACAATGGACCAATATATAGGTATTCCAATATACCATAAAAGTACCTCAACAACATTATTTTTGATTACCAATGCATAAACACTTCAAACCATCCTCTTCAATGATTGTCATGGAATAATTCCTTCCTTGATTTAGATTTAACCTCTGAGGTCCGGGCATTGAGTTGGGTAATGACCATATTCTCCATAGATAAGACATTGAACTCCATAACAGTCTATCACTCTATGAACCTTTCATCCACACAGATAACATATGTCCCTCCATTTGAGGTATTCTTCAAGTTTCTTCTTCCCTTCTTTGGAAATCTCAATCTTCCTTTCTTTATGCTCCTCACTATGTGAACATGCATAAAATTCCATCTTCCACTAATTCGATGACAAAGGAATACCGATAAATTTCACCTTGTTAATCATATATCGCAATGTCTGATTCGTCATAATCACAATATCTTTCTCTCTTGGCATTACGCAATTTCGTTGCTCATAGTCACTAATTTTTCCATTGGATTCAATGTTAACCAAATTCCTTCTGGTTCCCTCCATTGACTAAAACATAAATAGAATTCTGTGAGAGGAAAAAATCATGCTAGGGAAAACAACATAATAAAGGGGGAGTACCTTCAATATATAACATCTTAGGTTTAATTCTAATATCATTAGCGCAATTCTTGGACTATAACCTATACGTATACTTAACCTTACGGACATCCCTAGACATACCTTAGAAATATCTCTAGGGATATCACTAAATTTCTCGCATTCTAGTTTCCAAAGGTTGACTAAACCTTTCCTTTGATACCAACTGTAGAGACCTGATGCTTGAAGTACATGGAAAACACATTACTTTTGCAGAATACTTAGCACATAACAAAAATAGACACACAAGGACCGTAATAGTTTAGTGTCTTTGGAAACTCGGAACGTAATATTCTAATCGTGGTGAAAGATCTTCAATATCTCCCATACAGATCTTCCCCTTATGTTTTCTTACCTAAAACCTTTCTTTATATCCTAGGGAAAAGAAAACATATAAAGCGTGAGCTCAAATGCTCAGAAAGGGTAAGCATGGATAAAATAAAACAAACCATATACATTTGAACTTAAAAACATGAACACAATGTTTAAACATCAAGATCTTGAGAAATAATATAAAACGTGGAAATACGTAAGGCGTAGATCATAAAGAAACATTAATCATGAAAAAATAGCATGGGAATACAACTTGTAATTGTGGAAAACTTTAAGATTTCCATAGTAGCCAAAGCATTGCTGCCAGGACCATCTTAGTGGACAAATTTCCTTTTTGAATCGAGTTCACTCCTCGTTTCAGTCCTGTAACACTGAACCAGATTAACTTATCATTCCAGCCATGTCTATCTCATGAGATATAAATCATTACCCAATTAATTGGAGGGAGATATAAGTCCCACCCATCTCATAATGAAATCATTCTTACTTGTGACACAAAATAAACATACATCATTCATAATAACCCCATAACTAAAATGGGTTTCATAAACATCATCCCATCATCAAATAATCCATATAAAAGAAATTGATATCATTTCATAATAAGAGATGTTAAACCATGTAAATCATAGAGAAATTATACTTGAAACATAAGCATATGAAATAATGTCATCGTAGATAATAAATAGTTTTGATAATACACTTGAAATAAATTCTTGAGGAGAATATCCTTTCTTCTTCAAAATAAATTTCTTTTCACAAAATGTCGTGAAATTTTAAAAGAAAGATATTTTTTTGAAAATAGTCATGAAATCTTTTGGAGGAAGCTTCATGAAAATAAGGCTTTATAAAACCTTAAAAATCCTTTCCTGCCGTATAAGTTAAAAAAACATTATCCTCGTACTTTTGTCGGAAAAGTCAAAAAGTACCCCGTAACGTAAAAAAAAGATTCCTTACATATCATGTAGTAAAAGAAAGCATGGGTAAAAAGGAAATTAAACATATATAAAAAAACTTTTAGAAAACATGGACTTGGATGATAACAATAAACCCAGTAACTACTTACGAATAATCAATCTCAGATAAGAACGAGATTGGAAAATTTATCCCTTACCGTACGTCCGATATGCTTCGTATGTATCCAAACCTCCTATATAATGATTTAAATAATGTAATTGACATATTATAGAATCATATTCATTGTTATGATATGATATATGGTTCACTTATGACTTTATATTACCCATTCTTTTGTAAATTAATGTTAAAGTAGCGTTTTGGGTAAAATCATCTTATTTATCGTATGTGTTTCAACTTGTTGTTCTTGATGTTATTATTATTTATATCATGATTTACTTACTTAAAAAATGTAAATCATGATTTATATATCATATAAATTCATTATATATCCAGCATATACAAGCATTTATAATAGTAAAAAACATATGGAGGTAAGAAATGAAACGCACCGTTCATGGAGACGGTAAGCCGTACGTACGCATGAATGCTACTTTCATTTATATTTATTATTTTAATGGAATGAAAACATAATTATACATAGGTATATTATAATTCCAGTATAATATCCTATATAATATCATTAACCACATCCTTTATACATCCCACATAAGGTATTAACGAATCACATCACTTTGAGGGGGGCAGTAGTCCGCACTTCCTTAAATGAGATTATCGTATTCACCGACTATGGAAACCATAAAGGCTTCATATAATTGGTATGTAAATAAGAATTAGGAAATTATAAACATAATATATATTATATATAAATACAGTGCTATCATAATGGCCACAATGAGAGGCGGTAGGAGAATATCGAACAATCATCGTTTCGTGAGGCGTTACTTTGCCATCACAGAAACATTATGTTCTTCATCCATTAGAAGGAGGTGTGTGTAAGTTTAGTTCGAATAATTCTCATAACAACATCCTAGTATAATTAGGATATTGGTTTTGTTACAAAAGAAAGGATTAAAAAGAGTTTAGGTGTTGGAGAAGTAGAATAAAAGAAAACAACTTAAGAGAAACTGTTACATTTAATTTTGATAACTTCCTTTGGTTTGAACCAAAAGGACTTCTTGGAGGGTATTTTTTCTAATGTAAGGCTTCAAGGGGGAAGATAGGGATGTAGGGAGCTTAGTTTAGCAGAGTTTGGACGAGCCAAAAGGCTTGAGAGGTGTGAGGAATTGCATAGAAGTGGCCTCCTTTTATAAGGGAGAGGAGGGGATCTTTAGGAAAGTGTGAAAACATTATTTTATTATAAACATATCTTCGGTTTCAATAGGTCAAAAACACATTAATGTAGAAGATAAGATGACTAATATTCGAAATAAAATCATCCAATTAGAAATGGACAGGTTTTGGAAGATATTTTAATCATTATAATCTTATTTATTTAAATCATTTATTAATGAGGTAAACACTACATCATTATTGTGTCATATATAATTTAATTCATTTGATGTATAAAAATTATGAAAAAAATACCACGATTTAGGTAATCTTTTTAAATTTACAAATAATTTTTATAGTAGAAAACATAACTTATATACCCCCTTATAAAAATTAATTACTAAAAGATTTTTGTTAAAGTCAATTTTGTCTTTACATCAATATTAATTAATCCAAATTGTCATTTTCACTACCAAGTTGCTCATTGGGGTCCCCAAGTCGGCCCAAGCATGAACATTGTCGGCCAATACTCATACAATAAAGTTAGGAAAGATTTCAAGCTAATTTTGAATTATTATAATATTATTTTAAACTTGAATTGCCATATTTACCTTTAACCGTAGTAAATAAAAATTACTGTAGTTACTATTAATAATAAAAAAATGTAACCTATTAACATAATTTGGACCCACTGATTCCAAATATGGAATCCATTTTTCAAAATTCTAAACCCAGATGTTGCATAAATTAAATTAAAATTAATCTCATTGTCGAAATAAAATGGGTTTTTGTTTAAAACATTGCAAAAGATTTAATTTATTTAACCTACGAATTCAGTATAAAATCAAGGCTAATGACATAAATTATATAAAATGGTAAAAATATATTCTATTTATACTGTAAAACCATTCAATATTATTATTTAACCACATATGTTATTACGATGAAAAAAGTTGTTTTTAATTAAAATATAGTGTGCTTTTACTATTCATTAAAATATGAAAGTTATCAGAATTATATGAAAATTTTATCCAAGGTAAAATTTTATATCCTGATTCCAAGTAATAATTTAATTTTTTAAAATTGAACTTATAAACATGTCAAAAACTATATTTAAAGTGGGTGCGCCATCAAAAGGCGGCAAAACTACATTTTTTGAAAAATACTTATTTTACCCGAAAAATTTATTTTCTTCTTATACCTTGTTCTAGAAAATGTGTAAGAAGAATAATAATGTTATAAAATTCAAGATTTAGTTAATACTATTCCCAATGGCTAGTTCAAAATAATATTATAATAATATATCGTTGTTTAGTAAAACCCGTTATTGTGTACAACAAACGCTATCGAGGAAGGTCGTGATTGCGTGTAATGCAAGACAAGTCAGGGTTGCGTGTTGTGCAAAAATCCTTCATTGTTTCTTATAAAAAAATCCAACCATATTTCATTTATACATTGAATATATATATATATATATAACACACTCAATGTTGCGTAGAATGACTATTATAAAATGAACATGAAATTGTGTGTAACACGATCCAAGAATAGTGTTGCGTATACTGCGTGCTAATATCGTGTTGCATATAGTACAAGATAAACATGGTGTGCTGTATAATAGATGATATAAATGAAATTAAAAGAATATTTTTCATAAAATCTCGTGGTTTTACAATGACCTATTCATTCACTTGGTGCATCAGGGATTCATTTCTCTCATCATTTATGAGGATGAAAATATGTATTAGATAAAATAGTTTCATTTTAATAGTTCATTATCATGACTCTCTAGGTTCCCCCATAGATGTGGAAGCACATTATTGGATGATTCCTATCATTGACTATCTCAATGGTGGAATCCCCCAGAGGAATGATATGAGAAGGAGAGAGTTTGGTGGCCTGCATTGTTCTTTATCCTTCAGTGTATTCCCAACCATTTTCAAACCCTCGACTGAGATGTGTTTGATGGAATTATCCCATCTTTCCTTAATAAAGATAGAATTCCCTAGTACATGAAGAATATTAATTCCATATCCTATCATTCACATCAAGCTGATTTGAAGCTCCCACAAAATATTTGATAGTTGTGATACTTCTATCCCACCATGGTCCATGATTGGATCATGTGTTCCAATATGCATCATGCATGTCAGATCCATGGAAACATTGTCCATCGACCGTTGGAGATCGTCGAACAACCAAGTATTCATAGAAAATTTATAAAACAATCCATAATTTACATAATTTGATATTACTTTAATGGTGAAGAATATTAATTAAAAGATACTACAAATCCATTATAGGACTATATAGGTATGGCATATTTTGAAATTGGGAAACATGAACAACTAGTTCACAATACATCTTCACTGTCTTTTAATTATTTCATCATAACTGGACCTCTTTTTGAAATATCTTAATTAATACCCTTCTTCATGACCTGGGGAAAAGAAATATATGAAAGGGTGAGAAAAGATTCTTAGTAAGGGTAAAAAATGGAGATATCAATCATATCATAATAAAATTACATAAGAACATAACATTTTAAAATCTTACCCTGCATATGTAATATCATGATATCACGCAATGGGAAAAATAATTTATTTTCATAATAATCAATGAAAATAATCCCAAAATTCATAACATAAGACATTTTGTTTTATGGAGTACACATAAGCATAAAAATAACTTCATATTCGTTAAAGGTCATTGCAAGGAAAATCATAACAAACAAAGTCTATTATTGAACAGAGTTCAGTCCTCGTTCCAGCCATGTATTTCTGAAACAAGACCATTTCTTATTATATAAATACCAATATAATGAGATATAAATCCTTACACACTACACTATTATGAGATATAGGTCGCAACCATCTCAAAATTAAACATTCTTACATGTTCCACAATAACAAAAATCATTCTTCATAACCCACAGAATAAAATGGGATTATTTAAAAATCATTCCACTCTAACATAATCCATGTAAAAAAATGGATTTAATAAATATAATTATACCACAAACATAGTAAAATAATAGGAACAATAATCATATTATACTTGAAACAAAACACTATTATGTAATTCCATATTATATGGAAAATAAATTTGATATGACACTAGAAATTAATTTTTCAAGAAAATACCTTTTAATCTTAAAAAAATCATATCTCACAATTATGTAGAGTTCTAAAAGAAAATAATTTCTTTTATAAAATATTTGATATCCTTTAGAGAAAATTTCATGGAAACAAGGCTTTAGGATGATGTAAAAATCAATTCATTCTATATCTGTTAAAAAATACATTCCCCAAAAACTTTTGCCAAAAAAGTCAAAAAGTAACTCATATCGAGTAATGAAAAAAGATTCCTTCCATAATATTTAATAAAAATTAAACAAATGTTAAATTTAACTTAAATAAATTGTATAAGAATATAAAGAATATTAAATATTTAGTAAACAAGGATGTGGATGTTAAGTATACCCTAGTAACTACTTACGTATAAATATTCTCGAATAAAAATGAGATTGTGAAATTATCCCATACCTTTGGTATGATATCCTTCATATGTATATGAAACTCATGTAAAATTATTTAAATAATGACATAGTGAATAATAGTATTTTTTTATATTAAATATTATTATATTATCATCCATTTTTTTAATAACATTTCATTATTACTTGTTATTCAGGTATGAACTACCTCATTTTCTTATGCATGTATTGTCAAATAAGATTGGGTTATCCAACACAGGTCATAATTATATCATTAAAAATGAATATCAACATAATATATCTAAATTTATATAATCATTAAATAATTATGATCATGTAGAATGAATCACATTACATCATAGAGAGGGTAAGTCGTACGCACGGAAGAGAAATGATACCATTCCCGTTATTTTTAAATGGTATTGATGTGAAAGGTGTATAATATTTCATAATATATATAATGTTATAATAATAATATATATTGTTTTTGACATAATTATACCTATCCATGTATGGTTTTTTTGAAAAATAGATTACACCACATCATTGATATGGTATGTCGTACATACACAAGTGTGATGATTTTATATCATAGGATGGATATAAAGGGGAATATTTTTGTTCTATATTCAAAATATAATCTCATTATGCGATTGATATTTTAGGTATCACATTATAATGAAACAACACAAGAATTTGAAGTAGATGAAGAAATAATTTTGAAAGAATCAGTAGTGGAGATTACATCTTTTTCAACATGCTTCCTCAAAATCTCACTTAGAGAACTAGAGTTGGTCATTGAAGAAGAACATATCCTCTAGAATATTACTTGGTAATTTGATAAGGGAAAAGTTCAGGGCATGGACGAGCTTGAAGAGTCAATTTTAAAAGAAGTGATGATGGAGGAGGAGCCCTTTTATAATTGAGGAGAAGGGAACTTTTGGGATCTTCAAAAATATTAATTTATAATAAAATAAAACCTTATACAAAAAGATGAAAAATGTCCCAATTTAAAATATGAGATGATATAGGGTTTTAATATTATCATCAAACATATTTTAGACATGTTTTTATATCAATTTAGACCTTATCAATTTAATTATCAATTAGTTATTCTATTTAAATTTCATCTAGGGTAACACATATATCAATATTAAAAGGGTAAAATATTTACCTATTTGATTTCAATTAGACCATAAATATGTACCCTATAATATTTTATACAATATCATAATTATTATATATTATGAATTTTTTTTTATCATTTTCAAATAATTTAATAATTATTTTATAAACAATCAATGGTATCAATTTTGACACTATTAAAATCAATGATTTTTAAAAAAAATCACAATAACTAGTTATCTTCAAACAAACAATTTTATTATATTACTAAGAGATCATGGTGATATTAAAAATTTATTATACATGTTAATTAACTAAACTTATTTTTAATTTAATATTTTTAATAACATTTATTTGTTATCTCTATTAGTAAAATAATTACTACATAAATTTTTTGTAATTCTTTAATATACCTTTTTATTGAGTAAAAATTAAAAATAAAATTCAATGATTAAGAAAAATATAATATATTTCATAAGAATATGTTTAGTTAAAGTGATCTTCTGGAAAATCCAACATTTACAATGTTATACTTATTATATTATTAATGTGACAACTTCAACACATTAAATAAAAAATTTAGTTTCAAAATCTATTGTATAAGTCTCTAAAAAGTCACTAAATCCACAATTAGATGCTTATGTTTGAGAAATACTTGACCAATAAGATTTTTTCAAGTGTTTTAATAATTTTACAATTATTATCATTTTAATAAAATTAATTTTTGATTTCTCATCAATTAAATAATTTCTACATCATCAAAGAAAATGTATTAAGTGTAATTATTTATTTCCTAAAAATTAAAAATAAATTACTAGGTTAATGGAAAAAATGTATTTTAAATAATTTTTTACAATTTAATTTATATTTTACAAAAAATTATATAAAAAATTATATAAATGTTAAAATCTGAGTAAGACATATTAAATTTTTCCTTAAATAAAATAGATTGAATGTCATAGTCTCATCTAAGTGGCATCCAAATGACAACATTTCATCCCAAGGATGAATTTTTTCTAAACACAATCATACAATGATATGAAGACACGTGTTAGTGTAAATGAATAGTATTATTCCTATCCAAAATTACTCGTTTTACCCATTTATCATAAAAATAATAATTACCGAAGATATTTTTCATAATACCCAAAAAAAGATATTTAAAAAATTATTACACACTGTTTCTAAATATGGATGCCATTTTAAAAATTTTAAAAACATAGAAGTCTTAGTAATAAATTTAAAATTATTTCTGTTGTCAGAAAGAGAGAACGAGTTTTAAAAGTTAAAACATTATGAAAGATTGAAATCTTTTTACTTCTAAATTCAATGTAAATTTAATCCCAATAGCATATATTATAATGAATTATACATATATATTCATTTTAGACTTAAAAATAATCAACATTATAATGTAACCACATAAATTATTTTAATGAATAAATATATTTTCAATTAAAATTTAGTGTCTCTTAACTATTCATCAAAACATGAATGTTATTAGAAAAATATTAAACATTAGTAAAAAGTAATTTATAATGTTCATATTCCATTTAAAATGTTTTTTATTTCATATAGAAATTATTAATTTGTCAAAATAATAATTTTAAAGGCATTCTCCATTAATAGGTGCAAAATCATCTTTTTGAAAAATATAGGTTTTGATACATCAAAGAGGGTTTATTTATACCTGATGAAAAAAATATCTATTAGAAGAATATAAAAAATATTTTATTAAGTATATAACATCTATAGTTCATTAATTTCATTTACTAATAGTAATTCACTCAATTTATTAAAAATATATAAATATAAAATTGATTTATATTTTTTATTAAAAAATTGTAGCAAGTAAATTCACCAAAAATTTCATAAGTTGGTTATATGTATTCCCGCTAACCAAACAACTAGGTTAAAATGGTAATTTTATACTAATGGAATCTCATAGTCTGTTTAAACCCGGGATTTTGTGCAATGCTAGCTATTGAGAATTTATAATTGTTTAGAGAACATATTTCATTGAAACATCCTGGTGTTACATTAAACCCCCATTAAACATAATTTACCCCTAGAAATTAGTATAATGGATACTAATAGATGAGGATATCTCTCCC
Organism: Viscum album; assembly: GCA_963277665.1. Taxonomy (NCBI): domain Eukaryota; kingdom Viridiplantae; phylum Streptophyta; class Magnoliopsida; order Santalales; family Viscaceae; genus Viscum; species Viscum album. The sequence continues at coordinate 812,241,669 of OY728122.1, read as the reverse complement.
TCATCATATCTTCAAGTTCCCACACTCCTTCTTGAAATTGGTGGTTCCTCCAGAAAACATTAACAATGCGAGTGGCCTTGTTTGGAATAAAATTTTCTCTACTATCCAGAATGTGTATCGGTTGTTCTTCATGAAAATGACTGTGCTCTAATGTTACCACTTCGGAGTTAAGTATGTGTGAAAGATCAGATATGAACATTCTTATTAGGGATACATGGAACACATAATTATCTTGGGGGAGATTCAGTGGAAGCTCCAATCAGTAAACTACCATCCAACACAATATAGAATTTCCAAAGGACAAATATACCTAGGGTTCATCTTTCCCTTCTTTACAAAAATCATTACTAAATTCCAAGAGGGATATTCTTAGTAAAACATGTTCACTAACTTCAAACATACAATTATTTCATCGGTTGTCAACATAACTTCATTTTCGAATCTGAGATACACTTATGTGTTTCTGAATAGATATGACCTTTTCTTCAATTTCTTCAAAAAGAATAGTTCCTAGAAGCTTTCTTTCCCCAACTTCATCTTATTAATTTGGATTTATACACTTCCTTCAATATAGGGATTCAAAAGGAGCACTCTGAATACTACAGTGATAGATATTATGGTAAGAAAATTCCACTAAAGGTTGTTTTTGATCTCCACAATCATTTAAATCCATAGAGAATGAAATCAACAAGTTTTCTAGAGTTTCAACTTTCCTCTCAAGAAGACCATATGTCTGAGGATTATAATAAGTGATGAAATATAACTTTGTATCCAAATCCTTCTAAATACTTCACTAAAACCTTCTGGTAAACCTAAGATTGTGATTCGAGATAATAGAAACTAGAACACCATACAATCTTACCACTTCCATTACATATATATTAGAAAGTTGATCAAGAGAGAATTACTCTATAACATAAATGATGCGTTCTGACTAGATAAGGCGATCAACTATATCCCATATAGAATAGTATCATGTAGATGTTTTGGGATGTTCAATGACAATTTCTATACTGATGTTTCACCATTTCAATTATGGTATTGGTAAGGGTTGTAACATCACCTTAGACTTATATGTCTCATCCATAACTTACCGACAAACCAAGTATCGATAGACATATTCGACAACATCTCTTTTAACGCTATACCACTAGGAATACTCTATCAGGTCCTTGTACATCTTGGTTATTCCATGGTGAATAGATAATTATGAACTACAAGACTCTCCAATAGCTCCTTATTTAATTCGAGTATGGATGTAATACAAACCCGATTCTGGATCCTTACTAATCCATCACAATCAGTGTTGAATTCTGGAACATTTCTCACCTTCTTTTATAGTTCTACCTCTTCCTTTTATGCCTCTTTAATCTTCACTTGTATAGACGGTTGAAAATTTATTTGAGAAAGATAATATTTATCTTCTTCCATTAAAATTTCAAGATCTATCCGTTGAAAATACATATATATTGGAAAAAAATTTATCCTCATCATGGATTGGTTATCATGGTCCTTTCGACTCAGAGCATTTTCCATCATGTTCGCTTTGCCAGGGTGGTAATGTATTGAGAATTTTTAATATTTAGTCAACTCCAACCATATTATTTGTTTCATAATCAACTCCTTATGTGAGAAAATATTTTATAATTATTTATGATCAGTATATATATAAAACCTTTCACTATAAATATAATTTCTCTATATCATAAATAAAATGATTACCATAACTGACTCCAAATCACGGGTTGAGTAATTTTACTCATGTATTTTGAAATATCATAATGTATATGCTATCACCATAAATGTTTTCAATAGAACACACCCCATTTTCTTTTTGGATGCATCACTGTAGATCACATACATTTCTCCACTACAAGGAATAGTGAGCATAGGTGCTCTAGCTGACATTCCTTTGAGCTCTTTGAAATTCTCTTCATATTCATCCATCCACACAAAAATAACTCATTGACGAGTAATCTTAGGGAGTGTATTAGATAATCATGAAAAATAATTCTGAAAACAACGATAATATCTAGAAAAACTATGAATGCTTTGGATCTCAGTTACCTTTGTTGGTCTCAATCAACATTCAATAACTTCTGTTTTTTCAAGATCCAAAGATATCCCATATTTTAAGATTATGTGACCCAAATATGAATATTGTGAATCCAAAATTAAAGCTAGATTAATGTTTCATAAATATTATCCTTTTTGATGGTCTTTGATACCATTCTCATATGATATTCATGTTCTTCCTGTCTCTTCGAATATAAAATATTATGATCTTTAAATACTACCAAAAACTAATCAAGATAGTCTTTAAAGACTATATTCATTAGATCCATGAATATATCAGGGGAGTTAGTATGACCAAAAGGTATCACTATAAATTCAGAGTGTCCATACAATGTATGGAATGTCATCTTGGGTATATCCTCATTCTTAACCCTTAATTGATGATATCCAGAATGAAGATCAATCGTGGAAATGTATTGAGCTCCACATAATTGGTTGAATAACTCCTCAATGCAGGGAAGATCATATTTTTCTTGATATTGATATTTTCTTGTTCTCAATAATCAATGTAGAGTCTCATTGATCCATTATTATTTTTAATAAATAGAATAGGTTCAACCTAAGGTGATGCACTGGGGTATATGAATCCATTTTCAAGATTATCTTAGTGTCCTTTCTTAAATTATTTCATCCCAATTGAAGTCATTATATAAGGTGTATTTGAAATAGGAATAGATATAGATATGGGTTCTATTGAAAACTCAAATTCACAATTTGGGGGAAGAACAGGTAAATCATTTGAAAAGAGATCATCCAACTCTCACACAATTGGCGTATTCTTCATTGTGAGTTTATCCCCAACTATTTGAGACAGATAACATTAATTTATAGAGATGAAGAACCATAATTAGAATAAATTTATATTGGAAGGTTATATTCATCGTTGTATCAATAGAGGATAACATTTTGATCTTGAATATTATATGTGACTTCCTTTCATTTTCAATTGATATTAGATCCAAATAGGGAAATCCAATACATGCCAAGAATCACATTGAATTCAACTATAAGATGGATCAAAATATGGGCGGGAAGAAAATTCCAACAAAATTCAACCGGAGAAGAATTATAAACATTTGATGTGATTGTTGTGCCATTAGGAGTTTTCACAGTTGACTAAATATCTAAATAATAAGGTGATACAGTGATACCCTTAGAAAATTATTCATAAATAAAAGAGTGTTTTCATCCAAAATCAAATAAGTCATATTCCACTTTAGATTGGATTGTAATTGTACCTTACAATAAATCATTATCTTACTCCACATCACGGATAGTGACGGCATGGGAGGTTCTTTTTTCTATGCCCTTCTAATATTGCTGACATCGATCATCATCAATAACCCTTGGATTAGGGCATCGATTGGCATAATAGTACATTTCCTTTCACTTGTAACATTAATGTTTATAAGTTTCGTTCTATATATCCATTTCTATATTTACATCATTAGAAATATTTTTCCCATCACTTTAGCATTCAACTACCTGATAATTTTTTTTTCACACTAAAAACATTTACTAGTACTTGTAACACTATTTCCTCTATTTATCACTCTACACATTGAGAATAAGGGTAATCTAATATTATTTTAAGTGTTGTCTTTAGATTTCCCATTGAATTCCATTTTTCTTTTCTTTTCAAACACATAATACTGATGGGTTATTCCAATCCTCATATGATCCTTGAGATCATATTGAATGATTTCTTTGTAGAAATTGATGTACATTATGGATAATGACCATCCGAGGCTTGGTTTTATTCCTTCTAAAGAATCAATCAATTTTACTCTCTTGATGGATAATAATTGTAGAAGTGTACATTTGAAGACATGTAAAATTTTCTAGATTCAGCTTCCTTTTTCTTATGTTCAAGGCACTCCTTCTCCATATTTTTCTAAATAATAAGAGGAAAGTAATTATTGAAAAATATTTTATTGAACTTGTCCCATTCCATGGATTAAATTTCATTTATATGGATTATATTCCAGATAATGTTCCATAATTGATCAACTTCACCTTCAAAATAAAAAAACTTCTAAGATGAATTTTTTAAGTCCTGAAAATTGGATAACTGAAAGTATATTTTCTTTAATATTTATCAATTGTTCAGCCACAAATGGATCAAATGACCGACTAGATAAAGGTTGATGAGAACTCATTAACAATTCCACATAATGTTGATCCCTCCTTTTCTTATTTGAATTTCCTGCATGATTCATTTCCTGAGGATGTTATATGTACATGACTACATGTTTTTTCATTCCATCTCCAATAACAATTGGTTTTATAGGTGGTCAATCATCATATTTCCCATCTCATTCCATATTTACAATGTTCTTTCAGGTTCAAGCCGTTGACTAAAACAAATAATCACAATGTGAGAAACAGTAACCATATTGCGAAATTCACATTATTAGGGGGAAAAAATATATTTAAGACACTATAGGTTTTATCCTAGTTTTTTCATGATCACTTCCTAAAAGTATGATTGTATCCTATACTTCTACATATCCATTGGATTCTTAATACGGTTTTCTCATCCTAGTTTCCAAATCGTAACTATACCTTTCCCGTAATACTAAAAACAACAACACATAAATTACATATATTGATACTACCTCAATGTTGAATAATATTCATTAAAAAATATAACAAATCCTTGAAAGAACAATATATGTATGGTGTTTTTTGAAACATAGAATCATAAATAACTTTTTCATAAGACTTCTTCATTGTCTCCCACTTATTTCTTCATAACTAGACCTCCTTTTGACATAGAATACTTAATACCCTTCATCATGACCTTGGGAAAAGAAACATATGAAAGTGTGAGCTCAAATTCTCCATAAGGGTAAACAAGGGAGATATAAATCATATCATAATAATAATACATAAGAACATAACATTTCAAAATATTACTTTTCATATGAAATATCATGATATCATGCCACAAGATAAATCATCAAAGTTCATAAGAATCAATGAACGTAATAAAAATATTCATATGGTAAGGCATGATATTTTTTGGAATACACATATGTATAAAATATCAATTCATATAATTCAAGTCTCATTTCCAAGACCGTCACAGTTGACAAAGTCCATTATTGAACTAATTTAACATCTCATTTCAGCTATGTATTACTAAACTGACATAATTTCAAATTCTAGGATTTTCAATATCATGAGATATAAATATTTACCCTATTAATATGAGGGAGATATAGGTACCAAAAATCATATAATGTAATAATTCTTACATGTTATATTAACAACATAAATCATTCCCCACAACATAATAAATAAAATCGGATTCATTATACATCATTCCACCACAACATAGTCTATGTAAAACAAATGGAGTTCATAAATAGCATTAAATCATAAAAAAATAGATCATAGGAAAAATAAGGATATTATACATGAAATACAAAAATATCATATAATTCCACATTAGATTGAAAATAATTTTGATATTACATTTGAAATTAGTTCTTGAGGAAAATAAACTTTCTTCTTCAAAAGTGTTTTCTTTTTCTCAAAACGACGTTCAATTTCAAATGAAAATAATTATTTTTTAAATAAACTTGAAATAATGTATAGTATGCTTCAAGGAAATAAGTAATTATTATGACATAATAATTTATTGATGGATTATAAGTTAAAAAACATTATCTTCTTCCTTTTCCTAGAAAAGTCAAAACGTACCTCGTGTCGAATAACGACAAAAGATTCCATCCATACCATTTAATAAAAATTCACCAATGGGTAAAATTTACATTAAAATTTTTTATATGAATATAAATAATATTACATATTTAGGAATCCTGGGCATGAATGATAAATACACCCTAGTATATATTTACGTATAAATATTCTTGAATAAAAATGGGTTGCAAAATTTTCCCTTACCTTAGGATTGATATATTTAGAATGTATCTGATACACCTATATAATTATTTAAATAATTTCATTTTCTTAGTATAGAATCATATTAATTTTTAGGATATCATATATTATGATATTATAATTCCTTTTTTAGTAATATTTCATTATTACTTTCTATTCAGTTATTAACTACATTATTTTCTTATGATAGTTTTGTTGAAGAAGTTCTAGTTATCCTTCTTAGGTCATAGCAATACCATTATAAAATGATATGAACATAATATATATCATATGTATTCATTATTTACATTTATTTAATCATGATTCAATAAATATCATGCAGAATGAATTACATCACATCGTGGAGACGGTAGGCCATACGTACACACGAGCGAAGTTATCATTCCAAAAAAAAATTAATGGTATTGAAGTGAATGGTGTACAATTTTTTAAAATAAATATAATTTTATAATAATCATATATATTTATTATTTACATCATTATAACCATCCATGTTATGTGGTGGAAAAAAAATAGAATACACCATTGCGTGGAGACTGTAAGTCGTACGTACGCATGTGTGGGGTTTTAATTTTAGTAAGAAGGATATAAAGTGGAATATTGGTGTTCTATAATCATAATAACTTATCTGTATATATTTTATATTGTATGTAATACATTATAATGAATAAAAAATGAATTTTAAGTATAAGAAGAAAGAGGTTTCAAAAAACCGGTATAGGATTTTACCTCTTCTTCGACATGCTTCCTCTAAACATCCATGTAGAACACTAGAGTTGTTATTTGAACAAGACCATAACCTCTAAAATGTTACTAGGAATTTTTAGAGGGGAACATTTAAGTGGATTGCTGATATTGAAGGTTCAATGTGAATTTAATAGGCGGGGGAGGATGTGACCATTTATAATTGACGTGTGGTATACTTTTAGGATCTCTGAAAATTTATATTTATAATAAAATCCAACCCCATCCAAAAACAACCAAAATGTACCAATTTAGTATATTATATGGTATATTGTTTTAATATCATCAAAAAATAGATTTTAGACATGTTTTTATATCAATTAAAACATTATCATTTTAATTAACACATAGTTAATCTATTTTATTTTTAACTGTGGTAACAAATATTTCAATATTAAAAGGGAGAAATATTTACATATTTTTATTACTTAGACCATAAATAAATAACATGGAAAATTTAATACCATAAAATAACTATTACATATTATTAAAAGTTTTTTATAAGATTTATATAATTTAATAAATCATTTTTTGATAAATAATCAATGGTGTCAATTTTGACAATATTAAAATCATAAATTTTTTAAAATATTGAGATACTAATTTAACTTCAAACCAACTATTTTATTATATTCCTAAGAGTTAAATGTCGAATATAATATTAAATAGACATATTATTTATCCTAAAATATATTTATTTTAATATTTTTAATATCATTTATTGGTCATCTCTTTTAATATAATAATTAATACACCAAAATTGTGTATTTATTTAATATACAAATTTTAGAAAATAATTTAAAAAATACTATGATGAAGGTAAATCTACTATATTTCAGAATAAAATTTTTATTCAAATTTATACTTTATAAAATCAGGATTTTAAAATGTTTTACATATTAAATTTTGAATGTGAAAACTTCAACATCACATTAAATAAAATAATATACGTGTCAAAAACACTTCTATAAGGCTAAAAAATGTCACTAACTCTACACTTAGATGGTTATGGTTAGGATATTGTTTACCAATAAAATTTTTCAATTGTAATGTTAATTTTAGGGTTATTATAATTTTAATAATATATTTTATTTATTTCTCATCAATTAATTAATTTTTACATCATAAAATTATAAGTATATTATGGTAGTTATTTATTTCCTTAAAATTAAAACTAATTTACCATGATAAAGAAAATAATTTTAAATTTCAAATGAGTATTTATAATCGAATTTATATTATATATAACCTTATATAAAAATACTATATTTATTTATATATGAGTAAGCCATATTTAATTTATCAATAAATAAAATAAAATAAAATACCTTATCTCATCCAAGTGGAATCCAGAAGACAACATTTTAACCCAAATATTATTTATATCGAAAAAAATTTCATTCAATTATATTAAGGATGGTTTTTGGTTATATTTATAATATTATTTTTATTCTTAATTACCAGATTTACACTTATACCTTATTATAAAAATTACCTATGATATTATTCATAAAGCCAAAAATTAAATTAAAGATATTTACTTTATTTCTACCCAAATACTCTAAATGTGTAATAAATTATAAAAAATTTAAAAAACAAAATTTTACATAATTAATTTAAAATTCATCCCGTTATCAGAAAGAGAGAACTAGTTTTAAAATATAAAACATAGAAAAAGATTGAAATGTTTTTTCATCATAATTAAATGTAAAATTAATTCTAATGACCTAAATTATATTGAATGATAAAAATATATAATAGATATACATTAAGACCATTCAATATTATAATTTATCTATATAAATTCTTTCCTTGAAAACTGTTGTTTTCGACTAAGATTTAGTGTATTTTTACAATTGATCAAAACATTGAAGTTATCAGAAACATATTAGAAATTCATCCAAAGAAAATTATTATATCCTTATTTCAATTAAAATGTTTATGTTTTCATATAAATTTTTTTAATATTTTAAAATCTTAATTTAAAAGGGGTTCTCAATTAAAAGGTGGAAAATATCCCTTGTGAAAAATATAGGTTTGTATACATCAAATACGGTTTATTCATTCGTAGAAATAGAAATATATTTTACATAAATATAAAAAATAATTTACTAAGTATATAACTTATTTATTTAATTAATATATTTTACTAATTATAATTAACTCAATCTATTAAAAATATAAAGATAAAAATTGATTTATATCATTCATAAATAATTGGCAGCGAATAAATTCACCATACCTTTTAATTTGTTTGATATATTTATTCCCACTGAAATAATAGATAGGTTAAAATGATCATTTTATACCATGGTAATCGTGTGGTTTTTTTAACCCCATGATTGAATCTAATGAATTCTATTGAAGAATTAAAATTATTTAAAGAAAATACTTAATAAAAATATCTCTGTTTTACATTTTCAGTATAAGAACTTGATTTAGTTATTCCATATAATCCAATAATCACTCACTAGTTTAGATACATTATGAACCTGATGAATTCCATATCTAATTAGGAAGAAGTGATTCTGTTCAGTTAAGTGATGGCCCAATATTTGATCGAATTCATGAGCTCCCACATCATCCACTAATTCAGAGCCCCTCACACCATTCTCACAAAAAATATTACTAACTTATGGGATGATTAACTATAGATATTATATCCCAAGTACAATATATGGTCAAACTATACATCCCATTACCATGCATAAGAAAACATACCTATTGAGGCATTCAATAAGACCCTCTCCAATATTCTACAGAAAATTGTCAGACAGAACAATAAATGTTTTCCGAAAAAACACCCCAATGACCACTGATCCTATAAAAATATGACACCAAATTACTCTAAGGTGATTTCATATTCCTTAGTTCATGGAATAAAGCCATTTAATCCCACTGAAGTTCAATTTTTGTCACAAAAATAGTTTTCTATGACCATAAGACGTTAGAAAGAATACTAGACGTCCATCTACCTGATGGGGAAGCCCTAGAATAAAATAGGCTCTAGGCATTACATAATATAGAGATGTACCAGAATAGGATATCTAGAGAATTCAATAAGAATATCTCCCTCCTTTCATTCTTATAGGGTGATACAGTACTGTCTATTAGGATATAAATGATTCGTGGGAAGAATCAGCCAATGTTATAAAATGAGTGGGAAGGACCTTACATTACTCTCAAGGTATATTCTAATGGTGGAAAATCATTGATAACTATGAAAAAATAGTGTATCACACATCATTCCAATACCAAGTTTCTCATGCATCAATTCATATAAGAAGAAACCCATTTCACATTTTCATTATGTTAAAATGCATTAGCAGTATCTTAGTCACATGATGTCAATCTCCACATAACACATTATCCTCATTATATGACGTAAAAATGAATGTCCATGTCCGGATCACACGACATTAAATTATGCGATCGGTCTGAACTCAATGACCATAAACTAGGATTCTATGTCCAATCATCACGAATTTAAATAGTTTTTGAGACTTCCATGGGAGAGTATTGTGTGATGCGGACCTCTATGGTCCTCAACCATGTTAGGTTATACATGTTATTATATGCACATCCATTTTGGAAGAATTCCCCTTATAGTTTGAACTATATGACCATAAACGAATAGCCTATAATCCAAGCATCAAAACATTAAACTATGTACATGAATCATGATAGGGATGTTTTTTTGGAGTTGTGACTTATTTTTCCACATTCATATTATTTTTTGTCACATCTTCATACCATACATGTCTTTTTGGGATATTTAACACCCATGATTCATGGCGTTAAACATTAGTCTTACCCTGGACAAGTTAGAGATGCCTCTAAATGGGAGATAATTTTTCATAAATTTGAATTGGGATGCCCCATGTTACAAACATGGGATCAATAAATGTTTATACCCTCAGTGTAGGATGTTAAACTATAGTCTTACCCCATGTTAAATTGTAATGTCTCTAAATAAGATAAGAGAATTACCCCATTTCCTAAACATGGGATGATCCACAATAACCATGGGATGAGTCAAATTCTATCATCAAAGAGGATCACCCGAAAAAATTGGACTCTTACCACTTTGTTTTCAAAAACTATGTGTGACTTGATTCCTATCCTAATTGGTAATGTAGGTATGCATAGACATCACATATCTAGGTCCAAATACCAAATTATCAACACTTTGACCATTAATAATTAATTATGGTCTGAGAATTATGACCCAAAACTATGTACTGTTAGTTTCCTATTTCATTTTTGGTATATAAACCTTCTTTTTCCCATTCACTTCAGATACTACCACTTTCATGTCACACATATATCCTAAATCCAACAATTTATCCCATAGTCCACGCTACATAACTCTAAACTATTTTCTATGGTCTAGACCATATGACTTTCAGTAATGTTTTTCATGCCATATTTATGCAACTACATATGCATTTATTCCTATTATTTTATGATATGTTGTGATTCCTAGAAATCTCCTCTATGAGACTGACCACAAATTTATCAACCCTTCACCCCCTTGGCCTCTGTCTTGGCCCAATCATTATGAACTCAAATAGTATGTAGTTTTTATTAATTTTTGTATGTATTTTGTAAGACTCCATCTATCATTAACATCATTTTTACATATTATTTTTTATACATATACCCTGGTAGTGGAAGTTTTCCCCATAGTCTAAGGAACAAGATATTAAACTAATTTTTAGGTCCCCGACCATATGACCACAAATTGTGTGTGAGAATTCCCATGAATGTTGTGTTGAATTGGTCCCCCATGTACCTCTTGCATGATTTTTTCACTCAACCACATAAAAAATATACATTTTAGATAACCATGATATGTATAAATACTATGACCTCAAATTCGGATATCATGGTCCATGAAATATTACCCTAAACAATCCATGACACCCATGTCTTCTACCCATAGTCCAACTGGATCCTTAGCTCACCCCAGAAACCCCATTCATGAAAATGTGTTTTAATTACACATTTCAATATGCCTCATTTTCATGATGTAATGCATTGTGTCATGGTATATAGTGTTTTTAATTACACACAGGGATTTCCCAATTCATTTCCACACATTAAGACATTCTTGGTTCAGATATTCACCATACTTTAAATACAAATGGACCCCTAATGTAATTTTTTATATCCAAGGATAACAAACCATCCAGTTCCATCTCCCTTATTGATCTATTGCAACAAATAGTAGATCATATGTCTCAAATTTGATCAACAATCCATCCCATATTTTCTCGCCCCATTATTGACTAGTGTGGTTGTGGTACCCATGTTTCAATAATGGTTAATATTCAATACCATCCCATTAATCATTACATATCTAGTTATCTAAAGTCTCTACATACCTCATTTCCACCACCTTATGATTTGGTGGAATTTTAATACACTTAGTTTCACCCCTATGAGTGTATGTGCAAGTTGAATAGGTGGGTCAGTATCACTGGGATGTTCAAAACCTAGTGTCTCATAACCCTTAATATTTGCTTCTACATTTCATAGAAACACCCTTTCCACTTCTTTTCCCGACACCTTGTACAATTCATGTGGTTTTAGGAGTTATGGTGGGGTGTATACCGATATGGACATGCTTCACAAGAGACCTCAATGACCAAACACAATGTCCTAAAACTATGTTCTTAGAGTCCCTGAATAATGAATTTATGCTATGTGAAATTACTATGAGGAATATGTGGTGTGGAAATGGGTATTCTTTTCCCTCTTAGTTTGTGTATTATGACTTCTCTTCGCTACACATATCCAACTGAACCACTAACATTGTGGTCAAAATTATATGACATTAAACTAAGAGCCTCTCATGGTAGAAGAATTATAACCTTATACTATATGATGTTTTACCATAGATACATGTGTGGTAGATGGGTATCACAACCTTCATTCACATTGGTATATACCTCATTTTCACAAAAGAAGTACCCTTTATATGATAACTTTTATAGTCTACATATCACAACATTAAACTAATAACCCATTGTCCAAGAAACATGGCTCAAAAATATTTTCTACGGTCCAGACTATATGAACATAAAATATGTATTACCTTTTATAAAGACATGTATATTTATTCCCATTATCATTGGAAATGCAGTGACAACTTGAGGTTCCATATTCGATCCCAGTAGATGATTCACAATGTAAATATCTATTATCTGGGGTCAAATCACCTCAAAATTTCCCGTGGTCATCAATCTAGGTGTAAGCCCCACTTAACTACCTTGACCCATGAGTGGGATGAGATGAATTCATAGCCTGATGGGAAAAAGTCACATCCTTAGTTCATGATATTAAACTATATACTTACCCCATTTGATTTTGGGATGCATCATATCTATTTATGATAATCTTCCATACTCACGGCTAAGAGGGTTTCCCCTTACCGACATTAGCACTCTACCACACCACATTTCATGGTCTATGAAAAAAAATAGCAAAAACTATTTTCATCCTAGCATTTACATTTATCATGAAATATAGGCCTTCTTTTCCCTCATTCACTTTCTGATAATACTATTTTATTCCATAACAATCACTTTATGGCACCCCATGGCCTGAATTCTGTAAACTTACATAAAGAGAATATCTCATGTAAAAAGCTAATGAATTTAAAAAAAATTGGATTGTCTTAGGGGTGATTTATGTTGAATCAAATGGACTAATAGGAAACACCATTCACATAGGGAAGCATTCATTCGATGTTGTTTACATTGCAATGAGACACCATCCTCATGGTCTATGAATCATGACCTTAAACCATTTAAAGAGGTCCAAACTCTATGGTTGTAATTTAAGATTATAGTCCATGTATCAAAACTCTAAACTATATGTGACCTAACTATGAATTTATTTCTTAGTGTATGGTCTACATTCATATTATCATCATATTCCCTCAGCCTCAGTTTCTAGGTAGTTTTCATTCATGTTGGTCCTCCAAATCCCTTTTTTTTGGATGCTAAACAACAATTTTACCCCGTGCAATGAACATGGGTTTCCCTCTTGTTAAAAAATGAGAAAGAAATAGTGGGAATAATAGTTTATAGCCACCATACACACCACATATGAGTCACTTGAAGTCCTGATATTGGATAAATCCGGATCACATAAAATTAAAATTTTCAAATTCTTATTCCTCCTTTAAGATCATAAAACTTCAAGTATTGCTAGACCATCAACCAAGAAGCATTTTTCTTTGTTCCAAGTAATATACCACATTTTTCTCTTGACAATCAATTGAAATTTAATATGATACTCTTCCAGAAAATGAGTTTCTCCTGTTTACATACTGATATACCCACACCAACATACATTGAGCAACAATGGAATAAATCCAATAATTATAGATTCTATTATAACATTCCATCTCTACATTTTCAGGTTTCTGGTTCCCCTCATTTGGATCCTAATCCTTTTCAAAGTCTAAATGGTCACCCAAAAAATATGGTTTTCGGACAAGGCTCACATACCATCATGGGTCAATTCCCCAGACGTCCTTGGACACAATTTCAAGATAGGTTTTTTTCAACAGTTGACCCATGTTTGTTTTTCCACATTCCAGTTTAAGGTATGGGGGATATGTTTAGGACACTCTCTGTATTTATTTTTTACCCTCATTCTAACCTACTTGTGTTCTATATTTTCGGAAATTCCAATCAAACTCTCTATTCCCATTTTTGGGTCAAATTCAACACCCTTAGAGTTACCCCATGCATGCACTAGAGCTCATTGGAATAGAAAGTCAACCAATCCAAGAGACACATTCTCTAGCCAAAACCAAATTCATCATGATCACTCTAAAATTAAATTTATAATAAAATACAACAAGGTTGTCCAATATTTTCAACACTGTCTTAAGAATGAGTGATCACATGGTCATTTATTATTTCTTACACTAAGCATGACCCACACGAGCTTAGTGATTTTTTTTATCTATCAAATATGATCGATGTATGATGATTTAAAGAGATGTAAAATATTCATGAGAATGGAATGTTTAAAAACCAATGTTTAATATGGTCATCCACATATTGGATATACTACTTTGAAAAACAACCATTACGGTTTTCCCCTAGAAATCAAGCACTCAATTTTAGGTAACATTTTATAAGTAGCCTATAAGATATTCATCCATACCACCATGTATTTTTTATCCTCATTAGAACTAGAATTGAACTATTCAGCTCAATTAACTACAATTTCAATTCATCCTGGAACTCATCTACCATGGACATCATCTCATCCACCATGGCCTTAGCCACACCTAACTAGGGCTTCAGGTTATTGAAATGCCCAGTTTGGGGTGAAAAACAACCACATTCTCTTATGTCAGCCCCTCCTATTAGGGAATCTACTCATCAGCTTCCTAATGTTCTTCAGATTCCCCATATTTGTGCTTCTTCCTGGGTAGGTCTAGCTCCATCCACTCTTCATTTTCTCAATCGATATGAAAATCATGTCCCAATGTGGAATGATTGGTGAATTCCACACCAACAGTCCTATGGTAGCCATTTAATGGTGGAAATATACCATCTATTATGGTATTTGATTTTTTTGAGAGTGGGTGATGAAATTACACACATGCCCCCCGTCCTTGAAGAACACAATCCAATTCACCCTAGTGGCCTCTATGCCAAAATATTCAAAATTTTCTAGTTGTACATGATCATATGGAAGAAATACCACTAAGATATTATTTTTTGGATCCTCCATGTGTAGGTTTTAAAATGTGGCTAGTTAGAAAATTGTCCTTTCATTGGATGCAAGTGACTAGAGAACTATCGCAAATAACAATTATATTCAAACCATTGTTCCAATGATATATTCCTTTGTTTCCCCTTTTAGTGTCACTTAGTTAGATGTAGATTCCCTTAATTATTTTTATACCCCTGTTAGTGGCATAATATTAGCATTGGCCTATGAGGATAGTGTTAATTGAAATTTTGGGTCAGATTACACAATGAAGCCTCCCCAACTACGTCATTCACTAGAACAATTACTACTTCTTCAGATCACGTATCCATGCTTGGTGGTTCCTCCATGATCAGCTACATCATTGTGATTCAATTGGCCATCTTTATCATGGGTACCATTCCAACTTCATCCATCGAGGGCGTGGTCTCGATGGCCCCTTCCAATGACACCTCATTGGTTGTCCCGACCACCACATTATTTTTAGTCGTCTCCACCATGAGATTATCCTCCATTAAGAGATTATCTTCCACCATCGACACATCAACACCATGCATGATTAATGATTTTATTGGTGATAGTGGCCGAATCGTGAATACAGTAGAAATTTCTATTCCAAAATGATTCATTTAAGCATAGTAATGGAATGAAATGATGACAACAGATTAAATATTGATAAACATACATGAATGGAATTTTCCAGTAAGGATATCCTAGAGGATCATTCTTAGTCCCAGAGGTGTGGTTCTCCCTATATTCATTTCCGCGATCATAAGAATAAATGGATGGATATCCCTGACCCTAACACGAAGAATAGACCCCATAGTTTTCCCTTGAAGGGTTGAAGTACCATATCCTTCCTTTTTGGGTCCATCAACAACCTCCACCTATTCTATTCTTGACACATGGATAGGTGAAAATTGTGTAACAAAATTGTTCTAAAAAAAGTTATATTTGAGGCACATAAGATCTAGAAATTTTCATGGTGATGGTAGCACGTCCTCCCACAAATGCTCTTCTATAGTAATATATTCCACATGAACTAACTAACTCATCCGGAATATGTCAGTTTGCAACTAGCTTAGCTACCTACATTTTTAGGGGAGAGTTCATATTCAGCCGAAACCTAACCCAGTCTGTTTGACAGAGCATAATGACCCAAGATTTGATCATTTCCTCTAACTCCACCACATAAATTTATAAATCTTCTTAGGACACATGGAAGAAATAATTAGCATAACTAATCTAAAAAAGGCACATACCATCCATAATGATATGCATCTACATCCTACGAACTCTGAAATAATATAAGTTCATTTTCCAGTTGTCACAAGATTTGGGAAGACGAAATCATTAGGAATGTATATGTGTCACAACCAATTCCTATGATCTTTTGAAAATGACCTCGAGACTATCCTAGAATACTCACATTACTCATTATTTTAGGAGCATCAAGCCTATTGCTACACCTCTACTAGGAGATCTCACATATTAGGGCCAAAAAAACACTAGACCAGTTCTTACTGGCCTACCCACTAGGCTGGTTCTTCTGACACTATGCACTCATACCACCAATCGACCATGGACCCATGGTTGAATGGCCATCCCTTATTTTGATTTAATGGCCTTCCACATCATCACATCCAAATAATATCAGCTCTCCAGCTTAGAACATATTCATGATTAAGTCTATACACAACATAGATGGTGGTAGCATGTTCTGCATCATTTTATATCCATGTGTAATCATTAAACTAATATTCCTCATCCACAAATTATGTAATTAATTTATCACCTATAACAATACCTCAAATATTAGCCTTTATAGACCTCTGATGTACCATTCAAATTGATATGTGTTATATTGATTGAATATTGGATCGCATTCAACCCTAGTAATGAGTGGCCTGCCTTAGATGGCTAGAGTGTATGATCTCTAATCAATGGTTCATGAACCATCATTGGTCAGCACACCTATTGGTAGGGGGAACATGTGAAAAATGAACTTCTCCACTAACACCTATTTCACAATAAAAACAATAAAACTCAACATGAATGGACAAATCCCCATGATATTAATGATCAATGAGAAAAAAATATATTTTAGGAGGGGAAATGGGGTTCAGATACTCATTACTACCCATGGGTTCATCCACCCAACTATATAAGAGATGGGTATTCCCACAAAACAATAGTCTAATTTTACCTTTTATAATGTGGTGAAGCACCTTCTACAATGTTTCCATCATCTAGAAAACTAAATTCATGCTCTACCCTAACATAAGCATCAGAAACCTTATGAAAGCTCCTAGCTGCACCCCCACATGTGAATCTCTCGTCGGAATCATCTTGCCATAGATAAGTGCAATGATGAACTGCACTAGCATGACAATGAGTTGATTTTGTGCCTTGATGTTATATCCCCAATGCTTCCACTGGTTATCCTCTAAGATCTTCTAGATAGAGTCCTCCTTAAGACACCAGTATCCCCTATGACATGTTTGAGGAATACTCATAAACTTAACTACTAGATCCTTTCCTTCATTTGGTTATACTCTTTATACATTTAGGAAGTTTCAAAACTTCTGCTTGAATGTGATATATTTTATCCCTAGTTTGTGTTAACTCATTCTCTGCACTAGATCAAGCAGTGCATTCGCTAAATCAAACAACGGATATTTTCACCCCGCACATTCTCTATGGGGGTTCATCATAAATTTCCCATAGTATCATCATCATAATGATTTTATGAGGCTCTCATTGGTTGATTCAATCCTTCCCTTGGTGTAGATAAATCATGTTGGTTTCCGGTGACCATATGCTCAACAAATACGACATGATATCCTATGGGTGGTAGACATGGAACTGTGAATCCCATTCTACTTCATAGATTCCCACTTGCTTCATCTCTCATTATTGATTGATGGAATGAGGCACATTACCAGTTGTCCTATGCCTAGTCATATGTGATGTTTCCACCCAAGTAAAAATCCCAATTATTATTCCACCCATTCAGGGAACTCTCTAAGCCCACATTGAGAATAATTCGATACTACAGTGGGGATGCCTCATCATCCTACATCTCCCCATAAATATTATTTATGTGGTTATAAAGAAGGTAGGAGGTAATTATTTCATGGTCCTTCAATATATGGCCCGTGAGAACCCTATGCCAATAGAATTACCCTGGTAAGGCCCTAAATGAGTAAGTTGGATTAACTCTTCTCTCTGCTGTGATTATGATGTCATCCTTCAAACCAAATCCATAAATTTTATGATTCTTTCATAGTGGTTATTCCCTTTTGTGCATGTATTAGTATCTCAATAGGGGATCAGTGATGTGAGGCACTTCGAATTCCTTCCCTGATCCTAATGTCGCCATCCATTTTTTTGCACAAAATAGTGGCATTTTCTCTCGCAAATCAAACATTTGATTTAGGACATAGTTATTTCATTTATTCTAGTTTTTGGAGATTGTTCACAAAGATCATTTGAGTAGGATGGTCACGAAGATCTGGTTTTATGAGGTCACTTCATGAACATTGTGGTTTTCTGGTCCCATTTTTCAATGAATCATTAAGAGATTAAAGTTAAAGACATCTAGTTCTCAATGAAGCATTCATAGAGTGAAACTGTTAGAGAATGAGAGATTTATGAAAATATATAAAAATTGATTTTATCATCACAGAAGATCAATGGCTTTGAGGTCCCCCTTCCACTATTTTTATGAATATGGTGAACCTAAACTTCTCAACGGACATTACTCTAGTATAATTCATGAATGGGAATCACTCGTAAGCATCAAATGTGTACATTTGGAAAGGGATTTAATGGGACATTTTTAAAAATTATCCATCATAATCCCACCCTTATTTTCCTCATCATCTCCCATTATATCGGTGGTAATTTTTTTGATGTTAAAATTCACATATCATAGAATGGATTGAGGAAGGAATGTCCCTATCAGATAAAATAAAATCCAAAATAAAAAAAATATCATTAAAGAGGTTTATTTATGAATAATACTTCCTTTTAAAACTGATCAGAGCTTTCAAATCTCCCTATAGATGCTCATCCTTCACGATCATCTAGAACCTAAATGGTAATCCTCTACGTAATGGGTATTAGAGTCGTGAAGTGCATCACTAATGTTAGAATGATTGATGTTGTTTTTGATAGTCTGATAGGGATGAGTCCATTCATGAAGCACACAAAAAAAATCAGAAATCAATTTAAATATATATGGAACCCATTGAATTTAAATAACCTATTGAACTAGATATTATTGGGAAGGATACCATACCTTTGGACTTCCAAATATCTCCCAATTTGAAAACCTCCAATGTTTTGAAAACCAAAGAGAACATGGATCACCCAAGGTATCCTAGATTTATGAAACCCTCTTCCATGTGTTCTTGAAATCATCCACAATGGTTTGGATTACTTTAGAAAAGGATTCCTCCCTTTGGAAAGAAATAAGGACCTATGTAGTACTTGAGGCTTAGTGATGGATTCAACCATTGAGAACACTCCCCTCATAACAAAGAATTATCATAGAGGTAGGGTCACCTTGTTTCCTCGATTCTACTCCATCACTAATCGGCTATCCTATTTGAATCCCATGACATTCACAAATCTTCTCTCTTTGAGTCCCTAGGATTTGTGAAATTCCT
This sequence comes from Viscum album, assembly GCA_963277665.1. Taxonomy (NCBI): domain Eukaryota; kingdom Viridiplantae; phylum Streptophyta; class Magnoliopsida; order Santalales; family Viscaceae; genus Viscum; species Viscum album. The sequence continues at coordinate 812,221,525 of OY728122.1, read as the reverse complement.
CTCATGGGACAGTTCATTGTGCTTCCCTTCTGTTGACTCTCCTTGGTGAAGGTTGTGTTCCCAGATCCTACACACACATCCATGACAAGTTCAACAACACCTTGAGTCCCCATGTGACCTATGCCACCCACTCTTATGTCCTCCCACTCCACTACATGAATGGACCACGATACCAAGCTATCTTTTTCTTTTCATCATTGGTACCATAATCAATATTACATCTCAACATATTGACCATAACATGGACGCCTTTATTTACCACTCCTTTCATTATTGTAAATTGGTTGTTAAAAAGACATACCCAACATATATGTTCATGATCAATGGACACATAAGCCCATGGGGTGAGGAGTGAGTCCCCCCACATCCAAGAAACATGAAATAAAATTTCCCAGCTACATTCCCAAGTTGCACAATGTTAAACTCCTTGAAAAAATCCTCATCATATGATTTAAAAATATTATCATACCTTGTCAGATAACATGTGATGCTCTATAAATGAGTAGTATGGGATGACCCCCCACACCTCTAACACACATATAGAATGAGATAGTCTAGGATGCTCAATTTTTAAGCCCCACACAATTCCAATCCAAGATCAATATTATTAATAGATGAAGTATCAATACTTATTCCCCATACAATCCCACATCTACACTCCATTCATCGGATGAGAGTTTTTACAATATGCCATTAAACGTCATGGATTGGTCCTATCACACGATCTTAAATAATGACATCTAACTACATGGGTCTTTGTCCCGTACATCAAAATAAGATACATAGAAATCCTCCCTGAGGTTCAATCCCAACCAATGATAAGCTTAAATTCTCACTCTGATGTATGTACCACCCTGAGCTGTCTAAAGGGATGATCGGGTAAACTCCTCAGGTTCACCTAAAGGGGTGTCACAACCAATGGTAAACCTTGATTCTCACTCCAAGGGAAAAACCATCTCGATCCAACAAAAGGGATATTCTGATCAACCCTATGGGTTCACCTCAAGGGGTATCTTGACCATGGTAAACCTAGGAGATCCCTCTAATAGAAATAAATCCAGGATGTGTCTCAAGGAGAATTTTTTTTCCACACTTCGGGTTTGACTTAAGGGGAATCTTGACCAACTATAATCCTAGCTTCTCCCTCGTAAGGATACACCTCCCTGATTCCTCTTAATTGGTGTACTGATCCATACATTAGAGGTTCTCCAAAAGGGGTGTTCTCATCTATCATGGTGAAATATATTCCATTATAGGTACACACCACCATGGTTCATATCAAGGGGTGTTCTAATCTTCCCATCTAGGGATTAACCTAAGGGGAATTCTCCTCCATAATGGTGTGACAACGCACCTTATAATGGATGATATCATGGGTCAATATCAAGGGGAATTCTAATCCATCCATCATTCGTTCACCTCATAGGGTGTTCAAATAAATCATGTTGTGACATATTCCCACATAGGATCACACCTCCTGGGTCTGTCTCAATGTGAATTCAGATCCATCCATATATGGGTTGCCTTAAAGGGAATTGTCCTCCGTCATTGTTTTACATCTTCCCTCATAGGGATAGAACTCAAAGATCCATATGAAGAGGTGTTTAAATCATCCATATGAGGTACACCTGAAGGTGAATTATCATCCATCCTGGTGAACCCTTCATGGGACACACCTCCATGAACTATCTCCTAGGGAATTCTTATCAACTCAATTTGTTCTCCTCAAGGGGAATCCAAACCAATGATAAAACAAGGTTCTAAATCCTAGGAACATAGCTCCCTATTATGTCTCATAGATACTCACATCCAATGTCCTTCTCAATGGGTTTTCTGATTTATCCATCATGAGTTCATCCCAAGGGACATTCCCTTCCATCTGGCTGCTCCCTGCTAGGGATAAACTTCCATGGTCTATCTCAAGAGGTGTTCTGATCCATCAACCATTGGTGCGCCTTAATTGGAATTATCAACCATCTAGATTCTCCCTCACGGGGACACAATTCCCAAAATTATATCAAGGGGTATTCTAGTTCGTCCATCATTTCCTCACATGTAATTAACCTTATGATCATCTCCACAAGCTTTTAAACTCATAACCCAATCTGTCTCAAACAGACATCTAAATCCAATCCAAAACATATATATCATGTTACAAAACCCACACACATACCCAATTCATAAACATGGGATGGAAGATGTAATATAATTGTCAAAATTATGCCTTTGTCATCATAAAATCAGGATATACATAGGAATACTTGGGTTCCAAGCCTTAGGATGCCTAATATGAGATGACCTACCCTGATGAAGAATATAGGTGACTAATACTTCTAACATTCAGACATACATATGGATTCTTAATGTGACTACTCTCCACACTGAAGGTTTCTTCTCTATAAATATGAAATCAGAATTTAAAGACAAAATTTGTGTAAATAAATAAAAAATTAAAAAATATATGGCACTAAGAAGAAGTTCCAAAAACATTATAGAACTCTATGTGGGAGATTGAGACAGGTGAAGTTCCTCAAGGAGGAATATATGGATGTATAAACCGATATCCCATATTCCTGTTTTGATCAAGGATCATACATCTTCAGTGGATGTGATGAAAGCCATCCTCTATTGGAAAGTGGGAATATGGGTAATGTAAGTAGCCAGCACACACATCCATATTGTCGATATGTGGGTGTGCCCCAACAAAAATCTTCCTAAACGCAGTCACTACACAACACAATATGTGTAATAAATTATTTTTCTATAGTATTTTTTATTTTTTATTTTTTATTTAATTATTATGATATTGATGTGGTAGACTCTCAAATATTGATCATTGAATATACCCACTATTTGTAATATTCTTATGCAACGGAAGAATTCCTCCCACTATTAGTGTTCAAGTAAAGAATAAGTATCTCAAACTAGAAGTTACAAATGAATTCATAACATTGTTTTATATTTCTTACATATTTTGGAATTGAAATATGGTGGTAAAATTTCATGTAAATTTTGAATAACATCATCATTATTCACAAATAGAAATTTTATGTTCGATGTCTATGATCAAAGGGATGTGGGACTAGTTTACACGTTTTTAGGATATATTTTATTGATAATATATAAATTTATTGGGTTATGATTTTAAATTTTAATCATAACCCTAAATTGAATTTGGATTGTGTAAATAAATAATACCTTTTATGTAGTTTTCCCTGACTTTTTCATGGAAACATTGGACTATAAATATATATTTTTGGAATATAATTCATAAAATATTTGTTTTGTTAACTACTTTTGAAAAATAGTTTTTAGAAAAATGTTTTAAAAAATTACTATTAGGTTAATTGGTATTAGATAAAAAATTAAACAATGTTTACATGAAAAATATTTTTGGATCATGTTAAATAATGAAACCCCAATATGTTACCTTTTAATAAAAATTTTTATTTCATATGATTGTATGGTAATTATTCTTATGTTTCTTATGGAATATTAAGTGAGGGTTCATAGAAGAATTACATGTCCTGGGTAAGGGTTAGTATCAACATCGTATCTTTGGTTTATAGTTTGAAATTCCCTTTGGATATATTTAAAATTATTTTATAAATATATGTTGTACGAAGATGGTTTAAAAACTCACAATAGGACTTATAATGTAGGGAAGGTGGGTGGATTTCCCTTAGTATGTATAGGTGTGTAGTTCGGAAAAATTATTGTGGTTGTTGAATCATTAATAAATGATGGGATCAATAGATTTCTATCCATTATATATGGTAAAAAACCCTTGATAGGGGTATATGTGACTTTGGATTGTAATAATTATAGTGACAAAAGTTTATGATTGAGCATATTCATATTTAGTTGTTGTGAAATATATACACTATATGGCTATGTATATTTATATATTTTTATGGAGGTAAGGGACTAATGGTTTTTGTGATGCCTATGGAGTGAGTATAGAGATGATTTTTTATAAAATATGGATTTAAATTTATCTATTTTCAGGGAGGTGGGAGGGTGGGTATCTTGTTATTGTATTAGGAAAATATATTGGTTGGATCTTTGCATAAATGATAGAGTTTTTTATCTTTTCTTTCTTTCCTTGGAGAAAATTGATGAGGTAATTAGGTGTCATGTTTGATACATATAATGTTTTGGTGAGAGATTAAACAATTCAGAGAATGATTGGATAAGTCTTAAGATATGGCTTGGGTTAAATGTGAGTATGGCCTAGAATAGGGGTGTTAATTATTTGGAATAATAGATAAATTTGTTGGTTATGGCAAGAGAATATCAATTCATATGAGTAATGAACATGGAAATCTTAACTATGAATTTTATTTTTTGTGTAGTCTAATGGATTCTAAATTATGAATTTCAGAAATTATGAAGTGGAATATTAATTATATTCCCTATTGAAAATCTTGACCTTATTAAGGGTTTAATTTCACTAAATTGGGGAATAATTTTGTATGTAAATGGGGATGAATATAATTGTGAATCATTAACATTGATATTATTTTTGTACTAGAGATTATGTATTGAAAAATAAATATTCATTATCTTAGAAGTATTAAAATTACTATTAAAGTTAGTAAGGGGAAATTAGTAAAGAGAATTAACAACAAGAATTATGATCGATGGTGACTATATATTGGTATTTGATATGTAGAGAATGGTCCAATGATTTTTAATAATAAATTATTGTGGATATTAGAAGAGTTATTCTTTATATAAAATCATCATTAGAGTTTTGAGAGGTGGTGTTGTAGGAATCACTATGTTTGGTATTGAAGGTTATTATATCTAAATTAACACTTTAATGTGATGAGAAACATTGGAGGTCAAATTAGAGGGTGAATGAAATCAATGAATAATGCGATTTAGGTAACTATAATTTGTATTAATCTTTGTAACTGTGGAATGTGAAGCCAATAATAGGTTTCCATTTGTAAGAAAGTGATTATTTTTGTGGATCAATAATGTTGGGTAATGCCTTAAGGGTGAATTATTTAGTGTTCAGTTGAGTGAGGGTTATGTGGTGTATCTATTAAAACATTACAGATGATGCATTTGACACCTTTTAGTGATTTAAAATAGAATACTATTATCCTCAAACAACAGTAAATGGATCGTATGTATTCAATTTTATAGGATTATAAAATTTTGGGGGTGTCGATGTTATTGGGATGACAGTAATGAACAAACCTGGGTTACCCTCAGAAATAGGTATCCAAACCAATATTCAACACATTTAAATGGCGTCCACAATCCATGTGGGATGGAAAATAACACCCAAACATCAAACAACAACTAGATAAAATGGGTTTTTTCCACCCCAAACAAGATACATGGATTGTATATAATATTTAAAATAACAAATAATTAAAATGAATAAGGAATATGTGAAAAAACTAAAAGAAAAAATTTGTAGTAATGCAACTCAAAAACCAAGATAAAACAACAAAAGGTATAGGTCCAAAAAACTGCAAGGAAATCCAAAACCAATGACAAAGGCTCTAGTGATATGTGTAAAATACCCAACCATCTTTCCAATAGTTTCCAAAAACCAGCTTATAGAAACATCACTACCTCACTGTGGAAACATTCTTTTACCTACATCAAAATACATAACATGGTCTACACAATACTAAATGTGTGTCCATGGTGTCTGATAAACAGGATCTATAGTATCCCACCTATTTTTTCCATATCAATACTCTTAAAAAATAATACCATCGATATTATTTTATAGAAAAAATAATATTATAAGCAGTAGAAAAGTAATATAACCAAAAATAGAAAATATTTCTCTTTTTACACACTTCCAAAACACAATAGATGAAAGAGTTTCAATTCACATTTTAAATAATCCATTTATCAGTATATCTATGTATATTAGAGAGAAAAATATTTCAAACGTAATAACATTCGAAAAAAGGTTATGTATGAAAATAGGTTAGGGTAAAAGACTAATCATACCAAAAATAGTTCACTAGTTCACACCCAAGTCCATATAACAAAGGCCTAATGTGTAGAGGAATACCCCATGAGTGAACCCTCCCAACAATGTCAACAGTAAGTCCCTAGAATGACATTTGTAGGGGGAAGAGGAAAACCCCATGAGTGAACCTCTTAATAATAAAATGGCTTATGTACCTAAGCTACACCTTCCAATAAAGATACCATGGATTCCCATGTGCATAATATATCAAATCAATTTTAAGGGATTCATATTTCTAGAAAAATTATAAACAACCATTTATTCTATAAATAACATGACTTGAAAACCCAATTTCTAAATCCATATTACAATTATTTGGAAAGTAATTTAATTTTAATAAAACAAGGGAATTTTTTAACACCAATCCATTTATGAAAACAAATCAGTCATTCCAATTAATTTATTACATTAATTTATAAGACCGGATCTATGTCGTTCAACCAACATAGGCTAGATTCTAGACCACTTACATCAAACTATGGTCGAACACTACCCACAATGGAATACAACAACACTAGATGGAAATAAAAGACATCGAAAGAGGACATCAAAATGATTCACCCATCTTATAATTAATTAACAAAACAAAATAGATCCAACAGATAGGTTACAAAACATAAACCTTGATAAACCCACCTCGTTGCACTACAACCAATAGGAGGATCATCCTATGGGTGAATATTGTATATTAGATCTAGAAAAAACTCAAACTAGTATCACCATAAAGTTTACAGATACAAAAAAAAACAAAAATATTTTCCACAACAGATAATTGATGAAGCAAAAAATACCTCGTACCTGAGAGAGTTGCTGCACAATCACCATAGAGATCTATTACTGAACAAAGTGATCTAGAAGAGGAGTATAAACAAAAAATTTACTAAATGAGCCTATGATTTGAGAGATGGAATAATGAAATCAATAAAATTAAGATTCCTGATTACAACAAATAAAATCTAATTTCCATGAAGGTTTTATTTCATAGACTAGAGATTAATGAGATAAAATACCCATTAAACATGTCCATAGGAAAACAAAATTCCTTAGGTTAATAATCTTAGCATATATATTTATGAAGTAAAAAAATTTATTTTACAAAAAAAATTAAATTATCCCAAAACAAATTTTATATATTGTTCCCCATGACCAAGTTATTCTATAATTAACCATTTACATCATAAATTTTACTCTTCAGGAAGATCTCATCCTAGGCTCTAATGAAAAGATCCTAAAACATTCCCATTGAATTCCAATCCCAAGAAACACTCTATTAAACATAAATTAAGTATTAACTTTTATCTAGGATGGTATAATATCATCACCGTAGTACTTTTCATCCCTTATAATTCATTAGGAAGAAAGTTTCCAAAAAATAGTTGAGGCCACTACTCCCTCACTGACGATTCACAATCCCAAGTCCAGTTATAATCTTATTTCTGTCACCATAACACTCTGAAAAATAGAATACACTTCCCATGCAAGAATTTCAGTTGAGAATATATGATCTCCACTAGAATATCCTTAACTAAAAATTTTATCCCTATTTGAATTATTCCAAACTCAGAATGTGAGAGGGATTAGGATCGTACATCCTGAGCTGAGAAATGTGGAAGACATCACAAATACCTATCAACTGAATCAATAAGTGTTACCAATATAAAACGAACCCAAGATACTCTATAACCTGAAATGATAAATATATTAGATCTATATTTCCCTATTTCCTATGCTTATGGTGACCCAACTGTGGAGAAACATTCTTGAAACCTAGATGACAAATGAAAAAAATCCAAAGGATGGCATCGATAATCCGCATATGATTTTTGTTGAATCTGTAATATACCGAGGTTTCAACAGATATCCTAAATCTATACTTAAATACCCTATATAATACTGGGTTTCATAATAGATGACTCACCCACCTCATCCCAAAAGATTGATGATATTCGTGGGAAACTATTCAAATCCTTAAATGGTGCCTTACTGATCAATGAATGATAACCATTTTTATAAGAAAAATCAACCAATCCACAACAGTTATCTAGAAATCCACTAAAATAAAAAATTAAAGCAGTGAGAATATCCTCTAGGATATAAATATTTCACTCTATGAGACCATTCATTTATGAATAGTATATTATACACAACCTGACCCAGAGTCCCCATAGCCTCTTAGAGACTCTTCCAAAATAACGAGGTAAAACATGGATCCCTATCTGAGATGATGGTAGGGGGCCCCATATAACTTCAAAATCTCCCACACAAACAACCTTCCTAGATATTCACCTTTATAGGTATCCTTGATTGGAATGACTGTTTATTATTTCTTTAAATGGTCATCCCCCACATAGATAAAATTCTTCCCCTCGGGAGTTTTGGGTAATCTAACAAAACATCCTATAAAAACCATTTCCCATTTTTAAAATGACATCATGAGAGTCTATAGAAACTGATACAGCTTTATATTCTTTGAAATTATCATTTGGTTGGTGTAATAGTGAGGCACATTATCAATATTGTCAGGCTTCATAGCTGGCCACCAAAAATGTGGTTTCATTTTATAGTACATCTTCATCATTCCAGGGTGAAAGAACCAAAAATAACAATGAAAATCATATAATTATGAATTTCTTATATAATTTAGGTCAAAAAACAAATCCCAAAAATCAATAATAACTTCATAAGGGAAAGATTAACCAAAAATGGTCTCCCTGCAATTTAATGTTTCTCTGATTCCATTGAACTCTTCATATTATTAATGAATTTGAATAATAAACTGAAGTTTGGATGTCAATAAATGAAAACTGTTCATAAACATACATAAATCATCCTCTTGAGAATCATGATTCATCTATGTGAAGCTTCCCATACGGTCCTACACATTCTTTGATTCCTAGATAACAAAAAATGGATGTTTCCTACTTGGAGCGTCCGTAATGACATTCCCCTTCTCCAGGGTATAAGTGATGTCAAAATCAAACATATGAAGGTACTCCAACCACTATCTCTACAAGATATTCATGTCCTTCTAAGATAATAGATATAATAGTCTTTTATTATTATAGAATACTATTAATATATACCAAAATAGATAATTCCTCAATCACATAACATAATTCATAACTGGGAAAATATATAAGTCATGATTGGGGTGATTTTTTTCAAAAATCTGATTATGATGAGATCCATAGGTCACCACATGATCATCTTACATAATCATATAACCCAGAACATCACTAGAAAAATTGGAGTACCCCACATACCCTTTACAAGGATCATGTAAGAAAAAAATAATCAATGATGTTAGAATATATTCCAAATCATCAAAGGTAGACAAAAACTAACAACCCCATATAAATTTCACCCATTTCCATGAAAGATACATCAATGATGAAACCAACCTCAAGGAATCCATGAAAAGCCTATGATATATCTATAATATCTAAGGAATATTTGTATCTTAGATATTTCCAGTGGATCCTCCCTTGACAAGGCAACCTTATCCTTCTTAGGATAAACTGAAAACCCTTAATAAAAAACATAATTCCCCTATAATTTCTCTTCTTGAATCTAAATAATGTATTTCGAAATATTTTCATACAAACAACGACTCCTTGTGATTTTAAAAACCAAACTCAAATGAATATCATGATCATACATCTACCTCAAAGAAATGAAATGTCATTTGTAAACACTATGAAAACGGTGTTATGATACTGATGGAATATCCATATCATAAGATTCATAAATATAGTATGAGTATTAAATAGACCAAAATGAATCTTAAGATCTTCATAATGGCCATTACTGATCCCAAATTCCATCCTTAGAATATTTGACTGTGAAACATTGAGTTGATTATAACCTGACCAAAGATCAATTTTTGAATACTACTTTTCCCCTATTAACTGGTCAAAAAAATCATCCACATGGGGGAAATGATACTTATTATAAACTATATTCTAGTTCATGTGATTATAGTCCACCAATTATTTAGTTGAACCATATTCCTTCATAGCAAAGGGAACTTGTTCTACACTTGGAAAAATACTATGGTGAATAAATAAATTTTCAATCAGTTCATCCAATAGGGTATTGAGAACCTTTAGTTTAGTATGTTCCATAAGATAAGAGGGTATGGATATATTTTGTGTACCTGACTCTATATTAATAAAAAACTCCCCCTTTATCTCCTGAGGAAGACTAGTGAATTCATATAGAAAAACAATTTTATGGTGTTGAAAAACCATGAGATGATCAATGATAGAAGACACCACATTGGTATAAACACTATAATATACAAAAAGCTCCTAATATATAGGGTGGAAGGTCCTCCCTGACTAGAACATAGATCCCACTCTCCCTGGAATACCTGATATCAACCACTGACAATAATGAAAATGAAATAATGGTGATAACAATCAATGTGAATATGATGACGAAATAGAAAATCCATCTTGATGATGATGTAATAAAAAATCCAAATCAAGTATGATGAAATCCCACGCTATCCCTTAATATACTATCGTTAGAGAATAATAAGGACATCAAAATGCATTCCCTTTCTTCTTACTAAGACGCTTCACTAGCTCCATGTAAAAGGACAAGAGCTCCATTTAGAGTTTCAACACATCAACAAAATGGGAAAATATAAATGAGTGGGAGACACCTGTATCATGTAATTCCGTCTCTATGTATGTTACAATAATGATGGTACCTCCCCTTTTCTTGTACCAATATAAAACTATGATGAAAACTCATACACTACATGAATGTACATCACTCCTCAAGTCTGGGAATTTATCCCTATAGACATTGATTATTCTGAATGCACCATAGTGGAATTTAGATCCAATGATCCCTATCCAAATGAAGGTCTCAAAATAGTATGTAAAAAAGTTTTATAGATGGTCATGGTGACCATAAAATTGAAAATATTCATATGGGAAGGAAAAGAACACCTGGTGTGGTTTACCTTTTTACACAAGTAGGAATTCAATAGAACACTACCAAAAATAATTGATGGTACATAGCAAGCCTACTGCTATGAACCCTCTCCACCATTACTGCAAGGATCATAACACTTTCTATTCTTTCCCCACATTCCACTGAATAATCTACTAGTGCAAGAGAAGGGGTATTGTAACTAAAATTTCATTCCATGTCAATTTCCTCCATCATTTCTTGGTATATTATCTATGAATATAATGAGATATTTAGTATAAATAACTTTAATCATATTTATGTTCCCAAAAAAGGAAATTAATTATGATCATTTAGTGGATAATTCATTAACAACTACAAAGAAAAATGAATCACATCCACAAAATGACTAGTGTACTCAAATACTAAATGCTCTCATTACAAAAAATTGATTCACTCTATAGAATTTTCTATCATTAGAGATTATGGGTAGAAATTATGAAATGATAGTGTTTCGATATACATCATATCCAATTCTGTGTCCCTATAATATTTTATCTTAGATTACCACCATTTCATTTTAGGACCCTCAATCTTGAATATTGTGTTCTTTACCCTGATATTCCTAGGTGTATCATGGAAGTTTAAGATCTGATTGATATTGTCTTTACCATCATCCATATCTTAGGGAACAATCGTTCTCTTAAAGGATGGGATTTTATCACACAAGAACTCCCATGATCAATCCTATTAATCTCTAGATACTGTACAATCCTAAATAACTTGGTTTCGAAATCAGGGTACATTTTGGTTCAGGATACAAAAAAATCACATGATTGGTTCTATAATATTATAATCCAGATGTGGATTCCCTTAATAGGAATCCAATGCAAAAACATATCAAACCAATTAGAGCAATATGAGATGTATATTACTACAAAACAAAAATTTACGAAATAGTCAAACCACATGATAAGATCAGTAGAAACTAAAAACTATAATGAAAATCATTGATTGAGATTAACAACTCAAAAAAGAGACTCTCATAACAATTTCCCATGGTAACATGATTCTTTCCATGGTAAGAGAAGGCCATGAACTCATTATAATCTACCTCTCAATCTATGGAATTTTTTTCTAATGTCCCCCAAACATCCAATGAAAATGAATCTTGGGGAGAAACCAACATGTTATAACAATTGGTAGTGATTCATCATTGGTTACACATTAATGTAGTAATTGATATGATACATGACATACTCTAAGGTAATCCTAGATCCCCATGGACAGGATTCTAGAAACCATCAATCAAAAAATGACCCTAGCAAAAAATTTCACTCATCCTGAATAAGATTCATGGAATATATATACATAATAAAAATAACATATGAAGAAAAAACCAAAATAAATATATTCCATAAAAATGAAAATAGTTTTATTGATACTACTTAAAAAAGGAAAAAAGGAACATGTTTATAAAACCAAGGGAAATCAAGAATGAATAATAAATAATCCTTTAATATGTGGGAAACCCCCAACAATCTAACCACCAACTACCAAAACAATGTTTATAGAAACCATACCTCCTCACTGTGATGACATTCCTTTACATGCATAAAAAAAATAACTAGGTATACACACAACTAATGTGGTGAACATGGAGTGAGATATATATGATCAATAGGATCCCACCCTGCTGTTCTATTTTAACTCAATATAAAAATAATACCAATATTTTTATTTTATAGAAAAAATGGAATGATATTCAGTAAAATATTTTTTTATCCAAAGCATAGAAAATATTTCCCTTTTTTACATAGTTATAAAACAATAATGTTTAAATATCTTCACAAAAATTCTAATAATCATCATATCAATAAAAGATTGTATATCAATTCCAAAAGAACATAAATCCAAGAATGATGGTAGAAATGCCAAGGATGGTAATATTTTAGGCAAACATACTTAAAATACCAAAATATATGACTAGTGTGCTCCAAATTCCTTAGAGAACATGCATACAGATCAAAGGAAAACAACATGAGTGAACCCCCCAACACGGTCAATAGATACTTCCTAGAACAACAGGTATCAGGAGTAGAAAAACACCCCATGAGTGAACCTCCCAACTATAAATTGGTAATGACTCTATGTTACACCTTCCACCTAAGTACCCAAGGATTCCTATGTAATTTATTTCTAATTTTTTTCAAATTTTATAATATATCAAATTTTATTTGAAAACACCTTCATTATATCAAAACAATTCTTTGAGAAAACCATTTCTCAATAAATTTCAAAATTATTTTCAAAACACCATTTGTCTTATCAAAACAAGGGAACCCCCAAATTTTATCACCAATCCATTAACAAAAAAAAATAAATCATCCATATTGATTTTTTAAATTGATATAAATGTTGTTCATCCAACATAGAATAGAGACAGAACCACCCACCTAAAACATAGGTTAGGAACTACCCCAAATAGAATACACTAACACCGAATGGAAATAATAGAATCAAAATGTTTTCCAGAATGATTATTAGGACATTTTATAATACGATACCATAAAAAATAGATAGAGGAGAGGTTATAACCTTCAAACCTTTATAAAAACCCCATATTCTCTATAACCAACATGATAGTTGACCTCAATGATAAGATCAAACTACAAATCTAGAAAGGATCAGGAAATAAACAACATAAGGTTGATGAATCAAGAAATGAAGTGAAATTATATATCTTAAATAGAGAAATGGATAATTAGAAAGAATGATTACAAGATAGTAGTGCCATACCACCACCAAATATATTGAGTATCAAATAAATAAATCAGGAGGATGAGGGGTCACTTAAACTAACATGTAAGAGACTTGGGATTAACAGTGGAAAGTGAAAAAGAGAGTGAATTATGATTCTATATTACAATGCATAAAACATATTTTAATACAACCCTACTCTTTATTACACAATAATACATTTTTTATTACATAAAATTACACTTAATACAACCATAATAACTGTTAATTATACTGTATTTAGTAACTAGGATCTTTACATAACAATTTAAAACAAGTGATAGAAATCATTATTGAACACTTATATGACATGATCATAATATTCAAACAAACATAAAACTACATGGGTTCTCCTAGGGACAAAAATAAGTAATATATGAGTCATAAATCCCAGTAAAGGATTAAACGAGGAATAAGTTGAACAAGATAACACATGTTAGAATATAGGCATATCAATAAAGCATAAAATGATCATTAATAATAAGTAATGATATAGTATTATAATCATAACATGTGAAATGTGGAAATAACATAAAATATTGAATCATAAACATAGGTCAATGATAAATCCACCAAAAAATCATGGGGTGAAAAGATCAATGAAGGAATCAAGTACACCCATGTCCCAACATGATTTATCAAGATACTAAACATTACCCAATGCATTGGAGTACCATCTTGGAACACCCATCATAATCATTTCATTCTCATTCTTATCTTTGCCACATAGATTATATGACAAGGATTATTTCATCTTCATAATTTATTCCATGATCACGGAATGTGGAATAAATAAATGTATTTACTGAATCAATATATATATATATATGTGCATAATGGTCAATACCTTGATAAAATAATAGGTATGGTATTCACGAAGGAATTATTTTGGCATGGAACATAGTGATGAAATTTCAACAGTATAATGACATTACATAAAAATTAAAAAAATGGTAATATAGAGTGATATGGTTATATAATTATTTGGAAATAACATTGGAGGTAATATCGATATGTAAAAACATATCCCAACATTATAAATCTGAAAATGTAAGGGATACGGTAATCATGAAATATGAATTGGGAATAGAAATCTCATGAAATTTTGGGATGGTAATTGGTGTTCCGAAAGGATCATGGGAGGATTAATGAGAGGGAATGGATGATATCATAATTTAAACATCTTATGAAAAGTAACGGTAATATGTAATATCATATCCCATCAGAAGAAAATTAAATGTAAAATCCATAACCGAAAAGAAGTTTTTCATAAAAGAGGAGAGGAAAGTGAAAATCCCATAAAAAATTTCAACACGGTAATGGGTGTACAAAAAGTTTAATAGGGGGATAAATGAGAGTGAGAGGGGATATCAACATTTATAAATAAAATTTATATCTAGGAGGTGTGGACGATCATATCCCAATACAATAAAATAGAAACTAAAATTAAATAACATAAAATGAGTGTTCTATAAAAGAGGAGAGGGAATGATGAGATTCCCTTACATTAATTTATGAATCCAAAGGATTGGGAATGACTTCTTAAGAGACTAGAAGCACATTGGGAGAGCTCTAGGGATTTTAGGTAAACGTTTGGACATTATCCAAGTAGTTTTGGGGATGTTAAATGTGATCTTGGATGGATTTATATTGGAAATGAGTGATATTTCATTGTTATTTAGGTTTTGGGCTCCACATAATAAAATACTGAAAACCACAAAAAATACCATAGTTTTGGGCCTTTTTCCAGGAAAATGGGTTTTTTTTATTATTTTTGTTGTCTAGGGGATGATGTTATTAAAATAATAACCCATGTGATGTGGAGTTGATTCACACTATTAATGAAATGTTTTCAAAATCTTAAAATATATTATAAGTCATGGAGGATTCATAATTTATTTAAAAAATAAATAAACTAAACATAAAATCACAATTTTTTAAATTGAAAACATATATTTGGTTAATTATCCCATTTATATCACTTATTTCAACACTTTTGGGTCATTATGGTGCCATAAATCACCATTTATATTTATTCGGTATTAATTTTTTACACGAAAAATCGACTATCTTTGAATATTATGAAAATTTTACACTTGGAAAATTTAAATGTTAGGATTCAATTTTTTTTTAATTTTATCTAAATAATTTTTTTAAATATGTGAATATTAAATATTAAAATAATTATTTACATTTATTTAAAATGATAGGTTTTATATAATAATACTTTTCGAACTCTAATAAAAATTAAAATTGACATTACAGAAATTACATGATCTTTTATATTTCATAAATAATATTTTATAATAATCATCCATGAAAATATTATTTATTTTAAAAAAATAAAATTATTCATAAATTCATTAGTTTAATTTTAATATTAATAAAAAAATATAATTTTTTTCTTTATTGTATCCAAATAATAATAATTTACCAAGTAACTATAATTAGATGAAAATATATTCATTACTCCATAAAAAATAATTTACATACATGTATTTATAGGGTCTTGATAAATATCACTTTAATACACTAGTATATTCCCTAAGAGTATGTTTCATGATGGTGGGGATTTCATGGGGCTATTCAGCGAACAAGGTTTGGGATGTGATAATGATGATCTTGAAATTCACCCATAAACGGTTTCACTAATTTTTATGTTCTTGGAACATGGCTTGAGGGTGGTTTAAAGAAAATACCAGAAATATTATCTCCCTTGGAAACTCCGATAAATAGGCTTTATATGGTATGATCCGATAGGCTGAGTTTATAACTTTTATTTTCTGTGTCTGTTAGATTTGTTAAAACCCTATAATTATACAAGTCATTTGATCACTATTACACAACTTTATTATCAAAGAAAATGATACATAAAATTCGTTTAAATCTAATTATTTATAATAAAACCCATAGAATAGAATGTGATTTATATAACTATAAGATATTTAAAAAAATCAAAAAGATGAATTTTATTAAAAAATGATCTGGTCGTTGCAAACTTCCAACCTTAGAAATATCACCTTTGGTGTTTTTATTTCACATTATAAAATAGATTAGGCTAACTCTACTTGATCACCTCGTCTAGTTCCCACATTTCTTATTCAAACATGTGGTTTCTCCAAAATACATCAGTGAGAGGAATTATCATATTTCATAGAATGTTTTCTCTATGTTATAAGATCTCCACTGGGTACTCTTCATATGAAGTATCATTATCCAATCGTACCACCTATAGATTGAGTACACATGAGGTGTATGGTATATATTTTTTAAGGTGGGATATAAGGGATTCATCATATACTAGAGATATGTTTGGAAGGATTTCTTTTTCATAGGCCACAACTATTATGTGATCAAGGATCTCAAAAGTCCGGATGTACCCTGTACTAAGATTTCCCTTCTTATAAAATATCATCACTTTATTCCATGGAGATATGAAAAGGAATGCCAAGTCCCCAAAATTAAAGTCAAGGTATCATCGGTTATTTTTAGCACAAATATTATTTCAACTTTGAGAATTCTTGATTTGATACTAAATGTTCTTAATCTTATTAATCAATTATTAAAGCATTTCAAAACCTATAAGCTGTTGTTCCCAAACATCATCCCAAAATTTTGGCGTTCTACACCTCCTCCCATAAATGGTTTCATAGGGAGCAATTTGGATGTTGTAGTGGAAGATGTTTTCGTAAGAGAAATCAACCCAATGATGATGTTGGTCCAATTCCCATTTGATGTCCATAGAACATTCTCACAACATGTATTGGAGGGTCTAAATATTCTACATAGATTGGCCATCAGTTCTAGTATGATAGGCGTCACTAAATCTCATCTCAGTGTTAACAACATGTGTTTCCCTCTGGAATCGGGGATGACCTCATTGATTGAAGGTTAAAACATTCCAATTGGTTTCTAACGGGTTTGTTTGTAGAACAGGAAACATACAATGACTCCATATCCATTTGGACCTACTTTCCAAGGGTAGGCGCTCATTAGTTGTGGACTGATGAGGCTTAGGAATTTGCATTGGTCGAGAGGATGGGAGGTTAGACTCATCACACCATTTTTAGGTGAATTATTGTCTACTCCGGGACTCTCTTTATAGATTTATGTTATGTTCGTGAATCCTTATTACATTACCAAGTATAAAATGAGCTTTCCTTTAGTATGAAAATTAATTATTGATATGTAAGAAATTCAGATAATATTTTATATGTATTCGAGGTTCTTCATCGATGAAGAATCATCTGTATTTGTTAGAGATTCTTAGTTGATGGTATCCTTAAAATACAAAAAATTATCTTGGTCATTATGATGACCATAATTGTTTTAATTCCACTCAGGGGGCACTTGAGGCTTATTATCATTCAGGAGGACATGGATTATTTCAGAATTGGGATCATACCCGTTGATGGGCTACCTATGTATCCTTTGTTTTGGAAAAGGAACCAGAACCCACATAGTTCGAATAAGGGAGTATGATGTTTATTATTGATGGCTCAAAGAAAGATTTCATAATTAATTTTACACTCTAAGCTCACGTGAGTCACACTCGGTGTGAGAAACAAGAGTTATTAGTAAAACCAGACAATTGTGCTATGAAAGATGCAATCATAATATATGATTTGGGGCTTATGTATGTATGACTGCCCAAAATAAATGAGGATTAAGATTTAATTTAGGGAAGAAATCCAGGAATAGGGTCCATAAAGTTATATGTATTTTATGGAGATTTGGATACTCTAATCTTGGGACTTACTCCTAAGGACGATTCCCAAGTTAGGAGGGGGATTATGATTTTGTTTTATTCCTGAGAAGGAATTCCATATCAAATGGAAATTAAGACTGGGGATTACTCTTGGAAAGGAGGCCCGGGTTAATGGGATTTGAAAATTAAAGGAACATAGGGCTTACTCCAAAGTAGGAGGCCCATATTTGAGACTGGGGCTTACTCTTGAAAAAGAGGCCCAGGTTAAGGGAATTATGGTTGGGGCTTACTCATGAGGAGGATGCCCATATTTGGGACTTGAAGTCTGGGTATTACTCCTAAGGAGGATGCCCAGATTAGGGGACTTGGGACTTACTCCAAAAGAAGATGCCCATATTAATGAGAATTTGGACTGGGGCTTACTCCTGAAAAAGAGGCCCATATTTGAGAATTATGACTGGGGCTTATTCATGAATAGGTGGCCCATATTTGAGAATTATGACTGGGTATCATTCCTGAAAAGGAGGCCCAGGTTAAGGATTCTCTCTTCTTAAAGGATGAGGTTTAATGAATTAAATCTCAATATTTAATGAAATAAAGATGTACAAATCACTATATTTTGAGAGATGTTCCACGGAGTTCCTTTCAGATAAGGAATCCAAATCATGAAATCATGCCATAAATGGATTTTAAGAGTGTATTGAAGACTGAATCTTGAATAGGATAGGTGGAATGACATGAGAGGGGTGAAATGGGCAGGAAAGGCACCCAAAAAGGTAGGGGCGCGCAAGTCCTGGCAGGCGCACATGTACTGTGTGGGTGCGCAATTCCTGGCCGCGCAGGTATACCAGCGCGACACATGGGTTCTTGTGCGATTTTCTTCCCTTAGAGTAATATTTGGGTGATCCTTGATCAAAGCCTTTAGAATCATCCCTATAGGCTTTCCAGAAGATGATGCACAAGTTCTGGTGAAGAAGTAGGGCGTCTCACAAGTGTGTCCATTTCCCTTTAAGGGTAAAACCACATAGGTGCACAAATGTTAGTAAATTATAACACTTAGACCTTACTCCTCTTGTTTAGACCTTCCATTGTAGGTAAAGAATTACCTTAGAAGAGTTCGGAAGACTTGAAGAAGAGACTTGGGAGTTCAGAGATTTGTAAGTGAATTCTGGAAAAATTCCTCTTGAAATGGGGGGCCCATAGGGTCTATTTATAGGTTGGAGAAGACCTCGGGCGGTTATCATTTAGGGTGCGCAAGTCACTTGCGCGACCATTAGGTGGCATGCAAGTATACTTGTGCAATAGGGAGGGAACTTGTGTGACCCTTCTGCTTTTGAAGCCTTGTTCATTCCTTTGACGATTTTTGATGATTTTTTCGAAGGATGAATCAATTTGTGCTACGTCATTTCCCTTTCCATTCTATTATACAATGTGATGAAAATGAGCGTCAACAATTGTCCCCCTCATAGTTGGAATCGAAAGAAATGAGGATGTGACTCTGAGGAAAAGGAGAAAACTAAAGGAAAGGCGGCGCGCAAGTGTTCAGTGCGCAACACTTGGCGGGAAGGTTTGAGTCGCACTGGGCTGGAGCATGCTGGATGGAGCACGCTAGGTGTAGGCACGCAGGTGGGCCGCATGGACTATAAATATGCGGTCATATTCCGTGCATATCATCTGATTTCCAGATTTTCAAGCTCTCACCGCGCCGGTCCTCTTCGCCGCACAGGTCGCTCGTTTTCCGCTGTTTCTTCTCTTCTGCACTGTTGTAAAGGTAATAAGACATGCATGGTGATACTTGCGCACCAAATACTTGCGCGTCATAGCCATACTTGTGCTCCAAGTTTTTAATTGTGCGCCTAAATTCTTTTTCTATTTTTTCGAATTCTTTCACAAATTTTATGAAAAATAAACTTACTTAAGAGTTAATTATTCAACTTTTTTTCAGATTCAATAGAACTAAGAAGACTCGGAACGACTGATGAACTGGCTAACAAACAGATTGATGAAATGATGATCTTTTTTGGCCATGGTTACTATGATATCTGTGACAACACATTCCCAGATTTAGCTAAATACTTGAAGAAATATCATTTTAATTTCACATAGAGAATCTACCTACCTCTGTATGGTCATGGTCTTCTCCAAGGAGTCAATGTTCCAGATGAAAAGAACAATATGCCTGAGGTGCAGTTGCACCACTACTCCTCTATTTCGGTTATGCTTTGCATTAAGAGAAACAACATTGGTGTGAACATTAAAATTTTTCCTCCATGTCATTTCCTTGCAGATAAGAAAATGGAAAACCCATGGGATGAAATTTTTTCCACTATCGATTGGTGGAGAGAAGACAAACATGGCATTAGAGCAATATCTGAAAAGATTACTCTCTCCAAATGAATCTTTACTTCCAATGCTCCATTCTCAAATCCATGTATCCGTCTTCCAAGTCTCTTGGACAGAAACAGAGTCACTATTTGATCAAGTGAAAATTTTCTCAAACCGCACTCAAGAACAACCTTTTACAATTTTTCCAAGAAGAGCTGGTATCACTACATCTCTTATTATATCAAGTTGAATGAATGAATTCCAGGTGGTTGCTGATGAAGCTCGGGATGCTGTAAATCAAATGAATAGTTATGTTGAAAGCCTCTTGTAATTCTTGAAAAATTGAAGAGACTCCAGTCTGTGGATGTCCTTCTATCTCTTTTGTATCAATGAAAAACACTTTCATCTTCAATCATTTGTACCTGCATTATTTTGTTACATGATTTAAATTTGACCTAAGACAATGGGCCTAGTAAGAATAGTTTTATTTTTCCTAGGATTAATGTAAATAACCCTACAAACTTTTAATCTTTTAATTTCTCAATATTGCCTAAATCATACAAAATGTATGTTTTTTGAGTTGGAACTTTTCTTTTATTCAGAGTTCTTTTGACTTTTTTGGGTAGTTTAATGTCATGAACATCAGACATAAAGAGGATAATGTTTTAAGGTCAAAATAGCTTAGATTGAAATGGATTAAAATTGACACAATTCCTTAACAATTTATCTAAAAACATATTACCATACTCAAGTATGACGGAAAATATGTAAACTATGACTTAAGAATATTTGACTCTGAGGAATGATATGGAAAAGAGCTAAAAGTCATTAGAAGAAGTAGTTCCCAATAATGGAGTTACCGTTATTTAACAAACTCGTTAGGGGGATGAGTTATGCAGGGCCACCTAAGGGCATTGGCCGCATAGTCAAAAAAATAGTCTCTTTTGGCTAACAAATCTGCTATGTAGACTGTTTATGCAAGGCCTCCTAAGGGCATGTGTTGCATAGTCAGGGAAAATAACTCTCAGAAATTTACTTTCCTATTGCTAAAAAGATAGTGAATGTTTATGAAGATTCAAATTTACCAAAGTTAGAGTTTGTTGTATGGAAAGAGGTACTTGAATATGGAGAAGATATTTCCAAACAAGATTATCACAGAACTAGATGGATATCACTCATACAAAGGTCTGACCCAAACGTAGGGATGTAGAATATAAACCATAGACTTGAATTCTTTCATATCATGAAAAAGGATATGGGACAAATATGTTAAGGATGGATATTTTTTGCGGATCCCTGCATAATGCCATTTAAGACCAATAAGGACAAAAGAGGCTTTCTTCCCAAGAATGAAGTTACCAGTATCCGACAAACCCATTAGGGGGTTGAATTATGCAGGGCCACCTAAGGGCATTGGCTGCATAGTCAAATAATAGTATCTTTTGGCTGACAAATCTGTTATAGAGACTGTTTATACAAGGCCGCCTAAGGGCACGTACTGCATAGTCTGGTAAAAGAACTCTCAGAAATTTGACATTTCTATGACTAAAAGTCAATAAAAGGGTTATGAAGATCTGACAATATTTAAGGTTAGGATTATGACACATAAAGATAGGTATTTTCCAATGTATACAGAGATACACAGATCAATGCTAACCAAAATCATGTTGTGGCTGGGTCTTGAATGGAAATGTTGGACTTCACTACATATCCCATAAGGATGGGAATCAAGCAACACATAGTTCTTGAACTACAGTTTAACATCGTGTGGGACAAAAGGATGAGAGATCTTAGTTTAGGGTCATAGAGCTTGGACCATTATAAGAATTACACAATGTGTGTTTTCATGGGGAATTTTCAGCCAGGGGACTGAAAGTGGAATTTGGGGATAGGCCCAAAAGTCTTGGGGTTGGATTCTAGGGACACTCAAACGTTCCTACTTATCCCATAAGGATGGGAATCAAGCCCACGTAGTTCTAGAAATACCATCTGTACAAATTTTGTTCATACATGTGAAGGGTGAAAAGGGACTTTAGTGCAATGATGGTTTAACCCAAGATAAAAGGTTTGGGAATTTCTATGTATGCACGCAGTCTTTGAAATGATACATGATTGAAAAATCAATGTAAATAATGGTTCCCTCTCAGGTGAGGTTAACAAAGAATGTTATAGTTTATTGTCATACTAGAAAAAAAAGTGCTTTATAGTTTAACGTCGTATAGAAAGGACGAAAGTGAATCATTGTAAAGATATTGATTCTAGGGGAGGTTTCACGAATCAACATCGTATGAGACGGAGGTTAACTGATGTGAAGATATTGGTTTTGGGATTGAACCTTGGGAGGTTGCCTATGTACCCATCTTGGAAGGAAAGGATCAAAGTCTGCGTAGTTCAATTAAATAATGAATTAATGATCATGTTGTTCTTAGGGACAATGACCTAAAAAATGATGTTGGGACTTATGCATGGTTAGTGGCCCAGAGAGAGTGTTATGGTTGAAATTTTCTCTAAGATCACGTGAGTCATATTCGGTGTGAGAAACAAGAGGTAACAACAACCTTAACGATGCACAACTTAATGTTATGTAGGACATATAATGGGACTATGCAGTTTAAAGTTTTGCAGTTAGGACTACTGGTGTTGTACAGTTTAGTTTTATGTTGCAGGGAAAAAGTACAGTTTAATGTCATGTAAGACATATAAAGGGATTATGCAGTTTAAAGTCTTGCAGTTAGGACTACTGTTGATGAACAATTTAGTGTCATGTAGCAGGGACAAAGTACAGTTTAATGTCATGTAGGACGTATCAAAGGACTTTCTGTACAGTTTAGCGTCACGTAGTTAGGACGATGGGGACAACACAGTTTAATGTCATGTTGGAGAAAAAGAGGACTGTGTAGTTTAATGTTATTCAGTAACGACAAAAGAGAAAACATTTTAACATCATGTTAGACGAAAAGGGACGATACAGATTAGTGTCATGTTAGACGAAAGTGCGAATTTTTTAAGGTCATATGCATGGACCATGGATGGTTCAGTTTAACGTCATGCTGGACGAAAGGGGGACTGTGCAGTTTAATATCATGCAGTGAGGAAAAAGTAGGGAATTTTGTTTTCAGTTTAACGACATGTGGGACGAAAGTAATACAAATAGTTTAAAGTCATATGTATGGATCGTGAATGATGAATTTTAACACCGTGCTGGACATAAAGTAATTTTATACAGTTTAGAATCATGTAGTTAGGATGTCATAGTTTAACGTCGGGTGGGATGAAAGTAATAAAAATAGTTTAAGGTCGTATGCAAGGACTGTGGATTATGTAGTTTAACGTCTTGCTGGACGTTGGTGCAGTTTAAGGTCATACCGGAACATTAATGATATATTTTGTGTTTATACAAAATTCTTCTTCAAAATTATGGCATTGGTTGGAGTAGTGATTTGTTCTCTATACATTGACATTAATGAATTAACACCATTTGAGTAGACCCTATGTATTTAGTAAGGTCCTTCCTATTATTTCTCAAGCTTGGGAGGTTTCATTCCTGGTATCATTGGAGTTCTGAGAACTAATACCAATTCTCCCTGAGTGAATTAATGAAGACGAACTTTTTTGTTGAAAGCTCGTGCTAATTGATTCTGATAGACTACCAACTGGTGATAAGTGTATAATATTTTTTCATCTAATCGTTCCAATTCATTCAATCAATTTTGAGATTGTTCATCTATAGATGACTGATCACAAATGGCTACTCTGGGTGAAGGCAATTGAAATTCAATGGTAAAGATGGCTTCTATTCCATATACAAGTTAATATGGAGTTGACCGAGTTGCAGTGCGGGTGGTAGTCTGATAAGCCCATAAAGATTGAAAGAGTTTATCAGACCATGATTTCTTATCCTTATCCACCATCTTTTGAAGTATATTTGATAGAGTCTTGTTGAAAGCTTCTATCTGGCCATTGGCCGCTGTATGATACCGAGATGAATTGTTGGATTTGATTTTGTATTCTTGATACAACTTCTTCACCTCGGATGAATAGATGTTGGTGCCATTGTCCGTCAATATGGTATGAGAGACACCAAATCTGTTAATGATGTTAGACTTGATGAAGCTAACAATGCATTTAGAATTGGCTTCCTTGAGAGGTATTTCCTCTTCCCATTTGGAAAAGAAATTAGTAGGAGTAATAATATACTTAAACTTCTTGGCCGTAGCTGAAGGGTAATGTCCCACCACATCCATTACCCATGTGGCAAATGTCCATGAGTATTTATCTATATGAAGATTCTCTGGAGGTTGATGAATGAAGTTGGCATGTACATGAAATGAATGAAACATCTTTGTGAAATCAATACATTCTTGTATCTTTGAAGGCCAAAAGTATCCAAGACTTCGAATCTGATCAGACAGTCTATGTCCAGACTGGTGGGAACCACAGACTCTTGCATGCACTTATTTAATGACAACCATTGTCACTTCACAATCAATTCATCTGAAGAGAACTCCATAAAAACCATGCTTGTAGAGAATTTTCTCTAGGTGATCTAGGATATCATAAAGAGTAAAATTGTCCACATGTTGCTGGATTTGTTCTTTTCCAGCTCTATCAGGTGGAAGTGTTCCATTTTGAAGGTATTCCCTGATAGGTGACATCCATCCTGTAGTATGACCATACGGTTCAGGAATGGGACTAATTTCATTAATTTCCTTTGTTCTACTTTGATCATAAGGTGAAATTGCACGACAGTGGGCAATACAGATGGTTGTATCGTCCCGATTTGGATCTTCCAGAGCTGTGGCTATATTAGCCAGTGCATCAGCTTGAGAATTTTTTGATCAGGGGACATAATAAAATGTCGGTTCTGAAGGGAATTACACCATTAACTCTCTAATGTAATCATACTAAGGTATTAGTTCTTCTTTTCTTATGGAATAATCCCCATTGACTTGTTTGATTACCAGGTATGAATCACCTTTCACCTTTAAGTGATTCACTTGTGCTTGAAGCTCCAATTCCAAGCCTGCGATGAGATCTTGGTATTCTGCTTCATTATTGGTATCATCGTCCCATAATAAGAAGGAATAAGGTAACACTGCCTTTTCTGGAGAAATGAGCACAATTCCTAATCCAACTTTGTTAAATTTTGGATTTTCCATTTTCCTCCCTGATGGACTTCTGGAGGCACCATCAAAATACATTTCCCACACCTGAGGACATTCTTGAATAGAGAAGATTTCATCATCAGGGAGTTCAATATCTGATGTTGTGTCTTCCACTGAATGGTGTTCAGCCAGGAAATCATCCAGAGCTTGGCCCTATATGGCCTTTTGAGACACATAATGAATATCGAATTGCTGCAAAATAACTGCCCACCTTTCCAGACGTCCTGTAAGCATTGGACGACTAAAGATGACTTTGAGCGGGTTATTGCGAGATACCAATTGGACCTTGTGATGTTGCAGGTAGTGTCTCAACTTCTGAGCTGCAACGATTAATGCCAGGCAGAAATTCTCAATACTTGAATACTGGGTTTCTACTTCAAGCATAGTCTGATTGAGGTACTAGAGGCTGTTTTGATTCCCACCATCATTCATCTGAGTAAGAAAGGCACCCAATTATCTCTCTAAAGCAGTCACGTAGATGATAAGTGGTCTTCATTCAACATCTGGCATGAGTATCGGCGGACTCAAGAGGTATTTCTTGATAATATCGAATGCTTCTTGACATTCTTCATTCCACTGGTAAGTGACTCCATTCTTCATCAATTTGGTGAAGGGTAAACCTTTTCCTTCCAAATTGGCGATTAAACACTGAATATAGGCTAAGTGTCCTTGAAGTCCTCTTAATTCGTTAAATTTTCAAGGAGGTGACATACTAAGGATTGAATTTGTCTTCTCAGGATCGACTTCAATACCATGATGGCATACAATAAAGCCGAGAAATTTTCCTAAGGTTACCCCAAAAGCACATTTTAAGGGGTTCATCTTCAAATTATGTTGTGGAAGATTGCGGAATATGACTTCAAAATCATCCATGTGATTAGAACGTTGTTTGTATTTGACCTGCAAATCATCCACATAGCATTCAACAAACTTCCCTGGAAAGGGTTTGAATATATGATGAATGGAACGCTGATATGTTCAGCCCGCATTCTATAAGCCAAAGGGCTTTACCCGGTAGAAAAACAAACCATGAGGAAATATGAAGGATGTGGATTCCTCATCCTCTAGGGCCATTCAAATTTGATTATATCCGGAATATCCTTCCATGAAGGAAAGTGCTTCATAGCCAGCTGCTGCATCAATTAAAAGTTCTATAATCGGAACTAGGAAATCATCTTTAGGACAATGCCGATTAAGATCTCTTAAATCAATGCAAACTCTAGTTTGTTTGTTCTTCTTCTTTACAGGGACAATATTATCCAACCACTTCAGATATTGAACTTCTATGATGATGTTATATTTGATAAGCTTATCCACTTCAGCTTCAATTTTGGAAGCATATGCTGGGTGTGTTCTTCTCGCGGCTTGCTTAAATCCTCGATGTTCTTCTGGTAAACCCAAATTATGAGTAGCAACATCAAGATCAATCCCAGGAATCTCTGTATAGTTCTAAGAAAATATGTCTCAATTTTGCTTTAAAAAGGAAATATACCTTTCTTGTTCTTTAAGAGTCATGGCCGCACTGATTAAAGTGGGGCGTGGATCTTCATTTGAACCCATATTTATTTCTCTGGGTTCATCCATGGTGGTAGAGATACCCTCTTCAAATGCCGGAGGAGCATCTCTGAGATCATCCTCTTCTTCTTCTTCATGTGTTACTTCTTCCGTTTCTACATGCATAGTAGATGATAAAGAAGAATTTTCATGATCATAAGAGATGTCAATATTTTCACATCTTGAATAAGAAGCTTCCATTTCTGACCCAATCGATGATGAAGGGTATTCTTTGGGTAATAAAGAGGAGATGATGGATTGAGAATCGACATCATTGATTACCTCTGATGTTGCTATAACTTCTTCTAGCCTGATTGGAGAAGTATAGACTTGTTGGATTTCAGTAGATGAAATGAAGAAGTCACCATTTGGGCTTTCATTACTACTTGGAGGATCACCAATTTCTCCTATGTTGTCTGGATTGATTGTAGTAATTGAAATTATGGATCTTTCCATAAGATTATTTTGATTTGGGTCTATCGTATAAATTTAACTGATAGGCAACACATATTCTGTACTCACATGCGCAAGTGGATTTACTAGAATCTTCTCCAAACCATACGGTGCATTAACTTTGGTAATCAATTTTGTTGTGGATTTCTCCCTTCCCTTCTTGTGATAGAATTCTGCCTCAATGTATTGAGACTCACATGTATTGAATGGGGCATTATCACCATATAATGTCCCAACTTGACCATCGAAACAATATTTGAGACCTTGATGGTATGATGAAGGGATAGTCGCATGTTGATGTAGCCAGGGTCTCCCAAGCAAGATGTTGAAGGCTGAGTCCTGATTAATAACCATGAAATCTGAATTGGATACAAGATCTCAAAACTGAGTTCTAATTGTAACTTTGCCTAGTGGTTCTTGTTCATTTTTATCATATCCTTGTAACATCATGGTAGAAGGAGATAAATCAGATTCCGTGAGGCCGAATTGATGAAGTGTATGAATGGACATGAGGTGGACTCCTGAACCATTGTCAAGGAAAGCTCTTCGGACGTCTACGTCATTGACCTTTCCAGATAAGCACAAAGTTCTAATATGACCATCCAAAACATCATCTTCATCTTCATCAGTAAAATATATTATTGTATGGCATTCTGTAGGATATTCTATCTGTGATAGACTTCCACTGCAGCAATTTCAGTTTCAAACTCCCGAGGACATGACAAAGCCACGATGAGTGCTTCCAGAAGATCTTTTGACAGATTCAAAGCATCCAAAATTGATAACATGGATGGTACTAGGGCCAATTGTTTCAATACATCATACTTTTGATCCAGAGGTCTGAGTTTCCCAACAGGAACATGTGGTTTAGCAGGTTCCTTGGAAGCAGATGGTTTGGAAGTTTATGCATCTTGTATTGGGATAGGAGTTGGCAATATTCCTGGTTTTGGAAGATTAGACCGATTAGATCTATTTATTTTTTGAGAGGATGAAGGTGGAATCCCCAAACGATCCCCCAAAATAACTATGCCATGACTGAATTTGTTATTAGTAGAAGAACTTTCTTGTTCTTTCTGAGCTCACTGAAGGGCTCTACCATGAGTTTCTGCTGCGTACACAGTTCTAGTAGGGGTAGAATTGGAATAGTGGCTTCTGAAAGATCCTCGTATTCCCATGTATCCTGAGCCTCTGGAACATCCTCTGATTCCTCTATTTGATATAGGGAATTCAGGCTCATTGAAATTGAAACTGCGACTGGCATATGGATCTGTTAATTGAATCATATTAACATAACCAAAGATTAACTCTTCATATGATGAAGATTATTCTTGACTTGCCAATTTAGGTTGTACTTTTTGGTGGGAAGGTTCCCGTTGATTTGAATTATATGGAATTAATTCTGCCAAGTTCAAATACAACTTAGGCTTTGACACATACACATCTTCTTCTGATTCCTTTTCTCTCTTTGAATCATGCTGTTTCTTTGAGGATTTTCCCTCTGATGAAGAGGGTTTTTCTATGGCATTCATGGCAGAAGGTAAAATTTGTTTCTTCAATTGCATTCTCAAAATAGCATGAGTTCGGTTGATCGTCTTTCTGACCATCCAATAATCATATTTTTGTGAATTTTTGTTCTTAACTTCTTCCCACTCGCCTTCCTCCTCTGGAACTGTAGCAGTAAAACATGCTACCTGATCTGAAGAACCTTTTAATTTGACTTTTCCCAAGTCGACCATCTTTTTCAGGAGTTCTTTGAAGACAAAACACTCCTAGATGGGATTCCCCAACATTTTATGAAAGGGGAAATACTTGGGACGGTCTTCATCTCCTTCCTTGTTTGACCTTTTGGGCCTTGGATACTGAACCAAATTATTTTCCTGAGCCAAAATGAAGTAACCAGGAACCTGTTCATTTCAGAAAGAGTATGTTTTTCTCTTCAAATCCTCAAATTGTCTTCGTCTTTGATATTTTTTATCGTCTTGACGAAACGGCCTTTGTTGTTGGATATTAGGAGGTGGAGCCCTTCGAAAAGATGAAGGTTTTGAGGTATAAGCAGTTACATGTGCTTGTTTAAGCATAGCTGTAGTAGTTTATGCTTTACCCATTCTCCTTCTTGGAGCTGATGGAATTACACGAGATTTAGCCATAGTCTGTATAAGAGAATCTTCAATATGTTGACCAATTGAGGTAAGGTCTCGAAACCCTCCTATGTATTTCATAGGGATCAGTGGTGTGTGTAATTCGTCACACAGATTTTCCACATAGATAGGAAACATTTCCTCTTGAGGGAGTGCTATGATCAGGGAATATGTTAATCCCTTCCAACGAGAAATGAAATCATAGACTCTTTCATTCTCCCTTTTCTTATAGTTTTTATGATCGAAAAATGTTGTCTTTGGCAAAGTTGAGCTGAATTGAAGAAGAAATCATTGACGGAGGTCTTCCCATCTGGTAATTGACGGGGATTTCAAGCTTGTATACCAGACAAAAGCTGTTCCTTACAAGGTTTCCATGAAGCATATGAGTTTCAATGCTTCTTGCTGATCTGGAGTTCCCATCATATGATTGAAACAAGACACATAATGCATCAAATTTTGTTCAGGGTCACCTGATCCATTAAAAATAGGGAAAACAGGGTTCCCAAAATTTGATGGGGGAGAGATTGAATCTACCCATTCAGGGTAATCTTTCTTTTCTGGTTAAACCTGCACACGCATCCCTTCCATAGCTTCCATCCGAGTTGTTAATGACTCAATAGTAGTTATTAACTTTTGAGAAACATCCGGTTGAGCTTGAATCTGAACAGGTGCACTGACTGGATATTGGACAGATGTGGTGGTTGGTACTGCAACCGATGGCAGCACTGCCAATTGTTGTTGCACTTGACCCGTAGGATTAGACCTATGAGGGTGTACTGATAAAGGAGGAAATTCTTGATCTATCTCAGTAGCTGCAACAAACTCCCTTGGCTGACTGACTCCAGTACGCTTAGGATGAAGACTACCTTGAAGTAGTTATTCGTTCAACCTCCACAATTCTTTCATTTCTACCTCTTGTTGTGAAAATATTTTCTCTAGTGGGAACGATTGGCCTTCTCCAGAGGGAGGATATATATCCTGACTCTTTCCCTTCCCCTTGTTTGATCCCTTTTAGAGAGGGGGAAGTGGGTTATTTTAAGGAACACCCAGATTTTGGGTAAATCTTTGATTTTCTGTACACACACCTTCTTCATTTGTGAATGTGCATACAACATCCTGAGCAGGAACCTCTTCATCTGAGTCCCCTGAGTGAGACTCATCTGGTGGATCCACAACAACGGCATTGATGACATTGATTGATCCACAACGCATGGAATCCATTATATCAACATTTCTGTGATATTGTCTTCTTCCATGTCTTTGATGAGACATTGCCTTTTGTTGATTCAATCCCTCAAGAACTTCTTGAAAAACCGTAATTTGGAGGAAATCTCCTGATAATTTGTCTCTTTGTTCCTCTTGAGGATTCTTCCCCAATCGAGAAACTACCCACTTTCTCTGAGGAGGGGATTGATGATTTGAAAAAGTCTCTGGTCAAGAGGAATGGGGATTTTCCTACTGTTCCCACTCAACTCCTCAAATTCTATTTGTTGATTCTGATGGTTGGTTTAAAAGAGTCCCTAGTCTGGCAAGATGGGGTGGCTCTTGACATGCTATGTCTGAGACTTTCATAAAATATCTCTTGATATTGTGGATCTTGGTCTGGAAATCAGCTGGATGCATCAACCTGTATCCACTTTTATCACCCGGCTCGAAATACCGTTGGATGATTTCTGACCCTTCTGTCACTTGATGATATTCTTTCTCCATACGAGAGGCCTGTTGAAAATTATCATTTTATTGATGCAGGATTAATTCAACAACTTGTTCTCTGTATTCTTGAATTTGAGAAGAAATAGTTGAGGCATGTTCTTGGGAAAGCTTTTGATTATAAACAAAACCCATTGACTGTGGTCGGCCACGGGCAATAACATTGCATGAGACCATTTTCAGTGGGCTTTGCTGACTAGAGAGAACAATGAAATGTTGTGCTCCATGAACACCCCATCCTCTAACATGAATACTAGATGGGGCATTGGAAATTAACTGGAACAATCTTCTTAGTGCACCAAGACATGAACGTTGAAGGGCTCTCTACTGCATTTCAGCCTTCGAATATCGAGAGACTGATAGAGATGCCAAGTCAATTTGACGTTGTATCCCTTCTATTATCATAACATGATTTTCATATTCATCATAAGATAATACTTTCTTTTTCAACTGACAAACAGTTTTCCATATGTTGAGACGAATATCATGAATCCCATCTTCCATCAACATCTCTGGAATGTCATTCTGAGAGTCAGCCAGAGGACAAAACAAGACTGGCACTTCACCCTTTCGCTAGTTGTTTTCGCATGTTCAACATTTCCTCTTTATCATTCAATGAAGATTATTATACCTGATTTGACCAGAGCTGGTGCTTCCTTTTCACTTCATCGGATTCAACAAGATTGGTAGAGAAACCACTAATCAAACTAGAAGATGCATGACTTAGGGGTGGTTCGGATAATGAACTACACCCTGGTCTATCTTATATTGATAAATTATTTCACCTGCTAGCGATGAAGAATCACACATGACTGGTTTCTCTTTTGCAAGTTCCTCAAGATAAGAGGGCTTTCTCGGCACTACATTATACACTTGAGCATTTTCCGAGAAATGTGCATCACTACTGCGGAGAGGACATTCGCAACGAAATTCATCATCATGGGGAGGACCACCATGGTGGGTTATAGGAAATGATGAGATCTCTTACTCCTTGGTCTTCTGTCCCCACATAGGGTTATTGTAGCTCTCATCCAAATATTAAACTTCGAGATCGACCAAATTTTCATGAAGCAAGACTTCATGAAGAAGTGTCTGTTGAAGACCTTCGGAATTAATGATCCCACTATTGGAAAATGGGGATGTAGAATCTTTAATTACAATAGATAACTATCTAAGGGATTCAAAAACTCCAACATCGAGCAAGGCCGTATTACAGATTGGCTCTTGATCTCTTGACTGTGCTGGGTGGGTCTTCTTTTTAAACACCTTCTTACTCAACATGGAAACCACTTGTTGCCGAAAGTGGCTGCTATGAGCAGGTGTATGTGCCTGATCAGGATAGATTTCCAGGTTAGGCTGACGATCTCTACTCAAATCAGGTGTATGTTCCTGACTTGGTTGTCCGTATGATATGGGGGAGCATGCCCCACAACCATCATGGACTGGAACAGATGTGTGTGTTTGTTCTGGATTGAACTATTGATGTGTCGCTCCACTGGTAGGGATAGATTTATGTGTATTTCCCTGAGATGCTACTGAAGCTGTTATAATATCCTGGTAGGCATCCAGAATATAAGGATAGATTTTCTTATGCACTTTCACCATTGATAGAATATGCTTAGTGAATTCAGCTACCAGAATGGGGATATATGTCCATTCCGTGATTGGAGTAGGTGTATGTGCATGCTCTTGTCCTCATTTTCTGATCAGTGAATCCTGACAGTACTCAAGTATGGGGGAAGAATGTTGAGTCTTCCTCCTGTTTTTTACCGAAGCTTTCCGACTGACTTCTCCGAGTGCTGCCAAGAGAGACTGTTGGTGGGCTTGATCAATACCAGCAAGTGTATGTGCCTGGTGATGGTACTTCGCTGAACTTGGTTGACGAGATCCATCACATGTCGTCAGAAGAGCCGGCTGACTACCAGATTATGTATAAAAAGGTATATGTTCATGCCTATAGCACTCCGCTGGAATTGCCTGGCGGGATTGGCGTGATGCTTCCAGATGAGTCTTCTAGACAGCGGAATTAAAACGGGAAGGTGTGTGTGCCCGCGCGTTTCTTGCCACCAAGTTATGTTGGTCGACTTCTCCGAAAATGGAAGAGATGAGAACCTTCACACCATTGACTGGATTTCTCTTCTGGTGAGTCGTCATGCCTGCTCGGGTTCGAGGAACCTGAGCCGAATGGCTAGAGTCGGTACCCTCATCATGTTGAGGGCATACTACCACACGATTCTGGTGACAATTATTGATAGGATCCATCAGGAAGGACTCATGCTTCTTTGAATTAAGGCCCTGAGTGACCTGATCATTCACCTCCCCAGAATATGGGAGTGAATGGTGACTGTGTTCTGGGGATAACGACCCAAAACGATTGGAGACGGTGGTTAGAACCACCTGCTTCTTGATCGCTGGTCGTCGTTGTCTGGATGACTAGGTTGAATTGTTCACTTGGAGGGCTTATCGATCAGCCTCCAGAGTTGGAATGGTACTGTGTTGGAAGTACTCCTTAACCAGTGCATTTGATTCGCAGCATTGAAGACAACGAGTAGGTGAAGTCGTCCACAGAGCGGATGATGATCCAACAGGAGTAGTAGCAGTAGCATTTGCAATAGAGGTTTTCACAGAAGATGTATTCACAGATGTGAACTTAAGAGAAGCCATTCTGTAAATACAGATGATATTGGAAAAGAGTGCATGTTTGATATAATAGACGTAATCAAGATAAATTCAACCACTACAACTTTTGGATGATCACATATGTCAGTGATTATTTTGTTGGCCCTCTCAATGGGTTTTAAATAGGGGCCTAACAAATAAGAAAAACATTTGTTAACATGGTTAAGGATTCACGTCGGGTTCACCATTTTTTGATTTCCCTCTGGAATCGGGGGTGACCTCGTTGATTGAAGGTTCAAACATTCCAATCGGTTTCTAACGGGTTTTTTCATAGAACCGGAAACATCCAATGATTCCATATCCATTTTGACCTACTTTCCAAAGGTAGACGCTCATTAGTTGTGGAATAATGAGGATTATGAATTTTCATTGGTCGAGATGATGGGAGGTCAGACTCATCACACCTTTTGAGGGAAATTATTGTCTACTCCGTGACTCTATTTATAGATTTATGTTATGTTACTGAATCCTTATTACATTACCAAGTATAAAATGAGCTTTCATTTAGTCTGACAATCAATTATTGATATGTAAGAAATTTAGAGAATCTTTTATATGTATTCGAGGTTCTTCATCGATGAAGAATCATTTGTATCTTTTAGAGATTCTTAGTTGATTGTATCCTTAAAATACATAAAAGTCTCTTGGTCATTATAATGACGATTCTGGTTTTAAAGCCACTCAGTGGGGCACTTAAAGTTTATTATCATTCAGGATGCCATGGATTATTTCAGAATTGGGATTTTACCCATTGATGGGCTACCTACGTATCCTTTTTTTTTGGAAAAGGAATCAAAACCCACATATTTCAAATAAGGGAGTATGATGTTTATGATTTATTGCTAAAATAAAGATGTCATAATTACTTTTACAATCTAAGCTCATGTGATTCATGCTCGGTGTGAGAAACAAGAGGTATTAGTAAAACCATACAATTGTGCTATGAAAGATGCAATCATAAAAAATGATGTGGGGCTTATATATGTATGACTGCCCTAAAAAACGAGTATTAAGATTTACTTCAGGTAAAAAATCCAGGAACAGGGGCCATAATGGTATATGTACTTTATAGAGATTTGGATACTCTAAACTTGGGACTTACTCCAAAGGAAGATGACCAAGTTAGGAGGGGACTTATGAATGGGTTTTATTCCTGGGAAGGAAGCCCAAATCAAAAGGAAATTATGATTGGGGCTTACTCCAGAAAAGGATGCCCAGGTTAAAGGGATTTGAAAATTAAAGGGACTTGGGGATTACTCCTATGTAGGAGGCCCATATTTGAGACTAGGGATTACTCCTGAAAAGGAGGCCCAAGTTAAGGGAATTATGGTTGGGGCTTACTTCTGAGGAGGATGCACATATTTGAGACTTTATGAATGGGGATTACTCCTAAGGATGATGCCCAGATTAGGGGACTTGGGAATTACTCATAAAGAATATGCGCATATTAATGAGAATTTCGACTGGGGCTTACTCCTGAAAAATAGGCCCATAGATGAGAATTATGACTGGGGCTTATTCCTGAAAAGGAGGCCCATATTTGAGAATTATGACTGGGGCTTATTCCTGAATAGGAGTCCCATGTTAAGGATTCTCTCATCTTAAAGGATGATGTTGAATGAATGAAATCTCAATCTTTAGTTACATAAAGATGTATAAATCACTAGATTTTGAGAGGTGTTCCACGGATTTCATTTCAGATAAGGAAGCCAGATCAAGAAATCATGCCATAAATGGCTTTGAATAGTGTCCTGAAGATGGAATCTTGAATAGGAGAGCTGTAATGACATAAGAGGGGTGAAATGGGCAGGAAAGGCACCCAAAACAGTAGGGGAGCACAAGTCCTGACAGGAGCGCAGGTACTGCATGGGCATGTACGTCCTGGTCGTGTAGGTATACCTGTGCGATATTCATCCCATAGAGTAATATTTGGGTGACCCTTGATAAAATCCTTTAGAATCATCCCTAGAGGCTTTCCAGAAGATGTTGCGCATGTTCTGGTGAAGAAGTAGGGCGGCGTTCTAGTGTGTCCATTTTATTTAAGGGTAAAACCACTTAGGTGCGCAAGTGTTAGTAAATTCTAACAGTTAGACCTTACTCCTCTTATTTAGACCTTCCATTCTAGGTAAAGAATTACCTTAGAAGAGTTTGGAAGACCTGAAGAAGAGACTTGGGCGTTTAGAGCTCTGTATGTGAATTCTGGAAAAATTCCTCTCGAAATGAGGGGCCCACAGGGACTATTTATAGGCTTGAGAAGACCCTGGGAGGTTATCCTTTATGGCACGCAAGTCACTTGCGCGACCATTAGGTGGCGCACAAGTATACTTGCGCGACAGTGAGGGAATGTGCACGACCGTTGTGCTTTTGAAGCCTTGTTCATCCCTTTGTGGATTTTTGATGATTTCTTCAAAGGATGAATCAATCTGTGCTAAGTCATTTACCTTTCCATTCTTTTAGACAATGTGCGAAAAGGAGCATCAACAGCATGGTAGAGACATTTCCATAACTTAGTGGTGAATTTTGAATCATTATCAGATATATTCGATAATGGTACGTCATTTATCCTTACCTCTTATATGATGTACATCCATGCATGTTGATCTATGGAGAAATCCCATCAAATCATAATGATTTTTTTGTTATATGTAAGATGATCCACAGAAATATAAATAGAATTGTTTCCATTGCATGTCTTCAGATGTCCTATGAAAAACTCCATGGGGATGGTTTCCCATTTCCATATCAGTATGGGTAATATTTCCATCATTCACTTAGACTTCTTCCATTCATCCTTCACTTGCTGAAACACTTGGAACTATGATATCTATATTCAGTAATCTCTTTCTTCATGTTATCCAACCAAGATTTCCCTCAAAGATCACGATATATCTTTTAGTTTTAGTGGTTAATGGAGAAATTCAAACATTGTGCACTATATAATTGTTCCTTACTTAAAATATAATTTTACGGAAGACATATTCTTTTCCCAAATCTCATAATTCATTAAAAATTAACACTAAAATCAGAGGATTTAAATTTTCTTATAGTTTCTACTTTCTTATGAATTCCCACATCATCTTTTAGAGAACCCTTTAACCATTCATGGAGATAATATTGAGAAATAATTTTTTAAAGGACTTATGATGTTCCTTTCATTATGATTACCATTTCCATTCTCTTCCAATCCATGATGATTAGATACCTTTCTATTCTCATAAATTATAGATTTTCATGGGTCTATTCAACATAGATAATCCTCCACCTTATTTTCATTAATAGGATGGTAGTGGATTTAGAATTAGTAATACATGATGTGAACTAATCATCATCACTTGTTCATATTGAACTCCTTTTTTGAAAATATATATTTGAGGCTCTTGTGATTAGTATATATCTCATACTTCTCCCTATTAGGATAATTATGTCATTTTTTCAATGTAATGATCATATATACCATATTTAGATCATGTGTGTGATATTTTTTCTCACAGATTTTCATCTGACTGGAGGAATTGTCTTGCATTGGAAATTTTTCATCAACACATAGCCCAATTCCATCATTAGAGCATTACTAAAATTTATTAAAAGTTCCACATTTTTGGGTAGTGTGAGCACTAGTGCAGTGATAAGCCTCCATTTCAATTCCATGATGCTTTCTTCACATTCATCATTCCACGAAAAGCTGACTCCCTTTAAAGATACAATGGTTAGAGAGTTCACCAATCGTGAGAAATTTCCCACAAATCAACAATAATATAAAGCTATCCCTAAGTAGAAATGGATATCTATAACTAATGTTTTCCTCTTAAATCCATCAATTTATTTTCTTTGTATCATCCTCATATGTCCCGTTTCTTGTGATGATATACCCCATCAATTAGAATTACATCAACTAGAACTCACACTTTCATTACTTTTCATACATCTTCTGCTTTCACAAGGTCTTTAGCACGATGCTTAGATGCTCGTCATGGTCCTCTATTGATTCAGAGTATATTAAAATATCATATATAAATACTACCATAAATATGATTAGATAATCACTAAAGACTCGATTCATCACGTCCATGAAGATTGATAGATCATTAGTTAGTATGAATGGAATCACTATGAACTCATTTTGACCATATCTTGTACAAAAAGTAGTCATGGAGATATCTTCCTTTACCAAACTTTATAATATCCTGAACAAAGATCCACCAGGGAAAATTATTGATCTACACATAGCTTTCAAAAAATTCATCAATAAATGTTAGAGGGTACTTGTTCTTTATCACGATCTTGTTGATATCATGATAATTGATGCAATGGCGCATTGAACCTTACTTCTTCTTGAAGAAGAGGGCCAGTTCACGCCATGGTGAACCACATGGGTGTATAAAGCCTTCAGTCATATTCTACATTAGTTGTTTCTTTAGATCCTCATGTTCCAAAAAATTCATCCTATTCAACTTCAATGATATTGGTAATGCCCTAAGTATAATCTCTATTAAAAACTCAACCTCTCAGCTATGAGGATGACCAAGAAATACATTGGTAAAAACATCATCATATTCCCTCAAAATTGACACATCTTTTAGGATTATCCATTCAATATAATCAATAATTTTAGCAAGAGAAACTTTCTTATAGGGAAATAATATCCATTGCTGAGATGATAGTGTTAAAGAATATTCCTCATCCTCCTTTCACTTGTACAGAATAATGGGTTTATTCAACTTATAGAGTTCTATTTACTTATGGAGAGAATTTATGTTGTCTCCATATAGGAAAACCCATTCCATAGATGTAAATGCCTAAAATTACACTAAAGGAAGTATGAAAAGATTTTATGGGAGTTTCATCCCAAAAATTGTGGTAGGGGAGGATTTATATACATGGGATGCAATAATTTACCCATTTTATATTTTCACCAAATTCTCTACTTCCATGCTTTGTGGTGGTATTCGAGTAGTCCTATTAATATTTCCTAATATGAAAGAATGCGTAGAACTATTGATGATAATCCTACATTTACAAATTTTATTTTATTTATAATTTATCCAATATAGTATAAGGGAATAGTAATTTTAAGATATTCAACACATAATAAAGAATCCAATGAAGTAAATGAGGTAACATATAAATTACAAGTATTTTTTAAACTTATGAATTCCTAGGATTCAATCAAGGTCATCCATGATCTATTTACTAACATAAATTCTTATGGAAATTATTTTTGTTCCCTAAATAATTTTTTGTAAAGAGCTTATGAATTTACTAAATCATATCCACTGAGAGTGTGAGACCAGGTGCACAGTAAGACCCATTATTGTGTACCGAATTACACCATGTTAGGACCAGAACATCTTATTGGAGATGTTACTCCTAGTTAATTCTATACCCAAACCACGTTTACATATAGTATTCAGATAGAGATATATTTTATTGTCAAAACAATTCCTTTATACATAATGAAATATATTTATTTTTTCATATACTTAGTATTATCATTAATTCTTTCGCTATAGTTTTCTAATCAAATTGCAAAAACAACAAAATATTTCATTTGATACCAACTATAACAACACTTCTATTTATTATAAATTAATCCTTGTTTTATTACATAAAATAAATCTTAAATCAACCCGAAAGAGTGATAAGTATAGTGTCTTTTGGGGTAGTGTACATTACATAACAACTAACAACATGGGATACAAAATGTTATTAAATAGTTCATTGACATGATCCTAATATTCCAATAAACTGAAAACTACACGGGATATTCTAGGGACACACGTTAGAAAGGGGTGATCTGTATATCCTAGTATGGTATTAAACAAGACATATCATGGATATGATAATTCCTGATATACAATATCCATTTAAATAGATCATAAAAGGATCATGAATTATAAAGAATGATATAACATCATAATCATAACATGGGAAATGTGGAAATAACATAGAACAATGAATCATAAACAAGGTCAAGGATAAATCATCCAAGTACCCATGGTTGAAAA
Source organism: Viscum album (assembly GCA_963277665.1). NCBI lineage: Eukaryota > Viridiplantae > Streptophyta > Magnoliopsida > Santalales > Viscaceae > Viscum > Viscum album. Next base: position 812,181,059 of record OY728122.1, on the reverse strand, counting down.
ATAACCATAATGGAAATAGCTACACCCTTTTCACAATATTACATATCATGATACTAAACATTATCAAATTTATTATAGATTTTTTTGGATGAACCCGTCATAGTCAAGTCATTCTCTTGCTTAATTGTGCCAAAAAGATCATTCTACATGGATTGGTTCATCATCATAATTTTTTACACATGAAAGGAATTTGGAATACATATAATTAATTACTCTGTTAATATGTGTATGTATATAAAGGATAATACCCATGATTGAATAATAGGTTTGGAATTCACTACACACTTTTTTGTCATGGAAAATCATTGTGAAATTTCTGCAGCATAATTGAATTACATTAAAATTAAAAAAGAGTTGATGAGAGTGAACAATGTCACAAAATATTTGGAAATAAAATGGGAAGTAATAAGGACATGAGAAAACAAATATATTCATTAAAAATTAGGAATTATAAGGATAAGGTAATGAAGAAACATGAATATCAATAAGAATCCTTATGAAATTTCATCTTGCTAATAGGTGTAGATAAAAGATAATGGGAGGTATAATGAGAATGAATGGATGATAAAATAATTTATAAATAAAACTTAATGTAATTGTAAAATATACTATTATGTCCCATCATAATAAAATAAAAAGTACAAGACATAAAATAAAACGAGTTCTTGATAAAATAGAAGTGTGGATGATCCGTTAAGAATTATAGTAATAGTAATAGCATTGGTAAGGGTCAAAATAAGAGAGTATAAATAGATTCCCATTCAAAAAACAATAATTGGAAGGTAATGGAATGAATATAAATGAATTAAAATTTATCAATTTGACATTACAAGATCATATTTAAAAGAAGTAGCTTGAATTTGAAAGGATGAGCTGAAAGAGGGGATCCCTTACAAAATTTTGGAATGGTAATAGGTGTACAAAAAAGTTCATATGAGGTATAAATTAGAGTGAAATGGGATATAATCAATTATAAATAAAATTTACAATAAGGGGGATATGTAAGAACACAACCCGTCAAAATAAAATGGAAATTTAAAATACAAACCATAAAAGGAGTTCTTGATAAGATTGGAGAGTGGAAAATGACGTTCTCATAAATGAATATGTGACTACAGAGGATTGGGAAGAACATTTTGAGAGATTGGGAAGCCTTGGGAGGGCACTAGTTATTATAGGGTAGAGTGTGGAAGTGCTGAAAAGAGTTTGGGTGCTGATAAATGGGAAGTTTTGTAATACCCCATGATTTTATAAGATAAATTTTTTTAATTTCCTCGATGTCTTGTTTTGTACTCTAAAATAAGATTATCTTTCCCTTTATGCAACATTGTATCATCTTGGAGTAATCTATTTTAAAAATGAAGATTTATTCGAATTCTCTCGTTTCGATTTCTCCCGCTCCACCCATTGCGTTGGCAATCCCTGATGGCGGCGCTCCTGGCTCTTTGGCGTCTGATGGTGGTGCTGCTCATCTTCCTCTACCTTCTTTCAAAAATTACATTTTGTGGCCTACCCCGGGGCTAGGTCTAGATCAGGTTTCCCTGTCGTCTGTTCCATTTTCGGCTACCTCTTTCATGGAGAAGGTGTGTCCCGTGTTTTTGGTTCCAGCGGTTTCATTCGAGGTGGCAGCCAATGATCTTCATTGGACACAGATAGCGCATTTTGGAGTGGATTAGCCACCCCTGGCTGTCATCCAGGATTGCGTTCACAGATGGTGTTTGTCTCTTCTAGCATCTGTGTCAATATCTGATCAGAAAGCTTTTTTATTATTTTTGTCTACGAGGGATGATTTTGTTAAAGCGTGGATTAGTTGTCTTCAGTTTGTGGGGTGCTAGAGGTTCTCTCTTTCTCGATGATCAATAGAGCCTCATGCTCAGAAAGAATTCTCAAATGTGGCGGTTTGGATTTTTCTTCTGTGAATCCCTCTTCCCCTTATGAATGAATCCATCCTATGGGTGATTGGGGATTCATTGTGTTCATTTTTTGTGTGGATGACAAGACGAGTCTCTTGGCGGAGGCATCTGTTACAAGGATTTCTGTTGAGTTGGATCTCTCTATTCCGCTTCGGAGTCAGATTGTTCTTCGGATAGATGGAATGTAGGATCGTCATCAACTCCTGATTTACCCTGTTGTTCCTAGGTTTTTCTCTTATTGTCATATTTCTGTTCACACATTGCAGGTTTTCCGCAAGGCCTATATAGGGGATTCTAGTTTTTTGGATAATTCGAACACTCCTGTAAGGGTTTCGGCTTTGCGTTGCTCTTCAGAACCGATGGGGTGTGATAATGGAAAGGGGGAAGTTTCTACTGTGCTACCCTGTGAGGATCCCTCATGTTTTTAACCCATGAGTTGTGAAGGGCTTCAGCCTCTCTTCCGGGATATGGATTTATTTAACAATTGTATAGGGAGGTTTCTTTTCTAAATCATTTTGATAGGGGCTTCCCATCTGCTGGGGTAGTGCTAAAGAATTTTGTCCAGCCTCCTCAGTCATATTTTGATCCTTGGGTCACCTCCCATATCTGCATTTTGGAGATCATACTATTGGATCTGGGCCTTGAAGTCCGGGGAGCGGTGATGCGTTCCTCCCCTAGGGTGGAAAATCTTTAACCGGTTTTTTCTTCCCCACCGCTATGTCATGTTTCGAAGGTTCCCTCTTCTCCGCTGCATTCTCCCTTAGTGCTGAGTGTTGTCATTTCATTTAAAGGAAAAGTTAAGATTTGTGTCACTCCCAAGGGCCTCTCAATGGCTTTATTCAGTGGACCATGCTCCCCGGGCTCAGTTGGTTCCAAGGTGTGGAGCAGTGTTCTCACGCGGTCTCAATCCAGATTAGGATTGGTTTCTTCCCCAGTTGTATCTCATACTGTTTTGGGGAATAAGTCTAGGGACAAAACTAGACAAGTTTTTTTTAATGTTCAGAATCCTCATATGGAATTCACAAGGCATAGGGGATCGGGTGAAATCTGATTTTGTAGTTAATGAACTTTGCAATAATTATGTATTGATATTTGTGCTAGAAAAACTGAAGTAGGGGCATAGTAAAATTAGGTGTTATGATCAAAGGTTGAATGTGAAGGGTTTCATTCATGGGGATTCACTTAACTCTCAGATTTGGTTGTTTTGGAAGGATCACATCATGGTCGATAGGTATGCTGTGTCAGATAGGTTTTTGGCTACTAAAATATTTGTTGGGTTTCTTTCGTTTTCATTTGCTTTCGTCTATGCTATGTTCCTTGCTCATGATATAGAGCTGATTTGGGGGAATTTGGATGGTATTATCTCTAACTCTAATCATTGGATTGTTGGGGGAGATTTTAATGTCATATCTAGTCAGGAGGAGAAAAAGGGGAGTGGTGCTATTCCATGGACCGCTAGCAAAGATTTTGTCTCATTTATGGAAACTAGTGGTCTGTTGGATGTGGGGTTTGATGGAGATAATTTCACATGGTGTAACAATCAAAGAGGAGTACTTTGGAAATGGTTTCATCTTGATCGATGCTTGATGAATGAGGTTTCATTATCTCTATTCACAGACGCCAAAGTCTCTCATTTGGCTCGGTGTGTCTTCGATCATTCGCCGCTTTGACATTCCTTAGATTCAGGACCATCGCAAGGAAAGAGTTCAGGTTTTCTTATACCTAGGTAGAGAAAAGTAGTTTCAATGACGTGGTTAGGGAGGCTTGGAGTCTACAACATATGGTAAACCTATGGATTACACTTCACAATAAGATTAGGTTCCTGAAATATATTCTATGGCGATGGAGAGAGTCAATTCTTGTGAGGGATAATGATTTGGTTGAGATCAGCAAGGAGATTGTTCGAATGGATGAGGGTCTAGAGAAGGAATGGGATGAAAGTATTTTTACTGTGTTAAGTCTGAAAAAGGATCTTCTATCTGATACGCTTCTGAGGAAGGAACACGACTGTCTAGAGGAGGGGCTATAATTTAGTGGCTTCGGGAGGGGGACAGTAACACTGGATTTTTCCAAGCTTTTATTAAGGAGTCACGCCGTGTTCAGAGACTGAATATTAAAAGGGAGGATAGTTCTTATTCTACTAACTAGGATGAGGTTGGATTCATGGTCAATGATATTATTCAAAACCTACTTGCAGGGCCGAATCCTAGCTTGAATGGTGGGTTCCTGAGGGGCGATGCTGAAATTTTTGAGGCTATTCTGAGCTGTGTTTCAGAGGAAGTTGATTTATGTTTGAGGAGGACTCCAGAGGATATTTAAGTGCATGAGGCTGTCTAGACATAGAATCTGGAGAGATCACCAGGGCCTATTGTCTTTCCAGGGTCTTTTAATACGGTAGCTTGGGACATTGTCAAGGGAGATTTAGTGAAGGCAGTGCGTGACTCTTTTTAGGGTGGGAATGTTCCACGTGTTGCATGTGAAACAAAGATGGTGATGATTCCAAAGATTTATAATCCACATTACATTATTCTATATCGACCTATTAGCATGTGTAATATGCATTACAATGTTTTTTCCAACATTCTCAATAAAAGGATGGCATATCACTTGAATACTTTGGTGTCTTTAGAACAATATGGATTTATTAAAGGGAGTTAAATTTAGGGGGAAATGGGAGTTGTGCAAGAGGTGGTTGGGGATATTAACAATAAGTCTTTTGGGGGTAACATGTTGATTAAATTAGATATGAGCAAGTATTATGACTGATTGGAATGGGGTTTCATCTTAAGGGTGTTGTCTTGCAAGGGATTCTCCAACTAGATGATTGATTTACTTTTTTGTTGCTTCAGTTCGATCTGGATATCAACATAATTTTTTGGAAAATAGTTTGGTTTTTTCAAGGTTTGCAGAGGACTTAAGAAAGGAGACCCTCCTTCTCCCACTCTATTTATCCTCTCTCAAAATGTCTTTATCTACTATATTAACCCGGGTCTTCTCTTGGGGAGAGTTTTTCCTTATCGGAATCAGCATGTTACAATGCGTATTTCACATTTGATGTTTGTGGAAGAATCAATTTTGTTTATCAATGGTAGTATAAGATCAGTGCAGCGGTTGAATGGGATTTTAGGAGAGTACTCCATGTGGAGTGGTCTGGTGGTGAACCAGGGGAAATTTTTTTATACATCCAATGATATCATAGAGATCAGGGTTAGAACTCTTGAGGATAGCTAGAATATGAGCAGGGGATCATTTCCAATGGGGTACCTTGGGGCACCGGTGAGCCCTTACTCACTTAGAATTCAGATTTTTGACAAGTTGGTTGCTAAGATCACAGGGCAAATATTCAATTGGAAGAACATATTTTTATCATTTGGTGGGTGAATTACCATTGTGAATAGTTTTCTTGTTTCTATTACCATGCATGTAATGTCCACCTTGAAGGTCCCCAGTAGTGTTAACACAAACATGAAGAGGTTAATGGTGTCTTTCACACAGGATGGGTAGATGGAAGGTAGACATCACTAGGCATCTGGAAAACGTCTTGAACAACCCCTCTCAGATAAGGGCATTAATATGATGAGTGTTTCATTGACCTTGAAAGCTCTACATTCCAAACATGCATGGGAGGCCATGGAAGGATGAACAATATGGGGTTTGACAATGCTGGATAAATATGGCATTAATGTGAATGAGAAGAGAGTACGACCCTCTATGATTTGGAAACTGATTCACCATTACCTAGAGGTATTGTATCAGCACTCTTGGTGGATGGTTGGAAGTGGTGATATTAATTTTTGGCTGCATGATTGGGGGGCTTTTAGGTTGTGGTTTCTAGGATTCCCCACATCGAATATATCATTTCGTGAGGCTAGCGGTCATTCTGGTTTTATTCAGTCCATTTTGGATGATAGCCAATGGTTTGTTTTAAATAGATTTGTTATCAATGATGAGCATGATAATCTTAATTTTATAGGCTGCTCATCAGGTGTGTTTTATTTAAAGGATTTTTCTCGGGAGAGGAGGGATGAAAATAATGATGATACATTGGGGAGACTATGTCGTGCAAGGAGTTCCCATAAAAATTTATTTTCTTATTGTGGCCAGTAAAGAACTGAACTTTACCTACTGATGATAACATTCCGCCTAGGGTGTTAGTTTTTTTTCCTAGGTGTAAATGTTGTCGGGAGCCCAAAATAGAATCACTGGGGATTCTGTTTTTTGATAGTGAATGGGATAGATGGATCCATGTGGTGTTTAGTACTTTCACTTGATGGAACGGTTAGGGAGGGATGATGGAAATATTCTTAAGTGCATGGTTTCCAGGAGCAGGCGGTCACAGACCTGAAAGGAAGGCATGGGCTGTTTTGGTTTTAGCAGGATGATGGACCCTTTGGATAGCAAGGAATGATGCATAGAACAAAAATATTAGAGGTACCCAGGAAATTATTTTTTTTTAAAATGAAGAAATCATTTCCGGACATGGTCTGGGTGTGTACTAGCTGCCATGATGCACCTTCAGTGAAAGCCATGATAACCAGCTACTTTCTGTCTAGCCAAAGCAGGGATTTGGATCGTGGGCACTGGGTATGCTGGCATCCCCTCCACTTCGGCCTAAAACTCATCACGGATGAATACCTTGTGGGGGGAGATGAGAGGTTTCATGGTCATTCAGAATTGGGAAGGGTCTGTTGTTGTAGCATTTTCTTCTTTCTATTGTAGGGGAGACGTTTTCTAGGATGAATCACAGGCAATGCTCCCGAGTTTGGAGATGTGCGGGTAGCGGAATATCACACTTAAAGTGGTGGAAATAGATTCTTTAATGCTCTGCAAATCATTAGCATGTACAGGCCGGGTTCCGTGGAATAGAATATATATCATCAGAAAGTTCAAGTATATTTTAGGTAATCTTATTGACATCACTCATAGATGGTGGGAAGGGAAGTGTGTGGTATATTTATTGGTGTATGTAGGTTCACCCTATCAGAGTATGCCTTTTTTCCTTAATATAGGTTCTTTTCTGAGTGAGGGTATGAATTTTGTGATTAATAATTCTTTGGGATTGCACTTTTTTCATCCTCAGTGAATTTCTTGTATTAGTTTATTATTTCAATGGAAATAAAAATGTTAGTTTTCAGTCAGTCTATTATCTTGCAGTATATTCAACAATATTCTTGGCTTGGGTTACACACAATTTCAAGTTATTTTGATAGAACTCAATTCACGCATCTTTGAGTATAGATTTTGTTCAATTTATAAACGAACTAAGTTTGTATTATATTATATGCAACACCAAAGGATTCTTACACTACACGCACCACTTAATTGGAATGCATTACAAGCAAGAGCGACCCTCCTCGATAGCTTGAGTTGTACACGATATCGAGTTTCACTAAACAACGGTATATTATTAAAATATTTTAATTTAATGGGATAAAAACTTGCTGTTATGAATAGTATTAACAAATTTATTTAATTTTATATCCTTATAATTAATCATACACATTTTCTAAAACACAATATGATAAAAATAAATAAATTTTCAGATAAATTAATTATTTTTAAAAAAATGTAGTTTTACCTCCTTTTGATGGAACACCCATTTTAAATATATTTTTGACACTTGTATAAGTCCAATATGTCAAAATAAACTTCTTCTTTGGAATCGGTATATAAAATTTAACCTTGGATGAACTTTTTATATTTTTCAGATAAATTTCATACTTTGATGAATAGTGAAAATATGGTAAATTTTAATGCAAAAACAACTTTTTTCATAAAAAATATTTATAGGGTTAAAATTAATACATAATGGTTTTAAATTATAAATAGAATATATTTTCATAGTTTAATATAATTTATGTCATTTTCATTATTTTTACATTGAATTCATATGTAAAAAGATTTCTATCTTTTGCAATATTTTAACATTTAAACAAAAACATTTTTTTCAACAATGAGATTAATTTTAAATTAATTACTGTAAATTATCTATTTTAAATTTATTAAATTTAATTCAATATTTTGAATTATTAGTTCAAAATTTTCTTAATGGGCTAGTTCTATTTTTTGGGATTTACGAATTGTAACTTTGATAGTTATTTTTATTAACATAGTTAAAGAGAAATCGGGTAATTAAAGGTAAAAATAATACTATAAAATTTCCCTAACACCTGAAAAATTTTTATTGGTTGAAAAATAGTTGACCTATATCACCTAAGTGTCAGAATATATTCATTTCATGGGTTTTTTTCATTGAAAATTACGTAATTAATATTAAAACAAAATAAAGGGAAAACATGGCAGTCTCTTATATCGTATAAGTGTAATAATTATAATTTAGCAATAATCTTCATAAAGCACAAAAAGTAAATGATAAATTTAAATGTAATTAAATTCTCTAAATCATTATAATTTATTAATAATTTTTAGATATTAATTAATTATCATTAATGATAACACAATAGTGATGTAAAAATTATTTTATTAATTGAAATATCAAATAAATGGATTTGAAAATACTAAATGAAATATTATATGAAGTAAATGAAGTTCTCCAATAATTTTATATGTTAATAATAAATTTTAGGAGTGTATTATATATATTTCTCTGAATTTATCTTTTGTGAGAACATTTTTAAAGTCAAATAAATAGACAGTGTCAAAATTGACAATATTTATATTTTATAAAAATAACAATAAAAATAACTTATTTTGAAATCATAAAAAAAAATTTAAAATTACAAACTGATAATTATATGATCTAAAATGTGATAAAATTTATTTTTATGTTCAATTATCACCATATATGTAAATATTTATTACCATTAAACATTTACAATGTTATTAACACAATTAAAATTTAATAGAATAACTATGTGTTAATTAAAATGATAATGATTAAATTGAGATAAAAACTTGTCTGAAATTTATTGGTTAATGTGATTAATACCATATATCATCTAATCGTCTAAATTTTGAAATTTTGGAGGATTTTATTTTGGGTTTTAATTTACTATAAAAAAATATTTTTGATGTTCCCAAAAGTGCCCCTCACATAAATTATATTAGGGCACCACCTCCCTCTCCACATGACTCCATTTTGATCCCTTTATCTCTGAAGAACAGTGACCATTTATCTTATAAACCTTCACTGTTGAATTTTATTGGTTCTAGCCTTCTAAAAGGACAATGTCTACTACCCTATGAGAAAATTTAAAGGAGGCACGTCGAGGAAGGGGTAATCTATTTTACCGATTTTTTCAAATTTACTTCTTATTATACATACTATTCATTAGTTTTTTCATTATAATGTAACAAAATTAGTACCAATATTATACGGATATGTTATTATAAATTTTAAATAACCATATTTCACCTTCAATCCATCCTATAAAAAACGAAATCACTACATGGGCGTACCCTTAGCTTACCATCTCTACACTGTGGTGCAATCTGTTTTCTCTCCACCACTTTACTTCGATGAGTATAATGGTGAAAATAAAAATAAAATATGATTATTATAAAATTATACTTATTATGAGATACTATAAAACATCCACATCAATACCATTCCACAATTACTGGAATGATATCATCGCTCGAGCATATGTACGACTTACCTTCTCCTCGATACAATTTGATTCGTTGTACATAATCATCATTAAACCATGATTATATAAATCTATTTAATTAATTTTAATGCTCCTTTTTGTCACATTATCTAAAGGAATGTAAAGGGAAATGACTTATCCCAAAATGATTCATCCTTTAAAGAAAACATAAAAAATCGACAAAGGAATAAAAAAAGAGTCAAAGGGCCTAGGGTCGCGCAAGTTCCCTTACTGTCGTGCAAGTATACTTGCGCGCCGCCTAATTGTCATGAAAATTACTTGCACACCCTAATTGATAACCACCCAGGGTCTTCAGAATCCTATAAATAGACCTTGTGGGGGCTCCCATTTGGGGAGGAATTTTTTCCAGAATTCAGATTGAGATCTCTGAACGCCCACGTCTCTTCTTCAAGTCTTCCGAACACTTCTAAGGTAATTATTTACCTAGAATGGAAGCTCTAAACAAGAGGAATAAGGTATAAGTGTAAAAATTCACTAACACTTGCACGCCTAAGTGTTTTTATTGTTAAGGTAAATAGAAACACTTGCGCACCTCCTTACCTATTCATTGAAACTTGCGTGCCACTCTTTTAGAAGTACCTCAGGATGATTATAAAGGCTTTGGTCAAGAATCGCCCAAGTTTTACTCTATTGGTCAAGGATCACACAAGTACCCATGAGTCGCCCAGGTATACCGGAACGACCAATACTTGTGTTCCCACGCATTACCTGCACGCCTACCAGGACTTGCACGCCCTTCTACTTTTGGGTTCCCTTCCTTCCCATTTCACCTCTCTTATGCCATTCCACCTCTCCTATTCAAGATTCAGTCTTTAGGACACTCTTTAGAGCCAGTTATGGCATGTTTTCTTGATTGAATTCCTTTTCTGAAAGGTGCTCCGTGGAACATCTCTCAAAACATAGTGATTTTCACATCTTTATGTCACTAATGTTAGAGAGTTAATTCATTCAACCACATCCTTTAAGATGAGAGAATACTTAACATGGGCCTCCTTTTTAGGAGTAAGACCCAACCCAAATCCTAATTACTTTGGGCATCCTCCTTAGGAGTAAGCCCCAAGTCCTCTAACCTAGGCCTCCTTTTCAGGAATAAGCCCCAGTCATAATTCCCCAAATATGGGCATCCTCCTCAGGAGTAAGCCACAAACTTTAATTCCTTTAACCTGGGTTTCCTTTTTGGGAATGTGCCCGAGTCTCAAATATGGGCATCCTCTTTAGGAGTAATCCCCATGTCCCTTTATTTTCAAATCCCATTAACCCGGGCCTCCTCCATAGGAATACGCCCCAGTCTTATTTTCTCTTAACGAGTCAAAATTCCTTTTGATCTGGGCTTATTTCTCAGGAGTAAAAACTAATCATAAGTCCCCTCCTAACATGGGAATCTTCCATAGGTGTAAGCCCCAAGAATAGAGTATTCAAATATCCATGAAGTACATATACCTTTATGGACCCTGTTCATGGATTTCTTCCCTGAAGTAAATCTTAATCCTCATCTATTTGGGCAGTCATACATACATAAGCCCCACATCATTGCATGAAAAAATTGTCTGGTTTCACCAATACCTCTTTTTTATCACACCGACCATGTCTCACATGAGATTATAGTGTAAAAGTAATCATGAAATCTTTCTTTGAGTCATCAATCATGCAGGAACATCATACTCCCTTACTTGAACTACGTGGGTTCTGATTCCTTTTCCAAAAAAAAGGATACGTAGGTAGCCCATCAGCATGTACGATCCCTACTCTGAAATAATCCATGTCCTCCTGAATGACAATAAGCTACAAGTGCCCCACTAAGTGTCTTTAATACCAGTATGGTCATCATAATGACCAAGATACTTTTATGTATTTAAGGATACCACGAACTAAGAATCTCTAACCAATACAGATGATTCTCTATCGATGAAGAACCTCAAATACATATAAAAAATTATCTAAATTTTCTTCATATAAATCATTTATTGTTAGATTTAAAGGAATGCACATTTTATACCTGGTAATGTAATAAGGATTCACGAACATAAATTAAATCTGTAAAGAGAGTCCCGAAGTTGAAAATAATTCCCCTAAAAAGGGTGTGATGAGTCCGATCTCCCATCCTCTCGACCAATGAAAATATCTAAGCCTCATCATTCCACAACTAATGAACACCTACCTTTGGAAAGTAGGTCCAAATGGATATGGAATCATTTGATGTTTTCGGTTCTACGAACAAACCTGTTAGAAACTGATTGGAATGTTTGATCCTTCAATCAACGGGTTCATCCCCAATTCCAGAGGAAAAAAAATTGTGAACCTGACGTGAATCATTAAACAAGTGAAAATGATGTTTTTCTTATTTGTTAGGCCCCTATTTAAACTAAATGAGAGGTCCAAAAAAGCAATCAATGACATATTTTCTCATCCAAAATATGTTGTGGCTGGAATTATCTTGATTATGTCTGTTATATCAAATAGGCACTCTTTTCCATGATCTTATGCATTTCCAGAATGGCTTCTCTTAAGTTCACATCTGTGAATACGTCTACTTTGAAAAACTCTGCTGTAAATGCCACTGCTGCTACTTATGCTGGTTCATCATCCGCTCTGAGGACGACATCACCTACTCAGCGTCTTCAACACTGGGTATCAAATTCTCTGGTTAAGGAGTACCATCAACACAGTACCATTCCAACTCTGGAGGCTTCCTGACAAGCCCTCCAAGTGAACAATCCACCCTGGTCATCCGAACAACAACGACCAACGATCAAGAAGCAGGCAGTGCTAACTACCGTCTCCAACTGTTTCGGGTCGTTATCCCAGGAACACAATCACCATTCACTCCCATATTCTGGGGAGGTGAATGAGAAGGTCCCTTAGGGCCTTAATTCAAGGAAACATGAGTCATTCCCGAGGCCTCCCATCAAAAATCACCGTCAGACTCGTGCGGGAGTGCGCCTGCAACATGATGAGGGTATCGACTCCAGGAATTCAGCTCAGGTTTCTCGAACCCGAGCAGGCATGAAGAATCGCCAGAGGCGAAATCCGGTCAACAGTGAGAAGGTTTACATCTATGCTATCATCAGAGAAGTTCACCAACCTAACATGGTGGAAAACAACTAGTGGGAACATACACCAGTCTATTTTAATTCTGCTATCCGGTAGACTCGTCCGGAAGCATCACGCCAATCCAGCTAGGAAATTCTGGCGGAGTACTATAGGCAGAAACATACATCTGTTTATATGTCATCAGCTAGTCAGTAGGCTCGTCTGACTACATATGATGGATCTCATCAACCACGTTCGGTGAAGTACAATCAGCAGGAACATGCACTTGCTAGTATTGATCAAGCCTACAAATAGTCTTTCTTGGTAGCACTCGGAGAATTTAGTTAGAAAGCTCCGGTGACAAATAGGAGGCAGACTCAACTCTCTACCCCCACACTTGAGTACTGTCAGGATTCATTGACATAAAAAGGAGGACAAGAGTAGGTACACAAACCTACTCAAAGCACAGAATGGACATATATCCCTGTTCTGGTATCTGAAGTAACCAAACATATTCTATCAATGGTGAAAGAGCGGAAGAAAATCCCTGCTCATATTCTGGATGCTTGTCAGGATATTATAACAGCTTCAATAGAATCTCAGGGAAAGACACATAAATCTATCCCTACCAGTGGAGTGAAAAACAAACAGTTCACTCTAAAACAGACACACACATCTATTTCAGTCCAAGATGGTTGTGGGGAGTATTCCACCATATCATACAGACAACCAAGACAGGCACATACACCTGATTTGAGTGGAGAATGTCAGCCTAACCTGGCCATCTCTCCTGATCAGGCACATACAACTACTCAGAGTACCCACTTTTGTCAACAAGTGGTTTCCAAGGAGTGTAAGATGGTTTCTAAGAAAAAGACCCGCCCGGTGCAGTTAAGAGATCAAGAGCCAATCTGTTACAAGGCTTTACTCGAGGGTGGAGTTCATGAAGCCCTCAGAAAATTATCTGTTGGAATCCAAGATTCTACTCCCTCATTTCCCAATAGTGGGAACATTAATTCAGAAGGTCTTCAACAGACACTTCCTCATGAAGGCCTACTTCATGACAGTTCGGTCGATCTTGAAGTTTCATCTTCAGATGAGAGCTACAATAACCCTATGTGTTCCCAGAATACCAAGGAGTAAGAGATCTCATATTTTTTTGTAACCCACCGTGGTGTTCCTCCCCATGATGATGAATTTCACTGCGAAAGTCCTCTCTGCAGTAGTGATTCACATTGCCCAGAAAATTCTCCAATGGAAAATGTGTTGCCGAGAAAGCCCTCTTATCTTGAGGCACTTGCAAATGTGAAACCAGTAATTTCTGATGCTTCATCACTAGTAGGTGAAATACTTTCTCAATAAGAAGAAATCTCAGGGTGTATGTAGTTCTCCAAACCACCCCTATGTCATGCATCTTATAGTTGGATCAGTGATTTCTCTACCAATCTTGTTGAATCTGATTAAGAAACAAGGAAACACTAGCTCTGGTCAAATCAAGTAGAAGAATCTTCATTCAGTGACAAAGAGGAAATGATGAACATGAGAAAACAACGGGTGAAGGATGAAGTGACTGTCATGTTTTGGCCTCTAGCTGACTCTCAGTATGACATTGCAGAAATGTTGATAGAAGATGGAATTCATGATATTCGTCGAAACATATGGAAAACACTTTGTCAATTGAAAAATAAAGTATTATCTTATTATGAATATGAAAATCATCTTAATATAATAGAAGGGTTACAACTTCATCTTGATTTGGCATCTCTATCAGTCTCTCGATATTCGATGGGTGAAAAGCAATAGAGAGCCCTTCAATGTTCATGAATTGGTGCACAAAGAATATTGTGCCAGTTAATTTCCAATGCCCTATCTGGTATTCATGTCAGAGGATGGGGTGCTCATGGGGCACTAAATTTCACTATACTCCCCAGTCAGAAAAGCCCGCCGAAAATGGTCTCATGCAATGTTATTGCCCGTGGAAGGCCATAGTCAATGGGTTTTGTTTGTAATCAAAAGCTTGCTCTAGAATAGGCTTCAACTAGTTCCTCTCAAAATCATGAATACAGAGAAAAATTTGTTGAATTACTCTAGCATCATGCAAATGAAAATATTGAACATGCCTCTCATTTGGAGAAAGCTCATCATCACGTGATAGAAGTGTTAGAAATCATCCAACGGTCTTTTGAACTGGGTGATAAAAGTGGATATCGATTGATGCATCTAGCTAATTTCTGTACTAAGGTCCACAAGATCAGGAGAGATTTTAAGAAAGTCTTAGACATTACATGTCAAGAGCCACCCCAGCTTGCCAGATTGGTGAATCTTTTAACCCAACCCTCGGAATCAACAAATAGGATTCGAGGAGTTGAGCAAAGGCAGTAGGAACAGCCCTAGTCTACCAGAATGGTGACTTTTTCAAATCATCCATCCCCAAATAAGTGATAGTCAGTCTTCTCTAGATTAGGGAAGAATCCACAAGAGGATAGAAGATCCAAATTATCAGGAGACTCTCTCCAAATTACAGTTCACCAAGAAGTTCCTGAGAGATCAAATCCACAAAAGGCAATGTCTCATCAGGGGCGTGGCAGAAGACAATATCACAAAAATGCTGATAGAAAAGTTGTTATGTATTATGCATCAATTAATGTCATCAATTCCATTGTTTCTGATCCATCAGATGAAGCTCACTCAGAGGTATTAGATGAATAAGTTCCTCCTCAAGAATTTGTACGCACAGACACAAATGAAGAAGTAGTGCATACACGAAATCAAAGGATTACCTAGAACCTAGGTAATCCACATCCCCCTCTCCGAAAGGGAGCCAATAAGGGGAAGAGAAAGAATCAGGTTACATATCATTCCTATAGAGAAGGCCAATCACTCTAACTAGAGAAATGGTTTGCACAAAAAGAGGAAGAAATGAAGGAATTGTGGAGGTTTAACGCAGAACTACTTCAAGGTAGTCTTCATCCTAAGCATGTTAGAGTCAGTCATCCAAGGGAGTATGTTGCAGTTACTGAGATAGATCAAGAATATATTCCTCTATCAGTACACCCTAACAGGTCTAATCCTATGGGTCAAGTGCAACAACAATTGGCGATGCTACAATCAGTTGCAGCACCAACCACCATACCTATCCAAGCTCCAGTAATTGCACCTGCCCAAGTCCAAGTTCAACAGGATGTTTATCAAAAGTTAATAACTACCATTGAGTCATTAACATCTCAGTTAGAGACTATGGAAGCGAAGCATGCGCATGTTCAACCAGAAAAGAGAGCATACCCTGAATGGGTAGAATCAATCCTTCCCCCATCATGTTTGGGGAACCCCGTATTCCCTATTTTTATTGGATCACGAGATCTTGAATAGAATTTGAAACATTATGTGTATTGTTGTGATCCAATGATAGGAACCCCGGAATATCAAAAAGTAGTGAAACTCAGTTGCTTCGTGCGAACCTTGCAAGGGCCAACTTTTGTTTAGTATACAAGCTTGCAATCCCGGTCAATTATCGGGTGGGATGATCTTCGCCAAAAATTCCTTGTTCAGTTTAGCTCAACGTTGCCAAAGACAATAGTTTTTTATCTCACAAACTGTAAGAAAATGGAGAATGAAAGGGTCTCAAATTTCATTGCTCGCTGGAAGGGATTAACATATTCCCAAAGCTTAGCACTCCCTCAGGACGAACTGTTGCTAATCTGTGGGGTAAATCTACGTGACGAATTACGCACACCGTTGATCCCTGTGAAATATACAGGAGGGTTTCGAGACCTTACATAAATCACTCAACAAATTGAATATTCTCTTATAAAGACTAAGGATAAGGCTCGTATAATTCCATCATCTCCAGGAAGGAGAATGGGTAAAGCAGAGACTACTACAGTTATGCTTAAACAAGCACATATACCTGCTTCTACTTCAAAACCTCCATCTTCTCGAAGGGTTCCACCTCGTGAACATCAAAAAAAAGGCTGTTTCGTCAAGACGGTCAAGGAGATCAATGATGAAAACAATTTTAGGATCTAAAGAGGAAAACATACTCCTTCCGAAATGAATAAGTTCCTGGTTACTTCATTTCGTCTATGGAAACTAATTTGGTTTAGTTTCCAAGGCGCAAAAGGCCAAACAAGGATGGAGATGAAGACCGTCCCAATTATTGGCCCTTTCATCAAATGTTGGGGCATCCCATTCATGAGGGTTTTTTCTTCAAATAACTCTTTCAAAAGATGGTCGACTCAGTACAAGTCACATTAAAGCGTTATTCAGCTCAAGTAGCATGTGTTATTGCTATATTTCTAGAGGAAGAAGGCGAGTGACAATATGTTAAGAACAAAAATGTGAAAAAATATGAAGATTGGATGGTCAAAAAAATGATCAACTGAACTCATTCTATTTTGGGAACACAGTTGAAGAAACTAATTTTTCCTCCTGCCATGAATGCCATAGAAAGACCCTCTTTATCCGAGGGAAAATACTCAAAGAAACGACATGATTCAAAGAAAGGAAAATAATCAGAAGAAGATGAGTATGTGTCAAAACCTAAGTTGTCTTTGACTCTGGCAGACTTCATGACATCTACTTCAAATTCTCGGGCACCACCCCACTAAACGAAACAGGCTAAGCAGGCTAATCAGAGAGAGGCTTCATCGGATGAAGAGTTGATTTTCGGTTCTGTTAATATGATTCAATTAATAGATCCATATTCTATTCGCAGTTTTGATTTTGATGAGCCTGAATTCTCTATATCAAATAGAGGAAGCAGAGGATGTTCTAGAGGCTCAGGATACAAGGGAAGACGTGGATCTTTCAGAGGCCAATATTCCAACTCTACCATTGCTAGAACTGTGTATGCAGCAAAAACTCGTGGTAGATCCCTTCAAAGAGCTCAACAAGAACAAGAAAGTTCTTCCACATAAGGCAGACTCATCCCTAGCACAATTATTCTGGACAATCGGTTGAAGGTTTCATATTCTTCTTCTCAGCAAGTAAATAGACCTAATCGATATAATCTTCCAAAGACAGGAGTATTACCATTTCCTATCCTGGTACAAGATGCATCAAATAACAAAGCATCAACTTCCAAGGCACCTGCTAAACCACATGTTCCTATTGGGAAACACAGACCTTTGGATCAAAAGTATGAAATATTGAAACACCTGGCCCATGTACCGGCCAAGTTATCAATTCTGGACACTTTTAATTTATCAAAGTATCTTTAGGAGGCACTCATTGTGGCTTTGTCAAGTCCTCAGGAGTTTGAGACAAAATTGATGCAGCTGAAGTCTACCATGTAGAGAATAATCCTGTAGAATGCCATGCAGTGATATCTTTCACAGATGAAGATGAAGATGATGTCGTTCGTGGACATATTAGACCTTTGTACTTGTCTGGAAAGGTCAATGGGGTAGACATCCTATGAGCTTTCATTAATAATGGTTCAGGAGTCAACCCCATGCCCATTCGTACACTTTGTCGATTGGGCCTCATGGAATCTGATTTATATCCTTCTACTATGATGTTACAAGGATATGATAAAAATGAAAAAGAACCACTAGGCGAGATTACACTGAGAACTCGGTTTGGAGATCTTGTGCCCAATTCAGGTTTCATGGTTGTTGATCAAGACTCAGCCTTCAACATCATTCTTGGATGACCGTGGCTACATCAGCATGCGGCTATCCCTTCATCATACCATCAATGTCTCACGTTTTGTTTGGATGGTCACGTTGGGACATTATATGGTGATAAGGCCCCATTCAAGACATTTTAATATCAATACAATGAGGCGGAATTCTACCACATGAAGGGAAAGGAAGAATCTGCAATAAAGGAGATTACCAAAGATAATACTCTGTATGGTTTGGAAAAGATTCCAATAACCCATTAACACATGTGAGTATAGATTATGGGTTGGCTATCAGTCAAATTGGCAGGATAGACCCAAATAAAAATACACTTATGGAAATATCTATAATGTTAATTATGGCAATCGATCCAGACAACATAGGAGAAATTTGTGATCCACCAAGAAATGATGAAAGCTCAAATGGAGATGTCTTCATTTCAACTACTGAAATCCAGAAATTCTATAATTCAACAAACAGGCCAGGGAAAGTTATAGAAATGTCAATGTTAAACGATTATGTCAATTATCAATCCATTATCTCCTCATTATTACCCAAAGAACGCCCTTCATCATCAATCGGGTCAGAAATGGAAGCTTCTTCTTCAAGATGTGCAAATTTTGACATCTCTTCTGATCATGAAAATTCTGCCTCATCATCTACTATGCAAGTGGAAACAGAGGAAATAAAACTTGTTGAAGAAGAAGAGGAAGATCTCATGGATTCTCCTCTAGAATTTGAAGAGGGTATCTCTACAACTATGGATGAACTCAAAGAAATTAATCTGGGTACAAACGAAGATCCACCCCCCATTTTAATCAGTGCGACCATGACTCTTGATGATCAAGAGATGTATAATTCCTTTTTAAATCCAAATCAAGATATATTTTCATAGAACTCTACAGATATGCCAGGGCTTGATCCTGATGTTTCCACTCATCATTTGAGTTTTCTAGAAGAACATCGAGGATTCAAACAAGCTACTAGAAGAACACACCCAACCTATGCTTCCAAAATTGATGCTGAAGTGGATAAGCTCATCAAAGCTAACTTCGTCAGAGAATTTCAATATCCCAAGTGGTTGGCTAATATTGTACGAGTGAAAAAGAAGAATTGGAAAATTAGATTTTTCATTGATTTCAGAGATCATAATCATCATTGTCCTAAGGATGATTTTCCAGTTCCGGTTACAGAATTCTTGATTGATGCAACAACTGGCTATGAAGCTCTTTCCATCATGGATGGATATTCAGGATATAATCAAATCAAGATGGCTCCAGAAGATGAGGAATCTATAGCCTTTAGATCCCCTCATGGTGTGTTTTGCTATCAGGTAATGCCCTTCAGCCTAATTAATGCAGGCGTAACATATCAGCGTGCCATGGATCGTATCTTCAAACCCTTTCTGGGAAATATTATTGAATGTTATGTAGATGATTTGGTGGTCAAATCCATACAATGTTCTAATCACTTGGCTGATTTAGAAGTCATATTTTGTATGTTTCGACAAAATAATTTGAAGATAGACCCCTTAAAATGTGCTTCTGGGGTAACCTCGGGGAAATTTCTTGGCTTCCTCGTACGCCATCGTGGTATCGAGGTCGATCTTGAGAAGACAAATTCTATCCTTGGCATGTCACCTCCTTGAAATTTTAGAGAATTGAGAGGACTTCAAGGACACATAGCCTATATTCGGCGTTTCATCTCCAATTTGACAGGGAAAAGTTTAACCTTCAAGATATTTATGAATAAGGGAGTCACATACCAGGGGAATGAAGAATGTCAAGAAGCATTCGATATTCTCAAGAAATATCTCTTGAGTCCACTGGTACTTATGCCACCTGTTGATGTAAGAGAACTTATCCTCTATGTGAAATCTCTAGAGTGATCATTGGGTGCATTTCTTGCTCAGAAGAATGATGATGAGAATGAAAACATCATCTACTATCTCAGTCGGACTATGCTTGAAGTAGAAACCCGATATTCAAGTATTGAGAAGTGATACCAGGCATTAATCTTTGCAGTTCAGAAGTTGAGACACTACCTGCAACATCATGAGGTCTAATTGGTATCTCGTAATAACCCACCCAAATTCATCCTTAGTCGTCCGATGCTTACAGGACGTCTGGAAATGTGGGAAGTTATCTTGCATTAATTTGATATTCAATATGTGTCTCAAAAAGAAATAAAGGGTCCATCTCTGGATGATTTCCTTGCTGAACACCCTTCAGTGGAAGACACATCTTCAGATATTTAACTACACGATGAGGAACTTTTCTCTATTCACGAAAGCCTTCAAACATGGGAAATGTACTTTGATGGTTCTTCGAGAAGTCCAACAGGGAGGAAAATAGAAAATCCTAAATTCAACAAAGTTGGCTTGGAGATTGTACTCATTTCTCCAAAAAAAGGCAGTGTTACCTTATTTATTTTTATTGTGGGAAGGGGATACAAATAATGAAGCGAAATACCAAGCTCTCATTGCAAGATTGGAGTTGGTGTTTCAAGAACCAGTGAATCAATTAAAGGTGAAAGGTGATTCGGACTTGGTAATCAAACAATTCAATGGGGATTATACAATCAGAAAAGAAGAACTAATCCCTTTGTATGATCACGTCGGAGAGTTAATGGCGGACTTTCCTTCGGAACCGACATTTTCTTATGTCCCAATATCCCAAAATTCCCAAGCTGATGCACTAGATAATATATAAATACCTCTGGCAGATCCAAATCAGGATGAGACAACCATCAGTATTTCCCACCGTCGTACAATTTCACCTTATGTTCAAGCCAGAACAGAGGAAATCAATGAAATTAGTCCCATCTCTGAACCATATGTTCACACTATGGGATGGATGGAACCTATCCGGGAATACCTTCAAAATGGAATACTTCCACCTAATAGCGCCGGGAAAGAACAAATCTGGCGACGTGTGGTCAACATTACTCTTTATGATGGCCCAGATCACCTTGAGAAAATTATCTACAAGCGTGGTTTTGATGGAGTTCACTTCAGATGCATTGATTGTGAAGAGGCAATGGCTATCATGAAAGAAGTGCATGCACGAGTCTGTGGTGCCCGCTTGTCTAGACATAGACTATCTGATCAGATTCGAAGGATTTGATACTTTTGGCATTCAATGATACAAGATTGTGTTGATTTCAAAAAGAAGTGTTATTCATGCCAAGTACATTCCAACATCATTCATCAACCTCCAGAGTTGCTTCATATAGCTAAATACTCATGGCCATTTTCTACATGGGGAATTGATGTGGTAGGACCTTACCTTTCAGCTACGGCCAAGAAGTTTAAGTATATTCTTACTGCTACTGATTTCATTTCCAAATGGGCAGAGGCAGTACCTCTCAAGGAAGTAATTTATAAATGCATTGTTAGCATTATCAAGTCTAACATTATTACCAGATTTGGTGTCCCTCATACCATATTGACGAACAATGGGACCAACTTTTGTCCATCCGAGGTGAAGAAGTTGTATCAACAATACAATATCAAATCCAATTATTCAACTCGGTATCATGAAGCGGCCAATGGAAAGATAGACGCGTTCAACAAGACTCTATCAAATATATTGAAAAAGATGTTGGATAAAGATAAGAATTCATGGCCTGATAAACTCTTCCATGCTTTATGGGCTTATCGGACCACCACCCGCATAGTAATGCGGTCAACTCCATATTCATTGGTATATGGAACGAAAGCAGTCTTTCCAATTGAAGTTCAACTACCCTCACTGAGAGTAGCCATTTTTGATCAGTCATCTATAGATGAGAAATCTCAAAAGCGATTGAATGAATTGGAACGTTTAGATGAGAAAATATTGTGCACATTTCACCACTTGGAAGTCTATCAGAATCAAATATCACAAGGTTTCAACAAAAAAGTTCATCTTTGTTCATTCGTTCAGGGAGAATTGGTATTAGTTCACAGAACTCTAATGATACCACGAAAGAAACCTCCCATGCTTAAGCCAAAATGGTAAGGACCCTATTCAATACATAAGGTCTATTCTAATGGAGCTTATTCATTAATCTCAATGGATAGAGAACTCATCACTACCCCAACCAATGCTAGATTTCTAAAGAAGTATTTTGTATAAACCCAAAATACACCATCAACAGTCCATGCATATAACACTAAACTATATTCATGTCCCTTAAGTCCAGAAAGACGTTAGACTACATCATCCACAGTCCATACACATGACCTTAAACTATTTGTATTACTTTCGTCCCACACGACATTAAGCTGTGTCCCCTTCATCGTCCTTGCTATATGACGTTAAACTATACAGCAATGGTCCATGCATACGACTTTAAACTATTTGATTTTTTTCCCTTCCATCTTGACGTTAAACTCTAATGTCCTAGCTACATGATGCTAAACTGTATAGAAATCCCTTATGTCCAGCAAGACATTAAACTGCATAACCAACGGTACATGCATATGACCTTAAACTATTGGCACTTACGTCCTACATGATGCTAAACTGTGTCATTCCTTTTTCATCCAACATGACGTTAAACTGTGAAAAAGTCCCTAATACATCCGACATGATGGTAAATGGTGTACTCTTTTGTCCTCACTACATGACAATAAATAGCATAGTCCCCCCTTTTGTCCAACATGACATTAAACTGTGTTCTCCCCATCATCCTAACTACATGATGCTAAACATGATACGTCCTACATGACATTAAACTGTACTTTTTCCCTGCTACATGACACTAAACTGTGCAGCACCAATAGTCCTAACTACAAGAATTTAAATAGCATATTCCCTTTATATGTCCTACCTGACATTAAATTGTGCATCGTTATGGTTGTTGTTACCTCTTGTTTATCACACTGAATATGAATCACATGAGCTTAGAGAAAATTTCAACCATAAAACCCTCTCTAGGCCGCTAACCATGTGTAAGTCCCCACATCATTTTTTAGGTCATTGTCCCCAAGAACAACTTGATCATTAATTCATTATTTAATTGAACTACGTGGACTTTGATCTTTGCCTTTCTGGCTGGGTACGTAGGAAACCTCCCAAAGTTGAAGCCCAAAACCAATCTCTTCACATCAGTTCACCTCCATCTCATATGATGTTGATTCATGAAACCATCCCCAGAATCAATATCTTTACATTGGTTCACTTTCGTCCTTGGTATATGACGTTAAACTGTACAACAAATTTTTGTCCTTTACTACAATAAACTACAATATTCTTTTATACCCTCACCTAAGAGGGAATCATTATTTAAATTGATTTTTGAATCATGTTTCATTCCATAGACTACTTACATACATGGAAATTCCCAAACCTTTTATCTTGGGTTAAGCCATCATTTCACTAAAGTCCCGTTTCACCCTTCACATGTACAAACCAAATTTGTATAGAGGGTATTTCTAGAACTATGTGGGCTTGATTCCCATCCTTATGGGATACGTAGGAACGTTCGAGTGTCCCTCGAATCCAGCCCCATGTCTTTTGGGAATAACCCTAAATTTCACTTTCAGTCCCTTGGCTGAAAAGTCCCCATGAAAACACACACTGTGTATTTCTTATAAATGGTCCAAGCTCTATGACCCTAATTAAGATCTCCTATATTTTTGTCCATCACGATGTTAAACTGTAGTATAAGAACTACATATGGCTTGATTCCCATCCTTATGGGATACATAGTGAAGTCCAACATTTAAATTAAATATCTAGCCACAACATGATTATGGTTATCATTGATCCGTTTATCTCTGAATAAATTGGGCAATACCCATCTTTATGTTTCATAATCCTAATCTTGAATACTTATAGATCTTCATAACCCTTTTCTTTACTTCTGGTCACAAAATGTCCAATTTATGAGAATTCTTTTTCTTGACCATGCATTACATGCCCTTAGGCGGCCTTGCATAAACAGTCTACATAACAGACGTGTCAGCCAAAAGATGCTATTATTTTACTATGAATTCAATGCCCTTAGCTGGCCCTGCATAATTCAACCCCCTAACGGGTTTTTCAAATACAGGTAACTTCATTCATGGGAGGAAAACCTCTTTTGTCCTTATTTGTCTTAATAACAATATGCAGGGATCCGCAAAAAAATATATCCATCCTTAAAATATTTGTCCCATATCCTTTTTCATGATCTGATTGTATTCAAGTGTACGGTTTATATTTTTCCTTCACTACGTTTGGGTCAGACCTTCGTAGGAGTGATATTCATCCAATTTTGAGTCAAAACTATTTGGAAATATCTTCTCCATATTCAAGTACCTCTCTCCATATAGAAAACTCTATACTTTGGAAAAGTTGAATCCCCATAAACTTTCACTGGCTTCTTAACAGTAGAAAAGTAAATTTCTAAGAGTTCTTTTGCCTGACTAGGCATCACGTGCCCTTAGGCGGCCTTGCATAAGTAGTCTACATAATTGACATGTCCGCCAAAAGATGCTATTTATTTGACTATGAAGCCAATGCTCTTAGGTGGCCCTACATAATTTAACCCCCTAACGGGTTTGTTACGTAATGGTAACTTCATTCTTGGGAACTACTTCATCTAATTCCTTTTTAGATTTTCTTCATATCATTCCTCAGATTCAAATTTTCTTAAGTCTTAGTTTACTTTTTCCCCCATACTTGAGTGTGGTAAAATATTTTCAGATATGTTTTCAAGGAATTTAGTCAATTCTAATTCATTCGGTCAAAGCTATTTCAACCTTAAACATTAGCCTCTTTATGTCCGACGTTCGCGACATTAAAATGCCCACAAAAGACAAGGGACCTCTAAATAAAAGTCAAGTTCCAGCTCATTAAACATACATTTTGTATGATTTAGATAATATTGAGAAATTAAAAGATTCAATGTTTGTAGGGTTATTTATAATAATCCTAGTAAAAATAAAACTATGCTTACAAGGCCCATTGGCTTTGGTAAAATTTAAAGCAGGTAGCAGGAAAGTACGTGCACAAGTGATTGAAGATGAAATCAATCATTCCATTTGATGCACAAGAATTTGAAGGAAATCCATAGGTTGGAGTCTCTTCACTTTCCCAGCTAATTACAAGAGATTGTCAACGTAAGTCTTCACTTGATGAAAAACATCCCGATCTTCATCAGTAGCTACTTAAAGCTCATGCACCCGACCGACTTCACTCTTTTCATCCAGATGGAGTGCTTTCATGGAATCCGTGATGGCTTTCATACCATTTTCGTATGCTCCCTCCAGTGAATTATTGAGTTGGTCAAGTTCCCTAGTAACAACATCTAACTGTTGCTGAAGGTGCAACTGCTGGACGAAATAATCTTTGATCTTATGCTTCAGCTCCTTCATCTTGGAAGCATAGTCAGCCTCATCTTAGGATACTACAGCCTCCAATTCACTGATGTTGGCTGACAGATTCACCCTGGTCAGATCATCATGGTAATTTTTCTCTTGTTCCCTTCCTAAAATGACATGTTTCACCGTGGCATGGATCTTTTCATATCCAAAACAGGCAAGTCCTAGCATGATGAACAAGGAAGACAATTGAGGTATATTAGATGATAGCTCTTCTAAAGGAACCTCAGATATGATTTTCCATATGTTGTTCCATGCCTCGCGTCATGAAAATCTGAGTGCCTTATGTACCTCTGGGTCTAATTCGACGTCATCATCATAGGGGGCATGTAATCTGGGATTAATGCACTTAGAGAAGTTCCCCATTCTGATCCTTCCCCCTGACCTGAGCTTCTTCACTTTCATTTCCCATTGGGGCGGAGGATGAGGCCTCACCTCCAGATCTACCCACAACAATTGATGGCCATGCATAATCAATTGAAAGCTTTGGTTAGTTTCAAAGGATAACAAAAGAATCGGTTGTCTTAAAAATTAAGTACAGTCACAAATATTTTTATTCCATACCCAACGGTAGAACAGAAACCTGAGAAGGATCCTCCCCATCATTCCTAGTTTCGAAAAGATTTTTAGGATGCGTTTGAGGAAGCTCTACTGGATTTAGCTCCACTTGTGCTAATGTAACTGCAATGGTAGGGTTTTCTATTATGCCTTTAGGCATGGGTTGTTCAGCAGCTTGCTCAGACAAAACTGCACATTTGAACCAATCATGATTAGACATGTAATAAGAAGTTATTCTTAATAGGACGAAGGATAACACTCATTTCCATAATCTTCTAAATTACATGGTAATTTAACATGACTCATAAAATATTTGAAAGATGTGCCATGTTCTACCATTTAATCTATTGTCATCTCAGAATCCTTGTTAGTCTCACCAGTGGAAGCATTTTATGGGTCTTCTTGGTGACCATCATCATGTGTTCCCTGACCCTGGGAATTTTCCTTAGTTAAAACGGTGGCGTCTGGTCTAATGGCTGCCAAGAGCTCCAATGCAGGGGTTGAACTTGAAATATCGCAGAATGGAAGTCAGTAGATGTTTCATTCAACATTTTATAGAGCATTGTTAACTTACCAGAAGCGGGTTCTTCTCTTCTCACAACAGTAGTAGGAGAGATACTGGGAATAGATGCTGGCTCTTCTCTAGGAGCAAGTATGTCAGCCTAAATTTGAATTTGTTCCACATCACCCTCCGTGGTCCTCAAAGGAGGATAATTCCTTTCCCTCAGAGGGGAAATTGAATAATCCCCTGCAATCCTCAGAAATATGATCAAACTTTTCATGGGTATATATTCATGATTATCCGAAGGACTTACCACTACTGATAAAGGGTTTAGCGGTGGACTTCCTCATTCGCCGCCTTTGTACTTTTCCCTTTTTAGGAGTATAATAGCCTCCCTTATTGTCACTTGAATTGGTGAATGGAAGGCCATGTACAAATCCTCGTTCATGTCCTGCTGGCCTGGAGATATCTCACCCGATTCGCAAGCAGACTCCTCAGAAGCCCTAATGGTAGTACCACTAGGGCTGTAATGTGGTGAAGGAACCACAAATGTTCTTTTTTTTCAAGCTGCAAGGTGAATAAAATAATTTCCTTGAGTAACAAAGCTTTGATTGAAATCAAGTTGCGAAGTAAATAAGGAAAGAAAACATACATCTTCAGGAGCAACATAATAGTGCCACTCCTCATCAATCCCCTCAGTGGCACCACGATCTATCAATTCCTTCACCCATTTGGTGATAGGAATGGAATCATTAGTGTCATATATGAGAATTTCCAGCTCTCTGATGTAATCCTGCACTTCATTGGGGTTATCCTCGTATTGGATATCTGTAGAAGCGATGAGATTCCCCATTACAGGGAGTTGTAGATCCTCGCATAAATCCAGCCTTGCAGTCTCAGTACCACAATATAGACTCTACCATGTCTGTATATCCTTTGGTCGTAAATATTCAGTGCGTGTACCAGAAGGCTGCGAGGAAGGTCCTACAATTTTTGACTTCAATATCTTCCCAAATGATGCACCTATTGATAAAGAATAAGAAAATAAGACTTATTGCTTTATAAAGTTATTTTGATAAAATTACCACAAGGAAGTAACTCACCAGGAGTTGATGGAGTAGATCTTTTGATTATAACCGGAGGATTATATCGGGCACGAGGCCGCTTTGCCACTTGTTGTGCCTCATCATCGCCATCATGGGAATCCTATGAATCAGTCCAAGAGGAAGAACCTGGAGAATCAGCTTCAGGTGGGGAAGCATCACCTTCCTGAGGAAGGGTTCCTTTCTCTACAGTCCTCTTCCTTTTCCCCACCCGATAAACTGGGTGATTCAACACCATTTTAGGGTATAATTCTATCCAGTGATCAGCATACCAGGTGGTCATGTTATGTGCCACTTTTTAACTGGTAGATCAAATACCACCCCAGTCTTCTCCCTTGACGTCTGCAGCCACAGTTTCCCAACAACCATCAGATGTTGCTCTAACTTGACATGTACTGGGGGAGATACAAAAATCTGTTGAAAATACATGAATTGACATGAAAATATATATGGAGCATAGGCCTTGCATATAATTTCTCCGTCAATCCTAGAAACTTGCACACCATCTCTGCAAGCTTGCATGTATGACCACAAATCCAAGTGGGCTATTCCATCATCAAAAAACCGCCCAGTTGGCGGATTTCTATAGGGAAAGAAGTTGAACTCCTTAAACATGCTCAACCTCAAATTCATGTCATAGGAATTAAGATATAATGGAGAAACTCCAGAGAATGCTTGCACTAATAGCCTTAAAGAAATTCCAGGAATTTGTACTCCATTCAGTAAATTATAAGTCATGAAGTGAGTGGCGATCCATCCCCATAAAACATGGAATGGTACCACTATTCATTAAATAGATTTACCCATGAAGACATGAAGTGAAATCCTGTGAATATTTGATAAAATGGGGGTAGCCAACCCAACCATTTTTTCCTCAACCATCTTTGCTGTAATAACAAAGGTCCCTAGTCTGACGCCTCCCTTCGAATCCCTGACTGGCAAGAGATAAACGCTAAGCCACAAATCCAAGAAGCCCGACAGAAGAGACTCTTTTGGGATCCTTTGAATCACCTCATATCTCCATTTATCAAACTCTCCTACTTCTAGAGTTGGCCCGAATGTGCCAGGAGCACCCCTCTTCTCAGGTTTTGGGCTGGTGGTAGGACAGGTGGACCTCTTATCCTTGGATTTCTTTTTCTTTGATCCTTTCTCCTTCGGCTCTTTCTCCTTTGGATCCTTCTCTATCTTCTCAATAAGAAATATATTCATCCACTCTTCCGGATGAATATCCTTTCTAGAATGAGTTAAGGAGGTCTCTAATCTTTTGAGCCTATGGAAGATTTTAAATAATTCTCGAGCAAAAGAAGGAGTCTTCTATGAATCATTCCAGGTCACCTTGGGAGGAATGAATTCATCATACATATCACCCAAAATTGGAACCCTTGAGATCCTGTGGACATCCCATAGACTGATGTCTACTTCTCCCTGAGTCAGATGGAATGAATTGGTTTCTTGGCACCAGTGGCTGAGTATCT
The DNA here is from genome assembly GCA_963277665.1 of Viscum album. Lineage (NCBI taxonomy): Eukaryota > Viridiplantae > Streptophyta > Magnoliopsida > Santalales > Viscaceae > Viscum > Viscum album. Next base: position 812,151,872 of record OY728122.1, on the reverse strand, counting down.
CCTGCACGAAGTTATCATGTCTGTAAACATACGTATGCCCAACCCCGACAGCTTCGTATATAGCAACTCATTTCAGATCTTTGACAAACTCTGCACATGTTTTACGTACCCAGTATGCCCACATCCAAGATGGATTCACACATCCCCCTGGATGGAAGTCCCCGATTTTCTTCCAGCCTATGTATTGATCCATCTGAGCATTTTGGAATATTAAAATATGACAATGTGATTGCAGCTCAGGCTTATGAGGTTTCGGATCTGGCATACAAGGACTATGATGCATTATGTGGGCCTTCTCCACTGTTCCAAAATTTATAAATCCTCCTCCACATGAGATATTTGCTGAAGCAAAGTTGGTGTAACTCTGAAACCACGAAAATTGGAGATTGTTCTTTTCTTCTGGAATAGTGACTTCTCACAGATGACCATAACCATACAAAGGTAGATAAGTACTTTGTGGGAAATCAAAGTGATATTTCTTCAGATACATAGCTAAATCTGGGAGAGTGCTATCACAGATCGTATAATAATTGTGGCCAATGATATCAATCATTTCATAAATTCGTTTGCTTTCCAGTTCATCAGTTGTTCAAATTCTTCTTGGAGCCATTGAATCATCACAAAAGATGAATAAATTAACTCTTAATGGGGTTTATTATTTCATAAAATTTGTGAAGGAATTCCGAAAAATGGAAAAGGAATTAAGGTGCGTGAGTCTAAACATGGCGCGCAAGTATGGATGTGTCGCACAAGTGTTAATTTGTCGCACCAGTTTTTGGCGCGCAATTCTCACAGCGCAAGTCCAAATACCTTGACAGCAGCACGACATCGAAGAAACAACAAAAAAAGAGCAACCTGCGCAGAGAAGGTGACCTACGCGGAGAGAGCTCGAAAATCTAGAAATCATGTAATATACACACCAAATGATCACAAATTTATAGTCCAGGCTACCCACCAGCATGCCTATGGCCAACACGCTCCATCCAGCGCGCTCTAGCCCTGCACGACTCACACCTGCGCGATGATAGTTACGCAGTGAACACCCGCGCGCCTCTTTCCCTTTGGTTTTATTCTTTTCCTCATAGTCACATCCTTATTCATTCGGATCCAAATCTGAGGGTGTGACATTTGTTGACGCTCCTTTTAATCACACTGTATAATGGAATGGAAAGGGAAATGACTTACCCCAAAATGATTCATCAATTGAAGAAAACAACAAAAATCGAAAAAGGAATAAAAAAGAGTCAAAGGGCCTAGGGTCACACAAGTTCTTTTTCTGTCGCACAAGTATACTTGTGTGCCACCTAATGGTCGCGCAGGTGACTTACACCCCCTATGTGATAACCACCCAGGGTCTTTAGAAGCGTATAAATAGACCCTGTGGGCCCTCAATTTGGGGAGGAATTCTTTCCAGAATTCAGATAGAGAACTCTGAATTCCCAAGTCTCTTCTTCAAGTCTTCCGAACACTTCTAAGGTAATTCTTTACCTAGAATGGAAGGTCTAAACAAGAGGAATAAGGTATAAGTGTTAAAAATCACTAACACTTGTGTGCCTAAGTGTTTTTACCCTTACGAGAAATGGACACACTTGCGCGCCTCCTTACCTATTCATTGAAAGTTGCGCGCCGCTCTTCTGGAAGTACCTCAGGATGATTCTAAAGGCATTGGTCAAGAATCGCCCAAGTTTTACTCTACTGGGAAAGGATCGGGCACGTACCCATGAGCTGTGTAGGAATACCTGCGCGACCAATACTTGCGTGCCCACGCATTACCTGCGCGCCTACTAGGACTTGCGTGCCCTTTTACTTTTTGGTGTTGTTCCTGCCCATTTCACCTCTCTTATGCCATTCCACCTCTCCTATTCAAGATTCAATCTTTAAAAAACTCTTCAAAGCCTTTTATGGCATGTTTTCTTGATTGAATTTCTTATCTGAATTGAGAACCGTGGAACATCTCTCAAAACATAGTTATTTTCACATCTTTATGTCACTAAAGTTAGAGAGTTCATTCATTCAACCTCTTCCTTTATGATGAGAGAATCCATAACCTGGCCCTCCATTTCTGGAGTAAGCCCCAGTCCAAATCCCCATTACTTTGTGCATCCTCCTTAGGAGTAATTTGCAAGTCCTCTAACCTGGGCCTCCTTTTCAGGAATAAGCCCCAGTCATAATTCCCCAAATATGGGCATCCTCATAAGGAGTAAGCCCCAAATATTAATTACTTTAACCTGGGTTTACTTTTCAAGAATAATCCCCACTCTCAAATATGGTCATCCACTTTAGGAGTAAGCCCCGAGTCCCTTAATTTTCAAATCCATTTAACCTAGGACTCCTCATTAGGAATAAGCCCCAGTCTTATTTTCTATTAACCAGTCATAATTCCTTTTGATATGGGCTTCCTTCTCAGAAGTAAACCCCAATCATAAGTCCCCTCCAAACATGGGAATCTTCTTTAGGAGTAATCCCCAATATTAGAGTATCAAAATCTCCATGAAGCACATATACCTTTATGGATCCTGTTCTTGGATTTTTTTCCTGATGTAAATCTCAATCCTCATCTATTTGGCCAGTTATACAAACATAAGCCCCACATAATGGCATGGAAAAATTGTCTGGTTTCACCAATACGTCTTGTTTCTCACACCGAGCATGACTCACATGATATTAGAATGTAAAAGTAATCATGACATCTTATTTTGAGCCATTAATCATGCAAGAACATCATACTCCCTTACTTGAACTATGTGGGTTCTGGTTACCTTTCCAAAACAAAGGATATGTAGGTAGCCCATCAGCGGGTACGATCCCAACTCTGAAATAATCAATGTCCTCTTGAATGAAAATAAACTTTATGTGCCCCACCGAGTGGATTTAAAACCAGTATGGTCATCATAATGACCAAGAGACTTTTATGTATTTAAGGATACCATCATCTAAGAATCTATAACAAATACAGATGATTCTCTATCGATGAAGAACCTCAAATACATATAAAAGATTCTCTAAATTTTATTCATATCAATCATTGATTGTCAGATTTAAAGGAAATCACATTTTTATACCTGGTAATGTAATAAGGATTAACAAACATAACTTAAATCTATAAAGAGAGTCCCGGAGTAGACAATAATTCCCCTTAAAAAGGAGTGATGATTCAGACCACCCATCCTCTCGACCAATGCAAATTACTAAGCCTCATCAGTCCACAGCTAATGAGAATCTACCTTTGGAAAGTAGGTCCAAATGGATATGGAATCATTAGATGTTAACGGTTCTACGAACAAACCCGTTAGAAACCGATTGGAATGTTTGAACCTTCAATCAATGAGGTCATCCCCAATTCCATAGGAAATAATGAATAAATAAGATATATATCATTCTAATACCATGGTATAGATGATATATCTATAACCAAAAAGTAGGATTAAGAACTTATCCGACAAAACATGCCTACATGAATAATGAGTAATAAATAAATGTTACTAAAAAATGGATTAAAATATGATCCTAAAATTTAAAATAAAAATGATTATGATTCTATAATTAGTTGGAAAAATTATTTAAATAAATATATAGGAGTTTTAGATACATACAAATCATATCAGAACTAAAAATGGGATAACTTTTCCAATCTAGATTTTATCTATGATGGTTTATTCCTATGTATTTACTGGAGATATATATCATCCATATCCATGTTTTCTAAAAAGGTTTTAATAAAATGATTACTATATTTATATGTATGTTTAATGTCATTTTTAATTTTTTTTACTTTTACTACATGGTATGGAAGGAATATTTTTTCCAATATGAGGGAATTTTTTTGACTTTTCTGGAAAAAGTACGAGGACAATGTTTTTTAACTTATATGGCATGAAAAGATATTTATGGTTTCACAACGCCTTTTTATCATAAATGAACCCCTACACTATTTCAATTTTATTTTAAAATAAATTATTTTCTATTAAATTTTTCATGGAATTTTGACAAAAGAAAACTTTTTTGAAGAAGAAATGATATTTTCCTCTTGAACTATGTTTAAGTGGTTATGCAAAATTATTTTCCATCTAATATGGAATAGTCTTCTGTTTCGATCACTATTATTACATTTTTTTATTATTTTTATCATGGGATTATTTTTATGAAGCCCATTTATCTTATATGGATTATGTTATGATGAAATGTTGTTTAAGAATCTCATTTAATTTCATGGGAAATGCTATGATGAATGATTTATGTTTTTTTGGAACACGTAAAAATTATTTCATTATGTGATGGTTGGGACCTATATCTACCTCCAATACATTGGATAGATATTTATATCTCATGAGATAAACATTATTAGAACGACAAGGAAATCAAATTCAGTAATACTTGGATAGAACAACAAGTAAACCCAGTTCAACAATGGAATTTTTCCACTATGATAGTCTTGGCCGCAATGTCTTGGCTAATATAGGAATCATATTATGTGATTATTAGTTTTCCACAATTACATTTTTTATTCAAATGTTATTCAATCATTGTTAATGTTCCTTTGTGATCTATTCCTTTACAAACTTCCAAGATTTAGTTTATGACTCAAGGTTTTGATGTTTAAATTTTTATTCATGTTTTTTTGTTTAAATTTATATTTTTGTTTTATGTTCTCCATGTTTGACATTACTAAGAATTTAAGATCACCCATTTTATATTTTATTTTCCCCATGATATAGATAATGGTTTTATGTAGGAAAGGAAAAGAGGAAGATATTTATGGGATATGTTGATGACCTTTCACCATGATAGAAAATGATGTTATGAGTTTAAATGGATACTAAACTAATACGGTCTTTGGGAATTTGTTTGTGTTATGTCTGAAGTATTCCACAAAAAAAAATTAATTTCCATGTATAACAAGCTTCGGTCTCTATAGTTGGTATAAAAGTCAATTTTTAGACCAAATTTGGAAACAGGCATTCAAAAACATTAGTGAGATCCCTATAGATATTTCTAAGGATTTTCTAGGGATGTCCCTATGGTTAATGATAGGTATAGTTTAGTATCCTAGAATTGTGATAATGATCATGAATATCCTATGATTAAAACTAAGATGTTAGAGATTTAATGTACTCCCCAGGATAATATTGTTTTCTTAGTATTATTTTTGCCTCCCACACTATTCTGTTTGGGTTTTAGACAATGGCTGGAACCCGAAGGAACTGTGTTAATGGTTAGTGCACTTGATGATTCTATGATTTTCCTCCGGAATAACCAATTGTTATGGGAGATGAAGTGAAAAACATATTTCTATAATTACACAAGATGTGAATCATTCAGAACTTATAAATTAGTAGATAGGGGAACAATATTCTATTGAGTCCTTCGTGAGGCAGCATTCAACTTCTTTCAGTTGGTATTCTGATCCACATTTTTCTGAACAATTGATCTGTATCATTGAAATGAATCTTTTCATCCTTCACAGTTCAAAACCTGAAAAGGTCAATTTGGTTGTCTATCATTTAGAAGGGGAAGAAGAGTAATGGTGGACTCTAATTTAGAATACAATTAAGAAATATGGAATTGAATCCACGGAATGGGTCGAGTTCAAGAACATATTTTTCATTCATTAATTCAATCGTATTATCTAAAAAAAGATTGAAAATGAGTTTTTTGAAAATAAGAAAAAGGATGTGGAATATATAGGTACATATGAGGTGAATTTTATAAGGCTTTCAAGTTATTCTTCTGGTTTTATCATCCAACCAGAGAGGAAAGTTGTTTGATTCTTCAGTGGATTAAAAGTAAATCTTCAAAGGTAATTATCCCTAAAATACTTCATTAGATATGAAGAGATTGTGAATTGTGTTATCAAGGTAGAACAAGAAGTTTGTGTTACATATCAATCTCAGGGATTTGACATGAAATGAAACATGGAGTTCAAGGAAAATCACAAAAAAATGGTGAAAAGACGGTAAATGTTTTCTAAAGCTCAAAGTGTGGAAAGAAGCATGGTAGAGATAGTCATAAAGGTATTTTTAAAATATTCATGTTTGGAAAATAATGTAATCGAGTAGTTGAGTCCTGATGTGTTGCGAACAAGAATTATAATGATGTGAATGAATGAAATTCTACATAGAACACACCAAATAATCATCAATGATACTAGTGTAAGGAAATGGGTCATTATGCTAAATGATTCCGTAATCCAAGTGTTAATGATGATTGACCTTAGTAACCTCCCAATAAAAAAGAAAAAGGGAATTCACAAGCAATCACTATTGGTGATATTGGGTATGACAATGAACTGGTGGAATGATTATGTTTTTATATAAGGGGATTCCAAAATAGTTTTTTGGAATCTCATTTATAGTAATATTGAAAATTGGAATATCTATGGAATGGTTTTGTTGAGGTTTTATATAATTATATTGTACCGGTAACCATGAAAAGTGATTGAAATATTTTTGTAATAAAAATTAGAAGTGCATAATGAATTGATAATGAGATTGTGAGATGTTTGATAATTTTAATTAAGCTCATAAATGATATACGGAACTAGTGATATCATTGTTTAAGTATATAGATTTTTTGTATGTGGAAATAGTATATTTTGAAAGAGTGTATGATTTCACTAAGGTTATAAGGAAATTCATGTCATTACCATGTTTTAATAAAATACATGAATGACGTATTCTCATGTGTGGAATGCGAAAACCATGAATTTCCAAATGAGATTTTGGAGACAAATGATATGTTGACTTAGTTAAAAAATATATAATGTCTTATATTTTTCTTTTTTGTAAGGATTGTAATGTTATCCATTTATGGACAATATAAGTTATATTCTGGTTTTTTTAGAATAATGTATTATCTCACTATAGGTTGACTTATACATATATTCTAACATGTTTGAAACTTTTTTTTAAGATAGACAGAATGATGTACAATTCGATCGCATGATCTTATAACACTTAAACAATAAAAACTAAACATCATTTCTTTAATAAAAGATGATGTTGAAATTTTTCAGAGAACAATCAATGATACTGAAGTCACGTACGTATTTTTTCTCATGAAAAAATCATCAAGATTAAAAAAGGATATTGAAAAACAAAAATGTTATTCTAGAAAAATATTATCCAATGAGTGAGATGGTCCATTAAATCTTTTTAGATATATGGCTTTCTTGTAGTTAATGTTCTCCAAACCATGTTCTCTATCAGTATCCATTGGAACATGATGATAATATTTATCTTTTAAACAAAATTTTTCTATTCCCACCTATGTTCTCCTATGTGGAAACCAAATGATTATTTAATTTGTCTGATCATTAAATTTAAATATTTACTTTCTAAAATGATGTTTTAGTATCCCCTTTTACGATGTGGGATTCCCTAAAAAAAACTTTCAAGTAAAAAACCATTTATATTCATGATGAATTTCGAGGGAGAAATTCATTTTTAGGGGGGTAGAATATAACACCCAAAGATTTTATGTTATAGATTCATTTTAATTTCATTGATGTATTTTTTTGTTTGAAACACCATGATTAGCTTGTGATATATGCAACATCGTATTATCTTGCAATATACCTAACAATATTCTTAGTTTGGGTTGCTTAGAATTTCCAGTCATTTTGATAGAATTCAATTCACACAACTCTGACTATATATTTTGTTCAATGTATAAATGAACAAATTTTGTATTATCTTATACGTAGCACCAAATTATTTTTACACTACATGCAATTCTAACTTGGCTTTTGTTACATGCAAGATCGACCTTCCCCTATAGGTTACGTTGTACATGATACCGAGTTTCAATAAACAACGATACATTATTAAAATATTATTATTCAATGGGATATAAACTAGAAGTTGTGAATAGTATTAACCAAATTTAAAATTTTATATCATTATCATTAATCATAGAAATTTTCTAGAAAACAATATTAGAAAAAAAAATCAATTTTTCAGATAAAAAAATTATTTTTCATAAAATTTATTTTTACCAGCTTTTGATGGATCACCCATTTTAAATATTGTTTTTGACACTTTTATAAGTTAAATTCGACAAAATAAACTTCTTTATTTTGATTTGGGTTATAAAATTTTACCTTGGATGATTTTCTGAATTTTTTTTTGATAACTTTCATATTTTGATAAATAGTGAAAAAACGATTAGTTATAATTGAAAACAACATTTTTCATCAAAATAATTTATATTGTTATAATATATTATATAATTATCTAAAAGAATAAATATGATATATTTTTATAGTTTAAGACAATTTATGTCATTGTCGTTAATTTTTCATTGAATTCAAATGTAAAAAGATTTCAATCATTTGCAATGTTTTAACTTTTAAGCAAAAATCCTTTTTTACAATGTTATTAATTTTAAATTAATCACTAAATCTTCACTATTATAAAGTTTAATAAATTGATTCAATATTGGGAATATTTAGGTATAAATTATTTAAATGGGATACATTGATTTTTTGGTCATTATGAATAGTAACTTTGGTAATTATTTTTATTACAATATTTTAATGTGAATCGGGTAATTAAGGTTAAAAATAATATTATAAAATTACCATTAAACCTAAAAAATCTCTATTGGATGAATAAAAGTCTATCCATATCACCTATGGGTAAGAATATATTCATTTCATATACTTTTGTCCATGAAAATGATATAATTATTATTTAAAAAAAGTGACAACATGTCACTCACTTATATCTTATAAGTGTAATAATTTTAATTTAGTGATAAACTTAATAAAACATAGAAATTAAGTATTCAATAGAAATATCAATAAATTAACTTCTTCATTTAAATTTATTTATAAATTTGAGATATAAATTAATTGTCATTAATGATGATCAAATAGTGATGTAAAAATTATTTTATTAATAGAAATATAAAATAAATGGTATTAAAAATAATAAATGAAATATAATATGAAATAATGGAAGTTATAAATGATTTTTCTAGGGGAATATCACATTATAATAGTGTATTATATATTTTGGTCTGAATTTATATTTTGTGAGGATTTTATTAAATTTCAAATAAATGAATTGTGTGAAAATTGATAATATTGTTATTTTATGAAAATAACATTTTAATTAAATTATTTATAAATAATAAAAATATTTAAAAATAAAAAAATGATATTTATAAGATCTATAGTGTTATAAAAAACCTATTTATGGTTAATTAATACCATATATGAAAATATTTTTTAACATTAAATATTTAGAATGTTATTACCAAAAATACAATTATATAGAATAACTAAGTGTTAATTTAAATGATAATGCATAAGTTGACATAATTTTTTTTAAAACTTTATTGGTTAATGGGATTAAAGACATATCTCATCGTATCATAGAAATTGGGAAATTTTTTGAGTATTTTAGGTGGGTTTTGATTTTATAATAAATTAATATTTTTGAGAATTCCAAAAGTTCCCTTCACCTCAATTCTAAAAGGGAACTTCCTCCCTCTCCTCTTCACTCCATTTTGTTCCATCAATAATGGGCAAACCATTCCCATTTATATTTCTCAACATCCCTAGTTACATTTTAGATTTTTTTTCTTTTCAAAGGACCTACTCCAGTACCCTAAGAGGATATTTAAAAGAGGCACATCGAGGAAGAGGTAATCTCTTCTACCAATTCATTCAAATTTATTTCTTCTTCTACTTCTCTTCTGTAGTTGTTTCATAAAAAATTAATAACATCAATATCAGTAAAATAATAATATGTTATTACAAATATGGAATAACCCTATTTCACATTCTATCCATCCAACGAAAAAAATGAAATCACCACACATGCATACGTATGGATTACCATCTCCACAACGCGGTTTAATATGTTTTTCACCACCATCTTACATAGATGAGTATAATGTTTGAAATAATAAGAATATAATATTTTAATAAAATTATACTTATCCCAAGATACTCTAAACTATCCACTTTAATACCATTCAACAATTATGGGAATGATATCGTCGCTCGTACGTATGTACGACTTAATATATCCACGATGTGATGTGATTTGTTCTAAATAGTCATCATTAAAACAAGATTATATAAATGAATTGAATGAGTAAATATAATATATATTATACTAATACCATGATGTAAATTATATAAATATAACCTATAAATAGGAATAAGAACTTATCTGAAAAAACTTGTATTCCCAAATAACAAGTAATAATGAAACGTTACTTATAAACGGATGAACATGTGATCCTAAATGTTATCATAAAAATGATTATTATTCTTAATGAAATAATTTTAATTATTCAAATCATTATACAAGATGTTTAGATACATTTGAATCATATAGGACCTAAGGTATTTGATAACCTCTGCAATTTCTTTTTTATCTAATATTGCTTATTCATAAGTATTTACTGGGTATATATTTATCATACATGTCCATCATTTGTAAAAATAAATTCATACATTTTTTTATATTATTCTATGTATTTTTAAAGGCTCGTTACCCATTTATTCCTTTTACTAAATGTTATGGAAGGAATCATTCTTTTTTATTACCATTTTATGTATTTTTTGACTTTTCCGAAAATAATATGAGGAGAGTTTTTTATGTATACGTAATGAATAGATTTATAGGGTTTCTTTAAGACTTATTTTCAGAATGATTCCTCTAAAATATTTATTTTTTATTTTCAACTAAATTATTTTCTTTTAAAATTTTGTGGACTATTGAGAAAAGAAAAAGGTTTTGAAGAAGAAAGGATATTTTTCTCAAGAACTATGTTCAAGTGGTTTATCAGAATTATTTTCCATATAATATGACATAGGGTAATGTTTCTATACATATTATTACTTTGATTTTATTTTATTTATGTTATAATTATTTTTATGGAGTCTATTTATCTTATATGTAATTTTTAATGACAGAATGATGTTTAAGATTCCCATTTTATTTCATGGGATATGCTATGATGAATGATTTGTGTTTCTTTGGAACATGTAAGAATAATGTAATTATGAGATGTGTGGGACCTATATCTCTCTTAAATTCATTGGGTAATGTTTTATATCTCATGAGATAGACATAACTATAATGACATGTAAATCTGGTTCAGTAATACATGGCTGGAATGGCATGTAAACTAGGTTCAGTAATGGAATTTTACCATTATGATGGTCTTGGATGAAACATCTTGTCTACTATGGAAATAATAATATGTGCTTATTATTTTTCCACAATTACATGTTTCATTACAATGTTATTACCTAATGGTTAATGTTCCTTTATGATCTATTCCTTACAAGCTGTCAAGATTTAATTCACGACTCATGATTTCGATGTTTAAACATTATGTTCATGTTTTTACGTTCAAATGTAGATGAATTTTTATGTTATACTTGTTTAACCTTACTGAGAATTTGATCTCACTCTTTTTATGTATTCATTTCCAAAGGATATAAGGAAATATTTTTTATAGGAAAACAAAAGAGAAAGATTAATATAGGATAGGTTGAAAATATTTCACCATTTTTGATGATTATGTTCCACGTTTCCAAAGATATTAAACTAATAAAGTCTTTGTGAATTTTTTCGTGTCATGTATTAAGTATTCCTCAAAAAAAGTTTCATGTAAATTTATATCAAGCATGGGTCTCTACATGTTTGGTGGGTTTATATATGAATATATGGATATTTATTTTTTATTTAGTTTCTGGACTCTACATGATAAAATATCCCGAACCTCAAACATAGTTGTGTTTTTCCATGGTTTTTGGAAAAGGGTATTGGTTTTTAATATTTTGGAAGTTCAAGGGATTAATATATTAATATAGTTTCCTTGGTGATATAGAGGAGTGTTGCACATATAGAGAAATGATTTTAAAATCATAAAATATATTATAAGTCTTATAGGATTAATAATGTATTTAAACAATAAATAAAATAAACTCAAAATAAAATTATTTTTAATTTATATAAAATATAAAATCGTTTACCCCTTTTATATTATGTATTATATCACTTAGGGGTCATTATGACATCAAAAAATATAAAGCATATTTATACAATTTTTATTTTTTACCTAGAAATTGGACTATCTATAAAAATTATGAAAAATACACCATTGGGTAATTTTGATACTATTATTCCAAAAATATTATTCATTTTGCCTAAATTTTTTTCTAAATATTTTAATTTTCACTTCTAAAATAATGACCACCATTTATTGAAAAAGAAGCTTTTGACAATAACTATTTTTGAACCCGAAAAAAATTGCATTTGAAATAATAAAAATTAAATGATAATTTATATTTGATATAAATTATATAATAAAAATATTTTCTGAAATATTTTTTATTAAAAAAATCAACTAACAATAAAATCGATAATTGAATTTGATTATTAACCAAAAAAATATAATTTGGGGTTTATTGTATAAAAATAAAATGCATTTAGAATGTAACAATAATTAGATGAATATATATTCAATAAATTATATAAAAATATACATACTCATATTTATAGGGTCTTGTTACGTATCCCTTTAATGCACCCACATATTCCATAATTGTAACATGTGTTATAGAGTGGATTTCATGGGGTTGTTCTGTGAAGACGGTATGGCCCATAAACTCAATGATAATGAATTTCTCCAGTAAATGAGTTATCTCATTCTTATGTTAATGGATCTCAGCATGGTCTAGGTCTAGGGAAAAGACTATATATTCTATCTCCCTCAGAAGATCTGATAAATGGGATTCATATGGTATAATTATACTGTTTGATGACATCACTACCATTTTCTATATCAATTTGATTTTAGAAAAAACTATATTTATACTAGTCAGGTGATAACTGTTCAATGATTACATTATCAATATTAATGATTCTTAATAATCATTTGAATCAAATTGGATGTAATAATACAACAATATGTTCTTTTATATTCTATAACCAAAAGATATTTAAATAAAAAAAACGTGAATTATATACATAATAGTTTAGGTCGTTACGAATTGGACATGTAGTTTTTATATCCTAAAAACTAGGAATTTATTGTGTAAAATACCCATGAAACATGAACTCTGAAAAACAGGTCTCCTCTGGATAAATATTCTAACTAAAATATTTACAATGTAATAGTATGTTTTATGATGAAAATGTACTTTTATAAAAAAAAATGGAATGTTCCCAATGATATATTTATTCCATAAATTTACCATTTATATTGTAAAGGTTCTCTTCATGAAGTGACTATCCTAGGATCTTCAAAAAAGATCAAAAAACATTCTTGATGACCCTTGAACCCGGGAAACACACTGTAAAAATAGTGTTACTATTGTCATGGTTGTAACAATGATGATATAAATAATCAATTTAGGGAGGATCCTATTAATTTAATAATTGTGAAACCCTTAGGAAAGGTGGATTTCTAAAAATTAATTTGATGTAATATTGAGTAAAACCAACCCATGTTTTCAGGGGTGTTATTTTGGATACTGTATTGAGGTTGATGGATTTTATTATGTAATAGACTAACACCATATATGATAAATGATATGTAAGTTGTTTTACTGTTTTGGGGCATGTGACTACTAATGATGAGTATAATTTTTTAATATTATATGTGTGTACTAGACTAAAATAGATGATGGTAATTTCATAGATTTATTTAAATTCATGAATATCACAATTGATAAACTATATAAAGAACCTGGTTGATTCCCCTAACATGGAACAACCATGTAATCCAAGGTGCCAAATTACATCAATTTATCTTCCTTGAATACCTGAGGATTATGAATATTAAAAAGGGACTAAAACATATATTAGGGACACTTTTTCCCTGATATCATAGTTTCCAATAAAAATAAATAAATAAGACACATCCTCATCAGATTACATAGAATAAATAATCACATCAGAGAAACAAACATGAATAATTTACATAAACATAAAGTGATACCCCATTGGGAAGATCCTATATACAAAATAAATCAACAGAAAAACACACATGATGATCCCACATACATCGACAGGCCTAATCCCAATATCAAATAACCATTATGTTGGTCCTTATTGATGCATGTCACATCTCATGCTTATAACTGAACATAGAAATATTTTCCACACACAGATCAAGATGTTCTTGTAAGATGTGATAATATATCTTAGTAGGGTATAACCAAGAGCCCATAATATATGTTATAATATGTGTGTGTACTCACAAGGAAATGAAATAACATAAATTAACATGGTTTTGGAGTCATCATTTGGTAACCATGCCACCACAACACCCTTCAAGTCACAATATGATAAATATACTTCAAAGCCACCACAAGATATCTACATTGATTCTATGTTGGATCACTATCAATTCCTCACTTCATTATACAGTAACCAATTGCTATTCCATACATTTATTCTATGGGTTAATAGGAATCTAATCCTCCCCCAATACCTAATGAGATATGGGAAATCATATATGCATTTCTCACTAATTATGTAATAAACAAAGGAATGTTTTAATAGTTTTGTATCACATCTCATCACAACTAAACCCTCTCATGGGTGGTCCTTGAACCAAGCCTGCTAAGGAAAGGTCCTCCTAGAACATCACCCAAATCATTGATGGAACGGTCCTCAACTCACGCCTATTCATGTTAAGGTCTTAGTTGGGAACAAAAACCTACACATATTGAGAAATCCATTAAACAATCATCCACAAAGAAAGCTCCATAATTAGAATATTGAATCATACCATGAACCACCCCCTAAGAAGAGACCCTCGACCGAAGCATACTAAGTCATGATTCTACACAAGAACACCAAAACATTAGCACACATGACCATATCCCATAACACATATCACAAGATTATCTTGGGTGATATTTTGTCAATAAAATACCTCTCACCACGAAACCTCTCAACTCACCTTTTAGAGTTCCCATTTGGTCGTCCAGAACATCAACAATCATTGTTCATTGTACCACTTCAAACCCATAAATTGAATGTGTAAAAACTATTCAAAGGATCATCCAATTCCAGATCCCATGATTTGATCTACATCCATTCCCATGTACCTCAACACTCATTGTACCACTTTTCAAGGAGAATCCTA
Organism: Viscum album; assembly: GCA_963277665.1. Lineage (NCBI taxonomy): Eukaryota > Viridiplantae > Streptophyta > Magnoliopsida > Santalales > Viscaceae > Viscum > Viscum album. Next base: position 812,136,749 of record OY728122.1, on the reverse strand, counting down.
ATCAACCAAGTTCTATCTAGCACTAGAATCAATATTCAGGATCCAATTACCATCCAAAATCCACATGAAGCTTGATCCAAAGTCTTGTACAATGTCCCTAGGCCCGTACAGGGTCTTTTGTATATCTCTTAATGAATATATCTTATTCCGTAACATAGATGAAACTCCTCTCTTTCACATATGATGAGTCCAGAACGACTCATCCTACTTTCTATACAAACCAAAAATCTTCTAAGTCTTCGAGAGGGTGTTTCTAGTCAATCATAACATGAATTTTCATATCACCCATACCAACTCACCCCAATCCTCTCATTCCTTCACCTAGCCCTATGATCATAGCCTTGGCTATGTATTATTAGTCCTCATACCCAAAGGCCTAAAAAATTCCTCGTGTAAACACAACTAACACCCTCTCTCCTTAGATAAATAGTTTTAAGGAAACACAAATATAACCAAGGTACCAAATAGCAACTCATGTCACATCAACTGGCTCAAAGACACCTAGTCACTGCACATTAGGGCCTCTAATGTTCCTCTTTTGTTATTCCAAAAAACCTTGTAGTTTTTTATCCATGAATTCCAATAAATTGACAAGTATATGAAATATTATTCTATCATAAACCTATATCAAACACATAGGTGACCAACCTCTGAGCTTTATCGACCCATGTACAAGCACACTAAGAATCATCTACACTTCTAGGAACAAACCTCATGAAAAATGCCACATATAATTAATTATAAAAATTTATAATTAATTACATAATTTATTTTAATTACTTTTAAAATTCTAAAAACTCAATGGGTGATATCTAATCACTAAAACCATAAGAAATGCGATGCAGTCCAGTACTCACACGCACCCAAACCTATGCTACAAGAAATCCCATACCATTAAGCCTGATTCATTTTCTAGTTTCACCCAATTTAGAAAAAACAATAAATAAATTCACTAGGTATACTAACATCAATTGAATAGTTAGAAAGATAATGAAAAAATTAATATTAGTCCCTCCTTTTCCCATCATGTATGAAATAACCATCATCCTTGGCCGATTACGCCATGATATAGTAACATTGACCCCAAAGAAAATCTAAAAAAACAAGGTTCGGAAAAAATAGTAATGGTGGAAATGGGAGGAGATTTAGACCTAAATAGAAAAAAATAACCACTCCATATCAAGGGATGGAAGAATAAGAGATGGTCCATTAAAAATCTCTACCCTAGAATGCATGGCTGAGAAAAACAAAGGGGGGACGACGACATTTTTTAAAACACCCTAAACACCTTTTACATTTTAAACATATGATTACACCATGAACCGACTAGGTATATGGGTCCTCCCACTATCCTCGATAATTTCATGGTGTGAACATCTATTAAGGTCATGAATGGGCTACTATTACAATGTCTTAGCATCCCTACAACCCATTCCTTTTCTAACTCCCCCTGAACACCTTGATCATCCAGCGAAATGAAAACCACCTCAAAAAACATATTGAGATGTTGAAACTAGTAGATTTATAACCAATGTTTAAATTATCAAAATAGACCTCTCACCAAATAAAAAATTAAAATTACATGTGGAATTTACAAACCGTAATGACATGGGTCATTACGAACTCCCCATCATAGGGATTCTCAACATCAAGAAGCATAATGTAGTACATGATACACAAGCCAGGCCCACCTTGGTCACTAATTCACCACACGACCCCCACATAGAACCGTTAATTCCCAACATACTTCTTTTGTACATCTCCAACCACCCATCCTAGATTCATTGACCTACCATTGAAATATTTGGTATGATCATTGGACCACATCAACCAAATCCAAAAGAATTCTCCGAAAATTGCTTCCATCTCACCATGTTAATCTCAATGAAAAACACTATTTATACAACCTCTAGATGGATTTTTTCAAAAATACTATATCCTAATAATTGAAGAACTAACCCACCTATTAATCATAATGACCTTACCCCAAGAGGCATCATTATATCTTCCTCACAACCACACCAAATTCTGAACAATAATATTAGTGTCATTATATGATTGGATGACCACTAACCCAACCTTACTTAATGCTCTCACCCAGATCTTCTACACATCAAGGATTTGAAATACGACTTGGATCACCCCAACACCACATATAGTCTAATAAAAAATCACCAAATCCAATCTACACTATGCGTGAATCTAATATATAGTATCTACCGAGGAACAATATCATATTTCATTTCACCACACCCTGATATTCTATCACTACCTTATTCATCTAACAAACAGTCCCACCGTCACCATAAACTTTCTAACATGAGGTTCATTCTCCCATGAAATCTAGGACACTACCCACTATGATAGTATCACTATCATTACTACATTGATTCAACTACCATACCCATATGACCCATGATTTCATCCATTAATGTAATGGCCCACACCCCCATGGCCATTACTTTGCCAAAATATGGCTCTACCAAAATAGTGGCACCAGCCACGGTGGCACCGTGATGGTGGCACCGGTCACTATGGCACCATGTCCTCACCCAGCCCTCCGTTTTCTTTTTCCAGTCCCACTCCTGTAATGTAATTTTTTTTACATAAATTAATTCTTTTATCCTTTTTAAATCCATTTAAAGCCCATAATTATTTCATAAAAATTCCGAGAGACCACCCCGATGGGGGGGTATTAAAAAACACCTTAATATCATCGTGTCTAACTGCCCACTCACGTAGGAAACCATGATCGGACATTCCAGGTGTTCAATATTCGATATACTATAACAGTAGGATCTTCTCTTTATATCTCCCGCTAGAGTTTCTTCTTTTTTCTTCTCAGCTGGATTTCTTTCTTCTTCCTGGTTCACCTAGAGTCCATATCTTCCCGTGGCTTGTGGTGAACCTCTACAGGAGCTTTCTTCCCCTCTTGGAGACCACAGAATTCCTCCCCTGCAAGCCATGCATCCCCTGTACTTAGTTCCTAGGAAAAAACTTTGATCCTTGATCAACCAAGTAAGGATTTTCCTTCGTCTCTCCTTTCTGTGTGTCATGTGAGGTCGGTACATTGTTGTTTCTATGGGAGTGGGTAAAACCAAAAATTAATGAAGATAACAAATGGACATTAAAGAATGAAGGTAAGGGGTGTGAACGATGTGTTTTTGTTCTATTTTTCTTCTCTTTCTTGATGCTTATGTTGTGAACTATTGGGCTATGATCATTGAAAATCATGGCCGCTGGAGGTCTTTCCTTGTGCACTAACGAACCATTGTCTTCTATGATGATTAAATGAATGTATCTTGGAAATTGGTTTGTCACGTAAACTCAGTGGATTAAATGGATAACCAGTAAACCTAAATCCTTGTGTGGGCACCCCAGCTAACCAACCGAAAGAAGAAAATAATGAATGATGTGATCGAACCTGGAATTTTTCCTACATTATTTTGGTAGTAGGTTTTTTTCTGTTTGATAGCCTATGGGGTGATGTGGGTGAGGATGGGTTACTCTTTGTTGTGAGTTTGAAACTATGTGGTTTCTCTACATGTGATAAGAATTGGGGTGGAATCATCTACTGTTGGCATATTGTTGGTTCAATGTTTTGGGTATTTGGGGTTGTATCATGAAGCCTGCTTTGGTTCCAATACATGGAGGGATCTCACTTTGACTTTTTTTATGGTGTGGTGATTTATCTCGAGGCTTGGTTTCGTTATAGTACTTTGAGGGACCTCACTTATCCCTTTGTTGTTGTGACGTCACAAGAGAACCGGGTGTGAATGCTTAAATTTCTGTTTGGATGTTTCTCTCTTCCTAGCTTGTGGTTATGCCTGTTAGTTTCCCAATAGTGCATAATTTTCTTAAATGGGATCACTTGAACAAGAAACTAAGAATGGGTTAAATGGGGAATTGGTTTTGGGAATGAGTTGTGACTTGGCCGTGAGTGTTGTGGATTCTTTTACAAATGAATAGTAACACTTGTTTTATGATTAGGTTGGATTTGGGAACCCTTGGTTGGGATGAGTTCTTGTTTACTATACATATATCTGTAGTTTTTATGTTTCTTTTTTGCGCCCCACCCAAGTTGAGCACTTAGTGCCGAACACCCTCTTTTCTTAGGGGATGGTGTTTTTCCCAACACTCCTCTAAGTGGCTGGTTATTAGCTCCTTTTCTGCTCCCATTCCTGAATATCCCAAGACTCTTCATGCAGGATGTGATGGAATGAGGTCCATTATTAGCCCAAGAATCTTTGGGCATGGTAGTGTGGTGGTTGGCCCAGGTGTTTGTGGGTAGGTTGTTTACCAAGTATCTTCGGGATGTGGTCCAGGTGACTTCGGGTGTGATAGTAGCTTTATGTCCTAGGTGTCTTCAGGCGAGGCAGTGGATTTTATGGCATAAGTGTTCGTGGGCATGGTTACATGTGGTTGTTATGGCCCAGGTGTCTGTGGGAAGGATAGTTTTTTTGGCCCGGGTGTTTGCGGGCGAGATGCATGGTTGTGGCCCAGGTGTGTGCGGGCGGGGTGTGGCAGTGGGACTATGGTGAGAATGGCGGGATTGGTTCAATGAGTATGATGTCTTCAATAACTAGTGGGAAAGTGGTGCTGGGTACCCAAAAATCGATGTTCTATTACTATATCTTGCTTGACTTCCGTTATTTGAGGAGTGTAACTTGATGAGGTTTGGGTGGATAGTTTTCCTTTCTAGGTGTTTTGGTTGTCTCTCTTCTCACATGGCATTAGAATGTCTCACAACTTGTGCACGAGAGCCTTTGGTTTTCCCTAATGAGTATACTTGTATTCTCCCCATATGTATATAAAATTCTTTCAGGTTTCCAAGAGGACATCAGGGATCATGCATGACCGTACTAGCTCGGGCGTGGGGACATTGCAGTTTCTGTTTTTCTTTTCTTTTGGGTACATTACCTTTGTATTTCCCTTGTACTTTATAGCATTTATTTTTGTAGCATGAATATGGGAATGGTTTTATTTGTTTTTACTTTTACCCCCAGTTTTGGTGTTGTTGGGTTTTACTATATTATCTCCTGATCCTATAAACGAAAAAGGGTTATGCCTTCCAGATTGTGTGTGACTCTACACCCCTGGTGCTTGTCTCCACTCCGGGATCTAATGAAGGTGAGTCCTAGGGGACATTATCTCTCCTTCAACTTAAAGAAGGAAGGGTCTGGAAATATTCTTTCCCTTCCCTCATCTTGGTGAATGTGGGTCGTCACAGTTACAAAACATAATAAATAATGGATTCTATCGTGATCACACCAATATTCCAACACGAAACAGCAACCACAAATAGTGTGCTCCACCCATACAGAATCTATTATTCTTCTCATAGATCGCCAACCCAACTGTGTCCCAAAAATACATGTGTGAATATATTCGCAAGACACAATATTCCATTTCCAAAAACACATATGAAGGTCCATATATGATCGTCTGTATCTCATTATCCCAATCCTTCACTGATTCCTCCATACTCTACTATGTTACATATTCTATCACCCGAAACATTGGGCCACCCGTCCTTTAATAATCACACAATTTAAATACCAATATATCACTAAACACACCTATCATGGGGAATGAAAAACAATTTTTCATTAAGTATGTATTTTTTAGTGGTTAGCCCTTAGGTTGTCTCCGAAGAAGGGGTTCACACAAAACTACTTTGTCACCTTTTCAATTATTTTACAAAAGTTTATTTAATGTTGGGTTTTTTAATTTAGGATAAAAAAATATGATTCGACGATTGATTTTAATTAGTATTTGATAATTTTTGATCAGATTGGGTTTCGATAAACCTAACACAATGCTACACTATATTACCATTTTTCTCAATTATTCTATCTTTTGATCGTAGGAGAATTATTTACCTACCAGTTCCTCTATATCCCATAGAAATATGGTTATGGTGATAGTATTACTATCACAGTCCTCTGGTTTTACTACCCAGATTCTTATGTGTGTGAGTATTGTAGAGGTTCTATTGATTAATTATCGAAATCAATAACTAGGTATTGTTGTTCCCTAATAAACCAATAGTTACAACAAAAAGTTACAGACACATGATGATGAATTCATATCACTCACCACCCAACTTTTATTTGTTCCACTATATACATAAAATAATTCAGTGGATTGAGATATGGATCGTTGACCATGGAAATATTAAATAAGTAGAAAAAAATTTCATTCCACCGCAATCATAATTTAAAATTGTGAAAATGAATTGAAACTATTAGGGAGAGGAAAACCTAGATCTATTCATTTAAGAGTGAATCTAAAAATCATTAATGGGTACAATTATCAATTTTCTATTCAATCATAACAACTACCACACAATGAATAAGATATTCAAGTTAATATAAAATATATATGGAATCCCAAGAGTTAAAAAATAAAACTAAGAAGAATAAAATGAAATAAAATACAATATTAGCAGCTCCTTACCCTCTATCATGATCATTTCCCAGTCAAAATATATATGAAATCATAGTAAAAAAATGCCAGAATATTTATAATGGCCCAAATCATCACTTATCCTCTTGATAAAATGTCTCCATATATTCATAATTCATGGGTAATGGTTTGAATATATATCTTTTTTTTGGGTATGGAAGGGATTCTAGGTGTTTCATGAATGTAGTATTGATGTGGCATGGGAAGCTCCTCATGTGTATAGAATTCTTTGGATATTCATGTGGAATGAATCGCCTTGGTCAAATCAAACAACTTTATGTTATGCACAGGGGAATTCATCTTTTGAAGTGTCCATAACCTCATCCTAGACCTCTCTAGTGGATGATGATATTCTTCTAAGTCTTTCAACTTTATCAGTGGCTAGATTCTTTGAAACTGGCTTCATGGTTATCATTTTTTTATAGTAGTGGAGATCTAGGGTGGTCCCGAGATTGGTGGTGGCTATTAAACTAGAGTTACCATTCCACGGGTTATGAAAATGCTGTATATGAATTTTTTTAATTGTTGAGGGCTAGTGTTGAGTGGATAAAGACGGCGGTGATCATTGACATAGTTGTGTATGAGCACGGTTGGATAGAGGTGAAGTGGGACAATGATGTTTTGGTATGTGAGAAAAAATAACTATAAAATTACATCCTAAATTTATTCTTTCCACTGGTGATTCACACATTTATAAGGAAATGTGTTCTATAAATAGATTAGAATCCTTCTTCAGGGATGAGCTTTTGGTCCACATGCACAAACACATATGGTTCATTCCTCCCAACATTTCACACCTTTTCATAGGCCCACCCTATACACATGGGATATTCACCATAATATCACTCCACTCTAACCATCTTGTGAATGCTCTCCAAGTGGCTGGCTTGGATGGCTGGTTCCCTTATGTGCTGGCAATGTGGCTAGTTGGGTACTATTTGAAGTCTATCCATGCTGGATCAATTTTTTTACATAAAATACTAAGGAATAATAAAAAAATTCTTAACAAATTAAACATTAAAATTCACCATTTACACCATTTATATAGTTTATTTTTTAATCCAAATATTTTAAATTAATATTTAAACACATTTGAAAATTTTATTTAAATAATTATAAATGATTTAAAATTTCTTAAATAATTTCATGAAAATCTGAGTTCATGAAATACAGCAACACATAAATTATGCTTGTCCTGAAGCATAAAATATCAATATTTAATTGAAATAAGGCACTAAGGTTACCAATATTATATTTTCAAATAAAATTAAAAAATTATTAATGTTAACCATAAAATATAAAGTTACAGAACCAAACAGAAATTCAATTAAACACTTTTCATAGAAATAATGAATCTATGTATTTTACTTTCACCATTTGAAAATGGTGGAACCTCTCCTTTCATTCATTCTCATTATTCAATTTATATTTATTAAGCATTCCAATTCATGATTTACCTAAATTTTAAATGGTTTAACTTATAATTCTTGATAAATATTCAAGTAGAGCATTTATCATATCATGAGTAAATGATACTTATCAACATTCCTTCAAAACAACTATATTAGCTAATTTTAAATAAAAAACAGAGAAAAACATGAGAAATTTCAATAAGGGTTCAAATGAATCTGTTGCTTAACATTGTTAGGATTTGATATTATAAATTGATATTCAAAGGAGAAGGTTTATATATTAAGGGATATTTCATGACATTAGAAAAGTTAAAATTTCACTATAATTATCCACATTAATGTGAAAACTCCCATTTCCAAAGATCATAGTATAGTCATGATCAATAAAAACTAAATGAAATATTTTTACCCTTCTTATAATTTTTTAATTATTTTTTTAAAACTATTTTTTAGATTTTTTATTTTTTAAAAACTCATGCTTGGAATAAACCTAAAATCCATCACCTAAACCCATATGCTAAAAATAATTGGTCCAATAATGGTTATTTCTTATTCTACAAAGTAATAATTCATTCCAAATTATTTTCATAGTTTTTATTCAAGAAGGTAAAATATAATGTAAAATTAATGAATCAACATCTTTTCTCAGTACCCAAAATTATACATCGCAGTAATTTTTTACATTTCATGTAGTGAATCCCCCAACACTGAATTCCCTTAACCCCAAACGTCAAAATTAATATATAATGATATATACTTAGAGGAGGGTTTTAATGGATAAAACTTGATTAAAACATGGCCATTCCCTAATAATGGCAATTCATGGTATCAATGATCTGAAGAATAATAAATGAATATGGTGGTCTCAAGGATAAGGTACTCTCATAAAAATTCTTCAATTATTTTAAATGTGTTTATGAAAATTCAATTTCTTTGACTTGTTCCAATGAATTTTATAGAAGGTTTAAAGCCCCAAGATCACTAAAGAAATATGGTCAAGATAAAATAGGAAACTTTTAGACTAGAAATAATCTTAGGAATGAAACATATAGTTTGGGACAATAACTCTTGGAATTAAAAATAATAAAAAATCAATTCAAATAAATTTCATAAATTCAATGTCCAAAAAATGTGTAGGTAAAATTTATTTACATGAATCAAATAATTCATTAAATCACGAGTAATCATTTATATATCCATGTTTTATCCTAATAATTAAATTCTCAATTTTACTCATTAAATAGAATTATCATTGAAATATAAAACATGGTATCACATTTTTCATAAGAAAAATATTTGTCTTATATAATTCAAATAAACCACAAATTCAAGCATGGACATGCAATTTTGAGTTTTAGGCTCAAATAGGTTATTAGAAAAAAAATTCAGGGAGTTTAAAGGATAGAGAATTTATGAATGAACTCTCTTTTCCCAGGTATCGTTATTCAACCAATTTTCTCACTATTTAGGGGATTATTTAATCTATAATTTTCTGAAAAATAAGAATAGAAACAAATGATAGTGTAGAACTATTCAATTAAAATTAAATTGGAATAATTTGAATAATGGACTAAAGAAAAATCTAGGTTTCATCTAGGAAGATATTTTGTTTCACATCATTAGCTTGACTAAAAAATGAATTTTTATTAGAAAACCAATAAAATATATGATCAAAACACACCCTTAATTTATGTTGTTCCCAAAATGAATTCAAATTTATTTTTCATGAATGTTTATTTAAAAAAAATGTTCTTCATTTAATCTGGTATAAATGAAGTGTACAACATGCTGTATGTTCAATGGTAATTAGGGTGATGGATTGACATATACTCCACCTTTTTTGGAGGTAAGGTCCCATGGTACTATTCATCATCTACCAATTTAATGTAAATCGGTTCAATCCTCTATCCATATCAATCTGTACTACATCAAATGGGAATAAATTAAATCTACTAAAAGGATATTCCCATATGGAATGAAGTTTACCTTGCATCAGTTTATGTTGGGAAATGTATAACAGAACATGATATTTTGGATTGAAGGATTTTGGTTGGATTATCTTATCATTGGATATCCTTGTACTCTCTTTACAGATCTTTGAATTTTCAAAATATTCCCTCCTTATTTACTCTTTCCCTATCATTTTCGATATACTGTCTTTTTGTATCTTACATAGAGGTCTAGATTGACCACTCTTACCACCCTATAGGCTTTGTGGTCCAATACAACAAGGAGGTGGTATCTCATTACATAAATCAGTATATAGGGGGTTATCCCTATGGGTGTCATATAGGAATCCTATAATCCCAGAAGGAATCATCCATCAATTATAATTAGTCTTTTATATAGGGCTTTATTAGTCTATTCCACAATTCCATTTATTTCTCAACTAAACAACTCTTCTTGTCCATTTTTTTATGGTTGGTATGGTGTTGAAATTTTATGATGTGACCTATAAATTTTCTATAATTCCACCATCATCCTTTAGAATAAATTATTTTCTTGGTCACTAATAATAATATTTTCTAATAAAAACCTACAGAATATATTATCCCAAAAAAATCATAGACAACGTTAGTATAATCATTCTTGGTGTCTTTTTTATCAACCAATTATAAAAAAAATATTTAAAATGAAGTATTTATCAATTATAAAATGTTATTTGGAATGGTCCCATGAATTATATCCCCTGCACTTCAAAACGTTTAAAAAAATGTAATTGGATTTTGTGGGATGTCCTTTATTTTGTTAATATTAAATAAAAATGACATTTTTCAAAAAATTTAAAACATTCATAAAAATATTATAAAAAAGTGGGAAATAAATTTCTCACTCTAATTTTTTAGATATCCTCAAAGGTCTAAAGTAGCCTCCATATGGTAATTTATGAAAAAATTAAAAAATTTATTCGATTTCACTTTCAAGTAAACATATTATTATTTAAGGATTAGATTATATTTTACATAGGTATTCATCATCCCAAATATAAAGTCAATAGTTAGATTTATGTTCTCACTATATTTTAAAAAATGTGGGTCATGAGAAGTCAACAAATAATTAACAATGTGAGTGTACCAAGGTAATTCTCCTTCCATTATGTAATATTGTTCCCCAGGAACCTTACTATTTAGAGGGTTCTGATTTTAAATTTGTGTTTCAGTGGTGTTTGGTAGTTCGATTAGATAATTGAAAAAATGATTTTTAGTTCCCTCCTTGTCTTTTATCTCAATTTCAAACACTTATAATATAATAATATATCTTACTAATTAAGGAATAACATCAACCATTTTTATTAGAGACATGATAGCTGCATGATCATTCCAATCTACAACTTTAGTCCTCAATAGATAAGATATGAATTTCTCAAGAGTAAATAAAATTACAAGGAACTATTTCTCTATAGTTATGTTATTTATTTGTGTCGAATCCTATTTCCTTGTTGTGTAATATATGAATTTGTTTTTTCTAAAAATTCATTTTGAGAGGGAGGATCCCATACATTTATTAGACACATCAAAGAGAAATTCAAATGGATAGTCCTAGTTGTGTGGTTTCATTATTGGAAATGTTAAAAACCTTTTATTCAACTCCTTGAAGGATTTATATTACAAATCATCAACAATAAACACAACTATTTTTTTATTATTAATCATGACACATAAAGATAAATTGTATTCAATTCCATGATGAAACATTATAAAAATACTTAATTTCCTAAAAGGGATCTAACATGATTAAATAAAGCTATGCATGACATGGAATTTATTAATTTAAATTTTTTATTTATCCACCTTAATTACTTTCAATGATATTTCATTCCCCCAACACTATTTTTTCAACTATGAAAGGATACTTTTCAATGAGTAAGAAAATAATTTTTCCAATTCATGTTTTTTGTAATTTTCATAAATTACCAATGAAATGATCTAATGAATTACTAATGATATTTAAATCATTGAAAAATACCTCCATACAGTCCTCAATATGTTCTAGTAAAATACTCACTATACACCATTAAAATTAACCAAGAGTGTTACATATCCCTAAACGATTCCTCTTATAGGTGAAGGTAATAAAGGGGAAGGTGAAGACTATCGTCTCCATGTCTATTTGATCAATTTTTACATGGAATTATCCTAAAAACATATAATATGAAATAATGAGTTTTCTAGAAAACCATTCTATAATTTCATCAATTAATGGGATAGGAAAGTGATGTTTTTTTCTGAATTTATTCAACATCCATTAATATATACAAAATAGTATTTTTATTACTCTCACAGGGATGAGTTCATTTTATAATTTTTACAATGTCCAGGCTCATCTTATTTTAGAAAAAATTGATTGGGCTAACACAGTATGATAGAGATATTGTAAAAATTATTATAGCTACAATTAATTTTTATATATCCATAATAACTATATCCATAATAGTAGGATTATGTATTTTATATGTCTATATTACTAGGAAGGAATCAACTTCTAAAACAATTCTATGAGAGAACACCTTGGAGTGATTCATGGTTCATCCCATAAAATCCATCCGATTTATTGGAAATTTCATTAATGATTGTAATTGAGAATTTTTTCATAGTTCTTAGATTATTAGTAATGATAACCGGTAATCATTACCCTTCCATTAAGTAAACATATATTAAATAACATGGTAGTTTCTTTAACACATGATTTGGGATTTGTTCCAGGGGTGATACAAAATTTTGGTTTCATAATTTTAATGATTTCACCTATTTCATCATTTAATATTATCTTAATAAATTTTCAAGGAAATTAAAAATCCTTTCCACTTATAACATGTATTTTAAATTTGTGGGTTTTTGGTTGTTTGTACAACAAAATGAAAAATTCTATCATAATGATATGAATTTAAAAAGAAAACTTGAATCCATAAATTCTTCCATACCTTCATCAAGTAATATTTCATAACATGAGTTACTACATGAAATATACTTCATTGTGTTAAGAATTTTTAAGTGCATGGTGCTATCTCCAAGTTGAATAGTGAAATTTCGTTCACAGAAATTGATGATGGTGTTTTAATTATTTTATAAAGTCCTCCCATAATGATGGGAGAGTCTCCTGGTGTTAGTTTTCCACCATAGTAAAGATGTAGAAGTTTGATAGAAAGGTCATACCTCTTACTCTTATGAATACATCTTCTAAAAAATCCTTCTATAAAAATAGTGAGTATATTTTCTAATTTTACCACTACTATGGTTAGAGTCAATTATCCAATCTATAAATATGAAAATATCGTGTGAGATATGAAATTTATTTATGAAAACAAATCACATAACATATCATTATAACATAAAATTCCAGTAGTGTTGGGAACATATAATGTCCTTTGATCATGACCTTTTTGTGGTATTAGTGGTTTGAGAGATGTTGAGATTCTTATCAAAATATGATTTACTCATTTCCAACCAGTATACATATTTTTTTGTATAAATCCATGATAATATTATCCTATTTAAGGTTTTTTATGGTTGATTCTAAAAGAGGTATATTGATCTAATCTTTTTAGAATGTCTCTAAAATTAATTTTTGAAATCAATATTCTTCCAACTTTTTTGACGAATTGAATGTAGAAGGTAATTGTGGTTGGATTTCCTCTTTATCCCATTTATGATTCCAAAATACATTTATATCCTTTATTTTCTCTAAATTCTCTATACAAATCCTATATTCTCATCTTCTACCCTTTTCATAATGGACGGATATTTATAATTATACTAATAATCATTATAATTTATTTATTCTGGTGGAGAGATCACTTTTTCACATTGTGTTGTAATCATGCTTATTATCTCCTTGGGATACATAATTGTTTATTTTGGAAGCATTCTTGATTTCCTAGTAATAATTTCATATAGGGTATCGACATAGCGAGATAAATCATTTACATTTTATTACATATCATCTACTTTAGACAATATTTTCTCACAAGTTGATGGCTTCTCATTGGTCTTCTACTAAAATGGGTTTATTTGAAAGGGTTATTGTTGGTATATGAGTTTGTAAGACTGTTGGAATTATTTATAATAGAAAAGAGGCAATGGTGGGTATTTCTTTTAAAAGGGGATCTATCCTAGATTTTATAGAATTTTCATGGATAAAAAGTAGCTACACAAATTTTTGTCCCCCGTACTTCAAGAATTTGTTAAACGTAATGATAATAAGAAGAGAATAAAACACATAACTGAGTCGATCCTTGTTGTTCTATCACATGGATCAAAACTATTTTTTACACTAACTTGGTGAGTTCATTCATTTGGACCCTGAATAAGGATGTTGAATCAGATGTTCTTACCTCATGGATTCCCTTTGTTCATATACGAATAGTCCCACATTGTTTCATTTTATGAAAAATCATTCCAATTAGACCTATAGTCTCTACTTGTGATTTTTCAATAATGTATCATCAAGATAAGGCATATATTATATTTGATCCATTTTTTAGAAAACCCTGTTAAATAAACATAATAACTTGGTGCTCTTCTATTTATAAATGTTCTATTCTTGTATAGAGTTTATTAAAATATTATGAGTACTCATTGAGAGTATTTTATATTGATTGAAGTTTGATATAAATCTCTTTTCTAATTGTTGTTCTACTATATTTGGGAATGAATACCTATATTATGCATCATTTTAGGTCTTCCCAGTCCCTGAACACTCTGGGTTGTAGGCCACACCACCATTCCTTATCCACTACTTCGAGTGAAAATTATAATCCCCTCCACTTTTTTTTATCCTTGAGTTCTGTTCTTAGCCAAAATATTGAATAGAAAAAGTTAAATTTATGAGTATTTTGATTCTGATCTTCTCCAATAAGACCATGAAATTTTGAGATCATATGAATCATATTAACTCATTTTTTAAAAATCATTTTATAATGCAGGAATAGAATGTTGGTTATGTTGGATTCCAAACAGAGGTGCACAGATATCGTACAGGTATTGGATGGGATTGATAGCCATTTTTGAAGGATCGTATGGAATAATTAGATTGTCACCTGAATATGTGAGGTGTGTTTATTAATATGCATATTTCATGTGTTTTCTTGATTGAGTTAGTATTCATTAAATTTTTAGATGGATGTTAATTAATTGATTATTTGATACATATGTCATTCAAAATTTTGATGCGTTTTGAGTCACTAAATCCACAAAACAATTCCCTATTTAATGCATGCATATCATTGGGAATGGAAAAATAACTTTTTATTACAAATGTATAGACTTGTGGCTAGACTTTGGATTTTCTCTAAATATGTGGTGCATACAAAATATGTCTATCATTATTTTAGTATTTATAGAAAAAAAATATTATTATTTGGACAGAGAAATTAAGGACAAAAAAGAATATTAAATGATTGATTTTAATCAGTTGATGAGAAGTGGCGAGAAGGTTTGTTTTGGCTATACATAATTCAATTCTATCATTTTATCCAATTTTCACAAATTTTTCTTTAACATACTGGTTGTAGGAATATTTATATACCAATTATTCTCTCTCCCCCAACTAGATGGTAAGGTTGAGAATATTCTTAGTCTGAATCCTCAAGTTGTCCAAACCTCCTTCCAATGTTTTTGAGAATTAAAGAAGGTCATACGATTAATTATATAAATCCTTGAACATGTATTGTTTTTACCTAATAATTAAATAGTTCTAATATACAATTCTGGATGTGTGATGATGAAAGTCGATGACTCACCACCCAAACTACTTCTATTCCATAATATATATAAATTAATTGTGGGGAGAGAGATATATATCAATGATAATGTAAATTTAAAACAAAAAGAATAATATTTTAATATAAATGAATTCATAATTTTAAATGGTGAACATGAATTTAAACAAAAAAAGAGGAAAAATAGATTTATTCATCCAGGTGTAAAACTCCAACAAATAAATGGGTCAAACCTCCACCTTCCCAACCACTAATATAAATATACACTCCTTGGATGGGGTAGTTTATTTTAAGTTCGATTATGAAGGAATCATGATGTTGAAAAATAATATTAAGAATATAAAAAATAGAATAAAATAGAATAAACTCCTATAGAGTGAGCTAACCCTAAAAAAACAGTCCATGGAATCAAGTGCACCAAGTACCACATATTTATATACTAAATAATTCTATCCCCTCTCATTGATAATAATATTTTCATATCTTTATGAATATTTTACAATGTTTGAATATACATCATTTTTTATATATATTATGGATATCATTTTGTTGACAGTTCTTCAAACTTTTAACTTGAATTCCATCATTCTATTACACATCCTTTTTACTCGTGAAAATCATTTAAAAATACATGGTATGAGCACAAAGTGATCCGTAAGGGGTATAAAAATAATGCAAGAACACATTAGTCAATGAATACTTGTAACAAGTGAAATCATTTCCAAAAGGAATGCTTGTCTACCATATATACATACTTTGTGAAACATATGATTTCCCCATGATTAACACAAAAAAATAATCAAAATATATAGAAACATATAGGTACCTTGGGGAATTACTTAAATAATTTTCTAACTCTCTTGACTACCTTATAATTTTAAACCCTAACTACTACCTAACAATTTGTATAACCATCGCAATTACACTTGGAGTAACCATACGACAGACCTAAACATTACACATAACCAATGAATTTTAGGTAGATATAGGTCCAAACCTTCATAATATAAATTTCCCAAGAACCATAACACAATAATACATGATGAATAAAATCATAAAAATATTTCTTTTGAATTTGGTAAAACAGAATTTTAAGAGGATTTTAAAAGAAAAACCCCTTTAAAAAATTCATTTAATTGAAGTGAGATTTAATATAGTGAGTGGAATATATGTATATATATAAACTGGAAATACACATTATTAAACAAAGTATTATCATAATTCATCACACAAACAATTTTCATTCCACATAAATACTTATGTAGATGTTAACCCAAAGAATGGAAATCATGTTAAGATTCCCTTACCTCGGGTTTGTCTTAATTCAAACTAATTTAAAACTCTTGTATAATGGTAAAAATAGTGTTATTAATATCTTAAAGAAAAATATCTATCATTATAATACCTTATATGTGGCATCTTTCCTTTTTATAACATAAACATTCAATACATTACACAAAACTGAGGATCTTTAAGATTTAGTTTCTTGGAAACCAGAAACATAACACATGAAAACAACATAAAACATTCCTCTTAAACACTAATAATGCTTATCCTCAATTTAATCCTAGGTTCATTACTGCATCTCATAACCTGGGGACATACATCAAAAGAAAGGGTGAGCAGAAGTCCCAATAAGGGAAACACCAGAAACATTTTACATGTGAACTTGAGATACATCAATAGGGTCCTGAAAAGAACTTTAAGGCATGAGAAATAAATCATGAGGCATATAAAAATAACGTTTTTTATAACTTGAATATGTGGCTACAACATTTTACAATGAAAATCATTTCTGTTTCACCATGGTCCATCCCCAAGGTGTTAATAAAAATTACCAAGGTTATTCACCAAGGTATCAGTCTAAATGGTCATCTCTAGATATTAAGTCTTTACCCAATGCATTGGACCTCTCTTAGGGAACACCCTCAATTGGGATTTATCATCATGTGATACACATATATCATCATCAAAATTTCATATATAACCCATATAGCATAAAATAAATGGGTTTCATTTCATAATCATAACCTTTTAAAAACTGCTTTTAAGACATGATCTTTATGTCACTTTAAACCCACAGAAAAGGAAAGAGGGTCTCATATATGTAAATACTAGAATTTAAAATACAACATCATGATATATATGTGAACACCCATTTATAAGGAAGATATTTGAGTATTCACTTAATAAAATAAATATTTTTTTGAAAAAAAGAGAGACATTTTGAGACGGAAATTCTGCATCATAACGGCAATGTTTCGGGGTTTTAGAAAACATTGAAAAGAGAAGGGACATGGGTCCAGAATTCATAAATGACCCATAAAATAGTATAGGGACATAAAATGAGGTTTATATGAACATGTTAATGAAATTTTAAGGACATAACTTTTTAAATTAAAAACATGGAAGGAAGACAAAAATTAGATTTCTCTTAGGAAACATTCGGCAGCCTAACGGCGCCACTTAAACATTCTTATAAAAAATTGATGAGAGAAAGAGGGGGTATCTCATCATATGAAAATGAAAAGAGAAGTAAGAGGAATATTAAAGAACATACTCCAAAATAAGATCATGGATCATAAAAGAAATGACATAAAAGAGATTACATGAAAAGAAAGAGAGAGGTAGGATCCCTTACCTTAAAACGTAACTCTTAAAACTCAAAGGTTTGGACCTTGACGGCTTGGGGAAACATTGGGATTACTACTTGGGAGATAATGAGACCTGAGATTCGTTGGGGGAGAGTTGGGAGTGAAAACTAAAGGAGGAAAGGGTGGGTATTTATAGGGAAGGTGAGATGATACTTTAATAATTTCAAGGGACACCTCACAAGTGGCTATCTCAAAACCATGGGCTCTCCTAGGGTATTTTCCATGGAGTTAGGCCACATGGGGACCCCAATACAATAAATAATCACCTTTGGTCGTACAACACTTAAAATATCTCATGAAATCATCATGACACATTGATGATGTCATTAAACATACCAAAACCCTGAAACTGCATTTTTACTATTCACAGAAAATTCATCTTTCTCAGAAACATCCAAAAATTTCACCTTAACAAAATATCGATGCTCTGATTAAAAATATGAAATCCATTTTATAAAAATAATTTTCTAATTATTTTTAATTTAATTTTTAATAAAAAACACTATTCGCTCGAAAAAACTAATACTTGACTAATAATTTATGAAACCGTTATTTACCCATTTTATTGAATCGCATTACTTAATCAAGGTGTCTAAATTATATTAAAAGATTCTTTAAGTGAGATTACTAATCCATTTGGCCACATTACTAATCCTATGTGTAAAATCACTATTCATAATTTACCATTCATCAAAAATTAAGTTGATCTTATTAGACTCCAAATTCCATACTGAACACTTTTGCAGAAGAACAATTTTTGAAAATCATTACACATCACTAATTATTTAAGGATCACATAAATATTTTAAAATATCTTTTTTTTAATTCATCAATAAAATACGTCCTAAAATTTTCCGGACATTTGGAATTTCACAAACATCACTGACGGAAGAAATATCACTTTATTCATCCCAAGGGATTACACAAAGAAGCTATGGTCTTGTAACATAGCCCCTTATAACCCCATCATATGACCTAAGTGTAAGGTGTGCTATGGTGAGAGAATCTGAGGAAGACTTAGATAACATTGCCCTAGTAGTAATCTCTACTAACTTGAACTTCTCCTGCATGCATTTCTGTTCAAGCTTGACACGCTGGAGTTCGGTTGGGCTTGGTCCAAAGCGAAGCCCAAAGATGCCACCTCCTTCCGAAGCTCTGATAAGTGGGATTCATAAGGTTCGATTCTACCAGATGAAGCCATATACTCCTCTTTCTGTTTTAACCATTAACATATCTATTAAATATCTAGAAGTAATTTAATATACTATTCAAAATGTTTGGGTCGTTACATTCTTTCGCCCTTAATAAATTTCTTCCCCCAAATTTTATACTTGAGGCCTAGTCGAAAAGGAGATGGTACTTTTTCTTCATTGTTTCCTCATGCTCCCAAGTCTCTTCTTTGTACTTATGATTCTTCCACAACACTTTCACAAGGTGGGCAGTCTTGTTTCGTAGAACCTTGTCTCTAAGGTCTAAGATCTCCACTGGCTGCTCCTCATAAGAGAGGTCATGTTCTAGTTGTACCACCTCTGGGTTCAGTACATGGGAAGGGTCGAGTATGTACTTCCTCAAGATAGATACATGGAAGACATCGTGAACTTGAGCTAAGATTGGTGGAAGTTCTAGACGATAGGCCAATGCTCCTATGCGATCAAGGATTTCATAGGGACCAATGTACCTAGGGCTGAGATTCCCTTTCTTCCCAAACCGCATGACTCTCTTCCGTGGAGAAATTTGAAGGAAGACTTTGTCTCCAACACCAAACTTCATGTCCCTTCAACAGTTTTCAACATAGTTCTTCTACCGTCTCGGATCAGCCTTTATGTGTTGTTGGATGGCATGAACCTGTTCTGTCATCTCTTGCACAAGATCAGGCCCAAGAAGCATTCTCTCACCAGTTTCATCCCAACAAGTAGGAGTTCTACATTGCTTTCCATACAGAGCTTCATAGGGTGCCATCTGAATACTCGAATGGAAGCTATTGTTATAGGAGAACTCAAATAATGGGTGGTTTTGATTCCATCCACCTTTAAATTCCATTGAGCATAATCTCAGAAAGTCTTCGAGTGTCTGAATTGTCCTTTCAGATTGGCCATCAGTTTGAGGATGATAGGTCGTACTAAAATTCAAATTAGTATTAAGAGCATGTTGAAGACTTCTCCAGAATTTTGATGTGAATCATGGATCACGATCAGACACGATGGATAGTGGTACCCCATGTAGCCTTACCACTTCCTTTACGTATATCTGGGAATGTTGACCCAGAGAGAAATCTTCACGAATAGAGATAAAATGGGTGGTCTTGGTGAGACGGTCCACAATAACCCATATTGCATTATTTCCATTGGATATTTTCGGGAGACCAGTTACAAAGTCCATAGTGATATTATCCCACTTCCGTACTGGTATGGGTAGTGGTTGTAATACCCCCTTAGGAAGTTGTCATCCTACCTTTACTTGTTGACACACCAGGCACCTTGTAGTGTAATCAGCAATATCCCTCTTCATGTTATTCCACGAACAATGACCACGAAGGTCTCTATACATTTTAGTGCTTCCCGGATGTATAGAGAAAGTAGAGCTATGAGCTTCATCCATCATTTCTTTCTTTATCTCCGGAATAGATGGAACACATAGTCTTGTACGAAATTTTAATACACCTTCTTGATCAATATTGAAATCAGGGAACTTCCCATCCTTTATAGCCTCAAACTTATCCTGCAGCAAAGGATCTGATTTCTGAGCTTTTTTTGATCTTGTCTAGTAGTGATGGTTGAGAAATCATTTGGGATAAGGTCGATGATGTCCCTTCCCTTAAAATTCCCATGTCTAGCATTACTAGATCTTTAATCAAGGGATCTCCTAGGATCCTCATTGTTCCCAGAACAATAGCATCTTTCTGCTTAACGCATCTGCGACATTGTTTTCTCTTCCAGGGTGATAATGAATTGAACAATCATAGTCATTAATAATCTTAAACCAGCTCCTTTGTCTCATGTTCAATTATTTCTGTGTGGAAATATACTTTAACATTTGGTGGTCGGTGTATATATCACATTTCTCCTCATAAAGATAGTGCCTCCATATCTTTAGAGAAACAAAACTACCTCTAGCTCTAGATCATGCATTGGATAATTCTGATCATGAATCTTAAACTATCGACATGCATAATAAATTACATTGTCATTTTGCATGAGGACGCACCCAAGCCCTTTCAGAGATGCATCTCTAAAAATAATGAATCCTTCTCTGATAGAGGGTACTGTTAACACAGGTGCAGTAACCAATCTTCTCTTCATCTCTTGGAAACTTTCCTCTCATTCCTTTTTCCAGAAGAACTTAACCCCTTTTTGAGTCAACTTGTTTAGCGAATTAGAAAGCCATGAAATTTTTTTTCACAAACCTCCTGTAATATGCCGGTAAACCAAGGAAACTATGAATCTCAGTTACTATTGTGGGTTGAGGCCACTCTTCCACAACCATTGTCTTTGCAGGTTCAATTGGGATTCCTTCATTGGTTACGATGTGTCCCAAGAAATCCACTTGTCGTAACCAAAACTCACACTTACTGAACTTTCCAAAGAGAATCTCCTTCCGTAGAGTTTTCAAAATAACCCTCAGATGATCTTCATGCTCCTCACAACATTTTGAATATATAAACATATCATCAATAAAAACTACCACAATGTTATCATGGTAGTCCTTAAAGACTTTATTCATCAAATCCATGAAAATAGTAGGAGAATTAGTCAAGACGAAGGGCATAATAGTAAACTCATAATGCCCATACTTGATCGGAAGGAAGTCTTTGGAATATCTTCCTTCTTCACCCTCAGTTGATGATAACGAGATCAAAGGTCAATCAAGGAGAAAAATTGAGCTCCCCAAAGTTGGTCAAATAAATCATCAATTCTTGGAAGACGGTATCTGTTCTTCACTGTGATCCCGTTCAGTTATCTATAATCAATGCATAGCCGCATTGATCCATCCTTCTTCTTTACAAAGAGAATTGGTGCTCCCCAAGGAGACACACCTAGTAGGATAAACCCCTTCTACAAAAAGTCATGGAGTTGTTTCTTTAACTCTTCTAGCTCCACATTTTCCATTCTATACGGGGTCTTTGATATCGGTTGAGATCCAGGTACGAGTTCAATGGATAACTCTACCTCTCTTTCTGAGGGAGGTCCAAGTGACTCCTAAGGAAATACATCCACATATTCCGGAACAATCGGAACATCTTCTATTTGTATACTCCCTTTTCCTTCCTCATCATCACCGATTAACTCCATAAAGAAAGCTATAAGAGGTTCTTCTAGATAGGGATCAGTTCGGGATATATCTCCTTGGAAGATAATTGTAGGTCATTCATTTAAGACCACTGAGATTTCCTTACTTCTGTATTTGATCTTAGCATTATACTTTGAGAGCTAGTCCATCCCTATTGTAACGTCGAATTCCATCATGGGAATGACTACTATATTTTCGATAAGATTTTTCTCACTGAAGTAAACACTAGAGTCTCTAAACATTGTTGATGCATGGATAATCCCACTTAGAGTCTTGACTGAAAATTCTACCTCATGTAGTTCGGGGATTGATTCTATATTCTTTGAAAATGTGGAGGAAATAACAGAATGCATAGAACCAGAATCAAACAAAGTACTTGCTAGTTTTGAGAGGACAACAAGAGTACTTTCTACCACGTCATTCGGAAATTCAACTTCAGTTTTTGTGATAGCAAAACCATGACCTTTCTCCCTTGGCCTTTGCTGAGGTTGAAGGTGATTCCCCTATACTACCCTCAGATTTGGATAGTGATTAGCAAATTGACGAAGCTATCCACACATGAAGCATTTGAATTCGGGTAGGGTTGGAACCATCCTTCTTTTATCGTTAGTGTTGGGAAGTCGAGGCTTTAGCTCACTATGACAATTCTGAGAAATATGGCCCTCTCTTCCATACTTATATCACTTTACACTTCTGATAAAGCAGTGTCTCGGATGCTTCTTCCCACATTTATTGCATGTGGTAAGTTTCATTTGCTTTCCACCTCTTACCTGAACAAAAGTCTTCCCTATACTGGGTTCCAACGATCTCTTCTTGCCATTTGATTTATGAGACCACTGTGTCTCACCAAACTCTAGCTCGACTTTCATTGCACTCCGCACGATCTCCTCATAGCTATCGTAGTCCCGGTTGGCTAGATTCTTCCGCAGATGAGGTCTCAGTCCCCCGAAAAATCTGTCAACCTTCCCACATGGATCCATGACAACGCTAGTGGTATATTGTGAAATTCTGGTGATGTTCATCTCATAGCTTCTGACAGATTCTTTCTCCTTCTGCTTCAGTAGAAGATACTCTTTCTCCATTCTCATTATCATGGAATGAGAGAAATAATTATTAAAGAATATTCCCCGGAAATCCTCCCACTCCATAGCTTCCATCCCTCCTTGTGGCTTCATATTTTTGATCAGTGACCACAACTGATCAGCTTCTCCCTCTAAGCGGTAAACAGCAAGGGTGACTTTTTCTTGTTTCGAACAATGAAGTACATAAATGATCTTTTCAATGGAGTTTATCCATTGTTCCGCAACCAATGGGTCAGTAGATCCACTGAATGTTGGTGGTCGTTGATGCATGAAGGACTCAACATAATGTTGTTCCATTCATGGTGAGATTGGCCTCTCAGCTTGAATCAAGTTATTACTCATAACTTGAGTCAGTTGGTTCATCATTCACATGAATGTTTCCATTTCGGCTTCCATCGGAGGGCCGTCAGCACATGGTGCATTGCAGTCACCATCTGCACTGTTCCTCCTATTGCCCACCATTTTCTAATAGAATAAAAACATAGTGAGAAACATATTTCATTTATGAATTTTTTAACTACGACATCATGCTTAGACAATTACATTTTTCTTTAATTCCATTATAATGATTCATAAAAATATTTTGATTAACCAAACATGTCCCCCAGGAGTGTCGTAACCAAGAGTACAGCAAGGCCCGTTATTGTGCACCAGTTCTCGTTCGATTCTATATCAAAGCGGTGTTTCATGGGTTTTACCCCTATGTACATTTATGCCAGAGCCGCCTCTACTTTCACATATCAAGAAAGGGATGTATTTTTTTGATAAACCAATTACTCAATACTTACCAAAATACCAGGATGTTTTCTTATTTTTAAACTTTTCTATAGGGTTCATCCTAAAGATTTTATATCATAATTTTCACAAATAACTAAACCATTTTTTGATACCAACTGTGGCATCCTACCTTTTTATAACATAAACATTCATTACATTACAGAAAACTGAGTATCTTTAAGGTTTAGTGTCTTGGAAACCAGGAACAAAATACATGAAAATAATATAAAAAATTCTTCATAAAAACATTAAATGATTCTCTTTAAGTTCATCCTAGGTTCACTACTGCATCTCATAACCTGGGGACATACATCAAAAGAAAGGGTGAGCAGAAGGCCCAGTAAGGGAAACAAGAGAAACATTTTACATGTGAACTTGAGATACTTCAATAAGGTCATGAAAATAACATTAAGGAATGAGAAAGAAATCATGAGGCATATAAAAATAATGTTTTTCATAACTTGAAGATGCGGCTAGAACATTTTACAAAGACAATCATTTATGTTTCACAAAGGTCCATCCCCAAGGTTTCAATAAAAATTACCAAGGTTATTCACCAAGGTATCAGTCTAAATGGTCATCTCTAGAGATAAAGTATTTACCCAATGCATTGGAACTCTATTAGGGTGTACCCTTAATTTTTCATTATCAAAATTTGAGACACATATATCATCATCAAAATTTCATATATAACCCATATAGCATAAAATAAATGGGTTTCATTTCATAATCATAACCTTTTAAAAACTGCTTTTGAGACATGATCTTTATGTCACTTTAAACCCACGGAAAAGGAAAGAGGGTCTCATATATGTAAATACTAGAATTTAAAATATAACATTTTGATATATAGGTGAAACCCCCTTTAGAAGTAAGAGATTTTAGTATTCACTTAATACAATAAAATATATTTTTTGAAAAACAGAGAGACATTTTGAGACGGAAATTCTATAGCATAACAGCTATGTTTTGGGGTTTTTGAAAACATTGAAAAGAGAGGGGAAATGGGTCAAACATTCACAAATTACCCATAAAATAGTAGAGGGACAGAACATGAAGAATATATGAACATGTTAATGAAATTTGAATTCAATAACATTTGAAATAAAAAACAATGAAGGAAGACAAAAAATAGATTTCTCTTATGAAAAATTCGGCAGCCTAACGACGCCACTTAAACATCAACAAAAATGAATTGACGAGATCAAATATGGTATCTCATCATATGAACATAAAATTTCAGTATGATATACATATATATCATACCCCAAAATAATAAAAAGGAACTTGAGAGACTTTACGTGAAAGTAGAACTTTGAAAAATGAGAAAGGTGAAAGAATCCCTTAAAAATTCGACAGCCTAACGGTGCCAGTTAAACATTATTAAAACGAATTGATGAGAGAAAGAGGGGGTCTCTCATCATATGAACATGAAAAGGGAAGTAAGAGGAATATAAAAGAACATCCTCCAACAAAAGAGCATGGAGCATAAAATAAATGACATAAAAGAGATTACTTGAACTGAAAGAGAGAGGTAGGATCCCTTACCTTAAAATGTAACTCTTAAACCTCGAAGGTTTGGTTTTTGAAGGCTTGGGGGAACCTTGGGATGACTTCTTGGGAGATAATGTGACCATAGATTCGTTGGGGGAGAGTTGTGAGTGAAAACTAAAGGAATAAAGGGTGGGTATTTATAGGGAAGGTGAGGTGATACTTTAATAATTTCAAGGGACACCTCAAAAGTGGTTTTCTCAAAACCATGGGTATCCCATGGTATTTTCCATGGAGTTAGGCCACATGGGGACCCCAATACAATAATTAATCACCTTTGGTCATCCAACCCTTAAAATATCTCATGAAATCATCATGACATCGTTATGATGTCATTGAACATACTGAAACCCTAAAACTGCATTTCTACTACTCACTGAAAATTAATCTTGCTCAGAAAAATCCCAAAATTTCACCTTAACGAAATATAGATGCTCTGATTACAAGTATGAACTAAATTTTATAAAAATTATTTTCTAATTATTTTTTATTTAATTTTTAATTAAAAACACTATTCACTCGAAAAAACAATACTTGACTAATAATTTATGAAACAAATATTTACCCATTTTATTGAATAACATTACATAATCAAGGTATATAAAATATATTAAAACTTTCCTTAAGTGAGATTACTAATCCATTTGGTCACATTACTAATTCTAAGCGTAAAATAACTATTCATAATTTACTATTCATCAAAAATTATGTTGATCTTATTAGACTCCAAATTCCATACTAAACACTTTTGTAGAAGACCATTTTTTGAAAATCATTACACATCACTATTTATTTATGGTTTAAATAAATATTTTAAAATATCTTTTTTTTCAAAATTCATCAATAAAATACATCCTAAAATTATCCGGAAATTTGAAATTTCACAAACCTCACTAGAGGAAGAAATCTCAATTTATTCATCCCAAAGGATTACACAAAGAAGCAACAGTCTCGTCAGAGATCCCCTTATAACACCGGTATATGACCTAAGTGTAAGGTGTGCTATGGTGAGAGAATCTGAGGAAGGCTCAGATAACATTGCCTTAGTAGTAATCTCTACTAACTTGAACTTCTCCCGCAGGCATTTCCGTTAAAGCTTGACACGCTGGAGTTCGGCATGGGCTTGGTCCAAGCGAAGCCCAAAGATGACACCTCCTTCCTAAGCTCTGATAAGTGGGCTTCATAAGGTTCGAGTCTACCAAATGAATGCATCGACTCCTTTTTCTGCATTAACCATTAACATCTCTATTAAATTGGTAAGAGTAAATTAACATACTATTCAAAATGTTAGGGTTGTTACATTATATGATCATTTCATTACATCATTTCACCCTTTAATTGTTAGTATTTTGTTCCTTGCACTGTTTTGGGTGTGTTCATTACAAGTTCTCCAAGATCGGTTCATGATGGATGTTCTTGTCAATTGGAAGTGAAATAATAGAATATTAATGGAGTGGTATTTAGATATTTTTAGTACCATAAATTATACCGTTTATCATTTTTAAGTCTTACATGAGGATTATTCATAATTTAAATAATTATTTATTTTTGTTTAGGTCATTTTGGTGATTTTTCGATCCTAATGAACTCGTTTTAAAAAAAAATCAATAACATGGGTATAAAATGATACGGGGACCTTATATAAGATATAATACATAAATTATAATCTGTTTCAACCATAAAAATGGTTTTTTGACCAGTCTTGAAGACTTTAAATGAATATTAAATCACATCAACCACGATGTCGGTAAATCGACACACCACGGAAGATGTTTTAATTTCTTGAATTAGTGGGAGAGGATATGAAATTTAATGGTGAGTATTCCATAAACATATTGAAATACATAATATGTATGATACTGGATCATTCATTCCTCTTGTATAAGGGTTGGTGAGGAATGGAAAAGTAATGAAATGAATCTCGAAATAAAAAAAAGGTAAGAAATCCCATACGAAAATTTGGAAGCCTAACGACGTCACTTAAAATTTCATTAAATATATTGATTAGAGAAATTGGGTCCCTAAAAATTGTTAAATTGTTTTGGATTTAAGGGGAATGTGGAATTAAAAAAACAACAACATAAGCTAAAGGAAATTAAAAAGAATAACATTAAATGATATAAAGGAAGGAAAACTAAAGAAGATGTTTACCTCTTGATCTCTTATCCATGAGATCCTTCTTAAGGCCTTTGATTTTGGCCTTCTTGTGTGACCTGTAGGTCTAGGAGGTGGGGAAGAGTATTTAGAGGAGTATTGGGCAGAACATAGGTAAGGATAAAGTCTTGATAGGTGTGGGAGGATGTGGGGAATGAGTGTGGTATTTATAGTGGGGGAGAGGAGGTATTTTTCATTATTTTAATCATTATTATAATATTATTGGTCAATACTATGAATAGTCAAATTTTATGTGACCCCAAATTGTAATAATGGCATCTGAGTTTTAACCAAGTGGTCTTACATCATCCTCAAATATCCTATGATGCAGTAAATCAAGTACTTCACATTTATCTTATTTAATCGTATTTTACTATTCAATAAAAAATCTAGAATTCCAGAACATTCCAAAAAATTCACCCTTAGCATTTTTCAATGTTTATAATTCAAAAATGATCTCCAATTTTTGAAAATAATTTTAAAAATATTAATATATTTATTTTTAAATAAAATATTTCTTTATTCAAGAATTTACAATTTTTAAACTATAACTCCTTTTATTTCACATTGAAAAATTAATCAAGATGTCATTATATTAAAGCCACAATAAAATAAAATAATAATATAACTCACTATTCAATTGGGTAATATTATTATTCATATAGTTACATTACTATTCAATAAAAATCAAGTTTGTTTCATTAGACTCCATAAAACTTATCAATCATATTTTTGGAAGAATATTTTTTTAAATTCAAAATATAGAAGCTATAAAATTATGTTTAATGGTTATATATAAATATCTACTTAAAAAATGTTTCATGAATTTAAATTTATTTTTAGAAGACCTTGGTGTGTTAAAATATCCCCACCTTCTAAAAATTGTGTCCTCACAATTTTATTTACACATTAAACAAGTGAGGGTACCTTTCCATCCTGGCATTTTCAGAATCCCGTGTTTCTTCTTCAACCATTTGGTTGGTCCGTTAAACTTTTACATAGTCGGTTAACTTATTCCGAAATAAATGTTCCCTTCAATCAAGAATCTGAATTGGTTTCTCTTTATAAGAATGGTTCTCTTTCAGATGAACTACTTCAGGGATCAGGAAATGAGATTAATCTGGCACATAATTCCTCATCATTGAATCAAGAAAAACATTATGCAAATGAGTTAAACTCGGAGGAAAATGTACTCAGTATGCAACATGACCTACCCTCTCGGGGATTTGAAAAGGACTGATGAACTGTGGACATATCTTCCCTGTCATAACAAAATGCATCAAACTTTTCCAAAGAGATATTTTAAGGGAAACATTGTAACCTACCTCGCAAGAGAATCCCTTCGTTCTGTTATCTCAATAACTTTTCTTCCAGCTCTGTGCTACCCCCATGTGCTACTAGATCATCTTCAATTTCTCGGCCACATTCTCAACTAATTTTGGACCCATCAACTTTCATACACCAACTTCATCCCAAAATACTGGATTGTGACACCACTTATCATAAAATTCCACAAAAGGTTCCATCTTTATAATGGAATAAAAGATTTATTATAATAAAAATCATCTAAAAAATTTTGATGATCCCAACATCCCTGTTAGTCCATTGATCAAGCTTGAAGAATATCCTTGAATGTCTAAATCATTCGTTCTGACTGCCTATCTGATTGAGGATGAAAAGATATACTGAAATCTAATTATGTGCACATTGACTTCTTAACCCCCTTAAAAAAATTAGAAGTGAACCTATGATCCTGATCTGATACAATAAAAAGAGGAAATCCATATAGCATTAAAGTTTCTTTGAGGTATGATCTATAAATCTGATCTAAAGACATTTTATCTCAAATATATAGAAAATGTGCAGTTTTTTCATCCGATCAACAATAACCCAAATAGCATTGTTACTTCGAGATGTCTTAGGTAGTCCCACCATGAATTCATTAGATATATTCTCCCATTTCTACAATGGAACAAGAAAAGGCCGATGCATCCCCTTTTCTAACTGCCTCTTTGATTTAACCTATTTTCATGTCAAGCATTTCATGGTTAAATCAACAATATCTCTTTTCATTCCATCCCATCAATAATACATCCGAAGGTCTCTATACATCTTATTACTGTCAGGATGAACTGGAAAAGGAGAACTATGAGCTTCAAAAAACCAATATGTCTTCAACTATGAATCCCAAGGCACACACAACATTTTACCAAATATTAACACACAATATTCTTGAAGATTAAATTATGGGAACTTACCTATTTTAAACAATTCATCCTCTTTCTCCAGCCCATGGTCTTCCTTAAGCACTTTCTTAATTATGGCTGACAACGGTGACTGTAATTATTCCTAAAACAAAACAGAGGAATTTCCTCCACCAATAACTTCTAAGAAACAATTTATCAAATCATCAATCAAGGGATCATGTTCCAAACATAACATGGTTAATGCTGCATAGTATTTTTCGACTCAAGGAATCCAATACTTTGTTTACATTTCTTGGATGGAAATTGATCATGAAATCATAATCCTTTATCAATTCAATTCATCTAATATACATAGTGTTTAATTCAATCTGAGTGAATATATACTTCATAAATTTGTTGTTAATATAAATATTACATTTGGATCTGTATAAATTATAACTTCAATATATCAAATAAAAACCCACAGCTGCCAATTTCAAGTCATGTGTGGGATTATTTAACTCATGGGGATTTAATTTTCTTTAATTATAAGAAATTATCTGATGATTTTGCATCAAAACACAACCATGTCTCTTTATAGAATCATCACTGTAGATGAGAAACTCACCATTTCGAGAAGGCAAGGACAAAACCCAAGCATTCACTAATCTCTTCATCAATTAGTAAAAACAAAAATCACTTTCTTCTATCCAAATAAATTCAACCCCTTTTCACATTACTATAGTTATCGGTCTAGATAACCATGCAATTTTCTTAACAAACCCATGGTAATAACCTTCATATAAAAGAAAACTAAAAAACTATGTAACATTTGTAGGTCTTGGCAATTCGTCAATAATTTTTTTAGCAGGATCATCTATTATTCAATCCTTATTTAAATGTTCTCAAAAAAGGAAATAACATGTAACCAACAATCACACTTGGTGAATTTTCAATATAGTTTATTTTCCATTAATGTTTGTAAAATAATCCTTATATATATTTTTTCCCATTTATTTTTAGAAAATACCAAAATGTAATTTATAAAAAAATCAAAAACATATCCATGAACTCATCAAATATTCTATTCAAAAGATTCATGAATACATATAGTTAATTATATAAACCAAACAGCATTAAAAAAATCATAATACCCATATCTAGTATGAAATGATGTTTCTTGGATGCCATCCACCTTCACCTTCAGTTGATGGTATCCAAATATTGAGTCAATCTTTGAAATTTACTAAGCTACCTGGACCTAATAAAACAAGTCATTGATGAGTGTCAGAGGATACTTGTTTTTAAAAGTGATGTTATTCAAAGCTATATTATCTATACAATGTTACATGGAACCATATTTCTTTTTTAGGAACAAAACAAAATCACCCCATAGTGATGTGGTAGGATGAATGAATCATTTATCAAGAAAATCATGAAACATATTTTTTTTTAATTCAAGAAGATTTATTTGAGCCATAGGATATTGGGGTTTTGAAATTATATTAGCATTTAGAACTATGTCAATTATGAATTAGACTTCCCGATCAGGTATAACACACAGGTAAAACATCATGAAAATCATCATGGTATTCATTTACCACTGAAACATCATTAATTTGAATATTTCCATTTTTTAAAAAATATGACCATGACAACTTTAATTTCCATCATTAAATAGTTTCTCATATTCCTAATATGATATCAATTTTATGGGTTTGTTCTAATATAAATACAAAAATACTTTATGAAAAAAACATCTTTAGCTCAACAATCAATCTTAGCATGATAAAAAAATCAATCCATTTGAAGAATAACATCAAACATGACTAAGGGGAAAAAAGGTTTTCATGTAAATTATTTCCACACACCACAGTTGAAATATTCTTATAATTCCACTTTTCTATAATAGATCCCATGGTCTTTTAACAATATGTTTTGGTCAAATTTTTTGAGGTGATATTTCCAATTTAAGAGAAAAATTTGCAGAAATGAAGGAATGTGTAGAGCCCGTATAGAAAAATACATAATCAAAATCTAGGTAAACAAAAAATGTTCATAATATTACTTCATTGGATGGCTTAGAATCTAATTATGTAGTCGCAATGGATCTCATTACACCTTTATTCTTATATTCTAGCTTCTTTGAATCATTCAGATCTCTCTTTGGGATAGGATTTTTATAATTACCTATCTCACCATATTTAAAACAATTAATATTTTTCTTTTTAGGATTAGTATTAAGATCATTTTCATTAAAATCAGAAGCCATATTTCGAAACATACCACATCGAAAACTCTTCAAAATTATGGCATGGATTTCCCCATGGTGATTTTTCCAATCTTTTCGCAAACTAGAAACTTTATTTTAGTTCAATCATATTTCATTGGTGGATTCTTACCCATATCGTGCCACCTGGACCTCTTATTCTTCTTGTTTCTAAAATACACAAGATAAACATCAAACGTCATATCTACCCTCTATGCACTCAGACAAGTTCCTCATAACTTTTAATTCATGGGAGGCTAACACCCTTTGATACCTTGGGATCAATAATGAGGAAAGGTGGTTGATTTTTCTATCAAGATCCAGAATATGATTTGGAGCATACCTCACCAGTTAAGTTAATTTCACTTCAAATAAAGGAACTGAATCTTCCTCCTTTTTCTTCAATTAATTTAATTTCTTCTCCATCCTATCTCTCCCCACCGTAAGAGAATATTTTTCATGGAAAATATTTTTAAACTCATCCCACTCTAATGCATCAATATCTTCTCTATCCCTATTTTAATTTTCTATTGAAAACCAATAATTACCTTCACCTTCAAGATTATAAATTCAAATAGATGACTTTTGATAATCTAATCATCCCATAACATTAAATATCTTTTCAAGGGATTTAATCCATCCTTTAACCGCTACTGGGTAAGAAGACTTATTGAAAGTAGGAGGGTGTTGTTCCATAAAATGTTCCACTATTGTCAAGTTCCATTATCGTACCTCTAGGTCTCTTTCATGGTGGACATCACCATTAATTACCTGCATTTGTTCATCCATTACTATCAAAAACTTCTCGGTTTCTATCCCTACCATTTCGGGCTGCAGATTCTGAAGGATGTCATTCTGTCGGTGCCTATCCTCTTTATCGTCCATGTTTCTTCTAAGAAGAATAATTCTGAACCAAAATATCATATTTAAAGGAACATGGTAATATTTAAATTCTATAACATTACAAATTAACCAAATAGTAAAAAAACATTTATGTAATTATATTAACATTATCCTAACTCCTAATATTATTTAAATGATCCTCTGATACCATCTATAATGACATGAACATATTACATTAAATAATCTTGAATTTATTTATGAAATAAATTTCTTTTAAATTGAGGATATTTTAATGGTTTGATCATTAGATATTGGGACATAATAAATTCATACCATTAAACATTAAATAAATAGTGGACACCATAAAAAATAGTATTCATTTCTTCCAAAATGTAAAAAATTTCAAAAAAATTATTTATTTGATAGTGAACCAATCATTTATGTAGAATTATTTATTTTCCCTACACATCCTTATAACTTGTGAAAATATTTTAAAAAAGTTGGGATGAGCACAATGATATCTGCAAGGGGTATAAAAAGAAGGTGATAACACAGTATTCCATGAATACTTGTATCAGATGAAATTATTTTCAAAAGATATACTTGTCACCCATATATTCTTACTTTGTGAAATATGAAATTTAAAAATGAATCCAAAAAAACAAAAATAGGAAAATAGAGGAATCTTGGGTAATTATGTACATAATATTTTATCCCTATAGACTACCTTATAATTTTTAACCCTCACAGCTGCCATTCAATTTGTTTAACCATCGTAGTTACACTTGGAGTAACCATATGCTCGAACTCCTTCATACACATGCCCAATTAATTAGAGGGATATAGAGGTCTCAACATTCTTCATAAAAAAATTGATCAATCCATAACAAAAACATACAGCATGAATAATTTCATAAAAACACTTCTTTTGAATTTCGTAAAATAGAATTTTAAAAGAGGAATTTAAAAGTAAACCCACTTAAAAAATTTCTATAATTGAATAGATATATAATAGAGTGGATGGAATATGTTTATACAATGTGAATACACATAATTAGTTAAAATATAATCATAATTCAACCAAAAATCAATTTTAATACCACAGAAATCTAAAAGTAGTAGGTTTACCCAAAGAATGGAAATCGGGTTATGAATTCCCATACCTTGGGGTTTTCCTAAATAAAAATCCATTAAAACTATTTTATAAATGTTAGTAGTGTGTTATTAATATCATAAATAAACATATACATTTTATAATACCTTATATAATCATTTCATTACATCATTTCACCCTTTAATTGTTAGTATTTTCTTCCTTGCATTATTTTTGGTGCATTTTTTACATGTTTTACATGATCGGTTCATGATGGATGTTTGTTGTAGATTGGAAGTGAAACACTAGAATTGTAATGGAGTGGTATTTAAATATTTACAGAACAATACATTATAATTTTTATTATTTTTAATTCTTACATGATCATGATTCATAAGTTAAATCAGTATTGATATTTGTTTAGGTCATTTTGGAGATTCTTTAATCGTAATGAACCCATTCATGCTAAATTGATAAGGGGTGGTGAGAAAAGAAAATGAAAAGAAAGGAATTTTGAAATAATTCAAAAGTTGATAAATCCATTTTGAATATTTTTCAGCCTAACAACATCGTTTAAAATTTCATAAAATATTTAATGGGAGAAAAACGGTCCCTCAACATTCATAAATAATATGGGCAATAAGGGGGGTATGGAATCACATATCCCAACATAATCCAAATTAATTAAAAAAATAACATAAAATGAACATAAAGAATGAAAACAAAAGACGATGTTAACTTATTGAAATCTTCTCTTTGAGATCCTTCTTAAGGCATTTGTTTTTTGGATTATGGTGATACCAGAAGTTCTAGGATGTGTGGAATAGCCTTGGGAGGAGTACTGGGATGAACATAGGAAAAGATGAATTCTTTAGAGGTGTGGGTGGAATAGGGGAATGAGGGTGGTATTTATTGTGGATGGGAGGAGGTATTTTTCATTATTTTAATCATTATTATGATATTTTTCTCCAGACAATAAATTGTCTTATTTCATGTGACAAATAATAGTAATAATGGAATGTGAGTTCGAACCAAGTGGTATTAAATCATCCTTTAATCACCTATGATGCAATAAATATATTATTTAGCATTTATCATATTTTATCGTTTTTTATTATATATCAAAATTTCTATATTTATAGAATATTCCCAAAAATACATCCTTACCATTCCTCAATATTTCGAATTCTATAATGAACCTCATTTTTTTAAAATTATATTCTCGATATTATTAATTTAATTTTTAAATAAAATCATTATTTATTCACAAATTAAAAATTTTAAAACTATAACTGCTTTTATATCACATTGAAAAATTATTCAAGATTTCATTAACTTCAAGACATAAGAAAATAAAATAATAATATAATTTACTATTCATTAGGTTCATATTTCTATTTATATTACTATTCATAGGGGTACATTACTTTTCCATAAAAAAGTTGGTTTCATCAGACCCAATATAACATACAGATCAAAATTGTTGATGAATATTTTTATGAATTTCAAAACATTGAAGCTGCATACTTATTTTTAAAGGATGTTTATAAATATCCACTTAAAACAATGTATCATGCATGTCATTTTATTTTTATAAAACCTTGGGGTGTTACATTCTTAGCTTTAAACACTATAATAAATGTATTTTTAAAAACCTCTATGTAGTTTAAATTTGAAGTTTATTTAAAATATATCTCATAAGGATTCATATCAGAGTACAGCTAGTAGAAACATTGATTTGGGACATAAACTATTTATTTGACTACTTTCATCAAAAAAATATCTACAACTATCAAGTCGATCAACATTCTTGATTCCATCTACAAAAAACATATATTTATTCTATCATCACCACTACAGTGATGCTTTGTGTGTGGTTCTCTAAACTCATAAATAATATCATAACATTGAAGAAAATATCTAAAATTACAACCTATATATTCCCAACCATTATTAGTATGAATCTTATTTAGATAATATCCACATTATTTATTCAACACATCTCCGAAAACTCTTAATCAATTTTCAGGCCTCTGATTTATGACTCAGAAACATAACACATTTATATGAGTAATGTCATAAATAAAAAATGATGTACTTATCTACATTTTTTGACTATTTAATTAAGTGATAATTGATATTTGAATGTATAAAATACAAGGAAAAATTTTAATATATCTATATTTACAAATGTAAAGAGATTTTAATCTATCATTTTTTAGAAAAAGAACAACACCATTCTCTTCTTCTTTTCATGTCATGAATATTGTAGACACTTTCTATATTCATTAGTTTTGTCATTATCCTCTAAAAAATATTCTCTATCCTTTTTCTATATAATCAATTTTATTTCATCATCTTAGATAGAATGAACATTGTAAACCCCTAGCATAGAAAAATTTTCTCTTTGTTTGTGGGACTTGTATTATATCTTTACTATCTAATATTCTCTTAACAAAAAAACATATTTTCTAAAAACACCCTTATTCCATCCATCTTAAATTTGTGGAACAGATAATATATTGTATTTCATCCCATTAAAAACAAGTACCTTTTGGATTATAACTTTTCTTCTCCAATGATAGAAGATCATATTCCTTTAATCATGAAATAATAATTATTAAAAAAATTTTAAAATCAACCTTATTTATAATATTCCACATTCTTTAATAACTAATAATAATTTTTTCATGTGTGAAAAGATCACACGATATAATATCCAAGGTTATTATCCATTTATTGCATTGAGATCAATTTAACAAATACGGATTATTCATTTCGCTTTTCATTCTTCACATGTGGATTTTAACATTTTTTATATATAATTTTGTTCTAGAATCATTATTTGAAATCCTTTTAACTATTTCTAGGTTTACCACATTATTCCTAAATAGATTCCAAAGGTTAGAATCTATTTCATCATTTAAATAAAATTTCTTTGTTTTCCGTCATTGATTGTGTTAAATTCCCCTCAAAAAGTGCCTCTAGTTTCTCATAGGTTGATTATAACATTAGTTATTAATCTATAAAACATATTTGGTATTCCCAAATCCTCCAAAATTCTAGAAGCTAATATAAAAATTATAATTCCTTATATAACTTAACTACATCGAAGGGTTTTTCTTTTTTGTCAATTATTATACATTCCCATGTTTAATTTTTTAACAAAATGTTTAGTTATATCATAGTATTTTATTCTTTAGATAATAATTTTTCATATCCTCACAAAAAAACTAAATAGTTGAGACTTTTGGTTCGTGTCATGAGACCTTAGAAAATCAATATTCTTCAACTGTGCTTATTAATTCTATATACCTGATCTTTTAAAATTAATTTTTCTTTTTATAATGTTTATAATTATTATCAACCATTTTGTGTAAATTTGGATTATCTCTCATAGGTATACACTTCTTAGAGAATTCACCGAATTGTTTCACTATCTTATCAAATTTAAAATTTATTTCTCAACATTTAAATGTTTTTGATTAACATGATATAACTATTAAACCTTCATATTCAAATTTTTTCAGAATTGATGTTGATTTTTTTATTTTCATCATCCAATGTTGTCAATACATTTTAGAAGAATGTACATTTCTTAATAAAAATATTCTATATTGTTTGCTAAAATATTTCCCATTTTAGACTTCTTGTTTTCTTTTTAAGTCATATAATTACTAGAAGACAATATTTCAACTCTAGTTTTCATATATACTCCCTTCATTCCTATTATTCTTATACTTCTAAGAAACTACATTCATTACTATTGAATTATTCAAAATTTAATTTTGTTCTATGAGTTTTTTTGGAAGAATCATTACTAATATTAACAACCACTTCTTCACAATCATCATCTTCTTTCACATTTAGTAAATAGTTTCTCAATTTATATTTAGGGAACCTAATAAATTTTTCCAAGGATAATACATGGATTTTATAACTTATTATTAATGGATCATCTTGATTTTTTCCATCATAATTAATTTCTACTTCTTTCATTCAATGTGGACTATTTGCTACTAAATTTCCAATAGCTCTGCACCCATAAAATTTGAGTGGTAAAATTCCTATTCTTTTTTTTCACATTTTTAGAATTAATTACATATAGTAGTTATTATTTTTAGAAGACTCATCATTGATATCATATTCACTAGTTTATTTATTAATACTTATCTTATAATTTCCTTTTTTATAAGCTTCTAAATAAATTTCTCGATCATCCTTCTCTTTTTAATTAAAAAATTTTTTTCTTCTCATTTTATATTTGATGAAAGTAATATATTGATCATACATAGATAAAATATCAAGATATTTATCATCCAATGATGAAAATTGTCACAATAATTATTAGGAATAATTGAAAAGATCTTTTCAAAATTTTATGAATCTTCTAACTTTTCACCAAGACATATTATGGTTCTAATGATTTTATTCATCCTTATAAAGAAATCACCCACAGATTCATAATCACACAACGTTTTATCACCAAGATTTTTTATCTATATTTTTAACTTTTTTTCTCCACTTATGTATTTACTTAAAAAATACTTTTTTAAATTCTCTCATAATCCTATAACATCTTCAAATCAACTAAATAATAGGAACTCACTTTTGGAGAGTGATAAAAGTAAATCATTTTTCTCTCGACAATCATTTTAAAAATTATTATTATCAGTATATATTATGGGAAAATCATTTATTATAATGTTGGAAACCCTCTGTATCATCCTTAGGAACCTCATAGATAATTTACATAAGATAAAGTAGAATTCTTCCCTTCCAAATATGATAGTTATTTCCATGGATAAATGGAATCCCATTATTATTCATATAAAATACTATATCAATAAAAATGAATACTTTATTAAAAATAACCATATAATACACTAAAAAACTATCATTTGATGGGGTTATATAAATCATCAGATATCATTGCAATTATAGATCACTATATTTAGCAAAAAATCTTGCAATGTCATCACAGATAAAAGATGTATCAAAATTTTCTATATAAACTACTATAAATAATCACTAATAGGAATTAATATGTGGTCACTATGTGACATATACTTCTCTAAACATTTTCTTCTTTAAAATATTTATTCACTTTATAGGACAATATTTGGTCACAAATTACACTTTGTACTATTTATGAAATCTTCGTCGATTCATTATATTTATCTATTTTATTGATATGATATTCTATCAGTAGAAATCTTTCCAAAAACTTATAATAACCAGTACTAATTTATAATTTTTTCCATTCCTTCACCTACACACATATTCTATCCCGTTCCACCTTTAATGAGACATTTTTTGGTGTCTTCAATCCATTTTCTCTTTTCAAAACATTTCAATTTTAGTGAAAGATATTCTTCAACCAGGAGTTTCCTTGGTTGGAGACATCCTTACTCAAATATTGTATTTTATATTTTCATCTTCTATATCTATCATAGACTATTTTTTTAGCACTCAAGATTTAATATTCATGAGTATTACACTATCTATATTCTGTACTTGAACCCATTTATATATGAATGATTTGGAATAAAGGATGGAATCTGATTTTTTTTCTCACTCACAAAATTCTGATGCTCCATCTATAAAACATTCACCTTGACACTTAACATGGCTCCTAGAGTATTCCTGAAACATTTTATAAAATCTGGAATCTTATTAATTAAATAAAATTCCTCAAAAATTAGTGAGAATAATATATTTTCCTCCAATGATATTTGGTAAAATATCATCTTTTCATTATCAAATTATAGATATTTACAAATATTTTCAATGAAAAATAAATCGACAAATAATTATAAAACATAATCATATGGTAAAATATATTAAAAAACTTTTTTCCATAATAGAATCAATTTTATTTTACAATAAAAAATTATAAGAACAATTATGAAAACCACCTCTAGACACATCCATCGTCTAATTTCATTCCTGAAAATTATTCTTCTATTTACTTTTTTATCAATCATTGTCTAATGTACTTTATATAATTTTTTAACAATGTTTTTCGATAAAAATCTATCAGTCTGATGATTTAAATATTTTAAGTAATATTTTATTATCTAAAGGAATACCTATTATTGTATTTTTTATATTGATCTTTATACGTTTTTAATTCATTTGATTACATTCATCATCATCTTCTCTTATACTTCAACAACATCCATCTATCATATAATCTTCAAAAACATAATACACCTAATATAAAATTCCAAACCTATGTATGAAAACTTCTATCTAATAATATTTGTCCAATATTGATAGTATGAATTTTAAATGTAAAAAAATATAACCCCTTCAACTTATGGTTGGATATTGAGGTATAACAATACTTATGATGTTTTAAATAATTAAAATGGAAATGAATCACCATATTTGTTTACAGAATAATTAGTCTGATGATCCTACTAAAAAAATAATTTATACCTAGAAAAAAAGTATTTATGGTCACCTCATTATCGAATCTTCTCTCTGATGGACTTAGTATGGAAAGCATTGTAATTTTTTTCATTTCATTCACCATATATTAAAATAACTAATAATGTTCGGTGTTTAGGGTTAAGAAAAACTAAGAGGAGACATGGAGGACACCTTCTTTAATCCAAATAAAATATTTAAAACTATTTCATCTCCTTCAAAAATAGATCCAAAATTCTTAGTCCCAACACATTAGTTCTCAATAGTTATGATTAAAAATGAACTTTATGTACCCTTTTATAAGTGAGGGGAGTGGAAGAAATATAATTTTTGTAAACATTTAAATATTATAATGTCTTATTTAGGGGAAGGTGGCTCCAAAACTAAATAATTTTGAAGTAAATGGGATTAAGGTATAAATACTATGATCTAATTAAAATAAATACAATACATTATGTCTTTATCACTTACTTTTTAACTTATTTAACCTGATTTATAGTTTAGCATTAGGACACATTTTTTCAAGGTTTCTATTCATAATGAAAATAATTAAATTAACCTCAATACTTAATTTGATCCTCCAAAATCAAAAAATATAATATATTTTTCAATATACAATTTGTTGAAGTGGAAGTGATTACTTTTATTATAAATGCATAAAACACAACAGAAGTCAATTTTATAGGAATAGGTGTCTTAAGCCCATAAATGAATCTACACCAAAATAAAACATAATTTTGATTCCAATGGATTTATTTATATTATGATTAATCAAATGTATTATATGTCACATTATTACAAAATAAAAGATATATTGGGACATTTAATTTACTTTATTTGAAGAAATGAAATGACAGTTTTGAAAAAATCTGAATTTTTTTATTAAATCAAAAATATATATTTTCATCAAAATACCAAAAAGCCATCATGATTTATATTTTATATTTTGTTTAAAAAAATGAAATTATTTTTATAAAATGAAATTAATAAAATCACAAAATTTATCTATTAATTAAAACCATTTAATTTATGGAAAAATAAGTTAAATAAAACTATTGTTTTTCAATTGGAAAATTTAATAAAATTATTTAAAATAATGTAAAAAATAAAATCCATAAAATTAATACATATAAACCATAAATTTCTTTAATTTCACAAATTACCTTGGTTGTCAGAATTAATATTGGAAAATTACATATATGTTGTTGCTGACACTTTAAACAACTAATCCTCTCATCAGAAAATCCAATCCTAGGCTAACACACATATATCATGTCAATCCTACATTCTTATTCATGATTTATGAAAAAAAATCTTTCCAATTGGAAAATATTCAAAACACATAAATCAAATGTCTTCAAAACTAAGTTCATAAAAATGTAAAATAAAAAAATAGTAACTTCAAAAACCATGAACTAGAATCTCATAACCTTGATTACCAGTAATTTCTATCAGAAAGGGTGTCATCGATATATCTATCGTATATCCATCATAGGATTTAATAAATTCGTAGATAAAGAATCTACCACCTCTAGAAATTATAAAACCAAAATAATCTCAAATATAATTTTGTGACGCTTCGACCGAAAACCCCCATCCCATTTGGGGTGACACATGACCTAATGTACACATATTTATATTACATTGACTATCTACTACTGGAGGGAGAATAAAAAAAATTATCTGGGAGACTTTTCCATCAATATCATTGCAATCAATAAATAAATAACCAATCCACACCCATATCAAATTATTAAGAATAATTAACCAAATCCAAAAATATGCATTGTGTTATCAAACAAATACATACTGATCACCAAATTAGTAAACCCCTTATAAAAAATAATCCAAAATAAAACACATGTATGATAGACCAAAATCTATCTCTTCTCCTCATCCTATTATCTACTACCCATTGATCTATATGAAAAATGATCCACTGCACATCCTATGCTTAGAAATGAAATTTGTGATAATGCAAATATATGCACTGATATGACCATGCAGGGTATGAACATATAACATAGTTGTGTACCATAAAAACATATAATATACACTATTTTGTTTGAGTATATTCATAATCGAATGATATAAAATTAATAAACATTCTCTTTAGATTATCAATGTTTAAAAAGTACCCTAAGACACCCGCTGAGTATACACATTTTCTAGGCATCATGTGCTTACCATGCCACCATGGAACTCTAAAATACCTATAGATGTGCCATACACAAACCCAATTGTAAAATATAATTATGCTATTGTTAAAGATTCATAAACTATTCCCAATGAATGATTGTGGGATTATATCTATACCTCAACCCCAAACCTGAACTGAAAGAAAGTGAATATTTTTCAACATCTCAAATCACATCTTGAACACTCAAGGTAGGGTCCATCAGTCATGTATCATGTAACATCATGATGCATATGTCTCAAGAGTGTTCCTTGTCCCAACAAAACTCATAGTATGGTTACTCATTCTAGTCCCACATCATTTCATGATTCATATTTTCACGCAGTCCTCAAACAAAGCCTATTAAAAAATATTCCACTTTGCCCACGACCCATGACTCTAAAGTTATGATACTCTACCCAAGACACCTCAAGGAAATTTCCATATTCTCTACCCTAAATCATAAAATGACTTATCCTTGTCATGGGAAACCCTTAGCCTATGACTACTATTCAAATAACCCAAAAAATAATGCACAAGTAGAAACACATAAGGTCACAA
Organism: Viscum album; assembly: GCA_963277665.1. Taxonomy (NCBI): domain Eukaryota; kingdom Viridiplantae; phylum Streptophyta; class Magnoliopsida; order Santalales; family Viscaceae; genus Viscum; species Viscum album. Next base: position 812,093,084 of record OY728122.1, on the reverse strand, counting down.
CCCAACAAATTTCTCACCAGATGATACTACGTAACTGGCAACTTGAGTCTTAACCCCTCATAACAACACATAATAAATCACCCATTATGGTTCCCACATGGTCCTCGAAACCATCCATCGACATTAAATATGGTATCAACTCAAGCACATCATACATATTTGAATGAAACTACCTGAAGGCTCATCCCAACCTAGAACCCATAGCCTTATACAAATCATTTACCATGTCAATCGTTACTCATGGTCTTTATTACCATGGACCAACCCAATTCATCATTCCCTACCTGACATGGTTTCAACATGATAGGTCTAATTTCTATCAATAACCCCCTTGGAAAACTGATTCCAAGTCCTAAAAAATTTCCCTAGTGGTATACTTGGACTCATTAAAAATCTCCAAAGGGAGATATCTTTACATTAACTAATAAGAAACCCCAATCTAACACATAATATAATTCCATGAAGTTTCCTACCACTCCTCACAAAAACCAAGACTCTCGTCCAACCTTATGAGGGAGGTCATACTCAGTAATAAGATGCAAGACTATCATTTACGTCCCAACATAGAACCAAGCCTCTCATGCCTACCCCTTATCCATAGAATTTCATAATAGGATATCATGCATCACTACTAATAACCTGAGAGCTACACATTTCCTTTTGTAAACTCATCCGACAACCTCTTTCCTTTGTGACATAATCGTAGGGTTACCCCAGTCTACCCATTGTTCCCAATGGAACATGGTATCATCATGTGAGGTTTAAGGACACCTCGAATCCTCACTTAAAGAATCCATTAGTCATTATACCCACGTTCAAACCAATGTAGTTATGTAGGAATGAAAACACTTAAATATACATGAATATAAAATAATATTATCATGTCCAACTTCCTGAAACATAGAGTGAACCCCCCTCCAAGATCAACCAATAAGAGTCATAGCCTGCTGATGCTCATCCACCTTCACAAGATCTAACAGCATGATATGTGTCACGCATAATAAATTATTAAAAATTTTCATTTAATTTTTAATATAATTTAAATCAACATAAATTCCAGAAACCCCTTTATGTGGAACCTTCTCACAGAGAAATTGAGTATTAATGTGTGTTACACTCTCAAAATTCAATCATAAGTAATCCAAAATAAAATCCCAACCTATATTCTCAATTTAATATCGAATTTCATCCAATAGTAGAAATATAACTATCTAAATTCATCGGGTGTCATAGAATTAATTTAATGGTAGGAGACAATGTAAAAACATCATCTTGAGTTCTCATCGTTCCTTTGTACATGGGAACCCCATCATCATTTTTTGTTCCACAAGGATTGAGTGGAATCGACACATAAAACAAGACCAAAATAATACCCATATTTGGGATATCGATACGGAATAATAATGTAAGGAAACTACAGGAGAAAAATTCTAAAATACACCTCCAAGAAATATTCTTTGGCATGGGGAATTAGTGTGAGGGAAGAAGAGTATAGGAGTGGAATAATGACCCTCCCCATAAATGTTTGGTTGAGAAATAATAAATGGTGTTTGACCCCTTATTATTTAAAAATCCCCATATTGTTTTCACGGTGTGAAAAACCTTGGTAGACGAGTCCTATATGTATCTTTAATTCATTCATTCAATGGAAACATATTCCAACTGTGAATAGGTTGTTGTTAATGTTTTATAATACCACAATGACTCCTCCCATATTTTATTCCCTCCCAAACAACCCATGTGTACACTGACCCCCAAACCATGTCTAAAAGAAGCTATTTATTGATGTTTAAACCCTCAGAATCCCAACCCATGCGCCAATTCACATAATGATTCCCTCATTAAATATAAAATTCCAATTATCTCAAAATATAAAACTCATAACAGTGCAATTTGTTACAAAATTGTATGAGTATTATGTATAGATAAATAGTTTATACTCTATTCCACCACAAATCTATTAATGGTTTTCCATGGGCTATAATTTTTGACCAAAAAATTTAATTATTATAGGTGAATTGATTGTATAATTTTTCCTTATATAGTACATTATGATTCAAAGGAGTAGGTGGAACTACAATTAATGAGATTTATATATTTTGAAGGAAATCAATGTAATTGTGTTCCAATATTAAATTTTCATATGTGATGAAACATTATGTAGTTTAATTTATCATACTCAACATGTTGGAAGTGATGATTATGTATTTTGGATTTGGGAGTGAATATTATTAGATAAATGAAAAGTGGTTGGATGATGTGTATGATAGAAATATTATTTCAAGGGTGGAGCCATGAATAATAATCCAATATTCAGTATTAGTGGATTTTGTAGTTCACTAGATATTTAGAAGGATATATACCAAGGAGGATATTCCATATATATGGTATTGTTTAATAATCCACCTTAATATGGGTTGATGTAATCATTAAATGATATAAACTCTAATGGAATAGGAGTCAATTTGAATTTATGTATGATGTTTTAAAATTAGAGATAACCTATTTGGATAAGTTTTGTGGATGAAATAAAATGTTTGGATATCAAGGATCTAGTTGAAAATAACAAAAGTGGGTACTCATGTGTCAATTAATCAAGACACCTTATTTGGGATTTAGATGAGGTTACTAAATTTTTATGGGTAGCCCATCTGATAATTGATGTCCTAATCATGGTTGAAACATATAATTTTTGGAACCTAATGGTGGGTACCATGGACCTTGTGGTCTCATTAGAATAATGGTGGATACATCCAATATTCATATAGAAACAATAACACCTCATTTGATGTAGGGGAGGGTTTTTTTTGTTAATTTCGACATTGATTTATTCGAAATATCTTTATTCTTCCTCACTTATCATTTATATATAGTAATTGTGCCCCCTCTCATATTCCACGAATGTGGATCCTCATACACTATATGATCATAAAATTAGATGTTAGAATTATTTATGATTTTTTTATATTTTTAACCTATCATGCCTTTAAATTCATGGTAAAATTCAATAATTATTTATTATTTTATTCAAATCTCAATTTTTGTGAAATTAACTGATTTCATGATTCTTCTAAATTATTGATAAATCAACCCATAATAATTCATGGGTTAACTCTAATGATCACGTCATATGTGTTACATAACATGTTAATCATTTTATTATGTAATTGTCCACATTTTATTGGAATGTTATTTAATATTTCATGAAGGGATACCCAACATAGTATCGATAGGATAAAAAATAAAAAAATAAAAAAGTTAAATCCATATAGTGTAGAAATTGAAATTCAATACATGTTTGATTGGTTTTAAGACATTATAGTGACTATGTATCCTTGGGATCTCTAGGCTTGTTAAGTGTGATAGGCCCTAAAAGTGTCTCTAGTTGATAAATAAATTATAGGGGTCCTAGGATGGACTCTTAAGGGATTTCTAGAATGGTTTGGTGAGGGATGACAATTTAATCTCATACTTCTATGATCATCTTATTGTTGGAATTCATTAATATGGTTAAAAAAATTTATAGACGATGAATTTTATAATAAACATATATTAAGAATAATAATACATGGGTTGACTAAGGAATACATGTATGGATATAATAGAATTCTTACTTATTGAATGGTTTAGTTGAGGGGATCACCATAAGGATTGCCTATATGTAACTTGACATGACCAATAACCCTTAAAATTAATCACTGAGGGATACATGGCAGTTTTGGGTTGTCTTTTTTCATATAAACAATGTGTGGTTTAATGTTCTTTGGGTTAGGCCAATATATTGTAGTATTTTATGTTCATATTTGAAAATTATATCACTATATTGAAGAATAATTAGATAGTGAATGAATAATGCCTAAAAAAATTGGGATTAATGTTGAGGGTAATGTTATGGGATTTTGGGTTTAATTTTACTTCTGATGATCCATAGGACTTTCCAAACATAGTGTTAATTTTCTCCTATGGGTAGAATGAAAGGATAACATGTGGTTTTTATTTTACCAATGATTCATTTGTTAGGTTTGTAATGAAGGATTCCTTTCGGTGATGAAATCTACATGAGAGTGGTTATATTTTTTGGGAATATAATATAAGTATTGGGAAATAATTTTTGGATAATTAATAGCATATATTTCCTATTTTGATATGTAATAGCTGATAAGATCATCTTGAAATGACCTGTGAGTATGTGTGTTAAATGATGTGAATATAAGATGGGATTAATGGCCATCCGATTATTATAGTATTTATTATGGGATAAAACTTATTTTAATGGCCCAATTGTTTTTTGAGTTATGATGGGGTAATAAATTAGTACCCTTGGAATTTAATAGGGTATAAAATATGGTTTTATGAAGCTATATTTATGAATCTTTATTTCTTTATCCTGAGTATTATTGATATATTTACATTGGTGGCAGTTTCTCCTAGGGGAGGGGGTCATGATTCGCTATTACCATGATTTGGAATCTCTTATAGAGGAAGTTTCTAATAATAATACCCTCAAATTATATGGATACTTTTTATAATCATGTTTCTATCTGTACATACCGTCAATGATTCATATGAACTCTCTAAGGGATTTTTTAATTCCATGGGACTGGTAGTGGGATTTGATATCCAGGGTGTAGTTATTTTCAAATGATCCTTGTTATGTAATTCCACTCTCATTATTCATAAGATAACATATAATTTTGTGGATAGATAATGATTTTGAGCTTCCATAATGGTATGGTTCTAGTAAAACATGTTTGATTCAAAAAAAATATACAAGGAATGTAGTTTTGTACATAATGGTGGCTCAATTAGCATAGTTTAGTTCAATGAGTTTATATATATTCTATGTGTTTATTTTTTATATTCCTTATTGAACATTTATTCACATGAGATTTATTTTATACCATTTCAGGGTTACCGTTATTGTTTTTATACCATGATTGTTTCTCATTCCTTGAACATGAACTTCAGTAGTCTTGTATACATCATGATGAGTATAATGGTTGGGTATGGGCCCATTGGATAGGTGAGTAGGATGATTTATCTATGGGTTATATTGATATATGACTGAAATGAGGGTCCATATTACATAATATGTTATCCATGTATTTTTTATTAATTAATATCTATCTATATATGATCTACCTAGTGGGAAATCAAATTTATGACGTATTGGTGAGTCATTTCACTGAAGGTATATTATCGGTGTTTCAAATTATTTTTACCCTAACAAGTGTAGCACTATTAGGAGGTTGATCCATAGGGAAAAGGAGTTATTTTTATCTTGTTTAACTTAGTTTTTTTTGTTTTAGTGAATGCTGCTGAATTTAGAGTCGATTATTGTTATTTGTTTTGGATACAAAAAAGAACAATTGGTTTTATGTTTCTTTTAAAAAATTTCTTAACAGAATAAAAGTAAAATATAGGAAAATTGGTTTTGATGTAAATGAAGATAGAAATGTGATGTAGTTATGTATTTATGAGAATATTGATTATTAAATATAATTTCTTATGAGGTAGTCTTGTTCACAATAACCCAACCCTCTGGGTTCAATTTGTAATAAAGTATCCTTGGTTCGGTATGCATTATATTTAGAGCTAAATAAACTAACTCCTTGGTCCGGTAGTAAGTCTTTAACAGATCATTATTTGGCTTTGTCCATTTTGAGTCGACGAATACTTCCAATGGTCATGAAATTATTCGTCAGTATTCTTCTTTTGAATCCATGAAAATTCGTCCATTGTCCTGGTTTAGAATTCGCAGTTATAAGATGAAGTGATTTAAGAAAAATTAGTAGATTTGATTAAAACAAACACATTCATTGCAACTTAATTCAATTTAAAACTCATCGTCTCCCACAACCCCAACACACTCGTTATTTAGTTACACATGGTGGTAATGAAAATAAAAAGAATCTTGATACCTGATGTGATCATTTTGGAACTTCGTGGGGAAATGATTTTCAATAGATGGTGGAATGATGATCATACGAGAGCAAATCATCACCCATTCGGAACTCCATCCATTTTCACAGCACAATAATAACAACACCCACTCCCTCTCTCTCTTGGTCCAGAGGCCATGGTATCCTTTTATAGAAAAAATAAGTACATGGCATGAGGACAAAGTACATGTTGTGTACTTTTTTCAACGGGTTTTTCATCCGTTTTCTCTATAGGTAGGTGGCCTAACACGCCGTCATTGACTTATGACACGACGCTTCCTAGTAAGGGAATGTACATAGCATGTGGCACCACTATACATGGTGTGTAGTTTCTTCTTTTGGTCACCAAAAGCATTTAGAAATGTATACACAGCTTTTATCAGTAGAACATGGTGTATACCCTTCATCCAACCATGTGGGGGTGTAGACTCTTCTCATCCACCAACTCCTTCTATAATGGTATACACAGTGTGTATATTTTGAATGCGGAATGTACCGGCTTCTGGTTACATGGGTATGTACTTGTCCTGGTCAACCAGTGTTCGAGTATTAATGTACATGGTGTGTATATAAGTACACGTTGTTTATTTGTAATTTTTTTTCTCAGTTCATCCTTGGTTTTTGTATTTGTCCATAAACCTTTTGGAAATGATCAATATCACCAAAATAAAAGTTTTTGTTCCCTATGCAGTGGGTAATTTATAAAAACAAGTTCTTATTTTTTTAATAGAGTATATAAAAATGTATACACAAATCAGGTGCATCAAACTCCCCCACACTTAGCGATTTTCATTCCCTCAACAAAATATCAACATCTAATTAAAAGAGTTTATATTTTAAAAGGAAGAAATTTAGTTAATCATAAATGTAAATAATAAGTTACAAGATAAATTTTCAAAAAGAATTCAAAACAGTCTCAATCTAGGAGATATTCTAATCATGAATCATACATAATTCAATTGACTACATTCATCCTCTTTTAACACATGTTTCATCCTTTCAAAAATATGAAATACACTTGAGGATTTACCGAACCAAAAATATACTCCACATTCAAGATGTTTTTAATCAGTGTTATGCTGAATCAATGATATATACACTCTATCCATATGTTTTCAAGAAATCTAGTTCTCCACTTCAAAAAAAAGATGACTTAAAAAATCACGAGGGATTTTCAATAAGGATCAGATGATTCTAAGTCTAAAGGATGGTAGGTAAAGAAGTGAAAATAACTCTGAGGCTTGAAAGAGGAGGCTAATTTTTTTAAATAATAATGTATGATATTCTAAATTATGCTCAATGTAAAAACATCCTCAACAAGCTTTATCAAATAATATCATCACTACCATATCTTCTAGTTGGGTAGGAGTAACAAAACAACAAGTGCGTATATGTCCCCTTGGTTTGCACCATTTTTTTAGAACACAAAGGGAACCTTTCAGAATTTCCAGAAATAGAGGATTGGAACCCTTGTCTCTCCAAATGATCAAGAGGTTCTCCCCCATACTTAATTTCTTGACAATTCATGAATTTATACCATTTGTTGCAATTCCCTTCTTTTGAGCTCAAATAAATAATCATGAAAAATCATAAATGAATTAGGGTAGGAAGGGAAATAGGCTTGTAATATGGCTTCCTATAAAGGCATTCGTTGTCTCTAAGGGCTTTACGAAGATAAAATGTAGGGTAGGTCTCAATATAAAGATGTTTAAACAATCTAATGCCTCAATCATTTTAATGTAACTCAAAAATTCATCATGTTTTGAAATGAAAACATGCAAATTCTAGTAGTTTTTCATATTCTAAGAATCTATCAAGAATGAGGGTTTTAGAAAGAATATGACAAAGGGCTTAGAATATCTCTAGGGAGTGGAAAAAACAAAAAAAGAGACAATCGGGTCATGAATTGCAAATAATTGATTAGTCTAATCGATGTCATTATCCAAGAATTACAAGTATCAATTTAAATTATATCAGCAATCATTTTAAAACACTGAAGAACCAAAATGATCATGCAATTTTTTTTAAAAAAACGTCTCATTATGATTATTTATTTAAGAACATGATTAACCAAAAATATCTTCACATTGTCAAATATATCGTCTAATAATGATGTCTCATAGAATCTGAAAAGGGAAAAGACTAGAGAGGTTGAGAGATGCCCCCCATACATAATAACGCATGTTGTCCACCAATATCCCAAAAAGAGGAACAAGGCAAGGTGGGGACAAAATAGTAGACTAGATCTAGGGGAAGTAAGGAAATAAGTAGACTAAGAAAAAAGTATACAATAGAAAAAGAATAATCCCCTTCTGTCTAGGCATAGAAAAACTGAATGTGATGTAAAAGTGTAGCCCAAAACGTGCCAGAGAACTTGTGGGGGGAAATAAAGAGAACACTGCAAGCATACATAATAGGCAAAGGAACAAGAAATCACAAATATATATATATACAATTAAAAGCATGTGTCCCAAAAACCAGTCAGGGGGACGCCTCTGATGATGCATCATCCAATACCGAACTAGATGGTATAGAGGAATCTTGAGGCATGGAAACCGGAGGCTCAGAATCTGCAGCTGGAAGGGAATCTGTAGAAGTAGGATCCATAGGTGCAGGACTCAGAATGAGATGCTCAGGAGTACTCCCTGGAATGATAGTAGTGGTGGTAGCAGCAGAAGCAACATTTGGTCCCACAGTAGAGAGGAGAACGAAATCCATGGCTAGTGTAGGAAAGGGTGGTGGAGCTGTAGTAGAAGGTCCAGGAACTAAGGTAGAGGAAGGTGGTGGGGGTAGTGGAATACCATAATTATAATGAATAAGCTCCAACATCTGGTCTAGGCGGTCCTGGTGGATGTCTATGCAAACCAAGTGTTTCTCCATCATATCGAGGCGGAGGGAAAGGGTGAGACTGACAGAGGGTGCAAGGTTAGGTGGGCTTGGTGGTGGTATAGAAGACCAAAGGCTAGATGATCTGGGGTCAATAGGGGGGGAGATTGAGGGGATGGAGAAGGGGGAGGATGTGCATCCACGGGTGCTGGAGGGTCAACAGGTGGGCGGGGTGGAGCCTGGGTAATGACGTAGGCCCACCCTGCTTCCAGACCAATCCCATGTGAAGAAGTATGAGATAGTCTAACTGCTGGGGAGAACCTAATAGTTCATGGGTTACAGAAGGCTCAAAGTCCCCAAGGTGCTGGGTAAGGCGGGTGGTGTAAAACCAGCCATTTCGGTATCCATGATGACCGATAAGCATGGCATAAAAGTAGGAATAGACAAGGTAAGGGAGGTACTGGTAGTCCTGCCTGATGACACAAGTAAGGAGAACCATGTCACGACTGGTCACGACCCCCCATATCCTCATGGTGGGGAAACGAATGGCGCTAAATCATTGGTCGGTAAAACGAAGGATGGGGTTAGTGATACGGTTACTCTTCTTTGAGGTAGGGGTATAGGAGTGGTCAGGCCCACAAATCTCCCACCACATAGAAATGAGCTTATAGATATTGGCCCGAGATAGGTTAGAAACATGGGGTGGGGTGATGGGATGAGGGTAGAAGCCGCACTCGCATCAAAACTTAGTCATGGTAAGGGAAAAGCACTGACCACCCAGCCAGAACCGAACCATGGGTACCGCATTACCAGGTGTCTCCTAGTACTCAGCTCTATCGAACTTGAAAGATGCAGTGAACTTCAAAAATAAATCGCGGATGATAAGAGTGTTGACCTGTAAGATCAAAAGTAAGGGAGTATGGCCTAGAATATCCTTCAACATGCCCCAGATACTGAGCTACTATGAGATGTTGCAGTCGAGGTAGCAGCCACTCAACGGAATCGGGTTGTCAAAGAAGTACTGGATCCTTTTGTATTCTATGTCGTTGAACGAGAACACCATGCACAGGTAGGTAACACATGCAGGTCCTGTTCTAGGTGGAGGAACAGTGACATGAGCTGTCTCTGGGGGTGGATCTGCTGAAGTAGATGGAGGACCGTTGGATGAAGTGGTCAGTGTAGGGCCATCAGCTTCTGAAGGGTGTATAGGAAGTGTGGTAGCTGGTGTAGAATAAAGGATGGTTCTCAAAGGATTTGGAAGGCATGGTGAATTAGCGACAGTGCTAGGCACAGCCTCCGCTGATGCAATGTGTGGTGGACGGACGACCAATGGAGGGAGCTCGTATACCGGAGTGTCTCGATCTAGCTGCGTCAGAGTCCGGAGTCGTATCTGATGATAAATGGGTCTCTCAGCCTTAATAGTGGAGGTGGGTTGCTTCCCACATGAAGGATCATGGTCTTCCATAACCTGAAAGAGAAAGAAGAACAAAAAAAATGAAAAATTAAAGTAGAGAAAACAAAGAAAATGTGAGAAAACATGAAAAATTAAAAGTACACGGCGTATACATCTCGAGTACACTCTGTTTAATGAAAACTTGGTGTCATGCTGTGTTCTATGGATAAAAACACTGAGGGAGCATGAGATATACCAGAAAGGGTACTAGGCGTGTACCGAACATACAAGTCGTGTTCATGAAAAGTGGACATGGTCGTGTATCTTTAAAGAAACGACACGATTTTATTACTTTTAACAGTAAATGACATGACATGTACGAATCAGACACGTCGTGTTTATCACCAGAGGAACATGGCCATGTGAATAGAAAGACACGGGCTAGCCGAAAGAAATGATAGACACGACATGCACAGAACACACACATTGTGTATAAGAAAATGGTATGCGAGGCCATGTGAAGTGCTACACACGGGTGTGCCAAAAGAAATGGTATACACGGCATGTACCGAACACAAACGCTTTGTATATAAAAATGGTGTGTGATGCCATGTGTAAAAAATACCCAGGCACGATGGAGGAAGGTACACGGTGTGTACCGAACATACACACCGTGTAGTTTGAAATTGCAAAGCATCGAGTGTGTGGCTGTGTACAAAAGTACACTGCGGTGTTCTTCATATCGTGGCCTTGTACCATGGAAGCTGAACGGTTGGCTGATCCATAAATCACCCTAAACTCTTATAATAACTTGAAAGGGAGGGTGTAGTAGGGCGTACCTAGACCGAGGATCAAAATGTAGCAGAAATCAGAAGTTAAAATGACCAAAATCAAAGGATTTTGAAGTGAGGAGTTCAGGTGTCGTACGGGGGAAGAAAACCGGAAGAGTGGGAGGCACCACGCGATACAGCCTAAAGCCGGCTGGACGCGACTTATATAGCCAAGGTACATGACATGTATATCCAAACTGAATTCCTTGCATCTCTTTTTTTAATAAAACATATATATATAATGAACTATATAATAATTAATATTAATTAAAAATAAAAAAAATGGATATATATATATATATATACAGAATTTAAAAATAAAACAATACACATAATGTAGTGGGAAAATACATGGTGTGTGTTTAAAAATATGAAAAATAGATGTACAACCTTTGGTCTAGTGCTTTGGGCGAGGTTCGAACCGAGGATCTTCCATTCCAAACGGAAACCATCAACCAATAGAGCGAATGTTATACTTCTACCCTTATTTATTATTTATATATAGTTAACGTATACAACCTATACTATATGGGAAGAAATAAATTCACGGTGTCTAGTTTTTAATTATTTATATAGGGGATGAAGTAGGGAGATTAGCTGAGGTCAAACCCGGGTCTGTTGGATCCAGGGCCGAGACTTTGCCAATCTTCCAAATTCATCCACATGAATTACTTTATATGGAAGAGTTTTAAATTTAGTATGTAAATTTTTTTCACACACGACGTGTGTAGAAAGACACGTCATGTGGTTTTATTAATATGGTAAATGATGGAAATGGGGTGGCTGTCAGGATTCAAACTTGGGTCTTTTGGAGCTGGGTTACGATCTTGGCCAACCGATCTCTCCCCACCATGGGTTTTCTTGTAATCTAATATATATATATATATATATTAAATTTACTACACACACCATGTAAGAAAATATGAAAATGAAAAAGGAGGAATCCCATGATGAAGGTAGGCTGAGAGGATTCGAACCGGGGATGGCTTGGATATACTCCAGTGACCTTACCATCAGCACCGGCATAATACCTGTTTATTTCTTAATTAATCTATATATTCATAATAGCAAAAAAATGAAAAGGGAAAAGTAAAAACCATGTGTATAGGTGTTACATGGATTGTATCCTCTGGGTAGCCTCCCAAGAAGCGCCTTTGTTTTAGGTAGTTGGATCGACCTACTTACCTTTGCTTACCCGAGATACATGTAAGACAATGTTCCCAGAGTGTTGTCTATTTGATGGTAAGCCTTCAACCACAGTCTGTTAACCTTGAATGGTTGACTATCCTCTCTATAAATATCCACCACTCCATGAGGGAATACTATAATAATTTGAATTGTTCCTTACAATCGTGACTTTAATTTCTCTTAGTTGTGTCGTGTGCTGTATTAGTGGCTTCCATCCATTTGGAGACATAGACGACACATAATAGGATGTAAGTGTTCCCAAAAGTTGGGGGAAAGGGACCCATGAAATCTACTCCCCAGATGTCAAAAATATCATCCTCCGTGATTGGGTGCTGGGGAATATCAGATCTATATCCCACATTACCAGTTCTCTGTCACCGATTGCAATAGGAAACAAAGACCTAAAAATCTTTATGCATGGTTGGCCAGAAAAAACCCAGCTTGTCAGATCTTCTCCATCGTACGATCAGTTCCATGATGTCCTCCAACTAGTGAGGCATGACAGAACTCTAGGACACAGTGAACATCATTCTCCGAGATGCAACGGCGGATCACTCCATCTGTATAGGATCAGAATAGTAGAGGATCCTCCCAGAAGTACCTTTTCACATCAGAGAAAAACCTATTCCTTTGCTGGAAATAGAGGACAGGGCGAACGACAAATGTAACAAAAAATTTAGGGATATTAGTATACCATGGTCTAGGTGTTTCGTTAACTAAAAAGAGGTGCTCATCAGGGAAATCCTCCCTGATCTCATGATATTCTTCCTTCTCTAAATGAGGCCGCTCTAGGTAGGGGAGATGGTCAGTAATAATGTTCTCACTCCCCTTCTGATCTCGGATCTCTAGATCAAATTATTGTAAGAGGAGTACCCAGTGGATAAATCGGGGCTTCACAACATTCTTTTTTAGTAGGTACTTTAGTTGTTCATGGTCAGTATAAACAATAACTTTATACAACACTAATTAGGAATTGAACCTGTCAAATGGAAAAACCACTGCAATCATATCCTTCTCTATGATGGTGTAGTTGATTTGTGCCTCATTGAGTATCCTGCTGGCATAATATATAGGTTGTAAAATCCAATCAAGACTCTGGACAAAGACTACTCCCACTACATAGTCACTGGAATCACCCATCACCTCAAATTGTTCCTCACAGTTGGGAGAAATCATTACTGGAGCATCCACAAGGTGCTACTTTAGATGCTGAAAAGATCAGGTGCATGTCCCATTGAATTCAAAAATGGAATCCTTGGTTATAATATTGGTGAGGGGCTAGGCTATTTTGGAGAAGTCATGGACAAACTGCCTGTAGAAACTGGCATGTCCCGGGAAGCTGCGGATGGATCTGACAGAAGCCGGAATAGGAAGTCGTGAAATGACTTCTATCATCACCGTGTCCACCTCTATCCCATTTTTTGAGACTCCATGGCTGAAGATGATGCCACTTTTCACCATTAAATGACACTTTTCCCAGTTCAAAACTAGGTTAGTGTTCTCGCATCGTTCCGAAACTATCTCCAGGTGCCATAAACTAGTCGAGAATGATTTTCCATAAACGGGGAAATCATCCATGAATACCTCTAGGATATGTTCCTCCATGTCATGGAAGATAGCCAGTATACAACGCAAGAAGAATTATGGGGCATTGAACATTCCAAAAGACATACTGTAGTATTAAAATGTACTGTAGGGGTAAGCGAATGTGTAATTTTCCCGATTCTCTGGAGAAATGGAAATCTGGTTATAGCCTGAATAACCATCGAGGAAGTAATAGAATCTGTGCACTGTAAGTCTATCAAGCATTTTATCCATGAATGGAAGGGGAAATGATCCTTTTTTTTGGCATCGTTTAGATTCTGCTAATCCACATAGACTCGCCAGCCTGTGAATGTGCGTATAGGGATGAGCTTGTTCTTTTCATTTGAAATAACATTGATACCCTCATTTTTGGGTACCACATGGAGGGGACTCACCCATGGACTATCCCAGAGGGGATAGATGATTCCAGCATCCAATAATTTGATCACATCTTTTTTTACAACTTTCTTCATGGGGGGATTCGAGCGCCATTGTGGTTGTCGAGATTGCTTGGCACCTTCTTCATGTATCACCTTGTGGGTGAAAATGGTAGGGTTGATGCCCTTCAAATCAGCGACTATCCACCCAATAACGTGCTTCCACTATTTCAAAACATGTAGAAGTGCATCATATGCTCCTGTGACAATTCTGTATTAAGCATGACAATTAAAGTTTGATTGGATCCCAAATACCCACACTTTAGATAAGATGGAAGAGGCTTTAGTTCGAATTCATGTGCCTTCAAAATCAATGTTACAAGTGGTTTCACCTTTTCCTGTTCCTAGGAAACGGTGCCAAAATTTGGAAATTCGTTTCACCGAAGGTATATTATCGGTGTCCAAATTTATTTTTACCCTAACATGTATTTCACCAGTATGGGGTCAATCCATATGGAAAAAGGAGTTATTTTTATGTTGTTTAACTTAGTTTGTATTTTTGTTTTATTGATGGCTGCTGAATTTAGAGTCAATTGTTTTTGTTTATTTTGGATACAAAAAGAACAATTGGTATTAAGTTTCTTTTATTAAATTACTTAACAGAATAAAATTAAAATAGAAATGAATTGGTTTATATGTAAATAAAGATATAAATGCATTGGGGTTATGGATTTATGAGAAGTATTATTATTATATAACGTTTCTTATGAGTTTGTGTTTTCAGAATAAGACAAAACTCTAGGATCAATTTGTAATAAAGTCTCATGAGTTAGGTAAAAATTATATTTAGAGATAAAGAAAATAACTCCTTGTTTTGGTAGTTAGTGTTTAACATATCATTATTTGGATTAATCTATTTTGAGTTGACGAATACTTCCAATGTTCAGGAAATTATCCATCGGTATTCTTCTTTTGAATCCTTAGAGATTGTGCCCTTGTTCTGGTACAAAATTTCATGTGATAAGATGAAGAGATTTAATAAGAACAAGAAGAAATTATTAGAAAAAACACATTAATAGAAACATTATTAAAATTACTTTTCATCATCTCCCACAACACCGACACACTAGGTGTTTAGTTACAAATGGAGGTAAAGAAAATCACAAGACTCTTGATACATGATGTGATCATGCTTGGAACTTCGAGGTTGAAATGATTCTTCAGTAGATGGTGGAATGATGGTAGCACGATAGTAGAGCGTCTCTCCTTTGGAACTTCAACCCTTTTTCTCGCAAAATACTAACAACACCCTCTCCCTCTCTCTATTTGTATGGAGGCCAAGGCCTCCATTTATAGAAAAAATAAGTATACTGTATGTTGTCAATGTACATGCCGTGTACTTTTGTCAACATGTTTTTGCCTATATTTTCTCCTCTGGTAGGCGACCTAACACACCGTCGTTGACTTGTATCATGGGACCGCCTGGTTAGAGAATATACACAGCATGTGGTTCCACCATAAACGGTGTGTATTCTCTTCTTCGGGTCACCAACCACATCTATAAATTTATACATGGCGTGTATCAGTAGAGCACATAATGTACCCTTTAGCCAGCCACATATGTGTGTAGACTCTTCTCATCCACCAACTTCTTCTAGAATGGTATAAATGGTGTTTATATTTTCAACATGTCATGTACTAGCTTATGGTTACTTGGGCATGTACTTTTCCATGTCAATCCATGTCTATTATTGAATGTAAACAGCGTCTATATAAGTACGTACCATGTATTTTTAAATTTTTTTCTCAGTTCTTCTATGTTTAGTTTATTTTTCTGTAAAACTCCTAGAAATGAAAAAGATCACCAAAATAAAAGTACTTGTTCCTTAAGCAGTAGGTTATTGATAAAAATTTATTCTTGTTTTTTTAAAATAGGATATTTAAATGTATTCAAATATCGGGTGCATCATGTATGTATGGTTGTTAGAGAGTGTGTAATTTTTTTATATGTCAATGCATGTTTTATTTGATGATTATTTTATTTATAAAACTAGATATGTTTTAAATCATATATTCATTTATATATTTTTTTTTCATTAGTTACTTTTTTTAATCAATGTTATAGGATCCGATATATTGATCCAAAAACATCAATATTATTCATCTACATCTAGGATAAATCGAGGTATGCTTGAGGTGAGTGTTATTTTGACATAGGATGAGTAACCTAGGAAGGAAAATTATATACAAGAGGATTATTGGACACATGGATAACATAAAAAATGAATATTATTTTATGAAAACATTTATTTAAAAAAAGGATAATAATTTAACCAGTAGAATTATGTATCTATTTTAAAGAGAATGTAATTTAATTAATCATTGGATTCATTTGGTCTTATTAGTGGATAACAGATTTGAGCAATAATGTTATAGCATATAGAAGTTTTTATATTATATATAGAAAAATAAAAGTGTACGGTGTGCAAGTTGATGGATCTCACATGAAAATAAGTGATTAGAGATTGATCATGTTGAAAAATAAAAAGTTGAGAGTGAAGATAGAAAATATGGGAGTTATATAGATTCATATATATTTAATTTTATTTCAATTTTTTAAAGATAATGTTTCTATTTAATTTTTCATTATTTTATAAATCCATTTATATATATTACCAACACATAGTGTATTATTTTAATGCGATAGAATTGGAAATATTCTTCAATATAAATTTAATATTTTTAGTTCTTGTTTTCTAATGAAGATTCTGAGTTTATTTTTTTAATTTGAGTAAGGAATTTAATATCCATATTTCATTCATTCACATAACATTATAATATTATATATCATAGAATTTTCATGATATATGATTCCCTTTTCCTTTATTTCTTATATGATGGAATTCAATTTATAAGGGGTGAGTGATATGTGATTAGGTTAATGTATTATTAGCAGCATTTTTTTAAAAATGATTTTTCGGTAGATACATCTCTAAATTAATATTTTCTTCAAATAGTTCAAATCTAAAGTATCTTTGCATTACTAGGAAATTTTTTGACTAATTATACTAGTTCACATCAAATAAATGAGGATTTATTTTATGGGATCATAGTGTATCGATGCTATTCATTCATAATAGTGATAAGTAAAAGAATTTATGTTTTTTTATTAATTTATTGAGATAGATAAATTAATATTATGTTGTGAGTTGGACTATAAGTGATTATTAGGTAAATATGCTAATGATTGGCTATTTGAAATCATTGGATAATTAAATTTCCATTTATTTTTACTATTTCATCATTTAATTCAATATAATAAAATATAAAATAATAATATCCATTTGTTCTATTATTCATAAAATAAAAAAAATTATAAATAGTGACATAAATAATATAATACTTGAGTAAAAATCATTTATAGATAAATTTTTAGTTTCTTTTCATAATATTCCATAGATTTCATTCATATTTTTTGGATGATCTGGTAATGGTTAAAAAAGAAAATAAAACACAATTTTATGGTTTCTATATTGCACTTATGAAATATATTAATGAAAAGGGTCCTTTTTTATTCCAAATTTTTAATTTGATCGTTTTTTTTATTTTTATTAAAATTTATTCAATAGATTTTACTTAATAAATGATGTATTATAAAAAATATTATTAGAATATTAACACTAATTTAAATGAAATAATATAAATGTTTAGTAATATTACACTAAATGTGTATAGAGATTACAATCCATAGGTCCAAGGACAATATTATTATATGTAAAATGTTCACTGGGAACTATACCCAAAGGTATAATATATAAACATATAGATATATAGGGAAATATAGTTTCAATTATGGATCCACCCAGAAAAATGTGGATACCATTTCAATATGAATATGTGTAACACACCAATATTTTGTGAAATATATTTTCTTGAATTAAATTTAATCTTGTTGGTATTTTTCATTTCACACAACATTGAGTATGGATTTTTATATCAATTCACTATGTTTTTCTTGTGTTATATGCATCACAGAGTTACTATTATAATTATATTAGGTTATGGTTCACATAACACTATGTTTGTCTTGTATTATAGAAAATTTTGTGTCCCTTCGATGGATTATGTTACACGCAAGACCGAGTTATACTGAAATATAATATACTATTAATATAATTATTAAAAAATTGATATAGCTACCACATAACCATTGGAATGGAAGTTATGAATAAAATTATAAAAATTGGGAAAATATTACTTACACATGTACATAAAACATATCCTTTGGTTATCAATTAGTATAATTGAATTTATGAAGAACTACTTGAAAATAATGAAATTACTTTTATCAAAAAACTATTTTTTATCTAAAAACAAAATTTTCATTCTATATATTAAACAAATAACTTAAGATGGATTATTTGAATAAAATTTATATAAAATTTATTATATATGTACTTTTGATACCCATCCAATATATTTTATAGGTATAAGATAAGTAAAAAATCACATTTTATGAATAAAACAATGAATTTTTTCAAACAAGTAATTTTACCATCTTTTAATGGGGAACCCTATATAATTATTAATTTTTAAACATTAATCACTTTTTATTTAAATAAATAAAATAAAAATATTAAATGGAAATATGAAAATTTAATTTGGGTGTATTTTGTTATGAATGTTTCACCTTTTCATGAATTGTTAAAAATGTAGAATATTAATTAGGAACTGTATTTTCTTGTAATTTTATTATATATATAAAATATATATTTAATTATATTTAATGTTAATTTATATTAATTTTACATAAATTAGTACAATTAATATCATTAGAATCAATTCTAAATTGAAATTTGTTATAAAAAAATTAAACATTTGAAAATTATCACTTTAAAAACATATGGTTTCATCACATCTGCGGGAATATTTTTAAATTAATTTCTACTACTTATGTGTTCATAATTTGGAAAAAAATTATTCAATATTTGGAATCAAAATAATTTATAATTTAAATATGGTTAACTTATATTTTTAGAAAAAATATATAGGGAATTTAATTTAAAATTAATTACAGCGATTAAGGTAAATACAAGATTACATAGTGGTTAAACATTATCTTAAGTGTAAAATACCGTATAAACATTTAAAATACTAATTTTATTCCCATATTTATAAAATATACTAAATTTTCTATAAAATTGGACATTATTGTGTGCAAAATATATATGGGCGACCCCTCACTATTTTTTACCTTTTTATTTTTACAAGAAATCCACAACTCCTCCACTATAAAAAGGAACTCACACCACTCAAAACCACACACCTCATTGGACTCTTTGAATGTATATAAAATTAGAAAATAAGCTCTATAATACAATACTTAACCCTATAATCCTCACTTTGTGTAGAAATCTTACTAAGGACACCCTTTAGTGAAAACAAAAAGGTGTCACCCGAAAATGAGGTAACGTTCTACAACACGATTTTTTTTTATTTTTCCACACATTCAGTTATTATTATTAAATTATTATATAATAACATATGTTTAATAAAAATAACCAGTTTTTTATTCTAATTTTTCTACCTACACCTACACACACTTCCATAAAATGGTAAACAAACTTACTTTTCATGTGTACAGTGGACAACCACCTCGCGAAACTATGTTATTTATTTTTTCTTTACCACCTCACATGGTAGGAAATTATGATGAACATAATGTCTTTACATGATATATATGATATTTATTTTATTTTTATGATTATTTAATTATTATATAAAACATTCCTTCATGATTTTCATCTTTTGTGAATATGATAACTTTATTTGTGGGTGTGTGAACTACTGCCTCCTCAATGAAATGTGACTCATTCACACATTAAAAGAAATGTATTAAGAATGTGTTTAGTAAATTTAAATGATATATATGAAATAATAATTCTACCGGAATATATATATATATATATATATTTCATTTAATTTCATTCTTTCAATATCACAATAAAATATAATCAACGTTCATCCGTACTTTTGAACTACTATCTCCTTGAACAGTGTATTCCATTTCACATTCAATATTTAATAAATTATTACAAATATTTATATACTGAATAGTTATGTTATTTATATCAATTTTTAAATTCTTTAATTTAGTAAATAATTTTTTATTTAATAGGATCTTGAATAAGAATTAAAAATATTTATAAAAAACAAATTGAATACGACACGAAAGGTAAAATTAACTTGAAGCAGTTAAGAATGGTTAATATTAAATTATAATAAAGTAATATATGGTATGATATATAAGAATATGATTACATTGTATATTTATAATAAACTTATATTTATTATATAGTAGGTTTGAATGTGTACGAATAAATTCAATACTTAAGGTAAGGGGTTTCGTCTCAAATTATATTCCTTTGAAATTTTTTAGTTATTATATATATAATTACATTTATATGGTGTATAAAATAACCTATGACATGTTATTTCATGAACATAATTGATTTAATGACATTAAAATATTCTTTTGATGTTATTCTTTCTTGTTTCTCTTGAATCAAAAGTCTCTCAAGTTGTAAGAGGATTTATAGTATCACATTTATTTCTACATGACTTATGCCATATTCACCACTTTTTTATTTTGTGTGGATTATATACCTAACATGAATGTATAATATGATTTTTAGACTTAAATTAATGGTTATTTACTTTTCCATTTTATGATCAATCTCTAATGGGATTTATGGTTAAAATTTTACAAAATCAGTAAAGTAATTTTGTCTCAACTATCCTTCTTTGAGACATATGTTATGTTTTGCACCTATATTATGTAATGAGATGTATATAATGACCAATAAAATTATTTATCATCAATATTTTTCCTTCCATAATATTTTAATCATCATTTAATTTTATTCTTTCATGGGGATTAAGATTCAATGTTACCAATGTGGTAACCGTTAATTGTTATAATCTCATCATTTATCAATATTGTTTATTATTTTTCTTCCATAGATAAAACATTATTATCCATATATCAATAAATGTCTTGAAATTTATTATCCTAATAATATCCATGATATTTCAATATATTGGTACTATTTTCTAAATCATGGTTACATATTATTAATAAAAATTGCCTTTATATTTGAATCAACCAAAAGATTAATCAATAGAAATTGAATTATTATTGTTATTTCATATTGAATTATTACAAGAAATCACACCCAAATGAATTAATATGTACTATGTGTCCTTTAAAATTAATATTTCCACTTCTTTGTTTTTAATATAAAAAATTTGAGATACATGGTTGCGATCAGTAAGATGTTTAGACTCTAGTTTGACAAATGTAACTTTTCGTAAATAGTATCTTACCATTAAGAATAGTAATGTTAACCTTATAAATAGTAACTGTAACATCCCAAGTAAGTAATGAATAATAGATATTTTTGTCTATGTCTATTAGTGAATTAGATAGTGTTTTAGAGGCTTAAAATGAGAATAAATCCAATCTTAAACATGGAATACACTAATATTTTTAAAAGATTGTTTTACTGCCTTTTGATGGAAAACCATTTTTAAATATATCTCCTGAAACTTTTATAATCTATGTTTGTCAAAATAAACTTATTCTTTAATATTGGGACATCAAAATTTACTTTGTGTGAATTTTTTGTATTTTTTAGATAAAGTTCATTTTTTAATGAATAGTGAAAATGTTGTATTTTAGTTCAAAACCTATTTTTAATCTAATTTATTTATATGATTATATTATCTTTTAATTGGTTTTGAAGTGAAATTAGAATATATTTTTACCATTTAATACAATGGTGGTCTTTGGAATCAATTTCACTTTGAAATTGGACTTAAACTGGTGTCAATCTTTTGATACTTATTGTTTCATAAAAACACGCTATTTGTCATGACATCAGGAATTAATTATTAAATTAATTAATGTAACTTATATGATTTGAATTTTTTAAAATAGACATCATTTTTTAATTCAGAATATCAAATAAATATTAGGGTGAAGTTTTGGTATTTTTATGAAAAACTTCAATTTTTGATGAATAGTGAAACCACTGAGTGGTAGTTAAAGAAACTGATTTTTCGTTTAAATGAAACTTTGCCACTTTTGTGATTTTATTTTCAAAAATCAGACATACATGGTTGTCATTATGAAGTAAAATGTGGTTCAATGATATTATAATATTTTTTGGTGAATAGTAACTTTTACGTTTTTAATCGCGATTAGAGGTAATTAGTGCAATTTAAGGCAAAAATGATATTATAATAAAATGAAAATACTTAGACACATGTCCTACCTTTATTTGATGTGTCAGGGCCGACCAAGAAAAGCCATTGGTCAACTTGGGGACCCCATGGAGCAACTTTGGTAGGAAAATGACATTAAAATCTTTTTATTTAATGTTAAATTTTAAATGACACAAATATGAGATGTTTTACTAAAATAATTTTTAAATGGGGTTATACAAGTCAGATTTTTTACTATAAATATTCCTTAGAAAGATAAAACGATTTCCAACATCATGATATTTGTTTTATAATTTTTAGATATTAAATAAATTAAATTATTTATGACATCATGATGATGCACCGATTACCTCATTAATAAAATATTTAAATAAAATGAAAAGATAATGTAACATCAATGACCTAAACATGTCCAAAACCTATTGGATGGGTAAATTTCGAACCCTTATCACCTTAAACTCAATTTATATCAATGTGGGACCTTTTTAATCCGAATCGCATTTAAAAATAAAGTAACATTTCTTTACTTTCCAAGAGTGCCCCTCCTCTCCTCTTATAAAAGGCCCCCACCTCTACCTCCTTACCCACACTTCCAAAGCCTTTGGCTTGGAAAAACCTACCCATTTTGTCTCTCCACTTCCCTATATTACTCCTTGAAGCCTCACATTGGGCAGAAGTCTTCCCAAGTAAGCCTTTGAGCTCAAACCAAAGGGAGTTACCCGATTTTAAGGTAATGTCTTCACTTGTGTTCTTTTGTTTTATTTTGCTTCTCCAACCCCCTAAACTCTTTTTATTAATTTATTTTGTAACAACACCAGTATCTTCCATATACTAGGATGTTTTTCTAACAAGGATTAGATCTACACTTACACACACCTACATCTAATGGATGAAGAACATACTGTTTCCGTGGATGGTGAATTTCTACCTCCCGAAACGATGATTGTTCAACATTCTTTTAACACCTTAAAATGTGGCCATTAAGATGAAACTATATTTATATATGATATATAATATGTTTATGTTTTCTTTAAGCTTCTGTATTTCTCATTTTGGTCATACCTTTATGGTTTCCATTATGGGTAAATGTGATATCTTCATTTAAGGAAGTGCGGACTACCTCCCCCTCAAAGTGATTTGATTCGTTAATACCATATGTGGGACATATAAAGGATGGAGTTATGATATTATATATGATATTACACTTGAATTATAATATACCTTTATATCATTATGATTCCATTTCATAAAATGCGAAATAGAAATGGAAGCAGCGTTCATGCGTACCTACGGCTTACCGTCTCCATGAACGGTGCATTTCATTTCTTACCTATAAATGTAATATAATATTATAAATGCATGAATGTAATGGATATATATGATATATATGATATCTACGTCATGAATACCATTATGGATATAATGGATACATGAACAACTTGTAATTATAAAGGGTTTATTTTTGACTCATGTACCAATGATCGTTAAAACGACCGTTATTAACTTAAATAATTACATAGTGTTCTTGACATGGAAATAAGTGATATTAAAGGAATAATGAACTTGAAAAAGGTTCTTAAACAAGTATAAATTAACTCAAGTTTATTATTCAGGAGATTAATGAACGACCGAGTCAAGTCGGACTAGAGGTATGGGACTTCGTCTGAATATCCTTTAATTGAGGCATATTTTGATTTATACACAACCTTATTTTATATGGTGTATAAACCCCTTTGACTTTTACGTTTATTCAAAAGGATTGTTTATTATACGAAGAGTTTAATAAATGTCAAAAGGGAATTTTTTGTCGTACGTATGCGGCGACAACGAATTCTTCGCCACCGTGAAAATTATTTGAGTTTCGTCTTCCTCTACAAGACATACCATTTTTTAAAAGAAAAATAAATACCATGTTTTACTTTTCTTTTTTTTTGTATTGAAAATGGTTTTCATAATGTTTTTATATCAATGTTTTGAATTGATATCTTGTGGTTGAAAGGTGGAAATGTTATGTTTCCTTTATGCATGTTTTTTGTGATATGATTATGTTGAGGTTCTTGGGCATTGTTATGAACACAGGTGGTTCCGTGATAAACTAAGGGCGGGTGAGCCTGATAGAGCTCTCCAATGCATTGGGTAACGTGAAGGAGTGAAATGTTAAGGTTTCTCTGAAGAGATTTAGGGAATATAATGTGATGGGTATTCCAAACGTAACCAAGAGGGTTAATCCCTACGTAAGAATGTTATGAATGCCTCATGTTACCTTTATGTCTTATGATTTCTATGATTTATACATGATTTGATGAGTTATGTTAAAGTGCTTATGTTTTATGGGTAAATTATGATTTCTTTCTTATGTATATATGTACCCATGCTTTCTTTCCATATTTTTATATCCCTTACTGAGCTTTTTATGCGCATCCCAAGTTTTTGAAAAAAAATTCACAGGTCAAGGGAAATGTACATGATATGATGATAGTGTCAAGGAAGTGTCAATAATGAATCGATGTTTTATTTTAAATATGTTTCCATTGATGGGAAAAATGAATACTATCTTTTAGGTACCACTTTGTTTAAATGTGGAATGTAATTCATGATTTATGATCTAATTCTCTAAAACTCTAAACCTGAAAAGATCCTCAAGGTGTAATCTTGTAATAACTCATGATTAAGTAATGTTTAAGGCTAGGGCCTTATAGTAATACAAACATAATGAATATTAAATCATCCATGTGAAAAAGTATCATTATAAATCAACGTATATATAAAAGTTATATGTCTTATATGTGGCAATATGATATAATTATAGTGTTATTATTTTTGTTAGTCTTGTATATTTAACTACTATTTTGTTATTAATTTAATAATTTTTTTAAAAAATTATTTTTATAAAAGGTATTCATAAATAATTATATTGATGACTTATGATTATATGATTATTTTAAGAGACCTACATTAATTTTTCAATCTGTTAAAAAGAAATTTGAATATTAAAATTTTCTTTTTTCATGTAAATTATGATTTGAATTAAAAATTAAATTTCACATATTTATAAAATTATATTCATAAAATGGTGTTCATATTTTAATTATAAACATATAAAAATGGTTTGGGTGATTTTTTGGGATTTTTCTAAAATACATGAATTTTTTATGAATAGTAAAACACAGTATTTTGTAATATATATATATATATTATATGTTATGTACAATATTTATTCAGTTGTGGATGATTTAAGCACATTGGGTACGAAATAAAATTCACATATTACTATTTTTCTCAATAATCAATATTATTGCTTTTATTGAGCCAAATAATATAATAATGAATAAAATATTGAGAAAACCCAATTCTCCTCTACTATAAGAAGCAGCCTCACCCCTTTTCTATTCACTCATCTCAACCATTGTGTCTAGCCCAAATTATACTCAAATAATTTCCTAATCTCCACTCCCACATCCTATATCTATTTTTCTATTCAAAATACTAAATCCTCTCCCTTAACAAGGTTATCAATAATGATATATTCAAGAGGTAAATTACTCTCTTCATTTCTTTTATTTTCTTTCAAGTTCCATTATTCTATTTTAATTTCCTCACCTCCATCCAATCAAATGTTAGGATAACTCAGGTACATTAAATTCACAAGAAATTTTTTATGATAATTTAATAATTCATCATTCTCTCTCTCTTTTCCCCTCCATTTTTCAAGAAATTAATACACCATTCGAGATGTGTTAATTTATCACATTCAACGACGACGAGTTTTCAATTTATTTTTTCGTCTTATATTCTGGTCATGAAACTTTATTTATGGTTTTACTAGACTATAATATTAGTATTATTTCTAATTTATGGTTCTTGGATATTTTTTGATGATTTTATTAATTTATATAGAAAAATGTGTTCGATGTGATCGAAAACCGCCAATTAATCAAAAAGGATATCATTATTTTTTAATATAATGATTCATATTCACTCCAAATAACCAAGTGAATTTTATAAAAAATTAATCATATGGATGTTCACTAATAAAATAAAAATTCAACTCTACACAACCATTCTAATCTTACATGTTTTTCCTTGCATATATATATATATATGTAAATCAATCATGAAAACCAATGAAACAAACAATAAAATTATACATCATAACCCATTAAAAAGATCATAAATGAACTGTATATGGTTATAATAAATCAATTACATAAACATGATGTTTTGGAAAAATTAATTAACGAATTTAGTTTGGTTATACATGACAATAAGATCATGTGATGGACACTATCAGGATTAAGGTAATGGATTCT
Organism: Viscum album; assembly: GCA_963277665.1. Classification (NCBI taxonomy): domain Eukaryota; kingdom Viridiplantae; phylum Streptophyta; class Magnoliopsida; order Santalales; family Viscaceae; genus Viscum; species Viscum album. Next base: position 812,066,348 of record OY728122.1, on the reverse strand, counting down.
ACCATAACCTCCTTTATTCCACAAGGATGATCTATCGTTATTTTTACCCAATTAAAGTTATATTTTTTATATACAGATTCTAAATTCTATTTATATTATCCAAAATCATGTTTAAAGGTTCATTTATCTGTCTCTTTTTGGGGTATACATGTTTTTCTGTTGTTCCGTTGTCAATACTTCTGATAAGAAAACCCATTTAAGGGAACTTCCAGAATTAATTCCCCATTTCAAGTGCACTCTATCATCTATTTTGAGAAAAAAAATTCTATTATTTATGTATTTATTTAATTAAGACCTTATTGGTTCACTTCTCATTTTATATAAAATATTATTCCCTTTTATATTTTTAATCCTCTATAGTATTTTTCTTAAAACCGCACTAAAATATTTTAATGATAAAATTTCGTAAATACTATTATTAATTTTTTTCAATTATTTTTTACATTAGTTACCATGATATACTATAAATTACCATTATTAATGTCCATGTATCTCATATTTCATTAGTTTCATGGAAACTTGTATGATGTTCCCATTTTTTATGCTTTATGACATGATTATGATACCCATTTTATTCAATGGATATCCCTATGTTTATGTATGATTGATTATATATGATTAATTATGTGGAAAATATAGTAGTGAAAATTTTAATATAGTTTTATCCAGATATCACTACATTCATTAGGAAATGTTGAGTCTCATGAGATGATATGTGCAACAGTTTTGGCGGTTAGCCCTGACTCGTGCTACAATATGAAACGGTCTTGGTAGTTAACCATGAAATGTTCTGATTTATGTGAAATGATCTATGATTCATGGTAAATTCAAGTTCTATATTTCCTCGACATTAATATAAATCCATATTTATTTGATCCCTTTTTATGTGTTATTATTCTATATATTCCATGCCTTTTTGTATCATTATGTTATGCCTTCTAACCCATATGCAATATAATTATTACTATGTTTATTCCCATAGAGGGATTTTTAGATCATCCCTTTGTTCATGTTATCCTCTGGTTATCCTATGAAGATTTAAGATCACAATGGAAGTTGGATTCTCTTTTTGAAGACTTTACAAAGAAATGTTTTATTTAGTCTCAAGCATTCAGTTTTATGTACCTAGTCTTCCAAGACACTAGTCTTTATGATCCTTGGTATGTAATATTTTTCTTCACTATGATTAGAATCATTTTATGAAATAATATAATGGATAGGGTCTATATAGTTAGTATCAGATCATAGTCTAGTTATTTTTTGAGATTAGGAATAACTCACTTTATTAAGAACTTTAGGTATGAGATAATGTATAATAAAACATCCTTAAATTTTTTTAAGTATATAGTAAGTGTTTTATTAGAAAAATACATACATATCTGGATACGAACTGGTGGATGTGGCATTATTACAGATTTATCAAGTAGTAAAACCTAAAAACACAGCTCCAAACTAGACTTTAACTTGAACTGTGCTGGAAAATGGGCCTTTCTAAACTCATGGTTTGATACTCTCGGGAGATATAGTTTGGTAAGTTTATAAGCTAAGTACAAAAAATTATTATGGGAACAAAAAATGAGCCCATAAGAATATATGTAATGTATTAGATCAAGGATAACCTATATTGTAAACTAGGCACTCACATACTAGGATATAAATTTCTTTTAATAGTTTATCCTTTTATGTTTAAAGTTTGTTTTTTATTATTTATACGTAAGTATTAATACCATCTAATTGTAATTTATTTTTCTTATTTAATAGTGTAAAATAGAAGAAAATGTTCTAACAATAAATGATATGGGTATTGTGATAATTTCCCTACTGATATGCCTAATAATATGGGAACATGTGCTCAAAACATTATGACATTACTTTCTTAGCTGTATCAGGTTATGAGTAACAACATGAATCATGATAAACAACCTCCTACTCCATGGAAAGAGAATGTTTATATTAAATCCATTGTATACAAAAGGCCTCACGTGTTTAGGGGTTATTAAAACCCCTCCTTGTGGAATACTGAATTAACTCCGTGGGAAATATATTCTATGTCCATCAATGATCATAAGAAGATAATGTTTTATTGGAGGTCTATCGTTTTGATGTGGAACTTGATCAGCGGTGGAAACTGATCATGAATATGATGTCCCATGTGGAAATTGATTCAATTGATTGGGAGGAATTTAAGAAAAAAATTCTCAACAAATATTTTTTGAACCCTATATCTCAAGATGTAAAGAGAGTTCCTCTTATTAAGAAAAATGAAGATGATTCCATCAGGTCATGTGGACAAAAAATCATGAGGCTTGAATGATATTCCTATAGCTTTTTCATGAACCCCGAAAGAAATGTTATTTGTTATTTAATGGACTAAATCAGAGTCTATAAAAATAAATAGTGATTCGTTACATCAAAAATTACATGAAGATTATATGTTGTTCCCTCAAGGATGAAATAGATATTGGAGACACTCAATGGTCTCATGGACCTGATGAAAATCATTAGAAATTGGAGTCTAATATGGGTGGTTTTGAAAATAAATCCCATGATGAAAAGAAGATCGAACATCCCTCGTGTCAAAACTATGGGAAGAATCTTTTTGAGAACTGTCTAAAGGGAACCATGAATTTTATAAAATATGGAAATATGGGACATTTATCAATGAACTAATAATGGGATATGAAGAATCCCATTAATTTGGATGAATAAGGTAATGTTCATATTAATGATCATCCTTTTGTGTAGTGTTACAACTATAAGAAGCATGAGAATTATAACAACAATTTCTCAAAGATAGGGTTTTCAGACGAAATCAACAACAACCTCCAAAGCAACAACAAATGGATTACACTATCACTTCTTCTAAGGTGGATCCAGACAATGATTTTGTGAAAAGAAAACTATTTATTCAATCAAAAATATTGAATATAGTATTTGATTATAGTTCTATACATTCTTTCATATCATGGAAGTTTAATAGAACTATTCACACAATGCCATAAAGGTTGGAGGTTGAGTTATCCATGTGAATAAAAATGGGGAAATTATTGCATCAAAAGTATATAACTATTTCCCAGTTAACATTTCTGTACTGAAACTCCCAACAAAAAACATTATACTTCCTTTAGTGGAGTTAGATGTTATATTTGGCATGGAATGGTTATCTTTATATATATCCAACATCAAATCTCAAGAAAGGGATATCAATCTTCACATCCAGAAGTATCCTAATTTTTTTACATGGGTTATAAAGAAGATGAATCTCTTTTAGAATCATTGTATCTAGTATAGATATTAAATCCTTAGGATAAAGTGTGTCTACCTCAAATTGTTGATAAAAAGGAGATGATATTTCTGAAATATATTCCTATCTTCAGGGATTACATAGCGGTATTCCTTAAATATTTGTCTTGTGTTCCTACTGATTGAGTGGTTGAGTTCTCAATAGAAATTTTTCCGGGATCTCAACCTAAATCAAAGAAACCTTATGGAATGTCCACTATAGAACTGGAAGTTATAAAAAATCATTTATAGGGGAATATGGAGAAGGGTTTTATTTGACCAAGTGCTTCACCATGGGGTGTTCCATTCCTCTTCATCAAAAAAATGATGGATCAAATCACATATGTATTGATTTTAGTGTGATGAATATAATTAGGATAAAGAAAAACTATCCCTTTCCATGGACAGATGATTTGTTCGGTCAGCTTTGTGGGGACATTTATTTCCCTAAAGAGAACCTTTGGACAGGATATCACCAATTAAAAGTGATGAAGGAAGATATTCCCCCAATTTACTTTCAAAAAAGTTATGGACACTCTGAGTTCATAGTGATGCACTTCAAACTCACTAATTATCCAGTAATATTTGTGGATTCAATGAACAGAGTCTTTAGATATTACCTCAAAAAATTTGTGGTAGTATTTATCAATGATATTTTGATATAATCAAAGAGGAAGGATGAAAACGAGAAGTATTTGTAAACTATTATAAATAATTTGTGATGGGAGAAGCATTATGAAAGTTAATGTAAATATGATTTCTGGATAGAGGAAGTATCATTCTTGGAGAATGTTACAAATATAAAAGGGATATTTGTGGAACCTCACAAGACAATGGAAGTTGAAGAGTGGCGTAGGACAACATTCATAATAGAGATTCGTAGCTTCCTTGTTCTAGGTGGGTATTACCAAATATTTTTGGGGAACATTACACAATTTTTTAACCTAATGACCAAGATGAAGTGAAAGAGAGTAAAATTTTTATGGACTCAATAATGTGAAGACTCTTTTAAGGAGATGAAATAGTGGTTTAACTATGTGGTAATACTAACACTCCCAATAAAAGGAGAACTCTTTATGGTGTATAGTGATGATTCAAAGAAGGTCCTTGGATTTTTACTCATGAAAAATGATAAAGTGATATCCTATACCTCAAGACAGTTGAAACTATATGATTAAAACTATCCCATGCATGATATGGAGTTGGCAACTATGATCTTTGTGAGGGAAATATGTCAGAATATTCTGTAAGGTGAGATTTTTAAGATATATAATTATCGTATGTGTCTAAAATATAAATTGACATTGAAGAACCTTAATATGTGGTAGAGATGATGGTTAGACATCATCAATGATTGTGATTTCTCAATCTATTACCATCCTGATGAGGAAAATAAGGTGGAAGATGCTCTGTGTAGAAAGGATAATGAACCTTTATCAATCATGAGAATATAAAAAGACCCAATATTCTAATATTTGTAGAGGATGGAAATGGAATCATTAATAGAGAACATCATCAATCCTTTCTCAAATGATTACTCAACCATCCCTTAGGGTGAAAATAAATGATGCACAATGAAATGATGTGGAAATTCCCAAAATGGTGGAACCTGTCAAAAAATGGAAATCCTCTGATTTCAATTCTGACAAGGAAGGAGTTGTATGATTTGAATCACTATTATGTATACTATTTGTTCAAGAGATAAGTAATGAGCTTTTGAGTGATGCACATAGCTCAACCATCTCAATTCACCAAGGGAGCACAAAGATCTGCTGAGATATTTGAGTGAACTATTGGTGGGGAAATATGAAGAAGGATACCTCTGATTATACATAAATGTGCCTGATATTTCCACATGTGATGGCTGAATGAAAAAAATATAAGGGGTAATGCAACCACTACCCATACCAACATGGAAGTTGGAGAACGTCACCATGGAAATTTCCAATGGACATCCCAGGACATCCAATGGAGAAATTTTATATGGGTCATTGTGGATAGCATTACAAATGCAGCTCACTTTATCACAATTTGAGAAGAATTATCATTATATCAACTTTCACTATTACATATCAACGAGGTGGTAAAGATTAATAGGGAACCACTATCTATTGAATTCGATGGAGATCAAATATTCACTTTGATGTTCTAGAAACGTATCCAACATTCTCTAAGCACTGAACTGAACTTTAGTATGAAAAATCATCCATAAACAAATGTCTAATCAGAGTGAACTATTCAGACATTGGATGAAATGTTGAGAGCATGTTTTATGGACCTCAATGGAGGATGGTACCAACATCTTTCAATAGATGAATTCTCTTACAAAAATAGTTTACACACTAGAGTCCAAATGGCACCATATGAAGTCCTTTATAGGAAAAGGTTCCGAACACTAACTTTTTGGGATAAAGTCAGTGTGCATAATATTATAGGAACTAAAATTGTAGAACAAATGGGGAGGAGGTGAAAACTATTTAGCAGCACATCAAGGCTTCCCAAAGTCGACAAAAGAGCTATGCAATCAATCTTCAATGATACCTTGAGTTTAAATTTGTACACATGGTTTTTATCTACATATCATTATATAAAAAGGTCATGAAATTTGGGAAGAAAATAAATCTGAGTCCTAGGTACATCATCCCCTTGGAGATTATTGACTGTGTTTGAGTTGTGGCCTATTGACTAGATATTACACCTACCATGTCTAAAATAAATGATGTCTTCCATGAATCACTTTTAAGGAAGTACATAATAGATCCTTCCCAATTATATCTTCAGAGGTGGTATAGTTTGAGATTGATAATTATTATGAGGAAAACCCAGTGACGATCTTGGTTTATAGAGATAATGATATAGGATAAAAGACCACTCATATGGTCAAAGTACTATGGATGAACCACATGTAAGAATATTCAACATGGGAACTGGAGGTGGAATTAAAGGAAAAGTACCCACACCTACTTATGTCATAGATTATAAAATGAAATTTTGAGGGAGAAATTACATAAGGGGGAAGAATTTAATTACGCAAAGTTTAATCAATGAAAACTCCATTCTTATAATTATTTCATATAGTATTATAATATGAAATCACAACACAATGAACGACTGGGTATTATGTGACCTTTAAACATAATATAGTTACTTCTGTGATTTTAATTTTGGAAATCTAATATACTCAGTTGTGATCAGTAAGATATTTTGAATCCGATAAGAAAAACTTAAATTTTGGTAAATAGTAATTAACCATTATAAATAGTAATGTTATCCTTCAAAATAGTAATACAAACCACATGAAAAGTAAATCATCCAAGTGAATAAGTGAATTTACGAATGAATATATGAATAAAATCTATCCATCTTATAAGTGCAAATATGATATAATTATAGTGTTGGTATTTTTTGTGTGTTAAGTATAACTAATTACAATTTTATTATTAATTTAATAATTGAAAAGAACATTTATTTTAATAAAAGTTATTCATAAATAAATATTTTAATGTCATATTATTATAATATAATTTTATGATACCTTCATTAATTTATTATATTATAATTTTAAGAGGCCTTCATTAATTTTTCAAAGTGTTAAAAAAAGAAGTTTTAATTTTAAAATTTATATTTTTCAAGTAAATTATGATTTTAATTAAAAATTAAATTCTTCATATTTATAAAATTTTTCTCATAAAATGAAATTCATTCTTGAAATATAAACGTTGAAAAATAGATAGAATGAATTATTGGTATTTTTCTAAAATACTTTAATTTTTGGTGAATAGTAAAATATGGTAATTTTCTATATATATACATTATATGTTAAATATACTATTTATTAGGTCATGGTTATTTTAATCACATTGGGTTAGAACAGAGATGAACAGATTACTATTTTTTGTCTCAAGTATATATATTATTTCTTCTCGGGAGAAAAATAATAAAATAATGAATAAAATATTGAGAAACCCTCTTTTCCTCCACTAAAAAACCACCCCACCCCCTCTTCTCTTTTATCTTATCAAGCCTTTTAACAAGTCAAAATTCATCCCTAATCCTGCCCAAATCCCCTATCCCCCTTTTATTACCCCATGTTCTCTTCAAAAGACCAAATCCTCTCCCTTAATGATGTTTTTAACGAAGATATATTCAAGATGTAAATTCCTCTTTTGATTTTACTTATTTTATTTCAAGTTCTTTTATTTTATTTTTCATTCCTCATATTAATCCATCATAATGTTTTGATAACTCTTGTAATATACATGTACGATAATGTTGTTATTATCATAAAAAATTCAGCAGCATCTCTCATTTCCCCTCCTTTTATAGTACCACAGAAAACACCATCTGAGATCTATTTGTTTATCACATTCAATGAAAACAGATTGTCAATTTCTTTTACCATGTTCAATCATGGTAATGAAACAATTTTTATATTTTATCCAGTCTATAATATATGTATTATGTCTAATTTATGGTTTTGGAATCTCTTTCACAGAAGATATTAAATTATATAAGATAAATCATGATGAGAAGTGGCTTGGAATTTCAAGAAGCTAAAATAATGGATGAGGTGATGCTGACAAACATAAAGCAGTGTAGGTCTAATAATCCAAAATAAAGAATAAATTTATGTATTTTTTCATTCAAAATTATATTAATTTTATTTATTCATTTGAATTCTAGTTTAGAGTACATTATAAAATATTTATTTCAAATTTAGTTTTTTATTTAAATTTAGTATGTATCAAATATTTTGGTTGAAAATATATATTTATATTTTGAAATATAAATATTATTTATTAATTATTATTGGTTATATTATTAATATATTTAATTTTAAAATATTCTATTTAATATTTATAAATATAAAACTTATTTTTTTCCTGAATTTAAATTTTAATCATAAAATTTATTCAGATCTATTACTAATTTTTACCTATTATTAAGAATTAATTTTTTATTTGTTTATTAATTTTTATTTTAATATTAATTTTATGGAATTTAAAATTTATGTAAACATAGAAAAAAATTGATTTAATACCATTAAGAAGTCATATAATCAACTCTGTATAAGGGTATCAAGAATAAATATTTTAAATTTTTGTTCATTTAAATTTTTTATAACATGACTAAAAAATGAAAAATATTATAGATATTGATAAGAATCATGGGATTGGGATAGCCTCCCATTGGGGAGTAGTCATTGGGGATACCATATATAGACCCTGTGTAAGGTTACATCAGTTTGGGAGTCTTTATTTTATATTGCACTTTTCTATTGTGTAATAGTTTTATTGGAGCCTAGAAATGGAGCACTGGGAGATACGTTACAAAGGGGACTTACTTCTGTGTTAGTTGTTGTTTGGGAGTATTCAGTACTTGTTAGGGGAATATTTTTATTTTCCCTTTTATTAATATTTGGTGTAGGTTGTAGTGGGTGAGACTATTTTGATGGATAGATGACATATTAAATAAGCAGTTCAGTTATAGGTGATTGGTTATGAATGTCTTTAGAATTGGGTTCATGTTGATGTAGAAAAGGGATAGGCCTCATTCCAAAGGTACAATGCCTCTTAAGATACTTTTCCCCCCAATCCTTCCATGCATTATATATTATATTGTAATTTTTCACTTATTAATCCTAGTAATAATATAAATAATCTATTTATATTCTATCATGCACCTCAACCTGCCATTTCGTGCCCTCAATTAGAGATTTAGAGAGATTGATTATTGATAGAGAAAAATATGAAAATGTGTCTTGATTGAATATGTGGAATAAGAAAACTACTCTTAGTATTGGGAATCCTGAACTCTACTATCATATGTTCTATGATGTATGAATTTTTTGAGGGATTCTTTATTATATTATATTTCTATGAGGAGAAAATAACTTTTAGAGACATTTTTTTAGTTGTTTACACCACTGAAGGTTCCACACGAAATTGATGTGAAATGAAAAATAAAATAAAAATTATAACAGGGGAAATCAATGTAGTTCTGGAGTAGACACAACAGCATGATCCTTACAGAAGTTATCTAATTCCACTATAGTAATTACCATTCATATCTTTAATTTGAACTATAAGTGAGAGAACCTATAAATTTTACCTATTTAATACTAGAATTAGAGTCCTATATATAGTTTTTTAGAATGCTTCAATATAGTGGTTGGTGATATGCTCTAAAGAATCCTTAATCACATGTCGAAATAGGATCCAATGTAGGAGGTTTTGGAAATTTTTTCTAAATGTTCCTAACGATGTTGATTTTAAATGGAGAATATATTTAGTCTTGGATTCCCAGAGTTGATAATTTTTATGATATGGGCATACACTATAAGAGACAAATATTTGGATGGAGAGACATTGAAATCTAGGTAAATTTAGAGAACAGATTATGTTCTTAGAAGTTTCATAGAACGAGTTGTCTTGTTCTGAACTCACGGAATCAATCCTCTAAGAAGATGGTATTGTGGGAGTGAATGTGGAATAGAATTATAATAATTTTTTTAGTATAACTATGTTATAAACTAAGTATTCCACTCTTGGGAAGCAAAAAAAACATGATATTAAGCTACTAGAGTGGGTGTAAATCCATGATCATGATAAAACAAAGGATTTTGGTTCCACTAAAGGAAAACCTTATGAGATCATTTATAATGAAACCAAATTAAAATTTAAAACTACTATTGTTGATCTTGAATTAAAAAATGGTTGATGAAATTATTAATGGTCATTGTATCACAAATAGAGAGAAAAAAACATATATATTCTCAATGATGTGGAAAAAGAGAATGTTTTGGATAATGTTTCACATGATTAAATAGAATAACTATTGGACCATGTTCATGGGCATATATTTTTTGGGAATGAGTAGTTGAATGACACTGAGAATGAAGCTAAAATTGAATCTTCTTCCCCAAATGTCCTAAATACAACTAGAAGTATTTTTGTTCAACCATGAATTCATCAAGGAAAATGACTAAAAATAGTGTTTCTATTTTTTATACCTAGTTGTTCCATTTATAGAAAATTAGATTAAAGGGCTTCAAAAGGGATATATAATTAATAGATAATAGTGTATGCAATTACTGTGAATTAGATGGCAGGCATAGTGGTTTGAAACTATTGTTACTTTTCCATATCTATTATTACTAATTCCTTTTCACAATATATATTAGACTGTCTTATTCATGTGATTGTTGAAGAGTATTAATTACCAAACTATATTTCAGGCCATTTTATAAGAATTTATTTGATTCAACTATGATGTTTTCTTATAATAATAAATTATAAAGTTGTAACTATTTCTTCGAAAAAACCATTATGTGGTATATTTTTAGTTTTTTATTTTATATAGGAAATATACATTAAAATTTAAAATTACTGGTACATCGAATTTTATTAGTTTAAATATATATGTTTTAATTTTTGGTGCATGTATTGTTTTTCTAGAACTTTAAATCTCACCATATTGATGAGTAAGAATCCAAAAAACCATGTATATGTATTCAATTTTATCTTTAAAAATATATAAATCATTAATTACCAAAGTATTATAATCCCTTTTTTATTCTCATACACGTTGATTCATAGAGTGACATGTTACATTTTATTAGGAAGGATATTTTATTTTAATAGAATATTATATTGGTAGAAATATAATTTTTCATATAAGAAGTTGTGAATCACTATGAAGATGTTTAAATATATTTTCCAATGTTTAATACTACTAAAAAAATAGAATTTTATTTTCTTTGAAAGTGTTATTGTTAAATATTTTTTTACTACTAGAAATATTTTACACAATATGATACCTGATAGATGTGGTCCCCCAAATGGTTTAAAAGAATTTTATTTCTTGAAGCATCCCTAGTTCCAAGAATTAAATCCTATATTTGTGATTTTAAATCATATAAATTTTGTGGATGATGTTTGGGAGGGTTTAGAGGTCTTTTGATATTTTTTTTGGATTTTCTAATGGTTCATGGTTTTAGCACCGTTAGTATAATTAATTACACTCCTACATGAAACTGTGAAAATTGAAATAGGGGCTTATATATAGGCACATTATTTGACACATGGTTTGTCCAAAACTAGAAAACCACATAGATAAAACTCTTAAATGTGATGCACATGTATTCTACATGATTGGATCATGGGTTGAATAACCATACAGGATAATTGTACAAGGTTCTCCTTATGTGGGAGGATGGTGCATGGCTGGAAATTTATTTTCAAAAATATATGATCCAACCATTAAAAATTTAATATTAGATCCTAAAACATGGATATAGCTTAGGTAATCCACAAAATACCATCATTTTACTTCAATTTAGACTCAAAATCATTTTTCTTCCTTGAAAAGGCTGTGGAGATTCCCCCCTTTGAAATGGTAGTGATCTTCTAGAAAACCATTGTGCATTGAAGCTCTATTTCCATTGGTAATTAAATATGTTTATTATTTTTACTTAGATATAAATATCACCCATATTTTGAATTAATATATATACTCACTTGGGTATTGTTTTTTGATATTTCATTCCAACTATAATGGAATCCATCTCCGTGGTTGTTAGGGAGGGGGATATATGGTAGGATTTTAGAGATTAAACCTAGTTTTGTTGAATAATTCATGTCGTTCTTCATTTCCCCCCTAATTTAAATTTTAGGCGGCATGACTATTGAATACTCTTATTAAATATTGGCATATTTGGTTCAATATTTATTGTTTTACATGAAATTGATTTTCAAATTGTTGTTCAATGTTTGATGGAAACCTTCTTTGTTAAGGGAATATAAAAATGTGGAAACTGGTTGTTTTGGTGGAAAGTAAATGTGGTAACATTATTTTAAAATTCTAAATTTGGTTTGATGTTTGGAACAGTTTTTTCTATAAAAGGCTGGTTTTATTGGAATGTGTTTACAATGATTGGTTTAGCAAGGTAATTGGATTAAATGGTTAATAATGAATGGAATATGGGGGATAATGGTCACGAAACACCACCATTAAAGAGATGGATATTGGGTATGATGTTTCACCATTAATGGTAAAAACCTTCCTGTATAGTTTTGTGGTTATGTGTATGCATGCAGATAAGTGAAATAGAATGGGTTATCCCCATATGGATGTTTAGAAATCATTAAATGTATTTTTGGGTTCTTTCCTTGGAAATTTCATTAGTATGAGAAATTTTTTTATTATGAAATACTATTTTCTATGAAGTTTTTTTATTTATAAATGGTTTTTATTTGTCATATTATATTTTGAATTTATTTATTTAAACTTTATTATATAAATTTTATGACATGTTCTTATCATAGTTTCATGAGTGGGGATGACATTTGGGAAAAAATAATGACTTTCACTACCCACTCCTTCATTAGCACTTTGGTGATTTTGTATATATTGTATATTAGGACACATTTAAAGGAATTAAATCACATTTTTCAAGTTTTGAATGATTATATATGGTAAATCATTGTGGAGTTTGATCTTGGGGCATGTTGGGAGATATGATGTTGATGATTTGAAGTCTATTCATTTTGTTGTTTATTCTTCCACTTCGACACTCTGATATTGCTTAAAATGTAGAATGGTATTGTTTTATCATGGTTTTACATGAGTTGTATTATATTTTTATCATTCATCATATAGGGGTTTTTGGTTATGGTATTACTGGTTTGAGACTGATTTATTTTTCTAAGTGAAAATCATTCTGCAACAGTATTGAAACCCTTGGAATTTATTTCCATCCTTCAATGTCTTGGAGATATCACCTAAGACAAAGTAGAAACTATACATCAACTCAATTCAATGAGGAGGGGTGAGAAGTTACAAGTATTATCATCTTAGTTGGTCCTTGAATTACACATTTCAACATATATGGTCAGACCCTCTTCCATTTTGTGACAAATGGAATTGGTTGTCGGTCTTGGGGATGAAATTCATTTTGGATTATTCATTTAGTGGGGATGCTATAAAGTAGTTTGATTTCAAGACAATAAATTTAGTGCATAAATATACGTAGCTGACATATATTTTATTAACATTATGTTTCTAGGGAGATGGTTAAATTCGTGTTTAGAGAAACTTAAATTTGTTTTAATCTCAGTGTCATGGGTTTATCCAGTGTGAAGAGTGTGACATAAATTGTAGAAAAGACTTCCCACTAGGATTTAATATTTCATATTGATTAACAAGTTCTAATTTTTTTTAAAATATTTTTATTTTTAAAATAATATTGAATTTGTTTTCTAATTTGAGATATTGAAATTATCATGATTATGGTATTTTGAAAATGGTTTTATTTTCATTATCATGGTCAAATTTTAAAATATGGGTTTATAACAGAATGTGGGGAATATTGGGAAATCCTTGTTGTGATGTTTGATTTCAAAATTTTTATAATCATTTAGATGCTAGAGAGTGGGACTTAAGGTGTTCTCTTTTTCTAAAATAAATACCATGAATTAGGAATCATATAAACTAACTAGTGGTGGATACTAAGAATGTGGTTACACCTGAGCCACATGAGAAATAAAAACTGATTTTGAGTACTATCTATGATTTTCATGTTATGGATAGAGGTGATAAAAGGGTTGAAACAAGGAAGGATGACCATTTTGTTCTATTCTAGAGGAATAATACACCCATATTTTGGAGTGATTCGAATCCAGAGAAGGATGATGTGTGGGATAATTGGATAAATTAATCCATAAATTTTATAGGCACACCAATATAGATAAAATTCATTTTTGACGAAAAATACTCTGGAGGATATTTCTTTATAGTTTCTAGATTTAGTCGTTTAAGCTAAACTATACAAAGGCCATTCATGGATGGATTTTGAAGAAGTGTTCAACACATGATTCAATCCTCATACATTCAGAATTTCTATAACAACTAAAATTTTTCATCTTGGAATTGGAGAACCTATCCATGATAGAGTATCTGAATAAGTTCATGAATTTAGTTCATTTTGAGCCATAAGTTATTGCTAGTGCATCTTTAAATGCATGAATTTTTTAATAGGGGATGATGCAGTAGATTCTCTTGAATATTGTTATAATGGATTATAAAAATATGGTTAATCAAGTGATGTTAGTAGAGAGAGAAGTATCAAGCGGTATGGGTGAAGAATCCGTGTAGATACCCATGGAAAATGGTGTGAAATCTAATAATGAGAGTAAAAGGAAGTGGGACACCAATTTCTAGGGTGGAATTATCACTCATAATTAATTTTTAAATTAGTGAATATTCTTTAAAAACCTAAAATCGTGATAAGATGTTTCAAATGTAGTTGAATTGGACCACTTGATGTGATATTATTTGACACTTCCTATAGAATTCCACAATTGCAACTAGATTGTGGATCGTCATGGATATTGTCTCATTACACCAATGGAGGGGGATCGAGACACTTCTCAAGTATTAATGGTTTCAAAAACATATACGGGATGAGGGTAGCCTAATACCTCTAACCAAACAGACCATTTTATCCATGATGATTACAAAAATACCATGACTTCTCAAGCCGATAAGCATCAACATGGAAATTAAGAAAAAATGTAGTGAGTAACATTTTATATGATGACGAGAAAGTTATTGATGATGATTAGTCTGGAACATCAATGGTGTGAGGTATGATTATATTGAATTATACCCTCATTCAAACCTTGTCTGATCACATTATTCCATTCTCTTATTTGTTCTCATGTTGTTGAGTTCTTGGGTTTAAATATTAAGATGGTTCCTTTTTTCTTTAAACATAAAACTCAACTTGGTAAAAGAGAATTTTGATCCTTCTAGTGTAGTGCATAATATATAAATGCTGACAAGGATGATTTGATAAGGGATTTACCTATGAATAAGAAGGATATCTGTGATAAAATCATGGGTATGGATTCGTTGAAAATGTTCGAAGCTCATATCGACTATTATAGACAAAGGTTTTGTAACACCCCGAGCTTCCACGATAAGCATCTCTCTCAATAATGCAATAGTTTGCATTGTACGCAAGTTCGAGTTCTAAAACACCGCGACTAATCAAAGTAGCTGTTATGAATAGTAATAACCACTTTTTAAAATAATAGAAATTTTATATTTCAAAATGGACTTCATTTTTTTATTCGTAATATCAAATTTATCCTATGTTGATTTTTTTGTAATTTTCCGAGAACTTTCAATTTTTTTATGAATAGTGAAAAATACTTAAATTTTTTTTTAAATAAAAATATTTTATAGTGATAAATTATACTATTGAGTGGTTTTAAAGTATAATTAGAATATATTTTTACTATTTTATCCAATGGTGGTCATTAGAATTAATTTCACTTTGAAATTGGACATAAACAATTGTCAATCTTTTGATATATATTGTTTCTTAAAAACACACTATTTGTTGTGACAGCGGGAATTAATTATAAAATTAATTAATGCAACTTATATGTTTGGAATTTTGTAAAATAGACATCATTTTTGAATTCGGAATATCAATTATATCTTAGGGTGAAATGTTGGCATTGTTCTGAAAAACTTCAATTTTCGATTAATAGTGAAACCACTAAGTGGTAGTTAAATAACTGATTTTTTCGTTTAAATGAAATAATACCACTTCTGTGATTTGATTTTCAAAAATCTGACATAAATGGTTGTCATTAGGAAGTAAAATGTGGTTCATTGGGATTAAAATAATTTTTTGGTGAATAGTAACTTTTATGTTTAATTAATCACGATTAAAGGTAATTTGTGAAATTTAAGGTAAAAATGATATTATAAAAATATGAAATGACCTTGACACTTGTCCTAAACCTATTGAATGAGTCATGGACGACCAATACAATACATGGGTCAACTTGGGTCCCCATGGAGCCACTTTGGTAGGAAAATGACATAAATAACTTTTATTTAATGTTAAAATAAAAATGTCACAAACATAAGTTATTTTACTACAACAATTTTTAAATGGGGTTACAGAAGTCATATTTTTGACTCTAAATATTCAATAGAAATCTAAAATAATTTCCTACATCATGATATATTTTTTATACTTTTTAGACAATAAATAAATTAAATTATTTATGACACCATGATGATGCAGTGATTACCTCATTAATTAATGATTTAAATAAAATGAAAAGATAATGTAAAATCCAAGGCATAAACTTGTCAAAAACATATTGGATGAGTATATTTAGAACCATTATCACCTTAGCCTCGATTTATATAAGTGTGGGACCTCTAAAATCCGAAACTCATTTTATAATAAAGTAACATTTCATTACTTTCCAAGAGTGCCCCTCCTCTCCACTTATAAAAGGCCCCCACCACTACCACCTTACTCACACTTTCAAAGCCTTTTGGCTCAGCAAACCTCTGCGCAAATTCTCTCCCAACTCCCATACCTTACTCTTAGAAGCCTCACTTTGGGCAGAATTCTTCCCAAGGAAGCCTTTGGCTCAAATCAAACGAGTTAACCAATTTTAAGGTAATGTCTTCTCTTATGTTATTTTGTTTTATTTTTCTTATCCAACCCCATAAACTCTTTTTATTCATTTCTTTTGTAACAAAAAAAGTATGATAAATATACTAGGATGTTGTTATGAGATGTATTCGAGCTACACTTACACACACCTACATCTAATGGTTAATGAACATACTGTTTCTGTGGATGGCGAATTTCTGCCTCACGAAACGATGATTGTTCAACATTATTTTAACACCTTCATGGTGTCCATTAAGATGACAATATATTTATATATGATATATAATATGTTTATGTTTTCCTTAAACTTCTGTATTTTTCATTTTGGGCATACCTTTATGGTTTCAATTATGGGTAAATGTGATATCTTCATTTAAGGAAGTGTGGACTACCGCCCCCTCAAAGTGATGTGATTCGTTAATGCAGTATGTGGGACGTAAAAAGGATGGATTTAAAGTTATTATATATGATGTTATACTGGAATTATAATATAACTCTATATCATTATTATTTATTTCCATTAGAGTATGAGATAGAAATGAAAGTAGCGTTCATTCGTACGTACGGCTTACCGTCTCCATGAACTGTGAATTTCATTTCTTATCCCCAAATGTAATGTACTGTTATAAGTACATATATATAATGGATATATATGATGTATGTTACATATAAATTAAGAATATAATTCTGGAATTAAAATATACATACCTCTCATTTAGTTTTAATTCCATTAATATGACAAAGAAATGAAAGTAGCGTTCATGCGTATGTATGGATTACCGTCTCCATGAACGGTGCATTTCATTTCTTACCTCTAAATGATTATGTAATATTATAAATACATGTATATTCTGGATATATATGATATATATGATATCCAAATCAGGAATTTCATTCAGGATATAAAGAACCTTTGACCACATGAACAACATGTAATTGTAAGAAGTCCACTTTCGACTTTAGAACCAAATATCGACAAAACAAAAATTATTAACTTAATGATTAAATAATGTTTATAACATGGAAATAACTGATATAAAAGTAATAATAAGCTTGAAAAATGTTCTTATGCATGTAGAAATTAACTGAAGTTTATTATTCATGAGGTTAAAGAATGGTTGAGTCAAGACAGGACGCAATGTAAGGGAACTTCTTAACCCAATTTCTATTCTTTGGGTTAATCTCCTACTTTCAAATTATGTAATGATATTATTATGTCCTATCTTGTATTTGTACTTTATTTATGTGTACTTATAGTGAATACACATAATATATCTACATTATTAAAAAAATGATCTTTTTTAAGGGTATTCGTCTCAATCTCCTTTCATTGAGTCATATTTTGTTTTATACACAACTTTATTTTATACGGTGTATAAACCCCTTTGACTTTTACGTTTATTCAAAAGGAATCTTTTTATACTAAGTGTTTTACTAAATGAAAAAAAGGAATGTTTTTCTTGCCGTACGTATGCGGCGACAATGACTTCTCCGCCGCCGTGGCCATTATTTGTGTTTCGGCTTCCTCTACAAGACTTAACATTTTTTAAAAATGAAAAATAAATATCAAGTATTAATTTTCATTTATTTTGGTATTGAAAATGGTTTTGAAAGTGTTTTTATTATATCAATGTGTTGTATTGATATCTTGTTATTGAAATGTGGAAATGTTATGTTTCCTTTATGCATATTTTATGTGATATGATTATGTTATGGTTTATGATATGTTTAAACCTGTTCATATGAGGAATGCATTGGACTTAATAAGTGACGGTGGAGCCCGCTATAGCTCCTCGATGAATTGGTAGGTCTCATGAGACAAACTAGTGTCTTGGCACGAGGCCTTGACAAAATCTTATTTGTGGTCTTGGCACGAGGCCTTGACTACGTGGTTATGATAGTCTGTCATTATGCATTCCATCATTATGAAAGTGGTTATTGATATTGCATGTGATTATTCGACTAGTAGAATATCCATGTGAGTAAGTAAATGGAATTATTTAATTTTATTTTTCCATATTATGCTGAAGTTCAAGATTAAAAAGTCTTTTGTTTTAGTTATACATTTCCTTAAATGATAATGTTTATTTATGAAAGCTTCCGCAATATTGTTATCCTTACTGAGCATCTGAGCTCACCCCTTTCAATGTTTTAATATTTTCCCGGATGTGAAGAAGTATTTTTTGAATGACCTGTAGGGATAATCAGAAGAGTATATGAGTGTGGACTATGAAGACATTGTTATTAGTTTTTCACTTTATGATGTAATGTAACATTTATGAATGTATCTAGTGTTTCCAAGGCTACTAAACTAATCAGTCTTTCGAGACTTGATCTTTTGTGATCATGCCAATGTTACGAAGTAATGCACCGACTCTGGGTAGCTGGGGTCGGGACATTACAGTTGGTATCAGAAGCCGTTTAGTACTAACCTTGGAAGCTAGATTTAGATAAACTCTGATTAGAGCGCATATCCATAAGATAAACATTGAGGATTAGTATATAATAACTTCCTAGAATTTTGGCATTATAGAGATTTTATGAGTTTTCCGAGCAATACATCCCTGTCTCGATACGAGCAGGTAGAGGTGGTTCTGGCACAGATGTACTTAGGGGTAAAACCCGAAAACACCACTTTGAGCTAGACTCGAATGGGAACTGGTGCACAACAACGAGTCTTGCTACACCTATGGTTACGACACTCCCGGGGGATATGCTTAGTATAATTCTCATTTTCTTTACAAACCATTATGAAGGGTTTATGGGTATATACTTTCTCAAAGAAAACATTTCTTTTTATGATTATGGATTATATCCATAAATAGTTCAATTTATGTTAAGTGTTTTTCAAGTTTGTTATTATGTATTTCGATTCACAAACTAACCTAGTTTATGCCATTGTATAGAAATGGCGCCCAGTAGAAGGAATGTGAACTCCATCAATACGTATGATCCAAAGAGTAAGAAGGATCATACCTTTCACAGTATCAAGGAAACATTTAGGAGGGAAATAGTCTCCCATGTGTTCTAAACATATGAAGAAATAGTATCATGTGTTAATAAGATAAGTAGATAATTCTCTAAGTCTTATGGATTTGAAGGGATGAAAGAGAAGAAAATGATGGAAGAGAGAATGATGGATAAAGGGACGAGGGAAAATAAGATTTTTCCAATGTGTGATAACTGTGGGAAGAAACACCTTGGAACTTGCCTGAAGGGAATGGGAGTTTGTTATAAGTGTGGAGAAAAAGGACACCAAGTGTGTGACTGAAAGGGTAAGATAAAGGTTTCAAATGTACAATGCTTCATCTGCAAGGAGTGGGGACACAACACAAACCAATGTCCAAATCATCAGAGTATGCCCCAAATGATGTTATTGGATAATAATCAAGTTATGATACTACCACAGATGAGGAGGAATGATTAGAGTTCTTATTTTTTTATTAAATAATTTTGTCATTTGAGTGTTGTATCAATGATGTACTGGTTATAATAATTATGGAGTATATAAGGATTATACTGTAGTACTTTTTGTTTTAGTAAGGTTTTAATATGAAGAAGGTAATCATATTTTTGTATGTGACAATAAGTGAAAATTCACCTTGTTTACGGAATCTGATGATACAATTGATTTTGGAATTAAGAGACCTTTTAGAGAAAGATCTGACAGAGGTATTTTGGATAACTATAAAGGTTCGGATGGATTAAGTTGAACTTTGAATAGTATTGTTTAAGGTTAAAACATTTCTGAAGATTATTTTCGGAATTTTATAATACAATATTTTTAGGAAAAGGACAACCTGCAGGGTCGGGCATAACCCATCACGTCAGACAAAGCTGCAGGAATCGAACCCACAACCATAGTTCGACATGCCTTTATTACCTACCACTAGCCTACAGGAAGTCCCTGGTTATTACAAAATAGTTTTACTAATCTAAATGGTATGTGTTAATATTTGGAACCTTATATAATTAGGATAAATAGAATATTTTTGAGTTCTATTACCTTTTAGAGTGAAAGATGGATTTGTGGTAAAACAAATTATAGAATGAAAGTCTACATGACAAGTATGTATACTCCCTTACGTTCTTAGTAAATCTCCTAAATAAATTCCTAAACTTTATAAAACGTAACTTAAAGAAAAAACGTGGTCGATTAACTTTTCCAACTGGGGATTCAATGACCGTTTAACCAATCACAAGTTTGTGATTTTATTATGGTTAACTTTCTCCTAATCCAGTTTTCCACAACTCTCCATCAGACCTTGATGGTTTTTTTTCTTCCATATCCATATTTTCATAGAATCCTAGTATGGTCTATCTCGGGTGACCTTTGTACTTATCTTGCTTTCTTTTAATGTTATATTCTTATTAACCCTATTTCCGATGTGGGTTTTCCACAAAGGTATGTCCTATTTTCAACCTTTTATTTTCAAAGAAAAATTTCAAATTGTGAGGATGCAATTTATTGAAGGAGGGGAAAATGTAACACCCCGAGCTTCCACGATACGCCTCTCTCTCAATAATGCAATAGCTTTCATTGTACGCATGTTCGAGTTCGAAAACATCGCGACTAATCAAAGTAGCCATTATGAATAGTAATAAACACTTTTTAAAATTATATAAATTTTATATTTCAAAATGGACTTCATTTTTGTATTCGTAATATTGAAATTATCCTAAGTTGAATTTTTTGTAATTTTCTGAGAACTTTCAATTTTTTTATGAATAGTGAAAAATACTTAAAAACAACTTTTAAAATCAAAATATTTTATAGTGATAAATTATACTATTGAGTGGTTTTAAAGTATAATTAGAATATATTTTTACTATTTTATCCAATGGTGGTCATTATAATTAATTTCACTTTGAAATTGGACATAAACAATTGTCAATCTTTTGATATATACTGTTTCTTAAAAACACGCTATTTGTTGTGACAGCGAGAATTAAATATAAAATTATTTATTTCAACTTATATGTTTTAAATTTTGTAAAATATACATCATTTTTGAATTCTGAATATCAATTATAGCTTAGGGTGAAATTTTGGCATTGTTCTGAAAAACTTCAATTTTTGATGAATAGTGAAACCACTAAGTGGTAGTTAAATAACTAATTTTTCGTTTAAATGAAATATTACCACTTCTGTGATTTAATTTTAAAAAATCTGACATACATGGTTGTCATTAGGAAGTAAAATGTGCTTCAATGGGATTAAACTAATTTTTTGGTGAATAGTAACTTTTAAGTTTAATTAATCACGATTAAAGGTAATTAGTGAAATTTAAGGTAAAATGATATTATAAAAATATCAAATGACCTTGAAACTTGTCCTAAACCTGTTGGACGTGTAATTTCCGAACAAGAAAATACATGGGTCATCTTGGGGACCCCATGGAGCCACTTTGGTAGGAAAATAAGATAAATAACTTGTATTTAAATTTAAAATAAAAATGTCACAAACATAAGTTGTTTTACTAAAACAATTTTTAAATGGGGTTATACAAGTCATATTTTTGACTATAAATATTCATTATAAAGATAAAAATATTTCCGACATCATGATATTTTTTTATAATTTGTACACATTAAATAAATTAAATTATTTATGACACCATGATGATGCAACGATTACCTCATTAATTAACGATTTAAATAAAATGAAAAGATAATGTAAAATCCAAGGCTTACACTTGTCAAAAACCTATTGGATGAGTAGATTTAGAACCCTTATAACCTTATCCTTGAATTATATAAGTTTGGGACCTCTAAAATCCGAAAATCATTTTATAATAAAGTAACATTTCATTACTTTCCAAAAGTGACCCTCCTCTCCACTTATAAAAGGCCCCCACCACTACCACCTTACTCGCACATTCAAAGCCTTTTGGCTCGGCCAACCTCTGCCCAAATTCTCTACCAACTTCCATCCCTTACTCCTAGAAGCCTCACTTTGGGCATAATTCTTCCCATGGAATCCTTTGGCTCAAATCAAAAGAGTTACCCAATTTTAAGCTAATGTCTCCTCTTTTGTTATTTTGTTTTATTTTTCTTATCCAACCCCCTAAACTCTTTTTTTCATTTCTTTTGTAAAAAAACCAGTATACAAAATATACTAGGATGTTTTTATGAGAAGTATTCGAGCTGCTCTTACACACACCTACATCTAATGGTTAAAGAACATATTTTTTCTGTGGATGGCGAATTTTTGCCTCACGAAACGATGATTGTTCGACACTCATTTAACACCTTCAAGGTGGCCATTAAGATGAAACTATATTTATATATGATATATAATATGTTTATGTTTTCCTTAATCTTCTGTATTTTCCATTTTTGGAATACCTTTATGGTTTCCATTATGGTTAAATGCGATATCTTCATTTAAGGAAATGCGGACTACCGCACCCTCAAAGTGATGTGATTCGTTAATGCCGTATGTGGGATGTAAAAAGGATGGATTTAAAGTTATTATATATGATGATATACTGGAATTATAATATACCTCTATATCATTATTATTTCATTCCATTAAAGTATGAGATATAAATGAAAGTAGTGTTCATGCGTACGTACAGTTTACCGTCTCCATGAACGGTGCATTTCATTTCTTATCCCCAAATGTAATTTACTATTATAATTACATATATATAATGGATATATATGATTTATATTACATATAAATGATTAATATAATTCTGGAATTAAAATATACATACCTCTCATTTAGTTTTAATTCCATTAATATGACAAAGAAATGAAAGTAGCGTTCATGCGTACGTACGGCTTACCGTCTCCATGAACGGTGCATTTCATTTCTTACCTCTAAATGATTATGTAATATTATAAATACACATATATGCTGGATATATATGATATATATGATATCCAAATGAGGAATTTCATTCTGGATATAAAGAACGTTTGACCACACGAACAACAAGTAGTTGTAAGAAGTCCACTTTCGACTTAAGAACCAAATATCGACAAAACAAAAATTATTAAATTAATGATTACATAATGTTTACAACATTGAAATAAGTGATATAAAAGGAATAATAAGATTAAAAAAGGTTCTTAAGCAAGTATAAATTAACTCAAGTTTATTATTCAGGAGGTTAAAGAACGGTCGAGTCAAGACAGGATGCAAGGTAAGGGAACTTCTTAACCAAATTTCTATTCTTTGGGTTAATCTCCTACTTTCAAATTATGTAATGATATTATTATGTCCTATCTTGAATTTTTACTTTATTTATCTTTACATATAGTGAATACACATAATAGATCTACTTATATTAAAAAAAATGATCGTTGTAAGGGTCTTCGTCTCAATCTCCTTTCATTGAGGGATATTTTGTTTTATACACAACTTTCTTCTATACGGTGTATAAACCCCTTTGACATTTAAATTTATTCAAAAGGAGTCTTTTTATACGAAGTGTTTTAATAAAAGACAAAAAGGAATGTTTTTCTTGTCGTACGTATGCGGCGACAATGACTTCTCCGCCGCCATGACCATTATTTGAGTTTCAGCTTCCTCTACAAGCTTTAACATTTTTTAAAAATGAAAAATAAATATCAAGTTTTAATTTTATTTTATTTTGGTATTGAAAATGGTTTTGAAAGTGTTTTTATTATATCAATGTGTTGTATTGATATCTTGTGATTGAAATGTGGAAATGTTATGTTTCCTTTATTCATATTTTATGTGATATGATTATGTTATGGTTTATGATATGTTTAAACCTGTTCATATGAGGAATGAATTGGACTTAATAAGTGACGGGTGGAGCCCACTATAGCTCCTCGATGAATCGGTAGGTCTCATGAGACAAACTCGGGTCTTGGCATGAGGCCTTGACAAAATCTTATTTGTGGTCTTGGCACGAGGCCTTGACTACGTGGTTATGATAGTCGGGCATTATGCATTCCATCATTATGAAAGTGGTTATTGATATTGCATGTGATTATTCGACTAGTAGAATATCCATGTGAGTAAGTAAATGGAATTATTTAATTATATTTTTCCATATTATGCTGAAGTTCAAGTTTAAAAAGTCTTTTGTTTTAGTTATACATTTCCTTAAATGTTAATGTTTATTTATGAAATCTTCCGCAATATTTTTATCCTTACCGAGCATCTGATCTCACCCCTTTCAATGTTTAATATTTTCCAGGATGTGAAGAAGTATTTT
This sequence comes from Viscum album, assembly GCA_963277665.1. Classification (NCBI taxonomy): domain Eukaryota; kingdom Viridiplantae; phylum Streptophyta; class Magnoliopsida; order Santalales; family Viscaceae; genus Viscum; species Viscum album. The sequence goes on along the minus strand of OY728122.1, from coordinate 812,041,379 downwards.
ATGAATGACCTGCAGGGATAGTCAGAAGAGGATATGAGTGTGGACTATGAAGACTTTGTTATTAGTTTTTTCATTTTATGATGTAATGTAACATTTATGAATGTATCTAGTGTTTCCAATGATACTAAACTAATCGGTCTTTCGAGACTTTATCTTTTGTGATCATGCCAATGTTATGAAGTAATTCACGGACTCTGGGTAGCTGGGGTCGGGGTGTTACAGTGTTAGTTTTACAAATGATGATATAGTTCAGTATATCATTATAGGAGATAGGAATATAAAGGTAGGTGAAACATTATTTTTGGTACTATATGTTAGATAAATATCATACCAACATTCAGCCTTGAATTTGTTATTGATAGAAGAGATTGACAATATAAATTTTCATGTGTTTTTTTAATAATTTTCAATATGTTTTTACTAATGATTTATAATCGTTTCCACCCACAAGAGAAGTGGAGTTCATAATTAATCTTCTTCTAAGGACCACCCCTATTTCACTTATAGAATATTAAATTGTAGAAATATAATTAATTTAATTGAATGTACAATTGTAATATATATAATAAAAATTGTTCATTTGAACTTATATGTATCCATGGACAACATCAATATATTTTGTTAAAAAGGGAGATATAAATATTTTATTGTGTATAAATTATATTAAGATAAATGAAGTTATGAAAATGAATTTGCATCCACTTCCAAAAAATTATATATGTTTGATCAATTTTGGAGAGCATAATGGTTCTAAAAAATTAACTTGAGTAAATGATATCACCACTTATGGGTTCAGAATGAGTACATCATGAGAAAAGCATTAAGGAGTAGATATAGCCACTACAAGTATTTGGTTATGTCTTTTAGTCATATGAATGAACATGGAGTCTTTATGTAATTGATCAATTGGATATTTCAATGATATATAGATTATTCTGTGTTGTTGTATGTGGATAATTGTTTTGTATTCAAGGAAAAGGGAAGAACATGAACAAAACATTGAAACAGTGTTGGGAATCATAAGAGATCATCATATTTATTCCAAATTATGAAAGTGTTATTTTTCGATATAAGTGGTAAATTTTCATGTACATTGTATCTATAAAAGAGACATTTATATGGATCTAGAAAAGTATGAGTTGTTATCTCTCCAAAAATACCAAATAATGTCTTTGAGATACATAGTGTTGTCAGATTGTATTATTATTATCAAAACATTTTTCCTGGATTTTCATTACTACCTTAAACTATTTAATCTTTGAAAACAGTGAATTCTCCATTACAATGTAATGACGGATATTAGAAGTCTTTTTATGTTCTTAAAAATTTACTTAGATCAGAGACAAAATTGATTTTATGAGAATTAGGAAGAAGGTATGTGTTGTATTGTAATGATTCATGATTAGGGATGGAATGTGATATCATTCAGGGAGATCATGTTGTTTCATATGGATCAAGTACATTGAAGCTTCATGAGATGAACTACCAAACACATTATTTAGAGTCAGCTGCTATAGTCCATGATTCTTATAAAAGTAATCATTACCACTTGGGTGATAAATTCATAGTGTTTGTGAATTAAAATAGTTTTGAAATATATTTTATCACAAAGGGATTTGAATATAAGATAATGAAAAGGGATTGAGTACCACAAATTTTTTGACAATGGAATGATTTATACATCTGTAAAGGAAATTCAATGGACGATGTATTAAACAGAAATTCATATGGTCAGTTGGAAAAAGCGCCATCAGAGCTGTCATAGTTAATGTGAGTGCAAAATAAAATTCACTTGGAATGTGAAGTCTGAGGTGATGTTACAATTTTCATTCAATTTTCCTTCATTCCTTATTGGGTTGTGATATTTAAAGAGGCACAATCATATGATTTATAATTTTTTCTTATAAGGTCAACATTGAATGTTTTAGAGATAATTGAGGGATGAAATCTGGATGTGAGTTCGAATTTTTGGTTTCAAAATTGAATGTCCATATCTAGGGATTTTCAAGAACAACGTAATCAAGCTTAAACTGATTTTATAGGAGATATTAATCCAGTAATTATAAAGATGTATCTGGAAATAAGACAAAAAATTTGGTGGGTTAACATGAAATGAAATGTGAAGTAATCTGTTTTTGATGCTTAACATGTTAGTAGGTTTGGGAAGACCATCAATGAACATAATGTATGATGTATTTTTCACCTATTACTACTTGGATGTTTGAATAAATAGAGAAATATTATTTAATAGGCCTCTAAAGAATGGTTCTAAAACACAATGAAATTGGGGTGACATTGGATCTCTTCTCTAAGATGGCCCATTTCATCACTATTCATGAATCTCATATGTTGGAAGACTTTTCAAAAATATATTTCTAAGAATTGGTAAACAGTCATGGTGTACCAGTTGTGAATGTATTAGAACGAGATATGAGGTTTATGTCTTTTTTTAGGAAATCCATACACCAATCCACTGGGACTCAGTTGACCATGTGTATGGTGAATTATCCTTATATATATGGGAAATTCAACAGGATGATAGCGATATTGGAATACGTGATGCTAGATTGTGTAATGTATTATTTTGGATCATAGGAGGATCACATAATATTACTGGTTTCCTCATACAACAACCTTTTTGCGGCCTCTGTACATATTCCTACTTTTAACGCGTTATAAGTGTGTCTATATCGTTATCGACATTTATGGGGGGAAACTTGTGATACATAACTTGTTTGTATGATCCTAGAATAGGAGACAACTGATAATATTTATTTTATCTATTAAAGGATGGAGATAACACAAATTCATCAAAATCATATAAGGATCACCATCGATAGTCATTTTTGATCAAGGCGAGTGATTGTGTGTTCATGAAAATTTCTTCAAGTCTTGGGCATTGTCATTTTGTAATCCTTGAAAAGATATATTGTAAACACATAGGACCATATGAAGTATTTGAATATGGTGGTGAGGTTTAATATTAGTTTTATTTTCCACCACAATTTAGTTCAGCGTGTAATGTGTTACATGTATATTACTTCAAAAATTTCAAACGAGATCTATACCATGTGATTCGATGAGGTCACATTCACCTTGAACTGGATGACTTTTTGGTTTATATACTGGTATATATTATTGATCAGTAAGAGAATGTCTTTTTGGGAAAATGCATTTGTTTAGTGTCAGTTTTGTGGAATCATGGTTGGATTCAGGAAGAAACCTGGTAAGGGAACGAACTGGTTGAGAAATGTCCTAAACGTTTTTAGGAAAATGGTTCTTTTCAACTATACGAGGACTAAATGTTTAATAGTGGGGAGAATCTAAAACCCCTATATTTAGGTATGTAACCCTTTGTTCATGATTTTATTGTATGTAAAGTGTATGGGTGATGATTGTGAGGGATTGGAGGACATTTCTAATGTTTCTAGATCATTTCTAAAGTTAATAAAGTTGATAATTGTATGTATAATCCATGAAACACCTATAATAATATTTACAAAATGAAACATGGGTTTTTGGTAAGGCACATGGTTTTTCCACACCATGTATCCACCTAGGAGTTACCATGAAATTTGAGGTAGACAGTTACTATATATTTGGAACTCTTTCTCCCTATTTATGAAATCCAATCATCAATGGTTCCCCTTGAGTTAGAATATGTTGAATTGTTGGCTTATAATTTTCCATACCGTTCGAGCCAATCATGACCAGATTAAAATGAGAACAAAATAATAGAATCTAGCTTAGTTTTACCCTAATTTATCTCATTTTCCCCCATTTTGACACCAAATCAATTTTTATTCATCACAATGATTGTGAATACTCTCACCTTTTTACTATATGTTATCTGTTGGAATGTCATGGTGCGTTGAAGCACCATTTCCCTTGGTAAGTATCTTTTGGTAGTTTTCCTTAGACCAAATTATCTTCCCTATATTTTATTCATGTATCTACCCCATTAGAGAATGATTTATGATATTTTTTTTCTCATAATTATTGGAAATGACTATTTTTATGTTATGGAATGAGGTAAAAGTAGAATATTTGGAGATTCAATCCAATTTTTTGGGAATATTTTCTATTGTTATTATTTTCCTCCATAATATTTGAGGTTTATGGACTCACTATGTAATATTTTTATTATAAAATAATGTATTATATTTGAAACTAATTGAATTTTATTGTGAAATTATGGTGCATTTTTGATAGAAACCTACCTTGGTGATCATTTATGGAATTGTGGAAATTGGTTATTTTGGTGCAAACTGAATGTGGTAACATTATTTTAAAACGAAAACTATTATATGGTTATTTTATTTCAATGTTTGGAAAATTTAGTATTGTATAATTATTGTCATATTAGAATGGTTTGAAATAAAATGTTTTGTAATGGTTATTACATTAAATGGTTAAGAATGAATTTAATGTGATGGATATTTTTGTAATACCGAACCATCAAAGGGATGAGTATTGGACATGATGTTCCCCAATAAATGGAAACACCAAGATTTCATGGTTTTTTTGTTTAGTGTGTATATGTGGTTATGTGAAATGTAATTGGTTATCCCAGCATGGAAATTGAGAAACAATTAAATGAATTGTTTGGTTCCATTCTATGGAAACTATTTTAGTACAAAACCCTATTTAGTATGAATATTTTTTGTATGAAAAAAATTTCACATAGAAATGATTTGGATTTGACATAAAATATTTTTAATTATTTCATATAAATTGTTTTATATAAATTTTCTAACATGTTATATCCTAGTTGCATAAATTGGGATGTCATTTTTGTAAAACCTACTGAGTATCATTATTGAGACCTTCTTTGGCACTTTGGGGTTTTTTATATATTATGTATCAGTACACATGTAAAGGAAATTCATCAAATTTATTTAGTTTTGGTTCATGATACATTAGAATAGATGGTGGAGTAAGAGCTTTGGTCCTATTGGGATTTGTGATTTTTATGTTTTGGAGTCAATTTTTTTAGTTTATTCTCTGTCTATGATACATTGATATTGGTTATGGTGAAGGTAGGAATTTTTTTCTCTTGGTTTTAATTGAGTTTTATTATATTATTATCATGCACCATATAGTGGTTTGTTTGTTATGGTATTCCTGGTTTGAGGTTGTTTTTTAAGGGAAATTCCCATACCCCCAATAGTATTCAAGACCTTCACATTTATTGCCATCCTTTGGCATCTCGATGATGTAGAACTATGTAAAGTAGAAATTTTTCCACAACTCAACGTAGTGAAGACGGGTGGGATGTTACATGTGGTATCCATATTTTTTCATTGATCTATAAATGGTATTAGTCTTGGTCAATCCCTCTCCCATTTTTGGAAAAAATGAAATTGGTTGTTAGTCTTGGAGTAGAAATTATTTCTTGTTTATTCATTGAGTTGGGATTGTATAAAAGAGTAGGATTATTGAGAATTGAAATTTAGATCATAAATTGACATAGATATACATTTTTATGATAAAATTCATCTAATCAGGGAGATGGGTATATAAGATTTTAGAAATGCTTATAGGATTTGTAATCACATTATATTGGGTTTATCCAATGAAAAGATAATGAAATGATTTATTGAAATGACTTCCCACTAGGAGTGCATATTTGATTTTGAGTAATAATTTTTGATTTGATACAATCAGGTTGATTTTTATAAAATTTTGTAATTTCTTTCGAATGAGATATTTTGAAAATAACAAGATTGTGGTATTTGGAAAATTTGTTTTATTTTCCAAATTATGTCATACATTTGAAATATTGTTAGAAAATGTATATTGTGGAATATTCAAAAATCCTTTTTCAGATAGTTGTGATCTGTTAATTTGAATGTTTGATAAGCCATCATTTTCATGAGAGTGAGAATAAAGGTGTTTTATTTTGGTTATAGAAATGGAACCTGGTAGGTTTCATAGAAGCCAACCATATGAAGATGTTGAGAATGTGGTTGCATATAATACATAGGTGAACGGATAATTGGATTAGAGTATTTTCCAAGATATGAAACTTGAGAATAGAGGTAACAAAAGATATAATCCAAATTAATTGGATCATTCTATTCAGTTCCAAATGCAGAATCTACCCATCTTATTGGGCGATTTATAATTAGAAAAGGAAGAGGTGTTCCTGAATAGGATGATTCAAAACTAAAAATTCCTAGGCACACTAATAGAGATAAAACTGAATATTGTGACATATATGCTCGAGGATATTGAATCCCGGTGGTGGAATTTAGAAGTTCCGGATAAATTAGCCCAAGGAATTTCAAAAGATGATTTGGAAGAAGTGTTCAAAAAACAATTATATACTCATACATTTAGGATTTCTAGGATAAGATACTTTTTCAAATTGAAACACTATAACCTCTCCATTATATAGTATATAGATAAATTTCAAAATTTATTCATTTTTTCACTGGTGTTTGTTGCTATTGTGTCCATAAAGGCATACATTTTTTGAATTAGGGATGAGGTAGAAGATTCAGTTAATGAATTCCATTATCTATATTACAAATTATATAGGGATATTAAATCAAGAAATGATATCATAGAGATACATATTAGGACATATGGGTGGAGCAACCATGCTGATACATATGTGAAAAAACGGAAAATCTAATGATGGGAACAGGGTAATGAGGGAAACCTATTTACAAGGTGGAATTATCACTCCGAAGTATGTGACTAAATCAATGAATCTTCTACTAAAACCTTAGAGTAATGTAATGCTATTCTAATGTAGTTGTTTGGACTATAATAAGGGATGATATATAGAACCACCTATATAATGAAACAACTGAAATCATATTAGAATATTTAGTTCTATTTTTTCATTACTCCAAGGTTGGGTGTTCAGGACACTTATCATGTCTCGCATGCATCATATGCTTCTATGGGACATGGGATGTAGAATACCTCTTGTTTAAAGGATTGATCTATCCATGGTTATTATAAAAATAACATAAGTCCTCCTGAATGGAGGTATGAATAGGAAGAAAATGAAAATAAATAGTGAGTAAGCAATTATATAGAGCTGAGCAAGTTATTGTGGATGATTATTCTAGACCTTTGATAGTGGGAGGTAAGTTTCATTTAAATTCAACAATTATTCATTCTTTGTTTGACACAAATTGATTCCAGTTGTTTTCTAATTCGTTTTTTTGTTGAGTTTCTAGGTTTAAATGTTTGGATGATGCTAACTATTTTGAAACATCAACCTCATCTTGGTCAAAGAGAATGATGAGCCTTCATGTGTAGAGAAGGTTCTATTACATTTTACGGAGCTGTGTTGATATGAGATTTTTCAATTCTCGGGATGGATTTATTTGATATAATCTAGGGTATGGATTTGTTGCAAATGTTCAAGTATAAAATTTATTTTTCTACAAAAGTGTTAGTTTTACAACTGAGGATTGCTTCAATCATATATTAAAAGGAGAAAGGAATCTAATGGTAGGTGAAATAGTCTGGTTGTTACCAACATCGAGAATGATCTCTTACCATTTTACAACATTTAATTGGTAATCAATGGAATAGATCTACAATAACAGTTTTCCAATCATTTTTGATCTATTTCTGAAATTTTTTCCTAAAATAATTTCAGGGTTTCTGCCCACAAGATAAGTGGAGTTTTTGATTGGCATCCTTACATGGAACAATCCTATATCCCATCAATCTTACCTTATGACACCAACATAATAAATTGAATTGATTGAATAGTTGGAAGAGTTAGAATGAAAAGGGTTCATTCTCCCTAGCACGTCTTAGTTGGCAACATCAGTGTTGTTTCACTAAAGGGTTGATTGAACTCTTATAATTTTTTTGATTTATTTTAATCTCAATTATTTAATTATAAAAAATAAGTGTCCAATTCAACATGTTGATGATCTATTCAATCAATTGGAGGGATCTCAGTTGTTTTTAAAAATTTATTTGCGTTAAGGATATCACCTATGGGAGTTCAGAAGGAGGATATTCTAAAAACCACTTTTGTTAGTAAATATTTCGATTAATATTATGTTTTTATGATTTCGAGTCACCATATGTATTTATGGAATTAATGAATCATATATTTCAAATAAATATAGATACTTTTTCGGTGGTGCATATGGATGACATATAGGGGTATTCGAGGGCAATGGAGGAGGATGAACAACACTTAGAGATAGTTTTGGGAATCTTGGGAGATCATTTTCTATATTACAATTTATCAAAGTGTGATTTTTGGAAACAACTGGTAAAGTTTCCGGGATTTGTTATATTTTAAAGTGGAATTGTGGATCGAGAAATGATAGAGGTTGTTATCTCTTGGAAATAGCCAAATAATGTCTTAAAGATATGTAGTTTTCTTTGATAGGATAGTTATTATTGAAAAATTACTCATGAAATTTCACAAATACCTTGTTCTGGGATATATTTAACAACTAATAATTTTCTATTCCAATGGAATGAGTTAGATTATAAGGATTTTCAAGAGCTTAAACACACCTTACATTAGTAATAATATTTATTTTACTAAAATTAGGACAGGGGTATATAGTGTATTGTGATGCTTTGGGATCTAGGCTGGGATGTATTATACTGTAGGAAGATCATGTAGTTTATTATGGATAAAGGAAATACTGGTTTTATTAGATGAACTTTCCATCACATTATTTGGTGTTACCTATCATAGTATATGCTTTGGTGACATGGTTTCATTACCTTTTTGCTGAGAAATTCACAGTGATTTTGGATCACAAGAGTATGAAACATAGTTTCTCACAAGGGGATTAAAATTTGAGAAAAATACTACAAATGAATTATCTCAACAAATTTTATCTTTATATTATTTATAAATAGTGTAATGTAAATTATGTGGCAGATGAATTAAGTAGAAATTCATATGATTATTTGGAAAAAGAGTCTCTATATCAGGGGTAGTTGATGTCAGTGATATTAGATGTGAACATGGAATTTGAATACTGATGTGATGTTGTTGATTTCATTCTAGTATTGTCTTTTCGAGATTTGGTTACGATAATTTTAGAGGCATAAACATCTGATTCTGAATGTGTTTCTATAAGGACAAAACTCAATGTTGGGGAGACTATTGAGGGACTGAATCAGGATGTGATTTGAGTTTTGTGGTTTTAAAATCGGATGGTCATACCTATATATTTCCTAGAACAACATATTCATTCTTACAACTATTCATGATGGGTTTTTATCCTTGAATATAGAATATATATAAGGAATTTCAACCACATTTTGTTGGGTTGGAATGAAAAGAAATGTGACCCTATTTGTTGTTGAGATTCATAACCTATTACAAGTTTATGGTAGAGCATCAGTGACATGAAATTATTTTATAGTCTCTACCTATTCCTGTTTGGAAGTGGGAGTTGTTTATAATGGATTTTCTAATACCTATCCTAGGAATGGTTCAGAAAAATTATTCCATATGGGTGATTGAGGATCCCCACCCAAATTCATCCCATTTCATCCTTATAATTTTATCTCATAAAATACAATACTTTCCAAGTATCTGTATTCCAGAAGTTATAAAGAGGCATGACATATAAGTTTCTATAGAATCATACATAGATATGAGGTTTATGTATCATTTATAGAAATAAATACAACAATCCCTTCTATACAATATGCATGTCAGTACAGCGTATCATCCTCATATAGATGGTAAATCCAAAGGGAATATAAAAATGTTGTAAGACATGTTACAGTCTTGTGTAATGAATTTTTTGTGGATCATGATATGAGAACATACCATTAGTGGATTCTTAATACAATTGCAGTTATCATACCTCGATACATATATATGATTTTGAGGCATTGTATGGGTGTCCTTGTTGTCCTCCATATTGTTGTGTGGAAAGAAGTGAGACCTCAAAGGTTAGGATGATCCATTCCAAAAGATAATAAAAAAGATTTTGTTGATTTGGAAAAGGATTGAGATAGATGAGAGTCATTAGAAATTGTATTTTAATTATCCTCTAAGACAATTGATATTGATGTTGACTGATCATGTGATCTTGAAATTAATTCCAAGGTTTGGGTATAATAATTTTAGAATGTATGGAATGTTATATCTTTGATACAATGTCCCTTTTGAGATTCATGATTTAGTTGTTGAGGTAGAATGTTGGTTGGATTTTCCACCATGATTTCGTTCAGTTCATATTGTGTATCATGTACCTCAGTTGAAAAAAATTCTTCCTGGTTCTAAGCATGTGATTTTATGCGATCACGTTGACCCAGATCCATATGATTAATTTGTTAATATCCCTGTATAGATTGTGGATAATAAATGGAAATTCTATTAGTGAAAAATAATTAGTGTAGTTAGGGTTTTGTGGCATCATGGTTAGATTTCGGAAGAAAAATGGGTATGGGAAAAGGAAATAGTCAAGTAATGTCTTGGACCCTTTTAGGGAAATGGTGGTTCTCAACTTTATGGTGACAAAATACCATTTTTGTGGACAATATAACATCACCAAGTATCATTAAGTAACCTATTCTATATGATTTTAATGTTTGTAAAAGTTGTGTGTAATTTTTGGGAAGGTTTGGAGGAATTTTGGACAATTTTTGAGCTTTTTATAAAGGTTCTTGGTTTGATCACAGTTAAATTAAACTGTGAAATGCCTATAGAATACCATGAAATGTGAAACAATGGATTCTGGGGCGGTGCAAGGTTTGTCAAAACCATGCGACCACGAAGGAGTAACCCTGAAATGTGAGAAATACAGATTCTGCATGGTTGGAACATGGTTTTTCTAACTATGTCATCCAATTATGCATGTTTCTCCTTGAGATAGAGGCTGGATCATGGTTTTTGCATGATTTTCCAAACCATGCTAGCCAACCATGAATGGTTTAAAATTTGATTATAAAAAGGTTGATCTCACTTAATTTAGGAAAAATATCTTTTTATTCCTCCATTTAGACCATAAATATCTTTATTATTAGTCCCGATGGTTTTTGAGACTCTTCCCTTCAAATATTAAGTGATATGTGGGAAAATATTTGGGTGTTGAAGCCTAATTTTCATTGTTAAGTTTTATTTTTTGGTAGTTTTCGTTATCTGCACTTCTCAACCCTATCAATGATTCATAGATCATATCATTCGAAGATATATATATTTTATTTTATACCAATCATGATAATATATGATAATGTGGATGTTAGGAATGGAGATCTAGGGTGGGTTTCAAGAGATTCAACCTGGTTTTGTTGATGAATTCATGTAAATCATCGCATATTAAGTAATTTGTTATGTATTTGGATTCAAAATAAACTCCTCTTATTAGTTCATGAGGCTTTGATTTCAAATTGATTATTTTTCTCGAAATTTTATGTGAAATGTTTTTGCAATTACTGATGGAAATCCACTTTGGTGATGATTTATGGAATTTTGGAAAATTGTTGTTTTGGTGGAAGGTTAAAGTGCTAGCCTAATTTTAAAATGACAATTTTCAAATGGTTGTTTGTTTTGATGGTTGGAAAATTGGTTTTAGTAAATGCATGGGTTTATTTTAATTTTTTTACAATGATTTTGTTTGCATGATTATAGGATTAAATGGATATGAATGAATTAAATGGGATGGATAATAGTTTTGAGGTAACACTATCAATTTTATGGGAATTGGACATGATTTTTTAATGTTAATGTTAACATAAAACATTCATGGATGTGTGTTTATGTGTATTCATGTTATTCTATCAAATGCAATTGATTATTCCAACATGGAAATTGAGAATGGTTTAATGAAATTTTTGCTTTCTTTCCTTGAAGACTATTTTTTTATGAAAAGTTGTTTTATTATGAAAAACCATTATGGAATGACAACTATTTTACATAGAAATGGTTTTTAACTTGACATAAAATATTTTTATTTGTTTCGCATAAATTTATTATAAAAATGTTTTAAAATACACTATCCCAGTGCCGTGAGTAGGGAATTAATTAGGGTAAATCCTACTGAGTTTTATTACACACCCAGACTTTTGAACTATGGTGTGTTTTTAGATATTGTTTATTGGGACATAGGTAAAGGCAAGGAAACATATTTCATTAGTGGTGATTCATGATTCATGGTCATGGATATTGGAGTTGGTGCTTGGGGAATGATGGGAGATTTGATGTTGATGTCTTGTAGTATTTGAGTTTTATAGTTTATTATTTATATTTTGTACTGTAATATTGATATGGTGTAGTATGGTATTCTTTCCCATTGGTTTTACTTGTGTTGTGTTATATTATTATCATTCATCATATAGTTGTTTTTGGTTATGGTATGCTTCATTTTGTGTTGTTTTATTTTTAAAAGGGAAAATCATTCCCCAACGGTATTGAATCCCCTTGAACTTATCACCAGAATTTGGCATCTTGGGGTTGTCACTAAAGGCCATGTAGTAATTCTTCCTTAACTCAATTCAATGAGGAGGTAACAGATGTTACATTTAAAATATATTCCCACCAGACTATTTTTTACTTACATAAAAAATTTACATTTTGTTATCATTTTTTTTGTTCCCATTCTCATGTATATCATTTTTCAGGAATCAATGTATATCAAATTCAATAAATATTTTACTTTAAATTGATTTTTACCATTGAGTAATGAGAACATTTATTTATCATCTACAAAAAAACGTTATTTCTAATAGTCAAATCAAGTTAGTAGTTAAAATAATATTGATATTAGTGGAGGGATAAATAGTCATTGCAAAAAAGTAAATGTCACGACCCCCTCCCCACAAAGTGTACCCCTCCTGGGCCGGCAATGTGAAAAGGGAGATAATGACCCCCGAGTCCCACCTCCAGTAGGCCCCGGGTTGGCGACTAGCACCGAGGGTATAATACACACACAAATGGGAGGCATTACCCTCTAAGAGAACACATGCAGAAGAGAGAGATAGAATAGAATCCAACCAATTCCAACTCATAACTGAAATGTAAAAGAAACCCAAGTACATATATGAAATGTCATGCAAAAGTACTACAACTGAAAGGGAAAACTAAAAGTACCCAAGAGAAAGTAAAACGACAGCGACCACAAGCCCGAACAGCTCCTCCTCCAACCGCAAGCTAGTAGCAACCAGCTTGATCTCCAACCTGCTCCAAGTGACCTGAAAAACAGTTTATATGTACATAGGGTGAGTATAACAGTATACTCAGTAGGATCCTCCCCAAGACTCTCGTGCAAAAGTAAAGAAAGCATGCTAAAGCCCAGTGAACAACAAGTGAAACTAACTCGTCACCTAAACAGGTATACTATGTTCCCAACCTCACCAAGGCTACTCTCACCAAGTAACGCATACAAGAATATAGCATATAGTAAAGAATATCCAGGGTACCCCGCTACCACTTCCCCACTGGTTTGCCGCTTTGCCCCAACGACATACGTCCTGTGCATCTCTCTCCAAAGGCTTGCCCGTATCAACATGGGTCAAGCTCCCCAATCTGCACCTCGTGCACCACAAAGGTTTGCCCGCAGACACCTGGGATAATCTCCACACAATCCTCACAACCAAAAGTAACCAGGTAGTTTCCGGGAGCCACCACAGCTCGCATAACGTGTATCATACGTCGGGTATTATACCTCAAGCCATTACAGCCCATACACCGAGTAAGGATCCTCAAGACATCACAGCCTATACACGTTACACCTATAGTAGTCCATAGGATACTATATCCAGAATATATGTGTGTGAAATAACCACAAGCCATTACAGCCCTCTATACACATATATGGGTAAACTAACCACTGTGCCTACCAGCACTAAGATCTACCAAGAGAAGAGAGCGGGGCCAAAGGGGGTAGTCAGCCATTCAACCTCCCATCAGAATGTTGGGGAAAACACCCCCCAGGGCTCAGAATCCCCGGGGTGTCAGTTTCCCTTACCGACAGGGTGGAGTAGCGTATAGAAACACAAAAAAGTACAGAATATATAAGTAACTCACATCCACACTATGGGCATTACCTAGTCTTAGATACAACTGCAGCTAACGTCTCTCAGACTCCAGGCTGCTACTTCTAAGACTAGGTATCCTATAAGCACACAACCAATTGAAGAGCTTTATTAGATTACTCCATTCTCATTTATCAGTTCCACTGTACATTAATTAATTCTTTAAACATTAATTAAGATTGAACAATTCCACATTAAACAGAAAAGGCATCACTTTCAGAAACAACTGCTCCTTTTTAAGATTCACATCACCTTTAAATTCCAGCATCTCCATCCCCGTGGATTTTCACCATTTAATCAAACGTTCATTACAGAAATACTTTTCCACATTCCCAGGCATTCTAGAAAAACATCCTATGCTTCTAAACACAAAGGAGGCTCAACACGGTGAGTAGATATACTACCCGTCGAGTCTTTTCCGCCTATAGAAAGAGCATAGACCCATCCTCCATCGAGAGGCTAAACACGGAAAGCATGTGGCATACCCCGCGTGTCTTCGCCTCCTTCAGAATGAGGGTAAGCAAGACCAGCTGCCTTGAGCAGTGGGGAAAAGCAAAGAAGATTAACATTCAAGAAAACCACAAGCAACCAGCAACCACATCCATCCCATTCCATCACCCCCGGTGTCCTCCCTGACACACATATGCATAAACCGATGCATCTCGCCACACTAGGCGTCATCCGCTGCCACAACTATAAGGCCTCCATGCCTCCACATATCACAACAACCATCCAGGCTCACATCACAGCACAAGCAGCAGTAAAACAAACATCACAAAATGGGCTCTCGGCCCTTTAACAAACAAGAGGGTAACTCAGAACCCTTTTTGAAATTCCCACATAATCTGTTCACTAATCCATATTGAATTAACAGATTTGTTATTCGTAGGTTCCAATCATGGATACCTAATCAGTAAGCTATCAAAATTAAATAACAAAACTTACTTCCCTAATTTGATTATCCTCAAATTAGAACAACTACAACAACGACAAAAAAAACCAGATTAATTTATATGCCTCTTTATCCTTCGCCAATTAATCAACAGTTAATTCCAGCTTTACGTTCATTATCAATTTCTATCATGAACGATCAAAAAATCAAAGAAACATAGATATCACTATATCTAGGAAAACATGAGGCAAACCGTTATCACAGTATAAAGCAACAACACGCGATCAACCAATTCTTTTAATCCAGTTCAAGTATTTAATTAGGTCAATTTCATTGTGATCCAAAGGAATAAATAATGCTAATTCTACGATTGCACAAATATAATTAGAGAAGCCATGAATCCCCTACCTCGAAGAGTTCTTGACGTCCATTATCCACACAGCAGGTCACGATCCTCCCCTCGCGACAACTTATGTGGAAGAAAGATCGACACAGCTTGGTTGCATCCAACAGAGCGGGACTGATCCTAGGAGTAAGGGTTGTTTGTGCAACTCCTAAGGAAAGGATTGAAAGGTTCTAGCGCCTCTTAGTTAAGAACAAAAGGGAAAGAACAAGGGAGAATGATATCTCGTCCCTTTTTAAGATTTAACGAGGCGACGGTTTAAGATCCGGTTAATTCTCCATTAAAAACGGATTGCATTAACCCACGCGGTTTGACCAAGTGAAACATTCCAAGCCTTAGGAATAATTAATATAGGATTTATGGCATTTGAATCGGCCTTAAGTGCCCTTAAAAATAAGGCTTTAAATGTATTTTACGTCAAAGGAAACGTCAAAAGGGGCAAAACTGTAGGAGTCTGGAAACACTGTTCACCCACCGTTATTGTACATGAAACTGATCTGTCACACCGATCTGTGAAACTGATCTGTCACACCGATCTGTGAAACTGATCTGTCACACCGATCTGTGAAACTGATCTGTGAAACTGATCTGCCACACCGATCTGTGAAACTGATCTGTGAAACTGATCTGTCACACCGATCTGTGAAACTGATCTGTCACACCGATCTGTGAAACTGATCTGTCTCACTGATCTGTGAAACTGATCTGTCTCACCGATCTGTGAAACTGATCTGTCTCACCGATCTGTGAAACTGATCTGTCTGACCGATCTGTGAAACTGATCTGTCTCACCGATCTGTGAAACTGATCTGTCTCACCGATCTGTGAAACTGATCTGTCTCACCGATCTGTGAAACTGATCTGTCTCACCGATCTGTGAAACTGATCTGTCTCACCGATCTGTGAAACTGATCTGTCTCACCGATCTGTGAAACTGATCTGTCTCACCGATCCGTGAAACTGATCTGTCTCACGGATCTGTGAAACTGATCTGTCTCACCGATCTGTGAAACTGATCTGTCTCACCGATCTGTGAAACTGATCTGTCTCACTGATCTGTGAAACTGATCTGTCTCACCGATCCGTGAAACTGATCTGTCTCACTGATCTGTTACTGTTCATAAAACTGGAATCACTGTTCACAGAACTAGAAAATTGGCAAAGTGTTGGGGATAAGTCCCCTTGACCTCCCGGAACACCTCCAACACCAACATTTCACAAAGTAATGGACCAGAGAGGTCCGGGCCATTACATTAGATACCTCTCAAAACATTCTCGTCCTCGAGAATTAAAAACCAACCCAGAAGAAAAGAGGGGTCCGAACAACCACCCCATAAGATACCTCTCAGGGGAAAACCACCATGAGTTGTTCGAAAGCTGGAACAAAACTATGACATCCGGGAACAAACAATCCATACCCAAATAATTCATTCACAACATCACATCAAAGGTACATAAACAAAACATGAAAGGTCCAACCACAGAGAAAACATCATTACATGAAAGGAGTTAAACATTAAACATCTCTGGGTACTGAGCACGTATCTGTGACTCACGCTCCCAGGTACTCTCCTCCATGCCACCGTGTCGCCACAAGACACGAACTAAAGGAATAGAATGCCCACGCAACACCTTCTCCTTGTGGTCTTGGATCTCCACAGGTCGCTCCTCGAAGGTTGCATCATCATCAATATCGATCTCTCCCCAATCGATAACATGAGATTCATCATGAAGATAATGACGGAGCTGCGATACATGAAAAACATCATGTATCCGACTCATCCGAGGGGGAAGTGCTACTCGATATGCCACAGCTCCAACACGAGCTAACACCTCAAAAGGCCCAACAAAACGGGGAGAAAGCTTACTTCCGCGACCAAACCTTCGCTGCCCACGACGGGGAGTCACCTTCAGGAACACATGATTCCCAACATTAAACTCTAAGGGTCTCCTTCTTTGATCAGCATAAGATTTATGACGATCTTGTGCTGTCTTCATCCTCTCACGAATCACTTGAACCATCTCCGTCGTATTCTGCACTAGTTCTGGTCCGAGAATTGCTGACTCTCCGACCCCAGTCCAGCACAACGGAGAACGGCATGGCCGGCCATACAAGGCTTCAAACGGCGCCATGCCGATGGTAGAGTGAAAACTATTATTGTAAGCGAACTCTACCAAAGGTAAGTGCTTCACCCATGAACCTCCAAAATCAAGAACACAAGAGCGCAACATGTCTTCAAGAGTTTGGATGGTTCGCTCTGTCTGACCATCCGTTTGAGGATGAAAAGCAGTGCTAAGGCATAGTTGAGAGCCAAAAGCATGCTGGAGACCTCTCCACGCCCTCGAGGTAAAACGAGGGTCTCGATCAGAAATTATCGTCTTAGGAACTCCGTGAAGCCTCACCACCTCCTCCAGATACTGCCTCGACAAAACCTCCACTGAGCTCGACTCCTTGACTGCTATGAAGTGGGCCGATTTAGTTAAACGATCCACTACCACCCATATAGCATCATGTCCTCCCGGAGCTCGAGGTAAACCTGTAACAAAGTCCATTGAGATGTCCTCCCACTTCCACTGAGGAATCTCTATGTGCTGGAGAAGACCACCAGGAACACGGTGTTCGGCCTTCACCTTCTGGCAGACTAAACATCGAGACACACATTCTACAACTGAACGCTTCAGCCCAGGCCACCAAAACTGACTCCTCAAGGATCGATACATCTTCGTCACACCAGGATGTACAGCTAAGGGCGAGCTATGGAACTCTCGGAGAACCGTCTCGCGCATCGCCAAGGGAACAAAAAGCCTGTCATGATACAACACTCGGTGTTGTTCATCCTCTGACCAACCATCAGGGGCCTCCCCACAAACAACTCTGTCTCTCAAAACTTCCATCTCTAGATAACCCAACTGAGACTCTTCCACCTTTTGCATCAGGGATGACTGCACCGTCATCTGGAAAAGACAACCTCTTCCTCCAACTTCTCCCATTTCAAGATGCAAAGCTGCTAGCTCTTCCATCCCTCTCCATGAATCACCAGATTCACGCACAACGTCATTACGTGACTTTCGGCTCAGTGCATCAGCAACAACATTTCCCTTCCCAGGTGTATACGATATTTCGAAGTCGTATTCCTGCAAGAACTCCGTCCACCGACGCTGCCGCAAGTTCAAATCCCGCTGAGAGAAAACATACCTCAAACTCTTATGATCGGTGAAAACCACAAAGCGCTCGCCAATGAGGTAATGTCTCCACAACTTCAGCGCAAACACCACAGCTGCCAACTCAAGATCATGGGTGGCATAGTTGCGTTCATGGGGACGCAACTGCCGAGACCCATAAGAAACAACTGACCTCTGCTGCATGAGAACACAGCCTAGCCCCAGATGTGAAGCATCACAGAAAACATCAAACTGGACTCCCTCCATTGGAAGACAAAGGACTGAAGCACTTACCAACTTCTCCTTTAGATACTCGAAAGCTGTCTGACACTGATCAGTCCATATGAACGCTTGATCCTTCCTGGTCAAAGCTGTCAGAGGAGTCGCAACTCGGGAGAAATTAGCCACAAACCTCCTATAATAGCCTGCGAGACCAAGGAAACTTCGCACCTCTGACACGGTCTTGGGGGCTGGCCAAGACACCACTGCTTCTATCTTCGAAGGATCCACAGCTACTCCCTGTTGGGACACAACATGTACCAAGAAACGAACTTCTCGAGCCCATAACTCACACTTGGACAACTTCCCAAGCAACCGATGTTGGCGAAGAACTCCCAAAACAGCTCGTAGATGTTCTGCATGCTCTTCTTCAGATGTGGAGTACACAAGGATGCCATCAATGAAAACCACAACAAACTTGTCCAAGAATTCACGGAACACAGCATTCATCAACCCCATGAAAACAGCTGGAGCATTTGTCACGCCGAATGGCATTACAACAAACTCATAATGCCCATGAAGACAGCGGAAAGCAGTCTTCGGGATATCCTCATCCTTTACACGCATCTGATGATATCCTGACCGCAAGTCGATCTTTGAAAACCAACTTGCACCCTTCAGTTGATCGAATAGGTCATCAATCCGCGGGAGAGGATAACGGTTCTTTATTGTCACTTTATTTAAGCGACGATAATCGATGCAAAACCGCAAACTGCCATCAGCCTTTTTCACGAACAAGACTGGTGCACCCCACGGTGACACACTTGGCCGAATAAAACCACACTGCAATAGACCATCGAGCTGAATACGTAGCTCCCGTAACTCAGAAGGGGCCATCCTATATGGAGACATAGAGATGGGAGACGCTCCTGGCTGTAGCTCGATCCCAAACTCGATCTTCCGTCGAGGGGGTAAGGATACAACCTCTTCTGGAAAGACATCAGGGTACTCTTCTACGACCCTAGGAAACGCCAACTGTTGAACCTCTGAAGAACTCAGCATCATCCCATCCATCATGGATGATAAGGATGAAACTCGTCAATGACTCATCCGAGGATCTCTCTCACCAACAAACACTACTTCCTCTCCATCTTCATCAAAGAAAACGACCTTCTTCCTATAGCAATCCACAATAGCCTGCACCGAATACAACCAATCCATGCCGAGGATGACATCATATGGTTGTATTCGTAAACATAGGAAATCTCCCCAAGAGCGGTGATGCCCCAACACTAGCTCCCAGTCTCTACATACTTCAAACAAGCTAGCTCGACCTCCAACTGGCGTAGTCAACGCCAAGGGCACTGGAAGCCTCTCTACCTCAAGTCCCAAAGCGTGGACAAGGGTAGGGGATATAAAGGAGTGTGTCGCTCCTGAATCAAACAAGGCATACACCAAGGTAGAAAACAAGCAAAGGGTACCTCGGACGACGTCTGGCTCGCCTGGAGCTGGCAACGCTAGAGCATGAAGCTGACCACGACCACCTCCACGGCCTCTCTGACCCTGATGACGACCACCACCACGGCCGCGCTCTGCTCTCTGAGGACGGGGAGCGTCATGGGGCTGTCCTCTGCCTGCTCCATCTACCCTCTGGTGATCTAAAGCTGGTGCAACCTGCTGCTGCTGCCTCAGCTGGAATTTCCTCAACGGAGGAACCTGGAGTGGAGCGCCTGGTGCACGATGACTGCTCTGAAAAGTTGGGCACTCCCGCTGCTGATGACCACGTCCACCATAAGAAAAACAAGCGCCTGATCTCTTGGCATAGGTCTGAGAGTTGCTACCTCCGGAGAAATGAGATGGGAAGGGCTGGGACCTACCCCCAGGTGAGCGGAAACTCTTCTGTCCTGAAAACTGGGAACCCCGGACCACAACTCTGCTTCTTGAGGAATCATGACGATTCCCCTCTCGTGACGATCCGGTCCTAGCCAAAGTCCTCTCAACAACCTCTGCCCTCGCCAGCACCTCAAGATATGTCTTCAGCATAAATGGGGTGACCTGGCGCTGGATCTCTGGACGCAAAGCCTCCTCGAAATGCCTCGCCCTGGCCTCATCATCTGGTAACAGGTCTGAAGCATATCGTAGAAGGTTCCTGAAATGGATTCCAAACTCCCAAACACTAGAGCTCCCCTGTCGAAGGGTAAGAAGCTCCCGGCGACTGGATGCCTTCGCAGTCGATGAAAGAAACTCGACTCTAAACCTGTCTCGAAACTCCTCCCATGAGATCGCTAACTCATCAAGATCCCCGAGGAACAAGAACCACCACTGTCTCGCTGCTCCACGCAACATCGTCACAACCAAGGACACCCAGTGTTCCTTCCGAGCATGAATCGAACTGAAGCCTATCTCGACCTCCTCCAACCAGTCTTCTGTGACTGCATCTGAAATGGAGCCCTCGTACTTCTGTAGACTCTGGCGCTGAAACTCTCGGAGTGTCTTCCTCCAAGTGTCATCGTCGTCAACCTCTACCCGGCGGCGATCTGCTGGAACAGCCTGTGGGGCACTTTCTGCGCAAACCTGACGGGGACGCCGACCTGGAGCCATACCTGTAAAATAACAATCGTTAGAGCTCCTAAGCCTGTAATATGGAAGACTCAACATTAATTAATTAATTATTTTGTTTTATTAATTTTAGGTTACCTATCCCAAGGTCTACCCATTCAAACACAGGCGCAAGGAATAATGATGCATGATCCTTTCCTAGGTCTCTACCCTGCAACCAGTATCACTTTGTTTAGTAGCCATCGTAAACTTAAAGGTCCGTGCAGCAGATCATAGGGGGCCCTGAACGCCTATGTCTCTGCCGCTCTCTAGTGTTTACCCCACTTGCTAAACATGAATGACACCGTTGCCCTACCATCCCATGCATCCTCACCTGTGCCTAACTCCAAACTCCATCCTATCCCTCGACCAGACCTCTGATACCACTCTGTCACGACCCCCTCCCCACAAAGTGTACCCCTCCTGGGCCGGCAATGTGAAAAGGGAGATAATGACCCCCGAGTCCCGCCTCCAGTAGGCCCTGGGTTGGCGACTAGCACCGAGGGTATAATACACACACAAATGGGAGGCATTACCCTCTAAGAGAACACATGCAGAAGAGAGAGATAGAATAGAATCCAACCAACTCCAACTCATAACTGAAATGTAAAAGAAACCCAAGTACATATATGAAATGTCATGCAAAAGTACTACAACTGAAAGGGAAAACTAAAAGTACCCAAGAGAAAGTTAAACGACAGCGACCACAAGCCCGAACAGCTCCTCCTCCAACCGCAAGCTAGTAGCAACCAGCTTGATCTCCAACCTGCTCCAAGTGACCTGAAAAACAGTTTATATGTACATAGGGTGAGTATAACAGTATACTCAGTAGGATCCTCCCCAAGACTCTCGTGCAAAAGTAAAGAAAGCATGCTAAAGCCCAGTGAACAACAAGTGAAACTAACTCGTCACCTAAACAGGTATACTATGTTCCCAACCTCACCAAGGCTACTCTCACCAAGTAACGCATACAAGAATATAGCATATAGTAAAGAATATCCCGGGTACCCCGCTACCACTTCCCCACTGGTTTGCCGCTTTGCCCCAACGACATACGTCCTGTGCATCTCTCCCCAAAGGCTTGCCCATATCAACATGGGTCAAGCTCCCCAATCTGCACCTCGTGCACCACAAAGGTTTGCCCGCTGACACCTGGGATAAGCTCCACACAATCCTCACAACCAAAAGTAACCAGGTAGTTTCCGGGAGCCACCACAGCTCGCATAACGTGTATCATACGTCGGGTATTATACCTCAAGCCATTACAGCCCATACACCGAGTAAGGATCCTCAAGCCATCACAGCCTATACACGTTACACCTATATTAGTCCATAGGATACCATATCCAGAATATATGTGTGTGAAATAACCACAAGCCATTACAGCCCTCTATACACATATATGGGTAAACTAACCACTGTGCCTACCAGCACTAAGATCTACCAAGAGAAGAGAGCGGGGCCAAAGGGGGTAGTCAGCCATTCAACCTCCCATCAGAATGTTGGGGGAAACACCCCCCCAGGGCTCAGAATCCCCGGGGTGTTAGTTGCCCTTACCGACAGGGTGGAGTCGCGTATAGAAACACAAAAAAGTACAGAATATATAAGTAACTCACATCCACACTATGGGCATTACCTAGTCTTAGATACAACTGCAGCTAACGTCTCTCAGACTCCAGGCTGCTACTTCTAAGACTAGGTATCCTATAAGCACACAACCAATTGAAGAGCTTTATTAGATTACTCCATTCTCATTTATCAGTTCCACTGTACATTAATTAATTCGTTAAACATTAATTAAGATTGAACAATTCCACATTAAACTGAAAAGGCATCACTTTCAGAAACAACTTCTCCTTTTTAAGATTCACATCACCTTTAAATTCTAGCATCTCCATCCCCGTGGATTTTCACCATTTAATCAAACGTTCATTACAGAAATACTTTTCCACATTCCCAGGCATTCTAGAAAAACATCCTATGCTTCTAAACACAAAGGAGGCTCAACACGGTGAGTAGATATACTACCCGTTGAGTCTTTTCCGCCTATAGAAAGAGCATAGACCCATCCTCCATCGAGAGGCTAAACACGGAAAGCACGTGGCATACCCCGCGTGTCTTCGCCTCCTTCGGAATGAGGGTAAGCAAGACCAGCTGCCTTGAGCAGTGGGGAAAAGCAAAGCAGATTAACATTCAAGAAAACCACAAGCAACCAGCAACCACATCCATCCCATTCCATCACCCCCGGTGTCCTCCCTGACACACATATGCATAAACCGATGCATCTCGCCACACTAGGCGTCATCCGCTGCCACAACTATAAGGCCTCCATGCCTCCACATATCACAACAACCATCCAGGCTCACATCACAGCACAAGCAGCAGGAAAACAAACATCACAAAATGGGCTCTCGGCCCTTTAACAAACAAGAGGGTAACTCAGAACCCTTTTTGAAATTCCCACATAATCTGTTATCTAATCCATATTGAATTAACAGATTTGTTATTCGTAGGTTCCAATCATGGATACCTAATCAGTAAGCTATCACAATTAAATAACCAAACTTACTTCCCTAATTTGATTATCCTCAAATTAGAACAACTACAACAACGACAAAAAAAAGCCAGATTAATTTATATGCCTCTTTATCCTTCGCCAATTAATCAACAGTTAATTCCAGCTTTACGATCATTATCAATTTCTCTCATGAACGATCAAAAAATCAAAGAAACATAGATATCACTATATCTAGGAAAACATGAGGCAAACCGTTATCACGGTATAAAGTAACAACACGTGATCAACCAATTCTTTTAATCCAGTTCAAGTATTTAATTAGGTCAATTTCATTGTGATCCAAAGGAATAAATCATGCTAATTCTACGATTGCACAAATATAATTAGAGAAGCCATGAATCCCCTACCTCGAAGAGTTCTTGACGTCCTTTATCCACACAGCAGGTCACGATCCTCCCCTCGCGACAACTTATGTGGAAGAAAGATCGACACAGCTTGGTTGCATCCAACAGAGCGGGACTGATCCTAGGAGTAAGGGTTGTTTGTGCAACTCCTAAGGAAAGGATTGAAATGTTCTAGCGCCTCTTAGTTAAGAAAAAAAGGGAAAGAACAAGGGAGAATGATATCTCGTCCCTTTTTAAGATTTAACGAGGTGACGGTTTAAGATCCGGTTAATTCTCCATTAAAAACGGATCGCATTAACCCATGCGGTTTGACAAAGTGAAACATTCCAAGCCTTAGGAATAATTAATATAGGATTTATGGCATTTGAATCGGCCTTAAGAGCCCTTAAAAATAAGGCTTTAAATGTATTTTACGTCAAAGGAAACGTCAAAAGGGGAAAAACTGTAGGAGTCTGGAAACACTGTTCACCCACCGTTACTGTACATGAAACTGATCTGTCACACCGATCTGTGAAACTGATCTGTCACACCGATCTGTGAAACTGATCTGTGAAACTGATCTGTCACACTGATCTGTGAAACTGATCTGTGAAACTGATCTGTCACACCGATCTGTGAAACTGATCTGTGAAACTGATCTGTCACACCGATCTGTGAAACTGATCTGTCACACCGATCTGTGAAACTGATCTGTCTCACGGATCTGTGAAACTGATCTGTCTCACCGATCTGTGAAACTGATCTGTCTCACCGATCTGTGAAACTGATCTGTCTGACCGATCTGTGAAACTGATCTGTCTCACCGATCTGTGAAACTGATCTGTCTCACCGATCTGTGAAACTGATCTGTCTCACCGATCTGTGAAACTGATCTGTCTCACCGATCTGTGAAACTGATCTGTCTCACCGATCTGTGAAACTGATCTGTCTCACCGATCTGTGAAACTGATCTGTCTCACCGATCTGTGAAACTGATCTGTCTCACCGATCTGTGAAACTGATCTGTCTCACCGATCTGTGAAACTGATCTGTCTCACCGATCCGTGAAACTGATCTGTATCACCGATCTGTTACTGTTCATAAAACTGGAATCACTGTTCACAGAACTAGAAAATTGGCAAAGTGTTGGGGATAAGTCCCCTTGACCTCCCGGAACACCTCCAACACCAACATTTCACAAAGTAATGGACCAGAGAGGTCCGGGCCATTACAGTAAAAATGATGTCTATCCAAAGGGAGTAATATTATATTATTTCATATTAATTTATTAAATTCTATAATTATCTTCATAGTTGATATTTACAAATTTTTTGTCTCATGTGATAATTGTCGGCCTATTGATTCCATTGTAATCATTGCCTAAACTTTTACTTTATATAAAACTTTTCATATCTTGTAGTTTTCTTTATGGATGTTCATTCTTAGAAATAAAATATTTGAATATAATTAATCATTATATAAAATAATGTGTATTTTTCATTCGCTTCATCAATTCATATTACTAAACGAATCCCCAATACAGTTACTATACACTAATTGATTAGAATCCTCATGTATTTTATTATCATGATTTCAAACCATTATTCTATATCATTATCAACATTCATATAAGTATTTAGTTTCAAGGGATGGGAATTCCAAACCCAGGATGGTGGTCAAGGAAATGAAATTTTTCCCCTTTATCCTTCTATATATCCAACAATATGAATTTTATTATTTTTAGTTATTTTAATTTTAAAATGGTCTATCTTGGATTTTATTTATACATCGCTATGTATTATTGTAATTTTTTTTATTATAATATTATTGACTATTTATTGGACCAATATGTTTTCTGATTTTTATAGTTCTATTTTTGGGTGGATTTAAAAATTATATTCTTGATGTCTAATAAACACAATTGATTATAAGGGATCCACAAAAATGAACAGTGTTAAATCTAATGAAAATTTGGAATTAAATTTAATTAATATTATTTTATTTGTGTCATTTAATTTTTCAATATATAGTTTTCTAGGTTTATCACTATTTACTATATTTTTACTATGATATATTATGATAATAGGGAAATATTTTCAAAAATTATTTTCAAATATTCCCAAATTGATGATGAAATTCAAGATGATGAGAAATTGTGTATCTACCTTCCACTAGGTATTGGTTTTATTTTAACATATCCTTAGCACGTCATCTATAGAATTCATGTAAAACCCCATCATAATCCTTAAATAGTTCATTAACTTATATTAAAAAAATATTTCCATTTTTAGGCCTCATTTAAAGAATGATTCATCTAAATTATATAAATGATTGACGGTTTTCATATGTCACATCATTCTCTACTATTTATGGATCTTCATTACTAACATACACGGGTAGTTATAATTTAATTTTCGTTTTTATGGTTTTTTTAACTTGGGGGTTGGATTGTGAATGTATTTCTTTCAATTTTTGGGATTATTAAGGAACTTTATAAAAAAAAATCAGGAAATTAAATGTGATGCATGTTCAACCATGGGTCCTATTGTTTTTAAAAAAACCTTGGGTCATATAGTATGTGAAAAGTATTATTATAAATATTATATAATAAATTTAATGGATATATTATATATATATATTAATATTAAAATTTATAATATAAAATTTTATCAATAGATATGATAATACAATTTTATAGTATTTTATATTAAAAAACCATAATAATGTATATTAATCATCTATTTTTATTACACTCATAGATAAATGGTTGTTTTTAATAATATTTAAAATATTTTTATAAATTTTATAATTGATTTCACAAAAAGTGAATATATTTTTTAATAGGTTAAAAATAGTTTAATCAATAGGTATAATGTTTTTTCTAATTATTATATTTTAAATAGAATATTATTATCTTATTCATTAATGTTAACAGATAGTGTTTTAATAAATTGTTTAGTATCCATCCTGTATTTGTTTGTAAATTTATTTACCAGAAGAGAAATTAATTTTACTAATGTATTTTTCTATTGAAAAATGATGAATATTTATAAACTCTCATATATTTTGAATGATTATATCTTAGGCCACGTGTTTGGAGAAATTCATACTTCATATGATTTTTATTATGTATAATAAAATCCATAGAGAATAATGTGTATAATTACAATCACTATCATTAGTTATAAAGGTACTCAAATTTATTTAACCAAAATCAATTTTTAATTCTATGTTTTTTATTCTCTAAATTAAAAAGTAATGTTTTCTAAAAATAGAGTGAATGAATGAGAATATATAGAAGGAATCAGGCCCTGTTAAATTGATATGATATATTATCCGTTGAGTTAAAAGATAACTATATTGTGATTAGCGATATATCTATAAACCATTGCGATAGAGGAAAAGTTTCATTGATTTTTGAATTTATAATCATGAAATATACTTCTAGGGTTAATCCTTCCAATTAATGTATAAAAAATTTACATTTTTACCTAAATATTATAAACAATAGAATAACCCAATCCAATTTTTTAATATTTATTGAATTTTCATTTCATGTGAGTGGATATATGAGATTCACACAAAACATATATTAAGTACACTAGTTATTTATATGGAGGAAAATCTATATAAATTTTATCTTAAGTGTAGTGATAGTTTTTAATAATGTAATGTTACACTTGTTTCATGGATAAAAATGTGATGTTATAATGTATATTGTTAAAATAGAAATGTTATGGAATTGGTATTACAAAAAAATCAGGAAATATCTATGTATAAATTGGATTTAACATGTTCTTTAAATTTTGACATGGGTGTTTGATTTTTATTAGGACATAAATTTTCTAAAATAATTTCTTTTAACCATGAAGGAAATATTATAAGTGTGGTAGAATTTTTATAATTTTATTTTCATTATTTTCTTTCCAATTATATTATAAATTTACTACTTTGTATCAAATTTAAATGGGAATTAATATTATATTAGAATTTTATTGTGATAATTTTTTTATTATTGCAATTAATGAAAAATAATTTTATTTTGTATATAAATAAATATTTTAAAATGTGATTATCTCTCTTTGATGTAGATGATATGGTATGATTATATTTATTAGAAGACATAATGGTTTAGAATATAATTCTATTCAATCAAGTTGATTTGTTAAATGAAAATAATCCAATATGAGATTAAGAATTCACATTTGGTGATGATAACCACATGTTACATTAGGTGAAGAGTTTCAAAAATATTAGATAGATACATAACCATATTGCTACATTTATGATACAGTCGGTATGTCTTATATATAGACATTAGATGTTTAAAGACATTAAAGAGATCTTCTTGGGTATTGTATGTGAATTCATAATCTTTTATAGGCCACAAATAAACATTAGTAAGAAATTATATTAATCACATGGGTAAACATGTAGATTTTATAGGCCATTATAGTATCACTTATTTTAATATGAGTTTCTTACATGGACACAACGGTTTACACTAAAGAATTTTTTAATATCTAATGATATGATATCCACAATCATAGGTTTTAAATCATTCTCTAAATATAATATAGATATATCATAAGGGATTCACGGTAATCAATATCTCTTGTACAATGTACAAACTAATATCATAAAAATTTCACATTGGGAATTTCCAGATATGATATTAATACGAGTCCATGAATATTTTGGGAATAATGTTATTTTAGATAGTGATATAATATATCATAATTTACAAGACAATCATCATTTTGGATTGGAGTTATAATATGTGCATTGGTAATATTTCAAAAAAAATATATTTCATGGTTTTTTAAATTATAAAAGGATATCATAGAATGTTATGGTGAAATTAAAAATGAAATAGTTATATTGGAAGCACTAAGAAAATGGGGACATCTTATCATCACTTGAAATATAAGATATCGACATCTTAAAAATCAGTGGTTTGTCAAGGGAGTTTATATGATAAATTCAAATTCCAAAATATAACTATTATTGATTAAATCTTAAAATATGATTAAACTTATCATAAAACCATATCAACCTCAAAACATAATTTATCATATCACATGATAAGGTATAAGTTTCCAATATATTCAATTATTTAAACCTCTTATATGGGTCTTAGTATACTAATTTACTCTATAATTACCATTATTGATGTATAATTTGATATATCTCAATCACTAGATGATGATTAGTGGATACATGGACGACGTGAAATACAATAAATCCCTTATATGGTGATTACTTTTTTGATAATACTATTAGATTTTATAATGTGATATATGTCACTGAGAAAATTATAAATGTGTTGCAGTGATCATGGGATGAACTCATTATTATTACTGAAGTGTGATGATAAGATGGAAACTAATAAAAACATTCATATTTAAAATGCATATAAAAAATTACAGGTTATTGTATACACTAGTATGAATCAAAAATATAATGGATGGATCTGACTATAATCCTATTAATGGAAAAGAAGGTATAATTTTTGGAGACAAAATAATATCATCTAACAATGTTATATATATATATAATTTTTTTAAAGGTTATAATTATTGAGTATCTATTTTCTTCTGTCATTCACCAGTAACTCCATTTCTATAGTGAACTAACCTATAATTGTTGATCATAAATAGATAACCAAATATATGACTGAGTTTCATTTTTTATTCTACTTTCCCAATTTGATTTCAATTCTATGAATTGTGATATATGATATATAGTGTATAATTGATGATCATTGATTCTCTAACTATTATTACATTATGTTATTTATTATTTTTAATTAGGAATTATATTATATTTCATTATCTTGTTTTATTTTTCCTATAATTGAGTAGAATAAATTAAGGATTTATTTTTGCATGATTGTGGTAACATTTACTTGGATGTATATTTTCATTAATTATCAACATGATATATTATTCACTCAATTGAGTGATCATACATGTTTGGGTCATATAAAATAACATTACATTACTAATCTACTTTGTAAATGATTATATAATTTCACATATGAAAGAAAAAGATTATTTTAATAAGAAAATAGTTTTCTTATTCTTATCATTTAGAAATAGAAAGAGGCACATAATTTTATGGCATTCTGCTTAGTAATTGAGTGAGGATGAAATTACAATATATTTTCAATTTGGTTATAATGGATTTTATTTATGGAATCTACTATGAATTTAATGAAATATCAACATTATAATTATACATTTCAATTTCTATTGTTACTACATTATTTATTTCAAAAAACACTAAATTCACTATTCCAATTTTTCATTCAAATTTTAATAAAAATATTAAAAAAAATAATGGCATCAAGAATATTGGGTTCCAATATTCCTCCATAAGATATTTTAAAGTTATTCCATTAAAATTTATTACCTAGAAATCATAAATTATATTTTTTATTTTCTTAAAATGATTTTCATATGAATATGACATTCATACATAATTTCATACGATATCATACTATGAAATAATTTAATACACAGATTGTGATATGGATGGAAACTAGTTTCAAAGATAGTAATGGGCATATATTTTGATACAT
The DNA here is from genome assembly GCA_963277665.1 of Viscum album. Lineage (NCBI taxonomy): Eukaryota > Viridiplantae > Streptophyta > Magnoliopsida > Santalales > Viscaceae > Viscum > Viscum album. Next base: position 812,010,626 of record OY728122.1, on the reverse strand, counting down.
GTACACATATCATAGTTACGATGGATGTTATAATATTTTTGGGGGGTAAACACTGTAATAATATAAGAGATATTATCTATGTTTAATAATTATAGGAAGTTTAGAAAAGTAATTTCCCTTTATAAAAGTAAAAAAAGAACAAATTGGATATGGTTGTGGAAATAATGTAGTCTGAGAATATGTATAAATAGTAACATAAATAAAATTTCTAAAGTTTTTTAATGGAATTTTAGAATTATATAAGTCTACGAGTGTCAAATTAGGGAAAATAAAACAAATAGGAATATTTTGTAAAATGTACCGTATGAATATATGAGAATGTGGGGGAATATGGAGGAATGTGTTGAACATTATGGGATAATCATAATTTTGTATTTAAAATTAGGGGAGGTAGATGAACTATCATGAATTAATGGATGATGAAGATGATGACTCAAAAATTAATGTAATGTTTTGAGACATACAGTGAGATGGTCAACCCATACACTTCCATCATATATCCATTTGAGGTATGGGGGAATAGATTTATGCATTGAATATATGATTTCCCCCAGAAAGGAAATAAAAAAGATGAAAATGGATGAACCTAAAGTGAAAATGTATTCAATGAGATACAGTTAATCCCTTCATAATAATTATAAAAACCTAGTTACATCCATATTTCAAAAACATGAGGGATATAATGACATTATTTTATAAAAGATAGTGATTCTAACTTATATGTGAGAGAATATAAAAAAACTAGGGTTACTAATCCCTTTGATGTTATCCCTAAATCAAATCATTTAGGGAGAGTAAACACATTGGTGGTTCCCACGTAAACTCGTCTGATGGTTCCATGGGAGGTGTCCCTAGAATTATAGGAAGATTAGTGAGATTAATATTTCAGTAGTGGTTTCATATGGACTATACCATACTGATTAGATGTTCCCATTATGGGTGAAATATTTTAATCCTTATATGAATTATTTATCGAAATACTATTGTGAGTGATTTGATCCTGGAAAAATCAAGAGAGTAAGAGAAAATTGTTTCCACCTAAGGATGATACCATTTGAGGGGAATGAATTACTGAATTCAAATTTCAAATTACTACATTCAATGATATTATTTCATAGGTAGTATGAATATGCATCACTCACTGAATATAAAATTTGAATTGGGATATTTATATGGATGATAAAATATTTATTTTATGATACATAAAAAATAAAGAAATTTTGTTAGTTTTATAATGTTTAGAGTGCACTGACTATCCCTATAGTAAAATCCTAGATTCAGGTATCATATAGAGGCTCACCAAACCTAGTTTGTCACACAACCTCAAGAGAATTTACCTAAATTCATGAAGCTACCTACTAGTATTAAGGTCCATTGTGTGATAATTGGGAAACTATGCCCTCATTGGAAGAGTACACACATTAGAAAACAAATATTAAACAATAACAGAAGCAGTAATACCATAAAACATGAGTTAATAGCCGATGACTGATAGTAATAAAACAACAAGAGAATATATATATATAAATTATTCATATCATTTGTGTCTATGGAAGCATACAAACATTTCACAATGATAAAATTACAATACATAAGAAATATTATAGAAAACATAAACCCCAACACCACTGCAAGCCTCAGAATGGTCCCATTCTATCCAACAACAATAGTAATCAAATACCTCATGAAGAAGGGAACTTTCCCTTATCTATACCAATAATCATATATGTACTTGGGTCCCAAAGAATGAACCAAATAGGTTGTGAGATGAATAATAGTAGGAAAACACCAAAATATATAAGTCTAACTGTCAGTGAATATATATAGGAAGTAATATAAAAAATGATGAAATAAAATAGGAAGTAGTCAAAAGTAATCAATCCTACCATTTTCAATTACTTTAATTTTCATTTAGAAATTATTCAATCTTCTAAATCATGAAACCTTGGAATCTTGCCTAATCATTATATCCCCTATGTATGGAACAAATATGATATCTCAAAATACCATCTAAATAATCAAGTAAAATTGGTACCATGTTTTCACTTTGGATTCGCCGACTTGTCAAAATTATACAATTATTCATAAATGACCTCATCGGAGAGTTCTCATAGTATAACCCCTTTGGACTAACATAACATCAATTCATTAGATAACCTCCCTATTGGAATCTCTCACATTCTATCCCATTTGGTCCAGAACAACATCAATCAATTAATATAATGACCATAGGGGAATCTATCAAGTTCTATCTCCTTTTGTCTAACATAACACTAAGCATTTAAAAATGTGCACCTTGGTAGATCTCATAATCAATATCCCTAGGTTATCATGGAATCAATAAATGTAAAACAACCTCCTACGTAGTTTTCATAGTCAATAGCCCTGGTTTAACATAGCATAAGGTATTTATCAACGACATATTGGGTAGCTCTGATAGTCAATATGCATAGTTCAATCATCTACACCAAGGTTCTCACGTCCCGTTAGAAAATCATTGCACACATAATATCGACGAAGCTCATGTAATTTGAAACTTCTATGTGACTAATCATTAATAAGAATATTTCATGAATTTCATATTATCAATCAAACTCTATTATAATTAAACAATGAATGGAAAATATGAAAATATTATTATTATTTCAACACCAACTATAATAAACAAAAAAACAATGGAAAGAAACCCACAAGGTGTCCCAAAATCATGTTATATAACATTATGCCTAAGGAACTTACCTTTATCAATTAAATAAACCATATTATTTGATAAAAAATGTTAATTAAAAGTCATGAAATAACCCAAATGTGGGTATGTGTCACATCAAAAATTAAAATTCCAAGACAATGCAACGAAAGGAACAAAACACCTACCTCGATTTCATATGGTTGATATACATGAATTTCGGCCCTTGAATCGGCCTAGAACTATGTAGATCTAAAAAATGGTGATAAAATGGAATCCTTGAATAACTCACAAGAGATTAATAATTGGGAAGAAAGGATATAGGGGTTTCGGGAACTCACTGGTGGGATTCCAACACACCGAACAGTGTCTCAATTGAAGCTTGACATAAAATTAGGATGGGATTGGAGTTCGTTGGCTATTTAGTCGCTCTCCTTCATGATCCACGATAAAAAAACATACATCTAGACATAAGTAGCATCCCTACTCTGATATATCATATAATAAGAAAAATACATGGTGTGTTCTTTAAAACAACACGCTATGTATTGGCCTTTACTAGCCCCCAAATTAAGCGGTCTTCCAGGTCGCCACATGACCATGTAATCACCCATTACATGGCCATAACATGGCTTTACAGGACATGAAAGGTACACTATGTGCACTCAAGAGTACACATCGTGTATGTAGAAAAACCATTTTTCGTTCTTTTTTCTTATAAACAACCCGAAATCATGATCTATACCTGAAATAAAGTTTCGGGTGATTACAAAATTCCCCACTTAAAGTAATTCATCCCTGAAATTCCCTTACAAGGGTGGTTAAGAAGAATCTATTAAAAAATCTATCCACTATAATTGAACATCGGCCTCACTCTCCCATGTCTCGTCCTGTACTCGTCTATGATTACATTGCACCTGTAGAAGAGGAACAAACCAGCCATAGAGAACCTTCACGCTCTGATCCACAATCCAAATAGGGTGCTCCTCAGAGGATTCATCCAGCTCCAAATGAACCTCCTTTGCTTGAAAAATATGATATGAGTTTGAAATGTAACATTTTTTTTGAGAAACATGAATGCGGTCATGTATATCCCGGTACCTCTGAAGTAACTTCAATAAATAGGCAATTGACCCAACTCTCTCCTAAACCTCAAATAGCCTGACGTATCTCGGTGAAATATTTACCTATCTTCTAATCCTCTTGTATCCCAATCATGGTGTGACATGAATGAAAACCTAATATCTAACCTACAACTCCAAGGTTCATTTCCATCAATCAATATAAGACTTATAGAAAGATTTTTCACTACCCATTATATACTGAGTCAACTCCACCCACTCTGTGGTATCCTGTATATGATGAGGGTGATCATAACTGCCACTCTATCCTCCAGTAAGAATAAGGTTGGTCAAAATGGATTACTGTAAAAATCATCGTACAGTTCCATAATAATCATTTCCTGAAAACATTTATTGTATGAAAACTCCACCAAGGGTATGTGTCTCTCCGATGATCCCCTGAAATCAAGGATGCGTGCATGATTAATTTCCTCCAAAACCGGAATCGTGCATTCAAACAGACCTCTTATTTGGGGATGGTATGATTTATCTAGAAGTACCTATGTACCTAAAGCCTTCTTTAATCCCTTCCAGACATGAGAAGTGAACCAGACATCCCTTTCTGAAACGATTGAATGTGGAAGCCCATGAAAATTTATAGTCTCTCGGATGTAAAATCGTCCAAGCTCATCAACACTGTAGGTTCCCTCAGACTGCAGAAAATGTTCAACCTTAGTGACCCTGTCGATAAAATCCCAAACTATATCATTCCTTCAAGAAAAACTCAGTAAACATGTCACAAAATCCATAATGACAGCATTCCAAATTCACGCAGGAATGTGTAACTGCTGTAATAACCCTATCAGTCACTGATGCTCCACCTTCACCTACTGAAAGATGGAACATACCACAACAAAACTATTTATATCCCTCTTCATACTATTCCACAAATACTAATTATTTAAATATCAATAAATCATTGTGACACCAGGATAAGAAGCACATATTAAGGCCTGAAAATTTGGTAACAGATCGTCTCGTATCTATGATGATACCCAGATGTGCCCTTGATAATGGAAAAATTAATTCTCGCCTATGGTCCACCATAGAGTGGGGTCCTGTAATGATACACTATCTTATAGTACTAGGCCATTGGAATTTGATAACATCCTCATTCTCACTCAATCTAGTGGAGTAGAGGTAACATATGTAGACGAATTAAATTTATTCCCCAGTTTTTTATACACCTCCAAATGAATCGTAGAGAAAAAATCTATAAGCATTAATTTAATGTTTTCCTCCGAAACTACATGTTTCCGAGTCATCTAGCTCAATTCATCAGCCACTGTTTTTCCATTCCCATGTGTGTAGGTAAACTAAAAATCAAAATACTAAAGGTACTCAACCCACCTTTACCATCTCAAATTCAGATCACGCTGAGTGAGGATATAATTGTGGCCTTTTTGGTCTTTGTACACCAAAAAAAGCACACCCATAAGATAATTTCTCCAAAAACGCAAAGCAAGAACAACCATAAAAAATTTATATTGTGCATTGGGTAATTTCTATCATGTGGCCTCAATTGCAAAGACCTGTACAGAACAACTCCTTTCCCCATCTTAAGAACTTCTTCCAGCCTGATACCTAATGTGTCACAGTAAATAGTGTCACTCATACCTAGTTAAAAAAAATCAGTATTGATGTAGAAGTCAATCTACCATTCAGCTCATAAATGGATGAATCATAGGAATTTATCCACAAGTACTCCGCACCATTCTTATTCAGTCCTGTCAGTGGTGCTTCTAAGAGTATAATGTCATTAATAAAGAATCTATAGTAACCATCCATCCCCATAAAACACCATATATCAAATATGTTATTCAAATTATCCTAGGAAACTACTAGTCTCACATTAATTGGGTCTACTATCACTCCTCTTTCTGAGAAGACATGTCCCAAGATGTAAATCTAGTCAATCCAAATGTGGAACTTTGAAATCATAGCATATAACCAACGCTCTCTCATTGTACTCAATAATATCTCACCATGGATGGAATGGTTGTGTCGAGTGTGAGTGTACACCAAGTTATTTTCCAAGAATACTTCCATTAAAGTATCCCAGTATGGATTTAACACTCAGTTCATTAGTGAAATGAAAATTTTCGATGCATTCGTGAGACAGAACGGAATAAAAAAATACTCGTATAGACCACATGTACCCTCAAAGGCTGTAAGAGGTTTATCTAACGGTCTACCACATAACTTATGAAAACTGGATCTCATTTCAATTATAGAGAACACTTGGTCTCCTTGATGAAGATCTAATATATCATCAATCCTCAGTAAGGAATGTCATCTCTTGACTGTGAACTGGTTCAGCTTCTGATAATCCAAAAAATGCATGAGGGTACCATCCATCTTATTCAAAAAAATTACAAGAGAACCCCAAGGAGAAGTACTGGGTTGGATGAAACCCTTTACCTGCAACTATTCTAACTACTTCTTGAGATACTACTATTCAGGTGTAGCCATCATATACAGATTAATGGATACTAGGGCCACTCCTAGCATACCTCAATATTGAAATCCACCTCCCTCTCTCTGGATGTAAAAATGAAAAATCATCTGGAAAGACATATCTAAAATGATCCACCACTAAGGAATAGTCCATCAGTGAAGTCTCCTAGTCATCCAGATATAAACTAGAAATCTAGGCTATAATTATTACCCAACAATGATTCTCGGGTTTAACTCTACTCACCAAGAATTTCCATTCTCCCTTGTGTAGAATATATCTCCCCCCTGGGGACCTAAAAATCACCCTACAGAGATATAAATAAATGATGTCTTGAAAAGAAACCAACCATTACATTACGAGAATGACAGAAAAGATCTTCATTTATAAGACATAATGGATCCATTGAAAGTGACACACACCAACCTCAAGAGGGAACTCCTTGAACTGACATAAACTAGTTGTCCTAATCCCAAACAGATTGTCTATATTCAAATCATAATTATATGTAATGATATAGAGTCCAAGGCTCTCTACATCGACAACATATATATAACTATGGGTAGCACCGATATTGAAATAAAATGAAGAAAAAACTGAAAAAACTAGAATCATACCTATAACCATAGAGGGTTCGGGATCCTTATCATGTAGGGATTTTTAATCGAAAATGATTGAACTATACCATGGACATACAACCCTACATGGATAACCTTAGTAGATCCACCTTGGTGTTGCTAAAATCCTAATATATGGCTACCATGGACACAACCACCTCCTCAGCCAGAAGAACTAGAGCTCCATATCTACTAACAAAAGGGTTTTCCTTATCTTGAACTTGGGCTTATAAAAGATCCCTTCTCACTCACTACTAGTGAGAACACACTACAAAAACACTAAATATGACGCGTCTAGACTAATGATCGGTAGTCTACTGGGTCTCTCAAGCACTACGATCTCATGTTCCCACTCTTTCTACCCGATTAGAACCTCACATGGCTACCTAAATATATATGGAATGAATGATCGATGATGTGATTTCAGATATCGATTGAAGGATTAGTATCCATTGATGCTGAACTACCCCAGCTCATTGCTCCATGATGCCTCAAATTTCAATCAGTAATCAGCACCCGATTTACTATAGCAGTCACCGATATCAACCAAAATAAGTCACCTACTATTAGATTTTGTACCTGAGATAATCCTCAAATCCCTATCCAGTGATAAATTATCACCTCACAAAACTAGTGAAAATTGATCAATCTCTACAAAGAGAGAAGAGTAAACCATCACTGAAAGAGTGCCCTGCTACAAATTCATGAACTCCTAGGCTCAGTCAGCCCTCAACATCTTGGGGTAGAAGTAATCAAAGAAGTTCTTATAAAATAATTCCAATGTCTTATCTCGATAATATCCCTCATATGAGATAGAATCCCACCATATCTTGGAGGAATGACATTACATGTATGGTGTGATCTTTACCCTACTCCAAGGAGGTGTCTTTACATGCTTAAAGATAGAAAGGATGGGCTCCAACCACGAAACAGTAGCCTAGAGTCCTCCATCCCCAGAAAAAGTGGGAGGATGCTGTTATTAGAACACCGGCATCCACTCTTCCAAAGTTAGGGTATGGTGTGCTGCTCTTTGAAAATTTTACATCATCCTCACAAATCCTTCACAGAACTGTGCATCCTCACCTTTTTCTGGTATAATAGCTGGTTCTATGAAGTGACCAATGGGATTATTTTCTTGTAGTCCATGATCAACCATTTTCAGTGTCTAATCATTGCACAGTACATAGCATACAACCAGAGTATGTCATTGTGGAATGAATCTGCAAGGTCAAGTGCAAACCTCACATCAAGATTAATGGAACTGCAACTCAGAAGTTCAAGAAAAAAGAAGGAGAAGGAAAAATATTTATGTTTAATAAAATTGGGTTACATGGAGAGTAGAACCACTAAATTTCGTTTTCCCTTAAGCATTATCATGGGCGTGTAAATATGTTAACCTGGTCATGTAACACCCTAGTTTCAACAACAATCAAGAACATGATGAAGAAGGGAACTATCTTTTATCTATACCGACAATTATATAATCTATTTGGGCCCAAAAGAATGATCTAAATATGATGTGAGACGAATAACAATAGGAAAAAACCAAAATATTTGTCCCTAAATATCGGTGAATATATATATAAAGTAATATTAAAAATGAAGAAGTAATCTAGGAAGTACTCAACTGTTAAAAATCCTGTCATTTTCACTTACATTCATTTATGTGTAGCAATTATTCAATCTGCTGAACCATGTAACCCTGTGATCTCGCCTCAGCTCTATATCCCCTATGTAGGTAACAAATAAGATGTCTCAAAAGGCTATCTAAACAATCATGTAATATCAAATCCAAGATTTTTCTTGGGATTGGATGACTCGTCAAAATTATATAGTTATTCATAAACGGCCCCTAGGGAGTGTTCTCACAGTATAACCCCTATGTTTGAACATAACATCAATTAATTTGATAATGAACCTCTTAGAAGCTATCACATTCTATCCCCCATGGTCTAAAATAGAATCAATCAATTAAAATAACAACCCTAGTGGAAGCTCCCACGGTCTATCCCATTTTGTATAACATATCAAAAATTGTTTACAAATGACCACCCATGATGCTCTCACTATCAATACCCCTAGTTCCACATAGCATCAATAAATTAAATTGACCTCTTGGGTAGTTCTCAGGATCAATAAACCTGGTTCAAAATATCATAGGGTAATTTTAAACGTCCTCTTGGGTAGCTCTCAAGGTTAATACCACTGCATTAATCATCTACACCAAGGCTCTCACGGTCCATTAGAAAATAGTGCACATATAATATCAAAGGAGATCATGTAATCTAAGAATTATACAGGGATAATAATTCAAAATAATTTAACATGAATGTCATATAATCAATCAAACTCCATCCTAATCATCCAAAGCATGGAAAACAAGACATGCATAACATAAATCCCTGACCAACGACCATAAACAAACAAACAAGATAAAAACACCCACATGGTCTCCCATAAACGATTTATATAACCATACACATAAGAAAGTACCCTTTATAAATTATATAAACCATAGTTGGTGATAAAAATGGTTAATTTTCAAATCATGAAATACCCCAAACAAGGGTATGCGGAAATTTAAGCATATATAATCCAATACAACGCAATAAACGGCACAAACCACCTACCTCGATGTCCTACGATCAATATACTTGAACGCCAGCCCTTGAATCTGCCTAGATCTGTATAGATATTCAAAAATGTGAAAAAATCTCATCTATAATAACTAAAAGATATAATAAATAATGATGAAATGATCTATGGGTTTTGGGAAAACACCGGTGGGATTCCAACACACCCAGTGGTGTCTCAATCAGACCTCGGCTGACGAATCATGAGGGTTTCAATGTTCTTTGGTAATTACGTCACTCTCCAATACAAACCAAGAGAAGAAGAAGACAATGTTATACATAAGATGCAACCCCACACTAATATACAATTAAAACGAAAATTACATGACATGTTCAACAAAACAACACCCCTTGTAGTGGCCTTAACCGACCCCTGACATAAGTTGTCTTCTAGGTCAGCACATGGCCTTGTATTCAGGTGTTAAAAAGCCAGAACACGGCTGTATGTGACATTATAAGTACAAATATGGTATTCAGGAGTACACTATGTGTACTTAAAAAAACCATTCTCTTACTTTTTCCTACGAAACAGTACAAAATAATGATCTATACCTGAAATGATAATTGTGGTTATTACACCTATAAATTTATAAGCAAAACTTTATTTAAGGCTCACTACTATTATTTAGAAGACTGAATAACTCTAAAAATAAGTGAATATGTTCGATTATAATGAAATAGAATTACACGTCTAGTATTACAACAATAATAATTATCTTCATAATATCTATGATTTCCACCTATATATTAATTTTATAAATTTTTTTAATTGGATCGTATTCATTTGTTTTCAAAAAATGTGTTCATGTAATTTCTATAATATTATTAATATAAAATATTGATCTTTTATTCATATTTTACAATTTAAGTGATATACCATATCTTCCAAAATGTTAATAATTCACTAACATCAACTAATTATAGTAAAAAAATACCATGAAACATTTAAAATAATAATTTAATAAATATTAAAAATAATCTATATAATTTCACATTAAAATTGATCTTGAAATATAAAATGTTTATTAAAATAATAAAAAATCATGATGTGTGTAGGAAAATCATAACATGGTTTCATTTATTAATATTATTACTCTAAAATTGAAGATTTAATGTCTGCACTCTCTAACATTTCTATTTGTTTCATAAATTTTAATTTCATATCTTCCATGAACTCTCACATATCATATTATATAAAACTATTTGAACTTATATTTATAGGTAAATGTCTTTCTCCACCTCTATACCTATGAACTCATCCTAATTTTCTAGAACCACAATTGAAACAATGATGTGGCTTAATTTCTTATGATTTCTAATAACTACATCGTTATCCATTAAAAACCCCGATCTATACAATTGTCAAATCAATGATAAATTTACTTTTTTAAAAAAAAAAATCTCAAAAAAAAAATAATTTTAATTTCATAAATCAATTCAAAATATAATTGAAAAATAAATATTAAAACAGTGTAAAAACTGTGACATGTTTTATTTATCCATACTTTTGTCATCATTAGGAAAAGAAATATAGAATTAAACACCAGATGGATTTGAGTCATGGTGTATATTAATGTCAACACACACTCTTATATTCACCTTCAATTTTACGTTAAATGTTTTTATAAAACATTTACTAAAACAATTTTATAAAATTTAGTCATCATGGTATGCTTATAGTTCTCTAATAATAATTAATCATACATAATACAATATCCATTAAACCATATATAAATAGTTCCTTATTATATTTTGATTAATTTTAAGGTTTTTTAGTTTCATTTTTCAACAAATTAAACCTAAAAATTTAGTAACTATGAATTTTAATAATGAGTGACTCTAATTATTTCATGAAAACATATTAAAAAAAATTTATATTACATTAAAAACATTTTTTATACATCTCTAGAATAAAATTATTTTTTTATTAGTATGGTCACTGAACGAAAAATCATCCACTCTAAGAACACAATAATATTTCCCATCTATTAAATGTGAATTTAAATGAGCTATTTATTTCATGAACCACATTAATTACCTCATTATATTTCCAAATAAATGTAAAATTTCACTCTACAAAATAGTTCTCCTTAGATAAAATAATTTATGCACCCTCCACTAGGCCACCTCCTATTAAAATGGATGTCTACTCCTTTCTAAGAGACCACATTATAATTTCTCCGAATAAAAATAATAGCCACTTCCTCTTCCTAATTTTTATTAATATTTCCAACTTTTTCAATTAACCTCAGAGAGAAATTATTCATGAATTATACAAGTAACTAATAACTCAATTAATTACTTGATAGAAACCTAAAATTACACAATTTATTTATTGATCATACTACTTATTAAAAAAAATCATTTGGTGACATTACTTTTGGAGATAAATTATAGAATAACAAAAGAATTTTGGGTATTAGGGGTCCTTTATTCAGAAAATTTAATTCTCAATGATACATGACTGTGGTGATTTAATAAATACTTTTTAAACTATTGTTTGATATTTTATTTTCCATGATATCTATAATTTGATATTTAACTAAAATATATTCTATCTTTATTATACAATTAACAACTTTCTACCTAAAAAATTTATATTTTAAAGAAACTTGATTCGTTTTTAGATGATGATATATATTTTTAAAAAATTGATAACACTAGAATTGTCAAATTTGATTGAAATCTGTTTAAATAGATCAATACAAATGTATTGAAGCTATTTTTTCATCCATAAGAGTTTTGTATAATTATTTACATGGAAAATATAGTTAGTTAATGATGTGGATAATTTCATTTAATTTTGTTTCTTAAAAAATCATGAAACATAAAAATCACAAAAGATATGATTCATATATGGAAGTTGACTTAATATCATGCACTGATCCTACCCAATAAACCTAAATAAATCCCAACAACACTTACTTCATTATTACAATGTAAAATAATTTTAAAAATATTATGTCATTAAATTACTGGAGTACCAACAAAATAATAAGTACATGTATTTCATTGAGATTTTATTGAAATAATACATATGTAACCTTATTAGATAAAATATTATGTCCTGATATTGTTATGTGTAGTTGGATATGAATGTTATGAATATGATCTATAATTTTAATAATCAAGAAATGAAATTCCCTAAAAAAATTCTTCTAGGTAGATACTGATGTTTTCATATTTTTAATCTCCTTTATGAAAAAACTTTTTAAAACATAATTTTTATATTAAGATGATGAAATTAATGTCTAACTCTTTCCTTGTGTAAACATAATCCAAGGAATAATTATAATTCAATTTTCATTGAAATCTCAAACTCATTAGTTAGGAACTCAATAAATTCCAAAATTAATGTTCAATTGAGTCTCTAAATAGGATGATTCATACATAGAAGAGTCTTATCATCCATTGATCAAATGTATTCATTATATATATATATTATGTTTAACTGATTTATATTAAAATGAAATCTTTTTTATAAATTGATCAATATTATAATTTTATCATCACCAGTCTTCATTGCATAATGTTCATTCATCAACCAACCAAAATTTTTATCATAATATAGGATAATAAATTTTTTTATCTATTTAATGTAAAAAATTTCATCATCCACTCCGTTAATAATATTTATCATTATATCTGTTAATAAATTCATTAATTTCTATTAAAATTTATTAAAAAAATAAATGAAATCATTTCAACAATGATATGTGACTAATAATTTCGTGATTTGTATTGAGTCACAATGATTTATGATTTTTTTTTCTCGAAAAAACCATTTTTCTCTATTGAATTTTTTTATCCTTCAACCATGTAGTAATATTCTCTAATATATCAGGTATTTAGAATTGGTAGAAAACAACTCCATTTTTGAAATTTTGAACATATGGGTAAGCCAATTTTTTTTTTATGATCAAAAACTTATAATGAGTTTTCCAAAAACTAAATAAATTTTTATTGGAAGGGTTTCGAGGATTTTCAATTGAAATAGGTGATAAGATGGGATTTAGGTGTGTTAGAGGCCCGAAAGACTATTTTTTGGTGTTACAAGTCAAGGCATATGGTTTGGGGTAAATCGTCTGGCCCCTCCTAGATTATTATACACCCTATTTCTGTAATACCACACAATTTGGAAAACTGAATGGAAAGAGGTGCATGACTTGGTGTGGGCATTTGTTGTTTTTCCAGAGAGATTTCACATGCCTTTTGGATGGTTATGGAAATACTTGTGCAAACCTCACTTGTTATTCCACATTGTATGTACCTCAACAAAGTAGAACACATTGTTTGAGCGTGGTGTGGAAAACCAATCAAGATCACCCTATCGCCTATAAAGAGGAAACTTAATGATCTCTATCTCTATTATTTATAGATTATTTACCCTCATTTTCTTCTCCTGGTCACCAATAGTAGTAGGGTCTTTCCCTTATCCTCCAACTCTTAATTTTGATCCACCACCTTCATCAGTGCTCTTTTTTTATCCATTGGGTGAATTGGAACCATAAAGATAAGTCTCTCTTTACCCATGCCTATCTTCTTATTTACTCTCTCCTCACAGAGCACTAAATCAATTTGATCCATTTCCGCTATTTTCATTGCATTCGATAGAAACATAGATTTCACCCAAATAGATTCAAGTTAGGGGAAAATTATAGATATTACGATTTCTATTAATCCAAGGTAGGTGGTACGTGTCGTTATTCATTTTTTCATAGTAGTTTCAAGGGTGAAACATTTTGTGTGCCATTGTGTTTACCATGTGAGGACCATTTAAATTTATCATTGTATTTTTCTTAATTAATTTTACATTTTGGGATATTATTGGGAATTCCCAAACCATTTGTATATTTGTGAGGCCTAGGTAGAGGTTGTAGATAACATGGGTGGTCAGAACGAGGACATTCCTTATATTAAATTGTTTTATTATATTTATTTTTATTTTTTCAATTCAATTGTGATGAATTGTTTTATTTAATTTGAAATGAACCATTTAAATATAATTTTTTTAATATACTAATAAGATCAATGGGATCGTGAAAGGCATGGACCAATGATTGAGATAGAAATTGATATTTTTTTGAGGTGATATGCTCATCAGGATGTGTGTGGACCATGTTACATGGGTAATGTTATCACAGATTAGGTAATATGGCCATTAGATGTGGTGGATATACCAATATATTGAGGGAATGTCCAATTATATTGTATGTAATTTCCATATGACTTGAACTATGTATTCATAGGGGAATGATATTTCTGATTTAATGTGGATAATGTACCAGTTTTGGTGATTCCCAACTACCCATGTTGGATAGAGATTCGATTGGAGTGTCGCTCACAATGATTGACTTAGCGATGTACGGGTTTTGAAGACATGTGTGGGTAGAGGAACCAGTAGCATGTCTTAGGGAATTTTTTTGGGGGTTATTGTTGTAGAAATCTATAAAGAAGGTGTGGGACCTTAAGTTTATAGTGTTGAGGCTATTAGTTGGGAGCTGAGGCTCGCCATATTGAGCATATTGGGCATGAAATATTTTGGGAGGATAGAGATCTCCATTCCTTGGTATGTAATGCTATGATCTAATGGTTATTTTATTAGATGAAAATATCATTATTCCATCATATGTTAGGATTTGAGCTGATGGGTGCTTTTGATCTGGTGTCTGAGGGACATGAGTTTTATTTCATGGGCATGCATTCTGGGTGTCGGTGAAATAAATTGGCACGTGAGGTGTCTATTGGCATGATGTTATATTTCACCTGTTCAGATGTGGAACCTAAGGGTTCACCTGGGATATTCTTCATTATGGTATAACTCTGTCCATAGGTCATGGATCCTCTCTTCTTTAGTGATTCCAATGTTGGGTGATGTAGGCAACAACATACTGGTAGCTATTGGGAACCATGGAAGTTATTTTGTTTTATTTAAATCGCATGATCTATTTTCCATATTGTATTACAAACCTATTTAAAACCATATGTTGGGTAGGCACACATCGGTGGTATCCAACTGAGAATTTTTATCACACCATATACAAGCCCTTCGGGACATGTATTGAATTTATGCTTCTATGTTTGGGTAAGGGTTTAGTATCCAGAGAGAGATACGTATATGAGTTGGAATTGATGGATGATAGGGGGCCTTGAGGTTCCCAACTCAACTAGAGTTTTAGTTTTTTTTTCATTTATCGTATCCACATTGTATCTTTGTGTATTTAATGTGTTCATCCAGTAGACCCCCTTTAGGATATTTTATTGTTTGACTTGTATTGGATTCATGATTTGTTAGTATCTACAAGTGGTATAATTTCTTATTAATTTTATTCTAAATCTATTGTTTACTTATTCTTCTGCTATTGATTACTACTAACTGTTATTCCACCATTTGAGGGTCTGTTTCAAGTCTGTTGAGTCTTTATTTCCACTACACGTTATATATATGAACTCATACCATTATATTATATCACCCAAGGATATTGAATCCCCACTAGTATTCTTATTACACCCTTTCTACTATTCATCTTCATTTGGTTTAAGGGGAAGTGATCTTAAGGCCTAGTATCACCATGGAACGTAGAATCGTTTTAGAGTTTAATATAGGCCAGGGATGCTACAAGTGGTATCAGGGTAGTTCATGACTAGGATTTAATATCACTGTATGGATAGATACTAATGAGACTGAAATTCATTTCGTTTATACTAGTCTTACAATTTGTGTACTATAAAACTTATGTTTAGAATGTTGTTGGAACTATTATTAGAACTCTTTTATGGGAACATATGTCCCCATGCACAAGTAATAGTCCATGTTACCTTGGGTGAGAATTTTTTGTCTATTTTTCTCATTTGAAATTTTATATGGTTTCCTCCTTTAATGTAATTATTTTAATGTTATTGATATATTTTATGATAAATGATCTTGACCTAGTATGGAAAGGAATGAGATATGGGACCATTAGCCTAGTATGGAAAGGGGTGTTGTAGTTGATGTTTATGCACTTGGTAGGCACATTGTAACACCCTGAGATTTTATGAGAATTTTTTTTTATATCTTATGTTATACGCAACACCAAAGGAATCTTTCACATCACACAATACGGACTTGGCTTGCATTACATGCAATCACGACCTTCCTCTATAGCGTGTGTAGTACGCAATACCGGGTTTCACTAAACAAAGATATATTATTATGGACTAGCCTTTATGAATAATATTAACTATATTTTTAATTTTATAACATTATTATTCATCTTACATATTTTCTAGAACATGGTAAGAGAACAAAATAAATTTTTCAGGTAAAATAAGTATTTTTCAAAAAATGCAGTTTTGCCGCCTTTTGATGGCGCACCCACATTAAATATAGTTTTTGACATGTTTATAAGTTCAATTTGGAAAAATAAAATTCTTCTTTTGAATCAGGATATAAAAATTTACTTTGGAATTTTTTTTGATATTTTTCTGATAACTTTCTTATTTTGATGAATAGTACAAATACGCTGATTTTTAATTAAAAACAACTTTTTCATTGAGATAATTTATATGGTTAAATTATAATATTTAATGGTTTTAAATTATAAATAGAATATATTTTTACCATTTAATTTAATGTATGTCATGAGCATTAATTTCACATTGAATTCATTTGTAAAAACATTTCGATTTTTGGCAATGTTTTAACATCTAAAACCCGTTTTCTTAACAACGAGATTTATTTTAAATTAATTACTGCAACTTATATGTTTTTAATTTTGAAAAATGGATTCCATATTCGGAATCAGTGTGTCCAAATTATGTTAATAGGCAACTTTTTATTTTTGGGCATTATGAAAAGTAACTACGGTAATTTTTATTTACCATAGTTAAAGGTAAATCGGGTAATTAAGGGTAAATATAAGATTATAAAATTACCTAACACCTACCAAAATCCTATTGGATGACTAAAAGTAGACACTTATCACATAAGGGTCGGATTAAATTCATTTAATGGACTTTTTCCCTGAAAATAATTTAATTATTATTAAAACCAATGAATGTGACAACATGTCACTTTCTTAAATCTTATAAGTATAATAATTTTAATTTAGTGATAAACTTAATTAAACATCGAACATGAATATTCTACAGAACGATAATACAATTATCTACATCATATAAATTTATTTAGAATTTTTAGGGACTAAATAATTATCATTAATTAAGACACAATATTGATGTTGAAATTATTTTATGAATTAAAATATCAAATAAATGGTTTTAAAAATATTAACATAAATATTATATGAACTATTTAATGTTCTCCACAAATTTTCTAGATACATATGAAATTTGATGAATATATTAAATCTTTTATTTCGAACATATCATCTGTATATATTTTATTTAAATTCAAATAAATGAATACTGTCAAAATTGACAATATTGTTATTTTATAAAAATAACATATTATAAAATTGTTTAAAAATCAAAAAAAAATATTTAAAAATTTTAAATTAAAATTTATATGGTCTAAAATGTCATATAGTGTCAAACTATGGAAAATTCACAACAAATATGTAATTATTTATAATAATTTAAAATTTAGAATATTATTACCACAAATAAAATTAAATTGATAAATAAGGATAAATCAAGTTGATAATGTTTAAAATAAATTACTAACATGTATAAATTTTATTGGTTGATGAGATTACAACACTAAATCATCTAATATTAGGATATGAGTCATTTTGGATGTTTTTATGTGGGGTTGCGATTTAATATAAACTAATATTTCTTATATTTCCAAAGGTGCCCCTCTCCTCCCTTATAAAAGGGAACCTCCTCCATCTCCTCCTCACACCAATTTCAGCCTTCATGTTCAGCCAATCCCTGCCCATTTCACTTTCCCACTTCCCTAGAAACACCCTAGAGATCTTGTTCTTCTTCAAATACTAATTGTAGTGCCCTAAGAGGAGGTCTCAAAGAGGCGCTTTAAAGAAGAGGTAATGTCTGTTACCGATTCTTTCAACTTTATTTCTTATTCCACATCTTCTTATTTAGTTGTTTCATTATTAATTAATAACATCAGTATCACTCATATACATATATGTTATTATACGTATGAAACAACCCTATTTCACCATCTATCCATCCTACAGAAATTGAAATCACCGCGCGTGCGTTCGTACATAATATCGTCTCCACGCCGTGGTGTAATCTATTTTCCACCACCCACTTACTTGGATGGGTATAATGGTGTATGTA
Organism: Viscum album; assembly: GCA_963277665.1. Classification (NCBI taxonomy): domain Eukaryota; kingdom Viridiplantae; phylum Streptophyta; class Magnoliopsida; order Santalales; family Viscaceae; genus Viscum; species Viscum album. The sequence continues at coordinate 811,991,862 of OY728122.1, read as the reverse complement.
AAAACTATATGTGATTATTGTAAAGTTTTATTGATTCTGAAATTGTATACATACACTCCAATACAATTCCATGATCATGGGAACGATATCATCGCTCGTGCGTACGTACGGAATACCGTCTCCACGATGTGATGCGATTCGTTCCACATGATCTTCATTGCATAATGATTATATAAATGAATTGAATGAATGAATATGATATATATTACAGGTATACAATTCTAGAAATGAGGTATCTATAACCTAAAGATAATAATAAGAATTTATTCGACAAAACACGCATAAGAACAAAAAGTAATACACACCTGAATAACAAGTAGTAATGAAATATTACTAATAAGAATCTAAGAATAAGACCATATATGAAATCATAACAATAAGTATGATTCTTGAATAAGTCAATAACATTATTTAAATCATTATACAGGAGTTTCAGACACTTACGAAGCAAATCAGACCTAAGGTAAGGGAAAATATAACAATCTCATTTTTATCCGAGATTGTTTATACTTTGATATTTAATGGGGTGTATTTTATCATCCACGTCCATGTTCCCTCAATATGTAATATTGTTTCCATCCACCTACAATTGTTTAAATCTAATTTTACCCTTCGGTGAGTTTTTAGTAAAGGATATGAATGGAATCTTTTGTAGTTTTTCGTATGAGGTACTTTCTTGACTTTTCCGACAAAAGTACAAGAAGAATGTTTTTTTAACATATACGGCATGAATGAATTTTTAAAACATTATTTCCAAGAAGCTTCCTTTACAAGTTTTCAATATTATTTTTAATCAACTTGTTTTAGTTTAAAATTGTATGACATGATAAGAATGGAAAATGTTTTTGAAGTAGAAAGGATATTTTCCTCAAGAATGGAGTTCAAGTGTTTTATCAAAATTATCTTTCATATAAGATAATATAGGCTTATGTTTCTATCCATATTATTACAATGATTTGATTATATTGTGATGGAATTATTTTTATGAATTCATTTATCTTATATGAATTGTTTTATGATGTCACGATGTTTAAGATTCCCATTTTTATTACATGGGATATGCTATGATGTATGGTTTATGATTTTGTGGCACACATAAGAATGGTATCATTATGAGATGGGTGGGACCTATATCTCCCTCCAATGAATTGGGTAAAGATTTTATATCTCAAGAGATAGACATGGCTGGAACAGAAGGTTAAACCGGTTCAGTGAAATAGGAATAAAACGAGGAGTGAACTCGGTTCAGAAATGGACTTTGTAAACTATGATAGTCTTGGAAGTGGGTCTTGAATAATGATAAATTATTCTCTATGATTATTTGTGTATGCCACAAAGTTTCATGTTTTAAGTTATTATTGTTGGGATTACATTTCACTACCATGATTTATACAATGTTAAGAAATTATGATCTCTTTTGCAGGGTAAGATTTCTAAAATGTTATGTTATTATGAATTTGATGTGAGTGATATTTATATCGTTTACCCTTAATGAGCATTTGAGCTCACCCTTTTGTATTTTCTCATTCCACAGGTCAGGAATAAGGGTATTAAGTATGATATGCCAAAAAGAGACTATAGATATGTTGAAATAAATGGGAGACAGTGTAGATGCTTTATCAACCAGTTGTTTATGTTTCCTAGTTTCTAAAGGCACTCTACTTATACGGTCCTTTCATGGTTTTGTTATATGTTGTAATAAGTATGCTTCAATTTTGAAGTATTAACCATGTATTTAAAGTATGGGTCTCTATACACATAGTAGGATTTCTATTTATAATCATCCTCTACTGTAAATTTCTTGTGAAATTTTAAATTCATATCTATATATTATATGATATATATATATATCTATATTTGTGAGTTGGGGATGTATCCAATAAGGGCAGGTATGTATTATTTCATGGGGTGATGCGGATAACTAGGATGGATTTGTCTGAGTATATCTTTAGGTTTAACAACCTATCATGGTACTCAATGGATATGGTTCAGGATACTTTGATTCAATCATGTAACTGATTGGGTTCTACATACGGAAAACTAAGATTGTGTGATACCATTATGAATTGTTTCTAATTATTGGGTGCTAGATCATCTCTTGGTGAGAAAGAGATTTCAGTGTGAGAAACATTCAATATTGGGTTTTAATAGTGGGATCATTGAGGCTGAGACATTGGCAGCATGTAGTTGATGACAAATGTAAGGATCTTGATGTACAATATGTTTTAGTAGGGGATCTCAGGACTGAAGGGGTCATATTTAGGTCACCTAGGATGGGCCTAGTAATATCTGGGAGAGTTAGTGTTACACTTGTGATGGCAGGGGACATTTCATGTGGGGTCATCTGACCAGTTGTATGACTGATGGAGATGATGTGGATAGGCTACCTATAAAAAGTAAGCAACTTTAGTTCAGAGGTATACAATATAGTAGATGTGAAAGAGGATAATAGTGAGTCAATGGAGGTGGTATATAGTTTCTTATGATGCCACCACAATATCAAGATAGTCCCCGCCAAGCTTGTGAAGTTGGATGTCAAAGGTAAGGATAACTACCGGACACAAAGGCCAATTACACAGAGGCTCTGGTATTTGGTTCTTATTTAGTTAGATATATTTATGAGGAACTATTTTCTAGATATATCACTAGTTTGAGAGCTAGAAATTCTAGTTTTTCCCATTTCTTAAACCTTATGTTGGATACTCCTACAAGAGACAACTCTGAGATTAAACAGTTTGGCTAATAATTTGTTCTGATGCTTGGAGGAGAGAGTGGATCATGGTATCTCATTATTCAAGTGATTAATACTGGAGATGTCATATTAGGAATAGAATATCTATACACCATTCATGAATAGCTTGACCATTTTTGGAAAAGGATGTGGTGTTTCTATGTTGATTGGATGAGGTTTTCTTACATGGGTGAGAAGGAGACATAGAACGAGCAGGATGGACTCATATATAGGAGGGAGTAGCTGATTAATCACATGTTGTATAGTAGGTGTCATGGAATAGTGTATTATATAGGCTATCAGTTTACTTCTTGGGTGGATGAGTACAATGATTTCTTTCCTAAGAATGTGCCATGATTAAATCCTCATCGATATATAGACATTTACATTTAAATATGCCGATGGATGTCCATAATATCTAGGCCAACATATCATATAGAACCCATATATATTCATATTTTGAGGGTATAGTTGGAGTATTTGAAACTAAAGGGATTTGTGAGACAGAATGTTTCCCACAAGGCAATCCCAATGTTTTTTTCCAGAATGTGGGTGACTTCTTGAGGTTATATGTGCGCTATTGGTGCCTGAACTAGTTGACCATGAAGAATAAGTATCCACTACTGGGGATTAAATACTAGTTTAATTAGTTCATAAGGGCATGATGGTTCTTGATGTTAGACATTCGATCAGGATATCAACATCTGCAAGTACATATTTAGTATATTCCAAAGATGAAATTTATATGTCAATAAATTCATTATGAGTACTTGGTAATTCCTGTTACCCTGATGAGAAAAATAATAGTGTTCAGGGGAATAATGAACTAGATATTTTCTTTCTTTCTTAATATATTTTGTGTAGTTATTATTGAACTATATCCTAATGTAATCAATGTATGAGTTTAAGTGAAAGAGAACCTTGAGGATGCTTCTATACACACTATTAGATAAATAAAATTATGAGAAGATCTCAAAGTGTTTGTTATCAATTTATGACCTCCACTTTCTATGATGTGATTTCTTTGCTGATGGTGTAACTAAAGCACCCCATATTTCATGTATGTAAAACAATCATTATAATTTTTTTAATTTAATGTGTTTTGGAGAGGATGGATGGGTTTGTAAGACATTATTTTATTGAAACATAATAAAAGATCATGGTTTTAGAAATATTAGGGGAAATCATGGAACTCTTATAAGAAACCCTATATAGTGGAACATGGGCTTTTGAGTTGGAACACATTTAGGCGCACAGTTTGATCAAATCATGTCGCGATCCAAAATAATCCATGGAAAGCGATAAAAAAGAATTTATTACAGTTAGATAATTTGTATTCTATCAATGGGGGGAAACTATGAAAGGTGCTCTTATATCCGAGGTTGGTTTACAATTATTTCACAGTTTTCCAAACCATTTGAATAACAATGCATGGTTTAAAATTGAGATACTAAAAAAGTGGATCACACTATTTTTCACCACTAAACCCCTCTTTTTTTCCTTACTTTCAGAAATATGTTTTCTTTTTCTTCCTCATAAATATGTATTTTCTCCCAATTGAACCAAATGTTATATGAAGGCAATTATTGGTGCACTGAAGCTCTATTCCCTTAGTAAGTATTAATTTATGGTATTTTTTATTAGTTTCTTTTATTTTACATTCTTTACCCCTATATAAATACCATATATAGTCTACTGGGGATATATTTATTTTTGTTGATTCCAATTATGATGATATATGGGTATGTTAATGTCAAGGAAAAATATCTCAGTTGTGTTTTTGAATATTCAAACTAATTTTGTTGAAATATTAGTATTGATCTTCATTTTCTCACTAATTCCCAATGCAGGTGGATTCACTCCCGACTACTATCGTTAGAACATGAAAGACTAGTTTCAAATTTAATGGTTTTCATGAAATTGATTGTGATGTTTTTGTGAAATATTTGTTGGAAACCATCTTCGCTGAAATTTTATGGAATTATTCAAATTGGTTTTTTTGGTAAAAATTGGTATTTGTAACATTATTTTAAAATTATGATTTTAAAAATATGGGTTGGTTTTTATTCAGTGATATGTTTTATTAATAAGAATAATTTTTTTGTACAAATAGTTTGGCACATTTTGGTTTGGCATTATTGATGGCTAAAATTCTTAGGAATGTGTAGAATGGGTTGGATATTGGTCAGTAAGTACCACCATCAAAGGCATAGGTTATAGACATGAAGTACCACTATCAATGGAAAAAACAATATTACGTGGTTGAGTGTTTTTGTGGTTATTATAAATGGAATGGGTTATGACAATATAAAAATGGTGAAATGGTTAAATTACTTGTTTGGTTTTTTTCTTTTGAAATTGGTTTTGTTTTGAAATGATTTTTTTGTTATGGAAGTTGTATTATATTCTGATATAATTTGTATTAGAATTTTTTTATACAGTTTTTAATATAAATGTCCTAAAATGTTCTATCCTAGTGGTATGATTGGTGAAGTCATTTGGGAAAAACCTATTATGTTTCATATCTCACCCCTACATTGGAACATTGGTTATATTGTAGATATTTTCTATCGAGATACAGGAAAGGGAAATGTACCACGTGTTTTCGGGGTTGTTAATGATACATGGTCTATATTATGGAGTTGGAGAATGGGTCATATTGGGAGCAGTAGAGTTATTTCTTGGAGTCATTGAGTATTTTGGTTTTGTCTTCCATTGTGTACATTGATGTTAGTAGTCTTCTGATTTGGTGCTCTATTGATGTTTGGTTTTGATATTAGTGGTATTACATTGAGTTTTTTTACTTTTTCAACATACTTCATGTTCTAGTTTTTTTATAATGGTGTGTTTTTTTGGTTTCATTTTAATGGGAAAATTGGCACCTAATGGTATTGAATCCCTTGGCATTTATTTCTGGACATTGGCACCTCAGTGATGTGTCTTATTTCCAAGATGGAATTCTATATCGACTCATCCCAATGAGGAGTGGAAGGATTTTTGTAATGACCTGAATCTGGAGCCCCTCCACTGGTGCCCCGTACCTGGTTCGCCACACGACCTCAAGCGCATTTCCCCAAACACCAGAGGCTGCTGAAAATTAGTGAGGGACTTGATATGTTATTTGGAATACTATGCCCTCATTCGGTATGTATAAAAGGTAAGGGAAACAACAATAAACAGCGGAAGCAGCAAACAATACGCTTAGCAACTGAACCAAACAGCGGAAGCAATGCAGATATACAATAATGATGAAAATAATGTAGCAGGTAAAAGTATCTATGGAAAGAAAAAAACACAACAATGTGGTGGAATACAACTGGAACCAAGTGCAAAAGAAAAACAAAGAAAACTCCTCAGCATCACGAGCCACGGCTCGGTCCCATGCTTCCCAGCTCCAGTGCAATCAAGAACCTGAAGTTGAAGGGCGCTTGCCCTTATCTATACATACAGCTACATAGTCTTCTTGGGACCAAAATCATGGCCCAAACAGGGTATGAGATGTAATCCCAGTAGGCAATCACCCCATGATTTGTGCCTAACAGTCAAGGAATACATGGTAGTAAATAACAAGAAGTAGTAAACAGGGAAGCACAAGAAGCAACAATCCATAGTTCTAACAAGTAAAGTAAACAATTAGGCAATCATAACAAGAAGAAAACAGGTAACCCTATCGGTATCCCTCACAGTCTAACCCCTATGGTTCAACCCCTAAGTACTAGCAACCATATAGAAGGCAGACACAGTATCACCCCTCTAGTTTAACTACGTAATTAAGCAGACTCTCTGGGGAAGCACTCACTGTCAATTCCCCCTATTGTCTTGTATCGTGCTAAAGGCTCTCTGTGAAGCACTCAACATCAGTTCCCCCTGTGGCCCATGTCGTGGATCTATAGACTCTCTAGGGAAGAAATCAACATCAATTCCCCCTATAGTCTCGCATCGTAAATAAAAGACACTCTGGAGAAGCCCTTCGGTCAATTCTCCCTTTGGTCTTCTACTCTAGGTTCTCACAGTCCTGAGTATAACTAAACATGCTCAGCGCATGTGTATCATCAAACTATACCTCAAGAACGACATGGATATCAACTAAGGCTCAACAACATATCAAAATAGATAGTTCCACTATCCTTTAACAAGGTAAGGCAATTGAAAAAATGCCCAGCAGGAAAAACATGCATGGAAAAACAACCTGATCACAAAATAAATTACACTACTCACGTGAAATAACCTCTACTAAAGCAAACAAGAAAGGCAGGAAAACAACAGGGTTGAAACATGAAACACACAATACCCCGTTCATGGTTATTGGTGTAATTTTAACTTAATATTCATCAACTTTATATATAAAGGCACATACCACCTACCTCAATCCTAGGAGATCGATATACGTGAACCTCGATGACAGATTCCCCTTAGAACGACGTTGATCTGAGAAAACACACAAAACGTTCATCCCATGATAACGTGGAAAGAAGGGGGAATAAAGAATCAAGGCTAAAGAAGAATCAAGAACTCACCACTGCAATTCCAACGCAATCGACCGTGCTCAAATCGGAGAAGGGATGGCGGGGTGGAAGCTCGAAGAAGATTCGGTTGTACGGTCACTTCTGGGAGGACGAAATCTGGAGAAGAAGTTGTTTTTGGGGGTTAGGCGTGACCCCGGTCCGTTTAATGAAAAAAAAAGAAAGTACATGGTGTGTACTTCTTGAGTACATGGAATGTACTTCAATTTTCCATACTCCGAATTAACCGGTCTCCACCTCATCCTTACACACCGTGTGTGTGGCCCTGACACAGCCATCACACAGCTTCGAGCCGGGGATGAGTACATGACATGTACTTTGAATGTACACGGCGTGTACTTTGAAAATTTCCAGAAAATTAATTTTCATTAAAAACTGTAGAAAAAAGGAAAAACATCCCTGATCGAAGATCCGAGTTCTTACATACTTCCCCCCTTAAAGAAATTCATCCCCGAATTTCCCTAACGGGGCGTAGAAGATGTAACAACCTGGAATTTTGAATAAATAGTGTTTCCTAATTTTCTGGGTTATTTTATTTTTTATACTCAACAAAAATGTTTCATTCGATAACATGAGTATAATTAAAATGAGACAGTTGGGTTTTGACTGTTATATGACCATTGGTCAATATGACTGCTAGAAACTAAACGTTTTGATTATTGTCTCTAAATACAAGTAATCTTGGTTAATTAATATAGAAAAAAGATTTGATGGCCTCACCCAGTAATATTGGACAGATCGAAGCCCATCTAAGAGAACATGGGAAGGAAGTAGCACCACTGGGCATTACTCTGGACCAAAACCAAGCCAAACTTCATCGTGTGAAGCTAGAACGGAATCACCTTCACGAGAAGTTCAAACTGATAGAAATTACTACTCGTGCGATGTTGGACGATCCTCCCTCGGATTCTCTCACATTAGCACATCTTACACTTATGTCCTATGCTGGTGTGATAAGGGGCTATGTAAGGAGACTGTAACTGCCTTGTGTAATCCTTTGTTTTTAAAAAAATTGGGATTTCTTCTTATGATGTTGTTTGTGACTTTTCAAATGTCCGGATAAATATATTTTGTATATTTTTGGTGAATTTTAGAGAAAGGATATTTTAAAAAATGTTTATTTAATCCTTAAATAATTTAAAATGTGTAATGATTTTCGAAAAATGGTCTTCTACCATTATGTTCAGTACGAAATCTAGAGTCTAATAAGATCAACATAATTTTTGATGAATCGTAAATTATTAATATTGATTTTATGCTTAAGATTAGTAATGTGACCAAATGGATTAGTAATCTAACTTGATGAAAGTATTAATATAATCTATTCACCTTGATTAAGTAATGTGATTCAATAAAATGGTTAAATAATGGTTTCATATATTATTATTCAATTATTAGTTTTTTCGGGCGAATAGTGTTTTTTAATTAAAAATTAAATTAGAAATATTTACAAAAATATTTTTATAAAATGGATTTCAATTTTGAACTCAGAGCATCGATATTATGTTTAGGTAATTTTTGGGGATTTTTCTGAAAAAAAAATGAACTTTCGGTAAATAGTGTATTTATTTAAAAATTAAATTAAAAATATTTAGAAAATTATTTTTATAAAATGGTGTTCATTTTTGAAATCAGAGCATTGATATTTTGTTAAGGTGAAATTTTGGGATTTTTTTGATAAAGTTGAATTTTCGATGAATAATGAAAATATAGTTTTTAATTTACATGTGTTTAATGATATCATTAAATGATTTATTAAGTATGTAATCAATATGGTCGACTTATGAATAGTAATATATGGTATGGTATGTCCCAAGTGGCCAATACCATGGGAAAATACCATGGTCAAGCCCATGGTTTTTCCAAAACCACCAATGAGGTGTCCCTTGGCCATTAATGCCTTGTCCCCTCACTTTCCCAATAAATACCAAGAAATCCTCTCATTTGTTCATCTCCCAACTCTCCCCCAACGAAGCTCTGGTCTCATTACCTCCCAAGTAGTCCTCCCAAGGTTCCCCAAGCCCGCAATGTCCCATCCTTTGAGATTTAAGAGTTACGTTTTAAGTTAAGGGATCTAAACTCTCTCATTCTATTCAAATAATCTCTTTTAAGTAATTTCTTTTATGCTCCATGTTCTTATGTTATAGGATGTTCTTTTATATTCCTCTTAATTCCATTTTAATTTTCATATGATGATAGATCCCCTCTTACTATCATCATTTTATTTTATGAATGTTTAAGTGGCGCCGTTAGGCTGCCGAAATTTGTGTAACGGATTCTTTCACCCTTCTCATTTTCAAGTTCTATTTTCTTGTCAAGTCTTCCAAGTTACTTTTTATTATGTTAGGGTATGATCTATATATCTATCAAACTGAAATTCTATGTTCATATGATGAGATACCCTGTTTTATCTTGTCAATTCATTTTTGTTGAAGTTTAAGTGGCGTCGTTAGGCAGCCAAATTTTTACGGGATTCGTTCAGCATTCTCATTTTTCAAACTTCTACTTTCATGTCAAGTCTTTAAATATCCTTTTAGTTATGTTGGGGTATGATCTCTATATCTATCATACTGATATTTTATGTACATAATATTAGATACTCTTTTTGATCTCATCAATTCATTTTTTTGAATTTATGTCACACCGTTAGGCTGATGAATTTTCATAAGATAAATCTTATTTTTGTCTTCCTTTCATGTTCTTCATTTCATATGGTATATCTTTAAAATTTCATTACCATGTTCTTAAATCCGTTATATTCTGTCCCCCTACTGTTTTATGGGTCATTTAGGAATGTTTTACCCATTTCCCCTCTCTTTTCAATGTTTTCTAAAACCCCAAAACATAGTTGTTATGCTGTAGAATTTCCTCCCCAAAATGTCTCTCTCTTTTTCAAAAGTTATTTTATTTTATTAAGTGAATAATCAATCCTCTCTCTTATATATGGTTATTCACATATATACCAAAACGTTCTATTTTAAATTCTTCTATTTACATACATGAGACCCACCTTTCTTTTTTGTGGGGTTTAATGTGACATAAAGATCATGTCTTTAAAGCGGTTTTTTAAAACGTTATGATTATGAAATGAAATCCATTTCTTTTATACTATATGGGTTTTTTTTGGAATTATTGATGATGATATATGTGGCCCAAATGATAATTAAGGAAAATTAAGGGTGCGCCCTGATAGCGCTCCAATGCATTGGGTAAAGACTTAATCTCTAGAGATGACCTTTTAGACTGATACCTTGGTGAATAACCTTGGTAATTTTTATTGACACCTTGGGGATGGACCTTGGAAAAACGGAAATGATTGTCTTTGTTAAATGTTGTACCCACATCTTCAAGTTATGAAAAATGTTATTTTTATTATGATATGACTCATGATTTCTTTCTCATGCCTTAAAGTTCTTTTTCAAGACATTGTTGATGTATCCCATGTTCACATGTTAAATGTTTCCCCTTTTTTCCCTTACTGGGCCTTCTGCTCACCCTTTCTTTTGATGTATGTCCCCAAGTTATGGGATGCAATAATGAACCCAGGATGACCATGAGGAGAAGCCTTTCAACCGTTTAATAGGAATGTTTTATGTTTTCATGTTTTACGTTCCTGGATTCCAAGACACTAAACCTTAAAGATCCTCGGTTTTGTAAAATAAAATGAAAGTTTATGTGATAAAAAGGTGGGATGCTATAGTTGGTATCAAAAGATGGTTTAGTTATTTCTGGAAATTAGGATATTAAAACTCTAGGAAGAACCCTATAGAAAAGTTTAAATAGAGTAAATCTTCCTGGTATTTTGGTGAGTATTGAGTATGGGGTTGCCAAGAAAATACATCCCTGTCTGGATAAGAGTATGTAGAGGTGGCTCTGGCACAGAAGTACATAGGGGTAAAACCGGAAAACACATCTTTGAGATAGACTCGAACGGGAACTGGTACACGACAACGGGCCTCGCTGCACTCTTGGTTAAGACACTCTCGGGGGATATGCTTTGGTAAATTAATAAGCTTAGTATGAACCATTATTAAAGGAACAATGATAAAATAAAATAATTATTCACATAAGAATATATGATCATGGATAACCTAGTTTGAAACCTAGGGGATCACAAGTTAGGGTATACTTTTCTTCTACAAGTTATCCTTATATTCTTTAAGTTCCTTTTCATGATTATTGGCTATGTATTTAAGCCCCTAATTATACTTTCTCTTCTAAGTTAATCGTGGGAAATGGAAGATAATGTCCCAACAACAAATGTGATAGAAAATACGATGATTGCCATATTAATATAACATAGATGATTAGGGGATTAAAAGATGATTATTATTTTGGAAGATGTTCACTATTTTGGGGACCCTATTTGATCGAGGTAAATAGATTACTACGGTATTTTCATTGAAGAGTAAGGTTGACTTATATTTTGATGAATCGATGAATTTAAGATGATCTTATAGTAATATAGGTTACTTATGGAAATGATTAACCTATATTGGGGAAAATATGTTTAGGTTAGTTACATTTGTCATAAGATGTTAGGAGTGGTTTATGTTTTTTGGAGATGAATGATGAAGTTTATTTTGGAAGACTATGATATCAAATCATTCTTGTCTTTGGGTTTCAATCTTAGTTTGGTTTATTTCAAGGAATTTTAAGGATTCTTATTTATGGAATGTTCTATGATAAACTTTGGGTAGTACCATTGAACTTTGAAGATTTAAAAGTAGTTTCATTTCTTATGGGATTATTCCTTTTTCAACAGTTGTTTTATCTTACCCTTTCTGTTTTTGGGACAATTTTTAATGGTAGAAGAAATTGATAGTTTATCTTTTGTGGATTACGTGACTCTCAAGAAGATGATTCTTGTGTTTTGATGAGACCAAGTGTTTTTCAATGCTCATCATTTGGAGAAAATATTAGTTTTGGTTGAAACATATTAAAGGATGAAACACTACTTGAAGGTAGGTATATTTCTTTATGTTTTTGTTCTATGTAGTAAATGAATTCCTCAAATTTTGAAAAGGAATGTAAAAAAAACATTTTTGGTTTACGTTTCCTTCTAGGTAATCAAAGACCGTTTACACACGTCATAAGTTTGTGATTTTCTCATGGTTAACTTTCTCCTAATCATGTTTTCTATCAGTCTCCCTTAGAACTTGACCCGCTGTTTTTTCCTCCATGTCCATGTTTTCTTACATGTAATCCTAGTGTGTGTTATCTCGGGTGACCATTTTACTTCCATTTCTTTATTTTAAAGTAATAGTTTTATTGACTCATTTTCTGATGTGCGACATTCAATGAAATTTCAAAACCAAATTTTAAAAATTGCGAGGATGCAATTTCTTATGGGTGGAAGATTGTAACGACCCGAAATTTGGAATAAATATTGTTTCCTATTTTTGTGTGTTATTTTATTTTTTATACTCAACAAAAATGTTTCATTTGATAAAATGAGTATAATTAAAATGAGACCGTTGGGTTTTGACTGTTATATGACCATTGGTCAATATGAACACTAAAACTAAACGTTTTGATTATTGTCTCTAAATACCAGTAATCATGGTTAATTAATATAGAAAGAAGATTCATTGGCCTCACCTAGTAGTCTTGGACCAATCGAATCCCATCTAACAGAACTTGGGATGGAGGTATCACCCCTGGGCTTTTCTCTGGACCAAACCCAAGGCAAACTTCATCGTGTGAAGCTAGAACGGAATCGCATTCGCGATAAGTTCAAACTGATAGAAATTACAACTCGTGCGATGTTGGCTGAGCATCCCTCAGATTCTCTCACCTTAGCACACCTTACACTTAGGTCCTATGTTGGTGTGATAAGGGGCTATGTAAGGAGACTGTAACTACCTTGTGTAATCCTTTGTTTTAAATAAAAATTTGGATTTTTTGTTATGATGATGTTTATGAATTTTCAAATGTCCGGATAAATATTTTATGCATATTTTTGGTGAATTTTAGTGAAAAAATATTTTACAAAATGTTTATGTAATCCTTAAATAATTAAAAATATGTAATGATTTTCAAAAAATGGTCTTCTTCAATTACGTTCAGTGAGAAATTTAGAGTCTAATAAGATCAACATAATTTTTGATAAATAGTAAATTAAGAATAGTAATTTTCTGCTTAGGATTAGTAATGTGACGAAATGGATTAGTAATCTCTCTTAAAGAAAGTATTAATATAATCTAGGAACCTTTATTAAGTAATGTGATTCAATAAAATTGTTAAATAACAGTTTCATATATTATTATTGAAGTATTAGTTTATTTCAAGTGAATGTTGCTTTTTAATTAAAAATTAAATTAAAAATATTTAGAAAATTATTTCTATAAAATGGATTTTATTTTTGAACTCAGAGCGTCGATATTATGTGAAGGTAATTTTTGGTGATTTTTCTGAAAAAAATGAATTTTCTGTGAATAGATTATTTATTTAAAAATTAAATATGAAATATTTAGAAAATTATTTTTATAAAATGGTGTTCATTTTTGAAATCAGTGCAGCGATATTTGGTTAGGGTGAAATTTTGGGATTTTTCTGAGAGAGTTGAATTTTCGATGAATAGTGAAAATACAGTTTTTAAGTTACGTGTGTTTAATGACATAATTAAATGATATATTAAGTATGTAATCAATGTGGTCGACTTATGAATAGTAATATAAGGTATGAGGTGTCCCAAGTGGCCAATACCATGGGAAAATACCATGGGAAGCCCATGGTTTTTTCAAAACCACCAATGAGGTGTCCCTTGGCCATTAATGCCTTGTCCCCTCACTTTCCCTATAAAAACCAAAAAATCCTCTGATCAATTCGACTCCCAACTCTCCCCCAACTATTATCTGGTCTCATTACCTCCCAAGGAGTCCTCCCAAGGTTCCCCAAATCCCTCAAGGTCCCAACCATTGAGTTTTAAGAGTTACATTTTATGTTAAGGGATCCAAACTCTCTCTTTCTTTTCAAATACTCTATTTTAAGTCATTTCTTTTATGCTCCATGTTCTTATGTTATAGGATGTTATTTTATATTACCCATACTTCCATTTTCATTTTCATATTATTAGAGATCCCATCTTACTCTCATCATTTTGTTTTATGAATGTTTAAGTGGCGCCATTAGGCTGCCGAAATATTTGTAACAGATTCTTTCACCCTTCTCATTTTCAAGTTCTATTTACTTGTCAAGTCTTTCAAGTACCTTTTTATTATGTTGGGGTATGATCTCTATATATATCATACTGAAAATTTATGTTCATATGATGAGAGACCCTATTTGATCTCGTCAATTCATTTTTGTTGAAGTTTATGTGGCGCTGTTAGGCTGCAGAATGTTTAAGGGATTCGTTCACCTTTTTTTTCAAAGCTCAACTTTAATGTCAAGTATTTAAAGTTAATTTTTATAATGTTGGGGAATTATATCTAAATAAATCATAATTATATTTTATGTTCATATGATGAGATACCCTTTTTGATCTCATCAATTCATTTTTTTGATGTTTAAGTGATGCCGTTAGGCTGCTGAATTTTCATAAGAGAAAAATTATTTTTGTCTTCCTTTCATGTTTTTCATTTCATATGGTATATCTTTAAAATTTCATTAACATGTTATTAAATCCCTTATATTCTATCCCCCTACTGTTTTATGGGTCATTTATTAATGTTTGACCCATGTCCCCTCTCTTTTCAATGTTTTCTAAAACCCCGAAATATAGTTGTTATGCTGCAGAATTTCGGCCTCAAAATGTACCTCTCTTTTTGTAATGTTCTTTTATTTTATTAAGTGAATACTCAATGATAAATCTTCTAAATGGGTATTCACATATATAACATAATGTTATATTTTAAATTTTGGGATTTACATACATGAGACCCACCTTTCTTTTCTGTGGGTTTTAAAATGACATAAAGATCATGTCTTTAAAGTAGTTTTCAAAACGTTATTATAATGAAATGAAACCCATTTATTTTATGCTATATGGGTTGTTTATGAAATTATTGATGGTGATATATGTGGATCACATCATAATTAAATAAAATTAAGGGTTCACCCTGATAGCGCTGCAATGCATTGGGTAAAGACTTAATCTCTAAAGATGACCTTTTAGACTGATACCTTGGTGAATAACCTTGGTAATTGTTATTGAAACCTTGGGGATGGACCTTGGTGAAACGAAAATGATTGTCTTTGTTAAATGTTGTAGCCACATCTTCAAGTTATGAAAAATGTTATTTTTATTATGATATGCCTCACGATTTCTTTCTCATGCCTTAATGTTCTTTTTCATGACATTGTTCATGTATCCCAAGTTCACATGTTAAATGTTTTCCCTTGTTTCCCTTACTAAGCCATCTACTCACCCTTTCTTTTGATGTATGTCCCCAGGATATGAGATGCAATAATGAACATAGGATGAACATGAGGATAATCCTTTCAAGTGTTTAAGAAGAATGTTTTATGTTTTCATGTTTTATGTTCCTGGTTTCCAAGAGACTTTACATTAAAGATCCTCAGTTTTGTAAAATGAAATGAAAGTTTATGTGATAAAAGGCAGGATGCTATAGAAGAAGAATCACTGAATAGTTTAGGCCACTGTGATCATACATCGGCCTCCCTCTCTCATCTGTCATCCTATACTCGCCCGTGCTTCCATAGCACTCATACCAAAGGAACAGACCGCCCATAGAGAACCTTCGTACTGTGATCGAAAATCTCGATATGATTCTCCTCGAATGACGCATCCCCTTCAAGCTCAACTTCCTCGGGCTGAAAGGCATGAGATGATTCTGAAAAGTAACGTCGGATCTGAGAGACCTGGAAGACGTCATGCATGGACTGATACCTCAGAGGTGGCTGCAACCGATAAGTGACCGGTCCCACTCTCTCCGTGACCTCTGACGGCCCGACGTACCGCTGTGAAATCTTACCCTGTATCTGAATCCTCTTGTGTGCCAACCTCGGTGCGACACGCAGGAAAACCTGATCATCGACCTCGAACACCAGAGGTTGTCTCCACTGATCATCATAAGGGTTCTATCGAGACTGTTCCATAGTCATCCTCTTCTGAATCAGCTCTATCTATTCTGAGGTCTCCTGAACAAGACGAAGTCATAGAAAAGATGCCTCTCCTGCCTCCAGCCAGCATAAGGGTGATTGGCATGGCATACCGTCCAAAGCCTCGTATGGCGCCATCTGAATGGTCGCCTGGAAACTGTTGTTGTAGGCGAACATTACCAAAGGAGTATTCTTCTCCCAAGAACCTCCAGAGTCTAGAATGCATGCCCGAAGAATATCCTCAAGCACCTGGATCGTGCGCTCGGACTGGACACCAGTCTGGGTATGGTATGTTGTACTCAAAAGTACCTGTGTAACCAAGGCCTTCTGAAGTCCCTGACAGAACCGAGAGGTAAAATGCGCATCTCTGTCTGAAAAAATAGAGCACAGAACTCCATGCAGACGAACGATCTCTCTGATGTAAAGTTGTCCCAGATCATCAACACTGAAGGTTTCCTTGATCGACAAAAAGTGAGAAACCTTCATAAGTCTATCAACGACAACCCAAACAACATCGTTCCCTCAAGGTGATCTCAGCAACCTGTTCACGAAGTCCATCCCAACATCGTTCCACTTCCACTCCGAAATGGGCAACTGCTGTAAAAGGGCCGCTAGTCACTGATGCTCTACTTTCACCTGATGACAAGTAGAACATATCATGACAAAACCAGCAACATCCTTCTCCATACCTGGCCACCAGTATTTGTGATGATGGTCCTGATACATCTTGGTGACGCCAGGATGAACTGCCCAAACAGAGGAATGGAAATATTTCATCAGCACTTCGCGTATGTCTTCTGGCACCCATACGCTTCCGTGGAAATGCATGATCTCATCCTCGACCACTGTCCATCTAGGAAGAGGGTCCTCTCCTGACATACTCTCCCGCAGGACTAAGCCTTCTCAGTCTGATAACTTCCTCATACGTACCTGATCATGTACGGTGGAGGTAACATCTACAGAAGATAGAAATGTCTGTCCCCGTCGGTTGTGCACCTCCAGATGCATCTCAGAGAACAGAGTCATCAGTTTCCACTCACTGGTGGCCTTCTTAGCTTCCTGAATTTGAGTTTTCCTACTCAACGCATCAGCCACAATGTTGCCTTTTCCCGGCGTATAGGCAAGCTCAAAATCAAAATACCGAAGAAACTCGACCCACCTGCGCTGCCTCAGATTCAGATCACGCTGAGTGAAGTTATATTTGAGACACTTGTGGTCAGTGAAGGCCACAAAGTGCTCTCCCATATGATAGTGTCTCCAACAGCGCACCACATGAACAACATCTGCAAACTCCAAATCGTGCGTAGGGTAGTTTCTCTCATGTGGCCTCAACTACTAAGACCCGTACGCAATGACTCCATCTACCTACATAACTACAACTCCTAGCCCGATACCTGAATAATCACAGTAAACAGTGTAGCTCTTGCCCGGCTCCGGCAAGAGTTGTATCGGTATTGATGTCAACCTCCCATTTAGCTCCTGAAAGGCTGACTCACAAGAATATGACCATAAGAACTACCCCCCCTTCTTGGTCAGACCTTTCAAAGTTCTGCTAGACGAGAAAAGTCCTGAATTAAACGTCTATAGTATCCATCCAGCCCTAGGAAACTCCGTACCTCAGAGACATTCTTCGGCTGCTCCCAAGAAACTATAGCTCTCACTTTCTCTGGGTCCACAGATACTCCTTCCTCTGAGATGACGTTACCCATGAAGTGAATCTTATCCATCTAGAAGTGGCACTTCGAGATTTTAGCATAAAGTCGATGCTCTCTCAGTGTACTCAGAACAATCTCAAGATGTGTGGCATGGTCGTGTTGAGTGTGATAGTACTCCAATATATCACCCACGAAAACCACAACCAAGGAGTCCAAGTAAGGATGGAACACTTGGTTCATCAGTGCCATGAAACTGCAGGTGTGTTCGTGAGACCGAACGGCATGACTGTATACTCGTATAGACCATACCTGCTCGTGAAGGCTTTCAGAGGTATATCTGATGGTCTAACGTGCAACTGATGATAATCGGACCTCAAGTCAATCTTCGAGGACACCCGGGATCCTCTAAACTGATAGAAAAGGTCATCAATCCGCAGAAAGGGATATTGGTTATTGACCGTCAACTGGTTTAGCTTCCGATAATCCACACAAAGCCAAAGAGTAGCGTCTACCTTCTTCATAAACAGGACAGGCGAACCCCAAGGAGAAGTACTCGGTCGGATGATACCCTTCACTTGTAGCTCCTCCAACTGCTTCTTGAGCTCCTACAACTCAGGTGTAGCCATCCTATATGGAGGAATGGACACCGGTGCCGCAACTGGCATGAGATCAATAAAGAATTCTACCTCACGCTCCAGAGGAAAACCCGAAAAGTCCTCTGGAAAGACATCCATGTAGCGATCCACCACTGGAGGAATGTCCATCTATGGAGTCCCTTGATAATCCAGGTAAAGGCTAGCAATCTGGGTTGTCACCCCTCCTAGCCCAAGAAGCTCGAGTCCCACCAGACTCGCCCGAATGTCCCATTCACATCTATGAATGAAAGATTCACCTTCTGGTGAAATGAAACTGACTCTACAACGATAAAAATCAGTGAATGCCTGGAAGGGAATCAACAGTCCAGGTCGAGAATCACATCATAGCCTGTCATCTCCAGGACATAGAGATCCCATAAGAAGCGATACCCTGAAACCTCGAGAGGGCACTCTCTACACTGGCGTACACTAGATGTCTTCATCCCCAAAGGTGTGTCTAGTGTCAATGATGTTGTACCTCTCGTTGTTTGATTTTCATGATCACAATCACCTTATTTTTTGTCTAACATTGTTTTAAGTGTTTTTGTTTTATAGGAAAAAGATTGCCAAGGAAATGGGCCATGAAGCACATCAAGTGGACTGAAATTCAGTCCACCGGCCAACCGGTGTGATAGCACCGGCCGGCCGGTGGACCTGGCAGAGGCATTGCCCACTGCCAGGTTCCACCGGTCAGCCGGTGGCTCTGTCACCGGCCAGCCGGTGGCACCCAGACCAATGGGCCAGCTACTGTCTCCCCACCGGCAAGCCGGTGGCTCCTCCACCGGTCAGCCGGTGGAGCCTGGACCAAAATGCTTCTCCTCCAAGGAACCGTCCAGCCGGTGGAGCTGTACCGGCCAGCCGGTAGCCCAGTCAAACTAGCCGTTGGCTTTGACCAGTCAACCCTCTTTTGGCCTCCAACGGCTCTTTAAGCCTCTCCAACAGCTTTGAAGGCCCCCAATGGGTTCCATGCCTATAAATAAAGGCTGAGGAAGCCCCGGACACCAACCAGATAATATACCATGCGCTCGGAAATATTGTTGAACATTTGGCGAACCTCCGGCGCTCCACCTTCAAGGATCCTCAAGTGCTCCAACCAATTTCCAATCCAAGGAGCACCTCAAGAAGCTTGGGAGAGAACGCTACATCAACTCCATCATAATTTGGCGCCCAAGTCTTCTTCAATTAGGGTTTTTCTTGTTTTATTTATTTTGAGCTTTAAATTTGGGTTTGTGCCTACAAACCCCAACACCTTTTCTCATCCCTCTTTCTTTTGGGTTTCACATCACCACTAAGGTGTGAAGAGGTTTATTCAAGCCTTTCCTTTTAAAAGGCTTGTTTCATAGGTGAGCTAGCCTTCACCTGTAAGAAGGCTAGTGGGTTCCTGCTATTCCATTGAAAGCAAGTGGGTTCTTGCTTAACCACCAAAAGAAAGCTGTAATAGGTCCAAGTGCTACCTCAAAGCCTAGTGGGTTTCATGCTAAAACCATTGAAAAGCAAGCGGTAGAATCTCTCAACGGTTGAGTTGGGAGCGGAGACGTAGGCCTGGTTTTGGCCGAACTCCGTTAACAATTTCTTGTCTGATTGCCTTCTTTATTTCCGCTGCACTTTCAACTTTGATTTTAATTTGTTAATCTTTTTTTAAAAGGCAATTCACCCCCCCTCTTGCCATCCTTCCCGTTTTTCTCCTTCCAACAATTGGTATCAGAGGGGTAATTTGAGTAATACCCTAACCGGTTTCAAATTCAAGATCTTTTTTGATGGCTTCAACCTCTTTCGCCCCCGAAGGCTTTTCTTTGGGTCGTGCTCCATTTTTTAATGGGACCGACTATAATTATTGGAAAACCCACATGACCACTTTTTTAAGAAGCATAGGATATCCTATTTACAAAATTGTCATGCCAGTTTATTCATTGTCTTCCCCCGATGAATCCAAATGGACCCCCGCCGATATTAAGAATTTTGAGCTTGATGGCAAAGCCATGAATGCTCTTCATTGCGGGTTAGATAGAAATGAATTTAATCGTGTTTCTACTTTCTCTTCTTCACATGAAATTTGGAAGCTTTTAGAAGTGACCCATGAAGGCACTAATAAAGTCAAAGATACTAGATTAGATATGTATAGACAAGACTTTGAATCTTTTTCCATGCATCCAAATGAGTCTATTTCTGAAATGTTTACTCGCTTCACTGACGTTTGCAATGGTAGAAAATCTCTTGGTGATGATATTTCAGCTGAAGCAATGGTCAAGAAGATTCTATGGGTCCTTCCGAGCTCATGGGCACCTAAGGTGACGGCTATCCAAGAAGCTAAGGATGTAAAGAACATGCCGGTCGAAGAGCTCATCGGATCCCTAATGACGTACGAGATCACGATGAGGAGGCAAGCTCAAAAGGAGGGCACACCAATCAAGACACCAAAGAACATCGCCCTCAAGGTACAAAAAGAAGTAAGCTCCTCCTCATCATCATCATCTTCATCTTCTTCTTCATCAAGCGGCGACTCGGAAATGGAGAATCTCGCCCGCCAAATGCACAAGTTTATGAAGAAGCACAAGAAGAAGAAGAAATCTCGCAAGGCGCGAAAGCAAGAACCCACCGCAAGTTCCGAGCCCAAGGTAAAATGCTACGGGTGTGGCGAAAAGGGCCATTACAAGCCCGATTTCCCACTCAACAAGAAACGGGCTAAGGAAAAAGGAAAGAAAAAGGTCCTCAAGGCGACATGGAGTGACACCTCATCATCCTCCTCCTCCACCTCCTCAAGTGACCAAGGTAGAAAATGCCTAATGGCAAAACATGAGGTATCTTCCTCCTCTTCCTCCTCTTCCTCCTCTAGTTCTTCTAATTCTTTCAATCATTTGTCTTATGATGAACTCCAACATGTTAGAGACCAATTAGAAAATGGTTTTCATGAACTTTCTTCAAAATTTTTTGCTTTAAAAAAGAATTTCAAAAAACTTTCCTCCGAAAAAGACCAACTTCTCAAAGAGAAGGAGGAACTCTCCCTAAAAATCCAAAATTTCCCCAATGTTGATTCTTTGGAATCAACCATCAAGGACCTTAGAGAATCCTTAGCCAAGTTCACCCAAGGTGAACAAAATTTGACCAAATTATTGGGTTCTCAAAGAGTTTCTAGAACCACTCAAGGACTTGGCTATACCAACCAAGCCTCCTCCTCCCAGGCACCCACTGTTTTTGTAAGGGGGAGCTCTAGTTATAAATTTTGCAATTATTGTAAGAAACTCGGGCACCTCATTTATGAGTGTGATTGCAAAAATGCACGGTATGGCCAACCCAAATCTTTTCACTTTTCGGACGAATTTTATAGGAGAAGACCCGCCATGAAACAAATTTGGATTGAAAAATCTCTTTTGGCGAGTCTCTCCGGGCCAAAAATAGTTTCGTTTCCCCGGTGATTTGTTGATTTTAATTAGGGGGAGTTAGGTTTGTTTAAGCTTTTTGTTTTAAACTTTCAATTCAAACTTTCAATTTCAACACTTGGTATCAAATGTTTCATTTAAAATTTTCAAATTTCAATTGGTTTTTGATTCAAAACATTCAATTCAAACTGTTATTCAAATTTTCATTTCAATTTCAAAATTCTCGATTCAAACATTCAATTTCAACATTTGGTATCAAATTTTTCATTTCAATTTTGATTCAAAACTTTCAATTCAAATTTCAAAAATTTCAATTGATTTAAAATCTCCATCTTGTTTTTCAATGTGTCCCTCAATCAAGTTTTATGCCCCATTCTATTTTGATAATCACAAAGGGGGAGAAATTTCTTGATTGATTGGGGGAGAATCTTTTCTCTCATGCTTAGTATTTATTTTCAATTTATTCATTAAAAGCATGCCTTTAATTTTTGTTTTTACTTTAATTGTATTGGTGATTGTGATCATCAAAATAGGGGGAGATTGTTGTACCTCTCGTTGTTTGATTTTCATGATCACAATCACCTTTTTTTTGTCTAACATTGTTTTAAGTGGTTTTGTTTAATAGGCAAAAGATTGCCAAGGAAATGGGCCATGAAGCACATAAAGTGGACTGAAATTCAGTCCACCGGCCAACCGGTGTGATAGCACCGGCCAGCCGGTGGACCTGGCAGAGGCATTGCCCACTGCCAAGTTCCACCGGTCAGCCGGTGGCTCTGTCACCGGCCAGCCAGTGGCACCCAGACCAATGGGCCAGCTACTGTCTCCCCACCGGCCAGCCGGTGGCTCCTCCACCGGTCAGCCGGTGGATCTTGGACCAAAATGCTTCTCCTCTGCCAAGGCACCGGCCAGCCGGTGGAGCTGTACCGGCCAGCCGGTAGCCCAGTCAAACTAGCCGTTGGCTTTGACCAGTCAACTCTCTTTTGGCCTCCAACGGCTCTTTAAGCCTCTCAAACGGCTCTGAAGGCCCCCAATGGGTTCCATGCCTATAAATAAAGGCTGAGGAAGCCCCAGACACCAACCGGATAATATACCAAGCGCTCGGACATATTGTTGAACATTTGGCGAACCTCCGGCGCTCCACCTTCAAGGATCCTCAAGTGCTCCAACCAATTTCCAATCCAAGGAGCACCTCAAGAAGCTTGGGAGAGCACGCTACATCAACTCCATCATACTTTGGCGCCCAAGTCTTCCTCAATTACAGTTTTTCTTGTTTTATTTTTTTGAGCTTTAAATTTGGGTTTGTGCCTACAAACCCCAACACCTTTTCTCGTCCCTCTTTCTTTTGGGTTTCACATCACCACTAAGGTGTGAAGAGGTTTATTCAAACCTTTCCTTTTAAAAGGCTTGTGTCATAGGTGAGCTAGCCTTCACCTGTAAGAAGGCTAGTGGGTTCTTGCTATTCCATTGAAAGCAAGTGGGTTCTTGCTTAACCACCAAAAGCAAGCTGTAATAGGTCCTAGTGCTACCTCAAATCCTAGTGGGTTTCTTGCTAAAACCATTGAAAAGCAAGCGGTAGAATCTCTCAACGGTTGAGTTGGGAGCGGAGACATAGGCTGGGTTTTGGCCGAACTCCGTTAACAATTTCTTGTGTGATTGCCTTCTTTATTTCTGCTGCACTTTCAACTTTGATTTTAATTTGTTAATCTTTTTTTAAAAGGCAATTCACCCCCCCTCTTGCCATCCTTCCCGTTTTTCTCCGCCCAACAAATGAGTCGGGAGAAGAAAAGATGCAGAGTCCAAGGCTCTCCACAATGTCAACAGAGAAAAAGCTATGCATAGCACCAGTATCGAAAAATGATGAAGAAAAAACTAAGGCTACTAAAATCATACCTCAAATAGTAGATGGGCCAGGATCCTGCTCAAGGTAAGTCTAATCCACAACAAAAGACTAGCCCGTACCGCGGCATTGCGCCCCTGGTTGACCACTCTGAGTTGAACCTCCCTGCTGGTGCTGAGGAACTGGTGGCTGACTACCACGGCCTTGACCTCTACCTCAGCCCAAAAGGCCGGAAGAACTCCAGTTTCCCAAATGGTGAGAAACAGGTCTGGCTACTCCTGAACGAGGAGTCATGGAAAAACCCGGGTCTCTTGATGCTGGTGAGAAAACCTGGCATAAACGCTGAAGGTGGCCCAGCTTTCCGCAAGATCGGCACTCCACGAGGTCCCTCTGGCACTATGGCCTCGTGTGCCCTGTCCAGCCACACTGATAGCATGTCACATGGCTGCCTGATGATGTGTCTCACTTCCTTGAATCACCATGCGTAGGCTCCCTATGGCGCTTATTGCTGTCATCTGGAGGATGGCTATCTCTGGAAGTAGAACCGCTCTGGCTCGCAGCTCCATAGTCTCTCATATTTCGCTCAGCAATCAATGCCTGGTTGACGATGGATGTAATGGAAGTCAGCTGGAAGATGTTCACCTACAAGCGGATCTCCCGCCTAAGTCCATCCTCAAACTTACTTTCCAAGAACACCCCACTCCCATCCCAAAGGGGTGTAAAACACTACAGCTCAGTGAAACGAGAGGAGTAATCCATTAGAGATAGAGTACCCTGCTCTAAGCTCATGAACTCCCGCGCTTGATCGGCCCTCAGGGTCTTTGGGTAGATGTAGTCGTAGAACACGCACTGGAACTCCTCCCAATCCATAGCATGCTACTGACCAGCCTGTGAGATCACATCCCACCTCCTCTTGGAGGAGTCTCGGAGCATGTAG
Source organism: Viscum album (assembly GCA_963277665.1). Taxonomy (NCBI): domain Eukaryota; kingdom Viridiplantae; phylum Streptophyta; class Magnoliopsida; order Santalales; family Viscaceae; genus Viscum; species Viscum album. The sequence goes on along the minus strand of OY728122.1, from coordinate 811,967,101 downwards.
GTGGCGAGCTTGACCGGCCTCTCTGGAGGCATCTTTAGATGCTCGATGATAGTCAGCATGGATTCCAGCCCTGAGTCTGCAGCCTAAGGTCCTCCCTCCCTCGAGAACATGGGAGGATGCTGCTGCTGAAAGACCTACGTCAAGTATGCCATAGACGAGGCAGGAGGCGGTGCTCCCAGGAAGGCATGCATCATCCTCATGAAACCTTCCCTGAACTGCACATCCGCGCCAACAAATGGTACAACAACTGGTGCCAAGGATGGCTCGGCTGGGGGATCGACAGGAAGTCCCTGATCAACCCTGTTTGGAATTTGATCACTGCCTAAAGACAGACATACAACCGGGGGACATCTTGGAGGAATAGCTATGAAAGATCAAAATCACACCTTATATCAGGAAAACAAGGACATAGAACACAAGAGTACTAAACAGAAACAGTGGAAGAAAACACACAAGTTTACAAAACTCGACTACACGGCTTGTATAAAAACTACAAGTCATATCCTCTAATGCTATAGACTTGGGTGTGTACTCTCACCCTACAAGTCATGTAACCCCTTAAACTACACGGCGTGTTGCCCCAACACACGGTGTGTACATGAAAACTAATCCCCTTCCCGTGTCTCCTTACACGGCTAACCCACACGGTCCTACTCAACCCGAGACTACACGACGTGTTCAAAACAAGCATGGTGTGCACTAGACAAGGCTTCGGCGGTCTGTGTTATTGAGTACACAGCCGTCTACACGGCTGGACCTTACACGGTGTGCTCCAAACAAAAACAGCATGTGTAGGCGAAGGCGACACCGTCCCGTGCTGTTGGTGAGACGGCCGGGTACCTAGGCAAGACTACACGGCATGTTCCGAACAAACTCGGTGTGTGGAAAGAAAGGTAATGTTGGCCCGTGTTGTTCGTGACACGGCCGGGTACCTGGACAAGACTACATGGCTTGTTCCCTATTGACATGATGTGTTCTACACGAGCATCCTCGGCCCGTGTTGTTAGTGAATCAGCCAGGTACATGGATCTGAACTCACACGGTGTGTACCAATGGTACATGACGGGTTCCCGAAGTTACTCCCACGACACCGTGTTCTGCTCACATGGTCAGTGACACAGCTTGCAAACTACACAGCATGTATCTAAAAAGTACACGGCTTGTATTCTGGGTTTTTGGAGCAGTAGGCCAGAAACTGCACAGAATTCCAAAGACACTAAAAGCGAGGGAAAAGATGCCAAATTCTGATCCATGAGGGCCAATAACACCTCAAGAAACAAATTTTTGGCGTTCACATTAAACAAAGAACAAAACAACAGTTTTCTAACATAACTGCAGAGAATTTATCAAGAAACTATCACAAAAGCATGCATAATCTACACAAGTCTATCATAATAGCATGCAATCGCTAATGCACCCTAGATGACATGGCAAGATTGCATGACATGTGATTTCTACAAGTTCCTATATGATGCATGAGATGGGATACCCTCATATCATTAGGTTGTGACAGAAATAGAACCGAAATATTAAAACAATAACCGCACAAGTCATGTGAAGCACTCTAAGTGAAATCAGATCAACTATAAAATCTCAAAACTAGAAAACTACAATTAACGAGGTAGTATGGCTTTTCCCTGTACACTGTTTAGCTACTCCCGAGCACAGCTTAATACCAAGTACTGAATCTGTCATATCCCTAGATAAAGTCTCCAAGCAGTAAGGCAAGATAAAAGAACTCCTCTGATAAAACTTTGTAACGAACCGAATCCAGAGCCCCTCCACTGGTTCCCCGTACCCGGTTCGCCACATGACCTCAAGCGCATTTCCCCAAACGACAGAGGCTTCCGACTAGCAGGGAGGGCCTTGGTAAGTTATTGGGGAAACAATGACCTCATTCAGTAGGTATACAAGGTAAGGAAAACAACAATAAACAGCAGAAGCAGCAAACAATACGCTTTGAAACAGAAAACAAATAGCGGAAGCAATGCAGATATACAATAATGATGACAATAATGCAGTAGGTACAAGTATCTATGGAAACCAGAAAACAAAACAATGTTCTGTAATACAACCGGAACCAAGTGCAAAAAAAAACAAAGAAAAATCCTCCGCATCGTGAGCCACGGCTCGGTCCCTTGCTTCCCAGCTCCAGTGCAATCAAGAACCTGAAGTAGAAGGGTGCTTGCCCTTATCTATACCTATACAAACATAGTCTTCTTGGGCCTAAAAGAATGGACCAAACATTGTGTGAGATACAATCCCAGTAGGAAATCACCCAATGATTTCTGCCTAACAGTCAACGAATACATGGCAGTAAATAAACAAGAAGCAGTAAATAGGGAAGCACAAGAAGCTACAATCCTCAGTTCTAACAAGTAAACTACACAAGTAAGCAATCAACAACAATAAAAAAACAAGTAACCCTCTCGGTAGCCCTCACAGACTAACCCTTATGGTTCAACCCCTAAGTACTAGCAACCCTTTGGATGGTACACGCAGTCTCACCCCTCTAGTTCAGCTACGTAATTAAGCAGACTCTCTGGGGAAGCAGTCACCATAAATTCCCCCTATAGTCTCCTATCGTGCTAAACGCTCTTTGGGGAAGCACTCAACATCAATTCCCCCTGTGGCCCACATCGTGGATCTATAGACTCTCTAGGGAAGAACTCAACGTGAATTCCCCCTATAGTATCGCTTTGTAAATAAATGACACTCTGGAGAAGCCCTTCTGTAAATTCTCTCTTTGGTCTACTACTCTAGGTTCTAACAGTCCTGAGTATAACTAAACATGCTCAGCGCATGTGTATCGTCCAAGTAATCCTCAAGAACTACTTGGATATCAACTAAGTCTCAACAGCATATCAAAAGAGACAGTTCCACTATCCTTTAACAAGGTTGGGTAACTGGAAAAACGCCCAGCAGGCAAAACAAGCATGGAAAAGCAACCTGATCACAAAATAAATTACATTACTCACAAGAAATAACCTCTACTAAAGAAAACAAGTAAATCAGGAAAAATAGCAAGGGAAAAATAGGAAACACGCAATACCCCATTCATGGGTATTGGTGGAATTTGCACATAATATTCATCAACATTCTATAGAAAGGAAAAAATAACCTACCTTGATCCTAGGAGGTCGATATACATGAACCTCGACAACAGATTCCCCTTAGAACGTTGTAGATATGAGAAAATGCAAAAAACATTCATCCCAGGAAACATGTAAACAATGGGGAATCAAGAAACAAGTCTAAAGCAGAAGGAAGAACTCACCGCTGCAATCCCAACACAATAGACCGTGCTCAAATCGGAGAACGGACGGCGGGGCGGAGGCTCAGAGAAGATTCGGTCGTACGGTCACTTCCAGGCGGACAAAATCTGAAGAAGAAGGTGTTTTGGGGATTAGACGCGACCCCGGTCCGTTTAATGAAAAAAAAGTACACTGCATGTACTTCTTGAGTACATGACGTGTACTTCAATTTTCCGTACTCCAAATTAACCGGCCTCCACCTCAGCCTTACACACCGTGTGTGTGGCCTGGACACAGCCAACACACGACTTTGAGCCAGGGAAGAGTACACGGCGTGCACTCAGAAAGTACACGGCGTGTCCACTGAAAATTTCCAGAAAATTCATTTTTCTTAAAAACTCCAAAAAGGATAAACATACCTAAACAAAGAATCGGTTTATTACAATTTTTGAAGTTTTTTCAGCTTTTTCGATCCTTGAATTACAAGTGGAATCTGTCTTGGTCGGTCCTAATATCATTATAGGACAAGTGGTATTTGTTTTCTTTCTTGGTTTTGAAATCCATTCTATGTTATTCTATGAGTATGGATGGTTGAAAAGAGTAGGATCACTAGACTTGAAATACATAGCGTAAAAATATGTAGCTAACTATTTTATACGGAACATTATGTTACTAAGGATATTGGTGAAATATTTTTTTGGAGATAGTAATATGATTTGGAATCTAATTATAATGGGTTTATAAAGTGATATGATAATGAAATTCATAGATAAGGATGACATCGCACTATAAGTGCACATTTCATTTTGAGTAATGATTTTTGATTTGGTGAAAAAAATTTGTTTTTTGAAAAGAGTTGATATTGTTTTCCAAAGTGAGATTTTGATAAAATGATTGATAATGGTGTTTAAAAAATTACCGGAATTTAAAAATCACAGTCGAATTTTAAAATATGGTTTAATGTAGAAAATGCGTAATTTTGGAAATAAATTATGTGATAGTTTAAAAGTGATATTAATTAAATTTTCCAGCCTTCGGTTGTTTGATAATGAGACATATAGAGTTTTGTTGTTTAGTAAAATGAAACTCATAAAGAATTGTAGATACCAATAGAAAATAGTGAAGTAACATCTGTTTTAGAGTATAGTTTAGGATTTTCAAGCTATGGATAGTAGGAATAAGTGGGATGACCCAAGAAAAGTGGATCATATCATCAAGTTCTATATGAATAAACCACCTATCTTTCAAGGTTTTTGAGTACTATATATGGTGAATGGGTGGATGAATTGGATGAATCAAATATTGGATTTCACTAGCACACAAGAAGAGATGAATTATATGTTGGTGATTTATATACTAGGGGATCATGCATAGTAATGGTGGGATTTAGATGTTCAGGCTAAAGTAGACCAAGACATTCCATTGGTTGATTTTGAAGTATTGTTAAACAAAAAATTCTATCCTAATAAATTCACAAACACTAGAACAATTGAATTTTTCATCTTGGAGTAGGATAAATTCTTAACGAAATAGTTTGTGGATAAATTTATTAATTTAGTCCACTTCTCACTAGAATGTGAAACTAGTACATCCTTGAGGGTACATATTTTTTAATCATTGATTTGGGTGGATATTTGATTGAAGATTTATATTCATTGTATAACAGATTATACAGAGATATTCAATAGATAGTAGGTGGGGAAAAGGGATATATCAGGGGATATGGGTAGAGGGTTCGTGTTGATACCTATAGGAATTAGTTTGAAATATAATTTTGGTAGAAAGGGAAATATAGAATCCTATTTCCAAGGTAGTGTAAGGGATCATAATTAGATGACTAGATTGATATATCATCCTCTAAAACCCAAGAGAATTCCAGGATGGTTCCAATGTGGTTAATTGGACCACATGAAGCTATATTGTAGATCACCACCAAGTTCATGGAACAATTTTTATCATAAGGGGAATCTTCAACATTATTATCATAGTGTTCCAAGGATGGGAGTTTGAGGCACTTCTCAGGTGTCCAAGATTAATTATGATTTTATGGGACAAGGAATTAATAATAATTATCCTCAATTTAACCATGTTAGCCATAATGATTCCAAGAATACCATGAATCCCCATTAATGGAAATCTCATCATGACCGTAATGAAGAAAGTGCAGCGAGTAAGCTGTTATATAGTGCTGAGAAAGATATTATAGATTATTAATATGAACTATCAAGAGCGATAAGTATGATTATTTAGTATTATATCATTATGCTAGCTCTTTATGATATGGGTGAAATCCATTATTTCATTTCATTTCATGTTTTTGATTTTATAGGTTTAAAATTTGAGATGGTACCTTCTGTTTTGAAACATCAAACTCCACATTGTCAAAGATAATGTTGAGAAATTATGTGTTAAACATATTCTATAACTATTGATGGAGATGAGTTGATTTGTGATTTCTTGGTGCTTGTTATGGATTTCTAGGACATAATCCTAGGAATGTATTGGTGGAAAAATTTCAACTCTCACCACAATTTTTATACATAAAAGGTTATTGTTATAGCTGATGATGGTGTCATTAATGTTATTAGTGGAGACTAGAATGTAAGGGCTTGTAAAATATTTAGTATGGCACCATAAATTGTAAAAATATCTTTTTAAATGGAATCCTCCAATTTTTTATCAATGTAATAGATTTAGAATAACAATTTGGTAGTGGTTGTTGATTATTTCCCAGTTATTTTTTCTCAAAACATCTCAGGGTTTCCATGTTCAATAGAAGTGTATTTTATGATTGATATCCTCATGGTGTCCAATCTGATTTCACATTCAATTTTCCAGATGAAAATATCATAATTAATGGGTGGTATTAGAGGGGAGTTACATATTATGGTCTATGTTTGGATTTTCTTCTAGTTGTGACATTAGTATCATTTTTTTGCAGCAGTGCCAACTGTTTCAAGTTCGACATTAAGGTCAGCGACTATAGTGTCGATTTAGTGTCTGATGTATCTATAAACTAGGGTTAAAAGGACCTAACTTCTGATGCAATACATATAGACTATGGATTCATGAGAAATCATCAGTAAATTTATCATACAGGAATTATTTGAGTTCTCATGTCCTTCGTGAGTCACATCCCCAAAAATTCACTATTGTTTATCATTTATATATATGGATTTATTTATGAAAACTTCCATATTGTATTCATTAGTATTATTTCCAGGATGATCCCCTTAGTGAATAGGCCTTGATACGAGCACTATTATTGGAGTTATTTCCTCAAGGTAGTTAATAGTCATACCTCCACCAATTGAGAAAGAGATACTACCCACAATACCAGTAATAAAGGTGTGCATACTGAGCATACTTTATGTGTTTTAGTATAAATAAACCATAATATTAATTGTAAATATAGATACAAATTATTCATAGGATTTATTTAAAGTGGTTATGTGAGTCTTTTGTCCCATTGGGTCACCTAAAGACTATATAGTGGTACTTATAGAAATATGTTTGATAAGTTATTAATGGTGTGGGTGGAGAGAGTTTCTCATGGGATCTCCTTTTGGTAGTGATTATGTCTTGTGGCACAAAATTAGGCATAGAAGATCTATACACCATTCATGAATAGAATTGACATTTTAGGAATTGGATGTGGTGTGTCTATGTTTTTTAGATAATTTTTTCCTTTATTAGTGAGAAATGTCCTAGGAAAACCATGATAGACTCATATGTATGAGGGTGTAGTTGATTACGCACATGTTAGATAGAATGTATCAAGGAATAGGGGGTTCAATAGGATATCAGTTTCCTACTACGGTGGGTGAGTTTGAGGATGTCATTCCTATGGAAATTCCAAGCATAAATCCACATCAAGAGATAGATTTTTTACATTGACATACAACCACTGATGTTCTTGATATCTATGAAATCATATCATATTGATCCCACATAGATTCAAAATATGAGGGTGTTGTTGGGGGACTTTCAACTAAAGGGATTTCTGAGATGTAGTTTTCCCCCAAGGTAGCCCTGATTTTTTTCCAAGAAGGTGGATGGGTGAATGGGGTATGTGTGTACTATCGGTTCTTGAACTAGGTTACCATGAAAAATAATTATCCACTACTGAGTATTAAATAAATGTTTAATAGGTTCATAGGGTAATGATGGTTCTTTAATTGTGACCTTAGATTAGAATATAAACATCTAATATTACATGTTGGGGATATGCCAAAGAAGATATTCATATGTGCTACAGTCATCATGAGTACATGGTGATGCCCATGAATATGATGAGGACATGAGCAGAGTTCATGGGACTAATGACCTATATATTTTTTTCCTTTCATTGTCCGATTTGTGTTGTTACTATTGAAAGATATCCTAGTGTACTCAATTTTTGAGGAGGAGTGAATGAAAACCTTGAAAATGGTTTTAGACACACTCTCAATGAACTAACAATATGATATTATCTCATAGTATTAGTTCTAGATTTAGTATGTCCACTTTCTAGGGAATGTTTTATTGACTGATGGTGTAACTGTAGCACCCCCAGTTTCATGTAAGTAAAACTTTTTTTATGATTTATATTATTGTAATGTGTTTGGGAGAAGTTTGACAGGTTTTGGAAGATTTTTGGAATATTTTTAGAAAACTTAATATGGTTCGTGATTTGAGAATTATTAATGGAAACCGTGAATCTATTATAGGAAACCATGCATAGTGAACCATACGTTTTTGGGTAGGCACACATTCAGGCGTAGAGTTTGACCAGATCGTGCCACCACCAAGAAGAAATAATGAAAAGTGGGACAAATGTATTTTTCATGGTTGGAGCACTGTATTTTTAATAATGTTGTCCAACCGTGCATGGTTCTTTTTAATTTAGAGGCTCGTGCATGGTTATTTCATATTTTTCCAAACCGTGTGACTAATCATGCGTTGTTTAAAAGTGAGATACTAAAAACGTGTATCTCATTATTTTTCGCCACTAAGCCTCTCATTTTTTCTATTTTCTCCCCTATGTTATTTTTTATTCCATTTAAATGTTATGGAGTCATTTCCCATTGAACCATATGTTATATGAAGTAAATTCATGGTGTGCTGTAGTTCGATTCTCTAAGTATGTATTCATTTATGGTAGTTTTCCCTAGTTTTATTAAATGTACATTCCATCCCTCTATATAAATAATAGATATAGTCTTTTGGGGATAGATAGATGTTGTATTATTCCAATAATGATTATATATGTCTATGTTGATGTATGGTAACAAAATATAAGGTGTTTTTTTTATATTCAACCCAATTCTGTTGAAATGTCAGTGTTGTTCTTCATTTTCTCCATAATTCTGGAGGTAGATGGATTCACTCTCAACTCCTATTATTAGAATATAAAGGAATTGTTTCAAATTTATGCGTTTTCATGAAATTTATTGTGAAATTGTTATGAAATATAGGTTGGAAACCTTCTTATTTGATAGACAATGGAATTGTGAAAATTTGGTGTTTTGGTGAAAAGTGGTTTTGGTAACATTATTTTAAAATAATTATTTTCAAATTTTTGGTCAGTTTTTATGCATATAGATTTTTTATGAATATAAACACTTTTCATTCATTATTTTACTCATTTTGCATTGGCATGGTTGATGGCTGAAAGGGTTAATAATGGGTTGAATGGGATGGGTATTGGTTATGAAGTACCACCGTCCAAGGGATGGGTTATGGACATAAAGTTCCACCATCAATGGGAACAACAAGATTGTGTGGTTGAGTGTTTTTTTATTTTTGAAATAGATTTTGTTATGCCAATATGAAAATGGAGATATGGTTAAATGAATTATTTGGTTGTTTTCCTTAAAAATGGGGTTTTTATGAAAAAACTTGTCTATTATGGAAATTATTTTAAAATCAGATATAATTTATTTCAGGATTTTTTTAATACAAATTGGTTTATATAAATATGATACCAGTTTATATCCTATTGGTGTGAGTAGAAAAGTCATTTGGGAAAAACATAATGATTTTCATAACTCACCCCTACTTTTGAATGTTGGGTCTTTGTAGATATTGTCAAATAGGATACAGGTAAAGGAGAGGTATCCCATTTATTTGGTGGTTGTTAATTATATTGGGGTTTTATTATGTAGTTAGAGTATGGAGTATATTGGGAGTAGTAGATTTATGTATTGGATTCATTGATTTTTGTGGTTTTATGTTCTTTAGTGTACTTTGATGTTATTAGTCTTCCAATTTAGTATTCATTTGCAGTCTGGTTTTGATATTAGTGGTATTACATTGAGTTGTTTTAACTTATCATCATACGTACTATAGTAGATAATTATTTATGGTGTGTTTTTTTGGGTTGTATTAGTTTTAAATGGAATATTTTCCCCGAATGGTCTTAAATCTCTAGGTGTTTATTTCTAGCCATTGACCCCACTAGGATATCTCTTAAGGCTATGTATCATTTCTTCCTTGACTCAAGCCAATGAGGGGGATGGATATTAGAAGTGGTATCATCATGTTCATTACTTGGATTATTTGTTGAATCAGTCTAGGTCGGTCCAAAAATAATTGTGCGATAAGTGGCATTGATTATCATTATGGGGGGTTGAAATTAATTTTGGGCTATTCTATCAGTATGTGTGGTATAATGGAGTAGTATCACTAGACATGAAATATAGATCGTAAAAATATGTAGGTAAAATTTTTATACCAAATATTATGTTACTAGGGAGAATGGTGAAAAATTGTTTTGGTGACACTCATATGAGTTGGAATATCATTTTTCGAGGTTTAACATGTGATATGAGCATGAAATTCATTGATAGGGATGACATAACACTAGAAGTAAACATTTCATTTTGAGTAATAATTTTTTCTTTTTTTAAACGTTCATTTTTAAAATGTGTTGAAATTTTTTTCAAATATGAGATTTAAAAAAAATTCATGATAGTTGTATTTTGAATATCAAATGATTTTAAATTTCATAGTTGAATTTTAAAATAAGGTTGAAAATGTAAAATTTTGAATTTTGTAATGAAATTTTGTTATATATTATAAGTGATAGAATATGATTTTTTATGCCTTCAGTTGCGTAAGAGTGAGACTTGTGGAGTTTTTTGTGTTATGTAAAATTAAAATCTATAAGAATCGTAGATATCAACCAGAATAAGGTGAAATAACAACTACACTGAATTATAGGTCATGCTTTTTAGGTCGTGTATTGAGGGAATTGGAGGGATGAACCATGGAAGGTGGATCGTTTCAACTAGTTCTAGAAGAATAATCCACCCATATATTGGGTTAATTTAGAAGCATAGACGGCCGATGTGTGGGTGAATAGTCTGAATAGAATCATTCATTCCAATGGCACACAAGAAGAGCAGAATTTCATGTTTCAGATTTAAATTTGGGGCCTCTTGCACACTTATGGGGTATTTAGAAGTTCAGGGTAAATTAGACCAAGACATTCCATATGGTGATTTACAAGAATTGTTATAAAAAATCAATCATAATACATACAGTATCACTAAAATTATGAAAATTTTCATCTTGAAGTAATAGAACCTCTCTGGGAAATATTATTTTGTTTAATTTATGAATTTAGTTCACTTCTCACCGGAATTTTTTGCTAGTGTGTCCTTGAAGGTACATATTTTTTAATCGGTGGTTTGGTAGTAGATTCTCATGAAGATTAATATTATTTTTATAAAATATTGAACTGAGATGTTAAATAGATAGACGATGGTTGAAAGGGACATCTCATGTGCTATGGGTGGAGGAGGAATGTTGATACCTTTGGGAAGTAGTGGGAAATATAATGCTGGTAGAAAAAGAAAGAGGGACACCTATTTCCAAGGTAGTGGAATTGATCAGAATCAAACAACTAGATTGAAAAATCATCCTTCAAAACCGAAGAGTTAGCCAGGATGGTTCCAATGTGGTTCCTTGGACCACATGATGTGAGATTGTTCATAACCACTATGAACAAGCCACAATTGCAATCATAAGGGGTATATTCAGAATTATTTTCATAGTGCTCCACGGTTGGGTGTTTGAGACACTTCATTGGAGTCCTAGATTACTTATACATTAATGGAAAAAGGGAATCATAATAATTCTCCTCAACAAAATTGAGCTAGCTATGGAGATTCTAGGAATAACATGACTATTCAACAAGGGAAATCTAAACAGGGAAATAAGGAACAAAGTGCAGTGTGTAAGCAGGTATATGTACCAGAGTAATCTATTAACATTGATCCATCTGGACCATGATTGTGAGTGGTATTATTGTTTTGAATTATGTCCTTATGGATGCTCTATTTGATATGGATGCATCCCATTATTATATTTCTTCTCATGTTCTTGATGTTATTGTTATAAAAGATGAGATGATGTCTTCAATTTTGAAACATCAAACTCCACTGGGTCAAAGATAATGTTGAGCCTTTATGAGTAATGTATGTTCCATAACTGCTGATGAATATATTTTGATTTTTTATTTATTGGTGCTTTATAAGGATTTCTATAACATAATCCTAAGAATGTATTGGTTGAAAATTTTCAAATATCACATTGTTTTTTATACACATAAGGTTATATTTTCAACTGATGATGGCAAGAAGATTCCCATTAGATGAGACTGAAATTTAAGGTCTTATAAAATATTTTTTTGGAAAAATAAATTGTAAAAATATCATTCAATGTGAAAAATTTGATGTTGGAATCAATGTATGAGATTTAGAATACCAATTTTCCAGTGGCTGTTGGTTAGTTTCTGGTTATTTTTTCTCAAAAAATCTTAGGCTTTCCATGCAGAAGATAAAGAGAGTTTATGATTGATCTCCTCTGAGTGACTTGTAAGAACCTGGATCTACTTTTTAGGTATGTTTTTTCTTTTCTGGTCAATTTTTAGAAACAGATGAAATTCTTTAAATTTTTGACGTATGCAGCATGTACTTTATGAGTACGCGTCATGTACTCAGTTACCACAGGTATTCGGGTGCTTGCCGTGTAGTGGCCATGCACACGGTTGTGTAGGGGTGACTTGGAGGCTGCCTAAAGTGGAGTACGGAAATGGAGAGTACATAAAATGTACTTTCTTATTTAATTAAATGCACTAAGGTCACATCTAATTTCCAAAACTATCTTTTAATACATTTTCTTCTTCCGAGAGATCTCGTACGGCCGTGATCCTTCTCCGAGCCCTCGAGCCTCCATCCGATCTTCGATTCAACCACCCCCGATTGCATTGGGATCACCTCGGTAAGCTCTCTCTACTCCTTGATCATCGTTTCATGATTCCTCTTCTTCCTCATGGTATCCTTCATTGAACGTTTTATACATTTTTGTAGATCTACCGCATTCTAGGTCGATCTAAGGGCTTACGCCGGAGTATATCGATCTCACAACACTGAGGTAGGTTGTTTGTGCCTTTCTGTTGAATGTTTATGAGTATTATGTGCAATTATGCCAATACCCTTGAAAGGGGTAATGTAAATTTACCATTTCCCCCAATTGTTTGACCTACATGCTCGTATGATTTTATAATGGTTAATTGGATATGAATAGGGTTGATTTCTAGGCATTGGATGTGCTTCCCATGCATGTTATATTTTTGACAATTGGTCTCGTTTGGCTTTTGACTGCTTTTCCTGTTTTCCATGCCTGTTGTTGTAGGGTGGAGAGTTTGTATTCTGACATGCTTGATATGCTGTAGACTGGTTAGCCAAGTAGTTCTGTAGGTTTACTTTGGACATATTGTACTGTTATACTTATTGACCTACATAGGGCCGCGAGAACCTGGTATAGTAGACTATAAGGGGAAATGACCGAGTGAGCTTCCTTAGAGAGTTTTTGAGCACTTTAGTCTATAAGGGGTATTTACTGAGTGAGCTTCCTCAGAGAGCCTTGGACCACTTGAGGATATAAGGGGAATTGACTGAGTGAGCATCCTAAGAGAGTCCTTGAATACTTTAGACTATAAGGGGAATTGACCATGTCAGCTTCCTCATAGAGACATTGAATTACTTGAATGACTTGGGATATGAGGGGAATTGACTGAATGAGATTTCTCAGAGAGTCCTTGACATTGGGGATATAAGGGGAATTGACCGTTTGAGCTTACTTAATGATTCCACGATTACCTTAGGCTCTAAGGGGAATTAACTGTGTGAGCTTCCTCAGAGATTCTTGTTTTTATACCTTTGACTATATGGGTAATTTACTATGAGAACTTCCTCAGAAATTCATTATATATTCTTATAACTGAATGAGAGGGGATAGGCTGTGTGCACATCCTAGAGGGTCATTGTGCTTGAATAGTTGTTTTGATATGTGGACTTGTTTCTGTTGAGTAATTTCTTATTTAATGATTGTGTACTTTTTCCTGCTATATATTCAAGGACTGTTAGGCACATTTCATTGGGTGGTTTCCTACTGGGATTTAGTCTCACACCGTATTTGGTACATGCATTTGTGTCCAAACAGATTATATTTTTATAGGTATAGATAAGGGAACATGCCATTATTCTACAACTTCTTGATTGAGTGTGGATCCGGAGAGCATGGGACCAAGCTGAGGCTTGTGATGCTGAGGAGTTGTTATCTATTTCCCTTTTTTACTTTGGTTTAGTAGTTTTTGTATTCCAGTTTTGTGATTTTTTTTTCTTCTTTCCTAGACACATGTTACCATGCATCATTTATATATGTGCTTTAATTGTTTATTATTCCAGTCATCGACTATTACTGTTGTTGGTACATTTACTTCTTCCGATATTGTGTATTTGTTTCCATTTCACTGTTTTACTCTTCCACTTAGGGAATAGTTTCTCCACCATCACACCAAAGGCCCTTGTTTCTAGTATATAGCCTCTAGATTTTGGGGAAATGCGTTTGAGGCCATGTGACAAACCGGGAATAGGGCGCCTCTGGGTGGTTTCTAGAACCAAGTCATTACAAAATGGTATCAGAGGAATTCTTTTATCTTGACTTATTGTTTGATGCCTTTAGCTAGGGATAGGATGGAATAGGTACTTGGTAATAAGCTTTCCCTAGGATTAGCTAACCTTTGTACATGTAAAATACAATCTACTTCGTTTAATTGCAATTTTTCTTGTTTTTCAATTATTATAGTTGATTTGATTTCACCTGGAGTGATTCATATGATTTTTGATGTTATTTTTTCTATTATTGATGTTCTATTTTCATTTGAAACTTGATGAGATGAGGGTATTCCATCTCATGCATCATATAGGCACATGATATGGATCACATGTCATGCATTCTTTCTCTTCCATATTGGTTACATTAGCAATTGCATGTTTTTGTGATAGGTGTTCTGCAAGATATTAATGTTGTTGTCATAGTTTCTATTATAAAAATACCTACTGTTTGATAGAGAATTTGTGTGTAAGGTTTCATTTGAATTAACGTCAAATTTTTTTTGTTGAGGTGTTATGGGCCCTCATGAACCAGAATTTGGTGGATCATTTCCTTTTTTTCAATGTTATAGTGTGTATATGATTCCAAACATTGATTCTTGGGGAGTATGGGCCGTCACGGATCATAATTTTTCACTTTTTATGTTCTTTTCAGATTTTTTATGGGTTCCGAAGTATTTCATTATGCTTACATTCTTGAAAACCATCTAATACATTCCATGTAGTGTTAATTATATGTCATGTGTTCTTCTATTTGGGAAGAAACCGTTTTTCTTAAGTACAAGCCCTGTACATTATGTACATTCCGTGAATTATATAACCGTGTCATAGTCCGTGTGGGTAGAGACACAGGATTGGGGAATTCTGGTGGGAACATGTCGTGTAGTGTCGACCATGTGCCCGCCCATGTAACTAACAACACAGATGGATAAACCTTAAGATATACACATTGTGTCAGGACCGAGCAGGTTTTGTAGTCTGACTCAGGTACTCAGTCCTGTCACAAACAACACGGGTCGGTGTTATCCATTCATGTACATTCCATGTCTTCCTAGAACAGGCCGTGTAGTGCGAGCCGTGTGTGAGGTCGTGTCACTAACAACATGGTCCAGGTGAATCCTGTCAAGTGCATGCCATGTCTATAGTGAACACGCTGTGTAGTCTTGTCTTAGGAGAGCCATGTTGCATAACCATGTAGAAGGACTCGGGCAGGGGAAGAGGATTCTAGTACACATCGTGTGTTACGATAACACGCCATGTGTTTGGGGGTTACACGACTAGCTTAGGAAAGATTACACGCCCATGTAAATAACCTAAGGGAATTCAACGTATAGGAACTGTAAAAGTCTTGTAGTAATCTTTTGTAAAACATGAGTTCTTTCTTTCTCATGTTCCCTTCTTACACTTCTAGTTTTCAGTCCTTGATAATATTGATCTAATGTGTTCTCATGACCTTGCAGATTCCTGCCACCGAGATGTCTTCTGGTTGTATACCAGTTTACAGTCGGTGAGAAGACACCAGACATGGCTGATCAGAGACTAATTGTAGATCCTCCTATCATGCCAGTCTTGGCACCAGCCGTTACACCCGACATAGGGGCAGATGCATAGTTTAGAGGGGGTTTTTTGAGGATGATTTAGACCTTTCATGGAGCACCTCCTCTTTCCCCATTGATGGAAAAATTGACATGGGTCTTTTAGCAGCAGCATCCTCTATCATTCTCAGGGGATGGAGGCCCGTAGGCTGTAGAGTCGTGCCTAGAAGCCACACTGATGAATTTTGACTCTCTGGAGATACCTCCAAAGAAGACGGTCATGTTCGCTATGTTCATTTTTTGAGACTCTGCGAAGAGGTGGTGGGATGTGATCTCACAGATGGGACGCCAGCAGAATATGGCTTGAGATTATTTTCGGTGAATCTTCTATGATTACATCAATCCGGAGACCATGAGGGCCGATCACACCTGATATTTCATGAGTCTGGAGTAGGGTACTCTTACTATTATGGGGTATTCCTCTTGCTTCATAGAGATGTATCATTTTACAACTATTCTAGGAGGTGATGAGTTTTTCCTTGCACAGATGGTTGAGGATGGTATGAGGCACGTCATCCGATCTCCAGTAAACATATTTAGGTTGAATTTGATATCCTCTAACTTCAACCAGGTGCTAATAACATAGAGTAATCTGAGGGATTCTAGATCTTCGTGCCAGGGCGGTTCAGTATCCATATTCAGTTCTACGCTAGCTGATAGGCAGAAGAACCGCATAGAGATTGCACAAGGAGATCAAAGTAGGTGGGTCGCATCTTCTGGTATCCAGGTTATGTGATTACAGTGTGGGAAGAGAACGCATATGAGGCCACATTGCCCGAGAGACCCAGTAGAATTCCGATCGTGCAATAATATGGTTCAACTTCAGAAATTCTATCAAAACTTTTCACTAGCAGCTAGTGACAGTAGTTCTTCAATGACTCCTCGTTCAGGAGTAGCACCACCAGTTTCTCATCAGTCAGAGAACTGGAGTTCTTCCGGCCATTCGGGCCCAGGAGGAGGTCATGGTCAGGGTAGCCAGTCACCCTGTTTTCAACGACAATAGTGTGGATTAGCTCAGAGTGGTCAGGCAAGGTCACAAGGTCGTGGTACATGCCAAACTTTTGCAGTGGAGTAGACCCAGCAGAAGAAGGATTCCATAACCTCCACCATTCGAGGTATGATCATAGTAGCCTCAGTTTAAGCTTCTTCTCTTTTAGATATAGGGGCTTCCCAATGCATTATATATGATGATTTCGTGGAGAGCCATGGTCTCTGCATCTTTTCTTCTGCTAAAATATTGACACCAGACACTCTGTTGGGGATGAGAACGGCTAGTGTATGTCAGTGTAGGGATTTCCCTCTAGAGGTTGGTTGGTGTAATTTCTAATGGGACCACTATTTACTAGAGATGAAATAATATGATGTCATTCTTGGAATGGACTGGTTATTTCCATTCCAGACATTTGGCGACTGTTATCACCACAAGTTGAGTTTCACGTCACCAAAAGGTGAATCTTTTCTTCATAAGGGCGAATGAGATATCTAACTGAGCAGACACTAGTGGAAAAAATGTTTAACACGTCGGCATTTATCACGTTGGTTATATATAACATACCTTCCAAGATTTAATGATAAATATATCACATTGGTTATAAAATAACTGACGTGATAAATCTATCAGGGTCCATATTTTATGTCGGTTATAAAATAACTGACCTTAAATATTCGGAGATTAGTTTTTTATGTCTGTTATTTTATAACCGACATGAAAATCAAATCTGGAGTGCTTTATAAAATCTATTATAAAACAACCGACATGGTAATGGAAAGCATGAAACTTTATCATGTAGGTTATTTTATAACCGATGGGATAATAGAATGCTCGGTGTTGTACCACATCATTTATAAGAAAACTGACATAATAAGGCTAATCTCGGATATTTATCACGTCGGTATAAAGTGACATATATCACGTCAGTTATTTTATAAACAACGTGATAAATTGTTTTCTACATCAGTTATTAAATAACCGACATTATAAACATTAAAAAAATTATCAGGTCAGTTATTAAGTAACTTATGTGATAAATCTTTTAAATGATTTATCGCACCCCATATTCAATCATTCGGTTTGCCTCGATCGGGCGACCTGTGACTTTTCTCTCTCGCATCGAAAACCTAGAAATGGTTCATCAACGTCGTGCCCTGAAGCATCATTTTTTCCAAATCATTATTCATATTTATTATTATCAGATATATCAGGTCGACTCACAACAATCAAGTAAGTCTCACATGACTCCTTTTCAATTTTTGATTTCCGCGATGTCATAAACTAATTTTTTGAGATGTTATGTGTCTTTGTTCTTGCTATCATGTTATGTTTCACAGTGTTAATCTATACCTTGCTAAAATCTTTTCTGGTAAAATAAACCTATGTAAGTGATACCATGCAAGTGTACGATTTTTTGTGTGTTCTATCTTGTGTGTGTTCACGTAAAAGGGGTTTCCAGGGGGGGGGGGCTATGCAAGTGGGTGGGGGTGTCCAGGGGGTTGGGTGGGATGTCCAGTGGGGTGGGGGTGTCCAGGAGGTGTCAAAGGGGGTGGGGGTGGTGTCCAGGGGGTGCGGGGGTAGTCCAAGGGTGTTGGGGGTGTCCAAGGGGGTGTAGGGGATGTCAAATGAGGTGGGGGTGGTGTCCAGGGGTGCAGGGACTATCTAAGGGGGTAGGGGATTTCCAGAGGTTTCGGGGGGATGTCAAAGGGTTGGGGGTGTCCAGGGTGTCCATGGGGGTGGGGGGAAGTCCATGGGTGGGGGGGGGGGGGGTCCAAGGGGGTGGGGGTTGTCCAAGGGGGTGGGGGCTTGTCCAGAGGGTTTGGGGGGTTGTCCAGGGAGGGGGGGGGGGGCTGTCTAGAGGGTTGGGGGTGGGGTGTGGTGTCCAGGAGTGGTGGGGGAGTCCATGGGGGTGGGGGGGGGGGGGGGTGGATTTCTAGAGGTGTCGGGCGCCTTCCAGAGGGGTGGGGGCTGTACAAGGGGGTGGTCTTTTCCAGGGGGGTCCAAGGGGGTAGGGGTGGTGTCCCGAGGGTTTGGGGGCTGTCTAGAGGGTTGGGGGTGTCCAGGGTTCCCATGGAGGTGGGGGGGGGGCAGTCTAGGGGTGTGGTGGTCTAAGGGGGTGGGGGTGTTGAGGGGGGGTGGGCTGTCCAAGGTGGTGAGTGGGCTGGGGGCTTTCCAAGGTGTTGGGGGACTATCTAGAGGGTTTGTGGGGTTGTCTGGGGGGGATGTCCATAGGGTAGGGGGTGTCTATGGGGGTTACCCAAGGGGGTAGGAGGTGGGGGTTGTGTCTAGGAGGGGTGGGGGTGTCTAGGGGGAGCTGTCTAGAGGGGTGGGGGTTGTCCAGGGGATGGGGGGATGTCCAGAGGGGTGGTGGGCTGTCCATGTGAGTGGTGGTTTCTAGGGGGTGTCCAAGGGGGTGGGTGTTGGTTTCCAGGGGTGGGGGCTGTCTAAGGGGGTGGTGGTCTCTAGGGGTTGTCCAAGGGGGTGGGGGTGGGGATATGTATCAGTTGGGATTGACTATTGCATCATGGGTTGTGAGATTAGGACATTATGATTTTATTGTTTCATGGATATTAGGCTATAATTTATTAGCGTTGTTTAAAGGGGTGGGGGGTGGTGTCCAAGGGGGTCTGTACAGTCTATGATTGAGGTTTCCACTATGATTTTTCGGCACTCAATCATTATGAAATGATGAGGGGTGTTGCAATATAATTCTATTTGGTTAAATATATTTTGACCAGTCATTGAAAATGAGAAAATTATGGGTTATGGGGGAGACCATGTCATGGTTTTCAAATATGCACAGTTTTCCTGACCCCATTGTGCCGTGATGATAGGATTTACACTGTGATTTTCTCCATCTGAGTTTTTATTTTAAATATTATTTGATTCATAGGTTTACTCCATTTTCTCCAATTTTCTATCAACCATTAGAGGCCCCATGGTTTTCTTGGATTCCAATGAATTTCCTTATATAAGCTACTTATTCCATGTTCTTCTTCCATTCTTCTTTGTTTCTTTTTTATTCATCGTCCACTTCTTCTTCTCATTCATTCCTTATATTATTAGGGATGTTTGGTCATTTTTAATTTGACAGTTTAATAGTAATCTATGTGTTCTAGGGTTATTAGGAGGGGTGGGGGTGTCCAAGGGGGTGGGGGCTGTCCATAGGGGTGCGGGCTGTCCAAGGGGTGGGGTTGTCCAGAGGGGTAGGGGCTGTCCAAGGGGGTGGGGTGGAGTCCAAGGGGATGGGGGTGTCTAGGGGGTTGGGGTTTTCCCTAAGGGTGTACAAGGGGGTAGGGTGTGGGGGTGGTTTCCAAGAGTGGTGTGGTGTCCAAGGGGGTGGGGGGCTGTCCAGAGGGGTGGGGGATGTCCAGGGGTGGGGCTGTCCAGAGGGGTGGGGGGAAACCCCAGGGTGTGGTGGGGTCCAGTGGGTGTCCAAGGGGGTTGGGGTGTTGTCAAGGGGGTGGTGGCTATCATAGGGTGTGGTGGTGTCCAGGGGGTGTCCAAGGGGGTGGGGGTGGTGTCCAAGGGAGTGGGGATGTTGTCCAAGGGGTAGGGGTGTTCAGGGGGAGGAGGTGGTGTCCAAGTGGGTATGGGTGATGTACAGGGGTGGGGGTGGTGTCCAGGGGGTGGGGGGCTATCCAGAGGGGTGTGGGATTTCCAAAGGTTTGAAATCGTTAGGATCTGTGTAATTTTTAGTATTGAATGTATTCATATTTTGATATTTATACTTCATATTTATTTTTTACGGAAGGGTGAATTTGGTATCCAGTTGCAACAGGATGTATTCTCTATGAACATTAAGAAGAAAGGATCCAAGATAAATTTAAAAATATTATATCTGACTATATTTTGTTTTTAAAATCATATTCAATCATTTTTTTTAAATACATATTTATTTGTTTAATATTTCAAAATTGTTTTACATAGAAAATACGATTTTTTTCATATAAACATATATTTGTCTTATTTTAAAAAGGTGTATAATTTTCATATTTTTTATAGGTAACAATGAGTCGAAGTTGGATTGCGACACATCGAATGAGCAATGAATATGAGGCAGCTGTTGATGCCTTTTTGGAATTTTCTAAAAAAAATGTTCTACGTAGTGAAATTTTTTCTGTCCATGCCTAAAATTTTTGAATATGAAGAAGTTGAAAAGAAAAAAGACAAAAGATAATCTGATTTGTGATGATTTTAATCCGAGTTACAGCCCTTGGATTTGGCATGGTCAAACTGGATGGAATGTCACCGAGGATGATGATTCTCAAGATGGTAACTCTGATGGAATTGAAGAAATTATTCGTGATATTGTATCAGAACAAATTGTGATAGATCCGACAGTTTCGTGTCTATATGGTGATGCTGAAAACACATTGTCTCCTGGTTATACAGATTTTACGATTTTTTCGGTGGTGTTATGATTGATTAACCATAAGGAGAAACATGGATGGAGTGACATAAGTTTTTCAGAGCTGCTACAATTGATGAAAGGCATTCTTCCAAAAGATAATGATCTTCCAGATTTACATTATAAGGCCAAGAAAATATTAGGCCCGATGGGATTGGGATACAATAAAATACATGCATTTCCGAATGACTATATGATATATAGGTGGGAATATGAATTTCTATCAGAGTGTCCTAAATGTGGGACATCCCAGAATAAGGTGAAAGAAAAAACATAGGTTGATGTAGAGATTACAAAGATCCCTTCAATGGTATTTTGGTATCTTCATATAATTCATCTTTTCAAACATTTATTTTCTAATTCACATGATGAAAAAAGGTTAATATGGAATCCTGATGATCAGTTATGTGATGGAAAGATACGTCATCGAGCTGATTGCCCACAATGGAAGAAAATTGATGAGAAATATCCTATATTTGCAAATGAAATTAGAATTCTCGGACTAGGGTTGTGCACAAATAGAATGAATCCATTCCGAACACTCAGTATAACACATAGTTGATGACCTGTTTTATTGTTAATTTACAACCTCTATCCTGAAGTTTTTATAAAGCGCAAATATGTCATGTTGATTATAATGATCACTAGTCCAAAGAATCCTGGCAATGATATTGATGTTTTCTTTTCACTGTTGATTGATGATTTGAAACTTTTATGATAGGATGGAATTAGGGTGTATGATTCTTATAAAATGGAATATTTTCAACGGCATGTAGTGCATATATCCACTTTAAATGACTTCCCAGCATAGGGAGATATGACGGAATACAGTGTTAAAGGGAATAAAGCATGTCCAATTTGTGAACCACAGACTTCATATTGTCAATTGCATCGTGGGAGGAAAACAGTGTACATGGGTCATAATTTTTTTTTCCTGTAGATCACTCTTATAGAAGAATAAAAAAGGAATTAAATTGATGAAAAGAATTTGATATTGCTCCAAAACCTTTATCCCCTGATCTATATTCTGAGAGGGTGGAAAACCGTGATGTGACATTGGGAAAGGCACAAAAATCTGGTGATAATAGACATATTTGGAAGAAAAGGTCAATATAGTTTGAGATACCATATTGTAGATATCCTGAAGTTAAACATAATATTGATGTCATGCACTTGGAGAAGAATATTTGTGATAGTTTTATTAGAACATTGTTATATATTAAAGGAAAGACAATATATGGGTTGAATGTAAGATCAGACATATTATCAATGGGAATACGTTTGGAGTTAGCTCCCACTTCTATTGGAAGACGAACATTTATTCCCCCATCTTTTCATACATTATCCAATAGGGAGAAAATTATCTATTTTCATTTTCTTCATGATATCAAATTGCCTCAAGTTTGTTCTTCAAATGTAAATTTTTTGTCTCATTTAAGGAATTGAATTTGATAGGTATGAAATCTCATGATTGTCACGTCCTGATGCAACAACTTCTACCAGTTGCATTGCGTTGAATACTTCCCATCCGTGTCAGAAAGACTATAATGAAGTTGTGTTATTTTTTCAATTCAATTTGTAATAAGGTGATTAATGTGAATGCTTTGAACATTTTGTAAAATGAGGGAATTTGTATACTTTGTCAATTGGAAATTTATTTTCCTCCACCATTTTTTGATATAATGGTGCATTTAATGATTCATCTAGTTCGATAAATAATGCTTTATGGACTTTTATATCTTTTTTGGATGTATCATTTTGAATGGTATATAAAAATATTGAAGCGGTATGTTAAGAATACATATCGACCTGAAGCCTCAATTATTGAAAACTATATTTTCTTCTGAGGTAGCAGAGTTTTGTACGAGCTACTTGGCTACGGTGCAACACATAGTTTTGCATCCATTTATCCATGAATGAGTTAATAATGAGGGAAAGGGGATTCGTGGCTTGAGAGTCAAATCGTTGTCAGCTGAACAAATGAAGAAGTTATAATCATACAACTTGAATAAAATAGTTGTTTCTCAACCGTATATCACAATGCATATTAATGAGTTGAAACAATTTCATACATAAAAGAAAGAAACGATGATTTTGAATGATCACAACAAAAAAAAATTCATGGTTTTAAAAGACCATGCTTGATAGATCAGATGTGTCAGATACATTAAAATGGGTAGTGGGTGGTCCCTGTTTAAATGTGATAACATGTTCTAGTTATGACATTAAAGGCTATGTATTTCATACGAAATCTCAAGACAACAGAAGTGTAGTTTAGAGTAGTGGTGTATTGGTGTTCAAAGAAGAAATACATTTTTTGAGTGCTAAAGACCAAAACACAATTACTGCATCAACTGCATATTATGGGGTGATTGAAGACATATTGGAGGTTAATTACATTAAAATTAATGATCATGTTTTTAACTGTAAATGTTTTATTGGTAACAACAGTGTCAGACACGATGAATTTGGACTGACAGTTGTTAATCTGAATAGATTAGAAGACACAAATGATTATTTTTTAATGGAAATACATGGGAAAAAAATTCAATGTAGTAGATCAATCAGATATTTAGTGGGATGTTGTTTTACAAGGGAAAAACTATATGTTGGTGAGGATTAACTTGATGAAAATGCTGATTTATGTGAGATCCCTACTTCCATGGAATGATTAACAGAACATAATGATGAGCATGATGAAGAGATGGTTTTTTCCATAAGGAATGATCACGACAAAGGAATTTGTGAAAACAATCCATTTTTACCTTCCTAAAATTACAGGTAACATTTGTTTACTTCTTGTTTACATTTATTATTTTCATAAAATGATAGATATTGTATGTTTTTTTCTTTATTAAAACATGTATTAAAACAAATAAGTATACGATTTTGTTTGTTTTAATTTTGTTTAGTTTACTTTATCATGTATACCATTACATAAATTATATATCTATTATTTTTGTTCAGTGAAAATTACTTTCCCATTTTTACCATGATTACCAGGTTTACCATGTTTACCATGTTTACAATGTTTACCATCTTTACCATCTTTACCATCATTACCATTTATTAACATTACTACCATATTAACCATGTTTACTATTACGTAACACAGTACAATTTTCAGTTTTATGTTTATATTAGTATTGTAATATTTGAATTTTATATTTGTGAACTAATTTTTGTTTTTTTGAAGGATAATGATAGATCAATCATTTGATCAACCACATGATTCTATATATGACCATATTGGTTATACCTTTGGGGAGGATCATTCACGTGCTCCTCTGGATGTTACCCAGTCTTCCTCATGTGCTCCCATTATGAAAAAGAGTTCAAGAGTTGGTAAACGTTGGTGCAATCATTTACCAAAATTATTGCTTACTCGTACGCAGGATCAGAGGATACTCATTGAGTTTGATGAGGATGATATTCCTAGATGTCCAACTGAAAATGATTTTAAGAGATTTTTATCAACTCAGGTTAAGAGAAAACTATGCATTTTGTATGATGAATGGGGAAGTGTGGAAAAGCGATAATATCTCAGTTGTGGGAGATAATTTTGGTAAGACATTTTTCTATTGTTTGCCTATTCTATAAATATTTCTAGTTTATATAATATGTTTAACCTCTTCTTTATCAGATGACATTTGATATTCATGACACTGGAAGAGTCAGGAAGGAATACATATCAATGGATGCCAAGATATGGAGGGATTTCAAATCAACCTTCTCATCTAATCTCATTTTTGGTCATAGGAGTCATGAAAATCCATGTTGTATATATCCTTTCATAGATGAAGACATATTGAGGTAATTTGTTGAAAGTAGAAGAAAAGATTCATTTTTGGTGAGGGCAATGTAAAATTTTATATTATTTCTTATATAAATGATCTTATTAATGTTTTGTTAATGATTTATTATTCTTAATTTATAGCAAACAAGGAAATATCATTTGGAGATCTAATCTAAAAATGTATACCCTTATAGTTTATCATGGGGATGGTATACATTATTGGAATAACAGATGATGGCTTGAAAATTACAAAAACTAAGATCTATGTCGTCAATCTCTATAGAGGTGGCCCCTCCATCCCCTAAATCTAGACATGAAAAATGGAAGAGAGCTTGGATGAACAAAAAAGGTCAATATCTTTCCGAAGATTCGAGAATCATTGCTGAGAGGATTGTAAGATATCTATTTTATTTATTTAATTTAACTATTTTCATCATATAATTTCAATCATTACAGAAATGTTCAATTAATTAATTAAGGATTATCATGAGGAGTAGAGCTCATAGAGAGTATATACAGCTTCTAGGAGGCAAGATATTTTATCTGCAACATTGGGAAATCCTGAACATCCTGGTTGTGTATGAGGATATCTGACCGGTGTATCGGTAAGAAAAGTGTTTCCACGTTATTCAACTTAATACGTTGACGTTGTTTATAAAAAATTAGAATCCCTGGAGTCTGAAGTTCAAAATATTAATGCGAAGATGGAGGAAAATATTATAGTGTCGGTATAGTCTTTGTTTACAGACATGCAAAGACAATTTCATACTACAGCTCCCACTCCTGCACCTCCCCATGCATACCCCATTATTTATCCTCCAACTCTGCCAGTAGCTCCCACTCCCATACCTCAGCCAACGGACCCCATTATTATCCTACCCCTCTGCCACAACTTCCTACTTATTACGAGTTTTATGCTAATGATCCTCAATATCATATAGTTTCATATAGGTTGGTATATTGTATAAGAAATACAGTTCATCTTCAAAAATTAGAGGTAGAGAATCAGAGGGTCACTGTATAGGATATTATAGATAGATCAGCTCGAGTACCATTACCTATAGATGAGGGGATGATAGTTGGACATAGTATTGGCCATTTATAAATTTTCCCATCTAGACTTCTTCGAATCATTACCATAGAGGTATGTATGCTATATCTTCTATTTTATTTTATTTTATTAAAGTTGTTTTATCATTTTAAAATCTAATATATTTTTCTAATTATTTTTACATGAATACTTCAAAGGTAAATAAATACTATATAGACAAAAACAAAGAAAAATGGTTATGACATCAGATACTGATTCTAGTATTCTTGATAGATGGCCAAGATATTCAAAAAATTTAGCTGATCATTATGAGTTTCCAATGGAAGCTCATGTTTGGGGATGTGCAATAAATGTGGGGATTGTAAAAACTGATATCATGGAGCTTGTTACTAGAGATAAGTTGGGCATCAATGTGGTGAAATTTTTTTCCATGTAAGTCTTAACACGTTTTCCCTATGTTATATTTATTAAAAATGTATAGTTATGTTTATTTTGAATTAGGTATCATTATAACATTTTTGAGAAGAATTAGCGGAAAGATGTATATGGATTCATGGACCCGCATTTGATTTCCCCTGAAGCATGTGCATTGGATGAGGAATAAGGAATGCTTTATATTACGGAAAGTCTTGAATAGAATATAGTCACACAATTTTGGATGATTCCTTTTTGTGAGAGGTACGAAACACATATCCCTCAAAGAGTTCATTATCTTTTAATATAAAAACC
Source organism: Viscum album (assembly GCA_963277665.1). NCBI lineage: Eukaryota > Viridiplantae > Streptophyta > Magnoliopsida > Santalales > Viscaceae > Viscum > Viscum album. The sequence continues at coordinate 811,940,331 of OY728122.1, read as the reverse complement.
ACTAACCTCAAATTTTCATTTATCAGTGATCATTGGATGTTATGGGTTTTTTCCCTAAAAGAGAAAACACATTATTGGATTTTCTATGTCCATGGTAATGTGTGGGAACGTTTTAAGAAAATGACAGAAAAGTAATAATCAATTTTTCAATAGTTTTATATATTATAATGAATTTTAAATTTATCCAATTCATATTATTTTCTAACAGGGGATGGGTCTACATTTGAAAAAACACAAATAAAAGGAATGTGAAGATCAAATATGTAAATGTAAAGGTAAATATCAATTTAGAATTTGTACTTTTTGATTTATTACATAAAAATAATATATTGAATTTAAACACATTCAAAAAGAAATGTCATGAACAACAAGGCATCATCGAATGCAGATATTATATTTTAAAATTTATGTATGAAATAATTACAAATGGAAAAGTAGTGAAATTTGACCAGGTAAGACTTCCTTTTAAACTCTTCCATAATATTTCATTTGATTTATTCATTATACATGTTAAATACTATCCTTTTAATTTGTATCAATTTGATGACCCTCAACCCTATAGTGTTCAAGCAGTCAAACACTTACAAGTGGAATGGTCAAATTATTTTACAGGTTTGATTGAATTTTAGTTGTTTGCAGTGTAAAATGTAATTTTGAATATTGTCATTGTAATTGTGTATTTGGTAGTCCTTTAGGTTGGATTTGTTTTTTTAAGTTAACATTGTAATTTTTCAATGTTATATATGTGAATGTTTAATTTTTCTCTACTTCTTGTTTTCATCAACTTATGATGGTTTTTCTAGAATGGATTATGGTCTGGGGGGAGGGGTTCCAAGGGTGTGGGGGGCTGTCCAGTGGGGTGGTGGGGTATCCAGTGGTGTGGGAGGGTTTTCTGGTGCGGTGGGGTGTCCTGGGTGTCAATAAGAGTGGGAGAGGGAAGTCCAGGGGTGGGAGTGTCTCCAGGAGGGTAGGAGGGATATCCAGGGGAGTGGGGGGTGTCCAGGGGGTGTCATGTGGGTTGAGGGGGTTTCCAGGTGTGTGGGAGGGCTGTCCAGTGGAGTGGGGGTGTCCAGGGTGTCCATGGGGATGGGGGTAGTCTTGGGGGTGGGAGAGGAGGCGCTTCAATCCCTGGGGGGGGGGGGGGGGCTGAATGCCGCTGGAAGGTACTTTTCACTCCCACATGCAAATCATGAGCTCTCAAAATGTTTCACCAATTATTTCTTCCCGTGTAATCATCATTCAATCTATCACATTGATTCCACTATAACTAGTGGAAACACCATCATGTGTGATGGTGTTTTCCACTAGTTATAAAGGCATCAAAGTGATAGAATGAATGATTTTAAAAGGAAGTAATGCATTGGTTAATAATTTTGAGAGATCATGCATCACATGTGGGAGCGATGACTACCTTCCAGCGGCGTTTAGCCCCCTCAGCGATGGCAACACCTCCACTCCCAACACCAGCTGTCCAGGGGCTATCTAGGGGGTGGGGGTAGTTCAGGGGTGTGTGGGTGTCCAAGGGTGTGGTGGGGGCTATCCAGTGGGGTGGGAGGTTCTGGTCTGGTTTTGGTCGGGGTATGGTCTATTTTTTGTCTGTGGGTATCTAGTGAGGTGGGGGTGTCTAGGGGTGTGTTGGGGGCTGTCCAGTGGGGTGGGAGGTTGTCCAGGAGGTAGGAGGGATGTCCAGGCGAGTGGGGGGATGTCTAGGGGGTGTCCAGGGGTGTGAGAGCAGTTCAGTGGGGTGGGGGGGGGGGTTCTAGTGTTGTGGGAGGGCTGTCCAGGGGAGTGTTGTCCAGTAGCGGTGGGGTGGGTTTCTAGGAGGGGGGAGGTGGTTCTAGGGGTATGGGAGGGATTTCCAGGGGTGTGGGAGTTCTTTCCAGGGGTGGGGGTGTCCAGGAGGTTGGGGGTTTTCTAGGGGTGTGGGGGTTGTCCCGGGGGTGGGGGTAGTCCAGGGGTGTGGGGGAGGGGGTCTAAGTGGGTGGGGGGTTTTTTCAGGGGTTTGGTGGGTTGTCCAGGGGATGAGGAGTCTAGGGGTTTGGGGTGTCTAGGGTTGTGGTGGATGTTGTCCAATGGGATGGGAGGGGGGGTCTGGTGTGTTTTGGTCATTTTTTGGTAACTTTTTGGTCTGTTTCAGGGTGTGGGAGGGTTGTCCAGTGGTGTGGGTGTGTTGTCCAGGGGGTGGGGGTATAAAAGAGGGTGTGGGTTGTCCAGGGGGTGTGGGGGGCTATCCAGGAGGTGGGAGGCAGTCCAAGGGTGTGATTGGGGGGGGGGGGGTGTCTAGGAGAGTGGAGGTGTCCAGGGGTGTGGGGTCTGTCCAGGGGGTGGGGGCAGTACAGGGTGTGGGGGTGTCCAGGAGGGTGGTGGGGTTTTCTAGGGGTGTGTGGGGATGTCCAGGGGGTTGGGGCAGTCCAAGGGTGTGTGGGGGTGTCCTGGGGAGTGGTGGGGGCTGTCCAGTAGGGGGTGGGGTGGGGGGGGGGTTCTGTTCTGTTTTGGTCTGTTTTTGGTAACTTTTTGGTCTGTTTCAGGGGTGTGGGAGGGCTTTGCAGGGGTGTGGGGGGTGTTGTCTAGGGGGTGGGGGGTATACATGAGGGTGGGGGGTTGTGAATGGGTTGGTGGGGCATTCCAGGGGTGTGGGGGGGGGGGGGTCTAGGAGGTTGGGTGGTTGTCCAGGGGTGTGGGGGGCTGTCCAGGGGGTGGGGGTAGTCGAGGGGTGTGGGGGTGTCATGGTGTGTGGTGGGGGATGTCGAGTGGGTCGGGGGTTCTGGTCTATTTTGGTTTGTTTTTGGTATCCTTTTGGTCTATTTTATGTATTTTGGTTGGTCATAGTAGTGGCTCAGTTTTATTTAATTTTTTTTACATCGGTTATTTCATAACTGACGCAAAAAATGCATTGGGATTACTTTTAACATCGGTTATTTGGAAACAGACATAATAAATTAATGGGAAATGGTTTTTACATCGATTATAAAATAACTGATGTAATAAATGGAAATGGATAGTTTTTTACGTCGGTTAAAAAATAACTGACGTTGTAGATATGTTTTCTCATCAGTTATTATATAACTGATGTTTGGAAACCGCTTGGTAGATAGGTTTAACATGTCGGTTATAAAAATAACCGACCTGATAAATGATACAGAGGAGTGATTTATGACGTCAGTTATTATATAACTGATGTGAAAGGGTATTTACCAATTTGGTTATTAAATAACTAACGTAATAAACCATGACTCCGAAGCCTTTTCCACACTGGGTTTATATCAAACGATGTGATAAATGCTTCGGATTTGTGTTTTTTACGTCGGTTTTAAAATAACCGATGTAAAAAACTATGTTTATAACATCTCCTGTAATAACATTGGCCAAAATCCGATGATAAAAATAAAAAATAAATGTAATAAAAAACATTTTCTATACTAGTGAGAGAGGGACCCGAGCATCATGGGCTGGGAGGAGTTGTAAACCAGATTACTAAACTATATCTTGATGACCCAGGGACTTCACAGTTAGAATTTACTCTAGTTGTGGCTCGTTTCAGAGATGTATTTCCAAGGGAATTTTCAGGTTTGCCTCTGGAATGTGAGGTGTTCTTTTATATTGATCTCGTTCCAGGAGCGGCACTGGTGTCCATTCCTCCTTATAGGATGGCTCCACTAGAGTTGTAGGAGCTCAAGAAGCTGTTTGAGGTGTTGCAGGCAAAGGGTTTCATCCGACCAAGTACTTCTCCTTGGGGTACGCCTATTCTGTTTGTGAAGAAGCCTGACGGTACCCCCAGGGTTTTTTTGTGGATTATCGGAAGTTCAACTAGTTGATGGTCAAGAACTGATATTCCTTACCATGGATTGATTATCTCTTTGATCATCTTTGAGGAGCCTGGGTGTTCTTGAAGATTGACTTGATATCTGGTTATCATCAGTTTCATGTTAGACCATCAGATATACCTCTCACAGCCTTTCGGAGCAGATATGTTCTATATGAGTATATGGATATATCGTTCGTCCTCACGAACGTGCCAACATTTTTCATGGAACTAATGAACCGAGTGATCCATCCGTACGTGGATTCCTTCGTGGTGGTTTTTGTGGATGATATCTTGGTGTAATATCACACTCTACACAACCATGCTACCCATCGTGAGATCATTTTGAGTACACTGAGAGAGTATCAATTATATGCTAAGATCTCAAAATGACACTTCTAGTTGGATCTGATTTACTTCTTGGGTCATACTATCTCAGAGTTAAGAGTATCAGTAGTCCGAGAGAAAGTAAGGGAAATAGTTTCCTTAGAGAAGCTGAAGAAATTCATTGAGGTGCTGAGTTTTCTAGGGATGGTTGGATACTACAGAAATTTTATATAAGATTTTTAATGCTTGGAAGCACCGCTGACGGGTCCGACTATGGAGGGAGCAATGTTCATGGGGTCAGATTCTTGTGATTTATCCTTTCAGGAGCTGAATGGGAGGTTGACTTCAGCACTGATACTAGTCTTTCCAGATCAGGGAAAGAGATGTATTGTATACTATGATGCATCAAGTATCAGGTTGGGAGCTGTGCTTATGTAGGGAGATGGAGTCATTGTGTATAGGTCTTGGCAGTTGCGTCCACACCAGAGGAATTACCCAACACACGATCTCGAGTTGGCTTCAATTGTTCATGCTTTACATTGTTGGAGACATTATCTGCTGGGGGAGAATTTTGTGGTTTTCACCAACTAAAAAAGTCCCAAGTACATTTTCACATATCATTATCTGAATTTGAGACAGCGAAGATGGGTTGACTGTCTTCAGTCCTTTGACATTGAGCTTTCATATATGCCTGGGAAAGGCAACGTTGTAGGAGATGCATTTAGATGGACGACTTATATACATGCAGTTCATGAGGGCATCTATGAGTGGAAGCTTATTTCTCTGTTCTCTGAGATTCTTTTCAAGGTGCACGACAGACAGGGGTAGAATTTCCATTATTCTATGGTTGTTACTTCTACTCTTCTTGATCAAGTGATAATGAGGATGTTATCATATTCTGAAGGCCTAGTCCTATGGGAAAACGTCTCAGGAGAGGGCCCTATTCCGGGATAGACCATAGGTGAGGATGAGATATTGTGTTTCTAGGGTCACGTATGGGTGTCAACATACATACGTGAGGAGCTGATGGGGGACATTCATTACACAGTTTGGGTAGTTCATCCTGGTATCACCAAGATGTATCGTGATCTACACCACCAGTATTGGTGGCCAGGCATGAAGAAAGAAGTTTTTTGTTTTTTAATGAGGTGTTCCACCTGTCAATAGGTGAAAGCGGAAAATCAGTGACCAGCATGGATTTTCCAATAGTTTCCTATTCTCGAGTGGAAGTGGGATGACGTCACAATGGATTTCGTAATAGGATTTCCAAGGTCACCTCGAGAGAGTGATGCAGTTTGGGTTGTCATTGACAGACTCATAAAGGTTTCCCACTTCTTGCTGATCAAGGAGACCATCAATGTTGATGAGATGGTACAGTTGTACATCTGTGATATTGTACGTCTGCATGGAGTCCCACACTCTATTGTTTCAAATAGGGATGCCAGTTTTACTTCTCGGGTTTGGCAGGGGCTTCAGAAGGCTTTGGGTATAAAGGTACATTTGAGTACAGCTTACCACCCCAGAGAGATGGCCAGTCTGAGCATACGATTCAGGTGCTTGAGGACATGCTTTGAGAATGCATCTTAGATTTTGGAGGTTCTTGGGTTAAGAATATTACTCTTGTGGAGATTTCATACAATAATAGTTTTCAGGAAACTATTTAGATGGCATCTTATGAGGCTCTGTATTGTAGGCCATGACGATCACCCTTGTGTTGGCTAGAGGTAGGAGAGGAATCTTTACTGGTACCTCATCTTTTCTAGGAGACTATAGAGCATATAGAGTTGATTCATAAAATGATGGCTACAACACAGTCTCGACAGAAGTCTTATGCTGATCAACGGAGAAGACCTCTGGAGTTCGAGGTCGGGGATCAGGTTTTCCTGCGTGTCACACCGAGGTTGTGACCCAGGAGAATCAGGAGATAGGGTATTCTTTCAACAAGGTACGTTGGACCATTCAAGGTTGTGGAGAGTGTTGGGTCGGTGGCCTATCGGTTGTGGTAACCATAGAGGAACAGATCAATGCACGATGTTTTTCACGTTTTTCAGCTGCGAAGATGCTTTTCAGACCCGTCTCATGCCTTTCAACAGGAGGAGGTTGAGCACGAAGAAGATCCATCGTTTTTGAAGCATCTTATCCAGATTTTTTACCGTAGTACAAAGGTTCTCCATGGTCGGTCTTTTCCTCTGGTGTGATTGTTATGGCAGAACGTGCAGGTGCAGGACGATACTTAGGAGAGGGAGGCAGATGTACGAGAAAAGTGGTTGGAAATATTCAAGGTTTCTTATTTTACGATGTTCTAGGGAAATTCGTGGATGAATTTCATTAAGAGGGGATGTTTGTAAGAACCTGTATCTTTTTATTCAGATATGTTTTTCCTTTTCTTGTTGTTTTTCAGAAAAAGCAGAAATTTGGGAAATTTTCGAATTACACATCATGTACCTTATGAGTAGATGCCGTAGACTCGGTTACCGCAAGTAGCTGGGTGCTGTCCATGTAGCGTCCATGTAGACGACCATCTGGGGGTGACTTGGAGGTTTCCTAAAGTAGAGTATATTAATGGAGAGTACACGCCATGTACTTTAAAATTATACATCGTGTACTTTCTTTTTTTTCATTTAATGCACCATGGTCACGTCTAATCTCCAGAACCATCTTCTTCTTGGTTTTCTTATTCCGAGAGAACACATATAGCCACAATCCATCTCCAAACCCCCAATCCTCCTTCTGATCTTTGATTCGACCGCCTTCTATTGCATTGGGATCTCCTCGGTATGATCTCTCTTCTACTTGAGCTTTGTTTCCGGATTCCTTTTCTTCCTCAGTTTATCCTTCATTGAACGTTTCAGACATTTTTGTAGATATACCATAGTCTAGGTAAATCCAAGGGCTAACGTTGGAGTATATGGATCTCAAAATTCCGAGGTAGGTGGTTTGTGCCTTTCTGTTGAAATTCTTTGAGTATTGTGTGAAATTATGATAGTACCCTTGAACGGGGTATTCTGAATTTACCATTTTCCCATGTTTTTTTGCTTCTATTCTAGTATGCTTGTGTAGAGGTTAATTGGATAAGAATAGGCTTGATTTCTATGCTTTGGATGTGTTTCTCATGCATGTTCTCTTTACGACCGTTGGTCTACTTATCCTTTTGGATGCCTTGCCTGTTTTCCATGCCTGCTGTTGTAGGGTGGAGAGTTTGTATTCTGGCATGGTTGATATGTTATAGGATGGTTATCCAAGTAGTTCTATATGTTTAATTTGGCCATATTGCACTTCTATACACATTGGCCTACACAGGGCCATGAGAACCTATTAAAGTAGACTATAAGGGTAATTGACCGAGTGAGCATCCTCAGAGAGTCCTTGAGCACTTTAGGCTATTAGGGGGTTTGATAGAATGAGATTTCCCAGAGAGCCTAGGACCACTTGGGCCTATAAGGGGAATTGTCCGAGTGAGCTTCCCTAGAGATTCCTTGATAGCTTTAAACAATAAGGGGAATTGACCATGTGGTCTTCCTTAGAGAGTCATTGAATTACTTCAACGTAATGGGATATGAGAGGAATTGACCGAGTGAGCTTTGTCACAGAGTCCTTGATCTTTGGGCTATAAGGGGAATTGACCGTGTGAGATTACTCAGAGAGTCCTCAAATAGCTTAGACTATAGAGGGAATTGACTGTGTGAGCTTCCTCATAGAGTCTTGTTTTTTACCTTTGACTATTAGGGGAATTGATTGTGAGATCTTCCTCATAGAGTCTTTATATATTCATATAACTGAACCATATAGGATAGGTTTTGTGCACTTCTTAGAGGGTTATTATGCTTGAATAGTTGTTTTTCATATTTGGAATTTTTTCTGCTGAGTACTTTCTTATTTACTACTTATTTACTTTTACCTACCATATATTCACTGACTGTTAGGCACAGATCAATGGTGGTTGCCTATTGGGATTTAGTCTCACACCATTTTTGGACTATTCTTTTAGTCCCAAGTAGATGATATTGCTATAGGTATAGAGAAGGGAAAGCACCCCTCTACATTAGGTTCTATATTGACCGTGGAGTAGGAGAGCATGGGACCAAGCTGAGGCTTGCAATGCTGAGGAGTTGTTATCAGTTTTCCTTTTGTAGTTTGGTTTATAACTATTTGTATTCCATCATTGTGATTGATTTGGCTTCTTTCATAGACGCATGTTTCCATGCATCACTTATATATGTGCTTCAGTTTTTTATTATTCTAGTCTTCCACTATTACATTTTTTGGTACATTTATTGCTTCCGATATTGTGTATTTTTTCCCTTCCATTTTGTTACTTTGCCAATGAGGGAATAGTTTCCCCACCATCACACCCAAGGCCCTAGCTGCTTGTTGGTTGCCTCTGGCCTTTGTGGAAATGTGCTTGAGTCCATGTGACCAACCGGGTACAGGGCACCTATAGGTGGATTCTGTAACTGAGATGGTACAGAATAATCATATTTTCATTTCATTTTACCAAATGAAACCATTATAATTAAATTTATTGAATGTGAAGTTGAAAGAGTTAGAAAACAAAGGGTTCCTTCGGTCTAGTATGTCTTGGTGTTCAGCACCAGTCTTGATTATTAAAATTTGATATGTTACTATAAGGTTTTGTGTTGATTATCATAAGCATAAGCCTGTTAAAAATAATAATCAATAACCATTTCCTTGCATTTTATATATCCATGATCAATTTAGGGGATCTCAGTGGTTTTATTTGATTGACTTGTGATCATGGTACAACCAATTGTTGGTTAGAAAATGAGATATTCAAAAGTAATATTTTAGAAGTAGATATAATAATTAAGAGTATGTGGTTATTACTTTATATTATATTAATGAAATATAAATATTTATTTAATTGATGAATCATCTATTTAAGTGGTATTTATATTTTTTAGGCTGATTTTTTTGGACAACATTTTGGTGTAATCATCAATATGGGTTGATAATTAGAAACACATAGAAATAGTGTTGGGAATAATTAAGGATCATCATATGTATTAAAAATTATAAAATAATTATTTTTCGAAAAAATAATTACATTTCCTTGAAATTATATTATATAAAAATGGGGTTTCTATAGATCTAGAAAATATAGAATCTATTATCATCTGGGAACCTCCAATGAATATCGTGGAGATTTGTATTTTCCTTGTATTTAATGGTTAATAACAAAAAAAAATTCATGATTTCTCAAGATGAGATTCACCTATGACTCACTTGATATATAATAATTTTCCATCACATTTGAACAAGTAATGTCACATGTTATTCTAAGAGTTGAATTTTTTCCTTACATAAGAAAGAATTTTGATTTTTCTAGAATTAGGAAAAGTTAATGTTGTTTTTTTTATGAATCAAGATCTAGATTGGGATGTGGTGTCAAAAAAAGAGATCATTTTATTTCTTATTACCATGATAGTTATAGTTTCCAAAGATGAATTAACTAACACATAATTTGTAGTTTGCTGATATAATCTATTCTTTTAAGACATGGCATTATTAATTTTTTTGTGTAAATTTATAGTATTTATGGGTCATAAGAGCTGGAAATATATTTTCCTCAAAAAGATAAATAAACCTGAGAAAATGAATATGTATGGTGTATCTCCAAATGTTTTACTTTGACATTATGGACACAATAGATAAAAGTAATATCGTGGTTGATGAATTAAGAAGATATTCATATGCTCATTTGTAAAATAGTATTCATAGTATTTGAAGTTGATGTTAGTAATTAAATTAATAAACTCTGAATGGGGAGATAAAGGTGATGTTAAGGTTTTCTATCTAGTTTCATTCGTTTTGTATTTGGTTGAGATGGTTAATGAGGAAATTATTTATGATTTAGAATACTTTTCAATTTTTTCAAAATTCAATGGTGGGGAGATGATGGATTTATGAAAATACTATGGGGTATTTATTTTGTGGTTTTGAGATCAGATGGTCATATATTTGGCTTATTAAGAACAAGTTCTTCATGCTTACCACCATTTTAGATAGGCTTTTCTTCTCAGCATGAAGAAGATGTATAAGGTTTTGAAATCACATTTTTTGTGTGTTGGTATAAAAAGAAATTTTTTTGAGTTTTTTTAGATTCATATCATTTCAATATGTTATTACAAATCAACAGTAACCAATGGATTTTTTGAAATCATTAAATATCCCTATTTGGAAATGGAAATATCTATCCATTAATTTTTTTACAGGTCCCCCAAGAATGTTTAGAAATATGTTCCTCTATGGGTGATAGTGGATCATCTCTCAATGTTGGCTAATTTAATCCCTATTCTTGAGCCTCATATTGTGGAGGAATTGTCAAAAATTCATATCTAAGAAGTGGTAAGGAGGCATGGAGTACCAGTTTCAATAGTGTCAGATAGAGATATGAGGTTATTGTCTCATTTCTAGAAATCATGACAAATTTACATCATTACTCACTTGAAAATGATCATGGTGTATCATCTTATGATGGATGATAAATCCAAAAGGGTGATACAATTATTGGAGGAAATCTTACAGGCTTTTGTAATAGATTTTGGTGGATCATGGGATGAGAACATACTATTAGAGGAGTTTTTTATAAAAATAGTTATCATGCATTGATAGACATCACTACATTGGAGGAATTATGTGGGTTTCCTTATCGTTATCCACTTTGATGGGATCAAACATGTGGGAATTCACTGGTTGGTTTGAGCCTTGTCTATATGACAATTGAGAAGATTCAGTTGACCAAGATGAGGATAGAGATGGATCAATGTTGATATAAATTGTAAGCGGATCATTATCAATGGAAATTTTCATTATTGGTGAGTGATTAATTTTTTATGAATCTCATTATGGATTGGGCATCGTCGTTTTGGGAAACAGTGCATGATATCTCCACTATATGTTGGCACTTTTAAGATACATGAGCAGGTTGGTGATGTCAAATATCAGTTGGATTTTCAACCATGGTTCAGTCTAGTGCATAATTTATTTCATTTAGATTAGTTAAAAAAGTAGAAGCCTGATCATGACCATGTTTTTTTATTGGATCATGTCTACATAATGACTGATGATTCATTTTTTACATGTGACGATATGGACTGCTGGTAGATAAAAGAAATTATTGCATGGATAAAGCATCAATGTAATTCATGTTCTGTGTAAAATGGTTAGATTCATGAAGATAACTGTGGGAGAGAGAGAGAGATAAAAAACAATAAAGAAATGGCCTTAACTATTTTAGGAACATGGTGGTTTTCTACATTATAAGGGAAGATTGTACCATGGTTGGGAGAATTTAGAACCCTTGGTTTTAGTTAAGTAACACATTCAATATTATTTTAATTATATAATGCATTTGTGTGATGTTTGGGAGTGTTTGGAAGAATTTTGGAATGAATCTCTGGTTTTTTAAAGGTGAACAGGTTTTGAATGGATACTGGAAACTATGAAAAACCTAGAGGAAACAATGCAATGTGATTAAATGGCTTATTGGTAGGTGCGTTATTAGGTTTTTGGTTTTGATAGACCTTATGAACACCCATGAGAAACCATACAAAATGGGACCAAGTAATTTTGCATGTTAGGCACATGGTTTGTCTAACCATGTGGGCCAACCATTTGAGTTGCTTCTTATGTTAGATCTTATCACATAGTTAGAACATGGTTTTTATAATTGTGATACTATCCATTCAATGTTTAAAAGTGAGATCAAAAAAATTGGATGTCACTCATTTTCACCTATAAAGATTTCATTTTTTACTGATTTCATCCCTAAGACTGTTTTCATCAACCTAATGGGTTTGAAGTCTCTCCCAGTGAACCATAACTGATATGATGGTAATTCCTGGAGCTTTGAAGCCTGATTCTTGTGGTAAGTCCTTGTTTGTTTTATTTTTTACATAGTTTTTTATATATAATTTCTATTACTCTATCCAAATCCAAGATATAGTTTTTTGGTGATGTATATATTTTCTTTATGCCAATAATTATGTGATATGGCTGTGTTGATGATAAGTAACATGATATAATGTGTGTTTTTTGGAGATTCAACTCAAATTTTTTGAATCACTTAGTTCATTATTAATTTTTTCATAATTCGTGAGGTATTTGGCTTCACTCTCAAACCCAATTATAAGAACATGAAGTATTTGTTTAAAATTGATGGTGTTGACTGAAATTTATTGAGAAATTGTTGTGAAATGATTGATAAAAATAGTATTTTCTATTAGTATATTGAATTTTGAATATTGGGTGTTTTAAAAATATTTGGTATTTATAACTTGATTTTGAATTAAAGATTTTAAAATGATTGGATGGTTTTTATGCGGGGAATGGTATTTTCAATTAAAAGTCGATTTTATTGTAATATTTTGGAACATTTTGGGTTTTTATAGTTGATTGATTAAATGGATAATAATGGGTTGAATGGGATGGATATTGGTAGTGAATTACAACCATCAAAAGGGATGAGATATGGAAGTGAAGATCCACTATGAATGGTAAAACCCTGATTGTTTTGTTGAGTGTGCGTGAGGTTATGTGAAATGGAATCGGTTACACCAGTATGAAAATAGAGAAATAGTTAAACGACTTTTTTGGTTGTTCTCCATAGAAATAGGTTTCGTTTGGTCATGGTAATTGTTTTATATTATCATATTATCTATTTTAGTGCTTTTATAAATATTATAGTAAAAAAATCTGATAAAATGTTCGATCCAAGTGGTCTGAGTGTGGAATCGTTTTTGGGGAAAACCCACTAAGTATCATTATTCAACCCTTATTTGGCATGTTACTGATTTTGCAGACATTGACTAATGAGATACAAATAAAGAATATATATCCCCTTTTTTATGGTGCTTCATGATACATGGGATTTGTTATAGAGTAGTATCATTTAGAATTTTGGGAGTAGCAGAGTTCTATAATAGAGTCTTTGAGTTTTGTGGTTTTGTCTTCTACTATGTACTTTTATGTTAGTTATCTTCCACTATGGTACTCTACTATAGTTAATTTTTTATATTATGGGTATTAATTTATGTTTTTAACATTTTCATCAAGTTACCTATTCTATATATTGTATTATGGAGTGTTTGGATGGGATATTATATTTTAAAAGGGAAAATTGTCCCCCAACGGTAATGAATCCCTAGGAATTTATATACAGCATTTGGTTCCTTGTGGTGTATTATATGGACAAGTTGGTATTCCACCTCAAATCATGAAAATTAGGAGATTGGGGATGTTAATGTAATAGTAGAACAAAAAAACATCAATATTGTGTTATCTTGGGATCCACCAAGGAGTGTGATTAAGGTACATAACTTCCTTGGGTTGGTAAGATACTATAGGAAATTTTTCTATGATTTCAATAACTTTGACTAATTTTACCCGAAAGGTGAATATTTCAATGTGAATGTAAATGATTGAGCAGTAATTTCCGGAGTTGAGGGAGGGGTTGATGACCACTAACATTTTGATATTTATAGACGAGGGTTTTGAGTTCATAGTGATATGTAATGCTTCAAGGACTGGTCATGGTTGTTTGATGATTCAAGGGGATGTTTTAATTTCCTATGGGTCTCAGTATTTGAAAAATAACAAGTATAACAATATGACCTATGATGTTGAGTTGGTTACATTAATATTCAACCTAAATATGTGGAAACACTTCCTTATAGGTGAGCAGTTCATCATCTACTCTAACCATAGGAGTCTCAAGTATATAATCTATAAGAAGGAACAAAACATGAGACAGAAGTGATGGTTAGAGTTCATCCAGGACTAAGACCTTGAGATAATATATACTTGTAGGAAGGGAAATTTGATGGTATATTTTCATTGTAGGAGATCCTATATTTATTTTATGGGAAAGGAATCATAGCACTTAACCTCATTGTAGTTGTATTTAGTAGACAATGATAGTACATCATATATTTAATAGATAATTTTTAAGAAGCCTCTTTTATATAATATAGGAAATATAATCATAGAGATACTAACTATGAGACCATATGTACTCAAATATCCAGTGGATGTTAACTTGAAGGATTTTAAGAAGGTGGGTAGCATATTTTCCTTTTGAGGGGATATATAATGGTACTAGTGATGTTGCGGGAGGAGTTTTTGTGGGACCTTCAAAAATCCCCATTGGTGGTATATCCAAGAGTGTCAATAATGTAGAAGGACCTATAATTATAGTTTTGGTGGTGATGTATAATGAAAAATGTATTTGATCTTGTCTATCAATGAAAAAATAGTATATGAAGGTTGAGAACCATGTTCCTGTGGGTTTAGCTCAACCAATTGAGAAGCTAGGGTGTATATTAGATGAAATGTCGGTGAACATTATGATGGGGTTACCACATTATTCTAAAAGAACAAATTCCATCTGGGTGATCATATATCAACTCATAGTGTTTTCGCGCTTCCTATCTATTTATAATAATAGTTCTATAGGGAGATTTGGACATCGTTATGTGCGAGAGATATTCCATCACAATGAAGTTCCCTCAAAGGTTGTTTCAGAATGTGAAATTCATTTCATTTCATGATTATAGAGAGATTTTTAAGAGGACTTCCGAGATCCATATAATTTGAGAATGAAAATTCACCCCTTGACTAATATCCAGACCTAGAAGACTATTAAAGTTTTAAAGGACATACTGTAGGATTTTTATGACTTTTTAAATTGTTAAATGGATCACCAAAACATATAGGAATTTTTGTACAAGAACTGCTACTATTCCACAATATGTATGGAACTATTTGATGACTTCTATAAAAGACCTTGAAGGTCAAAACTTTATAGAAATGATCTAGATGTGTCCACACTCGTGTTCCTAGTGTTGGATTGAGATATGGAAGATAATGAACAGATCATGCAGGAGTGGATGAGAACTATAGAGAGCCGTCACAAGACCTATGTAAACCAAAGATGGAGGCCTTTTATGTTCAATGAAGGAGACCACGTGTTTGTGAATGTATCACCATGACATGGATTAACAGGATTTATTCAAGGAGATAATATGTATCTGAGATTCATTGGACATTTCTAGATACTTCATTGAGTCGTTGAAGTGGAATAACACATGGCTCTACAACATCATTAAACTGGGTTCATGATGTCTTACTTGTGTTACAACTAAGGATATATGTGGATGACCTATCACATGTTATTGATTTTGGAGAGTTTGATATCATGGATGGATCTACTATATATTCTCACTATATAGAATGAGGATTGGAAGTATAATATCCTATATGGGAGAGTGATTCCTTTTGTTTTTGTTTGGGGGTAGCATGGGAATCCCTAAGAGACACCTGCGTGTAGGAGACCCAGATACGAGCTTAGTACCCATGTCGTTTTGAGTAGTCCTTAATTTTTTGAAGATCAAAATACCTAATATTTTTTGAATTTAATTTCTAATTATTCCTTTGTAAATCATTGAAATATATTTCGAAATATTTTTGGAGATAGGCGTTATGATGGTGTGTAATTCCGAGTCCCGGTTACCCCATAATTTATTTTCATTTTTCTTAAAATATATTAATATCAAACACGGTTATTTTTTTAAAAAAAATATAATAAATTATTAATATACTTTGGTTTCATAAATATGTGGCTTCCATTGAGTTTAAAGAATGGGTTTTACCCTAGAAATGACATTATTCTTTTTAGCATCTTGATTTTATGAAAAAATACTTACGAGAAGATGTTATAAATAAATAAATTTTATTTAGGATGATTCAACAATCTAATTAACATTTTATAACCAAATTTCATGGTTGTCCTTATAAACTATGAATTTATGTGAGGATCATATAGACTAGCTTCCATAGATGAACATCCACAAATTGATCTTTGGAGATGAGTGTGGAAAAAACCCCAAGTCCCTTGTCAATGAAAATGGATCATAACCAATAATATTTTATGATTGATCCAATATTTATGTATGGCGTTTTTTATGTGAATTTATCCCTATAATCCTACACTATAATGAATTCTAGTCAATAAACTAACTGATTGATTCAAATATAGATTGTATTGTGGGTATGTGGTCATTTTTTCAAAGAATTTGGGTACAGGTATTTGTATTTGATTTATATATATTAATTCACTATTCTAATTAAAAATATCAATTTTTTACATTAATGTTGGATGAGATATATTCCACATGATTTTTTTATATCTTACTATTTCTTCAATTTTTTATCACCTACATTCATTTTGGTCGTGGTTAAAAAAATACATAGTAATGAATTATTGGAAACCCATTTCCTAGTGAAATGGATTGATACAATAGATTAGGGTTCATATTGACAAAGGTATAGAGATATGATGTAAACAACTATACACCAGATTCATATTTCATGACCAATATTTGATGTTTCGGCATGCAATGGTGTAATGATTAGAAATTGAATGTTTCTTTGTTGATTTAGATGGCTAAATATAAGATAAATTGTGGAGATTGTGCTCAATTGTATAAAATCAACATTGTTTGGAATGATTCATGAAGAAAATTTGTGTATTAGAATCTGAGGATGAGTCCATGTGGAGATCCATTGATTCTAGAAATTTACAGACTACATGGAATATAACGGAAGAAAAGACATTGTGTTTGGGGCTCTAGATTGAGTGATATGAATCAATTTGAAATTAAATATCACACACCATGTGACATGTGTCACACACCATGTGTACCATATTTATAATATCCCCATGTATCTAAAAGGATACATGATCATATTCAGAACCAGGTACATGACAGGACTAGAGTACAAAGGCTGAGACATGTACTCAGACATGACATGGTACATGGACACTTTTAGGTGCACATGCTTGGTTAAGTATCTGCGAGCATAGACATGGGCGTGGGATGTGATACATGGTTTAACCTAATGCTGAAGGGACATGCCATGTAAAAATATTACATGAAGCTTACTTCTTTAAAGATATCATAGAAACCATGTTCCCCTTAGTGTGGACATGATTATTTAAGGGTCAATTCTAACGACCCATCCCTGTGAGGGAATAATATGAGATAATGCCAAGTGAAAAGTATTGTGATCCTATAAAAGCGATTAGTTGCATATTGAGTTTTATGAATCCATCCCAACGGACCGAAAGGATTCTCAATCATCCTTTCCCTAGGTTGGGTTCTCATAATTGGCATGACTAACAAAACACTGGGGTTGATCCACTACCGAGATTGTGAACCTAGTTTGATATGTTGGGACACCCCACATCCTTGTATGGGTTCTATATCTTTATATCAATATCTTCAAACATCCATTGTGTACATCCTCTTGGTGAGAACCGAAAAATGTTGAATCTTTGAGGGATACCATTAGTTCTATCAGACTTACAGCGTGACTTCCCTTGAGCGAGTATTGATACAAATTATCGAGAAATATTTAGGCTATAAATATAGTTTTGACCATACCATGAGACATTTAATCAACTTTGAGTAAATATGTATGGTTTATTTTATGTCTCATATTATGAATGATATATCATGTGAAGATATAACTACTCTTGATTCGTCATACTTAGTGATTTTTTGGTGTCAAACAAGGTATTTTTTATACTCACCCCTAAATGGTCTCTTCCGCCACATGTCATGTATTACATATAAGATCATATATTTTATGGGGTTTTCAGTAGAACATGAGTAGATAGAGTATAGATTTACTCTTGAAAGACTATGGTTTGTACCAGGTGTAAAAATTAATTGTTCTTCCCCATTTCTAAATCGAAATAATTCTTTAATGTTTCTCGTAGGATTTTATATGGATCATTTTTCATTCTAGTATTATTTTTGTACACTACCTTTTAGATTTAGATATATTAATTCCTTTTGTATCAATTTTATTTTACATTTCCACATTGTATGGTCTTGGGAATGATTGTGTGTGTAGGTACCTTAGTCTAAAGACTCCCATGTTTTTTTCAAACTAAATAAATTCTACTAGGTATCCACTATACTAGTATAGGTGTACTCGGTGTAGAAACACTCAGCTTTTTTATTACCATGCAGTCCCTAGTGGTTCGGGTCGTGATAACATTGTATTTAATAAATATGTATAAAAATTATTTCATCCTCTATTGGTTGAATCTTTTTTTATTTCATCCTTCTTGAGAATAACATTTTTATTTTTCATTAATTTTTGAAATATTTTATTATTGGATTATTCTAATACCAAATAACATGTTCTTTTTTTATAACCCTTATATGAAATGTCCATATAGATATTTGGATCGTTATGAAGTCCAATTACTTCTAAAAATATATATAGTAGTAATTTTCAATGATATTCTCATGATCCATGTTGTTTATTATCTAATTTATCCTCTTAATGAATCCATTATATTTAGGAGTTTTCATAAACTAAAATTAGATACATATCTGAATATAATAGAGGGGATATTTCACATTGATATTAGTGAACTTCATATATATTTTTTTGGATTTATTATTTTTCATCCCAAACATCTCCTTAAAAAGCCTAAAAAAATTGTAATATAATTAAACAACATGGTTTTATTAGTGATCACCATCATTTATGAAGTCTTACTATATACATTAATAAATATCACAGAATAGATTTTTCATCATTATATCATGGTTATATGTTCCATAGATATCACAAGATCCAACAAAAGAAATATAATATATTTCCTGTCATTAGTCATGTATAACAAGCAAATAATAATTCCATAAAAAAACACAAGTATCAACATGTTATCATGTTATCCTATGGATATCTCATAATAATTTATGCTTCAGCAATTAAGGATAAGATTTTTTTTCTTATGTAATGAATTTTATTTGTGCCACAAATTATTTTTTACCAACATTTTTTGAAAAAACAAATTCATTACTTTTATGGTATATATTTCATTTTATTCACATTCCCTGTTATATGATTGAATCAGCATTCATGTTGAAAGTAAACATCATCTTGGAAACATATATAATTTTTCCATGTCAAAAAATGACATAGAAATAAGATAAAATGACTATGACCATCAATTCAAATGATATTGAAGAGCCCCTATGAGGATTAAGAGCTATATAGAAGTGAATTTACAAAGGGAATGTTTAGAATCCCTCTTTTGAGAAATGATAAATATAGAAAAAGTCCTTAATATTCTTTACATAACAATAAAAAACATATTCGTTCTATTACCTTTAAATATAGATATCTATAAAATTATAATATAAATACTGATATTTTCATGAGAATATAATTCTTTTATTTTCATTTTATATTTATTTTTAAAATTCTCATAGATTAATGGGAGATCAATTACTAATGATGTGTTTTATAGGATTGAATGAGTTTAAAGGATGTCTAAAACATAATATAGTGTTTATGAAAACATACAATGATGATGATTTATAATATTAATTGGCAAGAGATTGGGGAAAAATATATTTTTCTCATCCTCTTCATTTTAATGATTTTATAAATTGTTTCCTAATAGTCGTGTCATTCCCACTTTTTTGGGTTGTGTTATATTTTTTTTCAAGGAAAAAAGAGTGTAAAAATGACGTTAATATATTGATGTAAAGGCTAAAAATTTGATTATAAGTCTAAATAATATTAATTATATGAGGTTTAATTGAATAGTTTTTTATATATGCCTTAGAAGGTGAATAAATTATGTGGGATATTATTTTGATTATGACTAGATATTTTAAAAAAATTTAAATTATAGTAGAATACATTTAATAAAAAATTGTTGTAGTCACTGTACTTCTGTATTATTATGTAAAATGATTTTTTCAATATATGAAATTATAATGATAGCTCATATGAATTATGAGTCTCTAGATATTGAATTCATAAGACTTGAATTTTGTAGATAAATTAAAAAAAATGGACATCTATTTTCTTACTCGACCTTCCAATCAGCTGAGAAACCATTGGATACAGGCCAAGCATAAATATATAATCAAGTTGATAATAACATATAGGTACTATGTCTTACACGAGTTGATAAAATTTTCAGTTTGTAGGAGGGAAAAGGGTGATTATTACCCACACGTGTGTGTCGGAAATATGATCCTCATGGTTACACCACCTCCCATTAGAATTAATTAATTTCTGGATGAAACACTAGAAAATAAATAATAGTAGCCTTAATAGAAGAGTTTTGATATGGAATTAGAAAAATGTATTCACTATTCACCATAAAAACATGAATAATATTGTGATCAATCATATAACATATGATATTTCTTCCTCACACATTATTGGTACATCAAATTATTGAATTAAACAAGTTGAGTTTTTCTGTTTATTAAGTTGAATAATTTAAGATTCCACAATGCATATAATGTTAGAGTTATTAAAACATAATAGGAACTTCATATGTTTATAATGATGAAATTTAAATGGTCATCAGAATATAAGATGTTTTTTTATTGGAATTTTTTGGGAATATTTTTAAGAATCTTTTGGTGTACACTCTATGTTCTCTTGAAGAAGACATAGCTAGGTGAAATCATCAGAAAAAGATTGTTTGGATTCCTCAGAAGTTCATGCATCCTATAATTAAATTTAACCAATATTGGTACTATGGATAGTGTGAAGGTTATAATGATTAATCATAGCCTTAATAGTCACTTGTTTTTTTAATGACTTGGGAATATGTCTACGATCATAAGAATTGATTCATATGAATTTGGAGATGGGTTGGTTATCGAAATGAGAATTCATTTGATATTTAATAACATGTTACATTGTTTTGTGATCGATTTTAAAATAGCATGATATTGATTTTTTTGTTCCTAGCTATTGTATGAGTAAAATGATAAGAATATACCATAAAATAGAAAATTTTGAAGGCTTTTTGTGTGTGTAAAACATACAATAAAAATTAAATGTGGGTATTGAAATAGTATGAATTCTATTTCCCGAATCTTGGTGGTAGTTAGGAAACAACAAATTGGAAACAAAATTGAGACCATACTAAAATGGTGATCATTGTTTGTTGAAAATATATATACTAGAAAAAAATAACAACATTATAGTTGAGGTCATGGTGACTCGACATTGAAATCAGAAAGTATCAAAATGAGAATATGGTGATCACAACTTCATGGAAGTATGTTTCTTTTGAGAAAATATTCCAGATGGAAAATTATGAGGTGGATTGTATATTGGTTCCTTTTTGGTTAACATTTTAGGAATCACACAATACTGAAATATTTGATGAGGTCCATCATGAAAATTTCAATTTCATATGAAACATTACAGTGTTGTGTATTTCATGCATACGTGGAACATCTTTCTAAATGAGATTTTTTTTGAGAATTTGAGTTTTGAATAAGAGTATGATATATTAAAAATCATGATGAATTTAATGATTATGATTCATTATTTTGAATCATTTAAAAGAAGAATTAAAATAAGAATGGAATACTGGGAATATTATGTTTTAAAATCAATTGATTTTGGAATTTCAATAGAGATGAATATGAAAATCCAAATTGTAATATTCATGTGGTTTTGTGGATATATATTCTAAGAAGATGATATAAAAAATATAGGGAAATTACTTGACTGTGCATGTTCTAAAAATATTCTAAGAGTATAAAAAAAGAATAATATGTAGTGATATGAATATATAGGTGTAACATATCCTATAATTCTATGATAAAGAAAGATAAACACCAAGTGATTTCATACGAATAGATAATAAAAGATAAAGAAGTTGATGTGAAGATAGAATCCAACATTGTTTTTTATTGATCATATTTAGGCTACAAATACGAGAGAGTCATCCTACGTTATTCCAATGGCTATATAAAACTATGGAGATGATAAAACCCATTTAATTGTAATGATTGATGAGAAATGTCATCCAAATTTTCTAAAATGGGCACTAGATTTTCATTGTTTATGTACATCAAAATGAGAAGGAAAAATCCCATATTATAATTAGAGTGTAGAATAAAAATCCACTTTTTTCATGGGACCTAGTTAATGATTGGAAAAATAAACTCTTGGAAAGATATTCTATACCAATAGTTTCAAAATGTTTCTATAGGTAGGAAAACTTTTGTGTAGTATGGTATTGGGATCGGCCAATACCAATGGTTTTTTCGAAATCGTTGGTATAGGAGACTATATATTCAAGTATATCAATGGTTTTATAACGACATATTGTATATATGTATACCAATAGTTTATTAACCGTTCATATATAACATCATTATAGAGTTTACTAAGGGTTGAAAAACAATCAGTATGGATTTTTACCAGTGGTTTATTAAATGTTTATTTGTATATATATTTTTAACCACTAAACCAATGGTTTTAATCCATTGGTATAGGTTTTTCCCATAATTCATCATAGCTTCCAGTGGCCTCCCATATTTTTCAAAAACATTCATACAACACTTAAAACATCACGAAAAATCCACTATAATAGCATGTATATATCATTAAATACAATATTATTCATTATTTCATCATTCAACAACATGTTTTATCAACTACATCCACAATATTATGATTACTCATGTCATATGTTATTCTTATACCCGTTTTCCCATATATTTTATTAATGATCCACTTTTTTCTGGGTTTGTGCCTCCTAGTTTGAAAATGAATGGGTTTAAATATTTTTCAATCACTTTAAAAATCAAAAATTAAATATTTGATATTTATATATTTGGGATTATAATTTGATGATTTAATGTACGATTGTTTGAATCCAAACTTCTTTAAAGACCATGGGTTCACTTGTTATTTTTTATCCTCAAAAAACTATTCACACATCACATGAACTTATTTTTTAATCAAGAGATAATTTAAAAACACCAAATTATTTTACCTCTCAATGTGATATAAGACCCAATATAGGGAAATGAACCATCTATTAGTTTTAATTACAATTATAGACATCCACCCATGACTTAAAATAATTATGGAACACAAATAGAGTAATGATATAATAGAACTGACTTTTAATTTAGGTTTCTAAGGAGTCTCACTTTCTTATACATGAACTCCTAGGCTATATTGTCTTAATTTATTATCATTGAAACCCACTATCCCTTAGATACCACTATAAAATGAATGATAAGAGAATATTAAAAACCAAAAACAATAGGGATTTGAGATGAAACAAATAATATTTAATGATAAACTATAACAAAATGGTTACCCAATATAAGAATTACAACTTGGAGACTCAGTTTATATAATTATTAACAAAACAGAATATATAAGAAAGGTATAAATCACAAGGCACTGAAATTATTGATCTAAATAGAAAACAAAAAGAACAATGCTATAAAATAAAAAGGAATGAAAAAATGATAAATATATAGAAGAATAACCCTAAACATAGATATAGATTACCAATTTGAAGTGAAACAAAAAAAATGACTTGAATACGGATCCTTGGTTTGGAAAAATGGTTTCCAAACTGAGAAAAATTATGGAGAAGTAGTTTAGAGAAAATAAAAAAAACTCCATGAAGAAAATTATAAATAAGATATCACAAAAATATTTGATGTTTTAGAAAAATAAAATGGCATCAATCAAGATGATTTGACTGCCTAGAAGAAGGATAAAATGCTAGGGAAGTGAGAATATTTGGTTTTGGGAAACACGCAGGTGGATAGGGAATGTTGAGGAAAACTGCATATTTGGGGAAAATTTTCCAATGGTTTAATTAAAACCATTGGGATAATATTTTAGAAAGTAACATATCCCAATAGTTTACTGAAAAAATTTGGATAGGGTGGTCCTAACCCAAAAGTTATATAAAACCATTATGAAACATATTTCTAAATTGCCATATACCAAGGGTTTGTGGAAAAAATTGTTATCAGTGCGTTGTAATAGAGTGTATTTTCTGTAGTGATAGGTTCATGGATATAGCCATTAATGAACATATTTTTATAGTAAAAATAAACTTTTTTCTGTGTGATAATAACAATTATACAGTTGGTATATAGTCATCTATAGAAAGGTAATTATCTATAAAAAATGGGGTTATCATGTGTTTATTTACCTCCCTATATCTTCTGACCGATGAAAGCGTAGAAAGAAAAAGGAGACATCCTCTTATCAAATAAGTGAAGAGGTGAAAAAAGATAAGAAAATTGTAATACAAGTATGTTGAAATTTATTCACCCACCTCATTTATTGTTGGACACATTTGTATCTGATCATAAGAATTTGTATAGGATCTTAGTCGCATCTCTATTTAATTCTCATATTTTATGTTTTTCTATGATTTGAGTTTCACTTTATAGAAGATATTTGAAGTATATATTTGAATATTCTATTAAATTTATTTTCATGGAAGCCATGGAACATATTTCATCAAAGACATAATATCTTGAATAAAAGAGAGGGAAATAAATTGATAAATACAACACCTTATAAATAAGAGAGAAAAAATTCTATAATAATTGAATATAATCAATGAATGGTTTATTAAAATATAGTTTTTTTTATTTTATTCATAAATAATATTTTCATGAGAATCTTAGATGCTCAATTAAAGTGGAATAAAAATTAATTTTCCCAAAAAAATCTCAATAAATAAAAATTATGAATTGAAGATGAATATGTAGTTTTTGAATCCACCATCATAGAAATGGAAAAAAAATCAACCAAATTAAAACCATCATTTCAATATTAAGAGCATGAAAATAAATAATTGTAAAAATTTTCCAATCGAGGAGATAATCACTATTGGGGAAGATCACATATCTGTTGAATCATATGATAAATCATATAATGATTCATTATTTTATTTGATAAGAATGTTGCATAATTTTTTCTCACAAGTATTTACAATTATTAATGGATCACTATAAATCATGTAGGTAGATGTCACCCTTCATGAATATGAGAAAAATAATATAGAATTGTTTTTAAAATATGTTATTGATGTGTATAATCCTCTCTAATAAGATAAGATCATTAAATAACACAAATTAAAATATATATTAAGGATTTTATATATTTTATAATGAATGGATCAATACAATAAATGAGGGAGATGATTCCAAAAAAAATTCAAATGATTGTAATAATTGATTTGAATAGATAACATGTGTTAATTTTGATCATCTTGAGGTAGTTAATGATGGTGAAATAATTTGACTATATTCAATAAGAGAATAACAAAATTCCTGAATATGATCTTACAATATCTATGAATTATTTTTAATATAGAATGAGTATAGTAGAGAATGATAAATATATTATTTGTAATAAATTAATGGATATAAAATTAATATTTAAAAATCCCTTAATATATATAATGATGTCTTACATAATATTGGAAGGAAAATTAATACCAAAAAAATACTAAGGAGGAATCTTATGATCAAATACCTCTATCTGATGGCATAAAAATCATGAGATCATAAACGTATCTAATCATGTAGTCACAATGGAGAAGGTTACATACAACAAAATAAATATTATTTGTTATAAATATGTTACCCTATCTAGTTCACATATATACATGAAAAATAATATATAATTTGAGGAATAAAAATAGAGAGTATTCTACCACTACATCCAATGTTGTTTCAATCATGTGTATGAGGAGGTGTTCTCTAAAGAAATCATAGACAATGGATGAAAAGGTGTAAAACTTTCATTGAACCAAAACTAGAAATGTAGAATCTAAAGTAATAATTAGTTCCAAGGAATACATATTATACTCAAACAGTTTCAAGAATAAATATTAATATTGTTGGATAAATTTTTCTATATCTAATGGTAATTATCAGGAAACATTTTTTAGAAGAAATCCCAAGAAAAGGAAACATCAACAAATGAAGATGAACAAAATTTATGTAATAAACAAGTCTGAAACACTTAGAAATATTTATGATGTTATGAATAAATATCCTCAAAGGGAACATTCATTTCTATAAAAAATAACATACAATGAATTTAAAATAATCACAAAATGAAGATCCTAAAATATAGATAATGAATATATTTGAATCATGGGAAGTAATTTAGGTAAACGTGTTGTATATAAAAATCCCAATAAGAGTATAAATAATAAGGGTGAGTCATACTTGGGATAGAAACTAAATATCAAAACCACTCAGTCTGTACCAAATAATTCAATGATGAATGACAAACAACAGATATAAGACTATTTAGTTTGTGAAACCATGTGTATGGATGATAAAGGCTGATCACATTCTTAAATAAGATTTGAAAATCAATATATCTAACTAGGCGAGATCGGGAAATATGGAAGATTAAGAAAAGGAAATTTACAAATGTGAAGAAACGATTCCACTAGAGTTTGAAATAGAATATCATGAGATGTTTTCAAAAGGGGAAACTGTTGTTTCTAATGATGAGATGTATCTGAGGTGAAACCAGTTCAAACACAATCCAAATGATTATATGAAAATAATATATTCCAAATATAAAATTTTGATGATCCCAAACTAAAAAATAAGAAATAAATGTTCCTATTTGGATGAAATTAAAAGGGTGATCACACAGAAGGCAAGAAGAACCCATTCTTACAATGAAAATGAATAATTGGAAAATATTTTTGCAAGAGTGAAGAGTCTATGCAAACATAGAGAAAAAGAGAAAATTGAAAACTGGTTGAGAAAATATGTCAATATGAATTCTCAAATTGGTAAGAAAATAATCTACATCTTTTTCTCTAATATTTTCAATTTTAGATTAGTACTAATATTATAAATAATTGAAGGTGAATATATTTTTGAAGAAGATAACTATAGATGAAATTTAATCTATTGAAACTAGGAAATAAAATTATGTATATTAAATAGGAAGAACTATTCCATATCTAAATCCATCACTATCGTAGAATAATATGTAATTTAATTATTTTAATAATATACGATAATAAGATTAACCATGAGGAAGTTAAAAAATAGAGGATAACCCATGAGATCGATTTTACCTTGAGAAACAATGAGAACTCTAAAATATCGTGCAATTTTTAAATTTATAGAATATTGTAAGATAATAATTATTTAGATGATATGAGTGTATTTTAACTCATAAATATTTCTCAATAATTGGTTATTTTATCATTGGAAATACATTTACATTAATAAATGAATAGAATTTTATTAACCATAAATGGATCCACGTTCGGGAATATAATCTAACCTGATATGTTATGTTTTGTTTTAAATGTTTTAATTTGTTATTTGAGATAAGTGAATTTATCTTAGGATTAAATTCATATAAATAAATATCAATTATTTATTATCATGAGCTTCAATGATAAAATGTTAATGAATCCCTAGAAGAAGTGAATTGGAAATTTCTATGAGTTAGTATCATTTTATTTGTGGTATGAAAAACACAATTGACTAATTCAAACAATATTGTTTTTTTATTCCATAATGGATAATGTAGATGTTGAATGAGATGAAGTATTTAAGATTTTTTAATAATTAATTGATTCCACATTCTTCAATACACTTTTCTGTAGTTATCCTGTAACGCCCTGACCCCACCTACCCAGAGTCGGTGCATTATTACGTAACATTGGCATGATCATAGAAGATCAAGTCTCGAAAGGCCGATTAGTTTAGTAGCCTTGGATACACTAGATACATTCATAAATGTTACATTACATCATAAAGTGAAAACTACAATTACATGGTCTCCATAATCCACACTCATATCCCCTTCAGACTATCCCTACAGGTCAGTCATAAAATATATCATCACATCCTGGGAAAAATAAAACATAGAAAGTGATGAGCTCAGATGCTCAGTAAGGATAACAATATAGCAGAAACATTCATAAATAAACATAAACATTTAAGGCAATGTAAAACTAAAACAAAAGCCTTTTAAACATGAACTTCATCATAATATGGAAAAAGTAAAATGAAATAATTCCATTTACTTTTTCACATGGATATTCTACAAGTCGAAAGATCACAAACAATATCAATAACCACTTTCATAATGATGGAATGCATATTCCCGAACTATCATAACCACATAGTCAAGCCCTTGTACCAAGACTACAAAAAAGATTTTGTCAAGGCCTTGTGCCATGAAAATAGTTTGTCTTATGAGACCTACTGGTGCATCTATGAGCTATACCGGGCTCCACCCGTCACATACTTAGTCCAATGCATTCCTTATATGAAAAGGTTTAAACATATCATAAACCATAACATAATCGTATCACATAAAACATGAATAATGGAAACATAAAATTTCCACATTTCAATCGCAAGATATCAATAAAAAATATTGATATGAGAAAACCATTTTCAATACCAAAATAAAATAAAAGTAAAACTTGGTTTTTATTTTTCATTTTAAAAAAAGTTATGGCTTGTAGGGGAAGTCGAAACTCAAATAATGGTCACGACGGCGGAGAAGTTGTTGTCGCCACATAGGTACAACAAAAAACATTCCTTTTTGTCATTTAGTAAAATTCTTATTATAAAAATATTCCATTGGAATAAATGTATGAGTCCAAGGGGTTTATACACCGTATAAAATAAAGTTGTGTATAAAACAAAATATGCCTCAATGAAAGGAGATTGAGGCGAAGTCCCTTACCTCGCGTCCTACTTGACTCGATCGTTCTTTGACCTCTTGAATAATAAACAAGAGTTAATTTCTACTTGCATAAGAACCATTTTCAAGTTCATTCATCCTTTTATATCCCTTATTACCATTTTATGAACATTATGTAATTATTTAAGTTAATAACGGTCGTTTTGAGGATATTTGGTACTTGAGTCAAAAATAAACTTATTATAACTACAAGTTGTTCATGTGATAAAATATCCATTATATATAGAATTATATTCATGATTTAGATATCATATATATCATACATATCCAGTATAAAAATTCATTTGTAATATTACATAACATTTACTGGTAAGAAATGAAATGCACTGTTCATGGAGACGGTAAGCCGTACGTACGCATGAACGCTAATTTCATTTTTATTTAGTATTTAATGGAATGAAATCATAATTATATAAAGTTATATTATAATTCCAGTATAATATCATATATAATATCATTTACTCCATCCTTTATACGTCCCACATATGGCATTAACGATTCAAATAACTTTGAGGGGGCGGTAGTCCGCACTTCCTAAAATGAAATTATTGTGTTTACCCATAATGGAAATCATAAAGGTATGCCATAAATGAAAAATATAGGATCATAAGGAAACATAAACATAATATATATCATATATAAATATAGTGAAATCTTAATGGCCACCATGAGAGGTGTTAAAAAAATATTGAACAATCATCGTTTCGTGAGGCAGTAATTCCCCAACCATAGAAACAATATGTTCTTTAACCATTAGTCAATGGTGTGTGTAAATGTAAATAAAATCCTTATCATAACACCATACTAGTATATTTAATATAATTTTTCTGTTACAAAATAATGGAATAAAAATAGTTTAAGGGGTTGGAGAAGCAAAATAAAATAAAAGAACATAAGAGAAGACATTACCTTAAAATCGGGTAACCCTTTTGGATTTGAGCCAAAGGCTCCCTTGGGAAGACTTATTCCCAAAGTGAGGAATCTAGGAGTAAGAGAGGGAAGTTTATAGAGTATTTGGACAGAGTTTGGCAGAGCCAAATTTCTTTGACGGTGTGAATAAGGTGGTAGAGGTGGGGGCCTTTTATAAGAGGAGAGGAGGGGCACTCTTGAAATGTCATGAAATGTTACATTATTATGAAATTATTTTCGGATTTTAAAGGACCCAAAATGATATATTTCTAGGATAAGGTGATAAGGGTTATAAATATACCCATCCAATTGGTTTTAGACAAGTGTATGTCTGAGATTGTACATGGTATTTTTATTTTATTTAATTTGATCATTAATGAGGTAATCGCTGCATCATCATGGTGTCATAAATAAATTTATTTATTTAATGTCTATAAATTATAATAAAAATTACCATTATGTAGGAAATATTTTTAGATTTCCAATTAATATTTATAGTCGAAATTTTAACTTATATAACCCCATGTAATAATTGTTTTAGTAAAACAACACATGTTTGTGCAATTTTATTTTTTCTTTAAATAAAAAGTTATTAATTTAATTTTTTCCCCAAGTTGCTCCATGGTTCCCCAAGCCTACCCATGAATTTTCTTGGTAGTCCATGACTGATACAATAAGTTTAGGATAATTGTAAAGATAATTTCATATAATTATAACATTATATTTACCTTAAATTACACTAATTACCTTTAATCGTGATTAATAAAACATAAAAGATACTATTCAACAAAAATTATTTTCATCCCATTGAACCAAATTTTACATCTTAATTACAAAAATGTATGTAGGATTTTTGAAACTAAATTCAAAGAAGCGTTAAAATTTCATTTAAAGGAAACATCAGTTTTTTAACTACCACTTAGTGGTTTCACTATTCATCAAAAAATTGATGTTTTCCAGAAAAATTCCAAAAATTCATCCGATGCTATAATCAATCATCTGAATTCAAAAATGATGTCTATATTAAAAAATTACAAACATATAAGTTGCATTAATTAATTTTATAATTAATTCCCATTTTCAAAATAAATAGCTTGTTTTTAAGAAACAATATCAATCAAACAATTGACAATTGTTTTTGTCCAAATTCAAAGTGAAATTAATTATAATTACCACCATTGGATAAAATGGGAAATGTATATTCTAATTATACTTTAAATCCACTCAATATTATAACTTATCGCTATAAATAATTTTTATTAAAAGGGTTGTTTTTAATTATCTTTCACTATTCATCGAAAATTGGATGTTCTTAGAAAAATACCATAAATTTAACTTAGGATATTTTCGATATTCTGAATCCAAAAATGAAGTCCAATAAGAATAATAAAATTTATAAAATTTCAAAAAGTGGGTATTACTATTCATAACGACTACTTTGATTGGTCACGGTGTGTTAGTATCTCGAAATTGCGTACATTCCAAGCCATTGCATTACTGAAACAAAAGCGTACGGTGGAAGCTTGGGGTGTTACATTCTCCCATCATTCAATAAATTGTGTCCTCACAATTTGAAACTGTTCTTCGAAAATAAAAGGTTCAAAGTAGAAAATACCTTTGTGGAAAACCCACATCAGAAATAAGGTTAATAAAAATATAACTTTAAAAGAAAGAAAGAGAAGTAAAAAGGTCACCCGAGATAGCCCATACTAGGATTCTATGAAAACATGGATATGGAGGAGAAAAAAATCCATCACGGTCTGATGGAGAGTTGTAGAAAATAGTATTAGGATGAAGTTAACTACAGGAAAATTACAAACTTGTGATTGGTTAAACGGTCTTTGATTCCCCAGTAGGAAAAGTTAACCAACAACGTATTTGTTTTAAATTACCTTTCAAAAGGTTGAGGAATTAAATTTGGAGATTTACTAAGAATGTAAAGAAATATACATACTTGTCATGTAGACTTTAATTCTTTAATAAATTTTTACCACAAACCTATCTTTCACTAAAAAAGGAATTAGAATTCAAAAATATTATATTTATCCTAATCGTACAAGGTTCCAAATATTAACACATACCATTTAAATTGGGAAAACTATTTTGTAATAACCATGGACTTCCTTTAGGCCAGTGGTAGGTAATAAAGGCATGTCACACTTTTGTTGTGGGTTCGATTCCTCCTGCTTTTTCCAACGCAATGGGTTATCCCCCGACCCGCAGGTTGTCCTTTTCCTAAAACAATAGTATTATAATATTCAAAAAATAATCTTCAATTTTTTTTAACCTTATACAATACTATCCAATGTTCAACATAATCAATTCCAACCTTTAGAGTTATCCAAAATACATGTGTCCAGACTCCCTCTAAAAGGTCTCTACATTCTAAAATCAATTGTGACATCAGATTCCCCAAAGTAATGATCCTCTTATTGTCACATACTAATAATATTATTTCCATAGTCATATTAAAACCTTAATGTGGACAACAAGTATTGTAGTACAACTGTTAAATATATCACATTATTCTTATAACCAGAATATAATCCTTGAGTCTAAAATCACCAATACATTAATTATTGCAAGTAAACTGTAGTAACAATATAATATTGGACTTGATTTCTTGGCATTTTCTGAGGTAAGATTCCCAGATTCTTAGGACATTCATTTGTATAATACCCCATTTCTCTACAATTGTAGCATTCAACATTAATAGCCTCTTTCTATACCTTGCAATCACGAGCCTGGTGACCTTTTTCTCCACATTTATAACAAACTCCCATTCCTTTTAGGAATGTACCGTGGTGATTCTTCCCACAATTATCACATAATAGAAAATCCTTCTTCCCCTTTTCCCTTTATCTATCTATTATTCCACCGTTATCTTTTCTCTTACTTTACTTTATTGTCATAACATTTAGAGAATTCTATTTCTATCTTGATAGCACACGAGACTATATCTTCATATGTTGAGAATGATTTTGAGACTAAGGTTCGACGGGGAAACAATTTTAACCCATCAAAGAAACAATCAATATTAATTCTTGGGTTACGTATATAATATGATGCATTCCTCGCTAACATCGTAATCTTATCCTCGTACTTTGTGACATTTTCATCCTCCTTTTGTATCACACTCAGAAATTTCCTTTCTATATCTGCTCGATGGTCACAAAGGAAGTATTTTTCTAAGAAAATCTCTTTGAACTCCCACCATTCCATATTTGATACTTCATCATCTTCCTTCATGTTTTGTATCAATGACCACCAGTGATCCGCATCTCCAGTGAGGTGATAATCTGCCATGAAAACTTTTTCCCTTTCACTACTCCCCAATGCGTGAAATATTTTCTCTATGGAACTTATCCATTTCTCAGTTACTAATAGATTTGTAATCACATTTAATGTTTGTGGTTGCTGCCTCACGAAGAGATCTAACATTGATCCTCCACGCTGCAGACCAGGGTACTCCATACGAGTAAGGTTATTATTCATAACCTGCATGAGTTGTCCCAGTATGGTGATAAGATGATTGGCACCAGTTGTATCACCAGCTCAATTATAATTATCTTGAGTAGGAGGAAAATCCCAACATGGAGTGCATGCATTAATACGGTTTCCATTTCTTCTAGTAAGCTCCATTTCTAAAAAATGGCATAAACTGGATTAGTTTATGAATAAAAATACAAATTTCCATACTTGTAAAACACTTTACGTAAATTGAACTATTTATGGATATAATCCATAATAATAAAAAGAAATTTTCTCTTTGAGGAAGTATATACTCAAAAACCCTTCATAATGGGTTGTAAAGAAAATTAGAAGTATCCTAAGCATATCCCCAGGGAGTGTCATAACCAAGAGTGCGGCATGGTCCGTTGTCGTGCACCAGTTCCCGTTCGAGTCTAGCACGAAGCGGTTTTTTCATGTTTTACCCCTAGGTACATCTGTTCCAGATCCTCCTCTACCTGCTCGTATCCAGATAGGGATGTATTTCTCATAAAACTCACAAAACCTCTATAATACCAAAATTCTAGCAAGTTCTTCTATACTAATTCTCAAAGTCTATCTGAGGGCTATGTTCTCTAATAAAAGTTTATCTAAATCTAGCTTCCAAGGATAGTACTAAACTGCCTCTGATACCAACTTCAATTCCCTGACCCCGGTAACCTAGTGTCAGTGCATTATTACATAACATTGGCATGACCACAGAAGATCATGTCTTGAACGATCGATTAGTTTAGTAGCCTTGGAAACACTAGATACATTCATAAATATACATTATATCATAAATTGAAAAACTAAAATAACATGGTATCCATAGTCCACACTCATGTCCCCTTTAGACAATCCCTGCATGCCAGTCTTAAAATATTTCTTCACATCTTTGGAGAAATAAAACATAGAATGGGGTGAGCTCA
This sequence comes from Viscum album, assembly GCA_963277665.1. Lineage (NCBI taxonomy): Eukaryota > Viridiplantae > Streptophyta > Magnoliopsida > Santalales > Viscaceae > Viscum > Viscum album. The sequence continues at coordinate 811,906,251 of OY728122.1, read as the reverse complement.
GATGCTCAGTAAGGATAACAATATAGAAGAAACATTTATAAATAAACATAAACATTTAAGGTAATGTATAACTAAAACAATAGACTTCTAAACATGAACTTCAGCTTAATATGGAAAAAATAAAATTAAATAATTCCATTTACTTATTCACATGGATATTCCTCTAGTCAAATAGTCACATACATTATCAATAACAACTTTCATAATGATGTAATGCATAATTCCAGACTATCATAACCACGTAGTCAAGGCCCTGTGCCAAGAATACAAATAAGATTTTGTCAAGGCCTTGTGCGGAGACACTAGTTTGTCTCATGAGACCTACTGATGCATCGAAGAGCTATAGCGGGTTCCACCCATCACATACTAAGTCCAATGCATTCCTTATATGAAAAGGCTTAAACATATCATAAACCATAACATAATCATTTCACATAAAACATGCATAATGGAAACCTAACGTTTCCACATTTCAATCACAAAATATCAATACAACAATTTGATATGATAAAACCATTTTCAATACCAAAATATAAAAAAAGTAAAACTTTGTATTTATTATTAATTTTAATAAAAGTTATGGCTTGTAGATGAAGATGAAACTCAAATAATGCTCACGGCGGCAAAGAAGTAGTTGTCGCCGCATACGAACGACAAACAAACAATCCTTTTTTTCATTTAGTAAAAAGCTTCGTATAAAAAGTTCCATTTTGAATAAACATAAAGTCCAAAGAGGTTTATACACCGTAGAAAAGAATGTTGGGTATAAAAAAATGTCTCAACAAAAGAAGATTGAGATGAAGTCCCTTACCTCGTGTCCGACATGACTCTATCCTTCATTAACCTCCTAAATAATAAACTAGAGTTAATTTCTAATTTATTAAGATCCTTTTTCAAGTTAATTATTCCTTTTATATCACTTATTACCATATTATGAACATTATTTAATTATTTAAGTTAATAATGGTCGTGTTGTTGATCTTTGGTACTTGAGCCAAAAATAAACTTCTTATAATTAGAAGTTGTTAATGTTGTAAAATATCCATTATATATAGAATTATATTCATGATGTACATATCATATATATCATAAATATCTAGTATATAAATTCATTTATAATATTATATACCTTTTAGAGGTATGAAATGAAATGCACCGTTCATGGAGACGGTAAATCATACGTACGCATGAACGCTACATTCATTTATATTTCGTATTTAATGGAATGAAATCATAATGATATAAAGGTATATTATAATTCAAGTATAATATCATATATAACATCATTTACTCTGTCCTTCATATATCCCACATATGGCATTAACGATTCAAATCACTTTGAGGGGGTGGTAGTTCGCACTTCCTAAAATTAAATTATCGCATTTACCTATAATGGAAATAATAAAGGTATGCCATAAATGAAAAATACATAAGCATAAGGAAAACATAGACATAATATATATCATATATAAATATAGTGACATCTTAATGGCCACCATGAGAGGTCTTAAAAGAATATTGAACAATCATCATTTCGTGAGGCAGTAATTCGCCACCCACAGAAACAATATGTTCTTTAACCATTAGACAAAGGATTGTGTAAGTGTAAATCAAATACATCCCATAAAAAAATCCTAGTATATTGAAGATAATGGTTTTTAAAAAAATAAAGGAATAAAAATAGTTTAAGGGGTTGGAGAATCAAAATAAAATAAAAGAACATAAGAGAAGACATTACCTTGAAATCAGGTAACTCTTTTTGATTTGAGCCAAAGGATTCCTTGGGAAGTCTTCTGCCCAAAGTGAGGCTTCTAGGAGTAATAGAGGGAAGTTAAGAGATTATTTGGGAAGAGGTTGGCCGATCCAAATGTCTTTGATGGTGTGAATTAGGTGGTAGAGGTGTGGGCATTTTATACATTGAGAGGGGGGCACTCATGGAATGTCATGAAATGTTACTTTATTATGAAATTATTTTTGGATTTTAAAGGTACCACAATGATATATTTAGAGGATAAGGTGATAAGGGTTCTAAATATACCAATAAAATAGGTTTTAGACAAGTGTAAGTCCTATATTTTACCTTATCTATTCATTTTATTTAAATTGTTCATTAATGAGGTAATCACAACATCATCAAGGTGTCAAAAATAAACTTATTTATTTAATGAATAAAAATTATAAAACAATTACCATGATGTAGGAAGTCATTTTAGATTTCCAATTAATATTTATAGTCGAAAAGATAACTTATATAACCTATGTAATAGTTATATTAGTAAAACAACACATGTTTGTGACAATTTTATTTTTACTTTAAATAAAAAGTTATTAATGTCATTTTCATACCCAAGTGGCTCCATGGGGTCCCCATGTTGACCCATGGATTTTCTTGCTCGGCGATGACTCATCCAATAAGGGTAGGACAAGTGTAAAGGTAATTTCATGTTATTATATCATTATATTTACCATAAATTACACTTATTACCTTTAATCGCGAATAATAAAACTTAAAAGATAGTATTCACCAAAATTTATTTTCATCTCATTGAACCACATTTTATGTCCTAATTACAAACTTTTATATTGGATTTTTGATATTAAATTCACAGAAGCGGTAAAATTTCATTTAAACGAAAAATCAGTTTTTTAACTACCACTTAGTGGTTTCACTATTCATAAAAAATTGATGTTTTTCAGAAAAATACCAAAAATTCATCCTAAGATATAATTCATATTATGAATTCAAAAATGATGTCTATTTTACAAAATTAAAAACATATGAGTTACATTAATTAATTTTATAATTAATTCCAGTTGTCAAAACAAATAGCGTGTTTTTAAGAAATAATATCAATCAAAAGATTGACAATAGATTATGTCCAATTTCAAAGTGAAATTAATTATAATGACCACCATTGGATAAAATAGTAAAACTATATTATAATTATAATTTAAAACCACTAAATAGTATAATTTATCACTATAAATTATTTTGATTAAAAAGGTTGATTTTAAGTATCTTTCACTATTCATCGAAAATTGGATGTTCTCCGAAAAATATCAGAAATTAAACTTAGGATAATTTCGATATTCCAAATCCAAAAAGGAAGTCCAATTTGAATAATAAAATTTATAAAATTTCAAAAAGTGTGTATTACTATTCATAATGGCTACTTTGATTGGTCGCGGTGTGTTAGTATCTCGAACTTACGTACAATGCAAGTCATTGCATTATTGAAATAGAAGCGTACCGTGGAAGAATGGGGTGTTATATTTTCCCCTCCTTCAATAAATCGTGTCCCCGCAATTTAAAATTGATCATCAGAAATAAAAGGTTGAATGTAGAAAATACCTTTGTGGAAAACCCACATCGGAAATAAGGTTAATAAAAATATAACATTAGAAGAATGAATGAGAAGTAAAAAGGTCACCCGAGATAGCCCATACTAGGATTCTATGAAAACATTGATATGGAGGAGAAACAAACCATCAAGGTCTGATGGAGAGTTATAGAAAATAGTTTTAGGATGATGTTAACTTCAAGAAAAATACAAACTTGTGATTTGTTAAACGGTCTTCGATTCCCCGTTAGGTAAAGTTAACAAAAATCATCTTTGTTTTAAATTTCCTTTCATAAATTTGAGGAATTCATTTTGTAGATTTACTAAGAACATAAAGAAATATAATTACTTGTCATGTAGACTTTCATTCTTCAATAATTTTTTACCACAAACCTATCTTTCACTCATAAATGTAGTAGAATTAAAAAATATTATATTTATCCTAATCTTACAAGGTTCCATATATTAACACATACCATTTAGATTAGGAAAACTATTTTTTAATAACCATGTACTTCCTTTAGGCTAGTGGTAGGTAATAAAGGCCTATCGCACTATGGTTGTGGGTTCAATTCCTACAGCTTTGTCCGACACAATGGGTTATCCCCCGACCTGTAGGTTGTCCTTTTCCTAAAAATATAGTATTGTAATATTCCAAAAATAATCTTCAGAAATGTTTTAACCTTAAACAATTCTATCCAAAGTTCAACATAATCTATTCCAACCATTATAGAAATCCAAAATACATGTGTCCATACTCCCTCTAAAAGGTATCCAAATTCCAAAATCAATTGTGATATCAGATTCCCTAGACAAAGTAAAGATCCTCTTATTGTCACATACTGAAAATATGACTACCTTAGTCATATTAAAATCTTAATGTGAACAAAAAGTATTGCAGTACAACTGTTAAATATATCACATTATTCTTATAACTAGAATATAATCCTTGAGTCCAAAAGCACCAATACATTAATTATTCCACTTAAACTGTAGTAACAACATAAGATTGGACTTTATACTGTGGCCTTTTCTGAGGTAAGTTTCCCTAACGCTTAGGAAATTCATTGGAATAATGACCCATTTCTCTACAATTGTAGCATTCAACATTGATAGCCTCTTTCTTTCCCTTGCAATCACGAGCCTGGTGACCCTTTTCTCTACATTTATAACAAATCCACATTCCTTTTAGCCTTGTACTAGGGTGATTCTTCCTTAAATTATCGCATAATGGAAAATCCTTTTTTCCATTTTTCCCTTTATCTGTCCCTTGTTCCACCTTTCTCTTCTTCTCTTTCTTTACTTTATTTTCATAAGATTTAGAGAATTCATTTTCTGTCTTGATAGCACATGAGACTATATCTTCATATGTCGAGAAATATTTTTAGACTAAGGCTTGATAGAGAAACGATTTTAACCCATCAAAGAAAAGATCAATCTTAATTCATGGGTTACGTATATAATCTGCTGCATGCCTCGCTAACATTGTAATGTTAACCTCATAATTTGTGAAATTTTCATCCTCCTTTTATCTCAGACTCAGAAATTTCCTTTCCATATCTGCTCGATGGTCATGAGGGAAGTACTTTTCTAAGAAAAGCTATTTGAACTCCCCCCATTCTATATTTAATACTTCATCATCTTCCTTCGTGTTTTGTATCAATGGCCACCAGTGATCAGCATCTCTAGTGAGGCGATAAACTGCCATGAAATTTTTTCCCTTTCACTAATACCCAAAGCCTGAATTATTTTCTCTATGGAACATATACATTGCTCACCTACTAATGGATTTGACATCCCATTGAATGTTGGTGGTTGCTGCCTCATGAAGTGATCTAACATTGATCCTCCACATTGCGGATCAGGGTGCTCCATACGAGTAAGGTTATTATTCATAACCTACATGAGTTGTACCAGTATGGTGATAAGATGATCAGCACCAGTTGTATCACCAGCTCAATTATTATTATCTTGCGCAGGATGAAAATCCCTACATGGAGTGCATGAATTGATACAGTTTCCATTTCTTCCACTTGGCACCATTTCTAAACAATGGCATAAACTGGATCAGTTTATGAATCAAGATACATATTTCCATACTTGTAAAACACTTTACATAAATTGAACTATTTATGGATATAATCCATAATAATAAAAATAAATGTTTTCTTTGAGAAAGTATATAGTCAAAAACCCTTCATAATGGTTTGTAAAGAAAATGAGAATTATCCTATGCATATCCCCCAGGAGTGTCGTAACCAAGAATGCAGCAAGACCCATTGTCATGCACCAGTTTCCGATAGAGTCTAGCTCAAAGTGGTGTTTTTGGGTGTTACCCCTAGGTACATATGTGCCAGATCCTCCTTTACCTGCTCGTATCCAGTCGGGGATGTATTTCTCAAAAAACTCACAAAATCTCTATAATACCAAAATTCTAGCATGTTCTTCTATACTAATCCTCAAAGTCTATCTTAGGGCTATGTGTTCTAATCAGAGTTTATCTAAATATATCATTCAAGATAAGTACTAAACTTCCTCTGATACCTACTGTAACGCCCCAACCCCAGTTACCTAGAGTTGGTGCATTATTAAGTAACATTAGCATGATCAAAAAAGATCAAGTCTTGAAAGAATGATTAGTTTAGTAGCCTTGGAAACACTAGATACAATTATAAATGTTACATTACATAATAAAGTTCAAAAATACAATAACATGGTCTCTATAGTCCACACCCATATCCCCTTAAGACTATCCCTGTATGTCAGTCATAAAATATTTCTTCACATCATGGGAAAAATAAATCATAGAAAGGGGTGAGCTCAGATGCTTAGTAAGGATAACAATGTAGAGGAACCATTCATAAATAAACATAAACATTTAGGGAAATGTATAACTAAAAAAAGGTATTTAAACTTGAACTTCATCATAATATGGAAAAAATAAATGAAATAATTCTATTTACTTATTCAAATAGATATTCTACTAGTCGAATAATCATATACAATATCAATAACAACTTTAATAATGATGTAACACATAAATCTAGACTATCATAACCACATTGTCAAGGCCTTGTGCGAAGACTACAAATAAAATTTTGTCAAGGCCTTGTACCAAGACACTAGATTGTCTCATGAGACCTAATGATGCATCGAGAAGCTATAGCAGGCTCCACCCGTCACACACTAAGTCCAATGCATTCCTTATATGAAAAGGGTTAAACATATCATAAACCATAACATAATCGTTTCACATAAAACATGCATAATGGAAACATGAAATGTCCACATTTAAATCACAAGATATCAATAAAAAACATTGATATTATAAAACCATTTTAAATACCATAATAAAAAAAAGTAAAACTTGGTATTTATTTTTCATTTTTAAAAAATTTATGGCTTGTAGAGGAAGCCGAAACTCAAATAATGGTCACGGCGGCGGAGAAGTTGTTGTCGCCGCATACGTACGACAAAAAAAATTACTTTTTGTCCTTTAGTAAAACACATCATATAAAAATATTCCTTTTGAAAAAACATAAAAGTCAAAGGGGTTTATACACCGTATAAAAGGAAGTTGTGTATACAACAAAATATGTCTCAATGAAAGGAGATTGAGATGATGTCCCTTACCTCGTGTCCGACATGACTAGATCATTCTTTAACCTCCTGAATAATAAACTAGAGTTAATTTATACTTGATTAAGAACCTTTTTCATGTTAATTATTCTTTTATATCACTTATTACCATGTTATGAACATTATGTAATTATTTAAGTTAATAAAGGTCGTTTTGTTGATCATTGGTACTTGAGTCAAAAATAAACCTTCTTATAATTACCAGTTGTTCATGTGGTAAAATATAAATTATATCAAGAATTATATTCATTATTTAGATATCATATATATCATACATATCCATTATATACATTCTTTTATAATATTACATCACATTTAGATGTAAGAAATGTAATGCACCGTTCATAGAGACGGTAAGCCGTATGTACGCATGAACGCTACTTTCATTTCTATTTCATATTTATTGGAATGAAATCATAATGATATAATGGTATATTATAATTCCCGTATAATATCATATATAATATCATTTACTCCATCCTTTATACGTCTCACATATTGCATTAACGATTCAAATCACTTTAAGGGGGTGGTAGTCCGTACTTCCTAAAATGAAATTATCGCGTTTACCCATAATGGAAATCATAAAGGTATGTCATAAATGAAAAATAAAGAAGCATAAAGATAACATAAAAATAATATATATCATATATAAATATAGTTACATCTTAATTCCCACCATGATAGGCGTTAAAAGAAGATTGAACAATCATCATTTCGTGAGGCAGTAATTCACCAAACACAGAAACAGTATGTTCTTTAACCAATAGAAGAAGGTGGGTGTAAGTGTAAATCAAATTATTCTAATAAAAAAATCCTAGTATGTTTTATATACTTGTTTTGTTACCAAATAAAGTAAAAAAATAGTTTAAGGGTTTGGAGAAGAAGAATAATATAAAAGAACATAAGAGAATAGATTACCTTTAAATCCCGTAACTCTTTTTGATTTGAGCCAAAGGCTTCCTTGGGAAGACTTTTTCACAATGTGAGGCTTTTAGGAGTAATATAGGGAAGTTTAGAGAGTATTTGGGCTATGTTTGTCCGATCAAAATGGCTTTGATGGTGTGAATAAGGTGGTAGAGGTGGGGGCCTTTTATAAGAGGAGAGAAGGGGCACTCTTGGAAAGTCATGAAATGTTTGAAAATATTATTTTATTATATAATTATTTTCAGTTAATAATGGTCCAAAACTCATTAATAAGAAAGATAAGATGACTAATGTTTGAAATAAAATCATTCAAAAAGAATTGTAATGGTTTTGGATATTTTTTTAATTTTTATAATCTCATTTATTTAAATCAATCTTTAATGAGGTAAACACTACATCATTATTATGTCATAAATAATTTTATTTTTTTCATGTATAAAAATTAAAAAATACCACAATGTTGGAAATATTTTTAGATTTCAAGTGAATATTTAGAGTCAACAAGATTTCCTATATAACCCATTGTAATAATTATTTTACTAAAAGATATATCTTTATGTCATTTTTTCCTTACATTGAATTAATTAATATAAAGTGTCATTATAACTATCATGTGGCTCCATGGGGTCCCAAAATCGACCAATGGATGCCCATTGTCAGACATGTATCAACCAATAAGAATAGTACACGTGTTTGGGAAATTTAATATTACTATAATAATATTTTTTACCCTTATTTACTAGATTTACCCTTTAACCATGGTAAATAAAATATTTACTGATGTAAATATTCATAATGTCTAAAAATAAAAGTTACGTACTTACACAATTTGGACCCCCTAAATCCAAATATTGAATCAATTTTTTTCCAAATTAAAATCACATAAGTTGTAGAAATTAATTTAAAAGTAATTCCCGTTGTGAAAACAAAAAACATGTTTTTAAGAAATAAAAACTATCAAATGTTGGACACTTGTTTATGTCTAGTTTAAATGTGAAATTTCATACAATGACCTAAATTACATTAAATGATAAAATTAAAATCTAATGATACTTTAAAACCCCTCAAATGTATAATTTATCAGTATAAATTATCTTGATAAAAAAAGATGTTTTTATATAAAGTTTATTATTTTTCACTATTCATCAAATATTGAATGTTGTCAGAAGAGTACCAAAAATTCACCCTAAGATAATTTTGATATTTAGGATCCAAAAATGAAGTTAATTTTGAAAATTAAAATTTATCATATTTCAAAAGGTTGGTATTACTATTTACAATGGATAGTTTGATTAGATGTGGTGTGTTTGAATCTCGAAGTTGCGTAGAACGCAAACTATTGGAATACTCAAAGGAAAACATATCATGGAATCTTGGGGAGTTACATTCTTATTTATTTAAAATAATTTTGTCCTAGAAATTTATAGAATATTAATTTTTAAAAAAATAAGGTAATACTTCATCACAAGTTCCTCGAGTTCTCATGTTGCCTCTTCCTTCTTATGGTTTATCCATATAACATTCACTAGACAAGTCAACTAGTTTTCAGCAGTTGTTCTATGACATCATGAATTATGATAGGCTCTTTGCAATAAGACAGGTCAGGTTCCAGTTCTATTTATTCATAGATGAGTACATGTGTTGGGTTAGGCAAGTATTTTCACAACAGTGATACGTGGAACACATAATGAACTTTTGAGAGACTTGGTGTCATTTCCAAAAGATAAGATACAACTCCAATTCGTTCAAGAATTTCAAAAGACACGATATAACTGGAACTTAATGTTCCTTTCTTAATGAATCTTATAACACCCTTCCATGGAGAGTCATTCAAGAAAACATTATCTCTAATATGAAATTCTGAATCTTTCCTTCGATTATCCGCATATATCTTTTTCTTACATTGTTCTGCTTTGATGTGGGTTTGGATAACCATCATACTTTCCATTATTTCCTCAAAAAGCTCTAGGCCTATCATTTTCCTTTCACCAACATCATCCCAGCAAGTTGGTGTGTGAAATCGATTTCCATATAATGCTTCAAATGGTGCCAACTTAATACTTGAATTCCAAATATTGTTATAGGAAAATTCTACCATACGTAAATACTGATCCCACCTACAATGAATGTGAAGCAAGAACGATCTCAGCATCTCTTACAATGTTTGAATAGTAACTTTTGATTGTCCATCAGTTTGAGGGTAGTAGGAAGTGCTCAAATGAAGTTCAGTATCCAAGGCCTTCTGAAGACATTTCCAGAATCTTAATGTAAAATGGGGATCATGTTTAGAAACAATCGATACGGGTACTCCATGAAGTCTGTCAACCTAATGAATATATAGTATTGCTAGACGTTCAAGTGGTAAATCTTATCTTATGACAAGAAAATGAGATGGCATGGTAAGATGATCAACAATCAACCATATTTCATCTTTCCTTCAAGGAGTCTTTGGTATCCCCATGACAAAGTCCATCCTAATATCATCCCATTTCCACTCAGGTATGGCAAGAAGATGCATGAATCCTATATGATGTTTTATTCTAACTTTAACTTGTTGAAAAACCCTACATATTGACACATAATCAGCAATCTCTCTATTCATGTTTTCCCACAAAAAATGTTCCTTAAAATATCTATATATCTTAGTGCTACTAGGGTGTATAGAGAAATTGGAGCTATAAGCATCATCCAACAATTCCCTTTTTAGATGAGGTATGTCAGGAACACAAAATCTATTCCCAAATTTCAAAATCCCATCTTCATATACCAAGTCAATTAATCTCACATCATTCACAACATTAATTTTATTTTGAAACTCCTCATCATCAATCTGAGAAATTTGTATCATTTCTAGTAAAGTGGGTTTAGCAACAATTTGAAAAAGTATTATGGTTTTTCATTCCATGATTATTCTCATATCCATGTTTAATAGATCCATGAACAAAGGATCCATTTCAACTATCGTATTTTTCAAAACTCCATGATCCTTTCTACTCAAAGAATCAACCACCTTATTTTCCTTCCTTATGTGTTAGTGTATGGTGAAATACTAATTCTTGAGTAGTTCTATCCATCTCCATTTCCTCGTGGTTGGTTCTTTTTTTGAGAAAATATACTTCAAACTCTTGTGATCCGTATAAATCTCACATTTTTCACTATACATATAGTGTCTCCATATCTTCAAAGGAAGGATTGGAGCCTCTAACTCACGATCTTGAGTGGTATAGTTTTGTTCATGATTTTTTAGTTGTCATGATGTATTGGAAATGACACTTTCATTTTTTATAAGGACACAACCAAGTCGTTTATTTAGAGAATCACTATAAACAACATACCTATCATTCCTCTATGGTAGAGTCAATATTAAAGAATTGACTAATCTTCTATTCAGTTCTTCAAAACATTCTTCACACACTTTTTTCAAATCAAATTTAACCCCGTTACATGTGAGCTTGGTTAATGGATTAGCCAATTGGGCAAAATTTGGACGAATCGCTGATAATAACCTTATAAAACAATAAAATTATAAACCCTAGTTATAATCATCAGTGTGGCAATTCATGGATTGCCTTGGTCTTTGAAGGATCAATGCAGATTATATCCTTAGAGATAATATGGCCATGAAATGAAATCTCCTGAATCCATAATCCACACTTCTTAAACATACCATATAATTCATTTCATCTGAGGGGTTTCATAATAGTGAGCAATAAAATTTTCATGATCTTCATAGATTTTTGACTAAACATGATATCATCAATAAATACCACAACAGAGTCATCTAGATATTCCTTGAACACTATGTTTATTAGATCCAAGAAGACAAAGGGTGCATTAGTCAGTCCAAAATGCATTACTGTAAACTCGTAATTCCTATACCTAGTTTGAAATATTGTCTTTAGAATGTATTCTTTCTTCACAAACAACTGATGATATCCAGATCGATGGTTAATCATTGATAAATATTTTTTCTCAATGAGGTTGGTCAAATAAATCATTAATGTGAGGTAGGGGATAATTGTTTATTACTGTTATATAATTTATCTCCCTGTAGTCAATGCACAACCTCATAGATATATCTTTCTTCTTAACAGAAAGAAAATGGGCTCCCCATAGAGAAACAGTAGGGAGAATAAATCCTTTATTACTCAACTCCTCTAGTTGTTTCTTCAGTACCACTAGTTTCACAGTGTCCATTCTATAATGGGTCTTTGATATGGGCCTTGAATAAAGAATTAAATCAATGGAAAACTCAATTCCTCATTTTGGAGGTTTTCCAGCTAAATCCTCTTGAAATACATCAACATATTATTGTACAATATGTACATCCTCTATTTGAACATTCATTTCCTCACCCATAGTTATTTCACTCTTTTCTTCCCCAATAATTGAATTTATTGTAACTACATGGGTTGATCTTGAAAAGAATCAAATGGTGACGTTTCTTCTCTAAAGATAAGTTATTCTTTATCATCATCAATAATTGTAAACTCATTCTTTTTTATAATAAATAATCACATCATGGTCCAAAATCCAATCCATACTGTGGATTATATCATATTAAATCATGGGTATGACAATGAGATCAGTGGATAAAAGACATTTATATACCCCAATGGGGACTGATTCAGAAAACATTATTGCAATGAAACTTCCATTAGGAGTTTTGACTGATAACTCCCTTGTTAAATCAAATTGAAAATATCTAATTTTCATAGGAAACATGGATGATATGAAACAATTCGAAGATCCTGAATCAATTAAAGCAATGGATAAATTTGATGAAACCATTAAATTACCTGCCACCATTTCTTTCAGAGTTTCATACTCAATAGTAGTGATTTCCTAATCTTTTCCTTACTCCCATGGCCTTTTGTGAGGTAAGATTCCTTTTCACTTAATACATTCATTTTCATAATGCCGAATTTCATTACAATTGTAGCATTCAACATTGATAGCCTCTTTCTTTTCCTTGCAATCTCAAGCATGGTGGTTTTTTTCACCACACATGTAACAAAATATCATTCCCTTCAGGAAAGTACAAGGCTGTTTCTTCCTACATTTATCGCATGATGGATAATCAACTTTTCCCTTCTCCCCCTTATTTCCATTTCTTGAGTGTTAAAAAAAATCTCTTCTTCTATTGTTTTTCTTTAAATTTGTAAGAAACAGAAAACTCATTTTCTATCTTGATATCAAATGAGACAATATCTTCTTATGATGACAAGGATTTTGTGAATAATTCTAGATAGAGAAATAGTTTTAACCCATAAATAAATCAATCAATGTTACTCCTTAGGATACATATATAATCTGCAGTATGCCTTGCTAACCTGGTAATGTTATCCCTATACATTGTGACATTCTCATCCTACTTTTTCCTCAGACTCAGGAATTGTACTTCCATATATGCATGATGTTCATGAGGAAAGTATTTTTCTTTGAAAATCCATTCAATCTCCCTCCATTCCATATTTGACAATTCCACATCTTCCTTTTTGTTTTAAATTAATTACCAAAATTGATCTGAATCTCTCATGAGGTGATAAACTGCCATAAAAACATATTCCCTTTCCCTACTCCCCAAATCAAGAAATATTTTCTCTAATGAACTTATCAGATACTCAACTAAAAATGGATTTTTAGTCCCCTTGAATTTTGGTGGTTGTTTCCTAATGAATTTGTCTAACATTGATCCTCCGCATTGTGGATGAGGGTGTTGTATATAGGTAAGGTTATTATTCATAACATGGTTGAGTTTTCCCGGTATGTTGATAGGATGATCAGCACCAGTTTCATCACCATCTCCACTATAATTATCTTGGGTAGGAGGCCAATCCCTATAGGGATTACATGCATTGATACAGTTTAAATTATTTCCACTAGGCGGAATTTCTAAAAAATGACATACACTATATTAGTTAACGAATCACAATACATAATTCTAAACTTGTAAAACACTTAAAATTAATTGACTTGTATATGTATATAATCCATAATAATAAAAAACTTTTCTTTTAAGTGGTATATAATCATAAATACTTCATAATGGTTTGTAAAAAAAATGTGAATTATCCTTAGAGTGTCCCCAAGGAGTTTTGTAACCCATAGTGTAGCATGTCCCGTTGTCATGTACTAGGATACCTAGAGTCAAACCTGAAACTCCAGGTCAAAGTTTTCACTCCTAGTTATATAAGTTCCAGAGCTGCCTCTACCTGCTCGTATCCTGATATGGATGTATTTTGTGGAAAACTCACCAAATTTCTACATTACCTAGATTATAGGATGTTCTTCTATACTAATACTTAAATTCTATCTTAGTGTAATGTTCTATAATCAGGGTTTTTTTAAATCTAGATTCTAAGGTTTGTACTCAACATCCTATGATACCAACTATAACACCCCAACCCCAGTTACCTAGATTTGGTGCATTATATTAATGCATTGGCATGATTATAAGGAATCATGTCCCGAAAAAATGATTAGTTTAGCAATCTTGGAAAATAGATTACATACATGAACATTATATTAAATTATAAAACAAAAAAACAAAAACAACATTTTCTCCATTGACCACATTCATATCCCTTAGACTATCCATACAGGTTATTCATAATATAATTCTTCACATCCTACAAAGAAAAAAACATAGAAAGGGAGAGCTCGGATGCTCAGTAAGGATAAAAATATAGCGAAAACGTTTATACATAAGCATTAGCACTTAAGAAATTGTATAAAAGTAAAACAAATGCCTTTTAAAATTAAAACTATGACTAATATGGAAATGATAAAATAAATAATTCCATTTAGTTATTAACATGTCTATTATACTAGTTGAATAATCAAATGTAATATCAATAGAAAAAAATCATAATGACGTAATGCATAATGTCGGACATCAAAACCTCAATGTCTAGGCCTCGTGCAAAGACTACAAATAATATTTTGTCGAGGCCTTGTTCCAAGACACTAATTTGTCTCATGGGACCTATCGATGCATTGAGGAGCTATAGCGGGCTCCACCCTTCACTTACTAAGTCCAATGCATTCCACATATGAAAATATTAAAACATAACATAAATATTCATATTAAAAATAGCTTATGAAATGTCAATATTTTAACTATAAATCATTGATTGTATAAAAATATCACATTCACAGTCAATCATATCGTAAATCACTCAATAACCTATTTGATGATTGTATTTATAATAAATCTCCCTCATTGATGAATAATATCCAAATGGTGCTGACATAGTTGAAGTTGATTAGTAAAACTCTTTGAGAGAAATACACGTTTTTCATGAAAACATTTAAAAGTCACACAATTTATAAAGGAAGACATCTAATAGAATGTTTTTAATCAATGTTTCCCATTAATATATGATACTTTTTAAATAATTAACATTTTAAAACATTCGTGTCCATATAAATAAATCCTTTAAATCCATTTTGAAAACATGGACATTAATTAGAATGATTTAGAAGAATAAATATTTAAACCATTAAAATGATAATTTAGTTAATTATTCTATTAAAATTAATCCTTTTGAAAACATATTTTATCTTACATTGACATGGATAATAAATATGTCCCAGTAAATATTTACACATAAACAATCATGAATAATAATGAGATTGAGGAATTAACCCTTAACTTGTACCATTCCTTGGTAGAGGGTATGTAAACCTCCAGTATAATATTTAAATTAGTGTTATTAAATTATAAAATAACCACATACATAAATATTATATCATATATGATATTTTAATATTACTTTGTTAATAATATTTTAGTAGTATCATTGTTTCGGATGTTAACTGATTTTTTTTCCTTTATATGTTTTGTTATGTAAGTCATGTTTGTTATGGATAAGATGTATTGGATTCTTATCCAGAATGATATAATATTCTTAAATATTAATTTTGATTATCCAATTAAAATTATTAATGAATGGTTACGATGGGGAATGAATCTCATCTTGTTCATGGAGAGGGTAATTCGTACGTACGCACGAACACTAATATCATTTAATTTATTTATTTAGAAGGAAAGAAAACCAAATGATACATATGTATATTATTATTACAGTATATTATAATATTTTATATATTTTACATAAGATCATCAACTCTATCCTTTAATTATTCCATGTGTGGTATGAACGACTCATATCTCTTTGAGGGGGTGGTAGTCCACACTAACACAAATATTTTTTTGTATATATACTCTATGAAAAGCATAATGGTATGCTATAAAAGATAATTAAATAACATTATATATTAAATATATATCATAAATATCTTATATAATTATAGTTCCATGATAATTACCACCATAATAGGTGGTAGTAGAAGATTGAACAATCATCATTTCGTGAGGCAGTAGTTTGCCCTCCACAGAAAAATTATGTTCAATACACATTAGGTGGAGGGATGTGTAAGTTTAGTTCAAATACAACTCATTAAAAAATCATATTATATTGAGGATACATTTTTTTTATAAAAGAAATGAATAAAAATAGTTTATGGGGTTTGAGAAGTAAAATAAATGAAAAGAACATTAGAGGATATGTTACCTTTGAATTGGGTAACTCCCATGGATTTTAAACAAAAGACTTCCTTGAAGTGCCTTTTGTCTAAATTAAGGCTTCTAAGTGGAAGAGAGAGATTTAGAAAGACTAATTGGGCCGCGGTTGGATGATCCTTGTTGCTTTAGAGGTGTGAGAAATGGGTTAGAGATGGGGGATTTTTATAAGGGGGAGGAGGGGAACTTTTGGAATGGTTGAAAATATTTTTTGATTATATAATGATTTTGGGTTTCAAAAGTTAAATAACTCATTAACGTAGAATATATGACGACTCATGTTCGAATTAAAATCACCCAATAATAATTGGACAGATTATGGATATTTTTTTAATTTTTATAATCTAATTTATTTAAATCATTCTTTAATAATATAAAGACAAATTATTAGTGTGTAATAAGTAATTTTTTTTTATTTGATTTCTAAAAATTATAAAACAAATACCATGATGTAGGAAATCTTTTTAAATTTAAAATGAATATTTATAGTCTAAATTACTACTTACAGAAGCACTTTTAAAATTATTTTACTAAAAGATATATGTTTTTGTCATTTTTGTCATTACATTAAATTAATTAATATAAAGTGTCATTATCACTCTCATGTGGCTCCATAGGGTCACCAAATAAACCCAAGTATGCCCATGGTATGAAATTTATAAACCAATAGTAATAGGACACATGTTAGGGTAATTTGATATTATTCTAATAATATTGGTTTTCCCTTATTTACCAGATTTACCCTTTAACAATAGTAAATAAAATATTAATTGAAATAAATATTCATAATGTCTAAAAAAAGTTTCCTAATTAACGAAATTGGACCTCCTAATTACAAATATGGAATCCATTTTTCCAAATCCAGAACTAAAAAGTGGAAAAAATTAATTTAAAATTAATTTTTGTTGTAAAAAAACGTGGTTTTAAGAAATAATAACTATCAAAAGATTGACACTTGTTTATGAACAATTTAAATGTGAAATTACATTAAATGACCTAAATTATATTAAATGATAAAAAATAATCTAATGTTACTTTAAATCCACTCCAATGTATAATTTTACACTATAAATTATTTAAATTAAATAGATGTTTTCAACTAAAAATTAGTATTTTTCACTATTCATCAAAAAATTGAATGTTTTCATAAGTGCCAAAAATTCACCCTATGATAATTTTGATATTACAAATCAAAAAATGTTGTCCATTTTAAAAAATTAAATTAATAAAATTTCAAAAAGTGTGTATTACTATTCATAATGTCTTGTTTGATTGGTTGTCATGTGTTAGAATCTCAAAGCTACGTATAGGCCAATATATTCGATTATTAAAAGGGAAACGTATCATGGAAGCATGAATTGTTACAGAATTAGTATGTATTATATATAAGTTACTATCATAATGGATTATTAATGTGGGATCATAAAATGAATGCATAAAGATCATGTTTATAAAGGGGTATGATATCATGCTTAAACGTATCATGGGTAATATTTCTTACTCATGCATCATAAATACACACCATGCCTAAATTTTACTCATTGAGTCATACTTTTCATGAAGATAAATATCAGTATATTTCTAAATTTTTTTAATGTAATATTTTATAAAATAACAATGTACCATAATGCATGAAGAATGATAAAATGATGAAACATATCAGATGATATAATGTGAGTTCGATAGATGTTGGTGGGAATAGAATTAGATTCCGTAGGTGTATATTTTATGATCACCAAATGAAGAGGAAGATATGTGATTTCATCATAATGAGATTTTATAGATTCTTCATAAGTTAATGGATTTTGTATTTTCATCGAATTAATATACATATTGTGGTTTGTATAAAGAGAATAATGATGAAATATAAAATTCATCATATGACTTGAGAATATAAATTTTAGCAATACAATATTTTTAAAACAATGAAAATCAGTATATCATAAGAATTTATAGTCTTATATTATTTCATTAGACAACACATTTCTCTGAGACTCAGTTCCAAACATCATGATAAGAATTATCATGATCTTAGATACTATTTAAATAATATGAGAGAATTGTATCATTCCAGGGAAACTTTTGAGTGGGAATTTTGGTTATTGTGGAAAACTTATTAGGTGAATGAAATGGAGTAGTTATGATTGAATTATTTTTGATTCACCAAGTGTGTCATAGAAAAATGTAAAAGATTTGAGACTACACATAAATGTTTACTATGGTATATTGAAAATATATCCATGAAAAACATTAAGGAACAATCATATTACTGTCAAGGATGTGGAAAATCAACACTAAAATCATAAGTTTCAAAATGGGATGATTGTGGTCATCACATCATGGTGGCTCCTGATTTTTGATAAAAAAAATTTCTAATAGAAAACTATGAGGTGGATGTAGCCACAACTCATTATTTATTATCATTTTGAAAATCAATCAATGATGGATGATTATCTGAGGTTAGGAAGGGGGAATTATGCACCAATGGACATGCTATGGTGTTATTTGTTTTATGCATACATGGAACCTATTTCTAAATGAATATTTTTTATTTAATTTTAATTTTTAAGATAACCAATATATTTTACAATGTAATGAAGAATTAAATGAGGCTGTGTATTTGGGACATCCAATTGAATAAATGAATCAAATTAGAAATAAATGTCTTTTAAAGCTGATTTTTTTAATATGATGATATTTAAATGAATTGAATATTGAGGATTATAGAAATAGATAGGGCCACATTCTCAAGGAGTTGTTGATATATATTCTGATAATAAGAAAGGAAAGAATAGAGATCGTGTGATCTAATATTCATGTACTAAAAATATTCACAAATATGATAGATTAAGAATAAGTGAAGGATATATGACTAAGTATGTGATGTATAACCTAAAATTTGATTATAAATAAAGAGAGAGACCCAATTTTTTCCAGTGCGTTGAAGAAAAAACATAACAAAAAATAAGTGTAATGGAGAGGATCTAACCATGAACACTATTGATCATATTGATCCTGAGAAAACAAGAATTCTGGTCCACAACTTCACATCTATTATAGATGTTTTCCATGCTGAATATTCCCATTTTACTTTTTTATGTAAGAAATAAGATCATTTATATAGTCGAGAAGAGAAATAGATGTTACATTATTGATCTACATCAAAATTAGCATGTTGAATAAAATATTATATTGAGAGTAAAAATAGTAATTTGTTACTTTCATTATACCTATTTAATTATAGAAAAAATAGGTTCAATGTCACACCATTGCCTATTTTTCATTTGATAATAATAAGGAATCTTTTTAAATAGGTTATTTACTATGATACTCTCTGGATGTTTTATTCCTTAGTGAGGTGATACTTATCAACAAACCCTAGTGTTATCTTGTAGTGAGTTAAAATTTTATATATGCTTACTGATAAATGGTAATAAATTGAAATATATATTCACTCAATGAATTAGTGAAGATGAGATTAAGGGATAAATTTATAATTGTAATAAAATTATAACTGCACTTTTTGACCCAATATATGTTGGTCCCATCACATTCAGATCCTGACAAGTCATTGGAATGCAAAGACAATTATTTTTCACTCATCTATGTCTTAAAAATTTGAAAAAGCTGTCGTGGTTTTGATATCATGGTTTATAGAGTAGAATGGTGGAGTTTTTGTTAGGCCCCACTAGGGAGATAGAAGATAGTCAATAGGGGGAGGTGAATAAACCACAATAAAAACATTTTTGAAATAAAGTTATTATTAAATTTAATTAATGAAGTTAATTATTAGAGTTATTAATTATTGTAAATTATATAATGAATAAATGGGTTTTTATACCAGATCAGTCCAATTTGGACCTAGCACAATCTAATACCTCTTTACTCAGAGATTGATACTTTTGAACTAAACTGATTAAGAGGGGGAATCAGAACCCAATTATAATATCTTTATTTTGTTGAGGGATGACCATAAAATAAATAAATTTTTTAAGGGAGTCACATCCATTACAACAGTGAAAATAGAAAATTGGAGTCATAACCTAAACGTTCCAAAATTTAAATAAAGGGAGTCACAACCCTTACAACCTGACTTTAGTATATGTGTGTTAGAACATGGGGAAATAGAAAATGAAATGGTTTTATATGTAAAAGTGTAAAAAATAGGGTAGTTTTTAGGGATGATAAATACTGTTATGAACTCCATAACCAAGGTAATTAGTATATGAATAATGATGACAAAGATACTTGTTGACAAGAAATAAAAAGATTTTTTCACAGATTTAGTAAAAATGGTGGAATAGGTACCATCCATGAGAGATTTTCCAATAGTTAAAATAGGGTATCCCATTAGACGTCACTATTCCACATCAATATTTGGTTCTCAATTTTTTTTATATATTGTTCATCAATATATATTTGTATTATTTTAAGGTCTAATGATGAATTTAAATAGGAACTGTAACAACTAAAAAAATTGATCTCGATCTAGGTAAAATAAACAAAAATCAAAGAAATTATAATTATCCAAGGGAGAGGGAGTGTGTTATCGTCATGGAAAATGGTTACAAAAAATAATTTAATTCAATTTTTAATGTCCTATTCAAACAGTTTTGAATAAATCATTAAATGAATATAATATTTCAATTAAATCCCAAAAAATTGTATTTCAATTTGAATGTTTATATTATAATATTAAATACATTTTAATTTTATAAAAAACTAAAATGTTAATGTAATAAACTATAACACATTAAATAAAAAAAATAATTAGTTTTTCATAACTAAATATTAATTTATAAAATAATAAAAATGAAAAAATTAACTCAAAATATAATAATTTTAAATATTGGAATATGTGATATATTTTATGTAAGAATATTTAGTAAATTTTACAACATTTTAAATATAATTAAAATAAAATGAAGATACATTTCATGAAAATATCTTCCCAATGATACTAATCCATTTTACAGTAACTAGTAGATTCGAAGAACCTCTAAATGATGGTCAATGTTTCCCCATGAAGGACTCAACATAATTTTTTCCCACATTTTCACATTTGTAATATAAACATGAATTATAGATTGAGAAGGTTGTGTGAGAATATAAATGAATTTTTTTTATTTTTATCTCCCATAACGTTTGGATACATAGTAGGAAAACAATTGTATTGTTTATCACACTCGTCATTAACACAATTTTATTGGGATAAAGACATTGAATATAACATAATGTAATAGTGTAATAAATAGTAGTCATAGTGAGGAACCACATAATAATAAAAATTCACCTATAGGATATCTAAATCATTATACCATTTTTATAATCTAAAAATAATTATTCTTAAACTAATACGTTCATGTTCATGATTCCAATCATTCATGATGGTTCATAAAGAGTTTATAAATTTCCAAATCATATCCATTGGGAGTGTCAAACCATATGTTAATCATGGAGCATTTTTTTTAACAAGGTTACAATTGATTCCAGCTCAATGATCCATTTTCAGAGTTATTATCTCTAGCTCACTCTATTCCAGGTCCACATCCACTTATAATATCTAGATAAGGATATAATTTCTTGGACACCACAATCTATTTATTTCACTTAAAATATTTGGATATTTTATTACACATAGACTTATCCTTATGGTTCTCACTAAATATACCATATCCTAGTTTCCAATGGTTAACTAAACCTATCCTATGATACAAACTTAGTGACCCTATATTTTCATATAGATATATTACAACTTTAATATGAATATTCATGACATTACACAAACATACACATATGGATCATATAGTTATATTACGTTTGGATACATGGAAACAAAAAAAACATGTTCATAATAGATATATGTAAATTCACACAATGATCTCCATAAATAGAACCATTCTTAGACCTATTACCCTTAATATCATGCATCATTTCCCTGGGAATTAAAACATAATAAAGGGTGAGATCATATGATAAGAAACAACAATCAAGGGAGATATTAATGTTCACATGATAATAACAAGATCATATGGTTATGAGAATAAGTGATTAAAATTTTAAAATTGTATCGTAAATTTAGTAGATCAAAAAATTGATTCATGGAATAAATCATTCTAGTTCAAAATAGATCAATCATAAAGGAATCAATGAACATAATAAATGAGATAACTTATTAATGGAATATGTTGTAGATTTATGGTATACACATAAGAAAATAAAATCATTTCCTTGGTATTTAATGTATCATTTTTAAGACTATCATAGTGGAATGATTTCACTCCCCAAATATGTTGAGTCAAAATTATTATTTTGACTATTCCTTTACATTTTGTTTTTGAAATCACAAACACTCTTCTTATAAAAGAATATTTTATTTTATCATACATTATTTATATTTTTGAAATTTCTTTTTAATATTTTCATATTATTTATGATAAATATAATACATATCGATTACTAAAAATAATGACGATCCGAATAAGATATATTATACTACACACCAATTACAATTTTATCATACACACTAACTACAATTTTATTGTATACACTACTCATCTTTTATACTAAAAAATTTATCATAACGATTCAAAGAGTAGTAACTCCTTCTACAATAATCATAATAATCTTTTTATTCATGTTTATCGTATCCTGAAAAAAAATCACAATAAAAGGAAATTTTTTATATCTAAATGATTTCTTCTATTATGTTTCAATAAATATTATGAAATGATGTCATTGTTCCATTGAAATTATGACCGTTGTAGTGCCAGGTGTCCAAGTCCCTCCACATTTTTTGGATAAAATCCAACTGTTGGAATCAATGATGATCATTAAGAAACTAACAAATAAATACCATGCCACTTGAACAAGCTTGAGGCCATGTAATTCTTGTGAATTTATTATGAATTTGAGAGCTCTATTAAATTGATTCTTTGTGCAATAGAATCTGAAGATTTCAAGTTGATAACTGATCGTTCTACACACTTATGACTTTCAAGGGTTTTTCTTCCAATTGTGAGACAAAAATAATTTTAAATTAATATTGATTGCTTCCAAGGATCGGAAGACATATGTGGCGATCATTTGAATATCGAGGGCTTCAAAGGCTATGATGAAATAGGTGTTGATTACCTACTTAATCGAGGGCACGTTGGGTTAACGAGATAGAAGATGATTATCATATCAAGGGATAACCCTAGTATGGGTATGAAAACATTTATAAATGTATAAATCAAGGGAAATTTATTCAAGGTTATTAGATACCCTTCTTTTTGAGTTAAAAGAATCGTATTATTTTACATTTCTACTATATTGTAAAAGAATGAGAATAGTTTTATATATTAATTTTTCTATTAATTAATTTGATTACCACAATCAATCTAATTATGATAATTTTTTAATATTATTATTATTATATTTTTAATTATGATTATAGTGGTTACAATAATTTCAATTATTCAATACGATTCAGTACACTTTAGGATTGAATTGTTCTATTATTTTACTCTGATCATCATGACCATAGTGATTAAAATCTATTACACACATACTCTGTTTAAATTGTTTAATATGTCATTACAATTAATTTTATTTAAGACCATTGGATTACATTATCACAATCAACTAAATTAAGATACTTTTATAATTGGACCTATGTAAATGTCAAATTAATGTTTTAATACCTTAAGAGGTTTTGTGAATTGATTTTTTTTAATTTTTTATAAACTAAATCTCATTAGGGTTAAAAATGAAATGTTATTAAACCTAAAATTCACCTCCTCTTCTATAGTTCCATATTCGTAGACATCTCAATCCAAAAAAATGTATTAGAGTAGGTTTCCAATACTTATATATTTTATCATGTATTTGCATACATAATTTTTCCATGTTAGTTATATTTCTGTTGTAAAATTTTTGTTTGTAAATATTTTTGAGAGTAATGTGTATTATGAAGAACCGAATTTTGTATTATTTTAAATAAGGAAGGACATAATATTAGTTAAATTTATAATCTCAATCCTCTAGGACCACCAATTTTTTATGGATATTATTATGTATATTATAGAGTCGTAATGGAGACTTTTATGATCAGCATTGTAGTTGATCTTTTTCCATGCTAACTATATAGTATAAAACTCCGGACATAGAAGTTATAATCTTTACCATTAATGACAGGAAAGAGTTTCACCTTATTTATAACGTATGAAATAATTTAATTTTTTCAATGGATAGAAATATATAGATCTAGATTTCATCATGTGAAGCATTCAATAATGCTTGAACATTCCTAGAGATTACTAATTTGGGTACATCTAATGTGGTTGATACTAGAAGAGATATTCAATTAGAAGACTATCTGGATTTTCAATTATCTTAGGGAGAACCTATTTTTAAGGTACAAAAATGATTTATGACAATTGATAATAGTCTACAATCTTTGTGAGAGAAAGGAAAAATGATGAAACTCTTATTGATAAGATTATTTAAATCATTTTTAATGAGTGGGAATAAAAAAGAACTAACGTTGATGAATAAAGAAAGGATACAAGCCATACTCTTAATGATGTTTTGTTAACTCTTTTAAAAAAAATATATTTGAAAATAGATGTAGAAAATTCCATGAAAAGTAATGATCAATTTTCTTTTACTACTGCTACTACATATCAGTTCACATCCAAGATTCTTGAGAAGATTGTAAGACTAGAAAGAAAAAGAAAGTTATAGTTAAATCTGATTCAAGTGAATCATCATTATTTAGAGAATTATTTAGACAATATATATTGAATAATGAGAAAATATTATTGTAAAAAACGATATTCAATAGAGATATAAGAAAATTAATAATGATATAAACATATTGAACGTACATGTTATGAATGCAAGAAAGATGGACACATCAAACTGGATTTCCCAAAACTAAAATGGAATGATAGAATAGAAATACATTTTGAGAGGAATCAGAAGAGGTACTTTATCTTAAATGGATATATCAATTTATAATTCATCATAACGTAAGAAAAACATGTTGATATGTTTACAGAATCATTTTCTTTTTTATTGATTCGAATACATTAATCAAAAGATAGAAATGATCAGTATAAAGCAATATTTCATATCAAGTTCTTCTTTAAAACATATCATTTCATTAACTGGATCCTTTAAAAAATTGGAGAACACAAAATTTAAAAAAAAATTATTTAACAAATATTTTTTTCTATAACCAAAATTGTATTCATATGCAAAATTTATTTTTCGTATACATTTATTTTTCATAACCAATATTTTTCCTATCCAAAATTTTTCCTTACCTAAAAATTTCATTTTCAAATAATATAAAATTCAATGTTATATTTTAGTTATATTTAACATACTCATAATTTATATACATGATGTTCTCAAACCTAGAATCAGTGTACTCATAATTGTTTTACTGAGATTTCTGTTACTCATAGTTCTCGTACAAAAACTATTCGTACTCCATTTTTTTATTAAAAAATAACAATATAGTTAAATCAACTGATCTATCCTGATATTTTGAAAGGAATAATTTTTACACTAAACTTTTTCAATTCAATTTTGATTGTGGGTTATTCATTTTCCTTTAATACCTTTGTCAAATTTATCTTGAATAAAATAAATTTGATTCAATTTATTTTTAAAACCTCATGACTTCAATTTTTTTCTCAATAATTGGATATTATCGATTTTATATCATACATAGTTGCTCTATAGTCATATATTATTCTTCTATATAAAGGGACCCCTACATTGTCCCACATCGATTTTTTACATCTGTTGCATTAATACTCTACTCATCCTCAAGTAACAGAGTCTGAAAATGGTTCCACACATAGAAAAAGTATTATTATTCATGTCAGAATCCACCAAATACTCTACCAAATACATTCCCAAAATTAAATTAATCTTAAGGACTTTTATTCATTGATTTTAAACATATAATAGATTTTATTAAATAAATTAGTGATAAATATTTTTCGTCTCAATAAAGATTTATAATGTTTCAATGCTGGGAGCCAGTTTGTCTGGAAAAAACCAAAAACTGATTATGATCTTCTTTAAATAGATGAAATTATATATTTTTATAAGAACACAAGAATTTATGATGATTTGAATATTTTGTTTTCAATTTATAAAAATATTACACCATGTATGTCAAAAAAGAAACATTTTTTTTGGAATACCTTTTGAGGGAGAAGCTTTTTGTCCTTCACATAGCTCTCAGAAGTAGAAGATACTTTTAATAAGAAAAGATAAAAGGAATATATTTTTTAATTAATTAGGATAAAAGAATGGTTTATCATCATTCTATAGAATATTTTCTTATAGATCTATGAATATAATATTTTTTAGTCCTGGGGAAAATTGATAAGAGAAATCTCAATCTTTTTGAAATTTTTGTACTCAATTATTTATTAAATATGATAAAATTCAATAAAATGGGATTCATATTTTAGAAAACAATGTAATTATTGGTTGCAATGTTAAAATACTAATATATTATGATTTCTGGAAATATAATCAGGTTTCTTTTCAAATAATTGATGTCATTTAAACCATCAATAATGTTTAATGAAAATATTTTAAAAGTCCCTTTTATCAGTGAAGATATGATTAGAAGGATGATATTATGATTTAATTTTGAAAAAGAGTTGTTGTAAAATGAAGATTAGTTTGAAAAATCTAATGAAGCTGCTGGAGGAAGTAAATAGGTTTAAAAAAATCGGTGCCGGTTATTTATCTGATGGAGAGAAAAGACCAATATGAATCCACTAATTTTTTTTACCAGATGTTGTCGTAGATAAATTTAGAAATAAAAAAGAATAATGGAAATAGGGTGACCCCCAAATTTTGTATTGACCCTCTAGAGGCTCTTTCCAAAAAAATAAATTCTCATGTAATCCTCATGGAGGAAGAAAAGAAAAAGATAAAGAAGGAGAGAAAGGATGAGGCCATTAATATTGGCAAGCTGTAAAATGGAGTTGAAAAAGACATCATCGATATTGTTTTAAAACAACAGGCTATAAAAATAACATCTATTCCATCTAGAAAATGGAGAGGGATAGGAAACGAAAATGTTGGTGAAGAATTAGAAAAACCAAATAAAGCTCAAATAAATACTCTAGAATATTTCAAAGAGAGTCATTTAAGACAAATTGATGAATATGTTAAATTACCTAAATAAGAAGAAAAATAAGGGAATAAAATTAATATTTTGAATAAGTAGATTATAGTGACTGTCATGCAATGAATATTTTCATGGAATCCTATAATACAAATTTTTTAAAATTCCTTTCTCTATGTATTCAACATTTATGAACAGTTTCTCATGAAATCATAACTGTGAAAGTGATTCATATTTATAACAATGAAGAAAAACTAGTGTCCAATGAAAATAAAATTCAATCTATGATGGATGTGGATATTGGAACTCACTACATTTAGCATTCTTATTTTCAAGAGGACATAGATGATGACTGAATAATATCAATAAAATGAGTGAAATACACTGAGAGTGAATAAAGAGGGAGCGAAAAGAAAATTCATTAATTTCTAAAATGTAATTCAATGATTTATATGATAATTAGTAGCTATAATGGTAGGTCATACTTATTCAACGTTTCAAAAGATAAATTTCTAAGTCTTGAATCGAATATTAATGTATTTGAAGAATTATTTCTTGAAAACATGATTTATTTCAACAAATTAATCAAATGGTATTGTAATTTTGATGCATGTTTCAAATCAGAAGAGGATATGATTGAATATATGAGGAATTTGGTGAATGAACTCTTGTTGTTCAATAAGTTTAAAATTGAAAGCACTTTAAACGTAAATATTTTACAAAATTATAGATCTTCATAATATAATAATCATGGATTGATCATGGATTTATTAGTAAAGATCAAATAAAATTCTTTGAAAATTACAAGGCTCGTGTAAATCAAGGATGAGGTATTTTATTT
Organism: Viscum album; assembly: GCA_963277665.1. NCBI lineage: Eukaryota > Viridiplantae > Streptophyta > Magnoliopsida > Santalales > Viscaceae > Viscum > Viscum album. The sequence goes on along the minus strand of OY728122.1, from coordinate 811,877,770 downwards.
TAATTGTAAAAATGTCTTAATACCCAAAAGAGTTGAAATCCAAAAAATGTATCTGAAATTCAATCTGAAAACTATCATGATCAAGAATACAAGGCTAGGGATCATAAATAATTTCTTAGTACTCTAGAAGATATGATAAAATCCCAGGAAGAACTGATTCATACCTTGGAAGAATTGTTTTAATATAAATAACAATTTTGTTTGTATAAATAAGAATTACATTATATATTTATGGAGGATAGAACAGAATTCAAGAAATTTAAGAATATTATATTTGTTCTCATGATGAAGGAAATGAAAAACAGGGAAGGAAAATATATTAACATTTTGAAGCCATTTTTTATTTTTGTGAAATAACTCAATTAATATTTCATAATCTATATTCATTTATTTGAATATTTCCCAATTACCTTTGGATAAATGTTCCTTTACTAATTCTATTTAATGTAACTCATTATTTATTTGAAGTTTTTGTTTATCTAAACATTTTTACATTTATTAGAGGATATTATCTAAACCTGTTTTTGAATCACAAATGAGGAAAATAATTCATAAAAGGGAATGAATAAATCATAAATGGGGAGAATGTATTCAAATAGGGGAGAATTTCTCGAATGTAAAAGACTTTATGTAAGTGGAAATTTTTTATTAAAAGAATACAACCCTTAATGAATTTGATATCCTATGGGGGAGGTTAGTTGTATTCAAATTATATTAAAAAGTTTTTTAAAACCCAAAGGGAGATAATTATAAGTCTTCACCATTGAATATGAAATATATTTACTTTTGTAATCCTATATTATTTAACTTGTTTTTTTTCAAAAAGGGGGATATAGTTGAGTCAAAATAATTCATTTAAATATTTTATTAATGTTTTTTCTAAAAATAAAAAATTATATTCATAAAAAAGAATATTTTATTTTATCAAACATTATTTATTTTGATTAAAAATTTCATTTTTACGAATTTCATAGTGCATATGATAAATACCGTACACACTAATAAATGAAAGTAAAACTGTTATCATTATTATCATAATGAGTCAAATAATATTTTTTATCTTATACAAAAAATTATTATCTTATCTTACACATTAATTACAATTTAATTGTTCACAATTCTCACCTTTCATACTGATAAATTCTTCATAATGATAAAAATCATAATGACTCCCTTTATGATAAATGTAAGGACCCAATGTTTTTCAATGGAAATTCCCTTCTCATAAGTATGTCATAAGATAACATGAAAACACAACATATTGAACTACAACATGCTAAGTGACTTTAAAAATAAGCCTGACACTTCTGCATTTGGAATTTCATAAATTCAGCATACACGGTTGTAATCTGTAAGTTATTGGGAGTCCGATAATAAAAACATAATTTTCGGTTAATAGTAACCCACCCTAATAAATAGTAACATACCCTTATAAATAGTGATATCTCCTAATGAATAGTAACCTCTCCTATGATTTTATAAAAATAATATTCATTTTGGAAGTATGACATACCTATATTTTAGAATAAGTTAATTAATGTTTTGATAATAAATTATTATTTTAATTAAATATTAAAATAATCAAATTTATAAAAGTATTTTTGAAAAATTAAATTCATTTTTAGATTCTATACATTGAAAATTCTTATGGTGAATTTTTGGGATTTTTCTGAAATACATGAATTTTTTATGAATAGTAAAATATGCTAGTTTACACTAAATATTAAATAGGGGATTTATTGAGTCATTGTTGATGTTCTGAAGTTTTATTCCCACATGGTTCGGGATCACATGATAAAATTAATATTCTTGGCCATGGAATACTAACTATTCATTTTCTTGTGAAAAAATAATAAATTAATGATTATAATGTTATGAAATCCCTCCTCTCCTCCACTATAGAACACCCCTTCACTCCCACTTCTCTTGAGTCCTCTCAAACCTTGTCCCTTGCCATTATTCCAGCCAAATAACTCCCAAATATCCCCCCCCCACATCCAGAAGCTCTCAACCTCCTCAAAAGACCAAAACATCTCCTTTTAAGAGGTTCTCAATGGAGGATGTCTCAAGAGGTAAAAATCATCTTCCCAATTTCTTTTTTTCTTTTAAGTTCATTTCTTTTTTATTTCCTTCCTCACCTACCTTCACAATAATAGTATAATAAATATATTAACATTCATGTACTAGAATTTTTTCATTCTAATGGTATATTTCATTATCTTCTCTCCTTTCCCAACCCTTTTGTTTGAATGAAATTAAAGCACCGTTTGAGACGTGCTGATTTAGCACATTCAAAGACAACAGTTTATCAATTTCTATTATTATCCTTAATTCTAGTCATAAATCCATATATGTTACGGTGGAACCAGATTATTATATATGTAATATATCCTACTACTTGTTCTGTAATCTTTTTTTAGAAGTGGTATTTTGTTATAAAGCCAAACATTTTCTTAGTAATCAAATAAACCAATTAACAAAAACGGTTATCACTAAGGTTATATATATAATAATTCAGCTTCACTATAAGTATCCTAATTAAAATTAAAATCATTTAATATACTATATGTTTACTAAAGAATATATCTTCAATTCTTGACAACTACTTTCATCTTAAATATAATACAAACTTGAATATAAGTGAACTAATCCTTTAAAGCCAAGTAAAAAAATGAGCCCAAACAATGGAATTGAACCTTATGACTAATAAAAAAGGATTTAGATGAACTAAAAAGGATTATAATAAACAAATTACATATATAACCTATTTTGGACATATTAATTAATAAGCCTAAATTTGTTTATTCAGGTCGTTATTAAGAAGTGGAGAACACCAACAGATTTAAGGTAAGGGATTCACTCAATTTCACTCTTAATAAAGATTGTCCTCTATGATATGACTTTATATGGGTAATCATAAATGGTGTGGTATGTTTTTCACCTCCACCATACTTCCCTCATGGTGTACAAGTGATGATAAACCCTTTCTCTCTCTCATCAAGACCTCTTCGGTTCACCTGACACCATGCAGATAAAACTATAACAAATTCTACCAGAACCATTTTTGTTCTTTCTAGATGCCTTATCATGCTTTCAAAATGGTGTTATGAAATATATTTATGATAATCTTTAGTATTCTGGTTATTTATACAGGATTTTTAAATCAATACCCCATTCATCACTTTCTTTCAGTGATATACATGTTTTTAAAAGATTCCCACCTTAGAACATTCCGATAATAAAACCTATTTTAAGGGAACTTTGTGAATTTGAACCCAAATTTAAAGTTCACTATATCCTCTATTTTAAGAACAAATTTTCTTTTTAAAATAATTATTTTTATTATTAAAACATTCTTGGTTCATTTTTGGTTTTATATAAAAGAATGACATCTTTTTTTTTAAAATCTCTATAGTATTTTCCCTAAAACCGCACAGAAATGTTTTATTGCTAATGTTTCTAAAATTAATTTCTCATATGTTGTCATTTCTGTTTGACACCACTTAACATGTGGTATTTCTATTTGACCCTATTAATGGCCATTTATTTTCTAATCCTTTCCTTACATGGAAACTTTCATGATACACCCATTGGTAATGATTTTTGCCATGATTGTGGTACCCAAATCGTTCTATGTGTACCCTTTTGTTTATATATGGACGATTATTTATGATTGTATATGTGGTAAGAATATAAATTTGGCATGAATATTCATGAAAATGTTGAGATGGGTGTGCCCAGATATTTCTTCAATGCATTGGGCAAGGTTCACTCTCATGAGATGCGATGTGAAACGGGATTGACGGCTAGCCTTGACCCGCATTGAAATGGGAAACATGATTGGTGGTTAGCCTTGACCCATACTAAAGAAATGTTTTATGATTCTACCACAATTATATGATTCCATGTTTATATGATACCATGATATTATTTCATATGTTCCATGTTTTGGGTATCAATATTTCTTTCATCCTAACTCATGTGCCTAAGATTTATCCTTATGTTCATTACCTTACCGGGCTTTTCAGCTCATCCCTTGGTTCATTTGTTCCCCAGGGTACCCTATGCAGATGTAAAATCACAAAAGAAGTTAAGAGCTCGTTATGGAGATTAAATAATGATGTGTTTTTTATCCCCATGTTTTATGTTTAATGTACCTAGTATTCCAAGACACTACACTTAACGATCCTTGGATTTTACTCTGATTATTAATTATGCTTAAAATCATGAAATGTTATATATAAAAGGTTCAGGTCACTATTGTGGGTAATAGAGGATGGAAAGTTATTTTTGGAGATTAGGAATAGAGGACCTTAGTGAGAACCTTAAGGATGATACTAAGTATAAGAAAACATTCCAAAATTTTTGTGAGTCTTGAGTAAGTGGTTTATTATGAAAATACATCCATGTCTGGATACGGGCAAGTAGAGGCAGCTCTGGCATAGATGTATCAATGGTAAATCCTGAAAACACCTCTTTGAGCTAGACTCAAACGGGAGCTGGTGCATGACAAAGGGTCTTGCTGCACTCTTGATTACAACACTCCCAGTGGATATGCTTTGGTTGATTCAAGAGCTTAGTACAAACCATTATTGAAGTAAAAAAAGAATACCATAAGAATATAAGTTAAGAAATAGATTGAGGATAACGTTGATATAAACCTAAATAATCACAAGTTAGGATATACTTCTTAATTATAAGTTTATACTATTACGTTCAAAGATTTTTTTTATGCACAATAGATAAGTATTTAAAACCTCTAATTATTCGTCCTTTTTCTCAGTTAATGGAATGAAATAGAAGAACACGTTCCGACAACCAATGTGATATGAAATGTGATGATTTCCCTAAGGAAGTTCCTGATATGATGGAAGCGGGTGCTCAAAACTTCATGGCAGTAATTTATATCATGGATTTACTTATGAATAATAACATGAATCAGGTGGAAGATCCTCCACCTTTATGGGAAGATCAAGTTGTCGTAGAATCCTTCTTGCAGAAAAGGCCTCCCAGGTTTAGCGGGTCTTCTAATCCCCTCCTCACAGAACAATGGATTAACATAATTGATAATATTTTTTCCATCCAAAAATGCTCAAAATAAGAGAAAGTTGTTCTGGTGGTCTATCGTTTTGATGGGGAAGTTGATCAGTGGTGGACACAGATCAAGAATACAAAGTCCCAAGAAGAATTTTTTTCCATATATTGGGAGGAATTCTAGAGGATGTTTTTTCAACAAATATTTAAATTGAACCCTCAATCTCAAGATGGAAAGAGAGTTATGTGGACTCAAGTCGAAGGAAGATGAGACATTCGAGGCGTATGAAGCGAACAATACAAGGCTTGCAAGGTACGCCTATCTCTTTTTCATTAACACCAAAATCAAGGTGGGTTTCTTATTTATGGGAATAAAGTTGAGTCTACGAAAGGAGTTTGCGATTTGAGACTTCAACAGTTATGAGGAGGTTGTATGTTGTTCCCTCAAGGATGAAATGGAGATTGGAGACTCTCAGTGGTCTCGTGGGCCCTGTGACAAGAAGCATAAAATGGATAACAACATGGTTGGTTCATCAAACAAATCCCATGAAGGAGAAAATCCTCACTTTCCCCTTTGAAAAAATTGTGGGAAGAAGAATCTTGGTGACTTTCTCAAGGGAACCAAGATTTTCTTCAAATGTAGAAAGTTTGGTCATCTGGCCAAGAACTGCCAAAGGGATATAACAAATCCCACTAATTTTGAAGAATAAAGGATGGTTCAGATCAACACTCTGTCTACAATGCATTGTTATAATTTTAAGGTGCTTGGGTATTATGCGAAAAATTTCCCTACGTTGAGGGTTGTTGGAGGCAATCAGCAAAAACCTCCAAGGAAACAAGGAAGGGATTATACTATCACTACTGCTGAGGTAGAGGTAGAAAATGATGAGGTGACAGGTACTCTGGTTATTTATTCAAGAATAGAGAACGTACTATTTGATTCTGGTTGTACGCACTCTTTCATATCATGTATGTTTAGTAGAACTATTCAAACACGACATCAGAATTTGATGTAAAAGTTATATATGAGAACAGAGAATGGGGAAATTATTAAGTCCATGGTTTATAACTCCTCCCCGGTTAACGTTTGTGGACTAAACCTCCCAGAAAATCTCGTCATACTTCCTTTGGTGGAGTTCAATTCTATATTGGGCATGGATTGGATATATTTGTATAAGGCCAAAATCAATTGTCAGGAAAGGGAGATCAATATTCACTTCCCAAAGCATCCACCGATTCCTTACAAGTTTAAGGAGGAAGATGTGTCTCTTTTAGAATCTTCATCTCATGTTTCGATACTTCATCCTTGTGAGAAATAATATCTAGGTGAAATGATTGGGTCAAATTATAGAATCCTTCTTAAAGATATGACTATCATGAGGGATTACACTAATGTATTCCCTGAAGAGTTGCCTAGTCATCCTTCTGACCGAGAGGTTGATTTCTCAATTTAACTTATCCCTGGATCTCTTCCAATTTCAAAGAAACCTTACTGAATGGCCACCATATATCAGGAAGAGTTGATGAAGCAGTTACAAGAAAATATAGATAAGGGTTTCATATGCCCGAGTGCATCACCATGGGGTGATCTAGTCCACTTCTTCAAGAAGAAGGATGGATCAATGCGCCTCTGCATTGATTATCGTGAGCTCAATAAAATCACGATAAAGAAAAAATATTTCCTTCCACAGATAGATGGCTTCTTCAATCAGCTTTTTAGGGACAATTATTTCTCTATGGTGGTCCTTCGTTAGGTATATTAACAATTAAAGGTGAGGTAGGAAGATATTCCCAAGAATGCCTTTCGAATGCAGTATGGTGACTATGTTTTCATATTGATTCCCTTTTGACACACTAATGCTCCAAAACTTTTCATGGATTTAATTAATAGTGTCTTTAGCGATTACCTGGAAATATTTGTGGTGGTTTTATTGATGATATTCTGATATACTTTAAGAGAAAGGGGGAACATGAGAAGCATTTGAAAACTGTGTTAATGAATTTGCGAAGGGAGAAGTTGTATGAAAATTACATTAAATGTGAGTACTGGATGGAGGAAGTGTCATTCGTGGCGCATGCTATCACCTGGAAAGGGATATCTGTGGACCCTTCCACGACGAAGGCAATTGAAGAGTGTCTAAGGCCAACTTATGTAACGTAGATCCCAATATTTTTGGGTCTAGCTAGGTATTATCGACGATTCCTAAAGAACTATTCATGATTGTCAAACCCAATGACAAATCTGAGATAGAAGTGAGTAAAGTATGTCTGCACACAGGAATGTGAAGACTATTTCAAGGAGTTGAAAAGCGGCTTATCACTATGCCAATACTCACACTCCCTTCAAGTGGAGAACTCTTTGTGGTGTATAGTGATGATTCTGAGAAAGTTTTAGGCTGTGTGAAAATGAAAAATGGTAAAGTGATAGCCTATGCCTCAAGGCAGCAGAAAATACTTGAGAAAAACTATCCCACACAAGAACTAGAGTTGGCGGTTGTGATATTTGCATTGAAATTTTGGCGGCATTATCTCTATGGGGAGAAATGTGAGATATATACTGACCACAATAGTCTCAAATAAATATTCCCACAGAAAGAGCTTAATCTGCGCCAGTGAAGATAGATAGAGCTCATCAAGGATTATGACTACTCAATCCACTACCATCTAGGTAAGGCAAACAAAGTGGCCGATGCTCTATGTAGAATGAATCATGCATCTTTATCAATGATGAAAATTGAAAAGGATCCGATATTTTTAGATTTTCAAAGGATGGACATGGGAATCATTAAAGTAGGAACATCATCAATCCTTTCTTAAATTATTTCTCAAAAATCCCTCCTAATGAAATTAATGGACTCTCAAATAAAGGATATAGAAATTCAGAAAATGGTAGAAGCTGTTAAAAATGGGAAATAATCTAATTTATAAATTGATGATTAAGGATTTGTTATATTTGGGGCACGATTATGCGTACCATCTGATCCAAAGATAAAGAAAGAGTTATTGAATGATGCACATAACTCGACCTTCTCTATCCTCCCAGAGAGTGAAAAGATGTATCATGATCTCTGAAAAAAACTTTAGGTGAGATAATATGAAAATGGATATTTTCAAATATACATCAAAGTGCTTCGTATGTCAGCAAGTGAAGGCTGAGAGACAAAAGTATAAGGGTATGATAAAACCACTACACATACCATAATGGAAGTGGGAGAACATTACCATGGACTATGTCACTGGACATCCAAAGACATCTTGGGAAAACAATGCTATATGGGTCATTGTGGATTGTCATACAAAGACATCTCACTTTATCACGGATCTAGAGGACTTCTTATTGGATCAACTTGCATGGATTTATATCAAAGAATTGGTAAGGCTGCATATAGTACCACTATTTATTATTTCCGATCATTATCCATGGTTCACCTCAATGTTTTTGAAAAGTATCGAACATGCTCTAAGAAATAAACTAAACTTCGGTATGGCCTATCATCCTCAAACTGATAGACAATATGAGCGAACTATTTATACATTGGAAGACATTTTGAGGGAATGTTCAATTGAATTCAAAGAGGTATGGGACCAACATCTACTACTAGTTGAATTCTCCTACAACAATTGTTTCCACTTGAGCATCTGAATGGCACCATATGGATACCTTTATGGGAAAAGGTTCAGAACACCGACTTGTTGGGATGAAGTTGGTGAGCGTAAGCTGCTAGGACATCAAGTGGTCAAAAAAATGGTGGAGAAGGTGAAAACCATTAAGTAGAATATCAAGGCAGCCCAACGTCAACAGAAGAGTTATGTAGATAACCATCCATGAGACCTTTATTTCAATGTTGGAGACATGGTATTTCTATACATATCCCCTTGAAAGAAGGTCCCGAGGTTTGGGAAGAAAGGGAATTTAAGTCCCAGGTACATCAGCCCCTTCGAGATCCTTGGTCGAGTCAGAGGTGTGGCCTATCGACATGCACTTCCACCAATCATGTCGAAAGTGCATGATTTCATTCATGTATCCCTCTTAAGGGAGTACATACCAAACCCTCCACATGTAGTCTCTTCAGAGGTGGTACATTTTGAGGATGATCAATCTTGCGAGGAGAAGCTAGTGAAATATTGGATCATAGAGACAACATTCTACGCAACAAGACTACTCATCTGGTCATGGTACTATAAAGAAACCATAAGTATGAAGAGGAAACATGGGAATTGTGGGAATCAACGAAGGAAAAGTACCCACACCAGTTTTTGGCTTTGAATGTAAAATGAAATTTCAAGGGTAAAATTTCATAGGGGGGGGGTTAATGTAACGCCCCAATGTTTTTCATTAGAATATTTCCTTCTCATAAGTATGTCATAAATTCACATGAAAACACAACATAGTGAACTAATATGTGCTAAGTGGCCTTTAAACATAATATTGACACTTCTGTGATTGGAATTTCGTAAATCAGGCATACACGGTGGTAATTAGTAAGTTATTTAGAGTCTGATAAGGAAAACATAATTTTTGGTGAATAGTAAACATCCCTAATGAATAGTAACATACACTTATGAATAGTGATATACACTAATAAATAGTAACCTCACCAATGAGAGTATAAAAATAATATTCATGTTGGATGTACGACATACCTATATTTTAGAATAAGTTAATGAATGTTTTAAAATGGGTTTTGATAAAAAATTATTATTTTAATTAAATAATAAAATAATAATATTTAGAAAACTATTTTTGAAAAATGGACTTCATTTTTGGATTCTACATGTCGAAAAATGGTTAGGGTGAATATTTGGGATTTTTCTGAAAATACATGAATTTTTGATGGATAGTGAAATCTGATCATTTACAATAAATGCTAAATAATGGATTTATTGCGTCATTGATGATGTTATGATGATGTAATACCACTTGGTTAGGGATCACATGATAAAATTTCTATTATTAATCATGGAATACTTGTTATTCATTGTCTTGTGATGAAATAATAAATTAATGATTATAATATTATGAAATCCCTCCTCTCCTCCACTAAAAACCCCCATTCACTCCCTCTTCTATTCACTCCTCTAAATCCTTGTGCCCTTTCATTATTCAACCCCAATCTCTCCCCACGATCCTCCCCCATGTAGAAAATCTCTCCGACTCCTCAAAATACCAAAAACCCTCCCCTTAAGAGGTTCTCAAAGGAGGATGTCTCAACAGGTAAAATTCCACTTCCCAATTTCTTCGTTTCTTTTAAGATCATTTAATTTTATTTCCTTGCTCACATCCCTTCTCCATAATAGTATGATAAATATAGTAACATACATTTACTGGAATGTTTTTATTCTAATGGTATTTTTCATTATCTTGTCTCCTTTCACCGCCGTTTTGTTTGAAATAAATGAAAGCACTGTTTGAGATGTGCCAATTCAGCACATTCAAGGACAACAATTTATCAATTTCTATCATTATCATAAATTCTGTTCATGAAACAATTTGTTTTATGGTTGAAACAGATTATTATATATTTAATTTATCCTATTTTTGGTTCTATAATTCTTTTTCACAACTTTTATTAAGTTATAAAGAAAAAAATGTTCTTTTTAATCAAATCCATTGATTAAAAAAACAGTTATCATTAAGGTTCGGTATATAATAATTCGAATTCACTCTAAGTAACCTAGTGAAAATTACAACCATGTAATCTCCTGTATGTGAACAAAAGAATATAACATCAATTCTAGAAAACCTTTTTCATCTTACATATAATCCAAAAATGAATATAAGTGAACTAATCTTTTAAAGCCACGTATACAAACAAGCCCGAACACTGAAATTGAACCACATAACTAATCAAAAAGACTTCGAATGAACTAAAAGGGGTTGTAAAAAAAATTACATATAAAAGATGTTCTAAACTTATTAATTAATTATAATAAATTTGATTATTATGGTTTTTAATAACTATTGGAGAACACCAACGGATTTAAGGTAAGGGATTCTATCCATTTCACACTAAATCAAGATTGTCCGCTATGCTATGCCTTTTTATGGGTAATCCAAAATGGTGTGGTATGTTTTTTCACCTCCAACATACTTCCTTCATTATTTAAAAGTTATGAAAAACCCCTTATTTATCTCTACAAGCCCTCTTGGGTACACTCGACACATTGCAGATAAAATTGTAATGAATTCTACTCGATCCTTCTTTGTTCTTTCGGGATGGCGTATCTTACTTTAAAAATGGTGTTATATTATCTATTTACGTGAATCATCAGAATTCTTGTTAGTCATACAAGATTCTTATATCGATAACCCTTTCATCACTTTCTTTTGGAGATATACAAGTTTTTAAAAGATTCCCTCCTTATAACTTTTCGATAAGAAAACCTATTTTAAGGGAACTTCTAGAATTTTTACCCAAATTTCAAGTGAACTTTATCATATGTTTTAAGATATGATTGTCATTGTAAAATCATTATTTGTATTATTAAAACATTCTTGGTTCGATTATAGTTTTATATAAAAAATGTCATCTTTTCTATTTGAAAAGATCTATAGTATTTTTCATAAAACCACCAAAAAATGTATTAATGAAAATATTTCTAAAATGCATTTCTCATATGTTTTCACTTCTGTTTGACACTACACACCATGTTATAGGACAAATTTACCCTATTAATGTCCATGAATTCTCTAATTCTTTCCTTACATGGACACTTTCATGATACGCCCCTCGGTTAGGATTTATGTCATGATTGGGTACCCAATTCATTCCATGGGTACCCTTATGTTTATGTATTTTTGGCTATGTTTGATTGTATATTTGGTAAGAATATTTATATGGAAAGAATATTCATGAAATGTTGAGATGGGTGTGCCCAGATAATGCTCCAATGCATTGGGTATGGTTAATTCTCATTAGATGCATTGTGAAACTGGATTGGCGGTTACCCTTGACCCGTACTGAAATGGGAAACATGATTGCTGGTTAGCCTTGACCTACACTAAATATATTTTTTATGATTCTACCACATTTATATGATTACATGTTTATATTATCCCATGATATTATTTCATATGCTCCATGTTTTGGATGTCAATATGGCATGCCTTTTAACTCGTGTGCTTTAGATGTATCCTTATGTTCATTCCCTTACTGTGATTTTCAGCTAATCCCTTTGTTCATGTGTTCCCCAGGGTTCCCTATATAGATTTAAGGGCTCCAAGTAATTTAGGAGATCATTATGGAGATTAAATATAGATGTTTTTTTAGCTCCATGTTTTGTGTTTTATGTACCTAGTCTTCCAAGACACTAGACTTAACGATCCTTGTGTTGTACTCTGATGACTAATTATACTTTAAATCATGAAATGTTATATGTAAAAGGCTCTAGTTTCTATAATAATAATCGTACTCATTTTATTCTAGTTTCTTGTATCCAGATATTATAATCATACTGAATGGAATACTATTAAACAAAAATGATGTCGTGTATTTTATTTCAATATGTATTATGAAATGATGTCATTATTTTAGTTACATGGTGAAAAATTGAGAGCTAGGTGTCCATGTACATCTACATTTTAAAGTTAATATCTAGAGATTGGGATCAAATATGGCCATTGAGACATTGGCCTATAAATACATGTTCATTTGAACAATCCCAAGGCTAAGAGGTGCATGTAATTTTCTGTTGAATTCAATAGCTCTCTAAAATTGGTGCTTTGTACGAAAGACTCTGAAGAGTTCAATTTGTGATATTCTCATTCTACAAATTTGTGACTTTAATGAGATTTTATTTTCTTAGTGAGACACTGATTTTTAGCAAATACGATCGAGGGCTTTCGTGGATTGGAAGACCGGTATGCCACTCATTTGAAGATCGAGGGCTTCTACAGATAGGAAGACATAGGTGTTAATACCTACATAATCGATGGATTACATAGATATAATGATACTAGCTAGTCATTTTATCAAGGGTTTTCCCTAATGTGGGTATGAAAGACTTTTTGTAAAATATAAATCCATGGTCTTTTATTCAATGTTACTTGATTCCATCTACTATAGGTTAAAATAATTGTATTATTTTACATTTCCACTACATTGTAATAGTACATGAATTTTTTTTATTAATTTATCTATATATTTTGTTTATCGTAACCAATATGATTACGATAAATTTTTCATACTCTAATTACATCATTTTTATTTAAAATTTTAGTGATAATGATCATTAAAATTACTCAATATGATTTAGTGTGATTTATGATTGAATCATTGTATTGTCTTACTCTAGTAATAATAACCATAGTTATTACAATATATTACACACTTACTCTATTTATATCATTTCCACCATGATTACAAATAATTAAACATAGACCTCTGTATTATGATATCGTAGTAAACCAGATTATGATACTTTTATAACCAGACATAGGGCCATGTTTGATTAATGTCTTAATACATTAACAAGTATTATTTATTGATTTAGTTCAAATTATTTAAATATAAATTCCATTAGGGATAAAAGCAAAATGTTATTAAACAGAGATTTCACACCCTCTTGTATTGTGTAATGTTTCTATACATTATAATACAAAAAAATCATAGTATTAAATTTTCACTCCCAATACTATCATAATGGAAAGAACCCCTAACAAAATTAGGTTCAATACCCATTACAGACCTATTTAGATCATGATATATCAATATTTACCCAAAAAATTGGAGGGAGATATAGGAACCAAAAATTATATAATGAAATCACAAATATATTTTGTACATGATCATAAAAAATTTATCTTATAAGAACACTAGAAAATAATTAGGTTTCTTAAGCATTACATAATATCATAAGCAATGAAAAATAATTAGGGTATATATAATTTTCATCCTTTCAACGTACATGACCTGAGGAAAAAGAATTTCGTTTCAAAATCAAATTATCATGGCATAAACTGTAAAAATGAAATTACTTTCATAAAAATAAATTTATCATAAATATAATCCTTTAAAAAATTCTATATTTGGATCATATCCCTATAAAGAATTATTAACATCAAATTACGCCATATTATATGGAAAACGATTTTGAAAGACCACTTGGAATCCTACTTGAGGACTTATCCACTTTTAAATAAACTTTTTAAAATTTAAAACATTTTCAAAATCCATTATATTTAAAATTAACTTTCAAACATAGAAAGGAATCATTTATATCATATAAAAAATTACATTAATAACCTATATTTTCATTGAAAAATATCTTTTTAAGAATAAAATGATATAAATTATTTTTAAATTCCCTTTTTTAAATGATATTTAATAAATATAATGGAATATTTAAAAAATAATATAAAACATATCCTGTGGAAAATGATTTTTCTTAAAAATAATATAAAAAGATTTAAAATATTTTGGAAAACAATTTAATTTAAGATAAATTTGAAAAATTAAAATTGATTCCTTGAAACATTGTTTAATAGTTATGATGGTAAATTACATACATTATCTACATGATAAAACAAATATTTCATTCAGATTTTTAGATAAAGCGAGGCGTGCCCTATTTTTTAAAAAATGATTCATTTGAATTATTTTTAAAAGCAAATTATGGCTATAAAATTCTTCAATAAATCAATTGGGAATGTTAGAAAAATTGAAAAAAAAAATTAAAACATGTTTTCGGAAGAAAAAAGGGGGTTTTCCGAAGAGTGAAATAAAGACAAATTTTCATTAAAACGTATTTTGAACTCTTGAAAACATAAATAGAGTAAAATGAAGTAAAAAAACAAGTATTATCATGATATAACCATATTTATGGACAATTCATGAGTATCTTGAGATATTTATGAATATATTTCATCATCGTAATCCAAAAATTAAACAATCTATATAAATAATGAGAATGTGTCATAAAACTATGACATCTTTAGTGACATTTATCCATAGGCCCCATGAAGTAATACCATTGATGAAACATAAAATATCAATAGAATAATTAAAATCATGGTATTACATTTTAAAGGATCTGTATATATTCCTCATAAAATATGATAGGTACATAACATAACATATCTCTCAATCAAGGTAATTTGAGACAAAAAACTCATACCATATGTATCAAATTCCATCAAACATGTTCAAAACTACTGGATAATAAAAATAAGCTTATTAAAAATCAAATAAATAACAATACTCATATATATCAAATCATATATGATTCACTTAAAACCTTTTATTAGTGTTTTATTAACAATTTCATCTTGAAATTATGTTTTAGGTAATAACTACATTATTTTTACGTATCATTCCCTTTTTATATCCAGTCCTCCAACATTGATAATGGTTAAATCATATATAAAATTTTAACACAGATATAAGTATCATATATTTTAATTATATATGTATTTATAGTAATCCATAAAATGTGGATATAGTAGGTGAAATAAAATATTCATGGAGATTGTGGGACGTATATACACATAAATATTATTTCTATTTTTTTGATGGATAGAATGAAACAAATCTAAATAAATTACTACAATAAATAAATTATTATTATGTCATACATATAAAAAATATTTTTTAAACCTATCCCAATTACATTCCAAGTATAGCATATGCGATGAACTAATCATGATGTTTTGCTCAGTAGTAGTATGTGGTACACACGATTATTGTTATCATATTCCCACAGAATGGAAAGTGAGAGGATATATGTGATATTAAAATTTAATTAGTGTAATAATATTATAAATATAATATATAAACATTAAATTAATCCTTATATCCAACTGTGATAGGTGGTGATGGAAAAAGAATAACATTAGTTTGTGAGGTAGTAGTCCACCATACCCAAGAATTATTATTTTGCGTCCCATTTGATGGATGAGGAGAAATATATATATATTATAAAGTTAAAATAATAATTTTTCACTTTATGATAGGTATTTTATATTATATTATCCTAAATAAAGGAGATTTTAAGGAGGAAGAATAAGAATAAAAAAATTGCATAGTTTAAAACATTACCACTTCTTTAGTATACCTTTTCAAGATTAACAAAATGCCTTCTGAGATTTTATTTTGTCTAAAACAAGGTTTATTTGATGTGGGTAACTAATGAATGTATTTGGGATGTTATTGTTGAAACAAATGAGTTTTAAATGTGTGATGATCAGAGGTGAGGGGGAATCCATTTTTATGTGAGGTGAGTGGAACGCCTGTAATTTTTGAAAAGAAAATGTTGTACCCCCAATTTTCACATACCAAAGGATCTATAATGTGCCATTGGATAAACCTATAGATGATAAATTTGAAATATGTCATTCAATAGGTGTTGAAAATTATTTCGTCAAATTTAACCGTTATCATTTTAGTTTAACTATAAGGAATTGACCTTAAACTATACATATTCTAGTTCATTTAAAAATAAAAATCACTTTCTTTTATCAAATATCATTTAGGATATGTGTTTTAGAGAATTATGAAAAACAGTAAAATAGTAAACCCATACATTAAATGTCTATAATTATAGTTATTATCTATTTTTACCGCAAAACAATCATCTTTATAATTAAATCATTATTTCTCTTCTTGAAAATCTTCACTGTTTTCCTCATGACCTCATACTTATTCGTTTCCTTCTATATATCCTGTGAAATAAAAATTAAATATGGGATGATAACAAAAATATTATTAATGGAGATAATTAATGGAAACATTTAGTCTAGTGAAAAACCATAATTGTTTTTCTTGAATTCATAACTTTTCACAACAAAAAAGTATTCATCATTTCAAAAAAGATCAGTATCTTATCATTTTAAAATAAATTTATTTCAATGAAAACTCAATTGAAAAATATAAAATAAATGTAGGTAACTTGGTACATAATTATCTATATCAATTTTACTAATTTATTAACCAATATGGTCAACCTCTAACTCTAGAGAACCTAATGCATTAGAGGTTATAACATATCCACTTGTCCATAGTTTATCACAGAACCACCTATCATTGGATAATAAAGTATCCAACCATTATTACACAATAACAAGTAACTTTTCAATAGTTTATCATGTAATATCACTTCCTTAGTTTATAACTTAACCACCCTTCATCATAAAAAATTAGCAAGAACCATATCATAATTATAAATCCAGAATAGTTGCAATATATAAATATTTATAAGGGAAATATCCCATTTATTTTTAAATAACATAATTTTAGAAAATCTACACACTCATGAATGAAAACATAATATTTTAATAAAACCATGTAAACATGCAATTATTGCTTCAAATAAATTAGCCACCATGAAATTGGGATAAACCGATCATGTTTTATAAGTTAAAAATACATTCCTTTCATATTTTTGTCGGAAAAGTCATAAGGAACATCATCTAGAAACTGACAAAAAAAATCCCTTAAAACCATTTTTCGAAAATTAAAACAAGATTATAAATGAGTTTAATAAATATTAAAAGAATAGTAAAAAAAATTTGGAAATCATTTTGAAAACAAAGAGATGGAAGGAAATGGGATTTTAAGGAAAACATTAAAAGATATGTTTTAAATGAATTTCCCTTATAAATATGATATCATTGTAGTGAAAATTAATAAAATGAATAGATTATGTCTACTAGCTATAAATCCATATAAAGAAGTTTAAATAAATCATAAGTCGATAATAATTCATCTCACATGTAATCTCAACGTGGAATAATTAATGAGTGGATGTTTATCCCGATAAATGTTATTTGAGTTAGGAAATCCTCTAACTCAGGTTCCATATACACCAATAATGTTAAAACATTAAGTATAATGGTTTAAAGAATGTTATTAATTTATTCCATAACTATATTCATCTTTATAACAACTTATATTATTATTTTATTAAATTATTCCAACTATTCATTAATAATATTTCATTGTTTTCATTGTTTTAAGTGAGATCGTTTGATGGATTCATTGTCGGTTCATTTGAATATAATTAGGAATCTGTTTATGAAATGGAAATAGTCTACCATATGTGTAATTAAATGGTATTAAATAACCTATAAAAATATAAATTGTTCCATGTATTATTATTTTTAGCAAGTGTATGATTCATTTGACAAAATCTCAATGATAAATGTTCAGTTTTATTTGAAGGTTTTATTGTCCCTCACAAACTGGATACATTTTATTTAATATAATGTCAATATATTTGTTCCAAAACAAAAAATAAGTTATAATATACTTGTTAAAATCATTTTAAACAATAAAATTAGTTTTATGACTAGAATTTAAGGTTGTAATGGATGATGAAAAATCATTATCCATGAAAATAACTTAGCATCATAATCTGGAAAATGGTTTGGTTTCATTGAATAAGAGGATATGAGAAAATGAATTGATATAAGATACTATATTAGAATAGTAATCTTATAGAATATAAATTATAATAGATTTATTATTATTTAATGTATGAATGATGTTAGGATAATTTAAAAGAAGAAATTATATTAATAGAGTTGGTTTGAGAAAGTTAGTTCCACAATATGACCTCCTTAAAGGACCCCTTAATAAACAAGGAGTGGGTCTTTGTGTTATTCCTGAAGAACCTTGATGTTGGGAGGGTGGGTATGATAGTGGTTTTCATATTTTTAAGAGATTATAGAAAGTGGATAAGAATTTAGTGGTGATTATATGTATCTTTACTTGTGGAAGGGTCGTTTTAAGTTATTAATTAATGATAATTTTATATTTAACTCTATCCACATTCAGATGGAATTAATTAATATTAATTAAATTTATAAATAATTTTTTAATTTTTGGTTTATGTTAATAAACAAATAAAACACCCATTCAATTTTTTAATTTATAGTTATCTTAATCTTTTACCGTATAACTTAAACTTATTTAATTATTTTATCTGTACTACGGTAAATCATTTTTAACCGTGTAAAATTTATTATTCCTCAAAATTGAGATGAATGAACTAACTTATTTGGAATATAGGATTCCAAGAAATTGAATACATTTCATCAAATTTAATTCGTATAATAAGAAAAATTAAATTAAAAATAAATCCCATAGATGGCATGAATATTATTATTTTCAAAAACTGTATTTTATTCCAGAAAAATATGATTTTCAATTAACATTATGACACTTGAAAGTAATTGAATGAAAATAAATAAATATTTATTTATATTTAATATATAAATTTCAATAAAAACATTCCACTTGAGGTATTATTTTAATTCATTTAAAATGAGGCACATTTTTTACTTTTAAAACGTTATCCAAAACATATTTTTTCTAAACCCATAAATAAACTTATTCTTAAATAAAAATTAACATTGATTAAAAATAATTTAAGTGGATCGATTATAAAAAAATAATATTTAGGTTATATGAAAAAAATTAAAAACCTATTTTTACATACATTAATTAATTTATTGAAATGAAATTACATTTTTACAAAATTCTGTATTTTCACTATTTATTAAAACACCAATATTTTAGATAAAAATACCCAAATTTTGCCCAAATTAAATTTTTTTTATTCTTAAAAAAAGATGTAAATTTTATGAACAAAATTTTCTAAATGATCCAAAAACTAATTTTAATATGCACTAAAAAAAGGCTACGAAACACCATTGTTTTAAGAACTTTTATTTTTGATGAATAATACGACAATACTAAAAATTTGTGTGATTATTTAAACAAAATGAATTAATTATATAGAAAGGAGTATGCCCATTATATATTCCACTATTAAATTTATACTATTCATACACACTAATTAATGGTCAGATTATATTGAAAACTTATAAATAATAAAATTCAGTTGTTTGTTTAAGATCAATTTTTCATATCATGTATGCTATGAAGCATAGTATTTCCTTTTAAATTATCAGGATATAAATTATCTACCTTTAATAAATTCAGTCCTATTAATTTGGACTCGTGATTTAAAACATGTGTTTTGAATTTCCAAAATATGATGTCTGAAAGGATTGAATAAGAACTAAGAAGGGGAGGGGGTCGAATCAGTTATTCACATTTTATATGTTTCAATAATTTTTGAATCATAAACAATGAATCCTATTAATGTTTATATCGTTTTAATATTTTTTAAAATAATCATGAATGAAAAAATTGTAAGCAAATTATATCACATGAGATTGTCATGGTTTCACCTTAGTGTGAGAACCTTCATTATTACCATGGCCACTCCCATGGGTCTATTGAAATAAACTATTAAGATGAAGTCTGTAAAACCTATGGACACTCCCATAAAACACCATCTACATCCTCATATGAATGACAATACTAACTCCCATTAATTTATTATGTTTCCTTATAAAAAATTTATCAAAATAAAAATTTAAATTTCATTGTTCAATTTTCACCGCAAAAGTTTGTAGGTCTGATGACCTTGAATCTAATGGCCTTCGCTAGAAGAATCCAGTCCCATTGAAAGAGTATGATAAACTAAATATGACCATCCATTTCTCGATCTACACTTCTCAATATCTTCTAAAAAATATTATCTGATCTTCCTCAATCCAATCAACTCAATATAGTCTTTTCAACACGATGTTTCTCAGCCTATAAAAAAATGTCCAATATTCTAAAGATATCTCCTCCTATAAGGAACATTCACTTGAATTATACACAACTATACCTATTTTTCTTCCTTGAATAGTTACATAGTGTGAATTTATTGTTTTCCTATTTATACGAATCTCAAAATAGTAAAGGAGGGAAACTAAAAAACCTTTACCACTAACTCAAAATTCATATCTATGAAAAACTATTGCATATAAAACATAATGTTTGACTATTTCAAATCATCTCAATATTAGTAATAAAATGGCCTTCTCAGACATACTATCTTTTTGTCAGTGTGATATAACTTCTTCATATTCATTACAAGGGAACTTCCTTCCACTTATCATTATGATCTAACTATCTTGTAATGTTTATTAGGATCTACCTATCATATTCAATGCTAGTGTGGATGAATTTTCTCCTTAGGGTAAATATGATTCAATTTCCTAATCCGAGTCAATTTAATTAACATGGTGGAACCCCATGTCTAATAAACCAGAATATAATGTAACATCTTTTTTTATGATTATTGAAAAAGAAAAATTTTAACAACAAACATTTTATTCCTCTAATTCTACTTTCATTGATGATATATATATTTGATTTATTGGTAATGACTGAAAACCAGCATCTTCAACTTCTCATGTTTAATCATGACATTGATCTCATAACAATGGAATATTAATCATGATGTTATCCATATTATTAAGAAATTATATAGAAACATTTAAATCCTTCAATCGTCATCAATCATCAATTTCACATTATGAATATCTTTTAAGTGTCATATTTCATTGGAAATAATTGTTTTGTTTTTCTAGAATTTTTTCAATCATTAAGATTCATCTATTTCATCAATAGCTATCATCATTGGAGTTTTCAAGATTTATTAAACAAATTTCTGGATCTGAACTTCAATTAGTACTTTTCATATTTATCCATATCATCTTATGAATAGGACGAGACATGATTGGTTCAATCACCTAGGTAGTACAAGGATACTGGGTTTCCCATGACCACAACTACCACATGACTTTCACTATGGTTATGTTCCTCTATTTCTTATTCAAATTCACATTTTACAATGTTAGTTAAAATTTTTTATTTTTTTTACATTCCGCTTTCCTTTAAAAATGTTAGAAGAATTTTTTTTTATTTTTTACTACGATTTTTGAATTTATATAAAAAACTATTTTTATGAATCACATGGTGGTATCTAACTAGTATAGTTTTTATCACACACAGTATACCCTCAATATATGTATATATACCTTATTTTCAGAGATATGGTATATGAATAGGTGTTTTAGGTAGATGGCGGGTATTCTTATTAATGGAGCCTGCAATATTGGAGTTGATATGGGGGGAGTTATCCCTAATGTTACACAAAAATGGATGTTATATTTTGATTCATATTTTTTATTTTATTTTATTTATTTTTTATGGAAACATTATCTTTTTGAAAACTCATATGATTTTTTCTACTCATTCAGACATTTTGAGTCTGGTTCTTCTTATTCCAATCATCTATGTCAGAAAACATGTGTCTGGAAAAACATTTCCCAAAGAAAAAACCTTTCTCCACTTTATGTTTGGGATAGAACATTCATCAACATTATACTTTCTTATATAACACCATTATAATTAAATTGATATGATATTTTGAATAAAAAATATATTATATAAAAGGATGGCCTTCAGAAAATAAAAAAAACATTTTTAAATCAAATTACCACCAAGGTTCATCAATCTCCCCATTTGGATTTGATGAAATTTATCTTTAAAACCCATTCCAAATCATATAGAATTTTCTCAACTCATCTTTTTTCAAGGACTCAATAATTTATACTTTTATGAAAATATATACTTTATCAAAATAGAGTGTCATGACACCACAATACTGAATAATTTAATGTTTTTAAATAATTACATCCCTTGGTGGTAAGGGAATTTTGTAACCATGTTAAGATAAACTCCCTCTCACTTCTATCATTTCTTCTCGCTCATTTCATTTTCTTTACATAATATTATTATAACTACATCTTCAGATTCATTTATGAAATTTATGTAAAATATTATGAATTTTTTTACTTTTTATCCCCATTTGTTTACATAATCCATGTCATAGTGGGTGAATTCTGTATATGGTTTAGGATGTCATGAAAGGAGGCTAAAATTAATTTTCAACCGCAATTTCAATAATCGATCTTTTAATGTAGCTTTTGTGAATATATCATCAATCTGATGAATTCTAGTGATATATTCCAACATAACATCTCCACTAACAACATTTTATTTTATAAATGGAAAACTTTTACTAATGAATTTTGACCATTAATATTAGACAAAATTTTTTGAAATAAAAATTTCACTATGATTATCACAAAGTGTCTTCGATGGTTTTAAAAAATCACTTTAATATCTTTCAGCTGAACATTCATCCAAAACATTTGACTTCATTCCTTAGTAGTATCAATTATTCGGATTTTGTTGTTCATAAACTTATTTAACATTGCTTAATACTATTTGAAATCAGTCAACATTCACCCATAATAAAATGATTCTCATGATGTTGATTTTGTATCATTAAAATCTCTAGCCCAATCGACATCAATATAATAATGAAACATTAGCTCAAAATTTCTTTTATCTATATTCCAATGTAATTTTTTTCCTTTAAAATATTTTAGAATTTAATTTTCTTCCAATAGAAGCTATTATTTTAGATTACATTGATAATTGTCACATAATGATACAACATAAACAATATTAGGACAATAGGTAGTAAGTCAATGTGGACTTACTATCCGCATCCAATAGTATTTTTGAGTCACACTTCTTCCAGACTCATCTTTACTCAACAATGTGGTCATAGATTTTGGATTATAATCTTATTTGGATTATTCCACCCATAACATTAAAAATTCCCGCGAATACTTTGTTTGAGATAATATAATGTAATCTTAATTTTTTTTTAAATCCTAGCCTAGGACTAATGTACATTATACCATCATTGAATTTTACAAATTTTTCAATATTTATTTATAAATCTCAATAAAAACATTTTCTTACTCCGAAAAAAATATTACATTAACAAATTATAAAATTAAAATTAGTGTTCCAGGGTCAACATCACTCACATATAAGTTTCCATCATCTTTTCCATTGTCAAAATATTAAATTTCCCTACAAAATATTGTTTTTTGAATACCAGGAATGTGAGGCCTATTTTAATCTCTGTAAGGATTTCTTCAAACTACAAAACATCTTTCGTTATTATCTTATTAAAAACTACAAGTTTTTTCATTGTACACTTCTTCCTCAATATAATGTTTTACGAAATCTGACTTTACATCAATATAATAATATTTTTAATTTCAACGTGTGACCACAGATGGAAAAATCCTTGTAGTTTCTAATCTTGAGAATAGGGAAAATATTTCCTCAAAATAAATTCCATCCACCTATGAATATCCTTTACAAGCTTGTATTTCTTTATTTCATGAAACATCTCTATGCTCATTCGCCTTACATTTATAAACCCAATTTGTCCCGATACCATTTCAAGTTTCTTTCAAATTAACAAGTTCCCATGTATCACTTTTCTCGATATGATCCAACTCTCCATTCGTACCATCCACCCATTCATTGCGTTGAATAGATTCTGAAACTAATTATCAATCAAATTTTGAGATAAGGGATGTGTTATATTCTAATCTCTATATTATTCTAGTCTAAACAAATGCATTTTAATTTACAATAATTTTTTTACTCAACAAGTTTTTGTAATGTAGTATATTTTAATGTTTCTCATCCCGATAGGCTTTCCTCGTCACATGATTATCTGGTATCTTGATTAAGATGTTTGGACTCACATTCAATATATTTAAAAACATCTAGTTTATCCTCATCATCATTATAAAACAAATTGTTAAAGAATATTTATCTTCCATTAATTTCATGTCATATGAGTCCACCAACTGTTGTAAGTGTTTGTTCCAACATTTTTAACATCTTCTATGGGTTGAATAACCCATAGAAGATCCTTCCTAAAATTTATCACCAAACATTCCTGGATCTATATTTTTTATTTTTAGTAATAAGGAAATAAAAAAATAAAGTAATCTATTGAAGGTTTTTTATTGTACCCCATCTCATAATAATTCCCATTTCTTTTCTGTCTAAAGAATCATCAATTTTAAACATTTTCTATGGTACTAACAACTTCTTTCTAATAAAACATTGACTTTTTTATTCCACTAATATATATATACCCATTTCAATATAGAATCTATTATTTATTTATACTAATTGGTTTTGTTATTGATTATATGAATTAATATACAAATGATACCATGAATTATTGGATACGATACAAAACTATTACTTTTACACTATTAATATTATATATTTGTAAAATAATTATATAAACTCTCATTTCATTCTCAATGAATTTTGTAAAAAACCTAAACATTTCCACAACCTATGGCTTATGTTTCCTAGACATGACGTTTCTCATCCATGAGAAATCTTCAATAAAATTTATTATGTATACATCACATTTAATTTTTTCATGTCTTATCAGTCCACATCAATTCGAATTAACAAGATCAAGAGATCTATTATATTGAATATCAATTATCTTATGATTTTTTATTCGTCTTTTCCTTTTGAAAAGTAACTTCAACATCTTAATATTTAATTTTAATTATGTAAAATTTCATGAAAAATCAACCATAGAGTGGTTGTTCATGTTTTTATACACAATGTGGCGAAGAATTAAATGCAACAACTTATTTTCATCTTTAGAAATTTGGTATCATTATTTTTTAATTCTTCCATTTGGAAGAGATTCCCACTGGTTCTTTTAAATTTTATAACAAATTTTCACTATTGTACACTTTTGATAACATAAGAATATATTATGAATATTAATTATTTTCCATCATCCCAATGTCCACTTAAACTAATTATGTAATGTTTAATCCCATCGATAAAAAAAATTTCCATAGATTTCAACATTTCGGCTTCAATCTTAGAGGTTCTGATTCTTATTTTTGTAAGGAACTATCATTCCCAGAGTAAAAAAACATCCATAATGATTTTAAAAATGTTTCAAGATTATTAAATTAACTATTTTGTTAGAATAGAAAACACGATCAAGATTCCACAGTTTATTTTTTTACTCTCTTCAAGGAAGTCTCAAAACCAATATCTCTTCCCTGAAATTGTTTCATTCAATTGAAATTTTCTTTTCTCCCATATGAAACATATTTTCGAAAGAGTTTCACAAATATTGTAGAATAATAATCATCGTGATAAAATAATCCATGGACTTCTACAAATGCTAAAATTGGGTTTTTATTAGAATAATTCAAAAATTATAATCGCTCTAATCCTCAATTCCACAAAACCAATAATATCAATCAAATAATTATTCTCTATGAATGTAAGATCAATATCTATAGAAACATTGTTAAAGATGATGGCTTATTTTTTCTCTATCATACTAAGGAAATGGACCATCATTCCTACTGATAATGTTTTTAAATATTATAGATTTGATTGGTTTATCACATACTTTT
This sequence comes from Viscum album, assembly GCA_963277665.1. Lineage (NCBI taxonomy): Eukaryota > Viridiplantae > Streptophyta > Magnoliopsida > Santalales > Viscaceae > Viscum > Viscum album. Next base: position 811,851,543 of record OY728122.1, on the reverse strand, counting down.
CCATAGAATTTTTCCTAAAACATTTTCTGGAACCTGAAAAGTTAAATAGATCAGATAAAATGTTATTTTTGGATGGTGAGGATTTCACCTGATTCTTGATTTGAAATTTCTCATGATTTTAGTTCTAATTCATTGTATATGTTTTCATTTTTCTTTCTCAAGGTAATTTTTGACTTAATATATTTTAATTGAAACTTATTAACTTATTTTTCCATAGTATCCATATTCTTACAAATAGCTTCAATTATATTTCACTTTTTATCAATCCTATGTTTTCTAACTAAATATATACTGAAAGCATTATTACTCCTTATTTATTACATATTCTCACCCCTCAGAATCATTTTTGTATTCATTGTTTATTCTTATGATTTCAATATTAAGAAAATATCTTGTCCTGGATACCATTTGATGTTCTAAACGATAACATAATAACTAATAAGGGTGGGTGGAATTAGTTGTTCACTTTTTATATACTTTAGTAATTTTTAAAACATAACCCCAAAAAAATTATTGTTCATATTCCTACCATATTTTTGTAAATATTAATATAAGAAAAAATACGAAAGAATATAAAGAACATGATATTACAATGATTATCCTTAGTGTTAGAACTTTCATCTTTTCCATATCCATTCATGAAGGTCTATGAAAATCAAAAATTAAGATCAATTGAATACAAATTTTTCTATCTCTTTTCAAACACAGTTTATCACTTGATAAAAAAAATATTATACTACTCCCATCAGTTTAATTTTTTTATAAACAATTGAGCAAGAAAAGAGTAAAAAGGATTTTTTTCATTTTTATAAACATAATACTTGCATCCGATGACCCCGAATCCGATGAACTTCAGTCCGATGAATCCAGTCTTATTGACACAATATGAGACTTAATATGATATTCCCTTTGTCAAAATTGAATTCTCAAACTCTACACAAAAATTTTTTTTTATCATACTCATTCTGATAAACTAAATATTTTTGTCTGAAAAAAATCTTTCCAAGTCTGTTAAAAAAAATAAAAAATATCTGATCATCTAATGAGATCCTTATTGGGATAAAACATTCACTATAATAGTTCCACACTCTTCAATTTTCTACTTCTCTAAAATGTTATACAATTTGAATGTATTATTTTTTTATATATAGGAAAAATAGAACTGTAAAGGTGAGAATCTAGAAAACATTTATTTCATAAAAATATATAAATACATCGAAAAAACTCACAATTAAAACTCCATATTTGACTATTTCGAAACATCTCCTCATTTCACCCAAAACAGCCTTCTAAACCATACTACATTTTCATCAGTCTGATATAACTTATTCAACTTCTTTGGGATTGAAATGTGTTCTTATACTAATCATTATCTGATTATAATCTTCAGAGTTAGTCTGGTTAATTTACCTCCTTTGAGTCCATCAGATTGAATTTCCTTATCAAATTTAGTCTAATTGACTTGATGGAACACTGTTTCCTATGGACTGAAACCTACAACAACTTCTTTTCTTTCTCTTATAATTGTAAAATTATAATTTTATAAACCAACATTTTTCCCCCAATTATTCTTGATATGATGATTTGTATATTTGATTTATCAGTTCTTACTAAAAACCAGCCTCTTAATGTTCTCTTGTATCTTCACACCAATGAAATCACAACTATTGAGTTTTCATTGTGATGTTATGCATCCGATGAATATTTTACATAAACTCTTCAAAATCCTTCAATCATCATTAGTCCTTAATTTTCTCATTGTTATGATCTTATCATCATCAATGCTTATTAAAAATCATTGTATTGTATTTATGGAATCTTGATGAAATAATTATGATTCCATCATTTCATCAAAAGACTATATCTTGAGATTTTCCCTGATTTATATGAACTCGATGAACAATAAATCGTCATCCAAATTAGGATTAGAAATGTTGAGAACATTATAACACCTAACATAAATGCATTTAAAAGTCTTGTCCAGCATCATTCTAACCTCCCCACTCTACAACATCAAACATTCTAATAAACACCGAGTCTGAAAAATATGAGATTCATCCCATTGGACTTGAGACTACTATTATGTCTGATCAACTACATAATCATACTAATAACTCATGCAACTTCTTCTTATCATTTATATATTATAAGAATGGTTCATCTCAGTCCAATATTATGTCTGAAGAATCCTGTGTCTGGAAAACAATTTTCAAAATGATAAAACGGTTATCCCCTTTATGTTTGGGTTTGAAAATTCAACAATATTCAACATTTTTACAAAAACTCATTCTAATAAACATGATCTGATCTTGAAAAAATAATCTCCAGAAAAAGTATTGTTCTCAAAAAATATAAAAACATTATTTAAAAAAATATCAAAACAGTTATTCAAGATATATGTTTTGAAATAACACATTATATAAAAGATCAATAAAAAATTCACTAGAAATGCAAAAAACGAGTGTATGAAGGTCATATAGAGTAAAAAATACTAGGATATCATTTAATAAATTATGGACATAGAAGAGAAAATCTTGCGCTCAAGGTATCATATATATTGATAGAGAACATGTTCATGATAATGTTAACCATCACGAAATCGTATGTCCATGATATGTTAAAAGGATATTTGTTTCTCGGTAGCAAATGGAAAAAATAATGTTTCGCTCAAAAATATTTTTTCTATATGTGAAAAATTGTTTCACTTCCTATACTAACAACATAAAGAAATATAATTACATTACATGTAGAATTTAATCCTCATCTTTTCTCCAAAAAATAAGTATAAAAAAGGATTTTTTCATACATAAATCATTATAATAAACTTAAATGGATAAAAATCTGAAAAATTAAAACTATATTTTTATACTGTATTTAGGAATTCTCAAAAAAAGAAATTTTTACACAATATAATGTAATTATCTAAAATGAATAAACCATTATATGATGAAAAAATACTTTAATTTATATAATTAATATGTAATAACAAATCATAAAAATTTATCATTTAATATATAACTACACTTATTATTCCTTTAAAAATATTATTGACTATTATTGTGTCCAAAAAATTAGATTCATTTGATCAAAAAGTGTTCAAATAAAAATATAATAATAATCTTCAAATAATATTAATCACCCTTAAAGTCTCATTTCAAAATATAATTTCCATAATCACATAATATTTTTCATAGATAACCTGAATCACCATAAATCATATATGTTTCTAAAATATAAATCATCATTTCTTTAAAAAAATAAAATCCCATAGTTTACTTTTTAGCATAATCATATAAGGTTCCCAAAATTACATTTATCATTTAATCCCCAAATAAATTTTCAAACCCATAGAAATATATTATATAAAACATTTTTTTACCAAAATGATATTCTTAATCATCACAAAAAATTATTTCACTACAAATAAACCATCATAAAAATTGGGACATCATGTCTTCTAGTGGTAGGCAATTCACCCTTCTTACCGACTGCTTTTGGGTTCAATCCTCCCGACCATGTCTGATATGATGGGTTGTCACAGTGTTTGTGGGATATCATTTTCTAAAACTATATAATAATTATAAATTTCAAAAAATTATAATAAAATAAATTAATAACTTTTGTTTATACAAAATTAATTAAATTTTATTATCCTTAAAAATACCATAATTTTCAATTTTCATTCATAAAATTAATAAACTATAATTACCACAAAAAATGTCTCCAAAAATATCATTAGTCACCTTAAAATTTCATAACATAAATCATAAAAAGTGGTTCCTAAGACATTTATCTTATAGTCAATAGTAACATTATAAATCCATGAAGATATAAATAACAATTGATATTAACTCAACTAAAAACATCCTAATCTCCAAATAAATATTTACCCTACCCTGATACCAACTGTAATTACCCAATTGTAAAAAATATATATTGAAGTTATTTTAATAACATAAACCACTTTCTTTTCCAAAAGATCATTTAGGTAAATATTTTTATCGAATTTGGAAAAAATATTACATGGTAATTCAATACATTACTTGTGGACACTAATACTTAGTATCAATTTTTTTTGCCAAAGAAATGTATTTAAAAAAAATGGGTTCTCCTTGTGAAAAAGTCATCACAGTTTTCCACTTGGTCTCATCCTTGTTCGTAATATTTTTTTAAACCCAATAAAAATTATCTTAATACATTGTATGAGAAAAAAATATTTGAAAGGGAAATAAATAATGGAAATTGTTGGTCTAGTGAAAACCCAAAAAAATATTTTCCAAAAGAAAAATATATTCACCCAGAACAAATATTCATAACTTAAAAACAAGATCTTTATATTACCTTTTCAAAATAATTTTATTTATATGATAAATCATTAGAAATAATATAAAATATAAATAGGTAACTTGGGATAGAATTTTCTATATCACTCTTACAAATGGATTAACAAATATGTTGAACCTCTAACTCCAAAGTACATAATGAATTGGAGGATATAACGTAACCACTCATCCTTAGACTGTCACAGAACCACCGTTTAGTATTTTTTATGGAAATAACCATTATGGTTTTTAACACAACCAAAATTCTTAATAGATAATTCTCATGAACAGTGTCATAATTATAAAATACAGATACATTAATTATAAATTTTTTTTTGGAAAATATCCCTTTCATTTTTAAATAAAATAATATCAGAAAAGAAGTCTACATATAATTTTTTTTTAATTTACAAATAAACATCAAAATTAAGAATCGAATAATTATGCTATCATGACAGTGAGAAAATACGCTCATTTTTTATACATTTAAAAAACCCCTTCATTTTTATCCAAAAAATTCATAGATACCTATTTTGAAAAAAAATAATCCCTTTAAATAATATTTTCATAAAGTAAAAAATGTATTAAAACAACTTTATTAAGTAATAATATAATTATAAAAACATATTTTGATATAATTATAAAATATTCAGACATGGATGAAAATGAGGGTTTTAATGGAAACATTAAAATGATAATATTATTTAAAAACCCCTAAAAATATCAAATCATTGATTTATGGATTAATAAAATTAGTTTATTATGTGAATAAGATATATATAAAAAAGGGGAAATACAACAAAAAGATTCAAAAAAAATATTACACATAATCTTAACATAGAATAATCAACGATGTATAAGTTTTTCCCAATGAATGGAAATTGAGTTCGGAAGTCGTAAACGTAGGTTTGAATTCATTCTAACGTGTTCCAAACTCAGGTATAATGATTTAAATAATTTTATTAATTTTTTGAATTTTTTTTATATTTATAATACCATATATGATTCTTTTATAATATATTACCACCCATTAATTAGTAATATTATATTATTTCTATTGTATCATGTAAGTTAATTTCAGGGTTTCATGGTCATTTCATTTGTGTATAATTATGATTTTTCTTATCAAGAAAAAATAATAATAAAAAATTATAATGAAATGGTATTAAATAACATCCATTAATATAAATGCCTCCATATATAATTTTTTTCTTACATGATTATGATTTATTTGAAAAAGTGATAATTATAAATGTTTTTCTTATTTTGGCTGTTTGTCGACCATCGCAAATTATTTTCTTTTAATGTAATATTAAGACTATATATTAGATCTAGAACATGAAATAAGTTCGAAGATAATTTTTTAAATATAATTTGACTGTAATAATAGTTTTTTGACCAGCCCTTATGGTATTAATATAAAATTATAAATCATTATCCACGGAGATGGTTAATGACCAAAACTAGGAAAATGGTTTAGTTGCTTTGAATTAGAGGAGATGAGAAAAGGAATGGATATAATAAATTCTATTAAAAATATATAATTATTGTATAATCATGATAATATAGAAATTATTATTTCAAGTATGAATTAGGTGAATAAATGTTTGTTTAAAAAATTAAAGAGTGGGTGTTTGAGAAAATCACCTATTGAATTTCACCTACTTGAAAGATCCCTTAATAAATTGGAATTGGTATTTTGGTGGGAACCTTAGCTCATAAACATGGTGATAGTGGGTAATAGTGGTCTTGGTATAGAATTTAAGATATTGATGTCTTGTGATTATAAAGGGGGTGGTGCGAAGTGTTATTTATACATGACGATGGGTGGCCTTAAGTTATTAAATAATAATAATATTATATTTAAATCCATCCACATTTGGGTGGAATTAATTCCAATTAATTAGATTGATAATAACTAATATAATGTATTGAAATATTTAAAAAAACATATCAACCAACCATTTAATTATGTATTTTTAGTTATTTTAATCATTTACCTTTTAACATTAACAAGTTTCATTATTTTACGAACACTATTGTAAATACCTGTTTACCATGAAAAAAAATTTAGCACTAAAAATTAAAATGAACATAAAAAATTATTTAGAAATTTTTATTCTAAATATTGGATCCATTTTATGAAATTATTTTCCAATAATTAAGCTTTTTTATTTAAAACAAAACCCACTCACATGAGGAAAAAGTGGGTTTTCAAGAAGTCTATTTTTTTAAGGAAAATATTATTTTATATTAACTCTAAGATAATAATAATAAATATATAAAATTAAATTAATATTTAATAATATAAAATCTATATTTTCTATAAAAACAATTACCCATTAGGAATTATTTTAATTAGTTAAAAAAGTATGAACATTATGTACTTTAAAACCATTTTTAGAATAATTCACTATTTAATCCCAAAAATAAACTTATTTTAAAATAAAATATAGAGACGATGAAAAGAATTAGAGTGGATAAAATAAATATGAATAATAATTATTTTAATTGAAATAAAATTAAAAACATAATGGAATTTTATGTTGTTTAATTTATTTAAAATAAATGAAATGTTTCCAGAAAACATTACTTGTCATTAATCATTGAAAACCCAATATATTCCAAAAAATTTGGAAATATTAAAAAAATTAATAATTTATACTATTATTTAAAAAATGATGTTAATTTACTGAAATTAATTTTCTTAATGTTCTAAAAATTCATTTTAATATTCATTAATAAAATACAAGACAACCCATTTTTTGACGAAAACCCTTTTTTGAAGAAAATGTATTTTTGAAGAATAAAGTAACTTTACTAAAAATTTGAGTAAATATTTAAAATTATATAATAAATATCAAATCAATGAGACTAAAATTTATGTATTTCATAATTTCATTAATATTTTTATAACAACCTCTTTAACAATTTAATCATAACATTCACATTTAATTAAAAAAGTATTGTTCTTTGTTTATGATAAATATTTCATATATTGTACACTATTAAATGTAGTATTAACTTTTAATATATGTTGATGTTACATTAATCCCTGAGAAAACATAGCTTTATCTTAATTGTGATAAACAACATTTTACTGTTTTTACTATTAAATATGGTCAAAAATTAATATGACCTTATTAGAGAATATATATTATTCTGATTATAAATGTGGAATCCTTTTTCCAAATTTTCCTCACATAAGTGACATAATATAATTTTAATTTAAACATGAAGATGTGATGATAATGTAGTTTTTTAGAGGGAAATATTTACACATATAGAGAATTTTTTAAAATAAATAATCAATATTAAGTTCATTAAAATGACCAAAATAGGATAAAAAATATATAATTGAACTAATTTTACTTTAAAAACCATGTGAAACAATTTGTATGTTTTTTATAATATATTAGAAAATATAATTATTTATAAAAACTAGTATTTTTCTCCCTTCTCTTAAAAAATTATCTATTTAAAAAATTATAAAAAATCAAATAGAAGATAATATTGAAATATATATTTGAAAAATTATTTTAATTTTGTAAAATAAATTTTTTAGAAGTTGAAAATTTTATATTTTTATTTCTTCACATAGAGATAAAATATTTTTTTTTTGAGAAAACAAAATTTTTGAGACATATATATATTTTTCTAAAAATTATGTAAATCATATCAATATGTTTTATTTATATAAAAACATTATACTAAATTTTAAAAAAGTTGTTATTTTCATTCATATCTATATATTTAAGGTCTAGGTTATAACATGAGTGTATAAAAATAATATTAATAATATATTGTGGGTTGATAATACATAGTTTCATATATAACACAAACTAATATTGGTGTCTTTTTATACAAGATTAAGGGAGTGTTGCATATACCACAAGCTATCAATGAAATTAAATTTACTCAAGGAAACGAATAATTCATTAAAATTCTTGGTGTTATGAAAAATAATAATAAATGTAATCAATACAATGAAACCCCTTAATCACAAATGATCTTAACTAAATTATATTGCTCGTATATCATTCCCAACATGATTGTATGAAATATAATAAACCCCCATTAAGAGTGTCACCCACCACTATAGTGTTAGGAGGTCTCCTCCCAATGATCACCATTATCCTAACCATTTCAGAATCAATATCAATTATCCATGGCATTAATCATTCTAATTCATTCATAAAAGGGATATAATTATCTTTATCAAATAATTTAAAGGGGAAACTAAGTTCATAAGACCAATTCTTCCAAACATTTAACAAATAAGGATGGGTTCTCTCATCCCTAATTAGTTATTTTTAGAAAACTACAAATTTATTGTCATCATTAATCGACTAATTCATTATAAATATGTTTTTATAAATTAGAAAACAATAATCATCTTATATAAATATTAATCACAAATTATAAAAATGTTTGTAACATCGTAATTTAATTAAATCAATTACAAGAAGGAACAATAATTAATTCTTATGCCTCTTCTATAAATAAATTTATCATTTGTAAGTTACGTTGTTTATCAAACCCAAAATGTATTAATAAAAAAATACAACCAATATATAAAACACTATATAATAAATCAAGAGTCAACATCAACATATCATTCATCCCATTTGAACATGTAACCCACTTTTTCCATTAATTTATATATTGAGAAACCATAATCAATTCCAATATTATTGAGTTATCAATATCAATCTACTGCATATAATAAGTCATACCATGATTTTTATTTTAATTTAAATTTTTTAAATAATTATATCAATAATACGACATGCAAAAATATTTTCTTTATTTCAAAGGCATGAAACTGTTAGGTTCCGCTAAAAACCTATTGAAATCATCTCATTTCATGCTTTGGGTTTGAATTTTTGTAATGTATATATTACACATTTAATTTCCCTTCGTAAATTGGTATCATTTTATATTCATGGAAAAAACATTTTTTATTTACATAATATTTGAAATTATTTTCAATCTAAAATTAATTACATGTTTCATATATATACAATGACTTATTTTATAAAATATATAATGTTTTATCCCTTTAAAAAAAAGAATCAATAAATAAATGATCAATTTAAATTATTATATTTTTCAAAAATATTTTTCTAATATTTCCCTCTCTAGACAATATATTCAATATTAATTTACATATTTCTGTCCATTGATTCCCACATTTTTTTGAACATCATATTCATAACTTTTCCTCCATTAAATTCATGAATTTTACTTATACTATTATTTATTTAATTTTAAATCTATGTTTTCACTCCCCTTCCAATAAACCTCATATCCATTCAAAGCCAATTTTTTTACTTTTTCTTTCTATATTAATCATGATTTATTTATTACTATTAATTTTTAGAACCCACTATTTTTAACTCTTAAATAATGTCTTACATTGACTATTAACACACACATATCCCTCATTTTATTTCGTAATAATATATATATATATATATGTATTACAAATTAATATATATTATCATAATAAATATACATATATATTCATATGCATAGATATATTCATATACATACATATATATATATACATCAGATTTCATAACAGGGAAATTTCACAACATTTTTAAACAATAAACATATTATATATATATAATAATAATTTAAATGCGACAAACTAAATGCATAAGAAAATAAATGTGAAATTTAATATTTAATATATATAACTATATGGTTCACAATATATTTCCTACTATAATATACGTTATAAATTATTTTATACTTAGTAAAATATAATTTATACAAAATAAAATTTAATTGTATAAAATATTTAAAATAAGTTATTAATATTTCTAAACCAATATATACTTATTTAAAATTTTTAAATGATTAACATCATTTTCGAACCTTTAAAATAATTTATTATCATTTTAAATATATCAAATGAAAAATTAAAAATTTTAAATCAATTTTTAATATTATTTATTAGGTGTACAACACAGCCAAACAACTCACACAACCCACCCACCCTTAAACTAGGTGTCTCATTATAACCCCACCCCCATGAAATGAGAAATTAGTATAGGTCCTTTATTTATAAATATTTTATAGACCTGTAGGCATCATATTTTTTTTATTTGGCCCTAAGGCCCCCAATATATGGAATTTAGCCCCCAAATAACAATCACATAGGCCCTTTTTTTATATAACCAGTCAAAGGTCTTATCTGTTGGCGTATGTGACATGAAAAAACATTCCAAATACATGGAAATCAAACTTAAACAAAAAATAATATATTTAAATAAAATTAAATAAATATTCCAATAATGTTTTATAGGAAACATACCAGGACTCCCTCAACACCCAATAAATTATAGAGGAAGGGTTTAAAAAAAATCAAGTCCATTACAATTCAATTCTTTATAATAAATGTTTAGTTCTCTTCATCTTGTCTTTTCTTTTGTGAGTGAGTTGGAAAATCCTCTAGATATCAAGGTAATTTTTAGCTACAAACTAAAAAACATATGTCTATAAGACAATATGAAATATTCACAACCATGATAAATAATATGTACTTTACTACATCATTATTTATCAATGAATATGTGCAAGAGTTTGGTGGCTTCTATGGTTTTATCATGATATTATTGTGCTTAAAACTAAATTTATTAAATTATAATTTCATAAAATATTGTTAAAAACCATGTATGTTTCCATCAAAGATGGAGGATTCAAAGGAATTGAGAAATTATTTGAGTTTAAACAAGCCATATCAGCATATTTTATCTTTTCATTAGATGATTATGTCAAGGAAATTGTTAGTAAAAAATATATATACAATAGAGCCGAATCTCTCATACCCCATGTAGCGGTGTGATGTTAATAACAATTGAGACATACTCTTAAAGGACCAATCATTGATACAACTTGTTTTCTCGATTTGATATAATTAATTCATTCTAGAGAGGGGTGAACTGAAGTATTTAAAATTTAAAAGAATATAAAAATTATAGTGTATAAAAGTAATATATGATAATAAATAATTTATATAATAGTTTATAAAATAATGGGTCATATATATACTCTTAACATATTTATTTCAAGTAAAATACACTACAAAACCAATAATACCTACCATTTCTTTGAGAGTCACAAATCATTACAACCTAACTTTTCTGGTAAATGAAAAATCACAAAACACTCTTGAATTTTAATGGATATTGAAAAACCATTACAATAAATACATTTTCAGTGGAGGTAAAACCAACACAGTCACACTATTTAATAAAGGTAATACTGAAATTTTTCATTCTCTTTAATGAAAAATCATAAACCATAATAATATAAAAAAACTAAAAAGGTAAAAAATTATAACACCACAAAAAAGAGTTTAGAATTTCAGGTGGGAAAATGATGCAATAGTTTTTATCACATCATGCAGTAAAGCTCTTCATGATGAATTGTATAAAATAGGTTGGTAATAGTGATCAAAGTATATGTTCAGGTGTATCGAAACACAAATATCCAGCTATATTCCTTATATTATTCATTGGTTCCAATAATATCTATTTATATTTATTTCTACATATTCATCACACTCAATTTCTATGAAGACATTATTTATTTAATTCCAACAAAATAGGTTTCAATGTACTCATTATAATAATAATGAACTACTTTAATTTTGTCTAATCCACACTTATTATCCATATATTAATTAAATATCTTTGAAATATTATACATAATAATATTATTTAATATTCTATAACCATCATTTAAAAATCCTTCAAAATCTAAAATATTTTGATATGAAGAAATATTCAAATTATGAGTCATGTCTTCTTATAATTTAATATCATATGTTACAAAAATCTACAACACTTTGAAAAAATTAATATATCCCAAAAAATAATTCAATATATAAAAATAAGATTCCATCATAATTTAAAACCACAACATTCATCAAAGAATAATAATTTTAAATAAATACATTTCATAAGAATCACTCATAAAATGTAAAGGAATCAATATAATTTTTTTAATGGTTATTTTTAAAACGTGTAAGAATAATATACATAGGTTATTTACAATTTATTCCAAAATAGAAAACTTCTTTTATATCATAAGACATTAATTACATTTCATAATACTTCCGTTTAATTTTTTAAGACATCCACTTCTTTTTGTAAATGTTATATATCATTTAGTAAGACACTGATCAAAAATTATAGTACTATAAAAATTCATTATGACATTAAATAATTTCATATAAATTTAGAAATAGAATTAGTAAGACATTAAAGATGGACATTGTAAGATTTTTTTTATATCATATTCATCATCCCATTGTCAAAATCCATAACATCCATGACACTAATACATTTAAATACTAAAATATTCCTACATAATATGTTATACATTAAATATTTTCATCAAGTGAGTAAAAACTGATAATAAATATTAAAATAATAAACTATTAATTTAAAATACAGAAAAAATAATTTGTTTTAATAAACAAAAAAATAATTATTTTTCAATTATAAAAAAATAAGGGGGAAATAATCTAATTCATAAATATAAATAAATAAATTAGATTAGAAGGAGGATGAAATATTTTTACAATAAATTCGTATTGTTTTGTTAATGTGGGATGAGAGTTCTTATAATTAATGATTTGAAAGTCTAAAAATCATAATAGGAATAATCAAATATGGGTTACTATCAACTAGTTGATGTAAAAATTATAAATTCTTCTTATTAATGAGTCAATGAAGGATGATGATCTTGGATTCCTGTTTGTCTAAGAGACTATGAAGAATTGTGGAATTCATCTAATGATTACTCTAGAATAATTACCATGATTTACTTTCTACCTCAAGATGGTTATCTAAGAATTTATGAGTTATTTGTTTTATTTTAGCATTAATTATCATCTTCAAATGGTTCATCAGTTTGGAAAAATTATTTATACTATTGACGATATTCTCCAAGAATGCTTTTTTTATTTTGGTGGAATATTGGAGAAACATCTATCATTAACAAAATTAGCATATATTTACAGTCATTAATCATTGAAAAATACAGATCCCTTATGATCATTTTCTAGATAAACATTTGAGTCCCCTCATTACTAGAATTAATTAATAGGGAATTGTTTATTGGGAATAAGAATCATTCAACAGATGATGAGTAAAATATAGTTTATTTGGAAAATATGGGGATGTATTAGAGTCACATGAAATATAATGGTAACATTCCACATCATTATTGTTATTAGTTAATTGGGGATCAGGTTTTTATTATATATTGATGATCTATTTTTTGTTTCTTTGATTATGAAATAAAATCTATACTTGTCTAATTTTACAGAATGGAGGGAAATGATTTGGAACCCAACACCTATATGGTTGAGCAGCCTATTTGTTTCTTAGATATTCATGATATAATGTTATGGGTTAATTATATCCCCATAACTATTTTATAAGAAGGATTATCGTTATAGTAACATGAATTGGGTGTGTTAGGATTTGGTTCGAGAGAAATATACTCACTTATTCCCTAATAATAAGTGATGAGAACATTCTATGTGCATAATGTGGTATGGGGGTGTTAATTGTGACACTATGGGGTAACTAGTTTATATTTATTTTGGATATTTATTTGGATTAAAAAAATTTAGAAGGTTCTTGTAGATGGAAGTTGGAATCATGAAAAATTAGAGTTGCGGGTCTGGGCACATAGTTGGAAAATGTTTAGTTCTAACCATGAACCTATACTGTGTGGTATTGGAGGGGTCTTCAAGTGTGGACTGCATGGGTAGTGTTTGGTTCTCAAAACCATGAGTGTTTCCAGGAAAAAAATGATTATTTGTTTCTAAAAAAGGGGTAAAATGTACAATTAGTGAATATTTATGGGAAACTATTCCTCTAAACTCTAACAATGAAATTTTTGTTTTGGGTTTGAATCTAGTGACAATGCACAGTTGGAGCAAAATTTACTAAACCAAGCAGTCTTCTAGATTCATAAAAATAGAAAACTCACTTTGTTGATACATTTATTTTTTAACCATTATCTACCACATTTTCACCCATTTTGTGATCTAACTGATCCTAACTATGGAAATCTCATATATTTACTCTTTATAGATCACCAGTTGATTTTGGGTGGATTCTCTAAGGAGAACTCATATTTTATTATGCATTCAACCCACTCTCCTCTTATTTAATTTTTTTAAAATTTAATAAAGTTATCGTTCCTTGGATGGACATGGTTTTAACACCCCATTCTTACTTGGTATGTTTTTATAAATAATTCAATAGATTGCATTGCAGGAAACGCTGAGATCGATCGCACCATGATCTATAAAACTAGTCATTTAAAAAGAAATTATAAATATTATTAACCAGATTAGGAATTTTATAAAATTTATATTTAACAATATATTTTAATTTTGAATTCATACTGTCAATATTATGTTGTGGGTATTTTTTCCCTGAAATGAATTAATTATTATAAATAGTTAAAAATACGACATTATTTTTAAAAAACTAAAATTCCATTTTAAAAATTATTTTACATTAAACATAAAATAATGTAGCCATATATATATTTTATTTATATTAATTAAATGTAGGTCATTATAATCATTTTTATAATAGAAATATATATAAAAATTTATTGAACCTTTGAAGGTCTTTTCTACCTATTTTCCCACAACATATTTATGATTAACATTATACTTAATTATTCTATTTCCATGAATCGAATTTAGAAAAATCGAAATAAATGGTAGTAATTAGTATGAAATTTTTGATCTAATAGAATAATGTTTTTTAGGGAATAGTTACTTTAGTACATTTTTATTTATATACCATAGGTAAGGGTAAATCAGATAATTATATGTAACAATAATACCATCAAACTACCCAATAACACATAAAAATCCTATTGGATTTCTATAGTCAATCATCATCACATGTGGTTATAAATTTAATCATTACATGGAAACATTTCCAAGAATATGACAATGATATTATAAAAATCAATTAATGTGCCAAAATGTCACACTCTTATTTCATAAAATTCTATTAATTTTAATATTTATATAACTAAAAGACAACATCATTTGTAAATAGTCACAAGCAAGATAAAATAATTACCTATATCATTATAATTTAATTACAATATTTAGATATTAATTAATTACCATTAACGATGACACAATAGTGACCGTAATGTTATATAATTAATAAAAATACCAAATAAATGGTTTTAAAAATATTAAAATATATATAATTTGAATTTATTAAGGTTATACAAGATTTTTATAGGGGAATATGACATGTTAGGAGTATTCTTAATGGTTTGGTTTGATTTCATATGTTCGTTTCGATATTAATTTAAGTCAAAGTATTGAATATTGTCCAAATTGAGACAATTAATATTTTATAAAAATAATTTTTTTTAAATTATTTAAAAATCATTAAATTCCCTAAAAAATAAAAATTTATAACTATATGGTCAAAAATGTCATAATTTTTTCCATTTATGGACAATTTACCCAAAATAATTAAATAAATATATATATATTATATTTAGAATATTATTACCAAAATTGTGATTTAAAATATTATTTAAAGATAAATCAAAATGATAAGTTAAGAAATATAATCCAAGATTGTATAAATTTTATTGGATGAGATTATATCTAAATATCCTCATATTATCCATGAAATAACACACTTTCTATCTACTTTTTTTGAAAGACAATTTATTTTAAATTAATAGTTATGGAATTTCCAAAAGTGCCTCTCCCCTCTCTTATAAAGGGGTATGTATCCTTCTATATTATTAACCCCTATAAATTTAATTTTCTTGGAAACAAACTATAAATGTCTCCATAAAATTCCCTTAATTAATCTTAGAGGCAATAATTTGGGTAGAAATCCAACCTAAGGAGTCCTTTTGTGAAAATTAGAAGGGGACACTTGAAGAAGACCCAATTTTTTACCAACTCTTTCAAATTTCTTTTCTTATTCTATTTCCTATTCCAATGTTTTTCCATAATAAATTAATAAATACATAATAAATTATACATTAAGTAGTTTTTATGATTCTGGGAAAAACATATTCCTCCATTTACACATCCAACAAATAAAATATCACCATAAATGCGTACGTATGGCTTAACATCTACACATAGTGGTGAAAACAATTTTTTCATCATTACATTATTTTAATGGGTTTACAGATAAATATAAAGGATGTAAATAATAAATAATAAATTATTTTTTATCATTATTATTCATATTCCATTCATGCCTTTACCATTTACCATTGAAAAATTATATCATCTCTTGTGTGTACATATGACCTGACATCTTCATGATGTGATTAGATTCATCCTCCACTAGAACCATTTTATAAAGATTATGAAAATTTATATAATTAATAAATATATTATTTATGAACCTAATATATTTATGTACCTGAATTTGATATATCCCAAGTATTAAAAAAAATACTCTTGCGGCAAAATCAATATAAGGAAATGAAGCACCTCATGCCCAAAATAATTATAATAATGAATCATTAGGAAAAAAGGATGTAATACGATCATATATGATTTATAAATAATATATATAGTTATATTATAACATATTAAAGTTATTTAACCATCAAAAAATTGATTAACTCTTCGTCTACTAAATGAGAGAAATAGGTAATGGATAATTTTGCACTCAGTTTAATATTCAGGATTTCTTTTATGTGAGAATTTACTACCACAGATTTATCATCCATGTCCATGATTTATAAGAATTGTTTTCATGAAAATCTTAATATTATTTTAGAAATTTTAAATAAACATTTTAATCATGTTCTATTTAATAAAAGGAATCATTTTTTCATTTTACTTGTGATGTACCTTGATTATTTTTTAGCCAATGTACTAGAAGAATATTTTTTTAACATATACGATGTGACCAGATTTTTCCGTCATCATGAAGTATTAAAAATTTTAAAGCATCATTTTCAAGATTAAAATATAATTTTGAATGAAATATTTCATTTTTAAATTTAATATCATTTTAAATAACTATTTTCAACAAAAAATTTATTAATCTAAATAAGTTTTGTAATTATTTTATTGAAACATTTTCATCTATGTAAAAATACTTTATTAGATATTTTATTTAATTGAGGTTAATTTCTTAAGATAAAACCAATCATATTTTATTAAAGGGAAATGAATAATTTTATAGTGTATGTTCTAATTTTATACCATTCATGATTTATGTATAATTTCTTATTTTTTCAAATGCTAGTTCTAATAGGAATGTTTATGTTAGTTATGTTTTACCAATTTCCTTATAGAAATACATTGGACTACATAACTGACTGTCATGACCCACATTAACACCTCGTTGCATCTGTATGTATCATGAAACATGGTAGTTTCTGTTTTTACATGTCTATGTATGGTTTTTGACTGAGGCCTTGATGTTATGGTTATTATGTCTGCCATTATGAATTCCTAATTTATTATATGAGTTTTTTATTTTTATTATGATTATTCATCTATAATAATGACCACATTAATGTTTAAATGGAATTATATTTTTAAGTCTTACAAAATTATTCTAAATTTTATGTTTAAAAGTATTTTCATTCTATCATATACCTTAACTTAAAAGTTGATGGTTATTTATGATAGATTCCGCTATATTGTTTCTATTTAATAAGAATCCCATACTACAATATTCAAATAATTCATCTTCCCATGGATGTGAAGAGGTATATTATGACTGACATCCATGGATATTCTAAGAGATATGAGTATTTTTGAATGGAAATACTATGTTACTTTTCACTTCATGATGTAATGTTAATGTTATGTTTTTATGTGTTTTTTTAAGGACACTAAACTGATTTGTCCTTTAGGATTTGATTTCTCATGATCATGTCAATGTAATAAAATAATGCACTAGATCTAGGAATCTCAGGTCAGGGAGTTACTATTGTTATCAATGGAATTTTAGTAAAAAACATGGAAACTATATTTATAAAAGATGTTAATTAGAAAAAAATACCATAATATAGAACCTACAATTCTGATAATGTTTAGATTATGTAGTTATTAAAAAAAATACATCCCTTTATGGATATTATATGTAGATGTGGTTCTGGAACATATGTACATAGGAGAAATAACACCGACAAGGTGTTTCAGGCTTTTCTTGGGGTAACCTGGTCCATGACAGAAAGTCTTACTATGCACCTTGTTTGATACTCCTAGTGGATATGTTTTGGATAATTAATATTTTCATGGTGAACCATTTTGAAGTATTTCAAAGTAAATATCTCCCTAGAGAAACCATGTTTATGATTATGATATTATATGTCCATAATATTTTCAGTTTATGTCACATATTTTGAAATTAATAATTATGATCCATAAAATAATTTAGTGCATTGCATTGTTTATAAATGAAGTATAGTGGAAGAAATGGTAAATATATCAACACATATAATCCATATTGGGATTCCCCTCCTATAATAGATAATGATGTGGGAGTAGAATTAGCATCTAATTCTGAACTAATTATAACTATACTGGGACCACTGACATAGGTTATGAATAATAACCTTCCCAATATTGAGTAGCAGGATAAATAACATGTAGGATCAACATTAGAACGATTTATCAGACCAAATCCCCCAACATTCAGTGGGACTGAAAATCAATTTATTGTTGAGTAATGGATAAGTTCCATTGAGAAAATATTTCTTTCATGGGGGAGTCGTAGAAGTGAAAAAGCTTTCCTGCTAGTTTATTATCATTCCGGATATTCAAATCAATGGTGGTCATTAATTAAAAAAACAGAGGATAAATATGTAGAATATATAGAAGGAAAGGAAATTAAATAACTCGTCCAAGAAAATTATTTTCATCATTATTATCAAGAGGATATGGAGATGAAATTTTTATATCTGAGAGAAAAGGAGGATGATAATGTCACAAATTTTGAAGCTAACATCCCATGTTAAGAAGTGCTTGTGGAAAAATACATATATAACACAAGAATTCATAATAACTTATTTTTTAATGGGTTAAAACCATTCCTCAACTGGGCACTGGTCTCACAATAGTCTAAATTATATGAAGATATATTCTCATGTGAAAATAATACAAAAAAAGAATTCTCTATATATTAGGATTTTAAATGATATAAATAGAAGAAGAGGTTTTTTGTTATCCCTAAAAGTGGAAATAAAAAAAATGAGAGAAGGGATGAATTGAAATTCTATCTTATAATAAATGTGGAATGAATGATCATGGAACATTCCTTTTAGGGATGAGAGTTTTTATAATGTGTAGAGAAAAAGGCCACAAATCCCATGATATCAAGGGAAATAAAGAAGCTACCAATATTCAATTATTAAATTTTAATGACATGGGACATTAAGAAAATTATTTTCCTATGATTAATGGAAACATGATCCATACAAGGAGAAGATTTTTCAATCACAACCTCTGAGGTTGATGTTCCTCATGATGTGGTTGTAGGTACTTTAATTATCTACTCATATATTCATTATTATTTATTTGATTATAGATCATCACATTAGTTTGTATCATACCAATTAAATTTAAAAATTAGATTTTTAAAAATCACATTAACAATGAAGATATCAGTACAAACCCCTAATGGATGTCTCATTACAATAAATAATTTCCAGGTAGTGATAATTATGGAATATAAATGTGCTTTATCTAATAAATTTATCATCATATATATTGTCAACTTTGACAAAAACGCACACACACACACACACACACACATATATATATAAGATATAAAAATATGTTTTGAAAATTTATTACATGAATTAGGTTGTTCTGATTTGTGAAGAAAATCTAGAATTCATTATCTGGAGAGAAGAAAAGTCATCATCTAATTATTATAATGATCCTCCTCTTGTAGCTCTTCAAAATGAAATTATTTGAGAATAAGTAAAGATAAAACCAATTGATAATTAAATTGAGGAGGTATCTATTGATCAATAAAATATTTATGTTTTTATAGAGGTCTTACTAGGATTTCATATAGAGTAGGAAGTTGAGTATTATATTGACATATTTCTATATGCAAGACTAATATCAAAGACTCCTTATATAATGTCCACTGTGGAATTAGTAGAGCCAATGAAACAACTAGGGGAGTTTAGTAATAAGGGATTTATTATCCCTAGTGTTTCACCATTTGGAGACCCATTTTTTAAGAATATATATGGATACATGGATCATTGCATTGAATATAGAAAAATCAATTCTATTATAATAAAGAAAATGTATCCCAGGACTCACATTGATGAATTGAATAATCAAATTCATTGAAGTAAATATTATTTTGAAGGTTGACATTCATTTTAGATACCATTAATTGTGTTAAAATAAAGTATATATTCCAAAGAAAAAATTCTAAACTAGGTATGGACATTATGGGTTTATAGTAATGTCGTTTGAAATTACTAACTCACCATTTTTCTTCCTAGATCTAATGGAAAATGTTTTTAAGGAGTATCATGATTTTATATTAATCGTATTTATTGATGATATCTTGGAATACATTAAAGGATATAAATAATGTATTTTGAAAATGCTTTTGTATGTTACACAATGTAAGTATATATCAGTGACAAGAATGTCTTTTGAAAATTCTTTCGTATGATACGAGTATACATGGAATTATGTGATCTTTCTTTTTTTTCTATCCCTTAATGAGATTTTGTGATCATCCAAAGTTTTTAAATCATTTTCATAGGTTAATGGATGTGTAATAAATGGAATGAATCCATGTTAAATGTTGAAAAATTTACTAGGAGTCTTGTTTTAACTTTTAATGTTTTATATTTTGAAAAATATGGAAACTGTTTTAATGGTATCCAGACTGTAATAATGTGTAATTTTATGAATTTATTGAATTAATTGTCTATGGATATAAAAATGTAATTATCCTCAATGTAAAAGGATATTTTATATTGAATAAATTAAAGATTATGTATGTAATAAGGTCAGGTCCTTAAAGTTGGTATCAGAGGATGGTTTAGATAACATTAGGGGTTAGGGTGATATTAATAGAATATCATAAATGATTTTCTCTCTATGTTTAATTTGTAATGTTTTAGCATTTAAACATTACCATGTTGCTTCATCTAAGATATGTTTGTTCAGAATTTTTGTACGCAAAAGAAAACATGTATGCTGAATAGGAGAGGCACTAATAGAATGACATCCTTCTAGAACTACAGCCCGAAAAATAGGGATTGGAACTAAGCAGTTTGTGACAGTAATGGATAAGATAATGTAGGTAATAAATTGTGTCGGAATCCATACAAGAGAACCAATAGAGGTACAACTACAGAACACGACATTAGTGGAACATTTTATGGTACAACACCCTCCTACATTTAATGGATCTTCTGACCTAGTAGTAGCTGAAGGATGGATCAAAGGCCCTGAAAAGATATTCAATGTTATGGGATGTTCAGAAAATCAAAAGGTAAGTCTTTCCATTTATCATTTTGAGTGGAATATGATCAGTACTGGTCAATGGTAATGAATATCAGGGGTATAGAGGATTTTGATGCCTTAGAGTGGGATGAATTTAAAAGTCTTTTCCTTGAAAAATATTTTCCTAAGGTGGTGAGACTTAAAATGGAGAATAAATTCCTTGAATTGAAATAGAAAGAGGAATATTTAGTGGCTGTTTATGAAGATAACTTCACCCAAAGGATGAGGTATGCTCCAAATCTTATTTTGGATCTTGATAGCAAAATCAATCGCTTTTACTCAGGACTAATGCCAAGGTATCGAAGGGTGTTGACCTCCCGTGAATTCAAAAGTTATGATAAACTTGTCTGATGTGCAAAGAGGGTTGAGATGGAGTTTGCTGATGATCTCATGCATTTTGGATACAAATAGAAGAAGAGGCCCAATTAGCAAGCAATGGGTAAGAATCAACCAAAGAAATACGATGGTAATAAAATCCAATTTTCAGTTTGTGAAAAATGTGGCAAGAAGCACCCTGGGGAATGTCCTAGAAAAACTGGGAAGTGATTTAAATGTGGTAATTTTGGTCATATAGCCTGAGATTATAATGAAAATTATCCATATAATAATCATGATAAGCAGACTGTAAGGTGTTTTAAATTTGTTGAAATGGGTCATTATGCAAATGCATATCCAAAGAGAGATCTAAATGATGCAAAGAAGATAGAATACAAGCAGAAAGGTGTAGTGAGATCCTTTGAGACTATGTTAGTAGATGTCGGGCCATCCAATGTAGTCGTATCAATAACATTGTTTGTTCACTCACATTTTTCTAAAGTTTGGTTTTTTTACGGGGTCTACACATTCCTTCATCTTTGAGAAATTTTCTAATAAATTATAAATATCACCTAAAAAAATGATACTCGAACTTGTTGTTAATACACGAGGGGAAATGTTATAGCAAAGAGGAAATATAAGAATCCTTCTATTGTTCCATGTGGAAATACATTACCTGAAAACCTTTTTGTTTTACCCTTAGTCGGATTTGATGTTATTCTAGGAGTGGACTGGATTTCTAATTATCATGCTAAGATTGATTGTAGGGCTAAAGAAGATGTTTTTCAGAAAGAGTTTCAGTTTGTATACAATAAAGAACCCATACAATTGATAACATATGAGGAAGATGAGAAACATTTGAATGTAAATGAAACTTATCTTACTCATATTGTTGAAAATAAGGGAATTATTCAAATTAATGATGTTTCAGTGGTAAATGAATACCTTGATGTTTTTCTTGATGGGGTACCCGGTGTCATACCTGATTGAGAAGTCGAATTAACAAATTACTTAGGTCCTGATGCTAAGCCAATTTCAAAACCCCCTTATCATATAGCTCCAATAGAACTTGAATTCAAAAATCAGTTTTAGGATTTTCTTGACAAGGGCTTCATTCATCCTAGTACTTCACCATGGGGAGCCCCTATTTTGTTTGTTAAAAATAAATCTTGTTCCATAAGACTTTGTATTGATTATAGAGCTTTGAATAACATCACTATAAAAAACAAGTATTCATTGCCTCATATCGATGACTTGTTTGATCAGCTCCAGGGATCTCAGTACTTTTCCAAGATTGACTTGAGATCCGGATACCATCAGTTGATGGTGAAGGAGGATGACATCCCAGAGATAGCATTTCGTACTAGATATGGCCATTATGAAATTTCTGTTATTCCCTTTGGGTTAACTAATGCACCTACTGTATTCATGAATCTTATGAATAAATTATTTCATGAGTTCTTGGATAAGTTTGTGGTTTTATATATTGATGATATTATGGATTTTTCTAAAAATAATGATGAGCATGAAATATATCTAACAGTTGTTTTGCAAACATTAAAACTTAAGAAACTGTATGGAAAATTCAGAACGTGTGATTTTGGGTTGCAACAAATTTTTTTTCTTCAGAACCTTGTAAATAAGGATGGAATAACTGTTGATCATAAAAAACAAAAGTATTTTATGAATGGCCAAGACCACAAATTTTACCGAGATTCATAGTTTTCTTGGTTTAGCTGGTTATTACAGACATTTTGTTAAGAACATTGCATGGTTATCTAGCCCGATAACTAAGATAACACAGAAAGGGGTTAAATTTGTTTGGACAGAAGAATGTGATTTTCATTTTCAGGAACTGGAGAAGAGATTGGTGAATGCTCCATATTTTTCCTTACCTTCCCGAAATGGTGAGTTTCTCATCTATAGTGAAGCTTCTTTGAAGGTACTTGGTTTTGTTTCGATGAATAATGATCATGTATTTTCCTATTCTTTGGGAAAACATAAACTTCATGAGCTAAATTGTCTTACACATGATTTGGAATTGGCAGCTATGGTTTTTGCTTTGAAATTTGGGACGCATCGTCTATACAGAACCAAATGGAAAATATATACAATACAAAAAATTATAAATTATATATTCACACAGAAGGAATTAATCATGAGGCAGATGAGATGGATAGAACTGATAAAAGATTATGATTGCACGATCAATTACCATCCTGGAAAAGCAAATAAAGTAGAAGATGCCTTATGTCGGAAACATCATGCATCATTAACCATGTTACATTTGGAACATGATCCCTTGATTAATGATTTGATGAATTTTGGCATAAAAGTTGTTGGTGTAGGAAGTACCTCTATTTTGTTTCAGTTTTCATTGCAGTCTTCATTGTCAGAAAGAATTGAGCAAGTGCAGAAGGAAGACTATTAGCTATAGAAAAAGGTATAATTGGTTAGAATGGGTAAGTTTCCAGAATTTAACCTTGATAAAGATTGTGTTTTATGATTTAAAAAAAGGTTGGGTGTGCCTAGTGATTCTCAGTTGAAGAAAGATTTTTTTTTGCGAAGCTCATAGTTCTCCATATTCTATTCATCCTAGCAGTACTATGATGTAAAGAGACCTTCGGGAGTATTATTGGTGGGATGGAATGAAAAGAGATTTTGCTGATTTTACCAGGAAATGTTTGACGTGTAAACATGTTAAAGAAGAGTGATAGTTACTGAAGGGGATGCTTCATCCTTTTCCAGTGCCATAGTGGAAATGGGAGAATATATACATGGACTTTGGGTTGGGAGTACCAATTACTTCTCGAGGTAATATTGTGATTTGGGTTATTTTTGATAGGCTAACAATGTCTGTGAATTTTCTTTCTGTTCAAGATATAATGACTTTGAATCAGCATTCTCAATTGTACCTCAAGGATATTGTTAGGTTAGATGGAGTTCCTAATTCCATTGTATCAGATCAAGATCCTAGGTTCACTTATAACTTTTGGAAGGGACTTCCGAAGTCATTGGGAATAGTGTTGAATTTCAGTACAGTATTTCATCCTCAATCAGATGTGAAATCATAAAAAATGATTCAAACTTTGGAGGATATTCATTGAGCTTGTTCAATGGACAATTAGGAAAGTTGGGAACAATATCATTCTTTGGTTGAGTTTTCTTTTAAAAATAGTTTTCATTTCAGTATTCAGATGGCACCTTTTGAGGCCTTGTATAGGAAGTAGTGTTATACTCCAACGTTTTGGGATGAGTTCAGTGAATGAAAGTTGATGGGGACAGAATTTGTAGAAGAAGTGGATGAGAAAGTGAGGATGATCCAGTAGCACATGAGTATAACTCAGAGCAGGAAGAAAAGATATTCAGATAAAAAAATGAAAGACTTCCCTTTCGAGGGAGGTGACGATGTTTTCATTAAATTATCTCCTATGAAAAGTGTAACGTGTTTCGGTATAAAAGGGATGTTAAGTCCACAGTTCATTGGTCCTTTTGAAATCTTGGAGAAAGTAGGAACAATAGAACACCGCGTAGATTTTCCTCTGAGTTTGTTTCAGGTACTCAAGGTTTTTCATGATTCGATGTTGAAAAAGTATGTTCTAGATTCATCACATGTCTTGAGTCAAGAAGCATTTCAACTGGAAGAGTACATTTCTTATGAAGAGAAGCCAGTTCAGATTCTTGATCAGATGGAATAGTTATTTCGGAATAAATTAATCCATAAGGTAAAGCTTTTTTGGAGAAACCACATGGTTGATGAAGCAACATGGGAGTCTGAAAATGCCATGAGAGAAAAATACCATCAGTTGTTTAATAAATAAATAAAATCGCAATGATGCAATTTCAAGAAGGTGGGGATAATATAACACCCCAATTTTTTCAAAAAATAAATAGAAATTAATGGAACTTTGTTTTAAGTAGATATTTATAACAAGCCTTTAGTCATAATTTTTCCACTTTTATGTTTTAAATTTCAAAAAAACTGTCATCTACAGTTTTGTTCAGTATGTTATTTGGATTCTATTTGATCTAACTTGTTTTTTTTTTGTGAATATAAAAATACCCTTATGAATAGTAATATTTATAGTAATATGAAGCTAATGAACAATAAATTTTATTAATATTTTATTTTATTAAGGCTTTAAGATAATAGCATTTAGGTTAATTTTTCATTGTGATGTAGATGTAGTTACGGAATTAGAATTGTTAATTTTTGAATTAAGTATTATTTTATTTAAAAATTATATTAATAATATTTAAAAAATTATTTTCACAAAATTGACTTCATTTTTGAAATCTACACATTGATAAATGGTTAGGGTGAAATTTGGGAATTTTTTGGAAATAGTTGATTTTCGGTGAATAGTAAAAATACAGTTTTATGTTTCGGTGTGTTAATGGAATCATTAATGAAATAATAATGATTTAATAAATCTGGTTGACTTGTCTATAGTTAAATAAGATGTGAGGTGTCCCAATTGGCTTATACCATGGGAAAATACCGTGTAAAAGACCATGGTTTTTCAAATACCACTCATGAGGTGTCCCTTGAAAATTATTAAAATATTCCCTTAATTTTCCTATAAATACCTACACATTCCTTCATTAACTTCATTACCAATTCCTCATCAATGGATATTTGGGCTCCTTACCATCGTAGTAGTATTACCAAGGTTTCTTCAATCCCCTAAGGTCCCAACATTCATGTTCTAAGGGTTACTCTTCAAGGTATGAAAATTCTCAATTTCTAACTTTTTCCATTCAAGTTCTCTTTTTTGTGGTATAAAATTCATGTTTCCATACCATGTTCTTATTTCCTTCTAATTATTGATCTACTCTATATTATTATTCATTTCTGGATGGGTTATTTTTTTCCCCACTCTTTTTAATATTTTTTAAAACCATGTTGCTTAGCCGTTAGGCTGTCGAATTTTTGTAAGAGATTTCTCACTTTTTATTTTATTTTGAGTTCCTTCATGATTCTTTCTTCATATATCCTTACCCAAGAGGCATGAAATCTCCATAAATCATGTATATTCTCTATTTTACCATTTTTATGGAAAATTCCTCTTCATTATTCCTCTCCTCTCCCACTTATTTTAGGAATAAAAAACATTATCCGTGATGTGTCAAATTACCGACATTGTGGATGATGTGATTTCAATTTCCATTAATACTTCCAGGTCTGGTCATGAAACCATTTATATGGTTTAAATAGGTTATTATATATGTATTATATCTCATCCATGGTTCTGGATTTCTTTTTAACACATGATTTTAATTTATAAAATGAACTGAGGTCATTGTTATCAAATAACCACTAAAATGATCTAAACAATCATCATTAATGATTTAACTTATGAATCATCCTCATATTAAACATCAAAATGATAAATGGTAAAAATTATGGTACATGAAAAATTTAAATACCTTTATATTCCAATTATATTATTTCACTTCCAATCGACAAGAACATCCACCATGAACCAATCATGGAAATCATGTTAAGAACTCACCCAAAAACAGTGCAAGGAGCAGAATACTAACAATTAATGGGTGAAATGATGTTATGAAATGATTATATAAGATGTAATAAACATAAAAATTGTTATTTAAACTAATAATAACACCCTTTTAACCATTATACATGAATTTTTAACACGTTTTATGTAAGACATACCCGAGGTAAGGGAATTCATAACCAGATTTCCATTTTTGGGTTAACCTTCAACTTCATTATTTATGTGCTATTTGAATTGTTTATGTGATGGGTTCTATTTATATTATGTTTTATTATGTTTATTTACAGTGTATATACATACTCCATCCACTTTATTAAGTCTCTCTTCAATTTTATGATATTTATAGGGGGCTTTTGTTTAGAAGAATTTTTTTAATTCGGTTTTAAGAAATTCAAAAGCTATGTTTTTATGGAATTATTCATGTTGTTTAATTATGATTTTGTTCTTAGGAATTATTTATGATGAATGGTGGGAGCTATATCTCCCTCCAATTCATTTGTTATGAGTTTTTTGGAGGTCATCTGTATGGTTACTCCTGTTGTAACTACGATGGTCACACAAAGTAATGTAGCCGTGAGGGTTAAAAATTATAAGGTAGCCATGAATGGATATAAGATTACATAATTAATGCCCCAAGATACCTTTATGATTATATTTATTCTCTATTTTTTTTGTGTATCTCTTTCAAATATCATGTTACAAAAAATATGTGTATATGGGTGAGAAGAATGTCTTTTGAAAATTCCTTCATAAGTTACGAGTATACATGGACTAATGTGATCTTTCCTTCTTTTCCATCCCATACTGTGCTATTCTGCTCATCCCAAGTTTTTAAATGATTTTCATAGGTTAATTGATGTGTATGAAAAGGAAAGAATCCATGTTAATTGTGGATGAATTTCCTAGTATTCTTGTTTTAACTTTTAATGTTTTATGTTTGGAAAAAAATGGAAACATTTTTTATGGAATCCACTGTAATAATGTATAATGTTATGAATGTATTTTCCTAATTATATAAGGCTATAAACATTAAAAGATCCTTATTGTAAAAGGAAGTTTTCTCTTGACTAATTTCAAGATTATGTATGTAATAAGGTCAGGTCCTTATAGTTGGTATTAGAGGATGGTTTAGACAACAATAGGGGTTAGGGTGATGTTAACAGAATACCATAAATGATTTTCAATCTATGATTAACTGGGAATGTTTTATCATTTAATTATTACCATGTTAATTCATCCAAGATATTTTTTTAGAATGGTTGTACACAGAAAGAACATGGATGCTGAAGAGGAGAGTAACTGACAGAATGACATCCTTTCAGAACTACAGTCCAGAATGGTAGGGATTGGAACTGAGCAGTTTGTGATAGTAATGGCTCAGCTAACGTAGTCAATAAATTTTAGTGGCATCCATGAAAGAGAACCAATATAGGTACCACAATGGAACATGACACTAATGGAACATTTTATGAGACAACACCCTCCTGCATTCAATGGATCTTCTGACCTAGTAGCAGCTGAAGGATGGATCAAAGCCATTGAAAAGATATTCGATGTTATGGGATGTTCAGACAATCAAAAGGTAAGTCTTTCCATTTATTGTTTTTAAATGGAATGTGATCAGTGGTGGTCAATGGTACAGAATACCATGGGTAGAGAGAATTTTTATGCCTTAGAGTGGGATGAATTTAAAAGTATTTTCCTTGAAAAATATGTTCCTACGATGGTGTGACTTAGAATTGAGAAGAAATTCCTTGAATTGAAATATAAGGAGGAAGATTTAGTGGCTGTTTATGAAGAAAACTTCACCCGACTGGCGAGGTATGCTTCAAATATTATTCTGGATCTTGATAGAAAAATCAACCACTTTTACTCAAAACTGAAGCCAAGGAATCGAAGGGCGTTGGCCTCACATGAATTAAAATGTCATTAGAAACTTGTCCGATGTACTGAGAGGGTTGAGATCGATTTTTTTTGATGATATCATGAATTTTGGAATCAAAGATAAGAAGTGGTCCAATTTGGAAGAATGGGTAAGAATCAACCAATGAAATCTGATGGTAAGAAAATAAAATTTTCAGTTTGTGAAAAGTGGGGAAAGAAGAACCCTGAGGAATGTCTTAGAAGAAATTGGGAAGTGTTTTAAATGTGGTAAGAGTGGAAATATAGCCTAAGATTGGAATGAAAATGATCTTAAGAATATTCATGATAAGTAGAATGTATGATGTTTTAAATGTCATGAAATGGGTCATTATGAAAATGCATGTCCAAAGAGAGATCCAAGTGATGCAAAGAAGCCAGACTACAAGCAGAAAGCTATAGTGAGAACCCTTGCGACTACGTCTGTAGATGTCAGGTGATCCAATGAGGTCATATCAGGTACATTGTTTGTTCACTCAGATTTTGAAAATGATTTTTTTTTCTATGGGGTCTAAACATTCGTTCATCTCTGAGAAATCTTCTAGTAAATTGGAAATATCACCTCAAAAAATGAGGCCCAAACTTATTTTAAAAACAAAATGGGAAAATTTTATAGCAAAGTGGAATTATTAGAATCATTATGTTTTGGTGTGTCGAAATATATTACTTGAAAACATTTTTGTTTTACCCTTATGTGAGTTTGATGTCATTTTAGGAATAGACTGGCTTTCTGATTATCATGCTAAGATTAACTATAGATCTAATGAAGTTATTTTTTAGAAAGAGTTTCTGTTTGTATACAAGAATGAACCCATAAAATTGATAACAATTCAAGAAGCTGAGAAACTATTGAATGATTGAAATGAAATTTATCTTGAACATATTGTTGAAAAAAAGGGAACTATTCAAATTAATGATATTCCAGTTTTAAATGAATACCTTGAGGTTTTTCCTGATGAGTTACCTGGTGTCATACCTGATAGAGAAGTCGAATTCACAATTGAATTAGTTCCTAATTCTATGCCAATTTCAAAATCACCTTATCTTATGGATCAAATAGAACGTCTTGAATTGAAAAATTAGTTGCACGATTTTCTTGACAAAGGCTTCATTCGACCTAGCACTTCACCATGGGGAGCCCCTGTTTTTCTGTTAAAAAGAAAGATGGTTCCATGAGACTTTTCCTTGATTATAGATCCTTGAATAACATCACTATTAAAAACATGTATCGTTTTCCTCATATCAATGATGTGTTTGATCAGCTCCAGGGAGATCAGTACTTTTCCATGATTGACTTGAGATCCGGATACCATCAGCTGAAGGTGTAGGAGGATGACATCCCAAAAACATCCTTTCATACTAGATATGGGCATTATGAATTTTTTTTATGCCCTTTGGGTTAACTGATGCATCGGTTGTATTCATGAATCTTATGAATAAATTATTTCATGAGCCTTTGGATATGTTTGTGGTTGTATTTGTTGATGACATTATAGTTTTTTCTAAAAATAAATATGAGCATGAAAAACATTTAAGGGTTGTTTTGAAAACTTTAAAATGAACGAAACTGTATGGAAAATTCATAAATTTTTGGTTGCAACATATTTCTTTTCTTGGGAACATTGTAAATAAGGATGGAATAAAATTTGATCCTACAATAACAAAAGTATTTTATGAATGGCCAAGACCCAAAATTGTAATAGAGATTTGTAGATTTCATGGGTTATCAGGTTATTACAGACAGCTTGTTAAGAGATTTTCATAGATATCTGGCCCGATAACTAAGTAAACATGGAAAGGGGTTAAATTTGTTTGTATATAAGAATGTGATGTTTGTTTTCAGGAACCGAAGAAGAGATTGGTGAATGCTCCAGTTTTGGCCTTCCCTTCCCGAAATGGAGAGTTTTTCATCTACTGTGATTACTCTTTGAAGGGACCTGGTTGTGTTTTGATGCATAATGATCAGGTAATTTCCTATGCTTCAATACTACTTAAACCTCAGTAGCTAAATTATCTCACACAAGATTTGGAATTTGAATCTGATGTTTTTGATTTGACAATTTGGAGGCATCATTTATATGGAAACAAATTCCAAATATGTACTGACCATAAAATTCTAATGTATATATTCAATCTGAAGGAATTAAACATGAGGCAGAGAATATGGATAAAACCGATAAAGGATTATTACTGCATGATCAATTACCATCCTGGAAGAGAACATGAGTAGCGGATGCCTTAAAATGGAAACATCCTAAATAATTAACCATGTTTCGTTTGGAACATGATCCCTTGATTAATGATTTTATGAATTTTGTCTTAGAAGTTGTTGGTGGAGTGAATACCTCTATTTTGTTTCAGGTTTTAGTGCAGTCCTTATTGTTAGACGGAATTAAGCAATCACAGAAGGAAGACCCTGAGCTACATAAAAATCTAGAATTGGTTAAAATGGGAAAGTTTCCCAAATTTAACCTTGAAAATGATTTTGTTTTAAGATTTGGAAAAAGGTTGGGTGTGCCTAGGTATTCTCAGTTAAAGAATGATTTTTTGTGAGAAGCTTATAGTTCTCCATTTTATGTTCATCCTGGCTGTACTAAGATGTACAAAGACCTTCGGGATTATTATTGGTGGGATGGAATGGAAAGAGATATTGCTGATTTTACCATGAAATGTTTGACATGTAAAAAGGTTAAATCCATGTGGAAGTTACTAAAGGGGATGTTTCAGCCTTTTCCAGTGCCAGAGTGGAAATGAGAGAATGTATCCATGGACTTCGTGGTGGGACTACCAATGACTTCTCGATGTCATAATGAAATTTGGGTTATTGTTGATCAGCTAAAAAAGTCTGCACTTTTTTTTCAATTCAATATACAATGAATTTGGATCATCTTTCTCGATTGTACCTCAAGGAGATCGTTAGGTTACATGGTGTTCCTCTTTCCATTGTATCAGACTGAGATCCCGGGTTCACTTCTAATTTTTGGAAGGCAATTCAGAAGTCGTTGGGCACTGAGTTAAATTTTAGTACAAATTTTTATCCTCAATCAGATGGGAAATCAGAACGAACGATTCAAACATTAAGGGATATGCATAGAGCTTGTTCAATGGAAAATTAGGGAATTTGGGATCATCATCTTTCTTTAGTTGAGTTTTCTTATAATAGCATTTTCCATTCCAGTATTTAGATGGAACCTTTTGAGGCCTTGTATGGGAAGTAGTGTTGGACTCCATCGTTTTGGGATGAAGTCGGTGAAGAAAGTTGATGGGGCCATAATTTGTAGAAGAAGTGGCTGAGGAAGTGAGAATGATCCAGCAACACATGAGGACAACTCAGAGCAGGTAGAAAAGTTATGCAGATCATAGAAGGAAAGAATTCTCTTTTGAGGTAGGTGACGGTGTTTTCCGTAAAATATCTCCTTTTAAAAGTGTGGTGCATTTTGGTATGAAAGGGAAGTAAAGTCCACGGTTCATCGTTCCTTTTGAAATCTAGGAGAAAGTTGGAACAGTTTCATACCGCGTAGCTTTACCACTGAGTTTGTTTTAGTTACACAATGTTTTTCATGTTTCGACGTTGAGAAAGTATGTGCCAGAATCATCACATGTCTTGATCCCAGAAGCAGTTCAGCTGAAAGAGAACCATTATTGTGAAGAGAAACCAGTTCAGATTCTTGATCGGAGGGAACATGTATTGTTTAATAAAGTAATCCACCGGGTAAAGGTTTTTTGTAGAAACCACATGGTTGAATAAGAAACATGGGATTCTGAAAATTATATGAGATAAAAATACCCCTAGTTTATTAATAGGTAAATAAAATTATGACGATGCAATTTCAAGAAGTTGGGGACAATGTAACACCCCATGTTTTTCTAAAAATAAATAGAAATGCAAGGAACATTGTTTTAAGTTGATATTTAATACTATCCTTTAAACATAATTTTTCCACTTTTATGTTTTGAATTTCAAAAAACTATAATCTAAAATTGTGTTCAGTATGTTATTTGGAGTCTATTAGAACCAACTGGTTTTTATTGGTGAATAGTAAAAATTCCTTATGAATAGTGATGTAGAAGTAGTTACAGCATTAGAATTGTTATTTTTTGAATTAAGTATGATTTTACTTAAAAATTAAAATAATAATATTAAAAAATTATTTTCAAAAAATGGACTTCATTTTTGAAATCTAATTGTCGATTAATGGATACGGTGAATTTTGGGAATTTTTCTGAAACAGTGGATCTTTTGGTGAATAGTAAAAAATACAGTTTTTAGTTTCGGTGTGTTAAAGAAATCATTAATGATATAATAATGATGTCATAAATCTGGTTGACTTGTGTATAGTTAAATAAAATTTGAGCTGTCTGAAGTGTCTTATACCATGGGAAAATACAATGGGCAAGCCCATGGTTTTGCAAATTCCACTCATGTGGTGTCCCTTGAAAATTATTAAAATATTCCCTTCCTTTTCATATAAATACCAACCCATTCCTTCAATAACTTCATTCCCAATTCCTACTTAATGAATCTATGGCCTCATTACCTTCATAGTAGTGCTCCCAAGGTTTCCTCAACCTCCCATGGTCCCAAACATCAATTTATAATGTTTACTCTACAAGGTAAGAAAAATCTCAATTTCTTACTTTTTCCATTCAAGTTCTCATTTATGTGGTATAACATTAAAGTTTCCATACCAGGTTATTATTTACTTTTAATTATTGATCTGATCTATATTATGATTCCTTTATGGATGGATGAATTTTTTCCCCTCTCTTTTTAATATTTTTTAAAACCATGTTGTGTAGCCGTTAGGCTGCCGAATTTTTGTAAGAAATTTCTCACTTTTTCTTATATTTTGAGTTCCTTCATGATTTTTTCATCATATATCCTTAATCAAGAGGAATTAAATATCCATAAATCGTGTATATTCTAGATTTTATCATGTTTATGGAAAATTCCTCATAATTATTCTTCTCCTCTCCAACTTATTTAAGGAATAAAAAACATTGTCCGTGATGTGTCAAATTACCAACATCGTGGGTGATGTGATTTCAATTTATATTAATTCTATCAATTTTGGCCATGAAACCATATATATGGTTGAAACAGGTCATAATATATGTATTATATCTCATTCATGGTTATTTAATTCTTATTAACGCATGGTTTTAATTTATAAAATGAAATGAGGTCGCTATTATCAAAGAACCACTAAAATGTTCTAAACGAACATCATTAATGATTTTACATATGAATCATCATCATATTAAACATCAAAATTATAAATGTTATAAATTATGGTACTAAAAATATTTAAAAAACTTTAAATTAAAATTCTGTAATTTCACATCCAATCGACAAGAACATCCACCATGAACCAATCATGGAAATCATGCTAAGAAATCACCCAAAAAAGGGCAAGGATCAAAATACTAATAATTAAAGGGAGAAATGATGTTATGAAATGATAATATAAGATTTTATAAACATGAAAATTTTTCTGCAAACAACTAATAACACTCTTTTATCCATTATACTGTAAGTTTAAATAGGATTGAAGTAAGACATACCTAAGGTAAGGGAATTCCTAACCAGATTTCAATTCTTTGGGTTAACCTTCTACTTCATTATTTATCTACTATTTGAATTTTTTGTGTGATGTGTTTTATTTATATTATGTTTTATTATGTGTATTTATATTATATATACATAATCTATCCACCATATTAATTTTTTCTTCAATTTTATGATATTTATAAGGGGCTTCTCTTTATAAATATTTTTTTTAAATTCGTTTTTATGAAATTCCAAAGAAATGTATTTATGGAATTATTCATGTTTTATGATTATGATTTGGATATTGGAAATTATTTATGATTAAGGATGGGACCTATATCTCCCTCTAATGCACTGCGTATGAGTATGTTGTAGGTTGTTCGTATGGATACTCCAAGTGTAACTGTGATGGTTACACAAAGTAAGGTAGTCGTGAGGGTTACAAATTATAAGGTAGCCAAGAATGGTTACAAGATTATGTAAGTAATTCTCCATGATTCCTTTATGATTATATTTATGTTATCATGTTTTTTGTGGATAATGTGTAAATCTCATGTTACACAAAGTAATTATATATGGGTGATAACAATTTCTTTTTAAAATTCTTTCATATGTTACGAGTATACAAGGACTAATGTGATATTTACTTCTTTTCTATCCCTTTCTGAGCATTTGTACTCATCCCAAGTTTTTAACTGATTTTCATATGTTAATGGATGTGTAAGATAATTAAGGAAGTCATATTAAATGTTGAATAATTTCTTAGGAGTCTTGTATTAACTTTTAATGTTTTATATTTTGAAAAGAAAGGAAACTGTTTTAATGGTATCCACTCTGTAATAATGTCTAATGTTATGAATGTATTGTCCTAATTCTCTAAGGCTCTAAATTTTAGAAGATCCTCAATGTAAAAAGATGTTTTTTCTTTAAAAAATTCATGATTATGTATATAATAAGTTCGGGTCCTTATAGTTTGTATCAGAGGATGATTTAGATAACTTTAGGGGTTAGTGTGATGTTAATAGAATATCATAAATAATTTTAGTTTTATGATTAATTTGAAATGTATTAGCATTTAATGATTAGTATGTTGATTCATCTAAGATATATTTGTTCACAATTATTGTGTGCAGAAGGAATAAGGGTGCTGAAGAGGAGAGGCGTCGACTGAATGACATCTTTCTGGAACTACAGCCAGGAATTGTAGGGATTGGAACTGAGTAGTTAGTGACAGTAATGGCTCAGCTAACGTAGGAAATAATTGGTGGTGGCATCCATTTAATAGAAACAATAGAGGTACCACAATGTAAAATGACAGTAGTGGAACATTTTATTAGACAACACCCTCCTGCATTCAATGGATCTTCTGACTCAGTAGTAGCTAAAGGATGGATCAAATCCCTTGAAAAGATATTTGATGTTATGGGATGTTCAGACAATCAAAAGTTAAGTCTTTCCAATTATCATTCTGAAGGGGAATTTGTTCAGTGAATACAATGGTAAGGAATTTTAGGAGTAGAAAGGATTTTTATGCCTTAGAGTGTGATGAATTTAAAAGACTTTTCATTGAAAAATATTTTCCTACGGTGCTGCCACTTAGAATGGAGAAGAAATTACTTTAATTGAAACAGGAGGCTGACTTAGTGGCTGTGTATAATGAGATATTCACCCAACAGGTGTGGTATTCTTCAAATCATATTCTGGATCTTGATAGCAAAATCAACCGCTTTTACTTAGAAGTGAATCCAAGGTATCGAAGGGCGGTGGCCTCCCGTGAATTCAAAAGTTATGAGAAAATTTTTGGATGTGCTAAGAGGGTAGAGATGGAGTTTTCTGATGATCTTTTTCATTTTGGATAAAAATAGAACAAGAGGTCTAGTTGGAAAAAAATGGGTAAGAATCAACAAATAAATCTGATGGTAAGAAAATATAATTTTCAGTTTGTGAAAAGTGTGGGAAGAATCACCCTGGGGAATGTCCTAGAAAAACTGGGAAGTGTTTTAAATGTGGTAAGTTTGGACATATATACTGAGATTGTAATGAAAATGATACTAAGAATAATCATGATAAGAAGACTGTAAGGTGTTTTAAATAGGGTGAAATGGGTCATTATGCAAATATATGTCCAAAGAGAGATATGAATGAAGCAAAGATTCCAGACTACAAGCAGAAAGGTGTAGTGAGATCCTTTGAGACTATGTCAGTAGATGTTTTGGGAAACCAATGAAGTCATATCAAGTACATTTTTTGGTCACTCATATTTTTCTAACGTTTTGTTTTCTAAGGGGTCTACAATTTCCTTCATCACTGAGTAATTTTCTGGTAAATTAGAAATATCACCTCAATAAATGAGACCCAAACTAGTTGTTACAACACCATGGGGAAATGTTATATCAAAGAGGAATTATATGAATATTTCCATTATGGTATGTGGAAAGAAATTACCTACAAACCTTTTTTTACCCTTAGTCAACTTTGATTTTATTCTGAGAATGGACTGGATTTCTGATTATCATGCTAAGATTAATTGTAGAGATAAAGAAGTTTTTTTAGAAAGTGTTTTAGTTTGTATACATGAATGAACCCATATAATTGATTAAATATCAGGATGCTGAGAAACTATTGAAATATTGAAATGAAAGTTATTTTTCTCATATTGTTGAAAACAAGGGAACTAATCAAATTATTGATGTACCCGTGGTAAATGAATACCATGATGTTTTTACTGATTAGTTACCTAGTGTCATACCTGATTGAGAAGTTGAATTCGCAATTGACTTAGTTACCATTTCTAAGCCAATTTGAAAACACTCGTATCGTATGGATCTGATAAAACTTCTTGATTTGAAAAATCAGTTGCAGTATTTTCTTGACAAAGGATTCAATCGCCCTATAACTTCACCATGCGGAGCCCCTATTTTGTTTGTTAAAAAGAAATATGGTTCCATAAGACTTTGCATTTATTATAGAGATTTGAATTACATAACTTTTAAAAACAAGTATCATGTTCCCTAAATCGATGACTTGTTTGATCAGCTCTAGGGAGCTCAGTACTTTTCCAAGATTAACTTGAGATCTGGACACCAACAGTTGATGGTGAAGTAGGATGACATCCCGAAAATAGCCTTTCAAACTAGATATGGGAATTATGATTTTTATGACCTTTTGGTTAACTAATGCACCTGATGTATTCATGAATCTTATGAATAAAATATTTCATGAGTTCTTGGATAAGTTTGTGGATGTATTTATTGATGAAATTCTGGTTTTTTTCTAAAAAATAAAGAGGAGAATGGAAAAAATATAACAGTTATCTTGAAAACATTAAAATAAAAGAAAATGTATGGAAAATTCAGCAAATGTGATTTTTTGTTGCAACCGATTTCGTTTCTTGGAAACATTGTAAATAAGAATGGAATAACAGTTAATTATACCAAAATAAAAGTAGTTGATAAATGGCCAAGGCCCAAAAATGTTACAAAGATTCGTAGTTTTCTTGGGTTATCATGTTATTACAGACGATTTGTTAAGAAATTTGAACAATTATCTAGCCCGATAAATAAGTTAACACAAAAAAGGGTTAAATTTTTTTCGATAGAGGAATGTGATGTTAGTTTTCAGGAACTGATGAAGAGATTGTTGAATGCTCTAGTTTTGGCCTTACCATTCTGAAATGGTGAGTTTTTCATCTACAATGATGCTTCTTTGAAGGGAATTGCTTGTGTTTTGATTCATAATGAAAAGGTAATTGTCTATGCTTTGAAACAACATAAACCTCAGTAGCTAAATTTTCCCACACAAGACATCAAATTGGCAGCTGTGGTTTTTTGCTTTGAAAATTTGGAGGCATCATCTATACAGAACCAAATACCAAATATATACTGACCATAACAGTCTACAGTATATATTCACTCAGAAGGAATTAAACATGGGTCAGAGAAGATGGATAGAACTGATAAAAGATTATGACTGCATGATAAATTACCATCCTGGAAAAGAAAATAAAGTAGCAGATTCCTTAAGTCAGAAAAATCATGCATCATTTACCATGTTATATTTAGAACATGATCCTTGGATTAATGATTTGATGAATTTTGGATTAGAATTTGTTGATGCAGGGAATACATCTATTTTGTTTTAGGTTCAGTGTAGTCTTCGTAGTCAGACAAAATTAAACAAGCATAGAAGGATGACTATGAGCTACATAAAAAGGTATAATTGGTTAAAATGGGTATGTTTTCAGAATTTAAACTTGAAAAAGTTTGTGTTATAATATTTGGAAAATGGTTTAGTGTGCCTTATGATTCTCAGTTTAAGAAATATTTGTGGTGTGAAGCTTATAGTTCTCCATTTTTTATTCATCTGTGCACTACTAAGATGTAAAGAGACCTTTGAGAGTATTATTGGTGGGGTGGAATGAAATGAGATATTGCTGATTATACCATGAAATGTTTTATGTGTCAACTATTTAAATAAGAGCGGCAATTACCGAAGGGGATGCTTCAGCCTTTGGTAGAGCCAGAGTGGAAATGGGAGATTTTATCTATGGACTTTGTTCTGGGACTACCAAAGACATCACGAGGTAACAATGCAGTTTGGGTTATTGTTTGTCTGCTAACAAAGTCTGCATATTTTCTATTGATTTGAGATAAAATGACTTGGATCAGCTTTCTCGATTGTACCTCAAATAGATTTTTAGGATACATGGAGTTCCTCTTTCCGTTGTATCAAACTGAGATCCAAGGTTCACTTCTATATTTAGAAAGGGACTTCAGAAGACATTTGGCATATATTTAAAATTCAGTACAACTTTTCACCCTCAATAACATGGGAAATTAGAACGAACGTTTCAAAAATTGTAGGATATGCTTCAATCTTGATCAATGGAATATCAGGTATGTTGGGATCAACATCTTTCTTTAGTTGAATTTTATTAGAATAATAGTGTTCATTCCAGTATTCAGATGGAACCTTTTGAGGCCTTTTATGGGAAGCGGTGTCGAACTCCATCATTTTGGGATGAAGTCGGTGAAAGAAATTTACTGGGGCCAGAATTTGTAGAAGAAGTGGCTGAGAATGTGAGGATGATCCAGCAGCACATGGGGACAGCTCAGAGGAGGCAGAAAAGTTATACTGATAATAGAAGGAAAGACTTCTCTTTCGAGGTAGGTGACTATGTTTTCCTTAAAATATATCCTTGGAAAAGTTTGATGTGTTTCCCTAAGAAAGGGAAGTTATGTTCGTGGTTCATCGTTCCTCTTGAAGTCATAGGGAAATTTGGAACAGTTGCATACCTTATAGCTTTGCCTCCATGTTTGTTTCAGGTACACAATGTTTTTTATGTTTCGATGTTCAGAATATATGTACCAGATTCATCACCTGTCATGAGATCATAAGCAGTTCAGTTGGAAGAGAACCTTTCTTATAAAGGGCAACCAGTTCAGATTCTTGATCGGAGGGAACTGGTATTGCATAATTAAGTAATCCACTAGTTAAAGGTTGTATGTAGAAACCACATGGTTGAAGAATCAACATGGGAGTCTAAAAATTCTATCAGATAAAAATACCCTCAGTTGTTTAATAAGTAAATAAAATTACAAGGACACAATTTCAAGAAGGTGGGGATAATATAACACCTCATGTTTTTCTAAAAATAAATGGGAATGATAGGAACTTTGTTTTAAGTAGATATTTATAACTATCCTTTAAACATAATTTTTCCACTTTTATGTTTTGAATTTCAATA
Organism: Viscum album; assembly: GCA_963277665.1. Classification (NCBI taxonomy): domain Eukaryota; kingdom Viridiplantae; phylum Streptophyta; class Magnoliopsida; order Santalales; family Viscaceae; genus Viscum; species Viscum album. The sequence goes on along the minus strand of OY728122.1, from coordinate 811,810,613 downwards.
AATTGTCATCTACAATTGTGCTCAGTATGTTATTTGGAGACTATTGAACCAACTTGTATTTTTTTGAATAATAACATACCCTTATGAATAGTAATATTAAAGGTAATATGACACTAATAAATAGTAAATTTTTTTATTATTTTATTTTATTAGTGATTTATGATAATAATATCTAGGTTAATTTTTCATTTTGATATAAAAGTACTTACAGAATTAGAATTTTTAATTTTTGAATGAAGTATGATTTTATTTAAAAATTAAATTAATAATATTTAGAAAATTATTCACAAAAAATGGACTTCATTTTTGAAATATACCCTTCTATAAATGTTTAGGGTGAATTTTGGGTATTTTTCGAAAACAGTTGATTTTTTGGTGATTAGTAAAAAATAGAGTTTTCAGTTTCAATGTGTTAATGACATCATTAATGATATAATAATGATGTCATAAATATGGCCTACTTGTGTATAGGTAAATAAGATGTGAGGTGCCCAAGTGGCTTATACCATGGGCAAGCCCATGGTTTTGCAAATACCACTCATGAGGTGTCCCTGGAAAATTATTAAAATATTCCATTACTTTTCGTATAAATACCAACCCATTCCTTCATTAACTTCATTCCCAATTCCACCTCAAAAAATCTATAGCCTACTTACCTTCATAGTAGTCCTACCAAGGTTTCCTCAAGCCCCCAAGGTCCCAACCATCATATTCTATGGGTTACACTACAAGGTAAAAAATTCTCAATTTATTACTTTTTCCATTCAAGTTCTCTTTTATGTGGTATAACATTCATGTTTCCATACCATGTTATTATTTAAATATAATTATTGATCTAATCTATGTTATGATTCATTTATAGATGGGTGACCCCTGTACCCTCCCTTTTTAATATTTTATAAAACCATGTTGTGTAGCTGTTAGGCTGCCGAATTTCTGTAAGATATTTCTCACTTTGGCTTTTATTTTGAGTTCCTTCCTGATTCTTTCTTCATATCTCCTTACCCAAGAGACATTAAATCTCGATAAATCATGTATATTCTGGATATTATCATTTTTATGGAAAATTTCTCATCATTATTATTCTCCTCTCCAACTTATTTAAGGTATACAAAACATTGTCCGTGATGTGTCAAATTACCGACATCGTGGATGATGTTATTTCAATTTCCATTAATACATACAATTATGGTCATGAAACCATTTATATGGTTGAAACAGGTTATAATATATGTATAATATCTCATACATGGTTCTGGATTCTTTTTATCCCATGGTTTTAATTTATAACATGAAATGAGGTCGTTATTATCAAAGAACCACTAAAATGATCTAAACAAACATCATAAATGGTTTAACTTATGAATCATCCTCATATTAACCATATAAATGATAAATGGTATAAATTATGGTACTATAATTCTTTAAATACATTTCCATTCCAATTATATAATTTAACTTCCAATCGACAAGAAAATCCACTATGAACCAATCATGGAAATCATGTTAAGAACTCACCCAAAAACAGTGCAAGGAGAAAAATACTAATAATTAAAGGGTGAAATGATGTTATGAAATGATAATATAAGAGGCTATAAACTTGAAAATGTTTCTTTAAACTAAAAATAACACTCTTCTAACCATTAAACATAAATTTAGACACGTTTGAAGTAATACATGCCCGCGGTATGGGGATTCTTAACCTGATTTCCATTCGTTGGGTTGACCTTCTACTTCATTATTTTTGTGCAATTTGAATTTTTTGTGTGATGGTTTATCATTATATTATGTTTTATTATGTGTATATAAATTATATGTAAAACTATATCCACTCTATTTAGTCTCTCTTCAATTATATTATATTTATAAGGGGATTTTATTTAGAAATCATTTTTTTAAATTCAGTTTTACAAAATTCCAATGCATTGTTTTTATATAATTAATCATGTTGTATGATTATGATTTGGTTCATGGGAATTATTTATGATTAATTTTTTGACCTATATCTCCCTCCAATGCATAGGTTATGAGTAAGTTGGATGACGGTCGTATTGTTACTCCAATTGTAACTGCGATGGTTACACAAAGTAAGGTAGCTATGATGGTTACAAATTATGAGGTAGCCAAGAATGGTAACAAGATTATGTAAGTAATTCCCCATGATTCCTTTATGATTATATTTATGATCTCATTCCTTTTTTATCTTTTTTAAATCTCATGTTACAAAAATTAATTATATATGGGTGAAAAGAATGTCTTCTGAAAATTCATTCATACATTACGAGTATACATGGACTAATGTGATCTTTCCTTCTTTTACATCCCTTACTGAGATTTTGTGCTCATACCAAGTCTTTAAATGATTTTCAAACGTTAATGGATGTGTAATAAAAGGATGTAAGCCATGTTAAATGTTGAATAATTTAATTATAGTCATGATTTATGTTTAAATGTTTTATGTTTAGAAAAAAATGGAAACAGTTTTTATAGTATCCACTCTGTAATAATGTGTAATGTTTTGAATGTATTTTCCTAATTCTCTGAGGATTTAAACATGAAAATATCCTCAATGTAAAAGGATGTTTTTTCTTGACCAAATTCATGATTTTGTAAATAATAAGGTCAGGTCCTTATACTTGAGGTGTGAAGATGTTCCTATTGAAATTTGAAATTGGTGATGTTTCACATTGCATATTGTAAAGTGGTGTTGATGGATTTAAGTTGAAGAATTGGGATTTTGAAAGAGGGTTTTCATTGAAGGTTCTTGGTGTAGTGATGATGGCTTTATCTGATATATTAATTGTTAATTATTTAATTTTTTTTTTCTGTGTATTTTATATAGGTTCCGAAATAATAAAACTTTGTTTTAACAAAAAATGAAAAAAATGGAAAAATAATTATTAAAATAATTTATTTCTATATAGATATAAAATTATAAATGGAAAAATTTCCATTGAAATAATTCTGTAATATTTTAAAGTAAACATCATAGCATCAAGGGTTAATAATGGTGAAAAACAGTACTGATTCCATATAAGTAAAAAATATATCCTTTTGTATATTTTTGAGATAATTCACACAGAAAATTATATAGAATATGAAAAAATTACCCTTTCAAACTATTTTTAAAAAATTAAAACATGAGTAAAATTGAAACCGAACATTCATAAGATCATAGGAAAACCAGTTTGACTTTTATTTGAAAACATGGTTAGGGGAAAAGGGTTTTTTAAGAAAAACATTTAATAGATAATATTTTATGGAAATCATATTATTAATATCAAATAATTGATTTGATCATATTTAAAATTAATATATATTTTTAGTGCTAAATCCACATAAAACTAGTGTAAATACAACACGAGATTATAAAAATTTTTCTCACAAATAATCATAACATGTATTAATAAATGAAGTAGAAGTTTAATCTAATGAATAAAAAATGAGTTAAAAAATATCATAAAAATCAGCAATGAGATGAATTGTATGCACAATAAAAATAATAATTATCAAATGAATAATTGAATACCTTAAAGATTAGATATTCACAATATGATATAACAAAAGGTCATATATTTACAAAAAAAATAACTATGTGGTGAATAATGCATATTAATTTTGTTTGTTTTATATAATTCCCTTTGATATAACATATAATGAACCTCATTGTCACTATATTATTCATTATTTCAATTGATAACTTTTATTTTTATTTTGAATATGATTCAACATTTACAAAGTGGTAAGGTATTTATTAACTCAATTTCAACTTATTTTGGAAACATTATACTTAATTTACTATACCATGATGATATTTGGTGTGAGATTACATTGGATTATCTTATAGATTATTTTTACTTTTTTTATGTTGATTTATAGCTGATTTATAATATTTTTGATTTGATTTATTCAGAATTCAATTATATTATATTTATAGAAGGCTTTATTTTAAAAATTATCATATTAATGTTTCCCATTAAACTTCATTTTCTACCATGTTCTTGTTTTCTAGAATTGCTTCTAAAAATGTTTTTACTATTTAATTATGATTGATTATAGTCATATTTACTAATGATTGACTTTTTTCAAATTGGATTGAAATGATTATTTTTTTCTCTAATGTTTCATTTGTGACTTTTCTAACAAAAATATAGAAGTAATGTTTTTTAACTTATACAACAAGTGTGGCTATTTCTTTCATCATGATGCATTAATGCTTTGAAGCTTCCTATATAATCATACAATTTTTTTTTCAAAGAAATATATTTCTTTTGTAATTTCATAGATTAAAAAATGGTTTTCAAAAAGGATATCATTTCCCTCAATAATTTTTTATGTGATCATTCAAAATCATTTTCCATATAAGATTAAATACCATTATGGTAAGAATACTTCACTAGTATTACAAATCATGGATACTATGCTCCTTATTTCATTGAATGGTTTATGTTTTTGAGGTAATAATGATTATGAATCCTATTAATTTTACCTGAGTTATGTTATGATGAAATGTTTTTAAAACCTATTTATTTTCCATGGTATATGAAATGATGAAATTATTATGAAATCCATATGTCTTCATGGATTTTTATATGATGAATGATTTATGAACTTGTGAAACCCATAAGTATAGTTTTTAGGATGTGATTGGTGAGAGATATATCTTCATCCAATGTATTGGGGAAAACATTATATCTCATTAGATAACAATGGGAATCATGTCGATGGGATGGATCCCATATTGGAAATAGGTACATCCAGATCCATAATGCTTACAGGACTATCCTGATCCACTATAAGTAATCTGTCTATCATGATCCACTGTATTGATGGTCACGGTATTTAACCTTGAAATATGAAATGATAATCTATATTAGTGATGGTTCCACACATTTATCATATGAAACTATGGTTTATGAATTATTTATGATGATTTTTCACTCTTATGCTTCTTGTTTTTTTAAATTATAATGTGAATGATATGATCCATATTTATGTTCTATGACAGGTATAGTATGAACTTTATACGTTAGTTTCATAATCGCATAACCTTTTTCTTATCTAATGCATTATTATGGTAATGGATTTATTTATTTTATATTTACCCTTACTAGGATTATGATCTAACCATTTATTTTGTTTCCCTCCCTAGGAGATGAAGAATTTATTAGGTAGGGTAGCCAACACCATAAACATAGATGACCAAGACACACCTTTATCCTATAGTGCACTAGGATTCACATGTTTCCCATTGCGGATTAGTATTCTTCTATTTCTCATAGTGTAGAAATACTATCATCATGTTTCCCATTGTTATCTCAGTAGATATAAATCGTTAACTAATACATTGAAGGAAGACAAAGGTCCCACCCATCATAATAAAATACATATTCATGAGTTTTATAGGATCACAAATCATTAATCACATTTATACTAATGAAATGAAATTTATTTCATGAACATTTCATTACTACATAAGCCATGGAAGATAAATTTGTTGGAAATTAATTTCATCATATCATAACTCAAGGAAATGTAATTGAATTCTTAAATATCAGTTCATTATAAACATAAACCATTTAGAGAATGAGTAAAAATATTATACATGAATTATAACCCTAGTTATGTTTAATTAACATCAATGGATTTAATTTTAAATGTAAAATGATTTCAAAATTTTACATTGAAAAAATCATCAGGGAAAATTCATTTCAATTTTGTATAAATTTTATTTTAAAAGCCACAAAATTACAGAAGAAAACATTTTTGTTGAAAAGAACTATGTGAGATTGTAAAAGAAGTACCAATTCATTAAAAAATCATGGTGATAAAAAATTCCACTCATGTCTTGTATGTTTGAAAAACATTTCATCCTTATTTTTGTCAGAAAATTCATAAAAAACATTATATCGAAAATGAAAATTCATTTCAGACTATTTTATAAAAAGTAAAATATGTGTAAAAATGACTTTATACAAATCATAAGAGAACAATAATATCATTTTTGAAAAAAAAATATTATACATGAATATTTGAGAGAAAATTGAGTTTGAAAAAAAAATTATAATGTTTAAAACAAGGTCCCTTATAAATATCATATTATTGAACTAATAAATAATAAAATACATCGATTGTGTGCATCATCTGTGAATCCAAATAAACAATTGGAAATAAAAATAATATAATCAAAAGTCATATTCCACTAAATCTAAACTTGTAATAATCTTTTATATATATGTTTAACCAAATGAATGGAAATTTAGTTATCAAATCCCTCAACACATTGTAATGAGTCAAATAGTGTGACCCGTGAAATTAATAAATATAAAATGATACGTTAAATGATATGAATATAATGATACTCATGATAAAATATATCATTGGGAATTATATTCACAAAATATATGAAATAGGTATGTAATATGTCTTATATCTCACATATATAAAATTGAGAAGCGAAAACCTTACCTAAAACATTCTATTAGTATTCCATTTGATAATATCCTATATATTGGTTTATATTGTGATATTAATTCTTTCATGAACTATAGGAAAATTTATAATACCATATATTATTCATTCATAACATCTTACCACACATTCAATAATAAAATTTCAATTTTTTTTCATTGTTTAGGGTGCGTTTGTTTTCAATTTTTAATGGTCAGATCATTTTTGTATAATTATTTATTTTCTTCTAAAATAAAAATAAAATGCAGGAAGGGAAAATAAATGGTATTCATACACTTGCATATGTTTAAAAGGACCCATGTATATTTTTTTTAAAGTGTGAGGATTTTTTTTATAAAATGCCTGTGATAAATGATAAATTATTTTGGCAGTTTTTATAACCATCAAGAACTAGTTTCTTTTTACTTAATATTACTTAAACTAATTATTTCTAGAATATGAAATTGGTTATAATATATATATGAAAATATTATTTGACAAGAATAATTCTTTTATGACCATTCTCGAAGGTGTTAATTAAAAAAATCATTATTCACAGAGATGGTTGACCACTATAATTTGGACAATGGTTTCATTTCATTGAATAAGAGGAGATAAGAAAAAGGATGGATATAATATAATATATTAGGAATATGAAATTAAAATATATACATGATAATTTATTTATTATGATTTGATAGATTAATGATGTTAATATAAAGATGAAAAATAAACTAAAATTACATAGGTTGTCTGAAAAGCATTTCTCTTGAATATAACCTATTTAAAGGAACCCTTAATGAATATAGAATTAGTCAATGGGTGAGGCCTAAGGCACATGTATTTTATATTTGTTTTCTATATTTACATATCCCCTTGATATATCATATCTCAAATCTCATTATCCTCATTGTTTCTAAGTATTCATTATAAATTTAATACTTTAATGGGGAATACAATTTCACTCATTAAATGGTGGTAAGATATTTCATAACTCAATTTCCAGTTGTTGGGTTCCACATTTAATTAATTTATTTTTTATTGTTACGAGTTGTTGTGAGGTGAATTTTAATTATTCTATGATGTATTTACACAGGTTTTATGTATATTTATAATTGATGCATATTATCAATTCATTTGATTAATAACCACTTAAATGGTATTATAATTATAAGGGATGTTATTTTAAAAAGTTTATTTTAAAAAATTTCAATAATAATCCCTTTCTTCAAAAGACCATTTTTTAAAAAAAATCAATAATTTTTTTACTATTCTATTTTTATTTTTTAAATTATATTTTTACTAATGTTTGATATTCTAAAAAATGGGATGAAAGTATTATTATTATATTTTTCTAAATGGGGGTCTTTGTGAATTTTTTGGAAAAAATATAGAAGGAATGTTTATTTTAACTTATATAGTTTGATTTTATATTTACACCATCATAATTAATTAATGATTGATGTTTACTTTACAAGATTACATGAGTAATTTTAAATAAAGTTCCTTCCATTAAAATAGTGCGACACTTTCAAAAAAATTATTTAAAAAGGAAATGGTTTTTCATTAAGAAATATTTCAAGTGATCATTAAGAAAAAATTTCCATCTTAGATAAATTTATATTATTTTTATTATGTTTTAATGGGGATATTATTCAAGGATATAATCCGTATTCATTTTATGGTTGGTTTATGATTATGCTGGCATGATGCTTATGAATACTATTTCTTTTCCATGAGTTATGTTCTGATAAAATGTTTATGAAACCTATTTATTTTCAAGGTTTTTGATATAATGAATGATTTATTTTATAATGAAAATCATATTTATGGCTTTAATTATGTAATGGTGGGGACCTATATCTCTCTACAATTAATTGGACAACTTTTCGTATCTAATGAGATAATAATGGGAATCAAGTATGTGTTCTTGATCTACTATGGGAAACAAGTGTGTCCTAATCCACTATTTTGATGGTCCTGGGAGTGAACCATGACTACGATGATAGTTTAGTTAGAGAAACCATTTACAATGAATGGGAATACACTAGGGATGGTGGTGTGTCCCACCTAGGAGCTGTATCCACAAATAAAGTCCCTTTATATGTTTTGGATGTGTTACTTGACTACTAAGGGAAATATTTAATATGATTATGTGTATTCCAAACATTCAAGTAATATTTTATGATTTCATGGATTATTTCCTTTGAAAACATGGTAATATAAAATACTAGTTCATAAAACATCTACACTGTCTCCCACTTATTTCATTATAACTAGAACCCTTTTTGAAATATCATAATTAATACCTTTATTCATATCCAGGGGGAAATAAGTATAATAATGGGTGAGATTAATTGTTCGGTATGGATTAACATAGTAAATATCAATCCATGATCATATAAATGTATAAGATAAAAATAATTTTATGTGATCATGATCATAACTCATGATGTTTCTACCCAATCGGTCATATATCATGAACATGATTCATGCAAAAAAACATTATCATTTCAGAAAACAAGGACCACAAGAGTGAGAAATCATCATATGTCAATCATGATCAACAATATTATTTCATAAAAGTGTGACACCATCATACATATATAAAACCATTTTTATGTCAAATCTAACAACTAGGACTACTAACATTGTGGATTATAACACACATATTTCCCGTAATGGATTTGAATGCACCTATTTCCCATAGTTGGTCAGGATGTACCTATTTCTCAGAATGGATCAAGCCCAAAATCATGTTTCCTAATGTTATATAATGAGATATATATATTTTACAAATGCATTGCAGGGATAAATAGGTCCCACTCATTACATATTGAAAACCAAACATGTATAATGCCAAAGAACATAAATCAATTTTCATATGAGAACCAATGAATGTAAATGGCATTCATAAATATCATACCATCATAATAATAAACCAAACATAAATAAAAAATGATAGTATACACGAATAATATATCTAATAAATCATAATCTATATCAAATAATCTAATATTATATGTAAAATAATATTGATAGATTTTATGAAGTAATTCAAGAAAAAAAAACATTTCCATTCTCCTGTGAAATTAAAAAGAAATCGTTTTCTTTGAAAATAACCTAGTAATTTTTTTAATGAGATATAAAATCAATAAATCATCACAATGAATGGAAAATATTTTCTTTCTGTATATGTTTAAAAAGTATTAATTTCATATTTTTTTTTGGAAAAAGTCACAATGAACCTCATTTAGAAAATAATAGAGTCCATTAAAATCATTTTGGAAAAAGTAAAACATGATTATAAATGACCATAAACATTAACTATATAAATTTAAAAACATTTTTGAAAACAATTTTCGAAAACATGGACAAGGAAGAAAAATAGTTTTTTAAGTGAATCTTTTCAAAGAAATCTTTAAAAAGAATTTCCCTTGTAAATATTATATCATTTAAGTGAGAATTAATCAAATGAATTGATTGTGTGTATATTCTATAAATCCAAATATTAAAAGTTTAAAAATAATATAATATAATAAAATTTCATATCGCACATAATCTAATCATGGTATAATAAATAATATAGAATTTTAACCAAATGAATGGAAATTGAGTTAAAAAATCTCTGAATACATTGAAATTATCTGAATCATATATCTCATAAAAGTAATAATTATTAAATATATCATGAAATACCATGAATATAATTTTATTCATGGAAATACGTATCTAAGGGTTGTATATATGACATATTCAAGATATTAGTGTATAATAAAGCAGATATCTCACTAAAGTAAAAGTGAGATGAAAAACCATTACATCATGCTTCCCTTTACTATTGTTCACATTATCCTTAGGTATAAATGTTAAAAAGAAATTATTAATCTATTACAGAACTGTATTCATGTATATAATAACGTTTGTGAATCTTATATACCATATTAGCCCCATTCATTAATAATATTTCATTAATTTTAGTATTTCTAGGGTGTTTATTTCATGGATTCATGATCAGTTAATTCATGTATAATTTTGGATTATCTTGTCAAGGGGAAATATAACTCCAGAAGGGTAATTAAATGGTATTAATATACTTCCATCAGTTTTAAATGATCCCTTGTATCATTTTTCATTATGACATGAGGATAATTCTTTTCATAAAATATTCATGATAATGGTTTCGGTTAATTAGGATGGTTTACCAACCATCATGAACTTATTTATTTTTATTTAATATTATGTCTATTTATTAGTTCCAAAAAATTTAAAAATTTATAATAAACATGTTACGATCTTATCTTACCATAATAATACCTTTATGTCCACCCATGATGATTTTATTGCAAAATGAAAAAATATTATCCATATAGACGGTTAACTGTCCTAATTATGACAATAGTTTCATTTCATTCAATAATATGAAATTAGAAAAGAAGTGGATAAAATATATTACATTATCAATATAAAAATAAAGTATAGAAATTATACTAGATTTATTTTTATTTTATTTTTGAAGGAGGTGAATGTAAGGTAAATAATGAAAATTATTTAAGAGATATTGTTTTAGGAAGATACTTATTGAATGTCACCGCATGGAAGGGCCTATTATGGAATGCGCAATTAGTAATTCGTGTGATGAAAGTAGAACATGGACAGAGGGAGATAGGTGAGTCTAGGTTTTGGAAGATATTTGAATATCATCAGGGCATTCGAGGAGAAAGTGAGTAGTGGGGAGTGGTATTTATACATGAGGATGGCTGGTTTTCTGTGATTAAATAATAAATATTTTATATTTAAATCCAACCACATTTTGAAAACGTTAACTAAAAAATATGAATAAAAATTATTGTTTTAAATGATTTTTAAGGTCAATAAAGACATAAAATAACAATTTAATGTCGTATTTTTTTGGTATTTTAGGCTTTTTCTTTTAACATTAATTTGCTAAATTATTTGACCTATATTTTGGTAAATAATTTAATTACATTGGTAAATTTTTTAAGAACAATAATAAAGATGAAATTACAACTTTATATAGACCTCATGATTCCAAATATAAAATATACTTTTATAAATTATTAATATTAATATTTTTATATTAAATTTACTTTGAAACCGTCTAAACACAATGAAATGCAATTTTATGGAAAAATTGTTTATAATATAATAAAAGAAACCTATAAAAAAATAATGTGTAAATATTTTTTAAATGTAATTAATTAGATTATATGTTACATAAAATTACTTTTTTTTATATCAAATTTAAATTATAAAATAAATTTTAATTACAATGAATTTAAGAGTATTATAAAAATTGGTATTTTTTACTACTCACTAAAAAAATATACTTTTCAAAAAATCATCAAACATTCGTCCCAAGGTAATTTTTGCATGATGAATAAAAAAATATATTAATTTTATTAGAAAATTTTCTATAAGAATCAATAATTAACTATTGTTTTTTTCTCATATAATGAAATATAAATTTCTTTTTGAAGAAAAAAATATATTTGAAGAACAAAATCACTTCACAAAAAATCAGGTGTTTATTTCTTAAGAAGAAATTAATACATTAACAATTATTTATAAAATTATACATTTCAGAATTTTGTTATTAATATTTATTCATTCCAATTTATTTGCCATGTTATAATGGTTATGTTAAAATAAATATATTCGGAAGTTAATTCAAGATTGGTGTTGCATATATTTTACAATATCACACATACTGTTTCTTTTTAAATAATATGGTTGTTATATTTGAAAATCCATTTCAAAAATAACCTTTGAAAAATACATGGATTTTTCCATAAAAATATTTTTAAATAATAATGCTTATATGGATTAAAATTATACATAAAAAATGATAAGAAAACCATGTGACCAATAATAGTATCACTTACAGGAAAACACCCAGATATGGTCATTATCTCACTTCTCATACCAGCAATATAATATTATTCAATACCCCAGTGGAAAATTTTAGTAATTTTTTAAAATTTATTCCGTTCACATTCACAAAATTTTTTTTTAAACAAACATATATTATTTTAAAAGAATTAAATAATTTAATATATTCTATTCTTGAAAGAAATATTATTTTTAAAAGATGTACATTTTCAAGAATATATTCAAAAACATTAAACAGACATAAAAATAAACATATTATTCTTAAAAAATTATTGTTTTAAATTCACCACATGTCATATTAAAATATAAAATATGGTAATATCTATTAATATGTATGAAATTCATGGGAATAAAAAATCTTTTCATGTTTTCAGATAAATAATAATATCACTTTTAAAAATATACTTTTAAATGTTAATAACATTTTTAAATAATTATTTTCCTTACTTATTTTAAATCAACAATTTTTAAAACATAGTACATGTATATAAAATAATCATAATTCTAAATAAGGGATTTATTAAAATAATAATTTTTTCTCCTAACCTAGATTCTTATTTTTGACACATATTCTTTATCTTCCACTTCTTTAGAAAATTTATTTTCCTAACACATTAAGAACACTAAGACTAATTTTATTCCTAACTAAGGAATCTATAATGAGGGGAGGGATTCAAGAAAGGTATTTGGGTAGGATTTTGGAGAAACAATAGGGGTTTTAATTATAATGAAATGAGTAGAAAAGGTTCCCATATGTAAAAGAGAAGAGGGGAAAATAAGAAATTCAGAATGTGTACAATTGACATTAATTGACGATAAGAGAATATTAAACATAATTGGAATCAATTTAGGAAATCATTGACATGGAAGTAAAATTTAGTTTAAAGGGAAATTTGAAAAGTATAATTTAAATAGAAAGCAACTTATAAATATCATACCATTGATGTGAGTATTAATAAAATAAATTTATTATGTGTATCATCTATAAATCCACTTAAAATAAGTGGATATAAAACATAATATAATAAAAATTCATCTCACACATTATCTTTACATCTAACAAACAATGAATTAGATGTTTAACCTAATTAATGAAAATTGAGATATGAAATACTTTTCAACTTTTTAATTAGTTGAATTATATTCTTTCCAAAATTACTAATTTTTAATTGAAACAGTAAATACCCTCAATATATTGAGATTAAGGATATGATATATCAAAGATAATTATATACACTACACAAAATTAATAAGTGGTGAATAAGGAATATATCTCATTGAAGTAAAAGTGATATGAGAAAACCTATCCTCAATTATGAAGTTAATACAACCAATTTTATTTATGAAAATCATTATTCATGGAATAAAAATTATCATTTCAGAGAACATGGACCATAAGAGTATAAAATAATCATAAATAAATCATGATGAATAATATCACATTATAAAATTATGGCACCAACATAAATATAGATAACAATTACATATGCGATGGTTAACTACCAAGACCATAAGCATATGGGATTAGTACACACCTATTTCCTATAGCATATTAAGAGGAACATATTTCCCATTATAGATTAGAGGGACAAATTTCCCATAATTTACGAAGCACATATACTTATTTTTAATCATTATCTAATGAGATGTGTGACATATTTATTTTTAATCATTATTTTGATGAGTTAATATATATTAATCCAACTAAAAATAATTGGTTTGATATGAGATTCTACCTTGATATTTCTATTTTTTTATTTATATTTGGGACTGTTAATTAGATCATAATATGGAAAATGTGGGAATTGACTATATTTTTCAGTATGGTCATAAAGAACATCAACTGAACAAATATAAATAACCATGTCAAAAACAAATATTTCGGTAGAGGAAGATGACTTTTTCTTCTATATAAACATTACCCATGCTGAACCAGTGCATGTCATGGAAGAACTACATGTCATGGAGTTAATAAAGTCATCTTGAAGTAAATATTACATGGGTCACGCCATGAAACATGTGAAGTATTCCCCAAAATTCCACATGTCTAGAATTTTATACACATGGGATAAAATTACATGTCCTGTAATCATTACACATCATGTAAATTATTAATTCATGAGAAAAATGGGGATTTTTTGTTCTTTGATGAGAATAATTAATTGTAACCCCCTGGATGACCGTTAAAACCCATCAATGGTGAGGGGATGGTCATTGATGACCTATAGGCTTATATATAGGGGGTCCAACCAAGGGATTGATACAATCAATTTCAAAGATATTGTGGGTCAACATAAGGCTATTGTAGGGTTACTACATGTATCAGATAAGTTTTCCTTATATTTTTATTTTGTTTTCATTCATATACATTCTTTTAACCTCAAGTGTTATTTAGTTGAAATAAAATATTTATCTTTTCCTTATTATTTTATTCATTCCAATTATTTCTCAATCGATCTCCTATGGATTGGTGATTAATAATTATGGTGATCATCTGAAAATGGTTAGATAGAACCCATTATGAAGAGAGAATTCTGTTAAAGAGGGTTGGAACATTAATTTTTTCAATTTTCCTTCACCCATAATTATAATTTTATTCAAAATTATCTTATTGTTCCAAAAAATCTATTTTATTCATCATTGATCCATTGGACATATTCCATTTGTAATTAATGAACCCATACATGATTCAATTAATTTATACATGATAATTGAATGGAATTAATATTATACCTTCATAAATATAAGCTTAATACACTTCATCTATTTTGATTCATTTGAAAGTGGTGAATTTGGATTCAAGGGAAGTTAGATAGATAATACACATTTCTTATCTCCATAAAATTGTTGGGTTGAGAAATAATTTGTTCAAATTAGTTTGAATGTAATGTTTAATGAATTTATTTTGAAAAACCATCCTTAGAAACTAATTTACCCCTCTAATATTTTTTATTAGAATACATTAATTTAATTTTGACAACTAGTTTAATTATATAGAATGAAAAGTAGAGTGACATTACCTTTAGTTGAGAGTTTTCATCATAGTGTTCCCCCACACTATTTTGGATTAACCTCACAATTATTTTATAATACACATTTATAGTCAGTAAATTTTGGAATATAATAAATATTACTCCTATAAAATTATAAGTAACATCAATCAATGTCATCTAATATATAAAATTATTTGAAAAGATCACATAGAAAATTTTTGAGGGTGCAAGTTATCCATTTTGAATAATTTTTTGGAAAATATGAGCAATTAAAAAGGAAAATGTTTCATTTCAAAACAAAAACATATGATTTTATAAGAATAATTTAATCATTAAAGCACCATAAAGATAAAAAATTCCCCTCAATCTTTATATGTTGAAAAACATTCCTTCCATATTTTTTTTAGAAAAATCAAAAATAATATTGTTTAGAAAATGATTAAAAATCCTTTAAAAATTATTTTTTGAAAGTCAAACATGGTTAAAAATGAATATGAACAATCATAATATAATAGTGACAAAATTCAAAAAAATTTGAAAAAACAATGACATTTATTAAAATGAGTGTTTTAAGGGAAATTTAAAAAATATAATTTTAAAAAAATATATCCCTATTAAACACCATATCATGGATGTGAGCACTAATTAAATGAATAAATTATGTGTATGAGTGATAAATCAAGATAAAAATAATTGTAAATACAATATAATATAATCAAAATTTATCTCACACATTGTCATGGAAAAATCAATAAACTATAAATTTAACTTAATTAATGGAAATTGAGTTAATAATTCCATTACAACATTGTAATTAGTGAAATAATATAAAACATAAATATTATAATTATCAAATTAAAAATTTAATTGTATTAATACAATTATATTCCTGATATGATATATCAAGGGATAGTATATATATCACCCAAAGTAAATAAGTGTTGAATAACTTTTATATCTCATAGAAGTGAACATCAGATTAGAAACCCGTACTTTATGCTTCCCATTAGATTTGAATTCATTATTGTCTTGAATAAAAGTTTAATGAATGTTATTAATTAATTCCATGAGCATATTCATATTTATAAAACCTTATATGAGTCTTTAATGATATCTTACCAGCCATTCATTAATTATATTTTAATATTTCCATTCTTTTGGGAGTGTTCATTTCATAGTTTCATGTTCAGTTCTTTTTTGTTTAATTAAGGATTTTATTTTCAAATGGAAATAAAACACCAAAAGTAAAATAAAATGGTATTTATGTACTTCCATATTGTTAAGGGTTTCACATATATTATGATCGGTGTATATACTAGCCTTTTATATATTGTATCATGAATATCCTTATATTCATGGTATTCAGTGTTTGTTTGATAATGATTAATTTTATAGGGAATACGATTCGACAGATAATAGTTTGATAAGGTATTTATTAACTGAAATTTAATTCAATAGTTTGATCATATAATTCATAGATTGTTCTATTTTATGATTATATGGGGTATGAGTTTTTATTATATTATGTTATATTTCCTGTTTCTTAAGTATATTTACAGCTGATACACATAATGTAATCATTTATTAATTCTCATTTCAATGATATGATATTAATAAGGGTCTTTTATTATAAAATAAACTTTTAAAAATTCTATTTAAAACTCCCATTTACTTTTACGTTCAAATTTTTTATAATTATTTTTGAAAAATAATTTTAGTATTATTTTATGATTATTTAAATTTATTTTTACCAATGATGTTCTTTTTAGTAAACTGGTTTATAGGAAGCATTTTATAATTTTACAAATATTGTACTTTGAGATATTCCCATGAAAAACAAATAAGGAATGTTTTTTAACTTACATGTAATGAGCGGATTTTCTCATCATGATGATATATCAATTCATTTATTTATCCTAAAGAAGATTGCAATATTCTAAAAAAGAAAATGATTTCTTTTATAATTATATGTCTTTAAAATTAATTTCAAAATGGAAATGATATTTTTCTCAATAATTATTTAATTTTATATTTATAAATTTCTTTTTAGTATAAAATAACATTATTTGATGTTATTTATTCTTTACTAGGTGCATGACCCAAGGATACCATCCTTATTCTTCTGCTGGATTTTCTATGTTTATGATGTTATGATGTTTATAAATACTGTAAAATTTCCATAAATTAAGATCTGATGAATTGTTTTTAAAACCAATTTTTTTCCATGGGTTATGTAATGATTTATTTTTTACGAAACACATTTCTTGTTATGGGTTTTGATATTATGAATGATTTATGATCACATGGAACACATAAGTATAGTTTTTATTATGTGATAGTTGGGACCTATATCTCCCACCAATGAATCAGGTAAATAATAATATCTCAACAGATAATAATTGGAAATAATTTGATGGTTTTGATCTATAATAGGAAATATTTGTGTCCTATTCTATAATTGGAAATTGGTGCATCTTGATATTCTATAGGAAGTAGGTGTGTCTTAATCTACTATATTGATGAATTTGGTAGTTATATGTGACATATGAAATGGTATTCTATTTTTATGGGTATACTAAATATATATTTAGTTTCAATTAAATGAGATTATAATTTAAAAAATCATTGAAAAAAAACAATTTCAATTTAATACAAACATTGAATATAATTGTTGAATTAATCAAACATTTTGGGATGATGAAAAATCCAGAATAATAAAAAATAGGGACTACTGACATTCGATCGTGGGATAAAAATTATGGAGGATGAAAAATAAGTATTTAATTCAACCAAACAACCATAGATCTTAAACATGATTCATCGAATAAACATTATCAATTTGATTTAAATGGACCATTGGAGTGATAAATCATCATAAATCAATCATAAACCATTATCTCATGTCATAGAAGTGTGGAACCATCATAAATATATAAAAACCCTTCATATTACATGTTTAAATATTAATATTATCATCATAAAGGATCAGGACACACCTATATTCCATATTGGGTCAGGACAAACCTTGTTCCATTATGGATCAGGACACACCTATTACCCATAGTGGATTAAACGCAACAGTTTGTTCCCATTTTTATCTCATGATATATAATGATTTACACAATTAATTGGGGGGTATATATAGGTTCCACACATCACATAATAAAAAAATACTAATTCGTGCACTATTCTTATAAATCATTCATCATTTCCAAACCCCTAAAAATAAATGGGTTCCATGAAAATTTCATCATTGCATATCATATAGAAAATAAATGGGTTTCAATAATATTTCTTCATAGAATATATTAGAGAAATGTAATGAGGTTCAAGAAAATAATTTCATCATAATAATAAACCATTTAGACAAATAATATGGATAATATCCTTGAATATTAATCGAAGAAAAATATAAGCAACATCAAAGAATGACATCATTGATGGAAAACAATTTTGAATGATCACTAAGAAATTTTATTTAGTGAGACAACATTTTCATTTTGAGAACATTTTTTAATCCATGGTATTTAAAATTAAAAAATTATCTAATATGAACCATATATGGTTTTGAAGGAATCTTCCAGTAATTAAAGTAACATGATAATAGAAAAAATCACTAATTCTATATAAGTGAAAAAAAATTGCATTCAAATTTCTTTCAGAATAGTCACGAAGAAAATCATTTTAAAAATAAATAAAGATAATCCATTTAAATAATTATTATGGAAAGAAAAACATTAGTATAAATTAAATTTAAAAAAAAAATAGGAAACCATTTTAGAAAAAATGTGCTAGGAAGTAAAATGGATTTTGAAGGGAAATTTCAAAAAGATAACTAAAAAATAAATTCGATTATAAATATCATAACATTTAATATAGAATTAGTTAAACTAATCAATTATATGTATCGAATATAAATACAAATAAAATTTAGGAAACAAAAAATTATATAATAAAAATTCACCTCACATAAAATAATAACATGACATAATCAATGAATTAGATGTTTAACCCAATTAATGGAAAATGAGTTAAGAAATGTCATACCACTTTGAAATCAATTGAATATTATTCCCCATACAATTAATATTTATCAAACAAAAAATTTAATACCATAAAGATAAAGGGATTCATGATATGATGTTCCAATTATTATTATATACCCCACACCAATGAAATATCTAGTGAAGAAGTAATAAATCTTACAAAAGTAAAAGTGGGATGAGAAACTCATACTACATGGTTCTCGTTAGTAATGTGTACATTAACCTCCTATATAATGCATTAAAGAAATTTTTTTAATATTTAAAGAACTATAATAATATTTTAATTCCTTATATGATGCTTTTATCACATCTTACCAATCTTTGATAATATTTCATCATATTCATTGTTTTTTGTGCATTCGTTTCATGGTTTAATGATCGGTTTATTTGTGTATAATTATGAATTTTCTAATGAAATTGAATTATTACCATAGAAGTGTAATAAAATTGTAT
This sequence comes from Viscum album, assembly GCA_963277665.1. NCBI lineage: Eukaryota > Viridiplantae > Streptophyta > Magnoliopsida > Santalales > Viscaceae > Viscum > Viscum album. Next base: position 811,790,758 of record OY728122.1, on the reverse strand, counting down.
TAATTAACATCCATGTGTTAATTTGGTCCCATATATAATTTTTATTTATTATATAATGATTATTTATTTGATAAAATGTTGACGATAAATGTTATGATTAATTTGGTTATTTTTATTAAAATAAAAAATTAGATTTATTTTATTTAATATTATTTTTATATATTAGATTAAAAATAAATTTTTTTATAATATATTTATTATAAGATTATTTAATGTTAATAATTCTTGTATGACAATACATGATTTTAGAAATGGCAAAAATCATTATCTATAGAGATGGTAGACCATCATAATTTGGTCAATGGATTGTTTACTTTGGATAAGAATATATATGAAAAGGAGTGGATAAAAGATAATTCATTAGAATTATAAAATTAATATATATAAATTATACTTTATTTTTTATTCTTTTACAGATAAAGGAGGTTATGAGAAGGAAGAAAAGGAAAATTAATTTTGTGAGGTTGAGAAAGTTACCTCTTGAATATCACCTCCTTGAAAGACCATGTATGGAACATGGATTTGGTCTTTGAGTGAGACAATAATTAATTAGATGTGGATTGAGTGGGGAGGAATGTATGTTTAAGATATTTTAATATATTCATTTCTTTTGAGGACAAATGGGTTGTTGAGGAGTTGTATTTATACTTTTGTAAGGAGGTTTAAGGTGACTAGATAACTATTTTATATTTAAAGCTAACCAAATTTTGGTGAAATTAATTCTTAATATTTTTGTTGATAATTAATTTTATAAGATCTGTTTAAGGTTGATATACATATTAAGAACCCATTTACTAGTATAGTATTATGGTATTTTTATCTTTTACCTACTAACATTAACCCAAGAAATTATTTTACCTATACAATAGTAAATCATTTTTTTACCAAGTTATCTTTGTAATGACTAAAAATTAAAATAACCTTATAGAATAATTTGTAACTAATGATTCAAAATTTGAAAATAATTTTAAAAAATTCAATACTTAGGGATACCATTATAGTGGATCCGGACACACCTATTTCTCATATTGGATCAACACAAACCTATCTTCAAATGTGGATCAAGATCATCGACTTATTTTTCATTTTATCTCATGAGATATAAATATTTACCAACAATATTAGTGGGTGATATATTTCCATCCCATCACATAAATAATTCATTCAAATGTGTTCCAAATGTTCATAAATATTGATCATATCATAACCTTGGAAAAGAAGTGGGTTTCATAAAATTTGCATGATTTCAAAACCCATTTAAAAGTAATGGTATTCATAAAAAATGCCATCATAAAAAAAACAAAAATTAAGTGAATAATGATTTTATCGTTATATAATATACCTAGTAAGTCATTAATAACATCATATAATGTGTTATTAGATGGAAAATAATTTTTAAATATCACTTCAAAATATATCTTCAAAAAATCATGTCCATTTCCAAATCATTTCATTTTAAAGAGACACAAAATTATATAGAATTTTTTTTGGAAAATAACCTTGTAATATTGTAATAGATAAAAAAGTATTAAATAATCATGATTTTGGGATACCCTCACATTATATTAAATATAAAAAACACACTTTTCATACTTTTTTTCAACAAGACACAAATAACATTGTTTAGAAATTGACAAAAAAGAATCCTATCAAACCATTTTGTTAAAAGATAAAACATTTGTAAAATATTAATTTAATATTAAAATATTATATAAAAAAAATTTTAAACCAATTTTAGAAAACATGTACCAATTATAAAAAGTTATTTTGAATGGAAACATTAAAGAATATTTTTTTAAAATAAGGTCTCTTAAAAATACCATATCGTCGAAGTGAGTGTTCATGAAAATTAGTATCTTGTGAGTATATACTATAAATAAAAATTTAAAAATCTACATACATCAAGAATTTATCTAAATTAATTTAACACATAATCTTATATTGAAAAAATCATTGATGTAGACGTATACCCAATGATGAGAAATTGAGTTATGAAATCCCTTACCACTTTGTAATCAGTCAAATAATAATCCGCTTGAAAGTAATAAGTGTCTTATCAAACATTTAATATTAGAATGATAATTATATAAATGGTATTATATATCAATGAACATTATAGACAATAAACATATAAAATAAGTGGTTAATAAGATATATCTCATATAAGTAAAAGTAAGATTAGAAACTCTTACCTCATGATTCCCTTTAGTTTTTCATTCATTAACCTCTTATATATCAATTTTTATAATGTTATTAATTAATTTCAGAACTATATTAATATTTATAATACCTTATATGATACTTTTGTAAAAAAAATACCACATGTTCATTAATATGTTTTCATTATTTTTATTGTTTCATTGTGTGTTTGTTTCATGCTTTCATAGTCGGTTAATTTATGCATAATTTGAGATTTTATAATAAAAGTGAAATAAAACCATAAACGTGAAATGAAATGGTTTTCCTTCACATAAATAAGTTTAAAAGTTTCATATATCATTTTTATTATCGGTATAAGGATAATTCAATTGATAATATGTGAATGATTGATGTTTAGTTTATTTTTGTAGTTTTTATAACCTTGAAAAACTAGATTAATTTTATTTAATATTATATATATATATATATTAGTTTTATCAAATGATATAGGTTACTAAATTCCAATTTAAATAATATTTAATCATAATAATATTTTAAAAACCACACTTATCGGTGTTAATGAAAAATAAAAAAACTATATATGTAGTGATGGTTAAACACCATAATTTAGACAATGGTTTTTTATTCAAACAAGAGATCATAAGAAATGGGATTAAAATAATACCGTAAATAAGAATTAAAAAATTATTATATATAAAATATTCTAGAGGTATTATAATTTTATTTATGATTTATGTGTATATAAGATAGAAAACAATTAAGAGAGTTTTTTAAGAATGTTACCTCTTTAATATGACCTCATTTAAAGGACACCTTAAGGAACATGGAATTTGGAATTTGGATGAGACTAGATGCACATAGAATTTTTGAGAGGGGATATTAGAGGTATTGTAATATATTTTTTGATATTTAATTCCTTTTACAATAATTATTTTAGGGAAGTGTGGTATTTATACATGGTGAGGGATGGCTTTATGTGATTAAATAATGATTATTTTATATTTAAAGAAAATCACTTTTTTATTTAATCCAATGATTTTGGTTAATATTAAAAGATTTAAAGGTTGTTTATGTCAATTGAAACATAAACTATAAATAAGATTTTTTAGTTGTTAGGTGTTTTATGCTTTTAACTTCTTATATAAACATGTTACATTAATTTACACATGCTCTGGTAAATAATTTTTTTTCACTGTAAATTCTCTATGCATAAAAAGGAAAATGGTTGTATAACCTAATTTTGAACCCCTAATTCAAATTATAGTATCCATTATTAATAATTCAAAATAAATATTTTAGAAAATTAAATTTAAAATTAATCCGTCAAATTGCATTGAAAAATAGTTTTTTCGAAAAATTGGTTTTTGAGCCCAATAATGTTCTTACACTAATATAAGGTATAATGATTGATTAAAATTAAATAATAATATTATATCCAAATAAAAATTAAATGAGTTAATTTTTTATCAGTTTAAAATTTTAAATTTATTTTAAAAATATATTAGAATGGGAGTTTTATAAAAATTGGTATTTTTTACAGTTCAGTAAAAAATTAAACGTTTCAAAATATTCTCAACAAATCATCCTAAGATATTTTTGACTTGTTGAATAAAAAATGATGTCCATTTTATAAAAAAACTCTAAAAGTATCCTAAGTAAAATATTTATATTTTCTTGTATAAATCAATAAAAACCACTTTTTGATGAAAACATATATTTTAAGAATAAAATAACTTGACTAAAAACATATATTTCTTTAGGGAACATTCACATAACACCTATTTTTATTTGTTTTTGTTCTTATACCATATCATCACCTCCTTAATATATGAAGTAATAATAAATATAGTAAAGATATGATATTTTAATGTTATATTTATAATGTAATATCCTCTATCTTTCCATTTTATTATCCTCTATTGTTAAATTAAACAAAACCATTGATTTAATTATGGTGGTTAACTGTCTCTGTAGATAATAAGTTTTTGATTTCCATCACTACCTTCAAGGATGGTCATAAAACTATATTCATAGTAATATAATATATTAGATGCTATATTATGACCTATTTCATGTTATTCAACTAATATATAGACAAAATATTAAATAAAATGTAACTAGTTTGTGATGGTCTAAGAAACTCTAAAATAATCTAATAATTCATCATCAACATTTAAATCATATGAATCATCCCCTTAAAAGAATGATAAATGAGACCATTTATATGTATTGAATTTAATTAATACCATTCCTTTTTAATACTACAATAGTATTACTATTTGATAAGAATATCCATTTTTATACTCATGTGATCTGATAATTGAACCAAGAAAAGATTCTCCGAAATCAATGAAATTGAACTTTTTAACTCTTGAAAACGGTAATAAGTATATGTATAAAATTATAATAAATTAAATAAATTTTATACTATTCTAAATTATGTAATTAATTATACTAATTTGATTATTAATGACATTAATATCATGTTAAGAACCGTTGGACACAAGTTAAGGGAATCTTTGAAAAAAACTGCTTTTTAAATGTTATAAAGAATTATTTTCCTAATATTAATCCTTAATATCCATGTTATTAAAATAGATGTTAATAATGTATGATTATGGAAATTACTTTTTTCTGAAATATATTTTTCTAATTTCTCTCAAATGTTTTCAAAAAGTGTTTTTTTGAGGTCTCACATCATGTAATTTCTCACTTAATATCCATTAATTGGGTTAAACATATTTTTATAGATTATATCATGATACTATTATCTATGAAATTAATTTAGGATATATTATGTTTTATTTACACTATTGTACATTGATATATAGTGGTAACACATAATTTATTCATTAGATTAATTATCACTTTAATGATATGATATTAATGATGGAATTTCATTTTGAAAATGATTTTTCATTTTATTTTTTAAAAAATAAAAACGAATGTTTATTACATATATTAAATGAGGTGAAACTCATACCATTTTCACCCTAATAAATTTGAGCTTACTTTATATGATTATACAGGTTCACTGAAAGAAAATGTTCTCATTTTTTTATTACAGTTTATCAAAATTAATGATTTTAGAAAAAGAATGTTTATATTATTGAATGAATGTTTTTATGATGAAATAATACATGATTTATGTTTATGTTATAGTAATTGGGAATTTTTTATAATTAAGTTTGGTTCAATTATAAACCCATGATGGATGGTTCTCTGATAAACCATGTTCGAGTGGTTACGTTATCAATAATTGGTTGATGGTTCTGTGATAATCCATATACATGTAGTTATATTATACCATCCAATGAATTGGGTAATCATGAGATAATTGTTGAACATGTTGGTTATTACATTTATACGATGGATCGATCCATATAATAGATCATGGGTGTGCCCAATATAGCTTATATGAAGTTTTGATCGCCATTTTAGATCATAAAAAGTTATGAGCCTAATATATATTATATGAAGGGTGAGCCCCAATATATCTCTCCAATACATTGGGTAATTATTATATTGGAAAGTGGTAATATGACATTTCCAATAAAAAAAAATTCATCGGTTTTTTTGAATGTGATGGGTTAATAATCTTAAAAGGGATTTATTTTTCAAGTTATGGGTTTTAATGATTTTCTTTGAGCTAATAGTGAGTGTTATTACATATAACATTAAATTATTTCATTTAGTAAAAAAATATTGAAATAAATGTAAATATTTCATTGTAACCCATGTTTCTCACTAGACTAATTCATTTTTTATTTTTTAGGTCTCTTATTGAGATTTTGGTTATTATCCTATGATTTAAAACGCTTTTCACATGGTATAAGGAATTTTATAGACAATGATGAGATCAAGATGAAAAATGAGAATATTGATCAGCAAGGAAACCATGATTTATTTAAAAAAGCATCATTTTGTAAAAAAATGGGTATTTGGTATAAGTGTCCACTTATAATGTATGGGTTTCCTATATAAGATTTTGTCCTGATTTTCAAAAACACTCAGCCTAAGTGTAATTTTGGTGCTGATGAAATTTATTTATAATTTAAAATCACTAAAATATAAAATTTTAAATGTTTAGTCCTTATAGTTTTTATTAAATCAGGTTTTAGAAAAATTCGGAGTATAAGAATTTATTTTGAAACAACATAAGTTAAAATGTATATTGTTTACTAAAATTATTATTTTTAAAATTTTCCAGATTGAGGAATATCAATTACAAATGGAAGGATGAGGATCTCAAAATATACTCCTAACTCTATTATATGACTTTATTGTAATAATTATTGAAATTTTGTGTCCTTTTGATTTTGATTATTTTTCTGAAAAACAAATACGTTGAAAAAAAATTGTATGAAATATCAAAAACGTCTTAAATACCTCAATATAGCTATTGTTCATGGGTTATTTGATTCAAATCATAGTTTCCAAATTTTATAATCTTTTCAAATAATGTAAATATTAACAAGTAATTGTCAAATATTTTATACCATTTTAATAATTTAAAGTATATAATATTTTAAAATAGATCCTAATGATGGAGACCAATATGTTTCATACTTATTTTTGATTTTAACATATATTCTTACTAGTCATACTTTTGGTATTTTAAAAGGACCCCTGATAGATTGTTTAAAGGAATACTTGGTCTGAATGTTTAACAAAAATCATGGTTTATCAAATTCTTTTTAATTAAATTTCCTACAAAAAGAATTTTCAAAAAAATTATTTTATATTACCTATAAATCCTTAGTATTACAATTTACATCTAAAAAATGAAGAAATGGCAATTGAAGAATCAATAAATCGTTGATACATTACATGGACCTTCTATCTATATGAACAGAATGACAATCAAATCATATAGACACCATGATCAAGGTATGAATTTTTTTATATTGGAATTTTTTTATATAAATCCCAATTAGATAAAATTTCAAATGTCAAGATATATTAAAAACACCTTGAATTATATAGATTAACTACTTATGGATTTTTCTAGAAAATAAAACGAATAAGATGAAATTTTATGTTAAAATATTATCTTGATGAAATTATACTTTCTAAGTCAATGTAGTTCTTTATGTTCTTAGTATAGGTATTAAAATAATTATACAAGTGTAGAGAAAGGATTTTAAAAAAATTCATTATTCATTTACTTTTCATATTGAGTAATCAATAGAATTTTAACCTATCACAATCATACGACTTTGTGACTGTTAAAATTAACATTACCAAGTTCTATATCACTATCTATAAATCCTTGATCATTATCATTTCTCTTACATGCCCCTCTTTTAATACATGGAATCCTAGTTTGAGTTTTTCTAGTTGTCCTCTTAACATTTATTTCTCACATTTCAAGTGATATTTTTATTAATATTTTTTTGTGATGTGGGGTTATTAAATGGTACATTTAAAAGTAAGACCCAATTGAATTTTATGATGAAATTAAATTTCATTGAATTTTTTTAAAAATTTTGTAGAATATTACACGAGGATATTTTAAAATGAAATATTATGCTTAATAGCATTCATGATATGCATTATCAGTTATAAACAAACAATTGATTCATATTATTTAATGGTAAATATTATAATGGTGATGTTATATTAGTGGGTATGAATAATAATAACTCCACTAGGAAATATATAATGGTTCTACTGATTTACGAATTTTTATTCATCTCTTTTTAGGTATTAATAAACTAATTAATGTGATTTGTTTTTCAAAAAAATTTGTTTTCTTTCATTTTTTCTTTGAATGTTACAATTAAATTTTCAATCATTTTGAAAATAATTTCATAAAAGTAAATTAATTTTTTAAATAATAATATCTTGTTTTTTGTGTGATATTTTGGGATTTGTCATAAAATATTGGGGTTTTAGAAAATAGTGAAAAATACTGTTCTCTAAAAAAATAATTTATTTTAAAGAAATTAAACAATTTAAATGCGTTATTATTTTTTGAATTTGAGTTAAACTAACATAACTGTTATTTATTTATATTTTATCCATTTAAATTTTTTGAATCATATTTATATTTAATTTCTAAATATGTTTAATTTTGGATTTAAAAATAGGATTTTTCTAAAGACTATTTTAAAGTACAAAATGATACTCTTTTTTAATTAATTATATAATACTTAATGGTGAGTGTTTTAAATTATATTTTTATATTTTTTATATTTAAATATTAATATAGTTTCTTATAATTATTATTTTTACTAAAATATTTAATATAAAATCATTTTTTCTTGAAAAAACACTTCTTTAAAACTTCCTTTTTCATCATGTCAGATGGTTTGGTTTTGACTTTACATTTACCAATTATATGAATTGGACATTGTAAAAATGATTCCATATTTTGAACAATATGGTTAAAATGATATAGTATGTTCATTTTCATTTTTAGTCGTAATATAATTTACCATCAGAAAAAAAATTTATGGTAGTATAGGTAAAATAATGAAATGGGTTATTTTTAAAAGATAAAAGACTAAAATTAATAAAAAAAATTCACTAATGGTGTGGTTTATGTCTTTTATGACATTAAAAACTCGATAAATCAGTAATTTTAAACCAAATTATTTGGAATTAATGAAACCAAAATGTATTTTTCTTTAAATACAAAACAATCATCATGTAATAGCATCAAACCATCCCTAATAAATTAGAAATATCATTCCTCACCATGAAACACTTTTCTCCAATAATGGATCATGTCACACATATTTGTCATTTTTGATCAGGACACACCTATTTCCCATTGAGAATGATGCACATTGACTTGTTTCCCATTATTAACTTATGATATATAAAGCTATATCCAACGCATTTAAGGGAGATATAGGCCCCACACATCAAATAATGAACACCATACATATGTGTTCCAAATAACATAAACCATTCATCAAATAAAAACAAATGAAAGAAATGAGTTTTATAAATATCATGACATATTAAACACAAACCATCCATAAAAAGAATAAGAAAAAAATCATTGAATAATATCCCTAGTAAAGAACAGGAACATACAATTGGAAACATTTACCCTACATATCATAGATCATAATATGGATTCATAGAATAAATCTTATAATTTCATAAGAAACGAATCATAAAATAATAAATGAACATACCCCATGAAATCAAAATATAACGCACTGAATTGTTTCATGCACATAAGAATAGACAATTTATGGGGGGTTATTCATCCATGGCGTCACACACCACCATACCCAGTGGTTGACCATTCTTCATAGTATTATGGGTTCAATCCATAAACAATAATAAATATAGAAAAATATCATATCCCAAGTTTAAAGTCCAAGACCATCAGCACAGTGGATCAGGACACACCTATTTCCCATTGGGGATCATTACACACATGTTTCCCATTATGGATTGAGGCTATCAACTAGTTTATCCTTGTAATATCATGAGATATAAAGCAAAAAAAATTATTTGAGTGAGAAATTTTTACCAAAAATATCATTATTAAAATAGCTCATATATGTTCTAGAAGAACATAAATCGTATCAAAACCCATGAAAGGAAATTCGGTTTCACAAACACATCATCATAGCATAACTAGTTGAAAAAATTGGTTCCATAAATATTATTCCATGGTCATAATAAAACAACCCTAAAATTAATGAGAATAATATCCTTGAATTATATCCCCATTATATCATATGTTTCATAATATAATTTTTTATTTGATGAGAAATAATTTTTAAAGATCACTTGAAATAATTACTGAAAAAATAACATTTATCATTTTCAAATCATTTATTTTAAAAGTATTGTAATATTATAATGGAAAAAAATTATTTGAAAAAAACCTTGTAAAATTTTAAATTATGTATCAAGGAATTATGGTATAATCATGGCTGAAAAATATCCACATTTCGTATAAGATAAAAAGAATATTTCATCATTATTTTAGTCAAAAATTTCATAAATAACCTTGTTTAGAAAAAAAAGATACATCCAAAAAATATTAAAAATAAAAAACTAAGTAAAAAATTAAATTAAATAATAGTATCATAATATTTTAAAAAAATGCAATCAAATATATAAAACATCAATAAAGGAGAAAACAGTGTTTCAAGGGAATCATTAAAAAGATAATTTTAATGTAATGTCCCTTATAAATATCATATCATTGCATTAAGAATTAATAAAATGAATATATTGTGTGTATGAGTTTTAAATATGCCTAAAAAGTGGATATAGAACATAATATAATAAAATATTATCTACCCTATATTTATAACATGGTATAATCAATGATGTGGTTTTTAACCCAATGAATTCAAACAGAGTTAAGAAATCCATTACAATATTGTAAAATGTCATATCATATGCCATATAAAAGTAATAATTCCACGACGAAATATTTAAAAACATAGAAGTAATTATATTAATGGTATTATATATAAATGGGACGTGTATATATCATAAAAAATAAATAATTGGGGAATAAGGCATATGTCTCATAGAATTGAATGTGAGATGAGAAACCCTTACCTCATGATTCCTTTAGTTTTTTGTACATTAACATTTTATATTGGGATTAAATAATTTTATTAAATCATTATAGAACCGTTTTAATATTTATAATACCATATATGAAACTTTGATATCATCTCACCAATCGTTCATTAATAATATATTATTATTTTCATGTGTGTTCATTTCATGGTTTTATGGTCGGTTCATTTGTGTATAATTATATATTTTCCAGTCAAATGAAAAAAAATATAAAATGTTATTGAAATTGTATTAATGAACACCTATATTTATAAATGGCTACTTATATCATTTTTTATTCTAGTTTGAGGATGATTCATTTCAGAAAACATTAATGAAAAATGTTTAGTCTATTTTGCAGGGTTTTTCCAATCATAGACAACCAGTTTAATTTTATTTGATTATATATATATATATATATGTTCTAGAAAATGAAATAATTCATAATATAAATATTCAAACATTATTTATCAGTAATAATAACATTATGACCATCCTTAAAGTTAGTAATCTAATAAGAACAAAATCATTATTCACAAAGATGATTAACTACAATAATTTAGGTAATAGTTTCGATTAGATGAATATAAGAAGATAAGAAAAGGTGAGGATCTAAAAATATCTATATTAGTATAAAAGTAATGTATATTTTTATACTATATTTATTATTATTTTATGTTTTAAGGAGGTGAATATAATTTAGAAAAAGAAATGAAATTAATAGAGGTTTTATTATAAGGGTACCCCTTGAATATCACCTCCTTGAATGACTCCTTATGGAACATGTAATTGTTCAGTGGTTGAGACCCGAAAAAATTATACATGGTGAGAGTTGGTACAAATTTTTTTTAATATATTTTAATTGCTTCTAGTCTTGTGAGGATAATGGGGGTTGTGAGGAGTGGTATTTATACTTTAAGAGGGGTGATTTTATGTGATTTAAAGTTGTATTTTTATTTTTGAAGGCAACAACATTTGGGCGTCATTAATTCCAATGAATTTGGGTTATGATTAATGTTTTATATGATATTTATTTTTTTTTCAGCACATAAAATAAAAATTTATTATTGTATGTCTTAGTTATTTTAAATTTTTTTGTTTTAACGTTATCATGCTACATTATTTTACACACATGGTGGTAAATATTTTTTCACTACATTATCTTTTTATGCATAAAAATGAAAATAAACATATAACGTAATTCATACCACATTATTTCAAATATGGAATCCATTTATAATCATCTAAGACAAATAATTTTAAAAAAATTAATTATAATTCATATGTATATGCACAATGAAAATAGTTTTTTTAAATGTTTTTTAGGACCAAAGTTATACTAATACCAAAATATGGTAAAAATATAGTTTAAATGATATTAAATAGATTATATCATAATAAAAATTACATATTTAAATTTTACATCAGATTAAATTCTATAAATAAATTGTAAATATATGGAAAAGAGGGTTTTATAAAAATTAGAATTTATTAATATTCACTGAATAATTAAAAACTTCATAAAATTAACAAAATTAATCATAGTAAAATATTAACATTGTGTATAAAAAATTTATTTTATTTTTATAAAAAATATTTTTTAAATTTTCCAAAATTAAATATCTTTTCTTTTCTCATATAAGGCAATAAAAGTCAATTTTTGATTAAAATATTTTATTGAATAAAAAATGACTTTACTAAAAATATATGTTTATATATTAAAAACATCAATTAATACACTAAAATGAGTTTGAAAATTATATATTTCAAAATGTGGTAAATAAAATACATTTTCTCCAATTTAATGGCTAATTTTTAATGGTTGAGTTAAAATGATAATATTTTTATGTTCATTTAAGCTCAGTGTTCTATGAAACATACGCTATCGAAGAGATTAATTTTATTTATAAATGTAAATACCATAAATTATGAGGGTTTTATGTTATACCACCCTTAACATTAATTTCTTCGTTGAAATTCACCATTTAGATACTCGTAGATAAGGATACATCTATATCATCACAACATCAATTTCCCACTTAGCTTCCTCAAATTTGTGGTTTCTCCCAAAAAAACATTAACTGGGTGAGTGGTATTCTTTCATTGACCTATATATTTGTGATCTATAATCATTACTGATTTCTCTTCATAATAAACATATTACTCTAGCAGTATGAAGTATATTTTCATTACATGTGAAGGATCGGGTAATTACTTCCTTAGGAGACATACATGGAACACAAAATGAAATTGAGAGACATTTCATGGTAGTGACAATTGATATGCTATTTTCTCTATATGAACATGAATTTGAAAAAAACAAAATCATTTCAATATGATATTTAAATTAATTAAAAATTGTATTTTTAAATAATAGTTAAAACCAAACGATAAGGGTTGAAGTATTTTCAAACATTAATTATATTTTAATGGATAAGGGTAATTCAATACAAAATTATATCATATTATAAATTAATAAGTTTTCATCTATTTTGAATTGACAATTAATTTATAATAATTTAATATTTTGAAAACTTCAAAGAGTGACCATCACCAGTATTATAAAAGGTATCCTCTTCTTCTCATATCTTCACACTTCAATTTCATTTTGGATCATCCCAGAGCAACCCAAATACATTCATATCGTCCTTACACATATTATAGTGGTCCTGTTTTAGGACGAATAAAAATCATTTTTGGCATTAAGTTTTTAAGAAATTGTATTTTCTGAAGAGGGTAAATATAAGCAATGTATGTGATGATTCAGAGTCAAGGTAAGGGGATCATTATGAAAATATTATATTTAAAAAAATTGTATACAATAATGGAAAAAAATTTATTCAATATAGTGTATATTTCCATGCTATATAATTATTATTGAAAATTCATTAAATTAAATACAATCTTTTTATATAATTTCAAAGCGTTTACACTCATGTTTTTTAAATATATGTAAATCTTTTTGGGAAATATTTTTCCCCTATAAATGATTTTTTTATTAAGAGTAGTTATTAAATAATTTTATTCTTTGAAAATAATATATGTATGATTTCAAAAGGGTTTCTAATGAGATAGGAATGAGAAAGGAAGATCTTATAAAAATGATTTCTTAAAATATGGCACGTCGGTATCAAATGGGTTGATTAGGAAATGAGAATGAACTGATGACCACAATAGGATGTTTTCCTACAAGAGATACATCTAGTGGCCACAATATTTTCTCATGATTTTCCATGTAAAAAGTTATTTCATAATTGTATTGTTATTTATAAAATGGTGTAATAAAATTAATGTTCCAAGGTTATTTTAGAATGGTTTTGAAAAATGATAAGTATTAATAAAAGATATATGGGAGGTAAGGATTTATCCTCTCGCATTTACTTTTATGAGATATATGCCTTATTAACAATTAATTTCTTTTTTTGGTGTATACACTACCCTATTATGTATCATATCATAAATCTTATTATCTTTATGTTAATAAATGTTTTAATTGAAAATTATTACTTTTATGGGGTATATAATTTGACTGATTACAATATGGTAATAGATTTCATAATACAATTTCCAATCATTGGTTTAAACATATGCTTCATTGATTATGCACTGTTATTATTTTTTGTTAGATTACTTTTTATTATTTTATATTGTATATCCACATTTTTTTGTGGATTTATAGCGGACGTACAAAATTTGTTAATTTTATTAATTCTCAAATCAATGATATAATATTTATAAGGAATGTTCTTTTAAAAATTATTATTTTCATATTTCCCTTAGAAAACCCTTTTTATTCCATGTAAATTTTTTATAAAATTATTTCCAAAGTTTTTTAATAATCTATTCTTATTTTGTAATGTTATTTTTAATATTGTTTTTCTTTTTAAATATTGTTTCAAAGGAATATTTTTTTAAATATTCCAAATGATATTCGTTGTGGCCATTTTGAAAAAAAATATAAAAATGATTTTAAATTATATTTAATAAGATTGTTTTATAGCCATCAATATGACTTAATTCATTGATATTTTCTTTGGAATATTACTAGGGTCTTTTTAAATAAAACTTTTTCCTTTATATTTGTGTGGAACATTAAAAATAAATGACTCGAAAATGATAATGTAATGTTTTCTTCATTAAATATTTCTAGTGATCTCCCAAAATTATTTTCCATATAAGATAAATTTAGTTGATGTCACTTGTGATTTAATGGGTATATTATTCAATGTTATTATAGCTATTATTTTTATGTTTTTTTATTATTATGGTGGAATGATATTTTTTTATACCTATTTCTTTTCCGTAGATTATGTTATGATGAATTGATTAAGAAACCCAATATATACTCATGGGTTCTGATATGATTATATTATTTTAGAACACATATATATGGTTTTCATTTTATAATAGTTGGGGTATATATATCCCTCCAATTATTTGGTTAAATATTTATATATTCTAAATCATACCACCCATTAATTAATTATCATTAATTACATTCATTATTTCAGATGTGTTCGTTTCATGGATGCATGATTATATCATTTCTCTGTAATTATGGATTATATTTTCAAATGAAATTAAAACATTAGATGTGAAATAAAATGGCACTCATGAACTTATGGATGTCTAATTTAACCCATATATCATATTTCTTTCTTATGTAAGGATGATTCATTTGATAAATTGTAAATAATAATTTTTTATTTTAATTCTGTGGTTTTTTCAACCATCATGAATTAGATTTTTATTTATTATTAAGTATTTATATCAGTTCAATAACATGAAAAAAGATATAATATACCTATATGGATATGATTTAACTATAATAATACTTTTATGACCAGCTTTTAAAGTGGTAAAAGAAAATGAAAAATAATTATCCACAGAGACGGTTAGTCTGCATAATTTGGAAGAATGTAATTTTCATTGAATAGGAGGAAACTAGAAAATATATGGATATAGAATATTTCATTATAAATATAAAATTATATTATATACTAGAAACTATGGTTATTATAATCTAGTGGATGGAGAAGTCGAATAGAAGGTAGAAAACGAAATGAAATTAAAATGGTTTTTTTTCATTTTTTTTATTGAATATCACCTCATTGAAAGAATCGTTAAGGAACATGAAATAGTTAATTTTGTGAGACCAGTGAAACTTGGACGTGGGGAGAGTGGAGATTTGTATTGAAGATATTTGATTATTTTCAATGATTTTGAAGAAAAATAACACGGTGATGGGATATATTTCTACATTAAGAGAGGTGGTTTTCTGTGGTTAAATAATGATTGTTATCTACTTAAATCCAAAAAAGTTTTGGAATTAGTTCCAATTAATTTAGATGATAACTAATGGAACAATAATCATAAACATTATCATTTCAGAAAACAGAGACCAAAAGAGAGATAAATCATCATAAATAAATCATAATCCATAATATTATGTCTAAAATGAATGTAAACACCATAAATGTAGAAAAAATATAATATTATATGGATAAATAACAAAACCATCAATATAGTGGATTAGGACACACTTTTTTTCTATAGTGGATCAGCATTCACCCATTTCCCATAGTCAATCCGGACACACCTATTTCCGAGAGTGGGTGAATCTCATCGTCTTCTTTCCCATTATTATCCAATAAGACATAAATATTTACACAATTAATCATAAGGGAATATAAGTCACACCCTTTACACAATAAAAACCAACCATTTGACTTCCAAAATAACAAAAATCATTTTAAAACCCATAAAAATAAATTGGGTCTCCTAAACATTTCATCAAAGCATAACCAATGGATGAGAAAAAAAGTTTCATAAATATAATTCAATCTGAATTATAAACCAACCATTAAAATTAAGTATATTATCCGTGAATAATATCTATATTAGATAATAATAAACATAAATTGTTTTAATCTTTTTTTCTAATGCTTTTGTCAGGTCACACATCTGTTTGTTTCAGGGGACGCGCTAATTATTTCCCCACATTCCTGATTTTTAAATGTGGGCGACATTCGTTGCTCGTTCAGGGTTTTTTACTCCTTAATCGAAATAGGATAATGGCATGTCGGATGCTCATTCTTTGTATTTCTCCTTGGAACTCATTGCCTAGTCAGGGTATCCCTCATAGATTTAAGAAGTTGTTTGTGAAAATCTTACTAGTGACATTTCTTCATGGATGATGGTAAATTACACTGCTTCTATTAGGACATTCCAAGGGGGTTGGTCCGGCCATCAACCTTCGGTCAAGGGATATGAAACTTTGGACATCGCTGGCATGTCTGGACGTTGGAACACTAGTGCATCTGGGTTTCTTCCCCTTATGATAGGGCTTTTTGTGGGCGCAAAATCCCAAGGTATCCCATGTTGATTACAGTGAATTATATGCTATATTCATTTTGCTGATGTTTTATTCAGCTTCACATGTTTAACAAAGTTCATGCCTCATGTTTAACGTCTAACGGAGATAGATTGGGATGATTAGAACACTAATAAGAGTGGTTGAGATGGGTGAAACCCCTCGAGTGAACAGTGATATTGGGGCTAACTCGTGGTTAGTTACCTGATTTCTTCTTGGACCAGCCAGAGAGTGGGTGACATGATATCACTAGGATTTGGTGGCCTTGGTATGAATAAGGATGAATATGGATAGTTGAAAAGGTATGAAGAGTGAGATGGACTCGATGCGAGGGAAACTGTAATGTTGGGCTTGATCTTCTAAGATACTTCCTACATATCCCCGTGGAAGTGAATCATTGTTTACATAGTTCGGGGGGACGATGGGACAACTGTGGAGTTGAACCGTGAGAATGGATGCAAGTGTGGGACTAAGCAGAAATAGAACCTTTGGTTTGGGGGGATGATCTTCTCAGGACACAAATTCTCAAAGGAAAGACCAAGATGAGACATGGTTGATGGGCATGAACATCAGAGATGCTTCTTACATATACCCATTTCAGGGAATCAAAGTCCACGTACTTCATGTTGGGGGTAGATTTATGGTGTGTGCATAGGATAATGACTCCAAGATAATGGTTGGGGCTTAAACATGGTTAGCATCCCGAGTTGGTCTGATGCCAGTGGGGCGGATCAATGATGTGGGTCCAAACAAAGTGAACAGTAACGGTTTACTATCTATTGTGGATCACAACACCTTACCGTTGATGGGGTACAATGGGTTTCCTCTTATTGTCAACACAATGGCTTACCACTGATGGGGTACAATAGTTTACAAGTAGATGGGGTACAACGTCTTACCGGTAATTGTGTTACAATGACTTACCATTGGATGGGATACAACGGCTTACTACTGCCTGTGGTTGAATAGCTTACCACTGGATGTGGTTGAACAACATACCGCTAGATGAGGTACAACAGCTTACCACTGGATGGGGTACCACGGCTAACCACTGGATGGGGTTGAACGAATTACCGCTAGATGGGGTTAAACCTCTTAGAGTCTTCCTACGTACCTTGCCTATGAGATAAGGATCAAAGTCCATGTAGCTCGAATGGGTATAGTTTAATGTCTTGCTAGAAAAAAATGTGCATACTGTTTAACGTCATATAATACAAGGTTAGACCGATGTGAAATGGTTGGGATCGATGGGTATTGGGATGGAGCCTTAGGGAGGCTTCATACGCTCCTTTCCTTGGAATGAATCAAAGTCCACGTAGTTTGAGGGGGAGGATACATTTTAACATCATGTGCTATGAAGGTGAACCGACATGAAGGGTTTTGTTCATGAACATGTTGGGATTGAACATTAGAGAGGCTTCCTATATACATTACCTTGGCATAGATCAAAGTCCATGTAGTTCAGGATGTGTTTGGTGAACCGATGTCTTGGGGTCTGGACTAGTAGGTGTTGGGATTAAACCTCAAAGAGTCATCTTATACACCATGCCTTGGCAAGGGTCAAGGTCCCAATAGTTTATAATGTGCTGGTTGAACCGACGTGTATGGATCGGGACAAGTAGGTGTTGGGATTGAACATTAGGGATGTTTCCTATGTACATTGGCTTCGTAAAGATCAAATTCAGCATAGTTTGAAATGTGTTTAGTGAACCAACGTGTATGGTTTGGGACTAGTAAGTGTTGGTCTTGAACCTCAGGGAGTCTTCTTATGTACCTAGTCATGGCAAGGATCACAGTCCATGTAGTTTGGGATGTGTTTGGTGAATCAGCATGTATGGGTCAGGACCAGTAGGTGTTGGGCTTTAACTTCTGGGAGGATTCCTATGTACCTTTCAATGGTAAGGATCAAAGTATATGTATTTTATGATAGTTTGGGTCATACTTTCTATGGGGCCCCAAGAAGTATTCCGTGATCAACTCTTACTCTAAGCCCATGTTAGTCATGATCGTTGTGAGAAATACAAGGAAGAAATAACCGGGCAATCCTGCCAGGAAAGGTGAGTCCAAGTGAAGTTGAGTGGGGCTTACACGTGGTTAGCGTCTCAATGAGGAAATAGGGGCTTACGCGCTGTTAGTAGCCCAGGGAGATAAATATTGGGACTTTTTCATGGATGGAGGCCTGGTGGAGAGAAATCCTAGAGGGAGTGGGATAGGATAATGAAGGTCCATGTGCCCCTCTCACCGCACTGTATTTGGAAATGAAGAAGAAATGAGGAGTAGGAATGATGCCTCCTAAAAGAATGGATAAGGGATTACACCATGATGGTTTCCCTTCCCTGTGGATAGGTGTCTCTCTAGTAGAGAGGATCTCATTCCATGTGACAAATATATTACTCCAATAAAGAAGAGCAGGCGTAGAGAATGTCTGAGACGGAGCACCCTGTGTATGATGCACAGGGAGAGGCCAAATTTTTATGTCATGTGCTAATGACGATGGTGCATAGTAGTTTAACCTCCTGCAACTCGGAAGAGGTTTGTTCACTCCACACCCCTTGTACTTACATAATTTATAACTGCCCACCCTTGGGGAAAAGAAGGCATCAGAAATGTCATGGTGAGGGTGTGTTGTGGAGTGATCCATTGAGGAGAACACATTAGCATGGATATGCAATGAATCCATATCCATTAGTATGCCTATACAAATAATCATGATGCTAAGAAACTCAACATAAATCCCCACCCAAGGGACCTGGAAATCACATCATACGAACCTAGAGGGTCACACAAGAAAACGAGTTGCGGTGCTAGGGAGTTCACAAGAATAGGTCTCATTAAGCTCTGGTTCTTCATTTAGTTGTGAGGATTCACGAAGTTGTATGCTTCACGAAATAGGGTGGCCTAGCCTAGGCATAGTTCATAGGTTCACATGGATGGTTCTTCATGAACCAGAAAGGATCTCGCGGAGTAGTTCATTTCAAGGAAAGGGTGCCTTTAAAAGCATAGAACTGCGAAGCCGTGTGCCTCCCAAAGCACAGTGACCCTGCCATAGCATGTGGTTCACAATTTCATGGAATCTAATTTGTGAAGAAAAAGGGAATTGTGAAGACTCGAGTCCCCATAGGTATCTCCTACCATTTCTAAGGCTCGTTGGCTTCGCGAATGGAATCCATGCTTGAAGAGTGGTTGTGTTTAAGCCAAATGTTGTGCACTTCCTGATGATAATATACCTTTAAGAGCTCATTTTTCATAGATCAGAAAGCGCATTGCTATTTGAGGGATGTGAAGTTGAATGGATGGATTATCTATCCTTTGGGCTCATTGGAAGCTAAATATTTATAGGCAAGAGGTGGCGTAAAGTAGGGAGTGTGTGACATGAAGCCACACAGCACTTGGTCGTAACTATGGACCCTCTCACCTCTTTTCTTCTCGTCAGATTCACAAATGTCTTTAGGATTGCAGAGCCTCCTTCCTCTTTACTTCGCGGCAGATTCGCAAATTTCTGTTGGACGCGGAGCCTCCCTCCTCTTTGTTTTGCGGTGTCTTGTAAAAGGAGGTCGCTTTGCACCGCCCACAGCGTTGTGGGGCTCCGCAAATAGGCTTCACAAGGTAGCCTTGATAGATTCGGTTCACTATTTCCATTTGTTTCTCCTCTTCACATATTTTGGTGCCAGAAAATGCCCCCCCAACCCACTCATTCATGGAACCGAGAAGAAAATGAGGGTCTAAGTCAGAGTCACACCATGAAATCTTTTCATCCAATCACCATGTCAGTTTACGAATAAGGATTGTGATGTGGAGAGATGATGTGTGGGATGAGAGAATCGTGAAGAACGCTGCGTCCGGATGTGTCGTACATCACAAGGGGTCCTCAAATATTTTTAGGGGAGGCTGGCCTCCCTTTTGTCCATTTTCATTTCCACATTTTTGTGATTGAAAATTGTACTTATTGTTCACAGAATATGTAACTATCATCCGTTGATCAGGTTAACTATTTATTGTGCGCCTATTGTAGGCACAATTATTTAAGTGGAATGGGTTTCCATAGTGATTTTAGTTGGAGCTCTTGGAGGCTCATTTCCCAAGGGACGCCAGTTGTCATGGAAGTGGATGTTCTACCTGACCAAGCTGCATCGCTTCCAATCATTGGTGGGACTCTCCGCAGGATTGTGACTCAGATCATTGAGGTGGGATCCGATGATGATGATCAACTAGATAATATGGGTCCTAACATACCCGATCAGACATCATATTCAAATCATGCTAATGATTCTTGGAGGCATTCCTTGTATATGAACCTTCCAACCCCACGTTCCGAGATGAGATGGCCTCTGACAAAGAAGACATCAAGATGGTCTGTTGTTGGTCATGAATGCTGATCAAGTTCTTCATCAGGGAGACTCCTCAAGTGAAATATATAGACCGGATGGGGAGCCTTCATTCCCAAATACATGAGCTATGTGCTGGGGGAGTAGATTCATAGCATCCCCATATGCTCATATGAGGGTGAAAGGGAGGTTAAGATGTTTCGAGCATGAGAGAATGAGCAATCTAATTTCCTTAACACAAAATCAGAGCTCATTTCACGCATGAATGCTCAACTGGCAGAGGCTGAGGAATGAATAAAGAAAGATTTGGAGGAGATGGCCTCCATCTGAGCGGACGAGGAGAGGGCCCACATTTCATCCAACGGATTACTTCCCATTGCTGCTGAATAGGAGTGTGAAGTATATAGGAGACATAAGATCCTAGACACCACATGATAGAGGGAAGTGGAGCTGGAACTCTCTATCGAAGTGGTCAATCCATCCATGGGAGGGGTCAACCCATGAGTAAAGTAACGTGCTCAAAATTTTAAAATCATGTTCATGAATTTATTGTTAATACTAATTCATGCATGGATTATATTATTTTTTTTAGTCTAAGGGATATCTTTTACATTTGTGAAACATCCAGTGATCAATCCCAAAGCTCATGTGGGTTGGGCTCAGTGTGAGAATAAAGGATAGACACCCCATTTTTTCATCCAAATATGAGAGCACAGACCAAGTGTTGGGCATCAAGGGATTGAACAACCAATCTAGACCACCGGGAAGAAAGGGGGAGGCTTGACTGGAGGAGGAAATTCTCAAAAAAGTCTATGTTCTATTTTCCCATCATACCATAGTGCACGAGTGAGGTAACAACAGGGGTGTTATAATTATTTCAAACATAGTTGAGTGGAATGTGTGAATCACAATACCCAAAATTCAGACTGCCTTGGAGGTGGCGTGACAGTTAAGGATAACTATTGATAGTGTTCGAAATATA
This sequence comes from Viscum album, assembly GCA_963277665.1. Taxonomy (NCBI): domain Eukaryota; kingdom Viridiplantae; phylum Streptophyta; class Magnoliopsida; order Santalales; family Viscaceae; genus Viscum; species Viscum album. Next base: position 811,768,371 of record OY728122.1, on the reverse strand, counting down.
GCATCCATACTGTATTATCCATGGGACGAAAAATGAGGGCCAACCATTGACCATATTCTCAACACGGGGACTGACTCAAAAAATTTATCCATTAGTATATTTGAACATTGGACTAGAATAGTAGGTGAGCCATAGGACAAGCATCCATGCTGCTATGGGATCTTTTAAATGTGAAACAGGAAGACGGTCTGAATAAAGAACCTACAATGCTTGGATTGTGGAGTGACTAGTTTTTAGAATGAAGTCCAACACTCTTGAAATTATGCTACCATTGTGGAAAGACATTAGGTGAGTGCATCAGTCTGGTCAAGTATTATACCTACATCCAAATAGGACATCTCTGGTGAGAATCTAGATCACATCATACACATGCAAACGATGAATCGAATAGTTTAACATCATTTGACCCAAATGTTTTTAAGTTCATACTACATGCACCTATGTTGGGTACGATGGGCCAAAAGGATTAATGACACTAGGGATGGGCCTAAGGATAAATACCAGGACATCACTACATATCTCATGCAGATGAGAGTCAATCCAAATTCACTTCTTAAATGTGCCATGGCCAGAGACCAACAATTTTAGAGGGAACCAATTTTTCATTGAGGATGGGGCATCCTAAACTAGTTCTTGGTATAACCAATATTTTTGGTCATGCATTGACGACACATGGACTCATACAGTTTAAAATCATATGATTGGTTGTGGAGTTTATGATGAAGTCCCACGAGGTATTACGTGATGTGATAGGTATAAAACAGAAGATAATGTGGACGAGGTCCAAACCACACTGCGTATCGCCTAATGATGTTTGGTATGTCGAGGGACCAAGAATGAGAGTTAGTCTAGGCCCAAGGAAGGGTACCTGGATATTCCTACATACACAATTAGGATGGAAGTGAAGCCATAAATAGTTCGGGGAGAGTTCCCATAGGTATATCTTAGTTTAGGGTCGTAGAACACAAACCGGGCTAGGAAGAGAAAAGGGAGGTACACAATGCATTTGTTGAAAAACCCAACACAAACGAGTGCACAAATGGTACTCACCACATCACATAAATACAAAGGAGTTTGAGTCGAGGGGCCAAAAATAGGTCAGGATTTATGAATCCTAGGGATGGACCTGCAGATGGCATGTCTAGAGTTTCTATGTATCCCATGAGGATGGGAATCAGGCCATACGTAGTTATGGATAGTGTTCTGCAGTTTGATGTCTTGCGACAATGACGACCATATCATAGTTTATAGGTCTTAGAACTCAGACTAGAGATATACATGGGGAGGGAAACAAGTGTCATGACATTTTCAAAACCCGATGTAAATGGGGACATTAGACCACGCCACACCATGTATTCTCCAAGGAGGTTTTAGGTTGAGGGATAAAAAAATGAAATCTGGGTTGGGCCTGAGGCAAACTGCTCATGTGTTCCTTCATAGCCGATCATGATGGGGATCATGCAATACGTTGTTCTAGAATTGGTGTTGTAGGGTTCTAGTGTCGGAGATGATACTTTCTTGCAGGTATTTCCCATGCACCAAAAAAGTGGCATTAAATAGATCATGTTTGTTCTTCTACATGGAGGTGTGTTTTTGGTGATGTGATATACCGACCATAGAGAATCCAGCTGTCAATAAAAAAATCAAACCCAATGAAAGAATTGAAAAATGGTCTGGTGGGTGAAAAATTCCCAACATTATGTCCCCTCGAGTGAGGACATCACAATGTAGTGGTGTTTGCCGTCGGGGGACCAGGATGATAATGTCATTGTTTAGGGTCTTATGATATGACATTCTGATAAATTCTAATGTCATGAAATAAATAAATAATAGTTTAAAGTCTTGTGGGACCCATCATCATAGTTTAAGGTCATATGGCTTGGACACATACAGAAGAAATGAGGTTTTAGGGGGGATGTGCAGGGCGTGATGAAGCATACCCGATGTAAATGTGGACAAGGTCCACACCACACAACGCACGATTCTACGGAAGAATCCTTGGGCCATGGACCATAAATGGTCATGGAAATATGGGGCTAAAACTATGGATGAAATGTCTAGATGTTCCTTTGTATTGCATAAGTATGGAAATCAAGCCATACATTGTTCTAAGGGTGCAATATAATGTCTATTTGGACAAGGGGCATGAGAGACTATCTCTTAGAAGAAAAGTAAGTGGTGAATTTATTACAACCCTGATGTGAATGAAGACATAAGTCCTAGGGGACACGATGAAATTCTATGAATTTCAGGGCTGCAAGGCCAAATAAAAGAGGTAATTATCAGAACCTAAGATGGACTCAAAGACGTGATCTCTAGGCAATCCTACATATCCCATGAACGTGAGAATCATGAAATATGTAGTTCATAGAGTTATGGTTCATATTCCATACAGAAAGGATGTGTAAGGAGATATTAGATTATGGTATTAGAGATTAGACCATAGAGAAGTGAGACTCTTCCAAACAGATGAAAACCTCAACTAAATCCCTAAGTCCACATGATCTTTACTCGGTGTAGGAAAAAGGGTGGACAATGTCTATGAAACACACAAAAAACACACAGAGGGGAAATCGGTGCCGAGTCCTAGATGATTCCGAACCATTAATTTTTACTTTTAATGTACCAATGTGATTAGAGGGAAAAAGAAATGAGAGTTGACCACTGACCATATTCGCAACACGAGACCTGTATCAATTTGTCATTCGATGTCCTCATGGGAATTGTCCTGAAATGGTAGGAGATCCCTTAGGATGAGCATCTATACTGTTTGGGGGAACAGGATTTAGATGTGAATGATGATGAAATTCCAAATGTAGTGGAATATGAAGCCTTAAATTGGGTGATAACATATCATGCAGAATACAACAATCTAGCTCTTGAAACAAAGTTCTCCTAGGCACATCGGTGAACTGCCAAAGAGGGTCGAGGGGCCAAAATCCAGAGCAACAGACATGAAAAGATGATTATTGTGCATGAATACGAAGAGATCTCCTGAGAAATAGGTACATGGCATTACTGTTACAAACGCATCGTGAATGAGGAAATAGGACCATAGCATGTCACATATCCCACCAAGAAGAACAAATGCAAGAGGCTAGGATGATAAAGGGAGTTTCAATGAAATGGGGCTGGACCCAATGACTAAAATTCTAGGTAGTCATACATATCCCATATGGATGGGAATCTAACAAAACATACTTCTGGATGGCGCTGTGCATTTTTACATCAACTGGCAAGGATATAGATAGGGGAATGATATCTCAATGAGGGATGTGTACGGCACGATGGGAAACCCTATGGGGGTGAGAGCATAATCCAATGCCACATCTTATAATCTGAAAAGGGGACTTGGGCTTGGGGCCAAAAACGATTAGGGATCCAAGATGGGATGCCCCATCTAGATCATCATTTAACGTCTTTTGGTGAGGACGATAATGGAGAGGTGTCCCAAGGGGATGTATGTGGTTTGGAAAAAATAACCCGACATGAATGAGGGTATAGAGTCTAGCCCATACCACAAAATCATGAGTGGGAACTTGTTTCATCGGACCAAAAAGGGGCAAGGGACCTGAGATAGGGAGTCATTGCAAGTTTTCAGTTTGATGTCGTGCAATGAAAAAGATTGATATCATAGTTTCTGGACATATATCTTGGACCATAGACACATAACCCTTCATGTAGGAATTTCCTTCCCAAATTTCATAACCCACATGAGTAATAATTTTTTTTGGGAAATAAGGAATGACAACAAGATCTCCCCAACATATAAGGGTATGGTAGATTGACTCACATTCCTACATGATGCAGACTGACATTTGAAGGGATAACAAGACATCATGGACTATTACACCCAATATTTGGAACATATGGGGGTGGTGACAATGATGAAGGATATTTGTTGACAATTTTTGAAACATAACATTCATATCACATGAACTGAAATAGAAACAACAAATGAGTGTCAAAAACTGACCATATTTTCATCGTGGGACTTTTATCAATCTTTTATTTGTGGTCATCTTGGGCATTAGTACGAAATGATAGGAGAGCCCTTAGGATGAGTATCCATACTGTTCCAGGGAACTTTTGGAAGTGAAATATGATGTTGTACCATATTAAGGGACTGGGTGAAGAATAAATTGGCATGTGCCATTTAACGTCAACTAGGAGAAGGAAAGAGGTGGAGATATTTAGGGAGAGTTATATATGGTGTGTTCTTGATCAAACCAACGTAAACGGGGGAAAAAGATGGTACCAACCCAGGTTTTCCAACCCGGGGTGAGATATTTAAATTTAGGGAAGGTCCTATAGACAAAGTGGATGGGAATTCCTATGTATCTCATAAGGATGTGAATCTAGCAACAAGTAGTTCTTGCAGGCCATGCAGTTTGGTGTCATGCATTATGGACGTGGGAGAATATAAGAATGAGGATTGGGCACATGGTGAGATCATCATAATCTGGACATGAGTGGCGCTGAAGAGGCATACACTACACCATGTGGAATCCTCCCAGAGAACTATACCTAGGGGGATTCTCAAATAGGATTTTGGGGGATAGACTCAAGACGAGGCGTTCGGGCGTTCCAACGAAGCCCACGTGGAAGGGAATCAATCCATACGTTGTTCTGGAAGGAGTAGGGCAGTTTAACGTCATGAAACACGATAATTTTACAGTTTAAGGTCATACGAGATTGTCTACAGTTTAACATCATGCAGGACAACATACAGTTTAATGTCATGTAGTACATAACATTTTAAGGTCTTGTAGAACCAGATAAATTTTAACATCTTGCAGAAATTAATATAGTTTAATGTCATGTGGGACATGATAGTTTAAGGTCATGTCTGACCCTATATAGTTTAGCGTCCTGTAGGATGACATATATTTTAGTCTCAAGTAGAATATTACAGTTTAAGGTCATGTAGGAAGCTATACAGTTTAACATCATGCTGGATGACATACAGTTTAATGTCATGTGGGACATGACGGTTTAAGGTCTGGTAGGACCCTATACAGTTTAACGTCCTACAGGACGACATATTGTTTAATGTCATGTGGTACATGACAGTTTAAGGTCATGTGGGACCATATATAGTTTAACATCACGTGGGATGACAAACAGTTTAATTTCATGTGCGACATGAAAGTTTAAGGTCAAGTAGGACCCTATTTTCTCAGGCAATGTATTGTTTGAGGAAAGTGGAAATGGTGGGAGTAGTTATACGCTAACCATCCCTGGTAACCAGGGAGTATGTTCCATTGGAATAAACCTTTTGAATGATGTAAGGTCCTACCCATTTGGGATCCATCTTGGGAGATTTCTTACTAGGTATCATTAGTGTCCATAGGGCCAACACCAAGTTAACTTTCCAGAAAAAGAAAAGGAGAACATTCTTGTTGAAAGCTCTAGATATCATTTTCTGATTCCTTTCTAGATTGTGCCAGGCATGATTTCTTTTCTCCTCCAGTGATTCCTATTCATCCAGATAGACATTAATTACATTATATGCACTTTATGATCATATACAATTGTGCATAATGAAGTCAAATGAATCTTGATGGATATAATGACCTTTGATCTGTACACTAGGGAGTATGGGGTCAACTATGTGGAATTGTGAGTCGGTGTCCAATAAGTCCAGAGGGTGTTACAAAGCTTTTATGAAAAACTATTCTTTTTTTGACTAACCATTTTTTGTAGAATGTTAGAGAGTGTTTGGTTTAATTCCGTGATATGCCTATTTTCTTCTGCTTGATAGCAGGAGGTATGGTCAGAACAGATGTTGTACTTGGCGTACAATTTCATCAAATCAGCTGCCTAAAAGTTAGTACAATTATCTATAAGAAAGATGTGAGGGACTAAAAATTTGTAGACGAAGTTGGATCTAATGAATTCAATAATAAAATAGGCCTTGACCTCCTTGAGCGGAATCGCTTCTTCCCGCATCGAAAAAAATTATATAGCAGTCAGAATGAACCTGCACTAGTGAGCTGTAACCTATTGATATAGTCCCACAACATTGAGTCCACAGACCAAAAATGTCCAAATGTACTTTGTGGTGTGATGAGTCTCTAACGGCTGATACACAAAGCTGGTATGAATTTTCCACACATGGAACCTATAATAAAACTCAATGCAATAACTGATCATGGAGGGATAAAATACCCAGTCTCTGGATCTGGTGAGATAGTTTCGGCCTAGTCTGATGTGCCCTGAAGGAACGAGCATGAACCACATACATGAGTTGAGATATCCCCACTCCTTGCATACAGCGGTGGATATCCCCGTAAAACCAGCACTTGTAGAGGATTTTCTCAAGACCGAGACCACTCTAAAGAGTAAACTGCACCATGAAGCATCAAATTTTTTCATAGTCTACATGATCAGCCAGGAATTATTGTGATGGAGGTAATCGATAATGGAGGTCCTCTAGTCAAGAGTTACATCCAACACTACTTCATGGGACATATGGTTTATATTTTGAGGCGTCGATGGTATGATAGCTTACTTGTGGTCTATAATCATCATCTGGAGTGATATGGGAGATTACTCTTCGGTGTTCCATGTGGATAATCAAGTCATCTTATTCAAGATCTACAATTGATGCAGCTAGGCTAGCCAAGCCGTCATCTCGAACATTCTAGGATTAAGGAATATGAGTAACCTCTGTTCAAGATGGGAATAGAGCCATCAACTAGAGGGTGTGTTCCAATAGTGGTACGATATCTGGAATTCTGATGACATAGTCCCCATTGATCTTCTTGATGACTAGTCCAGAGCCCTATTTCACATGCAAGTGGGGAAATTCAATCTTGAGGGCCAACTTGAGGCCAGTAATGAGTGCCTGATACTCTGCCTCATTATTGGTGTAGCCTTCTACTAGCAGTAATAGATATGGGAAAATAGACTATGATGTGGTAATTTAGATGATACCCATGCCTACTCTGTTAAGCCTGGGGTCATTGAGGGTTCTTCATGTAGGGCTCTGGGATGCACCATCAATGTGCTTTTTCCCGCATGGAATGGATTGGATTACCAAGAGGATTGCCTCATCATGAAAATCAAAGTCAAGGGATTGGTCTATGAGGGATGGATGTGTGGAAAATAAATCCTCCAATGATTTCCCTTTAATATCCTTTTGAGGGTTGAACATGATGTCGAACTGCTAGAGGATCACTACCCACCAAGCTATATGACCTGTCAACAATGGGTGGTTTAGAATTTACTTCAGTGGATCCACTCAGGACAAAATTTTTACCTCATGGTTCTGCAAGTAATGTCACAATTTCTGTATTTTTAATATTATTATGAGTTATCTCATCTTCATAGGGGAGTATCTGGTCACCGTGTTGAGGAGAAAGCGACTAATATAATAAATATTGATCCCAGTTCCCTCAATTTTCATTTGGTTGATAAGGCAGCAAAGAGATCATTCACGGGCTGTCATATAATGGACCAACGGCTTTCTAGAAATGGGTGGCATCAGAAAAGAAGGATGGAGAAGATACTACATGATTTCCTTGAATGAAGTATTCCATTCTTCATCCCACTAATAGATAGTGCCTTTATTCATGAGCCAACAAAAGTGATTACACATGCTTCATAGATTTGTGAGAACCGTTGTATATAGGCCATGTGGCCTTGAAACCCTTGAATCTCATGAATGTTACTCGGGGGAGGCATATGGCTAATGGCCTTGATCATATCTGGGTCAATGTAGATGCCCCTATATCTGACAAAAAAGATGACAAACTTTCCAAAGGTAACCCCAAAGGCGCACTTCAATGGGTTCATATTCAGATGGTGAGAATAGAAGAATTTAAACAATTTATCAAGGTCTTTGAGATGGTCCTGACGCTGGTTAGATTGGACCACCAAAACGACCATATAGAATTCCACCAATGTCTCTAGGATCGGCTTAATGATTCTATTTATAGACAAATGATAGTTGGATCCTACACTCTTTAGATATAAGGGCATGACATGGTAGAAAAAACAATCTTATGGTGCCCTAAAGGCTGTATAATCTGCATCCTCAGGATCCATTACAATCTGGTTATACCTGTAATACACATCCATGAAGGAGAGGGTCTGGAACCCGGCTGTAGTGTCAATCAACAGATCTATCACGGGAAGGGGAAAATTAAACTTTGGATAGTGACAGATGAGATCTCAGAAGTTGATGCAGACTCTGTTATGTCTGTTCTTATTCTTGACAGGCATAATGCTGGATAACCATCTAGGGTACTGACCCTCCTTAAAGAAATATTTCTTGATAGTCATATCAACTTCGGACTCAAACATGGCACCATGACAAGGGTGCATATTTCTGGGAGGCTGTTTAAACCTGTAGTGATTAGCTGGGAGTTCGAGGTGGTGGAAGGATACCCGAGGATCTAGTCCTGGCCTTTCATCATAACTCTAGGAAAATATATAACGATGTGGCTTCATGAAGTCCACATATTGTTTTTTCTATTTTATAGGAATAACGACAATGATTAATGTGTGTTTCTGATCAATCTCTCTACCAAGGTTCAGATGTACCAACTCATCGACTCTTGTGGAGACACCCACTTCAAAGGTGGGAGGAGCATTCTATAAATCTGATTATTTATATATGGAGGAGAAATCCTTGGTGGGAGGTGTTTCCCCTGAATCAAAATATCCCAATGGGAGACTGGTTTCAGCCTGAGCAATGGTAGACACTTCATCGAGGGACTCTTGTGGTACGGAAACCATGGAAATGAATGTTATCAACTCAATCCCATATTTTCTTGATCCCATGGGGTCATGCGTGATGATATCGAAGCAATAGTGATGCATCGGCTTGATCTGATTTATCCCAGCCCGATAAAAAAAGTGAGTATTCCATATTGTTATTGTCATTAGGCAGACATCCCGATACCTTATGGGGGTAGGGGCTCTACGATCACTTGAGAATGATTTTTGAAAGAATGCGAGGTGATCTTCTAGTATTTCATGGACTTTTGAATATGATTTCACCTCATTCTAGAAACAATAAATAATTTACCCATATCCGGGTCATAGAATCTAATTGATGGATTGGGAATATGTACATGTCATCCAGATCTGTGCATGGGTCAGTCGCAATTGTAGCATGTTCAACCTCATTAGCCTGAATCTACTTGTCTTTATTCTTATAATATTTTGTATCTGGATAGAAAGATTCACAAGATTCAAAGAAAGATGTGTCACCATGGAGTACACCCACTCGAACATTAAGGGAGTACTTAAGGAACTAATGATACGATTAAGGGACCACATCATGCAGGTGAAGCCATGGCCCACCTATTAATGTGTTGTAAGTAGTGTCCAGCGAGACAACCATGAACTCAGTGCTAGTTACTAGCCCACCAAAATTGGTCACTATGTGGTTCTTGATGACCAACGTCTGTTCTATCTTGTCATATCCATGGATTTTTTGGTTAGAGGGACATAGTTCATCCTCTAATAGCCCCATCTTTCAGTGGTTCCAGGTTTGGTTTAGTTTGATCTTAGAGGATGTGTCAACAAGGTAGAGACAAACTTCCACACCATTGAAATGGCCGGTGGTGTACAATGGGAAGATTTTACCCTTTATGGGAGTGAATTCATCTTCTAGAAAAATCAAGATAATGTAATGACATTCAGCATGATCAACTGCCTAATCATGGAAGGATTTTGCTACTGCTATCTCCATCTCAAACTAGAGGGGGATTCTAAGAGCCTTGGAAAGGGTGTGAAACATATCCTCTAAAAGGAAAAGAGCCTCATGGATAGAGAGCTTAGCTGGAATGCTGGAACGATTCTTGAGGACATTGTACTTCCATACTAAGTGTGATATTCTACTTATAAGAGGTTGTTTATGGTAGGGGGAATGACTGACCCCTTTGGCTAAACCAGTGACTGACTGATGTCGGGAACATCATGCTGCTCACTGGTGAAAGCCTATTGAGTGACTACCAGATGAGAGCTGGATGACATTGATCAGCCCATAATAGAGTGTGGCTGATCACGGTGCGGTCAAGGCATCTTTTCCTGATCATGAAACACAAAAGGTAGGGAATGCGGATCTGATTAGACCAGATGAGAAGGTTGTGCATGCTAAGCCCTACGCTTGTCCTTCTGTCTGGTTTTAGTGGCATGCATAGCCTAGCTATATGTACTGACCAAGGCACTTCTACGATCCATATAGCCATGGCCCTATCGATGATTGGGATGATTGGGAAAATTTGTAGGATCTGTCTTGCATTCTTCGCAATCAGAAATCATGTAGGGTTTTGTCAGCACTATGGTGTTAACTGATGTGTACCCTTGACTATCAAGTGAAGGAGCCTCATCTACTCGACAGACTCTAGAGTGAATCTCCATCTCTAGGGACAGGATGTCGCTGATTGTATAGGATTATGACGACAACGGTGGGGACATTGTTTTCCCTTGCATCTGTTGGGTCGGAACAAAACGGGGAATGATGGAAAGAGGGGGGGTGAATTGCCTTCTAAAAAATTGATTAACAAATTAAAAAACAAAGTTAAAGTGCAGCGGAAATAAATAAGGCAAGACATAAGAAATTGATAACGGTGTTCGGCCAAAACCCGGCCTACGTCTCCGCTCCCAACTCAACCGTTGAGAGATTCCTACCGCTTGCTTTTCAATGATTTTAGCAAGAAACCCACTAGGCTTTGAGGTAGCACTAGGACCTATTACATCTTGCTTTTGGTGGTTAAGCAAGAACCCACTTGCTTTTAATGGAATAGCAAGAACCCACTAGCCTTTTTAACGGGTGAAGGCTAGCTCACCGAAAACTCAAGCCTTTTAAAAGGAAAGGCTTGAAGAAACCTCTTCACACCTTAATGGTGGTGTGAAACCCAAAAGAAAGGGAGATGAGAAATGGGTTTGGGGTTTGTAGCAACAAACCCAATTTTAAAGCTCAATAAAAAGTAAAACAATAAAACCCGTATTTGGAAAGACTTGGGCGCCAATTGGATGATGGAGTTGATGTAGCGTGCTCTCCCAAGCTTCTTGAGGTGCTCCTTGGATTGGAAATTGGATTGGAGCACTTGAGGATCCTTGAAGGTGGAGCGCCGGAGGTTCGCCAAATGTGCAACAATATGTCCGGGCGCTTGGTATATGATCCGATTAGTGTCTGGGGCTTCCTTGGCCTTTATTTATAGGCATGGAACCCTTGGGGAGGCTTCGGAGCCGTTGGAGAAGTCCTCGGAGACGTTGGAGGCCAAAAGAGGGTTGACTGGTCAAAGCCAACGGCTAGTTTGACTGGGCTACCGGCTGGCCGGTACAGCTCCACCGGCTGGCCGGTGCCTTGGCAGTGGAGGAGAATTCTGGTCCAGGCTCCACCGGCTGACCGGTGCCAGAGCCACCGGCTGGCCGGTGGTGAGGCAGTAGCTCTCACTATTTGGAGGGTGCCACCGGCTGGCCGGTGCTGAGGCCACCGGTTGGCCGGTGGGGAGGCAGTAGCTACCCCTTGAGTGCAGGTGCCACCGGCTGGCCGCTGGTGTGCCACCGGTTGGCCGGTGGTCTGGAATTCAGTCCACTTGATATGCTTCATGGCCCATATCCTTGGCAATCTTTTGCCTATAAAACACAAACACTTAAAACAACGTTAAACACATATAAAAGTGATTGTGATCATGAAAATCAAAGAGTGTGGGGTACAACAATCTCCCCCTATTTTGATGACCACAATCACTTATCAAGCAATGTAAAAACTTAAATGAAATGCATGCTTTAAATGATAAATTGAAAATAAAAACTAAGTATGAGAGAAAAGGATTCTCCCCCAATCAATCAAGAAATTTCTCCCCCTTTGTGATTATCAAAATAGAATGGGGCATAAAACTTGATTGAGGGAAAGGATTTGAAAAACTAGATATGAGAATTTTAAATCAATTGAAATTTTTGAAATTGAAATGAAAATTTGAATAACAGTTTGAATTGAAAGTTTTGAAATGAAGATTGATTTGAAAATTTTGAATTGAAAAATTTGAAACCAAGAGTTGAAATTGGAAGTTTGAATCGAAAGTTTTGAATAAAAAATTTGAAATGAGAATTTTGAATGAAAATTTTTAATTCACAAAAAGGCTTAAAAGAACCTAACTCCCCCTAAATAAAGACAATAAATCACCGGGGAGAGGGATTTTGAAAAGAGATGATTTTAGGCCCGGAGAGACTTGCCAAAAGGGATTTTTCAATCCACACTTGTCTCATGGCGGGTCTTCTCCTATAGAACTCGTCCGAATAGAAAATAGTCTTTGGCCTACCGTACCGGGCATTTTTGCAATCACACTCATAAATAAGGTGCCCGGGTTTTTTGCAATAGTTACAAAATTTAAAACTAGAGCTCCCCCTTACAAAAACAGTGGGTGCATGGGAGGAGGAAGCTAGGTTGGTGTAGCCAAGTCCATGAGTGGTTCTAGCTACGCATTGAGAACCTAAGAGTTTGGACAAATTTTGTTCACCTTGGGTGAACTTGGCTAGGGTCTCCCTTAGGTCTTTGATGGTTGATTCCATAGAATCAACATTTGGAAAATTTTGGATTTTGAGGGAGAGTTCCTCCTTCTCTTTAAGAAGTTGTTCTTTTTCGGAGGAAAGTTTTTTGAAAGATTTTTTTAAAGAAACAAATTTTGAAGAAATCTCATGAAAACCATTTTCTAATTGGTCTCTAGCGTGAGAGAGTTCTTCATAAGAAAGATGATTAAAATAATTTGAATAACAAGAAGACGAGGAAGAAGAGTCGGAAGATGATACCTCATGATTTGCCATTAGGCATTTTTTACCTTGGTCACTCGAGGAGAAGGAGGAGAAGGAGGAGCTATCACTCCATGATGCCTTTGAAGCCTTCTTCTTTCCCTTCTTTTTCTTGGCCCTTTTTTTGTGAAGTGGGCAAGCGGGCACGGATTTTGCATCGGGTTCTTGCTTTTGAGCGGGTTCTTGCTTTGGAGGCTTGCTAGTACCTTCATGGGTTAGCTCTAAACATTTCCAAATATCATGTGAAGTAGAGCAAGAAGAAATACAATTAAAAACATTTCGGTCAAGACCACAATGAAGAGCGTTCATGGATTTTCCATCAAGCTCAAAATTTGCAATGTCATTGGGGGTCCATTTAGACTCATCGGAAGAGGAGAGGGAAAAACCTTTCATAACAATTTTAAAAATTGGATAACCAATACTTTTAAGAAATGTGGTCATGCGGGTTTTCCAAAAAGAATAGTCGGTCCCATCAAAAAATGGAGCCCGACCCAAAGAAAAACCTTCGGGGGCATAAGAGGTTGAAGCGGTAGAAGCCATCAAAAATTATCTTTAATTTGAAACCGGTTAGGGAATTATTCAAATACTCGCTCTGATACCAAATGTTGGGTCGGAACAAAACGGGGAATGATGGCAAGAGGGGGGGGGGGGTGAATTGCCTTCTAAAAAATTGATTAACAAATTAAAAAACAAAGTGAAAGTGCAGCGGAAATAAATAAGGCAAGACCTAAGAAATTGATAACGGAGTTCGGCCAAAACCCGGCCTACGTCTCCGCTCCCAACTCAACCGTTGAGAGATTCCTACCGCTTGCTTTTCAATGGTTTTAGCAAGAAACCCACTAGGCTTTGAGGTAGCACTAGGACCTATTACAGCTTGCTTTTGGTGGTTAAGCAAGAACCCACTTGCTTTTAATGGAATAGCAAGAACCCACTAGCCTTTTTAACGGGTGAAGGCTAGCTCACCGAAAACTCAAGCCTTTTAAAAGGAATGGATTGAAGAAACCTCTTCACACCTTAATGGTGGTGTGAAACCCAAAAGAAAGGGAGATGAGAAAAGGGTTTGGGGTTTGTAGGAACAAACCCAATTTTAAAGCTCAATAAAAAGTAAAACAATAAAACCCGTATTTGGGAAGACTTGGGCGCCAATTGGATGATGGAGTTGATGTAGCGTGCTCTCCCAAGCTTCTTGAGGTGCTCCTTGGATTGGAAATTGGATTGGAGCACTTGAGGATCCTTGAAGGTGGAGCGCCGGAGGTTCGCCAAATGTGCAACAATATGTCCGGGCGCTTGGTATATGATCCGATTAGTGTCCGGGGCTTCCTTGGCCTTTATTTATAGGCATGGAACCCTTGGGGAGGCTTCGGAGCCGTTGGAGAAGTCCTCGGAGCCGTTGGAGGCCAAAAGTGGGTTGACTGGTCAAAGCCAACGGCTAGTTTGACTGGGCTACCGGCTGGCCGGTACAGCTCCACCGGCTGGCCGGTGCCTTGGCAGTGGAGGAGAATTCTGGTCCAGGCTCCACCGGCTGACCGGTGCCAGAGCCACCGGCTGGGCGGTGCTGAGGCCACCAGTTGGCCGGTGGTGAGGCAGTAGCTACCCCTTGAGTGCAGGTGCCACCGGCTGGCCGCTGGTGTGCCACCGGTTGGCCGGTGGTCTGGAATTCAGTCCACTTGATATGCTTCATGGCCCATATCCTTGGAAATCTTTTGCCTATAAAACACAAACACTTAAAACAACGTTAAACACATATAAAAGTGATTGTGATCATGAAAATCAAAGAGTGTGGGGTACAACAATCTCCCCCTATTTTGATGATCACAATCACTTATCAAGAAATGTAAAAACTTAAATGAAAGGCATTCTTTAAATGATAAATTGAAAATAAAAACTAAGTATGAGAGAAAAGGATTCTCCCCCAATCAATCAAGAAATTTCTCCCCCTTTGTGATTATCAAAATAGAATGGGGCATAAAACTTGATTGAGGGAAAGGATTTGAAAAACTAGATATGAGAATTTTAAATCAATTGAAATTTTTGAAATTGAAATGAAAATTTGAATAACAGTTTGAATTGAAAGTTTTGAAATGAAGATTGATTTGAAAATTTTGAATTGAAAAATTTGAAACCAAGAGTTGAAATTGGAAGTTTGAATCGAAAGTTTTGAATAAAAAATTTGAAATGAAAATTTTGAATGAAAATTTTTAATTCACAAAACGGCTTAAAAGAACCTAACTGCTCCTAAATAAAGACAATAAATCACCGGGGAGAGGGATTTTGAAAAGAGATGATTTTAGGCCCGGAGAGACTTGCCAAAAGGGATTTTTCAATCCACACTTGTCTCATTGCGGGTCTTCTCCAATAGAACTCGTCCGAATAGAAAACAGTCTTTGGCCTACCGTACCGGGCATTTTTGCAATCACACTCATAAATAAGGTGCCCGGGTTTTTTGCAATAGTTACAAAATTTAAAACTAGAGCTCCCCCTTACAAAAATAGTGGGTGCATGGGAGGAGGAAGCTAGGTTGGTGTAGCCAAGTGCATGATTGGTTCTAGCTACGCGTTGAGAACCTAAGAGTTTGGACAAATTTTGTTCACCTTGGGTGAACTTGGCTAGGGTCTCCCTTAGGTCTTTGATGGTTGATTCCATAGAATCAACATTTGGAAAATTTTGGATTTTGAGGGAGAGTTCCTCCTTCTCTTTAAGAAGTTGTTCTTTTTCGGAGGAAAGTTTTTTGAAAGATTTTTTTAAAGAAACAAATTTTGAAGAAAGCTCATGAAAACCATTTTCTAATTGGTCTCTAGCGTGAGAGAGTTCTTCATAAGAAAGATGATTAAAAGAATTTGAAGAACAAGAAGACGAGGAAGAAGAGTCGGAAGATGATACCTCATGATTTGCCATTAGGCATTTTTTACCTTGGTCGCTCGAGGAGAAGGAGGAGAAGGAGGAGCTATCACTCCATGATGCCTTTGAAGCCTTCTTCTTTCCCTTCTTTTTCTTGGCCCTTTTTTTGTGAAGTGGGCACGCGGGCACGGATTTTGCATCGGGTTCTTGCTTTTGAGCGGGTTCTTGCTTTGGAGCCTTGCTAGTACCTTCATGGGTTAGCTCTAAACATTTCCAAATATCATGTGAAGTAGAGCAAGAAGAAATACAATTAAAAACATTTCGGTCAAGACCACAATGAAGAGCATTCATGGCTTTGCCATCAAGCTCAAAATTTGCAATGTCATTGGGGGTCCATTTAGACTCATCGGAAGAGGAGAGGGAAAAACCTTGCATAACAATTTTAAAAATTGGATAACCAATACTTTTAAGAAATGTGGTCATGCGGGTTTTCCAAAAAGAATAGTCGGTCCCATCAAAAAATGGAGCCCGACCCAAAGAAAAACCTTCGGGGGCATAAGAGGTTGAAGCGGTAGAAGCCATCAAAAAAGGATCTTTAATTTGAAACCGGTTAGGGAATTATTCAAATACTCGCTCTGATACCAAATGTTGGGTCGGAACAAAACGGGGAATGATGGCAAGAGGGGGGGTGAATTGCCTTCTAAAAAATTGATTATCAAATTAAAAAACAAAGTGAAAGTGCAACGGAAATAAATAAGGCAAGACACAAGAAATTGATAACGGAGTTCGGCCAAAACCCGGCCTACGTCTCCGCTCCCAACTCAACCGTTGAGAGATTCCTACCGCTTGCTTTTCAATGGTTTTAGCAAGAAACCCACTAGGCTTTGAGGTAGCACTAGGACCTATTACAGCTTGCTTTTGGTGTTTAAGCAAGAACCCACTTGCTTTTAATGGAATAGCAAGAACCCACTAGCCTTTTTAACGGGTGAAGGCTAGCTCACCGAAAACTCAAGCCTTTTAAAAGGAATGGCTTGAAGAAACCTCTTCACACCTTAATGGTGGTGTGAAACCCAAAAGAAAGGGAGATGAGAAAAGGGTTTGGGGTTTGTAGGAACAAACCCAATTTTAAAGCTCAATAAAAAGTAAAACAATAAAACCCGTATTTGGGAAGACTTGGGCGCCAATTGGATGATGGAGTTGATGTAGCGTGCTCTCCCAAGCTTCTTGAGGTGCTCCTTGGATTGGAAATTGGATTGGAGCACTTGAGGATCCTTGAAGGTGGAGCGCCGGAGGTTCTCCAAATGTGCAACAATATGTCCGGGCGCTTGGTATATGATCCGATTAGTGTCCGGGGCTTCCTTGGCCTTTATTTATAGGCATGGAACCCTTGGGGAGGCTTCGGAGCCGTTGGAGAAGTCCTCGGAGCCGTTGGAGGCCAAAAGAGGGTTGACTGGTCAAAGCCAACGGCTAGTTTGACTGGGCTACCGGCTGGCCGGTACAGCTCCACCGGCTGGCCGGTGCCTTGGCAGTGGAGGAGAATTCTGGTCCAGGCTCCACCGGCTGACCGGTGCCAGAGCCACCGGCTGGCCGGTGGTGAGGCAGTAGCTCTCACTATTTGGAGGGTGCCACCGGCTGGCCGGTGCTGAGGCCACCGGTTGGCCGGTGGGGAGGCAGTAGCTACCCCTTGAGTGCAGGTGCCACCGGCTGGCCGCTGGTGTGCCACCGGTTGGCCGGTGGTCTGGAATTCAGTCCACTTGATATGCTTCATGGCCCATATCCTTGGCAATCTTTTGCCTATAAAACACAAACACTTAAAACAACGTTAAACACATATAAAAGTGATTGTGATCATGAAAATCAAAGAGTGTGGGGTACAACAGCATCTTCGATTCCCAATCTTCTAGGAAGATGAACGCAAAGTCGTTGATGCAAAAGTACTAGTTATAGGTGATACGACCTCTTCTAAAGGTTCGGGTCGATTTAGATGTGTGTGAAAAATACCATGGGTATGAGAGAATATTTTAAAAGTTGTCAGGTCATTATACTTTTGGGATCCACCATTAACAACATGATGCCACTCACCTTCGCTATCAATACTAATGTTTAGCTTCAAGAAGACATGTGCCACCTGTGCCAGAGGTAGGCCTAACCTGACTATGTTGTTATCAATCTGGTCTTGAATCTAGTCTTTAAACACATAGAGCTTATTAAGGGTGCGCCATAGGATATAGTGCTGGGGGAAATAATTGGGGAGATCAATTAGATTTTCCTCTTCTAGCCTCTTATATTCAGGAAACCATACAATACCTTGTTCCAAGGTTCTTCCTAAATTACGGAAGACCGGAACCTCATTAAATGAGTAGGTCTGGTTTCTCCTACATGGGAAGGGTACTCTGGGAGCATGGCCCTGACGAGGATCTGGAGGAGACTTTCGAGGGGTTGGGACTTGGTTATCATTCCTGGGTGGTGGAAACACATTACTCGGGGGAGCCTACTAATTCTGAGGTGGGCATTGTGGGGCTGGAGGCTGCACTTGAGGTGGAGGGTCTCTGTGAGGCTGTGGACGTGGATCCAATTTTAATAACTCCTGTTTCTTGGGGGGGCCTCTATATGCACCACTACGACAGGCTTATCCTTAGAATCCCTTGATACGATAATTATATGAGGCAATGGTCATGCCTTCTTGGCCTACTTCAAGTCTTCCTCTAGACACTCGGCCTTATTAGAGAAGTCTCAGAATCCCCCCATGGTAATTATGGGTAATGATAGAAAGAACAAGCTTGGTCTTGACAATCGCCACCCACATTATCTGTATCTATTGTTGAGTCAGAAACATATCCAAGTAGTATGTAAGGCCTTCCCATCAGGAGACAGAGTCTATGATGCATTTGACATGACTCTTCATACACATAAAGATATCTGCAATACTTTTCGTCACGCTTGAAGAGCTGAATTGAAAAGGAAACTGTCTATGGATATATTCCCAACCAACGACTCATCTGATGGGTAGCGGGATGTACCAGACAATTTCATTCCCTTCCAATGATTGTACGATGCATCTTAGTTTGGTGTCCTCCGGTTCTGCTAGAGTTCCTAACATGGGTATTCATCTCAAGATAATGTGGGATAGATGTTGCAGTGGGTCGCATGTCCCACATAATGAGAAAAAGGTGGGTTTTCTAAAACCTGGGGGTGTTGGAATATCATCCACCCATGTGAAATACGGCTTACCATCAGGTGGTATATCAACCTACCGAGTTTCCAATTACTCAAGTCATGTAATGAGTGTCACCATCAGTTCATCTTGATATGGATTTCTATCATGATAGGGATCCTTAACCACCAATGCATTGGCAGGTTCTTCCACTTAATAAGCAGCTTCAGCGGCTCGTGGAGCAGCTGGTGGGATGGCCTGTGGAGCGGCTGGGGGAACCTAAGCTGGGTCCCATGGATTATCACACCACTCATGTGGATTTGGGGACACATACTACCCCCTCATTCCATAATACCTGACCTCTATCATGTCTCTCTGGGAACGATGTACATGGTCACCTCGAGGAAATTCACTGGGGGGAATTTGTTCTTCCCCATTCTACTTGAGCTGAGTATCACTATAGTGTAGTTGTCGCACCGCATCACACTCAGTAAAAAGTTAATCGACCATCTTCTTATTCTTTATGTGTTATAGATGAAATGGAGCTTATTTAGTATCATCATTTGTCTTTTTTACTAAGCCAGATGGGTCAGAGGGATGGAAGGATCCTAGGTACTCTTTTCCCTTATTGGGATTCTAACTGAGTACCAATGCCTTGGTGGGCACGGGAAGACCCAGTAGATTTCTCTGCAAGCTATCAAACCTTCTCAATGGGACCAATAACTATGGAACTCCCCCATGGGGCATGTTTTCTCCAAGTGTCTCTTTCTCTATCTCATTATCTTCTAGGTCGACCATGTTTACCACAACTCTATCGGGAGGCATATCCTCGATATCCCCTGTAAACACAGGCTGGTGCTAGATAGCACTAAATTGGAGGGCAGCATACTTCTCCTAAAAACATATCTGTGCATGTGGGAAAGCCTCTTTGATTATCCTGCAGAGCACTATAATGCTCCAGATGCATCGTTGTTGGATGGTCCTATGGCGGCCTGGTGACTTGGGGCGTTGGGCCATGATGAGTGTGTCAAGTCAAACAAACTTCACTGTTTCTAGATGTATTCGATGTGTGATTGACTATTGTGGTGAGCCACTCACTGATAATGAATACATAAATGTGTCACCTAGAGGGTCTGGATAAAGAATCCAACTTCCTCCAAGGTGAGTGATTTTGGTGCATTGAAATTCGGTGTTGCGACCAGTAAAAACATATCTAGGAAATTATCTTCCATAAAAATGTCCCACAATCCCCTTAGAATAGACTCTAGGTATGACTCTTTGTTTCCCCACTCATCGACTAGACGTGGATTGGGAACCGGTAGTGGTACTGAAGAAGATCGTTGAGACGGTAGGCTAGCTGGTGGACAATACAGAGAGCATGAAGACAAGTCGCTACATCTCGGGCTTACCTCTGAAGAATGAAATGATATAACCACCACATTGTGATATGATGGGATGGAGACCACAGTTTCTGAGACAGGGACTATGACTGCTGGAGGGGGACCATTCTATTCCTTGTCCACCATCGATCTCTAGGATAACTCTCTGTGATCTCGGGTTAAGGTAAAGAGTGCATATAGCGAAGATGGAGGAAATTGAATGGCCAGACCCTTGGGTGATGCATAATCTTCATCCTCCTCAGTGTATCCTAGGAGGGAGTTATGAATCTGGTTGACCTCACATTCCAAAAGGATGATGCTGACGAACCTTGTTCCTGCACCGACCCTTGAAACATATGATCAAGGTAAGATTTTGATTTTGGAATCATATTCCACCTCAAAATATGAGAAGTAAACAAGATTAATTTTGGTCTGAATCTTCTCATTATTCTTTTTATGGAATCAATGACCCACCCTATAGTCATGGGATAGATCATTGAGATAGGGTATATTTTTTGTCTTGGGAGGATCTTTAGCTGAACTGGTGATAGGGTAGAGAAGAATTTGTCCTGGGTGAGAAGGGCTACGAGGAGTAGCTGGACAGATGTCAAAGGGAACACTGGGAGGACCTATATGTCCACTAGTTGACATGCGGAGGGAATCGTCACAAGAAGTAATGGAGCATGTAGGACCTTCACTAGATATGGTGCGAGCATGGTTAGGTATTCCATGCTTATTTCCTTTAGAAAAATCAATGTGTGGAGGTTTCTTATGCTGGTTGAGCAGAACACAGGTAGGACCTCTGTACTAGGTGTTTATGAAGCATAGAAAATGTCCACTTATCTAGTTGTTTGGATGGGGAGGACCTTTTCCTGCTTCAATGAGGACATGGGGAATACCCCCACACTTTCAGTTTACTAGATGTGTATCATCTTCACACCGGGAACTTACGACAGGAGGAACTACTCCATACTTGAGGTCATGGGTGCGAAGGAGGATTCCTTGCTGAGAGTTACTACAATGGGGAAACCGTTTCCTAGATTGAATCTATAATGGGGATGATTTCCATGCCAAGATTGGGATCAGGACAGACCGGTTTGTTCATTGGAAATTGTATGGGTAGGACCAACGTACTAGGTGTCATTGCCATGGGCCAGCCTACGATAGGTGATACCTATGTCGACGACCAAGATAGTCGACCCAGCCTTCTCGTGGGGAGGTTGGGGCCTGGATCTGGGTTAGGAATATGAATTCCCCTAATCAACATAGATAGGGGAAAGATGGTATACTTCAGTGGTGGAATGGGCCACAATAGTCATTGATGTTGACACCCCTTAGTGGAGTCCCTCTCGGCCGGTGCTCGATGTTGGCGCTGGGTCAACCAGACTTGGTCTGGCGGTGCAGGTGCATGGATCACCTGCTCCTCAGCTCATGGGGTCAGGTGGTGGCATTGACGCAGCCTAATTGGATCCATCCTTGGGAGACACTGGAATGGGATCCCGGCTGGCCTGGCCTGGACATCCCTAACCACATCGGCATAGAGGAGGGAGTCATCGATGAGTTGTGGGGAGAGGCTCCCGAAACAGTTGTGCATCGGAGTGAGGAGCAGTGGCTCCCTACGCAACCCTTGGGGGTGGTGTTGGTGATGAGGTTTATAAGACTCTATGGTTTGATGGGGCCATATCCAAGGTTAGGATAATCACCTACTCCTGGTATCGCTGAACAAGGTAATTTGTCCTAGTCTCCCTCACATATTTTTGAAGTTGTTCATGAAACTCTTCCCAGTTCAATGACATTATGGATTCCGGTTAATTACACTGCTTTTTTTTCGGACATTCCATGGGGACCGGTCTGGGAATTAACCTTTGGTCGTGGGAGTAGTCACGTAGGACATCCCTAGCGTGTATGGACACTGGAACACTAACTTATATGGGTTTCTTCACCATATGATAGGGATTTTTAAGGTTGCAAGAGATTGAGGCATACGACATCGAATGAGGGGAATTATATTCCAAAGGCATGTCTCTGAGGATTTCCTCATCTTCCCATGTTTAACAAATGGAATTCCACGAGTTTAATGTCAAACAGAGAAGTATCAGGCATATCAGAACACTAATAAGAGTGGATTAGATGGGTGAAACCGCTAGAGTGAACACTGATGTTGGGGATGACTCGTTGTTAGTTAGCTAATTGATGCTACCAATTTTGAGAGAGTGGGTGACATGATCCCATTGATATGTGGTGGACAATGTATGAATTAGTAAGTATATGGACGATTGAGAGGGTATGGATAGTGAGTTGGACCCGATTAAAGAGAGACACTGATGTTGGGCTTGATCCTCTAAGAGACTTCCTACGTATCCTTGTGCCCAGGAATCAATGTCTGCGTAGTTTGCTGGGGAGATGGGAAACATGTGGTGGCAACCTGTGAGAATGGACGCATGGAAGGGAACTTGAGGAAATAGAAACATTGGGTTGTGGGAATGATCTTCTCGAGACAAAAAGGCTCGAGGGAATGAAAACGATGATACATGGGGTTATTGGATTGAACCACATGGAGGATTCCTACATATCCCTTTGGTAGGGAATCAAAGTCCACATAGTTCAGGTTGGGGGTAGAATTGGCATATACTTTGAGTAAAGCGACCAAAAGATTATGTTTGGGGCTTATGTGTCGTTAGCAGCCCACGTTGGTCTAATGCCCGATGGGAAGACCATAGATGTGGGTCCCAAAAAAGAGGACAGTAATAGTTAACCATCAATTTTGGATCACAACGACTTGCTGCTAATGGGGTACCATGGCTTACCACTGAAGGGAAACACGACGGCTTACTGTTGTGGGGGTACAATGGCTTACTACAAGATTGGGTACAATGGATTGCCACTAGATGTGGTATAATGGCTTACTGTTGGATGGGGTAAAACGCTTTAATGATTAATGCAGTTGAATTTCATACCACTGGATGGGGTTGAATATATTACCACTAGATGGGGTACAACATCATACCATTGGATGGGGTTGAATAGCTTATTGCTGGATGGGGTAAGATGGATTACCATTGGATGGGGTTGAACGGGTTACGGCTGGATGGGGTTGAACTGTTTTCCACTGGATGGGGTTGAACCACATAGAGGATTCCTATGTACCATGCCTAGGAGACAAGTATCAAAGACCATAATTTGAATGGGTACAGTTTAATGTCTTGTTGGACAAGAAAGGGGATTATAGTTTAATGTCATGTAGTACGAGGGTGGACCGATGTGAAATGGTTGGGACCAATGGGTGTTGGGATTGATCCTCCGGGAGGCTTCCTAGGTCACTTTCCTTGTAAGGGATAAATTTCCACATAGTTTGGGAGTGAGGATATAGTTTAACATCATGAAGGACGAAGGTGAACCAATGTGAGGGATTTGGGTCAAGTATGTTTAGGTCTTGAACCTCAGGGAGGCCTCCAATGTATCTTGCCATGGCAAGGATCAAAGTCAATGTATTTTGGGATGTGTTTGGTGAACCTACGTGGGAACGTGTAAGTGGTCCTTGGTTGAGACAAGTAGAACATGGACCTGGGAAAAGTGTTTAGGATAGGGTTTGGATGAGACTTTAATAGCTTTAAGTATTGTGTATAGAAAGGGGGTGGTGAGGTATGGAATTTATATATGATGATCGGTGGTTTTAAGTTATCAAAAAATGTTTCTTTTATATCTAAAACCAAGAACATTTTGGTAGCATTAGTTCTAAATAATTTGGAAGATAATTATTGTTTTAATGGATGTTTATGGTTGATAAAGACATCATCCACCCATTTAATTTGTTCATTTTTTTTATTTTAATCTTTTACCATTTATCTATAACCAGCTACATTATTTTACACTTACAATGGTAAATTTAATTTTTTTACCAAGGTAACTCTTTTATGGATAAGAATGAAAATGACCTTAGATCAAAATTTGGACCACCTGATTGCAAAAATGGATTATTTTTAATAAAAATTACAACTAAACAACGTGAAAATTTACTTTAAAACATAATCCATCAGAAGATAATGAAAAACTGTTTCATTGAAAAAATTGTTTTTAATCCTATAAATATATTTATTCTCATATAATGTATAATGATTTTTTAAATGATATTAATTACTGTATATATAACAAAAAATTAGTTATTTTACTTTTATGTTAGTTTTAAATCATAAAATTACTTTTGAATATAAAAAATGTGAGTTTTATATAAATCTTTATTTTTTTTACTTTCCACTGAAAATTTACACTTTTGAGAAAATTGTCAAAAATTCATCCCAATATAATTCTTACATGAAAAATTAAAAATGATTTAAATTTTATAAAATAAATTTTCTAAATGTTTAAAAATTATTTATATTTACTTTTTCATAAAAACAATAAAAATTACTTTTTAAAGAAAATATATATTTGAAGAAAAAAATGAATTTACTAGAAATTATGTGTTTATTTCCTAATAATAAATAAATATATTAAAAATGACTTAGAAAATTATATATTCCATAATTTGGTTATTTATTTTCATCCCTAATAATTTAAAATCTACGTTATAATAGTCATATTAAAATAATAATATTTTGGAGTTCGTTTAAGCTCCATGATTTGTACAATGTAATCTTTTAGAGAGATTAAATTTATTTAATATGTGGAATAAAAATATGTTGTATTGTTACATTATACCCACCATAATATTAATTTCACCCTCTAAATTTGTCACTTAGACATCAAAGGTTTATCATTTCATTATTCAATCATAGAAAATGACATCATATAAATGAATAATAATAAATCCATAAAAATGGAATGTTTGAAATTCAAAGGTTACCAAATGTAACACATAAATAGTTTTTCAAATGGGTCAAACACTGTAATAAAATTATAAGAAGGATTTGGAAGGTAGAAATAATCCCCTATAACCAATATAGAGTGATATAGAACATGGTCATGATAAGGTTGATGACCAAAAATCCATCGACCAAATAGGTCTGAAAATGAACATTGATATCATTAAAAATGATAAAAATGTGATAAAATTTTATTTCAAGATAATTTTAGTAGATATACATACTTTATTTAATTTCATATGTTCAATATCAGTCTTTGGTTGTGTCTTGATCAATTTTCGATGCATCTCGTACTACAAACATGATGTTGAAATTGTAATCCTTGAAGAACTAGTAGATAATATGATTAATAATTTTATGAAACTTCATTCTTTCTATCTCTAGTTATAATTTTAATAAAATGGGTTGATAGTTTATCCAATATTCATAAATCATCATATGGTTATGTAGTACATTAATCTCTAAGACCCTATTAAATATGAATAAATTATCGTATGGTTATTTTATACATTAATCTCTAAAACATCATCCAATGTTTAATGTAAATAATTTCCTAAAAGGTTACCCTAATTAAATTTCCAAAAGATTAAAATCCAAAAAATAAATAATATAAATCCACAAAATTTTCAAAATAAACATTTCATTAATCACCCAAAAAATTGATATAGATTTCTATTATACCATACCAAATATGTGAAGATCATAACCATATATTCTATTGAAACGTGGTAATAAACAGATTTAACCTAAAAAATTTGTGAAAACGTGTTTTCTACTAAAAATTAACTATTTCCTCATATAATAAATCCATAAATTCTATAAACACAGTACATAAATCTCATTTTTATCATATTACTAATTTGTTTCAAGTTTATCAATCTATCATAATCAAAAATATCTTTGTCTCATTATTATATAAACATCATGCACATATTAAGGGTCATCTCTCTCTTAATAAAATGTTCTCTAAACATATCTCCCCACCACCTTAATCTCTTTTCATGGATACCAATACCATTGAATATATACTATTAAATACATAAGTAAAAAAAAATTATTAACCCATAAATGTTTCTTTATTTTATAATTTTATAAAAGTAATTCAAAACATTATTAATGAATTCTAATACATAAATACTCAATTATACAACGTCCTTATTAAAACATTTCATGAGATTTATCATTTAATTCCTTAGCACTTATTTTATCTCATTTTTCATTCATAGTATCTCTGTAATCATAAATATAACCATTACATATAAATCAGTTTTTATTATATTCATATGATTTCCCCCTTGGGAATTATTTTTTATAATTCCCATACATTCAATATTTAAAAAAATTAACTATCGATGATTCCATAGGAAAACCATTATTCTCATCCAATGTGTTAACTGAACCATTCACTTTCCATTCTTATTTAAATTTTTTGTGTCCTTGTTTTCCAAAACCAGTGATTCTTTGACTATCTTTGAAATAATATTGTTAACACTTCTTCCCAAATGATTTACATGATAAAAATTAAACATTATTACCCCTTTGGTATTTATAAAATTAAATAATTATCTTATTACATGTTTCAGGAAACTCACCAATGCTATGATTATTTATAACATTATGAGAGTTTTAATTAGGCATAATTATATGGACTCACCTTCTAAATCATGATTCATTTGGTTTCTCTTGTGGGAGGTCATTCCATATTGAATCAAATTCACCATTAACATGAATTATATTGTTTCCATCCATTGTATGAAACCCAAAACAAAAGTGTGAGAGACAATAACCATAATGAGAAACCACATAATCATGAAAAATGCTTCAAAATATTTCAATCTATGAGACCATATATTGTATAATATGTTACTAATGATCATTACCAAAATTCTAGGATATACATAGGCTTATCCATATGGATATTCAATAACTCTTTCTATTCCTAATTTCCAAAGGCTAACTAATAATTTCCCTAATACCATTTTTGATTCATAAACACACTCTTCTATATTCATTTATAAGACATATTTTCTATTATTTTTTGACAGAAAAATAAAAAAAACACAATTAATTATACAACAAAGGATATTTTTAGTATTAAATTTTGGATAATTAGATAAAAAAATACAATTTATTAGAGTTGGAAAAAATTTATGAAATTAACATATTATCTTTTAATATTTTACCTACATATAAAAATTATATATCATTGAAATTTCTACTTAACCTGTGAAAATTACTTGATAACATGTGAGGTTAAATAAAATTACCCAGTGAGAGGTTTTAAAACACATTAACAATACATTTAAATTACTTTGAATCAATTTTATATCAAATATAAAAATATATATATTATAAATAACATTGATAAATAAAAATATTGTTTTTTTAAAAGGTTTACTAGAAAATACCATTCAAACCCTTTTAAAAATACTTATCATTTTGAAAATTCATTTCATAATTACACTTTAAAAAATACTAGAATTTTTTATTTAAACCCCTTTTGAATTTAATAATAAATTTATGCATTAAAATTATTTATAGAAAATATTACGAAAAAAATATTTTACACAAGAATTATATCTTGTAGGAAAAATTCCCATTGTGGTTTTCAGTTTACTCCCCATTCCTCATCATCTCATTTGATATCCAGGTGCCAAATTTTTACTAATTCTTTATGAAGATCTACCTTTAAAATTATTAACACGTTGAAAACCTTTATAAATCATACATATGTTATTTTTATCTAAAAAAATAATTATATGACATCTAATTTTGAAAAAATATCATTTTATGAGAAATAATTTTTTTTCAAAAATAATTACTTATATTCAAATAACATGAAGATAAACCGATAAAAATTAAATCAAAATCTTTTATTAAAATGGTTAAAATGTCAATAATAATTATAAATTATTCCCATTACTATTATTATGAATGAAAATTAAATATTTTTCATGAAAATAAAAAATTATATTGCAAAAATAATACTTTAAAAATAATTCTCTTACCTTGAGTCTCACATGCCACCTACATTTCATTATCTTCCTATTCTTTAGTGAATATCCAACAAATAACAACATAAGATCTCTGATTTGGGTTCTCATACTATTTTAATTCTAATATAATTATGTGATGGATTCATGTAATTTATTTTGGTAGGGAATAGAAAAACCAAAAGGGTTTTCAACTATGTATAAATTATAATAATAGGTTCCATTAAATAAGAGAGCAGCGGGGTGCTCTGGGAAATTTACAAAATATTAAATAGATTTAATTTAATTTTTAATAAAAAAATGGTTCAATACATATTAATTGATATGATAAGATGATTATTAGTAATAATACCCAAATGAAATAATAATTAGTTATGTTTTGACAAAATCTATACCCATATCATTTCATTTGAACCATTATTTAATCGCATTGGCTTTAACCCTGACAACTTGTTTTTTTACACATTGATGGTTAATACAGTAACTAAAAATGAAAAAGCTCTTTAATGGATCAATAATAACATGTTAAAACAAATCCAAATTGGTGGAATGAGTTTATGATTTTTTTTAATTTCATATCATTTTTAAAAATAATATTTATTTTTAAATATCATTAATGAAAAATTTGACACAATTCATTACTTTGTCTTTTTAAAAAATAAATTCATAACGATAAATTAAAAAATTTATATTTTTATACATCCCTAATATTTCATCATCATCCACATAATTCATTGATCACATCTATTATCTAAAATTATATTTATTTTAATATTTTCAATGACATTTATAAAATAATTTCTTCATCACCGTTGTGTATGATTTTAACATGGTTATTTAAAAATAAATTAACATTTTGTATAAAAATATTTTGGATTTCAAAGTTATATTTGCATTCAAATATATCCTTTTGGAAAAAATATTAAAAAATTTATAGTTATTAAAATTATGATGTGACATCTTTGACTTTTCATTAAATAAAATTCTATAACTGTAATAATCATCATCATGTGGATCCAAATGGTCATTAATTCGATCCATGGATGATTATGGTAGATATATTCTTACGAAATAAGACTTATAATGTTTTTTTCATAATTAATTGGTCTTATCATTTTAATTAAAATCATTTTATTTTTCTTCTACATGCACAAGCACCACATTAGTGCTGCATAATAATTAAAGGTAATTATTTAACATATAAAAAAATTATTTTTGTAAAAATAAAATAAATATTTTCAATATAATTCTTTATATTAATTAATTTTTTATATTTAATTATATCCATGACAATATAACACAAATAATTTTTTAATTTAACTTATCTAGCCTGGGGCAGGCATTGAACATTTTTTGGATAAAATTATTGTTATATAAGTCCCAAATTAGAAACATTCAGTAAAAATAATCATGTATGAATGATATTTAATAAAAAAAATCATTAAACGAATCTTTAAATCAAAATTAATATATATAAGTCACTTAATTTTACTTTTCCAATGTTTTGCAAGCACTGTGTCAACACTAAAAATAATTTTCATATTTCAAATGAAATAAATTATAATGTACATGTTATGAATTATTATTTTTGATATATATTCTCTAATATTATACATGATTCATTACATATGTTTTCTAAATTTTTATACTATTATTATTTAATGATTATATCCATAAATATAACTTATTTTATAAAAAATAATATTTTGTAATATTCTCAAAAAAATTATATTTTTTAGAAAATTCAAAAAAAATGACCACATATGATTTTTTATATGATGATTTCAAAAATTACTTTTATAGATAATACCCATAATTCATGGAATAATAAATATCATTTTAGAAAACATAGACCATAAGAGTGAGAAATCATCATAAATCAATTTTTAACCACAACCTCACGTCATAAAAGTATGGAAACATCATAAATATAGAAAACCATTTCATATAACAACGTTAGTGACCATGATCATCAAAAACTTGTTTCAGGAAAAAACTATTTCCCATAATGGATCAGGACACACCAATTCCAATAGTGGATCAATCACATTACCTTTTTCATATTTTTATATCATGACAAATAAATTTTTACCCAATGTACTAGAGGGAAATATAGGTCTGAAACATCACATAATAAAAAATATACTAAGTTTTTCCATTGGATTACAATTAATTCATCATTTAAAAACCCTTTAAAATAAATGGGTTTCATAAACATTATATAGTTTCATAACCTAATGAATATAAATTGTTTTCAAAAACATTTCATCATAGAATATCTCAAGGAAAAGTAATGGGATTCATAGAGATCATTTCATATGATTAATTTATTTATTATTTTATATTGAAAATAACCATATCAAGGTGGCATTAAATTACATGATATTGGATTGAAATTAATGTTTTATAGGATTTTTAGTCAAAAGACAGACCTCAAAACCCTTTAAATGTTTATTTTTTTGGTATGTTAATCTTTTAACATTTAATTTTAATCCTTATCCAAATTTTACTTTTACAACGGTATATACTTTTTTAACCATGTTAAGTTTTTTATATTTAAAAATAAAATTGAACATAAAACCTAATTTGAAAAATTTTATTCCAATATGGAATCAATTTTACCTAATTAAATTCACATAATATGGAAAATTATATTTAATATTAATTCTGCTGGAAAAACTAAAAAAGTGAGTTTTCAAGTGAACCATTCATATGTTTGAATATTTTTATATCTAATATCAATTTTTAATTAATTCCAATGACTAAAATTGAATTTAATTATAAAAACACATAAATATAATTTAAAACATATTAAATTTGATTTTTTACACCAAAAATAAATTGAACAAAAAAACAACATTCAATTAAAATGATTTATTCCTCATTATTCATTAAAATACTAATTTAATTAGAAAAATACCAAAAATAAATCCCAAGAAAATTTTTATGTCCCTCATCCATATAAATCTATATTTTATGAAAAATCAAAATTATAAGTGTCTAAGAAATATTTAAAATGGGTTTTCCTTCAAAAGGATAAAAAGCCATTCTTTTGAAAAATAAATTCTTTTTATGCATAAAATTGATTTTGTTCTTACATCATGTCATAAAAATATATATGTCAATATTTAAACATAATAATGAGTTTATATTTAAATTTTATAATAAATAAATTTTTATATAATTATTTTATAAAACACCATTATTCTCATTTAAATGTTTTCATTAAAATACATCATTTAAGATCAATTGAGTTTTATTTCCATTTAAAAGTAATTGGGTAACCAAAGAACCACAATATACACATGTGTAGTCCAGATTGTCATAATTCTGTTAATTTTGTTCATTATCCCTATTCCAATGACTAGGTTATAATGGAAACATTTGGATAATATTGTGAGATGTTTTTTATACTCAATGTGGAGTATTTAGTATGTTATCTATGATAGTGTTTCATTATTAAAATTAGGGATTTAGAAATCATAACCCATGGAAAAGGAACAAGTTTAATAAATATCATCAAATATTACTAATAAATAGTTCAAAAATAGAATATGGATAGCATCATTGAGTAATATCCCCAATAAATCATAAGTAACATAAAAATGTTATCTTTGAAGGGAAAAAATTGAGAGATCACTTGAAATATTTATTGAAATAAATAAAATTTCGATTTATAAAATATTTATTTTTAAATAGATGTGAAATTATAAAATATATTTTTTTTAAAAATATATCATGAAATCTTATAAAGGAAACATCAAATAATTAAGGATTCATGATTATTGGAAAATCATATCCTTCTATAAAATAAAAAAAGCATTCCTACAGTATTTTTGTGAAAAAAAATCAAAAAGAACCACATTAGAAAATGTAAAAAATAATCATTTAAACCCATTTTATACAAATAAATACATAAGTAAAAATTAATTGAAACAATAATAAGAGAATATTAAAATAATTTTCAGAAATAATTTTATAAAACATATTCATTGAAGAAAAATAGATTTTTACGGGAAACATTACCAATATAATTTTTAAAAGGTATTCCCTTATAAATATCATACCATTGATTTTAGGATTAATAGAACAAATATATTATGTGTATCATCTATAAATCAGCATAAACAAGTGTAAATAAAACATAATATAATTCAAATTCATCTCACACATAATCTTAACACGGAATAATCAATGATGTTGAAGTTAATCCTAATGAATGGAAATCGAGTTATGAAATCCCTAACCAAATTGTAAAAATCCAAATCGTAAGCCCTAAAAATAATAAATATAAAAATATTCTTTTAATACAATGAATATAATGATATTCATGAAATTATATATCAAACATTATAATATACACCAAAAAAATAAGTGGTGAATAATGCATATATCTCACAGATGTAAAAGTGAAATGATAAACCTTTACCTAATTCTTAACATTATTTTTACATAATTTAACCTTATTAATAAAGGTTTAATGAATGTTAATAATACATTTTATAAATAAAATAAAATTTATAATACCTTATATAATCTTTTTATAACATATTACCAAATATTCAATAATAATATTTCATTGTTTTCATTCTTTTGGGTCTATGGGTTTCATGGTTTCACAGTTGGAACATTTGTTTATAATTATATATTTTCTTGTAAAATGGAAATAAAACTATGAAATTGAAATGAAATTGTAATCATTAAATTACAAATTTTTAAATAGGCCCTTATATAATTTCTATTTTTGACATTTTCATGATTAATTTGATGAAATTATTATGATAAAGGTTTATAAAAAGATAATAAATCAAAATATATTTTTTGATAAGGTTACCTCTTGAATATCACCCATGATAATCTTCCCACATATTACTCCACTTAGCCATACCCTAAATAAACCTTTATTCATTACCTCAGGAAGGAAACATAAGAAATGGTGATAATAGATTCCCAATAAATATAAAAATTAAAAATATTAATCCATGATCATTTAAAATAATAAGATTACAATCAGGGATATGTGATCATGATCATAACATAATAATTCCTTACCCAATATTTCATGTATCATAATCATGATCCATGTCATAAAAATTATCATTTAAGAAAACAAGAACCATAATAGTGGGAAATCATCATAAATCAATAACGGTCTATTTGATCTTGTCATAAATGTGTGGAACCGTCATAAATATATAAATCCCTTTCATATATCGAGGTTAACAGCCAAGACCGTCAAGTTAGTTTATCAAGACACACATATTTCTTATAGTGGATCTGGATGCACCTGTTTCCTATTGGGGATCAGGAGGAAACTACATCCAATAGTGGATCTAGCCCTTGTAATTTTTAACCATTAATATATAATGAAATATATAGATTTAACTAATTCATTTTAGGGATATATTTTTTCTATCCATCAAATAATAAAAACCATATATATGTGTTCAATAAAAACATAAATCATTCATCATAAAAACCCATAACAAAATGTGATTCAGAAATATCAAGCCAACATAAACATAAACTGACCATAAAATTAATATTTATATTTTCCTTGAATAATATTCATAATAAAGTATCAGTGGCATCAAATAATATCATCTTAGATGGAAAATATTTTATAAATTTTAATTCAAATAATTCTTGAAAAAAACACCATTTCTGTTTTAAAAACATTAATTTTTTAATAGCCACACAATAACAATGTAAAAAAAAATTCTTAAAGATAAAATTATAATATTTTAAATGTGAAATAAATTCATTAATTAATTATGATGTACAAAAAAAATTCTTATGATGTATATGATATAAATCATTCATATCATAATTTATCTGAGAATCCATATAGAACCATATATAGAAAAAAAACAAAAAAATATCCTTTCAAACTATTTTGTAAAAAAAATATTTTTAAAAATGAATTTACAATATTAAATCATAATAGTAGAAATATTCTTATAAAATATTTTTGGAAACATAATCATGGAAGAAAAAGAGAGTTTTAAGGAAAACATTAAAAAGATAATTTTATGATAAAATCCCTTATAAATATCGTATCATTAAAGTGATAATTAATAAAATGAATTAATTATGTGTATATTATATAAATAAAAATAAAAAATATGAAACATAAAATATTATATTAAAGATTCATCTCACACATAATATTATTTTGTCATAATCTATGATGTATAAGATTAACCCAATGACTAAAGATTGATTTAAGACATCTCTAAAAAAATATAATTAGTCGAACCGTATGACCACATAATATAAATAAATATCACTGGAAACATTTATTACCATGAATATAATGATATTAATCATAATATATATCTTTTTTCATACATAAACAACAAAAAATAAATAAGTTGTGATTAAGGCATTTATCTCACAAAAGTAAAAGCGATATGAGAAAACATTACCTCAAGATTCATTTCAGTTTTTCATACCTAAAAATCCTATATAAAGGTTTATATATTGTTTTTAATAAAAACACTATTGAAATAAATATATATAATTCCATATATGATATCTTTATAAATTTTTTGACTCGTTCCTTAATAACATGTAATTATTTTCATTATTTTTGGTGTGATCATTTATTGGTGTCGTGATCAATTCATTTGTGTATAATTGTGGACCTTGATTTTAATGTGTATATAAAAAACAAAAAGTTAAATTAAATGGTATTATATAACTCTCATAAGTCTCAATTTTCATATATATAACGTTCCTTTCAGTCACAAAGGTGGTTCATTTGGAAAAAAATGCTGATGAATATTTATTTTAATTTGGTGCTTTTTCTAACCATTATGATCACATTTTGTATCATTTATTATTATGCCTATATATTATTTAAATAACATTATATAGAAAATTATATTACTATTGAAATCAGTTTTTACTGAAATATTTCTTTTATGACCCTCTATGGAGGCAGTAAAATAAAATGTAAAATCAATATCCAAGGAGACGGTTGATAACAATAATTTATAAAATAGTTTCATTTTTTTCAATAAGTGGAGATAAGAAATGTTATGGAAAGAAGATATTAAATTATAAAAATAACATTATGGTATACAAATGACACTTCATTTACTATCCTTTAATGGGTGAATAATTTTAAAAAATCTAGAAAATGAAAAAAATTAAGAAATGTTGTTTGGGAAAGTTACCTCTTGAATATCACCTCCTTAAAAGACCCCTTAAAAAGTTATCAAAGAAAATTATATATATTTTAGTTATATATATCCTAATTAATTACATTTTTAAAAAAATTTATTTCTTATTTTGGTATAAGTTAATTTTTGGGCATAAAACACACATTTTTTTAAAAAATATTTTTCATTTCATTTTTACATTTTAATTTTAAATGTACTTTTGAAAATATTTTTTTTAATTTTAAAAAAAATATCATATAATTGGAATAATGAGTAAAAAATGAATTTATATTGTCATTTTCATTTTTAGGAAAATAAATTTAATATGGTAAAAAAAAAAATTCCCAAAATATTGGTAAATTTTTTTAGCATTTTAATGTTAAAAGGTAAAATGTTAAAATACCAAAACACTACAATGTTAAATTTGTGTGTGATGTGTTTCTATACCCTGACCAGGATATAAAATATTTATTAACAATAAATTTATTTTAATTAAATACAACGAAATATATATTTTTTAATATATAATAATCATTATTCAATAACTTAAAATGACCCCTCCTCAAGTATAAATAAAACTCCTCACCAACCTCTTTATCCTCAAAAGCCTTGATAAAATTCAACATTTATCCATAACCTCTCCTCCCACACTCCCCACATTCATTTCCATCTTACCTCACCCAAATACTAATTCCACGTTCCTTAAAGGGTCATTCAAGGTGGTGATATTCAAGGTGTATAATTCCAAAACAACCTCTCTTAATATCTTATATTTTTTAAAATTATATTTACATCATTATCCCATAAAATCATTAAAAAATGGTATCATGTATATTATGTAATGTTTTATTTCTAATGCAATATAAAATATCAACCCATTTTCTTATATCATCTTATTTATATAAATTAATCCATTTTCTAAGTTATGGTGACTAACTGTTTCCGTGGATAATGGTTTTTTATTTTCCATTAACACCTTCAATGATTTTCATAAAATTACTATTCTGGTAAAATAAAATTTTAATTGGTATATAATAAACTATTTTATGTTAGAAATAATAGATATAAATAGTATTATATAAAAAAACTAGTTCAAGATGGTCTTAAATACAACCAAACGAAACAAAATATTTATCATTAACATTTTATCAATTATATCATCCTCATACCAAAATGAAAAATTAAATAAAGGAACATTAAAACTTTTGTAAGTTCAATAATATAATTTCATCTAAAAAGTATTATTAATCTCCATTTTATAATAATCCAATAATTATACATAGACGAACCGATCATTAAATCAAGAAATAAACACCCCCGAAAAAAAAACTACTGAAATATTTTCAATGAATGGGTGGTTATTTGTTATAAAAGTATCATATAAGGTATTATAAATATTATTATAATTCATTAATGGATTAATAAATTTATTTAATTATTTACATAAGAGTTTAATGTTGTAAAAACTAAAGGGAAGCATGGGTTATGGGTTATTAATATCACTTTTACATTTGTATGTTATAGTACTTATTAACCACTTATTTATATTATGTTGTGTAAATAATACCCTTTGATGTATCATATCATGAATAATTTTTTATTCATGATATTATATGTTTAATTTAATAATTATTACTTTTATGGTGCATATGATTCATGGATTACAATATGGTAAGGGATTTCGTATCTCAATTTCCAGTAATTAGGTTAAACTTCTACATCATTGATTATGACATGTTAAGATTATGTGTGAGATGAATATTTATTATCATATCTTGTGTTTCAACATTTTTATATGCACTTACATATTATTTAAATATGATATCCATATGATTAATTCTGTCATCAATGATGTGATATTTATTGTGTACATTCTTATAAAAAATATGATCTTAAATATTCCACTAATTCTATGTTTTTCTTCAATGTATATGTTTTCTAAAATTGATTCCAATTTTTTTAGTAATTTCTGACTAAATTGTAAATTTATTTCAATAAATTCCTGATTTTGTTGCAATTTTTTTTGAAAGGTATTATTTTGTAATTTTCTAAATCTATTTTTAGGGCCTTTCCATCCCAACTCTGGAATTTGTATTTTTTTTAAACATATACCTCAAGAAAAAATTTCCCTGTAACCAGGATGTGTTAGTTATTATATGTTTTCATTAAAATATTACAAGATTATTTTTGACAAAAAAAATCCCTTGGTAATTTCAATTATTTATAAAATTAAATGATTTGAAAATGTAAATGTTATTTTTTTGTCCATAATTATTTCACGTTATCTATCAAAATTATTTATCATTTATGATAACATTTTTTGATGTTTCTTATTCATTCTTGGTATATTATTTAGGTATATTATCTCTATAAAGTTTTTTATTGCTGTGTGTTTATGATAGAATGATACATATGAAACCTTTTTCTTTTCCACAGCTTATACAACAGTCAAATGTTTTTGAATTACCATTTATGTGCATGGGTTGTGAAATGATTTATGTTATTCTAATACACATATATTTGGTTTTAATTATGTGAATATAGGAATTATATCTCCCTATAATTATTTGGTTAAATATTTATATCTCATGATATAATAACGGGAAACATTTTGATAGGATAGATCCCCTATGGTAAACAGGTGTGTTATGATCCACTATGGGAAACATGTTCTTCTAGATCTACTATGGTTAATTGGTGTGTCCTAATACAATATATTGATGGTCTTAGTACCTAAACGTAATATATGAAATGTATAACTATATTTATGATGGTTCCTCAATTTAATGACATGTTATTTGGGATCATGATTTATTTATTATGATTTCTCACACATTTGGTCCATGTTTTTGGAAATGATAATATTTATAACATGGATAATGTTTATGAAATATGATAGGTTGGGTATGAAATTAAAATGTTATGATCCAGATCATATAAAATTATTATTATCTTATGATTTTATTGGATCATGGAATGATATTTCGTATTTCTATCTATACAAAGAATATGAGCATGCCCATTCTTATGTTTCTTTTCCCCCTTGTATAAAGAAAGGTATTATGTGTGATATGTAAAAAAGGTTCTAGTAATTAAGAAACAAGCGGGTAATGACGTATATGTTTTATGAACCATTTATTACCTTATAAAATTTAAATTGTTGCCCAATGTGTTTGATGGATATATAGGTCCCACCCATCACATAAGCAAATCTATGCAATTTGATTTCCAAAAAACAGAAATCATTCATCATATCATAACTCATAAAAAGAAATGGGTTTCATAAATATCATACCTTCATAAATATAAACCAACCATAAATATAATAAATATACTATAAATGAATAATATCCATAGTAAATCGTAATTAATATTAACTACTTTTATCTTCAATGGAATTTTTTTTTAAATCACTTGTAATAATCCATAAAAAACTGAATTTTCGTTTTCAAATCATTTATTTTTAATGATTAAAGGAATTATAAAATAAAACAATTTTTCATAAAATATCCTTGTAATATTTTAAAAGAATCCTAAAATCATTTAAGGGTTATAACGGTTGGAAACACCATCTATTACATATAAGTGAAAAAAAATTCCTTCAATATGTTGTTTAGAAAATTCATAAGGAACCTCATGTAAAAATTAAATAAAAACAGTTAAAACCATTCTATAAAAAGTAAAAACATGTAAAAATGACCTTTAACTATCATAAAGGAGTATTAAAAAAAATTAGAAACAATTTTATAAAAAATTTACTTGGAAGGAAAAGTGATTTTTTAAAGGAAAAATTAGAAATATAATTTTTAAAAGAATGACCCTTATAAATATCATATCATTGATGTGAAAAGTAATAAAATGAATTTATTGGGTACATAAGATATAAATAAACATTAAATGATTATATACAAAAATCATGATAAAAATTAACCACACGCATAATCATATCATGGTATAATCAATGAAGTATATGATCAAACTAACGAATTAAAATTGAGTTAAAAAAACCCTTACCACATTGTAATTAGTCGAATCGTATGGACCACAAAAGTAACTATTATAAAATTAAACACTAAATACAAGGAATAAAATTATGTTCATGATATTATATATCAAAGGGAAGTTTATACACTGCACAAAAGAAAAATGTATTGAATAATGAATATATGTCATATATGTAATATTAAAGTGAAAAATTCTTACCTAAAACCTGTCATTAATTTTTCATATTATAGCCTCATGTATATAGGTTTGAATAATGTTTTTAATTCATTCCAAAAATATAACAAATTTTGTGATACCTTAATGAATACTTATATAATATTTTACTAGGTGTTCATTAATAATATTTTATTGTTTTTATTGTTTCCCATGCATTCGTTTCGAGGTTTCAGGGTTCATTATTTTTTTGTATAATTTTGGATTTTCACATAAGATGGAATAAAACAATAGAAGTTATTTTTTTTGTTATTCATGAACTTATAAAATTTGTAATGTCCCCATATATAATTTGTTTGATATGGGTATAATTCATTTGATAAAATGTTAATAATAAATATTTAGTTTATTTTGGAGGTATCTAAAACCATCATGGAAGAGTTTTTTATTTAATATTATGTTTATATATTAGTTCTATAACATTAAATATGTTATGTTATTTCTATTAAAATATTATTCAAATATAAAAACTTTTTTATAACAAACTTTGATGGCGGTAATGGAAAATGAAATATCATTATCCACGTAGACAGTTAATCAACATAATTTTGACAATGGTTTTCTTTCATTGAATAAGAGGTGATTAGGAAAGGGTGGATATAATATATTCAATTAGAAATATAAAATTTCAGTATATACATTATACTTTAGTTATTAACTATTGATGGGTAAAGGGGTTGAAGAGAAGCAGGAAAAAGAAAAGAATCCAAATCAGTTTCTTATAGATATTTATTGATAGGTAACAAGTATTTAGATGACTTATTTATGAAATATACTTCATAATTATTATATTTACTGGTAGTTTCTAATATTTACTTATATAAAAACTTTCTTATCCAAATTCTTATGCAACACTTACACAAGGCCAGGACAGTCAAATTAACAAATTAAATAAGTTGTTTTAACATGAATATGAGTAAATTTAAAAATGAATATATATAATAGATTATATTGATCCTAATTAATTTTTATTAATGATGGTAATTTATTATTATTATTTATTTTTTAAATAGATTATTTTAATGCTTATCCAACAGTAAAATAGTTCATGTGCAAGGAGAATAAAAATCAATAAAAGGAATTTTATTTAAATGAAAAGAACCATTAAATTACCCAAAAACAAGACTAAATATTCTTGGTTATGTATATATTGAAAATAATCAAAAAAGATTAAAAATAATTTCTATTTTAGCCACATGGATAATATTATGTTCATTGTATTATTTTATTTAATGAAATATCATAGATGTCACATTCATTTTATAATAACTGTATAATTTCTAATATGGTGTTATCCAGAAGATATATTCAACTATAAATATTATTATCAAATCAATGAAATTTATCTATAACTTTATAACAAATTTCTAATTTTTAGTGAATAAATTTTTACCTTAAATAATTTCACAATGATGGTGTTGTAATTAGTTTATTAATGGGATAATCAAATAAATGTTTTAACAAATATTAATATAAATATAATATGACCTAATTAATGTAATACACAAATTGTTGAGATAATCGATAATTTTTAGGGATGTATTAAAATATTTTCTCTTACCCTATCTTGTTGGTTTGGTATTTTAAAAAGTCAAAGTAATGAATAGTGTAAAAATTGACATGAATGATATTTTAAAAAAAATAAAATTTTATTAAATGATATAAATTTCCTAACAAACATAAATTTGGCCATGTGGTTAGGATAAGAATTAGAATATAATTTGTTGTCCAATAATTGGAACTTTTTCATTTTATGATAATAATATTGATCATCCAAGAGTAAAAAAATTAATTTTGTCAATGTAAGAGTTAACGGGGTTAAATGAGTGTTAAAAATAAAAAATAAGGGTAAAAAGTGATATAAAACAGTCTAAATTTTTTTATATACGAGTATTCAGACCCATAATAATCTTATCATCAAAATAAATCTTTTTAGAATCATTTGTGATTGAAAATTTATATAAATTAATTTACAATTTTATAAAATTCCTAAAGTTCACCTACACTCTTTTATAAAAGGGAACAAATTCTTATCACTTCACTGCCTATCAAATCAACATTGGATCAGAAAATAACTACAAAAATATAATTATAAAATATCTCCCCAAATTATAAGGGTATTTCTTAGGTATAATACAGCCATTTTATGTTCTTAAGGTGTTATGAAAATGTATTTTCCGAAGAAAGAGAAGGAAAATATATTACATGATGACCAGAACTCAGGGTATGTGGATTATTTTGAATGTTTTATTATTATAATATTATTTTATATCTAAATGGAAAATATATTATTTTCATTCATTATTATATATATTTCCATAATCTATAATTCTCATTGAAATTATATGAATTTAAATACAAAATTTTGTTTTCTTTTTGAAACGTTTATGTTCATGCCTCTTAAATGTTTATAATTCTTTTCTATAAAAATGGATTTCTCTGAAAAATGAAATTTTTTAGATGTTTTGTAACATCCCGGTTCTGGGAGCCACCCAATGGTGCCCCGTAGTCAGTTAGTCACATAGTCTCAAGCTCATTTCCCCAAACACTAGAGGTTGTCGACTAGTAGCGAGGGTTTTGGGTGTGATAGGGGGAAAATACTCCCTCATTATAAGGGTAATGGAAATAAAAATATAACAATAGAGGAATCAGTAATAACACACATTAAGTAAAAAAAATAGGACTAAAAGTAATAAAGAACATGAGCACATATATAAATGATGAAAGACACATATGTCTAGGAAGGCATCAAAACCAGTCATAATGCTATAATGGAGTACTAAAACAAAGTACAAAGGGAAAAACAAGTAAACAGCATCTCAGCATCGCAAGCCTCATATTGGTCCCATGCTCTCCACCTCCTCATTAGTCAAGTACCTGGCATAGAAGGGAACTTTCCCTAATCTAGAACTTCGACAATATAATCTGTTTGTGCCTAAAAGCATGACCCAAACAGGGTGTGAGATGAATCATAATAGGACACCACCCAAAGATCTGTTCCTAAGAGTTAGTGAATATTTTTGGCAGGCATTATTGAAAATTAATCAATAAACAAGGAAGTACTCATTTAAACAATCCTACAGTTTAAATTACATCCATTTACATTTATTAGTTAAGAAACCAACAATCATAAGTAACCCACTGGGAAGTACTCACATCCTAACCCCTCGGGTTCAACCAATCAAACACATGAAACCCTCAGGGAAGTACTCACAATCAAACCCCTCTGGTTCAGCTTTAGAAAATACTCTCTGAGGAAGATCTCACCATTAATTCCCCGTGTTTTCTCGTATCGATAACTATAAACACTCTAGGGAAGCAATCAACATACAATTCCCCCTCAGTTCTGGTAATATAGAACTACAGACACTCTAAGTGAGCACAATGTTTATCACTCATATGGTCTTGCAATGTAAAAGTAAATAGAATCATTAAAGAAGCACACATATTCCATTCCCCCTATGGTCTACTATACCAGGTTCCCACAACAATGTGTAAATCAATCATGCACAAATGGCATATTTTATCCCATGTAATCCACTACGGGAAAAACCGATTATTGCGACGAGGTATTTGCGACGGGCTTTATTCCCGTCGCAAAAACACCGATGAAAATCATACTTGTGATGGGAATATATTCCCTTCTCAAATGGTCAGTTATTTGCAATGGTGATATATGACCCTTCACAATAGATATGGCGCGGTTTGCACGCGAATATCCGGGAAGCCTATTGGCGTCGGTCGCCTTCTACCCGTCGCAACTACCCAGCAGTGGTAAATACTATTTGCGATGGGTAATTGTCCCGTCGCAAAAAATATTTAGAAGGCGTTATTTGCGATGGGGCCCATCGCCAATACTGGCGGTAATAAATAGGAATTTGCGACGGGGATATCAGTCTGTCGCTAATAGTATGTCAGCAGGAATCTATTTTCAACGGACTCATTGCAAAAACCATTTTAACCGCCGCCCATAATAAATTCGGT
The DNA here is from genome assembly GCA_963277665.1 of Viscum album. NCBI lineage: Eukaryota > Viridiplantae > Streptophyta > Magnoliopsida > Santalales > Viscaceae > Viscum > Viscum album. Next base: position 811,725,006 of record OY728122.1, on the reverse strand, counting down.
CAAAGGTATTTGCAACGGGGACTGTCACCAATATCGGCGGTGATAAATAGGAATTTGCGACAGGGATATCCTCCTATTGCTAATAGGATGTCAGCAGGCAGCTATTTGCGACTGGCCTGTCGCAAAAACCCTTTTAACCGCCACCCGTAATTAATGCGGGCGAAGGTATTTGCGATGGGATACCGTCAAAAATAAGACAGTCGCAAATATTCTATTCTATATGTACCCCCCATCCGTTTTTTTTAATCATTCAGATCTCTCTTCCTCTCTCTCTTTAACTCCCTGTTCTAAGTAGAAAATTTCTTTCATTTTAATTTCTCCTTACAAGAAGAGGAGAGAAGGAGTTAGGAGGTGCAAACTACTTCAAAATATATGAGGTATTTATATTTTTTTAATTGTTAAATTATTTTTAATTGTTAATTTTAATTTTTTTTAATAGAATGTTTAGTAGCTATATAGTATAATTAGATAAAGTGGTTGTACCAAATAATCCATGTCTGGATACGAACAAGTAGATGCGGCTCTGGCACAGATGTACCATGGAGTGAAAACTCTGACAAGGTGTTTCGAGCTTGACTCGGGGTAACCTGGTACACAAAAACGGGGCTTGCTGCACTCTTGGTTCGACACTCCCGGAGGATGTTTTGGTAATAATTAGAAATAAATATATTTAATTAGAAATAATTAGAAATAATGATATTTATTTAAGAAAAATTAAATAAATATATAATAATTAATAAAAATTTATACTTAATTAAAATAATCATCAAATAAATAGAAATTAATTAGATTTAATTGATTAGAAATAATTATAATAATTAAAATAATTTGGAAACAATTAAAATATTTAGGAAACAATTAAATATAAATAGGAAACATTTAAAAATAAAATATTAAAAATAATTAGGAAACAATTAAAAATAATTAGAAAACAAATAAAAATAATTAGAAAGCAATTAAAAATAAAAAATTAAAAATAACTAGGAAAAAAATAAAAATAAACAATTAAAAATTAAATTATTAGAAATCAATTAAAAATAATTAGGAAACAATAAAAAACAATTAAAAAACAATTAAAAATTATTAAGAAACAATTAAAAATAATTAGACAAAAACTAAAAATAATTAGGAAACCATTAAAAATATGGAAACAATTAAAAATAATTAGGAAACAATTAAAAATAATTAGGAAACAATTAAAAACAATTAGGAAACAATTAAAAATAATTAGGAAACAACTAAAAATAATCAGGAAACAATTAAAAATAATTCGGAAATAATTAAAAATAATTAGGAAACAATTAAAAATAATTAGGAAACAATTAAAAATAATGAGGAAACAATTAAAAATAATATAATTAGGAAAGAGTTGAAAATAAAATAATTAGTAAATAGTAAAAAATAAAATAATTAGGAAACAGTTAAAAATAAAATAATTAGGAAACAGTTAAAAATAAAATAATTATGAAACAGTTAAAAATAAAATAATTAGGAAACAGTTAATATAAAATAATTAGGAAAGATTTAAAAATAAAATAATTAGGAAACAGTAAAAAATAAAATAATTAGGAAATAGCTAAAAATAATATAATTAGGAAACAATTAAAAATAAAATAATTAAGAATCTGTAAAACATAAAATAATTAGGAAATAGTAAAAAATAAAATAATTAGGAAACATTTAAAAATAAAATAATTAGAAAAATGTTAAAAATAAAATAATTCGAAAACAATGAAAAAAATTATAATTAAGAAACAATTAAAAACCAAATATTTAGGAAACTGTTAGAAATAAAATAATAAGGAAATAGTTAAAAATAAACTAATTAGGAAATAGTTAAAAATAAAATAATTAGGAAATAGTTAAAAATAAAATAATTAAGAAACAGTTAAAAAATAAATAATTAGGAAACACTTAAAATTAAAATAATTCAGAAACAGTTAAAAATAAAATAATTAGGAAACAGTTAAAAATAAAATAATTAAAAAATAGTCAAAAATAAAATAAATAGGAAACAATTAAAAATAAAATAATTAGGAAAAAGTTAAAAATAAAATAATTACGAAATAGTTAAAAATAAAATAATTAGGAAATAGTTAAAAATAAAAGAATTAGGAAACAGTTAAAAATAAAATATTAAGAAAAAGTTAAATATAAAATAATTAATATACAGTTAAAAATAAAATAATTAAAAAACAGTTAAAAAAATAATAATTAGGAAATAGATAAAAATAAAATAATTAGGAAACATTTATGAATAAAATAATTAATAAACAGTTAAAAATAAAATAATCAGGAACAATTAAAAATAAAATAATTAGTAAAATTAGTAAGCGTGATTGACCACTCATTTAACTCAATTTTCTTTTTATTTGTGTATTGAGGCATGATAGAAAACTTTTGCCTCCACATGTAATATTTTCTTTTACTGTCAAAATTATCAACATCCTCGCCAGTATAGAGGTGAAGAGGTTTATAATTTTGACAGTAAAATAAAATATTACATGTGGAGATAGAAGTTTCCTGTCAACCTCAACACACAAATGAAATGAAAATTGAGGTAGATGAGGGATCAATCATGTTCGTTTTTCTATTCAATGATTGATTAACCACCCGTCCTATATACATATCTTCGTATTACTAATTAGTAACATATTTAGTAATATAATTAGAAACATAAATATTAACATAATATAAAATATTATTTTACTCTAATATTAATAATTAATTAATACTACTAATATAATTATTTTATTATTATATGTTTAATATTTATAAAAAATATATCAGTATTATTAAAATTATAAAATATTTATAAAATAATACAATTAAACACGTTTTGTTCTATTCTTAACATGTTCAAATATTAAAGGGTTGCCAATTTTCAGGTCATGCCAAATAAAAGTTTGCGTCAACCGTGTCCAATATAACATTGTTTAAATGTCGATGGCTGGATACTGAGAGAGTCTTGCGTATTCATCCGACTCATGGAATTGTTGATATTAAACAAACCATTCTTCTTGTATTAAATGAACCATTATTATTGGATCATCAGGCACATCAAATTTATTATTCAATATATTGTGCTACTACAAAAGAGTTGGATGATTGGTAGAGTATAATAAAAGCTAAATCTCAAGAAAATATGTTTACCCAAACTGAATGTGGTTCCAATGAAGTGCATGGAAATGAAATTTTTCAGGACACTCCTCAAAACACATCTTTTTCACAAAGATACATGAATATCGATGATGACACCCCACAGTTAAGGGTTGATGGTGACGATGTTGTCAATGATGTTACAATTGATTTTGAAATGACAAGAGATGATGAAAGTGAAACTAATATGGAAATTGATGATGTTGATGAGGAAGATGGAGACATGTAAATTGACAACTATGAAGATGATGATGAAGATGAACATTGACATAGTAAAATTCTGGTTAGAATCATAAAAAAAATATCTATACATAATAGTTATTTTCAACTGTTTTCTAATAACAATCATTTCATGTTTCAGATGGACTCAGAAACGTATCATCAGTTTCTAGAGGAAAATCTACCTATGGATGATGAGGTTATTGAGTCATCTGGCCCTCAGGCTATTGGCACTATAGGGATCCCTCGGAGGGGGCGTGGTCTTTCCAGACTGATGATTCCAGATCCTATCCCGGAGAGATGTCCACCTCTTGGATTTGATACACACATACGGTGGTATGGTAACCTGTGTATTTTAGTTATCATTCACTATAATTTATTTATATTCTAATTGTTTGATTATTTTTTCTTTTTCCACTCTTTTTTTGCATATAGCTATTGGACATGGGAGCGCTATCTTGCACAATTATTTTTCTCAGCTCTGGCTCACATGGGATCAGATTCCCGCAGATGTGCAGGCCGCCATGTTCGATCATTGGCTGGTACGTAAATAAATAACATTTATTTTGAAATTTAATACATTAATAACATTACATTAGGGTTAATGGTATCCCATCGATGAGAGAATTCATGCCACTATCCACGCGGCATGGGTGGTGTCTATACGTGACTATTTCCGTCAGTTTTTGCATAATTTGAGAAAGGCGGTTGTGAGGATAGTCGGAGTGACGGAATTTGATGAGTCATGTAGAGACCACCCAATATAGTACATTTCATATCAAATTTGGGATGGATTATGAACACATTGGCTGTGTGGTGGGTTTCAGAGGATATCTGCATTAGGTCGACAGATTCAGGGGAGACAAGAGGTGACGCATTGAGCTGGTAGTCGTACATTCTGTGCGCATAAAGTGCGTCTAGTAAGTAATTTTTTAATATTTTATACAACATTAAATATAAAAGGTTTATTTATATTCATATAGGAAGCTTAGCAGCCTGGTATTACGATGTACGACGTTTATCGTAGGGTATACACTGATCTGGCTACTAGAGAGATTAGAGGTGACCGCCAACATCAGATTGTGGTCAGTATTATTTTCTTTTCAGTTTGAAAATTAAATGCATATCATATTTTCATTATTATGATTTCTAATTGAAACTTAAGGAGTCATATGAGGCTACGACCTCTCAGACACAGGCTGATAGTCAAGAAGAGACGGGTGATCAGACTAGTGCCCACCATTTTGATGAGACGACATGGATGCAGGCAACCCATTATGGCTTCGAAAAGGGACAAGTAGTTGGTATCGACTCTCATTTGACTCTTGTAGCTTATTGTGGTACTGATGCGATGTCGGTGTCCAGCTCGAGAAGCGATCGTAGAGAGAGACATCATATTCTACCTCATAGTATCAGGAGCATCTGCGTACTTAGAGTCAACTTATAGAGGATTTGCGTCAGGGGCAGGAGCAGATGCGTCAGCAGCACGATGAGGAGATCCATCGATGGCAGGAGCAGATGTTTCAACAGCAGGATGAGGGGAGGCATCGATATGAGGAGAAACATCAAGAACATATGGAGTATATGCGTCGTCTGACTCATAATTTAGGGATGTAGTTTCCTCCACCACCTCCTCCAGGTCTTCCAAATTATCCACCCCCAGTGATTTTTTTAAATGTAAAAATCATTTGAGTTCGTAGTTTATTGTCATATTAACTATTTACAATTCCTCTTTCATATTGGTACGAATATTGAATGATTTAATTTGTTTTTATTTTTTTAATATTTTATTACTTATTAGTATTATTTTTAATGTCTGTTTATTTTAGTAATATTAATTATAATATTTTATATTTATTGTTAATATTTAGAAGTTTATAATTTTATAATTTCATTAATATTAATATTATTAATTTTATTTTTCCACAAATACGTATGTTTATTTTAATAAAAATATTATTATATTAATTTTTTATATTATTAATATTAGTATTATTATTATTTAATATTATACTATTTATATTCATATTATTATTATTTTTTGATATTAATATTTCATAATTTTATTATATATATAATATTATTATTAATATTATAATAATATAATTTCTTTATATTATTATTATTATTATTATATACATAATTTAATAATATTATTATTATATTAATTTTTTAAATTATAAATTTTTGTATTATTATATAATATAATATTATTTATATTCATATTATTATTATTTTATATTAATATTTCATAATTATATTTTTTATATTTTTTATTTATATTATAATAATAGATTTTTTTTATTATTAATATTTTTTTTATTTTTATATATTATTACAGAATTTGTATTAATTAATTTTTTTTATTTTTTTTAGTATTTGCGACGGGAGTATTTGCGATGGGGTGTCCCGTCGTAATTTTTTTTTACTGTCACATTTGCGACAGGAAGAATAACTGTTGTAAAAAAAATTTCTGTGACGGTTCGTCACAAATACCTACGTCGCAAATATTTTTTAAATTTCCCATTTGCGACGGGTCAAAACCCCGTCGAAAATAATATATTTGCGAGGACCTGTCGCAAATACCTTTTTTATATATAAACGAAAAACAATTTGCGATGGGGGAAAAATACTGTCGGAAATACGATTTTTGTGATGGGATCACCGCATATACACCTATTTGTGACGCCGTTTTCAGCAATCGGCGGTTTGGGACGGCGCCCTGTCGCAAATCGCACTTCACAAAAATTTCGTTTTTTGTAGTGATACTCATGAACTACTTGGCTAAACAGTCTACCGTATCTCACAACATGTCAGATAAATTCACTCCATCCTAACAATACTAGGCATGGAAAAAATCCAGCATAATAGGAAAAGCTAGAATAAACGGCCCATAACAAACAAGCATGGGAATACTCATCCATATCATGGAAAGAAAAACCTTATTAACAATCAAATAACCACTTCATATGCCCACAAGGAATATTAGGCATTAACATGGCTAAAAACCATAAACATATAATACCCCGAACTAGGGTATTGGTCACTATAGAACATATAACTCAAAAACTAACTACGAAAATAAAACAATCACCTACCCCGACATGGTACAATTTATATTTGTGAACCTCAGGCCTTGAATCTCCAAAGAACTCTATAGATATATAAAAATGATAAAAATGTTCATTCGAAGATAACACCTGAATAAAGAGGAATCAAGAAACAATCCTCTAAAATAAGTAAGAGCATTCCAAAGATATTAAAAAGAAATCTATGGCGGTCGATTAGGATAACAGATGGGGAGTTGCGGGCTCGGAGAATTATCAGCGGCCATAGACACTTTTGGATGAGATGAGTGGGGAAGAAGGGTGTTCTTTCAATTATATGTGACCTCAATCCTTTTAATTAAATAAAAATAAAGTACATTATGTGTTCTTAAAGGGTACACAACGTGTAGTTTCTTTAATTGGGCCCCACATTAGGTGGTCTCAAGGTCATCCCACAAGGCTATGTACTCGGCCATTACACTATCAGTACATGGTCTCCCGTAGTAACCGGGTACACAACATGTACTCAATAGTACACTGCGTGTAATCCTTGAAATTTCTGAAACTCCTCTTTTTTCTCAAAAACATCCAAAAACAAAAAATATACCTAAAAAGAAGATCTGAGTTCTTTCAAACATTCCCTCTTAATGAAATTATTCCCCGAATTTATCTAGTATGGTGGCGTACAAGAAGGACCCTCTAACAGCTCCGGCCACTAAAATCACAAATCGGTCTCCCTCTCCCAAGACTCGTCATGTACTCGTCTATGCTTCCATAGCACCCATACCCAAGGAACTTACCATCCACAGTGAACCATTGTGTTGTGATCAAAAATCTGGATAGGATACTCCACAAACGATGCATACACCTCAAACTCAACCTCCTCGGGTTGTAAGACTTGGGATGGGTTTTAGAAGTAATGCCACAACTGAGAAACACGGAAGATCTCGTGCATAGGCCAGTACCTATGAGGTAAAAGAATCTAATATGAATCCGGCCCAACCCTATCTAAAACCTCAAACAATCCATCAAATCTCGGAGAAAGATTTTGCTATCACCTAATCATCATGTGTCCCAACCTTGGTGTGACATGCAGGAAAATGTAATCACTAAGCACGAACTCTAGAGGTCATCTCTATCGATCAGCATAAGACTTATGTCATGACTATTCAATAGACATCCTCTTCCGAATCAACTCTATCTGTTTTGTGGTCTCCTGAATAAGAAGAGGTCCTAGCATAGCTGCCTCTCCTACCTCCATCCAACATAGGGGTGATCGGCATGACCTACCATAAAAACCCTCAAAATGTTCCATCTAAATAGTTTATTTAAAACTATTAATGTAGGAAAACTCCACTAGAGTATGTGATTCTCCAAAGAACCACTAAAATGTAGGACGCATGCCTGAGGCATGTCCTCCAAAACCAGTATTGGACTTTTGGAATGGCCATATGTCTGGGGGTGGTAAGTCGTACTCTGAAGTACCAGTGTACCCAAATCCCTATGTAATCCCTTACAGACCCGAGAAAAAAAATGGGCATCCCAATCTAAAATAATAGAGTGTGGAACTCCATGTAAATGCACAAACTATCAGATGTAAATCCTTCCCAGCTTGTAACGCCCCGACCCCAATTACCCAGAGTCGGTGCATTATTACATAAAATTGGCATGATCACAAGAAAGATCAAATCACGAAATACCGATTAGTTTAGTAGCCTTGGAAACACTGGATATATTCATAATGTTTTACATTACATCATAAAATTAAAACTACAACAATATAGTCTCCATAATCCACACTCTTTTCCCCTCATACTATCTCGTCAGGTCATTCATAAATTACTTCTTCACATCCTGGGAAAAATACAACATAGAAAAGGGGTGAGCTAAAATGCCCAGTAAGGATAACAATATAGCAGAAAATTTCATAAATAAGAATAAACATTCAAGGCAATGTATAACTAAAACAAAAGCCTTTTAAACTTGAACTTCAACATAGTATGGAAAAAATAAAATGAAATAATTCCATTTACTTATTCACATGGATATTCTACTAATCAAATAATTACATGCAATATCAATAACCACATTCATAATGATGGAATGCATAATGCCAGACTATCATAACCACATAGCCAAGGCCTCATGACAAGACTACAAATAATACTTTTCTAAGGCCTTGTGCCAAGACACTAATTTTTCTCATGAGACCTACCGATGCATCGAGGAGCTATAGCGGGCTCCACCCGTCACTTACTAAGTCCAATGCATTACTCATATGAACATGTTTAAACATAACAAAACATTAGTATTAAAACTATCATAAGAAATGCCAATACATTAACCACAAACCATGAATGGAATAAAATTAGCACATCCACAGTCAATCATAACTCATTCGATATAATATGGAATATTGTATTATATCATATTAACCTCAATCAAGAATGATAAACGATATTGACATAGATGATAATAATCATTAAACCTATGGAGAGAAATATCCCCCTTTTTTGAAAACATTTAAAAGTCACTCTATCTGTCAAGAATCCATTTAAAATAGATTTGTTAATCAAAGTGTCCCATACCACATTGAAACTTTTAAAAGGAATTTTTATTTGAAAACTTTAATGTCCATATAAAAAATCATTAAAACCATTTTTAAAACATTGACATTAATGAGAAATATTTTGAATAATAAATCATTAAAACATTTTAAAATGATATTTTAGTTAGAGTTTCTAACCAAAAGAGAGACACTTGAATACAAATAATATAGGCAATAAAAACATTGTAATATCATGAGAGTAAAGGGATTCATGATATACTATGTCAAAGTACATTATATACACCACATAAAAGTTATTTGGTGTATAACAACAAAGAAGTCTCAATGGAATGTAAATTGAGATGAAATATCTCATAAAGGTCGTATCATTAGGTTATGGATAAATAAACGACATAATCATGTGTGAAAAATATAAATACACTAAATAAGATTGGATATTCAGTGTAAAACAATCAAAGGACATTCACACATATTCTTGTAAAAACAACACCAATGAATTGGATGATTATCTCAACAAATTGAGATTGAGTAAAAATTACTCGTATCATGTTCATACTGATGAATTGAGAATTTATCAATGGAGTGATTATGTGTATAAAAATTATATCCACATAAAGGGGAGCGGAAATTATGACATAATCAAAAGAATAGTGATTCCACACAAAATCTTGGAGTCAAAAAATCAATGAAGTATTCGTAAAGCCGAATGAGTGGAAATTGAATTTCCAAATTCCCTTATTGATTTGGTAACATAAAAAACATACACCCATTAAATAAGTATCATACAATGATGATGTAAATAGACATGAATTAATTTATATTACACAATTAATAAAAACATGGGCAGTACACACACCACATGCAATAAATTAGTGGTGAACAATGGAATTGTCACGGAATTAAAAGTGAGATAAGAAACCCCTTACATTGTACTTTTTTCTTGGTTGGGGTAGGTTAAACTCCTGTATAATGGTGAAATAATTGTTATTAAATTATAAAAAAATCATATACATTAATATGATGTCATATATGATCTTTTAACATTGATTTGTTAATAATATCTTAGTATTATCGTTGTTTCGGGTGTTAACTTACTCATTTTATTTTATATGTTTTTTTATGTTAGTTGTGTTTGTCCTGGATAGGTTGTATCTTAATCATATCTAGAATGATATCAAGTCCTTAGATACTATTATTAATCATCAAATGAGAAATATACTTGAATGGATACGATGGAGAATGAATCTTATCACGTTCATGGAGACGGTAGTCCGAATGTACGCACGAGCAACAATATCATTCTTTTGATATTAAAATAATATATAATTGGATGGTATATCTTATATACAGAATCATTATCATCTTTGTTTTTATTTACATGAGTTGCACATCCTTATTATACCCATCCGAATAATAATTTATTGAATAACAATTACACCACGACGTGGAGACGGTAAGCCGTACGTTCGCACGTATGGTGACATGTTATTCAAAAGGATGGATATATTACTGAATATGGTTGTACCATATTTATAATAACATCACAATATATATAAGATACTCGAGTTATTATTTTATAATGGTAATAACAAAGAAGGATGACGTGGAAGAAGAAAGGAACTTGAAAAAAAGGGGGGGGGGGTGGAATCATTACCTCTTCTTCGGTTTCTTCCTTTTGATTTGATCAAAATGGCTCCTTAAGTTGTCTTTCTGACTAATGTATGGCCTCTAGGATGAAGTGATGGAAGTTTAGAGAGTATTTGGGTAGATTTTGGCCGATCCAAAAGGCTTTTAAGGTGTGATTTAATGATAAGGGAGAGTTCCCTTTTATAGGAGGGGTGAGGGGCACCTTTGGAAAAGCTAGAAATATTATTTTATAATAAATTTATATTCGGTTTATAATTTCTCCAATGTAGATTATTTAAAGTTTAAGGTAGGGATAGGTCTAAAAACACTCAACCAAAAGAATTTAGACAGGTTTGGGTAATTATATTAACCTTATAATTAAGTATTAACTCTTAGTTAATTAGTTTCACTTTTACAATGTCTCTTTGTATTTTTATATTATACGATTAATAAACATACTATATACGTCAAAGAGACCCCCAAGTGGTCCATTAATGATACACCTATCATGATATAAGTCTCTTGGCTGAACCGTAGATTTTTAGCAATTTAATATCAGTTAATAATATAATATTTGTTTTAAAAACTCTTTTATGTCAATTTTGACACTATTCAATAATTGATTTTTGTAAAAATCATAATAGAATGATTACTTCGAAAAACGATAATCAACTAATTACTAACATGTCCTATTAACCTATAAAATTAGTTTATTTCATAAAAAGTCTCAAATTATATTTATTTTGGCATCTACAATATCGATCATATTAATTTTCACTATTATGGTAATTACGGCATCACTATTATGTCATAAAGAAATTAAATTATTTAATGTCTAAAAATTAAAAAAAACTACCATTATGTATGAAATCTTATTAGATTTATAATGAATATTTATCTTCTAAAATCCAACATATATAACCCTATCTAAAAATTGTTTTTCAAAAAGATATATGCTTCTGTTATTTTTGTATTCATTTTAGCTTAATTAAAATAAAGTGTCCCTATCACTTACAAGTGCACCATGGGGTACCAAAATCGACCCAAATATGAACATGGTCAGAAATTATCAACCAATAAAGTTAAGACACATTTTAGGGTAATTTTTTATTATTATAATATTATTTTTTAACCATTATTTACCAGATTTGCACTTTAACCATGGTAAATAAAATATTTACCGAAGTAATTATTCAAAATGTCTAAAAATAAAATTTACCTATTTACGCAGTTTGAAAATCCTGATTCCAAATATGGAATCCATTTTTCCAAATTCCAAACACATAAGTGGTAGAAATTAATTTAAAATTGATTCCCGCTGTCAAAACAAAAAGCGTGTTTTTAAGAGATAATAACTATCAAAAGATTGACACTTGTGTATGTCTGGTTTAATTGTGAAATTATGTCTAATGACAAAAATTGAATAAAATTGTAAAAATATATTCTAAATATTCTTTAAAACCACTAAAATTCATAATTTATCAATATTAATTATTTCGATTAAAAAAGTTGTTTTTAATTAAAATTTAGTAATTTTCACTATTCATCAAAATATGAAAGTTATCCGAAAAGTACCAAAATTTCACCCTAGGATAATTTTGATATTCCAAATCCAAAAATGAAGTCCATTTTGAGAGATAGAATTTATAATATTTCAAAAATTATGTATTACTATTCATAACGGCTAGTTTGATTGGTTGTGGTGTGTTATAATCTCAAAGTTGCGTACAATGAACGCCATTGCATTATTCAAAGGGAAACGTACCGTGGAATCTTGGGGTGTTACATTCTCCCCTCCTTAAATAAATTGCGTCCTCAAAATTGTTTTAAAATTGGGCTTGATAATATAATGGAATGTCCCACATCAGAAAAAGAGTTAATAAAACTATCACTTTAAAAGAAAGGAAGAGAGGTATAAATGTCACCCAAGATAACCCATACTAGGATTCCATGTAGGAAAAATTGGATATGGATGATAAACTAAGTGTTTAGTTCTGATGGAGAGGGATAGAAAACATGATCAAGAGAAAGTTATCAATAAGAAAATCAGAAACTTCTGTTGGGACAAATGGTCCTTAGTCTCCCAGTAGGAAATGTAAACGGACTACATTTTTTTTTGTCTTAAGTTACATTACATAAGGACGAAGAATTAATTTATGATATTGAGTAAGAACATAAAGAGATATACTTACTTTTTAAGTAGAGTTTCATTCTTTAATAACTTTTTACCACTAAATCATTTTTTGAACAATGAGTATTCAAGAAGACTTGGTCACAATGGAAGAGCTAGAATAAACTTTTATAGAAATGCATGGTCCACGTAGGATAAAAAATATATTTACCTTTCCATTAGTGACTAATCAAAACCAAAATGTTTAGTATAATATCTGATGACCCCCCAAATAGATATTCCATTATATAAAAAAAACACTAATCTTAATTTCTAAAATTAAACCATCAATACCCCAAAGTTAAATAAATACCATTTAATAATCAATTGTCCTTAAAATCCTTTAATATAATCCAAACTAATATTGAAACCCAAAACTTATAAGAATGTAGTCTTCCATGTTAAATTTTATCTCCAAATGACATTAATTACTCTTAAAGTCACATACTTAAAAGTAATTAACCTAATCATTTCCATAAATAACCCAAATCAATATAAATCCACAATAAAAACATAGACAAAAAACCACCATTACTCCTCAAATGAAATCCCATATAATTCTGTTTTCCATGGGCATATATTGTTCACAACAAAGCGAAAAACTACCAAAATAACATTTATCACTTAATCACCAAATCATTTTCCTATACTAAGGGTATTCATTTGATAAGACACAAGATCCCAAATCAAATTATTATTGACCAATAAAATAATTTAACTAAAAATAATAGTCACACTAACCAGGGAATTCACGTAGTCCAGTGGTAGGAGATAAATCCCAATCGCACTTTGGTTGTGGGTTCGATTCCCACACCTTTTTCCGACGTGACGGGTTGTCACACGGTCTGCGTGTTGTACTTTTTCAAAAACTATATTTTATAACATTACCAAAATGAGATAAATTCCTCAAAATAACCATAACATAATTTAACCACAAATCTTATCTCATACCTCCCATTTTCATCACAAATTATAATAACTTATAATTACCCCAAACCCAATGATCATATAAAACCAAATGGATATTTATAACTATATCCACAAGAGAAAAGATAATTCTTCCTCAAATATCATTCTCACATGGAAAACTGCAGGGTTAAAAATACAAGAGAAAATTATTCCAAAGTAAACCCATCAACATGGAGCACTAATACTTTTTAAACATTTCTCCAACCATTTATTTCCACATAGATTCTTCTTCGACCATGAAAATATCCTATAGAATAGGGAATTCACTCGGGTAATGGCCAGGTCCCCTACATTTACGGAAAATGACTGTAAATGGATTCTTGGGACCATTTTTATCTTCTTACATAGTACTCTTAAATTTTCTTCGGTAATTCTTCAATTTATGTCCTTCCTTCCCGCACTTAAAGAATTTCTTTGTCCCATTGAGACACTTTCTTGGGTGTGTCCTTCCACATTTCCTACATGATGGAAATTGAGGATTTCTTTCTCCATGGTCTCCACTACTGGAGCTCTTATCATTCATCCCCTTTCTCTTCTTTTTTGAGTCCGGGAATTGGTTAATATATATATTGTTGATCATATTTTTGGAAAATTGATTTGGCATAAAGACGATATCTTTTACGCCTATCAACATTCCATTTTTTTGCTCATTTCCACCATTGTTCCCACATTGTACATCATTCTCAAAGTCACTATGACTTCCTTGGAATCCAGCCAGTGACTAAAACCAGAAATCATTGTGTGAGTAACAGTAGTCATAAAATCATTTAGAGAATAACATGTCACCATATTCCCAATTTGAAACACATTATGATTAACCAAGGTCATTTAATCTCATCTTCTATATAATACTTGAAATCGGTTTGTAACGAAAATGTAAATTATCCTAAGCATATCCCCCGGGAGTGTCGTAACCAAGAGTGCAGCAAGGCCCGTTGTCGTGCACCAGTTCCCGTTCGATTCTAGCTCAAAGCGGTGTTTTCGGGGTTTACCACTAGGTACATCTGTTCCAGAGCCACCTCTACCTGCTCGTATCCAAACAGTGATGTATTGCTCAGAAAACTCACAAAATCTCTACAATACCAAAATTTTAAGAAGTTCTTCTATACTAATCCTCAGAGATCATCTTAGGTCTACGTGCTCAAATCAGATTTTATCTAAATATAGCTTCCAAGGTTTGTACTAAAATTTCTATGATACCAACTGTAACGCCCCGACCCCAGTTACCCAGAGTCAGTGCATTATTACATAACATTGGCATGATCACAGGAAAGATCAAATCTCGAAAGACTGATTAGTTTTGTAGCATTGGAAACCCTAAGTATATTCATAATGTTTTACATTACATCATAAAATGAAAACTACAATAATATAGTCTCCATAATCCACACTCTTAACCCCTCATACTATCCCTGCAGGTCATTCATAAATTACTTCTTCACATCATAGGAAAAATAAAATATAGAATAGGGGTGAGCTCAAATGCCTAATAAGGATAACAATATAGCAGAAACTTTCATAAATAAGAATAAACATTCAGAGAAATGTATAACTAAAACAAAAGCCTTTTAAAATTTAACTTCAACATAGTATGGCAAAAATAAAATGAAATAATTCCATTTACTTATTCACATGGATATTATACTAATAGAAGAATCACATGGATTATCAATAACCACTTTCATAATGATGGAATGCATAATGCCAGACTATCATAACCACATAGCCAAGGCCTCATGCCAAGACTAAAAATAAGATTTTTCCAAGGCCCTGTACCAAGACACTAGTTTGTCTCATGAGACCTGCCGATGCATCGACGGGAAATAGCGGCCTCCACCCATCACTTACTAAGTCCAATGCATTTCTCATATGAACAGGTTTAAACATAAAAAAACATTTGTATTAAAACTAGCATACAAAATGTCAATAATTTAACCAAAAACCATGAATGGTATAAAAAGAGCACATCCACAGTCAAACATAACTCATTCGATACAATATGGAAGATTTTATTGTATCAGATTAACCAAAATCAAGAATGATTAAGGATATTGACATAGATTAAAATAATCATCAAAAATATGGAGAGAAATATCACCTTTTTTTAAAACATTTAAAAGTCACTCTATCTTTCAAGAATACATTTAAAATAGATTTTTGAATCAAGGTGTCCCATACCACATTGAAGATTTTAAAAGGAATTTTTATTTGAAAACTTTAATGTCCTTATAAATAAATCCTTAAAACCATTTTTAAAACATGGACATTAATGGGAAAGATTTTGAATAATAAATCTTTAAAACATTTTAAAAAGATATTTTAGTTAGGGTTTCTACCCAAAAGAGAGACACATGAATAAAAATAATTGAGGTAATAAAAACATTGTAATATTATGAGAATAAAGGGATTCATGATATTTTATTTCAATGTACATTATATACACCACATAAAAGTGATTTGGTGTATAACAACAATGAAGTCTCAATGGAATGTAAATTGAGATGAAATCTCTCAAAAAGGATGTATCCTTAGGTTAAGGATAAATCCACAAAATAATTATGTGTGAAAAATATAAATACACTAAATATGATTGGATATTTAGTTTAAAACAATCAAAGGACATTCACACATATTCATGTAAAAACAACACCAATGAATTGGATGTTTATCTCAACAAATTGAGATTTAATAAAAATAACTCTTATCAAGTTCATACCGATGACTTGAGAATTTATCAATGGAGTGATAATGTGTATAAAAATTATATCAACAGAAATGGGAGTAGAAATTATGACATAATCAAATGAATATTGATTCCACACATAATCTTGGAGTAAAATAATCAATGAAGTATGCGTAAAGCCGAATGAGTGGAAATTGAAATTCAAAATTCCCTTATTGATTTGGTAACATAAAAAAAATACACCCATGAAATAAGGATCATAAAATGGTGATGTAAATATACATGAATTAATGAATATTACACAATGAATACAAACATGGGCAGTACACACACCACATGTAATAAATTAGTGGTGAACAATGGAATTCTCACGGAATTAAAAGTTAGATAAAAACCCCTTACATTGTACTTTTTCCTTGGTTGGGGTAGGTTAACCTCCTGTATAATGGTGAAAAAATTGTTATTAAATTATACAAGAATCATATACATTAATATGATATCATATATGATCTTTTAACATTGATTTGTTAATAATATCTTAGTATTATCATTGTTTCGGATGTTAACTTACTCGTTTTATTTTATATGTTTTGTTACGTAAGCTGTGTTTGTCATGGATAGGTTGTATATTAATCATATACATAAAGATATCAAGTCCTTAGATACTATTATTAATCATAAAATGATAATTATACTTGAATGGATAAGATGGAGAATGAATCTTATCGCGTTCGTGGAGACGGTAGTCCGTACGTACGCACGAGCGACAATATCGGTCTTTTGATATTAAAATAATATATAATTGGATGGTATATAATATATAAAGATTAATTATCATGTTATATTTATTATTTACATGAGTTACACATCATTATTATACCCATCCAAATAATAATTTATTGAATAACAATTACACCACGACGTGGAGACGGTAAGCCATACATACACACGTATGGTGACATGTTATTCAAAAGGATGGATAGAATACTGAATATGGTTGTAAAATATTTATAATAACATAAAATTATATATACGATACTGGAGTAATTATTTTAGAATGGTAATAACAAAGAAGGAAGAAGTGGAAGAAGAAAGGAACTTGAAAAAGGGAGCTGAAATCATTACTGATTCTTCGGGTTCTTCCTTTTGATTTGATCATAAGGGCTCCTTAAGTTGGCTTTCTGACTAAAGGAAGGCCTCTAGGATGAAGTGATGGATGTTGAGAGAGTATTTGGGAAGATTTTGGCTGAACAAAAATGCTTTGAAGGTGTGAGTTAATGAGAAGGGAGAATGCCTTTTTATAAGAGGGGTGAGAGGCACCTTTCGAAAAGCTAGAAATATTATTTTATAATAAATTTATTTTCGGTTTCTAATAGATCCAAAGAGGATTATTTAAATGTTAAGGTGGGTATAGGTTGACAAAAACTCAACCAATATAATTTAGACAGGTTTGTGTCATTATATTAACCTTATCTTTAAGTATTAACTCTTAGTTAATTAGTTTCACTTTTACAATCTATCTTTGTATTTTTATATTATATGGTTAATAAACATACTATATACATCCAAGAGTCCCCCAAGTGGTCCATAAATGATAAAAATATCATGATATAAGTATCTTGGTCGAACCATATATTTTTAAGAATTTAATATCAATTAATAATATAATATTTTTTTAAAACTCTTTTATATCAATTTGACACTATTCAATAATTCATTTTTGTAAAAATCATAACAGAATGATTACTTTGAACAATGTTAATTAACTAATTCCAAGAATTTCATATTAACCTAGAAAATTATTTTAATTCATAAAAAGTCTCAAATTATATTTATTTGGGTATCTACAATATCAATCATTTTAATTTTTTACTATGATTGTAATTACTGCATCACTATTGTGTCATAAATAAATTAAATTATTTAATGTATAAAAATTATAAATAAAATACCATTATGTATGAAATATTTTATATTTTTAATGTATATTTATAGTGAGAAATAAAACATATATAACCCTATGTAATTTTTTTTCTCTAAAAGATATATGCTTGTGTCATTTTTGTATTCATTTTAACTTAATTAAAATAAAGTGTCCCTATCACTTACAAGTGGCACCATGGGGTCCCGAAATCGACTCAAATATTCCCATGGTCAGACATGTATCAACCAATATTGTTAGGACACGTTTTAGGGTAATTTTTTATTATTATAATATTATTTGTTAACCCTTATTTACAAGATTTACCCTTTAACCATGGTAAATAAAATATTTACCGAAGTAATTATTCAAAATGTATAAAAATAAAAGTGAACTATTTACACAATTTGAACATACTGATTCCAAATATGGAATCCATTTTTCAAAATTCCAAACACAGAAGGGGCAGAAATTAATTTAAAATTGATTCCGGTTATCAAAACAAAAAGCGTGTTTTTAAGAGATAATAACTATCAAAAGATTGGCACATGTTTATGTGTGGTTTAATTGTGAAATTATGTCCAATGACAAAAATTGTATGAAATGGTAAAAATATATTATAAATATACTTTAAAAACACTCAAGTTTATAATCTATCAATATTAATTATTTCAATTAAAAAAGTTGTTTTAATTAAAATTTAGTAATTTTCATTATTCATCAAAATATGAAAGTTATCCGAAAAGTACCAAAATTTCACCGTAGGCTAATTTCGATATTCAGAATCCAAAAATGAAGTCCATTTTGAGAGATAGAATTTATAAAATTTCAAAAAGTTGTTATTACTATTCATAACGGCTAGTTTGATTGGTTGTGGTGTGTTAGAATCTCAAAGTTGCGTACAATGCACGCCATTGCATTATTCAAAGGGAAACGTACCATGGAATCTTATGGTGTTACACGGATCGTCCAAAATATTGGTCTCCTTGATCGAAAAGAAGTGAGAAAACATAGTGAGTTTATCAATGACACCCCATACTACATCATTCCATCGAGCTGATCTCCTTAAACCTGTCATGAAGTCCATCGTGACATCATTCCACTTCCACTCGAGAATGGTTAACTACTGCAAAGACCCTCATCGTCGATGATGCTTCACCTTCACCTGCTGACATGTGGAAAACCTCAGTAAAAACTAAGAAACATCTCACTTCATACCTGGACACCAATACATACTATGTAGATCTCGATACATCTTGGTGATTCCAATATTGACTACCCAAACTAAAAAAAGAACGTCCCACATCATTTTCTCACATATGTCTATAGACACCTATATGCGCCCCTTGAAATGTAAGATCTCCTCGACTATGGTCCATCCTAAAATATGGTCCTCTAATGACACACTCTCCCATAGGACTATGCCTTCTGAATCATATAGCTCCCTCATTTTCACTCAATCAAGTTGAGTAGAGGTAACAACTATAGAAGAAAGAAATATATTCCCCTACCTATCATGCACATCCAAATGCATCTCATAGAATAGTGTCATAAGATGCCACTCGCTACTGGCCTGATGGACTAACTATATCTGAGTCCTCCTACTCAACACATCAACTACTATGTCTCCTTTCCCAAGCATGTAGGCAACTTCAAAGTCAAAGGACTGGAAGTTTCAACCCTCCTTTACCATCTCAAATTTAGATCACGCTGAGTGAAGATATACTTGAGACTTTTGTGGTTATTGAAAACCAAAAAATGATCTCCCAACAGATGTTG
Source organism: Viscum album (assembly GCA_963277665.1). Classification (NCBI taxonomy): domain Eukaryota; kingdom Viridiplantae; phylum Streptophyta; class Magnoliopsida; order Santalales; family Viscaceae; genus Viscum; species Viscum album. Next base: position 811,704,864 of record OY728122.1, on the reverse strand, counting down.
TATCCAACAACGTAAAGCATGAACAACTACAGCTAATTCTAGATCATGAATTGGGTAATTCCTCTAATCTGTCCTCAACTACTGAGACCCCTACTCAGCGACTCCTTCTTGCATAAGTATTGCTCCCAACCAGAAACTTGATGCCTCATGTTATATGGCATAACTCCTTCCCGAGTCAGTTAATCTAGTATTAGCACCGAATTCAACCTCCCTTAATGCTCATGAATGGCAGACTCACAAGAATCTGACCACATGTACTTCACACCCTTATTATTCAGGCCCTTCAGTGGCGTTGTTAAGCATGAATAGTCATATATGAAATGTTTTTAGTAACCAGATTTTCCTAGAAAACGTTGTACCTCAAAGAACTTATTTGGATGCTCCCTGGATACTATCGCTATCACTTTCTCTGGGTCTACTGACACTCATCTCACTATAATAACATGACCTATAAGTGAATTTTGTCCATTCAAAAGTGGTATTTTGTGATCTTAGAATATAACCGATGATTCCTCGGTGTACTCAAACCGATCTCAAGATGTGAGGAATTGTCATGTAGAGTGTGAGATTACACCAATATATCATCCATGAAGACTACCATGAAGAAATCCAAGTATGGATTGAACAATCAATTCATCGGTGATATAAAAACATTGGCGCATTCATGAGACCGAACATCTTAACTGTATACTCTTATAGACCATATCTGCTCCAAAATGTTGTAAGAGGTATATCAGATGGTTTAATGCACAAATGATGGTAAATGTATCTCAATCGAATCATCGAGAACACCTGGGATCCTTGGAGCTGATCAAATAGATCATCAATCCTCGACATGGGGTAAAGGTTCTTGACTGTCAACTGGTTCACCTTCTAATAATCCACACAAAGTATGAAGGTACAATTCACCATCGTTGAAAATAGGATAGGTGAACCACAAGAAGAAGTACTGGTTAGATGATACCCATTTATTGTAACTCCTCTAACTGCTTCATGATCTCCTGTAACTCTATTGTATCCATTATATATGGAGTAATGGACACTCGTACAGCTCCTCATACATGCTAAATTGAAATGTCTACCTCACGCTCTAGAGGCAAACCTAAAAACTCATATAGAAATAAATACCTGAAATGATCGACCACTAGAGGAAATTCCATCTGTGAAGTCCCTTGGTCATCCATATATAGACTAGAAATCTGATCTGTAAATCCTCCAAACCCATAATTCTCAGGTCCTTCTCTACATTCCGGGACATCCCATTCACCCTTATGAAGAATCGATCTGCAATCTGGTGACCTGAAACGCACCCTACAACTATATTTTTCAACAACTTCCAGGAATGTAACAAACTATTCCCTTCTGAGAATGACATCATAACGAATCATAGATAAGACATAGAGGTCATATAATAAGTGACAACTGTTGACCATTAGAGGGATCACCTTGCACTATCATACACTGTCCGTTCATGTCCACAAATAAGTGTCCATCATCAAGACATATGTTGATGTCAAGAATCAAAGACCAAGGCTTTCAACAACAAAAAAAAGATATGAAACTATTTAAAACCCTTGTATCAAAAAGTGTTGAAGATAAATCTGAGGAAACTAGTATTGTACCTCGAACTATAGAGGGTTTGGTATCCTACTCCTATTGGGATTGCTCCACAAAAAATGTCTAGCATGTACTGTGGCCCTATGACCCTACCACACCACCCTGAGCCGATCCACCCTATAGTCACTGAAATCCCTGTGACTGGTTACAATGGCATTGAACTTCACCTCAGCCTGAACGGCCGAAAGAACTCCAGTTCCCAGACTGATGAAAAACTGGTGGTGTTGCTCCTAAATGCGGGGTCATTGAAGAACATTGTTCATTATCTACTAATGAGTAAACTTATAGAACCGCTTAAGATGGCCCATCTTGTCAAAATATAGGCACATGACTGGGTCTCTCAGGCAATGTCGCCTCATATTCCTACTCTTCCCGCATAGGTAGCACACAACCTGGACACCAGAAGATGTATCCCACTTCCTCGGATCCCCACTCATAGACTATCTATGGCACTTCCTACTGTCAGTAAGAGGGATACCAACTCTAGATGTCTATCCACCCTAACAAACAACCCCAAAATCAATCAAATTTTGCTCGGTGATTAGCGCCAGGTTGACTATTGAGGTGATGGAATTCAGCATGAAGATGCTCACCTGATATCATATGTCTTTCATGAGAATATCCTAACACTTCATTTCCATTAATAACTCATCAACTCTTGGAATATGTGAAAAGTGCTAAAACCCTGTGAAGCGAGAAGAGTACTCCATGACTGAGAGAGTACACTACTCTAGACACATGAACTCTCTGGATCTGTTGGCCCAGAATGTTTCTTGGTAAATGTTTAATTGAAGGCACACTGAAAATCATCCAAATATATAACCTAATTTAATCCCACATATGATATCACATACCACAGTTTTTTAGAGGAATCTCGAAGCATAAACGTAGCAAGATTCACCCTCCTCTCTGTTGGTGTCTCTAGATGCTTGAAAATAGATAGTGTGGCTTCTAACCATGACTCTGCAGCCTGAGGTCCTCTATCCCTTGTGAAGGTGGGAGGATGTTGCTGCTGTATAACCCAAGTTAGCTCTACCATATAAGGATAAGGATGTGGTACTCCTAATAATGTTGGCATCAACCACATGAAGCTCCCTCGAAACTGTGCATCTACACCTGCATCCAGGATAACAGCTGGTGCCAAGACTGTCACTACAAAAGGATCTGCTAGTAGTCCCTAATCAGCCTTGTCTGGTGTGTGATCACTATCCTGTAACTGGCGTACAACCAGAGGATGTCTCGGTACCATGTCTCTATAAGGTCAAACACACACCTTAGATCAAGATTAACATGGATTGAAACAAAGAAGATCAAAAAGGGAACAAGAGAAAGAATGAATTTATGATTTCAAAAACATGGATATATGGCATGTATAACTCCTACACAATGTGTTCCTTTAATCCTTCACATGGGCATGCACTCCTTCTAACTCTAGTCGTGTAACAAAAAATACACAAGACATGTTCCTCCAAATATGTCATGTACATAATTCCTCTTCCCCTACCCTAGTTATTCTACACGACAAAACCCACACTGTTCTCCTAGAGAAATACTACACAACGTGTTTGTACTAGACATGGCATGAATTTATGAAGAACTTCATTGACCAGTGCTGTTAGTCACATGGCAGATTACACGGATGACTCTACATGGCGTTTTTTTTCGAGAAAAGATATATACTAACTACCCACTATACACCCATTTCGTTCGTCACACGGCTGGACACATGTTCTATACACACAGCTTGTACGTCCAGTACACTGCATATTTCACGAAACATATCCCATCCCCGTGTCTCAGCTCACACACGAAGTAACATGGTTAGAGACTATACGGCGTGTATATACATTTTATGGCATGTACATAATAAAAACAGTTCCTTGTCGAATATAATGGTACTTGGCGTGTATTTATCATTACACATCATGTATTCTGGGTTTTTCCAGATAGTAAGCCTCATAAACTACTCAAGAACCCATAAAACTTATAAATAAATATTAAAGTACCAAATTCTGATCTGTGAGGGCCCATACTCACTAGAAATAAACTCTTGGCATCTTATACATGACATATACAAGAATTAATGTGAAATGATCCACAAAATACCAATCCATGATAGCATATTACACCTTAGGGACCAAAGTCTGGTGTTCATTAAAGTGAAAATTAAACATTAGAAATACCCTATCAATCAAAAGGTATTCTATCAAGGAATCTGTCACAACATCATGCATATATAGCACAACATATATCACAACAACTTGCAATCAGTAATGAACCATAAATGGCATGGCAAGAATGAATGACATGTGATCTCTAGCAAGTGCCTTTTTGATGCATGAGATATCATACCCTCATCTCATCAGGTTTCAAAAGAAATAGGACCTAAATAACATCAATGATAACAACACAACGAATTTGATTCAACAAGTGATGAAATCAATTCAATTATAATAATTGAAAATCTAGAAAAAAAATAGCAATAATCGAGGTAAATTGGCTTTCCCCTATACACGAGTTAGCTACTTAAGGGAACATCTTATTACCAACTACGTATTCATTTATATCGCTGGATATAGGCTCCAAACAGTAAATTAAGAAGAAGAAAAATTATTCTGACACTACTTTGTAATGTACCGGTTCTGGGAGCCGCCCGGTGGTGCCCCAAACCTGATTGGTCAAATGGCCTAAAGCGCATTTCCGCAAATTCCGATGTCTGTCGACTAGCAGTGAGGGTCTTGGGTGTGATAGTGGGGAAAATACTCCCTCATTAGTAGAGTAATGCATCAAAAATAAAAAAAATAACAATAGAAGAAACATTAATAACATGCAACAAGTAAATAGAAGAAGAATGGATGTAATAAACCACTAGAGCACATATATAAATGATGTGTGATACATAATTCTTGGGAAGAATCCAAAAATTCACAATGCTGGAATACGTTACTAAAACAAAATTAAAATGGAAAATAAGTAAACCAATCCTCACCATCACTAGTATCATCTTGGTCCCATGCTCTCCATCTCCACAGTAGTCAAGTACCTGACGTAGAAGGGTGCTTTCCTTTATCTTGACCTATGTAAATATAATATTTTTAGGGCCAAAAGCATTACCCAAACAGGGTGTGAGATGAATCCCAGTAGAAAACCACCCAAATATTTGTTCTTAATAGTCGGTGAATATATATAGCAGCAATATGAAAAATGAAGAAATAAACAAGTACTCATGTAAACAATCCTATAGTTTAAATTACATCGATTATAATTTATTAGTTAAGAAACCAAAAATCATAAGTGAACCTCTGGGATGCATTCATAGCCTAAGCCCTATGGATCAACCAATAAAACCCAAGAAACCCTATAGGAAGTACTCCCAGTCTAACCCCTTCGTTTCAGCTTTAGAGAAGTCTCTCTTGGGAAGCACTCACCGTCAATTCACCCTGTGTTCTCGTATAGGTAACAATAGACACTCTCGGGAATCAATCAATGTACAATTCCACAAGTGGTCTTGTAAAAAGAATCTAAAGAAACTTAGATGGAGCACGAAGCCCATCCACCCTATGGTCTTGCAATGTAAAGGTAAACATACACTTTGAAGACGCCCTCAGTGTCCATTCTCTCTATGGTATACTACACCAGATTCCCACATCCCTGTTTAAATAAATCGTGCACAAACGGTGTATAGAAACCAAATTAAACCTCACGAAATACTTGGATAAATATTCTATAGTATCTCACAACATGCTAGATAAATTCACTCCATCATAATTATACAAGGCATGGAAAACAAAGCTGCCTAACCAAAAAAGATAGATCGAACGGTCCATAACAAAAAATCATTGGAAAACACATCCATATCATGGAAAGAAGAACCATATTCAAAATCAAATAACCTCTACTTAGGAACACAAGGAATAACTCTCATTAAACTAATTACTTGATTCGCACTATAACACTTTAGATATAAAAAATGCTAAAAGCGTTCAATCGAAGATAACTCACGAAAAAAAATGAATCGGGAAATGAGGCTCTAGAAGAAGGAAGATCTTACACTGGTGATTCCAATGCAATCGACGATGGTCGATTTTGGAGGACGAATGGCGAGTTGGGGGCTCGGAGTAGAATCTCCAGCCAAAGACGCTCCTGGATGAGATATGTAGAGAAGAAGGGTCTTCTATCAATGATACATGACTGAAGTCCATTTATGGTAATAAAAAGAAAGTCCACGTTGTTTTATTCATAGGTTCATGGTGGGTACTTGCTTTAACTATCCCCCACTTTAGGCGGTCTCGAGGTCACCCCACACGGCCTTGTACTCAGCAATTAAACAACCAGTACACGGTCACTCGTGACAACCAGGTACACAACATGTACTCAATAGTACATGGTGTGTAATCATTAAATTTCCAAAAAACTCCTCTTTTTCCCAACAACAACCAGAAACGAAAGAGATACCTGAAAAAAAGATCTGGGTTCATACAATTTTATATTTTGGTCAATTATTTTCTTATATGGTAATAATATATGTATGGTTCTTAATGTTTTTAATGGATTAATTATGTGAAATGATGAGATTTTAAAAAAATTTACTTAAAATTTAGTAATTCCCTATTGTAGCTGATTGGTAATATCAAACATAATATTTTTTTTTTGGTGTAGTGTATATACTAAACATTGATATATAATATAATGAATCACATTATCTTCAATTTATTTAATATTTAATTTGAAAATTTTAACTTTTATGGGGTATATGATTTCAACGATTACAAAATTGTAAGAAATTTCATAACAAAATTTCCTTTCATTAGGTTAAACATCAACTTCATTGATTATTATATTTTAATATTATGGATGAGATGAATATTTTATCTTATTTTGTATTTTAACTTTTTATTGGGGATTTACATATAATATCCACAACTGATTTATTTTATTAATTATCACTTCAATGATATGGTACATTTAAGGGACACTATATTAAAATAAATATCTCTAATATTTAACATAAAAATATCTTTTCAATTATGTCAATTATTTCCAAAATTGTTTACAAATTATTTTTACTATCGTCTTATGATTTGTTTATAATCAATTTTACACTTTTTTTTCTTTTTAAAAAATATTTTGAAAGGATTTTTTCATTTTGTGAATTATGTTCGTTGTTAATTATTTAAAAAATATGGAAGGAATGTTTTTTTATGTTATATAGAATGAAAATATTGTTCTTACAACATGAACCTTTAATGAATAAATGATTCCTATAAAATATGATAAGTTGTTTTCAATGAAATAGTTTCTCCTTTCAATTTTCTGGTATTAAACAAATATTTTATAATGGAATAGTTGTTTCCTTGAATAATTATTCCAAGTGATCTTTCAAATTCATTTTCCTTCATTGATGGAATCCATTTATGTTATTTATAATTTATAGGAATTTTGATTCAAGGACACTATACATATTCTTTCTCTGAATTCTTTATGATTATGATTAAATGATTTTTTTCAACATTGTTACTTTTCCCTAAGTTATTCTATGATGTAATGTTTTTGAAACCATTTCTTTTCAATGGGTTATTAATTGTTTAAATTTTTATGAAATCCATTTCTTTTCGTGGGATTTGATATGATGAATGATTTATGATTATGTATAACACATAAGGTTGTTGTTTTATTTTTTTGGGGGTGGGACTTATATATCCCTCCAAATAATTGTATAAATCATTCTATCTAGGTAAAAAAAAATGGAAAACAAGTTTATGGGAATAATCCAAAATGGGAATGAGGTGCATCATAATCCACTAAATAGATGGTATTAGTAGTTAACCTCCACATTTGAATTATTATTTTTATATCTAATAGTTCCACAATTTTATGACATGAGAATATGGGTCAATAATCCTTTATGAATATTTCTCCATCATAATGTTCATTTTTTTCTAATATGATAATGTTTCTTCCATGAATCAAGTTTATGATCTATGATAGGGTTGTTATGATCCTCATAAGATATTTTAATTATCAAAAACCTTAGTCTTATCTTATAATTTCTTATCGTCTTGGATTTATATCTCCCATATTTACCCTTACTGAGCATCTCATAAGAAAATCCATACTTAACAGTTCCATAGAATAATAAATCATTCATCATATCCAAACCCACCACTACTAAAAAAGAAGCCTTTAAAAATTCTAGAATAGCACATTATCAACTCTAAAAAAGCATTGAATACTAGAAAACTGATAATAGACTATGGAATTTATTAGTACTAGAAAAATGATGATAAATGGGTCCTCTATCGGTACCAAAAAAGCACTGATAAATCACCCCTTTTCAGTGCTTCTTATCATTATTAGTGGACCCATTTAAGAGTGGGTTTTAGCCCTATTAAAGAAGGGGAATATATTTTTTAGAGGATATATCTTCCTTAATCCCATAATTAGTCTTTCCATGACCACTTTTATAGTGTTTCACCTGTTTATTAGTGCATTTCAGAGCTATATCACCTTTATCAGTGCATTGAGAATTTCTAGCTTCATGCATGCCCACATGGATTCAAACCCTGCACCTTTCCTTTGAAAATGGAAAGCCTTTAACACTACACCATGTTGTTTTTCTTCTTCATCAAATGACACTTATATATATATATTCATATATATTGTTTCTTTATATATTTATATAAATATTTTTAAAAACATTGATAAAATATTTGTGCATGTAATTAAATATATACATATATTTATTTAAATATATTATATAATATATTCATTTACATACACTAGAATAAAAAATAAATATATATCAATTTTTTAAAACAAACATATATGTATATATAAGCATTATAAATATATTTGTATAATATCAAAAACTGTTAGATATGGTTGTATATACATTTTTAGAATATGTATTTACTAAAATATATTTTAATATTCATATATATATATATTAATTATTTACACACACTTGTTTATAAATAAACATTAATTTTATAGGTATATATATACATATAATTTTATTTTTATAAGGTAAATAAAATGGATAATTTTTTATTTTAAATAAAATGAATAATAAATATTTATTTTATAAATTCATAAATACATTTTACGAAATTATTTATGTATATGTATCTGTAAAATTAATTATTATAATTAAATATAATAAAATATGTGTTCATTTAAGGATAAAAAAATATTATGTGAATAACAATATAATCTCAAAACCATAATAAAACAATGATTGTAATCCCTATGAATAAATTTGGGGTCCACTACAAAATGAAATATGTCCCCTTTAAATGAGGATTAAAATCTATAAAATGTAAATAAATTGGTGTACCCTGAATAGAAACTCAGTTTCGGTGGCCTTCGATGTATTTTTTTGACTCAAAGAAACATGATGGTGTCTCCTCAGTTCGCTATGGCGTATAGACCATTGAAAAAATTAATTTTATTTGAGGTAGAGCCCAAACAGACACCCAAATCAAATGTTATATAGTTTGAAGATCGAGTTACATTTTCTAATTTTTTTAATCTTTTATTAATTTTTTTTTATTTTTTACCTTTAAATTGAAATTAAATGACTACTACTCGATAATAATTAGAAAATTAATAATTATATTTTTTAAATTATTTTATAATTCATTTTCATTAAATATCTTATATTTTAGGTGTAAATTTATAAATAACTTTCTAAAACATATTTAAAATATATATATTATAATTATATTAATTTAGAAATAACTATATATTAATATATTAAATTTAATTATTTTTCTAAATATACCTGTTATCAGTTCTAGTAAAAAAGTGATGGTAAATGGTGTTATTTATCAACACTTCTAAAAATGAACTTATAATGACCCCCTATCAAATCTTTTTTATAAGCACTAATAAAGACCCCCCTATTGTCTGTGAATTTTTTGGCACTATTAAATACCCCCTTTAACAATGTTTTTTCAAGCACGGGAAAAGTGGGTCTTTAAAAACACTTTTAACGAGTGCTACAAAATCCCTAGCACTAGGTAAAACTAGTTTTTTATTAGTTCATGAAAAGAAACTGGTTTCATTAACATTTCATCATTTCATAACTCATGTAAAAGAAATGGGATAAAAAAAAATTCATTACATCATAACTCATGGAAAAGTGATCAGATTCATAAAAATTATGCCATTATAAACATAAACCATTTAGAGAAAAAATTATTATTGTATCCATGAATCATAACCCTATTAAAGTAGAATTAATATAAAATCATGTCATCTTATATGAAAAATTATTTTTAATGATCATATGTAAAATTTATTCATGGTAGGTACTTTTCCATTATGAAAACATTTTCTTTGAAAATCCTCACAATTAAAAAGTAATTACTTTTCCTTGAATATAATATTTTAATATTATGTTGTAAGCTTCAAATAATTAAAGGGTGATGATGGTTGAAATTTTTTCTCATTCCATATAATTTAAAAAACAATCCTTTTGTATTTTGTTAGAAAATTTATAAAGATAATAATTTTTAATATCTATAAAAGGAATCCTTACCAACTGTTAGGTAAAAAATTAAAAATTATAAAAAAAAAAATTAAAAGAAAATCATAATATAATAGTAAGGAAATTTTTGGAGACAATATTAATATAAAAACTATATTAAAATACAAGTAATTTTAAATTGACTGTTTAAAAATGAAAATTTTAAAAGAAATGCCATTTTAAATATAATATTGTGGAAGTGTGAATTAATAATATGATTTGATTATGTGTATCAACTATAAATCCACAAAAAAACATTTGTAAATAAATGATAAGATATTAAAAAGTAATCTCAAATATAATCTTATTGTGGATTAGTCAATGAAGTTGAATTATTAACAAATGAAAGGAGATTGAGTTCAAAAATCCCTTACCACCTTATAATTAGTCGAATCATATTACCATAAAAGTAATTATTATAAAATGAGATTAAGAGATGTTTTTTAATAAATTAACCTCATTAATATAATCTCATTGAGGGACCAGTTATGGATATTAGATTTTTCCTTTGGGTGAGAAGAGAATATCCTCGACATGGGGAGAGAGGGGATGAGGGAGTTGGGTTTATATTTGAAAAGCATAATGTCTTGTTAGGATAAAGGGGGTGGTGAGGGGGTCCTATTTTTATTTGAGGAGGGGTGGTTTTAAAAGATTAAAAAATGAATATTTAATATTTAAATCCAACCAAATTTGGTTGAAATTAATTCCAAATAATTTTTTTGATAATTAATGTTTTAAAGGATGGTAATTGTCAATTACCCATCTACTATCTACTTAATGTTGTATTATGTAGTAATTTATTCTTTTACCTTTTAAATTTAATCCTCTGCATTATTTTACCTATACCATTGAAAATATTGTTTTCACCATTATATATTTTTTGAAAAATATAAATTAAATTCTTCTTATAAATTAATTTTGACCCTCTAATATCAAATATGGAATCTATTTTACAAGATTCAATTTATGAATGTAATAAAAATAAATTCTAAATATATTATGTTTATAAATCATAAAAAATATTTTTTATTGTTAAAATAATGAATTTAAATGTATCTATGCATGTGTTTGTAAATTTAATACCATATTTTTATGTCATAAATTAAGTAAATTTTGATTACTTTTTAGGATAAATCCATTTTTACTAAACATAATTATATACATTTATAAGACATGAACATAAACACTTTTAAATTAAAACAAATCATGTATTAAAATTCATAATATGTTTAAAATAATTATATATGACGTCCACATATACTATCATAAATGAAAATATAAAATTTTTGTTGAAAATATAAAATTCACTTATAAAAATAATACGTTCAATATAATCCCATTACCCTCAGTCCACATCAACATGTACATTCTTTTTCTTCCTATTCTTCAGGTAGTGCCTTTGGTTAACAACTTAAGACAATTGAGGGTGGTGGTTTTCCTAAAAAAATACCCCTAGAATGTGTAGAAGTATTCTAGGAAGATATTTGGGGTGGTATTGGATAAACCAAAATGGGTTTGAAGTGTAATTAAATGAGTGGAATATGTTACATTTTATGAGAGAGGAGAGGGGTACTTGGGGAATTTCATAAAATATTAAATTAATATAAATTTGTTTTCAATTAAAAATAGATAAAACATGAGTTATATTGATGATAAGATGAGTTTATGTTGAAATCATTTCAATTAGTTGTTTTTTATGTAGGTTTAGGTCACTTTATTACCCTTATTATTTAGTTTTATCCAACATTTAACCCTTTTAAAATCATACCATTAGAACAATGCTTTTTACTCTTTGAGGGTCATTATTTTTACTATATTATGCCAAAATAAACATAATTAGATCATGGTTAGATTATGATATATATTTTCAACCATATCCTAATCCATTTTCAGAAATTATTATATATAGGAATTTTATATCATTTAATAAAATATTATTTACATTAAAATATCCTTAATGTAAATTTTGACACTATTCATTTAGTTGAATTTTAAAAATAATAAAATGAATAGTACAAATATCCTTATAATTTTATAATAGTTTGTGAAAAATAATATTAATTATAAAATAACTAATTCTCTTTGCATGTGCTAATTCTTTAATAAAAGTCATCACATTTAGAACTTCTATGATACCTGTGAATATATTTTCTAAACATGGGATTTGAATATAATTTCCCAATAAGGGGTTTTAAAACCCTTGAAAAATAAATTAATAAATGTTTTTGTAAAAAATATTTTAAAACACTTTATATCAAATATATATACTTTATATATAATAGAATTTTATAAATATTTATTAAATACTTATAATATTCAAATATATTAAAAAATTATCCTTTAAAAAATACTTCGGATTTATCCTTAAAATTCATTCGAAAATAATATTTCATTTATTGATTAAAAAAGATACATGTAATAACATATGAAACCCATTTGGATACCAACAGTATCACAAATAGGACAATTTGAGGTTAACATAGTGAGTTTATTCCCCATTCCTAATTATCACATTTGATACCAAAGTGCCGAATAAAATTTTAAGAAAACATATTTCTGAAGATATTAATTCCTCATTAACAAGCCATTAAAAAACACTACAAAAATATTACATTAATTATTTTCAAACAAGAAAATAAATAACATCTATCAGTTGAAAAAATCACATTTTTAGGACCGATCCATTACGTAGAAAAGAATTAATCACATTTAAATGTCATGAACATAAACACATTAAATTTAAAACAAAATTTTATATTAAAATGCATTATATTTCATGTTAAATTATATAATATGGATATATCTCTTAATATTCATGGAAATTTAAGAATTTGAAATCCATGATGCACATAAAATGATATATTTTATCCTTAATATTTTTTAGATAATTTAATAAAATCTATTTTTTTTAAACAAGTATTTTAAAATTAAATAATAACAAAACAACGTTATTTTTATAATTTTATATCTTGAAGTAAAACATTGAGTTTCCATAGAATAAAATAAGGATTTTGTTGTAAATAAAAAACCCTTAATGTATTTTTTAACAAAAATCATATTTGTTTTTGAAAAAAAATTATCCCATCAAAATTTGTTTTTAAAAGAATCAAAAGGTTTATACAAAATGTAAATTTTCCAATACTAATTTTCAAATTAAAATTTTTATATATTCACAAAAAACTAAATGATTTATTATTGGGATTTTTTGAATAAAATTGATATCATCCTTAAATATTAGGGGTTGAAAATAATTACAAAAACATGAATCTATGAAAATAATATTTTTATAAACCATAAAATCATAGAATATATTTCTATAAAATTAACTCTATTAATGATTTTAATTTAAAACCAAAAAATTTACATACATTAATATTTGATAATATTAACATCCCTTACAAAAATTGAATTCATTTATAACCTATAAATTAGAGGGGTTGGAAATAAATAAATATTATAAATACCTTAAATTGATATGAATAAACCACGAAGCAAACTAATTTTCTTCTTATTTTATCCTTAGATATTTACTCTTTTTTATATCAATATCGTGTTCCCTCATTTTAACCACAACAAAAAACATAGAATAATGGTTATCATGTCTATAACCCCTTACCTCTTCATCGTTTCTTATCCCACACATGTATATATACACTCAACAAAAGTTAATAAATATACTTGTACATAAATTATAGTTGTTTCATGTATAGGTTGATAGATAAATTTTAGTTGAAAAATAATAAACTAATTTATGAGAATTCATATATAAAGCATGAATATATATATATATCTTTAAATAAGATATCCATAACCAATGTATTTGATTAAATTTTATGTTTATGTTCATAAATATCAGGGCCTCGAAAAAAATAAACTAACCATAATGATAATAATGGTTTTATCATTGAATAATATCACTAATAATGTATAGTTAACATAAAATAATTCTATCTTAGATGAAAAATAATTAAAAGGATAACTTCTAATAATGAATAAAAAATATTTCTATTTTCAAATCATTTCTTTTTACATAGTGTCCAATTATAGAGGAAAAAATTTCATTGAAAATGACATTGAAATATTATAAAATAATCTTCATAAATTTTTTGATTTATGATGTATATAATAAAAAATCATTCTATATAATTAAAATGAACATTCATTTGGTATTTTTGATAGAAAATCATAATGAACCTCTTTTTTAATGACAAAAAGGAATCATTTCAATCTATTTTGTAAAAATTCAGACATGATTATATATGAATTTAAAACACATTATATAATTGTAAAATAATTTCTTAAAACAATTTTATAAAGAGTGTACATATATGAAAAATATAGTTTTAATAGAAATTTTGAAAAGGTAAATTTTAAACGAAAGTCCCTTATAAAAATAAAATCACGGAAGTCATTATAAATAAAATGCATCGATTATGTGTATCAGATATAAATCAATCAAACTTGTGTAAATAAAACATAATATAATAAAAATTCATTTCATACATAATATTAGAATTAAATAATCAATAAAGAGAAATTTTAACCAATGAATTGAATTTAATTTATGAAATCCCATACAGATATGTAATAAGTTGAATCATATGACCCATAAAAGAAATAATTATCGTATTTGTCATCGAATACATGATCATATAAAAGAAAAAGATAATAATAAGGTTATGTGACTATGAACATAACTTATTATATTCATACCAAACCTAAAAATAAATATTATTCATAAAATAAACATTTTTTTCAGATAACATATTCCATAAGATTGGTAAATCATCAAAAATAAATCTTGATCCATGAGATCATGTCATAAAACAGTAGTAACATTGTAAATATAGAAAACCATTTCATATTTCAAGGACAACTATCAAAAATATCAACATAGTGGATAAAGACACATCTATTTACCATAGTGGATCAAGATGCACATGTTTCTCATTGTTAATCAGGATGCCCATATTTCCCATTGTTGATCATGACACACCTATTTCCCATTGTGGATTAATCCCATTGACGTTATTCCCATTTTTCACATTAGATGTAATGATTTACCCAATGCATTATAGATATATATTTGTCCCACATGTCAAATAATAAAAACCAATCTAATGAGTTCCACATGATTATTACTCCGTCATCATATCATATAACATGAAAACAAGTGTTTTTCATATACAATTAATTATTTCATGACCCTTGGAATAGAAATTGGTTTCAATGACATTTTGTCAAAACATTACTTATGGGAAATTAACAACATTAATAAACATCAATCCATCATAAAAATAAACCATTCAGATAATTAATAAAGATATTATCCTTGATTCAAAACCCTACTAATGTATATATAACACAAAAGGATTACACCTTCTATGAAAAATTATTTTGATAGATAAAATTGAAAATTCATGAGGGAAACAAATTTTCCATTTTGAAAACACATTTTTTTAAAATGGTGCACAATTTAAAATGATTTATTTATAAGAACCTTATAATATTTTTTAGTAGGATTAAAATAAATAAATTATTATGATATCGGAAAAATTCACTCATAATTTATAACATAAAAAACATTTCTTTTGTATTTTTTCAAGAAAATTCACAATGAAAATTGTTTAGAAAAAAAAGAAAAATAATATATTCAAACCATTTTGGAAAAATTCAAAAATGAGTCAAAATTAATTTAAAACTTATAATAGAATAAAACAAACATTTTTTATGAAACACTTTTATAAGAAACACATAAGGATGAAAAATCATTTTTTAATGAAAACATTATAAATATAATTTTTAAAAAAATGTCTGTTATAAATAAAATATACATGATGTGAGCATTAATAAAATTATTCAATAATGTGTAACAATTAAATAACTACATAAAATAAGTAGAAATTCAATATAATATGATCAAAATTTATCTCACAAATAATATTGACATGTCATAATAAATGAAGTTGAAGTTTAACCGAATGAATGTAAATAGAGATAAGAAATATTGTATGACATTGTAATTAGTCAAATTATATTCCCCATAAAAGTAATAATTGTCTAATAAACCAATCATACCATGAAGATAATGATATTAATGATATAAAATATCAAAAGGAAGAATGTAAACCCCAAAAATTAAAATAGTGGTGAATACAATATATACCCTTTGAAAAAAACATTGATTTATTCTTAAACCAAATTTTATAGAATAATAATAAATTTATAAATAAACATTATTATTAACAAATAATAATAAAACATTGTTTAAACGTTAAGTATCTCTTGTAAGATAATATCTAGTTAATTTCAAGTGTTCAATCCCCATTTCTCATCATCTCATTTGATACCCATGTTAAAAAATTGAAGAAAAAATTTATAGAAGATAGTATTTTATAATTCTTAATCCACTATAAGCGTTCCAAAATAATACATATATAATTTTCATTGAATAAAATAATTTAATAACTTCTATGCTCGAAAAGAATCTCATTTTTTTTTGGAAATTCTCATTTTTAAGAGAAATCCATTTTTTCTAGTGGATCAAGATGCATACATTTCCATAATGGATCAAACCCATTGACTTGTTTCCTATTGGTATCTTCTAATATATAAAAAATTTACCAATAAAATGTAAGGAGATATAGGTCCCAAAAATCACATAAAGAAAACTATACATATGTTAAGAAGAAACATATAAACAATATTAGAACCCATGTAGTGAAATTTGGTTTTACAATCATGTCATCAGAGCGTAAACCATATAAAAGAAACAGGTTTCAAAAGTATCATGACATTATAAACACAAACCGACAATAAAAATAATAATGATAGTATCCTTGAATAATAGTCCAATTAAATCATAATTAATACCAAACAACATAATCATTGATGGAAAATAATTTTTCAAGATCACTAGAAATAATTTTTAAAAAACCATTTCCATTATTAATTCATTTCTCTTTAATGATCTGTGTAATTATAAAAGAAAAAAATTATTTGAAAAAAATATTGTTATATTTAAAAATTAAAATAAATTCATTAATCAATTCTGAATGTGGGGAAATCATCTCATGTAATTTTTGTAAAAAAAACATTCCTTCCGTATTTTATTAGAAAAGTAACAAAGATCTTCATTCAGAAAATGAAACAAATAATCCATTCAAACCTTTTTTGAAAAAGTAATGCATGATTTGAAATTATTTTAAAAATTAATTGTATAATAGTAAAAAAATTGGAAATAATTTTTTACAACACAAACATGGACTAAAAAGCGTGTTTTATGGGATACTTTAATAAGATAATTTTTATAATTATTTCCCTTATAAATATCATATCATTGATGTAGGAATTAATAAAATTAATTGGTTAAATTTATCATATGTAAATCTACATAAAAAATTGGTAATAAAAAATAAGATAATTAAATATCATCACACACATAATCATGATGTGGAGTAATAAATGAAGAATTATTTTAACAAAATGAGTGGATATTGAGATTTGAAATCGCTTACCAATTTCTAATCAGTTGAATCATATTATCCATAAAAGTAATAATTATAAAATAAAACATTGAATAAAATGAATATAATGAGATTCACGATATTTTATATAAAAAGTTAGTATATGCACCATATAAATGAAATAATTGGTGAATAAGGCATATATATTAAAGAAATAAAATGAGATGACAAACCCTTACCCCTTGCTTACCTTTATTTTTTCATAATTTAACCAAATATTATAGAGTATAAAGAATGTTATTACCCCATTAATAGACTTTAATTATATTTTTAATACCTTATTTGATAACATTATGACATATTACCCTCAAATTAATAATAATATTCCATTAATTTCTATGTTATTGTGGTGTTCATTTCAAGGTTTCATGATCTGTTCATTTTGGTGTAATTATAGATTTTATTTTGAAATTGATATATGTCACGACCCGTCCCTCGGGGCCCATGTCGTGGCTACCCCCATCTCGCCTTCCATAGGCCAGGGTCTAGCGACTAGCACCAAAGACATAATTCCCTAAAACTGGGAAGGCATTGCCTTTATAATTTGTAAACACACACACAAGAAAGCACATAACTGGATACGAATACCCAAGTAAAACTATATAACAAAAGAGTGATGAAAGTAAAAGGGGGTCGAAATACACTCCCAATAGTAAATTTCAAGAAACTGAATGTACTAGTACAACTAAAGTAAAAGGAAAACAACAACTAGTTCATCCTCCGATGTTCCTACCTGAAGGGTAGGTACAGATCATCTCCCCAGCACTCTACTTCCGTATGTATCCTATGTGTACTGACTCATATTAAGGTCCACCTCTAGGTACCATCCAGTCCTGGGACTCTTTTCCTCAGTCAGCACTGCCCATCGTTTGCATCCAACACAACTAGGTGTGGGCATTTCCCGTGCAGGGGTGAGTATAATGATACCTAATAGGGACCCTGAGACCCTCTAGGTCTCACCAAATTCAACAAGGATAAAAAAGTATGAAATCAACAGATAACCTTACCTAGGTATATGCCCATACATATAGCTATGTTATCAAGTAATACATCTCAATCATGAAGAAAACATAGAGGTTATGACTCAACTCACCCCAGGATTTATTCTAGGGGTTGTGTTAAATAACATTCCCAGTCACAACGTCAAACACCTCAGCTGTTGGAGAAGTCATCCTCTATCAATTATAGTGGGCCTACCGCATCAAATAGAGGCTCTTTACACTAACCTTTGACTACTGAGATACTTTCCTTTCCGAGTTCTGTGGGTCTACCACGTCACTCAGAGGCACTCCCCACCGTGGGTCTACCGCGTCACATAGAGGCCCTCCCCTTCAAGGCCTATTGAGGTACTCCTCATATCGACTACTGTGTTTCTGCTGCATCACAAAGAGGCACTCCCCACCGTGGGTCTGCTATATCAGCAAGTCACTCCCCACTGGGCATGTCGAGTTACTCCATGTCATAATGGTCAGTAGTCGTCAAGTCTCAACCAACCACTGGGTTCCTGCACTACGCTCGCTCTTTTGGTAGAATCCACTCCACAAGCTATTGGATGATATTACAACTTCTAGGAAGTCCCTTTATGAATTTTCGCAAAGGTCCACCACATCATAGTGGTCTGAACATAATAGAGGGTGCGTCAATCAGACGCCCGGTCTGTGAATTATTAGCCTTTTTGTCTCGGGGGCTTGGTTGGATTCATGTTCGATCCAACCTGACCCTTCCCCATCTTAATCCAAAACACAATGGGGTATCACTAAAAGGGACCGTGTCACTCCATTATTTCGAATGCCACTGACGGTTCTTCAAACGGATGTATAGTTCCAATGTTATGACCAAAATAATGTAACTGCGTCATAGTGGGCCCCGGTCCGGTCTAACCTGGTCAGACTGACCCGACCCAACCCGACCTGGGATGACCTAGTTTCGGTCGACCTGGCCCGTAGTACGGCTCATTTCGCGAGGGCCATGAGGATGGCTCAGCCGAGGGGTACCGTGAGGGAGTGGACGAGTCGCGGGTATTGCCAAGGCGCGAACCCTTCATGAGGACACGGACCGGCCACCGGGCACAGAC
The DNA here is from genome assembly GCA_963277665.1 of Viscum album. Classification (NCBI taxonomy): domain Eukaryota; kingdom Viridiplantae; phylum Streptophyta; class Magnoliopsida; order Santalales; family Viscaceae; genus Viscum; species Viscum album. The sequence goes on along the minus strand of OY728122.1, from coordinate 811,685,117 downwards.
TGGAAGCGCGGGAAATAGACCGACCACGAGGGCGTAACCAAGCTGTGTGGGCATAAACCAATCTTGAGGGTGGCGGACCGGCCACATGGGCGTGAACTGGCCGTGAGGGCGTGAATAGTCTGCAAGGGCATGGACCGGTCGCGGGATGGCAGTCTGGCCATGGGTTGGTGGTTCGGTAGCGGGTCGGCGGTTGGGTTGGGGGTAGGTGGACCGACCGAGGGTCGGTAGTCCGGTTGTGGGTCGTCGAACTGGTCGTGGAGCGGCGGTCTGGCCGCAGGACGACGTTCTGGTGGCGGCGACGGCGGCTCGGCGGACGATGGTGGCGGCTCGGCGGACAGCATCGGTGGCTCAGCAGACGACGTCAGCGGCTCAATAGACGGCAGTGGGGGATCAACGGATAGCGGTGGGAGCACGGTGGATGGCGGTGACAACTCGGTAGAGGGGTACCACGAGGGCGGAGCCGCGGGGCGCAGAGGTCGCAAGGCGGTGGTGGACGAGGGGTGTTGTCGTTGTGATGATTCCCTCATCGCATTCAATGCCACAAATCATCACAAGATTTTCTGAGGGGTCGGGCCATGTTTGTTTGGCATGTACCCTCTGTGTTAGTTTAGTAGAAAACGGCTCAAAATAAACAAGAATTAAGAATGTCAAACCCTCCCACAATGACTGTTCCCAACCCACAATGAAATCATCTACATTCTTTGTTTTAAAAAAAAGAAGAACATGGGAATATAATCACACAAAAATTAATCCCCTACCTTGGATTATTCATTGACAAAGATCTCTAGGGAGGAGACGATGTTATTGGGGAAGGAAAGGTGATCATCGATTGAAGATGTCCCATGTTGGAGGATTTCCAGAGGAAGAATTTCATCGTCGAGGTTGGAGTTCTTCGTTCGGAGAAGATGTTATTCGTTGGCGTTCCTTCTCCATGAGCTCCTTCTCTCCCCAATTCCACCCAAATGAAATGATAGCCCCCCAAATAATATATTATGAGATCTATTATGTTTGCTGTCATAAAATACAAATTGGTTTAATTAATTACTTATCATTATTAAGTGGGGGAGGGTTGGCATAATAAATTATACAGGTTTGGAACAATTAATGTGGAGGAAGTTCAAGAGGCTCCTCTACATTAATGAGGGATTTGAAGAGGTTTAGGCCTCGTGTGGTCCCCACCACCATAAACTCTCATGGGAGGTTATGCTCGGGTGGTCCCCACCACTATAACCTCTCATGGGAGGTTACGGTATGGCCGTCCCCACTTCCCAACTCCCACATGGAGGTTTTAACAAATAAAATAAAATCAAAATGTAGTAAAATTTTATTTTTATTCTATTCTTTCATGAAAAACCCAAAAACTAACTCCCACCCTCGACCAACTGTCATCAAGGTGAAAGTCACATTAAGAAAATACTAGCGATGTGAGTTCAACGGTGCCCTAGGATTTCAATTTAGAGAAAATGTTCAAAAGTTAGAAAAAACACACTCGCACGTTAACTGAACGCAGACGAACAAAAGTTATGAAATTCATTCTCGGGACTCCGATCCTCAAAATCACACACCATAAATTTTCACGGGCTCGTAAAATTTATATTTAATTAAAAAAAATTAATGGAAATTCCAGGTCCTTACATTCTCCCCACCTCTGGGCTTCACATCCTCGTAAGCTACAACTCAAACTAAGGGAACAAGTTGGGGTACTAATCATGTATCTGAGCCTCCCGCTCCCATGTGCTCTATTAGAGGTTCATGTGCTGACAAAGAACGCACACCAGAGGTATCGACCGTCCATGAGGGACCTGATCTATTTGATCCACAATCTCTACTGGAACCTCTGTAAAATTCACCCCATCATCGATGTACATCTCGCCATGGTTGATGATGTGAGAAGGGTCGTGAATGTATCTCCTCAACTGGGACAAATGGAAGACATCATGCACCCCGTTCAACTGAGGTGGAAGATCTTAGCAGTATTCCACCTCGCCAACTCTGCTGAGGACTTGAAAAGGTCCGATGAATCTAGGAGATAACAGGTCGACTCGGCCAAATCTCCATCGACCTCGCCGGGGTGAGACCCGTAGAAAGATTTGGTCGCCATCCTCAAACTCCAGAGGTCTCTGTATCCTATCAGAATATGAATCCTACCTGCTCTAGGTAGTCATAATCTGCTTCTGGATGATCTGTACTTTCTCTGTGGTAGCTCTTACCATCTCTGGTCTCACTTGTGCTGACTCCCCTGGTCAGTCTAGCACAAAGGTGATCTACAAGTTCGCATGTACAACGTCTTGAAAGGTTCCATCCAAATGGTGTAGTGATAGATGTTGTTTTATGAAAATTCCACCAAAGTTAAGTGATCCTCCCAACTATGATCGAAGTCGAGGACACAATCACACAACATGTCCATGAGGGTCTGAATGGTCCGCTCAGTCTGGAAATCCGTCTGGGGATGGAAGGCGGTGCTCAAACGAAGATATGTCCCAAAATCCTCATGAAACCCCTTCCATAGCTGGGAAGTTAATGTGCATCACGATCATAGATTATTTTCAAGGGTACTCCATGTGACCACACAATCTTCTGCACATAGAGGCATCCCAAGCTCTCTACTGATCCCTGCTCTCTGATCAAGAGGACATGGGACGACTAGGTGAGTAGGTCGACGATCACCCAAATCGAGTAATGACCTTTGGATGTATGTGGAAGTCCTATCATGAAGTCCATGGATATCTCGTCCCACTTCTACTCTTGGACTTCTAAAGGCTGAACGAAGCCTACTGGTACCTGATGCTCTGCCTTCACATGATGACAAGTGAGTCATCGAGAGAAAAAATCTGATACTGATTTCTTCATTCTCGGCCACCAGTGCTATTTTCGGATATCCTTGTACATATTCACCCATCCTGGATGTACCGCTTGAGTGGATGTGCAGAACTCCCTCAACAATTCCTCCTAAAGTTAAAATGGTACCATGACATTTCATATGAAGAGGATGACGTGCTCCCCACCTTTAGAAAATCCATAAGGTGTCTGTCCTATGGATATCTGAGCACGTCATGCCTCGCAGTCAGCATCCCCACACTTTGCCTCCCTGATTCGCTGAAGAAGTGGGGGAATGACTATAAGAGACTGAAGGAAAATTGCTCCATATCTATCCACAAAGGATATCGGCAAAGCAGCCAGCTGCTCTAGTGCCTTGCCTAGAAGCTTTATACCAGACCCCCCGTTGAGTGCCTCTACAACAACATTCCCCTTCCTATGAGCATAGACTATCTCAAAGTCATAGTCCTGAACGAACTCAAGCCAACATCGATGTCTCAGTGTCAGTTCTTTCTGAGATAAGATATACCTGAGACTCTTGTGATTAGAGTACACTATAAAACATTAACCCATCTGATAGTGTCGCCACATCATCAAGGTGAATACCACTGCTGCTAACTCCAGGTCATTGGTAGCATAGTTCTGCTCATGATGTATCAACTATTGAGAACCAGATGTGATCACTGCTTTCTCCTGTATCAGGACACATCTGATTATGGTCCCTGATGTGTCGCAGTTGATTAAGTACCCTATGCCCTCCTCTGGAAGCCTCAAGATGGGGGAACTAGTCAGCCTCTGCCTCAGGTCCTGAAAAATCCGTTTGCATTTCTCTAACTAAACAAAGGGTTTACCCTTCTTATTTAATGTTGAAAGAGGTTTTGTAACTTTGGAGAAGTCTGGCACAACCCTCCGGTAGTATCTAGCCAAACCCAAGAAACTCCATACCTCTGTCACACTCCTAGGTAGCTCCCCAGTAAGAACCGCCTCAATCTTTGCTGGATCCACTGCAACTCCAGCTTCTGATATGACATGTCGCAGAATGTGAACCTCTCGGATCCAAAACTAGAACATCGAGAGTTTACCATAAAGCTACTGCTCTCGGATTGTGTCCAGTAATACCAGAAAATGATAGCCATTCTCCTTCTCAGTAGTCAAGTAGATCAGAATGTCATCGATGAAGACCACTAACAAGGGATCAAGGTATGGCTAAAAGATCATGTTCATTAGTCCCATGAACACTGCAAGAGCGTTGGTCATGTTGAATGGAATAACCAAGAACTTTTAATGGTCGTACCGACATCTAAAATCCATCTTCTGTACATCCTCATCTAATAATATGAGATGGTGATAGCCTGATCTGAGGTATATCTTTGAGAACCACCGTACCCCCTTCAGCTGATCAAAGAGATTTTCAATCCTTGGGAGTGGGTACATGTTCTTCACGGTCACCTGGTTCAGATGACGGTAGTTAAAACAAAGTCTCAAACTCTCAATCACCTTCAGGGGGAACCAAATCGGGGCTGCACAAGGAGAAACACTGGGCAAAATGAATCCCTTCCCCTACAAGTCCTCTAACAATACTCACATCTCTCGAAGCTCCGTGAGATCCATTTGCTATGATGGTGTATATATCTGTGTCATCTCAGGGTACAAGTCAATGTAAAAGTACACATCTCTGTGAGGAGGTAGACTCATAACATCATCAGGGAAAACATCCATGTACGGGTCCACCAATATAGGATAGCTCGGTCTCTCCACATTTACAGTTCCAAGGGTAAGGTTAGCCATCTAATGAGTGATTAGTTGCACTCTGCTCCGGGTAAGTCCATCCTATACTGCAAAGGTTACCTTCTCACTGGTGAAGGTAAACCTCGTCCCATATGTGCAGACACACCGCACCTTGTGCCTAATACAGTATATCTGTGCATGGACTATAGATAAACAGTCCATACCAAATATAACATCATAAGGCCTCGACGCTGCTACTGAGAGATCACAGCTGATGATCTCTCCTCCTAGAGTAATCTCACACTACTGGCACCAGTTCGTAATCATCGAATCTACTCCCGTAGAATTATATAGCCATAAGGATTGAGGAAACGGCTCCATTATAATCTCCGAGCTCCAAATGAGGGCAGTGGAAATAAATGAATGACTGAAACTTGTGTCTATAAGAACTATAGATAAGGGGGAGTAGACACAGATCGTACAACGTATCATATCTGGAGTGCCATGATCATAAGTCTCAACTACCTAGAGCTGAGCTCCCTCTTGTCCACCACTCCCTGTTGTCAGGGTGGACCTCCTGGTGGTGGTGGAGGTAACATCTCAAATCGTCGACCACCACGAGATGCATGACCAGCTCCTCTGCCAGGTCTTCATTCTCCCGACAGACCTCCTCGGTCGAATCTATGTCTCTGCCTGGGCGGTCCTTCGACCATCTTCTGATCATCTGTATGGTGGTTCGGATAGTCACGAGCCATGTGACCATGCTCGATGCATGCATAACACTTTCCTCTAATGGTATAATTGTCTCCATCTCGGGTTCCCTAAATAATGGATCTGGGGTCATGCAGTCATCCACTAGCAGGTCTGGTCCTCTTGGAGCTCGGCAACATCTTCCTGCTACCTGCTGCTGAAGACTCTGCTACATGTCAACTAGTAGTGGGTCTCTCTGTTGGTGACTGCTCAGCAAGGAAACTCTCCACCAAGAGGGCTCTCTCTAACACCTCCGCCTACATCGGGATGCTAAATGAGATCATCGAACCCATGATCTCCTTCCTGAGTCACTGCTCGATGGTTCGGGCCCTAAAGAATGGGTCCCGCACCATATATGTGGAGTAGCGTGAGTGGACGGTGAACCTCACTGAGTACTGAGACAAAGTCATGTTGCCCTACTATAAATTAAGAAGATCATGTATGCACACTATGCAATGAGTTGCTGGGACAAACTCTACCTGAAACAAGCACTCGATGTCTACCCAGAGAAGTGTCACCTCGTCATGAACCTAGAGCATCAAGCTCCACCATCTACCCAATGATTCATGTAGAAGGCTGGTGGAAAGTATCACCATAAGATTGGCTAGTGTCCCTATGAGTCAGAAGACTCTCACCACAACCTCCAGCCCATCCTCGGCTACCTATGGATTTGTCTCTCCCCTGAACCTGTGTGGCCTCTAGCACTGGAACTTGTGCAACGTGCTCAATCTACATGCACCATCTGCTATTGGGGATGGTGGCATCAGTGGCCCAACGGGTAATAGTAGCGCTGGTGCCTCTACTGGATGAGGGCCCCCTACACCGAGGCCTCATCACTCGATGGGCTATTTGAGCATACAACTCTCAGAAATCTAGTTGGCTATCTGTGTGGAGGAATCCTGAAAAGAAACAGGTGCGCTACAGTTAAAAAGTTATACTTGGTGATCTGACCTGTTGAGATGACTCAAAAACATCACAAAGCAGACTCTTCAAAACATGCACACAATCGGTGTTTTCATGCACTGAGTCAGATATCAGAATTTAGGGTCCTGGTGAGTGGATACGTTTTCCGCTGCACCAACACTGAACTCCCTAAACTTAAAACCACACTCATTACCCTTAACACTATTGCTTTATAGAAAATATCAGAGTCCTAGTTTATTGGTAGAACCGACTCCACTAATACCAATTTGTCATGACCTGTCCCCCCTGGGCCTGTGTCGTGACTACCCCAATCCCTACTTCTAGAGGCCATGAGATGGAGACTATCCCCAAAGGCATAATTCCCTAAAAATAGGAAGCAATTGCCTCTATATTCTGAATATACAAACACAAGCAAGCACACAGCTCGATACGAATCACCAAGTAAAACTGTATAACAAAAGAGCGATGAAAGTAATAGGGGGCCAAAATTCAAGACCAACAGTAAAGTAGAAGAAACTGAAAGTACAAGTACAACTGAAGAAAAAGGAAAAGAACAAATGGGTTGTCCTCTGAGGGTCCTACCTGATGGGTAGGTACATATTGCCTCTTCAGCACTCCTCATCCGTCTGTCTCCTCTATGTTCCAACTCGTCATAAGGTCCACCTATGGGTACCATCCAGTCCTAGTACTCTCGTCCTCAGTCAGTGTTGTCCACCGTCTACATCCAACACAATAAGGAGAGGGCATAGCCTATGAAAGGTTGAGTATAATGACACTCAGTAGGGACCAGGAGACCCTCTATGTCTCACCAAATTCAACAATGATGAAACAAAAATTATGAAATCAACAGATAAACTTACTTAGGTATATGCCCATACATATACCTAGGTTATGAAGTAATCCATCTCAATCATGGGGAAAACACAAAGGTTCTGACTCGGATCAAATGAAGATTTATTCTATGGGTAGTGTTAAGTAACATTCCCAGTCACAACATCGAACACCTCGGCTGCTAGATAACTCCTCCTCTTTCGAGTAAAATGGGTCTGGCACATCACACAAAGGTGCTTCCTACTAACCTTGGACTACTGAGGTACTCCTCCTATCGAGTACAGTGGGTATTCCGCATCACACATAGGCACTCCCCACCCTGGGTCTGCAGCGTCACATAGAGGTGCTCCCCCTCAAGGAATGATGAGGTACTCCTCCTGTCGAGTATCATGGGTATTCCAGGTCACACAGAGTTTCTCCACACCGTCGGTCTTCCGCTTCACCGAGGCGCTCCGCACTAGGCAAGAAGAGTCTATCCGAGTCAAAACGGTAAGTAGCCGTCAAATATCAGCCAGCCACTGGGTTCCCACACTATGCTCGCTCCTCTATGGGAGGATCCTCTACACAAGATATTGGTTGATACTCCAACATCCATGAAGTCCCACCAAAAAAGTTTCACAAATGTCCACCACGTCATAAGGGTCTCAACGTAGCAGACGGCATGTCAATCGGACGCCCGGTCTATGATTTATTAGCCATTTAGTCCTGGGGTCTCGGTTGGATTCGTTCTCAATCCACCCTTACCGTTACCCATATTAATCCAAGACATAGTGTGCTATTACTCAAAGGGACCATCTCACTCCATGATTTCTAGCGTCACCGAAGGTTCATCAAACGGATGTCTGGTGCCAAAGTTATGGCCAAAAGAAAGTAATTAGGTTGTAATGGGCCCGAGTCCGGTCCGACCTGGCTCATAGTGTGGCCCGGCCCGTTAGGTCTGACTCGGCCTACGAAGGTCATGAGGGTTCCATGAGGGAAGTTCGTCTGAGGGGTATCGCGAGGGCTCGGACCTGCTGTGGGTACCACGAGGGCGTGGACCAGCCACTGGGGAATGGATCGGTCACAAGGGCGGGGATCGGCTATGTGGCATGGACCCGCTATGACCGTGAGGGTGCATACTGGGTGGGAGGGCGGTAGACCAGACACGAAGGAGCAGACTGGCCACAGGTCGCTGGCCTGGCAGGGGGAAGGCGGACCCACCGCGGTTGATGGTCTGGTCGCGCGTCGGCGGATCGGCCACGGGTCGGCGGTCCGGCCGTGGATCGGTGGACCGGACCTAGGGTGGTGGTCCGGCCATGGGATGGCGATCTGGCGGTGGCGGCTCAGCGGATGGCAGCAGCGGCTCGATGGATGGAAGTGGCAGCTCATCGGCCGTGAACCGCGAGGGCAGAGCCACGGGGCGCGGATGTCACGAGGCGATGCCGGCGTTGTGCCAACACCCTCATCGCATTCAACACCACAAATCATCATAAGATTTGTGAAAGGGTCGGTCCATTTTTGTTTGGCCCATACCCTCCGCGTTTGGGTGGTAGCAAATTGCTCAACATAAAAAAGAATATAGAAAATCAAAACCCTCCCACAATAATTGTTCCCAACCCATAAATAAATCATCTACATTCTTTGTTAAAAAAATAAGAACATGGGAATATAATCACACACAAATTAACCCCCTACCTTGGATTGTTCATTGATAGAGATCGTGAGGGATGAGATGATGTCCTTGGGGAGGGAAAGACGGTCATCGATTGAAGACGTCCCACATAGAAGGATGTCCTGAGGAATAATGTTGAAGTCGAGGTCGGCGTTCTCATTCGAAAAAGAAGTTATTCATTGGTGTTCTTTCTCCAAGATCTCATACTCTCCCAAATTCCACCCAAATGAAATTATAGCCCCCCAAATAATAGATTATGAGATCTATTATGTTTGTTGGCATAAAATTAAAACTGGGTTAATTAATTACATAGCATAATTAAGTGGGGGAGGGATGGCATAATAAATTAAGGAGGGTTGGCGCAATTAATGTGGAGGAAGCTCAATAGGCTCCTCCACATTAATGAGGGAGTTGTAGAGATTTAGGCCTCCGGTGGTCCCCACCACAATAACCACTGATGGGAAGTTCTGCTCGTGTGGTCCCCAACACCATAACCTATCATAAGAGGTTAAGGTATAGCGGTCCCCACTTCCCAACATCCACATGGAGGTTTTAAAAAAGAAATAAAATGTTGTACAATTTTATTTTCCATCCATTATTTAATGACAAACCCAAAAACTGACTCCCACCCATGACCAACTTCCATTGAGGTGAATGTCTCTTTAAGGGAATATCGACACTATGAGTTCAATGGTTCCCTCGTGTTTCAATTCTGAGCACCAGTTCAAAAGTTAGAAAAACCCGCTTGTACTTTTACTAAATGTACCCAAAACAATGTTCAGAAATTCATTCCAGGCACTCCGGGCCTCAGAATCATGCGGCGTTAATTTTCTCAGACTCGTAAAATTCCCATTTAATTAAAAAAATTACATGGAAATTTAGGGCCTTACAATATAAAACCCTCTAAGTGAAATTAAATGGAATTCAAGCACTTCCATATGTTTAATTAGTCCAAAATATAATTTTTATTACTCATATGAATATTAATCATTGGATAAAATATTAATGATAAATGTTTAGATTAATTTGGTTGTTTTTTCAACTATGACGAACTAGATTCATTTAATTTAATATTATTTATATAAATATATTTTTTACAAAACATGAAATATGTTATAATAATACTTTATAAATCTTATTTTTACCAAAGTAATACTATTATTAAAACACTTGAAGGTAGTAATGGAAAAGGAAAAATCATTATCCATAGGTCTGGTTAACCACCATTATTTGGCCAGTGGTTTCATTTCAATGAATATGCAGAGATAAGAAAATAATTGTATAAAATATATTTCATTAGAAATATAAAATTCCATAATTTACTTGATACTATATTTATTATTCTTTTATTTGATAAAGTGGTGAAGAGAAGTTATTAAAAGAAGATAAGTTAAGAGAGTTTATTTGAAAAAGATTCCTCTTGAATATAACATCCTTTAAAGAAGCCTTATTGAACATTAAATTTGTATTTTGTTGAAACTATTAGAACATTGACATTGGGATAGTGGGGAGAAGTGATTTTGTAGCTATTTGAATAGATTCAAGTCTTATGAGGAGAAATGGGGTTGTGAGGAGTGCCATTTATAAATTAGGAGGAGTGGACTTATGTGATTAAATTATTATTATTTATTTTCTTAAGACATCCATATTTGTTTGGAATAAATTAATATAAATTTTGATGATAATTAATTTTGTAAATTATAATTAAATTTTAGAAACACATCCACCCCCATTCAAGTGTTTTAGTTTTTATGTGTTTTAATATTTTACATCTTAACGTTAACCTACTACATTATTTTACGTATACTATGGTAAATCTTATTTTTACTACATTAACTTTTTTAGGCATAAAAATGAAAATGGCCTTAAAAAATAATTTTGAACTTTTAACTGAAAATATGGAATCAATTTTTTCAAAATTCAAAACACTAAATTATCAAAAATACATTAAAAATTAATCCTTCAAAACATAATGAAAACATATTTTACATAAAATGTGTTTTTAAAACCAATAATGTATTTACATCCAAATAAAGAATAAATATAATTTAAATTTAATTATTCAGATTATATATTACTAAAATTTAATTATGATTTATTTTTTTATTTTTAAACACATAATATTTCTTATAAATATAATGAAATTGAGAGACTTATAAAAATCTATATTTTGTTCCTATTCGCTAAAAATTAAACATTTTAAAAAAATAGAAAAATTATTCCCAATATAATGTTGAAATAATTTGTCCAAAATTTATATTCAATTTATATAATAAAGATTAATTTTTTCTCAATTTTTTTTAAATCTTGTTAATTTTAGAAATAAATAAAAATTGATTTTTGAAGAAAACATATAATTAGAGAACAAAATGACTTCACAATAAAGAATGTGCTTATTTAATAATAATAAATTAATACATTATAATTGAGTGGAAAATTATATATTTCATAATGTGGTTAATACAATTTTTAACCACTAATTTAAAGGCTATGTTATAATGGCCATGTTAAAATAATATATCCCCTATTCACTAATTATTTTTTAGTGTGATGTATATACTTCTCATTGGTATATCATATCATGAATATCATTATATTATTGGTATTTTATGTTTTATTAGATAATTATTAATTTATGGGGAATATTCTTTGAATGATTAAAAATATGTTTGGGATTTATTTAACACAATTTATATTCATTGTGTTAAACATCAACTTCATTGATTATGTCTTCCAATGATTATGTGTAAAATGAATTTTGATAATATTATGTTTTATTACCACAAATTTTATGGGGATTTACAACTGATACACATAATAAATTTATATTATTAATGCTCACTTCAATGATATGATCTTTATAAGTGAATTTATTTTAAAAATTATATTTTTAATGTTTACATTAAAACAAATTTTTTACATGTCCATGGTTTCTAAAATTTATTCCAAAAATGTTTTAATGATTGTCTTACAATTGTTTAATGTCATTTTTTCTAATTTGTTCATTTTTACAAAATATTTTTAATTGATTCTATCTGTTCTTCTGTAAAGGGTTACTTGGGACTCTTCCAATAAAAATACAAAAGGTTTTTTATCTTATAAGGCATGAGTGGATTTTACCTTTGTTATGATTCCTTAATGGTTTGGTGTTTAAGAAAAAATATTTCATTGTTATTTTTAAAATACTTTTCCCTTTTTAAATGTATGCATTTTAAAAAATTAATTCAAAATGTATAGGATATTTTTTCATGAATTATTTCATGTGATATTTTAAACTAGTTTAATATTTTACTTATTATTTACTCTAGATATTATCCAAATATACCATAATTTTTATTATTAAGGATTTTTTCTGTTTATGATGGTATATTTTTTTTAATCATGTTACTTTTCTATTAGTTATGATATGATGAAATGTTTATGAAACCCATTTATTTTCATGAGTTTTGATATAATGAATTATTTGTGTTCATATGACACACATAAGTATGTTTTTTATTATTTTATGGGTGGTAAATATATCTCCCTCTAAATAATTGGGAAAATTTTTATATCTCGTGAGATAACAATCAGAATCTAGTCGATGAGCTTTTTCCAGTATGGGAAAATGGTGTGTCTTGATCATCTATGAGAAATAGTTGTGTCTTGATCAACTATGTGAATGGCCTTGGAAGTGAACCTCAAATACTATGATGGTTTGGGAAGTGAACCCATTTTACTATAAGGAAAGGGACTCCATTTGGGATGGTGGTGTGTCTTTCCCAGGAGGTGTAACCACGCAATGTGTTCCCTTATATGTTTTTTGAACGATCTTATCTAAAATGGATGTATTATATATGTTTATGTGTATTACACATACCATGACATATGATAATTTTTTTATCAAATTTATCACGTTCTCTTATTAATAATGTCTTATGAACTCTTATATTTAATGAATGACTCAATTATATGATCTTTGATATGAGTGGTAAAATTTTTAAATGTCATGTTAATGTTACTATACTTTTATTCTAATGTTATCTCTGATATCTCCCTTGTTTACCCTTACTGAGCATTTCATATATAAATTTTATTATGCTTATTTTCATTATGTTAAGCGGAATGATGTTATGTAAATTGTTCTTCAGAATAATTTTATACGGTTTATTTTCATAACCTATTGTGAAATAAGAAAATATGGATATAGTGGGACATATTTTTTATCATTATGAACAATTTTATTATGAACCCTTGTTGTTAATAATTTGTCTAAATTCTCTAACAATATTAATCTAAAAGGTAACTGGGTAAGTACGTGATAACATATTTTCTTTTTGAAGTTGTATTATTTGGTGGGAACAATTGATTATAATACCTAGAACCATTGTTTACTAATCATAAATATTAGCTTTCTTTATATCTTTGAGAAAAGAAACATAAGAAATAGTGGGATCATAATCTCAGAAAGTATAAAAATAATATATACCAGTCCATTATCATTTGAAATCATAATTTTAGTAAAATTTTATGTGCTCAAGATCATGAAATATGACATTAATACCCAACATTTCATAGATCGTAAACATGATTCATAGAATAGTTATTATAATTTTAGAAAATATTAAAAATAATAGTGAGAAATCATCACTGATAATTCATAATCAAAAATATCAAGTCATAAATTTTTAACACCAGCATAAATGTAGAAAACAATTTCACATATTAATGTTTAGAACCAATATCATCAAATTTTTGGATTTGGACCCACATATTTCATAGAGTGGATCAGGTCAAAAATATTTCCTATTTTTATCTCACGAGATATAAATATTTAACCAATTAATTAGAGGGAGATATAGTTACTTCCCATCATATAATTAAAACCATACATATGTGTCCCATAAGAAAATAAATCATTCATCATAATAGAACCCATGAAAATAAATGGGTTTCATTAATATCATACAATCATAAACATAAAGAAACCATAAAGGAAATAAGGATTATATCAATGAATAATTCCATAGTAAATCAAATGTAAAAATATATAATTTTATCATTGATGGAAAATAAGTTTGAAATATTACTTGAAAGAATTATTGAAAATGGTAACATTTCCATTTTCATATAATTTCTATTTAAAGATCCAAACTGTTATGAAGTAAAATATTTTCCTAGGAAATGATGAATTAATCTTGTAAAGGATACACTAAATCATTAGAGTCATGAAAAATGGAAAATATATTCATTCATTATATGTTAAAAAAATACTTCTTCCTTATTTTTCTGGAAAAGTCACAATGAACCTCATTTTGAAGAAGAAAAAAAATTCCTTTAACGAAATTTCATAAAAATTAAAACATGTGAAAAAATTAATTTAAACAATTATAATAGAATATTAAAAAAATGTAAAACACTTTTATAAAACATTTTCATGGAAGGAAAAGGTAGTTTTAATGGAAATTTTCAAAAGATGGTTTATTAAAGAAAGTATCTTTAAAATATCATTTCATTGATGTGAAAAATAATCAAAAGAATAAATTATATATATCATCTATATATCGACATAAAACATGTTCATATAGAACAAATATAATCCACATTCATCTCACACATTATCTTATCATGGAATAATCAATGAAGTAGAAGTTTAACAAAATGAATGGAAATTGAGTTATGAAATCCCTTACCAATTTATAATCAGTCTAATTATTAAAGGAAATGTTTTTTACAATGAAATTTTTTGTCCCATGGATCATGTTTATGATATATTCTTGGATGGGTATGGACTTTGTATGTTAGGATCATGATCAAATAACCTTATTCTTGTCATATGCTATCACATGATCATGGATTGATATCTCCAATTTTTAAACATAATGGGAATCTAAGGAAAAAATTCTTATGATTATTTTATACAGTACATGAATAAATTTATTATGTAATATTTTTATAAATTTTTTATAGTTATGAATAAATAAGTGGGAGATGATGTTGATGCTTTTTGAACCAGGTTTTTATCATTCCGTGTTTCCCAATACATTAAACCCATATTATTATATTTTTTTCTTTTTATATAATGTAACGAATATTCAGCTATTTAGATTTAATATCTATGTATGAAAATACTAATGGATTATAGTTTGTATCATAGAAATGTTCAATTAACATCTAATATGAGATGTTTTTGTTTGAGTAAAAATTTAAGCGATATAATGTTATATTAATCTTCTAGTTAATTATGTACCCTTAAGAAAGTAATTTTTCCAATTTTTGAATTTGGGAATTCATAATTTTCTTAAGTAAAATAAATTAATAATTAGTTTCAATTCATTTTAATGGTGGGGTTTCATGTACCAAGCTGGGTCATCATCTGAACCAGCACCTGACCTAGTCAGTAGAAAGGCATGAAGGTCATTCCCCATCACTATGGGATATCACATATACATGGGTATCATGAATATCATGAGGGAAATATTTACACTAATTTAAACATGTAAAATAACCAACATCATAAATAAATGGAAACTGAAAATCATAAACAATCAATCCTTTATCAATTTTCATATTTCTAGTTACATGTTTTAAACAAAGGCAAAAAATAAATTACAAATGGAATGTCCAAAAACAAACTCAAAAACCACCACATGATAAGAGGGTAACTGCACTCAATACACCTCTACAACACTACATGAAGAAGGAAAACTAGAAACACAAACCACCATCTCCAAAATAATTAGTCTTATCTAAATAAAAAATTAATATGTATACTTACACGTAAGGGTGTGTGTATGGTGTGATCCTAAAAATAGTAGGTTCCACAAAATAATGATTCTATTATATAAAAATTAAATGATAAATTTATTTCATTTTGTATAAATAATAGTAATACTAGTGTCAATTTTAAGGGAAACAAATTTTAATGTAATAACATTAAATGAAACACCCTTTATATTGGAATAACCAAGAAGTAATACCATGTACTGATGGTAAGTAAGACAGAAAGAAGATCACTAGTAATGAGGCAGGCCATCTCGGCACTATCTATCACTGGGAAACTAGATAATTTCATCTTGGTGAAATGTGGCGTAGAAATCATGACTATCAGTGTACTCATACACGAGCCACCATGAGGGGACACCCACAATTACCTAGTGGTCTCCAATTATCATTAATATTTAGAAAGTGTTTTCATAGTAAATCCCATTAAGTGAAACAGGGATGAATCCACTTCAATATTACTATCATAATAGTTCTTGTTTGCACACATAGTTACATTGGATTCCATTTTATCCTCAACCATGTTCCAAGATTACATAACACACAACATTCACAATTAAAAATCCAAGCAATACAATAAAAATCATAAGACATCACATTCAAACAAAAAATACCCTTTTAAAAATAAAACACACATAAAAAACATTCCAAAATTTGATTCTCACCACTTTCATAATTTAATAAATTATACCCATATTTTATAAAACCATTCCACAAAACAAAAAATGGTTCACTTAAGGGATTCACCCAATTCAATGAAGAAAACCCAATTTTAATACAAATGATTATCAAAATCATTCATGCAACACCTTCTCACCTCACCATAAATTCATAAAATACTAAAAAATAATACTATAAAGAATAATAAATTCATAATCAAATTTATGTAGAGAATAATCTATCATGGATGGAGAAATACCTTAAAACTGGTGTGAATCTCCAACCACACATCGACCGAATCACAAGGGAGAAACAATGAACCCTAAATATATATATTGAACCAAAAATGTCGTGATGGAACCCTAAAAACGATTCTATAGCCACTGGAAAAATGGAATCCCAAGAAAAGAGGGAAAAACCCAAAAATAGAGGATGAATATGAAGAAAAAGGTGACATTCTTGATGATCTAAGGAGGAAACATAGAAATATCCTAATAAATTGAGGCCCCAAGGGAGGTTTAAAGAGGGGGAGGCACGCATATGGCTAGGAATCCAAAATTAGTGGAGATAAAGAGATTTTTTTTCGTTAAAATTGTTAGGATATAAAACACAAAACAAAATTTTTAATCAGAGGGCTTGGTGCATGGTTAGTACCCACCGTTTTTCAAACCGTGGGAAAACCATGATAACATAGTTGTCCCAATTTGTACCTACCATAAGGTTACCCCACATGGTATATCTAATCATTCCATGGTCATGCGTTAGCTTCTGACTCACCTAGACACCCACCACACTATTATCTGGGCAAGGGCGCATGGTTATTTGTAACTGTGCGCGAAACATGCACTAGGGTCTATCCACCCAAAATATTACATTCTACCCGAAACCCCCAAAAGAGATATAAGGGGGTAAATTAATCCAAAAATAAAATGAAAATGCATTAAAAGAAAATCATGGATCTGACAATTCATCTCACCATGATAACCGTTCCATCCCCAAAAAGTCAACTCGAAGCATGATCAAAACATTAAAATTGACAATGTTTCCCAACCCATGGTTTCAACTCCAAAGTCTCGTGAACATCACTACAATTCAAAAAAAGTACACATACCAATGGAATATAATTTCCATGATGCACATTCTCTTGAGAACCTATAATCGGCATTGGCCATTCAAACACGAACAAGTGGATCTCTACTTCCAAATCATTCCAATTTAGTACATGAGATGGATCTAGATTACACTCCTTCCATTGGGAGACATGAAACGCATCATGAATTGATTTCATATAATAAGGGAAATCTAACCTTTATTCCACCTTTACAATCAACTTAGTGATTTCGAAAGGTCTAACATACCTTGGAATTAGTTTCCTTTGATTTTCCAAACGACGTTGACCCAAACATGGTGCCACTTTGAAGAATACCCAATCACCAACTAAGACCTCATGATCTCAACACCTCATATTTGTATAAGTTTTATCGTTACTTTTAGCTTTCAATAATAGTTTTCCAATTTACATCACATTCTCATATGTCTCTTGCATAAGGTTCAGTCCTTATTATGAGGTATCAACATCCTCATCCCAACACAGAGTAGTCTAACATGGGTAACCATAGAGTTATTAAAAATGAATAATTAAAATACAGTATTGGTAACTATTATTATATGAAAACACAACCAAATCCATTAGGTTATCCTAAGATCCTCTATAATCTCAGACACTTTCCTGAAGCATGACCTCCAAAAGCTGATTTTCTCACTCTATACGACCATTTGTTTGAGGATAGTATGTCATGGTCATTTTGACCTATGATCCCAAAGAAATTTTGAGGTCATTACAGAATCCATATGTGAAACAAGTGTCTATATTATAAAAAAACATGATGGGGAAACACCGTGAATCCTTACCACTTCGTGAATATAATCATGGCGTAGATCATATTCCTTTTCAAAATCCATGATTTGAATTTAGTGGGGTGACTTGATCATATGATAAATCACCTCCCAAATGGAATTCCTCCCCTAGGGTGTACCGGGTAATCCAATAATGAATTCCATGGGGACCTAGTCCCACTTTTAGGATGGAATGGGTAATGAATGATGCAAACCAAAGATACCTTGATGCTAACATTTCACCTACTGACATGTATTGAATCTCGATATATAGTTATATATATCCTACCTCACACCTGGATACAGGAAATGGTGAAGAACAACATAATTCATCTTAGTAAAACCAGGATGAATGACCCCCTTTGATTAGAGGCCATCATGCATCACCACCTTCCTTGGAGATGATGGAACCACGAATGAATCCTTAATGAACAAGATTTACATTGGAGACATTGATCAGTCAGAAGGTGACTCTACACAATGAAAAAATTACAGAGTCTGTGAGAACATATCGTCTCCCATATGCTTCTACAAAATAAACTCCAAAAGAGAAGGATTCATCTTAAAATTATCCAAGAACACATGCCCACTATGATCCTTGGCCTCCAAGTGCGTCTCCAAAAATACCCCCATCATGGTAAACTCATTAGTGGACTTCCTCAATGCATGGACTAGAACTTTTATACTCATTGTTTCAGAAATCACATAACCCTTACCTTGGGTATAGATGAAATAAAATTAAAATCCAGGTAGATAATTGATCCCACAACACTTCCTCAACATTAAATCCTTTTGAGAGAAAATTCTGACTGATATTTTATGAACTGAATAAACAAATGATTTCTCCCCAAAATGATAATGAGGACACATTTTCAAGTAATGAATCTCCACTTCAAACTTCATATCATGGGTTGGGTAGTTTCTAATGTGGTCAGAGTTGGCGGGAACCATATTCCACCACATTATTAACATTCCTTAGAACACACATGTGACCCATACTTGAGGAAATGCAATAATCCACATTCCGCTTTCCAAATTCCAAAAAGACCAACACATGGAATGTAGTTAGCCACCACTTCCTTCCTAAAAAAATCCATACACTCTGGGCTCTATTAAATAATTACATCTTTCTAAGTGAGTTCTATCATGAATGAATAAAGCGGAGACAAATCATGGGAAATCAACCTATATTTACATGGAAGTCCAAGAAAACTCTTGATTTCAAACACGTTCTTCAGCTGATCCAATGAAATAACTGCACTGCTTTTATCAGGGTCCGCTGATCCCCTATTCATCAATATCACATGGCCCAGAGACATTACTTCCCTTATAAAAAAGGTTCTCTCTAAGAATTTATCATATATATGGTGATCCCACAAAGTTCGTAGAACGATATGAAAATGATGCTCATGTAATTCCTTGGATCTTGAGTAGACTAGGGTGTCATCCATGAAAACAACAATAAAGGAGTTCAGATACATGTTTAACACCTTGTTCATGAGCACCATGATGTCTGTTGGTTTATTTTTCAACATGGAAGGAATGACCATGTACTCTAATTGATTATACCTACATCGAAATGTCATTTTCAAGATATACACCCCTTTTAACCAAACATGGTGGTATCCAGAATGAATGGTTGTCTTATGGAATGAAATTTCCCCCAAAAACTAATTAAACCAGTCATAAATTTATGTAAAAGGATAAATGTTCATGATGGTGACCTTATTCAATTTTTAGTAATCGATACATAACTGTAGAGATCCATTGGCCTTCATCGTGAACAAGACTGGGGCGGCCCAATGAGGGACACTCAATTGAATGAACCCTTTTGATTCCAAATCATCCAACTGTATCCTTAATTAATTTATCTTGGTGGAGGTCATACAATTTGAGGGAATACATTTTGTTTTTTACCCCAAAAAAAATTCAATTTTGAACTCCACATCCCGCTCTGGGAGTAAACCTATAAATTCATCTAGAATTACCTCTATGGACTCATCCACTACATAAGTTAATCCACCATCAAGAGCACCACCATCATCCTCAAAATCCCGTGATTATAATTGAGAATCAATTTTCCCATATTTGGGATTAGAGGCCCAACATGACCTGATTGTGAAATTCTATTCTACTATTAAAACTTGAGTACTCATATAAGATTCCATTAAACATACCCTATGCCTATAAAAATCAATATGTGTTTAAAAGAACACCAACCAATCCATGTAAAGTATTACGATGAAGAGTTATATATCCTTTACAATGAAATCCCATTACATCTCAACCCTTAACAAAGAGAGTGCGCAAGATGGGAACATGAGACCCTGCTCCTTCGTCTTTCCTAACGATGTTAGTAACTCCATTGAAAATGACATCAGCATGGTGGAAAAAATGAACATATTCACAAGGTACATATATATAATAGAAAAAATTCACCAGTATCAAATATAAAAACATCTATATAAGATTCAATTAGGGTGGAACATCAAATGGTAAAGGTTCGTGCATCCTGTCCCACTAGTGCTTAGTCCACACAATGATGATTCCTAGACTATATCTGATTCTGAAAATGACCACTACACTATGGATCTACCCTAAACGGACTCTGCATTGAATATGAACTGGTTATACTTCCATGAACATAAAACTGAGATTCCACCATCTTAGATAGTTCTTACTAAGCTGTCATTCCCCTTGAAGTCATAATTCTTTCCCCACACTGATATGGGTGCACCATTAAATAAAGAAAATAAAGGTTATTCATAACTCCACGTCGTTGAAATGTTTTAGGAGGGGATGTATATGCAGGTCAGTTGTGTCTCACCTTCCTACACTTGTGTCACACCACATAACCCACATCAGAATCCATTAATGAATATTTTGTAGAAGGATTTCCTAAACAACCACCTCTATTTTTCTGTTTCTCATCAAGACTCCTCTTATTATTGAATGTATTGACACTACCCATTAATAACAGATCCCCAAAGTAATCTTACCTACCATTTTTGTAAATAATAACCTTTCAAGATCAATCAACTAACTCAGTGTAGGTCTCAAATTGATCAAATAGACCTGAAAATAGATCTCTAGTCACAGACCCCTCTTGGAATTGAGTCTTCATCTTCTCATTAGAAACTATATTATGGGTTTACTAAACTAGCTCGGTAAATCTATTGGAATAATACATTATTGAATGGTCCCTTAAAAAAGATCCATATGATCCCGTGATCTTTTATATGCAAAGACCATAAGAAAATATTGTTCATTAAAGGATGCCTTGAAGTATTTCTGATCATCTACTCCTGATTCCGAACATGAATTACTGAGTCCCACCACCTATGACCAAGAACATCAAGAATAAATGAGGAAAATTTCACCCTGACCTCTTCAAGAGATTTATGGAACACAAAAATGTGCTCTAAATTCTCAAGAAACTCCTCATCTTCCCGAGGTTCTGTGTTACCTCGGAGGAAAGGAGTCATTCTCTTGAGAAACTATTGGTCTCTTTCATTTTGTGGACCAATTTCATCTAATCTAGATGGAGTTGGGCCAGGACCTTCACCTTGTACTATATCCTTAAAGCCTAAACCTCAGCTTCTACCAATATATGATCAAGTGATGCAATATAACTCTCTTCAGATTCATCATGTAGTTTCATGGTAATTCTCTAGGGAGGCATGATTCTATAAAAGGAAAATTTCACAAGATAAATCATTAATAGAGACATATATGAATGTTTTAGGAAATTTTATGAGATAATAACAAATAAAACTCATCATGACAACACATTGACCAAACCACTTCACCCACTCAATTTCCATGTACATTATACATCTCGCATATCCCAAGTGGAGGAGTAGTCAAACCAAAATCCCAACATCCAATGCCGGCTCTGGGTTAGTTATGAGGCATGTTGTCCATGAAAACTACTCCAACAAGAAATCTAATTCTCAAAAAATCCAAGATCCAGTCTATTCAGACTCATCCCAAATATCATGAACAAAATAGAAACCTCATTTGATAACATTTTTTCATGAATCAAGTTGGTTCCTTATCCAAAATGGCCCCTGACCCGGTCAGTGGCGTGGACTGAACGACATTCCTAATCCCCATGAGTTGGAACAAGTGTCAGGGTATCAATAATAGCATGTTGAAATGATTTAACAAAATTTAAAAGAAAAAAACAACCAACAACAAGAATAATCTGAAACTAAAAATCAAAACATAACAAGCCTTATGAATTTATAGATTTCATTTTAAATGTTTTAATCAAATAAAAAATTGCACTACAAAAGGACTTACCAAAAAACAACTCAAAAACCACTTATCAAAAAATTGGTATCATTATCATGCCACCACCACAACACTACACAAATTCGGACCACTATAAATAGAAAAAACCAAATCCAAAATCCATACCCATACCGACATAAAATATTAGCAAGTCTACATAAACCCAATGGTGTAATTAGGGTGTGATCCGACACCCAAATGTATTCTAACCAATATGGATTCCATGAAATGATTCATAAATCATAAATTTCTTTCATGTTTTATAAATAAATTTCAGGCTATAATCAATTTTAGGGAAAACAAATTTTAAAGAATAAATCATTAAATGAAACGCCTGTTCTTTTGAAATAACTAACATGTCATATTGTGTGTTGATGGTAAGTGTAGTATAACAAAAGATCACTAGTGATGGGGGAGGCCCCTAGGCACTAGCTATAACCGGGATACTAGAACATCATGTCTCGGGGAAATGAGGCATAGAAACTGTACTAAAATAATTCTCGTGCATGAGCCACTTTGAGGGGACACCCCCAATGGTCTAGTGGTCTGATTCATCACCAATGTTTAGTTTTTATTGTCATCATAAATCTCTCTAAGTGAAACTAGGGCAATGCCACTTCTGTATCACTAGCTCACCAGTTCCAGTCTTCAATCCTAGTTACTCAGGCTTCCATTTTTTTCTCAATCACGTTAGAAGTTCATGTAACACACCACATTCATATTTCATAAGACAAAAAATACAATACACATCACAATCCGTCACTTGCACACCCAAATTCCACTTTTTAAAAATCTGATTCACAACAAAAAAACTTCAAATACTATTCTCACCACATTCTTAATTTAATTAATTATTTACATATTTTATAAAACTATTCTAATAAATAAAAGAAGAGCTAAGTTAAGGGATACACCGAATTCAATGAAGAAAACAAATTTCAAACAAAATGATTATAAAATCCATAACAAACCACTTTCAAACCACACCATAAATTCATAAACCATATCAAAATTCACAATAATGTATAATTAATTCATCAAATAATGCTTAATCACTAAATCACCTTACTTGGGTGGAGAAAACCCTTAAAACTGGTGTGAATCTCAAACTGTACCTCAACTGCACAACAAGAGATCCAAATAGAACCCTAAATATGGATATAAGACCCAAAATGTCTACATAGAACCCTAAATATGATCCCTAGAAAATGGATAAATGGAATTAAAATAAAAGAGGGAAGAAACCATAAAATAGCAGAAGAAGAGAAAGAAGTAGCTTTACATGATGATATGAGGAGAAAAAACCAAAATCCATCAATAAATCGAGGCCCTAAGGGTGGTGGAAGGGAGGGAATGTAAATGGAATGGAATACCCAATTAGAGGATAAAAATAGGGTTTTATTTTGAAAATCAAGGGGAGAGAAAAGATAAAACCAAATGTTTAATGAGCTAGAAGGGTGCACGGTTAGTCAGCACGAACTGATAAAACATGTGACAACTATCTAATCCTCGGTATCCCAATCAGTACCTACTACATGGTAACCCTGAATGGTCTATATAACCATGAACTGGTCAGGTGGTAGATTCTTCCTCACCCAGCCACCCATCGCACAATTACATGGACAGGGGCACACAGTTACTACTAATTGTGTGCCAATCGTGCGCCCCGTTCTGTCCACCCAAATTTTTTACCTTACTTAAAAACCCCTGAAGAGATCTAAGGGAAAAAAGTAGAACAAAAAAATATAAAAATACATAAAAAGAAAATCATAAATGTGACATGGTGAATGTATCATACATATATTTTAAATTAAAACACTATTATCAATAGCGTTAAAGATATGCAACACCGAGATTAAAAAAACAACAAATTATTATTACTTAAATGTGAACCTTATAACCTAGTCGTTAATTAAGTGGGTGTAAATAAGAATAAATTATTTATTAAATAAATTTTTATGTCCTAATAATCATATCATTATTGGTAAAGTTTTATAAAATAATAAGATAATTTCTAGTGTAGTTATTTTAATTATCTGAAATATATTTTCATGGACATCAATTTTATTTTTTTTATAAATGAAAATTCTAATTATTTAATATATGTTTTAGGAAATTTATTTTATAAAATGAAAATGATTTTACAAATCATTATATCAAAATAATTCTGTAGAAGAATTTTCATAGTTTTTTTGGAAATGTTTTTTTCAGCGAATGTAAAAAAAATATAATTTTATATAAAATAATATATTTTTTATGACATCGTCAATTCATAATTATTGTATAAAATTTTATTAATCATTTTTAATGAAGAATTAATGATATTATAATTTATATATCATATAATAATAATTAAGAAGACGTAAATTTTAATTTATCTCATGATAAATATTATAATCATATTCTATGTTTACCATGTGCTTGTGTAACATTGGAAAAGTCAAATTCATTGTATTATAGATAATAATTGAGAGTTAAAAATTAGTTAAATTTATTTTATTAAATATTATTCAAGAAATTATGATTTGTAATGATATTTTCTAATATTGGGCTTATATAATAAAAATCATGTCCACAAGTTTGTCCAACGCTTGCACAAGGCTAAAAATAATCTTAAAAAATTAAATATGTTCTGTCGACATGGATATTCATAAATATAAATAAGGATAAAATATATTGGATTATATTGAGACTAATATATTTATTTTTTATAGTAATTTATTTTAAATTTTTATTTGTGAAAAAATACCTTTTGTGTTTATGAAACACTAATGCATTGACAATATGAAATTAAAAAAAATCATATATTAATGTGCAGAAAATGTAGAAAACAATTATATAGACATGTATACTATCATGAATGAAAATAAAATGATTTTATTAAAAAAATAAATTTATCTTATAGAAATAATAGTTTCAAAACAATCAACATTCCATGAGTCTGACTCATCACATATGATTGTTTGTCTTCCTCTTCTTCAATTGCTTTACTCATTAATACCACAATGGATGGAGTTATATCTAAAATAAGAAATCTAGAATGCGTAAATGTTTCTAGAAAATTATTTTTCTTGATATTGGATAAACCAAATGGGTTTTAGTGTTTTAATAAATGAGAATAATATGTGCCTTCTTATAAGAGAGGGGAGGACCGCTCTTGGAATTTTCCAATAATTTGAAGTAATATAAATTAATATGAAATTTCATATGGATAAAACGTATTAATTTATAATATAAAATGATTAAGGGAAAAATCAAATAAAAAGTATTTTATATAAAAAAATTTAAAAGGAATTTTCAATGTCATTTTCACTTTTTTAAAACCCTATAATGAAAAAAATTATATTAATCCCATGATTTTAAAAAAATACAAGCCATTTATAATCTCAAATATTGATGACTTATTTTATATAGTAAGGGAATGTCGAGCCATGTTTTATTTTATATTATTATTTGAAAACATTTATTTTATATAAATAAGTCTCATAATCCTCTAGAACCTAGACCAAAAAAGGTCCATGATTGTATAATGTATGTCGTTTCCAATTAATGTTTAATAAGAAATATAAATATCATGTTGTTATTAAAAAATCTATATGTTTAGGTTTAGGCTATAAGAATAACCAATCCAAATAATAAATATTTTTAAATGTAAATATTTTAATTTGGTTAATTAACTATCTCTATTAAATACTTAAAAAAATTACGTAGGCCCACTGTACAACCCATCAAGAATATGCAATGATCCATAAAATGATGATCTATGAACAAAACATGTTTTTAATATCAATTGGGGTCCAAAAAATAAAAAAAAATCAACTATGTACCATTAATAATCCACATGGATTTAAAATAGAGGAGGCCCTTAATTGGAATTAATGTCCAGTTTTGATCCATAATTTTCATTTCCCAAAAACCAACCATCCTTCTTCTTCCCCTATGCATTATATGTGATCTGCCTTCTAGAATTTTTTTGAATGGATGATACCTCTTCTTTTTTCTCAAGAAAAATGAGTTGGTAATTGTAAGGAAGAATCAGGGTAATACGAGGCAACCCAAATGAATTACCAAAATCAAGGAATCCCCCAATGAGTATGTCACAACATGAATGAATTTGGAAAATACTAATCATACGACATAAAACTACATGACAACATCCTCAAAACAAGAAATGAAAATATATCCCTAATATATGTAGTAAACAAAGTATTTCTGATGTATGAAACTCATGTGATGACACCTTACCTCTCACCCTATCCACCATGCATAAGCCACACCATGGTATTCCTTTTTTAGGAATCACATGGGATGAAACACCTTCAAAAAGAAACCACCATGCTTAATCCACACTATATCACTTTTTGTCACTCCTTCCATGACATGAGAATAAATACCACTATATGTTAAACTACATGGTCCAATATGGGAAAATGAAAATAAAATATGGAATTGGACTCTGTGGTTTTTGATCTACATCACATAACACATTGTGTAGGATGCCACCATGGGGTTCAATTCTGACACCCCAACATTCCTATAATTTCTGTTTTATTACCCTAATAAGGATAAAACGTTAATGTTTAATAACATCCCCCATGGGACACAATCATCCTCAAAAAACTGTCACCCCAAGACCTAAAACATGTGACCAACCTATCCCCATAATACATTAAATATGTGTCCAACCTATCACCAAAAGATGCTTAATATGTGACCGACCTCTTCCAAGAAGACAACAATTTTTTTAGAAATCTATCCCCACAAGACGTTAATATTTCGACCAATCTATCCCCCAAGGAAATAAATTTCTGACCCCAAAAGAAGATTCAAAATATCCACCTCATGTAAAGAATATAATATTCCAATAGAAAAATTCTTCAAATGTCGTATGCCCATGGAACAAATTACCTTGTTTCAGACATGTGATGCCTTGGGTTTTATTCCTAATAGTCCTCATATATGAGATGTCCTAGAAAATGAAAGGTGAATACTTTACTGGTTCCTAATACAAAAAATATTCAAAAATATCCAAATGTGTCCAATTACATCATTATAACAAGCTATGGGTTGTATCCCTATCAATACAGAAATATGGTGATTATGCGGAACCAACGTCAAGATGGCCCCATGAATGATTTTCCGGAACATGAATCAAATATATGAGTTTGAAAACTACTAGGTAAACAGTTCCAAGGATGAATCCCTAGAAGAGTAAAGTGACATCCCATCATTATGTTTTGATAATGGATCCAACATCACCATCCTGGGTGGTATATTTTATCCACCTTGGGAATGCAGGAATACAAGGAAGAATGCCACATTCTCATCTCGATGTGCACCTCAGTGGAATGAATCACGAAATAATAATCATAGGAATCCATTATGTATTATTTGGGGATTGGGAGATCGTTATTATCTATTCATGATGATACTAACTAGATCCCCCAGCCATGGGTGGAGTGTCGCCAGTAAGGTTATGTTTGAGAATCTATCTGGTTATAGACTACAATTGCATCAATATGCTAGTAGATCGTTTGGCTTAATATTATCTTTATTCTCCATAACTGATGTTGTGTAACATCCCATGATTATATCTACATTATTGGTCTCCCTATTTATAGGACTATTTTTTAGTTCTGATTTATTATACTATTATCATTGAATCATAACATATTCTATTGGATTGACCTTTATTTTAGTAATCTATTATATCTTCATTCCAGTTCCATTAATTTATACCCCTCTTTTATATTTTTTTAGAAATTCATATTTTTCTTCTACCTTATCCTGTATATTTTTAACTTGAAATTTATTTGTTATACATAGATTTCTCCCCTTATGTGTTCTATATATGTTTTAATGGATATTTTTAAAATATAGTTCTTATAAGAGG
The DNA here is from genome assembly GCA_963277665.1 of Viscum album. Classification (NCBI taxonomy): domain Eukaryota; kingdom Viridiplantae; phylum Streptophyta; class Magnoliopsida; order Santalales; family Viscaceae; genus Viscum; species Viscum album. Next base: position 811,656,909 of record OY728122.1, on the reverse strand, counting down.
TAATTTTCATAGGGATCATGAAAACGTATTCTAAATTAATATCATGTGATTTAAATGGAAACATAGGGATATTATGAGTTTTCCTAAAATGAATAAAAACAATATTTTCAAATAAGGTTGTTAAAAATAGAATTTATGGTTTTATTTGTCAAATGAAATTCATAGATTCTATGGTGGTTTCATACATTGTTGTAGTGGTCACATCCTACCTATTCCACTCAAATTTAGTAGATATAATATGTTTTATTAGTGTTGGGATCTATCTTAGAGAATTATAGTTTGGATAATGGATGGTGGGCATGAAGTCAAATGGAGAATATATCATCTATATTGGTTTTTATTTATTAATTATAGATGTATCATTGATACTATCCTCATGAATTATGTATTTATTCCTTTTACTAAAGGTGTATATTTATGATAAGGTTCTTATGGTAATATTATCATTTTAGAGTTGGCTTCAGATGTTAATTTCTAGTTATTCCTTGTTTAATTGGTTTTAAACTTTTTAATGGAGAATTTCATAGTGCGTGGATCTTTGATGTACAATGTTTTTATGAAATAATTTTTATTATAATTTTAATGTTAATTCATTTTTATTTTGTGCATTATTTTTCCATGATATTATTCCAATTCCCTAGAACATTTTTTTATCTTGTATGGAATGGGAATGTCCATTCAGCCCAACCATGGGTCAAATCTGGTGTCCGGTTTAGGGGTGGCCCAAACTACGTTGTAACAGTCTTTGTCACCTTTGTTCATGCCTATGATGTTGCTGGATCTCGACAACCGTAGAGAATCCATCACACTTCGTAGGAATCTCACCACTGATCCACCATCACTAACATATATAACCACCATCCACTATCAAGGACACAAAAAACTCTCTCATCGAATATCATCATAGCACATCCACTACCATGTGGAAACCTGAATCACCATGATCCCTTGGTTATTATGCCACAGAACTATGATTGAGACATAACATGATGAATGGTTATGAGGGATCCAATGAATGGTTCTGTGTGCAAATTATGACCACCCAAACCATGTTTATATTCATTCCCAAAAATGAAAAACTCATGATATTTAAAGGAAATAAATTGATTTAGGAAAGAAATTTAATTTCTATTTTATTCTTCATTTTACTCTTATTTATTCCATTATTCATCAAATGAAAATAAAAAATCCACCAAATAATAATAAATATACTGATAATCAAATTATTATTATTCAATTTATAACATAAGAACGAACCAAAAAAAATCGAAAATAGTTTTCCAGTGATAAAAATGAATAAATACTTAATCAGAATAATAGATCTAGTTATTTAGGACTGTATTAACTTTATATTGAATGTATTGTAAATAAATAATATCATTTTCATTGAATTTGGCATTATTGTTTCTCCATTAATAGTCTTGGATAATGATTTTCCTCTAAATTAAAAAAATAGTTTTACAAAATTAACCAATTCAATATAATATATAATATTAGAATTTTATAAATCTCAAGGGGTGAAGAAAAAAATGATGATTAATTAATTGTAATACATCAATATTGTTTAGATCACACCTCCACTATGTATAATAAAATGAGTTTTCTTAATCCAAAATAAAATAGGGAGTGATATAGAGAGAGGGGACATATTATTTGTTTCCAATGGAAAACGATTTTAGAGGGAGAAATTAACCACCCCAAAAATATTTTTTGCCTATTATTTCATCATTATTTCCCATGATAATAACCCATTAATAATCCCCTCATCAATCCTGAGTAAAAACCCTTAAAACACAAGGAACCAAATTCCTCAATAATTCCTTGTTGTAACCACCTTTATAAACTTATGCATATTTGCGATCCCCAATAAAAAAAGTATAAGAATGTTATTTTTTATGTCATAAGAGATGAATTATTATGTGTTTAAAATAAAGAATTAAAATTATTGGTTTAAGTCCAAAAAAGGGAGAACATAAATTAAACCTCACATTGACAAAACACTTTATTCCAAGAACAACCAAAGTGTCAATATATTAATTTGTATATCTAACTTGGAGTCTTTTTTATCTGAATAAGAAAAAAAATATTTATTTATTAAAAAATATTAAATATGAATTATATACCAAAAAAATCATAAAATTCCCCCAATATCAACCAGGACACATGAATTATTCACAATTAGAAATAATCAAGTAATTTTATGGCTCACCGAACCAATTCCCCAAAAAAAGGTTCCCCGACAAGTTAATTGTGTCAAAGAATCATCATGGATATCCTAGTCGCATGAAATAAAACTATATGAAAACATCCACCAAACATGATATAAATTTTTTTCTCTACCCTATTTTTTGAACATAATATTCCACATGTGTGACTATAATGGGATAACACCTCTTATCCAACCCTATTAGAAAAACACTTGATTCCCCTTGTATAACTCACAAGGGATGACACAACTGCAATGATCAACCTCAATGCATTATCCCCTCACTCTATCTTATTATAATTCCTTCCATGATTCCATCATACATACCATATGATGTTAAACTACAAGGTTCGGTCCAATCATGTAAATTAAAATAAGGGAATTGAACTATGTTAGTTTAAATCCTTGTATCATAATAGTGTTTGTAGGATTCCACAATGAGGATAAATCCTGATGCCATAATATTACCATAAAATATACATGTCTTCCCCTCAGAAGGTTTCCGCTTCGAAGTGGTATAATCTCCACATTGGGAAACACTCATCCTCACCAACATTAATCCATAAGACATAAAATATATGAACAACCTGGACACAATGTATGTTAAATCTATGACTAACACATCCCCACAAGACATTAAATTTGTGAAAAAAATATTCCTACAATATATTGAATATGTAACCATCTTGTCCCTACAAGAGGATAAACCTATGTCCAATATATCCCCATGAGATGGTAAACATGTTACCCCACTAGATGATGTATAATCTCTACCTCAAAAAATAATCCTAGGATTCCCATGTTAAAAATCCTTTGAAGATATATAACCTTGGAAATAATTACCCCACATGAGACATGGGAAGACTTGGGTTCAATTCCAATTATTCCATATATATGAGATTCCATTAACATTGAAAGAGGAAGTATTTTGTAGGTGCATAAAACACCCAACATACACTAATATCCGGATATTTCAAACGCCAACATAATATCTGACCATAGGTTTCTACCACTTCAAGATAAAACGAAGGTAATTACCTTTCACCGACCTTTAGATGGAACTTTTAAGTAGTTTTGTGATCACTAATCAAATATATAAGGGAGAACCAAAATGGGAAAAATTATCAAATGACGAATCCATGGAATGGGGAACCATCATCTCATCATCCTATTTTGGACAAGGATTCAACCTCACATACCATATTGGTAGCGGTTGTAAACCTTTTGAATGTGGGAATGTGGGGAATGAATGGGGAGTTTCCACCTCAACCGACACCACAAAGGAAATCAACAAAAAACAATCTGCACATAGAACCTAGATATGTTAGTGAAAAATTAATGTAAGGTAAAATTCTAGTCATGGTGAGACTGATTAGATCCCCCTTTGTATTATTGGCCATGTGGGGAGTGACATCAGTGTGTCATGGGTAGAGAAGGAAACTAGTTATAGACTAGGAATGCATTGACATGATAGAGGATAATTCATCCTGCGGGTATTTAGGATCATCTCAAGGGATCTTTAGAACATTCACATTAATATTTCTAGTTTATTGATTTCCCTTCTTACTGTACTATATTTTAAATTAAGATTTACTATACTATTATCATTTCATCATAAAATATTATATTGGATTCAAAATTATGTTATAACTATATTATATCTATATTCTTCTTCCATTTATTTCTTTCCCTCTTTATCTGTTACTATTTATACACTCTACTCATTCAGTGACCTTATCTATTATTTTTTCCACTGGTTATTGATTAGTTTCCCATTTATTTCCAACCTTCAATTGTTCAAAAATGTTTTAATGGATATTTCTAAAAGTAATTTCATGGAAAACTTATTTTTCATAAGTATCATGAAAACGTTTTCGAAATACATGTCATTCCATTTAAAGGGAAACTAATGCATATTATGAGTTTTCATAAATTGAATAAAAATCATATTTTAAAATAATATGGTTCAAACATGCATTTATGGTGTATTTTGTTAAAGGAAATTCCTTGATTCTATAGTAGTTACCCACTAGTTTTCTATTTCCATACCCTACATATGAAACTAGACATTGGTATACATGATTTATTTTGTAGGTCTGAGTTTAGTCTTTGGATCTCCCTAACAGAAACATATCTTTGATGATGTATGATGGCCTTCAAATAACATGTTGATCATGATAGGTATCATGGTTTTTTTGTACTATTGATATATCAATATCAGCCTCCTGTAATAAAGATGGTGTTCTTTTCCTAAGGTAATAAATTTATTCTTATGTTTTATGGTTAGGTATTATTTTGGGAAATGGATTTTGTTTTTTATTTAAATTTATTACTTTTCTTAATTTTTTTTAAAAAAAATAATAACCCTTTATTTCATTATTAATGGATCATTGATGTAATGATTATTCATGTTTTACTTTTGAGATGAAGGTTCATGTTCATTGAGTTTTATTTAGTGAAATCATTCTTAATTTATTCATTACCATTCCCCTTCCCTTGTCACCATCCAATGGGAAATGGGTACACCCATTGGGCCCTTTGATGGGTCAACTTAGATGCTTAGTTTAGGGGTGGCCCATATTGGAACCTGATAGTTTTCATCACCACAAGTCGCACATCTTGTGTCACCTGACCTCGACAAACCCAAGGCTTCCATCACACCTTTCTAGAGCCTTAATAATCATAAAAAATAAAAAATTTATCTAACTACTAACCTATATTTAAGACACACCTAATACCCTCAACAAATAACCTCATGGACATCAGATACTCGGGGGATAGGTTTACGTGGTGCAACAATTAGTAGGGGTCTCACCGGACTTGTAGCTGCCTAGATAGGTGTTTGGCTAACATGCATTCAATTTCCTTGTATGGATGCATCAATGTGGACCTCCTCGTGCATGGAATTTCAGATCATTCCTCTTAAAAATCACATTATTTTTCACGCATGTCCACAACGAGAATTTCAGATTCTACCGCCATTGGCTCGGTGAGCCATCCCTCTTTGACCTAGTTCGGGCTACCTGGGTAGATCGCCCCCACATACACATGTGGACTGAAAAACATCATATTTTGAGGCGGCTCAAGTCAAGGCTCCAAGTGTGGTAGTGGGATCTTCCCCTGCTAGGAAGAAATGTGGAGTCCAGTTCTCAGTACATCGACAATCTTGAACGAAGTCCTAATGATCTTTTAAACGAGCAGGTTTTCAGGGACCTCTTCTGAAAAAAAGATCACCTAACGAAAAAGCTTCTAAAAGAAGAGTGACTTTCTAGGGAGAATGCGAGAATTATGTGGCTGAAATAGGGGTATAAAAAACATCTTATGTCAATGCATGCATTAAGGAAAGGGATAGGTTTGACCATTCTAACATCTTGATGGAGGATGGCTCTTTCACCGATTACAGGGATGTGGTCGGGGCAATGGCCAATACTAAATTGAGGGATCTTCTCACCAGTCCTAATGAGTGGTGTCCTAGTGGGTACCTGACTGTGAGCATGTATTTATTTGATGCCATCCCATTTCTTTTATATGCCTTGGAAAATGAAGGTTTGGGGGGGGCCTTACCCTTTAGAAAGAGATCAAGGATGTAATGTTAAACCTCACCCCTGATAGCGCGTCTTGCCTGAACGGCTTCCCTTCCTCCTTCAAGAAATAATCGTGGGATGTGGTAATGGATGATATGATTAATGTTATTCATGACTTCTTCAGGGGATGGTAGTTGCCTCAGATTTTTTATTCTACATCTGTTGTATTCAATCCCTAGTCTACGAATCCTTCCTCATTCCAACAATTCTAGCCAGTACGTTTGTGAAATGTACCTTATAAAATCCTTGCCAGCATTATCAATTCTCAGCTTGCATTTCGGCTTCCTCAGTGGGTCTCCTTGGAACAACATGGGTTTTTTAAGGGGAGATCCATACAGGGGGTTATAGACCCAGTTCAAGAAATGTTTAGGGATAGGAATCAGATGTCCTGAGGGTCCAATACGACTATCAAACATGATATGTGCAAAGCATATGTCCAGGTGGAATAGAGATTAATCAATAATGTTTTTGAAAGGTATGGGATTTTATGCATGGAATGTTGACATAATATATTGTGGTTTCAGTTCCTCGTGGATGGACGTGTCATTTATGGGGAAGTCCTTTTGTTTTTTCAGGGCTACACAGGGCCATTGGGAAGGGGACCCCATATCCCCAAGCATCTTCGTTGTTTCCCGGGATGTGCATAGCTACAATATTCGTCGACACCTTCAAAGTGGAGATATCCTCCCTTTTCGTTGAGGATCAAACTCCTCATTAGTGTCCCATTTTATGTTTTCGGATAATACCATTTTCATCATGAATTACTCGACTATCTATTAGTGGGGGTGGAACAAGTTTCTGGGGGACTATTGCCTTTGGAGCAGGAAAATTATTAACAGAAGAAAGAGAAATTTTTCACTATCCTCCAAGTGTCCCCCTTGCCAAGTCTCCACTGTGAGTCATATTTTGGAAATTCGAAGAGGGAAATTTCCCAAGAATTATCCAGGGGCTCCCCTATCATCTGGCAGAGCCTGTATCTTCGACATAGATCCCCTCTTCAATAGAATCACGGATCGGGTTCTCAATTGAAAAAATAACTTCTTATCTTTTTGAAGGATAATTTCTCTGGTGAAAAGTGTTTTACTCGCCACCCCTGCCCACACACTCTCGGCAATAAGGGTCCCAAAGGGGGTTATCAAAAACATTGACAGGATCCTAGTAAAATTCATTTGGGACCCCATGTAGAGGGGAAAATCCACTAGGTTTCATGGGGTAGGATCGTGAGGCCCGCTATGGAGGGGGTATCAATGTTTGTAGCCTCTAAGATATCCTTCGTGGCATGAATGCTAAATTAGAATGGGAGGTCCTCAAACACCGCACCCATATGGGGGATCACCATTCACAACGATTCCTTGGGGGGCATGGTTTCGATGGGCAGTCATACCTCTCCCCTATGGGTAGAGATTAGTCCAATGGTGAATGATCTTCGACTTCATTCCCACTAGATCGTTAGGAGAGGAAACATTATATTTTGGAACCATAATGGGAGTGGGACAATTATTGGCTACCTGGGATGCCCTGTTACTAATATTTCTTTTTGGGAATCCATGTTATATCTTGATTTCACTACGACTATTCTGAATAAGGATAAGCAGTGCCAGTTTGACCTCGTCGAGATGTATACTGCTCTAGATTGTTTTGTTTTCACCCCTTCACCCTCTCGACCTTTCACAATGAAGGATTACCAGAGAACCATCCGTTTGTGTGGCCCGGTCCACAAATGGAATGATTCCCTCTAGATCAAACACATACCCACCAAATTCTAGTTCCTCATTTGGAGGATTAAGAATAGTGCCTTCCAAAAATATTTGAACATCAAGCGATGCGATGTCACCCTGGTTTCTCGATGTGCTTGTTGCAGGAGGAATGTAGATTAGAACTTGGACCACATGATTTTTCACAGTGACAGGGTGTGCGGGGTATGTCTATTCATTGGTGAGTTCACGACTGTCTCTATCTTGTCCATTTATGACCTACCTTTCTTGGAGCGTTGGTATCACAACTCAGGAAGTGGAGGCTCAGAGAAGATAGATTGCTTCGTGATTTTTCATACCTATTGTATGTTCTTGTGGCATGTGACGAACACATGGATTCATGTGGGTATTCCTTCGTCAGGTCATGCGATCATTACTAGGACAAAAAAACTACATATAGACCTGATTACGGCACTGGGAAAGAGAATGGAGGATCTGTAACTGCAACTTCTCACCACAATCCCCCTTTCTTCTCCCTCAGGTGATGGTCTTCCGTCGGAAAACTAGGTATGATGGCATCCTCCTTTGATGGGGTTGAATAAAAACCATGGCGGCTCCTGCATTTCAGGTGTTTTTCATGGGGATGGGGTTTGTTCAGAACATCATAGGGTCGGTTCAAATGGACATCTAAAAAAATTTGGGTCATGGTACTACCCTTCAAGATGATGCTTTCTACATGAAAACTAGCCTTAATATTTGTAGGCAGAGGTACTTTCAAATCATAGATGCAGAAACATACTAAATGATTCTGCACAACACTCTTCATGGCCTCGATACAATTCCTTAGTCAGTTTCTTATGCCATCATAAACTATAGTGGAAACCTTGGCGAAGACATTAAGGTGACAAATACATGGAAAGAGGGCATCAAAGTTGCGAACTACTTGGCCTCGGTTGTACCCCTGGCCCTAATTGTATCCTTTTTAGTAATTTGGATATCTTGAAACATGAGGGGTGAACATTATTAGGGGGGATGCCCCAACCTCCTTTTCTTTAGACCCCCATAGTCATTGTTGAAGCCTTTCCCATTTTTCATTCTCTATTGAATAAACATTTATATGATGATGATGATGGGGATCCTAGAATACTTAATGAGGTATTGAGAGATGGTTACTATAAATTCATGGGGAAACTAAATAGATCCCCTATGGTATTTAAGGACAAGGGGGAGTTCCATTAGTTAGGCTTGGATATGGAATCCAATTAGTTATAGACTAGGATTGCATCAACATACTAGAAAATGGTTCTTCTTGTGGTTATCTAGGATCGCATCATGTGATGTATAGGACATACACATGAGTATATCTAATTAATTTATCTAACTTCTTACTATACTATATTTTTAGTTATTATTTATTACAATATTATTATAGAATCCTAATATATTCCATTGGATTCACCTTTATATTATGACTCTATTATATCATTATTCTTGTGAATTGTTTTTTCAACCCCTATTTTTAGGTATTTTTTAGATACTCATCTTTTTATACATCCTTCTCCCATATTTTGTGTCCTTTTTTATTTAAAGCCCATGGATTTCTCCCCTTCTTTGTTTTAAAAAAATCATGGAGGTTTCCAATTGTATGTTCTTGGAAAAGGGGGTTTTCATAGGGATCATGAAAATGTTTTATAATTTAATTTCATGTGTTTTAAAGGGAATACTAGGTATATTATGTGTTTTCCCAAAATGTGTAAAAATAATATTTTTAAATATTTTAGTTCAAACATTAATTTATGGTGTTTTTTGAAAATTGAAATTCGTGGATTATATTAAAGATTACTATTATATTGTCATGGTCACACCCTACCAATGCCAGTCAACATTGGTAGAGCTGCGTTATTTTGTAGGATATTGTATAGTTTTGTGATCTATTTTAGAAAAACCTTGTTTAGATATTGGATGGTGGAATTGATTTCAAATCGAGATTATGTTACATATCATGGTTTTTAATTTTAACTCTAGATGTATCAGTAATATCGACCTACATTATTAGTTATGTTACTTTTTTTCTAACGGTGTATATTAATTTTGAGGTTATTATTGTTAAATATTTATTTTTGAGTAGGTTGTGAATTTTTATTTCTAGTTATTCCTTGTATGAGTTTTTTGTAAATTTTTAACTATTTATTTCATTGTCCATGGATATTTTATGGATGAAGTAGTCATGAAATTTTTTTGAGTGGATGTTTCATGTTACCACATGTTTATTATAAGAAACCATTATCAATGTATATATTATAATGCACTAAAATATTTATCCATCCTATGGGGAAAGGGAACGACCCTCGGGTCCTACCACCAATTTACATGCACTAGTGTAGCAAACGATTTTTATGGTTGTTATTTTTTAGTTTTAACATCGGGTTTTGGTTGATATTATTACAAAAGACATTATAAATATTGTTTTATACGTTGGTTTTTTTTAAAACCAACGTAAAAAAACGAAGTGTTTTTCACGTCAGTTACTCAAAAAATGATGTGGAAAACACTTCGGAGTCATGATGTATTTCATCGTTTATTTAAAAAATGACGTTGAATCTACTTCCTCACGTCAGTTATTATATAACCGAAATCCTAAATCACGCCTCTAAGGCATTTATCACGTCGTTTATTTGCTTAACAGACATCATAAAGCAGTATGACGGTATTCCATGTCGGTTAAATAATAACGGATGTAAAAATTTATTCCTTTCCATTTATTACATCAGTTATGAAATAACCGACGTAAAAACCAATACCGATGAATTTTTATGTCAGTTACAAAATATCCGACGTAAAAACCAATTTTTTAATTAAACCGTTCAACCTCAATTCTTCCCATCCAAAGGAACACCTAAAACAAAACAAAAATAGACCACCCCCACCCCAATGGACAACCCCCCACACCCCTGGAATCCCCCCACCCCACTAGACACACCTGCACCCCTCGATAACCCGCACCCTCCTAGATAGCCGCCACACCCCTGGACACCCCCACAACTATGCCCATCCAAAAAAATACATGAAACATAACAAAAACAGACCACCCCCACCCCACTGGACTGCCCTCACCCACCCCTAGACAACCCTCCCCCACCCTTGACAACCCCCCACACCACTAAATAGCCTACCCACAACCCTGAACACCCCCACCCTCCTAGACAGCCCCCACCCCTAGACAGCCCTCGCACCCTCCTGGACACCCCCACCCCCATGGACACCCTGGACACCCCCACACCCATGGACTACCCTCCTACACCCTTAGAAACCCCCTACAACCCTGGAAACCCCCTAGACTGCCCCCAACCTCATGGAAACCCTAGACACCCCCACCCCACTAGACTACGCCCCCACTCCCTTGGAAAGCCACCACCCTACTGAACAGCCATACCGGAACCCTGGACAACCATCCCATTCCCCTAAATATCCCCCACACCCTGGACAACCCATGGATTACCCCCAGCCTCATGGATACCATGGACACCCCCACCCCCTAGACAGTCCTCACACACCCATGGAAATCCCCCTGACCCCACCGGGTACCCCCCCCCCACCCCACCCCACCCCCCCCCCCCCCACACCCCTAGACACCCCCCTGGATAGACCCCCCACCCTCCAGGACACCCCACCCCACTGGAAAACCCTCCCCCACCCCCTAGACTGCCCTCCCACACCCCTAAAAACACTCACCCCACTAAATATTATACCCACAACCCTGGACACCCCACCCTCCTAGACATCCCCCACCCCCTGGATAGCCCTCCCACCCTCCTGGACCCCCCACCCCCATGGACTCCCTGAACACCCCCACACACCCCTGGACAACCCTCCCACACCCCTAGAACCCCCCTGGACTGCCCCCACACTCATGGACACCCTGAACACCCCCACAACCCCTGGACAACCCTCACACACCCTTGGAAAGCCCACTTACCCCACTGAGAACCCCCCCTCCCCCCACACCAATGGACACCCCCTAAAAATCTTTCCAACCCTCCTGGACACCCCACCCCATTGGAAAACCCTCCCCCACCCCCTAGATAGCCCTCCCACAGCCCTAGACCCCCCCCCCACTAAACAACTTTCCCACAACCCTAGATACCCCCACCCTCCTTGATATCCCCCACCCCCCTAGGCATCCCTCCCACCCTCCTGGAAACCACCACCCCCATGGACACCCTGGACACCCCTACACCCCTGGACAAGCCCTAGATTTCCCCCAACCTCATGGACACCATTGACCCCCCACCCCACTGGACAACCCTCCCACACCCCGAGAAGGCACTCTGACCCCACTAGGCTCCCCCACACACCCATGTACACCCCATGGAAATCCCTCCCACCCTCCAGGACACCCCCCCATGAAACTGGACAGCCCTCCCACACCCCTGGAAACCCCCCACCCCACTGGACACCTCCCCACACCCCTGGAAACCCCCCAGAACAGAATCCATACTAGAAAAACCATCAGAACTAGACCAAAACAAGAAGTAGCGCAAAATTAAATAGTCACATATATAACATTCATAACATACAATGTCTGCAAAAAAACATAAATCCAACTTAAAAAACTACAAAATACACAAGTATAATGACAATATTCAAAATTACATTTTACACTACAAACAATCTAAAATCCAATCAAACTTGTAAAATAATTTGACCATTCCACTTGTATGTATTTGAAATATTAAGTACTATAGGGTTGTGGGTTATAAAATAGCTACAAAGTAAAAGGATAGTAGTTAACAAGTATAATGAATAAATTAAATGAAATATTATAGAAATGTTTAAAAGTAAATGTTACAATGTAAAATTTTAAAAGGAAATCTTACCATGTAAGTGTTCACAAGTGTTCCAGTTGTAATTATTTCATACATAAATCTAAATATATAATATCCTCATTAGAAGAAGCCTTGTTTTTCATGAAAATTCATTTTGAATGAGCGTAAATTCAAAATATTATTTTTATGTAATACATCAAAAAGTACAAATTATAAATGGATATTTACCTTTACTACTACATATTTGATCTTGGCACTCCATTTCTTCGTGTTTTTTCAATAGTAGACGCATACCCTGTCAAAAAATAACACAAATAAAATAAATTTATAATTCATTACAATATATACAACTATTATGAAATTGAAACATACTTTTCCAACATATTCTTAAAACTTTCTCACACATCGCCATAGACAGAGCATATCTAATAATGTGTTTTCTCCCTTGAAAAAAAAACACCTAACATCCAATGATCACTGATAAGAGATAATTTAAGGTTAGTGATTTTTTATGTTAAAAGATAATGAATTCTTTTCCAGAGATATGTTTCATACCTCTCACAAAAAGGAATCATCCAACACCATGTAATTATATTTTGTTCAAATATTTCAGAAATATAAGGAATTTTTTGTTCCTCATCCAATGCATGTGCTTCAGGGGAAATCAAATTCGGGTCCATGAATCCATATACATATGTCCGCTCATTCATCTCACACATGTTATAAATATACATAATAAAAAATAGACATATGTATAAATTTTTTATAAATATAACTTTGGGAAAATATGTAAAGACTTAGATGGAAAAACATTTCACCACGTTGTTTCCCTACTTCTCTCCAGTAACAAGCTCCATGATATCAGTTTTCACAACCCCCACAGTTATTGCACTTCCAAAAATATGAGCTTCCATTGGAAACTCATAATGATCCCCTGAAATCTTTTTATATCTTAACAATACGTCATGACTACTAGAATATGTATATGGTGTCATATCCATTTTTCATTGTTGTGGTCTATACAATATTTCTTTACATTTTAAGTATTCCAATAAAAATAAATAGAAAAATATAATATTTTTCAGATGTTAAAACAACATTAATAAAAGAATAAAATAGAAGATATAACATACATACCTCTAGGGAAATGAGTTGCATATGTCTGGATGACCAAATTTAAAAATGGCTGATACTATGTCCAATTGTCATCACCTCATCTGTAGGCAATGGTACTCAAGTTGATCTATCTATAATATCCTGTATAGTGACCCTATGATGGTCTACCTCTATCTTTTGGTGATGAACTGTATCTACAATACAATATACCAGCCCGTATTCAACTATATGATGTTGAGGACCATCAACATACAACTTGCAATAAGTAGGAAGCTGCAACGGAAGAGTAGGACAAGAAATGGGGTTTACAGGATGAGCTGGGGGAGTGGGTGCTACTGTCGGAGGTGGAGGATATATAATGGGGTCTGCAAGGGGAGGTGGAAGAGTGGGATATGTAGTATGAAATTGTCTTTGCATGTCTACAAACGTAGACTGTACCGGTGATCTAATATTTTTCTCCATCACCGCATTAATATTATGAACATCAGCCTCCAAAGATTATATTTTTTTATTAACACCCTCAATGGAAGAAGTAGAAGAATGTGGAAACACTTTTCTTACCCATACACCCGTCAGATATCTGCATACACAACCAGGATTTTCGGGCATTCCCAATGCGACAAATAAAATATCTTGCCTCCGAGCAGCTCTAAATACCCTCTGTGAGTTCTTCTACTCAAGAGAATCTTATATTTATTAATTTATCATTGATGTAATGAATCAAATTATATTAAGAATATAGTCAACTTAAACATATAAATAAATATCTTACAATCCTATCAGCTACGATTCTTGAATCGTTCTAAAGATATTTCCCCTTTTCCCATCTGAGGTCTCTTCCATTTTTCATGTCTAGATAGAGGGGATGGAGGAGCAACCTCTCTTGAGCTTGAAGACTCAACAGTCAGTTTTTATAATTCTTCAGCTATCATTTGTTCTTCCAATAATATATACACTCCCCGAGAAAAATTACGAGGGTATACATTTTTAGATTGGATCTCTTGGTGAGATTTCCTTGTTTGCTATAAATTAAGAATAAGAAAACAGTAACAAAACATTAATACAATCATTTATATAAGAATTCATATAAAATTTTACATTTTCCTTACCAAAAATGAATATTTTTGTACACTTTCAACAAAATGTCTCCATGTGTCTTCATCTATGAAAGGATATATATGACCTAGATTATCATGACTCCTATGACAAAAAATGAAATCTGATGTGAAGGTTTATTTGAAATCCCTCTATCTCCTAGCAGCCATCAATAATCATTTCATCCGGACACCTCTAGTGTTAGGAATATTAAATTCCATATTAAAAAGAATAAGTAAAACATATTATACTAGAAACATTTAAATAATAGGCACACAATAGCGAAAGAACACACCAAAATTGTCCCCCACAACATAGATATTATCGCTTTGTCCACACTTCTCCAATAATTATACAATATGTTTACTATGCTCTAACCCTGAGTTGATACAAAACTCTTAAAATATTTTGTATTTAAACCTCTAGGCATATCATTCTCCTTATACTCAACAAGTATCCTCTGGTCCTGCTTACGGGCAAGTGATAATTTTTGAAAATGTGTACACCCATGTTTACCAACTCTTGAACTCTTTGTCATTATGGGAGCACATGTGGATGATTGGGGAACATCAAGAGGGGCATGAGAGTGTTCCTCCCTAGAGGTATGATCATTATGCTCATTTCCATAATCATGTGGTTAATCAACTGATTGATATGTCATTATCCATAAAAAACAATCAATAGTTCACAAATATACAAATTCAAATATTACAATACTAATGTTAACATAATGTGGATTATTTAACTAAGTTACATAATAGTAAACATGGTTAATATGGTAAGCATGTTAAAACAATGGAAACGATGGTAAACGTGTCAAACATGGTAGTGTAATTTTCATTCAACAAAATAGATAAATATATAAATTATGTTAAGATAAACTATAGTAAACAATGGTAAAATATGGTAAACATGGTAAACTACACAAAACAAAATTAAAATAAACAAAAAATTCTACTTATTTGATTTAATACGCTTTTTAATAAAAAAATTACAATATCTAACATTTTATGGAAATAATAAATGTAAACATGAAATAAACATATGTTAACTATAATATTAGGAATGTACAAATTGATTTATCTCCCAAATCCCTTCGTCATGATCATTTATTATGGCACAAACCATGTCTTCAACATGATCATCATTATGTTTTTCTAATATTTCCATGGAAGTAGGGATCTCACATAAATCAGCATCTTCATCAAGTTGATCCTCACCAACATATTGTTTTTTCCCATGTAAAACAACTAACCACTGCATATCTGATTGATCAACTACATAGAAAATCTATTTTGCATGTGGTTCCACTATAAAAATATTAGCTGTGTCTTTCATTCTATTCAGATTAACAACTGTCATTCAAAATTCATTGTGTCTGCACTATTGTTACCGATAAACCAATTACATGTAAAAACAGGAACTTTAATTTTAAAGTAATCAACCCCCATATTTATTCAATAACTCCATAACATACACTTGATGAAGAAATTGGGTTTTTGTCTTTAGAACTCGAAAAATGCATTGCTTCTACAATCGCCAATACACAACTATTCTAAACTGCACTTCTGTTGTCCTGATTATTCGTATAAATGTATATCCATTAATGTAATAATAGGACCATGTTATCACATTTAAACATGGACCACCTACTATCCATACTAATGTGTCTGATACATATATTCTACCAAGAAATGCCTTTTTATTCCATGACAAAAATGTTTTGTTGTGCCCATTCAAAATCTACATTTCTTTCTTCTTTATATGACATTGTATCCACTCATTAATATGCAATGTGATATACTATTGAGCATCTTCTATGTTATGCAAGATGTATAATTATAATTTTTTCATCTTTTCAGTTGACAACGATTTGACTTTAGAGCCACAAACCACCATTCCCTCATTATTACATCATTAAGGGAGAGTTGGAGGCAAACCTATGCTCTCCACCGAAGCTAAGTAGCTCGTAAAAAACTCTGCATCCTCCTCAGAAATATACTTTTCAACAATGGAGGCTTCAAGTCGATATGAATTCTTAACATACCCCTTACATATTTTCACATAACTTTCAAAAGGATATATCCAACGAAGATATGTAGGTCCACAAAGCATTATTTCTCGAACCAGATGAATCATTAAATGCGCCATTATATCAAAAAAAGATGGAGGAAAATACATTTTCAATTGAAAAAGTATATAAATTGCATTCTTTTCCAAAATGTTCAAAGAATTTACATAAATAAACTTATTAAAAAATGAATTGAAAAAATAATCCAACATCATTATAGTTTTTCTGACACTGATGGGCAACATTACACACAAATAAACTGGTAGAATTTGTCGTATCATGACGTGACAATCATGAGATTTCATACCTATCGACTTCAAATGCTTCAATGAGACAAAAAATTGTAACATTTGAAAAATAACCTTGAGGAACTTTGATATCATGTAGACAATGAAAAAAGATAATTTTCTCCATCTTGGAAATGTAGGACAAGCCGGGGGAAGAAATTTTCGTCTTCCATTAGGAGTGGGAGCTAACTCCAAACATATTCCCATTGATATTAAGTCTAATCTGGCATTCAACACATCTTTTGTCTTTCCTTTAATATCTATCATTTTTTCAATAAGACTATTGCATATATTCTTTTCCACATGCATGACATCAATATTATATTTAACTTCATGATATCTTCAATATGACAGCTCAAAAAATTTCAACCTTTTCTTCTAAATATGTCTATCATTACCATATTTCACTGTCTTTCCCAATGTCACATCATGGTTTTCCACCCTCTTAAAATACACATCAGGGGATAATGGTTTTAGAGAAATATAAATTTCTTTTGAGCCATTGAATGCCTTTTTAGTCAACTGTAAGAGTGATCTATAGGCAAAACATTTTGATGACCCATGTGCACTGTTTTCCTCCCATGATGAAATTGACAATATGATGTCTATTGTTTGCAAATTGGACATGCTTTATTCCCCTTAACACTGTATCCAGAAAAATTTCCCTATGCTGGGAAGTCATTTATAGTGAACATAAGTACTACATGCAGCTGAACATATTCCATTTTATAAGAATCATACACCCTAATAAAATAATCCCACAAAAGCTTCAAATCA
Source organism: Viscum album (assembly GCA_963277665.1). Taxonomy (NCBI): domain Eukaryota; kingdom Viridiplantae; phylum Streptophyta; class Magnoliopsida; order Santalales; family Viscaceae; genus Viscum; species Viscum album. The sequence continues at coordinate 811,639,253 of OY728122.1, read as the reverse complement.
TCAATCAATGGTGACAAGAAAACATCAATAACAATTCCGGGTTTCTTTGGACTAACGATCATTATACTCAGGATCACATATTTACGCTTCAAACAAACATCAATAGAGAGGTTGGAAATTACCAATAAAATAGGCCATGAACTATTTGTGCTACTAAGGGTTCGGTATGGATTCATTCCATATGTGCACAACCCTAGTAGGAGATTTCAAATTTCATTTCCAAATGTTGGATATTGCTCATCAATTTTCTTCCATTATTTATAATCTTTTGGATGACATATTTTTCCATCATATATTTTCTCATCAGCATGTCGTGTTAACCTTTTTGCATCATGTGAATTGGCAAATAAACGTTTCAAATAATGAATTATTGGAATATAACAAAATACTTTGGAAGGGATCTTTGTAATCTCTACATCAACTAGTGATTTTTCATTCAACATATATCGTGATGTCCCACATTTTAGACACTCTGACCGAAATTCATATTCCTTCCTATATATCATATAGTCATTCAGACAAACATGAATTTTCTTGTATCCCAATCCCATTGGGCATAATGTTTTCTTGGCCTTATAATGCGAATCTGGAATATCATTATCTTTTTGATGAATGTCTTTCATCATTTGTAGCAAATTTATAAAACTTATATCACTCCATCCATGTTTTTCCTTCAGGTTAATCAATCATAACACCACTAAAGAAACTGTAAAGTCCATAAAACCAGGATACAATGGTTTTTCAGCATCACCATATAGATGTGCAACTGTCAATTCTATCTCAATTTCTTCTACTGCAATATCACGAATAATTTCTTCAATTCCATTGGTGTTACCATCTTGCGAATCATAATAATCAGTAGATCTCACATTCTATCCAGTCTCACCCTGCCAAATCCAAGGGCTGTAACTTAGATTAAAACCATGACAAATCAGATGATCTTTTATCTCTCTACTTTTCATATTCTTCATATTCAAGCATTTCAAGCATGGACAGAAAAAAAATGTCACTTCTAGGAACATTTAGTTTAGAAAATTCCAAAAAGGGACCAACACCATCATTATATTTATTACTCATTTGATGTTCCATAATCCATCTTTGACTCATTATTATCCTATAAAAAATATCAAAATTATTCATCTTGTTAAGATAATACAAATATATATTTATATGAAAATTTTCATAATTTGAATGTAAAACCAATTTTGAAATATAAAAAAAATCTACGCGTATTTGAAAAAAAATATACATGAAAATCATTTTAAAATGAAAATATAGTTAGATATAACAGTTTTAAATTCATCTTGGATCCTTTCTTCTTAAGGTATACACAGAATATATCCTGGTGCAACTGGATACCAAATTCACTCTTCCGTAAAAAAAAATTTGAAGTATAAAAATTAAAATATGTATACATTCACTACTAAAAATTATATAGATCCCACTGATTTGAAACCATTGGTATAACCCCTAAAACCATTAGGGTACTCAACGGTTTCACACACCGTTGGCATGATAGTTATTGTAATATCCCAATACCAACGATTCTACCGGAACCATTGGTATAAAATACCTGAAGATAAAATATTCCAACGGTTTCAATGAAACCATTGGGATATATATATAAGCCAAGAGGGTGTCCAAGGGGGTTGGGGGCTGTCCAGGGGTGTTGTCCAAGGGGGTCGGGGCTATCCATGGGGGTAGGGGGATGTCTAGGGTGTCCAGGGGTGGGGGGTGTCCAGGGGGTGGGGGCCTGTCCAGGGGGTGGGGGGCTATCCATGGGGGTGAGAGGTGTCCAAGGGGTGGGGTAGTGGTGTCCAGGGGGTGAGGGGACTGTCTAAACCCCTACCCCATTAAACACCCCACCCCCTTGGACAACCCCACCCCCTGGAGTGCCCCCACCCCCTAAAAAGCCCCCCACCCCTCTGGACAACTCCCACCCTCTGGACAGCCTCCCTACCCCCTTGGACAACCCACTCACGCCCCTGAACACCACCCCCAACCCCTAGACATCCCTACCCCCTTGGAAAGCCCCCTCACTTCCAAGGACCCCACCCCACCACCTTGGACACCCCAACCCCCTTGGACAGCCCCCATACCCCTCCTGGACAACACCCCCACCCCATTTGACACCCCTAGACATCCCCACCCCTCTGGAAAGCCCCCCACCCCATGGACAACCCCCACCCCTCTCGACATCCCCCACCCCTGGAGACCCCAACCCCCTATACACCCCCACCCCCCTGGACAACCCACTCACCCACCTGGACACAACCCCCACCCCTGAACACCCCAACCCCCTTGGACAGCCCCCTCACCCCCTAGACACCTCCACCACCTTGGACACCCCAACCCCCTTGCACAACCCCCACACCCCCTGGACACCACCCCCACCCCCTTTGACTCCTACTAGACACCCCCCCCCCCTCTGGACAACTCCCACCCCCCGAACAGCCCCCGAACCTTTAGACAGCCCCCACCCCCTGGACACCCCACCCCTATGACACCCCTTGGACATGCCTACCTTCTTGGATAGCCCACTCACCCATGGATACCCCCACCCCCTTGACAACCCTCCACCCCTCTAGACATCCCCCACCACCCCTGGACACCCCACCCCCTGGACACCTCTACCCCATTGGACAACCCACTCATCGCCCGAACACCACCCCCACCCCCTAGACACCCAAACCCCTTGGAAACCACCATCACCCCTGGACACCCCTCTTCATTGGACCCCCAGCCCCCTTGAATAGCCCCCACACCTTCTTATACACCACCCCCACCCCTTTGACACCCCTAGACACCCCACCCCTCTGGACAGCCCCACCCCCCACCCCTGGACAGCTCCCACCCCTCTTGACGGCCCCCGCCCCCTGGATACCCCACCCCTGGACACCCCCTACCCCCTTAGACATCCCACTAACCTCCTTGGACACCACCCCCACCCCCTGACATCCCCCAACCCTCTAGACGTCCCCCACCCCCGGAACACTCCCACCCCCTGTACACCCCCACCCCCTTGGACAACCCACTCACCCCCAGGACACCCCCACCCCTTGGACACCCCAAACACCTTGGAATGCCCCCACACCCTAGGAAACCACCCCCACCCCTTTTGACACCCCTAGACACCCCCACCCCCTAAACAACCCCCCACCCCATGGATAGCCCCCACCCCTCTAGACAGTCTCCACCCCCTTCAACACCCCCTGTACGCGTACACACACATGATGAAACACACAAAAAGCATAAAGATCCATGATATCACTTCAATGGATTATTTTACTAGAAAGGAATTTAGCATGGTAAAAATTAACATAATGAAACATACCATGATATCAAGAACAATGATAGAAAAATAAATACTTAAAAAATTAGTTTAGGGCATCACGTCAAATAATAACTGAAACTGAGCCATGTGAAGCTCGCTTGAGTGTTGCGATTTGACCTAATTGATCTAGTGAAAATAAAAATGATAGATGATGTTGGAAATACATGGTTGGAGGTCACGACATAGAAAAATCCTTTTTAGGTTTTCTGCGCAGGAAAGACAAGTCACTAGTCACCAGATCGAAGAAAATAAAATGACTAAGTATGGGGCGTGATAAATAATTTAAAAGGATTATCATGTCAGTTATTTTATAACCAATGTGATAAACTATTTTTTTTATGTTTATAATGGTGGTTATTTAATAACTGGCGTAGAAAATAATTTATCACGTCACTTATTTTAAATCAATGTGATAAATGGCGATTTATCACGTCAGTTCTTTTTATAACCGACGTGATAATTTTCCAATATTTTCTTTATCACGTAGGTTATTTTATAACCGACGTGATAAAGCGCCCCGATTCAATTTTCATGGTGGTTATTAAATAACCGACATAAAAAATAGATTCCTATCGATTTATCACGTCGATAATTTTATAACCGACCTGATAAATCCATTTTTACAGCTTTGCACATCGGTTCTATATAACCGACGTGAAAAATGATGATTTGTTAAATGTTTTTCCACAAGTGATGGTTGTCCAGTTTAGTGGTGGCCCATAAATTTTCAGGATAGTTTTCATCACCTCTGGTCATGCCTCTAGTTCTACCCAAGCATGAAACCCGTAGGGAATCCATCACACTATGCTGGAGACTCACCATGAATCCACCACCACCAATATATGATACTTTAATCCTATATTGAAAATGAAATGAACAACCTTACTGATGAAGCTCTCCACAAAACCAATACCTTGTGTGAAACCGAATGATTAGGTGTCTATCATCATTGTTCCATGTGACAATGATTTGTCCATGACATGCATAATGGTGATGAGGAAGTCGAGGAATTCTGGTCTGTTGAATGATGGACCACCCAAATCGAGTTATGATTAATTCCCTAATAATAATAACACATGACACCTGCTGGAAATTAATAGTTTATGGAACAAAAAAATCATTATTCTTCATCATTATTCATCGCCCAACATTGTTCTTCATCATTCATCTTTTGAAAATAATAAATCCACCTATGAATAATTGTTGTAATGAAAATAATAATAAAATTATTAAATTTTATAACAGAAGAAAAAACCAATATCAATGAATTTTTTTATCAGTGATACACCATGAATAAACACAAAATAAAAATAATGTACCATGTTTATTTCAATGACAAGATTAATTATATAAGAAATTTTTTCTAAAGAAATGAAATAATTTTATTTGAACATGGCATGATCTTGTCCCCATAAATAATCTTATATAATGTGTACCTTATAAATTCAATAAATAATTATAAATAAATAATCATTTTATCAATTATACAATCATAGAAATTTATATATTTCAATGAGTTAAGAATGTGATGAAGAGGATTAAATAATTATTCTTCCTTTTTTTATTTAGGTTGGATCCCCAATGATCACACCGCACCTATGAATAATGGAATGATTTTTCATTTACCAAACTAATAGAGGGAGTGGAGATATTTTTTTTCTAATGGAAACAATGTTCTTGGTGGAGTGATTAACCACTAAATATTATTTCTTCTTTTAATATCCCTATTATATACCTTGATAATTACCCATCATTAATACTCTCATTAACATCCTTCATAATGCATGGGTAAAACTCTCTATAATAACCTAACAAAAATTTCTCTATAATTCTATGTTATTTCCTCCTTTATACCCAACACCTCATCATGATCATTAATAAATAGAAAAATAAATTTTTAGGTTATTATAGTGCTATTATAATTAATATTAAATAATTATTTCTAAATGATCACTTCTCAAAATCAAAAACACATAAATTATACCTCTCCTTGGAAAAAAACACATCATTGTAATCATAATTGAAATGTTAGATTTTTTATATACATCTTCGCAAATGAGTTGTTTCTATTCACAGATGAAAGATAAGTATTTATTTATTAAAAATCATTAAAAATCATATAAAATATATAAAACTCAAAAATTACATCTAACATCATCCCAAGGGTAAATATTATGTCCTCAAAAAAATATAAAATCTAAAAAAAATTATGAGACTATTTTCTATAGAAAACTTTCCATTTATCCCAATTTTAGGGACTCAAAACCAAAAAACATGAAGATGAGATAAGTATAACATGAGGAATAATCTAGGTTGAAACATATTCATTTGGGATAAATTATAGGTAAATATAGGTTGAAACTATTTTATGATAATATAATAACAAGATCGATAATAAATCATGGGTAATGTATAAAACTCATACTAAGAGTAAGTATGAGTACATGCATTGAAAACATTTAATTTTATTACTTGTATATCTATTTATTTTTTACGATGAATATTTATTTAACAATAAATAAATGAAAATTCATAACATATGGGACCACTCTATATTCATTAATAAAACCAATTCGGAAAATGAAGATCTACATCAAAATCCAGTAGTTAATATCAATTGGGGACTAAGGATTGAAAAAATATCAATAAATTTCCTAAAATATTCCACATTGATTTAAAATAAAAAATTTCATTAATTAGAATAAAGTTCCACTTTTTATCCTTAGTTTTTATTTCCCAAGAATTGACCTACCTCCTTCATCTCCTTAGCCTTCACTGATCTCTCACATGTTCACTCATTTGATGGGATGATCCATCTATTATTCTCATAGGATACATGAGTTAGTCACATCATGGAATAATTAAGGAAATATGATGCTTAATCAACCAATTCTCGAAAATAAGGAATCCCCCCATGATTTAGACATGACACAAAATCATCATTGAAATCCTAGTCATACGACATTAAACTAAGAGAAAGAGTACATAACACATGATAAAAAATTGTATCCCTACCCTATCTGGTGAAAATAAGATTCCCTGTGTATGACTGAAATTGGATGAATCCTCAACTCATACAATTTCTGAGAAGCACATGATTCCCCATGAAAGACAGAAATGACATGATACACCAAGAACATGAATCCTCCATGCATAATCATCACACTATCTCTTATTGTCACTACTTCCATGGTATGATCATACATAGAACATTATATTAAACTATGCAGTCCAGTCCATTCATACAACCATATAATATGGAAATTAACTTTGTGGGTTTTCTTCCCTGTCTTATAAGAGGTTTTGTAGGATTCATCCTTGAGGTTGAATTTTGACACCCCAACATTCACATAAAATCTATATATCTTCCCCTTAAAGGTTACATCATTGAAATGTGATTTTCTCCCCCTTGGGAATCACTCAACCTCCTCAAACTATCACCAAAATTCATAAAATCAATGACCAATATATCACAACACGGTCATAAATCTTTATCAAATCTATAATAATGAGATGTTAAATATGTGACCAAACTATTCCCCCAATGATTTAAATCACTAACCAAATTTTCTTTATAATACATTATTCATATGAACAATTTCTACCCACGAGAAATTAACCTATGACCCCACTAGATGATCGAAAATCTATACATCATGCATGGAACATGACATACCGATTTTAAATATACTCTAAATCCTTTGTCCCCAGGTAAAAATTATCCTGTATCAGGCATCGAATTCCTTGGGTTTAATTCATATGATTCAACTTACATAATATTACTTCATCTATAAAAGGGAAATATATTATAGGTTCTAAAAACACCCAAATTCAACTTATATCCATATGTGACCACTGTCATCCTCAACATAGACTAAAGGATGTGGAACTATCGAGACAAAAGAAGGGTAATTTAGAAGTTCACACCTCACAATTTCACCTAGATTGAGTTTCATGAGTGTGACTCAAATCTACGAGGGAGACCCAAAATTGGAAGCATGTTCCAAGGAGGAATCCATGGAAGGGGTAACTGACATGATATCATCTTTTATCGATCATGGTTCCATCAAAACAAATCCTGGTAGTATAATATGTCCACCTTTTCAGTGTGGTAATGTTTGGTAAGAATGGCGTGTTTTTTCCACGATAGGTTCCCCAAAAGAATGATAATGGAAATTGTCATCATGGAGAACCAAGATATATTTGTGAGTTATTAATAGATGGTTACAATCAAGTCATGATGATATAGACTAGATCCCCTATCATTTTGATGTCCATGTGGGATTTCCATTAGTGAGGCTAGGTTAGATTATCCAGCTAGTTATAGAATAGGAATTCATCTACATGTTGTAATATGGATATGACTGAGTGTATCTTGGATCATATCAAGTGATTTTTAGGACATTCACATGATTATTTATAGATTATTGATTTACCTTCTTACTACACTATATTTTGACTTATGATATATTATAATATTATTGTGTCATCAAAAAATATTCTTCTAGATTCAATATTATGTAATGAATATATTATATCTTCATTCCTATGGAATTTATTTATCACCCTATTATTCTATTAGAGTTTAGGTACTCAATTTATTCTGCTTTATTCTCTCAATTTTTATTACCACATGGTAATTATTTATTTCCCATTGATTTCTCCCCATTTGTGATTTAAAAATATTTTAAAGGTTATTTCTCAATGAATGCTCTTAGAAATGTGATTTTTCAAAGACCTCCTCAAGACCTTTTCAAAATGCATGTCATAGGTTTTAATGGGAACCCAAGGTATATTATATGTTTTCCTTAAATGAATAAAAAACATTTTTTTGGAAACATTATTTCAAAAACATATTTATAGACTATTTATTCAAAGGAAATTCATAGATTTTAGGGATGTTACAAAATGGGTTTTCATGGTCACACCGTACCTATGCAAATCGACTTTGGTAGACATGAGTTTTTTCTTTGGTTCACATTATGTTTTGGGGTCTCTCGTAGAGAAACCATGATTCTGTGATGGTTGGATTCCATGATGTTACATGGTGATCATGTGGAGTATCTTAGTTTTTACTTTTTTACTATAGATATATCAATGATATAGACCTCATGTATTCTGGATGATATTCTTTTCCCAAAGGTGTAAATATTTTTTGAGGTTATTATGGTTTTGTATTCATTTATGAGTAGGGTTTGGATGATTATTTATATTCATTCCTTGTTTGATTCGATTTGATATTTATAACAATTTATTTTATTGTTCATGAGTATTTGATGTATGAAGTTGTCATTCCATACTCTTGATTATAATATTCATATTTCTTCATGTTTATTAGGGTAAAATTATTCTCAATTTATGTATTCCAATTCCCTTGAACTTGTCTCTATCTGATGGGAAATTATAACACCCCTTAGGAACATCCACGAGATTACATGGGTTTCTGGTTTTTGGGTAGCCAAAATTGGAGTGTGATAGTCACTATTGCCTTTGGTCACACCTTTAGTGGTAACTAAGCTCGACACACTCAGGGCCTCCATCAATTCCCACTAGAGCCTCACCATTCATCTACTATCACCATTATTTTTGAATTATATCCTCTATCAAAGATGATCCAAAACCCCTCACTAAAGTACTCCACATGACATTCATCACCTTTTGTGAACCTAAATCATTTGTATCCCATTATTGTTGTGCCTCTTAACCGTGATTGGTCCATTACATGAAGAATAGGGATGCGAGAGTCAAAGAATAGTGGTTGGTGGAATGTTCGACCACCCAAACCTAGTTCATGTTCATCCTGAACAAGAATAATGCATGATATATGAAGGAAATAAATCGTTTTATGAACAAAAAATTTCCTCATTCTTCACGATTATTCATTTCCCACCATTTTTTTCATCTTTTATCACATAAAATTAAAATATAAGAAAATTCTTAATAATTATAATTATATAAATAATAATATTAATATTTTTAATGCACAAGGAAAAACCAACAACAATTATTAAATGTTTTTTACTGATAAAACATGAATAAATTCACCATCAAAATAATGTTTCATGTTTATTTACATAACATAATTAATTATGCCATCAATATTTTATAATGAAATAATATATTATTCAAAAATCATGGAATTATTTTATCCCTATAATAGTATTTGATACAATTATCCATTTAATTTCAATAATTAATTTTAAATAAATAATAATGCCAATCTATTACATAAACTCTAAATTTAATAAATTTGACAGCTTAAAAAATGGGATGAAGAGGATTAATGAATGTTTCTCCCTCATTATCTTTTAGGTTGAATCCCAAATGATCACACACCACCCATGATGTATGAAATGAGTTTTATTTCTCCAAATGATAAGAGAGAGAGAGATGAGAGATTATTGGGATCCAATGGATAAAATGATTTTTGTTGGAGGAATTAACCCCCATCATATTTTACCCATAATTTATCCACTGAATCACTAGGTTATTTCCTATCATTAATCCTTTCATTAATTACCATCATAAATCTAGTGTAAACTCATGAAAAATACGCATGCAGAAATTATTCTTTGATTCCATGTTATTCCCTCAATTATAGCCCAACTCCTTATCACAGTCCTTAATAAAAACAAAAAAAAAATTTATTTTTTATGTTACAATAGTGAGATTATCCTATTTTTTATATAATGATTTGAATTTTTGGGTTTAAGTTGAAAAAACCCTAAAACATAAATTATACCTATCCTTGAAAAAACACTTCATTCTATGCACAATAGTATTGTTGAACTTTTCATCTACAACTTCATCAAGTATTCATTGATATCCGAATTTGAATAAATAATATTTATTGATAAAAAATATTAAATATCCATTAAAAACCAAATAACTCAGAAAATACACCAAACTTCAACCCATGGGTAAATAGAACGTTCCAAGAAAAACTGAATAATAATAAAAAATCATGAGAATGTTTTATATGAAAAAATAACCATTATACAAATTTTTATGGACTAAAAAAATTCCAAACTCACAAATGAGTAATGTATCACTTGAGTAATAATCTATATTGCAACATATTCATTGGTTATACATTAGATGTAGATATATAATGAAATATATTTTCTATAATATGAGAAAATGATCGATGATAAATCATTGGTTAATTATACAAATGATTGTATTTGTAAATGTGAGTAAAACCACTCACAATAATAATTTTTTACAAGTATCTTTATTAGTATTTTTGATAAAGAACATCTTTTATACAATTAAAAATAGAAATTTATAACAAATTGTCCCACTCCACAATCCATCGCAACAATGAACCAATCAGGAAATTGATGATGTAGCACCAAAACAGGTTGTTATTACCAGTCGGGGACCCAAAAAATGATAAAATGTAAATAAAGTATATAAATGACCCATTAAAAACATAAATTTATATTTGGAGTAATCACTATATATCCCTCCACACCCTTGGCTTCTCAAAAAATATATGATTACCTATTTACTCTAGGAGGCCAAAGGATCTCTCTTAGGGTGTATTTAATCCCTTTCCATAGGGATTGACCCTCAAATTATAGTGTCTGGTCCATGGTAATTTTGGGTGAGTTTCCCCTATTCCACTTGTGTTTTATACTCTAATCATTATTTCTTATCCACTCTTTCTTTTAAATATATATAGGTTGATCTACTTTGTTCACTTGTATTCCTTTAGATATTCTTTGGAATAATTGTAGCATGGCATTCTTTTGGTGTTGTGTTTTCCTTGCGGGAGTAGTGATTGGAGATCATCTCCCTTTTTTATTCTCATTCCGGAATGCTAAAAAAAATTAGACTACAGATTCATTACACCTCATTTAATTTTATTTATAACTATAATTTAATAATTATTTAACTCATTCATATATAGTAAAATTTATATTAACAAATAATATACTACAATAATGAAAAAATGGTTTATGGTTATCGAAATTTTATACTTTTTCAATTATGATAACTATTTTCCAATTTATTTTCAAGATAGTGTGAAATTTTTGTTTATGATTTGACTAAAGGGATTATTTTCTAGGGGTTTTAATTATTAATTTTATGGATGTGGTTTAGGAATATAAATCTAGAAATTGGGTTAGTTAATAATTTAAGAGGAATGTTTTGTAAACACATCTTCTCATATTTGATTAGAAATCAAATTATAATTCTTAATGCATATTTAATTGGAATTATTCTTTCACATGATAATGAAATTCTATAAAATACACAAATTTATAAATTATTATTATAGATAATAATAAAGGGGATTTTTATTGCAATTTTCATTCATTAATGTTTGGAAAAAACGGAAGTTATTATTGTGGAAATGTTAAAATAATTAATATATTTTAATAGATTATGCCTATTATTAACCATATTTGTAACAGTTGATGAATTAAATGGTTAATACAACATGGTAATTAATACAGTTATTTGATGAAGATAAATTTTTGGGGGTTTGTTAGCCCATTTACATATACAGGTTGTATGGATTGTTTTAGGGACTAGATGCCTTATTGACAATATTTTCTATTTTATACCATCTATATTTTATTAATATGGGAGAATGTATATGTGACATGATGAGAGGATAGTATTACAGGTGGTTTAATAAGATATGTGTGGAGAGCCCCGAGATTGTGAGAAAAAAAGATGACTATGTTGAAGAGATGCATAATGATGTCTAGAATGACATCAAAATTTTTGAAATGCGTAGCTGTTAGGGTTGCCTATTTTTGTATTATAATATGAGACTATTTCTTGATAAATCTTATTATGGGCCATCTTACTAGGTTTCATGTTACTAAATTGCTTTCCAAACTACTTTATACAACTACTTTTTCTTGGTATATGAATCTCCTTCATGTAATCTTGGGATACTTCATAGTGCACATGAAATTATGGAAGGATAAGGATTAACAAAACTTTAAACCATTGGGAATATTACATATATGAATGAAAATAATAATAACATTTAGGAACCATAGAATCAATTGGATTATTCCTAGAGGTCATCAAATTCCAATTGTTATTAATCAAATGTGAATTATATAACGTTAATTATATATAGAAATAATTAATATTATGTGAAATATTAAAAGGGAATAATTAACTAAATGAAGATCCTTGATTTCTTGTGTAACTATATAAAAGGAAATGTTCTTATTTTATTAATGGTTATGTATCCTCCCACTAACTTTTATTATGTTTTAGAATAGAAGAACATATAATGAAATTTATTTTTGATAATAAATTTGAATATAATGTGTTGATGTGAACTAGTAAAACCAGGAATAACAATTGAAATAAATAAAATACTAGAGACCATCAACACATTATTTCATTAATTATGAATGTAACCTTTAGTATTAAAAAAAATTAATATCATACAATATATTACAATATTATAATGATTGGAGAATAAATAAAGCAAAATATAAAATTCTAAGCCTCTTCGATCCCCTATAATCATTACATCCCTAAAAATCAATATAATAGTGTAACAATTAGTTTTTGATCAATTATTCATTTTTGAAATGATACTATACCTCGAGTCGAATCAAAGTGAATGATATAGTGTAAGAGTGATTATGTATTTATAAGGAAATTTTTTAATATCCTTTATGTTTTTCACTAATAAATTTTATAAATTCAATGACCATTAGTAAATAAAATAGTTTTACATTCTATTATTGGTTACATAGTTGCGTTTATTTGATTGTCATGATTATTTAATGATATACTCAAAATATTATTTTTTTGGAGATATAAAATTATTATATTGAAATATATTTTCATTGGAAGTTTTGAATAAATATTTTTTCATGAAACAATCTAATATAGTGTTTTCATAATAATTATATATTGTAATGAAGCCCAAATAAATTTTTGTGATGGTCAGAATATTTATTTTTCTATTAAATTATAAATTTAATTAAAATTAAGTAATTATTTAATAAATAAAATTATCAATCATTAAAATTTATTTTGATGAAATAAATTTCATTTTGCGACTCATCAAATCAAATTTATCTTTTTTTTATTTTTTGGGAATTTTCTGAGAAAGTTGGTTTCTTGGAAATAATTATAAATTACCACTTTACGAGTAATGTGATTTTATAAATTCAATATTTTTTTCAGTAGTATGAATTTTGTGGAAAGGATTTTATAAAAAAAAATTTCATTTAATAAGAATAAAAATGAATTAATAAATATAAATTTTAACATAAAAAATTATACATTATTTTTTAAACTGTGAATTGCATTTTTTAAATCAAATTCATTTTTTTGGACTCTGCACATTTATAGGGTAGGATGGAAGGTATAGTTTGGTATGGGAAGGAAATAAAAATCAAATCACTCTCTGCCCTAAATAATTAGAATGAAAATAATTTAGGATTGAATTTAACCATAAGTGCTTGAATTATATGATTGATTATCCATTATTTAATCCCTTAAAACCAAGCACTCATTAAGTATAAATACCACCAATTATCCCAACCACTCAACTCAAAATTTTAAATTCATGATTTTTTGGTCACTTTCCATTCCAAAGTGTCCCTCAAAGGAATGATTAAGGTGTCCAGGTTCCTCCCACAAGTTTTAGGTAGTAAATATCTAAAGGGAATTCACTTCTTCTCTTTCTTTATTTAAGAACCCATTTTTTATATACCTTCTTAATATCAATTAAATTTATTCCCTTACACTTTATATATTAAAATTACTAAAAATTTTGTGTTTAATCCATGAGGTACCTTAATTCACTCTTAGTACACCTTTTACAAATTTTACAATATATATTGTAATGCTACTGAATTCATTTCATGAATTTTTATTTTATACATGAAAAATTCTCATATAGTGAATACTTAAACCTCATCCATTTCGATGGTATTCACATAATTCAAAAATATATTAACTATTTTCGTATTAACATAAATTAAAACCATATTACCTTTTTATGGGTTAAAAATAATGTTATTTACAAGTATTTAAGAACATTTATATAACAATTGTGATATGAATCTCGTTATTTATTTTCAATGGGTTATTGATGAAACTATTTGCAATGATCAATGTGGCTCACATGAATTATGACATATGATTTGTATGACCAAAAATTTCTCAAATTAATTTTGGAATGAACTAATCTATAGAAGTGATTTTTTATGATACCATGGTGAATGACATCATAATTTTTGATTTATGACACAGTGGAGATAAAACCAATTAATATACTTTTTAATGTCTCATTTTTATATTGTATCCAAATTTAATGTTTTTATTCATGTTATTTATATTATTATATTCCTAAATTTTATATGATTGTTCCTTATATATATGACTCTTTTTCACAAGATAAGTAACTTTTTTGATTATATCCTTTCTTGGACTCATGCTCACCTATATCATTGATGTATATACACTGTATATGAGATGAAATAAATGTATCTTATGGAGAACCTATTAATATATATTTCAAGTGGATTAGAGTAAGGATTTTTTTATATATTTTTCATTTATTTTGGTCCTTTTAAAAGATACTAATCCTAAAAAACTCTATCAATTGTTAAATGTTTAATAAAGAAATGAATGATTTATGTAAATAAAAGGAAGGTCACCATAGTTTGTATCAAAGAATAATTTAGTAATTTTTTGAAATTATGATTATAAATAATTATAAAATACCATAACGAGAAGTATAAATATAGGAATACATCTTCATATTTTGGCGAACATTATGTAATTTATTTCAATGAAAATAAATCTATGTGTTGATACTACATGTGGATGTGGAATTAGAATAGATAACCCTATGGGTAACAATGAAAACAACTATATTGAACATGAATCAATTAGAAACCAGTTCATGAAAATTTTCCTTGATACACACCTCGTTTGACACTCTTGGGCGATATACATTTTTTAATCCCTATGTTATACAAACAGTTATAAATGAAATAATGATAATGTAAACATTTTATTAATATTAAAATATATCATCATATATGATTGATATTATGAAATGTTAATATTAATATATTCATTATTATTCATATTATAAGATTATAAATAGTTAAAAATCTCTCACATAAGTTTTCTCCTTATAGAAAAAATGTAAGGAAATAGAAGGAATCGTGCAAACAACGGATACAATAGACAAGGTGATGATAAAATTCCAAATATAAGGGGAGATAGAGATGAAAAATTCCACATAATGATGAATCAATTATATCAATTCGTGATTGGAAACCAAAATCATGTGTGGCATCCTTGTTCACCAATTAATTAACAAATATTTATTGAATCCTTTGTGCATCAAAGAACACCAATTTTTAGTGGAACCTCAAACCAACTAATCATGAAAAAATGGATAGAAAATTTTGGGAAGATATTTTTTGACCTCTATTTTTCTAAATAAGAGAATTTAATGTCGGTTTTATATCTCCTAGAGGTTGAATTTGATCAGTGGTGGACTCTAAAAAGGAATACAAAGAGAAGGGATGAGTTGGTAACCATGGGATGGGAAGTCATAAAAAATATCATTTTAATTATGTATTTTACTCATATAATCTAAACTAAAATGGATAGAAACTTTCTCAAGATAAAAAAGGGAATTAATTGTTGGGGAATTATGATATGACCTTAATAAGTCTTTCATGTTTTCCTTTATTATTTTTCATTGATTCTGAAGGGAATATAGAACAATTCGTTGGTTGAATAAGACCCCATCTACAGAAATCATTGGAAATATGATAATTATGGAGATTTGAATTGGTAGTGAGGTGTTTTATCAATGTATAAATGGTTTTTAATTCCTCCAAGAAGACTCATGGATTGAATGGAAAGAATATAAAAATGGATTTTTTGGGAAAAATACTAATGATAAGAAAGTATGACATCCAATGTGTAACAATTGTGGGAAGATGTATTTGGGGAATTGAATTTAGGGAAGTGGAATGTGTGAAAGATATGAAAATAAAGTCCAATATATTAATGGATATGTTAATACTCAATATATAAATGACAATAAACACTTGAATATGGTACAAACAGACCTTACTGTGCAATTCTTAAATTATGGAGTACTTTGGAATTTCACTATCCAATATCCAAATCTGATGATAATGGAGAGAAAATGCCACCAACCTCAAAAAATGAAAATGGAGTAATATAATTCCTTCATATTTATGATGACTGAAATAATGTCTCAAAATGATTTTGTTGGAAGGGAAACTCATCATACAATTAATTCTAGAAAGAAAATTGTTTGATTTTTGTTCTATGTATTATTTTACTTATAATTTGTTATAAAGAACATTAATTTAATCTATTAACAACTTGTTGTATATTGTTATATTAAAAATCAAAGAGGAAATATTCCCATATAAAATATATATTCATATTCCCCTATTAAATTTTTTTAGTATAATATCTCTGCAATCATGGTGATCATTCCGATGGTAGAGTTTGACCTAATAGTGACAATGTATTTTTTCCAAGTATAATACCATGTTAAAATATATAAGTAAGTTTATTTCAAAATTAATGAAAGGAAATCCTATGATCATATATAAATGAGGGACTTCCCATCACAAGTCTTTCCAAAAAACCACATCATATTTCCTTCTTTAGGTAAATTATTATTGAATAAGTGGATGAAATAGAAAGTGTAAAGATAAGATATGTGCATGTTGTTTATAAGTAAATTGATGTACTTCTAGATGAGTTATTGGGTCATCCACTAGAATGAGAGGTAGTTTTCTTTATTTAATACCTACTTGGATCTAATCCAATATCATAAACACCATATAGAATAAAATAGTTGGAGTTAGCACAATTAAAGAAGAAACATCAGGATCTATTGAATATCGATTTTGTTCTACCATGTGTGTCTCCTTAGTGAGATCCTATAGACTTTTTAATTAATTAGGATGGTACAATGAATATATTAACTGATTATATAGAATATAATGGGATTATTGTGAATAACATATATCATATTCCAATAATATTATATTTTTTCAACTATCATATGGAGATAAATTATATTCCATGATTGATCTTCAGTCTAAGTATCATCAATTTTTAGTGAATCATGAATATATACAAAAGGATTCCTTCTAAAAAATTTTATAATCTGTATGAAAATGTTGTTATTCACTTTGAGTAGATAATTCTTTAATAATATTTATCGATGTTATGGTAATAATATTTAAGGTATACCTGGATAATTTCATGATAGTCTATATTTATGATATTCTAATATATTCTAAAACCTATGTGGAGCATGAAGATAATCTATGGATCATCTTATAAACTCCGAGGAAGGATATTTTTTTGGGTAATTTTAGAAAATGTGAGTACTAGTAACAGAAATTTTTATTCTTATGGAAAATCATGTCTAGTGAAGGAGTCTCAATGGATGCAGAAATAACAAGGGCTATAGTAGAGTGGCCACATCCTAAAAATATAAGTGATATTCCCATTTTCCTTTTTATAGTTGGATATAAATTATTTTTGAGAAAAACATTTCCTAACTTTATAATACACTAACTATGTTAACACAAAAGGGAGTTAAGTCATATTGACAACGGAGTGCGAATAAAGATACCAAGAACTAAAGAGTAGTTTGGTTAGAGCACATGTACCAATATTACCCACTAATAGGGAATGACTATTCATTTTTAGTGATGAATCCATAAAGGTAATTGGTTGCATACTCAAGAAAAAATTCTATGTGATTTCCTATGCATTATGATAGTTAAAGGCTCAAGAATAGAATTATCATACCAATTATATGGAGTGAACAATATTCATTGTTTTCCCTTATGATAGGGAGTCATTATCTTTATGTATTAAAGTTTAATGTATACACATACCACTAAGGTTTGAAGTATATATTTTCATAATATAAAGTGAAAATGAGAGAATAGATATGGTTGGATCTTCTTAAAGACTATGATTGTTAAACAATTATCATCTTAGAAGAGTGAAAGAACTCATAAATGAAATGAGTAGGAAGGATATTTGTGTTCTTACAATTATGAGAATTGAATGGGAACCATTGATCAATGACCTAATAAGTTTGGACATGGAAATCATAAGGGATGGGAAATCATCAATCTAATCCCAAATAATTTTACAACAAACATTACTAGAGTTATTAAACAATTCTTAAGGTTATGATCCAATGATGAAAATAATATATAGGATGTGAAAATTGGTATGTTTCTTGAATTTGATGTTGATCAAGAAGGCATACTAAATTTTTTTACAAGGGTCTATATCTTTTCATATATTGAAGATAAATAAAGAGATGATGGATTAATCTCAAAGATGTACATTCTCTATATACCCCATAACCACTAATGTGTATATGGATCTTTGTGATTATTTTTAGTGGGATAAGATGATAAGGGATATTACAGGTTAAATAGTAAGGTTCTCAGTGTGTCGATTAGTAATGGTGGAGATACAATTTCCCAAATGCGTATTGCAACCACTCATCATGCCTGAATGGAAGTGGGATAACATCACTATAAACTTTTTTCGAATCCCATCTAATGAAACCCATAGGAATCAATTCTCTTTAGGATAGCATAAATAGATTGAAAAAGTCCTCCCATTTCATTTCCACATGAGATAATTTCTCTCTAAAGAGCCTATCGAGCCTCTATATTCAATAAGTAGTAAGACTCCATGTAGTTCCACTATTTTTTATTTCTTATTGAGATCCAATATTTTCCTCTAAATATTATAGGATCTATGAAAAAGATATTAATACATAAATAAACCCAAGAACAACCTACCATCCTCAAACCATTGGATACATAAAGATAACTATTAAAACATTCAATGATATGTCACGGGCTAGCACACAAGATTTTCAATGGATTAAAGAACAACATCATTCATATAATCAATTCTCTTATAACTGTAGTTTCCTCTCAAGCATTAAAATGGAACCGTTTGAAACTGTTTATTGAAAAAGGTGAAGAAATAACACATATTGGCATGATTTTGTAGAGGGGAATATGTTTGGACTAAACATTGTGAAGGAATCTATAGAATAGATTCATGATATTTGGGAACACATCAGGGATTCTGATAGTTAAAAACTATATGCTGATAAACTCTGGAAGGAATTTTATTTTTATGTTGGGGATCCCATATTCCTCAATATATCACCACGAATGTGTCTTGTGTGATTTGGAAAAGAAATGGAAACATAGTCTATGTTACATTGGACCATTTCAGATTGTTGAGTGTGTTGGAGTGGTTTCATATATATTAGCACTAGTGAAAAACATTTTCAATGTAAAAAATGCCTTCTATGTGTCCCTAATGGGAAAGTATATATATTTCCCATCTAATATACATGATTTTAATAGTGTACTTTTTGGAATCTGACATTTCATATGAAGATGAACAGATCTAGATCTTTGACATAAGGGAACAAGTGTTAAGGAAGAAGACAACACAACTTCTGAAGGTACTGTGGAGAAATAACATGTTTGAAGAGGATACAAGAAAAAAAATAAATCAAGTAGAAATACCCTAAAATAATTTCAAAATATTATGAAAATTGAAATTTTAAGGAAAACATTTCATTTAGGGGGAAATAATGTAATGAACCGAAAGAAAATTTTCTTCTTTTGATAACAAATGTATTACCTCCAAAAAAGTTTTATTATGTGTCACAATATTAGAACATAAGAAGACAATTAACTTTCATAAGAACTTCAAACATCATGTGTTGATGTGAACTACTAAAACTAGAAATGTTAAGGTGAAAGAAAGATATAATAGAAACAAAAAACACATTATTTTATTAATTAATAATGTCACAATAACACTAAAACAACACCTAGTATCATAAAAAATATTACAATGGGATGATAAATGGATAATAAATGAAGTGAAATTTAAAAATATGGGACATGTCGATCTTGTAGAACTATTTCACCCAAGAATATCACTATAATAGAGGTAAAAATAGTTAATAACAAAATATTCAATTTTAAATTGATATTATACCTCAAATCAAATTAAAGAGAATGATGAATAGTAATAATTATGGTGTATTTTTCAACTAACATGGTAGATCAATATTATAAAAATTAGATAATAAAACAGTTGGTCATTATTACTATTATTTACATATATAAATTTAAATGATCATCAGGATTAATCAATGATATAATAGAAGTTTAATTATTTTTTGATATTAAAAGAAATAATATTAAAATATGTTTTATGAATAATTTTGGAATAAGGATTAATTTCATGAAATAATCTTATAAATTCATTTTTAAGTGGGAAAATATTTAAATGAATCTCTAAGTAAATTTTGAAATTGTGAGATTTTTTATTTTTCTAGTAAAATGTTAATTTTTATTTACATAATTATTTATTTAGGAATTAAAATTATCATACATAAAGAAAAAATATAAAAAAATAATTTCATTTTTGGAATCATCCTATCGAATTTATCTTATGGGGAATTTTTGGGACTATTTTCAGAATATTAAATATTAGTCAAAATGAGAAAATTATCACATGATGAGAACTGTGATTTTATGAAATCATTTTTAAGTACTCATGAATATAAAATTTATGGATTTTTTTTACTAAAAAAATTCCTTAATGAGAATAAAAATTAAAAATTAAATATAAATTTTAATTTTTTAATTTATACATTATTTTCAAGACCAAAAAATGGATTTCTGAAATAAAATTAATTTTTTGAATTCTATGTATTTATTATATTGGGTAAAAGGTATGGATCAATTTTTTAAGGCCATGATCATTAATAAAATGTCCCACCTAATTAGTTATGTATTAAATAATATTGAATTCAATTTACACACAATTGGTTTTTGTATATAATAAAATAACCATTATTTAAACCTATAAAACCCATCCCCCTTTAAATTTCAAATGCCACCCATTAGAAATTCCTCTCTACTTTCATAAGACATGAAGTTATAAATTTTTTCACTCCAATGGCACCCATATACGATTACCACAAGGTTCTAAGGTTCCATCCTCGTGATTTATGAACCAAATACCCATGGTCGGGGAATTTTCATCTCCTCATTTTCAAAAATGTACCCCTTTACTGTATACATTCATTCTGTCAATTAAATTTCTTCTATTACACTTGTTATGATACCTTTACCAAAAAAATTATTTTTTACCAATGGGAGACCATAAGTTTTCCAATGTAATTCCATATTTATAAGACACAATTCATAACATCATACTGCCAAATTCATTTATTGAATAAATCTAATCAACATATCAAATTATCATGTTGTGAATACCTAATCCACTTATATTTCCATGGGTATTCACCTTGATGTAATATTGTATTATTGATTCAGTTATTTATTTATATTAAACATATATAACCGTTATATAGGTAAAAAATGATGTCATTTTCAAATATTTAAGCACTTGTACAAAATGCTTTTGATATTAAACTCGTTCTTCATTATCAAAGAGTTATTGATGAAATGTTTTTTTATGATCAATGTTGCTGGCATGAATTAAGTCATATGAAGGGTGCATCATGATATCATTCCAATGCATTGGGTAAAGAAAAAATCTATAGATTTGAATTGTTTTAGGATACCTTGTTGAATAACCTTGGTAATTATGATTTAAGATACCCTGGTTATAAAGAATGGTGCCATGGTTATGGGTGTGTCATTTTCATGATGTAGACACATTTCCATGTCATGAATAATGAAATTTATATTATTATATTTCATATATTTATATTGAAATTCCTTATTTATATCCCTCTTTGTCACAAGCTAACTATCTCCATTGAATATTCCTTGATAGGCTTTATGATCACCACATAATTTTATGTATGTCCCTAAGATAGAAGATGCATTAAATGATACATAGGAAAAATTATGATATTTATTTCAAGTGGATTAGAATGATGTTTTATGTTTATTATTTTTTCATTTATTATGTTCCATTTTCCAAAACACTAAATCCCAAAAGATCATCTCTATTATAAAATTGTTTATCAAGGAATGAAATATTTATGTAAATACATGGTTGGTTACCATATCACGTTTTTGTATTGGATATCTAGTTCATAGTGATGATATCTAGGTGTCTGAGAGATGATAACTATAGTTGAGCCTTAGACTAGGTTACATTATATATCTTAGTTTTAAACCATATTATTTCACGAATTTTATGTGATTTCATATGATACATCACCCATTTTGGTAGTAAAATTTAAACAAATTTGAGTATGGGAGGATTATTTCCCTAATAACAAGGTTGTCGTGGAATGGATGGATGATTAACACCTATCGCCCCAACATCTTTTCAGTTTGTTTTATATTCTGGTATATACCATGATTATCCTTCCCATTATATTTTTGTGGCTGGTTATAAATAATATTTTTTATTTTACACACATGTATCTTCATATATAGTATCATATGGATTATTATAGTTATGATGTGAATGGGTTCTGATTTCTTGTGGTTAATATAATACATACAGGCTGTGTTGGCTTCTAGAAACTACTCAGTGAATTTCTGGATATGTTACATGAGATGAAGAGATGATGTGATGCAAGAGGTGCATTGTAATTTATATTACCCTAGGTGTCTTCATGTAGATTTATATTTAAAGAGAGATGGAGGGGGACATGTGGGATTATAGAAGATGTAAAAAATAACATTGAAGTGGGAGAGAGGTTCCTTATTTTGAAGTTATATTAAAAATTGACATGTATGTAATACTTGAAGTATAATAGGAATAATGATACTTTGAACATAGAATAACTTTTTATGTGGTGATTTACCTTCTCTTTTTTCCAATTTCCTTTAATATTATTTATTTATCATTTTTATGAGATGCTATGAGGATGATCTAACTAAGTATACATAATATGCTCACCCAACATATATATAAACTATTTTTCAAATCATCAAGATATTATTGGTGGTTGAGTAATATTTCAATACATTTTTGGGTTGTCCGTGATTTGTTTTGGGATTATTTGGTTTTTTATAATGATTTTTTTTGTTTCTTGATATTTCCTTTTTTAGTTGTTTCACGTTTAGAACATTACATAAATTCATTTGAGATATTTTACATTTATCATTAGTATATTATGTTAGATGTTTTTATATTATCTATACATTCTCATATATTAAGTGGTAATGCCTCCCATTTGTGATCATGATATACCCTCATTTTTTATAACTAATCCATGAACTATTGGAGGTTGGTTTTGGGTGTCATTGTCTCTATTATCCCATTTTGGGGCTAGGAGGGAACCTTGGGGTGTAGAGCATTGAAAACATTGTATCAATGTATCTGGTTAAGGGATAAAATAAAAATAGAAGGTCATAATAGGAATGGAATACATTGGTTGGTAGGGAACAGTTCCATATAAGTCTAGTAAACAATATAAATAAGAGATAATAGCTATGAAATTAATATTTAGTCCCACTATGTTTTGATTATTATACCATTTAGATTACTGAGCCTACAAAAAGAATTGATACTGGGTGTTGGGTAGAGACCTAGCAAAGGATAATGTGATAGTATTTTCCTAAAAAAAATTATTTGGACTTAAATGATTATATATAGAATATGATCGACCCTTGGTCATCTCTCAAGGATAATTGGATGTAAAAAATTGTGGATTTTTGAAAAAAATTACTAAAGGATGGGGTGGTTTTGAAAACAGTTAAAAAAATAATATAATTAATGATTTAAATAGTTGAAAAATAAATTTGTTTCTAGAATTATTATATAAGTATGTAATTTGAAGTTCACTACAAAACATGGTTAGTTTATATTAATAAAAAATTATCATGTTTTAATTTAATTCTTTGGTTTGGGTTTGTCAAGATCATGATTCCCCTCTTTTCTCCAAAAAAAATTTATAAAGAACAACCCCTTGACCTAACAACCATGTTGCCAAGGATTGTACATCAAGGATAAAGTGAGGGTTGACAATGCATAATGATATTTCATATATGTGTGAGAGAAAGAGGAATCATGTATTGTATAATCAAAACATCCCATGATTCCCATTTGAAATATCAATCCAATCATTGTCAATACATGAAACATTTTACTTGATTAGACCAAAACAAAGAATTAAATGTTGATTAATGATAATATAAACATAGAAGAAAATTTTTCTCACAAAAATTAAACAAAATTAGTAAAATAAAAAGTTTGGGAACTCCCTCCCATGGGATTGGAGCTCTCTCAATATGAATTCCCCCCATTTATCACTCCATCGAAAGGAGGATGAGGTTTGGGTAGAACTTCACCTTCATCCATGATCCCCCAATGAGGATCGAGGCCTCCAGAACATATAAAAGGAGTAGATAACTCATTTGATTCTCAAAAATGGAAGATCATTTCTCACTGGGGAGCTTCCAAATGAGGTCCCCAAGGTTCCATTTAAACTCTAAAAGGGAGATTATTTTATGTACCCATATTTAAATATACCAAGTGTATCATAAATATGGGATTGTAAACTAAATTATAGAAAATTGAAAAAATTATTTTTTCAGAAATAAATATTCTTTAAATCTATGTCAATTTTGGAAACCAGATATTGTAAAAAATGGGAGATATTCCTAAAATACGTAAAAAATATTTGGACTAGATATAGATTCATTTTCATGAAATGGTTGGTTATGTTGGGACCCATAATAGAGGAATTGGGATTATATAAAATCATAAGAGTTGTATCCCACTAAATTATGGTTCATCTCAAAAAATATCAGCCCAATTGGATTCATGTATTATCTTCAATGTGTAGTTGTGTCCATATGTCTGTCTGGATTACTATCCAGTTTGGCCGATTTTTCTTCAAATTCATCATATCCCCCAAATCACCTCCACATACAATGAAATAATCAAAACAAGTTATATTACCATTTTTAGAAGTGATAAATATCCAGTTATTGAATCAACGTTTAATTTAATAATATTATTATATATTTACCTTTTTATAAAAAACCATTTTCATATTGTGGTGTAATGGTGAAATAGAATAGTGAATCGCAGTGCAACCACACCCCCACACCTACACATTTTTACTCTTGGGAAAAGTAACATTTCTTAAAATGATGCAATGGAACATTCCCAACATAATGATGATTTAATATTTAAAAAATTAATTCATGATAACAATGTGTTCATTGAAAAAAATAACACTAATGAGTTATTCTCAAGAATCATAGAAAATTATATCTCAAAAATTATATCAAAATGAAATTCTATGTGATTCTTGATTCCAATATGAGAAAAAATAACCATGATAAAAAAATCTCCACATGTGTTTTACAACCATTTCATGCCTTTATTTCCACTTTCTATATAGTATATATATATTAATTCTAATAATTTGTGCATGTATGATTCCTTACATGGAACATTCAATAGATCCTTTGCAAAAAAAATTCAATTCCCACTAACATAAGATTTCCAAAAAAGTAATACCATAAGCCAGAAACATAGATATCTCCTTATTTTTTACATTTCACCACTCCCCTAAAAAATTATTATTTTTTTGTATTTTTTTAATTTTGGTTTTCTTTATATTTTACTGTATAAAACCATTGGATTACAGGTAAACTTGAATAAATCAATCTTGTAAAGCAATGAAATATATCAGATAAGAAATGAACGTATCATAAAATAATTTTATAAAGTAGAGAAAAAATATCCTCATATATATTTACTTTCCATTAGGTAATAAATATTAACACTTCATGGTTGGGTGAAAAAAATGTGTGGAGATATTAAGTGACATAGTTTTATCATAAACTACGCACATAAATGGGAATAAATATTTTCAAATAATTCATATTGATAGCACAATTTATATCATTAATAAAAATTAAATAAAAAGGCACACCATAGTGTTAAATTAATATTTAGAAACACATTGCATCTAAGAATTCTTTTTTTAAAACATGAAATGGAGAAATTCATTATGAATTTTCAATAATTTCTATCATTATGTGGTAATTAAAAATGAATATTCCATCAAAATAGTATAGGAGAATGGGGGTGGTAAAAATTATATTCATCAGGTGAAAATGTGAAAAATAAGAAAGATGATGAAAATTCATAAATAACTGAGGAAAGTACCCACCCTCCACACCAAGAGTGTGCAATGTCCTTATTGTAATAAAATAGAATGTGGGAAGGAAACATAAAAATTAGTGGGTTTCA
Source organism: Viscum album (assembly GCA_963277665.1). Taxonomy (NCBI): domain Eukaryota; kingdom Viridiplantae; phylum Streptophyta; class Magnoliopsida; order Santalales; family Viscaceae; genus Viscum; species Viscum album. The sequence continues at coordinate 811,612,633 of OY728122.1, read as the reverse complement.
TTGGTTGGTTGTTTCATGAATGTGGATTTCCTTCATCGAGGACTCTAGAATGGATTTTTGAATGTTCATCAAGTGCTTCCCATTGAAAGTGAATAATTTCTTGGTTTCATCATTCTGAACATGGATAACACAAAATGGATAACCATTAGTTATAATGTATGTGCAAAACCTTTTAGAAGAAAGATTACATAAAAGAAACCTTATTCTTGAAATTAAAAGGGGAACCTTCAACCCAATGTTAGACATGGTGATGCAAGATTTGGAAATCATGGGGAGCCTTTCTTCTCTCCTTATAAATTTTTGTGCTCTCTTATGAGTCTCTACTAATTTACTGTATCTCTTGAGTCTTTAAATTCCATTAAGAACCTACACCAAAATGATTATAATTCCATTATTTAGTGGCACATTAGGTCTAATGTTATCTATCATCAAAGATGTTATAAATATTTCCATGAACTATAATAAATGGTGAAAATCAAATTGGTGTTTTGATGGTGGTATGGTAATACCAAAATTCATCATTGAGAAATTGATCCAATATTTTCTATTGTGTTGAACCATTTTTTAATGAATTTATTTAATCCGTATATTTAAAACATTTTATTTAACATATTTTGTGGGTAATAAGAAATAGAAACTTGATTCCCGACCCCATACAATCTGAAAATTGATTTTATTGTTCAATTGAAGAAATGGGAACCTTGGTGACTAATGATGAACTTAGAGAATCCAAACATAAGAAAATTTGGGTTCTCAAAAATTCCAAAACTATATTTGAATCATCTGTAGTTGTGTAACATGGATCTACCCATTTTTATATGTAATCTATAATTAGAATAATGTACATGTTTCCTAATGAATTGGGAAATGTCACCATAATTTCTATACCCTAAACATCAAAAATTTCATGAAATAGAAAGGGTTGTTGTAGAATTTCATTTATTTTAGAGACATTAACCATACATTGACAATGAGGACACACTATAGTGAAATCCTAGGCATTCCAAAATAGTGGTCACCAAAATAGACCATAATTTATGACATTGCAGACTATCCACATGGGACCAATGTTTTCCCCTAAATCAAGATTGTGGTAGAACATAAAGGTATACTATAACATGATATTAAGATCACAATTATTGAGGACATTATCACTACATGTGTGAGATAGGTAGGGGTCATCCCAAATTTACCAAAATGACTTGTGTTTCATATGATCACCTTTGTTTTTTGTTGAAATATTCTGGAATATTGGATGCTACCAAATAATTCACAATTTCATCATTCAGATGAATATAATCTAGCACTCAATATAAATTATCCTCAAAAAACATGTCATTAATGTGAATACAATGGGATGTGTCAAAATCAGAATATATATGGGTCCTAATGATATTGTCAACCACCACATTATATACCCCTTTCTTGTCCATAATTTCCAGATTAAATTTAAAATGTAGGAGAATCCAGTGAATGAGACATAGTTTGGATTCTATTTTTATAAGGAGATACTAGAGGGATTCATGGTTTCAAAACACAATGATGTTATAGCCTAAAATTTAGGATATGAATTTATCCAAATCAAACATAATGTAAATGAATTAATTTTTAGTTATAGTTTATTTTAATTGTGCAGGGTGCAGTGTGTGTATGTGAGGCATAAGCTCTGACATATGGAGCTCGATCAACCCATTATGTTAATACTGACCAAACCATATAGTTCGAGGAGTCACACATGATCTAAAATGGAAAATCCCCACACAGTGATTGGATTACCAGGGGTGATGAAAAACACTTTTTCAATTTGTTAAACGAATCCACCCATTCATTTATTTATGGTTTTATACGATGCTTCACTACATTGTTTATATTGTGTTATTATGTAAAAGATACTATATATTTCTTATAGGTATCAGTAATAACATCTCCTTGATACTAATAATTCCTCCCATGATATTGAGTTGGTACCATCCATGTATTCCTTAATGTAGTTGAGAAATTACCTCATTAGATAGTGTTTTTTGGTTTTTAATAAGAATAAAAGATTAACATAAGTCTTCTACGTGGAATACATGAACATGAATCAACTATTGTGGATGGAATTCTAGACTGATTATGATATTTGGATTTCATTTACATTAATCAAGTGTAATATTTTAGATAATGGTCCAATAAGCAATTCATACTCTAATTAATTTTGTGAATATGGATATTACTGAGGTGTATTGAAGGAATTATTAGTGAAGCAACTTGATATGAGAGAATTTGGAGGTATACGTGGATGTTTTTCAATGAAAGTGAAAACATGTTTAGTAGAGTAGGAGGACGAGACCCTACAAGTGCATTCTGAGTTACTGTCCTGAAGAGAAGTAGTCTTCTTCTGTGATTTTACCTAATGTAATTTATTAGGATGAACAACCATAGTTTTTATTCCACAGGATCATTTTCATCCATTTGGTTATGTGTGAGGTCGTTCTCCATAGTTCCATATCACACCATTGGAATTTGATCCTAGTGTGGCTAAAATGTAGTGGTATTTGCGAGGTGTGTTTTTGTGTCATGGGTAAATAATTTCAACTCCATAGTTTGGGTCTCAATGTTTGGACTTCAAGAAGATGACGGTTAAGAATAGTCTTACAAGGGGTTTTATCTAGTAGTTAGATGTCCCTAAGTGCATGTTAAAGGAAATCTCGATGGAATTCATCACTACTTTTCCAAAATCTTAATGAGGATTTCATGTTAAATAGGTTATAATGGAAAATTTAATGAACTAATCCAATTTTATAGTGATAAAGTTGGTGCAATCAGTTGAGGTTTTATGAATCCAATAACTTGAGGGGGTGGTTAGACTCTAATGAGTCTTAAGGAAGATCATCTCTAATCATGATCCTCATTTTTCCTCCAGGGTGTAGAGAGGTCACTTACATGCCTTTTTCATTTAATTATTCCTTAAAACTCCTTTCTATCTATTGATGGATAAGAAAATAGAGAAGACCATTATGAATATTGAGGTCATGTTATCAAATTGTGTCCAAGATTTTGGAGGTTTGTGGATGAGTCGCCTATCTATATGTTATTTTTCATTAAAAAATAGTTTTTTAATTCCTTATTAGTATGAATTTGTTTGATGTTTTGTATTACCATCCTTTATGATCAGCATTTTTCTTGAGTGGGGGTGGAGAGTGGGATATTCTATGGGCGAATCTTTTTTACAGAACGAATGAGTTAGTTCATGTGATCATTGAGATGATATAGGTAGCATCAAATCATTATAATTTCTACTTCGTTCATGGGAGGAGACCAGTTAGGTTCACTGTTAGGCATCATGTTTTCATAAAGGAGTCCCATAATTAGGGGCAGTGAAGGTTTACTCGTGGGAGTAATATTCCTACTTTATTAATTGAGATTTTTGGGGGTGTTGGAAGATGTTGGAGTTGTGGCATATCAGTTACAACTCCCCCAATAAATTATTTTGATTCATGATGTCATCTATATGACACATCATCACTGCTATCTTCATGATGAATATCACATAATAAAATGGGGTTAGATCAACATTAATGAAGATTCAACCTTCAAGGATTGACCTATGGAGATCACTGACTACCATGAAAAGGTTTAGCGTAAGCATGACATTCATATATTTTTATCCCATTGGCGGCATACTAGAATGGATGAGAGAACCTAGTAACATTATTTTTAGATACATGATCAGTATCACAAGTTGATTAATATTTAAATCTCCTCTTGTAGTTACGGTAAATTTTATGGTTTTTACAACTAAATGGTTTATGAGATGATTTTATATTCATTGTTCCCTTGTTTTCGACCATTCTCTTATTTTAGTGCCATCTTCTATAAGAGATTGTTTGGGATCTGGTTATTAGGTTTGTATAGTTTTTTATTTATTTCCTGAAACTGTGGTTGTTGAAATCTTGAAATGAAGAGATTTTTGGGAGGAGCTCCATGAGGTGATTGTTTGGGTGACCTCTTTTTTCCATCTCCACATGGTTGGTTTAAATTCCAAAGGAATATATTTTTTAGAGGAATATGATGCAAGTATTAGAACAATTTATCCCATTCATTTGTGTATTTATTAGGTCTATGGTGTTTTTAGAAATCATTGATCCATGTTCCAAGAGCTTGAGAGATTGAATCTTGAGGTAAAATATGTTCACGACATGACCTATAAATTCACAACATGGAAGTTCAGTTCACAACCTCGTTAGGAATTCACAGCCTTTGTAGATATGTTCTTGGGGATTGATTCATGACATGTATTGTATATTCATGAAATAAATGGGTGCAGATTAAAATTTTATGATGAAAAGAACATGGAGTTCACAACATGAATTAATCTTAGGTTTGGAAGATTATATTGATGCATTTTTTGGAAATTCAAAAATTTGAAAAATTCATGATACAAGTAACCCCTTCACACAATGATGGTCTGTTTTGAAAAAACATTATAAATCCTAAAACTCCCTCAATTTATCCATTATCCACTGATTCAATCCCAAAATTTTCTATTTATATGATTTATCTTGGTTTTCTAAATCACTTTTTATAGTGATTGATCTCTATATTCTCGTGTTCAATCGGTGGTGAAACATAGTGAATTTTCCTTCTTCTTATTATGGTTTCTTCTTGGATCAGTAATATATTACATATATATTTATTTTCATGCTATGGTAGTGGGTATTATTTGTTTTTACAAATTTATTTAGGTGTTTCTTGACGCAGTGTTGGCTCTGTGTTCTTGTGGCCCTATAGTTTCCTTATAATATATGAGATCAGAGATCTAATTTTTGTTCTGTTCTCATTCAAGAACATTGAATGTTTTTATGTATGGGATCAGTTTATTCTCTAATTATTTTATTATAAATTTTAATTTAATCTTTCTTTATCTCTTTAGGTAATAGTGGAATTATCCTTAATAATGAATAATCCTAAAAAATGGGGAAAATTAATTATCACTATAGTAATAACATCATTTTTCCACTGTGGCAACAGTTTTACTCTTGAATTTATAGACAATGTGCAATCTATGTTTATGATTTCAATAACATGTTTTCTATTGTGTGGTTTATCATGTTTAATTTAGAGAAAATGTTTAATGAAAATAAATCAAGTAATGTGGGATGGATAATGAATTATAGAGGAGTTATTTATAAATCATTCTTCATATGTTTGATGGGAAATTAAATATAACTCTTCGTGCATGTCTAATTAGAGATTTGTTTCATGTGTTAATAGAATTGGAAAAATATTAGGAAGTAAAACATTATTTTTTGGATAATAATAATGATTAATATTAAAGGGGTTAGTCTTCTATAAAGTTTTTTGAAACTGGATGTTATTCTTGAAAGAATATGTTTATAAGATTTATAGCTTTAAATATATTATTTGTTAAGTTACCCATTGTTGTAACATACTTGATGGTAAAAAAATTGGTTGTTTGATAAAGATAAATGTTTTTTTTAAGTAAGATTGTTAAAATGTGAAGTTTGATGACATGTCTTAGGGATTAGATGTCATGACATATCTATTTTTTTGTTTTCTACCATTTATTTATTCTTTGGATGTCATCCTTGCTACATGACTTGATGTGAGATTTGAATTTATGATGGATTGGTGATATATGGATAGTGGCACTTGGGTATGTGGTAGAAATCCACACATGTGATGGTGATATGAATTGTGATGTATATAGTGGTGTCATATATGACACTGAGATTGATGGAACATGTTGATGTTGGGCTTTCCCGCTATTGTTCTGGAATATAGGATTATTTCTTAATAAATTTTCCTAAAGGTCGGTCAGTTGGGTTTCTTATTTCTACATTAATTTCACCATTACATGTGGTATCTTAATGTTCTTGGTTTATACATATCTTTTATGGTAGCATATAATATTTCATAGTGTTCCTTAATAATATAATGATAATGATTAAAAATATTTTTAACCGACGGGGTTGGTTATATTTGGAATACAAACATTGATAATTCTTGGTAACCATGTAATTTTTTGGAGTATTCTGAGAGTGATATAAATTCACTTTTTTTTAATGAAATATGAATATAATATTGATAATTAATGTCTAAATAATTCATTAAGTAATGTGAAATGTTAAAATAAAATAATTAATTAAATGAAGATCCATTAATGCTTGTGTTCTTAAATGATATCTTTATATTAGAAGTTGTTGTCGAGTATCCCAGAGATGAATGTTGTTGTGGATACTAATAATAGGTTAATTCCTATAGTGTTGTTTTTATTTATATTATTTCATATATGATATGTGATTTCATATGGTAATACATCAATTTAGGTAGGGTGAGTCACACTCATTGGACGCTGGTAGGCTTCTTTCCCCAAATATAAAATTTAGAGGGGATCAAATGGTTAACTACCCTCTCATGTACCAATATATTCTCTTAGTATTGTTAGGTGTTGGCATTCATAATAGTTATATTTACCCATATATTGTTTTTGAGGGATTTAGTGGATTTTGGTTCTGTTACAGAAAACTATATTTGGATATATTATCCTATGGATAATTATAGTGACAATGTGTATTAGATATGATGAATTAAGGTAAATATTTGAAATACGAGCCATACTATTCCATAAAAACTATTAAGATACTGTTTTGAGACATATAAAGAGATGATGAGATGATGTGATGCATAGGGTGCATGGTATGGGGATAGTTGTTGTGATGCATATTGTGCGTGTTATGATACTTTATCTGAGGTATCTTTAGGCTGGATCACTTTTTGAGATATATTACTCCAGACTAGTGATATTGGGGCAGATTGGAAAACAATGGTGGGAGTGGTAGAATATTTAATTCTATTGAAATTTTATTATATGTTTACTTATATAAATACTTGGTGAAATATAACCATTTTATGACTGATAACATATCATACCTTTTTAGGTGATGAGTTGGCATAAATTATTTTTCATTAGGCTTCAGAATTCTTTATTTATATTTTATAGGGGAATCTCCAAGGAGGATCTTTTTTATTATAAATGTTTTGTTCATCCTTAATATATATATAATCAAATTTTTGGATGGTAAGAGCAAGTTGGTGATCGCACTGGACATTACTATCTTGTGTGTTAGTTAGGTGTAATTTGGGTTTTTGTGTTCACTACATAATATTATATTTATTTAATTATATATTCCATTTTTGATTTATTTTATATATATAACATTACAGAAAATTATTTTAGATCTCTATCTTTTATATTAAGAAGGTTTTGTTTTGTGTTTCTATCTTATATCTCAGTTATTATAATATAGAGTGTTATTTCTTACATCTGATGGTATGATATTACAATAACCATAATATATAAATAAATTAATATAATGTATTTATACTAGATTTAATTTTATATAATTACAAATATGATTTATTTTTAGTTTTATAGATATTTAAGTCTTCAATATTACATTATAATCTCATATATTAAAAATATGACTCTTCTCCTAAGCATCCATTTTCCTAATATAAAATGTATAAAGTAAAGCATGATTTCATATTAGGAAGAATCTACATGACATATAAATAGACTTCTCCCCTTTTGTAACCCATACTTAATCCATTTTAATAAAATTTTAAAAAAATGAGGAAAAATATATTATTAAATATAATACAAATAAATTAATACATTATTAGTCTAGAAATAATTATAAAAAGTTTCCTTTTTTGAAAATAAACTTTGGGCACAAAATACACATTTTCATACCCATAAAATCATCTTAACTACCCAAATCCATTCATACAATATTACATAATAATTCATAAAATATATGCAAAAATATTACTGTTTCATGGAAATCATGATAAACTCATGATAAATTTCTTATCAATGTTATACTTTTCATCCATAAGAAGTGGAATATACTTTTCATTACCTTATCAAGTCACAACATTTTCATAAAAATCCCATAATAAGAATAGATAAATCATATTAGTAAATTTCAAAATCATTTTCATATCTATTTTACTCAAAACATAGATTAACTATCATATTAATACATAGTGTAACAATTTTAGTTACACTTTAAATAACCATCAAAATTATACATGGAATAACCATCAAAATATATTCCCATCATCTCTTTGTAGGAATAAAATTAGTTAACTATGTCCCATAACCTAATATATTAATGATATATAAAGAGATCACCTCCATTAGTTTATTATGGAAACATAATTCATCATCAGCATTTCCCATGATGTATAACATAATCATTACACAAAAAAACATACGTGAAATAAAAATTAATTTCATATATAAGAAGTAATAATATGATATTTAAATAACTATTATCTTTAAAAATTATTTTTTAAGGACAAATTTCATTAAATAAATTTAATTAAGGTTTTTTATTTAATACAATAACAAATCCTACAAGGGATTCCGAAAATAAAATAATATCTATGATTTTAGGAAATGTTGTAGTTGTCATATATATTAAAATAGATCATTCCTTTTGTCTTTTTCTATAGAATTCCATAAAACATTCAATAAAACAATCCATTGGATAAAAATTTAATGAACATAAAATAGGAATAAAATTACCTTTGTAATCCACTTATGTCTATATTAATACATCAACAAAATAACTTTAGAGAAATGTATATAGTCAAAATTATATTTTTAAGGGAACCATTAATGGAATATTTTCAAATGAATGGTCCATACATTGAGTACAAATATTAATGTATGTTCATTATATTCCTGAATAATAAACGTAGGTTAAATTTTTTTATTTAATAATAAAAATTTTCTCTTTTTATTTCCATTTATTTTATCTATTACCATGTTATATTTAAATATTAAATTAACTAAATCCACATAAGATGTTTTTATTATATTTGTTTCATAAGTCCAAAATGGATCCATTAAGTTGACTATGGTAAAAAAGGTCATTATACCATCATCTCAGGCATAATAATCATGAATCAATTATCATTTTTATACATAAACTATAATTATTTCAAACTAATCATGAATTTTTTTTTATGAAAAACGAACTATGTTTCAACCATAGAGATAGTAGGTCATACATACACATGAGTAATGATTTTATTTTTCAACAACCGTTATGAGATAAAGAAAGGTATCATTTTAAATTTCCTATAATTACCCTCATATCAAAAATATAATATTATTTCTTTAATTATACATATATATATATATAATCCATGTGATGTAGTGATGAAAAAAGAATTACATCACTTCATGGAGGTGGTAGTAAACCTATACAAATGAACCCCATTATCATTTTTCATTGAATTGAAAAGTAAGATATCAACTGATATATTCTATTTTAATAATGATAAATATTTTATTAAAATACTTTATATACATTAAATCCATCATAATAAATAGTCTTGAGATTTAGTGATGGAAAACAGAGTGAATTGGTTCGCAAGATTGTTGTCTGTCGTACACATGACCAGTGGTTTCATATCTCATTTTATGGAATAAAGGATGGATAAGGGTTTGTCAATTAAAATAAAAACACATCAATATATGGAATATACTGGTGTAATTATATTATTATTCATAATGAATATTCTAAATATGTGGAATAATAAATAAAACTAATATATGTGGTTGAAAACTATACATCATCTTTGAGAACTCTCCTTTGATAAACACCTTAATCCCTATACGGAAGGTATTATGAAAAAAGACCTCTAGAATTAAATGAAATATTATAAGATGGTATTTTTTTTATTGGATGAACCAATTAGGTTTTTATATGTGAATAAATTTGTATAATTGTTCCCATTTTATAGGAGAGTGGAGAGACACTTTTTGTATTCCTGTGATATTAAATCAATATAAGTTAATTTTCAAATCAAAATGGATCAAAACAAATTAATTTTGAATATAATATGATTATGTATCTAAATAATCAAATAAAATAAAAATTATATAGTTTTTTCCAATGTTTTTACCCACATATATTTATTTTATCACTTCATTGATCCTTTTGAAAATTGCAGAATTATTAAAAATATCCTTAACTGAAAGGATAATAATGTGACTAGAAAAGGAAAAAAGAACCATAATCATACAATTATTGATTTTATTAACTAATTATAGTTAATTTAGATAAATATAAGGTTTTTAGGAATTTTATATCCTTTAATGAATTATTATTTGGATAGAATATCAATAATGTCAATTTTAGAACAATTCATTCACTTGGATATTTTATGACATTAAGAAAACTGAGGAATTAAAATAAAATCAATTAAAAAAACCATAATATGATATAATTATGTAATAAATTTATGGATAATATTAATTATTTAAATTATATTACTTTTAATAATTTTAATATCATTTATTTCATTTTTCAAATAATTGAATAATTATTGCAGGAGCATTGTATAAGAATTTATGGAAGTTATTTCTTCAGTAGATATTTAAAATAATATATTAAGATTTATATAAAAATTCAAAATTCAAAATTTATATTTATAGAAAAAATATCTTTATTTATTCCCATGTTAAAAATAAAACATTAATTAAAAGCATGAGTGCCACATTATTTACATGTTTATAAATAATATGTTATAATGGTTATGTTCAGATACAAATAAAAAAAATCAATTTAAAAAATATTAGCAAATTATGGACATAATAGAGCCATAAAATAAAATTACCATAGGTTTATATACATTTGATATTATTTAGCATTTTTTTACATTAATTAGCTAATTTACACTTTGTCGTGGTAATAAAAATTAATAAAGTCTCAATTCATATTTATTATAAAATAAAATCATCCTATTAAATAATTTGGACCCAATGAATCTAAAATATGGAATAAATTTTTCAAAATTCAAAACATGGAAGTGGAAAATTTAAATTTAATATTAAACTGAAAAAACATAATGAAAACCTTTTTTTAGAAAATTTTCATTTTTAAATATAATTTTTTTATAATTAATTCAAATATAAATTCATTTATAAAACCTTAATTGGATATTTTTGAGTAAAATTTTACAAATTATATTTGAAGAATAATCTAAAATCAAATTTGAAATTATAAATAATTTACAATAAAATATTGTTTATAATTAAAATTTCGTAATTTTCACATTTCATTGAGAAATCAATCTTTTCATAATATTTTGAAAAATTTATAATATGATAATAATTAAATGATGAATTAAAAAATGAAGTATATTTTTTTAATTAAAATTCAATAATTTTGAAATCGAGATTTTAAATATAACCATATAATTAAAGAGTATTATAAGAATAATTCCATTTGGATTTTATTAATATTATAATGAATAGAAATTTTTATCTCATGGATACTAATATATATGAAAATAATTTATTCTCTAATTAAATATATTGTAACATTGTTCAACCATTTTGTAAAATGAATCCTCTGAATTGTACAAACTTATTTAACAAGTGTGGATATATTTCCTTCATATAATTTTCAAACTCCCATGTTTCTTCTTAAACTATATGGGTTTTACACAAAACATAACGTAGTTAATTACATTGTTATAAATTAAATTCCCTCTATGGTCAATAATTCTAATATAGAATTCTTCATAAGAATGTTTCTCTTCCCAATGAACTACATTAGTGACCAAAACATGAGATGAATCAGACACACACATTCATAACGTTGACACATGAAAAACATTGTTTACCTAAGAAATGATTAGAGGCAAGGGTACTCTCTAATCAAATAATCTAGAATTATCATGGATTTAATATGGTCTAATGAACCCTAAATATAACTTAACATTTTTAATGAATCAAATAACACATTTCTATGGAGATACTTTAAAAAAATTAATTCCTACCTCGAAAGATATATTTTTCCTTTTATTGTCTTTATAATTTCTTTTCCTATATCGAGCTATCCACAGATGTTTCCAAAATACATTCAAAATACTAACTATTCGCTCTACAAATTATATTCCCACATACTTCCTTTAATCTTAATCATCCCAAAAAATATGGCATTTGACATCACATTCTATTAAAGGCGACAAAATGTGTTATCTATATACTATACTGAAAGATGTTATTATAAGAAAACTCCAATAAAGATTTTTGATAATCCAAGTCTCCTTGGAAAAAAATTGAATAGGAATAAATCATGGATTCCATGGTCCGAATTTCTCACTCGTATTTTCCATTAGATTGGGGATGAAAAGCTGTGTTGAAATTTAATTCAATACCCAATGTCTTATGAAGCCCTTTCTAAATATCTATATTTAATCTAGGATCATGTATAAATAAAATTAATATAGTAACTCCATGTGATCTAAATATATCATTAAGATATGTTCAATAATGTTGATTCAATTTAATAGTATGTTGAATTGTATGGAAATGGAAATATTTAGTTAACCGATAAAAAGTAACCAAAATCAAATAATTTCCTTCAGTATTTTTTTCTAATACCACCCTGAACTCCATTGATATATTTTCTTATTTCCACTATGGAACTAGAAAAGTGTAATGAATTCCATTTGTTAATTGTTTTTATTCTTTTTCCTATTATAATGTGAAAAATTTCCTGGTAAATTCAATAATATAATTTTTTCATTCCATCCAACCAATAATTCTACCGAAGGTCTGTATATATCATGGTACCTCTAGGATGAATTGAAAATGGGGAACTTTGAGATTCAATAAATAATATTCTATTAAACTGGTAATCAAAAGGAACCCAAAGTCTCCTATCTAAATCTCAAAACATAACCTTTATTAATGTTAATCTAGGAAACATACCCTTCTAATCAAACTACACCTTTTCCTATTACTCAAAGACTTCCTTTTGAGCTTTCTTAATTAATTATGATAGAGATGATTAAAATGACACCTGAATAAAAAGCTAGGATGTTTTTAAATCCAAAACTTCTAGAAAAAAATTAATCAAATAATTAACCGAAGGGCCATATTATAGATATAACATAGTATATGAGACATTTCTATTCTTACTCAAATAATTCACTACATTGTTTTTTATTTCACAATGATATTGAATTTAAATTTCTAATCCATTACCAACTATAGCCATATATTATATACCATGTTAAACTCTTTCAATGAGAATATATACATCAACATTTTATGATCATTCTATATTTAACACATGGTTCTATATAAATTATATTTCAAAATATTAATAGAAAAAACCACAACATCTAATTCAATATCATTTGTAGTGTAATTTAACTCATGTTGTTTAATTTCCATGAATCATATAAAATTACCGAATTATTCAACATTAAGAAACATCCAATTTTTTTAATGAATAATAAACGTATAGGAAAAATTCACCCTTTCATAAGACATGGGACAAAACTAGAGAATTCAGTAAATTTTTTTTAGTTCCATAAAAGAGTCATTATATAATTTTTCGAGATAAATTTAACTCATTTCTGAGTCTACTATATTAGAGCTCTAGATAACCATGAAAAGTTCTAAAAAATGGATAATAATAGCTTTAGGACCCAAGAAAACAATGAATCTTTGTAAGAATTTAGGTCTTGTCTAATCATCTACCACATTAGTTTTTCCATGAATAACCATTATCCCATTTAATTATGATTTTCAATGAAAGGAAATAATTTCTCAATGAAAAGCACATTTTCTGAATTTTTTCTATAAATTCATTTTATTTAGGGTTTATTGAAAAATCATTAACTTTTTTTTATCATCATTATAAATTTTTTATTACTTTAGGATACAATCAATAAAAAAACCACAAATATGTCAAAATATTTTTGGAAGATTCTATTAATATTATCCATAAATAAATCTAGTGAATTTGATAACCCAAAGGTCATAAACAAAAACTCATAGTTACAATATTAATATAAAAACTATTTTTAAAATTTCTTCCTCCATCACCATTATCTCGTGTTATCCAAAACGTAGGTCAACCTTTGAAAAATATTGATCTCCCCAGAGAAGATCAAACAATTAGTTTGCATAGGGAAAATATTTTTTTCTTATAAATTGTAATATTATTTATGTATCTATAATAAATGTAAATCCTCATGGATACATATTTATTTTCTAAAAAATAGAAATAGAGAAACTCATGGAGAAGTTCATGGATTAATGAATCCATTATAAAAAAACACCTTCATTTTATTTTTCAATTCTATAAGTTATACATGATCCATTCGATATGGGGGTTTTGAAATTGTCTTATCATGTGGAACTATGTCAATATAAAATTCAAATTCACTTCAAAAATATTATCCAGAAGATTATCAAGGTATTCTTTTACTACCAGCACATCATTAAATTGTATGTCTCCTTTATTCTCAACAATATATGCACAATAAATTTTTCCGCTATTATTACATTTCTTCATATTTATTATATGTTATCAATGTTATGGGATAATTATTTGTTAAAAACGTTCTTCCTAAAAAGAAAAACAATTTTATCTCTACGATCTATATTATCATGGTAAATGAAAATCTAGTCTATACCCAAAATCACTTAAAACTCTACGATGTGAATGAAAATAGAGTTTTCATGTAATATCATTACACCGAAAATAAAATAATGATTATTATAATGTATTTTTTTTGTTTAATACATCCACCAAGTGTTTTTACCATAACGAATGGATTCATTTATTGAGGTGGAGATTCAAATATTTAGAAAATAATATCTTAAATAAATTGAATGGTTAGTCCCTGAATCAAATAACACATTATCACAATATGAATTACGAAAAAAACTAGAAGTCACATAATTTAATGGCCTAACAGCTATTTAAGTGGTTGAAAAGTATTTCACCACATCTTTATAGTTATATTTTGGTTGCAACCCATTATTTGGGTTCCTCTTTTGACAAATATTTTTATAATGACTCATCTCATTAAATTTAAAAAAAATTTACTTCCTATTTATCATAATTTGTATTACTTATAAAATAACCTTTTACAATGAAATTAAGATCATGATTACCCATCTCACTGCATAAATATCACGTACAATTCATCATAAGGAATTCCTGAGTGTGATTTTACCAAAAATATCACAAACAGATAAATTAATATTCTTACTATAATATTTCATTGATCTATTTTCCCCTTTTCCTACCACATGGACCTTTTAATAGAAGTTATTTAAATTTTCATGGACATAATAAAACACCTTTTCTATATTCTCATCCCAGTTCACAAGTTTCTCATAATGTTTGAATTCATCATAAACCTGTTTCTTTTGATATATTAGATTCAATATTGATTTTAAAAAATTAATATTACATTCAAAATCATCAATGAAATTTAGTGCACAACTTTCCAATTGGGGGATGTTTTTTTCTTTTGCGTAAAATAAATCATTATCCTTTTGTTTCATATTATAATAAATTATTTTCCATGCCAATTCAAATAGTTTTATTAGATTTATTCTCAATGAAGATTTCTTAAAAATAATCAGACTCCAAGATATCAATCTATTCAATTTCAATATTTATCTTCATCATATTCTATAATTGAAGTAATTTACCATAAAAAAAATTTAAATTTGAAATTTTTATGATAATATAATCTGAGCTGATCAAATAAAATTTTTATAGATTTAATTTAGATACAAATAGATTATATGATTCACTGAATGAGGGAGGATTTTTCTTCCTAAAATGATCCACTATCAATATGATCATTTGTGATGGATTTGGATGATCTTTGTCATGAATACAACAACTATTTATATCTTTCAACAACCAAGTAATGACATCATCAAATTACTCAGTTCAAATGCTAACCATTCCAGGTTGGTTATTCAAAATTGTGTCATCCAGTTAGTGCATTCCAATTTCATCATATATGATCCCTCTATGGAAAAAAATTCTTAAAAGACATATTTTACAGATATAAACATAGTAATACTCTAAATATATATCAATTTAACATCGCCATAGTGTAAAATATTTGAAGGGGAATCTATTAACATTATCCTAACCTCTAAGGATTAATATAAATTTCCTTAATACCAACTATAAGGATTTTTCCTTCTACATTACTTAATCTAGTGTCTTTAGAATAGATTTCATTATATTTCATTATCAATGATCTTTTAAGAATATAATATTAGATAGATAGGTCATAACTCTTATATAATAAACCCATAAGTTATAAACATCAATCATCTTCTCAATATATATATTTTTTAAATTGTAAAAGATGATTTCTATTCAAGAAAAATATTCATGAATTTAAAATTGACATCTTCCATTATATTATCTATCCATAATAACTATCAAAATCATTTTAGTTTTTTTTATGAGCATAAAAATCTTAGTAAGAGACAAAAGAAGAAAGAAAGAAATCGTTATTCAATGAATACATCAAAAAATATTCTTTTTATAAATAAACATTTTATCACTCATGAAGTCATCTAATATTCCCAATTATTTAAATAAAACAATTTATATGATATCTTAAATGGAAAATTTTACTCATAGTTTTTTTAAAATAATGAAAAAATAATTATAATTTTTCAAATAATTATAATATCTACAGAAAGTTATACTTATCAAAATTAAGATGTAAAAAATACATCTCTTTACCTTCTGAAATCATAATATTTCCATAAAACCCCATTGAATGAATAGATAAATAATATATTTAACTCTGAGGAATCATTTTCATATAACTATTACAAACACATTGAATAACCATAGTGGTTATACTCAGAGTAAGAACCGTAGTTAATCTTTAAATAACCGTTATAATTATATTTCTTATAAAAATAAAAGAATATATCCATAATATATTAGGAGAAACCAACTAGGGTAACATCAATCCATTTACCAATGAATAAAATATATATAAAAGAACAATTTCCATTATTTTCTAATAGAACCACCAATGATCCTTATAAATTCCCAATAACCATTATATAATCATAACAAATTATCATTTTCATTCTAAAAACAATCTTTGTACCCAAAACAAATCTTTTAGGATATTGATATATCCCTATTATTTAATACCCTGATTCCAAAAATAAAATTCCCAAAAATAAAGTGAAAGTGTGTTTTTCCTTGAACAAAACATTAAATAATGGAAAATAATTCAACAATATAACATCTATGATAGTGTTAAATGTCATTGTTATCGTATATATTAAAATTCACCATTATAGTTTTCTTTTTGTAAAGAACAACAAAAAATTACATAAAAATATTATTTTTGTAAACCATTGAATTAAATTAAATGATATATAACATTTACAATATAATTAACTTATGTCCAAATAAATGAATATATAAAATAATTTTAAAGATATGGATATTAAAGAAAAGTGAGTTTTAAGGGATACATTAGAAGAAGAATTTTAAAAGAAATACCATTAATGGGAGTCCAAATCACCACAATCATTTTTATAGTTTATAATAATGTACATATTTCATTCATTTCGATAAATAAAAATAATTTTATTTTTTATTATTACATTTACTTTATACATTACAAATCTATATTAAATTATCTAATTAATTTAATTCACATCAGATGTTTTGATGATATTCATTTCTTTAGTCCAAAATAGATTCACTATGTAGACTATAGTAAATGTTTTCACAATACCATAATAAAGATAATAATAATAATAATTAAATAAATATCATCTTTATAAATATATTATACTTTCCAGTAATTAAATATTGATATGAAAAATGAATTATGCTATAATCATGGAGATGGCAAGCTATACACACACAAGAGTAACATTTTTATATTTCAATGATCACTACAATGAATGTTAAGTATATTTTCATCCTTATATAATTATCATAATAACATATAATTTATTAATTATACTTATATATATACGTATTAAATCTAGGTGATGTGGTGATGAAAAATGAATCACATTACAATGTAGATTTGGTATTTCTAATGTACACATGAAAGACATTATCATTTTTTAGTGAATAGATAAATAAGAATGTAAATTGTATATTATAATTTTAGAATGATTAATATGTCATGAATATAATATATATACATTAAATACATCACCATAAAATTACTTTAAAGATGGTGATGGGAAATAAATTTCATCTGTTCGTGAGGCGGTAGTCCTCCATACACACAAAAATGGTTTCATTTAAAATTTGATGGAAGTAGAGATGGATGAAGGATTTTACATTAACATAAAAATAACCCAATATATGTAAGATAATTAGGTTATTATAAATTTATGGTTAATTGATATTTTTACAATGTTTAAAATGAAATAAAACTAAAACATATGGTTAGAATACATACCTCTTCTATGGAATGTCTTTGTTGACTAACACATCAATCCCTCTTGGGTTGGTATTGCGCCTAAACCAATACCTCTATTATTATGGTATATATTATAGGATGAAATTTGTATTGTATTGGGAAATAAAAATTGGTTTTTAATTGTTCATAAATTAGAATTAGTGGATATATTTTTGTTAGAGTAGGGTGGGGAAATTTTTGAATTCTTAAAATATTAAAACAAATATTGATTAGTTTTAAAATATAAATCGGAAAACTGATATATTTTATTGATAAGACTAGGATGGCCAATATAACCCCATACAATAAATGTTAGATGAGTTTTATCTATGTTTTTACATTTATATTTTGAATTTAACTATTTATTAATACATTTTCAATTACCGCAATATTAAACTTTTTAATACCGTATCTATTAAAAATTTTAATTTAAAATTAAATATGATGCATAAATTAAGAGTGGTTGATGAAATGAAAAATATACCATTAATATTTTTTAATTGATTTTTTTTATAATATTTTATAATTTAATAAAATAGTATTATCATAAATTATCAACTATTTTAATTTTAGAACTATTCATTTACATTGATATTCTTTATATCATCAAGACAACAATGTAATTATAATATAATTAATTTAAATATCCAAATATGTTACAGTTATATAAATTTTTTTGGATCACAGAAATTATCTCATGTTATATTACATTTAATATTTTAAAGATATTTTCTATTATTTTTTAATTAACTGAAAAATTACTACTTTGGGGTTGTGTAAGAATTTAAGGTAATTAATTTTTTATTAATAATAAAAAATAAATTACCATTTGAAGATATATTATTTTTATTTGAAATTAATAATTATAATTAAATATATACTATGTTTATTTCATTTCTATCATTATTATAGAAATTAAAACAATAGTGTGTAATTTTTTATTTTTCTATACCTAAAATATTATATAGATTATAATCACATTTGAATAGAAAAATTGTTATATAATAGAATCAATGGATTAATAGATACCAAATAGACTCATAAAATTTAATTAATTCATTTTTTATGGTCATATTTAGACCATATCATTTAACGTTTATCTTTAATTACCTGATTTACCCTTTATCATGATAACCAAAATTACAAAGGTTGAAATTAATATTGACCAAAAATTAAAGTGCCCTATATTTAAAATATGTACCCCCTGATTACAAATTTTTAATCTACTTTTGAATGTTTAAAATATAGATGTTAAATAATTTAATTAATAATTTGTCCTAAAAAACATTACAAAAATGATTTTTTTTTAAACGTCAATTTTTAATATAAAATGTTTTTATACTAAATTTAAATATAAAATCCATTAATACTTCACAATTGGATAAATTTAAATAAATTTTAAAAAATTAAATTTTAAAACTAATCCAAAATAGAACATGAATTTATAAATAATTTACAAATCAATAATATTCACTATCAATTAAAAAATAAATATTATCATAAATTTATAATAAATTAATCCTAAGATAGTTTTTACATTATGGATTGAAATATTTATTTGATTTATTCAAATTAATAATTTATAAATTGAAAATAAATATTTTAAATAAAACCATATAATAAAAGAGGTTAATAAAACTATTTAATTTTTTATTAAAAAAATTATAATTAATATAAATATTTATATCATGAATAATAATCAATATGAAAATGATTTATTCTATAATTACCTAGTTTGTTATAGATATACTCTTTTTTCATATCTTAATGTTGTGGAATATTATAGGTGGGAACCAGGCGTTATTATCTCTTTTTTATCATTTCCACCCAAAGAGGGGTACGTTAGGGGTGGGTGTCATGATATGTTGAGGGTTAAAATATGTCGTAACTAAATGAAGTCACTCATAATTTTTTAAATTTATGATTGAATTTTTTAATGACTTGATAGTGTCTTGGGGGCTTAGAAAATGAGTTCAACACAAATATGATAGTTGTATTTGCAATACCATTCATTTTTTATGATCCTATATCGAACTATTTAAAGGATAATTTTGATTTAAACATATTAGGTGTTATAATTATAATGGAATTAGACTATATCTTGTGTGAGGTATCTTTGGGAAGAGAGACATTAGGATTGATTACTCACTGACCTAGAGGCCAATTCCTTATCTAAAAAATTGAGAGTTGACAATTTATCTCACCAAGTTTACTCTTGTGTGGATTGTTGCTTCCATATGATTATACTCCTTTACAAGAAATGTTTTCATGTTACAAATTTATGTGATAATTTTAATGTGTATAAATTTCATGTAATTTTATTTTTGGATTTCTAAAAAAACTATAATTAGTGTAAGGATTTGCACAATAATATAAATTTAACATGGTTTCTTGTTGATGAAATATGGATTCCAAACTAAATCATTTAAAATAATGATTGTTTTTAAATAGAATACATGATATATGTTAGTGAGATTAAATCACTATTAAAATATAATGTGTTTTATTTCTTCCAATGTTGAAATATATTTGGACATCCATCACCCATTTAGATTGTTTTATGCTAAATTTAACATCCAATGTATTATCTTATACAACACAAGAATGTAATGAGGTGACCATAATGATTAGTTTCTTCATTCATATCATTTTATTTGAAATATAATTCCATCTGAAAATTCAATATGTTTAAAACATATTTATGTGAGACT
This sequence comes from Viscum album, assembly GCA_963277665.1. Classification (NCBI taxonomy): domain Eukaryota; kingdom Viridiplantae; phylum Streptophyta; class Magnoliopsida; order Santalales; family Viscaceae; genus Viscum; species Viscum album. Next base: position 811,591,601 of record OY728122.1, on the reverse strand, counting down.
CTTTACAAAATCCATAACTTCTCTTATTGATCTAAGAGATTTTTCATGAATCTATTGTCAAATTTTATTCCCAAGGATAATAAAATATAAAAGTCTTAGGGTTTTATGTGGAGGGTGTGGTAAACTATGTTTCAGTGTTTTCGATTTTGTTTTATTATTTTGTGAATTTGAAAAATCAGTGATTTAATGGGTTTTGTAAAAAATATTAAAAATAAAAAATGATATTAAAATGTAATGAAATAAACTATTTTTAACGGCGAAGGTAGAGAAACTCTTTCTTTTGATACATAAATATTACATCTCATAGATTAATATTAAATATATTTCATAGCGACATTCCCAATTACATTAAATGATTAGTTTCTTTAAAGATATGATACACAATTTTTTTTGGGAATAATTCTTCAACATATCCCATAACAATCTTCCCAGATATTAATGTCAGAAAAAATATCCTTCCTAAAAACATATTCATAACATTTTCAAAGGAAACATAAGAATATGAGAAATTAGATTCTCATTAAGGATAAACAAGGGTGATATCAATGATTACATAGTCATAACATGATCATTAGGGTACATAAACATGAGATAAACATTTGAGAATCATACCCTCCATTATATAGATCATAATCCAATGTCATTGAATTAAAATTTCATGTTTATAAGACATGAATCATAATGGAAATAAATTATCATAATCTATAAGAGCATAAAAAATGATATAATAATTTCAAATAATACAATATTATAACACTGTGAACATATATATATATAAACAATTTTTTGTTAATTATGTTTAGAAAATGAAATTAGGAACTCGCATAATCTTATAGACCTGAAAACCAAATCCTTGCATATTTATATGGATATGAAATATAGGTCCATGATTAGACATATATACCTGAAAACAGGTCCCTTTCTTAATCTTATGGACATGCTAGCCAGTTCCACACATGAAATTGGGAAGATGGAATAAGGCACCTGCATATCATATTTATATTATGAGTAGTCATCTTGAACTGATGTAGTGGAAAGATATATAATTATTTTACCACTATGTATTCTAAAATATCATAAATCATTTATCACAGTTTATCCCAAACAAATTAAATGAGTTTCATACATATTTCATCATATAAAAAACCATGCAAAACAAATAGGTCTGATAAAAATTTAATCATATCTTCATAGAATAAGTAATGGTAAAGAAACACGTTTGATAAAAATATCATCATTATAATAATAACCAATCCAATGAAAAATGAAATATGATATCAATTTATGAATAAAAAAATGAAACATCAAAATATTTCATCATAGATGGAAATTTTTTTTAAAACATCTGTGAGAATTTTTTTGAGGAAAATAAAGATATCAATTTGAAATAAAATATATAAAATATAAATATTTACCAAATATTATAGAAAATATTTTATTTTAATATATACAGAGAAACAATTATGGTAATATTTATCAAATTTTGTAGTCAAGATATAAAAAAATACCAATCATGTTGTCCACATTATAATAATGTCGCATTTATCATTTCATATAAAATATAAAACGTATATCATTTCAAAAAGAAATAATAAGATTTATTTTAAAACATTGTATAAAATATAAGTAATAATGGCATTTATAAATCATTTTATAATTTTCAATTCATTTTTGAATTCATTTTTCAAAAACAAGAACTTGTAATAGGAAAGATTTTTGATTGAAGAGAGAAATAACGTTTATTTTACTTATAATCAATCTTTTGTTCTATTTATTTATTAATGTTAGGAGAATTAAATTAAAACATATATTTTAAAAAATAACTATATTTGAGAAATATTTATGAGTTCCATTATATATTTATCAAAATATGTCATCATCAAAAGCATAATATTCTACAATCCCTATAAAAATTGGATTATAATTTAAAACCCTTACAACTTAGGTAACATTTGAATTATAAGACCCATGAGATAAATAATCATAGATGGATATATAAATACATATATATTTCATCATAATTATTATAAAATACATTCATGAAATGTTTATACACCACATAAAAGAAACATGTAGTGAATATGGAATTTGTGTTATATAAATAAAAGTTAGAAGAAAATCCCATATCTTTATTCTCAATATGCTTCGTACGTGTTCAAAACTCCGATATAATAAATATATATTTATTATTAAAATATATTATTACAATACTGATATTTATTGTACCATATATTATTATGTTATTATAATATATCACCCATTAATTAACAATTATTTGTTAAAATCAATATTTTAGGTAATAAATACTTTATTTTTCAGTCATGTTTTTGTTCAATAATATTGTTCCTTGTATATTGATTATGGTAAAATAATAAATATAATGTTAATAATGATATTAATATAATATATATTCATTATATAAAAATTTATAGTCATTAATTAATGATAGATATAGAATAGTTAATGACACCATTCATGGAGGTGATTAGTCATATGTATGTAAGAACATTGTTTCCATTTTTTAAAAGATGAAAAAAATAAAGGTAATAATATTTCATATTTAATGAATAATTATTATTTCATAGATATCATATATATATATATTCATTAAATATATATCCTTATTAGCATATGTGTAAAGAAATGATAAACATTTCACATAGCTTCATGGAGGCCATAGTCCACACGTACCCACGAGCGACGTTAATTTTTCCAATAGATTGGATGATATTAAAGAAAATATGATATTATAATTACATAAGTATTATTATGTAATAAATTTCTTATATATATAGTAAATAAATGATTTTATCCTTCTCTTATATGTTGTTATGGAAAACAAATTACATCAGTTGGTTTTTTGGAAGTCTGTTGTACACAAATTTGATGGGTTTGTTACCCATTTGATGGAGGAGGGGATAAATATAGGTTATTAAAATAGAAAAATATTATATCATAATATTAAAGTTATAGGTTATAATATTTCATCAAATTTTAATAATATTTTATAGAGGTTGAGGAAGAAATAAAATGAAAACACTTCTTAAGAACTCTATATCTTCTTTAGAGAACATCATTAGGTTTATACATGAAGCCATCCTAGGATATTTTTCTGCTCCATCCAGGGACTCTGGGTAATTTTTTCAGATGAAAGGATTAGCTTTGGGAATGTATAGGTCGAAAAAATTTCTATTTGACAGTGTATTTGATAAGTATGTATATTCCCTTTTTTAATTGGGGGAGAGGACTTAGTTGGAAATCACATTGAATATTATTAAAAGTATAAAAAATGACAATGTAATTACATAGATAATTTATAATAAATGACCATAGATTATAATTTTTAATAAGATGAGGTATGAATATTTCCACACAATTTAATTTAGAAAATTCTAATTGTAAAATGTACCCTTATGTTTATGTTTAACACTCAGTAAACATGTTTTAATGTTAACCACATTATTGATCTTGTACTATTTTTACTTCTCATTATGAAAAAAATTAATTTGAAAATATTATATAATATTAATTAATTTGATTCAAATTATAGAATCCATTTTATGAAATTATATTCACCTATTTTGTGTAAATAAAATTAAAATTAATATCACAGATATATTGAGAAAGAAGTTTTCGAGAGGAAAAGTTTCGATTAGTATAATATATTTTTATATAAAAATTAAAAATGAAATTGATAATAATGAAATAAATAAGATTAATAATAATAAAATTGAACTAATTTTACATTTAAAATATTTTTTAAAAAATGGACCTTTGTAAATTCTTCAAAAAAAATTAGAAAATTCAATAAAAATCAACATTTTCACAATTCATTAAAAAAATTTATATTCTAAAAAACCTCAAAAAATTACTCTAGGATATTTTTTATTTTTCTTAAAAAATAAACTTATATTTTCTAAATATATTTTGTACAAATGGGTAAATTATTTTTAAAATAAGTGATTAACCTAGGACAAAACAACATTATGATAAATGATGTTTTAAAGTATAAAAATGGATTTATTCTTATCCCATGAAAAGAACAAATATTAAATGAGTAATAAAATATTTTATTTATATTATAATTTAAATATTTCATTAAAATAATTCACTTATAGTGATTAATTTAATTTAATAATATTAATATTCATTTCTAGCATTAAATATTTCTTCCAAAAATCATTTCATTTCAGTTTTAAATTTTTTAAATTCATTAAAAATAAATTGATTACAAATTAATTTATTTTATAAATGTGTATACCATATATATATCATAATTTACTAATTTATGTTATTATCAAAAATTTAATGCGATTTTAATATTGGTAAACTATATTGAAATTTGCTAAAATAAGGAGTTTCCAATAACACATGCTATAAAGTAAATTAAAATTATTTGAAAATATATATTTCATAAATTCTCTGGGTGTCAAAAAATTAATTAATGATTTAAGATATGTGTAAAATAAAATTATAAAAAACTTCTACTTACATGTTTTAACCATTTAACACTCCCTTCCCTATTTCCAAAACCATTATGTAATTGAATTTCTTAATGATCATCTAATGAAATATTAGTGAACACATAAATATTCATAAAAAACACCAAGACATTAGTATAAGTGGTAAATAATATATTTAAGTGATAAAATTACTAAAAGTCATATGAGAAATTAATCTTCATTTAAAATATTGTGTTCAAAGGACATACTTCACTTAATAACATTAAACAGAATAAAAAAACATTTTATTTTAACATATCCATAAGAAAATTGTTTTGTTGAATTTTTTCATGATATATTCATCTGGGAGATAATATTTCATTTATCATTAAATTCATCCATGATTCAATGCCTTTTCATAATAATTTAAATGAGATCATATGGGTGTGATATTGGGTTAGCTAGAATATTTATTTTGAGAGTGCATATTTTTATTTTCAGTTTAATAATTTATTTTACAACATAACCTATTGTTATTCATCCTCCATAGTGTGTGAAAAATATTAAGGAAATAAGTACTTCTGAAATGGAATTTTCTTTTATATTCTTCAAATTTCCCATTACAACACGACTATTGAGTTTACATCCATAATCTTCTTCTCATATGATTATTGAAAAATTCATAAAGTATAAATCCATATGAGGATAAGAATATCATATGAATTTATTAATTTCATATAACTTAAATAAATTAATAATAATTTATGAAAAAATATTACTTCATCAAAACATGTATGATTTTATCCATAAAATTAACGAAAACTAATTTTTTATGACTTCACATAAATAATATACGAGATTCTAAATTCTATAATACATCAATTTAAAAAAAATCAAAACATAGATTGAAATGTAATACATCAATAATTTTTTCCATATTGTAATACTTCATTAAAAAAATTTAAGACATTATTCCATAATGTATGACTTTCATAAACCGTATGACATCACCCATGTGAAAATTTCCAATTCATAAAACATCAAGGGGGATTTATGTCTTTGTAAAACACATGAATTCTTTCATAATGATATTTACAAGACCCAAAACATAGATAAAAAACTAAAGATAATAAAAATAAAAGTAATCTATTTTTCAATAAATCCCAACAATGAATTAAAAAAGCTACAAACCATGAATAAATCATTTTTTTCACAAAAAAATTGATAATTTACTATAATATTTAAATTGATACATTTCCATTGAAAATGACCAAATTGTTGGAATTTATTAATTATAATTCAATAAAATGGTAATAAAAATCTCAAAATTTTAAAATCTCCCACATTTAAGACATGAAATCCTAGACAAGAAAGCATAAAAACCAAGAGTAAAATAATTTCAAATCATATTCCATGAGTTAAAAAAATTCATCCACTAGGAACCATAAATTATTATGACTAATCAATAACCGTTATATAAAATTATCCATTTAGTTCATTAAAATGTATCCCCTTCATTATCCTTCCATGAAAAAAATACCTCATTTATTTGTTTCTCACATCACATAAATGTTGATTTTAACCAAGTATTTATTAATCCAAATGTATGAATTGGTACCTATAGGATTTAAAAGATCCTAAATATCCATCAAATATATTTACGGACTTGTGTTAATATTAAATAATTTTTAGGTATGATTAAAAGTTTGGGGATTAAAGGTTCTATATTTCTAATTGATTATAGGTAGAATAAAGAATATTGAACCATTTGGAAGTAAAAATGAAGGATTAAATTTTCACATAGGAATGACCTTTCCTTGATCTTCATAACGTTAAATCCCCATAAAAAATGCTAAGAAAATCAAAAGAAAATATCACCCATTCAACATTAAAACTATATCATTTAAACCTATTCACTCAACCATTATTTTAAAATGGTGCTATATATGTTTATTTAGATATGAAATTCAATATATATCACACTGTTATTCACTATTCATATAATTAAACTAATTAATTATTATGGTAAAATAAATTATTTTAATATTCATGTATTTATTTTTTGAAATTTGGAGTTTTCATGGTGTTCTATGGTAAATAATAAATTTTTAGAAACCATGTGATAGTGTTTTAGATATATATAGAGGAATGTTTCATGTTTGGTGCATGGTTTACATACATTGTGGACAAACTATAAAAGTAAAAAACATGTCTATTGTAGAGATCAGATTATTGGTTCACAGTTTTCCATCACCCAAGACATTCCGTGTGAGCTTACATTTTTTAACATTTGGCTTTTCAAAATCACCCTAACTCAATTTTAGGTGTTTCCACCCCTATCCTCCCTCATTATGATTTGAACAACAACGGGTGAACCTTGGGGGAGCTCAAAATCCAGTCTCCTTTAATTCCAAACCCCTGTTATTCGATCTTTGAATTATATTTGGAGGTAAACCATTACTCCTATATTCTTCTTTATTAGTTATTATTCTTCTTCACCTCATGTTATAGGAGATTCACTTCATATAAGAAACCTAGGGGGATTTCATGGGTGATATTATGGTTCAATGTAGTTCTAAATTGTTTGTTATTATTATTAGGTATTTACTAGGACCCATTTTGTCTTTTTTTGTCATTTTCCCTTATATATGATGACTTCTGACTTGATTTTCATTTAACGAAGGTGGATATGGTTTTTATTTTTGAAAAAAATCATTTAATTTGATCATTTATTTTAAAAAAATTAATTATTTATCATGGATAGATTTTTCACCTTTCAGAAAGGATATTATTTTGAGTTTTCTCATCTAAAATTATATTGGAGTATCAACGGATAAAAATTGATTTTAGATGACTATATTATATGATTTGGATGTCATAAAATTTATCTGACCCTCTTTGAGCCTATTTATGTTAAAGATAATTTCTTTATATGTTTTATCTTAATAGGGTTGGATGTGTTTTATGTTTTATTAGTTTATAAAAAATAGAATTTATGTGTTGACATGGTTTGTAGTTTTGATTCAAATGTGTTGCCTTTATGATGTCATTGTGAAGTGTGATTTTTGAATTGTGTTCAATGGATTAGTTTTAAATCAATATTTAAAATATAATTTAAAATGATGTTAAATGACATGACATTCTGGTTCCTTTTTAATAAAGGCTAATTTGGCACTTTATTATGGTTTTCAAATGGTGTGGGTGTGTGAGACCCTCTTCATATATTTGTGGAATTATGACCATTTTGGGATGTTTTCAATTCTTGTGATATAGATTATGTCTTAACCGGCATGCATTATATTTTATTTGGTGTGTAATTTGGACTGAAGAAGTTTCTTGTGAGGGTGTTAGAGGTGTGGTGAGATTTATTTCATCAACATTGATTAAATGTTTTTTTTGATTTCGCAACACCAATTGTATTGACATAAATTAAGGTCATGGGTGTCTCACTAATAGTTGTTATCTATTTCTATCTGTTTTCAATGAGATGGACTAGATCTATTATGATATCAAAGGATATGTAGGAGTGAAACCTGTGAGTCTAGTTTAAATAAACTAGTTTCTCATAGACACAAGAAAACATTGATGTTCGTACAGATAGTTATAACTCGAGTATATCTATGGACACATCACATGTTTTTAGGGATTCCCCATATCTACTTGATTATAATCATTTGGACACTTCCTTAATTTGTGTTCCATTGTTTTTTAGCACTCAATAAATCATATTTTGCTGACATTCCTTAAGATGAAATGCCATAGTGTTTTATTCTTTTTTTTGTATTTATCTTTTTTATAAAAATGTTTCTAAAAAATCATTAGAAATAATTTTTTAAAATTTGGTATATAATGTGTACTTAAAATGTGTTTTAGTAAAATTCGTCTAAGCCTAATGAAATATTTTATATGCAATTGTATTCATTTAAAAATAAATAGAAGATGAAAAATATAAAAATTATATGAATGTGATGTGGATTTTTTGTACCTATTTATGGAAAAGGAAAACATATTTTCAAAAGTTTATTTTAAACTAGCAAACATGACATTTAATTCAAAGGGAGTAACATGAAATATTTGGTGAAATCCATTCACAATCGGTTTTATTGACAGCATGTATACACCATTCAGTTCATGAAACACTTATGGTATATTTCAGGATCCTCTTTCTTTGGTCTTTTAGTTTTAGATATTATGGTTGTTTGTTTTAGGTTTTTTTTCATTTCATGAGTGACAAAGGGTCACATTGAAATTGATAGAAGTGGTATGATTTTGGTTTTTTATATATTACATTTTTGTGATGTTTATATATCATTCTTAATGGCCAACATATTATTTATCTTATTTATAAATTAATTTGTTTTTATAATGATTGTTTATTTCCAATTCAATTATTTTCATGTATCCTTTATTATACATCATAATCTAATTAAATGAGTTTATATTTTTTATGAAGGTGAAATCATTCCTAATGGAAATGTTCTGATATAATGGTAATTACTTATAGGAATAACTAGTTAAGAACTTGTGGTGGGAATATCAAGCTTTACCTCAACTTCCTTGTCTAGGGTTGGCTCAAATTGGTTCATGAAAAAATTATATCAGAGTACACCCTCTTTCTTTTCAAGGTACATTTATTTATTATGGATACTAGGATAATTGTTAAAACATGAGAGATTGGTGTGAGGAGAGTGTAATGATATATTTCTTGCCCAAAGCATTCAGTTTCCATATTTTTTGGTGTTTGAGATGAATTTTGGTTATATTTTATGGATTTTGATACGTTTTGATGAAAACATGGACCTTGAAGAGTGTATTGATAATTTTGGGTGCTGTTTTGAGTTTCACCATGATAATGATGAATAAAGAAACATTTTATGGATATCACATATTGTCTGGTAAACCATTCGAAGATCATGTTTAATGGACTTTAAATCATTATATTTCATGTGGTACTGCGGACGCATGGTTTTCTATCCTATGTGGCCAAACCATTCCCAATACAGTTTCACTTCGATAAATTTTTTCCCACCATGTATTCTAAAATTATCCCAATGAATTCTACATTTGGAATGATGATAATTAAGGGAATTCTTTTGGGATGAATTTAATAATTATTAGGCATGGAATGATTGATATTTTTTTCTTTATTCTTTGTTCTGTCCCTTATGATTTTTTTTTGAGAAAAAATTCCATTGGTATAAAATTCATATTTTTTCCGGGATTTAATTTTTAAAATAAAATTTTATAAAAATTTTATTTCTATTGATTATATTTAATGTATTTTTATTAAATAAGTTGTAAATTCTTCTAAAATAATATTTTCATGAAAATTTAAATTGATATGGGGTATTTTAAAAATTGGGTTTTCAAAGGAATCCAATTTAATAAATGAATATTAATTATTATTTTGGGATGAAAAGAAAATGATGCCCATGAAATTCTATATGGGGTGAGTTTTGAATGTAAATTTTGTTTCTTTGTCAAAATTCAGGATTCATGATGAAAAATTACATTAGGTGTTTCAATTTTAAATAGGGTGCTTCAAATAATATAAAAAGACACGAAATATTTCCATGATTGGATTGTTTTAAAGAATATGGGTTTTGGAAAATGAGAATACACAAAATGTGTTAGTTTTTGTGAATTCTTGATTTTTTTTCCCATTAGTTATGGTATCATATTATTTGATTACGAAGTATGATCATTTAGGTTCCTATTTTATGTCAGTTTATTTATTCCACCTAGAATGTTCTTGATGAAAGGTAGGAAATTATTCCTTGGGATTGGTCCTTGTGTATAATCTTCCAATTATTTGAATTTACATTCACTTATTCATTAATCTTCCCAAAACCCTTGAATAGTGGTTGATTTAGTAATAATTATTCTCTATAGAACATCATATATTATTTCTACCCATATATTTGCGGTGACCCGTGTATTTTTGAAGCAATGTGTTAGTTTAGAAAAATCATAATTTCCTCTCGGATAGATTTTATTTAGTGAGAACTTGAATGGTTATTCTGAGGTGTGTTTATTAGGATCTGGACTATTTTCCATTGGTGGCTGTTCATTTTGTGATATTTTTTTTTGAATTTATCAAGGATTTATTTTTCATTGTCTTATGGACAGTAATGAATTATGGATCAGTGTGTAGGCTTTTAGACATATTTGGATGACGTTGGGTTATGGATTTTTCACATTCTATGATGTTTTTGGATTCCTCTTCACATGTATTCACGTTTTTTCTTTTATTGTGGGAAATTTAGGTCATTTTAATTATTGATTGAACATAGGTTACTAGTGGGATATTTATTATGTTATGGGTATTGGTATTTCCTTCGAACATTTTAATAATAGATAGTGATGTCTCTATTGGGTTCACCCGGGGATGGTGATATGTGAGTGAGGTCATAGATTACCTATTGTGTTCCATGACCTTTTTTTTATGTCCAAGGTTTTTTATTATTATGAAATTTTGTTGATTTTACCTCATGAGTTTTTTGGTTGATATATATGTTGAGCTTTGTGATGGTTTAATGTTCGGGGATATTGTGTACACCTTATGTTCTGTGTTCCATTGGGTTTTAGAATTTGGTTTACCAATGATCATTAGCTTTATAAGGGGTGTGATATTTTGAGATTTTTTTGGATATGGTATATCATAGTTAATAATTTTCTCTTATGGATTATTCTATCGTTATAAAACCATTTTGAGAATTTCTTGATTGTAGGGGGACTTATGCTCCTTTTTAATCCCTCTTAGGATCTTAATTTGGAGTCAAGTAGTGTTTTTCTTATTTATGTTTCATGATTTCTTAGACATGATTATTTTTTTATAGAAATAATAAATGTGTAAGGTTTTTATTTTTGAGGTTATATCTATTCATATTTCAACCTAACTCTTCTCATTCCATAATTTGTGTTTGTAACTTGTTATTGGTATCTTAAACATTTATGGGGGACTCCATTGGGGATGAAGTTGGTATCGTGAGGGATTTTTTAGATCCTGTGTCAGTATAGATAAACATATATTAATTGTTTTTTGGGTAATTTATATTTTTATGAACATATTGGTCTTTATTTTTTAGAACAATAATTTTCTCGGTGGCACAGTTTTCAGAGATGGTTATGAGTAACAGTATAGAAACTATGTGATATTTTTTTAGACAGGTACAAAGGTGTTTTTTGTGGTGGGTGAAAATTTTACTTAACATGTACCCAAATCATAAAAGTGTATTGTGAGACTCCAGTAGAGCCATCATTATTGGCACATGACTTACCAAATAGTGCAGAAAAACATTGTGATCTAACCATATTTGAAATATTTGTTTTCCAAAATTACATTAGATTAAATTTTAGGGATTTTGCACCCATATCTGCCCTCATTCATGTTAGACCAGTCTATGGTACACCAATGGGGAGATCTCCCTCCCTCTATTTCCAAGTCTCCATTAATTGATTTCTTATGGATTTTTTAAGGTAACACCTTCCTCATCTCTTCTTCTTGGTTCTTCATTATTCTACGACTTATTTTCTCCAATATTCACTTCCAATTTAAACACTAGGAGTATTTAATGAGAAAAAATAGGGTTCTTGGAGGTTAAAAATAATGGTATCTTGTTTCTAGGGCTTCCTCAAGACTCATTGAGGCTGTTTTGGGAATTCAACATCATAGTAAGGGACTTATCGATTGATTTCTACTGAAATGAGAAGGTGTTTTTTTTTTGAATTTTCTTAAATTTTAATTACATTTGACTCATGGTATTTTAAAATTATTCATATATCGTGTTACACCTATAAGTGTTAGTTAAATCGGGTTTCAAAATTATTTTTTTTTTGTGTTTTTTAGTTGTCATAAAATGTATTTCTAGGGATTTTGGTTTTAAAAATTAGGTTTCTGCACAATGTTCATGAAAAAGCGTTTCAATGGTTTTATAAATGACTATGATGTTTTAAAATAGATTTACCCCATTTGGGTATATGGAATGGAAAAATTATGGTTTCTTATATTTAATCCTAAAATTATGGATGGTTATCTCTCTTTTGAGTAGTTTTTAATGAATGCAATTTTTTCTTTGACGTGGTTTGATGTTTGGTATCCAATGATTCATTTTTATAAAATATTTTTGAAATGATATTTTGAATTTTTTAATAGATTAGTTTAAAAAATTTAAATGGGATTTAAATTGATGATAAATAACATAGAACTATGAGTTGTTTTTAATGATGGTACATTTGACACTTTTGAATGGGTTTAAAATGGAATGGGTTTGTGAGAACCTATTGGTCCCCTAATTGAATTAAAACCATTAAAGGGATTTTATTGCTTTATGGATTGTGGCATGGGAGACATGCTTCATATTATATATATTTTTTCACATGTGAAAGGGAATTATTTTTACATATAAGGGTATCATAGGAATCATTGTGAGGTATGAGTGATGTTTATTTGTAGTCCTGAATAGATGACCAAGATTCGCTATGGTATCTATGTCAATAGGGGAGTGTCATTGATGAGGCTCTGTTAGAGAATCCAATTGTATATATACTTAGGAATTCATGTTTAGGGGAATGAATAGTTAAAAAATTACAATATATAGGGTGACCACATGTAATGTTTATGAATTTACTTGTGTAGTTGATTATTATAACATGTTAACTTTTCTATTTTTCCCCCTGATTATTATCGGCACATAGTGCATCATGTTTTTTACTTTCCATACGATATTATTATTTATTGATTTATGTATTATTGATTTCATTTTTACCATATTTGTTTAATTTTTTTTTAAAAATATATTGATTGGTTTATTTAATATGTGATTTTTTAATGTGGACTTAAAATGAATGTTTTGGTAAATGTGGTTGAGACTAAAGAAACTCATTCTAATAAACTGTTTTCATTTAAAAATAAAAAAAATGTGAAATTTATAAAAAGAAAATTTTTAAAGACCCAGAAATTCTGTGTATAATGTTTTCATAAATACCTGGGAATTTTATGAGTCCGTAGTTTCTGACGGCGCTTGATTCCGAGGCCCGGTTTTCCCGGAATCAATTTCTGAAATTTTGTTTAGGTATGTTCAGTAAACGTACATACGAGATTTTATAACTTCTGAACCAGTGCTCGGAATTGAAATTTGAGGGCACTATTGATTTCACAGCGTCAGTGATTTCTTAGTGAGACCTCCACCATAGTTGTATTCTATCGAGGATGGAAGACAGTTTTTGGGGTTTCTAAATAAAATTAATGAAAAATAAGGTGTGCTTATATTTATTTATTGGTGGTTAAAACCACCAAGTGGAGGTTGGAGGTGGGGCCCACCAGCACATAACCTCCCTTCGGAGGATATTATTAGGTGGGGCCCACATGAGATTTAACCCCCTTAGAACTCTCCAAAAAGTGGGTTAAACCCTTCAACTTTCCCCACTAATTAAATGTGACAACCTACTTAATTAATTAATTGAACTCCCTCTCATTTAATTAATTATTTTGAATTCTGATGAATTATTTTGGACAAAAATAAAATAATGGGTTAGCTTAACCCATTACTTTTGTCGGCACATTATATTTGGGTGGAGATTTGAAGAAACCTTGGAAAACTTCAACCTCTCTGACAAAGAATGCGAAGAACGTCATCTTCGACTTCGTCACCTCCGAACACATTCCAACACACGAGCTTGAGTATTGGGAGTGTGTGACGAACGTGGCGAACAATGAATCGATACCCTCCTTTTCCCATGCCTTCGTCAACATTCATCGAAACGATGTAGGGGAAATTTATGTTTTAAATTGTTTCCGTCCTTCAACGCTCAAAATCATGGATTGGTTTTTCCAATTGTTATCACCATGGAATGGAGGGCTCGGACCTCATGAACACTGCCAACCCTCCACCTTTGGTTGTTATTGTTTGTTGAAGACGAAGGCGAATCACAGTGGAACCGGCAGCACAAGGCCTCCGGGATGCCAAGAGGGTGCGTCACCATCGTGCCATGCAGAAGGAGAGCTGCAGCCACGATGGGCTGGGGTGGAGGCGCGTGGCACCGTCACACCACGCGGAGGCTAGCAGAGGGATGCGGCCATGTAGGGCATTGACGGAGGCGGCGTGACGCCACCATGTTAAGTAGATGGAGGTCGCGACCATGTCGGGCCGTGGCGGTGGTGACGTCGTGTCATCGCGCCGCATGGAGGTCAGCAGGACCGCAGCGTCGCCGCGCTGTGGCGGAGGAGCCGAGGCGGCCGGCCGCCAGAGGTTCTGAATGGCTCGCTGCAAGGCTATCCAAGAGGATCGGGACCCTTAGGGTCCCGTGTGACCTGGACCGGTGCCACCTGGCGTCGTATAGGGTTACCACCCGATCGTCTAAGCCGTTGGGCTGATAATGGGGCACGCGCCTCCCCCTGGGCGCGACTAGGTCGGGCCGCCCTCGGGCCCGGCCACCCTCCTCCAAGCCACCCTCGGTCCGGGCCTCCCTCGGCACGGCCACCCCTTCGGTTCGGGCCACCCCGTTCAGGCGAGGCCTCCCCTTCGGACCGGGTCGGACTCACGGACCGGGTCGGCCAAGAGGACCGGGTCGGACCCGCATGTTGGGTCGGACCCTGTACAGACCCAATTGGCCAGTTTACACCTTTTGTCCCATATCCTGGACTACGGGTGTCCGAACAACAAACCGTCTGCGGCGACGGAAGGATAAGAGAAGGTTGGTTCTTTTGGCGTACCCCACTTGAGATTTGGACGCAATTGGGGAATGTCTGGGTTGGTTTGAACCTAAAAACCAACCGGGCCCCTAGAACGAAAATGTCAATAACTCGTAGACTAGGCATCTGATTGACGCGAAGTCTATCGCGTTAGGTTCCTTATGATGGGGCGGAACTACGGGATACATCAACTCAAGACATCATGGTAGTTGATGCATCAAAACATGGCTCGAGGAGCGTACCCTCCCAGATTCGAGGGTGCTGTGTGCGGGAACCCTATGGCTGGCTGCAACTAAGATGATAGGATCCTACATGGACCTACTATTGTACCAAGATCCTCCATGGGATCGACAGTGATGATAATATACCAGGATCCTCCGTGGGTTCAACATCGATGATACTGGACCAGGATCCTTTGTGGGTTTGATAGTGATGACTACTGTACAGGGATCCTCCGTGTGTTTGACAGCGCTGATACTATTCCAGGGTCCTACATGGGATCGACAGTGGATATGATTCAGTGGCTATGTTTAATCATCTCTACCCCTCATCACAAGTAGTATACCTGTGTGAGATGATTTCTGTTTTTCAGTTGTTATCATTGATATGATTGACTTTACTTTCTTTGTGGAATGGGTTGTGCTTGGGCTCAAGAGTTAGAGCCGGACTGTGATTGGTAACATAGGTGTATGTATGGGCATATAACTAAGTATGGATGGTTGATACTTCATGTTTGTATCTTAATAATGTTGTTTATATTTAGTGTTTTCTGGGAGACCTTCGGGGGTCTCGAGGTCCCCTACTGAGTATTGTTATAGTCACCCCTGCACGGGCTTCGCCTACACCTTGTTGTGTTCTTTGTAGATGACTGACAGTAGTGATCGAGGTTGAGGGTGACAGATGGGAGGCTGCGCGGAGCTGGACTAGACGAGACGTACCTCAGGGACGAGTTTTTCGAGATCTATACCTACCCTTCAGGTAGGATTCCCCGTCGGATAAACTAGGATTTGTTTTCCATTTTTCTTGTACTTGTACTTGTCTCTTCTACTAGTTGTGTTCAGAATGTGTGTGTTACAGGTTTAAATGCAATGTCTTCCCTTTTGAACAGGGATTTTCCTTTGGTGCTAGTCGCCAACACCTGGCCTATGGAAGCCAGGTTTGGGTTAGTCATGGAACGGGACCCAAGGAAGGTTTATGAAAAATTGGAATCAAAGGAGTCAGTTCTACCGCTGAACTTGGACTCTGATTATTTTAATGGAAACAGTGTTAAGTGTTTTGGGAGTGGTTATCAGTTTGGGGAAACCGGTGTTGGTGTAGCAGTTGACGTATCCATACACTAGGACTTTGACTTCTAACATCTGACTCAGTGTACGAAAACACTGATTGTGTGTGTGTTTCCTTTGAAAAGTTTTCTTCGTCATTACTTTGTTCCAGCTCAACAGGTATATTGTTTTGACCACGGCACACTTGTTTCTTTTCAAGATGGCCCCACGTAGGAATCCATCCAGGGTTCTGAGTTTTGTACGAGATGGTAGCCCACAGAGTGACGAGGCCTCGGTGCATGGACCCATCATAACAGAGGTACCAGTGGTACCAATACTCACTGGGCCACTGATACCACCGACTCCAGCACCAGAGAGTGCACGCTGTCTGAGTGCATTGCGAAAGTTCCAGTGCCAGAGGCCGCCCTGTTTTAGGGGAGAGACAAACCCACAGGTATTTGAGGATTGGCTAGAGGCTGTTGTGAGAATTTTCAGATTGGTAGGGACACCAGCCGACCTCATGGTGATCCTTGCTGCGAGTCTCTTGAATGCAGAAGCAGGAAGATAGAGGAGCCTGATGCTCTAGGTGCATGACAAGGAATCACTACACTGGGAAGACTTGGAGAGTCTCTTACGGTCAGAGTTTGTTCTATCCACCCTTCATGCTATGCGGATTCCGGAGCTACTTCATCTGCAGCAGGGCAACATGACGGAGGCATAGTCCTCAGCAAGGTTCAATGACCTCTCACGCTACTCCAAGGATATGGTACAAGACCCATTCTTCAGGGCCCAGACTTTCGAGTAGTGACTCATGCATGAGATCAGGGCTTTGATGATCTCCCTCAGCATTCCGATGCAGGTGGGGGTGTTTGAGTGAGCACTTATTGTGGAGAGACTTCTTACTGAGCAGACACCAGTAGTGAGGCCCTCCACAGGACAACATGTAGCGGGGCCTTCTATAGCCGGTAGTAGATAGATTTAGTAGTGGTCTAAGAGGACTAGGCCATCCGGTGGGAGACCCTAGGATACAGGTTCGGTTGTGTCGGGCACACGAGACGGAGCTAGCCATATGAGGAGTAGGCAGTGCTATGCATGTGGTGGGCAGGGTCACATGGCTCGTGACTACCCGACCCGCCATGAAGATGAGCAGCAGATAGTAGAGGGACCTCTCAGAAAGAGGTAGAGGTTCGACCATAGTGGTCCACCGGGAGCAGGCATACATGGCAGAGGAGCTAGCTGAGCAGCAGGTGGAGGACGACATTTCGTGGTCCAACCACCAACACCACTAGGAGGTCCACCCCGACTATAGGGAGATGGCAGACAGGGGTGGGATCAACTCCATGAATTCGAGGCCTATGACCATGTCACACCTATGATTATTCAAGGTACAATCTATGTCTACTACACCATTTCTTTAGTACTTATAGACACAGGTTCCAGTCATTATTTTATTGCTGATGCCCTTATGCAGAGCTCATAGATTCCGATGGAGTCTTTGGCTCGATCCTTACTGCTAGATACTCATATGGGAGAAGACTTGACAATTATGCAATGGTTCCAACAATGTGAGATTACTCTAGGAGGCAAGAGATTTGGTTGGGATCTCCTCACGGTGGTGTCGAGGCCTTACGAGGTCATCTTGGGTATGGACTTGTTATCCACATTTCATGCTCAGATTGACAGCATTAGGTGGAATGTGCGGTGTGTTCGCGAGGATGGGATGTGATTTACCATCACCTGTGAGAAGATAGACTTTGCAGTTCTGGATAGACTTACCCAGAGGAGGGGCCTACCGATCACACATCAGTTGGCTAGCCTCATTTTTAGATCGATTGATGTGTTGAGTCTGAGTTTTCTTGTTGTGGTGGATTAGTACACTGATATCTTCCCTGATGACATTCCAGGAATACCTCCTCATAGAGAGGTATACATTTATATTGATTTTTACCCTTGGACAACACCAATATCCACTCCAGCATATCGGATGGCTCCTGAAGAGCTTCGTGAGCTGATGGTACAGCTGGAGGACTTGTAGGGGAGAGGATTTATCTGACCCAGTGTTTCACCTTAGGCATCCCCAATTTTTTTCTCCAACAAGGCGGATGGGATCTTGCGTCTATGTGTTGATTATCGGCACCTGAACTAGGTGACTGTGAAGAAAAAGTACTCACTCCAAAGGATTGATGACATCTTTGATAAGCTAAAGGGAGCACGTTGGTTCTCGATGATAGATCTTCGATTGGGTTATCACCAGTTGAGATTTTGGGATGAGGATGTGCAGAAGATGACCTTCAGATGCCGGTATGGCCACTATGAGTTCTTGGTTCTGCCATTCGGCGTAACCAACGCCCTAGAAGTGTTTATGGGACTCATGAACAGGATCTTTCGGCCATAACTTGATCGATTTGTGGTTGTCTTTATTGATGACATTATGATCTACTATGCTACTGAGGAGGAGCATGCCTACCATTTGCGGGTAGTACTGGACACACTCCAAGAGCCCCAGTTTTCTGGTATGCTCTTGAAGATCCAGTTCTAGATTCGAGAGGTACACTTTCTGGGACATTTCATCTCAGAGGCTGGAGTTGCAGTGGATCCAGTGATGATCGAGGTAGTACTTTCTTGGGAACCACCCAGGAGCGTGTCAGAGGTACGGAGTTTTTTGGGACTGGCTGGGTACTTTTGATGATTTGTGCCAGACTTCTTCAGAGTTGGAGCCCCAATTTTAGCTTTGACTAAGAAGGGGAAACCCTTTGTGTGGACGGAGAGATTCAAGCAGAGCATTCAAGAGCCGAGACAGAGGTTGACTAGTGCCCCCCATCTTGAGGATTCCAAAGGAGGGAGTACAGTACATATTTCACTATGATGCATCAGGGACCAGACTTGGGTGTGTCCTGATGTAGGAGTGAGCAATG
Organism: Viscum album; assembly: GCA_963277665.1. Taxonomy (NCBI): domain Eukaryota; kingdom Viridiplantae; phylum Streptophyta; class Magnoliopsida; order Santalales; family Viscaceae; genus Viscum; species Viscum album. The sequence continues at coordinate 811,572,289 of OY728122.1, read as the reverse complement.
ATCACTTATGGTTTTCATCAGTTGAGGCAACACGAGCAGAAATATGCTACCCATGACCTGGAATTAGCAGCAGTGGTCTTCGCCTTGAAGATGTGGAGGAACTATCTGATGGGCGAGCATTTTACAGTCTACTCTGACCACCAGAGTCTCAGGTACATATTCTCATTGAAGGACCGTAACCTAAGACAACAATGCTTACTTGAGTTCCTCTAGGACTATCACTTTGAGATAGTCTATAATTCTGATAAGGGGAATGTTGTAGCATATGCTCTCAATAAGAGATTATACATTCAACTACTATGAGAGGCGAAAGAGAAGCTAGTCGTGTTGCATTTATCCTTTGTGGATCAGGATGAGGTAGCCTTTCTGTATTCCCTTACAGTCACACCTCCACTTCTTCAAAGAGCCAGGGAGGCGCTACATGGAGATGTTGACTGCGAGGCTTGACGTGCTCAAATATCCACTAGGCAGGCACCTGATGGATTTTCTGAAGGTGGGGAGCATGTCATCCTCTTCAGAAGATGTACCATCATACCTATAGCACTTCAAGCAGAAGTTTTGATGGAGTTCCACACTTCTCCTTTAACGGTACATCAGGGAGTGGTGAAGATGTATCAGGACCTCCGATGATAGCACTGGTGGACAAGAATGAAGAAGGAAGTAGTAGAGTTTGTCTCACGATGCATCACTTTTCAGCATGTAAAGGAGGAGCTTCAGGTTCCAGCAAGTTTAGTTCAGCGCATAGAGGTCCTAGAGTGGAATAGAGATTATATATCAAGGGATTTTATGACGGGAAATCCACGTACATCCATAGGACATGACTCTATATGGGTGATCGTTGACCGACTCACCAAGTCAACCCACTTCATATAGATTAGAGACAAGGGTTCAGTAGAGAGATTGGGATGCCTCTACGTGCGGGAGATCATACTATTTCATGGATTTCCCTTGACAATAATCTCCTATCGAGATGCTCGTTTCACATCCCGGATATACAAGGGGTTGTAGGAGGCTTTTGGGACGCAGTTTCTCTTGAGCACCCACTTCCATCCTCAGAAGTATAGTTAGAGTGAGAGGACCATTCAGACTCTCGAGGACATGACTGACAATTAATTTTTTTATTAAGAAGACACTTTTGTGGAAAAAGTGAGAAACCAAAAGTTCAACAAAGCAGCTAAACAATCCCAAAAAACACCAGAAATAGCAGAAACTACCACATACACGCAACAACAACACCACCATCCCTAAGCTGGACACTCGACGATCCCATGCAAGCATGGTCCCTCCCGATGTTGCCATCCCTCCGAATCATCCATGTCCCGAATGACCTGCCAAGGAAATGGTAGAGTGCTCTAGCCCGATGAGGAAGCCCCGACTGCACTTCCCAAGACAAACCGGGGGCGAAGCCTCATAAAAAAAGGAAATGTTACCAAAACACAACCTTATCCTATTATTTCTTTCTTCCCTGTAGAGATTCCAATGTATTATCCATACCATACCCCAGGATCTTCTCCAATAAAATCTTCCAAATAGTTCTCCATTTTGTCCCAAGTGCGGATATATTCCTCTATGCTAATTTTCTTATCATTGAAGCCTCTCATTAATATCAAGTCTTTCTTGTCAATCCACTTTGCCTGTTCGTGATCGACTTCCACTCTTACCGCCCTTCCCATCATGTCAGCCTCTTCCTGTGGAATGTCCACATACAGAAACTCCTCAACCATATCCTACTCGGAACTAAGGATGGGTTCCTTTCTAGTCCCTATCTTCCCCGTAGAAATGTCCATTTCATCTATGTTCCCCTTGCTTAAAGCCTGATTCACTGCATTGGACAATGTCACCGGTAGTTTCTTCACAGATCGGGTCTCCAATGGAGGGGGAAGCAAGGAGTAATCTTTTTTCCCCTTCCTCTTTTTACAACTCATACTATTCTTCTGAGTTTGAACCCCCTCAATCACCTGATCCGATGCGGCCCTATTTAATCCCTCCGAATCAGCCACACCACCACCAGACTGGGTAGCCATCATTCCGTGGTAAATGCCACAATTAGTTATATCACCTTCGTTCTGTTGATGGAAAGGTATTGGCTCATCTTCCCCAGCATGGTCCACTACAACATCCGGATTTTCCAGTAAAGAAAAACGGTTTGGGGAACAAGTAATAGCCTCATCCACCCCAACCTTAATCAAACTTGTTGAGGTGTTATGGTCTGGAATTTCAGGCTCACCCAAGCCGTGCTGATGCTCAAGTCCCCTGCCCATATTCTGGAGATTACATACCTCATTCATGTCCCGACCCTGTTTATTGATTCCAGCATCAAGGCTCAGTTCATTCTGCTTGCCATTCTCCCGGTTGGCCGATCCAGAAACCTCTAGAGGGGTAGACACCATAGTCCCTGATATGGTCTCCCTTCTCCCAGATTCATTCACTTCCACCTGTACTCCTATCAATGGAACATCTACCTCCCCCGACAGCACCCCCTGAACCATCGGCTCAAAGTCCCCAACTGATTTGGAGGGAGTGTGACAGACTTGAGGCCTGCCTGCAGGTGAAGACCGGTCGCTGCCTTTCTCAGCACCCATGGTGACCACTTCTCCTTCCAAGGGAACACCCACTGGTACATCTGGCACATCAAAACTTCCACCACCCCTGAGCCTCCTTCGACAGCCATGTTCATCATGGCCCTGCTTATGACAAAAGGAGCAGAAAGGGATCCAGGATTCATAGACTATTGATTGAGCATACCTGTACTCTTCTTCAATTACAATCCAGACAAGCTCCGGAGGCACTCTTGCAAGGTCCATTTCCATGCAAATTCTAGCCGAAAAGGGGTGAGACATGGAATCTATTCTTTGATCACTACATACAAAACGCCCTATCGAGTTGCCTATTGATCTCAATAATCCAATATTCTGAAATGGAAGAGGAAGTCCAGGCAATTGAATCCAACTTTCCGTGTAAGACGAGTCACGGTTCATGTGCGCCTCAAAGGACCAGCGCAGTAAGTGGAATTGGAGGCCACAGAAAGGAATCCTTTTTCGCGACCAAGCCATTCCCAAATCTTCCTCATCCACAAATAAAATAAGGAATTGACGCGGTCCCAGCATACTTACAAGCGCACGGTGTTTCAAACCCCACTCTGTATTGATTACTTTGTCGAAGTGTTCCACCAGCGGTCGCCGCTTCGTAAACCTCCTGATTAGCGTCGAGGAAAGTAAAGCTGAAGCTTCATGGAATTCCTTCACTGAGACCGGGACAATAGGTTGACCAGAAACGCACCCAGGTACCTTTGGAGCAACGTCGATTGCGGGGAGGAAGAAACCCACGCCCGGCAAGGGTCCAAAGCAGTCCCTACCTCGCGGTCGCGCAACTCCTGAGGCTGGAGTTGGAGACGAAGGCCCCTCCCCCTGATGGGGGAAGGGGCCACGGTGGCCTCCATCGTCGTAGGGTTAGCGGATCGCCCTCGCTGTGGTCGCCATCTCCGTAGGGTTAGCCATCGCTCTTTTCATCTCATCCTCCAGACTCTCGAGGACATGCTCTGTGCATTTGTCCTCAACATCGGTCACAGCTGGGAGGATCACTTACCCTTGGTAGAGTTTGTGTATAACAACAACTACAACTACACCATCGAGATGACACCTTTCGAGGCACTATATGGCTGACCTTACAGATCACCTCTGTGCTGGACTAACCTAGGGGAGTCAGCACATATGGGACCAAAGATGGTGCTGGCTACGACAGAGAAGGTGTAGATCATCCAGGCGAAGACGAAGACTTCACAGAGTAGGAAGAAGTCATATGCTGATAAAAGAAATATACCACTGGAGTTCAAGGATTGCGACCACGTCTTCCTACAAGTCTCACCTCGACGAGGTATATGGATTTGGACAAAGCGGAAAGTTATCTCGTGATTCATCAGGCCCTTCCAGGTCCTCAGCAAACTAGGCGAGGTGGCATACCGCTTAGCTCTTCCACCTTAGTTGCACCGAGTGCACGATGTCTTCCACGTATCTCAGCTGAGAAGATAAGCGCATGACTCTTCCCACATCATCGACCATGGAGAGATAGACATCGATGACAGGGTGACATTCATGGAGGATTCAGTGGATATTGAGGATCGATAGGAGCGGATCCTTCATGGATGGTCGATACCTCTGGTGTGAGTTCGGGGGCAGCACGAGAACATCCAGGAGAGCACATGGGAGGGGGAGTCTCAAAGGTGTGCTCAGTACCCCCATTTGTTACCTTAGTGTGAGTTATAGCTTATAGGATGTAAAGACATTAGGTGGGGAGAATGTAAAGACCCGAAAATTCTGTGTAATATTTTTTCATAAATACATGGGAATTTTACAGGTCCACATTTTTTGACGGTGCTTGATTCCGAGGCCCGGTGTGCCTGGAATCAATTTCTGTTGTTTTGTTCAGGTATATTCTGTAAACGTACGTACGAGATTTTATAATTTTTGAACTAGTTCTCGGAATTGAAATCAGAGGGCACAGTTGATTTCGCAGCATCAGTGACTACTAAGTGAGACCTTCACCGCAGTTGCGTTCTGTCAAGGATGGAAGATAGTATTTGGGGGTTTTAAAAAAAATTAAATAAAAATAAGGTGTGCTTGTTTTTAATTTTTGGTTGTTAAAACCACCCGGTGGAGGTTGGAAGTGGGTCCCAAGTGCACATAACCTCCCTTGGAAGGATATTATTAGGTGGGGGCCACATGAGCATTAACCCCCTCGTAACTCTCCATAAAGTGGGGGAAACCCTTTAACATTCCCCACTAATTAAATGTTCCAACCCACTTAATTAATTAATTGAAATCTCTCTCATTTAATTAATTATTTTTAATTATTTTAATTATTTTGGCCAACAATAAAATAATGGGTTAGCTTAACCCATTACTTTTGTTGGAACATTCTTTTTGGGTGGAGAATTGGAGAAACCTTGGAGAACTTCATACTCTCTGACGAAGAACGTGAAGAACGTCATCTTCCACTTCATCTCCTCTGAAAACATTCCAAGACACGAGCTTGAGTATTGGGAGTGAGTGACGAACGCAGCAAACGATGAATCGGCGGCCGCCTTTTCCGACACCTTCGTTAATGTTAATCGAAATGAGGTTGGGGAAATTTATGTTTGAAAATGTTTCCGTCCATCAACACTCAAAATTTTGGATTAGTTTTGCCAATTATTATCACCATGGAATGGAGGGCTCGGCCGTATAAACATGGCCGACCCTCCCCCTTTGGTTGTTCTCGTTTGTTGACGATGGAGGCGAACCGTGAAGGAACCGGTGGCGCAAGTCCGTCGGGACGCCATGAGGACGCAGAACCACCGTGCCGTGTGGAAGGAGAGTCGCGACCATGATGGGATGGAGCGGAGCCGTGCGGCACCGTTGCACCACACGGAGGCCAGCAAAGGGCCGCAGCCATGTCGGGTCGCAACAAAGGCGGTGTGGCACCGTCGCGCCATGTGAAAGAGTTGGTGGTCGCGGCCAGGCCGGGCCGTGGTGGTGGTGGTGAGGCACTGTCACGGTGCACGAAGGGCAGTAGGACCACGGTGCGATGGTGCCGTGATGGAGGAGTCGAGCGGCTGGACGCAAGGCTATCCGGGACGAGTGGGACCCTTAGGGTCCCAGGTGACCTGGACCGACGCCACCTGGAACCGGTTAGGTTTCTTAAATGAATGGCTAAGCCATTCGGGTGCCTGGGGGAGCACGCCTCCACCGTGGGCGTGGCTGGGGAAGGCCGCCGAGCCGCCCTCGGCTGGGCCTCCCTCGGTTGGGCCTCCCTAGTTCGGGCCCCCCTCGACTGGGTCACCCTCGGGTCGGGCCACCCTCGGCCAGACCACTCTCTATCGGGCCGCCCTCGGGTTGGGCCAACCCCATCAGGGTGGGCCTACCCTTAAGATCGGGTTGGACCTGTGGATCGGGTCGGACCCGAGGACAGGGATGGACCTGCGGGCCGGGTTGGACCCCAGTCCAGACCCAATTTGCTAGTTTTCACCTTTTTTCCCATATCCTGGGCTACTTGTGTCCGAACAATGAACCATCTTTGGCGACGAAAGGCATAGAGAAGGACGGTTATTTTGGCATACCTCACTTGGGGTTTGGATGGATATGGGGTATGGCCGGGTTGGTTTGATCCTAAAAACCAACTGGACCCCTAGAATGAAAATGCCAATAACTCGTAGACAGAGCGTCCGATTGACGCACCTTCTATCGTGTTGGGTTACTTATGATGAGACGAAACTACGAGATACATCAACTCGAGACTTCATGGTAGTTTATGTATCAACAATTGGCTCGAGGAGTAGACCCTCCCGTAATCGAGAAGACTGTGTGCGGGAACCCTATGGCTGGCTGCGACTGAGTTGATATGATCCTACGTGGACCTAATACTGTACCATGATCCTCCGTGGGTTCAACAGTGGCGATACTGTTCCAGGATCCTCTGTGGGTTCGACAGTGATGGTACAGGACCGGGATCCTTTGTGGGTTCGACAATGATGACTACTGTACCGGGAACCACTATGGGTTCGACAGCGCTGATATTGTTCTATGATCCTATGTGGTTTTGACAGAGGAGATGATTCAGTGGCTGCATTTAATCATATTTACCCCTCTTCATGAGTTGTATACATGTGTGAGCTATGTCTTATTTCTCAGTTGTTATCTTCATGATGATTGAATTTACTTCCTTTGTGGAATGGGTTGTTCTTGGGTTAGTGAATTGGAGCCGGACTGTGATTGGTAACTTAAGTATATGTATGGTAATATACCTAAGTAGGGATGTTTGATAATTTGTGTTTGTTTCTTAATACTATGGTTTATCCGTATTGGATTTTGGGAGACCTTTGGTGGTCTTGGGGTCCCCTACTACGTATTGTTATACTCACCCCTGCACGGGATTCACCCACACCTTGTTGTGTTCTATATAGATGACGGACAATAGTGATCGAGGCCGAGGGTGATGGACGGGATGCTGCATGGAGCTGGACTTGAGAGGACGTACCTCAGGGATGTTTTTTTCAAGATATGAACCTACCTATTAGGTATGACACACCCATGACTTATTTTAAAGGTAAATTTCATTTAATTTCCATTCATACTTTGTTTTGGGGGGGTTCCCAATCTTTTATGGAGGAATGAGAGAGTGTTCATTAATTGGGCCAAACCGTGAGCCCAATTCTAGATTTAAAAACCAATTTTGTTTCTTTTATAAATTTTTCATTTTTTAATATTTTTCACCCATTCAACTTCCCAAATGACCTCCCCTGACCTATTAACACCACCATTTCAATTTGGAGCTTTTATAAATCCATAACCAGGGTTTATGTTGGTTTTTATCTAAGGGGTTGGGCCAGCCCGAAAGCTCAATTCCTATTTTAAAAATATATTTTGATTATGTTATAACATATTCAATTGTTGGTATTTTTCGGTGATTCCAAGTGGAGCCCAACCCCAATGAACCCAGCCCCGCGAAAATTCCCACTCCCACCTCTTTGAAGCTCTGGTAACTCTCGATTTGATGTCGAACTTCAGAGGGTTCCTCAAATCGCCCAGATTTGAAGAGGTAAAGGCTTTCTTTCATAACTCTCTCAATTATCAATATTTTTCCTCCATTCCAGTTTCTAAATGACCTAATACATCTTGTGCGTACGAAACCTAAATTTTGGATCTTTTAAATTTTAGATACTGGTGTTTTTGAGTGATTACTTCAAGATACTTCAAGTAAATGAGCCATTTCCTTTCCTCTTTCAAATTACTTTGGGTCTAACTCATTGTTCTTTGGGTATATTTGGTTATAATTGAGTTTAATAATGTCCAGAAACTAGGTTTTCGAACCTAGGGTTTAACTTTGGGCTTTCTTGGCCAATTTATGTGGTTTTAGGTTTGATCTTGTTGTCTCTTGGTGCGGCGGGGGTGCGATTTGATTTTCGCACAAAGATTCAAGGGTTTCCTTGGTTTTGGTAGGTGATTCCATTGTGTGTGAAATTTTTGTGAATTAGCTTGATGTTTTCATGGTACATTAATGTTTATTTCACTTGAATGTTTCTGTAAAAATTGGTTTTAGTTGCTTTTATAATGCAAATGAATTTTAAGTTCCATTTTTGGTGAGATTGGGGGCTTTTCATTCAAATATTTTATTGGTTCATTTTGGGCTGACCTATAAGTAATTAGTTGATTTTAATGAACTGTAATAGGACTGAAAATACTGTTTTGATGATTTTTCCATGTGTTTGATACTGTGAAAGTTGGTTTTAATGGTGTTTGTGAAACACATGAATTTCTAAGAGCCGTGTTGTGTAAAAATGGAGGTTTTACAATGATGTCACTTCTTGAACCATATGAGGCCTCCCAAAAAAATGATTTGTTGTTTTAATTTAAATGTATTGGGATTACATTTATGTTTTGGTAATTCAAAAATGTGCACATAGTGTGCAATTTGTGTTCTCAAGGTGTTTTTTTTGTGCAAGACACTATGTGATTTTGAAGAATTGTTTTATTACAAATCAAAGTGTTTTATTGTGTGTTTTAAGTGGTATAAAAATGTGATAGATACTGTATTGATTGTGTGTGACCAGTAGTGGTATTTTATTTGAAAATGGATTTATGTTGCATGCTGAAATTGTTTGAGCACAAAAGGGGAAGCCCGGGTACTTAGGTGGGCGGATTTCTACTAGTACGGCTAGTGGACCGGATGGGTGTTGTCCCTCTTTCACATAGCATTTGGATAACAAAAACTCTAACTAAACTATATGGATGATGATTGTAAACCACTATGTTGTGGGTATGATCCCTACTAGTGGCTCATGCACGAGAGTGGATTTTACTATGGTTGCTTTACACCGAGGTACGAGGTACATAGGGCCCGAGACAACCTAGTGCCTAGGGGTGTTCTTGGTTTGTTGATCACTGGATTTTTAGTATTTGACCTTGTATTTGGGTGTTTTTTTCAGTACTTTACAGTATCTATCATTTCCATTTAGATATGTTAACATTCTGGAAATTCTAGTTTGAAAACTTTTCTTTTAAATGAAAGTTGTATTTCTTGGAATTTCATCGTCGTTTTTCATTACGAATTAAAAATATTTGCTTCTTCACCTTATATTGAATGCACTTTGGAATCATTGGGGGTATCCTATTGGGCTTAGGCTCACACCCTACTTACACCCCTTGGGTGTAAGTAGACTTTGTTATGCTTGACTCAGGTAAAGGGAAGGATATGGGTGATGGCAGTTCAGGGTGTTAGTCCTCATCATTGGGGCAGAGTTGCGGAGAAGGTTTGTGGGTGATGACCCCCTTGTTGTGTGGAGTCCATGGGGATTTCATTATGTTTTCATTATTTGTTTTTATACCACTTTTAGGGTCTTTAAACATATGTATTCAGTTCTGGTTTTTGTGTAAACATCGTTTGGTTTACATTTTTCAGATTCAGTTTATTGATTGTTTTTAATGTTTTATGCCTTCATATTCGGGTAAATAATTCCCAAACAAAAATAAATGATACCCGGGAACCTGTGACAGCCCGTGGGGATAGGGAACGTCCTTCGGGTCATGTCACGGGCTGGGTTTGGTGCCAGTTTTGGTGGCGACCAGATTCGGTTCATGACAAAATGGTATCAGAGGGAGGTTCACTCCTTCGGTCATGTTATTTGGGGAAGAGTCAGGATGGTCTGGAGCTAGGATTGTCAGGACTTGACATTTTAGTCATGGGTAGTGTGCCTGGCCAGCACACCTCAGGACGAGATTCAAGTCCCTAGGGGATTTATGGATTTATCTGATTCATTTGGTTTTCTTGGTTTAATGATGACTATGGAAAATGAAAAGAGAGTTGGGGAATAATCTCAGTGAGCTCGCAGGGCCTGGCAAGCCATGTGGAGTCGTGGATATTTCCCTAGAATACTCTCTATGACGGAGAAGTGATTGGAATATGGCTGCCAACCATATGTCCAAGTCACCCACCGAAACTAGTTTCCTCTCACATTGTCTTCTGTCTCTTTGTTTTGGAATCTTGGAAACATTTTTTTAAGCAAAAAAATGACTTCACATTAAGGAGTGTGAATTTTTGTGAAGTTATTTTCTATTAAAGTGAAAATGGTTTTTTTTAAAGTCTATAAATGAAATTTTAGAATATTTCAAAAGGTTAAATTATGTGTTTATACCCCTTTTGAAAGTATGAACTATGTTAATTGGGGTTTTGAAAATATGTTTCTAGTGGAATTTTTTTTAAACCGTGGAAAAGTGTTTTGGATTGAATTAAGTGTTCTAGAATTTTTGTGTGGGGGTTGAATATGGATTTTGGGTTTGGTTACTACTGAACAAAAAAAATTATGAACTTTTAGAACCGTGTCTTGAAATGAGAAGAATTGTGTTCTTAATTAAATGGAGATTTATGAAATGGTGTTTTTCATGAAATTAGAAGTGTTTTGAAATGGGTTGAAATGTTTTGAAACAATTTTGAAAGGCATGAATATGTGCTTTTATTGAATAATTCATTATTTTTTAAATTGTTTTGTGAGATTAAAAATTTTGTATTGATATTATGGTTAGTGTTTTTGAGAAAGGAAAATTGTGGTTAATGTTTTTATTTTAAAAAGAGGAAAGGTTTGATTTTTGGTAATTGGTGATCTCAAGGGTGACCACATGCATAGGTTTATTTGGGAATATGGATGGATATGAGGTGGGTTCCTAGTGTGGAATGTAAACATGCATGTGCGAGGATCATGAGATACCATTGGTAAAGGCACAACCCACCAACACTGTTTTTTTTAAATAATTTTTTTTGAAGGAAAGTGTTGTGTTTTGATAATGTATGGTTGGGAGGTATGGATTATGTGTTTTCAGGATTATTATTGTGGGATGTTTTGAGTTCAATAACCCCTCTTGTTTGACCGATGTTTTGGTTTGGTGTTTCATTGATAAGTTGGAATGAAGTGTCGATCAGTGGTCTCTTTTGAAGAAAAGTTTGGGTGGCCAATGTGGTGGCTCCCATCATGTGTTCAGTTCATGTTTGTGGTCTTTTGTGACCAAATGACCAGTTTCGTTTTTTCCTTGGGTTTTCCTGTAGGCCAGGGTATTCCCCCATAAAGTGTTAATGTATGATTCATGTTTGGCCTATGGTGATTCACCGTTGGATGATCCTCCAGTTGATCAACATAAGGACTTTATTCTTGAGGTTTGGAGATTTTGTTTACCCCTCTTCTTTTTCAATTATGCAGATCCCCCTATAGTGGGAGAGTGTTTGTGGGAGGTTGAAATAGACCTTAGTTTCTTATGTTTCATAATTTGTCTAAGGTCAATGAAGTTCAGATTTTTGAGTGTAGAATGATGTCTTAAAGGGCCTCTGGGTCTTTCGTCAGTCTCATTGAATCAAGAGTTCATGTTAGGACACCGGTGTGCAAGATCTATCCAAGAGTGGCTATTATGGACACTTGATGGAATCATGTGCTATTTTGGACATAGTACAAGGTCCCTCTCTTTGTGTTTTCTATTATCCACAACGGTTATGTTCGGTGATGCCTTGCGATGTCATGTGTTCATTTGACTATAAGGGTGAAGATTGTGAAATCTTATGAGAGTCACTGTTATTTTTGTTGGATGTGTGTCTCCCTATAAGAAATTCTAAATCCTATGTTCTAGAGGAATGTGTTTCTATATGTCCTTTCATTCTGCTGTTTAGCATCTGAAGAAAAAAAGGGGTGATGTTTGTGCATCCTCTAAGTTCTTGTTTTGGTAAAATGATGGGTTGGGGAAAAGCGGGTTTGAAGTGCGTCATGTCTCAATGAGACCATCTGAGATTACAGTATAATTATTTTTGGAACTGGAAGAATATTTTCAGTTTAGGGGTTTCCAAATCCTAACTACGAGGCAGAAGATTCTTCAATTAATTGAGCTCCAGCCATAGCCCCGGAGAGAAGCTGGCGCGTAGTTAGAGGAAATCCTAGAGTCATTCAATCTTTTGGTCAAGGTCATATCCTCAATATGAAAGATATGAATAGTTTAAACCTCCAGTGTCGTCGTCTTGTTCCAATTTCTCACATTTGGTGGAAAGAGGTGTGAGTAACTTGTTCCCATGTCGTACCCTGAGTTGTTTTTTCCCCTTTGGGGTCCCTTTTGTTTTTGGAGAAAAGTTTAAAATTTGGGATAGGCAGGTTGAAGTGCATAGTTTGTACGTGGTTAGAAGTAACCATGTGCCAACTCAGGGGACCGTGTGATAAGAGACAGTAGCTAATGAATGGTCTCTGCACGTCCATGATCCTTGGCCAAGGAAACTGTGTGAAGTTTCCTCTTTGGATAGAATGATCCGCACAGTTAACTCGCGGTTTCCCAAACCGTGTGAACCAACTATGCAGCCATGCCAGCTCCTTAAAATTCTATTGTTTTTGTTGTTGTTATCCCATAATATTTAGTTAATATGGTTGGGTTTTCTTTGGGGTATACCCACAATGGGACTCATTTAAGGTTTATTGGAATAATTCTGATATTAATCTACCCCTAATGCTGGGAATTCCGTCCGAGGCCCCCTGTTAGTGTCTTGATTTTGTCTTAAGGAAAGTTGTGTTCATTATTATGGTGGGGAGACCCATCATGGGTATCGTGTATGTTCTCTTGGAAAAGGAATAATTTTAGTTTAACCCTTATGATGGGGAGACCGTTCGTTCCTTCCCCAATTTTTATCCTTATTCTATCTAAGAAAATTGAGTTGTCCCTGGTGGTGGGATGTCCAGATTAGGTCACCCCTTACTATTGACTCAGTTTTCTCCTTTGTGTATTCTAGGTAGGAGGTAGTATCGTTCAAGTCTATCTATCCAAAAATTTGTTAGTTGGGTAATTTTGGGGTTGGAGAACACCCAATGGTTTTTTTTATGTAATGTTGTGGTAGCGTTATTCGAGTTCGTTGTTCGTTTTAAGTGGATTGCTTGAGCGTGGTCTTGTAGTATTTGAGGTGTTTTGTTTTGGGATGTGTTTTTAATTTTTTCATAATTTTATGTAAGTGGGGTACTTTTTGGTTGGTGAGAGTATTACCTTACTTCATTTGTTCAACTGGAGATGTTCGTCCTTTTTGAAGCGGGTGAAAATGTGGTGAGGAAGTCTGTCTTGGTCTATCGTTTGGGCTTTGCTTTTGCATCTGGTGTTGTTGTGGAATTCTGGGGGCGGAATGCTTTATGGTGGGGAGAATTGTCACACCCATGACTTATTTTAAAGGTAAATTTCATTTAATTTCCATTCATACTTTGTTTTGGGGGGGGGGGGGTTCCCAATCTTTTATGGAGGAATGAGAGAGTGTTCATTAATTGGGCCAAACCGTGAGCCCAATTCCAAATTTAAAAACCAATTTTGTTTCTTTTATAAATTTTTCATTTTTTAATATTTTTCACCCGTTCAACTTCCCAAATGACCTCCCCAGACCTATTAACACCACCATTTCAATTTGGAGCTTTTATAAATCCATAACCAGGGTTTATTTTGGTTTTTATCTAAGGGGTTGGGCCAGCCCGAAAGCCCAATTCCTGTTTTAAAAATACATTTTGATTATGTTATAACATATTCAATTGTTGGGATTTTTCGGTGATTCCATGTGGAGCCCAACCCCAATGAACCCAGCCGCGCGACCATTCCCTCTCCCACCTCTTTGAAGCTATGGTAAATCGCGATTTGATGCCGAAATTCAGAGGGTTCCTCAAATCGCCCAAATTTGAAGAGGAAAAGGCTTTCTTTCATAACTCTCTCAATTCTCAATATTTTTCCTCCATTACAGTTTCTAAATGACCTAATACATCTTGTGCGTACGAAACCTAAATTTCGGATCTTTTAAATTTTAGATACTGGTGTTTTGGAGTGATTACTTCAAGATACTTCAAGTAAATGAGCCCTTTCCTTTCCTCTTTCAAATTACTTTGGGTCTAACTCATTGTTCTTTGGGTATCTATGGTTATAATTGAGTTTAATAATGTCCAAAAACTATGTTTTTGAACCTAGGGTTTAACTTTGGGCTTTCGTGGCCAATTTATGTGGTTTTAGGTTTGACCTAATGTCTCTTGGTGCGGCGGGGGTGCGATTTGATTTTCGCACGGAGATTCAAGGGTTTCCTTGGTTTTGGTAGGTGATTCCATTGTGTGTGCAATTTTTGTGAATTAGCTTGCTGTGTTCATTGTGCCTTAATGTTTATTTCACTTGAATGTTTCTGTAAAAATTGGTTTTAGTTGCTTTTATAATGCAAATGAATTTTAAGTTCCATTTTTGGTGAGATTGGGGGCTTTTCATTCAAATATTTTATTGGATCATTTTGGGCTGACCTATAAGTAATTAGTTGATTTTAATGAACTGTAATAGGACTGAAAATACTGTTTTGATGATTTTTCCATGTGTTTTATGCTGTGAAAGTTGGTTTTAATGGTGTTTGTGAAACACATGAATTTCTAAGAGCCGTGTTGTGTAAAAATGGAGGTTTTACAATGATGTCACTTCTTGAACCATATTAGGCCTCCCAAAAAAATGATTTGTTGTTTTAATTTAAATGTATTAGGATTCAATTTATGTTTTGGTAATTCAAAAATCTGCACATAGTGTGCAATTTGTGTTCTCAAGGTGTTTTTTTTGTGCAAGACACTACGTGATTTTGAAGAATTGTTTTATTACAAATCAAAGTGTTTTATTGTGTGTTTTAAGTGGTATAAAAATGTGATAGATACTGTATTGATTGTGTGTGACCAGTAGTGGTATTTTATTTGAAAATGGATTTATTTTGCATGCTGAAATTGTTTGAGCACAAAAGGGGAAGCCCGAGTACTTAGGTGGGCGGATTTGTACTAGTACGGCTAGTGGACCGGATGGGTGTTGTCCTTGTTTCACTTAGCATTTGGATAACGAAAACTCTAACTAAACTATATGGATGATGATTGTAAACCACTATGTTGTGGGTATGATCCCTACTAGTGGCTCGTGCACGAGAGTGGATTTTACTATGGTTGCTTTACACCGAGGTACGAGGTACATAGGGCCGGAGACAACCTAGTGCCTAGGGGTGTTCCTGGTTTGTTGCTCACTGGATTTTTAGTATTTAACCATGTATTTGGGTGTTTTTTCAGTACTTTACAGTATATATCATTTCCATTTAGATATGTTAACATTCTAGAAATTCTAGTTTGAAAACTTTTCTTTTAAATGAAAGTTGTATTTCTTGGAATTTCATCGTCGTTTTTCTTTATGAATTAAAAATATTTGCTTCTTCACCTTATATTGAATTCACTTTGGAATCATTGGGTGGTATCCTATTGGGATTAGGCTCACACCCTACTTACACCCCTTGGGTTTAAGTAGACTTTGTTATGCTTGACTCAGGTAAAGGGAAGGATATGGGCGATGGCAGTTCAGGGTGTTAGTCCTCATCGTTGAGGCAGAGTTGCGGAGAAGGTTTGTGGGTGATGACCCCCTTGTCGTGTGGAGTCCATGGAGATTTCATTATGTTGTCATTATTTGTTTTTAGACCACTTTTATTGTCTTTAAACATATGTATTCAGTTCTGGTTTTTGTGTAAACATCATTTGGTTTACATTTTTCAGATTCAGTTTATTGATTGTTTTTAATGTTTTATGCCTTCAAATTCGGGTAAATCGTTCCCAAACAAAAATAAATGATACCCGGGAACCTGTGCTAGCGCGTGGGGATAGGAAACACCCTTCGGGTCATGTCACGGGCTGGGTTTGGTTCCAGTTTTGGTGGCGACCAGATTCGGTTCGTGACAAGGTAGGATTCCCCGGTGGACGATCCAGGAGATTTTTTCCATTTTTACTTGTACATGTACTTCGTGTTCAGTTGGGTTTGTATACTGTCCCACTTACTTTCAACACACCTTTTTACTTATACTAGTACTTGTTGCTTCTACTGCTTCTATTCAGACTGTTTGTGTTGTAGGTTTAAAGGAAATGCCTTCCCTTTTTAGTAGGGATTCACCTTTGATGGTAGTCACCAGCCCCTAGCCTATAGAAGGTAGTTTTGGGGTAGTCATGACATGGGCCCTGAGGACGGTTCGTGACAAACTTAATGTGAAATGGATTGCCTATAACTATTTATGGAACATGGAAACATATTTTTAAAATTGTATTTTAAATTAGCATCAATAAATTATCCTTTTAATATAATCACATAAACTCTTTAGTGGATTTCTAATAGGATCAGTTATTCACATACTATGAATACATAATTTAGTGTATAATACATTGATAGTTTATTTCTAGTTCCTTGGATTTGGTATTCTAATTCAGGATGTTCTAGTTTCTAGTGGTAGGCATGAGATATCGTGAGTGATGATGGGTCACATGTGGATCAATACAAATGTTTTGTTTTGGGTTTTATTTTTGTTTCATATATTCATGTCTATGTATTGAACTTAATATCATAGACCATGTTCAGCCTATTTATTAATTATTCAATATATTTTATGCTTCTTGTTTATTTTTTACCTTATTTGGGTGATTCCATTATTACACTTTGTACTCTGATTATATGTGTCCATTTTTATTTTTTGGGTGAAGTCATTCCAAAAGATTATGACATATGAACATGTAAGTATTTTTACCCAAGTTAACCAGGAACAGACCTCCTGTACGTCATAGGTTACCTTAGTTTCCCAGTTAAAGGGTAGACTATGTTGGTTCATGATAATAGAGAACTGAGTTTTTTTAGGATGGAGGGTTTTTCTAAACATTAAGAAGTGGTGTAAACTTCCTATACCATGTTTTAAGGATAAATTATAATTTTAGATTCCCCATACATATATATTTATTTAATTTTTCACCATAATGAACAAAATATATCATTATAATCATTTTATATCGAAAATTCTGCTCTTATAAGCTCTAATAGAATAATTTTCTAAGCATCTTGTTAGCGCTAAAAAAATCCCAAAAATAAATCTTCTAAAAAAGGAATCATCCAATAATAAATCAACCCACATGAAATAATACCCCATAATAAAGATCAAATAGATCATAAAATTTAACATTAATATCAGGATGGATTGGTTTTGGGGGTTGAAATTTTGATTGCTAATATGATATTCATTTCCACTAAGGAATAAAAAAAACATAAATGGAAATTATGAATTTAAATTTTATTTATAAAATGATGATTTGAAAATGAATTAATCTAATCAATAATCTCAATATAAGTTCCTTAAAATCATATGAGTTTATAGAAACAAATCAAATTATAGTTAAATCAAGCAATGTTCTGTTCACACAACAAATGAGGCTAAAGTGAAAAATAGTTCAAAATTTTTTAGAGGAATAATAAAAAACTCTTTATAATATTTAGATAGAGACTAAAATCATGGGATTCTAATATTTTAAGGGCTTTTAATAAATTTACAAATACACTGAATCAGAAACAAATTTTATTTTAGAAATTATTTATATTTAGTTTGAAAGAAAAAATAATTTCACTCATTGACATCAAATTATTAAATTATAACTATATTAAATTTAATCTCACAAGTTATAAAAAATATAAAAAAAAATAAAATAAAATCAATAAAATTTTGAATAAAAAGAAAAATAGATGATAATATAAATAAATCATAATCTATTGAAGGATATCCCCCCACAGTTATATTATGAAATATATTTATTTTTAAATAGTTTAAATAATAAATAAAAATCAAAACATTTATTCAAATAAAAATCAATTAAAAATAATTGAAAAAACTGGGGGTTCAGTTATACCCAATAGATTGAAGGTTTATTGACTCCCCTTAATCATCTTGAAAATTATATCCAAAAATATTTAATATTTTACCATTGTTCTTAAATTTTGTTTATTTCCTCAATATATTAACTTATACAACATGAAATGTGAAAATATAAGTTACAATTAAATTTTTATACCATTTGGAATGAATTTTTTCAAGAAACCAAATTATTCTAGATTTAAAAAAATATGTTTTTCTCCATTTTGTGGTTAATATTAAGGATCATTCTATAATGAGGATCCATATATTTATCATTTATTAACTGTTATCTTTCATATTAATTGCTTCTTATCTCTTACAACTACTATGAGAAAAATTTTAATTCATTTCCATTTAAATAAATATACACTTTATAAGTTTAATATCAAAAAAACCATATGTTCTAACTCAACATATAGGTAAAAATCTTTACTATAGACCAATATAATAGGATATATTTCAATTAAGGATTTAATGGATGTTCTATAATCCAAAAATCAACATTTAAAATCAAACTCTCATCTTTTCTATTTTGGTGGACTATTTTCTCCAAAATATTATTGATTTATCTATTTTACAACCCATCTACTCAATTTATTTATGGGTGATAGGATATATAAAATTAATGATGAAATCTAAATTTCATTAACATATATTTCAGAGTCATATTTCAATACAGGGTATCTTGATCAGTTGTTATTAAATTTGTATAACCAAATCAAGATAAAAAATTCTGTTCTAAAATTTGGGCACAAACATTGTACAATTATACCTAGTAGGAATATATTATACCCACATAAATACATAATCAATATCAATAAATATATAAATATTTATGAAATAATTAGGAAATTTTCTCGTTAAATACATTCCCAATACAAAAAATACATCACCAAAAAATGGGTTGTTGTAGAATGTAAATAATCTTTGAAATAATACCTTATTATTTGAATGTTTTAAATATTTTATAAAATTCATAAGATTATATAAAAATGATGATTCTGTTTAAAACAAAAGTAATTACTTTCATAGATAGTCATTCAGATCCAAATTTCCCTCACAACACTATGTCTGAAAAAATCATCATTGACTGAAATTTAGAATATAGAATGAATCTCTAAATTAAATGGTCACTGCCAACTGACCACAGGTAAGATTCAACCCAAATTTTTTTTGTTGAAACACTTATAACCCTATAAATTTATTTCCTAGAAAACTAGTGGAGAACATCATTGGTATCTAAATAATTAGAAAGGAAAGTTTACTATAGATTAAAATATCTAAGTACATGAAATATTAACCTAAATATGATTCTTTGATTTGTAGAAGTATGTGATATTTTGTAACTAACACAGTGCGTATCCTACTCAAATTATGGAATCCAATCATTTTATTACATAAAAATTATATTGAATTGTAAAAAATATAGTATCTTTTAACATTTGATTCTTGTTAAAAATGTATACAGTAGATAACAACATAAAAATTTATTGTAATCCACTTAAAAGGATTCATCATTGGTTTATCCTGTGTAAAATTACTTTATCTCATAACTTGGGTACACACATTAAATGAAAGTGTGATCATAAAGCTATTTAAGGGAAAAGAAAAGATAATTTGTCAAAAAATGGGAAAAGAGAAAATATAGTTTACAAGTTATCTTGAGGAAAAATCAATATGAACATGAGGAATATCATTATAGAACACAATATATAACATGACACATACCATAAATAATATAACATGTGTAATATACTATAAATTTAGATAGAAATTGTTTTTAATCATGCATAAGCATATCACCAATGTTTGTCATCAAGGTGTAACAAAAATTACGAAGTCTATTTACCATGGTCTTGAAAAACATGTCATATCTGAATATTAAATTCTTTACCCAAATCATTAGATTACTATTATTGAGAACCCTACATATGTATTAAAAAATTTGGCTACATATATCATAATAAAACATTTCATAAATAATCCATGGATAAAAAAATAAACATCTCTCTTATCAAAATCATTAAATTTTATAAAATTCTTAAAGAGATTATCTTTATGTCATTATTAACACCTAAAAAAGAAATTCATGGTTCATATATGTTAATAAAACAATAAAATATATAATTACGAAATCTAGTTGAAAAAACATGGAAAGGGAGGATTTATGGGTATTCACAAAAGAAAATATGGGAATTTCTTGTTAAAAAGAGGGAAATTTTGAGAGGAAAATCCACCATCATAATGAGTATGTAACATGGTTCTACAAAAAAAATTAAAAAAAAGGGAAAACGGGTCTAACAACTATAACTTATTCTGAATATAGTAAATATATAGAATAATATGGAATGAAAAAACATAGTATGAAAAGTTTAAATCCATACCACATAAAAAGTGATCTTTGAAGGAATATAGAAGTTGAAATTTCCATTACCTTGAAGAGTAACTCCTAAAACACGATGATTGGGAATTTGGTGGCTTTAAGATACATTTAGAGGACTATCAGGGATGTAAATATATCATTTTTATTTGATGAATAATTGATAATATAAAAGGATATATGGGTGAGTATTTATAGAAAAAGAGGAGGTTTTTTTAATAATTACCATGGACACCTTGGTAGTGGTAAATAAAAAACAAAGGGCTTTCCCATTGTATTAGCAACTTAGAACACCTATTATATTATTATAGTCCTCATGACTAAAGCAGAATTTCATATTACATATTACATCATTACGAAGTCATTAAACATATAGAAAAACTCAAACTGTATTTTTACTATTAACCAAAAAAATTTACCAAATTCAAAAAAAAATCACCCTAAAATAATTTACAAGTTCTTGTTTATTTATTTATTTTTATTCATATCAATTCTCTGAGTATGAGAAATTTATCTATTATAAATATAAAATCCTTATTTTTTAATAATAAAAGAATATATAAAATGCATAGTAAAACTTATTGCACTTGAAAAAAGTAAAACTATTTTATCATTTAAAGATAAATTACGATGTTTTAAAAATTATATTTCATTATAAAATTTATATTTCATAATATATTATTTTATTATAAATATTTGTCTCTTTTCAAGGAAGAAAATTTTCAATCTAAATAATCAATTAATAATTTTTGTCATTTTTAAGGAAAACTATTATAAAAACGGAATTGATTGGATAAAAATTTTATTTATACAAATGGATTATAAATTAAGTAAAAATGGACTTGACACAAAACCTCTTATAACACCCACACATTTCTTAAGGGTAAGGTGTTCACTAGTGACAAATTCTTGGGATGTCTTACATAACATAACTAGAGTCATAATTTCCACTATCTGGATCTTCTCTAGGGGGTGATTACATATAAGAAAAAAATGTTGAAGCTCATCTTGGGATTAGTTAAGAGTGACACCCATTGATGCAACCTCCTTCCCATTCTCCTACAAATGTGCATCATATGACCTAACTCAACTAGTTTAGGCCATTGAATCTTATTTATACATTAATATTACTTTTCCATTTTTACTTATAATCAATAATTATATCATTAAAATAATTATAAAGAGTTTAGTTTCCAACAGTCATATTTTACAATGGTAACAGAACATTCAAAATCCAATGGTCCCATTTCAAATTATATACACTTCATTTTTATTGTGATATATTTTTTTTAGTACAAAATAATATAAGACACATTTTCAGGGAAACGTTATTATAAGAAATGTTTTGGTTATTACATTTCCCCCCCCCTTAATAATTTTTCTCCCTAAAATTTTAAACTGTTCCCTTGGTTTGGAAAACATTAGGTTGTCTCCTATAGTTACCTTGAGACTTCATTATATTTGTGTTTCCTCCACAACACATTAATATGGTGGGTAGTATTATTACTTAAAACATTTTCTCTATGGTCCAAGTTCACCACTGAAAACTCCTCATAAGTGTGGTCATGTTCAAGTTCTACCACCTATGGATATATTACATGTGAAGGGTTAGGTTTGTAGTTCTTCAATATACATATGTAAAAAAAATCATGAACGTGAGATATATTTCAAGGAAGTTAAAGCCAATAGGCCACTTCTCTTATGTGATATAGTATTTCATAGGGGGAAATATACCTGTGGTTGAGCTTCAATTTCATCCCAAACCTCATGACTCTCTTACTAGGAGAAATTTGAAGGAAGAATTTGTCACCAATATCCAACAGAAAATCTATTAAATTTTTTTTAGCATAGCTCTTATGCAGAATCAAACTAGCCTTTATGTGTTATTTGATGGAATAAACCTTTTTTGTTATCTCTTTCACCATATCAGGTCCAAGAAGCATTCTCTCTCTAGATACATCTCAAAAAGAAAGAGTTATACAATGATTCTAATATAGAGCTTTATAATGTTTCTTTTGAATAAATTTATGGAAGCTCGTGTTTTATTAGAACTCAACTAATGGGATATGTTGATCCCATCCACCATTAAATTCCCTTGAGCATTTTCTCAAAAAGTCCCAGAGTGTCTGAATTATCCTTTCGGAGTGGCCATCATTTTGATGGTGATAGTCCATACTAAATTTCAATTAAATATTCAAATCATGTTGAAGAATTATTAAAATTTTTTACATAAACCTCAGACAACGATCAGAAATGAATGAAATATGAACTCCCTGAAACCTTACAAATTACCTCGTATATATCTGTGCATGTTGGTCAAGAGATAAATATTCTAGTAAACAGATAAAATGGGCATTCATGGTGAGACAGTCGACTATAACTCATATCACATTGTTCCCTTTTGATGTTTTTTAGAGACCAATTATAAAGTCCAAAGTGATATTATCCCACATACATTGTGATCACTATTTACAAGTCCACATTTTTTTACGGTGCTTGATTCTGAGGCCCGGTGTGCCCGGAATCAATTTCTGATGTTTTGTTCGGGTACATTCAATAAACATACGTATGAGATTTTATAACATTTGAGGTGCTCTGAATCGAAATATGAGGGCACCGTTTATCTCACAGCATCAGTGGTTTCATAGTGAGACCTTCACCACATTTTTGTTCTAGCGAGAGTGGAAGTTAGATTTTGGGGGTTTTTAATTAAGTTAAATAAAAATAAGAGTTAGCTTATTTTTATTTCTTGGTTCTTAAACCTTCAAAGGGGAGGTTAGTAGTGGGGCCCACTCTACATAAACTCCCTTGGGAGGATATTATTTTGTGGGGCCCAGACAAGCTTCAACCCCCCTAAACCCCCATTTATGTGGGATGAAACCCATAAACGTCCCTTAGACAACTCTATTCTCCCAACGAAGAATGCCCCTCTCCAACAAAGAACGACAATCATCTCTCTCTCCCTCTTCAACCGGGGAAAGAAGATAAAACACCACCTTCCTTGAAGAATATTGATGATGTCAAGTTCTTCATCTTCTTTCGACGTCAACGGAATGACTTCTGCCTTTCTGTGACTTCTTCAACGATTATCGGCTATCTAGATAGGGGAATTTGAGATATTTTATATGAGTATAAACCTCCATTCTCCATCATTCAAATTTATGGATTATGGTATGCCAAATGTTATCTCCATGATGAGGAGGGCTCAGACTACATGAACACGGCCTGACCCTCCCCCTTTTTTCGATCATGTTGTTGGCGACAGAGGCGGACCGTAAAGAATCCGGTAGTCCAAGACCACTAGGTCTCCCCAAGGGCGCGGCACCGTCGTGCCGCGCAGGGTACCGAGTCATCACCAGGTGGGCCACGACGGTGCCGGAGGGGCCCGGTGCCATCACACTATTCCAGAAGAAGGGGGCAATGGCCAGGAGCATCGCGGTGGTCAGACGATGAGTGTTGTTCCATCGCGCTGCGCAGAGAAAACGGAGGCCATGACCAGGCCATGCCGCAATGGAGGAGGCGCAACAACGTCATGTCGCGCGGAGGCTAATAGATGGGCCAGCCAGCTAGGCCATGCGGGCCGGCCACATGTGGTCGAGCCAGCAAGGCCACATGGGCCAGCCAGCCAGGCCATGTGGGCCCGCATTCTAGGCCAAGTGGGCCAGCCCTCCAGGCCCCGTGGGCCAGCCAGTTATGTCGGGCCTCCTTCGGGCCGGGCCGCCCCACCGAGACGGGCCACCCCAACAGGCCGGGCCACCATACCAGGCCGGGCCACTCCACCGGGCCAGGGCACCCCTACGGGCTGGGTAAGACCCGTGGACCGGGTCGGACCCGCCTACCGGGTCAGACCCCAGACTGGACCTGTTTAACCGAAAATTACATTTTCTCCCATATCATGGGCTACAAGAGTCTGATCGAAGAACCGTATATGGAGATAGAGATATTAGAGCGAGAATGTTCTTTTGGAATAACCCACTTGAGGTTTGGACACAGTTGGTGTACGTTTAGGATGGTATGAACCAAAAATCCAACTGGACCCCCATGATGGAAATGCCAATAACTCACGGACCGGGAGTCCGATTGACACGCTGTCTATTGCATTGTAACCCCTATGATGAGGTGGTCCTTCGAGATACTTCTACTATGGACTTCATGATAGTTGGATCTCGACTAATAGATTGTGGAGCAGATCCTTCCAGAGGCAAGCAGACAGTGTATGGAGACCTAGTAGCTGGTAATGAGACGGAGGTTGGAGACAGATCATACGAAGGTCAGTGCTTAGCGATCCTGTGTGTTTCAGCTCATACCGATCCTGTGTGGGTCAGTGGTCAATGATCCTGTGTTGGTTAGAACATACTAATTTTTTTGTGGGTCAGATCCTGTGTGGGTCGTTTCGGGGGTTAGTTTCTACAATCCTGTGAGGGTCAAACTCTGTATGGACAGAAGTAGTGCCTCTTGTCAGAATAAGACAATCTAGCTTTATGAATAATCATTTGAACATATAATCTACATGAAAAATCATGGTTTGAGCTAAGTCAATGACCTTTTTGTTTTCCTCATGATTGAGATGGGTTACAAGATAACTTAGTTATATGTATGGGAATATACCTAAGTAATTGTTGTCTGTTGTTTCATAGTTTGTGGTTTATCCATGTTGGATTTTTTGAGACCTTGAGGGTCTCGGGGGTCCCTACTGATTATCTTTATACTCACCCCTTCATGGTCATTTCCCTCACCTCATCGTGTTGGATGTCGACGATGGACAACGCTGACTGAGACGGAGTGTATGAGGACTGGACGGTACCCGGAGGTGGACCTCACGACGATTCAGTACCCGAAGGAGACGGACAGACGTGGAGCACTGATAAGGCTATCTGTACCTACCCATCAGGTTGGATCCATGGTGGACAATCCAAGAGATTCTAGACACCTTCCTGCTTTTGGTCTTTTTAGTTGTACCTTTTTTGTCTTTTCCTTGTACTTTACTGTTGGGATTGTATTTCCGACCCCTTTAACATTCCATTAAACCTTTTGTATACAGTTTCTAGTTAGTGTATTTCATCCATTTGTGTACTATGTTATGTGTGTTTACTTTTATAAAGGGAATCCCTTCCTAGTGTAGGTATTTATGCCTTTGGTTCTAGTCGCCACCCCCTGGGATATGGAAGGCGGGCTTGGGGTTGTCACGATATGGGCACCAGGGGACGAGTCGTGACAAATTGGTATCAGAGGAGCCGGTTCTACCATATAACATAGGTCCATGATCATTATTTTCTATGAAGCAATAGTGTAGAAGTTACTAAGTGTGGTTTTTAGTTTAGGGGGTCCAGTGTTGGTGCGGTGGACGACGTATCCCTACACCAGGACCTTGACTACTGAATTTCAACTTCGTGCATAGAAACACTGATTACATGCATGTCTTTAAAAGTTTTCTTATGTCAGCTCAACCAGGTCTGCTCACCAGGTATAAAAGTTTGATTGTGTCATAGTTGTTTCTTTCAGGATGCCTCCCCGCGGACGACCAGTTAGAGCCCCAAGATTCGTACACTCTGATAGCACACCGAGCAACAAGTCCTCGGTGCAGGTCCCTTTACAAGTGGAGGCACCAGCGATACCACTTCCCGTCGGGTCACCGATGCCACCAGCCCCAGCAGCAGATGATGCACACCGCTTGAGAGCATTGCATGAGTACCATCACCAGAGGCCACCCAGGTTCAGGGGAGAGATGGACCCATAGGCAGCTGAGGATTGGACGGAGGGTGTGGAGAGAGTCTTCAGGCTAGTCGGGACACCAACAGACTTCATGGTGATCCTTGCTACCAGCCTCCTTCATGGAGAAGTAGGCAGATAGTAGATCCTAATGCTCCATGTGAATGATGGGGCGACACTTCTATAGACAAACTTCGATATCCTGTTCCAGACAGAGTTTATTCCAGCCACTCTTCGTGTGGTGCAGATACAGGAGCTACTCCATCTACAGCAGGGTAGCATGACAGTAGCACAGTACTCAGCGAGGTTCGTCGACCTCTCGTGCTACTCCATGGATATGGTACGAGGTCCATTCATTAGGGCCTGGACCTTTGAGCAGGGGCTCAAGAAAGGGATTAGAGCCTCGATGATCTCCCTTATCATTCTAACACAAGAATGAGTGTTGGAGAGAGCCCTCATAGTGGAGATTTTCCCTAATGAGTATTCTCTAGTAGCATGACCCACTACTAGTCGACTTTCAATGGAGTCTTCTGTAGCTGGAAGTAGACAAATGACATAGAGGTCCAAGAAGACTCAACCTACAGGTGGTCGACCGCATGACTCATGATCAATTGTTCGGGGTAGTGACTATGCCAGTAGCAGACAATGTTACTCATGTGGCGAGCAGGGTCACATGACACACGACTGTCCGACCTACCAAAAAAATTATCAATAGTCAGTTGAGGGACAACCCAGGCAGAGGTAGAGATTCGATCGAGGTAGTCCGTAGGGCGCATGATGACATGGTAGAGGAGTTGGTCGAGCAGCTGGTGGTGGATGATGTTTTGAGGTGTTTCCACCACCACCACTAGGAGGTCCACCCCGACCACATGGAGTGGGTGGACACGGGAGAGCTCAGATTCAGGTATATAAGGCATATGACCATGGTGATCTGGAGAAGATTTGAGGTACGATCTGTGTCCACTCCACCTTAGCTACAGTTCTTTTACACACAGGTTCCATCCATTCTGTTATTTCCACTGCCCTCGTTCGGAGATCGGAGATTTCGATTGAGCTGTTGGCTTGATCCGTAAGGCTAAAGACTATTATGAGATCATACTCGACGATTACACACTGTTTCCGGTAGTGTGACCTTACTCTAGGAGGTGAGAGCTTCGGCTGGGATCTCCTCATAGAGGCATTGAGGCCATAAGATGTAATCTTGGGTATGGTTTGGTTATCTAAAGTCCATGCTCATATTGACTATATTAGGCGAAAAGTGCAGTGTGTCCACACAAATGGGACTAGGTTTACCTTCACCAGTGAGAAGGGAACATTTAGAGCAAAGGACGGACATAATTGTAGGAGAGTGCGACCGATCACTCATCAGTTGTCCTGCCTTACCCTTGGAGCAGTTGACGTGGAGAGTCTGAGTTATCCAATAGTGGTGGATCTATACGCGGATGTTTTCCCTTACGATGTTCTAGGACTACAACCTCGCAAGGAGTTTGACTTCTACATTGACTAGTACCCCGTGAAAACACCGATATCTACTCTAGAATATTGGATGGCTCCCACTGAGCTTCATGAGCTGTGGGTACAGCTGGAGGACTTGCAGGGAAATGGATTCATATGGCCCACTGTTTCTCCCTGGGCAGCCCTGATTCTGTTCTCCAAGAAGGTGGATGGGAGTTTGTGGATTTTTGTTGACTATTATAGCCTAATCCAGGTCACCATGAAGAACACGTACACACTCCCAAGGATTGACAACCTCTTTGATCAACTCAAGGGAGCACAATGGTTCTCAAAGATAGGCCTCAGATCATGTTATCACCAGCTCAGAGTTCGAGATGATGATGTTCAGAAGATGGCCTTCAAATTTTGTTACAGCCACTATGAGTTCTTGGTTATGCCCTTTTGTGTAACCAACACTCTTTTAGTGTTCATGAGTCTCATGAATAGGATCTTCTAGCCATAACATTATCGCTTTTTCGTAGTCTTCATCGATGACATTCTGATTTACTCAACTACTAAGGAGGAGCATGCCTACCATTTGTAGGTAGTACTGGACCCACTCTGAGAGCACCAGGTTTATGGTAAGCTTTCAAAGAATCATTTTTGGATTTGAGAGGTTAAATTATTGGGACACGTCATCTCGGAGGCTGGAGATGCAATGGATCCAGTAAAGATTGAGGCGGTACTTGCTTGGGAGCCACCCAAGAGTGTGATAGAGGTACGTAGTTTCCTAGGATTCGATGGATACTACCGAAGGATCGTTCCAGACTATCTAGAGTTGCAGCACCACAATTAGCCTTGAAGAATAAGGGTAAACCATTCATGTGGTTGGAGATATGCCAGTAGATATTTTAGGAGCTGAGGTAGAGGCAGACTAGTGCCCCCATCTTGAGGCTTCCAGAGGAGGGAGTAGGGTACGTAGTCTACTACTATGCATCAGGGACCAGACATAGGTGTGTCCTGATGTAGGAGTGATCTATTATCGCATTTGGTTCTCGGTAACTAAGACAACATGAGAATAACTACGCTACCCATGACCTAGAGTTAGCAACAATGGTCTTTACCTTGAAGATGTGGTGGCACTATCAAATGGGTGTGCATTTCATAGTATACTATGTTCATAAGAGTGTCAGGTATATCTTCTCCTAGAAGGATCTGAACCTGAGACATTGACGTTGGCATGCGTTTTCCAAGACTATGACTTCGAGATAGTATATACTGCTGGGAAGGGTAACGTTGTTGCGGATGCACTTAGCAAGAGATCTGGTATACGATTGCTTGGAGAGGCGACAGAGCAGCTGGCTACCTTATAGATATCTTTCATGGATAGAGATGAAGCATCCTATACACTATCTCACATAGTCACTCCTCCACTACATCAGTGAGTTAGGGAGGCACAACATAGGGACGCAGTCTGCGAGACATGACATGCTTAGATATCCATAGGGCATGCACTTGATGGTTTTTATGATGGTGGGGAACACATCATCCTCTTCAGGGGATGTATCATGGTACCAGTTGAACTTCATGAGGATGTGTTGAGGGAGTTCCACACTTCCCCGCTAGCGGTATATCCAAAAGTGCAGAAGATGTACCAGGACCTTCCATGACAGCACTGGTGTCTAGGTGTGAAGAAGGAAGTAGAAGAGTTTTTCTCATGAAGCCTCACTTGTCAGCAAGTGGGGGAAGAGCACCAGGTACTAGAAGGCTTGGTAAAGCCCTTAGAGGTCCCCGAGTGGAAGTGTTATGGGATATCTATGGACATAGTGACGTGTCTTCCACGTACATCCAAGAGTCACGACTCGATTTGTGTGATTGTTGACCGACTCACCAAGTCGGCCCACTTCCTACCGATCATAGAACTGGGATCAGTTGATAGCTTGGAATGTCGTTATGTGCAGGAGATAGTTCATTTACATGGAGTAACTTCTTCTGTTGTCTCCGATCGTGACACACACTTTACTTCCCAGCTATGGAAGGGGTTCCAGGAAGCTTTCGAGACACAGCTTCGCTTGGGAACCGCCTTCCATCCTCAGATGGATGGCCAGACTGAGCGGACCCTCTAGAACCTCGAGGAAATGATTGGTGCTTGTGTCCTCGACTTCGGTCGAAGCAGGGAGGACCACTTACCTTTGGTGGATTTCACCTACAACAATAGATATCACTCCACCATTGGTATGGCACCTTTTGAGGCCTTGTATGGTCGACCATGCAAATCTCCACTGTGTTGGACAGACCTAGGGGAGTATGCACCATTGGAACCAGAGATGGTACATGCTACCACGGAGAAGGTGCAGATCATCCATGAGCAGATGATGACTGAACAAAGAAAGAATATTTCGTAAGTTTGATAGGATATGGAGACCTCTGGAGTTCGAGGATGGCGACCATGTCTTTCTACGGGTCTCACCTCGACGTGGTCTACAGATATTTGGCCAAGGCGGAAAGTTATCTCTGAGGTTCATCAGACCTTTCTAGGTCCTCAGTAGAGTAGGAGTGGTGTCTTACCACTTAGCTCTTCCACCTCAGTTTCACCGGGTGCGTGACATCTTTCACGTATCTCAGCATGAGGTGATACGTGCATGAACTGTCCCACATCATCAACCATAGGGATCTAGACATTGATGATGGGGCGAATTTAACAGAGTTTCCAATGGAGATTGAGGATCGACAGGAGCGGGTCCTATGTGGATGTTTGATACCTCTGGTGCACGTTCATTGGAAGCACGATAACCTCCAGGAGAGCATATGGGAGCAGGAGGCTCAGATGCCTTATAAGTACCTTCATTTGTTATATTAGTTCGAGTTGTAGCTTACGAGGATGTAAAGCCCTGAGGTGGGGAAAATGTAAAGACCTTGAATTTCTGTGGAATTTTTTTTCTTCAACACATGGGAATTTTAAGAGTCCATAGTTTCAGAAGGTTCTTGATTCCATGGCCCTGTGTGCCCGGAATCAATTTCTCATGTTTTGTTTGGGTACGTTCAGTACACGTACGTACAAGATTTTATAACTTTTGAACCAGTGCTCAGAATTGAAATCTGAGGGCACAGTTGAAATCACAACGTCAGTGATTGCTTAGTGAGACCTTCACCGCAGTTTCATTCTAACGAGAGTGGATGTTAGATTTTGGGGGTTTTTAATTAAGTTAGATAAAAATAAGAGTTATATTATTTTTATTTCTTGGTAGTTAAAACCTCCAAGGGGAGGTCAGTGGTGGGTCCCACCTGCAAATAACCTCCCTTGGGATGATATTATTAGGTGGGTCCCACACAATCTTCAAACCCCCTAAACCCCACATTTATGTGGGATGAAACCCTTCAGCTTCCCTTGAGTTAATGAATCCAACCCTCTCTTAATTTAATTGTAACTCCCCACCTTCCCTCATAAGTGTGCCAAACCAAATATTAATTAATGGCATTAATTAATTAATTTGAAATCATTTGAACTCTTTTGGCCAATAATTAAATAATGGGTTAGCTTAACCCATTATTTTTGGTTGGAACATTCTTTTTGGTGGAGCTTTGGTGAACCCCTGGAGAACATTATTGTCGTAAAGAAGAACGCCCCTCTCCAATGGAGAACGACAAACATATCTCTCTCCCTCTTCAACCGGGGAAAGAAGAGGAAACCCCACTGTCCTTGAAGAACACAGACGACATCAACGATTGTCGGCAATCGAGGTAGGGGAATTTGAGTTATTTTATATATAAGTATAAACCTTCATTCATCACAATTAAAATTTCTTGATTATGGTATGCCAAATGTTATCGCCATGAAGAGGAGATCTCGGACCGCACAGACATGCCACGACCCTCCCCCTTTAGTTGATCTTGTTGTTGATTATAGAGGTAGACTATGAAGAAGTAGGTGGTGCAAGGCCGTCGGGTCGCCACAGGGGCGCGACACCGCTATGCCGCATAGTGGACCGAACTGCGTCCAGGCAAGTTGTGACGGTGCTGGAGGGGCGTGGTGTCATTACACCACGCCTGAAGAAATGGGCCTGCGGCCAGGAGGGCTGCGGCAGTCAGACGATGAGCGCGGTTCTGTCGCACTGCACAGAGAAGCTAGAGGTTGTGGCTATGTCGGGCTGTGGTGGAGGCAGCGCGACGTCCTCACGCCACGTAGAGGCCAGCAGAACCGCGGCGCCGTCTCACTACGGTGGAGGAGCCAGGGGCATCCAACTGAACTGGCTGTCGGTGGGCACGACCGGCGGGACCCCTCGGGTCCAGCGGGTCATCGAACCGGTGCATAGCGCCAGTTCTATTGGATGCTTGGGGGCACCATACCCCCCCCCCCATGGCGTGGCCATCCTGGCCATGTGGGCGAGCCACCCAGGCAACCCAGCCAGCCAGGCCAGGCCATGCGGGCTAGCCAGCCGGGCCGCCTTCGGGCTGGGCTGCCCCAACGGGCCGGGCCGCCACACCGGGTCGGGCCCCTCCACTGAGCTGGGTTGGACCCATGGACATGGTCGAACCCACGGACTGGGCTGGACCCGCGGACCGGGTTGGACCCCAAACCAGACTCTTTTAACCAGAA
This sequence comes from Viscum album, assembly GCA_963277665.1. Taxonomy (NCBI): domain Eukaryota; kingdom Viridiplantae; phylum Streptophyta; class Magnoliopsida; order Santalales; family Viscaceae; genus Viscum; species Viscum album. Next base: position 811,540,439 of record OY728122.1, on the reverse strand, counting down.
ATTACATTTTCTCCCATATCGTGGGTTATGAGAGTCTGATCGAAGAACCTTCTATGGCGACAAATATCTTAGAGCAATACTATTCTTTTAGAAAACCCCACTTGATGTTTGGACATAGTTGGGGTATGAACAGGTTGGTTTGAACCTAAAATCCAAACCATCCCCCAGGACGGAAGTTCCAATAACTCCCATATCCGGCGTCCGATTGATGCGTCGTCTATTGCGTTGTGACCCCTATGAAGAGGCGGTCCTTTGAGATACTCCTACTCAGGACTTCTTGATAGTTGGAGCTCGACTAATAGTTTGTGGATCAGATCCTTCCAGAGGTGAACAGACAGTGTAGAGAGACCTAGTAGCTAGTAGTGTGGCAGAGGTTGGAGACAGATCATACGGATGTCAACGCTCAGTGATCCTGTGTGGGTATGCTTATACCAATCCTGTGTTGGTCAGATCCTATGTGGGTCAGCGCTCATCGATCCTTTGTGGGTCAGCACATACTGATCTTATGTGGGTTAGATCCTGTGTGGGTCATTGATGGGGTTAGTTCCTATCAATCCTATGTGGGTCAGACTCCGTATGGTCAGATGAAGTGCCTCTTATCAGAATATGATTATATATCTTCGTGGCTAATCATCTAAAATTATAAGCTAAAATAAATATATATGTTTGAGCTAAGTCAGTGAACTTTTTTCCCTCATGATTGAGATTGGTTACTAGATTACTTAGGTATATGTATGGCCATATACCTAAGTAATGGTTTTCTGTTGTTTCATCCTTCTTTGTTTGTCCTTGTTAGATTTTTTGAGACCTTGAGGGTCTCAAGGACCCTACTGAGTATATTTATACTCACCACTGCTTGGGATTTTCCCACACCTCATTTTTTTGGATGCAGACGACGAACAATGCTGACCGAGGTGGAGTGTATGAGGACTGGACAAAACCCAGAGGTGGACCTCACGACGAGTCGGTACCCGGAGGAGACGGACGGACGTGGAGTGATGAAGAGGCTATTTGTACTTACCCTTTAGGTAGGATCCATGTAGAATGATCCAGGAGATGCTAGACACATTCCAATTGTTTTTATTTTTATTTTTACCTCTTTTGTCTTTTCGTTATACATTACTCTTGGGAATGTATTTCCATCCCCTTTGACTATCCATCACATATTTTGTATAATGTTTCTACTTCGTATTTTGCTTCCAATTCTGTACACTGTTAAGTGTGTTTACTGTTATAAACGCAATGCCTTCCTAGAATAAGTATTTACACCTTTGGTGCTAGTCATCAGCCCTTGGCCTATAAAATGCAAGCGTGGGGTAGTCACGATATGGGCCCCGGGGGACGGTCATGACAATAGGGTTGGGTATTCACAAAATAAAATAAGACTATTTCTTGAGAAAAGAGTGAAATTTTTGAGAATAAAATCTGATAGCATAAAGGGTGTGAATTCGGTTTTAGAAAACATTACAAAGAGATGGGAAATGTGTATACCATTAATAAATGGATCTTAATTCAGTAAAGTGATATAATTAAATATACAGTAGAACATTGAATTTAAATTTTAAATACATAAAACCTAAAAAGGGAACATGAAAGGAAAATAAAAGTTTAGATTTACCTTACCTTGGTGAGTAATTCCTAAAACATGATAATTGTGACCTTGGTGGATTTGGGGAATCTCGGATAAAATCCATAATAAGAATAACTATAAGAGAATCGTGTTGTATGAGTTGGGAGTGAATGTAAAAGGATGAATTTTGGGGTATTTATTGAAAATGTGGAGGATATTTTTAATAATTTCAATGGATACCTAGGTAGTGGTAAATTCTAAACCATTGGCTTTACCATGGTATGGGACACCTAGGAAACATATTATGTTATTATTATACAATAAATTTGTCCAGAATTTAATATTACATATTTTATCATTATGACATTATAAAATATATAGGAAAACTCCAACTTCTTTTTTACTATTCACTGAAAAACAAAAAAAATTAGAAACTTTTTATAAATTCCGAAGAAACTAATTTTAATGAGAATATTTCAAAAAGGATGTTCCTTTTGTTAAAATAATTCATTATGATTTTGAAATTTATATTTTTAATATATTAATAATTATTTATTAAATATAATATTATATGGAAAATGCTTAGTAAAATGCATAGTAAATTTTCTACCAGTAACAAAAGTAATGTTATTTTATCATTTAAATTTAAATAATTACGTATTAATAATAATATTTCAATAATATATTTACTATTCAAATTTTCTTATTTTCTTATAAATATTTATATCTTTTCTTAAATGTATTATTTTTGTGTGAAAAAACTGTTTATCATATTCATCATATTTTATTAAAAAAGATTCTCAAAAAGTAATTAATGGAAAAAAATTTATATATACCAAGGTATTATATGTTAAGTAACTATTTCCTTGACACATAACCCCTTATAACACTTTCATTAAACCTATGGTTAACATGTGAGTTGGTGATATATTCTTTTCATGGCTCAGAAAACATCGCTCTATTAGTAATTTCCACTGAATTGATCCTCTCTGATATGCGACTTAATTTAAAATTAACATGTTGAAGCTAAACTTTAGATTAGTCAAGAGAGAAACCCAATGATGATATGTCCTTCCCATGCTCTAAAAAATGGGCTTCTTACTGCACGACTGTACTGGTTGGTCCATCAACTTATCATTCTGCACTAATTTCCCTTTTTAATTTCCACTTATAAACAATAATTATATCTCTAATTCATTAATAATAGAATATTTTTCAATGATCATATTGACAAATGATCATAATTGACTAACATTCATATAAAAGTCAAAACCCAATGGTCACATTTGACATTATACTCTCTTCATTAATAATAATATATATTTATGTTGAATAAAACAAAATATAATGGACATTTTCAATAAATAAATACTATTCAAAATGATCAGGTCATTACAAAAATGATAATAAATAATATTTTTAGATGACAATACATCCATTATTTTAAAATTAAATTATTATAGCTACAAAATCTAGATAATAAATCTAGGGTTTTCATCATGTTTCTTAATATAAAATCATATTGAAGACCGGTTTGTGAAAGAAATCAGTTTAGAGCCAAAATAATTGAATCCCAACACTTCAAAAGAAAAAAAATTGAATTTTTTTTTGAGTTATTATATAGTTTTTGTAATTATAATATTAATAACTATATTTATATATATTATGTTACATGATATTTATTTTTTATCATTTGGAAAAAGACAAGTGAATGAAAAAAAATTAGAACCTTTATTTTTCAATACAATGGATAAATCCAAATTTGGTTGGTAGAAAATGGGTGGGGATACCAACATTTGTTTCTGATCCCTAGTTTTTTAGATGATCCATTAATGAAAATTTAAGAATATTTTTTGAAGAAACATTGTTAACTGAAAAGGTTTTTTACTAAAGTATTTTATGAATCTCCTATAAATAGTTGAATGTCCAAGAATTGATCTCACATCTATCACTATTATTGTGTATGGATGTGAAGAAATAACCAAAACCATGGATTATTATTCTTCAATTGAATCTTAAAATATAATCTGGAAAGTAAAACTTCATTTTACAACAATGAAATGAAGTTTTTCAAATTTTAGAATAAACTGTTTATGACTATGTGTTTCGAGAATAGAATCAAATATTTTAAAACAACATTAAAAATTGGACCCATGGACTGTAAATTCATCTATAAAAACATAGATGTGTTATTAGATAAAATTTAAAACATAACTCATAAATCTATTAAATATTCCTAGTGAATTAAAAAAATTAAAATGAATTATTCTATATAAAAAATAATAAAAGGGAACGTGAAATAAATAACATATTAATATATCACCTACTATATAAATGTGAATGTATCCATAATGTTCATCAAGAAAAAATAGGGGGTATGGTAAGATAACCATTAATGAACTTTATCATGAATTGGGAGAGTTAAATGGTATTTACTATTCATTACATTATACTTCCTATAATCATTTCACACCCTATAGTTGTTTGGAAGACAATGAGGTAAAATATACCAAAATTAATTCATTGGAAATTTGAAACCACTTTTTTTGGTAATAATTTAGATAATAACCACCCATTGTCTATTCGAAATAGGAAAAGGATTCCATTAGCCACCAAGGTAGTCTATTCCTATTTAATAACCTCTAAATATTTTGGGTTCAGTATCAATTGAAATTTCATAACTAGTTTTAAATTATCCTCTAATAAAATCCTATGAATACGAATTTAAGGAGTAATTCTAGTTAAATTTAATAAGGTCCATCAATAGAATTATTGTGTTTGATATATTATACTAGAATTTGGGTTTCTTCGTCATTGATATCCCTTTTTCCATAGTTATATGAAATTTATTATTTATAGATAATAGAGAATTTTTAAACATCTAGAAAATGGTTATAGTTATGGATCTATAAGGCTATTTTAATTAATTAAGATCCATTTATGTAACTCATAAAAATAATTTCTTTCTTTTAATTTATTTATAAAATGAGTAGATTATTTTAAAATATAATAATTTTTGGTTGTTCGTCAGTCTGTTTATATGGTATATTATCCAAAAAAATTTAAAATTTAAAAGAACATACGGTATATGAATTCTTATAAATAGTTTTCACAGTTTTGACGCTCTCTCACTAATTTTACCTGAACCATTTTAAATATTATTTTTAAAATAAATATAATGTTAATTAGTTATCAATGTTTTATGTGTTTCATTGCAAATAATAGTGGAATAAGAAAATTTATGAAATGTCCTAGGAATATTTCTTAATAAAGTCATCATACTCAACATTGATTTAGCATCTATAGTTTTCATATTATTCAAAACATTTTTCAAATTCATCAATAATCATACAATCATTAATTTTATATAAATTCGATGATATTTTTTGAAAATTATAATGTCTATATGAAATAGTTTTAGTGTTAAAAATATTTTTATTTGAAATTTTTATATTTATATGTTTGTTATATTCCATAGAATAAAAGGTTTTATTTTCATGGAAAACAATTTTTTGTTCATTACTTCTAAAATGAGGAAGTAAATTTAATGAATCATTAATGTAAACTATATCTGATGAATCTTCTTCCCTTAGATGTATCATTGATGGAAAAATGATAAAATTAATTACTTCTCATCTAAATTCAACTAACATGTTTTCATATGGTTATTAATAATTTCATTAGATGTTTTCAACAAAATTCACATAAGATTCATATGTGTATGCATGTTTAACATATAATTTTTCAGATCAAATAAATAAAATTAAATATGGAAAATCATATCTCATACCAAAATCGAACCCTCATATATAAGACTAGTAGGTTTTTTTATTTAGTTGGATAGTTGAATGAAAATTATAGTACGTTTTATCTCTAAAACCTATAATCATTGATAAATAGAATGCAGAATTATATTTATTAAATTCCCCATTCAATGAAAGATATTCTCAAATTCATATTCTCATTTGGTTCATCAAATTGTGAATGTCCATGGATCATTAAACATGATATGAAAAGAATGTTGAATCATTGAAGAAGCATTCCACTAAAAGTTCACTTTATCTCTCCCTTTAATTTAAATTTATTGTAACATATTTATTTTAAAAATTTCTTAAATATTGTAATTTATTTTAAAACATTATGTGAAGGGAGATAGACTAAAACATTTATCAAATATTTTAAAAAAAAATTCCGCTCAAATTCTTCACCCTTCATTGGAGGGTTTGTCCTAGGGTAATGTAGTGATGGTTTGTTTATTTCTTGATCATTTTGAGCACTATTTTCAGACACATAAGTTGATATCAAAATTTTATTATATTTTTTGGTTCATTTACGATTATATACATATTTTTTGAATGATTTTTTATTCTCAACAATATCATAATTTTTTTTAGGTTTTCAGTAGATATTTCTTCCTTAACAGTCTCTTAAATAAGTGAATATTGTTTTGAAATATAACCAATATGTTCCAGTGAAGAATCAGATTTTTTTTTTCTTAATTGGGGGATTTTCAGAATTGTGTCACTCAAAATTTATATATCAATCACATATTCCATTCCTTTTTCATAGGTATTCACCTAAGGTTGTAATGCTAAACCATAACAAATTTGATTTCTCATTACACCATTATCATATTCTAGTTGTTTAATTTTTTTTAGAAAATTATTCACAATAATTATTTATTATATCATTTGTTTTCTTAGTAAAATATTCAGGTTTTTAAATAGGTTTTATGTGGTCATATTTTCTTCAAAAATATGAATTTTGTTTCTAATTTACGTACCTTGGTTTGGAATTACATGTCTAACCATGGAAAATAATATTTGGATATTCATATTCGTCTAAATATATCATTATAACAGTTTCTCTTCGTTTGGATGATTTTTTTTGTTATAAATATTTTTTTTATTTTTATTAGAAGGTTCTTCTAGGAATAATCATTTCAATTTTTATAAGGATCATTCATTTTAGGAAATTGAACTCAAATATATTAATTTTATGAAAAATATTCACAATAAAATTATATATAACAACGAGTTTTTGGTTTATATTGGGTGTGGTAAGTGCTAATAAAACATTAATATGATGACAGGGGTAAGATCACAAATTTGAATAACAATCATTCAGTTATTTGAAGTGGGAACTTCATGAGAAGATTTGATGTATAAAATTATTCGTGTTCTCTATTATTGATCAATTTAGTATTTTTTAGAAAAGTCCACGAAATAGCATGAGTTTTATCAACAAAATAACCTCATCTAATAGAATTAATCATGATCCTATCAGTAATAAAATTTATATAATTAAAATATTGAATCATTATTTATTCACTAATTTTATGCTAGGAAAACTAAAAGAAAGTCTCTGGAATATTCTATAGTATTCGGGTAATGTATCACAATGTTTTTCCAATCCCAAAAATTTTAATTAATTTTGAATTTTTTATATTATAATTTTAATATTTATCACAAAAACTATTTCTAATTCCTTTCAATCTATAATAAAGGTGTAGTGGGAATTTAGACACCATTATTTGAAAAATCCTTCCAGAGAAAAAGTAGATTATTTCAATTTTATGTAATCTTCATTTACTAATAGTGGATTCATTTTAAAAAAAGATAACTCAATTTATAAAGATGGGTTTTTGGATCCCTAGTGAGTATTACATATAGTTTTGGTACTTTTGGAATGAAAGTATAATTAGTTTGAAAACAATCCAAAGAATTATGTTATTCTATAGAATTTTATTAATTTTTTTCATAGGATGATTAAAATTAATTCATTGTTCTATTTTTAGCCTTTGGAATTTTAGTTTCAAAAATATTTATTCATAGTATATTGGTGGTTGATTCACAACAAGATGTTGATGAAATTTTAGAATCAATAGATCTGTAGTGATAATACTTATCTATTTTAATATCTAAAGGCACTAAATCCTGATTTGAACTTCTAGATATACATAATAAAATGTGAATGCCTATAAAACCACCTCAATAATGATAATAGTTGCAAGAATGGACTTCTAATGGAACCCTTTTCTAATTTTATCCCCAATTAGAAAGAAATATAAAAATCCTAGTGATGTCTTTCAAGGAAGATAATGGATATGTTTCAAAACATTATATTTCATTGATGTTTTGTAAAATTAAATAAATTTCATAAATTTTTTTTATAATATTTAAATGTAACAAAAATATGTATACATAAATGAAATGATAGAATATTTTTTTTAAAATGAAGTCAATTTATATTTAAAATAATTGTGAAATAAAATTTATAAATAATATTGGTGGATAGGTTTTTACCTTCAAACACCCCATTCATCCATTTCTAAAAGCTTTTTATAATTTAATTTATCAATGTTCGACCAATTTCCTCCATATGAACACATTAATCTTCGAATAAACTATAAGAATGCCTCATTGTGGGTGTTAATTATCTAATGAATGTGATATAATTTCTCAAATACCTCTGATAAATTAAAACTCATAGAAAAAATAAAGTTAATAACATGACATCATCTAAGAATTTCAAATTTATCGAAAACCCTCATCACATTCACAGATTTTCAACAATCATGAATACTTTAAAAGAAAGTGAATTTAAAAATGAAAAGAATACCACATTCACTCAAAAATAATGTTTCAGGAAAATTTTAAAACTATTAATTGAATGATTAACACTTATAAGGGAATGTTAATCAGGTCACCACTATCTAAAATTCTCCTGATGTGTATCCCTATATTAATAATAAAATACACTTTTGATCCTCTATGTATCTTTAAATTTTCCCAAAACTGCAACAAAGTTATATGAATAATCCATCAAAAATACCCAACCTCATTTGTCTTTTAATCCTTCCTAAACAATGATGAGATTTATTTATAAAAATATTTTTAATCATAAATGTTTTTTAAATATCACATGGGGAACATTCATGCACATAAATCATACATCTCTGATCAATCTACATATATAAGGGGGAATTATTGCAGGTTGTATGTCATGTTTTCATAACATATTCACATTTGGAGAAGAATTAATTTCTATAAAATTTAATCCAAAATCAAAATCCTCTTCATATCACTTTAATTGACAAAGCATTACTGAGATAGTGGATTGAAAAAAATATTCATCTTGGGAGCCTACATGTTTATTTGTGGTGTAATAAGTTACCTTTTAGTGTAAAATCATCATATTCTACCTCTGTAGAGTAAAAATACTATATAAATCAATACAAAAAATCTACATGTCTTTAATGTTATTTAAAGTTTTCACTATAGCCCAATTGGTCAGCATACAGTGTGAAACTTCTTCTCCTATGATTCCTGAAAATATCAGAATGTTTAAATCCATTTGGCTAAATGTATTTTGAATGACTGAAGGAATTTCATACAAATTCAATAATTTCATATATGATAAAGAACATAATATTAATTCAAGATGAAAAACGGATAAAATTCTAAAAACAAATAATTCATTATCTTAAACATTAATGACTTTTATTTTTTATAAGACATTTTTTCAAAAAAAATTTAACATTATGAATTTGATAACACTTCAACATGAATTTTTCATGATGTTAAACAAAATCAATAACTCTAGTCCATTGTGAAAATTTCATTTCATAAAATATCCCTAAAAAACATTAATAGTTCTTTACATAATGTAAATTTTTTTTTGACTTTATTCATTTGGTAAATTTCTATCGTGTATGACTTTGAAGTAGATTGAATGAATTTGAAAAAAAAAATCAATTTTCCCATAGAGATATGTATGGTTTATATAACCGAAATAAAAAATTCAACATAATAAAATCCTATGGCATGACATGTTTCATTATTTATAGGAATAATAGAAACTTCTTAAAAGAATTAATAAAACCATTTTCAATATAACTACAAAAATAACCACGTGCTTAAAATAGATACAACTCATTTGAAAATATCAAAATAATGCATATTTATTCATTGTAATTTACATAAAAATCAATTAAAATATCAACACTATCAAATATTAGTGGAAATTAAATAGTAATAATTATCATATATACACTAATGTATCCAATAAATAACATCCTTAAAACCCATTCATGTAAAGGCATAGTACTATATGAAGTTAACTATCATCACAAGATTAACCCTATATCCATAGATAACAAACCACAACTTTTCTAGATAATGGATAAATCACTAGGCTATTGAATAGTTTGACCCAAAATCACAATACCTAAGGATACATTACTCAAGAGATACTTCAATTACATTAATATTATAACAACTAATATATATATCAATCATAATTAATTACATAATTCAGTATCCTAAGTCAATTCAAGGAAAATATAGGTTAAAAGAAAACAAAAAAATATATCAAATTTAACATGTAACTCATTAGATGCATGTATGATAATATTGAATTATTTTAACAATTTATAATAAAATACACACACATTTAGAGTATGAGAAATATTATCATGAATAATGAATTAAAGAACTCTAAATTAATTGACAAATTCACATATTTAAACATGAGATATGACATTATTGAACAATTCATAAATTAAAAATAATTATATCGACATTATTATTTTAGCTATATAATTATAGACAATCAATAATTAAATAAATATAAAAATTTTATATTTATCCCAATATGAACTATTTCACACTATTCATTACAGGCTATTTTTTTAAAAGGTTATGGCCAAAGGATCATTTTATTATAGAATAAAAGACGACTTTGTGTCTGGGTAGAGGGAGACCCAATACATAGCTAGAAGGCCCAAGGACAAGTGTCTTGAATACAAGGCTTGACAACCCTTTTTTAGCCGAAAGGGCCATTCAGTGAACAACATTGCTACAGTTCCTGGTAAGCTATAGTACCTACTACATTTCTATCGCCACTATATTTCCTCTACCACTATATTTTCACCACTTCTATAGTTCTGTGCTACTATAGTCCAGCTACAGTATCGTGCTATAGTGTTTCTACAGTGCCTGGAAATTTGTCCCTTCCCAAATTCAATTATGCGCCTTTTTGGATGCAAATAAATATCCTGTACCACTTTGGTAAAGGTTTTTTGGCATTATATTCTATTCTAATTAAATATATGATAATAAATGAAATATAAATATTTTATATTTTAAATGAATCATGATATATTTTCATTATCTCTATTAATATATCGAACATTTATTGAAACCTTCACGAAACTAATTATCAAAATTTATTTGGATATGTTGTGAATTATTTCCTCAAGTAAGAAATTTTAATTTGAACAATATAGTTTAATAATTATGAAAAAATAAAAAAATTAAATATGAATACATTTATATTAATCCTTGTTTTTTAATTTATAACCCCTTTATTAGCTGCACTTATAATTAAAATATAAAAAATTTAAACCCAAATTATATTCTTTTTCATATAGGTGGAAAACAATATTTTAATTTTAATAATTTATGTAATGGAATAATTAGGTAATACATGTTTAATAAATAAAGAAATAAATAATCATAAATAATTAATTATTAATTTATTTATAAAACACTATAGTAAATTATGAAATATCCTAAAATATTATTTTCCATGATTTATAAATAATTCAAAAACAATTGAATTCAATTCAAAATTGGATTATTGAAAAATTAACTGTGTATGTATATCATATGAAATAATACATATCATATAGTATGGGGATAAATATAGGATGTGGTACACAAAAATACGTTAGTGACAAAAATATTATTTTATGATTTTTAATCCATGTACACACAATAATAGGCCATGATATGACTCCCTATAGGACAAACCAGTTACATGATGCTAATAAAAATTTATGATATATGGCCTTCATAGCTTTAAAAACATCATTTAAATGGGATGTTATTGCTTATGATTACATTATATTATATTTTAGGTATGTTGATTCTTTTAAAAACATGCATATTAACTATCATAGGCTACAAACGCATCATGTTCTATATTAGGACATGAATACACTATAATAACTGATTTGTATCATGTCTTATGATATCAGACATCATAGGTAAGGATTTTAATACTAAATATCATATTGTATATTGTAAGAGGAACCAAATAAAAAAAATACAAATAGTTTTAAATGTTATTTAATATGAAAAAAATATGATATCAAGTTTCATTAACATTCAAACATGATTTCATGAATCAAATATCATAAAAATCGTGATATTATTGTTATGTTTGAATGGATCAAACAAAATACATTTAACACAAAAAATTATAAATATTAAAAACATAATCAACCATGAAATGAAATTTATACCATGCATAATATGAATGAAGAAACAAATGTACCACACACTATAAATTCCTCTACTACAGTCTTCTATCTCCATGCTTAATGAAAATCTCAAGAGGAAATTAAATTATTCTCTCCTCCCTAGTGTATCCACATGTTGAAGTAAAATTAACCCACATAAGTATATGATCCTCCAATCCCCCATGATGTTATATTATCTCATAACTCGAATTATAATAAAAATGAGAGCTCTCGGTTATATGGAGAATTGGTATAATTTTATCAAGTATATCACACTCCATCCGTAGTGGGATTATCTCCTTAAATATGTTTTGACCAGTCTCTAGGAACTAACTGCTACACTAATTAATGTATGAGTTAATTCTATGAAATATTATTTCATTCATCACATTAATTAAATACACATTTAATGTGTTTATTGTAATGTAATACTCAATATATTTTATCCTTTAAGGAGAACAATTAAATGTTATATTTGTTACGTTTGACTTCCATGAAAATTCGGTGCCTATGAAATAATTATATTGTTACCAATGATATGAAAAAATCATAACATATAAAAGGAAACATTATTATACATGTTTTTCTATAAAACATTACATTATTATACATTATGATATAAATAAAAAATCATATGTGTAAAGGATTTAGAATGCATCTCCTTCATCGTAGTGGGATAGTTTTATCATATGGCCACATATATATGTGGTTGAAATTATATAGAGATGTAATTAGTTTTTTAAAAACCAATATGTAGAGTAGTCATATTGATACACTAGCAGTTTATCATATTCAATATTATTAGATGATTGGTTATATATCATTTTATATATTTTGTTAAAGGTGATTAAGAATATAAATACATCATGTTATACCAAATCGAATCCTCATTTTATCATTTTTTCACACTTGCTGTTTATATCTAAATGTTAGTATATATATATATATATTAGTCATCAATTAAAATGATAATTTTATACTCAATGAATGAGTTTGAGTAATCACTATCCAATTTTCTTCATGAAGTATTATTGGTTATGGAAGAAGGTTTTGGTTAGTGTGATGAAATTTTTTGTATTGAGAAACAGAAAATGAAAATGAAGAAATTTTTTTGTACAATGAAATACCTGCAAAGTATACAACATGGATTGTCAAATAATTTTTCTTTGGTATACATAAGGAGCTAGTTTTATATTTTAACACCCCCATACTTGTGGTAGGATAAATACCTATGATGGGAACATTTTTATTTTGATACATTTCTTACACAAGCCGTTAAGATTAACTAATCATGGGGTTGTGGGTATGCACTAATGACCCCAATTTTCATTCTTAGAAACATTTAATATTTGTATATATTATCCTGGTCTTCTTTATAGGGTTGAAATGCTATTATATGTATCATAGGACCATGAAATTTATATATTAAATATATTAAACAGTATGCATGAATATTTGATAATATAAAGGATTTCCCTTTAATCAGAGTCTCGAAGGGTAAATCTTAGACGATCATTTATTTTTGAAATATAGATTTACCCAATCCATTGCATTTGTTTTGTTTGGATTGGAACACGAGGTGATGTAAAGTCTTCTATTGGTATTAAAGGATGAAATGAATTAATAAATAATTTATATTATTCTGTCTGATTAAGGAGATGATAGAGCACATGGATTATTTAAAAATGTATTATAAAATCCTTAAGGTTAGCCACATAATGCAAGGAAATTTCTTGAAGATGGAGAGTTCTCTCATTGGGAGGATATTCAATAATAGATGTGGGGATTTAAGGATCGTCGGTATATTTTTATAGGGCTCATGATTGATGATAGAATTATTGTAGATTTATAATGAAATCACTATAGTTTCATTCTTCATTATTAATCAATATAATAAAAAAGAAAATATTTTTTATTTACAGATCGTTTCTCTATTATTTTATATTTCTTGCCAAATTTTTTATTTTTTATTTTTAGATTCTACTTTTACCACACTTTTATAATGGTTTTAATTTAATTTATTTCCTTTTTACATTATATTTAAAACACATTCATTCTTTAATTTATAATTTTTTATTTTATTGGGATCAGTGGGTAGTTGCATAATGACAATTGATGAACTATCATATTTGGTGTGACTTTCTGTATTGTTTCATTTCATTTTTTTCATTTTCCAATGCAAGTTTGGTGATTCAAATCTCAGTTCAAGATAAAATTGAACCAAGATCCCAGTTGTGATTATTCAATAGATAATAGCAGTGATGAATTTTGGAAGATGTGTGGATTTGTGATTGACCATGGGTGGATGTTTTAGAAAAGAATATTAATTGATATGGAAGACGTGTGGTAGAATTTATTTTCTAGTGAGAGAATCATGTTCTCCAGGTGATGGGTGACCAGAATCTTGAGACCCGTCTGGATTTCAGTTTAGTCAATGCATCTGGAAGATTCCATTGTAATGATGGAGGCAGATTGGTGCATTGTGGAAAATCATAGATAAGAATACTAAGTTTATATAAAAAATCCAACTACAAAACATGTATACCAGGGTAATGCACACTTTGTTGTATAATTTATACAAAAACCTAATATTCTATGATTAGTTACATGTCACTTCCAATCTCAGTGATCCCACACTCCATGTGACTTCACTCAGCCAGCTATGCTTTCAAAAGGGATCACACTCATAGGACCCCATTTTGTCCCATACGCCATGTGGATCAGACAAAATTTTGATAATATTTGTTTTACATTCCACCTTTATTAGTAAGACATGAATATATGTGGACATGATAGTACAAATCATATACCCTATGAAAAAATCCATCGACTTTTCATTGATTGTTCTACCTCTTGGGTAACATTTATTGAGGCTCATATTTGGGCCCATGAGTAGTCCATTTTGGGTAGTTTTCTATATAGGTTTAAATGGGGGAATTTGTATTGACATTAGAAATTTAACATGAGGTGGAAAATCATACCTTTACATTGATCATGATTAGTTGAAATTGATACTTTAGTGTAATCTTCAAAGTGAATGTGGGGTTGGAAACCCCCAAAAGGATATGGGTAGGTTAGGGAAAGGGTCCCCTATTTATTTTAATGGTACTATTGGAAACCCCCCCACACTCACCTCAGGGTGAGGTTCATCTATATATGGAGTGGATCAGTCTATTTATTGAGTGTAGATGAGTCATGGGTCCTCCACCCTTATGGGGTCGACCCGCCCTTGGTTAGGATCTTCCATTGGTGAGATGTGGACCCCCCTTGAATCTAATGAGGATTATATTGGATTACCAAAATTATGACAACAATAATTCTTAGTTTTATATTCTAAATAATCATCCATAATTATTTGTGAAGATCAAGGCATCCACTCTACCTTTTTTAGGTTACATCTATATGTATACATGATAAAGGTATTTATTCTCCCTTTTAATGGACTGAGTTAACCATTTATTTATATTTCTTACCTTTTGTTTTCGAGGTTCTATTATAGGTATGTATATAATCACCTATTCATGGGATTCTCCAACACAATTAATGTCTTATACAGATTACATATAGTTGGATGGTAAAATTTGTGGGCTCGGTATTAGTGGTACATAACAGTTCTCAATGATGGAGAACACATGAGGTGGTCGATATCATAATTAGTGATCATGCCCCTCATCCTCGTCATTTGATAGGTTGGGACTATTTTTTTGGGTTGGGAATGTATTTTTCCACTATATAATTTAAATGTGTTTATAATTATCCACTGTTACTATTTATTTATGTTATCAAACACATTATTTTCTCTTGAGTTAATACTATTTTATTTATCGAAAATAGATGTCATGTACATGAGGGAATGAATGTGGATATTTTCATTAGATAATGGCCTCTATTTGTGTAATATTCCTAATTTTTGGTTTTCAACAACCCATATTCTTTTTGATGTGGGCTTGTGGTGCCACACTTGGTTTAGTAATGGTCTAGGTGGGACTACAATTGGTTGGGTGATGATAGAGTGATAACAATGTTGTTCTTTCATATGGATAGTGTTAGAAGATATTTGGGATGTGAGGTTTTTGGATTAGTACATAAGGAAAAAAGTTTTATGGTGTATCATGTTTAGATTTCAGTGTAGGGAACCCAATGATGGTGTGGTGGATACTGTATCCATTCACTTGGAATCTTAAAACCCGCTTATCAACTTGACATGATGTGACACTAGTTTTAGGGAAAACCATGGTATATGAATAATATAAGATTGTTTCTCTGACCATAATTTACTTCTTGAGTAATCTCTATATATATCTCAATTTTACCGTGGAACTTCTTATCATCCTTGAAGATTCCTCCATGATCATATCCAATAGGGATTTCAAGATAGGATCTTGATAAAGAATATTTGAGTGATGGGGCACTAGTGCACGAGAATATTCATGAGATTTTCCCTTTAGGTGAGTAATGTTCAATGGTTCCACCCAATGAGAGGAATTTTTATTAATAATCAATTGTTCAATATCAACATTTCCTATATTTTGAGAAATATATAGTTCTAATAGTTAGGTATGATGATTCATTTATGTTAAGTGTACTATGCATGTTTTTGTAGTAGATAACACTTAGGTTACATGGTAAAACAGGCACACAGGCAATGGGGAATTGGATAGAGTTCGCATATCATGTATTTTAACTTATTTTGACCCCAATTGATAATAATATTGTTATTTTTTCTAGTATTATTTATACAGTAGTTGGAAACGGGTTGAGTTCTGTTACCTAGACACACAATCCAGAAACATTATTAGGAATATAGTTTCATAAATTATACTCTAATAAGTATTATTATTTAATTTTGGGATCAATGGGTATTTATGATCTTTTATATCTATATTACGATCATATTACCATTTCTTAATACACACCATGGTTCACATACCTCACACACTACTCTATCGATATGGTGTGATATTGATACTTTTAAACAGAGATGTTTGAGGAGTGCCCTTGTAGGGAAATACAAGATATTGTAGTATATCCAAGAATGTATTACAATTATGGGGTGATAATGAAAGCCTTGGAGATAATGAGAATCTTGGAAATGGGGAATTGGATACATTGAGATGGTAGTATGAATTATAGAGAATAGTTCTATGATATAGTAGATAGATGATAGAATTTACATTTTTGGAATAGGAGGTCTTCATTCAATCATGATCAGTATTACATATCATCAATTCAAGGATCCCACCATGGATCCAATCAACCGAGAGATAGATAGTGTTATGATAAATATGGGAGGGGTTTTTAATAACCCATAATTTTAATGGGTTAAAATGATAAATGTTAATACCCATTTCAACAAGGTATATAGTTTTTTGGGAGACTAATTGATTTGAAATTCTTAGTTAAGTGAGCTTGTCTCGAATTTATTACAGGATGAGTGGCATCATGGGAATATTCTTATGATGTATGTGAGTAAGGAAATATAACACGATAAGAATATGTCTTGGCCTGTGCTAATGATAATTGTTCTAATGATTCATTCATGAATGTTGGTGGGCCCCAAAGAAGAGTCAACATATGTCTTTGTGGAAACTAGTGCAAACTGGTGGTCAATACATGGAATATTATATTAAAAAGGAAGTGTTCCTCTGCTGTTAGTGTGACTAAATTGTTAAAGAGGGATTGATTGGGTACCCAACCATAAGTGTAGTGGCACTACTTTTGAAGAAATATGGTGTCCACAATGAGTAATATGTTATCTAATGAGGGGGGATATAACAATATACAAAGTTAATGTGTAAAATGTTTAAATGATACTACCCATGTCAATATGGTGAGACATTAATTTATTCTACCTATATGATTATAACTAAATAATTATACGAGCATGTCCTAGAGTAGTTTCTTCCTAGATGTCCTCCTGAGATGTTTCCCATTGTGTGAGTGAGTGGGGAAAAAGAACAATGAAAGATTCCATGTTGGAATTTTGGGAAACTCATTATTCTAATGTTCCATTCAAGCATCTGGGTGGGTCCTAGGGAGGAAAAACATGTGTCTATGAGAGAAATGGTGCTATCATGCTAGCCAAAACGTGGAGACCATATTAAAAAGGTAGGTATTTTTGTTATATCATTATCGAATCCCAAACAATTCATTCAAAAATAATACATCATATTATTTTAATATTTAATACATATCAATGTGATACCTACCATAATAATAAAGATTTAGTTCCTTTGTAATGTTGGATACATAAATGAATGGTACATAATAAATGTAAATCATCTCCCTTCAAGTTCATCACAATAATTACCCTTCTTATACATTTCAAACTTAAAACCAATATTCCCAACCAACAAAATAAAAATAAATGAAAGGGAGAGCTTAGATAATTAGTATGGGTAAAAAATATCCATCAATGATCAAAAGTGAGTATAATATAGGAATAATGTTATGAGAAAAAGATCAAAGAATACAGTAATAATAACCAATATTTCAAAGAACATTAAACAAAAATCATGGAATATTTATTTTTCAATTAAAATAAATAAGATGTAAGAGTAAGAAATTTTCAGTAATTAATAATGAGACATGATAAGATTATATAAGAATAATTAATATGTTTGTGGAATCCACATAAGAATAGAATATAACTTCATTAGTCAAGTTTCACTATGAGGACAATAATTGTGGACAATGTACCACAATGGAAATTCCTAACTTGTCAACTCAAATATTCAATTTGGAGTAACTTCGATACAATTAACTCCTTTATCTATTAATATATTATTAACGTCATCATATATTTATGTTTTATCAAACCCACCACTATTACTGAATGCATTAGAGGGATATAATATACCCACTCATCCTTGGTTTATAATATAACCACTTATCCTTGGTTTATAATTGAACAATCCATCATATAATCATAATCCATTTAAATGAATTACAAAAGACCATGGAATCATTTATCATAACATCAATGATTATCCAATGGAAATAAAAAGTGTTTCATAAAAAATCCACCATCATAGAAATAAATCATATAGTTGAATAATTAGGATGCTATCATTAGATTATTTCTCTAGTAAATAATATGAAACATCAAAAGAAGTTGTTTTAAAATGAAAATACAGTTAAAAGGTCACTAACATATTTCTTGAGGAAAATACCCTTTTCAATTTTAATCAATTATTTAAAATTGAAAATTTCTAAAATATTAAGGATATAATTTTTTAAAATAACAAAGGAAAAATATAAAAAAATCATCAATGAAAAGAGTATTCATGATTTCATGGAATGATGTTCAAGAATTGTACATTAAATCAAAAATTACTATCACATAGTTGGAAAAAGTAAAAAACACATCATTTAGAAAATGAAAAGGAGATTAATTTAAAAAAATATATAATTAGTAATAAATGTGTAAAAATTATATTAATATTGGGGAATATTAAAAAAATTCCTGAATATAGCTTAATGAAAATAACTATATAGATGAAAAGATTCATGATCAAAGAGAATAACATGGTACGAATTACATAAAACCATGTGTTTGGTTTCTTTATTACATAATGAGAGGATGATGAATGGAAATAATTAAATATTATGAAATAACCAGATGACAAAAATAAAAATATTTAGGATAGTTATATTTTAAAATTTAACTACTTAATTTTATCATAAACAATTCTGGTCAAAAATGATACTGTAACATAAACCCCTTACCGATTTTGAAATATTTGATTCATGAACCCCATGAAAGAGATAAATTGGAATAAAATATTAAATACCATTATAATAAGTATATTTATGACAAAAAAATATAATATGGAATGTAGATACACCTCATATATGTAGGTAGGTGTATAACATAACATTTTTTTGAAAGAAGACAATTTGAGACTATAAACCCTTACAACTTTGGTATCATCCAATAAAAATTACCATTCGCAAAATAATATTTTTTTTAACACTAAAAAATATTTAGAATGAAAAATGTTTTACAATTTCAATTTATTAGTATTTACTGCTCATAAACATAAATATGCACATAACATGAACCATCTCACAATGAAACTAAATTGAGACAATGAACCCTTATGACATTTTAAAAATTAAATAGAAGAAATTAGATGCTTGGAAATAATATATTTTTTTAATACCTTGAATAAAATAACGGATTATTATAAACAAATCATGTTCAATATATACACCATAAAAATAATAAATTTTTTCATAACATTAAAACATGTCACAATGAAGTGTAGTTAAGAATAAACCATTACATTACATTGGACTTTATTTTTAGCCACGCTAAACTCTAGTATAATAAATTCTTATTTATTATAATTATATAATAGAATCATATTAATAAATTTAATTTCATATAATACCTAATAATATCATTTCATTACCCATATATTACCAATTCAATATTAAATTTGTTATTTAAGGTGATAATTAATTCATTTTCCATGTTTGTTTTAGAAGAATAACTATTTGAAAAATGATATATAAAAATTAAATCCATAATTATCCCCAACCAAGAAATATAGTGATGTAAAATTAATTATATCACCATGTGGACGAATTATTCCCCAAACACACATGAGTAATAATTTTTATTCCCCATTTGATGAACAATGGGTGGAAAATTGTTGTTCCATCATCATAATAACATATCAGTATATTTATGATATTTGAAAAATCATGTTTCGATGGGAACAATAATTCTAGTAATGGTGTAAGATGAAATAAAATTTAATGTTCTTGGTTATGATCTATACCTCTTATTTGAGGGACATCCATTTACTTATAACTTAATCCCCAACGGCTTAGTCTATGAAAAAAAAATTATTAGATGGTTTTTGAGTTGGAACTTTATGATATTGAATGTTAAAATGTAATGAATAAGGTAGGATAAGATATCCCCAATTATAAATGAGTGGAGGGACACACATGGGGATTCCTAAATTATTTAAATTATATGAGGTAACTTTTAGGGGAAATTGGATACAAATGGATTGGGATTATATGTTAGGATAATATAGGGTTCAAATATCTTCGAACATTAATAAATATAAACTTTTTGTTCATAATACTACCCATATCTCATGGTATAACCTCTTGCAAACTCATTTTATCCACTATCATGGTAACAAAATTATATGATTTTAACTATTCACAATGACAAAAATAATATGAACGTATTAAATTATAGAAATTTTATTGACTCAGAAAATGGAATAATGATTATTCAGATTAAATTTCTATTAGTGGGTTGGTTTAATTTTATTTATACTTGAAAAACACAACAGAAATCCACATTCAAAGAATAAAATTTATAGCAAAAAAAATTCCACTATTTTCCTTGTAAATACAATAAAATGAATTTTAAATTATATGAATGAATGTATAATCTATTAATTACATTAATATTTGAAATAAGTATTGATTATTTGAATTTATTAAGACAAGCACACATTGCGTGTAAAATGTAGATTTTAAGAAGAATGTGTTTCAGGTTGATAGATTAACTAACACCAAAATAAATTATAATGATGTTTTTAAGGTAATTAATTATACTATTTATAATTAAATTATAATTAATATATTTTAAGATAAATTCAAAATATTTTGGTAATTTTTTTTGAAATAAAATCACGCTTAAAAAAAATTATTTATCACTATTACCTGAAAAAAAAAATCATCACAATAAAATAAAAAAATCACCCTAACACAATATTAAAATGTTGATTTAAAAAATTATATTCATTCAATAATATAAAACTTCTTAATATAGTGGAAATTATTTTCATTTTCAACATTGAAAATGAAAATAAATAATTTTTTGAAAAAAAAATATTGTAGAAGTATAAAATGACAAAACAAAAAATTGGGTACTTATTTATTAGGAATTAATAAATAAATTTACATTATTTGTAAATTATATATATATATATATATTATAACGTCGTTATTATGATTCATACCTTCTAACAAAAAAGTAGATAATAAGACATTACTATATCATGGTTTATACTGACTCAGTATTGTATATGGCGACCTAGGATTATCATACATGGATGTTACATTTTTTTTATGGATAATAAATACATTACATAAACAAAAACCTACGTAACATAATGTTATATTGCCTTTGGAAACATAGAAAAATAATCAACTAGTTAATAGGTAAACTAAATTATCTCCCACCATGTTCTTCATAACTAGAACCATTCATAGACATTTCATACACAATAATTTTCTTTAGAACCTGGGGAAATGAAACAAAATAAAGGGGGATCTCAGATTCTTAGTATGAGATAACAAGATAGATACCTGATCATAACATAGAGATATTGGTATAAGAACACATGCTTAACATTTGAAAACCAGACCCTATATTTCAAAGAACATAATATTGATTCAGGATTATAATTTTGGATGTTAGTAGGACAAAAAGCATACTAGAATCAAAGATCATGATAAATTAGAGAATAAAATTGGAATAATAAATACACTTGTGGCATGCATATAAACATAGAAAATATTATGTAATGGATACCCACCAGGACATTCAGAATGTTTTATTATTGTTCTAACCAACCATGTCCCTTCTTTTGGACATAGATGACAACCCATGTACCCTCATTTGGTAATGAAATAACCTACCATGTACAATGTTATGTCATATAACATTAATCAATACCCAATGAATTTTAGGGAGATATAGGTCCCACCTTTCACATAATCAATGTAACACATATGTGTACCAAAATATCATTACAAATTCATCATGTCGTATCTCGTGAAATAAAAATTGGATTGAAAAAAAAATTCATCATATCTTACCCTGTAAAAAAATATAAACGCTTCATAACCATTTCATCATTTTATTATAGCATAACCAGTGAATAGATGTGGGATTCATAACAATTTCATCATTGAATAACCTGTGTAAGAGAAATGAATTTACTAAAAATATATTAAAAATTAATAGAAAAAAATTATAGAATTAATAAGAATGGTATCATTAGTTCAAAACCCTATTAAATTACAAGTATCATCAATGGTTATAATCATATATGGAAAATTATTTTGAATGATCACATAGAAATTTTTTTGAGGAAAAATAAATTTTTCACGTGGAAAATAATTTTTTTTTAAAAATCATATTATTTTAGAGTAACCATTAAAACATAGAGATAGATATTAATGTAAAATAATGTTCTTTATGGTGGAAAATTATTTTCATTCTTTACACATCAAAACATTGATTCATCACATATTTTTAGTAAGATAAAAATTGATTTTTTTAAATCAACCTGAAGATTCCGTTAAAAAAATTATTAAAAATTTAAAAATGGGTAAAAATTTATTTTATAAACCATATTGAGTATTCTATTTTTTTATGAATCCTTTTTTAAAATGTTTTTCTTCATGAAAAATTGGTTTCAACTGAAAAAACTATTTTTCTAAAAACATTATTTTTGAGTTATTTATTAATTAAAGAGTGGAAAATGAAAGGAAATAATGTATCATTATGAAATAGAATTAGAATAATAACAGTAATTTTTATATTGAGATATAAATAATAATATTTCTTTATCGTAAGCATAGTTATAAAAAATCATGCTATATAGTTAGATTGTTACCTAAAACACTTACATATTTGGTGACATTAAATCCTAATCCCCATGAAGGAATAATAATAAATTAATCATATATTATAATTATGATATTTATATTATTGATGTAACAAATAAAATGGTATTTATATACACCTCATAGTAGAAGATAGGTTCATAACACAATGTATGTCTCCAAGATGGTAATTTGGAATAAAAATCTCTTACCGCTTGGGTAACTTTTTAACCATAAACCCGATTATAGAGAGATAATATAAAATGTATATGTGAATAAAAATAATATTCAGGAGATTAATAACTAAATAAATTCATTTTAATTATATACCACACATAAAATAAATAGGTGTTGAACAATGAATGTGTCTCAAAAATGGAAAAAGTGAGAAGAAAATATCATACATTAAGTCTTGAATATATTCATACACATTAGAATCTCTAATATAATGAAGATTGGTTTGTTATAAATATATTATAGAAAAAAATTATATATATAAAACCATATATTATATACTCAGGAACATTTATTATTAGTTTATTTACAATTCCTAGTTTAAATCACATTTTAGGTAATAACTACATTGTTTTTCATATATATTTTGGAATTTTATTTTCATTACTATAACATTGATCATTATTAAGTAATCTATTTAATTTTAAACATTATATAAATATCATATATATTAATTATATATGTTTTTATAGTGATATATAAATATTATAAATAGAAAATGAAATACGCCTTTCATGGAGATGTTAGGCATTACATCTTCTTGAATAGTGTAAAACTTTTCCAAAAAAAAGATACAAATGAAGTTAACAAAATATAATATCATTATATAATAATTTATATTCCATATATATAAATTATTTTCATTAAACCTAAATTTATCACTTTCCATCTAATATCTATAAAAATAACATCTTTTCACGAGGCGGTAATCCATCGTACACATGTGTGCCATTATCGTATTCCCAAAGAATGTAAATTATGATGTTATGTGAGATATAAATATTATATAATTATAATAATCTTAGAAATATTATGTATAATCATTTAATTGATTATTAAAACAATCCATGATATATGGTAAAATTGGTTCGTGAGGCGGTAGTCCACCATATACACGAATGATGATTGCGTAACCCATTTGTTGGGAGAGGAGATGGTTATTGGTTATACACCTATGATAACAACATATAAGTATGTGGACGATATTTAGGCAATTATATCATAATGTTTAATAATAATTTAATGAATTTTAGGAAGAAATAAAATAAAAATACTCATTGAGGAACATTACCTCTTCTCTAAGAACCCTCGTTAGGTTTTCCTCAAAAGGCTTCCAAGGATGGATTTATGCCAAAATTGTTTCTAGATTCAGATGAGGGAATTTTAGAAGTGGTTTAAGAAAATATTTTCTGAACTAAAAGTTTTTTATGCTATTAAGAAGATATAATTGGTTATGTCTATTTATAATTGAGGTGAGTGGAACACTTTTCATTTTTTGAAAAGATAATGGATTACCCATACTTTTTTCTTGAAATAATGTTAAAATTGTATTATTATATAGATTAATAAATAAAGGGTTGATAAATTTGAATAAAATTTATTTTAGATAATTTTTTGGAAATTTTAACTCTTACTAAATTTAGTTCAACCCTGGTAAATCTATTTTTACTTTAACCACAATAGTTAATTTTTTCTACTATCTTCACAACTAAATTTGGTTAGAAAATAATTGAAAAAACAAGATAAGATAAATTATTATGATTAAAAATATGTAATCCATCTTTCAATATTAAATTCTCAAAATTGTATCGTTTTTATTTAAAAATAAACCCACAGATGGGATGAGATAAGGGGATTTCTAAGAGAAAATGTTCAAAAGATGACATTGTTTTTATATCCAATTTGAAAATGAAATTTATTAAAATCCCTTAACTGGATTATTAGATATATTACTGAACTATTTTTTTCATTTCAATTAAATTTAATATATTAATTATTTTTATAAATAATGGAAATGAAAATGCATAATTCAATTATAATTCAATATTTTGAACTATTTATCAGTAAATTATTATTTCTTGAAAGCCATAAAATATTTACACTATGACAACATTGAAAAAGATGGAGATTAGTTTATCAAATCAATTTTATAAAATTTTCAAAAAAATAATTTCATTATTTTTCAATTGATGAAATAAAAAATAGTTTATCAGTAAATATTATTTTCAAAACATTTAATTACTTTAAAAAAATATTGTACATTAATTATGAATATGTTTTATTTGTTAAAAATTATAATTTATATTTAAAAATTATTTATTACTAATTATATAACTATGTTTAACAGCTAGGTTATAATGGGTGTGAAATAATTATATTAATTATAAAACACAGATTAGTTAAAGATCAGTGTTATGTCTAACACAAGATAACCGTGTGTTGCATCTAATGCATGCAAAACTTGTTATTGATTGTAATGTAATATATTAATGAAATTTAATTAACTAGAAATAATAATTCCTAAAAATGGGTAGTAACATTGGACCCCACTTAAAATGATTTTCCAATCAAAATTCATCACTTTACTATAAACTAATTCAGATACATATACCACATCATTTCCCCATGTTCCCAAATAACATCCAAAAATTTGGGGTTTAACATCAAAAATTTTACCCGGTGAGTGGTCTTGTTTCATAGAAAATTATATGGATGATCCAGAATATCTAGGGGTTGTTCATCATTAGAAATATCTTTCTCCAGTTATATGACCTTTGAATTCAGTACTTGTGAAAGGCCAAGTAATTAATTATTTCAGAGAGATACATGGGACACATAGTTACCTTAGGAGAGGCTTTTTAGAAGTTCCAACAATTTTGCTACAGTCTGGATTGGATCAATAATTACATAGGGAATAATAATCCTTGTTCTTAGTTTCCATTTATTATCAAAATCTCTCAACCACATCCCATGGAGAAATTCATAGAAACAACATATATACAATGTAAAATTAATGATCACACTGGAAATTATTAGTAAATGTTTTCTACTAATATGGAGATACCTTGATCTGTTGGTGAATGGGTCTAACCTTCCCTAGAATTTCATCATATATCTCAATTACCAATAGATTTCATTCTCAAAAATCATTCATGCATGTTGGATCTCTAAATTTACATATATAGTAAACTTCATAAGGATCCATCTAAATTATTGAGTGAAAGATATTGTTGTCTGGAAACTCATCTAGTTTAAGTTCTTGAACCCAATGGAATTATAAATCTCAAGAAAATGATCTCAAAATATCCTATAGGTATTGAATTATTCTATGAGATCGATAATATATCTGATTATGATACACATTGATGAAACTAAACTCTGTATTATGATCATGATATAGACATTCCAGGAAAATTGTGACAAACCTTATATCCCGATCCAACACAATAGAATGTGGTAATACATGTAACCTTATTACTTAATTATTATATATCATAGAAATTTTATCCAGAGAGAAGTATTCATAGTTATTTATAAATTGTGGAATATTTTTTATGGTGATCAACTACAACCCATATAGAATTATTCCCTTTATATGTTTTAGGGGGACTAATGAAAAAAATACATTATGATGTTTTCCAATTTACAATATGTTATGGTTATTGGATGGAAAATAACCTTATAATTTTTCTATCTTCCATAATATGATGATAAAACAATAAACATGATATAAAATCTATGATTTATGTCTTCAATCATTACCACTAGAAGTTCTATTTCATGTCTGTATAAATCATCATACATACCAGATGAATAGAGAACTAAGAACTACGAGCTTCATGAAACCACTCCTTCAAATATAGAATAGAAGAAATTCATACATTATTCTTGAACCTTATCACAATAGAATTATCAAGGTTAAACACATTAAAATTTATATCTCTTTTTTTCTTCTCTACATCTTCGTTTAGTGATTCATTAAAATTTAATTGGATATATCGCTAAACATTCAATTGGGAAATCTAATAAATCTCCCCTTCATTATAGAATTCTATATCTATATATTTAAAATCCATTAATATAGGAACATTTTTGTTCCTCAACATACATAGGCATGCATGATACTTTTGACTAATATAATCATCCCCCTTGTTTCCTTTCCTCGAGTGGTAATGTATTGAGATGTCACAATTAGTAATCAACTCTAACCATATTCTTTAGTGCATATTCATATCTTTTTGTGTCAATATATACCTTAAAATTTTGTGATGGGTATATGTCTCAAAATTTTATTCATAAATATAATACCTCTTTATTTTTTGTGAAATTATTACCCCAACCAACTCCAAATCATTACATGGGTAATTGTTCACACGAATCTTCAATTATCATGAATTGAAACCTTTCTCCACTATAGGGTGTAATACTGTAGATCATCCATTTATCAGTATAAAAGGTAAATAATAATGATAAATATTTGATGTTTTCCTCAGAGATATTGGAAGGGGGTTATTAGCGCTAATAATGGGGCCCACTATCAGTGCTAAAATATACACTAAAAAATGAACCCCAATATTAGATATTTAATTTTAAATGATAAATGGGGCCTTAATTACTGCTAAAATTATAATAAGGGGGTATTTATTAGTGCTAAAAATTGAGGTGATTATGGCCCACCTCTTATAGTGTTATGAATAATTGTACACTTCAACATATTCACCATTAAGATGTATGAAAATAGATAATTTAATTGAAATAAATTTTAAATAAAAAATACAAAAAACCAATATTATATAAATTTGAAAAAACGTTATTTATAACTACATTTACAATTACTATCCACAAACCATTAAAAATAATAATGTGGCATGATCTTTGGAACATGTGACCCCCTCTCAAAAGAGCCCAACCATGGTATTAGTTTCCATATAAATCACCTAAATTCAAAGAAAGAAATACACATATATAAGAAAACTAATATTATGATTGTAATAATATAGAAAAATAAATATTAAATAATGAATCAATAAAATTTTACTTTTAAAGAAAATGAAACACTAAGATTCATACCAGTCACACCATGTGTCGAAATAAGGTTGGTAGGATTCATATACATCAAAAAAGAAATAGAGATCATTTTTCTCAATTATCAATGAAAATAAGAATATTTTTTCTCAGTTTTGAGTATGTCACTTTTCTATTCTACTAAATTATCTTTTCAAAATAAAAACACAAACTTTGAGTCATATCTCTCACGTCATGCATCAGTTTGATACGATACTAATTCGTACACATCAAAAAACGAAATATGAATCATTTTACATAATTATAGAGAATATATGAGTGAAAATTCTTGGTTCTTAGTGGGTGACACATATTTGTAACTAAAATGTTAATTTTAGTCTAATAACAGACACTTTGAGTCATACTAGGAACACTATGTATCATATTGACGAGGGAAGTATTCCTTAATAGCAAAAATTATATTTGGATACTTTTAATAAATTATCAAAACAATCCAAATGTGTATTCTTGTTATTGAGTATTTCATTTTTTTACTAAAATGAAAATATTTATTAAAAATGAACACTTAGAGACATACCAGTCACACAGTGAATCAGATTGAGGTGTTGGTGATTCCTATTTTTTTCAAATGACTTATAATACTTTTTCATAGTGTACGAAAAAAAAATAATGTGTATTCTTGGTTATGATTATGTAACATGTTCTTTTAAAGAAATTTAAACATAAAACATACACTTTGGATAATACTGGTCACATCGTGCATTTGTTTTATTTAATAATAATTCCTAAAAGTAAATAAGGATTTGCATATCTTTTTTCCAAATTTCATAGACAATTTGATCCCATGATCTTGGTTCTCAGAAACTAACACTTCTCTTGAATGAAATATCAAATTAAATATTCAAACAATCATTTTGAGTCATATCAGTCACACCATGTCTTAGATTGAGGTGTGTCTGATTATTACATTTCAAAAATGAATTATGGATCATTTTCCTAACTAATAAAATCAATCCAAATGTGTTTTCTCATTTTTCAGTATTTCACTTCTTAGATATAAAATAATTATTGTCCATTTAAAATAAAAGACACACTTAGTATCATATCAGTCACACTCTGTGTTGGATTAAGGTGCGATCAATTTATAGAAGTCAAAATTGAGTTATGTATTTTTTTTATTAAAATATCTACACAATATGAATGTATTTTCTTAGGTTTCAGAAAGTCAATTATATTTTACTAAAATTAATGTCAATTTTAAACAAAAAATCAACACTTAGAGATATACTTTTCACATAATGTCCCAGATTGAGGTGAAATTTATTCCGACACATGAAAAATGACATATTGATCATTTTTATAAAATATAAAAAGAATATTAACTCATTTAAATGTTTTTGAGTTTTTCACATTTTCTATATACTAAAATTAATGTCAATTTTGAATAAAAAGATATAATTAGTGTCATATCCATCACACCATGAATCATATTTAGATGTGACAAATTTGTACTTGTTTGAAATGAAAATTGTATAATTTTAAAAATGAATCAAAATGATAAAAGTGAAATTTCTTAGTTTTGAGTATGTCACATATTTTTTTAAAAAAATTTCATTTCAAATTGGAAAAATGTGCTTTGAGTCATAATAGCGACATCATTTGATGGCTTGATGTGAGAATTCATCCATCATGTCACAATTAACATTAAATCATTTTTTTAAATTATAAAAACTATCAGATTTTGTTTTATTTGTTTTCTATGAGTGTAACATGTTTTGAACCAAAATATAATTTTTTAAATAATAACAGACACTTTGAGAAATAAAGAACAGTAAATGTATTTTATTGAGTTTGGAATTATTCCTAAATGAATTAAATTAGCTAAGGATCATTTTTATAAAGTATAAAAACAATATGAATGGGTTTTTTTGGGCTTGATTATGTCAATTTTTTTTACTGAAATTAATGTCAATTTTTAATAAGAAGACACAAATAGAGGAATATTGGTTACGTAATGAGGAAGATTGAGGTGTGGTTGATTATTACATTTCAAAAATTACTTATGGATCATGGTAATAATGTATCAATATAATATAAATGATTTATCTCATTTTTTATGTCAATTTTTCTCTTTACTAAAATTAATTCCAATTATAAATAAAAGGGTACACATTGATTCATATTGATCACACTATATGATGGATTAAGGTGGGGATAATTCCTACATGACAAAAAAAAATTCTCGATCATTTTATTAAAGTATAAAAATAATATTAAGGAATTTCTTTTGTTTGAAGTATGTCAATTTTTTATGATTTCAATTGTCCAGGTATTATTTTGTGATATTGAATGGATTATTTTCAATATTAGGCACTAAGACTATGAGTCATTATGAGTGTCAGTTTGACCAAAATTTTATTTTAATATATTAAAAAAATTAAATAGAATGCACATGGATTTTTCATGAAAAATTTCAATAAATTATAAATGGAGTCCTATTATAACACCCCAGGTAAATAAAGAATATGAAATTTTCATATTTATAAATATTTTTGAATAAAATATTAATATTACTTTAAGGGGAACAATATGCTCGATGGCGTACCCGATACGCAACAACGAGTTTCTTTGAAATCTTACATTGCACCCTAATAATAAAATACTATTATTTTAAATGGTAGTTAACGACTAGCCGTTGTAATGGCTTGAATGAACGAAACTAACTATAAAATGCTTATATATGTTATTCAAATATTTTTACTTTTATCCAATAAATGTTAGAGGCTTAAAATGAAAATGAATCCAATTTTAAGCATAAATCCTCTAATATTCTATAAAAGGTCGATTAACCACCTTTTGATGGAGAACCCTTTTTAAATATACTTTTGACAATTTTATATGTTTTATTTGAAAAAATATAATCCTTCTTTAGAATCTGGACATCAAAATTTCCTTTGTGTAAATTTTTGTTAGTTTTCCGATAAAGATCATTTTTACTGAAAATGTTGCTTTTTAATTCAAAACCTCATTTTAATATGATTTATTTATATGGATAGGTTATTTTTTTAATTGAGATAAAAGTGTATTTAGAATATAATTTTACCATTTAATACAATGGGGGTCATTGTAATTAATTTCACTTTGAAATTGGACTTAAGCTAGTGTCAATCTTTTAATAGATATTGTTTCTTAAAAACACGCTATTTGTTTTGACAGCGGGAATTAATTATTAAACTAATTAATGCAACTTATATGTTTTGAATTTTTTAATATTGACATCATTTTTTAATTCAGAATGTAAAATATATCTTAGAGTGATGTTTTGGTATTTTTCTGAAAAACATCAATTTTTGATGAATAGTGAAACCACTAAGTGGTAGTTAAAGAAACTGATTTTTCGTTTAAATGAAACTTTTCCACTTCTGTGATTTGATTTTAAAAAATCCATTATACATGGGTTTCATTAATAAGTAAAATTTTGTTCAATGAAATTAAAATAATTTTTGGTGAATAGTAACTTTTATGTTTTATTAATCGCGATTAATGATAATTAGTGTAATTTAAGGTAAAAATAATGTTTTAATAATATTAAATGACCAAGAAACATGTCCTACCCTCATTTTATGTGTCATGGACGACCAAGAAAATCCATGGGTCAACATTGGGACCCCATGGAGCCACTTTGGTAGGAAAATGACATAAATAACTTTTTATTTAAAGTTAAAATAATATTATCACAAACATGAGTTGT
Organism: Viscum album; assembly: GCA_963277665.1. Taxonomy (NCBI): domain Eukaryota; kingdom Viridiplantae; phylum Streptophyta; class Magnoliopsida; order Santalales; family Viscaceae; genus Viscum; species Viscum album. Next base: position 811,508,123 of record OY728122.1, on the reverse strand, counting down.
TTTACTAAAACAATTTTTAAATGGGGTTATGGATGTCATATGTTTTACTATAAATATTAATTAGAAAGATAAAAATATTTCCTACATCATGATATTTTTTTTATAATTTTTAGACATTAAATAAACTAAATTATTTATGACACCTTGATGATGCACCGGTTACCTCATTATATAACGATTTAAATAAAATAAAATGATACTGTAAAATATAAGACCTCAACATGTAAAAAACCAATTGTATGGGTGAATTTAGAACTATTATAACCATATACTCGAAATATATAATTTCGGGACCTTTAAAATCTGAAAGGAATTTTATAATAATGTATCCTTTTATAACATTCTAATAGTGCCCCTCCTCTCCTCTTATAAAAGGCCCACACCTCTACCACCTTACCCACACCTCTCAAACCTTTGTCTCGGCCAAACCCAGCCCATTTTGTCTCTAAAAATACCTCTCTTACTTCTAGAAGCATCAATTTTGGGAGAAGTCTTCCCAAGGAAGCCTTTGATCTCAAATCAAAAAGAGTTACCCGTTTTAAAGGTAATGTCTTCCCTAGTGTTCTTTTGTTTACTTTGCTTGTCCAACCCACTAAACTATTTTTATTTATTTCTTTTGTAACTACACTACTATATTAAATATACTAGGATGTTTTTATGAGGATTATTCGAGCTAAACTAACAAAAACCTCCGTCTAATGGTTAAACAACATACTGTTTCTGTGGATGGCAAATTACTGCCTCACGAAACGATGATTGTTCTATTGTCTCATACCACCTCTCATGGTGGCCATTATGATGGAACTATATTTATTTATGATATATATTATATTTATTTACTCTCTATTCTTATGTATTTTATATTTAATGCATACCTTTATGCTTTTCATGTTGTGAAAATGCGATAATTTCATTTGAGGAAGTGTGGACTACCGCACCCTCAAGTGATGTGACTCGTTCATACAATACATGGAATGTATAAAGAATGAAATTGATTAAATTATTTGATATATATAACATATATATTATAATGGAATTATAATATATATATATATATATATATCTTATCTAGTTTTAATTACATTAATGTGACAAAGAAATGAAAGTAGCATTCATGCGTATGTAAGGCTTACCGCCTCCATGGACGGTACATTTCATTTCTTATCACCAAATGTTATGTACTATTATAAGTACATATATATAATGGATATATATGTTATATATTACATCTAAATGATGGATATAATTCTGTAATTATAATATATATATCTCTCTTTTAGCTTTAATTCCATTAATATGACAAAAAAATGAAAGTAGTGTTCATGCGTATGTACGACCTACCGTCTCCATGAACGGTGATTTTAATATTTTATATCCAAATGTTATGGAATAGTACTAAATGAATATATAATGGGTATATATGATATTTAAAACATTAATACTATTTTGGAGTTGATGTACCTATAACTATAAGTAAAATTCTCTTCCAACAAGTTCAATTTTTACTCATCTACCGAACATCGACACAAACGTCTGATATGAACTCACATTGTTAACCAATTATTATAACATTATAATATGTGATATGAACTGAATAATAATATTTAAAGTAGGTCCTTAATAAAATATAAATTGACAAAATTTTATTATTCAGGATATTAGAGAACGATCGAGTCATGTTGGACACGAGGTAAGGGATCTAACCTCTCTCTTTCTTTTTAAGTACTCTCTTTTATGTCATTTATTTTAAGCTCATCATTATTAGTTTTGGGGATTTATTTTATATTACTAATACTGTATGTTTTATTTTCATATTACTAGAGAAATTATTTTATCTCATAAATCGATTTTTGGATGTTTTAAGTGGCGTCGTTAGGCTGCCGAGTATTTGTAATGGATTTTTCATCTCACCCTTATTCTCGTGGCATTTATGATACGTTTTCCACTATTTACTTTGAGTGGTGTATTTACATCCCATTATTATAATCTTTTTGTAGTATAATTTCATTTATGGGTATTTACATCTTCATTGTATCACCCTTCTTCCATGGGGTGTACGTTTCGAAAGTTACCCAACTCGGTAAGGGGACCTTTCACCCTCCTCTTTTTAAAAGACTTATTTTGTTATGTCTTTTAATTCACATACTATTATGTTGGGATATGTTCTTCTATATTATTATTTATGTAAATTTTATGTCCATGTTTTGAGATCACATTTTCTCTCTCATCAACTCATTTTCTGAATTTTAAAGTGACGTAGTTAGACTGTCGGATTTCTGTAAGGGGACTTCTTAACAAACATCCAATTCCTTGGGTTAAACCTCTACTTCTTGATTTTATTATGCCAAGATTATGTGTGGAATATCTATGTTGTAATTTTTACAAACCTTTGTTTGGATATACTATTTCTTCACATAATCATCTCATTGATAAATTCTTACAAACATGTATGGTAAATCATAACTCAATCTCATTTCATTGAGTTAAATATCTATGTCATTGGTTTTGTTTTTCCAAGATTATGTGTGAATGACCTATGATTGTTTCACAATTAATATCCACTTATATTGGGTGTATTTTTATTTCTCACACATAATTATGTGATTATTTATCCTTAATTTAAGGATACCATCTTTATAAAGTATTTCATCTCAATTTACATTTCCATTGAGACTTAATTGTTTTTATGAACCAATTCACTCTTATATGGTGTGTATACTGTCATTTGACATATTATATGATGAATCCCTTTATTGTATTGATATAATAAAGTTCATATTAAATGTTATTCCGTAATTATTTGTATTCAAGTGTCTCTCATTTTGTTAAAAACTCTTTAACAAAAATATCCTTTTAAATGTTTAAAGATTCGATATTCTAAATCTTTATCTTTAATGTCCATGTTTTGAAAATCATGTTCAGTATTTATTTATATGGACATTAATTTTTTAAAATTATATTTCCATTAAAAGCTTCAAAGTGGTATGGGACACTTTGATTCAAAAATCTATTTTAAATGATTTTTTAAAATGGATTGATTAATTAAAAAAATTGGAATTACTTATTGTGATTTCAAATGAAATGATGTTATTGAAATGGTTATATTTTCAATATTCTATGTGTAATGATGTTACTTGGACATTTTACGGGTGGTTACGTGATAAACCATATGATGGGTGGTGCCGTGAATACCATGACGGATGGTTACGTAATAACCTCCAATGCATTGGGTATGGAAGTCGGCCATATTTCTATTCTATTAAGAGATATGTGTGGAAGTCGACCGTATGGTTATTCCATTTAAGTATGTTTATGTCCCAAGTTACCTTTATATGTTATGTGTTCTTTATATGGGGTTTTATGGTAATCTTTTGGTTACAAAAGGGGTAAGTAATGATCTTTTATTCAGTGAAGATTGTTTTTTAGTACTTCATAAAGGTGAAAAGTATTACTTTGATAAAGTATTCTTGGTTTAACAGTTGTTTTGAAAAACTTACAATTTTCCTTCTTTGAGTATCCTTTACTGGTCTTTTTATGCTCATACCATGTTTTTTAAATGTTTTCCATAGGACTTAAAGATGAAAAGGGTAAAGGATGGGATCAAGGAAAGACATGTTATCTAAAACATGGAACTAGACATGTTTTTTTAAGAGTTTTAATTTTATGGAAACATAGTAGAAGTTTATACATTGTAATCGTTGAGATGTAATAGTTATGTCCTAATTCTCTAAAACTCTAAACCTGAAATAATACTCAATGTGAAGTATTCATTTAATTAAATAATAAGTAATGTTTAAGGCCGGGGCCATATAGTTGGTATCAGATGTCGGTTTAGTTAACTTTAGAGGTTAGGGTATTCTATAAGCATAAGTGACATTACCATAATGGCTAGGATTTGAGAAAGAGTAATAGTTTTTAGATAAATTGAATGAGTAGGTATATTATAGTGTTTATATTCCTCATTAGTAAATGATGATTTTGTTGATATACGCACACTGACATTTCTGATTTTAGTAAATGGATGGATCTAGCAGGCACCAAAGTGACAATGGGTTTGATGGAAACTGTGGTGGTTCTCTGATTAAGAGACTAGATGAAATGGGGGATTCAAAGAGGAATCTCGTGGATGTTCTAAACCAACTATCAATGAGTCATGATCAACCACTTGAACCTTGGTGATTTCTCTAATGCATCATGTACGAGATTACCAAATCAATGTGGAAGTTCATGTAATAATTATAAAGGTAACCATTAGGGTTTATATGATCCCTACTTTTTAGGTAATTATGGGTTACTCTATGATATGATGGAAAATGAAAGGCATGAGATAAAAATAAGGTTAAAATATGTTATTATAATTTTTGAATATTTTATCTCGTTTTGGGGAATCTTTTAAGAATTACGTAGTTTTGGAAGAAGGACAACTCACAAACCGTGTGACAACCCGTCTTGGCGGACAAAGCTGTGGGAATCGAACCCACAACCAAAGTGTGACTGGTATTTATCACCTACCACTGGACTACGTGAAGTCACTGGTTAGTTTCACTAATTATTTTTAGTTAGATGAATTTATGAATCAAGGGTAAGTTTATTTTGGGTTGTCTATGGAAATGATTAACTTATCATGGAGGATATGTGATTAGGTTAATTACTTTTCAATATGAGACTTTAAGAGAAAATAATGTTATTTGGAGATAAATGTTAATTTTTACCATGGAAGACTATGTGAATAAATTCTTCAAATATTTGGGTTTCAATCATAGTTTGGTTTACTTTGAATTATTTTATGGACTAATTGATTATTGAATGGTCTTTGATGAACTTTGGGTATTAATTGAGATATTTTGGATATTAAGAATAGATTTTTTTTATAAAGGATTATCCTTTTTGGGTATTATCTGATCTCATACTAACCTTCTTTGTTTTAGTTTTGGTTATGGTCTGAATAAATGGGAAGTATATAGTTCCCTTTTTTGGATTAGGTGATTCTCTTAAAGTTTATTATAGCTCTCTTAATGTAAACAAGTCATCATAAATACTTATCTTTTGGAGAAAATATGAGTTTGTGTAAGAAATCTAGTAAAAGTTGAAAGTCAACATGACAAGTAAGTATGTTTAATTATTTTTTAGTAACGCTCATAAATAAATTCATCAATGAAAAGTAACTTAAAAACAAAAATTTTGTCTATTAATTTTTCATACTAGGGAATCAAATAAATTTTAACCCATAACACGTTTTTGTTTTTCTAGTGGTTAACTTTCTCCTAATCATGATTTCATCATTCTCCCTCAGAACATGACCCTTTGTTTTCTCCTCCATGTCCATGTTTTCCTACATGGAATCCTAGTATGGGTTACTTCGGGTGACCTTTGTACTTCTATTTCTTTATTTTAAAGTGATAGTTTTACTGACTCTTGTTCCGATTTGGGATTTTCAATGAAGTTTGCAAGCCCAATTTTTAAAATTCTGAGGACGCAATTCCCAAATGGGGGTAATGATGTAACAACCCAGGTAAATAAAGAATATGAAATTTTCATATTTATCCATATTTGTGAATAAAATATTAATATTACTTTAAAGGGAACACTATGCTCGATGGCGTACCCAATACGCAACAACGAGTTTCTTTGAAATATTATGTTGCACTATAATAATAAAATAATATTGTTTTAAATGGTAGTTAATGCCTATCCGTTGTAACGGCAGGAATGAACGGAACTAACTATAAAATGATTATATATGTTTTTCAAATATTTTTACTTTTATCCAATAAATTTTAGAGGCTTAAAATGCAAATGAATCAAATTTTAAGCAAAAATCATCTAATATTCTTTAAAAGGTCGATTAACCGCCTTTTAATGGAGAACCATTTTTAAATATACTTTTGACAATTTCATATTTTTTAATTGACAAAATAAAATCCTTCTTTATAATATTGACATCAAAATTTACTTTGTGTAAATTTTTGTTAATTTTCCGATAAATATCATTTTTATAGAAAATGTGGCTTTTTAATTCCAATCCTCCTTTTAATATGACTTATTTATATAAATAGATTATATTTTTAATTGATATTAAAGTGTAATTAGAATATATTTTTACCATTTAATCCAATGGTGTTCATTGAAATTAATTTCACTTTGAAATTGGACTTAAGCTACTGTTAATCTTTTAATAGATATTGTTTCTTAAAAACACACTATTTGTTTTGATAGCGGGAAATAATTATTAAATTAATTAATGCAACTTATATATTTTTAATTTTGTAAAATAGACATCATTTTTGAATTTGGAATTTCAAGTACAGCTTTGGGTGAAATTTTTCTATTTTTCTGAAAACATCAATTTTTGATGAATAGTGAAACCACTAAGTGGTAGTTAAAGAAACTGATTTTTCGTTTAAATGAAACTTTGCCACTTCTATGATTTGATTTTCAAAATTCCAACATACATGTTTGCCATTATAAAGTAAAAGGTTGTTCAATGAGATTAAAATAATTTTTGGTGAATAGTAACTTTTATGTTTTATTAATCATGATTAAAGGTAATTAGTGTAATTTAAGGTAAAAATATTGTTTTAATAATATGAAATGACCTATAAAAATTTCCTACTCACATTTAATGTGTCATTGCCGACCAAGAAAATCCATGGGTCACTTTTGGGACCCCAAGGAGCCACATTGGTAGGAAAATGACATAAATAACTTTTTATTTAAAGTTAAAATAAAAATGTCACAAACATGAGTTGTTTTACTAAAAAAAAATTTAATATGGTTATACAAGTCATATTTTTGACAATATATATTAATTAGAAAGATAAATAGCTTTCATACATCATGATATTTTTTATATAATTTTTAGACATTAAATAAATTATATTATTTATGACACCATGATGATGAAGTGATTACCTCATTATTTAACGATTTAAATAAAATGAAATGATAATGTAAAATATAAGACTTACACATTTAAAAAACCTATTGGATGGGTGTATTTCGGACTCTTATCACCTTATCCTCGAAATATATAATTTTGGGACATTTAAAATCTGAAAATCATTTTATAATAAAGTAATCGTTTATAACATTCCAAGAGTGCCCCTCCTCTCCTCTTATAAAAGGCCACCACCTCTACCACCTTACCCAAACCTCTAAATCCTTTGGATCGGCCAAACCCTACCCATTTTGTCTCTCCACATCCCTCTCTTACTCCTAGAAGCCTCACTTTGAGTAGAAGTCTTCCCAAGGAATCCTTTGAGCTCAAATCAAAAAGAGTTACCTGTTTTTAAGGTAATGTCTTCCCTAGTGTTCTTTTGTTTTATTTTTATTCTCCAACCCCTTAAACTCTTTTTATTTATTTATTTTGTAACAAAAAAAGTATCTTCAATATACTAGGATGTTTTTCTGAGGAGTATTCATTCTATAATAACACACACCTCCGTCTAATGGTTAAATAACATATTGTTTCTGTGGATGGCGAATTACTTCCTCACGAAACGATGATTGTTCTATCTTCTCATACCACCTCTCATGGTGGCCATTATGATGGAACTATATTTATTTATTATATTTATTATATTTATTTCCTCTCTATGCTTCTGTATTTTATATTTAATACATACCTTTATGCTTTTCATGTTGTGAAAATGCGATAATTTCATTTGAGGAAGTGTTGACTACATCCCCCTAAAGTGATGTGACTCGTTCATGAAATACATGGAATGTATAAAGAATGAAATTGATGAACATATGTGATATATATAACATATATATTATACTAGAATTATAATATATATATATCTCTCTCATCTAGTTTTAATTCCATTAATGTGCCAAAGAAATGAAAGTGGCGTTCATGCGTACGTACGGCTTACCGTCTCCATGAATGGTACATTTCATTTCATATCTCCAAATGTTATGTTATATTAATAGTACATATATATAATGGATATATATGTCATATATTAAATCGAAATTATGGAAATTATTCTGGAATTATAATAAATATCTCTCGTTTAACTTTAATTCCATTAATATGACAAAAAAATGAAAGTAGTGTTCATGCGTACGTACGACCTACCGTCTCCATGAACGGTGTTTTTAATCTTTTATCTCAAAATGTTATGTAATAGTAAAAAATGAATATATACTGGATATATATTATATTTAAATCATTAATACTATTTTGGAGATGATGTACCTATAACTACATGGAAAATTGTTTTCCAACTAGTTCAATTTTTACTCATGTACCGAACATCGACAAAAACGTCTGATATGAACTCACTTTATTAACCAATTATTATAACATTATAATATGTGATATGAACAGAATAATAATATTTTAAGGAGGTCCTTATGAAATTATAAATTTACCAAATTTTATTATTCGGGAGATTAAAGAACGATCGAGTCATGTCAGACACGAGGTAAGGGATCCAACCTCTCTCTTTCTTTTTAAGTACTCTCTTTTATGTCATTTCATTTAAGATCATATTTCATATGTTTGGGGATGTTATTTTATATTCATAATACTGTAATTTTTATGTTAATATTATGAGAGACCCTATTTGATCTCATAAATCTATTTTTGGAAGTTTTAAGTGGCACCATTAGGCTGTCGAGTTTTCGTAAGGGATTTTTCATCTCACTTTTATTCTCGTGGCATTTATGCTACGTTTGCCACTAATTCCTTTGAGTGGTGTATTTACTTCCCATTATTATACACTTTGTGTAGTATAATCTCATTTATTTGCATTTACATCTTCATTGTATGACCCTTCTTCCATGGGGTGTACGTTTCGAAAGTTACCCAACTCGGTAAGGGGACATTTCACCCTCCGCTTTTTAAAAGACTTCTTTTGATATGACTTTTAATTCACATATTATTATGTTGGGATATGTTCTTATATATCCTTATTTATGTAAATTATTTGTCCATGTTATTAGATACCATTTCCTCTCTCATCAACTCATTTTCATAATTTTAAAGTGATGTCGTTAGGCTGTCGGATTTCTCTATGGGAACTTCTTAACTCACTTTAAATTTTTTGGGTTAAACCTCAAATTCTTGATTTCATTATTCCAATATTATGTGTGGAATCTATATGTTTTAATTTCCACAATCCTTTGTGTGGATATACTATTTCTACACATAATAAACTCATTGATAAATTCTTACGAACTTGTATAGGAAATCATAACTCAATCTCATTTCATTGAGTTAAATATCTATGTCATTGGTTTTGTTTTTCCAAGATTATGTGTGAATGAACTATGATTTTTTGACACATAATATCCACTAATATTGTGTTTATTTATATTTCTCACACATAATTATGTGATATATTTATTCTTAATTTATTGATACCATCTTTATAATAGATTTCATCTCAATTTACATTTCCATTGAGACTTAATTGTTGTTATGCACCAATTCACTCTTATATGGTTTGTATTATGTCCTTTGACATATTATATCATGAATCCCTTTATTCTCATTATATTCTAAATTTTAGATTAAATGTTATTCCGCAATTATTTTTATTCAATAGTATCTCTTTTTGTTAAAAGCTCATTAACATAAATATCGTTTTAAATGTTTTAATGATTCATTATTCTAAATATTTTTCTTTAATGTCCATATTTTCAAAATGGTTTTCAGTATTTATTTATATGGACATTAATGTTTTAAAATTATAATTCCATTAAAAGCTTCAAAGTGGTATGGGACACTTTGATTCAAAATTTTCTTTTAAATGATTTTTGAAAATGGATTGATTAATTCAATATCTTGGAATTACTTGTTGTGATTAAAAATGAAATGTTGTTATTGAAATGTTTATATTTTCAATATTTTATGTGTAATTATGGTACTTGGACATTTTACGAGTGGTTACGTGATAAACCATATGACGGGTGGTTCCGTGAATACCAAGATGGGTGGTTACGTTATAACCTCCAATGCATTGGGTATGGGAGTCGGCCATATGGCTATTCCATTAAGTGATATCTGTGGAAGTCGACCGTATGGTTATTCCATTTAAGTATGTTTATGTCCCAAGTTACCTTTATATGTTATGTGTTCTTTATATGGGTTTTTATGGTAATATTTTGGTTACAAAATGGGCAAGTAATGATCTTTTATTCAGTGAAGAGTATTTTTACTAATTTATAAAGGTGAAAAGTATTACTTTGATAAAGTATTCTTGGTTTACTTGTTGTTTTTAAAAACTAACAGTTTTCCTTCTTTGTGAATCCTTTACTAGGATTTTTATGCTCATACCAAGTTTTTGAAATGTTCCCCGCGGTACTTAAAGATAAATAGGGTCAAGAATGGGATCATGGAAAGAAATGCTATCGAAAACATGGAACTAGACATGTTTTTTGATAGTTTTTATTTTATGGAAACTTAGTATAAGTGTATACTTTGTAATCTTTGAGATGTAATAGTTATTTCCTAATTCTCTAAAACTCTAAACATGAAAAGATCCTCAATGTGAATTATTCATTTAATTAAACAATAAGTAATTGTTAAGTACATGGCCTTATACCTATATTAGAGATCTAAGAGCATTGTTGAGTTTGTAACGTAGCATTTACCCTCGACATGACATAACTGTTACGGGCAAGGGGCATTTTTTGGAAAATTCCCCACTGGCATAAAATTAGTTAAATAATTAAATAAACTATTTTGTTTCATTATTTGACATAGTGACCTTATTTAGTCTATTTGTATATGGTTATGATGAATTTATTGGGTTATCCTCATAACCATGGAGCCATTGGAGAACTATTGGAGAGAGTGTTGGCAGGATGATCTAACTGATGATTTACTCCCTCTTTATTATTTATATTGTAATAAGATTATGTCCTTTAGACTCATGTGAGCCTTTTTTCTATTAAATAAATTTTCCCTTGGACATTGACTGAGGAAACACCTTCTTTAAAAAATCAACCATCATATTTATTCATTGATCAGTAATTTTTTGAGAAGCTTTATCTATAAGGATTATTTTTGATGAAGTTGTTTCATGTTTGTTTGTTTATATATTCATTATCCATTATAATATAAATTAATCAATGCCATCATGAATAATGGGTGAGTTTTTTCCCTCATTGTTGTTTTGGTGATTTTATAACCTATTCTATTAATTAATCACTGAGGTCTTGTTTTCCTAGTGGTTCATCCCAAATACCATGAAATCAATTGTTGTGAACTCTTTTATTGGTGAAATGAATCGATATCATAGATTTTGACTTGTTATGGCCTGGGGATAATGAAAAATTTGAAGAGGTGAATGGATCATAATGGATTGGAGATCTCTAGGTTTAGTTAGTGTGTGAAACGATGATGTGAATGATCATATAAAATTTTTATGCTAATTGGATGGCCAGAATTAGGTAAATGATGAATGTAAAGGTTGGTAGGACTGAATACACCTTCCTCGAAGAAATTCATATCAAGATTTAGTGTTGGGAGAGTGAATGATTACATGGGAGGAAGTACAACTAGATTTTGAAAATCAATATTTATAGGGCGTGTAATATAGTATTACAAGTCATCTTGGACCCCTAATTTGGGGTTTATGAATTACATGTGATGTTAAGGATAACTCAACATGTGAACCCTATCACACGATGTGTGATTCCCCCCCTGAAGGAGTGGGTTATACCTCAAAGGGTATATACATAAGACCAAGAGCACATGGGCATAGTCACATCATGCACTCATTTACATACATTGTGACGATAAATATTAATGAGAATGGCCACGTACTTGGAAATGGGCTGAAGTACACAACTTGATCATGCCGTGTACATCCACATGGACAAAGAAGAATTATGTTTACATGGAAGGACACTATGTCGAATGAACACGTCATGTACTCCTACAGAGAGGGATTAGATCCCCTATCCTCTATGTCATGGGCATTCCCCTTTAAGGTGAATTACCTCCTATATCTTTTTCCCTTAATTTTAGTATGGAATCGAATCCAACACATATAATGGTTATCCCATCGGAATTATTTCTTGGAAAGTGTTGATGGAAATATTCCATTAGTCCTCTAATGAGATCCCCAATCATCTTCTTACCCAAGGTGGAGTTCTTGGTATCATCATTCCCAATACAATGTGAGTTCTGATCATCTGCACAATGTGTTAATCTAGATTGAGTTTTTTTATAATCCATGGAATTAAGAGTGATCCTCATATTTCTGTAACCTCTGTTTAGACATCCAACATATAATATTAATGGAAATACCTTACTAATCTAAATCTAAAAACATCATTAGTGCTATCTAAATCATAGAGTGTGTTCTCATGTATGGGTTTTATGTAGAACCACTGAGAAAGAATCATATGCTTCTATTATGGTTGTGACTTTAACATGAGACTGTGAGTCTTTGTTCATTATATGTAATTATAGTTTTTATGAGTTATGTAGACATATTCATATGTGGAGAATAAAATTATTATGTTGTGTTATACTTTTTGGTTTTTGGGTGTCCTATTTAGTATTGTTATAGTAAACCCTAAAAGATCATTTCCTACATGTGTCCAATCATGTGAATTTGATCATCCTTTTAAAAAAACCCATAGGGACCTGGACCAGATTGTGATTTGTGAGTTGGGAAGACTGGGGTGTGTTCCTGTAGTATCATGACATTAGTCCAACTCATTACATTCATGTTTTAATTTTTAAGAATATCTTTTGTGGGCTTCATTTGACCATATTTACTTTCAATTAATTGTTTTATGGCTCTGGTGGTGGGATTTAGAAGTATTCAAGGATGTTTTTTAGTTGATTATAAATTTCATCATTGTATGGGATTTTAGATGAGTTCATGTGTTCAAGTTCTTAGTATCTACCTTCCCATGATAGTGATAAAACTACTCGATGCTAGTCCCTAGCCCTAACATATTGAAGGTGGGATTGGGGAGTCATGGAAGGGGACCAATTGTTTTTTTAAGGTTGGGGCCGAAACCTCATTTATTATTAAAGGAAAGTAAAGACCTCTTTTAACTGGGTAGAGGGAGACCCATTACATAGATTACTTAGGACTACCAATTATGACAGTTCATAACAGAGTTGTATTAGATTACTTAGGACTACCATAGGAATGATGTATGTGAGATTTTTTGGGGAAAAAGTGTTATGATTTTTGAGTTCTCCTTTCAGGATAGGAACTCTAGTTTTGGTTGGATGAATGGAATACCTAATTACAAAGACTCAAATAACCTTATTTTCTATTTTTTACATGAGATCATGGTTTTTAGGTAGAAATTGAAAATTCATCACATAGTATTGATTTTGGGTTTTCATGTCCTTTTTGATTCATCTCTCCATATATACTCATTCAATGTTGTACATCTTGATTATTTTAAGTATTCCACATTATTTATGTTGGTTGCAATTCAATAAAAAGATCAGAAGGATGATTCCCTTAGTGATGCAACATTACTGAATGGTCTAGTTTTATAGGTGTTCCCTCTAGGTGGTGTACAACTTATAACATCACCTGTTGAGTAGTAGATGGTACCTACAGAACTAGTGGATGAGGTGCACTGGTTGAGCATAATTCCCTAATTCCAGTGATAGTGACACCATAGGATCAATGGAAAGCCCAATCCATGAGAATATGAGGTCTGGATTTAGGTGGTGCCATGCACCACTAGATCATATGGTGGACTTGGTGGTGAGCCTTCTCCATGGATCAACATGACGATTGTTGTTTTAAGTGACCTATTCATTTGATGAGTTGACTCTCACATGGAAAGACAATGAGTACCTATTTCATACAATAGATATCTAATTTTATACTAAGGGTTGTATGATTCCCATAGATTCTAAAACTTCAATAGGGTATAATAATAGAAGTCAAGTATTAATTATGGTTCACCAACCTCCCTAGGTACTTGATGGACATGGTTCATGACCAGTTCTTCCAAGATCAAAACAACAATTTAGGACTATGTAGGGACATACATGCTAGAATTATACCTATAAGGATTTATTCCTTTTTTATGGGGAAAGATATATCATTGATGTTTTATATTTTAATAGTTTATCATATGGAAATAATAGTTTCTATTAGTGGACATATATGAGAAAAGGCTTTTTCAACAGGGAGTTAACATATGTGTTAGGGAATAGCTGTGTGATAGGTTTTTGGAGGAGGTCATAGGGTAGAGGGTTCATTGTTTATAGATCATTGGATTGTTCTAGTTTTCGCAAGTTTACATTGTTCTACTCATGAAATGGAAGGGGACATCCGGGATGATATTTTCCAAAACACCATATGAATTATAGGAATATATTGGAGGGACCACCTAGGAATTGGAAGTGGATAGATCAGATAGGTCTGTAGGGAATAGGAATTGGAAGAGAAGATTTGAGATAATCTATATGGGATTTTTTTTAAATATTTATCACCACCACCCCAGGTGGTCTATGCTAGGCTAAGTGAGATGGGGGATACAGGTGGGATGAGTTGTGGTCGGTCGAGGCATATAACCTAGAGGGTCATGGAAAGATATAAGTTATGATTTTTGTATTTTATTCATTAGATAGATTACTAATAGACATAGGATATATTCATTCCTTTATTTACACATATCTAGTTTGATAATTAGAGAATCTATTTGAGCCACTAGCTCGACCGATGAAGTAGGATGCTCTAACTAGAGATGAATCAATTATCATACACTTGGCCGATAATGTTAACTGACTCTTGGATGTGATATTTTCTATTTGGATCTCATAGTATCATTGATGTGTACATATGGTTTAATCTTAGGTATGGACGAGTTATCCATAGTTAATGCCCAGATCGACTATTTCAAGTGAAGGATGCGGTTTCACTGTAGTGATGAGTCTAGGTTTTTATTTATTGGTGAAAATAAAACCCCAGAAGGAATGAAAGGGCTCATGTATAGTAGGGTGAAACTGTTTAATCACTAGTTTCCTTGAATGACCCTATATGTAGTGGTTGTTATGAATTTTTAGTTCCCACTTGTGGTGGAGGAGTATGAAGATGTCATTCCATACCTCCCCACCAAAAGATATACATAATAATTGATCTACACCGCATGATGAAATTAAATTCTCAACCTACATATCAGATGGCTCCCACTGAGATTCATGTGCTGAGGCTATATTGAGGGGACTTATTTAGGAAGGGATTTTTTAGACCGAGTGTTTCCACACGGGTATCCCAGGTATTATTCTCAAAGAATCCAGATGTGTTGTTGATTTTATGTGTGGGATTTTAGTGATTGATCCAGGAAACTATGATGAAAAATTATCCACTACCATGGATCGATGAAAAATATAATCATTTCATAGGGTAATTTATGTTCTCTAAGGTTTCCATCAATTTTGGTTATCACCAATTTCATGTACGATATGAGGATATACTGAAAATAAATTTTAGATGTCGCTATAGTCATTATGACTACTTGGTGATGCTTATTGGAATGAATAATGCACTGATAATGTTCATGGGGCTCATAAACTGAATCTTTCATCCCATCATAGACTAGTTCACAGTACACTTCATCAAAAATATATTTATGTACTCAGAATCCAAGTAGAATTACACCAGATATGCATACCTAAACTATAAAATATATCATCCCCAATGATATCTTTGACCTATTGGGGGTATCCATTCTTGTGGATTGAGTGGTTCTAATAGGATATTCATTTGTTGAAGTAGATATTAATATGTGATCCCATACTGAGATTACTAGTGGAGGTTGTATAGTATGTAGTATCTGGTGATGAATCAAGTACCATACATGGTAATGTTTTGATGTAGAGGTAGGTAGTGATTTCATATAGTTTACATTAGTTGATACCACATGATTAGAAATACATCACCCATGATCTTGAGTCTTTAGTAGTAGTATATTCAATAAATATGTGGTGACACTACCTAACGGGGGAGTGATTTATCATATATGCTGAAAAAGATATTCTCGCGTATATATTCTCTTAGAAGGTTCTAAAATTGAGATAGAGACGATGGATAGAGTTCCATTGAGCATATGACATCATGATTTTATATACACATAGGGAGTGGAATGTGGTAGATGATTCTCTATGTAGGAGATCTTGATCACAGTTAACAAATAGTGAATCAGAAAATTTGGCCTCGTTATAGTTATCCTTTATGGATGGAGATAGAGAAGCTTTCCTCCAGTCAATGGTTGTTAATCATATTCTTTTTTAGTGAGTTAGGGAGGCACAACTTCAGAATATCAACTGTGAGACCCTTCATGTTTAGATATTTGGTAAACATACTTCTAATAGATATTATGAAGGTGAGAAGAATGTATTTATTTTTATAGGACATGTGATGGTACTAGTGATTTTGTAAGATGAGGTTCTATGATATTCTCATACAAATACTTTGGAAGTATATACAGTTGTTTCCAAGATGTATCAGGACATTAGACATTAGTTTTTGTGGCTAGGGATGAATAATGCAGTTTCATATATTTTTTCTTTATTCATTACTTTTAAAAAAATTCGGATAAGCCCCATGTTCTGGAAGGTTTATATCAACCCCTTATTATTCCATAGGGGATGTGGGATGGGATATCCATGGACATTGTGGCAAGTTTACGATGTACCTAAAGGAGACATAATTCTATCTGGGTGATAATAGACAGACTCGCCATGGAATTCCACTTACTAAAAATTCAAGATCTGAGTTTAGTAGAAAAATTGGGATGCATCTATGTATAGGATATAGTTAAACTATATAGATATCCATCGATTAGATTTGATGATCATTTCGATCAATTCACATCCTGGTTATATAAGGGACTATCCAGAGGCTTTTAAGAAAAAGTTTCATCTGATCATTTATTTTTACCTTTATACCGATGAATACACTTATCATACCATTTAGGTTTTACAGGACATGTTGTGAGCATAAATGTTATAATTTGGACATAGTTAGTAGGATCACCTGGTACAGGTGGAGTTTGTGTACAAAAATTGTTACCATTCCACTATTATATTGAAATCATTCGATGCCTTGTATGGGTGAAATTTAAGGTTATGTATTTTCAAGACTAATAAAAGAGATTCAGAACATATGGGCCTAGAGTTAGTGTAATCCACTACTTGTAAGGGGTATCAATAAGAGGGCTCGATGAGCCCGTAAGGGGCATAGCAGCGCTCTGCTAGGGTTCTCGCGCCGCCGTCCCCTTCCCAGATCAGTGCGCCCTCACCTTCCTGGTTTGGCTGGCCGGAGTGGTGGATCTCTGCCGTTGAGGCCTTGTATTGACTCGTCATGCGCGCACTGGTGGCTTTTTCTTCGGCACAGTGTTGATTCAGCGCCCGAGTTCCTGGCCCAGTGGTTTGAGACCTTCACTTCCTCCAGATCTAGGTGTTCGAAGGTAGGGCGTTGTTTCTGTGGAGTTTTCGGATGGTGGCGTCGGGATCTGGTTTTTCTTTTGCGGTTGAGGTGTCTTGAACTCTCGGATAGCGTGTGATCGTTTGAGGCTGGTTTTTTCTTGAATCTGGTGATGTCCTTTGCTGCCTGATATTTTTATCTTCTCTGTTGGGTGATTTCTGGGATTTTGGTGATGTTCTTCTTCTCGCTATCTTCCTTGCGAGTGTTTTGTGATTTCACTGATGATTAGGGATGGTTTTATGGGTGCGTATGTGGCTGTTCTCTGGCCATGTTTTTATTTCTTCCTCGGAGGCGATGAGACGATGCCGCCTGTGGTGTGAAGTTTGCGATGGTTGTGAAGATGGTGGCGGAGCCGGAAATCTCTCCGGCGTCCTGAAGCGTTTGGGTTGGTCCCCCTGTTGGTTTGTTTGTTCCCATTGTGTATCTGCCGGTGGAGATTTGTGGGTTGCCGGAGGAACGACGGATTTACAGTGTCGTCGACTTTCTAGCACCGGTGAACGGTGGCGCGTGACGATGGAGGCTGTCGCTCGGCTCTCGTTTGGCATGCGGGCTGAAGGCGACTGACATTTCTGATTCGAGACACGAGGCCTGTCAGTATCGGGTCGTGGCTCGAGGCCAATGAATTTGAATTTGAATAGGTTTTTGAAATTTGAAATTTGAAACTTGTAATGTGTTTTTGTGGTGATGTGGGCTACTGGCTGGTAATGTTTGGGTACCGGCAACCCCTTAAACCGGCCATATGAAAATGCGAAAAAAATGATTGGAGGATCACTACTTGTAAGGTGCCGATAATCCATTAGTAGATGCGGACTGCACAAAGCCATCAAATTGCTTTTGTTGACTGATGATGGAGACCATTTGAGTTTGAGGATGGAGACCACATTTTCCTATGGGTTTCAAATCGGTGAGAATTATGTAGATTTTGATGGGAATGGAAGCTATATGAGGGATTAATTTCCCATTTCTAGATACTGCATAGAGTTGTAGTGATGGAATACCTTTTAACTCTGTCACCATAGTTAGACTAGGTGCATGACTTCTTCCATGTGTCACAGTAGAGGAGGTACGAGCATTACCCAAAATAGGTTATGGACTGGGGAAAACTATACATGAAGGATGAAGCTACATTTTCATTGAACCTACTAGAGATCAAGAATCTGTTAAGGGGTATCTAATGGGGTTGATCTATTCCTTTTGTGCATGTTTGGTGGAACGACATGTATCTTCATAAGAGAAACCTAGAGAGAGAGGCTCTGATTAATGCTCTGTACCCACATCCTTTTGTATAGCCACTTGTTTTCGATTTTTGGGATGTAAATACCCATTGTGGAGAGAATTTAATGACTTATATTTTCCATTTGTTTTATTATTATTTTTCATGGATTATTTTTAAAACCATGCACTTAGAGGATGTATGATTCTGATTCCCTATGTGCTTATAATAAATTAATGAAATACATTAAATATATTAAATAACACGCATGTGTATTTTTCCTAAAAATTTTCATGAAATATACAAGGGATCCCTAATAAAAATTCTAAGAATTCTCTTTAGTTCAGTGAGTAAGTTTCACCCTTGGTGAGACAATAAAATTATCATCATGGATAATTTTTGAAAAACTCATCGCAAACATAAAATAATTAAAATAATTACACAAATTATTTAATTTTATTCATTGAAACATGGACATAATTTTTTCAATAATAATACGATTATGATTGAAAAAACATGGTTAGATACATTACCATGGAATTGATGGAGAACAATTGGAAAGATAATTAGAGGATCTCTCTTAGAAATATGATTGTGGGATCGTAGATCAATGAATGATGTGAAAAGGAATTAGAGGATCATTCCTAAAAATTTGATGTAGCTTCCTTCATCATCAGTTATAAATCACAATAATTGTGGGCATTTTTTTGAAGATATCATTTCCTTTTTTTCAATTTTATGATGAATGTGAATCAATCGTCCATCATACTGATTAGTGGATTATTCATTTTTTTGGAATGGGTTATCAGTGGGGAATATTCTTGGGGAGATTTCATTGGGTGTGTTTTTTATATCTTATTTTTTCATTATAATGGAAACTAATCAATGATAACACTGACATTTTACTGGGTTCATTCCATGTGGTTTCATTTTTATTTTCTCCCATATTCTTTTTTCCCATCGACGGGGTTTTTTTTCCCAGTGGTTCAACCCAAATACTGAGGAATCAATATTTTTTCACCCATTCCATGGTGAAATTATTCAATATCACAGATCTAGACTTGGTATGATGTGGGGATCATGCAATGGTGGTAGTGATGTATAGATCAACTTATATTGGAGATATCTAAGTTATGGTGGTGTATGCAATGGAGATTGGAATGAACGAAAATTGATTCTCATGTGAATCAGATTTCCGAAATTAGGTTAATGCTGACACCATGGTCGGTGATACAAGATCCACCATCTCAAATGAGATTCATAGATGGGTTTGGTGCTATAGGAGCGATGAGTCCGTTGATGAAAAAATAGTGGGATTCATGAATCTCCAATCTACCTAACATGTAATACATTATTATACCACATGTAGGACACCTGGTGTGGGGGATAATGTATTGCTGTGAAGTTATGGATCACATGATGTGTGAACCTAGTCACACGGAAGGTTCTGCCCCCCCCCCCCCCCCGATGGCTCGGTGTGTACATCAAATGGTGAAAAGGCACAACTAGATGTACACCAGAATGGGAACACCATATAAATTCACATTGTCATAACTAGGCTAGATGTACATGTTCATAACCATGTACATGGGTATTGGAATTAGGACATGTGCATGATCATTTAATATAATTCCTCACATATAGACACATAGTCCTTTTACAAAGACATGACCTGTTCATAGTCCTTTTACAAAGACATGACCTGTTGTTGAAGGGAATCATCATGCACTCCTTCAGAGAAGACCTAGAGTCCTTGTCCTTTGTATATTGGATAAAGTACATAATGATGTTTTCCCTATATCATTTTCTGTATAGGTTAGTATGGAATCATGTATAAAAAATAAGATTTTAATCCCTTATGTAAGAATTCTTGGATATAGTTGTTTGAATCAGTCGGTGATTCCTTGAGTAAGATCATCTATCATCTTCTTTCCCTAGGTCGATTTCTTGGTTTCTTCATGAGGACCAAAATGAGGGTGTCTATCCTCTACTTGGTGGATAAATCTTCATTGTGTATTTTATACAACATGGCCTTGGGAGTGATCATAATTTGTGTGTCATATCTCATCAATCATACAACTTATAATTCTAATGGTGAGACCTGACATAGACTACCTCTCGGACAGATGTCCTCAGTACTATCTGACTCTTGGATTTTTTTCTCACAGATGAGTTATATGTGGATCCTTTGATAAGGAATCATAGGATGGTATGATAGTGGAGAATTTACATTTATATTGTGTACCTTTGTTGAGTATATCTAGTTATTCTTGTTATATGTGTTATAGACATATACATGTGTATAGTTGACTCTTATTCATTATTCATATAACATGTGGTATCAAGGTGACCTAGTCTTTATTATTAAACTCACCCATTCATTATATTTCCCCACACATGTCATGGCCTATGAAGATGATTGAACAATTGAGAGAGTCCATGAGGGACCAATAACAGATGGGGCTTAACTAGCTGAGGAGAAATGGGTTATGTTCCATTAATATATTAACAAGAGTCCCCATCATTATATTTTTGTTGGACTTGTTTTCATACTCTTTGAGGGGGACTTTATTTGGACCTTTTTTACTTTCCATTACTTGTTGTGGTACTCTTGGGATGGTATTTAGATGTATGCACGCATGGATTATTTATTGGTTTATTAAATTTCAACATTGCATAGGCTTGGAGATATGTGTGTGAATTATTACTTTAGAAAAGGCCTCCCATGATACTGATATTCCGACTCAGGGATAGTCATTATCCCCATACATTTTGGATTTGGGCTTGGGAAGTCCCAACATGATCCTTATTGGGATGGGAGGTAAAAAACTTGTTATTTGAACTAAAATTAATGTCAATGTAATATTAAAAGTCATGCATGGAGTGATAAAATTCAAACTATGCTAATATTTGAGGTGATACTGATCTATACACATCACCAATGACTTATAGATCATTTTCATATAGTATCAATGCAACCCAGACATGTTTTCTCTATTGTGAGTTTGTCACTTTTTATTTTTAATAAAATTAAGAAATATTTTAAATAAAAAAGTAATGCATGGAGTCATATAATTCACACCATGAGTTATATTGAGGTGGTCCCTATCCCTAGATGTCAGAAATGATATATTGATAATTGTACCAATGTATCAAAACAATCCAAATATATTTTCCATATTTTGAGTATGTCATAAGTGTTTTTTTACTAAAGTGTCATTTTAAACTAGGAAAAGATAATCTGAGTCATACTTGTCAAATCGTGTTTTATTTTGATGTGAAACTACATCCTACATGTCAAATATTACATATAAAACATTTTCCTAAATTATCAAACCAACTGGTGCATGTTTTCACGGGACTCAGATATTGACACACATTTTGAACTAAAATGTCTATTTGAAACTACTAAGAGACACTTCGAGTCATGCTAGGAACAATATGTATTTGATTGAGGTGAGACTGATCATACACATCATAAATTACTTATGGGTTATTTTTCTTAATTTAAAAAACAATATAATTATTATTTTACATTTAATAAGTCACTTATTTACTAACATTTATGTAAATTTTAAATAACAATAAACACTAGTTGTCCCACTAGTGAAATTTTGAATCAGATTAAGGGTTGGATGATTCCTACAAATAATATATAAATTATAGACTATTTTCTTGAAGTTTCAAAAAGATTGTGATTTCATTTTATTAGTTTTGAGTATGTGAAATCATGTTTTTACAAAAATTAAGGTCATTTTTATGTAAAAAGAGACACTTTGACTCATATCAGTCACATCGTGTGTCAGATTGAGTTGTGGTTGATTCTATTAATCCCAAATAACATATATATAAATTTATTAATGTACCAAAACAATAATAATATGTATTCGTAGTTTTTTCGTATGCCACATGTTCTTTAAAAAAATTCAATTATAATTTTAAATAAAAAGAAACAATTGATGTCATATCGGCCACACCAGGAATTGGATTGAGTTGAAGCATATTATTACAATTCAAAATGGACTTATGGATTCTTTCCAAAAAGTATCAAAATAATATTAATTTATTTTATTAGTTTTGGGTATGTTATAATCTTTTTTATTAAAAGGTAAATTATAATGTAAAAACATATAGTCTGACTCATACAGAGCATACTGTGTATCAGTTTGAGTTGTGCTGGATTGAGTATGTGGTGTGTGATTTTCATTAAACTATTTGAAAAATATAGAAAATAGGTTTAATGTTACTTCATTATGGAAGTTTGAATCACATACTACCTCAAACAAATCACATTTCAGGCACCATGGTTTTTCCACTTACATCATAAAGGAACATGTTATTTCTTCTCTAGAAAGTCACATAAAGTTAAACAAATTAGACTTCCCAAAAGATATGTAGAAAATACAAAAAAAAAGTGTTAGATAAAAATGATTAGAAAATTAACATAAAATGATGGATTAAATGATGATAAATTTAATTGAAAAATCATAATGAATTATCCTTTTCATGATGGTTGTGTATATTCTTAACCCATTTCATAGTTTTTATAATCTTATTTGTAGCCTCAAAGTTTAATATCACTGAAGCACAAGAAACATCAAACAGACAACCCCTATGAGAGAAAATGATTCCCCCTATATAAGAAAACAATTCTAATGTTAGTGATACTTTAAAAAATTAAATTAAACACAAATATTAAACAATATTAGAATAAAATAATAATTTTAAATCGAAACCTCATAATATAGTCATATAAGAAACACCATATATCTTTTAGAGTGCACAGAAATAGTACAATAGTGATTCATATTTTTTTAATGAATTATCTTCATTATGATATTTTTGAAAATTAATGAAACAAGTATCATATAGAAATAATGGTCATATTTACTAAAAAAATTAGATAAAATGATGATAAAATCAACAAAATAATAAGTAGAATTTCACATTCATATGATATATATATATACACACATTATGAAACCTGGTATGATACCTATTAATTTATAAAATAATCTATTTCTTTTGATGAATAACATGATTTTACACAATCATGGAAGTAATTGAAAAAAATATATACAACATGGATTTATAAACATTTTAAATGAAATAGTAATTATCTTCTAAAACACCTCTTTGGTGATGATTTTTTATTTTTGGTATATGTTTTCTCTCATAAATTTTAAAAAATAATAAGAAAAATAATTTCTATTTCATTTCTTCATACAATTAAAAAACATTGAAAAAATTAATTACATTTTGATAGTGAAGCCTTATTAAATATTCACTGATACTTATCCACTATTAGAATTCGATAGGCTCCTTGTGTGCATGAACTATCCTCATGTCATGATTTTCTTGATATTTAGAACCCTAATGTGATACATTTTTTTTATAAAACATTATATAAAATAGATAAATTGATGTCTTGTTATAAGATGATGTATTTAGTATATTAAAAATTGAAAAACATCATCACATGTGGTCAGTCTGTTGGGTATCCATGCTATAGATCCATAAAATAAATCATTTAATTATCCAAAATGACAACAATGAGTACCCAATGTTTCGTAAAAACACCAATGAATATGTAATTAAAAGAATTTTATATATTTTATATGATTAAATTTTAATGTTTTACCCCAACAACATTTTTATTCAAAACATTTTTTCATCCGTATGTTTTATTTCAAACAATTTTTATTGGCTTTCCACTATTTCACCAATTTAATCAAATTACATTTTATTATGTTCTGTAAAATTGATAAGTGGACTAATGAGTCTATATTTACATTAATTAGTTAATACCTTAAATTGTTATCCAACTATATTCCTGCAAAAAATATGAATTTTATTTACTCATAATTAACATAGAAGGTCATTTGTTCAAAAATAATAAAAATAACAAGCTTCATGTATACATTTACAATTGAAAATCTAATACATTCATACATGTGGTTTTATTTACATTCTCAAGATAAATGTAGTCTTTAATAGCCTCTTGGTAAATATGTTAATCCAAATCATCTATGTGATTACTACTAAATTGTTACTTTGTCGCTGCATGAACCATCAATGTTAGTAATTGGGGATATTGAATGGGAGGGGTAATGGATCTTTTAGAATATATTTTCAATCAGCTAGTAGATCTTGTAGGTGTAATTGATCTGAAATTTCGTTTCATACATACCCTTTTTCCACATATAATTACCTTCATCGATTCATACCATTTTTATTAATTGTAAATGTTTTAGCATTAAAATAAAATTTGAAATTAATACCTCCTTGTCGAAATTATTTATTATAATATATGATAACCTTTTTATGAATGTTTTGACATCATTCTCAATTGTATGAATATGTTTTTCATCATGTGGAATAGTTTTTTTTGTACTTGGATCACGATCTGTGTAAATATCCACTCTCACATGACATGTTGGAAGTTGCCTATTGTGTAAAGTGTCTTATTTGATATTGAACGTGGTATACCACATAACATGGAGATGTGAGTGTTTTGATAGATATAAATCACATTCATTTTCACTCAATATAATTTCAGTATATTAAAGGAATCAATGTATTCCTAATACAAATTTTGAATAAATTTATTTTGAAAATATTGTTTACCTCATCTAAGAAAACTCATTAAGGGGAATGACTCACCACAAAGCTAGTAGGGGTGGGGGAGATTTTATTGTTGTAGGTGATCTTGCGTTGTTTCTTCTCTTCTCTTCCCCACATAAAATTATCTAATAAACCATAATCCTAATGAATTTTTTATTCAATGCCAGAAAATTGTTGCTACATGTCTTCCATTTTTTTGTATCTTTATCCCACTGTGCATTTCTTTTTTCAAAATATGTTTGGTGTGTAAACCGAAACCCACACCGTAAACATGGCCATAATTTCCTGGCTACTTCATGGTCCATTAATGTAGGTGTTCGTTCAATATTTCTATTAATGATTCTAGTGTCCAATACGGAGATATAATTTTGGAATATATGTAATCATAGTTATATTATTTTGATTTATGTAAAATTGATTTTATTCATTCATTCAAACACATTAATCCCACAAATTTTCTATATTTTAATTTATTAGTATTCTTTCTTTATTTAACCATTCCTACTTTCATAGAACCTGATTTGGGATAGAAGTTGTTTTGGATTGAGATTCATCAATCTCAATATAGTCATAAGAAAATAATTATGTTGTTGATTCATGTCACATAATATTATTATGGTAGATTTAAATTATTTAACAATTTTTTCAACTAAAGCTTACCCAATCCTTAAATTAAGGTTAGGGTATATTGTTTTTTCTACCCATTTCTTATTTTCAACACTTAGTTTCTATTTCAAAAACTAAATATTCCTAATCAATTTCATTCATAAATGTATTTTAAATCAAATTATTAACAATCGTAATGTACCATAAAATATATCACCCAATGATGGATATTAAATGTATATCAATCTTCTTGTCTTATTAGATGTGCATACATTTGTGGTGGGTGAATTACTATTCCCTCTTCAGCATCTTTGAGATGAATTTTAATTATAGTTTTCTTGGAAGACTATGTGATCCTTTCCATAAAACAATACTATAAATTTCTTGTTGGAGTAATATACTACTAATTCACTCTACAAGGGACTATGAAGAATATGTCATTATTTAATTATATAATTTATTATTAAAATAATAAAATGACATCATAATGATTCACTGATCTCTTCCCAATTCATTATCCTATTTGTGGGAATAACATGGTTTATTAAATCTAAATAATTTGAAATGCACTACCAAGTGATGTTTCCAATGAATATAATGAACATGACCTTATTACGGTTAACAGGCTTGTCATGTGTATTCCATCCAACCTTTAATTTGATGAATTTGTTTTTCACCTTTCTAATTCTTTCTAAAACAATAAATCTGTATACGTTCTATTTTTTCTAGGACATTGGTTCTTCACCATCTACCATTTTATTAGTTTCAATATCATCAATATGGTGTTCCTCTATATTGGTAGCATTGACATGTGTAGAAGTTCATTGGTCCTCTATATTGGGAGTAGAATCAGGTTGAGAAACTATTTTCTCCTCCGGATTTAGAGCATCATCACATACAGAAGTTAGTATCTGTATAAGTGGTTCAATATAAAATTTAGATTTCGTAAATTCACTATTGAAAAGTGAATAACATGAGGTAATACAATTTATTTTAAAAATATATATAACATGATAATTTATATCTCGTATTTTTGAAAAATGAATAGAGTTAACCCCTCAATAGAGTATCAAAATCCATTAATTATGGTCTCCTATGACATATTTGACCCCATCTACATTAGGAACATTGAAAATTGATTGTAGTGTTCCAATGAAATTTTCGACCTCGATTGAATTTTCATATGACCCTTTAGTGGTTTTGGTCAAAAACAAAACTATTAACCCCTTTTGGTTTTTAGGATCAGGAATATAAAATACATGTACTAGCTATGATTCAAATGTATATGGTTTCTCTTTTTACACTTCCTTATTGAGATCAACATTCATAAATCCTAATTCATTTATTTTAATAGTGGTCTTGCTATCAATCCACTTGAATTGAAAAATCAACACTTGGAATTTTGTATAATTTAACTCCCATATTTTTTGATGATTCCAAAGATTGACATATTCACATAAATTGGATTTCTATCCTTGGTACTAGATAATTTCATCACTTCCACCCCAAGTCAAACCCCAATATTTTTCATGGTACTCTATTCATCAAGTTCATTTTTATATAACATATGACCATTAATTATAGAACCATTATATGATAATACATGTACACTTGGTCATATGGCTACCCATCAGTTTCTTTTGGAAATTGAATCCTCACATTCGTCTAACTATTCAAAAATTTGGCCTCAAAACCATACTATAAATAGTTGATTATGTGTATCTGATATCGATCATTTATCCCCTGAGGGATTAAAATGCCTAATAATTATTTTGTGGGTTTCATCATATGGGTAAACCTCTAATATCTTATTAAAAATGTAATGGTGGACCTACTCTTGATGGTTAATATTAATTATGACAACATATATTCAATATAATACGCCCCACAAGCGATCCAATGGGATGATATTTTAGTAGACCAATGTTTTCCACACCAGAAAAGTGGTTGGAAAATTATTTAATGGATTCCTTAACAATATATCATTCCATAATACAAACTCTAGAATTCTACGATTTCTAATATACCCTTTCAAAATATTCACGTACCATTCATTGTGGGGCATGCATCTATGATATACCGGACCTCAAAGTCTAATCCCTCTCACTAATTGAACCATTACATGAACCATCCTATCAAAGAATGTCGGTGAGAATAACATTTCAAATTAACAAAACATGATGGGAATTTCCATTCTTGTATTTAGAAGTTTCATTAGGTCTATATCATTAATTCTTATGAATTTGGAAAATAAATATAGTCTAATTAATATATGATGAATTTTTTCGGAAAATTAAACATAACTCTATATGCATTAGATCTATCATCAAAACATGATAGTCATGTGATTTTATACCCTTTAACTATAAATAATCTATTAAAACAATATTCATGATATCCAATGAGTACCCCTATGGAACCTTTACACCATTCAAAAATTTTAAAACCAAATATCTCTCTTGTAAGGAAATAATATAAGAATCTGAAGGAAGAAAAATCTATTTTTCACCTTTCACAAGAACCAAATCATCATGTATTCTATTTTCAATCATGTCCAACCTAGCCTTAATTACATAACCATATTTTTGGGGGAATTTAGTATCATTAAAATTACACTATCACATAATGTTTTGTCAACATGAATAACATCAAAAAATGTATAACATATAAAAAATTCTAGTATGGTAATTGAAAAAAATGATCACATTTTAGAATCTATTTTTTAATGTTTTTCGAAAAAGGTTTACCAAAATAAGCATCCATATATTTAAATTTCTCAAACATTTGATCACATGTTAGTAGATATAGAGTTTCACAACCTTAGGAACTCCCATCAAATGATGTCATCCAAGATCGGTACTTATGTAACCAGGGTAGAAATATATGGTGTCCAAGAAGCATTATCATCGATAAATGTTTCAACCTAATTGATTGTATTACTTTTTTTAAAAAAAAAGGTATACCCTCTAGTTCCTTTAATGATATATCCAAAAAAAATTCCATAATCATGAAAGTCATCTATCTTCCCATAATATATGGCTCTCACCATGAATTCTTCATTTAATTAAGAATCATACAACATAACACCTGAATACCACAACAATTTCAAATCATTGATCAATGGTTCAAAATAAAAAAAACAATATCATTAAATATTTATTTGGTTCTTGATATATGCATATATTACCTAATATATTTTCTTTTTATAAAAAACAATGATGGAGGTTTATAATTTACTAACATAACCAGCCATGTGTTGTCAATTATTTTTCTTAAAACCAAAAAGATTACTCCATCCATAGATAGAAAAAAATTATTTTTTCTCATCTCATTTCAAAATTCAAGATACTCAAGATTAATTCTCTTAAAATGAGGAGATTCTACTAGGTTATGAAGATTCCCATATTTATTTTTTATTCTCACACCACTTTAATTTCCATGCAGTATCATCACTTCTATATAGGCACCTAAAACATGGAATGGTTGTAAAGTACCGTAAATATTATTATGGATCCAATTAATCATTACATTATCTATAATATTCAACTTTTCACGTTAATTTAGTGATTTATGGTCCTTGTGAAATAGTATAAATCCAGTCTTACATGCTTGAATTCTTTCAATGATCATTGCAATTGATTTTAGAATTTGATTATCATAATATGTTCATATAAGAAAATCATTATATTTAGGTAGCATATCATTCAATAGAGAATATAGTTTTGTAAATCTATCCCCACTCTACTCTTTACCAGCCTTTAAATTATATAGATTTAGTATGTGTGAAAATGATGTATATTTAGTGAAACTACTATACAATAGGCTCTATGTGTAACTTTTAATCTTAACAAACACTTTTGAACAATCATGAAGTTAATTTTCAACATCCATTTTCATTTAGTCACTATGATCTTAGTCATCATTCATAATAATAATCGCATCCTAGAGAAGGTCTTCATTAGTATCAACACTTTTAATCATATAATATGATCTATAAAACATATTGATATCCCATTCACTATCGACATTAAATTTTTCTTTGTTTTTATTCCAAAATTTATTAAATAGATGTATTATGTGATAGATCAAGTGTTCTTTCTAATCCTTCTGACTAAATAGTCATGAATAAAAACATATTTAACATTGGAAAATGATTTGAAAGGGACATATGTATGAAAATTGTCATACATGATGAACTTGTCCACCCCAAATTCATTCTATTTTTTCATAAATTTATCATGTGTATATTTTCTATTTAGATCCATCATATTAGTTTATATAATATAATTTTTTAATAAAATAAATAAATAGTCAAAAGGGTCCTTTCTAATAATGGGACCCCAACATTTGAATTTTTAGATAGTTTTATCATGCTTTGAAGAAAATGGGTAATTGAATTTTCAAAATTAATTACTATTCTAGTGGTTGATGTTATCCTCTAAATTCATCACCAATGATCATCTGTAACTGGTATGGGATGACTCATACATAAGGGAGTTCATGTAATATATATGAATGTTCAGAAGAGATGGTGGATGAGTCTTAGAAAAAAGAAATAATAACTATTTGGGAGATGGAGCTGATAAGAATGCTAGTTATTTTTGCACTTTTTTGCTTGAGAATCATCCCCATATAATGCGAAAAAAAATTATATAGAATATTTAGTTTTGAAGATATCAACAAATTAAAACCATGCTGGTAATGTTGGATGAAAAGTAGGTCTAGGAGTTGAAATTGGGTAAAACATTATTTCACCTTTTGGGGGAGTGAGGTCATGATGGATATCTTATGGGTTGGATATTGTTATTGACATTCCCTTTTCATGGTGTTTTTATCAATATAAATTATTTAGGATGTAACACTGCATGATTTCATTGTATTTTATATGTATAAATTATGTTAATAGCGTATACTACACACAACACCAACTTGGCTTACGTTATACGTAAGATTGAGTTTTGGCAGAACAACACATTAGTATTATAATTATTAAAATGAAATATTTATTTATCAATTAAATATTGTGATATGAATAGTAACAATGGAATTATTATTATTATTATTTATAATTTTATCGCATAAATTAAACATATTTTTAATGAAATGTAAATGTTTTGTTAAAACAGTTATATATTTAGAAAAACTATTTTATTAAAAGAAATAATTTTTATGTCATTTTGTGACATATAATAAATTAAATATTAGACACTCAAAAAAATTAGTAAAATTGACTTCATTTTGGGATTCAGAATATCAAAATTATATTAGGGTATTTTATTTGTATTTTCATAAAACATTAAATTTTTGATGAATAATGAAAAAGACAGCATAGTACATAAAAACTGAATGTTTATTTAATTAATTATTATTTTTATTTAAATTTATTTTAATGTAAAAATAGATACATTATACATATATGAGTACAATGTAATTTAGTGGATTAATTTTATAATAAGATTTGATATATAAAATTTTATTGAATTTTTTAACGTCTTTTACACACCTTCTATGCACATTTGGAAATTTGCATAAAATGTAATTTTACCAATTTAGAAAATTGATTTTCAAAGATCTAAGAGACATGGTTGACATTAGTATGTAAAATGTGGTATAATAGGATGAAAATAATTTGTGGTTAATAGTAACTTTTGAATTTTATTTACCAGAGTTAAAAGTAAATAGGGTAATTAAAGGTAAAAATGATATTATAATTACCATAACACATCTTTTAATTATATTGGATATGTTTATTTCGACCAAAATCAACCTTAATAACAATATATGATCCTTTTGGATCACCCTAAAAAATAATATGTCATTTATTATATTTTATCTAAAAAAGAGTTAAAAGTGTTAAATTAAAATTTTAATGACTAAAATATTTTTAATATAGGGTTATACATAACATAAATTCGACTGTAAATATTCATTATAAATTTAAAAATATTTCTTAAGTCATGTTATTTTATTTATAATTTTTAGACATTAAATAATTAAATTTATTTATAACAGAATGATGATGCAGTAATTACCTTATTAATGAATGTTTAAAATGTCTGATGTTATAAATATCCAAATAAATGTAAATTGAGACCTGATGCATTAAACTAATTTTCTAGGTTAATTTGAAATGTTAGGAATTATTTAATGTATTTATTTCAATTTAATCTTTTTTACTTTCACAAAAATCCAAATACTAAATAGTGTCAAAATTGAAAAAAAATGATTTTTTAAAACAAATACTATATTATTAAATAACTTAATATAATAAAAATATACGGTTTGGAAAAAGGAATTATATAATGATAGATATGCCATTAATGAACCACTTTAGGTTCTATTGGAATTTCATAGTATGTTTCTTTACCAAGTAATATAAAAATATAAGAAGACATTGTAAAAGTTAAACTATTTAACTAAGAGTTGAATATAAAGGATAAGGTTAATATAATGACTTAATCATGTATTAAACCTATTTGTTTAAAAGATATTGACCTATATCCAACTTATCCTCGAAATAAAACCATTTATATCCATTATAAACTGAAAATTATTTTATAATAAAATAATAGTTAAATCATTTCTTAATGTGACCCTCCCCTCTCTTATAAAAGGGTACTTCCCTTCCATCAAAATCACACCTCCATAGACATTTTTCATGGCCAAAAACTACTCAAATATCCTAAAAACAACCCTAAATTCAATATAGTGGACTTAAATTGAACATAAATCAAACCCAAGAATCCCTTTTGATCAAATAAAAAATAAAGAAGCCAAAGAATATGAAATAATTTCATCACATCTTTGAAAGTTCTTTTCCTCTTCCATTTGTTCATTATTTTTTGTTTCCATATCAAAATAATAACTCCAGTACCTTCTACATACTAGGTTATTATTATAAATATGGTACAACCATATTCATTATTCTATCCATCCTATGAATGACAATGTCACCCTACGTGCATACGTACGATTTTCCGTCTCCACGTTGTGGTGTAGTTTTTTATTCAACAATTAATTATTTGGATGGGAATAATTGATTTAAATAATAAATATAACATGTTAATGATTATGTATATATGATATACCATAAAATTAAATATTAATTTACCATCAATAGAATTATATTGTCGTTCATGAGTACATATAGATTATCGTCTCAACGAAAATGATAAGATTCATTCCCCAACAGTACAATTCCAGAATAATTTTCATTTGATGATTTAAAAATGATTTTTAAGAAAATAATATCATTCTAGATATGAATCAAATACATCCTATCCAAAAAAATAATTTCTTACATGAAAAAGTATATAAATGAAAATGAAACAGTCTACACACAAAACTATGTTACTACTGAAATATTATTAACAAAGAAATATTAGAAGATCATATATATAAGGACTCGGCCATAAAACATTACATAATCATGAATTAAATGAATAATACACATTCAGGATATTTTCCGGTTTAGATTTTTAGAGAATTATGACATAACTTTTACATCTAAAATATTACAATGTATACACCTCTACTCAGTTTCAATTTTTTTGATAAAATAAAAACTCTTAAAAAAGAAACATGAATAGTTCCATGTTTTAGACAAAATCTATTTCCATTATCCCATATTTGACCCTATTCATCTTTATGTCCCGTGGAGAACATTTCAAATACATGGGATGAGCATAAAAAGCTCAATAAGGGATACACAAAAAAGGAAAACTGTTAGTTTTTCAAAACAACAAGTAAATCATTAATACTTCTTCATAAGTAATACTTTTCACCTTTATGAAGTAGTAAATACTCTTCATGGAATAAAATATCATTTATTATCCTTTTTTAACCAAAATATGACAATAAAACCCATATAATGAACACATAACATATTAAGGTAACTTGGGACATAAACATACTTAAATGGAATTACCACATGGTCTACTTCCATGCATTTCACCAAATGGAATATCCATAGAGACAAATTCCATACCCAATGCATTGTAGGTTATAACGTAACCACCCGTCATGGTTTTCATGACACCACCGATCATTTGGTTTATCACGTAACCACCCATCAAATGTCTAAGTACCATTACAAAATCCTAACACGTAAAACCAAAATAAAGGAATGATAACATTTCCACAGTTCAATCACCACATATCATTT
Organism: Viscum album; assembly: GCA_963277665.1. NCBI lineage: Eukaryota > Viridiplantae > Streptophyta > Magnoliopsida > Santalales > Viscaceae > Viscum > Viscum album. Next base: position 811,474,081 of record OY728122.1, on the reverse strand, counting down.
AAATATATTTACATAAAATAATCCTTTATCAAAACCATTTTCAATACAAAAATACATAAAAGAGTATATGGTATTTATTTTCTTATAAAAACATTATCACTTATTGAGGAATCCAAAGATCATATAGTACTTGCGGCGGTGAAAAGGTCGTTGTCACTACATACATTAAAAAGAAACATTCATTTTGCCATTTAGTAAAACGCTTCATAGATAAAATATTCCTTTTGAATAAATGTAAAATTCAAAATGGGGTTTATACATCGTATAAAAGAAATTTGTGTGTAAAACAAAGTATGCCTCAATTAAAGGAGATTGAGACGAAGTCCCTTACAATGACGATATCCTTATATTAAGGATAAATAAATTACATAATTATGTGTGAAAAATATATATACACCCAATATAAGTGGATATTATGTGTAATAAAATAATAGGCCATTCAAACATATACATATAACGACATAATCAAGAATTAGTGGTTTAGCCCAAAGAATTGAAATTGTGTAAAGAAGTTCCCATACAGAAATTCAGCATCCTAATGGTGCCACTTAAAAATTCTTAAAATGAATTGATGAGAGGAACAGGTTCTCTATCATAATATGAACATGAAAAGGACATTAGTATAAATATAAAAGAACAGCCCCAACATAAGAACACAGAGCTTAAAATAAATGACATAATGGAGAATACATGAAAAGAAAGGGAGAGGTAGGATCCCATACCTCAAGTACGACTTGTCTTGTTTGTTTCTTTATATTCCTAAATAATAAACTTTGGTCAATTTATAATTGCTTAACGACCACCTTTGAAGATTATTATTCAATTCAATTCACATATTATAATGTTATAATAATTAGTTAAATATGTGAGTTCATATTAGACGTTTTTGTCGATGTTCGGTACATGAGTAAAAAATGAACTTGTTTGAAAACAATTGTCCATGTAGTTATAAGTGCATCATATATAGAATAGTATTAATGATTTAAATATCATATAAATCCAGTATAAATTCATTTTGTACTATTCAATAACATTTTAGATAAAAATGGAATGCACCGTTCATGGAGACGGTAGGCCATACGTATGCATGAACGCTACTTTCATTTCTTTGTCATATTAATGGAATTAAAAATAAATGAGATATATATATATATTATAATTACAGTATAATATATGTTATATAGGTCACATAAGTTCACTAATTTCATTTTTTATACATTCCATGTATTGCATGAACGAGTCAAATCACTTCAGGGGGCGGTAGTCCACACTTCCTCATATGAAATTATCGCATTTACACAACATTCAAATCATAAATGTATGTTTTAAAAATAGAATAAAGAAGAATATAGAAAAATTAAATACCATATATATCATATATAAAATATAGTGACATTATAATGGCCACCATGAAAGGTGGTAGGAGATAATTGAACAATAATTATTTCATGAGGCAGTAGTTTTCCGTCCACAGAAATATTATGTTCTTCACCCATTAGATGGAGGTGTGTGTAAGTGTAGCTCTAATACTTCTTATAAAATCCTCAATTATATTTAATATACTGGTGTTGTTAAAAAAAGGAATAAAAAGAGTTTATGTGGTTGGAGAAGAAAAATAAAACAATAGAACATAAGAGAAGACATTACCATTGAATCGGGTAACTCATCTTGGTCTGAACCAAAAGGCTTTCTTGAAGTGATTTATGCCTATGGTAAGGCATCTAGGATGATTAGAGGGATATTGGGAGATTATTTGAGTTGATACTGTACGAGCCAAAGGGCTTTAGGAGTGTGAGAAATGGGTAGGAATTAGGGTCTTTTTATAAGGGAGAGGAGGGGATCTTTTGGAAATCTTGAAACTATTATTTTATTATATAATGTTTTTTGGTTTCTAAAGGTCTAATAATAAATAAATTCAAAGATAATGTGTCCCATGTTTTAAATAAAATCATCCAAAAATAATTGGAAAGGTGTTGGATATTGTTTTAAACTTTATCTTCTTATTTATTTAATTTATTCATTAATGACATAAACACTGCTTCATCATTATGTCATAAATAATTTTATTTATTTGATGTATAAAAACTATTAAAAATTTTCCATGATTTAGGAAATATTTTTATCTTTTTAAGGAGTTTTTATAGTCGAAAAGATAACTTTTATAACCCCTTGTAGAAATTCTTTTAGTAAAACAATACATGTTTCTGGCATTTTTATTTTTACATTAAATAAAAGGTATTAATAACATTATCTTACCCAAGGGGTTCCATGGGGTCCCAAAAATTGACCTATGTATTTTATTGGTCGACCATCACTCATTCAATAATGGTTGGACATGTGTGAAGGTAATTTCATATTATTATAACATTATTTTTACCTTAAGTTACCCTAATTACATCTAGTCGCGATTAATAAAACTCAAAAGTTATTATTCACCAAAAAAAAATTTATCCCATTGAAGCACAATTTACTTACTAATGATAACCATGTAAGTTTTATTTTTGAAATAAAAATCACAGAAGTGGTAAATTTTCATTTAAACGAAAAATCTGTTTTTTAACTACCACTTAGTGGTTTCACTATTCATCAAAAATTGACATTTTTCCTAAAAATACAAAATATTTATCCTAATCTATATTTGATATTACAAATTCAAAAATTATCTTCATTTTAAAAAATTAAAAACATAGAATTTTAATTAATTAATTTTATAATCTATTCCCAATGTCAAAACAAATATCGTGTTTTTCAGAAACAATATCTATCAAAAGATTGACACTTGATTTTGTCCAATTTCAAAGTGAAATTAATTAAAACGATCAAAATTGAATTAAATAGTAAAAATATAATATAATTACACTTTAAAAATAATTAAAAAGATAATATGACCATATAAATAAATTAGACTAAAAAGAGGTTTTGAATTAAAATACAACATTTTTCACTATTCATTAAAAAAATGAACACTATCAAAAAAATACCAAAAACATACACAAAGTAAATTTTGATGTCTTCATTATAAAAAAGGATTTTATTTTTTCAAATATAACATATAAAATTGACAATAAGTAGATTTAAAAAAGGTTCTCCATCAAAATGCGGTTAATCGACCTTTTAAATAATTTTAGAATATTTATGCTTAAAATAGGATTCATTCTCATTTTAAGACTCTATCATTTATTGGATAAATATAAAAATATTTAACAGACATATATAGTCATTTTGTAGTTAATTATGTTTATTCCCTCTATTACAGTGGCTAGGCATTAACTACCATTTAAAATAATATTATTATATTATTTGTGTGCAACGTAAGATTTCAAAGAATCTTGTTGTTGTGTATTGGGTATGCAATGGAACATCGCATTCCCTTTAAAGTAATACTCATATTTTATTCAAAAATATTAATAAATTTGAAAAATTCATATTCTTTATTTACCCGAGATGTTACATCCTTCCCCCTTTTGGGAATTGTGTCCTCTTAATTTTAAAATTGGGCTCGGAAACTTCATTGAAAGTCCCACATCGGAAAAAAAGTAAGTAAAAATATCACATAAAAAGAAGAGAAGTACAATGGTCACCCGAGTAAACCCATACTAAGATTTCATGTAGGAAAATTTGGATATGGAAGAAAAAACAAAGGGTCAAGTTCTGATGGAGAGTGATAGAAAACATGATTAGGAGAAAGTTAACCACCAGAAAATCACAAACTTCTGATGGGTTAAACGATATTTGATTCCCCAGTTGGAAATGTTAACAGACAACATTTTTGTTTTAAGTTAATTTTCATTAATGAATTTATTTATGATCTTAACTAAATCATAAGTAAATATACTTACTTGTCATGTAGACTTTCATCTCTTACTAGATTTCTTACAAAAACTAATATTTTCTCCAAAAGATGAGTATTTAGGAAGACTTGTTCACATTAATAGCACTATAATCAACTTCTTGAGAATCACCTAATCCAGAAAAGATGAACCATATATTTACCAAGTCTTTAGACCTTAAACAAAACCAAAATTGTTAGTACGAGATCAGATAGTACCCAAAAAAGATAATATTTTACAAAAAGAAAAGCTACTCTTAATATCCAAGATTTGTCCAACAAAACATAAATATTAACAAAGGCCATTCAATAAACTATTTTATATAAAATTATTCAAAAGTAATCCAAACTGAGATTGAATCCCAAATCTATGAAGGATTTAATCACATAGTCTTCCAATATAAATCTTAAAATTTATCTCTAAATAAAATTAGTTACTCTTAAAGTCTCATACTGAAAAGTAATTAACCTAATCACATATCCTCCATGAAAGGTTAATCATTTCCATAGATAACACAATATAAAATTATTCCAGATTCATAAGATCATATAACTAAAATGATTTAGTCATACTAACCAGGGACTTCACATAGTCTAGTGGTAGGTGATAAATCCCAGTCGCACTTTGGTTGTGGGTTTGATTCCTGCAGCTTCGTCTAACACGACAGGTTGTCACACGGTCTGTGTGTTGTCCTTTTTCCAAAACCATATAATTCTTAAAACATTCCCCAAAAAGTGATAAAATCTTCAAAACTAACCCTAACAAAATTTAAACTTCAGTTTATCTCATGACTTTCATTTTCCATCAGAACATATAGTAACCCATAATTACCTCAAAAGTAAGGATCATATAAACCCTAATGTTTACCTTTACAATTATTACCTAAACATCCACATCAAGTTGGTTCTCTCATACGTGATGCATTAGATAAATCATGAAGGTTCATGTGGTTAATCCTGACTCCAGATAGTTGGTTGAGAATAACCACATGAGTTCTCATTTCAGCTCCCATATCATTCAGTTGTTCTTTCAGAAAACTGTCACAGTTTTCCTCACATCCACTGTTACTTTGATGCCAGCTAGATCCAACCATTTACAAAAACCAAAAAGGTCAGTGTGAGTATATAATAAGAATCATAGTATTATATCTTATGCGGAGGGTAGATACTAAGATATAATTATTCATGTTATCTTAAACTCATTCACTTTATCTAAATCTATGACTCTTTCTGAAATCCTAACCATTATGGTAATGTCACTTATTCTTAATGAATACCCTAACCTCTAAAGTTATCTAAACCAACCTTTGATACCAACTATAAGAAACCAGCCTTAAAACATTACATGATCATGAATTAAATGAATAATAAACATTGTGGATCTTTTTAGGTTTATAGTTTTATATAATTAGGACATGACTATTACATGTCAATGATTACAATGTAGACAATTCTACTAAGTTTCCATTTTTTCCTAAAATAAAAACTCTTAAAAAAGAAACATGACTACTTCCATGTTTTAGATAACATGTCTTTATTTGATCCCATCCTTGACCCTATTCATCTTTAAGTCCTGTGAAAAACATTTAAAAAACTTGGGATGAGCATTAAAATCTTAGTAAGGGATACACAAAGAAGGAAAACTGTTAGTTTTTCAAAACAACAAGTAAATCATTAATACTTCGCATTATGTAATAATTTTCACCTTTATGAAGTAGTAAATACTCTTCGTTGAATAAAAGATCATTTCATACCCTTTTGTAACAAAAATATCACAGTAAAAGCCATATAGATAACGCATAACATATAAAGGTAACTTGAGATATAAAAACACTTAAATGGAATAACCACATGGTCGACTTCCACACATTTCAATAAATGGAATAGCCATATGGCCAACTTCCATACCCAATGCATTGGATGTTATAACGTAACCACCCGTCCTGGTTTTCATGGCTCCACCCATCATTTGGTTTATCACGTAACCACCCGTCAAATGTCCAAGTACCATTGCAAAATCATAACACATAAAACCAAAATAAAGGAATGATAACATTTCCACATTTCAATCACAATATATCTTTTAAATATATTGAAATAAAAGAATCCTTTATCAAAGAAAATTTCAACACCAAAATATGTAAAAGAGTATATGGTATTTATTTTATTATAAAAACATTACGGCTTGTTGAGGAAGCCAATGATCAATAGTACTAGTGGCGGCGGAAAGGTCGTTGTCACCGTGTACATTAAAAAGAAACATTCTTTATGTACTTTGGTAAAATGATTTGTAGAGAAAATATAAGTTTTTAATAAAAGTAAAAGTCAAAATGGTGTTTATACACCGTATAAAATAAAGTAGTGTATAAAAAAAATATTCCTCAATGAAAGGAGATTGAGACGACGTCCCTTACAAAGACGGCATCCTTAGATTGAGGATAAATCAATTACATAATTATGTGTGAAAAAAATAAATACACCCAATATAAGTGGATATTAAGTGTAAAACAATTATAGGTCATTCAAACATATTCTTAGCACGGAATAATAAAGAAGTAGAGGTTTAACCCAAGTAATTGAAATTGGGTAAAGAAGTTCCCTTACAGAAATTTGGCAGCCTAACGGAGCCACTTATTTTTTTTAACATGAATTTATGAGAGAAAGAGGGGGTCTCTAATCATATGAACATGATATGGACTGTAGGATAAATATAAAATAACATCCCAAACATAAGAACATGGAGCTTATAATAAATTACATAAATGAGAATACATGAAAAGAAAGAGAGAGGTAGGATCCCTTACCTCAACTCCGACTTGTCTTATTAGTTTATTTATATTCATGAATAATAAAAATTGGTCAACTTATGATGGCTTAAGGTCCTCCTTTAATGTTTATTGTTCAATTCATATTACATATAATAATGTTATAATAATTACTTAAATATGTGTGTTCATATCAGATGTTTTTGTCGATGTTCAGTACATGAGTCAAAAAATGAGCTTGTTTGAAAAGAATTGTCCATGTAGTTATAAGTAAATCATCTCCATAATAGTATTAATGATTTAAATATCATATAAATCCAGTATAAATTCATTTTATACTATTCCATAACATTTGGAGATAAAAATGAAATGCACCATTCATGGAGACGGTAGGTTGTACGTACGTATGAACACTACTTTTATTTCATTGTCATATTAATGTAATTAAAACTAAATGAGATATATATATATTATAATTTAGGTATAATATATATGTTATATAGGTCACATAATTTCATTAATTTTATTTTTTATGCATTCCATGTATTGCATGAACGAGTTACATCACTTGAGGGGGTGGTAGTCCACAATTCCTCATATGAAATTATCGAATTTTCACAACATGAAAAGAATAAAGGTATGTTTTAAATATAAAATACAGAAGCATATTTAAAACATAAATACCATATATATCATATATAAAATACAGTGACATAATAATGGAAACCATGAGAGGCGGTAGGAGATAATTGAGCAATCATCATTTTGTGAGGTAGAAGTTCTCCATCCACAGAAACAATATTTTTTTCACCCATTAGATGGAGTTTTTTTTAATTTAAGATCTAATTATTCTTATAAAATTATCCTAGTATATTTAAGATACTGGTGTTGTTACAAAATAAAGGAATAAAAATATTTTAGGGGTTGGTGAAGAAAAATAAAACAAAAGAACATAAGAGAAGACATTACCTTTAAATCGGGTAACTCCTCTTTGTTTGAACCAAAAAGGTTTCTTGAAGAGCTTTATGCCAACGTTAAGGTATCTAGGATGAAGATAGGGATATTGGTTAATTATTTTAGTAGAGTTTGGACTAGACAAAGGGCTTGAGGAGTGTCATAAATGGGTAGGAAGTGGGATCTTTTTATAAGGTAGAGGAGGGGCTCTTTTGGAAATATTGAAACTATTATTTTATTATATAATGATTTTCTATTTATAAGGGTCCAATAATCATTTAATTATAAGATATGGTGCCCCATGTTTGAAATAAAATCATCCAGTATGAATTGGACAATTTTTGGATATTGTTTTTAACTTTATCTTCTAATTTATTTAATTTATTCATTAATGACGTAAACACTCCATCATCATTGCGTCATAAATAATTTTATTTATATGATGTATAAAAATTATAAAACATTAACCATGATGTAGGAAATCATTTTATCTTTTTAATGAATATTCATAGTGGAAAATATAACTTGTATAACCCCTTGTAAAAATTGTTTTAGTAAAATAATACATGTTTGTAACATTTTTATTTTTACAATAAATAAAAGTTATAAATAACATTTTCTTACCCCAGTGGCTCCATGGGGTCCCAAAAATTGAACCATGGATTGTACTAGTCGTCCATGAATCATCCAATAATTGTAGAACATGTTTCATGTTAATTTCATACTATTATAACATTATTTTTACCTTAAATTACCCTAATTACCGCTAATGGCGGTTAATAAAACTCCAAAGTTACTATTCACCAAAAATTATTTTTATCCCATTTAACAAAATTTGATTAATAATGTTAACCATGTATGTAGGATTTTTGAAATTCAAATCACAAAAGTGGTAAAATTTCATTTAAACGAAAAATCTTTTTTTTTAACTACCACTTAGTGGTTTCACTATTCATAAAAAATAATGTTTTTCAGAAAAATAACAAAAATTCATGCTAAGCTATATTTGATATTCCAAATTCAAAAATGATGTCCATTTTACCAAATTAAAAACATAGTAGTTTCATTAATTAATTTTATAATTAATTTCCACTTTCAAAACAAATAGCTTGTTTTTAAGAAACAATATCTATCAAAAGATTGACACTTGCTTTTGTCCAATTTCAAAGTGAAATTAATTCCAATGAACAACATTCAATTAAATGGTAAAAATGTATTCTAATTACACTTTAAACCCAATTAAAAATATAATCTGACCATATAAATAAATTAGACTAAAAGGAGGTTTTGAATTAAAATACATCATTTTCACTATTCATTAAAAATGAACTTTATTGGAAAAATACCAAAAACATACAAATAGTAAATTCTGATGTCTTGATTATAAAAGAGGATTTTATTTTTTAAAATATAACATATAAAAGTGACCATAAGTAGATTTAAAAAAGGTTCGTGATCAAAATGCTGTTAATCTACCTTTTAAAAAACATTAGAATATTTATGCTTAAAATTGGATTTATTCGCATTTTAAGCCTCTATCATTTATTGTATAATTGTAAAATATTTAACACATGTATATAATAATTTTGTAGTTAATTATATTCATTCCCTTCATTACAACTACTAGGCATTAACTACCATTTAAAATAATAATACTATATTATTTTCGTGCAACGTAAGATTTCAAAGAAAATCATTGTTGCATATTGGGTACACAATCGAACATAACATTCCCTTTAAAGTAATATTAATATTTTATTCAAAAACTATTTATAAATATGAAAATTTAATATTCTTTATTTACCTAGGATGTTACAATATATGATATCATATTTATGTATTTTATTCTTGTATAATTATATAAAAATTATTTATCTATTATACAAGAGGTTAACATACCCTAAACTAAAGAAAAGTACAATGTAAGGAGTTTTCATCTCACTATTTATTTCTATGATATTCACACTATATTGCCACTATATCCTTTTTTGTGGTGTATGTACTACCTAAGATTGTATTCTTTGTGTAATATAACTTAAATTATTGGTATTTAAATCTTAATTGTATGATTTTTTTCAAAGATTATATGTTACATATGTTACCAAATCGGTAATGGAATTTCTAATTTCAATTTCCACTCATCGGGTTTTACAAAAACTTCATTGATTATTTTACTCCAAGATTATGTGTGATATCACAATTTATTTATTTATGTTGTAATTTCCACTCTCATTTGTGTGGATATACTTTTTATACACTTAATAACTCCATTGATAAATTCTAAAGTCATGGATATGAAATTTATAAGAGTAATCTTAAGTCAATTTCCATTCATTGAGTTAAACATCAAATCCATTGGTGTTGTTTTTACAAGAATATGTGTGAATGTTGTATTTTTGATTTACACTGAATATCCAATCATATTGATGGTATTTATATTTTTCAGATAGAATTATGTCATTGATTTTTCCTTAACCCAAGGATAGAATCATTATAATGGATTTCATCTAAATTTACATTCCATTGATACTTCTTTATTGTTATGCACCAATTCACTTTTATATAGTGGACATACTATACATTGACATAGTATATCATTAATCCCTTTATTCTGAAGATATTATAATGTTTTTATTACCTAAATTATCTATATTCATGCATCTCTCATTTGGTTATTAAATCATAATAGAATATCATTTTAAATGTCTTTAAGATTATTTTTATTAATCATTCTAATTAATAACCTTGTTTTAAAAATTGTTTTAAGTATTTATTTATATGGACCTGATTATTTTAAAATTGAAATTCCTTTTAAATGTTTTAATGTTTCGTGGGATTATTTTATTAAAACATATATTTTTACCTGCTTCTTGAAAATTAGTGAGACTTTTAAATGTTTTCAAGAAAATGGGATACTTATCTCAAATAGCTTTTCTGATTATTTTCATCTATGTCAATATCCATCATTATTATTGATTAACGTTGATTTATTATAATACAATCATCTTTATTATGTTGAATGAGTTAAGATTGCCTGTGGATGTGCTATTTTTATACCATTCACTGGTTGTGGTTAAAATATTAACATTTAATATGCTATTTTTGATACGAATGTTTACATTTAGGTTTCAAAAATTTCAAATGAGGAATGAATTGGACATTGTAAGTGGTGGGTGGAGCCTGTAATATCTCTTCAATGCATCGGTCTGTAGAATGAGACAAACAAGTGTCTCAGCACAAGTTCTTGAAAAAATTATTATTTGTAGTCTTGGAACGAGACCTTGACTATGTGGTAATGGTGTCTAACATTATGAATTCCATCTATATGAAATTAACTATTGATATTACATGTCCTCATTCAACTAGTATAATATCTATGTTAAAAAGTAAATGACATTATTATATTTATCGTTGCCATATTATGCTGATGTTTATGTTTAAAATTCTTGTGTTTTAGTCTTAAAATTTTCCTTAAATATTTATATTTTCTTATGATTGTTTCCACGGTATTGTTTTCCTTACTGAGCATATGAGCTCACCCCTTTCTTATGTTTTATTTTTCCAACGATGTGAAGAAGTATATTATGATTGACCAGAAGGATAACCTTTTGGATATGTGTGTGTTCTAAGGATACCCAATGTTGTTATTATGATTTCATAATGTAATGAATACTTATGTATGTATCTATTACTTCTATGGATAATAAACAAATAAGTCATTCAATAATTGATCTCTTATGATCAAGACAATGATATTTAATAATTAACAGACTCTGGGTAATTGCGGTCGTGGTATTACAGTTGGTATCCGTGGATGTTTAGTCCAAACCTATGAATCTAGATTTTGAAAAACTCAAATTAGAGAATGTTAACATAAGGTAATTTTTTTGTATTAGTATAGATTAAAACCCAAAAAGTTTGGTTGTTTAAATATTTTGTAGGTTTTCCAAGGAATGATATACTTGTATAGATAGAAATAGATAGAGGTGGATCTGGCACATATGTACCTAGGAGTGAAAACTCTGACACGGAGTTTCAAGATTGACCTGGGGTATCCTGGTAAATAGAAACAGGCCTTGATGTACTCTTGGTATTGACAATCCTGGGGGATATACATAGGGTATTTCATATTTTCCTTACAAACCATTATGAAGGATTTATGAGTAAATGTTTTCTCAAAGAAATGTTTTTTACGATTATGGATTATATGCATAAACATTTCAATTTATGATAGGTGTTTTAAAAGATTGTAATAATGAATTGTGATTCATAAAATGTCATAGTGTATTACATTATTCATAAATGGTGCCTAGTGGAAGGAATGAGAACTCAAGTAATACACATGATCCAAAGAGTAATAAGGATCATATCATTCATGGTCTTAAGACAAAATTTATAAAAGAAATAGTCTCCAACATATTAACATAATATGAAGAAATATTATCATGTGTTTATAAGATAACTGAATAATTTTATGAGTCTTGTGGCCTTGAAGGGAAGCTAGATAAGAAAATAACGGTAGAGAGAATGTTGGATAAAGGGAATAAGGGAAAGATGAATTTTCCTATATGTGAAAGATGTGGAAATAATCACTTTGGTAAATGCATGAATGGAATTTAGGTTAGTTATATGTTTTGAGAAAAACGACACCATGTACGTGATTGAAGAAGTAAGAAAAATGATTCAAATGTACAATGCTTCATCATCAAGGAGTTGGAACACTAAGAGAATCAATGTCCCAATCATAAGAGTATACCCCAAACACTGTTATTGGAAAACAATGATGTTATGATATTATCGCAGATGAAGAGGAATAATTAGTGTCTTTATATTTTTATAAATGAATTATTTTTTTGAGTGTGGTATCAACGATGTACTGGTTATATTAATTATGAAAATAAATAAGGATTGTATGGCATTACTACTTCATGGAGAATTTGAGATTATATGGTACTAAGAAAAGTGACTCAACAGGATGTTAAACTTTTTGGAAAATACAAGGATGAAGGATATATAATCCTTAATATGATCCTGATACTAAGGTAGTGATTTTGGAATAAGATATGGTTGATTTGGATAAATTATATTGGATATTTTTGACTACCATGGAACTGATTAATGGTTTATTTATTCCATAATTGTGGGAGTGTTCAAAATTTTTGGATATTAGGAATATATCTAGTATTCTATAAGTAATAATTGAGTATTAATATAATCAATAATGTGTTATGGTTATTAAGGGTGTTTCCAGGTTTTAAGAGAATACACAATGAAGGTACTCACATGATATTATGTGTGTAATGTTGACCTTCCTTATAAATTTTTGGACTATGAGGTAGGACCCAATTATTTTGGATAACTCTAAAGGTAGCTATGGATTATGTTGGACAATTGATAATATGGTTTATGGTTAAAAATTTTCATAATATTATTTTTGGGTTTTTTTATTATAAAAATGACATTCCGAAAGGCAGGCAACAACCTGTCGCGTCTGGTAGGGCCGCAAGACTTGAACCCACAACTAAAGGGTGATAAGGGTGCATCACCTATAACATGAATAGGTGATATCCTGGTATATTATCTTTTCGAGTGAAATATGAGTTTATGGTAGAAATTAGTTAAAGGATGGAACTAAACTTGTCATGAATTTTTTATTATTATTCTATGAGGATATTAATTCTTCAACATTTAGGAAAATATCATAAATAAATAAATATCCTCTCCTAATACCTTATGTTTTGGTGATCCAATGATATTTTAAGTCATCATATATTAATGGCTTTGTGGCCCTCAGGTTTCATTTTATTGTTCACTTGTTTGTGATTGATGAACTCAATCAATCCCTATAAATATTTATGTTTTCCTCTAGTTATATTCTCAAGTTTCCACCAATGTTCTCCTATTCCAAATATTAATTTTGTGGTTACCTTTTCATTTCACTTTCTCTCTTATTAAGGAAAAATTTTATGACCCCCATTTCGGATGAGGGTTTTCCACAAAGGTATTTTCCCTTTTTTAAATTTTCTGTTTGACGAACTATTTAAAATTATGAGGATGAAATTGATTGAATTAGGGGATAATGTAACACCCCCATAATTCATAGTACATTATATCTTAAAACAAAGTCAATAGCTTATACTGCATGCAACACTGACTTGGATTGCGTTATATAAAAGATTGATTTTTTGTGATACAACACATTAGTATTATAATTAGTTAAATTATAAATTTATTAATCAATAAAATTTTGTCTTATGATTACTGAAAAATAAATACTTATTATTATTTATAATGATTTCACATAAATAAAACATATTTATAAAGAAATTTATTTGTCTTGTTAAATTAATTATATATTTAGAAAAACTATTTTATTAATAGAACTAAATTTTTTCCCTTTTTTGAATAATAATAAAATTATTATTAGATAATCCAAAAAATTAAATTTGGTAAAATAGACATCATTTTTGGAATTGTATTATCAAAATTATCTTAGGGTGAATTTTTGGTATTTTTGTGAAAACATTCAATTTTTGATAAATAGAGATAAATACTCCATAGTACATAAAAACAGTATTTTTTTAAATAAAACAAATTATTTAAATTTATTTTATATTAAAAATAGATACATAATACCTATATTAGTCCAATTTAATTCATTGGAGTCATTTTATAATAAGATTAGATATATAAATTTAATTGAGTTTTTTAATGTTTTTAACCACCTGTTAAGAACATTTACAAATTTTCACAAAACGTAATTTTACCGCTTCTTTTAATTGTATTTCAAAAATATGAGAGACACAGTTTTCATCAGTATGTAAAATTTGGTTCAGCAGGATGAAAATAATTTTTCCTTAATTGTAACTTTTGAATTTTATTTACCACACTTAAAAGTATATAGGGAAATTAAAGCTAAAAATGATATTATAATTACCCTAACACATGTCCTAATTCTATTAGATACTGTTATTTCAACAAAAATAAACCATAGAAATAAAATATTATCCTTTTTATCCACTTCGATTAGATTAGGACATTTATTTTATTATATTTAAGGAATAGTTAGATGTGTTAAATTCATATTTTAATAACTAAAACATTTTTAATATAGGGTTATCCATAAGATAAATTTGACTATAAATATTCATTAGAAATATAAAATGATTTCAATGATCATGGAATTTTATTTATAATTTTTAGACATTACAAAATTAAATTTATTTATGACTCAATGATGATGAATTAATTATCTTATTAATGAATGATTAAAATAATTGATGTTATAAATATCCAAATAAATATAAATTGATACTTTGGATGAATTCCAATAATTTTCAATGTTAATATGAAAATTTATTATTAGTTTATTATATATTTTTTGAGGTAAACATGTTTTTGTGATTTCAAAAAAACCCAATACTAAATAGTGTCAAAATTGACAAAAATATGTTATTAAAACAAATACTACATTATTAAATGATATAAAATTCATAAAAATGTAAGGTTCTCACAATTGACTTATATAATGTCATATATTTCATTAATGAACCAATTTAGGTTTAGATGTAATTTTATAGTACATTTATTAACCATGAAAAATAAAAATACAAGAAGACATTGTAAAAGTTAAAATATTTATCTAAGTATTAAATATAAAATATAAGGATAATATAGTGACATAAACTTCAATAAAACCTACTGGTTGAGATTATTTAGACCTATACACTCCTTATCCTAGAAATAAATTCATTTGGATAAATTATAAACCGAATATAATTTTGTAATAAAATAATATATCATGCTTTTCCTAAAGTGACCATCACCTCTCTTATAAAAGGGTACTTCCCCTTCTCTCAAACTCACATGCTGAAAGCCATTTGGATCAGCCAAAACCTGCTCAAATATCCTCTGAAAAACCCTCACATCAACTTAGAGGCCTCACATTTATCATAAATCCAACCTATAGATCCATTTTGATCAAATCAAAATTTAATCACCTGAAGAAGATATAATAATTTCAACACATCATTCAATGTTTTCTTATTCTTACAATTCCTCTTTCTTTTTTGTTTCCATACCAAAATAATAACTCCAGTACCTTCTAAATAAAGTGATGTTATTGTAAATATTGTATAACCATATTCATTATTCTATCCATCATATGAATGACAATGTCACCATACGTGTGTACGTACAACTTACCGTCTCCACGTCATGGTGTAGTTTTTTATTCAACAATTAATTATTTTAATTGGTATAAAAATGAGTATAATTTATGTAAATAATAAATATTAAATTTTAATGATTCTATATATAATATATACCATCCAATTAAATATGATTTCACCATCAATAGAATGATATTGTCGCCCGTGCGTACGTACAGATTACCGTATCCACGAACGCAATAAGACTCATTCCCCATTGTAACTATTCAAGAATAATTTTCATTTGATGAATAAAAAATATTTTTTAAGAACATTATATCAATAAAAATCATGAATTATGTAACAAAACATATAAATGAAAATGAATATGTCTACACCCGAAACAATGATAATACTGAAATATTATTAACAATGAAAAATTAGAAGATCATATATGATATAATATTTATATATGTGTTTATTGTATAATTTATTATCAATGTTTTAACTATTATACAAGAGGTTAATATACCTCCGACTAATGAAAATTAAAAGGTAAGGGGTTTACATCTCACTTTTTATTCCTGTGATATTCGTAGTATATTGCCACTATTTTCCTTTGTGTTGTGTATGTACTTCCCAGGATTGTACTCTTTGTGTAATATAATTTTATTTGTGGGTATTTACATCTTAATTATATGATCCTTCTCTTGTAGAGTTTATGTTTCATAAGTTACCAAATGGTTTAGGGAATTTCTAATTTTAATTTCCACTCATTGGGTTTTACGCAAAACTCACTGATTATTTTAATCCAGTATTATGTTGGAAAATGAAAATTTATATATTTATGTAATAAATTAAACTCCACTTTGTGTGGATAATCTTATGATACACATAATAAATCCATTTTTCAATTATCAAGTCATCGATATGAACATCATAATAGTAATCTAACCTCAATTTCCATTCTTTGAGTTAAACATCCAAGTCATTGGTGTTGTTTTTAAAAGAATTTTTTTTAATGTACTCTGATTTATTTACACTGAATATCAAATCATATTGTTTTTATTTATATTTTTAACACATAATTATTTCTTTGATTTAACCTTAACCTAAAGATACAGCCTTTATAAAAGATTTCATCTCAATTTATATTATATTGAGAATTAGTTGTTTTTATGTGCTAATTCACTTTTTTATGGTTACACACTGTACTTTGACATAGTATATCTTGAATAAATTTATTTTCATGATATTATAAATTTTAAATTACCTAAATTACATGTATTCATGTGTTTCTCATTTGGTGAGTAACTAAAACTAAAATATCATTTTAAATTTTTTACAGTTGTATTCTCGTAAATCATTCGCATTAATTTCCATGTTATAAAATGGTGTGAGGGAATTATTTATATTGACATGAATGATTTAAAATTAAAATTCCATTTACAATATTCAATGGTTTATGTTACACTTTGACTCAAATATTTATTTTTAACAACATCTTGATAAATAGTGATAATTTTAAATGTTTTCAATAAAAATAGGATATTTCCCTAAAATAGTTTTACTAGTAATTTTCATCATCATCAGTATCATTAATTAATCTTTATTGAGGTGGATTTTTTATAATACAATCTTCAAAATTGTATTGAATGAGTTATGTTTGACTTTTAATGTGGTATTTTTATACCATTCATGGTTTGTGGTTAAAATATTGACATTCCATAAGCTAGATTTAAAAAAAAATGTTTAGATTTATGTTTCATCCATTTCATATAAGGAATTCATTAGATGTAGTATGTGACGGTTGGAGCCTTCTATAGCTCATCGATGCCTCAGTAGGACACATGAAACTGACTAGTGTCTTGGAACAAGGCCTTGACAAAATTAATATTTTTAGTCTTGGCACGTGGCCTGGACTATGTGGTTATGATGTCCGAAATTATGCATTCAATCATTATGAAATTAGATATTTATATTACATGTGAGCATTCGAATAGTAGAATATCCAGTTGAAAAATTAAAAGGAATTATTTTTTTTTATCATTTCCATATTATGTTGATGTTTATGATTAAAATGAATGAGTTTTATTCCTATAAACTGCCTTATGTTTTTATGTTTTCTTATGATAGTTTCCACTATATTATTATCCTTATAGACCATCTGAACTCACCCATTTTTTATGTTTTATTTTTCCTTAGATATGAAAATATATATTATGATTGAACTGCAGGATATGCCATGGGATATGAGGGTGTTACAAAGAGACATAATGTTTTTATTTCCTTTTAATAATGTATTGTAAAACTTATGTATGGATATATTACATCCTAGGCTTCTAAATTAATTCGTCTTTAGAGAGTTGATATCTTGTGATCAGGGTTATTTTTTGTAATAACGCACTGACTCTGGGTAACTACGGTCGAGGCGTTACATAGGATGTATGATTCTATTTGTCTATGAGGTCCCTCATAGTTAATATGATCATATAAATACAGATTGAACCATTTTTTACTTAAAAATGCTTGCATTTATAAATATAGATACAACTCATCCCATTGATAGATCATACCAGATTTTAAAAAATGAATCTCTTCAATCTAGTTTCAAAACAAAAAAAATCCATATTAGAATTCAATGTTAAATTTAAAAGATCAATTTTTTAGATCATCATAGATATATAAAAAATCATCCCCATTCCAAAACATCATCGAAATCCAATTTATTAACATTAAAATCAATCATTTATCATTAAAATCACATTTAAAGTATATAAAAATGGATGAAACCCCAAATATTGATTGTAATAATGGAGAAAAAAATATATTTTTTGAAACCCATATTCAGAAAAGAAAATAATACTATTGAATATAATAATGGTTTCACAAATAAAAAAATAAATTATTATATTTATTAAAACATTTTTAACAATGAAATTTAATTTCAAGTCATTATGTTTAAAATAAGGTTGTTAATGAAATGAAAACTGATCAAATATCTTATATTTCACATCACACCTCTTTATTCTATCAACATTTTCTATTCATTGAAATGTTTCTATGTTATGGTGTAATACCTCATAATTGTTTTGGAATCCAACTATAATGATATGGAAACTTACATTTTAATGCGTAAACCATGGTCAACCAATTTTATTATGAAATGGATTCGAATAAGTTCCCCCTAAGATGCATTATTAAACATGAAATCCAAAAAATCCAAGATACTTTTGGAATTCATTCAACAGTCATATAATATCATCCATCCAAATTCTATATGTAATGATTTAAAAAATCAATATAATAAAATAAATCGTGATTATACAAATGAACTATTAGTAAAAGTAATAATCCTATTACAAATTTATAAAAAAATATAAATGTTTAATTTATGGAAATATCATATTTAAAATTATAAAAGTAAAAAAATTTTGATATATTGAAAAACTATATTGGTGTAAACGTATAAATTAAAAATGTATATATATTTATATTATTATATAATATTTTTGATATATGTAGAAGTATAAAACAATATATAATTTATAAAGGATTAAATATTTTAAAGAAATATACATAATTTATAAATGTATATAAATTTATAAAACTATCTAAAATTATATATTTTATAAATGTGTACATAATTTATAGAAGTATATAGTTTCATAAATTTGTAAAAGTATAAAATTATAATATATAAAAATAAAATGTATGAAAATATAAAAGTATAATAATTTATAATGAATGAAACTATAACTATATATTAATTAATAAATCAAGAAAACTATAAGGGTATAAATAATTAACCAAATTTTACATTTAAACAGTATATGTATAACATGATATACTATAAAATATTTAAACTTTCATAAATTTAACAATAAATAAAACTATAAAACTATAAATATTTAATAAAAATTATGATTAAATTACATTAGTACAATATGACATACTATAAAACTTATTAAAGTGTATAAATTTAACAACATATAAAACTATTAATTTATAAATGATTAATAAAATTACATATATATTATTAAATATAATAAGATATATTATATAAATTATAGATATATATATAAGTATAAAAATTTATATCTAAAAGTGAAAATATAAAAAATTATTCATATAAAAAATTATAATATTTTATTGATTATTATTAAAAATTTATAAAAGTTATAATTGATGATAATAAAAACTATAAATTTTTGTTTGATTTAGGAATTAGTTTTCTGTGAGTGAGTGTTAGGTTGTTCGGAAGGAGATGAAGAATGAATTTGCATGGGACTGAAAATCACAGGCATGTTATCACTAGAAAAATGTAGAACTCGACACTCATCGACCACTTGTCCAAACATCTAATAATATCAGACGGATGAGAACACAAAAATAATTAATTTCATCAGCACTCGTTACCAATCATGTTTATTAGACAATGATTAAAGAGGGGATCCATTTATCTTAGTGCATCACACCTACAGGTTGTGCCCGGTGTGTAAGAGAGTGGAAATGTGGAAAAATAAGGCTTCTTTCATGTAAGGAAAACAAAGACAAGGGATGGCGGGTTGGTCTGCTGTATGGTGGAGGGAGGGAGGCTGACCTATAGTGGAGATCAACATAGGGAGTTTACTGTATAGGAAGAGGATCAACATGTAGGGGTTGTTTGTTGAAATGATAACGCCACATTTTTACACATCCATGGAGGGGTGGACCGGTGTTGGTGGAGAGAATCCATGGAAGAGGATGTTGGTGGTTGGTATATTGTTCTAGTACCTCATGGATGGTTGTTTTTTGGATTATTTGTTTAGTTTATTGAGTAAAAATGATTATGCACACATCAGTGTGCTGTAAGGTGCACTAGATAAAATAGTGCAGTTGGAGGCGCTTACAAGACAAATCGGCACATACCATGAATTTGGAGAGATGGATTCATCAATAATGATGACCGGTGGTTGCAGTTTGATCTAATGAAATTAGAGGGAGAACTCTAGTTCAGTGAAGGAATAAACCTGTGAACTATAACATCGCCCTATTACAGGTTTTTTATAAGAACAAAAACTGCTTTCATCAGCACTTTTAAAAAATCATTGAAAAAGAATATTTTTTTGAGATATCAAATTGAAATAGATGATAAAACTACTCTTCATGAGGGTTTTAATTACAATAATTATATCCCATTACTAGCACAGGAAAAGTGCTAGTAAAATATGTCTTTATGAGAGATAAAATACTGCTGATAAAGAGATATACGTGATAATATTCATGTGTCAGTTTCATTGGGGTAAAATTACATAAAACATAGAAACACACACCATAAACCCTGACCAAAATGGAATGTCACAACCCCTCAATTGATAACCCACCTATGAAGCCTTATTTATTCAGTACATGACCTGAAGGCCCTGTGGGAATAAATCCCATTATAAGGCACAAAGGTCCAACAAATAACAAAAAGGCCCAGTGCAACGTGCCTACATCATGATGCATGCATCATTAGGTCTATGCTAGGTATGCATCACCACCTTTAGGAATCATGTGCCATGCCTATGTCACCACTTGCCAGGGAAAATTCGGTCTCTCAATGATTTGAACATGGGTCAGATGCATGATTAGGGGGAGCCTTTACATATTAGTTAAGCACCTCGACTATATCATAATAATATATTTATATTTATATATATATTTATAAAATTATATATATAATTAATATACATATATGTATTTTTAATTATAATTATAAGTAAACATTTTTACATATTTATATAATTATGTATATTTATAAAATGATAAATATAATAAATATTATTATTATAATTGTATAATTATTTAAATATATATTTTTTTCATTTATAATTATAATTATAAATAAATACATTCATAACTATCTGTATATAATTATATATATTTATTATATTTATTATTATATTTATAGTTATATTTATAAAATTATAATAAATCTATTTTTTGTAATTTTATAATTACTTAAATATATATAATTATTTATTTATAATTATATTAAAAAATGTATTTAAAAAATATCTATAAAAATATAAATATATTTACATATTTATATAATTATACATAAATACCCACACTACATTGGATTTTTTATATAATTTTATATATTTAGATCTATTTTTAAATATATAATTATAAATATAATAAATATATTTATCATTAAAATATATTTATTATAATTATGTATTTATTTAATTTTATATTTTTTATTTGTAAATGTATTTTGAATGAAATATATTTATAATTTAGTTATATATAATAATACGTATATAATTATAAATATAATAAATATATCAATTATAATTTTAAAATTATTTCTATATGTATTTATTTAAAAATATTAATAATTATATATATATATATATTTAAAAAAATTATATATAATTATTAATATATTTATATTAATATATATATTTATTAATATAAAATTATAAATATCTTCTCAGCGTGGCTTCCAGTTTTCATCTGGCCTAAGCGTTTCATCTCCAAGGTGAAGAAATCTTCTTCTTCCCTATAGTTGGTTATAATTTGGTGAACATTGCTCTGGAACTACTATGAAATTCTATGGATATGGTCACGGGTTGTTGTTCTGTTTTGAGGGTTATGGTTCTGTGAGGAAATATGCAGCGACTTCGTGTTCCTATATAGATCCAGCGATGGTCATTGGTGTGGACGGCTATGTTTTCGCTGTGGTATTTGTTTTTTTGGGCCATAGCCATTTTGAATTGAGTTTCTGGGTTTTTTTGTTTTGAACTGTGTATTTCTAGACTTTTCTCTCATTAAACTATGATTGT
Source organism: Viscum album (assembly GCA_963277665.1). NCBI lineage: Eukaryota > Viridiplantae > Streptophyta > Magnoliopsida > Santalales > Viscaceae > Viscum > Viscum album. The sequence continues at coordinate 811,451,568 of OY728122.1, read as the reverse complement.
TTGCCTCTAGCCTTCGGGCATGTAATGGGTTACCGTATCCATGTTAAAATGGTCTCTTTTATTTTCTATTAATAAATATGACTCTACACTAAACTTTCCGAGTATAATTATAAATATACTAAATATATTTATTAATTAAATATTTTTTATAACTTTATTATATATATATATATTTATTATATTATTAATACTTTTTAAAAATGATAATTTATATTTATAATTGTAAAATAAAAAAGTTAAATTAATTTTTTTAAAATAAATTAAATAGTTTAATTATATAAATTTGAAATGTATCTAATATGTAAAAAAATAATAAATAAAAAATAATAAAAATTATTCATATAAATTAAAAACATTTTGAAACTATTATATGTTATGTAAATTCATTTATGTATAAATAATCACCCATGGTTTGCTGGGGTGGTGGGGGTTTTGTGGATTAGGGCGTATTCGTGGGGTCAAGTCCCCTTTCTAGCAATTCATTTGCAGTTTTCATTGTAGTGTTTTGTGCTGTAATTGCGATTTTACCAAAATATCAAATATATGTATAATTAAATATTAAAAAAAGATTAAATATATTTTTACAATTCTTAATGAATGTATACTAATAAATGGATAAAATAATTAAATAAATTTGAAAAATAATATAAATTGAATTTGTAATATTTGTCTGAATTACAAACATATATATGTACAAATACACATACACACATACACACACAAATACATACATACATGTATACACCCAGATAAACATCTACACAAGTAGTTATACATATACATATATTTTAAATTATTTAATATCAATTTTAATATATATCTAAATAAATATATTCATTAATTTGTTATATAATTGTTTAAATAAAATATTAATATTTTATATTTATTCCAATTATATACACTATTTTTAATCATTGTATAGAAATAAACAATTAAACCTATTAACTAGTATAAATTTGATAATTTTTTTTATATAAAATTAATTAAATATATTTAATAAATATATATATATATATATATTTATAATTATATTTATAAACAAATATTTTAATGAATTTATGTATATAATTATGAATATAATTATATAATAATATATATTTATATAATTATATATGTATATTTAGAATTATATATATTTCTTCATATATAAGTTTATATACATTTAAAAATATTAATTATATATTATTTAAATATATTTATTATAATTTGTTAATTTATTTCTAATTATAATTATAAATATCTATAATTATAAATAATTTTATATAAATATAAATATAGGTGCATAATTATATATGTTAATATTATTATATATATTGATATAATTATATATATATTTTATATATATATTAATATATAATTATATACAATTATATATAATTATATATAATTATATATAATTATATATAATTGTATATAATTTTATATAATAATATATATTATAAAAATATTTAATATTTAAATTTATTTGTAATTTTAATATAATTATTTAAATATGTATTTTTTAGTTTAAAAATTTATAAATACTTTTATTACAACATTATATATATTTGAAATATTTTAATATATATTTTAATATATAAAATTTATATTAACTATAAACATGTTTTTTTAAATTAATGTATATAAATAAACATTATTTTTTTAATATAAAAAGTAAAATTATATATATAAATATATTAATCCTATTTTTTAGTAAAATGTTTCATTAGTGCTAATAATATCACTAATGAAGGTAAAATGTTATCATCGCTAAAAAGGCGATTATAAAAGGGACACTTTTATCATCTTTTTTTGTGCTGATAAAAGATACCTTTTTATGTGCTTTTAGCTAGCACTGATAACAGTTCTCCATTTATCAGCAATTTCTGTTTAGAATTTATAAATGATGGTACACATGTGAGGATTTATGTTCCTGGTAATATAAGCATAGGGGTGTTGATTTAAATTCTCTTAAGTGGCATGAAATGTTTCTCATATTCATCTATCCAATGAATCTTGGCTCCCTTTTGAGACATCTTCGTGCGTGGATTATATTATCATGAAAAATTATAAAAAAAGTCGATAATATCCAAATAAACCAAGAAAACTACAGATTTCTGTCAACTTAGATTGTTTGAATCAATATTCAATAACCTTCATCTTTGGTGGATCTACTCATACACCATCCCTTGAGATTATATGTAACCGAAATGAACCATTTTTAGTCGAAATTCAAAATTTGTAAATTTTTTATAAAGGATCTATTTATTTAGGTTCATAGTACAATTATCATGTGATCTACATTCACTTACGTGCACTTTGAATAGATAAAAATATCCCCTATATAGTCTACAACAAACTGATCAAGGTAATCTCTAATGTCTCTATTCATTAAATATTTGATGATATTAGGGGTATTAGTAAAACTGAATGACATCAATATATATTCATATTATCCATAATGTGTATGGATTGATGTTGGGGTAAAATCCTCCTTCTTAACCATCTATTGATGATAACAATAATGAAGGTCAATCAGGGAAAAGTATTGATTTCCACACAGCTGAAAAAAGTCATCGTTAGAGGGAAGAAGATACATGTTTTTAATTTTGATCTTATTATCCTATCGATAATCAATGTATAGTCACAAGAATCAATATTTCTATTTAATATAATGAATAGTTTAAGCCCAAGGTGATGCACTTGGCTAAATGAATCCTTTGTCAGGGTTTTCCTAGAGTTTCATCATTAATTGTTGAATCTCAATCACAAATATTCTATAGGGAGTCTAAAAAAATTTTGTGGCACAAATTATGTGTCCTATTGATAAATCAACTTCGTGCTTCAATAGAAGGATTAGAAAATCCTCTGGAATGACATTAAAAAATTCCCACACAATAGGATTATAATTTTTTAGTTCCCACAAACCATATAAGATAAACACCCCTCTTTAATAAGAATTTAAACCCTTCCACTGGATGCGATTTTCATCAGAATTGTATTGTTATCATTTCACTAATAGAAGATCATAGATTGGATTAGAATCCAAATTGTGACTTACCTTACATAAAAATTGATGTGGAATTTATGTAAATAAAACCAATATATTCCTAAGATAACATCAAAATTCATCAAAGGAAGAATGTAATCGTTTTCAAGAAAAACATTCTTGCATACTTAATCATGTGAAGAATCATAGTCTCAAGATTTAATCATAGTACCATTTTGGGTTTTCAATACTAATTCTATATCTAATCATTTGTATGTAATCCTTATACCGTTATAAAATAATTCAAATATGAAATATTGGGTATATCCAGAGTGAAATAAAACATTTGATGTTCTAGATTGGATAATAAGAGTACCTTTCGCCATATCATTATTTCACCCCTCACCAAAAATAGTGGTTGGATGAAATTTACAATTTTCTCTCATCTTAAGAGGTTATTTGTGTTGATCACCATTATTAAACCATAGATTTAGGCACTTGTTATCATAATTCACAATACCTTCGAAATTGAAACACTGAAGTGTGAGAGGTTCCTTATTTAGAGCATTCTCATTATTCACATCAGTAGTTAACTTCTTCCAATCATTTCATCATTCACCCACAAAATGAAATTATTTTGGACACATAAAACCTTCATCAGTCCCCATAATATAATTTTTGTCATTATTTATACAACATATTGAGCATAATTGAAATATCATCTTCTTATCTTAATTTTTCCTTGATATTCCTTCAAACACATTTCTCTTTTTTTCAAAACCATTATATTGATATGTAACTATACATATATTTCCACCATAATAGCACGTTAGAAAAATCTATTCATAGTTATTAATTATATAATAGATAACTACCTTTAAATAAATTGTTTCAACACACCAAAGAAATGATGAACCATAATTTCTAGTAGGATGATAAAACAAGAAGCGTACATTACAAGTTGTATAATATTTTTCTCATAGTTTTCACAAATTCATCAAACTTTTGATTCAACCTATATAACTCCATTACCATCTTTGTATGATGAATATTCATAAAGTACATATTGAAAAATAATATCTTGAACTCATACAAATCTATTGATTCAATGTCATCATGTTGCCTCATATTCCTGATATGATTACAACATTGATCCAATTCACCATCCATGGTGTAGAAATTTTTTTTTCTTGATGTCCTAAACATATGAGAATGTAAATTAACATTATAGTGGTGCTATTACATCATTCTTAAACTAGTGGATCAAAAGATAAACTGAATGAAGGGGGATGTTTCCTTATGAAGGAATCCACATAATTAGGTACAATACAATGTTTTTTTGGAATTTCATCATGATTCATATCCTGATAACATTTTTTGAGCATAAAAAAGACATTATATATTCAATCTCCCATAAATGTTAGATGATAAAGAGGAAAATTATTGAATCTTTTGTCACACTCATAATTAAAATGATTCCTTTTTGTTCATTCCATTGAATATAAGAAAAAACCATAGTGTAGGAAACACTAATCATAATGGGGAACCACATAATCCAAAAAATTTACTTATTGGATGTCTAAATTAATACACCTTATTTTTAATATGTTACACTATAGGTTTAAAATAGTCCATTAATTATTATATTATTTTTAAATCTTTTATGATGGTTTGTACGATTTTAATTTAATTCTAATTCATATACACTAGTAGTGTCAAACTAGGTGTATAGTAAGGCCCATTTGTGTAAACCAAGTAGTGATCAATTCTAGCTCAATTCACCATTTTTAGAGGTATTACCCCTAGGTACCTCTGTACTAAATCCAAATCCACTTGTATTATCCAAAAAGGATGTGATTTCTTAGAAACCACACACTCTATCATTTACCATAATTCCATGACATTTTCATATACATTGACTCATCCTTAGACATATCCTTAGAAATAACCATAAGGATTTCACAAACTTATTCTCATCCTACATTCCAAAGGTCAAATAATCCTATCCTCTAACACTAAGTATAGTGACGTTGGAAAATATACACCGATATTACATCATTTTTTGAATATTTTATACATTACAAAAACACATTCCAAATGACTGTAAAGGTATGGTTCCACTGGAAACGTATAAATGAAAAAAAATGTTCATTACTAAACTAAATCATCTCCTAACATGTTCTTCATAAATAACACCCTTCATAGAAAATATTATATCAAGGATACCCACCAAGAAATTTGTGAAATTTTAGGCTTGGGATAACCACTCATGTACCTAATTAATGATTTTAATGACTTTCCATGTTTCCTCATTCTGGATTGGTATAATTTTCCATGAAACAATTGTGCTTATATATTATTAATAATTAACTAATTAATTGTACGGAGATATGGGTTCCCCCCGTGACATAATGAAAATGAAATATATGTGTTCCAAAAGATCATAAAAAACAATTAAATCATAACCCATGAAATAAAAATGGGTTTCACAAACATTACATGACATGTTAGCATATATTTAAGTTAAAGGATTCATAATCATTTCACAATTTTTTTATTTCATACCCTGTGGAAAAAGGTGGGATTTATAAGAAATCTATCTTGTAATATACCGTGGAAGAAAAATATGTTTCATAAATATATTTTTATCATATACATAAAATATTAAGAGAAATAATAAGAATCATATCCATGAATCCTAACAATATTAAATCATAATTAACATTGAAGGACGTTATCTTTCATGGAAAATTATTTTAATAGAACACATGGAACATTTATTTTTTATGGAATATAGAATTTTTCATTTGAAAAACAATTAAACGTTTTTCAAAAATAATTTTATTTGAAAATATCATAGAAAAATAATATATTAATATTCATGTAAAATAATGATCATGACGATGGGAAAGTCAATTCATTAAGAATATGTCAAAACAAAGATTCCTTTCTCATTTTCAGAAAAAAACAAATATGTTAATTTTGGAAAATGGAATAATGATTCATTTCCAATTTATTTTGGTAAAAAGTATAACATGTGAAATAGTTTCATTAAAAAATAACTTAGAGTATTTTAAAATACATTTATGAAAATAATTTTATAAATCATTGTTTTCGATGAAAAAAGGGATTTTGAATGTAATCAAGTTATTTCATAAAAATATTATTTTTGAAATCATGAATACATAATGAGAGGAAAATAAATGGAATCCATTAATCATAATGATATAAAATTATGAGAAGGAAATTCATGAGTTTTATGAGATATAGATCATATGATTTCATTATTAGTTGAATATTCATAAACAATCCTGATAAACCATGATACTGTAATATTAAAAGATTTCCACATTCGTAAATTCGACTCAAAATCCATATAAATGAATAACATTAAATGAAACATTTAATATCATGAAAAAAAATAAAGTTCTAGATTAAATTTATATAAATATAATAGTATATAACTCATAGAAGTAGATTGGGGAAGAACATAACTTAGGTCTCCAAGAAGGTAATTTGAGCCAAAGATCCCTTATTGCTATGGTAGATTTTAAATAATAATCCCCATGAATGATATATACTCAAATGGTTATTTAAATATTATTAATTTTAGCAGAATAATTGTAAAATAAATTATTGGGTATTATACACACTGCATATAGTAAATAAGTGGTGAACATTGCATGTGTCTCGTAGATGTTAAAAGTGAGATTAAAATACCTTACCTTAAGTCTCTAATTTCTTCATTAATGTTCAGACCTCTTGTATAAGAAATATAATTTTATTATACATATATTAATGAACTATAATTATATATATTATCATATATTATTCACTAATGTCCTTTTATTGACTATTTATTAACAATTCCTAGTTAAAATATGCTTTTGGTTATACCGACTTTGTTTTTCATATATGTATTTATTTTTCATTTTCAATTGTCTTACATTATTTATTTTTTAATAATATCAAGAATGTAAACCATGATATAAATATCATATATATTATGAATATATGTATTTATAGTGATCTATAAAAGTTAGGTATAGAAAAAAAAATATACACCATTCATGGAGATGATAGGTCGTATGTACGCATGAACATTGTCTACATCTTCCAAATAAAAATAATTAAAGATAGGTAAATTATATATTATCATTCAAAAATATTTTTTTTAATAAATATATAATAACTTATTTATACTTATCCTCAATATATAGTGACCCATATCCCAGCAACCCGATACTGGAGCCTATAACCATTACATTGGATGAGATACAAGATTAATATCTCAAAGTACATATTGTTTTAGTAATCATGGAAAACTAGATACACACATGAGTCTTGTATTTCAAATGAGTACATAAATTAAAACATAAACCTTATTTTTTTTTTCTTTAGTAAATTTATTCCATCTAGAATATCCTTTTATATCATTTTTAGTATACTTTATGGAATCCTGGGGAAAGGAAAAAAAAATGAGTGAGATCAAATGATTCGTAAGGGTTAGGTACAACATAATCCATCATGAATCTATAATGAATAATAAATATCTCAAGGTAAATAGATTAAAAATAATTCAATGTAATTAATAAGCTAAGAGTGAACTATGTATATAATTTCCAAAGGTAAATAACTGAACACACATGCAATGAAATTAATAAATGGAGAAGGAGGTCCCAAAATAATATTGGAAGGTAAATATATTAACACATATCATATTTAAAAATTAAACTTTCAAATAAATTCATCCATTCATTTTGTAATAAATGAAATATCATGGATAAAAATAATAGAAATACTGAATGAATGCAATTCATAACTATTGTACATCATATATGAGACACATAAAGCCCTACACCATAGAGACCTTACACAAGTCGGTTTAAAAATTCATTTATAACCTCATTTAATCCTGCCTAATAATTATTCTCAAGATACATTTCAATGAATCAAGGGGATATATAATGTATGGTCCCCACTCATTATAGCCACCCTACTTTACCTATATGACTATTACATAATTTTAAATATACAAAACATAATAATGATACAAATGTTGGATCAAACAATTTAGTGACATGGGGAAATTATAATTAGATATAACATCTACGTAATAAAAAATAAAAAATATATAATTCCTTATTCCCTAGATTTTAATTGGCCTTCTCATTCTGTTTAGTGCGCATAATAACTTGAGGATATAAATAAATGAAAGGGGTGAGCTAAAAACTCAGTAAGATTATAAATAAGGACATGATTAAATATAACATCGGTGAGTATAATAATAACCATCATAACATAATCATAGGATCATAATCGTATTCCAGATTGGAATATTTATAAAAATGAATCGAATGTGGTAGTACATAAAAATGATACATCATGTCTTGGAGGAAAAATACAACACATAGTTGTGAATACATATAATTATATGTTTATGCCTAACATATGTGCATAATCACAAAATTTTAACTGATTGAAATTATAGAATCATGTTCACACATATTTCACATTATCTAATGATATAAATCACATTAACCAATGAATTAGAGAAATTTTTAATTTGTTTAACACTTGTCATATCATAACATTTACATAATTATTGTACGTCATATATGATTCAAATAAACACCTACACCATGAAGACCATTAATGAAAAGGTATAAAAATTCAATTATGAACCAAATTAATATGGTTGAATAATTTTTCACATGAGACTTGTTGATGCATCAAGGGTACATATAATTTATGGTCCCCACTCATTATAGTGACCCTACATTTCATATACAACTATCAAATAACATTAAAGATAAACAACATAATACTGTTACAAGTATATGATAAAATGGTTTAACTTCATGGGTAAATTATCAATATACCTAAAATTTACCCAATAAAACATAAAAATTTTATAATTCTTTATTCTCTAGATTCATAGTGTCCTTCTCATTCCCCTTAGTACAATTAATCACCTGAGGATATACATTAATGAAACATGTGAACTAAAATCCCAATATGGGAATAAACAAGGACTTGATTAATTATAACATGGGTGAAAGTAATAATAATAAACATAATATAATAATAGTATTATTATCCTATTCCTGTTTGGAATCATTACAAAAGGCATCTAATGTAGAAATATATAAAAATGAAATATCATGACTTAGTGGCGAAATACAACACGGAGTTGTGAAAAAAATATAATATCATGATTACACCTAACATATGGGCATAATAAGAAATTTTTCATTATTTATAATGATAGATTCATGTTCAAGCATATTTCAGATTTTTACATGAGGCAAATCACATTTCCCAATGCATTAGGGCACTATGTAATTCTAGGAACACCCATCACATCAAAACATTTACATAATTATGCAAGCCACATTGAACACATAACAATCATTTCTATAAAATAACCAATGAAAAGGAAATGGTATTTCTGAGAATTTCATATTTATGAATTAAATTTGGGGTTCCTAAAATAAAATGGTAACAACATAATTGGTATAAGAATCATAAAACTTGAGTGAAAAATAAACAATCTCAAGTGAAGTCAAAGATGTGTTTTTTAGAAAGAAGATTTTTTTTCAAAATTTATTTGTATTTTTCATAAACCAGAATGGATATATTTATTTAATTGAAATGAAATTGTCAATATATACATATAATTTAGGAATATAAACGAAATACAAATTAAAATTTTTTATGAAAGGGGAATAACCCAATGAAATGTAATTGTGTTTGAGAATTCTCTAACCTTATGTCCAAATGATTTCATCACATTAATATCCTATATAATATAATAATATTTATTAATTTATAATTAAAAAATATCTAATACATTTATTAGAATCATTTAAATTTTATTATGTATGTTCATGGCCATTTTTATCACTTATGGAGTTCAATTTCATCATTTTGGAGTGTTCGTTTCCTTGGTCTTCATGATCAGATTAAATGTTTATTTTAATGGTAGATCATTTGAAATGAAATTAGTTATCCAAAATTGAAATTATCTGTTATTAATGAAAATATATAACATTAAAGGGTCTTAAATATTATTTTACTTCTATATATGAGGTTTATTTATTAGATAAAATGTTAATGGTAATTCTTTATATTAATTCGTCCAGTTTTCGATCACTAGGAAATAGTTTGGTTTTTTTGAACTATGTAATAATGTTAGTTACAAAAACAAAAAAATGGTGATGAATTTTTTTTAAAATACATATCATCAATTGTAATTTTTTTTGACAAACCATGAAGGAAGTAATGGAAAATGGAAAAAATTTGTCCTTGAATGTGATAAATCAACACCTCACTGATGGTGTTTTCATTTTTAGAATTCAAGGGAGATGACAAGATGTTTGGTGATAGCTTATTACATTATTGTATAATAAAATTACATTATATATAAGATACTAGAGTTATTATTATACATGTATAAGGGGAAGTGAGATGTGAATAAGAAAAAAATAAATTTAAAATAAATTAAATGAAAATGAAAGAGGATTTTACCTCATGAAATCTTTTCCTTGAGAACCTCTTTAGGGAAAATGGATTTGTCCTTCTACAGAAAAAAATGGTCCTAGAAGTGTGGGATTGGATTGGGAAGTGTAATGGGTAGAATTTGGACAAGTATCAAATATTTTATAGTAGAGAAGAAGAGGTAGTGAGGGTTGGTATTTATAGAGGAGGGGATGGGTGATTTTTTTATTATTATTCTAATTAGATTATTATTTTGGCACCAAAATATGAATAGATTCAATTCTGATGAATAAATACAGAAATTAGTGTATTAGTTTTTAATATTATGGTTATTAAATCATCCATACCTCAATAATGACTAATGTATTTATGTATTTTCCAAACATGTAAAATTATAATATTTCACTATTTACCTAAAATTCAACTTTTTTAGAAATATCCCAAAAGATCATCATAACCAATTTTTGATATGAAGAATTAAAAAATGATCTCGATTTTATGAAAATAATTTTTTAAATATGATAAATTGAAATTTTAATTAAATTCAACATTTATTTAGGAAACATAGATGTTGAAATTTTATCTACTTTTATGACACGTTGAAAAATTACTTGAGGTTTCATAAAATTATATTATAATCATAATAAAATTAAATATTAATTTATGAATCTATTTTATGAAACTTTATTTTATTTTAAAACAAAATACTAATTATAAAATTCTAAATATTCATTTACTCTTTAAAAAAAATTCCAAAACATAATTGATTATTTAGAAATTATTTATTTATTCATACCATGATATAAATATATTATATTTTTATTTTCAAGACACCACAATTTTTTTCACACATTCATAGGTGAGGCTATAATACTTTTGGCCTATTTTCTATTCCTAATGGTCACGTTACTATTCCAAAGGTCATGTCACTATTCAATTGATATAGGATCATTATTTTCTAGAAATACGTTTTATTTCATTTATTATTCATTTTTAATGTCTGTATTATGTTTATAATGTGATTTTTTGGGTTTATACTCTATGAAATAATTATAAGAAAGGAAATTCCATTGATAAAATAATTGTATGTTACATTCTACCCCCTTATGAAATTTTTCCCCTGATGTTCTGTTTTACATTATAATTTGAAAATAGGATAGGGTACTTCTCTTATATTACATCTTCTAGTTCCCTTGTCTCTTATTCATACTTATGGTTCCTCTATATTACATTGATCTAGTGAGTAGTATTTTTACATAGAATATTTTTTCTATAGTCTCAGATCTTCATCGGTTACTCCTCATAAGAGAATGCCATTTTTCAAATGTACCACCTCTGAATTCATTACCCATGCATTATCTGGTATTTACATTATCAAGAGGGATACAATGAATACATAATGTTCTTGAGACATGGTCGGTAGAATTTCTAGTAGATAGTCTAAAACTCTGACAAGATGATAACTCTTGAAGAGGTTGATGTACCTAATACTTAGCTTTCCTTTCATCCCAAATCCCATGATCCACTTCCCTAAAGAAATGTTGAGGAATAAAATGTGTTCAACCATGAAATCTAGGTATTTTTATTATTGAATGAATAAATTTTTTTCAACTTTGGGATTCATTTATGTGATATTAAATGTTTTTTACTTTCTCTACCATTTCATCAACTATTTCGTGTCCAAACAGCTTCTGTATAGTGACCTTATCACTTTATGTGGACATTCTGCATCATTTACTGTAAAGGTATTCATATAGATCCATTGGAATTCTTGAGTGAAAATTGTTGTTGTATGAGATCTCTAGAAAAGGTACATGTTGGTCCCCCCATCCATTGAATCCATAGAACATGATATCACCATGTCTTCTAGTATCTTAATTGTTTTCTCTGATTGGCCATCACTTTAAGGATGATAGAATGTATTGATGTTTAGAATAGTGTTTACAGAATGCAGGAGACTTTTCTAGAACACGGTGGTAAATATCATATCTCTATCGGATTCAATCGATAGTGGTTCTACATAGAACCTTAAAACGTACCTAATATATATTTGTGCTAGTTGATCCAGTGTGAAGATATATCAAATTAAGATAATGTGATATATTTTTTGTGAGGCAATCCACAACAACCCATATAGCATTTTTCATGTGGATGTCTTTATAAATCCAATGAAAATGACCATTGTGATTTTTTCCCAAATATATTTTGGTATTGGTAATTGTTTCTTCCTTTCCATAGAAATTTTACTTTAATCCTTCACTCTCTGACATACTAGGAACATTTTTACATCTTTAGTGTTCTCTATATTCATATTGTCCCACCAATAGTTCCCTCATATATCATGATACATTATTGTGTATCATGGGTTGATAAATAAATTTGAGCTACTCGAATCATTCAGAAAATCAATATTTGTCTCTATATTTTAAGGTATACATATTCAAGGGCCAATTCTTACGACTCATTCTTAATCAATTTTTATTTCTAATTTTTTATCCATTCTAATAGATTCCACATTCTTCTCAATATCCACATCATCTATTTGGGAATACATTATTTTATTCATGAGAGATGGTCGAACAATCATTTGATAAAAATATTAATCATGTTCCTTATTTAATCATTCCCTTTTATAACCATCTTAAATTGTATAATATTTTATCCTTCTTAATTCTCATGATTGAAAAGGTTTTAAGATATTTTCTATATAGAGATTTTAACACCTTGTTTTCTTTACCATGATAATAGTTGATTGAGGATTCATAATAGTTGATGATATCTATCCACTATTTCTAGCACATATTATGATCCATATAAGTGAATATATATGTAAGGATTTTATAAAAAGTATATATGTCACAGTTCTCCTCATAGAGATAATGTCACTAGATTTTCAATGTGAAGATCACAACAGAAAAGTCCAAGTCATGTGTGGTATACTTTTACTCATAAATATTAAATTTCCATGAGGTGTAGTCTATCATATTATCATTTTTCATCAGTATATATCTTTATCCCTTCTTTGAAGCATCACTGTATATTTTAAATAGTTCCTCACTTATTAGTATTGTGAGTACTGGTGTAGTGATAAACCTCTTTTCTAAACATTTGAAGGTGTCTTCACATTCACTAGACCATAAAAACATCACACACTTCTGAGTATATTTGGTTAGTTGGTTTGAAAATCATGATAAATTTACCAAAAAATGATTGAAACACCCAACTATAATATCAAAACCTTGGATCTCCATTACTGATGTTTTCTTAGTCCACTCTTTTATTTTCATTATCTTGGAAGGGTCCCCATATATTCCTTTTTTAGTGATAACATGCCCCCATAATGATACGTCTTCAATAGAGAACTCACTTTTATTGTACATGGAATATAGCTTCCCTCTTTTCATGTTTTTTATTTATAGAGACCATATTTCTAATAATTTATACATTGGAATATTTTTAGGGATATTTTCAGAGATAGAAATTGAGACAACGTGTGATTATGAGTCCCAATATTCAAAGAATTAATTTTTTAAAAATATTATGTATATTTTATAGTATTCATGTGATGGATGTTGGATATCTCTCAAATGGTAGAACATATCATAAATCTAATACCAAGGTTGAGTATGGAATGTAGTGTTTGCCATAGGTAGGAAAGTACATTTTCTAGTGTGGGACTTCTACATAAAAATATACACAGGGGGAAATCTAAAATGAAATAATTAAATTGATTTATTTTATCTCAGACATCATTTCAAATTAATTTTTAATAGTGACTCTTAATGTAAATCATGGATATCCATTGAGGTCGTAATGGGGGGTTTACCTATGTGCGACCTAAATTGAGATGGCATAGGATGTTCAAATTCTACCAACATTTTCATAAGAACCACTTTTTATATAAATATGTCATTAAGGTTATTTAATTAGGATTTCCTCATAACCATTCCACTGGTGGAGTGATCTCCCCCACTCTTACTATTGGTGGTTCAATAGAGAAGATATCCAAATCTAGGTAGAAACTGTGATTTTTTATTCCACCACTTATTTGTGGATATTTATCATTGAATTGATAATTTTTCATTGTTTCTCTACCTATTTCATGCATATATACATGAATATTTCTTTTGTGTGTGCCTCCTATCATACGATCCAAATCTAGGATGAATTGTTTTTTCATTAAGGCTATGCAACATCAAATGAGCCCAGGGAAGGGAATCAGTGGTGTAGATCCCGATGATCCTGGCTATGGGAGGTGCAATGTCATACAAGCAGAGGGAAGGGCGGTGTGACATTGGTAAGCCTGGTTTGTGATGATGAATCTTCAGTGAGATTCAATGAGAAATAATGATTGTAGTGAAAGATCTATGGGAGATCTGTTATATGATTTGAGATTTATGGTTTGTTGTGTGATATCTGGATAGTGTGGGAGGAGAATCCACATAGGGGAAAGATCCTACTTGGGGTGCACCGCTAGGGTTATAGGATGTGGGAAGAAGAAATAGTTGAAATTAAATGAAATAAAGTATTAAAATCATTATTCATTAGGGATGGATCATTAAAGACATGATGGGGGTGTATTACATTTTCTTTGCGATTTATTATTATCAATATTATTATAATATTAAATGTAATGAAATGAGTGTTCATGGAGAGAGAGAGGTTCTTGATTTCCCTTTGTATGAACAAATGAAATAGGGAGAGGCTATGCGCCTATTTCATTTTCATTTCTTCTTATAATAATAATAAAATACTATTATTGATGTTTTTGGTAAAAGAAATTATTTCATCTGTAATGTCTTTATATGATTTAAAATGAAGAACTTTTAGAGGCAGCATGATCCTGAAATTGAGATGGTCATTTTATGTCCAATGCTGTATACCATTTTTGTACTCAGGCATCTGGTCAACGAAATTACAATTAATAATAAAATTATTATTATTGCGGGATATTGAATATGACATATCTCACTCATACATTGTCAGAATAATGAACCATCTGCGATGTTGAGACCCTGAAAATAAGACAGAAATTTAATTAACAATTTTGGGTATTTAAATTGAGATCGAGGTGTGGGACCAACGAATCTCAGTTTCACCTTGTTAGGGGAAATACAACCTTTTCACTGGGTGTCCATTTTGGAGGATTTAATATTAAATCAATGATATTTTTCCATGTGGATCATAATTTTCTAATCTATATAAGTTATTTGGTGATCGAGACATGGGCCCCACGAAGCACTGTTATTGTATGATGCAGAGAGATGCATCTTCTTAATCAGGTTTCGGATATGGGAGAATGAATAGATTATACAAAGTAATTTTCATCAAGTATTCCAAATATGTCATACATATGGTTTTTTGGGGCCATTGGATGAGTAGTTTTTGTGATATTACATTCTCCCCTCTGGACAAACAACATGCATCACATGGTTGTCAGCCTTTTTTCTAGATGTTCACTATTATTTGGGAGTGCATTGGAATGTATAGGGGTAATTATTTATAGTTCTGTACCTGACGTTGGCTAGGTACATGGTAGATGATGAGGCAAGGTCACACATCGTTTGGTCCCAACATACGCAATGTACCGCATAATGAATATTTTATCTCTCATATCTCATTCCATTGGACTTAGATTTTGGCGCATGAGTACTCTATCTTGAGTGATATTTCACGTAAAATAAAGTTATTCTCTCCGTAGTGGATTTAGAGATGTGATAAAAGTTTTTATGACGAATCAAATGATGACTAGAATGTAGTTCCTCATGGAATTCTGATAGTTATTATCTAGCAAGGATACCCAGTGTTCAGTAGTGCAACCCGAGAGGTAGCATCTAATAGGTACTACTAGTTCATTTCCTTGGTGATTCTTGAGATGTACCATCTTGTTGGGATGTCTAGAGATGTTCTGGGGTTACCTCCATTTTTTCTAGTAAATGGTCTCCAGACGATGTTTTGATGTTACCTTATGTTTTTCTAGGATGTAATTCCCAAAGGCAGTTGTGGGATTCACTCCACCTGGGCTAGTTAGTGGGTCCCATCGATGACATTTGGTGGGTAGTACCCTATAGCTAGGCTAGCCAGTGGGTCTTTGTCGAATTCTCAGTGATGACCCCCCTAACGTACTAGGGCATAGATAACCAATGACTAGAGAGGAGCCTTATATCTAGGATGGGAATGGGATATCCACCATGCTAGAGTATAATCCTCTGGTCAACTTGGTTATGGGTCCTCGAAATTTTCTATGTGGAACCCTCCAGTTAGGATGGGCATGGTTCCTTGACCTTTTCTATGTGGAACCCTCCAGCCAGGCTAGGTATGGGTCCTCATCATTAATACATGATCTATCATCTATGCGACATAGTGAAAAGACGTGTTATAATGTACTTTTGGACTCTCGAGGAATAAGGATTCATTCCCTACCATGATATGTCCTTGTGACCTGACCTAAAACCATTTTGGAAAGAAATTGTCACCCGAAGAGGATAGTATCCAGGTGATGTGATTGAGTCCCACTGACATGTAGATCAGAGGAGACATGTGGGAAGCTAGGAATATATATAGGTTACTTGTAGGACTATTGGCTACTCACATTCGTGGACTGAGATATGAGATGGAGATCCCCTTACTCTCTTGTGTGGGATTCATTTACTATGAATATATATATATTCTATTTAATTACCCACTCCATAGTTTTTGGATACTTTCCTTCTAGGATAGGTGAAGATGTGAGAGGTAATCCACATGCTTTCCATGTCTATCTTCTCATTGTTGGATGATTCTACTCTCTTTTGATGGGTATCAAAGACATGATGAGAAGTTAATCTTCTCATAGATTCAATCTCTTAATGTTTTGGATGAGATTACTTCACTATATTTTTTGAATAAGATATACACACTATTATCGTAACTTGTTCTATCTACTTATCCCATCTTTAGTATATCTGTGTCCACTACCTTAAGCCTTAAAGACATCCTACTGATTATATTTATACACCCACATGATTAGTTTTTTCTGGTACTTGGTGTGGCCTTGCAGAAAATAGACAAGATGATCATGACATTAAATAAGATTAGGGTTATAGGGTACCCGGATCGCGTTCAATGGTCGTATCTTGGGATATAGGAGTGGGGCGCTCTCAACTTTTTTATTTTCCACTTTTATACGGGTTGTGAAACCCTTCTAGTTAGGCATGTATTTTCCCCTTTACATTTTAGTTTACATTACATCAGCTATACTTAAACTATTTAGAGGATGAATCTTGTTTGTGGTTTATATATATATATAGTAGTGTTGTATTTTGTTTCTCTTTTCCTCTTCACTTTTGTATTTATTTGGTTGCATGTGTATTTGTATATGTTCTTAAGAAAAGGCCACCCTATGTTTTTTTGTGTCATAAACACTTATTTCCACCTCTATCCTATGTAGGAGAGCTTGGGGTAGTTGCAGATTGAGCACCAAAATGGTTCTGGTCAAAACATTAGTACAATATAAAAATTCACATCATGTTCCACCTAGAACATTAAGTATATCACAATATTATTAATAAATAATATTCAATAATTATCAAGGTAATATCTAAATAATCTATTCATTAATTCCATGAAAACTATCATGAGTATTATTTAGTTTGTAAGGCATCAATATGAACACATAGTGTCCAAACATCAATATATAGGATTTCTTGCGAATATCTTCGTTCTTAATCATTAATTGGTGATATTACGACTAGGGGTCCACTATATGGAAATAAGTTTCCACCACATAGTTTTTCAAACAAGTTATCTATCCATGGGATGGGTTAAATTTTTTTATTGTGATTTTGTTGAGCTGATGATAATCAATGTAGTGTCTCATTGTTCCATCCATCATTTTGTCCGAGAGAACTATCACACTGCATGGTGAATCACTAAAGCAAATGAGACCCTCGTTTGGATTCTCTTAATTTTTAATCTTCAATTGTTACAACTTAATGGTAGAAATTAGATAAGGAGTATTTGATATATAAATTGATCATATAATATGTTCAATTGAGAACTCATCCTCTTTGTCAGTAGTAAGGCTAGGTAGTTATTTGGGGAACAATTTAGTGTGGTTCCTCACAATTAGCATGTCATCAATCATTATTCATTCCTTTGTATCAATCATTTGATCTTGATATGATTTCTAATAAGGCGATAATATCCACTATTGATACAATGATTCTAAAGGAGATTCATCCACCTCATTATACTTGTATAGAATTGGAGGATTCCTTGGGATGTGACATGTGATCTCCATTTTCTGATTGTTGATGTTGGATTAGTATAATGGTAGCCAATCCATTCCCAATATAACATCAAACTCCTCCAAAGGACGTGAGACCTTATTTTATTATAATTTAATCCCACAAACATTAACCAAGGATGAGTAATGTTCTTTGGATGCAAATTTGATTACCTTTTTTAGTTCTAACTGATATCCAATCCTCTATATTTTGAGTTGGTGTTTGAACAATTAATCTAAGCATGCAAGATAATAATTAAATGAGTAGAACCATAATCATAGAGTATGTTAGATATTCTTTAATGAATAACTAGTGTAACTATAGCCACATCATTTTATGGCTCCACCTTAGTAGTAGTGATGGATTAATATTCCCCTTATTATATTTTCATTGGTGGCTACCGGAAAATTATCCTCCAGGAGTTGAGCTTTAGTGAACTGGCTTGCAATGTTCCCTTTCCCCCTATAGTTAAATCATTGAACCATAGGTGGTGCAATACTTTCATTGACCTTATTTTATAGCATCCCCGTGTCTTATTGAAAATCCCAGCACAGTGGCCATCTCTCCCACACTTTATGTGTTCCCAATCACTTTGAGGTAATTACTATTATGATTATTCCGAATTTTCTGGCATGTGAGTGGTTGAGATTTAATTCCCCATTTTTTATTAGATCCTCCATTTTGAAATATTTGTCTTTAATTTATTAACTCCATATCCTTGTTACCATTCTCCAAACTAAATATATACTTTGAGAGCATGTAATGACCCAAAATTACATTAATGGAAAATCCCTCTTGATCCAGTTAAATGTCTCTTTATGAAAAATGTTTTTATAAGATGTAAACTTCTTTGGTTTTATGTTATGAATTTTGACCGTTTTTAATATAGCCTTTGAAAAGTGATCACATAATTAGTATAAATATAGGACCTTAACAAATCCAATTTAATCAGACAAAAGAAGCGAAGGCCTCATCCAGTAGAATTTCGCCATACGAAGCCCATTTGTCAGAGCTCGGTAAAGAGGTGGCATCCTTGGGCTTCGCCATTGACCAAGCCCAAGCTGAGCATCACCATGTCAAGCTCAAATGGGACCGTCTACGGGAAATGTGGAAGTTGATAGATATTACCAATCGAGCGATGTTATCCAAGCCACCCCAAGAGTCTGTCACCATCGCACACCTTACCCTTAGGTCTTATGCGGCTGTTTTAAGGGGTTATGTAACAAATAATTAGTACTATGTTCACGTATATTATTTTTTTATATAATAATGAATATAATTTATAGTCATTTTTGATACATTGTAAATAGTTTTTAAATTACAAATGGTGTGATTAGTTATTATATAATTAAGAAATCTATTTTATTAAATTAAGGGATTATTGAATAAAATAATATTTTCATAAAATAATAATAATATTATTAAATTAATTTTTGTTAAATAAATGATCTTATTATTTTATGAATGCAATTAAAATTTTATATTATGGTTTGAAAGCCATTTCTGTCAAAACCCGTGAATTTTCGATAAATGTTGGTTTTTATTTTAAAAGTGAAAATTAACATATTTAGAAAAAAAATTAGATAAAATTAATGTCATTTATATAATCAGGATATCGAAATTATCCAACGGTGAATTTTTCATAATTTTCTGAGACAGTAAAATTTTTGGTTAAAAATTTAATATCGTTTAAATATATAATTGTTTAATGACATCATAATGACCCAATGGTGATGTAATAAAATACCATAATCATTATGTTCGGCCAATATATGTTTTAGCATTAAAATTATCTGATTTTGGGTTTTTTTGAATTACTTTTCAAATCATTAATGGACCCCTCAAGACATATTCAACACTTTGCCTTTTTAAATTAATTTCCATGGGAGTGTGACTCACCTCCACATAAACAACCTTATTATTTTAAGATGTTCGGACTTGAGAATTATAAAATATTTTTTTTCCTCTTCCCTTTACCAAAAACCATGGGAAAAAACCATGGTATGGTTTGTGGTTAGGATTAATATAATGTAAGGGGACCCAAACCTAAATAATAAAGAATTCCCTCACCTTTCCTATATAAACCCACCCAAGATCCCACTTCCTCCTCACTAAAATCCCTTTTATTTCGTCCAACATCTGACCTACTCTCTCTATAATCCTCCAAAGGTTCCCCAAGCTCCCTATAATCCTCTCACAAGCCACTCTCTAGCCTTTGGAAGCACACTTCCAAGTAAGGGTTTTTTCTTCTTTTCTCATTTTTGTCAATTTTAATTACGTTGTATTGCCCTTTTAATTTAAATTATGAATTTTGTGGTATGGTTTAGCACCTCCCCCATACCTCCCTTTTATTGTTTTAATGACGGGAGACCCCTTTCTCTCTCATTAAATGCCTCCCATGTACATCCATTACTATGCCGAAATTCCGAAAGGAACTTCTGTCTCTTCTTTTAAATTCAAGGAATACTTTTGTATCATGAATCTAAATTCCATTTAAATTGTTGGGACATGTATCCATATGACCTCCTTACTTTCCATTACATTTAAATATGATGAGGAACCCCTTTCTCTCACATCAACCATTTTTTATGAATTCTTATGTCACGCCGTTACGCTGCCGAAATCGCACCGATTTTCTAAGCCAATGCCATTGTGTAGTGGATACCATGCCCATTTCTCCATCAAGGGTATCCTCCTTTATGCACCTTTACTTATTGATTACAAAGATTCATGTATTAATTCCACATTCCTTTATCGAGGAATAAATGATTATGTTTTATGAATCCATGTTTTATGATCCATGTGGAACACTTATGCATGAAATGAAATGTTTAAGAAGGGTGCGCCCTTATAGCGCTCCATTGCATTGGGTAAAGTATAGTATCATGATACGTCATGTGCAATGAGTTTTTACTCATTCTAATTTATGTGCAATGTTGGTTTACTTGTGCTTCATGTGCAATGAGGGTTTACTCATGCTTTATGTGCAATGAGCCTTGGCTCATGCTAATTCCATGTTAAGTGTTGTTTCCACATTTCCATGTTATGATTATCATGATTTATCATGCCTTTATGATCATGTTTCTTTATGCTCTATTGATATGCCTATTGTATAACATTTATTTTACTCCTCATGGTATTCCATGTGTACCCCCTTACTAGGATTTATAGCTCACCCTTTTCTTATGCATGTCCTCCGGTTATCCCATGCAATTCTAAGTACGTAGGAATGTAGTGGTCATGAAAAGGAAGTTTTCAATAAAGATGTTGTATTTCATGTTTTAAGTATTTATGTAATGATCCTATGCCCCAAAGACACTAAACCTCTCAATCTTCTCTGTTGTATCAAGTGAATTTTTATGTAATGAATAAAGTTTAAGTTGTTATAAAAAGGAGGGTTGTCACAGTTGTTATCAGAGGATAGGTTTAGTTATTTTTGGGATTAGGAACCCCTAGAAAAGCCTTAGATACAAGACTAAGTATAATAAAAACGTCCCTAAGTTTTGGTAAATACTAATTAAGTGGTTTATCAAACAAATACATCCATGTCTGGATACGAACAGGTAGAGGCGGCTCTGGCACTGATGTATCCTAGGGGTAAAACCCGAAAACACAGCTTTGAGATAGACTCGAACGGGAACTGGTGAACGACAACCGGTCATTCTGCACTCTTGGTTACGACACTCCTACGAGATATGTTTTGATAAATTCACAATCTTAGTATGAGCCCTTGTTAAGGGAAAAATTCCCCTAAGAATATATGTTAGAAAGTAGATCATGAAAACCAAGATTCAAGCCTATAGACTCATGAGTTAAGGAATGAAAGTTTATTTATAAGTCATCAACTTTTGTCTTTGGATTACCCTTTATGCGTTACCCCTAACATTTCTTTTATTCCAACCAATGGCCGATAATAGGAGGACTCGGGCTAACAACCGTTGTGAAGATCAGTGTGATGACTGTACAAATGAGATGCCAAATCCAATGGGAGCGGGAATTGCAAACTTTGCCACGCTTCTCTCTCAGCTAACTCAAGTTTTGAATAGAAACACGGGTCAAGAGGAATGTTCAACCCCCCTATGAAAGAACAATTCGCTATCGAGAGCTTCATGAGACAAAGGCCTCCTACTTTTAGTGGATCATCTGATCCCACAATCGTTGAACAATGGATCAACTCCATTGAAAAGATATTCTCCATCCTCCAATGTTATGAACAAGAGAAGGTTCTCCTGGAGTTTTATCGTATGGAGGGTGAAGCTGATCAATGGTGGACGTTGATCAAAAATACGAACCCTAATGAGGAGATCGAGGCATTGGAATGGAAGGATTTCCAGAAGAAGTTTTTTGATAAATATTTTCCGCGCACCCTCCGGCTTAAGATGGAAAGGGACTCCATTTCCCTCATGAAAAAAGATGAAGAATATGTTGGAGTGTACGAGGAGAACTTCACAAGGCTTGCACGATATGCTTCCGGCTTTGTCGTTACCCCCGAATTCAAGGTCGACCGCTTCTTTGGTGGGCTAAAGCCTAGCATGTAGAAAGAATTAGCGATCTGTGACGTCGAAAGCTATGGGGAAATTTTCGGATGTGCCCACAAGGTTGAAATGGAGATCGGGGAATCACAGGGGTATCATGGGTACAAGAAGTGTAAGGTAGAATTCAATACTAGTGGTCCGATGGATAAATCCAATGGGGCTAAGAAGATCCAGCACACCACTTGCCAAAAGTGCAGAAAGAAGCACCCTGGAAATTGCCTTAAGGGGACGAGAAAATGCTTCAGGTGTCGAAGAGAAGGGCACCTAGCTCTTAACTGTCGGCAAGAAGGACCCACGACTGCGACAGAGTAGAGGAACACTCGGTTCGAACCTCAACACATTTTTCAATGCTACAAATGCTAAGAATGGGGTCATTTTTCAAATCAGTGCCCTAATCCAAGGGTTTTCGGAGACAACCAACAACCTCCAAGGCATCAAGGAAGTGATTTTTCCATCACTTCTGCTGAAGTGAACACCAACAACGATGTGGTGACAGCTATGCTAGTTATTCATTCAATAATAGCGAACGCACTTTTTGATTCAGGTTCTACGCATTCTTTTATATCTTGAATGTTTAGTAGAACAATCCCAGCACCACCAAAAATTATGGAAGTAATGATGTCGGTGAGTACAGAAAATGGGGAAATCATTGCATCCCATGAATATAAGTCCTCCCCTGTTACAATCTGTGGATTGAATTTCCCAGCGAACCTTGTCATAGTCCCTCTGGTGGAATTTGATGCAATTCATGGCATTGATTGGATTTCCTTATATAGATCCAACATAAATTGTCAGGAGAGGGAAATCACACTCCATATGGAGAATCGACCCCCGATTCATTACACATTTCAGGAGGAAGATGAATCTCCTTTAGCTCCATCATATCAAGAATAAATATTACTGCCTTATGAGCACACATATCTGGATCAGATGATTGAGTCCAAGGAAGAAACCATCCTTGAAGAAATGCCTATTGTGAGGGAATTTGCTGAAGTGTTTCCCGAGGAACTGCATGGTCTTCCTCCAAGAAGGGATGTTGAGTTCTCAATTGAACTTATATCTGGGGTGCTACCAATATCCAAGACTCCATATAGAATGGCTATTGTAGAGCTTGAAGAGCTAAAGAAACAACTACATGAGAATTTGGATAAAGGGTTTATACACCCAAGTGCTTCACCATGGGGTACACCAGTCCTCTTCGTCATGAAGAAGGATGGTTCAATGTGGCTTTGCATCGATTATCGTGAACATAACAAAATCACGATAAAGAACAAGTATCCTCTCCCAAGAATCGATGACTTGTTTGATCAGCTGGGTGGAGTACAATACTTTTCCAAGGTGGACTTGCAGTCGAGATATTATCATGTAAGGGTGAAGAAGGAAGATATCCCCAAGACTACTTTTCGCACAAAATACTGACACTATGAATTCATAGTAATGCCTTTCGGACTCACTAATGCTCCAGCAATCATCATGGACTTAATGAATAGAGTCTTTAAGGATTACCTCGTCAAATTTTTGGTAGTCTTTATAGATGATATTCTAATATACTCCAAAACCAAGGAGGATCACGAGGAGCATTTAAAAACTGTACTAGAGACTTTGCGCAAGGTGAAGCTCTATGCAAAGTACAGCAAGTGTGAGTTCTGGTTGAAGGAGGTATCATTCTTGGGCCATATCATCACAAGAAATGGGATATCTGTGGACCCCTCTAAAAAAGATGCAATTGAGGGATGGCTGAGGCCAACATCGGTAACGGATATCCGTAGCTTCTTGGGGTTAGCTGGATATTATCGACGATTTGCGAGGAATTTCTCACGATTGTCCAACCCTCTTAGCAAGATAACTCGAAAGGGAGTAAAGTTTTTTTAGAGTGATGAATGCGAAAAAGATTCAAGGAGTTGAAAAGGAGTCTTATCACTGCACCCGTGCTCACTTTATGCACAAGTGCAGAGCTTTTTGGGGTATTCAGTGATGCTTCGAAGAAGGGCTTAGGATGTGTGCTGATTCAGAATGACAAAGTGATATCCTATGCCTCAAGGCAGTTGAAAATCCATGAGCTAAACTATCCAACGCATGATGTGGAGTTGGAAGCTATGATCTTTGCCTTGAAAATCTGGAGTCATTATCTCTATGGAGAGAAATGTGAGATATATACTGACCACAAGAGTCTTAAATATATATTCCAACAGAAAGAGCTTAATATGCGCCAGAGAAGATTGATAGATCTCATCATGGATTATGACTGTTCAATATATTACCACCCTGGGAATGCGAACAAGGTGGAAGATTCCCTAAGTAGAAAGGATCTAGTGATTCTATCAATGATGAGAATTGAGAAGGATCCAATCTTCTTATACATGATGAAGATGGACGTGGGAATCATAAAGAAGGGAACATCATCAATCCTTTCACAAACGATTGCTTAACCATCCCTTTTGGAAAGGTTAAAGGATGCTCAAAAGGATGATGTGGGGATTCAAGAAAAAGTGGAAGCTATCAAAAAGGGGAAATCCTCGGAGTTTAATGTTAATGAATATGGAATTGCACGGTTTGGGAAAAGACTATGTGTTCCATCAAGTTCGGAGATGAAGAAGGAAATTTTGGATGACGCACATAGTTCGAATTTATATATTCTCCCAGGGAGCACAAAGATGAATCGAGATCTCCGTGAAAACTTTTGGTGGGATAATATGAAGAAGGAGATCGCTGAATATACCTCAAAGTGCCCGGTGTGTCAGAAAGTGAAGGAAGAGAGGAAGACGTCTAAGGGGATGATGAAACCATTGTCCATACAAGAATGAAAATGGGATAACATCACCATGGAATTTGTCACCGGAATTCCAAGGACATCCACAAGCAACAATGCAATCTGGGTTGTTGTGGATTGTCTAACAAAGACTGCACACTTCATTGATATTCGGAAGGATTTCTCATTGTATCAACTGGCACGAATATATATCAGGGAAGTGGTAAGGTTTCATGGAGTACCACTATCTATTGTGTCTGACCGAGATCCAAAATTCACCTCTATGTTTTGGAAGAGTCTTCAACAAGCTCTGAATACTGAACTGAACTTCTATACGGCCTATCATCCTCAAACTGATGGCCAATCCGAGCGGACTATCCAAACACTTGACGATTTGTTGAGAGCGTTCTCAATGGACTTTAAATGAGGATGGGATCAACATCTTCCTTTGGTTGAGTTCTCTTATAATAATAGTTTCCACTCGAGAATACAAAATGAACAATATGAAGCCCTGTATGGGAAAAGGTGCAGAACACCGGCATGTTGGGATGAGGTCGGTGAACGTAAGCTTCTTGGACCCAAAATGGTCAAAGAAATGGTGGAGAAGGTGGAAACCATTCAACAACATATCAAGGAATCCCAGAGTCAACAGAAGAGTTATGAAGATAATCTTCGACGAGAACATGAGTTTAAAGTTGGAGACATTGTGTTTCTACGCATATCTCCATGGAAAAAGGTCATGAGGTTTGGAAATAAAGGGATGTTAAGTCCAAGGTACATAGGCCCCTTCAGGGTTCTTGATCGTGTTGGGGTTGTGGCCTATTGACTATCACTTCCACATACAATGGCCAAAGTACATGATGTCTTTCATGTATCCCTCTTAAGGAAGTAAATACCGGACCCTTCACATGTACTCTCATCTGAGGTGGTAAAATTGGAAGACGATCTTTCTTTTGAGAAGCAACCAGTGAAGATATTAGATCGTAGAGAAAAAGTTCTACAAAATAAGACAATGCCCCTCATCAAGGTGTTGTGGAGAAACCACAAGTTTGAAGAAGCGACTTGGGAATCGGAGGAAAAGATGAAGCTTAGTTACCCACATTTATTTTAGTGTGGGAAATGGAAAAATTTCGAGGGCGAAATTTCTTATGGGGGGGGGATATTGTAATGACCCAAAGTTTCATTAATGGAAAATTCCTCTGGATCCAGTTAAATGTATCTTTATGAAAAATGTTTTTATCAGATGTCAAATTCTTTGGTTTTATGTTAAGAATTTTTACCGTTGTTAATATAGACGTTGAATAGTGATCACATGATTAGTATAAATATAGGACCTTAACAAATCCAATTTACTCAGACAAAAGAAGAGACGGCCTCATCCAGTAGAATTTCCCCATAAAAAGCCCATTTTTCGGAGCTCCGAAAAGAGGTGGCATCCTTGGGCTTCGCCCTTGACCAACTCCAAGCTAAGTGTCACCATGTCAACCTCGAACGGGACCGTCTACGGGAAAAGTGGAAGTTGATAGAGATTACCACTCGAGCGATGTTATCCGAGCCACCCCAAGAGTCTGTCACCATCGCACACCTTACCCTTAGGTCTTATGCGGCTGTTTTAAGGGGTTATGTAACAAATAAGTAGTACTATGTTCATGTACATTATTTTTGTATATAATAATGAATATAATTTCTAGTCGTTTTTGATACATTGAAAATAGTTTTTAAAGTAAAAATGGTGTTATTAGTATTTATTTTATTAATAAATCTATTTTATTAAATTATGGTATTTTTGAATTAAATAATATTTTAATAAAATAATAATAATATTATTAAATTAATTTTTATTAAATAAATGATCAATTAATTTTATGACTGTAATTAAAATTTTATATTAAGGATTGAAAGCCATTCCTATCAAAACCCGTGAATTTTCAATAAAGGTAGGTTTTCATTTTAAAGTGAAAATTAACATATTTATAAATTTTTTTAGATAAAATAAATGTCATTTCTGGAATCTATACGTCGAAATTATCCAACGGGGAATTTTTCATAATTTTCTTAGACAATCAAATTTTTGGGTAAAAATTATATGTTGTTTAAATATGTAATGTGTTTTATGACATCATAATGATCCAATGGTGATGTAATAAAATACCATAATCCTTATGTTCAGCCAATATATGTTTTATCATTAAAATAATGTGATTTTGGGTTCGTTTGACTTACTTTTCAAAGAATTAATGGACCCCTCAAGACATATTCAACACTTTTCCTTTTTAAATTAATTTCCATGGGAGTGTGACTCACCTCCACATAAGCAACCTTATTATTTTGAGAATTTCAGACTTGGGAATAATAAAATATTTTTTTCCTCTTCCCATTACCAAAACCCATGGGCAAAAACCATGGTATGGTTTGTGGTTTGGATTAATTTAATGTAAGGGGACCCAAACCTAAATAATAAATAATTCCCTCACCTTTCCTATATAAACCCACTCATGATCCCACTTCCTCCTCACTAAAATCCATTAGAGTTCATCCAACATCTTCCCAACTCTATCTAGAATCCTCCCAAGGTGCCCAAAGCTCCTAATAAGCCTCTCACAAGCCTCTCTCTATCCTTTGGATGCACACTTCCAAGTAAGGGTTTTTTCTTCCTTTCTCATTTTTGTCAATATTCTTTAAGTTGTGTTGCCCTTTTAATTTCAATTATGAATGTTGGGGTATGGTTTCTCACCTCCCCCATACTGACCTCTTATTGTTTTAATGATGGTAGACCCCTTTATCTCTCATTAAATGCCTCTCATGTACACCTGTAATTATGCCGAAATTCTGAAAGGAACTTCTCTCTCTTCTTTTACATTCAAGCAATACTTTTTTATCATGAATCTAAATTCCATTTAAATTGTTGGGAAATGTATCAATATGACCTCATTAATGTCCATTACAGGAAAATATGATGAGTAACCCCTTTCTCTCTCATCAACCATTTATTATCAATTCTTATGTCACGCTGTTATGCTGCTGAAATCGCACCGATTTTCTAAGTCATTGCCATTGTGTAGTGGATACCATGCCCATTTCTCCATCAAGGGTATCCACATTTATCCACCTTTACTTATTGATTAAAAATTTTCATGTATTAATTCCACATTACTTTATCTTTTAATAAATGATTATATTTTATGAATCCCTGTTTTATGATCCATGTGGCACACTAATGCATAAAATGAAATGTTTAAGAAGGGTGTGCCCTTATAGCGCTCCAACGCATTTGGTAAAGTATAGTATCATGATATTTCATGTGAAATGAGTTTTGACTAATGCTAATTCAAGTGAAATGAGGGTTTACTCATGCTTCATGTGCAATGAGGGTTTACTCATGCATTATGTGCAATGAGCCTTGGCTCATGCTAATTCCATGTTAAGTGTTGTCACCACATTTCCATGTTATGATTATCATGATTTATCATGCCTTTATGTTCATGTTTCTTTTATACTCTATTGATATACCTATTTTCTAACATGTATTGTACTCCTCATGTTATTCCACGTGTACTCCCTTACTGGGATTTATAGCTCACCCTTTTCTTATGCATATCCTCAGGTTATCCCATGCAAGGCTAAGTACGAAGGAATGTAGTGGTCATGAAAATGAAGTTTTCTATAAAGATGTTGTATTTCATGTTTTAATTTTTTATGTAATGATCCTAAGCCCCAAATAAACTAAACCTCATGATATTCTTTATTGTATCAAGTGATGTTTTATGTAATAAATCATGTTTAATTTGTAATAAAAACCAGGGTTGTCATAGAGAACACCAAACAACATATTCATATCTCCCAAATTATAAATTATCTTAATCCTGTTGAAGCTATGGTTTTAAACTACTAAATAATCTATATATTTTTCTATCATTGATGATAAAAAACCTAAGGCATATGTTAAATTCCTTGTGAAATATAACTTCTATGTTGTGACAGATTCACCATTGTTTTTATTCTACTCTATGAATTCTATATTCATCTTTGTATGAAGATTTTGAGGGAAATAATTTTTATGAAATATTTTCTTAATGTATTCCCACTCCATCTGATTAATTTCATCAATTATTTTGTGTGTTATTTATCAAAAACAATTATTGACTGACCCCTCTATATAAACAATAAATTTATAGAGTTACCTTCTCCTTCTCCAAAAAGTGAACGATCAAAAATATATTCTCCAATGAGTTTACCTACTATTCTACAACAAGAGGATATGAAGATCCACTAAATGTTAGTGGTATTTTCCGCATAAAATATTCAATTTCCATTTTACCCTCTTATGTTAAGGTTGATGTTCCACATTATTCAGGTTATTTTTCACAGTTTAGGTTATCTTGGTATGCATCGCCCTGAAATTTTTACCTCTACCTCCCAGACATTATGGATTTCATTTGGGAAATCATTTCATTGTCCCTTACATGGTTTATTTGTTGGTTTCTCAATGGATTCAAACATTTTCTTTAACAAAAATGTTTATAAAGAAACATATGTCAATAAGTTAATAATAATTAATTAATTTCGTTGGGAAATTTAGTATAAATTCATATCTTATGTGATTCATATGCCTAATTTTTTTTTAAAACAAATCTTCCTAGGTGAATACATGTACTTATTCTCAAATTATGGGTTTTTACAAATGTTCTATAATCTTAATACCAAAATTAACTACATCATTCTCTAATAATAAATGTAGAAACCCTGCATTTCATACATGACTATTACATCATTTTAATTTTATAAAACATATTAGTGTTATAAATCCATGATCAAATAGTTTAGTGTCTTGTGAAAATTAGCATTATACATATCATTTACAAAATAAAACATAAACATTATTTAATTCCTTATTATCTAGATTCGTAGTATATGGACCTGTTATTAAAATATTACATAATCATGCATTAAATGAATAATTCATATTGAGGATCTTTTCAGGTTTATAGTATTAGTTAATTAGGCCATAACTATTACATTACATCTCAAAAATTACATTGTATACACTTCTACTGAGTATCCATTTTATCATAAAATAAAAACTCTTAAGAAAAGAGTCAGGTCTAGTTCCCTGTTTTAGACAGTATTATTTTTCCTTGATCCCATCCTCCACCCTATTCATCATTAAAACCTGTGAAAAACATTTCAATAATATAGGATGGTCATAGAAAGCTTGGTAAGGATTATAAAATAAAGAAAGAAAACATTATCCCATCAATACATAAAAATCATAATATCTTTAACATACGTCATGAAATCATAATATTTGTGAATAACATATAATATTCACAAATCATAAAGGTAACTCGGGAAATAAATAACATACTTACCTTATATCTTCACAACTATTTAGAGAGTTACATTTTAAATACCCATCACAGTATATTCCTTAAATCTATTTGGTGAAAAATTTATGAATACCTCTATCATGTTACCCAATGCTTTAAAGAGCTATCTCGGGCTAACCTGCCCGACTTTTATCACAGAACCACCTGTATACTTAAACAATTCCCTAGAACCATGACATATTTATAACACATAAAATAAACATAAATGAGGGATAAAATTTCCACATTTCAATAAATAAAAATAATTTAAATATATTGACATAACCAATCAATAATCAAAAACATTTTCAATACCAAAATACATCAAAGTGTATGTGGTATTTATTTTCCTTTTGAAAACATTTCGGCTTGTTAAGGAAACCAAATATCAAATAATTATCACGATGGTGGAAAGGTCATTATCACTACATACGTTAAAAAAAGAAACATTCCCTTTGTAATTTAGTAAAATTATACATCAAAAAATATTCCCTTTTAATGAAATGAATAGTAAAAGGTGTTTAGACACAGTATAAAAGAATGTTGTGTAGAAATCCAAACACGCCTCAATGAAAGGATATTGAGACGAAGTCCCTTCCCATGTCTTTGATATGACTCGTATGTTCCTTGTTCTTTCAAGAATAATGAAGTTATGTAAATTTATACTTTTTAAGAACCCTTTACATTTTTATTATTCCTTTAATATCATTTATTACCATTATATAATCAATTATGTTAATAATGGTCGTTTTTTAGATATTTTGTATTGGAGTAAAAAATGAACTTATTATAAATTCAATTTGTCCATGTGGTCAAAAAACCATTATCTCAAAAATGATATTCATGATTTAGATATCATATATATCATATATATCCATTATTTATATGTATTTATAATATTACACAACATTTTGAGATAATAAATGAAATTCACCGTTCATGGAGACGGTAAGCTATACGTATGCATGAACACTACTTTCATTTATATTTCATATTTAATTGAATGAAAACATAATGATACATAGGTATATTATAATTAAATTATATTATTATATATAATCTCAATAACTCCATCCTTTATAATGTGTATGTATGGAATGAATGAGTCATATCACATTGAGTGGGCGGTAGTCCACACTCCCTTAAATGAAATTACTACATTTACCCACTATGAAAACTGTAATGGAATGATATAAACGAAAAATACACAAGTATAGAGACAATATAAATAAAATATATATCACATATAAATACAGTTCCATCATAATGACCACCATGAGAGGTGGTTGGAGATATTTGAACAATCATCGTTTCATGAAGGTGTAGTTTACCATCCCGAGAAACAATATGTTTGTATCCATTATATGGAGGAGTGTGGAAGTATAGTTAGAATCCTTCTCATAAAAAATAAATAGTATATTGATGATACTATTTTGGTTATAAAATAATGGAATAAAGAGTGCTTAGGGGGTTGAAGAAGTAAAATAAAATAAAAGAACTTAAGAGAAGACATTACCTTTAAATCGGGTAACTCCCTTTGGTTTGAACCAAAGGTTTTATGTGAATGTACTTATGCCTCAGAAAAGGCTTATAAAATGAATTGAGGGATGTAGGGAGATTAATTGGGTTGATTTTGGATGATCCATGGGGTTTGAGAGGTGTGAGTTATGGGTTAGAGGTGGCGTGTTTTTATAAGGTGGAGGAGGGGCTCTTTAGGATGGTTCGAAAAAATAATATTATTATAAACTGGTTTTCTGTTTTCAAAGGTCCAAAACTCATTAAATTAGAATATAAGATGTCTTTTTTTAGAAATAAAATCATCCAAAAATAATTTTACATGTTTTGGATAGTTTTTAAAATTTTATAATCTCATTTATTTAAATCATTCTTTAATAAGTAATCACTACCTCATCATTGTGTCATGAAATATTTTTTTATTTAATATCTTAAAATTACAAACAAAATAAAATGATATATGAAGTCATATTATCTTTTAAATTAATATTTATATTATAATAGATAACTTATATAACGCCACATAAAAATTGATTTACTAAAAGATATATGTTTATGTCAATTTTGTCTTTACATTAAATTAATTAATATAAAGGGTCATTATCACTCCCACGTGGCTTCATGGGGTCCCAAAATTGAGCCAAGGATTACCATGTTAGGAAATATATTATCCAATAGTGTTAGGAAAATATTAATGGTAATTTAATATTATTATAATATTATATTTCACACTTATTTACCAGATTTACCCATTAACCATGGTAAATAAAATATTTACTGAAGTAAATATTCATAATGTCTAAAAATAAAATTTACCTATTTAAAAATTTTAGACCTATGAATTACAAATATAGAATCCATTTTTCCATATTTAAAACACATAAGTGACAAAATTTAATTTAAAATTAATTCCTGTTGTAAAAAAAGTGTTTTTTATAAAGTAATAACTATCAAAATATTAACACATATTTTTGTCCAATTTCAATGTGAAATTACTTCCAATGGAAATTATTGGATTAATTGGTAAAAATATAATCTAATTACACTTTAAAACCAATTTAAAAGATAATCTATCCATATAAAAAAATTATATTAAAAGGTAGTTTTGAATTAAAGTGCAGTATTTTTTACTATTAATTAAAAAAATGGACATTATTAGAAAAATACAAAAAATTCATCCAAGGTAAATTTTGATGTCACGACTCGAAATGAAGAATGTTATTTTTTCAAATAGACCATATAAAAGTGACAAAAACTAGATTTAAAAACGGTTTTCCATCAAAAGGTGGTAAATCTAACCTTTAAAGAATATTAGAGTATTTATGCTTAAAATTTGATTCATTCAAATTTTAAGCCTCTAAATTTATTGGATAAAGGTAAATAAATTTAACAAAAATTAATTTTCATATTTTAATTAGTTCTATTTATTCCCACCAATACAAAAAATATGCGTTAACTACCATTTAAAATAATAATATATTTCTGTTATATTTCTGTTTAACTCAATGATTTGTACAACATAATATTTCAAAGAAAAATGTTGTTACATGTTCAGTACGCAATCGAACATAGCATCCCCTTTAATGTAAAATTAATATTTAATTCAAAAATTATTATTAAATATGAAAATGTCGTATTCTTGATTTACCTGGGATGTTACATCCTTTCCCCCATTTGGAAATTGTGTCCTTGAAATTTTATTCAGTTATAAAATAAATGAATGTATTTATCCAACATAGAATTTTCAGATTCCCACATTGCCTATTCAACCATTTGGGTTTTCCACAAAACCTATACATGATTGATTACCTTATTCTGTAACACTTTATCTCTATAATAATGAATCTAGGCCAGTTGTTTCTCATAAGAAAGATTCTCTTCCAACAAGAACTATCTCTGGAATCAAAACATGAGATGGATCCAGAATATACTTTCGTAACATTAAAACATGAACAAAATTATGTACATGGGATAAACATGCAGGTAAAGCCACTCTATATGAAACCGATCTATCTTTCTCCAGAATTTCATTGGATCCAATGAACCTCAGACTCAGCATTCCCTTCCAGCCAAAATGCATCACATTTTTCCATGGAGTATATTTTAGAAATACATAATCACCTACTTCAAATGAATGATCCTTCCTCAGGTAATATACATAAATTTTCTACCTGCTCTAAGCTATTCTTGTGTTCTTCAGAATCAATTGATCATTTTTCTACCATTTCTTCTACCAATTTTGGTCCCATCAGATTCATTTCACTTAATTCATCCCACAAGGTTAGTGTTTGACATCTCTTCCCTTACAATGCCTCAAATGGAGCCATCTATATACTGGAATGACAATGTTCGTTATAAGAAATTACAACCCAAGAAATATGTTGGTCCCAACTTCCTGGGTAATCCTTTGAACAAGAATGTAGCATATCCTCTATAGTTTTAATTGTTCATTCTGACAGCCCATCTGATTAAGGATGAAATGTTGTAACAAAATTTAATTTATCACCTAAAGACTTCTGAATTCCTTTTCAAAAGATATAATTAAACTTGTGATCAAGATCTGATAGAATAGAGAAGGGAACTCCATGCAACCAGACTATCTCTATAACATATAACCGAGAACGTTGATCTAGAGACAATTGTCACGACCCGTCCTCGGGCCCGTGCCGTGACTACCCCAAGCCCGCCTTCCATAGGCCAGGGGCTGGCGACTAGCACCAAAGGCGTAAAATCCCGTTAACTGGGAAGACATTGCCTTTATAAAAGAAAACAAGCACCATAGAGTACAAGCGGAAGTAAAACACTAAGTACAAAAAAAAGAGCTGGAAAGTAAAAAGGGGCCGGAAATACAAGCCCAACTGTAAAGTACAACTCGAAAAGGAAAACAGCGACTGAAAAGTAAAGCTGCTACGCTGAGATGTCCACTGGAATTCCCACCTGAAGGGTGGGTACAGATAGCTCCTCTGCTCCACGGGTCCCGCCATTCGCTCCGAGTATGTCCCGCCCAGTGGTCTGCCTCTGTGTACCGACTCGTCGTATAGTCCACCTCCAGGTACCGTCCAGTCCTCGAACACTCGGCCTCTGCCAGTACTGGCCGTCGTCTGCAACCAACACAACGAGGTGCGGGCATAGCCCGTGCAGGGGTGAGTATAACGATACTCAGTAGGGACCCCGAGACCCTCAACGTCTCACTAAAACCAACAAGGATAACCACAAGAAGATCACAACAGATAAACTCTACTTAGGTATATGCCCATACATATACCTAAGTTATCAAGTAACCCATCTCAATCATGAGGAAACACAAGGATTGTGAAAACGACGGATAACCACTACCCGAGTATATGCCCATACACATACCAAAGTTAGCAAGTGACCCATCTCAATCATGAAGTAAACACAAGGTCAAAAGTCTCAGCTCAAACCAGGATTTTCATTATCGAAACCGTAACTGCTGAAGAGCTCCGTCTCTAGAGTGTACAGTGGTCCTGTCACGACTCCGAGGCTGCCGCTCACTAACCTAGGACTGCTGAAGTACTCCTCCTGTCGAGTACTGCGGGTCTGCTGCCAACTACCAGGCGCTCCGTCCGCTGAGGGTCTGCTGCCAAATATCGGGCGCCACCCAGATAGCCTACTGAGGTACTCCTCCTGTCGAGTACCGCGGGTCTGCTGCCAACTACTAGGCGCTCCGTCCGCCGTGGGTCTGCCGCCAAATACCGGGCGCTCCGTCCACTGGGCTAGTCGACTCACTCCAAGTCGAGTCGGTCAAGCAGTCGTCAGGTCTCAGCCGGCTACACGGTCTCCGTACTCTGCACGCTCGTCTCCGGGAGGGTCCGCTCCACGAGCCACTGGTCGATACTCCAAGGATCACAAAAGTCCCACGAAGAAGTGCCTCAAAG
Source organism: Viscum album (assembly GCA_963277665.1). NCBI lineage: Eukaryota > Viridiplantae > Streptophyta > Magnoliopsida > Santalales > Viscaceae > Viscum > Viscum album. The sequence continues at coordinate 811,414,769 of OY728122.1, read as the reverse complement.
GTCCGTCTCGTCACAGGGGTCTCAACGCAACAGACGGCGCGTCGATCGGACGCCCGGTCTGTGAGTTAATAGTCTTTTCGTCCCAGGGGCCCGGTTGGTTTCGAGTGCGAACCAATCCCGGCCGTATCTCAACTGTACCCCGAACTCCCATAGGGTAAACTCAAAGGGACCGTTACTCAACGTAACCACCAACGCCGCTGACGGCTAGTCAAGCGGACGTCCTGTCTGAAAGATATCAGCTTTCCCGTTCCAGGGGCCCGGTTGGATTTCGGGAACAATCCAACCCGGCCATACTCCGACTGCATCCAAAACTTGGGCGGAGTATGTCAAAAGTTCCGTCTCATCAAGAGGAAGTCAACGAAACAGACGGCGCGTCAATCGGACGCCCGGTCTGTGAGTTATTGGCATTTTCGTCTCCGGGGCCCGGTTGGTTTTTAAGGAAAAACCAACCCGACCGTACTCCACCTGCGTCCAAACCTCGGGCGGAGTATGCCAAAAGATCTGATTCACTAAGAGGAACACAACGCGACTGACGGCGCGTCAATCGGACGTTCGTGGCTCAAGATATGAGCGTTTCCGCTCCAAAGGCCCGGTTGGTTTCGTGAACGAACCAACCCGACCGAACTCAAAGTAACCCGAAACCCTGAGAGCGATATATCGAAACGACCGTCTCGATCCAAGGATCGCGTTGCCGCAGACGGTTCGTCATTCGGAGGTCCGAGGCTCAAGTTATGAGCCAAAAACCGAATCTGGTTCGAAACGGGGGGGGGGGGGGGTCCGGGTCCGGGCCGACCCGGCCCGACCCCCCCCGGGGGCGGCGCGGCGGCGGCGTGCCGCGTGGCGGCGGCGGCGGGGGCGGGCCGCGTGGTGGCGGCGGCGGCGGGCCGCGCGGCGGCGGCGGCGGGCCGCGGCGCTCGCGGGAGGCACGCGGGGCTAAGCCCCGCGTTTCATTAAGGCGGCACGGCTATAAGCCGTGCCTTTGCAAAATAAACGGCCCCCGCAAGTGGGGGCCGGCTGGATAAAAAACCGGGGGGGCTTTGCCCCCCCCCCTCCTTTAAATGAACCGCCCCCCTCATTAAGAGGGGGGGTTTGGAGAACCGGCCGGGGGTTTAATCCCCCGGTTTTATGACATCCGGCCGGCCCGCTGGCCGGCCGGTTTTTACCAACGGGACCGGAAATTCCGGTCCCGCCCTCGACTTCCGACGCCGGCGGCCCGGCCGCCGGTCTTTCCTTCCGCCGCGGCCCGGAACCGGCCGCGGTCTTCTCGTCCCGCCGCGGCCCGGAACCGGCTGCGGTCTTCTCATCCCGCCGCGGCCCGGAACCGGCCGCGGTGTTCGTCGTCCGGCGCGGTGCGACGGCACCACGCCCCATTCGCCGTGCCATGAATCCTTCCAACGCGGCGCGACGGCGTCGCGTTCTTGAAGACTCTCCTCGGCGTAGCGCGACGACGTTGCGTAAATTAAACGCACGGTAAACCGCGTGGTGCGACGGCACCACGCCACTTTGCTTCCATCGAAAGAATTAAACAAGAACGTTGGAGGGGGGTTCGGCCGTGTTCGTGCGGTCCGGCCCCCCCTCGCGTTAATAATAACAACGCAACTTAAAGAAAAACATGCCACACGTTAATCTTGTTAAAAGCACGATCAAGAATAAAATGAGGAAACCAAAAGAAATTCGACAACCCCTACCTCGGTTTTAAGATTCGAAGAATCGTCTACGATCCGCGGAAGACGGCGTCGCGGAAGTCGGGCGTCGCGGTCGTCGTTCGTCAAATCCGTTGACGAAGAGACGCGTCCGAAGAGGCACGTCGTTGGCGAATCCTTGTACGCCGACGAAGGTTGTCCGAGGAAGGTGCGGTGTTCTCTCTCGTTGACACCGAAGACGAAGACGAGCGGAGCGGCGTTCTCGATAGTCGCACGTTGACGGAGTCGTGGAAAATCGGTGTCGATTCCTTTGACGTCGGAGGAAGAGTCGTTGTCGAAGGCGTTCGTCGCGGAAAACCGTCGCGGAAGGGATGACGCGGAAGAAGTACGTCGCGTCGCGGATACGGCGTCGCGGATGGATCGTGTTCTTCGGCGGAGAAGTTCTTCGTTGAAGAACGTCGTTCTTCGCGTTCTTCGTTGAGTTGAAGAAGAAGAAGAAGAAAAGCTTCCAAAGCTCTCAAGAAATCCTCCCAAGGGTAAAAGAAACTCAAAGAATAATATAAGCTTTAACTTATATTATTTCATAACTTAACCACAAGAATTTCAAAGGTTTGAAATTCAAAATGGATAACTCCAAAATTAACTCACTTATTTAATATACATGAATTGTATAATTAAATATAAGTTAACTTGTCAAGCCATTAAGAGGGAGAGTGGGGAGTTGAAAAGGTGGGGGTTCGTGTGGGCCCCACCACTCTTAATCCTCCCAAGGGAGGTTAAGTGGGTGTGGGTCCCACTCCCAACCACCTTTGATAGGATTTAACTTGATGAAATAAAATTGTTCTTCACAATTTTATTTAACTCAATCTAAAAACCCCAAAACGTAACTTTCAACCCGCAACAAACGCAACTCCCGAAAAGGTCTCTTTAAGCGAAAATCGGCGCTGCGAGTTCATCGGTGCCCTCGGATTTCAATTCCAAGCACCGGATCAAAAGTTAGGAATTCCCGCTCGTTCGTTCACTGAACGTACCCGAGCCAAACTTCGGAAATCAATTCCGGGTACTCCGGGCCTCGGAATCAGGTGTCGTCTGAAACCGCGCTCTTGTAAAATTCTAAAGAAAATTAAGAAAAAATTTTCCTTGAATTTTACGGGTCTTTACATTACTCCCACCTCAGGGCTTTACGTCCCCGTAAAGCTACATCAAAAACTAGGGAAACAAAAGAGAGTACTGAGCACGCATCTGAGCCTCCCGCTCCCATGTGCTCTCCTGGAGATTCCCGTGCCGCCATCTGTTGCGCACAAGAGGAATCGATCGTCCATGTAGGACCCGCTCCTGGATGACATGGACCTCTTTTGACGTGGCCCGGACCATCTCTGGTCCCACAAGAGCTGCAAGATTTCTTCTTTGCCGAAAAGAGAAACCTGGTCTCATCCCCTGGATGAACCACATTCTTTGCCTAAAACAGTCAATCCTGACATGGATGATACTAATCCATACCAAGGATGACGTCGTAAGGCCTCGACGCTACTACTAAGAGATCCAACCGTTACTCTCGCCTCCAAGGGTTGAGTCACACTGTCGGCATCAGTGTGTGGTAACTGGTTCTCCTCCAGTAGATGTCTCACAAGTGAGGGTCAAGTCAACAGTCAACTGAAACCTCTTAGTAACATCACAAAAGAGGACAGGAATGAAAACATCACAAAGGATGCGTCTTTTATTATTGCAGCTCATAATACAAGACTCTACACAAAAACAACATCAACATGGAACTAGAAGTACAAAAGACGTATCCACTAGTTCCGCTCCTGTCCACCAGCTTTACTGTTGCTCAAGCATTTGTCGCTGCCTCAACCTCGGTGGCTCCCCCCCCAAGCCTGCTGATCGAGGAGTCGGACAGTCACGTGCCAGGTGACCCTTTCCGCGGCATGAGTAACACAACCTGCTCCTTGCACGACTAGCTCTGTTCCCACTCCGGGTGCCCTGCACCACCGGTCCTAAAACCCGAGTTCGCCCAACTGCTGGTCTGGTCCTCCTGGACCTCTGCATCATCTGTCTACTGCCCACAGATGACTCGGCTTCTGATCGAAAATCACGCGGTAAAGGCAGAATCTCCTGTACACGCTCGGGGTGTAGAGATACTGGCACAAACTCCACCCTGAAGAAGGTCTCGAAGTCTTCCCATGCGAAGTTCATCTCATCGCAAAACTGAAACAAGTGGATCCACCACCTACCTGCTGCTGCGTGTAGTAGGCTCGCAGCGAGGATCACCATGAGGTCTGCTGGTGTCCTCACTAGCCTAAACACTCGTACCACTGCCTCCAGCCAGTCCTCTGCAGCCTGGGGATCCGTCTCCCCGCGAAACCTGGGCGGTCGCTGGCGCTGAAACTCATGCAGTGCGCTGAGGCGACGTGCATCGTCAGCGGCTGCTGCTGGAAGCATCGGGGGCTCGGCGAGTAGAGTTACCGCCGGTGCCACTGCTAACAAAGGGCCCTGCACCGAGGCCTCGTCGCTCGGTGGGCTGTCGTCACGTTCGATTCTCGGAACCCTAACTGGTCGTCTGAGAAAAGACATCCTGAAAGAAACAACGTAACACGATCAAACGATTATACCCGGTGAGCTGACCTGGTTTGAGCTGTTTTAAAGGGAAAAACTTTTGAAAACACACACGCAATCAGTGTTTTCGTGCACAATGTCGGAAATCAGTTGTCAGGGTCCTGGTGTATGGCTACGTCGGCCGCCCGCACCAACACTGGACTCCCTGAACTGAAAACCACACTCGGTACCCTTAACACTATTGCTTCACAGAAAGAAAGATCAGAGTCTGCGGTAGAACCGACCACCTCTGATACCAATTTGTCACGACCCGTCCTCGGGCCCGTGCCGTGACTACCCCAAGCCCGCCTTCCATAGGCCAGGGGCTGGCGACTAGCACCAAAGGCGTAAAATCCCGTTAACTGGGAAGACATTGCCTTTATAAAAGAAAACAAGCACCATAGAGTACAAGCGGAAGTAAAACACTAAGTACAAAAAAAGAGAGCTGGAAAGTAAAAAGGGGCCGGAAATACAAGCCCAACTGTAAAGTACAACTCGAAAAGGAAAACAGCGACTGAAAAGTAAAGCTGCTACGCTGAGATGTCCACTGGAATTCCCACCTGAAGGGTGGGTACAGATAGCTCCTCTGCTCCACGGGTCCCGCCATCCGCTCCGAGTATGTCCCGCCCAGTGGTCTGCCTCTGTGTACCGACTCGTCGTATAGTCCACCTCCAGGTACCGTCCAGTCCTCGAACACTCGGCCTCTGCCAGTACTGGCCGTCGTCTGCAACCAACACAACGAGGTGCGGGCATAGCCCGTGCAGGGGTGAGTATAACGATACTCAGTAGGGACCCCGAGACCCTCAAGGTCTCACTAAAACCAACAAGGATAACCACAAGAAGATCACAACAGATAAACTCTACTTAGGTATATGCCCATACATATACCTAAGTTATCAAGTAACCCATCTCAATCATGAGGAAACACAAGGATTGTGAAAACGACGGATAACCACTACCCGGGTATATGCCCATACACATACCAAAGTTAGCAAGTGACCCATCTCAATCATGAAGTAAACACAAGGTCAAAAGTCTCAGCTCAAACCAGGATTTTCATTATCGAAACCGTAACTGCTGAAGAGCTCCGTCTCTAGAGTGTACAGTGGTCCTGTCACGACTCCGAGGCTGCCGCTCACTAACCTAGGACTGCTGAAGTACTCCTCCTGTCGAGTACTGCGGGTCTGCTGCCAACTACCAGGCGCTCCGTCCGCTGAGGGTCTGCTGCCAAATACCGGGCGCCACCCAGATAGCCTACTGAGGTACTCCTCCTGTCGAGTACCGCGGGTCTGCTGCCAACTACTAGGCGCTCCGTCCGCCGTGGGTCTGCCGCCAAATACCGGGCGCTCCGTCCACTGGGCTAGTCGACTCACTCCAAGTCGAGTCGGTCAAGCAGTCGTCAGGTCTCAGCCGGCTACACGGTCTCCGTACTCTGCACGCTCGTCTCCGGGAGGGTCCGCTCCACGAGCCACTGGTCGATACTCCAAGGATCACAAAAGTCCCACGAAGAAGTGCCTCAAAGGTCCGTCTCGTCACAGGGGTCTCAACGCAACAGACGGCGCGTCGATCGAACGCCCGGTCTGTGAGTTAATAGTCTTTTCGTCCCAGGGGCCCGGTTGGTTTCGAGTGCGAACCAATCCCGGCCGTATCTCAACTGTACCCCGAACTCCCATAGGGTAAACTCAAAGGGACCGTTACTCAACGTAACCACCAACGCCGCTGACGGCTCGTCAAGCGGACGTCCTGTCTGAAAGATATCAGCTTTCCCGTTCCAGGGGCCCGGTTGGATTTCGGGAACAATCCAACCCGACCATACTCCGACTGCATCCAAAACTCGGGCGGAGTATGTCAAAAGTTCCGTCTCATCAAGAGGAAGTCAACGAAACAGACGGCGCGTCAATCGGACGCCCGGTCTGTGAGTTATTGGCATTTTCGTCCCCGGGGCCCGGTTGGTTTTTAAGGAAAAACCAACCCGACCATACTCCACCTGCGTCCAAACCTCGGGCGGAGTATGCCAAAAGATCCGATTCACTAAGAGGAACACAACGCGACTGACGGCGCGTCAATCGGACGTTCGTGGCTCAAGATATGAGCGTTTCCGCTCCAAAGGCCCGGTTGGTTTCGTGAACGAACCAACCCGACCGAACTCAAAGTAACCCGAAACCTTGAGAGCGATATATCGAAACGACCGTCTCGATCCAAGGATCGCGTTGCCGCAGACGGTTCGTCATTCGGAGGTCCGAGGCTCACGTTATGAGCCAAAAGCCGAATCTGGTTCGAAACGGGGGGGTCCGGGTCCGGGCCGACCCGGCCCGACCCCCCCCCCCCCCCCCGGGGGCGGCGCGGCGGCGGCGCGGCGGCCGGCGGCGGCGGCGGTGGCGGCGCGGCGGCGGCCCGCGTGGCGGCGGCGGCGGCGTGCCGCGTGGCGGCGGCGGCGGGGGCGTGCCGCGAGGCGGCGGCGGCGGCGGGCCGCGAGGCGGCGGCGGCGGCGGGCCGCGTGGCGGCGGCGGCGGGCCGCGTGGCGGCGGCGGGCCGCGGCGCTCGCGGGAGGCACGCGGGGCTAAGCCCCGCGTTTCATTAAGGCGGCACGGCTATAAGCCGTGCCTTTGCAAAATAAACGGCCCCCGCAAGTGGGGGCCGGCTGGATAAAAACCGGGGGGGCTTTGCCCCCCCCCCCCTCCTTTAAATGAACCGCCCCCCTCATTAAGAGGGGGGGTTTGGAGAACCGGCCGGGGGTTTAATCCCCCGGTTTTATGACATCCGGCCGGCCCGCTGGCCGGCCGGTTTTTACCAACGGGACCGGAAATTCCGGTCCCGCCCTCGACTTCCGACGCCGGCGGCCCGGCCGCCGGTCTTTCCTTCCACCGCGGCCCGGAACCGGCCGCGGTCTTCTCGTCCCGCCGCGGCCCGGAACCGGCCGCGGTCTTCTCATCCCGCCGCGGCCCGGAACCGGCCGCGGTGTTCGTCGTCCGGCGCGGTGCGACGGCACCGCGCCCCATTCGCCGTGCCATGAATCCTTCCAACGCGGCGCGACGGCGTCGCGTTCTTGAAGACTCTCCTCGGCGTAGCGCGACGGCGTTGCGTAAATTAAACGCACGGTAAACCGCGTGGTGCGACGGCACCACGCCACTTTGCTTCCATCGAAAGAATTAAACAAGAACGTTGGAGGGGGGTTCGGCCGTGTTCGTGCGGTCCGGCCCCCCCTCGCGTTAATAATAATAACGCAACTTAAAGAAAAACATGCCACACGTTAATCTTGTTAAAAGCACGATCAAGAATAAAATGAGGAAACCAAAAGAAATTCGACAACCCCTACCTCGGTTTTAAGATTCGAAGAATCGTCTACGATCCGCGGAAGACGGCGTCGCGGAAGTCGGGCGTCGCGGTCGTCGTTCGTCAAATCCGTTGACGAAGAGACGCGTCCGAAGAGGCACGTCGTTGGCGAATCCTTGTACGCCGACGAAGGTTGTCCGAGGAAGGTGCGGTGTTCTCTCTCGTTGACACCGAAGACGAAGACGAGCGGAGCGGCGTTCTCGATAGTCGCACGTTGACGGAGTCGTGGAAAATCGGTGTCGATTCCTTTGACGTCGGAGGAAGAGTCGTTGTCGAAGGCGTTCGTCGCGGAAAACCGTCGCGGAAGGGATGACGCAGAAGAAGTACGTCGCGTCGCGGATACGGCGTCGCGGATGGATCGTGTTCTTCGGCGGAGAAGTTCTTCGTTGAAGAACGTCATTCTTCGCGTTCTTCGTTGAGTTGAAGAAGAAGAAGAAGAAAAGCTTCCAAAGCTCTCAAGAAATCCTCCCAAGGGTAAAAGAAACTCAAAGAATAATATAAGCTTTAACTTATATTATTTCATAACTTAACCACAAGAATTTCAAAGGTTTGAAATTCAAAATGGATAACTCCAAAATTAACTCACTTATTTAATATACATGAATTGTATAATTAAATATAAGTTAACTTGTCAAGCCATTAAGAGGGAGAGTGGGGAGTTGAAAAGGTGGGGGTTCGTGTGGGCCCCACCACTCTTAATCCTCCCAAGGGAGGTTAAGTGGGTGTGGGTCCCACTCCCAACCACCTTTGATAGGATTTAACTTGATGAAATAAAATTGTTCTTCACAATTTTATTTAACTCAATCTAAAAACCCCAAAACGTAACTTTCAACCCGCAACAAACGCAACTCCCGAAAAGGTCTCTTTAAGCGAAAATCGGCGCTGCGAGTTCATCGGTGCCCTCGGATTTCAATTCCAAGCACCGGATCAAAATTTAGGAATTCCCGCTCGTTCGTTCACTGAACGTACCCGAGCCAAACTTCGGAAATCAATTCCGGGTACTCCGGGCCTCGGAATCAGGTGCCGTCTGAAACCGCGCTCTTGTAAAATTCTAAAGAAAATTAAGAAAAAATTTTCCTTGAATTTTACGGGTCTTTACAACAATATATCTCGAATAAGAATGAAATGAGAATATTTTCTCAGTCGATCAACAAAAACCCATATTTCATTGTAACCTAGATATTTTTTCGGTAATACCACCACGAAGTCCGTAGATATATTTTCCCATTCCCACTCTAGCATTGGTAAATGTTGAAGCATCCATTCCTGTAACAACTGCTCTTCATTAACCTATTGACAAGTCAAACACATCATAGTAAAGTCATCAATATCTACTTTCATTACATTTCACCAGTATTACTCCCAATGATTTCTATACATCATAGTACAACTTGGATAAACTGAAAACAAAGAACTATGATATTCACATTAAAACTCTTTATTCAATAGTTAATCAAGAGACACATAATCTCTTTCCAAACCTCAAAACACAGTCTCTATAAATATTAAACTATGTTAACATACCCTTTTGAAACAATCCTATTTTTTTCTGTAACTCACTGTCCACATTCTGTACTTTCTTTGTTATATCTGATAGAGATGATTTCACTGAAACATGAAACAAAATAGAAAAATTTTCTGCACCAACAACTTCTTTGGTAAATTTTATCAAATAATTAATCCAAGGATATTGTTTCAAATTTAAAATGGTTTAGGTATCCTTACTCTTTCGACTCAAAGCAGCAGCCACATTATTTGCCTTTCCCAATCGGTAATGGATCATGCAATCATAATCCTCAATTAATTCTACCCATCTACTCTATCTCATGTTTAATTTAATCTAACTAAATATATATTTTAAACATTTGTGTTCAGTATATATTTCTCATTTTACTCCATAGAGATGATGTCTCCATATTTTTAATGCAAAAAAATAGTATCTAATTCCAAATCATGTGTAGGGAAATTTAACTCAATATGTTTCAACTGATGTGAATCAATAGAAATTACCAGATCATTCTACATTAGGAATCAACCATGTCCATTCAACGAAGATTCACTGTAGATAACAAACTCACCATTTCTAGATGGAATTTCCAAAACTAGTGTTCTCAACAATCTTCTTTTGAATTCTTGAACAAATTATCACATTTTTTTCCAAACAAAATTAACATGTTTTTTAGTTAACATAGTCAATGGGCTAGATAACTGTTAAAATATTTAAAAAACCACTTTTAATAACCTTTTAAATCAAGAATACTATGGATCTTAGTTATATTTTTTGGTCTTTCCCACTATTCAGTAACTTCTGTTTTATGAGTATCAACTGTTATTCCATTTTTTTAAATAACAAGTACTCACCTGTGCTATTTCACGGCGTATTCGATTAGTGGTATTTGTTTTAAATACTCATTAGTATTTATAAATGTTAGATCAAATAGTAATGTTGAACAAATAGTGAAAGATAAGTGAAACAGAAGACAAATTGTAATAATAAAACTAGGATATGTGAAAATGCTTGTATTAAATAGGGAAAAATGATAAAAACAAGTAATAAAAAGATGATGAAAAAATTCCATGTATAGGGAGTTCATGAAAAACACCAAAACATCTACGAGTAGACAATCTGCAAAAATAGAAACAGAAGTTTTGAAAATTTTTAACAGCAACTTCCACCATCTAGAATCTACCACATAACAAAAATACATCCAGCTTTATCCTCCTCCATCATGAGTAACATCTTGCTTTTTTATAAACTTTCAGAATGAGAAACATCCAGCTTTATCCTACATTTTGATGAACATTCAGCTTTTTCCTGCAAGAAAGACTTCCCGAATGAAAAAGAGATAATCAACTTGTAGTAAAGTCACTGTAAATTGTGTAGCATGAGATATCCAAAACACATCAGTCTTTAGAACAGATCACAGTATAAATACTTTATAGGCTAATCAGATTTTAGTACTAACAGTCAATACATAAACTTATAACATGTATTAAAAAGGTTGAAAATCATGTACAGATTATAACATGTGGATTAATTGAATAGAAATTTATACCACAGTGGATTTATTTGTTTTCAATGAGTTATTGTAAATTCAAATGACATGTGATAATATATGTATATAGTTTCAGGTTCTGTTGTGTAATGCAATTAATTTTCATTTAAATGGTTAGTCATCATCTTTCTTATACTCTACAGGAAAAGATGAAATCTGAAATATTTTTCTATAATCTCACAGTATGTATTATATGTAAAACATAATTTGTGCAGTCGATGTGAATAATCAATGTGTGCATGCAGAGTACATGTGTGTATTCTATTTCTCTATGTTAATAGAGTATGTGTATATAATTTGTTTTTGGTTAAAATAAAAGATTTTGTGTGTGTAATATGTTTTTGGTGTCAAGATAAAATGTAGTGTGTGTTATCTGCACAGATTTCAAACAGAGTCTGTGTGTAAACATAGTCAGTGTGTGTAAAAACACTCACAGGGTCTATGACACAATTGTGCTTGATACTTTATGATAGCAGTTGTGTGTAGACATATTGAACATCTCTGTAACAATGGTTTGTTCTATGACACAAATGCTCTCATAGAGTGATATTGTGTGTAAACAGAGTCTGTGTGTAGCAGCATCATTGAGTCTATGTGTAACAGCACCATAGAGTGATGCTATGTGTAAACAGAGTCTAGGACACAAATGCTCTCATAGAGTGATTTTGTGTGTAACAATGTTGTGTGTACATTGTTACAGAAATGATCGGTGAACAACATCACTCTATGAGTGCATTTGTGTCATAGAACAAACAGTGTCTGTGTGTGTGTAAACAAAGTCTATTTCTGTTTGTAAACAGAGTCTGTGTGTAATATATTTTTGTGTAATCTGTTCTACACTCTGTTTCTGTTTGTAAACAGAGTCAGTGTGTAATCAGAGTCTGTTTGTAATTAGAGTCTGTGTGTAATCAGAGTCTGTGTGTATTCAGAGTTTGTCTGTATTCATATTCTGTGGGTAATCATAGTTTGTGTGTAACCAGACTCTGTTTCTGTTTGTAAACATAGACTGTGTGTAATCCTTTTTTGGTTGAAAGATAAGATTTACTATGCAGTATGTGTGTGTAATCTGTTTCTTGTGTATACTCTCGCTAAAATCTGTGCTTGTTGTCAGTGTGTATTTACAGTGTGCAGTATGTGACTATAGGGGAAATATGTGTATAAACTCATAGATTGATTTGTTCGTATTAATTGCAGTATTTGATTTTTTTGTATAAACATCAGGAGGACAGTTAGTGTATAATATCTTTGTGTAATCTCTGTTTACAAGCTATCAATTTTCGAAAACTATGTGTAAGAAAACCCTAGTTTCTTTGCCCGAAAAGTATCCACTGAAAATTGAAATGTCCAATTTGATTAACACATACAGAATCAATCCTTTTGACTGATTTTTAAAACAGCAAAACAGGGTGAAAATTAAACTATGGTCATTGTTATAAGAAATAGGAAATATGGTCATTATTAGTGAAAATGCCAGTACTGGTAAATTGACCATATGAGAAAGATTGTTGATAGGAAGTCATGTATTGGAGGTGTCTACCTGTAATTAGAGAGGGCTCACCGGTTTTTAAACTGTCAAATCACATACTAATCAACTGAACAGATAAGTTAGTCAGGTTGAACTCCAAATAATTTTGAAGTCAACAGTGGATACTCTTGTTATTTATTTAACTGTGCACTTGTTGGAGAACTTTATTTAATCATTTGAAGATATCACAAAAAAGGAGTGAAATAAGAAATAAATACCCAAAAACTTCTATTAGAAAGACGTTGGGGAAGAACATATTAGTTGGACTGCTCATTTGAATTGTCCAAATTTCCCTTTATTGGTGTCTCAACTTGAGTAGAATTACTTATTGTACCGATACTATCTCGACAAATCTTAGCATATTGTTGCACATCATCCACCCTATCGAATTCATTTGACAGGTTTTTTTACGTAGAGAATATAGTTATAACAATTGGAAACTACTTGTTTTAGTTGAAATCAATGAAGCACATATGTTTTAGTTAACAGTAGATAGGTACATATAAAAAGTATTGTATGTCCAAATAATTAGCAACAACAAAACTCTGTATTAAAGATGGATGTATATTAACATAAATGGAATTAAGTTAACAGTATAGGAGGAGAAAAGAAACATACCTTTTTAGATGACATATTTGATGTACAACCTTTATATCTACTCGCAATGCTTGAAGTTGATGGCGAAGACCTACATGTTTGATGATCCTATTGTGCAAGGTTACAATGGAAATTACAGCAAGCAATTTTATGTTTAGGTAGTGGGGAAAAACTAATACATATAGTACCTTGATATATTCAATTCCAGTACTGACATGTGTATACCCACTGGCTTGCTGTCCCTATGCAGAAAAGTAATGACCGAGTGTCAAATTCCGTAACAGATACTTATTCAAGCAAGGTATGAATAACTGTATTGTATTACCTGATATTGTTCGAGGATGTTATTAAAACTGGTGATGTAGTAATCATTATCACTGATATACATCACTTTGAAGCTGTTCTGTTCAAACGAACAATGACGGTTTTGAATATTATAATTTTTTACATCAATTGATAATAACACATTATTTGATTTGAAAATATCCAATTCCGTAGGAAAACCATACTCATCATCAGGCTAAATTAGAAACGATAATCAGTGTTAGAATATGTAATGGAAACAGATATTCTTGTCATACAAGAATTTGGTTATACCTTTATCATTGCAGCTCTTAACTCTGGAGCTGTTTTATATACGAATTGGATGACTTGTCTGTCAAATAAAACAACTGAACATGATTCTATCGCATCATTAACCATTTGTTTCACTCTGAATCTGTTGGATTAAATATTTTGGTTACAAAGTCGTCGATATAGAGTATTTTGAATTATATGTTTGAAGGAAAACTGACGAACAAAAGTACTTTAAAATAATATTTGAAACCTGGGAGTAGTGCTTCTGGGAGATAATTTACAGTTGTGGCACCATTTTTTTGTCATTTAAAACATGTATTTTCTTTATGCAGGAGTAACAGGAATCAAAAAACCAGCTGTGAGTACTTTGAATTTTTATTATCGTTGCTGCTATTTAGCACCATGTAGGCTGTAGAAGAGTTTGTACATAATAATAAACTCATTAGTAAAGGACAGATAAAAACAGTTCATAAAACAGTGTCTTGTATTTATGATGATAACGTTCTTATTGTTAACTCGAGAGATATTTTCACCTCTGTAATTGTTTTTTTGTTATTCCAATAGAGGACCTTTGTAGTGGGGTTGAAATTAGTTGTTGGGGTTGGTAACTGTGATGTTATTAACACCCCAAACCTGGTAAATATTTACTAAGTCATTAAAATAAAAAATAAGCATATTTTTGACTTAATTTTGGGATGCACAATGTAAAAAGGTGTAAATATATAGAACATCGAGTATGTAGATTGTTACCTTGTTCTGAAATTTTATACTTCTAGAATTTGTATATTATAAAGTATTTTTGTTGCATTCACAGAATTTGTGACAATAACAGAGGCTAAAAGGAGTTTGAATTCAAAGAACAATTCATTAGAGAGTCAGGTGGACATGCAAAATATTTTAGGAAATATTTACAAATTTTAAATTGAAACTAAATAGACAGAAACCATACTGCTCAACCGCTTCACCCGGACGAGTTGTAATATCATAATGGTAGACCCCTCCTTGGTCTTTTCCAAGTAATCAATCAATTCATTTACGTAGTCCCCCCAGAAACTACATGTTAGTTGCAAACCTCTGTATGAAAATTGAGTAACAATATGAGTACATATAAATTTTAAGCAGTCAACTAATATAAATATAAAAAATTAATGACATGTCATCCTCAAGAGTAATTTGCATCCTGTGGTTGAATGCACCCAAATCATTCACCGGTTTTGTGTATCAAAGAAGTCCAATAATTTCTTTAAGATACATGTCAAAAAGAGTCTTTAATCGATAATAATATAGAGGAAGTATAAAATTCTATAATATTAAATATATTTAATTTTCTAGAAAGAGGAATGTACCTATCAATTGTTCTTCTGGAACATTCAATTGAATAATATCATCATATGAAGTGAAATCAAAATTGAAAAGAGGTATTTCTCCATCACATGGACGAACATATGTTGTCGTCATGAATAGTAGTCTACAGGCATGTCTAGATCCCAAGTAACTGCCTTGGTTTGAAGATATCTAGAAGTTTTGTAACATATAACATCTCCCCTCATTGTATAGATTTTTGAAATTAGAGATAAGTTGGAGGCTATTGATTGTACACTGAATTTTTATTCACTAGACATAAAATGTTAATAGATAGGAGAATACAATAAAAATAGAAATGTGCAAGGAAAAAAGATATTTTAGACGTATTGACAATTGTATTAGTCAAAAAAGGATAATAGGGAGAAATAAACAAATAGAAATCATGAAATGTAAATTGACCTCTTTATCGGCAAGTATTAGATCGATAGCCACAACATCATTATTGTATTTTGGTGACAAATTGCACCACATGTTCAAAACACGCACCTCAATCCGTAGTGTTTCGTCATCCTCAAGTGTAATCTCATTCAACGGGGTAATTGATATGGACATCTTGTTTTGACTGTGTATAAAAATGATTAGTTCTAAAAAAGATAGTATACTGAGCAGTTACAGACTTTAGGAATTACATATTACACTCTAAAACATTAGTAAAAAACTGATGTGCATGTTGAAAGTAGTACCTAATAGAGGTTTTCAAATATTTATTTATACACAATATTTTGTGTGTAATGAGAGGATGTGTTACTATTATCATCAACAATAATTTTCAAACCTGTAACTGATGTGACCCTAGAAACCATAACATATAACTGACCATGAGAGAACACAGGTTTGTGGAGAAAAAAACCAACAGAAGACAATGATTGTCCTTGACTTTTATTAATAGTCATTGTATAAGAAACTGTCAAAGGATATTGTCTTATTTGTAATTTGAAAGGCCATCTGAGATCATAGTGTGTCATAGTTAGTCTTGGAATGAATGTCAAATTTCCCTAATGACAGCCAGTCAAAATTGTTGACCCAATGACATGGTCCCCTAAGTGTGTAACAATCATACGAGTACCATTACATAATCCAACAGATTGATCAACATTTCTTAATAACATAATGGGAACTCCAATCTTTAGAGTAATTTTATGGGCAGCCAATCCAGAGACGTTTATTCCATTTAACATCTCAGAGGTATATATGTTTTCTACCCTATCTATATCAAAACATTCATTGCAGACTGAATCAGAGCTGAAGTAGTCTTTATGTTAAGAATTAGTAAGAGACAACAAGTAATCATTTACTTCTTGAACAAAATCACGGGTTGGAGCTAGAATGGCATGCCCTTTTAAATATGATAGCTCACTGTATTTGTCACTGAAATTTGAATAAGTGTGCTCCACAATTGCAACCATATGATTTCCTGTGTAGTAAAGAAGATATGATGAAGGAATTTTGAAGAGCACTTCACCGTCATTAGGTTCTCCAACACGTCCTTCGCTAATATCCAATGTCCTTTTAGAGAATTCACGTATCTGATTGGATTCATCTATGGATGTAGATGAAATCAATATGATATTATTTATAAGATTTAAGATTTTACAGTACTTCCAAAGATACGACAATTTTATAATTGCAAAGACAATTTCATTTCTGCCCCCACCTGGTATTACAGGCAATATTTTTCTGAAATCTCCACCCAATACCACTGTTAGACCACCGAATGTAAAATTCATTGCATTGAAATTTTTTACTCTCATAATATCCCTGAGAGTACGGTCTAGGGCCTCAAAGCAGTATTTATGAACCATAGAAGCTTCATCCCAAATGATCAGTTTTGTATAGTGTAGAAGTTCAGCTACATCACTCCCTTGTTGAATATTGCAAACTGATTGCTCAGTAATGGTGATTGGAATACGAAATTTATAATGTGACGTGCGACCACCAGGCAGTAGTAATGATGCTATTCCACTTGAGCCAACCACAAGTACAATAGAACCCTCATATTGAAGAAATGATATTAAAATATTCCAAATGAATGTTTTACCTGTGCCTCCATATCCATGCAAGAAGAATAATCCTCCAATATTTGTAGATAATGAAGACAAAATGAGATCCATTACGGATTTCTGTTAAATAGTTAGCATAGTATGTAAAGTTCTGTACTCTCTTCGTAGGACATCTGTATTGTAATTTAGTTCTTCTGCAACTAAATGATTCGAATGAGTATGAATTGCAAAATCTGGAACTGGCATGGGTGGATAAAATCGAAGAGATGTTTTGTTGGATCGTAAAATCTGTTCTATTTCCATCAGAGCATGCATATGTATTTGATCTTCTGTGAGTGTCAAATCTAAAAGAATGAGTTACATTGTTTCAGAGTAGTGAAAACAAAATCCACATGAATTGAATCAGTTATATAATATTAAATGAAATAATAGAACATATTGCGTGTGAGAGAATTTATTATATAGACTAAACAATGTATTAGGCATGCCCGCTAAAAGTTGATTGATAGTATACTTGTGCAACTCTGTATTTAATTTCATGTGAGTCTGAATTGTTATTTAAAAAATCCTTTTGGATTTAAATTAGTTATGTTTAATGTCCTTCGAGGATGACCTGATGTTTAAATAACTATAATTACTTGAAAGGATCAAACCTTTATTTAAGATCCTCCCTAACTACATGGCTTCCAATAATTAGCTTTTGATTTATGGAACTGTCCATATGATTTCTGGAAGAAAGCAGATAATGTAATTATAAAACTGAAAAAAATATATTAAAATATCAGAAGAAATGAATAACTATTCTGTTTATGCATTCAATGAATAAATAACATCACATGGATGTAGGTTTTGTCATGTTTTCTGTCATGTGAGGCTGAAATGTTTTTTAAATAGCCAATTGGATTTAAACGACTTTTGTTTCCTATCATTTCAGACTGAATAGTTGTTTAAATATCTTTAGTTACATGATAAGATGACACATTTCTTTAAGACCCTCCTTAACTACATGGAATCCAATAAGCATCATTTAATTTCTATATATTCACTGTTTTTAATTCAATAGTAATGTCAATACTATATTAAAACAACTATCAAGAACATAATGGAAATTTGAAATATGCAATTAATCAGCAGCATCATGTTATAAAATATAAGATGAGAAACATAATTGCACTGTGCACTTGTAGCCTTTGTCTTTCAGAGTGTAATATATCCTCAGCTAGGATGTGGGAGGTTTGTTTCCAAACAATGTCTAGACGAGAAATGTTATTGGAAAATAACATGCTTGCAAATATTCTGCACACATAACGTCCCATTCCCCATGTTGAAACCTATTTTATTACTTCAATAAATTCTGTGTCATCTGCTAGATGTCCCAGCGCATAACATGCCTCTCTAAATGTTCTATGAGTAATGTTGTTCACTGTCTTCAGATCTTCAAATGAAGTAGCACCTTTAATTTTTGTTAAAAGTATCCACATGTAAAATAGTTCCCTAGTTGTTGGAGGAACATAGTATAGTCTGCCAATAGAGAAACCCTGCTTTCTGATATTCCATGTCTTTTCATTTGAGTGGTAAACAAATCTCGTAGGGAATTTTGCAAATGTTAGAGATCTGCCCTCTAGGTACATAATATTTTCTTGAAAACATGATGTGAGCATTGTTTCAGATATGTTTGTGTGATTTAATACATCTCCAATACTATCATTATCTTTGAAGGTCACAAAATGTTGTCCGGGTAAATGGAAAGCTAACCTCTCAACCGGTGGATATCTGTTATGGATATCATAAGAAAATATTCTCCAAGAGGCCTCACAAGGGGATATGTACCGACAGTCGTAGTACATTTTTTTTCATCTACGTCTTTCTCTGATAAATCTTTATTGCTTCTCTCATAGAGTGATGCTGTTACCCGATCATTTCCCTTGTTAATATACTTAAAAAGATATTTGATGGAGGCCACTTGATTGCATAATTCAATATTGATATGTGCTCAATACTTTAACAACAACACAGGACTGTATGGCACAACAAACCGATTATCTAAAGGGACTCCATTTTTTAGAATTGTTCTTCCATAATCCCTTCTACGATAGGCCACGTTACCATCATCATCAACAGTGGTATGTCCCACAAATTTGTTTGGAAATAATTTGGAACATTTATCATTTCTCATACAGGGAGAAGTACGGTTGGCAGCACCGTAAGGGCCATGGATCATAAAATTCTTTACAGCTTCATGTAGTCTTGGGTAGGAACAATTATTGGGAATTTCAGAACATACAATCTTGTTGGCATCTGTTGGACTGTGAAGTTTGCTTTTATGAAATAGAAATAGTAGGATGTGCACATGAGGCAAACCACATTATTGAAACTCCACTATTCGAAAAACTAAAAGAGATAAAAATAGTTTAACTGTTAATGTTATATGATAGATTATAGAATAAGGAATTGAAAATATAGGATATTGAGTTCATAAAAACTAACCTGCACGTGACTTCCCAAATAAACAATTTTGGCGTAAATATTTCAGTAAACGTTCAAACTTAATATTGAAAACCTAAGATAATATTTACGGGCAATCTGGTGGACGAAGATTGCAAAGTCTAATAAATCGAGTTATTTCAGGCCACATCGGGTTACATGTAAATGTTAAAAATAGATCTGGATATCCAACCCAATTACATATTGAGATAGCATTTTGGTAATTCTGAATCATATACCTTGGACCGCCCATAAATGTATAAGGTAACACAATACGCTTTCCGCAGGATGTCCCTTCACGATCTCCTCGAAGTAGTGCATCATGTAACCCATTGTATAGTTCGACCCTCAATTTCTTCTGATTGAAGCGAATGAATGATAGTCTTTGAGACTCAATCATCGTATAAGCATCAACTTTAAACTATTGTAGTAATCTTCTGGAATGTAGTAAGATCGATGCTTCATTTTCACGAAATTGCAAGTGGAATGAAAATTACTCTCTCATTGTTTCCTTTTTGAGTGTAGTAATTTTCGTGAATTGAGTAGCATGATGCAATACATTGTCACAATATCCATCCTAGCCACCAAAGTAAATCAAAGGATACTGCAATGGATGATACAATGGGTGAAGCTCATCGATTCGCTGCAAATATCTATTTTTGGTTTGAATGATGATATCTCGTTCATGGTTGAGAACCTCAATGTCACTGACAATTAGCATTGCAATTTCAGATGTATTTAGAAGATTATATGTGGCACAATTTTTTTCTCTTCTTTTTAGCAGCCGTAGCTTTACAGTTGGAACCTCCTGACGTCTAAGAACCTATTTTTCACTTATAAATTCTCGAGCCAGAGCATTGGATTCATGAAGCAAATGTTGTAGGTTTTCCACAGTATTGCAATTAATAACAGATTGACGATTGGTGTCGTCAAAGCTGGATAAATTAGTAATTTTAGCATAAAAAGGTGAAGATTTTATAAACTTATCAGAAAGCATTGAATTAAATGATACCTCATACTGAAAATTCTATTTTGACATTCATGTGTAGTATCATACACGTAATGTTGTGTGAACCTTGGAAGTTGGCCATCAGGCGGACATAAACTACCAATGTGATGGTAGTTTTGTCCATGTAATCTGAATATACATGGATCTCGACCATTATTGAATGACCTATCTACCTTCCCACCCATTTACATGAATGCAAATATTGAATTGTAAATATTCATGTGGTCTTGAAATAATCGGGCTTCGGCTGATGTTTGATTGAACACCAACGTCCAAAGGTTTTCAGGACATTCAGGTAGTAAGTCCAATGCAACCTTTCCCATTGAGAAACATAGAGAGAAGCATTGGTTTTGTCTATTGCTGAATTTCTTGTTGCTCTCATCAATCCAAAAAAAAGAGTGACAATATTGGCTGACCTTAGTAGGGTCTCCAATATCATAATAACCTTAATGTACATAACAGAAATGAAGAAAGTTTTATTACAAAAATATAGTCAGTAAAATATAGAATGATATTGTATTAAGGAACCATTAATGCATGTTTAGTAAGAACCCAACCCCATATTATAAATATTGTATTCTTCCACTGACTCTCCTGTAGCAGGAAGCGCTATGTGATTCAGGAATTGCTTAAAAAATACAGTACTCAATAATGTTAGAGGAGAAGTGTGTACAGTAAATTACCTCTGCATTTTTCTTCAGTATTACAATTCTTATTTATGTTTTCTCGATCGTCGATGATATTTGATATCATTGTTTCTCAGAAAGTTGATTGTCAAACAGTACCTAATGAAAACAACTCAATACTATACAGAGTAGATCATGTGGAAAAATTGTATTGAAATTTAGATCACAATGGATTTATATGTTTTCGAATAGTTATTGTAAAATAAAATGACATGTCATAATATATGTATAATGATATAGGTAATGTTGTGTAATGCATTTATTTTTCTGTAAATGGTTAGTCATCAGTTTTATTATACTAAACAAAAATAGCTGAAATCTGAATTATTTTTCTATAATCTCACAGTATGTAATCTATATAAAACTTCATTTGTGCAGCTATGTGAATAATCATTCTGTGCATGCAGAGTTCGTGTGTGTATTCTGTTTTTCTGTGTAAACAGAGTTTGTGTGTGTAATTTGTTTTTTGTTAAAATAGAATATTTTGTGTGTGTAATATGTGTGTGTGTCTCAACATATAGCGTACATCATACCTACAATGGATATTTTATTATAGTTTCCATCGATAGGAGTTAAGTATCATCTATTTGTACAGGGAAGAAGAAAAAATATAAGTGCAAGTTCATCTGATGGTAATGTGTACAAACATTACTGTTTCTTACTGCGTCAAGGTCATAGATGATGATTTGGAGGGAGTATTGTCTACATCTGCTAAATCTAGGAAAAATGATGGCCAACATATTGTATGTGAAATGCAGATACGGCACCACATAACATTTGGGAATGAAAAAACATCTTTTCATATTTACCAAAAGGTAGTGGGGTAATATTCAGTACTCCTGTTCGTTGTTTTCTTTTGTTAGATCTAGCAGACAACGTTGACCGAGCTGTAGATGTTTCAGCTACTATCGACAGAGAAGCAGTTTATTAGAAACAATCATTCTTACCGTGAAATAAATTGCACAGTTCAATGTGTAATACATGTAAATTTAAATAGAACAAACCATTGTTACAGAGTGGTGATAAAGGCATTTGTGTCATATCACTGGTGAATATATTTGTTGTATCAAGTGATGTTTTATGTAATAAATCATGTTTAAGTTGTAATAAAAATCAGGGTTGTCATAGAGCACACCAAACAACATATTCATATCTCCCAAATTATAAATTATCTTAATCCTGTCGAAGCTATGTTTTTAAACTACTAAATAATCTATATATTTTTCTATCATTGATGATAAAAAACCTAAGGCATATGTTAAATTCCTTGTGAAATATAACTTCTATGTTGTGACAGATTCACCAATGTTTTTATTCTACTCTATGAATTCTATATTCATCTTTGTATGAAGATTTTGAGGGAAATAATTTTTAAGAAATATTTTCTTAATGTATTCCCACTCCATCTGATTAATTTCATCCATTATTTTGTGTGTTCTTAATCAAAAACAATTATTGACCGACCCCTCTATATAAACAATAAATTTATAGAGTTACCTTCTCCTTCTCCAAAAAGTGAATAATCAAAAATATATTCTCCAATGAGTTTACCTACTATTCTACAACAAGAGGATATAAAGATCTACTAAATGTTAGTGGAATTTTCCACATAAAATATTCAATTTCCATTTTACTCTCTTATATTAAGGTTGATGTTCCACATTATTTAGGTAATTTTTCACAGTTTAGGTTATCTTGTTATGCATCGCCCTGAAATTTTTACCTCTACCTCCCAGACATTATGGATTTCATTTGGGAAATCATTCCATTGTCCCTTGCATGGTTTATTTGCTGGTTTCTCATGGATTCAAACATTTTCTTAAACAGAAATTTTTTTAATGAAACATATGTCAATAAGTTAATAATAATTAATTTAGTTCTTTGGGAAATTTAGTATAAATTCATATCTTATGTGATTCATATGCCTAGAAATTTTCTAAAACAAATCTTCCTGGGTGAATACATATACTTATTCTCAAATTAAGGGTTTTCCAAAATGTTCTCTAATCTTAATACCAAAATTAACTACATCATGCTCTAATAATAATTGTAGAAACCCTACATTTCATACATGACTATTACATCATTTTAATGTTTCAAAACATATTAGTGTTATAAATCTAGGATCAAATAGTTTAGTGTCTTGTGAAAATTAGCATTATACATATCATTTACAAAATAAAAAATAAACATTATTTAATTCCTTATTATGTAGATTCGTAGTATATGGACCCGGTATTAAAATATTACATAATCATGGATTAAATGAATAATTCACATTGAGGATCTTTTCAGGTTTAGAGTATTAGTTAATTAGGCCATAACTATTACATTACATCTCAAAAATTACATTGTATACACTTCTACTGAGTATCCATTTTATCATAAAATAAAAACTCTTAAGAAAATAGTCAGATCTAGTTCCATGTTTTAGATAGTATTATTTTTCGATGATCCCATCCTTCACCCTATTCTTCATTAAAACCTGTGAAAAACTTTTCAATAATATAGGATGGTCATAGAAAGCTTGGTAAGGATTATAAAATAAAGAAAGAAAACATTATCCCATCAATACATAAAAATCATAATATCTTTAACATATGTCATGAAATCATAAGATTTGTGAATAACATATAATAATCATAAATCATAAATGTAACTCGGGGAATAAATAACATACATACCTTATAGATTTCACAACTACGTAGAGAGTTACGTTTGAAATACCCATCACAGTATATTCCCTAAATCTCTTTGGAGAAAAATTTATGAATACCTCTGTCATGTTACCCAATGCATTAAAGAGCTATCTCGGGCTAACCTGCCCGACTTTTATCACAGAACCACCTGTATACTTAAACAATGCCCTAGAACCATGACATATTCATAACATATAAAATAAACATAAATGAAGAATAAAATTTCCACATTTCAATAAATAAAAATGATTTAAATATATTGACATAACCAATCCATAATCAAAACCATTTTCAATACCAAAATACATAAAAGTGTGTGTGGTATTTATTTTCCTTTTGAAAACATTTCATCTTGTTAAGGAAACCAAATATCAAATAATTCTCACGATGGTGGAAAGGTCATTGTCACTACATATGTTAAAAAAAAGAAACATTCCCTTTAGAATTTAGTAAAATGATACATCAAAAAAAATTCCCTTTTAATGAAATGAATAGTAAAAGGTGTTTAGACACAGTATAAAAGAATGTTGTGTAGAAATCCAAACATGCCTCAATGAAAGGAGATTGAGACGAAGTCCCTTCCCTTGTCTCTGATATGACTCATATGTTCCTTGTGCTTTTAGAATAATGAATTAATGTATATTTATACATTTTAAGAACCCTTTTCATTTTTATTATTCCTTTAATATCAGTTATTACCATTATATAATCATTTATGTTAATAATTGTCGTTTTTTCGATATTTTTGTATTGGAGTAAAAAATGAACTTATTATAAATTCAAGTTTTCCATGTGGTCAAAAAAACATTATCTCGAAAATGATATTCATGATTTAGATATCATATATATCATATATATCCACTATTTATATGTATTTATAATATTACACAACATTTTGAGATAATAAATGAAATTCACCGTTCATGGAGACGGTAAGCTGTACGTATGCATGAACAGTACTTTCATTTATATTTCATATTTAATTGAATGAAAACATAATGATACATAGGTATATTATAATTAAATTATATTATTATATATAATCTCAATAACTCCATCCTTTATAATGTGTATGTATGGAATTAATGAGTCATATCACATTGAGTGGGCGGTAGTCCACACTCCCTCAAATGAAATTACTGCGTTTACCCATTATGAAAACTGTAATGGAATGATATAAATGAAAAATATAGAATTATAGAGACAATATAAATAACATATATATCACATATAAATATAGTTCCATCATAATGACCACCATGAGAGGTGGTTGGAGATATTTGAGCAATCATCGTTTCATGAAAGTGTAGTTTACCATCCCGAGAAACAATATGTTTGTATCCATTATATGGAGGCGTGTGGAAGTATAGTTAGAATCCTTATCATAAAAAAAGAAATTGTATATTGAAGATACTAGTTTTGTTATAAAATAAAGGAATAAAGAGTTCTTAGGGGGTTGATGAAGTAAAATAAAATAAAAGAACTTAAGAGAAGACATTACCTTTAAATCCAGTAACTCCCTTTAGTTTGAAACAAAGGTTTCATGTGAATGTACTTATGCCTAAGAGAAGGCTTATAGAATGAATTGAGGGATGTAGGGAGATTAATTGGGTTGAGTTCGGATGATCCATGGGGCTTGAGATGTGTGAGTTATGGGTTAGAGGTGGTGTGTTTTTATAAGGTGGAGGAGGGGCTCTTTAGGATGGTTCGAAAAAATAATTTTATTATAAACTGATTCTCCATTTTCAATGGTCCAAAACACATTAAATTAGAATATAAGATGACTTTTTTTCAAAATAAAATCATCCAAAAATAATTTTAAATGTTTTGGATAGTTGTTTAAATTTTATAATCTCATTTATTTAAATCATTCTTTAATAAGGTAATCACTACCTCATCATTGTGTCATGAAATATTTTTTTATTTAATATCTTAAAATTATAAACAAAATAAAATGATATATGAAATAATATTATATTTTAAATTAATATTTATAGAGGAATAGATAACTTATATAACGCCACATAAAAATTTATTTACTAAAAGATATATGTTTATGTCCATTTTGTCTTTACTTTAAATTAATTAATATAAAGGGCCATTATCACTCCCACGTGGCTCCATGGGGTCCCAAAATTGAGCCCAGGATTACCATGTTAGGAAATATATTATCAAATAGGGTTAGGAAAATTTTAATGGTAATTTAATATTATTATAATATTATATTTCACAATTATTTACTAGATCTACCCATTAACCATGGTAAATAAAATATTAACTGATGTAAATATTCATAATGTCTAAAAATAAAAGTTACTTATTTAAAAAATTTAGACCTCTGAATTACAAATATGGAATCCATTTTTCCATATTTAAACCACATTAGTGACAAAATTTAATTTAAAATTAATTCATGTTGTAAAAAAATGTGTTTTTTATGAAATAATAACTATCAAAATATTGACACATATTTTTGTCCAATTTCAATGTGAAAATACTTCCAATGGAAATTATTGGATTAATTGGTAAAAATATAATCTAATTACACTTTAAAACCAATTTAAACGATAATCTATCCATATAAATAAATTATATTAAAAGGTAGTTTTGAATTAATATGCAGTATTTTTTTACTAATAATTATAAAAATTGACATTATTATAAAAATACAAAAATTTCATCCAAGGTAAATTTTGATGTCACGATTCCAAATGAAGAATCTTATTTTTTCAAATAGGCCATATAAAAGTGACAAAAACTAGATTTAAAAACGGTTTTCCATCAAAAGGTGGTAAATCGGACCTTTAAAGAATATTAGAGTACTTATGCTTACAATTAGATCCATTCACATTTTAAGCCTCTAAATTTATTGGATAATGGTAAATAAATTTAAAAAATTGATTGTCATATTTTAATTACTTCTATTTATTCCCACCAATACAAAAAATATGTGTTAACTACCATTTAAAATAATAGTATATTTATGTTATATTTCGGCTTAACTCAATGATTTGTACAACATAAGATTTCAAAGAAACATGTTGTTACATGTTCAGTACGCAATCTAACATAGCATCCCCTTTAATGTAAAATTAATATTTAATTCAAAAAATATTATTAAATATGAAAATGTTGTATTCTTGATTTACCCGGGATGTTACATCCTTTCCCCCATTTGGAAATTGTGTCCTTGAAATTTTATTCACTTATAAAATAAATGAAGGTATTTATCCAGCATAGAATTTTCAGATTCCCACATTGCCTATTCAACCATTTTGGTTTTACATAAAACCTATACATGATCGAATACCTTATTCTGCAACACTTTCTCTCTATAGTAATAAATCTAGACTAGTTGTTTCTCATAAGAAAGATTCTCTTCCAACAAGAACTATCTCTGGAATCAAAACATGAGATGGATCCAGTATATACTTTCGTAACATTGAAACACGAAGAAATTATGTCCATGGGATAAACATGGAGGTAAAGCCACTCTATATGAAACCGATCTATCCTTCTCTAGAATTTCATTGGATCCAATGAACCTCATACTCAGCTTTCCCTTCCAGCCAAAATGCATCGCATTTTTCCATGGAGTATATTTTAGAAATACATAATCACCTACTTCAAATGAATGATCCTTCCTCTAGTAATATACATAAATTTTATACCTGCTCTAAGCTATTCTCATGTTCTTCATAATCAATTGATCTTTTTTCAACTATTTCTTCTACCAATTTTGGTCCCATCAGATTCATTTCACTTACTTCATCCCACAAAGTTAGTGCTCGACATCTCTTCCCTTACAATGCCTCAAATAGAGCCATTTGTATACTGGAATGACAATGTTCATTAAAAGAAATTACAACCCAAGAAATATGTTGGTCCCAACTTCCCGAGTAATCCCTTGAACAAGAATGTAGCATATCCTCTATGGTTTTAATTGTTCATTATGACAGCCCATCTGATTAAGGATGAAAAGTTGTAACAAAATTTAATTTAGCACCTAAAGACTTCTGAATGCCTGTTCAAAAGAGAGAGTTAAACCTGTGTTCAAGATCTGATAGAATAGACAAGGGAACGCCATGCAACCAGACTATCTCTGTAACATATAACCGAGAACGTTGATCTAGAGATAATGTATCTCGAATAAGAATGAAATGAGAATATTTTCTCAGTCGATCAACAATAACCCATATTTCATTGTAACATAGAGATTTTTTCGGTAATTCCACCATGAAGTCCATAGATATATTTTCTCATTCCCACTCTAGCATTGGTAAATATTGAACCATCCCTTCTGGTGACAACCTCTCTTCATTAACCTATTTACAAGTCAAACTCATCATAGTAATGTCATCAATATCTACTTTCATTACATCCCACCAGTATTACTCTCAATGATTTCTATACATCATAGTACAACCTGGATAAACTGAAAATAGAAAATTATGATATTCACATTAAAACTCTTTATTCAATAGTGAATCAAGAGACACATAATCTCTTTCCAAACCTCAAAACACAGTCTCTATAAATACTAAACTCTGGTTACATACCCTTTTGAAACAATCCTATTTTTTTTTTGTAACTCACTATCCACATTCTTCACTTTCTTTGTTATATCTGATAGAGATGATTTCACTGAAACATGAAAAAAATAGAATAATTTCCTGCACCAACAACTTCTTTGGTAAATTTCATCAAATAATTAATCCAAGGATATTATTTCAAATTTAAAATGGTTTATGTATCCTTACTCTTTCGACTCAAAGTAGAAGCCACATTATTTGCCTTTCCCAATCGGTAATGGATCATGCAATCATAATCCTCAGTTAATTCTACCCATATAATCTATCTCATGTTTAATTTAATCTAACTAAATATATAGTTCAAACTTTTGTGTTCATTATATATTTATTATTTTACTCCATAGAGATGATTCCTCCGTATTTTTAATGCAAAAAACAGTATCTAATTCCAAATCATGTGTAGGGAAATTAAACTCAATATGTTTCAACTGATGTGAATCAATAGAAATTACCAGATCATTCTACATTAGGAAACAACCATGTCCATTCAACAAAGATTCAATGAAGATAACAAACTCACCATTTCTAGATGGAATTTCCAAAACTATTGTTCTCACCAATCTTCTTTTCAATTCTTGAAAAAATTATCACATTTTTTTCCTAACAAAATTAACATGTTTTTTAGTTAACATAGTCATTGGGCTAGATAACCGTTAAAATATTTAAAAAACCACTTTTAATAAACTTCTAAACAAAGAAAACTATGGATCTCAGTTAAATTTTTTGGTCTTTCCCACTATTCAGTAACTTCTGTTTTATGATTATCAATTGTTATGCCTTTTTTTTAAATAATGTTACAATGGAATGAATTTTTTTGTAACCAAAACTCACATTTTCTAAATTTATCTTAATATTTATTTTCTTTTAAAGGATTGGGAAACAAACCTTAATTTATTTTCATGTTCCTCCTTAATTTTGGAATAATCAAAAATATAATCAATAAAAACAGCCACTAACTTATCCAAGAACTCAAGGAAAATTATACTCATACGATCCATTAAAATAGCTGGTGCATTAGTTAACCCAAAAGGCATAACTACAAATATATAATGGCTATATATAGTATGAAACATGGTCATAGGAATGTATGCTTCCTAAATATTCAATTGATGGTACACTGACCTCAAAACACAGAGGTGATAGAAATTAATTTAAAATTATCTCCCATTCTCAAAATAGAAAGTGTTTTTTTAATAAATAATAACTATCAAAAGATTGACACTTTTTAATTTTCTAGTTCAATGTGAAATTACATCCAATGACTAGAATCAGAATAATTGGTAAAAATATTATTTTATTACACTTTAAAACAAATTAAAAATATAATCTGACCATATTAATGAATTCGATTAAAAGGTAATTTTGAATTAAAATGCAGTATTTTTCACTATTCTTTAAAAAAAATGAACATTATCCGAAAAATACAAAAATTTCATCCAATGTAAATTTTGATGCCTTTATTCTAAAAAAGAATATTATTTTTTCTCATAGAATATATAAAAGCGAAAAAAACTATATTTAAAAATGTTTTTCCTATAAAGGTACTAAAAAAACCCTTTAAAGAATATTAGAGTATTTCTACTTAAAAATGGATTCATTCACATTTTAATCCTCTAAATATACTGGATAAAGTAAAAGACATTTAAAAAATAAATATAATAATATTTTAGTTAGTTCTGTTAATTCCCTCCAATATAATGGTTATGCATTAACTACCATTAAAAATAATAATAATAATATATTATTTTTCGGTATAATTCAACCTTTTGTGCAGTGTAAGGTTTCAAATAAACACATTTTTTCATGTCGGGTACGCCATCGAACATAGCATCCCCTTAAATGTAAAATTAATATTTAATTCACAAATATTAATAAATATGAAAATGTCATATTCTTTAATTACCATGGATGTTACACTTATTTCATATTGCATTCTCATTAATTCAAGTAATCACTTGAGGGTATGTGTTAATGAAAGGGGTGAGTTAAAAGACCAGTAAGTGGATAAATAAGGAAATTAATAAGTATAACATGAGTGATAATAATCATCAACATCGGAAAACAAGAATAGTATCATCATCATAAATATGAGAGGAAGAATCAGATAAATGCATGGGATTGGAAAACACATAAAACAAACATCATTTCTTTGTGAAAAAATACAACACATAGTTATAAACCATGATATCATGATGATCATGCATAACATATGTGCATAATCAAAGAATATTCATTTTAAAAAATGATAGACTCATGATCACATATATCCTACTTTATCTAATGAGATACATTACGTTACCCAATATATTATAGGAATGTATAATTCTAGGTACACCCATCACATCAAAACATTTAGATAATTATACATTACATAAAGAATATATAATAATGTAACCATAAAATAATGCATGAAAATAAAATGTGTTTCATGAGAATTTAATATTCATGAATAATCATTGGGATTCCAAAACTTTAAATGGGAAAGGAATTCTTAGTATTAGAATCATCAATCATGAGTGAAGAATAAAAAATCTCAAAAGAAGTAAAATATGTGTTTTTTTAGAAACAAGAGTTCATTTGGAAAAATATTTGAATTTATTGAAAAAAAAATAGAAAAATGTATCTCCATGAAAGGAAAATGTATGAAAAATAAAATTATATTTTATGAATATTAAAGATCATCCAGACTGAATTTTGGAAGGATAGAGGGATAACCCAATGAAATGAAATTGGGTTTGAGAGAACCCTTAACTTATATACGAATGCATTATTCATATAAATATCATGGATAATCAAATTAGATTTATTAATTAACAATAATTAGCCTCTTATAATTTTATTATTTTCTTCATAATTTTATTATGTTCATTTATAGCCATTTATATGATTTATAGAGTTTAATTTCATCATTCAAGAGGGTTAGTTTTATATGTCTTCATGATCAGCTACCCTGTATATATTTATCGTAGATATTGTGAAATGATAATAGATATCCATAATTGAATTATATGTCATTAATAAACATAAAAAATTTTAAATGGGATTATAAATTATTATTTTTATATATAATTATGATTTGTTATATAAAATATTAATTTTAATCGTTTAGATTTATTTATTTTTCTCATTATGAACTAGTTTTTTTATTATGTATTATGTAAAAATTATTTATCCAGAACATAAAATGTTTATTACATAAATTTTAAAATATTTTACCATTATAATGGTTTTATGACCAGCCATTATGGTGGAAAACGAAAATGAGAACTTATCATCCTTGAGGGTGATAAATCAACACCTCACAGATGATGTTTTCATTTTTAGAATAAAAGTAAGAGGAGAAAATGATTGATGATAGATTATTCCAGTAAAAATATAAAATTATACTATATATAAGATATAAGATTTATCATGATACATGGATAATGGGAGGTGAGGAGATAATAATAAAAAAATAATTTATTTTGATATTAAATGAAAACGAATGAATATATTACATTTTGAATTATTCTATTTGAGAATAACCTTATAAAAATTTCATTTGGTATTGCAATGAGACAAAAGGATCTTGGATGTGGGGTAGGGGATTGGGAATAGGTTTGGGAAGAATTTGGACTTGTTTCGAAGATTTTATAGTCTGAGTATAAGAGGTGGTTATAGGTGGAATATATATGGGAGGAAAGGGGTGTATTTTATTATATTCAATAGTTTATTAAATTGGCTCCAAACTATGAATAGTTTTTATTCAAATGGATATAAAAATTAATTAGAGAAAAAGAGTTATAGATTGTGGTTCTTACATCATCCATACCTCAATGATGACTAAAAAATTCATGTATTTAACTAATATTTGAAATAATCATATTTTCTTATTCACAAAAAATATATCTACTTTAGAATAATACAAAAAATTAACCATAACTATTTCTTGATCATTAGATTTCAAAAATGAAGTAAATTTTTAATTTTTTTTATAAATATAAGAAAATTAATTTTTGAATAAGATAATCATTTATTTAGAAAATAATGATTTTATAATTAAAAATGATGTTATAAAAAACCGAAATTTTAATTAAGGCCTCATAATATTTTCTTATAATCATATTAAAAAAAATATTAAAATATGAATCGATTTTTTGAACATTAATTTTCATTTAAACCATTATATTAATTATGAAATTGTAAATAGACATTTACTCTTTATAAAAATTTCCAACAATAAATTTTCCTTTTCTAAAATAATTATTTACTTATTAGAAGATGTAAATATATCATATTTTCATTTATAAGATACCAAAATTTAATTCAAAATTTCATCGGTGATTTTACTATTCTATTGGATGATTAACAATTTATAGTGGTCGCATTACTATTCAAAAGGTCTAGTTACTATTAAATCGGTATATGTAACACCTCTTATTTCATTCATTATTCATTTATAGAATTTTTGTTTTTTAATCAATGTAATTTTATGTGGACTATACCATATTAAATAATTATAAGAATATAATTTCAATTGATTAAAGTTTGGGCTGTAACACCAGTGAATACCAGTCTAAGACATTCCTCTTATATAGATTAATGGATTTAATTTATAAAGAATTGGTCAAATCCAATATCCATATTGATTAACTAATATATGCTTATTAAATATTTCCCTAAATAGTCAAATAATTTTTAAATTAAAAAAAAGTATGAAACAATTGTGTATATTTTTAAAAACATTCATATACATGACATTTAATATGTATATTTAGGGGAATGTTAGTGTTCAATGGTATATATAAAGTGAATAAATACAAGGGAAATGAATGACTACAAAACTGATTCAACTAAGTAAATGAAAATATTATCCTGGTAATAAAATTCATAAGGAAACAAAAGTAGGAATAAGGATGATATCAATCAGATGTATAACCATTGAGGCGATAATATGGGTTTTATTTCATTGTTGAAATAAAAGATTTTTTAAAAAAAATTTATTGAAATAAATATCATTTAGATTTTGAAAAATATGATTAATTTCATTTTCATTGAAGAGAAATTTTAAAAATATTTTATTTAAAAATATTTTCATAAACCTAAAATTGATGAATCAATGAAATGAAAATGCTTAATTTCGTACATTATATAAAAGGTAATAAAAAATTACCTTTTCATTGAAAAATGTTTTGAAATGTTCCATATTGTTAAAGATACAAATATTATACATTGAATACAATATGTAAAAAAGTATTAATGTGTATTTTTTAATAAAATCCTTATAAAATAGTAATATAAAAATGAAATTATTTTTAAAAGTCATGGTTTTGTATTAAACTAATTTATGTCTAAATAAAGAAATTAAGTCATGTTTTATTAATGTATATTCATAGAAATTTTTACACACAATGATTTTAAACATGGTATTATCACTTGAATAGTATTTTTAATAACAAAATTAAAATATAATTGATTTTTTTTAGTAAATTGTTAAATAATTTCCTTCAACTGATATTAATGAATATACAATCTCAATTATAATGATATTGTAAATAAACACTAAAAATACTCATAATATTGATATATGATTTTATAAATGAATCAATTATGTGTATGAAATATATAGAAACATAAAAAAAGTAGAAACAAAAAAATAGATATTAAAAATTAATTTTGAACAGAACAATTGAATATTATGAACAAAGAAAAGTAATATAACCCAGTGAAGAGGAATTGAAATATAAAATTCTTTACCATCAGGGAAATTTTAATTTTCTCCCATTAGATGAAATAATTTAAATTGAAACTTAACATACCATTATTAAATGAATTATTGATGATATTAAATGATATTGTGAAGTATATACACTATATAAAAGCTATTAGGTGAATAACATTACTATATGTCTCAGTGAAAAGAAACTGAGACCAAATCATGTACCTTATGTTTATTATTGGTTGAACACCGTTTAAACATATGAATAATTGTTTTAATCATCTTATTAAATTATAAAATAACCATATAAATATTTATAATATCATATATGATCCTATTGTAACATTTTATAACCTTTTTGTTAATAATCTTTAATTATTTTAGTTGTTTTTTGTGTTAATTGCATTGTTTTTCTAGTATGTTTTGACTTTTTATTTTTATTTTTGTTCCTTTTACTAAGATCATGATTCCATCACATCATGAATTTGAACCATGATTTAAAAATAATATATATTTATTATATATTTATTTTATAAATCCATAAAATTTGGTGATGTGAAATTAAATACACCATTCAAGGAGACGGTAGGTTATACATACTCCTAAAGATTATTTCCATTTTATTTTCATATTGAATGAAAAAATTATATGTATACATATAATTAAATTAGATTAATTTTTTCATATATATAAACTATTTTTATTTAAATAATTTTTAATACATTTAGTGTAATTCTTGAAGGAATCGCATTGCCTCGTGAGGCGGTAGTATTCTATAAACACAATTGAAGTTATCGTATTCCCACAAGATGTAAATCATGATGTTATGAGTAATATAAAAAATAAAAAATCATAAATAAAAAATAATTATCATAAATATATTATATAAATAATATTTAAATCATTATTCCCAACCTTTGATTATGGTACTGGAAAAACAAATGTCATCATTTTTTAGGCGGTAATCATCCATATAGTTGAATATTGATTTCATTACTCATTTTATAGAAGTGTGTGTCAATTAATATGAAACCATTAACATAAAACATATCATAATATATATGCAAATTATATTATTCTATAAGAATTATGTAAAAATAATTGAAGGTTGGGATTATGGAAATAAAATACAAACTCTTTTATAAATACATTACATCTTCATTTGTAATCCTTCTTCGATTTGCACTATGCATACAAAGGATTAATTTAATCTATAGATAATGATTATAGTATGAGGTGAGGGAATATTTGAGTTGTGTTAGGGACGTTTTAGATGAGTAAAATGGTATTAGAGGTGAGAATATGTGAGGGGAGTGAGTTCCCTTTAATAGTAAATGAGATGTGGAAATCATTTAATTACAAAAAAGTAAACACTATTAGGAAGTCTCCCTTTACTAACATGCCTTCATTAAAAACCCATTTTAAATAAAAGAGTTTATATTGTTGAATTTTGTCTATTTAATTTGTTTTGGATGATTTTTTATCCTTTTAACACCTTATCATTTAAGATTAACCACTAAGTAAACTCATTTTACCTAAATCAATTTGATTGACATTAACTATTTACTCTAATCATATTAAAAAATATAATTTTACATTAATAAAAATAATAAATTATTTTGACACAAAATATAGAATCAATTTTTTCTTAATTCCACTCGCACCATTTATGCAATTTAATTTAAAATTTATCCCACAGTTGTGACGGCAACATAAGTTTTTAAAGTGAAAATGTTGAAAAGTCTGAAATATTTTTATATCAAAATTCACAATTAAATTGAATAAAATTATAAAAAGTGGATTAATATATGTATAATTTTTCTAATTTATCTTTTAAACAAATTTAAAATATAATTTTACATTATAAATATTTAGATGAAAAGTCAGTTTTTAATTAAATTAAATATTTTCCAATATTTATAAAAAATCAATCTTTTTCGAAAAATACAAAAAATAAATCAACATAAGCCAATTTTAAAATTAATATTAAAAAAAGAGTTTTAGTTTTTTAAATAAAAATTATTTAAGTATCAAAATTTAGTTTAAAAGCAATATCCCTATTAATAGGAGGAAAAGTGCATTTTTGAATAATACATCTTTTTATATGAAAATTTGAATATGTTCTTATAAATTTCCTTGAAAATATATTTTTTGAATTTAAAGATATTTTATTTATTAAAAAATATATAAATCTCTATAATACAATTCAATAATATTAATTCATTTATTTTTTTAATATAAAATTCCTTTCTCGCATAGAAATAACTTTTTTATAAAAACATTTCCCAAAAATTCAAATGTTTTTTATATTGACTTATAATTAATTAGTTTCAAATGAATTCAAACATAAATTTTAATAATTTAGTTAATACTATTCTTAACACCCAATTTATTTTCTATTATATATTTTTCATATTAAATAATAATATGTAAATTATATAGTTTTTCAGTAAACCCCAATCTTACGCGTAATACATGATTTTAAAGGAACTTACTATTGCATGTAACACACGTTAAACAAGGAATTATTTGTAGATAGATAAAAACCATATGTTGTGTGTAATATATTCTATTGGATATATTTAATTTATATAAAAATAAAAATATCAAAAATTATTTATATATTATAAGAAGTTTTATGCATGGTGTTGTGTGTCACACACGCTATTAAATACAATATTCTTACTTTAGAATATATATGAGTCACATTATCCACACATTAAATAAATTTTTCCTTAGAAATTTAATAATTATATTAGTAATACATAGTTTGATAATTTAAAATTAATTTTTAATGAAATGAACATTCTAAAAGGGGTAATTAATTATCATCTTTATATGATTGAAAAGGATTTACAAAAGTAATATATCATATACAAAGGTTTTTACATTAGGGGAAAATAGTGGAAAATGAAAATATAGACATGAAGGGAAATTTTAAATAATTATTGTGAGTGACTGAGGTCATTGGTAATTAGAATGTGAATTATCAATGAAATGTTAATGGACTCAAGGCCATAATTCTCTGATGATATAAAAGACCAATTGATTCATCAAATATTAATGCAGTGGGATAAATTTTTAGTTTCATGATAATCGTTACTAATTCTGATGAATTATTTTAGTATATAAGAATATAAGGAGATATAGTTACTTGATATTTTTATATTTCATATGAAAAATGTCTTCATTTGGTTGGGCCTTGATCAATTTATCATTTATTTCTCATTCCAGTATATAAATATACAAAGCAATTTCTTCCTGAAGCACTAAATTTTACAATTAACAGATCATAATATCGATAAAAGAGTGAATTTATTTTCCACTGTCTCTATCCTTTTTTCAAAAAAACATATGATTAATACATAAACATGTAACCCCCCAATGTAATTCAATTCTCTCATCATTATTATTTATTCATTATAATATTTAACTAAAAATAATGATATATTAGTCATGACATTTCACTAGAATGTGTTTAGTGTTAAATTTGCATCCTCCTTTTTTTGTGTTTAATATAAAAACCCTTTCTTGATATGATCAGTTTTCACCAAGAATACATATCATCCTTTTTCAGAACTGTATTCCTATAATGTTCCCAAAAATTTCTTAGACATCATTGAAATAAAATATATAGTTAAATTTTGTTTTTACATCGATTTTCAATTAAACATTTTTCAACAATGTCTAATAATATTATTATATATAAACCCTAATGTTTATTAATAAAATTACTCTCATATATATAACATTTATAGTCGTTATTCCTAAAATACATTTCCTAATAAATCATGTATTAATATAATGTGTTGTATTTCTATAAATTCCATTTAAAATATCCTTTATTTTGGTTGAATCCCATCACCTAAAAACTAAAAACATTTTTAGTTAATTGATTTTATTTTAAATCTAAAAATCATTAATCAATGATGGTAAACATAAATATTATATTAATAAATATACAATATCTTCTTACATTTAACAGAATCCTTAGATATTTCATGATTCTTGTATCTAATCTAATATTGATACATTAAAAATTTATTTATTCATTAACAATACAAAACTACATAATCTATTTTATTTCCTCCCGGGCCCTTCTATGGTATAGGGGTTTCCATTTTGAGGATAGAAATAACTCGGTTAATGTATTGGTTCCCCAAATTTTAAATAATGAACTATAAATGGGTCCTTAGGATGAGATTTGTTTCCTTCCATTATAATCATCATTTTTTCTTATAAATTATTTTATTTATTCCCTTATTATACACATATAAATAATATCCCTATTCTATTAGGACACTTTCTAGGGTGTCTAATTCCACATTCCATGCATGATTGAAATCAAGCATAATTTTTTCTTTGTTCCCCA
The DNA here is from genome assembly GCA_963277665.1 of Viscum album. Lineage (NCBI taxonomy): Eukaryota > Viridiplantae > Streptophyta > Magnoliopsida > Santalales > Viscaceae > Viscum > Viscum album. The sequence goes on along the minus strand of OY728122.1, from coordinate 811,376,539 downwards.
CCACTCGATCTCTTTTCAAACATAGTAATTCAATTAAATGTTTACATTGGGAGTTGTTAAATGTATATATTTTTAATCATATTTTTGGAAAATAGATTAGTAATAAACAGTATAACATTATCTCTAATATTCGTCACATTTGTTTTCGCATCGCCGCCTTTTTTCAATTCTTATTCAATGTTAATAAGATTCCTCGAGGTTTTGACCATTGAGTATAACTAAAAAGTATTGTTTTATAAAATACAATTATACTTTGAAATCCATATAATAATTTATATAATAACCCCTTCTATTCAATCAAATACACATTATGATTAACCAAGGTTTATAACTATCATAAAATATTCAAATCCATTATAATGATTTGTAATGAAAATGTGAATTATCAAAAGCATATCCTCTATTAGTGCCAAACCTAGTGCATAGTATGGCCAATTATCTTGTATTAGGATTCACTACAGTCAAGAATGACATTATCTTTTTGGATTATTAAACTATAGGTATATAAGTTTCAAACGTTGTCCACTTATACTCTACAAACAAGGATGTATTACAAGGAAAACCCACATATTCTCTATTTTACCAAAACATTAGAACGTTCTTATATACTTATCATAAAATTCAACCATAGGGTTATGTTCCCTTTCCTATATTTTACTGAATCTATTTTCCACTATATCTATTAATCATTATATGATACCAACTATATTGACCCAAACCCTAGAAGCCCATAACTGGTACCTACAACCATTATATTGTAATAGATACAGTATTCAAATCCTGAATGATAGTTCAATTTAGTAGTCTTACAAATGAGATAAATTCAAAAGTCTTATATTATAAATTAATGAACATATTATAACATAATTTGTTTTTTTATTTTTTGATGAATAACTTTATTCCATTTATAATATCTTTTATTATCATTCTTAACACAGTTCATGGAATTTTTTTGAATGGAAAAAAATAATTGTGATCTCAAGTGCTCAATAAAATTTATTTATAGTGGAATATATCGTGAATAAAAAATTTAAAGATAAATAACAGAATTTTCAAGCCATGTAATTAAAAAAATCAAGAAGGAAATGCATATATAATATGGGATGTAAATAAAATTACAAATATTCCATGTAATAAATAAACAAAGAAGGGAGTGTGTAAATAATATGAAATGTATATAACTAAATAATAATCAGTCTAATTCAATAAAATGATAATTAAATGCATACTAATATTTTTTCATACTAAATTTATCAAAGATAATAAAAAAAATATTGAATAAATGAAATGCTTAATTATTTGACAGAATTTTTGAGGAAAAAGAAAAACTATAGCACTAAGGCCATTCAAAATACATTTTAAAACTGTAGGTAGAAACCCATTTTATCTTGAAAAAAATATTTCTCATCATACTTTTCAGTGCATCAAGGAGATATATAATTTCTAGGCCTCTCTCATCATTTCCCTTCCAAAACATTCCTCTTGAATACAAAAAATCAATTTAATTCATAAACAACATGTCCTATAAAATATCAGTATTTTTAAGGGAATACGGATTTATCAATATTTAATGAGATAAGAAAATAACATTAAAATTCTATATAATATAATTTTATATGTGTTGGGAACTAATCATATCGATGATATATAATGTGTACATTTAGGAGAAACATAATGTTCAATGGTAACTAAAAAGTGAATTATTCATTGAGAATTTAATGACTACTAAAATGATTCAATGTAGTGATTTACATTGAAATATTCGGTAAAAATAATCATAACATATATATATGTAGAATAAGGATGAAATCAATATGGCATATACGATTTGAAGTATGACTAAGATTTTTTTTAAACAAGTAATAAAGTATATTTAAAAAAATTCATGATGAAAATAACCTTTTCATTTAGAAACATTTATTTAAATATTTTTTCTATCAAAAAATTTTTCATTGGAAATAACGTTTGAAAACTTTTTCTTATCAATATAAATATTAATAATAAAATGAAGATTCAAATAAATGAAAACATGTAATTTTATACGTGCAATAGAAGGTAATAAGAACATTCATTTTACATTATACATAGTTTATAAAATTACATTGTTTTGAAAGAGAAAAATTTTTATTCGTATAAATTTTTTAAAATGGAAAAATGAACAAAATTATCAATTAATAAATAATTTTTAACTGTAAAATAAAAAAAAATGAATTTTTTTTGAAAACATGGTTTTGTTTGAAAATATTTTTAAACTGAAGAGTAAAATGTTGTTGTATTTTTTTATAAAATTTTCTCAATAATTTTATGTCACCAAAAGTGAAAAAATGATACTATCATAAGAAAAATATCTCTAAAAACTATTGGGGAATAAATTTAATTTTTTTTATGAAATGGTCATATAATTTCCTTCAAATTATATTCTTAAATAATGTTATCGATTGGAATGAGATTGTGAAATAAAACCACAAACTGATCAAAATATTGAAGTGAGAATTAATAAATGAATAGATTATGCTTTTCAAATAATAACACATTTAAAAAATGAGTAAAAAAATATATCATAAAAATTCAATGTAGACATAATCATATAATATTAATGACAATGAGCAGGTAATATAACCCTATGAAAATGAATTGATTTATAAAATTACTTACCACTTTGTAACATTTAATTCAAATCCCCATAGATGAAAAAAGAAAATTTTAAACAAAAAATTCTAGGAATAACGAATTAATAATGATATTACATGCCAATGATCATTATATACTCAATAAAAATTCATTAGGTTCATAAACATACAACATGACTCAATGAAATGAAATTGAGACGAAATCCCTTAATGTACGCTATCTTTTGGTTAAACACTATTTAAACACATTTATAATGATTAAAATCATGTTATTAACTTATATTAGAACCATATTAATATTTAAAATATCAAATAGTATCCTTTAATGACTTCTTATCACCTAATTTTTATTAATCTTTCATTATATTCGTTGTTTCGGGTGTCAATTGCAATGAAATTCAAAAAATTTTTGAAGTGTTATATTTTTGTTCCACATTCATATATCATTATTTCATCATCTCAATAATGTAAAACATGATATTAGAATCATATATATTTATAATATTTTCATTTATAGTAATCCATATAATTTTGAGATAGAAAATGAAATATATAGTTCATGGAGATGGTAGGTCATATGTACCCATTAACAATGTTTCAATTTACCTATCATATTGAATGAAAGAAAATTGAATCATACATATATATATATATATATTCCTTAGAGTATAATTAATTTTTAAAATATATCACATATTTTATTCACTAAACCCTTAATAGATACATTTCATCTAAATCCCGAACGAATCGTAATGCCATGCAATGTGGTATTCCACCGTACACATGAAGGATGTTATAGTATTCCCACAAAATGGAATGCATAATGTTATGTGTTATATAATAATTCAAGAAGAATAAATACATCAAAAATATCATAAATATGATATATATATATATATATACTATTCCTACCATTATTCCCCTCCTTTAGTGGTTGTAATGAAAAAATGAACGATAGCAATTTGTGAGGCGGTAGTCCACTGTACATGCAAATGATGATTTTGTAACCCATTAGATGAATGTGCATGTAGTTTTAGGTCATAAATATAAAAAAAAAAATTAGAATATTTAGGATACTGAGTTTAGAATGCAATAATTTTATAATCATAATTAATGGAGGTGGAGAAGGAAATAAAATATGAATGATTTTAGAAACATATTACATCATCTTCAGGTATCCTCATTAGGTTTTCACTGATGCCTTCATATACATTATTTGTGATTAATTTAACGATAATAATATTATTATATTGATCTTTATAAGTTAATTAGGTGTGGTATGTATGATTCAAATGGTTTTGGAATTTTGAATAAGTGAGGGGAGTGAGTTCCCTTTTATAGTGGAGGAGGGTTGATATTCATGTAAATACCAAAATATAAACCCTTTTTAGAGGTCCCCCTTACCACATAAATCTCATATAGTGAAAAATATTATATTAAATAGGTTATCGGTCGAAATATTTCCAACCTATGAATTTTGACAAGTATTGGGTCATTTATACACCTTGTCAATTAATATTAAAAACTATGTAAACTCAATTTTACCTTAATCAGAGTGATTAACATCAACTGATTCATTAATCACTATGGTAAAAACATAGATTGACCATAGTAGATAGAACATATTATTATGATCCATAATATGGAACCCATTTTTTTCAATTCAATTCATATAACTGGATGAATTTATTTTAAAATTTACCCTGTCGATGTGATTACAAAGAGAGTTTTTAAAGATTAAATGTTTCAAATATTGAATTGTTTTCATGTAAAAATTCACAATGAAACTGATTCCAATGAAATAATTTGGAATAATAAGTTTATTATTAATCTAATTTAATTTTAAAAAAATTCAAAAAATAATTTTACATTATAAATTATTTATATAAATGTTAGTATTTAATTAAATTCAGTATTTTCTACTATTTATCAAAAAATGAAACTTCTTTAAAAATAACAAAAAATTCACCCTAAGATAATTTTTATGTTTTTATTTCAAATATATTGTTTACATTTTCAAATAAAATTTAAATAAGTGTAAAAATTTAGTTTTGAAACTAGTGTCCCATTAAATGGTAGAAATAATTCCCTACAAAAATACATTTTTTTATGCATATAATTGTATATGTTCTTATATTATGAAAATAAAATCTATTTGTAGAATATAAAAATAATTTATAAAATATATAATATATAAATTTCAATTAGACAATTCAAAAATAGTAATTAAATTAATTTATTTATAAAAAAACTCTTTTGTTTCAATAAAATAGTACTTTTTGAAATGTTTTTCTTTATTTCTAATTAATTTTTATATTCAATTATAATTATTTAGTATATATTGAGTTCATAAATATATTTTCATAAGTTCGTTATTATTATTCATAATTTCCAATTTATTATCTTGGAAGTAATTTTCATTTTTAAAAAATAATATTATGACTTCATTTTTTTAGAAAAACCTGATCTTTCATGTAACATAAGATTTCAAAGGAACTTATTATTACATGTAACACAATCCAAACATAGCACTCCGTGTAGAGAAAGACAAATTTTGTGTTCCTTGTAATATATGTTATTGGGGAGATTTAATTCATATAAATATAAATATTTCATGAACTCTTATCATGTTATATTCCCTTCTATGCTTGTTATTCCGTATCATACATTCTATCAAATAAAATGTTCATACAAAAGATATTAAGGGTGTTACATGTTACCTTCCATTTTTAGTGTGTATAAAAAGAATTTGTCCACAAGGTGGTAATATATCATACACTCAGAAGATGTTATAGTGTTCCCAAGGAATTGAAGGTTATGATGTTATGTGAGATATAATAATTCAGAAAGTATAATAATATCATAAATATCATATATAAACATATAACCCGTAAATATATCCATATCAAAGAGGTGGTAATTAAAAAATGAACAGCATCAGTTCATGAGGTTGTAGTCCACTATATAGATAATTAATAATTTAGAATGACATTCTATGGAAGAGAAGATGATTCTAGTTTATCTACCAAATGTAAAATAATGTAGTATATAGAATATTTTGTGGTTATTATGTTAGTATGATTTAATAATAATGTATGTAATTAGAGGAAGATATTAAATAAAAATGATCATTGAATAACTTTTCCCCTTCTTTGGTTGACCTCCTTACATTTGTAACAAAATCATTCATACGATGTCTTTCTGCCCGAAATAAGTCTTCAATTATGAGGAGAGGTAAGTTAGGAAGTGATGTGGGAAGATATTGTCTAAAAAAATAGGGTTTTAGGGTGTTAATAAGAGACAATAGTGGTGGCTGTTTATATGATAGGGGAGTGGCATACTTGTAATTTGTTGAAATGAAAAAGGTCTAATAATGTTTTTCTCATGAAAAATGGATCAAAATGGATTATTATCAAGACATAGAAAATATAGGGTAAAAAATATGCCCATAAAATATATTTTATAAAAGTTTTGATTTAATTTTATCACATATCATTTGTAGTCTAACCACTTATAAATTTTCTTTTACTAAAATCATGGAAACATAATTTTTAATAGTTACTATTCATTTTAGTAAAAAGTTTATAATTGGATTATTAGATAAAATAAATTATGGTTATTCCAAATATAAAATCTATTTTATATATTGAATCAAGAAAAATTTATAAAAAACTTAAAATTAATCTCAAAGATGTGATGAGAAAGTGGGTTTTAAAAGAGAAAATGTCTAAAAGATTAAATTAATTATTTTTATCAAATTATAACTTCAAATTTATTAAAATTAAATAAATTGTATTGGTATATATATAATTTAATTAATTATAAAATTAAAAATTAAAAATATAATTTCATTTTATGAATAATTTAAATGAAAAGGTAATTATTAATTTAAATTCAGTAAATTTCCCTATACATCAAAAAATAAATATTTTCCGAAAATTAACAAAAAATCATCCTAAGATTATTTTTATATTATTATTTAAAAAATTATATACAATGTATGAATTATATTTACAAAAATACTATAAAAAATATTTTAATATTATTCACAATAAGTAATAAAAAGTATTTTCTTAGAAAATAATAGTTTCAAAAATATAAATACTTTATCAAATAATTATGTTAATTATCTATCAATATTATTTATTTATTTAAAAACATTATACAAAATATTTAATTTTTTTTTAATATTCAAATTTCTATCTTGAACATCGATATTATAATGGCTACATTATAATAATATTAATAATACATCACTATTTTGTGACAACAGAGTGTACATTGTATTGAATGCTAACCTAGTGTTATATGTAAAACCAGCTTATCTGGGTGCTTCATGTAACTCATGATATAATATAAAATTAACTTAATCAAAAAAATTGGTTTGTTACATTGTGTGTATGGAAATATTTTTAACACATCTAAGTTATTTGACGGAAAAAATAATCTAAATTCTCAGTGTGTCACATTATCCCCTGCTTAAATTAAATTTGAACTTCATTATTTTTTTCTTTTCATTAAAAGGATAAATATATTAAAATACATCTTTTGAAATTGAAAATTTTATAATGGTAAAATTATAATTACCTTGATAATATGTAGTGAGATGCATAATTGTTACCTAGAATAACACATAATCATGTACCCAGATTAGGAGAAACTAATTAAGAAGTGAAAATATGAATAGGGAGGAGGAATATAATGTCCAATGAATAATATAGAGTTATATAGGACTTGATCATGATAATTTTAATGACTATAAAACTATATATCAATGAGGGGTGAAATCGACCATCAAATCCTCATAAATATTTCTAAAAATGAAAACAATTTCATTTTAAAAATCATTTTGAATAGAGATGAAAATTTATTATACCATATAATATAAGAGAATATACTTACATGATTTATAAAAATCATCAAATGTAATTTCATCCTTTGGTTGTGTAATTTAATTATATTCCAATTATTTTCTTCTGTGCAATATTGATTATTGAACAATATACATTTTTAATTTTTAATGAACTAAAATTACATTTTAATGGATCATAATATCTGTAAAAGATTGAAATCTCATTATTTATTCTTTTAGTTGTTTAATAAATTCTATATAGTTATCATATATTATCTAATATTAATTATCCTTAATGTATTGTAATTATATTTGGATATCTATAACCTAATCTATAACACCCAATTTTTAATTAAAACCATTCCATAAATAGGTAATCATATAACTATTCCAAAAAATGTTTGATCGAAATAAATGATCATAAAATATTTGAAATTTTTTGTCTTATATTTTTTCTAAGATCGTTTTTAACATTTATCTACAAACAAAATAAATTATCACTTATTATCACATAACAATCAACGAAATACCATGATCACATACTCTCCTAAAATATAATAACAACATGAATCACCTTAAAATAAAATAAAAAATATATATACCTCCTAAAAATTAACATTATACTTATTCCTCAAATAAAACCATATAGAATCTAATAAATTCAATAAATAAAATGTTTTTAACAAAATTAATCAAAGATAACATAAATCAATTTTTAATTAGATAACCAATCAATTTCATAGTAAACAATACTATTCAAATTACATTATAAATACCCATCAACCATTTATCCCACCTAAAAATTATTATTTCAACATTAGGTAAACATTATGGGTTATTTATTCCCAAATCATGTGTTTTCCAAAAATATATTCCCAATATTAAATCACTTTTCTAGGTTATAAATACCATTTAACAAATACTTGAACACAATTATAGAAAAAGGACTGGTGAAAAATCCTTAGGCGTTTCATGATTCTTATAACTATTATATAAATTTTAAAACACTTCTATAAAATAGTTCTAAACTTTTAATAAATAAACTATTCAATTATTCAACAGTAATTATTATCATATCATCTAAACTTATGTGGTCTAGGAGTTAACACTTGTATTAGGTTGTTGGATTGGAAAATTCTAATGATCCTCAAATATAATTAAATAAACTAGAAATGGTAACCTGTGACGTTATTTATTTCCCACCATTATATTTTTCAATGTTCCCTGGTAATTACCCTTTCTATTTCATTCTTTCTAACAAAACAAATTCTTCACATTCCTTTAATATAATCTCCCGAGTGATTCTTAACAAATTATTAATTTGAAGGATTTTGATTTTTCTTCCCCATGGTCTCATTGAAAATAAAAATTTTCATTATTTAAATCATTTGGAATATCACTTAGGTTAATATTGTTCATAATATAACGAGATAGTAGGTTAGAAATAACCATTATATTATTCATTCCATATATCATTCATTTGGTTTCTAATAGAGTGAATAATTTCATCATCCATGAAATTTAGTGTGTCTATATTCTACCTAGTCACTATCTTTGACTAGAACCAGAAGAATGGAGTGATAAATAAGAACGAGTACTCATAAAATCATAAATAATCACTGATATAATGTCTAAATCATGAAACCTAAAATTCAATCTCTAACACCATAGTTTTATCATAGGTTTTCCATGGTAAATATTTCTTCAAATCCTTTATAATAGTGACGCACTCATATTTCATGTATATTTTTAAATATTTTCATAATGTTTTTAAATAGTTTTCACTCTATTTTACATATATTTCAATTTTTATTCAAAATAGTTAGATTTGAAAATGAATAATTTAAATTAACTATAATGGTAGTTGTTTGTGACACTTCTTATTGTGAATTATTTATTGAAATTTTGAATATTATTTTTTAAGGGATTGAAAATCTAATTTTTCATTTTTAAAAAAAAATTTGGTCAAAATATTGGACGGATGACCAGTCCTAAACAATAGATTTTAGCCTCTTAGCCATCCCTTAATAGGCTCAACCCATCACGTATAGTTCATGCAAAGTCTTGCATATTCCAATGTGATGGTTCATAAGACACAACTCATGAAAAGTCTCCACTATAGTAGAGGTCAAGCGGAGGATTTTGTGGGAAAGGTGGTGTGGCCTAGCCATTGTCATATGATTGTGATTCTTTCCATGAACCCACCTTGCCATATGATTTTTACACAAATAATGGAAACATTTCATTATAATCACTCAAACCTCCCAACCTCCAGTATGATGTGTGTCTCACTCTCATAGTTAATATTAACTATTTAAATATAATGGTTTCAACTAGCTCTTGCTCTGCCTCCCCACACTCAGAAACCCAGTTTCACTGACCTCATCTATCCTCCAATGCTCTACACTCACCGAAAACTAATGCTACTCACCAGAAAACCCCATTTCCACCACTAATGTGCAGAATGGTTGATCCAATAATCACTGTCAATTCTTAATACCACCCTAGATCACCTCAATTTCCTCATACGACCTCCATTAAAAACTTTTTGTGGGTTCTGGTATCCCCTAATAATACTGAATAATGACAATTTTCTACTTCACCACATCATTATTTTCCAATAAAACACACACTAACCACTGTATTCAAAATTCACCATGCACCAAATCATTAAAAAACATGCCAATGGAACTACCATACCATATCATTCCTCACTGAATCTCTGTAGCACTTTTTCTATTTCTTGCACTAACCAGTAAATTTCTAGATCTCAGAGAATATATTCATTATATATAGTTTTCTATTCAATCATTAAACAAAATATTTGAGAAGATTATTCCTTGACCATAATAGGAGGATTTGACACTCCCTACCCTATAGAGTGTTGGTATAGCCCACAACCATTGGTGTTTGACAACCCTTGTGGGGGAGGCCACCTATAAGAGATACATAATTATTGTTTTATTTTTAATTTTAATTTTTATTATTATTTTATTTTAATTTTGGTATATTATAATGATTATAAATAAAATACATGCGTGTTTATGATTTAAGTTCTTCACCCCATTAAACCAATATTATTATTCCTTTTAATTTTGTCTAAATTATATTCTTTTTCCCCCATTGTTATTTTTTTATTATATTATCTGTAATTGATTTTTCTTCTCTATTCTCTCTCTATATCTTACATTCATTCACCAAATTATTCTTTTATTTTATTTTTGTTCATCTTCTCTTTCTATCATGTCTTTCCAAAATGTGTTATCATACACTTGGAAATGAGGGGCTGACCCCAGGATTGGATCGGTGGAGGATATGTGTTCTTGAATAATTATTAATGTCTATTTTATATTTTCTATAAATGGTAGATCCATATACAGGTGTAACAATTTTCACCCAATACATGAGACATAAATATATTTATATTATAATATTTTATTTATTTTTCCTATATTCCATTGATTATATCATCACATTGTTATTTTGAGCCAATCATTGGATGAAATAGAACATGACTGAGCCACATCTTAGAAGATTCCACACTCTCAACTATAGAGTCCCACCAACAATGATTATAAGAGGAGGTGTAATTTATATTTCAAATGGCATTTGTGCTTTTACAATACTAAATAAATTTATAGTAATTTATCCTAATATTTCATAAATATATTTTTAATATAAATTTATAAAATAATGGATATTAATGATTTAATGAATGGACAAAATCAGGAAAAGGATATTTCTTTCTAATGGAATTTTATTTATAATTTCATGTCAATATAATTCTTATTATTCATTAATCACGTATTTTAATTATTTTAGAAACTAAATAACACAATATTTACAGTGTTATCATAAGAAACAAAAAATAGTGTTTATGTTAATTAGGTAATGTATGTTAACAAATTGAAAATCCCCTATAGTGATACAACCCATGTCATTCATTATGATACACTATAAAAATATTTATAATTTTTTACCATGCCCTATTACCGGCATGTGTGAAAACTGACATCATTTCTAGGGAGATAATAAATAGTTTCTTCGTTTTATATTTCAATATTTTAAATAGTTTTAATTTCATAAAAAATGAATTCTATATTCCATGATGTATTAAAATGATTATTGTTCATAAGGGACTAAAAACTCATAGGTTAAAGAATAATTAAATAATAACCCTCATCTATAGAAGTTGGACATTCACATATTCTTAGCGACAATAGAGCATCTAGATTACAAATATTCACAAAGGGAGTAATTAAAGGAGCACAACTATGACCTTAAAGTGAACCCTAAACAACCAATGATTTATGGATTGTCAAATGTGTTAACCAAAGTCCTTAGGTACATATATAGTTTTATGCAGAAAAATCTACCCCACAATAAGATACATCATTATTTCCTACATTTTTTTAAATAAGTTCAGCATTTGCAATTTCAATAATCAGTTTCAAAAACAAATAAAAAAATTATATTCAAAATATAGAAGATATGGCATAAGATATTTAATATAAATTTTAGTGGATAACTATGTATTTAAATTTATCCATCATGAAACACAATTCTGAACACGAATGAGTTACCTTCACCTTCTCTAGTTTCTTCAAGGGTATCCATGATTTAGAGGCCATGCATAATGAGTGTAAACAATTAAACCATCATAAATATCATATCAATGATGACAATGATGAGTTGTAGTGGATTAAATATGAATAATTATAATCTATTTAGCTACATTTGGGAGTTCAACATGATCTGGACTACATTTGGAAAGATTTCTAGGTAAAAATTGATCTACCTAGTCACTACAATATAGAAGATCCAAGACCATTGTATATCTTGATATCCATGGAAGAGGAAGACACCACCAAATTGGTATAATTTGAATACAATATGGGGGACCCTAATTAACTACATCCACTTTCTATAATCTATGTTCAGGAGGCACTCACCAACGAGGAATAAATTGAAGTTGAACTAGGTAAGGGAGTTGATATTATCTAAAACTACATTAAATTTAACATTATTCAATATCAATTGACTATTAATTCAAACTATAAATTTTTAGGATAAAAAAATTCTTGTGTATCCTTAGAGGAAGACGATGAAACTAGACATTCAACTACTAATAAATACATGGAGCTCCCTAATTCTGACAAATATTCAAATGAGGAGGCCCTTGAAGAAGTCAAACTTGCTATGCCGAAGGAAGTCAATACACATGTTTCTCACTATTAAAGGGAGAATGTTTTTTATTATTCAAATTTAAATTTTATTTAAGTAAAAATATCATCTTACATATGATTTTGTTATTCAATGCATGTATCCCTATTGAGAAATCACTGAAAAAGATGGGGAATGTTGCGAAATTAGCATGTAGTGTAGAGGATCATCAATAATTTATCCTTAAACAATGATAGATTCATCTTGAATCATCAAATTGATTATGTTTTCAAGGTAAAATATATCATAGGTCAGAACCTAGGTCATATCGTAAGGTTTAATGGTGGTTTATATTAGGAATGCTTAATAAGATGTATTAAAACTGGTGGTGGTTTGGAAATTTATTTAAAATAAAATATCATAATTTAATGAGTTTAATTGTTGAAACGAATATTTATTTAAATTTATATGAAAAATAGATTGTTTTGATTTCATTGAATCATTTATTATTAATAATTCATAGTGATTTATTAAGTATTTAAGTAATTTATTGGATAAAATTAGACATAATTTAGATTTCATCCAAGATTTTATATCAATGAATGTTGAAAAAAACCATTACATAACAATCATAGAGCCATTATAAATATCTTATTCATGGTATAATGACTTACTAAAAATTGAAAACATAAATGTGTGAGGTATAAATGTATTCATATTATGTCAAATCATAACAAAACATCTCATGCACTCCAAAAATAAAAATGATTAGATAAACATAAATTTTATTCCATTCTATAAAATAAAAAAACATTCAAATATGAATCAAATAATGATAATTATGAATTAAAGGTTTTAAATACCAAAATTAAATGAAATCAATTCCAATAAATGTTATGTAATTCCCTTTAAAATATGTGTATCACTCTCACAATGAACACCCACCATTTAACATGCCATTGAGAGGAGGAAGAACCTTGAGTGGATCTCCTTCATTCACCTAAGATCTCTCTACAAGCATATGGAGATAAAAACCATCCATGTGGTTGAGAGGAATCCTTAAAAACTCAAAAATGTAAACAATTCACTATTTTGTCGAACTTCTAAATGAGGTTCCCATGTTACCTTCTTTTAGACAAAATGGGAAGTTGTTTTGAGAACCTCGAATTTGAGATACCAATTTCTTCTCAGTTTTGGGGTTGAAAATAGATTTATATTGACTGAGAAAAAAATCAGAGTTGTTGAACATAATATTTACTATCACCATATAATCTTCAGTGGCTGATGGAAATTAAGAATGGGATATATAGGAAAAATATTGAACCTAATTTTCACATCATGGAGATTCATTTCCATACAAATATTAGATCGGTTAGGCCACCGGATTGATGAATTGAGATTAGGTCTCTAGGGATAAGTTATATCCCACTATGTCTTGTAATAGATGAATCAATTTCATCCAAATTGGTTTCATGAATTTCTATAAATATGTAATATTATTGACATTTTTTAGGGTATTCCATGTAGTTTGGCCCATTTTGCGTCAATATCATTTTGGATCCTCTAAATCATGTCATCCTACAACGAAATAGCCTAAAAAGTAATATTATTGATTTATATAGTGAGAAAAATAATATAATTAAAACATGTGTGATGTTATATTTGATATAAAATGTGAAATATATCATTCAAAATTTGTTTAACGCAATGGTAGATGGATGGAAATGAATAGTGAATCACTATGTTATCACACCACCACACCTAAAACATTATACACCTATGAAAATTCACATTTTACCATTGATACAATGATATATTCCAAAATTCATGATTATATAACAATAAAATAAAATTTATTTCCTGATAGTAGTGTGATCTAAGTAAAAAACTACACCAAGGAGTTATTCATTGTGATCATGGAAGAAGATTTCTCATAAATATTACCAGAAACAAACCTCGTGATATGCATTATAAAAACCTAATAAAATAACTCAAAGTTCAAAAATGTCAAAAAATAACCATATGTGTGGGTGTGAAAACTATTTGGTATCATTCTTTCCTTATTATGTCTAGTAAATATCGGCTGGTTTGAAATTTTTTGGCTTGCATGATTATGTCCACAAAATCTATCCACATCCTATCTAAGAAAATATCATGAACAACTTAGTTAAGAAAAACTAGAGGACAAAAAATAATCCCTTGGACATGATTTCCCCAAAAGTATTACATTTCAATACTCCCATTAATATTTAAATATTTTTTATAATTTTTAATGGAATACAATATTCGGGAAACATGTATACACACATAAGTCAATCTGGTACAATAGTAAAACATATAAGTGAGTGAATGAAAATAAAGAAAATTTATTTTTGAAAAGTATATAAACATGGACCAAAAATATATTTAACTTCTATTATGTATAAAATATTTACATCTCAGGGTTAGGTGTAATGAGGTGTGGAGATATTTAGAGACACAATTTTACCGTAAAATACTCACAGAAAGGGAAGCAGTCTTCATGAAGGTTTCATAGAGAAACAAACATTCAAATAATTGACAATAAATTTTTTTTGAGATTTTTTCACACATAAATATCATATTCATGCTAAAAAACACATTCTATTAGTAAAACAAAATTATTAAAATGTTCGAACAACATGACATAGGGAATTATTTCATGAATTTTCAATAATTCCCATGATTATGTGGGCATAAAATTGATTATTCTACTATAAAAGTGATGTGGTATAAAAGGTGAGTATAAATGTGACAATTAAATTTAGTAATTGATAAATATAAAAAGAAGAAATCTCATGAAAAATCCAAATTAACTTAAGAATATACCCACCCTACACCTAGACTATGATGTGTACTCACTGTAATAAAAGTGAACGTGAGATGAAAGGTTAAATCTTGGTTGGTGTCAATTGTAGATTTCATACTAAACATGGAGTTCCTCAATCAGAAACTCTATAATGGATTCATGAATGATATTCAACAGCTTCCCATTTACAGTGAATGTTTATTTTTTCATCGTATTGGAAATGAACAACACTAAATGGATAAACATTAGTAATAGTGATTGAAGAAATACATCAGGATTAAAACATACGTAGATATAACCATAGCATCACATTGAATAGAAGGCATGTTTTTGAAATTAGAAATTAATGATGAAGGATGAGGTATTCTTAGGAATCCTTGGTTCCTTCATTATATATTTGGGAGTTATCATATTAATCTCTACACACATCCTCCATCTCATGAATCTACAACATCCTCTATGAACCTACACCATTGTGATTGTAATTTCATTATTTAATGGCCCAATAGGCCCAATTCTCTATCTCAATAAGTAAGTGACTAGTCTTTCTGAATTCAATATAATATGGTGAAATTTCAATTTGAGTTTTAAATGTAGTACAATATTTCCATTATGAAAAATCAAAACTATGACTCCAATATTTTTTATTGGCTTTAACTATTTCATCAATAAATTTTTTTACATTTATATTTGATACCATGGCTTGACCATTAATTTGTTGGTGATTTTATAGAGAAAAAAAATTACTGAACACATAATGATAAATATTTTATTACATATTATGGTTATATAAATGAGAACATTGTTCATTGATGATGAACCTGGGTAACCCAAACCAATAACGAATTTTGTTTCTTTAAAATTCCACAACTATCTTTGAATCATTTGTCATTGTGGATTTTGTCTCTACCTATTTGGACATGCAATCAACTGGTAGTATAATGTAAAATTTTTAGTGGACTTAATATATGAACTCATAAAATCAATTACCCAAAAAAAATATAATTAAAGAGTAGGGGCTTTTATGGGATTTCCTTTATTTTTGAGAAATTATCCATCCTTTTTCAATGAGTAAAAACATTACAATAATCATGGGAATCCCAAACTAATGATAGCCAGAATAGGATATAATCAAATCTCTTTTGAGTAGTCAATTGGGTACCAATGTATTCCCCACAAGAGAGTGTGTGGAATAACATAAGGACAAAAATAAACTCATTATCGGGAACAAAGAACATGAGTAATTGATCACTACATGTGAACCAAAGGTAGGGGTCATCCCAAATATAAAAATAGGAATCATGTTTATTAATTTCATCTTGGTTATTTTGGGAATCAAGTTGGAATAAAATATTCTATCAAATAATTTACAATTTGAGAATACCAAGGAATATAATATTCTACTCTGTATAATTTATCATGAGGAAACATGTCATTAATTGTGATACAAGGTAACAAGTCAATGTCCAAGGAAGAAAGGATACTACAGATATAGTCATCCACCACATTCTCTCGTCCTTTTTTAAACCTATTTCCTTAATTAAATTTTTGAAGGGGGAAAATCCAGTGAAGGAGATGTTGTTTTTCATGGTGGTTTATCAAATTAAACCGTTTTTCCAGTTGAAGGGCTTATCTCAAGACCGATTTTTCCTTTGTTGGATCATTTTCAATTGTTGTAATGGTGGTTTCTCTAAGAGGGTATGATTCTAATTGATGGTTAATATGGATTTAAGTTATGTTCACCTATAATGGATTATGGTACTTACAATTTTCTTATACATAGGGTTTAAAACTATTTAATAAGGAAGGTTACCAGACCCTTGACTTCCAATTTCATCCACTAAGTTTATGAGTTTTCATAATTGAGTTGGAAGGTACTGAAAGGATTATTGGGTGGATTTTTGGAATTGGATATTATTTTCTGCCATTTGTTTAATAATATCTTCTAGTATAGGCTCTGTTTTCAAAGGGGTTTATTAGAATGCCTTTTGAGGTAGTTGAGGATTTCTGGGTTGTGGTGGAGGGTGACTGCATTACCTCAGCTGGATCCATGTTTACTATAGGTAGTTTGAATATTCCCCTTGAAAATTGGCTTGGTTTCCTTTCAACCCAAAGTTATATGGGTATTATGGTTCTTTCCAACTAGGTTATTTATAGGGGAATCCTGGTAAGATTACCTCACAACTCTATGAATTTTCGCTCAAATGAGAGAATTGGTCAGAAAAATTGCTATGAATGTCATAGAAATAGTTGAGTCAATAAGATTTACATACGACTTTTCAATTATTCTATGTTTTAAAAATAACAAAAATTTAATCTTATATAAATTTTTTTACCTATGATTTATCATAATAAGGAAAATTTTCCTTCCCCAAGTAAATTTTATCTTTACTTATGTTTTCATGGTGCGTTTTATAGTTTCTATAAGACAAACTCATTTTATATCGAATGGATAAAATTAGGTTTCATATCTAAAACCTCAAAATATTATAAATCCTTTGATATAGAGTATTCTGTTGGAAGACTCCGAATTCAAAGAAATTCAGACTCCAAATTCTCTGAAATTCAAACTCCAAATTCTTTGAAATTCAGACTCTGAATTCTATGAAATTTAGTTTCCGAACACTCTAAAATTCAGACTGAATTCTCTGAAATTCTGATTCGGAATTATCTAAAATTTAAATTCTGAATTCTCTAAAATTTTGATTCCGAATTCTCATAATTTTAGAATCCAAATTGTCTGAAATTTGGACTCCGAATTCCCAAGAATTCAGACTCCAAATTCTATGAATTCTTAAGAATTTATACTTCGTATTCATTAGACATAGGATTCAGAAATATATAACCTTTAGGTTTTGAATTATTTAGAAAACATAATCCAAAAATCCAGGATTTATTGTCCCCAATTTATTATTTTCTTTGACTTATAAATTTTATTTTTCCATAGACTCGGAAAAATAAATTTTGTTATGGAACCTTATTTTTCCTACACCTATTATAGTTATGAAATGATTTCATACATTCTGTTTCTAACTAGCAATTTTTTGAGTGACACATGTACAAGTCCCTTGAAAATTTTATGAAAAATATGTCTGTTGGAGGAGGGAGCCGACCGTTGGGTAATTTCATATAAATAGGAGATCATTTTAACAAGACCAAGAGAACACTGATCCATCACTCTAGAGATTTCATGCTACTAATGTGATTTCTAGAGAGAGACTCTCATGTCTTGTGAGTATTGAACGTCTTGTTCAGCTTGCTTCGTGTGACTCCAATTGTTTCTGTGTACTATCGAGGACATACGAGGATATAAAGACAGAGGTGCTGGCTACCTTAATATTCAAGAACATCTGTGGATAGGAGGAAAGAGGTTCCGACTACCTTAAAGTTTGAGGACTTTTAGGGATAGCAAGACAGATTCCAATATTCTTATCAAGGGCTTACCTTGGTGTGGGTATGATAGACTTTCTTGAAAGTATAAATCATGGGACCTTTATCCAAGGTTGTTGGATACCATACACTTTGGGTTAAAAGATTTCATACTCATTAAATTTTTTTCATGTTTATTTCCACTGTATTTTTCTAAAGGAAGAAAATATAACCTTCCTATACTTTCTTGTTCATTTTTATACTATGAAAAGTAAGATTCTATATGCTTTAAGGTATAATCTTTTACCTTGTAAACGTTTATTATGTATCCTTTTTGAAACCAAATATTTAGAACCTAGCATGTTTGTAGAACTAAAAGTTGTCTTGTGAATATACATTGTTTAACCTTGTTAAACATAGTTTTCTATAAGGATAAAAATGATTTTCTTTTGAAATACAATTCACCAACCCTCTTGTAATTGAGCATCTACATTCATATTTTGTTCCTAAAATTGGATTTAGAGGAGGTCTCTAAAATAATTATATTCACATATATGTTTTCTTTTTGAAGTTTTCATTGTTCTAAATACTTTACTTGCTTAGGATTTTTTCCTTGTTTACAAAATTTTCCTATTAACACATTTCCATGGAAAGATATTTTCATTTAGATTGAAGTAATTAATTATGGTTCAATTGATAATCTAAATCCTACTAGACCACCAATATTTGATGGGAATGATTATGAATATTGGATAGATCGTATGAACACTTTTTTATCAATACTGGGTTGGAAAACTTCGTTATTCTTACTATAGATTACATGTTTCTTGATAAGGAAGTCATAACTTTTACAAATCAATAAAAGATATAATATCAAATAAACTACAAGGTACGCAATACATTGTTGTGTTATATGAACATGAATATATATATTCATATTTCTTCTTGTAAAGGTGAATATTTTATTTGGAAGAAATTTGCGGTTACTCATTTTGGTTCATCCAAGGTTATTGAAACTAGAAGAGCTATGCTTTGAGAGAAATATCATGGATTTCTATTTCTTTATGAGGAACCAGTTTAGAAGGTACAAAAATGGATTATGACTATTGTTAATAGTTTACAAAAAATGGGTGAGAAAGGTTTAGATGGTGAGGCACTTGTGGATAAGATTATAGATATCATGCCTAATTAGAGGGAATCTAAGAGAACTTCTATTGACAAGCATAGAAAAGTATCTCAAATTAATCTTGATGAGATTTTTGGAACACTTCTTCAACATGAGATAATATTGAAAAGAGATGCTTAAATAAATAAGAAGGATAATGGAAATGTAAGTGTAGCCTTTAATAATACTAAATACAAGACTTGTGAATGAGTTAAAAGATCCATGTCAAAGAAAGGAAATTTTATTATCTGAATCAATTGAATGTGAACATTCTGATAATGAGCTATATAATCCTGCTCGAAGGATGAAGAAGATAGTAGGGAAGAAATAATTTGAGTTGAGATTTAAGAAGATAGAAAGGCAGTACAAGAAAGACTCAAAAGTCACTTGTTATGAATGAAAAAGAGAAGGGAATATAAGGACATATTTTCCAATGCATAAGAAAAAGGAGAGAAAAGAAAATAATTTTGTGAAAAATAGAAATAAGTACTACAAAGATGAATCTGATAATGTTTTGAAATCCAATGAAACCTATAGTTCTAGTGGTGGTGACTCTTCTAATGAATCCTCCGTGTATGAATCTCTTGGTCAGAAGAATATTGGTCTTCATTCCAAGATACCTAATGAAAATCATTTTCTAATGGCCAAGGTACACAATGATGAATCTAAAAAAATGTATACATAAATGATAAGTATAATGATAATAAATATTATTAATCTTCGAATGATGATTCTTCTTCTGATGATGATTATACATTACCTACATATGAAGAAGTTTCTAGGATTGCTAAAATACACCATTGGAAATTCATCCTATACCAATGCCTAGCTCCAAAAAGTTTAAGAAACCATTAGTATAGGATTCATATACCAACAATATGTTGAAAACTATTGCTATAGTAATTACTAGACTCTATTTTCCCAACGTTTTGAAGAACAGTTGAGATAGGAATAGTTTTCCCAATAGTTTTTTTGAAACTGCTAGGATAGTGGAGAGTGTACCCCCTTATGCCAACGGTTCGTTGAAACCATTGGGATATCATTGATAATACAACCCAATGATTTTTTAAAACCGTTTGGATAAAAATTCACAAATACAACACGTGATTCCAATCAAGATCTGCCCACAATGCCCCTTAAATGAGAGCTCATTCCAGCGTGCAAACCCTTCTTCACAACAACTCATTTTTTTTTCTTCCACATGAAATATGTATGTTATAACTACTACCTCCATTTATTCCATTTTTCATTCGGATTTATTTAAAGACAATGTTTGTTTTATTTGGATTATCCCTAAACGACAACTTCCTAGTCTTTGTGAACCCTTCATCCCAACCAATGATCAATACTTGATTCAAGTAAATGTTTTTTCTTCCACCTATAATTGACGATAACACGGTGTGTCATATTTCCCCTAACATAACACATGATTCCTCTTGTAGAATATCTATTCAAATGATGATTCTCGAATATAGAAATATGTATCTATGGAATCTTATGTTGTTGCATAGAGTTCCTTCTCAAATCATTCCACTACATAGAGTTCATTTTAGGTGTTCTATTGAAAAACTTCTGATTAGAAGCATGGTTCATGTATTATAGTGATATTTTGGTGATGTCGTTTTATATTGATCCAATATGGTAGTGAGTTCTTAAATGGTAAGGATACCTACTATGGGTCTCCATTTCATAATTTATTTTTCAAGGGTATGGGAGGGGGCTGTGCAGTGGGAGGGGGGATGTGATGTGGGAGGGTGGGGCTGTGCTGTGGGAGGGGGCTATAGGGGGGTTGTGCAGTGGGAGGGGGTTTTAGGGGGTGTGTAGTGGGAGTAGGAGGGGGTTAGTGTAGTGGGGGAGGGGGCTGTCGGGGTGGTTGGGTAGGGTGGGGGGCAAGGGGTGAGGGGGTGTGTAATGTTTGGGGTGGGGCTGTAGGGGAAGGTGGGGGAGGGGGACTACAGGGGGGTATGCAGTGGGTGGTGGGGGATTTGGGGGGTGTAGTGGGATTGGGTGATGTACACTCCCAACCCTCAAATCATTACAATCCTTAAAAAATAATTATGCTTGTCCATATACCAAACATATAATAGCATAACCTTATGTTATTTTTTCTATACACAGACCAAAACTCTCCTCTATCTCAACTTCCCGATCTTCATTGTCCCAAAATTTGATATGACATTGAATGTAGATGTAACATTACCACAAGTCTTGGATAACCCAAATACTAAATATAATTAATCAATCCCTTCTGTGGGAACTCCCTCCATAAAAATTATCTACCTCATCCCATCCCGACCAAACGTATGAATATCGTGGTGGTTCCAGAGAAACCATCATCCCATAACACCAATATTATAAGAATCACACAATGTCATTTCCCACATCCCATCATGTTCACATTTCACAATAACACCATACATGATGAGATTAAAATACCACATCAAACTCAATGCTCATACAAGTCTTGCATCACTCTTGATGCCCATATATTAACCAGAAATTGTTAATTCGCTTTTCACACATTAACTTAATGCACCAATTTCCATAATAAAAAACTAAAAACCACAATCACATGCTCAAAATGTAACTCTTTCTATCATGGGAGCATTGAAATGTGAGTGGGATCTCACTCTTAATGCCTATATATACCTTGTTGGATTTTCTAGAGGCATAATTAAGGATGCTCTCTCTCTTGGTTTTTGAGTGAAGCAAAGCAGCAGAATCATTGTATCATGATTTTAATAGACAGATGGAAATTAGTCAAAACTCTTCCTACTAAATATTAATGTTTTTATTACATATTGTAAGATTTATTAAATTTATTACATATCAATTCAAACTCACCAAGAAAATGGATAGTTAAATTATCTATGGACAGACCACCCACCCCATGGACACCCCACCCACAGGACACCCCACCCACCCACAGGACACCCCCTACTCCCCAGGACTGCCCCACCACCCCCGTGGACAGACCGTCCACACCCTGCCCCCCAGGACAGTCTTATAACTCCTGAGGATAGCCCTACCACCCCCCTGAACACTCATACCCCTTGGACAGCCCCAACCCCCATGGACATCCCACCCACCCCTGGACCCCCCCGTACCCCGAGGACAACGCCGCCACCCCTGTGGACAGCCCACCCACCCCCTGGACACCCCCTACCCCCAGGACAGCTTTGGGACCCCCGGGGACTACCCACCCACCACCTGTACAACCCCACCCCTGTGGACAGCCTATCCACCCCCGTGGACAGCCCTGAACCCTTGTGGATAGCCCTCCCACACAAAGGACACACCTACCCCCAGGAGAGCCACCCACCGTGGATTGTCCCCCTCCCACTAGACCCCTCTACCCCTTGGACAGCCCACCCCACCCCCCCCCCCCCCCTCGTGGACAACATTCCCACCCACCTGGACAGCCAGTACCACCCAGAACAGCCATGCCACCCCCCGTGGACAGCGCGCCCACCCCTTGGACACCATGTACCCCCTAGAAATCCACCCTCAACCCCTGTGGACAGCTCTCCCACCCCCAGGGAAAACCCGTACCCTCTTGGACACCCCCGCCACACCCGTGGATAGGCCTCCCACCCCACTAGACACACGGTACCCCCTAGACAGCCCCGACACCCCCGTGGGCTGCCTGCCCTCCCCCTGGACACCATGTACCTTCCTGCACAACCTAACAACCCCCATAGATGTGCATCCACCCCTAGAAACCCCATACCCACTAGAAAGCCCTGCCACCCCCATGGACAGCCTGCCCTCCCCCTCGACACACCGCAAACCCTAAACCCCTTTGTGGACATCCCTCCCACCCACTAGACACCCCCAACCACTTGGATAGCCCCACCACCCCCGTTGACAGCTTTCCCACACCCCTGGACACCCTGTACACCCCTGGATAGCCCCACCTCCCCCGTGGACAGCCCGCCCACCCCCTGGATAGAACATACCCCCTGGATAGCCCCCACCACTGTGGAAACCCCTACCCTTTTGGATAGCCATAACACCCTCGTGGATAGGCCACCCACCCCTATGGACACACAATATCGTCATGGACAGCCCACCCACCTCCATGGTTATCCATCCCACCCCCTAGACACCATGTACCCACCTGGATAGCCCCACCACCCCTGTGGACAGCCTAGCCATCCAGTTGGACTCGTCGTACCCCATAGATAGCCCAACCACCCCTCTGGCAGCCCGCCCACCCCCTGGACACACCATACCCCCTATATAGCCCTACCACCCCTCAGACACCCCCTCCCCTAGGAGTAACCCACCCCTAGAAAGCCCCCCAACCACCCTTGACATCCTCGACCCCACTAGAAATCCCTACCACCCTAGTGGACAGCCCAAACGCCCCCCATGGACAGCCCACCCACCCCCTGGTCACCTCGTACCCCCTGGACTGCCATGCCACCCCATGGACAACCCCCCCCCCCCCCCCAGACACCCCGTACCCCCTAGACAGCCCCGTCCACCCCCTAGACACCCCGCTCACCCCCTGGACACCATGTACTCACCTAGACAGCCCCCACCCTGGAAATCCCCCAACCCCTAGAGACCCCGACCCACTAGACAGCCTCGCCACCCCCGTTGAAAGCCCACCCACCCCATGGACACCTCGTACCCCCTGGACAACCCCACCACCACCGTGGACAACCCGCCCACCAGGACACCCAGACCCCCCTAGATAGCCCCCACCCCCAAGACACATCCGACCCCCTAGACTACCCCCCACCCCCTGGATACCCTACACCCCCTGGACACCTGCACCCCCTTGGGAAATGTATTTGATCACTAGAATAATCTACTAAAATATAAAATTTCTTCTATCTAAAATTTAGTCAACACTCGAATAATTATCCTCCACAGGTTTACATGATTATGTACACTCATGTGTAGTTCTTCAAAGATATTTTGTTATAAATATTTTATTTTATTTTTTTATATTATAATTATCATATAGAGAATTGTGTCAATTATGGTTTGATATAAAGATTACAATTCCCATTTACTTAAATATATTTTCAATGAAACTTCAATCTTATTGAATTGATTTTGAAGAAATTAGTTATAAATTTTTTTAAAAAAATGGATAGAAGTTGGATTTATGAAACTGATTAGACAACAAGCGATTTTCAAAATAATTTGGAGAGCTTTTTAGATTTTTCATTTCACAATGCTTCAGATAGTGGTCACATACACTGCATCGGATATAATTGTGGTGGAAGACCTTCATTGAGTCATGAAAAAGTAAGCTACCATATAACCAAATATGGTTTTCAAGAAAACCACTCTGTGTGGTATCATAATGGGGAGAAAATGACATCTAAAATTGCTGATAATCCAAATATAAGGACTGGAATAGAGAATTTTTTAGATGACCAGTTTCCATTTATTCATCATCCTGAAAAATAAAGGATTATGACCCAAGAATATTTTTATACGAGCACACATGATGCATCTAATGAAAATGATGATGTTGTCAGGGTGAAAATAATGAATGATGCTACCATGACTCTGGTATATCGACATAGCTGTAAAATGAAAAATATGTAATTTTTAATATGATTATTTCTTGGGGAAACTATATATGGGACATCTAATAATTCCATCTATTACATTCTCACCTTCTTAAAAAACATACTTCCAGATGATTCAGGTATTCCCTCCAACCACTATATGTCATCGAAGTTAATTGAGGAACTTGGATTTTCAAGAAACAAAATTCATGCATTCCTGAAATATTACAGTTTATCTAGGGAGGAAAATGATGAACCAAATGATTATATAAAATGTGGCACATCCCACTAGAAGCCAAAAGCTAATGGAACAACATACTGTGTGCCACAGAATGTAATGTGGCACTTTACATTGATCCCTAGACTCTATAATCTTTTTATGTCTGATGAAATATCAAAAAAAATGTGATGGTTTGATACAAGAGAAATAATACTAATGATGAGTTGGTTCACCCTACAGATAGATTTTCATGGTAGAGATTTGATTCTTGATATCTTTATTTTCAATCTGACATGTGTAATGTGAGGGTGGGTATTTCTTGTGATGGTTTTAATCCGTTTTGGAATATGCTTACGTCTCACAGCACATGGAAGATTTTTATACACATTTATAATATTCCCCATGGTTTTGTATGGAAAAAACATTCTATTTCATTAGTGTACTCATATCTGGCCCTTCTAATCCCGACAATGATATAAACCTATACCTGTAACCTTTAATAAGAGAGTTAAAAATTCTTTTGGATGTGGGTGTGTGCACATACGATGCATGTTCGAAAGACATATTTCAGATGCGTGTTGTGCTTATGTAGACGATCAATGATTTTCCAGCTTATACAATGATCTCTAGATGGAGCATGAAGTAAAATCTATCATGTCCTATTTGAATTAAGAATACATGATCTAAAAGACTGAAACATAATCATAGTTTCAGTTTTACGGGGCATCGCTGATTCTTTCCAATGTACCATCCATATTGAAATAATCATCGATGATTTGAAAATACAATGGAGACCGATGATCCACCTTAGTGTATGTCTGGAACTGATGTGCTAAATGAATTGAAAGATTTCAGTTATTCATTCCAGATGGGTCAAATGAAATCTAAAAAGATGAAGAATGCTTCCATTGAAACCTGTTACAATTGGAAAAATAGAAGTATCTTCTTTGATTTTCTTTATTAGTCAACAAATTTTTTACGTCATTGCATAAATGTAATTCACATTGAAAAAAATATATATTTGAAATGTTTCATTCAATTATTCAAAATGATAAGTGATTGAAAACATATGATTTATAGTCTCGACATGACTTGGTGAATTGGGGAATCAAACTGGAATTGCATCTTCTGTGTATCAGTGAAAATAAATGGCAACTTCCATTTGCATATTATGTGATGAAACCTACAAAAAAAAGTAATTTCTGGAAGTAGAAGAGACTATTAATGTTTCTTATGTCTATTCAAGTTACATATCCAAATGGGTCAATAAAACATAGTTGAATGCTAAAATCATTGAAGACTCACGATTTTCACATCCTTCTGCATGAGTTGACTCCAATAGAAAATAATCATCATTTTTCCAATAATAGAAGGGAGTATGTTACTTGGTTGTTCCATTTGTTTAGAGAACATTGAACTAAGATGTTGTCCATTTATTCTTTGAAAAAAATGTTCGCAGACCCCCCATTAATTTTGTGTGAGTTCGAGAAAATATTTCCTCTATCATTTTTCACATGCATGATGCATCTGGCTATCCATATTCCAACTAAAAAACTTTTTAGAGGACCTATGTATTTTTGTTGGATGTATAAAACTAAAAGAAATATGTACACATTAATTTCTTATGTCTGTAAATGGAATCATCCCAAAGGTTCTATCATGAACCGTTACTTGGATCAAGAATGTATGGATATCTTCTCTATGTATTTGTCTGATCTTACAACAGGAATGAACAGACCAATGGAAAACAAAGAAGAACAATATGAGAATATTGAACCCAGTTTTCCATCACTTCCTCAAATAGGAGGAATTCCGGGATCATACACATTGACGACATTAAGCCTTGAAGAGCGGGAGATGGCACATCGAACAGTTTTGTTCAACTGTGATTTGTTCGATGACTACATCTTTCAAGTAAATTATATATTTATATCTAATATTTATATATATATATATAACTATTCCTATTATTATCTATAGGGAATATAAAGCGATGATAAATAGAAGGTATCATTATTTATCTTTAATAAGGAGGGAGACTTTGCATAACATTGAGTTTTATGCATGGTTAAAACTGAAGGTAATAATATTACAATTTAAACTAATTAAAACAATAATTAATTATATTTAATATTGATTTATATTTCAGGTATTGAGTTTGCCTACTGACTATGTCTCTGGGAAATAAGATCTTCAACTTTTGGTCTTAATACCAAGGTTCGTGACTGTAAATCAATTGTTATCAATGGGTACAGATTTATTATCACTGAAAGAGAAAAGAACATGAGAACACACCATGATAGTGTTATATATAATTCCACAATAGACTGCTATTCTAGTGAATAAGATAGTAGACCATGATTTGAAAATGTAGGTTATTTCATAGTTGTTGAAAATAATAATAATATTGGATTATTATTCACATGGACAAGTCACGTTGTTGAAATGTAAGTGGTTTGATTTGAGGAAGAGGCATGACGCATTTATTGATGATTGTGGATTTCGAGTAAATGATATGACTCGTAATCTTGCTACTTGTGAACCAAATGAATTGACATCAATGGAAAAACAATTTTTTTATGTCAAAGACCATATTCAACTTGAATTTGGTTTCATTATTAAAGTAATTCCAAGAAATATTTTTGATGATGGTGATGATGGAATTGACAAAATCCCTACCGTAATTGGAAATGATCCATTTATTACTTTTGACAACTCCAATAGCTCAATTTTCAGAGTTGACTGTATACGTAAAGTTGTGGTGGGAAATATATATCATCATCCATTTATATTCTCTATTCTTTTGGTTTACCTCAACATGGGATGATATGGTTGGTACTATTCAAATTTATTTAATATTGATTACAAATATTTTGTATCTGAATTGACCATTATGTGAATTTTTAATGATTATTCGTTAGAATTATTATTTAAATTTCATTTTCTAAATTGGAATTGAACTGTATTTAAAACTATGATGCCAACATTTATAACATGGTGGACATTTCAATGCTTCATCTGTGATTAGTATAATATTTTTGTGACTCTATGATCTGTATTTAACATTTTACCAGGTAATAAACATGATGGTTTTCATTCTTCTGTAAAACATGTATTAAAACCTTCATCATCTACCTGAGCTAAAGAAATTAAATTTTTACTTAATTTTGACAACGGCTTTACCACTTATAAATCTGGTAGAATCCATGTTCCATGAATTTAATAGACTTATGATACTTATTAATGAACTAACATACTAAAAATTTAATTTCCTTGTTACATCTTGTATGATTTATTAACTTGATTATTTATTTGTTCATGATCACCTAAAATAATGGTTAGTTAAATTATCCATGAATCCCCCTTATTCCCTCTAATTTATTTTGTTTCTGGGGTTACACATTAGTTATCCTTTCCTATTTACTGCAATATTTGTATTAAAATGCTGGAAATGAAACCAATTGAAGAGAGTCGATGAAAAAAGATTATGGACAAAAATCGTCGCATGACTGAGCTGGGCATTCCAACACTAGTGCCAACAGTGAGTATTTTATTTTAAATATATTTATTTAAATAATATATAATTTCTTGATATTAATTTTTTTAACATTTTTTCATGATCCATCTATTATGACACAATTATTTGATGAGCATCCTAGTAGTGGTCCCAGTAATATGGGTGTTTGTACAAGGGGGGTGGTATGGGAGCTAGATGATCTGGTCGGTATACACGATTAGACCCTGCCCCTCCCACTGACATAACATTTATCCCTCATTCTGATCCTGGAATGCTATTAGGGACACACGAGATATTTAGACCTCCCATGTTTTCACAACCCATTACATATGAGCCTCCTCACCCATCTGTACCATATCTGATGATGATTCCCACACCCCCAACAAACTTTTGGCTATCCATCCCTGTCACCTTCTTTTACTTCTGCTTCCTCCTCTCCGGGATTTTATATTCCATATTCTTCAACTCCTACTCTGCCAGAGTCTATCCCTGTGGAGCATACATTGAAACCCACTCCATCTGTACATGGTGTTCCTTCAGTTTCTATAGATCCAGTAGTGCCCTTTGATCAGACTACTGCAGGTATACTGGCACAACCCTAACAAATTTTTACAAAATTATTTATTTTCATTATAACATGTATTGAGAAAATATTTGTTTTTATTTCATAAAAGATACATCATCTAATTGGAGGTGGGGGAGTGGGCGTACAGGCATGCGTGCGGTGTTGAACTGCCGCACACAACTGATGGTGGAGTACAATGAATATATTAGGATGATTGAAAAATCAGGGTAGCAATGTCAGAGTTTTTTGGCGATGCTTTCCAAATACTCCGACATCATTCCTGTCATCCCACTCTAATGGAGAAAAATGCCAAATAATGTCAAGGATAAAGCATGGGAACTATTTGGATAAGAAATATGTTTTATTTAATGAAATATATTAATTTTTGTATTTATATGAATTAATATTTTGGTTTCAACTGTTGATTAATTTCCCCGATGGTGAGAGTGCATGACCAGCACATCTAAATGATTTAGGCGAGCATTTGAGAGCTTATAAGAATGATTTGTACATTATATGTCATGCTCAAGTGGGCATATTTAGAGTTAGAATTTTTCCCTATCATGGATTATTTTCCTTGAGAATAGTATCGATAGATGATTACATATTGGATGACTAGCCAATTTACGATATTATCAAATTAAAGGTATTTAAATGAAAATTTTCATTTTTTTGTTAACAATAATTATTGAATTTTATTTAGGATTCATCCGGAAGAAATAAAAAAACAATGATGAAAAAAAATACGTCCACACATTGGGACGTATTACGATTCTAGATCATAAGTGGCTAAAGGTATGACAATTTTTAATCTTCATTTACTACTTGCATATTCTATTGCTTCCTACATAATTTATTCGATTGCTAAAGTAGTTATATAATTTCAGTTATGAAATTATTGTTTTTTTGGTATCCTATTTTTTATTATGGTTTCCTACATTCAATGTCATTATAGAGGCATAAATTGAATATAGAAAGATGTGTGCCTCAAGAAAGACTATTGTTCATGAGTATAAAGAAGAAATATGGAAGTGCGGTTAATGAACCGACTCAGCAGCAGATTGTAAGTTTTAAATTATAGATTTGAAATTTTAATCTCTATTTTGTAACATAATAATCTATTTATATTTGTAACATGATTCTTTGGGGGCCCTTGATGCCTAGGAACCTGACATTTTTTGTCAAAACGATCACATACATCATGTGTTGGGAGATGAGCACCTTGATAGAGTATGTTGCTGACTTGTGAAGAGTATAGTTCTGAAGAGGTATTGGAATTCCTTAGGTATGAGTTGTAGTGATACCAAGTTGTAGCAAGTTATGGCACAGGCAGAAAATACTGAAAAAGGGCCATAGAGATGGTAGAACAGTTCGCTAGGGAAAACACTGCATTTATGAAACTGATGGATGTTTTACATCCAAAACATCCAGCAGAGGCCAACACAACTTGTGATAAATATATATCATTTATGAGTTCTATATATGGTAAACTAGTTTTTATTTCTAGTGGTGTTTGAGATGATGGAGAGGAGGAAGTCAAGGCGGAGGATGTGGAGGCTAAGGAGGAGGCCCAGGAGGAGGAGGAGGGCGAGGAGGAGGCCGAGGCAGAGGAGGAGGGAGATGAGGAGGCTGAGGCTGAGTACAAGGGCGAGGTGGTGGGAAAAGATGATGATGGGGATGACAATGAGAATGAGGGTGAGGGTGATGATGATGGTGATGATAGTGATGGTGATGAGTTACAGATTGACCCATTAAATTTTTTGAATGATATTATTGACCTTTGATGTTTAATGATTTGTTGTGCCTGAATATATGTGTGATTAGGTAGGTCAAATTATCTTTATTTTTTTATCTAAAATTAATAAAACTTGATTTCATGATTTTCTGTGACTGATTCACCCCTCCCCTAGAAAGCCCCCACCCATGGACTCCCCACCACCTAGAAACCCCCACCCCCACTAGATATGTGAACAAACTGTTACATGGGATATATCTACGAAAACATCTTATTGGATGTTTTGTAACTTGATGATGTGTTGTTATGAGTATTTTTTTACCCATCCATTTCATGTACCGTCTACAGGAAGAGTTTTGGCATATAGACTTGTATTATTTATCTTTATCTATTTTGTAGGAAAAAACATCATTTTTCTTGTATTAATTATGGTTCTGGTTACCAATCTGTGGGGTTTAGGAATTCCCATCAGGCTAAGTTAGAGCTAACTCATGTAGCAGTGTACCTTAATGTCTGAACTGGTTCATGGTAGATTATTATCATAGATGAGGATATGAGTCTCTCCTTGATGTCCTTATCCATTCTATGTTTTCCTGGTAGACATGACGTGGGATTTCAGGAAAATGAGAGGTTTTTATCAGTGATTTATTTGTCCATCCCTCATTTTCACATGTTTTAAGTCACCTTGGGAATTTAGAAAAAGTATTATTGGTGAATTTTTTTAACTGGATCATTTGAAATTTTTTAATTATGGTTTCATGAAATTAATATTCATATATCCCATATATTATTTATTGATCCGTGTATCCATACAGATTCATTTAGGGTGACTTATTGATATTGAGTAGAATCATGCCTCTTAGATGAAATTTTAAGAGACCATTTTACAATGTTATTAGTTAACCACAATAAGAGAGTCCCTTTGTGGAGAGAAGTGTGGTTGAGAAATTAGTGCATGCTATCTATGATTTGGGACAAGTACATGAACCCATTAAAGTCCTTTCTCTTATAGGTGTACCAATAAACGATGAATCGAGAGATCAAGGTCAATAATTTCTTCTCAAAAAACCACTAGTGTTATGATGAAAAATAATACTCATCCCACATTGTATTAGTTATAATATTGATAAATTATTAATTTTCTTGGAAATACCAATTTTTATTAATGTAAAATGTGGTACCATCATGATAAAATGAATTTGAAGGATATATTGTTACTATACCCCTAGACATCCCCCACCCACATGGATAGAAAGCCCACCCCCTTGGATAGCCCCTCCCCATGTGGACAGCCCCCACCCCTTGGACACCTCGTACCCCCCTCGACAGCCACGCCCACCCCCGTGGATCGCCCTTCCCCACACCCTGGACACCCACTACTCCCATGGATAGCCCGACCACCCTCGTGGATAGCCTACCCACCCCCTGGACACCCCCTCCTCATGGGGACACCCCCACCCCTTTGGACACCTTGTACCCCCTGGATATCATCGTCCACCCCCGTGGACAGCCCACCCACCCCCATGGACATCCCCCCCCCACACCCATGTACACCATGTACTCCCTGGACAACCTCTCCCACCCCTTGGACAACTCTCCCACCCCATGGACACCCCTACGCCCTGTGGACAGCTCGCCCACCCCCTCGATAGCCCACCCACCCCCTGGACACTCCTACCCCCTGGAAAGCCCGGGCACCGTCATGGACAGCCCGACGACCCCCTTGGATAACCCACCTACCCCCCTGGACACCTCATCCCCCCTGGATAGCCCTTCCCACCCCTGTGGATAGCCCACCCACCCCCTAGACACCCCCTAGGCCCTGGATAACCGGGGTACCCCGTGGATAGCCCGCCCTCCCCCTGGACACCCCCACCCCTTGGAATGCCCTCCCAAACCCCCCTGATCACCACCCGCCCCTTGGAAACCACCCCACCCTAAACACTAACCCAACCCCTAGACACCCCACTAGAAACCCCCTTGAAAATCCCCGCACGCATGATAACACCCCCCCCCCCAATATCCCCCATGAACACCACATACCCCCTCGAAATCCCCACCACCCTCGTGGACTGCCCCGCCCCCCTAGACAGCCCCTCCTCCTATGGATAGCTTCCCCACCCCCTGGACACCACATACCCCCAGGACAGCCCGACCCACACTCAGAACACCTCGTACCCCCATGAACATGACCACCCACCCCCCGCAAACACCCCCAATAACACCTGGATAGCCTCCCCACCCCTATGGACAGCCCCAACCACTACCCTAGACACCCCAACCCCCTAGACAACCCTTCCACACCCGTGGACTACCCCCGCCCTAGAACAGCCCCCAACCCTCGTGAACAGAACCAGCCCCCCTTGGATAACCCCCCAACCCCTGCACCACCCCCATCCCCCTAGACACTACCCCACCCCTGGACACCCCCACCCCTAGAAAGCCACCATAACCCGCCGGACACCCCCATGGACATCCCCAGTACCTTGGACAACCCCCATCCACTGGACACCCCCATCCCCCGGAAACCCCCATCCCCCCGAACACCCCCACCCCCATCACCCTGGACACCCCGCCCCCATTGGAAAACCAACCCAAACCCCTGAATAGCCCCCAACCCCTGAATTCTAAATTCAATTAATTATGTATTTAATTAACATATAAATTATGAGTTAATGGTGTATGAGTATACTTTTTGTATGTGTATACTTTATGTAATTACCTTATGAATTATGTGTTAATTCCTTATGTGTACAGAGGTTAATTGAATACATAATTATAGATATCCAGATTTATGTTTGAATTATGTGTTGTATGAGTTCTGACAGAATTCATACAAAATTATGAATTCTGTATGAATTCATACATAATTATGTATTTATTATGTAGGTATAATTGTAAATGTTGTATTGTGTTGCTTGTTTTATATTATGCATATATTATGTGATACTGGGTGTACAATGTTAATTGTTGTATACTTGTGTTACCTGGTGGAATTCGTGCAGCTGCACAAGGGGAGTCCACCAAGAAGGCTTTCTGATACAGGTATAAAAAAGATAAGCCAACTGTTCACAACTATTGGCATATGTGTAAAACTATAACTTATACCAATGTTTCTATGAAAACCGTTGGTATAAGTATATTCCCACGATTTTTAAATCATTTTCATATATAGTTTTACTTGAGATTTACCAACATTTTGTGGAAAACCTTTTGTAAAACTCTATACCAACGGTTTACACAACCATTGGTATAAAGATCCTTCATGGTATTACACATGGTTTAGAACCGTTTGAAAACATTTATACCAACAGTATAATGAAAATATTGGTATATATTGATTTTTTCAGACATATCCGAGCTGTTCCCATAGAACCATCAGGATATGTCTATCCCAATAGCTCAAGACCCAACAGTTTAGAAACCCATTGGTATAGTTTATACCAATAGTTTTCGAGCCTTTACCAATAGTTTTAAACCATAGGTAAAGCCAAATTTTCAAGTAGTGCTACTTGGGAATGAAAATTCTAAACTGATGAAAAAAATTGATAAATAAAATTCCTGAATTTCTATTCTTACTAAATAAGTATCAAATCATTCTAATGATCTTGATAATAAAAATTATGATTTTGAATGTATTTCCAAAAACCATAGGGAATTTAATTCTAATAAGGATAAATGTTCCAAGTATTTTGAAAAATTAATTTCTAAGAAAAATATATTAGAGACTAACTCTAGTTCTACAAAAAAATTGTTTTTTAGGATTAAAACCAAGTTATTAAAATAAAGTCAGAAATATTTTCCTCCAGGATGTGTTTGTCAATATTTACCTTAGTTAAGGAAAATATTGATAAGATGTATTCCCAATGTTGAACTCTAAAAAATAATTCTTGATTTTTTTATTCTCATTCTAAACCAGTTTTAGTAATAATTATTTTGTTCCCCAAAGTTCCCCGCTATTCCCTAAATTTTAGTGTGGTGGGAATTTGGAAAAAAAATTCTTTAATCAAAACTACGTCTTTAGGTTTTCATAAAGAGTATTTTTCTAATAAGATGTGGATTCCTAAAATTTTGATTTCTGATGTTTCCGGATCGAAGAATGATAGGGTTTCAAAAGTCTAGAAATCTTATTTTCAAGAATATAATGATTGTACAATCAGCAATGCATGGTACATGGATAGTGGATATTCCTGAAGAATGACTGGTAACCCAAACATATTTGAAAATATTATCAAGAAGAAAGGAGGAAAATTAACATTCAGAGATAATGATCAGGGAGAAATTGTTGTTATAGGTAACATTGTTCTTTTTCAAAAAACATTAATTTCAAATGTATTATATCACACCCGAACTTTTAGAATAATATTATTTTTCTATTTTATAATACTTTGAAACTTTTTATTGAGCTGTGGGCCAAGCCTATTTGAAAGTTTTTTCATTTTTTGATGAATGAATTCTTTTCCCTTGATAGCATCCAGTGCATGGGCAGATCATATTCAAAGTTGTGCAGCTTTTCCTTGGTCACCATGCGGCCTACCTCATACTCAATACAAATAAATAAAAAGAGTTTGAATGATGTATTCTAATAATTATAATAATTGTAATTATTGTTATTATTATTATGTTAACCCCATTTATTAATATAAGGTTATTTTAATTATGTTGTTATTATTAACATTATATTAATTTTTTTATGTATATCATCTTTATTAATATCATATTACGTTTTTTATAATTTTATTATGATAATTATTAATAATATCAGTATTGTTCTTATTAATCTATTTACAATTATTTTTATCAAATTGTTAATATTATTATTTTCATAACTAATTTTAATTATTATTTTTAAGTAGGTTGGGTTTTCTTTTGGGTTGGGTTTTAGTTCATAATTATATATTTATTTATTTTCCTTTCTGTCTCATGCTTTCTCCCCCCTTGCATCACTCCATAGCCACCCCCGTCCCAAGCACGACTTTCTTATTCCTCCTTATGCCTCCACCTTGACCGGAGCTTCCTCATGTTCTTCCCTTTGGCTGCACCGATCGGCTACCACCATGCTATGCCACCGTCCTCCTCGCCCTGAAACAGCGGCCCAGACCCCCCTTCTCCTCTAGGTGCGCACCACCCCTCCCCTCGTAGCAACCTCGCTCCGACCTCCCGTTCTTGGTGACTTAATGCTCTGAACTCCCCTTGGTGGCCTACTATGTGGCCCCTACTCCTTTCCTCCAACCTACCCGGTGGCCCGACTTACTCCCTACAACTCTTCATGCCCCCAACCCTCTGACCTTCTCCCTCTCAAAAACGTTGAGCCATGCTCCGACCAGCTCCATGTCCAGCTTCCCTAATCCCTTTCTAACACGCTTTGGGTGAACCCGACTCCCCATGTCTGGTGGTTTTCTGACAAGACACACCTCTTGTAGCCCACCTTCTTTATCGGTTGGCATATCACACCTCATTCCCAGGTGCATTATATTTTGATTAATTGTTTCTTTTATTTAATAGGCTTTCGAATTAGGGATTCATGTTGTAATTGGTTCGGTTTTGATGTTTCTGGTTTGATGTATTGATTTTAGGGGTCATTGGGATCCGTCGAGGATGGTTCTAGCCACTTCAATTAAGGAAATTTGGTTCTCCAGGGATTTTAGGTAATGATTTTTTAATTTCATCATTGCAGATTAATTGTGTTTTAGGGGTTTTATGTTTTTTGAGTTTTCATCAACTAATTTTGGTTGTGAAAGATGTTTTGGTAGTATATTAACTTGTTTTTGATTTTTCTATGGTATTATTGTGTGAAAAGGGGTGAATTTTGGATATAAATACATTTTTTATTGGATGGTTGTATTTTATAACTTGTGCACATGATTTAATAGATCATGCAAGGGCTTCAGATGATATTTTAGTATGGTTTTGGTGTGTTTTTCTTCACCGTCAACATTTTTTTGTAATGTCTTCCTTTTGTTTTGCTGTTTCACATCTATATTATTAGGGTTTATGGATGTTGTTTACTTATTTTTGATTAATTTGTATGGTGTTGGGCAGTGCAGTGTGATTTTGGGGAGCCATTGCCATTAAATTTGAGGTTTAAATCTTTTTGATGGGTTTCATAACATCTTAATTGGGGAATTTATTTTTTCTAAGGTTTAAAATATTTTTGGTTTATCCGGATGAACATTGATCTACAGTTTCATGTTGCGGGTATCAAGAAAACCAACATGTTTATGAATAAGGTAAGGAATATATATATATATTCCCTCTTTGTACATATTCCCTCATGGCGTGGGGAATGTCTGCAATGAAACATGGGGTATTTATATATATATATATATTTTTAAATGCATGTTCATGGAAGTTCCCAGGGTCGGTTCGAGTGGTAATAGACAAATAGCGACATGTTTGAGGTAGGTCATCAATGCCTAAGCCTTTAATATGTATTTCATAATTTCTTTATTTTTTTAAAAATATGTTTCACATTATGTTATATACACATTCTATGAAATCTGGTTGTAGTTGCTGGAAATGATTATAACTTTGCTTTTGAAATTGAAATGTATATCTAATGATATCAGTATTAAGTGACTTTTCTTGGAAATCGATTTCCCAAGTTGTTTTGAACTGGTATTGTGTATTTCTCTAATGTGTTTCGCCTTTTGGCCAGTTAATTGTAAAAAATGTGTTCCCTATATGGAATTAAGCTCATTTGGCATCTTAATAATTCTTTATGAAAAATAAAAACCACACTATGGTCATGCCCCCTTTGGTTTTAGAAAAATTATTTTTAAATTGAATGTGTGATGGTGTTCCTTATTTGATGCTTATGCATTGTGTGACATAGAAGAGGGAGAATTTTCTCAAGGAGGAAGAATGGTGGTTAAATAATGAAAAGGTTTTAGAAAAAGAAAATGTTATGTACATATATTTTTTCTTCATAAAGAAAAACTCAACACCACTTGAAATAGAGCACAATGGGAATTCTGGGTATCAAAGAGGGGGACCATGACTAGTATTATATATGACAGTATAGGGATTCATCTAGGTTAATCTAGTAGTATTGATGCAACAACACTAACTAAACAGATGAATTTCTAAGGGTCGTGGTCTTCTAAGCCAAGTTATTTGAGGGTCGTGGTATTCTATGCCAAGTTTTCTGAGGGTTGTGGTATTCTAAGACATGTTTTATGAGGGTCGTGGTTTCATAGCCACATTTCACCGAGGTACAAGGTCTCTAGGGTCCCACTTGTGCTAGCTACCTATAGGGATTACCCATGGAGCTCATTTATGATATACTGCTTGTGATGTAATTTTCATTTCAGTTGGTTGAAACATAATGTCTTATTTGTGAAAACCATATTTTAATCCCAACTGGTTTCCTTTCATTTTGAAACGTTAATGCATTCTTAGAACTTATTTTCAAAATGTGGTGGATGAGAAAAGCTTTAATTGAAAATAAAAACTTGTTACTTGAATTTGAAAAAAATTTAAAACATTATTTTATTTCGTCCTATTTTCAAACTGGAATGATTAGATTTCTTCCTAAAAGAAGGGGGATAGGGTTTTCTTATAGTTTTTGGCATTCCTACTGAGAATCTCAGTGATAATGCCTACTTTAATTTTTAGTTATATGTTTCAGCCTTGGATCACACTTGGAGAGAGTGGAGTTTATGTTTCGTGGTGACCCTTGGGGTCACAAAAGGTATGTCACGTTGCTTCGTTTATTTTTTTTCTACTGCCATGTTGGTCAGTTTATTTTCCATTATTTAAATATTTTAACTTACTATGATTATTTATTTATACTTTTTTAATGCCAAATCATTCCCAACTTGTTTATTTTAATTATCGACACTAGTTTCCAGCCCGTGGGGATCGAGAACGCCTTTCGGACCATGTCGCAGACCGACTCAGGAGACCGATTCAGGGTCGAACCAGGTAGGTTCATGACAAAATGGTATCAGAGGATTCCCTTGTTATTTGGGGTATCATTTATCTTGGTGATTAGGTGTGTCAGGACTCGAGAGGTAGGTGCGGGAAGGTCGTCATGAACCCTTTCCCGTCTCGAGACTTGAGTTGGAAGGGTTAGTCTGGGATTTTAGTTTTTCATTTGCTTGGTCTATGTGGATAAGGGATGAAAAAGGAAGTGATCTGATGATACATAATTATATTACATGGGGTAGCGACCCATGTACAACCCAAGTTCACAATTCAAGGTACTTCCTGTGGTGGATGCTCTCTAAGAGCATGATCTACTAAGATATGTTATCGAGTTGGCATAGCCCCTAATCCCTTATTTTTCAAAGTTTTCATGTGAGTTATGTTTGGGATTAGTTTTGAATGACTTGAGTGGATTTCAAAAATTAAAATGGTTAATCAAAAAAGTAGTTTTCAAATGGGAATGTGGTTATGGAGTGGAAAAGTGGTTTTGAAGAGGAAATTGTTTTCTTTTCGTGGAATGTGGTTTCAAAGGGAAAAAGGGGTGGTGTTTTGGAAGTTGTTTTGGGAAATTGGTAACAATTTTTGTAATGTTAATTGGAAAATGATGGAGGATTTGTAAATGTGTTTTCTTTAATTATAAATGAATTTTTCAAATTTGTTTGGAATTTTTTCTTTATGGTGAATGCTCTATTTTGAAAATGAGAAGTGTCCTGAATTGATTCTTGGTATTCCTATGAGGGATCACATATACAAAGGTGTGCATATGGAACATGGATGATTTTTGGTATGTGTGGATTGGTTCATGAGATAGCACAATGGTATATATATATGTGAGACTTCATGGGATACCAATGGAGAGCACTTAAGTGGTTTTTTCATCTTCTGAAAAATGTGTTTCAAAAAAGTAATTTAAATGTTTTGAAAGGCAAGAAATTTTTTAGTATTATCTTTTATTATTTGGAATTATTTTTCGTCATATCTTTTCTTTGACATATTGAATACTAGTTGTAATAGTGATTTTAGTTTGAGCTTTATTTTGTGATTGAGGTGGAGAATTTTAATTTATGATGAATTTTGATTTGGATTTGTGCCTATTATTTTTGAGTATGCTTCCCAAAAAAGACGCAGAGGATTCTAGTGAGTCTCTTCTAGTTGTTGGTTCTACCCAGACTCTTAATGGAGTGGTGTAATTGAATTATTTTCGGCTATTGTACACCTACCATGGTGATAGTGATCTATCGAAGGTAGCAGACTGGCTTGTTGAAATCATTGGTGTTTTTAGGTTGTTGGAATCTCCCAAAGCTATGTGAGTCTGTGCTAGTTTGAGTTCATTTGAGGGTTCATCTTGGGATTGGTGTGGGAGAAAAATCCTTGTGTCGATTATTAATGGGATGTTATGGAACGTGTTTAGGACCACTTAAATGGGATGGTTCATACCTAAGGATGAGAAATCAAGGAATGTGACAGATATCGTGAGTGTCCAGTGAGTTGAAAAAATAGTGAAGGTATACGTCAGGAATTTCATGGGGTTGATTCCCTTCTCTCTTGAGGAAGCATTGTGAAATTAGTTAAATTTTATCTTGTGTGGGGTCATCATATAGGGTTAGAGGACCGATTCTTTTTGGTGTTTGGGATGGTTCCCCATTTGGTGAGAGTGAACTAGGGGAACCTGTCTCTGAAATGTTTTATTGTAAAATACATCATCAATTAGTTGGGACACTCCCTTGTTCGCTTTTGGTGTGGCCGGTTTGGTTACTTTAAGTCACCTTGTCGACATCCTTCGAAGTCTTGTCGTCGGTCTGCTGTTTGGGAAACATAGAGAGGTTTCACTAGTGGCATTGTCAGGAGGTGTCCCGATAGGATGATGCCATAACCCGACTGCGGGGCAACAGATGCTTCAAGACATCAGAGCTCCAGCCACATGTCTCAGAGTGAATCCATTCATGCTCTCAGGAATTGTTGGGTGAGGGGCACCTTGGTAAGACTTTTGCCTCTGGTGCTAGAATGGGGATTGTTTAAATTTCTCTATTCAAGCTCCGTCATCATTGAAGGTTTTGATTTCCTGAGTCACCGTGCGGCGTACCTCATGTTCAAGACAAATAAATAAAATGAGTTTTAATGCTGTATTTAATAATTATAATAATTGTAATTATTATTATTATTACTATTATTATTTTTATTATTATTATTATTATTATGCTCACCATGTTTATTAATATAAGGTTATTACTATTAGGTTATTATTGTTATGATTCTATTAATTTTGTTATGTATATCAGTTTTATTAATATCATATTAATTTTATTATAATTTTTATTATGATTATTATTAATAATATCAATGTTGTTCTTATAAATCTATTTACAATTATTTTTATCATATTTTTATTATTGCTACTATTATTACTAATTTTAATTATTTTTTTGAAGTGGGTTGGTTTTTTTGGGTTGGGTTTTAGTTCATATTTATTTTTTATTTTTTATTTTATTTTTTATCTTTCCTTCACTTCCTTTCTACCCCTTGCGTCGTTCCATAGCCACCCCAACCCTATCGCAACTTTCTTTCTTCCTCCCTGCACCTCCAATATGACTGGAGCCTCCTCCAAATCTTCCCTCCGGCCTCATCGATTGGCTACCATCATGCCATGCCTCTATCCGCCTCACACCGAACGAACAGCCCCAGCCCCCCTTCTCATCCGGGTGTGGAACACCCCTCCCATGGTAGAGACCTCTCTCTGGTCCCCCATTTCTAGTGACATGTTACTCCAACCTCCCTTGGGTGGCCTACTGCGTGACCCCTCATCCTTTCCTCCAACCTGACCAGCTGCTAGACCAGCTCCCTAAAACCCAGTGCGCTCCCAACCCCCCGGCCTTCTCCCTCTCTTCAGCACTGATCCCTGCTCCGACCAGCTCCGCATCCTGCTGCCCTAATCCCTTTCTGACGTGCCTTGGGTGAACTCGAATCCCCCTTTATAGTGGTTTTTTGACATGAGACACCTTCAGTATCCCACCTTCTTTATTGGATGGCCTTGCACACCCCAGATGCAGGTGCATTTGACTTCGATTAATTATTGATTCTATTTTATAGGATTTCATATTATGGTTTCGTGTAGTAATTGGTTCTGTTTTGATGTTTTTGGTTTGATGTATTGATTTTAGGGGTCGTTGTGTTCTGTCGAGGTTGGTTATATCCACTGCTGTCAAGGGTAGTGTGTTCGCCATGGTATTCTGGTAAGGATTTTCTAATTTCTTCATTATGGACTAATTTTGATTTAGGGGTTTTATGTTCTCTAAGTTTTCATCATGTTATTTTGGGTGAGAAAGATGTTTTGGTAGTATATTAACTAGTATTTGATTTTTATATATTATTATTGTGTGGACCGGGGTGTGTTTTGGATATAAATCCATTTTGAATTTCATGGTTGTCTTTTATAACTTGTGCACTTGATTTAATAGATCATGCAATGGATAAATATTATACTTTTGTATGGGGTGGGTGTTTTTCAGTTCACATTCAATGTTTTGGGGAAATGTGTTCCTTTCGTTTTGTTGTTTCACACCTCTATTATTCAGGGTTATGGATGTTGATTACTTATTTTTGATTAATTGGTAGAGTGTTGGGAAGTTATTTTTGATTTTATGGTGTCATTTCCATTTAAGGTGCGGTATAAATCTTAATGATTGGTTTCATAACATCTTAATTAGGGTCCTTAATTTTTTTAAGGTTTATAATATTGTTGGTGTAGCACATTGGACTCTGCTTTACGGTTTCAAGTGGCGGGTGTCAAGAACACCAACATGTTCATGCATAAGGTAAGGAATA
Source organism: Viscum album (assembly GCA_963277665.1). Lineage (NCBI taxonomy): Eukaryota > Viridiplantae > Streptophyta > Magnoliopsida > Santalales > Viscaceae > Viscum > Viscum album. Next base: position 811,333,211 of record OY728122.1, on the reverse strand, counting down.
TATATATATATATGCCCTCTTTGTACAGATTCCCTCATGGTTTGAGGAATGTGTGCAAGGCAACTAGGTGTATTTATAAGTATGGGTATAAATGCTTATTCATAGAAGTGTGTAGGGTCAGTTCGAGTGGTAGTCGACAAATAATGACATGTTTAATGTATGTCACCTATGCTTAAGCATAATTTAAACTTCCTAATTTCTTTCTTGTTTTAAAAATATGTTTTACATTATGGTATATACACATTCTATGAAATCTGGTTGCGGTTGCTAGAAATGATTATGCCTTTGATTTGGAAATTGAAATGTATTTCAAGTGTTATCGGTCATAAGTGACGTTTATTAGAAATTGATTTCCCATGTGATTTTGAACTGGTAATGTGAATTTCCTAAGGTGTTTGGTGTTTTGGCCGGTTATTTGTAAAAATGTGTTCCCATTATGGAATTATGCCCGTTTGGCATCTTATGAATGCTTTATGAAAAGGAAAAACCTCTCTTGAGGCACACCTCCTTCAATTTTAGAAAAATTATTTTTAAATTGAATGTGTGATGGTGTGCCTAATTTGATGCTTATGCATTGTGTGATTTAAATGAGGGGGAATGCGCTTAAGGAGGAAGAACAACGGTGAGTGGTTGAATGGGTTTTAGATAAAGAAAATGTTATGTACATATATGTTTTATTGATAAAGAAAGACTCACCACCACATGAAATATAACACAATCGGAATCCTGGGTATCTAGGTGGGTAAACAAGACTATTATGCTAAATGACATGACAAGGATTTGTCCCGGTTTGTCTAGCAGTATTGATACAACAACACTAACTTAACATATTAACTTCTGAGGGTTGTGGTCTTCTAAGCCACGTTTTCTGAGGGTTGTGGTTTCTAAGCCATGTTTCACTGAGGTACGAGGTGTCTAGGGTCCCACTTTTGATATCTACCTATAGGTGTTACCCATGGTGCTCATTTGCGACATGCTGCCTGCGATATAATTTTCATTATAGTTGTTTAATACATGATGTTATATTTTAAAAAACCATATTTTAACCCAAATTGGTTTTCTTTCATTATTAATCATTAATGCATTTTTGGAAATTATTTTTAAAATGGGATGGTAGAGATATTCATTACATGAAAATGAAAACTGGTTACTTGAATTTGAAAAGAATGAAAAAAATTATTTTATTATATCGTATTTTCAAACTGGCATGATTGGATTGCTTACTAAAGGTAGGGGCATACTGTGTTATTATATTTTTTTGGCATTCATATATAGCATCTCGGTGCTCATTCTTACTTTACTTTTCAGTTTCAGGTTTCTGTATTGTATCTCCCTTAGAGTGATTGTAATTTATGTTCCTTGGTGACCCACCGGGTCACTTGAGGTATGTCACATTGCATCATTTATTCCTTTTTCTACTGCCTAGTTGTTCGCTGAATTATCCATTATTTATCTATTTGTCCATTTTCTGATTATTTATTTATCTTTGTTTAGAGACAAATCATTCCCAAAAGGTATATTTTGATTCCAAACAGTAGTTTCCAGCCAATGGGGATAGGGGACGCCATTTGGACCATGCCACAGACCGACTCGGGTGACCGATTCAGGGTCGACCCTGATTGTTTCCTAACATTTTATTTGTTAAAAGACATAAGCAAAACCTCATTATCCTATGTAAATTATGTAATGAAGGTTACCTTGTGAATTTTAGGAATGATAAGTGATTAGTACACAATTCCATGGAAGCGATTATTATTTCTTCCCACAGTCATGAGAATGTATATACAGTAAACATAGAAGAGCTTAGGAGCCAAGATCTAGCATTTCTTAGTGCATTGAAAGATCAATATTTTTTATGACATAGAATGTTATGACACTGTAACATTAGGAACCTAGTAAAACTCTTTAAGAAGATAATTGTTATGGATCTACCAGAGCATAGATAGGATTCTTCAAATGTTTGTGATCCTTGTCAATAGGACAGGAAACATAAATCAAGCTTTAAATCAATTGGTGATGTCTTCACATCTAATGCATTACAGTTGGTTCATATGAATCTTTTTGGTCCAACACAAACTGGATGTATTGTAGAAAAATATTATGTATTTTTTCGAATTGATGATTACACTATATTAACATGGGTCTAGTTTATAGTAGAGAAATTTAAAGAGTCTTATTATGTTAAAATATTTAGAGCCCAAGTTAAAAATGAGAACAACCTTCCATCAATAAATATTCATAGTAATCATGGAGGAGAATTTCAAAATTCTGATTTTGTATTTTTTTTATTGTAGAAATGGCATTACTCATATCTTTTCAGCACTAAGAACTCCTCAAGAAAATGGAGTTGTCAAAAGAAGAAATCGAATTCTTCAAGATACAACAAGAACTATATTGAGTGAATTTTCACTAGCTAGACATTTTTGGGCTGAAGTTGTAAGTACTTCTTGTTATGCTATAAATTGTTGTTGTTACAAATTTTCTTAATAAAACCCCCTATGAGATATGGAATGGTAGAAAACCTAGAAATTCCTACTTCATGGAATTTTTATGCAATGTATTCATTCTGAATACAAAAGATAATTTACATAAATTCGCACCCAAATATGATGAAGTAATTTTCATAGACTACTCCCCAACGTTTAAGGCTTATAGAGTTTCTAAAAAAATTATTTGTACTCTTGAAGAAACAGTACATGTTAAATTATATGAAACTAATCACTTTGTTTTTAAATAACCTTAACCTACATCTTCATATGTGTTTTCAAAAACTGATTATCAACCCTTTATAGAAGATCCTTCTAATAAGAAAAATGTTCAAGATAATGGTTATAAGACATTTACCCTAGAATATTTCATACCCCATGTTGATGAATAGGTTTTACAAAACCCAAATTTGTTATTTCTTAAGAATCGTACATGTGATAGTATCATTGGTGATGTAAATCGACTAGTAAAGACTAGAATATCTTTAAGAAATTAAGTACAACATCTATCATTCCATTCTAAATTAGAACCAAAATTCACTAATGAAGCATTAGGTTATGATGATTGGATAAAAGCTAGGCAATGTGAGCTAAATGAATTCATAATAAATAAAGTCTAGACGTTGGTTGAACGAACAATAGAAACTTCTATTATTGGAGTAAAATGGGTCTTCAGAAATAAGGGTGATGAAAACAAAATCATAGTAAGAAATAATGCTATATTAGTAGCTAAAGGATAAAATCAACAAGAATGAATAGACTATGAAGAAACCTATTCTCCAGTAGTTATACATGAGTCTATCCATATTCTACTTGCCTTTGCAGCATTATTTAACTTTAAACTTTTTCAAATTGATGTTAAATGTTCCTTCCTTAATGGATATGACCAAGAGGATGTTTTTGTTGAATAACCTCATAGTTTTGAAGATACAAAACATCCTGAACATGTTTTTAGACATACCAATGCATTATATGGACTTAAATAGGCCCCTATAACCTAGTATGATTGACTTACAAGATTTTTATTACAAAAAAATTACCTTAATGGTAATTCTGATCCTACCATATTTATATATAAAGATAAAAAATGTATTTATTGTTCAAATATATATTAACGACATTATATTTGGTTCAACTCATCAACCTTTAACCGATTCGTTTGAAAATATAATGAAATCTTTGTTCGAAATGAGTATGATGGGTGAGTTCACATTTTTCCTAGGATTTAAAATTTCTTAAAACCCAGAAAAAACATATATATCCAAACATAAGTATACTATAGATCTTATAAAAAAGTTTTTCCTTGAAAAAACTCCAAGTATTAGTACTCCCAATGGTACTTCAAATTCACTTGATCTTGATGAAGCTGGGAAACCAGTTGATCCAACATCATTTAGAGGTATGATAGGAAGTATACTATACTTGAAATCTAGTCATCCATACTTAATGTTTTCAGTATTATTATGATAAGTATATCCATTTAATCCTATGGAATCTCATTTAAAGGCTGTGAAAATAATTTTCTTCTAATTAATGGGAACCATGGATTTAGGACTCTTTTTCACAACTGAAATGATTTTGTTTTAAAAAGATTTATGGATGCTGACATTGGAGGATGTAAAATGGATAGGAAGAGTACATCCAGATATTTTTAGTTTATTAAGATCTTTATTAGTTTCTTGGCCATGCAAAAAAGAAACGCTCAGTAGCACATTCCACTACCGATGTATAATATGTAGTAGTTGGTAGTTGTTGTGCTCAAGGGTTGTGGATACGACACACACTCACAGAATATTGTATTAGTCTTTCCAAAACACAATTTTTCTGTTATAATAATAGTTTTATTTCCCTAAGTAAAAACCATGTACATCACTCTTGTGAAAAACACATAGATATTAAGCTTCACTTTCTTAGGGATCATAGACAAAAAATATATATCATTCTACAATTTATCGAAACACAGGAACAACTTGTTGATATTTTCATAAAATCATTACCCTCTGATAGATTTTAATACATTAATCAAATGATACGAATGATAATCGTAAGGTAATATTCCATATTAAATTCTTTTTAAAACCTATCTCATACAGTATGAAAATCATTCTCATATGGGCAGTAAATTTTCTTGGTAATCAAAATGTTTTATAATAAAAAAAATTATAGGAATTTTTCCTAAGAAATTGTTTTTTATAATAAAATTTTTTTTAATCAAAATTATTCGTAATCAAAATATTTTGTAACAAAAATATTTTCTATTAAAAATATTTGTAAGAAGATTCATTTAAATATGAAGTTCTTCAAAAGAATTTTCCTCATTACGAATAATTTTCCCGAAAATTATGAAGGTATGTTTTTTATTCTTAAATTTTCATAATCATCTTTTTACATGTATGGTGTTTTTATCTTGTTTAAGAATTTTTTTTGTATTCACTTATTCTTAAATCCAAAAGTTTATCTTAAAACCCTAAAAATATTTGAACATACCAAATTACTTAATTGGCAATCATCTCAACCATTAAATCTGATCAAGAGATTTATGTCCATTGGATAAATCAAGGGAATTAAGATGTAGTTTCAAACTCCTATATGAGGTCCCCATTTTGGTTTAACCATATCAATCTTCAATGCCTTTGCATGATGAAGTTATGCCCTCCAAATGTAAAGTCATTCTGGATCATCAGGTTTTCCTCAGTTCTGAATGTATGCTAAAGCCTCTCCTTATAAAGAAATGTCGACTGTAAAGGTAATATGTGAATGGAATATATACAGAGAAAGGATAGTCAATCCAAATTTCATTTCTATGTATTATTCAATTATTTCAAATAACCACAAGTTGAATGGAGGGGAATGTCTTTTTATATCAAGACTAAAGGCACATGATCAGGTTTATCTGATGTCTTCGGAAGAATTTTACAAATCATAATGTTTCTTCAATGATAGAGGGAGAGATATGTTTTCCTTCTAGAGCATTTGAAAGACATACTCCCTTTCATACACTAAATATGTATGTATAATTGTAATTCCTTATGAAGGTGAAGTTTAATTTTTCACCCATCAATTACCATATGTACCAGGTATGTTTGAATAGGAAAAGACTTTTGAATGCCTTCGTCTAAAATAAGTAAAGACTCCAAAGATTTTCTATCTGTCTAAAAACATCAAGATTCTGGAATTATGGGTTCAAAGATTTATTATTCCAAGAAAACAGGATAATAATTCCCTAAAGAATAGTTTCATCTATATTCTAGATATCTTGGTGAACCTCAAGAAGATAAATATGGTGAATTATATCCATATTATAATTGGGAATATAAAGAAAAAAAATTAAGCCTCAAATTATCATATATCCATAAATTCTCTCCAAGTTTATTTTTCTTTGTCTTCAATCATTAAAAATACCTTGTTTTTCTAAGCCATGTAATTATATGGTTATGCTGTATTGTGATGATACCATTAAAAGGATGAAGGTTGTAATCATTTTTAAATCTGTTGATTTTTATGATTTGTCTGAATCATAAATAGAAGCTACCTCAAAAAAATATGATGTAGCTGAGACTTCCAAAAAGGGTGGATGGAAGAGAAAGGCAAAGGAATCCGAAGAGAATGGAAAAATCCCTATGGATAAGGAAACTCAATCAACACCCCTAAAAAAATGAAGCAAAAGACTTCCGCTGATGAAGATGTGGCTATGTGGAGAGAGGATGAGAAGAACATGAAGGAAGTGGATCCTACATTTGGCTTGGACCCTACTGAGGATAAAACTATAATGATAAAGGTTTTTGAAGATCTTGAGAAGAAAGAGAATGAAAATAATCATATGAATAAGATGTTTAAAGCTGAGATATTTCAATCCCTACTTAAGGCTGATGAGAAATCCTATGAACAACTCCAAGTACAAGAATCGTTTATAAATGAATCAGTACCTTTGACTTGAAGAATGAAGGTTGTAATTCTGGAACTATAAAAAGAAGAATAAATTGTACAATCTTTGAAGAATTTGGTTTATACAATTCCCTTATTCCTATATATAGACTTGAGGAGACAAATACTTTATCACTCATTAAATAAAAAGTAGATTTAGTCACCATTCTTATGGATAAGTTTGTAATTCAAGAGACAGATTTTAAAACCATCTTCATTGAATATGATTCTCATAAAAGATCATTCAAAAATATTACAAGTTGGTCAAGGAAGACAATCAAATATTTGGGAGTCTTTAATGAATATAAACATAATGTGAAAGATGATTTCGACACCGAATATGGGATTCTTAATATTCTTACTAATAGTTTTAAAGAAAAGATGACTCTAGAATAGAAAACTAGAAAAAAAGTCAAAGACTTGAATGGGAAGCTTAATTCAGTGGCTACAAATTAGAAGATACAAAGGGATATTAGAATTGAGATTGAAGAAAATCTTGTTATGCAAGAAAATGTTTTGAATGTTCAAGTAGATATTCTTAAGGCTCATGAAGAATAGATAAAACCCTTAGTGATGAAAAATGAAGATAAGGATCAGCTGGTCAAGCGTGTAGAAGAATGTCACGAGGAGATAAAGAAGATGAAATCCATTGTCAATAAGTTAATTCTGAAAGAGAAATAAGCATAATTCTACCCCATTCCTATATTTTGTTGTATTTTCATCGTTTTACAAATTCATTCAATCATAATGGAATTTTGGTTGTTCATCATATATTTGGTTGGTTAAAACTAATTTTTCATGTACCATATTTTTTTTCTTTCACTTTATTCATTTTTGAAAATCACAAAGGGGAGAAAGGAATGATAAAAGAAATCCTATGTAAAGCAATATCTCCATAAGTAAGGGGGAGATCATATAATGTGATGTTAATATCAAGAAATAATTTTTTATGCAAGAAAATGTAAAATCTCATTCAGAAAATCAAGAATACGATCCTTAGGGATTTCAAAACCTAAGGGTGAGTCAGTCATATTCACTGTGATTCATATGGAAAGGGGGATAAGTATTCTATTATGTTCCTAAAGAAAAACTCTAAGTCCTTATATTCTTTTTCAAAAAAATGTTTGTGCTTTCCAAAAAGTGTGAGATTGTTGAGTCAATAATATTTCATTATGAATTTTCCATTCCTCTCTGTTCTGAAAATCACAGACACTCTATCTTCATGAAAATTATTTTTTAACTATTATTTATATTAATAAGGAAAATTATCCTTCCCCAAGGAAATTTTTTCCTCACGTTTGTTTTCATTGTTTTTTACTGTTTCTCTTAATATAACTCTTTTTATTCCTAATGGAAAAAAAAATAGGTTTCATATATAGTACCTCAGAATGTTATAAATCCTTGATTATAGTGTATTCTATTTGTAGACTCCGAATTATTTGAAAATCATACTCCAAATTCTCCGAAATTCAGACTCGGAATTATCTGAAATTTTATTTTCAAACACTCTGAAATTCAGACTCCAAAGTCTATAAAATTCATATTCTAAATAATCTGAAATTCAGATACTGAATTCTCAAAAATGAAGACTCTGAATTCCTTAGAAATCTGATTATGAATTCCACTGAATTCGGAGTCTGAATTCCACATAATTCAAACTCCGAATTCCTCAGAATTCAGACTTCGAATTCCTACAAATTGAAACTCTAAATTCATTAGAATTCAGATTCCAAAATCAATAGGATTCAAGTTCTGAATTCATTGGAAAACAGAATATGTATATCCCTAATTTTTAATCTCCAAATTATTATTTTCTTAGACTATGATATTTTATTTTTCCATAGACTCTAAAAAATAGATTTTGTTAAGTAACCTTATTTTTAATATACTATTATAGATATGAATTGATGTTGTACATTCAATTTCTAATTAACTTTTTTTTGAGTGACACGTGTAATGGTCCCTCAGAAATTCAAAGAAAAATATGACTATTGGAAAAGGGATCCAACCATTAAGAAAGTACCTATAAATAAGATCTCATTTGAATGAGCTCAAGAAAACATCGATCCATCACTCTAGAGATTCCAAGCTGCTGAAGTGATTTATAGAGAGATACCCTCTCATGAATTGTGCATACTAAATATCATGTTCATCTTCTTTTTTGTGACTCTGATTTTTACTGTGTACAATTGAGGACTTCCAGGTACAGAAAGATAAAGGTGTTGATTACCTTAAATTTCATGGAATACCATGTATAGGAAGACAGAGGTTCCAAATAACTCAACGTTCTAGTGTTTGTGGGGAAATCAAGACAAATTCTGATATTATGACCGAGGTGTTACTGTAGTGTGGGTAGAACAGAGTTTCTTGATAGCATAAATCAAATGACCTTTATCTGTGGTTGTTGGATACCCTACTCATTGGGTTAAAATATTTCATACTTGTTACTTGTTTTTGTTTCATGTTTATTTTTGCTGTGTTTTGATAAAGTAATAAATATAACCTTCTTATACTTTCTTGTTCTTTTGTATACTCTGATAAGTAATATTCTATATGCTTTAAGGTAGAATAATTTTCCTTGTAATCTTTCCTTATGTTTCATTTCAAAAACCATATTTCTGACACCTAGGAATTTTTTAGAAGTAAAAGTGGTCTTGTGAAATTTCTTTATTTAACCTTGTTAAGCATAGTTTTCTTTAAGAATTAAAATGAATGTTTTTAAAAATTCAATTCACCCCCTATTATAATTGATCATTTACATTCATATTTCGATCCTACAGAAACCTCATAGAATTTGTGGCGGGATGTTTTGATTTCCCATGTGAAAGGGAAATATACCAGACTAGGGTAAATACCTATCCAACAATTGTTTCCACCATATTCTTAAATTCATAACTTTTCACCTTGTGGACATCAAAAATATGTACACCAAAACGGAAAACATATTTCAGTGTTTTTTACATTGTTCTTAGTGTGGATCCTTGTAGTGATGGTGGTTTATTCAACTATTGTACCACCTATATTATAATCAATAATTTTAAGATCAATTATAATTAATCCCTTTTAAAAGTATTGTATTAAAATTACATCACTAGTTTGGTTGTGTGGGAAACATGAAAAAAGTTTCAAAATCAAATCGGATATTTATTATGTGTCTCTCCCTATGAATTTATTATTCTAAATAATGGTTTCCATATTATTATAGTTCAAGTGGATAGGAAAATAATTTCAAGGAAAAGTAATTTCATGTCTTCTCATCATCTTATTTTTGAATTAACATGATATAACCAATATTTTGTAGTGTATTCTAAATTTAATGGGAATACACAATATTTTAAACATTCTTCATCAAAATTTTAAGGATCTAAGAACCCATTGTGTGAAATTATTCAAAGTGGTTATGCAGGACATCTCTTGTAAGTCCATGATTTTTTTTAATATGTGAATTAGATCTATTTTTTGTTCAAATATTTATACTTGTACTTACATTTGAATATATGTTGGTTGGATATCAACATTAGGTGATGTTATTTCATTTATTGTTCAGTTAATTTCAGCCATATTATGAGGTTTTATTTCAATATAGATGTTAGTTATATAAGAAGAAGGATTGAGAACAATGTTTATAGTAACCCTATTTTTATGTACATCAAAATTTCATTTCTTTTGCGGAATAATTAATACAATACACAAATATATGCCCAATGATCATATTAGTTTAGTGTCTTTGGAATCTTGAAACATAATTTTCTAACATGGTATGAGAGCTTCAACATATTCAATGAAGGCCCTCCCATTTTTTCCTACCTAAAACCTTCCTTTAAATCTTGGGGAAAGGATAACATAAAAGGGTTAGGTCAGATTCTCATTGTTGGTAAACATGTACAAAATAAAACAAACCCTAAACATTTGAACATAAAAACATGAAGATAATGTTTACACATGAAAATATTGAGTCATGAAATAAATCTTAGTAGTACATATTTCATAGTCATAAAGTAACATTAACCATGATAGAATACCATTGGCACAAAATAATGATTTTTGGTAAATAAAATAAGTATAAAATATTATTTCAATAGTAGCCAAGGCATTTATAGAAAGACCATCATCATAGAAAATGTCCATTACTAAACTGAGTTTACTTTCTGTTACATCCATTTATTATTGAACCATATTTATGTGCTATTACAGTCATGTCTATCTCATGAGATATAAATATTTTACCCAATGCATTGGAAGAGAGATATAGGTCCCACAAATTTCAGGATGAAATCATTCTAACATGTTCTACAAAAATATAAATTAATTATCATAGCATTACCCATGAAGTAAAATGGGATTCACAGATATCATGTAATCATAACATCATCCATATAATATAATTGGACTCTATAAAAAAATACACATAAAAGAATCATATCAGAGCAATAATAGGGATAAAAACATAACCATATGTCATCTTATATGGAAAATAATTTTGATAAAATACTTGAACTTTATTCTGGATGAAAATATCCTTTATTTTCAATAAACATTTTCTCTTCTCAAAATGACCCACAATTTAAATGAAAATAATTTTGTTCAAAATTAAATTAAAACCATATAAATGAATATTCATGGAATGTCAGTGTCATAAAACCATAAAAATTCATTCATGCAGTATTAGTTAAAAAACATTCTCCTTGTACTTCTTCTAGAAGATTAAAAAAGTACCACGTATTTTTAAAAAAGGATTATTCCTTCCATAACACGTATTAAAAGTAAAAAATGGGTAAAAATGACTTTAAACATACATATAATAAAATTAAAAAAATTATGAAGACATTTTTAGAAAACATAGACTTGGATGATAAATATATCCCCAATAAATACTTATGAACAAACAATTACAAATAAAAATTAGATTGAAAATTATCCCTTGCCTCGTATATTTTGTTAGTTGAGGGTGTTTTCACCGCTTGTATAATTTTAAAATCCTGTTATTAAATTAATCAAGGACTATATCCATATTTACTATATCACATATGATCCTATTATATCATTTTGTCTGTGGTATTTCAAGATATCCATTAATTTAGGTGTTAACTGCTTTATTTTCCCATTCCGATTTTTTCATGAAATTTATGTTTGTTACGCATAGGATGAATTTTAGTCATGAAATTATGTTCATAATTATTATTTTCACTCTTCATATAAATTTTATAATCATGATTTAATTTTTAATGTGTAATAATATTGTCACTCTGTCTTGGGGATGGTAGGTCGTACATACACATAAGCAACGATATCATTCTTTTGACGCCAAAATGGTATGTATTTAAACGATATATTAATTATAGAAAAATAGCATGTTATATTTTTTATTTAAATCCATTACACTCATCATTATACCCATCCTAATCAAGTATTTTTGAATTAAAAACTATACTATGACGTGGAGACGGTAAGCCGTACGCACGCATACATGGTGATTTTATTATTGGTAGGATGGATAAAAGGGGGTATGAAATTGTAACATAATTATAATATCATATTTGAATGAATTAAATATAGGAGTTATTACTTTATAGTGTAATAAATATAGAAATAGAAATTAGAAGATGAAAAGAAAATGAATTGAATTGGTAAAGCAATTAGCTCTTCTTCTTTGGACTTCTTTTGGATCTCTTATTAAGGACACTAGGGATGGTCTTTTAGGAAAAAAAGGACCCCAAGAAGTTAACTGATAATGTTTATAAGCTAATTGGGAAGGGTTTTGTCATGCTATAAGGATAATGGTTGTGTGAGGAAATGTAGGAGGAGATGCCTTTTTATAAGAGAGGAGGTGGGTCACTTTAGGAAGTTATTGTAATACTATTTTATTATAAAAATAATTTTGGTTTCCAAAGGTCAAAAATGATTTATTTATATGATAAGATGTTTATTTTATGAAATCCACTCAACAAATATGTTTTAGACAATTTTGGGTCTCAAAATTAACCTTATTATTTAGATTTATCGCTTAGTTAACTAATTTAACTCTAATCATGTCTTCTTATATTTTCATACTATATGATTAATATAGTTTCTATGAAATAAAATTAATACCAAAAGTTGTTCGTTAATGGCATGTTAAACATTATCTATGTCATTTTATAGAATCATAGATTTTTAGGACAATTATATCAATTAATAAAATAGTCTTTGTTTTAAAAACTCATTTATGTCAATTTCTATATTATTCACATCATGACTTTTTATAAATATATAAAAACATAATTAATTTGAAAAAACAACATTAATTAAAATATAATAACTCATAATCATCTATAAAATTCGTGGAAGGGAAAAAAATTTCATAATAAATTTATTTAAATTTTTATAATCTAATTTAATTAATTCATTCATTAATAATGTAATCAGTACATCGTCATTATGTCATAAATTAATTTTTTTTTGGTGTCTACTAATTATAAATATAATATCACGATGTATGAAATTTTTTTAGCTTTAAAATGACTATTTATAGTCAAATTTATTTTATATATAACCCCATATTAACGTTTTTTTATTATGAACATACATGTTTAAGTTATATTTCTAATTAATTTAAATAAATTCTTTTAAAATTTCATTTTCACATCCACGTGGTTCCATGGGGTCCTATATTCTACCATATGATTCCAATAGTCTTAAGTATCTCCTCCAATAAGATTAAGACCTATTTTAGGGTAGTTTAATATTTTAATAATAATATTTTTTACCCATATTTACTAGATTTAACCTTTTTACCATTTTAAATTAGATAATTACTAATGTTACTTTTCATAATGTACAAAAATAAAAGATACATATTTAAAAAATTTGAACCATATGATTCAAAATATGGAATCAATTTTCCCAAATTCAAAATAAAGAAGTTGCAGTAATTAATTTAAAATTAATTCTTGTTGTCAAAACCAAAAAGAGGGTTTTTAAGAAGTAATAACTATCAAAATATTGACATGTGTTTATGTCCAATTTAAATGTGAATTTACATAAAATGATAAAAAATGGATTAAATAATTAAAATATAATAAAATTATGCATTAAAATCAATTAAAAGTTCAATTTATCAATATAATTAAATTATACGAAAATGCAGTTTTGAATTAAAATGCAGTATTTTTTACTATTTATTAAAATATGAATTTTATCAGAAAAATACCAAGAAATAAACACAAGTAAATTTTTATGTTCTTCTTATATATAATAATATTATTTTTTAAAATTAAATATTTAAAATTGTTAAAAAATAAAATTAAAATGGGTGCACGTTCCAATGGTGGAAAAACAGCATTTTTTGAAAAATAGTTCTTCTTATCAGAAAAAATGAACTAGTTATTATATAATGTAATGGAAATATATAATATGAAATTTAATATCATATAAAATTAAAAATGCGGTTAATACTTTTATTAACATCTAGTTTATATCCCAGTATAATTATTTTTACAATACATCATTGTTTAGTGAATCTCAGTATGGCGTAAAATGTAAGCTAGCGAGGAGGGTTTCTCTTGCATGTAAAGAAGGGCAACAATAGTGTTGTGTATTCTACAAGATACTACGGCGTTTCATATATAAAATTATATTATTGGTGTAGCATAAAACAAAACATGTCAAATAAATGAAAAGAATTTATCTCATGAAATCTCGGCGAGTTCCATTCTACCCCTGTTAAAATAAATTTCGCTCATGAATTTTTCATGGTTATAATTGGGTTTATAATTGAATGTTTTTTCATCAAAATCCTCATCATAAAAATGGATACTAAAACTTCATTATAAAAAGGAAATTTAGTAAAATAATGGGTACCCAATGTAACTCATCACAAGGTTTCGACATAGAATAACATATATGGGATGTTAAAACCTGTATATAGAAGAGAACTCTTACCATAATGTTCTAATGGATAGTGATAGAGGACAATGTTTTGAGAAATTTAACTACCAGAAATCCTCAAATATGTGATGATTTAGGGTCCATCAGATTCATCAAATAATAAGGTACTAGGATATCATTTTTGGTTTTCAAGATCATTTTCATAATGTTAATGAATTTTTTCATGAGAATAAATACATAAATGATTTCAATACCATTGATCGTCCCTAAAAAAATGCACTTCATCTATTATTTAATGAAATGAAGTTGAATTTTTCATTCGTGATGAGTTATCAAATCACGAGATAGAAAGATAGGACATTCCATCTATATCTATAGAAATGTTATAATAGGTTATCAAATATAAATAAGTTTATACATGGTGAGATTAATCGTACGTGGTTACAAAAATGGACTAATACACCATCTATCATACCATATAAATAAAATAAAACTAATTTATACTTTCCTGGGACTCCATGTAGGTAGTGGTAGGTGATAATGGCATTTCATAGTTAGTTTGTGGGTTTTATTCATGTAGCCATGTCCGACGCAACAGGTTATCACCCGTCATGCGTGCTGTCCTATTTCAAAAACAATACTATTATAACATTCCAGAAATGATATTTATAAAATTTTTATTCTTAAATAGTACTATCTATTGTCTAACATAATCCATACCAACCATTAGGTTTATCTGAAATACATCTGTCCAATCTCACAGTACAACAAAAAACTATTACATGAAAGGTCATATAACAAGCATGTGAATACCATCATTAATCCCCTATAAGATATATCTTATTGGTCACATTGTAACCATTTTAATGATTTCATCATGCATTCTATTATTTCATGGTAATATCCAAAATTACTATATATATTTATTGAAAACATGCAAGTTTACTTATTAGAAAACATATTGGATATATTCCTTAACTCTAAAAAAGTTGTGTACTTCATCCATGATATCATGTCCCTCTAAAAAACAACTCCATAATTAGGTCCCATGAAACTAGCGTCATACAGTTTTCTTATTCAAATCCATAATATCTTTATCCAAACATCATTGTCTTAACATATGTGAAATATTAGAGGTTATATTTCCCTTAATCATCTATTATCCCAGTATATCACCGTAACCTTAAATCACTTTTGTGCTCCTTATAACTTTTCATCATATCCATTCCAATACTTATTGAAAAACATATACTAAAAACACTATATTTCTGTATTTATAAAACATAATATTTTAATTATAAAAAATATACACCTCAATCATCCTAATATATTCTTAAACTATTACTCAGAATCCATCAACTTCGTATTTTCTAAAATATGAATCCTTTCATATAGATTCTCAAACTCAAGATTAAAAAGATTAATGTAATCAATACTGGAAGAACATCACATACCTTTCAGCTGTAGTATAAAATTTTGTTATACATAGCAGTATGATCAATCCTCATACCCTCTTCATCATTCACATCCTGATATTTCCACTTAGGAAATTGATATTCCTAATTCCCATAATTTCCACATCTGAAACATTCACTAGTTAACTATGTTCTATGTAGTTATGGCTATTTACTTTGATAAGAAATAAATGTCTCTGAAATAAATATCATATATTAGTTTCACATAATAAAGGTAAATTACATATAATAATTCAATCTATGATATATTTGGTTTAACCCTAGGTTATTCATGATTATCACAAAAAACCTAGGTTTGTAACCTATACTTTACTTATCCATAGGACATCCTTAGACATATCCTTAGAAATATCTCTAGGGATGTCACAAAATATTTTGCATCCTAGTTTCTAAAGGATGAATAATCATTCGATCTGATAGCAACTATAGTTACCCAAGATTGACGTACATGGACATTTTGTTTATTTTGCAGAATACTTAATACATTATATAAATATATTCACAATGACCATATTAGTTTAGTGTCTTTGGAATCGATGAACATAATCGTATAAATGGTGAGATATCTTCATCATATCTCATATAGATCTTCCACTTTTATTTTCCTATATTAAACCATTTATTTATCTTAGGGAAAATAAAACAAAGAAATGTTGATCTCAAGATCTTATTAAAGATAAAAATATATAACATAAAACAAACCATAAAAATTTGAAAGTAAAAACATGATCATAAAGTATAAACAAAAAGATCTTATGTCCTAAAATAACTCTTGGTAGTATGTAAATAATAGATCATAATGGAACATTAAACATGATATCATATCATTGGAATAAAACATGGAATTTTGGAAAACAAAGAAACACATAATATTACTTCCATAGTTTCAAATCATTGCTTCCTAGACCATCATAGTGGGAAAAGTCAATTACTAAACTGGGTTTACATACCATTTCATCCAGGTATTAATGAACCATAATTACATTCCATTATATTTTGGTCTATATAATGATATATAAATATTTACCCAATGAATTGGATGTATATATTGGTCTCACCCATCCCATAATGAAATCGTTCTTATATGTGACACAAAAACATAAATCATTTATCATAGAATAGCCCATGAAATAAAATGGAATTGTTAAACACCATGTTATCATAACATTATACATATAAGATAAATGTAATTAATAAAAATAATTCCATATTAAAAAAATAAAATCTAATAAATAATAGGTATTTAAAAATAACACTATGACATCTTAGATGGAATTTTTTTCGATAATCTACTTGAACTTATTTCTTGAGGGGAATATCCTTTCTTTTTCAAAAACATTTTCTTTACTAAAAATTACTTTAGTTTCGAAAATAAAATATTAACATTGAAAATAAACTTTAAACCATATATAGGAAGCATCATGGAAGTATATTGTCATTAAAGAATAAAAATTCATTCATGTATTATAAGTTAAAAAAATTCTCTTCCTCCTTTTCCCAGAAAATTAAAAAAGTACCTCATATGGTAAAGAATATAAATATTTCTTCCATAACATATTTTTAAAGTAAAAAATGGGTAAATATGACTTTAAAATACATATAATAATAGTAAATATTTTATGAAATCATTTTTATAAAATATGGGCATGAAAGATAAATACATCCTTAGTAAATAATTAGTTAAACAAAATCTTGGATAAAAATGAGATAACAAAATTAACCCTTAGCCTTAATTTTCATTAGTCAAGGGTGTGGTAACATCCATTATATTGGTTAAAACATGTTATTAAATTATACTAGTACCATATAAAAATTTATTATATCATATATGTTCCAATTTTATAACATTTCTAATGGTATTTATATTATATCATTATTTCGCGTGTTAACTGCTTTGTTTTCCCATTCATGTTCTTCCATATAAGTCATTTTTAGGAATAGAATGTAATATATTCAATAAATAAAGTTTATATTTATTATGTTCACTCATAATATGAATTTTATATACATTAATGAATTTTTAATGTGGAGAATTAATCTCACCAATCCATTGAAACGGGAGGCAGTACATATGCACGAGTAAGAGTATCATTCACTTTATGGTTAATTGGTATGTAATTGGATGGTATATTAATTATATATAATCAGTATCATGTTTTATTAATTATTTAAATCCATTTTACTCATCAATATAACCATCCAAATAATGTTTTTATGAATAAAAAAATTACACCGCGACGTGGAGACGAGAAGCTGTACATACACACACATGGTGATATTATTATCCATAGGATGGATAAAGGAGGTATAAGGTTTTCCAATAATTATAATAACATATATTAATGTATAATATACCAAAGATACTACTTTAGTATTGAATAAACATAGAAAAATAAATTATAAGAAGAAAATAAATTGAATTGAATTGGTAAAGCAATTATCTCTTCTTCCTTGGAATTCCATTGGATATCCTTTTTGGGACACTGGGGATGGAATGTTTTGAAATCCCAGACCCCCATAA
This sequence comes from Viscum album, assembly GCA_963277665.1. NCBI lineage: Eukaryota > Viridiplantae > Streptophyta > Magnoliopsida > Santalales > Viscaceae > Viscum > Viscum album. The sequence continues at coordinate 811,314,939 of OY728122.1, read as the reverse complement.
GTTATCTATTAATGTTTATGGAATAATTAGGCAGTGTTTGGTCGAACTAAATGGATAAAGGTGGAGTGAGGAAATATGGGACGAGATGATTTTTATAAGGGAGGAGGAGGGGCACTTTATGAAGGTATTGAAATACAATTTTATTTTTAAATGATTTCAATTAAAAAATGTCCCAAACTCATTTAATTTGAATATAAGATGATTATTTTTTGAAATATTTTCATCCAATATGTGTTATACAATTTTCGGTCTCAAATATAACCTTACCATTTATTTATAACCCTTAGTTAACAAATTTAACTCTTTCATGTCTTCTTGTATATATTCATACTATATGGTTAATATAGTAACTATAAAGTGAAAATCTAATTTTAAATGGTTAATTAATTAAATTTTAAACATTATTTTAGTCATTTTTATGAATATTAGAACATTATGAATCTTATATACATTAATAAAAAATATTTTTTTTTCAAAACACATTTATGTCAATTTTTATACTATTCATATCATGATTTTAAAAATTCATAAAAAATTGATTATTTCAAAAAAAACATCATTAATTAAAATATATAAGGTTATGATCATACATAATATTATTGGATGGCATGAAAAGTTTAAAAATAAATTTAATTTCATATTTATAATCACATTTATTTAAATCATTCATTAATAAGGCGATCAGTACATTAACATTGTGTCGTAAATGATTTTATTCATATGACATCTTAAATTTATAAATAGAATTCCATGATGTAGGAAATATTTTATCATTACAATTACTATTTATTTATGAATTTATCTTATGTATATCCCCATATTAATATTTTTTATTAATAAGATACACGTTTATGACATATTTCTCTTTAATTTAAATTTTTTATTCTAAAACGTCATTTTCAATTACATGTGGTTCCATAGGATCCAAAAATCAACCCAAGGATTCCCGTGGACATACATAACTCATATAGTATGGTTTAAAAAAATTTAGGGTTGTTTAATATTATTATATTATTATTTTCCCCTTATTTACTAGATTTTACCATTAACCATTGTAAATAAAACAATTAATTAAGATACTATACGTAATGTGAAAAAATATAAGGTATATATTTACACAATATCAACCTTATAATTCCAAATATGGAATCCATTTTCCAAATTCAAAAAATAGTTGTTTTAGTAATTAATTTAAAATCACTTCCTCTTGTCAAAACAAAAAAGTAGGTTTTTAATAGATAATAAATATCAAAAGATTAATAAGTGTTAATTTAAAATTTAAAAATGAAATTAATTACAACGAAAAAAATTGTATTAAATGATAAAAATATAATCCAATTATAAATTAAAAGCAATAAAAACCACTATCTATAAATATAAATAAATTAGATGAAAATGGTGTTTTGAATTTAAAAGCAGTACTTTTCACTATTCATTATAATATTAATTTTATTAGAAAAATACCAAAATTTCAAATTAATGTAAATTATTATATTCTTATTCCAAAGAAGAAGTTCATTTTTTTCATATAGAATATATAAAGTGTTAAACCTATATTTAAAATGGGGGTTCCATCAAAATGTGACAAAATTTTAATTTTTTTGAAATATTCCAGTTTTATTGGAGAAAATGAAATTGCTCTCATATAATGTCTATAAAATAAAAAATATTAATATTAATGTTATATAAAATTCAAAATTATGTTAATAATATTCATAACTCGTAGTTTATATATCATAATAATTATTTTTACAATATATCGTTGTTTAGTGAAACTCGGTATGGCTTACAACACAAGATATCCAAGATGGTCAATATTGCGTGTAAAATAAGACAAGAATAGTGTTGGGTATAATAAAATCTAATACATTTTTACGTATACAGTGATATAATATTGGTGTAGAATAAAAAATAAGACATCAATGAAATTAAAAAAATATATCTTCTAAAATCCTGGGGTGTTACAATGTTTATGTTCTCTGTGTTATCTGTCAAATGATTCTTCAGAGATCCAAGGTGCTGATGTCACAAGATCATATATGTTTCATATTAGAAAGGAATTATTTTATCTGATAAATATAGTATAAGGCCCCAGCCTTAAACATTACTTAATCTTGAGTTATTACAAGATTACACATTGAGGATCTTTTCATGTTTAGAGTTTTAGATAATTAGATCATAAAACTTACATTACATTCCACATTTAAACAAAGTGGTTGCATAAAAGATAGTATTAATTTTTTTCCATCAATGGAAACATATTTAAAATAAAACATGGATTATTTCTTGAAACTTCCTTAACACTATCATCATATCATGTACCTTTCCCTTGACCTGTGAAAAACATTTCAAAAAAACATGGGATGATCATAAAAACCTCAGTAAGGGTTATAAAAATATGGAAAGGAAACATGAGTTCATATATACATAATAATGAAATCATACATTACCCACAAAACATAGGAACTTTAACATACCTCATCAAATCATGAATAAATCTTAGAAATCATAAGACATAAAAGGTAACTTGATCCATTCATAACATTCTTACGTAGGGAGTAACCCTCTTGGTTACGTTTGGAATACCCACCACAGTATATTCCATAATTCTCTTCAGAGAAACCTTAACGTTTCACTCCTTCGCGTTACCCAATGAATTGGAGAGCTATATCGGGCTCACCCGCCCTTAGTTTATCACGGAACCACCCGTCTTCATAAAAATTCCCAAGAACCATAACATAATTGTATCACCTAAAACATGCATAAAAGAAACATAACATTTCCACCTTTCAATCACAAGATATCAATAAAACACATTGATATAAAAAACCTTATGAAAACCATTTTCATTAACAAAATTAATGAAAAGTAAAACATGGTATTTATTTTTCTTTTAAAAAAAGGTATGTCTTGTAGAGGAAGCAGAAACTCAAATAATGGTCATGGCAGCGAAGAAGTCATTGTCGCCGCATACGTATGACAAAAACATTCCCTTTTGTCGTTTTTTTAAATGATTCCTATAACAAAGATTCATTTTGGATAAAATTAAAAGTAAAAGGGGTTTATACACTGTATAAAAGAAAGTTGTGTATAAAACAAAATATGTCTCAATGAAGGGAGATTAAGACGAATTCCCTTACAAAGACGATATCCTTGGTTTAAGGACAAATAAATTACATAATTATGCGTAACAAACGAATACACCAAATATAAGTGGATATTAAGTGTAAAAAAATCATAGGTTTTTCACACATATTCATAGAACTACATATTCAAAGAGTACATGTTTATCCCAAAGAATCAAATTTGGGTTAAGAAGTTCCCTTGCAATAATTTGACAGCCTAACGACATCACTACAAAATTCAGAAAATGAGTTGATGAGAGATAAAAAGGGTATCTCATCACATGGACATAAAATTTAAATCAATAAGTATATAGAATAACATATCCCAACATAATAGTATGTGAATTAAAATACATAACAAAAGAAGTCTTTTAAAAAGAGGAGGGTGAAAGGTTCCCTTACCGGCATGGGTATCTTTCGAAACATGCACCCCGTGAAAGAAGGAAAATACAACATTGATGTAAATAGTCATAAATAAAAGTATATTACACAATGAGTATAATAATGGGCAGTATATACACCACTCAAAGGAAATTGTGGAAAATGTAGCATAAATCTCATGGGAATAAAAGTGAGATAAAAAATCTCTTATGAAAACTCGGCAGCCTAACAGTGCCACTTAAAACTTCCCAAATGGATTGATGAGAGGAAAAAGGGTCTCTAATCATTTAAACATAAATTTTATAGAAAGATTAATATAAATGAACATCCTCCAACATAACAAAGAGGAGCTTAAAGGAAGTTACATAAAGGAGAGTACTTAAAATGAAAGAGAGAGGTTGGATCTCTTACCAAAATTCGGCAGCCTAACAGCACCACTCAAAACAACCAAAATGGATTGATGAGAGATAATAGGGTCTCTCATCATATGACCATAAAAATTACAGTAATAGTGATATAAAATAATATCCCAATAACAAGAAAGATGAGCTTTAACAGGAATGACATAAAAGAGTGTACTTTAAAAGAAAGAGAGGAGTCGGATCTCTTACCTCAAGTCCAACTTGTCTTGTTCGTTTCTTTATATTCCTGAATAATAAACTTCGGTCAATTTATAATTTCCTAAGGACCTCCTTTAAATATTTTTATTCAGTTCATATCACATAATATAATGTTATAATAATTGTTTAATAATGTTTGTTCATATCAGACGTTTTTGCCGATGTTTGGTACATGAGTCAAAAATGAACTTGTTTGAAAAATGATTTCCCATGTAGTTATAAGTAAATAATTTACATAATATTATTAATGATTAAAATATCATATATATCCATTAAATATTCATTTTATACTATTCCATATCATTTGGAGATAAAAAATGAAAAGCACTGTTCATGGAGACGGTAGGCCGTACGTATGCATGAACGCTACTTTCATTTTTTTGTCATATTAACGGAATTAAAAATAAATTATATATGTATATTATAATTCCAGTATAATATATATGTTATATAGGTTACATATTTTCATTAATTTCATTCTTTATATGTTCCATGTATTGCATGTACGAGTGACATCACATGAGGGGGCGGTAGTCCACACTTCCTCATATGAAATTATCGCATTTACACAACATGAAAAGAATAAAGTTATGGTTTAAATATACAATACAGAATCATATAGTAAACATAAATACCATATATATCATATATAAAATACAGTGACATCATAATGTCCAACTTTAATGGTGTTAAAATAATATTGAACAATCATCATTTCGTGAGGCAGAAAATCGCCAACCACAGAAACAGTATGTTCTTTAACCATTAGACGAAGTTGTGTGTAAGTGTAGCTATAATCCTTCTTATAAAAACATCCTAGTATATTTAATATACTGTATTTTTTACAAATGAAATGAATAAAAAGAGTTTAGGGGGTTGGATAAACAAAATAAAACAAAAGGACACAAGTGAAGACATTACCTTAAAATTGGGTAACTCCCATTGGTTTGAGCTCAAAGGAATCCTTGGGATGACTTCTGCCCAAAGTGATGCTTCAAGGAGTTATATAGGGATGTGGAGAGACAAAATGGGGAGGGTTTGGCCGAGCCAAAGGCTTTTTAAGTGTGGGTAAGTAGGTAGAGGTGGGGGGATTTTATAAGAGAAGAGGAGGGGCACTCTTGGAATGTAAAGAAATGTTACTTTATATTGGAATGATTTTCGGATTTTAATGGTCCCAAATTGATGTGTTTCGAGGATAAGGTGATAAGAGTTCTAAATCCACTCATCCAATAGGTTTTGTACATGTGTAGGTCTTTGATTTTACATTATCTTTCCATTTTATTTAAATCATTAAATAATGAGGTCGTCGCTGCATCATCATGATGTCATAAATAATTTAATATATATAATGTCTAAAAATTATAAAAACAATACTATGATGTAGGAAATATTTCTATATTTCCAATGAATATTTATAGTCAAAATTCTGACTTGTATTACCCCATGTAAAAATTGTTTTAGTAAAACATTTCATGTTTGTCTCATTTTTACATTAACATTAAATAAAAAGGAATTTATGTCATTTTCCTACCAATGTGGCTCCATGGGGTCCCCAAGTTGACCCATGGATTTTCTTGGTAGGCCATGACACATACAATGAGGGTAGGACATGTTTCTAGGTCATTTCATTTTATTAAAATATTATTCTTACCTTAAACTACACTAATTACCTTTAATCGCGATTAAAAACTTAGTAAGTTACTATTTACCAAAAAATTATGTTAATCCCATTGAACCAAATTTTACTTCTTAATGACCAAAATGTATTTCATATTTTTGAAATTCAAAACAAAAAGATGGAAAAATTTCATTTAAACAGAAAAATCAGTTTTTATAAGTACCACTTAGTGGTTTCACTATTCATCAAAAATTGATGTTTTTCAGAAAATTACCAAAAGTTTACCCTAAGCTATATTTGATATTCCGAATTCAAAAATGATGTCTATTTTACAAAATTCAAAACATATAAGTTGCATTAATTAATTTAATAATTAATTCCCGCTGTCAAAACAAATAGCGTGTTTTTATGAAACAAAATGTATCAAAAGATTGACACTAGTTTAAGTCTGATTTCAAAGTGAAATTAATTCAAACGACCAATATTGGATTAAATCATAAAAATATATTCTAATTTCACTTTAAAACCAATTAAAAATATAATCTAATCATATAAATAAATTAGATTAAATGAGGTTTTAAATTAAAATACAACTTTTTTCACTATTCATTAAAAATTGAACTTTTTCAGAAAAATACCAAAAATTTACACAAAGTAAATTTTGATGTCCTGATTCTAAAGAAGAATTTTATTTCGTCAAATATAACACATAAAATTTTCAAAAAGTGGATTTAAGAGAGGTTCACCATCAAAAGGCGGTTAATCGACCTTTTAAAGAATATTAGAATGTTTACGCTTAAAATTGGATTCATTTTCATTTTTAATCCTCTAACATTTATTGTAAAAAGTAAAAATATTTGACTAACATATATAATCATTTTGTGGTTAGTTCTGTAAATTCCCGCCATTACAAAGGCTAGGCGTTAACTACTATTTAAAATAATATTATTTTATTATTAGAGTGCAACGTAAGATTCCTAAGAAACTCGTTGTTGCGTGTTGGGTACGCCATCGAGCATAACATCCCCTTTAAAGTAATATTAATATTTTATTCACAAATATGGATAACTATAAAAATTTCATATTCTTTATTTACTTGGGGTGTTACATCATTCCCCCCTTTTGGGAATTGCGTCCTCGCAATTTTAAAATTGAGCTTGGAAACATCCTTGAAAGTCCCACATCAGAACAAGAGTCGGTAAAACAATCAATTTAAAATAAAGAAAGATAAGTACAGAGGTCACCCAAGTTAACCCATACTAGTATTCCATGTAGGAAAACATGGACATGGAGGAGAAAACATAGGGTCATGTTCGGATGGAGAGTGATAGAAAACATGTTTAGGAGAATGTTAACCACAAGAAAATCACAAACTTGTGATGGGTTAAACGGTATTCGATTCCCCGGTAGGAAAAGTTAATAGAAAACATTTTTGTTTTAAGTTAATTTTTATTGAGGAATTTATTCATAAGGAAACATAATCACTTATCATGTTGACTTTAAACATTTATTAAATTCATTACACAAACTCATATTTTCTCCAAAAGACGAGTATTTAGGAAGACTTGTTCATATTAAGAGTACTATAATAAACTTCTAGAGAATCACCTAATCAACAAAAGATAAATATATACTTCCCATGTATTTAGACTTTAACCAAAACCGAAACCAAAAAGGTTAGTACAATATCAAATAAACCAGAAAAGGATAACCCTTTATAAAAAGAAAATCTATTCTTAATCTCTAAAATTTTTCCAACAAAACCCAAAGTTAAACGAGGACCATTCGATAAACAATTTGTCTATAAAATTATTCAAAGTAAACAAAACTAAGATTGAAACCCAAATATTTGAAGGATTTAATCACAATGTCTTCCAAGGTACAATTTAACTTTTATCTCCAAATAACATCAGCTGCTCTTAAATTCTCATATTGAAAAATAATTAACCTAATCACATTCCTCCATGATAGGTTAATTATTTCCATAGATAACCCAAATTTAACTTACTCTTGATTCCTAAAATCATCTAACTAAAAAAAATTAGTCAAACTAACCAGGGACTTCACATAGTCCAGTGGTAGGCGATAAATACTAGTCACACTTTGGTTGTGGGTTCGATTCCCGCAGCTTTTTTCGATGCGACGGGTTGTCAAACGGTCTGCGTGTTGTCCTTTTTCCAAAACTATATAATTCTCAAATCATTCCCCAAAAAGAGATAAAATCATCAAAAATAACCATAAAATAATTTAACCTTAATTTTATCTCATGCCTTTCACTTCCATCATAACATATAGTAACCCATAATTACCTGAAAATTAAGGATCATATAAACCCAAATAGTTCTTTATAACTATGTACACAAAAGAACAGATAACTATTCCTTGAATAAAATTTTCATATATTAAACATCATGGTTACACATACTATAAAAAGTCTTCTAATTTAACCCCATCATCAAAAGAGACTTAATACTCATAATAATTTCACCATAACTCTTGAATCCCTTATATGTTGACTTCATACTCACTCAACATTATTCATGATCCATTAACCATTCCTTTCCAACTTATTCTGAAATACTTCTTTCCTACAAACAAAATCATGAATCATATCCTAAGATTCCAAACTAGGAAAACAAAATTTATGAAAGAATCCATACCTTTGATTGGTCATTGTCAGTTTCTTCATCCTCAATCGGAATGGCATTAGGTATTGGTAAACAAATATTTGTACGATCTTGGTGATCCCATTCATGAAACTTCTTCATAGGACATGTGTTTTCATAATGACCATGCACACCACATTTAAAACATTCAATTGATCCCTCAGAAAGAACTTAATTCCCTTTTCTTGAGTCAACTGGATGCTTCCTTTTTCCAAGGCAGGTTCTTGCTTTATGACCATCATTTCCACATCTATAGCATATTTCTGTCCCTTTGAAACATTTTCCTAGGTGTTTCTTTCCACATCTTTGACACATAGTTTTTTGAACACACATACCTTTATGATTATTACCTGTAGTTCCGTAGGGATTTGTTTCACACATATATGATGTCTTAGAGAAATCACCCAGGTTTAGGTGGTCAATAATGACTCCAGATAGTTTGTTGATGATAAACACAAGAGTTCTCATTGCAGCTCCCATATCTTTCAGTTGCTTTCTCAAAAAACTGTCAATGTTTCCTTCACATCCACTGTTACTTTGGTGTCTGCTAGATCCAGCCATTTACTAAAACCAAAAAGGTCAGTGTGAGAATATCAACAAAACCATCATGTACTAATGAGGAAGATAAACACTAAGATATACTTACACATTCACTTTATCTAAAACTAGGACTCTTTCTGAAATCCTAACCATTATGGTAATGTCACTTATGCTTAAAGAGTACCCTAACCTCTAAAGTTATCTAAACCGACCTCTGATACCAACTATAAGGCCCCAGCCTTAAACATTGCTTAATCATGAGTTATTACAAGATTACACATTGACGATATTTTCAGGTTTAGAGTTTTAGAGAATTAGATCATAAAACTTACATTACATTCCACATTTAAACAAAGTGGTTACATAAAAGATAGTATTTTTTTCCCATCAATGGAAACATATTTAAAATAAAACATGGATTCATTCTTGAAACTTCCTTGACACTATCATCATATCATGTACCTTTCCCTTGACCTGTGAAAAACATTTCAAAAAAACTTGGGATGAGCATAAAAATCTCAGTAAGGGTTATAAAAATATGGAAAGGAAACATGAGTTCATATATACATAAGAATGAAATCATACTTTACCCACAAAACATAGGCAGTTTAACAAACCTCATCAAATCATGAATAAATCATAGAAATCATAAGACATAAAAGGTAACTTGAGGCATTCATAACATTCTTACGTAGGGAGTAACCCTCTTGGTTCTGTTTGGAATACTCACCATAGTATATTCTCTAAATCACTTCGGAGAGACCTGAATATTTCACTCCTTCGCATCAACCAATGCATTGGAGAGCTATATCAAGCTCACCCGCCCTTAGTTTATCACGGAACCACCCATCTTCATAACAATTCCCAAGAACCATAACATAATCGTATCACATAAAACATGCATAAAGGAAACATAACATTTCCACCTTTCAATCACAAGATATCAATAAAACACATTGATATAGAAAACCTTATGAAAACCATTATCAATACCAAAATAAAAGAAAAGTAAAACATGGTATTTATTTTTCTTTTAAAAATATGGTATGTCTTGTAGACGAAGCCGAAACTCAAATAATGGTCACGGCGGCGGAGAAGTCATTGTCGCCGCATACGTGTGACAAAAACATTCCCTTTTGTCATTTTGTAAAATGCTTCGTATAACAACGATTACTTTTGGATAAACGTAAAAGTCAAAGGGGTTTATACACTGTATAAAATAAAGTTGTGTATAAAATAAAATATTCCTCAATGAAGGGAGATTGAGACGAAGTCCCTTACAAAGACGGTATACTTGGTTTAAGGACAACTCAATTACATAATTATGTGTGACAAATGAATACACCAAATATAAGTGGATATTAAGTGGAAAAAAATCAGAGGTTATTCACACATATTCATAGAACAAAATATTCAAGGAGTACATGTTTATCCCAAAGAATCAAATTTGGGTTAAGAATTTCCCTTGCAAAAATTTGACAGCCTAACGGCGTCACTACAAAATTCAGAAAATGAGTTGATGAGAGATAAAAAGGGTATCTCATCACATGGACATAAAATTTAAATCAATAAGGATATATAAGAACATATCCCAACATAATAGTATGTGAATTAAAATAAATAACAAAAGAAGTCTTTTAAAAAGTGGAGGGTTAAAGGTTCCCTTACCGACATGGGTATCTTTCGAAACATACGCCCCATGAAAGAAGGACAATACAAAATTGATGTAAATACTGATAAATGAAAGTATATTACACAATGAGTATAATAATGGGATGTAAATACACCACTCAAAGGAAATTGTGGCAAATGAAGCATAAATCTCATGGGAATAAAAGTGAGATTAAAAATCTCTTATGAAAACTCGGCATCCTAACGGCGCCACTTAAAACATCCAAAATGGATTGATGAGAGGAAATAGGGTCTCTCATCATATAAAAATAAATTTTATAGAAATAGGAATATAAAATAACATCCCCCAACATAACAAATAGGATCTTAAAAGAAGTGACATAAAGGAGAGTACTTAAAAAGAAAGAGAGAGGTTGGATCTCTTATGCAAATTCGGCAGCCTAACGGCGCCACTCAAAACTTCCAAAATGGATTGATGAGAGAGAATAGGGTCTCTCATCATATGAACATAAAAATTACAGTAAGAGTGATATAAAATAATATCCCAATAACAAGAAAGATAAGATTTAACAGGAATGACATAAAAGAGTGTACTTTAAAAGAAAGAGGGGAGTCAGATCCCTTACCTTAAGTCCAACTTGTCTTGTTCGTTTCTTTATATTCCTGAATAATAAACTTTGGTGAATTTATAATTTACTAAGGACCTCCTTTAAATATTATTATTCAGTTAATATCACATATTATAATGTTATAATAATTTTTTAATAATGTTAGTTCATATCAGACGTTTTTGCCGATGTTTGGTACATGAGTCAAAAATGAACTTGTTTGAAAAATGATTTTCCATGTAGTTATAAGTAAATAATTTCCAGAATATTATTAATGATTAAAATATCATTTATATCCAGTACATATTCATTTTATACTATTCCATATCATTTGGAGATAAAAAATGAAAATCACCGTTCATGGAGACGGTAGGTCGTACGTACGCATGAACGCTACTTTCATTTTTTCTTTGTCATATTAATGGAATTAAAAATAAATGATATATATATATATATATTATAATTCCAGTATAATATATAACTTATCTATGTCACATATGTTCATTAATTTCATTCTTTATACGTTCCATGTATTGCATGTACGAGTCACATCACTTGAGGGGGCGGTAGTCCACACTTCCTCATATGAAATTATCGCATTTACACAACATGAAAAGAATAAAGGTATGGTTTAAATATAAAATACAGAAACATATAGTAAACATAAATACCATATATATCATATATAAAATACAGTTACATCATAATGGACACCTTTAAAGGTGTTAAAAGAATATTGAACAATCATCGTTTCGTGAGGCAGAAAATCGCCAACCACAGAAACAGTATGTTCATTAACCATTAGACGAAGGTGTGTGTAAGTGTAGCTAGAATAATTATTATTAAAAAATCCTAGTATATTTAAGATATTGGATTTTTTACAAAAGAAATGAATAAAAATAGTTTATGTGGTTTGAGAAGAAAAATAAAACAAAAGGACACAAGTGAAGACATTACCTTAAAATCGGGTAACTCCCTTTGGTTTTAGCTCAAAGGCTTCCTTGGGAAGACATCTGGCCAAAGTGAGGATTCAAGGAGTTATATAGGGATTTGGAGAGACAAAATGGGCAGGGGTTGGCCGAGATAAAGGCTTTGGAAGTGTTGGTAAGGAGGTAGAGGTGGGGGCCTTTTATTAGGGGAGAGGAGGGGCACTCTTGGAAAGTAAAGAAATGTTACTTTATTTTAGAATGAGTTTCGGATTTTAATTGTCCCAAATTGATTTTTTTCGAGGATAAGGTGATAAGGGTTCTAAATAAACTCATCCAATAGGTTTTGGACATGTTTATTTCTTATATGTTACATTATCTTTCCATTTTATTTAAATCGTTAAATAATGAGGTCATCGCTGCATCATCATGATGTCATAAATAATTTAATTTATTTAAAGTCTAAAAATTATAAAACAAATACTATGATGTAGGAAATCGTTTTATCTTTCCAATGAATATTTATAGTCAAAATTCTGACTTGTATAACCCCATGTAAATTTTTTTTAGTAAAACATTTCATGTTTGTCTCATTTTTACTTTAACATTAAATAAAAAGTTATTTATGTCATTTTCCAACAAAAGTGCCTCCATGGGGTCCCCAAGTTGACCCATGGATTTTATTGGTCGACCATGACAAATCCAATGAGGGTAGGACATGTTTCTATGTCATTTCATTTTATTAAAACATTATTCTTACCTTAAACTACACTAATTACCTCTAATCACGATCAAAAACTTAATAAGTTACTATTCACAAAAAAATTATTTTAATCCCATTGAACCACATTTTACTTCTTAATGACAACCATGTATGTCGTATTTTTGAAATTCAAAACACAAAGATGGAAAATTTTCATTTAAACGGAAAAATAAGTTTTTATAAGTACCACTTAGTGGTTTCACTATTCATCAAAAATTGAAGTTTTTCAGAAAATTATCAAAAGTTCACCGTAAGCTATATTTGATATTTTGAATTCAAAAATGATTTCTATTTTAAAAAATTCAAAACATATAAGTTTCATTAATTAATTTAATTATTAATTCCCGCTGTCAAAACAAATAGCGTGTTTTAATGAAACAAAATGTATCAAAAGATTGACACTAGTTTAAGTCTGATTTCAAAGTAAAATTAATTCCAAAGACCACTATTGGATTAAATTGTAAAAATATATTTTAATTTCACTTTAAAAAAAATTAAAATGATAATTTATTCATATAAATAAATTTGATTAAAAGAGGTTTTGAATTAAAATACAACATTTTTCCCTATTCATTAAAAATTGAACTTTTTCGGAAAAATACCAAAAATTTACACAATGTAAATTTTGATGTCCCGATTCTAAAGAAGAATTTTATTTTTTCAAATATAACACATCAAATTTTCAAAAAGTGGATTTAAAAGAGGTTCGCCATCAAAAGGCGGTTAATCGACCTTTTAAAGAATATTAGAATGTTTACGCTTAAAATTGGATTCATTTGCATTTTTAATCCTCCAACATTTATTGTAAAAAGTAAAAATATTTGACAAACATATATAATCATTTTTTAGTTAGTTCTGTTCATTCCCGCCATTACAACGGCTAGGCGTTAACTACTATTTAAAATAATATTATTTTATTATTAGAGTGCAACGTAAGATTCCCAAGAAACTCATTGTTGCGTGTTGGGTACGCAATCGAGCATAGCATCCCCTTTAAAGTAATATTAATATTTTATTCAAAAATATGGATAAATATAAAAATTTCATATTCTTTATTTACCTGGGGTGTTACATATAGAATCATGAAAAATGCCTTAAAAATGAACATTTTAGAAAACATCATAATATATGAAGGAAGAAAAATTGCATAGAAATATTTACTAAATAAATAATATTTTTATAAAAATAACACACTAAAGAAAATTTTATCCCCAGAAATAGGACCAAAATTTGACCACATTGTCTAGTCACATAATATATATTATTTTAATAAATTTTATTTATAACACATGGAAGACACGATTACATCACTCAAGGGTCTTTAGTGGTTTAGAGTGTGTGTTTTTTATGGAAGCACTAAAAGAGGTGTGGTTTTGGAAATAGTCTTAAAAAGTGACATTATTTAAAGATATTAATAGTTGAAAAAAGGTGTATTTGAAAAAAAAATGAGAAAAGGGTTCATATTGAGTTCACTGCACATATTTCAATTTCATCTTTATTAGATATTTTTTTAGGTTTGAAGTAAATATTTTGGGGAAATTAATAATAATCCTTTTTAATTAAAACCATATATATCAATGCAGATTGATCCAAACCTTTACATAATAATCATATTTAAAAGTTCAAACTCTTCTTGATGGAATAAAAAATTCATATGTAAATTGAAATCTTGAATGAGTGGGTTTGAAAATAATTCTTCTGTTTCTCAATTGAAAAAATATAACTCATGAATTCCAAATATCACACTAATTGGTTACATGTAAAGATAATTCCATTTGTTTGAATAAATGAAAGTGTGAAAATATGAATCAAAGGAATATACGTTAGAGTGAACTTTTTTCAAAACAACAAAAAATTAAACTAGTGGAAATATTAGTTTAATAACTCCATTTACATGATGTGTAGATCCCCCAAAACAAAAACCCTTTATGTATCCAACCATTAAGAGGTGGCAGAATCAGGGGTGGATTTCCATCTACATGTCCGATCCCCTATGAGAATAGAAAGATCCAAAAACAACCTTTTTTTAAAGGACTCCCTTTGAAATTAAATTGTAAGCACTTCACTCCTTCATTTAACTTCAAAATTTGGTACCCATGGTTCCCTTTAATTATAGAAATAAAATGTTTTTGGGGCACTAAGATTTCATGAAATATCTAAGGTATCTATTTTGGGATGGTAAATATCATTATCTCTACTTGGATAATAGATAATTATTGTTTGATGGAATCTTTAATATCAACATGAAAAATTTTGTGACCTTTGTAAAATTGTAATGGGATGTATATGCAATGTGTTGTACCAAACTTTTTACTTCATGAGGATTCAATTCTCAAAACATATCAGTTTGGTTGAGAAAACAGATGAATGAATTGGGAATGAGTGTATAAAGCTGTGTTTTAGAACTCTTATAATTTGGAATGCCTCAAAAATTTTCAGCAAATTTGGATTCACATATTTGTTATAATGTGGAAATATTGGATATATTTTCATGGGTATCCATGTGTTTTTGTCCATTGTTCATGAACATCATTTTAGATCCTACAAAATATCTCATCCAATAACAATATAGTCCAAAAAACTAAAATTTTAAAATTTTACAATGATAAAAATAATATAATAAAATAATTTGAAGTCACATTTGATATAAGATATGCACATTACTATTTAAAATTATTTTAACATTGTGGTTGAAGGGTGGATGTGAATATTGAATGGTTACACATTCACCACACTATGTATGATATACGTAATTATGAAGGGGTTGGATCGATTATACTCTATCCATGGATAATTCCTCCCCAATAATGAATAATTGGAGGCTAGAAAAACCATATTATGCAGTTTGAATCAAAGAATATTCATCCATAAACTAACTATGTATAACAATTGGTACTATAGTGGGGAGGTATTAAAAATCATGTCCCCACATGGGGGATCATACCAAGACACATAATTCTATTAATTTCATGGAATTTAGGTTTAAAATTTCAATATTATTAATTATTTTAGCATTCATTCGACATCCCTATCAATTTTGGATATTTGATGACATAGTCCTTAAATTTTAATGATTGATTAAATTTTTTTGGGTCATCATTCCACAAGGAAAATCCCAAATAATATAACAAGAGTGATTAATAAATCATGAATGAAGGGAGTTCATTATTACATTCATTATTTTCAAACTCCCACAATTTTTTCTGAAAACATATTTTGGGCTTTAAATAAAAAATTACAAGCCCATGATTTCAATTAATGCTTTATTTTACTTATTTTAAAGGAATAAGTTTCTTTTAAATCATATGATTCTAATTTCTAAATTTAAATAGTACTTAAATTGAATGATTAAAATGGAGTTTTGAAGAATTTAAGTGAAACAAGTATAATAAAATGCGACCTCATTGTTGTTGGGAATTAGATGAATCCTGATAATTAAAATTCCCTTTTCTTTTTTTCACAATTTGGATATATGAAATTTTTGTGAATTAATTTTTTTTTTTATTATTTTTTTGAGAGATTTTCCAATGTTTCAATTTACATTAATGAGATGGTTTTTTGACCAAATACTTCCTATTTATCATAATAATTTTTCTTAGGTGTTCTAAGGCCAGGTCACCTGCTAGAACATTCAGCTAAACTTGTTATAATAATTAATGTGAAAACCACATTTAAATTAATTTACTAGTATTTTGAAAATAATCTACCCTTAATGACCATATTTACATTTATAGTTTTTTATCTGATAGAGTCCATGTATTAACTCGTTCTGGATGAGAAATTTTTCAAAAAAAATTTATCCAATCCTAAATTACTATTATTATTATCATGATATTTTAATGATGATGAGTGGGGGTTAAAGGAGTTATGATATAATATATGAAATAAATTTTAAATAAAATGTGTGGCGTAATTAATTATGGGTGTTGAAATGGGATTTTAAATTGAAATTATATTGTTTCCCTCTTGAAAGAATAAAAAATAGGTAGTGGTTGTGACATAGATGAATAAATAAACACCATTATAAGAGTGATTATTTCTATCACATGTGCCAAGGTGGTGAATGTGAGATACATTCCAAGAATAACATTCTAAAAATAAAAAATGAGAAAAATATACATTGTAAAATGGGTATGAATGTAGATAAAAATTAAAGACTGTAGACAAATCATTTTTAATGATTTCTTTTTGTCATAACCATTACATTGTGTTTTTTAGGAAGAGAGAGATTCTTTGTTGAATTTTATAATTTCATTAAATAGTTACTTTTAAATATTGCACTAAATACAATAGATATTAGTCCTCATCATTGATATTTAATCTTTAGGCATCAATCCCTCTCAAAAAAAGGCATAGAGTCATCACAAACATTATTTCATGGCCTCATAGTTTTATGTGTCATTTTAGGTTTTCAATGTAGATAATTTAGTTCTTTACAAGATTTCATACAAGGAGACTTCTCTAATGATATGAGAAAAAATATACATAAATTATATCATGACCAATGAATGAAAAGATTTAATTCGAGATAAATCATGACATGGATTATTTAATAATAATTAATCAAAGTTCATGGAATGATAAAACAATATGTACCATTGTTTTAAAAGGGGGAATTTAAAATACTTGAATATATTTTTTCTGAAAAGTGAGAAATTTAATTGTTATTAAATGCAAAATTTGAAAATTTTGTTTGACATTGATAATTATTATTATTTTCTTATAAATTTTAATGAACATAAAATTGGTTCCCTTTTATTTTCAATGTTGGGATTTAATTATTGTTGAAATGAATGGTTTATGTTTTATGGTATTTGAAAAAATATTATTTCATTCATTTTTTATGAGTTTCTTTAATGTTTTTAAATATATTTCAACAATTTTTTAATATATTTCAATGTTTACTAAAAATATAGTGATGTTGAATTGATGAATTTATATTAACTTAAATGATAGTTTATACTGATTCATTTTTAATAATAATAATGTAATGAAATTTTGATTCTTATTTTATAAGTATTTGAATCATTACTTTGTCATTTTTTGAATAACGTTTAGGTACAAAACATACCAAGTGTGGAAAATACTAATCCATGGATAGAATATACTTATCCATGCATTAATAGGCCTAAATGACCATGCATATTTCCCAAGAAGGCCAGAAAAATACCACATGGTGGGTTTTATGACCTGGCCTGCAATGGGAGGGTGCTTGAGTAGAAGTAGACCGAAGGCCTACAAATGCCATACGGTTCGACATGGACTATGTTAACAATGTGTGGGTGTTTTCTAGATCCCACCCTAGTGTAGTATTATAATCCTTGTATAATTCACCTTTAAATATAATATCTCCCACCTACCATCCATAAGTCTGATGTGGGGCTAGCTCTCTTGGTGACTTTTCCAAGATTAAATAGAATATTGTTTCCCCAATCCCATTCATCCACCTAAAGCTTGGATACCCAGCTACACGGATCATAGAAACACTCACCCACTCTACACACAATGGTAGCCACAAATTCTCACTGAAAAAAACTTATTTTCACCATTAGAGATCTTAAAGGTCATGTTGATCGTCACTACCTATTTCTGAGACCAACATGGATCACCTTAAGACCCTCAACCAACTTTAAATAAAATATCTCAAGGGTTCATCCATCCATTATAAAGGATGTATGAGGAAGAGTTGTGACATACATATACCATTAATTTCTTTATACACTTTCAATTCCAAATATTTCCATAATACACCATGCAATAAAGACATGCATAGCATGGAAATGGAACTACCCGACTAGATCTTTCCATATTGAAGATCTGAATATTGTTCTCCATTGTCAGTACTAATAAAAAAATAACATGGTCTCAGAAATGTTCTTTAGAAGATATAATTATCTCTTCATACATTGAACCAAGAAAATGGGAAGATCATTTCTTGACCAGTAGAGGATTCCAAGGATCATCCCTACAAAAAAATGGGGATCTATCCCACTTCTATGGGAGTTCAACCACCAATGAGGAGGAGGGAACATTCAAAAGCTTCTATAATATTGTTTCATTTTCCTTATTAATTTTTATTCTAAAATTATATTCTATTTTTTAAAAGAATATTTTAATTTTAATTATTTAAGTGTTCTACCATTTTCCAAAAATCTTCTTATTCTTCTTATCATCCTTGTTGTTCTTTTTTTTATATGTTCTATACTTATTCTCCCAACTCTATTCTTATTTTTAGTCCATTTACTTTATTTTTTATTTATTCTATTTTATCTCTCCATATCCCAGTATCAATATCTAAAATCTTCATTTTAATTTTTTTTCCTTCAATTCTATTTGTCCTCCCACTTTCAAACATGTAATATCTTACCCTAAAAATTGTGGGGATGAAACAACGCTTGTCTTGGGTGAGTTTATTATTTCTGAATTATTTCATAAAATTTATATTATGTTTTTGGTACATGTGAGTTGCATGAAAAGGTTAGATTGTAATTACCCATGAATAGAAAATCATGTGTATTATATATTTTTTTATTTTATTTCATTTCCTTATCTTCAATGGATTATATCTTCTAACGATGAAGTTGAGCAAATATTTGGATGAAATGTCGTATAATGGAGTAGGTTAATGAAATATGTCACACCCTCGACTGAAGTGTTTAGTTATCCTTGATTACAAGATCATGTGTAATTTATATTTCATTACACATTCAAGATTTAAAAATTGTAAATCAATGGAGAGTAATTCATCATGATATTTCATGGATATATTTTCCAATTGTAATTTTCAAAAAAAGGAGAAAAATGATATAATGAAAAAACAAACATAGGACCATGTTCATTCTTTATTATCACGCTCTATTTTGCATTTAATGTTAGTATAAGTATAAAATTTAATTATGTATTCCTTTTAAATATTTTAAAAAATAAAAAATCTTAATGTTTTTATGTTTTCATAAACAATAAAAACAAAAAACAAAATTGATGTTTTGGTTAATTGGATAAAGTATAAAAATAGAGAAGCTCCTCATGTGAGATGACATTGGTTAGACATTGTGATTCCCTAGGAAAATATTTTGAAATTTTGTTTCTCCATAACCCGTGGTCAGCATGTGTAAAATAGTTCATAAATAAAATGTTAAATGGCCTAATAATGTCTCCTATGATTCACTAATAATGTGTATACTCTTATTCCCACTCCTCATGAACCAAGGATGATCAAATTAATTACCAATCATCCCCATCATGATTTTTATCCTTAGTTGAAAATATCAATGAGTTTTATCTAATTATTTGTAGGATTATTGGGTTTTATTTGTTTTTTAAAACATATAATATCTATCGTACTGTAGATTACAGATTTTTTCCTGTACTATGGAATATCCAAAGAGCTCTCAATAAAATTTTCTCAACCTATTTTTCAAAAACAACATGAACATTCACTGATAAAACCTATAGTGACCTGAAAAAATAAAACCAAATACCAAATCTTATTACTTGAATATTCATTACATATCAATAAGATATACTACAAAACATTAATGGTTTAGTGTATTTGGAAACAATGATATGTAAATAAATATTACATAAATAATCTACCTTATTTACCATTAAGATCATCAAAAAAAGTTCCATTATTAATTATATCATTCTTAAACATTTATTTATAAAATTTGTAAAGGAATCATAAGAAAGGGTGAGCATAGATTCGTAGTATGGGTAAATATTAGAGATATCAATAAATGTTCATATATGAGTATAATATAATAATATGGGTATTAAAAAAAGTCTAAAATATATAATATTATAACCAATCATTCAATAATAATTACTCATTAATCATGTCATACTATTTTTACAATCAAAATTTGTAAGACAAAAAAGTGTGGGATCATCAATAATCATTCATTAGCAATGAAAAAAATAAATATTATTATATAATTTGTTTGAGGAATTCACATATGTATAATAAAATCATTTACATATTCAATTTTAACTCCCAAGACTATTGTTTGTGGAAAATTACCATAATGGAAATAGATACCCTATCACTTTCGACACTCTCTTTAAAGAAGATTCCATCAAGTTAACTAATTCATCTCAAAGAAGTTTTTTAATCCATCATCTCTTAGGAGTTTTCCCACACATTGATAATTAACTAATTCATTAGAGGGATATAATGATCTAACCCTTCATTATTATTTAGCATAATCACTCATCCTTGGTTTATAATGGAACCAACCATCACATAATTATAATACATTCATATGTTTTCCATGATATCAAGAAAAAGTATAACAATACATCAATATTTATCACATGGAATCGAAATAATATTCATAAAAGTTTATCATAATGTACATAAACCATATAGAGAAATAATAATGATGTTAAAATTTGATCAAATCCTCATTAAATCATTCGAAACATAAAAGGATATTGTTATAGATGAAAAATAACATTAAAAGATGACTGGATCATTTAATGACATATAAACAATTTAAAAAAATTTATATATTAAGTAAAAAATTTAACTCAAAATAACATTTTAAACTTATAAAGGAGGCTTTAAGGAAATTATTATTCATGATGGAAGGGAAATCCTTTCATTCTATATATGTTAAAAGAAAAGTTCCTTTAACAATTTTCATAAAACCCCAAAAGTACATATTTTAGAAAATTAAAAGAATATTACATTTAAAAAGATTTAAAAATCTAAACACAGATAAAAATTTATTTAATATATAAATTTTAAATTTTTTAAATAGATTTTTATACATTTTAATGGAAATATAGACAAGAAAGAAATGATTTATGACTATAGATAAAAACATTGTCTGTTTTCTATGAAAACATTCTCTCAGTTAGGTGAGTAATTAAAGAGATTAATATTAATGGAAAATGTAAAAGATCTATACATATACATAGGGAAAAAATTATATAATATTTTGGAGTGATATATCATATAAATTTATTATCATAATTTAAGGGTAAATAATCCCTTTTATAAAAATATATTCTAACATTAATCCTTTTTGGCATTGGTAACATTTGAATCATGACACCCATAAAAAGTAAGTTCAAATGAAACATTAAACACTATAAACATAAATATATTAATTATATAAAACATCAATGGTTCATTATATAAACATAAAAAATATGGTAGGTGTATAACATAACATATTTCCCAAAGAATGCATTTTGATATGGTAAGCCCTAACCACATTGGTAACATTTGAATCAAATACCCATGGTTTAAAAAATTTGAATAGTAAAATTAATTAAAATGTATTAATGAGGATAAATGAAATAACATGTAAAAGGATCAGTTTACCTACATCATAAACACAAATCGGTTCATAGCATTAAATAAGTATCAATGAAAAGAAATTTATACAATGAACCCATATGAATTTAGTAATTTTAGAAACAGAAATAATTAGAATATTTAAAATCATATTAGTATTTAAATACCATTAATTAAATAATAAATCATACCAATATACATTTTTTTAAAATATATGCACTATATAGACATGAAATTTGGGCATAATGTTAAAACATGTCTCAATGAAGAGAAATTGAGATGTAGCCCTTACCTAATATCTAACTAGTTTGGTAGGTTTTATAAAATAAGATATAAAAAATTTATAATTTTTATCATTATATAACAGAATAAAATTATAAGAATATTATATCACGTATGATCCACTGATATCATTTTGACACCGATTTATTAATAATTCCCTATTAATTTCATCATTTTCGGTGTTAATTGCTTCCTTTTTTGTGTATGTTGTAGTTCAATAGATATGGACCATTAAATTTGATCATGGAATAGTTATTTTAATAATAATAAAAATGATATAACATAATTTTTAATTAATTATATACATATTTAAAACCATTCAGTTAAAGTGGTTATGAAAAATAATGTACATGACTATGTGGAGATATTTATCTCTATGTACGCCTGAATGATGTTTTAATATTTCAATGGATTGAAAAAAGGAATAGTAAATGAAAATTTTAAAATAGTTAATAATTATTTTATCATAAATATTATATATTTTCATTAAATATATATTTTTTAACATCCAATAAAATCATAATTGATAAAAAAAATCAAATCGCTCCATAGAGGTAGGTGTCCACACGTACACAAAAGAGATGTTATCGTTTACTAATGGATTAAAAGGTAATAAAGTTGATAATATATTATAAATATATAAGACTAATTATGTTATAAATATGATATGTAATCATTAAATTCATCATTATTACCACCGATAATATATGGTGATGAAAATTGAATTATATCGCTACGTGGAGGTGGTAGTACGTACAAATTCATGAGCGATAATTTTTGTTTCCCAGTTGATCAAGTAGGGTTTGAAAATGTTGGTTCCATAATAATTTTAACATCTGGATATATTTATTATAATATATTAATAATGCATTGATGGATAATTTCTTTTTGATAATGTGTAAGAAAAAATTAAAATGAAAGGGATTGCTTATGATATCTACCTTATCCTTGAGAGCCCTCCATTATCATACACCAAATACAATGATGGATTCTTATTAGGGTAAAAAATAATATATATGTTGGAGTTTCAGATTATAGGAATGTTTTATGGTAGTTATTTTATGATCTATAAAGTTCAAATGTAGTTAATATTGCTGGATAAGAGGTTCCCTTTAAGAAATGAGGGGAAGGTCACACATGAAATTTCATATAATATTTCAATGATATAAGGTCACATTCATGGGAATGCAGATACAGTGTCATGGGATTAGAATTTAGAATAATATAAGTTATAAATAACATCATTAAATAAAAAATATATAGGTGTGGGTTGTAATACTTCCCTTATCACTTGGTTTAGATACCTAATAAACGAGTTTTATCATCAACTGTGGTAACAAAATTTTACAATTTTTAATGTTAAAAATGAAAATAATTAAGGTGAACCTATTAATTTATATTTATTTTTCAGAATTAAATTATTGAATTTATTTTACCAAATTATAAATTTTTAGGTGACATATATTAATTTTAATTAATTGTGCAAACATTATTGAAAACTCATTTCGAAGAAATTAATTATTAATCATAAAAAATTATTTACTTTCATTACATTACATGAGAAAACCATATAATCATTGTTAAATTATATTTATGAATATGTAATCAATAAAATACATTAAAAACATTAATTAAAATATATTAATTTAAATTATAATTAAATAACACATTATTCATATAACAAATATTTCATTGAAAATTGAGTTTTTATGCCTGAAAAGTATTTTATAATAAATACCATCATAATTTTAATTTTTATGTAATTAATTAAAAAAATTATAATTAACAGATAATTATTTTCTTTTAATATCAAATTAAATACATTATTTTACTTTTAACAGAAAACAAATGACACTTTTTAAAAAAAATAAAGGTTCATTGAAAAAATAAATATATTAAGAAAAATCATAAAAATTAAACCTAAAATAATATTGAAATGAATATTATTAATATTATATTCATTAACTAAAATATAATTTCTAAACAATTTATAAATTAAATATATTTTTAAAATAAAAAATGAAGAAAAACATTTTGAAGAATTAATTTTTTTAAGAATAAAACTAATTTAGTAAAAATTGTGTACTTTTTTATTATACCTGAATCAATAAATTTTCATTTTTTAAAGCCACTAAATTTATATTTCATAATATTGTAATTACTATTCATAAATATTAATTCAATTACTATCTTATAATTGTTTACTATATAATGGTTCAAATTTATTAAGGGTTGTTTGTATGGAAACCTACTAGAAACATACAGTTTATTTTTCGAATGAAAATAATTAGAAATATGAGGGATGTAGATCCAATTGTAACATGGTCACTAGTAATGGGAATTCCTAACCCAACGCACTATAGATAGGGATAGGTAGTGGACAGAACTCTATGATAAAGGATGTTCTGCTATTAGAAATATCAGAGGGGTGGTGAGAGAGAAAAACCAAGTGGAAATATAGAAAGAGGGGATAATTGAGTCTTAGTAGGAGGATATACATTTGGAGTACAATGTTTTGATATATTACTACTACCACCAGTAGGTGGGACATTCTAGAATCACAGGGTTAGTGGCCAGTTGCAATCATTGGAGTGATATGATGAGGTTATGTATGAGATGATTTGATAAACAATATATGTCTTATATACATTAACATCATTACATGCCGACATAAAAATAATTAATTATTTCATCCCTTTATCCCTATTGTGATATATTAGTATTCATTTGGAGTATTTATCCAAACAGTTGCAGCAAGAGATTTCGATGGTCAGTTATTCTACTATTTCGACATTCTTATAAAATTAATAGATGGTGCATGGTGGGGAGAGATTCTTGTGAATAATACTAGAAGTTTCAATAATGTTTTATAACATCATTCTGGGAATAGTCTGGTTATCAATGGTTCATAACTAGATATAAGTTTCCAATAGTTAAGTGTGGGTATCTGTGAGTAGATGATATGAGATTCTCCTTGAATGTTGGGAAGGACATATTGGTAGATTGAGTGGGACTTAGAGGAAGGAAGATGAAACCTATCTATCATCGTTCTGAGAGTCTTTTCCTTTGTTTATATTGGTTTTTATAAACCTAGATTACAACAGTAGTGGATGAGTACTTGGATTTTTTTCCCCAATGATGTTCCATGTTTACATTAACAAATAGATATCACATTATACATTGACTTGCATACCGATTATATACTTATATATTATATGGGAAAACAGTTGGTCCTTACCATTCTCTAAGAGCAAAGGGTGTATTTTGAGGACCTTCCAGTTAAGGGTATCATAAGACCCATTTTGTCCCCTTGAGTGGCCCTCATGTTGTTTTCTAATAATATAATGGGGACTTAAGGATATGGGTTGATTATCATGACAAAAATAAATTGATGAAAAACAAATGTATCCAATTACAATGATCAACGAGATCATATAAAAACTAAATTTTGAGTGATGGTTCTCAAATACTGTCCCTAGGTCTGACTACGACCCATATAGTTTCATGAGTAGGATATACTAAAGATTAATTTCTATTGTGTTTATTAAACATTTAGATTCTTCTGACTCACATTGATATACAAATTTACTCCTCAATATTTGTAAGAAATATGAACTACAACATGTGATAATTTCCTAGATTAGTTCATGAGTTTTTTAATATCTAGAGTTTTTAAAAGGAAAAATTATGTCTGATAGCTTACATTATGCAGCAAAACAAGTTAAAAACAATTAAAAATTATTATTTAAATGTTACCATGATATCCAAACCATTACAATAGTGGTGATAATAATAAATATGTGTTTTACCCATTTAAATACAATTAATTATTCGGTGTCCAATTATTTATAAAATAAAACAATATTTTTTCTTCAAATGTAAATCATTAAGAAAATCTATATAAATTCATAAAATTGTATTTTATAAAAAGAAAAAAATAATGTTGTTTAATTTTAGTAATGATATATATATAATATTCAATATAAGTTTTAAAATTTATCCAATATATTTTCTAGAAAATATATAAGAACAAATATAATTTTACACAAAAAATATGTATTTAAATAAATCGACATTTTTCTACATTTTGATGGGGAAATTATTTTAATTATTTTTTTCTATAATTTTTTAAATTATATATTAAAAAAATTCACTTATTAATTGAAATTATAATATAAATATTTAAATTTATTAAATGTCTTGTATTTTATGATAAATATCATGTTTTGATGAATAATGAAAAATACTGAATTTTTATTGAATTTTTTTATATAAATAATTTATAGTGTTAATTTATATTTTGGATTGTTTTTAATGTATAATTTGATGTATTTTATATCATTTAATCCAATTTGAGACATATGAATCCATTTTACATCAACATTGGATAATATTTTAATCTTTTGAATGCATTCACATTAAAAACACGTAATCTTATTCCTTCAACAGGATTAATTTTATCATAATTTTATCCAATTATTTTTTTAATTGTTAAAAATTAATTCCATAATTGGAATCTTATGTTGAAAATTTATTAAATAGGTCAGTTTAAATTTTATGGTCAATGAGTAACAACGATAATTATTTTTATTACAACGGTTAAGGGTAAATCAGGTAATTAATTGTAAAAATAATATTATAAGTATTATTAAGTTACCCTAAAAGTTTTCATAATGTTAATTTATGAGTTATTGTTATCCAAAATTATCATTGGTATTTTTTTATGGCATATTTAAGGCACATGAATGACTTTATGCCTTTTATATTATTTTATTTTAAGAAAATTTAAATATTTCATACTCATGTATTAATAAGTATTATTGTTTTAAAATGTGGTTATTTATAAGCTTAATCTGACTATAAATATTAATTTTAAATCAAAAATATTTACCTATATCATGGTAATTTATTTATAAATTTTAAATTAAAAAATAATTACATAAAATGCTGACAGAATAATGATGTTGTAATTGTTTAATTAAAATAAATTTCAAATAAACAGTGTTAAAAATATAAAAGTAAATTAATTTTGAAATAATTAATATCCTCCAATAATTTTATAGATGACCTATACATATTAGTGATGTATTAATTGTATTGGTTTGACATTATCTTGGGTATTGATATTTTAAAATGTCTTGTAATAAATACTGTCAAAATTATATTCATAATATTTTAAGATAAATAATTTTTTATTAAATAATATAAAAAAAATAAAACAAAAAAAATCAGAAAAAACTTTATTATAAGGTTCGAAATTTCATTTTTTACTCAATTATGTTTTTTTTCATTTTATAGTATCTATATTGTCCTTCAAAAATTAAAAACAAATGTTATCGTGTTAATAGTTATTGGGTTTAAATAAGAGTTAAACCAAAAGGATAATAGTAATAATGTGACATTAATATGTCTAAAAATTAATAGATGAGGGTATTTAGACCCATAGTCAACATATCTTCAAAATAACTCTCCTTGGTGTCCTTTATAATTGAATATTATTTTAATATCTCGAGTGTTTCATAAAGTTCCCCTAACCTCAATTAAAAAAAGGAACCTCCTACCCCACTTATTTATACCACATTAATCCTTATATCTTAAGAAACCCCAAAATATTTATATTCCATAATCCTTAAAATTGATTGGAGGACCTGGTTTTCCTAAATTTCCAAACTAAGACCTCTTATGAAAAAATATAAACCTAGTCCTCTGAAGAAGAGGAATCATTTTTACTAACTCATTCATGTTCATTTCTATTTCTACTTTGTATTCATGAGTTGATTCCATGATAAAGTAAAAAATCTTGAATCAAATATATTTTGGGATATTATTATTATTATGGTACTACAATATCCCTTGGTTTATCTATCCTTTGATAAAATGAAATCACCGTGGATGCGTATGGATGACTTACCTTCTCAACGCCATGGTGTAATTTTTTTCATGACCACATTACATAGATCAGTATAATGATTGAATATATATATATATATTAGTTTTTACATGATAATGATTTTATAGAGTTATTATACTATCCAATTCATTACCATATCACCATTATGGTAATGATAATGTCAGTCATGCATATGTATAACCTGACATCTCCCCGATGCGAGGGAATTCCGTTTCAAAGTTGAAATTCATTATAGATTATAAAAATATATTTCATGATTTAATAAGATATTAATTACATTAATATGAATCTAAATATTACAAAACTACATCCTATACACAAGAACCATAAATTACAGAACATAACATGCATTGGAGAATGAAGCAGTTAACACACGAAACTGGGGTAATAATGAAATACTATTAAAAAGGTGATGAAATTATATAATGGAATCAAATAATACTTTATATATTAGAAAAATATTATTACATATGTTAATAATATTATTTAAACCATTATATAGTTAGATAAATAATGATCAAAATATAGAAAGTGCATTATTATGGTTTTTCTCATCTCACATTTATTTCTGTGATATATGCCTTATTCACAACCTATTTATTTTGTATGGTGTACGAGCTATTTGATATTTCATATTATGAGTCAATTTATCTTTATATAATTAAATGACTAATTTGATAATTTTTTACTTTTATTGGGCGTATAATTAAATTATTTCAAACTGGTATTAGGAACATTGATTTAATAATTTATTTGTAAATCTAATCATTTTTTTATTTCATAAAACATATAACATTTTTAAATATGGTGTATGCATTGAAATTTAATTTAATTATTGGGGAAATAAATTTATATCTGTTACTTATAATCAATACGGATACTTGCAGATAAGGCTTATTGATTAATTAAATAAATCGATCATTTTGAAAGTTGATCAAGGATTTGGACCTACAAGAACAGATGAAGAACATATATTGAAAATCCCATCAATCCATCAATATTCTCACAAGATAAAAAATATTGAATATAAAATGTATTTTTACCCATAATGATTTAACAGTATTGTGATAGGTCTTTATAGTAAATATATTATGTACATGAGATTCATAATGTCCAATAGTTAATAATTTTCTTCATTAAGAAATCAGTTAATTTTTTCAACGAAAATTTCCCAATGATTTTATAGATGGTTCATATTTTGAATATTTTATTAATTAAATGGACATTTTTCTCAATTATATTACCTTTTCATATTTATTTTTCATTATTGGATCAAGATAGATTAGGTATTTCAAACTCTAAATGAGGATCTAAGATAACCCTATTATTTGTTCTCTTTTTACTAGGATATGCAAATGAAATGTTTTAATAAGATAAAAGCAGAAAATAAAATTCATTTTTTATGTTATATGTTAAAATAATAATGTAATAAGGGTTCCATGTATGTATCTAGTTCTTCATGAATAATAAACCAATTGGTCCTTTGGAATTGACTATAATATCTAAGACAATGTAATAATGAAATAAATTGTCTCCCGACCAAAGGGGTATGGGTCTTTATACTTGGTATTTGATCACATTTATTAGAGGCTACAGAAGTATATTAAGGAAAATAATTATTACGGAACAGAAACCTATAATAGATTTTATTTATAATCCTTGAAGAACACCCAAAATAAAACATGTTTTTGATAATTAGATTAGTAACACATGTATTTTTCAATTAATGTTAAGGATTTAACTATTTTCGTGATTATATATCATGTTTCATAATGTTGTGATCTAATATATTATATTCCATCATCTATAATATAGAGCCTATAAGAATTAATATGAACCAAATCAATGTATGTAATCCAATGAGTAGGAATTATGATTTCTTTGATAGGTTAAATCTAATCATTCAAAGTGATATGATCTCACAATTATTCAATTAATATGTGGAAATAGTATCATATGATATCAAAATAGATAAAAAAATTATCTATTTATATAGAATAAAAAATAATAAGAAGATTGAAGGAAAAAATGTGTATAAAGGGAAGAATTGAATGAAGTATTTTCCCGTATGTAATTATTATTGAAGGAGACACCATGGGATATTTTTAAGAGGAAAATGATTTTTCATCTATTGTGTAGAAAAGGACCACTATGATCTTGAATTAAATATAAGGAATTAATTTCCCCATATCTGATGCATTAACAACAAGGTTATTAAGAATTATACAAAATAATTCCCTTAGAATCAAGGGAATATACCTCAAAATAATCTAATGGATTAGTTCAAGCTTATGTTATAACAATATATGAAGAGGAATGATTAACGTGATTATGCATGGATTCATGAATTATTTCATTTGATTATTTTAGCAATTATTTACGTGTTATAAATATTATGGAATATATAGGTATTAAACAAAGGAACTTATTCTTTAAGTATTTGGAAGAAAGTGATGAATAATACTAATAATATAGATAAGTCATTCTATTGTATGATGATCTTTTAAAAGACACAAGATTTGGGGAATATTTACCTATATATATTCCCAACATTGAGATACTAATTATAAAAAGATGATTATGGGAAAGTATTGGTGAACATGAAAGTTTTCATGGATTTGATGGTTTCTGTTATCTTTAAGGGGTTTACTGCAGGATGGGATTGAAGGAATATATTCAAAAATATTCTATTTTATTTTTGAAGCATTCATGTTTTACAAAATGTTTTAAGGTGATAAATATATTCATCAAATTTCTATGTGATAATAAGATATTCATTATTTATAGAATCTAATGTTAAATTGATTTTTGATATATAGTGACATTACTTTAAAATCTTTTCACTTTGAATTTTGAAAGACATATTTTGGATGATTCTTAAGATTAACTACTAGTGGAATGGATTAAGTTAGAATTGCGATATTATTTCTTATCATTAATGTTTGATTTAGAATATTTGATAATATATTATAATTTTTTTGGTTTTCATAATATTTAATGGTTGAAGGAATGTCTTGCTGATATTTTGGTAAATGTGGATCATGTATAAAATTCATCTTGAATATCCAACTATTATTTTAAAAAATGAAGTGGAAATAGGTCATAGAATATGCATAATGTGATATTATGAAGTGGAAAACAATAATGTATACCTTTTTGAGTGCCTTATCGAGATAGTAAAATATTCCCTCAACTCCAAGAAAAGGATTTTTAAAATAAAAATGATATCGCTTTTCTTTCTTACTACGAAATCAATGGATTCTTAACACATTACAGACTTATAGTTTTATGACTATTAAATTTTTCATGACTATGTTATCTATCACTCTCTATTATAAATTGATAATTATGCTTCTCTTTCATGTCCATGTTTTCCTCCAGGGACCTTAGTATGTGTTATCTCATGTGACCTTCATTCTTCTCTTTTTTTTAATATGTATGTTTCTTTAAATCATTTCCCCATGTGGGATTTAATAAAATTTATTTTGAAAATTAAAACCCTTTTTTGATCCTATGTTTTTATTTAGAGGATGCAATTTATTATATTTGGGATAATTTAACATCTTGAGTTTTTTAAAGTAAACACTTCATTTTATATCATATATGATACTCCATATCGAGCTTAAACGAACAAGTAAATAATAATATTTAAATAATTACCCTATATCCTAGACATTATAATGGTGGGAATAAAAAAAACTAACTGAAATTTGAATATATTGTTTACATGATATAATGTAATTAATTATTTGGAAACTAATTGTTTTTATATGAAAATAAAACCCTCCTTTCTTAAAAGGTAAATATTTTTCCAAAAAAAAATTTAAATGCTCAGTACTGTGCTTCATAGTAGTAAAATACATAAATGAAACATTTTGGGAGATTTTAATTATATATATATATATATATAATATATGAAACATAATTTATACAATTTATACTACATTTATTCGATACATGATATAATAATAAATCTCCTTTTACACATAAAAGATGTATTGTTATAAAAATTCCTTATTTCGAATTTCGATTGAGAACTTGTTTTAAATTTTTTTTCAATTTTATAAATTATATATGATAAATTGAACATTTTATTTTAAATATTAATTTCATAATTTACATGTTTTGACCTTTTGGTATTTTTCTGATATGTTTAATGTATTAACGAATGGTGAAAAAATAATGACTTTTTATAGAAAACAATCTTTTCATAAAAAAAATTTAAAGTTCTAAAAAATATTACTGATTATTTATAAAGTATAATTAGGTAAATTTTATATAATATAATATATATTAGTTAATTTGAATTAATTTTAGACTGAATTTGTATATAAACACATTTCAATATTTTGACCATTTTCACTTTAAACAATCTTATTCTATTTCTCTCTACCAAATTAATTTTAAATTTATTCTGACCATTTATATGTTTTAGATATTCAAAAATGTATTCCATAGTTTGAATAATAATTTCAAAAGTTATTAAATATACTCTTTTATTTTTGGACAACATGAATTGTAACTTGAGTAATTTTTATTATAATTGTTAAAGGTATATCCCATAATTAATGGTAACAACATTATTATAAATAATAAAAAATACTTTAAATAATATCCTAATATTTTTTTATGAGTGATTATTGAAAAAATATATCATTGGGTATATTTTTTTGGCATTATTGTTCCATATGGATATCTTCAATATTTATTAGTATTTTATTATTTAATAATGTCAAATATCTCATACTCATGTTTATAATTAGTATTAAATTTTTAATATGTGGTGATTTAAAAGATATATTTTACTATAATTATTTCTTTGAAATATAGGATAATTATCTATGCCACCATAATTCAGTTATAATTTTTATATGATGAAATAATTATCTAATATTTTGACAC
Organism: Viscum album; assembly: GCA_963277665.1. Classification (NCBI taxonomy): domain Eukaryota; kingdom Viridiplantae; phylum Streptophyta; class Magnoliopsida; order Santalales; family Viscaceae; genus Viscum; species Viscum album. The sequence continues at coordinate 811,281,658 of OY728122.1, read as the reverse complement.
AATGATGTTGCAATAGTTGTTGAATTATTGGAAATATCATGTAAATGATATAAAATTTATGAAAATAAATAAAATTTGAAATAATTAATGTCATTAATGAATATTACATATTATCTTTTCATATTATGGATGTATTAAATGTTTTTTCAAAGTTAATTTGTTTATTTATATTTTTTACAAAGTCAAGAAATAAAGAGTGTTAAAATTTAAATTAATGATACTTTGAAATAAATAATATTTTTTCAAATTGTATAAAATTAATAAAAAAATATAAATTGGAAAAATTAAAGGGATAAGGTAAAAAATTTAATAATAGAATCATTAACTGTTATTTTTTCAGTTTATAGGAAATATATTGACCTCGAAATTGAAAAAACACGCGTTGTCACGATAATAGTTAATGATTTTAAATAAGGATTAAAACCAAAAGACAAGGGTAAGAATGTGAACTAAACATTTAAAATAATTAATTTATGAGAATAATTACACCCATACACATCTTATATTCATATTAACTCACTTTTGAGTTATTTGTAATTGAATATTAGTTTATATTCATTTTATATTTTAAATATAGATTCTATTTGGTATGGATTATTTAATAATGAATAAAATCTAACCATGTGGACATATGAGGAATGAGTTTTAAATGTAAGAACATGTGGATAGTATATTTATAAAATCCAATTATGTGTCATTTGTCTCATGAGAAGAAAAATCTGGATAAATTAAATGGGTTTTGCCCATAAAGAATAAATTTTCTTGTGAATGGCCTTCACGATATAGGTATTATGTACTTGGGAAACATAATCTCAAATAGATAAGAATTTATATCCCTAATAATTTAGTTATTTTTATCCATGATATTTTCACTGTGAAATTATCAGTGGATTCCAATTTTGAAAAGTTTTTTGATTAAATGGAACATGTGGTCAATTTTATTTACCTTTTCATATTGAGTATACATTATTTATTTCAAGATATCTTCAATTGTAAGTAACTCTTACTAAGAATCCAATATAACCCTTTTATTTAATTTATTTTCAACAAGAAATGCAGATGAATTGTTCGAATAATATGAATGATTCAAATTACCTTCATTTTTTATGTGATATAGTTAGAAACTAATGTAACAGTGGTTCCATATATTAATATTATTCTTAAATACTACTAAAAAAATGAGACCTTTGTGATTTTAATCTTATATCAATTCTAATTTAATAAAATAAGTCATTGGCTATGGGATACTGGGGTATTGGTAATTACAGTTTTCGTTATTAATGACATTATTATTTACTCTATGTAAGAGGAGGAGTATAAAGTGAATTTTATGATGGTCATTTAATTAATGAAGGAGAACAATTTATATGGTATACTCTCAATGTTATTGTTATGTATTAGATAGGTAACCATTCTTGGGCATATTATCTCTGATCACAATGTAGTTTTGTATCCAACAATGATAGAAGCAGTTCTAGCTAGGGACTCTTCCATAACCATGTATGAAGTATAGATTATTCTTGTTTTGGAGGGATTCTGTTATAGTTTTTTGGTACAATATTCTTGCGTTAATTCCACTTTTACTTACCTTACATGAAATGGGAATTCATTCACTTAGACTGATTAGTGTCAGAAATACATTTAGGAATGTAGGTAGATGTAGACTAGTTAAACAATTTTGAGACTTCCAGAGGAGGTGGTTGGGTATATTGTATTTTTCATTGCCATCAGAGTTAAGATCATGCACATGTTGTTGAAGAGGAAATTATTGGATTCATCTAGGACTAGGAAGTTATGATCCCATGAGTACAAATATAAGACCCATTACATGGATTTGTAAGTATTAATCTTATACATGAATATGTCGAGTCATTTTTTTCTAGATGAGTGGTTCGTTGTTTTTTTAGACCACCATAGTATCAAATATACTTTTTTCAAGTGATACCACAACCTAAGACAACATTATTATCTAGTGTTCATTTAAGAATATGTCTTCAAGATATTATATAAAATATGGATTGGAAACATGGTAGAAGATATACATAGTAGGATGTTTCATTCTCAATTGGTGTGGGAGGCATCAGAAAAGATTGCCTCTTTGTAGATGAACCTGGTGAAGTAGAGAAGGATATCTAACCATTAGGACATAGTGGATAGTCCACCAATTCTAGTTCATGCATGATATAGTTAATTGGGAGACATTGAATATATTATTTTACACAACCAGATAAACTCATGAGATACATCATGCAGATGTTGAGATAGTGTGGAGCATGTCATCCTTTTCCGAGGAAGGTTGGTGGTCCTAGTAATCACGTATGAGGAGGTGATACAAAACTTTTGTACCCCATTTGTTGTATATCCAAGAGTATTGAGGCTTTCAATAGTCCATCAATGTTAGTTTTTTATTTGAAGATATAATAATGGGTGTTGTTGAGTTCGTTTTTCAATTCATCACCTCTAAAATTGAAAAGGAAGATCTTTAGGTTTTGGAAGGCTTAACTCAAATTGTGGTTATAGATGAGAAAAATTGGTATTTTTAACACCCCATGCTTCCATGGTGTTATTCTCTTTGAATAATACAATATTATGCATTGTATGCGACATCAAGTTCTATCACACCCAAACTAATCAATCTAGCCGTTTAAAAAAGAAGTTATGAATAGTAATACCATCTTTTTCAAATTTTATTAATTTTATTGTCTAAAATGGACATCAATTTTTTGTAATGAATTCCAAAATTAGCATATGCTGAAATTTCGGTATTTTTTTAACACATTAAATTCTTGACTAATAGTGAAAAACAATGTGTTATTGGTTAAAAAATAATTTTTATTTAAAAAAATAATTTTAAATTTAAATTTATATTAAAATAAAAAATTGATAAATAATACCTATATAAATAAAATGAAATTCACCGGAGTCATATCTTAATATGGTAAGATATATGATATTTTATTGAACCTTTTAACGTCTTTTACCCACCTTCTAGGAACATTTGTATATCTACATAAAATGAAATTTTACAGCTTCTGTTAAGTGAATTTCAAAAATCTGAGAGACATGGTTGACATCAGTAAGTAATATGTGGTTCAATTGGATGAAAATAATTTTTGGTGAATTGTAACAATTGAATATTATTACCATATTTAAATGTAAATAGGGTAATTAAAGGAATAAAATGTTATTATAATTACCCCAACACATGTCCTAATTCTATTGGATAAGTTTATTTCAATCAAAATCAACCTTAGGAATAAAATTTGATCCTTTTGATCCACTTGGATTAGATTAAGACTTTTATTATATTTTATTTAAAGAAGAGTTAAAAGTGTTAAATTCAATGTTTAATAACTAAAAAAATTTAATATAGGGTTACATATAAGATATATTCGACTATAAATATTAATTATAAATATAATATGACTTCCTACATCATGTTATTTTAGTTATTATTTTTAGACATTAAATAATTAACTTTATTTTAGACACAATGATGATGTAATAATTACCTTATTATTGAAAGAATAATATAATTGGTGTTTTAAATATTATAATAAATTTAAATTGAATCTTATGATGACATCCACAAATTTAATAGTTTAATAGGACCAGTTATGGCTGATTAAATGTATATTTTATATGTAATAATGTTTTTACGACTTTGGAAAGAACTAAATACTAAATAGTGTAAAAATTGACATAAATTTGTTTTTAAAACAAATACTATTTTATTAAATAATATAATAATCATGAAAATCTATAATGAGACCAAAATTCAAAGATAATGTTCGAAATTTCATTAATGAACCATTTGAGTTTCCCTTTACATTTTATAGTATATTTATTAAACATGTAATATAAAAATAAAAGTATACATGGTAAATGATAAACAATTTAACGAGGAATTAAATCTAAAAGATATGTTTAATATGGTGAACTAAACTTCTCTAAAACCTATTATTTTATTGTATTTCGACTCACCCGACCTTATCCTCCATATAAATCTATTTATAGATACTAGAAACTGAAAATGATTTTATCATAAATTAATATTTCAATATTTTCCTAATGTTCCCCTCACCTCTCTTATAAAAGGGTACCTCCCCTTCTCTCGAATTCACACATCCAAAGCCATTTGTCTTAGAATAACCCTATTAAAATATCCTCCCAACTGCCCTAAAAACATATTAGAGGCCTTAACTTGATCATAAATCTAACCTATATAGCCCTTTTTATTAAATCAAAAGGCAGCACCCTAAGAAGAGGTTATTATTTCATCACCTCTTTCAATGTTATTTTCTACTTCCACTACCAATTTATTAGTTGTTTCCATACCAAAATAATAAAACTTGTACCTTATTCATACTATGAGGTCATTATAATATGGTACATCAATAATCATTATTCTATCCTTCATATGAATGAAAAATTCCCCATACGTGCGTACGTACAGATTACCGTCTCCTTGTCGTTGTGTAGATTGTTATTCAACACATCGTTATTTGAATGGGTATAATAATGATTATAATTTATGTAAATAATTTATATAACATCTTATTGATTCTTTATATATATTATTCATTCCAACTAAATATTTTTTCACCATCAATAGAAAGATATTTCTGCTCATCCCTACGTACAACTTACCGTCCCACGACGTGATAATATTTCATTCCCCTTCATAACCATTAAAGAATAAATTTCATTTTGTGATTAAAAATAATGTTTAATAACTTAATATCATTCTAGATACGAATCAAATACAACTTATCCATAACAAACATGTCTTATGTAACAATACATACAATGGAAAATGAATCAGTTAACAGCTGAAACAACGATACAACAAAATTATTATTAACAATGTAATATTAAGGATCATATATGATATAATATTTATGAATATGGTTCTTGAAAAATTTAATAATTATTATTTAACCATAATAAAGTGGGTTAAAAAACCCTTGACTAAGGAAAAGTATAATGTAATGGGAAATCTTACTATCTCTTCATTATCTAAGGTCGTTTATACCTAAGTATCTACTGGGACTTCTTTATCATCAACAGAGATGTTTCTTAAAAATTTATTTAAACACATATTTTACTATTTCCATGTTTATGGGATAAAATTTTTTATAACCTTTTTTGAGTTTTATATAATTCTTTGAAATGATTTATTCCATCATTTTCCAAATAAGGTATTTTATGACCTTTTTGAAAAATTATACAAAGAATGTTTTTTATCTTATATGGTGGGTGCAACTATTTTAAACCATTATACCTTTCAAATAGTCCCTTACAATATTATATGAATGTTTTCAAACTAATCTTTTTCATTAATTTTAAATGATTTCAATGTATAAAGAGATGTTTTAGTCAAATATTTCTTGGTTTTATTTCAACCATGTCAACATACTTCGTCAGATTTTATGATTTTTTAATACTGATTTATAATGATAAAATCATCCATATTGTAAAAAAAGTTTTTGTTATATGTCTAACTATGGATGTGCTATTTTTATAATGTTATTGGTTTATGGTTAAATTATTAACATTTGATATGCTAGTTTTAATACTAATGTTTATGCTATGTTTCAACCTTTTCATATGAGGAATGCATTTGGCATAGTATGTGACTAGCAGGGCCCGTTATACCTCCTCGATGTATCAGTTGGTCTCATGAGACAAATTAGTGTCCAAGCTCAAGGCCTTGAAAAAAAAATTATTTGTAGTTTTGGAATGAGGCCTTCACTATGTGGTTATGATGTCTGGAGTTATGCATTCCCTCATTACGAAATTAGCTATTGATATTACATGTGATTATTAAACTAATAGAATATCCATGTGAATACGTAAATTGATTTATCATTGCCAAATTATTCTTATGTTTATCTTTAAAAGTCTTGTCATTTAGTCTTATACATTACCTTCAATGTTTATGGTTATTTATGAATGTTTACACTATATTGTTATCCTTAATGAGCATCTGAGATCTCCCCTTTATTATGTTTTATTTTTCCTTTGATGTTAAGAAGTATATTATAAATGACCTACAGGGGTAGACTGAGGGATATGAGTGTGTTCTATGTAGACACAATATTTCCATTTCACTTAATAAGGTAATGTAAACTTATGTATGTATCCAGTGATTCAAAGGCTACTAAAATGATTGGTCATTTAGGATTTGTTCTCCTGTGATCATGCCAATGTTATTTAATAATCCACTGACTCTGGGTATCTGGGTTCGGTGCAATATAGTTGGAATCAGAGGAAGTTTGTTACCATCCTTGGAAACTATATTGAGATAAACACTGATTAGAGAAATTTACCCTAAGATATACTTTGATGATTAGTATATAAGAACATTATTTTTTTTGTAATGAAGATATTATGTGGGTATTCCAAGAAATAAATCCTTGTTTGGATACAAAAAGCGGACGTGGTTCTGGAAAAGATATACCAAGGTGTGAAACATTAGACAATGAGTTTTGGGCTTGAACTAGGGTATCTTGGTACACGACAATGAGCCTTACTGCGCACCTGGTTTGAAACTCCCAGGGGATACGAATAGGATAATACTATTTTATTTAAAAATCATTAGGAAGGATTTATGAGTAAATACTTCCCTACAGAAAACCATTTTATGATTATGGATTACATGCATTTATTTTTCAATTTATGTTAATTATTTTACATGTTTGGAATTACGCATTGTGATTCCTAAAATAATCTTTTGTATTCCATTGTTTATAATGGTGACTAATGGAATGAATGGAAACTTTTTCAATGCATGTAATCTGTGTATAGATTTCCCTCCAACTAAAGATAAATATAGATGACCTGGTGATGAAACTGGTGCTGAATAGCTTACAACCATACTGGGAAAACTCAATCAGGTTATGAATAATAAACATACCCATATGGAGAACCCTGATCCACAACATGGATGATCAATTTTAGACCGCGTAATGAGAGATAATCCACCAACATTAAATGGGACTACAAATTCATTTTTAGTATAGAAATGAATAAGTTATTTAGAGAAAATATTTCAGGCTTTGGGGAGTGAAGAAAGGAAAAAATATTTAATTTTAGGTTATCACCATACAGGAGATGCATATCAATGGTTTTCATTAGTTCAAAACACAAAAGAGGATGAAGAAGCATCAAATATGGAATTGAGGAAGTTTAAAAATATTTTCTTAGAAAAATACATTATATGTGAACATAGAGAAGATATGGAAAGAAGGTTTTTGTGTCTGAGGAAAATGGAGGATGAGATTGCCGCAAAGTATGAGGCTAACATTACAAAGACATAAAGGCATGAAACAGATTATATAAGTAACCAAATAATTAAGATTGATCGATTATTTGATGGGATAAAAAACATTATTCGTCAAGCATTAGTATTTCAATCCTTCTTATAGTATGAAGATATATTATTATGTACTATCAATATAGAGAAGGAATTATCTATGTTTTATGAAATTAAAGCATAGAAAGACATGAATAGATCTACTGAACACTCTAAAATTAGAAATAATGAGAAGAACAAAAAAGTAGAATTTCTACCCTACAATAAATGTGGGATGAAACACACTGGTACTTTCATGAAGGGGATGGGAGTGTGTTACCAGTGTGGAGAAAAAGACCACCAAGCTTAGGATTTCATGGTGATGAAAGAGGCTATCAATGTTGAATGCTCCAATTTTAGCGAAATGAGGAATTATTTAAATGAATGTTCTAAGCATCAAGGAATCATACTGTAGAAAAGGCAATGGAGGAAGTCCAGGCTTATGTGATCACAACTAATGAATTTTACGTTCCTAATTATATGGTGGAAGGTTCTTTAATCATTTCCTCAAAATTAGCCAATACTTTATTTGATTCTAGATCATCACATTCTTTCATATCATCCATGTTTTCCAAAAAAAATAGATATATCAAATTGGACATAACAATGTAGTTTTTAATAAAAACTCATATGGGAGGTGTCATTTCAAAAAAAAATCCAATGTGTAACCATTATTACATTTAAACATGATTAATTTTCAGATCTTATTGGTATACCCATGATTGGATATGATATAATCCTCAGTATGGATTGGATTTCAGACCATGATGTAAAAATATTTATTACAAGATGAAGGAGGTTACAATTTTTTATGATGATAAGGAATAAAATTTCCTTATAGATAAAATAACACCATATTATTCCCATCTAGATCCACCCCTAGTATCTCTAATAAATACAATAATTGGGAAGGAAGGGAGTGAATTAACTCTGGGTGAGGAATGGAATGTTCAAATATAGGATTCACCTATTGTGTAAGAAATAGTTTATTTGTTTCTAGTGGATTTACCTGGACATCTTCTAAAATAGGAAATTGAGTTTTCCATTGACATAATTCCTTGTTTAAGCCTTATATCGAAGACCCCATATATAATGGACACCATCGAATTAGTGGAACTAAAGAAGAAACTAGACAAATTGAGTAAAAAGGATTAATTCTCCCTAGTATTTATCTCTAGAGAGCCCCTATTATTTTTTTTAGATGAATGGTGGTTCAATGAGAATGTGCATTAACTACTTGGTGATCAATGTTATAAAAATATAGAACATGTATCCCCTACCCCGCATTGATGATTTATTTGATCATATTCATGGAGGTTAATATTTTTCAATGATTTACCATGAACTAGATAACATCAATTATGTGTAAATAAGGAATACATTCCAAAGGCAACATTTTGTTCTAGGTATGGGAATTATGAGTTTATAGTAATGCCTTTTGGAATGAATAATTCACCATATGTCTTCATGGATCTAATAAATAGAGTTTCCAATGAATATCTTGATGAATTTATAGTGGTATTTATTTATGATATCTTGGTATACTCCAAAAGATGTGAAGATCATGAACATCACTTTCTCAAAATTCTAAAGACTCTTAGAAGAAATGAATTAAATTGGATGTTTAGAAAGTGTGATTTATGGCTTCTTGAGATTTCTTTTCTTGCCCATATATTTTCTAAGGATGGAATCTCTTTTGATCCTTCTAAGACAAGAGTAATCTCATAATGGTCAGCACTAACAAGTATAACTAAGGTACACGATTTTATTGATTTAGAAAGTTATTATAAGTGTTTCATCTATAATTTTTCCCGATTAGCTAACACATTAAACAGTATCACACGTAATGGGGTTAAATTATATTAGAAAAAAGAGTGTGATTTTTTTTGAAGAATTGAAGCGAAGATTAGTCAATTCACTTATATGGACTCGACCATCGGTGAACAATGGGTTTTTTATTTATAGTGATGCTTCAATGAATTGACATGGTTGTGTCCTTATGCAGAATGATAGAGTTATTTCCTATAAATCAAAGTAGCTAAAAATTCATGAACAAAATTTTCCTACACAAGATTTAAAGATAATAGTTGTAATGATTTCTTTCATTATATGGATACACTATCCCTATGGTGAAAAATTTGAGATATATATTGATCAAAAGAGTTTGAAGTATATTTTTTAACAGAATGTACTCAACATGATGAAAATTCGATGGATTGAACTACTCATGGATTATGATTTCACTATACGCTACAACACGGGGAAGGAAAATAAGGTGGAAGATGGTTTATTCATAAAGGATCATGGAGGTATGAATATGATGAGAGTTAAAAGTGATCTTATTTTCATGGATCTAGTAAACATGGATATTAGAATAATCATGGATGGTGAAAAATCAATACCTTTTCACATGGTTTCCAAGCCATCATTAACAGAAAGGATAAAATTTTCTCAGATCGATGAGGAGAAGTTTCAAAAAAAAATTACAGTTTTAAATGATAGGATATTGATCGACTTCATATATGATGATAGAATTTTGGATGTTGGGAAAATTATTTCTGTTCCTGATATATATTATCTAAAAAGGATTTTATTGATGGTTCCCAAAGCTCTAATTTATCTATACAACCTGGTAGCACTATGATGTATAGATATTCGAAGGAAATTTTTTTTGGGACAAAATAATGAGGGGTATTGTGGATTATATATCAAGATGTATGGTTTTTCAACAAGTGAAGGCTAGAAGACAACATCCTAGTAGAGTCATGCAACCTCTTCCCATACCTGAGTGGAAATTGGATGACATTACGATGGAATGTTTAATGGGTCTACCAAATAATCCTAGAAGGAATGATGTAATATGGGTCATTATTGATCTTCATACAAAGTAAACACTTTTTCTTTCATTAAGAGAAGATCTACCACATAATCATTTATCAAGAATATATATTAAGGAAGTTTTAATACTTCATGTAGTACCCCTATCGATTGTTTCTGATCTTGATCCCCATTTTACATCAATATTATGTAAATGTCATCAGAAATACCAAGATACAAAACTTCATTTAAGCACTACATACCACCATCAAACATATAGAAAATCAAAACGGATTATTCCAACCATAAAAAACATGTTGAGATCTTTCTCACTTGACTTTCAAGGTATGTAGGATAAGTATTTACCTATGTTAGATTTTTCCTATAATAATAGCTTCCATTCAAAAATTTAGGTGGCACCATATAAAGCGATATATGCAAATATATTTCACACACAAACTTTTTGGGATGATATTTGGAAAAGAAAACTTGTAGGCCCAGAACATGTTGAGGAAACAATGGAAAAGGTACATATTATCCAAACCCAAATCAAAGAAGCCCAATATAGGGAAAAGATCTATGTCGATAACGAAAGGAAAGATTTGGAATTTCAACTAGTAGACATGTTTTCATGAACGTATATCTATGGAAGGGAGTTATATGTTTTTTTAATAAGTATAAATTATTTCCTAGGTATATCAGAACTTTCGAAATTCGAGAACAAATTCGAGTTGTAGCTTACTGTTTGGAAATGCTGCCAAGTCTCCCCAAAGTTCATGATGTGTTCCACATATCACTATTGAGAAAATACATGTATGTCCCAAGGCATATACTCACCTATGATTAAATAGAACTAGAACTAGATTTGTACTATTGTGAATATCCAATCAGTATTTTTGATACCAGAGAACAAGTGTAGAGAATCCAGAAATCTCGTCTTGTGAAAGTTCATTGGAGAAACCATAAAATGGAAGAGACAATGTGGGAAACTGAGGAACTTATGATGAAGAAACACCCAAATCATTTTATTCAGTAATATTCTAGAAATTTTTAGGATGAAATTATTTGAAGGGTGGAAGAGTGAAACTCCCTAAGCTTTCATGGTACGCTTCTCTTTGAGGAATGCAATAGTTTGGATTATACGCAACTTCTAGTTATAGAATACCACAAATAAACAAACTGGTTATTTAAAATGTATTTATGAGTAGTAATACACAATTTGTAAAATTTAATTAAGTTTATTTTAAAAAATGGCCTTCATTTTTGTGTTCATAATGTAAAAAATAGCTTATGGTAATTATTTTTGGTATTTTTTTGAAAACATTCAATTTTTTTTTTGAATAGTTAAAAACACTGCATTATTGTTTAAATCCAACTTTATATTTAAATAAATTGTTTTAAATTAAAATTTATTTTAATGTAAAGATAGATACATAATACCAATATTAATCTAATGTAATTCAATAGGGTCATTTTATAATAATATTAGGTATATAAAATTTTATTGACCCTTTTAACGTCTTTTACCCATATTCTATGCACTTTTGTAAATATACATAAAACATAATTTTACCGCTTCTATAAATTGAATTTAAAGAATATAAGAAACATGGTTTACATGATTATGTAAAATTTGGTTCAATAGGAACAAAATAATTTTTTGGTGAATAGTAACTTTTGAATATTATTTACAACTGTTAAAAGTAAATAGGGTAATTAAAGGTAAAAATGATATCATAACTACACCAAAAACTTGTACTAGTTCTATTAGATAAATGTATTTCGACCAAAATCAAAATTATGAATAAAATATGATCCTTTTGATCAACATGGATTAGATAAGAACATTTATTGTTTTTTTATTTAAAGAATATTTATAAGTTTTAAATTCAATGTTTAATAACGAAAACATTTTTTATATAGGATTACACATAAGATAAATTTGACTATAAATATTAATTTGAAATCTAACAATATTTCCTAAATCATGGTATTTTATTTATAATTTTTATAAATTAAATAATTAAATTTATTTACAACACAATTATGATATAGTAATTACCTTATTAATGAAATATTATAATAAATATTGTTATAAATAATAAAATATATTTAAATTGAAACCGTTTATGCCCTAAACGAATTTGATTGTTTAGTATGACATGTTAAGGTTTATTAAATGTATTTTTTTCAATGTAATAATGTTATTATGACTATCCAAAAAACTGAATACTATATAGTGTCAACATTGACATAAATGAGTTTTTAAAACAAATATTATTTTATTAAATGATATAATACCCCTAAAAATCCATGATTCATCCGAAAGACATAGATAAGGTTAGTTATTTCATTACTAAACCACTTGAGGTTCTCTTGGAATTTTATAGTATGTTTATTAACAATATAATTTAAAAATAAAAGAGACATGGTTAATGTTAACTATTTAATAAAGAATTAAATGTAAATGATAATGTCAATAAGGTGACCTAAACATCTCTAAAACCAATTGGTTGAGGGTATTTCAAAACATCTCTACATTATACTCGAAATAAATTCATTTGGGGGTATTATAAATACAAAATGGTGTTATAATAAAATAATGTTTCAAGATTTTCCTAAAGTGACCCTCACTTCTCTTATAAAAAGGTATATCACCTTCTCTCAAATTCACACCTCAAAATCCATTTGGCTCGGCCAACCGTAGATCAGATCTCCTCCCAACTACCCTCAATTCAATAGAGGGGGCTTACATCGATTAGAAATCCAACATATGGATCCCTTTTATTTAAATCAATAATAAGCACACAAAGAAGAGGTAATTATTTCATCTCATCTTTCAATGTTCTTTTCTTCATCCACATCCACATTATTTGCTGTTTCTATAACAAAATAATAAATTCATTACCTTTTACAGAATTCGATGTTATTAAAAATATGGTAAAACCAAATTCATTATTCTATCCTTCCATTTAATGTCAATGTCACCATACTTGCGTGCATAAAAATTACCGTCTCCACATCGTGGTGTATATTGTTATTCAACTCATCATTATTTGGATAGGTATAATAATTAGTATAATTTATGTCAATAATAAATAAAACATGTCAATGATTCTATTTATATAATATACCATCCAAAGACCTATTATTTTACCATCAATAGAATGATATTTTCTCTCATTCGTACATATGGCATACCGTCTCCATGACGCGATAAAATTTCATTCCCCATCATAACCATTAAAGAAACTTTTTCATTTGATGACTAAAATATAATTGTTATGAACATAATATCATCCTGGATAGGAATTAAATAAATTCTATCCATAAAAAACATGACTTAACAGTAAATTTATATATTATCTGAGGTTGTTTAAATGTAAGTATCTACGGAGCCTTCTTTATCATCCAAATCAACATTTCTTAAAAATTTATTTCAAAACATTTATTAATATTTTCTAGAATATATGTTATGATCATTTATAACCTTATTTTACTTTATATAAAATTATTTTATTGGAATATTTCTACCATTTTCCAAATGAGGTACTTTAGGACCTTGTTGAAAAAATAATGAAATTTTTTTTAACTTATACGGCAGGTGAGTCTATTTTCTGCCATTATAAACATTCGAATCATCCCTTACAAGATTATATTAATATTTTCTAAATATTGGTTTGCATTACATTTATATTATTTAAATGTAGAAAGATAAATTTCACTCAATTAGTTTTTGGATTGATTTCATCCTTTTCAACATCCTTTGTTGAATTTTTTTTATTTGAAGATGATTTATTATGATACAATCATACATATTTTATTGTAGTTTTTTGGATATGTTTGATTTTGGATGTGCTATAATTATTATATTTATTGTTTATGTTTAAAGTATTAACATTTTTTTAGTTTTTATATGAATGTTTATGTTGTGGTTCAAACTTTTCATATGAGAAATGCATTGGACAAAGTAAATAATGATTGGGGTCTGCTATAGCCCATTGATGCATCGGTAGGTCTCATGAGTAAAATATGTGTATTGGTTCATGGTCTTGAATTTTTTTTATTTTTATTCTTGGCATGAGGCCTTGAATATGTGGTTATAATGTTTGGAATTATGCATTCCGTCGTTATTAAATTAGTTATTGATATTACATGTTGTTATTCGACTTGTAGAATATCCAAGTGAATAAGTAAATGGAATTATTTTATTTATCATTTCCATATTGGGAAAAAGTTTATGTTTAAAAGGCTTGTCTTTTAATTTTATACATTTCCTTCATATGTTTATTCTTATTTAGGAAATTTCCTACAATATTGTTATCCTTACTAAGCATGTGAGCTCACCACTTTCCTATGTGTAATTTTTCCTCGGATGGGAAGAAGTATATTATGAATTACCTAAAAGGATTGGATAATGGATATGAGAGTGTTCGACAGAGAAAATTTTTTGCCTTTTCATTTCATAATGAAATGAAAAACATATTTTTATTTCTAGTTCTTCAAAGGATACTAAAATGATTGGTCTTTCAGTATTTGATCTCTTGAGATCATGAAAATGTTTTGAAATAATGCTCCAACTCTTGGTAAATAGGGTTAGGGTATTACAGTTGGCATCATATGAAGTTTAGTACAAACCTTGTAAATTATATTTAGATAAACTCTTATTAGAAAACATTACCCTAAAATAGACTTTTAGGATTAGTATAGAAGATGATCCAAAAATTAGGTAATGTAAGTATTATGAGGGATTTCTTTTAAATTCATCATTTTCTAGATACTAGAAGTGGATATAGTTCTAGGACATATATACATAAGAAAGAAAACTTCGACAAGAAGTTTTGGGATTGACTAGGGGTATCCTGGTACACAAAAATGGGCCTTACAGTGCACCCAGTTTGACACTCCTTGTGGATATGCTTATGTTAATTCACATTTTATTTACAATCCATAATGAAGGATGTATGAGTAAATATTTTCAAAAAGAAAAAATTTGTCTGATTATAGATTATATGCATAAATTGTTCAATTTATGATAAGTATTTTACATGTTTGGAATTATGCATTTTGATTCATAAACTAATATAGTGTATGCCTTTATTTAGAAATGGTTCCAAGTGGATTCATTTGAAACTGTTTCAGTGCATGTATTCCATTTAGGGATTTCCCTCCTACTGAAGATAATTATTGTTGAGTAGTGTGATTGGTGCTGAACATCATATAACCATACTGGGACAACTCACTCAGGGTTTGACTAATATCCTTACCTGTATGGAGCACCCTCATCCAGTACATGGACGATCAATGTTAGACCACTTCCTGATGTAGCAACCACCAACATTCAATGGTACAACAAATCTATTTGTAGCTGAGAAATGGATATGTTCCTTGGAGATAATATTATATGCTATGGGGAGTAGAGAAAGGGAATAAGTGTTCATGGATATTTATCGCCTTATAAGAGATTCATATCAATGGTGGTCATTAGTTAAAAACAGAAAGGAGGATAAAGTAGTATCAAATATGGAATTGGGGGATTTTAAAAATCTTTTCATAGAAAAATAATTTCCTCATGAACATCAAGAAGATATGGAATGGAAATTTATGTGTCTAAGACCAATTGAGGATGAGAATATCATAAAGTATGAGGATAACATTACATGGTTTGCAAGGCATGTTGCACATTATTTACGTAACCCAAGAACTAAGATTGATCAATTCATTTATGGGTTGAAACAATTTCTCCATTGAGAATTATTCTTTCAATCCTTTTCATCATACGAATATACAGTCTCATGTGCAATCAAGACTGAAAAGTAATTCCCTAATTTTTATGACATTAAATATAAGAATGAAAATAAGATATCTACTAAACACACTAAAAATGGAAATAAAGGGAAAAAGAGAAATCATGACTTTCCACCATGCAGTAAATGTGAGAAGAAACACCCTAGTATTTGCCTGAAGGGGATGAGAGTATGTTACAAATATGGAGAAAAAGGCCTCCAAGATTGTGACTACAAGGGAATGAAAGGGGATTTCAATGTTAAATGATAAAATGGTATATAATTGGAGAAGTATGAAAATGAATGTGCTAATATTCAGTAAAACATACCTCATTAATGTCTAAGAAAACAAGTCCAAGATTATACGATCAATACTACTAAAGTTGAAGATTCTAATGATGTGGTGGAAGGTACTTTAATTGTTTCCTCAAAATTAGTCAATTATTTATTTTATTCTAGTTTATATAATTCTTTCATATCATCCTAGTTTTCAAGGGTAATTAGATATTTCCAATTTGACTTAACAAGGGAGTATTCAATCAAAACTCCTAAGGGAAATATCATAGCATCAAATTTTTTTCAATCATTATCCATTATGGAATATAAACATTATTTATAATTTGATATTACTATCATAAACTTTATTTAATTTTATATAATCATCCATATGGGTTGGGTTTCAGACCATGATGAGAAAATTTATTATAACAAGAAAAAGGATACAATTTTTGATAATGATAAAGAATAACTTATATTTAGAGAAAAAGTATTACCATCTAATTCTCATTTAGATCCTCCCCCAGTAGCTCTACTAAATTTAATTATTGGTGTGTAATGGAGTGAAATAACTCTGGGTGAGGAAAGGAATGTTCAAATATAGGATGTACCTATTGTTCAGGAATATGTTGATATGTTTCCAAATGATTTACCTGGACATCCTCCAGAATAAGAAATTGGGTTTTCCATTGACATATTTCTTGGTTCAAGGCCCATATCCAAGACCCATTATAGAAATAAACACTATGGAATTAGTGGAACTAAATAAAAAACAAGAGGAATTTAATAATAAAGGATTTATTCTACCTTCTGTTTCTCCATGGGGTGCCCTATTTTTTTGTTAAGAAGAAAGATGGATCAATGAGGTTGTGCATTGACTATAGGGAGATCATTACTATAACAATAAAGAACATTTTTCCCTTACCTCTCATTGATGATTTATTTGATCAAATTAATATAGCTCAATATTTTTCAAAGATCAAACTTTGATTTGGATATCATCAATTATGTGTAAAAAAGGAAGACATTCCAAAGACATAATTTCATACTAGGTATGGGAATTATGAGTTTATACTAATTCCTTTTGGACATACAAATTCACCCTCTGGATTCATGTATTTACTGAATAGAGTTTTCAAGGAATATAATGATGAAATTTTGGTGGTATTTTCTGATGATATATTGGAATACTATAAAATCTATGAAGATCATGAAAATAACATTCACATAATTCTACAAACACTTACATGAAATGAATTACATGAAATTTTTAGCAACTGTGAATTATGGCTTCTAGAGATTTCTTTTCATGTCCATATTGTCTCTAAGTATGGAATCTATATTTCACATTGTAAGATAAGAGCTATTCAAGAATGGCCAGCACCGATGACTATAATTGAGGAACACAATATTATTGGTTTAGCTTGTTATTATTGTCAAATTGTCCAGAATGTTTCCCAATTTCCTAACCCAATAACCAAACTAACACGTAAAGGAGATAAATTTTTATTGACAAAACAATGTCATTTTTTTAATAATTGAAGAGATGATTAATCAATGCTCCTTTCTTGACACTACCGTCTAGGAATTATGTGTTTGTTAATTATTTTTGATGCTCCAATAAAGGGACTTGGTTGTGTACTTATTAAGAATGGTAGAGTTATTTCCTATGCATCAAGACAGTTAACATTCCATTAAAAAACTATCAAACTCATGGTCTAGAGATAGAATCTATAATATTTGTTCTGAAGATATAGAGACATTATCTCTATGGTGAAAAATGAGAGAAATATACTGATCACAATAGTTTGAAGTATATTTACTCACAGGAAGAACTCAACATGAAGTAAATGTGATGAATTGAACTATTCAAGGATTATTATTTCACTATACACTACTACTTGAGGGATTGAAAATAAGGTGGAAGATTCTTTGAGAAGAAAAGATCATGGAGTTCTGAATAAGATGGGAGTTTAAAGAGTTTCTATGTTCATTGATCTCATAAATATGGATATGGGAATAATCATAGATGTTGAAACATCAATAATTTTTCAAATGGTTTCCAAACCATCACTAATAGAAAGGATAAAAAGTTCATAGACAGACGATGAGTAGTTTCGAAAAGAAAATTAATACTTTAAATCATGGTATATTGATCGAATTAATATATGAAGATGGATTTTTTAAATTTTGGAAAATTCATTGTGTTCCCAAAATACTTGATCTAAAAAGGGAATTGTTGGATGGTTCTCATATCTCTAATTTCACTATACACCCTGGTATCACTATGATGTATATAGATTTGATGGAACATTTTTTGTGAGACAACATGAAGATGGAGATTTCTGATTATGTGACAAGTGGTATGGTTTGTCATCATGTGAAGGTTGGAAGACAATATACTGGAGTATTCATTAAACCTCTTCCCATAGCTGAGTGGAATTTGGATGATATTATGGTATAATTTTTCATAGGGCTACCATAGACTCCCAGAAAGAATGATGAAATATGGGTCATTGTTTATCATATTACCAAGTCAGCACATTTTCATGCTATAAAAATGATATACCACTTAAATGTTTTGAAAGGATATATATTAATGATGTTGTAAGACTTCGTGGTGTACCCCTATTGATTTTTTCTAATCGTGATTCCCTTTTACATCATGATTCTCAAAAAATCAGCATAATTCCCTAGATAATGAACTTTATTTGAGCACTTCCTACCACCCTTAAACTGATGTAAAATCATAATGGACTATTAAAAACATAGAATACATGTTAATATCTTGCTCACTTAAATTTCACAGTATGTGGGATTAGTATTTACCAAAGGATGAATTTTCCTATTACAATAGCTTCCATTTAATTATTCTGATGGCACTATATGAAGTGTTATATGGAAAGGGATGTCTCACACAAACTTTTTGGGATGATGTTTTTGAAAGAAAACTCATAGGCCTAGAACTTTTTGAGGAAACAATGGAAAAGGTGAACATTTTCCAAACCCACTTTAAAGCATCTCAATGTAGGCAGAAGTTATCTGCCGATAACAGAATGAATGATTTATAATTTCAAGTAGGATGTCATGATTTAATTAAGTTATTTACATGGAAGGGTGTTATACAAATTCTTAAGAAGTGTAAATTAATTCCCAGGTAAATCTGACCATTTGAAATTCTCAAATTAATCAGAGTTGTAGCTTACCATTTGGTAATGATGCCAAATCTCTCTAAAGTTCATTTTGTGTTCCATGTATCACTTTTCAAAAATTACATGCATGACCCAATGCATGTACTCACATCTAATGAAATATAATTACAACTAGATATGTCTTATTGTGAATAGCCTATCAGGATTCTTGATACTAGAGAAGAAGTGTTATGAAACCAGAAGACATGTCTGGAAAAAGTTCATTGGAGAAACGATAAAATGGAGGAGGCGACATGGGAACATGAGGAACTTATGATGAAGAACCATCCGAATCGTTTTATGATGTAATATAATCTAGAAATTTCAAGGGAAAAATTATTTGATTTTGGGAAGAATGAAACACCCCAAACATCAATGGTACGCTTCTCTTTGAATAATACAATAGCTTGTATTTTACCCAAATTCGAGTCCTATCACATCGCATATAATAAAAGTAGCCTTTTAAAAAGAAGATATAAATAGTAATACCAAATTTATAAAAGTTTATTAATTCTATATTTCAAAATGGACTCCATTTTTGGGTTTTGAATGTCAAAATTATCTTAGAGTATTTTTTTTTTGTATTTGTTTTAAAAACATTCAATTTTTGATCAATAGTGATAACACTGCATTATTGTTTAAAACCAACTTTTTATTTAAATAATTATTGTTAAATTTAAATTTATTTTAAATTCAAAATAGATACATAATACTTATACTAGTCCAATTTAATTCATTGGAGTAATTTTATAATAATATTAGATATATTAAATTTTATTGCACCTTTTAAGGTCTTTTACCCACCTTCTAGGCACATTTGAAAATATGCATAAAATGTAATGTTACCACTTATATTAATTGAATTAGAAAAATATGAGAGATATGGTTGACACTAGTATGTAAAATGTGGTTTAATAGAAAAAAAATAATTTTTGGGGAATAGTAACATATGAATATTATTTACCACTGTTAAAAGTAAATAGGGTAATTAAAGGTAAAAATGATATTATAATTACCCCAAAAGATGTCCTAATTCTATTGGTTAGTTTTATTTCGACCAAATTAAACTTTAGGGATAAATTATTATTGTTTTAGTCCACTTTTATTTTATTTGTAAATTTAGTATATTTTCTTTAAAGAATCGTTAAAAGTGTTAAATTCAATGTTTAATAACTTAATCATTTTTTATATAGGGTTACCCCTAAAATGAATTCGATATATAAATATTAATTATAAATAACATTTTTTCTACATCATGGTATTTTATTTATAATTTTTAGACATTAAATAATTAAATTTATTTATGACACAATGATAATTCTATAATTAGCTTATTAATGAATAAATAAAATAACTGATGATATAAATATTAAAATAAATGTAAATTGAATCTTTTGATTTCATAAAAAAACTTTATAGTTTAATATGACATGTTAGGGTTGATTAAATGTATTTTTTATAAGTAATAATTTTTTTATTACCTTCACAAAAACCAAATACTAAATTGTGTCAAAACTGTCATAAATGGGTTTTTATAACAAATACTATTTTATTAAATGATATAATAATAATAAATATTTATGATTCATATAAATTTCATAGATAAGGTTAGATATTTCATTAATTAAACACATGAAGTTCTCTTGAAATTTTATAGTATGTTTATTAACAATGTAATATAAAAGTACCAGGAGACATGGTAAATAATAAACTATTTAACCAAGAAATAAATTTAAATGATAAGTATAATATGGAGACCTAAACTTGTCCAAAACCAATTGGTTGAGATTATTTAGACCCATATACACATTATCCTATAAATAAGTCCATTTGGAGCTATTAAAAACGAAAAATATTTTATAATAAATTAACATTTCAATCTTTTCCTATAGTGCCCCTCAACTCTTTTATAAAAGGGTACTTCCGCTTCACTAAAATTCAAACATCCAAAGACATTTTTCTTAGCCAAATTCGGCCCAAATATCCTCCCAAAAACCACAAAATTTTCATAGAGGCCTTAATTCCATAAAATCTCAATCCTAAGGAGCCCTTTGGTTTAAATAAAAAGGAATCTCCGGAAGAAGAGGCAATGGTTTCATCACCTCTTTCAGTGTTCTTTTCTCATTTCACTTCCTCTTTTATGTTGTTTGCAAAAAAAATATCAAATACCTTCTATATTATGGGAAGTTATTATTAATATAGTAAAACCATATTCATCATTTTATCCATCCAATGAATGAAAAATTCACCATACCTGTGTACGTACGGATTAACATTTCTACATCATGGTGTAGTTTGTTATTCCACACATAATTATTTGTATGGTTATAATAATGAGTATAATTTAATAAAATAATAAATATAACATGTTAATGATTCTTTATATATAATATGCCATCCAACTATAATTTATTTCACCATTAATAAAATGATATTTTTTCTCCTGCGTACGTACGACATACCGTCTCCATGAAGCGATAAGATTTCATTCCCAATCGTAACCATTAAAAAATAAATTTCATTAGATGATTATAAATATTTTTTAATTGAATAATATAATTATGGATAAGAATTAAATACATCCTATCCAAAACAAACATGACTTACACGACAAAACATAAAAACGAAAACTAATTAGTTGACACCTGAAACAATGATACTACGAAAATACTATTAACAATGTAATATTAGAGGATCATATATGATATAATTTTTATGTATAATTTAATAACAATGATTTAACCATCACATTGGAGGTAAAAGTAACCTAGACTAAGAAAAAGTACATGTTTTGGGTTAATTTTAAAATCTCTTTATTTTCTCTAGTATTTTACACGTAAGTATCTACTGGGCCTTCATTATCATCCACATCCATGTTTCTTAAAAATTTATTTCAATTTTTTTAATATTTCCTAGAATATTGGTTAATTTCATTTATACTCTTTTTTGACTTTTTATAAAATACTTTTAATGGAATGTTTCCATTTTTTTCCAAATGAAGAACATTATGACCTTTTCGACAAATTAAGGAAAGAATTTTTTTTAACATATATGGTGGGTTAATCTATTTTCTACCATTATAATATTTTGAAGCTTCACTTAAAATTTTATATGAATATTTTCAAAAAAAACATTTCATTACTTTTAAAATATTTTAATGTAGAAATTGACATTTCACTCAAATAGTTTTTGTATTGATTTCATTATTGTCAACATCCTTTGTTGGATTTTATACTTGTTTGAAGTTTATTTATAATGATAAATCGTCTATATTGTATTGATGTTTTTTTGATATATTTTACTATGGATATTCTATTTTTATGACAGCCATGGTTTATGGTTAATGTATTAAAATTTTGTATTGTAGTTTTAACAAGAATGTTTATGTTATGTTTCAACCTTTTCTGAAGAGTAATTCATTGTACTGAGTATGTAACAGGTTGGGCCCACTATAACACATTGATGCATCAGTAGGTATCATGAGACAAATTAGTTTCTTATTAAAAGGCCTCTAAATTTTTTTATTTTTAGTATTAGAACGGGGACTTGACTATGTTGTTATTATGTCCGACATTATTCATTACATCATTATGAAATTAGATATGGAAATTACATTTGATTATTCGACTAGTATAATGTCAATGTGAATATGTAAATGGAATTATTTGATTTATTTTATATATATTATTCTGAAGTTAATGCTTAAAAGGATTTTCTTTTATTCTTATATGTTACATTAATTGTTTATGCTTATATATGAAGGATTCTGCTATATTTAATCCTTACTATGCATCTGGGCTCACCCATTTCTTTGGATATATTTCTTCCAGGATATGAAGAAGTATATTATGACTTATCTCCATGGATAGGATAAAGGATATGAGTTTGTTCTACGGAGACGAAATGTTGATTTTTCATTTCCAAATGTAATGTAAAACATATGTGAGTATCTATTACTTCCAAGGTTATTAAAATGATAGGACTTTCTGGATTTTATCTCTTCTAATCATGACAATTTTATGTAATAATGAATCGACTCTGGGTAATTGGGGTTGGGACATTACTGTATTACACATCAATGGTATTTGTCATGGTGCATATGTAAAAAAACAAGAGCATGACACTATTTGGGGGATTTTTCATCAACTTACCTGATTGTCTCACATTCTTTCCCTCCAATAGAAGATTTCAGTTAAGATTTTGGGGTGATTGTATATAAAAGAGATAATTTGACATTGTGGAGAACTCATGATGATTGTCTCTGGCCATGATTTTAAGATCACAGAATGGTTTTTTAAGGGTTTTATGGAGTCATTATAAACATATTTAAATTTGAGCATAGTGTTCCACCATTTGTTATATTTCTAGATAAAATGAAGCATCCTTGTTTTGGAGGATTCACTGAGAGCCTTTGTGTTTTACTTTTGTTAGAGATGGGAGGACTACTACATTATGGTGTAGTTTTTATATAATAACATCAACCAATCCACTATCATAATTACAAAATTAATGGTTGTGTATGATAGACACTACATTTCACCATTATGGAAGACATAGATAGGTGGGTACCCATTTATGGGACTATAGCTGGTGAAAGTGATGATGGAACATGTATAGGTGATATGGGAGTGAATAAAGACTTCTTAGAGTCAATATAACCATTATAGTTGTAGACATGATAGGGCCATAGAGATTAAGTAGGGAGACTATGTATTCAAGATGGTATCTCTAGGATGGTTTTTGTATAGGTTTTCTGTGGTAAGATGTTATCCCATAGATTAAGTGTCTTATTCGATATAATATACTCTATTCTCAAGGTCATTTGCCAATTAGAATTACACACATAGTTGGATCAAGTGCATGATGTCATATACATGTTTTAACTATAGAGATACATGAGTGAAATATTTAACATTATTAAATGTGTGAGTGGGACATGAATTATAGAGCCATCTTTTTAGACTACCTGATGGTGATTAAGGTTTAGTAGGAGAGGATCCTTCATTGGTGAAGCATTCCATTAGTGTAAATTCATTTACAACATGAGAAACTATGCGAGGGATTGTGAGAGAATGATATAAAAATCTGGGATCAGTACACTCACCTTTTTGAGATAGTATTTCATTCCAATGATAAAAAACATGAATGTTGGTAGAATGTAACTACTCTGATATTCATGTATTGACTCTTAATAAAATTTTATATATTATTTTGGATGTTATTTCAACGATAGAATGGTATTACAGGTTTCATTGGGGAATTTGATTGATATATTTAATATATTAATTCATTCACACATATCTTTGTGTGAATAATGAATTCCCTTTTGATTAGAGTATTTTATTAGAAATAAGAGGTGATTATACATTAATAAATATGATGTTTAATCTAGGTGTGACATAATATATAATCGCATTGGACCCCATGTTGATGCATAATCACCCATATTAATAAGAGGATGAAATAAATTAACAATTAATTATTTAATTCTATCTATTTATGGTGATGAACTAACTCATTGTTTATTTTAACCCTATTATATAAAATAATTTAGTTTAGCTGTATAACCTCTATAGATTTTCATAGAATATGGAACACTTTCAATTTGACAATATTTGACGATGGATGTGCAGATTTGAGAATCATCAATTAATTTCAGCACGAATCATCATCAAGGAAATAATTCATTGATATGACCAATGGAATCATCATCGATTCATTCATCAGCAATGAGTGATTCAACGTTGCGGTAAAAAATTATTATTTTCATATTCCATTCCTATTATTTGAGTTCTCAATAATGATTTTTTTATTCTAATTATAATCCTTTTTTATCATGGATGTTATTTAATTTATTTCCCTTTGACCCCAAAATAATTATATTATGCTGGAGTTCTTTAATTTTATATCTATTTATGTGATTGTGATTAATGGATGGGCTCACAATTACCATCAATGAACTCACTTACTTTATTATTCCTCCCTCCCCATTTCATTGCATGTTTATCTTTAGTCTATAGATGGTAAATGATTCATACACCTATCCTATTTGATATGTGATCAATGTTAGGATCACATTTTTATGCATTGATAATTAAAACATTGATTTTCAAAAGCAGTGAGAATTAGTGATGGATTATTGATGGATTTTTTACTGTATATTAAGAAACAATTATTTTGTATGATAAGAGTTCATGTGGGGTTACTTGATCACATTCATCAGGTAATGGGTGGATGAAATATGGATACTAGATAGGATTCAAGCATAGATAATGTTTCGGGAGTATTCCATAAAGAAGAATGAGGCAGATCTGAGTGTTGAATAGAATCGTCGATAATAAGAGAATTTTCACTGAAAAAACCTAGATTTACACCATATATCATAGATTAATACACATAGTTTAGATTCTTTTTAGGGGTGGATAGTGTTTTAGGCTTTGTTACATATCACATTCCATGTGGCAAGTCCCACAGATCATGTGAATCTACATGTCTGATTGATTCGTGTACAATGATTTCATGTGTTGGACCCTATGAGTTTCCACACACAATGAGTCTGGTACCAAAAATCATGTACAATAGTTTTAAATTTCATGTCAGGAATCAATACACCAAAATACACTAACATTGGAGTACAACATCAGTTCATAAATGGAAATGATTTGTACTATTCATAGAATGTTTTACCTCACGTATATCATTATTCATGACTCGTATTTTTCTATGTGAGTATTCCATTATATATAGATTCATTATAGATCATGATTTTGGTATTTGTTTCAAAATTAGAGATATGATGTGTTGTGAAAATATCTTATCACTTGTTCCATCATGATTGGATGAAATCGAGACTTGATGTAATCTTCAGTGTGGTAGAGGGTTTGGAAACTCCATTGAAGACATACATAGGTATGTGTTCGGGTTCCCTATTTCCTATATTGGTAGGAATTTAAACCCTCTATACTCGAACTAGGGAATTATTCTTCAATATATAGATTAAAACCCACTCTTCATCACGTATAGTCAGGTCATGGGTCTTCCACCATTATGGGATAAGCACCCATTCAGTCATTTAATTCCATGAGTAAGTTAAGGTTCCTCCATAGATCTAGTAGAGTTTATACTATAATAATGGAATCAGGACCAACCTAGCTCATAGATATATAGATAGACTCGTTATCATTAACTGGATATAAACATTGATATATTCCTTTATAACTTTATTGTATGTTTAATGTGTATAACTGTTTTTTGGGTTTCTTTTCCCATCTTGTGAGTTGGCCAGACAATTTATTTCTATATCTTTAATTTTATTTTTGGGTGAATCCTATTTGGTATATATATATATATATATATTATCACCCCTACATGGGATTTTCATTCATGTTTATTTTATCATATAGATTAAATATAATTATAAATATTACAGGGTGGACCTTGTAATGGATGAGATTAGTAATACCCAGGGATGATTATCACAAGTTGTGGATGATATCAGAGTTAGTGAGTAAGACCTTACTACTCATTTATATTTTGTGCAGGTATCACTTTTCAATGTTGTCCATTTATTTTTCCTCTATTATATTCACGATTTATTTATATTTCATTAGTCAGGTTATTCTTTGAGTTTACCACATAATTTTTTTCCATTTGGGTTAATACTATTTATGTTATCCAAAAAATCTATGATATAATTTATGGTGTGTTTTTTTATATGTGATCATTATTCAAAGGCCACCCAATTGTATTATATTCCTACTCAGTGCTATAATTCAACCCCTGATATATTGGAGGGTGGATTGGTGTGTCACGCATAGCTTACTACTATTATAGGTGGGAGACATGTGGGTCAAGTATTGAAATATGTTTATAATCACATCATCATATGAAGATTTACTGATATCAAATTCATACACCTACTTGAAATATATTATATTGATTCCCTCCATTGAGGTAGGTCATAGAAGATTATGGCCATTTCTAGATGAGACGTGTGATGTTATTATCAATAAGGAGAGGGGCATGTGGTGTGATAATCCCTAAAAGATAATTAAATGTTATATAGTCGCAATTAGGGTTAGTCAACACTCATATAGTCAAGAACATTTGTGGAAACTCTATTGGAATGAAAGACTCAATGTCCCATGATAACTTGATGTGTTAGAGAATGGAATCATATGAAAATGATTGGTTTTTTAAGATACAATATATGGAAATATCTATATAGATTCACATGTTTGATATTGATCATTACATATCCCATTATCATCATAATAATTGTAATATAACCTTTATGATAATAGAAAAGTATGGGTTGGGATCTGCATGGGATAACATTCTCTAATACTAATTTATAGGATTTCAGAACAGAGATACTTGAAAACTATGGGGGGGTAATTTGATTTCAAATTTCAATGTTAACATCCTTCATTTTCATATTTCTATTCAAATTTTACACATTTATATATCATTCATGGATTAAATGATTTCACCAATAACAAAGAAACAATATATATGAGAGGTCGGAGATATAAAACACAAGATATATCAGTTACAAGGATAACAATATAATATTCATTAAGTAGTTATATCCTTGTTGAATCAGTGGTTATCATCCCAATGAAGACATCATAAAATTTTTAGAAATGATTAATTATTAACTAGATAAATCAATTGAATATAATTATACATATATAAGAATTTATAATTATATTATAGTGGAAATAAATTAGTAAAAACATTCTCTCCAACATCTAAGATCCTTCCTCTATATTTATAATGTTTTTCCTAATTGTAGAAATAGTGTTCACCCAAATTATTCTCTCAAGAGAAATGGGGGGGTCCAGTCATTACCCTTGATGTCATAATGAGACACTCATAATCTTGGACTCATATGGTAGGAATATATAAGACCATTCCACCTAGTACATTTCCTACAACAATACGAATGATACTTTTATAGATATATTTTATATCTTAATATCTCTATTAGGAATATAGATTAATTGATGAATATTTAATATAATTAAAATTATCTATTATATATCACCATTTAATCATATTCGAAAATCATTTAGTTGATTTTTGACCTGTCTCATTTTCAGTCAATTTTTTTTTTCTAAAAGATATTACATACAATTTTAGGGTATTCAGGATCTTTCCACTATTAGAGTTAGACACTCTCAATAATTATTTAATACATGATTTTATGTTGTTATATATTTCATCATGATGTATGATTTATGAAATCATCATTTCTACAAATACTTTATGAAATTTATCATTAAATATCTATGTATATCCTCTAAATCCTACCTTTTGTTACATCATGCACATGTGGCTTGTGACATAGCATTTCTGTATCCTCATGTGGTTTCCATAAGCTATATTGTGTACCAATCAATATTTATCAGTGAGTATATAAATGATATAACCACACTATCATTGAATTCATTCTATAAAGAGAGATTCATTTTGGTTTCCCCTATTATGTGATGTAATTTTTCACTTCACTAGATCTTGTAGCTTGAGCACTCTCATTATGATGAAAGACTTATTGGATCTTTAACCAACCAAAAACCAATATCGGAATTTTTATCATATTCAAATAATTATATTTCTATATATAGTTAATAATTTTGTAGACAATACAATAAAGACATGACTGATCTCACATTATATATACTCCTTTTTTACACACATATAACCCACCAACACAACCATCATACATAAAATTAACTCAATATTTTGTCAATTTTATAATGACATGACTATGACACTATAAAAGGGTATTTATAATTTTGGATTAAATATTTCACATACAATAGTAATTTAATAATTCTATAGTGTAATCATCAGTATTTATTCTGTGGTATCATAATCCTCATAATAGAACATGTAGTCCATTAAATTCAAATATCTATTTCTTTGTTAGTCCTTTTCAATACATGTAATGTTATCAAATCATAATCATGATGCTACATAATCACCTCATTATAATTCATCCATATAGTGTCTTTTATATTGATTTTCATTTTCCATGTTAATGTAAAATTGATGATTAAATCTACATATTCATTTCATTTTTCCAATTGAATGGAAAATTGACGATTCAATATTTATTCTAATTTCAAGGAATCCTTTTGAAAAATACATGGGAGACCAAAAAATATAAAACATGAATATATGAAATATATTATTTTTTCATTAACATATAATCATATGTAGAATCCACAGATAGAAATTTGTAGATGTTAATGCTATCACACCATTAATTTTGATAATGATTGTGTGAGATGTCAATCTCTCAGTGTGAAAGAAATCATTTTTCTAATGGAATCATATTTTATCATCATAAGTAATAACATGATATATCGTGTAATTTATTCTCCGTGTGATATTCCATTCCTCAAAGAGTTCCATGTGAGCTTGTCATCCATGTGATTTTCAATGTCTTTCTTGCAAAATTGATCCATGTTCCCTTTCAAGAATGTCCACAGTGATTCCACAAAGGAAACTAGTAGAATAAACTATTATCATTTTTCTTAAGGAATAATAGGTAATATCATCTCATGGTCCTCCCATATGAGATACTATAATTTACAGTACTCATATTCCATGGAAAACCACTCACATTATCTATGATCAATCGTTGATTATGATTATCTTCATTAATATTTATCATACTTAACTATCCTCAATAACATGAAAATATAACCCATTTGATGTATATCAGTCTCATCAATGTATCCAAAATAAAATATGTTCCATCATGCAAGAATGATATCATCCGTAATTAATCAAAAATACTACCAAATATAATAATTCAAGCATGGAAATCATCTTCATGATATAAATGGGAACATTCTCCTGTAATCAATTGTTACTCCTTAATGATTGATATGTTTCTAAAATTTGATCACACCATTGAAGAATAAGCTACTCATGCTCATAAGTAAATACATAAAACTATGTCAACTAGTGAAGGGAAATGGTTGAACATCCAAAACTGGAATACCTGGAATCCTTTGGCTAGGATGGGTGGTTGGATAAGTGATACTGTAACTAAATAGAGAATTTAAGAATCATATGATTTTTAATAATATTCACTAAATTCCATGATTCTTGAATTCCATGATAAGTGGGATAAGGTAAAGGCATGATTAGAAAACTATTATATGTTGAAGTCTAAATCCCATAATTTGTAATCTTTATTAGTAATTAAATATGTAATGCCTAAAATAAAGAGGTGGGGTGCTATATTCAGGTCCAAAATTTAGTGAACGGTGAGATAGTTATATAAATAATAACCAAAAATGAATCTAGTATGGTCAAACTAAACCATGAAGATGCCTGAGGAGTTGAATACAGGGAACCATGCTGTAAACACAAGGTGGAAGTGGCTTGGTTTGGTCAATAAGAAGAGGTTATGTTCAAGGATTGGGAAAGTATATGACATTATAAAGAAATTCCAACAATTATGAATTACCAAACATGAATGTTAAATATGTAAGGAACCATGATAAAATATTATTATATATTAATATAGAGGCTAAAATTTGTGGATGACTCTAATATATTACATGAATTGATAAATTGATTTGTCATCCATATTCAACATTTCAAATTTTTTTGTATCTCAAAGATAAAAATTAAACAATAAATTACAATCCATAATCCCACATGATTCATGATAGATGTGACAAACATGAGTAAGTAAAATATATCTCATATTACCTGATTGTTTGTAATTGGGATGAACAAGGTATTGAAAAAATATTATTATTTCTACCACAAAAATTACTATGAAAATTCTGGGATTATTATAAATATAATTTTAAGGGACTAATTCACCCTAAAAAATTATGGAAATAAATTGTAGTGAAACTCTAAGGGTATGAAACTACACATTAACACTGGTTATGTCAGAAACTAAAAATCTAGGATGAAAATATTTTGAATTGAGGAGTGTAGTAATAAGGAAAAGATGGTTGGAGATGATAGCTAACCATATTCAACTCATGATTTTCAATTCTTTATTTATGGAAAAGTCCAAAACAACCAAAGATTACTGATGCCCAATTTTAAAACATGTGTTACACCAAATTATTATTGAGGAATATACCTATATTTCATGAACCTTGTGTTATTATCAATGGGGTGATACTAGTGTGAACGTTTTTTTACCATAACCAAGAAGAGTTTATTCATAAGTGAAGGACTTGGGTGATAATTTAGGATCATAGGAATTAATATCTGGTTATGGAAAGAAGGAAGCATCTTAAGTAAAATTCAAGAAGATTGATTATTACAATATCATACATTAGAAATATTGATAAGGAAATTCAATATAGATGGAGGTAATATAAGCTAATATATTTCTTAATGGACTCAAATACTAACTTAGGGAGAAGAACCAGACAATTTACTCAATAATTTTATAAAAGGGGACTGATATGATTCATGGAAATGTATAGTTTATTATTAAATTGATTTTATCAAATTGGTGGCTCTTAGTTTTGGTTCATAGATCATGGACCATCTTTAAAGTGAATAAGAATAACATAGTGCATGGAAGGTCGATGTTACCTGACATAAATAGAATAATTCCATTCATTGGGATGAAATTAGTATAAGGAATGATTCATACCTGGAGCTAAAATGTAATATCTACGTGTCAATATACATCCCATTAAATAGAAATCAAACCACATACAGTTAATTTTAATTATTTGGATGGTGAGCAATAATTGATGAAGATATAGTGTGTCGGGAGACCAAATATATAATAAAGTGAATGCATAGTAGTTGACCAATTTTGGAATATTTTGAATTTGTGGTAATTGAGTAACATAATAATGAAAGGGGCATTCTATCAAGAGAGGAAATTGGTTCAATTATTTTGTTTAATCATCATATAAAAATACATCAAGCATACTATTAAAAAATATTTAGAGAGGATTGAAACAAAAAATTGAATTCGATAATTTATCAGGGATAATAACCATATATTTTAATATCAATCATTGAAGAAGAATATATGTAATTTATCATTGTGCAATAATGATATTACCCATGTAACATGACATTGTGTGGTAAGGATGATAACCATATATATTAATGTCATGTGGTGACGATGATCCCCATTTATATTAACAAAATGAAATAATGAAAATCCCCAGAGTGGACTACACATCTTACTTCATTAAGATCCTTCAATTATTTAGAGGATTTATGTGCTACCTATCCATGGTGATCAATGAATATAAACCATTACAGTACACACTATGAATGAAAATGGTTATTTCCCACATGGGTTCCAACATTGGATCATTTCTTCATGGAATCATTACTAACATTAAATATAAAACGTAATCACATTGAAAAAAAGAATATAGTTAAACCATCTTATTATGCACTCAATTCTGATGATTTTGAAGAACATCAATTTTATAAAATCCTTGATTATTGATTCCACATTAGATTCCACAAATATCATACACAATTAAGACCACTCATACTATTTCATTTTTTAATAGATTAATTTCTTATGTGATTTTATATGAACCTCAATGGTAAATATTTCATATGTTTCTCCCACTATAGTGTAAAGGGTCACTTAGGGGGATGTTTATGTTCTGGTGTGATATAAACAACATTAATTATGGAGTTTTTCTAGAAAACCCATCTGGTCATTATCCACCTTTTTGTAGAAAATTATATACATGATTTTTTTAATTCATAAATATACTATTTTACGTCATTTGGTAGAGAAAATTATTATTATGTTGAACATGGTACTTACTGTATATATTCTTCATCTCAACGGACTATAAATATTCTCTGTTATCATTATGAATTGTTAATAATCATTGAACCAATGGATTATATTGAATCTCCAAAAATCTATCACGAACTTTTTCATGAACACAATTAGGGGAAAAAATTCCAGTCAAATTATGATGATGTTTGAAATAATAAGAATAAAGAAGAACTTTCTTTGTTTTGTTGGAGGATATGGAACCATGACATCATGTCCCCATATAAAAAGGTCCAATAGTTCTTGGTAGCGTGGAGATGCTATAGTGGTTAATGAATGATGTTATCATGACACTATAATGTTTGTATAATTTTAGTAAACTATATACAATTATGAATTAAGAAGGGATAAACTAGCATAGCATATAGATTTGGCAGGAGGGATCCATCACTATTTGATGAGTTCAATATAGGCCAACATAAAGATCCTAAATAACAAGAGGAATATTTCTTCAGATATTCTTTTTAGGAGTAAATCATCAATGATATTAATGTATATAATATTAGTTTTCTTAAGTAAATCATAACAGTTAAAAATTTATATCTTCATGTGAACCCATTCTTTCTCAACTCAACTCAACGAGATCATTCATTACTGGATATAATCTTATATAAAAAACATCTTATCATACCTTCTGAATGTAGAAAGGTTATTCTATAATTCTACTTGATAATATTTTTAATTTATTTCATTCACCTATTACTCTTTCACATCAAGAGAAATAAAATAAAATCACCCTAATCTCACCACATGGATTATCATGTCAAATTGATCTGGTTCAATAAAAAATATAGAAATGTTTTTAGGGAATCATATCAAGAGTTTTGGGGCCACCAAAAATAATACACATTTGATTAGATGGTTTGAATCACCATTATATAATGAGAAAAATTCATTACAGGGGATGAGTTCTTTGTTTTGGATAGTATAATAACATTAATTTATATGGTGACCATCTCAAAATCATCTTTAATATGCATCCAGGAAACTATGACACTGATATCTAACCCAATTCTAGTAATAAGGGTATGACTTTTTTCTTCATTAGTAAAGAATTACTCTAAAAGGAGGAATTAATAATGAATTAGGGCCTCTGAAGGACAAATGAGGAAAACTCTATAGAAAAACTTATTGAGTTTCCAGTTATCCATTATCTTCCTAGTTAAACTTTATAAGGGTCCATAGAAATGAATCTACCTAAATTAATGAACATTATTAGTAAAGATAATTACAAAGAAAATAAATTTGTAGTAAAAGGAATATTCTTTTGATGTATAGTGCTTGGATATGAAATATACCCGTTTTTTCCCTTTTATACCATTTGTAGGGATGAACATAAATTCAAGATTATATTGGAAGACTACCCACTATTTTGATCTACTAATTATCGGATGATTAATATTATTCATTAGTTATTATATTTGTGAGAATAGTTGAACCACATGATGATGAATATAATGAGGAAACTTTTAGACCCAAAAGTCCCAAGAAAATAAATTATTACTTATAGAATAATATCTTACCTCGACATTTATCATCATATAATTTATGTAGTATATAATGTATAATGTTTTCAAAATCATTTTATCATTAATCATCTCATTTTTAGGTCGAACCATTAAATATAAACATTGACAAGGGATTAAAATTACCTACAATAATGGTAATAAATGAAAATATTCCATCCTAACACCCTTTAAGTCATATCTGCTAAAAAAAGTTACATAGAAAGGTAATTTGGATGATTTACATGACGAATTTATTGTCAATATAGATGTGAATATATCAGATTGATATTCCATGAAACATCCTAGTTGTACTAATCAATACACACATCATGGGATTCTTCTTGTGGTTACAGATGCATATCTTGGAAAAAAAATATCTTAATATCAAAAAGATGATAATGGAATTACTTTCATTTAACCAGTGACTCATCAATATAGAATTCCACCATCTTTCCCAAGAAATGATTAAATATGTGATGCATGTCGCATTGGAAAGTTACTCTAAAAATCATTAATGTAATAGGATTCACATTTTATAACTCTATTCCCAGAGGCACCCAACTAACTATACCCCTTCATCTTAATGATCCACATAGATTTTATTACATCTATAATATATGTCTATATTAGAGGGTAAATGAAAGTGATTGCATTAATTTATCAAAAAATCTATGAATGAAATAATGAATTTATACTTTGAGCTGTGATGGGTGAGTTATTGAAGTTAATGTAGGCCCTAATCATCCTAAATTTTCTCATATGTAGGTTAGTTTTGACCAACATCATATGATACTAGACCTATTTCATAATTTTTTTGGATAAACATATAATTTTTATCTTTATCCAAGAATATATATTAGAGGTTTATAATTTTTGTGTTCCCCCTTATATCCATGGTGGCTAATAATAATTCACAAATGATGAGTAGTGACCATAGGGTGGATTCATAGAGTCTATAAAATTATAAAAAACATATTTCATGGTTTTGTTTCAATAATGTTTTGTATTACTCATGGAAATTGTGATACATGACCATGTCGATCATTTATATAATTGGGTATTCTTATATATTGAGGTTCACTTGTGTCGAATTTTCAATTATAGTGGAAACTATTTATTCAATTCAATGTGGGGATTCAATAAACTCTTCCTCCTTAGATATATGAGGTATGGTGGGTGAACTCAAATCATTTTATATGGACAGTTTTAGAGTGGGATAATATTCTCTTTTAGAGGGTGAATATTCTGAAATTATAAGAGCCTCCATATTTAGAAAAAACTTCTTGTTAGATGATGATATCCCTAGTAAATATAAAAATCACCTACACCATTCACCCACCACATCGAAACATAACATATCTATTTATTTCTAATCAATCCACACTGGCCTCTGGTATACATGAGTAAGACATGGAATAAAGGGAATATAAAAACAATTGACATCACCATGGGTGAGTGTATCTAGGGATTAGTTCTTTCCAACCCCTAAAACGATAATTCGGAAAAATGTTTTCACATTTTTGTCTTCGTACTAAAAAAATGGATCCCTATTTCAAGGTTAGTTTCATTGAGATATTTAATTAGTAATGGGATACTATTCTTTTCCATGGAATCTGTTAGGTCAAGGTGTCTATTTACAAGTCCCCCACATGATTTGGGGTTATTTTTCAATACATTTTTATATATGATGACAACATAATATCCCCAACACAAATGAAATATAGAATAAGAAACCTAGAGTATCATGACTCGGCTATTGTGATATTATTTTTTGGAATGAATTATATGATGAGGGGTGAACATTATGTACGTGAATCTTTGAAATTACAAGTAAATAATTGAATGTTGTCTCTTTGGAGAATACTATGAACTAAGTATTAGATACCAAGTCACTAAAAAGGTTCTAAAGAATGATTTTCTTTGGTATCCCCCACTAAATCTTTTGAGACACCTTAATTTTTAGGTTGGTTGAGGATAATAATCATTTTTGTATCCAATAATTATGATCATTTAGGTTAAGGTACTAATAATCATTGATCCATTTTACACTACTATACAAATCACATCAATGATATTGATCACAATTATGACATAATGGGGAAGTACTTGGGCTTGTATAACCATGACCACATATTCTTCTAGGAAAGGAATAATGGAATGAAAACTTTCATGTTCTATTAATTATATATGCTATGTTTTTATAATAACCCAATCAATAAAAAAAATTAGAGGTATATTTATGTACTCATTGAGAGATTAATTTATTTCTTTACACAATTGAATTGCATCATGTATTGAGATTCATGTTAGGGTACTACTGAGGTGATATGTGACACTATACTCTCATTCTAAGGTCTCATTTATATTCCCAAGAAGAATTTCTTAGACTAGACGCGTAGAGGGTCTTTTTGGTTGAATCTCTAGTTCATGGAATATATTTTTATTCATCAATAAATTAATAAACAAATACGGTTCAACCAAATGTTCAACAAGATGAATGTTTGGAAGGGTGGCACCAGAGTTCCTAGATCGAATTTCATTTATACAGATCCTAAAGAAAGGATTTATTTATTATTCCAGTAGTGTTTTTGATATATTCATGGATAGTGTCTTGTGACCCATGTGTGTCTGGAGGATATGCTCCCTTACTCAATAGTGTCTATGAGGGAAATCACATGGGATTTATATACTGTACTTATTTTCATGATTAGTAAAGTGGACCACTACCTTGATAACATTGATAAAAAAACCATCACTCAATATCAGTGTAATCAATAAACATATAATGATGCATGTAATCTACACCCAATGTGGGTGGCATGGAATCCATGAGGGTGATGACTGGCCTAGTAATTGGTATACAATATTTAATACTATTATTATATAATTATTAACTTCCTTGATATCAGACCCATTATAGATCTTATGGGACCACTCATAGACTGGTTTCAGTTTGGGATAGTATTGGTTGATTTAGCCACACATGAACTATCCCATGGGCTCAAACAATTGACTTTTCAGCTACCCAATTACCTAATATTATTATTCATTTTTTCAAATTCAATTTTCATTTCCTAAGATCTTCAATATCATCTAAGATGGATGAAACACATGTGTTATTTGCATGGTATTAGACTTACCCCACCTCACCCTGATCAATAATCTTATATATTTAATCCCTATAAACTCCAATTAGATTTGAAACACATCTCTAAGTAAATTATGAATGGGTAAATATTTAGGATAACTATTAGTATCTACCTCTGGTGTTTTCGTTGTCTCTATGATCTTGAGAAAATTGAGTTCCCTAACATATATAAAGTAGTAAACAACATTTTAATTCTTGATGGAATAAACCTTTTTAGTTTAGTTCTTCAAGATATATTACATTTCAAACCTACAAAAATCCGTGATAATTCCTCTATAAATATAAATAGAGAAGATGATATTTTTTTAGCACCACACGATATTTGATTAGTTGAGGGGTTGATGATTTTATCATAATGATCATCTCAGATTTTCCATAATTTCACATAGGTGGGGGATGTGGTGTATGATATTTTCAATTGGTTAATTTCATTGAACCCTCAAGGAGATTCTATATTTTAGAAAGCTCTTGAATCAACATTGATTAATCAGGGGGATTAGTGTTTTTTAAAACACATATTCATTGTTTTCCATACAAATTCAAAAACAATTCACTTATATGAGTTGTGTGTTGAGAGAAGTTTTATATCCTTTTCATTTGGTGATGAATTCAATTAAACGTTTTTTCTTCCAAAACATGAAATTGGAGAGGTATCTAATGATTATCCCTTAGAAATTCAAGCTCACCTTAAATAGGAATTCTTGGTGATAATCCACACATATATTGATGGTCCTTGGATACATTTTTTTTAAAGAAAGGATAGTCCCTCTTGTTTTTCTACAAAACAATTTACCTTTAATACCTATTATTGCTTAGGGGCCCCCATAAATGGGACACCGTAAAAACCACAGAGCATGAGGGACATATATAGGTCTCTAATGACATTGAATGACCCAAAACACATATATATGAAATTTTATAGTGTGGGATGTGATTCTAAAATTACAGATATAGATTTTTCATGGTCCATAGTAGTTCTCATTGTGTCTTGAGGGCTTCAAGATGAGCTGTGAGGGAATCAGACAATATTTCCATAGAAATCTCCCACTGTATCCGCACCCTCACTGGGAGGCTAACCCATGTGTGAAAAAAATATGATCTATGGTATATAAATAAATATATTCTATTGTAGGATATGTGACAGTGACATTTAGATTCTACCATGGGTAAGGGAAGTTACTTACATCATCTACTATTAAATGATTACAATTTGGAAATTTAAGGAACTCCGTTGGGAGATCACCCAGTGACATTTCATTTTCATATTTGATAGTTTGGTGACCTCAATGGAGCTCAACATTACTATTACAATAACAAATAGCTTCATACATTTCAGAAATAATAAATTTATCCATATTAATTGTTTGAGTGAATTTTGTAACACCATTGGGGGTGGTGATTTATTTTCCATTTTTAATTTTCTAGTAGGAAAAAATCATGGAATAATAGGAAGATCCACTTTTCCCATATCCTATGACTAGTTCTATATATAAAAACCATTATTAACCAAAACATGGTTAATTTTCATTATATTTTGATGTTATTATGGCATACATTATGAAAAAAATTAGTTTAATACATTTTACAATATTTTTTCATCTTTTGTTTCATTGTATTTATATAATATTATACTTTCATTTTCTCATTATAATTATTCTATTCATTTTCATATTGTTGAACTGACCTCTATTTTTATAAATTAATTTCATTAGTATTAATAATTATTATTTCTCTCATTAGAATTCATATATCATATTTTTCAAAGTTGTTATACTCATCACACGATGATGGAGTTCTCGTTATTTGATTATTTTTATCTTCTTCAATCCTGCACCTATAAACCAAATTATGCATTTTATTTATATCTTGGCAACAATTGAAGGATATATTATGGGATCATTATAAGGGTTTATGTGGACTATATAGGATTTTATTTTATACACATTAATCCTAGTGTAATTTCATTAATTTGAGATTTATCTATAATGTTTTTTTTCTTCTCCATTTCATTGAATTTAAAAACTCAATACTTCAAGTGATTACATGATTCTATATATCAGAGTGATCATGAAAATGATCCTCCAAGTGTATAGGGGCTGAGCCTTCAAATTTTATAGAGACAGAACATGTAAATGAAGAGGAGTATCTTTATCTCATTGAATGGATACTAATTTAATTAATGATAAAAAAGTTTAAGAAAACAATCCATCTAATATCTACCTAAAAACAACATAGGATCAACCCGTATTCAATTATTATTTTTATTCTAATATTCATTCATTTTTTCTTTAAATTATCAATCCATAAATTCTTGTACACTTCACATAAAAAACCCTGGAATAGAATTTGGGTTTTTCATGGATAAACTAATTTCTCTACAACTATTTAATAATTACAAAAACATTTCATATATAATCATTTCATCATCTAAGTAAAATATTAAATACATAACATAATAATGCATGCTCATAATTTTAAAGCCATGATTATATTATAGTAAGTGAACATTATATTTAAATAAATTTATAACACAATGAAGAGTTTTATATTTCAAGGAAATTTAATTCTAATTTGGTAGAATTAATTTCTATAATTAACATACAAGTTAAAAATATTTCTAGAATGAGTTATTGAAATATTCCCATAGAAATAAGCATTTATTTATAATTGAAAATGTAGTATTTAACAATTAATCCATTTAATTAATTTTTTTTAGTAATGTGATGAATTTTATATTTATTTATTATTAATTTAATATAAATAAATATAATATCTTTTTGAGGTAATAATTTATATTTTTAATAAAACTATTTTTTGATACATAACGTCTTTAAATTTTAATTAATTATAATAAGGTTTATTAATTAATGATTTAATTGAAATATATGGAATATATATCTAAATATATTAATTTAAATTATATAATTTTGATTACTTATTATTTAGTTAATGAAATGCCATCTAATTCTTCAAAAATACATTTCAGGAAAAAAAATCATCACTTTTGTAAGGATTATTTTTAAGATAAAATTTTCAACTTATCAAAACTGAATTTGATAAAATGGATTCCATATTTTTAATTAAAAACATTTATATTATTTAAAAGTTTGAACATAATTTTCTTTCATAATGAATGTAAAAACGGTATAAGTTGATTACCACGATTAAGGTCAAAATGGGTTTACTGGTGGTTAATATAAAATGATAAGTGTTAAGATGGCCTAAAAACATAATCAACCATTTTTTAATTTTATTTGGTCAATTACCATATAGAATTATAATATTACTCATTTTTTATCTATTTTTTCAACATAAATGACATAATAATATTTTAAAACATTAAAAAATTACAAGTGTGTCACTCAACTCAATTATAAAAGGGAACCGCTTCCCGTAAATTATTAACAACTATTGAGACATTTAGCACAGAGAAATACTAAAAAATCACGTACCAACATCAATATCCACTTTCCAATTGTTATTTAATTTCCAAAATACT
Source organism: Viscum album (assembly GCA_963277665.1). NCBI lineage: Eukaryota > Viridiplantae > Streptophyta > Magnoliopsida > Santalales > Viscaceae > Viscum > Viscum album. The sequence goes on along the minus strand of OY728122.1, from coordinate 811,240,257 downwards.
AACCATGGGTTCTTAAAAAGATATCATAATGGGGGATTCTCTAAGAGAATATAATTGTCTTTATGATGATCATTCTTTTTTCACATTTTCTTTTACCACTTTAAATTATATGAAAATAATTCAAATATAATAACATAATTATCTCACATATAATGAAATTTTATTATTCTTATGGAATAATATTTATACAAATTACTCTTCATCAAATGTAAAAAAACAAACAATCATGCGTACAACGAACTACCACCTCACAAATTGATGTGATTTGTTTTCATAATCACCTCACATGGGTTGTCAAAATAATGTAAATAATTAATATACATATGATAATTTTGATATATTATTATTTTTTAAAATTTAATATATTATATAATTATATACTCTTTCATCTATTAAGTAAATTATAACATCAATCATGAATATATAAAATCATTCATCTAATCAAAGCGGTTTGATAAATTTTCCATTTCCAAATTTGATGATTATTTATAAAAATTCATAAAAGATTTAAATATTAAATTTTTGTCATTAATATAATTCTCGAGATGATTAAACTGTATCCTACGCACCATAATTTAATCTTCCATGAAAAAAAATCATTATAAAATGAATCAGTTAACACCTATAACAATGGGAAAAATGAAATAATATTAATGAATAGGTGATAAGATGTATTAAGATGATCATATATGTTATTAAAAATATTAATATAATCCATGTATAAATTAATAACATGTTTAAAACCATTATACATTATTTTTTCGAACATTAAACTAAGGGGGGGTGTGAGGTAAGAGATTCAATATCAACTTCCACTCCATTGATATATATTTGGAATTATGGATCTATTTATTTTTATGTTGTGAATATAAAAAAAAATTATGTATTTAACATTAATAAATATTTATTAAGGGTGATTAATTTTTTAATTCAAAGTTAATATTTCTATTGTTTTCAAACTAAATGTTATCAAATATTTAAGGATTTATTTTATGATCTCATGTTTAGGATTATATTTATTTTCATTGAAGAAATAATAGATTCAATAAGTCATTAAAATAATATAATTTACTGAAATATATATAATTAATGATTTTCTTTGTTTTATTCCAACATTTTCACCCCTTGTAATTTGAATAATGAAATCAAAATTTTAAAATAAAAATCTATATTGCTTCTATTTTTTATCAGGTATATTTTTATTTGATGTCCATATTTTTTAAAATTGTTTAACAGAAGTAAATAATATTTTAAAAAATAATTATTAAATAAAATTTATGTTGCCCATGACAATTTTTATTATTTTAAATGAATATTTATTATGTTTGCTGAAAGCATCATTCATAAAATTAATTTTTAATTGTAAAATTGTGTTTTCTATATAACTTATATGGAGTTAACATAAATACCCACTAGATTAAGAATCTTATTCTATTTAACATATTCTATATGTATTCAATGGTTTTACAAATAGAACCCTTTAATGAAATATTATATTAATTTTTTTCTCCCATTTTATTTTATTCCCCAAAGAACATAATTTTATTTAAGAACTCATATTTTTGATGATTTGATAGAACTCATTATCCCTTATGAATTTTTTGGTCGTCAACATTTTATTCCAACATTGACTTTATTGTGATCATTATAAATTATATGATAAATTATGTTTAAAAAAAATTATAATGGATATGATTATTTCCAAAACCACTTAAAAATTCTATATATTGTGTTTTCTTAGGAAAATCATTTGATTTATCGGGGGAATCTTGAAATTCTATACTAAATATAGATATTTTTATAAGTAATATTTATTGTGAATTAAATTGATCATGAAATATATTAGTAATTCATTGGAAATGAAATGGTTGTTAGTTCAAGATTATATATAGTATTTCAATTGATTAATAATTCTCATGAAATAAACCTGGTGGCCAAACTTATTAAATGATTTTTTTGGTGTATACCACACCATCTATTAAACTTTCTTATCATAAGGGATTTATAGAATGTATCATTATGGATGAGATCATAAAACCATATGTTATATAATTAATTTATATATTATATAATTATTATTATTCGTGATATTAATTCATTGATATTATCCATCAATGCATTTTTTCAATGTTATTTACTAAATGGAATGATTCTTCAGTTGTTTACACTGCCATATTGATTATGCTATATTTACTCTTGATAGATTCCATTGCATGTAATCCTTATATAGAATTTGATATCATTCTTATTGTTATTATTTCCCTAATATTTAATGAATTAGTCATTTGAATTATTTTAAAAATGAAGAATATTGCGTAAAAAATATTTTAAATTTTATTTTCAATGTAAAATTTGATGTCTGATTGAATCTGGTTATTTGAGACAACTAAACTAATAGATCATTGGTGATGAGTTCCCATATATCTTATAACAATTATATAATATTGAAACCGACTCTAGGTTAGAGGGTATAGGTTTTCGACATAAATATCATAAATGTTTAGTGTCATTGGATAATAGGTACATAAAAACCATATTTTAATTAAAAATATCTATTATCAGAAAGAAAATTCTTCAGATACATTACCCTTATAGGATTATCATAAAAAATAGCCTTATATATAAATTTGGAAATATTGAATCATAAGATGGTAGATCTCTGAGTCTCCATAATTATAATCAAGGGAGATATTAGTGAATTATATTTAGTGAGATTATGATAGGAATATGTGTATGAGAACATGATAATAACATATAAAATAACACCCAATAAATAATGATAAAAAAATGAGTCATAGTATAAGGATAATAGATTAACATAATACATGTGTTTAACAGTGAATCCAAATTCATGAAAAGTGATGCTTGACACGAACATATAACATAAGAATACAGAATGATCATAACATTATAAAATAAAAGCATTGTGAACATGCTTTTGGGGTATATTAAAGTCAAAAAATGTGTCTTATAAATACATGTAACAATCCCATAATCAAATTTTTGAGGAAAAATTTATATTTGTTGTTTTGAATTTCCACGGCGACCTTGGTCCGCAAATAGTGCTAGTGGTACACAAGGTGGGATGTTCTGCAACATCAATTCAATAGTTAGAGGGTCTTAAATATTGTATGTTTGGTGGGATTATCTGGAGACATGTAGTGTGTGGGAGACATAAATGAGACATTGGTGGAATGTAATGATTTTGGGATTAACCCTTCTCGATGATGAAAGATCTACTAATATGTGCTCTAGATTTCTTTGATGGACGGTGTGTGTGTGGGGGGGGGGTAACTCAAAAGAGGCATAAATGGTGTGAGAGGAGTATAGGGGGAGGCTTCATGGAAATGAGGACTCTATACAGGGATCCCATAATGGATTTGACATATTAATTTTCGTAAAAAAGGGAAAAATATAAAAAGGGGGTTAGATACCCAATTGTAATCCTAGATGTGGTCAGAGAATGAAGAAACCACATTCAATGCTAATATATTTGGATGAATGAGATGGTATATATTTTCCATTACTATCTAGTTGATGTTGTCATTTATAGGGAATGTTTTTTGGACTGCTTTAAAGGTCAGTTACTATGGAGAAAAATTATCACTAACATAGTGTGTATTTCTTTTGGGTTTTCGGAATTTTTTCCTAAAATGGAAATATCTTAAGAACTTGTACCTCTAGGTCTTTTGACTATGTAAAGGTTACCCCTCAACCATTAAAAAAGGATTAAAAATAACTAATAAAAAATAAGGTATTAGGGTGTTTAGGAAAATATTTTTGAACAAGTATAAACAATTAAAGGGGAATTGATTATGATAAGAACATGAAAAAATGTCGACACGATAATTATAGACATGAAACTAGGTCTATTGAAACTATTATTGATAGGTCATAATTTTTATAGGTCCACACATAATGTTTTGAACATAAAATTAGGCTCATGACTATCATAATTATATCATGAGATATAAACATTTACCCAATTAATTATTGATATATAACATTTTACTCACACCTACCATAAAAAGAAAACCATACTTAATTATTCCATAACATCATAAAAATAATCAAAATTTCATTATAGTGTAATAAACTAATGGGAATGAAATTTGTTTCATGAAATCATGCTTAAAATATAATAATCATAATACATTCATAGAAAGAACAATTATAGTAACTAAATATCATATCCCCTTTTAAGAACAAAAATCCGCATAGGATATTGAAATTGTTAAAAAAATATCTGTGATAAATTCATTTAAATTATTATTTAAAAATCATGAGAAATCATATATTTTATTTCTGTAAATTTTTCAAACTAAAATTATAAGAAAAATAGAAATGAAACACACACATATATAAATATATTTAAAATAATTAATACTTATAATAGATGATTCGGGTTTAATGAAATAAATTATGTAGAAAAAATTTGATCATGTTGTATACATTAAAGAGTAATTTTATTTTTACATTTTTGTAAATGGTCCAAAACAATATATGTGGAAAAAATCAAAGATTCCTTTTATAACATTTTAAATAAATTTAAAGAATGTCAAAATCGAATTTATAAACCATTTTATGTACTGGTAAAAACATCCATAAAACAATTTTAAGAACATGCTTATGAAAGGTAAATATTTCATACCAAAAGAAGGGAAATAATGCTAGATTTTTTAAAAAACATTATTTTAGTAATTTTTGATTAAAAAATAGAAAAAACTGGAAAAAATAATTGGAAAACTCATAAATATATATAAGATAAGAAAATAAATTCTATTTAAAAGGCATGATTCATATAATTTCCCTCATTATATGTTTAATGTATATAGTCCCTTAATGAAATGAGATTGTAACATTTAATCTTACCTCATGTCCTAAATATATTCATATAAAATATTAATATAATATATAATAAATATACAGTTATTATAAATCAATACCAAAATAATAAAAATCTTATCATATAATTTATCATTACATTATAATTACAGAATATCCATTTATTTAAAAAATTTCATTAAAATCCACATTTGGGTGTTGACTATTCCATTTTCAAAGCATATTTCATATCATAGGTTCTGATCCTTTCACATAGGATATGTTTTAATCATCTTTAGAAACATAATAATTTAATTCGTATAATTTTTATTCACTATATATAATTACAAACATTTATATAATGTTTTTTAGAAATAAATTGCATCATTTATGGAGACTGTAGTCTGTATGTATGGACAATTAACATTTTCAATTTTATAAATAATGGAAATAATGAAATATATAAATTAATTAATTATTATAAAATCATAATAATTTCATATATGTCATATATATTCATTAAATATGTCTTTATTACCATCCATGTTAATAATAAATGAAAAATTAATCACATATCTTTGTGGAGGTGGTAGTCCACATGTACACTTGAGCGATGTTAACTTTTTCCAAAATGATATAGGGTATGAAAGTATATAATATTTTATATTTAAATAATAATAATTATTGTTTATACATTATATATTTATGTGTTAAATTAATTTATTTTATAATCCAGGATATAATATGATGAATAATGAAACACATCACTTCGTTGATGTGGAAGTCCACACGTACATATGAGAAAAACCTTCATTTCCCATAGGATGAAAAATGAGATAAAAGAAGTTATATATCATAAAAAATAATATTTATGAATATTTAAGAAAATGACGATATTAGGAAATCAGGGTTATGATAGGATTGATAAAGCTATAAGAAAAAACAAGTAAGAATGAACTCGGTTAAGATTTATAGATCTTATATGCTAAACAACCATTGGAATACACATTAAGCCTTCAAGGATGGTAATTTGATGAGAATAAATCCTCTAATAAGTGGATATTAATGCTGGGAAGATACATGGGAATTTATTTTCCAAAATAGTGTACTCATGTTTCATGGATAAGTAGAAATAGAAGGAACCCTTTCATAGGGGAGATGACTGACATAACTATAATTATTCTTATCGTTTAAATATTATTGGTGTCTTACTCATGATAAAGTGACACTAAATATGTAAATTTTTATGAAAATGGTATAATGTTATAAATAATCCCATACAATAAAAATTAATATGATATTTTGTGACCTCTTCACAATGTTTTAACACTTACTGACTCATTTTACCCATTAATTAGAGTGAAAATGTTTTTATCAAGGTTCCTATTCATAAAGAAAAAAATTCAAATTCACTTAATTTTTATGTTTGAACATATTAATTACAAATATGTGATTACATTTTCAATATTTAATTTATATATTTGATATAAATTAATTTTAATATAAGTGCACAAAATGAAATGATTTTTTTTTAATTTCTTTTAAACACAAAAAAGAAAAAATAACAAAATAAAATAGAAATTTATATTAATAAAATTATGTAGATTACGTTTAAAAAGTATGGTATTATTTTAATTTCAACCCAAATAAAAAAATAGTCATTTTAAATTAAATAACATAATGAATTTAAAACATTGTTATAATAAAAATATGCATTTTCACCGTTCATTAAAAAATAAATATTTTTACAAATATATCCAAAATTAAATCTATGATAATTTTAACATTAATATTTCAAAAATTATTCATTTTTACATAATATAATTTATAAAAGTAAAATAAATTATTTATAATATCCATGCATAAAATGAAATAAAACCCAAATTCATTGAAAATGTATTCTGAAGCATTAAATGAATCAATTATCATTCATTTACTAAAACCTAAAATTAATATAATGTAAAATAATTTAATTGGATAAAAAATTAAATAATTATATTATAATCATTTATTAATAGTGATTAATCTAATATTTTAATATATATGAACACTATTCACATAATAATAGATTTATAAAACATTATCTCATTTACAATGAAAATATCATATATTAATTTCTAATCGATTGATAAAAAATGTATAATTATTTATTAATTTTTTTAGGAAATAATTTTTCAAATATTTCGGTGTATTTAATGACTCATAAATAATTGGAGTCAGGTTTAATGAAATATATCAAAATATTATTATTTATTAAAGAGAAGATAAATATTCCAAAATCTGAAGTGTGGTACATTATACCCCATTAGAACACTTTGTCCCTTTAATTCTCTGACATTGATAAAAATGATGATTTTTCTACCATAACACATCCTTGGGTTTCCATGTAGCTTCCTGAAGCTTATAATAAACTAAAAAAGTTTTTCCACATGGTTTGTCTTGTTCGGCCACACATTCCCTCTTCAATATAGAATAACCGATAGGTGCTCTTTATAAATAAATTATTTCTCCAATATTAGAATCTCTGAGTTTTTTAGATGTGACTTATTAAGTTTTAACTATATCAAAAAATATATATGGGTCACATCATGAACACAAGTGTAGTTCAGTGTTAATTCCATGTAATATGTTACCATTGCAATGCGATCAAGGTTCTCAAAATATATGATATATAAATATTTATATATGAAATAACATTTACTTCTTTATAAATATCTTAACGTTATTCCATAGATATATTCATAGGAATACCTTATCACTAACTTGAAGCTCTATATCTGACTGATGATGGTCATCATAACCAATATATAGACTCTGATCCATCAAAATGTTTCAATAAATGGATTTATCCTTTTATACTACTTTCATAGATATCTATGGTCCTAATAAAATTTTCCCAAATTCATCCAAAAATATTGGAGTTTTACAATTCCTGCCTTATAGTTCTACATAATGATCTGTCTGAATGATATTGTGGAAGATATTATTGTATGAAAATACAACTAATTTAATTTGTTGTTCCAAGACAACTTTGAAATAAAAATCGAAAGGTATCAATATTTATTATATAGTTTAAATAGTCTTATTGGACATACCATATATTCAAGGATGATATAAAATTATAAAGATCAAATTCATTTTCATATCATGGTGAATACTTATCCAAACATTTGAGGTAAACATTGTATCTCAATCAGAAAAAAATAAAATTCTGCAGTCTATAAAACAATATAACCTTCTTAATTTATATAATTTTAATTTTACTAAATGATACATATTATATTATAATAGTAATGTGAGAAAACATTGTAGGGAAATAAATTATAACCAAAATGGAATTATGGACATTAGATATATTGGGGTGTCATATGATGAAATTCATGATGATGTTTTCTCATCATCATCCTTGTATGATTAATGGTTTTAATGTCCCTATAGAATTATTTCACTCATACTTAACTTTCTGAAATTCTAGATATTGAGTTACATACATTGAAATATCCTTCTCCATGATGTACTACCATAATTTATCTTTTAGAACTATATATAAATATTGTTGAATCCAAAATGAATAGCGAATTATGATATATAGGGTTCATCCAATATAAATATATTCAATTATGGTTTTTATGGGACACATACATGATTCCTAAACACAATCATTCCAGTACTATAATAGTTTTATTAAATAAAATTGCATTCCTTAATTTTTTTCTCCACAACCACCTTTTGTGCATCGTTAACCATCATATAAATGGATGGATAAAATTTATCTAAAAAAATAGGATAGATCCACTTTTTGTATAATATGAAAGTGTATCCTCTAAAAAATATAATTATTGGATCTCTTTCATTATTTATAATTGAAAAACTAGGATTTTACTTCAATCTTGATGCATCGCCCACCATGTTCACCTCCCCTGGGTGGTAATGTATTGAGTCATCATAATCCTTAATAAAATATAACTTTCTACATTGACTCCTAGTCAACTATATTTATATGAATATATACTTACTTAATTTATTATTCATATATATTTCACACCATTAATAATATATCTAATTCTCCTATATCTATATCGTAACACATAGCGAATCAAGATCTAGATCATGATACAAGTATTATTTCCCATTAACCGTTAATTATCATCATGTATATGCTTATACTATGTCATTTATATAAGAACACATCCTATAAACCTCTTTATTACATCACATTAAACCGAAAACCCTTTAAAATTGTGCGGTAGGTTAAACACAAGAGTATTGACTAAACTTCTCTTTGGTTCCTTAATATTTTCTCATATTCATTTATCAAATGGAACATATATTCCTCCCATGTTAGCATGGTTACCAGAATGGAAATATCTAGGAATTATCTCACAATGCATCAATATTATAATTCAAATCCAAGAAAACAATGGATTTTTAATATCATAATTGGTCTAGGAAATCATTCATTAACCTTTTTCATAAAAATATTTTTATACACAATCTTTCTTTTAATCATGTTACCCATGATTGATAATTTCATTCAAAAAATTTATAGTTCATTTTTTGTATAATTTATTTGTTATCATCATCTTCAACATGATCCTAAAAAATGATCTTCATGCTCTTCCTTACTATTTGAATATACAGAAATATCATCCATAATAATTACCACAAACTTGTCAGGGTAAACCCACATGAATATGGCTTTACACCCATGTATATAGTGGGTGAATTTGTGAGTCCAAATGGGATTATAAGAAATGAATAGTGTCTATATCTTATATGAAATTATATCTAGGGTAAATAATCCTTCCTAACCCCCAATTAATGATATCCACAATAATGATCAATCTCAAAACATTATTGAGCTCTATGGTATTGTTCAAATAATTCATCAATAATGGGTATATGATATTTTTTCATTATAATAATATTTTTTAGTTAATAATAATTTATGAAACTATGCATTGACCCATATTTCTTATTAAAAAAATAATAGGTAATATCATCATGAAACACATTGGTTTATGAAAAAATTTCTATATTCTATAACAATTTCTTCTTCAATTCTTGTATCTCAATTTTGACCATCCTATAATGTCTTTGAAATTTGCATAAAACCATGTATGGGTTTTCGAAAAACCTAATTCATAATTCAGGGTAATAATATGAAAAATTTCAATAAACTCATCAACATATTCCTAAAAATAGGAATATATTTAATTTTTAGTCTCTTTATAACTATTTTAGATAATAACTCTTCAGGAATCAGTAGTAAGCCCCATATAATGTAAGTTTTTTTCATTTGTAGGTCAGGTTCATACTCAAACTTATATATCATTATTGATTGATTTAAAATATTAAATGTGACACCCAATTCAAGAAAATTGATTTGGGATCTATATAGAGAGAAATAATCCATTTAAAAAAACATCAAATTCAACTAAAGAGAGAATAACAAGATTTATAGGAACCACATTTATATACATTTCTGTCATAGAGGATCTATAAACATGAGATACGACCCTTATACCATTTTATGTTTTCACTAACAATTCATCATCTATTGCTTATAGATATGAATTTACATTCTAATGGACATTAAATTCTATAATAGAATTCTTTTGACTAGTATCAAATATGATACTTCAATATATGAGTGTAGTTTTCATTATCTCAAATTAATCTTTCTATCTTAGATCCCATAATAAAACCAATATAGTTAGAATGTGAATCAGTAATCACTAATCATATTAATTAATAATATAATCATAAAAATCAATTACGGTTACCCAAGAGTTACCTAAATAAATATTACATTACTTTAGATAACTATTCAATTCAACCCACAATAATACACTCCCAATGACCATAAATATTTGTGTTTTTGGAAACTAGATACATTAAAAAACTCATTTCCAAGAAATATATTCAATATATACCACAATATTCTTCACATATATTTTCATTCTAGGAATATCACACATAAAACCCTTCTTAACTTCTTAGGGAGAGTGGAAATAGAAGAAGGGGTGAGATCTGATTCTCAGTTAGTATAAACATGGAAAATATAAATCGATGATCTTAAGTGAGCATAATATAAGAATAAGGGTTTGAGAACATGACCATAAATTAAAAAAAATACCCAATTAGTTGATATTATCCATAATGAGGAATGGTATGAGGTTATTATCATAGTATTATATTGTTGTATAATGATGAAGTGAAAACCGTTTTACCTAGAGCCTAAAATGAGCATAAAACATAAGAATATATACCAAGAATATATATAAGAAATAATTCAATTATGAATATTTATAAACACCAAAATGTATACTCATCATGCCAAAGACATGAAATCAAGCCACAATATAAAATTGTGGATATGAAACATGATCTAAAAAATTGTACATGTAATAATATGAATAGGTTAACGATTAATATTGTTAACATGAAATCATGTTCACACCTAACATAGTTATCTCATGATATATAAATATTAACCCAATCCTTAATAAGTCTATATAATTTAATTTTCGGTCATCACCTATTGAAAATAATATATATGTGTTACACAATTAAGGAAAACATTCATCATTTCTTCATAGCCGAATTATCTTATGCGAATGACACGGGGTTCATGAAATCATCCTCAAAAAATAATCACTATAAGAAATCATGAGAAATAATGTGGATGGTATCACAATATCATATCACCATTGAATTATAACAATATTTATAGGATATTTTCATAGCTAAAAAATATATTTTTTAAGAGAATTTAAAATACACTTTAAAAATCAAGAGAAACCATCCCTTTTTCATTTGGAAAAATTCAAAAAAAAATTCCCCAAAAAATGGAATATGATTTTAATTGTAAAAAAAATGATGAATTTAAAGTAAGATTCGTGATAAATTAGTAAAATGAACATGGTATCATCCTATCATTCAATATATATTAAAAAAGTACATTCTTTTCACACTTCATTAAAAAGTAAAAAGGGACTTTTTTTGAAAACGTTTTAAATGATTATATTTAATCATTTGAAAATAAAGTAATAGTTGATTAAATTTACTTTTTTAAAATATTTCATGCATAAATAAAACATAGATAATTTTGTTTTTAATAAAATGGATGTGGGAGAACAATTTTATTGACTAAAAGAAGATAAATAAGGCCATATTTAATAAAAATATTATTTCAATCCTTTTTAGAACCAATGAGAGGAAGATGTTACAAATTATTCAACAAAAAATAACAAGAGAATAAAAAATATATGGTGTTAAATTATTTGGATTATATAATTTCCACCAATTTATTTTTTAAATAGTCATACATGAAATGATATTAGATTATAGTATAATATTTATCTCATGTTTTAACATTATTCATATGCACTCTTCACCTATTTCATAAAAAATATAGATTTGTTATAAAAAAATACACTAAAAATTTAATACTTATGTTATAATATATAATTTGACTTTAATTTGAAATTATCTAGTTATTAATAATTCTTTATTAAAATCTTTATTTGGGTGTTACGTATTGTGTTTCCCTTGTATGTTTTAGTTCAATGGATACAATTATTGAAGATTAGTTATAATTTTGACATCTATTTAATATTAATAATGTCAGAATTATCATTATTATTAATTAAATATACACTTAAAACCATTCAAATAATATAGTGATGAAATAATAATTACATCACTACATTGAGATGATAGTTTGTATGTACACACCAGTGATGTTTTCAATTTTCATAGAATAGAAATAAAAATGATAAATATAAGTAAATCATTATAAAATCAAAATAATATAAAAAGTATCATATATTTTGATTAATTATATATTTATTACTATCCGTATTAACAAAATTTTAAAAGGAATCAATCCACTTCCCAAAGGTGGTAGTCTACACATATGGAGGAGTGACATTATCATTTTCCAGAAGTTGGGAGGGTAAGAAAGCAGATTTAATTTTAATTTAATAGAATTAAAATAATGTTATAAAAATTATAAATATCATTTTAATTAATATATATAACCATCCATGATACACAATGATGAATAACAAAACACATCACTTTGTGGACAAGGTTGTCGACATATATACATGAGTAATGTTTTCATTTACTAAAAGATGGAAAGAGATATAAAAATTAATATAGCATAAACATTATAAAATTTTAGTATATTTCATATAATTATTCTACTATACAACCAATTTTATGATAGGTTTGAGGTAGGTTGAAGTAAAAAAATAAACATTAAAGACCATTGTTTAGAGCTTCACCTCTTCATTAGAAAATCTCCCTTGTCTTTCAACTTATGACTTATAGGTTGGTACATTAGAGAAGAGAAAAATATCTTGGATGTGGGGAGGAAATTGGTGATAATTTTTTAGTATTTATTGAAAAAACTAGTTTTATAAAGGGGTGCGTAAAAGTTAGAATAAGGGGTGTCTATTGATAAGTGATGGGAGTTTCATACTAGTAATTATTCTAAAATTTTAAATATTATAAGAATATTACTCATGGTAAAGTGGCCCTAAAATGATTATATTTTAAAGATAAGTTGATAAGTGTGTAAAATTACTCATCCAATAATAAGTTCGATGAGATTTAGCAAAATTATCATATTTTTTTATCCTTAATTATGCTTTTTACCCCTTTATCCTGGTTAAAACATTTTTCCAAGGATACTATAAAAAATGAACAAAAATGAAACTGAACACCTTAATAAATTTGAAAATCACTGTATAGAATATTCAATAAATTATTTAGGAAATATGTTATATAACTCAAAGAAATTAATTTTCGTATATTTTTGAAAAATACAAAAAGAAACATTTTTTAGAAAAATTTATTTTTATGTAATAAAATACATTTATAGGAAATTCAAATATAATGTTGATTTACAGGTTATTAAATATATTATTATTCATAAAAGGGATTTAATTTTATTTAAAAAAATCCAAATAACTGTATTACATTTAAAATACTTGATTTAAATAATATATAAGACAATTTTTTAAAATATCATCTTTTTTAACTATTAACTTTAAAATCAATATTTTCCAAAAAAAATCCCTAAAAATCACTCAATAATATTTTAATAATTGTTATTTTATTTTTTTACTTTTATTATGGGAAAAATTAAAAAATTGGTGGAACATAATTATAATATCCATTCATTAAATGAAATAAAAACATTTTTGAAGAAAATGTAATACTGAAGCATAGAATGAATTTATTCTCATTCTATGACTTGTAAGAATAAATAAATGAATTTGAAATAATTTTATTAGATATATAATAAACTCATTTAATTATATTAATTTATCAATAAGGATTAATTTCATATTTTCTTATAAATATAAATTATGCACATAAATCAGTTTTATTAAAAAAAATACTCATTTACATTCAAATGAATTTATCTTCATTTCTAACCAATTGATAATCTAACTATCATTAATTATTCATTGTATTAAAGGAAACCATTATTCATTTATTTATATTGTATAATGTAGTTCATCTATGCTTATTGTCTTATGTAAATAAATATATAAAACACATAATGTATAATAAATAGAAAATATAAATTCTAAAATTGGGGTGGTGTTATAGGTTCGACACCCTATTGGCAATTCAAGCACCCACTTATGCTCCTAGGGTAAATTTGGTCGAACAAAATTTTGGAACCATTATCAATGTCCCATTTAAGTAACATATGCACTATTAATCTATTTTTACTATAATTTCAATATTCACAACTCCTGTTTAATTATATTTTCATATTTCAATTCGTGAATGTCCAATTACACATGATATCATTTGAACTGGTTAGTTAGGGATCATAATCCATTGGTATGGGAACAAAATGATCCTAGGGGTGTTATAATTTTAGATACACTTTATTTTAATAAATCAAACTCAAATAATAAGACCAATTCTATATATGATTTTCCAGATAACCCCATCGTAAACATGTGTAAGAATTAAATTGGAAGTACAAATGTGGCATCCACTACATTGAGGAATATTGTGAAAAAAACACTAAATAACCACATCATACCTACAAATATTATTTATTCCACACTAATTAGACAAACATCACAGTTATAAGATAATTATATCATTAAACCTCATCTCCCGAATAATGTTTCCAGCTTTCATGTTATACTGTTAGAGATGTATTACCTTCTCATCCAAGTGTTCAATGATATAATTGAGAAAATGTTCCCCCATCATCAAAATAAGTCACTCATGATGAAACCCTATAAATATTATATAAAGTATCAAGATATTTATTTGGTAAATAATATAAAAATTTTCCACCTCCATTCATGGGTCCAATTACAAAGGGGGTTTTACACATAACACATTCTCAACCACAAGACAATTTCAGAAAAAATTACATTTAAATTATTATTGAAAAATTGGTATAGTAATTTTATAAAAGATAAGATATGTTAAAATATAACCTATATATGATAAATTATTATTATTATTTAACTCAAGGAAAAATATGAATCCATTACTATGTTTTAGGATGAAAAAAATAATTCATTATTATCATGTGTAATGGGAACTTCAAAAACACAATTTAATTATTATTATAAGTATCTAGAAAGACATTATGAACAATCCAAACATGGGGGAATTCTCCTTAAATTGAAAAACCTACCAAATATTTTGGGATTTACATTATTATTGATAATGAAATATATAGGGATAAAGTTATTTTTTTCTCTAGGAAGGTCCAATAAATAGACATTTAGAAAGCCAGTGGATTTCAATTTGTTGAACCTTTTTTAATACATTGTGGAAAACATGACCATATAAAATTAAATTTCTAGACCATTTATTCAGATAATTAGGTAATTCTTTGATTACAATATTGATATTTAAATTGTCCAAATTTTATAAATTCTAAAAACCAAAATAACTTCATTCTATGATATAATGAACAACCATGATTTTGTTGGTAGGATAATCAATAACCAAGTCAACTATGTGGTCTAAATTCTTACAATTCATTAAATTATCAAATATGTAACTAGTTTTAATATCAATCATTCCAATATTGAAATCCCATAATTTTATTACTTTAATAAATATAATATTCTATTATATAACTGAGATTTCCACACAGGATTATCCAACACAACCATTACTTAATAATTTATAATGAAATTGGCGAAAATTAATTTTTAGGATTTCATTAGTGAACATTTAATTGAAAAGAATTTAAAATAGATTGAAACACATTCCCACCTAGGTCATAACTTCCGAATAATAATGGTAGAATCCATTTTCTTGTAGGAATCTCATGTGAATCTCAATATAGTAACTATCTTACTCGGTTTGAAAACTACTGAAAAACAAAAAACAAAAATTATTAAAACATTATGGATTCAAAAAATATCTATGTAATGATGAATAAATACACTTATAATATAATAAATATAAGGATAAAATAAATTAACAACTACCATCCAAATAATTCAATGTTTTGACCTATTTCCTCAAAGAATGAGGGGAAAATCTATACCGAATCACAGTAATACGATAGGGGAAATATAATCGTATGCTAAATTCAATAACCCAATTCTTACAGAAATAAATAACATATCCACCAACTAAAAGAATCCAAATGACATGCCTAATTTCAAAATTATGTTCTCAAATAAAAAATTACCTTTAATAAAAGTGAGTACCACAATTTTGGGAACCATTCCCCCAAAGTTAAAGGGTCCTGATTAGCTGTTCAACAATGATGAACATGGAAATAAAAAAGATTGCAATGATATATGGTATCTAACTACTAGTGTTAACCTCATTTTATATGATTTCTACTATTTTATGGATTTTGAGGACATCCAACCCACACATCCCACTATCCAACATTCTAATGAAAGTGTTTGAATAAGAGAGTGTATCTTAATGAATTTATGGGTAAAATGTAAAATTTTCATTTAGCCTACTAAATTAATTTCCTTAGAGAATCACCCAAACATAGTTTGTTGGGAAAAATCCACAACCACCCATGGTTCTCCATTGTTATCAATAATCAATTTAGTCAGCCTAGATAGGAATAGAAACATGACAATAAGCATTGGGATATAACTATTAATCTAAATATATAGAATATAAGCACTCAGATTGGTAATGATGAGGAGGTTTGTATTGTGAATATGATAAGTTCAACTAGAAGTGGACCCATTTATAATCCAAAAATTGGTATTGGATGATTATGTTAATAGGAATTTGATTTACAATATTTATATGAAAAGGAATTTTCTTATTTTCTTGAATATCCAAAATATATCCCTTGGATAATTTTTTTGGCCCACCAGTCTTTTATCCATTAGTATAAATACTATAATTTGACTCTATAACTATTTGATAAAATGAAATAGAAATTATTGATGCTAAAACATTACTAATAAATCTATAAATTGGTCCTGATTGAAACTCTAAATCAACCTAATGTGATCTTGACCTACTCGATCTTGAACATAAGGTACATCGTTAATCACATAGGTATAAATTAATAGGGTATAAAAAAAGGCATCCCATTTTTATTAGTTATTCTTTTTAATGAAATTAATTTATAATTTTAATTAGTTTCTTAATTAATTATTAAAAAGTAGTTGGATCACCGTTTCTGATATTCCATGGATTATCCCACTCCTCAAAACCCATCAGATTGTTCTGGAAATGGATTCTAAACCCTACTACCCACAATTGTGTAGTATGAATCATAATATAATGCATATTTTGAAATACTAAATCATTAATATTCTTAATTTTGGTACTTGGTATGATGGATGGTTCTTATAAAACTAATACCCTTTTACTAAGTGGGTTCAAGGTGGATATTTGAAGTCATTTTTTTTCTCATACATATAATGTAAAATGATAAAAAAGTTTAATTTTAATAATTATATTGGATTATTATATTTATAGTCATCGTAACCCATTTATTTTTCTATGGAACTATATTTTTGTTTAGGTTTTTTATTTTGGAGCTGATGAATTTATGGATTTTCAATACAGTCATGTGATTTCGAATGTTTAACCCACTCTTCAATCATCCTTGGGGAGAACATGTGTGACAAGGATATAGAAAGATAAATTTATTTCTATTGGGTACTTATATTCAATGCATGTGATTTTATTATGTTATTTCATTTTAAAAATCATTCTTAATCTATTCTTCTCCAAATTCTTCCTAGCTTTGAACTAACTGTTCACTCCTCTATCAACATTTAGTGGAGATCCATTCAAAGTTAGGGGTGAAAATATTTTTTTTGAGAAAAATGTATTTTATGTAAAATTTAATTTAATTATAAATTAATGAGATAATATAATTTTGGAAAAATGAAAATTTAATGTTAATAGATTTTACATGACTATATTTTGATATTTTTTCATTTTTATGTTTACTTCCCTACATATTTTCACTGGGGGTTGTAAAATATTATTCTCCACCATTAAAATATCGATTAATTTATTAAAAATTATATAATCAAAGTAATTTGGACTATATGGCGTGAGTTTTAGTTTATTGTGACTGTAGTTTATATTATAGGATTTAAGATCACATTAAGTTTAAACTGAGCATCCAAAAGAATGGATAAGAATAAAATAAAATAAAAATATAGATATGTGAATTAACTAATACATGTTTTTTGACACTTGGGGATAGTTATTACATAATTTTGTTTCTAGAGATTTTCCTTGAATCTCCATTATAGATAATGGAATTAATATTATCTGTGAAATTTGAAACCTTGGGATGTGACTCCATAGTTATATTTCCCAAAAAAAATCTATTCAGTTATGTTGTGGATAAAAAAAATTGATAACTCTGGTATTTATTTCAACATAACACTATTATATTTTCCACATAAATATTAATGAACCCCCCGGACTTTTGTGATGCAAAGCACATATTTATGCGTAATTGGAATTTGATGATGGGTACTAGTTAATTTTAAACAATTAAAAGAAATAAGTCTGGAATATTATTGTGTATTAATATTGTAAATGTATTTTTATCATATATAGTATTTTTTATGTGAGTTAATTTTGTATAACATTGTATTTTGAAAATTTCTTGGAAAGAGAACTTGAATATTGATGTTTTTTTAGAAAGTAATTTATTAGGGACTATAAAAACTCAAATGGGGGAGTTTAGATTTTCCATAGAGATTGGTGATATTTCATTGTTTTTTATATATTAATCACGTTCATAATTGTTCATTAAAACCAATGTTAATTAATTTTATAATTTAAACATTATTTCTCAATATATAAGATATTTTTAAAATAAAAACTGATTTCAGTCCATTTAGGAATCCCTTTGTATAAAAATTATATATTAATAATTTAAATTCAAATATAAGGATCATGTTACTTAATTTATGGGGGAATATATTTTTCTCTCTAGAGTACAGAGATATTGACAATGTAAGTTGATTATTTTGGGCCTTGAATCGATAAATTTATATGAAACTTTAATTGGACCCCCAGGAAATAAAATAGATATAGATCCTAGAATTCACATCCAATCATGCTAAAATTTGATCTAAATATAGTGTATTTAAATAAAAACATTTCATAATACTATTTCATAGGATATGTATAAAATTTTTAAGGTGATCATTGTGGAACAAGTTGATGTTTAAAAATAGGGCATGATTTCATTTACCAAAATAGAATCCCATCAAATATATCATCACATTAAAATATTTTATCCAATTGTGATAAAATATTACTAAATTTTCTAATACATCCTATTACATATATTTATATTCTAATAACCATTATTATTTTCTCACCGTGAAAGTGACTATGGAATTACAATGAGGAGAGAAAAAAGAATGCATGAAACCTTGGGATTGATGGAAAATAAATTCTCCACCAACTGTTCACCACAAATTGGCCTACATTAGGGAATTTGAATATTTTATAATCCATTATATTGAAATAAAGGCCTCATAATATCTATTTAATGATGACTTGTGGTTGGAAATATTGGACTTTTGTTGGTTGTTAGTTATATAATATTATGATGTCATTTTTTCATTGTAATTGTGGTATTCATTTGTTTGTTGTATATGATATCCCTAGTATTATAATTAATATATTTCATTCCACTTAGTTACTCAAATTCATCTAATTAGATAAGTCATTCCATGTATTCAAGAAATTTATCCTCTTAACAAAATAGTTGATTTCTCATTATTTGATTTTTTTTCTCTTCTCTAATCTTGCTCATATGTGTTATCTTATAACAACCTTTCCCCTTTTTTAAAATTAATAAATAATTTATTACACTATATTACACATAATAAAACCCATAAGATCAATATGTGTAGTTTTGCTGGTAATTAGGTAAATTATATACCAAATTAAAACATGGAAACATCGTCATTATTAAAAACATATTTATCATGCATGTATATAAAAGTGTATGGGATTACCTAGGGGCATATAATAAGAAATGGGTGTGATACAAATACAAATAAGGGAATAAAATTTTTTAATATGAATATAATAAATAATTTTATAAAATAAGAATATCAAAATAAGTAATAGTAATTAATATGATCAATTAGACGTAAAATAGAGTGATATTCATCAAGGAAACATTATAAATGTGGCAACAACCTAAAACAATGCATCATAAATATAGGTCATGGCCAACTTCAAAAAAAATCATGATAGAAAAATCGCATAATTTAATAAGGATCACTCTCTATAGGAATATGATATCTCATGAGACTAAACAATACCCAATTCATTAGATCATTATATAATTTCATGCACACATATCGCATTCGTTTCATTCTCAAGTTTAAGTTCTCCCCATAGATCATTAAACATGGATTCATTTATCATCATAATTTTTTCCACAATCAAGAAGTGTGGAATAAAAACATGTACTTCACATGTAATAGTGTTGTAAGATTATAAGGGAGAACACCCTTGATAGGAAATGGGTATGGTATTCACTAGACAGTTGTTTTTCCATGGAAAATAGTGATGGAATTGCTTGGGAATAATGAGATCACACAAAAATTGATAAAATGGTTTGATGAGAGAGAAAGGGGTATCCAATAATTTTGAAATCAAATTTTAAGTAATAGTTTCATGGAATGATGTTTCCCAACATGAGTAATTGAAAATATAAGGCATAAGATTATGAGAAAACTTGAAGAAGAAAAAAAGACAATGTAAGGATCTCATACATGAGTGTGTGACTCTAAATGCTTGGGAGGAGCATCATGAGAGCATGGGGTGCCTTGGGAGGAATTTAGAGAGTGGGGGAAAGAGTATTGAGAAAAATAATGAATTTTTATTGATTATTAATGGGATGTTGGTTGGGATTATATAGGAAATGAGGGAGATTTATTTATTATTTAGGTTTTGGACTCTATATAATAAAATAACCCATACCAAAAACCATACCATGGAGTTTTCACATTGTTTCTACCAAAAGGGTGCATTTCTCATTATTTTATATTTCCATGAACCGAACAAAACAAAATAATTCCCTTACATATGTGGAGGTGAGTCACACACATAAATAAATGATTTAAAAATATGAAAATAATGTTTGGGAGGATTCATAATGGATTTATAGAATTCATAAAATAATTATTAAACCATGTTATTTTAATTAAAAACATATATATTTTGTTTTTTATACTTTTTATAATATTCTTTCCATCTTTTTTGAGACATTATGACGTCATAATACAAAATGTATAGCTATACGGTATTTAATTTTTACACAAAAATATTACTGGCTTAGAAAATAATGAAAAAAAAAACTATTCGATAACATTCTTAATCTAAAAAATATTATTCATTTTATCTGAATAATTTTATAAATATATGAATATTAACTATTAAAATAAAATTGATAACTGTTATTAAATGTTGGATTTTTTGTCAATAACAATAATCAAACCCTTATGAAAACTATATTTTCTTTCCTAAAAATTATATGATAATTTATATTTAATAAAAGATGTTAAATAATAATATTTTAAAGAGAATATTATTTTTTTTAAATCTATTACTTCATCAAAACAAATTCTTTAATGGAATTTTAATATTATTAAAACATATTATTTATGTTCTATTATATAAAAAATCACATTTAAAAAGTAATAACAACAAGATATCAATATATCCATTTTATATAAAAAATAATTTACGTACTCATATAATTATGTTCTTGATGTATATCCATTTAATACAAAAAAATACATAATATCAAGGTGTGTGCTGATGAGACTTTCATCGGGCAGTTCAATGAACAAGGATTGGGTCATGATCTAGATGAGCTTGAACATCTAACGTAAATGGTTTCTCCCTTGGTTAATTTGTTAGAACTCTATAAGGGAATAGTCAAGGGAATTGAATAATTATTCTATCCACATTTTAATCACTGAGAAATGGGATATATAGGGTAAGATCATACTGGTTGAGCTCATCACATCCATTATCTATAGAACATGTGTTTTCTAAAACACTATATTTATACTGATCATGTGATATATACTAATTGTCAATATTATGTATATAAATTATGCTTAATGGTTTTTTAAATATTATATAATAATCCAAAATAGTTCATATGTTTTATATAACCATAGTACATAATAATACATATTAATTTAAAAATGGGTATTTTTTATAACAGTTCAGGAAGTTACAATCTCCCCCTCTTAAGATATTTATCCATAAAAATTTACATTTCACACACTAAAAAATATTTGGTTTACTCTTTTTCATCACCTCCCATATTCCTCTATTACTTCTTCAAACTTTTGTTTTCTCTACAACTCTTTGACCATGTGAATTTTCTTATTTAGTATAACATTTTTTATATAATATAACACCTTCATTGGTTTCACTTCATAGGAAAGATAATTATCCAATAGTACCACCCCTTGATAGATTAAATATTAGGGGTTTAGAAGTTACTTTTTCAAGAGGTATTTCAAGACTAAATCATGTACTTGAGATATGTTAGCTGGGAGTGAATGTTGGTTAGCCACATATATGATGAAATCAAGGATCTTGAAGGGACCAATTGATCATAGACTAAGAATTCTCTTATTCAAAAATATAATTACTTTATGCCTAGATTATATATAGATAAATACCATGTCTCCACCATCATAATCTAGGTATCATAGAGAATTTTTCGTATATCTCTTCTCTCAACTCTCTGTAGGATTCATGTGTTGTTGAATGTTCTTAACCTTTTCCACCATTTACTCATCCATCTCAGGACCTATAAATTGTTTACTCCAAATTCATCCTAGCATGGAGGTGTTCTGCATCTCATATCATTAGGCATGCCATATATAGCCATTTGGATGCAAGAGTGGAAACTATTTTTTATGACAACTCGACTAGAGGAGGATGTTTGTCCCATCCTCCTTTTACATCAATTGACAATTCTCTCCACATGGCCTCAATTTTTTAGAAATCCCACATAGATTGGACATCTATTTGATCATGATAATCCATGATGAAGTTCAAGTCATGTTTTAGATATTTTTCACTAATTTTCCTTAAAATATAGAAGAATCATAGATCATGATCAAATAAAATAGATAATGGTAATCCATGTAGCCACACAAATTCAATTTTGTATATACCTGAAAGGTGATCCTATGAGATGTCCTATATAATCAAAATGAGGTGTGAAGACTTTTTAATGTGACACATCACAACACAAAGAGCATTATTTCCCACTGATGTATTCAAATTTCTAGTGAAAAATACCATGGTGATATTTTCCTATTTCCATGTTGGTATGGGTAATGGTTTCATCATCCCTTTGTATTTTTTTATTTTATTCATTCACATACTGACATACAATACATAATGATTTATATTCCATCATATCCTTCTTAATATTGTCCAACCAATGGTGGTCACAAATATCTCAATACATCCTCATGCTTCCTGGGTTGACAGATACAGTTGATCTATGTACATCTTACAAAATGTTGTTATTTAATACCTGATTTTATGGTACTCATAGTCTTGACACAAATTTTACAACTCCTTCTTATATAACATTGAACTCCAAGTATTTCCCATTTCTTATAGTTTCCACATTCTTCTAAATTAGCACGTCATTTCTAGGAGCATACATTATTTTCTATAGATGGGATAGTTGAGCAATCATTTATGAATGGATTTATTATTTTCTATACTTTTTGATTCCCATTTCCTCCCTTTTCAAATATAGATGATCAGATCCCTCAAAAGTTTAATTAATGACTAAATTTTTGGATCATTTCTTCTTATAGAATAATCCGCCTAATTCTCTTTGATAAGATCGTAGTGGATTGAACATTAAAAATCCTTGATCAGCTATAAGAATCTTCATTTTTGTATATTTATCTCTTTCTTTTTGAGTATATATTAGATAATTTTTTTATCAGGATATATTTTACATTTATCCCCCAATAGATAATTCCTCCTTATTTTCAATGAAACGATCAGTGTATCCAACTCCATATCATGTCTGGGTATTTTTGTTCATGAAAATTCTGTAGCCTTGAGCATAGGATACAACTTTGTCATTCTACATTAACACATATCCAAAGATATTCTTTGAATCATCCTAGAATACTATGTAAATTTCCCCCCTTGTGGGTAGCATGTGCACAAGTATAGTGAAACCTCTCCTTGTCATTTACATGAATCTTTCTAGAAATTTATCACTCAAATTAAACATGATTCCCTTATGAGTTATCTTAGATATAGGTTTAGAAAACCCTGATAAATTTCTCTCAAATCTAAGATAATAACTAGTTAAACTATGGAAACTATGGATATCAATCATAGAGGATTTCCTTGACCACCCATCAATTGCTTCTATAATTGAAGGATCCATTAATATCCCATTTATAGTGATGATATTCCCTAATAATGATACCTCCTTATACTTGAACTCACACTTGTTGTACATGTAATAAATTTTCACCTTTTGAAAGGTCCGTAACATAGTTCTCATATTCTTATAAAGATCCTCATTATGATTAGATTATATTCTTATATGATCCATAAATACGGCCAATTTTTTTAAGTTACTCATAAATTAATTTACTAATCATGTCAATGAATATTCCTAGTGAATTATTGAGTACGAATGGAATTACTATGAACTCATAGTTCCCATAATTCGTAAAAATGTAGTCTTGGGGATATCCTACATCTTCAACAAACATGGAAATATCTCAAACATAAATCAACCATGGAAAAGTTTTTTCCCCACATAGCTGATTGAAAAATTCATAAATATATGGAATATGATACTTGTTAATTATCATGATCTTTTTGAGCTCATCATAATCACTATAAAGGATCATTGGCCAATACTTATTCTTGAAAAATAGAACCGGTGTACCCATGGTGAAGCACTTGGGTGTAATAACCCTTTATCCAGATTATCTTATATTTTTTTACCCAGCTCATCACGTTCCAAGATAGCCATTCAATATGGATTATTGGATAATGGAAACTCTATTGGTATAATCTTGATTTAAAATCAACCTCGCTGCTGGGAGGAAGATAATGAAATTTTTTAAGAAACTCATTAGCTTATTCTCACACAATAGGAACATATTAGTGGATGGTTCCTTCCATCGACTAAATAATTTGATATAGATTATCTTTATAAGAGGTAAATAATATGAATTCTTGAGATGTTGGTGCCAAAAAATATTCATTGTTCTCTTTACACTAGTACAGAATCGGGGATCGATTAGTAATATGGAGATTGACTTCGTTCCCATAGAAATTAATGTTGGATCAATATAGAGAAAGCCAATCCACACCAAAAAATGAAGAAAATTCACCCAAATGAAGTATGAAATGGATCAATGGAAATTAAATCCCAACAATTGTTACATGTGAGGAGTTATATACATGGGATTCAATAATTTCCACATAATTAATTTCCACCGACAACACAACATTCATGATTTGTGGTAGTGTCAGAATAGTTTAACAATCATTAATGATATGAAGGATTGTGTAGAACTATAATAAAAATTATGTTCTGTATTATTGAATGAATAACTATTATACCTTTCACAACTTCATTTTGGGGTCCACCTTTGTGGGTGTGATGGGAAAATCTCACCCATACTTCATTGGAACTTTCGGATTATCACTGAAAACCCTTGTCTTAGGGAATTGATTTATAATATGACTGAGTTCCTTATAGTTGAAAAAATAAACAATGCAATGATGTTTTTCTTGATAATTCATATCTTTTATTTCGTTACTAGGTTTTTTCCTTTTTGGAAATCTCTATCTTAGTATTCTTCCTTCCAACACCTAAAACATTTCATCATCCTACTTATGCAATTTCTAGGGATCTTCTTTTTACTCATATGACCACTGGGATGTTGAAATTTCTTTTCACTGTTATATTTACCCATCAGAACACTATAATTAAACTCTAATTTCCTCTTCTTATCCCAATTATACCATTGAAATTCACATAACACTATCTCAACATTGAGGGAACATCATACAATTTCCCCCATAGAAATCAATGTCTCATATCACTAAGGACATTCATATACTAGGTTTTAGTCCACCAAAGTATATTTAAACCTCACATTCAGGGTAACTTTTAATTTGGAGGAATATAATACAATTCATTTGATGTTTTCCTCCTACACCTTGATAAATTTGTTATCTTTTTTTCTTGAGGGAAATAAAATCCATTTTTTATTTTAATAATGAGAGTGTGTGGAAAATATTTATCAAAGAAAGAATTTCTATAATTCCTTCCACCTCATTATTTCAATCTCATCCTCAACCATTTTATTCTTGATCAACAAAAAATAGTGAAAATATTTATCCACCAGATAACATACAACCAGAAGAAACATCTCTTATTTAAAACATTAAATAAGGGATAAGATATTATCAATGGAGGTTATTCATTATTATATGATTAAGGGATTAGATGATCCATTTAATGTTAATTAACATAGCTATATAAAGTTGATAATCACATATTTTTATCTCTTTTGGGGATTTAGATGCTCCTCTTAGTCTAGTTTTCTATTAATAACTTGAGTCGGCTAAGAGAATATCATCACGATGTTCCCAATTCAAGCTCATATTGGGTTTGAAATCTCATTGGGGTTGTCTTCACATTTCCATTCATAATTATTGTTAACATAGTGCCTTTTATTTATGGAATGTTTTTAGAATAAAAGGATAGTAATGGATGTGTTTTTATTTTATAATATTAAAAATATAAAAAAGAATCCTATGACATTGAATGGATAACTTATAAATAATATTTATTTCTTAACTTATGAATTTATATTCTTCAATATATATTATCCATGATATGTTTACTTTAATATACCATTATGTTAATTTTTGTTCTCTTCATAATGGTTCTTAATGAGATTATGAACATACCAAATCGTATTCCCAATGAGTGTCAAACCAAGAGCGCAGTAAGGCCGCTTGGCATGAACCGGGTTACACTGAGTCAGTCCCGGTATGCCTTGTAAGAGTTTTTACATCTAGGTATATCATTATCAGAAGCATATTCCTTTGTATTATCCATACATTGATATATTTATTTGATAAACAAATTAAACTATACATATATAATTTTATGGATTTTTTTACATTGTCTTATCCATAAGTCATTTCCTAAAGTTATCTAATCCTAATCTAACAATTAATTATATTTTTCTTTGATGAAACCTATAATGACTTTCACTTTTTTTCACAGTAATATGTGACTTATTTCATAAGAATACACATAATAAAAAAAGGAATTTATATGTGACTACTATAATTAAGAATTATGTACATTAAATATTACATTAAAATAAGAAAAACGTCATCTATATTAAAAACTTCTTTATCATTCTCACACTTTAAACTACATGGGATAACATGGGGACATACATAAGAAGGGTGTGGTCTAGAAAACCCAGTAAGGGAATAAATGTGGAATTACAACAAGATAATAATACATGTTATACAACAATAATATAAAAAATATCAGGAATCATAAAAATAATAAATGATTCATGATATTTCATGATATTTATAAAGTAAACAAGGTTAATTTGGAAGTAACAAAAAACCACAAATCATATACAAGGTTCAAGGATACCTTCAACAAAATCGGGATTGAAAAAGTAACATATTGGAATTAGGTTCACTCCTTATTCTAAAATGACGTCTCACAATATAAAACATTCCATAACGAAATAGAGTACTCGATTATTCTAGGGACACCCTACAGATTCATTTCATTCTAATGCTTAATTGTGCCACACAGATCATGTAGCATCGATTAAATCGTCATCATATTTTATTAAATGGTAATGTAGTATTAAACAGTTAAACATGTTTCCCAATTAAATGTGGTATATGTGTCTAATGGTGAACACCCATATAAGAAATGGGTTAGTTATTCTCTACACAACTGATTTAACATGGAAAATATCGTTGGAATTTTGGAAGCATAACAACATCACATAAAAATTCCTAAAATGGATGGATGAGAGATAAATGGGTATCTCATAATTATTAAATAAGATGGTTAGTAGTTGGGATATGAAAATACATATCCGAAAATAAGGTGTTGAAAATATAAGGTAAAAGATAGTAAGGAAAATTGAATAATGAGGATATTGTGATGATTCGTTACCTGAGTGTGTGACTCCAAATGCTTTGTAGGTGATTCTTGAGAGCTCTAGGGAAACTTTGGAGGACTTTAGATAGTTTATCGAATAGTATGTATGATCCCCAAATATTTAATGTGAATAAAAATGGGAGCATGGGTGGGTTTGTATATAAAATTATAGTGATTTATTAATTATTTAGGATTTCGACTCTACATAATAAAAAATCAAAACCCAAAAAAATCCCAAGGTTTTTAACCTTCGATTCATCAAAATGGATATGGTTCTTATTATTTCATAAGGCCAAAGTCCGAAAAAATTAAAATAATTCCCTTTATTTTGTGGAGGTTAGTCACACTATTAATGAAATGTTTTAAAAACATTATATTGTATAATATGTTTGTGAGGATTAATAATAGATTTATAAAAAAAATAAATTAAACATAAAACCACATTACATTAAACTAAAAACCTATATTTTGTCATTGATACATTTTAATTTTTTTTACATCACTTTTGGGTTATTATGATTTCATAATACACAAAGTATATTTTTACGATATTTAATTTCTACCCAAAAACTCAAATGTCTCAGAAAATTTTGAAATAATAACTGTTGGATAATTTAAATGTTCCAATTTTAAAAAATTATTCATTTTATCAATATTATTTTCTTAATATGTGAGTTTTCACTTTTAAAATAAAATATATATTTATTTATAAAATATTTATTTGAAAATAATTGTTTTAAAATTATTATAAAAATTACATTTTACTTCCAAAAAATTATATGATGATTTAAATTTAATGAAAAATTATTAATAATACTTGTTTATTATATTTATTTTTATTTAAAAAATCCATTAATTCATCCAAAGAAACTCTTTAATTGAATTTTTATATTATCCAAAAATATTGTATTTTCATTATTATTTGAAAACAAAAAACATTTATTAAGTAACAATAATAGTATGAAAATATTTTCATTATTCTATAAAAAATCAATTTACATAACATATTGTTAGGGTCTAAATACATTTCCCTTTAACACACCATAAAATTCTATAAATGTATGGTGCTTGATGGTGAGACATTCATAGTGTGGTTTAGTGAACATAGTTTGAGTTGTGATCTCAATGAGCTTGAACTTCCCGTGAAAATGAATTCACTCATGCTTATGTTACTGGATCCCATTTTAGGATTATTTAACGGAAAATACTAGTGATTATCTCTTAATTCATGCTCTGATTAATGTGCTTCCTAGGGATTCATCTTTATGGATGAGGACATCTCTACCTCTATCAGTGTCAGTTGGATTTTCGGAAATTATATAATTATACTAATCATGTGATAACAATTAAATGACTATATTATATATTGTAATGATGATTAATCATATTTAAAATGTTATAAAATAAAACCAAAAGAGTTATTTTTTCAATAATTATAATACATTATAAATTTTAATAAATGAAAATGGGGATTTTTATTTATAATATTTGTGTACATTACACAACTAATGCATTTCTTAGACCATACATCAATGAATGGAAAAAAGTATTAATGGTTTTATATAGTGATTTTTATGTTCTATATTGAATTTTATTTTATGTTCTTTAAACCTTTAATAATTTATTTAATTAGATATTCCCTTTTTAAAACTTTTTTTATTTTTTCCCCAGAATAAATGAAAAAAATTACAAATTTAGCATGTTAATATGATCCTATTACATAGAGTGACCTTGAAAGTGATCCTATAATAATTGAGGTAATTATAATTGGAATTCTATTAGGAATAAATTTGTTAATTTTGAGGATTATTTTAATCCTATTGAATGAAAAATTATTGTATTAATGCGTTTAACATTATTTTGAAAAACATTCATCCAATATATTCTTAGAGGGAACTTGAGATCAAACCATTTCCATATATTATTTTAATTTATATATTTACATGATTATTATTTAAATGAAATCACTATAAATAGAATTCCACTATGTATAAAAAATAATTAATAAAAACTATGTCTCTCTATTTTTATTCATCAAACACTTCGGATTTGGAAACATATATATGTTGGATGTGACTACTTTATGAAATAGGCTAAATATGGGTGAACTAAACCAAATATGAGAGTTTTCTGTTAAACATGATCTTCTATGGGTGATGTTTATCTCTAAAATTTCACTACCAGTATCATGATATTATTTCATTTGGGAACTAACCCTGAAAAACATCACCATATTAGTTTCCAAAATATCCAAATTATTGATCTTGTAATATGGATGAAGGAGTTCATTACATTACTACATGGAAATAAATACAAATTTTGACATTATATATATATATATATCATAGATATCAATCCCAATATTCATCATGATGTTTCACCTTCTTTTCCTTTTCTCCATTTATAGAAAAGAGGTATGTCTTTTTTGGATTTTAATTATGTGTGATTCACTTATAATAACCACATGATGGTGTCTGATTGAGAAAATTGAGCAGTATCATTGCATAGGTCTACCATGAATCATTGAAATATATATTTTTTGAATTGTTGGGTTACAATGGTGGGGGTGATGGACAGTCATTGGGATATCAATAGAATCCCATCCTTCCTGGAATATACAACCTTACCAAACTGTTCGAGTCTATGGAACCATGAAAAAATGACATTGATGGGAGGTTTTGTTAGCGAATGTGAATATAAACTACATATTCCTAACTAACTAAATAAAATTTTGGAGTTAGTTGATAGATTATTTCATACATTGAGTATGTCTCCTTTGATATTTAAATTTTACATGAGTGTTTTTTATAACATGGGTGTAAAACTGAAGTCTTAGGTAATGCCACCGTAAGTGTAGATCACATCATATGATAAGGTGGATGTTCCATCTAATGAATATTATTTAAAAACCCTTAAAATACCTCCTTTTTATGTGAATGGGGGTGACCAAAAAATTATAATGCTTCCCCCCAACCTTAGCTGTGAACAAAGGGTGAGGCTATAATGATGATCCCTTATGGTACACAATGACTTTAAAAATATAGTCACTAATTTTTTTAAAAAAAAATTATAAGTTTATATACCATATTTCCATGTGTAAATTAATGAAAAACATATAAAACTACTACATAATGTTTTGAGGTGGTAAAAAATCCTGAGAAATACCAACATTTAGTGGGTAAGGTAGTAAAATGTATCTTAGATGTTCTATTGTAGAAATGTCCCATAAATTTTATCAAGAAACTTTGAAATAGGATATTGTAGGGCTATGCATGGAATAACATATTTTGGAATTGATCCATTGAAAAATCTCCATCTTGATCTCAATATCATCATATTTTACTTCATGATACAATATTGTGTTATCTAGATGAAATTCCCAATAGAAATTAATATAGAAAAGTGGTTAGACATAGGAAGTAGAAATTAACACCTACATTATAACACATTGACGTGTAGAGGAGATGAGGCGTGTAAAGTCTCCACTGATGGCGAGGATGAATTTTTCAATTAGTATTGGTTTTCACTAACGACTCTTCATGTGATAATTAGATTATATCTATTTATTAGGGGATCATGGTGGGAATGTGAGGAACACCACTCTACAATTTCTCATAAAAATTAATTGATTCCGACCCTAATGACTACACTTCCTTTAGTGTAATGGTAGAGTGAAAGCATGTCAACTGAAGTATGAATGATGCTGCTGAAAAATAAAAAAATTAGGAAAATAAATCCTCTATTTCTAAGTGTATATAATGTTTCTATAGGGAAATGTGTACATTTTATTATAGGATCATGAAATATGAAGATTATTCCACCATTGGGGGCCCCTTCTGTAATTCTATACTAGTATAAAACCTCTCCAAGCACAATATTATCTTCATAATGGGGGGAATTTTCATTACTATTATCATTTAAAATATATGGAGTAACATCAAAATATATTTTAAACACTTTACCCCACTGAGGACTAATGAGACTATATCATTTTTTCTTAAAGTGAGCCTTCATGTTGGATGTTGGTTGTATCACTAATAAGGATAACCAACTCAACACACATAACAATTGAATGGGGGAATAATCCAATTTTTATGAAGAACATACCATACACATTGGTTTATATGTGAGTGGATAAAATGGTAGTTTAGGGTACCACCTCTCATGAAGAAGGTATTGAAGTTTTCCCCCAAAAAAGTGTTTGAGGTCTGAACCAGTGTAGTTTGGTTAGGATTGGTCATAATCTTCCAAGATTTTTACTAAATATCTCTATGATGATAATGAATATGGTTAGTGGTTTCCTTTATTTATGACTCCTATGAAATATCAATGGGTATTTCCTCTCAGTACTCCCCCACCAACTTAATATAGTGGAATATCATATCCCAATGTTTTGGGGAAAATCTAGAAAAATCGTTGGCATTAACGACCAGAGATGATTTTCCCTATAAAATCATTATTTTTGAGTTCACCTAAAAAGATCTACAGAATTATGGATTTCATACTGAAACTAAAGGGTTAGTACAACTCCATCAAACATGAATTGATAAAAAAGGGAACTAATCACTTGGTTCTATATCATCTCAATTAAGGAAGGAGATGAGGGTTCCCCAATATTTCAGAAATAAATATAATTTTAGACAGAGGATAAGAATGTGGAATATCAATTTGTGTGAATGTAAAGGTTTTATCAACAACTAAGACATTCCTCCAACCACATCACCATGGTAGAGTGGTAGTGACATTTTTTCTATATTATCAAACATTCATGATTCTATAAGTTTTAACACATCAATGATATCCATGAATAGGATGTAGATAGTATAACGCCCCCGAACCTAGATACCCAGAGTCAGTGCATTATTACATAACATTGACATGATCACAAAGGATCAAGTCTTGAAAGACCGATTAGTTTAGTAGTCTTGGAAACACTAGATATATTCATAAGTCTTACATTACATCCTAAGGTAAAAAAAACTACAACAACATCTTGTCTTCATATCCCCTCATACTATCCCTTCAGGTCATTCATAAATTAATTCTTCATAATCCTGGGAAAAATAAAACATTGAAAGGGCTGAGCTCAGATGCTCAGTAAGGATAACATTATAGCAGATGCTTTCATATATAAGCATAAACAATTAAGGCAGTTTATAACTAAAACGAAAGCCTTTAAAACATGAACTTCAGCATAAAATGGCAAAGGTAAAATGAAATAATGCCATTTACTTACTCACATGGATATTCTACTAGTCAAATGATCACATGCAATATCAATAACCACTTTCATAATGATGGAATGCATAATTCCAGACTATCATAACCATATAGCCAAGGCCTCATGCCAAGACTACAAATAAGATTTTTCCAAGGCCTTGTGCCAAGACACTAGATTGTCTCATGAGACCTACTGATGCATCGAGGAGCTATAGCGGGCTCCACCCGTCACTTATTAAGTCCAATGCATTCCTCATATGAACAGGTTTAAACATAACATAAACGTTCGTATTAAAACTAGCATACGAAATGTCAATACTTTAACCACAAACCATGAATGGTATAAAAATACACATCCACAGTCAAATATAACTCATTCGATACAATATGGAAGATTTTATTGTATCACATTAACCTCAATAAAGAATAATAAAGGATGTTGACATAGATGAAAATAATCATCAAAACTATTTGAGAGAAATATCCCCCTTTTCTTGAAAACATTTAAAAGTCGCACTATTTGTCAAGAAGCCATTTAAAAATAGATTTTTGAATCAAAGTTTCCCATACCACTTTGAAACTTTTTAAAGAAGTTTTAATTTTAAATCTTTAATGTCCATATAAATAAATCCTTAAAACCATTTTTAAAACATGGTCATTAATGATCAGGATTTAGAAGAATAAGTCTTTAAAACATTTAAAAATAGTATTTTAGTTAGAGTTTCTAACCAAAAGAGAGACACTTGAATACAAATATTTGAGGTAATAAAAACATTTCAATATCATGAGAATAAAGTATTTCATGATATACTATGTCAAAGTACATTATATACACCACATAAAAGTGATTTGGTGTATAACAACAAAGAAGTCTCAATGGAATGTAAATTGAGATGAAATCCTTCATAAAGGTCGTATCCTTTGGTTAAGGATAAATCAACGATATAATTATGTGTGAAAAATATAAATACACTAAATATTATTGGATATTCAGTGTAAAACAATCAAAGGACCTTCACACATATTCTTGTAATAACAACACCAATGAATTGGATGTTTAACTCAACAAATGGAGAATGAGTTAAAATTACTCTTATCAAATTCATATCAATGACTTGAGAATTATCAGTGGAGTGATTATGTGTATAAAAAGTATATCAACCGGAAGTGGAGTGGAAATTATGACATAATCAAATGAATATTTATTCCACACATAATCTTGGGGTAATATAATCAATGAAATATGCGTAAAGCCAAATGAGTGGAAATTGAAATCTCAAATTCCCTTATCGATTAAGTAACATACGAAACATACACCCATGAAAGAAGGATCATACCATGATGATTTAAATACCCAAAAACTAAATTATATTACACAATGAATACAATCATGGGCAGTACACATACACCACATGCAATAATTAAGTGGTGAACAATGGAATTCTCACGAAATTAAGAGTGAGTTAAGAAACCCCTTACTTTGTACTTTTTCCTTGGTCGATGGTTGGTTAACCTCCTGTATAATGGTGAAATAATTGTTATTGAATTATACAAGAATCATTTACTTTAATATGATATCATATATGATCTTTTAACATTGATTTGTTAATAATATCTTAGAATTATCGTCATTTCGGGTGTTAACGGGTTCATTTTACTTTATATTCTTTGTTATGTGAGCCATATTCATTATTAATGGGATGTATATTATTCACATCCATAATGACATCAATTACTTAGATACTATTCTTAAATCATAAAATTATAATTATACTTGAATGGATATGATGGAGAATGAATCTCATCGCGTTCGTGGAGATGGTAGTCCGTACGTACGCACGAATGACAATATCATTCTTTTGAT
Source organism: Viscum album (assembly GCA_963277665.1). Taxonomy (NCBI): domain Eukaryota; kingdom Viridiplantae; phylum Streptophyta; class Magnoliopsida; order Santalales; family Viscaceae; genus Viscum; species Viscum album. The sequence goes on along the minus strand of OY728122.1, from coordinate 811,204,612 downwards.
ATTAAAATAATATATAATTGGATGTTATATCATATATACAGAATAATTATAATGTTATATTTATTATTTACATGAGTTACACATCATTATTATATCCATCCAAATAAAAATATATTGAATAACAATTATACCACGACGTGGAGACGGTAAGTCGGACGTACGCACGTATGGTGACATGTTATTCAAAGGATGGGTAGAATACTGAATATGGTTGTACAATATTTATAATAACATCATAGTATATATATGATACTGTAGTTATTATTTTATAATGTTAATAACAAAGAAATAATAAGTGGAAGAAGAAAGGAACTTGAAAAGGTGTGGTGAAAACGTTACATCTTCTTCGGGTTCTTCCTTTTGATTTGATCAAAAGGGCTCCATAGGTTGACTTTATGATCACAAAAAGGCCTCTAGGTTGTAGTGATGGAAGTTGATAGATTATTTTGTCAGGGGTTGACCGAACCAAAGGCTTTGAGGGTGTGAAGAAATGAGAAGGAGGAGTGCCCTTTTATAAGAGGGGTGAGGTGCACCTTTGGAAAAGCTAGAAATATTAATTTATAATAAATTCTTATTCGGTTACTAATGGCTACAAAGTTGATTATTCAAATGTTAAAGTGGGTATAGGTCGACAACCATTCATCCAATAGGATTTAGAAAGGTTTGGTTCACTATATTAACCTTATCTTTTAGTTTTAACTCTTAGTTAATTAGTTTGACATTTACCATGTCACTTTATATTTTTATATTATATAGTTAATAAACATACTATATACATCCAAGCGACCCCAAAGTGGTCCATTAATGATATACCTATCATGATATAAGTCTCTTGGCCGAACCTTAGATTTTTATGAATTTAATATCAATTAATAATATAATATTTGTTTTAAAAACTCTTTTATGTCAATTTTGACACTATTCAATAGTTGATTTTTGTGAAACACATAACAGAATTATTACTTCGAAAAAAGATAATTAAATCAATCCTAATATGTCATATTAACCTATAAAATTAGTGTAATTCAATAAAAGTCTCAAATTATATTTATTTGGTTATTTATAATATCAATTATTCTAATTTTTCACTATTATGGTAATTACTACATCACAATTGTGTCATAAATAAATTAACTTATTTAATGTCTAAAATTATAAATAAAATATCATTATGTATGAAATCTTTTTATATTTCTAATGAATATTTATAGTCTAAAATCCAACACATATAACCCTATGTAACAATTTTTTTTCTCAAAGATATATGCTTGTGTCATTTTTGTATTTATTTTAACTTAATTAAAATAAAGTGTCATTATCACTTACAAGTGGATCCATGGGGTCCCAAAATCGACCCAAATATTCCCATGTAGACCATTTATTAACCAATAGGTTTATGACACATTTTAGGGTAATTTTGTATTATTATAGTATTATTTTTTAACCCCTGTTTACCGGATTTACCCTTTAACCATGGTAAATAAAATATTTACCGAAGTAATTATCTAAAATGTCTAAATATAAAAGTTATATATTTACACAATTTTAACATCCTGATTCCAAATATGGAATCCATTTTTCCAAATTCAAAACACAGAAGTGGCAGAAATTCATTTAAAATTAATTCCCGTTGTTAAAATAAAAAGCGTGTTTTTAAGAGATAATAACTATCAAAAGATTGGCACTTGTTTATGTCTGGTTTAAATGTGAAATTATGTTCAATGACCCACATTGTATTACATGGTAAAAATATATTCTAAATAAACTTTAAAACCACTCAGATTCATAATTTATCACTATTAATTATTTTGATTAAAAAAGTTGTTTTTAATTAAAATTTAGTAATTTTCACTATTCATCAAAATATGAAAGTTATCCGAAAAGTACCAAAATTTCACCCTAGGCTAATTTTGATATTAATAATCCAAAAATGAATTCAATTTTGAGAGATAGAATTTATAAAATTTCAAAAAAATAGGTATTACTATTCATAACGACTAGTTTGATTGGTTGTAGTGTGTTAAAATCCCGAAGTTGCGTACAATGCACGCCATTGCATTATTCGAAGGGAAACGTACCATGGAAGCTTGGGGTGTTACATTATCCCCAACTTAAATAAATTACATCCTCTCAATTTTTAAAACTTCTCTTGGGAATATAATGGAAAGTCCCACATCGGAAAAAGAGTCAATAAAACTATCACTTTAAAAGAAATAAAGAGAGGTATAAAGGTTATCGAAGATAACCCATACTCGGATTCCATGTAGGAAAACATGGATATGGATGATAAACTAAGTGTCAAGTTCTGATGGAGAGGGACAGAAATCATGATCAGGAGAAAGTTAACAATAAGAAAACCACAAACTTGTGATGGGACAAACAGCCATTAGTCTCCTAGTAGGAAAGTAAATGGACAACATTTTTTTTGTTTTAATTTACATTACATAAGGACGAGGAATTCATTTATGATATTGACTAAGAACATAAATAAATATACTTACTTTTTAATTATAGTTTCATTATTTAAGAACTTTTTACCAATAACTTATTTTTTTTGAACAATGAGTATTCAAGAAGACTTGGTCATAATAAAAGAGCTAGAATAAACTTATATAGAAATACATGATCCATGTAGGATAAACTATATATTTAACATGTATTTAGAGATTAATCATAACCAAAATGGTTAGTATAAGATCTGATGATCCCCCAAATGTATATTCCATTAGAGAAAGAAGAAGAAAAAATACTAATCTTAATTTCTAAAATTAAACCAAAAATACCCCAAAGTTAAATAAATACCATTGAATAACAAATTTTCCTTAAAATCCTTCAATATAATCCAAACTAATATTGAAACCCAAAACTTATAAGAATGTAGTCTTCCACGTTAAATTGTATCTCCAAATGACATCATCTACTCTTAAAGTCACATACTTAAAAGTAATTAACCTAATCACATATTCTTTATAATAGGTTAATAATTTCCATAAATAACCCAAATAACTATAGATCCACAATAAAAACATAGATAAAAATCCACCATTACTCCTCTAATGACATCCCATAGTATTCTATTTTCCTTGGACATATAGTGTTCCCAACAAAGTGAACCTATTCCAAAATAACATTTATCACTTAATCACCAAATCATTTTCCTATACTAAGGGTATTCATTTGATAATACATAAGAACCCAAATCAACATATTATTGATCAATAAAATCATTTAACTAAAAAAAAGTCACACTAACCAGGGACTTCACGTAGTCCAGTGGTAGGCGATAAATCCCAATCGCACTTTGGTTGTGGGTTCGATTCCCACAGCTTTGTCTGAAGCGACGGGTTGTCACACGGTCTACGTGTTGTCCTTTTTCAAAAAATATATTTTATAATATTACCAAAATGAGATAAATTCCTCAAAATAACATAATTTAACCAAAAATGTTATATCATACCTTGCATTTTCATCCCAAATTATAATAACTTATAATTCTCTCAAACCCCAATGATCATATAAAACCAAATGGTTATTTATACCTATATCCACAAGATAAGAGACAATTCTTCCTCAAATATCATTCTCACATGGCAAACTACAGGGTTACAAATACAAGAGAAAATTATTCCAAAGTAAACCCATCAACAAGGAGCGCTATTACTTTTTAAATATTTCTCCGACCATTTATTTCCACATAGCTTCTTCTTTGACCAAGATAATATCCTATAGAAAAGGACATTCACTCGGGTAATGGCCAGGTCCCCTACATTTACGGAAAATGACTGTAAATGGACTCTTGGGACCATTTTTATCTTCTTCCATAGTACTCTTCATTTTCTTCGGCAATTCTTCACTTTATGTCCTTCCTTCCCGCACGTAAAGCATTTCATTGTCCCATTGAGACACTTTCCTATGTGTCTCCTTCCACATTTCTTGCATGATGAAAATTGGGGGTTCTTTTCTCCATGGTCTCCATTGCTGGAGCTCCTATCATTCATCACCTTTCTCTTCCTTGTTAAGTCTGGGATTTGGTTAATATATATGTTGTTGATCATATTTTTGGAAAACTGATTTGGCATAAAGACGATATCTTTTACGCCTATCAACATTCCATTTTGTTGCTCATTGCCACCACCATTCCCACCTTGTACATCATTCTCAAAGTCACTATGAATTCCTTGGAATCTAGCCATTGACTAAAACCAGAAAGCATTGTGTGAGTAACATTAGTCGTAAAATCATTTATAGATTAACATGTCACCATATTCTCAATTTGAAACATATTAGGATTAACCAAGGTCATTTACTCTCATCTTATATATATATTACTTAAATCGTTTTGTAAAGAAAATGAAAATTATCCTAAGCATATGCCCCGGGAGTGTCGTAACCAAGAGTGCAGCAAGACCCATTGTCGTGCACCAGTTCCCATTCGAGTCTAGCTCAAAGAGGTGATTTCGGGTTTTACCCCTAGGTGCATCTGTTCCAGAGCCGCCTCTACCTACTCGTATATAGATAGGTATGTATTGCTTGGAAAACTCACAAAATCTCTACAATACCAAAATTCTAGAAAGTTCTTCTATACTAATCCTCAAAGTTCATCTTAGGTCTACGTGCTCTAATCAGGATTTATCTAAATCTAGCTTCCAAGGTTTATACATAACTTCCTCTGATACCAACTATTACGCCCCGACCCTAGATACCCAGAGTCGGTGCATTATTACATAACATTGACATGATCACAAAGGATCAAGTCTCGAAAGACTGATTAGTTTAGTAGTATTGGAAACACTAGATATATTCATAAGTCTTACATTACATCATAAGGTAAAAAAACTACAACAACATCTTGTCTTCATATCCCCTCATACTATCCCTGAACGTCATTCATTAATTACTTCTTCATAATCCTAGGAAAAATAAAACATTGAAATGGGTGAGCTTAGATGCTCAGTAAGGATAACATTATAGCAGAAGCTTTCATAGATAAGCATAATCACTTAAGGCAGTTTATAACTAAAACGAAAGCCTTTAAAACATGAACTTCAGCATAAAATGGAAAAGGTAAAATGAAATAATGCCATTTACTTACTCACATGGATATTCTACTAGTCTAATGATCACATGCAATATCAATAACCAATTTCATAATGATGGAATTCATAATGCCAGACTATCATAACCACATAGCCAAGGCCTCGTGCCAAGACTACAAAGACGATTTTGCCAAGGCCTTGTGCCAAGTCACTAGTTTGTCTCATGAGACCTACCGATGCATCGAAGAGCTATAGCGGGCTCCACCCGTCACTTATTAAGTCCAATGCATTCCTCATATGAACAGGTTTAAACATAACATAAACATTCGTATTAAAACTAGCATATGAAATGTCAATACTTTAACCACAAACCCTGAATGGTATAAAAATAGCATATCCACAGTCAAACATAACTCATTCGATACAATATGGAAGATTTAATTGTATCACATTAACCTAAATCAAGAATAATGAAGGATGTTGACATAGATGAAAATAATCATCAAAACTATTTGAGTGAAATATCCCCCTTTTTCTTGAAAACATTTAAAAGTCGCACTATTTGTCAAGAATCCATTTAAAAATAGATTTTTGAATCAAAGTGTCCCATACCACTTTGAAACTTTTAAAAGAATTTTTAATTTTAAAACATTAATTTCCATATAAATAAATCCTTAAAACCATTTTTAAAACATGGACATTAATGAGCAAGATTTAGAAGAAAAAGTCTTTAAAACATTTAAAAATGGTATTTTAGTTAGAGTTTATAACCAAAAGAGAGACACTTGAATACAAATATTTGAGGTAATAAATACATTTTAATATCATGAGAATAAAGGATTTCATGATATACTATGTCAAAGTACATTATATACACCACATAAAAGTGATTTGGTGTATAACAACAAAGAAGTCTCAATGGAATGTAAATTGAGATGAAATCCTTCATAAATGTCGTATCCTTAGGTTAAGGATAAATCAACGATATAATTTTGTGTGAAAAATATAAATACCCTAAATATGATTGGATATTCAGTGTAAAACAATCAAAGGACATTCACACATATTCTTGTAAAAACAACACCAATGAATTGGATGTTTAACTCAACAAATGGAGAATGAGTTAAAATTACTCCTATCAAATTCATATCAATGACTTGAGAATTATCAATGGAGTGATTATGTGTATCAAAATTATATCCATAGGAAGTGGAGTGGAAATTATGGCATAATCAAATGAATAGTGATTCCACACATAATCTTGGGGTAATATAATCAATGAAATATGCGTAAAGCCAAATGAGTGGAAATTGAAATCTCAAATTCCCTTATCGATTAGGTAACATACGAAACATACACCCATGAAAGAAGGATCATACCATGATGATGTAAATACCCAAAAATTAAAGTATATTACATAATGAATACAATCATGGGCAGTACACATACACCACATGCAATAATTAAGTGGTGAACAATGGAATTCTCACGAAATTAAGGGTGAGTTAAGAAACCCCTTACTTTGTACTTTTTCCTTGGTCGATGGTAGGTTAACCTCCTATATAATGGTGAAATAATTGTTATTTAATTATACAAGAATCATTTACTTTAATATGATATCATATATGATCTTTTAACATTGATTTGTTAATAATATCTTAGAATTATCGTCATTTCGGGTGTTAACGGGTTCATTTTACTTTATATTCTTTGTTATGTGAGCCATATTTGTTATTAATGGGATGTATATTATTCATATCCATAATGATATCAAGTCCTTAGATACTATTTTTAAATCATCAAATTATAATTATACTTTAATGGATATGATGGAGAATGAATCTCATCGCGTTCGTGGAGACAGTAGTCCGTACGTACGCACGAATGACAATATCATTCTTTTGATATTAAAATAATATATAATTGGATGGTATATCATATATACAGAATCATTATCATGTTATATTTATTATTTACATGAGTTACACATCATTATTATACCCATCCAAATAATAATATATTTAATAACAATTACACCACGACTTGGAGACGGTAAGTCGTACGTACGCACGTATGGTGACATGTTATTCAAAGGATGGGTAGAATACTGAATAAGGTTGTACCATATTTATAATAACATCACAGTATATATATGATACTGTAGTTATAATTTTATAATGGTAATAACAAAGAAATAATAAGTGGAAGAAGAAAGGAACTTGAAAAAGGGTGGTGAAAACATTACCTCTTCTTCGGGTTCTTCCTTTTGATTTGATCAAAAGGGCTCATTAGGTTTGCTTTCTGATCAAACTAAGGCCTCTAGGTTGTATTGAGGGAAGTTGATAGATTATTTGGTCAGGGTTGGCCTAACCAAAAGGCTTTGAGGGTGTGAAGAAATGAGAAGGAGGAGTGCCCTTTTATAAGAGGGGTGAGCGGCACCGTTGGAAAAGCTAGAAATATTAATATATAATAAATTCATATTCGGTTAATAATGGCTCCAAAGTTGATTCTTAAAATGTTAAGGTAGGGATAGGTCGAAAACCATTCAGACAATAGGATTTAGACAGGTTTGGTTCACTTTATTAACCTTATCGTTTAGTTTTAACTCTTAGTTAATTAGTTTTACATTTACCACGTCACTTTGTATTTTTATATTATATAGTTAATAAACTTACTATATACATCCAAGAGACCCCCAAGTGGTCCATTAATGATATACCTATCATGATATAAGTCCTTTAGCCGAACCTTAGATTTTTAGGAATTTAATATCAACTAATAATATAATATTTGTTTTAAAAACTCTTTTATGTCAATTTTGACACTACTCAATAGTTGATTTTTGTGAAACACATAACAGAATGACTACTTCGAAAAAAGATACTTAAATCAATCCTAATATGTCATATTAACCTAGAAAATTAATTTAATTCAATAAAAGTCTCAAATTATATTTATTTGTTTATTTATAATATCGATTATTCTAATTTTTCACTATTATGGTAATTACTGCATCACCATTGTGTCATAAATAAATTAACTTATTTAATGTCTAAAAATTATAAATAAAATATCATTATGTAGGAAAAAATTTTATATTTCTAATGAATATTTATAGTCTAAAATCCAACATATATAACCCTATGTAACAATTGTTTTTCTAAAAGATATATGCTTGTGTCATTTTTGTATTTATTTTAACTTAATTAAAAAAAGTGTCATTATCACTTACAAGTGGATCCATGGGGTCCCAAAATAGACCCAAAGATGCCCATGGTCTACCATGTATTAACCAATAGGGTTAAGACACGTTTTGGGGTAATTTAGTATTATTATAATATTATTTTTTAACCCCTGTTTACCGGATTTACCCTTTAACCATGGTAAATAAAATATTTACCGAAGTAATTATCTAAAATGTCTAAATATAAAAGTTATCTATTTACAAAATTTGAACATCCTGATTCCAAATATGGAATCCATTTTTCCAAATTCAAAACACAGAAGTGGCAGAAATTAATTTAAAATTAATTCCCGTTGTCAAAACAAAAAGCGTGTTTTTAAGAGATAATAACTATCAAAAGATTGGCACTTGTTTATGTCTGGTTTAAATGTGAAATTATGTTCAATGACCCACATTGTATTACATGGTAAAAATATATTCTAAATATAATTTAAAACCACTCAAATTCATAATTTATCACTATTAATTATTTTGATTAAAAATGTTGTTTTTAATTAAAATTTAGTAATTTTCACTACTCATCAAAATATGAAAGTTATCCTAAAAGTACCAAAATTTCACCCTAGGCTAATTTCGATATTACGAATCCAAAAATGAATTCCATTTTGAGAGATAGAATTTATAAAATTTCAAAAAAGTAGGTATTACTATTCATAACGGCTAGTTTGATTGGTTGTGGTGTGTTAAAATCTCGAAGTTGCGTACAATGCACGCCATTGCATTATTCGAAGGGAAACGTACCGTGGAAGCATGGGGTGTTACATTATCCCCTCCTTCAATAAATTGTGTCCTCGCAATTTTTAAAATTTCGCTTGGGAATATAATGGAAAGTCCCACATCTGAAAAAGATTCAATAAAACTATCACTTTAAAAGAAAGAAAGAGAGGTATAAAGGTCATCCAAGATAACCCATACTCAGATTCCATGTAGGAAAACATGGATATGGATGATAAACTAAGTGTCAAGTTCTGATGGAGAGGGATAGAAATCATGATCAGGAGAAAGTTAACAATAAGAAAACCACAAACTTGTGTTGGGACAAACAGCCATTAGTCTACTAGTAGGAAAGTAAACAGAAAACATTTTTTTTGTTTTAAGTTACATTACATAAGTACGAGGAATTCATTTATGATATTAACTAAGAACATAAAGAAATATACTTACTTTCTAAGTAGAGTTTCATTATTTAATAACTTTTTACCACTAACTTATTTTTTTTTGAACAATGAGTATTTAAGAAGACTTGGTCATAATAAAAGAGCTAGAATAAACTTCTATATAAATACATGATCCATGTAGGATAAACTATATATTTAACTTTTACTTAGAGATTAATCAAAACCAAAATGGTTAGTATAAGATCTGATGATCCCCCAAATGTATATTCCATTAGAGAAAGAAGAAGAAAAAATACTAATCTTAATTTCTAAAATTAAACCAAAAATACCCCAAAGTTAAATAAATACCATTAAATAACAAATTTTCCTTAAAATCCTTCAATATAATCCAAACTAATATTGAAACCCAAAACTTATAAGAATGTAGTCTTCCACGTTAAATTGTATCTCCAAATGACATCATCTACTCTTAAAGTCACATACTTAAAAGTAATTAACCTAATCACATATTCTTTATAATAGGTTAATCATTTCCATAAATTACCCAAATCACTATAGATCCACAATAAAAACATAGATAAAAATCCACCATTACTCCTCTAATGACATCCCATAGTATTCTATTTTCCTTGGACATATAGTGTTCCCAACAAAGTGAACATCTTCCAAAATAACATTTATCACATAATCACCAAATCATTTTCATATACTAAGGGTATTCATTTGATAAGACATAAGAACCCAAATCAACATATTATTGATCAATAAAATCATTTAACTAAATAAAATTCACACTAAACAGGGACTTCACGTAGTCCAATGGTAGGCGATAAATCTCAATCGCACTTTGGTTGTGGGTTCGATTCCCACAGCTTTGTCTGACGCGACGGGTTGTCACACGGTCTACGTGTTGTCCTTTTTCAAAAACTATATTTTATAATATTACCAAAATGAGATAAATTCCTCAAAATAACATAATTTAACCACAAATGTTATATCATACCTTGCATTTTCATCCCAAATTATAATAACTTATAATTCTCTCAAACCCCAATGATCATATAAAACCAAATGGTTATTTATACCTATATCCACAAGAGAAGAGACAATTCATCCTCAAATATCATTCTCACATGGAAAACTGCAGGGTTACAAATACAAGAGAAAATTATTCCAAAGTACACCCATCAACAAGGAGCGCTAATACTTTTTAAATATTTCTCCGACCATTTATTTCCACATAGCTTCTTCTTTGACCAAGATAATATCATATAGAATAGGACATTCACTCGGGTAATGGCCAGGTCCCCTACATTTAAGGAAAATGACTGTAAATGGACTCTTGGGACCATTTTTATCTTCTTCCATAGTACTCTTAATTTTTCTTTGGAAATTCTTCACTTTATGTCCTTCCTTCCCACACGTAAAGCATTTCATTGTCCCATTGAGACACTTTCCTGGGTGTCTCCTTCCACATTTCCTGCATGATGAAAATTGAGGGTTCTTTTCTCCATGGTCTCCATTAATGGAGCTCTTATCATTCATTACCTTTCTCTTCCTTATTAAGTCTGGGAGTTGGTTAATATATATGTTGTTGATCATATTTTTGGAAAACTGATATGGCATAAAGATGATATCTTTTACTCCTATCAACATTCCATTTTTTTGCTCATTGGCACCACCATTCCCACCTTGTACATTATTCTCAAAGTCACTATGACTTCCTTGGAATCCAGCCATTGAATAAAACCAGAATGCATTGTTTGAGTAACAGTAGTCGTAAAATCATATAGAGATTAACATGTCACCATATTCTCAATTTGAAACATATTAGGATTAACCAAGGTCATTTACTCTCATCTTATATATATATATATTACTTAAATCAGTTTGTAAAGAAAATGTAAATTATCCTAAGCATATGCCCTGGGAGTGTCGTACCCAAGAGTGCAGCAAGGCCCATTGTCGTGCACCAGTTCCCATTCGAGTCTAGCTCAAAGAGATGTTTTCGGGTTTTACCCCTATGTACATATGTGCCAGAGCCGCCTCTACCTACTCGTATCCAGACAGGGATGTATTGCTCGGAAAACTCACAAAATCTCTACAATACCTAAATTCTTGAAAGTTCTTCTATACTAATCCTCAAAGTTCATCTTAGGTCTACGTGCTCTAATCAGAGTTTATCTAAATCTAGCTTCCAAGGTTTGTAATAAACTTTCTCTGATACCAACTGTAATGCCCCGACCCTCGATACCCAGAGTCGGTGCATTATTACAGAACATTGACATGATCACAAAGGATCAAGTCTCGAAAGACTGATTAGTTTAGTAGTCTTGGAAACACTAGATATATTCATAAGTCTTACATTACATCATAAGGTGAAAAAACTACAACAACATCTTGTCTTCATATCCCCTCATAATATCCCTGCAGGTCATTCATAAATTACTTCTTCATAATCCTGGGAAAAATAAAACATTGAAAGTGGTGAGCATAGATGCTCAGAAAGGATAAAATTATAGCAGAAGCTTTCATAGATAAGCATAAACACTTATGGCAGTTTATAACTAAAACGAAAGCCTTTAAAACATGAAATTCAACATAAAATGGAAAAAGTAAAATGAAATAATGCCATTTACTTACTCACATGGATATACTACTAGTCGAATCATCACATGAAATATCGATAACCACTTTCATAATGATAGAATGCATAATGCCAGACTATCATAACCACATAGCCAAGGCCTCATGCCAAGACTACAAATAAGATTTTGCCAAGGCCTTGTGCCAAGACACTAGTTTGTCTCATGAGACCTACTGATGCATCAAGGAGCTATAGCGGGTTCCACCCGTCACTTATTAAGTCCAATGCATTCCTCATATGAACAGGTTTAAACACAACATAAACATTCGTATTAAAACTAGCATACGAAATGTCAATACTTTAACCAAAAACCATGAATGGTATAAAAATAGCACATCCACAGTCAAACATAACTCATTCGATACAATATGGATGATTGTATTGTATCACATTAACCTCAATCAAGAATAATTAAGGATGTTGACATAGATAAAAATAATCATCAAAACTATTTGAGAGAAATATCCCCCTTTTCTTGAAAACATTTAAAAGTCGCACTATTTGTCAAGAAGACATTTAAAAATAGATTTTTGAATCAAAGTGTCTCGTACCACTTTGAAACTTTTAAAAGAATTTTTAATTTTAAAACTTTAATGTCCATATAAATAAATCCTTAAAACCATTTTTAAAACATGGACATTAATGAGCAAGATTTAGAAGAATAAGTCTTTAAAACATTTAATAATGGTATTTAAGTTAGAGTTTCTAACCAAAAGATAGTCACTTGAATAAAAATAATTTAGGTAATAAAAACATTTTAATATCATGAGAATAAAGGATTTCATGATATACTATGTCATAGTACATTATATACACCACATAAAAGTGATTTGGTGTATAACAACAAAGAAGTCTCAATGGAATGTAAATTGAGATGAAATCCTTCATAAAGGTCGTATCCTTAGGTTAAGGATAAATCAACGATATAATTATGTGTGAAAAATATAAATACACTAAATATGATTGGATATTCAGTGTAAAACAATCAATGGACATTCACACATATTCTTGTAAAAACAACACCAACGAATTGCATGTTTAACTCAACAAATGGAGAATGAGTTAAAATTACTCTTATCAAATTCATATCAATGACTTGAGAATTATCAATGGAGTGATTATGTGTATCAAAAGTATATCCACAGGAAGTGGAGTGGAAATTATGACATAATCAAATGAATAGTGATTCCCTACATAGTCTTGGGGTAATATAATCAATGAAATATGCGTAAAGCCAAATGAGTGGAAATTGAAATCTCAAATTCCCTTATCGATTAGGTAACATACGAAACATACACCCATGAAAGAATGATCAAACCATGATGATTTAAATACCCATAAATTAAATTATATTAAACAATGAATACAATCATGGGCAGTACACAAACACCACATGCAATAATTAAGTGGTGAACAATGGAATTCTCACGAAATTAAGAGTGAGTTAAGATACCCCTTACTTTGTACTTTTTCCTTGGTAGACGGTAGGTTAACCTCATGTATAATGGTGAAATAATTTTTATTGAATTATAAAAGAATCATTTACTTTAATATTATATCATATATGATCTTTTAACATTGATTTGTTAATAATATCTTAGAATTATTGTCATTTCGGGTGTTAACGGGTTCATTTTACTTTATATTCTTTGTTATGTGAGCCATATTCGTTATTAATGGGATGTATATTATTCATATCCATAATGATATCAAGTCCTTAGATACTATTTTTAAATCATCAAATTATAATTATACTGGAATGGATATGATGGAGAATGAATCTCATCGCGTTCGTGGAGACGGTAGTCCGTATGTACGCACGAGCGACAATATCATTCTTTTGATATTAAAATAATATATAATTGGATGGTATATCATATATACAGAATCATTATCATGTTATATTTATTATTTAAATGAGTTACACATCATTATTATACCCATCCAAATAATAATTTATTGAATAACAATTACACCACGACGTGGAGACGGTATGTCGTACGTACGCATGTATGGTGACATGTTATTCAAAGGATGGGTAGAATACTGAATTTGGTTGTACCATATTTATAATAACATCACAGTATATATATGATACTAGAGTTATTATTTTATAATGGTAATAAGAAAGAAAGAATAAGTGGAAGAAGAAAGGAACTTGAAAAGGGGTGGTGAAAACATTACCTCTTCTTCGGGTTCTTCCTTTTGATTTGATCAAAAGGGATCCTTAGGTTGGCATTCTGATCAAACTAAGGCCTCTAGGTTGTAGTGAGGGAAGTTTATAGAGTATTTGGGCAGGGTTTGGCCGAACCAAAAGGCTTTGAGGGTGTTAAGAAATGAGAAGTAGGAGTTCCCTTTTATAAGAGGGGTGAGGGGCACCTTTGGAAAAGCTAGAAATATTAATTTATAATAAATTCATATTCGGTTTCTAATGGCTCCAAAGTTTATTATTAAAATTTTAAAGTGGGGATAGGTCGAAAAAAATTCATCCAATAGGATTTATATAGGTTTGGGTCACTATATTAACCTTATCGTTTAGTTTTAACTCTTAGTTAATTAGTTTGACATTTACCATGTCACTTTATATTTTTATAATATATAGTTAATAAACATACTATATACATCCAAGAGACCCCCAAGTGGTCCATTAATGATATAACTATCATGATATAAGTCTCTTGGCAGAACCTTAGATTTTTAGGAATTTAATATCAATTAATAATATAATATTTGTTTTAAAAACTCTTTTATGTCAATTTTTAGACTATTCAATAGTTGATTTTTGTGAAACACATAACAGAATTATTACTTCTAAAAAAGTTAATTAAATCAATCCTAATATGTAATATTGACCTATAAAATTAGTTTAATTCAATAAAAGTCCCAAATTATATTTATCTGGGTATTTATAATATCAATTATTATAATTTTTCACTATTATGGTAATTACTGCATCACCATTGTGTCATAAATAAATTAACTTATTTAATGTCTAAAAATTATAAATAAAATATCATTATGTAGGAAATCTTTTTATATTTCTAATTAATATTTATATTCTAAAATAAAACATATATAACCTTATGTTACAATTGTTTTTCTAAAAGATATATGCTTGTGTCATTTTTGTATTTATTTTAACTTAATTAAAATAAAGTGTCATTATCACTTACAAGTGGATCCATGGGGTCCCAAAATCGACCCAAAGATGCCCATGGTCGACCATGTATTAACAAATAGGGTTAAGACACGTTTTAGGGTAATTTTGTATTATTATAATATTATTTTTTAACCCATGTTTACCGTATTTACCCTTTAACCATGGTAAATAAAATATTTACCGAAGTAATTATCTAAAATGTCTAAAAATAAAAGTTATCTATTTACACAATTTTAACATCCTGATTACAAATATGGAATCCATTTTTTAAAATTCAAAACACAGAAGTGGCAGAAATTAAATTAAAATTAATTCCCGTTGTTAAAACAAAAAGCGTGTTTTTAGGAGATAATAACTATCAAAAGATTGGCACTTGTTTATTTCTGGTTTAAATTTGAAATTATGTTCAATGACCCACATTGTATTACATGGTAAAAATATATTCTAAATATAATTTAAAACAACTCAAACTCATAATTTATCACTATTAATTATTTTGATTAAAAAAGTTGTTTTTAATTAAAATTTAGTAATTTTCACTATTCATCAAAATATGAACGTTATCCGAAAAGTACCAAAATTTCACCCTAGGCTAATTTCGATATTCTTAATCCAAAAATGAATTCCATTTTGAGAGATAGAATTTATAAAATTTCAAAAATTAGGTATTACTATTCATAATGGCTAGTTTGATTGGTTGTGGTGTGTTAAAATCTCGAAGTTGCGTATAATGCACGCCATTACATTATTCGAAGGGAAACGTACCGTGGAAGCTTGGGGTGTTACAGAAAGGATTTTGTGAATAATAAAACTCATATAGTCATTTTTGATGGATAATGGTTCATTTTAGTATCACCAATCATCTTTCTAACACTTTCCCATCAGATTATATCCTATGACAATCATGTCATACTCAAACATTTTAAAGGAGTTCATCCTCTCACCATTGGGGAAATATGCATGAATCCTTTTATTAAAAATGGGGTTTGGAGATCAAAGCATCCAAATAAAGTAATTATTTACATTTTTTTGACCTAGTCATATATTAGAGACATGTTATGAAACACATCCCAATCCACACACAGTGTAAATCCGTTTATTACATCGCTTTCTACCTCAACATAGTGAATACCATTAGTTATAATGTTAGGTGAGAAATATAAATGGGATGATTTTATATCTTCCCAAGGTGAATTTGAGAAAATCCCAGGTTTATTATACAAATGGGGTGCGTATGTGGTAAAAATTAATGCACAAAAACACTCTATATTTTTATGGCCACACTTGAAGGAACTCAATGTTTTATGTCTTTTAGGGTCACTCATTGTTTAGAGTCTAATGAGGAAAGTCATGGAATATATTCTAGTTGATATACTCCTAGTTTAGAGTTTAATGTATATTCTCATGGTTTGTATTATTGTGTGAATAGTCACCATTTAGAGACTAATGGGGGGAAACTCATAGTTTATAATCTAGTGGGGTTTTTTATAGTTTATATTCCACTAGTGACACTATATGTGTTGAATCCCCACAGATGGGAACTCTGGTATTTATAATTTTTGCAGGAATTATGAAGATATTAGAATCAACATTAGGATTTTAACTGAAAAATATCATACCACACATCCTTTTTTAAATAAGTGTAAAAAAACCCTTATATTGAATTTCATAGTTTCCTATCATGTGACAAGACCTATGTACGCAATTTAACTTCATGTAATATGGACCGTTATGTTGTGAAAGGGAATACAATTATATTTAGTGTGGAAGATATGTATTTGGATTATTGATAGGTACATGGATACTTATGATGATTTTTAATAAGAATAATTTCTATATATAATGTAAATTTTCATTTGAGTGGAGGTCTTCAATTAGGTCGCCTGAAATGGGTTTGAAAAAATTTCTCAAAATTTGATGAACATTGTTCACACATTCCATAACTATTACAAAATAATGTATCCATTAAAATTTCATTAAATAGTTTCAAGTAACATAAGGTTATTCAAATAAAAGGTTACTAAAACCCTTCAACAATGTGAAATAAATCATTGTGAAAAATGTGTTCTTCTTCAAGGGTGGGTTGCATGATAAACATTCATTCATTTTCAAAGTTTTAAGGTATAACTTGAGATGATTTCTGTATGTTTCACACATATTTTAGTATTTAAGTCTTTATAGGGTTATGAAATTAGAGGAATTTTTTATTTCTATTAATGGGATGTCTCTTCCTTCAATCTCTAAATAGATTCTCAAAATTTAGGGTTGAGGTGTATTTATAGGCCCATGAATCACATTAATGACCGTTCACACAAATGTTTCCATGTTTATGTTTTTCACTCATGCTACAGAGGGTTTACATGATATCTCTGATAGTGCTATCACATAACTAGATATTTGATAGAGATTTATTAAATTTCTCTAGATATCTAGTTCTTTGTCATTCAAGATCCTTGATTTAGGAAAGACATATCTTTTACTGTCCACACCAAAGATAAATTACTATATAATGTCAAAAATTCAATAAAAATTATTGCACCTAAAATATATGAACTAATATTAACTTCATAATGTATTCTCATAACCTAATATAAGCCAAACTCAACATAGAATAAAAAAAATATTTTGTAATACCAAGAATGTTATTCCTTTTATACATGGATTCCAATTTATAGATGTAGTTTAACACAATAAAATAATGAATATATAAATTATTATATAAAAAATATATTCATAAATATAACTAGTAATACACTAAATAAATGAACAATTTATGTAATCAAACCACATATTAAAATTACAAACATTATCTAAAAAACTATATTTGAAAACAAAATTTTCTTCTAATATGAACTCCATCACATTATCCTTTATATGAAATTTTACATAAATATATAACATTTTAAATATATAATTATATATATGAACTATTCATAAATTATGAAAACACTCAAGATATCTTACATGTAATGTTATGTAACCCATTATCCCATGAATTATAAAGTATTCTTTTATCAAGATTTATTTATTTTTTCAAATAAGACCTTTAATCTAAACCATTAAAATTAAATTTTCTAAACATTTAAAAGAATTAAAGATATACACTTTTATATTTTCCCATATCATCTTATATATAAAAAAATTATAAATTATAAATATAATTTCTATAAAATAATTTTATATCTCAATTTTTAGCCATTCCATATAATTTCCAAATGTATATTAATATTAAAACTTAATATTATGGAATATTTCAATAATATTATATTGTATTTATTTATAAATTTATTTAAAAACATCTTAAAGTTAATTATTAAAAATTTATAATTTACTAATTTATAACCACTTTAAAAACAATATCTATATCGAGAAATACATTTTTTCATATTTTGGACCAATTTATATATTATATGATTCAATTAAAAATTAAAAATTAGAAAAATAATTTTTTTTACATACATGTCATCATCTATTATATCATCCACATCATAAGGTATGTTCATCAATATATCTATCTTTAAACTAAATATAAACATCATTATATTTTGAATTATTTTTTACTCTAAAAAATAATTGTAAGTTATAGTTATAATTTCCATATGAACATTATATATCAAAAATTATCTGTCAGGTCATACAATTTCAAAACATATTTTTATATTAACACTTAATATTATGGAATGATTAAATATAAACTTTTTCATAAAATTTTATAATCAATTAGAAAAAAATTATATTATATTAATTTTATAAAAACATTATAAAAAATAAAAATATATGAAAATGACTTCTTATAAAATTATAAACAAATTATAAATTACATAAGTCAATTAATAGTACAAATATTTAATAATAAAATTTATCCATGGATTAAATATTCTAGGATATCACCTATATCAAAAGATACAGATAGCTTCATTATCTATAATATTTTATGAATGATTGATGATATATTTTGATATCACCTTTTTCATGGGATTTGGTTTTTATGATATCTATTATATCTTAATAATGATATGATATTCTACATTTTTTGACCTAAAAAAATAAAATGAACTGTTTTCTTCTATAACACCCTATATCAGAAAATATTTTGTATTTAAAGACATGGGATTTATATTTTATCACCTATTATGATGTCACATATCATATAATTCAACACATTCAGAATACTTTATATCGAATACCATAACAAGACATTGTTCAAAATAAATATCATTTATTGATAGAAAATGATATGATACTAAAATGATAAATACTAATTCATCATTTTAAACATGATGTTATGAATTTGGAATCATTTAAAAGTTCTGATACCACTAATGGGTTTCCATGGATTGTGAAACACTTATTAATTCAGTAAAACAAAAATAACAACTACATTACCTAAATATCTATGCTATACAATTCAAAAATCAGGTGTATATAAATGAAGTTCATTTAATTGTACCTAATACTAATTTTGGCGTCAACATTGATTTTCAGCCAATATGGTTGATAAAGATTCTTGAGGAGTAAGAAACATGTTCCTTCCTCTATGTTCTAAACTTGGGCCAACTGAATTTATGGAAAATTGGGTAGAACACCCCTTTCTTACATTATATTCTAATACCTATCACGTGATAAGGTAAATAGAGGAAGAGTTCCACTAGGGGGAGATATATTTGGTGGAATATTTAGTTGTATTTACACACTTATAATATAAATATATATTATTTCTTTTAAATGCCTTAGTATAGTTCTGAAACATTAAGTTAATTTACTCAAACATTACACATTGTCCATGAAATGCATACAATTACAAAATATTTTTTAACATCTCAGTTGATTCTAAAATCCTTTACATTTATATAATAAAATGATTATTAATGAAATATAATATGAGAGATATTCAAACATTAAATTTTAATGTTAATCTAAAAACATAATATCATTAGGTGTTATGATAATTGTATAATCTGATTCCCATAATAACATTTCCATATGAGAAACCCATGTTGTACAAAATGTTTTTTACATGGATTGTCTAATATGATATCTCTATATCATATGAAATGAAATACTGAATGGCTTATAGTATTCCATTTGAATCATGTATGTCATACTTTATGACATACTCATATAAATAAATATGATATATCAAAATATATAATACACCTTATAGATTTAAGTACTATCTCCATAAATTTTATCAATCACCTAAAGTTGTTAAATACATGAATTGTCACCCATTTGAGGGAAGGAAAAGTGTTTCCCAACATACTAGAAGTACAAAAACCAATGGATGGATAACTAGTTTTACCATTATACTAAACCTACTTATGGATATGGATTTGTTATTATGGAAATGATATTTTTATGATAGTGTTGGAAGTTTTTTTTTTGAAGGTATATTTGATGTTATGTGTTTCATAATATTATGGTGATACATGATTTTCTATATACCTTTCATCAATTATTTTTTAAAATATGATCTATTTTATATTATTTATAAAAAATAACTGAACCCTACTAGCTAGTATAGGCTCCCCACCATCCCATATTGACATCAGGTCAACATTTTACTAACACCACTAGTTACCCTGTATACACATAATATCCCATTTATTTTCCAACCCATGTCCCTGAATAGTCAATTTTCAGAAAAATGACTATCCTCATATTACCAAAAAAATTAGTGTTCCTTATCATCACTCACACAGACCCAGGAAAACATCATAGGTGATCACCCATCCAAACACCCCCCCCCCCGCCAAGATAACCATGCATAACTCTGGAGTTTTAATAAGGTAGGATAAAAAATCATCACCTTGTCGACATGGGTAATACCAAGTAGTCTTTATGTATCATATTTCAAAGGATGTTTTACTGTCCATATTTAAAAAAACCCACACCTCAAACCCAGGATGTTCCTCTACGCATTATTCTGTATATTGGATCTAATAATATTTGAATAAACTAGCTTTTAGTAACCACTATAGTCTCTTTTATCATAACATATGACCCTTGGGTCTTTGATTGCTAGGAACAACCAATTTTTCTACTAACACATGTTGTCCCTTCTATTGGCCCACCGTCAATCCTGAAGAGTCAAATATTAGACTAATTATTAACTATACATGATAAAAATATATGTTCAATGTTCTTTGTCATTAAACATACAATACATGTGAAACTACCCAAGATGTCACTTATCATGACCCAACACTATGACATGAGTTCTCAATTATTGAGTTATAATCAGGTATGCTCTGGAAGGTATTGTTTCTCCATGTCGATATAGGTAAAAAAATTACTGTAAGTCTCCCATTTACAGGGGTGATGCACTACATAAATCATTAATGATGTAAAATTTGATTATTTATTTTAATACTTATTAGTTATGGAAATTATTTGGAGCCTTACGTAAAAAATTTATGTTTTTACATTTTTTCTAGGTTCATGACAATTGTGTATATCCATGAACAGGCCCATGTAGTTTAATAGTAAATAGGGTGTACCCCTTTGGTGGAAGTTAGTTGTATGAGTAAAATTAAAGGGATCTCAACCCATGTATAATGTCGATGTATATTTTAAATCATTATATATATATATATATATATTTTATAAAATCACATTTTAAATAGGGGAAACTCTAATTTCCAAGAACTCCCAAGGATCTCTTGCCCCTTTTGAATTCCGAATGTTTTCATCTTAATGGATTTTTATTTAGATATCTATCATGAAAACCCTTAAATACCATTATGTAAACATCACTAATTTTATTCCTCTATTATATTATTCCATTTTGTGTTACTCTTTTGTTACCCAAAAATATTAGAGGGTTAGGGTTTTCGTGTTCATCAAGATATATTTATTGTGATAGTTATGTTTTCACACTGGTTAGTATCCAAATGTGTATAATGAGACATTACCTATATAGGATTCCACCTAGTGTGTCTATTTTAGTGTAAGTTGGGTATTATTATATTAGGAATGGATTGAAATGTTGGAAGATGGTTCCACCTATGTAGGTCTTTTATTGTCTTATTATGTCCTAAAGAGATTACCATGTCTAGTATAATATGAATTATAATTATATATTGAAGGGCCTTGATTTTTTTCATTTTGTAACGTTATTTACCATTAAGTATTGATTTTGTATCATGTGTAGTCTCGTTTAAAAAATATATTTGAAGTAAATTACATTATTTTTTATCACATTTTATCTTTAACATGTCTACAATTAAATTATAGTGTCTTTTATTTAATGAGTATTTAATATTGTATATTACAATTCATTTTTTTTGTTATTCATTAAAATCATTGGTTTAGTTCATATTTAATACTTTGAATTACCGTAAACTGTTTAACATTGGATTTTGGTTTATTCTATATTTCCATCGTATGAGATCCTTTATTCATTTTTTAAATAAAGGTATTCAAAGTGGGTTGAGGCTACTAGGGGTTTCATTTGAATGTTTTTTCTTTACCTAAAAAGGTAGCAATGTTTTATGATAATTTTATTTGTTTCCCAAAAATGGTAAGAATTATGTTTTCATAAATTTTATTTTAAAACATAATTTTTGAAATGTATGAAAATTGAATTTCATAAACTATTTGCTCAAATCTAATTAGGGATGATTAGCTCATGACCTATATAAAATATCTGGTGTGTATGTATTCTTCATGTATTTTTTACTATATCCAGAGTGTGGATTGTAGTATTTATCAAATATATCATTATTCTTATTGATATATGATTAGGTATGTTGAGTGGTGACTAAGATCTCTAGGGTGTTTGTTTGTATGGTTTATTATGATACCATATACTTTACAATAGGATGTTTATATAGTTTTCACTTTTTCCATTCTCTTGTTTTTTCTCTAATATTTATATCCCTTATTGTCTCTTCTAATGGAATATTTTTTGGGGTTTATAAGAGTAGTGGATGTTTATTTTTTATGCCTCATCTGGTTTATCTTTAAATTATTACTTATTATTTAACCATGTATGGTAGTATAGTGTGTGGAAATTCCATTCTTTAATTTCAAAAGAATTTTATTAAATAATTATTTTTTATGGTAAAATCAATCCAAAATGGTTTTGTTTGATTCATTTTCACTAGTTTTCATCCTGAGGTGATAAAATATATACATCGGTTATTATGGTACAACTACTCGGGTGATGGGGAATATCGAATCAGATTGGGTTTTTACTATTGGTATAAAGAAAGAGAAATACCAGGAGGGGTGGGAGTGATGATTTATTCATTTGATCATATCTAATTATATTTTTCAAATGTTATTTGGATCAATATTCCATACACAATAAATATGAAATGAAAATAACAATAAAGAAGGACATAAAAATTTACATCGTTTACCCAAACTAGGTTAATCCTAGTAAAATACACCAACAATATAGAATTGAAGTTAAACCCTAAGGCAAATACCTTTAAAATATGAAGTATTCACACCAAACATCCTTGTTTACAACCATCACATGATATCGAACTAACTACTATCAAACACTCTAGTAGCTCGATGAGCCTCTATATGCTCTATTTTAACTTCCAAAAACAAAAAATAAAAGAAGTTAAACCCAAGATAGTATATCAATTAGCTTCAATTTGATCCACATGATGAAAATCATGAGTATTTTTGTGATGTGATCTCCTAGATCTCTATCCCACTAATTTTCAATTCTTCATCTAGAACCCATTCCAATCTCTATTTTTATTAACATTTATACCTTTTCAAGAACTAATATAAGTGTTATTAATTTATTTTAATCATATAAACATTAATATGATGGTTTGGATTAATAATACAATTGTAACTTTACCCAGATCATTCTAGGGGGAAATATATTTAAATTTGGACAAAGTTTCCAAACAAAGTTGATAATACCAATAAAATTTCATCTAATTCGTTAATTTTAACCCAAAAACATTATATATATAATTTTTTTAAAAACCCTAGCCATCCAACAAAATACATGTCTCATGACATGGAATGACCCAACATTAAAAAAAATAGTGCGATCTCCCACACTGTGTCTTGGTTATATGTTAGGGGAATGATATATAAAATATTCTTATTATATCATATATAAATGATTTATTATCCTTGAATGATTCTATAAACATTAATGAACTTCAAATTGGTTTTAACACAACCATTTTTCAACAGAGTGGATGTCCGAAAACCTCAATATCCATTCAATCACATCTAAAATTACTTTATGGAGATTCCTTCTTCCTACAACATTTTCAATGATAATCTCATTTTATGATATAATAAGAATATTTTATACATTTACTTCCCCATTAGTGTGATTATTACATTTCATAAAAATGAAATGGGAATTTTATATTTTTTTCTACACCTCTACAACAAGTAACTTACATACTGATTGACTTTTCCATTATACTTGAAACATTCATCATAACATAACATGTGGTGTTAAAATGTGATTTTTTCTTATCGATAGAACATATTGAATCTTATTCCAAAACACTAATAGCCATATTATGGCATTTAAAAAAATTTAGTAGTTCCTTCAGAGTTCATATCAACAAATACTACCTAAAACATCTTTAATGGATTTTTTGTGATAGTTTAAAATAAAATTAGAGTTAGGTTTCATTCTGTGTGACAACAAGTGTGGTTCCCCCACTGGGGGTAGAAATGGAGATCACAAATCAGAGATTTAGGAGAAAGAAACACCCCTTTATAAGGTTCCATGGATAGCCTAATTTTTATAAGGATAACTCAATGAGAGGCATGACCCATATCCTATAAAAAATTATGAAGACCTACTCGTATAAGGTAGATATTATTTTACTATGTGTAATCAATCACATTTTGAATTGGAGCCCTCTTCTTTTTTGGGGAAGTAAATGTATAATAAATATAGGTTTTTGGGAACTCAAGAGGTATGTAAAATGAGGTGTCAGGTCACAACTTTTAGTGTCGAAAATTGAAATACAAGGAGTTAATTGGTATATATAACATTGTATGGGGTTAGTTTATAATATCATTTTTTTATAATTTTAGTAAGGGAAGATGCTAGTGGAGTAGCTAAAATGTTTCACCCATGCTGTGTTGGGGCTGCAGACGATTCACAATTGTCCTGCACCTAAGGGAATATTTAGTTCTATTACATAATTCTCTTCTAATGTCTCTTGAATGATTATTCAAGTACATATAGAATATTTTTAAATTAAATTCATTTTAATATTGGATTTTTAATTAATTTAAATGGGTAACGAATATTCATTAATTTGATGAATTTATCTCAATGTCTAAAATTATAACTCTTGATAAGTATTATTAACAAGTAAGGTTTGGGTTCTTTTTTGATAACTAATGTTTAATTTCCTTATTTTGAATTAATATATATACATTTTTTAAAATATTAAATTTTGGTTTGATGAAAATAATTTATAGTATTTTCTGAAAACGTATTTTGAGTGTAAAAGAGAACTTTTCTTATACATTATACAAATAATATTATTAGTGAGTTATTTCATATGTAAAGTAACAATTACATATTATTATTATTATTATTATTATAATATGAGGTACTTCAAAAAAATTTTAAGCGTAATTAGGTGATATCTTGCATCTATGATCCAAATATTAGTTTATATCTTCAAAATTTATTTTCAAAGTTTGCAACCATTTAAATTATTTTCATGGTATATGTTATGAGTGATGAAAAAGTGATTTATGTTAATCATATATTATAATTCCATATTCTAATGTTGTTAAAAACTCTCTTCATATTATAAATAAACAACTTTTAAAAATAGTTTTGTGAAATTCTACTAGGTAATTTTAGTCTTCATAAATGTTGTTTTCTTATATTTTGTATAAACATATTTGTAGAGTTCTATATTGTTTTTCATGCTGATATATTATTTTTTTATATCTTTTTAACATGATTGGAATTTTTATGTTTTTGTATCATTTTATTGGTTTTATTTTATTTTTCTATTAGGGATCCAAATGTATATTATGATCAAGTTTTATATTCCATGTTATTCTAAATTATGCCTCCTATAAAATGTCAAAGCATTGGGAGAAGAGTGATTTATTGGTTGGTATGTAGTCTATTGATTCTAATACCCCATATAAGGTTCTCCCATTTATTAATTCTACCCAATGTCAAAATAATCTGTTAGGATCAAATAAAAATCAATATATAGATTATATTAAAGAGGCCCTTAAGAGAGGTCTTCTTATATTTTATATTGATAATGTATGTAAGAGGTGTTGGAGTGGATATATTAGGATGGTCGAGTCTCACATTCTTTTCATACTCGTATTAACTCTAAATTAGAAATCCATATGTTTAGGTTTAAGGGACCATTTATGGAATGGAAGGAAACCATTACTCAAGAATATTCACATAATGAAATTTCATGGGATTATCTTACGAGCATGTTTATTGAGTGTAATTATCCATAGATTGTTAAGAAGGAGAGTGTGATTGAATTATTGAGTCTCCCAACAATAAATATAATAGAAAATAAGTATGTAGAAACTTTTGTTAAGATGATTCCTTTCTCAACCAAGGTAGTCATTACTGATTCCATAAAAGATCATTTCATTGAAAGAGGTCTTCATCTAACCATCACTTCACAAGTATAATTTTGTATATTTACATCATATATAGAATTTGTTGGTAATGGCATGTTGGTATATTGGAATTTGTTTTAAAAACCCACATCATGATATGATCAACTGACATATGGTAAAATTAAAGGAAATATGTCTTCTAATATGGGGATAGAAGTGGTCTTTGATCATAAAGGTGATGATAGTGAGGATAAATCATCTTACCATATTCCTAATTCTTTGAATAAGAAGTGATATCCATTATTTTTCCATTGTAGTAAACTAAGTAAATCTAAGAACAAATTATTGAAAGATCCAAATTTCAATTATTGATGTGGTTATATATTCCATATTTAATTTTTTTTAAGATAAATTATTAGTATAGGAATAAATCACATTAACAAAATAAATCTAGGTAGTATTACATATTGAATTTATATCTAATAAATTAGTGGTTGAACAAGATACAATATGTGATACATCCATTCAATTTTCATTTTTGTGTTCCTTTAGTTAGTATAATTTTCTCTTATCTATAAATTATGTAAATTCATGATGATATATCTATCATATTATTTTATATTTTTACATTATTCCTATTCCATGTGTTGTTTTACTAAATCCTCCATATTGTACATTATAGTCACAATGTAATGTCATTACTCCATTATTTATCTATGTGAGAATATGAGTTGGGATATTGTATGATTATGGTGGTGTAAATATTCATATGTTTCATACTAATATGGTGAATCTGAAACAGTGGGGAGGCCCATATAATGTTGATGACTTCCATCACATAATGCCTATAAAATAAGTGAGTTCATTAGATCATTTTACTTTGAGATGAGCTAAATTATGTGAGGTTTTCAGGATCCTGTAATTTATAATTATTGATGAAACAAAAGTTTTTGAAAATATTAGTTGCATTGATATTTTTCATTTTCCAAGTAGTATCACTGATTCATGATGTAATTATATATCTTATTTAGTAATGGAATTGAAGGATATAATTTTATTAAGACCCCATTAAATTCAAGTTCCTTTACTTATTACTCTGTGATGTTTCATATTTTTATTACCTCTCTATACTAAGACTAGATAATGACAATATATGGGTATAAAGTTGTATGTTAAGTATAATCATGATACCCAATATGTCCCTTTCTGAGTATTAAATTTTTCTACATATTAGTTATGGTTTTGACATTATTTTTCTAGTTAAATGTTTATGTTTTTTGGGTTTTTATAGTTTCCATGGTTCTGGTGCATGAACATGCCCAATCCCATGTAGTTTAATATTGCAAAGGTTGTCCCCCTTTAGTGGTAGTGAGTTTCATTTGATTATTTTTATTATTTCATGACCACCCTTCCTATGCATAATGTTGATGTAGATTTTAAAACCATAAATATTTAAATTTATAAAATATGGTTTTAAGAGGGGACGACCCCATTTTCTCTGATAATGTACATAAAATTTCTATAATATCCCCAAATATTGACTCCTTGATCACCCAACTCCATGGGTTAAAATTTTGATATCCATTATAAATTCATTTAAATCACGTCAGTAAGTGGATTACCTTTTCTTCCTAGAAATTATTATTCTTTTTTCGTGTATTCATTAATCACCCAATGATAATGGTGTTCTTTGGATTCAATTTTATTAAATTAAAATGTTTTTGGTTTTAGTGTACTCTATTGTTTTATAATGTCTTAATATATCTTCCTTAGATAGAATAAATTGGTTTTTGATGGAATAATTGTTTTTGGATAAGTGTTTTAATGTTAATCCATTAATTTGGAATGTCATGTGGATATAGAGAATATCATACATCATTTTCTATATGAATAATCCTCTATGACATATGTTTTATAAATTTTAAATTTATTTCAAAATATTTATATTATATGTGGTCAATATAATGGGGATTTCAATGTTTCCAAGCATTATTCGTTCTAATTCATGATTTATGCTCACTATGTATTTATAAAAATATATGAGATAATTTTTTGTCATTTAAAATTTATATTGTATGTCAGGTTTATGGTTCTAAATGATTTAAAAAAATATTTATTTATCACATCTAAATATTTTGTTGATAATTAAGGTTTTATATGATATGCAAGAATTTTTTATTGAGTTTCATTATACATTTTTTATTGTAGTAGTGATATTTAAATATATTTTTCACTCCCCATATATCTATATGATATTTTATTTCTATTATTTAGAAAAACAAATTAAAATTATGTTTTAATGATATTTGTTTATATATGTGATCTAAAGGGTCATTTGGAAAAACATTCTTTTGGTTTTTATGGAATTATTTAAACCACTAACATTGTATCCCCTATGTGTGTTTGTTTATAGGGAAATTGGTATCTATGTTGGGAATTTTCATTATTGGATATAAACACGAAGGGATCATCACATTGAGGTGTTTTTGGAGGTTATATTTGGATCCTTCTTGAATTTTATGTATTTATATTATTATTTGAAATGAGATATGTATCATCAACTCTATTACATAAACTCATGGGAAACCACATTAACATGTTTGTAAATTAAGAGGCAGCTTCTATACTAGTTAGGTTAACACACTATTTAGTGTCCCTTAGTGTAATTTTTGAATCTTCATATTGATAGTGATGTAGAGTAAATATATTTGAGGGATAGTCATGGGAAATTCTATTAGGAATGCATCGATAGGATGACTGACGGTTCCACCCACGTAAACCTAAAATTTTCTCACTATAACCATAGGAGATTACCAAGACTACTAATATTTTATTTTTATTTATTTATTTATGATTTTTGGTTGTTTTCATTATTAGAAAATATTTATCAATTACAATAGACTTGTTTTAATCATATATTATCAATTTTTACATTTATTATTGATGCCAATTACACTATTTCCCTAAAGTTTTTTCATTTAAATTATTATTTCATTTATTTCATGAGTTTTAGATCTTTTATATTAGTAATCTATATTTATTTTAATATTAATATGACACTTGGTTATAGTTCATATTTTCTACATGGAAATTTTTGATAATATTTTATATTGGATTTTATTTTATTCATTTTGTTCATGGATTGATCTTAGAATTTTTTTTTGAATTATGGTATTGAAATAAGGGTATAATAAAACTTGTGTTATTTATTAAAATTTGTTTCTATTTTAATTAAAAAAGTGATAGAGAGTTATGAATATTTTATCTGTTTTCCCCAAATGATTAAAATCAATTTTTCATAAATTATATTTCAAACTAAAACATATGAAATATCATATAAAATGAATCATGATGTTAGTTTTTTTACACATTTACAGATTATTCATAACATTTTCTTCTGTTATTAATATTTTAGTAATTTTTTTAATTAATAAATAGTAATAAATTAATTTTTTATTAAATTCCTAAGATTTTTATTTTTTGTGAGATTTGGTATTATCATGTTTATTTTGAATAATTTAAATTTAATTAATTAATTATATTTAACTTCAAAAAAATAAATAACTTCTTTAGGAAAACATCAAATAAATAAATTAATTTATCATGTCAATTCATTTATAACATAGTAAATAATATTTAATTTAAATTTATTTATTTGATTAGATTAATTATTTTAATTAATTAATTAGGTAATTATTAATTTAAATTATTTTTTTAACAATTTTTTAATATAAATTAGAATTTAAAATTCCTTTTGTTAATGTTGTTAATAGATTTTTTAGTTCAATTAACTATTTTCTTATATTTTTAATTAATTCCTATTATTATTTGTTTTTTATGTCATGCCTTCCTTATACATCCACCGGTGATATAATGAATTATCAACTTACTGGAAAATGGCTACTGATTGAGTATTCATTACACAACCATCCTTTTAAAAATTTCTCATCCTTATTTGGTGGTGACTCCCATTCTTTTCTAATTTCACACCCACTTCCACTAACTATTGGATTTTCCAATGATGAGTACACTCTCTGTTGGGACCACTTTGTGTATGAATATTGTATTTGTTGTCAACAGTTGTCAATGCTGGTCAAAATTAAGAAAGATATGAAGAAGGACTAAAATGTTTGTGGAGATTGGCCGAAGTGAGGTTGCCTTGAGAATTGTTATGGGATCATAGAACTGGATTTCATACTTGAGAAATTCTCTTAGACAATCAATTCAGAAGATTGTTGAGTTGATCCTAAGTTCAAAGAACTTGTGTCACAGGTGACACATTGTTTACAATAATGAAGAATGGAGAAGTATCATCCATTTGTGGATGATTATATCAGAATGGAGAAGTATCATCCATTTGAAGATGGTTGAAGAAGATTGAGGATTTGAAGAAGACAATTCAATGATTTATGATTACATGTGAACCATGCAAGAGCTTACTTGAAGAATAGAATCATATGATTTACAGAATGATGGTTATGAAGAAGAGAAAATGTGGAAGGGCTTGATATTCTGATATAGCCAGGCACTTCACATTGTATCCAAATCAGATGATGCTTTCCTGATATGTATTTCTCAAATATCATAATTCAGGAGAACCTGTGATGAAAGCCTTATGATAGAAAGGGGGAGAAATAATGATGCCAGTCATATACAGTTCTTATTGGAAGGAGTGATGCTGCTAGAAGATAGGGAAGTTTATGTACTTCCCATTGCAACTCTGACAGTGCTAAAGCTGATCTATCAAAGGATAAATTTCACGATAGTGGGATTCGTGATAAGAGCAGAAGAATGGTTATGGGAAGCAGTGAAGAGAGAAAATGACAAAGAAATGGACAATTTGGGGACGACAGATAAGCACACTTTAAGGTGGCAATGGATGTTGCGCGCAAGATTGAAGATGGTTTATATTTCTACATGCAAGGCATTATTCAAATCCAGAACATTGAAAAATGACAAAGGAATGGAGTGCGCGGAAACCTTGGCGAGTTTCACGAAAAAATAAAGCGGTGCACGAAATAGTAGAGGGATGCGAGAAATATCAGTTGGATGCGCGAAATATCAGCGGGATGCACAAAAAAGAAAGTTGTGCGTGTAATATCAGAGGGCTACGCGAAAAATGAAGGTTGCGCAAAATATTGGTATGGTGCGCGGAATATAGGAATGATGTTTTCGCGCAAAAGGTGTTTCGAGATCAGAAGCTCAAAAAATTTCAAAGGCATGAGTTGCGAGAAAAATTGGATCCTTGTGAGAAATATCTGCGGGATCCGCGAAAGAGAGGAATGATGTTTTTCTCAAAAAAGGTGTTTCGATATCAGAAGCTGAAAAATTTTCAAAGGCATGAGCTGCGTGAAAAATTGAATCATTGCGTGAAATACGATGTCGCATGAAAGGATAGGTTTGCGCGCAATATGGAATGCAGTTTGGAATTTTGCGCGCAATTGGTGCTTCATGATAAGAAGAATGAAAAATGGAAAAGTCATAAGGTGCACGCAATATTGAAGCATGGTGCGAAATATGAAGTTTCCTGAAAGAGTTTTTCCACGCATAAAGGAGGTTTTACGCGCGGATTAGTTTTTTTCACGTGGGGTCAAAATTGCCTATAAATATGAGGCTAACCCTCCCCATTTGGAGAGACTCGACACATAGACAAATCCTGAGCTCTGACGCGCGAAAAAATTGAAGTATAGAGTATTGCGCGAAAAGATGAAGTGCTACGCGGAAAAAAGAACTTCTGCGCGAAATAGGAAGTTCTTCACGAAAAAGAAGAGTTGTGTGAAAAGGGTTTTTCTCCCTGAAAGGTGTTTTTACGCGCTAGGCTTGAATTTTATGCCCAAGCCACCTAAAAGGTTACGCGAAAAATTTGAGGGTACCACAGGCCTTCGATTGGTGCATAGCACTCTCGAAGCAGCTTTGCGAAGAAGAAAGAACTGTGAACCATTCGGTTTCACAAATAGAAGTTGAACCGCACTCACACGATTGGTGTTTAACACTATCGTTGTGCATTGTGAAGTGAGGAAGAACAATATCTGCAACTGAATTCATATCTGCACCAAGGAAGAAGGTAGTATACCAATACACTCTTCTGTTGGTATTGAGAATTGAAGAAAGAGATTAGAACACTGTAATTATACTCTATCAAGGAGAAAGAAGCGATGAAGAAGAATAGAGTACACCCAACTGAAGGCTGAAAACTATTCAGGGCAATTTAATTCTGATGATGCTAATATGATCTGGTCATCATTGTTCTGATAATCACAACGGGAGTTTGTGATTACAGTAGATTGAATCAGAAGCGATCTCAGTGTAGCTGGTTTTGCACTAAAGAAGAAGGGGAAGAAGATTGTGCAGCTTTCAGGTTTGCTGTAGAGAAAGAAGTGGTTGTTTACCTGCATGCTTCTAGGTAGGTAATAATTGAATAGAGGAAGAACAAAGTAGCACTGTGACATTCAATAGGTCTCAATAGGTGAAAGATTCTTTTGGTGTTGCAAACTCTATTAACAGAGAGAAGATTGTCTTCATAGGAAGTATAAAGAAATAGCTAAGGGCTGCAAGAGATTGCCTTTATAGGCAGTATAAAGAACCAGCTAGAGGCTGCAAGTTGGACTAGGCTTTCACCAGTCCATGGAAGAGGATTGTTTCCCACCCCCCTCCAAAGTGTAGGGACTCACACTAGCTTGAGGATTGTTTTCCTAGCCACTCCATTGTAACAGCATTTTACATTATAATGGAGAATCCATGCACTGGTCATCCCCATGCATGGCAAGGACGTAGCTACTCTTATTGAGTGGTGAACCTTGTAAAAATTACGTGTGCATATCTTTACCGCTTTCTATTATTGCATGCAACAGGGAAAAGAGAATAATAGAATCAAGGTCCTAATAGGTCTAGAGGTACATGGATAAAAGTTGGAATTGGTTTAAAAAGTCCCCAACACTGATTCACTCCCCCTCTTAGTGTTTGGTATATTCCAAACTGGTCCTTTCACTCTCATTGTCTGCAACCAATCCTCACTATTTTTCCTTAGCACTACATTCCACCACCACCACCCTTTTAATGGGTTTTCATATGGGTTACCATTGTACAATCCTCCAACTACCTCTAAGCCATCGAGAAATCAAATCACAAAAAATCATCATATAATAATAAAATAGAGAAATAAAAGAAATAATAAGCAATACTAGATCAACAAATTAAACCAAGAAGAAGAAGAATTAAAACATACAGATTATATAGATTTGAATAAAATACTAACACATTAGAGAAGAAAATAATCTCCTCACCTATCCGTTGTACATTGAGAACCCATGGCAGAGCTTGAGATTTCTTTGTCGGATCGCCGCAACATTCCACCATTGCCACACTCACAAACCACCGATGGTCCCTCAGCCGAGGTCATCTACTGATTGATAATACCATGATGATACAGATCTAGGAAGATTTTTCATCATGTTCTATAAGATCCCCCCTACCAAACTAGTGATTCCTAGCTTCCACTACCCCCTCCAACTTCCTATGCACCACAGCACATCGAGCTTTATCTCCAAATTGTTGTGTTGTGGTCGCCACTTTCCTCTCATTCTGAGCCTTCGGACGACCCTCCTCACCGATTCTTTTCATGAACCCCACCCTATTTTATATTATTTATAAATATATAAAATAATACAACATGTATATTAAAAATAATAATAAATATAATAATACATAATACATAATAATAATAAAACTATAACCTAATAAATTTTTTATTTTTTACTTAATTTATTTAATTAAACTATAGTATTAATATCATTATAATTATAAATTATTTTATATTGAATTAGTTTATAATAAATTTATCACCATCAATTAAAATATTTATTACTTTATATAATCTTATAGAAAAAGGTTAATTATAATAGTAATTATATATATCAGAAAATTAATAGTGTAATATATTTAATAAAAATATAATTCTCTATATGTTTTTTTACATAATTATAATATTAATTTAAAATATAAATTATACGTACAATAGTATTAATTTTTTTTATTCTCTAGTTTATGTGTGAATTTAATTGCAGTATTAATTTAATTAAATTAAGTGATTTATTTTTATATTGTTTCTGTTATGTTTTATGATGATGCTCATGTCACTTTACAATGGGGGTTATGGTACATGGAGGAATTAATTATATTGAGTGGAACCTAAGTTTGGGACACATAAAAAGAAAACGAGGCATAGTGAAAGTTCCATGCTGAAGTCATAGATGTGACCATGTAAGTAGTGACGCAAGCTTACAACAGGTATTGAAAGTATATTGAAGTAACAAGAGTGCGAGAGAGATAGGTGAAGAGAAACATAATTTACCCATTCTTGGGAGGCACATTCTAGAACCATAAGAAAGGTGGAGAATACCAAAACATCATTGTTTCATAATAAGATTGATATTTTGGGGGTAACCATTTTTTCATCACACATTTGAGAGAGTTCCATTAGGAAGAAGGGGAAGACCACAACTTCAACATTTTCAAAATCATATGTTTATGGAAGATGCCACTATATCTAGACCATGTCACCACTTATATATTATTCTGGTGGGATAACGCACTATAGACACTTCTTCATTCCATTTTGGAAAGAGCATGATAGTGATCATGACATCATAGATAACTAGAGATCGATCACAGAGAAAAATGAATCTTTTATCCTTATTATGTTTTTATATCTTTTCATTTGATATTATCTTATTTGTTTTAAAAGATTTTAATATTATCATTTTCATTTTTATGATCATCTAATATCCTTATGGGAATTGTTGGATAGTTGAATCTTATTTTCCATGGTTCATTTGTTTTTATCTACGAGATGTCTACAAATATATCTATCTCTCAGGTTAATATTTTTTTTTAAACATCATGAATTAGTCAAAATATAACTTGATCTAATTTAAATTAAAATTCTTTTCCAAATGAATATTTTATTGAAATTTGAATCATGATCAAAAGTGATAGGTCCTCTATGTTTAACTGAAATTTTGAACTTAGTGATTCCTGATTGACTCTAACTAAGCTATTGAATAATTTTTTAAATTAATTCATTGAAGAGGTCATTTAGTCTCAGGATTATCAAATTTCATATCTAATCAACCTCTTAAAATCTGTTGTAGATATCTCAATTGAATGCGTTCACTTGAGAATATCATTTTAAGCCTCAGCCAACTGACTTCCCCTTCTCATTAATTGGATGATCCAACTACCATTTTTTAATCATGTCTTCCTGACTATCCAAACTTGTGTTCACTTACACACACTCACAACTTCATTAACTTCACTATTTAAAAAAAAAGATCCAATGTTTCTTTTTTCATTGTTTATTTCTATATGTTTCAATTTTTTTCCTTTATTTTTTTTTCACCATCACAAATCCCCTACCACGTGTTATGATACCCTATTTAAAACTACACTAGTGGTAATTAGAATTTATTAATATTTAATTCTCACATACATAAAACCCATGTCATTAAATTTTTGCGTCATGCATATTAAAGGAATATGTAACCCACTAAGAAACCAAATTACACAAATAAAAAATAAAAAAAATTGAAAATTAATATAAAACATAATTAATACTAAATACTAAATTTGTTAAAAATTTAGAAATAGAAAATCCTCTCATAAAATAAGATATAATTATCCTTTAAAAATATATCAAAAAATAGTCTCTAGTTAAAAAAAACATAATATATGAACCTACTATGTTAAAATATGTTCTATGTTTGAAACCCTAGAACATGTTTTTCTTAAGATTGAGAAACACCATAAAGGTGTGAAAAATAACAAAAAAATAAATTGAAATGGAAGTTAACAGACTGGCTGAGAACCAAAAATTAAATAACCCACCACATGGAAATGTGATTCTTTCTATAAATGATAGTCAACCTGAGAATCAAATTGTTGAGAGACACAATTTAAGAGCTTTCTTACCACCCGGTTTTTCTAAAAACCCATCTTGCATTATGCTTTCACCTGGGTTTATAAATTATGAAATCTATAAGCCCATGTTGTTTCAATTAGAAACGTTCAATTTAATACCTATTTAAGACTCACTTGAATTCATTTTTAATTTATACTATAGGCTCCAATAGCTACTACTGAGAGGTCGTAGTGAGAATGAACTTAATATGATAGTGTTCTTTGTCTCCATTAAGGGAAATTCCTGGTTCCAGTTCCAAGAGTTAGAGGAGTAAACTTTTTTCAGCTTGTATTAGGTATACAATTCTTCAACAGGAAATTATATCTTATAGTAATGACCTATAATATTAGGCAGAAAATCACTATATTTTTTTAAAATAAGTAGGGTACTTTTTAGAAATATTGGGATATATTTTTTTGATTTCTCTAAAAATTTCCAAAACTCCAATGGACCCCAAATTCCTTATTAAAATATTCTATAACATCCTCACCCCTAAAAACAAAATAATTTTGGATCAATTTTCTAGAGGGAATTTTTTCTATATGATAACTGACGAGATTAGACAAATCATTAACGCTTTAGAGCATATCTCACATGAAAAATTCTCTCGGAAAAGAACCATTACAAGGAGATAAACCACCTCTATTGGAAAGATGAATCCTAATATTCTTATATTTTCAATATGAACACTCAGACTACCCTGAAGGTAAAATTCCCCCATTGTAACATTGTTTGGTAAATCATACAGTTTTGGTCCAAAATTTGACTTTCCATTCTACTCCCTTGGTAGTCTCAGTTATTTTGGTTATGGTATTAGGATTTATCCTAGGGAAGACCCATTTTAAAACACCTACATTCATAGGTATAGTAACCACCAAAACCGATCATTGTGGGAGCACTGAGTTATTCAACATGCTTCCCCATATAGTTTTTAAGAATCCACCTGTGTAGTAATTCATACCCCTAACCATAGATGAGTATTATAATTCAGAAGATGAAGTGGGGTGTATGTTTGAATAGTTAATAGGATGATTTGATAAACATAAGATTAAAAATTAATTTTATAATGTTTTAATGGATTTATGAATGAAAAAATGTTTATTCAAATGGGATATTTGGTAAGGGATATTGGGAAAAAGGCAATGGTATGCTTCCCAGTAATGATGAAGCCTACCCAAGGGGAAATACCAAGGTTGTGGACATAGAAGTGTTATCCATACACACAGAGAACCAAATATAGTGAACCCAATTTCTGTAAATGAAAACCTATATGAATATGAATATTATCATGTAGAAAATGATAAATGTGGAAAATTGGACAATAGCACTTGAAACCATCGGGTTAATTCTATTCCAACTGAAAAAGAGAGAGAAAAGAAACTTTAAAACACAAAAAAATGAAGATATGAATTTTATTTAAGAATTTATACCCAATATTTTATGAAAATGTACCCCTATAATACATTTTCCATCAAAAATAAAAAAATAAACTGTTGTTTCTATGTGATAAAATTTCCTAAAGTTGTTCAGAAGAAGAAAATGGATATCGCATTCCATTAATCCTAGATTCAAATCTTATATAACATAAAATACCTTATGAAACATTTCTCAAATAAAAAGACCTTATAATAAATTTCCACCAATAGTGTTATAGTGTATTATAGTGTTGTGTTGAAAATTCAGATACCTGCTACATTTTTTGGACCCAATGATCTTTTTCATACCTTTCATGATTGGGGATATAGGTGGAAAATGTAACTGGTTTTCTTTTTTAGGGAGTTATAATAAATTTTATTCCATTTTCATTTCTTAAAAAATGGAGAATAGGATTTCCCTTGCTCATCATTATTTTCTTATAACTTGTTGATTGATTTATAACTCATCTAGTGTGTATGGTAGATGACCTACTACTAGTAGTTTGTAGACACTTTCTGAATACTAATTTTATATTACTAGATTTTAAGTGTGACTAAGAGGTACCAATCATCTTGGGTATACCCATCCTAGATAAAGGGGAGCTATGGTAGATGTATCTAAGAAAAATTTAATTTTCAAATTTGGTGAACAAAAAATATGAGTTCAATGATTTCATTAAAATTAATGAACCCACCCACAAAATCATTCCCCGATATGAGTTGTTAGTATCTAGAGGATCTATTGCTGAGGAGGATGAATAAATTTCGAGGATGTTGGAAGATATCAATATTAAATATAATGTGTTTAATATTACCTACATGAGGATATGCTAATGTAATGAGAAGAATCCTATTGATGAGTTTGAGGGATAGTTTCTAGAAAATATAGATGTGTTTTCTTTAGAACAAATTTTGTCATCAAAATAAGATTCTATACATGAGGAATGTTTTTATATAAATAATAATAACGAGAAAAAATTATTTTATAATACCTTCTTTATGAGGTATCACAAAGACCTTAGTCTAAAATAACCAAAGTATCTTTCCTCAAGGAATGTACCACCCATTCTAAAGCTAACAATCCAATAAACTCATAAAAAATATTTCTTTTTAAAAGATAAATACACCCTCCCAATAATTATTTCATCCAATGAAGAGGTATGTTAAGAGGAAAACATATTGAGAGTTTTGAGGAAGTACCATTATGAAATTTTCTATAAAATTTCATATATAAAAGGGATAAGTCCATCATTATGTATGCATCCAATCATAATAAAACCAGAGTGTATTCCAACAATGGATTCCCAAGGAGGATTAACCTAAACATGAAATAATTATGGAGAGATTAATCTTTCATACTTATCGATGTTGGGATCATTTTTTACATTATTGATAGTCCATGGGTATATATTGTATAGGTTTTAACAAAAAAGTATGGAGTTACAATGGTCACAAATAAAAAAAATAAGAAAATTCAAATAAGATATCTGATCAAATTTAGGGTTTTTATTCATTATCTAAAACATAATTATTCTATAAGTAATTATCATTTCCCATGCCATAATCAGACCAAAAGTTGGAGAGGCTGACAGACAATGAATTTTTCTACATTCATGATATATATTTAGGATATAACTATATTTCCATCTCTCTTATGGATAAGGGGAATACATCATTTAGTTTTCCATTTAGGGAATTTTTCATATAGGATGATTTCCTTTGGCTTGTGTGGATTATCGATGACCATTCAAATTTGTAGGATAGAATTTTCCATAGATTATATTGAATGGGTAATTGAAGTGTTCATGGATTATTTTATAATTTATGAAGGTAACACTAAAAACATCCTTGAAAATTTGAACTATTTTTTTGGAATGATGATAAGAGAAAAATATGATCGTAAATTTGGAAAAGTGTGATTTTATGTCTACTAAGGGAATTTTGTTTCCAAATAAAGTGTCTAAGGAGTGGAATGAGGATGATAATTTTAAGGGTGAGGTTATATAAGATTTTCTCCCATATGATAATTTAAATAGTATAGTAACTTTCATGATACATACTGCATTTTACTGGAAGTTTATTATGGATTTCTTTATGATCACAAAGCCACTATGTTCATGACTAGTTTATGGAACTCCATTTTTCATTGATTAGAAGTGAATGGAGTTCTTTAATCTGTTAAGGGGAAGTTGACTACGTC
Source organism: Viscum album (assembly GCA_963277665.1). Classification (NCBI taxonomy): domain Eukaryota; kingdom Viridiplantae; phylum Streptophyta; class Magnoliopsida; order Santalales; family Viscaceae; genus Viscum; species Viscum album. The sequence continues at coordinate 811,164,269 of OY728122.1, read as the reverse complement.
ATCAGTGATCACTGAACCTAATTGGAATCTTCTAATTTCGTTAATGTGTGATGAAAATGACCTAGCATTATGCATTTTATTGGGGATGTGTGAGGATATAAATCTTTATGTCATTTAATATACTATTAATATTTTGGATGATGCTTTGAAGGACTATTCAACCATTAAAAAGATACTGGTTGCTGTCATTTTTTCACATGATGAATTTATACAATACTTGGTTGGGTTCAAGGTTATAATTTTAACTTTCTATGAATCCCTAAACAACATTATCGTTAAGATGGACTGAAATCTAACAGTGAGGATGTATACATAGAAGTTTCAAGAATTTGATTTGGATATAAATGCTAAGAAAGGGTTGAAAATATTATGGCATATTACATGTATAAGATTCCCAACACTCTACCTAAAGAACAAATAGAGATTAATACTTGATTTTCCCTATAACTAGTTGTATGGTACTTCTTTGAACATGACTTCTTGATTTGTATACATGTACAATTTTTTGGCTATTGGTTTCAAGCCCATGGACCGCTCATAGAACCAAATAATATTGTTTTTTTTAATTTAAATACTATTTTTGTGATGAACCTACACTTCTTAGATGATTTGATGATGGTATTCGAAGTAGATGTGTTATTGGTGAATAAACCATTCATGTATTTGAGTGTTTTCATTTCTTTCCTTTGGGTGGTCACTATGGGGGAGATAGGACTATACATAAGGATCTTAATGTGGCTTTCTAGTGGTATAATTTTTTCTATGATGCAATGACTTTGGCTATTGGTTGTGTCAGGTGTCATATGCTAAGAAGTGTTGGAAGATGGGAAGGTATTCCATAAAAAGGAAGTATGGAGGTTCATGTTTTTGATGTATGGGTGTTGGATCTCAGGTGACAAATCCTAACCTCTTATAGGAATGAGTACATTCTTGCTAGTATGGACAACGTGTTTATGTGGGTTGTGGCGGTGCCTCTAACCAACAATTCTTCTTCTAGTGTGGTGATTTCTATCATGAAAAATCTTTTTCTAGGATTACTGTTTCTATATCTTCCTTTGAAGACAATAGAACTCATTTCAAGAATTAAAAGATCTATAATATGGTGGATAAATATAGATTCCCTCTTATAATATGAATTTCCTACCACCCAAATTCATGTTGGAAAGATGATGTTTTTTATTGGGATCTCAATCAAATTTTGGGTAAGAGAGTATCAAACTCCCGAAAGGATTGGTTGGTGAAATAAGAAGAGGAATTTTGGGCCTATAAGACTTCTTACAAGACTACCATTGGGATTTCCATAGAAATAATATTATTTTAGAAATCACGACTTATACATACTTAATTGCATCAAAAATGTTATTGGTTAGTTAAGACCCTAAACATCGACTTCAAATCTTCTTGTGAGTGAAGGATGTTAGAGCTTTGTGATCCAGAAGAAATAAGGGAAAAACATTGGAGATTTTTAAAATTTATAATGCAAGAAAATACTATTTTTATTAATAAATATTTTAGAATAGGGATATCAAGGATGTTATGAGGGTCATACTATTCAATTCTAATCTGAAATGTTTTATCGGAAAATTGTTGAAAATGAGTTTAGGGCCCTTAAATATTTTGAGAGTTTTGGTAAATGGTGTTTTGGAGACAGTATTGGAAAAATCCGGCTATTATTTTTCATCGTTCAACGGTTCATACATTTCTTAAATGGGAATCAAAAGGTCTTGATTTTCATATCTCGATATGAAGAGTGAAACTATCTCAAGTTTCATTGCGGACTATAAATTCAGTTTTTCATGGGAACTAAACCACGGTTTCTATTCTATTTTAATTTTATTTCTATTTTTAGAAAAATGTTACTTATTGCAAACCATGATTATCTAGTTAAATATATTTCCAATCTGATTATGTCACACGGATTTCTGTTACTAGAGATTTGTTGTTGCCAAAATCAGTGCAATGAATAACCAAGGTAGAATCACACTACATCATTGGGATAACATCCCTTCCACTCAATCATTGTTTTATATTTTTATTTTACATTAAATTTTGAATTATTATTTTTATTTTCTAAAAATTTCTAAAAATATAGAAGAATAACCTGATCACTTCACTTAGTACTAAGAAAGAGGATCATAGTAATGAATGTAAAATATGTAGATCTCATAGTCAAAGAACTATTGTTTTATTTTTTATTTTTTATTTTCTACTCATATTTTACATCCAACATTAAGCTAATGAGTGTTGGGTATCACCATTTTAGCTTTAAAATTGTTAATTTTCTTTCCCTAATTGTGTATACACTACTAGAATCAAGTGACCTGAAAATTTAGAAGAACTAATTTATGAAACATTATAAAACTGTTGAATTCAATTTCATTGGGCTGATACTATAACATAAGTCAACATGATACTTTTTTAAATTATTATTTATTTTTTTTACTTCCTATGTAATTAAAGGAATGGAATGTTTAGAAATAAATTTGTTCTTTGTATGCTAGAGGTGGCTGGTAGGATTATTTTCTTTTTGAATTTTTCATTTCTATTTATTATTTCTTGGTAAACAATATTTCAACAACACTGTAATCCCTTTAAAATCATTTTAGTGGTAAAATTTTTATATATTTTAATCATAACATTATCACACTATATGAGTCAAAAATAGGGAAGAAGTTTAGATTCATGTGTGTGGGAGAGAGGTCTATTTCTACTATGTAATAATGAAATTTAGGTCACATCAATTAATCCATTGATTTTTTATTAAAATAAGTCAAATTTTATTTAAAAAATCATATTCAGTAAAAAAATTCATTTTATTTTTTCAACTGAGAGTTATTAGGCGTCCCATGAACATCTATTGAACCATTACTAGTAGATAAAAAATGGTTGTGGTTGAGGGTTTCACTGAGTCAGAAACTAGTGAGGACGTATGATTGCTGATTGGAGTAGCACCCCATCCTTAGAGATTTCGTATTTTGGATCTGAGGAAATCAGTGAGATAGCATAAATTTATTGAATTTTGATTATTTATTTAGGAAACTAGATTTTAAAATTTGAACCTAGTTGTATCACATTATATCAAATAATAATAATTACTTTGGGTTCCAACTCAAATGGTAATCATATATGTCCTTTGAAAAAAAATAAAATTAGAAAAACGGGTGCTGATGGTGAATAAATGAGTCACTAGGCATTGAGTGTGTGATTTAACCATCTATACATATCAATATGTTCTTTTTCATAGTTCTATTCGAATACATGGCTGGTTAAAAATACCAAAAATAACAATAATATTCCTAGTTTTTAAAAATGAGTTCATTAAATTGAGGATAATTTTGAACCCAGATGATGAAGGGGGGAAATTGAATTCTATTTAGATCATTTGAGTTTTTTCAATAATGTGATTATTTTTGAAAAAAAAATTGATTACAGGAAGTAAATAGAAATTGAAAATTGAAGGTTCATTTTGTCAATATTCAAATTCCACTTTATCTATCCATTCATCACACATATATTTGGAACATGAACGGGAATAGAATTTTGGAATTTGCCAATTTCATATAGGAGGCCTAATTTCTTTGAAAGTAAACGAATCCTTGTTTCCCTTTATTTATTATAATTGATTGGAACTAGGTAGTAACATTTTTGAGAACTCCTGAATATCTAGTCCTCAACTTATCCCTTTGTTTTTAAAAGTCCATAAATGGTTCAATTTTGAGTATAATGTAAATAATTTTGTGTCTATTTCAAAAAATCAAAAGTGTTTATTTGATTGAGGACAAACACATATTTATATAAGGGGGAGTATTATGTGCCTATTTCTGTTTGCACATTTCAACAAAAAAATTTATGTTTTATTCCTTTTTATTATGATAATTATGTATTTTATGTAATATCTAAATAGTATTATTTTTTATTTTTTAAATTGTTCAATTTTATTTTTTGAGAAATTATGTATTTTCTTAATTATTTTTAATAATTTATATTTAATTTGTTCTTTCTATTTAGAGTAATTTTTTTATTATTATGTTATTTGAAAAAAATCATATAATTTATTCTTTTATTTGTTTTACTATTTGTGTTTTTCATTTTATATTGGTCAATTAATTTATTTAATTCATAATTTATAATTTTTAAATAAATTAATCAATTTTTATTTTAAAAATGTTAAATTTTTATATATCATTTTATTTATTTTCTGTAATACATAGTTGAATTTTGTAATTTAACTCTTTGATTTTGTTATTTATTTTAATTAATTAATTACATAATTGGTAATTAATACTATATTGTATTTAAAAATTTTAAAATGTGAATAATAATTTTAATTTCATTTCATAATTATGTTACTTGTTTTTTTAGATTAATAAGTTATTTGAATTTATTCTAAATTAATTCTTTGTTCTATTTGTTTTTTAGGTGTTTCCATCCCCATTCATAGACAATCTATTCAATGACTCGCCACCATACTAGCCAATGGTGACTCGTTATGTCACTATTCGACTCCCATCCTATGTCCAATTTCCCAACCTTCGTTTGCATTGACTCCCATCCATTTCAAATTTTCACACCCACTTCCACTAACTATTGTCTCTACCAAAGTTGTGTCTTATCCCAACACCACAGTTTCCTATTCAATAAATTTTAATCACCATTAGATTTTCCAATGATTATTCATGCATTAACACCACCATTCGCTACGTCACATAATGGTGACTCAAAGAGTCTTCGTTGTCCCCTCTTAAAATGATGAGTCATCTCTCACGTTCAGCACCCCCTCCTTACCGTACTGCAACACCATTAAAAACCACCCACACCATCCCCTCAATAGTGACTCATCTAAGTCATTGTTGTGCCGTACTCTAGTCACTGTCAAGCCACTATAGAGTCAATGAACAAAAAACACCAAATCACATGAAAATGGAGAAGTAAATGAAAAATTAAACCAGTTAATATACCCAAATTTAAAGAGTAGATGAATAATACATAAAAATATTTATTTTCCATATATGATCCTTATTTGGGTGAAAATGAGAATAATACCATCCCCCTACCTCATGACATGAGGTTTGGAACCCATGACCATTGTGGCAGAGATCATGTTTCCATCACCATACCATTGAAGTGTGCTTCCCATGCCACACCAACAAACTACCGCTATAAGATCCGCAGATGTTGTCTTATGATTGATGATCATGTCTTGATGAAAATCTCTGAAATTTTACCTTCGTGCGCCATGTGATCCCACCAATAGAACTACTTCCATTTGGCTTCCACTATCACATCCCTCTACATCCAATTCTAAACACATTGATCTTCACAGCCCTACTATTTCCCTAATGTCCACTTCTTTCCTCTCCTTCTATGCCACCATGCGACTCCGCTGACTGATTCATCTAACGGTCTCCACTATCTTATTTTTTTATTAATTCAAATTATATATTATCGTAAAATATGTATACTTATAAAAATAATTAATATAAATATTATAATAATAATACATTATAATAATAAAACTGAAGAATAAGAATATTTTTAATTTTTTTCTGAATTTAGTTTATTCAATTCTAGTTTTGATATTAATATAATTATTAATGATAAATTATTTATATTGTTTGGTAAAAAAATTACATTATCAATTAAAATTTGTATTACTTTATATAATTTGATATAAATTTATTAATTATAATAGTAGCTATATTTATTAAAACATTGATTGTTGAATATATTTAAAAGTAATTAAAATTTATTATATTTATTTTTTACATTATTATAAAATTTATATAAAAAGATATCTATAAGTACAAAGGTTTTAATATAAATATATTTATTTATTTATATTTGTAAAAATTTAATTATTGAAAAAAATTATTCAAATTAAGTGATTTATTTTTCTGTTTTGTTTTTGTTTTTTTGTTATTGACCATGTAACCTTGTTGGGAGAGATCATGATGCATGCCAGACATCATTCTATTGTGGGGAACATTTGATTATGTCACCAAAATAATAGAGGAGTCACAGTGGTGGTTCCATGCATAGGATAGATAAGTGACATTGGAAGTAGTGATAGAGGCTTTCGACTTGTATAGGTCTCCAAATGTATCAAGAGCAGGAGAGGACATGTGAAAAGAAAAAGTTCATTTATCCATTCTTGAGAGACCCATTCTATAACAAATAAACAGTAGGATTATACCATGATATGATCACTTTCACAAGAATCATGATATTTTGGAGGGAACCATTTTTTATCACTCAATCAAGATAGTTCTATTATGTAGAAGGGGAAAACTAGAACTTGACCATTTTAACAAGACGTATGAGTAGATTATAACCACTAATTCCAAACTGTATTACCACTTCTATATTCCCAGGGTAGAATAATACACCATAGACACTTCACCATTCCAAGCAGAAAAGAGGGGAAAAAATATGCAGACATTATAGATGTCTAAAGAAAGATTAGGGAGAGTGGGGTCTCTTTTCTTGTTGATATAATTTTCATCATTTTTTTTAAACACGGACTCATTTAATCTGAAACTGTTAATTAATTTATTTCAATTATAATATTTAGATAATTTCCATTAAGGTAATAGTTCAAGCGGGTTAAATATGATTTTCCTTTGTTCATGAATTTTCTTATAATGGATTTCTCTCAATATCTATAACTCTTGGGTTAATAATTTTTTACAAAACATAAAGAATCAGTAAAAACGAATCTATAACTAATATGAATTCATTTTTTTCAATATATGCATTTCATTAATAATTAATCATTCTCATGAGAGATAGAGAGAGAAATATTGAGTTCAACTAGAATTTTGAACTTTGTGATTCATAATTGACCCCATCTTGGTTATCAAATGATTTTTGAAATTGATAAATTACATAGGTCATTTATTCATATGATTATCTGATGACACATCTAGTCAACCTCTTTGAACCGAAAACACATTTCTCAATTTAAATCATGGAAATTGGAAATGAATATTAATTGTTGGAAAATTGACTACACCCATCTCATCAGTTGGTTAATCTAACTTCCTTACTATTACTCATGTATTATTATTCTTATGGGCTTGTGTTTACATCCACAAACTGATAACATAATTCACTTCAATTTTTCACCACCACCACCCAAAATTTCTTTTTTTTCTTCTGTTTCAAATTTTGTCATTTTTTATTATCACTTGCACTAACTATCATTCCTTATGATACAAAACCCTCTTACCAGTTCACTAGTAGTAATTAGTATTTTTAAATATTGAAATTTCATGCACTGAATGACAACATCGTCATAATGAATAGATTTTTTTATGATATCCTACATGGTATGTTTAAGTCACACCCTAAATACACAATTTGGTTTGTATGTTTTCGTATGTATTATTTTAGGAATTCATTGTATTGATTCTTCATTTGATGTAGTACCTTATAATTCTAGTTATTGGATTCTAGTTGGATTTTTAGTGAATACAAATGGTCATGATGAGTTGGTTTTTATGGTGCATGATTATTTGTTCTTATTTATAATTATATATTTATACAGTGGACACTTTGTTCTATCTCTTGATTTTTTTTCCAATAAATATTTATTATTATGTATTCTCATGGTGTATTTGTGCAATTAATTTGTGTTTAGGATGTGAATTTTTATTATTAATCATTCGGTTTATCTTTAATTTTAATGTAATTGTTTAGTCTTTTGTGGGAGATCAATGTGTGGGTACCACATTCCTAATTAACTATAAAGTTTTGATTCTTATTTATGATTAAATAATTTTTAATTATTTCCTACTATGTTATGTTTTATTCCCATAAATGAGATTCGATCATTGGAAAAATGGTAATATGCCTTCGACATTGTAGGTGAATAGTTTCGAGGAAGAGGTAGGTTGACCAAGGATGGTTTGTTGTGGTGTAACCATGGGACTTTAGACATGTTCTAGTTGAAAATATTTATTATATCTAGTGGTGGTGTAATTTTTATAGGATTAGTTTGTTTTTATGTTTTATGTTTTACGATCATATATGTAATAGTATACTCTGGTCACAATGGTATTGCCAATTTCTTGAGTAAGAACCTATTGAGTAAGTATATATTCACTTTTATATTTTATAAATGTTTTTCAGTTGTTTAAGAACATGTTTCTAATAGCGATGTGTGGTGCAAGATTAGTGTATAGTTGATATATTGTGTTTGATTTGAGAGGACATATAGAATATTTAACTTCAATGTTTTCATTACTTTTGAAATATTACCTCATTGTTCCTTATATTATATCATGATAATTTTCATAATGGTAATACCACCCATTTGTCTATGATTTATACCCCTGGTATCCAATTCCATCCCATGGTTTAAAAGTGGTTATATTGGGGTTTAACCCTAGATTATTTTATTAAGACAATAATGGGTCAATACAGTGTTATGTTTTTATAGAGTGATCTAAATGATAATGATATAGAGTTTGTAGTGTGGATTGGAGTTGGAACATGTGTGGTTACACTAGGTGGTATGATAGTATTATGCTTTAACATGGTATGTATTTTTGTTCTAAAAGATTGTAAATAGACAAAGAGTCCACTTATAATACTAAAAAATAATCATTATAGTCCAAAAAACAATGAATAAGAGAGAGTGCATTGTTTTCATGCAGCTGTTGTGTGTAAAATTCTTACATCATATATTTTCACATTTTTTGATGATTCAATATTCATATAGATTGATATTTAATCTATGTTGTAATTTTGGAATGTAGTATATATAAATGAAATTCATATCAAGGGTTTGAGTAAGATTATTTCTCCTAATATTTATATAGATATCTAATATGGTCTGCAATAGAGGAATTTATAAGAGGATAATCTAAAATATTCTAATGTTGTTTCCTAAAAGGGCTGATCATGTTGTGTGTATGTTAGATAATAATTATGTTAAATCATTTTAAAAAAATTAATAAAACATTTTATGGTATAAATGATCTTTCAATGATCGAGAGACTAAGAGTTGATTGGAGTAATTAAAAATAATATTTTAGTTTTTTAAGTGATGTGGGAGTATCATATTCCTCTGTTATAGATATTCATTAAGAGGGGGGACTCTTCAATATTGATTATTATAATTGGTATATAATTTTAAGAAATTACTTGTGTGGGGTAATTTTTTAGATTAGTTTTAAAATAATTATTTGGGTCAAATCAATATTTTATTATCAACAAAATAATTTTTCACTTTTTTATATGTGATCTAGTATTCCATAATATAGCATAAAATTAATGAGTTTCATATATTATTTTTTATCAAAATGTATTATGAGAAGTAGTAAAATGAAATTTCTAGGTGGATAATACACCTTATATGTTGAGAATAATTGACATTTTTAATTTATTACTTACGTTAAGATGATCGATCATATTGAGATAACAGATATGTGTATGACTAAAACACATTCTTAGGTTTTTCTATAAAGTATTAGTCAGATTATTGGTGGTTGTAGAAGTAATCATTATACAATTAAATTAATAATTCGAAATCATTTTTTATCATATCATACAATATATTCTCAATCCTTAGATTAGATAGATAAATTTCAGCTGATATTGGTTGATGTCCAATTTGATTCAATTAAAATTAGTTTATACATATTTTTTTGAGTACTTTTCTTTTTTATCAGTCCTATAGGCAGAAACAGAGTGTGAGGTAGATAGTCATCTTTGATTCATATAGACAACTCCAAAAAAATATTTTTATATGTAGCCGACATGTTATTTAATATATATTATTATTATATTGTTGGTAATATCGTTTTAGGTTATAAACATGTTTTTTTAAAAAGAAAATGGTTATAATTTCAAGATCAAATCATGTGTAAAAGATGACCTCTACATCATCACCATGAAGTAGTTAGGAGAGACTATTTTTACACCACTAAGGATAGTAAGGATTAGTGTATTAATGTTTTAAGATGTATAATCTATATTTATTTTTCTCATGCTTATGTGGTAATTGAAACTTGTTCTCCTCTTCATTATTCTATTCAATGCATTCCTCTACTATTGGGTTTTTCAGTTGAGTGCCTGAGTTGACCTGTTAAAATTTTCAAAATATTTTGATGATATTCTGTATTTATGGATGTTTTTTGGGTTGTAAATATGAAATGTGTTATGATAGTTTTTCTTGGATAATTCTATTAGAATAAACTCATTCTTATAATTTTATCCTTCGATGGTATTGGATTTTTATTTTGTGGTTCTATGATGACTATTATTGGTGAAAATTTATTTCAAAAGTTTTCATAGAGATAGTTATATTTTTTGGAGACCACAATCACTTGTATAAATATATCTATTTTTAAAATTTTTAGGATTAATTCATAGATTGGGTGATTAGCATTGGGTGTTTCCATGGAATATATGGTAGTTTTCCGTCCTATTTTTCATGATAATATTGATGTTTTCCTAAGGGTATTGTGAGATAATATCTGAAATATAATTTAATGGTCATCCAATTACCAATAAGATATTTCTAACATCATATAAGATGGTTCTTCCAATGATCCTTGATTTAATAGATCAAAAAATTAGTAATGGATAAAAGGTTCCATCCTACGTAATGTTTGAATACGGGGTAAAACATTTAGGTTTTTCTATGATGGAGAATGGTTTCCTATAAGATTATATAGACAATTATTGATTGAACACTGTGAAATTGGATAATCATTATCCATTTTCTAGAATTGAAAATCTTTATAGTCATCTTTATGGTCAATGTTATTTTTGAAGATTTATTTTCATTTTAGATATTATTTCTTTTGGTTTGAGGATGAGGATACATTAAAGATGAATTTTTGTTACATATAGATACATTGGGAATATATGGTGATGTTTCTTGATATAAATAATATGTTTGTTATTTTTTGGGAGTAATTAATAGTATATTCCTACAAATTACAGATTCATTTTTATTGTGTCTAATTATTCTATCTTGTTGTATTTTATATGAATGCCAAAGAATACATGATATCATATAATTTCCTCCATTTTTTCTGTGATAATAATATTTATAGGAATTTTCCAAGGTGTTGTTTTTAATGTTGTATGGCTCATTGACTAGGTTATTCTATTTAATATAGTGGATTCATTGTTGAAATAGTGATTATTAATATAGTTTATTCGTGGTTGTTGTAACATCCTTGCTTGAGATACTCAAATGGTGAATGAATTTGGGGTATTATAGCTCCAGAGAAATTAATCCTCGTGTGTTTGGGATAACAACAAGCATCTGGGGTCCTTATCTTATGCATGGATACTATAACCTATAGATTGGTGAAATATAAATAATAACATAACTATTAATAATAGATAGTCATTTAGATATGTATAATAATATATAAATTTTAGATAAGAGATTTCCATAAAGAATTAACATACCACGTTATATATAAAATGAACTATAGGAATGCCATAATATTCATACATATATATACAAAAACATTTATGGGTTAATCGTATACATCATGGTAAAAAATATTCGAATAAAGAGAGAAAACTAAAAAAAGAAAATTAGACCCATTTCAATTCTTGGTCCCATATCCTAACATGGAAAATGAAATTCAAACTCAACCATCCACATTAGGGACCTTAAAATTACCTATATCTATGATCAGGAAATATGAATGTGCAATGAGATAGAAATGAAAGGTGTGAGTATAACTCTATAGGACACCCCCAACATTGTGTTATATCTCACACTCTCATATGATTTTTAATTATTACTACTATGAATTACTATTATAAAATTTTTATTTAATATATTTTTATCTCTATTGTTTGTGTATCTTTATAGTTTTTCTACCAACTCATGGATTGGTGTATTTGGATCATTTAGATTCATTTCAGAAGGCCACAATAGTATTTACCAATGGCTAGTTGTAGGAAGACCATCATCAAATAGCTGGAACTAAAAAATACACTCTAGTTCTAGGAGTTCCCCCGAGTACTCATTGAGTATCCACAAATTTTTTGTGTTCTATACAACAACCTAGGTAGTTCAAGGTATCCCAAAATCTACTCAATGAGAGGAGGCACTATGATAGTTTTTTCAGGATTTGTGTTCAAACGATGAATTGTATTTTTTTCAGATGACCCCTTGATGTCCCACTACCTCTATTGATCCATTAACACCTCAAACTCAACCTTGGAACCATTGTAAGAACTAAATAGACCCTTCATGAGTCTTGGAAGAAATTGTGAGGCAATAATACTTTTCCAAATAAACCATGATCAGTCATTTGGCTAAACTCATTTAGTATTCTTTTTCTTTCTAGATACATCCTTTGTGCATATTTATTGAACCTCGTTTTCAATATATTTTAATATTATTCTATTTAAAATATAATTTTATTATATTTTATGAATTGATAGCATGAAAATCAATGGGTTAGTGTTTAGAAAATGTCTCCTCTTCTACTATTTTAGGTTCTTAGTTACCCATAAAACAAATGTAGTTTTTGTTTCTTTCTTTCATCAGTAAAATTAATTTTTCATTGAGTTTCTTTATTTAGTATAGTAATATATATGGGTACTTCAGTTTAATTCATTATTCTAGTAAAAATCATGTCTTTGAATTATTTTTGATTCTTATCTACATTTAAAGATATGAGATATAATTTAAATATTCACCAAACATTGGGGGGGACATATGGGCTCTTATTTAATTGTTTCTGAACTACCATTTCTAGATTTTATTCCTTTTATTTTATTTACTACCCACATCATTTACATATTTAGTCTCATATCGACCAATTAAATCATATTCTTTTTAATTAGTTAATTTTTATATCATTTTGATTCATAAATTTCTTACTCATTTAATCAATATTTCATTTCCACTATGTGTATACATTTTTAATATAAATATTTTTTCATTTATTATTTTGATTTATCACTTACATTCATAATTTTATAAAACAAATTAGTTATATTATTTGAAATGGAAATTCACCCACATAATTTTATCTTACTCCAACCTACAATTACTATCATATGAGATATTGTTTTCAAAAAAAATGAGTCTTTGTTTTTAAATTTTATCCTACAAATCATAATTATTTTTAAAGAATAATCTTTATATGGAAGATTCTACCTCTAACACCCAAGGTTGTGATGAAGGATACTTAATGGGTTGATATTTTTTATTTGTTGGAATGGATTATAGTTATTATAAAATTATCAGAGCTATATTTTATTGAAGATTTAGAAATCCTATTTTTAAAATTGTTACATATGGATATAAACCTATTAAATAGTCGGAGAAACAATGGACACTCGATGATATTGCCTCTTTTTATATCGATGATAAGTATACGAATTCTATTAATTATGGTGTATAATGGATGGAATTTAAATGTGTTTACACTTGTAAATATAACCATGATATTTTTAAATTACATTAATTTACTCGTGAAGGAATTAATAAATATGAAGGCACATTTTTTGACACATATAAACAAGATTTTTAATTTTTTTTATGCATTCAAATGAATCTATTAAAGAACCATTTTTTCATTTTAAAAAATTATAAGAGGGAAGAAGGTATATTGGTGATGTTATTACAAAATAAAATCTTTTCAATAAAATATTTTGGGATTTGATAATTATTTTGGGACCCTAGGAAATGGAAATTCAATATTAAACAGATATCAATAACATGTCATTTAAAGAACTCATTGGTTCTATCCTAGCCTTTGAGATCACCATGAAGTGACAATACAAAAAGAAAAAAAATACGTGATGGAAAATAAGACAGTTAATTTTAATATTAATGATGATGAATATTTTAAAAGGGATGTTTTTATTTCACATATTTCCAAAAAATAAACAAATGTTGCAATAAAATGAAATTCCTTTATTATACCAAAAAAGTGATTGATCGATAATAAAATTTGGTAGAAAGTTTTCATTGAAATAAAAGGCCACACGATTTTAGAGATCTCCTTATATAAAATTAAGATGAATCAAAAGAACAAATTCAATAAATATAACAATGTATCTATATAGAGTGTAAGTGATGATTTCCTCTTCTATTCGGAATCAAGTGATGATTTTACTAAATTTATCATGTCCTTAAATGATGTATGTGATGAGGTTGGTTCTTCTACTTCTAATTCTTCCACCTATACTTATTCGTCTATCCATTTAAAAAATAATAAAATTGAATATTCTATATATCAACTCCTAGATAGTTACTAAAAGATTATTAATATTTTTGATTTTCAAAAAAAATTAATACAGTCATATTTTTTTAAAATAATAATCATTCTAATGAAAATTATGAGTTTTATTTGAAATTATATGAGAGACCTAGTTTTGAAAATTAATAATCCACCATTAAGGGACTAAATTATTATCTTTCTACATTTACATTGGCTAAAAACAATCTATATAAAATGATTTGTTCCCAATTTCATGTAATATATATTTTTTGGTTTTTGTTTTAAAATCAATCCGTTACCTATAATAGTACCAAAAAAATATTTTAATAGGATTCCAATAGGATATGTTTTGAATATATTAATAGAGAAAATTTTCATCTTAATGATTAATACAGATGTAAAAATACATGTTATGGTATGCCTAGATCATACACCCCTCTTGTAATGTTATCTTCAAAAATTCTTAGGTAAATTCATATTTCAAAATATTTTGGATTCTAAAATCTCTATCAAAGAAAAATTAGGCCAAAATTATGATAGGTAATATAGTCTTGTTGATTATATTTTAAAAAAGTAGTTTAATGAGAAAATTATGTGGATCTATATTGTTCATAGATAATAGGTGATGAGGTACATTTTTTATGGATACTCTATGTGTAATAATTTTATTTTTTTAATGAAATATACTTCTCTCTAATGATAACTCAAAAAATAATGTCATCGGTATAGGTACCATTGGTAGTTGTTAATCCAATATAATTATTAAATATTTTTAAATTTATTTCTGTCAAAATCAATTTTTAGTTTCTGTTGACACTTTATTCAAAACCCATTTGTTGAAAACATTTCTGATGTTACAAAGGGGAGCGATGATTGTATCTTTTATGTTACTAAACTTTTAGACTAAATGAATCTTGAAAAATATTAATTTTATCCATTAATTTCATTTTAAAATGTTAAGGAATTCAAATTGATCTTTTATTTTAAAAATATTATTCTTTGAAATATATATTTTTAATTTCATGTATTTTTATAAAATAATTTTAGATAAAAATATAAATTAATTTTTATTTATTTTTATTTATTTCTTCTATATTCTAATATAAATATTTAATTTCAAAATTAAATTTTATAATATATTGAATAAATATATTTTATTATTTAATTTAATTCAATTTATAATTTTGTGAGATTTATTAGGTAAAATATCCACCTTTATTTATTGAACTTATTGATCAATCTCTCCCTTTATTGTCCTACCATCACTCTCTTTTTCAAAATCAATATCCTTGTTTTATTCCATTTTTTCATTTATCATTGAGCCTTATAATGATGCTCCATCTAAGGGGGAGATATGTAATGAACCTACTTTTCTAATATATATATATATATATATATATTGTTATTTGAGAAATAATAAAATTATACATAAAACTATTATTTATAATGTTTTATTAAAAAATAATATTTTTCTTATCATGGTAATTTAAGAATAATAATATATCTGTGTGTTTGTGTTTTTAATATAATTTAAGAAATAATAAAAATTTCTTTAATATAATATATAATGAGTTATTGAATATTATTGTTAAAATATAACCCACATTTAAAATTTTAGGAATATAAATATTATGAAAATAAATAATAAATGTATATATGAAAACCATAATAAATAATAATATAAAATAAAATTAGAATTATATACAATGCATGGAATATATATATTAATAATATGATTGATTATAAATATTTAGGTTTCTAAAAATATAAATATATAACATAGTTTGTAAACTGTAAAAAATAGTATTCAATATGAAAGTACTAATTTAAGTGCTGGGAAAAATCCCCCGAGGTATCATTGAAGCATTTTTGAGGTGATTGTGTTTGTTGAAAAAGTGGAAAATTGTGCTGTGATTGTTGACAAAGCAAACCATGACAAAAAAATTGGTTGAAAATGTGGATTTCATAGTTTAATGTTATGTTCAAGAGTTGTGGTCAACAATCCATGTTTGATTCAAGAGCATCGACAAAGGAATGAATGATCTGGAGGTGGTACAAAAAGAAAAGATATAAGGTGGCGCTGTTTTCCAGTGTTTACCAAATTTTTGGGCCTGAAAATCGACAAATGAAGAAAAGTGGTTTTTGAAAAATTGACTTGCACACCATGCTCTTGAAGGTTATGATACTTGCGCGCCGTATGTTTTTCTTGATCATATCATCAAAATATGGCAAAGGGATAAAGGTCGTGCAAGTATTGGTGTAATCATGCAAGTGACTTGCTCGCCGTGAAGAGACTTGTGCGCAGGTGCCAAGGAGGATTGGAATCATGAACACCTATTGATTTTCAAAATTAGAAGATCAAAATATGACAAAGGAAAGAGGGTCGCATAGGTATTTGGTTTGGTCATGGAAGTGACTTGCATGGGAAGAGACCTGTGCGATGAGACTTCTGCGTCGAGGGGTGACTTGCATGCCACTGCGTAGGTTTACCAAATGCCTATAAATATAGGATCACCCCTCCTCATTCTGAATGGAGTTCAAGACTTAGAGAAAATCAGATATCTTGTCGCGCAGGTGTGGTGGTCGCGTAAGTGGTGGTGAGTCGCAAAAGTAGGACTTTCACGCCTTTTTTTAAGAAGCGCGGTTGTTGTCAGTTGCGAGCCAATTTCGGTTTGGGCGTAAAGGGAAGTTAGTCGCAAATGTTTGGAGTTTCAGAGGATTGTGTCGCGCATGTGGTTGAGGTAGACTTTTGTTCCAGTTATAACTTGTGTGCCGATACTTGTGCGCAATATTAGACTTGCGCGCCATGTATGGTTGATTCCCCAGCAGAGTTTTCGGGCTGCGTGGAAGCTGGATGTTTTCCCGATACCTTCGGTACAAAGTGAAATTCATCTATGGGTGAAAGTTTCACTTCAACAGAGCATCCACATACAACAGAGAATGTATTCATTAGAGATAATGATGAGATGTACAAGTCGATAAACTGTGAGTGGATCATTTCTAGAGCAGTGAGAAAAGTAAGAGGAAGAAGGTGATCTTGTCCACTGGTAGTGAGCCAAAGTGAGAGAAACATGGAGTGACCCTTGGGAAAGTAGTGAGATAACCCTAAATTTTGTAAAGGCAGTGAGCCTGGGACAGAGTGATTGTTCCTAAATGTTGTAATCCATAGCTAGTGATGTTTATTATAATTGGGTACGACCGAAAACTTGTCGGCGTATGGTCCTTGGACGTAGCCCTTAGCGGTGAACCAAGTAAAAATTTTGTGTCTTGTGCATGCTTTACTTTCTGTTTATATTGTTCAATAGGAATGAAGGAGAAGATTGTTTTTCTTAATAGAGAAACAAGATCAGAATGTGCTTTATTTTTAAATTAGTCATAACCTGATTCACCCCCCTCTCAGGGTACTCAGCCTTGTAGACCTAACAATTGGTATCAGATCCAGGTTGATATTTTTTCTTCTCTCAATGGAGGTCACTAATCATAAAGGGATTTCGATCTTCGACAGATGTAATTTTCAGATATGGAAGAATCCAATGAAACACTATTTATGATCTTTTAGAATGGATGTGTTTTCAGCAGCTATTCATGGTATCACAGCTGATATTAATAGTGGTGCATTATCAGAAGCTGAGCATAGAGAGTTGGATGATGATTCCAAATCAATCAATGCCTTAGGGGTAGCCCTTTCCAATCCCATCTATAGAAAGGTGATTTCATACAAAATGTCACTTTCCATGTGGGAAAAGATTCTGAATATATATGAAGGGGATACAAAGGTCAGAGAGACAAAGAAGAAAGTGTTGTGGAACAAGTATGAAGATCTGAGAATGAACCTGAATGAGTCTGTTGATGTATTATTTAACAGGGTAAATGATGTCGTAGAAGACATGCGAGGTCTTGGTGAAATTATCGAAGACATAAAAATTTTGAAGAGCATCTTGAGAAAACTAACACCCTGGTTCAATCCAAAAGTTTCTATTTTGGAAGATAATTACCCAAAATAATTGACATTGGATAACCTGTAAAGCACCTTTGTTGCATATGAAATGAGAAATGATGACAATGACGTCGTGGAAAAGGGGAAATCCAATGAGGTGGAATTTAAGGCCATGGATAAGCCCACCATTGAATATTCTCAGGAGGAAGAAGAGACTGATTAGGTAATGTCATTCCTCTCCTCAATCCATCAAAGAGGAAAAGGAATTTTCCAAGGGAATCTTATTTTTTCATGCTTTAGATGTGGAAAGGTTGGACATCTCACAAAAAGATGACCCAAAATGTTTCAAGAAGAAAATGATAAAGATGATATTGAAATTCCCAAGAATAAATCTTCAGCCTATGTGAAAGGGAAGAAGCAATTAAAGAGAAATTTCATCAAGAAGAATAATATTCATTCATAAGAAATAGATAGTTTAGATGAGTCTGAGGTTGAAGAGGTTAAAGAGATTAAAAAATGAAAAGATCATGGACAAAATGCTATGGTGGTGGTCATCGGTTGTTCTCATGTAAAGGAAGAAACTGATGCTTTAGAAGAAGAATAATAAGTTGAAGGAAGAGTTGATATGGAAGATGAATTGGGTGTAAATCTTGAGGAGATAGACATTTGGCGAGCCGAGACGAAGAAACACAACAAATTGTTTCATGATGCCAAACTATATATGCAACAACCGGATGAAGAAAATTATGAGCTATTAAAAAAATTAAAGACTAAAATCCTAAACACCAGAGAGCTCAGAAAATATTGTTGAGTATAAGCTTAAAATTGAGGAACAAAAGAAGGAAATTGATTTTTTGACTAACACGGAAAATGAGTAGGTCAGATGTATCAAAGAGATTGAAGAATAAGTGGTCAGTCTGTGAAAATGATGAAGGATCAAGAAAAAATCTTGACCTCCAATGTGATGTCAGGAAAGCAAGTCATTCTGAATAAGGAAAAGGTGAAAGAGGAGCCTAGTTGTTCAGTAGGAAAGAAGCAGAAATTGAGCTCAGACGTTAAGGATGACTCAGGGCTTGATAAGATGCAAAAATTTGGGGCAATTGAAGTCAGAACAGAAGCACGCGTCATGAAATTGATGGTTGATTTGGGAACAAAGCAGAATAACAATATTCAGAGATCCTAAGGGGAAACTCGAAGTGTTGAAGTAAGGTGATGGAATTCACCTTATATCAGGTGTTATTGTTCTGGGAAGATGGGACATTCACAATATGTGTGTTCCATATCCATGATATATCGAAGGGATCAAGAATAGAGGTGGCAGCCAAACAGAGAATGGTTATCCAGAACATATTTCGAAGGACACTTTTTTTGGTGTGGTGGATTTGGGAACATGGCCAGGTACAGCAGTTTGACCATACAGAGAAATGTGCCAAGGCAGAATCAAAACATTCGCAAGAAACAGATAAATAAACCAACATGTGAGATAAAAATGAAAAACAGATTTGCGACTTTTCAAGATGAAGTTGGTCCATCATACGCTGAGAATGAACAGAAGTCTCAATCAATGCCGAGTGTGAAGGAAAAAGTATGGACCAAGAAGAAGAAAAATGAGAAGGATGTGGTGGCAGAAATTTTCTTTAAGGCATCAGATCACTCTGGTGTATGGATCCTTGATAGTGGTTTCACTTCTCACATGACAGGTAATAAGGATCATGTTACAGGCAAAAAAATGACAAAGAAGGAGTTGTCAAATTTGGAAACGATGAAGCCCTGAAGATTGTTGGCTCAGGAAAATCCGAGTTTGGGGGCAAAGAAATGAGTCGTACTGATGTCTTGGTTGTAGTGGGTCTTGGTCATAACTTGCTCAGTGTCAGTCAACTATGTGACTCTGGGAACTATATCCAATTTACCAAGAAGATGTGTGTTGTGAAAAGAAAATATGGAGAAGTTTTTCTACAGGGAAAAATGACAAAAGGAAATCTTTACCTTGTATGTGGGGAAAAAGATACGTGCCTTTTATCTAGAGAGAAATAAAACCAGTTGTGGCATAAGCGACTTGGTCACCTATGCCAAATGTAATGACCCGACTCTTTGGAAAATGTATGGATCTTCAGTTTTTCTTTCAAATATTTATTTTAAGCTTGTGTAATTTGGGTAACATCCTAATAAAGGTTCAAGGGTGTTGGGGGCTTGTTTGGAGCCTTGGAGTTTGAGAAATGGACTTGAAGATAGGGGCACACGGCTTGCGCATGGCTTGCACACGGTTTGGGTAACCCGTGCAGCCTTTGGTCTGGAAGCAGGGAGGTGCACATGGTTTGAGCATAGTTTGGGTAAGTTGTGTGCCAAACCCATGTGACCCTTTTTCTGGAGGCAGGTAAGTGCACACGATTTTCACACAGTTTAGTAAACCGTGCACCTAAACCATGTGACCCAGATCTAGGTAAATTTTACCATTTTTCCCTTAATTTCTATTTAAGACTAAATATATTTCCTTCTTCTTCCAGCGGACTGAATAGAGGAAGAAATCCTCCTTGAGCTCCCAAACCCTCTCCTCTCTATTTTCCATGTGGTTTCTTCCCCCGGTTTCCATTCCATGATCTAACGGAAGAATTGGAAAGGACAAGGTAAGGCTTACCTCACACACCCCTACTTCCTTCGGAAAATCATGCCTTCCATCATGCTATTTTGATGTAGGATCTTATGTCCTATTTTCTGGTCATTGGACTGTAACATATATCTCTTCCAACCAACGGAGAATCTAAGGTCGATATCGAGCAATCCTACTCCTACAGCTCTAAGGTAGGTAGTCACGTGGTTTTCATTTTGGGTTTTTCCATTTTGAGTTATTTTTGTCATACCGTGGTTTTCTTTTCGCCAAAGCTCTTATTATTGTTGACTGATTACTGTCTAAATGACCCTTGTGATAGGAGGTTATGGGAACTACCCTCTTTTTGGTGTTCGGGTACCGTATGACTCCAGTATGGACACCCATAGGTGTTATACCTTGATTTTTAGCCCTTTTATCCTTTGGACCTTATGGAAATGTCTTGAAAGACATTTTCCATGTGAGGAAAATGGGATGGTTTGGATAGGGCTTGGTTAGGATGAGTTAGACTAAACACCTTTTATTATTTCAAATGCATGTTTGCAAGAAATGTGATTATTTGATATTGTGAGATGAAAATTCCATGTTTTATTGATATAAATGTTATACGAATTTTATGACTCTCAGCACTATCAGGGCAGGTTTGCTCGATCTAGATTGACATGATCATGTCAGGCAGGCAGCTGGAATATCATCGACCGATCAGGCCGTAGTGGCAGTCGAGGCAGAGGTAATCAGGTCTATGACTCTCAGCGCCAGCAGGGCGGGTCTGCTCAGGGTAGCCAGGCAGTGACTCAGGGCCGTTGTACCATCCAGTTATATGTAGTCGAGCCTATGCCATAGGAGGAGTATGTCAGGCCATCTACAGTACGAGGTATGATTTTAGTTTCCTTTACATTGGTATCTGATTTTTTTGATACAGGCGCTTCTCACTCTTTCATATCGGAGGCTATCACAGAGAATTTGGGCATCGACGTTGAGTGATATCATGGTGTGATTACGCTAGATACCCTGTTAGGAATCTGTTCAGAGGGCGTTCGCCGTTGTTAGAATTGTCCCCTCGAGGTGGGCATTTACCTTTTCGTTTGGAACTTGTATGTTCTGGAGATGAAAAGTTTTGATGTAATAGTTGGGATGTACTAGTTCATACCCTATGGAGCACGTATTGATTGCTATCATCGAAGGTTGGAGTTTACATCACCAGAGGGCGACACACATGTGCATAAGGGAGAATGGGATCTTAGTGTGACACGGCCAGGACCCGAACAACAGAAGTTGTGTGGTGTCATAGCACAAGTTTCCAGTCTTTATCTCGATGACCAAGGGTTAAAACTAACTACTTATCCTCCGGTAATGGAGCACTTTATAGATGTCTTTCCTGATGACTTCTATGGTCTACCTATAGTGCTATAGGTGAAGTTTACCATTGATCCTATACCAGGAGAAACACTAGTGACCATTCCTCCTTATAGGGTGCCACCTAAGGATCTTCTGAAGTTCAAGAGTCAATTGGAGGACCTGGAAGCAAAAGGATTTATACGTCCTAGAACTTCCCCTTGGGGATCACTGGTTCTCTTTTCTAAGAAGGAAGATGGTACCCTTCATCATCGCGTGGATTACGGTAAATTAAATCTGCTGACGATTATGAATCAGTATCCTTTTCCTAGAATTGATGACCTCTTCGATCAGCTCCGAGGAGCGAAGGTGTTTTACAAATTAGATTTGTGGTCGGGATTTCACCAGGTGCATGTTAGGACTTCGGACATACCTCACACGTCATTCAGGAGCAGGTATGGTTTCTATGAGTACCTAGTCATGTCGTTTGGGCTTATGAATTCACCTACAGTTTTTATGGCTCTTATGAATCGGACTTTTCACCCTTACCTTGATTCTTTTATGGTGGTATTTGTTGATGATAGCTCAGTCTATTCACGCTCAAGACAAAACCATGCAACCCATCTAGAGATCGTTCTGAATACACTAAGAGAGCATCATCTTTATGCTAAGATAAGTAAAGGCCACTTTTTGATAAATAAGGTTCACTTCCTTGGTCAAATTATTTTTGAGTCTAGAGTTTCAATTGACCCTAAGAAGGTGAGTGATGTAGTCTCTTGGGAGAAACCCAAGAATGTCTTCGATATCAGGAGTTTCTTGGGGATTGTTGGATATTATAGGTGGTTCATTCAGGACTTTTCACGCCTAGCATCACTGCTTATAGCATTGACCAAAAGTGGGTGAGATTAGAGTGGTCAGAACATTGTGAAATAGATTTTTAGGAACTGATGGGCAGACTGACTTCGGCGCTGATACTGATCTTGCCAGATCCGGGAAGGGCTTATACGGTCTATTTTGACGCGTCGGGTATCGGGCTTGGAGCTGTCTTGATGCAGGATGAGCGAGTCATTGCGTATGGTTCTTATCAGTTAAAGCCTCGTGAACGGAATTATCTGACACATGGACTCGATCTCTCAGAAGTTGTTCAAGCCTTACGGTGTTGGAGACACTATTGTTGGGAGGGCGTTTGGTGGTATTCACTGATCACAAAAGCCTCAAGTATATCTTCACTCAGTGGGATATGAATCTTTGGAAACACAGGTTGGTCGAGTACCTGCAATATTTTGATTTTGAATTGACCTACACTCCTGGGAAAGGAAATTTAGTAGCTGATGCTCTGAGTCGGAAAACTCAGTCACAAGTGGTTCAAGAATATAATAAGGAGTGGATGCTAATGGACATATTTTCAGAGATGCACATTGAGTTTCAAGAGTGTCAGGGTTAAACTGTTCTCTCAGCCTTAGGGGTAACATCTACTCTTCTGAAACGGGTCAGGGCAAGACAGTTATCAGATCTGGAAGGCCTTGTCCTACGAGAAAGTTTCACTGATGATGCCTCTATGGATTGGATCGTGGATGAGGGTGATACTTTGTTGTTCTGTGGGCGTGCAAGGGTCCTAGTAGAAATTAGATATGATCTGATGAGGGATTTTTGCACCTCATCTTGGGCAGTTCACCCTGGAATCACCAAAATTTATCATGATTTGTGACGACAGTATTGGTGGCCTAGCATAAAATGGGAGATATCTGGTTTCATCCCGCGTTTTTCCACCAGTTAGCAGGGGAAGGCAGAACATCAGCGTCCGGCTGGGCTTTTGCAGTCGTTTTCCATTCCAGAGTGGAAATGGGATGAAGTTTATATGGACTTTATAACTGCATTACCCAGGTCACCTCATGGAAACGATGCAGTATGGGTTATCATCGACCGTCTGACGAAGCTCGCGCATTTCTTACCTGTGTGGGAGACCTTCACGGTTGATGACTTGGGAAGACTGTACGTCAAAGAGATAGTGTGACTTCATGGAGAACCTCATTCTGTTGTCTCGAATAGAGATCCTAATTTTACATCTCGGTTCTAGTAGTGTTTATAGAATTCCATGGGTACGCAAGTACTTTTGAGTATGGTCAATCACCCACAGACTAACGGACAGACCGACCAGACTATACAGGTACTAGAGGATATGTTACGTGCATGTGTTCTCAAATTTGGAGGTTCATGGGAGAAACACAATCCTCTTGTCGAGATCAGTTATATCAATAGATTCCAGGCTACCATTGAGATGTCTCCCTATGAAGACTTATATGGTGGGCCTTATCGCTCACCTTTGTGTTGGATTGAAGTAGGGGAGGTATCTGTTCTAGGACTGTGTCTTGGGAAAGATACTACGGAGAAGATACATCTTATTAGGAAGTGTATGAAGACATCTCAATCTAGACAGTAGTCTTATGCTAACAAGAACCAGCGACCTCTTGGGTTTGAGTTTGGGGACTCGGTTTTCTTGAAGGTCTCACCCAGGTTGGGGCAGAGACATATACGTAAGCAGGGTAATATTTCTCCGAGGTTCATTGGACCCTTTGAGGTGGTGAAGTGGAGTGGACAAATAGATTACCTTCTTTCACTTCTGCAGAGATATCAGGCCATGCATAATGTTTTTCATGTATCTCAGCTTCACTAGTACTTTTTAGACCCGACTCATGTTTTTCATCGTGATGAGTTTGAACTGGTTATGGATGCTTCATTCGAGGAGTATCCGATGTGAATTGTTGACCGGAGCATGAAGACACTCTGAGGAATGTACATTCCTCTTATACGGGTTCTATGGAAGCATGGCCATGTACAAAACAAGACCTAGGAGCGAGAGGCTGATATATGATCTCAATGGCTGGAGCTTTGCACTGGTGAAACCTCTTTACCCTCGGAAGGCCAACTCGGGGACGAGTTTCTTTAAGGAGGGTAGCTTGTAATGACCCGACATTTGGAAATGGTATAGATAATTATATTTGCTTTCATATCTTTCATTTATGCTTGTGCAATGTGGGTAGCATCATAAGGAAGGTTCAGGGAGTGTCTGAGTCTTGTTCGGAGCCCGGGAGTTTGAGAAATGGACTTGCAGACAAGGGTGCATGGCCTGCACACAGCATGCACACGGTTTGGGTAAACTGTGCGGCCTTTGGTCCGGAAAAAGGGAGGTGCCTAAGGTTTGTGCACAGTTTGGGTAAACTGTGCACCTAAACCGTGCGACCGAGATCTGGGTAAATTTTACCATTTGGCCCTTATGTTCTATTTAAGCCTAAATATATTTCTTTCTTCTTCCAGCGGATAGAACAGAGGATGAACTCCTCCTTGAGCTCCCAAATCCTCTCCTCTCACTTTTCATTGTGGTTTCATTCCCCGGTGTCTATTCCTTGATATGAGGGAAGCATTGGGAAGGCCAAGGTAAGGCTTACCTCATGCACCCCTTCTTCCTCATAAAACCATTCCTTCTATAGTGCTATTTTGATATAGGCTCATATGCCCTATTTTTAGGGCATTGGACTGGAACTCAGATCTCTTCCAACCTACCGCGAATCAGAGGTTGATATCGAGCGATCCTACTCCTATAGCTCTAAGTTAGGTAGTCAAGTGGTTTTCATTTTGGGGTTTCACTTTTTCAGTTATTGTTGTCGTTCCATGGTTTGCCTTTCGCCAAAGATCTTATTATTATTGACTGCTTACTGTCTAAATGACCATTGTGATAGGAGGTTATGGGAACTACCCTCTTTTGGGTGTTTTTGTACTGTATGAATCTAGTATGGACACCCATAGGTGTTATACCTTGTGATTTAGCCCTTTTCACCTTTAGACCTTATGGAAATGTCTTGAAATCCATTTCCCATGTGAGGCAAATGTGAGGGCTTGGTAAGGGCTTATCCAGGATGACTTAACCTAAACCCCTTTTATTATTTTAAATCCATGTTTGCTTGAAATGTGATTATGTGATATTTTGAGATGGAAATGTCGTGTTTTATCAACATAAATGTTATAAGAAGTGTATTCCTTATAACCATTGCTAATTAAATGATTAAGCTTCAGGCTAGGGGTAGATTGTGATAGCTCCCCTATGATATGGATTTGGGATAGGGGTAGACAGTGAGAGGTCCCCTAATTAAATGATACAGCTTCAGGCCAGGGTAGATTGTGAGAGCTCCCCTATGTTACGACTTCGGGCTAAGGGTAGATTGTGAGAGCTCCCTTGAATAATTATTAATCCTTCTGGCCGGGGATAGACCGTGAGAGCTTCCCTAAGGTTGGGCCAGGGGTAAGATCGAGAGAGCTTTCCCTGGGTTAAGGATGTCTGTGAGTTCCATCCTGGTCCTACCCAACCTATTATATATATGTATATATCTATCTATCTCTAAATAAGCAGGTGACTCATTCAGACATACCATCTATGAGCTGAAGCAGGTAGACCTGCCAGGTGTCCTTCTGGAACCTGAGCGGGAAGGTTGCTATTTACTTTCCTTTACTTGCGTGTAGTATACTACACATTGTTTACTTGAGAACACCCTTTTTGTATTACACATAGACACCATTGGTGCTGGCCTACTAAGACTTGTCTCACACCCTACCAGGGCGGCCCCCGGGGCAATAGTGTATACTTTTCTGCTGCATGTACTAGATGGGGAAAGGGCCCTATTTCAGGTTTCTGATTTCTATATATATATGTTCTTGGTGGGGTTCTAGAGTAGAGGACCGGGCTTGGCTAGAGATGCTCGTGGGCTTCCTTTTTGTTCTTTTGTTCCTTTTGTACTGCTTGTAGCATGCTAGTCTTTTGTTTACATTTGTATCAGCATGCCATGCATTCATTTTGTATTACACACAGCCTATGAGGATTTTGTATGTTATATAGGGTTTACATTAATTTTGTATTCTGGTTGTTTTTTTTTCTTATTCTCCTGCTTATCCATTGTTTGTGCTTCCGCTATTCTATCACTTTATTGCTTCCTGCTGTGAACTCTGAAACGGGGGTAATGTCTCCCCAATGACATACCATTAAACCCCCACTGCTAGTAGGTAGTCCTTGGAATATGGGGAGGTGAGCCAGGGGTCATGTGGCCAACTGGGCTCGGGGCTCGGGTTGAGGTGCAGCCGGGTCCAGGACGTCAGACCAACCATCCATGGAAGATCAGGTAAAGTGTGATGCTGCTAGAGACCTTCCCAAACTATCACATGATCACACGCATATTTGTGATGCTTTCCAACAAGGTAAGATCATTAGAAATACATACATGCCAAAGGAACAGATATCAACTAGAGTGCTCGAATTGGTGCATGCTAATGTATGTGGACCAATCTCACCACGAGATATAAAAGGGAAAAGGTACTATATTCTTTTCATTGATGATTATAACAGAATGGCTTGGGTATTTGTCATTACCCATAAGACATAGGTGTTCAGTTGTATAAAGCATCATAGGAGGGAACCAGAAAGGATGCTTGGGATGAAAATTCTAAAGTTTTTTATTGATGATGGTAAGGAATTCAAAAATAGTCAAGTCGAAAACAATTTCGAGAAACATGAGATAAGGCATCAAGTATGATCTATGAGAACTCCCCAACATAATGGAGTGGTTGAGAGGAGAAATCGGATCATCAAAAACATGGTGAGAACGATGCTTATTGAAAAGGACCTACCAGAGAAATTTGGGAAGGATGTAGTTTTGACATCGGTCTATATTTTGTATAGGTCTCTCCTGTGTCCGAAGGAAGGGAAGACTCCATATGAAATGTGGTACAGAATGAAGCCAACACTGAAATACTTTAGAATCTTTTGGATTAAGTGCTTCATTCTCAACAAAGAAAATCACATGATGTTGTAGTAACAAGGAGATGAGTGGATATTCCTTGGCTACTCAGGGAAAAGCAAAGAATACAAATGTTTCAACCAAAGGATAGGAAAAACAGTTGAGAGAAACGATGTCACTAATGTTGAAAATGAACAGAATACTCAATGACACAGTGAAAATTTTATGGATGAAATTGATGATGAGTTAAGAAACACAGGGGGAGCAGAAGTGGCAGAGGCTGACTCAGAAGAATATACTGATGATGATCAATAAAGTTTCAAGTCTGTGTATGCAAAGAAGCCAATGAGTCGAGCTTAAGTTGATAGGAAAAATATCATTGGTTTCCAGACAGATCCAATTAAGAGTCGAAGAATGAAATCATTACAGAAAACACCGTTTTTATCTCAGGTGGTGCTGAATTTCTTTTCCAATGTAGCTGAAGATGAGAACTGGGTTCAGGCTATGAATGAAGAGTTTGATCAGATTGAGAAAAACCAGACATGGGAGATTGTTTCAAGGCCAGCAGACAAGAATGTCATTGAGAATAAATGGGTCTATCGGAACAAGATGAATGAAGATGGAATAGTTATTCGGAATAATGCACGACTAGTGTGCAAGGGATACTCCCAAATATTGGGAATATATGTTGATGAGACATTTGCACCGGTTACAAGGCTGGAGACAATCAGATTATTTTTTTCCATAGTAGTGTAATGAAAGTTCAATGTGTTCCAAATGGATGTCAAATCCACATTCATGAATGGTATTCTGGAAGAGGAGGTTTATATTGAGCAACCAGATGGTTTTCACATTCAAGAGGATGAGAAAAACGTTTTTCGGTTGAAGAAAGCTTTGTATGGAGTGAAACAAGCACTAATGGAATTGTACTTAAGGCATGATCAGTACTTGAAGAACATTGGAGTCTAGCGCGGGGGAGTTGATTACAATCTCTATTTCAGCAGCAATAGTAATTAAATGATGGTGGTATTGTTTTATGTCGATTACATAATATTTGGTGGATCAGATGAAGCATAGTGTAGACAATTTTCCGAATTCAGGAAAAATGGGTTTGAAATGTCAATTATTGGTGAGATAATGGTATTCCTTGGTCTTCAGGTGACACAAGGAAGGAATTGAACATTCATTTCTCAATCAAAATATACCAAGGAGGTTTTAATAAGGTTTGGAATAGTGAATTATAAGGAGATTAAGACTATGGTTTCTACTCGGATGAAATTATGAAAAGATGAGAATGGAAAGGCAGTTAATATCACAGAATAGAAGAAAATTATTTGAAGTTGGTTGTACATGACCGCAACAAGGCCTGATATTTTTTTCACCACATCCCAAGCATCGATTTATCAGAGTAATTCCATGTAAACACATATGATCGTTGTGAAAATAATACTTTTATATATCAAAGGCACCGTGGATTTTAGTCTGATGTATAATGAAAAATATCAGTTAGTGGTATTGTTTTACACAGATGCATATTGTGTTAGATCAGAGGATGACAGAAAATCAACATCAGGAGGTGCATTCTATCTTGGTGGATTTTGTATTTCTTGGCTAAGAAAGATGTAAGATTTCATTTCATTGAGCACCACAGAAGCTGGGTATATTATGTCCACTCAAGCATGCACACAATTATTGTGGATGAAGAAGCAGCTTAAAGATATGGGAGTTGAAGTGATGTCTCTGATCGGAATCCAGTGTGATAACTCATGTTCTATAAATCTCAGAAAAAATATCATCCATCACTCAAGGACAATGAACATTGAGATAAAGTATCATTTTATCAAGGAGAAAGTTGATCAAGGAATCATGAAGTTGTATTATGTTCCTACAGAGCTACAGGTTGCAGACATTCTAACAAAGGCCATACACAAAGGAAGATTTTGAGAGGCATCAACTCGCTCTTGGAGTTCAGTTGACTCCCCGCACTTGAAAAGTGTGGATGTGGAACCCCCCTCCCTCTCCCCGATGTATGATGTTTTCTTCCCTAATGTGATGATATGTATTCTCTACTTTGTTATATACTGCAAAAGAGCATCCATTGGGTCATTGACAAAGGGGGATTAAATAATTATTGTTCAAGGGGGAGACGGTGTGGCTTATTGAGAAATCATGACAGATACGGGGAGAAACTGATAGGAGGAGCAGCCAGAGAGGGGGAGTTGATGAGAATTTGAAGCTAATAAGAGTTAAATTTATGAGAAGAAAGGGTGAGAGTATTAAATCTGAAAATTCTACAAGTGATCGATCAAAGAATTGATATCACGATAGCTAAGGATCGTGATGAAAGCAGGAGAG
This sequence comes from Viscum album, assembly GCA_963277665.1. NCBI lineage: Eukaryota > Viridiplantae > Streptophyta > Magnoliopsida > Santalales > Viscaceae > Viscum > Viscum album. The sequence continues at coordinate 811,134,041 of OY728122.1, read as the reverse complement.
TGATGTGGGAATGTGGTAAGAATATTTCCAAAAATTGGTATCAGTTTGGTAAAAATCGGTATCAGTTTGGTGTCAACAGTGGATGTCAGAGTTGAAGTGATTCTTTGATTAACTTTTCATTTACTCTTGTTTCTCACGCCGAGCATTGTTCATGTGGGCATAGATTATGTGTTGAGTAAATCATTGATTGTGATCAGAATCATAATAGGCGAATAATGGCTCAAGGATTGACGATGTATCTTTTTATGGAAGAGTTTTCAACAAACCCAAAGGGGGGTATTGTTGGGAAAAAATCCCTCAAGATATCACTAAAGAATTTTTAGGGTGATTGTGTTTGTTGACAAAGTGGAAAACTGTGCTGTTATTTTTGACAAAGAAAACCATCACATACAAATTTGTTGACAAAGTGGATTTCATGGTGTAATGTCGAGTTCAAGAGATGTGGTCAACAATCCATGATTGATTCAAGAACATCGACAATGTAATGGATGATCTGGAGGCGGTACAAAAAGAAAAGATACAAGGTGGTGCTGTATTCTAGTGTTTGAAAAAAATTTGGGCCTGAAAATCGACAAATGAAGAAATGTGGTTTTTGGAAATGGGACCTGTGCGCCATACTCTTGAAGGTTAGGATACCTGCGCGCCGTATGTTTTTCTAGATAAGATCATCAAAATATGGAAAAGGGATAAAGGCCGTGCAAGTATTGGGGTAATCGTGAAAGTGAATTGCTCGCCATGAAGAGACATGTGCGCTGGTGCCTAGGAGAATTCGAAACATTTACGCCTATTCTTTTTCAATATTAGAAGATCCAAATATGGAAATAGAAAGAGGGTCGCGCAGGTATTTGGTTTGGTCACGTAAGTGACTTGTAGGGGGAGAGACCTGCGTGCCTAGACTTGCACGCTGATGGGTGACTTGTGTGCTGCTGTGTAGGTTTACCAAATGCCTATAAATACATGATCACCCCTCCTCATTCTCAATAGAGTTCAAGACATAGATCAAATCATAGCTCCTGTCGTGCGAGTGTGGTGGTCGCATAAGTGGTGGTGAGTCACGCAAGTAGGACTTGCATTCCTTTTTTTAAGAAGCGCGGTTATTGTAGGTTTCTCGCTAATTTCGGTTTGGCCGTAAAGGGAAGTGAGTCGTTCAGGTTTGGTGTTGTAGAAGACTGTGTCACACAAGTGGTTGAGGTAGACTTGCACGCCAGTTATAACATGTGCTCCGATACTTGCGTGCCAGCTTAGACTTGCACGCCAAGTATGGTTTATTCCCCATTAGTGTTTTCGGGCTGCGTGGAAGCTGGATGTTTGCCCGATACCTTTGGTGAAAAGAGAAATTCATCTACGTGTGAAAGTTGGACATAAATAGAGCATCAACATAGACATAGGATGTATTCATTAGAAATAATGAATAGACCTACAAGTCTATAAACTGTGAGTGGATCCTTTTCAGAGAAGTGAGCAAAGGAAGAGGAGGAAGTTGATCCTCTCCACCGAAAGTGAGCCAAAGAGAGAGAAACATGGAGTGACCCTTGGGAAAGCAGTGAGATAACCCTAAATTTTGTAAGGACAGTGAGCCTGGGACATAGTGACTATGCCCAAACCTTGTAATCCACAGCTAGTGATGTTTAGTGGAATTGGGTATGACTGACAACTTGTCAGCGTATGCTCCTTGGATGTAGCCCTTAGTGGTGAACCAAGTAAAAATTGGTGTGTCATGTGCATGCTTTACTTTCGGTTTATATTATTCAACAGGAAAGATAGAGAAGATTGTTTTCCTTAACAATGAAACAAGATCAGAACGGGCTTTATTTTTAAATTAGTGGTACCCTGATTCACCCCCCTCTCAGGGTACTCAGCCTTGTGGACCTAACATTAAGATTATATATATATATATGAATATGATTGGAGATATATATATATTTATTTATTTATTTATTTTAAATAAAATATATATTTTAACATATAATATTAATATATATGTGTATATATATGTTATAGAGAATACTTTAGTGAATTCATATTTGTGTGTGTTTATAGTAAACCGAATAAACAACCATATATATATTTTCATATATGTATGTCTATATATATTTATACATATATAATTGATAATAATATTTAATTTAATTTTTTAAATAAAATGTTTTATAAAATCATCATTAACATATATATATACACACAAAACACACACACACACACACTTATAACTAGTATATATATATATATAAGAAATTGATTTTATGAAAAAAATTAAATTAAAACAAAAAAATAGAGAAGGAGGTGGACACAGACACTAAAAAACATACCAATAGTCAAAAGATAATGAAAAAATATATATACATATCAATGTCTGTGGGTTTAAGGGTGATAAAAATGAGAGTTACATATATATAAAAACAAATGAAAGATTATTGTATACAGAACCAATATAATTTATATAAATTAGAAGACATACATATATATTTATGAATATTTATGTGAAATATTAAATAAAACACACACACACAAATATATATATATATATATATATACACGAATGTATGGACTACATTTGGGAAAAGAAGGGAATAGAAAAATAATATATAAATAAAAACACATATAGGGAGTCTCAACATGGTAAATATAAAATATTTAATAAATATATAATTTTCTTCAATTTTTATGTAATGAAAAAACTATCAATAAAAATAAACAAGGGAAAAATTCTGTTTTTTAATGGGCAAGAAAAGCATGTGGAATAAACCACTATAATTTGGTGGTATTCACAAATAGTTAAATATACAAATTATAAAAAATAAATAAATAATTTTCATAATAAATTAACAATTTAATAAACATTTTTTATAAAATATATATGCCCTTTCCCTTGGTTATTAATTAAACAACACTCTTCAAGATGCGATGATAAAAAAATATGTGTGTTTCTCTTGTTGAAGATGAAAATGTAAGGTCCCATCTCCTACATGAACATATTTATTCATTTTTTGGTTAACCCTCCCTGTGTTTATAAAATTTTATTTCTACCATGGTATTCATTTTTTAGATATGTTTGAATTATTTATTGGAGAAATTGGAATTTCATAGTCCTGCTATGGAATTAAATTACAACCTAAATGATCAATTCATGATGTCTATTAATATAGGGAGATACCATGAAACTCATATAAGGTATGGATGGTTCTGTAAAGACACCATGAACCTTATTCAAAGCCTAGATAGAGTAAATTAAATACCCTAAATTGAATTCTTAGGGTGTGAGAATAAATCACAATTCGAAAGTGTATTTTCTATGGTTTTGATTATATGTGACAAATTAATCAGCGTATGTATGAACCAAATAATTCACAACATGAATCCCTTATTCACTCTATGAATGATGTTTTACAAAAAATCCTTATAACCTCTTCTGTTGTACAATTTTGATATCTCACATTCCTTCTTTTATTCAATATTTGTCCATCATTGATCACTAGAGTCCCCTATGAACAAGGATCTTGGTGTTCTGGAATGGGAGATTGAAGTTATGCCCTTCGGTGATTATTCTCCACCAATCATTTCATTGGTCTTATAATGGAGATCTTCTTTTCTATTAAGGTTGGTGGTCTAAAATAACACTCTAATGTCAGTTTCATCTATCTCAATGTGTAATATGTGGGATCGTGCTAATATTGTGTGAGAAAATCATATCTTATTTTGGTAAATTCAATTTTTATGAGACTCATATGTGTATACATCCCAGGTATCATGTTGGGTTTGATGTTGTCAAGATCAAGACTTACAACCGCATGTGAAAAATGGAAACCCTTACTGAAATGGAAATTATCGAAAATTTGACGAGATAATGAGAATTGTAATAACATGATAATTATAATGAATTATAAATAACTATGTGATTTTAGTGAATGTTTCTAGAAATTAGAATCCACCAATTTATAATTAATAGCTTATTAATTGGTAAATTTTGGAATTGACCCAATTGTCTTATAATATCCTATTCGACAAGATTAATTCATTATAAAATTTGTATTACATTCACATGATGTTTTCATAAATGATTCCAAAGGGAGTATTTAACATTCTCCTGATATGTGATACTAGTGATTTGTCTTGGATAAAATAATCCGCCCATTTATATTATAAATTTCCCCATTAGCATGATATGGTTCCTTGGGAAGATGTATGCAACTCAATCATGGGTAATAATCAGGTAGCCTAGTGAGAAGGATACATTCCCCCATTTATGGTCTTATTCCAATTGAAGATTTAACTGACATCGGCATGGGTAACTCAAATAGAGACTTGTGATATGGTTACATTCCAACTTGGCATGGTCATTCACACTAAAAAAATATAAGAAACTCTAACAAGGGTAATTCACATGGATCCCAGTGGTATTATTACTTTTCTCATTGGAATAGTCTTTTACCTAGGAATATTTATTTATATCTATCATGGGTAATTCTCAGAGTGAAATATGATTTGGTTATTCAATACATCCAATAATGATTTATGCTAGATAAAAGAATCCATCGATTGATAGATGTACAGAGAAATTGAGTCGTTATTTGGGATATACATCATATGAGGGAGGAAATAATAATTTTATGGGTGATATATAATATCTGAAAGTATTATCTACATTATCGATATGTCTTCAATCATGGAAAATAAGGGTTGGAAAACCTTCAGTGTCATCCCAAAGATCAATAGTTGGCAGGTTCCATTCATGTTTGGTATTAATTGATCAATTAATAACAATTTTTCTATAATATTTCGTGAACTATACAATCATATGTGATTTTTAAGACATGTTGGGTGTTGGTTTGCTGAGTTATAATCATATCAATTTTGGAAATCATTTGTTACCATAGCAGACTATATGGATGTAGGTATGGATAGAGCCAAGGGACCTTTTTCAGGATTGCATGTTTACTAGATTGTTTGTACCATAGAGAAATGACAAATATGGGGTTTTAGATTATGGATTTTGTAGACGTTATTTATCAAGTGTGTTTATAATTTATCTTCTATGACTTTAAGAACATCATTTAGTTAATTTCACCACACCATGAAATGTTAATTATTTCTTATTTCAGATTATATAGTTATTTCCTTTCCCTTCCTGAGTTTCTTAATTGATTATTTTTTTATTTTTCTATGTTATTGAAACTGTATACCATATTTTATAGTCTCCCCACTAATTTTCCTTACAACCTCAATATTATTCGTATGCCTCTTCCATATGGGAAGGCATTCCCGAGGTATCATAATGACCCGAATAAGTAATGTTATGGAGAACTAAATGGTGTATTTTACAATGTAGTATTAGGTTAGGTCTTCTCTATTTTCATAATTATAGGTAAATGTAGATAGAATTCTAGGATGTTTCAAGACTTGGTAATGATTTCATGCATGGGTGTATCTGAACCATGTATCAGGGAAAACCCCAATTCTAAGGGATAGGTTTTTGTGACACCGTTGGGTGACACTTTTTTGTAGTAACCTTGTGTTAATTTTACCTATTGATTTTTAGGAGACCTAGGTAGACATTTTTAATTTTTTGGGTGTTTATAGGGGTTTATGGTTAAGTAAAATTGTTTATAAGCTGTGAATTATATATCATGCGGCCTATAAAGTGGTGTCTAAAGGGAATTTCAAAATCAACACACAGTTAGGGAAACCATAGAATACAACCATGAAAACATTGGTGGTTGGGGGTAGTGTATGATGCATATTCTATGCACGGTTTGGTTGACCATGTGATATAGTTGAGAATCTTGTCCAATTTGGGTTTTTTTTCTTTTCCCATACTTATGATTTAATTATTCCACCCCCAGCCCCTATCATTGGGACCCTATAACTCAAATTCATCTCAAGGGTTTCATCCACATTCTTTAATATTCTCTAATTGGATTAATGTTGGTTACATGGTGATCGTTCAACTAGCTAAATAGATATAAGACCCTACTCTCCATTTCCTTTGGTTTCCTTAATTATATAAAATATATCTAACCTTATTGGTCATTTTTTTGATAAAATTTATTGTTTAGGTTTGGTAGAAATTTGGGATTTTGTTTTAAATTGTTCATGATCCATATTAGTACTTCTTATTTGTTGGATTTCATCAATCATGACAAGGTTCGACAACTTAAGGTAGGTGTTTCTAAATAATAATTTTTTTTCATTGATTTAAATTAATTATTGATTCATTAATGGTGTTTTTGAATTTATGTAATGACATATATGATAGCTAGTTTGGATTTTATGACTTTTTCCATTACTGGGTGGGTTATTTCTTTGGAAAAAAATGGATTAATTTCTTGGTGCAATGGAAGATGGTCTAAAAATGTAATTTTATTCATTCATCATGTTTGATAAAATAAAATAGATTATTTTTTATGAAAAAATATTTTGATGATTGGGTTTTAAGGAAAAATAATTTTTTAATGTTGGATTCCATTTTTCTATTTGAATTGTTTCCCATTTTGAAAGGGTGTTGTGGTTTTATAAAGAATAATGGAGTTTCCATTAGGTTGTTAAATTGTTTTTTAGTTGGTTATATTTCATTTCGAATTGTGTTTGGTCACGAAATTATTTTAAAATGTGATTTCAAAATTTATAATATATATGTTAAGGCCTCAATGGATATTTGTGAAGTTATATTTATTATTTCCATATTGATCCTCCATAAATTTATTGATTCTATTTTTATATCCATGTGATGGATGTTTTTTTTTGTGATTCATGATGTGATCAAGGGTTGGGGATATTTTTTAAAAAGTTTTGAGGGAGGGGGATGGAAATTATTATTAGGGTAGCCCTTATGGAAATTGTATTTCCATTTGGTGATTTTGGTTTCACATGTCCCACCTCCATTATTACTCAATGTGGAGACTATGCCTACAAAGTTTGATGTATTGGGATAACGTTTGTATTGATGAGATTTACCCACTGGATAGTCCCCATTAGTTTTATATTTCAATTGGTTAGTGGGATTGTCACTATAGAGACTAGTTAGAGTTATTTAGTTGATGGATTTGTGTTTCTTAACCTTCTGGTAGTAGGTTAACCAATATGAGTCATGTATTGTGTTGTTAGTTCCATTGATGTTATCTCATAAAATGTATCATATATTATGCTTTCCTTGTTATATAACATATGTTATGCCTTTGTAATGTAATGGAATGTATATTTCATTCGAATGGATAGAATTTCTAAGATTCTATGTTTCTATTATTATTTGGCCTTGATTTGGATAGTATCATTCCATCCATTACATGTCATGTTTCATTATTGATTAATTTCCCTCAATTCATTATTTTCCTTTTAATAGGGTGCAAAATAGATTTCGATTTAAAAAGTGGAAAATTATTTTAATGGGACATTCTTTATATTCATTCCTTGATTTTTTTAAAACCATGAGTAGGTCTATTTTTCCAAAAGTGTGTCATTTGAAATAATAATTATTTTCACATGAAAATGGAATGGATTTTGGTAAGTCCTCTTTTGGGAATTATTTATGAAAATTGGGTTTTTTAAAACTACATGGTCTATTTTTGGATTATTTCTATGTTATGTATGATGGGGAAGAATACATATTTGTATAAATTATTTTCAAATAATATGTGATTGATTTTTTATATAAAAAATTAATTGGACTCTAGTTATATCCTACCAGAGTTGGATCAATAGTATTTGTTGTTGGTATGTAGTATTCATGTCTTATTCAATTTCCTTAGAATTGGATTTCAGGTTGGTTTTCTGTTCCATCTTCACAAGAAAGCTATTGTTTGTTCAGATCATGGAGGTGACTTGTGAGTCACCTATATATTGTGATCAGACCATCATTTTCAATGAAATGGTTGGATCGAAATTTTTTTCCCTATTTTTTAGTCTAATTTATTTTCTTTTTGTTTATTTTGTAGCATTTCATCAGGATATTAAATAGTTTCTAATTGTAAGAACTTTTTTGCTATTTATTATTGTTCTTCTTGGTTATTCCATGTTTAGAATTTATATTTTCCTATATTCGTGAAGGTAAACCATCCCCAACTATTATGATTGATACCTTTGATGCTTATTTCCACTTCAGGGATCATGGATACTCCTTGATTATATAGCAAGCCTTTTTTGACACTGGTTTTGGAAAACAAACTATGTTGGTTTGTTGTAAAATGTCATTAGTGGATATAGGTTCCTAAAATGGGTAAGGTTCTAGATATTAATCATATTGTTATTTGGGTCTTGTTGGAATAATGGAGATAGGACCATCAAGACATGGGTGGTTCCCCAGGGAATGGATTTCATTAATCTTCATTGGTTTGAATATCGTGTTTCCATGGATGGTAATGAGTCTTATATAAAATTTTGAAGTTAGGGTTTTTTTTACTATGATATTTTTGTGTGATGTGATACTACTTTTAGTTTATGGAGGACCCCATAGATGTATTACAAAAATCCCATTTTCAGACTCAAAATTGAAGGGCTTATTAGGATGTAATATTAAGGTTTACAGTTTTACAAACTATGTACAAGATGCGTAGACCATTCTGGATAACTGCTAGTGGCACTCACACAGTTTGAGGATACTAAAATCCCATGTATACAATCCTTATGTTTCATGTTAGGTTGTGAATTTTTAATTTACCCCTCATTTTTGTTTAATTCCCTCTTATATTTGATTTTCATTGTTTGTAAATGTTTTATCAATGTTTTCATGATGTTTAAAGTCATTGAAGATAATAATTTTATGCTTGGAAATTTAATTTCTCATTGAAATCATTATTTTAATTTTCTTTTTTCATTGGGAGAAATGATTTTTTAGCTAATAAATTTATTTTGGGATGCATTTATATTTAAATAAATAATTTCATGGAACATTAGTTGAAGGTAATATTGAAACATTTGGGTGATTTGCAGTTTTCTTGTGAAGGATTTGAATTGTGTTAAAAAATTTTGAGTCAAAGAATGTGATTTTGAAATTGTGTTTGTTTCAAAATTATTTGGAGTGTAGTATGAATTTTTTTCCATTGATTAGGGATTACAATGTCGAAAAGGGGTTTTTTGGATCTATTTTAAAGAATTTGGATGTTTTTTGTCTTGAATTGGTGGTTGTTATTCTATTTTTGTTAAATTTTTACGTGGTATTATTGTTTATTTTTTTGGATGTTTTAAAATTTCCCCCCTAGGAATGAACAATCTTTTCAATAGGGGAAATCCTAGGGTAGTTTTATTAGTTATTTAGAACTTTTCATTCTTGTCTTTTATTCATCCATAACTTGTTGAAAAATGGAATTGCCATGCTCTTCTGAGCTCATGGATTATGCATAATATTTCATTAACTTATATCATCAACTATGTAATCGAAATTAGGGATAAAATGATGACATTTATTGGTCAACAAAATTTTAAGGGGTTTTTTAATTTCTATAATCCTGTAAATCCCCTAGTGTGAGGTGAATAAATACATCATTCAAATAATTGGGTGATAGAGTTTGGAAGGTTTGGTATATATCTTGAGGATATTTCAACGCCTCCTTTATTCAGTATTTTTATCGTATGTATGATAGTGTTTGGAAGGTGATGATGTTTCATAGCATCCTCCTGGGTGAAAAATTAGTTAAATATCATTGATCATATTACTAGTTTGAATCATTTCTATCGATAATTAGTTGGTGATGATTTAATAAAGGAATTGATGTTTTCTAAAGTCCTTTTTCCAGTCCTATGTTTGTGAGTGATTTTGTCTAACTTGAATACCATTGTTTAATCTGTTTAAAATAACATCTTATTTAATGAAATATTTTAAGGGAGACCTATTGTGGAGGATACTAATGATGATCTGGCTAGTTAGAGAGTGATGTGGAAAGGTGATGAAAATGGTAAAGCTTCTTCACAACCAACCATTCTCATTTTAGTAAAGAATAATCTTGTTGTGTGTTTCAATTATGGGATTTCTAGGAATATTCTGCATTCTTGTCCATCAGCTTTGATGACCTTCCATCTAGGGGGTAGTTATGGTCACATAAAAAGGTTTTTTGAGATGGTTAGGCATTACAAAGAAAATTCTCAGACCCATCTTGAATCTTTTGAGATGAATTTTTTGATTCATTCATTGGGGAGTGGTAAGATGATTATTGTTTTTGGGAGAATCCTATTTTGGATAATTTTATTTGGTTTGGGACTTGACCTTATTATTTATAACCTATGTATTGTATATTGTGTATGGAGGGAACATTTAAACCAATTTATATTTGATTTTAGATGTTAATTACTCATTAAATATCATCCCTTGTTGTAATTTTTTGTTCATTATTTTGGATGTGGGGAGAACATAAGGAGCATGGCTATAGACATTGGTTGTGGTTATATTTTCTATTGTGATGTGGGTTACACTGTGTGTTTTTTATTGGGATTAGGATTAGACAATATTATTAGGATTTGGATCTACAAACCTATTTTTTCAAAATGTTACACTAGGGTTGGAGACTTGTCATTTTTTTACCATTCCTTATATACCTTTTTTATACACCATGGCATCTATGTAGATTGAGTTTTTGATATGTGTTTTGTAGTCCCCTTGGATGTTTATTTCTTCTGAAATCCAATGTTTCATTCGTATTCCCACTAGAGAGTTCAAAAATGAAGATGTTTTTGGTGTCTAATTATTTTGTAGAAATTGGCTTTCGATTATCTCGACATATTAGATTATATCTAAATAGTTGGGATACAGATTCCTAGATTCCTTTTCATGGTATTTCAACTTTATTTTCAAGATTTGGTTGGTGTAGATCATGTCCTTTGGTGATGATATTTCTTTTAGACGTCCATAGCTAATGATTCTCCATTCTATGGAAATTATAAATTATACGGACACACATTTCAGATATTTATGTGTTCTCACAATTCTTAGGGAATGATACTTTGGTATTTCATGGGTTGATATGTTATGTTGTTGTTCTTTAGTTACATCAGATGTCTGAGAGGTCCTATTTCTATTTTTTTAATATTTGGTTTAGGATTCTAGAGGTAAATAGGTGTATTGGTGGAAATTATGATAATGTTAATTCCAAATAAGATCATTGGTGTATATATCTAAATGTGTATGCTTATTGAGTCATCATTTCTAGTAAGATAGGGGGTTTATTTATAGTTCAAAAGGTACATTTTTTGTTAATTTCAAATAATTTAGTATTGGTTATATTATTGAATTATTTTTTAGACATTGTTTCTATTGTTTTTATGTATGGAATATGGGTCAGTTTTCCTTATATGATCATAAATTATTGAATTTCCCACTTTCCTAATGTTATTTAAAAAATTATATGCTTAAAAATAGATTATAAATGAGTTTTTTACACCCCATGATGTCACTTTAATAGTAGTAATAATGTTATTGTATCCCCCTTCATTTTTTGGATTTCCTAGTGGGAAATATTAGAGTTTTCTGGAGTTTTATAATGGTTCAATGTTAGAGTGTATGATTTCAAAACATTTTAGTAGAAACAATGAGTCATATGGTTTGGTTGAAATAGGGTATCACTGTAATGTCCATGAATTTCCATATATATATTTTTTAATTATATAGAAGTATTTTGAGACTGATAAATCTGACGGCGCATAATTCTGAGGCCTGGAGTGCCCAGAATGACCCATTGATGTTTTGTTAATCTTTAATTAGTGCATGTACCCAGTTTTCCTAAAAAAGTGGAATTACTCTTAAATGATTTCCGAGATCAAAAATCTGAGGGCACCATTGCGTTCCGGATGTAGAGTTTAACGTAGGTGCGTCTTAAGTTTAGTGGGCACGGGCCTCCTCTGAGAAACCCCAAAAATGGCATAACCTTAAATAAAATGATTAAATAAAATTATTTTATTTTTCAAATTCTAATGACTCACGAAAAGTAACTGGGATTGAAAATCTGAGACCACTGCTTAACTCATGAAGAATGAATTCATTAGGCGGATACTAACATTGGAAAGTGCAAGCCACTAGGAAATGTTAGTTTTTGGTCGTAAATAAAATAATTAAGTGGAAATTATTTTATTGAAAAATCCATAGCTTATAAATGGTATCTAAAATTGAAAATCTAAGACTATCATTGGGTACATTGGGGCATGTTCTCTTTAGGTAGATCCTAACCTCGACCGTCATGGGTCAAGGTTGAATGCTAATACTTTATTGAACTTTTTATTGGGTACGTTCAAAAAATGCCCGAGCAGCATTTTCTAACATCTAAAATGTTGCTCGAATTAAAATTCCAATGGAACGGTTGAATCCATACTGTCGTGATTCGCTTAAGTGAGGATTTTCTTTGACTGTAGTAGGTCCGGAGAAAAAGTTACATTTTGCAACTTTTTAAAATAAAGGAAAAGAAATAATTTTCTTATTTTATAACCTCCAACAGACAAGTAATGTGGTTGGGCCAGCGACGTGTAATGACAATAAACGGCTTGACCTACCAACCCTAAGTAACAACATCATTGGGGAATTAAGAATATTCTTAATATATGAGCCCCATTAAATTCTACCATCATTACTTTCCCTCCCCTATCCTATATATAAGGATCTTGGGGAGAGATATCGGCATAGATTCTCCATGCAATTAACTGCTGAAGGATCACCGTGATGCTGGACACTTAGAAGAAGGAGATGATCCCAGAGGGAGGTGACGTGTGACACCGATCCATGAACCGGAGGATGACGTGCGAGAAACGCCTTTAAAAATATTTTGCGTGAATGAAGAACACCAAAAATCCTTTAAGCACAGGGATTTCTCTGATGATTCGAGACAGGGGTTTTACTCATTTACATTTCCTTAAAATATTCCCTCTTCCCCATTCTTGAAAATTTTATGTAGAATGTGGGTCAACCTATATACGGGTAGATCTATGAATCATTATTTTTGTAGGAAGTTGTTATGAGGTATCCTTGTGGGGTTGTTTATGTTGTTTAATACATGAAATTTTTATACCCATTTTATCTTTCATTTGATCATGATCATACGTGGATCATGCATGCCTAACGAACCTTTCCTGAACTCTTTGCAAATTTGTTACCATTTCTCCTTCTGTGGAAGACCATCAGCGCATCGACACTAACCAGCTTGGAAGGAGGAAACACGCCAACACACGCTGCTAGAGGGGGCTACGGTGGACATAAGAGCTGCCGACACTGGCCGACTGAGGATGAGATAGAGTCTGTCGTCGCACACTGCTGGTGTGCAAAGGGGCCATGGCTCATCTGCTATGGTAGACAAAGAAGGAGGTCGGCTCATCGACAACCATGAAAGGGAATGGAATCATGTCGTCGGGCATAGTCGATGAGGAAGAGACTTAGGCCGAATCCATGTTGGAGGTGGAGGAACCCTCACTTTCGGACAGTTCAGTGGTGACCGGGCGGCGCCCACACGGCACAAATTCTTTAAAGTTTGAATAGCCTTTGGACGTTCAGGATCTCAGGGGTAGAGGATCCACGAAGCCGCATAGGGGAAGCACTGTGGGTTGTTCCCTTTGTGGTTGGACCGCCCTCCCGCAGGCCGCTGCCAGCGGGCAAGGCCGCCTTCCCAATGGGTTGGGCTATGCCCCACTGGTCGGTTCGTGCCCCACCACGGGCCAGGCTTCCCCTTTACGGGCCCCGCCCAACACAGGATTGGCCTCCCTTGTGGGATTCTCCTTTTTGCGGGCCTGGTTCGACCTTGGACAAAGGGGCTTAGTCTACCGTGACCAAGCCCAGACCGGGTTAGAACTGGTGGGTCTGACCGTGTCGGACCTGACCCAATCCCAACTGGGCCCAGAAAAACATAAACAAAATTCTCTCAAGAATAAGGCATCTGTTTGGTGAACCTTCTATGGCGTTGGGATCCTTTGAGTGAGACTGTCCTTCTAAACTACTCCATGGGAGTTTTGGAAAAACTTAGAGTACGATTGGGTTTGATCCCACCTGAATCCAACCGGGCCCTCGGAACTTAAATGCAAATAACGCACAGACCGGGTGTCCGATGGACGAGCCATCTTTTTCATTGGAGCCCTTGTGACATGACAGATCATTAGTTTCATCTATATGATACTTAATTCTAGTTGAAATATGACCAATAGCTTGGGTAGCAGTTCTCCCAAGCATGCTACTTACGCAACCCTGTGACTACCTGATACTTGACAACTACTGAATTTTAGACTCTGAGTGAATCGACGACCACTGTAAGCGATGGGGAGAAGTAACTCAGCAGGCCATGGTGGAGGAGTAGTTCGTTTTGAACCTATAGACCTACGGTACAAGATGGGGAGGAGTACCTCTAGAGTTTAAGGTTAGTGGGAGGTGCCTCTGTGCGATGATGTAGGCCCACTGTACTCGATAGAGGAGGATTTCTCTAACAGATGAGGTGTTTGACGTTGTGACTAGGAATGATATTTGATCCTATTCGTAGAGAATTTGTGGATGGATATCTGCATTTGTGGTGATCCTGTGTGGGTCGACATCATAATCCTGTTTTTTTGAGTTGTATAACTGGTTTGAGAATAGGCTCTATTTGAACTAAGTATTTTACATTGGTTGTACTATCTTCGTGGTGTTACTTGTGTGGTACATATACCTTCATGGTGTTACCATTGTGGTATACCTTCATCATGTATGATTTGAGTATATCTTGGTAACTTAGGTATATGTATGGGCATAGAACTAAGTTGAGATTATGTCTTGCATTGTGGAACTTTTGGAGACCCATGGGGTCTCGAGGTCCCTATTAAGTATCTATATACCCACCCCTACATGAGCTTCACCAACACCTTATTGTGTCTTGTGTAGACGACATATGTCATTGATCAAGTATGGGGGAGCCAAGACTAGATGTTTCTCTGAGGTGGACCATTTGGTGTGACACGATGCAGGGACTATTGATTGTGAGTTATACCTACTTTTCATGTAGGATCTGGGGTGGACCATTTGATGTGATTCGACGCAGGGACTACTGATCATGAGATGTGCCTTCCCATCATGTTGGATCCATGGTGGATGATCTAGGAGATTCTTTTCACCTTTTTAGTTGTTTTTTTCTTTTCAGTTATACATGTACTATTCCAGTTGGGCTTGTATTTGAGCCCCTTTTCTTTCTGCACACTTCTACTACATAAGTGTACTTCATAGTTACTTCTTATAATTTCCTTAGACCATGTGTTTGTACACTTTTAATGGAAAATCATCCCATTTTATGGAATATTCCTTTTGGTGCTAGTCACCATCCCCTTGCCTATGGAAGGTGGGCATGGGGTAGCCATGAAACGGATTCCAGGGGAGGGGTCGAGAAAACGTTGTATCAGCGGAGTTCGGTTCCACCGAATAACTAGGACTCTAATGTTTTCTATATGGCAATAGAGTTATGTTTTATGAGTGTGGTTTTTAGTTCGGGGAGTCCAGTGTTGGTGCGGTGGTTGACCCTTCCAAACACTAGGACCCTGAATTCTGGTTTCCAACTCAGTACACAAAAACACTGATTGTGTGTGTTTTTGAAGATATTTTGTTATGAATTCTTTGGAGTCAGCTCACCAGGTATAACATAATGATTTTGGGAGGCCTGTTCTTTATCAAGATTTCACCGCATAGATAGCCAGCTAGGACTCTTGAGAGGGTACATGATGACATCCCAACGAGCCATGAGGCCTCGGTGTTGGGCCCTCTTATAGTGTTATAACCTTCAGGTGGTGCACTAGTAGTACCACCACCCATTGGACAACAGATGCCACCAGCTCCACCAGTATATGGTGTACGCTGACTGAGCGTGTTTCAAAAGTTCTAGTGGTAGAGGCATCCAGTGTTTCGAGGCAAGATAGTTTCCCAGGCAGTTGAGGACTAGCTGGACGATGTGGCGAGAGTTTTCCACCTAGTTGGGACACCAATTTAGTTGATGGTGATCCGAGCTACTATTATATTCCAGTATGTGACCATGAGGATGGTTTTTTAGCATAATGAGGTGTCGGTACTTGGACTATTTCCAAAGATAGTACCTTTGTGTAGTGTGTCAGTACTATCATTACATGTTGGTCAGCAGTTATAACCGGCGATACTAGTAGAGGACACGTGTAAACTTAGTGCCTTACATGTGGTTCAACATCAAATACCCCTGAGGTTCTGAGGCAGGCTTGACTGACATGCGACTAAGGACTAGCTTTAGGAGGTAGCCAAGTTTCCATCTATCCAGGGCACCATTCGATCAGGTGGCGGTCCTGGTAGAGATCCATCTACATGGCTCATTTGGATGATGACATGGTTTAGGTTAACCTAATCTTGCAAAGAGGTTACTTTTCTATGGGAAGTCTTGAGAACCTTCCTCTGAGAAGGGGGTATCTTTCCATAATGAGATAAGGGATTAGAGTTTCCTAGAGCTTTTACAGCATCAGAAGGATGACATTTCAGTAGCTGAGTATTCATTGAGGTGTACTGACCATCCTAGGTACTCGATGAATACAATACAATTAGTGCTTCAGGGATCGTACTTCTGAGCATGGTTTTTATGGATATCCGAGCATGCACTATTCCTCTCTGTAGTCCTACATATGTTAGTGTGCTAGAGAGAAACAGTGTGGTTGAATGTTCTTTGGCTGAGTGAATGCGGCCAGTGAATGCTAACAGTGGGAAAGTAGGAAACTGATGCCAGTCTGAGAGACCTGGGCATGTAAAATGTTTCAGGAAGAGAATGTGATAGGGACAGACGAATCAAAAGGGTTGCATATATGGAAGTAGATCTAGGATAGCAGCATGAGGTGGTGTACATTTTGACATGTTAAACCCCCCCCCCCCCCATGTGGTCCCAACTAGGCTCATGGAGATAGAGGGCATGGGATGAGAGTAGATGCATGCAGTCATGGAGTGCTACCCAAGGGCTCTGGGAATGATTTTAGGTATGGTCTGTGTTAACTACTAGTTGTTGTATTAATAGACATAGGTACCAATAATTCATTACTTCCACAAATATAGTCCATGACCTAGATTTTCTGTTTAAACTTTTGAATTTACCCTCACGTATGGCGAATATTTTTGGAGGATAATCGATAATCATAGTTATGCCGACTGTGTGATCTGACCCATGAGATGAGAGTTTTAGTTGTAACATATAGGTGGATGCATTAAGGCCATATGACGTTAGTTTGGATATGAAATGGAAATTCATAGTTCATACTAAGATTTACTATATTAGGAATAAAGGTTTTGGTTTATCTAAAATGTAGGAATGTGTTTTTCCTTGGTCAATATAAAAGGAAAACCAAGTGGCACAAGATAAATTCATGCATAGAAGGGTTCAGCCGATCACTCTTAAGTCAGCTAGGCATACCCCTGTGGCTGTAGGAGTTCTGAGTTTTTAGTTCCCAATAAGAGTGGAAGAGTGTGGGGACATATTATCATAAGATGTTTCCAGGATTACCTCCTCGAATGGGGAGGGACTTTTTCTTTGGCTGGGTACTACTGGAGATTCGTGCTTGACATTTCAGAAGTTGAAGCACCCTTGTCATCTTTGAAGAAGAAGGGAATTCACTTCATGTGGATAGAGAGATGCCAGTAGAGCTTTCAGGAGCTGAGGAAGAGACTAATAGGTGCCCCCATTATGAGGCTACTAGAAGAGGATGTTGGGTATGTAGTATACTATGACACATCAGGGTCCAGAATTTAGTGTGTCTAGATGCAAGAGTGAGCAATGATCACCTATGCATCATGGAAGCTGAGGAAACATGGATAGAAAATAGCTTCCCATGACCAGTAGTTAGTATTAGTGGACTTCAACTTCATGGTGTGGCGACATTACTTAATTGACAAACGTTTTACAGTCTACTCTGATCACAAGAGTCTTAGGTATATATTCTTTCATAATGACTTGAACCAGAGGCAACATCGATGGCCAGAGTTAATCCAATACTATGACCATGATATAGTCTATACTCATGGGAAGTGGAACATGGTAACAAATTCACTCAATAGGAGATATAGTCTAGAACTGTTGAGTGAGGCATTATATTAGTTAGACACGCTGTAGATATCTATCGTGGATAAAGATGGAGAAGCTTAGCTCTAGTCAATTAATGTCACTCCCCTCATTCCTCAGCATATTCGTAGGGGGGGCACAACTTGGGACTTTGATTGTGAGGCCCAACATGCTCAGATATACTTAGGATGGTCTCCTGATGAATTATCTAAAGGTGGGACGCATGTCATCCTCTTTAGAGGATGCACCATGGTACTAACAATGCTTAAGGAGGAGGTGTTGAAGGAGATCCATACATCCCCATTAATGGTACATCCCAGAGTGGCGAAGATTTACCAAGACCTACAATATCAATATTAATGGACATGGATGAAGGAAGTAGTGGAAGAGTCTGTATCATGAGGACTCACTTGTTATAAAGTGAAGACTACATAGAGGAGGCATAAGTCTTATGCTGATAGGAGGAGGGAGACCATTTCTTCATACAGGTCAAACCTCGAAGAGGTTTGTAGAGATTTGGATAGGGAAACAAGTTATCTCATAAGATCATCAGTCCTTTCTATATTCTCAGTAGAGTGGGAGATTTTGTGTACCATCTATCGCATTCCCCACAGATTCTGTGAGTGCATAATATTTTCCATGTGTTGCAGTTGAGGAGATGCATGCATGATCTATTGCATGTTACCATCTAGGGGGAGTTGAACTTTGATGAAGGGTTAACATTTACAGGGTTCACGGTGGAGTTTATGGATCAACATGAGCGGGTTTTTCATGGGTAGTCGATACCTCTGGTGCACATTCGCTAGCAACATGAGAACCTCCAGGAGAGCACATGGGAGAAGGAGGCTCAGATTCGTGCTCAGTACCCACATTTTTTGGTTTTTCCTTTGTTTTGGCTTTCAGGGATGTAAATCCCTATGGTGGGGTGAGTGTATTTTTTTGGAATTTCAGTATAAATTTTTATTAATTATATGGAATTATTTTGAGAACGCAAAATTTAATGGTGCATGATTCTGAAGCTCGAAGTGCCTAGAATGATCCGTCAAAGTTTTGTTAAGCTCTAATTAGTTCACATAAGCAGTTTTCATGAAAAATTGGAATAACCCTTAAACCTCTCCCTATATCAAAAATCCAAGGGCACCATGGAATTTAAGATGGTAGCTTTACCCAAGGCACGACATATGTTTGGTCGGTGCGGGCCTCCAGTGAGAATACCCGAAAATGGAATAACCGTAAATAAAATAAATAAATAAAATTATTTTTTTTTCAAATGCATATAATTCACAAATAGTAACTCGGATTGAAAATCTAAGATGACCACTAAACACTTGAGGGTATTATTTCCTTGGGTTGATACTAACATTGACCAGCTCAAGCCATCATTGACAGTTGGTTTTTTCCGTAAATAAAATAATTAACTGGAAAATATTTTATAGCAAAGTCCATAACTTCTAAATGGTAACTCGGATTGAAAATCCAAGAGTACTATTGGGTTTGTTTGGGGTATGTTCTCCTTAGGAGGAAGCTACCATCCACTGGCATAGGACGAGGGTGAATGCTAATACTTTATTGAACGTTTTTTGGGTACATTAAGTAAACATGCAAGCGGTGTTTTCTAACATCAAAATCATTGCTCGGAAAAAAAAAATACGAGGGCACTGTTGAATCTGCAGTGTCTTTATTCACATAATGGATGCTTTTCTTTGACCGCAGTAGGTCTAGAGATAAATATATTTTTTGTGACTTTTTAAAAGAAAATAAATGAAATAATTTTATAATTTTATATCCTCCAGCAAACAAGTAAAGGGGTGGAGCCAGCGAAATTTCAATACAATAAATGGCATGACCTTCCCACCCAAAGTAGCAATGTCATTGTGGAATTAGAAAACATCCTAATTGATGAACCCCATTAAATTCTAACGTTGTTACTTATCCTCCCCCACTCCAATATATATGAAGCTTGGGGAGGGTTATCGACACAACTTCCCCATGCAACAAAGTGCTAAAAGAGCACTATGATGCCGGCCACTTAATAGATGGATATGATCCTAGAGGGAGGTGATGGGTGACAATGAACCAAGAACTGATGGACGATGTGTGAGAGGAATCGTTAGAAGCATGTTTCGGGAATGAAGAACACCAACCCACCTTCAAGTGCGGGTATTTCTTTGATGATTTGAAGAAGAGGGTTTATTCACTTAAATTTACATAAAAGATTCCCTCTTTCCCGTTATTGAACACTATAAAAAGAACACAGGTCAACTGACAAACATGTTGATCAGAGAATCATTCGTTTTTCAAGAAGTTGTTACAAGGAATTATTGTGGGGTTTTTTTTGTTCTTTAAAAAAGAAATTGTTAAACCCATTTCATCCTCCCATTGATCACGAGTTAATATTGAGGTCATGTGCCTAATCAACCTGGGCTAAACCCTATACAACTTTATTACACATGCGCCTTCCGTGGAAGACCTCCGGTGTGGCGACACAAACCGGCTATGAAGGAGGAGACTTACTAAAGCACACGGCTAGAGGAGGCCGTGACATGAAGCCGCAGCAGACATCGGAGTGGCCGACACCGACTGATCGATGAGGAGGTGCGGCGCGCCATCATGCATCGTTGTTGTGAAAAGGGGTCGTGGCATGTCAGTTGTGGTAGACGGAGAAGGTGATCGGCTTGTTGGCCTGATGTGAATGGGAAGGGAGGCCCACCGTCACGTGCTTCCGGTGATCAGGAGACTATGACCAATGAAAAGTAAGAAGAGGCAAAACCCATGCTTCCAGAAGGTTTCGCAGAAACCAGGCAGCGCCCACATGGTGGTGTCTCTTTAATGGCCGAATGACCTTTGGCCATCCGAGATCTCAAGGAGTGGCTCCCCTAAGCTACCTGGCAGAAGCACCACGAGTCGTGCCCTTCGAGACAGGAAATCCCTCCAGCAGGCCGCCGCTAGCGAGACGAGCTACCTAACCAGCAGGCCGCCACCCAGAGGTTTGGCTGCGCCCCTTGACAAGGCCATGCCCCAACGCGGGATGGGCCGCCCCTTTGCAGGCCCCACCCTACATGTGTCGGGCCGCCCTTTACGGGCCCTTCCCAACACGGGTCGGGCCGCCCTTGTGAGCCACCCCTTTTTGCGGGACTGGCCAGACTTTGGCCCAGTAGGCCGAGTCTGCTGCGGCCTAGCCTAGACTCGGTCGGGCTGTCTGGGTCTAACCGGGTCGGACCATACCCAGTCCCAACCGGGCCCAAAAACACTCAAAGGACCTTATCTCGCGAACCAAATGCATGTTTGATGAACCATCTACAGTGTTGGGATCCTTGCAGAGAGAAGTTCCTTTTCACTTACTCTAAGAGAGTTTTAGTGAAACATGGAGTATGATTTGTTTGGATCTCACATGAATCCAACTGGGCCCTCGACACTAAAATTCCAATAACGTGCAGACCGAGCGTCTGGTTGACGCTCCGTCTGTTGCGTTGGAACCCTTGTAACATGACAGATCATCAGGTTACTTCTCTAGGAGACTTAATACTAGTTGAAATATTACTAATGGCTTGGGAAGCGGTTCTACCAAGCGTGAAACATACAAAACCCTATGAATAACTAAGACCTGACGACTGCTAACTTTTCGACTCGGAGTGACTCAACGACCACATTACGTGATGGGGAGGAGGACCTTTGCATGCCATGGTGGGGTACGACCACAGTACATAATGGGGAGGAGTATCTCAGTAGACCATGGTGGCGAGCGTCTCTGGGGTCTAGGTAGTCCCATGGTACGTGATGCGTAGGAGTACATCAGCAGTCCAAGGATAGTGGGAAGCACCACTATGTGACACGGTAGGCCCACTATACTTAATAGATGAGGATTTCTCTAGTATCCATGGTGTTTGACTCTGTGACTAGGAATGTTACGCATTCCTAGGCCTATAGGATCTATGTCTCAATATCAGCATTCACAACGATCCAGTGTGGGTTAGCATCATAATCCTATTTCTATGAGTTTTATACCTATTTTGAGCTGAGGCACTATTTGAACTAAGTATTTTACATTCTTGGTACTGTCTTCGTGGTGTTACTTGTGTGGTACTTCTACCTTCATGGTGTTACATTTTTGTTATACCTCCCTCATGTGTGAGATGAGTATATCATGATAATTTAGGTATATTTATGGGAACATACCTAAGTAGAGTTGATGTCTTTCTTTGTGGATTTTCCATTGTAAACCTTTAAGACACCTATGGTGTCTCGAGGTCCCCACTGAGTATCATTATACTCACCCCTACACGGGCATCACCCGAACCTTGTTTTATCTTGTGAAAATGACATACGACATTGATTGTGGATGAGGGAGATATGACTGGATAGTGCTCAGAGGTGGACCATTTGGTGTGATGCAACGTAGGGACTATCGACTATGAGTTGTACCAACACCTCAGGTAGGATTTGGGGTTGTGCATTTTATGTGACGCGACACAGGGACCAATGATTGTGAGTTATACCTACCCTTCTGGTAGGTTCTGTAGTGGATGATCTAGGAGAATCTTTTCACCTTTTTAGTTGTTTTGTACTTTTAAGTAGTACTTGTACTTTTCTAGTTAGGCTTGTATTTAGGACCCTTTTATTTCATCACTATTTTACTATAGCATTTTACTTCAATGTTTTTTCTTATTGTGTTCTCAGACCGTGTTTTTGTACAGGATTAATGGAAATGCCATCCCGGTTTATGGAATATACGTTTCAGTGTTAGTCACCAGCCCCTGTCCTCTGGAATGTGGGCTTGGGGTTGTCACGACAGGAGCCCTGGGGGATGGGTCGTGACAATCAAATAGTATTTACACTGTTAGGGAAAAGTTTCACGACAATTGTGTGTTTTGATGGGGTTTGAAGATGGTGGAAGATGCATGGTTTGTGCATGGTTTGGAAAACCGTGTGAGACAAACATGTGGTTGACCTAAATTAGTTTATTTTTTTATTTCCTCATCATTTTATTTGAGACTCCCATAAAAAGCTTTGCAATTTCAATCCCCACAACCCACAATCCTCCCATGGTATTTTATAACCTTTTACAAGCAACTCTAAGATGATTGGATGTGGTTTCTTAGGGATTCTCCACCACGTTCGAGAGGTACAAGCCTCATATCTCCCTTCCCTTTGGGTGTTCTCCCTTTTACCAACCCCTGTAACATTTTTTTATGTTTAGCTAAATTAATTGGTTAGGGATGGTAGAAATTGGGAAATTTGGTTTGAAATGGTTGTGGTCCACAGTGGGAGTTCAGTTTATTCGGATTTCATTGAATATTACATACTTCTACCACTTTAGGATGGTCTTTCCAATTCAATTCCTTCTATTTAAGAGTTACATGAATTATTGAATATTTAGAGGTGTTCTGGTATTTAACTAATGACTTATATTATATTTATTTTGTACTTTCTAATGGTTTTCCATTACTGGGTGGGTTTTTCAATTGAAAACATGGGTGATTTTATTGGATCTATAGAACATTATTTGACAATAATATTTCATTCATTATTTATGTTTTTTAAAATTACAAATATAATTTTCTGTACAAAAATTACTTTATCATTAGGGTTTAAGACAAAAAAAATTATGTGGGTTTCTCTTATACTGTTTTTAAGGGATTCCATGTTTTAAATGGTCGTGTCATTTTATAATGTGAAATGAAGATTCACATGGGTCATTATTTTTTCTATGTGGTTGGTTATGATTCCTTTGAAAAAAATTTAGATTTAAAATTATTTTAAAAATGGATTTCAAAATTTATTTAATATCAATGAATGCATGGTTGGTACATTGTAATCTTATGTTTACTATGACCTGGTTGGCCCCACTAGATATTTATGATGATGTTTTGATATCTATGTGATTGTTGTTTTATTACGTGATTCATGTTGTGCTCATGGGGTGGGAATCTCATTAAGGGAATTTCACTATTTTTTATGATGTTATTGTGGGGTTATCCATTTCGGTATTTTTATTTTCCTATAATGAAATTGTTTTGTATATGAAACTACTCCTTAATAATTAAATGGGGATACCGAGGCTACTAATTAGGAATTATTGGGATTATTTTTGGATAGAAGATATTTAAAGACTATGCAACACCCCTTAGTTGTAAAGAACACCAAGCTAGTTGGATTTTCATTGAAGAGACTAGTTAGAGTGATTCAGTTGATGGATGTGTGATGGTTAACATACCAGTAGTAGATCTTCTTGTAACTATTTGGTGTTGTCTATTTTGTATTTACATTTTTCCTTATGATATATAACATTTTTTATTATTTCCTTGTGAAAAAACTTATGTTTTGAATTTTGATATTTATTGGAATTTTCTATGATTTCAATTTAATCTAATTTCATAGATGATATGTTTTTCCCATGGTTTCTCCTTGATTTGGGTAATATTGTTTCATCTGTTACCTAGAATAATTCATTAGAAATAATATACATTGTTTCCTTGTTTACTTTTGAGTTGGGTGTGTAAGATATTTTAAACAAAATGGGGGAAGATATTTTCAAGTGACATTTTTTGTTTCTGTGCTTTGAAATTTTTTAAACCACATGTCTATTTATTTTTCAAATGTTTACAGTTATAATGAAAAATGATTCGAACATGAAATTAGAATGAGTTTTTTTAATAAATTTGCATAGTTTTTTATAATTGTTAGTGTTTTTAAAAGTTTCTTTTATATTATTATCAAATTTCAATATTTTGTAAAAATGAAAACAAAACCATTTTTAGACATTATTTTCATACAGATTATTTTAGTTACATTTATAAAATAAATGAATTATACTCATGGTGTAAAACAAATAGCTTTATCTCACATGATACATAATCATGTCTGTGGGTACGTAATATTCATGTCTTATTCATGTTCTTCATGATTGGATTTTAGGTTGGTTTTCAGTCTTCTCTTCCATGGGAAGTAGTTTGTTGTTAGAACCATCAAGGTGACTCATAAATCTCATGGATATTTTGATCATATCATCAGTTTAATGGAATTAGTTGATTCGATAATTCTTAGGAATCAGTGGAAATTTTTCTAATCATTCTGATTCTATTGTAGCCTTGTACATTTGTATTAAATATTTGATGGGTAAAAGTTATTTGTTATAGTTTATCTTTTTTCATCTTGTTTATTCAATTTTTTTTTGGATGTTTTGTTTTCTTGGATTCATGATTGTTAATCTAATCCCAGTGGTTATGTTTGATACCCTTAGTACTTTTCATCATCCAAGGGGGTTCAATGATTCTTGTTTGGTATATTGTAAGCTGATTCGTATTCCAGTTCAAATGTGGGCCTAGGATGGTATTTTATATTTATTGTTCATGGTAATATATTATTATACATTATGTTATTTCACATTTGGTGATTCACATGTTGTGCGAGGACACTTGTTATTTGTATTTTACTCATACGATTGTATGGTATGAGAAGAGTATTCGGGTATCATGGTAGGCATGATGGATATATGTTAACATGAATTGTTCATGGTATGGATATTTTATCACATGTATCATATATACATAAAATATTAATTGAAATTCCATGATATATTTAACAAAAATAAATGTAATAAACTATTATGATATTACAATTCACCTTTAATCTAATAAAATATGAACCTTAAACCAATGGTTCTTTATTTGTTTCACCGTTTGATGATGATCTTTCTGTTTATCCCATGTTATATGTAGTTAATTACACTCTTTGAATAGAAATTGTATTTCTATCTTCTTTAGGATGAAATTTAGAAGAGTGATAACAATTAATAACCTATCATATTTGAGCATCTACTTCTTATGGATCCATGAAACCTAATGGATTTGTAGCTCCATGAAAACATCATACGGGTCAGGCGATCCATTGAGAGGGATACATCATGTTTTGGGCCTTCAATATCTGAGATAACAAGATAGTTCCATCTAAAAAATCTTCTTATATTCACTAGGGAATTATTTACACATGAAAAAGATTTATGTATTGAATTAAATGAGATGTTCTTTAAGAACATTGAGACACCAATATAAATTTGGGTGATGATTGATTCTTAAATGCTAGAAGGACCTATCAAGCATTGGTAAGACACAATAGAGTAGGTTGGGAAACTGTAGGTGTGGAACAAAAAGGTATTTCTTGATAAGTTCCTGAAATACAGTTATCCATATATGTACAGGGATTAGAAGAACTGGGATTTCATGCACCTTTCCCTATATAAGATGTTAGTCATGAACTACATTATCCAGGTCTAATGCATACACTATTTTTCACCACACATGGATAATGCTGAGATCAAAAGGGTGGATAGTTTATATGAAAAGGATCATTATGATATAATGTATCAGGAGAAAATCTTCATCCTGAATAACCTCACAAATTTGTTTATTTAGGCACTCATAACAAAAGGGAATTTCAAAGAGGCCCTAAATGGTGATAATGAAATTTTAGTAGGAATATTAGGGAGATATTTCTGTGGTAGTAGGGTGTTCCTCTATGATGGTTACCACTTGGGAAGTAGTGGGTGTAGTTGTTAGTGGGGTGTACACCTATTTTAAGAACATATAAAGATGTAGTGCTTTTAGTGTTACCAAGTTTGCCAAAAGATCCAAAAGTGACCTAAAATCACATTGGGTTATTGTTCTTATGGATGTTTGGGCCATCTATATAGGTTTTTTGGGGAACACAATAGCATATAATTAGAATTAGATCTTGATAGACTCTATATGTTGTGATATTCTCATCCTCCCATTAGAAGATTAGTAGCTGGAGTTCTAATAGATTCTCATACCAGGGTAGGGGATATGTTTCCCCTACCCAGGAGAATTAGTTTTATCTTGAGGGTGTATCATTAGTATGTTAGGATCACGCATAAGGTATAGGGGTTATCCAGATTAATGCTATGTAATCTACTATATTTAGTCTGGATACATTCCCTTCCACCATCATAGGTAAGATTCTTTTTTCATTTATAATTCCATGCTTTTTCATTGATATAACAACATTATATTCTTTATTATCAAAATAGTTTGAAAATGGTTTGGGTTTTCCTTTGGATATATGTTTTAGAGTTATAGTAATTGAAACACCATTGGGAGTGTGTTCTAAAAGTATCAAATGTTGAATTGAGTGTTCTATTGAAATTTGAGGACACCAATTCATCATGGGTGTATTTTTTTAGAAATGATAGGATTTGATTAAATTGTATGTATGGATTTTATAATTATATACTTATATAATATCAATAATTAATAGAGATGATCTAATATTATATCACCCATACGGGGAGTCTACATCCCTTAGGGTTACTAGGAAATTTAGTCTTGTTGTGCAGGACTAATTCAGTGTAGATACGATTTTCTCATGGCCCATATAGTGAGCCTTTTTTAGGATGATGAATAGTTAGAGATGATATTTTTCCACTAGTATTGGACCTTTTTAAGACATATAAAATTAATAGTTATTCATCTTAACACTTGAGTAGGATATTGGGTTCATGATACAGTTGGGTTATAGTGATGATATAGTGTATATCCCTCCGAACAGGATCGTGCAATTAGATATTCTTATGTTGAATTCCTAGTTAAATGATTTGGAATAAACATGATTCATAAGGATAATTTCATCACCATGGGGTTAAAATATTCTTTTTCACTAATAAGGCTGATTTAACCATGTGATGATGTTTGGATTATCAAAAATTGAAAAATATGATAGACAAAAATTGTATCTGCATCAATATATTGATGATATCTTTGATCAAATGATCGTTTATCAAATTTTATCAAGGTTTGAAATAAGATGAGGGTTCCATCAGTTCGGGTTGAGAACATCTGACATATCCAAGACGGATATTAGGATTACATATGGCTTGTATGAGTTTGGGGTGAAGCATTTTGGTTTGATGAATGCAAAAATAGTATTCATGGTTGTGATGTTCTTATTCATTTATCCATTTCTAGATTGGTTAGTGGTGTATTTCATAAATGAAATCTAGGTTTACTCAATTCTTGTAGATAATCATTGCAAATACCTTATTTTAATCAAATCAACATTATGATATCATAAACTATACATTAATCACTCCAAATGTCACTTCTCTATTATTAGAGAAAATTTATCGGACCATGTTATCTATAAGATTAGAGTATCATTGATCCTATAGAAGGCTTCAAAAATGGTATATATGGAATGAACCAATAAAATATTTAATATTTAATGTCTTTCAGGTTTATTAGGGAATTATAGTTGTTTCATCTAGTACTTATCCCATTTGGAAAAGCTGCTGACAAGAATGAAAAAGAATGGGGTGATGTTTCATTGGATAGATTATTAAGATTTGGAATTTCAGGAGATAAAGGGTAATCTGAACTCAACCCCACTCCATACCTTACCTTTTACAATTAAAGAATATACTATAAACTATTATGTATCTATAATTGTACTTATATAAGTTATAATACTTGAGGATCAAGTGGTAACTTATGGATCCAAGAAAATGTGACCACTTGAGAGTAATTACCCAAATAATGGTAACACTACCCATTGAGATCATTTTTCGTGGTGTACAAATCCCATTAGATCCCCTAGTATATGTTTCTTTTAGAAAGACCTAAACCTTCATCAGAGGAGGTTGGTCAAGTACTGATAGTCATTCCAGATCAAATCGGAATACAGAAATAGTAATGGAAATTTTATTTTTGATATCCTGACCTTTAAGATGTAGATTGAGGTATTATGGGAGTATAAAGTCATATGGCTCTTGATGTAACTATTCATAGATATGAATCCATTTTTTTGAGTCACTTGGGTGAGATAATCAAACATCTACACAAATTATTCTTGTATAAATAGACCAGTTCAAGAGATAGTACTTATTATATCTAGAGGGATTATCTCTATGGGAAATATTATATAGTGTGGTACCACTACCAAGGTGATTTAAATGAATCAATGATGCTATTTTTAACCACCAATATGTACATGTTCATATTAACTTTCATGAGGAGTTGATGAGTGTATTTCATGATTCTAATTGTGTTCTCTGTCCTTGATTATAAAAGATGCATCATGACCTCAATAGGCAGTATTGGTGTCTTGGAATATAGAAGGAGATATTAATATTTCTGGTGTGATGTTTTTTTATCAGTTGGTGAAGGTATATCAATAGATTCCTGCAAGGTTGTTACTATATTTTCCAATTCAGGAATAGAAATGGTATAATTTCACTATTAATTTAATTTTATGATTATCTTGGAAACCACAAATGAATAATAAAGTTTTTGTGATATTGTATCAACATAAGAAGGTCTCCTACATCATTATTGTCAGGAAGACCTTCAATGTCAATGATTTAGCTAGTATCTACATATGAGAGAAAGTTAAAATGCACGGTTTTCTAATGAGTATCTTTTCTGATCAAGTACCTCATTTCACAACATGATTATGGAAGGTCCTTCACATAGAACTAGGATTGTAGGTCCCACTGAGTATGACCTATCTTCATTAGATGGATGGACAATTTGAGTGTATGATTTTTGTTCTGGAGGATATTTTGGGATCATTTAATTTATATTTTGGAGGATCTTTGGAGCAGTATCTGGGATGAATAGAATTATAATATAATAAAATATTATAGGAATTGATCCGAATTTATCATTTCCCGGAATTATATTGGATTTCATGTCATTTTCTTTTCAATGTTCAGAGTAAAATGAGTAAATATTTATTGTACATTGTATCATGTAGTAGAAATTTAGTATGTCTAATTGATCAAAAAGTGGTTTGTGGCCATATAGTACATGTAGAAACCATTCAATGATCATCATTGTTTACCTATAGACATTTAGGTTTGTCATGTTGTTTTTTTGGGTGCCACAGAGGCTGGGAGAATACCATATTAGGAAGGAAGGGATGTTGGAGCCCTAGTTTGTAGGGTCTTTTGATATAATAAAGAGGGTTAGTATAGTAGTATACCATTTAGAACATTAAAAATTCCATCGATGCATGTATGATTTGTTTCTAATTTCAAGATTCATATATAGAATTTTGAAATTTCTCTCATGATAGATATTAATGATGTCAAATTTTTTATTAATGTATCCTTTGAGGAGAATTTGATCTATATAATGGAACTTAGTGAGAAGAATCTCTATAGTAAGAACTTACTCATAGTATCTATATAGTGGATAAATAGGTTTGTTTAAGAGGATACATGGGAGATGGAATATGAGATACATAAATAGTGGCTGAAATATTTTCATAGTACCCACAAATTCATGGTGGAGAATAACCCGAGGATGATCTTTTATATGGTGGGGAGGTAGTAAGATCTGAGATTCTCTAGATTTTGTCTAGTTTGATATTAATTGAAACCCGAATTTTTTTATAAACTCCTAGTTTGGTCCTAGGATATAACGATTGAGAGTCAGTTGGATTAGTTATATGAGGCTGCAGAATGGGGATATAATTTATGGATGTTGAATTAATTGACAGCACGAATTTTCAAGTCGTGACATGAATTGATATGGGAAGACCCTAATAAATCCATAAAAGGTGTAATGGTTCTAGGAAGACCCCAGGAAATTACATCATTCCAATGGATTTTTGGAAAGACTGAAAATCAAGAAATTATTTTGCGATTATTACTAATTATGTGAATGTTGGTTTTCATGGGGGGTTTATCGTATGTGATATATTTATTGACGTTTGTGGGAACTGGGGATTTTAAAAAATGAATTTCTTATTCATGTAATTTATGTGGAATGACCAACACCCTTTTTAAACACTAGTGTCATAATATTCTGATGTAACACATTCCTTCAATCATTCTATTTCCTCCATTGATAATCAATTAAGTCCCTTTTTTACAGGGATCACAGTGTTCTGGACATCGAGAATGAAGGTAAATCCTTCGTTCTTCTTATCCTTGGAATATTCTGTTTGTTTTCTTGTTTTGTAACATTGTTTTGGATGATTACACCATATTTGATATAATTTTTTGTCTTCATTGAAAATAATTACCTCGGAACCCAAATATTCATATGGGATTGATAAATTTCTACGTCTTCTCTACTTTTCATTATGGTGGTTTTCAACAACTCCATAATTTGTATTATGTTTCTCTATTATGTGTAAGAAGTGTGATCAAGATTGGGTCCCATTTTTAAAACCAAAATAAATGGATAGATAATATTTTGTTTAAAATCACATGCATATAACTTCAATGGATCCTATTAGGTTCAACGAAATAGTGACTATGACTTGCAGCCACATGGGAGGTGTTCCAACCCCATATGGAATGGGTACTTTTTAGAATATTTACATGATAATGACTATTGGAATAACATTTGAATATTGATAAATGGTTATTTGGTATGACATGAGTAAAAATATTCATACTAGGATGTATAATATGCTAATTGAGAATAAGTGGCCCATTAATTTGAATTGGATGAAATTCCCAGATTATCTTATAATAACATGTTTGAAATTTTTAATGCATTATATTCATTTGATTGATTATACTTGATGTTTTCTAAAACAATAATAGAAGGAATATTTTACTTTCATCAGATATGTAATGTTTATAATATTTCATAAATAATAGAATATAACCATTAATATGGTTACATTACCCCTTGGAAGAATATGGTTCTATGGAAATATTCAAGTGAATCCAACGTGGAAAATTTTCATGGATCCCAATGAGAGGGTTTGATTCCCCCTTGGCATGGTCTTGCATCATGGGACCACATCAATTAGTCTAGTATGGATAATTCCCATGGTTCCTAGTGATATGGTTATTTCCACATAGGGGATGGTCTTGTACCATATGAATATGTAATATAATCCTCATTGGGTAATTGTTATAGAGCCCAGTGAGATCTTTACATTCCCCATTTGCATGGTTTGTGGCCAAGGAAGACATAAGTGAATAAAGTATGTCTAATTCACATATATCCTAGTATTATTTGGATACTATGTACATTCCTATAGTGATTCATTATAAATATGACAGTCTCCCAATTGAATGATATACACATTTACATGAGACATGAAATGGTAGATTCATTCTAGTTAAGAGAATCAACCAATGTTGTGGGAGACCACTATTATGTAGAAGGATCCACCACTTAACAGAGATATCTATCATCATGGTGATGACGGTTTGGCTAAGCTCGGGTGTCAACCTAGAGCTTGAGGTTTTAATGGTTTATTTTATGTTCTGTATAATGTATGAATAAATACCCAAAGTTTTCATGCTATTTTATGAACTAAATATTCAGAGATTATTTTTCAACACTAGGGGTGGTATCCTACTGTGTTGGACACACACACTATTTAAAAACCATATACTACCTTGGAAGGCATTATGGATGTTTCTTATAGATAATTTTAAGGATCATTGTTCTTGATTTTTTTCTTTATAGATGTGTTGGATCATGTAGTTGGGACCATCACGGGGTTTGGGGACAGGCTTATGGTGTCCTTATGTATTGAGTCTACTTTAAATTTTTCTTCTATGTCATTCAACATGTAATTTATTTACATTGAGTATGTCCTGACATGGTTTTCATTTTCTCACATTATTTAGTTATTTCATTTTCTTGTTGAGTTTACCAATTTATCTTTTATATTTTTTCCAATATTATTGAAACCCTATAGTATAGGGTATATTTTTTCGACTATAATTCTTTACACCCTTAACACAATTCACTAGCCTTTGGTGTATTGGTATGTGTTCCTATGGTATCATTGCAAAATGAATCAATCTCTTGAGAGGGAACCTGGACAGTGATGTTACAATAGTGAAATGTAGAATTAGATGGAGTTTTCATGTTCTGTAATGTAATGTTCTATGTGATATTTCTATTAAGGCGAAATTTATTTCAAATTCTTATTTTTCATAAATACCCATTTAAGTTTTTGGGAAATGTTTAATTTTTACTTTTTAAAAAACATAATTGTATGTTTATTACTCATTTTAAAATAATGTTCTATTTTTGATTTTATATAACCCACTTTTTTAGGGTAACCAACATTTTCAATGGTTTTAAATGACCAATATGTCTATTAATTACACTCTAAATTATATTTTAAAAACAATGTTTTCTTTTATTAATGATTTTTTCAAAATGGTATTTTTAGAGTTCTAATATTTTCATTTTACATTTTAATAATTTTATCAAATTATCATGGATTTTTCTTATGTATAAATTATTTTACATCCATACATTATTATACTCTAATAGGATTTAATGTATGTGTTTTTTTAAAAAAAAATTCATCTGAAATTTTAATTCCATTTTTTATATCATTAATAAATGATATATAAATATAAGTTTTAATATATTATTATATCCCTGGTTTTTTATTAAGAAAAAATATATTGATGGGAAAAATATGGTGGAAAAAAAGTAACACTATAAAATGTTTTTGAAAAAATTGGAACTTTGAAATTGTAAATGGATGAAGACTATGGAGTGAACCAAATCCTTAAGGGATCTTATTCATAAATTAATGGGTAATCCCTATTTTTATGTTAATTTTCCACGCCACTTACTCTTTTGTTCTAATAATTTGATGTGTTTATTAAATATAACTATATTTATTTTGAATTTATTTAATGTATCAGAATGTATTTCTTTTAAAAAAATGTTTCATTGAAATGTTATCATTCTATATCTCTATGATAATAATTTAATTAATTTGTTATGTATTATTAAAACAAATGCTTTTTCTAAAAAAATTTAAATCCAATTTTTTAGAAGTTTTTACTCACTAAGTGGTTTAAATTGATTTTTTAGAAGTAATTTTTCTTCATAGAAGCAGTTTTAGGTTTGGTTTGGGATAAGGTATTTTATTCGGAGTTCAGTCAAAGAACACATAGAAGAATTTATATTCTATAAGAAAAAAATTATTTTAGAGTGGTAGTTTTTTGTTTAAGGTTTTATAATATTCCGTCACAATGGATCTAAATGATATTTAAAAATGTCGATACTATATATTTTTCTACTGATGATTAATATCATACTTAATAAAATTGTATCTATAGTAAAAAAAAGTAAGAGCATGGTTGTAGGGAATCTTGATCTACCTCTTTGATTATTATCTTCATTTCCTTTGATGGATTGTTTTATCATAATAATGAGACTTAGTTCTCATTGTTATTAATAGTATTTTTACATTGAATTTCTATCATAATCGTTGTGATTGGATCTATATTTATCCCCATAATGAGAAGATTATTTCTCATTATTATTGAATATCAGTATCTTATATGCTATTCCGTTTATCTATTATATCCTTTTTAGGAGTGTATTTGTTGAATAGATCCTTTTAATTAATATTTTTTCCACAAAATCCTTTTTTTTGTACATTAATTTTCCATATAATCCCTTTTCATGATGTTATTTTTGATAAATACAATAGGAAAATGTTTTGGTTTCTCAAAAGGGGGATAATTGAATAGAATAGATGTTTTTTTTCAATAATGGTTTTCTTTTGAATTATTATCTACATTAATCTTATTCATAAAGTTAAATTATTTACTTTCAATGATTTATGAAATTTTTTTAATTTCATCTAGAATTGTTTTTAATTTCAACTAATTTTTTTCATATATTTTTAATTTCAATTATATAATATAAAATATCATCATTATTTTTTTGGTGTATATTAACGACCATCAATAATTTTTATAGAAAAATATATCAATAATTTGTTTTTAATTTACCCCAAATTTACTAGTTGAAATTTTTAGGTATGCTTACATAATTAAAATATATGAAAATGGATTTTGTAATTGTGAATTTATCGATATTTTAAGGTAATGATTCTTACTTTGTGATTAGATATGTATTTTATTTGAAATGTATTTCTTCTATATAATCTCACTGATGTGTTTATTTATTATTATTTCATAATAGAGGGTATGATATTATTTTAAATTTTTATTTTATTACCATCAACTTTTGTTATGTATAGTATATTAGTTTTTCATTTCAAAAAACATACCAGGTTAGATTTAAATAACTGGTTGGGATTTTGGTGCTGATGCACCTAGAGGTATTATCCTTAAAAAGTGATGGTTGGGTATTATCATAATCATTAACATAAAAAAAGATTTCTCCTTTACCAAACAACTATTTTGACAATTATAGTGGATTTTCATTGAATAATTTACATAATAATTGAGTTCTATTTTTAAAAACATTTTAAAACCCATTAAATATTAAATTTACATCAAACTATCTAAAGTAATGATTTTATTGAAATATATCCTAAAAATTATTTTTTAGAAAAAATCACTAAATCATATATTTCAAAATATCATTCAAAATATAATATAGTGTATTGAATTTCTTTTTATTGTTTTCACTGAAATTACTTTTATAATCCTTTCGATATGTTTTCTCTCTTGGCATAAATATTTTCGAATTATTTTGAAAAAAATTTCATTTTTATAATATACAAAATTGTTGAATCATTTTAATTTAGAATCTTTATCTATTAAGTTGGATATTTTAAATATTTAATATTTTGTTTAAAATTTTATTCTAGGGTGAATTATTTAATTTTTTTAATCGTTGATATATTTACTATGTGAATCTATGTTCTTTTAATGAATTAACTAAGGGGGAGAAAATACTATTCTTAATTCCAAAATGATCATAGAAGAGACACCCATTTTAATTATAAATTTTGGATGATTAATATGTATTTTATTTTTTAATGATCATGATTCCTATTCACGTTTCAAAGTGTGTTATTGAATATTTTTTAACACTAAAGGGATAGTTTTTAGACTATAAATGTTATTTCAGAATATTTAATTGTTTTAGGATTATAATTTTATTTTCAATTTTCATGTAATTATACATTAAATAAAAATGTCACAATCAAATGAAAATGACATTCCATATGATTTCCAACAATTCATAGTACATATTAGAGTTTGATATTTAAGAATAATCATGTGATATTCATTGTATATTTGGGAGGACCACTTCTGAATGATCTAACACATACTCACAAAAGAAAGTACTCTATTAATCTTGGTGCATATTTGATAATCATCAAATTCAGTGGTGATTTTAAAATATGGACAATGTGACATATTTTATGGCCTATTCATTATAACCTAGACAAAACATTATTGGTTGAGTCTAAGGTAGAGATGGATTGAACCTAATATGGTGGATCAATATCTATAAAAGTTGAAGAAACAATGAAAAGAATACTGTTAAAATATTTTTTAGGTTCTAATTTTATAAATGAATTTTAGTTCCAAAAACTCTATTATTTCATGAATAATATATTCAATAATGATTCTAGTTAGAAATATAATTATGATGATCCCATGGAATAATGACTTGAAAATAGTACAGTAAAGTATATCTTGATGAAACTAAGTAATCGTGATGAGATTCTTGAAGAACATGGTTCTGTGGATACACATCGTTTGTGTGAGCTTATTGAGACACTACGAGATTGAGAATAGAAACGCCATGTTTTGGGAAGAAGAAATTGGAGACAATATTTAATTGCTTACACATTTCTAAATCATGTTACACAAAAGGTGTATGAATGGTTTCTTATTGATGATAAGGCCTTTTTGTCTCAAATGTGAAGGTTGAGAATGGCTAGCACACTATAATGTGAAGGAGAATGTGAAAAGTTCATGTATGCAAGCCTAAACACATGATTGTAAGAACTCTTGACTGGAAAATCCAACTAGAATACTGAGTAACATATAAAATATTTATGTAAGATATAATATTTTATAGGGTTTAAAAATGTAAGAAATTTTGTTTATATGGTCCATTTTTATTCTTATATAGAATAATATAGAATGCTTTTTTCTCATGGTGAAAGATCAAGATAACATCCTTAATGGGATCAACTGTCAAAAAGCATCACATTATTTGTGTTGCATCCAAATGAAGGATATTTATCATATATGGAGTTTAGAGTAGTGGAAGTCTCTCAGTCGGAGCAAGGAGCAGAAGAAGCCTTTCAATTGATGTTGAAAGTAGGGGAAGTTTCTAGTGGGACTCTAGAGAAGGACATTGTGGATTCTAGTAAAACAATGTGATAAATTATAATGATCCCACTATTTAGGTTCATGAGGTATGATATAGAATTATTATGTATCTATTATTATAATTGATAAAAATATTATAGTGGAGAGTTAATTTTTGGGGGTATAACCAATATGGAATGGATTCATAAGTTCAATTGAACAATTTTAATACAATTTTATTCACTCTCTCTTATCATCCAACATAATAAATGAGATTTTGAGAAATAATTTAGTGGATTTAGAAATATAACAATTTTATTATGTGAGTTCAAAAGTACATAATTTATAAAAATAAACAACTAATTTATCCCCATATCATTGGAAATATAGCTTGGTGATCTATAGAATCATGTCATATATCAATCATATTATGTTATTGTTTTTATCTCAGGTGTTAATAGTACTCAAAGAGAGATATATTATTCTAAATCACTCTCATAGAAGTTTTTTAATGGTAACATACACCATTTGGTGTTCTAAAATTTCATTTTATGTGTTTTATCCATCTTTTTTGAGTATCTTTATAGGGTTTCAACTGACCAAAATATAAGTGAAAATGATTTTTAATGGTAATTTGAGAATTCCAAAATGTCTATTAATAGTGTAGAGATAGAGGATGACCATTGGAAAATAGGTGGCAGTGGACATAAACACCATAGTTTTAGGAGGCCCACCAGATACAATATGAGTCCCACTATTGAGTAGATGTGATCTGTGACAGTATAAGTAGTTCCATGTATCCCACTGAATACCCAGTATAAGGAAGCATCCAACATGTGGAATCGAGATAGATGGATAAAGGGGGAACTAAATTTAGTCTTTGGTGACAACCTTGATGTTCCAATAGTTGTATTCACCCATCAACACCCTCAAATAGACTGTTGAAATTATGGAGGCTCTAAAGAGATTCCATTAAAGGCTTACAAAAGAATAGTGATGTGGATATTCTTTAGGAAAAAAACTATGATCAATATAGGGACTCAATTTAGTCAGCAATCTATCATTATTTAGATACATTCTTTGTGCTTAAATTTTAATCCTCGTTTTTCTCTCATATTTTCAATAATTATCTATAATAAATTATTTTCTTATATTTCATAAACTGATAATATTTTTTCCAAGGATTTATTCCTAACCAAATTTCTCTTCTATGTATTATCATTCAGGTTTATTATTACCATTTAAACAAATGATCATTTCATTACTTACATTCTTCTAGTCAACGGAAGGGGTATTTTGGTTTCATTATTTCATCTAGAAAAAATAAAATTTCTCTCATTTTCATCATATCATCATAAAAATAATTTGCATCTTTAGATTTCATTCTATCTTCTAATAAAAATCTATTTTCATTAGGTTTATTTTATTTATTTTAGTCAAAGGAATGTTTTTCTCTTTATATCTTTTATCTGCTACCTTTAAATTCAAGAGATTTAATATATAAATTTTCATGAAATTGCAAGGGGGTTTTGGTGATCTTATTGATCTGTTAACAAACTACCATAAAAAATTGTATGCATTGTCTTTTCATTACTATCAAAATAATTTACATTTTTAATCTCATATATATAAATTTATCCATAATCTTTTTTAATAACATTATTTAGAAAAAATTTCTATTCACAAATAATTTAATAATATAATAAATATATTATTTCCACAATGTTATTACCTTTATAAGATGTATATATATATATCAAATTGTTTATTTGGATTTATCACATAATTACATAATAGTATCACATTTTTTAGTTTTATTTGTTTAAAATTAAAATCACCCCCACTATTTCCATCATACCAAAACCAACACAACTACCTTAAAAATCCATATTATATAACTGCATGAATATAGTCATATGATAACTAATAAAAAAACACATAAATTATAACATTATAAATCATGAAATTGGGTGCTGACATGGCCCCATGATGATAAATTGCACCTACCATAACCGGTATTGGTATATGTTTGATCATATCACCTAGTAAAATAAATTATCAACATAAAATTCCATTTTTAGAAATGATTAAGTAAGAATTGGAATAACATCTCATAACATATCAAATCAACATGAGGGAATAAAATCACATAATAACTCAACATAGTCATTGTATGTATATTGGCCAATGTAAATAATCATAACATGGAAAATTTAAAATACTTCCAATTCCTTTATCAAATTCTTGTACAATTGGTAATTATGATCCATGACCAAGATGGAATTACATTCCACATTATAAACTTAAAAAATAATTTTAATTTCATCTAAATACATAATATTTTCATATAATTGGAATAAAACCACTCTATATAGAAAACCTATGGTAAATGGGTGGTCATTCCCTACCATAATCAACATTATCAAAACAGGAGTTTAATATCATTCCATAGGTGTCATTATTATAATGGGCTTGTAATACGGTTCCACAAAGAAAATAGTTAGTTTATCTGATAATAAAAAAAATCTCTTAAGAAAGTTGAATTTCAATCCATTTCATATAAATATTAATCTAATGGGGTATGGTATGTAAGGAATCAACCTATGTTACCCCCTATATTGGTATTGAAAATGATCTATCATGAACCTATGGGTGTTCCCAATATCAGCATGCTAGTGTATTGTAATTCCTCGACCCCTGATATGCAGAGTCAGTGAATTATTATATAACATTGGCATGATACAAGGAATTATGTCTCGAAAGACTGACCAATTTAGTAGCCTTGTAAGTACAATATACATTCATAAGTTTTACATTACATCATAAAATAAAAACAGCAACAAAATTTTATCCCCATTGAACACACTTATATCCTTATCCTATCCCTACTGGCCAGCTATTAAATACTTCTTCACATCCAGGAAAAAATAAATAAAATAAATGGGTTAGCTCAGATTCTTAGTAAAGATAAAAATATAGTGGAAACTTTTACAAATAAGAATAAACACTTAAGGCAATGTATAAGACTAAAAAAATCCTTTTAAACATAAACTTCAGTATAATATTTCATAGATAAAATCAAATAATTCTATTTACTTATTCATATGGATATTCTACTTGTCGAATAATCACATGAAAATTCAATATCCAATTTCATAATGATGGAATTCATAATGGCAGAATTCATAACCACATAGTCAAGGCCTTGTTCCAAGACTACAAATATTATTTTTCATGGCCTTGTTCCAAGACACTAGTTTTTCTCATGAGACCTAACGATTTATCAAGGAGCTATAGCGGGATCCACCCATCACTTACTAAGTCTAATTCATTCCTCATATTAAATGTTTTAAACATAACATTAACATTCGTATTAAAATAGAAAACTAAATGTCAATACGTTATCCATAAACCATGAATGGTGTAAAAATAACACATCCACAATCAAACATATCATGAAACCATCAATAAAATATGGAATATTTTTATCATAATAAATCAAATTCGATCATGAATAATATCCTGTAATGGATGTTGACATAGTTGAAAATGATCAGGAATAATCATTGAGTGAAATATCCCTTTATCATGAAATCATTTAAAAGTCACATAAATTATAAAGGATTCCATTTAAAAGATAATTTGAATCAATGGGTCCCATACAAATTTGAATCTTTTGAGAGGAACTATCATTTTAAATCATTCGTATCCATATAAATAAATCCTTAAACTCATTTTGAAAACATGCACATTAATGAGAATGGTTTAGATGAATAAATCATTAAAACATTTAAAATTATGTTTTATTATAAAATTACCCTAAAAATAATCCCTTTAAAAAATATTTTATGAAACATGGACCTGGATAACAATTATGTCCCAATTGATACTTACATAAAAGCAACCTTGGATAATAAAGATATTGTGAAATTAACCCTTACCTTGCAATTTATTTTGGTTGAGGGTACGTTTAACCTCTTGTATAATGACCATAGTGTGTTATTAAATTATACAGAAACATTATACATATTTATTATATCATACATGATTCATTTATGACTTTTTTACTACCCATTTAATAATGATTTCTATATTAAATTGTCATTTTGGGTAATAATCGCTTTCTTTATCGTACGTGTATGTCTCAATATTATTTGGGATAATTATTGAATTTTTTTTGAATTTTTTGGGATGTGCACAATTGGCACATTGTTTTCCTAAATTTTTCAAAGAGAAACTGTGAGGTCTTTAACATTTTACACATCATTTGATAAACCTTGCACCAACCTAGTAGAAATTATGCATCTCAAAAAGGGGAACATGATTATGGTGTACGGTTCAACAAACTATGTGGCCCTACCCAGCTGACCATGTTAAATATATTTTTTTATTTCCATAAATACATATAAAAATTAATGTACCCCTATTTATTAACCCACATGACCATATCTCTGGATCACTCATTTTATTAGGTATTGGAATCGCTCAAGAACCATTTCTGGATCCTCTAAAGCCCTTCCCAGGCAGATCAAAGTATGGAAACCCTTGTTAGATCCATCTCTAGTAATAAATCTTCTCACCTTTCTTATCTCTCACTCTCACTTTCTTTCCTCCATATGTTATGTTAGATCATTTTTTAGATTATGGATCTAAATCCTATTTTTTACCACAAATCTACATTTGATTCCATGATATCCTTTTTCTCATTTTTCATTGGAAAATCCCATTTCAAGTGTACCGATATCTGATTCCATGATGAAGGTAGGTTGTTACATTGAGATTTTCTATTTAATAAGCCCTTGATTTTATTTATTTAATTAGATTACATTAAATTAAATTTTATAAACCAAATATATGGTAAAATGTAATTTGAGTTGACAGAGTATTGATTTTTTTGAAAACACTGAGATTTTAATGGAATTGGAAATGTTGTGTTTCTTTGGATCAGATGGAATTTGAGAAGATGATTTGAAAAGGTGAATATTTAGGGAAATGGATCAAATTCATATGGTAATAACCTATGATTGGATATATCATTAAAAAAATTAGTTGATGAATGATCCTTGATTTGGTGTTGAAATATAAATAGGAATATTGATAATGGAAATGATGTAATTATATATTAAATTGTTTTTATTTTTTTCATTATTTATTTATCGATTGAGCACATCCGATCCTGGGTAGTTAGTGTGTTATTTAGTAAATAAATTCTAAGTGGGTGATTACATTTAAATTGATTGATGATAAAAACACTAACTATTCCATTTTCGACCAATAGTTATTTATTTTTGGAGAGTAGATGATTGTAATTCAACCTTTAGTGGGAGTGGTTATTTTCCATGATCATTAAATAATGGGTGTGAGGATCCTAGAAACTAAAAACAATTATACCATAAAAAAGATGACCGTGTATATTTTAATGATGATTTGATTATAAATTCCAATTTTCATGAAACTTCATTACTCATGACAAGTGATTTATGAATACTATTTATGTAATATGAATAAATAATATATTATATGAAATGTTTCCATCATTTGAATTTGAAAAACATGATTTTTTAAAATTTGAAATTGGACCTCTAGGAAAAGTATTATTGAAAATGAAATCATGATCTGATACATTTATTATTTAATTATTTTTTCGAAGACTTGGAGTGACAGTACTGTTCTTTTATATCACACTATAACATTTCCATTTGGTGTTTATAGATTTTATAATTCTAGGTTCTGGCAGAGTGAAAAATTCTCTGGGAGTAGGTGGATTTTCATGACCCTCTGGCTATGTAGTTTTGATACCATTGAGATGTCTAAGTTTTATCTTGTTTTTTCTGAGCACATTAGTGTGGAACTATTTGGGTTTTATAATACTTGTATGATTGATGGTATTATGTCCCATATTAGTTTATTTTGAAAATATTTATATGCAACTTTATCATCTACTATTTTTGTGGCCAATTAGTTCCCACATTTATATTTTATGATGCCAAGTTATTCTTTCCAACCCATGGGGTTCAGGATTTCCCCTCCTGTTATGTTAGTTCGGACTCAAGTATTAGTGAACCTGGGTATCCTAGATGGTTCATGGTAATCGTATGATAAAATAATTGTATGATAATAATTCCAAAATCCATGAATAGGGAGGTTATTCATTCCAATTTGTCTATAATAATAGTATATGCTTGACCATGTTCCCTTATCTTATTCTAAGATATATTCCCTTGATGTTTGGAGAATTTTATTGCTAGTGACCCATATCCTTAATGTTTAATTATTGAATATCAAAAAATTCTTTCGTTCCAATTCAATCTAGATCATGTTGGCCTCTATATCCACACATGTAGAAATCTCCCATTTCCATGAAGAAATTACAAGGGATTATTCATTCCACTATTATCATGTGGGTGGGTTGAATATATCATTACATTATTCTATTACATATGTTTTTCACTTAAATAATATTCTAATAATTCATCCATTAAAATACATAATACATGAATAATTATTTCTTTATCTTGATATTAGATGACACTATAACCTCATATAATGAGAATATTTTTAAGACTAGTTCATTTCAATAAATTGCCTTAATCCAACAGTAAATGGTAAATATTTCTCTATGGATTATATATAAATTCAGTAACATGACTTTATAAACTTATAATGATGACTTTATACATTGAAATATGTCTAACATTCTTTTTCATACAGTTAGTATTTGACTCTCTA
The DNA here is from genome assembly GCA_963277665.1 of Viscum album. Lineage (NCBI taxonomy): Eukaryota > Viridiplantae > Streptophyta > Magnoliopsida > Santalales > Viscaceae > Viscum > Viscum album. Next base: position 811,090,295 of record OY728122.1, on the reverse strand, counting down.
TGACTTCTCATTGCTTGAGGAAAATAATACTATAGAAAGAGTGCCATAAAATTATTACATTACATGTCTTCTATTTATTATTTGTCTTTTGTGTTTTAAATAAATTACAACCATAGATATGCATATCCTAAGAGATGATAAAAATAAATGAAAACATTAGCCTTTCATTTCTTTCCAAACCATGAAATATCTTCTCTCTTGAACATATCAATTGTTCATCTAAAAATGGATTTTTATTCCCATTAAATGATGGAGGATAATATCACATAAATTTAACTAAAATTATTACACCACAAGGTGGATTATCATGTTATTTTATATAGGCATGTATATTTCTCACAAACTAATTTATTCCCCCCAATATGGTTATAATTTGATCATTTCCATCTATAGCTCTAGCTCCTTCTTCATTATCATTCTCAGTAGTGAAATCCCTAAATGGGGTACATGAATTGATATCAGTTCTATTACTTCAACTTGGATCCACTTATAAATAGTGGAATACAAGTGATTATAACTTAATATTATGAATCATAATGTATAATCCATAAAGTAATGAAACACATTACATAAATTGTTAATATATATGAACGGATAAGATCATAATCATAAACATGGTTTCTTTGGGAATTCTATCAAATCATAAAAAATATTTTCATATCCTAAATAATGGTTTGTATATTAAATTTTAATTATTCAATGAATTTCCTTTGATATTGTTGATTAAAGTGTGACAAAATTTATTTTATCATATAAGAGTTAATGATTGATTTAATCCCGAAACACCTTTTTTGAAGTTATTAAATCTGGGTATAACTACTCTAGAAGCATGCCCAATTAAAATGCCCAGTAATGGATATATCTCAATGAACGAAGACATAATTACATTCTTACTAAAGATTTTTTATGATCTTTCATACATATCTTCCACATATATCATAGTGTTATGTTCCCTAATCTATGATTTCAAAAATCTAGTTCCCATGGTTTCTACTGAAATTCCCCTCATAAATACTGTATATCCCCCCAACTCTAGTAGAGAAGTGTTAGTGGTTTATTTTATTAATTGGAATTTGATATAGAAATTATATACCAAATTGCCATAGATATTAATAGTTTGGTAAAATGGAAAGATACTTCAATATCACATTATAATTGAAAACATTAAATACAATATTGTTTTTTAATTGAATCATTGCATCTTCTAGATTCACCTTGTATATGAAATCACTATACACATCCAAGAATCATGGGGAATGAGTCATCAGAAAAGGAGAGAATAAATTATTAGTAAGGGAATCATTATAAAAAACTACTAATAAATAAAGCATAATCAATATGGAATGAATAATAAATGAAACATGTTCCATTTACTCTATAACTTGATAAAAATAATACAGGAATATCTAATGATAAAATAATTTAAAATACACAATAAAATGATATTTAAACATTTCCATGGATATTACGATTAATAAAATAATTTGATGTACAAAAATTAACAATATTATAATGAGGGAGTTCATATGGCCCAATATCCTAATCCTAATGTCAAGGCCTCATGCCACACACCAACTCTGCTACCCTAGTCACTTGATAATCAAGCCATCATTAACATAGCCTAAAGAGAGTTCTTGATCCCCATGGGCTGGTAAAAATTCCTAGAATTATACAATTGAAAATGTAAATGGGGTTCCAAAAACAGTATAGAAGTAAAATAAAAAAGACATTATAAATATTAGAAATAACTCCACTGGGAGTAATGTACCAGACATAAATCATGAATTAATGCCCAAAATACTACAACAAAAGTACCATCATAGGGATAACAAATCATGTCCCAATGGACCCAAATAACTAAGTCTAAGTGTCAACAAATTAATCCACCTAAAATATTTAATTTTACTTTATATGAACCGGCAAGTATATAATCTACAATCACTCATATAAACATGTAGGGTGTGAGCCAAATCCAGTTAGGATATCACCAACGATTCCCAAAAAAGATTCCAATAACAAAATAACCGAGAAATATATTTCAATTAAAAAATAAATTTTCTTGGTATTCAAAATAACATATTTAATAAAATCCTAAGTTCTAATTTGAAATATGGAAATAAATTACCAATTAATTCATAAAAAATCAGATTAATAAAATACATCTCACATGATGAATATTACATTAGAAGAAGGGTTATTTATAAAAAATTTACTTTTCATAAAATGTATTATATGAAACTTTTTATAAAAATATTATTAAATATATTTAAAATTCATGTAAATAAATTGATAACAATAGCATGTACATTTTAAATAGAAACAATAAAGCAACATGGTCATGTGCTAAGTAGGTACTGAAGTTACAAGCATTAAGGACCCAACATTATGAGACATAAGGAATGTATATACACCCTATTGGGAATAAGGAAAAGGGGACACATCACCATTTCCAATTAAATGTTATGTCATGGTAAAATGTTTTAGAATTTTGTAAATAATACTGTGCTATCCAAATAAAATAGTAACTACCTAAGGCTTTTATGTTATCATATATAAAAATGATTGGAAATTTATTTCAAGACATCTTAAAATAAAATTAAATCATATTCCCATCATTTATAATATGTAAATTTTCCTTTTAAAAAGAATAACATGTTTTTAATTAAAAATATTTCAATTTTAATGAAAATAATGTGTTTCAATCAAAACAATTTTAAATCCATTTATAAAAAAGGGGATTTGAAACCAATTCATGTGATTTCAAAATCCATTACACAATTAAATTTAACAATTTAATTTCAATATAGTTCCCATAAATTACAAATCACATCCAAATTCAGTGGAATTGGGGGTTTCTCTAATTTCATGCCAATGCAAACTAAAACATCAATTCACTAGAATTTGTTTTTTTATAAAATTATTGATTGTAATTTATTAGATTTAAAAGTTTTCATTTTAAATAAAAATTAATTTAAATCATGAAATTAATGTTGAATAGAATTGGAAACTAAATATAGAGCCACCTACCTTCTTCATGGAACAAAATTCCCACAACGGAACTCACCAATAAGAATGAATCCATTGATGATCTAGGAATTCAACCTAATAACGTGGTTAAAAAACATGTGTCTTAGATCCAAAAAACATTGGATTATCTATCAAAATACATAGAAGGAATATAGAATGATACAGAGAGTTTGGATGAATTATTTCCCTAAAAGACACATAGTTATAACCACAAAAATCAATCGCTGATCTAAAAGGTCTCGAGGGGTTGAAGGATCTAAAAATATCATAGGGAGGGCTCTAGTCCGAGAGGAATGAATTATGGATGAATAAATATAAAAAATCATCAAGACTACCATTTTAAAAAATAATGCATGCGGTTTTAAATAGCATGTAACCCAGTTAAACATTTTGTACTTAGTAATCACCATATATATCATAAAAACCCATCGCCTCTTAATAATAATTAATTTTCATTTTAGGATATACACACTATGTAACAATATTAAATGACATGTAATTTATCAAAAGGCTACAAAATGGGAAGGTTAACGCTGTGAATCCCACGATCCCCAGACATCACAATTTTAATTTTCATTCTGATACCATCTCAACGCAATCAAGAAAATGAAAAAATAAAACCCCAAAATTTCATTGAAATTAACTATTTCAAATATAATAGGATTTGAAAACCTCCCCAACACCACAATAAACATTCTTTCACTAGAATGACTAGGTAAATGCTTCCATTAAATAAAGATGAATTCGATGTGATCTAATCAGTGTCTCACATTCACATGTCTCATGAAAATCCAAACTGTGATGTCATAGAACTCGAACTAATGGAATCTTCCTCCCATGAAGTAAATGGGTTTTATAATCAACTATCCGGACTTTCGATTTATGTCAAATAACTTTGGTTCAATCTCAAGTTCAATCTAGCTCAAAACATGATATGGATCAAAAGGATACTTCTCTAGATGAGATAAATAAAACACATTACGTATCAAGGTAATCTATGGTGGTGGTGAAAAATGATATAGATCTTTCCACACAAAATAAAAAACATATATAGTTCCAAAAAAGGAGGAGAAAGCATCCCTTACCAACATATCCATTGATGAACCGACAAGGATGAAACCTTTAAGAACAAATGGTGACCATTAGAGAACTCCAAATCCCTATGGTGACAATCAAAATATGATTTATATTTTCAATGTTCCATCAACATCCATTGAAAAATAAATTAAATACTTGTATTTATTAATTGGACCATTCTTAGTCCAACTATGGGAAATTCAAAATTATCTGACAATTAAAACATAGATTTACTTGTCTAACTATAAAAGGCCTCCAAAGAGGCATTATGATCATTGGAAAGTGAAAACTATTATATGTGAACTCCACCAGACCCGAATGATCATTACATGATTCACCAAAGTCTTGAACACCAGAATGAAGTATATCCTCAAAACTATATATATAGCACTTTCTATCTTCCTATCAAACTATAGATGGTATGTTGTACTCAAATGGACATGTGATCCTCGATCCACCTGAAGGCCTCTCCAAAAGAGGGAAGTTAATTGAGGATTCCTATAAAATACTATAGATTATGGAACTCCATGAAAATGAATAATATATTTCGAATAGTGATTTTCAAACTCCACAATAGTGGCTATATCATGAATTGGGTTAAGGGGAGCTCATTTTCAAAACATGTCAATCACAATCCATATCATATTATTCATTCATTGGGTACATGGAAACCCAACCAGAAAGACCATAGAGATATCATCCCTCTTCCAAGTTGGTAAAAAAAATTAATAATGTAAACCTGAAGGCTTTTAGTTCTCGGCCTTACCTTATTGTCAAGTATAACAATGATAAAGAACTATATAAATTACCTACCTCATAACTAGCCACCAAAGCATCTAAAACATGTCATGGAACATCATTGTGAATATTAAGATCACTTCCCACTAGGAATTATTAATGTTACATATAAAAAAATTCCATACCTTGGATGGTATCACCATGTGATTCTAATAGAATAGAATACTATCTTTATATAATGACCACTGGGAAATTTTCTCCCCAGTATAATGAGAGTCAGTAATTCTATACAATTAGTCATGAAGTTGTTTCTCCAAAATAATAAATTTCAGAGGAGAATATGTCAACTATACACTAAACAATGAAACCTCATCCCCATTCTCTAAAACTCTAATATGCATCTCTACAAAGAGAGACATTAAATTCCACTCTTCTAATGATACTTTTACTTCATGGTTTGGAAGTTTCCTACTCAATTCATCTGCAATGACATTTCATTTCATCGATTTGTAGGCAATGTTGATATCCAAAGACAATATGTATTATATTAAATTCCTATATAGAGGATTCAAATATTATTTAGAGAATATATAAATCAAGAACATTTGGTAAAAAATACATGGAATCCATTCTTCTTAAAGGTAATTCCACTAAATATTATATGTGTGCATAATAGCTTCTTGTCCATGGTCACGGGTCAGATAATTCTTCTCATGTGGCCTATGCTGATGAGATCAATATGTAACTAAATGAATACCCTACATAATAACACAACCCAACCATAATGAAGATGCATCACAAAAGACCCAATATCCCTAGCCGTCCTCTAAAAGATTCAACCCTCACACAGTTTTCAAAAGATGTTTCATATCATCAAAAGAATTATAATATTTTTCATCCAAAATGAACATTACCCTATTTTCAGTTAGGGAAGTCATTATATAATTCAACATTGAGAATTTCTTCACAAAATTATGATAATATCTGGATAATACTAAGATGATTTGAATCTCGAAGACATTTCATGGTTGTTCCCATGTCATAATGATTTCAATTTATCAGGATCAACTAATATTCCCTATTCTAACACCATGTGGTCCAATAATTTCACATCCAAAATCCATAAATCAAATTTTTTTAATCTTGGAATAATGATGGTGACTTCTCAACAAACTAATAAAAGTTATTATATAATTCATATAATCCTCATTGGACATTGTTTAAATGAGGATATCATCGATAAGGACTAACATGATGGTATCAAGGTACATGTGTAAAATAATGTTCATCAACGCCATGAAAAGTGCAAGGGAATTTGTAAGACCAAATGTCATGACATGGTACTCATACATACATTTGCTTCTCTCAAAGGTGGTTTTCTGAATGTCAGACTCTTATTATTAACTAATAGCATCCAAAAATATGGTCGATCATGGAGAACAACTTCTCCACTTCATCAGGTAAAAAAGATCATCAATATGTTGAAATAGATATTCATTCTTTATGGTCACTCGATTGAGCTTGCAGTAATCAATTCAAAGACTGTTTAAACCATAATAATTCATTAAAAAGATAATAGGCACCACCCAAGGAGATTCACATGTGAGAATAGAAAAATTATCAAGATTTACATCCTACTAAGAAATCATCTATTTCATTTCAGTTGGTTTCGTATTGTTTCAGGGGATATGTACTGTTTGATTACAAAACATTATGTCAATAGAGAACTCAACCTTTTTTACCAACAATAAACTAGTGATGTTTGAAGGAAACAAATCTGGAAACTTGATGAAAACTATAGTGAGATCACTAATAAAATATTATCCATCTAGATAAATGGAAAAAATGATATTAATTTCCTTATCCCCAAATAATAAGTTCTAGCCCAACTCAACCTTATGTCCCATTCACCTTGAAAAAAATAGACACACCAGTGGGTGTAGTAAAGGATACCCATCGATGATAAAAATCAGTTCACGATTTATTGGAAATGAGCCAATCCATCCCAAATATGACATCAAGAGGTTTAAGGTCACGAACAAGAAAGCACCATGAAATCATAAAATATTATTGTGAGAACCTGAATCTTCTTTTTTGAGGTATTAATTTCTTTTCTGGTTGTTTTTTAGGAAAAAGAGTAGTTTTTGTAAATTTCTGTAGTGCACGCCTTGTACTCAGTTGTCGCAGGTGACCGTGTACTAGCTGTGTAATGGTCGAGTACATGGCCATGTGTGGTGACTTGGTGACTTCCTAGAGTGGAGGATGAAAAAGGCATGTACATTCATTGTACTTTTAAAGAACACACCCTGTATTTTTTTATATTATTAAATGGACCAGGGTCATGTCGGAAGAATAGAATAGACTTCTTCTCAACCTATTTCATTCAAGAGCATCCATATGACCAAACATCTTCTCTGAGCCACCTAATCATCGTCTGTTCTCTGAATCGATCTCCATCAATTGCATTGGAATTGCATCCGTGATTTTTCATTTCTTCTGGAACGTGATCTCCTATTTTATCATCTTTCATGAGATATCCATGGTTGTACATTTTTTACATTTTTGTATATCTATGATGTTATAGGGTGATCCAAGGCCTAAGGTTCACATTTATAAATCTAATGATGATGAGGTAGGTTGTTTGTGCCTTTCCATATATAGTCTTTGAGTGATGTGTGCAAAAGTGCGTAATACCCCTGTTTTGGGGTACTACATGTTTATGGTCTTTAGACCTTTTATTTTCTACTATGCCTTGTTTGATTGGATAGAGGTTAATTGTAGTGAATTGGGTTAACCTTGACATGATATGGATGTTTTTTCCATGATTGCTTCTTATTCACTGTTTGGTCTAGATCTCCTTTTAGGATTCTCTTTTTCCATGCCTAGTATTTTAATGGTGGAGTGATTTTTATCTGACATGCTCTGATATGTGGTAAATGTTTTATCCAAGTAGTTCTTGAGGGTTACTTTGGCTGCTAATTATCATTTGTGTACTATTTCATTGCATGGGGCTGCGGGAACTTGGTGTAGTGAGACCAAAAGAGAAATTGACACTGAAGAATTTCCTAGAGTGTCTATTAAAATTATCACACTGCGAGACCATAGGGGGTATTGACGTTGATTTCTCCCTTAGAGAGTCTATAGTTACGTTACGAGACCACAAGAGTAATTGATGTTGAGTGCTTCTTTAGAGTATCAGTAGTTTACCGTTAAAAGACTATAGGGTGAACTGATGGTAAGTGCTTTCTCTGAGAGTCTTTGTTTACACATGACTATAGGGGGAATTGACGGTGAGTTATTCCATAGAGAGTCTTCAATATATCCTTGTTGTAAATTTAATTATAGGGGTTAGGCTGGGAGAACTACCTAGAGGGTTTCTTATGATTATTAGCTGAACCCAAGAGGATAGGTTGTGAGAACATTCCCAGTGTTTTGATTTTAATTTTAATTGGTTGTATAAATTTGTTAAATGTTAATTTATTGTAATTGAATTGTTAGGAATGTTACTTTTGTGTACTTCCTTATTTTCTACATAATTTTTATTATTGCCTGCAAAATATATTAACTGACTATTAGGCACAGATCTTTAGCTGGTTTCCTACTGGGATTCGTCTCACACCCTATTTGTGTCATGATTTTGGGCCCAAACATATTATATTCTTACAGATATAGATAATATCAAGTGATGTTCTACTTAAGGAACTTGATTATTGTGGAGCTGGGGAGCCTGGAACCACACTGCGGCTTGTGATTCTTCTTCAGTTTATCTACATTCTTTTATACAATGGATTATTACTATATTCTAGCATTGTTACTTGTTTGGATATTTTCCTAAACATATGTATCATGCATCATTATTTATATGTTCTCTAGTTGTTTATTTATTCAGTCTTCCACTGTTTACTATTGTATGATATTGTTACTGTTTCTGCTATCTTTATCGGTTTTAAGTCCACTATGTTACTATTCCAATGAGGGCATATTTTCCCCACTTTCATACCCAAAGACAACGTACCTAGTTTGAAGCCTCTAGCTTTTGGGGAAATGTGTTTGAGGTCATGGGACCAACCGGGTATGGGGAACCTCTGGGCGCCGTTCGGAACTAGGATGTTACAAAGTTGTATCAAAGTGATTCTTTTCTTATTGACTTACTGTTTGGGGACTATATCTTGGGATAGGATGGAATTGGTACTTGGTAATAAGAAATTCCCAAGAGTATCTAACCCGTGTACAAGGAAAATCTAATTTACCTTGTTGATGAAATTTTTCTAGTATTGCATTTTTACAGTTGATTTGATTTCACTGTTGGGTGATTCACATGTTTTGTATTGTTATCATTGATATTACTAAGGTTATATTTCGGTTTCAACCCGATGAGATGAGGGTATTCCATCTCAATCATCATAAAGGCATTTTTTAGAAATAACATGTCATGCATTCCTACCATGCCATTTAGGGTGCATTAGTGTTTTCATGTTGTTATGATATACGTTGTGCTTGATATGCATGATATTATGATATATGCCTTGATAGAATACCAAATTTTTTGGGTATTTAATTATGTAATCTTTTATTACATGAATGTCAAAGTTTGGTTCTTGAGGTGTCATGGGCCCTCATGGATCATAATTTGGTGGATCGTATCCTTTTTTTGTATATAACATTTATAAGATGCCTCGCTTTGATTCACATGGAGTATGTACCCTCGCGAATAAAAAGTTGGAACCTTAATGTTTTTTTAGTGTTATCTAGGTTCTGTAGTACATTCTATGGATTACTATTTTTAAAAACCCAGAATACATGACATGTAATGATGAATACATGCCATAAACCCTTCTATTCAGGAAGGAACTATTTTTCTTATGTACATGTTGTGTACTATATGTACATGTCGTGTAGTCTCAAACCGTGTCCCTGGATGTGTGGACAGAAACACAGGGTTGGTAAATCAGTAGGGGAACATATTGTGTACCAGTTGTACATGCCATGTTGTGTAGACCAGTGTCCACCCGTGTGACTGACATCACAGATGGATAAAACATAAGTTATACACGTCGTGTCAATCTTGAACATGCCATGTAGTATAACCAATGTATATAGACATGTATCAAACAACACAGGTCGGTGAAATCAATCTACTACATGACGTGCCTTGAACAAACACGGCATGTGGAGTCATCCATGAAACTGGCCATGTAACTAAGATCATGGGTCGATGAATTTCGTCTAGTAAACACTGTGTCTGGCACTAACACGCCATGTATTCTTGTTCTTGGAGAATTGTTTGGATAATCCATATAGAAGAACTCTAGAATGGGAAGGGTATTCAAGTGCACACCGTGTGTTAGGAAAACACGTCATGTGTATGTGGGGTTACACGACCTTGGTTGGAAGAAGTACACAACCATGTGAAGGCTTAAAGGAAAATGATGTGTAGTGGTCATACACTCTGTGTATCCATGTTTTGAAAAAAACATGAATTCATTTTTCTCTTGTTCCTTTATTACACTTCTATGTTTCAGTCCCTTTTAATCTTGATCTATGGCGTGTGATTGACCTTGTAGAGTCATGCCCCCGAGACATCATCTAGTTGTCCTCCAGTTACAGGAATGTGATCAGACCACGAACATTGAAGATTAGGGACAACTGGAAGATCCTCCAATAATTCCCATCCTGGAACCAACTGTAATCCAAGATAAAGGTGTTGAGGCATAGTTTTGAGAGGGCTTTATGAGGTTCATGCAGACCTTTCATGGAGCATCGCCTCCTACCTGGTCGATGGAAGAATTGAAACAGGATTTCCAAGAGTAGTATCCTCCCACCTCCATAGAGGAAGGAGGACCTCAGGCTGCTAAGTCATGGTTATAAGCCATGATATCTATCATCGAGCATTTGGAGACGCCTCTAGATAAGAGGGTGACTCTTGCTACTTATATTCTTCAAGACTCCACCAAGAGATAGTGGGATGTGATCTCACTGGCGGGACACCACCAGGATATGGCTTGAGATGAGTTCATGCATGACTTCAATGAATATTTCTACCTGGGGACATTGAGGTCCAATCATGCCCGAGAGATCATGAGGTTGAAATAGGGTACTCTTTTAGTCATGGTTTATTCTTATCGCCTCTCAGAGTTGCAGCGCTTTAAACCCTTTCCAGTGGGATGTATGTTGTTACTAGAGTGGATATTTGAGGATGGTCTCAAGAATGACAACTGATCTATGGTGAACATCATCAGGTTGACTTCATCACTTCTATAGTCAACAATGAATAGATCACAGAGTGAATCTGGATGGATTTTGGAATTGTCAGCCTATGTGGTTCTGCATGCAGAGTTAGTGCTTTTCCAGCTGATAGCAGGATGTGCCGCAAGGATTCTACAAATGAGATCCGGGTAGGAAGTATTCGCATTCAGGTAGCTAGGTGGTATGCTACTCGTGTGGAAGGGTCGGTCATAGGATGCCACAATGTCCAATAGACCCAGTTGAGTGCTGATCCTGGGGAAAGCTGGATAATCTTCAGTGCTTTTGTCAGATCAACTTACCAGGAGCTGGTGACAAGGGTTCTTCTATGACTCATCATTTAAGAGCAGCACCACCTATTTCTCACTAGTCTGGGTGATGGAGTTCATCTAGTCGTTCAGGCCGAGGTGGAGGTCACGGCTCTGGTAGTCAGTCGCCAGGCGTTTAGCGATAGTAGGGTAGATCAGCTCAGTGTCGTCAGGCAAGGTCACAAGGCCACTGTAACATCACGAGATATTATGAGAAATATTATTTTTTAATTTCTTGGATGTATTCTATTGTACACTACACCAAGATTAGCTTGTACTATACACAACACTGTATTAGGGTGCAGTATACACAACACTGTTATTGGCTCATGTTACACACAATTTCATGTTTGTTTTGTGGTAATTATTCTACGCAACATTAAGTATAGATTTTGTTTAATGTATAAATGAAATATGTTTTTATTATGTTATATGAAACACCAAAGGGAGCTTTCACTACACACAGCCTTGACTTGGCTTTCATTACACGCAATCATGACCTTCCTCGATTGTTTCCGTCATACGCAATACCGAGTTTAACTAAAAAATGATATGTTATTAGAATATTATATAAACTAGCCATTATGAATAGTAATTCCCACTTTTTGAAATTTTAAAAATTTTACCTTTAAAAATGGACTTCATTTTTTGATTCAGAATATCAAAATTACCCTAGGGTGAATATTTGGTATTTTTCTGAAAGAATTCAATTTTTGATGAATAGGGAAAACAGTGAGTAATTGGTTAAAACCGAATTTTTATTTAAACAAACAATTATTTTATTTAAATTTATTTTAGGTCAAAATAGGTACATAATACCTATATACGTTCAATGTAATTCATTGGAGTCATTTTGTAATAATTTTAGATATATAAAAATATTATTGAACTTTTTACCGTCTTTTACCCACCTCCTAGGAGCATTTGGAAATTTACATAAAACATAATTTTCCGCTTCTGTGAGTTAAATTTCGAAAATCTAAGAGACACTGTTGATATCAGAAAGTAAATTTTGTTCAACGATATGAAAGTAGTTTTGGGTGAATAGTAACTTTTAACTTATATTTACCACGGTTAAAAGTAAATAGGGTTATTAAGGGTAAAAATGATATTATTATTACCCTAACACATGTCCTAGTTCTAATAGATAAGTGTAATTCGACCAAAAACTACCTTAGGAATAAAATATTACCCTTTATTTCCATTTGGATTAGATTAGGATATTTATTATTATTTTATTTAAAGAAGAGTTAAAATAGATTAAATCAAAGATTAATAAATAAAATATTTTTAATATAGGGTAATACATAAGATAAATTCTTCAATAAATATTAATTAGAAATATAAAAAGATTTAATACATAATGGTAATTTATTTATATTTTTTATTCATTAAATAATTTAATTTATTTATGACACAATGATGATGCAGTAATTTCCTTATTAATGAAATATTAACATACATGATATTATAAATACCCAAATAAAATTAATCTGATACCTTTTATGAATTACACTAATTTTATAGGTTAATATAACATATTAAGGTTGGTTAGATGAATTTCGTTCGAAGTAATAATGTTGTTCTGGATTTAGAAAAAACAAAATACCAAATAGTTTCAAAATTGGCATAAAAGTGTTTTTAAAACAAATATTATATTATTAATTGATATAATGGTCCTAAATATCTAATGTTCTTGAAAATGTCTTATATAATAATATATATGACATTAATTAACCAATTGGAGTTCTATTGGAAGCTTATAGTAAGTTTATTAACCATATATTGTTAGAATACATGAAGACACAGTAAGAGTTAAAATGGTAACCTAAACTTGTCCAAAACCAATTGGTTGAGAGTATTTCAACCCATCCCCACCCTATCCCTGAAATAAGTCACATTGGAGCCATTATAAACCTAATATGAATTTATTTTAAAATAATATTTTAATTTTTTTCCTAAGGTGATATTCACCCCTCTTATAAAAGGGCACTCCCCCTTCTCCCTAATTCACACCTCCAATGCCATTTGGCTAGGACAACACCTGCCGAAATACCCTATAAATTATCCTCCCTTCATCATATAGGCCTTCCTTTAGTCATAAATCCATCCTAAGGATACCTTTTGATCAAATCCAAAGGAAGAACCCAAGGAATAGGTACATTTCTCACCACCTATTTCATGTTCCTTTCTTCTTCCACTTCCTCCTCCTTTGTTGTTTCCATTATAAAATAATAAATCCAGTATCATCTATATAATATGATGTTATTATAAAAATGTTACAACCATATTAGTTATTTTATCCATCCTATGAATGAAAATGTCAACATACGTGCGTACATACGACTTGCTGTCTCCACGTCGTGGTGTTGTTGTTTTTTGAAAAGGTGACATGGATTTGTTTCCGAATCCATGCTGGAAGGAATTTATTAAATGAAAAGTTTACAAAGTGGTCTTGAGTTGAAAAGACCATACATAATCTAAAAATAAGAAAACAACCAAACAGGATTGCATCTTTAATGAACCTGGTATACAACATCAGAAGGCTCTAGGAAATTAAAACTACAGATTCAGCCAGCAGCTTCCAGGTGCGTGCAAACACAAAGGTTCCAGATCAGCAATATCAGAGAGAGAGCAGAGATAAACGAAGAATGTTATGGTAGAGAAGTAGATCATTCCAAGAAGCCAAAGAGTATCATCATTCCAAATTGCAGCAAAGAACCATCTAATAGGCAAAAACATAGATGAACAAGCAAGAGGTAGCTAAAAATATCCATTAAAACTGACCCAGCATCAAGCAAAAGTAGACGTCGGGGTGTGGTTTTTTATTCAAACATCTCATAATTTTTATGGGTATAATAATGAGTATAAATTATATAAATAAAAAATTTAACAGTATGATGATTTTGTATATATGATATAGCATTCAATTATAAAAGATTTTAATATAAAAAGAATGATATTGTTGCTCGTGCGTACGTATGGACTACTGTGTCCACGAACGCAAGGAGATTCATTTTCCATGATTAACCATTCAAGTATGATTATAAGGTATATATAATATATAATAATGAATGATATTTCATAATAAGGATACTGGATTTATGTAAATATATGTTTCATTTACTTAATTCCATTCAATTCAATAAGAAAAAGAAAACAACGTCCATGCGTACGTACGACCTACAATCTCCATGAATGCTGTATTTTATTCCATTTATAGATCTACCATATATATTTATATGCTGAATATATATTATATATAAATCATTTTTTACATTATGGAATTATGTATATCTGGATATAAGTAATAATATCAAAAAAAACAAGTCAAAACTTGTACGATAAATGAAACAATTTTACCCAAAATGCTACTTTAACATAGAATTTACAAAAATAACGGGTAATATAAAGTCATAAGTGAATCATATATGATATAATAAATATTATTATGGTTATTTTACAAGTTAATAATATGTTTAAACCGACTATATTGGAGTCTCAGACACATACAAAAGAAATTGGACATAAGGTAAGGGATAATTTTGCAAATCTCATTTTTATCTGATATTGCTTATACGTAAGTATTTACTGGGGTTATATTTTTAATCAATGTCCATAAAAATGTTCTTAGTAAAGTATTTAATATTCTAGGTCATGTTTACCCCTCATTGAATTTTACATAGTGTTAGGGAAGGAATCTTGCTTTTTTTTACCATATGTGGTACTTTTTTAATTTTTCTTTAAAAGTACGAGGAGAATATTTTTTAACTTATATAACATGAATGGGGTTTTATGATTTCATAGAACATTATTTCCATGATGTTTCCTTTACATGTTTTTAAGTCTATTTTTACTTTACTTTTTTAGTTTAAAATTGTATGACATGTTTTGAAAGGAAATATGTTTTTGAAGTAGAAAGGATATTTTCCTCAAGAATGGAGTTCAAGTGTTTTATCAAAATTATTTTCTCTCTAAGATAATATAAGGGTTTTTTTCTATCCCTATTTTTACATTGATTTGATTATGTTTTGATGGAATTATTTTTATGAAGTCATTTTATATTACATTTATTATTTTATGATGGCATGATGTTTAAGAATCCCATTTTTTATTACATGGGTTATGCTATAATGTATGATTTTTGATTTTGTGGCACACATAATAATAGTTTCATTATGAGATGGGTGGGACCTATATCTCCCTCTAATGAATTGGTTAAAGATTTATATCTCATGAGATAGACATGGATGGAATGGAAAGTGAATATGGTTCAGTAATATAGGACTGGAATGGCAAGTAAACCCATTTCAGTAATGGACTATGTCCACTGTGATGGTCTTGACAGCAATGCCTTAGCTACAATGGAAATCATAACATGTGATAAATGGTTTCCACAATTACATGGTTTATTCCCATGATATTTTATCTTTATTAAAGTTAATTTATGATATATTACTTATGTACTTCCAATATTTGTCATTGCTCAAGATTTTTATGTTTTATGTTCATGTTTTTACGTTGAAATGTTTATGGATTTTTTTTATGATCACCATGTTTACCCTTACTGAGCATTTGAGCCCTCCCTTTTTATTTTTTCCTAGGATATAAAGAATGTTTTTAGGTAAGAAAAACAATGGGGAAGTTCATTATGGGAGATGTTGAATATCTTTCATCATGATTAGAAGATTATGTTCCGTGTATCCAAAGACACTAAACAAATACGGTCTGTGGGCGTGTGTTTTTTAAATGTTTTAAGTATTATGAAAAAGTAATGTAATGTCTATGTAACACCCTGAGATTTTATGACAAATATTTTTTTTATTGTATTATGTTATACTCAACACCAATGGAATCTTTCACTACACACAACACTGCTCTGGCTTGTGTTACACGAAATCACGACCTTCCTTGATAGTGTGTGTAATACGCAATACCGAGTTTCACTAACCAATGATATATTGATATAATATTACTACGGACTATTCATTATGAATAGTATTAACTAAATATTAAATTTTATAACATCTTACACATTTTCAAGAACATGGTATGAGAACAAAATAATTTTTTTGGGTAAAATAAGTATTTTTTCAAAAAATGCAGTTTTTTCACCTTTTGATGGCGCACCAACTTTAAATCTAGTTTTTACATGTTTTTAAGTTAAATATGACAAAATAAAATTCTTTTCTGAAATAAATATTTAAATATTTACTTTGGATAAATTTTTCATATTATTCTGATAACTTTCATATTTTAATGAATAGTAAAAACACGCTATATTTTAACTGAAAACAACTTTTTTCATTTCAATAATTTATATGGTTTGATTATCTCTTCAATTGGTTTTAAAGTGTAATTAGAATATATTTTTACCATTTAATCCAATTTTGGTCATTGGAATTAATTTCACGTTGAAATGGGACATAAACAAGTGTCGATCTTTTGATAGTTATTGTTTCATAAAAACATGCTATTAGTTTTGATAATAGGAATTAATTTTAAAATTAATTAATTCCACTTCTATGTTTTGAATTTGTAAAAATAGACATAATTTTTTAATTTTTAATATCAAATATAGATTACGATGAATTTTTGGTATTTTTCGGAAAAACATCAATTTTGAATTAATAGTGAAACCACTTAGTGGTAGTTAAAAAACCGACGCTTTCTTTTAAATGAAATTTTACCACTTCTGTGAATTGAATTTCAAAAATCTGACATACATGGTTGTTATCAATAAGTAAAATTTGGTTCAATAAGATGAAAATAATTTTTGGTGAATAGTATCTTTTGACTTTTATTTACCTCGGTTAAAGGTAAATAGGGTAATTAAAGGTTAAAAGAATATTTTAATAATTCCAAATTACCTTAACACTTGTATTAACCTTATTGGAAGAGTAGTGACCGACCATGGGCATAAATGGGTCGATTTTGGGACCCCATTGAGCCACTTGGTAGTGATAATGGCAATTTGGATTAATTAATTTAATGTAAAGACAAAATTAACATTAACAAAAATCTTTTAGTAATTAATTTTTATAAGGAGTTATATAAATTATCATTTAGACTATAAATATTAATTGGTATTCTAAAAATATTTCCTAAATGATAGTATTTTTTTATATTTTTTATAAATCAAATAAATTAAATTATTTATGACATAATAATGATGCAGTATTTACCTCATTAATAAATGATTTAAATAAATAAGATTATAATGTTTAAAATATTATCAAAAACATGTCCAATTTTGATTGGATTATTTTATTTCGACCATGAGTCATATTATCTTCATCTTTAATGATTTTTTAACCTTTTTCAACCGATGATAAGTTTATAATAAAATAATATTTTCGCACTTTCCAAAGGTGCCCCTCTCCTTTCTTATAAAAGGGAACCTCCTCCCTATCCTCCTCACACAATGTTGGGCCTTCAAGGTCGGCCAAAAACTACCCATATCTCTTCTACACTTCCATATAAACATACTAGATTACTTGGTTTTCTTTAAAGACCAAATTTATTTCCCTAAGAGAAGGTTAAGAATAGTTGCGTCAAAGAAGAGGTAATATCCATTACTGATTCTTTCTAATTTATTTCTTCTTCTACTTCTTCTTCTTTATTTTTTTAATCATAAATTATTAACATCGGTATCACTCATATACTGATATGTTATTATAAATATAAAACAACCCTATTTCACCTTCTATCCATCGTATGGAAAATGAAATCACATCGCGTGAGTACGCAAAGAATACCGTCTCCACGCTGTGGTGTAATCTGTTTTCCACCACTACCTTACTTGGATGGGTATAATGGTGTAAAGAATAAATATATATGATTATTATAACATGATACTAATTCTGAGGAATTCCATCTTCCACTCCAATACCATTCAATAGTTATGGGAATGATATCATCGCTCGTGCGTACATACGGCCTACCGTCTCCACGATGTGATGCGACTCGTTCTACATGATATTCACTAAATAATGATTATATAAATGAATTTAATGAATAAATATGATATATATTACACTGATATCATTCTTTAAATATGGTATCTATAACCTAAAAATAGTAATAAGAATTTATTCGACAAGACATGCCTAAGAACATAAAGCAATGAACACCAGAATAGCAAGTAACAATCAAATATTACTAATAAGAATATAAAAATATGACCATGTATGATATCATAACAATGAATATGATTCTGTAAAAAGCCAATGACAATATTTAAATCATTATACAGGAGGTTCAGATACGTACGAAGAATATCAGACCTAAGGTAAGGGAAAATCTCATAATCTCATTTTTATCCGAGATTGTTTATACATCAGAATTTACTGGGGAATATTTATCATCCACATACATGTTTCCTCAATATGTAATATTATTTCTATCCTCCTATAATTTTTTTAATCCAATTTTACCCATTTGTGACTTTCGAGTAAAGATATGAAAGGAATCTTTTGTTGTTTTTAGTACAAGGTACTTTTTGACTTTTCTGGCCAATGTAAGAGAAGAATGTTTTTTTAATATGGAATGAATGTATTTTTATGATTTCATAGAACATTATTTCCATGAAGAATCCTTTACAAGTTTTCAAGTTTATTTTTAATATGCTTCTTTTAGTTTATAATTTTATGACTTGTTAAGAAATGAAAAATGTTTTTGAAGTAGAAAAGATATTTTCCTCAAGAATGAAGTTAAAGTGTTTTATCAAAATTATTTTCCACATAATATAATATAGGGTTCTGTTTCTATCCCTATTTTTACATTGATTTGATTATGTTGTGATGGAATTATTTTTATGATGTCCTTTTATCTTATATGAATTATGTTATGATGGCATGATGTTTAAGAATCCAATTTTTATTACATGGGTTATGCTATGATGTATGATTTATGATTTTGTTGCACACATAAGAATGGTTTCATTATGAGATGGGTGGTAACTATATCTCCCTCCATTGAATTGGGTAAAGATTTATATCTCATGATATAGACATGGCTAGAATGACAGGTTAATCTTGTTCGGTGATATAGGACTGAAACGAGGAGTGAACTTGGTTCAGAAATGGACTTTGTCCGCTAGGATAGTCATGGAAAAGAGTCTTGACTACTAAGAAATGATTCTATATGATTATTTGTGTATGCCAAAAAGTTTCATGTTTTATGTTATGATTATTGGGATTACATTTCACTACTATTATTTGACAAATGTTATTATATTATGATCTCTTTTGCAGGTTATGATTTTTGAAATGCTATGTTCTTATGAATATGATATTTCCTTTGTTTACCCTTATTGAGCATTTGAGCTCACCCTTTTGTTTGTTTTCTTTTCCCCAGGTCAGGAAGAAAGGTATTAAGTAGTATATTCCAAAAGGGACTCTGGATATGATGAAATAAACGGGAGATAGTATAGATGATTTGTGAAACAATTGTTTATGTTTCCAAATTTCTAAAGACACTATACCTATACAGTCCTACCATGGTTTTGTTATATGTTGAAATAAGTATGATTCAATTATGATGTAATAAAAATGTATGTAAAGTATGGGTCATTATAGATGGTATTAGAGGAATGGTATAGTCAACCTTTGGGAACTAGGATGTGAAATCCTTAGTAAGAGCCCTAAGGATATGTATAAGCATAGAATACAATATTAGTGTTTTAGAAATGTCCATGAATCTCCTATGATAAGACCTATGGTGTGAAATTTTATTCTTGATTATGTGGTTTTACTATTATGATTAGTGTTTCTCACACTATGCTTATTGGTTTTAGTCAATTGTTGGAACCCGAAGGAACCGTATTGATGCTATATGCGATGGGAAATGCAATGATTGTACCCCTAATCAACCAAACGTTATGGGATCTAGAATGAAATACTTGTATCCATGATCACACAACTTTCTAAAGATATGAATCATGAAGGCCTTCAAAATGAGCAAAGGAAGGAGAAACATTCTGTTGAATCCTTCATGAGGCAGCATCCACCATCATTCAGCGGGTCTTCTAATCCATTAGTGGCTGAACAATGAATTAGTACCGCTGAAATGATATTTTAATTGATACAATGTTCTGAACATGATAAAGTCATCTTAGTAGTATATCGTTTGGAAGGTGAAGCTGATCAATGGTGTAATCTTATCAAGAATACGAGGCAAAGATATGAAATTGATTCCCTGGAATGGGACGAGTTCAAGAACTTATTTTTCAATAAGCACTTCCCTCATATTCTTTGAAAAAAGATGGAGAAGGAGTTTCTTGAACTAAAGAAAAAGGATGATGAATCATGACAAAGCTGGAGGTCATCACGGACCTCAAAATAATATTTATAAACCTACACTAGTATAGTAGTGAAGGGTTGAACCCAAGGTAAGGTAGACGAGTTTTCTAGAGGTTTATTTTTATTAAACTCCACTATTGTCAGCAGTGAATCAAGGGTGCATTTTTTACAATTTTTTATTAAAATGAAGTTGAAAAAGATGAGGAAACAATATTTTCTACAATGGAGATAAAATTACACCAAGTACTGTTAAAATAATAATTATATCAAACTAACATTAAGCAGCAAAGACAAGGATCTAAGAACACCTATTTTCACATGAATTCCAAACTTGATGGTTAAAAAGATATCTCTCCACTAAATTTAATTGAATCACACCTTAGAAATTGGTTGATATATCTTCCTCACTAGAAGACACATCAAATAGAGGTATGACTTTTATAGTTCACCACTCTAAATATCATCATCTGTTAAAAGTTTGAAAAAGTGTATAGTTGAAATTAAACTCAATGTGGAACTCCAACTATCATGACATTAATGCATCAACATAATAATAATCAAGTTCAATCTCACCAATTGAACTTGAAACTCTGATATTTTTGTAATAAGGTGTGAACAATTTGACCTAACATCAGAGTTGACCTCACCTACTAACTCTGATGTCAATCAAAGAGTAAGTGAAAAATTAAACAGATAAACCAACAAAGCTTAATGCTCCCGATATGGAAAATCAACTCATGTTCATAATTAAATCTATCATTGAAAACAACAAAAACAGAGTACAAGAATTAATGAAAAGAGAAAGAATGACTCCCTAAATATTGCTCTGCCTTCGGGCTCCTTAGTCTCTGGTTTGACTCTATCATCTCCTGGGAGTTCTGCTCTCCATTGTGTGATCATGTATTTTTAAGAGAGATTCCTTGGATCTGATCTCCAATGTGTGTTCGTGGAATGAATGAGAATCCCCAAATTCTGTTGTTTCTCTACTTTAAGTACCCTACTGTCATAAAATAACATCACTGCAAACTTCCTCCGACTTCAATGTTCTTCACCCACGCACTGCAAAATGTGCGTTTTTTTCGCGACAAGCACATCATGCTAATTTTTCCCTCCGAACTAACTCCAACTGATTTAGTTGGTTGAAATTGGACATGTTTAAGTCCCTTGAATGTACCTGCACATACTAAAACAAAATAAATAAATAAATACAAATGCAAATAATTAAAGAATAATAATTTTTATTAGTTACATTTTGAAAGTTAACATAAGTTAATTGATAATTATTGTTTACTCTATTTATAAAACTATTCACTTAATAATACTATAGTAAAAAATTAATTATCAAAAAGTTATTAATCTAATTAAGTTAATAGATATAAATACTAAGTAATTAATTAAATAAATTTCATTTAAACTAAGTTATTAAAAATTAAGTACATAAGTAAATAAATAATTAAGATAATATTTTAGATTGTATTGACAATTTAATTATTACTATTTATGTAATTAATTTTCTAGACTAAATAATTAATTAGTTTAGTTTAAATTAGTAATTAGAAATTAATACTTTAGTTTTAAATATTCTTAAATTATTATGTATGTTTCATAGTTTATTTATAATTATTGTTAATTATATATTTATAATATTAATAGTGTATTAATTAATTATTATCATTTATTATTAATTAAGTTTTGTATTTTAATTTTATAATTCATCTATTTATTAAAATTATAATTGTCTTAAATTTATAACTTTTATAAATTAATTTATATTAATTTGACCTAATTAATGTTTACTTTTACTTTATACTTTTGATGTTGTTGTTTTTCTTCTTTAACTTTTTAATTTACTTTTATTTTAATAACTTTTATTATTTTATTATTATTATTTTTGTTGTGTAATATCCTTCCTCCCAACCCCACGACACACAAAGCAGGAGGTTTCTGGAGTTCTTCTTCGGTGCAACAGAGTAGTGCATGTCAGCTCTCCTCTTTACCAATGGACTTCCAGCAGCGGCGACGGCTCCCCCTAGCAGCTACTAGCGGCGGCCAGTGGCGGACCTTCCCCTGCATCTCCCCTTCACGCAGCAACGCAGGGTGGCGCGGTGGTGCGGTCTCAGCATGCCCTCCACGTGCAGTAGGTCTAGCAGCGAATGCCCATGGAAGCTTGGCTACTCCCTCAAAACAGCGGCCTCCTTCCGCACTGGCTCGACCTCCCCCATAGCAGCGACAAAGCAGCGGTAGGAAAAGGGTCTCTATGGAAAGCTCGTCCTGGTGGTGCGGTCGGCTGAGTTGCTCCTCCTTGGTCCCCAAACGACTTGTGCTAACTCCATTTCCAGCATCCCTCCAACACACAGATCAAAAGAAGCAAAGCTATTACTTGGACAAGCAGTGGAAATCGAGCCAAATGTTCTCCTTTACCAACAGTAGAGTCCGGTTGTAACTAGTTCTTTAGATCTGATAGTGAGTCTTTAATTTTGGGGGTTGAAGGTTGGATTAGTTTTAGGTTGATAATTCCAGGTGGAATGGGGAGTTGGTGTTGAGAAAAGATGGGATGACATCTATTAGTGAGGAATCAACTGATAGAAGCAGGGGAAATGTAACGGTGAGGTACTAAAAAGGTGTTTACGGAGGATAAAGGTAACTGATTATCAGTGAGGAATGAATGAAGGCTGATATCGGTGAGGGTAAGAAAGTAGCTAGGGGCAGCTACTAGTGTGGTCATCTATCGGTAGCTGCAAAAACACCACCACAAACATCAACTCTAATAAAAAATTAATTAATCTAAAAATGAATTGGTGAAACCACTAATTTAGTTTAAAAAAAATCAACACAACTAAAACACAACTAAAATATTAACTAATTAATTTATTAGCAGGATGAAATTATACAATATTAAAGAATTAATTTAAAAAACATAATTTAAAATAATTAATTGAGATAAAAATTTAAAATGAATTAAACATACTTTATTTTAAAAGTTTAAAACAACAAAATTAATTAATTAATTAGATAGCACTGATAATAAAACTAAACAATTAATGAAGTGGAAAATAAAACTATTAAATTAATGAAGTTAATTTATATAAATGGATGAAAATAAAATTATATTAATAACTAAATTAAATCAATTCAATTAGGGTTTGGAATAGGTAATGGTGACAAGGTCACCGGTAAAAGCAAGGTCACCGATACAAGCAAAGTCACTGATACAAGTAAGGAAACAGCAAGGTGCGGATCGGTAGCAAGGCTACTAATAGAAGGGGTTGTATTGGTGATAAAAGAGTATTTGTGAGGAAAGAAAGTGGCACGGGGTCACTGGTACTTAAAAACAAAAGCTCACCGATGCGCCATTCAAATAAAAGCTCATCGGTATGTGATTCTCTCTCAAATTTACCCAAGAGAAGAAGGTAAGACAGTCCTTGTAGTTTAGCTTGGGTTATTGAATCCACAGAGACCTAAAAAGTAACCTTTAGACATGCACATTCTAAGGACTGTTTTTGGCTATGAAGTGGCCAACTTTGGGTTTATTTTAGATGGGTTTAAGTGAACTCTAAGATACTTAAGTGAATTCAAATTAAAAGAATCAGTTGATCCTAGGTTATCGCTCGGGGTGGATTGGACGTATTTTCTTTTTAATGATTTCAAATTCTTAAATTTGAGATGGGATCATTTAAGGAGATAAAACAACATCATCACTTACTGGTTTAATTCCTACACACTTTAATACTAATCACCTATACACTTGAAGGATCAATGTTTTGAGCACTTCAAGGTAAGGGTTTGTATTAGTACTTGAAGTGTGTGGCCTTAAATTCAACAAGGACAATGGAGTTTAAAAATCATCAAATAAAAATCCAAATTAAAGAAGTGATTATACATTAATTAGGTCATAAATAACATCCAATCCAGCCCCTTTCTACTCCCTTGGATCAACCCATAAGTGGGTTATCCCTCCATTGATCTCATGGTTTCAATGGAAGCGGAAAGTAGACTCATGAGGGAGGAAATGGAGAAGTAAAGAAAACAACAAAAATAAAATGATCACTCCACCGTTGTGTGAATAATTTCACAAGGGTTGGTGTGAATAAATTCACACCTTGATACAACGGTATCAATGTGATATTAAGAACAATATAATAAGAGTATAAGAAGAACTTTTATTAAGAAACTAAGTGAATTGAACAACTTACATGTGAAAGACAAAATTGAGGCAACAAAAATGCAGCATAACATTACAATTTGACAAAGCATCCAAGATCTTCAACTCCTTCACCACCACTTCCTTAAATAGTCATTTTGGGATCCTTGGGTCGAGCCTCCAACAGTACAAAGCATCTCAATTAATTTTGGTAGGCCATAGGTGGTGGAAAGCTTGTGGAATTTGAACTTTTCCACATTTGACCCGAGGTGGCAGCCAACTTTCCTTCACCGAACAGACGCGTCTGGAATACCTTCTATAATTCCGAATCAGGGTGGTCCATAGAAGAAGAAAATGTATCTCCTGATGTCTTCTAGTCGCCTGTAAAATTTGGGCCCATTTGGAGTTGTGGATTCCGAAATATGATCAAATTGGTGGACTGTTTTTCTGGGACGCAGAATCTGGCCCAGAATGTTATCTCTACCTTGGGCCGCCTAAATGACCAACATGGATGCCGAATTAGCATTACCTCCTGAAGAGTGATTTTTTCTTGTACATTTCTTCTATCATCTCACGAAATGTGGGATTAATTGGGCCTGTATGTTGGGACCCACATCCTAATCAGTGGGCTGATGTCCAATCTGCCTTCTCCAGAATTGCTTCCTTTCATTTCCAAATATCTCCATCATCCTCCATGAATTCTCCACTGATCCCTGCATCAAACATGTTCATATTTAAGTGTAGATCAATTTCCAAAAATATCAAATTAAAATATGTATAATTAAATTCTTTAAAATCAGATGAATCATTGGGTACTTTAAATGATGTTCAAAAATGTACCACATAATAGTGCATTTTAAGAAGGTATTACAATCATAATGTGAAATGATGTTCAAAGTGTAAAATGCACTAAAATTGTGTTTATTAATAACAAAGAACATGAATATTATGTATATTAACAATGAATATTAGCCTTATTTAGTGGCTAATCACACCCCCCAACTTGAGTTTTTCTAGTCCCGAGCAAAATACATCTCAACAATATGAAATTCGAATTCCCTTTTCCAAAAACATTTTATTACACAATGATCACAAAAAAAACATATACCAAAAAATCATGAAACCCATCAAAATATTTTAATACAAGATAGTTTCATAAGCAGATCCCAATCCCAAGCCCATTCCTTTGATCAAATCCATCATCATACTTCATCCAACTCAATTAGGTGTAATGATGTGTTGTGAATCACAATAGATATGGGGGTTCATTTTCATTCAAGGGGGAAATCATGGAAGTGCTAGGTGGAATCACATTTAATCCTAATATGAGTATTCTTCATCCTTTTTTTTGTTTTTTGTTTTTTCAATATTGCTATAGTAATTGAGATTGCAGTTAATCAAATTAACCCATGTAGCAAGACTTTGCCGATGACTCCCAGACTCAAAGGCCTTAGGGCACCAAGTGAAGCCCACATACTCGGGCATCGTCTCGAGTTAACTTAATCAAAAACAAAGTCATATTACCATAAATAGAGATATATTGAAAAACTCAGTGCTAGACAACTCTAGAGTCACGATCCCCAAGTGCCGAAAGCCTCGCATTTTATCAATCTGTTGCTCTACACGCAATTTTTTATTTTTTTATTTTTATTTTTTTTTATTTTTTAATAATTTTTTTTAGTTTTTTTTTGAATACTCATATTATTCATAAAAATAAAACCAGCCTATTCTATTTATTATGGGACCCCAAAAATTCAAATTAGTACCCCACAGTCTAGAGGACGTGCATTGTGGCATTTTTTTATTTGGATGAAAATATAAACGATGAAATATCACATTAGACAGCCACAATTTCCAAAATCTATGCTCATGAAATTATAAAAGGATTAAAATCAGAATTAGGGTATGCTAAATTATTTGATATTCAGTTTCAAAGTGTGAAATGCGTATTACCATGTTCAAAGTTAATGGAATTTTTCCTTCCATTTAATTATTTTTTCAAATCATTCATTTTTTTTTACACAAAAGCATTTTTTTTATCTCCCCCCCCAACATAAAATAACACTGTCCCCAGTGTTTGAAGAAATAAAAATTTCAAAGGAGTAGAGGCAGATAATGGAAGTCCAAAAAGGAAATTGAAATTGAGTATCATGGAATGAAATCACCTGGTGGTTGAAGTTGAAGTTCTTGCAGCTCCAATTTAGTCCTTTGATATCCATGTCGCTTGCAAAGTTCCCTAGTGGAAAGAGAAAAAAACAAACAAAACAAAACAATATATATATATATAAGTAAATTATAAGTATATATATAAAAATTATAGAATAAGTAAGCACATTAAGCCGTAGGTCAGTGGTAAGTGTGCGCCCCGGTCTCCCTTCGGTCCCGGGTTCGATTCCCCGCTGCTTCGCCGGTTGTGACGGGGTTTGCCCCACGGCCTATGGCGTGGACTTTTTTTTATTATTATTATTTTATTTTTATCTTAACCTATAAAATAATAAAAATAAAACAAAATAAACTGATGATACATTGTATTCTTTTTAAATTTTTGGGTAAGGTATTACTCAAGGATCACACCACGTGACACGGATGAATATGGTGCTCCCCTTTAGTACCCATCCATACTCATTATAGAAGAATAGGTCAATAGTTTATTATTTTTTTTCAAAATATCGAAATGTCTCATTAACCCTATTTAAAATATAAAGTTGATTAAAACAATGAAATTATTGGAAACTTGAAAACCATGGGTTGCCTCCCATTCAGCGCTTTGTTTAACGTTGTTAGCCCGACATGGACCCTAAATCTATTAATTTGTTCCTTGTTCATAGGTTGGCTTAGTTAACTCAACCTCTATTTCCTGTTTATTAAATGATTCAATGAATGGTTTTAACCTTTGACCATTGACCTTGAAAATGTAACCACTTGTGGGATCTTGAATCTCTACTGCCCCATGGGGGAATACATGATGCACTATGAAAGGTCCTGACCATCTAGACCTTAACTTTCCCGGATGTAAATGATGTTTTGAACTATACAAGAGCACAAGTTTTCCCAGTTCAAAATGTTTGACATTGATATTCCTAGATTGGTAGGCTTGAACTCTATCTTTATTGATCCTTGAATTTTCATAAGCCTCCATCCTTAGTTCATCTAGTTCATTGAGATCTAATTTCCTTTTTGTTCCGGCCAATGAGAGATCATAATCCATTTTCTTAATTTCCCAAAAGGCCTTATGTTCAATCTCCACTCACAAATGGCATGCTTTACCATAAACCAACCTATATTGGGACATTCCTAAAATGGTTTTATATGCGGTTATATAGGCCCAAAGAGCATCTAAGAGTTTCTCAGACCAATCTTTCCTAGAGGGGTTGACAGTTTTTTCAAGAATTTGCTTAATTTCACGATTGGCTAACTCAGCTTGACCATTGGTCTGTGGGTGGTAAGCAGAGGACACTTTGTGAGAAATTCCATATTTTTCCATGAGTGATGAGAATGGATGATTGCAAAAATGAGTTCCACGATCACTTATGATAGCCCTAGGAATTCCAAATCTAGAGAATATGTTTTCTTTTAGGAATCTAATCACAGTTTGATGATCATTGGATTTTGTGGGAATGGCCTCAACCCATTTTCAGACATAATCAACAGCTAAGAGTATGTAGAGGTATCCCCGAGAGTTTGGGAAGGGACCCATGAAATCAATTCCCCAACTGTCAAAGATTTCAACCACTAAAATGGGAGTGAGTGGCATTTGATTCATTTTTGTGATGGACCCTACTTGTTGACACCTGGGACAGCTTTGACAAAATGTGTAGGAGTCCCTTGAGAGGGTGGTCCAGAAAAGACCACATTGAAGAATCTTAGCAGATGTTTTCTTAGAGGAAAAGTGACCTCCACATGCCTCACTATGACAGAATTTAAGGATGGACTCTTGTTCAGATTTTGGAACACACCTCCTAATGACTTGGTCAGGGCAAAACTTATAGAGGTATGGATCATCAAACACATAGTGTCTAACATCAGAAAGGAATTTCCTTCGAGCTTGAGTCCCTAAGAATTTTGGAATGACTCCTGTCACTAAGAAATTTGCTATGTCAGCATACCAAGGGCAGTCACTCACAGAGTATAAGTGTTCATCAGGAAACAAATCAGACATAGAAAGGTGATTTGAGTTGTCTTTGAATTCCATCCTAGAGAGGTGATCAGCTAC
Source organism: Viscum album (assembly GCA_963277665.1). NCBI lineage: Eukaryota > Viridiplantae > Streptophyta > Magnoliopsida > Santalales > Viscaceae > Viscum > Viscum album. The sequence continues at coordinate 811,061,246 of OY728122.1, read as the reverse complement.
AACATTTTCAACTCCCTTTTTATCCTTGATTGTGAGGTCAAATTCTTGTAAGAGAAGGACCCACCTAATCAGTCTAGCCTTAGCATCTTTTTTTTTGGAAGAGGTATTTTAGTGCAGAATGGTCAGTGAACACAGTGATGGGTGATCCTAGGAGGTAGGACCTAAACTTCTCTAAGGCAAACACAATAGCAAGTAACTCCTTTTCAGTGGTGGTGTAGTTGATTTGGGCATCATTTAAGGATTTTCTTGCATAAGCAATGACAGAAGGAGTTTTATCACAACGTTGTCCTAACACAGCTCCAACAGCAAAGTCACTGGCATCACACATAAGTTCAAAAGGAAGGATCCAATTTGGAGATTTCATAATGGGAGGATAGGTGAGAGAGGATTTGAGGGTTGAGAATGAACCCTCACAGCTTTTTGTCCAAACAAATGGAGCATCCTTTACTAATAGAGCACAAAGGGGACGGGATATTGAACTAAAGTCCTTGATGAATCTTCTATAGAAACCAACATGTCCTAAGAAAGACCTCACTTCCTTGACAGTTTTGGGTGATGGAAGGTGACGAATGATGTCAACCTTTGCTTTATCAACTTCAATCCCCCTACTCAAGACCAGATGGCCTAGAACAATTCCCTCATTAACCATGAAATGGCATTTTTCCCAGTTTAGGACCAGATTTTTTTCTTCACATCTTGACAAGACTCTCTCCACATTCTTCAGACATCCCTCAAAAGTATCCCCAAACACAGAGAAGTCATCCATTAATACCTCAAGAAAATCCCCTACCATGTCTGAGAAAATTCCCATTATGCACCGCTGGAAGGTTCCAGGGGCATTGCATAACCCGAAGGGCATGCGTTTGAAGGAAAAGGTACCAAAAGGACATATGAATGTAGTCTTCCCTTGATCCTCTAGGGAGACCTCAATTTGATTGTACCCGGAGTACCCATCTAAGAAATAGTAGAATGCATGACCTGCCTCTCTCTCAAGGAATTGGTCAAGGAATGGTAAGGGGAAATGGTCCTTCTTGGTGAATGAGTTTAGTTTACTATAGTCAATGCAGACCCTCCATCCACTACTCACCCTTGTTAGAAGAATCTCTCCATCCTCATTGGTTATCACTGTGATTCCAGCCTTTTTTGGAACCACATGGATTGGGCTCACCCATTCACTATCATCTATGGGATATATGATACCAGCTTTCAACAATTTCAGAAGTTCCTTTCTTACTACCTCCATGATATTAGGATTGAGTCGCCGTTGAGGTTGACGACATGGCTTTGAATCTGATTCCAGAACAATCCTATGAGTCCCGATAAGTGGGCTAATCCCAGTAATATCAGAAAGGGTCCAACCAATGGCTTTCTTATGATTCCTAATGACATCTAGAAGCATCCTCTCATGATTGGATTCAAGAGAAGAAGAAATGACAATATGATGTGTTTGATTTTCCCCTAGGAAGGCATACTTTAGTGCAGCAGGAAGTTCCTTCAATTCAAGATCAGGTTGGTTCAGAATTTCAGCAGAAGATTGGGGCATTGGATCAAGATCAATTTCTTTTTTTAGAGGTTTAGATTGTATTGATTCCTCACATGTAGAAGTTTCAGCTACTAGATTGGCTTGATCAAATTTAGGGAAGGAATTTAGAGGGGTCTCTATGAAATTGGTTTCTTGAAAGGTTTCACTGATTGTTGGACCTAATACTTCATCATAAGAGCAATTTGAAAATGATTCAAGACAAAGAGATAAACTTCCTTCATATGAACAAAGGAAATCAATCTCATTCTGACTTAAACATTCATCAAATATTCCTTGATGTTCCATGGATTCATTATCAATGATTCCTATCATGTTTACTTCATTAATATCCTCATCATCCCCTATTTGTGAGCATGCATTATAGATGTTCAAGTCTAGAATCATGTTCCCAAAGGTGATGGTCATGTTCCCATTTCGGACTCGGATAACAGAGTTGATTGTTGCATGGAAAGGACGACCAAGGATGATTGGGGTTTTTTCCTTATTTCCTAAATTTGGATGGTTGTCAAGGACAATGAAATCAGCAGGGTAGATGATGTTTTCAACCTTTACCAGAACGTCCTTTAAAATCCCCTTTGGAACCCTAATGCTACGATCAGCAAGCTGAAGTGTGACTGATGTGGGTTGGAGCTCTTCTAGGCCTAACTGGCAGTACATAGCATATGGGATGAGATTGACACTAGCACCTAGGTCACACAAGGCCTTGAAAACTTTGCTTTCTCCTAGTTCAACATTGATGTAAGGGAAACCTGGGTCTTTCAACTTAGGAGGAATGGTCCCTTGAATGGTGGTACTCACATTAGAAGCCAAAAGGACTTGGTTTTTATGTGAAAATTTTCTTTTAAAAGTACACAAGTCCTTACGGTACTTTTAGTAGGTAGGTATAGTTTGGATGGCATCGAGAAGGGGTATGTTCAACTTGACTTGTGAAAATATTTCCCTCAACGTTTCACTCAGTTCAGGATTGGATTTCCCCCTCATGCGTTGGGGAAATGGTGCAGGTTGTGGGGTTGTTTGTTGAAGAGTTGTTTCTTTCACATTGTTATCAGTTTCCTCAGTTTGATCTTGTGGTTCATTTGAATTTTCATCCAAGTTTGAATCTCCAGGTGGGTTCTGAATTAGTTGTTCAGGTTTCTCAATTGATTTCCCACTTCTTTAAACAGTCATAGCCTTTAGTTGTTCATGAGTTGTTTGAGCACAACTTGACTATCCCCTTGAAGTTGTGGATGGCACCGCCTGAGTAGGCATGGGTGCCTTTCCTGTTTTGATGGTTTGAAGTTCTTGTTTTACGGAAGAGACTTCTGAGTTCATCCTCTCCATTTGTTTGCATAGTTGTTCTAGTAGGCTTTGTGGAACAGTTTGGGTTGGTGCTTGAGTAGGTTGGTTTATCCCAGGGGGATATTTTGGAGGTGGGATGGTTTGTTGAAAATGGACCGGTGGCTGTTGGTATTGGATAGGTTGGGTTTGGAACTGGTTATGGGTTTGGTAGTTCTGTTGAGGGTAAGGATTTTGCCCTTGTGGTTGGCTATGTTGTTGGTTATCCTTCCATCGGAAGCCTGGGTGGTCATTGTACCTTGGATTGAAGGTGTTTTGGTATTAGGGCTTTTGAAAGTTTAGGGCATTGACTTCCGCTGGGGGTCCTCCTAGAAGAACATCCTTGATGGATGGAATGGTTGGGCAGTTGTCTGTTTTATGGTCATGTTTTTCACAAATTGTGCAAACAAGGTCTACATTTTGGATTTCATGGACTTTCCTAAGGTCTATCTCTTCAACCTTCCTAGAGAGTGCTGCGAGTTTAGCCCTAAGGCTTTCCTCTTCACTAAGTATATGAATTCCAGTGGTTCTTTGTGGCTTTTCAGAATAAGGTGAAGTTCCCCAAGTTTGGTTTTGTTCAGCCAGACTTTCCAGATACTCGTAAGCATCATTTGGGGCCTTGTTTTTAAAAGTTCCATTACACATCATGTCAATGAATTGTTTATTACCCGGACCCAACCCTTCATAGAAAATTCTCACTTGTTCAGGTATGGAAAACCCATGGTGTGGAACCATGTTTAGGGTGTATTTGAACCTCTCCCATGTTTCATAAAATGACTCTCCCTCTTTTTCAAAAAAGTTTTGGATGCTCTTTTTAAGTGCAATTGTTTTGTGATGAGGGAAGTGTTTTTTGTAGAATTCTCTTTGCAGTTGCTCCCAGGAGTGGATTGATCCAGGTCTCAAGTTGTTTAGCCAATTTTTAGCTCGATCCTTTAATGAAAAAGGAAATAGCCTCATCTTAGCGGATTCTAGTTGATGTGGGGGACACATGGTTTCAATAATGTCGTTGAACTCTTTGGCATGAAGGTATGGAATTTCTGAATCCATCCCATGGAAGGTTGGAAGGTGGTTTAGGACATGGGGTTTGAATATGTAGTTGGTGTCTCCTATGGAATTGTGTCTAATGCATGAGGGGGAATTGGTCCAAGCTGGAGTGAGGTAGTCGTTCATGGTTTGATCAACTACATTCCCTAATTTTGGAGCTTCTTGGTTTTGGTTTCCCATTTGATTCCCCCCAGGGTTTACAATTTGATTTTGTGGATGACCCTCCATTGGACTTGTTTCAAGTTCTGACTTTGGGGTTTCAAGAATATTTGAATCTGATTTAAGCAATCCCTTAGGTGCACTTGACTCCCCTATCCTAGGACTTTCCACCCTAACTAGTCTGTTTGAGAAATCGCGGGTGTAGGCGGACATGCGCCAAAACAAAAGCGAGAAAGGGACAAGATAAGAGATCTTGGGTGAGAGTAGAAGAATGGAGGTGAGGAAAGAAGGTTTTTTTTATCTAAGGTACTTACTTGGTCCCCAGAAATGGCGCCAAAATTTGATTCTTGCTCAAATTTACCCAAGAGAAGAAGGTAAGATGGTCCTTGTAGTTTAGCTTGGGTTATCGAATCCACAGAGACCTAAGAAGTAACCTTTAGACACGCACATTCTAAGGACTGTTTTTGGCTATGAAGTGGCCAACTTTGGGTTGATTTTAGATGGGTTTAATTGAACTCTAAGATACTTAAGTGAATTCAAATTAAAAGAATGAGTTGATCCTAGGTTATCGCTCGGGGTGGATTAGACGTATTTTCTTTTTAATGATTTCAAATTCTTAAATTTGAGATGGGTTCATTTAAGGAGATAAAATAACATCATCACTTACTGGTTTAATGCCTACACCCTTTAATACTAATCACCTATACACTTGAAGGATCAAAGTTTTGAGCACATCAAGGTAAGGGTTTGTATTAGTACTTGAAGTGTGTGGCCTTAAATTCAACAAGGACAATGGAGTTTAAAAATCATCAAATAAAAATCCCAATTAAAGAAGTGATTATACATTAATTAGGTGATAAATAACATCCAATAAATCCCCTTGCTACTCCCTTGGATCAACCCATAAGTGGGTTATCCCTCCATGGATCTCATGGTTTCAATGGAAGCGGAAAGTAGACTCATGAGGGAGGAAATGGAGAAGTAAAGAAAACAACAAAAATAAAATGGTCACTCCACTGTTGTGTGAATAATTTCACAAGGGTTGGTGTGAATAAATTCACAACTTGATCCAACGGTATCAAAGTGATATTAAGAACAACATAATAAGAGTATAAGAAGAACTTTTATTAAGAAACTAAGTGAATTGAACAACTTACATGTGAAAGACAAAATTGAGGCAACAAAAATGCAGCATAACATTACAATTGAACAAAGCATCCAAGATCTTCAACTCCTTCACCACCACTGACTTAAATAGGCATTTTGGGAGCCTTGGGTCGATCCTCCAACTGTAAAAAGCATCTCAATAAATTTTGGTAGGCCATAGGTGGTGGAAAGCTTGTGGAATTTGAACTTTTCCACATTTGACCCGAGGTGGAAGCCAGCTTTCCTTTACCGAACAGACGCGTCTGGAAGTCCTTCTAGGAGTCCGAATCAGGGTGGTCCATATAAGATGTAAATGGAGCTCCGGCTGTCTTATAAGCTCCTGTAAAATTTGGGCCCATTTGGAGTTGTGGATTCCGAGATATGATCAAAGTAGTGGACTGTTTTTCTGGGCTGCAGAATCTGGCCCAGAATTTTATCTCTAACTTGGGCCGCCTAAATGACCAACATGGAGGCCGAATTAGCATTAATGCCGGCAGTGTGATTTGTTCCTGTGCATGTCTTCTATCATCCCACGAAATTTGGGATTAATTGGGCATGTATGTTGGGACCCACAGCCTAATCAGTGGGCTGATGTCCAATCTGCCTTCTCCAGAATTGCTTCCTTTCATTTCCAAATATCTCCATCATCCTCCATGAATTCTCCACTGATCCCTGAATCAAACATGTTCATATTTATGTGTAAGTCAATTTCCAAAAATATCAAATTAAAATATGTATAATTAAATTCTTTAAAATCAGATGAATCATTGGGTACTTTAAATGATGTTCAAAAATGTACCACATAATAGTGCATTTTAAGAAGGTATTACAATCATAATATGAAATGATGTTCAAAGTGTAAAATGCACTAAAATGGTGTTTATGAATAAAAAATAACATGAATATTATGTATATTAAAAATGAATATTAGCCTCATTTAGTGGCTAATCAGTATGCGGCCAAAAGAAAAAGGGTCACCGTTAATGCTCGTATACTTCACCGGTAGACTAAAACAAAATTTGGTGACTTAATAGATAATCTTAAAACATAAAATAATATAATTAGTGTTTAAATACTATTAAATAAATAAATAATTAACTAATTGGACTAATAAAATTAAAAGAGAACCAATTAATTTAACTTAAAACAGTAATTATTTACTTAACTAATTACTAGGATGACAAAACACATAATTTACCTATCCTAACCTATTCTAATGTAACATAATTAAAAGATAAAATATTAATATAAAGTCTAAGTAAATTTAATATAAATAAAACAATTAATAATTGTTTAAAATAGTTATTAACTTAAAGTCAAGAATATTAAAATTAACCAAACTAAATAAGACATAATTAAAGTAGAATAAGTTAGTAAGATAAAAATTGTTATTTTGATGACTAAAAATACATAATAAATTATAAAAATTTATTAATTAACAAAGTTAACTATAAAAATAAAAAATTACAATTATTTAGTATAATGTGATCAAATAATTAATGAAATCATTAAAAATTAAGTAAAAAGATGTGGTAAAACTATGTAAAAATAGAGCAACATCAAATTTACCCCACACATAAGCATTGTTTGTCCTCAGACAATCTCATGTTTTATTTTCTTCGAAAAATAGTGAAGTTTATTTATGATTAAGATCACATTGTAACATGTGTTGAACAGTTTCAAACAGAGGGCTCAAAAAGTATGATTAGGATTTTTTAAAGATAACTTCAAATAAGATATTTCCTAGAACAACTAATCAAAGCGTAATCAAGTAGCTAGGAATCATCCAATAATGACAGTTTCCTTCCTCATATGTGTCTCTGCCTAGAAACTCACTACAATTAAAGCATAAGTACTAAATTCAAGAGTGATAATGGGTAAAATATATGTGGAATCAAGACCTTAACAAAAAGAACTTTGTAAAATCACTCATAACATTGGTTCTAAAATAAATAAATATATATATATATATATATTGAACCACCTTATTGATACAACCCAAATGACTGCTATATAAACTAGTTATCCCCTTCTTCATCTGGAGTTCATCGTTCCCCTCACCGTAATGAACTCATTTTTTACCCCAGAAACTTTATTTACTTTTCCCAAGACATGTACATTGTGCTAAGCACTGAGCAATGAATTTATTCAAGATTTACAGAGGTATTATAGTAAATAGAAACACACCCAGCATCTAGGGTCTCAGAGATTCACCGTGGGGTCCCATATGCCCAGTATTACTCCAGTTACAATGGATTTATATAAAACCCATTTACATTAGCTCATTAAGGTGATTATTTTTTTGAAAAGAAAGAAAAATAATGACCTTAAGATAAAATTAAATCTTCCAGTTCCAAAGGTTATGATCAAAAATCCACTAACATGTAACCAAATCACTCTAAAAAACATTACCTATACAAAAATTTTATTTAATCACTAAGAATCTTCACTCAGAAATCATCCACCAACACACCTTTCAGACTCAAATCATGACTTAACATCAAATCAATCATCATCCTAAGGAAAGACTCATTTGAGTTTAGTCTAAGCCTAAAATTATGAATGAATTTTGAAAAAAAATTGACCATTTTTTATGCAACAAGTATAAAGGTAGTGGGAATTGACGAACTCTCAAATAAGCATAGTTATGAAAATTCAAGAATTGACTCCCTCCCCCACACTTAAAACCCATATTTTTCCCCAAATTTGACTTCCAAATATGGAGAAGAACAATAAATCAATTAAAGTTCAAAATATATTTTCAAATAAGTAAATAAATGACATGAATAAGGTTCTAATTATATTTCAACAAGTATGTTTTCCACAAAAATTAATTTACAGCAGGTTCATTAGAAAGTATATGCATTAATAATAAATCCAATGAAAAAGATCTTCCAGTACAGTTCAATCAAGACAAGTAACTTGGAAGTGTACAGTGAACTGGGTGTAAGCAAGTTTAGCACAATTACTTTAGTTATATATTTAGTAAAGCAGAAAAATTTCATGCTAAACACCCCATCATTAATCATATTCATCATACCAGTAGCATGTACCCCCCACACATAATTCCATGCAGTGAATGGGTTTTAACATATCAATGGATTTCAATTAACAGCAACAGGAACATGAAGAATTTTAATTAACAATAAAATGAATCACTAGCTTTTTATAATTAAAATCATGCAACTGAATTTTCAATACTCATAAAGCAGAATTTCTTAGACATGCAGGAATTTTCAGTGAGTAGAATTTTTTTAAAACATTAAGGAGCATTGAAATAAATGAAGAAATTATTAGTTGAGTACTTACCTGAATATGTTTGTCAATTTCCCTCCAGTATGGGAATTCCATTCCTTAAATTTCAGATCATCATCATCCTAAAAATAAAAAACATGTATGCCGGGAAGAAATATCCAGCAAAGACAGAGCATATAGACGGCATCACAGAAGAACTTTATTCAAAGTAAATCAAGAACATAGACAAAAGTAAAAAAAATAAAAAAACATGGGTAGACTCCCAAGAAGCACTGAATTTAAAGTCATTAGTTAGATTTTATTTAATTACATTTTTTTATTTATTAACAAGAGAATATCATGGGTTACCTATCACGACCCATCCTCGAGACCCGTGCCATGACTACGCCATGCCCGCCTTCCCTAGGCCAAGGGCTAACGACTAGCACAAAAGGCGTAAATCCCGATAAAAAGGGAATTCATTACCTTTATAAAAGAAAACAAACAACAGAGAGTACACAAACTGAAGTAAACACTAAGTAAACTGAAAACAGAAGAAGGTGCTGAAAAGTTAATGGGCTAGAATACAAACCCAACTAAAGTTGCAGTACAACTGAAGGTAAAGTATAACTCAAGGACAATAGTTGAATGTTGACAAGCCACTCATGGATCGTCCTCCGGCTTCCGACCTGAAGGGTAGGTATAGATCTCCTCCTAAGCACTCCACGTTCGTCTGTCTCCTCTGGGTACCGACTCGACGTGATATCCACCTCTGGGCACCGACTCGTTGTGAGATCCTCCTCCGAGTACCGTCCAGCACTACAGGCCTCAACCACGATCAGTGATGTCCGTCATCTGCTATCAACACAATGTAGTGCGGGCGAAGCCCGTGCAGGGGTGAGTATACAATACTCAGTAGGGACCCCGGGACCCCCGAAGGTCTCCCTGAATCCATAATGGATAACCAAAAAAGAAAGATACAATCACTAAGTAACAAAATAATCTACTTAGGTAAATTCCCATACATATAACTAAGTCGTCAAATCCATTTCAGCTCCAACTCACGAGCTCTAGTACAATCCAGTCCACTCAGGAAAGAAAAACAGAACCCACATAGTAAATTATGACCCAATCCACACAGGAAAGCATAATCCAATCCACATAGGATATCAAGTCAATCACATAGAACATAATGATTGATAGTCAAGACTCAGCTCACACAGGTATCCATTTTCAAAGAGGGGTGGAGATGATTAGATGTAGCCTTTGAATCATCTCCACTACCGAACCCACGTTGGATCCATGTTTAGTATTCCTCGCTGCCGAACCCATGGAGGATCCAAGTATAGTTGTCATCATCGTCAAACCCATGAAGGATCCTAACACGGTATTCGAACCCACAAAGGATTCCAGTTAAATAGTCATCCTCGTCGAACCCACAGAGGATCCCAATACGGTAGTCATCCTCATCGAACCCACAGAGGATCCCAGTACGGTAGTCTTCCTCATCAAACCCACAGAGGATACCAGTACGGTAGTCATTCTCGTCGAACCCATGGAGGATCCCATTACAGTCGTCATCGTCGTCGTAGTCGCAGCCAGCTCTAGGGTTCACACACACAGCACGCTCGTTCCGGGAGGATCTGCTCCACGAGCCAAGGCGTCGATACATCAATTGTCACGTATACCAGATTTGATGTATCGCAATGTTCCAACACGTCTAAAGGAACTCAATGCGACATATGGCACGTCAATCAGACGCTCGGTCTGAGTGTTATTGGTCTTTTCCTTCCAGGTGCCCGGTTGGTTTTTAAGTCAAAACCAACATGACCATACTCCAACTGCATCCAAACCTCGATCGGAGTTAGACAAGACGACTGTCTCACTAAGAGGAATCCAACAAAGTCGACGGCAAGTCAATCGGACGTCCAGAGCTCAAGTTATAAGAGTTTTCGCTCCTAGGGCCAGGTTGGTATCGTGTTCGAACCAACCCAGCCAAACGCAATGTTCTCTGAAACCTTGAGTGTAATATTCCGAAATGACTGCCTCAATCCAAGGATCGCATCTCAATTGACGGTGTGCCAATCGGAGTCACGTAGCCCATGTTATTGGCCTTTGAATGTAGCTGTCTGATTTTAGGGGGTTTTGGGGCCCGGACCGACCAGGCCCGAGACCCCCAGGGTCAGCCCGAACTGGGTTGACCCGGCCTGGCTTTGGGTCCTGCCCACTTCGGCGCGGACCAGACCAGCGGGAGCAGCCCGGCCCAGCGGTTACGGCCTGGCCTAGCGGCTGGGCACCCCGACCCAGTGCGAGAGGCCCGGCTCGGCTGGGCGCTCGGTCCGTGACCGAGCGGCGCGAAGGTGGGGGGAGGGGGGGCTTCCCCCCTCGCTTTGTAATGGTGGACCCCATGTGGGGGACCGCCCTGTCTGCCATCGGGGATTTCGACCCCCAGAATTCTGAACGCCCGGCCAGGTTGGCCAGCCGGTGTGCCGCCGCGGGGCCCCCTTCATGGGTCCTGCCTTCCAACCGCCTGCGGCCGGTTTATCCTGCCGCCTCCAAGTATTCCGACATGGCCAATGGGGCCACGACTCTTGATGCTCCGGCATCCGAGGAGTTCGGCCACCCCATGTTTTGACTATCGCGGCCTTAGGTCGTGGCCCTTCTTCGACAGGCGCGGCGCGTCGGCGCCGCACCCCTCCATCACGGCCTGCTTCGGCCACAACATTCCTTCGAGTTCTTCGGTGCCGTGTGACGGTGCCATGCACCACCTCTGCAACTCTTTTCGTTCCCGCGTGGTGCATAGGCACCTCGCCATTTTTTTTCTAGACAAAACGAGTACAACAAAAAAAGGGGGAGGGGGTCGGCCGTGTTCGTGCGGTCCGTCCCCCTCCCATTAAATCGATAACAAGCGGCTAAAGGATTAACGGTGAACGCAAAAAAATATTCACGAACATAAAATAAAACCCCTACCACGATAACGAGTTGACAATCAGTGAGCATTGCGGAAAACGATGTCGTGGGATGTGGATCTATACACGTTGATAGAGATCGTCCGAGGTGGAGTTGCATCTCACACCGGCTGCGGAGAGGAGAAGAAAGGCACGACGATCTCTCCATGCGGTGACGATGTTCTTCATCGAGGCCTTGACATTCCTTGCGTTCTCCAACGAAGAATATGAAGATCCCCAATGCTTTGTGTATTTTCTCCCAATCCTTCTCACACAACAACCCCCCAAAAAAATAATGTTCACCATTATTTTATTAATCCCAAGCCATAAATTGAAAATTCAAATCTTAATTAAATACATTGATTAAATTAATCAAATAATTTGATGAGAGAGTTGAATTTTAATTAAGAGTGGGAGAGGATGACTTACACATTTAGGTGATTAATGTGGTGTTAGGAAATTTAAGTTGGTGGGGGCTTGTGTGGGCCCCACCCCAACTTCCTCACAACTTCTTTTCCCTTAACTCTTAAAACACTAGTGGTGTAAATAAAATATTATTGTAAAACAACTATATTTTTATTCTTCACATTTATAACAACTCCTCCCGAGAAAACGCACCTCCGGAAAAGGTGTTCCTAATCAATTACCGGTGTTGCGGTTTCATCGGTGCCCTAGGATTTCGATTCCGAGGACCAGTTCAAAAGTTCGGAAAACTCGCTTGTTCATTCACTGAACGTACCCGAGATAAACTTCGGAAAATGATTCCAGGAACACCGGGCCTCAGAATCAGGTTCCGTCAGAAACTGCATACTCAAAAAATCCCAATGAAATTAAGAAAAAAAAATTCCTTGAAATTTACGTGTCATTACATTACTCCCACCTTAAGAAGTTACGTCCCTGTAAAGATACATAACAAACTAGAAGAACAAATGAGGTTACTGAGCACGCATCTAACCCTCATGCTCCCAAGTGCTCTCTTGGAGGTTCCCGTGCTGCCACCTGATCCACACTAGAGGAATCGACTGCCCATATAGGACTCGCTCCTGTCGATCCTCGATCTCCACCAGGACCTCCACAAAAGTCACCTCATTGTCAATTTCTAGCATTCGATGGTTGATGATATGCTTCGGTTCATGCACGTATCTCCTTAGCTAAGATAAGTGGAAGTTGTCGTGCACCTGGTGTAACTGATGTGGATGGGTCAAGCGGTAAACCACCTCGCCTACCCTGTTGAGGACCTAGAATGGTCTGATGAAACACGAATATAACTTGCCGCCATGGCCAAATCTCTGTAATCCACGTCGAGGTGAGACCCATAAGAAAATGTGGTCACCATCCTCGAACTCTAGTGATCTCCGCCTCTTGTCAGCATAAGACTTCTGTCAGCTCTGAGCTGTCCTCATCCGCTCCTGGATGACCTGAACCTTCTCTGGTCCTACAAGAGCTTCTAAGATTTCTTCTTTGCCGATATGAGAAATCCAGTCACATCCCATGGATGAACCACGTTCTTTGCCTAATACAGTCAATCTTGACATGGATGATACTAATCCATACCAAGGATGACGTCGTAAGGCCTCGACGCTACTACCAAGAGATCTGACCATTACTCTCACCTCCAAGGGTTGAGTCACACAGTCGGTATCAGTGTGTGGTCACTGGGTCTCCTCCAGTATGTATATCAAAAGTGAGGGTCAAGTAAATAGTTTTAAACCAGAACCTCTTAGTATCAACTACATAAAAAAAGGACAGGGAACAAAATTTCACAAGAACAATGTCTTTTATTACTGAAGCTCAAGGTACAAAGACACAAAACATCAATAAATATAGAAGAAACATGAACAAAAGTCCCCATGTCTCAAGCTATTCCCGCTCTTGTCCATATGCTCCTGGAGCTCCATGGTCCTAAGCCTCAGCTGCCTAAAGCTGAGCTCTCCCCTATCCACCAGTTCCCTGCGGTCGGGGTGGTCTCCCTGGTGGTGGTGGTTGTAGGGCCTCAAAGTGTCGCCCACCACCCATTGCTCGGCCTGCTCCTCTGCCTCGTTCCCCTGCTCCCTGCGGACCACCATGGTCAAACCTCTGCCTGGGAGGTCCCTCTACCGCCTGCTGCTCATCTACAGGACGAGTCTGGCAGTCTCGAGCCATGTGTATAGCATCCCGTCTTTTTATAACATAACTTTTCATTCCATTACACGGAACTGAGGATCTTTAAGGTTTAGTGTCTTGGAAACAAGGAACATAAAACATGAAAAAAAACATTCTTCTTAAACACTTGAAAGGCTTCTCCTCATGTTCACCCTAGGCTCATTACTGCATCTCATAACCTGGGGACATACATCAAAAGGAAGGGTGAGCAGAAGGCCCAGCAAGGGAAACAAGTGAAACATTTTACATATGAACTTGAGATACATCAATAAAGTCATGAAAAGAACTTTAATGCATGAAAATGAAATCATTAGGCATATCATAATAAAAATAAAACTTTTTCATAACTTGAAGATTTGGTTACATCATTTAACATAGACAATCATGAAAATATCACCAAGGTCCATCCCCAAGGTGTCATTTTAAAATTACCAAGGTTATTCACCAAGGTATCGTGAAAATTGTAATCTCTAGTGGTTACATCATTACCCAATGCATTGGAGCGCTATCAGGGAGCACCCTTAAATTTGCCTTTATTATCATGTGAGCCACATATATCATCATCAAACATTTCATAAATAACCCATATAGCATAAAGGAAATGGGTTTCATTTCATAATCATAACTTTTTAAAAACTGCTTTAAAGACATTATCTTTATATCACTTTAAAACCCACAGAAAAGGAAGGTGGGTCTCATGTATGTAAATACCAGAATTTAAAATAGAACATTTTGGTATATATGTGAATACCACTTTAGAAGAAAGAGCTTTGAGTATTCACTTAATAAAATAAAAGGACTTTAGAAAAAGAGATAGACATTTTGAGACAGAAATTCTGCAGCATAACGGCAATGTTCCGAGGTTTTAGAAGACATTAAAAGAGATGTAAAATGGGTCAAACATTCATAAATGACCCATAAAATAGTACATGGACAGAATAAGAAGGATACATGATCATGGTAATGAGATTTCAAGGACATACCATTTGAAATGAAAAACATGGAAGGAAGAAAAAAAATTAGATTTCTCTTATGAAAGTTCGGCAGCCTAACGGCGTTACTTAAACCTCAACAAAATGATTTGAAAAGATCAAATAGGATCTCTCATCATGTTAACATAAGAGTTCAGTATAATAGATATAGAGATAATTCCCCAACATAACAAAAAGGAACTTGAAAGAATTGACATGAAAGTAGAACTTCAAAACGAGAAGGGTGAAGAACCACTTAAAAATTCGGCAGCCTAACAGCGCCACTTAAAACATCAAAATACTGAATTGAAGAGATCAAATGGGGTCTCTCATCATATGAACATAAGAGTAAAGTATGATATATATAGAGATCATACCCCAATATAACAAAAAAGAACTTGAAATAATTGACATGAAAATAGAACTTCAAAACGAGAAGGGTGAAGAACCACTAAAAATTCGGCAGCCTAACGGCGCCACTTAAAACATCAAAATACTGAATTGAAGAGATCAAATGGGGTCTCTCATCATATGAACATAAGAGTCCAGTATGATATATATAGAGATCATACCCCAATATAACAAAAAGAAACATGAAAGACTTGAATGAAAATAGAACTTGAAAACGAGGAAGGTGAAAGAATCCCTTAAAAATTCGGCAGCCTAACGGCGCCACTTAAACATTATTAAAACGAATTGATGAGAGCAAGGGGGGTCTCTCATCATATGAACGTGAAATAGGCAGTAGGATGAATATAAAAGAACATCCTCCAACATAAGAACATGGAGTATAAAAGAAAAGACATAAAA
Organism: Viscum album; assembly: GCA_963277665.1. Lineage (NCBI taxonomy): Eukaryota > Viridiplantae > Streptophyta > Magnoliopsida > Santalales > Viscaceae > Viscum > Viscum album. Next base: position 811,045,935 of record OY728122.1, on the reverse strand, counting down.
GAGATTACTTGAAAAGAAAGAGAGAGGTCGGATCCCTTACCTTAAAATGTAACTCTTAAACTTCAAAGGTTGGGACCTTGAGGGCTTGGGGGCACCTTGAGAGGACTCCTTGAGAGGTAATGAGACCAGAAATTCGTTGGGAATGAGTGGGGAGTCGAATGGATGAGAGGAGGGCTTGGTATTTATAGGGAAAGTGAGGGGACAAGGCATTAATGGCCAAGGGACACCTCACATGTGCTTTTCTCAAACCCATGTGCTCTCCCTTGTCATTTATCATGGAGTTAGGCCACATGGGGCCCCCAAAACAATAATTCATCACCCTTGGCCGGCCAACCCTCAAAAGATCTCATGACATCATCATGACACCGTTATGATGTCATTAAACATACCGAAACCCTAAAACTGTATTTTTACTATTCACTGAAAATTCAACTTTCTCAGAAAAATCCCAAAATTTCACATTAACCAAATATCAATGCTCTGATTTCAAAAATGAAATCCATTTTTTAAAAATAATTTTCTAAATAATTTTAATTTAATTTTTAAATAAAAACACTATTAATCGAAAATTCATTTTTTCAGAAAAAACCCCAAAAATTACCATAACATAATATCGATGCTCTAAGTTCAAAAATAAAGTCATTTTTATAAAAATAATTTTCTAATTATTTTTAATTAAATTTTTAATTAAAAAACACTATTCACCCGAAAAAACTAATACTTGAATAATAATTAATGAAACCGTTATTTAACTATTTTATTGAATCACATTACTTAATCAAGGTTCCTAGATTATTTTAAAACTTTCTTTATGTGAGATTACTAATCCATTTGGTCATATTACTAATCCTAATCATAAAATCACTATTCATAATTTACTATTCATCAAAAATCAAGTTGATCTTATTAGACTCTAAATTTAGTACTGAACATAATTGCAGAAGACCATTTTTTGAAAATCATTACACATTTTTAATTATTTAGGGTTTACATAAACATATTTAAAATATCCTTTTTCTAAAATTCATCAAAAATATGCATACTATATTTATCCGGTCATTTCAAAATTCATAAACTTCATCATAAGAAGAAATCCCAATTTTTATTTAAAACAAGGATTACACAAGGTAGTTACGGTCTCGTTACATAACCCCTTATAATACCAGCATAGGACCTAAGAGTAAGGTGTGCTAGGGTGATAGAAGCTTGGGGCGGCTCAGTCAACATTGCCCGAGTAGTAATTTCTATCAGTTTGAACTTCTCAAGAAGGCGATTTCGTTCCAGCTTCACATGATGAAGTTCGGCTTGGATTTGATCCAGAGCAAAGCCCAGTGGTGCTACCTCCTTCCCAAGCTCTGTTAGATGGGCTTCGATCGGTCCAAGACTACTAGGTGAGGCCATCGAATCTTCTTTCTATAATAATTAACCAAGATTACTTATATTTAGAGACAATAATCAAAACATTTTGTTCACATCGGTCATGTTGACCGATGGTTATATAATAGTCAAAACCCACTGATCTCATTTTAATTATAATCATGTTTATCAAATAAAACATTTTTGTTGAGTATAACAATAACACATAAAATTAGGAAACAAAATTTATTTAAAAATTTCGGGTCGTTACAATCTTCCCCCCTTAAGAAATTGCGTCCTCGCAATTTTAAAATTGGGTTTTGAAATTTCATTGAAAGTCCCACATCGGAAAAGGAGTCAGTAAAACTATTACTTTAAAATAAAGAAAGGGAAGTACAATGGTCACCCGAGTTAACCCACACTAGGGTTCCATGTAGGAAAACATGGACATGGAGGAAAAAACAAAGGGTCAAGTTCTGAGGGAGAGTGATAGAGAACATGATTAGGAGAAAGTTAACCATGAGAAAATCCCAAACTTATGAAGTGTGTAAACGGTCTTTGATTACCTAGTAGGAAACGTAAACCAACAACATTTTTGTTTTACATTTCATTTCATAATTTTGAGGATTTCATTTACTACATAGAAAAAAAACATAAGAAAATATACCTACCTTCAAGTAGAGTTTCATCCTTTAACAAGTCCCTACCAACACTAATCTTTTCTCCAAATGATGAGAATTCAAAAACACTTGGTCTCATAAAAGCACAAGAATCATCTTCTATAGAATCACATAATCTACAAAAGATTAACTATCTATTTCTTCTATCTTTAAACATTATCCCAAAAACAGAAAGGTTAAGGTAAAACAACTCTTCAAAAAGAAAGAATCCCATAGGAATGGAAACTACTTTTAAATCATCAAAGTTCCATGGTACTACCCAAAGTTCATCATAGACCATTCCATAAATAACGGTCCTTAAAATTCCTCAAAACAAACCAAACTAAGATTGAAACCCAAATACAATAAGGATTTGATAACATAGTCTTCCAAAACAACTTCATTGTTCATCTCCAGACAACATCAACCACTCCTAACATCTTATAAAAAAGTAGCTAACCAAAACATATTTTACCCAAGATAGGTTAGTCATTCCCATAAGTAACCTAAATTACTATAAGTTCACCTTAAATTCATCGATTCTTCAAAATATAAGTCAACCTTACTCCTCAATGAAAACACCGTAGTAATCTATTTACCTCGATCAAATATGGTTCCCAAAATAATGAACGTCTTCCAAAATAATAATCATATTTTAATCCCCTAATCATCCCTGTCATATTAATACGAAAATCGTCGCATTTCCTATCACATTGGTTGTCGGAACATGTTCTTCCATTTCTCACCATTAACTAAGAAGAGAAAGCATAATTAGGGGCTTAAGTACTTAGCTAATAATCATGAAAAGGAACTGAAAGCCTATAAGGATAACTTGTATATGAAAGGTATACCCTAACTTGTGATCTCCTAGGTTCCCATCTAGGTTATGAATGATCATATATTCTTATGTGAACCTTTATTTTATTTTATCTTTGTTCCTTTAACAATGGTTCATACCAAGCTTATGAATTTACCAAAGCATATCCCCCGGGAGTGTCGTAACCAAGAGTGTAGCAAGGCCCGTTGTCATGTACCAGTTCCCGTTCGAGTCTAGCTCAAAGCGGTGTTTTCGGGTTTTACCCCTATGTACATCTGTGCCAGAGCCACCTCTACCTGCTCGTATCCAGACAGGGATGTATTTGCTTGGCAACCCCTTACTCAATACTCACCAAAATACCAGGAAGATTTCCTATATTAAACTTTTCTATAGGGTTCCTCCTAGAGTTTTCATATCCTAATTTCCACAAATAACTAAACCATCCTTTGATACCAACTATAGCATCCCGTCTTTTTATAACATAACTTTTCATTCCATTACACGGAACTGAGGATCTTTAAGGTTTAGTGTCTTGGAAACAAGGAACATAAAACATGAAAAAAAACATTCTTTTTAAACACTTGAAAGGCTTCTCCTCATGTTCACCCTAGGCTCATTACTGCATCTCATAACCTGGGGACATACATCAAAAGGAAGGGTGAGCAGAAGGCCCAGCAAGGGAAACAAGTGAAACATTTTACATATGAACTTGAGATACATCAATAAAGTCATGAAAAGAACTTTAATGCATGAAAATGAAATCATGAGGCATATCATAATAAAAATAAAACTTTTTCATAACTTGAAGATGTGGCTACATCATTTAACATAGACAATCATGAACATATCACCAAGGTCCATCCCCAAGGTGTCATTTTAAAATTACCAATGTTATTCACCAAGGTATCGTGAAAATTGTAATCTATAGTGGTTACATCATTACCCAATGCATTGGAGCGCTATCAGGGCGCACCCTTAAATTTTCCTTTATTATCATGTGATCCACATATATCATCATCATACATTTCATAAATAACCCATATAGCATAAAGGAAATGGGTTTCATTTCATAATCATAACTTTTTAAAAACTGCTTTAAAGACATTATCTTTATATCACTTTAAAACCCACAGAAAAGGAAGGTGGGTCTCATGTATGTAAATCCCAGAATTTAAAATAGAACATTTTGGTATATATGTGAATACCCCTTTAGAAGAAAGAGATTTGAGTATTCAATTAATAAAATAAAAGGACTTTAGAAAAAGAGATAGACATTTTGAGATAGAAATTCTGCAGCATAACGGCAATGTTCCGAGGTTTTAGAAGACATTAAAAGAGAGGTAAAATGGGTCAAACATTCATAAATGACCCATAAAATAGTACATGGACAGAATAAGAAGGATACATGATCATGGTAATGATATTTCAAGGACATACCATTTGAAATGAAAAACATGGAAGGAAGAAAAAAAATTAGATTTCTCTTATGAAAGTTCGGCAGCCTAACGGCTTTACTTAAAACATCAAAATACTGAATTGAAGAGATCAAATGGGGTCTCTCATCATATGAAAATAAGATTCCAGTATGATATATATAGATATCATACCCCAATATAACAAAAAGGAACATGAAAGACTTGAATGAAAATAGAACTTGAAAACGAGGAAGGTGAAAGAATCCCTTAAAAATTCAGCAGCCTAACGGCGCCACTTAAACATTCTTAAAACGAATTGATGAGAGAAAGGGGGGTCTCTCATCATATGAACATGAAATAGGCAGTAGGATGAATATAAAAGAACATCCTCCAACATAAGAACATGGAGTATAAAAGAAAAGACATAAAAGAGATTACTTGAAAAGAAAGAGAGAGGTCGGATCCCTTACCTTAAAATGTAACTCTTAAACCTCAAAGGTTGGGACCTTGAGGGCTTGGGGGCACCTTGGGAGGACTCCTTGGGAGGTAATGAGAGCAGAAATTCGTTGGGAATGAGTGGGGAGTCGAATGGATGAGAGGAGGGCTTGGTATTTATAGGGAAAGCGAGGGGACAAGGCATTAATGGCCAAGGGACACCTCACATTTGCTTTTCTCAAACCCATGTGCTCTCCCTTGTCATTTATCATGGAGTTAGGCCACATGGGGCCCCCAAAACAATAATTCATCACCCTTGGCCGGCCAACCCTCAAAAGATCTCATGACATCATCATGACACCGTTATGATGTCATTAAACATACCGAAACCCTAAAACTGTATTTTTACTATTCACTGAAAATTCAACTTTCTCAGAAAAATCTCAAAATTTCACATTAACCAAATATCAATGCTCTGATTTCAAAAATGAAATCCATTTTATAAAAATAATTTTCTAAATATTTTTAATTTAATTTTTAAATAAAAACACTATTCATCGAAAATTCATTTTTTCAGAAAAAACCCCAAAAATTACCATAACATAATATCAATGCTCTGAGTTCAAAAATAAAGTCATTTTTATAAAAATAATTTTCTAATTATTTTTAATTAAATTTTTAATTAATAAACACTATTCACCCGAAAAAACTAATACTTGAATAATAATTAATGAAACCGTTATTTTACTATTTTATTGAATCACATTACTTAATCAAGGTGCCTAGATTATTTTAAAACTTTCTTTATGTGAGATTACTAATCCATTTGGTCATATTACTAATCCTAATCATAAAATCACTATTCATAATTTACTATTCATCAAAAATCAAGTTGATCTTATTAGACTAAAAATTTAGTACTGAACATAATTGCAGAAGACCATTTTTTGAAAATCATTACACATTTTTAATTATTTAGGGTTTACATAAACATATTTAAAATATCCTTTTTCTAAAATTCATCAAAAATATGCATACTATATTTATCCGGTCATTTCAAAATTCATAAACTTCATCATAAGAAGAAATCCCAATTTTTATTTAAAACAAGGATTACACAAGGTAGTTACGATCTCGTTACATAACCCCTTATAATACCAGCATAGGACCTAAGAGTAAGGTGTTCTAGGGTGATAGAAGCTTGGGGCGGCTTAGTCAACATTGCCCGAGTAGTAATTTCTATCAGTTTGAACTTCTCACGAAGGCGATTTCGTTCCAGCTTCACATGATGAAGTTCGGCTTGGATTTGATCCAGAGCAAAGCCCAGTGGTGCTACCTCCTTCCCAAGCTCTGTTAGATGGGCTTCGATCGGTCCAAGACTACTAGGTGAGGCCATCGAATCTTCTTTCTATAATAATTAACCAAGATTACTTATATTTAGAGACAATAATCAAAACATTTTGTTCACAGTGGTCATGTTGACCGATGGTTATATAATAGTCAAAACCCACTGATCTCATTTTAATTATAATCATGTTTATCAAATAAAACATTTTTGTTGAGTATAACAATAACACATAAAATTAGGAAACAAAATTTATTTAAAAATTTCGGGTCGTTACAATGTGAACCTGCCCGCCGCATGCATAGCACTGCCTGCTTCTTGTGTGGCTTGCTCTCCTTCATGTGCACCGTACAATCGAATCTACATCCTGAGATTGCTCATTTGATGGTCTGGACCGCTTGGACCTCTACGTCATCTGTCTACTGCTAGCTGCACAAGACTCCTATATGGGTCGCCCTGCGGAGGGTCTCACTACTGGTGACTGCTCGGCGAGAAAACACTCTACGAGAAGGGATCTCTACAACACCCCCGCCTGCGTCGGGATGTTGAGGGAGATCATCAAAGCCCTGATATCATACATCAGTCCCTACTCGATGGTCTGGGACCTGATGAATGGGTCTTGTACCATATCTGTGGAGTAGCGCGAGAGATCAGTAAACCTTTCCGAGTACTTGGCCACAGTCATGCTGCCCTGCTGCAGTTGTAGTAACTCCTGAATGCACACCGCATTGAGGGTGGATGGAATGAACTCCGAGAGATAGAGGTTCTCGAAGTCCGACCATAGGAGGGATTCCTCATCGTGCACGTGTAGCATCATTCGCCACCATCTACCTGCTGCCGCGTATAGGAGAATCGCTGCATGGATCACTTTGAGGTCAGCTGGTGTCCCTACTAACATGAAAACTCATACAACAGCCTCCATCCAATCCTCGGCTACCTGAGGGTCCGTCTCCCCATGGAACATGGGTGGTCTCTGACACTGAAACTCCTGAAGTGAACTAATGCAACATGCACTCTCAGCAGATGGGGCTGGTAGCATCGGTGGCTCAGCGGGTAGAGGTACCACCGGTGCCTCCACTATAATAGGTCCCTGCACCGAGGCCTCGTCGTTCGGTGGGCTGTCATCTCACACAAAGCTCGGAACCCTATCTGGCTGCCATTGTGGGGCCATCCTGAAAAGAGATAAGTGAACCATGGTCAATACAGTATACCTGGTGATCTGACACAATGTAATTACAAAGAAAACTTTTGAAACACACATGCAATCAATGTTTTCGTGCACTGAGTCAGAAATCAGAAGTCAGGTTCCTAGTGTATGGATACGTCGACCGCCGCCCCAACACTGGACTCCCTAAACTGATAACCACACTCAATACCCTTAACACTATTGCTTCACCAATAAGAAATATCATAGTCCTAAGTTCTGTGGTAGAACTACACTCCTCTGATACCAATTTCTCACGACCCGTCCTCGAGACTCGTGCAGTGACTACCCCAAGCCTGCCTTCCATTGGCCATGGGCTGGAGACTAGCACCAAAGGTGTAAATCCTAATAAAAAGGGAAGGAATTTCCTTTATAAAAGAAAACAAACACCACAGAGTACGCAAACGGAAGTAAACACTAAGTAAACTGAAAACAGAAGTAAGTGCTGAAAAATAAATGGGACAAAATACAAACCCAACTAAAGGTGCAATAAAATTGAAAGTAAATTAAAACTGAAGGACAATAGCTAAAAGGTGAAAAGCCGCTCTTGGATCGTCCTTCGGCTTCCTACTTGAAGGATGGGTACATACTTCTTCCACAACACTTCAGGTCCGTCCATATCCTCCGGGTACCGACTCGACGTGATATCCACCTCTGGGAACCGACTCATCATGAGATCCTCCTCTGGGAACCGTCCAGCTCTACAATCCTCAACCACGATCAGTGATGTTCGTCATCTGCAACCAACACAACGTAGTGCGGGCGAAGCCCGTGCAGGGGTGAGTATATGATACTCAGTAGGGACCCCGAGACCCCCGAATGTCTCCCCGAATCCACAAAGTATATACCACAAAGAAAGATACAATCACGAATTAACAACCTACTATACATAGGTATATGCCCTAACATACACCTAAGTCATCAAATCCAGTTCAGCTCCAACTGATGAGCTCTAGTACAATCAAGTCCACTCAAGAAAGAAAAACATAATCCACATAGGAAATTACAACCCAATCCACAAAGGAAAGCATAATATAATCCACGCAGGATATCAAGTCAATCAAATCAAAGATAATGATTGAAATTCAAGACTCGGCTCACACAGGTATCCATTTACGAAGAGGGTTCGAGATGATTATATGTAGCCTCTGAATCATCTCTTCTACCGAACCCACATAGGATCCATGTTTACTAGTCCTCGCTCTGATCCCATGGAGGATCCAAGTATAGTAGTCATTGTCGTCGAACCCACGGAGGATCCCAGCACGGTAGTCAAACCCATGGAGGATTCCAGTACAATAGTCGTCCTTGTTGAACCCACGGAGGATCCTAGTACGGTAGTCATTCTCGTCGAACCCACAGAGGATCCCAGTACAGTAGTCGTCCTCGTCGAACCCCAAATAATCCCATTACGGTATTAATTATCGTCGAACCCACGAAGGATCCCAGTACAGTCGTCATCTTCGTCGCAGTCGCAGCCAACTCTAGGGTTCCCGCACACAGCACACTCATTCTGGGAGGGTCCGCTCCACGAGCCAAGGGGTTGATACATCAACTGTCACATAGACCAGAGTTTATGTATTTCAATGTTCTATCACGTCTATAGGAACTCAACGCGACAGACGGCACGTCAATCGGACGCCCGGTCTGAGTGTTATTGGCTTTTTCGTTCCGGGGGACCGGTTGGTCATTAAGTTAAAACCAACCCAAACATAATCCAACTACGTCCAAACCAAGAGAGGATTAATAAAAAAGGACCGTCTCACTAAGAGGAATCAAACAAAGTCGACGGCACATCAATCAGGCGTCCGGAACTCAAGTTATAAGTGTTTCCGCTCAGAGGGCCCGGTTCATTTTGTGTTTGAACCAACCTGGCCAAACCCAAAGTTCTCCGAAAAATTGAGTTTAATATACCGAAACAACCTCCTCGATCCAAGGATCTCATCACAATTGACGGTGCACCAATTGGATGCTCGTAGCCCATGTTATGGGCCTTTGAACATAGTTGTCTGATTTTAGGGGGTTTGGGGCCCGGACTGACTCGGCCCGAGACCCCCTGGGTCGGCCCGAACCGGGTCGACCTGACTAGGTTTCGGGTCCAGCCCACATGGGCGCGGCCCAGCCCAGCGGGCGGCCCAGCCCAGCGCGAGCGGCCCGACTCGGCTGGGCGCTCGGTCCGTGACCGAGCGGCGCGAAGGGGGAGGGGCTGCCCCCTTGCTTTGTAACAGTGGCCCCCCATGTGGGGGAATTCCTGTCTACCATCAGGGGTTTCGACCCCCAGAATTCTCAATGGACAGCCCGGTTGGCCGGCCGGTGTGCCTCCACGGGACCCCCTTCATAGGTCCCTCCTTCCAAGCGCCGGTGGTTGGTTTATCTGGCCGCCTCCAGGTCTTCCATCGCGGCCAAAGGTGTCGCGGCTCTTGATGATCCGGCGGCCTGGGTGTCCGGCCGCCCCCGGTTGTTGACCACCATGGCCTTAGGGCATGGCCCTTCTTCGACCTGCACGACGCGTAAGCGCCACGCCCCTCCGTCATGGCCTGCTTCGGCCGCATCTTTCCCTCGAGTTCTTCGGCGCGGCACGACGGCGCGGCACACCCCCTCCGCGGCTCTTTTCGTTCTCGCGCGGTGCATCGGCACCATGACACTTTCTTTCAAGCCACAATTAGTACAATAATAAAAGGGGGAGGAGGGTAGACCATGTTCACGTGGTCCGTCCCCCTCCTGTTAAATCGATAAAAAGCGGCTAAAGGTTTAACGATGGACGCAAAAAATATTCACGAACATAAAATCAAACCCCTACCTCGATAACGAGTTGACGATTGGTGAGAGTTACGGAAAAACACATCGTGAGGTGAGGCTCTGTACATGTTGACGGAGATTGTCCGAGGTGGAGCGACGTCTCACACCGGCTGTGGAGAGAATAAGAAAGGCACGACAATCGCTCCTTGTGGTGACGACGTTCTTCGTCGAGGTCTTGACGTTCCTCGCATTCTCCAACGAAGAAGATGAAGATCCCCGAGGCTTTGTGTATTTTTTCCCAATCCTTCTCACACAACAACCCCCAAATAAAATAAGGTTCACCCATATTTTATTAATCCCGAACCATGAATTCAAAATTCAACTCTTAATTAAAAACATTGATTAACTTAATCAAATTATTTAATAAGAAGTTTGATTTGTAATTAAGAGGGGGATAGGATGAGTTACACATTTAGGTGTTTAATGGGGTGTTAGAGAATTTAAGGAGGTTGGGGCTCGTGTGGGCCCCACCCCAACTTCCTCACAACTTCCTTTTGCTTAACTCTTAAAATAATAGTGGTTTAAATAAAATATAATTGTAAAAAACTATATTTTTATTCTTCACATTTCTAACAACTCCTCATGAGAAAACACACCTCTGGAAAAGGTGTTCCAAAGCAATTACCGATGCTGCGGTTTTATCTGTGGCCTCAGATTTCGATTCCGAGCACCGATTCAAATGTTAGGAAAACCCGCTCGTTCGTTCACTGAACGTACCTGAGCTAAACTTTAGAAAATGATTCCGGGCACACCATGCCTTGTAATCAGGTTCCATCAGAAATTGCGTACTCGTAAAATCGGAATGATATTAAGAAAAAAAAATTCCTTGAAATTTACGGGTCTTTACATTGCCTCCCATACATCGCCAGGTTTATAGTCTCTTGTCGGAATCACCTATCAACTAACCACAGTCACTAGGTGGATGTGGTTTTCTTAATAGGAACTACCACATAATTTTGGACCAATTATTTTTAACAAAACAAAGAATTATGTGAGAACTAAAGATAAACACAACCAAACACTCATAACCTGAAATAACCCCTAAAAAACACCATTTAACAATTGTGGGTATAGTGCTGTCCACTTCCAGAATTTTTTCAGAGTTCTAAAGAGTTGAGTTCACATGAAAGAAAAATATAGTACAAAGTTCTTCAAAGGGTATGGAATTATTTTCATGGCTTTCTCTCTTAACCTAATCACTAACATATTCAAATTCAAGGGTGCTTGTGGGTGAATACTGAATAGTAGGTTCAAAAGTGGATTCAATAACATGCTGAACAGAATCATACGCAATGGAAATCAAGTCTAATTCTCCCCCTAAACTACTATCAGTAACACAAGAAGTCTCATCACCCTACACCGGTGAGGATGGAAGTGATAGGTAGGGAAGAGAATTTATTTGAACAGTAGCAGATTTGGGTTTAACCATGTTTTAAATCTCTTCCAAAAGATCATCACCACTGAATCAACGTTCAACATCTACTGCTTCAATGAAATCAGTTCTGCAACCATCATCTAATTTGTGTTCAATATCTACATTATGTTCATGTTCAAAAGCCACACTTTCCAAAATAATGTATATAGTGTTTTCTAGAATGTTCAGTTTAGGGGAAGAAATGTTCAATTTAGCTTTAATAAAGTCATGTTCAAGACTGGTCAAATTCAAACATTTTTCCCCAGAAATGACAACATTACTTTCCATTTCACTACACAATGCTTCAGAAAAGTGATTACCATGAGAATATGGAAATCAAAACTCATCAGTTATTCATTATTCAAATATCATTCCCTCATACTCATCATCTACCAACATTTCAGAAATTATTGGGATCACAGTTTCAAAGAATGGAAGAGACGTTTTCAGTTCTGGTTCAAAAATATAAGATTCTTTAACTTCCAGTTTAATGTTCTCATCCAGATTATACCCAAAATTATGTTCAGGATCAATGTTCATAATTTCAGAAATTTTGGGTGAAGAGTTTTTAACATTCAAACTTTCATTCTCATGTTTCTCTTCTACCCGAGTGACTTCTTTTTCAAATCTTCTAAAACAGTGATTTTTCGCAAAAGTAGGAATTATGAAGAGAACTGGACATTCATTTATAATCTCTTTTAATTCATCTTCAGCATTGACCAACTCAACTCCATTAAAATTCATTGTTGTATTTTCAATGTTGTTTTCCTGAATTTTTGAGTCAGTTATTTCCAAATTTGGTTCAAGAGAATCATATTTTTCAAAGAGATTGGAATCATTCCTAGTTTCACTATCACTCTCTTCTTCCACTTGATTTTCAAATACTTTAAAAACAATTTATTTTTTTATTAAATTATTCAAATTCTTTTTTTTCTTTAACCCATTGTTGAAATTCCAAGACCATGTTTTTTAATTTTTTCATTCTTTTATCTTGCTATTAAAAATCACTAATTTGAATTTCATGGGTTTTAGTAAACCAATTGTTCCAATTATTCTCCCTAGTATCCAGTTTGGTTTCTATTAATTATAGTTTAGCTAGGAAATCAGGATTAAATTCAAAATTTTCATCTTCTTCAATGTAAACATCCCGTTGTGGCTGGTTATAGACACACTGCTAGGCAGTATGTCCATAATCTCTACAACAAACACAATAAGGTTCCAGTTTCTGATTCTAGTCCTTATAATGTTCCATTTTTTTAAATCTAAAAATATGTGAGTTTAAACATACAATGTTTCACAATTTATGTAGATTTTTAGTGTTCAACAAAAGTAGTAGGTTCCCGTTCACAATTTTTTTTAAACAAATTTTTTAAAATATTTTTTTATGGTTTTTTATGTTTTTTTAAACCCTAGACCCTTAGTTCATGCCTTCCCCGGAAACAATACCAAATTTTGAAGAGGTCGGAGGTTGTCACGGCCCACAAAATGATATTTATAAACCTACACTAGTATAGTAGTGAAGGGTCAAACCCAAGGTAATGTAGACGAGTTTTCTAGAGGTTTATTTTTATTAAACTCTACTATTGTCAGCAGTGAAGCGAGTGTGCATTTTTTACTTTTTATTATTAAAAAGAAGTTGAAACAAGATGAAGAAACAAGATTTTCTACAAAGGAGCTAAAATTACACTATGTACTGTTAAAATAAGAATTATATCAAACTAACATTAAGCAACAAAGACCAGGAGCTAAGATCAACTATTTTCTCCGGAATTCCAAACATGATAGTTAAAAGGATAACTATCCACTAAATTTAATTGAATCACACCTTAGAAATTGGTTGATACATCTTCCTCACCAAAAGAAACATTAAACAGAGGTATGACTTTTAGAGTTCTCCACTCTAAATATCAACATCTGTTAAAAGTTTGAAAAATAGTATAGTTGAAATTAAACTCTCCATGAAAATCCATCTATCATGACATTAATGCATCAACATAATAATGATCAACTTCAATCTCACCAATTTAACTTGAAACTATGAAATTTTTGCAGTAATGTGTGAAAAATTTGACCTAACATCAGAGTTGACCTCACCGATTAACTCTGATGTCAATCGAAGAGTAAGTGAAAAATTAAACAGATAAACCAACAAAGCTTAAATCTCCTGAGATGGAAAATCAAATCATGTTCATAATGAAATATATCATTGAAAACAACCGAAAACAGAGTACAATAATTATAGAAAATAGAAAGAAAGACTCCCAAAATATTTCTCTGCCTTCGGGCTCCTTAGTTTATAGTCTGACTCTATCATCTCTCGGGAGTTCTGCTCTCCAATATGTGATCATGGATTGTTTAAAGAGAGTCCATGGATATTATCTCCATTGTGTGTTTGTGAAATGAATGAGAGTCCCCAAATTCTGTTATTTCTCTGCTACAAGTACCCTGCTGTCATAAGATATTGTCACTGCAAGCTTCCACTGACTTCAAAGTTCTTCATCCACGCACTGCAAAATGTGCTTTTTTTTCACGACAATAACGTCGTGCTAATTGTTCCCTCCTAAACAACTCCCGCTTAGTTATTTGGTTGAACCTGGATGTGTTTAAGTCCCTTGAATGATCATTCACATGTTAAAACAAAATAATTAAATAAATGGCAATGAAAATAATGAAATAATAATAATTTTTTATGTTATGTGTTGAAAGATAACATAAGTTAATTGATAATTATTATTTAATCTATTTATAAAACTATTCACTTAATAATACTATAGTAAAACATAAATTATCAAAAAGTTATTAATTTATTTATGTTAATAGATATAAATACTATGTTATTAATTAAATCAATCTCTATTAAACTAAGTTATTAAAAAATAAGTACATAAGTAAATAAATAATTAAGATAATATTTTAGATTGCATTGATAAATTAATTATAACTATTTAAGAAATTAATTTGCTATACTAATTAATTAATTAGTTTAGTTTTAATTAGTAATTAGAATTTAATACTTTAGTTTTAAATATTCTTAAATTATTAAGTATATTTCATAGTTTATTTAAAATTATTGCTAAATATATATTTATAATATTAATAGTGTATTAATGAACTATAAACATTTATTGTTAATTGTGTTTTGTATTTTATTTTTATAATTCATGTATTTATTAAAATTATAATTGTCTTAAATTTATAACTTTTATAAATTAATTTATATTAATTTGACTTCATTAAAGTTTACTCTTACTTTATACTTTTGCTTTTGCTTTTTTTCTTCTTTAAATTTTTACTTTACTTTAATTATAATATCTTATGTTATTTTATTTTTATTTTTTGTTGTTGTGTTATCTCCTTCCTCCCAACCCCACAATGCACATAGTAGGAGGTTTCTGGAGTTCTTCTCCGGTGCAATAGAGTAGTGCATGGAAGCTCTCCTCTTCACCAACGGACTTCCAACAGTGGCGATGGCTCCCCCCAGTAGTGACTAGCGGCGGCCAGCAGTGGACCTTCCCTTGCACCTCCCCTTCACGCAAGAACATGGGGTGGTGTGGCGGTGTGGTCTCGGCTTGCCCTCCTCTTGCAGCAGGTCCAGCAGCGAACGCTCATGGCATCTTGGCTACTCCCTCAAAACAACGGCCTCGTTCAGCACCGGCTCGACCTCCCCCATAGCAGTGAAAAAGCAGCGGCAGTCAAAGGGTCTCCATGGAAATCTCGGCCCGGTGGTGCGGTCGGCTGAGTTTCTCCTCCTCGGTCCTCCAAACTTCTCATGCTAACTCTAGTGGCGGCATGCCTCGAACACACAGATCAAAAGCAACAAAGCTCTAACTTGGACCAGTAGTGGAAACCGAGCGAAGTGTTCTCCTTCACCAATAGTAGAGGCCGGTTGTAACTGGTTCCTTAGATCTAAAAATGAGTCTTGAATATAGGTGGTTGATGGTTGGATTAGTTAATGGATGATAATTCCAGGTGGAATGGGGTGTTGGTGTTATGAAAAGGGGGGATGGCATCTATCAGTGAGGAATCGACTGATAGAAGAAGGGAAAATGTAATGGTGAGGTACTAAAAAGGGGTTCACATAGGATAAAGGTCACTGATTATCAGTGAGGAATGAAAGAAAGCTGATATTGGTGAGGGTAAGAAAGCAGCTATCGACAACTACCAGTGAGGTCATCTATTGGTAGCTGCAAAAACACCACCACAAACGTCAACTCAAATAAAAAATTAATTAAACTCACAATTAAATGGTAAGACCACTAATTTATTTAAAACAAATTAAATTTCAAAAAAACTAAAACACAACTAAAATATTAACTAATTAATTTATTAGCAAGATTAAATTATACAAAATTAAAGAATGAATTTAAACAATAGAATTTAAAATAATTAATTGAGATAAAAATTTAGACTGCATAAAACATAATTTATTTTAAATGTTTAAAACAACAAAATTAATTAACTAATTAGATAACACTTATAATAAAACTAAACAATTAATGAAGAAGAAAACTAAACTTTTAAATTAATGAATTTAATTTATATTAATGGATGAAAATAAAATAAAATAAATAACTAAATTAAATCAATGCAATTAGGGTTTGGAAAATGTAATGGTGACAAGGTCACTAGTAAAAGCAAGGTGACCGATACAAGCAAAGTCACCGATATAAGAAAGGTAACAGCATGGTGTGGATCGGTAGCAAGGCTACCAATAGAAGGGGTTGTATCGGTGAGAAAAGAGTATCAGTGAGGAAAGACAATGGCACGGGGTCACCGGTACTTAAAAACAAAATCTCACCTATGCGCCATTCAAATAAAAGCTCATCGGTACGCGACAAAAATAAAAAGGGTCACAGTTAGTGCTCGTATACCTCACAGGTAGATTAAAACAAAATTTGGTGACATAATAAATAATCTGCAAACATAAAATAATATAATTAGTTTTTAAATACTATTAAATAATTTATTAATTAACTAATTAAACTAATAAAATTAAAAGTGAACTAATTAATTTAACATAAAACACTAATTATTTACTTAACTAATTAGGAGGATGTCAAAACAATTAATTTAACAATGCTAACCTATTCTAATGTAACTTAATTAAAAGATAAAATATTAACATAAATACTAAGTTAATTAAATATAATTAAAAAAATTAATAATTGTTTAAAATAGCTATTAACTTATTAAAAAGTCAAGAAGATTAAAATTAACCAAACTAAATAAGACATAATTAAAGTATAATATGTTAGTAAGATTAAAATTGTTATTTTGATGACTAAAAATACATAATTAATTATAAAAATTGATTAATTAACAAAGTTAACTATAAAAAGAAAAAATTAAAATTATTTAGTATAAAGTGATTAAATAATTAATGAAATAATTAAAAATTAAGTAAAAAGATGTGGAAAAAGTATGTAAAAATAGAGCCACGTCAAATCTGTTGGTACCTACGAAAACAATTTTACAAGGCTTGCAAGGTATGCTTCTGGGATTATTATCTAACCTGAGAATATGATCGATCGATTCTTTAGTGGATTAAAACCAAGTCTTAGAAGGGAGTTAGCCATAAGGGACTTCAATAGCTATGAAGAAATTGGTCGATGTGCTCTCAAGGTTGAGATGGAGATTGGGGTAACCCATCAATCATATGGGTTTGATAAGAAGAGGAAAATGGAATTCAAAGGGAAATCTAAAGACCACAATGAAAAGATTATGATTTTCCCTTATGCTCAATTTGTGGAAAGAAACATGGAGGGAATTGTCTTAATGGGACAAGTAAATGTTTTTATTGTGGAAAATAAGGTCATCAGGAAGTTGAATATCAAAATAATGGGAAGAAGATGTATAATGATGCGAACAAAGAAAGGGATACACAGAATGAACCTCCTAGAGTTCAATGTTACAAGTTCAAGGAAATGGGTCACTATGCTAATCAATTCCCTAATCCAAAGGTTGTTGATGATGATCGATGTCAACAAAATCTTAAGTCCAAAGATAAAGGAAAGTCATATGCAATTTCTAATGGCGATGTGGAGTACGATAACGAAGTGGTGAAAGTAACACGTATAATTCACTCTAAAGTAGGAAATGTTTTATTTGATTCGGGATCCACCCACTCTTTTATTTATAAAGAATTTTCTAAGGGTATCGTCGTATTACCTCAACAATTAGATGTTGAGTTAGCTCTGACAACTCCTAATGGCACAACGGTCGCACCAAAAGTTTACAATTCTTCTCCGATTGAAGTTTGGGGGAAAGTGCTTCCTACAAATCTTGTGATCCTAATTATAGTGGAATTATTTTTGATTCTTGGTATGGATTTGATTTCTTTATATAGATCTCATATCCATTGCCAAAGAAGGGAAATCACATTTTATATTCCTGACCAATCTATGATCATCTATCGATGCAAGGATGAATATAACCTTCCAGTGGAAATTTCTTCCATATTATGGGTCTTGATTCCAATAAATGAAGGTTATATATCTCAAATGGTTGGAGAGAAACTCACTATTAAGAATATACCCATTGTACGAGAGGTTGATGATTACTTTCCATAGGAATCGCCATGTCTTCCACCAGATCGTGAAGTTGAGTTTTCAATAGAACTCATACCGGGTGCTATGTCCATTTCAAATACACCATATATAATGGACCCAATTGAGTTGCAGGAATTGAAGAATCAAAGCCACGAGAATCTTAATAAGGGATTCCTATGCCCTAGTGCATCACCTTGGGGAGCATCTGTTCTATTTGTTATGAAGAAAGATGGATCAATGAGACTATGCATTGATTATCTAGAACCTAACAAGATCACAATCAAGAAAAAATATCCTCTCCCATGCATTGATGACTTATTTGACCAGCTACTTGGAGCTCAATACTTTTCCAAGATTGATCTTCATTCAGGGTAACATCAATTAAGGGTAAAAAGGGTGGATATACCAAATACGGCTTTCTATATAAGGTATGAACACTATGAATTTTTAATGATGCCATTTTTTCTTACTAATGCCCCTACTATCATCATGGATCTAATGAATAGAGTCTTTAGAGATTATCTTGGTCATTTTGTGGTAGTCTTTATAGATGATATTCTTATTTATTCAAAGAGAAAGGAAGAACAATATTATCACATGAGAATTGTATTGAATACCCTGAGAAAGGATAATCTTTATGACAAATTTACCAAGTGTGAATTTTGGCTTCAAAAAGTATCATTTTTGGGTCACATAATCTCAAAATAGGGGATATCTGTGGATCCACCAAAAACAGAGGTTATTGAAAGATGGTCGAGACCAACAACAGTAACTAAGATCCAAAGATTTCTTGTTTTAGCTGGGTATTATCGATGTTTTGTGGATGATTTTTTATGATGATCTAATCCACTCACTAGGTTGACTCGAAAAGAAGTTAAGTTCATGTGAACGGAGGAGTGTGAAGAGAATTTGAAGGAGTTGAAAAAGAGGTTATCCAGTGCACCTATGCTCACACTTCCATTTAGTGGAGAAAGGATTGTGATCTAAAGTGATTCATCCAAGAAGGGACGTTGGTGTGTTCTCATGAAAAATGACATGGTTATAGCCTATGCCTCCCGAAAGATGAAAATCCATGAGCAAAAATACCCAACTCATGATTTGGAGTTAGCTGCAATAATCTTTGTGGTAATGATCTGGAGGCAATATCTTTATGTTGAATGGTGTGATATTTAAACTGATCATAAAAGTTTAATGTATATTTTCACACAAAAGGAGCGGAATATTCCCCAAAGAAGATGGTTGGAGATAATTAAGGATGCTCAATTCATTATCATCCTGGGAAAGAAAACAAGGTGGCAGAGGAATTAAGTCGACAAGACCGTGCTAGATTTTCCATGATGAGGATCACAAAAGATCAAATATTTAGGGATTTAGAAAGGATGGATCTTGGAATTATAATGGAAGGGGAAAAATATTATCTTTCTAAAATGAATGTTCAACCATCTATACATGTGAAGATTAAAGAGGAAGAAAAGAAGATGAAGAGTTACACAAGAAGGTGAGAAATGTTCCTGAATTTTACATTGTTTGTGATAAAATAATAAGGTTCAGGAATCGGGTTTGTGTTCCTCCCATCCCATTATTAAAGAAGGAAATATTGGATGAAGCTCATAGTTCTTCATTCTCTATTCACCCTGTAAGCATGAAGATGTATAGGGACCTTAAGGAGTAATTTTGGTGGGATGGCATGAAAAGAGATGCTTCTGAATATGTCTCTCGATTCTTTGTTCGTAAACAAGCTAAAGGTGAGAGATAGAATTCTAAGGGGATGTTACAACCATTACCCATACCAGAATTGAAATGGGAAAACATCTCTATGGACATTGTCACTAGACTTCCTAAAACATCCAAAGGAAATAATACTATCTAGGTTATAGTTGATCGTCTTACGAAGTCGGCACACTTCATTTCTATTAGAGAAGACTTCTCTCTTGATCATCTTTCCAGGATATATGTAATGGAAGTGGTAAGATTTCATGGAGTACCACTTTCCATTATATATGATCGGGATCCGAGGTTTACCTAGATGTTTTGGTGAAGTCTTCAGCATACTCTGGATACATAGTTGTGTTTCAAAACTTCTTATCATCCTCAGATAGACGGTCAGTCTGAGAGGACAATTAAAACTCTAGAAGATATGTTGAGAGCTTTCTCTATGGATTTCAAAAGTGGTTGGGATCAATACCTACTTCGGTGGAATTCTCTTATAATAATAGCTTTCACTCCAGTATTCAAATGGCTCTTTATGAAGGTCTCTATGGAAAAAAATTCAGAACTCCAACTTTCTAGGATGAATTTGGGGAAAGAAAGCTACTAGGACCTGATCTTGTTGATGAGATAGCAGAATAGGTCTGATCGATTCAACAACACATAAGAGCAGCTTAGAGTCGGAAAAAAAAAGTTATGCCGATAACCGATGAAAAGACCTAGAGTTTGAAGTGGGTGATAAAGTGTTCTTATGAATATCTTCCTAGAAGAGAGTAATGAGATTTGGGAAGAAGGGAAAGCTGAGCCCTTGGTATATTGGTCCTTTCGAAATACTGGATCATGTTGGGAATGTAGCTTACCAATTTTCGCTTCCACCTAATCTCTCTCAAGTTCATGATGTGTTCCATGTATCTCTCCTGAGAATGTACATACCTGATCCTTCACATGTACTAAGCTCAAAAGTTGTACCTCCGGAGCAAGATATTTCTTATGAAGAACAGCTGATAGAGATTCTGGATCATAGTGAAAAGTTTCCGTGAAACAAGACCACTCTCTTGGTTAAAGTTTTATGGAGGAACCACGAATTAGAAGAAGCTACATGGTAACTTGATGATATGATGAGGGAGATGTATCTTTATCTGTTTGTTACGAAGTGATGAATTTCGAGGGAAAAATTCTTTTTAAGGAGGGTAGAATGTAACACCCTGAGATTTTATGAGACATATTTTTTTAATATTCTTGTGTTATACACAACACCAAAGTAATCATTCACTACACACAACACTGGCTTGGATTGTGTTACACAAATTTGTGATCTCCCTTGATAGCGTGTGTAGTACGCAATACCGAGTTTCAATAAACAATGATATATTCCTATTATATTACTACGGACTAGCCATTATTAATAGTATTAACTACATTTTAAATTTCATAACATCTTACACATTTTATAGAATATGGTATTAGAACAAAATAAATTTCTCAGGTAAAATAAGTATTTTTAAAAAAATGCAGTTTTGTCATCTTTTGATGGCACACCCACATTAAATCTAGTTTTTATATGTTTATAAGCTCAATTTGACAAGATAAATTTATTTTCTGAAATCAGGATATAAAAATTTACTTTGGATAAATTTTTCATATTATTCTGATAACTTTCATATTTTAATGAATAGTAAAAACATGCTATATTTTAAATAAAAACAAATTTTTTCATTGGAATAATTTATAAAGTTATATTATCTTTTTAATTGGGTTTATTGTGTAATTAAAATATATTTTAACCATTTAATCCAATGTGGGTCATTGGAATTAATTTCACTTTGAAATTGGACATAAACAAGTGTCGATCTTTTGATAGTTATTGTTTCTTAAAAACACACTTTGTTTTGATAACATGTATTAATTTTAAAATTAATTAATAACACTTCTATGTTTTGAAATTGGAAAAATATAAATCATTTTTCAATTCAGAATATCAAATATATCTTAGGTTGAATTTTTAATATTTTTCTGAAAAACATCATTTTTTGATGAATAGTGATACCACTTAGTGGTAGTTAAAAAACTGACTCTTTCATTTAAATCCAATTTTACCACTTCTGTGAATTGAATTTCAAAAATCTGAAATACATTGTTGTAATAAATAAGTAAAATTTGGTTCAAAAATAAGTAAATAAATTTTTGGGGAATAGTATCTTTTGACTTTTATTTACCACGGTTGAAGGTAAATAGGGTAATTCAAGGTTAAAAGAATATTATAATAATTCAAAATTACCTTAACACTTGTCCTAACCTTATTGGATGAGTAGTGGCCGACCATGGTCATCCTTGGGTCGATTTTGGGACCCCATTCATCCATTTGGTTGTGATAATGACAATTTGGATTAATTAATTTATTGTAAAGAAAAAATTGACATTTACAAAAAGCTTTTAGTAATTAATTTTTATAAAGAGATATATAAATTATCATTTCGACAATAAATATTCATTGGAAATCTAAAAATATTTTCTACATGATGATAATTTTTTATAATTTTTAGACATCAAAAAATTTAAATTATTTATGACACAATAATGATGCAATATTTACCTCATTAATAAATGATTTAAATAAATAAGATTATAATCATTAAAATATTGTCCAATACATGTCCAATTCTGATTGGATGATTTTATTTCGACCGTGAGTCATCTCATATTCATCTTTAATGATTTTTGGACCTTTTGAAACCGAAGATAAGTTTATAATAAAATAATATTTTCACACTTTCTATAGGTTTCCCTCTCCTCCCTTATAAAAGGGAACCTCCTCCATCTCCTCCTCACACCACTTTGAGCCTTCAATCTCGGCCAAACACTACCCATTTCTCTTCTCCACTTCCCTAGAAACATACTAGATGTCATGGGCTTCTTCAAAGACCAACATTAGTTACCTAAGAGATGGTTAAGAAGAGGTGCATCAAAGAAGATGTAATATCCTTTACTGATTCATTCCAATTTATTTCTTCTTATACTTCTTCTTCTTTATTTGTTTCATCATAAATTAATAACATCAGTATAACTCATATATTTATATGTTATTATAAATATGAAACAACCCTATTTCACCTTCTATCCATCCTACAGAAAATGAAATCACCGTGCGTGAGTACGTACGGAATACCGTCTCCACGCTGTGGTGTAATCTGTTTTCCACCACAACCTTACTTGGATGGGTATAATGGTCTAATGAATAACTGCATATGATTATTATGACATTATACTAATTCTGAGACATTCCATCTTCCACTCCAATACCATTTAATAGTTATGGGAATGATATCATTGCCCGTGCGTACGTACAACCTACCATCTCAACAATGTGAGGCGACTTGTTGTACATGATCTTCACTGAATAATGATTATATAAATGAATTTAATGAACAAATAAAATATATATTACACTAATAACATTTTTTAAATAAGTTATATGTACCCTAAAAAGAGGAATAAGAATTTATTCGACAAGACATGCATAAGAACATAAAGCAATGAACACCTGAATAACAAGTAGCAATAAAATAATACTAATAAGAAGATAAGAATACGAAAATGAATGATATCATAACAATGAATATGATTCTGTAATAAGTCAATGAAATTATTTGAATCAATATACAGTAGGTTCGGATATGTATGAAGCATATCGGACCTAAGGTAAGGGAAAATTTCGCAATCTCATTTTTTCCAAGATTGTTTATACTTCAGAATTTTCTAGGGAATATTTATCATCCACATACATGTTTCCTCAATATGTAATATTATTTATATCAACCTACAATTTTTTAAATCCAATTTTACCTATTAGAGATTTTTATTAATTGATATGAAAGGGATTTTTTGTTGTATTTAGTATGATGTACTTTTTGACTTTCCCAGCCAAAGTACGAGAAGAATGTTTTTTTAAACGGCATGAATGGATTTTTATGTTTTCATAGAACATTATTTCAATGAAGCTTCCATTAAAAGTTTTAAACATTATTTTTAATAAAATTCTTTTAGTTTAAAATTGTATGACATGTTATAAATGGAAAAATGTTTTTGAAGTAGAAAAGATATTTTCCTCAAGAATGATGTTCACATGTTTTATCAAAAATTATTTTCCATATAAGATAATATAGGGTTTTGATTCTATCCATATTCTTATATATATTTGATTATGTTATGATGGAATTATTTTTATGAATTCATTTTATCTTATATGAATTATGTTATGATTGCATGATGTTTAAGAATACCATTTTTATTACATGGGTTATGCCATGATGTTTGATTTATGATATGGTGGTACACATAAGAATGGTTTCATTATGAGATGGGTGGGACCTATATCTACATCCAAAGCATCGGGTAAAGATTTATATCTCATGATATAGACATGGCTGGAATGGCAGGTTAATCTGGTTTAGTGATACAGGACTGAAACGAGGAGTGAACTCGGTTCAGAAATGGACTTTGTCCGCTAGGATAGTCTTGGAAATGAGTCTTGACTAATAAAAAATTATTCTCTATGATTATGTGTGTATGACACAAAGTTTCAGGTTTTGTGTTTTGATAATTGGGATTATATTTCTCTATTATGATTTATCTTATGTTATGATATTATGATCTCTTTTGCAGGTTATGATTTTCGAAATGCTATGTTCTTATAAATATGATATTTCATTGGTTTACCCTTATTGACCATTTGAGCTCACCCTTTTGAATGTTTTATTTTCCCCAGGTCAGGAAGAATGGTATTAAGTAGGATATGCCAAAAAGGACTCTAGATTAGATAAAATAAACGGGAGACAATGTAGATTCTTTTTGAACCAGTTGTTTATGTTTCCCAGTTTCTAAAGACACTATACCTTTACATTCCTAACATATTTTTGTTTTAAGTTGTAATAATATTGGTTCAATTCTAAAGTAATAACAATATATTTAATGTATAGCTCATTATAGTCTATATACATCAATTACAGGTCTCTATAGTTTGAATTAGTGAAAAGGTTTAGTTAACGTTTGGAAACTAGGATGCGAAAACTTTAGTGCGATCCCTAGAGATATTTTTAAGGTATGTATAGGTATGTCCCTAAGGATAAGTATAATTATGGGTTACAGTCCTAGAATTATGATACTGATCATGAATAACCAAGGATTAAACCTATGATGTTAGAGATTTAATTGACTCCCCTTAATTATGTTTTTTTCCTAGCATGACTTTTTCCTCTCACACTATTCTTTTTGGGTTTTAGAAAATGGCTGGAAACCAGAAGGTTCATGTTAATGGAGAATATGATGGACAATGGAATGATATTCATCATGATCAAGAAAATGAAATGGGATTTGGAATTAAAAAACATCATTATTATGCCTAATCAGCAATCTCATAGTATGATCAATAATCTCAACATTTGTAAGTTTCCTAACTCAGTTAATAAGAAAAAGAAGGATTTTCATGATGATCATAGAGGAAAGAAAGTTAAATTTTCCTCATGTAAATCATGTGGGAATAGAAATCAAGGATAATGTTTCAAAGGAACTAGAATATGCTTTGGGTGTGGAAAAGAAGGACACAAATACAGTAATTGTAAAAGAAAGGGTTCAGTTAAAAATATGGACAAGGATAATGGAATTTTTGTGACATCAACAACAGTTAAATGTTTTAAATGTGGAATGTGTGAGAATAATGCAAACCAATGACCTAAGGGAGAATTTCGTCAATAGAATCAGCATGGTCGTGTGGGTAGTATTTATGATGATGATGTTAAAGAGACTAAAAATTATATATGATATGAAAGAAGTGTCGAGGAATAAAATGATGAAGCTTGGTCAATGGTTTATGAAGGTTGTGGAATGATTTTCTGTTTATCAAGATTCATGTTGTATTTATAATTTAATGGTACTATGGAATAAAGAAACATATAAGCATTGTTACATTATTGTTTTTCCTCGATTATTTGAAAGTATACGTTGAATGGTACCAGTAACCATGAACGGTTATTAAGATATTTTTGGAAAGAAAATGATATGCGCATAATGAAGGGATAAGGAGAAAATAATATGTTGGATATTATTAATTAGCTCATGATTGATATAAGGACAAAGTGATATCGTAGTTTGATTATATAGTATTTTTGGGATTTTGGTATGTGGAAAGAGTTAAATTTTGATAGCATTCATGTTTTCACTAAGGTTCTATGGTATCTCATGTTTCAAGAGAATACATGATTAAGGAATTCAAATGTTTGGAATGTGACAAACAAGATATATCTTATGATATATGGGGGATAAATGATGGTATTCACAAGCTTGGTAGATGACCTTTTAGTAGTCATTTTCTTTATACTATGAGTTTTGACAGATGTATTTCTGATACACCTAAAGGTTGGAATGCATTAAGATGGACATAAGATAGTATTGTTTAAGGCTATAAATTTTTGATATTATTTCTGGAATGTTGTAATAGTATAGTTGTAGAAAAAGCACAACCTATAAGACGGGTGGCTACCCGTCGCATTGGACAAGGATGCAGGAATCGAACCCACAACCGAAGTTCAACAGGCCTTTTTTTCCTATCACTGGAATACATGATGTCCTTGGTTTGTAGAAATTAGATTTATTTTATTATGTTGTATGTTAGTTGAAGTATAAGTCCATTTTTGGAATCATATACGGTTAATCTCACCATAGATGGACTTCTGTATATTTAATATATTTTGTTAACTTTTTGAGACAGATGGAATGACCTATCTCATGATCTACTAACACTTTAAGAATTACAAATTCAACATCATTTCTTTAATAAGGGATGAAGTGTAATTTGTTCATGGAATGACCAACAATGATATTACACTGAAATAAAGTAAGTATATCTCCTTATGTTAAAATTTTTCAACATCAGGGAAATGATCTTCAAATCCAAAAATGTTGTCCTAATACACTCATATCTGATGAGTCTGATGGTACCATAGATCATCTCAAATATATAGCTTTGTGATTGTTGGATTTTTCATAGTCATGTCATCTACCACTCTCTATTAGAACATGATGGTTAGATTTATTTTCCATATACATATTTTCAACTATGCTCTCCTATGTGGAAACCCAATGTTGAGTTAATTTGGGTACCCTTTACGTTTCATACATTATTTTTTAAAATTAAGTTTTGGTATTCCATTTTATGATGTGGGTTTCTATGAATGAAACCTTCAAGTAGTAAACCATTTATAACACTGACGAATTTCTTGGGAAAAAATAATTTTAAGGGGTGTAGAATGTAACACCCTGAGATTTTATGAGAAATATTATTTTTTAATTTCATTGATGTCTTCTATTGTACACTACACCATGATTATCTTGTACAACATGAAACATCGTATTATCTTGTAGTATACACAACACTATCCTTGGATAGTGTTACACACAATTTCAAGTTCGTTTTTTGGAAATTATTCTACACAAAATTAAGTATTGATTTTGTTTAATGTATAAATGAAATAAGTTTTGATTATGGTATTTGGAATTGAAAAGTGATATTTCACTATACGCAGCCCCGAATTGGCTTACATTTCATGCAATCGTGACCTTCCTCGATAGCTTGCGTTGTTCAAAATACCGAGTTTCACTAAACAATGATATACTATTAAAATATTATATAAACTAACTTTTATGAATAGTAATACCCACTTTTTGAAATTTTAAAAAATTTATCTTTTAAAATTGACATCATTTTTTGATTCGGAATATCGAAATTACCCTAGGGTGAATTTTTGGTATTTTTCTGAAAACTTTCAATTTCTGATGAATAGTGAACACACTGAGTTATTCGATAAAACCGACATTTTATTTAAATAATCATTTATTTTATTTAAATTTATTTTAAGTGAAAATAGATACATAATAACTATATAAGTTCAATGTAATTTGTTGGAGTCATTTTATAATAATTTTAGATATATAAAAATTTTATCGAAGTTTTTATTGTCTTTTACCCACCTCCTAGAAGCATTTTCAAATTTACATAAAAACATAATTTTACCACTTCTGTGAGTTTAATTTCCAAAATAAAATAGAAACGGTTGATATTATAAAGTAATATTTTGTTCATTGATATGAAAATATTTTTTGGCGATTAGTAACTTTTATCTTTTATTTACCACAGTTAAAAGTAAATAGTGTAATTAGGGGTAAAATTGATATTATTATTACCCAAAAACATGTCCTAATTCTATTGGATAAGTGTAATTAGACCAAAAACAACCTTAGGAATAAAATATTACCCTTTATGTCCATATCTATTAGATTAGGACATTTATTATTATTTTATTTAAAGAAGAGTTAAAATAGTTAAATAAAATTTTAATAAATAAAATATTTTTAATATAGGTTTATTCATAAGATAAATTCAATTATAAATATTAATTATAAAGAAAAATATATTTAATACATAATGTTAATATATTTATATTTTTTAGACATTAATTAATTTAATTTATTTATGACACAATGATGATGCAGTAATTTCCTTATTAATGAAATATTAACAGACCTGATTTTATAAATACCCAAATAAATGTAATTTGATACTTTTTATGAATTAAACTCATTTTATAGGTCAATATAACATATTAGGGTTGGTTATATGAATTTTTTTCTAAGTAATAATTCTATTATGAATTTAAAAAAAACAAAATACCAAATAGTGTCAAAATTGACATAGAAGAGTTTTTAAAACAAATATTATATTATTAATTGATATAATGGTCCGAAAAATCTATGGATCCGAAAAAAGACTTATATAATAATATATATGACATTAATGAACCAATTGGGGTTCTATTTGTAGTTTATATTATGTTTATTAACCATATAGTGTAAAAATATTAGAAGACACGGTGAAAGTTAAATTATTTATCTTAGAGTTAAATATAAATGATGAGGTTAAATTGTTAACCTAAACTTGTCTAAAACCTATTGGTTGAGAGGATTTGGACCCATCCCCACCCCTACCCTCAAAATCAGTCACTTTTGAGCTATTATAAACCGAATATAAATTTATTATAAAATAATATTTTATGTTTTTCCTAAGGTTCCCCTCACCCCGCTTATAAAAGGGAACTCCCCCTTCTCTCTAATTCACACCTCCAAAGCCATTTGGCTCATCCAAACCCTACCAAAATAACATCTCAACTATCCTCCCTTTATCTTAGAGGCCTTCCATTATTTAGAAAGCCAACATAAGTATCCCTTTTGATCATATCAAAAGGAAGAACCTGAGGAAGAGGTAAATATCTCACCACCCATTTCAAGTTCCTTTCATCTTCCACTTTTTCCTTCTTTGTTGTATAAATTATAAAATAATAACTCCAGTATCATATTTATACTGTGATGTTATTATAAAAATTTTACAACCATACTAGTTATTTTATCCATCCTATTAATGAAAAGGTCACCACACGTGCGTACGTATGGCTTACCGTCTCCACATCGTGCTGTATTTTGTTATTCAAACATTTCATCATTCGGATGGGTATAATAATGTTAATAAATTATATAAATAAAAATTTTGACATTACGATGATTTTGTTTATATTATATACCATACAATTATATACTATTTTAATATCAAAATAATGATATTGTCGCTTTTTCATACGTACGGACGATCATCACCACAAACACGATGAGAATCATTTTTCATGATTAACCATTCATGTGTGATTTTAAAGTATATATAATAAATAATCATTAAATATATTACATAATAATGATACTGTATTGTTTCCGACGCTTTCTCCGGGGCGCGTGCATCCGTCTGTGGAGGAGGACGCGCTGCTTGTTGCCCCGCATTCCCGCTTTCCAAAGGCGGGCAGCATTCATTCCTTGTTCAGGTACGTCTGCTCCTTGATCAAAACGGGATGATGGGATGTCGGTTCTTCCTTCCGTGGATTCCTCCTCGGAGCTCATCACCTAGTCCGGGTCTCCCTCATCGATTTAAGATGGGTTCGTGAAGCTCATTCCCGGTGCCATATCTACATGGACGCCAGTTAATTACGCTGCTTCCGTCAAGACGCTCCAAGGGGTCTTGTTGGGGCAGCAACCTTCGGTGAGGAGAATGGTCACGTTGGGGTGTCATCGGCATGTCTGTCTTTGGTCGCTCATCAAAAGGATTCTCGAGGGTGCAGAAGCCCGAGGCATCCCACATCGAACGCGGGGAATTGTACCATCTGAGGTTTTCCTCAGCTTCCCATGATTAACACGAGGTATGTCGCGAGTTTAACGTCTTGCGGAGACGGATCGGGTTGAAGGATCCCTAGGGGGAACACCGATGTTGGGGCCAGCACGTGGGAGGCTTCCCATATATCATGGAGTGGGTTGGGGTGGCATGATCTCACCGGGATGTGGCGGCCCAGGTAAGAATCAGGATGGATAGTGGAGTGAGACATGGGGATTACGTTCTCAGACGGCCCAAGAGGGGGGATACAGTTTAATGTCATGCGAGATGCGATACAATTTAACGTCATGCGGGACGAAATACAGTTTGACATCATGCGGGACGAGGGGTTTGGGGCTTACGCTTTGAGGTGGCCCAAGGTGGTCAGGGAACTGACATGGAGAGGTTGGGACGACCGGGTGGTGGTCTTGAACCTCTTGGAGGATTCCTACGTACCGTGCGTTAGCACGGATCAAATTCCACGTAGTTCGCTGGGATGGGGCTTATGCTCTGGGGCGGCCCAAAAGAGGATTTCATGGTCGATGCGCACTCTAAGCCCACGTGAGTCATGCTCGGTGTGAGAAACAAGAGGCAGTAGGGACCAGACGATCACATCACAAAGGGTGCGTCCGTGAGAAGTGGAATGGGGCTTACGCGTTGAGCGGCCCAAGGAGGAAACAGGGGCTTACGCGTGGTTAGCGGCCCTTGGTGCTAGGGCTTACTCCAGGGTGGAGGACCATGGTGCAACAAAGCACGGTGGGAAAAGGACTCCACTTGCCTTGGAAGGGGGGAAGTACGGAGATGCATGGGTGCAATCATCCGCAAGAAAGGCTAGGGGATTACGCTCTGAGGAAGCCCTTCCCCCGCGGACAAATGCCACTCCGACAAGGAGGATCTCATTCCATGTGAGGAAGAGTCCATTCCCATGGAGACGAGTGGCATAAAAAATGTCCGAGCTGGGGGGAACCTGCGTGCGAAGCACGGGGTCGAACCACAGTTTAACGTCTTGTGTTAAGGATGAGGTGCTTAGCAGTTTAACGTCCTGCATCTTGGACGATGTGGGTTTTCTCCACACCCCTAGGGCTTACATGCCCAACGCCCTCTACCCCTTGTGGAAGGGAAGGCATCGGCAAGGCCATTGTGAAGGGGGGCCGCAGGGCGAACCACCGGGGGGTACACATTAGCGTGGCTATGCGAAGAAGCAATAGCTGTTAGCGTGTCTATGCAGAGAAACATAAGGCAAAGCAACACAACGGGAAACGTGGCCCAAGGGCCCTTAAGGTTACTTCGCACAAGCCTAGAAGACCGTGCGGGAAAACAACGCATGGCGCGCATGCCCGGCAGGGGAGACATCAGGTGCCGGTGCAGGGGGCAGCCAAGGGGCGTCAAGGTGAGGAGTCCTGGGCTTTGCGGGAAAAAGGGAAGGTTTGTGCGAAAAACTCCGGGAAGGCGTGCAATTGGAGCAAGGGAATTATGTGCGGAGAGGGAACTACGCGCAGGGTTTTGCGGGCATGGTAGGGTATTGCACGCACGAGACACAGATTGCACGCAAGGCTGGAACCTTAGGGAGGGGGAAAATTCACTGAAGCTGGTGGAGTTGCGCGCAAAGGCGAACTCCGGGGCAAGGTTGCGCGAAATGAGGGTTTTACCAGGAAGTCATCTTGCGTGCGGGGGGAGCCGAATTGCGCTCACGGGAGTCGCTTCAGATTCCTCAACCCCCAAACCGTTCGGGGTCACCTTCTATTTATAGGCGACCTCCGGCGCGGAATCCAGGCGGCACGCGGAATTCTTCTCGCCGAGCGTAGCCGGTGCGCAAACATTCGCCACGCAGAACCGGGGCACACAAAGATTTCACGCCTCATCGGCTCAATTTCGCGAAACCTGGGGATTCTACGCACGCAGAACGATTTTTCGCGTGGATCCTCCTTTATTTCGCGCACCACATCTCGGGCCTCCGGATCGGGCCTCTGATTCCGAATATGACTTTGCTTCGTCATTTCGAAACTTCCTCTGGGAGTTACGGTCTTTTTTCGACGTCAAAAAATGAACCCCCCCCCTTTGGAATTGGATCGGAGAGAGGTCTCAACGATCGGATTCAAATGGAAACGCCGAAACACCGAAATGCTATGTCCCATGATCAAGATACGCGCAAAATTCTGACAGAGTGTGCAAAACTATGGATGCGCGTGGAATACTCTTTCCGCGTGGTGCGGAACCCTGGCCTCGCCTATAAAAAGGGGTGTTGGGTCCCAAATCCGTACTTCCGCTTTTTTCGCGCGATAAGCTTATCGCTCTCGTGTGCGAAATCGCTTCCGCGGCTGCACGTAATAACGCACTGGCAGCGCAGAATTCCATCCGAAATTCGACCGTGACCTTGCGCATCTTCGGGCTTTTTCGAGCTCCGCGTGTCGATTGCGCGCTCATCTCCAAGATTCCGCGCAACTCATCCAGATTTCGGGCAGATCTCTCCGATTCCACGCACTACATTCAGATTTCTCCCAACTCCCGAAAGATTCGAGATGGCTGAAAACCTAGTTGATGAGGGGGAAGCCTCTGCGTGTAGGACAGAAACGGTGGCAAACGAGGAGGTTTATGGAACCAAGGTGATTGTCTCTAACAATCTGACCTTGTTCAACCTGCTGACTCCGGCCTAGAAGACATATCCGTTGTCAGACAACCTCCCGCTCTGGAATTTTGGCATCCTGGAGGAGGTACCCCTGCCGGTCTTCGAAGTGGACACGACGCGGTCTTGGGTGACTCGGGAGGACGAACTACCTCGCTACAACATCACCAACAATGGCCATCCTTCAAGGGAAACTAGACATATGGACATGTATGTCCTGAACCTGAGGACTAGAACCATTACAGGGGACGAGCCTGTGGTAGAGGATTCTTCGACCCTCTATGCGAGCACGTTCCGTCAAAGCATCACGGATGACACGAAGAGCCGGCTAAAGGATTGGGACCTGCGGTCCGGGGGAAACTTCACCACCGAATGGGCATGGGAATTTTGGGTTCACCATACCTGTGACCAGTTCGGGGATGAACTGCTGTATATCGGCCTGTTCGAGGCGGTATGGACATCGCAGTTCCATTTCCACCGCCAGCCTGAACTCGGACCGGTGTTATTCACCCGGTGGTCCCCTGACACCAACACGTTCCACCTTCATCATGGGGAAGTCGGCAGTAGTCTCTGTGATGTTCACTGCATCGGAGGTATCCCACTGGAGGGTTACCAATATGACGAGTTCGTTCCTCCAAAGACTACCTGGGGAGATAGGTCACGGACGCTTATGCTGACGTGGAACCTGCTGGAGCTGGCCAAAGAGAGGCTGGGGGTCAAGGAATTCCTGAAGGACATCGCCTACAAGGGCTGGCTCAGCCTGTTCCTTGAGAAGGATCCCACCGTCAAGATGCTGGGATGGGGAAAACGGTGCCCAACCTCGACTCAGAGGAGAAAGGAAGGGTCATACTGGAAGACACTGGAGGCGGGGCAATACCAATCATGGGGCTCCCGTGTCTTTGAGGCCCGAGAACCGAACGTCCGGTATGCCGGGTTCCTTGCCGCCTTCCTGAGCGGGTGGCTCCTGCCGGTGCGGGACGCGAGGATGGGCGTCCGTCTAGCGACTTTGGTGATGGCGGGCTCTATGGCCGCCAACAAACGGTTCATCTTGGGCGTCCCCGTGCTGGCCAAGCTGTATACCATCCTGGGGCGCATCTCATGAGGGGGGTCGCCTCAGAGAGTATGTGCTCCCTTCCAGATCTTCCATGGATGGGTGGCGACTCATCTCGGCGGATATACTTTCCCAAACACCGTCCATCCTCCGGGAAATGGCCTGCGACCGTCCTTGATAAACATCGCAGGGGTGGCGCCATTGCCGCTCAATGAGGAGGGCGTGAGGATCCGCATTGGCAACCATGCCAACTTCAACTTCAGCTTGTTCCCCACCCCAGTTGGCCAGCTGGTGGACAACAGGCAAGGCTTTCTGAAACAGCAGGAATAATTCCAGAGCATTTAGGGCGGGGTGCTCGTGGCTCGGATCGACGGGAAGGTGATCTGCGAGCCTTACATGCCATCCCGATTCTCCAGGCAGTTCGGGTGCCTCCATCGAATTCTGATGAAAGTATTCATGGCTGCCTGGCAGGAGAAGAATCCATGCGTCCTGTGCCAGATGTGGTTGATGTTTACCACTTTCGGCTCTGGCGATTTCATTACCCTTCCCCCCACCAGGGTCGATGCCAGCCTAGCAACCGAATACGCCAAACACTGGACCATTGCGTACCCTGAGGGGCTATTTCGCAAGCGCGTCCGGCAACTTGAGGTTACTCGTGCGGAAATCGGGCGATGGGAAAGAAGGCTCGGTGCCGTCGAAAGGGGAGGACCAAGGGCGCGTCAGGCAGTGAGGCATGCGCAGGCCGGGACTTCGGCAATGGGAACATCACATGGTGCTTCCATGTCCTTGTAACCCACAAGGGGGTCACATGAGGCGGCCAGGGAACTGCACGAGAAGCAGATAAGATATGTTCTCGAACCTTCCCAAGAAGCAATTCTCCCGGCACTGTGGTCGGCCTGGATGACCCTGCGGAAATCGCTGAGCGTCGAAGCCATCTGGTAGAAGATAATGCAAAACGGGATCCAACTGCCAGAGGTCGAGCTCGTTCGAATTACCGACTGAGTAAACTTCCATCGGAGGCATGCTTATCTAACGTCCATGGATGCATAAGCACACCAAATGGGGCGGTGTGTGGAGCCAACTTTCCTAGTGAAAGTGATGCTCAGCCAGGAGCATGATCTGGAGGCCATGCCGCCGGGAGAAGGAGACAGTGACGAGGAGCCAGAGGGGGAGGAGGAAACCGAAGAGGATGAAGGCGAGGGATAAGACGAAGAAGAGGAGCACGAAGGTGAGGGGTCGTAAGGGGTGACCTACCAAGGGAGTCTCCGAGAGAGCGGCGAGATTATTGACTCTGATCTCGACATAACCCAGATTCTTGAGGTTTTTCTCTGTCTTCATTCATTTCCCTCATTCATCCATTCTCCTTTCCAACTTCTAACTCACTTCCCCATCCTACTGAGGAGCAGTTGAGCGTTGGACTGGCATCCCCACCAGAGGAGGGAGGAGAGGAACCAGTGGGACATGATGGGGATCCGACACCCATCATTGAATTAACAAGCGCAGAGGGGTCTCCCATTACGGCGGCTCCTGCAGCGGCCGAAACACTGGGGACCGAAGCTCTGGATTCCTGTAAGTCTCACGCTTCACTACTGGTGCTTGGTGTCAAAAGATCCCATCTGACCAGCGTATGCCCTGCGCAGTGATCTCAACACTGGAGGAATGTCAGGCTGCGGAGCCCGGGCCATCCGCGAGTGGACCAACGGCGGACATACAACCTTGCTCGGAACATGCTCTCTACACTGAGTCGGCCCCAACAATTGATGAACAGGGGGCGGAGGACATCAGCAGTGCTGTTCCTGAAACGAGGTCGAAATCTGGTGGAGGCATCATTTCTGTTGGGGTGAGAGAAGGTCGCTCGGACATTGAGGATTTTATTCCTCACGAAGACATCCCTGGGCAGATCCTACTGCCGATTTGCTGGAGGCCTTCCCCATATACCAACCCGCTGACCCTGAGGAGATTGATAACTCAGACTCAGAGGTAACCGAGGAGAGCCGGATGACACGGCACAAAGGGTGTAAGTGTATCCAGTGCTTCCTCAGGCAGCCCCAGTCGGATTGGCTGAGGCGGATGGGATCACTTCAGACCTGGCTGCGCTTCCTGTCCTCTGGAGGGGCTGACACTCAGCGCCTTCATCTGACGGTCCATGATTACATGGCCGAGAAGATACGCGAGAGAAGCCGGCACACCGAGATTTCCCAGTGACAAGAAGGATCGGTGAGCGCTCAAGCGTTGCTGAGGGCGGATCAAGAAGTCCGGCACCTCGAAGGGCATGCGGCAGATAAGAAGGCCTTCATCGCAACATGCTCTCAGCTCGTGGAGCAACTGACGGCCCAGCTGGCTGATGCGCAGGAACAACTGGTGGAGGCGAGTCACCAAATGACGGTACTTCAAACCGAGTGGGTGCAGCCACAAGCTATTTCTGGAGAGCTGCGCTCTATGGTGGACGAAGAGGAGAGAGTCTTCAATGAGCGAGAAGCGGTCCTGGAGGCTACCAGCCAAAGGTTAGCAGTGCTGGAAAGATCGCTTCAGCACGATGACCCCTAAGGGCTTTGTTTCTGCCATCTCATGAACTTTTTGCTTGTACTGATCATCGTCTCAATCCAATATATTTCCAAATCCACTCATTTGTACCCTTGGTTTAATGCGCTCAACCATAGTTTCTAAACGAATAAAAACTCACCCCTAGGCTCCTGTGGGTCGTGCCCAACACAAGAAGCAGATGATGATCGTACCATCATTTCATTCAACTGTGGGGCATTGACCAAGCTTCAGGCGTCCAAAATTGGGCATGGACTTTTGAGGAGACCTCGGGCCAATTGATGTGTCGACTCCTCAATGTGCTTTAACACACAAGAGGGGCAATGCCGGGGGCATTGAAATCCATCCGAACACAGTGGGATGGAGAGGAAGGGTGAATCACGCTGCCCAAATTTGGAACCCAATGGGGCACAACCATGGAGGATAACTGTCAACCATGGCAGAAACACAGCATTCATATCATGTTGTCCTGGAATGGGGGGGCAATAAATGAGGGCTGACCGCTGACCATGTTTGCAACATGGGGCCTAACTCAAATATCATTGGTTAGTTTTCCAGAACGTTGGCCCATGACAATAGGCGGACCATAGGTCTATCATACATACTGTTAGGGGGTCCCGTCAAACATTACCAGTTCTACGGAACGTTGGCCCAGGACAGTAGGCGGACCATAGGTCGAGCATCCATACTGTTAGGGGGTCCTGTCAAACATGAACAGTTCTCCAGAACGTTGGCCCAGGACAGTAGGCAGACCATAGGTCGAGCATCCATACTATTAGGGGGTCCCGTCAAACATGAATGTAAATGAGGATCTGAATAAAGGGGGACGCAAAGCGTGGAAGGTGGAGTGGTGGTTTTTTCGAGCAGAGTCAAACACTCCCGAAATTGCACCACCATGGCGAAGGCACATTAGGCGGACATACCGACCTGATTATAGGTCGTCCCATTTTCCAGGGAGGGCCTCTTTGGAGAGAGAACTGTCGCTTCCCAATATTATTATGGGGCATCCCGAACCTGCTCGGGGTAGATTTACTGATTACACCACTCCCCATGAAGTCAGGCCGAGGGTCCGACAATAATGAAGGACATGGTTTAGTAATCCCTGGGACTGGACCCAAGACGAAATGTTCGGGCGGTCCTACGTATCTGATTAGGATGAGAATCAAGCCAAAAGTAGTTCTTGAAACACAGTTTAACGTCATGTTGGACGGAATGTAGTTTAACGTCATGCGGGACGAAATACAGTTTAACTTCATGCGGGGCGGAAAACAGTTTAACGGCATGCGGGATGGAATACAGTTTAACGTCATGTTGGAAGAAATACAGATCTTAGTTTTAGGTCTTAGACCTCGGACCGAGAGGATCTTAGTTACAGGTCTTAGAGCTCGGACCATGAGGATCTTAGTTTTAGGTCTTAGAACTCGGACCAAGAGGATCTTAGTTTTAGGTCTTAGAGCTCGGACCATGAGGATCGTAGTTTTCGGTCTTAGAGCTCGGACCAAGAGGATCTTAGTGTTAGGTCTTAGAGCTCGGACCATGAGGATCTTAGTTTTAGGTCTTAGAACTCGGACCAAGAGGTTCTTAGTTTTAGGTCTTAGAGCTCGGACCATGATGATCTTAGATTTAGGTCTTAGAACTCGGACCATGAGGATCTTAGTTTTAGGTCTTAGAACATAGACC
Source organism: Viscum album (assembly GCA_963277665.1). NCBI lineage: Eukaryota > Viridiplantae > Streptophyta > Magnoliopsida > Santalales > Viscaceae > Viscum > Viscum album. The sequence continues at coordinate 811,008,101 of OY728122.1, read as the reverse complement.
TTGAGGATCTTAGTTTCAGGTCTTAGAACTTGGACCAAGAGGATCTTAGTTTTAGGTCTTAGAACTCGGACCATGAGGATCTTAGTTTTAGGTCTTAGAACTCGGACCGTGTGGATCTTAGTTTTAGTTCTTAGAACTCGGACCATGAGGATCTTAGTTTTAGGTCTTAAAACTCGGACCAAAGGGAAAGGGGAGAAACTGACACATGGCAAGGTGGTTACAAAACCTGACGTGAATGAGGACCTGAACCCTACTTACCATGTGCTCTCCGGGTAAATGCTCGAGTCGAGGGACTGAACACGAAGGTAGGCTGGCTGGGCCAGCGGGGAAGTGCCCCAGACACTTCTACGTATCTCATAAAAATGAGAATCAAGCCATACATAGTTCTGAAAGGTGACATGGTGAGATAGCAGTGCCAAGGTAAAAGGGGAGTTCGGGCATGGCCCTTGCACTAAAAGAAGCGTAATTTTATAATTCTTGTTTGTCCTTTAAGGTGAGTGGTTTTTTTGTTGTGAAGCGACAAGCCTAGAATGGTAGGCCGTGGTGTCGCCACAAGAAACAAGTCGTGATAGGAATTGACAAATGGCATGGCAAAAGACCAATACCCAACGTGATGTCCTCTACAACAAGTTCATCACAATGCAGTTCCGTTTTTCGCCTTGCGGCTAGGACGATAATGTCACAGTTTAGGGTTGTGTGATAGGACCAGCAACAGAGTTTAAGGTCATCTGGTTTGGACCAACAACACAGTTTAAGGTCATATGGTTTGGACCAACAACACATTTTAAGGTCATATGGGTTGGACCAACAACACAGTTTAAGGTCATATGGTTTGGACCAACAACACAGTTTAAGGTCATATGGTTTGGACCGACAACACAGTTTATGGTCATATGGTTTGGACCCACAACACAGTTTAAGGTCATATGGTTTGGACGAACAACATAGTTTAAGGTCATATGGTTTGCACCAACAACACAGTTTAAGGTCATATGGTTTGGACCAACAACACAGTTTAAGGTCATATGGTTTGGACCAACCGAGAGAGGAGCCTCGAGCCAAAGGGGCCTACGACGGTTCAACAATCAGGGAGGGGCAGGAGATGCTAGCTCCCAGCTATGATGGGCCCGAAATGCAATGTCTGGGAGACTCCTCACTCCCCAAGGGGATGAGGGTCAAGCCGCACGCAACCCGTAAAGAAGAGACCCAAGCACATACTCTAGCGCTCAGATCACAGGAGCCCCAAGAGACACCGTTACGCAGCTCGGTACGTCTGATGTGTGGGGGTGTACTGAGGGTTAGTACAAGGAGTGTCGAGATTCGACCTTGACATAGTGGGGAGGAACATGACATGAACCATTCCACCAACATTCAGGTCCTGGGGAAGCCGGCGTGACAACTGAGGATTACTGCTGACCATGTTCGCAACGCAGCATCCTGTCATGTTAGCCACGGGGACAAACAAATGAGCATCAACCGCTGACCATGTTCGCAACGCAGCATCCTGTCATGTTAGCCACGAGGACAAACAAATGAGCATCAACCGCTGACCATGTTCGCAACGCGGGATTCGTATCAATTTTTTGTCTGAAACCCTCGGGGGCGTTGGACCATGACGGTAGGAGAGCCCTTGGGTGTTGTATCCAGGCCGTTCTTGGGGGCCCCTCCGAGTGTGAAGGATGACGGGGGCCCGAATGAAAGGGAACACGATGCTTGGAAAGTGGATGGAACTTGCCTAAGTCAAATCTGGAACTCCACGTTCTAGAATAGAGTGCCTTGAGCACATCAGCAGACCCCTAGAAAGGGTCAGAGGGCTCAGTCCGAGAGCGGCCAAAAGATGGCGAATCCCTAGGCAAAAGAGGGGGCGTAATGCCAAACACCCTGGGAATAGGGAGATCGAGGGATCTCCAAAGAGATGGGGCTGGACCTGACATATAAGTGTTCAGGCGGTCTTATGTATCCCATAAGGATGGGAATCAAGCCACACGTAGTTCTTGAAAGCATGCATCTTTAAATTCCATTGTACAGAGGAGGGCTTAACCCTGAAGACAAGGTGCGCGTGGTGCAGCTATTGAAAACCCGACGTGAATGGGGACATAATCTCACACCACGCCACGTGATCCTGTGGTCGAGGTCCCAAAGGCGAAACAAACGTGACAACGGAACTCAAGCTGGACCCAAGGACGAAAGGTCTGGGTGTTCCTACATATCCCATTAGGATGGGAATCAAGCTAGAAGTAGTTCTGGCAATACAGTTTAACGTCATGTTGGACGAAATACGGATCATAGTATTAGGTCTTAGAGCTCGGACCGAGAGAAAGGGCGGAGTTTGGTAACTCCTAGGCTGGACCCAAGATGAAATGTCCGGGCGGTCCTACGTATCTCATTAGGATGAGAATCAAGCCACACATAGTTCTGGAAATACAGTTTAACGTCATTTTGGACGATATATAGATCATAGTTTTAGTTCATAGAGCTCGGACCGTGAAAAAGGAAGAACCAAAAGAGGATCTTAGTTTTAGGTCTTAGAACTCAGACCATGGAGCCCAGATGTCGGGCAAAGTGTAGTTTAAGGTCATGCCGGACCACACAGTTTAAGGTCATGCAGGACCATAAGGTGAAATATGGATCTTAGTTTTAGGTCTTAGAGCTCAGACCAAGAGGATCTTAGTTTTAGGTCTTAGAACTCGGACCATGAGGATCTTAGTTTTAGGTCTTAGAACTCGGACCATGAGGATCTTAGTTTTAGGTCTTAGAACTCGGACCAAAGCATAGTTAGGGTCATGCGGGACTATACAGTTTAAGGTCATGCAAGGCCATACTGGTTAGGCAATGTACTTCTTGAGGAACCTGGCGTTGGTGGGAGGAGTGATACGCTCACCATCCATGGTCACCAGGGAATACAAACCATTGGGATAGAACTTGGGGAAAATAAAAGTCCCCTCCCACTTGGGCTCCAACTTGGGTGGTTTCCTGCCGGGAATCATTGGCGCTCTAAGATCCAGCACCAAGTCACCTTGCAGGAAGGAGAGGAGGCGAACCTTCTTATCGAAAGCTCGAGCCATCCTGCTCTGATGCCTTTCCATGTTATGTAAAGCGCGAAGCCTACTTCCATCCAGCGCTTCCAATTCGGCTAGACGGATCTCGGCAACTCTGTCTGGCGCTTTCTGGTCGTAGACCACCATGCGCAATGAGGGCAGCTGGACCCCGATGGGAAGGACGACCTCAGCTCCGTATACCAGGGAATACGGAGTCACCTGGGTGGAATTGTGAGTCGTCGTCCAATAATCCCAGAGGGCGTTGGGGAGCTTTTCCGGCCAACTTTTCTTGTTCTGACCAACCATTTTTTGCAGAATGTTAGAGAGGGTTTTTTTAAACGCCTCAATCTGACCATTCGCCTGCGCATGATATCGGGAGGTGTGGTTAGAGTGAATGTTGTACTTAGCGTACAATCTCTTCAGCTCGGCCGCTCAGAAGTTGGTTTCGTTTTCCGTGAGGATAGCGTGAGGTATTCCAAACTGGTGAATGATATTGGAGCTCACGAAGTCGGTGATAGAACCAGCCTTGACTTCCCTTAGCGGGGCTGCCTCTGCCCACTTTGAGAAGAAATCTGTGGCGGTTAAGATGAACCGGCACTGGCGGGCCATCGCCGGCGGGTAAGGCCCTACGACATCCAACCCCCAAACTGAAAAGGTCCAAGAATACTTAGTAGTATAGAGAGGCTCCGGTGGCCGATTCACAAAGTTATCATGAACTTGGCATGCATGACACCTCTTGGCGTACTCGATGCAGTCGTGGATCATGGAGGGCCAGTAGTGTCCTAGTCTCCGAATCTGGTGGGACAACTTTGACCCGGTCTGGTGGGCGCCACAGGAACCAGCATGCACTTCCTGCATGACCTGTGGGATCTCAACTCCTTGAATACAACGGAGGAGAACACCGTCAAACCCGCGCCTGTAAAGGAGCTTCTCACGGCTGGTACCGCTTTGAAGGGTGATCTACGGCGCGCGGCGACGGATTCGTTCCCGCTCTTCTCGGTACATCGGATCATATCCATGCCGGAGATATTCAACCAAGGGTGTCCTCCAGTCAAGAACTGTCTCGATCACCACGCCTGAATCCCCGAGGGGTCCTGACGCGGGGGCACCAGCGGTGAGATGGTTCACTCGCGGGCCACGATCGCCCTCCGGGATAACCGGAGCAATGACTCTTCGGTGCGCCACGTGGATGATTAGGTAATCCTGTTCGGGCTCCGCGAGTGATGCGGCCAGGCTGGCCAAAGCATCTGCTCGACTGTTCTGTGACCAGGGAACGTGAATGACATCTAGTCGGGATGGGAACTTAGCCATTAGATGGAGGCTGCACTCCAGATATGGCATGAGTTCTGGCTTCCTGACAGCATAGTCACTATTAACCTGCTTGATGACTAGCTCAGAGTCCCCTTTTACATACAGGTGGGGTACGTTAACCTCCAGAGCCAACTCGAGGCCAGTGATGAGGGCATGATACTCTGCCTCATTGTTGGTGCAGCCTTCTGACAACAAGAGAGAATATGGAAAGAACGGCTTGCTCCAGGGTGATGAAGACGATACCCAGGCCTACTCTGTTAATCCTAGGATCGTTAAGCCTTCTACCGGTAGGGCATCGGGAGACGCCATCAAAGTTCATCTGCCAACATGGGGTGGCGTGATCGACTGAGAGGATTGCCTCATTAGGAAAGCCCAAATCCAGTGGCTGATCCGCAGAGGTTGGGTGGGCCGCTAAGAAGTCTTCCAACGCCTGTCCTTTGACGGCCTTCTGAGGTACGAACCTAATGTCGAACTGCTGGAGGATCACCGCCCTGCGTGCCAATCGGCCGGTCAACATAGGCCAGCTCAGGATGTATTTCAATGGGTCTACCTGAGAGACCAGCTATACCTCGTGGTGCTGCAAGTAGTCCCACAATTTCTGTACGGTGAATACGAGCGCCAGGCAGCTCTTCTCGATGGGAGAGTATCTAACTTCCGCGTCGAGGAGCATGCGACTAAGCTAGTAGATGCTATTCTATGTTCCCTCATTTTCCTTTTGGGCGAGAAGGGTGCCGAGGGATCACTCCAGGGTGGTCACGTAAAGGACCAGAGGCTTTCCAGGAACGGGTGGCATCAGGACCGGAGGTTGAAGCAGATACTGCATGATTTCCTCAAAAGCGGTCTGACACTCTTCATCCCACCCATAGGCGGCGCCTTTCTTCATGAGTCGAGAAAATGGCTTACACTTGTCGGCCAGATTCGCAATGAATCGGCGTATATAGGCTAAGTGGACTTGGAGGCCTCGAAGCTCCCAAATATTACTCGGGGGAGGCATCTGACTGATGGCCTTGATCTTCTCGGGGTCGATCTCGATACCTCGATACCTAACGATGAAGCCAAGAAACTTTCCGGAGCTGACCCTGAAGGCACACTTCAACGGTTTCATCTTCAAGTGGCGAGAACGGAGAAAACCGAACACTTTTTCAAGGTCTTTGAGATGGTCCCGAAGCTGACAAGATTTAACCACCAATTCATCTACGTAGCACTCAACCAGCTTCCCGAGGATCGGCTTGAATATGCAGTGCATAGCCTATTGATAGGTGGAACCCACGTTCTTCAGGCCAAAGGGCATAACTCGATAGCAGAAAGTGCCATGGGGGCCCTGAAGGTAGTGAAATATTCATCCTCGGCGGTCATCCCAATCTGGTTATACCTGGAGTACCCATCCATGAAGGAGAGGGCTTGGAACATGGCCTTTGCGTCGATCAACAGCTCTATCACGGGAAGGGGAAAGTCATCCTTCGGTCAGTGGCGATTAAGATCGCGGAAGTTGATGCAGACCCTGATCTGCCCGTTCTTCTTCCTGACGGGCACAATGTTGGCTAGCCATCTGGGGTACTAGACTTCCTTGAAGAAGTTGTCCTTAATGAGCTTATCAACTTCGGCCTCAACCATGGCACCATGAAAGGAGTGCATTTTTCTCGGAGGCTGCTTGAACCCGCGATGGTTTGCTAGGAGGCCAAGGCAGTGGATGGCTACCTGGGGATCTAGTCCTGGCATCTCTTCATAACTCCAGGAAAACACATCACGGTGCTATCTGAGGAAGTCTATGTACTGTTGCCATTCCTCGGGAGGCATAGCGGTGCTGACCAATGTGGGTCACGGGTCCGCCTCACTACCGAGGTTCACCTATACTAGCTCATCGACCGTGGTGGAGACGCCCTCCTCAAAGGCAAGAGGATAATCTTCCATGTCTTCTTCTCCGCTTGTGGAAGGATCGTCCATGGGGGGAGCCGTTTCAGGGCAGCTCGACCCGGATGGGGAGATATCACCGGCTTGGGCGACAGAGGCCGTCACGACGGGAGACTCATGCACCGCAGAGACCATAGCGACGAAGGCGGTTGATCCAATCCCATCAGGCCTGCAGCCCAAGGGGCAACGCTTTACGACATCAAAGCAGTGGTGACGTGTTGGCTTGAGCTGGTCGATCCCGTCTTGGTGAAACAGACACGTATGATGTACTGCCATTGCCAGGAGCCCAATGTCCCGATATCGTATGGGGGTAGGAGGCTCGGGGATCACCTGAACCTAGTTGGTGTAAGAGTACGAGGTGATTTCCCACCATCACTTAGACCCGGAAATATGGCTTCCTCTGGTACCTGAGACAACAAAGCACTCTCCCATATCAGGCATCATGGCCTCCAACCGATGGATTGGGAAGACATATGCGTCATCCAAACCTACCCTGAGATCACTCGCAACAGTGGCGGGCTCAACCTCACCTGTCAAGATTTGCTTTTCCTTGCTCTTGTAATAGTCAGCGTCCAGGTAACGAGCTTCACAAGAGGCAAACAGAGACGCATCTCCTTGGAGCACACCCACTCGACCCTTAAGGGAGTATTTGAGGCACTGATGGTATGATGAGGGAACCGCTGCGTGAAGATGGAGCCACGACCTGCCCATCAATGCGTTGTAGGCAGTGTCCTGAGAGACAAACATGAATTCAGTATTGTCAATTAAGCCGCCGAACTGGGTCTTCAGATGAATCTTTCCGAGTGGAGTTTTCTCGGTCCTCTCATACCCCTAGATTCTGAGGTCAGAGGGAGTTAAATCAACCTCGAACAACCCCAGTTTTCACAGTGTTCGAGTTGGGATCAAGTTAATCCCATAACCCGTGTCGATAAGACAGTGACGGACTTCCACGCCATTGAACTGGCCGGTGATGTACAGTGGGCGGATGTGCCCCTGTATGGGAGGGTCTTCATCTTCAACGGAGAATGAGATAACCACATGACATTCGGCATCCTCAATCACCTCGGTGTGGAAGGCTTCTGTGGCTTCTACCTTCGTTTCAAACTAGAGGGGTCTCCTTAGAGCCTCGGAGAGCGCCTCACGCATTTCGGACAATAGGCGAAGGTCCTCAAGGATGGAAAGCCTTGCCGGAATGCTGGCAAGATGCTTCAGGACATCATACTTTCACACCAAACGCGAGATTCTGCTTACAGGAGGTCTCTCTGTGATTGGGGGCATGACGGGTCTTGCTGGCGGGATCGGTGATTGACTGGTACTAGGCACGTCTTGATGTTCACCAGCTGAAGCCTGGGAGGTGGCTGTCATGCTAGGACCGGAAGGCCATAGTCGGCCAGTGGCAGGGCTGGGCTGGTTGCGATGCGGGCAAGGCGGTTCTGCCCGATCCAGTAACACAAACGGTGGTGGAAGCGAACCTGTTGTCACCGGGTGAGGGATCCGCGAGTGCTGCTCCTTATATCGGGCCTGATGCCTGGTCTCGGTAGCGTGCACGCCCTGACTGGAGGTGACGACTGTCGTGCCCCAGAGATTCACATAGCCACGGCTCCGTCGACGTTGGCGACGGCTGGGGACATTGGGAGGTCCACCTGGTGCTCCTCATCATCGGGATCCACAAAGGGATTTACCAACTCTACGGTGCTAACAGAAGCATACCCCGAGCTCTCAGGGAGGTCCACCTGGCGCTCCTCGCTGTCGGGAGCCAAAAAGGGATTTACCAACTCTATGGTGTTAACCGAAGCGTACCCCGAGCTATCACTCGAGGAGTCATCCACTACCGGACGGGGTCTCGGAGGGATCCCCATTTCCGGGGGCATGAAATCACCAAGAGTGCGAGAAGATGACGACAATGGCAGGGCGTGTTCTTTCTTCTTGCGCCGTCGGCTGCTCTTCTGGGAAGAAGTAGGCTGGGAAAACGATGCCAAAGTGGAGATCGCAGACTCCGAGGGCTCTGGCTGATCCAGGAGGGCACGAATGATGCCATGGGCACAGGAGACCGTCCTACGGGCCATCCAGTCCTTATACTCCTGGGACCCACGGTCAGAAACATGTTCCCACCCATCCCTGTTGTCACTCCTTCCATCTGATCCCACGAAGACACCTGCCACCTATGCCGGGGCTGGGCTCAACCTAACTATGTTGTTGTAAATATGGTCTTGGAGCCAGTCCTTGAACACATAGCATTGCTGGATGGTGTGTCCTAGGATCCGGTGATAAGGGCAGTAGTTAGGGTGACCCGTGAGACACGCCTCTTCTAGCTTCTGGCACTCAGGCAGTCGCATGATCCTATGCTCCAAGGCGCTACGAAAATAACCGAGGACCTGGGCCTCGCCAAACAAGTAAGCCCGATTCCTCCTGTCTGGAAAGGGGACTCTTGGGGGATGACCATGGCCAGGGGCTAGAGGATCAGGCCGAGGAGGCGAAGCCAGATTACCTCGCCTAGGTGGTGGTGGTGCGTTACGCGGAGGAGCCGGCCAATCCTGAGGTGGTCGCTACTTGGCCGGAGGCTGTGCCCATGGGGGTGGACCCCTATGAGCCTACTGAGCTGGCCTCACTGGCAGCAACTCTAGCTATCTGGGGGCCTCTATCTGGGCCACAGCAGCGGGCTTGGCTCTGGCGGATCTCCTTTCAGAGATTACAGGAGGCAGTGGGCGTGCCTGACCGACCTATTGCAGGGCTTCTTCGAGGCGCTGAGCCATGTCCGAGATGTCCTGGAACCCTCCAGGGTAATTCTGCGTGATCAGGGAGGGAACCAACTCCACCTTGACGTTCCCTACACACATCGTCAATAATTTCTCCAGAGTCAGCGGCAAGTCAAGGGAGTACGTGAGCCCCTTCCACCGGGTGACGAAGTCTGCGACTTGCTCGTCGGGCTTTTTCTTGCACCTGAAGAGGTCTATAATGTTCGTCTTCCGGGTTGTGGAACTGAACTGGTAGAGGAATTTCCGGCGAAGGTCATCCCAACTAGTCACAGATCCAACAGGGAGCTGGTTGTACCAGACGAATGCTGGTCCTTCCAGTGTCTGAACGAAGCACCAGAGCTTGGCAGCCTCCTGCTGCACCGGAGTCCCTAACATAGGCCCGCACCTTGAGTTGAAGTGGGACAAGTGTTGTGGCAGGTCTCCTATCCCATTAAAGGGGGGAAAAGTGGGGTTCCCAAATCCTGGCGGGGCCGGCATGTCATCCACCCATGTGGGGTATGGCTTGCCATCCGGTAGGATTGCCACCTTCCGAGTTTCCAGGGCCTCCAAGCGAGTGATGAGTACTTCCATCAGATCATCCGGATGCGGATTCCTGTCCTGACGGGGATCTCTAACCACAAGCGCAATTCCAGGCTCTTCGATACGATATTCGCGCTCACCGGCTCGCGGGGCAGCTAGCGGAGTGACTCTTGGAGCGGCGGGAGGAAACCGAGAAGGGTCCCCCAGGTTGTCTTGCCGCTCGGGAGGGTTCGGCGAAACATATCGCACCCTCTTGCCATGTGCTCCAGTGTCTCCCCTGTCGGCGAACACGACACAGTCACGGTTGTCCGGGGGGATCTCAGCAAGGGGTAGATGCTCCTTCCCCTTCTGTCCTGGTCTAGGGTTGTCGTAGTCAGGCCGCCGCTCTGCAATGTGTTCGGCCAGGAGCTCATCAACCAGCCTCTTTTGCTTGGATAGCTGTTGGCGCAGCATGGCCATCTCGAGATATTCCTCTTCCTTCTGCACTGAGGCAGATGGGTCGACGAGTTTGACAGAACCGACGGGCTCTTTACCCCTGCTGATGTTTCAGCCCAGCGCCAATGCCCCCGTGGGTACAGGAAGACCTAGGAGGCTCCTCTGTTGGTGAGTAATCCTCCCAGATGGGTCCAGTAGCGGCCTTTCCTCGGGGGGTGAGTCCCCATCGAGGGGCTCCACAATGTTTCCCCCATCTGAAAGGTCAGCCATGTTGACTGCTACTGCCCTTGGCGACATTCCCTCAGGGCCGCCCTGTGGATCGTGCTACCAGAGGATCACACAGAAGAGGAGATCAGCGTACTTCCCCCACCCGCGGACGTGCGTGTGGGGGGTGGCCTCCTCAATAACTCTGCGGAGTACTTGAAAACTCTGGACGCATTGTTGCTGAAGGGCCTCGTGGTGGTCCAGCGACTCGGGGTGCCAGACCGCGGGGAGTGCTGCTAGGTCGACCTGACAACACTGCTCACCAATCTCCTCGAGATGCGATTGGCTCCCAGGATAAGGTTCTAGCTGATGGAGGAGGCGAGAGTGAGTCACCCGAAGAATCTGGTGGATGAATTCAAACTCTCCCGGGGTGAGTGACTCTGGCACATCAAAACCCGATTCTGCGACTGGCCAAAACTTCTCAGGGAAGTGGCCCGCTGCAAGAACAGTCCAGAAGCTCCACGACTCCAGTTCGGGGCCCGGAACTTGCCGCCCCTTCTCGTCCACTGAGGAAATTCGTGGAATTGGCAATGGCGCCGAGGCAGGCCGTCGGGGCGGTGGGCTGGCTGGTGGGGAATACGGCGAACAGGCCGATTGGCCGCCGATCCCGGGTTCATCCTCCAGGGGTTGCAGTGCCCTGGCTGCCACGTCGCGATAGGATAGGCCGGCTAATGGGCCTCATGTCACAACGTCGGTGCTTTCCGAGGGCGTATCACCTCGCGATTCTTCCGTTGGTCCCAAGAAAAGTTCCTCACCCGCCCTAAAAGGGACGAGAGGTGCTTCCGAGGAGGCCAGCGGCAACTGCGGGCTTGATCCCCGGTGGTATGCCAAGTCCCCGTCCTCCTGGATATACCTTCGAAGGCAGGGGGAATCATATGGATCTCGCATTCGGGGAGTACAAGACTGACGCGCCGCATCCCCATCCCTGCCCTCGACTCGAAGGGTTGGGGAGGAGGTTCCATCGTTGAGTCGTACTCTGCCTCAGAATCCGAGAAACGGACTGGTCTGATTTCTGTCCGGACTCCCCTGAAATTCCTCCTACGGCGACGACGCCCGGCCTTCCTACCCCTGGGTAGCTCCTCAGGGTAAGGACGATTTTTTTCATGGAGTCCCCTGACTACAATAGAGTTGGGGCAGAGGGGACTAAGGGCCGGGGTGCGAGAAGCACCAGGAAAGATGTCAAAAGGGACATGGGGAGGACCTCCATGTGAGTGAGCGACTAGATACACAATGGCTCCATGGTCGCGGCCGATATCAGGGGGAGTGACCTCATACCCCATGCAGTGGGCACTGGAAGGAGTCATACCCGGAGCACAGCCGTCACGAAGAAGCTTCCGGATTCCCAGATCGGTGGCACGGAATGAGCCCTCATGGTGAGCGGCACTACCATGGATTGATCCGCAGTGGCCATTTCCAGTGTCCGCGACCGGGAGATTCAACCCAACATGCCTGTAGGGTGGTCGGGGTTTCCATCCCAGTCGGGCACGTGGCTGCACCTGCTCATCATGTGTGGGGATCTGGTAGTAGGAGTCAGCAGTGGCTCGGGCCACAGTGGTTGCTGATGCTGGTGCCCCAGGACGAGCATTCTCTCCCGCTCGCGCCCGGCACTGGCGTCAAGTCAAATGGGCCGGAACCGGCGGTGCGGGCATGAAGATTTCCTGCTCCTCGGCTCGGGGAGTCGGGCGGCGGCGTCGACGCGTCCTGGCAGGGGTTCTTGCCATTAACCCCTGGGATGGATCGTCGATCGGGTGGACCCGGACATCCCCCCCACCCTCATTGGCGTAGGGGAGGGATGTGTCAAAGCGCTACGGGGATAGGCTCCCGAAGTGGTTGAATGTCGGCGTGGGGAGCAGAGGCTCCCTGCTCGGCCCTCGAAGGCAGCGATGGTGGTGAGGCGCAGCCGCCTCTATATCCAAGCGGTCCATTCCCCTAGTGGGGATGACCCCTTCCTCTTCATACGTATGAACCAGGTCATTGATCACCCTCCACTGGATGATTTCTGATGGGGAGAGGGGGCGCAAGCACCTGGCTGCTACAGCGGTCGAAGTCGGAGCGACCGTGGGATAGGTGGGACCGCGCGGGGGAGCCGCGTCAGTACTGCCCCTGCCCCTGCGCCGGTGGGCAGGTGGCGATCGAGCTCCGAATGCGGTGAACTGATTCCTGGAAACAGGGAGATGAACCCATTAGTATCAATAGGAAAGGAGATCAACAAACAAGGCCCAGTGTCATTCCGTCTTCCATGGTCGGCAAGGGGGATCCACACTGACGACGTCGCAGAACGGAGTAGTCAACGTCCTGACGGCCTCGACCCCTGGCGGGTTCATGTCCCAGTGAGGGTTACCCGGACCTGGTGACATGAAATTCTTATGATGCCCCAAAGGCTACCATTCCCCGTATTGAGGAGAAGAGCTTCACGTTGGGTTCACCATTTCTGTTTCCGACGCTTTCACCGGGGCGCACGCATCCGTCTGTGGAGGAGGACGCGCTGCTTGTTGCCCCACATTCCCACTTTCCAAAGGCAGCCGACATTCGTTCCTTGTTTGAGTACATCTTCTCCTTGATCGAAACGGGATGATGGGATGTCGGTTCTTCCTTCCGTGGATTCCTCCTCAGAGCTCATCACCTAGTCCGGGTCTCCCTCATAGATTTAAGATGGGTTCATGAAGCTCATTCCCGGTGCCATATCTACATGGACGCCAGTTAATTACGCTGCTTCCGTCAAGATGCTTAAGGGGTCTTGTTGGGGCAGCAACCTTCGGTGATGAGAATGGTCACGTTGGGGCGTCGTCGGCATGTCTGTCTTCCGTCCCTCATCATAGGGCTTCTCGAGGGCGCGGAAGCCCGAGGCATCCCACATAGAACGCGGGGAATGTGTACCATCTGAGGTTTTCCTCAGCTTCCCATGTTTAACACGGGGTATTTCGTGAGTTTAATGTCTTGCGGAGATAGATCAGGTTGAAGGATCCCTAGGGGGGAACACCGATGTTGGGGCCAGTACGTGGGTGGATTCCCATATATCATGGAGTCTGATGGGGTGGCATGATCTCACCGGGATGTGGCGGCCCAGGTAAGGATTAGGATGGTTGGTGGAGTGAGACATGGGTCTTACGTTCTGAGATGGCCCAAGAGGGGGGATACAGTTTTATGTCATGCAGGACGCGATACAGTTTAACGTCATGCGGGACGAAATACATTTTAACGTCATGCGGGATGAGGGGTTTGGGGCATACACTCTGAGGCGGGCCAAGGTGGTCAGGGAACTGACATGGAGAGGTCAGGACGACCAGGTGGTGGGCTTGAACCTCGTGGAGGCTTCCAACGTACCGTGAAATAGCACGGATCAAAGTCCACATAGTTCGCTGGGATGGGGCTTACGCTCTGGGGCAGCCCAAAAGAGGAAGTCATGGTCGATGCGCACTCTAAGCCCATGTGAGCCATGCTCGGTGTGAGAAACAAGATGCAGCAGGGACCATACGATCACGTCGCGAAGGGTGCGTCTGTGAGAAGCGGAATGGGGCTTACGCGTTGAGCGGCCCAAAGAGGAAACATGGTCTTACGCGTGGTTAGCGGCCCTTGGTGCCGGTGGTTACTCCAGAGTGGAGGCCCGTGGTGCGACAAAGCGCGGTGGGAAAAGGACTCCACTGGCCTTGGTAGGGGGAAAGTACAGAGATGAATCGGTGAAATCATCCACAAGAAAGGCTAGGGGCTTATGCTCTGAGGCAGCCCTTCCCCTGCGGACAAACACCGCTCCGACAAGGAGGATCTCATTCCATGTACGGAAGAGTCCATTCCTGTGGAGATGAGTGGCGTAAAAAATGTCCGAGCTGGGGGGACCCTGCGTGCGAATCACGGGGTCGAACCACAGTTTAACGTCTTGTGTTAAGGACGAGGTGTTTAGCAGTTTAACGTCCTGCAGCTTGGATGAGGTGGGTTTTCTGCACACCCCTAGAGCATACATGTCCAACTCCCTCTACCCCTTGTGGAAGGGAAGGCATCGGCAAGTCCATTGTGAAGGGGGGCTACAGGGCGAACCACTGGGGGGTCTACTTTAGCATGGCTATGTGAAGAAGCAATAGCCGTTAGCGTGCCTATGCGGAGAAGCATAAGGCAAAGAAATGCAACGGGAAACACGGCCCAAGGGACCTTGAGGTTACTTCGCACGAGCCTGGAAGGCCGTGCGGGAAAACAACGCATGGAGCGCATGCCCGATAGGGGTGACATCAGGTGCCGGTGTAGGGGGCATCCAAGGGGCGTCAAGGTGAGGAGTCCTGGGCATTTCACACAAAAGGGAAGGTCTGCATGCAAAACGTAGGGATGGCGCACAATTGGAGCAAGGGAATCGTGCGCGGAGGGGGAACTACGCATAGGGTTTTGCGCGCACAGCAGGGTATTGCGTGCATGAGACACGGATTCCGCGCAAGGCTGGAACCCTAGGGAGGGGGAATATTCACTGAAGCCGGTGGAGTTGCGCGCAATGGCGAACTCCGAGGCAAGGATGCACGAAATGAGGGTTTTACATGGAAGTCATCTTGCGCCCGGGGGATCCAAATTGCGTGCACGGGAGTCACTTCGGATTCCTCAACCCCCAAACCGTTCAGGGTCACCTTCTATTTATAGGTGACCTCAGGCGCGGAATCCAGGCGGCGCGTGGAATTCTTCGCGCCAAGTGTAGCCGGTGCACAAAAATTCGCCACGCAGAACCGGGGTGTGCAAAGATTGCGTGCCTCATCGGCTCAATTTCACGAAACCCGGGGATTCTACGCGCGCAGAATGATTTTTCGCGCGGATCCTCTTTTATTTCACGCACCACATCCCGGGCCTCCGGATCGGGCCTCTGATTCTGAATATGACTTCGCTTCGTCATTTCGAAACTTCCTCTGGGAGTTACGGTCTTTTTTCAGCGTCAACATTTATTTATGTACATATATGTTTCATTTACTTAATTCCATTCAATTCAATATGGAAATGAAAATAGTGTTCATGCGTACGTATGACCTACCGTCTCCATGAATGGTGTATTTCATTCCATTTATGGATCTATCATATATATTTATATGATGAATATATATTATATATAAATAATTTTTTTACATTATGGAATTAATTAAATCAGGATATAAGTAATAATATCAAAAACAACAATTTGAGACACATACGATAAATGAAACGATTTTACCTAAACGCTGCTTTAACATAGAATTTACAAAAAGAAAGGGTAATATAATGTCATATGTGAATCATATATGATATCCTAAATATTTTTATTGTTATGTTACAAGTTAACAATATGTTTAAACCCACTATACATGAGTCTAGGACACATACAAAAGAAATTGGATATAAGAAAATGGATATTTTTTCAAATCTCATTTTTATCCGAGATTTCTTATAAATAAGTATTTACTGGGGTTATATTTTTCATCCATGTACATAAAAATGTTTTTTATAAAGTTTTTAATATTCTAAGTCATGTTTACCCATCTTTGACTTTTACTTTGTGTTATGGAAGGATTCTTGCTTTTTTACCATACGTGGTACTTTTTGACTTTTCCGTTAAAAGTATGATGAGAATGTTTTTTAACTTATATGGCCTGAATGGGTTTTTATGATTTCATAGAACATTTTTTCCATGAAGCTTACCTTACAAGTTTTCATGTTTATTTTCAATTAAATTATTTTAGTTTAAAATTGTATGACATGTTAATAAAGGAAAACAAAATTATGTAGAAAGGATATTTTCCTCAAGAATGGAGTTCATGTGTTTTATCAAAATTATATTTCATCTATGATAATATAGGGTTCTATTTCTATCACTATTTTTACATTGATTTGATTATGTTATGATGGAATTATTTTTATGAATTCATTTAATATTATATATATTATTTTATGATGGCATGATGTTTAAGAATCCCATTTTTTATTACATGGGTTATGCTATAATTTATGATTTATGATTTTTTGGAACACATAAGAATGGTTTCACTATGAGATGGGTGGGACCTATAACTCCCTCAAATTCATTGGGTAAAGATTTATATATCATGATATAGACATTGGTGGAATGGAAGGTGAATCTGGTTCAGTAATACAGGGCTAGAACGACAAGTAAACCCGGTTCAATTATGGACTTTGTCCACAATGATGGTCTTGGAAGCAATGCCTTGGATACTATGGAAATCATAACATGTGCTTAATGGTTTCCAAAATTAAATGTTTTATTCCCATGCTATTTTATCATGATTAATGTTCCTTTATGATCTATGACTTATGTACTACCACGATTTATGTCATTGGTCAAGATTTTGATGTTTTATGTTCATGTTTTTAAGTTCAAATGTTTATAGATTATTTTTATGTTTTCCATGTTTCCCCTTACTAAGAATTTAAGATCACCCTTTTTATTTTTTTCCTAGGATATAAATAATGGTTTTAGGTATGAAACCCAAAGGGGAAGTTCTTTATGGGATATGTTGAAGATCTTTCACCATGATTAGAATATTATGTTTCGAGTTTTCAAAGACACTAAACTAATACATTCTTTGGGAATCTGGTTTTGTAATGTATTAAGTATTCCACACAAGTAATGTAATGTCTACGTATGTCAATTATGGGTCTCTATAGCCACAATCCAGGTCAGACTGTTGTTATGGAGTAGACCCAGTAGAAGCAGGATCCTTGACCCTCTACAGTTCGAGGTACGATCATAATTTCCTCAGTATCAGCTTCAGATCTTTTCGATATATGCGCTTCCCAAAGCATTATATATTTTTCTATTGTGGGGATACATAGGCCCTGTATCTTTTATTATGCTATTATCTTGACACTTTACACTCTGTTGTGGAAAATAATAGCTAGTGTACGTCAGTTACAGGAGTTCCCTCTTAAGGTTGGTGGGTGTCACTTCTTTCGGTGCCTCTATGTCTTAGAGATGATATACTATGATGTCATTCTCAGAATATACTGGTTAGTTCCCTTCCAGGATATTGTCAACATCAATCTTCGTAGAGTGAGTTTAACATCACCAGAAGGTGGATTTTTTCTTTATAAGAGAAAATGGGATGTTCAGGCGAGTAGAGCAGGACCTGAGCATCATGGTTTTGGAGGCATTACAGCCCAGGTTGCTTGTCTATATCTAGATAACCATGGGACTTCATAGCTATAATATCCTCTAGTGCTGGATCTTTTTAGGGATGTCATTCTAGAGTAGTTTTTAGGTTTTCCTCTAGAGATAGAGGTGTAATTTTTTGCCAAACTTGTTCAGGGAGCGGCACCGGTGCCCATTCCTCCTTATCTGATGGAAACACTAGAGATACAGAAGCTCAAGAAGCTAATAGAGGAGTTACAGTCTAAGAGGTTCATCTGACCCAGTACTTCTCCTTAGGGTTCACCTATCCTATTAGCGTAGATAGTGAAAGGTACCCTCATACTTTGTGTGGATTATAATATGTTAAACTAGTTGACAGTCAAGAACCGATATCTATGGTCGAGTATTGATGATCTATTAGATTATCTTCGAGGTGAAATGGTGTTCTTGATTATTGATGTGAGATCTCGTTATCATCAGTTTTGTGTTAGACCATCTGTTATATCTCTTATATCCTTCTAGAGAAGGTATGGTCTATACGAGTATGTGGTTATGTCGTTCGGTCTCACGAATGCACCTCCAGTCTTCATGGAACTGATGAACTGAGTGTTCCATACAAAATTGGATTCATTCGTCATAGTCTTTATGGATGATGTCATTTTTTACTCTCACACTCTACATGAACATGCCCCCCTTATTGAGTTCGTTTTGAGTAAACTAAGATAGAATCAGTTATATGCTAAGATCTTAAAATAAAACATTTGGATAGACCACATTCACTCCTTCGGTCCTGTTATCTCAGAGACAAGAGTATCAGTGGACATATAGAAATTGAGAGAAGTAGTTTACTAGAATCAGCCAAAGAACATCATTGAGTATGGAGTTTTCTCGGGATATATGGTTACTAAAGGTATTTTATACAGAACTTTTCATGCTCAGCAGTTCCATTGGCATCAGTACTGATACTAGTATTTACAGAGTCAGGAAAGAGACATACTAATTACTATGATTCATTAGGTATCAAGATGGAAGAAGTGACTTTGCAAGTTGAAGGAGTCATTGTTCACGCCTCTCCACAGTTGAAGCCACATGCGAGGAATTACCTGATGCATGATCTCGAGTGGGACGTGGTGGTTCATGCTAGATGCTATTGGAGAAACTGTCTTATGGGATAGCATTTTGTGGTTTTCCCTGACCAAAAAAGTATCAAGCATATCTTTACCCAGTGTGACCAAAATTTGAGACAGCAATGGTGGGTTGAGTACCTTTATTCCTTTGACATTGAACATGCCTACACACATGGGAAATAAAACACATTGGCTAATTAATTGAGCAGAAGAACTAAGATACAGGTAGATCAGGAGGCCAGATGTGAGTGGAAGCTTACAGATCTGTTCTCTAAGATGCAATTGGAGGTTCAAAATAGACAGGGGTAGACGTTTCTTTCTTTTGTGGCTGTTATATCTACTCTAATTGATCTAGTTAAAATAAGGAAACTCTCAATTTCTGAAGGCCTATTCCTATGAGAAAATGTTTCAAGAGAGGACCCTATTCCTGGATGGATAGTAGGTGAGGATTAGATCTTGTGTTTTCATGGATGTGTGTGGGTGTCGGTAGACATACGTGAGGATCTGATGCAGGATGTTCATTCCTCAGTTTGGGCAGTTCATCCTGGTGTCACCATGATGTAATGATATCTACACCATCAGTAATGTAGGCAAGGTATGAAGGGAGATGTTACTGGTTTTGTCATGAGGTGTTACACCTTTCAGTAGATGAAGGTGGAGAATCCGCGACCAGTAGGTCTTTTTTCGCAGTTACCCATTCCAAAGTGGAAGTGGAATGATGTTGCAATGTATTTTGTGATAGGTTTTATGAGTTCACGTCCAAGGAATGATGTTTTATGGGTTGTCATTGATAGAATCGTGATGGTTTCTCAATTCTTTATGATCAAGGATACCATCAGTGTTTATCATCTGGGAAGGTTGCACTTCCGATAGATTGTATGTCTACATTAGGATCCACACTCAATTTTTTCAGATAGGGATGCATGTTTTACTTCTCAGGTATGATAGGGACATCATAGGGTTTTGGGTATATAGGTACTTCTAAGTACAACATTCCAACCCCAAACATATGGCCAGTCCAAGTATATGATTCAGGTGCTTGGGGACATTCTTTGAGCATATATCCTTAATTTTGGAGGTCTATGGGAGAAACACATACCTTTTGTAGAATCTTCCTACAATAATAGTTTTTAGGAAACTATTCATATGGAACCTTATAAGGCTTTGTACAGTAGACCATGCTGATCACCCTTATGCTGGCTAGAGGTAAGAGAGGCAGCAATGTTGGGACCTTGTCTTGTACAGAAGACCATAGAGAAGATATAGAAGATTCAAAAGAGGATGGCTACTACAATGTCTAGAACGAAGTTTTACATTGATCGATGGATACAACCAATGGAGTTTGAGGTTGGGGATCAGGTTTTACTATGTGTCACACCGAGGATGGTACATATGAGGATTAGGAGACAGGGTAAGAATTATCCATGGTACGTCACGCCTTTAGAGGTGGACACATATTTTATAGAGATTCCTATCCGGATTGTTGATCGAAGTGAGAGGTTTCTTTTGGGCTAGTCTCTTCCTCTAGTATGAGTGCTATGGCAGCACAGGAGAGTGTAGGATGAGACCTTGGATATGGAGACTGATGTCCGTGTAGGATCGAAATAATGATGTAGATGCTCAATATACAAGGGGGGTGAATTGTATACATAAAAATTCCTTTGGAACCTTTAAAGTTAGTTACGAATAACTATTTTTTCCTTAGATAAGGAAAGTTCTAAGTTTAAAGAAGTTAAAATAAGAAAATTCACAACACCTCAACACCAATTGAAAACTTGGAATAAGGAATTAAGTTATAAACTTCAAGTCCAATGTACTTGATTAAAACTGGAAAGAGATTCCAAAAGTAGGTTCCGAAAATATGGATCCGGAAATTGAAACTTAACTAATGATTACAATATGAGATTCTACCTTAAAGAATATAGAATCTAAATGGAAAAGAGTACAAGTAAGGATGTATAAGAAAGTTATACATTCCTTACCATACAATATGAAACGGAAACAAACAAGTAGTAAAAATACATGTAACAAGATATAAGTGTTTTAACCCAAAGAGAAGGGTATCCAACAACCTTGGATAAAGGTCCCTTGATTTATACTTTCAAGCAAGTCTGTCTTACCCACACCAAGGTAAGCCCTCGATACGAAGATCAAAATCTCTGTATTGCTATCCCCACAAGCCCTCAACTTTAAGGCAGTTGGAACCTCTGTCTTCCTTATCAAGGAAACCCTCAAACATTAAGGTAGTCAGCACCTCTGTCTTCCTATCCCCAGAAGTCCTCGAATGCAATCCCCAAAATTCGGAGTTGCACGAAGCTTTGAGAGTTAATAAGATCCTCTCTCTCTATAAATGACTTCAACAGCATGTGTGAACAATGTCGAAAAATTTGTTATGAGCTCTTTCAAATGATCTCCTATTTATAGGCTCGGTCGACCTAATTTCCAACAGTCATATTTTCCTTAAAAATCAGAGGGACCTGTACACGTGTCATTTAACCAACGGTTAGTTTATAACGGAATAGACGACATCGTTTTGTAACAAAACAAGTGTAACAGAATGTACGCCATCGTTTTAAGTCTAACTCAAATGTTCGGAGTGAAGATTCAGAGTGTAAGAAAAATATTAAAGTGTAGAAAAACTATAAAAGTGTAAGAAAAATTAAAGTTCAGAGTCTAACCAAAAATAATATTCAGATTCTAAATAAATTCAGAGTGTATAAAGTGAAGATGATCAGATTCTGTTTAATAGGTGAATTCGGAATGTGAATTCGGAATGACAATTCGTCATCAGAATTTGTAATGAGAATTTTTAATCAGGATTCGTCATTAGATTTCGGTGTTGAACTTCATGAAAGTTCATATCCAGAATTCGGAGTGGAACTTTATTAATGTTTGTATCCAGAATTTGGAGTGGAACATCATTACAGTTCTCATCCAGAATTCGGAGCCTAAAACAGAATGCTTCATATCATAGTTTTAAACGATTCCGAGAATATAGAAATGAAACTAATTCTTATACTTAAGAAATATATGGATATTGGTAATGAAAATATTATAAGGATAATTATCCTTATAAAATCTATTTTCCTTATAAAATCGATTTTCCTTATAAAATAAATTTTCCTTATAAAAGTAATTTTCCTTATAAAACCAATTTTCCTTATAAATGAGATTTTCCTTATAAAAGCAATTTTCCTTATAAAAGAAATTTTCCTTAAAGATAAGGTATTTGTGATTTTCAAAACAAGAAGGAATGGAAAAGTCATAAGGAAAACCATATTGACTCAACAATCTCCCCATTTTTTGGAAAGCACAAACGTCCTTATGAAAAAGAAAGACTAAGGGAAAAAAATAAGGCTTATCTCCCTTTGCTTATGGATATTAATGAATACGACTAACTCCTGCTGAGGCATTGAAACTCTAAGGATCATATTCTAGATTTCCGGAATGGTATTTCATTAAGAATAAGAATGTCTTCTTTAATGAAAAACTCCCCCTTAGATAAACTCTATTAGAGTTCTTTTTCTTTATCCCCCTTTGTTAAGGTTCTTTTTCCTTTTCCCCCTATTGTTAGGGTTCTTTTTCCTTCTCCCCTTTGTGATTTTCAAAAATAATTCAAGGGAATGGAAAATATAACAATGTACCTGAAAATTTAGTTATAACATGAAAAGAAACGTGCAAGCAAGATTTTCATTAAGTTTGAAAGTTCAAAAAAAAGAAAGCTAAGATACAACAAAATAACGGATTTGTTTATTTTGGATATTTTTCCTTCGACATGAGACCCTTAAGAATAGTCTTTATCTTCTTCAAGTCTTTATGGTATTCCTAGGCTTGCTTCTCTAACACAATAATTCTTGCACTTTGAGCTTCAATATTTTCTTCCTGGGCTTCATGCTTTTATTCCTGAGCATTCAAAACTTGTTCTTGCTTTAACAACTTCTCTTCAATCTCATTCTGATGATCCCTTTCATTCCTCCAGTTTTGAGCAACAGAATTCAGCTTCCCATTCAGATTTCTGACTTCTTGAATCCGGAAATTATTTTCATCTATCAACTTTTCATCAAAGGAAGAAGTTAGATCATTTATCTTCCTGTCTTCTGTCTCAAAAGCATCTTTAACATTATCTTGTAATTCATCCAAGAGCCTCATCTCTTCTACAGTTTTCTTCGACCAACTAGTAATTTTCTTACAAGACCTCTTGTGGGCTTCATAGGCGACAAAAAAAAATTGAACTGATCCTGGATCTCAACACATTTATCCATAACCATGGATATGGATTCTGTTTTCTGATTCAAAGTATGTTGGAGCATCTGGCATCTTGAATCAATACTTGAGAAGGTCGGAATAGTACCTACTGTAGGACCCCGGGACACCCTGAGAGGGGAGGGGTGAATCAGGGTGGCAACTTTTTCTTCTTTTAGTTGTGGATCTTGTTCCCACGTTGGTAGGAACTACTTAAACCTGTATGATGGATATGAAAAACAATTAAACATTCACATGCAGAGAGATGACACAGCTATTTTTACTTGGTTCACCACTAAGGGCTACGTCCAAGGAGCATATGCCGACAGGTTGTCGGTCGTACCTAAATACACTATATTTCACTAGCTGCGGATTACAAATGTTTGGGTACAGACACTCTGTCCCAGGATCACTACCTTTACAATTGTTCAGGGATAGCTCACTGTGACCCTCGGGTCACTCCCGTTGACTCCCCCTGGCTCAGTGTCGTTGGTGAAGTCTCACTTAGTTTATAGACGTGAAGGTCTCTTAAATAGGTGTGCATTGAAGTTCTTCGTCTCCTATTCAGCATGAGACATTTCTTGCATCGGGGTTCAGATTTGATGCTCCTTTTGGTTCAATCCTTCTTCTTTAGTGCAATGAATGAATGCACTAGATCCCCTTGTCTTCGTTTGCCTGAATCACAATCACTGATGTGATTGCTTACTTAATGAAGCTCAGCTTACTCGGTGTTGTCAGAATCAGTTCTCCATGTATGCATGAGATCATGCATGTATCATTTAGATTTCTTCTTCAATCTCACATTGCACCAGAAGTATCATGCAATATTTCAGCTCTTGTGCAGCTCCAGAAAGGCGGGCGTGCTTTAACAATATCTGGCTCTTCTTTTCAAGCTCGGCGCGCAAGTGTCCCCTGGCGCGCAAGTCTTAGGCGCGCAAGTATAAGCTGGTGCGCAAGTGTCACAAAAGCACCTGCGTGACTCTGCCTTCTTGAACTTTAAACCTGCGCGACTCACTTCCTTTTTCGCCCAAATTACCAAGGGCGCGCAACCATCAATCGGCGCGCAATAACCACTTGCGCGGCTCAACCACCTGCGCGACGAGAGCTCGAAAAATCTCTAAGTCTTGAGCTCCGTGAGAAATGAGGAGGGGTGGTCCAGTATTTATAGGCAAACTGGACCCCCTGCGCAGCGGCGCGCAAGTCATCCATCGGCGCGCAAGTCTCGGCCCCTGCTAGGCACTTGCGCGATCAACATCCAATCTTGCGCGAACATCTTGCCTTTGCCAAATTTGGATCTTCTGATCTCGAAAAACCATAGGCGTGCAAGTTATAATGCATTCAAGCCGTCGGCGCGCAAGTCTCTTCCCGGCACATAATTTCACCTGCGCGACCTCACCAGAACTTGCGTGACCCTTATCCCTTTCCCATATTTTGATGCTCTGATCTTCAAAAACATATGGCGCGCAGGTTTCCTATCCTCCAAGAGTATGGCGCGCAAGTCCCTTTTCCAAAATCACTCTTCTTCATTTCTTGATTTTGAGGCCATGAAATTTGGCAAACACTAGAAAACGGCACCACCTTGTATCTCCTCTTTTTGTACCACCACCAGATCATCCATTCCTCTGTCTATGTTCTTGAATCAAACATAGATCGTTGACCACAACTCTGGAACTCGACATGTCACCATGGAATCTCCTTTGTCAACAAATTTGTATGTCGTTTGTTTGATTTTTCGACAAGCACGATCACCTCAACATCACTTCTTCTTGGTGATCTATATCCTTCAACAACTCTTTTGCTTTTATCACAAACTCCACTATTGTGATATGTATTCATTGAAGGAACAGCTTTAGTACCATCATCTTCTATGACAATGTGATGTGCATGGCCATTTCATAAGTCAACTCATTGGCACATTGCCTCCTTCGTCAACCGTCATGATCAACTTCATGCAAACCATGTGATTCAATCCGTCAAGAAGTCTCTAGCATGGTTCTCACGCTATCATGAGTAATTGCATGGTCTTCATCAAAACCCATTGTTCATCTTCATGCAATAATGAGGAATTGCATGGTCTTCATCCAAAAACACCATCCTGATTTAATCATCCTTGGATGGATTACTCCTCACATTCTTCATTGTTGTAAACAATATATCACCTTTGACACATGTTCTTTGAACTTACGATCTGCACAACAATCTTCTGAATCACTACTCCTCTACTTCATCGGAGTACTTCATGATCTCCTTCATTGTGAGCTTCCATTCCTCCATTTTATTGGAGTACTTCTTGATCTCTTTCATTTTGATATTCCATTGAAAAATATTGACAACAAATACAAACCTATACACAAAGTGGTTCCAACAATCTCCCCCTTTGTATTTTGTTTTCAATACCTTATACATCTTCTGAAATGAATTTGTCAATGTCAAAATGAGAATCTTCTACTCAATCAACTTTTGTTTTCAAAAGTTCATTTCACTTTCTCTCCCCCTTATTGACAAGAAATACAAAGAACATGGTAGGGAGGGTATCAATCCACACTTAAGCAATGTTTCATTAATCATTTCACTCTAGGTCTACTTGAGCAATGCTCGATGTAGAAAACAAGAGGATTTGATTAAGTCAACAAGGTTGTCCATTATCCACAGATCATGATACCAACATGAGATGATAACTCATGTATCTTGTCTTCAAGGGTTTACCACTTTAATTCCAGGTAGAAGAAGATCAACTATGATAGATAATAATCAACCTGAAACTCCTGCACTCACATCAGCAAATAGATCAAAAACATTCAAGTGCAATCGGCAGGATAAGTGACCTTGGGGCACTTCCATTCTCTTTATGTCACTGATCAGTTCAGTTACTCCCCCTTTGTAAAATAATATTTGATCTGAGTAACCAAGGGATAGTGACTGAGAAATGATATACCTTCTCCATTGGCGTGTTCTTCAAGAAATTCACAGAGTAACTGCTTTTGAGTCCAGCTGGAGTTGATATTGATTGAAACAGTGATTATGGAAGCTTCTTCATTCTTCTCCCCCTTAAGGGAAACACTCCTCATCATCTTCATCAAGAGTGATCCTTCATCATCATAATCTTTGAATATCAATTGAAGAATCTAATATGGATGGAAACTTCTTCAGCTTGGCTATCAAGAGTTGACAGCATTCACTACTTCTCAGGTTCTCCCCCTGAGAGCATGCTTCACTTTCAATTCCCTGCATTATTAGCACAAATACAATACACAAATGATTACGGGAATAAGTTGGTTCCTTCTTGCTTCATCAAGAAGACTTTCTTGGTTGAGGTTCATTTCTCAACCAAGTTCCTCTGTTCACTCCAGTCTTCATGCCTGCACATTTGAACATATGTTCTGACATCTGTCGGTGTGGCATGGATTTGTTCACATTATCTTCTGCTTTGTGTGGAGAATTGTTTTGATTAGCAGCCATCATGAATGATACATTCTTACTCCTCTTAAGGACTGCTTCTTGATATGGTATTAAGGTTAGGAAACCTTTTTCAATGTGACCAGACTTCTTGCATCTCTCACACAGAACTTCTTTGACACGTGTGTTTCTCTTTGTTTTCAAACTCTTCTGCACTGTGTCTTCATCATGTGAAAGTTTTCCTTTTCCTTTGTCACCAGCCTTGGCCTTCTCATCTTGAAGTTTCCTTATTCTTTTCAAATCTTCTGGCCAGATGACCAATATGTCATTTGGAACTTTTGAAGCTGGTTTAGGTATTCCACATGGGTTCATCCGAGATTCATCCCACTTAGTGTTTCTTTTGGATGAAGGACCCTTCAATTTCATGGATCTAAAATCCTGGGTCTTCTCAGCTTCCCTACTTGAGATCTTCTTGGGGAAATGTGTGTTCACAACATTCTTCTGATTTCTCCCCAAGGTAGCTACTTCATTCTTTGACGGCATCAGAGGTCTTCTTTTCTTTTCAACAGTGAAAGCATGTTGATATGGACATGTGCCTGCATTGTGACCGCTGCCGTTGCATACATCACAGATGTTATCAAGAATTCCAAATCTATTTGCAGTAAACAGATGCTTTTGGACCTGTTGATGTTGCTTCTTTTTCTCTGGCTTCATTCTCTTTGATATAGGCATTCTCTGTGCTTTACCATGTAAGGGATTATAAAGACAATCCAGTGCATAGTGCCCAAATCTGTTGCAGCACCAACATTGACCCACAAATCTTTTCTTCTTTGTGTCTTCTGTATTAAGTTGTTGGGCCATCTGCTTAATCTTTTATGCTCTATTTGAGGAACCCACTTCCTCCTTTTTCTTCCCATCCACCCTAGCCATGGTGGTAGGTTTCTTCTTCTCACCTTTCCTCATCCATACTTGTTTAGAACTTTTCTTCCCACCTGCACTGATTGTAGGAGTGTATTTAGAAATATGAGTACAAGATGGTTTGGATGGTACCTTCACTTTCTCAGTTGCTTGTGATAGATCAAAGAGTGAATTCATGATCTTCTTATCACATGTTGGAGGCATTTCAGCTATAGACTCCTCCAACAAACATTGAGTGCAAGCATCACTCATTTCATTCTTTTGTGAAGTCTCAATATGTGTGTTCTCAATCTTGGTCAACTGAGCTTCCAATTTTTGACCCACAATATTGAGGATGATCTTCTGATCTTCAATAATGATCATCTTCTCTTCACAAGTCTTCTTCAACCTTTCAACCTCATCTTCATGCATCTTAACTTTGTTTTGTAACAAAGAGTCAAGTTCCCTGAATTTAATGGAAGTTTCTTCCAAACAAAAATTCTTGACTTCATTTCTCTTCTTCAGCTCACCTTCAAGTGCATGGATCCTTTCTTTTAAAGTCTTATTGACTTCCTCTTCTTCTTCAAAGACTTTCACCCGTTTGATGAGCTTCATACTTTCCATAACTTTTCTTTCCAACCCCTTTTCCATATTGTCAGCTTCCCTTTCTAATCGATTGATCTCAACCTGCATAGATAGGAATAGGCTACAAATAATAGCAACCCTTTCTTCTGGAATATCATGCAGATATGTTCTGAGTTTTTCCTGAAAGCTTGAATTAGGGGTATCATCCTTTCCTCTGGATGAGTTCTGAGCCACCTGCTTGATACTTTCCAAGCCTAATGTTTCTTCATTATTGGAATGGCATGGAGAACAAGACACTACATCTTCTTTGGATGGGGGGACTTCTTCATCATCTTCTTCTCTTTCTTTTTCCTATTTGTCAAAGTCTTGGTGGATATAGATTTCTTCTCAGAAATGACTGCGTCATTATCAAGACTGCTCTTCATTATTGACTCTAGGAAAGAAACTCAAATCCTCTTCTCAATAGAATTACTGGAGAATATCCAACATACGTTAACCTACCTCTGATAACACTTGTAGGACCCCGGGACACCCTGAGAGGGGAGGGGTGAATCAGGGTGGCAAATTTTTCTTCTTTTAGTAGTGGATCTTGTTCCCACGTTGGTAGGAACTACTTAAACCTGTATGATGGATATGAACAGCAATTAAACATTCACATGAAGAGAGATGACACAGCTATTTTTACTTGGTTCACCACTAAGGGCTACGTCCAAGGAGCATATGCCGATAGGTTGTCGGTCGTACCTAAATCCACTATGCTTCACTAGCTGCGGATTACAAATGTTCGGGTATAGACACTCTGTCCCAGGCTCACTGCCTTTACAATTGTTCAGGGATAGCTCACTGCGTCCCTCGGGTCACTCCCGTTGACTCCCCCTGGCTCACTGTCGTTGGTGAAGTCTCACTCAGTTTATAGACGTGAAGGTCTCTTCAATAGGTGTGCATTGAAGTTCTTCGTCTCCTGTTAAACATGAGACATTGCTTGCATCAGGGTTCAAATTTGATGCTCCTTTTGGTTCAATCCTCCTTCTTTAGTGAAATGAATGAATGCACTAGATCCCCCTGTCTTCGTTTGCCTGAATCACAATCACTGATGTGATTGCTTACTTAATGAAGCTCAGCTTACTCGGTGTTGTCAGAATCAGTTCTCCATGTATGCATGAGATCATGCATGTATCATTTAGATTTCTTCTTCAATCTCACTTTGCACCAGAAGTATCAGGCAATATTTCATCTCTTGTGCAGCTCCAGAAAGGCGGGCGTGCATTAACAATATCTGGCTCTTCTTTTCAAGCTCGGTGCGCAAGTCTCCCCCGGCGCGCAAGTCTTAGGCGCGCAAGTATAAGCTGGCGCGCAAGTGTCACAAAATCACCTGTGCGACTCTGCCTTCTTGAACTTTAAACATGCGCGACTCACTTCATTTCTCGCCCAAATTACCTAGGGCGCGCAACCATCAATCGGCGTGCAATCACCACTTGCGCGGCTCAACCACCTGCACGACGAGAGCTTGAACAATCTCTAAGTCTTGAGCTCCGTGAGAAATGAGGAGGGGTGGTCCAGTATTTATAGGCAAACTGGACCCCCTGCACGGCGGCGCGCAAGTCATCCATCGGCGCGCAAGTCTCGGCCCCTGCTAGGCACTTGCGCGATCAACATCCAAACTTGTGCGAACATCTTTCCTTTGCCAAATTTGGATCTTCTGATCTCAAAAAACCATAGGCGCGCAAGTTATAGTGCATTCAATCCGTCGGCGCGCAAGTCTCTTCCCGGCACATAATTTCACCTGCGCGACCTCACCAGAACTTGCGCGACCCTTATCCCTTTTCCATATTTTGATGCTCTGATCTTCAAAAACATATGGCACACAAGTTTCCTATCCTCCAAGAGTATGGCGCGCAAGTCCCTTTGCCAAAATCACTCTTCTTCATTTCATGATTTTGAGGCCCAGAAATTTGGAAAACACTGGAAAACGGCGCCACCTTGTATCTACTCTTTTTGTACCGCCTCCAGATCATCCATTCCTCTGTCGA
Organism: Viscum album; assembly: GCA_963277665.1. Classification (NCBI taxonomy): domain Eukaryota; kingdom Viridiplantae; phylum Streptophyta; class Magnoliopsida; order Santalales; family Viscaceae; genus Viscum; species Viscum album. The sequence continues at coordinate 810,978,503 of OY728122.1, read as the reverse complement.
TGTTCTTGAATCAAACATAGATCGTTGACCACAACTCTGGAACTCGACATGTCACCATGGAATCTCCTTTGTCAACAAATTTGTATGTCGTTTGTTTGCTTTTTCGACAAGCACGATCACCTCAACAACACTTCTTCTTGGTGATATCTATCCTTCAGCAACTCTTATGCTTTTATCACAAAATCCACTATTGTGATATGTATTCATTGAAGGAACAACTTTAGTACCATCATCTTCTATGACAATGTGATGTGCGTGGACATTTCATAAGTCAACTCATTGGCACATTGCCTCCTTCATCAACCGTCATGATCAAATTCATGCAAACCATGTGATTCAGTCTGTCAAGAAGTCTCTAGCATGGTTCTCATGCAATCATGAGTAATTGCATGGTCTTCATCAAAACCCATTGTTCAACTTCATGCAATAATGAGGAATTGCATGGTCTTCATCCAAAAACACCATCCTGATTTAATCATCCTTGGATGGATTACTCCTCACATTCTTCATTGTTGTAAACAATGTATCACCTTTAACACATGTTCTTTGAACTTACGATCAGCACAACAATCGTCTGAATCACTACTCCTCTACTTCATCGGAGTACTTCATGATCTCCTTCATTCTGAGCTTCCATTCCTCCATTTTATTGCAGTACTTCTTGATCTCTTTCATTTTGATATTCCATTGAAAACTATTGACAACAAATACAAACCTATACACAAAGTGGTTCCAACACCTACCAACTTCTTTAATGACTGAACAACAAAGTCATGCCCCAACGAAGATGACTCCGAATCTGAGACTTTGCTTGGAGAATTTTTTTCTTCAAATTGCTCATCCTTCTTCTTAGAAGAATCACCAACTTTCCTTCTCTTTACAACCACTGAGATCAGGGTATCAACAAAAAGTTTCTTTCCCTTGTCCCTTTTTGGAATGGATTGTTGTTTCGGAGTTTTCTGTTCACTATCAGAAACTTGAACAACATTGTCTTCATCATCAGCATCTTTTTGAGCACCATCCTCTACATTCTCCATTTGAGAAACATCATATAGAAGTTGTTCTTCCTTTGAAAGAGAAGCTACTTTTTGTTCTCCTTTCTCCTCATCCTTCCCTAGAGTGACTAACTTAGAAGACTCAGCTTCTGAAGTTCGGAGTGATAGATATTCCAATGGTGACCCCTTATAATCGTCTACTTGATTCAATAGATCTCCGGTCTCACCAGTACCTTCAGCAACTGCTTCTTCCTCTTGCTCAAACTTCTCAACTTCCTCAACATGCTTAGCTTTTACCTTCTCCAGAGTGACATAGTTTCTTCCTGGAGTCTCAGGCAGAGATTCCAAAGAGAAAGATCTCGGAACTTGAATGTTTCCAGAGGCCATCTCATTAAACATTAATAATTTCTGAACCACCTCAGCTTCATACATCTTCTTCTTGAGCATCTTTTCTTTCACTTGTTTTTCTAGCTCATCCGCTGTCTTTTCCTTCAAGACCTTAGCCTCCGTAGGATCCAAGACAAACTGAGGCTCCCATTGCACTCTATTCTCTTTGATTTCCCTCCACTTAGCAACTACCTCATTAGGGTAAGATTTCTGCTTCTTTGGTTTTGGAGGTGTGGAATGAACTTCCGTAGATTTGGGATTCTCTGCTTCAACTTCATCTTCTTTCAACATTATCTTCTTCACTGGCTTAGAGGATTCAGGTTCACCAACTTTCGGAACCGCTTCTTCTTGAGCTGGTAAATCAACGAACTGACCAGTCTTTTTGCCGAAGACAACATCCATCCTTTTGAGGGTACCATCACTCACGAACATAATTTTGCAAACTCTTGGCTTAGACTTGCACGCCTCCTTGAAAGACTCAAGGCACCGAACTATTAACTTCGAGATGATTGTTGGATACATTATGATCTGAGCTCTCAGATTCCCTTTCTTAACATTCTCAATGGTATTAATAATGTGTTTCATCAGATTAAACTTCCTTGGATTTATCAGAAAATCTAGAATGTAGATCTCACTTTTCTTAAAACTGTCTTTTTCACCTTTTCTTGGTATGATAAAGCCCTGTACCCATAATTCTAGAATCAAAAAATTCGTAGACAGACTAGCAATCTTCGGAGCCTTATCATCTGACAGTCCAAGAGTCTCCAAAGCTTTTTCCTTGTCGAAGCTTCCCTTTGAATCCGGAGAAACATGAGTGATGAACTCGACTTCTCCTTCATTGTTCAGCCCTACCAAGCTGGCTGCCTTGGCTTAAGAAAGTTTATAATTATTTCCATAAGAATTGAATGATGATTTCTCCCTACCATCTTCCTTAAAGAAGGAAAGTGTCTCATAGGACTCTAAAAGCAAATCCGAATATACTTCATCTTGATTTCTGGGCTTAGACACAGCAGCATCTTCCCATCCGTTAAGCTTAACGTTCTTGGATATAAGAGATTCATACTTTTTGATGAAATCAGGATGAACTAAACATTGTCTATATACTAACCACTTGGAAATAGTCTTAGAGGAAGACATGTCTTGAGAAGCTACTTCCACAGACATTCAGATCTGAAGACTTCAGGGAAGTTCGGAACGGATATTGCTGAAGATCGGAAGGGCCTTAAAACGGAGAGGTAGAGCTTCGGGATGGTGGAGCTTGAAAAAACCGATGTGGGACGAGTCTCGAGGTCCCCTTTATATAGGCAAATAATTTGACCGTTGGTCTTCCAAATTCATTTAACGGTTGAAAAAACTTTGATATGATCTAACGGTTGAGAACAATCCCGCAAGAAAACATGAATCCGATCTTTTGAGGTTTTTGTTAAAACAATGAATTAAGAAAACTATAGTCCGAAAACAAAATATAAGAAAATACCAGCTAGTAAAATATGATTACGAAAACATCAGTAAGGAAATCATACCTTTCGAATTGGCTTTGGAGGATTATTCGTAATGGGTAATATTTGAATAAAAATTAACTACGAAAAACATAGTTCGCAAAACTCACTACGGAAAACTCAAAAAAGAAAACGAAAAAAATCATTACAATATTTTCAGCATGAAAATTTCATTACAAAAGTTTGAAAACGAAAAGCTCATTATGAAATTCTCGGTACGAAAATCTCGTTACAGAAACACCAGTATGAAAGTTTCCATTCCGGAAGTTTTCAATAAGAAAATTTCCATTCCAGAAGTTTTCTATATGAAAATATCCATTATGGAAAATTTCAGTTCCGAAAATTCCTATTCCGGAAATTTTGTTCAGAAAAATTTGAAAAACTAACTTTGAACAGTTTAGTTACACTAACAATCAAATGTACTCCCCCTATGAAAAGTAGTTTATTACTGTAAGGAGACTTTTTCAACAGAATGTTAATTAAGAAAGATTAACTTACAGTTATCATTCCTAACTTCTGTTTAATGTATTCAAATCTATCAGAGGGTAATGATTTTGTGAAAATATCAGCAAGTTGATCTTGTGTTCCGATAAACTGAAGAATGATATCTCCTTTTAGTGTGTGATCCCTAAGAAAGTGATGCCTAATATCTATGTGCTTTGCATGAGAGTGGTGTGAAGGGTTCTTACTTAGGGCAATGGAACATGTGTTGTCACAAAAAAATTGAGTTTTAGTAAAACTCAAGCCATAGTCTGTGAGTGTGTGTTGCATCCACAACATTTGAGCACAACAACTTCTAGCTGCTACATATTCAGCTTCAGTAGTGGAAAGTGCTAGAGAATGTTGCTTCTTGTAAGACCAAGAAACTAGTGAATCTCCTATGAAATGAAAAGTCTCGGATGTACATTTTATATCCATTCTACATCCACCAAAGTCAGCATCAGAAAAGCTTTTTAGAACAAAATCATTTCCAGAAGTGTAAAATAATCCTAGATCCATGGTTCCCTTAAGGTAGCGAAAAATTATTTTTACAGCCTTTATGTGGGATTCCTTATGATTGGATTGATATCTTACGCATAAGCATACTGAGAACATTAAGTCTCATCAACTAGCTATTAAGTAAAGTAAACTTCCTATCATACTTATAAAAGATGTTAGATCTACTGGTTTCCCAACTTCATCAAGATCTAGAGAGTTTGATGTACTAATATGAGTACTTATACTTTTAGTGTTTTCATAACCATAATTTTTGAGAAGATCTTTAATATACTTATGTTGAGATATACAGGTTCCTTCTGGTTTTTTAGAATTTTTAAATCCAAGGAAAAAAGTTAACTCACCAATCATACTCATTTAAAACTCAGATTTCATTAGACTTGCAAAAGAGTCAGTTAAATATTGCTGAGTTGAACCAAATATGATGTCATCAACATAAATTTGAACAATCAAAACATTTTTCATATCTTTCTTTATAAAAAGGGTTGGATCTTCTTTTCCCTTAACATAGTTATTTTGAAGCAAAAATCCAGTGAGTCTATCATTCCTTGTTCGTGGGGCTTGTTTAAGACCATACAGAGCATTGGTAAGTCTAAAAACATGATCAGGATGTTTGGTATCTTCAAAGTCAGGAGGTTGTTAAAAAAAACTTCCTCTTGAACATAACCGTTAAGAAAAGCACATTTCACATCCATTGGACAAAGTTTAAAATTAAAGAATGCTGCAAAGGCAAGTAGAATATGGATATATTCACGTCTAGCTACTGGAGCAAAGGTTTTGTCATAGACTATTACTTCTTGCTGATTATAGCCTTTAGCAACTTGTCTAGCTTTATTTCTTACTATGACTCCATTTTCATCACATTAATTTCTGAAAACCCATTTTACTCCAATAACAAAAGTTTCCTTAGGTCTTTCAACCAAGGTCCAGACATTATTCCTCTCAAATTCATTTAGTTCATCTTGCATGGCTTTGATCTAATCATCATCACCTAAAGCTTCATCATTGCTTTTTGGTTCCAATTGGGAAAGAAATGCTAGATGTTCTATTTCATTTCATTAGAAACTTCTAGTCCTTATAGGTTGATTTACATTACCAATGATACTATCACTGGGATGATTCTTAAGAAACACCTGATTTGGGTTTTGAAAAGCCTTTTCATCAACATTGGGTAGAAAATCTTCTGGGGTAAATGTTTCAAAAGTATCTTCATGATCATTTTCCTTATCAAAAGGATCTTCTATCAAAGGTTGACAATCAGTTTTTGAAAACACATCTGATGATGTAGGTTGGGATAGTTTAAAAACAAAAGGATCAGACTCATCAAATTTTTCACGCACTATTTCTTTAACAATACAAGTAATTTTTTTTGAAAACTCTATATTCCTTAGAAGTTGTGGAATATCCTAAGAAAATTCCTTCCTCGAATTTTGGTGCGAATTTATGTAAGTTATCTTTAGTATTCAAAATGAATACTTTGCAACCAAAACCTTGAAGTAGGATAGTCTTGGTTTTCTACCATTCCATAACTCATAAAGAGTTTTATTAAGAAAAGGTCTAATCAAAACTAGATTTATATTATAGAAAGAAGTACTTATAGCTTCAGCCCAGAAATTTCTAGCAATAGACTATTCACTCAAAATGGTTCTAGTTATCTCTTGAAGAATTCTATTTCTTCTCTCAACTATACCATTTTGTTGAGGAGTTCTAGGTGCTGAAAAATTGTGAGTAATACCTTTCCTACTACAAAAAGTTTCAAAATCAGAATTTTGAAATTCTCCTACATGATCATTATGAATAGTTTTCAATGGAAGGTTTTTCTAATTTTTAACTTGAGCTCTAAAACTTTTGAAATAAGAAAAATCATCATATTTCTTTTCTAGAAAATAAACCCATGTAAATCTAGTGTAATCATCAAATAGAACATACACATAGTATTTTCCTCCAATACTTCCAGTTTGTGTTGGACCAAAAGATCCATGTGCACAAACTATAATGAATCAGTTGTTGAGACTTCACCGATTGATTTAAAACTAGATTTATGTTTCTTTCCATATTGACAAGGATCACAAACTTTAGAAGAATCAAATCTAAGCTCTGGTAGATCCTTAACTAGTTTCTTCTTAGAGAGTTTTCATAAGTTCCTAAGGTTATAGTGACCTAGTATTCTATGCCAAAGTCAGGAATGATCTTCCATTTCACTTAAGCAAGGTAAATCTTGGCTACTAAGGTCTTCTAAATTTAAGGTGTAAACATTCTCTTGCCTATTGGCTGAGAGAATAAATTCTTCCTTGGAATTGTGAACTAAGCACTTATCATTTCTAAAATTCACAAGGTATCCTTCATCACATAACCGACTTATCCTAATGAGGTTGTGCTTAAGACCCTTAACAAAAAGAACATTTGAAATCAAGGTTTTACCTAGAAGAACAATATTACCAATACCAACAATCTCTCCCTTATCATTATCTCCGAAAGTTACCTTTCCTCCTTTCGTTTTGATAATATTTTCAAAATAGATTTTGTTACCAGTCATGTGCCTGGAACATCCACTATCCGTGTACCATGTGTTATTGCTGGTAATCTCTTTATTTTCCTGAAATTATGAAAAGAATTAGACTTTTGGAATCCAAACTTGTTTGGATCCGAGATTTCCAGATAACAAAATTTTAGGTACCCACATCTTCTTAGAAAAATAAGCTTTGTGAAATCCTAGAGATTGGGTTTTGTTTAAGGAACAATTCCTTGCCCAGTGACCACCAAATTGACACTTGGTACAAATTGGGGCACTTTTAGGAACAAAATAATTGTTACTAAAAAAAGGTTTTGCATGGGTATAACCAAATACAGATTTATTTCTTAAAGGTCGTATTTGGGAATACATTTTATCAAAATTCTCCTTACCATGGGTAAAGTTTGATAAACACTTATTTAAGGAAAAAATTTCGGACTTGTGTTTTATAACCAGGTTTTTATCCTCGCAATCGTTAGTTTTAGAACTAGAGCTAGGCTCGAAAACATCTTTCTTAGAAATTACATTTTCTAATTCTTTAGAAAGTTTGTTCCTCTCAGAACTTACTTCCTCAAGATTTTTTGAAACACTTTCAAAGTCATCATTTTTTCTATCAAGATCTTTAGAAAGATCTAATATCTATTTTGTAAGAATAGAATTCCTAGAGTTTGCCTTATCAATATTCTTATTGATTTTGGAATTCTCAATTTCAAGAAGTTCAGCAAACCTAGAAACTTATTCATAATTAGGTGAAGTATTTTATTCATCAGAAGAGGATTCTTCATTTGAGGAATTATAATACTTACTATCATTATAATTTAAAGATACATTGGTCAATGATTCAACATTTCGTACCCTAGCCATAAAACAATGATAATCAATAGGTAGTCTGTCTATAAGACTAAGATTATTCTATCTGGAAGATTCATAATCAGAAGATTCATCTGAAGAGTCACCACCACTGGCACTCCAGGTGTCATTTTCTTTCAGATCATTCTTAGCTTTGGCTTTATAATACTTATTTCTGCTCCTGTCTGAATGCCTTTATTTCCTTTCTTTCTTTTTGAGAAAAGGGAAATCTGGTCTAATATGTCCAGCTCTCTTGCATTCATAACATGTGACTTCTCCATCTTTCCTATCTTTCCTTTCATTTTTCTTATACTTTGATTGGAAATTTCTCTGGCCGACTATCTTGTTCATCCTTCGAGCAAGATTTGCTAATTCATTTTCAGAGACTTCACTCTCACTAGATTCTGATTGAACAACCATCTTCTTATACTTGGATCTGGTTACTCTCTCAGGAGTCTTAGCATTAATATGATTTGCTGTTGTCGTAAAAGCAACAGTACCATTCCCATTTTTCTTTTTGATGTTTTTCACCATCTCTCTTCATTCTTGTTTCATTTTGGAGAAGAGTTCCAAATAACTCATGAAGTTAAATTTCAGTGACCTTCCTCTTCTCATCTATAGTAGTTCTTTTGGATTCCCACTCATTGGGCATGATATCAATTATCTTATCCACAAGTGCTTCATCATCTAACCATTTTTCTCCCATAGACTGTAAGCTGTTGACTATAGCCATGAACCTCTGTTGAACTTTTCAAATTGGTTCACTATAAGGAAAATTGAATCCATGGTATTCAGCTCTAAGCATAGCTCTCATAGTTTCAATTAATTTAGAAGTTCCAAAGTGTGTAACCTCTAACTTCTTCCAGATACAATTAGCTGCTTCACAAGAAGAAATTTGGCTATATATATTTCTATTCATTGAACGAAGTAAAGTATTGCATACCTTATAATTGAGTTGATACTCATGCTTTTCCTTGTTAGTGAAAGTTCTAACTTCCTTATTAGGAATTTTATAATCACCAGTAAGCATAACGAAGTTGTCTACTCCAGTATTGATAACAAAAGTCTTCATTCGATCTCTCCAATACTCATAGTCATTACCATCAAATATTGGTGGTCTTGTAGGATTTAGATTATCAATGGAACCAACATTGACTCCTTCCATACTTAAAATAACCTTTGGCACACAAACTTGTTAGTAGAAAGAAGTTCGTAATCACAAAGTTCGGAATGACAACGTTCGGAATGAGAATGTTCAGAATGACAAAGTGAGCAAAAAAAACATATACGTTAGTACAAGTATTTCAGAGACCTCCTCTGATACCAATTGTAGGATCGAAATAATGATGTATATGCTCAATATACAAGAGGGGGGTGAATTGTATACTTTAAAAATTCCTTTGGAACCTTTAATGGTAGTTACGAATAACTATGTTTTCATTAGATAAGGAAATTTCTAAGTTTAACAAAGTTAAACTAAGAAAATTCACAACACCTCAACACTAATTGAAAACTTGGAATAAGGAATGATGTTATAAACTTCAAGTCCTATGTACTTGCTTAAAACTGGAAAGAGATTCCAAAAGTAGGTTCTGGAAATATGGATCCAGAAATTGAAACATAACTAAAGATTACAATATGAGATTCTACCTTAAAGCGTATAGAATATAAATGGAACAGAGTACAATTAAGGAAGTATAAGAATGTTATACTTTCCTTACAATACAATATGCAGAAGAAACAAACAAGTAGTAAAACTACAAGTAACAAGATATAAGACTTTTAACCCAAAGAGAAGGGTATCCAACAACCTTGGATAAAGGTCCCTTGATTTATACTTTCAAGAAAGTCTGTCTTAACCACTCCAGGGTAAGCCCTCGATATAAAGATCAGAATCTCTGTCTTGCTATCCCCGCAAGCCCTCACCTTCAAGGTAGTTGGAACCTCTGTCTTCCTCAGTAAGGAAACCCTCAAACTTTAAGGTAGTCGGCACCTCTGTCTTCCTATCCCCAGAAGTCCTCGAATGTAATCACCAAAATCCGGAGTCGCACGAAGCTTTGAGAGTTAATAAGAGCCTATCTCTCTAGAAATCACTTCAACAACATGTGTGAACAATGTCGAAGAAGTTGTTATGAGCTCTTTCAAATGAGCTCTTAATTATAGGCTCGGTCGACCTCCTTTCCAACGGTCATATTTTCCTTAAAAATCGGAGGGACCTATACACGTGTCATTTAAGCAACAGTTAGTTTATAACGGAATAGACGACATCATTTTGTAACAAAACAAGTGTAACAGAAGGTACGACATCGTTTTAAGTCTAACTCAAATGTTCGGAGTGAAGGTTCAGAGTGTAAGAAAAAATATTAAAGAGTAGACAAACTATAAAATTGTAAGCAAAATGAATGTTTGGAGTCTAACCAAAAATAATATTCGGAGTCTAAATAAATTCGTAGTGTATAAAGTAAAGATGATTAGATTCTGTTTAATAGGTGAATTCGGAATGAGAATTCAGAATGACAATTCATCATCAGAATTCGTAATGAGAATTTGTAATCAGGATTCGTCATTAGATTTCGGTGTCGAACTTCATGAGAGTTCGTATCCAGAATTCAGAGTGGAACTTCATTACAGTTCTCATCAAGAATTCGGAGCCTGAAACAGAATGCTTCATATCAAAGTTTTAAATGATTCTGAGAATATAGAAATGAAACCGATTCTTATACTTAAGAAATATATGGATATATATAATGAAAATATGATAAGGATAATTTTCCTTATAAAAGAGATTTTCCTTATAAAAGTGATATTCTTTATAAAAGAAATTATCCTTATAAAAGTGATTTTCTTTATAAAAGCAATTTTCTTTATAAAATAGATTTTCCTTATAAAAGAAATTATCCTTATAAAAGAAATTTTCCATAAAGATAAGGTGTTTGTGATTTTCAAAACTAGAAGGAATGGAAAAGTCATAAGGAAATCCTTATTGACTCAACTGTTCAATCATAGTGGACATAGCTGTTTGAGTATTCTTCTTCTACGTAGCCTTGCTAGGTAAATTTAGGGACAAATTTTTTTATGGGGGGATTTTTGTAAGAACCCGAATCTTATTTTTTAGGTAAGTATTTATTTTCAAGCTGTTTTGGAGAAATATAAGAGTTTATGTAAATTTCAGGAGTATACACCGTGTACTTATAAGTACATGTCGTGTACTCGGTTTCCACGGGTGACCGTGTACTGGTCGGGTAATGACCGAGTACATGGCCATGTGTGGTGACCTGAAGACCGCCTAAAGTAGAGGATGAAAAAGGAATTTACACACTATATACTTATAGATAACACACCGTGTAGTTCTAAAGAAGACATCGTTTATTTCTTTTTATTTTATTAAATGGACTGGGGTTGCGTCTCGGAGACAGAACACACTTCTTCTAGACCTATTTTTTCAAGGAGCGTTTATAGGGATATGGATATTCATAGAGCCCCTGACTCGTCGTCCGTTATCCAAATATTCCTCCTTCGATTGCATTTGAATCACATCAGTGAGTTCTATTTTCTTCTTGAACATCATCTCCTATTTTCCCCTCTTTTGTGTGATACACTAAGTTGATCCTTTTTAATGTTTTTTAGATCTATGACATTATATGGAGATTCAAGGCATGTGGTTAATGTATATCGATCTCACAACTCTGAGGGAGTTGGTTTGTGCCTTTCTGTAGATTGTATTTGAGTTATATGTGTAAAAGTGCCTAATACCCTTGTTTGGGGTATTGCGTGATAATGGGTTTTAGTCCTGTTATTGTCTGATCAGACTTGATTGATTGGAGAAAGGTTAATTGTTGTGAATAGGGTCTATCATTCCATGATATGGATGTTTCCCCAGTTTTTCTTGTTTTTGAACATTTGTTCTAGCTTTCCTGTTATGATGCTTTGTTTCCATTACTAGTATTTTTAGGGTGGAGTGATTTTTATCTAACATGCTCTGATATGTTGTAGATTATTCATCCATGTAGTTCTTGAGGTTTACTTTGGCTTCTTATTGTTGTTTGTGTATGATTGATTTACACGGGGCTATGGGAACCTTGTGTAGTGAGACCATAGGGGAAATTGACATTGAGAGCTTTCCCAGAGTGTCTATTATAATTACCACACTGGCAGACCATAGGGTGGATTAATGATGAGTTCTCCCTCAGAGTGCCTATAGTTATATTACGAGATCATAGGATGAATTGACATTGATTTCTTCCTCAGAGTGACTGTAGTTTAACAGTAAAAGACTATGGGGGAAATTGACAGTGAGTGCTTGCTCAGAGATTCTTTGGTATATCTTGGTTGTAAATTGATCTAGAGGGGTTTAGCTGTGAGAACTAACCAGAGGGTTACATAATATTGTTAGCTGAACCAGAGTGGATAGGCTATGAGAACATTCTCAGATGGTTTCTTGTATTTGTAATAGGGTGTATAAATTTATTAAATTTAAATTCATTGTAATAGAATTGGTTGGATTATTACTTAAGGTTACTTCCTTGTTTACATATTCATTTTTCGTATTGTCTACCATATAAATTCACTAACTATTAGGCATAGATATTTGTGTGGTTTCTTACTGGGACTCATCTCACAATATGTTTTGGTCAATCTTTTGGGCCCCAAAAGATTATATTGTTTAAGTTATAGATAAGGGAAAGAGCCTTTCTACTATTGGTACTTAATTGTTTTGGATATGGGGAGCATGAGACCAAGATGGGTCTTGTGTTGCTGCTCGAGTTTGACTATTTTCTTTTGTAATTTCGTTTATTACAATATTCCAAAATTGTGACATGTTTGGATACATTCTTAGACATATGTATCATGCATCATTATATATATGTGCTCCAGTTATTTATTTCTGCATTCTTCCACTATTTATTTTTGTATGGTATTATTACTTTTTCATTTAGTGTTATCTGTTTTACATCCTCTATGTTACTCTACCAATGAGGGAATAGTTTTACCACTATCACACCCAGGGCCCTCACTGCTAGTCAGTATCCTCTAGTGTTTGGAGAAATGCACTTGAGGACATTTGACAAAATGGGTACGGGGCACCTCTGGGTGGGTTCTGGAACCGGGATGTTACAATGATATAAAGAAGACACAAATGGGACTAAGAAGACCATGACCTCTATTTTTACCAAGGGGTGTAGTAAAATCAATTACACAATAGAAAATCTCCATATGAATATTAAAAATATGGGTTGAAATAAATAAATGATATGCACCATTATTATATAGAGAAATCAATAATGATGAATATATAGTGATGGTACCTCTCACGTTCACTGGACATATATTGGCTTCTCATAAGACTCTTCCACTGGGTGAAGATGCTACGTTCTAGTTACCTGTGGTTAGAAAACTTTTTCACGTGAATCTTATGATTGTCCCATAATATTTTGGAGGAGTTGATAATAATGGTACACTATATGGAGTGGAATACATATGTCAGAATCTCTCTATGTTCCTTGAATGTCTATAGAAGCCACAATTTTTGGGTCCCTCAGTGCAGACCCTCTATGAATTTCTTTCCTTTTAACACTATTAGAAATCCAAAGAACCTTTTATATTAATTTTAATAGGTCTTGAATAACGCTACCATTTTGAGCTTCCATGAGAATCCTCACACATATGCTTTCCCATGTAAGAACTCACACAACCACTAGGAGTGAAAGAATGTCCTGATAACCTTGAGTTACTAGAAATGTCAACTTCAATCATAAGTTATCTATCCATATGTCAGTATAAGAATTCACCATCTACAAGTAAACCTGATAAATAATATCCTAATGAAGAACTGACTATATCCTTCGAGCCTTCATCCTTTCATTCGATACTATCACGGGTGAAAAATGAATAAGCTTAGAAAAATAGTTTTCATACTCTATCACACACCAATCAACCTTCAATAGTTTTAAAAACTCGATAGACTTGTCCAACATAATCTATTCTTGATAGAACAAGTTTGTGAAATGAACATTAATTTCTTTCCACGCTAATCCCTCATGCTTCTTCATTTTTACCACAGTGTGCAACAATGTTATGCTTTGTCCTTCTAGGACGATGGTGTAAAACATCTCATTGATATCAGAAGGTGTGTCTAAGAACCCAACCAAGAAATCCGTACTACTCTACCACTCCTCAAACTCTTTATGATCATTTGATACTCTGAACAGTTATGGCTTCTTTTGACGTAACTCATCAGAACAAACATGAGAACATTTCTATGAGGATCCAAAAATGGAGCCTAAAAATGAATTGGAGGTGGTTCTTATCCTATATCAAAGAAAATGTGCACAGTCACCTCAAATAGATTTTTTTCACGGCCAGATTTACTTGTTGTGGTTCGGTGTTATCTTAATCTGAAATCTATTTTGAATATCTTCTCGAAGGCATGATGCTACAAAACATTAGTGGAAAACAAGAACACATTAATTTAAACTCAAACATAATAATTAAGGATATTAATCTCAACATATATAACTAAAATGATTTTAATTCCACTGTTTCAAAATAAATATAAGAAAAATATTATATCTAACCCATAAAATGTATTTCCCAAACCCCCCATGGGGCCGTAATGCTCATTGCAGGGAGATCTAACCAGGATCTCAATCAAAACAACCTCATTTGTCTAACATTATTTAACACATTCAAAATAAATTCAAGAAAAAAGAACAACTTCCTCTAAAAACCTATTTCGAGAACCTACATGGATACCCTGGTATCCAAATTTCTAAATCGGAATTGACATATCCCAATGGGTGTTCTTGTCCCAAAAATTTGGCTACTACCATAGGACACCATACAACTAAATGTGGGAAAAGTTTTTCCACAAATATTGTTAAATGTAAGAAAAAAATACAATAGGCATATCAGAAGAAACTACATTGGGAGTAATGTTCCAAAAGTAAAATATACATTAAAGGCCAAACTACTGCAATCTATGTATGAAAATAAGGAAAATAGGCTATCTCCAAATGGATACAATTCACATAGTCCATGCATCATAATTTGGATCCACATCCAAGAGATCATTTCCCATGCTCGAACCTAGAAGTAGAAAGTCTAAAATCCCCAGAAGGCACAAGTATGTTGTGAGCCAAATTCGAGTTTCATTTCACCAATGATTCCATAAAATTTTCGAATATCAAAATAACAAATAATGGTCATTAATTTTTCAAATAAATAGTGTTATAATGAAAAAATAATATTTATACAATTCATTCCTTATGATTTAAATGATGTAAATATATTATAAATTCATGTTTCGCATTTTATATGATGGAAATACTTCTCACATGATGGAATATTCCAATAAAATTAATTCTTTTAGAAAAATTGAAATTTTTTCAACATTTCATAAACAAAAACATTCATATAAAATAATCTATACAAATTTACAAGGCTTGTAAAAAAATTATAAAAAAGGAATATACATTTGAATTTAAACCAATAGAGGAACATGTCCTTGTGATAAATAGGTACCGATGTTCCTAGATATAGAGACCCAACACTATGAAATAGAAAGTACATACACTTTATTAGGTCTAAGGAAATGGGGACTCATAACCATCTCTTAATGAATGGGATATGATGATACAATGTTTTATTATAACGTGTTTTCCTAATAACATAATATCTACCTAAGGATTTCATGTGGTGTTGTACAAATAATTAGGGGAAATTTATTTCATGACTGATTGAAATAGAAATAAATCCCTATACCCTTATTTAAAATATGCAAATTTTATCTTTAAAATCAAAATAGGATATTAATAAAAAATCATTCCTTTTTTAATAAAATCTAAAGGTTTCCATTAGAACCATTTTAATATATTTTCACAAAATAGTGATTCGAACTAAATTCCTGAAATTTAATAATACATTTCACAATAAAATCCAAATATTTAATTTATATATAGTTTCTGTCCATTTCATAACACACCCCAGTTCACTAGAATTGGGGGATTTACAAAATTCATGCCAATGCGAACCTGAACCCCAATTCATTGGAATTGTGGTTTTAATAAAATGAGTAAATGTAATTTATTTGTTTAAGAAATTGAGTTTTAAATCAAACTAAATTTAAATCAATAAATTAAATGATTATAAAATTGGAATCCACAGACATAAACATCAACCTTCTTCATAGAAACACAACACCTATAACAAAACCCACCAATAAGAATAAAGTCATAGAATATCATGGAACTAAACCTAAAAATTAGATTCAGTAACATGGGCATAGTTCTATCAAACTCGATATGATCCCTCAAACTCAATGGAAGGAATAGGAAAAGATACAGAGTGTTTTAAAGAATGACTACCATGAAATAAAAACTCTTATTTATACAATTATTAATAATAGAATAAAAAGATACAAAGTGTTTCTTGGCTCCAAAAATTGCATGGTGAAGCCTATAAGTTGAGAGGAAGGAAGTATGGAATAAAAACCATTGAAAAATCATTTCTACTACCTATTAAAAAACAACCCTTGGGGTTTTTTCATAGAATGTGACTTAGATAAAAATACTATAATTGGTCATTCTCATATCTAAAAAAACAACATCAATAATTTGAAAAAATTAATTACTTTTATTTTGGGTTTTACATGTAGTATGATTCATTATGCGGCTATAAAAATGATCAATTAATGATGAGAATCCAAAAAATCATAGAAATCCCAATTTGGTATCCCCTCAATACATTCTCAACATTAACTATATAAAAAAAATAGGAAACAACATCATAGTTTAAAGTATACTTGTAATAAATATAATATGATGTTACACCTCATGACAAGACATCTTATAATTTTTTTTTTAAAATGTTGGGGCCGAAGCCTCATTTTTACTAATAAAGAAAATCAAAGACCACTTTTAACTAGGTAGAGGGAGACACATTACATAGCTCAAAGGTCCAGTGGGTTTCTATCCCATTACATAACCTGTAGGCCCAAATTTTTGGCCCAATTCCTATTCTGTGAATAGTAACCAGGCAGCTACAGTACCGCATAGTACCGTCGCCGCTATAGTGACCGCCGATCAACAGTACCACCACTACTACAATACCACTACAGTACTGCTATAGTAGTGCTACAGTACCTACACCCAATGGGTTTTGAACCCCTATTTTTCATGTAGAATTACAGGGTTCTTACTACTAACCCAAACCCCAACTATAAGAAGTCTTATATAAATGTGTATGGCCTCAATAGAAACACACAAGATTATTTTTCTTGTGATACCTACTGATACATTGAGGGACAATAGTGGGACTCAAACATCAATTAAAAACTAAATTTTAGTACTTATATGAAATTGGATAAACATTAATAATATAAAAATAGAGATTGAAAAATAAGAATATTAAGTGCTAAAAATTACCCAAATTAATATGCACAATAAGAAATAATTTTGAGTAATATGAAAGGTATAAAAATCATAAAACCCTACATAAACTGATCATAAATCACCCTGATAAATAATAATGATCGTATCATTATAACATAACCCCAATTTTTAATAATTTATATAAAGGGTTTATGTGATTGGAAAATATAAATACCATAAATATCCCACTGAAAATAATCTTGTGAAAACCCTTCTTTTACATTGAAAATAATTTTTAATCTAAAAGTAGAAAAAGTATTTTTAAAATCCATTTTTTTAAAATAAAATTTTAAACATATCAATAATTTTTGAAAACATTGAGTGGCAATGATGGTAGAAATTTCATACATTTCATACATGTTAATAACATTTTTAATTTCTTTTTTTTGTAAAATTCCAAACAAAAGTCATTTGGACAAGACTTAATGATGAATTTCAAAAAATGTGTAAAAACTAAAAAATGGGTAAAGTTTTCATCAATAAATAATTTTTATAAATTATGAATTGAATTGAGAACATTCTTAGAAAACATGGTTTTGTGAGAAAAATGATTTTTGACTGAAGAGAGAAATGAAATTTGATTTTAGTAAAATTATTTTCTCAATAATTATAACTATAAAATAGAGGAATATGTTACTATTACACGGAAAATTTACAAATAATTAGAGGATACTAAAAGTATATCTGTTTATTTTAAAATGATAATATAATTTTTATTAGTGAAATTTATGTATAAACAATAACAATTAAAATGATATTGGAACATAAATATCTTTAAAATTTGGGTACATTTGAATCATTAGCCCCTAAAATGAACATAATGAAATGGAAATTTAATTATATTGAAGATAAATAGATACATTATTTAACCTATAAATGTGGGATTATATAAAACATCGAAATGAATATCTATTGAATATGGAATATATCTCACACATGTAAAAGTGGGACATGAAACCCCGACCTTAGGTTTTACTTCCTTTATATGTGTCAAACTCTCATATATAATAAATATACAGTTTTCATACATCTATTATAGAACCAAAATAATATATTTGATACTTTATATGATTTATATATAGTATTTTATAACATTTTTATTCACAATTAATTATTACAATCACTATTTCAATTGATAATTTCTTCATTTCATCATGTAAATTTTTGTTGGGTAATTTCAGACCCTTTTTATTAAACATGGCTTCATAATCTCCATAATTTTTATCTTGATATAAATATAATATATTTTCAATATATATATATAAATATATAAATATATTCAATTTGGAGACTGAAAATTGATTATACCATCTATGGAGATGGTATGTGGTACATATTCAGAAAGACTGTTTCCATTTTTCATGAAGATGGAATGAAAGGAAAATAAATATTACATAACATTTTGAAAATAATTACTATGAAATTATATATATATATATATTAATAAAAAACATCAATAGTATGATTCATGTAAAAAATAAAAAAAAATTGCTACTTGGCGGTAGTATGCCACACGTAGAAATGAGTGATGTTATTGTTTTCCAATGGAATAGAAGGATATAATATAAAGGTGATATTATAATTATGTAACAATTGTTAGGTCATAAATATAATTTATATTCCTTAAATTTTTTCTTAATAATTACCCTGTAATGCGCAAGTGAAATATAAAGCACAACACCTATGGGGGTCGTAGTCTGCCATTCCAAATAGCGAAGTAATGATATCCCCCATAGAATGGACTATATGAAAGTATATTTTATAAAATAATAACAAAATTATAATAATTCAATTAATATAAAAAAATTATTTTAAATATTTCAATATATCTATCCTTTAATGGTGGTGATGGATAACTAATTATATGTGTTCGATCAGTGGTAGTCCACTGCCCACATGAGAGATAGTTTCGTTTCACATTGAAATGAAGTGGAGATAGATATAGATAATACCATTATATAAATATATTAGAGTTAATTGTGTTATTATATTATAATAGATGAATAATATTAGAAGGGGTTATAAGATAATATAAAATTAAAACACATATTTAAAAATATTACATATTCTTTAGGAAGCGTCAAGAGGTTTAACCTAGACACTTCATAGATAGGTTTTATAGCTTATAATAGTACTATATGATATGGTAGTGGATTTATGAAGATATTTGGGAAGGTATTGGGCTAACCATCTGGGTCTCAAAGCATGAATAGGGGAGGAGTGGAGGTGGCATTTTATGACTAGGGGAGAAGACACAGATGTAAATATGGAATAGAAAAAGTGATACCCATGATCTTCATAGGAAAAAGCATCAAACAAAGGGGAATTATAAATAAATATATATTATAAGTTGAATATAATATAAGAAATTTTTTGTTTGAAAATTTAGTATGACATTTTATACCCTTATTTTCTTAGATTAACTCCTGGTAAACCCGTTTTTACCTTAACCAGGATAATTGATTTTTAATTTTTTTACTATTCATTATTATCAGAAATTAATTTTAAATTTTAAGATAATTTTAATTATTATGATTACAAATAATAAATCTATTTTCAGAATTCAATTCCCAGAAATAGTAGAATTTACATTATAATATAACCTATATAACTATTGAAAAAGTGATTTTTTCCAAATAAAAACATTCTTATGTTTAAATATTATTAATATTAAATATCACTATGAAATTTATTAAAATGATTGGAATTAGTAAAATGGGAACATAATTAAAATATTTTTACTCTAAAACAAATTTAAAATATAATTTGACACTATAATTTTTTTAAACAAAAATCCAGCATGCAAAAAAATTTAGCAATTTTCACTATTCATCAAACAAGTAAATTTTTCAATAAATTATAATATAATAACCCCATATATAATTAAAAATTATGACATAAAGAAATTATTTTGTTTTTCTATATAAATTTTATATGGGTGGTAAAAAATATTGTAAAATTAGGTGTCGAAATCATTTTTAAACCGCATTTTTAGAAAATA
Organism: Viscum album; assembly: GCA_963277665.1. NCBI lineage: Eukaryota > Viridiplantae > Streptophyta > Magnoliopsida > Santalales > Viscaceae > Viscum > Viscum album. Next base: position 810,958,836 of record OY728122.1, on the reverse strand, counting down.
CAATTTTTCCAAAAACCATTATTTTTTCAAATGATTCTTATTTTATTTTTAGTGAATACATAATACATGAATTAAATTAGTTTATGTTTAAACCATTTATGTTTCATAATTTAATTTTTCCAATTCATCTCCACGAACATAACGACTGGGTTATAATGCTCATGTTTAAATAACAAAATTTTATTATAGTTTCAGGTTTCATTTAAACCTAGTAATGTGTGCATAATAATATATCTAAGAAATTAAATTAATTTAAAAATAAATATATCATAAATTATTATGGTATTATATTCTAGTCCAATCTTGGTGTTATTATTCACACATGCTGCTGAACTTGATGTTCCTCTTTTAAAATCTCAAGGCTTTGAAATAATAAAGTCTATTAAAAACATTGGGTTCTTTCTAGAAACGAGGATGAAATTGAGATTTACTGTGAAAAAAATTAATATATTCCATAGAATAAGGAGACCCATTACTCTTAAAATAATTAAACACATCATTCAAAAATACCATCTTATCTAAGAGATCATTGGGAGGATTTATGAAAGGATCTATTGGTTGCATAAAAATAAAAATTTTACAATTCCATTAAAATAATAATTACTGTAGAAACATAAAAAAGGTCACAATGAAAATCAATATATTATATACAAAAGGTATTCGATGTGATTATTGTAAAATACATCACTATTTCCTAATAATGCAACTCTATTTTTATCAATAATCCTTGTGTGCTAGAATTATATTAAATGAATTTTGTAATGATAATATCCCTTCAATGTATAATTTTTAGTTTTCCCTATTGAACAATCACAATATAGTAGTAGGTTTTGAGATGGTATAGTATGATTATAATTAGTAGTATCTTATATGTCATACAAAGAGTTGAATTCAATGAAAATAACAGACTAATAAGACAAAAAAATCGAGTTCAATTATCTTGACTAATCCAGTAAACAATATAAAATTTAAATCCATATGATCAATGATATACATAAGGGTATATAATTATAATGAGTACCCAATTCCTAGGTTTTTTAGGATACCTATAATGATAACCTTCATACTTTTATAGTTTTTTATAAAATTCTTGAGACATATCTAATTGGTTGTGGTTGAGTATATTGTTGATCATGTCATTAGTTGAATCTTAACAAGGAAATTACTAGTATAGTTATATGAATGGAGATGGATTATATGAATTTTTTTAAAATTTATAGGGTTAATTCACATTCATCAGTTTTTAGTGCCAGGTGATGTTATAATGGACATAGTTGAATGAAATGTGATATATTCTTCAAGATGGTAATCTGCTTAAGAGTGTCATAAATGTATGAGATTGAATATACTATATTGAATTATAAAATATCTATTGGTCAATAAATTTCATACACAAAGGGATTACATAATCATATATATGTTTTATATAAATATATATTGTGATTAATATTTTATTTGGGAAATTTTCTTTTGTTTGATTAAGGTCAAACCATACCCTTTTGTAACCCAAGTAGGTCTAACATTTTTATAGAGGCCTCTATTTTTGTTCATTTATGATTTTTAATCCATATTTTCTCAATGATAAAATGTAATGTGGGGTCACACTCATGTTTCTAGAATGGGAATTAATTTGTGATCAATTTTTTCTCAAATATTGAATGTGATTATTATAATCATTTCCAAATTTTTTATATGGATTCAAAATGTTTTTTGATTTTTTTATATAAATATTTTATAGATACACCAAAATAGTAATATTCGTGGGAAATATGAAATAATATATTGGACAATAGAAATTTAGTGGTCACTAATCTATTTTGGATATTTTATCATGGGGTTGAAACTTATTATGGTTCATGTGAAAATGGTATGTGATACCATTGAATACATTATTCATGAATTGTTATCAATCACAATAAAATAATGACACATCATATTATTATGTATAAACTATAACTGAGCATTGAAATAGTTTACACATTCATATTAACCAAGAAGGGAAAGAAAAATTCATTGTCCATTATGAAACATTTGGAATGTTATAAACTTTAGTGCTTATATTAATTAGTTGAATCAGTCATGTAAGATAATTTTAAAATTTTAAAAACCATCCTTATCAATATTATATCTAATTTATTTTAATGTAATGGTGTTATAATTCTATTTTCAAGAAGAGTTATCACAACATCTTTTAATGATTACAATGGATGCTTGATTCCATCGATGTCAATAATCCTATAATTTTTTTTTTCATGAATCACCTTAGAATATTTTGAAGCATATTTTTGAAGTCAGACATTGATTCTTTGTAGGTTTATAGGGAACATGGATCCTTAGTGTAAATATAATGAAAATAAATCATATAATAAATAACACAAACATAGTTTTTCTAAAATAATGGAATATATATTGAATGATGTTTCATATGGGAAAAATGAGATTGAAATTAAATCTAGAATATGAGTTTTACTCTTGCTGTCATATAACATTTTTTGTGTATTATGTTTTTAATTTAATTGTACTCACAAAAATGTAATAAAAATGAATAAAATAATTTATTCCTTAATATTAGTTCATTACCAAAATCCTATTATATTTAAATATGGTGATTTCTAATTAAAATAGTTATCCACATGACCCTATAGATTAGAAAAAATTGTGGAGAGATTTCATAGATTAAAAATGGGACTTGGAATTGATGATCTATTAGAAAATGAGATTTTCACCAATAATTGATTTTTTGGATATTACCAACAAATAAAATATAGAATTATTTATTTAATAGAGATAGATCAAATTTAGAGGTAGGGCATCTATTTTGAATGTATTAATCCCATTTTTTATTCTTTTATATTGAATAAGAATTAGTTCTATTATAAAATTAATTCATTGATCGATTTTTGATTCATAGTTGTTGGATTTATTATTCAAATTAGAAATTGATACATGGTTTTTTGATCATTTTTTATTCTTTTATGTTTATTTTTTCTCAATAAACTAATTAAGGCCGTACAAAAAATGTTCGACATTAATTTCTTGACTTTTGTGTTTCATTATTTCCTCCATACATTATTCAAATGTTGACTATCTATATTTCATTTCACTGGTGGTTTAAGAATATTTTGAAATAGATAATTGCACATTCGATGTTTAGAAAAATAGAACATTAAAACTGGTATATATTTGGGATCAAAGCCATGTTCATAGTGTATTGATGATAAAATAAGGTTATGATTCATATTAAGGGTTCTTTATTGGCATGATGGTGTTTCATCTATGAGATGTGATGAGAGATGATTACTGATTCGACTGAGGGATGGAATCCATCAGCCAAAAATGAACCAACTCAGTATAACCATTATTTGATATTCTAATTTTATGATCTTGGTGAGATTTGTAGCAAAAAATTCAAAGTAAATTATTTTAAGATAAAGAAAACTATATGAGAAATTATGATATAAATGGTGTGTTGTTTTGAATAATCCACATCATATGAATCCCCTTCTTCAACATCATTAGTTTACATGTAAAAATAAATATCACAGAAAATTCAAATTTTTATAGTTTCCAAGGATTCTCATAATTAATTATTACATAACATAGATGAATATTAAATAAATTTCACAAATACACCGTCATGGATTGTGACTATTTAGGTTCATGGGAGACAAAATCCCCAATCTTTTTATTTATTTCAATATCATAAATATATCTCATAATGATATTACCAGATAGTAATCGTAATATAAATACCCTACTTAAAACAATCAACATATCCTAAGGAAAGGAAACATATGAAATAGTTGTCCTAGATTCTAAATAATGGTAAAAACGGTGATATCAATGATATTATAAAAATAACATGAGCAAGGGTGTTGAATAATTTCCCTATAATTTTAAAACCATACACTACATAACATAAATCAGAATGCTAAATCATTGAATATTTCATGGAAATTGATAAATCATGAATCATAATAAAAATTAATAATCAAGATTTGTGGGAACCTAACATAAAAAATTAAATATTGGAAAACAAATTCTTATTACAATATGAATATGTAGAAATATAAATTGGTTCACACATTATGTTATAGATGTGAGGTTATTACCTATTATATAATTATTAATATAAAAAGAATCCATGCATAATAATTTATTTCAAGGAAAATCCATTAATAATCAAATTTTCATGGAATATATGTGAACACCTAAAATTATGAACATGAAATAAATTATGTGCTTAATATTATAGACATATAATACTTTTATACTCATGAAATTATGGAAATTAAATTAGGTTGATTTATAATATATTTACCTCAAATGTTATCCATCTATACCCAAGGAATTAGAGGGATATATAATTATGGGTCTACCAATAACATAATGAAAATAATATAGATGTTTTCCTTAAGACCATACATTATTCTTCATATAATAACCCATAGAATGTAAATGGTTTTAATTAATATTACATAATATCAGAAACCACAGATAAGAAAGTGGTTTAATAGTTGTTTCATCATTTCATCATAGCATGACCCATATAAATGAAATATGATTCCTCAAAATATCTTCACTATAATCATAAATGGTCTAGGGAAATAATAAGTATGGTATTATTGGAAAATTTCCTTAATAAAGGTCAGGAAACATAAAAGGATATTATCTTAGATACAAAAATATATTAAAATATCCTTTGGATATTTTTTTAGTAAAATACTTTTGTCACTATGAAGTTAATTTTTTGAAATTTAAAATTATTATAAATATTAAATAAATAGTTTCCTTTTAAAATAACATGTGAAATTAATTTGGGAATTACTATATCATTGACAAGTCATGATGGTGGGAAACAATGTTCGTGTTATACATGTTAAAATATTGATTCATTTTACATTTTCCATAAAAATTCCAAAGTTCATTATTTTAGATAGAGTCATGAGGAATCTCTTTAAAAAATTCATGAAATAAGGGTGAAAATTAATTTTAAAACATATTAGAATATTAAAAACCATTTTTAAAACATTCATTGAAAACATTCACATAGAAGAGAGTGTATTTTTTATTAAAGAGACAAATAATGTCCATTTTTTATAATTGTTTTGGTATATTTAGTTATTAAAGAGAGGAAAATGATAGGAAAAATTGTATTATAATGAAAATACTTGATCAAAATAAATTTTATGGGTTTCTTGAGAGAAATATCATAATATTTCTTCATCAGAATTTTTATAATTAATAATCTTGATAACAATGATATTGTAACCAATAACTCTTACAACTTTAGTAAATTTTAAATCATACGACCACTAAGATAAAGACATTAAAAAGATATTCAAATAAATATAACATTCATAAGAAGAGTCATAATATATATTTAGGGGGATTTTATTCACCACATAAAATAAACATGTGATAAATATCTATAGTGATTCATTTAAATAAAAGAGATAAATGAATATCTTCCCTCAAGTCTCATCTAATATCTTACATGTTCAAACCTCATAAATAAGAAATATATATATATATTTATTATAAATAAATTATACAACCCTACAGAAATATATCATAATATATGTGATTTAATTATTACTTTTTATCACGTGTTTTCTTATAATTTATTGTAAAAATATATATTTAGAGTAATAACTACTTTTTTAATGTCTTTTTTTCTTCAATAAAGTAGGTTCTTGTAAAATTAATATTCTTACATTAACTCCAAAATATTTGACTTGATATAAATAAAATATATATATAATATATATAAGGGTTCATACATAATATATTGTAGTAGAATAATAAATTACTGCAGTCATGGAGATAATGGGGCATACATATTCCAACATAATATATTAATTTTTTGATTAATAAAAATGAAATAAAAATATGTAATAATTTTTTGAGAATCATATTTATGTTATTAATTTTAAATAAATTCAATAAATATATCCTTATTACTATGCTAGTAAAATTAAAATGGGAAATTTGATAAATAGATATATAAAGAAGGTAGTACAAACATATACTTGAGTGACATTATATTTTTCAAATTTATTGGATGCTAATATGATATATAGAGAGTAATTCCTTTTTAAAAAAATTGTTAAATTATTTATAAAAATAAATATCCAACCAGTACAACCCCAAAGATTATGATTCCTAGTGTTTTCAGAAGAATATGTTACAATTACATATAAATTAACATATGAATAGGATCATTATTTTATTCCCCTTAGTTATCTCATAAAATTAAATTTAGCTACTATAATGTAATGGGATAACATGGGGAATATATTAACAAATTGGCGAGCGTAATATTGAAAAATTAAATAATCATTTTAATGAAACAAAACATGTGAGTCAAAGGTATAACATGATACCATAAGAGAGACGAATGATGATAAACAGAAAAAATATCATAAATAACAAAGTAGAATATGATCATTTAATTATTGGAAATAAAAAAATAACATGACATAAAAATGAATCATGTCTTAAATCACTGACAGTATCACTTGGTGGAAAAATTCTCATAAGGGATTATATTCACTCCCTAATCCCATAAATGACACCTCTTGAGATTAAAAATTTTTAGAATCCATTGGAGTTCAATTTTACTGCACCCTTCCTAAAATTTTCCTCATCCATGTATTCCACATCAAGGAAATAATTCTTAAGGAATAACATAAGACTTTCCCATTTAGTGAAATTGGATATATGATCCTTCTTCATATCATAATCATATGAAATTTTGTAATTAAAATAAGTTGATAAATAATCATAAGGAATGTATTTCCCTATCAATGGAAGGAATAATATGATAAGTATGTATGTGAGATACATATATATATATATATATATTAGAAGAATTCCATTACATTAAATAGAGATAATATGAGTTAGAGAGATAATGGTAATAATAAGAATAAAATGGTGGGTTTAAAATATCCATTTCCTTGAGTAAAATTCATCATGTGTGTTACTTTGTCACCATGAATAATAAAACTATGTTAATATTTTATTTTAATAAGAATATTTTTAAATTTTATTATTCCTTTTATTTATTTATTATCAGACACTATTCAATTACACGGCCAAATAATCTTGTGTTTTACATTTTAATGATAAATGGGTTATATGTCCAAAATCACGTTGGTGTGTTGACTAATATCAGAAATATTATAATTAAATAATATAAATAATGGTATTAATTACCTATTTATATTTTTTAAATAGAAATTCTGTTTTTTAAACAAACCATTAAAGATAATTATGAGAAATAAACTAAATTTCAGTCATGGAGATGGTAGGTTGTACATGCACATGGATGACAATACTATTTTTCAATGATCATGATGAAAAGTTGGTAAGTGTTTTTTTACATATTGGATTATTTTTATATCATAAAGATCAAATAAATTCCTTATGTACCCTAAATTCACCATCCATGTTATGCAGTAAAAAATGAATCACTTCTCTTGGTAGAGAGGTTGTCCACAGTACAAACAGTCATTATTATTATTTTTTTCAGCGGATGGTAATGTATAAAATAAAATAAAATATTAATTTTATTTAATTACAAATATGTCCTTAATATATATATCAGCATCCAATTACTACTTATTAATTTCTAGGAATAGATATAGTTAAAAAATAATCACATCTCTTTATGAGGAGTTAGTATACCGTACACACAAGTGATGTAATATATTTCCCTTTAGAATGAAATGTATGATTGAATATGTGATATTATAATTATAGAAGTATAATTATATCATTAATATCATGGATCAGAATTATATAAATAACTAGTTCTATCCATGAGATGCGATGATGGAAAATGAATTATGTAGATTTGTGAGGCGGTAATCCATTGTACACTGTCAAAAGTTCATTTTCCCATTCCATGGAGGAGTAGATAGTTATAGGAGATTCACATAAAACAAAAAACAATAATAATCCTGAATATAGATAGTATTTTATATCATTATGTTTTAATAATATTATAAATAGGTGTAAGAATAAATGAAATAAATTTTTTGGTTAAGGACATTACATTATCTATGGGAAATGTCATTAGTTTTGTACAAAAATAATTTCATTGATTTATTTATAAAAAATAAAATTATTGTATATAACATAGTATTATATTACCTATTGTATTAAATTTCATTTTTTCCCTTTTTAAATGGGCGCATCATAGGATTCTCAGGATTGACGAGCCTTTACTAAGGAAATGAAATATAGTTCACGGATATTTTTTTACTTTAATTCAATGGAGTATATATATAATTATTCTAAATGACTTATAATTTTATCACTAGTTTCAAAAAACTATAGAGGTGTCTTTTGGATTTTTTATAGAATATAAAATACTATCTGTCTTCTGGATGAGTTTATGTTGTAAAGGGGTTACACATTTTAAATCATGTTCGCTTCATTCATTGGTTTCTAGCTAGATGTATTGAGATGGTTTAAGGAATAAAATGTTTACATTCAATGAATTGGGTTCATAACATGTTGTGGTTGACAAGAATATTCCATTAGCTAATTCAGGGTATGATAGGTTTTCATACCATTTATTGTTTTCATGTCATGTAATGGTCTAATTCTCCAGTTTTAATATGTAGAAATGTATTTTTTAGTGACTTTTAATAAATTGAATTAATCACTTTGAAATGGATTCAAAATGAGTAATCATTTGATATATAGGTTTTAAACTCCTATGTCACCTGATTTTTTTTACATTCTATATGTACCCACCCATATCATGACCCATAATATTCTCATGAAATTTTGGAGATCATTTATCCTTCAAGATCATTTGTTCAGTGATTGATCATCATTTTGGTTTTTCTGAATAACTATTTATAAGATGTGTTTCAAATTATATATTTCTATTTTTTGTATTTTTGGTGTTGTTGGTTGTTTTTTTTAGATTCTTGATTTATCTATATCTTTGATTGATTCATTACATCTCTATATCTTGCCTTCACTATTGAAGGTTGATTCGTAGTTTATTGATCCCCCATTTAGATGGTAGTCTAGTTTCTATATATCATGAGTTATGTGGATATATTCATTTTTTTCTAATTAATTATATTATATATGTTTCTATTGAAATGGAGTTTTCTTTTTTGAGAAATATTTTTAATCAAATGTGAGAATGGTTTTGGAAATCATTTTTGAAAAAATTAGTACAATAGGAAACTTGTGTACATTAGAAAATAGACCAAGGTGATCGTAATATGTGTAGAATTTATAGAAACAAAATCTTAACATACATGGATATTAAATCATTTTAGATCAATATTTTATACATTAGAAAAACATTATCATGGTCATTAATATTTCAATGTCTTTGGAATCAAAATATTCTATCCTGGTGAAAGATCTTCACCATTTCCCATAATGAAATCTATCTTTATTACTCCAAAATAAATAAATTCTTCAAAACAAGATTAAAGGAAAAATAATAAAGGGGTGATCTAAAATACTCAGTAATAGTAAATAATGTAGATATTTAAGAATAATTATGTGCATAAGGGTGTTACAACAAGACATTGGAAATAAAATATCATAACCTGCATATCAAAGATCATATTCAAGAATCATGAAATAAATCATAAAATTTCATAAGACAAAAATCATAAGGAAATAAATAATGTTAGGAATGAAATCATAACATAGGTATAATAGATGTGATTAGGGAAGGCAGATAATATTACAATATGATTTCCATAGTATCTATGAAATTTCTACTAAGACCATCTTGGTTTAATGGGTTAACTACCCATACAATCATTTCTTCCATGGATTAATCCCATGGTGATATTAGTTTCAAAATATAACTCCTTATACTAGCATGGTAGTCTTGGTTCACTTCCATGGCCATCTTAGTAGTCATGTTTTACTCCCTATACCATCTTAGTCTATCTTAGGATATATAAATCCTTACCCAAGGCATTGGAGGGAGATATAGGTCTCACCTATCCAATAGTGAAATCATATATATATATATATTACATGAGATAATAAATAATCATACCATAACTTATGAAATTAAATGTGTATTATAAAAATGAATTCTTTTTATAACCTTTGGATAATGATTCTTGTTTTATATTCATTTCATCAAAATCATAACTCATGAATGAGGAAAGGATTTCAAAGACATATATCCGATGAAATAGAAAAACATTTCATAAAAAAAACATCAATGAGAAATATATTTCATAAAAAACCCATTAAAGAGAAACATGTTTCATAAAAACCCTGACATTAAGCATAACCCAATCATAGAAAGGATATAAATGGAATATTTAGATAGTTTCTTATAAGGTAATGATTAACCTTAACATATGTCATCTTATATGGGAAATAATTTTGAAATATCTTTCAAAAACAATTCTTGATGAAAATATTTATTCATCATTTAAAATTACTTTTTTAATACATACAACTATTAGATATTCATTTTCTTTGAAAATACTATAAATAATTATAAATAAGATATGAAATAATTTGAATTTTTTTTACTCAAAAAATTATAAAATATGATTCAAACCATTTAAAGTACCTTTTCCATTTAATATAATTCAATAAAATATAATGAATATTTTTAAATGTTTTGAAAATAATTTATTTGATAATACTAAGAAAACATATAAATAGTTCTTGAAAACATCTTGTAGATAATTTTATTTAAAAATAATTTAGAAACATAAAAATATTCTCAAAAATTTTTGAAAACCATTTTCCTTGAAAATATATTTTTTAAAAATTTTCTAAAAAATTAATTATTAATCATGAAAGTAAAGGATCAAAGGAATAACGGAAGCAAAATTAGTACATGTCGTATGCGTTGAAAAGAAGAATCCATTTTCATGGTAAAAATGATTGAAAATTTCCCCATTCAGAATGAAAAAATATGATTCCTTTGAAATAATTGGTAAAATAATAATGTTTAAAAGTGTATTTAAATGATCATAGGATATTAGTATAATATTTTTTGAATCCCTTTTTATAAAACATGGTTTTTATGGGACACTGATTTCTGACTGAAGAGAGGGTAAAGTCGGTCTTTCTTCAGAACAATTTGTTGACTATATTATACAGTAAAGAGTTAAAAAAATTCCAATATAATAATATAGAAGGAATAACTATTTTAGAAGAAAATTAATGAATTTATTGAGATATCGAATGTATGAATTCATCAAAGGAATCATAAAAGTAAAAAATATCAAAAAGTGATGAGATTTATAAATAAAATCTTATAACTGCGTAACGTTAGATAATACTCTAAATATGGAAAACTTAATATAAATTATTCTTAATGTATCATTAAATGAAGGATACTCATGATTTTACATGAAAATTGAAGTAAATACACCTCGAAGAAGAGTTTAGCTGAATAATAAAACCTCAGTCTCTTAGAAGAAAAAGTTAGAAAATATTTTTTACAAATTTGGATTCATTTAAAACATAAACCCCATAGATTAATGTTCAAAAATATGATATTTTAATTCCCATCCATTTATGTATAAGATAAAGAGAATATAATCTGGTTTAGTACATAAAACACAAAAAAGGAATGAGTGGTGAACATACGATGAATCTCATATGAATAAAAAGTGAGATGAATTCCCCTTACCATATATCTTGAATATCGTCGCACATGTTCAGACCACTGGTATAATAAATATATATTTGTTATTAAGTTTTTAAAGAACCATATTATTATATATAATTCAATATATAGTTTAATTATGACCATATATTATCCTCTTGTTAATAATGCTCAGTTAATGTTTCACTTCAGGTAATATTCGCCTTACTATTCGCATGTGTATTAATTTTTTATATCATGGGAATTTTTAAATTATATTATTATTTAAACAATTTAAACCATTATATAAATAGAATGTATATAAATTACTTATTAATGGTTATGAAATGAAACATTATGTTCATGGAGATAGTAGGTTGTACGTACACATGAATATTATTTCCATTTAATAATCATGTTGATAGAATGAATGAAAAAAATATATATATAAATATTTATATATATCATTATTAAAAAAGATTTATTATTTAATATATATCTTATATATTCAATAAAACCATCCTTAATACAATCCATATGGTGGATGAACGAATCATATCTCTTTGATAAGCGGTAGTCCACACTTCCTCAAACAAAATTACTATATTAACTCAAAATAGAAAGAAAAAATGATATGTGTTGTAAAAATAAACAAAAAAGATATAAATAATAATGAATTTAATATATCAAATATATATGTATATATACCATCATAATGTCCACCATGTTAGGTGGTAATGGAAAAATGAACAATCATCGTTTCGTGAGGCGATAGTCTGTCATACAAAGTAACATTATGTTCATTTCCCATTAGATGGAAGTGTTTGTAGGTGTTGGTATAACTAGTTAGATTAGAAAATATTAGTATATTTGGGATACTATTTTTCTTACATAATTGGAGAATAATGGATTTTGATGGGTTGGAGAAGTGGAATAAAAAAAGGACTTGAGAGGAGACGATACCACTTAATGAGGTAACTCCTTTTGGATTAATCTAAAAGGCATCATTGGATTGCCTTCTACCCAATGTAATGATTATAGGAGGAAGGAAGTATTTATGGGAAGTGGATTGGGCTATTACTGGACAAAGTTATGAAATATCGTAGGTGTCATGAATATGGAGAGGTGGTTTTCTTTATATATGGAAGGAAAAGGAGTCTCTTGTAATTTATGAAAAAAAGGTTGGTCTAAAAATCTACTTACCTAACAAAATTCCTGCCAAAACAACATAAATCCATATTTTAAGGCTTCTCGATGAAATATTTTTATCCAATGGGTGTTGGAAAAGTGAATAGGTTATTTGAGACCATATTTTTATGTTTTAGTCCCCAATTAAGCTTAATTTGACCTTAATCACTATGATTAATTATAATCACTTTTATTAATCTATTTTGTAAAACAATTAGTTGATATTATTAGAATTTAAATATTATAAAGATGAAAATTTTATTTTATTTATTCAAAATTCAATTCCCAGAAGCGACAATGTTATGATTAATGCTAATCCCATAGGTGAGAAGAAATTATGTGTATTAAAAGTTTTCATATTAACTAAATTTTGCTTAATTTTTATTTTCAGGAAAAAAGTACAATTTTTATAATGATCATAATATTATTAATATATGTATAATGGATTTAATGTGTCCTTAAAACAAATTTATTTTCAAATTTATGAATATGGATGTTTTAACTAAAACATAGTAGTTTTCAGAATTCATCATAAAATGGGGGTTCTCATAAAAATGTCAAAAAAAATCAATACGATAATTTAATTATTATGAATTCAAAAATGATTTTAATTTTCTGAAATTAAATTTCTAATTGTTTCTAAAATTAACATCATTGTTTTTCATTGATGGACATGAAAACTAGTTCTTTTGAGAAAATAATATTTTTTAAACCATTGAAGGCTTTATTAAAAGTTATATTTTTCAATATCAATATTTTTATTTATATAAAACCCTTAAAAAATATTTGAGGTGTTGTTACTACTACTCATATTTATTTGTTTTAATAGATAGGTTATAACTACCTTGATTAAATAATTATAACAATAAAATGATGTTTCGTAGAAAATCGGTATTATGGGTAATGTACGCGAAGTCGATGTTCCTTGTGAAAGGAAATACTGACATTGTGCATTGCATGACATAAATGAAAATTTATTTTATTAGTGTAAAACATATTTGTCACCATAATAATGTTTCTTTTTATAATAAATCAATTTTTATATTCATTTATAATTAATTGGAAACATATGAATTCATATTATATTGTATAAACCATTTATTTCAATTGATTAGGTAATACTATTCAAAACCTCTAATTTAGCATCATGGTTTTTACTTATTGAATTAAATTTTCATATTTTAATAATACATTATTGTTCATGAAACTTTTTTCTTTTGTGTTACACAAGTAATCAATGAAATTCATTTTTCATATAACGTAAGCGAACCTCAGGGATCCATGAATAATAAGCCAGAGATTATGTTGTGTTTACTGAATGATTAACTTGGTGGATTATATAATTCAATACATATGTAATGAATTAATAAAAAATGAATTATTATCGAGGTTGAATGAAATGAAAAATATCAAAAAGGATAAATTATATAAAAAATGACAAAATCTATGGGTGTTACATTCTCCAACCATAAAATGAATTTCAACCTAAAAATTTTTCTGGGATATCAACGGTTTAAAACATGAATATTTCATTCATAGAAACCCAGATCATAAAAATGAATAGTGACTATTTGTTTAAGAAGAGAATGTTTCAACCATAACGGTTACCCAAAGTAACAAATAACTATATTTCCACATAAGATAACTTGTGATTGGTTTGATGATTGAAAATAGAGGAAGAGTGTAAATAGTTTTAGGGAGTGATTGAGGTAATCAATGACAAGAAATTTAATGCTCAAATATTTGTTGATAGCATCAAATTAATAAATATATTATGTTTGAAAAGTCAATCAGTTCAACAAAAATTTATGTATCAGGACAAAATAATTTCATTTTTTATCATTATCATATCATTGAGTAATTATTTTATTGGAAATGAATGATTTTTTAAATTCATTTTATGTGATTTTATATATTTAAAATTCATCCATCACTTCAGATAATTGATTTCCTAAAATTAAATTTTATTCCAAAATCAATAAAATACCCTTTTATATGATAGAAAGGACTCTAAATGAATATAATGTATAAATATTTATCTATCGCTATTTATGAAAATCAATATGTTTAATACATTAATATATATAAATAATATGTAAAAATTCTGTTTAATATTAAATAAATATTCATGAAAAATAATTAAACATATATACTAGGACATCATATAGGTCAATTGTATGCATGAAACCATTATTTTCCTTTTATCATGGGTTCATGACCCATGGCCTTACCAGAATTAATTAGTTTTCACCCGAAATACATACTGCCCTTTTCTAAAACTACACTATTATAATTTCCAAAATAAATATAATGTGCATACTTGGAATATAGTTAGGTAAAAATTAACCATTTATCCAAGGGTTTTCAGACAAAATCATAACATAAATACCCAATCTGAAGTATAAAAAAAATTTCATGAAGGTTAACCTTATAACCATTTTGGAAAATGAAAATCCAAATATTTAGAATGAAATTAATGAAACAAGATACAAATGATCACTAATATATCACAGAGTGCCAGATTTTTCTACATTACAGACATGTGAATACCCTTATAGTATATTCCTCTAAAACCTGGTAATAACCTTAATTATAATAAATCCTTTTAGAAGTCATGCATTCTTCCTTATAATAAAGTATACTGGATATCTTCTGTAAATCCAAAAAAACCTGTAAACATCATCAATTATATAATATCCCACATATTAACATGTCCTTACTTATTTACATGGTAATCAATAATGTCCCATTTACTTATTCAAAATAGTATTATCATACCATAATGAACATATTAAGGGTCACCTTACCTTGGAAAAAAATCACTTTATTATTAAATCCCTCCATGAGTCCATCAATAAAACTTATTCCAAAAAATGTAAACAATGAGTGAAAAAATAAGAAGATTAACTCTTTTATATTTCATCATTAATTTAACATACTTTTTTATTACAAATACATATATATGTGGATTATTCCTCTTCATCCATGATATATTAACAAGGCTACCTCGTTCTATTACAAAATATCTGTTTTATTTTTACATTTCATTTATAATCCTGGCATCATCCACAATGTAACCATTGCTCTCACCGCCTTTCTCAACCACTTTAAAAGCATTACTCATTGGATATTAATTTTTGTAATGACCATTTATTCCACATTTAAAGAACATAAACTTCAAGGATGTCTAATGGAGGCCAATATTCTCATCCATTTCATTAACCAAAATCTTCAATTCTCTCTTACAATAACATACTTGGTGTCATTCCGTTCCACTATCAAAATATATTTATATTCCTACAAGACCTCCGTTTGGGTGATTCTTTACAAATTATATAAAAAAAGGTAACTGATTCTTCTTTTCTCAATGATTTTCATTACCTGAACAATCAGCAAACTCATTCATTTTCTACATCTGTGAGTCATAGAGTTAGATAAAGTCGACATTGTTATTCATGTTCCATCAAAACTAATTACGCATGATAAGAACATGTTTCAGTCCTGTGATTATCCCACATGACTTCTCATATGAAAATCATCAATAATATTCAACATTAAACTATTTCCTACCATTTAGTAAAACTAGAAGCATAGTGTGGAAATTAGTTATCAGAGTATAAAACCACATTGTGAGGAAAATTTTCACTTATTGAATTTCTATAACACAACACATTAAATAATATATAACTCCAAAGGTTTATCCTAGTTCATTAATAAAAAACAAATATCTAAATACATTCTTATAGTTCATGAAGAGTGTTTTAATTTCCTAACAATATCCCTCAGGAGTATGAATCCAAGTGTGCAGCAAGGCCCATTACAGTGTACCAGATTACCCCGAGTCAGGAAAAAGAATATTTTATTAGAGATTTTACCCCATGCTACATCTATGTGAGATCCATATATAATTCTAGTATCCATAAATGGATTTATTACTTATAAACAACTCACTCTAACTGTTACCAAAGTTAAATGAAATTTTCATAAACATTTACTCATCCTTAAACCTATCCATAGAGTCATCCATAGATGTATCTTTAAGAAATTTACCAAGGGATCTCACATAAAGTTTTTCATACTATATTAAAATTATTGACTAAACCGTTAAATTTATACCAAATATAGTGACCCAGGAATAACATACATGTATATTACACCATTTTAGATGAATATTCCGTAAAATGCAAAAAAAAATGTCTGAGGACCATACATGTTTAGTTTATTTGTAAACATTGAAAAGAAATCTTCAATCCAATTTAATGATCTACAACATATCCCATAAATATCAACACCTTTAGTAATCCTACATAAAACCTTTATTCATAACTTTGGGAATGGAATGTTAGGAATAGGGTAAGCTCAAATGCTCAGTAATTGTAAATAACAGAGATATGTGTGCATAATTATTATCATAAGGTAATGAGAACATGATCATAAAAAATTTAAGACCATATTCTGCATATCAAACATCATATAAATGAATCATGACATAATGCATGGTAGTTTATAAGAAATGAATCAAAAGAAAATAAATAACGAAATCCATTAATTCATAATATAGGAATAAAACATGGGATTGCGGTAGACATATAAGCATATAATATGATTTCCATCGTATTAAATACATCACTTATAATACCCTATTGGTAATATGGATTCACTCCCTATACCATCATAGTAGTATTGGTTCACTCCCATGGCCATCTTAGTAGCTTTTGTTCCTGCTCGTACCATCTTTGTAGTTATAGATCCTCCCAAGGCCATCATAGTATTCATGGTTTACTAACTAGGTCAACATATTCTATCTCACGAGATATAAATCATTACCCAATTTATTAGATGGTGATATAGGTCCCACTCATATCATTATGAAATCACATATACATGTTCCACAATATCATAAATAATCATATCATAACCCAACAAATAATATGGGTATTATAAAAATGTAATCTTATCAAAACATGTGGAAGAAGATACATGTTTCATAATCATTTAATAAAAATCATATATCATGAAATAGATTGGATTTCATAAACATATAACTTATAAAATAGAAAGCAAATCCTAACCATGAAACCCCTGAATGAGAAATGGATTTTATAAAAAAAACCATAAAAGAGAAATAAGTTTCATAATGTCCATGATATCAATACTAACCGATTAATAGAAAGGACATGAATGAAACCATTAGATCATTTCATAGAAGAGAATGAGTAACATCAAAGTATGTAATCTTATATGGAAAATAATTTATAAATATGTTTCAAAAACGTTTCTTGAGTAAAAAATCTTTTCTTATTTGAATAATTCGTTTTAATACATAAAACTATTTGATAATAACAATTATAGAATATACCTTTAAATCATATAAATAAGACTTGAAGTCATTGGGAAAAAATTTTCCATCAAAACAAATAAATGAAGCATAAGACCATTTTGGAAAAAAATATTAATAAAAAACATTTAACACAGATAAAGAATGTTTGAAAACGTTTTGAAATTAATTTATTTTAAAATACATTGAAATAATAGAAATTGTTCCTGAAAACGTTTTGAAAAATATTTTCCTTCAAAATAATTTGAAAACATATAAATAAATCATGAATTATTGATTAAAACCATTTCCCTTGAAAATTAATTTTAAAACATTTTAAAAAAAATAACCATTAAATATGAAATGAAATATTCAAAGGATTGAAGGTGGATAAATCATTACATGTAGTATGAGGTAAAACGAGCATTCCGTTTTCATAGTAAAAATGATAGAAAATTTCCTCATTCAGAAATCAATAAGAAGATTCATTTGGAAAGGTTTTTAATATAGATGATGATTAAGTATATATTTTAATGGTCAATGGATATCTATAGAATATTATGGAAAACCATTTTTATAAAACATAGTTTGGAAAGAACATACATTTCTAACCGAAGAGAGGTTATAGTTTGGATTTCCTAATTTTTTTAACTATCATATGTAAAAAAGAGTAATAAATTATACCACTAATTTAATATAGGTTTTATGACTAAATTATAATAAAATTCATGAAAGACTTGAGATATGGAACATAATAATTGATCAATGGAAGAATCAATTTAAACAATCTGGAAAAGAGATGTAACAGTCTCAGTAAACTCTATTAACTTGGAAAGATGGGATAATAATATCCATGTGAGAAAATGAAATTAAATTAAGATTAAAATATCATTAGAATAATAATATTACAAATATATCTTGTATAATAGATGTATATACAACTCGAAAAAGTCATTAGCTACATAACAAAACCTGATATTCAAAGAACGAAAATTTAGAAAAAACATGTTTATCGAAATGGTATCTTCTGAAACATAAACCCCATAAATAAATGATAATATAAAGAATATTTTAATACACAAAAATTTAGGTATAATATTTATAGAATAAAATCATAGGATCTACATACATTACACAAAATTAATATGTTGTGAATATATATTATATCTCATATGAATAAAAAGTGAGATGATATCCCCTTACAATACGTCTTGACTCTCATCATATGCATTCAAAAAAAACTGTATAATTAATATAAATTTATTATACATATTTTTAATAACCATATTATTATATTTAATACCATATATTGTTTTATTATGGCCTTATATTACCCACTTGTTGACAATATTATGTTAGGTTCTCACTTAGGGTAATATTCACTTTTTTATTCGTATGTGTCTTAATTTGTTATATCATTGTTATTTATTGTTTATACCTTGTTTTATAAAAGTTAAAACATGATATATATATGACTATAAATATTATTTGTTGATTATAACAATAAATTTATTATATAAGTATGAAATATAATACACCCTCAATGGAGATGTTAGGTCGTACGTACACACGAATGCTATTTCCATTTAATTATCGTGTTGATATAATGAAATTAAAATACATATATATATACATATATGTATTTATATATAGGTTTAATATATAATATCTATCTTATATATTCATTAAAACCATCAATAACACAATCCATGTGGTGTATGAACAAATCATATCACTATTAGGGGGCGGTAGTCCAGATTTCATTAAAAAAAATTCAGGTTAACCCAAAATGGAATGAATAAAGATATTTTAATCATAAGGAATACATAATACTTAATAAATAATAAATTTAAAAACAATAAATTTATTAAAAAAAATTCCATCATAATGGCCACCGTGGTAGGTGGTAATGGAAAATTGAATAATCCTTGTTTTGTGAGGTAGTAGTTCACCGTACACAGAAACAATATGTTCATTAACCATTTGATATATGTGTCTATATGAGTAGTTTGAACTATTTACATAACCACATACTTGTATATTTTGGATACTGTTGTTGTGATATATGATTATAAAAATTTATTTGGAGGTGGTGTAGAACAAAAATAAAATAATGGAGTAGAGAGAAGACGTTACCTGTTAATCTGGTAACTCCTTTTTTTCTGTGCTAGAAGGATTATTTGGATTTCCGTTGAACCAAGGTAAGGATAATAAGAGTAGGGTAGTATTTATGTGATGTATATTGGGCTGGGTGTGGCTGAAAATAAGATCTTTGAGAAGTGTTAAGAAGAAGGAGTGGTGGTGACCTTTTATAGAGAAGGAAAATGACTCACTTGGAATTTTTGAAAACAATCTAGGTTTACAAATATAATTAACTAAAAAATTCATAAAACCAACATAAATAAAAAATAAATTTTAATGATCATACTTTTTACATGAAATGGTAGTTGGAAAAAGTCTATGTCATTTTTCACTTAATTGTAAGGATTAGTCACTAATTATCCTTAATTTTATCATAATAACTATGATTAATTTTAATCAAATTTACTAATAGTTTTTTCCCAAATTATATTTTATATAATTATAACATAAATATTTTACTGGTTAAAATGTTGTATGTTAGTTTTTATAAATTCATTTAATAGAATCGGGAAAATTAAGATTAATTCTAATTCTGTAGAGATGATGAAATTACGGGTTTTTAAAGATGAAAAATCTTCAAAAATATTGTTAAGTTTTTATATTCAATTACAATGTAAAATTGATTATAATGAGAAAAATTTTATTAATAGATGTATACTTGATAAAATGTGACCTAAAACAAATTTAACATATAATTTAACAAAAAAGATGTTTTTAACAAAACTGAGCATATGAGGTAACACTTTTTATGTTTCTATACTCTAGGTTATAGAAAATGGTTTTAGAAATTGTGTTCTTATAATGGTTCTATTTATTAAGTGATTATTGGGAGAAGATAAAGATCATTTATAAAGAATTTGATTATGTTTAAAAGTTTCCAAATAAATACAACTGATACAATTCTAGTGGGGTTAAAGATGTTATGAAATGAATATTCATCATTATAAATGTATCATCAATGTATAAAATGCTTGGGACATTAAATTTAGAATCAAGAACATGTTAATATAATATTTTTAAACTGGGATTTAATACTTTAGTGAGATTAATAATTATATCTCTAATGATATTTCTAGAGATATGTGTCTAAGGAAATTTTTATGGATGAGTTGACATATAGGGATGTTTCCAATAATATTTTCTCAAGTATAGAGAAATTTTTTTCCTAGAAATTTCTTACATGTCTAGATACTACACGTATATAAGTCTCTAGCATAGATATACCTAGGGTAATAAATCTAAAAATGGTTCATTGATATGTACTTGATCATCACTTGGTGCATGATAACATGCCTTATTTTACATCTGGTTGGATATTCCCATAGGCTATTCTATGGAAATTCACCAAATCGGTACAATCCATTATGATGGACAAAAATAGATGATAACTATAAAATTCCTAGTATAAACATATAGTGTCAAAGATTAAAAAAATGGTTTCGTAACATAGACACACGATAAGCTATTTTTCATTGGTTGCTTTCCTATAGTATTGAGGTTTCTATAATTTTTATTTTGGTTTTAGTTGAATGATGGAACCTAAATAAATAAATTTAACATTAAATCAGTTAGAAGATATGGTGTCCATGAGAAACAAAATTGGTTAATGACTAGAGAGAATGATATTATGAGTATTTCTAGTCAACTATTGTTATATATAATTGACCATGTGAACATTAGTGGGATTAATAATAGAATAAAATAGAAGAATATGGATATTTATTATTGTTAATGTGGTTATGATGATAGAGGAATGATTATTCATCTTCATACATGTTAAAAATCTAGGGAGAAGAACCTGTTATAATATCTCGAATAGATGGGAAGATGCAATCTGTGTGTAAAAACTAATTGTGTGAAAAAATTTCAAGGATTTCAATGTATTATGTGTGTGGAACTTAGGAATTATCTTTCTCATTTCCTAAGCCCAAGAATTATATTATAGAAAATTTGAGGACCTATTCTATGAGAATAATTGATGCAGAAGGATTATAGTACTTATGCATTCATATTGAAGAATTTTTTTGTAGATGTATTTTATCAATGACATTGTTCAGTATATATGTTTTATTGTATTTAAAACATCTACAAATTTCAATAACTATATGTTTTCTCATACGATTGACATAAGAGTTATGAATACCATTATTTATTAATTAGTTTATGTTTGATCAAAATTTAAATGTATTTGAAACTCCTTCTGTGGTTTTATGAGACTTGGGCATATCATGATTAAGGATATTTTGAGGGAAATTTATGGAAATGAAACCCTTTGGTTTTTTATATAGTGAAAATATTATTTCAAGTGGAATGAATATCAGTTTTCTGTATGGATGATTAATGGAATTTATCAATTTTAGGGTTTATATTACATTGGGAATTGAGATAATTATGATTTTACGTTGACATCCTTAATAAGTCAGCACACATTATTTCTCTCAGAGAATATTTCTCTTTGGATCCACATTACTGAATATATAATAACTAATTTTTATGTTTACATAGAATTATAGATTCAATTTTATTTTAATGATATATTGTGTTTATGTAGATGATTGGGAAAATTATATAGAAATACCTTTTTGTAGAGTTGTGTTTATCACTGTATATCATCCTCTGATAGATGGTCAGTTTATGAGAATAACTCAATCCCTAGAGGATATTTTAAGATATTGTTTTTTATATTTTAAAGGTGGTTAGGATAAAAAACATACATAAGTTTTGATTTCAACCAACAATAGATTTCACTTGAGTAATTATACATGACATTATTAAAGGAAGTGTATAACTATAACATACATGAATAAAGATTTAGAAATAAATATATTGGGACATGAGTATGATGATGAGATAGAAGAGAATGATAGAATCATTCATCAACTTCTAAGGACTATGTTAAAATTATTGAATTGTTATTCAAATAATCATCGAAATGATCATGATTTTGAAGTTAGTGGGAATTTCATTATATGAATATCTTAGTGGTTGAATGATTAGAAAAATATTCCCTAGATAAATATTTCTAATTAAAAAAATTGATCATATTTACCCAGTAGCCTATAGTTTTGATCTTATACCTATCCTCTCTATGGTCCACTATATTATCCATGAATCTCTATTAAGGAATACATACCGGATTAATCATATGTACTTAACTCAATGGTAATATTTTTTGAGAATTATATTTCTAATTAGAAATAAATAGTAGTTATTTTGGATCAAATATAGAATATTTTATGAAACAAGACCACCCACTGGAACAATGTTTTTGGAGAAACAACCATCTTGGGGAATCTACATGGGAATATGATGATGTGATGAGATATAGGAATCCTCATTTTTTTGTATCCATGAGAAGAACAATGAGGGATGAATTATTTTTTGGGTGGGAATAATGTAACAACCTGAGTTTCTATGAAACATATTTCTTTGAATAATTTCATTTTGATGAAAAATTTTGTTTCATTCAATCATGAGTTTAAACTAATCATGTGAAATTGTTAAAATTTTATACATCCATTATTTCCTACACACGTTATTAGTGGGTATGAATAGATTTACCAAATTTTATAAAAAAATATAACAAAACATCTAAATATGAATTTATCAATTTTTTTTAGAAAATAATCACACACTTATTAGTAAGGTCATTTTATTCATAAAAAATATTAACTCTTATAAAATGTATTTTATTCATTTAATTTTTGTATATTAATTTCAATAAAATCATGATATTTTATTTAAGAAATAGAAAATAATTTATTAATTTATAATTTAAAAATTAATTGCAAATTATTTTTTGATAATTTTCTAAAAACATTTATTCATTATGAAATAGTGAAAAATAATGATATTTATGGAAAACCATATATTTCATTGAAAATTTTACAAAGTAAAATAATGTTTTGGTTTTTTTCAATTTTAATAAGTTAAATTTTATATAAAATTATCAAATATTTGGTTTTAATAAGATTTTATACTTCAATTTAATATATAAACATTTTAAATTTGGAAATGGTATTTTTATGAAAAAATACCTTTTCAAATCATGTTTTTATATTCAATTATACTGGGAAAATTTTATATTTTGAAATTTGAAAAATTAAATATATATATATATAATTAGGTGGTTAAAATTTTGTAATTAAACCCCTTATATTTTTTTAGCCAACATGAATAGTAACCTTGGAAATTTTTGTTAATAGATTAATAGTTAAATTAGTTAATTTAGGATAAAAATAAAATAATCAAAACTAATAAAACACCCAAACAAACAAATAAATATTATTTTTTGAATTTAATTTGACCCTTATTAGTTATGTTTCAATATTTTGTTTTTTAATACACTAATCCATGAAAATGACTTTCCTATTATTTAAATCAAAGAAAATCCCAAAATGTCACTTTCATTATCTTAAACATGTCTAATGTGTTCACATGGGGAAAAGTGGATTATGGAAATATCTAATTGATAATTTTGAGCATCTAAATGTAAGTTTAGTTCTTTAAATTTATTAATATCTCTTGGGTAAACTTGGATAAGATTCTGAACATTATAATATTTTATTTAAAGAAAGGTTGAAAATATTTTAATTTTTTTAATAAGTATTATATTTTCAATATAGTTTTTTTCCGAATAAATGATCATCTATAAATATTATTATGTAATATAATATATTTTTATACATACTAGTTATAAATTTTTTAATTTATTTTTTATTAATTGAATTCATAAAATAATTAAACAATGATGATGCAATATTTATTAAATTTACAGAAAAAAACAAATAAATGAGATTAAAAATGTAAACATAAATACAATGATAATTAATTAATATTCTCCACTATTTTTTATATCTTTATGAAATATTAAAGGTGTATTAAATTAAATTTTTCTATGTTATAATATATTCATCATTTTTAAAAATTCAATGTAATGAATAGTGTCCTAATTAACACTATTTATATTTTTTAATAATATTTTATTTCATTATATCATAAAATTACAAATTATAAGTATAGAAAAATGGGATAATTTGAGGTCTAAAGTTACATAATTTGTCCATATATGGTATTATTTGCAAATTATAAGTAAATAATTATGACATTTTAATAATAAACAATTTTTTACCATAGTTAAAATTAAAATACGTTAACTAAGAGATCATCACAATTATTTTGCTCAAAATTGAAAGAATAAATATTTGAAATATCTATTGGAGTATGGGATTAAAACCCAATAATAACTTATCATATAATCCCTTGAAATTTTGAGGTATTTTGATTAAGATATAATTTATTATAAAATAATTTATTGAGAATTTTCAAAAGATCCCCTCAAATAAATTTTAAATGATAAATCCTCATATACTAAATTTCACCACTTTTAGTCATAAATATAATGAAAAATATGACATTTTATCTTCTTAAAATTACAATATCTATTATAGAGGTTAATTTATTCCCAAAATAACAACCCTAGATCCATCTAAAGGAAATCTGAATGAGTCCTTTAGATGAAGAGGTAATCACTCCAATAGATCAATTTATTATTATACTCTTCATTATCAATTATAAATATATGATAAATAGAATAAAATAATAAATTTATTATACTAAATTTTGTGAAAAGTTTTTTTATTTTTAACAAACCATTATATACCATCATTCCCATTAAAATATAAGTGAATATATTTCTTGTGTGTAAGTACATCATACCGTATCCATGTAGTGACACAATTAATTTTTCAACAACATATCTTATAGATGGGTATTATGAAGGGTATAATATTTATTTATAGAAAATATAACATAATTATACTAATATTAGGATTTAATCATTTCTACTTTCTTACAATATAATATTTCGAGAAATGATAATGTCTCGCTTCTGTACGTCTGGACTACCCCCTCCACAATGTGAAGAGATTCGTTTTGCAATTATATTTCATAATGATGGTAATAAGGTATAATTATATATATATATATACATATTTTGTATATATATGAAATTATAATAATTACTTATTGGTTAAATTATTTTTTACCTTTTTTCATTCAATCAATCAAAAAATGAAATTCACGTTTGTGTGTATGTATGTCCAACCATCTCCATGAATGATTTAATTCATTTTTTCTATCTATAAATTATATAAATGTATATAAATATGTATACAAATAGAATATATTATGTTTATAACATTATTGCAATTCTACAAATAATGATTCCAAATATCAACATATAAGGACCAGGACTTCTGAACATAAACATGCTTAGTGACCGAAGTAATTACGATCGAGAACAATTTTTTTAATTACATGTTAATATTAAATAGGTGATAATATGTTATAAAAATATAATATACAGTATTATATATATATATATATTTGAATAAAATTATAATAAATTCATAATTATTATATTGTAGGATCGAAAAAAATGAAATTTGATATATAAGGTATTATATTTTTCTCTAATTTTATTTCTATGGGACACATTCATTCTATTATAATTTTTTATTTTTTGGTATATACATTACATTTTAATTTATTTCATGATTCATATACTAAATATTATTTTATTTAGATATCAATATTTTTTTATTTCATCAGTCATACAATATGATTGATTATATTGTTTTAAGGTTTTATTTCGAAATCTCATCATTATTTAGAATTGTCCATATTTTAGTATATAATGTGAAATATTTCCCTTCTATTCCCATGATAATTAATTTTTTTCAAAAATGTATTAATTTTTTTTTATTTTTCTATTTACATTTAGTTTTACATCCATTTGATTCTTTTACAATATTTTCTAAAATGGAATCATATTTTCATTTTCTAAAAAGTATATATTCTAATTTTTCTTAAAAAAATTTTAATGAATGTCTTTTAACATATAATGAATAAAAAAATTATCATCATTATGAAACCATAATGATTTGAAGATCCATTTATTAGTTTATAAGGTTTTTTCCAAAACAAAATTCCATTTTAATTACGTAACTTTTCAATAAAATGTATTAAAATTTGAATGGATATTTTGGTCAATAAATATTTGAAGTTATCTTTGAAAATAATTTAATATATAATAAAATACAATTTTTTTACTAAGGATATACTGAGGATATTATCCCATGACACTATCCATAATATTATTTTGGATGGTTTAAAAATATGTTCAATGGATGTTGATGAAACACATTTGCTTTTCCATGGATTTTACCTTGATGAATTATTTTTTCATGAGTTCTAAGATGAATAATGATTAATTATATTGGGTAACAAGTTTGTATGATATTTTTATATGATTGGAGGGAATAATATCTCTCTCAGACACATTGGGTAATGATGGTTGACTCAAGATTAATAATGTTATGCATGAACTATATTACATGCTCATTAATGTTATGTGTGAACCTAATAACGTGATAAAAATTTTAAGTTTGATACTGATTTCTTGTTCATAGAGTTATACATGGACCTATACTTTATGTCCATAAGATTATGTGTGGAACTATTTTCATGAACATAAATTTATACAAGATCCTAATTTTTTTCCATAACATAACGAGCAATCCTATTTTTATTTATTCATGTTAATAATGTTATATGATTATGTATATTCAATAATTTCATATTTCATGTAAATTTTCTGATCTCATGGATTATTTTCTATGATTCATTTATTTTCCATATATTATTTACAAACAATAATTATGCCATGAATCAAAATATTGAATCTATGACATACCAGTTATAGATTTTTGATAATTAATTTCATGTTTTCCCACACTTACACTCATGTTATGATTATCTGATTATTTATATATCTTTTGTTTTCCATTATTTAGAAAATTATATCCCCCATTATTATTTTTTCCCAATTTCTTAGATTAATGTTTTATAAATGATGTCTCTTTGAATGGTGATTGTTATGAAGAGATTTATGGGAGATTATATGGATCATTTATGAACCAGTGGTTTTTTTTCTATGGATCTAAATATAATAAAATAATATGGTCCTAGCATGGAATAATATATTATGTAATGAATACTCATATATTTTTATGTCATATATCTGTATAAAAGTAATGGGCCATTAAATATGGGTTAAGAATCCCCCTAAAGAAAGAATTAGGGGTGGAGATTTAATTTTTTTTCATGAAACTATAAGAAGTTTATGATTTATTTCTCTAGGATTTTGGAACACCATGAAGCCTTTAACTGAAGTGGAAAACCATTTATTTATGTATTAAAATACTTAGTTGCAGAATAGGATGTTGAGCACCCACATCATGAAAATCCTATAAGAGGCATTGAGTTTTTGGTATTCTGTGACTCCTCTGGAATTGGGATAAGATATTTTCTAAAACTAAGGCATGTTGTAATTACCAATAAGTCCCAATAGTTGAGATCCCAGTATAATAACTATGCAACCGATGATTATCATCTAGTATTAGTGGTCATTAACCAAAATTTATAGTGGAACTACCTTTTGGGAGGTTGATTTATGGTTTATTATAAAAAAATAGTCTCAATTTGTTTTTTTATGAAGGATATTAACATGTGGTAGATGTGATGGGTATAGTTCTTATATGATTATGACATTGATAGATTATATACTAACCATAAGGGGAATATGTTGTTAAATGATCCTAGAAGGAAGTCCACATATTAATTATTGATGAAGTCATCAATATGTCATCCTTTTTAATGTTTTCATTTATGACTAATGGAGGTGTAGCTTTGCTACAGTCAATGGTTACTACCCTTTATCTTCTTCAGCATGTCAGGGAGGCTCAATATGGAGATATTTATTATGAGGCCATTTATTGTTAGATACCACTTATTATAAATTTTGTGGATACCATAATGGTAGGAACCAAATAATTCTTTTTTGAGGATAGAAAAAGGTACATGTCATGTATTGAGAGGAGGTATAGAGTGGGATTCATACATCCACTTAATAGTTCATACAAGCATTATGAATATGTCCTAGAACATTCGATTCTAGTTCTAGTTCATAAGGATAAATATGTGTACAACTATGTTAATCTATTGATGCCTCACATCCCAGTTGGTAAAGGATTATCACCATGTTCCAGTGTGTTTGGAGCATCCTATTGAGGTGTTAGAGTAGAAGTGGGATGATATCTCTAAAGACCTAAAGATAGAGCTTGCACAATCATCTAGAAAAAATGATTATATTTTCATGATCATATATCGAACCACAAATTCATCCCACTTATTAGATATTTGAGATAATATTTTATTATAGACATATAGACTCCATTATATAAAAAATATAATCTTCCTTCCTGGATTTCCCTTAATGATTTTATAAAATCATGATTACCTATTTCTACGATGATTGTGGAGAGGATGGTAGGAATCCATTATGATGTGACTATGGTAGAGCATAGTGTTACAATATTATAAGGGTGGATATAGAGATAAGACCACTTCAGTTTTGGAGGATATACTTAAAATATGTGAGTAGAAATTTCCCCATAGGTTGGTTGATCATATACCATTCATGGAGTTTTTATCTATCAATAAATAAAACTACACCATTGATATGGAACCATTTTAGGCCTTGTAAGGAAGACCCTATAGTTCACTAATATTTTGTACTGATCTAGAAGAGTTTGCACTCATGAGACAAGATTTGGTGTGAGTGACCACATAGAATGTATAATTATTTTAAGAGTAGATTTGGACAACCCAGATAATTTAAAAGCATTAAATTTCCAATGAATGGAGATTGTTCGTGAAATATGTGGGAGACAGTATTCTCATAAATGTATCACATTGGTGAATGTGTAGTGGTTTTACTAGGGATTAAATTTACCTATATGATTCATTGGAACATTCCAAATACTACATAGGGTCTTCAAGTTGTTATACATCATGGTTTTACCTTCTTAGTTAGGTTAGGTACATGATGTCTTTCAAATATCATTGATGGGGTGGTCTGTGCATGACTCATCACACATTATTGACTGCGGAAAGATGGACATCAAAGATAGTGTTACCCTCATAAAGTACATATAATTAATAATTTATCAACATGAGAAGACCCTTTTTGGGAAAGTGATTCAGTTGGTTCATTTATGATGGAAGCACAATAATCTTCATATGATATCCTAGGAGTAGGAGACTTGGTCCAAATCTTAATTCCCCTATATTTTCAAGTAGGATTTTATCTTTTTGAGAATAAAACACCTAATATATGGAGAATGTATTAAATCCATTTCCCTATTAATTGTCAGTAATAATTTAATGAATTTTTATTGAGTCTGGAACAGAGTCTCCATTGGGTTTTAGGGCATGTAGAGCCTTGGTATTAATTTAATTAAATTAATAAAAATTTTATATAGTGAAAATATTGTTTTTAAGAAACAATTGAATATATCTAAAATGGTGTTTTATATAAGAAAACCAGGACCTCCATTAAATCTATAATGTGGTATTTACACATGTCATGGAATGATCTTAGTTCACATTATCTGTTTTGGTTTATATAAGTAATGGGATAAATAATATAAAAATTAATTAATTCATTAATTTAATAATTTTTAATTCAACATTGTATAAGTTCTCGTATATATGAAAAAGGTTCTATCCAAACACTAGTTTTATACTTATAACCCTAGCGATTGGATATGACCTTGGAGGATATATTTGGTGGATGAAAATGGTATCATGGATCAATAATTGGTTTTTAATGAGTTTTTCATAAAAATGATGTTATTGGATCATAAAAATGACAATTATATTGAAATCATTATTTTTTTGATCAATAAAATTTTGATGTAGGAATTTTGTTTTTATTTGATTAATCCTTTCTTTTTATGATTTCATATCTTCTATGAATTAATTAAATTATAACAATAACTCTTAGATTGATTATGGACTCATATTTTATGGTTTTCTTACTTGAATTAGGAATTGTTACATGATTTTGTTCATACTTTTTTATTTTTTAATTTTGGTTGTTTTCTTAGTTAATGGATGTATTCTGATCCAAATAATGGAAATCATTTATTTCTACACTTATTTTTCTCTTCAACCCTCAATATTAAAAAGTTCATTTATAACATTTTCTCTGATGCATAATTTTATAATACCCAAAAACCGAGAACATCATATATAGATCATTGGTGAAATAGATCATTATAATGTAGTAATATTTAGTACTAAAAAGACCATCATAGTGAGATAATGAAAATATATGATTGTAATTTCTATTGACGGTTCTCCTCTCATAGGTAAGAGTTTTGTAAATAATGTGTGTAATGAGAAGATTATAGAGTGGATGGATGATGAGAATCTAGAAAATGTTGAAGACTACAACTCAGTCAAACAAAGATCTGTGATTTTTGGGTGATGATCATGGTTAGATTGATGATAGGTGTGGGATGTGTGAGATATGTAACATAGATTAAACATTCTATGAAAATGAGATATAAAAGATTTTTTTTTGAAGAACACATCTCTTGTGAAACCCCATCTGTGGTGTCTTGGGTTTATGTGATGAAATAAATATCACACACCCTGGGCCCTTTCACTTGACATGTGTGAGTTTATCAACAACATGTAATGTACTTATGGGGTAAAATAGAACAACTAGTCCAATTGAAATGTATATAACTATTGTATATGGGAATGACTAGTATAAATATATAGGTACCCCAATAATTAATAGTAGAGTGTTTGATCCCCATTCTAGTTGACCATTCTAGGTTTGGTTATGTATCCATCATAGGCCCTAGGTGTGATCTCAAATCATTTTATAAAAATAATCTATGTTGCTATCTGTAACTATTAATTACGAGGATGAATTAGTAGGATCTATCAGAATAGATGAATCATCATTAGCAGGACCAGAGGATTGAGTTTTCCCATATGATCATTGCTATGATGCCTTGGGTAGAATCCTAGGATAGACATGTAGATGTGAACTCACATTAACAGTTGGTGTCTATCATTGAGAATATCTGGATTGTTATTAACCATTATTCTAATCTAACTATTTTTAAATCATAATTTTATAAAATTTTAGGGAGTCCCACTGGTTACATTGATAGTAAATCCTATATGTGCTCTAGTAACATATGGTACATCTTTTGCAGATTATATTCTATTTGATGGTGTTCTCTGATTACCAGGTAGAGGTGGATCCTAGTTTCACTTGAGGCCCCACAAATGGTTCCAAAATTTTAATCTTTACCTCCATCCCATATTCACTAGAATAACGGAATCTTTTATATTTTTTGAGGTCACGTATTTTTCACAACTAGTTTCTATAATTATTTTTTACTCTAATGTAGGATTATTTTCATTGATTCATATTTAGTATTAATTTTTAGTTTCCATTTTATATTAATTTTGTGTTTTGAGATGTGGTTGTGTTTACATGTACCAAATGGTATGTCCTATAATATGTTTGATATGCATACATGGCACTAGTATCTACCCACTATCTTATTGGATATGGGATCAGGCTGTCACACTTATATTCCCTCTAACCAGACAGGCCCCAATGGGACCGATCTTGGGATATCCATTTCTTTTTATTGACCTAACATGGTAAAACTCAATGAAAATATTGAAAAAAGACATGAATATTGAGGTATTCCAATTTATGTTTCCCATTTATTTTATTGTATTGATTCCTCTATCAGCCGATCGTGGTATATAATTTATGTCTTCTTCCACAAAAAATGGAAATAGACATTTCCTATAAGTCTAATAAAAATAATATCAGAAGATGTTGGAGATGGTAGTATATGTAAATATACATGGCTATTTTACATGATTTTGAATTTGGATGATGATAAGTTAATATTTTTACCCAAATTAATTAACTCTAGTGAAATATTAAAAGTTCATTGAGCCATAGATAAAGAGAATGAGTTTGTAAGAGTATGTATATTACATTGTGGAGTTATTTCATTTAGACATTGATATTATCACCGATTAAAATTTCATTTAATAAATGTTTTTGATGATGTATTGATGTGGGATTCCATCAAGGGTATTTTTTATCGATATATCTACTAATTTGGCAGTGTTGAATAGGGAATCATTGCATTAAACAAATAATATTCATATAAAAGGTGTGAATTAATCTCATCTCCTTCCGGAGGGAGGTAATATTTTTTTTGTGGGTAAAAAAAAGAATTATGACTCTAAGTAGGGAAAAAATTAGAAAAAAATATGTGAGAATGGTTTACTCTAGTGGGATAAAATAACATGGGTGTTATCAATAAGGTATAAATATACACCTAGTTAATTAATTTACTAATAAACATTGGTGTTCCATTAGTATTGGCTACCAAAGATTCTAAAATTTTTATGTATGTATTTATCTTTGTATTATATTGTTGTAAATTTTTACCAGTTTTACGGATTTGGAATACACATAGATAATTTAATAAATATAATGGTAAATAATCTATGAATAGTTTTTGTTATTATTGATAAGAATAGACTCAAAAGAATCCTAGGAACTTGTTTTATATATAGAATGATCTAAAAGAGTCTATGGTAAGAACTATGATAAAGAGAGGTAATGTTATTATTGATTACACTATGGAAAATAAAATTCTTGATTTGAATGATTACCATTCCTTCATATCTTTATGAGTTG
Source organism: Viscum album (assembly GCA_963277665.1). NCBI lineage: Eukaryota > Viridiplantae > Streptophyta > Magnoliopsida > Santalales > Viscaceae > Viscum > Viscum album. Next base: position 810,924,915 of record OY728122.1, on the reverse strand, counting down.
TATACCAACATTCTATTTATGTTAAGTTGATGTCTTATTCATTGAATATTTGGATTCATCTTAGATAAAGGGTATAATAATTACGTATCTGTGTATTTTGTCAGGTTGCGATCTGTGGAATATATAACTCATGGGAATATTTTGTTTTATAGATGAAATATTATGATACTAAAAATGTAATAGATTTGATAGTGCTGTCCAGGTAACATGACTATCTTTATGATCATAGGGTTTAGTTTACATCAAATTATGGGAGTGATCACTCCTTTTTTAGGGTAGTTCTACATTCATACAAGTCATGGAGTAGTTGTTATTGGATATAATGCATTAATGTGTTAGTGGACATTATTGGTTTTTGGATTAGTTTATTCATGAAACCAATATTAGTTCATAAGAGTTGTGAATTATTTATTTGATGTGTTTGTTTTAGAAATCATTTCGGTGTCGACGAATAGTTATTTGGATTGATCATTGAGTTTTTTCCTTAGAAGATTCCAATGTAATTTACATCATATCATATGGAACTATCCAGGCTAAAAGATTTAATGATATATGTTCATGATTTAAAGGTGAAGGTTTTTATTAGAACATGTATTCATTGATGGGTATCATAGGTTTTCTTTCCTAAGATAAGTATTGGTACATTCTATTAATAAATTACTTATTTTATATTAAATTAGAAGATGAAGAAGAATATATTACATTGACATAACATTGATGATTTTATTGACTAGATTAAGGGGGATAAGTGGGTTTCAAATATTTACCTAATATTATGATATAGCCAGTTGAGGGTGAAGCAGATGAATATCCAAAAGAAAACTAGTATGATATGGTATTCCCAAATTGAGTACATAGTAATGTAATTTAGTATTAAAAATACTCATAATATTTCTACATACATGATGAATTTTACTTTTCATAAATTACATGAATTATTTTTATGGAGTTTGTATGTGATTTTTCCCTACATATTCTGGTAACTAGTACTAATTTGATTGTCGGCATATTTTTAGTTGGTAGAATGTTATTTGGATATGATAAGGAAACATCAAATTATTTTTCTATGATGATTAGGTAGATGAATGGATCATCCCATAAGGATACTATTTTCATGATTGAGACTCCCTTATATATTTAATAAATATTCAAGAAGTTCTTCACTGAAACAGTACATGTTTCTGTGTTCAAGAGAAAAACCAATAATTTCTATGCTTCCATGTAAACATCTATATATATAATAGTTTCACATTATTTTCTTTAATTGGTTTCTCACAATATCCACTAAATCCACAAAATGGTTCACTATGTTGTTTATTTCCATTTAAGGAGGTTGTATGAGATATGAATTCGGGATCAATTCCTTGAATTAAGCTTCATAGGGAATCACAATCTATGTTGTTCAGCACCTCTTAAAAGGAAATTTCATACCTTTTATGGTTTTTTTGATGAGGTCCATTTTGGTTCCTTTTAATTTCATTAAAATAAGATAGTATGAACATAACATAGATACATAATACATCATTTTATATGATTTTTCATTGCATTTAATAACAAAACAGACCCTCAATCCTCTAGGTTTTGTATCTTTGGTGAAATTATTAATGATAAAATTATTTCAAAATAATCATTCAATATCACCCACAAATATTCTTTATAAATGAATTTATATCATACATATCCTAAATAGTAACTATCTTTTGAGCATATAAAAATGAAAATATATAAAAGGGGATTTGAGATGCTAAATAAGGGTAATTAAAAGAGATAACAATCACGGAACACCGGGGGGAATCAGATAAACTTGTAGTTTTTATAAAATAAAGAAGGTATATGAATATATAATAAGGAAATAATACCCAAAAAATAAGGATAATACATCATTAATAATGTCGTCAAGCTATATATGTAACTGATTTCATGAATCATATGTGTTTTAAAACATGAGTCAATAATCTCATGCTAAGAGAACATAATATATGAATTTTTTGTAACATAATATTGATTGAAAAATATAAATATTAATAAATGACATATTTAAAAATCAACCACTATGAAATTTATATCCTAATTCACTAGGATATCCATATACGTATAATATATTAGAATTAGGAAAACCACATATGGTTCATAACATTTTACATAGGGGAAAACCTCTCATGTCCCATTCCAATATTATGAGATATGAAAAATTACCTAATAAATGGGATGAATATAATAAATAAAAAAATTAATATAATTATAATCCATTCATATTTGTACAACATAAATATATAAACACTCATTTTCCCATTATGGATTAATTAACATGGAAATATAAATTGTTTTCAAGGGGAGTCCCATAGAACAATATCTAATGTCAACCATTGAAATATGATGGATGAAATAATTAAATAATATCCCTAATAAAGTGTAATAAACAATAAAGGATATTTACACAGATCAAAAAACATTATAAAATTATTAAAAAATACTTTGAGGAAAAATTAATAGACTTCAAAATTCTGATAATTTTTTTAAATGAATGTAATTTATAACATAAGGGGGGCTGAAATAACATTTGAAAAACATGTAATGTTATAGAGAAATATTCATAAATGAAATTATATTATATGGTCTGAAAATTTTTTTATTAAGTGGGAAATAAATATTTATTCCTTTCAAACCTTTTTGTGAATCTTTAATGAAAATAAAAATGTCCCATGTTGAAAATGATAACAATATATAACATTAAAAAATTTAAAAATATATTCTATGAAAATATAAAATGACTTTGAGAAATAATATAATTATTGATAATGATATCCATAAAATAATATGAAGAATATGGACATGGAGAATAAATACTCTATTGAAAATAAGAGATATGTTTGGCTCTACTTAGATGAATCCTTTTTATTGAATTCTGAACCAATAGTTGTTGAAGTAGTAAGTAAAAATGTTAAATCCATATATAAAAATATTTGAAAAAATATATTAGGTTTTAGGGATAATTTAAATATAATTTTGAAAAAGTTGAATTTATTCAAGAATTATCTAAATTTGAATGAGAAACTAGAAATGAACCCTTTCATTTACTCTAAAATTCCATGGAAGTGATTTAGAGTAATTTTAAATAAAAATAAATTTAAATCAATTATTTAATAATATTATTCCTATCTATTACCATTTATACTCTTAAATTATAATAATTTATTAAACATTATTAGATAGACATTGTTTATCTTCATCATCACATGTTAGTAACATTGATTATTTCATACAAGTGTCATAAAAGAGTTGTCTATACTTTTTCTTTCATAACACATTCATTATTACAATATTAGTAATGGTATTGGAATAATTGTTATCGAATTATTTATTTAATCCAATGTTAATTTTACAGAATTTATCTGTATGGATTGAAAGAATGTAGTTAAATGATGAACATGTTCCTTGAAAAATATCGATAATAATAATTCATGTTATTATAATCTCTATTTTTTATTTCTTGCTTATAAAACCATATTCATGATATGAATTAAACTATATTATCTTATATTTTAATTATTATTGTATTAATACTTATTCACAATGAAAATGATGATATTTATTTTGAAAACTTAATTTTCATGGTTAATCCAACACGAAAAATAACATACTACACAATTGAAAGAGTATGAACATAGGGTTAAATAATAGTAATATCATTTTCCTAAAATAATAAAGATGATATTGGAAATTAAATATAGTCATTAATGATATATTTTATCTGTTAAAAATGGATGGTGTTTTTAATATTTATATTATAACATTAATATATATTGTGATTAATTCCTTTTCATCTTGAGTTCAATCAAAAAATGGATTTTAGAATCCTTCATGGTACTAAAGAATACCCAACATCTATTAAGGATTTTGGAGAGTTAAAATGTGTATAAATTCATGAGAAAACAAATAAATGTGTGGTTTTAGGGATATATAGTAGGGGACCTTTCATATGTGATTTTTGAGTGTGATTTTTACATATATACATTATTATAATGTATATGGTTTTGATTTTAAATGGATTCTAGAAAATAAAAATAAAACTAATAAAGATGGGTCATTTATCCAATTATCCAAGAAATTTATAGATATGTTTTCATGATGTTTTATTTTAATAACACTTTATTTACACCACATTACCACTTTTTACCATTACAATTGAATCTCTATTTTGACCTCAGTAACAACGTTTTTCCTAAAGAAGAATTATTCATTATTAAATAATATAAATGTGATGATTAAAAAAATAATTCCATTTTAAATAAATAAGTACATAAATATGATAAATGTATTTTTGAAATTAATATATAAAAAATATCAATAAAAACTCTTCTATATGAAAATAAATTATTAATAAATAACTATTCTTAATCCTATATAATATTAATTACAAACAAGAAAACTTACTTACATTTAAAAAATATAACAGTTTTATACAAAATTACAAATTAATTTTATGAATTTCCATTTATTAAACAAATAGTTATCTTAATTTTTATATATGACTACTGCATATATGAAAATTGATTAATTAAAAACTCATAATAAAATCAAAATTTTAACGTTTGCATTAAATTACACGAGAGGTTTAATGTAATGGTTATATAGATTACCTTAACAATATTTCATATTTTTGAAAAATTAAAAAAAATATTTATTTATTATATTTGGTATAAATTCATATTCATGTGAATTTTATAAACTCATAATGATATTTTTTTCAAATTCATATTTTCATGGTGTGAAATGAGAATATGGTTTTTTATTTGAGAAAAATATTTTTATTCTAACTAAATTGTTTTTCTGAATGATTAATTTTAATATTTAAATTTAAAAATTCTAGAAATTGAATTTTATTAAAAATAACATTATTTTTGGTATAATCATGTCAAAATTAACATAGGGTGATGTTTTGGGATTTTTTGGTCACAATTTCATTATGGTGAATTGTAAAAAAATAATGTTTTTGAAACATATTTAATCATTTATTACATCAAAATGATTTAAATGCATCATAAAAATGTGTTTAACTTATGTAAAAGATTTTACATGACAATGTTATATTATATAGTTAATATTAATAATTTTATGTATATATAAGTATAAAAAATATATGTTACTGATTTAGTGATTGCAGAAAATAAGAAATGACAAGACTGATTGGATAATGATATGATTTCGAAAGGAAGAAAATTTTCAAGAATTTTTTATAAGTATATGGAATATTATAAATTAAAATTACATATATTTATGAACACTATAATTATATTAGAAGATAATTTTACATGTTATTACATTAATCCAACATAATTTAAGAAATGTAAAAAATAGGATCCTCAATGTGTTTTCATTTTTTAGATGGTTGTAAACAATTTAGGATTAAAACTAGATGAAAATAAAGATGGATAATAAAAAATATTACTGTTAAAAAAATCATTATATTTAAAGGTTAGGATAATTAATAAAAAAACATATTCCAGGTCGACACAACACTTGTGCATACAATTGAAATGTCAAAAATATTGGATTTGATATAGTTAATGTGATAATATGTTTTTGAATTAGAATATTTTACTATTTTGGAGAAGAAATTTGATACCTGTGTAATTACTAAGATATTTTAAGTTGTGCTACCTAGTTTCGTAGATATTTTTAATATCAAATTACATGAATAGACAACAAAATGTCTATATTGATTATCTAATTTCAAAAAATATTCTAATATTAATTAAAAATATCATAACACGTTATATTGAGTAAAATGGGGATGGGTTATGTTCAATAATTTTCTCTATTTTTTATTTATGTTCTACTTTAAATTTTTTAATTACACTCTTGGCCCAAAAAACTAAATATTTATGAAAATTACATTACGGGTTTCCTATTAATTTAGACTCATTATAACCTTGAAAATGAACATATAATGATTCTTTATCTGTCCATATTCATTCAATTAATTATATAAAATCACCTTTCCACATTCTTACATATTTGGCTTTGCATTAAACCCTTTCTCCAAAGGCGTGAGACATTACAACAGAATGTTTCACTATCGTCTATTTTAAATATCACCAAATGTTTCCACGATTGTTTTGGTAAACCACCATTAATGTTGGAATCTATAACCAATGTGAATTCCCAAATCTAGTTCACTCATTAGTAATAGAACCCAGCATTTAAATTTTGTTAGTTGCTCCTCTCTATTTCCCATAGTCCTCCGTCTAAAATATAGGATCGATGCTAATATGAAGGGGATTATATACCCTCATCCTAAATGATAATAACAACATGAGAATATTAAGATAAACAGTGGATAAATAATAAATAAAGTGAATATGAATAAGGAAATAATCCAACTATTATAAATAAACTAATATAAAACATATCCATTATCATATAAAAATTGAATCTCATATCTCGGTGATATAAAAAAGAGAATTATCATAGAAAAAAGGGAAAAATTCATATGAAACATGATATAAAAATATGAGAAAAATTAAAAATATATTTTAACAATAATTATGAGTAAATTATATTTCCTCTACTCCCATACATTGACTAATCAAAAGAAATCAGACATCCAAAACAAGATCGCTCCTTATGTCTCTAACTGTAATCATGAATTCATTTTGGGTACCAATCTATAGCAAAAACACTATGTTATATATACTTAGTAGTCTACCAAATATGGTGTCTATAAAAAAATATTCTATGTATATAATTAAAATCAGTGTGTAGGTATAATACTAATAAAGTATTTAAATGAATGGGAAATAAACCCAATATACCAGTACATACGATGATCAATCTATAAAGATGAGTAGTTGTATAAAAGAATTCGGTATCAGCTATATAATTCTGTGATAAATTATGTACAATGTTCTTGCATCCTATGCTAAATAATCATAAATGAGGAAGTTATTGCCTATGATGAATAACTGGTATCAGACCGATGATGTCCAAGACATATTGAAATTTACTGAGGAATCCTCTTCAAGTCCAATGAACTGTTTCCAAGTAACATTGTATAATTTTCACCTCTATGGTCCAGGAACCAATTTCCCGTGTCTGAGGAATCATCTTCACATGTATAGAGTGTATTCATAGGAAACATGGTAATGAATTGGGGGGGCCTGGAGCATTCCCAATGTGTTCGAGGAAATATGGATCCAAAGTTATAGACTATGGAATCCAATATAAAAATACACAATTGGGTCATCCATAATTTAATATGATACCTCACATTGGTACCATAACACTTTTTACATTATAAAAATAATATTTCATTATTCATGGGATACTTTTAGATTCCATTCCCTTCAATAATTCAATTCATCATATTTATTCAATAAAACTTCACATATAATAGTAATAAAAAAAGTGACCATGAAGGTTTCATTTCCTTTAATCAATTTAACAAATTGAAATATGAAAGAAACAAGGGGCCTTATTAGATTCCATTACCTTAATCTGTTTAATTTATTGTACTCAATTAACTAATTATATCAATTATAAGTGATAAATAAGGAGACCATGTTATTTTCCATGCCATAAATCTATTTCATTAAATTAATTATAATATAATAAATTATCCATGTTATTATTATCTAGTAAAATAAATAATTATATAGAAGATAATGGATTTAACTTTTCATTTATAGAATCTAATTTATTTTATTTTAATACTCTTTTTCATTCATAAATGAAAAAGATAATCATGAGATATTTAAAATTTGAAAAATCATTTAATTTTTATACGATTCATATCAACAATACTAGAGAGTAACTCACATGAACAACATAATTATCTTAAAAAATAAAATAAACCCACCTTATGTGTGGTTTGTCTTGAGGATTATAACCTACAACCTCATAAAAAGGGAATGATAATATTTCTAAATGTAAGGATTAAACATTAAATTTAAGGGTCTAATAATTTATGGAGAAACCCCAATTTTTTTTGACATGTGGTACTATAGAACAAGATACCAAACAATAAAACTTCATTGTAAAATTTTAAGACCACCTCCCTTAGAGGGGTAGTAATATCATCACCCATTCAAATCCTTTAATTAACGAAATAGTGAGAGAAAATGAATAAATGGAATAAAAAAATAAAAATAATACATATTAGATTTCTAAAAAATAACATTCTAGATTGAGAGATAATCAATGGAATGTTGTAAGAGGAATTAAGAGATTTACATTATGAACCCAATGTCACTGAAGATTATATACTAATATGTTTTTCGAAGAATATATCCCAAATCATAGCTGAAGGAGGATATGATTTTTCTCTATGATTCACTAATGTTGTTCATGAAAGGAAGAAGATGAGGTATTTTTAGTTTATAATGTATTATGGGAGAAATGAAAATTCTCACCTCTTTTCAAGATAACTGAGTCATTTACATCATAAAAATGGGATTTATACCATAATTCTCAACTCTTCATGGGGTTTTGTCATGCTATTTATCGAGTAAGAGAGGTATAAACAATAAATTAATAACTTATACTTTAAACCATTGATACAAACCAAAATCCCTCTTATTCCAATCATCTATTTCATTTTAACTACATATGTTGTTTCCTAAAAAAATAACTAGATGTTCCCTATTTAATTATAGAAGTGTGTAAACTAAAACTGAATAATAAATGATCATACATGAAGAAAACCCCTAACATTATAACCTTCCCTACATAAAACAACTCATACATGAGTTCCCTATCTAATAGTGGTAGATAATTGTTTGATAAACGTTTATCCACTATGTTTTTATGTCTTCCTCCCTCTCATAGATCTCAACATGTACATAGTTTTGATTCAATATAACTCCTACATGGGAAAATGAACTCCCTCCGGAATAAAACTTTCTCTAATACATGATATGTATAGGATTATACTAAAATGATACACCTAACTCCAACTAAGCCTCATCTATCTTAAGAATATGACAAAAATCTATGTGATAATGAAATTACAATGATATATGGATGACATTGTGTATGGATCAGTGCATGTGAGTTAATTGTTAAAACATGATTCAAGAAAGAATCTATATATGATCCTAAATAGATCGATATAATGAGGAAAAATAATACACTATCATGGAATCTATAGATGACCGAGTCCATGTAAATTACATAATAAAAAATTATCTCAACATAAAATGGTAGTGGTTGGTTTCAGCAATTGGTGTATAACATCTTCTTAGATTGAGATGTAGCAATATGATTCATGATAATATATACCTACTCCATAGTCTCCAAAATGAGATGAGGTCATTCTAACAGTGCCTCAGCCGCCTCTAACCAACACATGGGGTATTGAAACAACCTAGCATATAAAGACACATAAGAAGGAATCTGTATATATTTTTGAAAATTCGATTATAATAGAACTCATATATACGTAAGTATATCTTTAAAGAGCCTCTTAAATATATGCCACGTTCCCAAATCATGATATTTTATACATTTTCTAACAATCTAACTAGCCATTAGTCTGTGGGTACTAGGATGTATCATTAGTAATTGTAAACCAAGTACCCTTTCCTGCCCCAGCTAGAACCATGAGAAAATGAGTGTATGTATCAGATATGATGGTACATGGAACTCCATAAAGGTTTATGATCTCTCTAAAATATATCTTTCTTATTTTTTATAATAAAAGGGTCTCCCTACTAGGTAGAAAGTGAGGGACCTTTATTAGTCTATCTATGATTACTGAAACTATGTCACAACCTTGATGTTACCTATGAAACCCTATTACAAAATACATAGTGATTTCATCCCATTCCCACATACTAATGGGTGGTGACTATAAAATCCATGATGTCCATTAGAGTTCCAACTTCACTTACTAATAGATGGATCACTGAGTGACAAAACCATCTATCTCCCTTTTTATTCCATGACACATATACTAGAAATATAAATCATAGAAAATATAAATAATGACATAATATACCAACCATATAGGGTAATGATATTCACATGTAAATTCCAATCAGATTAATATAAGAATACATAAATCTCCATGACTACACAAGACCATATCAATTAAAATAATCCAACTCGGTGGTGGGTCCTCACAAAAAATTCACCCCCATAGAACCAAAACCCCCAATATTAGAATGCTTCTACATCTTCACTATATAAAAAATTAAATAATACATTGATAATATGTGATTACATGATGACCATTATGGTCTTAAACCTCGAAATACATCTTAAAAAAGAAGATGATTTGATGCCACTCACTATTGGACTCCTAATCTACATGTATTTGTGTATTTTAGATCATAGAACCTGCAACAACATTGGCTTTTCCATGCATATATGGAAGCTCAATGTAAAATTATTATAGGCATTAAAAAAATCGAAATTACTTGAGATTCATGTCTCACTCTTTAAATATAAACTTGAGGATCTTATTGTCTGTGTACACCATAAAATTACATCCATGTAATTAATGTCTCTAACAATTCCAGTAATGAACCATAGTAGTTATCATGAGACCATGTGTCAGGTAGTAATTCTCATGTGACCTCAACATGTGGGACTCGTATGGGACAAATATATTTCTTTATATAATATTGTCTCCTATAATGAACCACTACATATCCTATTAAACTTTATTACCCCTACCATGATTTTGTAAAATTTGGATAAAAAATGAAATAATCGTTTATTTCCACTCTAGAATGGATCTCTCAACAACTCTAGACCACATGAATTTAACAATGATTGTACTCAGTTCCCTAATAGGTGATAAAATGTTGGAGGAGACCAAAATTAATCACATGAAATAACCTTCTATCCCTAATAATATCTATAAATAAAATAGAATCTCGGGATACGCTAGGATAAAACGAATCTCATATTTTGTAGGATAATTGAAACTCATGTCTCTGAGATAATGTGACACAAGTAGGGGAACTTATTAAACCAAAATATGAATGTGGTGTGATTAGATTATAGATGGTTCTCTTCCAATGTGATGATTTTTTTATTAAAATGTGGTTTATATTTTTTTTGAGTACATGACTATTCAATTTTTTCGTCTAAGAAAACTACACTAAATGAATCCAAATATAGGTGGAAAACATGATTAATCAAAAACATAAATACTTTTGCTGTATTGTTAAGGAAGAAAAACATTAAAAAATACAGATATAATTCATATGTACTATGAATATTTTTATGTTGTATATTTTTTGTTAAAACATCCACATGATTGCACCACAACCTCAATTCAACATATCAAAATTATTATTTTTATTCCAAAAAAAGGGATTCAAAACAAAGGGAAAAAGACTATAGAGGCCAGAAATAATGGAGGCTGAGGGAATCACCCCAAATCAGGTTCAGCCCCTCTAGATTATCAATTTGACATAGAAGAAAACCCTTACTACTTGGAGTTGGTCGATGAGGTTGTTTATATGTCAATGTTGATAATATTTTTTCACCATAAGTTTGTTCTCATGAGGGTTATACATAAAAAGCATAATGTTACTATCCACCTCCTTACTAAAAAAGGAAGCCAAACCCCAAAGGGAACCACTAGTCTACATAAAACCCCTAGATTACATGTCCTCTAGATTCTTCTTGATTTCCCTTAACTCTGTAGTAGCAATCCTGTATGAAAAAATATATAATGGTGATGCACCTGGAACTTTCTCAACAGTAAACTATAACATTGTATTACAAGGTAGTCCATAATAGTTTTTATGGAGGGGTTCATTGAAATAATATATTGTTCTATGGATTCCTAAATTATGTGTTCCCTTATCATCTATATAGAGGCTAGTTATCCTTCCTATCTCCCTATCTATCCCATGATTATTTCACAAAGTACTAATATCATGGGAATCCAATTAACCCTTTTAAATCTAAATATTACCCTCTGGTGGTCTGTATGACACCCTCAGATGATAGAATTCAAAATAATAATGGTATTCGGAGAACCTTTTCATTTAAAGAACAATTTCAAAATAAATCATCTCATGGAAAAATAGTTTTCAAGAAACATCTACACATTTATATCAAGGGGGAACCCTTTCAAGGGTGTACACTATCTGATCTAATATCCACTCAAGTATTTAGTGTCATCACACCCATGAAATACTCTATCAGGAGTCTAAGACTCTATATTCACCACAAATATGAAGTAGTGAGAAGTGCATGTATCAAATAAAGTAGAAACTTGGGTGTAGGATATTAAAATGATTCCTATAACCATATATGGAATGACACACTTCTCCTCGGGGATCAACATCAATATATATGTATTCCCTTCCATTATTCCTATGATATAGCCTATATTCCCTAGTTAAGCCTACTCTGCTAGGGTTGTAAATTCTGTGTTTGGATCCATCAGCCCTAACGGCCTCCTCAGCCTGTATGTTTGATTGTTCTCTGAAACCCTCCCTAATGTGACTATACATATCCTTTATTGGAAAGAAAATATAGTGAAAAACTTATTCTGCTAGTCATATGTGGAAACATCAAATAAAATATAGTCATATGACCCATCATAAAATTGTCCCTATAATCAATTAGAAGTATACCAAACTAGGGATTCATATAACCATACTTAGCACACCAATTACAGATTATGTGGATACATGGGAAAACTAATTGACTATTTTATCCTATTTAAGAGAGATAAAAATCAAAATACTTGCTATTATAAATTTTACTTCCCTGATGAGGGATTAAAACATTGTGGTTCATACCAAAAACATCAATAATGTTATTCTTGATAACCAGATTATTGGCCAATATATAAGTGATTGTCGTCAAATGAAACACATTTTCATGAGATCAGTTTGCATATATGATCCCATCATCAAAAAATCTAGATCTATAAATATCCTCATTATTGAGATAAGGTAAAAACAAAAAATATTTCTATAATGAGTTGAATAATCCATAATAGATAATGTGATATATCCCTTGTCCATAAACTCTCAGACTTTGTCCAAACTCTATGTCTTAGGTGTTAAAATATCATAGAAGTTTTTCTGTAAATCCCTCTTCTCCATATCCAAATTGTGATAATAAAGGTTGAACACATCCCACTATATCATGGATTAATCACACAGTTTTTATGATTCATTCATCAACTTCCACTTGATATTATTGTTTGGATTCTTGAAAATAGATTGCATGGATTCCTTCTAGGAGAATAGAGCCTATAGACCACCATCCCACAAAAATGTGGGTGGATTATACTATTTAAATACCCACATTAACTATTACATATTAAGGGAATGTTTTTGGGGATTATTATATCTATAATAATCACTCTCATAAAAATAAATATGTTCCCATTTTAGGGAAAATGGCTAGTGTCTCATGTGGATCTAAAGGAATAAATTTTGGTGGATAAGGGACAACAACCTTCAGAGCAGGGACTTCTCCACCCCCTCATGGCACACAAATAAAGAATGTTATGTTATTAATACCTATATAAATTTTATGTATACAAATCATAATAGATTTTTTATTTATTTAAACAACATAAATAAGGATACGAATGATAAAAAAACTTCTTATATTAGAGTAAAACCCCTTTTCTTTCTTCTAAATACTGGTATGGGTGATGTAGAGGGAAATGAAGAATCATAATAGATACATTATACATACCATTACTAAGGAAAATATTGGGTTATGCTCTCTATTTTAAATCATGGGTTTCAGTATACAGTTTTTCAATTCCATGTTATAAAGGAAAACACCCTTTATGTTGTAATTTGAATCACCAATTAATGATAACTAAATAATGTAAATTTATAGAATGAATTGGTTATGATTATTCATGGTTATAATTGTAATGTTAGATGAGTAAATATAACAATGTTATAAATTAATACACATTTCCTGAGTTAATTAGCTCATGATATAACTACAACCAGGTTTCTAACATTGGTCCCAGAATATAACATGTTCACATATGATGTTTTAAAAATATGGGTTACTCAACCCAATTTATAAAGGACCACACACATTAAAAAAATTTATTTTCAAACATTATATTGCAACCATTAATATTTTCGTCCATGAATCCAATGTTTTTGTGGTTGAAACATGCCATAATTGGTTAATTAAGGTTCAACCATCATGCTATATTAGAGAACACCATTTATGTTGATGTAGAAACTCTGCTAACCAATTTTATAACATATCAACACCATGAAATTCTATCATAGAGTAATAATACTAGTAAACATGGTAACAATTTGATAATAATTTTATACAAGTAAAAATGAAATATATTTACAAAATCCTTGTATAGAGATAAACATGGAACATAATTAGGAATCCAAACAATATAATATTGATGTCATATAAAATGCATGATATGTGAGTCTTTATGTGTCTAAAATGATGCATGAGTCCAATAACAACTTTTTATAGTTAGATAAGCATAAAAGTGAATCTATATCAATAATAATAAACACCAAATATCATGTGCGTCAATTAATAAAGAAATAAAAACCAACTGTAATGAGCATAATGTAGAACCACAATTCCATTCCTAGGTATTCTGTATTTTCCATGTTTGTGAGTTAACTACATCTAGGAATATAAATTTTACTAATTTTAAAGATAATACATGTCTCATTTCCACTAAAATAAATAATAGGTAAAAAGGAAAAGGATTATGTGATAACAAATTGTGATGGTATGGACATAGTTTACTCATAAATATCTGACCCCATTCATCTATATGGCCTTATGTATGCCCCCAAATTTGACAGAGGTTATTGACTAATGATGAAGGACTTTGATGATATTATAGAGATATTATTCACTCATGATCAGAGTTAAGAACTTCAGTATAATAGATCAAATGGTTTGGATGTTATGGTGCAAGGGGAACTAGGGGAGATCCCCATCGCAGGTGACGATGATGACCTTGTCGCTCTCAAAGCGGGGATATGTGCGGAAGATGTTGGGGGTAAGATGCCTCTTGATGAACCTCTTAGTCACAAGGCCATATTCTCTTTAACAAGAAAGGGTGATGGGGGAAATGTAGTCCCGACGAAGACAGGGAGAAATTTTGCGGATGTGGTGTAGAACGCGGCGGGACCCTCGTTCTCAAACTCTGATGCCCCTTCGCCTGGGACAGTGATTTGGAAGGGGAAGATTTCTCATGTGTTGGCTAACCAAGAAGCAGTGGAAGAGAGGGTAAATTTATGCCGATAATCAATCATTGCAAGGGTTATAATCCCTAAGGGGGAGCGGCTATGGAAATTCCATGATCTGACTAAGAGGGTTGCTGAGGTATGGGGTTTTGATGACTAGCGTATGATAGCGATGGGCAGGGAATACTTCCATGTGGTCTTCCCATCCAATGAAGTGAATAGGAAAGTGTGGAGAAAAGGTATTGTTGCTTTGAATAAGGGTCCTTGAATGTGCAGGAATGCGATAGAAACTTTGATCTTATGAATGTATGTTGCACGAATACTCAGATATGGATCAAAATTTATAAACTCAACTGGTTGTATTGGAACCCGAGGATTCTCGGGGATATTTCCTTTTTTGTGGGAAATCTGATTCAAATGTATCGGCAGATGGATAATCCTATGCTAGGGAATTATTCCATAATTCTGGTGGAAGTTGACATGGAAAAAACGCTTGTGGAAGAGGTGGTTCTGACAACAAGGGATGATAGTATGAGGCTTGAGATCTTTTATGAGAGGAAGCCAAGATTCTGCTCAAGGTGCTTGATCTTCGGGCACACAATTTCTAAATGTAATTTGTACATGGTCTGTCAGTCATGCATGCTGAAGGGGCATGATGAGAGCACATGTAGGAGAAGGAAGGGAAAGGATAAATGAATTATGGAGCACCTGGAGAGAAATGGGGCTGGTCAAGGGGCTGGGCCTGGGCAGAAGGGGACTCTGGCCTTAGGGGGCTCTTCCTATGTGGTAGTAGTGAATTATTCAATGCCAAATGAGGCTCCCGGTGGACCTGTTTTGGATATGTGGGGCCTGATTGATGAAACCCAGAGGGATCCTCCTCCCAGTGGTGATTCTGCTCCTATTGTGGGTAGGGTAGATGGAGTCTCTCAGAATGATGCCAATGTGGAGAAGTGCATAGGAATGGGTGTTGTTCAGATTGTCAGGTCACCTATGACAGGTTTCCAAAGTGGTGGTGAGACCTGCATTAATCATCAGTCGTCTTCTGATCCAGGAGTAGACTTCACTCGGATATCCCCCTCCAAGGCTGCATGATGGAGGCTGAATATGGGTAGTGATCCCCCCCCCTCAAGTCTAGCAACACATTTATCCCTCTGAGTGGAAGACTATGGTCAGAGGATGTGGAAGAGGCTCAAAGTTCTGATGTGGAGGGCATGATGCCTGCTACCAGTGGCATGACTGAGATTCGGGCTGATGCAAGCACGGTGGTGCAGGTTGAGGAAACATATCAAGTCAGTCTAGGTGACGACGAGGTTGCAATGGGATCACTTAGGCTGTTGAGTGCGGATGGAAAGACAAAGCGGGTGGAGGGGATGATACCTGCAGATTGTGGTACAACCATACAGGTGTGGCTGCTGTAGAGCATGATGGTGGAGTGGACGAGCTGCCTAGGAAAACTGATGTCGAAACACATGGCACGGGTAAAGATTCCAATGTAGTAAAGAAGGTAGTCTGGGAACAAGATAACACCAATGCCCCCGGACCTGGCCTGAAGAAGGTACAGAGAATTGAAAAAGAAGAAAGGGAAAATGCAAGCCTCGGTGGAGAATAAAGGGGGACCTCTGACAAGAGGTATGGTTGGTAAGAAATGAAGATCTTGTACTGGAATTGTCACAGGCTGGGGAACTCCCGTACATTCAGGGCCCTTCGACATTATATTATGACCTACAAAACATTGTTTTTATGTATTGCGGAACCTAATGTTCTATTTGATAAATGGAAGGACTTCGGGTGGGAATCACTAGGATATAGTTTTGTGGCCCGCAGTCAGTCTTCATCTCTTATGGATCACTTGTGGGTAGTAGTGTATAACACCCTGCAGGTTCATTCATGTGACAACAGTCCCCAAAGTATTCTTGTGAGTTTCACCAATGCTAGACAGAATACTTCATTATCTTTTGTGTATGCTTCCAATTCATATGTCAGGAGGAGGGAGCTATGGGAGGACCTAAAAAGCATCTCTAGCAGGATGAACCAAAACTGGCTGCTTATTGGTGATTTCAATACTGTTTTGAAGCCCGAGGAAAAAACTGGAACGAATTTTAGCAGGATTGCTGCCCTTGAATTCTCTGAGTGTATTGATTGTTGCGATCTGGATCAGGTTGCAATTGCTGGTGATGATTTTACATGGTGTAGGTACACATGGGAAGGGAAACAAGCTAGCAAGCTGGATAGATGCCTTGTCCATATTGATGATCAGGATATAGCACAGGGTGTCTCAGGATTCACACTGCCTAAGCACCATTCTGATCACAACCCAATTGTGTTTGAGGTTGAGAATCAGGTGACAAGGTCAGCCTATATTCCTTTTGAATTCAAAAATGGATGGCTTGTAATACCAGGTTGTAGGGAACTTGTGGTAGAATCATGGAAAATTGACACAACTGGAAGTCCGTTGCAAAGGATGGCTGCGAAACTGAAGCATCTGAAGGGGCTGCTAAGGGAATGGAGAAGGAATTCCTTTTCAAAACTGGATGAGAAGACAAAGAAAGCAGAGGATGATTTGGCCAGAATTTAGATTAGTCAGGGGCAGCATATGAGGGTTTCACGAGAATAAATTACTTCCCATAGCAAACTTGATGATCTGTTAATGGTAGAGGAAGGATTTTCCATGAACCAATTGAATGTGTGGTGGCTCAAGGATGGGGAAAAGAATTCCAAATTCTTAAATAGATTGCACAATGAAAAGAGGGTGTGGGGAGGGATGAAGGTGTTTATCAATGATGGGTGACTATACATGGAGGAGGATGAGAGTGCATTGGCTGTGGTTGTGTATTTTAAGGGCATTTACTATGATAATGGGCAGTCCAGCCTTCACAGTATGGTGGACAACATTTGCTCCTGCATTGATGATCAGTCGAATCAGCTCCTAACTGCGGCCCCATGCAAGGAGGAGATCAGGTCTGCCCTCCTCTCTCTCAACCAATAGAGTGCCTCGGGCCTGATGGATTTACAAACATGTTTTACATGTTCTACTAAGACATTTTTCAGAATGATATAGAGCAGGCCATGAAAGATTTCTTCTCTCATTATTACATGCCACATGGCATGAACTTATGCTTTATTGCGCTCATCCCCAAGAAAGAGAATTCCCTTTACATCAAGGACATCAGACCGGTGGCCCTTGGGAACAAAATACCAAAACTTATTAGTAAGATCTTGGTGAGAAGGCTGGGTGGGATGGTTGATGGAATGATCACCATGAAACAATTTGGATTCGTCCCTAGGAGGAACATCCAAAAGTGCCTATTCATGGCCTCTGAGAGTGTCAACCTCTTATGAAGGATATCAAAGGAGGGGAACATTGTGATCAAGATTGACATATCCAAGGCTTTTGATACATTGAAATGAGATTTTCTATTGGATGTCCTCAGGCGGTATGTCTTATCTTCTGGATTTGTGAACATGATCCGCATAATTATTAATTCTACAAGGCTGTCAATTATTGTGAATGGGGTCCCGAGGGGATTTTTACCTTGAACCCAGGGGGTGAGGCATGGTGATCCACTTTCTGGAATTCTTTTTGCGCTTATAGAGGATTATCTAAGTAGGTGCATCAGGGATTTTGGTCATATGGGATGGTACAAGTAGATCAGGGCTGGGGTGAGTGGGTAGGCTCCATCCCACATATTATATGCAGACAACGTCTTATTATTTGGACAAGATTCAAGGAGAACCATACGCTCAATTAAGGCCATCTTCAGTCACTATGTGGAGGTGGCTGGCCATGACATTAGCTAGGACAAATCTTCGATCGTTTTTGGGAATGGGGTTCCGGTCGGTAAAAAGAAAAGGATTGTAAGGTATCTTGTGGTGAGGAGAGGATGAGTCCATTTCCAATACCTTGGGGTCCCAATGTTTTGGGGAAGGGTGAAAAGACAGTATTTGGAGGGAATATATGCAGGTATTATACATTAGTTGGCCAGTTGGTAGGGGAAGGCTATGTCACTGGCCGGGAGGGTCTGCTTGGTGAATTCAGTGATCACATAGAAGTTCGTTTATTCCTTCTCACTTTATAGATGCCCGAGAGGTATTATAAAGGAGCTTCAGAGAATGGTCCGAAAGTTCATATGGACGGGGTCACCGCATGAAAGGAATATGATCACTGTGGTGTGGAAGGACTATATAAAGCTGGTGGAGATGGGAGGCCTTGGGGTAAAGGACCTCCACACCTTCAATGATATCCGGATTGGAAAATTCACTTGGAACCTGATTACACATGAGGCTGATGATGACTTCCTCTCGAATCGAATTACAAGGATGCTCCTTAATGGTTATAAATACTATCTTTCCTCATCGGTTTGGGAATCTCTCAAACAATCATATGAGAAGATAGTACATGATACTAAATGGTTGGTTTGCAGGGACTCATCCATGAATTGCTGGACTACAAAGTGGCTCACACAGCCCTTGGGTGATCTAAATGTTCCAATAGCTGCAGCTCAGATGTTCATTTCAGACTTTATTCTACAAATGAAAGATCCCTTTTTTGACATTCTTGTGCAGGTGAAAGCTGAAATTAATGCTTATGCTTTCATGGATGTGGATTCCCTGATTTGTGTTCATTAAAAAACCGGGCAGTTCAACACTAAGGATTTTTACCGGACAACCTGTGGGTGTTCATCTAGTGCGCCGGGCTGGCTGCTGTGCTTCAAGGATGGATTCATCTGGCCGGCCAGGTTCTTCTTGATATAGAGATTCTGGAGGAAGAGGATGCCAAAAACCTACCTGCTCAAGCGGACTGGTCTTTAAATATCATTGATGTGTTCTGTCTGCAGGGTAGAGGAGGATTCGATGCAGCACATATTTGTGGAATGTAGGCACGCCAAGAAGCTATGGGCCTACATTGAATACCTATTCGGGATCATGGTCGATATAGGTAGGCCATTATTAGACATGTTGTCCGGACTAGTGCATGTGAAATGTAGTGAACAATTACAAAATCTGCTCTTGGTGGCATTAGCGGCTGTAGTTACAGATTGCTGGGAAGCCCAGAAATGCATGTTATTTGGGGATGCGCACTCCACGGTACAACAGGGGATGATGGCTGTCCATAGGGAGGTGTATTCTGCCTCCATGGTCCAGGATAACGCCATGTCTAACACTGTTGAGGATCTCCAAATTCTGAGAAATCATGGTGTCTCAGGTAGGCCGCGCATGCCTCGAATACTGAAACATATTTGATGGATTCCACCTAGTGCGTCTTGTCTCAAGGTGAATGTTGATGGGGCTGCTTTGGGCACACCAGGTATGTCGGGATATGGGGGAGTGTTCCGGACATACTGAGGGTTTGTCAAATGGTTATTCTACCACACCATTGGAATTGGAAATGCATTCATAGCTGAAATCTGGGCCATGATATATGCTATCAGGTACGCTATCCGGTTTAATTAGAGGTCCATATGGATTGAATCTGATTCCGAGTCTGCGATTTATTCTTTGAAGACTAAGACATGTAATGTGCCTTGGTGCGTGCTGCCTCAATGGGTTGATTGTCTTAACAAGGTAGCGAAAATACGTTTGGATGTCTCACATGTCTATCTGGAGGCCAACCAGGTGGCGGATGCTCTGGAAAAGTGGGAACTTATTGATCATGTAAAATGTGGTCTTTCACAGTGCCCGATTATTGTGCCCCACTTGTGGAGGCTGATAGATGTGGGGTGTTGTAAACTCAATTATGTAATAACCCCTTGTATTCCTAACTCTCATAGTTTTTATTTTAATTTTATTAGGGACGACATCCACCGGTTCATGGTTTTTTTGCTGACTTCAGTATAATAAGTATTTGAAAAGTTGATGTAAAATAATAAATAATATAATTATAATTAAATTATCCACCACTGATAAATAAACTATTAAAAACAATATTCACTATTATATACAAAATTATTCTCATCTCATGGTGATATAAAGAATGTGATGGAATAATGAATGTAGAGAAACATGAATATACCACATGCTATATGAAAAAAATCTAAAATATGAAAGCTTATTTCTAATATAATCATAAGAATACGGTCTATCCTCTATACTAGTACTCCATCCTTCATAATAAATCATACATCCATAAATGGACCCTTCCAATTTCCCCTACCTACAATCAAGAAGACTGTCCAGGTACAAATTGGTGGCCAGAACAAGGGGTGATATATACTCATTAGGCAATAACCAACAATGTATATAAATATTTTAGTCTATAAATATAATCTTTTTTTCGGTGTTGGTATAACAATAATAATAGTTATGAACGTTTGAAAAAATAATCAAATTCAGCAGAACATTTTTTGATCAAGGCTGCCTATAATGTTGAGTAACTATATAATAGAATATGGTATCTGTTAAGGAATATTATGGTATATCATGTATCCGGAAGCAATTTAATATAATACTATATCAATAATTTGGCAGTTATGGCCTAGGAAAATGAATCATGTATCAAAACTATGGGGTCTATTACTTAAGTCCATAGACTGAGGCATCATGTTTAAGTCCGTGGAACTCATCAAATGTAACTCTGTATAATTTATATTAGTACCCGGTCTAGGAACCTAGGTCCCATGGTAATGGAATACAAATTGATTATAGTATTCAAATACATATAACACTTATTAAGGCCGTTGTTGGATCCCAATGATCATGTCTGACGTTGTCTATGAAGGTCATGTCCAATGCAACATTCAATTGGATCCAATATAAAAATATGTACGTGGATCGTCAGTTCTATACCATGATACCTCATATTAGTGGAACATTGTGTCATTGATTATGAATGTACTATATAATTATTGAAGGTACCATTTTTGTAACACCCCATGATTCCATGGTACACTTCTCTATGAATAAAACAATAGATTGTGTTGTACAGAACATCGAGTTCTAGCACACCACGACCAATCAAACTAGTTGTTATAAATAGTAATACCAAATTTTTGAAATTTTATAAATTTTATTTTTCAAAATGTACTTAATTTTTGGATTTATAATATCAAAATTATCTTAGGGTGATTTTTTAGTATTTTTCTAAAAACATTTAATTTTTTGATGAATAGTAAAAACCACTACATTATTATTTAAAACAGAATATTAATTTAAATAATTATGTATTTTATTTAAATTTATTTTACGTAAAAATAGATACATAATCCCTATATAAGTTTGATGATATTTATTAGAGTCATTTTATGATAAAATTAGATGTATAAGACATTATTGAACCTTTTAATCTCTTTTACCCACCTTCTAGGAAGAATTGAAAATTTTCATAAAACATAATTTTACCTCTTATGTGAATTGAATGTAAAAAATCTGAGATAAATGGATGAAATCAGTATGTAAAATGTGGATCAATAGGAAGAAAATACTTTTTGGTGAATAGTATCTTATGAATTTTATTAAAAATAGTTAAAAGTAAATGGGGTAAATAAAGGTAAAAATGATATTATAATTACAATAAAACATGTCCAAATTCTATTAAATAATTTTATTTCGACAAAAATAAACTTTGGAATAAAATATGATCCTCTTTGATCCGAATGGATTAGATTAGGACATTTATTATTATTTTACTTAAAGAAGTGTTAAAAGTGTTAAATTCAAATGTTAATAATTAAACTATATTTAATATAGGGTTATAAATATGATAAATTCGACTATAAATATTCATTATAAATATTAAAATATATTATATATCATGGTATTTTATTTATTATTTTTAGACATTAAATAATTAAATTTCCATACGACATAATAATGATGCAGTAATTACCTTATTAAGGACTGATTAAAATAATTGATATTAGAAATATTAAAATAAATGTAATTGAGATTTTTGATTTATTACACTTATTTTATTGGTTAATATGACATGTTATTATTTATATAATTTGTTTTTGTTGATGTAATCATGTTTTTTTTACTTTCACAAAAACCAAAATCTAAATAGTGTCAAAATTGAAATAAATGGGTTTTTAAAACAGATACTATATTATTAAATGATATCATATATCTAAAAATATATCGTTTAGCCAAAGGACAAAAATAATGATAGATATTTCATTGATGAACGACTTGGGGTTTTCTTGTAATTTTATAGTATGTTCATAAACCTTGTAATATAAAGATACAAGAAGACATTGTAGAAGTTAAATTGTTTACATAAGAGTAAAATCCAAATGATAAGGTGAATAGGGTGACCTAAACTTGTCTAAAACCTATTCGTTGAGAGGATTTCTACACATACCCAAATTATACTCGAAATAAATCCATTTTGATCCATTATAAATAGAAATGGTTTTTATAATAATATAAGATTTCATGCTTTTCCTAAAGTGACCATCACCTCTCTTATAAAATGACACTTCCCCTTCTCTCTCAGTCACACCTCCAAAGACAATTGTATCGGCCAAATATTACTCAAATATCATCCCATTTACCCTCAAATTAACCTATAGTCCATACATTGATCATAAATCTAGCTAAGCATCCCTTTTGAACAAATCAAAAGGATGCACCCGAAGAAGATGTAATAATTTCAACACCTCAATCAATGTTCTTTTCTTCTTACACTTACTCTATCTTTTTTTCATACCAAAATAATAACACTAGTACCTTCTAAATAATTTTAACGTTATAATAAATATGTTAAAACCATATTAATTATTCTCTCCATACTATGAATGACAAAGTCACCAAACATGTGTACGTACGGTTTTCATCTCCACGTCATGGTGTAGTTTTTATTCAACACTTAATTTTTTGGATGGGTGTAATAATGAGTATAATTGATGTAAATAATTAATATAACATGTTAATGATTCTTTATGTGTAATATTCCATCCAATTACATACTAATTAAACATCAATATAATGATATTGTAGCTCGTACGTATGTATGGATTATCATCTCTATGAACGCGATAAATTCATTCCCCATCATAACCATTAAAAAATAATTTTCATTTTTTGATTTAAAATAATTTTTTTTAAACATAATATCATTCTGGATATGTATCCAATACATCATATCCATAACAAACATGACTTATGTAACAAAACATATAATGGAAAATGAATTAGTTAACACCCGAAACAATGATACTACTGCAATATTATTAACAAAGAAATATTAAAATATAATATATGATATCATATTTATATTTGTTGTTATTTCATAATGTAATAACTATGATTTAACTATTATATATGATGTTAACGTACCATCGACCAAGGAAAAGTAAAAGGTAAGGGTTATTTCCTCAATCTCATTATTATCTGAGACTGTTAATCTATAAGTATCTACTGGACATATTTATAATCTATGTCCATTTTCATTAAAATGTTTTAAAAATGAATATTTAAAGGTTTTATGGAAGAGAATCAATAACTATATCATCATTTTAATAGTTTTTAATGATTTATTTTTCTAAATCTTTTTAATTAATATCTATGATTTCAAAATTATTTTAAGGAGTTATTATGTGGACATGATTATTTTAAATTATTAATTAATTTCAAAATTTTCAATGTGGTATGGGACACTTTGATTAAAAAATCACTTTTAAATGAGTTCCGTTATAAATTGGGTGACCTATAAATGATTTCCTGAAATGGGGTATTTCTCTCAATGGGTTTTATTGAATATTTTCAAAAAATTCAACATCCATTATTGGTTATTACTCTTGATTGAGGTTGATTTACTATAATACAATCAACCATATTGTATTGAATGAGTTATGATATATTTGATTGTGGATGTGTTATTTTATACCATTCATGGTGTTTGGTTAATGTATTGAAATTTCGTGTTCTAGTATTAGTATGAATGATTATGTTATGATTCACCATTTTTTCATATGAGGAATGCATTATACTTAGTAAGTGATGGTAATGGCCTGATATAGCCCCTCGACGCATCGGTAGGTCAAATGATACAAACTAGTGTCTTGGCTCAAGGCCTTGAAAAAATATTCTTAGTGGACTTTTCATGAGGCCTTGACTCTATCGTTATGATGTCCAGAATTAGGCATTCCATCATTATGAAATTAGCTATTGATATTACATGTGATTATTTGGCTAGTAGAAAATTCATGTGAATAAGTAAGTGGAATTATTTGATTTATCTTTTCCATATTTTGATGATTTTTAATTTTAAAAAGTTTGTGTTTTAGTCTTATACATTGACTTCAATGTTTATGCTTATTTATGAATGTTTTAGCAATATTTTTATCCTTACTGAGCATTTGAGCTCACCCATTTATTTTGTTATATTTTTTCCAGGGTGTGATGAAGTATATTATAATTAACCTACAAGGAATGTCCAAATGATATGACTGTGTTCCAAGTGGAAAAAGGATGTTTTCTTATTTCATTATATAATTTAAATCTTATGAATGTATCTTGTACATACATGACTACTAATCTATTCGGTAAATAGAGACCTGATCTCTTGTTATCATTCCAATGTTAATTAATAATGCACCAAATCTAGGTAACTAGGGACGGGGAATTATAGTTAGTATTAGTGTAAGTTTAGTACAATCCATGGAAATAATATTTAAATAATATTTGATTATATAACATTACCCTAAGATAAACATTGAGGGTTTTTAGTGAAGAACATCTAAAAGTTTTGTTACTATAAATGTTATGTTGGTTTTCAAAGATAGTATATCCCTATCTAGATACAAACAGGAGGAGGTGGCTCTGGCAGAGATGTGCCTAGGATTGAAAACTCTGATAAGGAGTTTTGGGCATGACTCGTGTTATCCCGGTATATGACAATGGGCCCTGTTGCACTCATGGTATTGAAACATTCAGGGGATATGGTTTGGGTAATACACATTTTCTTTAAAAACAATAATGAATGATTTATTAGTATATTCTTCCTAAAAAAAATTTATTATTATGGATTATATGGATAAACCTTTCAATTTACCTTAGGTGTTTTATAAGTCTAGAATTATGCATTGTGATTCATAAACTAACCTTGTGTATTCCATTATTTATAAATGGTGACCAGTGGAATGAATGAGAACTACACTAACACGTATGATCCAAAGAATAATAAGGATCATATATTTTAAGGTCATGATCCATCATTTAGAAGGTAAATAGTCTCCTATGCAATCATATCAAATGGAGAAATAACATCATTTGTTAATATGATATGTAAATAATTCTAGGAGTCCTATGGCTCTCAAAATAAACCCAAGAAAAAAATGTTGGTAGAGAGAAAGATGGATAAAAGGAAAAAGGGAAACAATGATTTTCCCATATGTGATAACTATGTAAAGTATCACCTTGGTAAATTCTTGAAGGGTATTGGAGTTTGTTATATGTGTGGAGAAAAAGGACACCAAGCATGTGATTGCATGGGGATGAATTTGGATATCAATATGGAATGCAAAAATTGTATAGATAAGAGCCATTATGTAAATGAGTTTTCTAAGAGCCAAGGAAACAAACCTCAGAAAAGGCTAAGGGAGTAAGGCCAAGCTTATACGATCACCACTGCTGTGGTTGAAGCTCCTAATACATGGTGGAAGGTAAATTAATTGATTCCTCAAAATTATCCAATTATTTATTTGATTCTAAATAATTTAATTGTTTTATATCCTCCCAGTTTTCTATGAAAATTAGTTATTTCCAATTATATTTAACAAGGGAGTTGGCATTCAAAACTCCAAAGAGAAGTATCATTGCAATATGGTTTTTTGAATCAGTTACCATTACGACATATAAACGTGATTAATTTTATGATCACATCATCATGCCCATGATTGAATTTGATATAATCTTGGGAACGGATTGTATTTTGGACCATGATTAAAAAATTTATTTAAATAAATAGGATGTTAAATTTTTTTTTGATGATGATCTGTTATACCTTATCTTTAGAGCATAAATGTCATGATATAATTCTTATCTTGATTCACCCCCAGTAGCTCAAATGAATTCAATTATTAGGGTGGAAGATATTGAAATAACTATGAGTGAAGAAAGGAACATTCAAATAGAGGATGTACCTATTGTTCTACAATATGTTGATGTGTTTCTAGAGGATTTACCTAGACAATCCCCAGAACAAGAAATTGAGTTTCCATTGGTTTAATTCCATGTTCAAGGAAAATATCAAAGACCCCTTATAGAATGGCCATTGTGTTATTAGTCAATATAAGGAAACAACTAGAGGAATTGAGTAATAAAAGATTTATTTTCCTTAGTGATTTCCCATAGGGATACCCTCTTCTTTTTTATGAATAAAGACGGATCTATGAGGTTGTGCATTGAATAGATGGAGATCAATGCTATAAAAAATGAAAAAGTATCCCATACCTCACATTCAAGATTTATTCAATCAAAATAATAGAGCTCAATATTTTTCAATGATTGACCCTTGATCTGGATATCATTAGTTGTGTATGAAGATTCATGTCATTCCGAAATTGGCATTTCAAACTAGGTACGGGCATTACGAGTTTACAGTAATGCCTTTTGGATTGACCAATGCTCCCTTTGTTTTCATGGATCTAATGAATAGAGTTTTCAAGGTATTTCTTGATGATATTATTGTGTTATTTATTTATTATATCTTTGTACACTCAAAAATCTATGAAGATCATGAAAATCACTTGTGAACTATTTAGAAAACCCTTAGATGAAATGAAATAAATAGGATGTTCATAATGATTAAAATATGGATTCAAGAAATTTATTTTCATGGCCATATTTTCTCTAAGGATGGAATATCTCTTGATCCTTCAAAGACCAAGGAAATATATTAATGTCCAACATAGAAAATTATAACTGAGGCACATGGTTTTATTGGTTTAGCAGGTTATTATCAGTGTTTTGTCCCAAATTTTTCCCGATTGGCTAACTCATTAACCAAGCTCACACATACAGGGGTTAAATTTTTTTTGAAAAAATAGTGTGAAGAATTTTTTAAAGAATTGAATAAAATATTATTCCATTTCATTATCATGCCTCTACCATCGGGGAATGATGGGTTTGTTGTTTTTAGTGACACTTCATTGAAAGGATTGTTAGTGTCCTTATGCAGAATCATAGGGTTATTTCCTATGCACCATAGATTCTAAAAATTAATGAAAAAAACTATCCCACTCATGATCTTGGGTTAGAAGTTGTAATCATTGATCGGAATATATAGATACACTTTCACATAGGTGAAGAAATGTGATATTTATACTGATCACAAGAGTTTGAAGTATATTTTCTCACAAAAATAACTCTACATTGAGTAAAGAAGATGGAATGAACTACTAAAGGATTATTATTGTAGTATACCCTACCACCTAGGGAAGGAAAATAAGGTGGTAGTTTCTTTGAACAGAAAATATAATGGAGTTCTGCAAAAATGAGAGTTGGAAGGGATCATAAGATCATGGATCTAGTAATGATGGTTATGGGAATAATAATGTAAGGTGAAACATCAATAATTTTAGAAATGGTTTCCAAAACATCTATACTAGGAAGGATAAAAAGTTATCAAACTTATGATGAGGAGTTTCAAAAGAAAATTAAAGGTGTGAATGATGGGAGATTAATTTATTTCATATATGAAGATGGAGTTTTAAAATTTGAGAAGAGAAATTGTGTTCCTGATATACCTGATCAAAAAATAGAATTGTTATATTATACTTAAATATTCAATTTTTCTATATACCCTTGCATCACTATGATGTATAGACATTTTTAAAAATATTTGTGGACAACATGAAGAGGGATATTGATGATTATGTGTCAAGATATATGTATTTTCAATAGGTGATGGTTAGAAGACAAAATCCTAGAGGATTTAGGCAACCTATTCCCATACATGAGTGGAAATGGGATTATATTATGGTAGAACTTTTCGTGGGGCTATCAAATACTCCTAGAAGGAATGATGAAATATGGGTTATTCTTGATCATCTTACCAATTTAGCACATTTTCATGATATAAGAGAAGATTTACCAACTGAATATCTATCTAGACTATATATTAATCATGTTGTAAGACCTAATGGAGTACCCCTAACAATTGTTTCTAACTGTGATCCCCAATTCACATCCAGATTCTAGAAAAGTCATTAGATAGACTGAGACGCCAAACTTTGTTTGAGCACTGCCTACCACCATCCAACTGATGGAATATCAGAACAGACTATTCAAACTTTAGAATACATTTTGAGATCTTTCTCACATGACTTTCAAGGTATGTGGGATCAATATTTACCTCTGGTAGAATTTTCCTATAAGAATATCATCCATTAAAGTATTAAAATGGCCCCATATGAAGCTTTATATGGAATGATATGTCACACACTAACTTTTTGGGATGATGTTGGTGAATGAAAACTTGTAGGCCTATAACATGTTGGGGAAACAATGGAAAAAGTGAAGAATATCCAAATCCAAAAAATAAGCTCAAAGTAGGAAAAAGACCTATGTCGATACCTGGAGTAAAGATTTGGAATTTCATGTAGAAGATCATGTTTTCTTGAAGTTATCTCCAAGTAATGGTGTTATACGATTCAGAAAGAATGATACATTATTTCCCATGTACATCTAACCTTTCAAAATTCTAGAATTAATTAGAGTTGTTTCGTACCATTGGGAAATGCCTCTAAGTCTCTCCAAAGATCATGATGTATTCCATATATCAATGATGAGAAAATAAATCCCTAATCCAATACATGCGCTCACCTATTATAAAATAGAACTGGAACCCATACTATATTATTCTGAAGAACCTATCAGGATTCTTGATACTAGAAAACAGTGTTGAAAAACCTGAATACTCATCTAGTAAAAGTTATTTGGAGAAACCATAAAATAAAAGAGGCAACATAGGAAACTGAGGAACATATAATGAAGAACCACCTGAATCTTTTTATGTAGTAATAATCTAGAAATTTATAGGAATAAATTATTTTAATGAGGGAAGAATGTAACACCCCAAAAATCCCTGGTACACTTCCCTTTGAATAATACAATGGCTTGTGCGGTTGGAAAATTCGAGTTATAGCACACCACAACCAATAAAACTAGCCGTTATGAAAAGAAATACCTAATTTTTGAAATTTTATATATTTTATTTTCCAAAACAGACATTATTTTTTGATTTAGAATATCAAAATGAGAATTGGGTGAATTTTAGGTATTTTTTCAGAAAGCATTCAATTTTTGATTAGTAGTGAAAAACAATACATTAGTGTTTAAAACAAACATTTTATTTAAATAATTATTTAAATTATTTAGATTTATTTTATGAAAAAATACAAAAAATAACTATTTATGTTTAATGTAATTCATTTGAATCATTTTATAATAAAAATAGATGTATAAAATTTTATTTAACTTTTTATTGACTTTTACCCACCTTCTAGGCACATTTGAAAAATTGCATAAAACCAAATTCAACTGCTTCAGGGAATTGAATTTAAAAAATTTGAAAGACATGGTTGATATCAGTAAGTAAAATGTGGTTCAACATGATGGAAATAATTTTAGGTGACTAGTAACTTTTGAATTTTATTTACCACAGTTAAAAGTAAATTGGGTAATTAGAGGTAAAAATGATATTATAATTACCCTAACCCATGTTATAATTCTATAGGATAAGTGTATTTCGACCAAAATCATCCTTATTAATAAAATATTATCCACTTTGATCAACATGGATTAGACTAGGACATTTATTATTATATTATTTAAATTAGAGTAAAAAGTGTTAAATTCAAATGTTAATAACTAAACCATTTTTAATATAGGTTCATAAATAAGATATATTTGAATATAAATTTTCATTATAAATCTAAAAATATTTCCTATGTCATCGTATTTTATTTGTAATTTTTAGACCTTAAATAATTAAATATATTTATGAAATGATTATGATGCAGTAATTTCCTATTTAATGAATAATTAAAATAATTGATATTATAAACAACCAAATAAATGTAAACTGAGACATTTCAGGCATTAAAATAATTTTATTGGTTAATATAACTTGTAAGAATTTATTTAATTAATATTTTTAAAAATAATATTGTTTATTTACTTTCACATAAACCAAAAAATAAATAGTGTCAAAATTGACATAAATGAATTTTTAAAACTAATGCTATATATTTAAATTTTATAATATTTCTGAAAATATAAGGATCAGAAAAAGGACATATATAATGATATATATGTCATTATTGAACCACATGGGGTTCTCTTTGATTTTTTGTATGTTTATTAATAATAAAATATAAATATTTAATTAGACATTGTAAAAGTTAAACTATTTAACTAAGAGTTTAATCTAAAAGATAAGGTTAATATAGTAACATAAACATGTCTAAAACCTATTAGTTTAGAGTATTTCGACCCATACCCACCTTATCCTAAATATAAATCCATTTTGAGCCATTATAAACTAAAAAAAAAATTATAATAAAATAATTATTCAAGCTTTTCCTAAAGTGACCCTCACCACTCTTATAAAGGTGTACATCCCCTTCTCTCAAAATAACACCTCCAAATTCCTTTGTATCTGCCAAAACCTACTCAAATATCTTCCCAACTACCCTAAAATCAACCTAGTTGTCTTACATTGATCCCAATTCCAACCATAAGATCCATTTCGATCAAATCAAAAGGAAGCAGCTGATGAAGATGTAATAATTTCATCACCTTTTCAATGTTATTTTCTTCTTCCACTTCCTCTTTCTTTGTTGTTTCCATACCAAAATAATTACTATAATACCTTTCTAATACATTGAGGTTATTATAAATATGGTTCTTCTATATTCATTATTCTATCCATCCTATGAAAGAAAAAGTCACCATACATGCGTACGTACAACTTAACATCTCTATGTCGTGGTGTAGTTTGTTATTCAACATTTCATTTTTGGATGGGTATAATAATGAGTATAATTGATATAAATAATAAATATAACATGTTAATGATTCTATATATGTAATATAACATCCAATTACATATTATTTCACCACAAATATAATGATATTGTTTCTCGTGCGTACGTACGGATTACCGTCTCAACGAACATGATGAAATTAATTCTCCATCGTAACCATTCAAGAATAATTTTCATTTTATTATTTAAAATAATGTTTAAGAACATAATATGACTTTGGATATGAATAAAATTAATCAAATCAAAAAAAAACATGACTTATGTAACAAAATTTATAAAGTAAAATGAATCAGTTAACACCAGAAATAACGATAATACATCAATATTATTAACAAAGAAATATTCAAAATTATATATGGTATCATATTTATGTATGTCGTTCTTGTATAATTTAATAATATTAATTTAAATATTATATAGTATGTTAACATACAGTCGACTAAGGAAAATTAAATGGTAATGGTTATTTCAAAAATCACATTATTATCTGAGATTGTTAATCTGTAACTATCTACTGGGACATATTTGACATCTCTGCCCAGGACTCATTAAAATGTTTTAAAAATTAATCTTTTAAGGGTTTATAGAAGATAATATTTAACTAGATCATAATTTAAATGTATTTAAAGATTTAATTTTCTAAATCTTTTTACTTAATGTCCATGTTTTCAAAATGATATTAAAGATTTATTTACGTGGACATGATTATTTTAATGTGTAAATTCCTTTCAAAATTTTCAAAGTGTAATGGGAGACATTGATTCAAAAATATCTTTTTAAATGACTTCCTTTGTAAAATGTGTGACATTGAAACGAGTTCTTGGAAATGGGTATTTCTATCCAAGAGATTTATTGATTATTTTCAACTATGTATACATCTTTTGTTGGATATTATTCTGGATTGAGGTTGATTTTCTATAATACACTCTTCAATATTGTATTGAATGAGTTATGATATGTTTGACTGTGGATGTGAAATTTTTATACCACTCATTGTTTATAGTTAATGTATTGAAATTTAATATTCTTGTTTTAATATGAATTTTTCTGTTATGTTTCACCTTTTTTCATATGAGGAATTCATTTGACTTATTAAGTGATGGGCGAGGACCGCTATAGCCCCTCGATGCATCGGTAGGTATCATGAGATGAACTAGTGTCTTTTCATAAGTCCTTGAAAAAACCTTATTTGTAGTCTTGGAACGAGGCCCTGACTATGCAGTTATGATGTCTAGGATTATGCATTCCATCATTATGAAGTTGGCTATTGATATTACATGTGATTATTCGACATGTAAAATATACATCCGACTAAGTAAATGGAATTATTTGATTCATCGTTTCCATATTATGTTGAAGATTAATTTTTAAAAGGCATGTGTTTTACTCTTATAAATTTAATTCATTTTTATGCTTATTTATGAATAGTTAATCTATATTAAAATTATTACTGGGCATATGATCTCACCACTTTCTTATGTTTTATTTTTCCATGGATGTGAAGAAGTATATTAGGATTATCCTGAAGGGATAGGCTAAAGGATATGAGTGTGTTACAAGGGGACACAATGTTATTGTTTTATTTAATTATGTAATGTAACACTTATGTTTGTATCTATTACTCCCATTGATACCGAACTAATTGGTCATTCGAGACATGATCTCTTGTGATCATGCCAATGTTATGTAATAATTCACTAACTCTAGGTAACTAGGGTCGGGGCATTACAATGTTGGTGTTCATTACCTTTATCAATTCAATTCATCTAATTCATTTAATAAAACATTTCTCATAATAGGGATAATGAAAGTGCTTATATTAGTGTCCACAACATTAATATATTTCATTAAATGACTTATAAAACAATCAAATGGAAATTTTAGTGTCTATTCCCATTTACAATTGAATTTATCATATTCACTTCATTAATCATCTCAATCAAAAGTGAAAAGTAAGGAGTCTTTGTTAGTGTCCATGCCTCAAATCAATTGCATTCAAAAAATTATAAAACAATCAAGGGTCTATGTTAGCTTCCATGCCATATCAATAATAAATAAAATAATTATGCATATTCCAAGAAATTATCCATTTTATTCCATAAATAACATTAAATCAATTTCAATACTCCCATTCATTCATAAATTATAAGGTGTAATATGAGATACTTAACCATTAAAAAATAATTTAATATGTATACATTTCCCATCAATAATTAGAGATATTAACACACCATGTGGGTGGAATAATAAAACAATATATCAAAACTACTGTAAGGGTAGTATTGATTGAGGTTTAAAACATCAAACCTTGTAAAATGGATGTCATTAAATTTCTGAAATCAGGGATTAAACAACCAATTTAGGGTTATAATCAATTAAGGATAAATTCCTATGATATTTGACATTCTTCACTAAGACAAAATCTACTAAACACTAAGAATTTTATAGAAAAGTTATGTATCACCTATCATAGAAGGGTAATACATTCCTTGTCTATTATCAGCCTTCAACTTGGTCTAGAATGGGAGAAATTGATGAAATAGATGAATGTCCAAAAAATACATGTAACTGACCACGAAACCAATATAATATAGTCAGTGGTAACATTATTTATTGGACTATGATACAAGAGATCTCATCCGAAAAGTACCTAAAAGTGTTTTCATCTTGAGGAACCCAATACATGAATGTTTCCTATAATACATTTGAAATAATACAGTACATAACATAAAAATATTATCTCATCATTGATATTATTCATAATATCCTTCTTCATACCATGGGGAAAAGAAAAAAATTAAAATTGTGAGGTCATAATATCAGTATGTATATGCATAAAATATATGAAATTATAAATAAGTAATGAATTAAAAATATATAAAGGTAATTAATTGAACATACATGTAATTTAATAAATATAGTTAGAACAAAATAAATACACAATTAATATCATAGTTGTAATCTCATGCATATTAATAACTGAATTCTCATTGATGTAAATTTGTAGTATTAGAATTCTTGATTTCCATGATCGCGATATCTATATTGTTAAGAACATGCACAAAGATCATTTTATACTATGTGTAAAACAAATTCTATTTAGCCAAAAAAATTGACTTACGAGACCATTCAATGCATTGAGGGTCTATATAATCCCTACCCTCATCCATCACAGCATGTCCAATGAATTCCTCATATATAAAATGATCAATTTACTTCATAAAAAATATGAATTATCTAAAAATATATGTATTAATTAATTAATACACATTTATCAATAATTCCCAATTCAATAGAATACTTTCATAATGTAACAGAATTTACATGAATTGTAAACAACATATGAAATAATCATTTTTTACCAGAATATGAATATTGAATAGAAATATACTATCCAATGATGAAAAATTATTTAATGATTCAAATGATTGTATAATTAAAGTGTACACCTACTGGAATATATGTAAAAGTTTTGGGTATCATCACTAATGAATAAAAAAACATTAAAATACCATTAATAACATTTTTTTAGTAAAATATCTCTTTCACATAGAAAATAAATTTTAATGAAACAATGTAGAAGTATGACTGAAAAACATTCATTGAAAATAAATTTGTAAATTTTCAATATAAAATTCAATATATTAAGGCATCATAATGGTGTGAAAAAAACACATGCCTTATAAGTTAAAAAACACTCCTTTTATACTTTTGAAGAAAATTAGTAAAGTACCATGTTTGGAAATATAATAAATGATTCATTTAATTTTTAGAAAGAGAAACATGGGTAACATTTACTTTAAATAATTGTAAATGAATAGGAAGTTGTTTTTTAAACACTATTATAAAATAAGGACAGAGAAGATAAATATTCTCTAGCATGGACTTAAACATATTAAATCCTAAATAATTATGAGATTGTAAAATAAATCCTTACCTCATAGGTTTTTTTTAAATCATAATAACTATAAAACAAATAATATAATATGAAACATTAAATACTATGTAGAAAATGATATTCGTCATATAATTTATCAATTAGTCCTTATATATCCCTTATAAAATAAATAAGTGGGGGACATGTCATATGTCACATATATGAATTTATATTAGTTTATAAAATTTTTTAATAGAAAATTAATTAAGCTGTTCATGGAGATTGTAGGTCGTACATATAGTTGAATGCTATTTTTAATTATTGATAGATGAAAATAATAATTGGTAAATAGTAATATTCATCTATAGAATCATTATTATATCATATAAATCATATATATTAATATAATATATCTGTTTTACCTTCTTTGTAAAATATAAATTCTGTATTATTTACATCATTTCATTATTGTCGTAGTCCACATGTACGCACAGGGTGACATTATCATTTACATACGTGTTTGTAGGTTATAAGGTAGATAATAAGCTACCATTCTAGGAGAATAATTATTTTTTAAATATCATATATAACTAATAAACGTATCATAATTCTGATCCACAATATATGGAGATGAAGAATGAATTCTATCGTTATGTGGTGATGGTAATTTGTATGTGTGCATGATCAAAACATTGAAATTCTATTTGATAGATATGTTGGTTGATATTTGTAGTTTCGTAGTGTCGATAACATTTAAGGATATATTATATTAATATATTATCCTTTTTAGTTAAATTAAAATGAATAATAATAGGTACAATAATAACTAAATTATAAGAGTTTGGGTAAGACAATTACCACATCTACTGGAGAAATTGTTTAGATCCATTCTGTTGGGGCATAATGATGGTCTTTGGAGGATACCAACACCTCCAGAAAATGATTTAAGAGGTTGTTAAGTGTAATGGTATAGAATTATTCTAGATATAAGACTCAAAGTGGGGTTAATATGTGAGGGAGGAGGTTAATTTTTATAATTCAGGTGAAGGTCTATTTTGGTATTTATCATAATATTAAAATATAATAATTCTAATATAGAGACAAATGCCTCAAAATTGAATATAAATACACAAGGGATGGCATTGAGATCCTTATCTTATATAATATGTTTATATTTATTTTTTTTATGTTTTCATAATAATTTATTAAAATATTGATCATATAAAATATCATTA
This sequence comes from Viscum album, assembly GCA_963277665.1. Lineage (NCBI taxonomy): Eukaryota > Viridiplantae > Streptophyta > Magnoliopsida > Santalales > Viscaceae > Viscum > Viscum album. The sequence continues at coordinate 810,887,633 of OY728122.1, read as the reverse complement.
TTGTTAATATTATACTATTTATTACATTGAATTAAAAAATCAAAGGAAAGAATTAAAATAAATATTAACTATTTTATTATATATAAAAAATAAATTTTAATATTTAAATTTTTTTAATAACTTTAGATATATAAAATTATGTTACCTTGAATAATTTTAATATCATTAATCAGATTTTTTCTTAATTAAACAATTACACTATTATTATCGTGTATTAATTTATGTTAAATATTTCATCACTAAAAATTAAAAATAAATTAATATGCTAAAAATAAAACTTATTTTATTTATAAATACTATTTATAGACTAAAATATTCATTTCATAACCCAAATTAATATTATAACATATTAAAAAATAAGAGTGGGTCGTGTATTCCTTTTCTTAAAATAAAATATTATAATGCTCATAATATTATCCAAATATCTATTATATTTCATTTAACTAAATATAGGATGAGTATTTCAAAACATTAAATAAATTTTAGGCATGTTTTATGTTCATTTTTTATCCATATCATTTTAATTTTAAACTAAATTGCATGATTTACGGATACCATGGTATGAAAATTACTAAATTTACTATTCATAATGACAAAAAATAATGGTGAAAAATTTACTAAGTTTTTCCCCCAAAAAAATATTGATTCAATATTTTAATATTAAAAAAAATATATTTATGTATGTACTTTTAAAATAACTTGAATGACCTAATGAAAAACCATTTTTCCAAAAAATTCCGTTTTAAGAATAAAATGTTTATTTTCTAAATTCTAAAATGAAATTAATTTAATTGAATGTTATGGGATTATTAGTAATATAATAAAACTAATTATTCATTTAAACCATTCAAAAATATAAACAATATTTTCAAATGGTTCAAAAAAATTCATTTTTCAATTAAAATCGGTATTTTTCAATATTAACTAGAAAACAAGTCTTTTGAGAAAAATTAAAAAATAGTTGGTAATTTGAGGAAATCCACACCTACTGAACATGGATTAATAAATAAATAAGAAATTTTTTTAGATTCAGTTGACCAATTATGCTGAATGTGTTGTGGATAAGTGAGGATAGAGGTTCCCTTTTATAATTGAGGTGAGGGGTGCCTTTAGAATTTCTCAAAATATTAAAAAATTATAAGACTACTAAAGAGCCAAATTATTCATAATTTCCAGTAAATTCACATGGAATTAAATTATAGAAAATATATTCTTCCCTTTATACTAATTTATTATTACTAAAATTGTTATTATTTTAATAAAATATTAATCCTATAAAATATCATTTTTTAACTATTTTAAAACGATTCATTAATTTAATAATAAAAACCTCAAAAAAGAAATTATAATTCCGAAAAAAAATATTGTATTATGTTGAAAAGTTTACTTTTTCATCTTGATAATGTGTGGGTCACCTTAAATACATCATCCTTTTTTACCTCTCATATTTTTATATGATTTATTTTATTTTTCCACTAATTAAATAATTACTGCATCATTGTTCTATAAGAATTTAATATAATTATTTATTCTCTAAAAATTAAAAACAAATTACCATAATGAAAAAAATATTTTTTCTTTAAATTAATATATATTATTGAAAATATCAATTGTATATCCACAAATTAATATTATTATTTTTCTTGAAATAAGTGTGTGATATGTTTCAATTTTCCAAAAATAAAATACTATAAAGGTCATAATCCTATGAAATGGCCATAAAATACCATATAACTGGATCTTGGATGAGTATTGATGAAATGGTCTCAACGAGTAAATTTTATCAATGTGTTATAGTCATTTTCGAGTTTTTATGATTTTTTAACTAAAATTACCTAATTCATTATTTTGTTGTGGAAATAAAATTACCATAAATACCATTCATAATGACTATCACACTGTAGTTTTTTATTTAACAATGTGTTCCGATAATTTTTTGGATCTGGGTTTTACTCACATGTTTCGAGTGTGATGGGTTTTATATTTTTAGGTGATTCATTATTTATCATTGATCTCTTGTTCATTCCTTAGGTTCCTCACTGAGAATTTATTGAAAAGTTTAGTTTTTGGGCATGGTAGTAAGAGGGACATGTTTAGTGCATGTTTTGAGGAAACTATATAGATTTTACCTAGAAATACTATGCCTTGGGATTGGTGTATGAGGATTGTCACATAGCTTGTGAACAGGTAGGTGAACCGTGTGGGGAGGCCTTGTCTCTTGGTAGAACCATTTACCACGGTTGGATATTGGTTTATCTGACCATATATCCAATCCATGAAAGGTGCCATATTTTCCACATAAGGGGTGCATGGTGGTGCATGTTTTGTAAACCATGTGTCAAACTGTGTAATGTTTACATATCTTAAAAATTGTGAAATTCCATTTCTACACTCATTGGGATTTTAACCCCAAAAAACGAATTGTTTTCTTTGCTAGGTTCATGAGACCCAGATGAGGCTTGTACCTCCTTCTAGAGGCTTCCTCCTCCCTCCCATGGGATTGATCTTGGGTTTCATCAATGTTTTTGGGTGAGTCTTCAAGGTAATATTTTCTTCTCGACTCCCTCTTCCTCATTTTTCTATTTTATCTTGAGTTTATATCCTCCCTTGGTCATGTGGTTATAGGTTTTAGGTTTCAATTTGTTTATATTGGACATTGTTCTTAGTTAGGAGTTCTATTGGCTGATCGTGGATCTTGGAACCTTGAAAACGATGTCTCGAGTGTGCATTGTCAATGTGCCACGATATTGAGGTAGGTTTCCTAATGCACATCGCATTAAATTTAAGAATAATTGGTTACACTATTTTAAATCCTTCCATATATGTTAATTATTAGTGTTTGATATTGGGAGTAAATATTTATGTGAAATGATGTGATTTTATGTGTCCTCTTCAAGTATATGAAATTATTATTTTTTGTGATGCACACACATTTTCGATTAAATGCACGGTTGTATTTTGTGACAATTTTTTGAAATATAAATCATGGTTTGGATTTTTAAATATATTTGTCACAAATAAATTGTGGATTTTCTTTGTGAAATTTTTTTATAAATAATTTTTGAAATAGATGTGGTGTCTTTTTTCTAATTAAAATGTAATGGCATGTGATAATTATGAGTGGTCAGATTAAAAGTTTGACGAAAATGGTTTGTAAATGGGAATGTTGTATGGGGACTTAAATGAAATTTTTTATAATTTTTTTTAAATTGGAGACTATGGGTTTGGACATTTTTTTAAATGTGGTTGATTATTTGACAAATTATTCTTGTGGCCAATTTAGAAATTTTTTTAATGTGGTGAAAATGATTATTAAGTAAAATATATTTGGATGATCTTCTTACCTAAATTATATTTAATGGATGGGATTTCCCCACTGTGTAATCCTCATGATCCATAATCTGAATGGGTGGGACTTCTTAACTGTGGAAACAACATGACTCCTTTACTTGGAGCTGAATGGGAGATCCTCGATGTGGACTCATTTGATATCTATTTATTCTATGGAATAAATTGATCATTGGAGTGACGTGGGGTGGTTCATGGTGTGTAGATTATTATACATGATGTATTTAATTATAGTTTGATTCTGGTTGCAATTAGTTGGATCACAAAATTTTATACTATTTAAATGTTCTCCTAGTATATATAGCTAATTTTCCTAGAATGATTACTATAGTAGTAAGGATTATGCTCTAACTAGTGCCCATAGAAAGGAATATTATATGTCTTTTATTATTTATATTGGATATTTCCCACTATTTAGGCCTTTTGTGGTGTGATTTAATGCATGGGTGATATTTGATGTCATCATGTGAGGCATACATTCAGGGATGAGTCATGATGTATTGTATGGTCTGGATTATTTCAGGAGATCTTATTTTTTCCCATGTTTATTGGTACTTAGTTGTAAATAGTGAATGATTGGGATTTACATCTAGTTTTTTGTCATTGTGTACATATTTCCTTCAAAATTATTATGTGATTAATGTAATGGATTATTTATATGGTGTACTTCTTGGATAAAAACTGGATGTTGGTTTTCAATGGTTTATTTAAAATGTTATATATATATATATATTCATTTCAATTTCACTCTAAAATTAAAACATATTCCATTATTTTTTATATTATAATGGTTCCCTATATTTTATTAGTTTGGTTTTAAAAATAAAGAAGGCCAATGAACTATGATTTTATTTATAGTCTAAATGTTTCAAAGGAGTTTAATATATTGTAATTGAAAACTAAAATTCATGATGTTTTTATTTAACTGAAGTGAATAGGGAATAGATATGTTTAGGAATTCATATATATTTTTAATAACCATGTCTATAGTTTTTTCTTATTATTTTCTTGTGGTGTAGGTATTATCTTGTAATTCATCATTATGGGTGATGGTTGGTCTTAGTATCAAAAAGTGACCCTCGAGGTCACATGGAGATGTTTTGGTCTTCAGGATCAGTTTGTTTTTGTCGTTCGTTTTGTCTTATTTCCAGTATTTTTATAAAATATGTTCATATTGGAATTTATAGATATTTATTAGGATTATATGTTTTTATGTTGTTTTATTTATTTAATATTGGGTGAAATTGTGCCCTTTTTATTTATTTATTTATTTATTACAATCACTAATTTCTAGCCTCTAGGATTGGGAATGCGCTTAGAATATCATCTCTGATCAGCACGGGTTACTAGATCATGGTTGAAATAGGTTGGTTTTTGAAAAATGGTATTATATGAGGATGGTTATTTGAAGTACATAAATTTCATAGTTCTCGTTATTATTGGGGATGTCAAGGTTAATGGAGTAGGACTATTAAAACTTTGGGTGAAAGTGTAGAAGAGTGTCTTTGAAACACATTTTGGACTAAACCTTGTGTTGTTATGGGATTCCATATTATGTTAGGTTTGTTTGGTTCTTATTGGATGTTTTTTGTTTGGGTTATGAAATGGGACTATGGAAAATGGTCTCAGTGAGATCGTGAGGCCTAGCCAACCAAATAGATCTGGGGATATGGTCGTAGAAGACTCTCTATAATGGTGGAATTATTGGAATATGGCCATCAACAATATGGACAAGTCACTCATTGAAAGTTGTTTCCCTTGTGATTGGTTTTGTACCATTATTTGTTTTGAAATTTATTTTTAACTCCATTTTTTTGAATTGTGAAAATCTTGGTGATGCAGTTTGGTTTTGGGATGATGGAAAAATGAGTTTACAGATTTATTTGTGATGAATGTTATGGAAAAATGGTTTTTGTAATGTGATTATTTGGAAAATGTTGATGAGTTTATTGAAATAGGTTTTTTGGAAAATGTTGATGAGTTTATTGAAATAGGTTTTTTGGAAAATGGAAATTTATTTTAACGAAGGTGTTGAAAATTTTGTTTTAAATGAGAAGAGAGTGGATTTTAATCCAATTATTTTTTATCAAATCAATTTTTTTGCTGCTAAAAATGATTTTCTAGTGTTAATTGGATATCTGGTATGTGATCCATTAGTGTTTATTATGAACAAGATTAAAATGGTAGAATTGCAGAGTTTGAATTTTTTTTCATTTTTTAATGGTGAACTTCTGAAATGTTATCTAATGTTAAATAGGGGTAGTGAATTGAGAATTTTAAAACATGGGTCGAATGTTTTGAAAATTAGAAATTTATTATATTACCTTTGGTATTTCTGTGGGTGATAAAATTCATGGATCTATGTGGGAAGTGTATGAATGGTGATATGGGTAGATGACTCTCTGAATTGGAAAGAGTTTATGAGTGCCCAAGGAGGCTTGTGAATATTCAAGTGTGAGGCTCAATTGAATACAATTGGTGTTTGTGCAGCCCAAAATGTCTTTTTCTTCTGAAAATATTCTTAAGGGGAAACTCATGTTTTTTGATAATCAGTTGTTTTGTGGTGCTCATCTTATATTTTGGATATTTTTTTGTGGTGTTATGTGTTTCAACCTCTTATAGATGAGTTGATTTTTATTGAGCTCTTGGTTTTCTAGTTGTATAGTGTCTACCCCCAATGATATCTGATGTATATCTGAGGGGTGATTATGGGTGGTTTACCATTAGAATAACTTCTAGTTGATAAAAAATTGGATTTCATTATTTAGTTTTGATATTATAATCCTCTTCACTTTTATGGTCAAGCTGATCCTCAAAAAGTGGAAGAGTGGACGTGAAAAATGGAAAGGATCTTCTGTATCATGGGGTTTCATGTGTCATTAATGGTTATGTTCTCTACCATTATGGAAAAATATACTACCTATAAGTGGTGGAAGACAGTCTCTCTAACCATGCCTCGGGGAGATCTTACATATTAATTATTTGAGGTCTCGTTCATTAGTCAAAATTTCTTGGAGGTCGTTAATGTTAGAATAGGGATTGAGATGTGTTGTTTTCCAAAAATAGATAGATAGATATTCAAGTTATATTTTAATTTTTTGGGATATATATCCTTATATTCCATATTAGGATATGGTATATTTCTTAATGGATCTACATTTTGAGAGAGGGATTCATCTTGATTTACAGTCGAAGGCATCAAAGTTCAGTTTGACCACTTTTGATAATTTTGAAGGAATGGTTTTCATGTTGAGTATGTACTTGCGGGATTGATCGAGATAAATATACTTCTAATGATCTCGGGAATTATTGAAGGGTATTCTAGTAAGGATATGGGGAATAAGTGAAACATTATTGGTTCTAGCCATGGTACTAAACTAAATCTAGAAGTTTTGTCGTATTCTTTTAAGTCCATGATCATATTGTCTCATTAATGATGTATGATAGATTATAAGAAGTCATCATCTGTGAACTCTCTAAATACCTATCATGCTAGGGGATACCTAGAAAACATGCATCAGTTTTTTTCACGGTGTTTTAAGGAAGAGATGTAGAGGCTATTCACAAGAGTAGTGTGATGTTATGGGCTCTGTTTAAATTCCCTTTTTATGTGTTCCCCTTTGGTAATAATGTTTTTATCTATTGGTGTTATATGGAGATATGTTTTCTTAAAATTGTAAAAGGGGAGTATTGAAGATCTCCAAATTGATTCTATTTCTCTTGAAGCATGTGATAATTTTTTTCATGTTTTCTCACATTTAAATTGAAATTTGATGTGTTGTGTGTATCTTCAAAACAACTGTCTTGAAGGAAATTATTTTTTAAAGATCCATGATTTGATGCTCCAAACTATGTGGTTGTAGATACATCAAACATCAAGGTTCTAGACATAGGCCCCAGAATGAAGATGGAATGTACTCTGAAATCCCATGGTATGTATAAAAGGTTTTGGACTTGGATGTGGTGTATATTAATCCCTTTAAAAATGAATGGAATGTGATTATGATGTGTGGTTGTATTTTCACATTGATAAAAATGTTTGTGGTTATAATTTTTTGACTGAGTGATTTAATGGGATTTTTTATAAATTATAGTCGAAAACAGAACTCTTTGATTGTATTATTTTTAAAAATTTTGTGTAATTCTTTGAGAAAGGATGATGATTCCTTTTTGGTAGATTTTTGAATATGGTTAAAATGACAATTAAGATAAATATCCTTAGATGATCTGTGTGACTTATTAATATATAATGGACTTCAGGTCCTCAATGGGGAAACCTCATGATCTATTATGAGAATGCATGGGAATTCCTCATCATGGACACGTCATTTACAATTTACTTGGAGAGGAATGGGGTATCCTCAACATGGACTCCATTGAGATATAATTGTTCTATAGTAGGATTTTGATCCTTGGAGTGACTCTATGTGATTCATGTTGTGTGGATTATTATATATTATATATATTCTGGGGATTGGATTCTTTATTGGGATTTGTTGGCTAACCCCTTTTACACTGTTGACATGGGAACCTGGCAAAGCGTGGGAATTCTCGGAAAATGGTTGTGTCACTAGTTTTAATTTTGTCTGACTAGTAGAATATATATTGGGATATGATATGTTTGTTTATTATTTATATGGTATCGGGCACCTATGTCATTCTATTTAGTGTGTGATAAAGAAATTGGTAAAAATCCTATGTCGGTGAGTGAGTCATATTTTTCTGGATGAGTTAAGATGTATAGTATATTCTTGATTATTTTACTTGTTATGAGGTTTTCCCATGTTTATTGGTAATATTATATCTAAAGAATATGTTTTAGATGTATTAGTAGTTGGTTATCCTAGTAACTTATATCAATTTACATTAGTATGTGATTATTTATATGGTATATTTCCATGCTGAAATTCATGGATAAAAGTGTTGTATTGAATTTTAAAGGTTTATATAAAATGTTTTGGAATACAATTTTCACATTTTTTTCCTATTAAAAAAGAATACATCTTGATTTATCATTAAAATAGAAATGGTTCCATCTTGGGAAAAAGTGTGATTTGAACTGTAAATTGGGAAAAAATATTTTTTGTCTTTAATGTGAAAATCTGTGGAAAACTATTTCTTTTATATATTGTATTTCAATTGTGGAATTTATGTTACTATTTTTTAAATGATATTAATTGGGAATAGATTTTTTCAGGCTCACCCACTATGATTTTATAGACATGCCTATAGTTTCTTCATGTTTTTAACTTGTACAATACAATTTATCTTCGTATCGATCATTGTGGGTGATTGTTGATCATAAAATAAAATAGTTTACCTTGAGGTCACTCAGAGAAGTTGTGGTTTTTTGGTATAAATTAATTTTCTCATTCTTATTTTTCTGTATTTTCAGTAATTGTGTAAAAGAGGATCATATTGGAATTTATTTATATTTATTTTTATTCTTTGTTATTACCGCTATTTTATTTATTTAATATTTTATGAATCTATCCCATTTGTTTTAATGTTGATTATGACTCTAGTTTCCAGCCCGTGAGGACCTGCAATACCCTTTAGGACCTGTCATGGATCATCTTAGGTGACCAGATCGATGGTGACTCCTGTTGGTTCAAGAAAATGAAAAAAAAAATAAAAGAAAAATACTTACTAAATTTAGAACTCATAAATCCAAATATGGATTCAAATTTTTAAAATTCAAAAAACATAAGTGGAATAATTTAATTTCAAATTAACCTGATAAATTATTAGCAAAACATTTTTTTTAAAATGCCATTTATATGAAAAAATATATTTTAATTCAACATTCAACAATGAAATTGATTCAAACTAATTCAAAATATTTTAATTATGTTTTTCTATAATATGATATAATTAATTTTAATTGAAAAAGGTATAAAAATAAAATTTATATTTGAAATACGTTGAAACAAAAATATATTTTTCATTACAAATTTGTATTTTCACTATTTTGTGAAATATGAATATTTTCAAAAAAAAATATCACCATAAAAATATATTGATATGATGATTTCAAAAATCATTTTTAGTGAATAAAATAAATTTTAAAAAACTTTATAAAAATTAAATATGTTATTTTATCATGAAGAAGTAATGAAAATGATATTTGAAGAAAATATTTTTCCAAAGCATAAAATTAAAATACTAAAAATTGAGTATATATTTCATAAGGATTAATCAATGTATTTTAATTTTGTATGTCATATATATATATAGGTATATATATTTCATAATTTTTATTAATATTATTCTGACCCTCCAAAACAACATCTAGATTATAATGTCCGTATTTGAATAATAATATATTATTGTTTGTTTGAGATTGGAGTTATATTAGGTAAATACTATCGAATATAGTATTATTATAAAATATAAGTGTGTTAAAATAAATAACATTATATCCCAAAAAAATATAATTCTATATTGGGAGATAATCAATGGATGAGAGAATGTTGAATCAAGACATTATCGATACAGAACCAACATGTCCAACAATGATTGAATCATATAAAAAATGAGGAAGCCAACATAAATTTATGAGGAGGGAGGATGTGTGCTTTTTTATCTTCAAATATGATGTTTTATATGAAAATAACAGGTGGTGGGATTTTTTGGTCATTTTACATTAGTGGTAAAATGGTTATTCTTCACTCATTTTAAGAAGATGAAAACAATAATGTTGAAAACATAAAAGTAATGTCATAAGTACCCCCTCTTCAAAGGGTGTTCCCAAGTAATTTACAGAGTAAGAGGGTATTATTTCATAAATATATAATTTATGGAATAAAAAATAACTAATAATATATGTTTTCTTCTACAAAACCACTCACACGACATCTCTATCACAATTAATTCCTTAAAAAATACACAAAATTTCCACTGAGTTTACTATAATGTCCTAAACTATGATAGATAAATAATAGATTATACAGGGGCCAAATACATCTTGAGAAATTTTCAACCATTTAGATAAAGATCATATGAATTGTAATGAATGATATCGAGTTGTGTTTATTTTAATTTTCACTACCAAATTTGCCTAAAAAATTTAATGGTTTAGTGTTTCTTTAAATCACTGTTATATAAATTAATATTTAACCTCCATTAATTTTTTAAATTTATAGTGGCTTTTTTTAAAAAAAATATATGTTATTTTTTAATTAAAACAAAACCTCTAAGAAGTTTCAAGAAAAAAAATTAAAAAAAGGAAAATGATTAACCTTAACCACATCACCATCAAAAAACCCATTTTAATGTATTAACCATTCCGAAAATAAATAATATAGTATAAAATAATACAGAAATCTCAATCCAAAAAAACACTATTTAATAAATAATAAATATAAGTAAAATATAAAATCAATGGATTATTAATTTAAAAATGAACAATGAAATAATAATTAACAACAGACCTTATCAAAACCCCAAATCCACCACAAAAATCATTTAAAAAGAAGTTCCTATAAAATCATGGAATAAAAAACTCATCATATATTCACTTTATCCATGATTACAAATAAAAACATTCCACTATTTTCAGATCTCATCATTCCACCAAAAAATCGCATAACCCCACTATATTTATATAACACAACACTTCATTTCACAAAATCACAACATATACATATCAATTGTACATATCATTTAAATTTACACAACACGGCTTAACATATAATTACAACATTATCACCAAACCTGTAATGCCCGAGACTTTTATGAGAAATATTTTGTTTTTATCAAAGGAATCTTTCAATGCACACATCACTATCTTGGCATTATTTACACGCAACCGCGACCTTCCTCAATAGCTTGCGTCATACACAATACCGAGTTTCACTAAACAACAATATGCTATTAAAATATTATTAAAACTAGCCGTTATGAATAGTAATAACCACTTTTTGAAATTTTATAATTTTTATTTTTCAAAATGGACTTCATTTTTGGATTTGAAATATCAAAATTATCCTAGGGTAAAATTTTGGTATTTTTCTGAAAACTTTCAATTTTTGATGAATAGTGAAACCACTAAGTGGTAGTTAAAAAAACTGAATTTTTCATAAAACTTAATTTTACCGCTTATGTGAGTGGAATTTCGAAACTCCAAGAGACACGGATAATATCAAGGACTAAAATGTGGTTCAATGGGATGAAAATAAGTTTTGGTGAATGGTAACTTTTTACTTTTTTTTAATACGGTTAAAAGTAAATAGGGTAATTAAGGGTAAAGTGTTATTATTATTACCCTAACACATGTCCTAATTCTATTGGATAAGTTTAATTCGACTAAAAACAACCTTAGGAATAAAATATGACCATTTAGGCCCACTTGGATTAGATTATGACATTTATTATTAATTTATTTAAAGAAGGGTTAAAATAGTTAAAATGAAAGTTTAATAAGTAAATCATTTTTAATATGAGGTTATACATAAGATAAATTCGACTATAAATATTCAATAGAAATTTAAAAAATTTATCAACATAATGGTATTTTATTTGTAATTTTTAGACATTAAATAATTTAATTTATTTATGACACAACGATGATGCAGTAATTATCTTATTAATGAAATACTGACATAATTGATGTTATAAATACCCAAATAAATGTAATTTGAGACTTTTTATGAATTAAAAAAATTTTATAGGTTACTATGACATGTTAGTATTGATTTAATAAACTTGTTTAGAACTAATCATTCTGTTATGAATTTCACAAAAATCAATTACTAAATAGTGTCAAAATTGACATAAAATAGTTTTTAAAACCAATATTATATTATTAATTGTTATTTTATTCCTAAATTCTATGGTTCTGCCAAATGACTTAGATAAGGTTATATATATTAATAATAAACAACTTGGGGTTCGTTTGGCTTCATATAGTATGTTTATTAACCTTATAGTGTAAGAAAACAAGAAGACACCGTAAAAGTTAAATTATCTAACTTAAAGTTAAATCTAAATGATAAGGTTAAATTGATACCTAAACTTGTCTAAATTTTATTGGATGAGAGGATTTCGACCCCTACCCACCTTATCTTTGAAATATATCATTTTGGAGCTATTAAAAACCGAATTTGACTTTATAATAAAATAATATATTTTGTTATTCCAAAGGTGCCCCTCTCCTCCCTTATAAAAGGGCACCTCCTCCCTCTCTTCCTCACACCACTTTGAGCCTTCAAGCTCAGCCAAACCCTGAAAATTTCTTCTCTCCACTTCCCTAAAGACATCCTAGAGGTCCTGGTCCTCTTCAAAGACCAATTTTAGTTCCCTAAAAGGAGGTCTCAAAGAAGCGCTTCAAAGAAGAGGTAATGTCCGTTACCGATTCTTTCAACTTTATTTCTTCTTCCAGTTCTTATTTGTCACGACCCGTCCTCGGGGCCCGTACCGTGACTACCCCAAGCCCACCTTCCATAGGCCAGGGTCTGGCGACTAGCACCAAGGCGTAAATCCCGAAAAAAGGGGAAGGCATTGCCTTTGAAAAGTAAACAAGCACCACAGAGTAAGCAAGCAGAAAAGTAAACACTATGTAAAAACTGTACAAGTTGTGCTGAAAGTAAAAGGGGCCGGAAATACAAGCCCAACTATAAAGTAAAACTGAGAGGGGAAAACAGCAACTGAAATGAAAATCCACAGCGTCGAGCCGTCCTCTGGAAGTCCCACCTGAAGGGTGGGTACAGATAGCCTCCACTGCTCCTCGGGTCCACCTGACCGCTCCGAGTACGTCCCGCCCAGTGGTCCACCTCCAGGAACTCTCCTGCTCTGCACGCCTCCACCACGACCAGCGCTGTCTGTCGTCTGCAACCAACACAACGTAGTGCGGGCATAGCCCGTGTAGGGGTGAGTATAAGCTACTCAGTAGGGACCCCGAGACCCCTGAAGGTCTCCCGAAATCCACAAAGGATAATCCACAAAGGAAAGATACAATCACGAAGTAACATCTGACACGGCTTAGGTATATGCCCATACATATACCTAAGTCATAAATTCCCATTCGGCTCCAACGTCCGAGCCCAAGCACAACCCAGTCCACACAGGAAAGCAACGTATACCCACACAGGATAGCACAACACAATCCACAAAGGAGAGTAAACAGTAATCCACATAGGATATCTCAACACAATCCACAAAGGAGAGTAAACAAGATTCAACTCACATAGGTTCGATCATGAAGTGGAACCCAAAGCTATTGGGAAACTCCTTCTCCATCAAGTGCAGTGGTTATGACGCTACAACCAAGCGCTTCCCTCTTACCTTGGACTGTTGTAGTTCTCCGTCTATCGGGTACTGTGGGCCTACTGCTACCACCAAGCGCTCCCTCGTGCCGTTACAACCAAATTCTCCTCTGTCGTGGGTCTGTCGCTACAACAAAGCGCTCCCCTATGCCGCTACAACCAAGCGCACCTCTATCGTGGGTCTGCCGCTACAACCAAGCACTCCCCTGTGCCTCTACAACCAAGCGCACCTCTATCGTGGGTCTGCCGCTACAACCAAGCGCTCCCCTGTGCCGCTACAACCAAGCGCACCTCTGTCGTGGGTATGCCGCTATAACCAAGCGCTCCCCTGTGCCGCTACAACTAAGCGCACCTCTGTCGTGGGTCTGCCGCTACAACCAAGCGCTCCCCACTGGGCTCTCCGTAACACACCGGGTCATTCGATCAGCAGTCGTCAAATCTCAACCGGCTCTAGGGTTCCGCACACAGCATGCTCGTTCCGGGAGGGTCCACTCCACGAGCTAAAAGTTCGATGCATCAACTGACATGCAGTCCGGAGTTGAAGTATCCCAAGGTGTACCATAGTGGTCACTGCCGAAAACACGGAGGATTATCGTACTGTTCTCATCATCGTCGCTGTCGAATCCACTGAGGATCTCTGTATAGTCGTCGTCGTCGAAGTCGCAACCAGCACTAGGGTTCCCGCACACAGCAAGCTCGTTCTGGAGGGTCCGTTCCACGAGCTGAGAGGCTGATACATCAACTTACACAAAGTCCAAAGTTGATGTATCCAAAAGTTCCGTAACGTCAACTGGAACTCAACGTCGTAGACGGCGCGTCAATCGGACGCCCGGTCTGAGAGTTATTGGCTTTTTCGTCCGAGGGGCCCGGTTGGTTTTTAAGGAAAAACAAACCCGACCATACTCCACCTGCGTCCAAACCTTGGGCGGAGTGAGCCAAAAGATCTGTCTCACTTAGAGGAATCTAGCAACGCTGACGGCACGTCAATCGGACATTCGTAGCTCAAGATATGAGTGTTTCCGCTCCGAGGGCCCGGTTGGTTTCGTGTACGAACCAACCCGGCCGAACCCAAAGTAATCCGAAACCTTGAGTGCAATATACCAAAACGACCGTCTCGATCCAAGGATCACGTAGCCGCTGACGAAGATTAATTTGGAGGCACGTAGCTCAAGTTACGTGCATTTGACCGAAAACAGTCCGAAGACGGGGGGTCCGGGCCCTGGCCGACCCGGCCCGACCCCCCCCCCCCCCCCACCCCCCCTGGGTCGGCCGAACCGGGTCGGCCCGGCCGGTCAGACCGGCCCGGCTTGGCCTGCCCGGCCCGGCTCGGCCGAGCGGCCGCGCGACGCGGGGGGGAGCCGCCGCCCCCGCGGGACAACCCCGCGGCACCCGTGGGACAACCCCGCGGCACCCACGGGGTGTCGCCCTGGACAGTCGGACGTGGCTTCAGCCGTGTCCCGCGTGGCCGCGGGTCCACGGGCGCCGTCGCCGCGGCTTCAGCCGCGACGGCCCTGTCCGGCGGCGTGCCGACGACCCGCGCCGCCGGCGGCTTCCGCGGGCCACCAGAGTCGCTCCGGTGGTCTGATTCCGTTCCCGCCTGCGCCGCTGCTCCTCCCGGGACTCGTTCTTCATTTCGGAACCATCAGACTTCCCTTGCGGCACGTTCCGTCGTCTCCCGTCAAATACGCACAACAACGGAGAACGACGGAAGGTTGTCGGGCCGTGTTCGTTTGGCCCGCACCCTCCGTGTTAGAGATAAACAACGGGAGATATATATTCAACACATTAATCAACAATTTTAATAGATTAAAATTGTTCTTATTGTCTGGTTCTTCACATTTAAAAGAAACGATCACGGGAAAAAGGAATTATTCACAACAACCCCTACCTCGTAGTCTTCGTCGTACACACGTTCTTCGCGGATTTGTTCGTCACGGAAGGAGGGGATCGTCGCGTCGTCGCGGAAGGGCGTCGCATCGTCGCGGAATCCGGCGTTGAGTCGGCGAACTCAACGGACCAAGAAACAATAGATTTAATTTAATTATATAAAATTAAATCCGTGTTTTGTTAAAAAAACACAAGGGAGATTTAAGAGAATCCCGAAGTCTCTTATCTCATACAGCTGATCGAAGATTTCATTGCGGAGGAAGTGACGTTGCAGAAGAACGTTGCAGGAAGGGAACGTCGGCGTCGCAGAACACGGTGTCGCGTCGTCGACTTCCTGGGGTTCGGCATTCTTCGTCGGAGGCTGGCGTTCTTCGCGTTCTTCGCGTTCTTCGCGTTCTTCACGAAGGAGGATGAAGGCTCAAAAACTCTGACAAAACCTCTCAACGAGTAATCCTCCAAAAAGACTTGTTGATCTTATTTTATTATTACGCCAACAAACAAAAAGGTAAGTAACGACCCATCAATTCGTTGAATTAATTCAATGAAAGAAACCGCCCATTTAATTCACGAAATAAACTGCCCAATTAAATGGTGCGTTAAGGATTTAAGAAAACGCGTCAGTTGACTTTCATAATGATGAGTTTTCGCGGGTGCGTTACTTAGTGGGAAGAAACGACGGGGCTCGTACAGGCCCCACCTCACAAATATCCTACCAAGGGGGTAGGATATGTATGGATAGCACCCTATCCGTTTTAACTCAGTTTAAGTGGCTTTCATGTGGCCTCAAGTGGATTAAGTGAAATAAAATAAAGTTGTCGAACAAATTATTTTATTTTTAAACTTTAAGCCCAAAAATTAAAAACCACATCTGAGAGAACGCAACTCCGGAAGAGGCGTTTCTAAGCAAATACCAGCACTTCGATTTCATCAGTGCCCTCAGAATTCGATTCCGGGTACCGGTTCAAATGTTAGAAAAACCCGCTCGTCCGTTCACTGAACGTACCCGAGCCAAACTTCAGAAAATGATTCCGGGCACACCGGGCCTCAGAATCAGGCACCGTCAGAAACTGTGTTCTTGTAAAATTCCAAAGAAAATTAAGAAAAAAAAATTTTCCTTGAAATTTCCGGGTCTTTACATTACTCCCACCACAGGGCTTTACGTCCCCGTAAAGCTTCAACACCAACTAGGGATACAAAGGTGGTAGAGCTAGGCGGTAAGCCACCTCGCCAATCCTACTGAGGACCTGGAAGGGTCTGATGAAGCATGGAGACAACTTTCCACCTCGGCCAAAACTCCGTAATCCACGTCGAGGTGAGACCCGCATGAAGATGTGGTCGCCATCGTAAAACTCCAGTGGCCTCCGCCTCCTGAATGACCTGGACCTTCTCTATCGTGGCCTAGACCACCTCTGGTCCACAAGAGCGGCTATGATTTCCTCCTTGCCGATAAGAGAAATCTGTTCTCATCCCCTAGATGAACCACGTTCTTTGCCTAATACAGTCAATCCCGATATGGATGATACTAACCCATACCAAGGATGACGTCTTAAGGCCTCGACGCTACTACCAAGAGATCCAACTGTTACTCTCGCCTCCAAGGGGTTGAGTCACACTGTCGGCATCTGTGTGTGGTAACTAGGTCTCCTCCAGTAGGTACCTCTCAAGTGAGGGTCAAGTCAACAGTCTAAACCAGATCCTCTTAGTAACAACACAAGAGAGGACAGGAAAGTAAATGCCACAAGAAAAGGTGTCTTTTATTACTGGAGCTCAAGTACAAAGACACAAAGCATCTACAAACATACATCAACAAAACTAGAAGCAACATGAACAAAAGTCTCCAGGTCTGGAGCTAGTCCCGCTCCTGTCCATCTGCTCCCGGAGCTTTATGATCGTAGGCCTCAGCTGCCTGAAGCTGAGATCTCCCATGTCCTCCTGTCCCCTGCGGTCGGGATGGACCTCCTGGTGGTGGTGGTGGCAACACCCCGAAGCATCGTCCACCTCCAGCTACATGGCCAGCTGCCCTTCCATGGCTGCCTGCTCCTTGAGGCCCGCCCTGATCGAACATCTGCATCTACCTGGGGGGCCCTTCGTCCATCTGTTGGTCATCCGTATGGTGGGTCGGACAGTCACGAGCCATGTGACCAATCCCGCCGCATGAGTAACACTGCCCTCTCATGGAAAGTCATTGCCCACCCCGAGTGCCTCGCGAAAACGATCCAGAGTCATGTTGTCGACCACCTGTAGGTCTAGTCCTCTTGGACCCCTGCGTCATCTATCTACTGCTCGCTGCAGAAGACTCTGCCACATGTCGGCAAGTGGTGGGTCCTGCTGCTGGAGACTGCTCAGCAAGGAAACTCTCCACTAAGAGGGCTCTCTCCAACTCCCCTGCCTGAGTCGGAATGTTGAGGGAGATCATCGAAGCCCTGATATCGTGCCTCAGTCCCTGCTCGAAGGTCCGGGCTCGGAAGAACGGGTCTCGTACCATATCTGTGGAGTAGCGCGATAGATCAGTAAATCTCGCCGAGTACTGGGCCACTGTCATGCTGCCCTGCCACAGCTGTTGTAGCTCCTGGATGCGCACCGCACGAAGGGTGGCTGGGATGAACTCAGAGCGGAAGATGCTCTCAAAGTCCGTCCAGAGGAGAGATGTCTCGTCGTGCACCTGGAGCATCAAGCTCCACCATCTGCCTGCTGCCGCGTGCAGGAGGCTTGCTGCGAGGATCACCATGAGGTCTGCTGGTGTCCTCACTAACCTGAAAACTCGAATAACCGCCTTCAGCCAGTCCTTGGCTGCCTGGGGGTCTTTCTCCCCACGAAACCTCGGCGGTCGCTGGCGCTGGAACTCATGCAGTGCACTAAGGCGATGTGCATCGTCAGCGGCTGGGGCCGGTAGCATCGGTGGCTTGGCGGGTATAGGTATCGTCGGTGCCTCAGCTGTCAAAGGGCCCTGTACCGAGTCCTCGACGCTCGGTGGGCTCTCGCCACACACATCGCTCGGAACCCTAGCTGGCTGCCGTCGTGGGGCCATCCTGAAAAGGAAACAAGTGCGCCAAGGTCAGAACAGTATATCTGGTGAGCTAACACAAGTAATCACAAAGAAAACTTGAAACACACATGCAATCAATGTTTTCGTGCATTAAGTCGGAAATCAGAAGTCAGGGTCCTAGTGTACGGATATGTCGGCCGCCGCACCAACACTGGACTCCCTGGACTGATAACCACACCCAATATGTTAAACACTATTTCTTCACATAGAAGAAAGATCAGAGTCTGTGGTAGAACCGAACTCCTCTGATACCAATTTGTCACGACCCGTCCTCGGGGCCTGTGCCGTGACTACCCCAAGCCCGCCTTCCATAGGCCAGGGGCTGGCGACTAGCACCAAGGCGTAAATCCCAAAAAAAGGGTAAGGCATTGCCTTTGAAAAGTAAACAAGCACCATAGAGTAAGAAAGAGGAAAAGTAAACACTAATTAAAAACTGTACAAGATGTGCTGAAAGTAAAAGGGGCCGGAAATAAAAGCTCAACTGTAAAGTACAACTGAAAGGGGAAAACAGCAACTGAAAAGAAAAGCCGCAGCGTCGAGCCGTCCTCTGGAAGTCCCACCTGAAGGGTGGGTACAGATAGTCTCCACTACTCCTCGGGTCCACCTGACCGCTCCGAGTACGTCCCGCCCAGTGGTCCACCTCCAGGTACTCTCCTGCTCTGCACGCCTCCACCACGATCAGTGCTGTCCGTCGTCTGCAACCAACACAACGTAGTGCGGGCATAACCCGTGCAAGGGTGAGTATAAGCTACTCAGTAGGGACCCCGAGACCCCCGAAAGTCTCCCGAAATCCACAAAGGATAATCCACAAAGGAAAGATACAATCACGAAGTAACATCTGAAACGACTTCGGTATATGCCCATACATATACCTAAGTCATCAATTCCCGTTCGGCTCCAACGTCCGAGCCCAAGCACAACCCAGTCCACACAGGAAAGCAACCTATACCCACACAGGATAGAAAAACACAATCCACAAAGGAGAGTAAACAGTAATCCACATAGGATAGCTCAACAAAATCTACAAAGGAGAGTAAACATGATTCAGCTCACAGAGGTTCGATCATTAAGTGGAACCCAAAGCTATTGGGAAACTCCTTCTCCATCAAGTGCAGTGGTTATGCCGCTACAACCAAGCGCTTCCCTCTTACCTTGGACTGTTGTAGTTCTCCGTCTATCAGGTACTGTGGGCCTACTGCTACCACCAAGCGCTCCCCTATGCCGTTACAACCAAGCGCTCCTCCGTCGTGGGTCTGTCGCTACAACCAAGCGCTCCCCTGTGCCGCTACAACCAAGCGCACCTCTGTCGTGGGTCTGCCGCTACAACCAAGCGCTCCCATGTGCTGCTACAACCAAGCTCACCTCTATTGTGGGTCTGCCGCTACAACCAAGCGCTCCCCTGTGCCGCTACAACCAAGTGCACCTCTGTCGTGGGTCTGCCGCTACAACCAAGCGCTCCTCTGTGCCGCTACAACCAAGCGCACCTCTGTCGTGGGTCTGCGGCTACAACCAAGCGCTCCCATGTGCCGCTACAACCAAGCGCACCTCTGTCGTGGGTCTGCCGCTATAACCAAGCGCTCCCATGTGCCGCTACAACCAAGCGCACCTCTGTCGTGGGTCTGCCTCTACAATCAAGCGCTCCCCACTGGGCTATCCGTAACACACCGGGTCATTCGATCAGCAGTCGTCAAATCTCAACCGGCTCTAGGGTTCCGCACACAGCATGCTCGTTCCGGGAGGGTCCACTCCATGAACTAAAAGGTCGATGCATCAATTGACATGCAGTCCGGAGTTGATGTATCCCAAGGTGTACCATAGTGGTCACTGCCGAAAACACGGAGGATTCCCGTACTGTTCTCATCATCGTCGCAGTCGAATCCACCGAGGATCTCTGTATAGTCGTCGTCGTTGAAGTCGCAGCCAGCACTAGGGTTCCCGCACACAGCAAGCTCGTTCGGGAGGGTCCGCTCCACGAGGCGAGAGGCTGATACATCAACTGACACAAAGTCCAAAGTTGATGTATCCAAAAGATCCGTAACATCAACTGGAACTCAACGTCGTAGACGGCGCGTCAATCGGACGCCCGGTCTGAGAGTTATTGGCTTTTTCGTCCCAGGGGCCCGGTTGGTTTTTAAGGCAAAACCAACCCGACCGTACTCCACCTGCATCCAAACCTTGGGCGGAGTGAGCCAAAAGATCCGTCTCACTTAGAGGAATCCACCAATGCTGACGGAACGTCAATCGAACATTCGTAGCTCAAGATATGAGTGTTTCCGCTCCGAGGGCCCGGTTGGTTTCGTGTACGAACCAACCCGGCCGAACCCAAAGTAATCCGAAACCTTGAGTGCGATATACCGAAATGACCGTCTCGATCCAAGGATCGCGTAGCCGCTGACGGCGAGTCTTTTGGAGGCCAGTAGCTCAAGTTACGGGCATTTGACCGAAAACGGTCCGAAGACGGGGGGGTCGGCCCGACCCCCCCCCGGGTCGGCCGAACCGGGTCGACCCGGCTGGACCCGGTCCGGCCCCGCGTGACACCCCCGCGGCACCCACGGGGGGTCTCCGTGGATTACCCGAGCAACGCGGGGGGGAGCCGCCGCCCCCGCGTAACAACCCTGCGGCACCCGCGGGGAGTCGCCCTGGACAGCCGGACGCGGCTTCAGCCGCATCCCGCGCGCGCTGGACCCGCGCGGCTTCAGCCACGGCGGCCCTGTCCGGCGGCGCGCCGGCGACCCGCGCCACTGGCGGCTTCCGCGGGCCACCGGAGTCGCTCCGGTGGTCCGATTCCGTTCCCGCCTGCGCCGCTGCTCCTCCCGGGACTCGTTCTTCACTGCGGAACCATCAAACATCCGTTGTGGCACGTTCCGTCATCACCCGTCAAATCTGCACAACAACGAAGAACAGCGGAAGGTTGTCGGGCCGTGTTCGTTTGGCCTGCACCCTCCGCGTTATAGATAAACAACGGGAGATTTATATTCAACACATGAATCAACAATTTTAATGGATTAAAATTGTTCTTATTGTCCGGTTCTTCACTTTTAAAAGAAATGATCACGGGAAAAAGGAATTATTCACAACAACCCCTACCTCGTAGTCTTCGTCGTACGCACGTTCTTCGCGGATTTGTTCGTCGCGGAAGGAGGGGATCGTCGCGTCGTCGCGGAAGGGCGTCGCGTCGTCACAGAATCCGGCGTTGAGCCGGCGAACTCAACGGACCAAGAAACAACAGATTTAATTTAATTATATAAAATTAAATCCGTGTTTTGTTAAAAAAACACAAGGGAGATTTAAGAGAATCCCGAAGTCTCTTATCTCAAGCAGCTGATCGAAGATTTCGTTGCAGAGGAAGAGACGTCGCAGAAGAACGTTGCAGGAAGGGAACGTCGGCGTCGCAGAACACGACGTCGCGTCGTCGGCTTCCGCGGTTTCAGCATTCTTCGTCGGATGCCGGCGTTCTTCGCGTTCTTCGCGTTCTTCGCGAAGGAGGATGAAGGCTCAAGAGCTCTGACAAAACCTCTCATTGAGTAATCCTCCAAAAAGACTTGTTGGTCTTATTTTATTATTACGCCAACAAACGAAAAAGGTAAGTAACGACCCATCAATTCGTTGAATTAATTCAACGAAAGAAACCGCCCATTTAATTCACGAAATAAACCACCCAATTAAATGGTGCGTTAAGGATTTAAGAAAACGCGTTAGTTGACTTTCATAATGACGGGTTTTCGCGGGTGCGTTACTTAGCGGAAAGAAACGGCGGGGCTCGTGCGGGCCCCACCTCACAAATATCCTACCAAGGGGGTAGGATATTTCTGGATAGCACCCTATCTGTTTTAACTCAGTTTAAGTGGATTTCAAGTGGCTTAAAGTGTCTTAAGTGAAATAAAATAAAGTTGTCGAACAAATTATTTTATTTTTAAACATTAAGCCCAAAAATTAAAAACCACACCCGAGCAAACGCAACTCTAGAAGAGGCATTTCTAAGCAAATACCGTCACGACGATTTCATCAGTGCCCTCCGAATTCGATTCCGGGCACCGGTTCAAAAGATAGAAAAACATGCTCGTCCGTTCACTGAACGTACCCGAGCCAAACTTCAGAAAATGATTCCGGGCACACCGGGCCTCGGAATCAGGCGCCGTCAGAAACTGCGTTCTTGTAAAATTCCAAAGAAAATTAAGAGAAAAAAAATTCCCTTGAAATTTCCGGGTCTTTACATTACTCCCACCACAGGGCTTTACATCCCCGTAAATCTTCAACACAAACTAGGTATAAAAAGTTGGTAGAGCTAGGCGGTAAGCCACCTCGCCAATCCTGCTGAGGAACTGGAAGGGTCCGATGAAGCATGGAGACAACTTGCCACCTCGGCCAAAACTCCGTAATCCACATCGAGGTGAGACCCGCATGAAGACGTGGTCGCCATCCTCAAACTCCAGTGGCCTCCGCCTCCTGAATGACCTGGACCTTCTCTATCGTGGCCTAGACCACCTCTGGTCCACAAGAGCTGGTATGATTTCCTCCTTGCCGATAAGAGAAATCTGGTCTCATCCCCTGGATGAACCACGTTCTTTGCCTAATACAGTCAATCCCGACATGGATGATACTAACCCATACCAAGGATGACGTCGTAAGGCCTCGACGCTACTACCAAGAGATCCAACCGTTACTCTCGCCTCCAAGGGGTTGAGTCACACTGTCGGCATCAGTGTGTGGTAAATGGGTCTCCTCCAGTTGGTACCTCTCAAGTGAGGGTCAAGTCAACAGTCTAAACCGGAACCTCTTAGTAACAACACAAGAGAGGACATGAACGTAAATGCCACAAGAAAAGGTGTCTTTTATTACTGCAGCTCAAGTACAAAGACACAAAGCATCTACAAACATACATCAACAAAACTAGAAGCAACATGAACAAAAGTCTCCAGGTCTGGAGCTAGTCCCGCCCCTGTCCATCTGCTCCCGGAGCTCCATGATCGTAGGCCTCAGCTTCCGAAAGCTGAGCTCTCCCATGTCCTCCCGTCCCCTACGGTCGGGGTGGACCTCCTGGTGGTGGTGGTGGCAACACCCCGAAGCGTCGTCCACCTCCAGCTGCACGGCCAGCTCCCCTGCCATGGCCGCCTGCTCCTTGCGGCCCGCCCTGATTGAACCTCTGCATCTTCCTGGGGGGCCCTTCATCCATCTGCTGGTCATCCGTATGGCGGGTCGGACAGTCACGAGCCATGTGACCAATCCCGCCTCATGAGTAACACTGCCCTCTCATGGAAAGTCGTTTCCCACCCCGAGTGCCTCGCGCAAACGATCCATAGTCATGTTTTCGACCACCTGTAGGTCTAGTCTTCTTGGACCCTTGCGTCATCTATCTACTGCCCACTGCAGAAGACTCTGCCGCATGCTGGAAAGTGGTGGGTCATGCTGCTGGAGACTGCTCAGCAAGGAAACTCTCCACTAAGAGGGTTTTCTCCAACACCCCTGCCTGAGTTGGAATGTTGAGGGAGATCATCGAAGCCCTGATCTCGTGCCTCAGTCCCTGCTTGAAGTTTCGGGCCCGGAAGAACGGGTCTCGTACCATATCTGTGGAGTAGCGCGATAGATCAGTAAATCTCGCCGAGTACTAGGCCACTGTCATGCTGCCCTGCCGCAGCTGTAGTATCTCCTGGATGAGCACTGCTCGAAGGGTGGCTGGGACAAACTCAGAGCGGAAGATGCTCTCAAAGTCCGTCCAGAGGAGAGATGTCTCGTCGTGCACCTGGAGCATCAAGCTCCACCATCTGCCTGCTGCCGCGTGCAGGAGGCTCGCTGCGAGGATCACCATGAGGTCTGATGGTGTCCTCACTAACCTGAAAACTCGAATAACCGCCTCCATCCAGTCCTCGGTTGCCTGGGGGTCTGTCTCCCCACGAAACCTCGGCGGTCGTTGGAGCTGGAACTCATGCATTGCACTAAGGCGACGTGCATCATCAGCGGCTGGGGCTGGTAGCATCGGTGGCTCGGCGTGTATAGGTACCTCTGGTGCCTCATCTGTCAAAGGGCCTTGTACCGAGTCCTCAACGCTCGGTGGGCTCTCACCACGCACATCGCTCAGAACCCTAGCTGGCTGCCGTCGTGGGGCCATCCTGAAAAGGAAACAAGTGTGCCACGGTCAGAACTGTATACCTAGTGAGCTGACACAAGTAATCACAAAGAAAACTTGAAACACGCATGCAATCAATGTTTTCGTGCATTAAGTCGGAAATCAGAAGTCAGGGTCCTGGTGTACGGATATGTCGGCCGCCGCACCAACACTGGACTCCCTGCACTGATAAACACACCCAATAAGCTAAACAATATTGCTTCACATAGAAGAAAGATCAGATTCTGTGGTAGAACCGAACTCCTCTGATACCAATTTGTCACGACCCGTCCTCGGGGCCCGTGTCGTGACTACCCCAAGCCCGCCTTCCATAGGCCAGGGGCTGGCGACTAGCACCAAGGCGTAAATCCTGAAAAAAGGGGAAGGCATTTCCTTTGAAAAATAAACAAGCACCACAGAGTAAGCAAGCAAAAAAGTAAACACTAAGTAAAAATTGTACAAGCTGTGCTGAAAGTAAAAGGGGCCGGAAATACAAGCCCAAATGTAAAGTACAACTGAAAAGGGAAAACAGCAACTGAAAAGAAAATCCGCAGCATCGAGCCATCCTCTGGAAGTCCCACCTGAAGGGTGGGTACAGATAGCCTCCACTACTCCTCGGGTCCACCTGACCGCTCCTCGGGTCCCGCCCAGTGGTCCACCTCCAGGTACTCTCGTGCTCCGCACGCCTCCACCACGATCAGCGATGTCCGTCGTCTGCAACCAACACAACTTAGTGTGGGCATAGCCCATGCAGGGGTGAGTATAAGCTACTCAGTAGGGACCCCGAGACCCCCGAAGGTCTCCCGAAATCCACAAAGGATAGTCCAAAAAGGAAAGATACAATCACGAAGTAACATCTGACACGTCTTAGGTATATGCCCATACATATACCTAAGTCATCAATTCCCGTTCAGCTCCAACATCTGAGCCCAAGAACAACCCAGTCCACACAGGAAAGCAACGTATACCCACACAGGATAGCACAACACAATCCACAAAGGAGAGTATACAGTAATCCACATAGGATAGCTCAACACAATCCACAAAGGAGAGTAAACATGATTCAGCTCACACAGGTTCGATCATGAAGTGGAACCCAAAGCTATTGGGAAACTCCTTCTCCATCAAGTGCAATGGTTATGCCGCTACAACCAAGCGCTTCCCTCTTACCTTGGACTGTTGTAGTTCTCCGTCTATCGGGTACTGTGGGCCTGCTGCTACCACCAAGCGCTCCCTCGTGCCATTACAACCAAGCGCTCCTCCGTCGTGGGTCTACCGCTACAACCAAGCGCTCCCCTGTGCCGCTACAACCAAGCACACCTCTATCATGGGTCTGCCTCTACAACCAAGCACTCCCCTGTGCCGCTACAACCAAGCGCACCTCTGTCATGGGTATGCCGCTACAACCAAGCGCTCCCCTGTGCCGCTACAACCAAGCGCACCTCTGTCGTGGGTCTTCCGCTACAACCAAGCGCTCCCCTGTGCCGCTACAACCAAGCGCACCTCTGTCGTGGGTCTGCCGCTACAACCAAGCGCTCCCCTGTGCTGCTACAACCAAGCGCACCTCTATCGTGGGTCTCCCGCTACAACCAAGTGCTCCCCTGTGCCGCTACAACCAAGCGCACATCTGTCGTGGGTCTGCCGCTACAACCAAGCGCTCCCCACTAGGCTATCCGTAACACACTGGGTCATTCGATCAGCAGTCGTCAAATCTCAACCGGCTCTAGGGTTCCGCACACAGCATGCTCGTTCTGGGAGGGTCTACTCCACGAGCTAAAAGGTCGATGCATCAACTGACATGCAGTCTGGAGTTGATGTATCCCAAGGTGTACTGTAGTGGTCACTGCCGAAAACATGGAGGATTCTTGCACTGTTCTCATCATCGTTGCAGTCGAATCCACCGAGGATCTCTATATAGTCGTCGTCGTCGAAGTCGCTGTCGTAGACGGCGCGTCAATCGGACGCCCAGTCTGAGAGTTATTGGCTTTTTCGTCCCAGGGGCCCGGTTGGTTTTTAAGGCAAAACCAACCCGACCATACTCCACCTGCGTCTAAACCTCGGGTGGAGTGAGCCAAAAGATCTGTCTCACTTAGAGGAATCCACCAACGCTAACGGCACGTCAATCGGACGTCCGTAGCTCAAGATATGAGCGTTTCCGCTCCGAGGGCCCGGTTGGTTTCGTGTACGAACCAACCCGGCCGAACCCAAAGTAATCTGAAACCTTGAGTGCGATATACTGAAACGACCGTCTCGATCCAAGGATCATGTAGCCGCTGACGGTGAGTCGTTTGGAGGCCCGTAGATCAAGTTACGGACATTTGACCAAAAACGGTCCGAAGACGGGGGGTCTGGGCCCGGGCCGACCCGGCCCGACCCCCCCCCCCTGGGTCGGCCGAACCAGGTCGACCCGGCCGGACCCAGTCCGGCCCGGCCAGGGCTCGGCCGGCCCGGCCTGGCTCGGCCGAGCGGCCGGGCGACGTGGGGGGGAGCCGCCGCCCCCGCGTGACACCCCCGCGGCACCCGCGGGGTGTCGCCCTGGACGACCCGAGCGACGCGGGGGGGAGCCGCCGCCCCCGCGTGACAACCCCGTGCAACCCGCGGGGTGTCGCCCTGGACAGCCGGACGCGGCTTCAGACGCATCCCGCGCGCGCCGGACCCGCGCGGCCGCCGGTCCGCGGGCCACCGGAGTCACTCCGGTGGTCCGATTCCGTTCCCGCCTGCGCCGCTGCTCCTCCCGGGACTCGTTCTTCACTGCGGAACCATCAAACATCCGTTGTGTCATGTTCTGTCATCGCCCGTCAAATCTACACAACAACGAAGAACGGCGGAAGGTTGTTGGGACGTGTTCGTTTGTCCCGCACCCTCCACGTTAGAGATAAACAACGGGAGAAATATATTCAACACATGAATCAACAATTTTAATGGATTAAAATTGTTCTTATTGTCCGGTTCTTCACTTTTAAAAGAAACGATCACGGGAAAAAGGAATTATTGACAACAACCCCTACCTCATAGTCGTCATCGTACGCACGTTCTTCGCGGATTTGTTCGTCGCGGAAGGAGGGGATCGTCGCGTCGTCGCGGAAGGGCGTCGCATCGTCGTGGAATCCGGCGTTGAGTCGGCGAACTCAACGGACCAAGAAACAACAGATTTAATTTAATTATATAAAATTAAATCCGTGTTTTGTTAAAAAAACACAAGGGAGATTTAAGAGAATCCCGAAGTCTCTTACCTCAAACAGCTGATCAAAGATTTCATTGCGGAGGAAGAGACGTCGCAGAAGAATGTTGCAGGAAGGAAACGTCGGCGTTGCGGAACACGGCGTCGCGTCGTCGACTTCCGCGGGTTCGGCGTTCTTCGTCGGAGGCCGACGTTCTTCGTGTTCTTCGCATTCTTCGCGAAGGAGGATGAAGGCTCAAGAACTCTGAAAAAACCTCTCAATGAGTAATCCTCCAAAAAGACTTGTTGGTCTTATTTTATTATTACACCAACAAACGAAAAAGGTAAGTAACGACCCATCAATTCGTTGAATTAATTCAACGAAAGAAACCGCCCATTTAATTCATGAAATAAACTGCCCAATTAAATTGTGCGTTACGGATTTAAGAAAATGCGTCAGTTGACTTTCATAATGACGGGTTTTCGTGGGTGCGTTACTTAGCGGAAAGAAACGGCAGGGCTCGTGCGGGCCCCACCTCACAAATATCCTACCATGAGGGTAGGATATTTCTGGATAGCACCCTATCTGTTTTAACTCAGTTTAAGTGGCTTTCAAGTGGGTTCAAGTGGCATAAGTGAAATAAAATAAAGTTGTCGAACAAATTATTTTATTTTTAAACTTTAAGCCAAAAAATTAAAAACCACACCCGAGCAAATGCAACTCCAGAAGAGGCGTTTCTAAGAAAATATCGGTGCTGCGATTTCATCGGTGCCCTCAGAATTCGATTCTGGGCACCAGTTCAAAAGTTAGAAAAACCCGCTCGTCTGTTCACTGAACGTACCCGAGCCAAACTTCGGAAAATGATTCCGGGCACACCGGGCCTCGGAATTAGGCGCCGTCAGAAACTGTGTTCTTGTAAAATTCCAAACAAAATTAAGAAAAAAAAATTCCTTGAAATTTCTGGGTATTTACATTCTTCTTTAGTTGTTTCATTATGAAGTAATAACATCAGTATCACTAATATACTGATATGTTATTACAAGTATGAAACAACCCTATTTCACCATCTATCCATCCTACGGAAAACGAAATCACCGTGCGTGCGTACGTACGGAATACCGTCTCCACGCCGTGGTGTAATCTATTTTCCACCACCACCTTACTTGGATGGGTATAATGGTGTAAATAATGACTGTATATTACTATTTTAAAGTGATATTGATTCTTAAATAGTATATATACACTCCAATACAATTCCATGATCATCAGAACGATATCATCGCTCGTGCGTACGTACGGAATACCATCTCCAAGATGTGATGCGACTCATTCTACATGATCTTCATTTGAATAATGATTATATAAATGAATTGAATGAATGAATATGATATAATTACACCAATACAATTATGGAAATGAGGTATTTATAACCTAAAAAGAAGAATAAGAATTTATTCGACAAAACACGCATAAGAAAAAAAGTAATAAACACCCGAATAACAAGTAGCAATGAAATATTACCAATAATAAGCTAAGAATATGACCATATATGATATCATAACCATGAGTATGATTCTGGAATAATTAAATGACATTATTTAAATCATTATACAGGAGGTTCGGACACTTACGAACAAAATCGGACCTAAGGTAAGGGAAAATATCACAATCTCATTTTTATCCGAGATTGTTTATACTTTGGTATTTACTGGGGTGTATTTTATCATCCACATCCATTTTCCATAAATATTTAATATTGTTTCCATACACCTACAATTTTTTAAATCCAATTTTACCCTTCGGTGAGTTTTTAGTAAAGTATATGAAAGGAATATTTTTTTGTTTTTTGTACGAAGTACTTCTTGACTTTTCCGACAAAAGTACGAGGAGAATGTTTTTTTAACTTATACGGCACGAATGGATTTTTAAAAAATTATTTCCAAGAAGCTTACTTTACAAGTTTTCATGTTTATTTTTAATAAACTTCTTTTAGTTTATAATTTTATGACATGTTAAGAAAGGAAAAGTGTTTTTGAAGTAGAAAGGATATTTTCCTCAAGAATGGAGTTCAAGTGTTTTATCGAAATTATTTTCCATCTAAGATAATAAAGGAATCTGTTTATTTTCCTATTATTACATTGATTTTACTATGTTGTGATGGAATTATTTTTATGAATTCCTTTATCTTGTATGAATTGTTTTATGATGTCA
The DNA here is from genome assembly GCA_963277665.1 of Viscum album. Taxonomy (NCBI): domain Eukaryota; kingdom Viridiplantae; phylum Streptophyta; class Magnoliopsida; order Santalales; family Viscaceae; genus Viscum; species Viscum album. The sequence continues at coordinate 810,857,612 of OY728122.1, read as the reverse complement.
CGATGTTTAAGATTCCCATTTTTATTACATGGGTTATTCTATGATGTATGGTTTATGATTTTGTGGCACACATAAGAATGGTATCATTATGAGATGGGTGGGACCTATATCTCCCTCCAATGCATTGTGTAAATATTTTATATCTCATGAGATAGACCTGGCTGGAACGGCAGGTTAAACCGGTTTAGTGAAATAGGACTAAAACGAGGAGTGAACTCCGTTCAGAAATGGACTTTGTCCACTAAGATTGTCTTGGCCATGAGTATTGACTAATAAGAAATGATTCTCTATGATTATGTGTGTATGCCACAAAGTTTCATTTTTTATGTTATGATTATTGGGATTTCATTTCGCTACTATGATTTATCCCATGTTATGAAATTATGCTCTCTTTTGCAGGTTAAGATTTCCAAAATGTTATGTTCTTATGAATATGATGTGATTGATTTTTGTTTTGTTTACCCTTACTGAGCATTTGAGATCACCCTTTTGAATGTTTTATTTCCCGCAGGTCAGGAAGAAGGTTATTAAGTAGGATATGCCAAAAGTGACTCTAGATATGATGAAATAAATGGGGGACAATGTAGATGCTTTATGAACCAGTTGTTTATGTTTCCCAGTTTCTAAAGACACTATACCTATACGGTCCTTTCCTGGTTTTGTTATATGTTGTAATAAGTGTGCTTTAATTCTGAAGTCATAACAATTTATGTAAAGTATGGGTTGTTATAGTTGGTATCAGAGGGAGCTTATAGTCAACCTTTGGAAACTAGGATGTGAAAGCCTTAGTAAGAACCCTAAGGATAAATCTAAGCATAGAACACAATCTTAGTGTTTTAGAAATGGCCATGAATAACCTAGGATAAGACCTTAAGTGTGAAATTTTATTCTTGATTATATGGTTTTCTTATTATAATTAGTGTTACTCACACTATTCTTCTTGGTTTCAGTCAATGGCTGGAACCCGAAGGAACCGTGTTAATGCGGAATGTGACGGGCAATGCAATGATTGTCCCCCTGAGAAACCAAACATTATGGGAGCTGGAATGCAAAATCTTGTAGCCATGCTCACACAACTTTCTCAAGCTATGAATAATGCAGGACTTCCAAACGAGCAATGGAAGGAGCAAGATTCTGTTGAATCCTTCATGAGGCAGCGTCCACCTTCATTCAGCGGGTCTACTGATCCATTAATTTCTAAACAATGGATTAGTAATAATGAAAAGATATTTTCAGTTCCTCAATGTTCTGAACATGATAAAGTCATCTTAGCAGTGTATCATTTGGAAGGTGATGCTGATTAGTGGGGGAATCTTATCAAGAATACGAGGCAAAGATATGAAATTGAGTCCATGGAATGGGATGAGTTCAAGAACATATTTTTCAATAAGTACTTCCCTCTTATTCTCCGAACAAAGATGGAGAAAGAGTTTTTTGAACTATAGCAAAAGGATGATGAATCTGTTGGTACATATGACGCAAATTTTACAATACTTACAAGGTACGCTTCTGGTATTATTATCCAACCTGAGAGTAAGATCGATCGATTCTTTAGTGGCTTAAAACCAAGTCTTCTAAGGGCCTTATCCATAAGGGACTTCAATAGCTATGAGGAAATCGTTCGATGTGCTCTCAAAGTTGAGATGGAGATTGGAGTAACCCATCAGTTGTATGGGTTTGATAAGAAGAGGAAAATGGAATTCAAAGGAAAATCTAAAGAGCACACTGAAAAGAAGATGAGCTTTCCCTTATGCTCAAAGTGTGGAAAGAAAAATGTAGGGATTTTTCTTAAAGGGACAAGTAAATGTTTCAAATGTGGAAAGGAAGGTCATCGGGCATTTGAATGCTGCAATGATGGGAAGAAGATGTCTAATGATGCAAACAAAGGAAGGGACACATAGAATGAACCTACTACACTTCAATGTTTCAAGTGCAAGGAGATGGGGAATTATTCCAATAAATGCCCTAATCCAAGGGTTGTTTATGAGGATCGACATGAACAAAATCTTAAGTCTAAAGACAAAGGAAATCCACATGCAATTTCTATTAGCGATGTGGTGTACGATAACGATGTGGTGAAAGGTACACATACCATCCACTCTAAAGTAGAAAATGTTTTATTTGATTCTGGATCCACCCACTATTTTATTTCTGAAGATTATTCTAAGGATATCACAGTATTACCTCAACAATTATATGTTGAGTTAGCTGTGACAACACCTAATGGAACAACAGTCGCATCAAAAGTTTATAATTCTTCCCCGATTGAAGTTTGTGGGAAAGTGCTTCCTAAAAATCTTGTGATCCTTCCTATAGTGGAATTTGATGTGATTCTTGGCATGGATTGGCTTTCTTTATATGGAACTCATATCAATTGACAAAGAAGGGAAGTCACATTTCATCTTCCAGATCAATCTATGATCTTCTATCGATGCAAGGATGAACATAACCTTCCAGTGGAAATTTCTTCCATCTTATGGGTCTTTATTCCACTAAATGAGGGTTATTTATCTCAAATGGTTGGTGGGAAACTCACAATTAATAATATTCCCATTGTACGGGAGTTTGATGATATCTTTCTGGAGGAATTGTCGGGTCTTCCACCAAATTGTGAAGTTGAGTTTTCAATAGAACTCGTACTGGGTGCTTTTCCTATTTCAAAGACACCTTATAGAATGGCCCCAATTGAGTTGTAGGAATTGAAGAAGTAACTCCAAGAGAATCTTGATAAAGGATTCATACGCCCTAGTGCGTCACCTTGGGGAGCACATGTTCTGTTTGTTAAGAAGAAAGATGGATCAATGAGACTCTGCATTGATTATCGAGAACTTAACAAGATCACTATCAAGAACAAATATCCTCTCCAACGCATTGATGACCTATTTGACCAACTACGCGGATCTCAATACTTTTCCAAGATTGATCTTCGTTCAGGGTATCATCAATTAAGGGTCAAAAGGGAGGATATACCAAATACGGCTTTCCGTACAAGGTATGGACACTATGAATTTATAGTGATGTCATTTGGTCTTACTAATGCCCCTGGTATCTTCATGGATCTGATGAATAGAGTCTTTAGAGACTACCTTAATCAATTTGTGGTAGTCATTATAGACGATATTATTATCTATTCACAGAGCAAGGAAGAACATGAAGATCACTTGAGAATTATATTGAAGACCCTTAGAAAGGAGAAGCTTTATGCCAAATTTACCAAGTGTGAATTTTGGCTTCAAAAAGTTGCATTTTTGGGTCACATAATCTCAAAAGAGGGGATATCTGTGGATCCAGCAAAAACAGAGGTTATCGAAAGATGGTTGAGACCAAAAATAGTAACTGATATCCAAAGTTTTCTTGGTTAGGCTTGATATTATCGACGTTTTGTGAATGATTTTTCACAATTATCTAATCCACTCACCAGGTTGACTCGAAAAGGAGTTAAGTTCATGTGGACGGAAGAATGTGAAGAGAATTTCAAGGAGTTGAAAAGAAGGTTATCCAGTTCACATGTACTCACACTTCCTTGTAGTGTAGAAAGGTTTGTGATCTACAGTGATGCATCCAAGAAGGGACTGGGATGTGTTCTCGTGCAAAATGATATGGTGATAGCTTATGCCTCATGACAACTGAAAATCCATGAGCAAAATTACCCAACTCATGATTTGGAGTTAGCTGCGGTAATCTTTTCATTAAATATTTCGAGGAATTATCTTTATGGAGAAAGGTGTGACATTTATACTGATCATAATAGTTTAAAGTATATTTTCACACAAAAGGAGATGAATATGAACCAAAGAAAATGGTTAGAGCTGATTAAGGATTACGACTCCTCAATTCATTACCACCCTGGGAATGAAAACAAGGTGGAAGATGCATTAATTTGACAACACCATGCCATTTTATCCATGATGAGGGTCGCAAAAGATCCAATATTTATGGATTTACAAAGGATGGATCTTGGAATTATAATGGAAGGGGGAAAATCATATCTTTCTCAAATGAATGTTCAACCATCTATACATGTGAAGATTAAAGAGGCGCAGAAAGAAGATGCAGAGTTACAAAAGAAGGTGAGAAATATTCCTGAATTAAACCTTTATTTTGATGGGATAATAAAGTTTAGGAATCGGGTTTGTGTTCCCCCCATCCCAGAATTAAAGATGGAGCTGCTGGATGGGGCTCATAGTTCTTCATTCTCTATTCATCTTGGAAGCACGAAGATGTATAGGGACCTGAAAGAGTACTTCTAGTGGGATGGAATGAAAAGAGATGTTGATGAATATGTCTCTTGATGCATGGTTTGTCAGCAAGTTAAAGTTGAGAGACAGAAGTCTAAGGGGATGTTACAACCATTACCCATACCCGAATGGAAATGGGAAAGCATCACTATGGACTTTTTCACAGGACTTCCTAAAACATCCAAATGCAATAATGTTATCTGGGTCATAGTTGATCGTCTTACAAAGTCTTCACACGTCATTGCTATTAGAGAGGATTTCTCTCTAGATCGGCTTGCCAAGAAATATGTAAAGGAAGTGGTAAGATTTCATGGAGTACCACTTTCTATTATATCTGATCGGGATCCTAGATTTACCTCGAAGTTCTGGCGAAGTCTTCAACATACTCTGGATACGCAGTTGAGTTTCAGCACTGCTTATCATCCTCAGACAGACGGTCAGTCTGAGAGAACAATTCAAACTCTAGAAGATATGTTGAGAGCTTGCTCTATGGATTTCAAAGGTGGTTGGGATCAACACCTACCTTTGGTGGAATTTTCTTATAATAATAGCTTTCACTCCAGTATTTAGATGGCTCCTTATGAATAACTCTATGGAAAGAAATGTAGGACTCCAACTTGCTGGGATGAAGTTAGAGAAATAAATCTATTAGGACCTGATCATGTTGATGAGATGGCAGAAAAGGTCCGATCTATTCAACAAAACTTAAGAGCAGCTCAGAGTCGACATAAAAGTTATGTCGACAACCGAATAAAAGACCTAGAGTTTGAAGTGGGTGATAAAGTGTTCTTACGAATATCTCCCTGGAAGAGGGTCATGAGATTTGGAAAGATGGGGAAGTTGAGCCCTTGATATATCAGTCCTTTCGAAATAATGGATCGTGTTGTAAAGGTAGCTTACCAATTGACGCTTCCACCTTATCTCTCTTAAGTTCACGATGTGTTCCATGTATCTCTCCTGAGAAAGTACATACCTGATCCTTCACTTGTACTCATCTCAGAAGTTGTACCGCTGGAGCAAGATCTTTCTTATGAAGAACAGCCGATAGAGATTCTGGATTGTAACAAAAAAGTCCTACGAAACAAGACCACACGATTGGTGAAAGTTTTATGGAGAAACCACCAATTAGAAGAAGCTACATGGGAGCTTGAGGATATGATGAGGGAGAGTTATCCTCATCTTTTTGTTACAAAGTGACGAATTTCGAGGGGAAAATTCATTATAAGGGGGGTAGAATGTAACGCCCGAGACTATTGTGAGAAATATTTTGTTTTTATCAAAGGAATCTTTCACTACACACAACACTAGCTTGTCTTTCTGTACACGCAACTGAGGCCTTCCTCAATAGCTTGCATTGTACGCAATACCGAGTTTCACTAAACAATGATATGCTATTAAAATATTATTAAAACTAGCCGTTATGAATAGTAATAACCACTTTTTTAAATTTTATAATTTTCATTTTTCAAAATGTACTTCATTTTTGGATTCGGAATATCGAAATTAGCCTAGGGTGAAATTTTGGTATTTTTCTGAAAACTTTCAATTTTTGATGAATAGTGAAACCACTAAGTGGTAGTTAAAAAAACGGAATTTTTCATAAAACGTAATTTTACCACTTCTGTGAGTGGAATTTCAAAAATCCGAGAGACACGGTTAATATCAAGGACTAAAATGTGGTTCAATGAGATGAAAATAATTTTTGGTAAATAGTAACTTTTTACTTTTTTTTACCATGGTTAAAAGTAAATAGTGCAATTAAGGGTAAAATTGTTATTATTATTACCCTAACACATGTTCTAATTCTATTGGATAAGTTTAATTCGACCAAAAACAACCTTAGGAATAAAATATGACCATTTAGGCCCACTTGGATTAGATTAGGACATTTATTATTAATTTATTTAAAGAAGGGTTAAAATAGTTAAAATCAAAGTTTAATAAGTAAATAATTTTTAATATGGGGTTATACATAAGATAAATTCGACTATAATTATTAATTAGAAAGATAAAAAAATTTCCTACAGAATGGGATTTTATTTATAATTTTTAGACATTAAATAATTCAATTTATTTATGACACAACGATGATGCAGTAATTATCTTATTAATGAAATATTGACATAATTGATGTTATAAATACCAAAATAAATTTAATTTGAGACTTTTAATGAATTAAAATAATTTTATAAGTTAATATGACATGTTATTAGTGATTTAATAAACTTGGTTCGAACTAATCATTCTGTTATGATTTTCACAAAAATCAATTACTAAATAGTGTCAAAATTGACATAAAATAGTGTTTAAAACAAATATTATATTATTAGTTGTTATTTTATTCCTAAAAAACTAAGGTTCTTCCAAATGACATAGATAAGGTTATATATATTAATAATAAACAACTTGAGGTTCTTTTGTCTTGATATAGTATATATAATAACCTTATAGTGTAAGAAAACAAGAAGACACGGTAAAAGTTAAATTATCTAACTTAATGTTGAATCTAAATGATAAGGTTAGAATTGATACCTAAACTTGTATAAATTCTATTGGATGAGATGATTTCTACCCATACCCAACTTATCTTCGAAATATATCAATTTGGAGCTATTAAAATCCGAATTTGACTTTATAATAAAATAATAGTTTTTGTTATTCCAAAGGTTCCCCTCTCGTCCCTTATAAAAGGGCACCTCCTCCCTCTCTTCCTCACACCACTTTGAGCCTTAACGCTTGGCCAAAACCTAAAAATTTCTTCTCTCCACTTCCCTAGATACATCCTAGTGGTCCTGGTCTTCTTAAAAGACCAATTTTAGTTCCTTAAAAGGAGGTCTCAAAGAAGCGCTTCAAAAAAGAGGTAATGTCTGTTACCGATTCTTTCAAATTTATTTCTTCTTCCACTTATTCTTCTTTAGTTGTTTCATTATGAAGTAATAACATAAGTATCACTAATATTCTTATATGTTATTATAAGTATGAAACAACCCTATTTCACCATCTATCCATCCTACGGAAAACGAAATCACCGCGCGTGCGTACGTACGGAATACCGTCTCCACGCCGTGGTGTAATCTATTTTCCACCACCACCTTACTTGGATGGGTATAATGGTGTAAATAATGACTGTATATTACTATTTTAAAGTTATATTGATTCTTAAATAGTATATATACACTCCAATATAATTCCATGATCATCAGAACGATATCATCGCTCGTGCGTACGTACGGAATACCATCTCCAAGATGTGATGCGACTCATTCTACATGATCTTCATTTGAATAATGATTATATAAATGAATTGAATGAATGAATATGATATAATTACACCAATACAATTCTGGAAATGAGGTATTTATAACCTAAAAAGAAGAATAAGAATTTATTCGACAAAACACGCATAAGAAAAAAAGTAATAAACACCCGAATAACAAGTAGAAATGAAATATTACCAATAATAAGCTAAGAATATGACCATATATGATATCATAACCATGAGTATGATTCTGTAATAATTAAATGACATTATTTAAATCATTATACAGGAGGTTCGGACACTTACGAACAAAATCGGACCTAAGGTAAGGGAAAATATCACAATCTCATTTTTATCCGAGATTGTTTATACTTTGGTATTTACTGGGGTGTATTTTATCATCCACATCCATGTTCCCTCAATATTTAATATTGTTTCTATCCACCTACAATTGTTTAAATCCAATTTTACCCTTCGGTGAGTTTTTAGTAAAGGATATGAAAGGAATCTTTTCTCATTTTTCGTACGAAGTACTTTTTTACTTTTCCGATAAAAGTATGAGAAGAATGTTTTTTTAACTTATACGGCATGAATGGATTTTTAAAAAATTATTTCCAAGAAGAATATTTTAAAAGTTTTCATGTTTATTTTTAATAAACTTCTTTTATTTTATAATTTAATGACATGTTAAGAAAGGAAAAGTGTTTTTGAAGTAGAAAGGATATTTTCCTCAAGAATGGAGTTCTAGTGTTTTATCGAAATTATTTTCCATCTAAGATAATAAAGGGTTCTGTTTCTATCCCTATTATTACATTGATTTGACTATGTTGTGATGGAATTATTTTTATGAATTCCTTTATCTTATATGAATTGTTTTATGATGTCACGATGTTTAAGATTCCCATTTTTATTACATGGGTTATGCTATGATGTATGGTTTATGATTTTGTGGCAAACATAAGAATGGTATCATTATGAGATGGGTGGGACCTATATCTCCCTCCAATGCATTGGGTAAAGATTTTATATCTCATGAGATAGACATGGCTGGAATAGCAGGTTAAACCGGTTCAGTGAAACAGGACTGAAATGAGGAGTGAACTCGGTTCAGAAATGGACTGTGTCCACTAAGATAGTCTTGGCCATGAATCTTGACTAATAAGAAATGATTCTCTATGATTATGTGTGTATGCCACAAAGTTTCATGTTTTAAGTTATGATTATTGGGATTTCATTTCACTACTATGATTTATCCCATGTTATGAAATTATGCTCTCTTTTGCAGGTTAAGATTTCCAATATGTTATGTTCTTATGAATATGATCTGATTGATTTTTGTTTTTTTACCCTTAATGAGCATTTGAGATCACCCTTTTGTATGTTTTATTTCCCCCAGGTCAGGAAGAAGGTTATTAAGTAGGATATTCCAAAAGGGACTCTAGATATGATGAAATAAATGGGAGACAATGTAGATTCTTTATGAACCAGTTGTTTATGTTTCCCAGTTTCTAAAGACACTATACCTATAAGGTCCTTTCATGGTTTTGTTATATTTTGTAATAAGTGTGCTTCAATTCTAAATTCATAACAATGTATGTAAAGTATGGGTCGTTATAAAACCACTAACAACAAATAAAAATAAAAAAATAATATGGAATCATTTACTGTAATAATTTTACCATAATAACGATTCCACCTAAAAATAAAATAATGAACTATTCTCCCATAATCTTATCGACCATTCCACCATCGATCCCTAAAATCTCCCAGAACTCAAAATAAGATAAATCAATTTCCCAAAAAACCCCACTTTCATACTAGAAACCACTGGACACCCTTAATCAAACAAGAATAATAAGGGTAAGATGAGAAAAAATGGATATATCCCAAAACATTAACACCCAATACATAATTATGACCTCATAATTATATGGTCCAACTAAACTATTTATCCTATAATAATCCTAAAAAATGCATACATTAATCAACGTAATCATATGCTACCCATACCAACATTAAAATAATATTTGATAAAAGGATATAAAGATTAAAACTTCTCATATGACACCCTTCCCCAATCACGTTCCATATAGCATAACCACATCACATTAGAAATATAACGACCACCTAATATTTGTCTATATTAAGAATATTTTCCTGAATATTATGGTATAACAACATCATTTACATTCACTGGTCTCAATATTATAATGAAAATAAAATAAATTCCCCATATGAACCCCTAAGAATAGGTACCCAATATCCATAAACAATTACACACCATCTTCTAACATCCCAAATCTATTCCCATCCATTTACTCTAACAAAAGAAAAGAATAAATTTCATCAAAAAATAATGGGATACTTTACATGGAATTATTTATGTAATGACACTAAATAGCCAATGAATAATTAATTTAAAGGAATGTTTGGATGAAAACATAGAAAATAAACTATTTATATTTACTTCATGCAATGGATGTTAATTATATATAACCTCTACCTCAAAACACAAAAAAGGTTTATAAATAACCATATCATTGAGTTAGTCTTTCATGGGCATAGTTACACAATAAAACCACTAAATCCAATGTCAATCCTCATCACCACCCAACTAACTAGGACCGATACATTCTCTATCTTTATATCCATTCAAATAACATATCTAGGAACTTATATGAAAATATGGAAAAAAATTAAATAGTATTTTATATTTCAATTTCAAAAAAAGATAAAAAATTTTGTGCTAAATTATAATGAAATTTTGGGGTTTACCTGCTCAATCAATATATCAATAGAAGAATAGTCACTATGGGTACAACTAGTAATCATTTAATATAATTAAACAAATTATTTTTGTACATTAATGAACTTCACATCATAGAATATAATGTAGATATATACTCCAACAACATCATGTTTGTAAAAAACCCATAATAATCCATAGGGAAAACAATCCTTAATTCATTTAGATTCTATATAGTTGAATTATTGTTATTTTTCATGGTAGTTAAAAGTTTCCATATTTTGAAAAAAAGTTGTTATTATTACTAATATATAAATAAATTTATTTATTTTAAAAATTGAACATATAATTATTACCCTTTATTATCATAAGGAAGAAATAACATTGACCGACTACTCTGTTAATATAGAGCTATCGTGTGATGAAACTAATAAATTAGAAGAGAGTGCACTATATTATTATGGGTGGGAGGTAGAGGGAATGTACAAAATTATTGGAGGGAGATGGAGAATATGAATGATAATGAAAGAAGGTATTTATATGTAATCTGATATTCTATTAGTAGGTATCCCAAGGGATTATCATGTGACACTGATGAAGTCAATATGATCATGGGGATATCAACTACAAGTCAACTATGATCTGTGAATCACCTATTCCGTTGAATTTGATTCAATTAAAAAAGTAAAAAATATGAAAAATTATATTTCAATATATTATTTCATGAAAATAAAATTATATTTCATAAAAGATTCACAATATTTGAAAATTAATAATATTTAACATAGGTAGTTTGATAAGAAAATTGATAAATTCTAATACAATCGTTTTTCCTTCAATCAGGTCATTATCCAAATCCATCATTAAATCATACACTTAATCCACCCATGATACAATAATATAATCAATATCATTTAGGAAAATTAAACCAATTTATTTTTGTATATGTGATTCAATATTAAAAGATAAATCTTCCACACCATCACCCATATAATATAAATCTATTTTTTATATCAACAACTGTACTCCACCATTTATCAATGACATATTCATAATAATATACCACTTTATCTTGTAATGAACCGATATAAATATCATTTACATCATGGAAACTGATAGCCGTATAACAAGAGAAGTTCAAAAAATTAGTCATTAATGAATATATTTTAATACACCCGATAATATCAATCGACTTTCCATTGAAAAATGAAAAAAACATCATGGTAATTTATTTCAATAACACTATTCAACAATATAGATTATCCCACTTTTGAACCATTAAATAAAAAATATTATGTCTTTTTTAACCGCATTCCCAATCAACTATATGACATTTTAATCTATTCACATTATAACACAAAACATTTTGTCCATTCGTAGGATGTGTCATTATAGAAAAATAAATATTTTGACAACATATACCTTGTATCAGTATTAATGATCTCAAAAATATAATATACATTATTATATATAAAATATATATATATCAACTGAATATTTGCATTGAATGCAGTAATTATGAGCATACACTGTGTGAAAATCATTCAATCAACTATTTATTAACAACATTTGATATATATATCACATTTCGTGTTGGAATTCTCATATGAATCATTGTTTTAATCTTTAAATATTCAATTACTAAATCTATAATTTCACCATTATGTAGTACATATTGATGTCATTTTAGTAATTCAATTTCATTTTGTGTAATTTTTTAAATCTTTATGACTAATCGTCTAGTATATGGAAGGATTTTTTATTTCCCTTGTAGATTATATTTGGTAGATATATCAGGATCTCATACAACTTGATTGAATCTTGAAAAAATATCATCCATGTATCTAGAAGAATCGGTACCATACACCTATTTTAAATATCCTTCAAAAATAAATCTTTTATTTTTTGATTTATTTTTCACATATAATTTCAATCATCCTTGGTATCTATTGAATAAAATAAATAAATCATAGTTACATACATGATTAAGAATAAAAAATGGTTTACGTAATAGTAAATTCATATAAATAATGTATCTATAAATTGGAAACAACCATTGCTAATGTATGATATCTTTTAATTTATTTCACATAGCCATGTACATATTTAAATTCACCATGACTATACAAATAATAGTGGAATGATCGTCCACACTCCACAATGTGGTAGCAATAATCTAGCCCAAATCATGTTAGGATCATATGGTTGTTGAGTTTTCTCACCTATTTGTCTTAAGAATGTGTTGAATTTGAGCATAACTACTATATCTAATATTAGTAAAAATATACACAATTCCATTGGTAGTAACTATTGTAATAGTTTACGTGAATATATAATTTTAAATAATTGTATCCTATGATTAATTAAGTTTAAATACCATTATATGTTACCTAAATACCCATTAGATACTTTTATATGTTTTAAAATTTGATGGATTATATATTTTTCCTTATTTAACCTTTAAAAAATTAACAAATCATACATTCCATTCTCATCTGGCCATATATCATGGTTTTTATTCATTTTTAAATCCTTCTAATCATTGAGATGTTGATTTGATTTTCCATGCTCAATGTGAATATCAATTTGTCACAAAAAATCATCTTAATATTCTTAAATCAAGATTATGATACATAAAATTATATTTTCAATATGGAATATTGTAGAATATTTTTTCCTCCATTATTTCCTTTTGATTTAATCTAATGATTCAATTCAAACTCATTTCCCAGTATAATTCAATTAATCATCCTTCTGAAATATTGTTCCAACATTCATTAGATGTTCCAATATTTTTAATCATTTCAATAACATTAGAGGAGTTCTATGAAAAAAAAATACCCATTATATTTGGACATGATTAACAAGGTCCTCATGAAAAATGTTATGAAATAAGAAGCATGATTTTCTTATAGTAAGGAAGTCATTCAGGATCAAAATAAATTTTACAATTAGTAAATACCTATCCTATGTAACTGTCCCCAGATAGATATGTTCCCATGTATAGGTAAGTCACTAATGGTCCACATTATATCAGTTTTCATTTTTAACATTGTTCTTGAAGATTCATCATATATCTCAATACAGTTTCTCCATAACTCTTAAAATTTTTCAATTTGAGGATGAAAATATTAACCAATATCATTTCTAGGAATTTGTTTCCAATAATATTCATTAATATTAAGAAATAAATTTGATTCATTCAAATCCATTGAGGGAGATTTTAATGTATAAAAATAACAATCGAAATGTTATAATTAGTACATAAAGACCCAATTAGGCTAAATCCCTCAGCCCCACATCCAAATCTCACTTTCTTAAGTTATGATGGGAAATTTGTTTGGGATGAATTATATTTATGAAAAGGTATTTAATATATTGTATATCCCAATAAACCATCATTTTAATAATCAATATATTGAAAATTCATGTTCTCAGCAATTATGGTTTAAATGAATAATTGTTTTAATCAAGGTTTTAAATTAATGAAACACATAACTATTATTGGTTCAATATTTTTCTTCTCTGTAGTAGTATTATATTGATTCAGACATCTATCATCACTAATTGGCAACCATCTATAAAGTGATCATTTTATCCAATACTTTCTACATCATTCCCTACCCTAATAAAGCATATACTCATTTTAAAAACTATGTACTTTTTATAATTCTTAACAATATTATAAAAAAAATCTATACCATAACAAGAACTGGGGAATATAGATTCATAAAATTTTCCATGAAACAAATTCCATTATCATGTAAATCACCTTTTTTAAAAAAATTTAAAAATCATTTGTTATAGTAAATATTTAGTAGAGTAAAAATTAATGAATATTTTATATATCCTCTATAAAGATCGTGATATCAATCATCAAGTAGATCATAGAACTCATTATTCTTCTTAGTGAAGTTTACTCTCACATTAGACATTATTACATCAAGAGGTGGTTCAAATGAATTTTCAAATTTTGGATTTTGTTTTCCTACAGTAAGAAATATAAATTTTTAAGTAAGTATTTTAATCACCCTTGAATGATTTTACTAATATGTTATAATGTCAAATATGTTCCCTTGAAATGTCAAAATAATTGATTAAATAGTTTTATATTTCATTATCCCTTGTTGACTAAGATAGGTGATCATTATATTGACTAACAACACTAATCAAACATCCTATAACGTTTGATTATCCATTTGAAATTGGACACAAATATTGATAAGGGGATTTACTCAATATGAAATTTTCATGAACATTATATATATTCAATAATAATCTAAATTATATATGGTTAATTCGCAAAAAATTATCTTAGAAACAAACTGATTGGAAATTGATAAATTTAAACACTCCTCCAAACCATTAACATATTAATGAGAGTCCCCCAGTAATGTGATATATCTTTTATACATATACCAATAATTGGATAGACATCATTTTAAAAATTATAAAACAATAAAGAAATTATTCCATTTAAAGAACAATTACTAATTTATTCAGAAAAACAATGTAAAAAATTCCTTATAAATCTTAATTTTCTTTTTGTTTTTGGAAAATGTAATTTTTCATTGATTTTACTTTGAATTTATATTATCCATAAAATATTTATTTCTTTTCTATAATAATTTTTAATTGTATGAAAATGAAAAATTGATGTGATAATGTGATGTTACGAAAGTATCATGTAATTCAATAACCTTAAAATCCTCACTAAGATATAATTATTAAATCAACTGAAAGTCAAATAAAACCACATTTCAATTTATATAAATTATTACATAATATCTAAAATATTAAGAGTAGAATGTCATAATATTTTTTCAACAATGATTTTAATTTAGAGTACAAATGATAAAATAAAAAAATTGAATGTAAAAAATATTAAATTGACTAGTATATATTATCGAAGTCACAAGATTCTAATGATATTGGTTTCCAATAAATTTGTGTGATGGAATGGGATGATGAATATAGATGGTGAAAGTGTAGAATGAATAAAAAAATATTTAAGGTATAGGGCTCAGAAGCGGTGGATAGAGCTTAGTGACTCAGAGGTGGTGGTGAGTTTATGAGGGGTCAGGGTAGTGAAAAACATGATGGCAGGGGATATGAGCAGAGAGGGGTATTGACAACTCAATGAACTTTGATTGGGACATGAAAATGAGGTCTCTCTAAGGGAAATAATATATCAATGGTAGATTATTGGGGATCCGCAAGATGTTATTGTGTTTGTATCATACTAAGGGGATTGGGAAGGGATTATGGGAGAAGTTTTGTATTGGGGGATATGTGAATAAAGAAAAGATATTTGGTTTTTTATTTTTTACAAAAAAATTGGCATTATTTTTTATAAAATAACCCCTAATATTTTAAAAAATTTTTTATGGTAATTTAAATAAACCTCATAAGAAAGTCGTTAAAGTATATTTTTTGGGAAGTGAGATTCAATTTGAAGGAGTTGATTCAAAGATAAAAGTAAGGGTTTTTATCCCATTTCTAATTAAATGAGGAAATACTTGTATTATGAATATATATTTTAATTACTAACACATTTACGTCTCTTATAATTTTTATGTTTTATACATTGTTGTTACAACTATATTTCTTGATCAGTCCTTAATATTCATTATATTTACTACCAATGATGTAAGGAGATTCTTAGCTTAATTTCAATTAGTTGAGGTTTATATTTTCACAATAAACTAGGAAATTATCTTATTATATTTCTTATAACATATGAATGTTTTATGTTTTAAATTATCTTCATTTATATGTACATACTGCTATTTAGCATAATATATTCTATGAATGATTAATACCTAAAATATTATGATATTTATAAGGGTTTTTTAAATTAAACTTCTAGATTGATATTATCTACGTCTAAATTACAATGTGGTTATTTTTTTGTTTATTATCACTAAAAATTATATATATTGTTATCGTACTATTATTTGTTGGGTTCCCATTTCTTCTTACAATTTCAATCCAACATTGTTTAATAATCCAATCGAAAGATTGCCTATAGGTGGATCAAACCTTATATATTTCTTTGGTATAGAATTTTAATCCCATAATTCTATACAGATTATGTCATTTTATATATTTTTTTGTATACAATTCGATAATTTTTTAAATACATATTATATTACGTATACATTATTTTATTTTTGTAAAATATTTTGTTAAATTTTTCTTCACATGTCATTTTCGACATTATTTGGAAAACTTAGAAAATAGTTGGTTTTTATTGCTATTCACATGGATTAATTTCCCAAATTTTATTAAAAAATTATTATTCTATTTCATTTTTTCGAGTTTTTTCAATATAATATATATTTTGTAACACCCCAATATTTCATAGTACGTTATTTTTTCAAAGTAATTCAATAATTTTCACTACAGGCAACACCAAGTTCAAACGCACCATGAAATAGAAAACTAGCCATTCAAAAGCTATAATGAATAGAATTAAATGAATTTTGAACATTATATAATCCTTATAATTTTATATTCCATATTTTGAGTTTCGTAGAAATAATGTAAGAAAAAATTCATTTTTTAGATAAAAGATGTATTTTTCAAAAAAATATAATTTTACTTCTTTTTAATAGAGAACCCTATTTAAATATATTATTTGAAACTTTTATATATTCAATTTTACAAAATAAACATCTTATTTATAATTGGGACATAAGAATTTTGATTCAATAAATTTGTGGTGTTTGTCTGATAACTTTCATATTTTGGTGAATAGTGAAAAATACTAAATTTTAACTGTATTTTTTTTAATAAAAATAGTTTTTATCATTAAACTATGCATTTGAATGGTTAGTAAGTATAATTAGATTATATTTTTACCATTTAATCCAATGTTGGTCATTTAAAGTAATTTCACTTTGAAATAGGACATAAACAAGTGTTAGTCTTTTGATAGTTATTATTTCTTAAAATATGTTTTTTTGTTTTGAAAACAGGAATTAAATTTAGATTAATAAATGAAATTTATATAATTTTTTTTGTAAAATTTACTTTATTTTTGGATTCTGAATATTGAAATTAACTTAAGGTTAATTTTTTGTAATTTTCTGAAAACTTTCAATTTTTGATGAATAGTGAAAAACACAGAGTTATTGTTTAAAACCGACTTTTTATTTAATTAGTTATTTATTTTATTTAAATTAATTTAAGGTATACTTAGATACATAATACCTACATAAGTTCAATGTAATTAATTGAAGTCTATTTATAATAAATTTAGATATATAAAAATTTAATTGAAATTTTCACCATCTTTTACCCACCTCCTAGGAACATTTGCAAATTTATATAAAACATAATTTTAACACTTATGTGATTTGATTTTAAAAAATCCAAGAGACATGGTTGATATCTGTATGTAAAATGAGGTTCATTAAGATGAAAATATTTTTTTGGTGAGTAGTAACTTTTTAATTTTATTTACCACAATTAAAAGTAAATAGGGTAATTAAGGGTAAAATGATATTTTTATTACATTAACACATGTCCTAATTCTATTGGATAAGTTTAATTCGCCAAAGAACAACCCTAGGAATAAAATATGACCATTTAGGTCCACTCGGATTTGATTAGGACATTTATTATTATTTAATTCAATGAAGAGTTAAAAGTGTTAAATTCAAAGTTTAATAACTAAAACTTTTTTAATATAGGGATACACATAAGATAAATTCGACTATAAATATTCATTAGAAGTAAAAAAATATTTCCAACCTAATGGTAATTTATTTATGTTTTTTAGACATTAAATAGTAAAATTTATTTATGACTCATTGATGATGCAATAATTACCTAATTAATTAAATTTTAAAATAATTGTTCTTATAAATATCCAAATAAATGTAATTTGGGACTTTTTATGAATTCCACTAATTCTATCGGTTAATATTACATGTTAGGTTTGGTTAGAAGAATTGTATTTTAAGTAATAATGATATTATAAATTTATCAAAAACAAAATACCAAATAGTGTCAAAATTGACATAAAAGAGTTTTTAAAACAAATATTATATTATTAATTGACAATTTATTCCTAAAAATCCATGGTTTGGACAAAGGTCTTAAATAATAATATATATGTCATTAATGAACCACTTTAGGTTCCATTAAAAGTTTATATTAATATTATTAACCATATAATATAAAAATACAAAGAGACATGGTAAATGTCAAACTAATTAACTAAGAGTTAAATCTAAAAGATAATTTTAATATTTTGCCCCAAACCTATCTAAAACCTATTGGTTGAGTGTTATTCGACCCATACCTACCATATCCTTTAAATAATTCATTTTTAAGCCATTATAAACTGAAAAATATTTTATTATAAAATCATATTTCAATCTTTTCTTAAGGTGCCCGTCAACCCTCTTATAAAAGATCACTTTTCCTTCTCTCAAATTCACACCATAAAAGCCATTTGGCTCACCCAAACCCTACCCAAATATCCTACCAAATGTCCTCCCATTATCTTAGAGGCGTTACATTAGTCATAAATCCATCTTAAAGATCCCTTTTGATCAAATCAAAAGGAAGAACCCGAAAAGAGGTAAATATTTCATCACCTCTTTCAAGTTCATTTCTCCTTCCACATCCACATTCTTTATTGTTTCCATTATAAAATAATAACTCTATTATATTTTATATACTATTATTTTATTATAAATATGGTACAACCATATTAATTATTCTATCCATCCTTTGAATAAAATGTCACCATACGTGCTTACCTACGACATACCGTCTCCACGTCGTGGTGTAGTTGTTATTCAGTAAATTATTATTTGGATGGGTATAATAATGATGTATAATTGATTTAAATAATAAATATAACATGATATTGATTCTTTATATATGATATACCCTCCAATTATATATTTATTTTAATATCAAATGAATGAAATTCTCTCTCGTGCATACAAACAGATTATCGTCTCCACAAACACGATGAGATTCATTCCCCATCGTATCCATTGAAGAATAATTTTAATTTTATGATTAAAAATAATGTTTAAAGAATTAATATAATTATGAATACGAATAAGACACATCCTATCCATAATAAACATTACTTGTGTAAAAATGAAAATAAAGGAAAATGAATTAGTTAACACCCGAAACGATGATAATACTAAAATATTATTAACAAAGAAATATTAGAAGATCATATATTATATCATATTAATGTATATAGTGCTTGAATAATTTAATAACAATTAATTCACCATTATAAAAGAGGTTAACCTACCCTCAACCAAGTAAAATGACAAGGTAAGGTTTAATTCTAAAATCTCTTTATTATCCGAGGTTGTTTTTACATAAAGAATCTACTGTGACCTCTTTATCATCCACATCCATGTTTCAAAAAAAATGTATTTCAAAACATTTTTAATATTTACTATAAAATGATTAAAAGTAATTATACCCTTATTTGAACTTATATGTTTTGTAAGGAATCGTTAATTTGTTTTCCAAACAAGGAACTTTATGACCTTTTTGGAAACATTAATGTGAGAATGTTTTTTTATCTTATATGGCGGGTGCAGTTATTCTCCTCTGTTATAACATCATCAAAGCTTCCCATACAAGATTATAAGAATATTTACAAAATAAATGTTTTCTTTTATAATTATGTACCTTTAAATGATTTCAAAAAAGGAAAGTGATATTTCTCTCAAATAGTTTTGATTTCATCTATGCCATCATACTTTGATGAATTTTATACTTGTTTGAATTCGATTCATTATGATACAAATCTTCCATATTTTATTAAAGGTTTTGTGATATGTTTCACTGTGGATGTGTTATTTTTATACCATTCATGGTTTATGGTTAAAGTATTGACATTTCATATGCTAGTTTTAATACGAATGTTTATGTTATATTTCAACCTTTTCACATGAGGAATGTATTGGACTTAGTAAGTGATGGGTGGAGCCCGCTATAGCTCCTCAATGCATCAGTAGGTCTCATGAAACAACTATATGTATAATTTCACATTGCCTTTCCCATTTTGATATTTGGTTTTGGCTGAGGCCTTAAACATTTTTAGACATCTTGGTCGAGGCCTTGACAAAATGTTTCAGAATTTCTGGCATTATACATTACCTCATTATAAAAATAATATTATTTGTTCATGTGGAAATTCGACTAGTATATTACCCATGATTATGTTTTATTATGGAATTATTTACTCATCTCATTTTCCTGCCATAAAAGTATTCATGTTTATTATTTGAAATGGAATGGGGTTTCAATTATTCACCATGCTTAATATTTATGTTATCTTCCGCTATATTGCTTACCCTTACTAACCGTTTGAGCTAAACCCATTCTTATGTTTCATTTTCCCTTGATATGAAGAAGTTAGTTATGAGTGGCTTGCAGGCATAATCAAGGAATCGTGGATGTTTCAAATAGAATAAATTCATGTTGTATTTATTTTCATGTTGTAAAGTTGAACATATGATTGAATCTTCACTGAGGGAAAATGGACCTATACCCACAGTTTTCCAAAAAACTGTTGGTATAAGGTACCCCTATACCCACAGATTTAGAAAACCTGGGCTATAGGGATAATATGGGAACCTATACCCACGGTTCTGAAAAACTATGGGTATAGGTCATATATACCCGTGGTTTTTTCCAAAACTGTGGGTATAGTTATTTTAAAGACCTATACCCACGGTTTCGTTAAACCATGGGTATAGGTTTTTTTTCAAGTCGTATGCCCATGGTTTTTCCCAAACTGTGGGTATAGGGTTTTTTTCTGAAGACCTATACCCACGGTTTTTCAAAACCTTGGGAATTTGGGATTTTTTTGAAGACCTATACCCACGGTTGCGCAAAACTGTGTGTATAGATTTCCCTCATTATAGTGGTAAAAAATTACGCGGGAAAACAAAAATATTTAGTGGGAACATGGTTTGGATTAATATAATTACAACAATACACATACAAAAACATGTAATATATGTTGGTTGGTTGGTCAGCCAGACTGTACTGATGAAGGCAGTCGAGTGATCGAATCTCGGAAAGTTTTTTTTTCTAATAAATTAGTTAAAGTTAATATAAGTAAATAGATGTATTGATATATATCACAAATTTTCCGCAACTCCGTTGTTCAGGTGACGTAACCTCATCAAATCGGTCGAGTGTTCAATTCTCACCATCATCATTTATAGATATGCAGCTTTATTAATATATATATATATATATATTGAAAATGCAGTTGTATCGGTTGGTCAGAGACGACGGCCTGTTGGTGGGGGTCTCGTGGTCGAAACCCACGTCTACATTTTTTGAATATAAATCCCCATGGTTTGAAAACCATGGGGGAAGAGTTGTGACATGCTGTACTGTGGTGTGCCACAGTGTTACACAAGTATACCCACGGTTTGGAAAAATGTGCGTGTTGTCTCAGACCCCTTTTGTGATGCCTCTCAGCCCCACGGTTTCCAAAACTATGGGTATAGGTTATACCCATGTTTTTAGGGGATATACCCCCGATTTTGAACTGTGTGTATAGGTCGTCCTTCCAGTAGTGCATGATTCCAATAATACTAAACTGATCGGTCTTTCGAGACATGATTTCCTTGTGATCATTCCAATGTTATGTAATAATGCACCGGATTTGGGTAACTAGGGTCAGGGTGTTATATTTGGTATCAGAGGAAGTATAGTACATATAGCATCCCGTCTTTTTATAACATAACTTTTCATTCCATTACACGGAACTGAGGATCTTTATGGTTTAGTGTCTTGGAAACAAGGAACATAAAACATGAAACAAAAAAAACATTCTTCTTAAACACTTGAAAGGCTTCTCCTCATGTTCACCCTAGGCTCATTACTGCATCCCATAATCTGGGGACATACATCAAAAGGAAGGGTGAGCAGAAGGCCCAGCAAGGGAAACAAGTGAAACATTTTACATATGAACTTGAGATACATCAATAAAGTCATGAAAAGAACTTTAAGGCATGAAAATGAAATCATGAGGCATATCATAATAAAAATAAAACTTTTTCATAACTTGATGATGTGGCTACATCATTTAACATAGACAATAATGAACATATCACCAAGGTCCATCCCCAAGGTGTCATTTTAAAATTACCAAGGTTATTCACCAAGGTATCGTGAAAATTGTAATCTCTAGTGGTTACATCATTACCCAATGCATTGGAGCGCTATCAGGGCGCACCCTTAAATTTGCCTTTATTATCATGTGAGCCACATATATCATCATCAAACATTTCATAAATAACCCATATAGCATAAAGGAAATGGGTTTCATTTCATAGTCATAACTTTTTAAAAACTGCTTTAAAGACATGATCTTTATATCACTTTAAACCCACAGAAAAGCAAGGTGGGTCTCATGTATGTAAATCCCAGAATTTAAAATAGAACATTTTGGTATATATGTGAATACCCCTTTAGAAGAAAGAGCTTTGAGTATTCACTTAATAAAATAAAAGAACTTTAGAAAAAGAGATAGACCTTTTGAGACCGAAAGTTTGCAGCATAACGGCAATGTTCCGAGGTTTTAGAAGACATTAAAA
Organism: Viscum album; assembly: GCA_963277665.1. Taxonomy (NCBI): domain Eukaryota; kingdom Viridiplantae; phylum Streptophyta; class Magnoliopsida; order Santalales; family Viscaceae; genus Viscum; species Viscum album. The sequence goes on along the minus strand of OY728122.1, from coordinate 810,834,758 downwards.
GAGAGGTAAAACGGGTCAAACATTCATAAATGACCCATAAAATAGTACATGGACAGAATAAGAAGGATACATGATCATGGTAATGAAATTTCAAGGACATACCATTTGAAATGAAAAACATGGAAGGAAGAAAAAAATTAGATTTCTCTTATGAAAGTTCGGTAGCCTAACAGTGTTACTTAAACATCAACAAAAATGATTTGAAAAGATCAAATAGGGTCTCTCATCATGTGAACATAAGAGTTCAGTATGATAGATATAGAGATATTTTCCCAACATAACAAAAAGTAACTTGAAAGAATTGACATGAAAGTAGAACTTCAAAACGAGAAGGGTGAAGAACCACTTAAAAATTCGGCAGCCTAACGGCGCCACTTAAAACATCAAAATACAGAATTGAAGAGATCAAATGGGGTCTCTCATCATATGAACATAAGAATCCAGTATGATATATATAGAGATCATACCCCAATATAACAAAAATGAACTTGAAATAATTGACATGAAAGTAGAACTTCAAAACGAGAAGGGTGAAGAACCACTTAAAAATTCGGCAGCCTAACGGCGCCACTTAAAACATCAAAATACTGAATTGAAGAGATCAAATTGGGTCTCTCATCATATGAACATAAGAATACAGTATGATAAATATAGAGATAATACCCCAATATAACAAAAAGGAACTTGAAATAATTGACATGAAAGTAGAACTTCAAAACGAGAAAGGTGAAGAACCACTTAAAAATTCGGCAGCCTAACGGCGCCACTTAAAACATCAAAATACTGAATTGAAGAGATCAAATGGGGTCTCTCATCATATGAACATAAGAATCCAGTATGATATATATAGGGATAATACCCCAATATAACAAAAAGGAACTTGAAATAATTGACATGAAAGTAGAACTTCAAAACGAGAAGGGTGAAGAACCACTTAAAAATTCGGCAGCCTAACGGCGCCACTTGAAACATCAAAATACTGAATTGAAGAGATCAAATTGGTTCTCTCATCATATGATCATAAAATATCAGTATAATAATTTAGATATCATACCCCAAAATAATAAAAAGGAACATGAAAGACTTGAATGAAAATAGAACTTGAAAACGAGGAAGGTGAAAGAATCCCTTAAAAATTCGGCAGCCTAACGGCGCCACTTAAACATTCTTAAAACGAATTGATGAGAGAAAGGGGGGATCTCTCATCATATAAACATGAAAAGGGAAGTAAGAGGAATATAAAAGAACATCCTCTCACAATAGAACATGGTGCATAAAAGGAATGACATAAAAAAGATTACATGAAAAGAAAGGGAGAGGTCGGATCCCTTACCTTAAAATGTAACTCTTAAACCTCAAAGGTTGGGACCTTGAGGGCTTGGGGGCACCTTGGGAGGACTCCTTGGGAGGTAATGAGACCAGAAATTCGTTGGGAATGAGTGGGGAGTCGAATGGATGAGAGGAGGGCTTGGTATTTATAGGGAAAGTGAGGGGACAAGGCATTAATGGCCAAGGGACACCTCACATGTCCTTTTCTCAAACCCATGTGCTCTCCCTTGTCATTTATCATGGAGTTAGGCCACATGGGGCCCCCAAAACAATAATTCATCACCCTTGTCCGGCCAACCCTCAAAATATCTCATGACATCATCATGACACCGTTATGATGTCATTAAACATACCGAAACCCTAAAACTGTATTTTTACTATTCACTGAAAATTCAACTTTCTCAGAAAAATCCCAAAATTTCACATTAACCAAATATCAATGCTCTGATTTCAAAAATGAAATCCATTTTTTAAAAATAATTTTCTAAATATTTTTAATTTAATTTTTAAATAAAAACACTATTCATCAAAAATTCATTTTCTCAGAAAAAACCCCAAAAATTACCATAACATAATATCGATGCTTTGAGTTCAAAAATAAAGTCATTTCTATAAAAATAATTTTCTAATTATTTTTAATTAAATTTTTAATTAAAAAACACTATTCACCTGAAAAAACTAATACTTGAATAATAATAAATGAAACTGTTATTTAACTATTTTATTGAATCACATTACTTAATCAAGGTGCCTAGATTATTTTAAAACTTTCTTTAAGTGAGATTACTAATCCATTTGGTCATATTACTAATCCTAATCATAAAATCACTATTCATAATTTATTATTCATCAAAAATCAAGTTGGTCTTATTAGACTCTAAATTTAGTACTGAACATTATTGCAGAAGACCATTTTTTGAAAATCATTACACATTTTTAATTATTTAGGGTTTACATAAACATATTTAAAATATCCTTTTTCTAAAATTCATCAAAAATATGCATACTATATTTATCCGGTCATTTCAAAATTCATAAACTTCATCATAAGAAGAAATTCCAATTTTTATTTAAAACAAGGATTACACAAGGTAGTTAAGGTCTCGTTACATAACCCCTTATAATACCAGCATAGGACCTAAGAGTAAGGTGTGCTAGGGTGATAGAAGCTTGGGGCGGCTCAGTCAACATTGCCCGAGTAATAATTTCTATCAGTTTGAACTTCTCACGAAGGCGATTCCGTTCCAGCTTCACATGATGAAGTTCGGCTTGGATTTGATCCAGAGCAAAGCCCAGTGGTGCTACCTCCTTCCCAAGCTCTGTTAGATGGGCTTCGATTGGTCCAAGACTACTAGGTGAGGCCATCGAATCTTCTTTCTATAATAATTAACCAAGATTACTTATATCAAAACATTTTGTTCACAGCGGTCATATTGACCGATGGTTATATAATAGTCAAAACCCACTGATCTCATTTTAATTATAATCATGTTTATCAAATAAAACGTTTTTGTTGAGTATAACAATACCACATAATATTGGGAAACAAAATTTATTTAAAAAATTTCGGATCGTTACAATCTTCCCCCCTTAAGAAATTGTGTCCTCGCAATTTTAAAATTGGGTTTTGAAATTTCATTGAAAGTCCCACATCATAAAAGGAGTCAGTAAAACTATTACTTTAAAATAAAGAAAGGGAAGTACAAAGGTCACCCGAGTTAACCCACACTAGGGTTCCATGTAGGAAAACATGGACATGGAGGAAAAAACAAAGGGTCAAGTTCTGAGGGAGAGTGATAGAGAACATGATTAGGAGAAAGTTAACCATGATAAAATCCCAAACTTATGATGTGTGTAAACGGTCTTTGATTACCTAGTAGGAAACGTAAACCAACAACATTTTTGTTTTACGTTTCTTTTCATAATTTTGAGGATTTCATTTACTACATAGAACAAAAACATAAGAAAATATACCTACCATCAAGTAGAGTTTCATCCTTTAACAAGTCCCTACCAACACTAATCTTTTCTCCAAATGATGAGAATTCAAAAACACTTGGTCTCATAAAATCACAAGAATCATCTTCTATAGAATCACATAATATACAAAAGATTAACTATCTATTTATTCTATCTTTAAACATTATCCCAAAAACTAAAAGGTTAAGGTAAAACAACTCTTCAAAAAGAAACAATCCCATAGGAATGGAAACTACTTTTAAATCATCAAAGTTCCATGGTACTACCCAAATTTCATCATAGACCATTCCCTAAATAACGGTCCTTAAAATTACTCAAAACAAACCAAACTAAGATTGAAACCCAAATACAATAAGGATTTGATAACATAGTCTTCCAAAACAACTTCATTGTTCATCTCCAGACAACATCAACCACTCCTAACATCTTATAAAAAAAATAGCTAACCTAAACATATTTTACCCAAGATAGGTTAGTCATTCCCATAAGTAACCTAAATTACTATAAGTTCACCTTAAATTCATCGATTCTTAAAAATATAAGTCAACCTTACTCCTCAATGAAAATACCGTAGTAATCTATTTACCTCGATCAAATATGGTTCCCAAAATAATGAACGTCTTCCAAAATAATAATCATATTTTAATCCCCTAATCATCCCTGTCATATTAATTCTAAAATCGTCGCATTTCCTATCACATTGGTTGTCGGGACATGTTCTTCCATTTCCCAACATTAACTAAGAAGAGAAAGCATAATTAGGGGTTTAAGTACTTAGCTAATAATCATGAAAAGGAACTTAAAGCATATAAGGATAACTTTTATATGAAAGGTATACCCTAACTTGTGATCTCCTAGGTTCCCATCTAGGTTATGAATGATCATATATTCTTATGTGAACCTTTATTTTATTTTATCTTTGTTCCTTTAACAATGGTTCATACCAAGCTTATGAATTAACCAAAGCATATCCCCCGGGAGTGTCGTAACCAAGAGTGCAGCAAGGCCTGTTGTCGTGTACCAGTTCCCGTTCGAGTCAAGCTCAAAGCGGTGTTTTCGGGTTTTACCCCTATGTACATCTGTGCCAAAGCCACCTCTACCTGCTCGTATCCAGACAGGGATGTATTTTCTTGTCAACCCCTTACTCAATACTCACCAAAATACCAGGAAGATTTCCTATATTAAACTTTTCTATAGGGTTCCTCCTAGAGTTTTCATATCCTAATTTCTACAAATAACTAAACCATCCTTTGATACCAACTATAGCATCCCGTCTTTTTATAACATAACTTTTCATTCCATTACACGGAACTGAGGATCTTTAAGGTTTAGTGTCTTGGAAACAAGGAACATAAAACATGAAACAAAAAAAACATTCTTCTTAAACACTTGAAAGGCTTCTCCTCATGTTCACCCTAGGCTCATTACTGGATCCCATAACCTGGGGACATACATCAAAAGGAAGGGTGAGCAGAATGCCCAGCAAGGGAAACAAGTGAAACATTTTACATATGAACTTGAGATACATCAATAAAGTCATGAAAAGAACTTTAAGGCATGAAAATGAAATCATGAGGCATATCATAATAAAAATAAAACTTTTTCATAACTTGAAGATGTGGCTACATAATTTAACAAAGAAAATCATGAACATATCACCAAGGTCCATCCCCAAGGTGTCATTTTAAAATTACCACGGTTATTCACCAAGGTATCGTGAAAATTGTAATCTCTAGTGGTTACATAATTACCCAATGCATTGGAGCGCTATCAGGGCGTACCCTTAAATTTGCCTTTATAATCATGTGAGCCACATATATCATCATCAAACATTTCATAAATAACCCATATAGCCTAAAGGAAATGGGTTTCATTTCATAATCATAACTTTTTAAAAACTGCTTTAAAGACATGATCTTTATATCACTTTAAACCCACAGAAAAGGAAGGTGGGTCTCATGTATGTAAATCCCAGAATTTAAAATAGAACATTTTGGTATATATGTGAATACCCCTTTAGAATAAAGATCTTTGAGTATTCACTTAATAAAATAAAAGAACTTTAGAAAAAGAGATAGACATTTTGAGACAGAAATTCTGCAGCATAACGGCAATGTTCCGAGGTTTTAGAAGACATTAAAAGAGAGGTAAAATGGGTCAAACATTCATAAATGACCCATAAAATAGTACATGGACAGAATAAGAAGGATACATGATCATGTTAATGAAATTTCAAGGACATACCATTTGAAATTAAAAACATGGAAGGAAGAAAAAAATTAGATTTCTATTATGAAAGTTCTGCAGCCTAACGACGTTACTTAAACATCAACAAAAATGATTTGAAAAGATCAAATAGGGTCTCTCATCATGTGAACATAAGAGTTAAGTATGATAGATATAGAGATAATTCCCCAACATAACAAAAAGTAACTTGAAAGAATTGACATGAAAGTAGAACTTCAAAACGAGAAGGGTGAAGAACCACTTAAAAATTCGGCAGCCTAACGGCGCCACTTAAAACATCAAAATACTGAATTGAAGAGATCAAATGGGGTCTCTCAACATATGAACATAAGAATCCATTATGATATATATAGAGATCATACCCCAATATAACAAAAAGGAACTTGAAATAATTGACATGAAAGTAGAACTTCAAAACGAGAAGGGTGAAGAACCACTTAAAAATTCGGCAGCCTAACGGCGCCACTTAAAACATCAAAATACTGAATTGAAGAGATCAAATGGGGTCTCTCATCATATGAACATAAGAATCCAGTATGATATATATATAGATAATACCCCAATATAACAAAAAGGAACTTGAAATAATTGACATGAAAGTAGAACTTCAAAACGAGAAGGGTGAAGAACCACTTAAAAATTTGGCAGCCTAACGGCGCCACTTAAAACATCAAAATACTGAATTGAAGAGATCAAATGGGGTCTCTCATAATATGAACATAAGAATCCAGTATGATATATATAGAGATAATACCCCAATATAACAAAAAGGAACATGAAATAATTGACATGAAAGTAGAACTTCAAAACGAGAAGGGTGAAAAACCACTTAAAAATTCGGCAGCCTAACGACGCCACTTAAAACTTCAAAATACTGAATTGAAGCGATCAAATGGGTTCTCTCATCATATGATCATAAAAGATCAGTATGATAATTTAGATATCATACCCCAACATAATAAAAAGGAACATGAAAGACTTGAATGAAAATAGAACTTGAAAACGAGGAAGGTGAAAGAATCCCTTAAAAATTCGGCAGCCTAACGGCGCCACTTAAACATTCTTAAAACGAATTGATGAGAGAAAGGGGGGATATCTCATCATATAAACATGAAAAGGGCAGTAAGAGGAATATAAAAGAACATCCTCTCACAATAGAACATGGTTCATAAAAGGAATGACATAAAAAAGATTACATGAAAAGAAAGGGAGAGGTCGGATCCCTTACCTTAAAATGTAACTCTTAAACCTCAAAGGTTGGGACCTTGAGGGATTGGGGGCACCTTGGGAGGACTCCTTGGAAGGTAATGAGACCAGAAATTCGTTGGGAATGAGTGGGGAGTCGAATGGATGATAGGAGGGCTTGGTATTTATAGGGAAAGTGAGGGGACAAGGCATTAATGGCCAAGGGACACCTCACATGTGCTTTTCTCAAACCCATGTGATCTCCCTTGACATTTATCATGGAGTTAGGCCACATGGGGCGCCCAAAACAATAATTCATCACCCTTGGCCGGCCAACCCTCAAAAGATCTCATGACATCATCATGACACCGTTATGATGTCATTAAACATACCGAAACCCTAAAACTGTATTTTTACTATTCACTAAAAATTCAACTTACTCAGAAAAATCCCAAAATTTCAAATTAGCCAAATATCAATGCTCTGATTTCAAAAATGAAATCCATTTTATAAAAATAATTTTCTAAATATTTTTAATTTAATTTTTAAATAAAAACACTATTCATCGAAAATTCATTTTCTCAGAAAAAACCCCAAAAATTACCATAACATAATATCGATGCTTTGAGTTCAAAAATAAAGTCATTTTTATAAAAATAATTTTCTAATTATTTTTAATTAAATTTTTAATTAAAAAACACTATTCACCCGAAAAAACTAATACTTGAATAATAATTAATGAAACCGTTATTTAACTATTTTATTGAATCACATTACTTAATCATGGTGCCTAGATTATTTTAAAACTTTCTTTAAGTGAGATTACTAATCCATTTGGTCATATTACTAATCCTAATCATAAAATCACTATTCATAATTTACTATTCATCAAAAATCAAGTTGGTCTTATTAGACTCTAAATTTAGTACTGAACATAATTGCAGAAGACCATTTTTTGAAAATCATTACACATTTTTAATTATTTAGGGTTTACATAAACATATTTAAAATATCCTTTTTCTAAAATTCATCAAAAATATGCATACTATATTTATCCGGTCATTTCAAAATTCATAAACTTCATCATAAGAAGAAATCCCAATTTTTATTTAAAACAAGGATTACACAAGGTAGTTACGGTCTCGTTACATAACCCCTTATAATACCAGCATAGGACCTAAGAGTAAGGTGTGCTAGGGTGATAGAAGCTTGGGGCGGCTCAGTCAACATTGCCCGAGTAGTAATTTCTATCAGTTTGAACTTCTCACGAAGGCGATTCCGTTCCAGCTTCACATGATGAAGTTCGGCTTGGATTTGATCCAGAGCAAAGCCCAGTGGTGCTACCTCCTTCCCAAGCTCTGTTAGATGGGCTTCGATCGGTCCAAGACTACTAGGTGAGGCCATCGAATCTTCTTTCTATAATAATTAACCAAGATTACTTATATCAAAACATTTTGTTCACAGCGGTCATATTGACCGATGGTTATATAATAGTCAAAACCCACTGATCTCATTTTAATTATAATCATGTTTATCAAATAAAACGTTTTTGTTGAGTATAACAATAACACATAAAATTGGGAAACATAATTTATTTAAAAAATTTCGGGTAGTTACAGTACAAACCTTGGAAAATAGATTTAGATAAACTTTGATTAGAGCACATAGCCCTAAGATAGACTTTGATGATTATTATAGAAGAATGTCCTAGAATATTTGTATTGTAGTGATTTTGTGTGTTTTACATGAAATACATCCCTTTATGGATATGATATGGTACGGGCAGATCTTGAATAGATGTACCTAGTGGTAAAACCCCAAAAAACCGCTTTGATCTAGACTCAAACTGGAACTGGTGCACGACAACGGGCCTTACTGCACTCTTGGATACGACACTCCCGGGGGATATGCTTAGGATAATTATCATTTTCATTAAAAACCATTATGAAGGGTTTATGAGTATATACTTCCTAAAGAAAAACATTTTTTTATGATTATAGATTTTATCCATATACTGTTCAATTTACGTTAGGTATTTTACAAGTTTGAAATTTATCATTACGATTCATTAACTCACTAAGTGTAATCCATTGTTTAGAAATGGAACCCAGTAGAAGTAATGAAGAACTCCATTAATATATATGATCCAAAGAATAGGAAGGATCAAATCATTCAGGCTATTAAGACAACATTTAGAAGGGAAATACACTCCCATGTATTCTCAAAATATAAATAAATAATATTATGTGTTAATAAGATAAGTAGATAATTCTTGGAGTCATATGGCTTTGATGGGATGCAAGAGACGAAAAGGATGGTAGAGAGAAAGATGGGTAAATGGAATAAGGGAAAGAAGGATTTTCCCACATGTGATTACTGTGGAAAGAATCACCTTGGTAAATGTTTAAAGGGAATGAGAGTTTGTTATAAGTGTAGAGAAAAAGGACTCCAAGTACGTGATTGCACGGGTGAGAAAAAGTTTTCAAATGTACAATGCATCATCCTCAAGGAGTTGGGACAAAACGTGATTCAATGTCTAAATCATCAGAGCATACCCCAAATGCTGCTATTAGATAAGAATCATGTAATGATACTACCGAAGATGAAGAAGAATGATTAAGAGTTCTTATGTTGTTATTAACGTATTGGGTCATTTTGAGCGTTGTATCAATGATGTACTGGTTATATGAATTATTGAAATAAATAAGGATTTTACTGCTGTACAATTTCGTTGGGAATTTATGATTATATGCTACTAATACTAAGGTAGTAATTTTGGAATAAGAAAAGGTCAATTTGGATAAATTATATTGGATATTCTTGACTATCTTGGAATTGATTAATGGTTTGTTTATTTCATCATTGTTATAATATTAAAAAAATTTGGATATAAGGAATATATCCGATATTATATAAAGGATAATGGAGCATTAATGTAATCAATAAGGTTTTATGATAATTCAGGGTGTTACCATGTTTTAATGTAATACATGATGAAGGTGTTCACATGTTATTATGTGAAAAAATTGATCTTCATTGTGTTTAACTTCCTTATAAATTCTAGACTTTGAGTTTGGATAGAAGTATATTGTATAAATCTAAAGGTTGGAATGGATTAATATTGAAATTGGATTCTATTTTTAAGGTTATTTTTGGATTTTTATAAAAATTACAACATGTAGACCGTGTGACAACCTGTCGTGTCAGACAATGCTGCGGGAATCGAATCCACAACCACAGTGCAATTCGGATTTTTTGCCAAAAACTGGACTACGTGATGTCCCCGGAATGTATAATGTAGTTTTTTTAAGAAATAGTCTGATAGGTGAATTATAAATTTCTTTTTTAAGAACCCTATACGATTAGGATAAATAGAATATTTTTTTTAAATCTTTTGGAGTGAAAGATGAGTTTGTGGTAGGAATTAGTTGAAGGATGAAACACTACTTGTAAAGTATATATATATATATATATATATATATATATAAATAATTTTTCCCTATTATTCTATGGGTAAATTATTTCTTAAACTTTAGGTAAGGGATCATAAAACCAAAAATGTGTTATCTTAATACCATAAGATTTGTTGAACTGATGGTAGTTCAAATCATCATAGATTGATGGATTTGAGGCCCTCAATTTTAAACCTATTAGTGATTGATGACCTCAATGACTCCCAATAAATACTTAAGTTTTCCCTCTAACTATTTGTCCTTAATTTCCACCAATGTTCTATTAATCGAGATCATAATTTGGTGATGAACCTTTTATTTCCCTTTTCCTCTTATTAAGACTAAATTTTATAAACCAAATTTTTGATGTGGGTTTTCCCATAAGGGTATTTTCTATTTTCATTCTTTTATTTTGAAAAAACAATTTCAAATTGCGAGGACGCAATTTATTGAAGGAGGGATCAATTTGACACCCCAATTTTTCATAATATGTTATTTCATAAAAGTAAGTCAATAACTTTCACTACACGCAACAACGAGTTCAAGCGCATCACGACTTACCAAACTACCCGTTAAAAAGAGGTTATGAATTGTATTAACTGAATTTTAAACTTTATATTATGCTTATAATTTTAGAATCCTTATTGTTAGTTTCTTAGAAAAAATTTAAGAACAAATTCATTTTTTCAGATAAAAGAAGTATTTTTTAAATGAAATTTTTACACCATTTAATGAAGAACCCTATTTAAATCCAACATTTGAAACTTTTATATAATCAATTTGACAAAATAATCTTCTTCTTTAGATTCGGGACATAAGAATTTAGTTTCAATAATTTTTTTGTTTTTCTGATAACATTCATATTTGGGTTAATAGTGAAAAATACTAATTTTTAATTGAAAACAACATTTTTAATATAAAAAATTTATATTACTAAACTGTACATTTGAATTGTTAGGAAGTATAATTAGATTATATTTTTAACATTTAATCCAATTTTGGTCATTGGAAGTAATTTCACTTTGAAATTGGACATAAACAAGTGTTAATATTTTGATAGTTATTATTTCTTAAAATACGCCTTTTGGTTTTGACAACGGGAATTAATTTTAAATAAATAAATTAAATTTCTATGTTTTTAATTTGGTAAAATAGACATAATTTTTGGATTCAGAATATCTAAATTAGCTTAGGGTTATTTTTTTGGTATTTTTCTGAAAGGTATCAATTTTTGATTGAAAATGAAAAACACTAAGTTATTGTTTAAAACCAACTTTTTATTTAATTAATTAATTAATTTATATAAATTTATTTTAGGTCAAAATAGATACCTAATACCTATATATGTTTACTATATTTCATTGGAGTCAGTTTATATTAATTTTAGATATATAAAAATATTGTTGAAATTTTCAACATCTTTTACCCACCTCCTAGTGACATTTGCAAATTTACATAAAACATAATTTTACTGCTTCTGTAAGTTGAATTTAAAAAATTTGAGATATAAGGATGATATCAGTTAGTAAAATGTGGTTTAGTAAGATGAAATTAATTTTTGGTGAATAGTAACTTTTTAATTTTATTTACCACGGTTAAAAGTTAATAAATTTATTAAGGTAAAAATGATATTATTATTACACTAACACATATCCTAATTCTATTGAATATGTGTAATTCAACCAAAAACAACCTTAGGAATAAAATATGATCCTTTAGGTCCACTTGGATTGGATTAATACATTTATTATTATTTAATTCAATGAAAAGTTAAAAGTGTTAAATTGAAAGTTTAATAACTAAAACATTTTTAATATTGTGTTACACATAAGATAAATTCGACTATAAATATTCAATAGATATCTAAAAATACTTCCTACATAATGGTACTTTATTTATATTTTTTAGACATTATATAATTAAATTTATTTATGAAACTATGATGATGCAATAATTACCTAATTATTGAAATATTAAAATAATTGGTATTATAAATATCCAAATAAATGTAATTTGAGACTTTTTATAAATTACACTAATTTTTTATGTTAATATTACATGTTTTTGTTGGTTAGGTGATTTTTTTCGATGTAATAATGCTGTTATGAATTTAGAAAAAAACAAAATACCAAATAGTTTCAAAATTGACATAAAAGAGTTATTAAAACAAATATTATATTATTAATTGTTATTCTATTCCATAAAATCTAAGGTTCATCCCAAGGTCTTAAATAATATTTTATATGTCATTAATGAACCACTTTAGGTTCTCTTGGAAGTTTATAGAATGTTTATTAAACATATAATATTACAATACAAAGAGACATGGTAAATGTCAAAGAAATTAACTTAGAGTTAAATCTAAAAGATAAAGTTAATATAGTGACCTAAACCTATCTAAAACCTAGTTTTTGAGTGTTTTTCGACCGATACTCACTTTATCCTTTAAATAAATCATTTTTAAACAATTATAAACTGAAATGTATTTTATTATAAAATAATATTTCAATATTTTCATACAGTGCCCCTCACCCCTCCTATAAAAGGGAACTTCCCCTTCTCTCAAATTCACACATTCAGAGCCATTTGACTCGGCCAACCCCTACCCAAATATCCTCCCAACTATCCTCCCTCAATCCTAGAGGAATTACTTTAGTCAGAAATCCATCATATAGAGCCCTTTTGATCAAATCAAAAACGAAGAATCTGAAGAAGAGGTATATATCTCATCACATCTTTCATGTTTCTTTTCTCCTTCCACTTCCTCTTTCTTTGTTGTTTCCATTATAAAATAATAACTACAGTAACATGAATATACTTTGATGTTATTATAAATATGGTACAACCATATAAATTATTCTTTCCATCATTTGAATGGCATGTCACCATATGTGCGTATGTACTGCTTACCGTCTCCACATCGTGGTGTAGTTGTTATTCAATAAATTATTTTTTGGATGGGTATAATAATTATGTATAATTGATGTAAATAATAAATATAACATGATAATGATTCTTTATATATGATATACTATACAGTTATATATTATTTTAATAAAAAATTAATGAAATTGCCGCTCGTGTGTCGTATGAATTACCGTCTCCACGAACACGATGAGATTCATTACTCATCAAATCCATTCAAGAATAATTTTCATTTAATGATTAAAAATAATGTTTAAAGACATAATATCATTATGAATATGAATAAGATACATCCTATCCATAACAAATATTACTTATATAACAAAGCATATAAAGGAAAACGAATTAGTTAACACCCGAAACAACGATAATACTAAAATATTATTAACAAAACAATATTAGAATATCATAAATGATATCATATTAATGTATATAGTTCTTAAATAATTTAATAACAATTATTTCACCATTATATAAGAGGTTAACCTACCCTCGACAACGAAAAAGTACAATGTAAGAGTTAATTCTACAATCTCTTTATTATCCGAGGTTGTTTTTACGTATCTACTGGGACCTCTTTATCATCGACATCCATGTTTCGTAAAAATATATTTCAAAACATTTTTACACTTTACTAGACAATGACTTACAGTCATTATACCTTTATTTGAACTTATATGTTTTGAAAGTAATCATTCATTCGTTTTCCAAACAAGGAACTTTATGACCTTTTCGACAAAATTAAGGTAAGAATGTTTCTTTAACTTATACGACGGGTGCGGTTATTATCCTCTATTATAATATCATCACAGCTTCCCATACAAGATTATAGGAATATTTTCAAAATAAATGTTTTCTTTTATTATTATGTAACTTTAAATGATTTCAAAAAAGGAAAGTGATATTTCCCTCAAATAGTTTTGATTTCATCTATGTCAACATCCACTGTGGGTTTTTATACTTGTTTGAAGTCGATTCGTTATGATACAAATATTCCATATTTTATTGAAGGTTTTGAAATATGTTTCAATATGGAAGTGTTATTTTTCTACCATTAATGGTTTATGGTTAATATATTGACATTTTGTATTCTAGTTTTAATATGAATGTTTATGTTATATGTTTACTTTTTCATATGATTAATGTATTGGACTTAGAAAGTGATGGGTGGTGCCCGCTATAGCTCCTCATTGCATCGGTAGGTATCATGAGACAACTAGACGTGGAATTGGTCGAGGCCTTTCCCGATTTGATATATGGTTTTGGCTGAGGCCTTAATTATTTTTAGATGTATTCGCCGAGGCCTGGACAAAATGTTTCAGAATGTCCGGCATTATACATTCCATCATTATGAAAATAATATTGATGGTTCACGTGGTCATTTGAATAGTATAATACCAATGATTATTTTTTATTATGGCATTATTTACTCATCTCATATTCCTGCCATAAATGTATTCATGTTTATTATTGGTAAAGGGATGTAGTTTCAATTATTCACCATGCTTAATATTTATGTTTTCTTACACTATATTGCTTACCCTTACGGAGAATTTGTGCTCACCTCTTTCTTATGATTCATTTTCCCAGGATATGAAGAAGTTAGTTATGAGTGACTTGCAAGAATAATCAAGGAGGCTTGGATGTTTCTAATAAAATAAATTCGTGTTTTATTTCTTTTCAAGTTGTAATGTTGAAATTATGTTTGAATCTAGTTCCCAATAATACTAAAATGACCGGTCTTTCGAGACATTATTTCCTTGTGGTCATGCCAATGTTATGTAATAATGCACTGACATTGGGTAATTAGGGTCGGGGCATTACATATTTTTATTCTTTTCTGAATTTTTCATTTGATGATTTTATTTAGAAAAACTATAATACTAATTTTTTTTCCAAAGAAAATATTAAATGTTATTTTGATACATTGTTTCAAATTTATCACTATCATTGAGTGTTTCATATTCATAAATAAGAAGTATCTCATGTGCTACTATCCTCCTTATTTCTCTGGAATGATTTGACAAAATTCTTACTGTTTTCATGAAACCCATTTTTTCCCATTATAATGGTAGGCTATGATTGAATTGTAAATGCCATTAATTTATTGACTATATTACATGAATGTGTTTCCATTTATTTAATTGGGAAATAATTGCCCTCTGTATAATTTTTATATCAATATGGATGATTATTTTAATATCTATATATCCAATAATATTTTTTTCTCAGGGTATATATTATCACATAAAATTAATTGATGTTTCGTTGCCATGAAATTTATTACATTGTTTGACAACAGAAATATTGAAATTTTTTATACATGTAATATTGATTATTATTTGAATTTATTAATAATTTTTGTAATTACTTATTTATTTGATTACTAATTCCATTCATTTTATAAATTCATTGGATTTTATTAGTGATTATTATGGTGTTATATTAAATATCCCATCAATGCATTGATAAGTCTCATGAAACACACTTTTTTTAGTGTTCAGTGTCTCCCTACCATTTTTTTATAGTTTCTTTGAAAAAGTCCTTGAATTTTTACGTTATTTCCAATATAGTGGCATGTGTCCATAAAATTTAGAATTATCTATAATGTATATACAAGAGTCCTAGATGTTTGAATTACATATCATACATTATGAGTGTCCATACAATGAAATTAGTTATCTCTATAAATGTTATTATTTAAATTACTATATTTTTTATGGATATATATATTTCAAATTATTTTATCGAGATTGAATTATTTTATTATTTTGTATTCATTACCTATTATTCATTATTTATTTATTATTTGAAATCCTCTAATGTATGATACCATTTATTGAGCGTCAATGCTCACCCAATGATTTCATTTTCCTTTTCTTCAAGTAACCAATTTGATTTCTATGAATGATTCAATGATATAATATGAGGAATAATAAGGTTAAGAAATAAATTATTGTGAAAAAAATGTAATGAGTGGAATGTATAGGATTTGATATTTAGAGGATTGTCACAGTTCATCAAAACTATAAACCAACAAGGTCATGGGTATGATAGTGAAATATGATTTTTTATAAATATTTTAATTATTGATGTATATTTTCAGGATTTTATTTTTGATATCAAATCCATAGTTTGAGGATTATGTTCATAGAATTACGTCCACGACTGTTGGACTCAGGTTGTTATTTTTTTTATGAGAGCGATGTTTAAAGAACATTTTTTGTTACGATGTAGATATATAAATTGAATTTAAGAATTATAGATATCATAAAGTGTCACGGACCAACCCGGGTCGACCCTGAACCGGTCACTCGAGCCGGTCTGCGACATGACCCGAGAGCCATTCTCGATCCTCTCAGGCTACCGATAAGTTCCAGGGCATCAATAGAGATCAAGTGGGAACGCTTTTGCCCAAACAAAATAAAGCATCAAAAAGTTGAATAAAGAAAAATAAATAAATAACAAAAAACAAAGAATGATCAACAAAAACTAACTAACCTGACCACAACCAAAACTCCTTGCCACTCCAAGAGTCTCTACCCAGTCCACAACCAAACCTTTCCCACAATGAGAAAACACGAGTCGAACCTGAAAGAGAAACTCAAAATAGGAAAACACTATAGGCGTGAGTATTAAAACTCTGTAGGCGTGTCCAAAAAACTATTCCCAACGCACTACCTTTAAATAAAAAATATACTAATTCCAGCATTGAACTAAAGTATATAGAATATTAGTTTCCAAACACACTTTCCTTTCTAAAACAAGTATCAGTCCACTGCCCTTATTGATTTAAAAAAACAAGTTTAATGTTTGAAACGAATAGATACATTTCATTTTAAAACATTTTTTATAAACAATTTAGGAATCCAAACATCAGTTTTTAGCCAAAATGGAAAACCACACATAACACACAACACACACCAAGGGAAATTGGAAAAGTGGCCCACATGGGCTAGCAACCGAACTAGACCTTTCAATCGTCTACCACACATAAATAAACACTAAAGGAAAAATGTTATGAACCTAGGATCTTGTGAAAAATCCAAAATTAACTATACATGTGACATCCTGAAGGAATGCTCTAACTCGATGACGCCATAACACCCTAACTCTCGGTATAGCCCTTCATGGCCTAACCAATGGGCCCAATCCCCATAGCAGAAATAACTCAGCATTCCCCTGCTATGGGGGAACTAGACCGTATGTAATCTAAACTAGTGTGGAAATCGTTCATAGAAGACTCACTTACTGTGCTTGGTTCCCAGGTCAACACGTATAATAAAAAGAGGGGTTGGTCAACAATGTCAATCAAGTAACCAGTCACGATGAAAAAACATCACACACAACTCATGTAGTCAACGTACACCAAAGATCACCCCTGAGTCACCCCAAAGAGAGTTTTCCAAAATAATTTATTTTATTAAAGTGTCAAACAGGCCTTCACCAATTTTAATGAAAATATTTATTTCTCAAGAGAACCAAAACACTTGTTCACGCTTCAAAAAAATCATTTATCAATAAACCATAACTACATTTGAAATTCCGTGAATTATATTTAATGTCCAAACCAGCATTCTTTCACAACTGGGTGTCCGTTCATCAAGAAAACATTTCAAGTGTCATGTATAAAATAAATGAAACTTTTTTACACCAAATAATCATTTAAAATTTAATTATCTTATATTATTTCATATTTATTAAAATTAATAAAATATCAATCAATTAAAAATTTCTAAATTTAAAGGCGAGTGAAATGGGGGACCTATCTTGACTTGCAACTTGGTTACGACGACGCGGCACGTCTCACACTTGTGCACAAGTAAGTGCAACCTGCTGACGACTGCAATATCATAGAAAAACTTACCAACTTATTGCAGCAACTGAAAAAAGAATAAAAATAGAGAAACACTAACATAAAATAATTTAAACTAACAAATAGTACAAAAACCTCCTCAACATACATTCAAAACAATACTCGCAAAAAACAATTAAACAATCTCAAATATTTTCCAAAGTAGAAAAAAACCAAATTCGCACTAACTTAATTAAACAAAGAACTTGAAAATGTAAATATATAATAGTCAAGAAAGGACAATGAAAACCTCACCTCGACGCGGATATTTTCATGAACAGTGGGGTCACGCGACCATCCGAAACGGGCGGCACACACCATCATGGACTGTCGCTGGCCGAAAATGAGTGTGTGACGCACCAGTGGGGGCTGGACGAAGTAGCTACGGGGGATGACGCCGGTGAATCAGCAAGGGGGGACACATATGGTTCCATAAAGTGCATCAAGTGGGGTCGTGGGGCACCACGCAATGACTGAGGAATCGAAAAGGGGTCACGCAGGGACTACGCGACTGGAAAATAGGTCCGTGGGGCGATGCACTGCAGAGTGAGAGGCCTTCCAGGATGGAGATGCATTCGGTGGGTAGAAAGGAGTCTGGAAAGGGGTGCGCCCAACCGATACGGCATGCAGAGGGTGGGCTATTTGTGCAATAATAATGTGGGAGGGTTGCGGCTGGGAGCGGGTCGATCGAGAGCTACAGCACTGGTGGATAACATGTCGGAGGAGGAAGATTCCGGGATGAGGGTGGTGCTACTGTGAATAGAGGGGGAAAGATGGTTGCTGCACTAGGAGGGGACCGATTGCCAAAGGGACATCCTGCAATGACTGGATAAAAGGATGCAGGGTTGGGCTTGGCTTGCTCGAGCACCGCAGGGTGGAATGGAAGGGCGGGACCGAGAGGCAAAGGAGAGGAGATCCTACATACAGTGGAGGAGAGAACTGGAGAGCCACGTAGTGGTGGTGTGGTTTCGTAGGTCAGGTTTCTCGCACGCCACATGGGTCAGCAGTTGAGCACTGAGAGGTAGGGAGGGGGATGGCTTGGTGGTGAAAACAGAGGAAGGAGAGTCGAGGTTCGATGCTGGTCAAGAACGTTGTGTGTGATGCAGGAGGGGAACTAATGTTGGGAGCCGGGGAGCTATCGTAGGGAACTCCAGGAGGGGTGTTGGGACGATTGAGAGTGCACAGGAGGATGGAGGCCCGCTGCAGCTGGCAAGCTGGGTTGGACAAGGGCACCGGGACAGACCAACAAGTGGTCAGTGCTGCAAGCAGGAGATGCAGTTGGCTGAGGGGTAGCTGCTGGTTGAGAGGCTATGGGCGGGGTAGGGTAGCATTCTACTTGCGGCACAACACAAATGGGAAGGGGGGAAAAACTTGTGGTAGAAAAAAAGAAAATAATAAAAACAAGTAAAAAAAAGAACAATGTAAACGTGAAAGTAAATAAATAATAAAATAATTATAATAATAGTCATAACAATAAAAATAATAATCATAGTCATAATAATCATAATAATAATAATAACAAAAATAATAATAATAATAATAATAAATATATCATATAGATAAAAATATAAATAATAAAAATACTCATATTGTTTTAATAATAATAATTAAAATTATTAATCATGAAAATTTTAAATAACACAATTTACATTTATTCATCTATTTAGGTTTTCTGAAGACAGGCGGACTATCGTTGCATGGGCGAAGCCGCGCATGGTCTCTAAAATGCACTCTTCCCGGGTGCTCAACGAGATCAACTCAAAAACGTTCATTTTTTTGACAAAACATGAAAATATTGTTTGGGATTCAACCTGAACCTCAACAAAAAAATTTAAAAATAATGAAAATAATAAAATAAAAACAATAAACAGGTCAAGGTGTGACAATTCTCCCCACCATAATGTTTCTTGTCTCGAGGAAGCCACCCCAAGACCTAGAACCTAGAAGAAACTCCTTAAGTGTCACTCACCCCCAAAGGATTAAGCGCCTCCAGTTGATCGATCTAAAAAAACACCAAACTCCCATGACATGAAATTTATCCTCAAAACACATTCACTTTAAACACCACCAAAACGAAACCCGAAATGAAACTCTAACACCGGCATGATGAGAGGCCCGAACTGACTCCCCACTATAGGAAAAAAGCCACCTGAATTCAATGAGACCCATGATGTTTCTCCCCACCATAAGGACATAGGATATTAACCGAGTTTGAAAGCTTCTCACAGGGTCAAAACCCCACCATAATGGAAGGGGATGGAAGGGCCCAACCAAAAAACATCAAAACTATCTTCAATTGTACCTTAATAATGTCACCTCCTAAGACGAACACACACCACACCACACTAATGATAGAGATTATACCAATGTCTTCTGCACTGCTGGGGTTCACTTGACTACGTGCCAGCTTCACTCCAAGACCTATAGCTTGAGCTCTATTGATTGAATCATCTCCTCCCACGCAGTCAGGCTTCGAAAATTCCCAAGCATGACACATGAACCAAAATATTACCAAAAACACATCCATTAGAACAAAGGTCTCAAAGGGGTTCACCCATAACCAATCTTACAACTGAATGAAAAGAAACACCACAAAATGATGATGGTGATGACTACTACATCCATGGATCACCACAAAGAGAAAACATCAAACTGATCCTCAAACATCACCCTACTCTTGCTTACGAGCTGATGTGACCTTCGACGAACCAGGTCAGGCTTCAACGTGCTTCTTGGAAACACCTCAGCATAATCGTTTTAAGTGACCCAGACGTCCACAAATGCAGAATGGTTTTAGGGAATTCGAGGAAATCAGCCTCTTGTTCCCCCACTTACTACACTAATGACAGATCAAGGCATTACACTGCAAGGAAGATGGTTGAAGGACTGAAGGCCTCTTGATTCCTCTACCAGTACCACCACCATCAGGCCACTTCCCATTCTTCTTATCGCTATCTACTACACTACTTCCCAATGCCAGAGGAGGATTCAAAACCCCATGTACTCCTGCTAACTCAGATTCAGTGTGGAAAGCATGTCTCACCACATCCAGGAACATGATCACATTGAACATGACCACCTTCGACTGTAGCATAGGACGTAATCCAAAATAAAAATGTTGACCTTTCACAGGTTCATTTTCAACATACCCCGGTTCATAATGATGTAGGTCCAAGAAACGATGAATGAATTACAACACCGATCCAACGCCTTGCTGAAGACCGCACAACTCCATCCTCTTCCTCAGCATTGTCAGCTCAGAGAAATTTTTCTCGATGAATGATGACTTGAAGAACTCCCAAGTGATATATTCTCGAGGCTTGCTTCGAGACACAAACTTCCACCACTTCTTGGTTGGACCATCAAGCATAAAGATATCCAACTTCACTTTTAATGACTCATGCGAGCCAATGAAACTGATGTTCTTCTCAATTTTCCATAACCACTCCTCCGCCTCAAGAGGATATGCTTTCCCATAACATATGGGATAGTTTAACTTCTGATACCCAAGGATGTAGTCCATGGATTGATCAACTGGAGGATTTTCTAAAGACTCACCACCCGAATCTGCACCTTGGGAATCCATCGGACCTTTGTGGGGGTGAACACTAAGGAACCAGAAAACAAGAAGATGGGTCAAACACGAACATTACCATTTTAAATACCAAAAAAAACAATTTCACAACGATTTTCTGAAAGAATGGAAACTCAAACGATTCACTAGGGGGAATTAGTGATGATGGGTGACTCAGAAATATTGTTGGAGGCCACACGCTAGTCACGCCATCGCCACTGAGAGCATTCTAGGGTAATGTCACTGGCTCCACATGGCTTTCCAGACCACGCGAGCTCATAGAGTTCACTTTCTCGACTCACATTTCATTTCCCAATATCAAATAAACCATAAAAATCAGATGACATCAACAACCCAAACACCCCTTGGTAACCTGAGGTTCAGAACGAGAAAGGGTTCATGACATCATTCTTGTCTGCATGCCTCGAGTCCTGAAAATTCTACTCCTTCTACCATGACAACCCCATATAACAATGGGAACTCTAAAAAACAAGGTCTGCTCAGGAGCCATTACCCTTTGATACCATTTTTCCAAGACCCGCCTCCTCGGGCCTTGAACCATGTCTCACAGAGGTCACTTTATCGACTCTCATTTCATTTCCAAATACCAAACAAACCATAAAGATAAAAAGACATCAAAAACCCAAACATCCCATGGTAACCTGATGTTTAGAACAAGAAAGGGTTCATGACGTCCTTCTCGTCTGTACGCCTCGAGTCCTGAAAATTCTACACCTTCTACCATGAAAAACCTAGATAACAATGGGCACTCTAAAAAACAAGGTCCTCTCATGAGCCATCCTCTTTTGATACCATTTTGTCATGACCTGCCTCCCTGTGCCATGAACCTTGTCTCACAGAGGTCACTTTCTCAACTCTCATTTCATTTCACAATGACAAACAAAACATAAAGATCAAAAGACATAACCAACCCAAACATCCCATGGTAACCTAAGGTTCGGAACGAGTAAGGGTTCATGATTTCCTTCTCGTCTGTACGCCTCGAGTCCCTAAAATTATACTCCTTCTACTATGAAAACCCCATATAACAATGGACACTATGAAAAAACAAGGTCCGCTCAGGAGCCATCCTCCATTGATACCATTTTGTCACAACCCACCTCCCCGGGCCATGAAACCTGTCATCTAACCCCATGTGTCTCCTGTAATACCTTGGTTTCCTTCCCAGCACACCATTGGATATTACTCACTAGGGTATCTTATCAGATTAATGAATGTCTCCACAGGCTATCACCTGTTCTTTTATTGTGTTTTTTCCCCACTCAAACACACCCTAGAAAACTTTCTATAAGGTCTCCCATCCTGATTAATACTCCAGGCCAAGAATTCTTAACTATGGAGTTCTAATCAGGTAGAATCATGCATGGAAAGATGAACATAAGAATGAGAACTCTGAAAAACAAGGTCTGCTCAGGAGCCATCCTCCTTTGATACCATTTTGTCACGACCGGCCTCCACAGGCCCTGAACCTTGTCATCTGACCCCATGGGTCCCCTGTAATACCTTAGTTTCCTTTCAAGCATACAATAGGCTATTACTCACTAGGGTCTCTTATCAGACTAATGACTGTCCCCAAAGGCCAACACATGTTTTTTAGTGTGTTTTTTCATCACTCACACACACCCTAGGAATCTTTCCAGAAGGTCACCCATCCTTATTACTTCTCCAGGCCAAGCATTCTTGATAGTGGAGTTTTGATTAGGTAGGCTCCTTAAAGGAAAGGTGCACCCTGTTAACATGAGTAGTAACATTTATAATTTTATGTCTCACTTTTCCAGGGGTGTTACATTTTATTTATCATGACCCACCTCCTCGGGCCATGAACCATGTCATATGACCCCATGGGTCACCTGTAATACCTTGGTTGCCTTCCCATCACACCATTAGAAATTAATCACTAGGGTTGCATATCAGACTAATGTCTGACCCCACAGGCCAACATATGTTCATTCAGTGTGTTTCGTCCCCACTCACACACACCCTGGGAAACTACCCAGAAGGTCATCCATCCTGATTAGTAGTCTAGGCCAAACATGCTTAACTGTGATGTTCTAATCACATAGGCTCCCAAAAGGAAAGGTGCACCTTGTTAAAATGGGTAGTAACATTTATCCTTTTATGTGTCACCGTTCCATGGGTGTTACATTTTATCTATCATAACTCACATACCTGGTCCATGAACATTGTCATCTGACCCCATGGGTCTCTTATAATACCTTGGTTTCCTTTCCAACAAACCATTGGATATTACTCACTAGGGTTGCTTATAAGATTAATGACTGTACCCATAGGCCAACACATGTTCTTTCAGTGTGTTTTTTCCTCACTCACACACACCCTAGGAAACATCCCTGAAGGTCACCCATCCTGATTACTATTCTAGGCCAAGCATGCTTGACTATGGAGTTCTAATCAAATAGGCTCCAAAATGGAATGGTGCACCTTTTTGACATGGGTAGTAACATTTGGACTTTTAAGTCTCACTTTTGATGGGGTGTTACATTACCCACAACTTTAAATCACAAGGCCCTCATTGTGGACCCCAAGTCTCAACCCCATGCAGTTCCTAAGCACTTCTAGCTAGGTATTGGCTCTGATACCATTTATCACGACCTGCCTCCCCGGGTCGTGAACCTTGTCATTTGACCATATGGGTCTCCTGTAATACCTGGGTTTCCTTCCCATCACACTATTGGATATTACTCACAAGGGACACTTTTTAGAATAATGACTATCCCCATAGGTCAACACATGTTGTTTCAGAGTGTTTTATCCTCACTCACGCACACCCTGGGAAACTTCCCAGATGTTCACCCATCCTGATTACTACACCAGGCCAAACATGCCTTACTGTGGAGTTATAATCATGTAGGCTCCCAAAAGTAAAGGTGCACCTAGTTAACATGTGTAGTAACATTTATCCTTTTATGTCTCACTTTTCAGGGGTGTTACATTTTTTTATCATGACCCACCTCTCTGGGCCATGAACCTTGTCATCTTACCCCGTGGGTCTCCTGTAATACCTTGGATGCCTTCCCAGCAAGGTCACCCATACTGATTACTACTCCCGGCCAAACATGCTTAACTATGGAGTTCTAATCAGGTAGGCTCCCAAAAGTAAAGGTGCACCTTGTTAACATGGGTAGTAACATTTATCCTTTTATGTATCACTTTTCCTAGGGTGTTACATTTTATTTATCACGACCCACCTCCATTGTCCATGAACCTTGTCATCAGACCCCATGGGTCTCCTGTAATACCTCGGTTTCCTTCCCAACACACCATTGGATATTACTCACTAGGTTTGCTTATTAGACCAATGACTGTCCCCACATGCCAACACATGTTCTTTCAGTGTGTTTTTTCCTCACTCACACAGACCCTGTGAAACATCCCAGATGGTCACCCATCCTGATTTCTACACCATCTCAAGAATGATTATCAGTGGAGTTCTAATTAGGTAGGCTCCCGAAAGGAAAGGGGAACCTTGTTGACATGGGTGTTAACATTTATCCTTTTATGTCTCACTGTTGAAGGGGTGTTACATTACCCACCCATTTAAAGCACAACTCCCTCATTTTGGACCCCAAGCCTTAACCCCAGGCAGTGCCTATGCACTTCCAGTTGGGTATTTGCTCTGATACCATTTATCACGACCAGCCTCCCCGAGTCACGAACCTTGTCATCTTACCCAATTAGTCTCATGTAATAACATGATTGACTTCCAATCACACCATTGGTGATTACTCACCAGGTTCGCTTAACATACTAATGACTGTCCCCACATGCCAACACATGTTCTTTCAGAGAGTTTTTTCCTCACTCACACACACCCTAGGAAACATCCTAGAAGGTCACCCATCCAAATTACTACTCCAGGACAAGCATGCATAACTATGGAGTTCTAATCAAGTCGGCTCATGAAAGGAAAGGTTCACCTTTTTGACATGGGTAGTAACATTTATCCTTTTAAGTCTCAAATTTCTAGGGGTGTTACATAAATAATAGTATAATATTATTTATATATTTAAAGGTATTGAAAACCTATTGAGTTCTATTGTGACTGGATTTTAAGTTGGCTAATATGTTCTTTAGTGTAATGTTTTTTGTGTTTTATTAGAATAATTATATTATATTTTATGGACATAAGAATAAAGGAATATATAACCCTTTAGGATTGCATAATTTTGTATGTTTGGGTTGGTTTGGCAATTTTAGAAATTGTGTATTTGATTTTGGAATAATAATTTAACGATATTGATAACTTTTGGGATTGAAAAATTATTTGGTGGTAAATATATTTATGTGATATTGGATAAAGTTAACAATATTGTTGGTAACATTAAATGATAAAGGTATCTATAAAAAACACTTTGGATGTATGTGATTTTATAAATTGAGTATGACCAACTGAGTTACTTTTCGAGAAGTATTTATTTCATTTTGATTCAAATTATTTTGGGAATGGAATTCTTTATTTTGAGTTTAGAAAATAGAAGTGGTGGTTTTTTATTTTTGGGGATTAATTATTTTTAGAATAAAAGTTATGATTATTTTGTTGAATGTATATAAAGTATGATGACATGTTATTTGGGTTTAATTTTTTAAAGTATTCATATATGATGAATTAGTATAATAAAAATATAATAGTCTAGGATACTCTAGTAGTATTTTTTAGGATTATGGATTTGACGTCTAATGTATTGTACAATTTCTTTTTGTATTATCATTAATCGTACTATCTATTTTGGCATTATGGAAAATGATATAAAGAGTAATTTTATTACATGAATTCCATAATAAAATAAATAACACCGTACTATTATAACTTTCATGATCCATTAATAGATAATATTTCTACATCTACCAAAAAATTTGATTTTAGTATTCATCATTTTGAATGTCAAATGAATCAGAGGATGACGCTATTCAAATAAAAAAACCAAATTTTAAGATACACATATGAAACAGACACAAATCATGTAAGTATATTTTTTAACACTATTTATCTTAAAAATACAGAAATTCCCCAAACTCATTTCAAAAATAAGATAAATCTAATGAGGTTAATATTGAAGGAATCCACCAACTATCATGGTACACATTTTAAAACTCCTTCAGGATTATGTAATTTCAAAAGATACATAAAATGTTCATGAAATATTTATTTTATAAATTACCAGTTCCCAAGTCATAACCTTGATATTAGTGTTCCTATTGAAACCTATATTTTATTTTTTCCCAATGCTATGACATATTAATTATGATGTGGAAAAAATGGAACATTGGAAGAAATAATAAATCTACATTGATATGTACAGATAATGAGTCAATATATATATTTTTAAATAATATTCTATTTTTTGGTTTGGTAAAAATTAATTTTCAAATATTTATTAATTTAAAAAATATTAAATTTATTTTTTATATGTTTTTTTAATATAAGATAATTGAATATTATAAAATCAAAATTCATTTAAAATTATTATCTTTACATTATTTCATAAAAAATGTTTTATATGTCTGTAAAATAAATTTTCATAACCTCATTTTTTTAATTTTTATTTATTAAATAATTATTTAAATATTATATATGTTATAAATAGATATTATTGTTGTTTGTATAAATTCATATTGATATTTATTATGAATAATTTTATCATGGTATGAAAATTGAATATGGTTTATAATTTGGGAAAATTATAGTTTTATACTAAACAATTTATTCTTCTATACAGATTTATTTAAAATTTAAATTTAAAAATATTATATTTTTATTTTAACAAAAGATTCATTATTTTTTATATAATTATGTTGAAATATTATTAGATTATTACCTTTAAATTTTCTATAATATATTATTATATGTTGAATAATTAAAAAAATATAGTTTTTGTGAATATCATTTCATTTATGAGAGCCTCATGATATAAATAATACCTATTTTTTTAACTTATGAAAAATATATAACATGATAATATATAATAAATATCATAATACTATTATAAAATTAATATAAATTATGCTTTATGTTTACATAAGAATGGAATCAGGAATTGGTGATGATGTAGTTCACACACGATATATGGAATTTCAATATTGATAACATAGTGATAAGATTTAGAAATGATTATTATTTTATAACATTTATGATCTATATAAGATAAATAATAAGTTAAATTTAATTATTGATTGATTTTTTGAATTATATAATAAGATAATAAATATATTGCATCCTTAGTGTTGGCCAGATGTGAGAAAAGTAAAAATTCTATCCTAAATGTGAATTCATGATAATGATGAGTGTAAATATAGATTATGAATAATAATAGGTGTCCATAATAAATGATAATAAATTAAATTGTATTATAATTAAATTTTTTTTAATTTTTAATAATAATAAATTTATCCAAAACACATCCACTGTGTCAATGTAGCGCACATGCATGAGGGAGAGAATTAAAAATTAGAGGAATTATAATATTTAATGTGAAACAATTTAGATGTCTTAGATTATTTAATTATTTTTTAGGATAA
The DNA here is from genome assembly GCA_963277665.1 of Viscum album. Taxonomy (NCBI): domain Eukaryota; kingdom Viridiplantae; phylum Streptophyta; class Magnoliopsida; order Santalales; family Viscaceae; genus Viscum; species Viscum album. The sequence continues at coordinate 810,806,653 of OY728122.1, read as the reverse complement.
ATTTTATATTTTTATTATTATTTTGATATTTAATCCCTAATTACATTGTTATCTAGCTTTTTTTAAAGTCAAATTAGAAGAATATCACTAAAATTAATTTAATGGGCATATAATGATAATAATAATTTATAAATTAATCAAAAATAACAAGAATCATAATATTATTCTATTTTTAATGTTTAATGTTATTTAATGTCTTATATAGTTAATTTATGATTCTCTTTCCACAGTAATATTCGATTCAAGACTCTTAAATGTTGATTTTTTTATAAAACACCATTGAGCTTTCCTTATAAGTTGTTATTCATTATAACCATTTAAAACACATCAAAAGATTATTTATCTATTTAAAATTTTCCATATAAATATATATACATTACTTTCCACATTCATAATTCCCTATGTTTTTCCTAATTCCTTTCTTTGATGACATTAGAATCAATCTGGAGGAGGTGATTCAAATATCAACATAAGGGTTTTTATCTCATTTTATTTTCACTGAGAAATGTTTCTTATAATGATCTAAATATTCTTATTTATATCATAACTAAAACCAAATTATCTTTTCTTATAATTACTAATGTCTTATTCATTATATTCAATATTATATTACATGACCCACCCTTCAAATTATTTTATTTTATTTCCAATCCTATGACAAGATTCATAAATTAATCTATATCTATTATAGTATATTTTTACATTATATACTATATTATTTTAATATCATCTTCATTATAAACTCTGATTAGATTTTATTTTTTATTTCCAATCATTTTTTATTAAGTTATATTTATTTTTAGAAATATTTTATTTTAAATTTTCTTACGTCAAATGTTAGGATCTTTATATAGAATTTTACAATATCAATTTTTTGCCTTGATTTTCTATATATAAATTATTATTTGGGAACTTTATTATTATATATCTATATCCTCATATTTTATTGTCGTAATTTAATTGAATGTGTTTAAATTTATTATAAAAATTTAATTTCCCTTCGGTTCATAGTTTAATAGAAAGCTTGTCTATTGGTAGAGAAAACCATATATGTTATTTCGGTTAGTAATATTCATCCACCATAAAAAATATTCAATATATATATATATATAATATTCATAATTAAATAATTATGAAAAATTTCTATAATTTTTTATCATCATTTAAAATTATAATAATATTTTTTCCACATATTAAACTTTTTACATTCTTTATAAAATTGTGAAATGAATCATTTTTAATATTATCTTAATGTAAAAATTCTACAACATTTATAATTTATTTTTTAATAAATAATTATTTCAATATTTTCATTTTTTTGATTATTTACTATTGATATAAATTTTTATTTTTTGTATTAAAATAGTATTTTGGAAGAAAATGATATTTCATATTTTTTTCAATGAACCTTTATAATGTTCGTATGAAATTGTCTCTTATTTATGAAAATATATGTTATTGCTTATTTTGATTCAATATAGATATGATCTAACGATAAAATCCACCTTCATTCTCTATATATGTTATTACAATTACTTAAGGTTGTTTTCATGAAATCCATTTTCATCTCACAATCATGATAAACAATGAAATAATTATAAAATCATTCATTTTCATCAATGTTTATCATATATTTAAATAATTTTATTTTTAGGACATATTTACATTACAAATACCCATTATTTAACCATGGGTTATTATATTATGATTTGTATATTAATTACTCTATACAATGTGAGTATCCATCAATCCAAAACTCATATTGAGGGGTGTTTACCATGAAAGTGATTCCATTTATTTACATGGAAAATAATTATAGTTTTATACATTTTATTTTAATACAAGTTATTTTTGAATAATATAGAAGGTATATTTTTATAGTATTTATTACTCATAAATTTCATATAATGAAATCATTAGACATATTAGTGAAATGTGGATCCAGAACATAAATATCCCTTTAAAGAATCTGTATGAATAATGTGGTAAATGTTTTTGGTTATTTTATGTATTACTAAACATTAATTTATACTATCCTGGAATGAGAACATTATAGTTTGAATTATCTATAATGTTTTTATAGTGGACCATAATGGTTTGATTTATTTATAATGTGTTTTCATAAGGCCTTCATAGAATAAATTAGATGTCCAATTGTATTAAAATCATCATAATGATATCAGTTATTGTTTCCCATTTCATTATTAAAATTTTTAGGATATACATGGATATATTTTATGCATGTGATATTAGAGATGTTTCTTTTTTTTGATAATTATTTATTAATTTAATTTATTCATTATTTTTTTTAATTCATTGATAGATTAATATTTATATATCCACATATTGATCATTCGTGCTTTCCCATTTATTTTTTTCCATAACCTTTAAGAATCAAGATTAGTACTATAAATAATTCAGAGTTATAAAAAAAGGATAATATAAGAACCCATTAATGTGAAAAATATACAATTTGGGAAATATATGAGTTTTTTATAAAGAGTTTTTTAAATTATATATAAATATAAACATAAAAGTTCACGAAAATGTATATGATGTTGTTTTTTATTTAAATTTTGTAATTGAAGAGTGGTATGTTTGGGTTGTCATAGTTGGGATCGATTCCATCCCAAATGGGAATGTTCTAGCACACGATAGAGAATTATGAGTCTTATATCCATAAAAATAAATAGACAAGTGTTAAAATATTTATTTATACATTTTATAATTATATTTTGATAATACTTATAAAATTGTCACTTTAATTTAATTCGGTAAAAATAAATAAATCATATTGAAAATATTTAATTAGATACCTCATTTTTATCATTAATTTATTTTAGTTGAAATACATTAAAATTGATTATTTATCTGATAACCATTAGATTTTTTCAACAAAATGGTATTATAATGTTTTCTCAAATATTATAAACACACAATTTCATTATTTTTGAAAATAATAATAATAATAATAATCTATGTACAAATATATTTATTATAAAATATTTTGAGAAATATTTTTTAGTTTATTCAGAAATTAAATATTTTTTTTGAACTATATTAGTTTTTATTTTTTAGAATAATTACTCTACATCAATGTACTTATTCGTTAAATGTATATATGATCTATATATATCGAATGACTATATTGTAACAGTTATAATACTTCCCTATATATGGAATTTCATAAATCTCTAGAATCATTCATCAAATTCAGTTATATCATTCTAAAAATTTATAATTTTTTTCCAGTATTTTTTATTACTTCCATAGTTTTAAGCATAGGTATACTCTTCAATGAAAACCAAATGCAAAAATATTGCATATTTTTTGGTATTATTATTAACATGTTATTTTTCCTTTTGTGGTTTTCATAATTATGCTTTATATAAAATTATCATAATGTATTTATGCTTGGATTTAATTTTAATAATTTAACTTCAAATATTATGTCATTTTAAATTTTAGTTTACTATTGATTTTATTACAATATATTGAACACACAATATTTTTTTTTAAAAAATACCTACTAAAATCTTAATGTGTTAGCATCTACCCACATAAAATAATATCTCCCTTTAAATTACATTATGATAATTCAAAATTATGTTTCCTTCTTCCTCATTATATATTTTATTTCTACTCTGTATTAATCAAGGTTATGATTCCTCCAGATAAATTTAACATGGTGAGTGGTCCTTTTCTATAGTTATTTTTCTCTATGATATAAGATATCCATTGGTATTTCCTCTTAAGATGGATCGTGTTCTAGTTATATTAAATTCTGGTGCAGTACATGTTAACGGTCAGGTATATACATCTTCAAATTTCATACATGGAACACATCATATACTTAAGAGAGTAGTGATGAATGTTCTAGATGATAAGATTCCATCCCAATATCATGTGAGACTTAAAAAGGGACAACATATCAAAGGATCCTCATTAAATTTTCCTAAATCTCATTAACCTATTCCATATTAATGGTTAATGTAATAGATTTTATCCTATACAAAACTCCAAATATCAATGGTGATTATATACATTTCTTTTTTTGAATTTGGAAAGTTCTATTATGATAGTGAGTGGTTTAAATATTTTATTTGATCTCTTGAAAAAGATACGGTCCCAACATCTTATTCTCTCCAACATTATCCCACCACATTGGAGTTATACACCACATCCCATAAATAGCCTAATATGGTTCCATTTGAATACTGGAGTGGAATCAATTTTTATATGAGAACTCTACCATGTTAATATGTTTATTCCCACATCCTTTAAATTCTGTTGAATACGATCTCATTATATAACCATGATTTTGAATGCCCATTTCTTATTAACCAATAGTTTATGGGTGATATGTATTCTTCATTTTTATACTTGTATTTTTTACTTGTTGAATACTTCTCCATATATTATAGGTAAACCATAAATCTTCATCATGTACACTTGTGAGAGGTAACAAATATATCCTTACCAATTCCATTATTTGTTTCATTGAAATTTTATTAGGTGAGTAATATTCAGAATTTGAAATTAAATTTGTTGACCTCATTAGAAGATCAACTATAACCCATATGGAATTACATCATTTCAATCTATTACGAATACCTTCAATGTAATACATTAATAAGTCCTCCAAATTCCATATAACTTTTCGTAATGGTTGGATTAACCTATTATAAAATTTATTTTCATCCCTAACATGTTGTTAATGTATGAATCATGATATATAATCAAAAATATTACATTTCATGTTGTCCCAATAGAAATATGTTTTGTGATCTCTGTACATATTTTAAAATATATTATGGATTGAGAATGATGAGCTATATACATCATGGAACAACTCATTCTTTAATTATTGTATTTATAGAATACATAATCATTCCATATTCCTTATAGTTATATCGTATTCATAGGTTAAATCAAGATTATTAATAAAAAAAATTTATTGACTTATAATACCATATTCACCTCCATTATCAAATCATGGATTGATGATATGTAGTCATTTGTGAAATTGATTATTTCTCCCCATTTATTATAATTTTTATATCCGTACATATCTAATCCTTGAGTATTGGGTATTATTTAATCATCACAACAGATAAGGTAGAATGATTCTTCCACATCACTGCATAAACCACCTTTCTCTCCTTCCATGGATGGTATTGTAATAAGTGATAACAGTATTTATTCAAATTCAACCACATCCTCTTACATGTGTACAACTTATTCATTGAGAATATATAAATTATTTGATTTTTAATAAGTATATATTTCAACATTTTCACTATATAGGTTAGAACACCATATAGTAAATGAAAATACTACCATTTTAACCTAAAAATGACACACTATGTAATTTGTATCCTGGTTATTTATGTGACATGAGGTATACTACAATCTATGTCATTTACAGTGAATAAGACACCAAAAATGATCTTTTATGAAATACTATATATAAAAAACAATTCTCAATTACATGGTAGTGTGAGTATAGTTGTTGTAACCAACCTTATATTTTCCCCGTTAAAGTTTTATCCACATTAATTCATCCAAAATAACATCAATCTACATATAGCTAACAAATACAGTTGATTTGATACTCATTAGAAATTTCATAGAATGTATTAATAGTATCCTTACATTACATGAATAATATAGTTCTCTATTATAGTGTTTGGTCTGGGAAATTATTCAATATCATCTTTCATTAAAGGATTTACAGATATAAACATTATTGCAATTATGTGACCCAATAATTATACATTCTATTGATAGAATTTTCACTTGATAAATGTTGTATTAAATCTATAATTTCACAAATACATCAGAATAATGAACTATAATCATTATCATAAACAATCATGCACTATAATAGAATATAATATATATCGTCATCCAAAAATTTTCTTAGGTAATCTCTGATGACACTATTATTCAGGTATCTGAAGATGGAATCAGTGTTTCTGAGTAAAAAAGGAATTATAATGAATTCATACTTGAAATATCATAAATGTAAGTCCATCATGTGTACATCTAATTTTGTCCCTAAATTAATGATATCTAAATGAAAGGTAAATCATTGAGAATTGTTGATCCCCACACAACTAATCAAACAAGTCATTAATATTGGGTATATGATACTTTTACATGATAGTTATTTTATTATGTTCGCTGTAATCAATATAGATATAGAATAATAATAATTTATTCTTTATATAGAAAATTTGAGAACCCCATTAGAAAGAACATGGGTTTGCAATATCTGTATCCCAGGAATATTGGATTTTATTCTTTAATTCCACCAATAAAATATAGCCAATTATATAAGGAGTTATTTTTATATACATTGATGGATGTATGAGTTATTTATAAAACAAAACATCATTTTTTGGGGGAAGACCAATAAAATATTTTGAAAAAGAAAATATTCATTAAATATAATTATATATGATATATTGATTTAATCCCCATCCAACTATGATTAATAAGTTTTAGTATTGGGTACATAGACCGAAAAATGGAATTAATTTACATTGGGAGTTAATCACCACCCTAAATTGATAGATGATCAAATTTTGATATAGAATAATAAATGAGACTTCTGATTATTAAAAATTAATATGGGATCTTCATATACAGATCCAATACATCACCAAAATGACATCATATTCCACAAAAGGGTGAAAAATAAGATTTTCAGGAAGGAAAATCCAAAAAAAATATTGGAGTGGAGTTATAGAAATGTGGTGAAATCATTACACCACTATGATATTTTAATTTTTTTTAATATTAATAAATTTTGGATATCAATTAATAGAGCTATAGAATTTTTTAAATATTATTCAATTCATAGATCTAGGATAATTTTTTTCTATTTTGAGTCTACATATAACTACCCCAATTTTATGAATTTATCATTAATCCATTAGTAAAGAAAAAATAATTATCATGCGTGTCATGAAATAATAATCAAATAAAGAAATCATATGATAAAGAAAGTGAATAAAATGTTGTGTTGAACAATTATACCTTCATTTCAAGAAATTAAAATTTAGATTCATCCTATATCTTTTTTGGTTCACATATGTTTTTATATTATTATTTTTCATAACATTGTCCCATAAAAGATAATTCCCTCATCAATATTAATTGAGATAACGTGAGGAATCACTAGATACATAGTACATCATTGTTTAAGATTTTCATCACACCTCACAATAAAACATACCACATGACAGTTAGGTTTTGTATCTTTAAAGTCTTTATATATAATCATCATATTATAATATCATTATTCTTGGTATCCCAAAAATATTATTTACACATGAAACTCTTATAGAGATATTATACATAATAATGTTCTCTAAAAAGTTGGGAAATGTAAAAATAAGAAAGGGTGAGTTTGAAAACCTAGTAAATGTAAACATTAGTGATTTGAATTAAAGATCTAAGATGAACATGTTGACGTTAGAACATAATCAATGTACATGAACATAACATAATGAAACGATACACACCAAGACATATATATGAAATCAGGAATCATGAAATAATGATTTTGACATAACTATATAAATGAAAAATAAGAGTACGGAAATGTGGGATAAAAATCATGATCCATCAGAATAGAACATAGGTAAAATTCTTAATATAAGAATGTGGAACAATCATATTCATTGAAATAAGGAAATATATTAATCATAGAAACCAAAAAATTCATATCATAAAAGATATGGATAATAACGTCCCAATAAAAAAACTAGACATCGACTTACCATATGCTCCCAAAAACAATATAGACTTGAGATAACCATGTAAATTACCATTGACCTTGACCACTAATTCACTCCTAATTGGATATTTCATTTTTTCCTTGGTAATTAATCCCAATATTCCAAAGACTACTGAATAGAAGCATAGGTCTATAAAGATATAGTGTAGAGATTATACAATAAAATTAGAGTAGAATATAAATGAAAATAATAAATCAATTATATAGATACTGATAAATTAACTATTAAAAAATTAAGGAAAGATCCAATTAATAATAAATACTCACACACTGTCAAGAGGTCAGTACACATGTAAATCAATTACACAATAGTTGGAAATGTCTTCAAATATACCATAATGAATGAAATGATAAAACATGATGTATACTCAAATAAAATCTCAATATCCCATTATAAAATTGTGTAGTCCATGTCATGTATCATCCATAGGGTGCTTTCTCTTATATATGTTTTTAGTCTTAATGTCTTCTTAGGAAGCAATGTGTGTGTCAAAAGGGGGTGAGTAAAACATAGAAGGCCACCACTGATAGTTTATAATGAATATACAATCAAGTAAAAACTTATATGTTGATAAACATATTTAAATGAATAAAATATAAATGCATAAATGAATAACAACATTCATCCCCTAGGTTCGAAGGTGACATTTATGGTATGCAATAAATATTTCATCTTATGTCATATGGATCGTTCTATAGAATTCATATAGTGTTATCCACATCTATGTATATTTTCCAATGTAAAATCAAAAATAAATTCAGATCATCTCTAAGAAAAGAAACCATGGAAGCCCTAAATCAGCAATCATCCCTCTCATAAGAATCATATACTTTTCATCCCTAACCTGTGTCTATAGTGATCATGACTTCATGGATCAAAAACAATGAGATACCAACCAGTATCATTATTCCACCCAACCCCTCTAATAAAAACTTATGATTCTCAAATCATTATCAGTGATCATCTAGAAGTCATAGATCAAATAAAAAGAACCCAAACTAGTATTAGATTACATATTGAACAATTGCAAAAAATGTAATTTGGCCCCGACCAGTATCAGTCGTCATTCTAACCACATGGATAATATCCAAAGTAGTCCAAATCATTTTCAATTTTCATCCTAAACCATTGTATCAAATGAAATGATATACATATAATTAATAGTAGTCATTCCCACACCATAGATCAAATCAAATGGGGCCTAAATAAGATATACCATTCATTGTTTCAGAGGATATATAATTAATTTAATTATTACATAGGTTCTTCTTCATCATGGATAAAATAAATCATATTTATCATTGATCTTACAATATGTCATAGGAACACATCACTGTTCAATTATGGTAAAAGCACTTAATCCCTAACACCACCATGGTCACCCTTTGAAATTTTTATTATTTAAAAACACGGTCATACATACCACATACCTATCTAAAGATTCAATATAAATTCCTATAGGGTATTATTACCCTGTAAAGAGGTTAAACATAATGAGTCAATGAAACTATTATTTGGATATAATTTAAGGTTTGAAACATGACCTACTAACATAACTATACATCATAAAAACAATAGAAAATGGTGCAACTTTCTAGGAAATATTGTAGAACCACTAACCTAATGGGTTACTAATATTATTAACAAACTTCTACTGGATAAAAAATACAATGATCTGTTTTCCCTAAATAAATTTCTATTGATAAAATATTTTGGTTTATCAGATAAATAACGTAAAATGGGGATGAAATGAGACATCTAGGGAACATATATACCTTTAATTACTGGGTGGGATCAATCATAATGAATGAATAATTGATCTTATGGAAAATTGTGTCAATGGAGCTATGAGAATACCAGACCCCACATTTCCCTATAAAATCACATATGTATGTAGAGGGGGTTGATTTTGAGGATTCATCCATTAGTAAATAATTTTAAAATATTTTAAACACATCCCATGAGTTTTTTGTTAACTAAAAAATAGTTTTACCCCATGAAATTTTGAATTACCACACCTTGGAGGATTATCCATGATGTTTCGTGTAATGAAAAACTGTTTCATTTTATGAATTTCCAATGGTAGCTACCAAAAAACATAATGAACCTCTCATTCTACCCAAACACTATTATGAACTATCTTAATACATATGAGAGTTAATAATGACCACGATACACAAGTCTTGGCCAAAATATGAAACCCAAAACACACTAAAATGTAAATGGGGCTTTAAAACCCACACTGTAATGACTTCTAGTCCTCAAGAAGTGTTCTTAGGGGTCCCTTAAAGATAACTCAGCCTATTGGCTGAACATAAAAATCATTCTTTAAAACCACATTCTTGAAACATCATTGAAAATACCACACTCATGTGACAATACATCTAGTGATTCAATACATAATTGACCCAGGAATCAAATCCCTAAATGCTTCTCAAGTAACTCATGAATTCAAAAACCATCAAACTATAAAGAAAACACATTGTTTAGTAGAATTTATATAGTTTTTCTACCATGGATGAAATCAAGGGGTTTGAAAACCACTCTACCATTGATATAATTTTTTCCTTGAGTTACATTAAAAAATATAATTCAGATCATTAAAAAATGAATATAACAACTCATTCCACATCTATTATTCATACTCACGGGTCTCTTCCAACCAACAATTATACAAAGGGGTACACCTCATACCCATGGGTCAAAACTCTATCATCCATTTCCCCATTAAAAAATTATTTCCAAACCGACCCATTCTTTATTCATTATCTCATGTTTATCCCCTTAAACATAATATGAAACGGGTTTACACCCCAAATCACATAATGAAATTGATTAAAACCCCTAATAATGTAATTAAAATGGGGTTCAAAATATTAATCAAATGATTATATAAAGTATCTATAAAAAAATATCTATATAACCATTTCCTACTCTATGTAGACACCATCAGTTTTTGGGAAAAACAAAATATACTATGAAGTCTCATACATGTGGATTGGCACAATCACAACTAATTAATCAGAATCCTACCAACACATAGGTATAATCTAAAAAAGATATATTTTTCACATATGAACCATAAAAACAATGAAGGAAAACTCCGAATATATTCTCTATGATTTGATCCATATTCTTAGAATTTATATCATTCAATGTATATGTAATTTATAAAAGCTCCTATGTGTGAAGTGTCTTCTGAAAATCTACCAAAATACTCATTATTCATCTTTTGTGAACCATCACAATCACCATGTACGAATGTTAAAATCAAATATATTTCCACAAAAAGTCAATGTATTAAAAAATAATACCCAAACTATATCCCCTTCTAAAAACCTCACCAGTTCATTCCCCACAATATTGATTATTTCATACTACTCAACCATGATTCCCCACTTCTGATGGCATTTTTTAGCTCCAACGATTACAAAATCACACCTTGTCAATGGTTTCCGTATTAAATCACAAGTCCATTTATCACCTGATAATTCTAATTATAAACCATTGGCTATCTATAAAAGAATCTTATAACATAGGTACCTTGTTAATTATTGTCATTTAATAGTTAGTCTAGACCGTCAAAGTCTAACAAACTCGGTCACTAAACAACCTACATCCAATAATCATATGTGATCACATCACCAAAATATATATATGTTTTTAGAATCAATATAATATTGATCATAAAAAAAATACCAATATAAATCATCCAAAACCCATACTTGGGAGCCATTCATTTTTTGAATCTAACATGACCACTTATACAAAATCTATGTTACAAAACCTCAAACACCATCGTATGTTGATTATTAACATGTTACTCCTAATATTCATGGTTAACATACCAAATTCTCACTACCTGCTCAAATGGTCCATGGGGAGATCAAAATCAATGGAATCACTTTTTAAAAACACTAACAAAAATAATACTCAATGAAATCATCTACCAAACAATTGGATTCTTATGAAAACCCATATCATTAATACACATCAACCCATTTTGTATTACATATGAACATGTGTAATTCAATAAAAAAATTATATAAAGGTATGGTGTCATTGTTTAATTAGTTAAATAAAATTATAACATGCAGTATGGATACACCAACATTATTTAAAAATACCATAACATTCCATTAGATTAATTTTATCCAATACAACTATGTTGGATATCCTAGGGACATATATATGAGAGGGTGAGATAAAAAGTTTTGTAAGGGAATAATAAATTTCTTATATGATTAAATTAATACATTTTAGTCAAGAGTCTTATCAAGGTGATATAAAAGGGGTGGGTGAAACAATACAAAATATAAAACCATGATAAAGATAATAAAATAAAAATAATATAGGAATAAAGAAACAAAAAAATTATATCATAAGAATAAGTCATGTTTAATGGCCATAAAATACAAATATATTGTGTTTTGTATAACCTCCAATTCACTATACAAGGTATACTGTGAGATAAAAACCATAACCAATATATTTAAGGGATATATAATTTCAAACATTCATATCATGTATAAGAATTTGTGTTCCACACAAATCACACAAAATGAGGATTACATTCATTAGTTTTAATACCATTTTATTTTAGAATTATAGTTTATATATTTTGATTTCCCCAATATATGATGGATATATAAATCTAGGTGAATACACTTCAGTGTATATATGGATGGATATTCAGAAGAAAATTTTCTGGCTTGGAAAAATTCACATGATAATTGATACATCATAAATGTTAAAAAAAAATCAAGGGAGTGTTTAATGATATTGTAATGTGTTCTCTCATTACATGAGAATCATATGGAAATCAATGGAACTTTCAAAATAAATTTCAACATTAAATATTGTAACTGAAAATGAATTATTATAAAGAAAGTAATAGAAAAAATGATATTGATAGGATCTATTAACATTTGAGGGATCTTATAAAAGCTTGGTTAGTGCGTATTAAGAGTTTGGAAACACCAATGGTGGTATTTTGAGATTGATATAGATGGGGAATTTTTGATCCATTAATTGTTTTGTCAATGGTAGTGAATGGTTGGTTGGGTATTTATAGAAAATAAGAGAGCATTTCATTATCAATTTCTAAACATAGGTTTTTGACTCTATATGATAAAACAACCAAAAATTTAAACCTAATAATGGATTCAACCAAAGGGGATTTGCCTTTTAAATATTATAATTCCAAAAACTAATCATATTTAAATAATACCACTAGTGATGTGAAAGTCAGTTTTTTTCATAAATAATTGATTTAAAATGATGAAATATAAATTAGGTTTGGGAGGATTCATTAAAAGATTATAAAAATTATAAATTAACATAAAATCTCATTATCTTAATGGATAAATATATATTTTTTACATGTATAACCTTTATTAAATCTATTACAACACTTTTTTTTCTACTGTGATTTTTTAATACAGACTATATATTTATACTGTACTTATTTATCACCCAATACAATTGGAAATTCTCAGAAAATTATGAATCCATCCCCATTGAATAATTTCAATATGCTATTTTTATAAATGTTATTTAATTTTTAAATATAATATTATAAATATCATTATTTTAGCTTTTATATAATAATTTATCTTAACGAGAAAATACTAATTTTTCTTACATTACCTACTTTCCAATACTTATAAAAATTACATTTGAATTAATTAAATTAAAATATCATATATAATTAAAAAAATACATAACAAGATAATTTTATTAAAATAAATATTATTAAAAAACCCTAAATTTTAAGAAAATAGTTTCATTATTGAGAATATACATTTCACTAAAATCCAATATTGATTACATCATTTCAAAAAATCATTTTAAGAAAACACATTATATAATAATTTTTAATGAAATAATAAAAAATGAAAAATAAAATAATTATTTAATTTATGTGAAACAACCAAAATTCAGATTTCTATGTTCTAGATACATAATCACTTATTATACCATCATAACCCCGAAGGGCAAGGTGTGCGGTTGTGGTGTGTTTGGTGTCTTTGAACAAAAATAATTTGGGTCATGATCTTGATAAGAAAGGGAATATCCCATAAATGTTTTCATTCATGATTCAACTTCTAAATTTCATATTCATCTTAGTCAAGAGAAATTCCTACTGATTCTATCTCCATAATAAGCTCTAATAAGTGGGCATCATTGGGTATGATACTTCTAGTTGAGGCCATCAGTCCCTCCATCTAAGAAAATTAAAAATTATTATAACCCTAAGTATGTAAATATATATTGTAATACTAATTTTCACTATAAAATATAAATATTAGGAATGGTTGACATGATTATTGATATTTTAAATCTTTTATTCTATATTGGTCATATATAATAAATGTAGTGCATGTGTTTCTATAACTATAACTAATTTAATCAATAAAAAATGGATTTTTTTTTAAATTTTCATTCATTAAATTATTTTCCCTTCATAAAATTTACCATATAAATTATTTTTTTCACTAGAACATAAGTGGATACTTCTATTTCATTAACCTCTTCTAGTTCCCATACTGATTCCTTAATCTTGTGGTCCCACTAAAACATTTTGACCAGGTGAGTAGTCTTACTTCATATTACTTTTAACCAATGATCGATTCTCATCACCAACTACACTTTGTATGGAAGATCCTTCCCAAAGGGTACCATGTATAGTGTTAGTACCTGTGATGGTTCAGTTATGTACTTATTTAAGAGGGATACATGGAACACATCATGTACTTGGGAATGATTTAATGATAGTGCAAGTTGAGAAGCACAAATCTAATGAGATTAAGGATATAAAAAAAGATTTGTTATCATGGAATATTAATTAACTTCATCATAAACCCCATGAATTCATTCCTTGGAGATTAATGAAGGAACTCCTTATCACTAATCCCAAACTGCAAGCATCATCAGTAATTATCAACAATGATTTTCTATTAGCTTTGTGAAGATTTCATATGAAGTGGAATGTATTAAACATTATAAACAATCTGTTGGATAAAATGAAATCCCATAATAATCTTATCTATGAATTCAACCCATCTTATTTCAATCCATCAACTCTTCCCATATATAGCTTCTTTAAGGATCTATTTGAATTGTTGAATGGAAACTGTTTTCTTTTGAAAACTCTACTTGGGGATGGAGTTGATCACAAAATCCTTTGATATAAATTAAACATGATATTAGAATACCCCCCACATATTTTATATTTATATTACAATAAACATTTGTCTGAGGGTGATATACAGTATAAAATCATACATCATTATCCAACACTTGCAGAAGGATCCTCCAAAACGATGAGGTAAACCACATATCTCGATGAAATACAATTGAGATTGTAATGTTATGCTATATTATAAATTCCAATATATATATCATGGATACAATATAAATATATAAATATTATATGATAGAAATGAAATTTTTCAACAATATAATGAAATTGACTACAACCAAGATGACATTATTTACTTTGGATATCCTGAGGAGTCCTATGATGAAATCTATGGTTATGTTTTCTAATTTTCATTCAAGTATGGGATATTTTTTCATCATAACCTTATAATTCTATCATTCACCCTTTTCTATTTTTAATTCATAAAATTATGATACAAATAATATTATTTCCCATATAATGTTATACTACTATAATTTTTTCTTTAGATCTCTATACATATTATTGAATCTTGGATAAGTTGAGAATTATAAGCTATGTTCATCTTCTAGAAGATCACTATTCAATTCTAGTTTTTATTGAAGATATATATGCATTATAAAAAATATATTTATATCCTTATCAAAGATAAACTCAATAATATTCATTACCTTATTTATCTCCACCCCATCTTTTTGAATGGTTGATAAGTTATTTTTGAAATTTAAGATAAGTTTACTTTTATTATTACCATGTATGTCCTTCACATATCTATGAATCTGGTATCCATTTCAACCATCATCATGTACATGGTTGTAATATTCCTTCTTCTTAGAGAATATGGAATATTTTCTGCCATCCCAGAGAGGTAATGGATTGGAAATTGACAATCATTGATCAGCTCTAACCACCTTTGTTAGAGTATATTGAACAACATTAGTTTAAAAATATACATAAGGATTTTATAATCTGTATATGTGTCACACTTTTACCCATAGAGATAATGATTCCAATTATTCAATTTGATTCTCAACACATCTAAATCAAGATCAAGAATTGTGTATTTTTACCCATGGATCATTAAATTTTGGGAGGTATATACTCTAACTTAGATATTAACATTGGGTATGCAACCTAATCCCTTTTTTGATGCATCACATTAGAAGCCAAATACTTCACCACCAGTGGATATTGGTAGAATAAATTTAGTGACTATAATCTTCTTTAACTCTTTAATTGTCATATCCCATTCATTAATATAAGAAAATAACTCAATTGTGATTTTCCTTGGTTAGTTGTCTTGAATATCATTGGAAGTTTCTAAAAAATTGACAAATGTAGGAAACTAATCCATAAAAAAAATGTATCCCCATAAAATTTTTTATCTTGGTTCATCCATCAATTACCTCAGTTTTTAAAGGATACATATATACCACTTTTTTGTGACAATAAGACCAGTGAATGTTACATGCTCTAGCAAAAACTCACATTTACTATATGTCACATATAACTTTTCATTTTTCATTCCCTTCAATAAAATATTCAAATATTCATCATTTAACTACTTGATATTGGAGTTGATAATATTTTCATCTTTATATACTACAATAAATATATTTATTAAATTTATAAAAAGTTTGTAAATTATATACATGAACATAGCTGGAAAATTACTAAGTCCAAATGGAATTACGAGGAAATAATATTGATCGTACCTTTTAAGAAAATAATTCATGGGGTATTATCTATCTTTGAACATACATGATAATAAAATAACTGAAGATCCACCTAATAAAAGTACCAGGTTCCGCATAGCTGATAGAATTTGTAATTAATCAGTGGTACATGATACTTACCCAAATCAAGATATTTATTATCTTATTATTATCAATACAGAGGTGAATTGGATCATCCATCTTAGTGATGAGGATTGATGAAACCCTTGTTGAATAACATGTACGTATAATCCATTTATGCAGACTCTATTATAGTTTCTTTATCATATCTTTTTGTTCAAAAATTGTCATCCCATATGATTTCATTGATATTGAAAAAGATCAAGGTATATGATTGATTGAGTACTCTGCCTCAAATCTTTGGGGAAGTCAATAATATTATATTGGAAACATATCAAAATATTCCATTACTATGAAAATTTCATCAATGATGACATTTTCCTTACCCTCAATCATTTGATATTGATATATTTTTTCATATAAAAACAATATCCATTATTGACATGATTATACAAAAGTAGATTTATCTTCCTCCGTACATTTTTTTCTTATTAGTGGGTGGTATATAATATAAAGGGTGATTTTTTTCTTTGAAAATTATGTTAGCTATATACAAGAATGTTAAATCCATAAACATAATTACATAAAATTTCAGTTAAGAGAGTATGCAAATTTTGTTGGGAAAGTTAACCTTCCAGATTTTAATATGCGAGAAGATATATACTTGGGATAAAATAATTTTCCAAATTTATCATTTTATCTAAGATCTCAACTTATTTATTTTCTAGTGGGGTTTTAATAGATCTAATAAAATGTTATGATATCAATGAATGCATATTACCAAAATATAAAAGTTATTTCACTCTTATTAAATGAATAAATGGTATACCATCCTCAATATCATTGTCATAATTCACCTCAGTAAATTTGATGACATACGATTCTTCTTTTTTATCCAGACCATGGTAGTTTTTTAATTGGTTTTCATTAACAATCATTGGATTAGTGAATAGATTCATGTCATTTACTTTTTCATTCTAATTGAAACATTAAAAAACATTATGAGGGTAAAATAAATCATCCATTTATCCAATCGCATTTTTTGGTTTCTCCCATCATTATTCCCTATCAAGGAAACATTGATTTCTAAACCTAAATTATTTCCTTTTTCCCTTTAGTAAATTTCAAGGATTCTTTATTCCACTTTTTTAACAAGTGGGATCTTGGGCTTTCATACCCAATGTGATTTCTCTATTACAAATTCAAAATTAAAATACCTTTTCTACATATAACATTCTAGTCTATATGTCCCTGTAGATTAACTGATATTATTTTAAATGTTAAGGGAATTTCATTCAATTTCATCGTAGCCTTCTGATTCTCAAATCACAAAATATTTTGAGAGGCTCGGATTTATCCCAAAAATGTAGTAGTCATCTTTACATTCAAGGCCAATGAAAAATATGGTGTAATATCATGGATGTCTATTGAATTTCACCCAACACACCCCAATAGATTCACTATCCGTCTACTTTTAAATATGGAAATCTATCTTCATTTTTAGTTATAGTATAGATGATATATTAATTTATTTTTAGAGGAATTATTCCCACACCTAAACTTTGATCACTTCATTGAGATTTATCATTTTTTCAAAATCGACAATTAATCTGCTTCTTTCCCATTATAATAAACAAAAAGCATGAAATTATACTAATAATATAAAATTATGGATGGAAAAAATCAGTCTGATAGAGTTTATCTATTGTTTCATGGTTAAGGGATCGAAAGATCCACTAAAAAATTGAGGCCTCTATCACATAAAATTATAAATGGAATATTGATATCTCTTATGGGGATATGTATTTACCCCTAATTAATATTTCTATTTATAACCCGAGTTAGATGTGAGTTTATTTACAAGATGTTTTTGAATATTGATTCCATTTGGCTGATAATCTTTTGGGGGAATTTCCCATCACCTTGGTTTTTAAACCAGTTCCTCAAAATTTGATCCATTGAAAATAAAGGGAACATTAGGGATAGTAATTTTTAAACTATTGTACATATAAATGTTAATCTATAATCATTAAAGGTATAAATCATAAAGGTGATATTTTCATTGACTATAATATTAATAGTCATTAATATATGTTATCTATTTTCTATTTAATAAAATATAATTTTATTTTATTTTTTCCATTCATAATTGTTAGTAAAGAGATTTTGAATTTATAATAAAATATCCCATGTAGTGTGACACATGTTGTTTTACAATGATGTTGATAGAGATACAAAAGGGAGTTAATTTTCTTATTTTATGAACATTAGAATATAAAAATTTCCCTCTTGAGACAGTTTTTATTTACTTATCTCTTATATATGATTTTGAAAAAAAATTAACAAAATAAAGAAGTGGAAATAATTATATTTATTTGTACATGGAATTTAAATCTCATAGAACACTCCACCAATGGTAACTTTAAAATTATGGTGTTTTTTAGTAGAGATTCATTTTATCAAGGACCACTACAAATAAAGGTATGAATTTGACTCCACACAATAAGGATTCAGAAGGGTCATCTAGTTTTCATAGAGTGAATAAAAATATACAAAACAAAGTAAGAGAATCTCACACCCCACCACGGCTGAGTTCAATTAGATAAAACATTAATATTATAGATATGATGTTAAAGATGAATACTTATTTTATTCACAATTGAAGCAGAAAATGAAAGTTATAAAAGATCATCAAAAAAACAATATCCAATGAAAAATAATATTATTTCTTATTTATATATCAGTATATATACCACTCAATAGATGTTAAACACGTATGTCTCTAAATGATAGATCTAATACTTTGTTCGATAAACTACAGGAAAATATTGATAATATATAAAACATCAATAAAACGATTATCAAGAAAAAATGATCAAAACATATATATCTCCAATGTGTAGACATTCAAAGATCAAGGGATTTCTTCCTTTATAAGATTGAGCTAATGGTGTTTGACAAGTATATTAATTTTCACTAGATTAAACAGATCAAAAAAATCAACCAGAATTTTTTTGATCATTTTAATTTAAATTACATCAATATAATTTAAATGTATGTTAAAAATAAAAAACTATCCTTGAAATAGGATCCATTTAATCAATTAAATAAGGTCCATTGAATTAGTTTTTAAAAAAATTAAATGAGATATTTTCTGCCATGAAACCAATATTGAAATCATGGAAATAATGAATAATTCAAATCGTTCAGAGGACCAATTCATATATGGTGTAAAACTCTATAGGGATAATAGTCCAAAGTAATGGTTCGTAATTTTTTAATGGATTCAATTGTTTGGTTAATAAAACATTAAATAATCACACATATGTTGGGTAACTAATAATATTAGGGTTCATAATTGTTACTTTTTTTACAAACATAGGGATTATATGTAGTGATCCTTATAAAAATATAGGATCCCAAACAAAATGTTTTTCCTAAAACATATGGTACAAAATAGTGATACTAGACTGCATAGAAACAACCAAAATACTTACAAAAACATATTCATTAACCATAACCTAATCAATGAGATCATATAATTATTGATTAATAAATGGTATATTAAATATAATCCTACTCTTAACTTACGGTAACTTAATTATTAAAACCCATTCTGGTGTTTTGGGTATATAAAAAATCAACGACAATTAAAAAAACATTTCTAGATCTACATAATCTCTACAATATCACCCATTTTGATGATCAAATTACCATACTTTTGAAAGCCCATAAGAACGTCTTAATAAAATATTGTATTTAATAAAAATTAAATAAACTTCTCCCAATAAAATGAATAATAAAAATATAATTTTTATAATATTATATTTATTTGGATTTCACCGGACAAAAAATTATTACTATTTTAACAATGGCTACATTTATACATATTTCTTCACCATTTTATGGTATCAACATTAAATTATGAAAGATATTAATAAAAATTTAATATAGAACTCTTTGTGAACATTATGTTTTGCTATGATAATGTATTCTAATGAATGAATATGTTAGGATATAAAATAATGGGAAAAAATAAATAGATAATAAATATCAATGAACATAGGAAGTTTTAGTAAACATGAAATATTACAATGATATTATGGCTTAGGTTTTGGGTAGACTAATTTTCTGAATGAGAAAATGGATTGGAAATTTTTTAATGGAAAATGGGTGAATCTTCACACTCATGAATTTAAAACACACTAAATATATTTTTTAAATACCACATGATAATAGATCTATTATTCTTTGAATATATTTTGTTGTTATTCCAATTGAAGTTGAAGAAAAATATATAACTAACAACACCTTTAGCTTATCAAGATTAGATTTAAAAGTACCTTTTCAAATGATCTTCCATACATTATCCAATATTTTCATTTTAAACATATCATAATCTCTTCTAGAGATAGAGTTTTTTATATATTATTAGATTATTCTGGAAGGGATTCATTTTTGATTTTTTAAATAGTAGTTATTTTAATCTCTTCAAAATATTTTCTAGTGATTTAATGTTCTTCATACAATTTCACTAATTATAATTTAAAATGACAAAACATAGAGTCCATTTACATATCAATGAAATGGAAATTATATCTATAAAAAATTTCGTCAATATCAGATGGAATATTTTACAACATTCTAGAATACATTCATTATTCAACCACTCAAAAAGATTGAGCATCAGGTTCCTCACAACCATGAATTTTTATATCTTTTATAGAAGAACTATATGATAAGTCGTTATGTAATGAAACCTTATATTCCCTAAAAAAATTGGTTAATGTCGTTATAATAGAAATAAGATTTTTACATATTTCTTTTATCTAATTGCAATCATCATATTATTAAAATATATTATTAGAAAACGTTACAAACATTAAAATCATAGCAGATGAGGTAGATATATAACAATACTAGGTAGAATTATTATCTTCGTGCTGCATGGAATGGTTTCATCAGTGGTTTTTTAAATTGACATTTTAAGGATATAAGAATAATGGTTTAACATAGATTTAAATAGTGAATAGAATGTGTTTGATAGAAGAAGAAGAAAGGATTATATTCTAATGCTTCTCATGTGATGTTTTATTTTTTGAAGAAAAAATTGTTGTTTAAACATTTGGGTTCATAAAATATAAAATATAATTTTGAAAAAGGTGAATGTAAGTAAAATTTTAAATATTTTTAAATAATCAAAGAGTATGCATCATCTTTTATATTTTATAAAGGAAACAAGGGATAGGGTGGGGTATAAATGAAATCGAATAAAGAGCTAGAGAAGACTGTAATAATTCATTACATGGGAATCCCCATGGACTATGCTATTTACATTATTGGGAATGTATCCTAAAGTAGAAAAATTAGTTAAAAATCATCATTGGGAGCATTTATTTCTATAAAATCCATAAATTTATTTCCATCATGAAAATTATGTAGAACCTCCAAAAAATTATTGATGATCCACCTACACATAGGAATGTATTAATAGAATTATTCATGGGGTATTAGAATGTACAAGAAGGGATTTTTGAAAGATTTTGTATTCTTTTTCAATAGCCTCCAAGGTGATTTTATTCTTGGTGAAAATACAAAGACCGGTAAGAAATTCCTTTAACTCTTCCCTAAGGTAGTATCCTCTACTAAAGGATGTATAATATTAATAACAATAAGTCCATTGATATCCAATATCAATCCTCCACCATGCATGAATCCCAAACATCTTGGTCCATCCATGTTTATTTTATGAATATTATCACTACGGCAAAAAAGGCATTTAGCGGCGGTTTTTTTTTTCGTTTCGCGGCGGTTTAAACCGCCGCTAAATCGATTGGCGGCGGTTTTCCAAAACTGCCGCTAAGTCGTGCGTCGGGAAACTATTCGCGGCGGTTTTCAAAACCGTCGGAACGTTTCGCAGCGGTTTTTTAGCGGCGGTTTAAACCGCCGCTAAATGATTCAGTGGGGTTTTTTTTTAAATTTTTTTAAATTTTTTTAATTTTTTTTAATTTTTTTTAATTTTATATTTATTTATTTATTTATTTATTTATTTATTTTATTTCGTATTTATTTTATTTATTTATTTTATTTATTTATTTATTTTATTTATTTATTTATTTATTTTATTTATTTATTTTATTTATTTATTTTATTTATTTTATTTTATTTATTTATTCAATTATTTTATTTATTTATTTATTTTATTTTATTTTATTTATTTATTTATTTTATTTATTTTATTTATTTATTTATTTTATTTATTTATTTATTTTATTTCGTATTTATTTATTTATCCATGCATGCATCTCCCATGCCCATGCACATGCATGCCCATGCATGCCCATGCACATGCATGCCCATGCAATATAAATAAATCCTGCATCTGGTGAGATTTGAACCCCTAACCTCTTGCATATTTTCCAAAGACTTTACCACTCCAGCAAGCTCGCCATGTGGTTAATAAACAGAAATTAATATACTTATATATATTAATTGAAAAAACAAATAATACATAAATAATAGATATAATCTCGATAATAATAAATAATAAATAATAAATAATAAATAATAAATAACAAACAATAAATAATAAATAATAAACAATAAACAATAAACAATAAATAATAAATAATAAATAATAAATAATAAATAATAAATAATAAATAATAAATAATAAATAATAAATAATAAATAATAAATAATAAATACTAAATAGTAAATAGTAAATAATAAATAATAAATAATAAATAATAAATAATAAATAATAAATAATAAATAATAAATAATAAATAATAAATAATAAATAATAAATAATAAATAATAAATAATAAATAATAAATAATAAATAATAAATAATAAATAATAAATAATAAATAATAAATACTAAATAATAAATAGTAACTAATAAATAATAAATAATAAATAATAAATAATAAATAATAAATAATAAATAATAAATAATAAATAATAAATAATAAATAATAAATAATAAATCATAAATAATAAATAAAGATAAATAATAAATAATAAATAATAAATAATAAATAATAAATAATAAATAATAAATAATAAATAATAAATAATAAATAATAAATAATAAACAATAAATAATAAATAATAAATAATAAATAATAAAGAATAAATAATAAAGAATAAAGAATAAAGAATAAATAATAAATAATAAATAATAAATAATAAATAATAAATAATAAATAATAAATAATAAATAATAAATAAAGATAAATAATAAATAATAAATAATAAATAATAAACAATAAACAATAAACAATAAATAATAGATAATAAATAATAAATAATAAATAATAAATAAAGATAAATAATAAATAATAAATAATAAATAATAAATAATAAATAATAAATAATAAATAATAAATAATAAATAATAAATAATAAATAATAAATAATAAAGAATAAAGAATAAAGAATAAAGAATAAAGAATAAATAAAGATAAGTAATAAATAATAAATAATAAATAATAAATAATAAATAATAAATAATAAACAATAAATAATAAATAATAAATAATAAATAATAAACAATAAATAATAAATAATAAATAATAAATAATAAATAATAAATAATAAATAATAAATAATAAATAATAAATAATAAATAATAAATAATAAATAATAAATAATAAATAATAAATAATAAATAATAAATAATAAATAATAAATAATAAATAATAAATAATAAATAATAAATAATAAATAATAAATAATAAATAATAAATAATAAATAATAAATAAATATAAATAACAAATAATAGATAAATATAAATAATAAATAATAAATAAATATAAATAATAAATAATAAATAAATAATAAATAATAAATAATAAATAATAAATAATAAATAATAAATAAATATAAATGATAAATAAATATAAATAATAAATAATAAATAAGAAATAATAAATAATAAATAAGAAATAATAAATAAGAAATAAGAAATAAATATAAATAACAAATAACAAATAAATATAAATAATAAATAATAAATAATAAATAATAAATAAATATAAATGATAAATAAATATAAATAATAAATAATAAATAATAAATAATAAATAATAAATAACAAATAACCAGTTACAAATAATATATAATAAATAAATTAAAGTATATTATAAATAATAAATAATAAATAATAAAGGAAACACATGAAAAAGTATGAAAAGACGTGATAAGGGATGAAAAATCATGAAAATGCATGAAAAATGATGGAGAAGCATTTGAAGAATGAGGTATTAGAAAGAATGAGAACGCATGAAAACTCGTGAAAACTCTGGAAAACTCCTTAATAATTCAACATAATCATCATAATAACCCACAAAAAATCATTGATAAAGATAACAAGTCATGGAAACCCAAATAAACAGTAATAAATGGAGCTACCGTTAAAACTCGTCAAAACGGTCATAAAGAGACAAAAACATTGGACTCACATTAATAGAGATAACTTAAGATCCGAGAGTCCGTTTCAGATCCGCCACCTGTCAAATCAAAGATCCCGAAACGATCTTCAACTTGAAAGATGAAAGATTCCGAATGGACAGGCGGATCGGAAGTTACGACCATTTAAAAAAAAGCTGACGGGGAACGGGTGCTAGAAACGAGGCATTGAAAAACATAACAAACCCGATACGCACTAAAATGGCCATAACATATGATCTATGAGTGCATGTGGGCGCCGCAACCAGTCAAACTGAAGCTCATGGAACGATCTATGATCTGGCAGGTGGAGGAGGCCGAATTGACACGCGGATCGAAAGTTAGGTCCGTTTGAAGACAAGTTCGACGGGACACCGGTGACAGAAATGGGGTTTTGGAGGCCTTCGGAGGGGTTTTTGGGGTCGAAAAACCTGACAAAAGCTAGCTTGTGTCGCACCAGTGCGTAGATCTCTTCGCTGACTTCGATTTGATATGTGGTAGAGCCCAAACGGACACCCAGAGCGAAAGTTATGGCCATTTGAAGTTGGAGAACTTTTTTCAACTTTTTTATAACTCTAATATCGTCCACACCTTAGAACGTCTCACGGTTTTGATTATATGTGCCTCTATATCTCTTCATGAGCTTTGATTTGACTGGTCGTGGCGCTTCAACGGACGCCCGGATCAAAAGTTATGATCGTTTTAGTGTTTTCGGGGTTTCTCACGTTTTTTTATTTTTTTCATTTTATTTCCCGGCAGTTTTACCGAAATCGCCGCTATTTCGCGGCAGTTTTTTAAAAAACCGCCGCTAATCCTTGAATAAAATTTAAAAAAAAATAAAAAAAATAATTTTAAAAAAATAATTTTTTTTTGCTGTTTAGCGGCGGTTTTTTCGCGGTGGTTTTAAAAACCGCCGCGAAATGCCAGCCCGAAACGCATTTCGCGGCGGTTTTTAAAACCACCGCGAAAAAACCGCCGGTAAACGGAGGTTTTCTCGTAGTGTATGATGGGATATAATTTATCTCAATTCCCCTATAAAGAATCACGGGAGGGTGTAAGTGATGTGGTAGTGTTCAAGAGGTGCCATAATAATGGAGATTCAGTCCGTTGTTTTGATAACTCAGGACATTTATGACATTATGATCCCGGTCCTCATGATGATAAATAGCTAAGAGCATGATTGTCCCATAAAGAGAACTTTTTTACAAGCTAATTGTATACACATACAACCTTCCACCAAAATTATTTATCTCACCTTTATTTATAGTATATTAAACTCTATTCCATGAAACCATATATCTAAAAATTATAAACTAGACACGAACTCAGTTTCCAGACCAATGAGCTCATGGAAGTTACTGCATATAGTTTGTTCCCATCCACCTTAAAAAAAATAATTTCATGAGGATTCATCCAATGGTATATCAAAATAGTTTATCCTTGACACTATTTTTATACCAATATTATTGTTGTGATCTTTAGTAGATAATAATTTATATCATATTTTCCAAACAAGGATGTTTATCTTAGCAGTGAATTCTTAATACAAAATGACCCCTCCCCATAAATCCACGTTGATTAGATATGCATGCAATAGAAGATGATACTTCCCCATGAAAGTCCTATATGAAGAACCAATAAATAAACACTTTTATGTGTAACTGAAAAACCCAGTGGTAGAAAAAAATTATTTTTTCTTTTAATCCAAGACCACATGAGTGATGTAAGGAATGAATTTAGCATTCCTGATTAACTTTTCCAAGGCTATAAAACCTAGAAAAATTGGGGAGGTTTCAGCCTAGTTCAGTGTACATATTTTGATATTAACCTTAATGATAATTTGTTAAGATTATTATTAACGAAACCAGTTTTGAGTTTGAATTTGGAGCCATAATGTTGAAGAGTTACGTCTTGGTTATCATTCAATAATAGTAAACTATTTTACATTTAATAAACCTAACATCCAATATATGCATTAACAAATCTAGAATAATTATAAAATCACACAAAATTAGTGATTCACATAAAATTTAGACTAATGGATTTATGAAGAAGTGTAAAATATTAAACAGTGAATACAAACAGATTTATAATGAATTAAAAAATATGTGAGTGAAATTATTTCATGTCAAAATAATTAAATATTTAATCAAAATATATAATTTTGAAATATAAACAACTTTGACTAAGACAAGTAATTTAAATAAATTATTTTCAAAAAATTTAAATCCATTACACATGTTAGAAAGGAATAAAACATTTAATAATTTAAAATATATAAAAATATATAAATTTAACAAAGGAATATGTATACAAACTTACATGAAATAAATTGTTTTATAAAATCACACTGGATAAAAACAATTAATGGGTATACATTAACTTAACAAAAAAATTGAAAGAAATAATTCATCATATAAAATAATAGAGTGAGAAAATGATTTAACTCATTAAGAATAGGAAGAACCAAATATAGATTAATAAATTATAAAATAATTAATTTTTTTCTTTACCTATAAAAAAATAGTGAATTTAGTAAAATAAAAATTGAAACGAAACACTTACTAGATTTTAACCATCCTATATTTATGTATTCTTCATTTTATATAATGAACTTTTTCATGGATGGTTAATCATTTTGATCTTCTGTGGATCACATCAATAAGAAAACAAATTATATTAACTTTTGGTAACCATATAATTTTATGTATGAGAGTTTTAATAATTAAAGTCAGAGGATATAAGTTTTTTTGAGTAGAAATTTCCAAAAAAAAATTCAGATAATCATTTTCAACAATTAGTATTGTTGACACAAAAAGTGAAAATTTATAAAATATTATTTGTTGGAATAATTTCCATTATTCCATAATGAAATTATTTTATTCTAGACATGATATTTATTTCTGAAACACAAATTAAATAATTACTATATAATTTTTCTTTCTCTCCATTATTACCAATACAATGATTTCCTTTAACGTTAGTTTTATTTTCATGATGAACTAGATTTAAATAATTCTCTCCCAAGATAAGAATTATGTGATATTTATATAAAGTATAAAATTTATCTATTTGTTTCCTAATTTCATCTTCATGTATTTCACAATAATTATTGGAATCATATATATTAATTATGATGTATAGTTATCAAAATTTTTCTTATTAATAGAAATAACATCATAAAATTTTCTATGGTTTATATTCGTATTCATTAAGGATAAATAGTTATCAAGAAAAATATATAAATTTTAATTTATTTTATCTTAATAAGGATTTTTAGAATTATATTCTTTGGGGAAATATTTTTATACAGCTTCATCATGAGCCATAATATGCAGATTTACATTTTTATGTTCATTCTCAACTTTAGCGTTTGAAGTAGAGATGTTGACTGAATCATCCCAAGTATTCCAAGGATCCCTCACAAATTTCATTCCTTTTATTTTATAATTAGCTTCCATTTGACATTTAGGAATTTTCAATCCAGGTGTCATATGATCTTTCATCTTATATTCATAGCTTATAACTTCATTTTCTTTATATATTTTAAATTTATATATTCACGATTTATAATTCCTATCAGATTTTCATGAAGTATTTAATAGACTAATAAAATGAACATAAATGATCAGAATCCAAAAATTCATCCATCACAACATTGAGTGAATAATTCATTTTTTTGATAAAATACAATTTTTTTATTCTTCCTGTATCCAACATCGTACATCATTAATGTGCCAAACAATTACACTACTATTTGATTTTTAGAAAGAGTAGATTATCTAACCAGATTAGACATTCCATTCTATTTTATGGCTAAAATTATTAAGAAATTTAAATCTTGATCAAGTTATAGAATTTTTCCTCTTAATACTGTAACATCATGGACTATTTCATCTAATCATCACATCCTTAGATTGGTAACATTACCATATTACATCCATTATGTATCAATTATCAATTTTTATGTCCTATAAATCAAATGTAGGATATTATTTTTTCCATTACAAAAAATAGAAAATTTCTACCATATATCATAAAGATTAGAAAACTAAGAAACTTTATTTAAATTTGGAATTCATAATATAAAAAATATAGCATTCATAGATCACTAATTTAGATCATATTCTATTTTTTTGTATTATTCATATACTTATGAACATATTTTGTAATTTACTATGTCGTAACTAATTTGAAGTAAATTCTTATTACAAAATAAACTAAATAAATAATCATTTTTCTTTCATGAATATATTATTATCAGTATTAAAATAATGATTAAAAATCACTGACATACCTTCTCTGTGATCAGTCAATGGAAGTTTTTTTTGGATCTTTAACTATGTGATGTCAGATCCAAATAAAATAAATACACTTGTTTTAGATCAAATACCAATTTTTTTGACTTAATATTGCAGATAAAGACAAAAAAGGCCGTGAATTGTGACTTCTAAATACAAAAACAAATTCAAACCATAAATCTTTGATTAATGTAAATTAATTTCCTTTATCTTAACGATGAGTTATAATTATAAAATAAAAAATGATATGAACTACAAATGGGGATCTATAGTGGTTCAATGAAACAAAATTCCAATATACTACTCTGCCGAATCTCTTTCAATGATCATAATGATTTTAACTTGTGTTTTCTTTTCATACAGACCTATACAATGGAGTGAAGCACATTAAAACCATACATAACTGATTTTAAAGGGATTTTCAGTTCATTTATATGGATTATAAATATCCCAAATACAATATGATAAGCCGACATTGCACCATGGCTGAGTAAAAGGAGTTGTCACTTCAAAAAAATAGATGAGATGTACATGTGAGTTAATATTATCACTCATTGTTATTACTATAACATAAAGATGTGTAAGATATTCAATAAATAATATTACGAAAAAAATAATCATAAAATTTTCATATTATTCATTTCTTACATAAAAAATAGAGAGAACACCAAGAATTTGGTAAACATATATTCCACCAATGTATAGCTCTAATAGTAGCTTCTAAAAACTAAGAAATATATTACCAATGTAAATGTAGAATTAGAATGGAAATCAGACCACAACAGATCAAAATATATATTTCATTGTATTTTACCTTTATAGAGAGGAAGGTAAATTGTATTTTAGAAGATAATTTTTTTTATTTGACAATAATCTTATTTTACTTTAGTTTAAATATATCCATAAAATCATCATGATAAATTTTAGTCACTTGAATTTAAATGCAATGATTTGAATTTAAATTCATACCGAAAATTATACCAAATATTAATGTTGTGAATAGTTTAATATGATGAATAATGGAATTTTAATTGGTATTTAAACATATTTAAATGAGATATTTTCTTATAATAAACCATTGAATAAATCATTAAAATAATCCATAATTATATTCATGTAGACTATAGATTAAAACATAGGGGTGCACAAGATAGAGATAAATTTTAAAAGTATGGTTTAAATGGGTTGTAGAATTTAATCAATGGGTTGATCAACCATACACTACATACACAACCATTTTATAACTAATTAATATATGGTTTTTATGATATTTTTTCTAAATAAAATTAAAATTATTTAGTGTCGAGTTTATAATAAATACCATTAAATTTTTCAAGAATACGAAGACACACTTTTCCATCATCATAGATTTTATTGACCCCCTGATCCAACAATTCTCTCCTGATCCCTCTCTAATCCCATGATTCAAAGTATCAATTAATCCATTGATAGGGAACCTATTTCCCATACCATCAATTATATCCATTACTCACAATACCTTGTTGTCGAGTCCCCATCCCCACCCTTCGAGTAGTCAGCACCCCTTTAAGCCCACATCTAATGTCATCGTTCTGTATCTTCCCCTGATCCCCAACTATTAATCATATGATTCCAAGAAACTTATTCCTTACCTCAAAACTTGACCTCTCTACATGGACCCTATGGTTTCCCTTTCCCCTTGTTTCTACTCTGAAGCCCCTATACCCTGTTGTCACATCTCTTCTCCATCCCACGTTCTCCCTAGTTAGGGGTTATTTTCATAATATCTCTATTTATATTTTAAAATTATTTTACATTCAATGTGTTTTTATTGAGTTTATTTTATAATTTAAATTACATAATGAAAAAAAATATAATTATGGGATGTTACAGTCAGTAATGACATATGGAATAATTCTAAAAATTGAAGTTGGGTGAAATCCATAACTCGCTTGATTTTATAATTATTATTCAGTGTGGATTTCACGGTTATTAAATTATATAATACTTTTTAAATATCTTTTTGTCATGTTGAATTTTTATTTCAAACTCATTAAACATTATTATTGGAAATATCTAATTATTTGGTGGAAAATATACATTCAAAAAAAATATAATAAAATTTTTTGTGTACAAAAACACGATCAAATTAGTCCACATAAAGTGTTATTTTATTGTTTATTTCATGTAAATTAGTAAATCAAATTTAAATGAAAAAAATTTACTTTATGTTATAATTTACTTAAATTATGAGTAGCATCATTGGGATATATGGATAAATTCTGGGTCACATTACTAAGGAAAACACCTCTTTATGCTAAGGGTTTGGATGAGTTTTATATTTTTTTCTATTTCCTATTGATCTTTTGATGGGAAATTGAGATCTACAAACCTTAAATGTATATTTAGAAGATATTTAAAGAGAAATTATTTTTATAATCACCTAATTTTGAATAAGAACCCTCGACAACATTTTTGTTGGATTTTTCCCTGAGACTCAAATGTTATATAAAGTTTCAGCACCCAATTTAGTGTACATAAAGTGCTCCCATATTTATCAAAAATGAATAATGAAATTTGTATCGTTATAAATGATGATATTGGAATTTACAACAATATATTTACATCATAAAAACATTTTATTATAACAATGTTGGTGTGATAAAAATAGTAACTCCAAAAATGATGGTTGTGGGACTATAAGACAACCATATCCCAATTGTAACATATTATTGTGTCCTCCCCTTGATTATATATAAACTAATTTATGATATTTGATATTTTAGATGAAAATGAATTTAATGATTTATTTTACGATTTATGTGAACATTTGAATGGAGGATGTATTAAATATTCTATACATTCTTTCATACTGAATATTCATCATATCAAATTCCTATGTGTAATTATAAATAAGGTGATATCAGTTATATTGGGATTTTTCAGTGACACATTTCCTATATCTATGATCCCTAATCCATTTTAAAGAATTTTTTTTATTAATTTTGGGGTTAATTATACAAAATTACATGCTTGTATGAAGGATTGTATCAATTATTGGGGAGATGTTTTAGGTAGACATTATTTCAATAAATGTTCAACTTCTAGATGGAGGTCAATGGTCGTATCTCGATGTCTGAATTAATATACGAATATGAAAAATTAGAAAATAAATACACCAACAATGGATTTTCATTACATCCCTTTAAAATGTCAATTTTAATGATTATTAATTTCTTAAAAACATTCAATAACTTGAAGATGATTTTTTAGATATCTATAATAATGGGTTAAAACAACATAAAAGTGATTCAAAATCAGGGAATAAATTCTATTCAAAACATCCCTTTTTATCATCTAGTCCTTTTAATGTAATATTGGGATTCGATGTTGACATATTCAACAAATTTTGGTCATTGAGTACCATTTATAGATTTTTTATAATATATTTGATCCATTAAAATCAACCTACAAGGATTAGTATAAAATGAATATATTTCATTTTTTGGTTGATTATTCATAATAAATAAATATAAATTATACTGATGTATACTTTTATCATATGATTTATTAATTATATGATTTATGGATAAATTATGTTGAGATATATGA
Source organism: Viscum album (assembly GCA_963277665.1). NCBI lineage: Eukaryota > Viridiplantae > Streptophyta > Magnoliopsida > Santalales > Viscaceae > Viscum > Viscum album. Next base: position 810,773,519 of record OY728122.1, on the reverse strand, counting down.
CATATATTATATAACAATGTCCAAAAAATGCACGCTTCTTTAATGTGGAAAATTTGTTACGTTGCTGGAAATGGGAACTTATCTGGTTAGAAAATGTACTTGGTTTGGAGAATTATATTTATATCTTTAATTCCAATAAAAAACAACTAACTTATAATAAAAAATGGGCCTTCTTGTATCACTTCATATTTCTCTTTGGATCTCATAGATTTTCGTTGAAATAGTCAAAACTCAAGGGGTTTATTGATCATATAACACCTCTAATATTAATGAAAACATTTGAATAATAAAAAAAACCTATAAATTTTGAAACTGAATTTGGTATTGTTAATCATTTGAATGATATTGGGATTTGAGTTTTATGTTAAACATCAGATGATATCCGAATGCAACAATGGAAGAAAAATGCGTATTATTCAAAAATTTGAATTGGGAATTTAAACATTTCATCGTAATATTAATGTAATTAATACTTGTAAGTTTTTTTGGAAAATTTTATATTCATATTAGTTATTGTGATTGTAAAATAGATGGTCCATCCTAATTCTCATAATGACTTATGAATAATCAATATAAAGTGTGATCTATGGTCATATGAGAATGTAAAGTTTGCTCCAACAATTTTGTTAATGAAAAAAGTGGAAAAGGAATATTTTGTTGAATTTTAAAACATGTGAATGTATTTTTTGGGTATTAAATTAATATATCAAGGTGTGTTGACTTATAAAATCATATATTAAATATATTGAATAGTCATTATTCACATATTCTATTAATTTGGTTACTACCATTGGCATTGTATACATTGTTAACTAAAAAATGTAAAATGTTTTTTTGTAATCCTATTATGCATATTTTTAATACAACTATGTGAGAGAACTCAATAATCATATGATCTTGAGAGGAATGATAATATATATGTAATCACACATTGTGCAATGGAGATGATCACTCATCATTAATTTATTATTATCATGATGCATGTAACTATTCATTTTGTTAAGGAAAACTAAATTAGGAGGTCTCATTCATTATATAAGGATGTATACAATTGAGATGTAAATTATCTATATGAATGTAATATTAGTCAAACTATTAATGAATCATCATTAATTGTGAAATAATTTTTTAATCATTTGATTTCAGAGATACCATATTCATTTTAAATCAAATGTGAAAAATAAATATAATCCTAAAGGAACTATTTCTAAAGGCTATTCATCAAAGGTGTGCCTTATCATTTTTCCTTGTAGAATAGATTATACTGCTAAAATATTCAGTATATTTGGATGCATTGACGTCATATCGAATTAATATCAACAACACTGGAAATAAAAAATATTTCATATTGTAGGTTGGTCAGTTGGGAGGATGTATAATATTACGCTAACTGAAATAGAGATACAACTAGTATATATATATGTTCTACTATACAATTAGATTTTATATTCATTTATTGAAGAGATCAGTATATAGATAAATATATTCCTGATAATTTGAACATAAAATGTGAATGAAATAATAATATTTTATAACAAAGAGCATATATATTGTTGTTCTGGTCATGTAAGAACATAAATAATATATACTATAAGGGATATTAGTCTTATGAAAATTATTTTTAAATATAATAATATATATTAATATTTTAGTTAATGTATTATGATACTCGGGGTGATTTTTAATAAGTCCTAACATTTCTTCCTTGAAACCCTCTAAAAATGGTAGAATGTTTTACATAAACATTGTTAATGACATCAAATTTCATATAGTCGATTTCTAAAAGGGTTCAAAAAAATATAAAAGTGTAATATAATAGTTTCTGAATTGGGATACTATATAAGGTTTAGTGATATTATAAAATTACACTAACATGGTAAATTTTATAGTTATTTTATTAAAATACGAGTGGGTAGATATTCTTGGGTGTATTAAAAGGGATTCCTTGACATATAATTATGTGAAATTCCATTGATTGATGGGTTTTGTTGGCTAGGATGTAAAATATTTGTATTTCTTCCCCTAAAAATAGAAAATGATATGTTATGTGGAATATGTTGTGGTTGAAGGGTGGATGGAATTTTTCACATTAAATAAAGAGGCTTGAATGATATAAGTGATGAAGTGGAAGATTTGGAATCAATTATTGAATAATATAAACATAAATAAATTTAATTATTTGAACATAATGATATAGATAATATTATTCTTTAATTGGTGGATGATGTTGAGATGTAATAATGGAGTAGGATAACAACATGATTAAAGGAAAACATTATTGTATGTACAATCATCCATTATCTTATCAAACTACCAATGTTAAATATTTTTCATTTTTTTCTATGAATCTATTATCATTTAAATATATCTTTTCATTCAAGATTAATTTTAAATATGTTTTTTTTATGTTTTTTCTACTTATTTAAATGATAGGAATTCCTTTAGGAATTTATTCACCAATTAACCGTCAATTGACCTTAACTTGACCATATACATTTCATCATTGTTACTCATTGATACCTTGGGCTCCCTCCCAATAACATCTGGTATACCCTCTGTTTCCTTCCTATCAACATATACCACACATATTATGTCACTCCCATCAGCATTTTCTGCACCCCTATCTTCATCTCATTTGCATGTGGCACACTCCTCCCCATTCAGTGGGTTCAGCATTGGAAGACTCTATAATGGGGGGACATGTTGTCAATCTTATTTCGTCGGGATGTTATTTGATGGTGATGTTTATATGTATAAAATTATAATGAGAATAATTTTATTTAATTTTTTATATAATAATTTTTTTTCATAAATTAACCAAATGATGTTAGTACTTGTAACTCTCTTACCCCAGTTACCCAGAGTGGGTCCATTATTTTAATACATTGAAATGATTACAAGGAATCAAGTCCCGAAGGACCGATCAGTTTAGCAGTCTTGGAAAAATATATCACATACATAAATGTTACATTTGCACTTTAAGACGTACAAAACAACATAAATAATCTTTATGAATTCCATTATTCCCTTGTCTTAACCCTGCATATCAATCACATTACACATCTTGGAATCCTAGGAAAAATAAAACATAGAAAGGGGTGAGCTCAAATGCTCCGTAAGGGTAAGAAATACAGCAGAAACTTTCAAAAATAAGCATAAACATTTAAGGCAATGTATAAAACTAAAACAAAAGCCTTTTAAACTTGAAATTCAGCATAATATGGCAGAAATAAAATAAAATAATTCCATTTACTTATTCACATGGATATTCTACTAATTGAATAATCACATGCAATATCACTAACCACTTTCATAATGATGGAATGCATAATGCCAGACTATCATAAACACATAGCCAAGGCCTCGTGCCAAGACTACAAATAATATATTGTCAAGGCCTTGTTCCAAGACATTAGTTTGTCTCATGAGACCTACCGGTGCATTGAGGAGCTATAACGGGCACCACCCGTCACTTACTAAGTCCAATGAATTCCCATACGAAAAGGATTAAACATAACATAAACATTCGTATTAAAACTAGCATATGAAATGTCAATAATTTCTCTATAAACCATGAATGGTATAAAAATAACACATCCACAGTTAAACATATCACAAAACCTTCAATACAATACAAAAGTTTTGTATCATAATAAATCAACTTCAAATAAGATTAAAATCCATCAAAGGATGTTGACATAGATGAAATCAAAACTATTTGAGAGAAATATCTCTTTTCTCGAAATCATTGAAAAGTCACGCATTTATAAAGGAAGTAATTTAAAAGATATTTTTGAATCAAAGTGTCCCATGCCACTTTTAATCTTTTTAAAAGAAATACCATTTCAAAACATTCATGTCCATATAAATAAATCCTTAAAATCATTTTGAAAACATGGACATTAATTAAAAAGATTTAGAAAGATAAATCTTTAAAACATTTGAAATTTTGATCATGATAAAGGGTACCTTTCAAAATACTTAAAATCTTCATTTTGAAATCATTTTTATGAAAAATGGACATGGATGATAAAAATTTCCCAGTAAATACTTACACATAAACAATCTAGGAAAATAATGAGATTGAAGAATTAACCCTTACCAATTTGGTAACTTACGAAACATACAACCCATGAAAGAGGTATCATACAATGAATATGTAAATACACATAAATTAAAGTTTATTACACAAAGAATACAATTATGGTCAGTACATACACCACACAAAAGGTAATAGTGGCAATATGGCATGAATCTCACGGGAATAAGGAGTGAGATGAAAACCACTTACCTTGCACTTTCCTTTAGTCGATGGTACGTTTAACCTCCTGTACGAAGATCTTAGTATGTTATTAAATTATAACAGAACCATATTAATATTTAGGATATCATACCTGATTCATTTATGACTTTATATTACCCATTTAATAATAATTTCCATGTTAAGTTTACATTTTGGGTAATAATCACTTTCTTTATCGTACGTGTTTTAACTTGTCACTCTTGGTTGTGTCACTTAGATAAAGATTTAAATACTTCTAGAATATAAAACATTATAAATATATCATATATATTTAGAATATAAATATGTATAATATACATATATATGAAATGGAAAACACCGTTTATGTAGACGGTAGTCCGTACGTACGCATAAATGTTGTTTTTGTTTTCATATAGTATTGAACGAATGTAAATGAATAAGATATATGTAAGTACATAAATCCTTATATATATATATATATATTACCCATTTAATAATAATTTCCATGTTAAGTTAACATTTTGGGTAATAATCACTTTCTTTATCGTACGTGTTTTAACTTGTCACTCTTGGTTGTATCACTTAGATAAAGATTTAAATAATTCTAGAATATAAAACATGATAAATATATCATATATATTTAGAATATAAATATGTATAATATACATATATATGAAATGGAAAACACCGTTTATGTAGACGGTAGTCCGTCCGTACGCATAAATGTTGTTTTTATTTTCATATAGTATTGAATGGATGTAAATGAATAAGATATATGTAAGTACATAAATCCTTATATATATATATATATATATCTCCAGTAGCATTATTATTTCATATATTAAATACTTATTAGTAATATATATTTTTATAATCGTCGATGAATGGTGAACTTGGAAAATTAATCTCATCGAGTCGTGGAGACGGTAATCCGTACGTACGCACGAGAGAAAATATCATTCTTTTGATATTAAAATAATATATAATTGGATGGTATATCATATATAACGAATCATTATCATTTTATATTTATTATTTACATGAATTACAAATCATTATTATACCCATCCAAATAATAATATATTGAATAACAATTACACCACGATGTGGAGATGGTAAGCCGTACGTACGCATGTATGGTGACATGTCATTCAAAGGATTTATAGAATACTGAATATGGTTGTACAATATTTATAATAATATTACAGTATATAGGAGATACTGGATTCATTATTTTAGAATTGTAATAACAAATAAATAAGAAGTGGAAGAAGAAAGGAACTTGGAAAAGTGTGGTAAAATCATTACCTCTTATTCAGGTTCTTCCTTTTGATTTGATCAAAAGGGATCTTTAAGTTGGCTTTATGACTAAAGGAAGGCATCTAGTATGAAGTGAGGGAAGTTGAGAGAGTATTTGGGAAGAGTTTGGCCGAACCAAAAGGCTTTGAAGGTGTGATTTAATGAGAAGGGAGAGTGCCCTTTTATTAGAGGGGTGAGGGGCACCTTTGGAAAAGCTAGAAATATTATTTTATAATAAATTCATATTCGGTTTATAATGGATAAAAAGTGGATTATTTAACATTTAAGGTAGGTATGGGTCGAAAACCACCCAACAAATAGAATTTAGACAGGTTTGGGTCATTATATTAACCTTATCTTTAAGTATTAACTCTTAGTTAATTAGTTTCACTTTTACAATGTATCTTTTTGATTTTATATTATATGGTTAATAAACTTACTATATACATCCATGATACCCCCAAGTGGTCCATTAATGATAAAACTATCATGATATAAGTCTCTTGGCTGAGCCGTAGATTTTTAGGAATTTAATATCAATTAATAATATAATATGTTTTTTAAAAACTCTATTATGTCAATTTTGACACTATTCAATAATTGATTTTTTTAAAATCATAACAGAATGATTACTTCAAAAAAGGATAATTAAGTCAATACTAACATGTCATATTAACCTATAAAATTAGTGTAATTCATAAAAAGTCTCAAATTATATTTATTTGGGTATTTATAATATGAATTATTTTTTATTTTTTCAGTATTATGGTAAATACTACATCATCATTGTGTCATAAATAAATTAAATTATTTAATGTATAAAAATTATAATTAAATATATTTATATAGGAAATAATTTTATCTTTATAATGAATATTTAAAATTGAATTTATCTTATGTATAACTCTATATTAAATTTTTTTTAGTAAATAAACTTTGATTTTAACTCTTTTAACTCTTCTTTGAATTAAATAATAATAAATGTCCTAATCTAATCCAAGTGGACCTAAATGATAATATTTTATTCATAAGGTTGTATTTGGTTGAGATACAATTTTCCAATAGAATTAGGACATGTGTTAGTGTAATATTAATAAAATTTTTACCCATAATTACCCTATTTACTTTTAACCGTGGTAAATAAAAGTAAAAAGTTACTATTCACCAAATATTATTTTCATCTCATTGAACCACATTTTACTCCATGATATTAACCATGTCTCTCGGATTTTTAAAATTCCAATCACAGAAGTGGTAAAAATATGTTTTATGAAAAATTCAATTTTTAAACTACCACTTAGTAGTTTCACTATTCATCAAAAATTGAAGTTTTTCAGAACAATGCCAAAATTTCACCCTAAGCTATAATTGATATTCCGAATTCAAAAATGATGTATATTTTACAAAATTAAAAACATATAAGTTGCATTAATTACTTTTATAATTAATTCCTACTGTCACAACAAATAGCGGGTTTTTAAGAAACAATATATATCAAAAGATTGACAATTGTTTATGTCCAATTTCAAAGTGAAATTAATTCTAATGAAAACCATTGGATAAAATGGTAAAAATATATTCTAATTATACATTAAAACCACTCAAATTAATAATTTATCACTGTTAATTTATTTTGATTAAAAAAGTTGTTTTTAATTAGAATTTAGTAATTTTCACTATTCATCAAAATATTAAATTTATCTCAAAAGTACCAAAATTTCACCTAAGGCTAAATTCAATACTCCAAATCCAAAAATGAAGTCCATTTTTGGAGATAAAATTTCTAAAATTTTAAAAAGTAGGTATTACTATTCATAACGGCTACTTTGATTGGTCATGGTGTGTGTTAGAACTCGAAGTTGCGTACAACACACGCTACTGTATTATTCAAAGAGAAGCGTATCATGGAAGTTCGGGGTGTTACAGTACTAATAAACATTAATGGTTTAGATTTGTGTAATATGAATTAATTTTAGGTTGTATTCAACTTATCTTTAAATGGGTTCCATATAGATTATGTTTTGGGAATATTTGAAAAAATTCTAGGACATTATTTGAAATTCATTGCTTTATAAAAATAACTTGTTGACTTATATAAGAATATGACAGGATGTGTCTATGATGACATTATATCAATGGATGGATTAATTGAGAAGGTAAACCAAACTATTTTATTATCATTTAGCATGAAAATTGATATTGGTTTTAAGATGAAATTTAAATATACATAACTATTTAATTTTTAAACATATTTTTATACAGATTTAGGGAGAAGTGGGTCAAAAAATTGATGGAGAAATAGTCAATGTCGATCATTGTTTTTTCTGACGGAGATGAGGCTTGAATTTGGAATCTCTGGTGGTGTTGATTAAAAAATCATTGAATAATAATAAAATGATACGGTGATATAGAAACCATGTTTTGGTTTTTGGTAGGGGTATATTTATTTCTCTTTCATTTCATGAAATTTGTATTCTAGATTGGTTTTCAATTTATTCTTCTAGTGATTCCATTATTCTCATCATTATTAATCATTTTTGGGTTGTTTTTAAATGATTACATTAAAATTATTACATTATAGTTTTACAACAATTTTTGTGGATTAAATGGATTTAAATATTCATAGTTAGTTTGGATTTGGGGTCGAATTATTGAAGGATATATGTTACCTCTTATTAGGGGTTCGGATGGGGGGGGGGTATTTACATTATTATATTGAGGTTAATACATGTATGTTGTTTCTTTTTATGTAAATATTAGGGAAGAATTTATTAAAATAACATATTATTGGGTTGTTTGTATCCTACTATTATCATATATTTATAGTCTAGGGGTCGTGTTTGGTGGTGGATGTTGTATTAGAAGGTGTAATATTTCATTCATTTTCTAAACATTGAATTAGGGTTGGGTTGGGTGGCATATGATTAATGTTATGGAAGTAATAATTTTAGTTGTATCATTTTATGATGGAGATTTATGTTGGAAATTATAAGGAGTGTTAGTAGTGAAACATGGCTTTATAAATTTTTTATTTTCCCATTGTCACCTGTATTGTCTAATTTATTCTTGTTTTTAGGGTGGGTGTTGTGTGGTATATAGAATTTTTGTGGATTTTGGTGGAGTTTATATTATTATATTGTGAAGTGTTGAATCATTTAAGGCTGAATGGATAAATTTTATATGATATTATGGTTGATTAATTCATTATTAACCTTTTATGTGTAATCCTTGTTTTGGGAAAATTATTATTGTAATTTAGTTATTGTTTTTTTTGGAATTGTGATTTTTTAGAATTTGTATGGTGGTGATGTGTTATGAATTTATCAGGATGTGATGTGGAAACATGAAAGAATTTTTTAGCGGATATGAAAATGCTGTGATTTATGAAAATAATGTTTTGGAGTCTATATATATGGTGGGGTAATGTGATCATTTGGATGTATGAAGTGATGTGGTAATAGTTGAATGTGAATATATATAATCATGGTTGAAGTTGAAACATGATATGTTTATTGAGTGTTTATTTTACATTAAATATTTTTTTATTTAATTTAGTGGAAGATTTTGGGGATTCATTTAGGTATTCAATTCATTATTATTTGACCTTGGATTATTATATATCTAATTAATTGATTTTAAATTTTATTAAGGAATATAATTTATTGATAAATGATTTTATGGTTTTATAATTATGTATTAATTTATACCCTATTATTTCAAGTTTATTTGGTTAACACATTATCAAGGATATCATTGATGGTTTCATGGATATGGTTTAGTATTTTTTTGGTTTCTCATCATTGAGTTATTTTTTAGGGTTGAAAATTCTACCAGTTTTTTTGTTTCGAATAAAAACATATATAAGATTTTTAAACCATTTCTCTATATGGTGAAATATTTTAGCGGTTGTATAAACCACCCCAAAAATTGAAAATAATTGATGGAAAATATATTTTTGGAGGGCATCCCATGATCTTCCATTAAATGGGTGAAAATGAGACTACATGGTTGTTGAAACTAATTTTTTTGACACTTTACAAAAAACATTGCAAAACCATTTACTTGCAGTTTAAAAGCAGTTGTACCCTTTTCAATTTTAGTGTCCCATACCATTAGTACAACTGAATTCATGATTTATTACTTAGAGATGAACATAATATAGTACAAAACATTGAATATCATTGTGTATTTGGGTATTTAGAAACATCAAACTAATACATAATATGGAATAAACCATCCTTATTTTAAAATCCCTTAACATGCCTTAAGATTAATTTGATCATCTAAAATATACTGGATAACCCGATGATGTAAATAAGAATGGGGTAGGGGATAAATCCTGGTGGGAGAATAATAAAAATAATTTTTAAATTAATACATATTATTCTAGTTTCAAATCATGGGTACCTAAAATGGGTGAAAATCATAAACATGAACATTGAAGCATGTTATATGATAACAACCTTAAGGAAACCTCAGAATGTGGCACACCATAGAACATGAAACCAAAAACATATGTCACGTATAACAACTATAAAATCACATTATACCATTATTAGGATAACCTCCAATGAATCATAAATTCTATCTCATGATATAGAAACGTTACCCAATTCATTTTATGTCAATATAACTTTTTTCCCAACCATAATATTCATAAAATGAACCACCTTTTGTGTTCTATATATATCATACAACAAAAGTAAACCTTTTATAAGTTTTAAGCCCAATGTTATGGAGTGTTGGTTATATGTATGGAATTCCATTATCAATGAATAATAATATATAGTTGAATTACCTTTTTTATAAATAAGGAATTGTATTTATTATACAACAATTTTTCTTGGAAAAAAATCACTGGATAATTTTGACAGCAGAATGGGTGCACATAGAGGTTCATAATAGGGTTTAATATGATTAAAAATTTCCTCAAATTACATGGGAATCATTATGATATTATTTCAATGTTTAAAAATATGAAAACATAAAAAATTGGAAATCAAAAGGGTTATTGCAATGAATGTACGTGAAATAACAAAAGGGGTGGGTATCCTATACCTTGAGAGGCTGGTCCTAAACACATGGAAGTGGATTATTAAGATAATTTGAACACCTTGGGAAGTATTTGGAGAGTTAAAGGGACTTTAAATTCAAGATCAATTGATTTTTAGTGAATAAGAGTTGGATGTTAGGTGGGTCTTTGTCACAAAAGAGATTGCATTTCAGTATTAATTTATTAACATATATTTTGGACTCTATTTGATAAGAAAATAAAAATCAAATCCCATTGAATAGTTTTATACCATTGTATCTTCCAAGGGGATATGGGTTTAATTATTTTATAATTCCATGATCCATTTATAATAAAATCATACGATGGGTGATGTTGAAGTGAGTCATGTTCACAAATAATTCAATTTTAAACACTAATATATAATATAGGTTTTTATTAGTCTCATAAAAGGATTATAAAATTTAAAAAATAACTCAATGAATTAAATATTTTAAATGGTAAATATATATTTTCCATGTATTCCTTTTTTATAATTTATTACATCACTTTTTGTGTTGTATGATGTCTTATTATACACTATATTTATATAGTATTTATTTTTTACTAAAAAATTAGAATGAAACTGAGAATTATAATGTATTAACCATTGGATAATACTGATGTGCTAATTTGAGAAATAATATTTGTTTTCTCAAAATAATTTTATAAATATGAGAATTTATAATTCTATAAAAAATACATGATTAATGGAAAATGCTATTTTTTACAATATTAACAACTTTATAACCCTTCTCAAACTTAAATTAGACTTTTTTAAAGTATATTTTCATTTATATTTAGATACATATTTTTAATACGAATATTTTCATAAAATAGATCATATATAAAAATTTCATGAATTTTTCAATAGAGTTACATAGTTGAGAAAATATATTTTCAAATAATAAATTTTTTATTTTCTTGTATCAAAATAAAATTTTTATCAAAATCAATATATAATTATTTATATTCTTATAATAAGAAACGGTAAATATAATAATTATTTCTATAAAAAAAATATAGAAAATTATATTGTTAGGGTCATGATATATAACCCCTTATTACACCAGCATATACCCTAACGGTAAGGTGTGAGATGGTGGTTCTTTCTTCAGGTCATTCGGTGAACATAGATCGTGCTTTGATCTTGATAAGGTTGATCATCATTCAGTAGTAGTTTCATTTTTGCAGTAGATGTTGAATTTTTTCTTAGTATTGGTAAATTTCTATGCCCAATGGTTACATTTCCCTTTCAAGATTTTATAAATGGGGCTCATAGGGTATGATTCTACTGGATGAGATCGTGACTCGTCCTAATAGTGAAAATTAGTCTATATCATAACTCATAATATATATACTAATAATAATGATAAATACATAATGAATATATTATAAATTTTTAATATTTTTAGTATTCTGTTAAATCCATCAAACTATATCACTTTGAAAAAAAATTTGTGCATGTTCATTCTATAACTATAAGGAATTTACTCCATAAAAAAGAGATTTACATTCATGAAGTTTCTAGTCATTAAAATTCTCATTCCCAACTTGTGTAACCAAAATATGTTCCCAACTTGTGGCCTAATCTAAAAATTATTGAAACTACACTGACCCACACCACCACATCCCAATTTTTTTAAAAACAATTGACACCACATGCTAGATCCTGATTGATCTAGCTTAGTTTACATGACCTTTCTCAAAACCACTCAACACTAATGTTTTGTCCATTATGGTCACAACCAAGAGAATATAGTAATTATTCCCATAACAGAACATATAATTCTATAGCTAATGTAATTTCGTGATTCCAATAGAAAAAACTAAGTGTCTCAACCCGTTTCTTCCAACCAAATCCCAAGGTTCATCACACCATAACTCACACATGATGAATATGGTCACGATTCATCAATCACATGAGCTGAACAACTTTAAAATACCTAAGTATTCTTGTCCTTAATGTTAGTTCATCGTCACTAATAAAGACCACAACTCATGTAGATGGCATAAAACACATCTATTTTCATGGATAATTTATATCAGTCCATACAGAAAAGAACATCATTCTATAATATAAATTCATCTTAACACCATGGGTCTTCCCTAAATCCATATTCATGACAACTATTTTCATCTCATTCCATTCCACCATAATCTCATAGAGAAAATTCACACACATAGTTTAACCATATAAATGATCCTAAAAAATATTTTTTATGATCTAGGGATACCCAACATTATTCAATAACATTGTATCTCTATTATACCATAAGATATGACTATACTGATCCATGTTACTGAATTCCTAGGATTATGTGGATAATAAAAAATCCAACTAGTCTATCATTATATAATATCCTCTAACCAAAGTAATCACACTCAATTAATCATTTCTACAAACCTAGGGAACTTCCCACATTTCTAGGTTATATAATTGATCACCATTCACTCTATAAATCACCAAAGAAATAGATGTTTCCAACCACACACTACCGATTATATATTTAACTACCATGTATCATATGAACATTAGAGGTTAGGAACCTAACTAATCCTTTATTAAAGAATACATACTCCACTAACAACATCATTAGTGGATATCATTAAACACAATATACAAGGTTTCAGTGAAAAAATTCAAATTATTTGTTAGAATACTTAATCATAAAAATAAAGATAATATACCAATCGTGAGTTTCATTTATAATCCATAAAAAATCCAAGATAACACTTCTCTTATGATAACATAATCTATCATATTTATCTAAAAAAATAATAATAAACATCTTGCTAATCCATCATCATGTTTGGATCCCCGATATCAAGATCCATAGCTCACACAACATTGTAACTAACAAACCAACAAACCCATTATATAGTTCTCATACATGTATATATTCTAGAACCTGTAATAAATAGAACTACTAATCCTAATATTATCTACAACCCACATCACAACACAAACACAAAAAAAGAGTGATATACAATGCATCTTGTCTATCTGCTCAAGTCCCAAGACACATGGTTCTCACATACAGCTATGAGTTCAATCTAATAAAATAGTTAACAAGACATGATTAAACCCACAAGGGTCACAAAAATTCACATCATATTTTAATTCTCAATACCATAGTTAAAATCATATCCATAAAAAATATAGCATCCCAATATCCCAATTACCTTAACTCAAATACAATCATTCTCAGTACCTATTTACAACATCTTAATACCAAGTCATGTATAAATAAAACCATATCAGAACAATTTTCAAATAAAACTATAAATTTCAATGTACAAGGACATAGATAATAGGAATAGTGACTTGCTACCATCTGCATCCCACATCAGAGGATTAGACAACCCATTTTCTCTTATAAACCCAAACTACTCATTTAGAGGGTAAATATAATATACACAAAAATTCCCATATAATATAAATATAATACATATCATCACTTTTTTTATCTAAAAATTAGTAATAATTTTCTAACCAGGGATATGTATGAATTATTTTGATTACAAGTTAATGAGGAAAACACATTAAAAATTCTAATTGACAATTTATTTCGTACATTATACATAAAACATTTAACAAGTGATAATGAATTACCATATTAACAATTTACATTAGACAAAACTTTTGATAATAAGGGCCTAATGAAATCACACATATGTTGTGTGAATCTTATATGCCTGGAATAATTCATGAACACATGTGGGAAGAAGGAGAAACTCCAAAAACCAATTACCTTATTATCATGTGCATCATTAATGCTGAAATAAATAAATAGTAATGGATAAAAAGAGAGATCATCAATTCCAACCCTAGAATGGTCGACATCCCTCATATAATTTTTGGACATTCAAAGGCATAAGAACAATATTTTTTAAAATAAAATTCATATCTCATTTCAAATATACCTAAATATTCATACAAATGAATAACCAAATGAAACCATATACAATATACCTTAACTCATAGAAAATATCTCTCTATCACTACTTACAACATCTCAATACCAAGTCATGTAGAAATAAAACCATATCATAAGTAAATAACCAAATAAACCAATAACATAATGATAGTAAAATGAAGAATGAAATCACAAAAATGTTGTGTGAATATTATATGCCTGGAATAATTTATGAACACAAATGGGAAGAGGGAGAAAATCCAGAAACCAATTACCTCATTATCATGTGCATCATTGATGCTGATATAAATAAATAGTAATGGATAAAAATAGATATCATCAATTCCAACCCTAGCAAGGTTGACATCCCTCATATAAATTTTGGACATTCAAAGGCATAAGATCCATATTTTAAAATAAAAATCATATCTCATATCAAATATACCTAAATATTCATACTAATGAAGAAGTCTCTCATACCACATCGTAACGTCTCTTAGTCTTCTTCCATTACTCGGATCCCAATCGATGGTCATTATTTTAACTTAGGTGGACCTCCCTATATTCTAGATGATATATACTAGTAATGTAGATCTATGATGGTATAGTGGGGTGATTATATCCACATATGAGTGTTAAATGGCCTCACAAATCATTAATCATTAAGATATATATAGATAAAAAATATTAAAAATACCTCCTTGCAAGATAAGAAAATTAATCATTTCCAATACAACATGAAATTATTGGTATTCATATAAAAAATTACTATGAAAAATGAAAATACCCAAAAATATAAAATTATAATGACTATATAAATTAGAATGACCAATAAATGAAAATTCATATCTCTAATGCTCCCCCAAAGTAGTTGAAGTCCCCTATTATCTACATTGACCAATTCCTTTTTAGGGGATTTATGATGTCTGATTGGGTACTAATGGTGTCCTGATAAAGGTGTGAGTATAAATCAATTGGTCACTCCATATGTTGTATAAATAAAATATAGTCTGAGGAAAAGGTTCATGCTAATGATCATAATAAAATGGTAATATAATAAATAAATTATAAACTGAATGTAGTCAGCCCTTCGATGCCAATTTATTACCTAGGGTTATGCATGCCTACTTCATCTTATGTTGGATGCATATGTCTATAGTCTCCATAGATTTATTACTTTATAATTTCTGTTAGTATAATAAAAAAATAAAATGAAAAATCATATCAATTATATGGAAGAAAAACCAAATACATAGTCATCTCAACCATAATAATCATATACACAATAGACCAAACAAATTTTTGCAGTCATCCAAAACCCTTGTATGAAATCCAAGTGGTCTAAATAATAATACATAGTATTTTTGACCCCTTGAATTAAATCATAAAGCATAAAAATACCTATATATAATCTTCCCGACCACTTGGATAAAATCTAATGAAGCCCGGCCCACTATCAGTGATCCTCCTAACAACTTGGACCAATTCGTTGGAATCCCAATCAGGTATTGGTATCCATTATGATCTATTTGATAAAATCCAATGCAACATAAACTAGTATTAGTAGTTGTCGTAACCCAATGATAAAAATATACAGTGGTCCAAATCAATATAATTTTTCATAATTCCAATTACATTCAAATTAAATTTTCCATTTAGTATGTTCATCAATCTTATGTCTTACATAGTTTACATATATCCCAAAAGACAGAGTTTGTAATATGATTCCATCAATCATCAATCAATGTCATAACAAATAATCCTTTCCAAAAATATGGATACCATTACTGATTATCCTATTTAAAACAATGGTTTCAAACAACTTATGGGTGGATAATATTATATTATTCTCACCTAGAGGTTGTTTATGACTAATGGATTGGATAAATTACCTGTTTTTAGGATCCCAGTAATTTTCTAAACATGAATTTCAACATCATTAAAAACCAGTGAAATAGTAAAACATAAATATTGTGGTAAAAGATGAAAATATTGGGTAAATACATTATAAAGGCCTAAAATAATAGTATTTTATCATAATATCAAAGATAAATTATCCATAATGACCCCAATAATACATGATCCTTAAATTAGATTCTAGTGTAACTATGTAAGGGTAATGAGAATGTGGATTAAAAAAATTTAAAAATGAGGCATATAGGGTATATATGGGCATATACATACTAATATGGATCAATCATAATGAAAAAAAGTGATCATCCATGAAATGATAACAAATGAGCATCCAAAATCCCAAGACCTCCTTTCCCACCCATTATCACATAAGTGGTTAAATTGTGTAATGTTTTGGGGTTCCAAAATTGTCCCCCCTTTTAAAATACATGAATCCATTACTCAGAGTAATTAATTGCATGACATGAATTTTTAATACAGGAAATAAAATTGAAAAAATGTACTAATCCAAAATATTAAATTTTAAGGAATTACATACTATATCATTATATTAATTTGCACATTTATCTCCAAAAAAGATATAGGTATATCATTTTCCTCTAAAAATCACCAAAAAATTCCCACAACAACAAAAACATCCCAAAATTTTAGTAATACACATTTCTAGGCTAAAATATAATCCACAGCTCACTTTTTAATATCCAAACGATAGTACAAACTATGATAATACATACTTCGCATCCCTTATAA
Source organism: Viscum album (assembly GCA_963277665.1). Taxonomy (NCBI): domain Eukaryota; kingdom Viridiplantae; phylum Streptophyta; class Magnoliopsida; order Santalales; family Viscaceae; genus Viscum; species Viscum album. The sequence continues at coordinate 810,756,322 of OY728122.1, read as the reverse complement.
TTGTTTTTAAGGGTAAATCCATGTAAACCATGCCTCTATTCCCAACATTTGACTTACACCCTCAAAATTATTTCTTATAAATTTCTATAAAATTGGATAAATTGATCAAGAATCCATACCATGATTTTCTACATCATTAACCCAAAAATACTTTAACAAAAATACTACCCAAATCACTCACATTTCCGAAAAAAACTTCACCAAGAAAAATAAATGTTTTTATATAGAATATTACTAGGTTGTTCTTCAGAAGTATTCTAGGGGTTTTACAGACCACCCATGTCCCAATATGATCTCACGAGATATAAAATTATACAAAATACATTGTAGGTCTAACATATCCCAAAAAATATAATTAATAAAACATATATATGAATACCACATGTACGTGAAATCATTTAGAAACCATTTATATATTAATTAAACCATGATAAATTATAATTTTTCATGGTTATTTCCATAAAAGATTGTAATTTTCCATGAGTAATAAGATAGATATAATAATTAAAGCATATCCATAGTAATGAATTTTGAAATCATAACAAACCATGATATAAATTTAAAATAAATTATAAGAAAATTAAAAATTTCTACTATAATTTTCGTGAAATATATTTTTAAATTTTGTCATCTATAATTTCAAAATAGAAATAATTTTTTTTTTAAAATCAAATAAAATTAATTTTGAAAACAACATAAATTTTGATATGAATATTCTAAAAAAATGAAAAATATGATGGGAAATGTCTTCCATGTGGATGGTGTAAAATAAGAAATATTCATTTCATACCATTATAAATATATTCAATGAAAATAAAAAATAACCCATGGGGAACCCGTAAAAACAATTTCATTTCAAAAATTTGTAATGATATTCAAATTAAATGATAAATGTTCTTTATTAATTATTTAATTTTAGATAAGTATATATATAAGAAAACATTTATAATATAAACATGGAAGAGAAATATACACATGGAAAATTATTAGTTAAATTTAACTCCATTAGTAATATTCCATTTGAATTGATTTGATCTAATTAGTGGTTAAATGGTAATATGACTTGTAAAGTCCTATAATTACCATAGGTGATGAAAATAAATATGGTTTTGGAAATAAATAATGTTCCCTTATTAATTATGTGATGATATTTTTGATTTTATTATGTGATATATGGATGTAAACTAACTCATGGAGACAATTTGACAATCGAGGTTTATCCCCCCTCCTTAAATTGAGATTTAATGTGCATCCCAAATGGTTTGGTTAACGATAATTATGTATAAATTATATAAAAATATAAATGAATAACACATGTTTTCATGAAAAATAGAGATGGAATGATGGTTTTGGAAATTACCTTAAATTAGAATATTCCAAAAAAACCCCTCAATGTGATCAGTGAATAGTTCAATTATAGAGAGAATAACATTCCATAAAATGATACATGGAATTGGATTCTATCATTATAGATGAATGTAAAAGAAAACATATTTTTTTTGGAGCTGGTCCCCATGTAATAGACAATTTGAGTTGAAATTATAATGAAGATACTTCTTATAGTAAATAAAATAATGTATGTTTTTTGGGGTTTGGAATGAGATAATCATTTAATAGTTATTTTGGACAACACACTATATTTTTGTTATAAAGTTTAATACAGATTCAAATTAATAATAATCAATCTACTGTTAATAGGATAGAATCCAAATGATCTTGAATTTGAAGGCTATTATAATAGGTATGAAAACACTATAGGTGATGTTTTGAGTTCCATGATAAGGATTTGAGTAGCGTTGATGACGTTGTAAGGACAATAAAAACTATTCATTTAGGAGTTGGATTTGAAAAATTGAAATATTCATAATCCTAATACATCCTAGATCATATGAATTTTCCTACTTATCATATAACTTCATTAAAAAATGATTACATACAATGTAAAAAATTGGTTAAAGGCTAAGAGAATATAAATTTACCTTCATTTATTATTACATTAGATATTTTTTATGTATTCATGATTCTTAATTAATAGTATACAATGCATTGAGTGTAATCATTTTATAGTGATCGTTTGTCTTTAGAGACTTATCATTTTCCATTTTTCTATGTGTAACTCTATAAAATCAATAATAAGATTTTTTTTGTAACAATACATTCATATAGAATGTATAAATTTTTTGTACCCAGTGTAAGTCTTTCATACATAGTTAAATTTTTCGGTTACTATCAGATGAGAAGAAAACATGAAAATTTATGTAAATTATACTAGATACATTCATTTAGGTGACTCATAAAATCATGAAGCCTATTTATGGGTAATATATGATCTCTATCCCATGTGTAATGGTATCATTTATATTTTTTAGTTATTTAATGGAAATAAAGATGATCCAAGATTAATATAGATATTTCATTGAAAATCCATTCCTTTATAAATTAATATTGATTATCCTTAATTAATTTCTGATGATGAGGAGAATTAATTGAAAAGAAACATGGGATATTAACTATTGATATAAACATCACGATGCTACTAAGATCTTAGATGAATGATTTGTCATAGAATGATGGAATAGAGTGGAGGATGATGAGATCACTGTTCAAAATTTTTGAGGACTTCCAATTGATATTTTTTTAAAATTCATTGTGACGAGAATAATATTGATAAATATAATAACTCATGTGCTATTATGAAATGTTCTAAATATGTTAATGAAGAGGGTGATTCGAGATACATGAAAGGGAATATTTGATAGTGCTTTGTTACTATCTGAATGTATATATTCATAGAAGATATATTAGTTTTACTGTATTTATTAGGCTATAGGAATTGGTAAATTGATTATTCCACCAAGGTGTAGATCTCTTACCCATTATCTCAAGAACATATTAAAATAGGATATATAAGACAGTGAAAAATATGATTTTTTTGGAAAATTAAATTTCATTTGAATATTCATACAATCATATAGAATGATTACTATTTATTTCAATTTGATTGAAAACAAAATAATAATAAGAGGAAATGAGATGATATTTTTCAATACCAGAAAAATAGTCAATAATTCGTTCATATGATAGAAATTATTATATAAAGGAGAAAGAAAGATAATATATCATATAGTATTTAATAGAAGAAAAATGAGAGGTAATGTGTCTATTCCTATGTTTTGAAGACCCATGTATCGTATAATTGATAATTTGGAATATTGTGGGAACTGAAAAGGTTGATAGGATATTCTATATTTTTTATAAATAAAATAATTCTTCTTAGTAACATACATATATAATTAAAATTATGGAGAGGTTGTTTTGGTACACTAGATTTTATATAACTAAATAAAATATCATAAATCACTATCAAATGAGACACATAAGATTTTATACATAAATTAAGTTGTATAAATACTCTGTATATCAAAGATAGGGATTATAAAAGGGCCTAGGAATTATTTTTTCCTTATATTTCTTTCTAATACAATGATGAAGGAAATTAAGGGAATATTAAAGTGATACCAACAATGAAATTATTGTTCATATTAATTTTCTTATGAATATCTTTGTTTTAGGGGCCTCTTGATATTCAATATCCAAGGACCTCAGAGATTCAGTGAGAATTATAGAAAATAAGATTCTATAAAATATTGTAAATAAGTGTAGTGAGTTGGAAACAATTTACAATTCCAACCCTAAAAAAAATATTACATTAAATTGTCCTATTACGTGGTTGAAATAATTCTATTCAAGTTGATTTATATGAATCCAATTAAGAACCAGTGAGAGACTTCCAGGATAGCATATCAAGGAATACTTCTTTATATGTGTTGTGAATATATGGAACATGTGTGACACATGGAATATATGGAGAGAATAATGCTACTCTATGAATATATCCAAATGTTATTGAATAATTTCCCATTATAAATGGGAAATTTTTAAAATAGTTAGGTTCATTTTAGTTCTCTAAAATACCAACCATTATAATCAACAATTTTTTATAGTGGATAATCCATATATTATGAGAATTAATAATAATTTGAAGGAGTAGTTCATCAATCGAAACCATGTAAAAAATATTTCACTCCATTTATGTTATTTATTTGAATCATGTGGTTTTTTATTACCTATATAAATGAAAATAGTTAAAATTTTGCAAAAAAAATTGACGCCAAATTCCTATGATTGTAAATTAACCTAAGAGACATTATGATTTGATAAAATTTGGAAACATTTAATTTACCTTGCACCCCATCTTGTTTGTTTTACCTATCATATTAGAAATTGTAATAGGTATATTTGTTAATGTTAACATATGATTGGATATTTTTTTTAAGTAATTGTAAATATAATTTTGAGTAAAAAAGTTTATATTATTAATTCATATAGAATAATTCTAGATGTATAAATATATTTCTATTCCTACTACTTTGAAATTGGATGTCTCATTGAAGAATTGGAAATATTTCCCTAATAACAAGGACTTGAATTAGATAAATGTCCCAATAATGAATGTGGATCAACCATCATATTATGGTACTAAAAAAACATCATAAATTATTAATATGTTTAACGTAATCCCTATAATGGAACATGGTCGTGTAATTTTGAATATGAGAAATACAGGTATGGAAAATCAAAGAGAGTTTTTTATCTCTCAATTAAAGGGTTATTTTTAAATGGTCTAATTGAAGTGGCTGCATATATATTTTAACATATTCGGGGAATATAGGATGAGGAATCCTATATAGAGTATAAACCTAATATAGTTTATATTTCATTGGCTGAATAACATGGATGATGTAACACTCTCAAAAAACTGGTAAAATCCAGTGGTGAAATAACGTCACCCTAATATGACAACAAAACTTTTATGGAAAACAAATTTTATGGAATAATTTTTGAGAAGTAAATTCTTAAGGCTACTATTACTGAGTTATTATAGGAATTAGAGAACCTACACAAGGTAAATATGAATTTATAGGATTAAAATATTAATATGAAATGTAAAAAAATGAAGGATCATTAATGTTAACTTCAAGAGATATGAATGATTCTTTATGAAGAAGTTTATAAGATAGAAATTGAATGGTATAATATTATTATAATATATTAGATAGAAAAATATTCACATAACTGGGAAATATTTGAACATGGTGTAATGTTTAGAAATTATGAAATTACTAAATATATATCCCGCAAGCAACTAAAAATTGGTTTCGTTCCAGTCATTTTTAGGGATGTTTTTCCCAAAAAAAACAAATATTATAGTGTAAAATATACCCTAATACATTTTTGTAAAACATTTACCTCATGAAAATTTAATAATATCACCTATAGTCCTAAAAGAGATATGTTCACTAAATCGGTTTTCTGGAATATATCATGACAAAAGATATTATTTTTAAAAATCTGGGTGAAAATAATCTAATAAATATACCAAAATAGAAAGGGTATATAAAATTAAGTATAATAAGTATTTTACCATAGTTGGATAAAAAATTATGGGTGTAGAATCAGAAAAAATCATGTGTATAAAACAATACATATTGTTCTTACAAGTAAAAGGAGAATATTTTTTGGAAAATTTTGGGTGTTCCTAGAGGTTCATGCATAGATCAATTTTATCCCAACATAATATGATAGTATAATGTATTTTAAAATAATAATTTTTAATGGGTTTGGTGGTAAATTCATAAAAAAAACCACAATCAAAAATAATAATTCATATATGAATATAAATTTATCTCTTTAGAATAGAAATAAATGAATAGTTTAAAAAACTATAATGTATTTGGGAACTTTTATAATGAATATTATAATGAACCAACCAAACATGAATACTATTATGATTATAATTGGATTCCATGTTTTAATAAGTATGTTAAAAATGTGTACCATGATATTTAACAATTGAATAAAATTGAAGAAACTGCTCCATTGATTTCAAATAAGAGGGCTGATGAAAAGGGTTTCACTAGAAATAGATGATGATTATTCTACCATTGTATAATAGGGAACACCATGGAATATTTTATTAAATACGTTGAAAATAAATCTAGATGGGGTCATTAGAAAATAAATAGAGTCAACTAATAAATGGGATATAATAATTGGCATGATTGTTAATACTCTACGTGAGGGGATTGAGAGGATACCCCAATAGATTAAACAAAAGGCTGGTAAATTTGGGTGTCAATGGTTTAATAATAATTTATACATTGTATCTAGGTTCAAGAAATTTATACCTGGTGAAAAGTATCTATCAATATAAAGATTCAAAGCACTATTTATCTCATGTATCAAATTAGGTGTTATTAAGGAGAAGTCATCACAAAAATTAAATGAATATAATTTATGAAATAGGTGTCTTGTCATTTGGACTAATTAGATAGGAAAAAAATATAAGGAAATTTTTTGAAGATATTATTCTTTAATTTATTTATAATGTAAAAAATCCAAATCTAGCTATTAATGAAGTTGAAAATAATGGGAAATTCATCATATCAAAAGAGTGATGATTCTACTAACAAGATGAGATACCAATAATGTCAGAGGATCGATACATTAGAACCTAAAATAAAAGATTATATGGTTTAAATAATAAATATCAACCATAGTTATATAACTAATTTATAGTGGAAGTCTATACCACTATTAAATTTCCTGATTATACATTGAAAATGGAATTTAATTTGAAGACAGAGAATGTTATCCATGATAGAGAATTAAAATTTTGGTTTCTGTTCATTTATGAATTCATATAATGTTTCAACTAGTTTTATAAATAAATGCAGATTATATATTAATAAATTTCTCAAAGATCATATAATATAGAAAGAATCTTTTACGGGTGATCAACTAAAGCTGTAAATTATAATGGCTATATATCCTTTCTACATACAATTATACATTCACTACAAGTATAAATGTTCGACTTATGATTGACACTTTTTTTATTTTTCTTATGATTATTTATTACAATTATAATAAATGTTTTGTGATTCAAAAACATGTTAGAGAGTATAAATATCAAATAGAAGATATTTTGATATGTTTGTTGAGATATATGTCAAAAAAAAATTTAAAAATATTTTTTATAGCCCCCTGAGATGATAATGATAGAATTGGTATCACATTTAGATACATTATATACAGAAATGGTTCCTAGTTAATTAATTTTTAATTTCTATATTGTTATTGTACATAAAAGTATATATTTATTAAATGATGTCTCATTACTATGACTGATTTTTTCTTCCCTACCTCAAAACGAGTTGAAAGAATCAATCCACAATATGGAATAATATTGGAGAGGAAAAACCTAATGTGATTAGATGTTGGTGTTTTTTATTCATGAGGGAAACCATACATTATGTGATAGAATATTTTTTCCAATGTTTTTCATTATCAGTTAGGGATACTGGATAAAGATTAACTTGGGTTGTTTTTATGTTATTGAAAACAATTCTAAAGGGTAGATTAATGTAATTTTATTGATTTTGTGCTGAAATAAATTAATTTTTTATTAATGTTTTATGTTCATGTCAATTTGTTCATGGATGAAACCAGGTGATGGATTGATTTCTCAGACATGACATGGATATTAAAGGTGTTAGAAAGATGATTTGGATTATAAAGAAAAAATATATATATAAACTAACTATAAAAAGGATTCAAACATGTTGAAAGGGGAAATGGGGAAATAAGTCTAATAGTGATAAACACCTTATATAAGATTATTGTAGAACATATATTCAATAAGAAGAGATTAATGTTTTGTAAGGGGGAGAATCATCATCCCTATTATGACACATGGAATGAGCTACATCAATTATAGAGGAATGGAAATAAAACATATAATTATTGGTTTATTTATTCCAACATTAGTAGACAAGTAGAGTTGAAAATTTTATAATTATATTGTCTACAATACTTTAAAGACTATAAGATATTTCAATGGGTTTGAAGGAGCAGGATGTTGAACTTTTATGGTGGGTATCTTACAACACATTTGTTACAAAGAGTGTTATAGATAAAATGTGATGAGGATTCTATTTGTAGTGAAGATAAAATCATTAGAGTATTTTTATATTTGAAGGATAGTGATATAAAAAATTAAAACACATTGTATGATGTTTTTATGTGTCGCGAACACATTGGTGTTAGTTTTACGATTTTTGGGTACTTTGGAATAAGTGGATAATTTATAGGTAGTGATTACAAATGCAAAATCCCCTAATTATAAGATTATATTTCTTACTAATTATATAATTTCTAGAACATATAAATTCATTTGACACAAAAAAATTTAGGAAGGTATTAGAGAATATGACATTAACAATATATTATATTACATTATGATTTTTCATATGACTTCAAGCTGCATATAGCAAAATGAAAAATTATGTAAGAAAAATACATTTCCCATAATTTTACTTCTTTTACTCCCTATTTTCAGACTATATCACTAATCTTATGTCTCTTAAATATAAAATAATCCTATACCTAGTGTGACAATTTATTTTACAATGTGATTCTTTGAGATCCCAAATGTATGTCTTATATACAGAGTAAATCATTCATAATATTGGTGAATGAGAAATAGAGATAAATAACTATGTAATGGTAACTAGACACATATATATAGGTTTATTATAAAATATTGAAGGCTATGTAAGGGTCATTTGTGAATCTGATGACATACATACGAGTATCATCAATTTTATGTAATCTGTATAAAATCAAACATCATCCTTGGGTAATGGTAATGGATATGATTCAGAAGAAAAAAACGTCTCTTTTATAGTCATGTACTATATAATATTAATTTTACTTAAAACAATTAATTTTTGATAAGTAGGAAATAAAATTTAAAATATTTATGAGTTATTTTCAATTGATCAAAATATCATGATGTTTCTCAACTCGTTATCAATGGATTTTATGAGAATGATTGTTGTAGGATGATTACAAGGAGATCACTGCTTAAATTGGTTATGGTATTTCAAATGTGTTCATTTCAAAATCCATTATTATGATAAAAATGAAGAAAAATGTTAAGATTTATGTATTAGTTTAAGATGGATCGGAAATCACAAGTCAAAATGTGATTCTAGATGAGCGAATATAATGTACAAATTAATTACTGTTTCTATCAAGAAGTTCATATTCATGAAGATTGTGTTTGTTCCAAAAAAAATATAAATTTATAAGAGATGAGAATATTTAATTTTTGATTTAACGTATATTATTTAAACATTATATTGATCTCCATTTAAAATACTGTATAACTCAATCAAAAAATAGATGATTTTTTATGTGATCCAGAATGTGGTGTGATTTATCATACAATTATATAAGATTTTGACAAATATTATAATGAGATAAATATCATGGGAAGTATAATTGGAAAAAAGAGATGGAGTTTAATCATTAAATAATAATATATAATACATAATTAAGTTGAGATAAATTATTAAAAAATGAATTTCAATTATGGAATTTACCATGAGACAACGATTATGACAAAATGAGAATATTGAGATTGTGGGAACACCCACACATTGAAGAAAATAAAATAGATGGATCATAGACCGAGAAATATTTAATTGGATTGTTTATATTTCATATATATATTATCATTTCAAGGTAACATATGTTTAAATTAAAAAATTATTATATATACTGTGTTCTTGTATATGAAATATAACAACCCAATAATTAATAATGTATTCTATATTATATAAAACCGATATGTTTGATATATTCTAACACATGCACCACTGAACTAACATGAATAAAAATTTAATAAAATAAAAATATTACCAAGATGGTTCGGGTTCAACCACCTTAATATTAAAATGAAATAAAAATAAGTAGTCCATGATAAAATAAGATAAGAATGAAATCCCATAATAAAAATGAAAATTCATAACCATTACAAAATCATAATTATAGTCATGATCAGATGAAACAACATCATTAGAAGACTCCCATTATGACCATGAATGCCTCTAGTATAGAATCTCAAGGTATTTTTCCTTATTCATCACTATATCTAGTTTGAGATGATCCCCAATAGGTCGAGAAGACCCTCCACACCCTCAATAAGAATCACCACTCCCTTGGACCAATCATTGGGATGTCTACCCCATCTTTAGGTTTTTAGAATATGACAGGAATCATAATTAATAGAATCAAGACCCCCAAATCTGTTAACATTTATTACACTGGATGAATGACTAAACTTTACCATCATAGACATGGAATTTCTTAAAAATATGTAATTTGAAACCATTTATTGTCCACAATATATTTATCTATACTTCAACTAGAAGCCATATTTTCCTGTAGTGTAATATCTCCAACTTCCGTAGCTTCCCACTCGATGAGAAACAATATTCCGGATAAAGAACAACTACCCATAGTCACACTAATCAGAGAAATCTTTTGGTTAAATCCTGTCTTAGTGTACCTTAAACTTCATTAGAGAAAACGTATGACCATAACCTTCCAGAACATTGCACATGCACTAAATTAGTGGATTGAGTCACTATAGCTGTAAGCATCCCATCATCATTTTGTCTATCATCATTCCCTAAATCAAAGTACATATCATCAATCAAGGAATTTTAATTTCGTTAAACACTTTATCGATGACAAGAGACACAACCTTCATTGGCTTTTTACAAAGACACACTATTCATAACATTCGTTGGATGATCATTCACCAATGTGTTCAATCCGATATTATATAACATAATCTGGTTGATCAAAAAAATACCACTGTTTTGTGGACAATAGATTCACTATCATATGTGGTATGTATAAGACTATACCTCCTATTGGAATATATACTATCATGGACATGAGTAGAGAAACCAAAAAAACAATAAATTTTATACAATTTTTTGAATCATTCCCTATTTATTAGTAAATCAAGAATAATTTAGATACATTCTCGTACTCAATTATCATCTCAATCTCAATAGATGAAATGGAAGAAATAATTATATCAATCATGGAATATCTTAATTAAACTTAAAAAAGGAATCTAGTATAGTTTCTGAAGCATACATCTTCAGTTTTAGTAGTCTGTTTGATTGGAACATCGATCGCAGGTGAGAGGACATAAAATATCTTTGGATGCCAAACTAGCTAATTGAGACCAAATACCTTGACCCATAGTTGGGTAGAAGAATTATAAACCTCTAGATGGTGGAATCCTTTGTCCCATTCAAGAAGGTGAAGGACAACGAGTTTTATAAAATGTGATCTGAACCCCCAGGCATTCAATATTTTTTTGTCAAATAGAAATAGAATGTGGAAGAACCCCCTCTCAATGAGGCACATCTCCAAACCTTGAATACCAATATCATAGATAACTGATTAAAAAATCATCAATTTTCTAGGTTTTGGATCCCATAGGTAATATTATCATTGCAATGATCAAGTGCATACCTAATATTATTCAATAGGAGACAGAAAAATCATCCCCTCTCACATGGGATGTAAGCACCTTTCAATGAGTCACCCCATCAGAAGATACATTGAAGACTGAGAAAGTTTTCAGAGAGAATTTTGGAATATGATCATCCTTTGTAGTGTCCACCACACAAACATTAATGTTCTGGGAAACCAAGGCTCACCCGAAAACCACCAATCGACCAAGATTGATCCTAGAAGATTTAGCATGAATATGATCTTACCTGAAAATTTCAACACTACCAGAGACATCCACATGATCATCTATATCATCAGTCATAGTAGATTCACACATATCCTCAAATATGTCCAACCCTTTTCATCGAGCAATGGGATCATATTTAGAAAATTTTGCATCCACACCACCATACACATGATCTGATCCAAATAACAAAGGGAATGAGGACATTGGGTAGCCAAACCCTAGACAACCCCATCGCTTCACTGAATCATGGAGCTCCAGATTTCTAGTATTTACATGCTCCCTCAAAATGTGTATTTGGGTAATGATGCATAGGTGCAGCCTCACCACTTATGTGCCACACATCCCCAGTGAGGACCAAGGTGGCCAACAATCTGCTGAGTCCAGTTCCCAATGTGGTAAAGGGTCCGTGATTAATTATAAAATGTATCCTAGGAGTTTCCTTATGAGGACTCGATCCTAGAACCTCCGGGCCAGGGCACCATAGTCATAACCCATCCACCATGCCCCCATAATAAAAAGTACAACTTGTTAATAATCCCAGAGGGTGACATGGTAATTGTGGGCCGTCACCCACCACCAACCTCCTTTATGTACTTCTCCAACCATATCCCTATGTGTGATGACACTCGGTCCTTCAGACTAGTTCTCAAGAGGGTAGTGGGCCCCCCAAGTGATTTATTAAAGCATATAAATGTGTATTCACATTATGAGGTATAGGGGAAACCTCACCACCTATGTTCCAAACATCCCCAATGAGACCCAAGGTGACCAACAATTGGCTTGGATGAGTTCCAAATATGGTAGAGGGACTAAGAGTAATTATTAAATTCATCTTAGGCGTTTCCTTGGAGGACTCGGACATGGAACTTTCTACATCGGGGCTCCACAACCGTAACCACTCCACAATTACCCCATGAGTAATATTAAATAACATTTTAGGATACTTAGATGAAACATAATTGAAAAAAATTGCAAAATTAAAAAGGATCTATTTTACATAGGGAAATTTCATTAGTTGCGGAGAAAATATTTTGATAAATTACATTTTATTTGATAAATTTAATACATTTTAGGAAATTATTTCAATAAAATAATTTGATAAAATTCTCATAAGGATTATCATAATAAATTAAAATCAACCATAAAATGATAATGTAACTATAATACATTTTAATGTAAATATTTATGGCTAAAAAATGTTATAATTAAATACATTGATTTTATTCTATAATATAAATGTTTAATTTAAAAGAAACATTTATAAATTTTTTAATTTGAGTTTAATAAAATGAGTTTCATTTTTTTATTTTTTATATAATAATTATCGTATATTTAAACAATGTGATTTAAAAAAATGAATACTTTTTTAATATCATAAAATATTCATTTTTTCAAATATTTCTTCTTTAATTGCCTAATAATTATATAAAAAGAAAAAAACATATTAAAAATAATTTTCAAATAAATATGTATTTAAAAAATATACTTCATTTAAAAATAATTTGTTGAATTTAAAATTATATCCTTCACTTGTTGAATCCTATGATATATTTTACTTTAATAAAAACTAATTTTGTCCTTTTGATTTAATTATGTATTGATAATGATACAATTAATTCTGTATTGATTTTAAATAGATTAAATTATTATTATTTATCTATAAACTAATAAATTCTATTAGAGTCAATTCTATAAATTATTCTGGGTTTGAATTTATTTTTATTTTAAAAATTATAATTGTCTAAAAACCAATTTTTCGTTGCATTTTCCTTTCAAATATATAATATTTTTTCTAAAAAATCTTGATATTGAATCATGTAAATTCTATTTATTATTTATAGAATGAGTATTAATATTAGGTAAAAATCATATCATATCAATAATTTTAAGGATAAAATTATTGTTAAATAGATATCACGATACCATTGAAGATAAACTCTATGAGTAGTCGTGAAAATGAATTAAATGGTATTTAAGGACAAATAAATTTATTACATGATTGGAAAATAAGAAATATCTTATATTGAATCATATTCCTAAAACATAGTCTATAATAAAATATATTTAATATTTTTGGGTTAATTTTATTTTTATAAATTATATTCCTGATCCTTAAAGATTGAATATTTAAGTATAGAAAATTGATTTTTCCTATAAAAATAGAATAAATATAACCATTATAAATATGAATATGTTTTAATTTTTTTCTCAAAATTATGTCCAAATACTTCTCTGCAATACCTAGACCACATTCCCCTTCCACCGGCGTAACCAAAAACCTCTCTATAAATGGGTATAAGTTCAATCGAAAAGAAGATGTCAAAAGAATAGGTAATCAACTTAACCGAGTCACTCAATATTGATTCTTCCTTGAAGTAATCAAAAAATTATATATACATTTTAACATAATAACATTAGTATCATTATATTTTTAAATTTTATTTTTTTATTGAACATCCATTATCTACATCAATTCTATTTTTTGGTAAATGAAATCATCACTTGTGAAAAAAGGTAGTCTACCGCATCCATAATAGACATATGTAATATTCCCTCACCACATTATATGAATTATTTTACAGGTAATATTATTTAATAAATATTATATTTATAACATTTATATGAATTTTGATGAGATATATTATCCTAATATAATAATATATTGTTACTCACTCAACCGCTATCGCGTGTTCTTGTTTTGGTTGCTATTTCTATCTATATGACATTATTATAATTTTTATATTATTATTTGTCGAATAATATAATAAAATGGTACTATAATGTAATAATAATTAATTTATATTGGATTAAAATTTATTTAATGGTAATATGTATCTTTATTTTTGTTATTATAATCAATCATTTTGATGAAATAAAATCACAAAGAATGGAATTTTTATGCTTTCCATTTGAATCATCATAATGACTTCTAATAAGATAATATATAACACATAAAATATATATAATAAAATACTAATTACAGTAATAAATAGTGTATTGATGATTAAAATTTAATTGAGGTTTGAATACAGGAATTACCAAGTCAAAATGGACTGAAAACACAATTTTTTTAACAAAAAATATTGAATTCCGAAAATATTTATTAATAAATGGGTATTTAGAACTTATAATTGTTTCATATAGAGTAAAAAAATATAAATAATGTTTTAATATATATTTATATACTTATAAATTAATTATAAAATATGTTAGAACATGTTTGACCATGAAGTATGAGGTCAGTGCTTCTCATCTCAAACATCCTTCCTTGGGATATATTTTCAATTATGAACCTATTTCAATTATATGTTTTTATGCTAAAAATTTAAAATGTTATATAATAATAAAATATTAAATTTTATTCATTAGTGTTCCATTTCAAATTCTCTCTTTTAGGAGTATTCTATTCAGGTGTTACAAAGTTCATATGTGTTCTTGGTCTCAATTTGGATTCTTTGAGACATGTTTCTTATTGTGTAATATGTTTTCATTTATATCGTTTAATTAACAAAAAATTTATAGAATGTGAAATTGTATTTTATCTAATTAATGGGATTTATATAACCATACAACATTCTAATTTTTTATGGATGTTTATTTAAATATTAATATATTCCTAAGAGTTTATTTTACAATTTCACTTTCGAGAAGGATTATATTTGATTCATTTTAAAATGAGGAAATTGTTTTTTCTATCATAAAAAAACTAATATATATTTATAATAAGGTTATTACTATATTATTTTTGTATTTTTCCATTTTACCTCTGTTGGGTACTCAAACCAATTGAATTAATGCTTTTAAAAATATGTGAAATTATTTCTCCCTCTTAGTTAGTAAATTTTTTCCTTTGTATCATTATAGTTTTTTTATTCATGGATGTTATTATATAATTATAAATTATTAAAATTTTTAATATTATATGAACCATTATGCACTCAAAAAAATAAAATTATTGTTTTTAATGTTTTCATAGAAAAATAAATTTTTTCATTCTTTATAAAATTTTAGAAGAAAAACTTTTCAAATATTTTTCCCATAGATATATTTTCCCATGAGTATGACACCTATTTATTTTTTAGATTATATTATATCTTTTAGGATTTTATATTATATTATATTAGTCTATTATTGTTATAGTTTTTCAATATAAAAGGATTTTATTTACATAATATTTTTGAAGAGGCCTTTCATTACATTTTCTTACATAATTATAAATTAATATAAAGGAACTAATATTTTAAATCAATTTAAAAAAAAAATTTTAATGGTTTCCATGACATATACATAAATTTTGTAGGTAACTTTTTCAATCATTTTTAAACTATGTTGTAAATATTATATGAATGTAGATTTTAAATTTTAACATGAATTTTATTTTCTATTTTCCAAAAGGAGTGAATTTAATAAATACATTTATTTATAATGAGTTTATCTCCCCTTAAATCCCATATTGGTTTATGTTATAGAACATATATTTTCACAAGGTATTTTCTCGATTTATTCACATTATATTTATCATGGTCTCTATCATTGTAATTATTACAATTACCAATATTTTGTTCTTTAATGTCCATGTAATTTATTATCATCGATATATTCTACATTGTTTCCATTGTTGAATTATTTATAAACTTACTAATATATACATTGTGAATACCCTGCCCAAAATAAATCAGATTGGAGGGTGTTCATAAGAAAAATATAATAAACTATTTACTGGGGAAATTATTTCTATTAGGTATGAAAATTTCCAATAGAATGATTATTTATTATTAAGGCATGTTGATTATAAATTATATTTTTTACACATTCCATCATGTGATGAATTAATTGGAAATATTTAGTGTCCTGTGAAGCTCTAATTATAAATCCCCTCATTACATTATAAGGTCTTATAATACAAACTGACATAGGTATTTGGTTTATTCATACATTGTAATTTTTTATCACATGGAATTAAGAATTGATGTTAAGTAAGATTTATTGGTTACGAATTTAATGGTAAAATTATGATGTGAAAAATGATACATTCCATCTCCATGAAAACAATAATTTATGTCTGTGCTATTTTTTATTTTGTTATCAAAAAATATATTTAAATCACATGTGATTAGTTATTTGGAATTATTTTTCCATTATTATATCTAGTTTATTCAGATATTATTTATTATATGATATATTTTGATGAATTTTACTGCTTAATAATTTATTGAACACACCCTTATTATGTTACTATTTCCCCATGTTATATAGAAATGTGTTTAATATCGTATGTATAGATGATAATATTATGTCTATAATTTTGTCAAAGAAATTCATAGAGTTGTCTTAAATATGAAAATAATGGTATAAATTTAAAAAATTACATCATGTGATAAAAATATCTATATTTATAAATAATTTTATTTCTTAATCTATAAATATATTTACCTAACAGTGGACTATTATATACATGAATCTATATTTTAGTTTGATGATGTAATTATTTATGGGTAAAATTTTGTCTCATTAGTTGGTATGAAATACATTATGTAAATAGTATTTTTTAGCTATATATTCAAGAGTATGGTTCTAGGGATAATATAGTTAGTAATAGGATAGGGTCACAATAAAACTAAAGGTTCGGTTCTTTTCTGTTAAAGGGATTTTATGATTTATTGATACCAACATTGGTCAATACAATTGTGGTTGATAATAATTTTGAATTCATATATAATATTTTCAGGTGTTATGGTACTATTTTAAAGAGATAAAATATATTATTAGAGGAATTTAATAAATTAAAATATTAAGGTAGATATAACCATTAGGTTTAGTGTTGAGTTTTTTTGGGGTTATTTAATAAATTTGTTACCCTTGGAGACAATTTGAATGTATGGACTACCTCAAAGTATAGTGTGTGAATTTAATGTAATTTTGGTTGTTTAGGAAAAAATATTAACATATTTTTAGTAATATATCAATAAAAATTAGTATTGAATGTTTATTTAATGGAAAATAGATTTATGTGAGCTACCTTCCAAATTTTGGGTTTTAAATTTGGGAAATCATATTTTAATGTTTTTGGATTTTTTGTATTTATGGATTATTTAGGAGATTGTTTTTATATTTTTGTGTGGTTTATGATATTAATTTATTACTTCATCACATGAAGATTTATTAATTTTGATTATTAACATAACATGTTAAGCCTAATTTTTTATTTTAGTACATGAATTAATATAGTATGAATAAAATTTCATTATTTTATGGAAATTATGATATATTAATAGATAATTCTCATGATTCAAGAATGAAAAAATATTCATGGTTTTTTATATAGAATATGAGATGAAGAAGTGAAATGTTAATCAAAATACAATTGAATAATTATGTTTTCATATAGGATTGCTATATATCAAGTAAGTATAATTTCATATAGAGACCCAGGATATACATACATGGATATTAAATCATTTTTTAGGAATATTCGCCATATCAATTGAATACATTCCTGAGGACCATAATATTTCATTTTCTTTTGGAAACATGTAACAATATATTCTATCTTCATGAAAGATCTTCATTTTTTACCACAAATATCGATGTATTTATTAATTAAACATAAAACATTTATTCATAACATGGGGAATGAAAACATAAGTATGGGGTGAGCTCGAATGCTCATTATGGTTTATCAAAAGAGATACATAATAATAAAATGATTATAAGGGTATGATATGAAGATCATAACAATAGAAGATCAAAAGTTTCATATCAAATATCATAATCAAGAAACATGGCATATAGATATTTTCACTTCATAAGACATGAATTATAAGGGAATAAATAAAATAATCCATGAAATCATAACACATGAATGCGACCTATAAAATTTGTCAGACACATAATAATAAAATAGGATTTCCATAATAGTCGAGGAATCACAAACAATTACATATGAGTACCATAGATTCACTCCTCATACCATCCTGGTAGTAATGGTTCACACCCATGGTTATCATAGAAGTATATTTGACTCCCCATAACATCAAGTTAGTCATGGTTCACTCCCATTCCCATCTTAGTAGTCAAGGATCACACCAAATACCATATTAGTGTCCCTCCGGAGATATAATTTTTTTACCATATACATTGTTGGGACATATAGTTCTCACCCATCTCATAACAAAATCATACACACATGTGCCATATGATCATAAATAGGAATATCATAACCCATGAAAAAAATGTGTATCATAAACATGTAATCATTTCACAAATTGTAAATAAAAATATATGGGTCAAAATCATTTAATCAAATTCATAACCAGTGAAAAGAAATGAGTTTCAGAATAATATAAAACATTCCATTGAAATAAGGGTCAGAGACATTAAGGAATCAAAACATAATCTATTTAGAGAAAGAATATAAAGGTAAACATTATATAATTTTTATAGGAAGGAATGAGTAAGAAACCCATGTTTGATGAGGATGGGTTCATAACCCCACAATCAAGAAGATATAGAAGACATAAGGATTACTCGAACACATAACGCACAATTGTGACCAGATCAGTGAATGATTCCAAGCCTGAACCTGTTGAAGTCCATCAGGAAAAACCTTTGGTTGATTCTTCCAAACCTAAGCCTGCATAGGAAACTCATCAAAATACCCAGGTTGCTGCTTCTAGCACTCTATTGTACAACTTTTTGTAGGATTTTGATGAACAAGATATACAAGTGTGGACTCAGTATATGGATAAGCAACAGGAAATTTCCCATCAAGAATTTCAAGAAAAGAAGATTTCAGCTGCTGAATACCTTAGTATAAAAAGATCCATCGCCGAGGAAAAATCAAAGATGAGTATCAAATCATCCTAATTATGGAAGATTTTTCGCCTTTCGGTTTCAGTTCTCTTGATGTGCTGTTTTATTTTCAGGTGAAGCTACTGTTTTGCTGTTTTGATTGCTGGAGTGGTTTGTCTCATGCTTTTATTGTTATTGGTCTCTCCTTGCTCCTCTGTTTTGGTTGAGAGTTATAATCTGGAGATGCTTTTTTATTTTTTCGGAGTGCCGATTTTCACTTTCCTGCAAGTTTTGAAAGCTATTGAATCTTCATTTCTGCTATGAGACTTTCTGATTACATCTGTTGTTGTTTTCTCTAGCCTATATTTGGTTTATGCCTCCATATCCTCTGGTGAAGCACACTCCTGGTAGTTGCTACAATCCTGGCTGTGCATGCTTTCCCGGGACGGTTCTGCATTTGAGATGCTGTATTTCTGCTCTGTTTGATTAAGGCTGATTTGGATCTGCCTCATTAATTTAGTTTTGAGTTTGTTTTATTTCTATGGTCATCTGCTTCAGCTTCTGGATTTGAAGGTTTTATTTGGCTAGAATGTTCAAAAACCAGGAGGTTCGGGCTTCGCTTCTTGGTTGAGATTCTTAGATTATACTTCCCTATATGATTGAGGTGGAATGGAGAAGGAAGAATGGTGAACAAGCTTCAAGATCTACAGTTCCTCTTTTTTGAATCGGTACCTGTTTTAAATTTTTTCCTATCCCCATGTATCTGGTTCCTTTCCTTGTTGGTGTAGCTTCATTACACCTCGAGACATCTTTGTAATTCTTTTATTTTTGAATAAATTCTTCAGGGATATGGGTTGGGAAACCTTCCAATGTCTCACTTTTTTTATAAAAAAATGAGTAAGACTGATGGATTACATCATAGAATGAAAATAAGTCTGAATGATAATTTAGAAACATTTCATTAGGAAACTGTCCTTTCATAATTGTAATTCTTTTATTTAAATAATGTTAAATTTTAAGAGTAAAATTTTTCATTGAAATTAACCATAGAATATTTTATTGTAAATTTTAATGGTTTACAAAATAATGATAGTGTATAAAAAATTGGATTTCATATAATTTAAATGAATACATTCTTCTCTTAATTTTTCCAAAGATTACAAAATTATTATTTTTAAAAATAATTTAAATATTCATTTTGAACCATGTTGTAAAAAGTAAAAAATTGTCAAAAATGACTGTAAACATTCATCTTATAATATTAAAAAAATTGAAATAATTTTTAGAAATCATAGACACGGATAATTAGTATTACCTTATAGGAACTTCAAATGAAAAAATCCCAAATATTGAAGAGATTGTGAAATAAATACTCATATAACTATTATCAATTGAATTGTATACCCCATGAATGAATAAAATATGGAAAAAATATAATTTTGATATGACACATAACATACATTCATGTTATGTATATATACTGTGTAGATGAAATAAGTTGTGAATATGGCATAAGTGTTACCGGAATAAATGTGAGACTACAAATACACACACTTTAAGACTTGATTTCCATCAAAATTCTTTAAACATAATTTATATTAAATATATGATAATTATATATATAACAAAGAATCCTGGAAATATATATATATAATAATTTATTTAACTATAACAAAATAGTTCACATTTATCAGTAATTCCATGTAAATGTCATGCTTTGGGTAATATCCACTTTATTTTTTGTGTATGATTGGACATTTTATCCATGGTCCTCTTACATAGATCCAGATTTAATAATATCCATAATGATAATAATGACATAATATCATATATATATTCTATATATTTTTATTCATTGTGATTCATAAACATTAGTGATAGAAAATAAGATACATTGTTCATGGAAATCGTATGTCGTACGTACACAAGAATGTTATTTTTATTTTTTTCAAATGAAATGAAATAAAATTTGTTAATATATTATAATTATATAATAATTTGTATTTATATATATCATATGTACCCATAAAATTTTTCAATAATACCATCCATGTAAAATAAAAGAGAATAATGAATCATATCGCATGAGGGTGATGTAAGGACATTCATACCATGAGTGACGTTATCATTTTACCATGATTTTGGAGGAAAAAATGATGTTATTATTATGGACGTATAATTATATTTTAAATACCATATATTGAAATTAAACCCATCATAATTATCACTCATAAAATATGTTTATGGAAAACATATTACCCCATGCCGTGGAGACAGTGGGTCATATGTACGCAAGTTTAGGGATTTCATTTATCATAGAATGGATATAACGTTGAATATGATTTTTCCCTAATAATAATTAAATATCATCATATATATGATACTATATTTATTTCTATATTATGGAAAAAACATATGATGTCGAAGAATAATAATAAAATAACTTGATTGAGTTTTAAAAACAATTAACTCTTCATCAGTGAACTTCTTTTAGATATCTTATCTAGGGTTCTAGAGTTCGTATTTTTTTATTAATAGTTCCTCTAAAACATGGAAAGATATATTTAGATTAGAAATGTGTAGGTTTTATTATTCTATAATCCTCAATGTGGTGTGAGGAAGTGAGGGAGGATGCTCCTTTTTAAAATTGTTTTGATGGGCACTTTTGGAAATCCCCACAATTTTAAACTATAATAACTCTATTCAAAATACAAAAATAACCAAATGAGAAATAAATAAATGATGGAAATTATTTTTGACCATATATTATCCATTATGATATTATATTACTTTTCTTGGATTTTTAAATAATTTAGTAATATATAATTCAATAAGATATCATTATTTTCAAATTTGATACGATTCATTTAATTAGAATTTGAATACATTAAGAAAAATTGATAAATATAATATAATGTTTTAAAAATTATCAATTATATCATTTTGATATATAAATTTTTTTATACATTTTAATTCATCAAAAAAATATAAAATTAATATTATTAAAATCATCCATTTAAATTTTATGTTAATTAAATAAATACTACATTAACAATTAATTGGCATATAATGTTAACATATAATTTATAATATGTAAAAGTTAAACTATATTATTAATTTAATGCAATTATGATCATAATATATATTTATATTTGTTAATATCTTTATTTTTCCCCATGTGGACACATAATAAATATTAAATACAAGAGAGTGACATTTTGTAACCTTATTTTACATTAAATAATACAAAAGATATTTTCCTGTGAATGTGTCCATTAAACAACTCAAATTAGATATTATGGTGATAAGGACAAAATCACTTTAATCTATTTTTTATATATATCTATTATTCTTTTAATCCTCAAAATTTGGTTTTATCTCCTGTTTAACCTCATTAAATTTTACCATGATATCATGTAATTTATACATGAAGGGTTAATTTAATTACAATAAAATGCCAAAGAACCCTAATTAGATCATTAATGATATATGTAACCTTATTATAGTAATTTTCTTAATTTTATTTTTTTTTGGAATTATATATCATTTAATAAAATATTGTATATTTTAAATTTCTATATATGTCAAGTTTGAAAAAATTCCTTGTTTATATTTTGAAAATATAATAACAAGCTGATATATTTGAACTAAAACTTATAATTTATCACTAAAATTTAAAATATGAAAAAAATCTATGTCATTAATTATGTAAAATTATATTTAATTTAATATTATTAATATCATTTATGTTATATTTCAATTATCTAATCGATTGCAACATCATTATTTTGTATGCTTCTAAGGTGATTATTTATTTCCTAAAAAAATAAATTTCTTTAATGAAGATAATAATTTTATATTTACAATTTATATTTTTAGTAGAATCTATATTCTTTATAACCCTATATAAAAATGGTATATTTATTAACAATATTAGTTTGACATTTTTAACATGTCTTTAAATAAAATATCATAAATGTCATATACTAACCCAAGTGGCATAAAAAGGATATAATTTCATCCCATTGATTATGTTTGGAGAAAACTAATCATTAAATGAAATTAAGAAAATTATTATGTTAATTTTATTACATTATAATATGTTTTTACCATTAATTACCCGATTTACATGTTACCATGGTAAATTAAATTAATTCTTACTGTTAATATTCTTATTATCCCAAAATTAATTTTATAGTGGTAGAATAAATATCATACTAATTAAAAAAAAATTATTTTTGTTCTTAGAAAATATTTTAACAGAAGTGCCAAAATTAATTTTAATGCTAATCTCGCATACGGGGCAAGAAGGTGAGTAAGAAGAACATTCCACACATCAATAAGTTTTTTTGTTACTAATTTTATTATAACAGTGATTGAAGTGAAATATATTAGGTTAATATAAAAATATTTGATCTATTTTTTATTTAAAAATAAAGTGAGTGCTTTATAATTTTTGAAACGAAAAGTTAGTTTTAAACTATAATTTACTATTTTTCACTATTCATCAAAAAATAAAATAGCTCAATATAATACGAAAAAATAACCATAAGATAAACTTTATATTTTTATTTAAAATATGATGCTAAATTTATCAATTTCAATTATATGATTGTCTATAATTAATTTTTTTTGTATTAGGACATAAAAAGTAGTTCTTTATGAAAGTTTTATTTCTAATCATATAAAGACTTTACTAAAAATTTAACATTTCATTTCAAATATGTTTTAATTATATTTAAAAATTATAATTTACATTTAAAAATTATTAATTTGTATTAAAATTACTATTTGTTATGTATATGTTATAACATTCTCATTTTAAATTATTATAATAACAATAATGTGTTGTTTTTCAGAAACTCAATGTTGTGTTTAACAAAATCCAATTTTGTTTTTCATACTAAACCTAAAAAACATAATCCAAAATTAGTTCTACTATATAATAATATAAATAAATATTTAGTTTTTTGTGATTTTAAATATATAAAAAAGTAAACTATTTCAAAAACAATAATTCAAAAAATCTACGACTGTTACATTTTACAACCCTTAAAAGGAATTTCACTCTCAAAATTTTCTTTAGATATAAAATGTTTAATATATTAATGTTTATTTCCTAGAAATTCACATCACAAAAATGAATTCTATAAAATTCATTTAAATTAAAAAAATTGGAATGTAATGGTTTTCAAAAGTAAATCATCACAGCGTCTCTACTTTGGAGAACATATTTCAATATTTAGGCATAGAGAAAAAGTATAAATAACCATTGATATTGAAAACGATCACTTATTACAAGAAAGTGGGTGATATATGGAAAATTTACCATAAAACCCATAATCTAAAAAACATGATGTAGATTATTGACATCATCAACAATTTCGATTATAAGAAATAATTTTACATCATGATTTTTTTTAAATATAAGGAATTTTTATATAAATAAATTCATACTGGACATAAGAACAATATCACCCTTTTTCATTCCTCGACAAATTTACATTTCGTATCTTATCCCATAAAATAATGTTGAATTTTTCATTCTTAAATCATTAGCATATCATGAGATCTATAAATAGAATCATCGGTCATTGTATCTATTTTTATTACAAAAAATTGTTAACACAAGATATCAAATGGACATAAGTACACACATGGGGAGATAAAAAATTAATCTCACAAACTTCATCCAATGAATAATTTAAAATTTCCATAAATGGATAACCTTACAATCCATTCAAAGGAATAAAATCTAAAATATTAGAAAAAATTTCCCAAAGTCAATATAACATTTAACACTAATATATCACAGGGCAGATCTTGTTTGTCACATTGGAAAAATGTGAATACCTTCTTCATGTGTTCTCATGAATCAATTTAATAACCTAAATTATCATACATCTTTAATGAAATCATACATTTTTACTCATCCAAATTTTATTCAATATACTCCTTTAGTACAAGATGTGTCAACTTTATCCCTGGTAGCATAACATACCTTTCTACAATTTATTGATCCCTTCCAATTTTACCAGTATCTTCTTATTAATAATATCCGACATATCATTATCAAAACATCAGTATCTTATCATAATCAATGTATTAATATTTTACATTCTCTTAATAAAAATATCATATTTCCATTAAATAAATTTTCAACGTCTTCATCACCATTCAATATATCATTTTAATTGAACACAAATTTAGAAAAAACCTATATATTTATTGATTCGTATCTCATAATAATTGATTTCTCGAAACATGTATATATCAGTTGTCCTATTTTATTTGTAATCCATTACCTAGGTTTCATGTATAATTATTTTGAATAATTTGAATATGAATCATGTATTGAGGTTCTATAACCACAATATAATCATGCTTCTAATGATTAATGTAAAAAAATGGTTAGCTCATCCCATAACTTTATCATGTCATTCAGGATATCATTATCTCCAATAATATGACCTATATTGGTACTAACATTCTGATTATATTCAAGATATTTATACTTAGGAAATCAATTTTCATAATTCCCATAGATTCCAAATATAGAACAATAAATTTTAACCAAGTTCCTTCATGTTCCTATTATTGAAAAAAATCATTAATCATAGTGGTAAAAACATTTATCATAGTGAAAAAATTACAAAATAAAGGGAAATTACTTTCAATGTACAACATATTATGTGTAACCCTATTTTATATATGATCATTACCAAAATTCTAGGATTTTGACCTATTCTTACACATATCATTAGGGACATCCATAGATATATCCAAATAAATATCCCGAGGGATATCACTAAAGTATTCACATCCTTGTTCCGAAAACTCACTAAAACATTTCATTGATACCCAAAATAGATCCCCGGGCTTGACATACATGGATATTTTGTCATTTATGAATAATATTCAACATATTAAAAAAATACACCCTATTAGACATTAATAATTTAGAGTCTCTAGAAACATGGAACAATATATTCTAACTTTCTAAAGGATCTTCAATGATTCCAACAAATATAAGCCCCATTAATACGTCTACTTAATACAGATCATCATAAAATATGGAAAATGAAACATAAGAATTGGTGAAATCAAATTCATTTTATGGGTAAAAAAAAGTGAAACATAAGCATAATATGAGCATAGGGGTATGAGATGACAATCATAACAATATATTACACCATTCATATCAATGATCATAATCATAAGACATTGAATAGTGATATTGAAAATTCATAAAACAAGAATCATAAGGTAATATAGAACATAATATTTTAAATCCTAACATAATAATAAGATAATAAATTTCTATAAGACACACAATAATATAATATGATTTCCATAGTGGTCAAGGAATCACATCCATTTCCATCTTAGTATAATGGGTTCAGTCCAATACCATCCTGGTAGTCATGGTTCACAACCATGGCTATCTAAATAGTATGAGTTCACACCCATACTATCATGGTTTTCATGACACACACCCTTGGTCATCTTAATAGTCATGGTTTACTCCCAATACCATCTCAGTCTCTCTCATGTGAAATAAATCATTACCAATTGCACTGAAGGGAGAAATAATCCCCACCCATCTCATAATGAATTTTATACGAACGTGTTCCAAGAGATCATACACAATTATATCCTAACCCATGAAAGTAAATGGGTATCACAAACATATAATCATATCCTAAAATATGAGAAAAATACAGTTTTCATTTTCATTTCATCAAAATAATAACCCATGAAAACAAGTGAGCTTCAAAAGCATATGGCCCATGAAAGAGAAATGAGTGTCATAGAAAGAATTAAACCAGAACATAATAAATTAATAGAAATAATATGAATAGAAAATTAGGATCATTTTCATATAAAAAATGAGTAACACCAACAGATATCATCTAATATGGTTATTAATTTTACCTGATATTTTAAGAAACATTTATTAAAGAAAGTATCTTTTTGTCTCTAAAAACATTTTCATTTATTAAAACAATGTGTTATTTTAAATGTAAACACATTCTTGAAAAAAAACCATTTATAATTATAAATGAAATTTAAAGACATTACAATATCATGATAGTGGAAGATTCTTTTCATTCTGTATATGTTAAAAGAACACATTCTTCTTGTTATTTTTTTGAAGAATTCACAAAGTACCTTGTTTTGATGTTGAAAAAAATATTCCATTGAAACCATGTAGTAAAATGTTAAAAATGGGTTAAAATGACTTTTAAAATTCATTTTAGAAAAGTAAAATATTTTTGGACCCCATTTTCAGAAAAAATGGATATGGATTATAAATATTCCCCAATAGAAACTCGAAATAAAACAATCCCTAATATTGAAGTCACTGTGAATTAAATAATCATAAAATTATAATAAATATAATTTTATGCCCCATGAATGAAATAAAATTATCAGAATAACTTAAAAATTAAGACAACTAATACAAAATAAATTCATTGGATGTATATAAACCATGTAGAATAAACGACTTGAAAATATGGACTAAGTATCATATAAATAAAAGTGATACTAGAAATCCCCATACCATAAATCTTGATGTTATTTGATCAAATTAAATCAATATGTATGAAAAATATAAGTTTATTATAAATATAACATGGAATAATTTTCAAATATATGTACCATATATAATTAATTTATGACTTAATATTACATTTTTATTAAAAAAATCCATGTTAATATCACTCCATGGGTAATATCATGTTTTTTTCATTAGTATTTTGAATTATTATCCTTTGTACTCTTACATAGATCATTATTTCATCACTTAAATAATAAAATTTAGGGTATAATTATCATATATATATTACGTATATTTTTATTCATATTAATTCTTATATTATATAGATAGAAAATAATATATATCATACCTAGAAATGTTAGGTCATACGTACACATGATCAATGATTTTCAATTTATTTTCAAATTAAATGAAATGAAAGTTTGTAATATATTATCATTATTTAATTATTTTTATTATATATATATATTCCTAAAATTTACCGTTACATTCATGCATGTTAAATATAGGTAAATAATGTATGACATCGCGTCATATAGAAGGTAATCCATATGTAAGCACGAGCAAATTTATCATTTTCCCAAAACATTGTATCGTAAAAAGGTATTTATGATATAATTAATATTTTAGGTATAATTATATTATAAATATAATATATAAACATTAAACCCATTATAATTCTCACTCATAAAATATTATGATGATTAATAGTCTACACCATAGTGTGGAGATGGTAGGAAGTAAGTACACATACGTAGTGATTTAATTTTTCATACAATGGAAAAAACGAGGAATATGTGTTTTCCATTAAAATAATAAAAGTTCAGCACTTAGATAATAATATATTTTTAAATTGATTATGAAAAAAAGATATTAACTATAATCAGAAGAAGAAAAGAACTTGAATTATTTGGTAAATCAATTACCCCAACTTCGGTGGTCCACCTTTAGATCTCATATCAAGGGATATAGAGGGGGACTTTTTGGAACACTAGATCCTCCCTAACATCAATAAGAATTTCAATAGGAGAAATGGTAATGGTTGATATATATAGAATAATCAATGTGGTATAAGAAAGTGAGGGGGGAGATTCCCATTTATAATTGAGGTAAGGGGGGCTTTTGGAAATCCTTATAAAATTAAAATATAATATGGCTATTATAGAGCCAAACAAACTCAAAATGGGATAAAATTTATGTGGGAATAAATTTTCAACCATATCTTATCCCATTGGATTATTTTATATTTATGGAATTTTTATATAATTAAAAAAATATTAATTGAATAAAATATCATTATTGTCAAATTTGATACTATTAATTTAATTTGACATTAAATACATCAAGATAGAGTGGTAATTTGAATATATAAAAATCGAATATATGATATAGATCAATAAAATTGGTTAGAAACATTAATTAAACCAAAATATATCAAAATTAATATTATTAAAATCATTCATTATTTCATATTTATTAAATAAATACTATTATATCATTGAAGAAGAATTTATGTTTATTATATAATGTATAAAAACTAAAAATAAAATTATATAAAAAAATTAATTCTTTTTATAGTTACGGATTAATGGTCTATTTATTGAAATAAAATGATCTAAAAGCAAAGGAAAGAGGATCAAAACATTTATATACAAAAGATACATCTACACACTCGATATCGAATGTTTTTAATATAGAGTGATATTTGAGCACCCCTGGCCCAATGAAGCTTGCCTCGTCTCCAAGACATAGGTTGCATCCATGGCCCATTGCCACCATCTAAGATGTCACCAACCATATAATTTATCTGAACCTTTACCCCAACCCAATCTTCATTTAAATACATTTCTTCCTCACTCCAAATAGAAGATAGAAAATTAATGGAGTTACATATAATAACCTTATTGTAACAACATTTCTTCTAATAATAGCTTGAATGACTAGATGTATTCATTATTCCATTGAAATTTTTAAACCTCATGTTTATGAACATCAACCTGTTCAAAAACATTAATAATAGAAGTCTAAATAGAATTCATTGGATTAATGGAAGAATATGGACTTTCCCTTCAATCTGGGAAAGGGAATGTTATAGACTCTGCCAAAGGGGATGCCTTGGCATGGGAAAAAGTATCCATAGTAGAGTCCGGACTACAACCAATAAATAATAAGAAATGTTCATTGAAATTTTTCTACTAAACAACTCCAATTAAATATTTACGTTATAAGTATTGATTAGTAATCATAAAATATTTTTTGGACAAGTTAGTATTTTTTTCTTATAATTTTTTATCCCATAATTCACTTCATTAACTCTTTACATGATATTATTTAATGTATTGATTAATGGTTAATATAATTTCTATGAAATGCCAATAGAACCCCAAATATATCATTTAGGATATATTTAAACTTATTCTATTCATTTTAATGATTTTTATATTTTTATGAATATTATATAATTTATTAAAATGTTGATAATTTTAATGTATCATTTATATCATTTTTGATACTATTCATATTTTGTCTTTAAAAAATATATTAAAAACATTATATCATTGATCCAACAATAAAATATATCTCTAACATCTCAATGTAATCTATAAAATTTGTATATTCCATTAGTTATGTGTAATTATATTTATTTTAATAGTTTTAATATCATTTATTTGATATTTATATTAATTAATAAATTACTACATCATCATTATGTTAGCCATTAGGGTAATTATATATTTCATAAAATTTATAAAAAAATTAATTGGATTAATATAATCATATTATATTTCATATAACTATAGATAATCAAATTTATATTCTTTTTCTCCCAATATCCAAATTTTTTTATTATTAAAAAGTTGAGTATCACATTTTTTAACTTATCATTATATATAATATAAAAATGTAATTTTTCCCCAAGGTTGATTAAAAGATTATAATTGTTATTTCATGGAATTTCGATATTATTTTTTAAATTATATGGGATTATACTATGACAAGGCTCTCAGACGGTACTTCATTCCAAGGCCCAGTGATCCCAAAGTAATTGTTTTATCTTTTTTAGGTTTATTTAAAATAGTGCACGTACATAGTTTTGGAAAAAACTAAACGGATTCCTAGATTAAACATCTGAGAAAACCATTGTTTCAGGAATTACATTACCTATGGAATGACATAACCTCAATGGGAACAGGTTGAGGGAAAAAGTTATTTTTCGGGAATTTTGTGAAAAATATAACAAAATTTCTGATGGAAAATTAAAATAATCAATTAGTATATTTTATTCAAATTTAAAAATCCATAGCAACATAATGAAATTGAAACCTGATCATAATAGAATGTTGGTTTCAAAGATGTAACGACATTACAACATAGCGACTCACCACAATAGAAATGCTAAAACATGTTTTCTCTATTTCATGTGTTAACAAAATATGACAACATAGGCATGATCCCGTATTTATCGGAACTCTTGTAGATTTGTTATTGGAAAGATATTATCGAACTACCACTACCAATGAAGGATTGAATAACGATGAATAATATTGGTGCGATCTTCACAAATGAACGATCTAACCTTGAGGTAGGAGTTTGATTCGAAGTGAATTTACTTTTTCCAAATTCATGGATTTGATTGACGACTATGGTTAAACCCACAAATATGTGACCCACATATTGATCACATATTTTTGAGGGTTTCTAAGATATTGTATTGAATAAGAGTTATCCAAATTAGATTCTTAAATCTCGTCCCATATTGTTATTTTAAATCTAATGCAGAGGTATCGAAACACATGATGAAAGCTAAGATCCCTCCATTGGGGGTGTTCTTGTGTTTTTTGTGACCGAACACCCAGATTGGAAATGTGATAACTTGGAGTACGTAGTAGTGATGGTGAAAACCTGAGGATCCTGAAGGTTCTCTCAAATCAAAAAACGGAATCCTCGAGTGGGACTAATGTCCCATGGATGGAATCACCAGTGGCATGCCCTGGTGGAGAACAAGTCATGTGGTAATGGACATAGGTTGTTTATTAGGGCCCCTGGAAATGGTTGTCACCGACTTGAGCGGACATGGTGCGCTGCACCATTTCATGCGGTTGGAGGGTCGTGGTCTAGTTAGGCTATGATGGTTGACCCTACGGTGATAGATAATGTGGAGGGAGACACAATGAGCACCTCGTCATTGGCAGAGAATTCCAGGCCACTCTTAATCTGCAGGGATGGATAAGGCGAGACTCCGTAGGCCCATGGGGCCGGGTCAGACCTGGAATGGGTCAGATCTAGGCCTGGATTGTCCCTGGTGGGGTCAAAAAACCTAGGTTGGGTCAGTGGACCCCAGTCTAGGTCAGGTCGAGTGGGTTCGATCGGGTTAAATATTAATCGGACCCAACCAGAGACAGTTTCAATAAAATGGGCATAACATCCAAAAACATACGTCTGATTGACAAGAAGTTTATAGGGGTGGGACCTCCATGATGAGATGGTCTTGTTGAAATACTCTATTTGAGTTTTTGTAGATGTTGGTATATGAATGACGGATTGAGTAGTATATTCTTTTAAATCAAGCTCGATGTGAGTGGGTATCCTACGGTGTGCTATGATGAGAATGAAGTGATGAGTGGATCTCAGTTTCCCAGAAAACCTAAGTGACGAGCGGTCCTTAGTGGACCAATAGATGTCAGTGAAGAGTAGACCAAAGTGGCGTAGCCGATGACCAGACCTCAATGATGGGTCATGAAAAATCGGTATTATAGGAAAGTCAATTATACCATATGGAAATAGATTCTATGGCTTTATTTTAGGGAAACAATGTTAAATGTTTTGAGTTATAATTTCAGGCTCAGGGAGTGGAGTGTTGGAGCATCAGGCAATGTATCCATACACTATGACCCTGAATACTTTATCTCAACTCATAACATGAAATCACATTTTTCATGCATCATATAGAAATTGGGGGAGTTTGAATTTCCTTCTTGTGTCATAGTCAACTCACCAGGTTTAATGTATGGAACCTGGTTCATCTTGATCTGTTTCATGATTCAACCATGCATATAGCTAGCCATGATTCGAGTACATGACCATGAGGATATTATACCTTGTGATGAGGCATTACTATATATACTAGTACTATATATGTCCCCACCGAGATGTACACAATAGTTTCCACCACCTGTTGATCAACTGTAGGTACTGGCTCTACCGGTAGAAGATTCACATAGGTCCAATGCATTACACGAGTTCCAAATGTAGTGAACTCCTCGGATCAGGTGTGATACATACCCCCCAAGATGATGAGGATTGGTTTGAGTTTTTTATGCGAGTCTTCAATCTTGTGAGGATGCCTCTTTCCCTGATAGAGATCATAGCCTTGATCCTTCTTCAAAAATCAATGGGGAGGTGGTGAAACATTATGATCTAGACGCACGAGGAGGCAACCCTCAGCTGGAAATAATTTGAGAACTCTTTCTGGAGGAGTACTTTCTGGTGCCATTGTGCTTTATATGCATATAGATGCTACAACAGCAATAGTAGTGCATCATGAAAAAAGAAGATTTCACATCGATATTAACCATGAATTCCCGTTACTCCATAGACATGGTGTGAGACTCATTCAGCAGGAACTATGCTTTTGAGATGGGACTATACTGTGAGATCAGTGTGTCCATGGTATCACTTTTAATCCCTAATCGGTAATCGTTGATGGACTGAGCACTACTCATAGAGGGATTCCAGGAAGAGAATGCGCTAGAAGGTTGAGAAACCAGTAGACAAAGGTCAGTGATGCCTTTAGTTATGGGTAGCAAGAAATTAACACGAGGACCCAAAAAGGTTTAATAATTTCAGGGGATGACCACAGGATGTAAGACCAGTAGTACAAGGATCCTTAGGATGATGGATTCATTAGAGGAGAAGGGTGTGCTGCTCATGTAGTGGGAATGAACACATGGCTCCTGATTACATGACTCATCATGCAGACAGCCAAATGATAGTTGAGGGACCACTAAGGTAGATTCATATGTTCGTGTAGGGTTGTCTATAGGGAATATGACATGGTAGGAGTGTATGAATAGCATCATGTGGTGGGAATAGGTTTGTGGTTCTACTATCATCACCCGCAAGTGGTACACCATGGGAAACAAAAGCTGGTGGATAGGAGCAAGGATAGCTTCTGGTGATGGAGGCCTATAACCAATACACCCCATATATGATTAGATGTATGATCTGTGTCTTCTCCACCTTATCATCATTTCATGTAGACACATATTACAGTAACTCTTTTCTTTCCATATACCTTTTTCAATACTCTAAGATTCCAGTGGAGGTGTTGGCTGAATCCTTTCAGTTAGAGACTCCTACATGAGGGGATTTGATGATTACACCCTAGTTTTGTCAGCGTAACCTTACTCAGGGAGGCTAGATATTTTAGTGGGAAATTCTATTAGTGGGTTCAAGGAGTTATGACATCATCCTAAGTATGCACTTGTTATCTATAGTTCATGCTCAAATAGACTGTATTAGGAACAATGTGTGGTGTTTCCACAGTTATTGGACCATGTATACATCCATTAGTGAGAATGGTACACTTAAAGTGTGGGATGAATTTTCTTAGAGAAGTGCGCGTCTGATCAATAACTAGTTGGATAGCATAACCCATGGTGTGGGGGATGAGGAGAGTCCTCAAATTCATGTATTGGTGAATGAGTATGAGTAAATATTTCATGAGGATGTTCTGGGATTACCCCCTTGTAGGGTGGTTGACTACACCATTAATCTATACCCCATGAAAACATTGATATCCACACCAGCACATCAGATGGATCCCACAGAGCTTCATGATTGAGGGTACAACTGAATGATCTATAGAGGAAGGGCTTTGTGAGGCTGAGTGTTTCTCTTTGGGCAGCACCAGTATTATTTTCCAATAAGGAAAATGGGTGTTTGAGGTTGTTCATGGTAATTTGTGCTTAAATTAGGCAACTGTGAAGAACATGTATCCCCTGTGAAAGATTGATGAAAACTTCAATAAGCTAAAGGGTGAAAGAAGATTCTCAATGATATATATCATATCAGGCTACCATCATCTTCATGTATGGGATGTGGATGTACCAAAGATATCCTTTATGTGTTTTTATGGCCACTATGCATTCTTGGTGATGCCTTTCAGCATGACCAATACACCAATAGTGTTCTTGGGACTCGTGAACTGGATCTTCCAGCCATACCATTATAGGTTCATTTTGGTCTTCATTAATGAGATCCTGGTGTATTCAATGTCTAAGGAGGATCACACGACAAACTTGCAGATATTCCAATATATACTCTGAGAGAACATGTTTTATAGGAAGATCTCGATGTTTCTGTTCTGGATTTTAGATTTCCACATTCCAAGACATGTCATTTTAGAGGCTTGAGTTTCTATGGACCTGGAATGATAGTGGCTGTTCTTGGTTGGGAGACACACCGGAGCATGATGGACACATGGGGTTTGATGGTTTTGGCTAGATACTACCGAAGGATCATGAATGAATTTTCATGGGTAAAAGAAGCCTTATCAACTTTGACATAGAAGTAACAACCCTTCAAGTGAATTGAGATGTTCCATTATTTTTTTTAGGAAAAAACATAGAAAATAATGAGTTCCCCCATCTTGAGACTACCAGAAGAGGTATTTGTGTATGTAGTATTTTTTGACACATCATAGACTAGACATTGATGTGTTTTGATGCATGATGAGGTAGTGATCGACTATGGCTCATGATAGTTGAGGAAGCATGACCAGAATTATGTGACTCCTAACTTAGAGATAGTATTAGTGGCCTTTTCTATGAATATTTAGCGACACTACTAGATCAGAGAGCTATTTACCATCTAATCTGAACATAAATGTCTCAGGTAGATCTTCTCCTAGAAGGCTTTTTTTCATGAATATTTGTGGTCGACAGAGTTCCTCCAAGAAAATAACATCTTCATATTCTATAATCCTATGTTGGGAAATGATGTTGCAGGCATGGTCACTAAGAGACATGCCTTGCAGCTGCTAAGTGAATAATCAGAGCTGTTATTCATGATGCAGATATACTTCCAAGATGGTGGTAGAGTATATTATCTTCAGTCGATGGTTGTCTCTCCCCCATTCTTATAGTGAGATAAGGAGGCACAACATGTGGATGTTGACTGTGAGTCTCGAAATTCTCATTAATCCTCAGTACAATCTTTTGATGGATATTATGTTGGTGGGGAGGAAGTGATCCTTTTCATAGGGTGCACCGTTGTACCAATGAAATCGCATGGGGAGGTTCCAAGGGAGTTCCACACCACCCATTTGGCAGTACATTCAGGATTCAAAAAAATGTATCGGGATCTCTACATTGATTACTAGTGGAAAGGGATGATGAAAGCAGTGACATACATTATATTTCGGTGAAAAACTTCTCATAAATTGAAGGCAGAGAGGATCAGGTTCCATTAGGCCTGACTCAGCCTCTCGAGGTACCAGACTAGATGTGTGATGGAATCTCGATGGAAATTGTGATGGGTTTACCCCCACACAACCACCATCTAGGTAATTTTTTACCAACTCACCATGTAGGACAACTTCCTACTCATATTGGTGTGGGTTTCAATAGAGATTTTTGGATGACACTGCATATAAGAGATAGTTTGACTCCACAGAGTACCATCACTGATAGTATCATATTGAGACACAAGATTTACATAATTGTGGGGGATGGGATTTTAGGAGAAATTTGGGACTCATCTATTCTTGAGAACATATTTCCACCCATAGATATAAGGTCATACAGAGAGTAATATCCATGTTTTAGAGGACATGATTCCAGTTTTCATCTTATACTTCATTCATTCTTGAGAGGATCTTCTACCTCTTGTGGTGTTCATGTATAATTATAGATACTACTCTAACATTGGTATGGAATGGTTCAAGGAACTGTATGGGAGACTATGAATATCACTGTAATTCTTGACAGACCCAGGGGAGTTTTCACTCATGGGTCTAGAGTTGGCACATACTACCATTGAGAAGGTAAAAGTCATATAAGAGCAGATGATTAATTCATAGAGTAAAAATAATTCTTATGCTGATAGGAGATGGAGGTACTTGGAGTTTCATGAGGGAGACCATGTTTTTCTTTAGGTCACACCTTGATGGGGATTATAGAGATTTTCCTAGGGTGACATGTTTTCACTTTGACTCACTGAACCTTTTCAGGTTCTGATCAGAGTTGGTGAGGTGGTGTTCCACCTATATCTTCCCCCACAAAAGAACCAGTTGTATAATGTCTTTCATGTATCACAGCTAATGAGGTACTTTCATGATCCATCAGACATCATCAATTGGGGAGAGTTGGACATTGATGTTCGAGTGACGTTTGTGGACATCCCAATAGATATTGAGGATTGATAGGATAAGGTCCTTCATGGAAGGTCAATTCAACAGTTGTGTGTTCAGTTGTACTACGAGAATCTCTAGGAGAGAACTTGGTAGGAGCAGGCTCTGATCCGTGCCTTGTACACCCCCTTTTCTATTTAACCAATGTTTTGGATTATGAGGATGTAGAGCATTAATTTTGGGAGAATTTAATATCATTGAAATTACATGTAATTTATTTCTAATTATATGGGATTTTCCCGAGGCATGGAGCATAGATGACACTGGATTCTCTGGCCCATTGATCTTGGTAGAAGTGTTTGAACTTTTTTTATGTTTATCTAAAATAACATGAATATGTGGTGTTGGAAAAATATGTATGGGAGATTGGATAAAAAATATGAGGGAATTGTTGCTTCCAGAATGACAACATAACTGATGGAAATACATAACCTTGATCGGCACAGGTCGAGGGGAAAAGTTATTTTTTTTCTTTTTATGAAAATATAATAAAAATTTTGTAATTAAAAATACTATAAACTTTTATTTTATTTGAAATGAATTTGAAATTTTTTTGCAACATAACAACATTTAAACCCAAGCATAATAGAAATATTGTTTCATAAATAAAACATTGTTATGATGTAGTGACCGATCATAACAAAAACGTTGAAATATGTTCTCTCCATTTAATAGGTTAATCGAAATCGAGATCGTTAGCATGATCTAGTACTGCTCTGAACCCATGGATATTTCGCATTGGTGGGTGATGATCAATCAACCTCCACCAAAAATAGATTGAGGAATGGTGAATGAATGTTGTGCGATCTTCAACAATAAATTATCCAACCTCGAGGTTGGTGTTTTATTCTATGTGAATTTCATTTTCTATATTCATGGATTTGAGTGATGAACATGTGTCAACCAACGAATAGGTGTCCCATGGATTGATCACATATGCGGGAGGGTTTCTAATCCCAGGGTATGAAATGGATTTTTCCATTTTATATTCTTAAATCTCCTCCCAACATGAATTTTTTTAAATTATATCACAGAGGGATCGGGTCGACAAAAAAAGGAACAGATTCCTCCATTGGGGGCGTTTAAGTGTTCTTTGTGACCGAACATTCAGATCAACAAAGAGGCTACCTAGAGTACATAGTTACAAGTCACAGAAACAACCCCAGGATCCTAATGGAGATTTATGATTGGAAAATGGACCACCAGAGTGGGTCTGGTGTCCCACATATAGAACCGCTACTGCACTGTGGTGGTGGAAGAGGCCATCGACAATGGTCGTAGTCTAGGGATCGTGAACGCTAGAAAAGGCTGGTGACGGTGTGATTGGACCAGGTAAGTGACACCATCTCACCCAGTTTTAGTGTCATGGTCCTTTTAGACCGTGGTGGACGAGCGTGTGGAGATAGTCAGCGTGGTGGGAGACAAGACATGCACCATGTCGCAGCTGGAGCAAGCATGCCCGCTCATGGGGGTTTAGGATGGATAAGGTGGGCCTCCTCGGGCGGCCTTGCGGGCTA
Source organism: Viscum album (assembly GCA_963277665.1). Lineage (NCBI taxonomy): Eukaryota > Viridiplantae > Streptophyta > Magnoliopsida > Santalales > Viscaceae > Viscum > Viscum album. The sequence goes on along the minus strand of OY728122.1, from coordinate 810,717,347 downwards.
AGTTGGATAGGGTAATATCCATTTCGGGACGGACCTAGGTCGGGAAGGACCTTGATTAGGTTGGTAGAACCCGAGCCGGGTCTAGCTGGGTAAGTCATACCAGGCCAGACCGGACCCAGACTGAATCGGCCCCATTTTAAGAAAAAAAATATATATTTTACAAACCCTACATTTGATTGAAAATCCCATTGCGGAGTTGAGACCTTCGCGAAGAAATGGGCCTTATGATATACCCCAAGTGAGTTTTTGTCGATGTTGGGATACATATAATGGATATAGGAGTAGATTATTCTTGAATCAAGAGTGTTGTGAGCGGGAATCCTATGACTGGATATAATAAGAAATAAGGGAAGAGAAGACCTAAGTGTCCTAAAAACCCATAGCGAAAAGTGGATCCCAGTGGGCCAGAAGACCTCAATGATGAGAAAACCTCAGTGGCCCCGCAGACGAGTATACCTTATTGGCCCATTAGATGACTGGACCACAGTGGCCCAACAAACAAGTGATCCTCAGTGGCCCAGCAATCCTGAGTAACTATTAGACCTATGTGGCCCAGGAGACCTCAGTAACGAGTAGACCTCTGTGGCCTTGAAGGTCATAGTGACTCATCAGGGGATGAGTCGCTCTATAGTACAAGGTGTTAAGAATTGCGATTGAGAGTATTTATTTCTATTCATTAGGTTATACCTATATAATGACACATACATTACATACATTGTTATCGCTTCAAAATCGAACCACAATTATTACAACATATAACAAAACCATGAAAGGGACGTATAGGTATAGTGTCTTTAGAAACTAGAAAACATAAACAACTGGTTCATAAATAATCTACAATGTCTCCCTTTTATTTTATCATATCTAGAGTCTCTTTTGGTATATCTTACTTAATACCCTTCTTACTGACCCGGGGAAAAGAAAACATACAAAAGGGTGAGATCAAATGCTCAGTTAGGGTAAATAAAAGAAATATCAATCATATCATATTCATAAGAACATAACATTTTGAAAATCATAACCTGCAAAAGAGATCATAATATCATAACATGGGATAAATCATGGTAATGAAATGTAATCCCAATAATCATAACATGAAACTTTGTGGAATACACAAATAATCATAGAGAATCATTTCTTAGTAGTCATGACTTATTTCCATTACTATCCTAGAGGACAATGTCCATTTCTGAACCGATTCCACTCCTCATTTCAGTCCTGTATCAATGAACTGGATTAACCTTCCATTCCAGCCATGTATATCTCATGAGATATAAATCTTTACCCAATGCATTGGAGGGAGATATAGGTCCCACCCATCTCATAATGATACCATTCTTATGTGTGCCACAAGATTATAAATCATACATCATAGCCTAACCCATGTAATAAAAACAGGATTCTTAAACATCATTCCATCATAACATAATCTATATAAGATAAAAGGAAATCATAAAAATAATTCCATAATAACATAATCAAATAAATGTAAGAATAGGGATAGAAACAGAACCCTATATTATCTTAGATTGAAAATAGTTTTGACAAAACACATGAACTCTATTCTTGGGGAAAATATCCTTTCAACATCAATTTTTTTTTTCATTTCTTAACATCTCATAAAATATTAAACTAAAAGAAGTTAATTAAAAATAAACTTGAAAACTTGTAATGGAATCTTCTTGGAAATAATGTTCTAAAAATTCATTCATGTCGTATATGTTAAAAAAGCATTCTTCTCGTACTTTTGCCGGAAAAGTCAAAAAGTATCTCATACGAAAAATGACAAATGAATCCTTTCATATCTTTTAATAAAACTCACCAATGGTTAATATTGGATTTAAAAAATTGTAGGAGGATAGAAATAATATTACATATTGAGGAAACATGGATTTGGTTGATAAATACACCCCAGTAAATACCAAAGTATAAACAATATCAGATAAAAATGAGATTGTGAGATTTTCCCTTACCCAAGGTCTGATATGCATCGTACATATCCGAACCTCCTATATAATGATTTAAATAATGTCATTGACTTATTAAAGAATCATAAATGGTCATATTTTTATGTTCGTATTAGTAATATTTGATTGTTACTTGTTATTCGGGTGTTCATTGCTTCATGTTCTTACGAATGTCTTGTCGAATAAATTATTATTCTTCTTTTTTATGTTTTAGATAACTAATTTCCAAAATGGTATTAGTGTTACATATATCATATTTATTAATTCAATCCATTTATATAATCATTATTCAACGAATATCGTGTAGAACGAGTTGCATCACATCGTGGAGATGGTAGGCCGTACGTACGCACGACCGAAGATATCATTCCCATGATTGTGGAATTGTATTGAAGTTTATGAATACTATTTTAGAATCAATATAACTTTACAATAATCATATATAGTTATTATTTACAACATTATACCCATCTGAGAAAGGTGGTGGTGGAAAACAGATTACACCATAGCGTGGAGACGGTATTCCTTACGCACGCACGCGCGGTGATTTCGTTTCTTGTAGGATGAATAGAAGGTGAAATATGGTTGTTTAATATTTATAATAACATATAATTATATGAGTGATACATATGTTATTACTTCATAATGAAACAACTAATTAAGAGGAAGTAGAATAAGAAATAAATTTGAATGAATCGGTAACGGACATTACCTCTTCTTTGATGCGCCTCTTCTTAACCTCTTCATGGGGAACTAATGATGGTCTTTGAAGAAGACCAGGACCTCTAAGATGTTCTAAGGAAGTGTATAAGGGAAATTGTCAGGGTTTGGCTGAGCTTGAAGGCTCAAAGTGGTGTGAGGAGGAGGGGGAGGAGGTTCCCTTTTATAAGGGAGGAGAGGGGAACCTTGGAAAAAACTTAAAATATTATTTTATTATAAAGTCTTATTCGGTTTTTAATATCTCCAAATTGATTTATTTAGAAGCTAAGGTGGGTATGGGTCGAAGTCCTCTCAACCAAAAGATTTTAGACAAGTTTAGGATACTATTTTAACCTTATCATTTAGATTTAACTCTAAGTTAAATAATTTAACTTTTACCGTGTCTTCTTATTTTCTTACACTATATGGTTAATAAACTTACTATAACAAGACAAAAAAACCCCAAGTGGTTCATTATTAATATATATAACCTTATCTAAGTAATTTTTCCTAACCTTAGATTTTTATAAATAAAATAACAATTATTAATATAATATTTGTTTTAAAAACTATTTTTTGTCAATTTGACACTATTTGGTACTTAATTTTTGTAAAAATAATAACAACATGATTAGATCTAAAAAGGTTAATTAAATAAATACTAACATGTCATATCAACCTATAAAATTAGTGTAATTCATAAAACGTTTCAAATTACACTTATTTGGGTGTTTATAATTTCAATTAGGTTAATATTTCATTAATAAGGTAATTACTACATCATCATTGTGTCATAATTAAATTATTTAATGTCTAAAAATTATAAATAAAATACCATTATGTATGAAATATTATTATATATAAAATAAATATTTATATTCTAATTTAACTTATGTATAACCCTATATTAAAAATGTTTTAGTTACCAATCATTGTTTTTAAGTCTTTTACTCTTCTTTAAATAAAATAATAATATGTGTCCTAATCTAACCCAAGTGGACCTAAATGGTCATATTTTATTATGAAGGTTGTTTTTGGTCGAATTAAACTTATCCAATAGGATTAGGACTTGTTTTTGGGTAATAATAATATCATTTTTACCCTTAATTACCTTATTTACTTTTAATTGTGGTAAATAAAAGTAACAGTTACTATTCACCAAAAATTATTTTTATCATATTAACCCACATTTTACTCCTTGATATTATCCGTGTCTCTTATATTTTTGAAATTCCACTCACAGAAGTGGTAAAATTAAGTTTTATATAAATTTTCAAATTCTCATAGGAGGTGGGTAAAAGATGGTGAAAAGTTCAATAAAATTTTTATATATATAAAATTATTATAAAATTACTCTAATGAATTACATTGAACTTATATAGGTATTATTTATCTATTTTGATCTAAAATTAATTTAAATAAAAAATTATTATATCAATAAAAGTTGGTTTTTAAATAGTATCCCAGTGTTTTCACAATTAATCAAAAATTGACTGTTTTCACAAAAATACCAAAAATTTACCCTAGCCTAATTTCGATATTCTGAATCCAAAAATGAGGTCCATTTTTAATGATAAAATTTATAAAATTTCAAATATTGGGTATTAATATTCATAATGGCTAGTTTATATAATATTTTAATAACATATAATTGTTTAGTGAAACTCAGTAATGCGTACAACACAAGTTATCAAGGAAGGTTTCTCTTGCGTGTAACACAAGAGAAGACAGTTTTGTATTTAGTGAATGATTAATTTATATAACATTATACATAAAAACAATATTTCTCATAAAATCTCGGGTGTTACATACTACCCCCCTTAAAATGAATTTCGCCCTCGAAATTCATCACTTTGTAACAAACAGATAAGGATACATCTCCCTCATCATATCCGCAAGTTCCCATGTAGCTTCTTCTATTTGGTGGTTCCTCCATAAAACTTTCACCAAGAGAGTGGTTTTATTCCATAGGACTTTTTTTCTATGATACAGATTCTCTATCGGCTGTTCTTCATAAGAAATATCATGCTCCAATGGTACAACATCTGAGCTGAGTACATGTGAGAGATCAGGTATGTACTTTCTCAAGAGAGATAAATAGAACACATCATGAACTTGAGAGAGATTTGGTGGAAGCTCCAATCGGTAAGCTACCTTCCCAACACGATCCAGTATTTCAAAAGGACCAATATACCTAGGGCTCAGCTTAATTTTCTTTCTAAATATCATTACTCTCTTCCAAGGAGGTATTCGTAAGAGAACTTTATCACCCACTTCAAACTCTAGGTCTTTTCATCAGTTATCGGCATAACTTTTTTGTCGACTCTAAGCTGATCTTATGTGTTATTGAATAGATCTGACTTTTTCTGCCATCTCATCAACAAGATAAGGTTCTAATAGCTATCTTTCCCCAACTTCATCCAAGCAAGTTGGAGTCCTGCATTTCTTTCCCTAGAGAGGTTCATAAGGATCTATCTGAATATTGGAGTGAAAGCTATTATTATAAGAAAATTCCACCAAATGTAGGTGTTGATCCGAAACACATTTTAATTCCATAGATCAAGCTCTCTACATATCTTATATAGTTTGAATTTTCCTCTTAGGCTAACCATCTGTCTGAGGATGATAAGCAGTGCTGAATCTCATCTATGTATCCAGAGTATGTTGAAGACTTCGCCAAAACATTGAGGTAAACCTCCGATCCCGATCAGATATAATGGAAACTGGAACTCCATTAAATCTTACCATATCTTTTAAATATATCCTGGAAAGCTGATCAAGAGAGAAATCTTCTCTACTAGTAACGAAGTGTGCCAACTTTGTAAGACGATCAACTATAACCCACATAGCATTATTCCCTTTGGATGTTTTAGGAAGTCCACTGACAAAGTCCATAGTGATGTTTTCCCATTTCCATTCTGGTATGGGTAATGGTTGTAACATCCCATTATACTTATGTCTCTCAACTTTAACTTGATCAAAAACCATGCAACGGGAGACATATTCAGAAAATCTCTTTTCATGCCATCCCACTAGAAGTACTCCTTCAGGTCCCTATACATCTTTGTGCTTCCAGGGTAAATAGAGAATGAAGAACTATGAGCTTCATCCAGTATTTCTTTCATTAATTCTGGGATGAGAGGAACACAAATTCGATTCTTGAACCTTATTATTTCATCACAACCAAAGTGAAATTCCGGAACATTTCTCACCTTCTTTTGTAACAATACATCTTCTTTCTGTGCCACTTTAATCTTCACATGTATAGATGGTTGAACATTCATTTGAGAAAGAAACGACTTTTCCAATTACCTTATAATTAAAAGATCCATCCTTTGTAAATACATAAATATTTGATATTTTGTGATCCTCATCATGGATAAGCTATCATGGTCTTGTCGACTTAATGTGTCTTCCACCATGTTTGCTTTCCCAGGGTGGTAATGAATTGAGCAGTCGTAATCCTTAATCAGCTCCAACCATCTTCTATGATGAATATTCAGCTCCTTTTGTGTGAAAATGTACATTAAACATTTATGATCAGTATAAATATCACTACTTTCATCATAAAGATAATGCCTCCAAATCTTTAATGCAAAGAAAGCCGCAGCTAACTCCAAATCATGAGTTGGGTTAATTTTGCTCATGGATTTTCAACTGTCGTGAGGCATAAGCTATCACCATATCATCTTTCATGAGAACAAACCCCAATACCTTCTTGTATGCATCACTATAGATCAAAAACATTTCACCACTACAAGGAAGTGTGAGAACAGGTGTACTGGATAAACTTATTTTTAACTCCTTGAAATTATTTTCTCACTCCTCTGTCCAAAAGAACTTAGCTCCTTTTCGAGTAAACCTGGTGAGTGGATTAGATAATCATGAAAAATATTTCACAAAACATCGATAATATCCATCCAAACCAAGAAAAATTCAGATCTTAGTTACTGTTGTTGGTCTCGACCATCTTTCAATAACCTCTGTTTTCACTGGATCCATAGATATCCCTTCTTTTGAGATTATGTTCCCCAAAAATGCAAATTTTTGAAGCCAAAATTCACACTTGGTAAATTTGGGATAAAGCTTCTCCTTTCTCAGGGTCTTCAATACAATTATCAAGAGATCTTCATGTTCTTCATTTCCCTTTGAATAGACATGAATATCGTCTATAAATACTATGAAAAACTGATCAAGATAGTCTCTAAAGACTCTATTCATTAGATCCATGCAGATAGAAGGGGCATTAGTAAGACCAAATGGAATCACTATAAATTCATAGTGTACATACCTTTTACGGAAAGTCATCTTTGGTATATCCTCTCTTTTGAACCTTAATTGATGATACCCTAAACGGATATCAATCTTGTAAAAGTTTTGAGCTCTAGGTAGTTGGTCAAACAAGTCATCAATGCGTGGGAGATGATATTTGTTCTTGATAGTGATCTTGTTAAGTTCTCAATAATCAATGCAGAGTCTAATTGATCCATATTTATTCAAAACAAATAGAACATGTTCTCTCCAAGTTGATGCACAAGGGTGTATGAATCCCTTATCGAGATTCTCTTGGAGTTGCTTCTTCAATTACTGCAACTCAATTGGGGCCATTCTATAAGGTGTCTTTGAAATGGTAATAGCACTCGGTATGAGTTCAATTGAAAACTCAACTTCACAATTTGGTGGAATACCCAAAAATTCCTCCGGAAAGACATCCTCAACTCATGTACAATGGGAATATTCTTAATCGTGAGTTTATTGCCAACCATTTGAGATAAATAACCTTCATTTGTTGGAATCACAACCCACAAGATGGATGAAATTTCCACTGGAAGTTTAGGTTCAACCATACATCAACAGATGATCATAGATTGATCAGGAATATGAAATGTGACTTACCTTCTTTGGAAATAGATATGAGCTCCATATAAGGAATGCCAATCCATGCCAGGAATCGCATCAAATTCCACTATAGGAAGGATCAAAAGATTTGCAGGAAGCACTTTCCCACAAACTTCAATCGGAGAATAATTATAAACTTTTGATGTGACTGTTGTGCCATTAGGGGTTTTCATAGCTAACTCAACATCTAATTGTTGAGGTAATACGATGATACCCTTAGAAATTTTTTCAGAAATAAAATAGTGGGTAGATCCAGAATTAAATAAAATATTTGGTACTTTAGAGTGGATGGTAAGTGTACCTTTCACCATTTCGTTATCGTACTACACATCGCTGATAGAAATTGAATATGAATTTCCTTCTTCTTTAGCATTAAGAGTTTGTTAACATTGATCATCATAAAAATCCTTTGGATTGGGGCATTGATTAGAATAATTCCCCATTTCCCAACACTTGTAACATTGAAGTGTAGGAGGTTCACTCTTTGTATCCTTTTATTTGTTCGCATCACTAGATATCTTCTTCCCATAATTGCGGCATTCAAATGCCCGATGAAATTATTTTCCACATTTGAAACATTTACTTGTCCCTTCAAGACAACTCCCTCCATGTTTCTTTCCACACATTGAGCATAAGGGAAAACTCATCTTCTTTTCTGTGTGCTCTTTATATTTTCCTTCGAATTCCATTTTCCTCTTCTTATCAAATTCATATGACTGATGGGTTACTCCAATCTCCATCTCAACCTTGAGAGCACGTCAAATGATTTCCTCATATCTATTGATGTCCCTTATGGATAACGCCCTTCGAAGACTTGGTTTTAAGCCACTAAAGAATCAATCGATCTTACTCTGAGGTTGGATAATAATCCCAGAAGCATACCTTGCAAGTCTTGTAAAATCTGCTTCGTAGGTACCAACAGATTCATCATCCTTTTTCTTTAGTTCAAGAAACTTCTTCTCCGTCTTTCTTTGAAGAATATGAGGGATGTACTTGTTAAAAAATAAGTTATTGAACTCATCCCATTCCATGGACTCAATTTCATACCTTTGCCTTGTATTCTTAATAAGATTACACCATTGATAAGATTCACCTTCCAAACGATATACTACTAAGATGAATTTATCATGTTCAGAACATTTAATAACTAAAAATATCCTTTCAGTAGTAATCTTCCATTGTTCAGCAACTAATGGATCAGTAGACCCACTGAATGAGGGTGGACGCTACCTCATGGAGGATTCAACAGAATATTGCTCCTTCCTTTGCTTGTTTGGAAGTCCTTAATGATTCATAGCTTGAGAATGTTGTGTGAGCATGGATACAAGATTTTTCATTCCAGCTCCCATAACATTTGGTCTCTCAGGGGGGAAATCATTCCATTTCACGTCTCATTCAGCAATAACACGGTTCCTTCAGGTTCCAACCATTGTCTAAAACCAATAAGAATAGTGTGAGAAAAAATAATCACTATAGGAAAACCATATTATTAAGAATAAAATTTCACACATAAGGTCTTATCACAGGATATTCATGGCCTTTTCTAAAACACTAAGATTGTGTTCTATGCATAGACTTATCCTTAGGGTTCTTAATAAGGCTTTCACATCCTAGTTTCTAAAGGTTTACTATATGTTTGCTCTGATAACAACTATAACGGTCTGGAATTACTTCCAGTGGACTATAATTGATACCTATAATGGAACTCCTTGGGAGGCTACACCCCCTGGGAAGAACACACCACCATCCCCACTGGTAGCCATTTCCCCATGAAGCCCTTGGGCAGAGAGCCATGCTTCGTCCAACGCTCACATGTGAGAGTTCCCAAGGATCAGATTCATTCCAACCTCCTTTTCCTCTGATACCAACTATAACGACCCATACCTTACATATATTGTTATCACTTCAAAATTGAAGAACACTTATTACAACATAAAAAAACCATGAAAGGACCGTATATGTATAATGTCTTTAGAAACTGGGAAACAGAAAAAACTAGTTCATAAATCATCTACATTGTATCCCTTTTATTTTATCATATATAGAGTCCCTTTTGGAAGATCTTACTTAATACCCTTCTTCCTGACCTGGGTAAAATAAAACATACAAATGGGTGAGCTCAAATGCTCAGTAAGGGTAAACAAAAGAAATATCAATCATATCATATTCATAAGAACTAAACTTTCAAAAATCTTAACCATCAAAAGAGATCATAATATCATAACATGGGATAAATCATGGTAGTGAAATGTAATTCCAATAATCATAACATGAAACTTTGTGTCATACACATATAATCATAGAGAAACATTTCTTATTAGTAAAGACACATTGCCAAGTCTATCCTAGCAGACAAAGTCCATTTCTGAACCGAGTTCACTCCTCATTTCAATCCTGTATCACTGAACTTGATTAACCTGCCATTCCAGCCATTTCTATATCATGAGATATAAATCATTACCCAATGCATTGGACAAATATATAGGTCCCACCCATCCCATAATGATACCATTCAAATGTCTTCCACAAGATCATAAATCATACATCATAGAATAACCCATGTAATAAAAATGAGATTCTTAAACATCATGCCATCATAAAATAATCTATATAAGATAATAGGAAATCATTAAAATAAATCCATCAAAACATAATCCAATCAATGTAAGAATAGGGATAGAAACATAACCCTATATTATCTTAGATGGAAAATAGTTTTGATAAAACACTTGAACTCCATTCTTGATGAAAATATCCTTTCTACTTCAAAATCATTTTTCCTTTCTTAACATGTCATAAAATTTTAAACTAAAATAAGTTAATTAAAAATAAACTTGAAAACATGTAAAGGAAGATTCATGGAAATAATTTTCAAAAAATGCATTCATGTCGTATAAGTTAAAAAAACATTCTTATGGTACTTTGGCAGGAAAAGTCAGAAAGTACCTCATACAAAAAACGTCAAAATATTCCTTTCATATCTTTTACTAAAACTAATTAATGAGTAATATTGGATTTAAAAAAATTTGGGAGGATAGAAATAATATTACATATTGAGGAAACATCGATGTGGATGATAAATACACCCCAGTAAATACCAAAGTATAAACAATCTTGGATTAAAATGAGATTATGAGATTTTCCCTTACATTAGGTCCGATATGCTTCGTACGTATCTGAACCTCCTGTATAATTATTTAAATAATATTATTACTTATTATAGAGTCATACATGGTCATATTTTTATCTTCTTATTAGTAATATTTTATTGCTACTTGTTATTCGGGTGTTCATTGCTTAATGTTCTAATGCATGTCTTGTCGAATAAATTCTTATTATTCTTTTTAGGTTATAGATACCACATTTCCACAATGGTATAAGTGTAACATATATAATATTTATTCATTCAATCCATTTATATAATCATTATTCAACGAAGATCATGTAGAACGATTTTTATCACATTGTGGAGACGGTAGGCCGTACGTACGCACGAGCGATGATATCATTCCCAAGACCGTGGAATTGTATTGAGCTGTATATATACTACTTTAGAATCAATATCCCTATACAATAATCATATATAGTTATTATTTACACCATTATACCCATCCAAGAAAAGTGGTGGTGGAAAACTGATTACACCACGGCATGGAGACGGTATTCCGTACGTACGCACGCGTGGTGATTTTGTTTTTTGTAGGATGGATAGAAGGTGAAATAGGATTGTTTCATATTTATAATAACATATCAGTATATGAGTGATACTGATGTTATTACTTCATAATTAAAAAACTAAATAAGAGGAAGTAGAAGAAGAAATAAATTTGAAAGAATTGGTAACAGACATCACCTCTTCTTAACCCCCACTTAGGGCACTAAAAATGGACTTTGAAGAAGTATAGGACCTATAGAATGTTTCTAGGTAAGTAGAGAAGAGAAATTGGTAGGGGGTGGCCGAGCTTGAAGGCTCAATGTAGTTTGGGGAGGATGGGGAGGAGGTTCCCTTTTATAAGGGATGAGAGGGGCACCTTAGGAAAAACATAAAATATTATTTTATTATAAAGTCATATTCGGTTTATAATAGCTCCAAATTTATTTATTTCGAAGAAAAGGTGGGGATGGGTGGAAATCATCTCAACCAATAGATTTTAGGCATGTTTAGTTTACTATTTAAACATTATCATTTAGATTTAACTGTAAGATAAATAATTTAACTTTTACAGTGTCTTCTTGTTTTCTTACACTATATGGTTAATAAACTTACTACAACAAGACAAACGAACCCCAAGTCGTTCATTATTAATATATATAACCTTATCTTAGTCATTTGGACGAACCATATATTTTTAGGAATAAAATCACAATTAATATTATAATATTTTTTTTAAAAAATGATTTTATGTCAATTTTGAAACTATTTGGTACTTGATTATTGTGAAAGTCATAACAGCATGATTAGTTCGAACAATGTTAATTAAATAAACACTAACATGTCATATTAACTGATAAAATTAGTGTAATTCATAAAATGTCTCAAATTACATTTATTTGGGTATTTATATTATCAATTATGTTAATATTTCATTAATAAGATAATTTCTGCATCATCATTATATCATAATTAAATTATTTAATGTCTAAAAATTGTAAATAAAATTCCATTATGTAGGAAATCATTTTATCTTTCTAATTAATTTTTCTAATCGAATTTATCTTATGTATGACCCTATATTAAAAATGTTTTAGTTACTAAACTTTGTTTTTTACTATTTTACTCTTCTTTAAATAAAATAATAATAAGTGCCCTAATCAAATCCAAGTGGACCTAAATGGTCATATTTTATTCCTAAGGTTGTTTTTGGTTGAATTAAACTTATACAATAGAATTAGGACATGTGTTAGGGTAATAATAATATCATTTTTACCCTTAATTACCCTATTTACTTTTAACCGTGGTAAATAAAAGTAAAAATTTACTATTCACCAAAAATTATTTTTATCTTATTGAACCACATTTTAGTCCTTGATATTAACCGTGTCTCTCGGATTTTTGAAATTCCACTCACAAAAGAGGTAAAATTATGTTTTATGTAAATTTTTAAATTCTCCTAGGAGGTGGGTAAAAGACGGTGAAAAGTTCAATAAAATTTTTATATATCTAAAATTATTATAAAATTACTCCAATGAATTACATTGAACATATATAGGTATTATTTATCTATTTTGACCTAAAATTAATTTAAATAAAAAAATGATTATTTAAATAAAAGTCGGTTTTTAAATAGTAACCCAGTGTTTTCACTATTCATCAAAAATTAAAAGTTTTCAGAAAAATACCAAAAATTCACCCTAGGATAATTTTGATATTCCAAATCAAAAAATGAAGTCCATTTTGAATGATAAAATTTATAAAATTTCAAAAATTGGATATTACTATTCATAACGACTTGTTTATATAATATTTTTATAACATATCATTGTATAGTGAAGCTCGGTATTGCTTACTACACTAGCTATCGAGGAAGGTTGATCTTGCATGTAACGTAAGCCAAGACAGTTTTGTGTGCAGTGAAAGATTCCTTTATATAACATTATACATAAAAAAATATTTCTCATAAAATCTTGGGTGTTACATTCTACCCCACTTAAAATGATTTTTCCCTCGAAATTTGTCACTTTGTAACAAATAGATGAAGATACCTCTCCCTGATCATATCCTCAAGATCCCATGTAGCTTCTTCTAATTGGTGGTTCCTCCATAAAACATTCACCAAGTGAGTGGTCTTGTTTTGTAGGATATTTTTGCTATGATCCAGAATCTCTATCGACAGTTCTTCATAAAAAAGATCTCGCTCCAGCGGTACAACTTCTGAGCTGAGTACATGTGAACGATCAGATATGTACTTTCTCAGGAGAGATACATGGAACACATCATGAATTTGAGAGAGATTCGGTGGAAGTGAAAATCGGTAAGCTACCTTCCCAACAAGATCCAGTATTTCAAAAGGACAAATATACCAAGGGTTCATCATGCCCTTCTGTCCAAATCTCATTACTCTCTTTCAAGGAGATATTCATAAGAACATATTATCACCCAGTTAAAACAGTAGGTCTTTTCTTCGGTTATCGGCATAACATTTTTGTCGACTCTAAGCTGGTCTTATGTGTTGTTGAATAGATCTGACCTTTTCTTCCATCTCATCAACAAGATCAGGTCCTAATAGCTTTCTTTCCCCAGCTTCATCCCAGCAAGTTGGAGTCCTGCATTTCTTTCCATAGAGAGATTCATAAGGAGCCATCTAAATACTGGAGTGAAAGATATTATTGTAAGAAAATTCCACCAAAGGTGGGTGTTGATCCCAACCACCTTTTAAATACACAGAGAAAGCTCTCAACATATCTTCTAGAGTTTGAATTGTCCTCTCAGACTGACTGTCTGTCTGAGGATGATAAGCAGTGCTGAAACTCAACTCTGTATCCAGAGTATTTTGAAGAATTTGCCAAAACATTGAGGTAAACCTCGGATCTCGATCAGATATAATAGAAAGTGTTACTCCATGCAAGCTTACCACTTCCTTTACATATATCCTAGAAAGTTGATCAAGAGATAAATCTTATCTAATAACAATAAAGTGTGTCGACTTCATAAGATGATCAACTATAACCCTGATAGCATTATTGCCTTTGGATGTTTCAGGAAGTCCATTGACAAAGTCCATAGTGATGTTTTCCCATTTAAATTCTAGAAAGGGTAATGGTTGTATCATCCCCTTAGACTTCTGTCTCTCAACATTAACTTGCTGACAAACCATGCAACGAGAGACATATTCAACAACATCTCTTTTTATGCCATCCCAGAAGAAGTACTCCTTCAGGTCATTATACATATTCGTGCTTCCAGGGTGAATAGAGAATGATGAACTTTGAGCTTCATCCAGTATTTACTTCTTTAATTATGGGATGTGAGGAACATAAACACGATTTCTGAACCTTATTATTTCATCACAATCAAAGTGAAATTTAGGAACATTTCTCACCTTCTTTTGTAACTATACATCTTCTTTTTTTGCCTCTTTAATCTTCACATGTATAGATGGTTCAATATTCATTTGAGAAATATAATATTTTTCCCCTTCCATTATAATTACAAGATCCATCCTTTGTAAATCCATAAATATTGGATCTTTTGTGATCCTCATCATGGATAAACTAGCATGGTCTTGTCGACTTAATGCGTCTGCCACCATGTTTTCTTTCCCATGGTGGTAAGTAATTGAGCAGTGGTAATCCATAATCAGCTCCAACCATCTTCTTTGATGCATATTCAGCTCCTTTTGTGTGAAAATATACTTTAAATTTTTATGATCATTATAAATATCACACCTTTCTTCATAAATATAATTCCTCCAACTATGTAATGCAAAGATTACCACAGCTAACTCCAAAACATGATTTGGGTAATTTTGCTCGTGGATTTTCAAATGTCGTGAGGCATAAGCTATCACAATATCATTTTGCATGATAACACACCCAAATACCTTCTTGGATGTATCACTATAGATCACAAACCATTCTCCACTACACAGAATTGTGAGCACAGGTGCACTGGAATACCTTCTTTTTAACTCCTTGACATTCTCTTCACACTCCTCTATCCAAACGAACATAATTTCTTTTCAATTCATCCTAGTGAGTGGATTATATAATCGTGAAAAATCATTCAAAAAATGTCGATAATATCCAGCCAAACCATGAAAATATCAGATCTCAGTTACTGTTGTTGGTCTCGACCATCTTTCAATAAACTCTGTTTTTGCTGGATCTACAGATATCCCCTCTTTTGATATTATGTTCCCCAAAAATGCAACATTTTGAATCCAAAAACTCACACATGGTAAATTTGACATAAAGATTCCCCTTTCTTAAGGTCTTCAATACAATTATCAAGTGATCTTCATGTTCTTCCTTACCCTTTTAATAGACAAGAATATCGTCTATAAATACTACCAAAAACTGATCAAGATAGTCTCTAAAGACTTTATTCATTAGATCCATGAATATAGTAGGGGAATTAGTAAGACCAAATGGAATCACTATAAATTCATAGTGTCCATACCTTTTACGGAAATTCGTCTTTGGTATATCATCCCTTTTGACCCTGAATTGATGATACCCTGAACGAAGATCAATCTTGGAAAAGTATTGAGCTCCGTGTAGTTGGTCAAATTTTTCATCACTGTGTTGGAGAGGGTATTTGTTCTTGATAGTGATCTTGTTAAGTTCTCAATAATCAATGTAGAGTCTCATTAATCCAACTTTCTTCATAACAAATAGAACAGCTGCTCCACAAGGTGACGCACTAGGGTGTATGAATCCCTTATCAGGATTCTCTTGTAGTGGCTTCTTCAATTCCTGCAACCCAATTGGGGCCATTCTGTAAGGTGTCTTTGAAATGGGAATAACACCCGTTATGAGTTCAATTAAATACTCAACATCACGATTTAGAGGAATACCTGACAATTCCTCTTGAAAGACACCACCAACTCCCATACAATGGGCATATTCTTAATCATGAGTTTCTCGCAAACCATTTGAGATAAATAACCTTAATTTATTGGAATCAAGACCCATAAGATGGAGCAAATTTCCATTGGAAGGTTATGTTCATCCATGCATCAATAGATGATCATAGATTGATCAGGAATATGAAATGTGACTTCCCTTCATTGGAAATCGATATGAGCTCCATATAAGGAAAGCCAATACATGCCAAGAATCACATCAAATTCCACTATAGGAAGGATCACAAGATTTTCAGGAAGCACATTCCCACAAACTTCAATAGGAGAAAAATTATAATCTTTTGATGTGACTGTTGTTCCATTAGGGGTTGTCACAGCTAACTCAACATCTAATTGTTGAGGTAATACGGTGATATGCTTAGAAAATTATTCATAAATAAAAGAGTTGGGGGATCCATAATCAAATAAAACATTTTATACTTTTGAGTGGATGGTAAGTGTACCTTTCACCACTTCGTTATCGTACTCCACATCACTGATAGAAATTGCTTGTGACTTTCCGTTGACTTTAGCCTTAAAAGTTTTTTGACGTCGATAATCATCAACAACCTTTGGATTAGGGCATTGATTAACATAATGCCCCATTTCCTTTCACTTGTAACATTGATGTGTAGGAGGTGCACTCTGTGTAGCTTTCTCTTTGTTCGTATCACTAGATATTTTCTTCCCATCATTGCGGTATTCAAATGCCTGATGACCTTATTTTCCACATTTTAATAATTTACATGTCCCTTTAAGACAAATCCCTCCATGTTTCTTTCCACACTTTGAGCATCAGGGAAACATCATCTTCTTTTTTGTGTGCTCTTTAGATTTCCCATTGAATTTAATTTTCCTCTTCTTATCGAATGTGTGTGACTGATGGGTTACTCCAATCTCCATCTCAACCTTGAGATCACATCGAACGATTTCCTCATAGCTATTGAAGTCCCTTATGGACAACTCCCTTCAAAGACTTGGTTTTTTTGCCACATAAGTATTGATAGATCTTACTATCAGGATGTATAATTATCCCAGAAGCATACCTTGCATGTCTTGTAAAATTTACTTCATAGGTACCAACAGATTCATCATCCTTTTGCATTAGTTCAAGAAAATATTTCTCCATATTTTTTCGATGAATATGAGGGAAGTACATGTTAAAAAATAATTTCTTGAACTCGTCCCATTCCATGGACTCAATTTCATCCCTTTGCCTCATATTATTAATAAGATTCCACAATGGATCAGCTTCACATTCCAAATGATATACTGCTAAGATGAAATTATCATGTTCAGAACATTTAAGAACTGAAAATATCTTTTCAGTAGTACTGATCCACTGTTCAGCAACTAATGGATCAATAGACCCACTAGATGAGGGTGGACGCTGCCTCATGAAGGATTCAATAGAATGTTGCTCCTTACTATGCTTGTTTTTATGTCCTGTATGATTCATAGCTTTAGAAAGTTTTATGAGCATGGCTACACGATTTTTCATTCCAGCTCCCATAACGTTTGGTTGCTCAGGGGGAAAAACATTGCATTTCCCGTCGCATTCAGCATTAACACGGTTCCTTCGGGTTCCAGCCATTGACTAAAACCAATAAGCATAGTGTGAGAAAAACTAATCATAATAGGAAAACCACATAATCAAGAATAAAATTTCACACTTAAGGTATTATCATAGGTTATTCATGGCCATTTCTAAATCACTATGATTGTGTTATATGCTTATAATTATCCTTAGGTTTCTCACTAAGGCTTTCACATCATATTTTCCAAATGATGACTATACGTTTGCTCTGATACCAACTATAACAGTCTAGAATTACTTCCAATGGACTATAATTGATACCTATCAGGGCACTCTATGGGTAGCTACACCCCCTGGGTGGAACACACCCCTGTCCCCAGTGGAAAACATTTTCTCATGAAGCCATTGGGCAGAAAGCCTTGCATCGTCCAACGCTCACATGTGAGAGTTCCCAAGGTTCAGATTCATTCATACCTCCTTTGCCTTTGATACCAACTATAACGACCCATACTTTACATACATTATTATCACATCAAAATTTAATCACACTTATTCCAACATATAACAAAACCATGAATGGACCGTATAGGTTTAGTGTCTTTAGAAATTGTGAATCATAAACAACTGGTTCATAAGTCATCTACATTGTCTCCCTTTTATTTTATCATATATTGAGTCCCTTTTGGAATATAATTATTAATACCCTTCTTCCTGTCCTAGGGAAATTAAAACATAAAAAAGGGTGAGCTCAAATGCTCGGTAAGGGTAAACAAAAGAAATATCAATCATATCATATTCATAAGAACATAACATTTCAATAATCATAACCTACAAAGGAGATCATAATATCATAACTTGTGATAAATCATGGTAGTGAAATTTAATCCCAATAATCATAACATGAAACTTTGTGGAATACACACATAATCAAATAGAATCATTTCTTAGTAGTCAAGACTCATTTCCAAGACTATCCTAGTGGACAAAGTCCATTTCTGAACCGAGTTCACTCCTCGTTTCAGTCCTGTATCACTGAACCGGATTATCCTACCATTCCAGCCATGTCTATATCATGAGATATAAATATTTACCCAATTCATTGGATGGAGATATAGGACCCACCCAGTTCATAATGATAATATTGTTATGTGTTCCACAAGATCATAAATCATACATCATAGTATAACCCATGTAATAAAAATGGGATTCTTAAACATCATGTCAACATAACATAATCTCTATAAGATAAAAGGATATCATAAAAGTAATTCCATCATAACATTATAAAATAAATGTATGAATAGGGATTGAAATAGAACCCTATATTATCGTAGATGGAAAACAGTTTTGATAAAACACTTGAACTCCAATCTTGAGGAAAATATACATTCTACTTAAAAAACATTTTTCATTTCTTAGCATGTCATAAAATTTTAATCTAAAAGAAGTTAATTAAAAATAATCATGAAAAATTGTAAAGGAAGCCTCATGGATATAATGTTCTAAAAATCCATTCTTGCCGTATAAGTTAAAAAAATTCTTCTCATACTATGCTGAAAAAGTCAAAAATTACATCAGACGTAAAACAGAAAAATATTACTTTCATATCTTTTACTAAAACTCACCAATGAGTATTATTGGATTAAAAAAATTTTAGGAGGATATAAATAATATTTCATATTGAGGAGACATGGATGTGGATGATAAATACACCCCAGTAAATACCAAAGTATAGACAATCTCGGATAAAAATGAGATTGTGAGATTTTCCCTCACCTTAGGTCTGATATGCTTCGTATGTATCCAAACCTCCTGTATAATGATTTAAATAATATAATTGACTTATTACAGAATCATACATTGTCATAATTTTATCTTCTTATTATTAATATTTGATTTATAATTGTTATTCAGGTGTTCATTGCTTTATGTTCTTATGCATGTCTCGTCGAATAAAATCTTATTATTATTTTTAGGTTATAGATACCTAATTTATAGAATGGTATTAGTGTAACATATATCAAATATATTCATTAAATCCATTTATATAATCATTATTAAAAAAAGAACATGTAGAAAAAGTCGCATCACATTGTAGAGACGGTAGGTCGTACGTACACAGGAGCGATGATATCATTCCCGTGATCATGAAATTATATTGAAGTGTGTGTATTATTTTTCATAATCAATATAACTTTACAATAATCATATATAGTCATTATTTATGCCATTATACCCATCCAAGAAAGGAGGAGGTGGAAAACAGATTACACCATGACGTGGAGACGGTATTCCGAACGTACGCACGCGCGGTGATTTCATTTTCTGTCTGATGGATAGAAGGTGAAATAGGATTGTTTCATATTTATAATAAAATATACGTATATGAGTTATGGTGATGTTATTACTTAATTATGAAACAACTAAATAATATGAAGTAGAAGAAGAAATAAATTTGAATGAATCGGTAACAGACATTACCTCTTCTTTGAAGCACCTCTTCTTAGCCTCCTCTTAGGGCACTAAAGATGGCCATTGAAGAACAATAAGACCTCTAGGATGTTTCTAGGTAAGTGGAGAAGAGAAAATGGAAGGGTTTGGCCGAGATTGAAGGATCAAAGTGGTGTGAGGGGGAGGGGGAGGAGGTTCCCTTTTATAAGGGAGGAGAGGGGAACCTTAGGAAAAAACATAAAATATTATTTTATTATAAAGTCATATTCGGTTTTTAATAGCTCCAAATTGATTTATTTAGAATATAAGGTGAGGATGTGTAGAAATCCTCTCAACCAATAGATTTTAGAGAAGTTTAGGTTACTATTTTAACCTTATCATTTAGATTTAACTATAAGTTAAATAATTCAACTTTTACCGTGTCTTCTTGTTTTCTTACACTATATGGTCAGTAAACTTAATATAACAAGACAAACGAACCCTAAGTGGTTCATTATTAATATATATAACCTTATCTAAGTCATTTGGCCGAACCTTAGATTTTTAGGAATAAAATAACAATTAATAATATAATATTTGTTTTAAAAACTATTTTATGTCAATTTTGATACAATTTGGTACATGATTTTTGTGAAAATCATAAAATAATGATTAGTTCGAACAATGTTAATTAAATAAATACTAACATGTCATATTAACGTATAAAATTAGTGTAATTCATTAAAAGTTCCAAATAAAATTTATTTGGGTATTTATAATATCAATTATGTTAATATTTCATTAATAAGGTAATTATTGCATCATCATTGTGTCATAATTAAATTATTTAAAGTCTAAAAATTAAAAATAAAATACCATTATGTAGAAAATCTTTTCAAAATTCTAATTAATATTTATAGTCGAATTTATCTTATGTATAACCGAATATTAAAAATGTTTTAGTTACTAAACTTTGTTTTTAACTCTTTTACTCTTCTTTAAATAAAATAATAATAAGTGTCTTAATCTATTACAAGTGGACCGAAATGGTCATATTTTATTCCTAAGGATTTTTTTGGTCTAATTAAACTTATCCAATAGAATTGGGACATGTGTTAGGTTAATAATAATATCATTTTTAACCTTAATTACCCTATTTACTTTTAACCGTGGTAAATAAAAATAAAAATTTACTATTCACAAAATAATATTTTTATCTTATTGAACCAGATTTTACTCCTTGATATTAACCATGTCTCTCGGATTTTCGATATTCCACTAACAGAAGTGGAAAAATTATGTTTTATGTAAATTTTCATATTCTCCTAGGAGGTGGGTAAAAGATGGTGAAAAGTTTAATAAAATTTTTATATATCTAAAATTATTATAAAATTACTCCAATGAATTACATTGAACAGATATAGGTATTATTTATCTATTTTCACCTAAAATTAATTTAAATAAAAAAATTATTATTCAAATAAAAGTCGGGTTTTAAACAGTAACCCAGTGTTTTCACTATTCATCAAAAATTGAATGTTTTCAAAAAAATACCAAAAATTCACCCTAGGTTAATTTCGTTATTCCGAATCCAAAAATGAAGTCCATTTTGAATGTTAAAATTTATAAAATTTTAAAAATTGGGTATTACTATTCATAATGGCTATTTTATATAATATATTAATAACATAACATTGTTTAGTGAAACTCTGTTTTGCATACAACACAAGCTATCGAAGAAGGTTTCTCCTGCATGTAACTCAAGACAAGATTGTGTTGTTTATAGTGAATGATTCCTTTATATAACATTATACATAAAAACAAAATATTTCTCATAAAATCTCGGGTGTTACAACCTATGTGATTTATCCACTACTTTGTGTTTTACTTTTCATTGTGGCCTTTTATTTGTGGTTTGGTATTTCTATTTAGTATTGTATCACTCACCCCTACATAGGATCTTCCAACACATATTGTTCCTTGTGTAGACATCCAATATTTTGAAAGAGATCTTGGTGGTACCAGACTAGGTGGTGCCCAATGAGGACAGACTGGATTGGCATACTCCGATAGCTTTAAGAAGCTACTCTTCACCTACTCTTATGGTAGGGTTTTTTTAATATTGTATTCTAGAGACTTTTGTAACCTATGGTTTATATCTTGTCTTTTTTTGGGTTTGTATTATGGCCCCCTTAACAACAACCTATGTACTATTTACTCTCATTGGATGTCTTAGTAGCAAGCATGTTTCCCCTTTTGAGAATTTTGGGCTAGTTTTCTATGTGTTTGTGTCTGTACATATATTTAGAAAATTCCTCCCACTTGTCGGATAATGATGTCGGCACTAGTTTCCATCCCCTTGGCTTTGAGAGGTGGGATTAGGGTAGTCGTGGAATAGGCCCTGAGGGATGGTTCATGACAATAATATCCTCCCATGGGGGATTTTGGTTGAAACCACTCATCCAATGAAATTCAGAAAACTGTTAAGGTTATTATAAAATATTATAATATTATTTTTACCCTTAATTACCTAATTTATCCATAACTATGGTAAATATTTTTTTACTATAGTTAAAAATAATAATATAAAAAAATTAAGAATATCATATTATACACTAAATATCTTTTAGATTAGAAACATATATGTCTATTTTTCAAAATTCAATTGAATGAAAATGGAAATTGAGGTTTAATGCTAATCTCGATTACATGGCAAGAAGGTGGGTGAAAAGAAAGTTCAAAAGATCAATAATTTTTTATATCTAATTTCAATATAAAAATGATTCCAATGAAATAAATTGTATTAATATATATATATATATATATATATATTATTTATCTACTATGAGATTAAAAGTAAATTAAAAGTATAAAAATTAATTAAACGAATTGGATTTATTATGTACAATGAATTATATTACAATTTTCTTCATAAAATGAAACATCATTGAAAAAAATAAAAAGTCACCCTCCATTAATTTTTACATTCCTATTTCAAAAAAAAATTATTTTATCAAAAATAAATTACAAATAGCTTCTAAAATTAATGTTATTATTGATCATTGTAGTACATAAAATCCAGGTCGATTAAGAAAATAGTATTACTATACATATAAGGACATTACAAAATAATTATACATTTCTTTTTAAATAATTTTAATTTTCATGAAAAAATTATACTTAAAATTTCAAAATTAGTAATTATTATTCATATTACTATGTTTAATGGGTATGTTATAAATATCCTTATTTAAATAGTTACAATAATAAAGTGTTGTTTCATAGAAACTCTGTGTTGCATGTAACACAAGCCATGTTAGTGTTTGTGTAACGCAATATAATCATGGTATATCATATAACTCAATCCTAACATATGTATTTAAGATAATAAAAAATATAAATTAAATTTTTTGTGAAGTGAAAAATATCTCAAATAAATAAATTAAATGGAAATGAAAATAATTCACAAAATCTTAGGCAATTACATTTTACGCCCTTGAAATGATTTTATCCCTCCTAGTTTTTTGGGTTATCAAAGGAATAATATTTGAAAGTTTTTTCTTAGAAACCGTAATGAAAAAATGAATTCAAAAAAAATATTTTAAAAAGTATATTTTGGAAAATAAATGTTACCGAATGTAAATCAAAACTAGTTCTCTACAAAAGAAAAAAAATTTGAACATTATGGAATACAAGAAAAGAGTAAATAATCAAAGATATTGATACTGATCATGGATCACATGAAATTGGGTGATCCAGAGGAATTCAACAATCACAAAATGATAGACCAAAAAATGTGAAAGAGGTCACGTCACGACTCATCCTCAGGGCCCGTGCCGTGACTACCCCAAGACCTCCTTCCATAGGCCAAGGGCTGGTGACTAGCACCAAAGGCGTAAATCCCAATGAAAGGGAAGGCATTGCCTTTATATAAGAAAACAAACACCCGAGAGTACGCAAGGTGAAGTATACACAAAGTAAACTGAGTACAAAAGTAAGTGATGGAAAGTAAATGGGCCAGTATAAAAACCCAACTGAAAGAGCAGTACAACTGGAAGGAAAGTACAACAAATGAAAAGTAAAGTAGCAACCACAAAGTCGTCCTCCGGAACCCCCACCTAAAGCGTGAGTACAAACATTCTCGTCAGATCCTCGAGTCTGGCCGTCCTCTCTGTGTACGTCCCGCCTGATAGACCACCTCTGGGTACCATCATACTCTTCAAGCCTCAACCATGATCAGCGCTATCCGTCATCTGCAACAAACACAACGTAGTGTGGGCGTAGCCCGTGTAGGGGTGAGTATTCGATACTCAGTAGGGACCACGAGACTCTCGAATGTCTCCCAGAATCCAAAAAGTATAAACAACAACATAAAGATACACTCACAAAGTATCAACCAACTCTACTTAGGTATATGCCCATACATATACCTAAGTCATCAATTCCAGTTTTGCTCCAACTCATGAGCCCAAGTTCATCCTAGTCAACACAGGAAAGAAAAATCCAATCCACACAGGAAAACACAACCCAATCCACATAGGATAGAAATACGGTCATATCGAAGATAGTGATTGAAAGTCAAGACTCGGCTCACAAAGTTATACACTTTGTAAGGCGATAGAGATGATCAGATGTAGCCACTGATTCATCTAATCTGTCAGACCCATATAGGATACATGACCAACTAAGCTGTCGGACCCACAAAGGATACAAGACCAGCTACTCTGCCGGACCCACATAGGATACATGTACAGAGCCAAATACTACCGGACCCACATAGTATACAAGAACAGTATTCATCACCATCGAATCCACGGAGGATCCCAGTTCGGTCGTCGTCACTGCCGAACCCACAGAGGATCCAACTACAGTCGTCATCGCTGCCGAACCCACGTAGGATCCAAGTACAGTCGTCATCATCGTCATAGTTGCAGCCAACTCTAGGGTTCCCGCACACAGCACACTTGATTCCAGGAGGGTCCGCTCCACGAGCCAAGGTGGTTGATACATCAACTCTCACAAAGTTCTGAGTTGATGTGTCCCGAAGTTCTGTCTCATCAATTGGAACTCAACGCCACAGACGGCGCATCAGTCGGACGCCAAGTATGAGAGTTATTGGCTTTTTCATCCTAGGGGCCAGGTTGGTTTTTAAGATAAAACCAACCCGACCGTACTCCACCTATGTGCAAAACTTGAGCGGAGAAATCCAAAAGAACCACTTCACTATGAGGAATCCAACAAAGCCGATTTCACGTCAATCGTATGTCCAGATCTCATGTTATAAGTCTTTCCGCTATGAGGGCCCGGTTGGTTTCATGTTCGAACCAACCCGACCATACACAAAGTTCTCCGAAACCTTGAGTGTAATATACTAAAACAACCATATCGATCGAAGTATTTCAATGAAACTGACGGTGCATCGATCGGACGTCCGTAGCCCAAGTTATTGGAGTTTGAACGGTACTGTCCGAAAGTCGGGGGTTTGAGCTCGGTCTGACCCGGTCCAATACCCCCTAGAAACATATATGTCTATTTTTACCTTCAATTACCTAATTTAACCATAACGATGGTAAATATTTTTTTTACTATAGTTAAAAATAATAATATCAAAAAATTATGAAAATCATATTATACACTAAATATCTTTCAGATTTGAAACATATATGTCTATTTTTCAAAATTCAATTCAATGAAAATGGAAAATGAGGTTTAATGCTAATCTCGATTACGTGGCAAGATGTTGGGTGAAAAGAAAGTTCAAAAGATCAATAATATTTTATATCTAATTTCAATATAAAAATTATTCTAATGACATAAATTGTATTAATATATATATATATATAATTTATCTACTATGAGATTAAAAATAAATTAAAAGTATAAAAATTAATTAAATTAATTGGATTTATTTTGTACAATGCATTATATTACAATTTTATTCTTAAAATGAAACATCATTGAAAAAACTAAAAAGTCACCCTCAATTAATTTTTACATTCCTATTTCAAAAAAAAATTATTTTATCAAAAACAAATTACAAATAGCTTCTAAAAGTAATTTTATTATAGATCATTGTAGTACATAAAATCCAGGTCGATTAAAAAAATAGTATTACTATGGGGGGGGGGGGGGAGGCGCCGACCGCCTATTTTCCCGAAATGGTAAACCCCTATGGGGTCCGCCCTAGCTGACCACTGGGGGTTTCAAACCCCCGGTCTTCCTAGAAACGGTCAGCCATTTTGGCAGGCCGGTGAGCAGCCGCGGGACCCCCGTAGGTTCCGCCTCCAGACGCGCCAGTGGCCGACTGAGTCCAGCCGCCCCCTTGCTGAACCGCCACGGCCCGCCCCGGCCGCGACCCTCCATGGTGCTCCGGCGCGGATCGATGGCGCCGCGCCCCTCTACCGTGACCGCTCTTGGCCGCTGCCTCCTTCGGCTTCACCGGCGCGGCACAACGGTGCCTCCCTCCTTCGCCGCGGCCCGCTCCGGTCGTGGTTCTCTCATTCCCGTGTGGTGGAACGGCACCGCGTCGCCTCTGTTTCAAGACACGAAGAATATCAACAACAAAAGGGGAGGAGGATCGGCCGTGTTTGTGCGGTCCGACCTCCTGCTGTTATATTGATAACATGCGGCCAATAATTAATGAAAAACGTAAAAAAATCTTGAAAGTAAAATCAACCCCTACCTCAAGGAAATTCACGGAAGCTAGCGTTACGGAAAACGATGTCGCGAGGTGAGGCTCCATATACGTCGACGGAGAATGTCTGAGGAGAAAGCGA
The DNA here is from genome assembly GCA_963277665.1 of Viscum album. Classification (NCBI taxonomy): domain Eukaryota; kingdom Viridiplantae; phylum Streptophyta; class Magnoliopsida; order Santalales; family Viscaceae; genus Viscum; species Viscum album. The sequence continues at coordinate 810,690,475 of OY728122.1, read as the reverse complement.
TGTATCCCTTTCTTTGACGCAGAGAGAATATGGAACGGTGTGACAGTGTTCTTCGCGTTCTTCAACGGGGAAGATGAATTTCTCCAAGTCTTAGAGCTATCCCTCTCTCAATTCTCCACACAACAGAACAACCCCCAAAATAAAATAAGGCTTTCTGTATTTATTTACTCATGCAAACTTTTTAAAAATTCAGAAGTTGAATTCACTTATCTAATCGTGTGTTGTCAAAATGATTGGGGTGTTAAGTTGGCATTATTAATGTGAGGGAGAGTCACATAATTTAACAGGGTGGTTTTAGAGGAGTTCAGAAATTTGAAAAGGTGGGGGCATGTGTGGGACCCACCTCCCTCATATCCACACATGGAAAGTTGGGTGGTCATGGGCCCCACCAACTACTTCCCATGAGAGAGTTTAACTACCATGGATAAAATAAAATTGCACACAATTTTATTTTACATATCATTTAATTCCCAATTTTTTTTATAACTCCTCCAGAGCAAACGAAACTCGAGAAATGTCTTCTTAAGCAATTACCAGGACTGCGGTTTTATCAGTGCCCTCAAATTTCGATTACGAAAACCGGTTCAAAAGTTAGAAAAACCCACTTGTTCATTCACTGAATGTACCCGAGCTAATCTTTGAAAATTGATTCTGGGCACACCATGCCTCAGAATCAGGCGCCTTCTGAAAATGTGTACTCGTAAAATCCCAAAGAATTTAACAAAAAAAATTCCTTTAAAATTTACGGGTCTTTACATTACTCACACATCATGGAATTACATCCCCGTAAAGATACATCACAAACTAGGGAAACAAATGAGGGTACTGAGCAGACATCTGCGCCTCCCACTCCCATGTGCTCACCTGGAGGTTCCTGTGCTGCCACCTGATGCACACTACAGGAATCGAAAGCCCACATAGGACCTGCTCATGTCGGTCCTCGATCTCCACCGGGACCCCCACAAAAGTCGCAATGTCATCGATATCCAGCTCCCCATGGTTGATGATATGTGTCGGGTCGTGCACGCATCTCCTCAGCTGAGATACATGGATGACATCATGCACCCAGTTCAACTAAGGTGGTAGTGCCAAGCGATAAGCCACCTCGCCTATCCTGCTAAGAACCTGAAATGGTCTGATGAAGCGCAGAGATAACTTTCCGCCCTCACCAAATCTCAGTAATCCACATCGAGGTGAGACTTGTAAGAAAACATGGTCACCATCCTCAAACTCTAGTGGTCTCCGCCTCCTCTCAACATAAGACTTATGTCGGCTCTGAGCTATCCTCATCCACTCCTGGATGATCTGAACCTTCTCTGTTGTTGCCTGGATCATCTCTGGTCCCACAAGTGCTGACTCCCCAGGTTCTGTCCAGCACAGAGGTGATCTGCATGGTCGGCCGTACAATGCCTCGTATGGTGCCATTCTGATGGTGGAGTGGTAGATGTTGTCGTACGCAAACTCCACCAAGGGTAGGTGATCCTCCCAACTGCGACCCAAGTCGAGGACACATGCACGAAGCATGTCCTCGAGAGTCTGAATGGTCCTCTCTGTCTAACCATCCTTCTGATGGTGAAAAGCGATGCTCAGGCGTAGCTGCGTCCTGAATGCCTCTTACAACCCCTTCCAATGACTGGATGTAAAGCGAGTATCTCGATCGAAGATGATAGTAGATGGAACACCATGAAGCCGTACGATCCCCTGAACGTAGAGTCATCCCAAGATCTCTATTGAGCCCTTCTCTCTGATGGGTAAGAAGTGGGCTGACATGGTGAGCCGATCGAAAATCACCCAAATGGAGTCATGACCTATGGAAGTACATGGAAGACTTGTCACTAAATCCATAGATATCACGTCTCACTTCCACTCCGGGACCTCCAAGGGATGTACCAAGCCTGCTGGTTCCTGGTGCTCTGCCTCACCTGCTGGCAGGTGAGGCATCGTGAAACGAACTCTACTACAGGATTCTTCATACCCGGCCACCAGTGCTATCGTCTGAGATCTTGGTATAAATTTTTCTATCCCTATATGTACCTCTAAAGGGGTAGTGTGAAAATCTCTCAACACCTCCTCCTGTAAAGCAGCTGGTACAATAGTATGTCCTCTAAAAAGGATAACGTGCTCTCCTCCTACAAAAAATAAATAAGGGGCCTTTCCTATAGAAATATGTGCATGCCACTTCTCACAGTCAACGTCCCCATGCTATGCCTCTCTGACCCACTAAAGTTGTGGAGAGTGACTATGAGGGACTGAAAAAAGGTATCCCCATCTCTATCCCCGAAGGATATTTGCAAAGTGGCTAGCTGCTCTGTCGCCTATACAAGTATCTGAATGCACGTCCTCTTGATGAGAGCATCAGCTACTACGTTCCCCTTTCCAAGAGTATAGACTATATCAAATTCATAGTCCTGAAAGAACTCGAGCCATCACCGCTATCTTAGGTTCAGGTCCTTATGAGAGAATATGTACCAGAGACTCTAGTGGTTAGAGTAGACTGTAAAGCGCTCTGCCATCAGATAGTTTCGCCACAACTTCAGAGCGAAGACTACTGCTGATAACTCCAGGCCATGGGTAGTGTAGTTCTACTCGGGCTGCCTCAACTGTCGTGATCCATAGGCGATAATTGCTTGCTCCTTCATCAGGACACACCTGATTCCGGTCCCTGATGCATAGTAGTAAACTACGTACCCGACTCCCTCCTCTGGTAGCACCAAGATGGGTGCACTAGTCAATATAGAAGTCTACCTCTCTGCGAGGAGGTAGTCCTGGAACGTCATCCGGAAAAAGTCTGCATACTGATCCACCACAATAGGAAAACTCGAACACCGCACATCCACTTCTCCTAGGATGAGACTAGCCAACTGATGGGTGATCGGCTGTCCTCTTCACTGCGTGAGTCCATCCTGCACTGCAAATGCTTCCTTCTTGCTGGTGAAGGTGAACCTACTCCCATCGGAGCCAACACAGTGCACCTTGCGCCTAATACAGTCTATCTGAGCATGAACTGTAGATAACCAATCCATGCCCAACATGATGTCTTAAGGCCTCGACTTCGCTATAAGAAGATCCTAGATGAAGCTCTCGCCTCCTAGAGAATGCACACACTGCCGGCACTAGTGCGTAATCGTCGAGTCTGCTCTCGTAGGAGTATTTAGCCGTAAGGATCGAGCCAACGGCTCTGTCGGAATCTCTGAGCTCCGAACAAGGGAAACAAAAATGAAATAATGACTCGATCCTAGGTCTATAAGAACTACAGCAAGGTTGGAGTAGACACTGATAGTACCTCAAATCATCTCTGGTGCGCCGTGCTCATAAGCCTCCACTACCGGGAGATGAGCCTGCCTCTGTCTTCCAGCTCCATGTGGTCGGGGTAGACCTTCTAGGGGTGGTGGTGGTAGAGCATCAAAATGTCATCCACCACCTTCCGCTCGGCTAGCTCCTCTTCCTCATCCCCAAACTCCATGCAGACCGCCACAGTCGAACCTCTGCCTCTGCCTGGGTGGTCCCTCAACAGTCTGCTGCTCCTCTGCATGGCGGGTCGGGCAGTCCCGAGCCATGTGGCCCTTCCCGCCACATGCATAGCATTGTCTGCTCCTCGTAAGGCTGGCTCTATGCCTTGTGATCCGCACCTCTGAGTCAGTATCCTGTGGTCGCCCACCTGATGGTCTGGTCTTCTTGGACCCCTGTGACATCTGTCGACTGCCAGCAGTAGAAGACTCCGCTAGGTGCCGCCTTGCGGTAGGTCTTGCTGCTGGTGTAGGATCAGCAAGAAAGATCTCAACAAGAAGGGCTAGCTCCAGTACTCTTGCCTACGTTGGTATGTTGAGGGAGATCAACGATGCCCTGATCTCATGCCTCAGTCCCTGCTCGAAGGTCCGGGCCCGAAAGAATGGGTCCCATACCTTGTCCGTGGTATAGCACGAGAGATCAGTAAATCTCACCAAGTACTGGGCTACCGTCATGCTGCCCTGCCGCAGCTGCAGTAACTCCTGAATGCGCACTGCGCTGAGGGTGACTGGAATGAACTCCAAGAGGAAGAGGCTCTCGAAGTCCGACCAATGGAGATAAGCCTCGTCGTGCACCTAGAGCATCAGGCTCCCCCATCTACCTTCTACCGTGTGTAGGAGACTCACTGCAAGGATCACCATGAGGTATGATGGTGTCCCTACTAATCTGAAAAATCGAACAACATCCCCAAGCCAATCCTCGGCTACCTGAGGGTCCTTCTCCCCACGAAACCTGGGTGGTCTCTGACAATGAAACTCGTGCAGGGCACTCAGGAGACGTGCACTCTCAGCTTCTGGGGCCTGTGGAATTAGTGGCTCGGTGGGTAGAGGTACCGCTGGTGCCTCCACTGTAATGGGGCCCTCTACCGAGGCCTCGTCACTCGGTGGGTTTCCGTATTACACAAAGCTCAGAACCCTAGCTGACTTCTGTCATGGGACCATCTTGAAAAGAGACAGGTGCGCCACGGTCAATACAATATACTTTGTGAGCTGACACAAAGTTATCAAAAATAAATCTTTTGAAACACACATGCAATCAATGTTTTTGTGCATTGAGTCGGAAATCATAAGTCAAGGTCCGGATGCATGGATACGTCGGCCGCCACACCAACACGAGAGTCCCTGGACTGATAAACACAATCATTACTCAAAACACTATTGCTTCACACAGATGAAATTATCAGAGTCATGAGTTCTACGGTAGAACCAACTCCTCTGATACCAATTTGTCATGACCCATCCTCGGGGCCCATGCTGTGACTACCCCAAGCCCGGCTTCCATAGGCCAGGGGCTGGAGACTAGCACCAAAGGATTAAATCCCGATGAAAGGGAAGGAATTTCCATTATATAAGAAAACAAACAACACAGAGTACGCAAGATGATGTAAAAACTAAGTAAACTGAGTACAAAAGTAAGTAATGGAAAGTAAATGGGCCTATATACAAACCCAACTGAAAGTGCATTACAACTGGAAGGAAATTACAATAACTAAAAAGTAAATTAGCAACCAAAATTTCGTCCTTTGGAACTCCTACCAGAAGGGTGAGTACAGACAGTCTTATCGGATCCTCGTGTCCGGCCGTCCTCTCTATGTACGTCCCACCTGATAGGCCACCTCCGGGTACCATCCCGCTCCTCAATCCTCAACCACGGTCAGCGCTATCCATCGTCTGCAACCAACACAATGTAGTACAGTCGTAGCCTATGCAGGGGTGATTATTCGATACTCAGTAGGGACCCCAAGACTCCCGAAGGACTCCCAGAATCCACAAAGGATAAACCACAAAGGGAATATAGAACCAAAATGTATCAACCAACTCTACTTAGGTATATGCCCATAAATTTACCTAATTCATCAATTCTAGTTCTTCTCCAACTCATGAGCCCATGTTCACCCCAGTCCACAAAGGAAATCCTAATCCAATCCAGACAAGAAAACACACCAAAATCCACACAGGATAGCAAAACAATCATATCGAAGATAGTGATTGAAACTCAAGACACAACTCACACAAGTATACAAATCATAATGTGATAGAGATGATCAGATGTATCCACTAATTCTTCTAAGCTGTCGGACCCACATAGGATACAAGACCAGCTAAGCTGTCGGACCCACAAAGGATACGAGATCAGCTACTCTTCCAGACCCACATAGGATACCAGTACAGAGTCAAATACTGCCGGACCCACATAGGATACAAGAATAGTGGTCATTGTCGTTGAACCCATGGAGGATCCCAGTACGGTCATCGTTTCTACCGAACCCACAGAGGATCCATGTACAGTCGTCATTTCTACCGAACCCAGGTAGGATCCAAGTACAGTCGTTATCGTCGTCACAGTCGCAGCCAGCCCTAGGGTTCCCACACACAGCACGCTCAATTCCAGGAGGGTCCACTCCACGAGCCAATGGGGTTGATACATCAACTGTCATGAAGTCCATATTTTATGTATCCCAAAGATTCATCTTCTCAATAGGAACTCAACGCGACAAACGGCGCATCAGTCGGACGCCCGGTCTGAGAGTTATTGGCTTTTTCGTCCCAGGGGCTCGGTTGGTTTTTAAGATAAAACCAACCCGATCGTACTCCAGCTGCATCCAAACCATAATCGGAATAAGAAAAAAGAACTTTCTTACTAATAGGAATCCAAAAATGTCAGCAGCACGTCAATCGGACGTCCGAAGATCAAGTTATAAGCGTTTCCACTCCGAGGGCCCGGTTGGTTTCGTGTTCGAACCAACCCGGCCGTACACAAAGTTCTTCAAAACCTGGATTGTAATATACCAAAATGACCGAATCAATCCAAGGAATCCAACACAACTGACAATGCGTCGATTGGATGTCCTTATCCAATGTTATGTGTGTTTGAACGGAACTGTCCGAAAGTAGGGGGTTTTGCCCAGTCCGACCCGGTCCAATACCCCCTGGGTCGGCCCGAACCGGGTCGACCCGAAACGGGTCCGGGTCCGGTCCGGTTGGGCGCAGGAGTCCGGCCAGGCGTGGGCGGCCCGGTCCGGCACGGGTGGTCCAGCCCGGAGCGGGCGTTCCGACCCAGTGCGAGCGAACACGGATGGGGGGGGGGCACCATCCCCCTATTTTCCTGAAATGGAGAACCCCTGTGGGGTCCGCCCTAGATTACCGTTGGGGGTTTCAAACCCCCGGTCTTCTTGGAAACTTCCGGCTGTTTTTTCCGTCCGGTGAGCTATCGTGGGACCCACACGGGTTCCTTCTCCGGATGCGCCGGCAGCCGGGTGAGTCCGACCGCCGGCTTGCTGAACCGCCGCGACCAAAGGCCGAGGCTCTTGCCCATCCGGCACGGCATGAAAGCACCGCGCCCTTCTGTCGCGGCCCACCCCATCTGCGGCCCTCCATGGTGCTCCGGTGCGGTGTGACGGCATTGCGCCCCTCTTTCGTGGCCGCTCTTGGCAGCAGCCTCCTTCGGTTTCAACGGCGTGGTGCAACGGTGTTGTGCTCCATCGCGGCCTGCTCGGGCCGTGGTTCTCTCCTTCCCGCATGGTGCAACGACACCGCATCGCCCCCATTTCAAGCCATGAAGAAGATAAAAAACAAAAGGGGAGGAGGATCGGCCGTGTTTGTGTGGTCTGACCTCCTCTCATTACATTGATAACAAGCGGCTAGTAATTAACGAAGAACGTAAAAATAATCTTGAACCTAAAATCAACCCCTACCTCTACGAAATTCTCAGAAGCTAGCATCACGGAAAATGGTGTCGCAGGGTGAGGCTCCTTACACATTGACGGAGAATGTCCGAGGAGGAAGCGGCGTCTCGCTTTCATTGATGCGGCGAGAAGATGGAATGACGTGACAATGTTCTTAGGGTTCTTCAATGAGGAAGAGGAAGTTCTCCAAGACATAGAGCTCTCCCACTCTCAATTCTCCACACAAAAAAAACAACCCCCAAAATAAAATAAGGCTTTCATTATTTTATTTACTCATGCCAACTTTTAAAAAATTCAAAAGTTGAATTCACTTATTTAATCTTGAGTTGTCAAAATAAATGGGGTGTTATGTTGGAATTATTAATGTGAGGGAGAGTCACATAATTTAAGAGGGGGGTTTTAGACGAGATAGGGAATTTGAAAAGGTGGGGGATCTTGTGGGCCCCACCTCCCTTATAACCACACATGGAATGTTGGGTGATCGTGGGACCCACCACCAACTTCCCATGAAAGAGTTTAACTACCACGGATAAAATAAAACTGCACACAATTTTATTTTACTTATCTTTTAATTCCCAATTTTTTTACAACTCCTCCTGTGCAAACGCAACTCCATAAAAGGTCTTCATACGAAATTATCAGCACTGCAGTTTCATCGATGCCCTCAGATTTCGATTAAGAGCACGTGTTCAAAAGTTAGAAAAACTCACTCGTTCGTTCACTGAACATACCCGAGCTAAACTTCAGAAATTGATTTCGGGCACACTCAGCCTCAGAATCAGGCACCGTCAGAAACTGCGTACTCGTAAAATCTCAAAGAATTTAAGAAAAAAAATTTCCCTTGAAATTTACGGGTCTTTATAGGTCATTTATATTATCAATAATGATGGTTATAGGAAACAAATTACATCATTTTTATTTCCATAATGTTGTATAATTTTCATAAGAGGAAATATGTACTTTATATACAATAAATATCATCATTTCTTATACCCTAATCAATTTCCACATAATCAATTATTCTTGGAAATGAAGTTGAATTTATCATTTCTAAAGCATTAGCAGATCATGAGATCTATATAGGGAATCATAGGTCATTCAATTTATCTTTATCACATCAAAATGGATTACACAAGCTATCAAATATGCATAATTCCACATATGGTATTATGAAACTCTAATATCACAAACATCAACCGATGATAAATTTAAAATTTCAAAAAAAATATAGCCTTATAATCCATTAGAACTATAAATTTCCAAAAAATTAAAATAAATCTTCTAAATCACCATTACATTTATCTCGCATATATCATTATTAGATCATTGTTGTCACATTCCAATCATTCTAATTTTTTTTATCATGTATTCTCTTAATACGTGTTAATATTAAAAAAATCCACACATCCTTATTGAAAAAAATCATGATTCATTATTCCAATGATTATTGTACACATTCACAATGTCCACAAGCATATTAACATCATCCATGATAACATATATTACTTTCCAATAAAACCTTAATCGGTTCTATGGTAAATATTATTATATAATTAATCATATCCAAAATATATTTATACAAATGTCATTATCTTTTCATAAGTAATGTGTTATGTTTTATATTTCCATTAATAGAAATATAACATTTCCAATAAATCACTATTTTATGTCTTCATCACCATTCAACATATCCTTTTTAATGAAAACATATACTAAAGATACTAATATATTTCATTATTTGTATTAAAAAATCCATGAATTCCAAAAACACATACACTTTAATCATCAAACATTATTCATAAACAATTACATACAATTCATCATCAAATTAATTCCTAGTTTATGATATATGATTTATGTATTAATGTTCCCAAAACTCAATCTATCATTATTCGTTTGTTTCACGTAATAAATTGTTAGATCATCCGATAAATATCACATAGAATTAGAGACATCTTTATCATCAACATTTTAACAAATATTTTTTCTACCTTTCTGATTCTATTCTGGATCTTTCCCCTTAAAAAATCAATTTTCATAATTCCAGAACTTTCCACATCTAAAACATTTAATGTCAACCATTTCCATTGTACTTACCTCTATTAACAAAAACATGTAAGCATATTGTCTGATATATTTATCATAATGAAAGACTATATAATCAAGGTAAAATACTTTCAATCTATAACATGATTGTTTTAATCCATGTTTATCCATTATTGTTACCATAATTATAAGGAAATGACCTAAACATAGACTTATCCTTAGGGAAAACCCTAGATACATCCTAAGAAATATCTTCATGAAATTCACTAATGTTTTCACATCATAAATTCCTATGGGTTTCCAGAACTGTCCTTTGATTCCATCCAAATTGACCCAGAATTTAAATACATGGATATTAAAACATTTTTGATGAATATTCATCATATTATAAAAATACATGCCCGATGACCGTAATAGTTTAGTGTCATTGAAAAATTATAAAAAAATATTCTCACACGGTGAAAGATATTCAATATATCCCTAAAATATATTTCCCTTTAGTAATTCTATTTAATAACTTTCTTAATAAACTGGGTGAAGGGGATATAAGAATGGGATGTGCTCGAATGTTTAGTAAGGCTAAAAAAGAGATACATAATAATAACATTAGAATATGGTCAATAGTATATGATTAAAAAAATATAAGATCATAACATGTATATAATATATTATAATAAATAGACATTACATTTAGATATTTCCAATTCTTGAGGCATGGATCATTAAGGAATAATAAACATTATCCATGAAATAATTACATAGGAATAAGACGCTAAATTTTTGGAAAATGCATAAGCATATAATAGGATTTACATAGTACTAAAGACATCAATTCCATGGCCGTCTTAGTAGCATGGGTTCACTCCCAATTCCATAGTGGTTCTCACAGTACACTCTCATTGTTATCTTTGTAGAATGTGTTCACTCCCCATAACATGTTTGTAGTAAAGTTACAATCCAATTTCCATATTTGAGACTAAGGTTCACCACCAGGACCATATTATCCTAACCCATCAGATATAAATCTTTACCCAAAAAATATAAGGGAGATATAGTATCACCCATATCAATATGAAATCACACCAATGTGTTCTAAAAGATCATTAAAATCATATCATAAATCATGAAATGAAATTGGTATCTTAAAAATTTAATCATATCAAAATATATGAAAAATGACACATGTTTTAAATTCATTTTAGTAAAATCATAAATTCTTAAAAGAAGAGACGTTTAATCAACATATAACCTTTTAAAGAGAAATGGGATTAATAGAAATCATTCCATAAAAACATAATCCATTCAAATAATTAATATGAATGTTAAGTGTTGATTAATTTACCCAAAAATGCATGAGTAACTCCAAATGATTTCATCTACGAAGATTAATAATTTTTAAAGTTATTTTAAAAAGGTTTCATGAAGAATGTGTCCTTTATTCATTGAACTATTTGTTCCTACAATAATGAATAATTTTTAATGTAAAAATAACTTTTGAAAATGACCATGGAATATTGTAAACTAATTTTCAAACTATTATGACTTTATGACGGTTGATAATTTCATTCATTCTGTATGAGTTAAAAGAAATCATTCATCTCATAATTTTGCTGGAAATTTCATAAAGTACATTGGTTGGAAAATAATAAAATAATTCATTTAAAACAATGTAGTAAAAGCTAATTTAAAAAATGTTGTGGTGAATAGTAAAAAAATTGGGAACATTTTTTTAAACATGGAAGTTGATGATAATTATTACCCAATAACAATATAAAATTAAACAATCACAAATATTTAAGATACTAGGAAATTAATACTTATCACATTTTAGTAAGAAAATAATATTCCATATGAATGATATAAAATTATAAAAAGAACATAATAATTTGAATAATACTCATAAAATACAATCACGGCTAGTATATACACCATGTATGTGAAATGAGTTGCGAATATGGAATATGTCTCACAAAAATTAAAGTGTGTCTAGAATTCATGTTACCATATGTATTGACTTCATTCAAACATGTTAAATCCTATAGAATAATAAATATAAGTTTAATATAAATATATAACAAAATAATCATCATATTTTTATCATATATTAATTAATTATCACTTAATATTACCCTTTTATAATATTTCAATGTTAATGTCACACTTTGGGTAATATCTGATTTATTTTCCATTTATGATTGGAATTTTTATACATGGAATTATTACATATATCATGATTTCATCATATACATAAAAATTATGATGATAATATTATTTTAAATAAATAAATTATAATATTATTCATAGCTATTCTAAAATATAGAGATAGAAAATAAAATACTATATTTATATAGATGGTATGAGTATGTATGCTTGAATGATGTCTTCATTTTCATTTAACATTGATTGATATTAAATATTTGAATATATTATAATTATAGAATTATTTATATGTTATATATATCATATATATTCCTAATATTCATATTTAATAACATCCACGTGGAAGATTGGCGAGTAATGAATCACATCGAATCATGGAGATGGTCAGCCTTATATACGCATTAGCGATGTAATCGTTTTCAAAAAATATTAGATGGAAAAATGGTATACATGATTTTATTATTTTTAATGTATATTTATATTATAAATATCATATGTAAATATTAAACCCATTATATTTTTTCCTCATAAAATATGGTGATGAAAAATAAATTACACCATGATGTGGAGATGGTAGGTCATATGAACACACGTGTGGTGATTTAAATTTTCAATGAATAATAAAAGGTGGAATAAATTTTTAACATAATTATAATTACATAAAATAATTTATATGATACAAGGTTTATATAAATAGTATGAATACAACATATAAATAGGAAGTAGAATAATAAAATTACTTTTATGAGTTGGTAAAACCATTAACTCTTCTTTGAGGGACTTCTTTTAGTTCTCCTCTCAAAGGGTCTAGAGTTAGGGTTTTTGGAAGAACAAGACCACTTGAACTTGGATAAGGATGTCTTTAAGAGATATGGTCAGGGTTTGGATGAGTTATAAGGCTCAAAGTGGTGTGAGGAAGTGAGGACGAAGGTCCCCTTTAATAATTGTTGTGAGGGGCACTTTTTGGAAATCCTCAAAATAATAAAATATAATAAGGCTATTCTAGAGACCAAAATTTACAAATGAGATATAATTGAATCAGTGAATAAATTATCAACCATATATTATCCACCTTTAGTTTTTTAAGTAAATTTTTTTTAAATTATTTAATAATATATTAATTAATTAAATTATCATTATTTTCAAATTTCATACTATTAATTTATGTTTTCATTATAAACATCTATACAAAGTGGGAATTAGTATATAGTTCCTTTAAAATCTCCCATATATCATTACAATCAATAAAATTTATTAGGCACCTTAATTCATAAAAAATATATCAAAATTAGTAATTTTAAAATCATTCATTTAATTTTTATATAAATTAAATAAATATTATTTTATCATTGAAGAATAATTTAAAGTAATTATATATTTTATAAAATTAAAAATAATGTTTAATAATAAAATTAATTTCATTATGATGAATATAATCATTTATATACATTCATATGTTGATTTTTTCTTTATCTAGACCCATAAAAGATATTAAATACAAGAGAGTGATATTTTTTTAACTATCGTTGTCTTTAAATAATAAATATGATATTTTCAAGAAACATTCCCCATTAAACAACACCGATAATATATAATGGTGATAAGGTTATAATCTTACTCATATAATAATTTTTGGATAAGTTTTTATTTTGTTTTTTATCATTAATTTTTTGGTTTATCTCTTATTTTACCCCTTTAACTCTTACCATTATATCATGTAGTCTATTAATTAAGGGTTTATATAGTTACTATTAAATTAAAAAAGAACCCAAAATGTATCATTGATGAGATATTTATCCTTATTATTTTTATATGGATGAAATTTATATTTTTGTGAATTTTATATCATTTAAGAAAATAGTGTTTATTTTAAAGTATCATTGATTTGAATTTCGATGGGATTAATTATTTGTATTTGAAAATTATTATAACAAAAAGAATCATTAAAAAACCTTATAATATACACTAAAATGTAAAATATATCTATTAAAATTTTGGATGTAATTAATTATGTCAAATCATCTTTATTTTTATATATATAATATCATTTATTTGATATTTATTTTAATTAAAAAATTAATGAATTATAGTTTTATTAGTCCATAAGGTAATTATTCATTACATAATAATTTCATATAAATTATTATAATGAATAGAATAAATTTATCTTTCATATGTGTTTTTATAGTGTAATTTATATTCTATATATCTATATATCAAAAAATGGTATATTTATTAAAAATATGAGTGTGACATATTTGACTTATGCAAAAATAAGATATAATAAATGTCACATTCTATACCCAAGTGGAATGAAAAGGTTAATTTTTTCCCCTAAGATATTTTTAAACAATCTCATTAAATGAAATTACGAAAGGTTTTACAGTAATTATATAATATTAAAATGTTATTTATACTTTTAATTTCATTATTTATCCTTAATCATGGTAAATAAAATAATTAGTAAAATTATTTTCCATAATATCAAAAAACTAATTTTATCATATTATAATGTAAATATAATACTTATTATAGAAATGTATTTTAATTTTTATAAATTCAATTTATTGAATCTTGAAAATAAATTTTAATGTTAATCCCACAAATATGGTGAGAAGGCCGGTGAAAAGAACATTCAAATGTTCAATAATTTTGTTATATCTAATTTGAAAATAAAAATTATTAAAAATACATAAACTTGTTTAATATATATAGGATTTATATATTTTAACATTAAAATAAATTTAATTTGAAATAATTATTTAAAAAAAAATTCTTTTTTAAACAACCACGTAGTATTATTAGGTATTCATCAAAAAATGAAAATTCTCATAAAATTAATAGAAATTAACATTATTTAATTTTGACATTCCACAATATAAAATGGTGTTTACATTATAACATTAAATTTATAATACTGCCTAAATTAATTTTATTATTTATCTTTGAAGGAAATAAGAAGTAGTTCTTTTAAAAAATAAGTATTTTACAACATATATGGACTTTACCAGAAATTATACAATTCATTAATATTTGTTTTATTTAAATGAAAAAATTTTAAAAAAATTTAAATTACTTATTAGTAGATATATTACCTTGTTTAATTACAAGGTTATGGCTATATCCTTTTAAATTATTATATGAAAAAATAGTTGTTTCGTAGAAACTCAGTGTTGCGTGTAAAACAAGACATGTCAATATTCTGTGTAGTTAAAGAATAAATTGGTGTTGTGTATAACATAATCCAAAAATAGTGATTTATATAATAATAAAAATCTATATCTAGTGTTGTGTTAAGTAAAACATTAAAAAAATAAAATTGATTTGAAAAAATATCAAAATATTAGGGTGTCACATTTCTCATATTATTTATCACAATAGAATTTTTTTTGATAAACCGCAAAAAATGAAAAGAAATATCTCGAGACTTATGTGGAAAATATTACTCATGTATGAGGTTATGTTTTTGGAAATATATTCATCAGTATGATTATTGTAATAGTATAAGCACGGTTTTAGAAATGATTAATTAAGAAATAATAATTTTTATAGGGGTAGATTATAAATTACTTATCATGAAAAAATATATATCTATGTCACAATAAAATAATTTTGGATTGAAAACATTAAAATTAAGAAGATTAATTTTATTTAAAATGTGACAATGATAAACCCAAAGTTTTAAAATTATAATCTCATTTAGGGAGCATATTGAATTATTATAATAAAAATTTAAAATACATGAAATGGTATTAAAGTGAAAAATAAGTGAAAATAAATAAATAAATTTGAATAATTGAAATGGAGATATTCAAAAAATGAAAATACCATTAATTCTCAATAAACTCTTCTGATAAATTGTATATCTAAATAAATTTAAAAACTATTGTGGAAATGATATTATTAAAATCTATTGATTGAATTTTAGTATTGATTTATAAATTAAATTTATATTATCTATATAATTATTAAGAAACTATATGAAATGTTAATTTATTTATTCATTTTTAAACTAAAATGTTGTTTTAATATTTGTTAATATATTTCTTATATTTCTTATTTTAAATCTACATATCAAAATTTTAGAATTTGATTTTGATAAAATGATATTAATGTATCAAATCATCATATAAAAAATATATTTAGTTTAAATTTTAAGCTTTTTAAAAAGGATGCATTTTCTATTGATTATAAAAATAATAATTTTTTAAAATACAATAAATATTATAACATTATAATTATCTGATGATAAATTAATTAATTATGAATCATTTTTCTATAAAAAAAATTTAAAGAGTGAAATGTGTTAGTTAATATTAATTTTTTTAATTTAGAAATCTATCCTTGAGTTTTTTAAACGTAATTATAATTTATATAAAAAACTATATTGGTCCTTTTCATCTAATTACCTATTAAAAATAATAAATTTGGGTTTAAATTTAATTTAATTTGGTAATATTATTATTTATTTATCCATAATCATAGGAATGATATCAAATTGATTATAGATATGATTTTGGTGTAAATTTATTCCAATGCTTAAAATGGACTTTTTGAATAATCTCTGTTTTCTTTGATTTTTGTATACATAGATTATATGTCATTTCAAAAAAACTAGTGATTTCATTATGTAAAATTCATTAAGTATTTGGAATTAATATTTTTATATTAGATAATATGGCCAATTTTTTAGTCATATAATTATATTTCCATATTAAAGGTGAAACACTATGGTAAAGGCAAATGTAGGGTTGAAGTAAAACACATAAAAGGTTAAATAATTATTATATCACAAAATAATATATTTAAATGTTTGTATGAGGTATTTATTGACCTCTATTATCTTATCTCCCATTACTAAAAAAATTCACTTATATTGCACTAGTATCAAATTTCTATTTATATTAAGAAAATTATATTTATAAATCATCTCTCTATCTCTAACATAGTATCATAAATATTTTCTTAGTATAATGATAAAGATGAAAATATTTTAGGAAAGGTTAAATATTATAATATTTATGGCTATTAAATTATATTTTTATAATTAATTTTCAATTAAATTTAGGCAATTGTAAAATTAATTATAGTGCTTATAGGGCATCAACACAACTTTGGTATAATGTATATAAATGTCAATCTAAATCAATTAAATATATTAAAATTAAAAATATTTTGATGAAATAGAGTCTTCAAAAATATTTATGGATAAAAAAATTTGGTAAAAGTTTTTTAATTAATAATTTTATATTTATTATTATCTAGATAGGTTGAAAATAATTATGTGACCTGTCTTGAAAATAACATTAATTGGTATTTAGTGATAAAAAATATTTAATAACATAATAAAAAAAATAAAAAATATGTTATATTAATGTGAATGATAAATATTTTCCAATACTATACATTGTCAAATTAAGAGTCATAATGAATTTTTAAAATTATATTCATAACCCATAATGATTGATTATTTGAGAAAACACCATGAAATTTTTTCTATAAAATGAATCTTCATTTAACCTTTCTAAATCCAAATATGAGTTTAGTTTTATTTGAAAATTCATCCCAAATCCATCCCCACACATCTCATACTAATGAATTCGTTTAATATTGTAATTATGGATTACTAATATTATATTTCTATCATTAGTATCAAAGATATAATGTAAATGTTGATTTTTCTCATTAGATGAGGGAGTGTGGGTTTGGGGCTACTGTAAGAGTGTTTTTAATGACAATTAGAAGTATCTATGAGAACTATAAAAGGATATGAATGATATTTGTTATAGAGATAATGTTATATATTTCATATTTCTAAAAAGTTTGAATGTTATTAAAGGATACAAATTTTAATCTATAATTATATCTGAAACTGACGACAAGAAGAGGAAGGAGAATTAGGAAAAGAATGAATGAGAAAATTCTGGAGATACTTCCATTGAAATTTATATTCTTATTTATTTATGTTAATAATTTTAGGTTATTAGAAGAATTTAAAAATAAAGTATAAAGAGAGATCACAGACTATGTGAGATGGCTAGATGAGAAGATTATATAGAAATAAGTAAGCCTAATATTTATGAAAAAACCAAGTCACAAACCATAAAAATAAAAACTAATATAATTTGATGATTTATGGATGAGGTTGACGGATAACAATCCCAGTTTATGTAGATGCATCATGTGTAGGACAAATAATTGATTTAAAAAAATTATATGAAATGAATAATTGTCTAAACATAGTGTAACACCATAAAAATTTTATAACATAAGATATATAAGGAGATAATAGTTGGATTATATATCTATTGTGATGCTCAGTGTAGTTATGGGAAATACCTACCATTGTAGTCAATAATTAATTAGAGCTTCAAATCAATGATATTAAAGAATGACCATTCACGAACTGTACTAGGTTGTTGAAACAAAAGCATTAAACCACATTGTGGAAATAATTTTCTTTATTACAATGAATTTTTAGAGTATTTTTTTGTTAATGAAAAATAAATAAATTTTTAGTTATTAAAAAGGGTAAAATTCTATTGGGTTTAAAATACTACATACAAATTTAGAATTTTGTAAAACAATAAAACCCCTGATTAACCCCCTCTCATGTGTTTTAAACTATCAAATTAACCATTTAATGTAATAATATATTATTTCATCAAATCTGAATTTATTCATAAACAATATTTATTTCAAAGAAAGACTTGAAAAGTATCGCTTACCATTACTCCTAATTTCTATTAAAGAAATTTACACTAATGTATAATAAAAAACCATCTTAAAATCATATTTTCCAATTTTATTCACACCCATTATCATTAATACTATTAAATTATAAAAATTTATGATACATATATTAGTTATTTATTGTTTTTAATCATCATCCCAAAATTGTTATATTGATTATTTCATAAAAGGTTAATAATAAAGAGGTAGATCATTATCCTTAGATAAAATATTCATCATCCCATAATCAGTCAAGGTAGTGGAATATGTTTTTCCAAATTATTTATCTATTCCGACAGTTGTTAGATTTAACAAATTATAATAGCTTATGGAAATTAAACAAATGATGAAGATGTATTGGGTAATTTACATATAATATTACATTATGTTAGAATGATAATGAATTTTTTAACACATTCCGAACAAAATTCAGTATATAAATCAATCCTTAATGTCATATATTACTTTTATTAATTTATGTATTCTTATTCATGATGAAATTGATGATGTGGGTATAACATCATTCTTGTAGGTGGTTGAACTAACCCAAAGAAGAATATGTTATAATTGTTGATGTGTAGGAGTTTATGTTTATATAATTATTGTCTAATTTTCATAGAAGAATAATTGTGGAAATATATAATTATTAGAGATGGTAATGGGATTTAGAAAGGCTTTATTTTAGGATTATTTTGAAGAAGATACGTAAGAACTTAGATTCATCGAGGACTTTGCACCTTCCCTACTTGGTTTCTTTAGGAATGTAGGATTTAGGACTCCATATAATTTCATTAATATACCAAAAATATTGTAAATATTTAATAATTAAAAATGGTTAGTATATATAGATATATCTAAAATAAAATATTATTTTGGGTTTCGTATAATAGGGGTACATTTGTAATTTTTTAGAGGAATTTCCACAAATTTTCATTGCATTATGTTTAATGTTATGATTTTAATTGATAAGATAGTAAAAGGTGGGAATTAAATGATCTTTTTTTGTGAATCCTAGCATCTATAAGAAATAACACAATTTTATTTCATATTTTATGTCATTACCAGTTAGTTTAACAATTTTTACCTTATTTCACCATTACTGTTGTAACTCTATTTTTACCTAGGTAACATATTTTTATTCCTCAAATGATACTTACTTTCTTGATGAATTATTATATTATAAATACCAATTTCTTATCCCAATAATCACATTATACTTCTAAATAAGAGAAATTTTTATTTTAAATTGAAATATAAAAAATAAGGAAAAATTTTATTATATATAAATAGATTTTTATACATTTATAGATATTAATGTTATTTAATATTAATTAAAAATTACATGAGTTTTAATATATTGGTTTATTTATTATAATATTTAATTATAATAATAATTTAAATATGAATATTTTAATTTATTAAGAGAAAAATAAACAACACTTTAAAAAATATCTATTTTAGAATAAACATCCATTTTACCATTAAATTATATTAATCATATCCCAAATAATTATTTTTTCATTAACCACTCATTTTTTCAATCAATTGGTAATATTATAAATTTTTAAAATTTTATGGCACAATATATCATTATTTATGAAATAAAAATTAATAATAAAAATAAAAAAGATATATATTTGTTATAAATTATATTAATAGTTTTTTAATTATATTCTAGAATTATTTAATATTTCTAAATTATATTAATTTTAATTTGTTACTAATATTTACACAACATTGAAGTGTATAATGGATACCATTATATAGAAATATTATATATCTAATGACTGTATGTCTAACAAGGTCAATTAAATCTACCACTTCAACACATCATAAGGAAATAAAACTACTATAAACACGTAGACCTGGATACATGACCCCATGACCTGCCCCTCAACCCACACCCATACCACCCCAACTCCAATTGTGGGGAACCTTATGTGAAATGAATATATGTATCATAATCATATTACTTTCTTATATATTTATATATTTATGTATATACACGTATATACATTCCTATAATCATTACTTTTGTTAATTAATTTTATTCCCAAATTGTATATTATATTTCTATAACGATTCCTATATTCTATAAATATAATTGGTTGTAAAATTTTCAATGAAAACCATGAGGATATGAATAATTCATTTATGGACTATATATTTACTAATGGTATAATTCCTATTATATTTTTCTTAATGATATTTCATATTGAATTTTCATATGATATTGATGTTCATATTGAATTAATGTATTTTATTTTAATAAATAATATCATGGATCAGTTGATTTAAGTTCTTCATGTATATTAATCTATCTAGAAATATATATTTTCTCATAAATATATGAATACTAAAATCTGATTGTATTATAAAAACTATGAAAAAAGAGGGTCATCTTATTGTCATTTTTCATAGACTAACTTGTTATATTTTACAGTTTTACATCTAGTACTAATAATTTTCCTTTTAATATCATGGTTTTAGGAAAAAAATTGACTTATAGTTAATGGTCGTACAACAGGAACCTGTTTCATGTATTTTAACCTCATATTTAATGGAGGACTGGGATAAAGGTACCTATAAATGTTATATGTTGTAATTATACAGGAGAAACCATTTATGGTCCTCCATGTCTATTTTTAACATGGTAGATATGTTATGTTTAGGACACACACCATTTTTGATACCCCTAGTATTTATTAATCATTAATAGGGTATATAAAATAATAATTAATGGGAACAAAGTTTGGGATTACATAAAGTAGGATGTCCATATATACACATTCACCTCTTGTCAACTGGTAACTACATAGGGAAGAAAAAATAGACACTTGGTTGATATAACACAATAAAGGAAGAGATGAAAGTTATTCTAGATTAGAGTGATGTATAAATATATGGATAATTTTTTAGAAATAATGGAGGATAACAAACTAATTAGATATTCCCCATATGGTTATAGAGATTCTACAAAATGATTAGGGGAGAGGATATGGGGAATCTATCATAAGAGGGACTCAACTTGATCCCATCAAGCTGACACAAGGTTGATCAATAATTAAATTAGGGTCATAAAATGACTTTATTGAGTGGTCAAGATGTGTTCTATGGTCCAGGAAGAGTTTCATCTATCTCTTATGGATAAATAGATTCATTCTCAATGGAATATAAGATTATTAATAATATTATAATCCTATTAGATTTGGATAAAACCCCTTGATATATATTCTACAATATTTTAATTCTAGCTATTGAATGAATAAATTGTCAAAAATGAGAAAATTGGTTTTCATAATATAGTTTAATATCAAAGGGGTAATGCATAAGGCTTGGGAAAATGTAACTCAATATGATATCAGTTTTGGCTATATAGTGTCTTCATGTACTATTGGGAAATTGTTTCATCATAAATTGGATTCCTTAGTTAATTTGGATTCCAAAATATCATTGTGCTTTTGGGGAAAAGAAACATCTCATTCTGTGTATCATGATTGAATTTTGGTATAATGTGATTCATCTATATGGTTTTGTTGGTGCATCAGTAGTATGATTCAATGGGTTATCATTATAAAATAGTACTATAGTATAGGTGGATTTGATGAATGGAATTCTATTTGTTTATCAAGGTGGTTTGGGAGAAGCATTGCCCATGACTGGGAAAAAGGGTTGAAAATATGTCCTTATATAGGCTACAATTTTGAAATGAGGATAATGTTGGAGTGGACTAAGTGAAATGGAGATCTAGTTTGGTTTTCCTGGTAAAATTGGTTCATTGGTAGTTGTTCTAGGTTTCCTAGGAGATGTGGAGACCTAATAAAATATTCTGGTGGCCTAGTGGAAGTGGTGCGAAAGTATACTTTTATGGGATAACCCAGATGAATAGTTCCCCAACACCATATTTTTGTGGCTTTGGGGAATGTTTCCCATGTAAGAATCGTCGAAGATGGGGATCCTTAATACTAATCATGATTGAGAATAAGGGAAGTGATATTTCCAAATGTATTTTTTATAACTAGTAGATGATTGAATTACCCATAATACCAATTGTTTTCCTTAGGACCGACATAGAGATTATATTGAAGTAGAAAAAGAATATATTTAGAATATTCATGTGTAAATATTGGAGACACCATCTAGAGCTTTCGGTTTGGAAATATCAATTTGGAGTAACATCACATAATTATTAGAAAATGAGTCATAGAATATATTAAATTTTGGAAACCATCTATAACCAATTTCGTCAGCATATTATGATGATTGAGCATTAGGAAATTGGGGATGTGGAAAGGTAATCATAAATAGGGAACACGGAGGATTTATGTGGAGTCTATGAAACATAATTCTTAAGTGATAAGGAGGTTGGACATAAGATAGATGTGAATAAGGAAACTAGGTCAAAAAGGTATTAATGAATCAAGTGGAATGTTACTAATATAACACTAATGCGCATGATGTATAGTTAGAGAATACCAATGAATTAGTGTAAGGAATGGTGATCCATATCCCTGAATATTTCTAGGTTATATAGGACCATTCTATTTAAAATCATCTCCTTAACTAATGTATCAAAAATTGTTAAAATTTAGTTCTGAATTATTTTAATATTTGAATTTGATCTGTTTAGTATAAGGAGGATCAAATTTATTGGAAGATAGTGATATATCAAAATGGTCAAATTTGAGGACCATGAATCATATTTTATTAACTGTGTAACCAGGGGGATCTAGCATGGGATGTAGTTTCACATCAATAAATAGTCATGTAAATATCATTTAGAGTGCATCGATATTCCAAAGAAACACTTTAAGGCCATGATATCTATCTTTTCACTCATGTAAATTTATCACACACTATACTATCAGTATATTTTAACTCTACTTAGTCACTCAAGTCATGGAAGGATATGTTGGCTATGGTTACATGAGAGTTTTTATTTGGGTGAATTTATATGCAGGATAAATATTTTTTCATGATTATACCAAGGGGATGCTATATTGGTTAATGATCTAGAAAAATAAACCTAGGTGAATTTTTTTACATCAAAATTTTTTAACCAAATTGTCTTCATTTTTAGATAAACATTATTCGTGACACACATAAACATCCATTTACCTCTAATCCACTATACATCAAATTGACTTCATAAATTTATAGGAAAATGGACCATCATTTATAATTTTTCTAATGAATCTATATCTACCCTCTTGGATTTTTTTATTGAGGATATCATGGCCAGTTCCTAAAATCCAGGAAACCCATGCCCTCACAATCATTCAAGTATAATTTGAATATATTTTCCAAATTACCAATTATAAAATATCATTACCCTACTCCGAATTAGTCTCCCGATAGAGACACTAATTCCATAAATAAATTAAAACATTCCATTAATTTTGATTACTTCATAAAGATTCTTCTCTTAGGAAATAATTTCATTGATGTGAAAATAATTCAAGATTTTGTATATAAATAATAATACTCCTTTATTGATTCTTAAATAATAATGATTAATTGATACCATGAACTAGAGATTTTCACTAAAGAATACTCAACCAATAGGCGATTATCAACACAGATTTGATAGAGAAGAAAATGATATTCCTACCCATGAGAAAATATCAATACAATGCAATCATAGACATGTCGGTTGAAAAAATTATATTTTAATTGTGAGCAAAATATAATGTAAATGGGAATTTATAAGGATAATTTGAGAATGGGTTTTTTGTTTAACACAATAATTAACTCATCCCTAAGTTTTATTGAAGATTGTGCTCTAAAAAATATTTTTCACTAACTACATGTGATAGTTTTCATAAGTATATATGAAATTTAAAATATTTACTAGATAATTATTCTTAAAGGGATGTGAAAGGTGATTCTCAATATTTGAATGTCCATGTAAAATTATCATTATGAATTCATTTTGGAGAGGGATATATTAAATATACTTTTAAGGAAGGGGGATTAATTATGGTCATCCACTTCATTATATCACATCAAATAGTTAGATGATGATATTTATATGCTCTCATGGGCCAAAACCCAAGGACATGATATCTAGGAATATCATTAAAAAACCATTCCTATGGCTCTTAAAATATATACTTTTCTATTTTATATGATCACTAATATAAAACATAGGGTTATCAAATATATTTATAATTAAAACTATATCATTGGATAGAAACTATTCTGATTTTTTTCTCAGTGGGAGGTCATTGTTGGACTAAGATTATAATATTATAGCAATGAATACATCATTTATAATTGAAGTAAATATAGAAAAGGGATATGAGTGAATCGTTCTATAATAACATTTGGGAGACTCTACCAACTGGTTGGTTTTTTTCAATTAAGAAATAAATCACATAATAACTCCCATCCAATCCAATGGATATTAGGTTGTATAACATCACATCTCAACAACTTTGTCTATATAAAACTATTTGATGCCCTAGATTTTTTATTAGATCCATGGTTCATGATAATGTGGACATACAAAAATATATATGGATTCTCATGATATTGACCACATTACAAGGATCCATTAAAAATTTCTATTAACTCCATACCAAAATCTAGTTGGAATAATAATGGCCAATATTATTGGTATAGTATATGAAAACTTTTATAGTTTCTTACTACCAGATAGGGTTCTTATATTAGTATTTATGGGATCTATATATATATATTCCATATCGATTATGATATTAATTCTATTTAAAAATTTATTTTATCATTTTTCTCAATTACATGGTGTGTGATGAGAAACACTAGATAGCCTTGCAATAGTTCTGGTAGGGGTTGAGGAACCAGGTTGTCAGTTTTCTGAAAAATAAGCAACAAATGAATTTAATAAATTGTATATCCTTTATGCGTTATCAATCCTAGATCCAATATTATCACATTTAATTCATTATTGGAGTCATGGAATGTCTATGTATAAAAAATTTCTATGATTTGGGGTAGTTTGAGAGGAACTATACATGGGAGATGATTTCATAAATATAGGTTTTAGGACTAATGAAGTAGAAACTACCACTATTGGTCACCGATTTTATTTATTGAGAATCTGTAAAATAATTTCCACACAACACCTAAAATTAAATTCTTTTTTAAGATCATTAGGGAACTAACATTGGTTATTCCACAATAATGAATTTCCTCTTAACACAGAAGTCCTATATTTAGTATTTGTTGAATCATCATCATATAGATAGGCCTTTGAAAAAAATAAATGTTTGCTAAATTAAATTTTAGTGAAAAAACGTGAAATTTTATCTAGTGACACTATTGTGTATATTAACAAAACATCATCTAAATGTTCACAAAAATCCATTCATGTCTTAATCAATCAGGCTACCAAATCTGAACGGAAATGTAATTTAGAATGAATCCTACTTAGTGGGTAGAGGTATAAGAAGCCTAAACTATCAATGACCATATAATTTCTCCAAATAATCATTTTTATCAAGAGGAATTAGTGATTTGGGATAGTTATATTTAAATATTTGAAATCAGAAGCCTTTTAGTGAATCTTATAGAGTAGTATATTTTCTATCTGAATTCAAATACTATTGAGGAATTTAAACATTAAGACATGGTTGACACTAAAGCCATGAAACTTGTTCAACATGACTCCCCTGATGAAGTCAGAAATGGAATGTTATTTATATTTGAATATTATAATTGATAGTGTGAGAGAGAATAACAGTTTTTTGATTGCACAAATAGAACAAACACACCCATAACATATTTGAAACATTCAAGGGAAGATGACATACATTTTTAAATTGATTCTTTCTATTATATGTTGAATTATTTTCATTTTTATACAAAAAATAACCCATTATAACTATCCGTCCAATTTATAATTAATTTATTATCATTTTTTCATGGGAAGGATATATGTAGTGGATGTTCTATATTTTTGATGGATTATTTGGAATAAAATCACCAAACTATTGTCATCTTAGAAAATCATATGATTTCTCAATAATCAATTCTAGATTATATATGAAAATCAAAAACATTAGATTTATAAATATTTATTCCATACAGACATTGAAATAAAATGGATATGGATAAATATTTATATCCAAATAATAGAGTCGATGATAAAATATTTGAATCAATCCATCATCATAATTAAATGTGGCCATAAAAGTATATTGTCAATCTAAATTCCCAAATAGTATACCGTCAACATAAGCTATGGAATGCATATAAATCATAAGTTTATAATTTTTTTTTCTACTAATCATACAATCATATATGTTTATAGTCAGTCTAGATAGATGGTGTGATTAACGTCACTATAACCTAATGTTAGTCCACCTATTGATTAATAGGTTAGTGACTATGTTCCCTTTTAATGTTGGTACCCATAAATTAGAAAATATTAATATAGAATTAATTTAAAAAAATCATCTTCACTAGTGTTATATCCTTTAATTTGGTATACTAGTTCTATGATTTTCTCAATGGATCAGGTCCAATTTATTTTTGTATAGAACTATGAAATCGAACAAAACTGTAAATGGTACCATAATTGTTAAAAAAAAAAATTAATCTGTTTAGTTTTATATTTTTTATCTCATTATCACAAATAATGGAATCCTGCAAATCATCAAATCCGGAATATATCTCCTAGATATTTTTTTATTGATTCTTAGGGGATAAAATATTAAAATAAAGTTGTTTACAAATTCATTTATATATTTTGCTGATTTTTCACAAAATTTGATGAAATATGCTAATTTTAGCCTTATTCTTTTATTGGAATCTATCTGGATATTTTCTAATGAAATTATATGTTATTATCCTTCACAAAATTCATAATGATGATAAATTACACAATTTATTATTATAAAATTAATTTCTAAACATAGGTTATACTATCAAAAATTGATCTTTTTTATAATAATGTTATAATATTAATTTTATACCCTTATGCACACTTATGTCTTAATTAAACATTTAATAACATTCTTTAAATTCTTATCACCCTCTTGTAACACTTTTATATGTCATGAGAAAAATAAAAAAACATAAAATGGATTATTTCTCTCAAAATTTTATAATGTACCTTGAATATTTAATGTCAATTTAAAAAATAATATTTCCATATATTCATTTTTATAATTAAATTATATTTCAATACCAAGAGAAATGAATTAAAATATTGTTATTCTATGTGAAAAAAATATAATTGAATTAATTTTTTGGTGGTCATTTACACTTGGATGTTCACCAGCCTCCACCTATAGAGCCTGCATTATGTTAAAATCATATTCATTAGAATAAGGAGGAACATTTGGACACACAATTTGTGTATCCCTAAAAGAAATTATCTCAATAGAAACAACATTATACCTACAGAGGAAGATCAGTATATATAAACACATCATGGACCCTAACGAGATAATGATATTTTACTTTTATGACAACCTCTTATATAGATTATTGGTTTAATGTTATCATTATTTTCTAGAAATGATTCATAATGAATGATTTACAGTTTGTTTCATCATCATTAGAATCATTATTAATACTTTTTTAGGATCAATATAAAAAAAATTAACTTACTCTACCATCGACATAGATTTAATAACGGTATTTTCATTCTGGTCAACTAATCATGGGAAAACACTTTCTGGAGAAGCAAAAAAGCATGCCTTTATCATTAAATCAGTGCCCTGGACCCTCATGACACACTAAATATGAAATTTCTCAAAACATACATAAATTTATTATTTTTAATCTTAAATAAAAGTACACTAAAAAATTTTATACACTAATAATCTTCTCGATTTCACAGTTAAATAAATATGTTTGTAGATAGAGACATGAAAAGAGACATGTAACATTTGGGGTGCCTATAAACGGGCCAATCCTCAAATTATCCTCTAATTTATCTCAACATGTGAGAAATTCATGATAAGTTGTCTTAATTATTATGATAACCTAATGCCTAATATCCATATATTATATATTTTCTATCATTATGATGTATTTACACTATATAAAATATTATTTTCCATTGCAGACACATTATCTTGAAGTTCAAATTATATTTTTTAACAACTATAAAATTTTGATATGGAAACCAATCAAAGGAAATTATTTTTTAATAGTATATGAAAATTTATCAAAAAAAACCCTGGTATGAATAAATCACACTGAACTCTCTGTATATATGATACGGTAATAAAAAAATTAATTGGGTTTAGGGAACCCAATTTCACATAACTACTATGTTCACAAGATTAAACATGCTAACAATGAACCATTTATCTCTCCCATGATAAAATCATGATATTAATATGTAAAGGGTTTATTCACAGGGCCTTCCACATTTTCCCAAATGTTTGCACTTCTACTGATGACATCAACTCTATAAGGAAAATTCTTCAAGTGATGATATCCTTTAGTATGTCCCCTTTTTTTCTCTGTCATAATTTTGATATCTGTACTGGAACCTAGTGTACAGTTCCTTGAAAAGAAAAAAATAATTTCATATAGTTAACTACTTCATTAGTTATACCAGATTCTCCAATATTCTCAGTATGAATATATATGTCTACCATTGGATAAAATGAGTTATAATTTCTAAATTATTTTCCCAATTTTCTATATTTGATCATCTGATGTTTATGACAAATACTTTTATCCCATTAAATATATTTTTCCATCATCTCCATATATGAGGTACACATCCCCTATACTTTCTCACATACTATTGCATAACACTAATTTCTTATCATTCTATTATACAAGATTCAACATACATTTTCCTACCACATATATTTATATGTAATATCATATTCCTCATATAAAATATCACACATGATATATTATTTAATAATTAATATGGAATTCTATCTACAATTTTAATCTCCACATTTATTTATGTTGCATTATAAGAGAGATATATGTAATGTGAAATTATCAACAATTGCCACTAAAATAGGATAATGTTTTATTTTTTAGTTAAATATCAATATAGTGATATTGAATTGATCCATGTGACCAATCACATCAACCACAATAGATCCTATTCAATATGAAAAGGGTTACCACATTATGTAAATCTATGGAGATTTACCCTCAATCTTGTACCAATCGATCCTTAGACAAATAAAATTTTTACATAAATAATAATGGATTTTACTTAGAAAACTATAGAACTCATGAAGAAATATTATAGCAACTCTAGAATTTTTCATTCCAAATGAATATTATATCACCCCTATGATTTTTTTAATCCATTAATGGTACTTGATGAAGTTTATTTGATTATTGGAAATTTATAAAATCGTCCACATATTCTTATTGCATACTATAGTTTGATGTGACCAAGTATTAATATGAGTAAAATAATAAATTTAATAAAATGAATTAATTAAAAATATCATTAATAGTATAAAAACTAAATGGAAAAATTATTTAATATCCTAGATATTAAATACATAAGTAACTTGTTTTTATATACTTGAAAACATTAATCCCTAATAATGCTCTTCTAGGACCATTCAATACATAGAACTTTATAAAATAATGATCATAAAATTTGGATTGGAAACATAATATTGGGGTGGGGTACAATTTTATGTATGTTAAAAGATATAACATAATGTATTATATCATAAACATGAAGTAGTATATGAGAATGATATAAAAAACATATTAATTCCACTAAATGGCCATGGAAAATTATTCTAAAACCTGATGGAGACACAT
The DNA here is from genome assembly GCA_963277665.1 of Viscum album. NCBI lineage: Eukaryota > Viridiplantae > Streptophyta > Magnoliopsida > Santalales > Viscaceae > Viscum > Viscum album. The sequence goes on along the minus strand of OY728122.1, from coordinate 810,660,594 downwards.
GCTATCTTAAGATTATAATTAAGGTTACATAATGTAAATTAATATTATTATAAAATAATATATGTAACCATAAAAATGTGATAATGATATAAAAGTGTTAATTACTTTAAAAATAAGGCATGATTTTGAAAACATGGAATAACAAGACAAATAACTTATACAGGTTTAATAATCATAGTCATAGGATTAATTTCATTATGATTATAAAAACAGGATAACATATTCACATGTAAAATTGTGAGTAGTATTAAACGTCATCACAATGAAAATATTTGTACCAGTCTACATGATAATCATTTCACACATTAAATTTTCTATAGATATTAACCCCATCACAATAATCCTTTGTGAACCTAGATACTCACTAAAATCATTACATTTAGAATTATGGGAATAAATTAAATCTATCACACACACCATTTCTAAAACTAGATATTTTATAAAGTATTCACACATAAAATTTTTATTAGATACTAACACCATCACACTCACCCTTTTCAATATTGTTACCCACTAACCATTTAACTTATAAAATTGTGCATGGAGCATAATTTTATCATAATCACCCATTTCATCCTAAATACTCACTATATTATTCGCAAAACATTTCTTTCTCCTAAAATATAAACTTTTTCTCAAATTAGTGGGAGATATGGGTCTCAAAACATAATAATCTATACATTTGTGTGCCAAATTAAAATTAACCATTCATAATTACAAAATGAACCAATTTTAAAATAATGTGATTCATAAAATAATCGGATAAATCACATAATGTTGACATAATAAATAATAGAATATTTGAAATCTATTTTTAAAAAATAAAAAATATCATAATAACATATAAAGTGTGATTAATATATAGAATTATGGAAAATAAGTATATAAATGTAAATATATGTGAAAATACAAAATTTATCATTTGTCCTTTTTTAATCATTAAATTTAAAATTTAATTTGATGACATGTTCGTGAAGGGAAAGAGAAGGCAATTGATAAAATTATAAAAATGGGTTCATAATAAAAAGTTTTTGAAAAAACATAAATCATAGACGAATATAATTAAAATAATTGAAAAAATATATTTTTAAAATTATCTTAACCAATGTAAACATTAATAATAAATAATGTGTCTATAAAAAGAAGTGAAAATAGTTTGATAACATTTACTGTCATTACGATTATTTTACAATGGAAACATAAAAATACATTTACGTTTTAATAAAAAAATATTAAATTATTTTATAACATTTACATATAAAAATAATATTTAATAATTGTTATGTAATTAATTAAAAATATTTTTCTTAAGAAAATGTGGAGTATATGATAAAAAAATGTTATATGGAAAGGATGGAAAAATATTTGACCTTTTTAAAATATCCTCTTTTTGAAAACTAAAATCATTAAAAGGATAATGAATACTTTTCATTAAAATTGATTACTGGGAAAATAATTATTGGGGAAAATGTAAATTTATTTTATATTAGTAAAATAATGAATACATATGAAAATTACAATACAAGTAACTGATTTTGTTTTTAATTAAATGTGTTTTAATGAAAAAAAAAATTAAGAATGGATAATATTTTTAGGTGAATCCTGATTTCCACAAAAATTAATGTCTAAATTCAAAATAAATTATATTATGTTAGAATATACATGTTAGTAAATAAAATAGGCAAAGATAACTGAATATGAATTGATGATGGTATTTAAGTCAGGAAAACACCTTATGTCTTTAGTAAATTTCAAATGAATAGTCATTGAAAGCATGAAAGTAATATGGTTATAAAAATAAAATATATTAAATCGTGTAATATTTGAAAATAAATTACTGTAAATAATATTCACCATATAAATAAGGAAATAGTCCTTAATAAAAAAACATGTAACATTGAAGATAAATTGAGATGGAAAATACTTATGACTTAAGAAATGTTCCAATAAAAATACCATGAAATAGAATGAATATGAAATTGATGTTAAAGTGTCCTTATAGATATTATAAATGATATTAAAATAGCTAATATGTTCTACACACTCCATTTATATGAAATTCATTTCATAAAATGAATTTTCTTCTCAAAAAATAAAATTTCTGACGAAACCCTTATGACAAGGGTAAAAATCCAATAAAAACCACTATAAAGTGATTGTATGAAATTAAACATAAAATAAAATGAAGAAAATTTTATTCATTTAATTTTATGTAAATTAATAATTATACATTCTACTAAAATAGGAATTAGTTGAAAATAAAAACTATGACTTAATTAAGGGATACTAAGATGAAATATATTAACTTCTTTCCTTTCATAGTTGATAAAACTCTAAAATCATTTAAATCCAAAATAACCAAAATAATTTACTATTTAATAATATTTTTTTTAAAATTTTAAAATTTTATAATCCTTATAATCAATCTTTTCAATGACTATTTTAATTAGTTATATCGTGTTATTACAATCAGGTTCTAATAACCTTAAGTGTTTTATGAATGTTAGATAATTATGATATCATTACCCATAACTTGATAAGAAATTAAGTTATTATATAAAATTTAATATTAAATTATATATTACATATATTGAATTAATACTCCATTATTTATTTCCATATTTTTCAATTATGTGGAAATTGAATTGATAATATCTTATTTTAGAAATTTAGCAAATGTAAATGTTACATTAATAAAATGTTAAATATATAATATAAAACATATATAAAAATATATTAATTATTATTTTCTTAAAATATTTTTTTTTAATATTAACATTCTTGTCCCCATTGTGTTCCATAATCAAATTTCCAAAAATTATTAACGTTGGTGGTCAAACCGACTCAAACTTGAAAATACTATAACTCGATTGGCATGTTTTGTTAAACAAGTGTTTATTTAGAATGAATATCTTTATTAAAGAATAATAATTACATTATTCATAATTTTTATGATACTTATCCATGTTATAATATTTATATATAAATGGTGAAAATTTAATTGTAAAATAAAACATGTTTCATCGTGGATGCCTTAATTCGCACTTATGCACAATTAGTGTTCTCTCTTATCAACACATAAGGGGGTCATTGTGGATGGTAATTATAAATTATAGAATCATAATAATTTGATATATATAATATTTTTTCTTCTTTAAAACAACACATTTTATCTGTGTAATAAGGTAAAATAAAAACAAATGGTGTCATATCTTGCAGGTGGTAGTTCATGCAATGTACTAATGATGATTGTTTTTTTCTAAGTGGATAAAAATAAATAAATGTGTGTTGTGTCAAAAAAATAAAAATATGGTTATAATAATGATATATAATTAATCATATTATTATGTTTATATTATTTTCAAAAAAAAATGTGATTAATATTAAATTTTTAAGAGAAGATGACACTTATGTTTGAGATTTGATTTTTTTCTCTCGATAAGCATTTTTAATAATTGTGTGATTCAAATTAATTTGACTTACCAGATTATTATGTTGTTTCGATATATTTTAATTTATATTAAATTTCAGAGTATCAAGGAGTAATTTTTATTTGTGTTTCTTTTTAATCATTTTTATGTGATCCCATTTTATAAGAGAGGAAAATCGAACTTTTAGAAACAACACTTATATTTTAATAAATCCATGACACTATTCATACTGAATGCCTCAATTGTTTAATAAATTATCATTTTATGGTGTTTTATTTATGATACATAATCATCAATATATTTACTCACTTTTTATAATCATTTTATAATAATTTAATCGTTATGTTTTTTCCTCTTTTACATTTCAAATAAGTGGCTTGTATTTAATTTTTTTTAAATGTAAATTAACCCATGTAATGAAATTTGTATTATGTGTAAAAATATTTTAGTATATTTAACTCATTTAAAATTATATAAATATTAAATTTAAATTTAAAATTTAAAAATACAATTTGAAGAAAAACATTTTCAGTAGAAAAATAACATTTTTTACACTATAGATTCTTAATCTTATTTAGTTTTGATTTAATTTAAATTTAGTGTTAATATGAATATTTATATTTTTAAAAAATTATATAAAATTAATTATTTAATGTTTTGAAATTTATTTATTTGATAAAAATTCCATGATTTTAATAAAAGAACAACTTTTAAATTAATATTTCATCATTATCCTGGTGATTTTCATTTATCCTCAAAATATAATATTTATACATAAAAATTAAATTGGATAAATTAAAAATTATAAAAATTAATACCTCAAATATTATAATTTTTTTTTAAATTTACATTATATTTTTATTGAAATTATTCTTTTCATTAACATGTCTAATGCATAAAAACATTTTTTTGAAAGATTTTATTATTTGAAAAAATTGTTTTTGGGGGTGATAGAATTATCAATGATAGTTATTGCAGTGAATTTAAAATATTCCATATAATTTAAAGATATTTTATTTAAAAAAAATAATTATTATTTCCTGATTTTATAATTAATTAGAAAAAAAATAGTTCAAAATAATATTTCAATAAAAGTCATTCTAAATTTTCAAATTAAAGACCATGGGTTTATAATTTTTTTTAATTATATTAATTTATAATATATAATTTTATAATATTATATGTTTCAAAATCATTAAATGTATTTATATAATAAAATAATTTCAAAAAAGTGATTTCATTAATAGGTATTTTGGTTATGAACATAAAAATAATTTATTTTAGAAAAATAATAATATTTCAACGTATGGTAATTTTTTTATATTTGAAAATATAATTTTACATTATCAAATTTAAATTGTCAAATTTTCAAATATATATTTTTAAAAGTAATTATACAATATAATAAAATTGTAAGTTATTAAAAATAACCATTTAAATAAAACCACATTTTAATTATTTACATTCTAAAGTAAATTACAATTTATAATTGTTTTTTCATAGTTTATTAATATTCATTGATAATTTCATCTAAATATTTTGTGTTGTTTATAATCGGTGTAAAATGTGGCACAATTTATAGAATATAGTATATCTTTTAAAGAATCCAATATCTCATGTCGTTACTTTCTACTCTCTTAATTAAATTACATCAACCCAATTATAGTAATCTTTTTCTAAAGGAATAAGCCAAGAGATCTAAGAGAAACTAAATATATATCTTATAATATGATATCTACCTCATTATCCTTTTTAATAATAGAAAAATACATATCCAAAATATGATTTATAAGTGTTTGTTGGGACTTACCACTCACATTTTCTTTTCTATGATCATGATTCAACCAAATACTAAATCATTAGACATTATGATAATATCCAAAAAATAATAGGATATGTTAAGAAGAATTTTCAATCATAATATTTCTTCTCCAATTTCTCCATCATTGTAACCTATGATTCTTTCTTTTTAACTATGCCATACTTGATTAATCAAATAACTCTCATAGTTCTTCATGGGTTACATTATGTTGGGATATCATGTGATTATCATCCTAACTAATCAAAATAGGAAAGAAATTAATCCTTTATATTGGTTCATAAATATAATAATATCGACCTTATAATATCCTCCATGAGTTTCTAGTTGAGTGTTGAGTCTTAGTTATCTACATCTTGCATTAGGGTGATGATCGAGTCGATGCTCAACAAACCCTTTTCGGGGTGATTAACCCTATGAGAATTTGTGACACAACTGCTTCCAAATTAAAATATCTACTAATGTGTGTGTGTCTATGAAATCAACTTACTCATTTATTTGAAAATATTTCAATAAATAATCATATACTGATACTAATTTTATTGTTTTTTTAAGGTTCTCTAAAAATAGTTCAATATTTTACTAAGTATTTTCCAAAAATAATTAATGTAATATCCAAAATAACAAAATAATTTTCTTAAAACAAATTAATAAACCCATGATTAATATTATTTAAATGATTAATTTATAGTATAATATAAATAGTACATGTCACAAAAATACACACATCCCAATGACCTAGTAGTTTATTTTCTTTGAGATTAGCTCCATAAATAACAGATTTAACAGAACCTGGAAACCTTTATCAATAATCAGGGTCTTATAGGCCCTTTCAATTCATCTAACATGATAGAATCTCTTTAATAATATTGTCTTTAGAAACATAAGGAAGGGGTAATCTCAATTTCTAAATGAATGAAATATATATAATAAATTATTAGATAAAAAACATGAAGGATAGTTTGAAAGGGATATAGTTAAAATAATTAAATCCCAAAAGAATAAAAATAATAAAAAAACATGAGGGGGAGACAGATGATCATAGTAACATAATTAAGGAACTATAAAGGAAGTGACATATATTAAAATAAAATACAAATTATTATACGAAATTTAATCATTATATGATAGTGTGGAATACATTATAAATAATATATTATCTTGAAAAATATGTATAACAAGATATTAAACAGGGAATGGTGTAATAACCAAAAAACATTGGATTCCTTATCATTTTCAACTATGATATATTCTATCCTATTCATATATAAAAATTTTAATATAGATAAACACTATCACACTCACCCATGATAACCTAGATACTAACTATCATGTTCACACATAAATTTTTTTGTATAGATTAACAATATCACATTCATGATTTATAAACGTAGATGATATCTAACATATTCACATGTTATTTTTTAGATTGTAACACCATAAAACTCACTCATATTGTACCTACATACTCACAAAATACTTTACATGTAAAATTTTGAGTAAATATTACTTCTAACACCATTATCCTTTTTGGACCTAGCTACTCAATGAAATATTCATGTATTATATTTTTAGTAGTGATTAGTTCCATCATACTATGAAATTATGAATCAATCTATGAATTAAAATCCTTCCATGTAAAATTAAAAGTTGGGAATAACCAAGTAAAACTCCCCATTAGTGAACCCAAATACTCGCTAACTTGTTCACCAAAATTTTATATCCCCTGAGGTGTAATACCTTACCCAATTAATCAGAGGGATGTATATGTCCCACTATCCTCATAATAGATACATTTTATTTTATCAAGAAAAAAAAACATTGAACATATCACAAACAATCCATGGAAATATAATGGATTTTAAATATATTAAAAAAATATCACATAATGCAGAAATAAGAAATAAAATTAAATCATAAAACACATTGTGTAGAAAAAATATAATAACAACATATATTATGTTATAAAAATATACCTCACAAAAAATAATCATTGTAGGGTATGCATAATTGAAAATTACAAAATATTCATATAACCATTTTAATGTATTGATGTGCAATTTACATTCAAAAAAATTATAAAGGGAAAGAGTAGAACTTTTAAAACATTATTATAATGAATTACTAATAAAAGATCATTAAATATACATAATGGTTTGAAAAAAGGAATGTGAAAATACATTGAATTTTTTTAATAGTGACCTTATCATTTTTAACATTAAAATTGATTAATTATTTCAATAAAATAATCTTAATTAAATTGATGACATTTATTTCAAACAAGATCACTAATAATTGAAACCTGGAATATAAAAAATATTTAAAATGAAATAAGATAGAATTTTTTGAAGAATTTTTTTAAATGAATATTTAATAATAAAAAATTGAAATATATATAAATTTTATCATGAGAAAATATGGAATGGATGATAAAACCAGATTATCATGAAAAGAATAGAAAAATATTTGAACAATTTAAAATAGGATTTTTTGACAAACGTCATCATTTATAGGAAAATTAAAACATTATTTAAAATTACATTATAGAATATGTATCATTAGATATATTAATAAATTTTGATTCCCTTAGGTAAATGAGAACATTGGAAGAAGGTAAAAAAATGAAAAGAGCATAAAACTCTGTTAAATGTAAAGTAATTTATTCTTATAAAATAAATTTTAGTGATATAATAGAATTATTAAGGAATAAAACATGTTTGAAACATTATTTACCTATAAAAGAAGTCGTAATATTCAATATAAATACATCATAGGTTACAATATATCAATCTTGAATAATAGTAGATGAATAAGAGTGAATATGGCTTATGCAAGAGATTTGATTAATGAAAATCCTTTAAAAGTTAAATTATTGTTAAATAAAAGGTCATTGTATCTTCCTAAACATATAGTTAAATAAATAACATGAAATAAATCATATATTATGCTAGAATAAATTATTAGGTTGAATATTTATTGTAGAAATAAGGAATTGTGTGATAATAACAAAATATGTCTCAAAGAAGAGATTATGAAATATAAAACCCTTATAGATTATGAAACATTCAAATGAAAAAAAACATGAAAGTGATAGATTTTGGAATTGAAGATAAAATACCATTATTTGGATAATTTAGGATATTTAAAAACCAACAGTTATTACACAGAACATTTAAATGATAATAGGTTCATAATGTAAATTGTTTCTTAAAGAAAGGGAACTTTTGATGAAACCCTTATATCCTTGGTTAAAATTCAAACACAAAAAATGAAATGAAGATGATTTAATCAATCATAAATATACATGAATAAAAATTTTATCATTATTGTTTGAAAAAAAATATTAAAATATAATCTGAATAAATATGAATTGGATCATAAATACAAACTATGTCTCAAGGAAGAGAAATTGAGATGATATTCCTTATATATTTTCTTTTTTTGGTAAATGACAATCTTACCTCTTTTAAAATAATAATAGATAAATTAATATCCCATTTTGGAATATTTATCTTAAATATGACCAATATATAATATATATAATATTAATTTTCATAATTATATTTTTTATTTATAGCATATTACAAACATATATAATAATTTTCAATATCATTAATCCATCATTTGATATAAATTTAATTTTTTCTAAATCATGTAATATTACTTTATATATAACTTATATTTATTCATTATTTTATTATTTCATTTACTATGTGTTTGGTTACATTATGTGAAAAAATTTAGAATAAATTATTTTAGTAATTTTAGTGAACGAAAATGTTACATTAATAATATGATAATATATTAAATATAAACATACATGAACATATTATTATAGTTAATTTTTAACTATATTATAATAATATTAGTTTTCATGTTCTAATTATCATATTTATTCATATTTTAATGCAAAGATAACATAAGTAGATAAACTGACCAAAACATGAACTCATTCTAACTAAATTGGATAAAATTTATTTTAGGTTATTTATTTTGATATAATATCATTGTAACAAAATTATAAATATATTATTTTTATTTTTATTATATTTTACCATATATTTTTATTTTTCTATAATTTAAAAAAATATAAATGCTAAATGAAAAGTATTTCCTCAGAGAGGATGTAATATCTACATAAATATGATCAGTATTCCCATTTCTAAATGTTCAATAGAGATACAATTAGATAATAAATTTATGTTTTCAAATCATAATTATATGAGATAATTTTTATTCATTCATTATTTTTACTATTAATACAATCTCTAAAATGAGGCAATGAAAAACAAATAATGATTCTTTATTGATCAGTAGTTTTCAAAACTCACTAATGATGTTCTCTTTTTTTTTCTATGTAAATTAAGATAAATAAGATGTCGATAGAAACTAAAATATTATAATTATATTATTTATAATTAATAAATTATATTATTATGGTGATAATATTTTTTTATACAATTTGAAGGTGAAATTATTAAGAGGTGATAACACATATGTTGAAGACCTGATTTTCCCCTTTGAAGTTTCAATAAAATTGAATGGTGTAGGATAAATATGATTGAACAATGGCCTATAATTATTGTAGAAATTACTTGGGAGATTAATATTTTACATTTTAATTTAAAAATTAAAATAATAAGTTTGTATTTGAAATGGTGTATGTGATCTTTTTTTATAAGAGAAAAAAGTGAACTTTTGGGAAAACACCTGATATTTTATTAATATCATGACACTATTCCAATTTCAATGGCTCAAATATTTATGAATAATTTTTTTGGGATTAATATTAATCAATAAATTGGAAATTATATCATTACAAAAAAAATTGAACATGTTAAAATGATTTTATTGACTTATTTAAGATTTGATACATTTACAATTATACTAGGTAATTAATTGTTAACAATGTTATTTCATGTTTTATTAAATATATAAAATAAAACTTATAACCAAATATTTATTTTCAAAAACCAAATTTAAGATATATTAAATTAAATTAAATTTCTAATTATTATAATAATCTACTTTGAATTGAAACATGTATTGTGTAGAAAAATAATTTTAGTAGAAAAATGACATTTAGAAAATTATGTATTCTTAATATTTTTTAGTTTTAATGAACAATTAAATAAATCATTATTTAAATATTTATATGTTTTGAAAAAATATTAGATAAATTATTTAATGTTTTAAATATAATTTTTTGATATAAATTCATTGAAATTAGTTAAATAATAATTTTAAAATAATTATTTAATCATTATTTTGGTTAATATAAATAATCCTAATAATAAAGATATTATACATAACAATTAAATTCCACATATTAGAAAATATTTTCATTATTATCATACATATAAGTATATTTTTGTCAAATTATATTTATATTTTTTGATATATTTATCTTAACGCTAACATGTGCAACACATAAAAACCCTTTTTGAAAAAGTAAAATTATAAGAAAACATATTTATGATTTTGATAGAATTAATAATGTAATTTATTGTTATTAATTTAAAATATTTATTATAATTGAAATTTAATTTATTTAAAAATAAAATAAATAAAATAAATCACTTCATATTGTTATAAATAAAAAATAAAAGTATAAATAATGTTTTCATTGAAACACTAAAAAAATTGAAAAATTATTGACCATGGGTTTATAAATTCAAAATAGTATATTATAAAAACTATTTTGCATTATACTACTTTTTGGTAAAATAATTTAAACTACTCCAATGTATATATGTTGTATATAATTTCATACAATTAATGGCATTAATCAGTAAGTTTACTATTCAACTGAAAATCAATAATTTTAGAAAAATCACAAAAATTAATACTATGAGATTTTTTCAATGATTAATTCAAAAATGAAGATTTTATTAGAAAATTTATATTTTAAATATTTTCAATATCGGTCTCTAGAAGAAAATATTTTTTATAAGGAATATTACTTGTATTGAAAACAACACGTTCAATATTTACTCTTATGATTTGTTTACACTCTAAAGGAAATAACAATTGATGATTTACCATTTTAGTTTTTATTATAGCATCATGAACAATTTATTTGAAATATTTTTTTGTTTTTTGTGTTAGTTTTATCATGTTAAAAAATTTATAGAATATTATATATATTTGAAATGATCCAAAAGAATGGGTCAATACATAAACGCTTTCTTATAAAGGTAGTCATGGAAACCATTAGAATATATGTTGATCATTAAATATTATTATGAAAAGTAGAATTATAATGGAGTTATGAATTATTAATCTCATTAAAAATTAAATCTTAATCGGAACCAATATTGTACCACAAATGAATAGTTTCTCTTGAATAAAAACCAAAAACTTTACATCAATAAATGAAACTACTAAAATATTGAATTAGTTTTTTGAATGATGAATCCATTTTTATTGAATAAAATAAACCTAAGTATCATATATTATTTCTATTTACTACTTCCCTGTATTGTTAATATTCATTATTATTTCTGAATTACATATTAACATGATATGGTGGTCATGAATCTATGACAATTTTTTTCATTTCCATTACCAAAAGTGTCACTATAACATTCAAAATTTGTGACATGTTTTAAATCTTCTTCATATAAAAACAACTTCTTATTTTTGAGCCTTTTATTTCAATCCAATCTTGTTCTCACAATTTCTAGGATAATTTTTCACAATATTTATTGAAATATCAAATTTCACATTGTTATTACTTTTATATCTTATGGATTTATATAATATATTCATTAATAATACGGTTAATTAATTTATATTAATATTTTTTTGTTTATGAAATTTTTTTTATTATCCAATCCTTAATAAATGAATTTCATCGAAACACATAAATTATGTAATAATGGATTCATTTTAAAATATAACACATCTGATTTCCATTTTTCATTCGAGTTTCCATATTGTTAAGGTTTTTATTTCTCATTTATTAATAATATCTCTAATAAATAATGGATGAAACGAAAGACTTATAAAACTATTCATTAGTACTCCATTTAATGAAGACATGGCTCTGATCTTTATTATTAAATGTGATATTACGAAATATCCCATAGTACAATTTCCTGATCAATAAATATTTGTTTAATACATATTTTGACATTCTCAACCAAAAAAAGTAATAAATTTTACTAATTGTTTTCAATTAATGATTGTGAATTCTTGAAATTTATGATATATATGTTTAGATTTATATAAATTTTTCTAGACCATTTACATGAAATAGTTTACACATAAATTTTTGAACTATGTATAGATGATTTTCAAAATTTATCATGTTTAATGTTAAATAATTTCCTTGTCATTTTTAACCAAATAAGAACCCATGTTGAATACTAAATATATTTATCTCATGATGTTCCTTCACACTAATCTTATTTTTAGATTTGTATTTTCATTATGATTTAATAAACCAATAATTTACTCAACAAAACATTGTAAAATTCAGTCTTATAGTTAATATTACTCAATTATAAATATGGAATCATGTATTATATAAATATTTTTTGATTATAATGACCCATAAAAATACATTCTATATATTATAATGACTTTTTTTTCCAATGAAAACATGAGATAATTTCTTTCACAATACCCATGAAAACAAATTCTACTATAATAAATCATCTTGGAAAATATAATGTTTTATTATTCTTCCATATATACCTAGGAATCAAATTTCATCTTATACATAGAATATTTACCTCACTAATTATAGTTTTTTTGAACCAACATACTTATTGTATTGATATAAAAATATCTGATACTCATACGATATCTAATACCAAGAAATTAAAACAATAATATCCCATATAATGATTAATATATAGTAAGTTGAATCCTTTAATTTCATCTACTTCAATATTTTTTTTTCTATTACATTGACATACCATTCCACTTGATAAAAAAATTGGTTTATGTGTTATATTTTACCACATTATTTTTGGTTTCATAGAATAATGTTATGACATATCCATTAGGGACATTCATTTTATTTCCCTGTTCAGACATTCCCTCATATTATTCACTATAAGTTCTAAAGAATTAACTATATTTATGTCATCATCTTCATATAGGATCTTACTCAAAATATATTGATATGATATCCCAATAAAATTAATTTTTGAATGCTTATGGATACTATGATAACTTTTTGAAATTGATGGAAGAATTGGTTTTATAGAAAGATCATGATTCAAATTTATATTAAGTCGTGTTTAATGGACCCATAATTTTTTTCATGTCATTATTTGCTTAATCCTAAAAATCATCTCAATGATGAGACAACATGGAATAATCATCAATTTCATAATATTGATTTTAAAAATCCTTAGAAATTGAAGATAACAATATGACATAATCAGTATTTGTGACATATATGGGACGCTATGATATTACATTTCAATTATATTTCTAATGTGGATCATCAGGTTGTGGGTACTCCCACACACACAATATTCATTCATATTTTAGTACTACGTGTAAGATCCTATATCTCTCTTTGGATATAAGTGTCAGTTTCGATTTTTTGTTGTTGTGAACTATTGATTGAAGTGTCCAGGTTTTATTACATTCTATTTTTTACAAAATGTAATTTTATTATATTAGTACTTTTATCATTATTAGTGATTATTATTCACCAAAAAGTTTTTAATCTTAAATTCCTCCAACCATTTTATGAAATCATACTATCCTTTTACTATTATATTTTTAATATTTTTTTGCATTATTATTATAGTGGAAAGGATCCTTGAATTTTCCCATTTAAATTCTAAGATAGAGTTTAACAACTACATTGAATGTATCAAAGTAGGATTTTTTAAATCGGGCCAGATTAACTCATGACACATTGATCTGTTCAGTAGAGTCTCATATCCTAAAAATCATAAAATTTATTTAATGAGTTATTTTCCTATAAAGTTCAAACAAACTAGTAATGGATACATCTTCAATGAAACTTTTAGTTCATTCAATTAATCACATTCATAGGAATAACCCAACTCGAATATGAACATTTAAATAGGGATGATAATTTCATCAAATATACCATTTTTTTCAAACTCAAGAAATGTAATTAATTTTATGAAATTAAATTTTATTGATAATCTTTATAGTTTTCTCTTTGAAAGATATTTTTTCCTATTTATCATTCTTGTTACTATTATTAGACAAGCATCATAACTATGATTTAAAAGGAAAACAATTATCATGTGTCTTAATTTTATTTATTCATGGTATTACACAATTTTATGTGTTCATGTGTATAAACAGATAAAAAAATTATAAACCATGCATATGATAATAGTAATAATAATAATAATAACATGATCATGAGATTCTAAAATATTAGTAAATCAATAGAGTGAATAATTTTATAATAAAAACCATAGGCTAATACCTTGAGTCATTCTTGACATGCATTTCAGTTAACATCAAGCTTCTATTTATTTGACTTCTTTGTTTTCATGTCATATTTCAAATCAAACTAATCCATTTTGGAAACCTCTAATAATTAAAATATATAGAAAAAAACATGTCTGGTGTAATCGAGATGAGGAAATGCATTTATTGATTGATAATGTTGAATTGTAATACATTATACATTTAATGATGGAGAGATGATACAAATATTTACTAAAAAGATATTTAATAACTTATTACTATAAAAAAAATCCCATTCTAAAATTTCAAATTACATGACTAAAAAGGTTTATCAATTAGAGGATACTCTCAGTAAATGAATAGTCAAAATGAAATAGTATTTCATAATAAAAATTAAAATATCTAAAACTAAACATGAGGGTACATTTAATGAATTTTTATATAATAAATTATTTTTATAAATTATTGATATATACAATGGCACTCATATTTATTTATTAAATTCTATAAAAATAAATTCAAAATTATTTGTTTTATTGAATTTTTTGGGTATCTTTTGGACTTGAGCATGTCCCCATATAGTAAATATGACCAAAAATGGGGTTATTAGAATGTGTTGGATCATGACTATCCCATCCCAGGGCAAGTGAATTTGTTGGACATCAGGTCTAATGCGGGGTGTGTTCCCCCACATAGTATGGACATGAGAGTAACAATTATGTTGAACCTAAAAGTGGTATCTCATAGAAATAAATAAGAAACATTTTTATATTATTTCTGAAATCTATAATTGTTGCGGGTGAATTCCTAAAACACCCCAAACACCCCAAATAAAATGGGTGCATAATGTTAAAGATAGGTAGTGAATCCACCTATGACATTTAATTTCTCCATTAAATACCAAACCAATTTAAAAAAAAATTCTTTTTAAGAAAAATATTATCCATTCTGGTACATAGAAAATCCCCTGCCACCCCCAATCAACTTTTATCTACATAAATATATTTAAATATAATATATATATTTAAATGTTTTTTATATCCAAAATCCTTTATAAATTTTATCAATTATAACATGATCTTATAAACACTGATTGATGCATTGTAAGTTGAATTATGAATATATAAAAACTTAATTTTTTTATCCTAGAAATTTTAATTAAAATTATTTTTAAAACAAATTTTTGTTATCATTGATACTAATTTAAGGATCCAAGGTGCTACGTATATATAGAAAAAAATAATTTAAGGAAAAATTAAACATTATTTTTGTCATAACATGTAATGTAGTATATTGCCTCAGAGATTCACCCATGGGTCATGAAAAATTTAATTTAATCATGAATGAATAAAATGATATGAAAATGTAAATATTAATATATTTTTTCCATAATTCTTTTTTGATATTCTTATTATTTTTCCATAGCTCTATGGGGCCAAGAAACCACTATATCACATAAACATGCACCACAATTATATGATCATGTTTTTTGATTCTTGAGTTATTTAATAAGAAATAAAATAGATTCAATACATTGATTCAATTTCATGATGGATATGAACTCGATCGGAGGATGAGAGATCCATCCCACCTTATTCTTCCTTGGATATCCCTCTCTTAAAATTGAGTGGCCAATGAAGAGGATAATATATATTTATAAATTGTTGATGATGATGAATCTAAGATTTCATTTATATTCTTAGGTTATAATTTCTAAAATTTTGGTTTAGTGCCTACAATATTATAAACTTTATTTTAGAAACCTCTATATATGTATATCTTAATTTAATTTTTAACAAAATCCAAAAATATTTTAACAATCACATATAACACTTTAGCATGTCTTTTGATAAAATAAGTACCATTAAATCAGCTCATTACTCTTGTAATTGCATAATGAACCATGAATATGTATTATTTGGTCAAAAAATAATATTCTCTCATAAACACATTTAATTATATTTCTTCAAAATATCCTGAGAAATTAATTTATTTATTATTTAAAAAACTAAAAATATAATTGAATTGTTAAACTTACTATCATTTATTCTCAGATGTTTACCGACACATGAAAATGGCGTCCACTACATCCAAAATTCATATTCAACAAAAAGGTGAATCTTATAGATACAATATTTTGGTGACCCACTAGGCCTTTACGTAAATAATAGTGATTCATTACTACATAAAAGGAGTGATATCTAGTAACACATCATAAACCCTATGGGGGATTCATAATTCTTAACTATGAATAATACCTAGGAATGTGTTATGTGTAATATAATCTTTATGTCTAGTAATATCATATAAATTTGACTCTCACATTATGAAATCATTATTAAATGATTAATTTATTCTAATAATAAAATTTTTATTGTGATTAAACTTCATATACCAGGGACATGGATTAAATAAATGTAACACCATCCTGATCAACTAGGAATTAGATATCTCTTCCATTGGAAATTTTAAATCATGTGTTATTAATTATTTAAATTCCACACCACCAATTAAACACCCCTCCCATGATACATTAGAACAAAAAATTTACAAGTATTTTAACTTTCAACAATGTTCATGACTAAATGGTACAGAAAAATAATTATAGCTATCTTGGAAAACAATATAAATAAAAAAATAAAGTGTCCCCAAAACAAGAGTTGTTCTTATCAGTGGTAATGTCATTAGAATTTCCATTATATAAGACTACAATATGATAAATTCATTTTCATGGTGTATGTGAACCATATTATAAATGTTTTACTATTACTATCTCAATTTCTCAAAGTTGTCATTATATATGGGAACTACTATAATCATTTTAAAAAATTAAATTATTTTAATTGATTTACCATGTAAATATGGGATACATATGAATCAACACTATTGTGGCCATAATACATCATGAATAACCCTATATATACACTATACAATTTTCAAAAGTATTACTCATGTTCGGTCTAGGGAACCCACATCCCCAAAACATAATGATATAGTCACATATTAAAATTGGAGGGCATGATATGTGATGTGGTTACTATAACCATAAGCTATGTTAATTCAAGTATTATATTAGGGATATGATATAATTAGAATAATAGTAATAATTATAGATGTTTTTCTTGAGGGAATCAATGATCAGGGGTCAGTAACCATTAAATTACATTTTAATATATTTTATACAGACCTTCTGAACTAACACCTATGTATAATGTAAATAAACTCTTATATTTTCCAAGATCAATAATCCTCTAAATAGTATTTGTAATTTTACTAGGAAATTTTATTGGACAATAATATATTTATTTCATTCTAATTTAGCCTTATATTTATTCTAGGTAATAAAAGGGATGAGGGTCAGTGGGTAGTATCTCATGGTTTTATCAATACACACATTGTGTGTTTTCTACTTGATAATATTGATATCTTTTATTTTCTTTTTAATTCAATAATTATTCTCTGGCAATGTGAGGTGAAATCATATCAACAAAATAATCACCATTTGTATAGTATCCTATAATTGATGTCTTTTTACTTAGTGAGTACAATTTAACTTTCCTTTAGTAGATTAATGGATTTAAATTTTAACCAATAAAGATGATGTTTTAGGTTGAATATATTTATACAGATGTTTTATAGGGTTTTATGTTGTAAATTTTGAATGAAAATAATGTTAATGTTCAAGATCATACTGCTTCGACCAAAACGATGTTTGACGTTTCATGTCTAACGTAGAGGAAAAAAGACTAATGTGAATTTATTTGAATCATGACAATTAAATATTTCATAGAAGAAAAATGATAGTTAATATTTTAGTAGATAATGGATTGGTGAAACCCGGATAAGAATTTCTGTGGACCCATGTTTGTAAAGTTTAATTATGGGAGAGTTTAATTTTGATTATGGCCATCATGATCATATCAATGGTATAACATTTGGAATTCAATAAATCTCCGACTAATAATCATGTTTCACATCTAGTTGTAAGGTGATAATTAACTCAATGTATAATGTGACCCCAACACAAAAACAAGAAAACTAGGGTAGAAAATTATACATATGGATTTAGGACATAAATAATGTGAAAAGTTAAGGATGGGCATGGAAAACTATATGGGAGAAAGATCTAATAGTTAATCAACAAAATTGAATAGAGAGATAAATATATCTAAATCCTAACAGTAGTTTTTTAATTCCATAAGTGATGAAGTGGAATGTGAATATTGAGGATGAACACTAGATGAAATCAAAAGATGAGTTCCTGGAAAGATTTATTATGTTCGAATGGGAATATAATATCATTACTTTTGAGTGAAAAAATAGCATTGGTTTGTAAAAGGTAGGTAAAAAGTAGACTCAAAAATGTCATTACTCATAAGACAAGTTGTAGGGGCACGATTCTTGAAATACATGGACAACACATTACTTTTGCGGAATACTTAATACATAACAAAAAAACACACACAAGGACCGTAATAGTTTAGTGTCTTTGGAAACTCGGAACATAATCTTCTAATCGTGGTGAAAGATCTTCAACATCTCCCATAATGATCTTCCCCTTTTTTCCCTTACCTAAAACCTTTATTTATTTCCTGGGGAAAATAAAATATAAAAAGGGTGAGCTGAAATGCTCGGTAAGGGAAAACATAGAGAACATAAAACAATCCATAATCATTTGAAAGAAAAAACTTGAACATGAAATCAAACATTAAAACATTGAGCAAAGGCACAAATCATGGAAGTACGTAAGGAATATATCCAAAAGGAACATCAATCATGATAAAAAATCATGGGAATAAAACTTTTAATTATGGAAGAACATTATGATTTCCATAGTAGCCAAGGCATTGCTGCCAGGACCATCTTAGTGGACAAAGTCCCTTTCTGAATCGAGTTCACTCCTCGTTTCAGTCCTGTAACACGGAACCGGATTAACATTCCATTCCAGAAATGTCTATCTAATGAGATATAAATCTTTACCCAATTCATTGGAGGGATATATAGGACCCATCCATCTCATAATGAAATCATTCTTACTTGTGCCACAAAATAAACTTAAAATATTCATCATAACCCAATGAATAAAATGGGTTTCATAAACATCAACCCATCATCACATAATCCATATAAATCAAATGGATATTTCATCATAAGAAAAGTGAAACCATGTAAATCATAGAGACATTATACATGAATCATAAACATATGAAGTAATGTCATCTTAGATGGAAAATGGTTTTGATAAAACACTTGAAATGAAATCTTGAGGAAAATATCCTTTATTCTCCAAAAGTATTTTCCTTTAACAAAATTCCATTCAATTTTAAAAGAAAATGATTGTGTTGAAAATTTTCATGAAATCTATTGGAGGAAGCTTCATGAAAATAAGGAATTATAAAACCGTAAAAATCCTTTCATGCCGTATAAGTTAAAAAATCATTATCCTCGTACTTTTATCGGAAAATTCAAAAAGTACCTCGTAACGTAAAAAAAAAGATTCCTTACATATCATGTAGTAAAAGAAAAAATGGGTAAAAAGGACAATAAACACACATAAAAACACTTTTATAAAACATAGACTTGGATGATAACAATAACCCCAGTAATTACTTACGAATAAACAATCTCGGATAAGAATGAGATTGGAAAAGTTATCCCTTACCTTAGGTCTAATATGCTTTGTACGTATCCAAACCTCATGTATAATGATTTAAATAATGTCATTGACTTATTAAAGAATCATATTCATTGTTATGATATCATATATGGTTCACTTATGACTTTATATTACCCATTCTTTTGTAAATTAATGTTAAAGTAGCGTTTTGGGTAAAATCATCTTATTTATCGTACTTGTTTGGACTTATTGTTCTTGATGTTATTATTACATATATCGTGATTTACTTACTTCCAAAATTTAAATCATGATTTATATATCATATAAATTCATTATATATCCAGCATATACAAGCATTTATAATAGTACATAACATATGAAGGTAAGAAATGAAACGCACCGTTCATGGAGACGTTAAGCCGTACGTACGCATGAACGCTACCTTCATTTCTATTTCTTATTTTAATGGAATTAAAACAAAATGATACATAGGTATATTATAATTCCAGTATAATATCATATATAATATCATTAACTACATCCTTTATACATCCCACATAATGTATTGACGAATCACATCACTTTGAGGGGGCGGTAGTCCGCACTTCCTCAAATGAGATTATCGTATTTACCGACAATGGAAACCCTAAAGGCATGATATAATTGGGAAGTAAAGAAGAATAAGGAAATAATAAACATAATATATATTATATATAAATACAGTTCCATCATAATGGCCACCATGAGAGGCGGTAGGAAAAATCGAACAATCATCGTTTCGTGAGGTGTTAGTTTTCCATCACAGAAGCATTATGTTCTTCATCCATTAGATGGAGGTGTGTGTAAGTGTAGTTTGAATCCTTCTCATAAAATCATCCTAGTATATTTAGGAAATTGGTGTTGTTACAAAATAATGAATTAAAAAGATTTTAGGGGTTGGAGAAGTAGAATAAAAGAAAACAACTTAAGAGAAATTGTTACCTTTAATTTTGGTAACATCCTTTGGTTTGAACCAAAAGGACTTCTTGGAGAGTATTCTGCCTAATTTAAGGCTTCAAAGGGGAGGAGAGGGATGTAGGGAGCTTAGTTGGGCAGAGTGTGGATGAGCCGAAAGGCTTGAGAGGTGTGAGGAATTTCATATAAGTGGTCTCCTTTTATAAGGGAGAGGAGGGTCTCTTTAGGAAAGTGTGAAAATGTTATTTTATTAAAAACTTATCTTCGGTTTCAAGAGGTCCAAAACACATTAATGTTGAATATAAGATGACTCATATTCGAAGTAAAATCATCCAATTGGAATTGGACATTTTTTGGATTATATTTTAATCATTATAATCTTATTTATTTAAATCATTTCTTAATGAGGTAAACACTACATCATTATTGTTTCATAAATAATTTAATTCATTTTTAGTCTAAAAATTATTAAAAAATACCATGATTTAGGGAATCTTTTTATATTTCCAAAGAATATTTATATTCAAAAATATAACTTATATAACCCCTTATAAAAATTAATTACTAAAAGATTTTTGTTAAAGTCAATTTTGTCTTTACATTAAATTAATTAATCCAAATCGTCATTTTCCCTACCAAGGGGCTCATTGGGGTCCCCAAATCGGCCCAACGATGCCCATGGTCGGCCAATACTCATCAAATAAGGTTAGGACAAGTGTAAAGGTAATTTGTAATTATTATAATATTCTTTTAACCTTGAATTACCCTTTTTACCTTTAACCGCAGTAAATAAATATTACCGTAGTTACAATTCATAATATATAAAAAGTAAAAGTAACCTATTAACATAATTTAGACCCAATTATTCCAAATATGAAATCCATTTTTAAAAAATTCAAAACACCTAATTTGCAGTAATTAATTTAAAATTAATCCCGTTGTTAAGCGAATAGGTTTTAAAAGTTAAAACATTGCCAAAGATTGAATTGATTTAACCTATGAATTAAATATAAAATCTATGATAATGACATAAATTATATTAAATGGTAAAGATATATTCAATTTATACTTTAAAACCATTCAATATTATAATTTAACTATATAAATTATTATGATGAAAAAAGTTGTTTTTAATTAAAATATAGCATGTTTTTATTATTCATTAAAATATGAAAGTTATCAGAATAATATGAAAATTTTTTCCAAAGTAAATTTTTATATCCTAATTCCAAAGAATAATTTTATTTTGTAAAATTTAACTTATAAACATGTCAAAAACTATATTTAATTTGGGTGCGCCATCAAAAGGCGGCAAAACTGCATTTTTTGAAAAATACTTATTTTACACGAAATATTTATTTTGTTCTCATACCATGTTCTAGAAAATGTGTAAGATGAATAATAATGTTATAAAATTCAAAATTTAGTTAATACTATTCATAACGTCTAGTTCATAATAATATTATAATAATATATCATTGTTTAGTAAAACCCGGTATTGCGTACAACACACGCTATTGAGGAAGGTCACGATTGCGTGTAATGCAATCAAAGTCAGGGTTGCATGTTGTGCAAGAATCCTTAGTTGTTTCGAATAACATAATCCAACCATATTTCATATAATGACCCATACTTTACATACATTGTTATTACTTCGAAATTGAATCACACTTATTACAACATATAACAAAACCATGAAAGCACTGTATAGGTATAGTGTCTTTAGAAACTGGGAAACATAAACAACTGGTTCATAAAGCGTCTACACTGTATCCCATTTAGTTCATCATATCTATAGTCCCTTTTGGCATATCTTACTCAATAACCTTCTTCCTGACCTGTGGAAAGAAAACATACAAAAGGGTGAGCTCAAATGCTCAGTAAGGGTAAACAAAAGAAATATCAATCACATCATATTCATAAAAACATAACTTTTGTAAATCTTAACCGGCAAAAGAGAGCATAATTTCATAACATGTGATAAATCATAGTAGTGAAATGTAATCACAATAATCATAACATAAAACATGAAACTTTTTGGCATACACACATAATCATAGAGAATCATTTCTTATTATTCAAGACTCATGGACAAGACTATCTTAGTGGAAAAAGTCCATTCCTGAACCGAGTTAACTCCTCGTTTCGGTCCTATTTCACTGAACCGGTATAACCTACCATTCCATCAATGTCTATCTCGCGAGATATAAAATCTTTACCCAACGCATTGGAGGGAGATATAGGTCCCACCCATCTCATAATGATTCCATTCTTATGTGTGCCACAAAATCATAAATCATACATCATTGAATAACCCATGTAATAAAAATGGGAATCTTAAACATCGTGAAATCATCAAACAATTCATATAAGATAAATGAATTCCTAAAAATAATTCCATCACAACATAATCAAATCAATCTAATAATAGGGATAGAAACAGAACCCATTATTATCTTAGATGGAAAATAATTTTGATAAAACACTTGAACTCTATTCTTGAGGAAAATATCCTTTCTACTTAAAAAACACTTTCCTTTCTTTAACATGTCATAAAATTTTAAACTAAAAGAAGATGATTAAAAATAAACTTGAAAACTTGTAAAGGAATCTTCTTGGAAATAATTTTTTAAAAATCCATTCATGCCGTATAAGTTAAAAAAACATTCTTCTCGTACTTTTTTCGGAAAAGTCAAAAAGTACCTTGTACGAAAAATGACAAAAGATTCCTTTAATATCATTTACTATAAACTCACCAAAGGGTAAAAATGGATTTAAAAAATTGTAGGTGGATGGAAATAATATGACATATTGAGGAAACATGGATTTTGATGATAAAATACACCCTAGTAAATATCAAAGTATAAACAATCTCGGATAAAAATGAGATTGTGATATTTTCCCTTACCTTAGGTCCAATTTGCTTCGTAAGTGTCCAAACCTCATGTATAATGATTTAAATAATGTTATTGACTTATTGCAGAAAGATAATTATTTTTATTATATCATATATGGTCATATTCTTAGCTTCTTATTAGTAATATTTCATTACTACTTGTTATTCGGGTGTTTATTAATTTTTGTTCTTATGCGTGTTTTGTCGAATGAATTCTTATTTTTCTTTTTAGGTTATAGATACCACATTTACAGAATGGTATTAGTGTAATATATATCATATTCATTCATTCAATTCATTTATATAATCATTATGCAATGAAGATCATTTAGAACGAGTCGCATCACATCGTGGAGATGGTATTCCGTACGTACGCACGAGCGATGATATTGTTCCCATGATTGTGGAATTGTATTGGAGTGTATATATACTGTTTAAGAATCATTATAACTTCACAATAATCATATATAGTCATTATTTACACCATTATACCCATCCAAGTAAGGTGGTTGTGGAAAATAGATTACACCACGGCGTGGAGACGGTATTCCGTACGTACGCACGCGCGGTGATTTCATTTTCCATAGGATGGATAGATGGTGAAATAGGATTGTTTCATACTTATAATTACATATCAGTATATTAATGATACTGATTTTATTACTTCGTAATGAAACAACTAAAGAAGAAGAAGTGGAAGAAGAAATAAAGATGAAAGAATCGGTAACGGACATTACCTCTTCTTTGAAGCGCTTCTTTGATACTTCCTGTTAGGGCACTAAACATGGTCTTTGAAGAAGACCAGGACCTCTAAGATGTCTCTAGGGAAGTGGATAAAAGAAATTGTCAGGGGTTGGCCAAGCTTGAAGGCTCAAAGTGGTGTGAGGAAGAGAGGGAGGAGGTGCCTTTTTATAAGGGAGGAGAGGGGCACCTTTGGAATAACTAAAAATATTATTTTTTTATCAAGTCAAATTCAGTTTTTAATAGCTCAAAATTGATATATTTAGAAGTTAAGGTGGGTAGGGGTCTAAATCCGCTCATCCAATAGAATTTAGACATGTTTATGTATCAAGTTTAACCTTATCATTTAGATTTAACTTTAAGATATATAATTTAACTTTTACCGTGTCTTCTTGTTTTCTTACACTATAAGGTTAATGAACTTACTATATCAAGACAAAAGAACCCCAAGTTGTTTATTATTAATATATATAACCTTATCTAAGTCATTTGTTTGATCCTTAGATTTTTAGGAATAAAATAACAATTAATAATATAATATTTTAAAAAAAAACTATTTTATGTCAATTTTGAAACTATTTAGTAATTGATTTTTGTAAAATTCATAACAGAATTATTAGTTCGAACCAAGTTAATTAAATCAATACTAACATGTCATATTAACCTATTAAATTATTTTAATTCATAAAAAGTCTCAAAATTACATTTATTTGGGTATTTATAACATCAATTATGTCCATATTTCATTAATAAGATAATTACTGCATCATCGTTGTGTCATAAATAAATTAAATTATATAATGTCTAAAAATTACAAATAAAACACCATTATGTATGAAATTTGTTTATATTTCTAATGAATATTTATAGTCGAATTTATCTTATGTATAACCCCATATTAAAAATGATTTACTTATTAAACTTTGATTTTAACTATTTTAACCCTTCTTTAAATAAATTAATAATAAATGTCCTAATCTAATCCCAGTGGGCCTAAATGGTCATATTTTATTCCTAATGTTGTTTTTGGTCGAATTAAACTTATCCAATAGAGTTAGAACATGTGTTAAGGTAATAATAATATCATTTTTACCCTTAATTACCCTATTTACTTTTAACCGTGGTAAAAAAAAAGTAAAAAGTTACAATTCACCAAAAATTATTTTCATCTCATTGAACCACATTTTAGTCCTTGATATTAACCTTTTCTCTCAGATTTTCAAAATTACACTCACAGAAGAGGTAAAATTATGTTTTTTGAAGAATTTAGTTTTTTTTAACTACCACTTAGTGGTTTCACTATTCATCAAAAATTGAATGTTTTCAGAAAAATACCAAAATTTCACCCTAGGCTAATTTCGATATTCCGAATCAAAAAATGAAGTCCATTTTGAAAAATAAAATGTATAAAATTTAAAAAAGTGGTTATTACTATTCATAATGGCTAGTTTTAATAATATTTTAATAGCATATCGTTGTTTAGTGAAACTCAGTATTGCGTACGACACAAGCTATCGAGGAAGGCCGCGATTGCGTGTAAAGAAAGACAATCTAGTGTTGTGTGTAGTGAAAGATTCCTTTGATGATTTAAAAACAAAATATTTGTCATAAAAGTTTCTGGTGTTACATTCTACCCCCCGTAAAATTAATTTCTCCCTTGAAATTCATCACTTTGTAACAAAAAGATGAGGATACCTCTCCCTCATAATATCCTCAAGATCCCATGTAGCTTATTTTAACTGGTGGTTCCTCCATAAAACTTTCACCAAGCGAGTGGTCATGTTTCGTAGGACATTTTCGCTACGATCCAGAATCTATATCGGTTGTTCTTCATAAGAAAGATCTTGCTCCAGCGGTACAACTTCTGAGCTGAGTACATGTGAAGGATCAAGTATGTACTTTCTCGTGAGAGATAAATGGAACACATCGTGAACTTGAGAGAGATTCGGTGGAAGCGCCAATCAGTAAGATACCTTTCCAACACGATCCAGTATTTCGAAAGGACCGATATATCTAAGGCTCTACTTCCCCTTCTTTCCAAATCTCATGACCCTCTTCCAGGGATATATTTGTAAGAACACTTTATCACCCACTTCAAACTCTAGGTCTTTTCTTCGGTTGTCGGCATAAATTTTTTGTCGAATCTGAGCTGTTCTTATGTGTTGTTGAATAGATCGGACCTTTTCTGCCATCTCATCAACAAGATCAGGTCCTAATAGATTTCTTTCCCCAACATCATCTTAGAAAGTTAAGGTCCTACATTTCTTTCCATAGAGAGCTTCATAAGGAGCCAACTGAATACTGGAGTGAAAGCTATTATTATAAGATAATTTTACCAAAGGTAGGTGTTGATCCCAACCACCTTTGAAATCCAAAGAGGAATCTCTCAACATATCTTCGAGAGTTTGAATTGTTCTGTCAGACTGACCGTCTGTCTGAGGATGATAAGCAGTGCTGAAACTCAACTCTGTATCCAGAGTATGCTGAAGACTTCGCCAGAACTTTGAGGTAAATCTTGTATCCCGATCAGATATAATAAAAAGTGGTACTCCATGCAATCTTACCACTTCCTTCACATATATCCTGGCAAGCTTATCGAGAGAGAAATCCTCTCTAATCGCAATGAAGTGTGCAGACTTTGTAAGACGATCAACTACGACCCGGATATCATTATTTCCTTTGGATGTTTTAGGAAGTCCTGTGACAAAGTCCATAGTGATGTTTTCCCATTTCCATTCGAGTATGAGTAATGGTTGTAACATCCCCTTAGACTTATGTCTCTCAGCTTTAACTTGCTGACAAACCAAGCATCGGGAGACATATTCAGCAACATCTCTTTTCATGCCATCCCACCAGATGTACTCTTTCAGGTCCCTATACATCTTCGTGCTTCCAGGATGAATAGAGAATGAAGAACTGTGAGCCTCATCCAACAGCTCCTTCTTTAATTCGGGGATGGGAGGAACACAAACCCGATTCCTAAACTTTATTATCCCATCACAATCAAGGTTGAATTCAGGAACATTTCTCACCTTCTTTTGTAACTCAACATCTTCATTATGTGCCTCTTTAATCTTCACATGTATAGATGGTTGAACATTCATTTGAGAAAGATATGATTTTCCCCCTTCCATTAAAATTCCAAGATCCATCATTTTTAAATCCATAAATATTGGATCTTTTGTGATCCTCATCATGGATAAACTGGCATGGTCTTGTCGACTTAATGCATCTGCCACCTTGTTTGATTTCCAAGGGTAGTAATGAATTGAGCAGTCGTAATCTTTAATCAGCTCCAACCATCTTCTTTGGCGCATATTCATCTCCTTTTGTGTGAAAATATACTTTAAACTTTTATGATCAGTATAAATATCACACCTTTCACCATAAAGGTAATGCCTCCAAATCATTAATGCAATGATTACAGAAGCTAACTCCAAATCATGTGTTGGGTAATTTTTCTCATGGATTTTCAACTGTCGTGAGGCATAAGCTATCACCATATCATTTTGCATAAGAACACACCCCAATCCCTTCTTGGATGCATCACTATAGATCACAAAACATTCTCCACTACAAGGCAGTGTGAGAACAGGTGCACTGGATAACCTTCTTTTAAACTCCTTGAAATTATCTTCACATTCTTCCGTCCAAACAAACTTAACTCCTTTTCGAGTCAACCTGGTGAGTGGATTAGATAATCATGAAAAATATTTCACAAAATGTCGATAATATCCAGCCAAACCAAGAAAACTTCGGATCTCGGTTACTGTTGTTGTTCTCGACCATCTTTCGATGACCTCTGTTTTTGCTGGATCCACAGATATCCCCTCTTTTGAGATTATGTGACCCAAAAATAAAACTTTTTGAATCCAAAATTCACACTTGGTAAATTTGGCATAAAGCTTCTCCTTTCTTAGGGTGTTCAATATAATTCTCAAGTGATCTTCATGTTCTTCCTTTCTCTTTGAATAGACAAGAATATCGTCTATAAATACTACAACAAATTGATCAAGATAGTCTCTAAAGACTCTATTCATCAGATCCATGAAGATAACAGGTGCATTTGTAAGACCAAATGGCATAACTATAAATTCATAGTGTCCATACCTTGTACGGAAAGTCGTATTTGGTATATCCTCCCTTTTGACCCTTAATTGATGATACCATGAATGCAGATCAATCTTGGAAAAGTATTGAGCTCCGCGTGGTTGGTCAAATAAGTCATCAATGTGCGGGAGAGGATATTTGTTCATGATAGTGATCTTGTTAAGTTCTTGATAATCAATGCAGAGTCTCATTGATCCATCTTTCTTCTTAACAAATAGAACAAGTGCTCCCCAAGGTGATGCACTAGGGCATATGAATCCCTTATCAATATTCTCTTGGAGTTTCTTCTTCAATTCCTGCAACTCAATTGGGGCCATTCTATAAGTTGTCTTTGAAATAGGCAAAGCACTCGGTACGAGTTCTATTGAAAAATCAACATCACGATTTTGTGGAAGACCTGGCAATTCCTCCGGAAAGACATCATCAATCTCTCGTACAATGGTCATATTATTAATCATGAGTTTCTCACCTACCATTTGATATAAATAACCCTCATTTAGTGGAATCAAGACCCATAAGATGGAATAAATTTCCACTGTAAGGTTATGTTCATCCTTGCATCGATAGACGATCATATATTGATCTGGAATATGAAATGTGACTTCCCTTCTTTGGAAATTGATATGAGCTCCATATAAATAAATCCAATCCATGCCAAGAATCACATCAAATTCCACTATAGGAAGGATCACAAGATTTGCAGGAATCACTTTCCCACAAACTTCAATCGGGGATGAATTAAAAACGTTTGATGCGACTGTTGTGCCATTAGGTGTTGTCACAGCTAACTCAACATCTAATTGTTGAGGTAATACGGTGATACCCTTAGAAAATTCTTCAGAAATAAAAGAGTGGGTGGATCCAGAATTAAATAAAACATTTGCTACTTTAGAGTGGATGGTAAGTGTACCTTTCACCACATTGTTATCATACTCCACATCGCTGATATAAATTGCATGTGACTTTCCTTTTTCTTTATCCTTAAGAGTTTGTTGACGTCGACCATCATCATCAACCCTTGGATTAGGGCATTTATTGGAATAATGCCCCATCTCCTTGCACTTGAAACATTGAAGTGTGGTAGGTTCATTCTATGTATCCCTTCCTTTGTTTGCATCATTAGACATCTTCTTCCCATCATCACGGCATTCAAATTCCCGATGACATTCCTTTCTACATTTGAAACATTTACTTGTCCCTTTAAGACAACTCCCTCCATGTTTCTTTCCACACTTTGAGCATAAGGGAAAGATCATCTTCTTTTCAGTGTGCTCTTTAGATTTTCCTTTGAATTCCATTTTACTCTTCTTATCAAACCCATATGACTGATGGGTTACTCCAATCTCCATCTCAACTTTGAGAGCACATCGAACGATTTCCCCGTAGCTATTGAAGTCCCGTATGGCTAAGGCCCTTCGAAGACTTGGTTTTAAGCCACTAAATAATTGATCGATCTTACTCTCAGGTTGGATAATAATACCAGAAGCGTACCTTGCAAGTCTTGTAAAATTTTCTTCATAGGTACCAACAGATTCAGCATCCTTTTGCTTCAGTTCAAGAAACTCTTTCTCGATCTTTGTTCGGAGAATACGAGGGAAGTACTTATTGAAAAATAAGTTCTTGAACTCGTCCCATTCCATGGACTCAATTTCATCCCTTTTCCTCGTATTCTTAATAAGATTCCACCATTGATCAGCATCTCCTTCCAAATGATACACTACTAGGATGACTTTATCATGTTCAGAACATTGAAGAACTGAAAATATCTTTTCAGTAGTACTAATCCATTGTTCAGCAACTAATGGATCAGTAGACCCGCTGAAAGAAGGAGGACGTTGCCTCATGAAGGATTCAACAGAATGTTTCTCCTTCCTTTGCTCGTTTGGAAGTCCTGCATGATTCATAGCTTGAGAAAGTTGTGTGAGCATGGTTACAAGATTTTGCATTCCAGCTCCCATAACGTTTGGTTGCTCAGGGGGACAATAATTGCATTGCCCGTCGCATTCTGCATTAACACGGTTCTTTCGGGTTCCAGCCATTGACTAAAACCAAGAAGAATAGTTTGAGCAACACAAATTATAATATGAAAACCACATAATCAAGAATAAAATTTCACACTTAAGGTCTTATCCTAGGTTATTCATTTCCATTTCTAAAACACTAAGATTGTGTTCTATGATTAGAATTATCCTTAGGGTTTTTACTAAGCCTTTCACATCCTAGTTTCCAAAGGTTGACTATACCTTTCCTCTGATACCAACTAAAACGACCCATACATTACATACATTGTTATTACATCGAAATTGAAGCACACTTATTACAACATATAACAAAACCATGAAAGGACTATATAGGTATAGTGTCTTTAGAAATTGGGAAACATAAACAACTGGTTCATAAAGTGTCTACACTGTCTCCCATTTATTTCATCATATCTATAGCCCCTTTTGGCATATGTTACTTAATAACCTTCTTCCTGACCTGGGGAAAGAAAACATACAAAAGGGTGAGATCAAATGCTCAGTAAGGGTAAACAAAAGAAATATCAATCACATCATATTCATAAAAACATAACTTTTGGAAATCTTAACCTGCAAAAGAGAGCATAATTTCATAACATGGGATAAATTATAGTAGTGAGATGTAATCACAATAATCATAACTTAAAACATGAAACTTTGTGGCATACACACATAATCATAGAGAATCATTTCTTATTATTCAAGACTCATGTCCAAGACTATCTTAGTGGACAAAGTCCATTTCTGAACCGAGTTCACTCCTCGTTTCAGTCCTGTTTCACTGAACCGGTATAACCTACCATTCCAGCCATGTCTATCTCATGAGATATAAAATCCTTACCCAATGCATTTGAGGGAGATATAGGTCCCACCCATCTCATAATGATACCATTCTTATGTGTGCCACAAAAGCATAAATCATACATCATTGCATAACCCATGTAATAAAAATGGGAATCTTAAACATCATGACATCATAAAAAAATTCATATAAGATAAAGGAATTCACAAAAATAATTCCATCACAATATAATGATATCAATGTAATAATAGGGATAGAAACATAACCCTATGTTATCTTAGATGGAAAATAATTTTGATAAAACACTTGAACTCCATTCTTGAGGAAAATATCTTTTCTACTTCTAAAACACTTTACATTATTTAACATGTCATAAAATGTTAAACTAAAATAAGTTGATTAAAAATAAACTTGAAAACTTGTAAAGGAATATTCTTGGAAATAATTTTTTAAAAATCCATTCATGTCGTATAAGTTAAAAAAAACATTCTTCTCATACTTTTGTCGGAAAAGTCAAAAAGTACCTTGTACGAAAAATGACAAAAGATTCCTTTCATATCTTTTACAATAAACTCACAAAAGGGTAAAAATGGATTTAAACAATTGTAGGTGGATGGAAATAATATTACATATTGAGGAAACATGGATGTGGATGATAAAATACACCCCAGCAAATATCAAAGTATAAACAATCTCGGATAAAAATGAGATTGTGATATTTTCCCTTACCTTAGGTCCAATTTGCTTTGTAAGTGTCTGAAACTCCTGTAAAATGATTTAAATAATGTTATTGACTTATTCCAGAATCATACTTATTTTTATGATATCATATATGGTCATATTCTTAGCTTCTTATTAGTAATATTTCATTACTACTTGTTATTCGTGTGTTTATTACTTTTTGTTCTTATGCGTGTTTTGTCGAATAAATTATTATTTTTATTTTTAGGTTATAGATACCTCATTTACAGAACGGTATTAGTGTAATATATATCATATTAATTCATTCAATTCATTTATATAATCATTATGAAATGAATATCATGTAGAACGAGTCGCATCACATCGTGGAGACGGTATTCCGTACGTACGCACGAGTGATGATATCGTTCCCATGATTGTGGAATTGTATTGGAGTGTATATATACTATTTCATAATCAATATAACATTACAATAATCATATATAGTCATTATTTACACCATTATACCCATCCAAGTAAGTTGGTGGTGGAAAATAGTTTACACCACAGCGTGGAGATGGTATTCCGTACGTACGCACGCGCGGTGATTTTGTTTTCCGTTGGATGGATAGATGGTGAAATTGGGGTGTTTAATACTTATAATAACATATCAGTATATGAGTGATACTGATGTTATTACTTCATAATTAAACAACTAAAGAAGAAGAAGTGGAAGAAGAAATAAAGATGAAAGAATCGGTAACAGACATTACCTCTTCTTTGAAGCGCTTCTTTGAGACTTCCTTTTAGGGCACTAAACGTGGTCTTTGAAGAGGACCAGGACCTCTAGTATGTCTCTAGGGAAGTGGAGAGAAGAAATTGGCAGGGTTTGGCCGAGCGTGAATGCTCAAAGTGGTGTGAGGAAGAGAGGGATGATGTTCCTTTTTATAAGGGAGGAGAGGGGCACCTTTGGAATAACTAAAAATATTATTTTATTATAAAGTAAAATTCGGGTTTTAATAGCTCCAAATTGATATATTTCTAAGATAAGGTGGGTAGGGGTCTAAATACTCTCATACAATATAATTTAGACAAGTTTATTTATCAATTTTAACCTTATCATTTAGATTTAACTTTAAGTTAGATAATTTAACTTTTACCGTGTCTTCTTGTTTTCTTACACTATAAGGTTAATAAACTTACTATATCAAGACAAACGAACCCCAAGTTGTTTATTATTAATATATATAACCTTATCTAAGTCATTTGGCAGAACCTTATATTTTTAGGAATAATATAACAATTAATAATATAATATTTGTTTTAAAAATTATTTTATGTCAATTTTGACCTTATTTAGTAATTGATTTTTGTGAAAATCATAACAGAATGATTAGTTCGAACCAAGTTAATTAAATCAATAATAACATTTCATATTAACCTATTAAATTAGTGTAATTCATAAAAAGTCTCAAATTACATTTATTTGGGTATTTATAACATCAATTATGTCAATAATTCATTAATAAGATAATTACTGCATCATCGTTGTGTCATAAATAAATTAAATTATCTAATGTCTAAAAATTACAAATAAAATACAATTATTTAGGAAATTTGTTTAGATTTCTAATGAATATTTATAGTCGAATTTATCTTGAGTATAACTCCATATTATAAATGATTTACTTATTAAACATTGATTTTAACTATTTTAACCATTCTTTAAATAAATTAATAATAAATCTCCTAATCTAATCCAAGTGGGCCTAAATGGTCATATGTTATTCCTAAGGTTGGTTTTGGTCGAATTAAACTTATCCAATAGTGTTAGGACATGTTTTAAGGTAATAATAATATCATTTTTACCCTTAATTACCCGATTTACTTTTAACCGTGGTAAAAAAAAAGTAATAAGTTACTGTTCACCAAAAATTATTTTCATCTCATTGAACCACATTTTAGTCCTTCATATTAACCGTGTCTCTCGGATTTTTGAAATTCCACTCACAGAAGCAGTAAAATTAAGTTTTTTGAAGAATTTAGTTTTTTTTTAACTACCACTTAGTGGTTTCACTATTCATCAAAAATTGAAAGTTTTCAGAAAAATACCAAAATTTCACCCTAGGATAATTTCGATATTCCGAATCCAAAAATGAAGTCCATTTTGAAAAATAAAATTTATAAAATTTCAAAAAGTGGTTATTACTATTCATAACGGCTAGTTTTAATAATATTTTAATAGCATATCGTTATTTAGTGAAACTCGGTATTGCGTACGACGCAAGCTATCAAGGAAGGCCGCGATTGCGTGTAAAGCAAGCCAATCTAGTGTTGTGTGTAGTGAAAGATTCCTTTGATGATTTAAAAAAAAATATTTCTCATAAAAGTCTCAGGTGTTACATTTCATTTATACATTGAATATATATATATATATATATATATAAACACACTCAATGTTGCATAGAATGACTATTATAAAACGAACATGAAATTGTGTGTAACATGATCCATGAATAGTGTTCCGTATACTACAAGCTAATACAGTGTTGCATATAGTACAAGCTAAACTTGTTGTGTTGTATAATAGAAGACATCAATGAAATTAAAAGAATATTTTTCATAAAATCTCGGGGTGTTACATTCTACCCCCCTTAAAATGAATTACTCCCTAGAAATTCATCGGGCTTATAAATCGTTTACTATTCATAGAAACCCACATCGTAAAAAGGAATACTAAAACATAATTTTAAAAACTAAAGTATGAAATGTAACGATTACCCAAAGTAACTCATCACTGGGTTTCCATTAGGAGAACATAGGTTAAAATATGGTTATGGAAGAAAAATCTAACCATCAAGTTCTGATGGAGAGTGGTAGAGGACATGGATATGAAAAATCCAACAATAAAAAAGCCATAAATTTGTGATGATCTAAGGTACCATCTAATTCATCGGATATAAGAGCACTAGGACAACATTTTTGGTCTTCAATATCACTTCCCTAAAGTTGATGAATTAAAAGAAATACTTACATGATTTTCGTAAAATCTCACTATTGTTCGTAAATTGAACAATTTCCACTTCATCGCTTAAAGAAATGAAGTTGAGTTTTTTATTCGTGAAGTGTTAGCAGATCATGTGATAGAATTATGGTTCATTCCGTCTATCTCAAACAAAAGGTTAGAAAAAGTTATCAAAAATACATAAGTCCATCTATAATGAGATTAATCATATATGGTTCCCAAAATGGACTTATAAATCATATATCATACTTCTTAATATAATAAAACTAGTTTCTACTATAAAGGGACTTCCTATAGGCCAATGGTAGGAGATAAAGGCCAGTCACACTTCAGTTGTGGGTTCGATTCCCACTGCCTTATCCGACGCGATTGGCTGTCGCCCATCCTGCAGGTTGTCCTTTTTCTAAAACTACATTACTATAATATCCCATCAATAATATCAAAAAAATTCTATCTTTAAACAATACTAACTTATGTCCAACATAATCCATTCCAATATTTAGGCTTATCTAAAATACTTCGGTCCAATCTCATAGTATAAGGAAAATGAATACTTGAAATGTCATCAACCAACCATCATTTATCCCCCATTATCTTGTTGGTCACATTCCAATGATGTGAATACCTTAATCATGTATTCACTTGAAAAATGAATACCCATTAAACCTTAGTGAAAACATGAATACTTCCAAAAGATAACTCTTTCCACATACCAAAATTAAAAAATTCTATATACTCAAACCATGATATAACCTTCTCCTTATATCAGTCATGAGGTCATGAATACTATCAAAAATTTATTTTTCTTCTTATCCCTTCATTATGCGCATATCATCTATATTCCAAAAATACTGGTACCATTCATCACACACTTTCAAAAAATAAGGAAAGACAATAGTGTAACAATCCTTAGATGTATCTTTATTCCATAGTACCATGAGATTACTTAGACAACATTACACTTGATAAACATGTAATCATTCCACTACCTTTTAAACCATCGACCGAGCTTCAAAAATTCATTCATCTCCCATATCATTTGTAGTACTTTCATCATCATCCACATAAATACTACTCATATGACCATGCTTATTCTCTTCATGATATTGTCCCTTAGGGAATTGGTTTTCATAATGCCCATACATTCCACATTTAAAACATCTAATCATTGTTGATGTCGTAGAAATACCATTATCCTTGTCCATGGTGTTACCTTATCCTTTTCCTTTTCACTTACCAACTTTGTGTCCTTCTTTTCCACACCCAAAGCATCTTCCAGTCCCTTTGAAACATTCTCCCCGATGCCTCTTCCCACATGATTTACATGAGGGTAATTGAACATTCTTTCCTCTATGACCATCATGAAACTCCCTATTTCTCTTATTATATGGGTTGGGAAACTTACCAAAGCTGAGATTATTGATCATATTATGAGATTGATGATTTGGCATAATAATGATGTTTGGACTTCCAAATCCCATTTCATTTGGTTTCTCATGAAGAATATCATTCCATTGTCCATTATATCCCCCATTATCATGAATCATCTTATTTCCAGCCATTTTCTAACACCCAAAAAGAATAGTGTGAGAGGAAAAAATCATATTAAATGGGGAGTAACTTCAATATCTAACATCTTAGGTTTAATATAATATCTTTACCATAATTCTAGGACTATATCCTATACTTATACTTAACCTTAGGGACAACCCTACACATACCTTAAAAATATCTCTAGGGATCTCACTAAAGTTCTCGCACCCTAGTTTCCAAAGGTTGACTAAACCTTTCCTCTGATAAAAACTGTAGAGGCCCGAAGCTTGATGTACATGAAAAAAATTACTTTTTCAGAATACTTAATACATAACAAAATAACAAACAAGGACCATAATAGTTTAGTGTCTTTGGAAACTCGGAACGTAATCTTCTAATTGTGGTGAAAGATCTTCAACATCTCCCATACCGATCTTCCCCTTTTTGTTTCCTTACCTAATACCTTTCATTATTTCCTGGGGAAAATAAAACATAAAAAGGGTGAGCTCAAATGCTCAGTAATGGTAATCATAGAGAATATAAAACAATCCATAAACATTTGAAAGCAAAAACATGAACATGAAATCTAAACATTAAAACCTTGAGCAAAGACATAAATCTTGGAAGTACGTAAGACATATATCATAAAGGAACATCAATCATGATAAAATAGCATGGGAATAAAATGTGTAATTGTGGAAAAACATTATTATTTCCAAATTAACCAAGGCATTTCTTCCAAGACCATCTTAGTGGACAAAGTCCCTTTCTGAATCTAGTTCACTCCTCATTTCAGTCCTGTAACACTGAACCGGATTAATTTACTGTTCTAGCCATGTCTATATCATGAGATATAAATATTTACCCAATTCATTGGAGGGATATATAGGTCCCACCCATCTCATAATTAAATCAATTTTACTTGTGCCACAAAATAAATTTAAAACATTCATCATAACCCAATGAATAAAATGGGTTTCATAAACATCATCCAATCATCACATAATCCATATAAAACAAATGGATATTTCATCATAAGAAAAGTGAAACCATGTAAATCGTTGAGAAATTATACATGAAACATACACATATGAAGTAATTTCATCTTATATGGAAAATGGTTTTGATAAAATAGTTGAAATGAATTTTTGCGGAAAATATCCTTTATTCTTCAAAATCATTTTCCTTTCACAAAACTCCATGAAATTTTAAAATAAAAGGATTTTGTTGAAAATATTCATGAAATGTTTTGTAGGATGAATCATGAAAATAAGGCTTTATAAACCGTAAAAATCCTTTCATGCCGTATAAGTTAAAAAAAAATTCTCCTCGTACTTTTGTCGGAAAAGTCAAAAAGTACCTCGTAACGTAAAAAAAAATATTCCTTACATATCATGTAGTAAAAGACAAAATTGTTTAAAAGGAAATTAAAAATACATAAAAACACTTTTAGAAAACATGGACTTGGATGATAAAAATAACCCCAATAATTACTTACGAGTAAACAATCTCGGATAAGAAGGAGATTGGAAAAGTTATCCCTTACCTTAGATCTGATATGCATTGTACGTATCAAAACCTCCTATATAATGATTTAAATAATTACATTGTATTATTAAAGAATCATATTCATTGTTATGATATCATATATGGTTCACTTGTGACTTTATATTACCCATTATTTTGTAAATTAATGTTAAAGTAGCATTTTGGGTAAAATCATCTTATTTATTGTACGTGTTTGGACTTGTTGTTATTGATGATATTATTACTTATATCATCATTTACTTACTTTCAAAATGTAAATCATGATTTATATATCATATAAATTCATTATATATCCAGAATATACAATCATTTATAATAGTAAATAACATATGGAGGCAATAAATGAAACACACCGTTCATGGAGACAGTAAGCCGTACGTACGCATGAATGCTACTTTTATTTATATTTATTATTTTAATGGAATTAAAACATAATGATAAATAGGTATATTATAATTCCATTATAATATCATATATAATATCATTAACCACATCCTTTATACATCCCACATAAGGTATTAACGAATCACATCACTTTGAGGGGGCAGTAGTCCGCACTTCCTCAAATGAGATTATCATATTTACCGACTATGGAAACCGTAAAGGCTTGATATAATTGGGAATTAAAGAAGAATAAGTAAATAATAAACATAATATATATTATATATAAATACAGTTCCATCATAATGGCCACACTGAGAGGCTATAGGAGAAAATCGAACAATCATCGTTTCGTGAGGCGTTAGTTTCCCATCACAAAAATATTATGTTCTTCATCCATTAGATGGAGGTGTGTGTAAGTGTAGACTGAATCCTTCTCATAAAAACATCCTAGTACATTTAGTATATTGTTGTTGTTACAAAAGAATGTGTTAAAAAGAGTTTTGGGGTTGGAGAAGTAGAATAAAAGAAAGCAACTTAAGAGAAACTGTTACCTTTAAGTTTGGTAACTTCCTTTGGTTTGAACCAAAAGGACTTCATGGAGAGTCTTCTGACTAATTTAAGGCTTCAAGGGGGAGGATATGTATGTACTGAGCTTAGTTGGGAAGAGTTTGGATGAGCCAAAAGTTTTGAGAGTTGTGAGGAAGTGCATAGAAGTGGTCTCCTTTTATAAGGGAGAGGAGGGGCTCTTTAGGAAAGTATGAAAACATTGTTTTATTATAAAAATATCATCAGTTTCAAGAGGTCCAAAACACATTAATGTCTAAGATAAGATGAATAATATTCGAAATAAAATCATCCAATTGGAAGTGGACAGGTTTTGGATGATATTTTAATCATTATAATGTTATTTATTTAAATCATTTATTAATGAGTTAAACACTACATCATTATTGTGTCATAAATAATTTAATTCATTTCATGTCTAAAAATTATGAAAAAATTACCATGATGTGGGTAATCATTATGGATTTTAAAATAATATTTATAGTTGAAAATATAACTTATATAACCCCTTATAAAAATTAATTACTAAAAGATTTTTTGTTAAAGTCAATTTTGTCTTTACATTAAATTAATTAATCCAAATTGTCATTTTCACTACCAAGTGGCTCATTGGGGTCCCCAAATCTGCCCAAAGATGGCCATTGTAGGCCACTACTCATCCAATAAGTTTATGACATGTGTCTAGGTAATTTTGAATTATTATAATATTTTTTTAACCTTGAATTACCCTATTTACCTTTAACCGCAGTAAATAAAAATTACAGTAGTTACTATTCATAATCTAAAAAAAATAAAAGTAACCAATTAACATAATTTGGACCCACTGATTCCATATATGGAATCCATTTTTCAAAATTCAAAATACTGAAGTTTCAGTAATTAATTTAAAATTAATACCGTTGTTAAGCGAATAGGTTTTAAAAGTTAAAACATTGCTGAAGGTAGAATTGATTTAACCTATGATTTCAATGTAAAATCAATGATAATGAAATACATTATCTTAAATTATAAAAATATATTCTATTTATAATTTTTAACCATTCTATATTATAATTTAACCATATAAATTATTACGATGGAATTTTTTTTAATTAAAATATAGCGTGTTTTTACTATTCATTAAAATATGAAAGTTATCAGAATAATATGAAAATTTTATCCAAAGGTAAATTTTTATATCCTGATTTGAAAGAATAATTTTATTTTGTCAAATTAAACTTATAAAAATGTCAAAAAATATATTTAATGTGGGTGCGCCATCAAAAGGCGGCAAAACTGCATTTTTTGAAAAATACTTATTTTACCCGAAAAATTTATTTTGTTCTCATACCATTTTCTAGAAAATGTGTAAGATGAATAATAATGTTATAAAATTAAAAATTTAGTTAATACTATTCATAATGGCTAGTTCATAATAATATTATAATAATATATCATTGTTTAGTAAAACCTGGTATTGCGTACAACACACGCTATCGAGGAAGGTCGTGATTGCGTGTAATGCAAGCCATGTCAGGGTTGCATGTTGTGCAAGAATCCTTCGCTGTTTCGTATAACAGAATCCAACCATATTTCATTTATACATTGAATATATATATATATATATATATATATATAAACACACTCAATGTTGCGTAGAATGACTATTATAAAACGAACATGAAATTGTGTGTAACACGATCCAACAGTAGTGTTGCGTATACTGCAAGCTAATACGGTGTTGAGTATAGTACAAGATAAACTTGGTGTGCTGTATAATAGAAGACATCAATGAAATTAAAAGAATGTTTTTCATAAAATCTCGGGGTGTTACACAAGTCCCTTTCAAATTAGATATACTCTATGTTAATATCCACAAAAATTGTTCATTATTCAAAAGTAGATTAGTCAAATTATAGAATATTGGATGAGGATATTCAAAAGGTTATTCAAATCCCCTAGTCAGAAAATAGGAAATGTTTCAACCATTTTTTAATATTGATGGGTTAGTAGAAGTGGGTGACGATTTTTGGCTGGGCCCATGATTGATGGTAATGTTGTCAATATGTATAATGTGTTAATACGAGATAATCAACTATTAGTTATTAAAATTTATTCATATATAGTTCATTATCTTGCTCTTAGATTAATGTAATGGATTCATCCTTATACATGGAATTTAATTAGACTAACATGAATGAGTTGTCCAGTTAACATGGATGGAGATAATTATTAGAGATTATATGATCTACTACTATACCCTTTTCAAGACATCCATGTATCACAACATGTCTAGTGACTATAATATTTGATCAACATATATTTCATAATAATATAATAAGAGTTTCTAATCAATGTTCGGAATTAATGAGGAAATACCAAACATGAATTGAGGGACTCAACTATTTGGATAGAGGAGAAAATAGAACAAAAATTAAATATGGGGCTAGTCCCATAGTGATTTACATGAATTTCACTAAATATTTTTGATGTTATTAGAATAATGACACAAGAAAATCTAAAAAAGTATTGACTCATATTTTTCCCATGTGAAGGGGACATATAAGTAAAATGCATGGTTATCCTATGGTGAGAATAAATAAAACAAAACATGAATGATGTATCAACACTAGGATTACATGAAATGGACTTATATTAATTCATCTCTATTGTAACACATTGCGTGAATAATGTAAATGACCATAAAATAGAATATAATGGAATTTTATGGAGAAATGATTACAAAAGTATCCAAAATCAATAATCATGTTGTCACTATATTTCATATAAGAGTAGGAATCAATCTATATCTAGTACTTACATATGGTATTTTATTTTTCTATGTAATCATAAGAAAAATAATCTATTTTTTGTACCTAGTATTGGGGATCTAGATTCATGTATAGAGTGTTCCATTTATAAAAGTTGTCAAAAACCTAACATGAATGTTGAAAAAATACACTAAGGGAATATATATTTATGTGAAACTTGTTGTAGGGTCTAAGATAATTTATCTATGTATTTTTACATATCCCATTAAAATTTGAGTGAATCCATTCACAATTCATTTATGGTATTATTCCATTACATATGACTCAAACAGTTGGTAAAATTATATTGAACAAATTATTATCCTAGTGAGATACGGAATAATTTAAATCGATATGATTTGGAAAATGTCCTTAGACCTATTATTTGGAGTAAATTTGGTATTGAATCTGGGGGAACGATGAGTAATATGAACTTCATTACGTGTCATATAAGAACATGCATCAATACAAAATTGTTTATGGAGAAGATTATTTTTACCGATTGTGACAATTCAATGGATATAATAAAATTGTTTCATCGTATTTCATGGATATTATAAAGGGCCTAATTTGACCATGTAAACCCATACAATAGGATAGTGTTTGTAGATTTAACTTTTATTTAGGTAAATTGAGTTATATAGATTAACCTAATATAAATTTTTTATGTTCATTTAGGATAGACCATTATTTCATGTGGATTACGGTCACACAATATGGACAATGTTCTCATTAGTAAATTACATAGTGAAGAATCACATCTCAATGATCTTATGTTTCAATGAGGAATAATCAAATCCATTAATTTTTTTTGATGATTAATAATTGAATCAACAATTTTGTTATCCATTTATATGGTTAATATTGGAAAAAATATAGTTATTTAGGAGAATTTTCAAACAATATTATATAGAATATGATTATTATTATCAAAACGTGTAGTTGACACGGGTTTGTAACTCAATGAATCACTATGTATACCTAATTAAAATGGGCATAAAACTCCATATAATTATTAAAAAGAGATTTTTTATTCTGTTGTATGGAAAAGAAAACATGTAAGATCTAGTTTTATTACCTAAGACAAAATATTTTAGTTTCATTATATGGTTCATCATTGTACATATAATATATATAATCCAATGTGAATTAAAGAAGGACTAGAAACTGGGGATCATGGGTGATGGAACTCACATATGGAACAAAAGTATGATTTTCAGCATCACTATATATCCTAAATTAATAGGAACCATACCATATATAGTTCTTTGTAATGACTCTACACAAATTTGGAATCTTCCAAAGATAAAAAAGTAATCATGAAATATTTTTGAGATATTGAATGGATTTAATTATTTATATTGTAATGGCCAACCACTGGAAAATAATTCCTGGAATCCTGGGAAATTATAACATATAATAGTTTCAGGTACAATAGAACATATGAAAGAAACATTACATTTATTAATATCATAAGTGAGGATTTTAGGCTTAAAAAACCATACATAGTATTTTAGACATCATGAAAAATTGGAAATTTTTCATGTATTTTAACATAATGATGAAATAATATAGGTTCCATATTGTTTAGGGTTGTATGGAAGGTCTATAATTTATAATAAATAAAGTCTTAAAACATGGAACACCATGCCTTTTAGTTCAGGTATATAAGCTTAGGACCATATTTTTAATGTTTAATGTCATGTGGAAGAGACTACCATGACCCATCATGATGTTGTGCAATCATTTTTAGAATCCTTTCCCTTAATATATTCATGATATTTTATCAATCCACTGTAATAGTGAATAATGATCATTTGTATTAGATATTATGTATTTCATTAGGACCTTCTCATTTTCCCCTAATTTCGGGGTTTCTTCTCAAGTATTATAGGAGTTCCCAGAGCTAAAATATTTTCTCCTTGGATGAGTTTTTGTTGGCACTCCTTTTTATAAAACACTAATGAAAATTTATATTGATTAATATAAATGTTATTTAATATTCATAACATTTTCTCATTAGTTTTATCTCCTTTAGATAGATAAAATTAATACTACTCATCATCAGACTATTGATCATAGATGGTGATCCAATGTGAGAGAAATTGGACATTATTTTTAATGACTCAGATTATCTGTGTATTATTTTTATATATTATATCGATTTATTTCGAGACTAGTTGCTGATAAGGAATACAATTATGAGACATGGTGTGCCTAAAACAAATACATGTAAAATATTTATATATTTAATAGAATTTGAAACAAGTTTTTTTTGAAAAGTGATATAAATTATAAATGGTTCGTTGAATAATAAATTTGAGGGCACTGTTGAGTTTATAATAGTGGATAAACCTAG
Source organism: Viscum album (assembly GCA_963277665.1). NCBI lineage: Eukaryota > Viridiplantae > Streptophyta > Magnoliopsida > Santalales > Viscaceae > Viscum > Viscum album. The sequence goes on along the minus strand of OY728122.1, from coordinate 810,615,903 downwards.
GATACATATAAATTTTTTTGGCCTAAACTGATTGTGGAAACTAATCACAGGCACATAAATAAATAAATAAAATTCTGAAAATTAATTTTATTTTATTTTTTCAATGCTAAAATGCACAAAATTTTATCGTTAAATGAAACTTTTATTCAAGAATGTGTGTTAGTGTCATAACCATGGAATCGTTTGGAGACTCTAGAGAGAGATATTTGGAGAATTCTCCTGAGAAGGTTATGATTGAACATCGAATTAGTGCTTCAAAATTGATTATCTTAGAGTATCTCACCAATAACGATGACACAATGACCATTCTTCATCAATGAGAAATCTTAATATTTGTAGGAAGCATTATATAAATTTATATTACTCATTCATGATTCCTATGATGAATGAATAATAATCCATGAATGGATTAGCCTATTGATCCTTCATATATGATGGATGGGTTACTTTTCTTTATTTATCAGGGGTTCATTCTTGAGATTTGTCGGCTTTTTCTACCATTCTAATGGTGATGAACTAGGATTGACATGAAAATTGACAAGGTTCATCCCTCCTTATTTTTTGTTCTTTTCTCCCAGGATTCTTACATTCTTCATTGGGAGTTCATCATTCTTTCCCAACATTGAATCTCTTTGTGAAAAACTGATAATTTCACCTTAGATATTTGGATAAATGGTCAAAAACCATATATCCTACATTAGGACAACTCGACAGAGATTCTATGGTGGGTACATCATTATATCAATTGACGGTGGGTGTCAAGTCTGCTTTCATTGGTGATAATAAAAAATGCATATTATTGTGTTTCCTAAGACAATTGAATGCATGAATCCCTTCAATTTGGTAACAAAGTATCAAAGTGAACATATATATTTATTTTTGAGGTGAATAGACCATAAAAATGGAATTTGGGTGATCGATGAAATGAGCATGAGAAAGAATATGGGTGTATGAAAACACTAGATCCACATGATGTATAGTTCTTAAATATACGGCGCCTAATCCCCCTTGGATAAACTCAAAGATTACATGGAAAGTAGATATAAAAGGGGTAGAGTACATGGGTTTCATACACTATGTGAACTCCCCCACACGGCTTGGATTATATCAGTTACATGGACTACACAGTGTACTGGTACACTAGTTGATGACGCGTACTAGAACACGACCAAAGTACACGGGCGGACCTTGGATGCAAGGACACGACATGTAATTCCTTCTATGCACCATGAATCTATCTTATACGTGACATGGTTTGAATGACACGGGCATTATCAATGGTAAAGGGACATGGTGTGTGACAACCAAAATACCATGTAGCCCTTTCTAAAAGGCTTGAGCCACTTTTCCTCCATTTCCTAGACTATTTTTGTTAGGGCGTGTCCCCTTATTTATATCCCTGATGTTTAGTACGATTTTTTCCTACTCAAAATATTTTGATCCCTTTAGTAGGAATTCTTGGATAGACTTGTTAGAATCTCCTAAGAGGCTCAACGTAGGATCCTTTATTCATTTTTTATTTCCCTAGGTGGAGATCTAGGTATCGATGTGACCAAAAATATACCAGTGTTGATCCTCTACATAGTGGGTTAGTCCATATTGAGTTTCCAGTATAAATCGATAGCCCTAGATATGATCCTCATTTATTATACTGAATCTCTCTTTCGAACTATTAGAGTATCTTTCTTATGGAGAGACATGATTTGAAGTACCTCTTGGACAGATGTCATAAATTATTTCAGAGTAAGGAGTCTATTCTCCCAGATGAGTTCTTTCTAGAATCATTGAACTGTAAATCATTTTTCTGTTATAGAGTTTTCGTAACTTACCTCTATAAAATGTTTCTTGAATCACAAATGTCTGGATACTATTTTTATATGTTATATAGACATATACCTATGTCGATATAACTATATATTTCTTTTGTTGTATTTTCTTGGTTTCGATGTGTCCTACTATGTATTATTACACTCACCCCTACAGAAGATTTTGTTGACTGTGTCATTCCTTGTGATGGTGATTGAACGATTAATGGAGTCCTAGGAAGACAAGGACTAAGTGGTGCCTTATGAGACCATGTAGGATGAGTTATGTTTTATCATCCATAGGAATTAGTCTATGTACCTTTTTCTTACAGGTTGGACTTTTTTTATAGACTCTTATGTTGTGAGGTTGTATTTCTCCCTATTTTACATTACTTTTATTCATATGGTACTCTATCTATGGGATATAGATGTATGCATGAATTAGTTCATAGTGGTTTTAAAATTTCACCATTTTTAGGGCATGGAGATGTGTGTGTTCATACAGTTACATATGAAATTCCTCCAATGTTAATGATATTATTTCTCAGTTCAAGTCACCATCCCCTACATTATTGGAGGCAGGATTGGGGAGTCTCGGAATGTGCCCTACTATGACGGGTTTTGAAAGAGTAGTATTAGAAGAGTCATTTCTACCTAAAGAATGGTAGTTTGGGAGATTGGAATGGGGAAATAGTGTTCAGTGTTTTGAGTTTGGCTTCCATGCCATGGACAATAGTTTTGGTGTAGTGGTCAATGTATCCTTATATTAGGTCTCTGATAAGCAACTTTTTTCACTCATTACATGTGAAAAATGACTATAGGGAAAATAATGGTACATGAATCATATAAAATTGGGTTTTCATTTCTATGACCTTCTCGATTATGCTCTATAGATATACTCATTGACCGTGGTTCATCATTCTTATTTCATATTCCTTCATGATGAATACCAGTTGGGATTCATTAGATTGATCATTAGGATAACCCCCTCTATGAAGAGGATTCGATATTGGGGCCAATTCCCTAGATGTAACATCTAGGTGTTGCACTAGCCATACTTCAACATGTACATAAGCACATGGAACTTGCAGCACCAATGGACAAGGACTACAAGATGAGAACGCTTCACGATTTTCAGCGATTGAGACCCCATAGGTTATGAGGAGTCCCTCAAAAATAGGTGACTAAGGACTGCCTTGAGGAAGTTACCTGAGTTTACTATCTAGTTTGGACACCAATAGATCATATGGTGGTATTGGGAGTGATCTTACAAAATTCTTACATAGAACGGTGGTGGAGTTTGACTACCCAGACATTTTATGGGGAAAATCTTTCATTGATAGAGTTCGATCACCTCTTCATAGAAGAGTTACAAATAGTTTCACTGAGGGATATGTGTATTAAAGAGCTTCTTCAAATCTTGAAGGTTAGAATTATATTGGATAATTAGTCATAGAGGTTCACCAACCATTTTAGGTATTTGATGTATATGATTTGGGAACAATACTTCAGGGATCGAACATTCAAGCGAAGTCTCCATAGTGACATCTAAGCCAATGTTATACCTATGGTGATTCGTACTTATGATGGGGTTATTGATTAGGATATTTCGGTTGAAATATTCAAAGCATAGTAGATATAGGTGGGGATATTCAGTAGTGGGATAGAAGGAGATAAAAACTCAGTAGTAGGAAGCTGACATTTGTCCGAGAGACCTGAACATGGAAGACATTTCAAGAGGAGGTACCGGGACAGACGATATACAGATTAAGTATCGAATGGTGTGTCTAGTCAACCTAGAGATAGGTGGCTCTATTCATGTGATTATAGAGAAATCTCTCTCGATATTTTTCCACCGACCATGTTGATGATATGGAGGCTATGGATGAACTACCGAGGCATAGACAATGACAGAGGAAGTAATATCCATATGAAGGCGGATGTGGGAGAGGATTCAGGAGAGAAGGAAGTGGTGGTTAGCATTTTTTATTGTAATCACCACCACCCCCATGTAGTCCACCACATGCTCAGGTAGCTAGAGTATAGGGGCTGGGATAGCTGCATGCTGGTGAGGATTAAGACCAAGTGGCTCTAGAAATGATTTTCATAATGATTTGTGTCTTTTCGACTTTAGGTACTTTGTTGACTAACATAGGTTCTAGTCATTTGTTTTTTCTATATATATTCTATAAGTCATAGAGATTTTTGTTGAACCGTTGAATCGACCCTTATTCTAGGAGACAACAACCGAATATAACTAAGTGATATCACACATATGCTAATAGTGTGGCCTAAGCCTAATCGGTAAGATTTTCAGTTGGTATATATAGCTACATGTGGTGTGGCCTTACGAATTCATTCTTGGTATGGATTTTTTATCTACATTATACGCCAAGATTGACTATTTTTAGAAAAGGTTGTAGTGTTTCCATAATGATGGAATGAGGTTTTACGTAGTCAGAGAATAGAAAAACTAGGAATCAAATGATAGACTAATTCACAGTAGGGTGAAACCAATTACACATAAGGTAACTAGCCTAACCCTTGGTGTAGTGGATTTTATGAGTTTCATGTATCATGTAGTGGTGGAAATGTACAAGGATGTCTTGGTTGAAGATGTAATAGGATTACCTACCCACCTAGATATATAATTCTTCATTGATTTACACACTAGGAATACACTGATATCTGCACCGGCACATCAAATGGCTCTTGTTGTGCTTCATGAGTTGAGGGATCAGTCGAAAGACTTGTAGATGAATGGCATCATGAGATCGAGTGTTTCACCGTGGGAATCCCCAGTATTTTCTTTAAAAAAACCATATGGGAGAATGAAGTTATGTGTGGAATACCACTGCCTAAACATGGTGACAATGAATATAAATTATCCACTAACATGGATTCATAACCTCATTGATATGTTGAGCGGGGTGTTACTGTTCCCTAAGGATAAACTATGATCTAGTTATCAACAGATGTGAGTATGGGACGAGGAAATATAAAATATGACCTTTTAATTCCATAATGGTTAGTATCATTAAATGTTGATGCCATTTTCCATGATGAATTCCCCAACAGTGATCATGGGACTCAAAAATGTGTGTTTTTAGCCTTAGACCTGTTATTAGTACTCTTCATGAATGATATCCTTGGGTAGTTCACATCTGAGGGGAAGAACAAGATAAACATAAGGATAGATCTCGACATACACTAATAAAACCTACATTACAAAATATAGAAAATGTATTAGATTTTTATTTATGTGGTCCACACTATAGGACAAGTTATCTCATCAAATGGAGTAGAATTAGACCCGACCAAGGTCGTGGCAGTGTAATCATGGGATCCACCTAATTGAATAATGGATATATGAAGCTTCCTTAGTCCATAAGGTTATTATTTGAGATTCATACCTGATTTCTCTAAGATATCATCACCTATGACATGATTGGATTGAAAGGGGAAACATTTTATGTGTAATGAATAGTGTAGAAAGCTTTCAATAGTTGAGCCAAAGTTTGACTAGAACTTGAATACTAATATTTTCATAGGACAGTGTAAAGTATGTAGTGTTCTAAGATTCTTTTAGAATGGGTATTGGTTGTGTCCTAATGAATTTTCAAGGAGTGATTACCAATTGTTAATTTCAGTTGAGGCTAAATGAGAAAAAATACGTGCCCATGATTTTTAGTTAGCAAAGATAGCCTTCACATTGAAGATGTGGTGACACTACCAGGTGGGCGAGTGGTTTATTGTCTACTATGACCATAATAGTCTTAGGTATATCTTCTCTCATAAGGATATCAAATCGAGATAGTGGTGATGGCTACAACACTTCTAGGATTAGGACTTCGATATTGTCTAAACTCTAACGATGGGAAACGTGGTAGAAAATTCTCTCAAAAAAGATATACTTATTAGTTTTTGAATGATGCAACAGAACATTTGGACTCATTATAGTTATCCTAGTGGATGGATATGGATCATATTACCTCTATTCAATGGTTTCCCCCTACACTATTATAGAGAGTCACGGTGGCACAACATAGGGATACTAACTTCAAGACTATACGTGCTCAGATATCCACAATGCATGCTCTTGATGGATATTTAAATGGGGGGGATAATTTTGTTCTATTTAATTGAATCATAGTAGTACCAGAGATGTTGTGAGTGGAGGTTCTGATAGAGTCTCATACATCCCCTTTTGTGGTAAATAAATGTGTGCAAAAAATGTACTAGGTTCTACAACAATAGTTTTTGTGGCCAGGGATGAATAATGGAGTTGTAGAGTTTGTTTCTCAATGACTTACATGATAGTAAGTGAAGGATGAGCATGGGGTTCAAGAAGGTTTACCACAACCCCTTGAGGTTCTAGAATATAAGTGGGATGGGATATCGATAGACTTTGTGATTGGTTTAAATTGTATGTCCATGGTACATGATGTTATTTGGTTGATCATTGACTGAGTCACCACATCATTCAACTTTCTAGATATCCTACAACAGAGTTCAATAGAGATATTTGAATGCCTCCACGTGCTAGATATTGTTATTCTCTTTGGAGTTCCTTCGAAAACTTTTTCATCTCATGAATCTTACTTGACATATCGGTCATGGAATGGATTAAAAGGGGAATTTGGGACCCAGTTACATTTAAGCATAGTGTTTCATCCACAAATTGATGGCTAGAATGAGTAGACGGTTCCGGTACTGGAGGACATGTTGTGATATTTCATTCAAGATATTCTCCATATTTATGAAGATAACCTACCATTTCTGGAGTTCACATAAACCAACTACAACCATCCCACCATCGGTATACCACCATTCAGGGATTTATATAGGCTTCCATGTCAGTAACCAATTTGCTGAACTAACCATGGAGAGTAAATAATCACAGTACCAATGATTATACGAGGTAGAAATGGGAAGTTTTAGATCATCTAATATCATCTGGAGATTGTATAGATCCATTTTATGTCTTCTGTGGAGAGGCGATAAATGCCTTTGGAGTTCGGGGAAGGAGACCTTGTGTTATTACGTGTTTCACCTAAACGTGGATTACAAATATTTGGATGGGGTGTTAAACTATCATCGAGGATTTTCAACTATTTAAAAAGACATCATAGAGTTGGTGAGTTGGTGTATTGACTATCTATACCCTCTTAGTTATAACATGTACATGATGTCTTCCACGTGTAATTATTGATGAGGTATGTGCATAACCCATACCATGTCTTTGATGGGGGAGAGATGAAAATTATTGATGGAATTAATTTTACATAGTTCCTAGTGAATATCTAGAATCAGTAGGTGAGGATCCTTCATGGGTGATTAATTGATCCTCCTAGATGTTTTTATGAAATTTTTTCTTTAAATAATTTGTGTTCTTCAGTAGATTTCTATTCTAAAAGTAGTGAGTTTATAAAATTGTGAGATGCCCATATTATAAAATTAACATTATAGAATATCCATTAGGTTAGTGGGAATAATTATAACTAACTTATGAAAATAAATTATGAATTCATTGGATATCAATTAATTATGAAAAATATAAATCAATAGATATTTGTATTTTTGAATGAATTACTTATGGTAATGATATTAATGGGATATATATGTGTTATATTTTTAATAAAATAATTTTTATATTCAGTGAATGGATATTGTAGTCATAACGAATGAATATAACCCTATTTGATGTATAAAAAACTATTTTATAAATACATTAATTTTAATCCTTTGAATGGTGAACCCTTATTAAATTAAGATTTTGACACATTGAAAATTTTTATATGAAAACGTAAACATGTTATTTTGATGAGGGATATAAGAATATAATTTTGATTAATTTACGACAATTTTCTAATAACATTCATGTTTTGATGAATAGAAAAAATATGTGGTTTTTTAAATGAAAATAATTTTCTTTCATTGAAATAATTTATATGGGTAAATTATATTATTGAATGGTTACAATGTATAAATACAAAATAATTTTACAACATAATGTAATGTAGGTCATTGGAATTAATTTTCAATTAAATTCATCAGTAAAAACTTTATAATCTTTTGCAATGATTTACCTTTTAAAAAACGTTTTTTCATATAAAAAAAGAATAAATTTTTAATTAATTACTTCAACTTCTGAATATTTTTCGCATATCGAATTTGGTCTTCATCAAAAATATCACCTGACCCGACCCGTGACAAGGCCTCAAGGGTGTTCATGATCCCCATGGGTAGGAATAAGTGCCCAGGTATCGTAAAATGAAGTTTGTGAACAATTTACCTGAGTTTACAAACATTAAACAAAAAACTAACTCAATAAAACAAATCTGTATTTTTTTTAACTAAAATTGATTTTAAAAAAATTTAAGAACTTAATTACATAAGATAAAACTACATTTAAAGACCATTAAAAAGTTAAAAAACCAAATATGTACAGCCCAATAACCTCCACATGGAAAGTGGCACCACCCTCAAGCCATCCCTACAACACCGCATCACAAACGACTCGTAAAAACCCGATCTATTGGCACAAAAGTTGTACCCAAACATGAGGAAACAAAAATAACCGAGTATAATTACAAAAAAGTGTGTAATTAGGGTGTGACAAAATGCCAAATATGATATAAAAACTAAAATATTCCTTCTGATAAACATTAAAACAAGAAAATCTTGCAAGTTTTCCTAAACAGGTGATGCTGGATAATATTTCTAAAAGACGCAACATAAAAATTAAAAAAAATCACATGGAATAATTTAAAGAATCATTAATTTTAAAATAAATGCCAAAAATACTGAAATTTTCTCCCAATAATACCATATGACGTTGATAAGCACAAGTAATCCAATGACCACAAGCAATATGAAATAACCCCTATGCACTAGATTGTTAAGGGTCCTAGGTACCTCGTATCTTCATGAGAGTAGAAATCATAATATCTATTCTCGTGCACATGGGACACTAGTAGGGAGCATACCCATAACCTAGTGGTCCTCAATCATTATCATCATAGTTTATTTAATGTTGTAAGCATCATCCTTGCCACATCAAACTGAGGAAAAACCTCGCGGATTCCCTAGAATACTAGTACATGTCCACCCACCAAGATACTCATGATTCAATGTTGTGATCAAACAAGTTCAAAAAGCCAAGAAATATAGTTTTCAGATGAAAATATCACTTCCACAACACAAATTAACCAAATAGACCCATGTACATCACTCAATTCACAAAACCACTTTTCTTTCAAATGCATTTTGAAATCAAACTCACACCACAATAGCCCACATCACATTTTACATAAATTTCACAATCCAACACATCCATTATAAATTTCATAATATCATTGCAAATATGATAAAAATCACATAACAGCCCACCCACATGTTTTATAAAACCTTTTTTTCATAAAAAAAACCAATTTTTCATGTCACAGTCACACAAACAGCCCACATGATGTTCACACCTTTTTCACATTTCAGTAAATCCATTAAAAAATTTTATAAAACATTTCTATGAGTATGCCCATCACATGATAGCCCCATTAAAATTTAAAATGGAAAATTTCAAAATTTACACAATCCAAAACTGTTTTTCAATATGGTTTCAACACTTATATAAATCATTAAACCATTCAAAACATTCATAAAACAATTCCAAGTAGTGTACCCAAAATTTTCACATAAAACCCATTGAAAAATCCATTTTCAAGGAAAAAACCACTCTAATTACAATTAAAAGTGGAATTGGTAGCCCTGACAACATTTATTAAAAAACCAAAAATGTTATATAAATAACTAAAACAATGACATAGAAGATCCACATGAAAAACACACGTTTTCAAAATCACTTTCAAGAAGTACAACATGGTTTTACACTTTAAACCCAATCAATAACCCACTTTATAATACCATGTCACACCAAGACCCTAAAAATTTTCAATTGGAAGCTCAAAAAAAGATTTATTAAACCAATTTCATTTGTTCTAAAATACACCCAAATAATACTCCATGTGTTACACCTAAAAAACACCAAATTTCTAGATAAATTGCAACTATAAAATTAAACTCTTAACCAATCAATCATGAACAGTTTTCACACCACACAAAAAATAAGATTAATATGAATAATGATAAAATATATCATCCTAACTCATCAATAATTGTTTACTCATTGAATTAACTACCAAAATTGTTGAATCCCAAAAATATTTGTGTGAAACATCAAGCGCACAACCGACGCACCACATGGAAGTGAAGAGAGACATAAAATCTCAATATTACACTAAAAAGACACCATGTTAAACCCTATATTTTGGACACTTTGGAACATCAAGAAAGAGGTATGAAACCCTATATTAATGGATTAAATGGAAGGGAGGAAGACTTACATGAACAAATGTTGGATAAATCGACCTAAACCCACCTTAACAGATTTTTCAAATATAAAAACATTAAAGGGAGGTTTAAACAAGGATGAGGAGATCATATAAGAATTTGAATTGGGGAAAAAGAGTGATAAATGAATTAGTTTTTAAGAAAAAAAATTACCAATATAAATCTACTCAAATTAATGAATCTTATGAAGTTTCTACTTAATCCTTGATGCAAATGAGCTAAAAAGAAGCGGAGAAGAGAATGGGGGAGCGCCTCAGTTTTGTGGGCTCGGGTTAGGTGTAGAATCACTAAAAAATAGTTCACATTGAATATGTTAATAAGTAAACAAATATTTTTTTAAAACTGGAAATGGTATTTTGGGCTGGCCCAAATACTTAAATAAAAGCCCAAATACACTATTATTATGGATTCTTAAAGAGTCAAAATTGAATTTGTGGTGTTAATAGGTCTGGGGAGGAATTTTTGGAAGTTCAATGGGTGAAAATATTAAAAAATGTCAATGTTATAAAATAAACAAAATAGGTTTTTAAATCTAGAAATGGGATCACGGTTTGGCTCAAATCATGAAGCCTCACCCTTTCATAAAAAAACTTCAGAATCCCCCAAAACAAAGCAATAATGGAAATTAAATGAAAAATAAATTTAAAAGAAGACATGGACGTGACAATTCTACCCAACATGAATACTTTTCATCCCAAGAACGCCACAATAAGGCCATATACAAAAACCCATCCCAACTGATATACCAAAATGTACTTCTTTTCCAATATTCACCCCCAGTGTCCATAATACCTCCAGTTGTGCACTAACCCTTATTGGAGGATTTTCTAATGGCGAAAAAATATGGGTTGCACTTCAGTTGTGCACAAACCCTTAATGGGGAAAAACCTTATCCAATGAGAGAACCCAAGGACCCAACCAACTAGTTCCATTGGTTAAAAATTTCCAAAAACCAGATCCAAAAACATGAAATAAACCACCGTTAAGGCATCCCGAAAAATTTCTCAGCAGAGAATACTAAACGGTCTTCTTATCCAGCATACAGACCAATCACATACCCAAAACACGGTTCAAACTAAAGGGTTCTTGGACTCAAAACATCCCACATCTTCAACATTTAAAAAAACCCATAATACACCCCATCCCAATCCAGGTATCAAAGAAATCAAGTTTTTCACTAAAAATGTTTCTTGTAATGGAATGTTGTTCAGCGGTTTGTGTATCCACCTATGGTACCCCATGGGCCTCACACATGCATGTTTTTGTGCCACAATAGGCACCCTCCTCATATCCATCCTAGAATCCATCCATCCATGCCATAAACCATTCATCATATCACATAACCCCATGCATGTGATCACTCATGGAAATACTAAAGGATAAAACAATAATTCATTAAACTTTTCAAAACCAAAACAGTCAACCAATACCAATTTTTCTCAAAACCAGTAACCATGAAATCAAACCCAAATTACAGCTTACAAAAACAATTTCATAAAAGAACAATAATTCAAATATAAACTCATATTAAATCCATTCACATAAATTTTACAATATCTCATCCCCTTAAAACCCCTTTTAATAGTTTATAGAAATCTATTGAAAACTCTTTTTTCAAAACAAACCTTGACATAGTTCATGATTTCAAAATAGGTGAAAACACACCATTGTCCATTCCAATACAATTCTAAAAATTCAGATCTATCATTTCAAAAATATATCCATTCACACTTTATTATAAAATCTCTTCACAAAAACATTATATTTCTTAAAACCGTGTCATTTTCTCTTTAAAACTAAACTTTTGAGATTTCAAAACTGTAAGACACAAGACAATGTGAGAGGAAAATACTTTTGGTTGGTGACTTGGACATATGGTTGGTGGCCATATGATAATAACTTCACCTTCATAGAGTTTGTTCTATAGAAGTATCTCTGGCTCTACATGGCTTGATAGGCTCTGCGAGCACACTCAGAGCATTGACCCAACTCTCTTTTCATTTACCCTAATCATCCTCAAACCAAGAAAACTAAACGACTCAGATAAGTCATGACCCCCCAGTGTCTTGAATTTCATCAGGAGGTGTTGTGATCAGGAACACTACCTATAACTAGAATTCAAAGTCCAGAAAATCCTATCACTAGACTATCTCAACTATTCCCATATAACATGACCCAAGGGGTTAACCTGAACATCCTTTGATAACATATTGTCACGAACCGAATCTGGTCTCCATCAAAACCGGCACCCGACCCGGCCCGCGACAAGGCCTGAAGGGTAATACTGATCCCCATGAGCAAGAAAAAGTTCCTAGATATCATAAAATAATGTTTGGGAATTATTTACCCTAAGTTTATAAACATTTAACCACAAATAAACTCAATAAAACAAATCAGGACTTTTCAACTAAAAAATTCTTTTACAAAATTTTAGAACTGAATCACATAAGATAAAACTATTTTTAAAGAACATTAAAAAGATACAAAACCAAATAAGAACTTCTCGAGAACCTCTACATGGATAGAGTCTCTATCCTCAAGCCATCTCCACAACACCACATCACGAATGACCAGTAAAAACCCGAACTATTGGCACAAAAGTTTTACCCAAACCTGCAGTGACTAAAATAACCAAGTATACTTAAACCCAAGGGTGTATGTAGGATGTGAACCAAAGTACTGTGGGATACCACCACTATGAGATTCAATGTTATAAGCATCAAATATAAAAATCATGCAAGTTTTCATAAATAGGCAATTCAAATCACAATATCTAAAAGATGCCACAAAAATTTAAAACCATTTTCCAATGGCCTAATTTAAAGAATCATCACATTTGAAATAAATACCAAAAATAATTAAATTTCTATCCAAAAATACCATATGATGATGGTATACAAAAATATTCCAATTAGCACAAGAAATATGAAATAACCCCAAGGCACTAGCTCATTGTGGGTGCTAGGTACCTCGTATCTCGGTGAGAGTAACCATCACAATATATGTTCTAATGCACACATACCACTAGTAAGGACCATACCCATAACCTAGTGGTACCCATTCATCATCATAAATTTTAATTTAGTTTAGTAAGAATCAATCTTGCTACATGAAACTAAGTCCAAACCCCACAGATTCACTAGCATACTAGTACACATCCTCCCAAATAGATGCCCTGGATTCCCTCTTGTGATCAAACAAGTTCAAAAAGCCAAGAAATATAGTTTTCATATGAAAATATCACTTCCACATCACAAATTAACCAAATATCCCCATGTACATCACACAAGTTACAAAATCCACTTTTCATTCAAAGGCATTCTGAAATGAAACTCACACCAAAATATCCCACAACACATTTTTCATAACATTCACAATCCGACACATCATTTAACAATTTTATAAAATATTTCTAAATATGATAAAAATAACATAACAGCCCACTCACATGTTTCATAAAACACTTTTCCATATAAAAAATCCATTTTTCACATCACATTCACACAAACATCCCACATCACGTTCACACCTCTTTCACATTTCAGTAAATTCATTAAAGAATATTATAATACATTTCCAAGAGTGTACGATTTACATGACAACCTCATTCTCATTTAAAATGGACCATTTTAAAATATACACAATCCAAAACATTTTTCCAATATGGTTTAACCTCTTATATAAAACATTAAACCATTCAAAACATTCATAAAACACTTCTAATGAATGTACCCAATCTTTTCACATAAAACCCATTTCATAACCATCTTTCAAGGAAAAAATCTCACCAATAACAATTATAATATGAATTGGAAACCCCAACAACATTTATTAAAAAACCCCAAAGTGTTATACAAATACCTCAAACAATAACACAAATGATCCACATGGATAACACACGTTTCCAAAATCACTTTCAAGAAGTACAACTTGGTTTTACACCTTAAACCCATTCAAAACCCCACTTTCTACCCCAATGGAAAACCAAGACCCTACCAATGTAGATATGAAGCCCAAAAATGATTTTTTAATAATATCTCATATTTTATAAAATATTCCCAAATAATACCCCAACTGTTACACCTGAAAAACACCCAATTTCAAGCTAAAATGAAATTATAACATAAAACTCATAACTAAATCAATGATGAACAGTTTTCTCACCAGAAAAAACATATAAGGAATATGAATAATGAGAAAATATAGAAATCTAAATCATAAATAATGGTTTACACATGGAACCACATACCAAAAGTGTCTAATCCCTTAAATCATGGTACGAAAAAACAAGCGCACCACCGCTACACCATGAGGAAGTGAAGAAAAAACAAAAGTCTCATTGTTACACCAAAAAGACACCATGTCAAACCCTAGGTTCTAACCATATCTTCTAGAAACATTTTAACATCAATAAAGAGGGATGGAACCCTAAGTAAATGGATGAAAAATAAGGGAGGAATGCTTACTTGAACAAATCTGGGAGAAATTGACCTAAACCCACCAGTATCTGAATTTTAAAATAGCCAAACATTCAAAGGAGGTTCAAAGATGGATTAAGAGATCATGTATGAATTTGAATTGGTTAAAATAGTGATAAATTAAAGAGTTATTAAGGAAAATAATTACCATTATAAATCTACTCGAATTGTGGAAGCTTATGATGTTTCGACTTAGTGCACAATGAAAATTTGCTGCAAAGAGGGGGAGAATAGAATGGGGGAGCTCCTTCATTTAGTGGGCATGTAATATAGGTGGAATAACCAAAAAATAGTTAAAATAGAATATGTTATTAAATAAAAAAAATATTATTTTAAAAAGTAAATTGGATTTCAGGTTGGAAAAAATTCTTAAATAAAAAACCAAATACATCATTATTATGGATTCTTAAAGGGTACAAATTTAAATGGAAATATTAATAGGTCAAGGGAGTCCATTTAGGAATTATAATGGGTTATAAAATATTAAAAAATCAAAATGTTATAAAATATTCAAAATTGGTTTTTAAATTTGGAAATTGGATCACGTTTTTGCCCAAATCGTGAAAACTCACCCTTTCCTCAAAAAACTGTGGGAAACCCTAAAAATAAAGAAAGAATAAAAATTAAATGAAAAATAAATTTAAAATAAGTCATGGATGTGACAATATTAAATTTAGAAAAATTTATTATTTATTTGGGATTAGTAGGTCCAAATTATATAGACATTCTACTTTTATTCTAGGGCATTATTAATAGTAGCTTTGGTAAATATTTTTATTACAATGGTTAATTGTTAATTGTGTAATTAATGGAAATATAATTTTATAAAATAACCATAAAACATTTAAAAATCATATTAGATGAAAAAATTTGACTCTTGTCATATATTTATTTAAATTAAATCACTTAATGGCCACTTACCAATGAATATGACTAGAATCTAAGAAAAATCTATCGATTGTGACAAAATGTCACAATCTCTTTTGATATAAGTATATAAATGATTGAAAATGGAAAACTAGGAAAATATCTACATTATATAGTCTATGTAAATCTAAAATAATTACCTACATCATATAAATTTATTTATAATTTTTATAGATTAAATAATTATCATTAATGATGAGACACTAGTTTTGTCAAAACGATTTTATTAATAGAAATATCCAATAAATGGTTTCAAAAATATTAAAATAAAAATCATAAGAAATAATTAATTACATCCAAGAATTTTATAGGTTACTATGAAATTTTATTAGTGTATTAAATATTTTAGTTCAAAATTAACTTTTGTGAGGAATTTTTTAAAGTCAAATAAATTTATTGTGTCAAAATTAACCCTTTTGATATTTTATAAAAATAACATTTTATTAAACTATTTATAAATCATAATTTTTTTTAAAATTACAAAGTAATAATTATATGACCTAAAATATCATAAAATACCCATTTATGGTCAATTAACTCTCTATATGTAAATATTTAATACCATTAAATATTTATAATTCTATTACCGCAATTAAAATTAAATAGAATAACTATGTGTCAATTAAAAAAGATACAGTATAAATTGGAAACATAACTTGTAAAAAAATTATTTTATGATATTATTACAACCCTAAATCATATAAGCTTCATAATTGTGAAACTTTTGAAGTTTTTTAGGGCTATATTTTATTATAAATTATTATTTATGCAATTTCTAAAAGATCCCCTCACCTCAATTATAAAAGTGAACCTCCTCCATCAATTATTCAATCGATTTGAGCCATCCATATAAGAAAAAACCTACCATTTTTCCTTATAATCATAATTATTTTCATTCTAGAGGTTCTGGTCATCATCAATGATTACCTGTAGGGCTATAAGATGTGACATAGACGAAGCACGTCAAGGAAGAGGTAATCTCTACTAATAATTCATTCAAACATCATTCTTCTTATACTTCCTCTTCATTAGTTGTTTCATTTTAAACTAATAACATAATTATCACTAATACTATTATATTTTCTCATAAATATGATATAATCATATTTCACTATCTGTCTATCCAATGAAAAATGAAATCACTCTGCATGTGTACGTACAACTTACCATCTTCACATTATGGTGTAATCTAATTTTCACCTCCACCATTATTGGATATGTATAATTATGGAAATAATAACTATATGTTATTATTATAACATGATACTAACTCTAAAATACTATACAACATCCACTTAAATATAATTCAACAAATTTTGGGATTGATATCATCCCCCATGCGTACGTATGACATACCGTTTCCACGATGTGATGCCACACATTCTGAATGATATTCATTAAAACAAGATTATATATAAGGATTTAATGAATAAATATGATATATATTATACTAATATCAGTATGTAAATGATATATCTATATCAAAAAAATAGGAATAATAACTTATCTAACAAAAAATGCATAAGATCATAAAGTAGTTAATACCCAAATAACAAGTAATAAGGAAATGTTACTAAAAATAGGATGAAAATATGTTCATAAATGTTATCATAATATTTTTTATGATTCTATAATAAATCTGTAACATTATATAAATCATTATATAGATGTTTTGGATACCTACTAAGGATATCAGACCTATGGTATGGATAACCATGCGAATATCATTATTATCTAACATTGATTATTTGTAAGTATTTTTAGGGATATATTTATCATCCACATCCATGTTTCCTAAATATGTAATTGAAAATATTATTTATATATTTCTATAACTGTTAAAATTAAATATTTCCCATTGGAAATTTTTGACTAATTGGTATGAATGGAATCTTTTTTCATTTCTGGTACGAGGCATTCTTGGACTTTTTCGGAAAAAGTATGAGAACGATGATTGTTTAACTTGTATGGCATGAACATATTTATACCCTTTCAAAATGAATTATTTCCTTGATGTTTCCCCTACAATATTACAAGTTTATTTTCACATAAAATGATTTATTCTAATAATTTTGAGGAATTTTGTGGATAGAATACGTTTTTGAAGAAGAAATGATATTTTCCATAGGAATTAATTTCATGTGTTTTCTCAAAATTATTTTCCATCTAAGATGAAACTCATTAAATAGGGTTATTTTTCTATCCATGTTATTAGTATTATTTTATTTTGTTTATTATGGAATGATATTTGGGAAAACCATTTGTTTTATATCAATATTTACTGAATGTTTTTTAAGAAATCCATTTTATATCATGGGTTATGCTATAGAAAATATTTTTATGTTTTTATGGAACATGTAAGAACAGGATCACTATGGGATAGGTATAACCTATACCTACCGCCAATGAATTGGGTAGTGTTTTATATCTCATGAGATAAACATGAATACAATAGAATGTAAATATGGTTCAGTAATATAGGGCTAGAATGAGGAGTGGACATGGTTGGGTAATGGACTTGGTCTATTGTGTTGGTTTCGATGATGAGATATCACTAATATGAAATTATTTTCTATGCTTATGTTTTTAAAACACTAAATTTCTTGACTATCTTATTACTATTGGAATTAAATTTCACTTTTATGATTTATCCCTTGACATTATAAAATAATACATTATATACAGGATAACATTGTCAAATGATATGTTATTGTGATTATAATATGGATGATATTTCCACTTTTACCTTTACTAAGAATTTGAGCTCACCCTTTCATATGTTTCATTACCCCATGTAATAAATTAGTGTATTAAGTTAGATATGTCAAAAATGGGTATGGTTATAAAGAAATAAGCATGATATAATATCAATGATTTATTAACCATTTTTTTATGTTTCCCAGTTTATGAATACACTAAACATATATGGTCATGGAATTGTTCTGTAATGTAAATACCTGTAAATTTCAAGGGAATTTTTTTCTTAATTTTCTTTGGAATTTTACAAGAACGCAGTTTCTGACGGCTCCTGATTCCGAGGCCCGGTGTGCCCGGAATCATTTTCCGAAGTTTGGCTCGGGTACGTTCAGTGAACGGATGAGCGGGTTTTTCTAACATTTGAACCGGTGCCCGGAATCGAATTCTGAGGGCACCGATGAAATCGCAGCGCCGGTATTCGCTTAGAAACGCCTCTTCTGGAGTTGCGTTTTCTCAGGTGTGGTTTTTAATTTTCGGGCTTAAAGTTAAGAAATAAAATAATTTTGCGACAACTTTATTTTATTTCACTTAAGCCGCTTGGAAGCCACTTGAAGCCACTTAAAGACGGCTTGAACTGAGTTGAACTGGATAGGATGCTATCCAGAAATATCCTACCCCCTTGGTAGGATACTTGTGAGGTGGGGCCGGCACGAGCCCCGCCGTTTCTTTCCGCTAAAAAACGGACCCGTGAAAACCCGTCTTAATGAAAGTCAACTGACGCGTTTTCTAAATTCTTAACAGACCATTTAATTGGGCGGTTTATTTCGTGAATTAAATGGGCTGTTTCTTTCGTGAATTAAATGAGCTGTTTCTTTCGTGAATTAAATGGCCTGTTTCTTTCGTTGAATTAATTCAACGAATTAATTCAATCGTTTCTTAACCTGTTTTCGTGTGTTGGCATATTAATAAAATAAGACCAACCCAAAATCTTTTGAGAAGATTTGAGAGAATCCTTGTTTCTTCTTCTCCCTCGCGAAGAACGCGAAAAACGCGAAGAACGCGAAGAACGCCGAACCCGGAAATCGACGACGCGACGCCTTGATCCGCATCGCCGACAACGTTCTTCTGCGACGTCTCTTCCTCCGCGACGGATGTTCGATCGGCTTCTTGAGGTAAGAATCTCATACCTTCCTTTTTATCTCCTTCGTGGTTCTTAACCAAAAACACGGATTTAATTAATTAAATTAAATCTGCTGTTTCATGGTGCGTTGAGTTCGCTGACTCAACACCGGATTCCGCGACGACGTTACGCCTCCCAACGACGACGCGACGATCCCTCTTTTCCGCGACGAGCTTTACCGCGAAGAACGCCCGCGCGCGACGATCGACGAGGTAGGGATTTTTTATGGGAATTACCCCTTTTTAATTTATTCCCGTCAATGTTTCTTAAAGAAATCAAAGAACCGAATTGTGAACAATTTTAATCTTCTTAAAATTGTTATTTTTCCCATGTGGAATAAAATTCTCCCGGTTCTTTATCTTTAACGCGGAGGGTGCGGGCCAAACGAACACGGCCCGACGACCCTCCGCCGTTCTTCGTTTTGTGCAGATTTGGCGGGCGACGACGGAACGTGCCGCAGTGGATGTTTGACGATTCCGCAGTAAAGAACGGATCCCGGGAGGAGCAATGGTGCAGACAGGAAGAGAATCGGACCACCGGAGCGATCCCGGTGGCCCGCGGAACTCGCCTGCGGCGCGGGTCGCCGGACGAGCCCGCCGCGGCTGAAGCCGTGGCGGCGGCGGCCAACGGACCCGCGGCCGCGCAGGTCCGGTTCGCCCGCGCGGGACGCGGCTCTGCCGCGTCCGCGGTTCACCAGCGCGGCCCACGTGGGCCGCGGTTTCCTCAGGCCGCGGGTCAACGCCCGCGGCGCCTGCCACTCGGCCGCCCGGCCGGGCCGGGCCCGGCCGGTCCGACCGGTCGGGCCGCGCCCCGGCCGGGCCGGACCGGGCCAACCGGGTCGGGTCGACCCGGTTCGGGCCGACCCAGGGGGGTCTGGCCGGGCCCGTACCCCCCCTTCTTCGGACGTTTTCATTCAAATGGCTGTATCTTGAGCTACGGGCCTCCGAACGACGCGTCGTCAGTGGCAACGCGATCCTTGGATCGAGACGGTCGTTTCGGTATACTATACTCAAGGTGCACCTTCCTTTTCGGGAGCCTACGTAGTTAAAACTCCGTAGTTAAGCGTGCTTGGCCTAGAGTAGTGATCAGGATGGGTGATCTCCTGGGAAGTTTCCCAGGGTGGGTGTGAGACAGAAAGGCCAATAACTAACAGACTGGGCGTCCGATTGACGCGCCGTCTTTTTCGTTGAATTCCTCTAAGTGAGACGGATCTTTTGGCATACTCCGCCTGAGGTTTGGACGCAGGTGGAGTACGGTCGGGTTGGTTTTGCCTTAAAAACCAACCGGGCCCCTGGGACGAAAAAGCCAATAACTCTCAGACCGGGCGTCCGATTGACGCACCGTCTATTGCATTGAGTTCCTCTTGATGAGACGGAACTTTTGGCATCCTCCGCCCAAGTTTTGGATGCAGATGGATAGTGGCCAGGTTGGATCGCACTGAAATCCAACCGGGCCCCTGGAACGGAAAAGCTGATATCTTTCAGACCAGACGTCCGTTTGACGAACCGTCAGCGACATTGGTGATCACGTTGAAAAACGGTCCCTATGAGTATACCCTGTGAGTGTTCTGGGTATAGTTGAGTTACGGCCGGATTGGTTCGCTCACGAAACCAACCGGGCCCCTGGGACGAAAAGGCTAATAACTCACAGACCGGGCGTCCGATTGACGCGCCGTCTGTTGCGTTGAGACCCCTATGACGAGGTGGTCCTTCGAGATACTTCCTTGCGGGATTTTGTGATACTTGGAGTACCGACCAGTAGCTCGTGGAGCGGACCCTCCCGGAGACGAGTGGGCGGAGCACGAAGACCGTGTAGCTGACTGAGACCCGACGACTGCTGATCGAACGACTCGGTGTGCGAAAGAGGTGCGCTTGGTTGTAGCGGCACATGGGACCGCTTGGTTGTACCGGAAGACCCAAGACAGAGGTGCGCTTGGTTGTAGCGGCACATGGGAGCGCTTGGTTGTAGCGGCAGACCCACGACAGAGGTGCGCTTGGTTGTAGCGGCACATGGGAGCGCTTGGTTGTAGCGGCAGACCCACGACAGTTTTGCGCTTGGTTGTAGCGGCACATGGGAGCGCTTGGTTGTAGCGGCAGACCCACGACAGAGGTGCGCTTGGTTGTAGCGGCACATGAGAGCGCTTGGTTGTAGCGGCAGACCCACGACAGTGGTGCGCTTTGTTGTAGAGGCACATGGGAGCGCTTGGTTGTAGCGACAGACCCACGACAGAGGCGCGCTTGGTTGTAGCGGCACATGGGAGCGTTTGGTTGTAGCGGCAGACCCACGACAGAGGTGCGCTTGGTTGTAGCGGCACATGGGAGCGCTTGGTTGTAGCGGCAGACCCATGACAGAGGTGCGCTTGGTTGTAGCGGCACATGGGAGCGCTTGGTTGTAGAGGCTGGCCCGCATTACTCGATAGGTGGAGTACTACAACAGTCTTAAGTTAGTGGGCAGTACCTCGGAGTTGTGACAGGACCACTGTACACTCCAGAGATGGAGCTCTTCAGCAGTTATGGTTTCGATGATGAAAATCCTGGTTTGAGCTGAGACTTTTGACCTTGTGTTTGCCTCATGATTGAGATGGGATACTTGATAACTTAGGTATATGTATGGGCATATATCTAAGTAGAGGTTATCTGTTGAGATCTTCTTTGTGGTTATCCTTGTTGGTTTTATAGAGACCTTGAGGGTCTCGGGGTCCCTACTGAGTATCGTTATACTCACCCCTGCACGGGCTATGCCTGCACCTCGTTGTGTTGGTTGCAGACAACAGGCAGTGCTGATGGAGGCCGAGTGTTCGAGGACTGGACGGTACCCGGAGGTGGACTACACGACGAGTCAGTACCCGGAGGTGGACTACACGACGAGTCAGTACCTGGAGGTGGACCACTGGGCGAGACGTGCTCGGAGCGGACGGCGGGACCCGAGGAGCATTGGAGCTATCTGTACCCACCCTTCAGGTGGGACTTCCATAGGATGGCTCGACGCTGCATTTTTTCCTTTCAGTTGCTGTTTTTCCTTTCAGTTGTACTTTACAGTTGGGCTTGTATTTCCGGCCCCTTTTACTTTCAGCACAGCTTGTACAGTTTTTACTTAGTGTTTACTTTTCCGCTTGCTTACTCTGTGGTGCTTGTTTACTTTTCAAAGGCAATGCCTTCCCTTTTTGCTGGGATTTACGCCTTGGTGCTAGTCGCCAGCCCCTGGCCTATGGAAGGCGGGCTTGGGGTAGTCACGGCACGGGCCCCGAGGACGGGTCATGACAAATTGGTATCAGAGGTGGTCGGTTCTACCGGGGACTCTGATATTTATTCTATGTGAAGCAATAGTGTTTAGCGTATTGGGTGTGGTTATCAGTCCAGAGAGTCCAGTGTTGGTGCGGCGGCCGACGTATCCGTACACCAGGACCCTGACTTCTGATTTCCGACTTAATGCACGAAAACATTGATTGCATGTGTGTTTCAAGTTTTCCTTGTGATTACTTCTGTCAGCTCACCAGGTATACTGTCCTGACCATGGCGCACTTGTTCCCTTTTCAGGATGGCCCCATGATGACAGCCAGCAAGGATTCCGAGAGTGGAGCGTGATGACTGCCCACCGAGCATCGAGGACTCGGTACAGGGCCCTTTGACAGCTGAGGCACCGGCGGTACCTATACCCGCCGAGGCACCGATGCTACCAGCCCCAGCCGCTGGCGATGCATGTCGCCTTAGTGCACTGCATGAGTTCCAGCGCCAGCGACCGCCTGGTTCCACGGAGAGACAGACCCTCAGGCCGCCGAGGACTGGCTGGAGGCAGTTGTTCGGGTTTTCAGATTAGTGAGGACACCAGCAGGCCTCATGGTGATCCTCGCAGCGAGTCTCCTGCACGCGGCAGCAGGCAGATGGTGGAGCTTGATGCTCCAGGTGCACGACGAGGCGTCTCTCCTCTGGACGGACTTTGAGAGCATCTTCCGCTCTGAGTTCGTCCTAGCCACCCTCCGAGCGGTGCGCATCCGGGAGCTACTACAGCTGCGGTAGGGAAGCATGTCAGTGGCCCAGTACTCGGCGAGATTTACTGATCTCTCGCGCTACTCCACAGATATGGTACGAGACCCGTTCTTCCGAGCCCGGACCTTCGAGCAGGGACTGAGGCATTAGATCAGGGCTTCGATGATCTCCTTCAACATTACGACTCAGGAATGGGTGTTAGAGCGAGCCCTCTTAGTGGAGAGTTTCCTTGCTGAGCAGTCTCCAGCAGCAGAACCCACCACTTACCGGCATGCGGCAGAGTCTTCTGCAGCGGGCAGTAGACGGATGACGCAGGGGTCCAAGAGGACTGGACCTACAGGTGGTCTCCAGCATGACTCTGGATCGTTTTCGCGAGGCACTCGGGGTGGGCAACGACTTTCCATGAGAGGGCAGTGTTACTCCTGCGGCGGGGTTGGTCACATGGCTCGTGACTGTCCGACCCGCCATACGGATGACCAGCAGACGAACGAAGGACCCCCCAGGCAGAGGCAGAGGTTCGATCAGGGCGGGCCGCAAGGAGCAGGTGGCCATGACAGGGGAGTTGGTCGTGCAGCAGGAGGTGGACGGCGCTTCGGGGTGTTGCCACCACCACCACCAGGCGGTCCACCCCGACCGCAGGAGATAGGAGGACATGGGAGAGCTCAGCTTCAGGCAGCTGAGGCCTATGATCATGGAGCTCCGAGAGCAGATGGACAGGAGCGGGACTAGCTCCAGACCTGGAGACTTTTGTTCACGTTACTTATAGTTTTGTTGATGTGTGTTTATAGATGCTTTGTGTCTTTGTACTTGAGCTGCAGTAATAAAAGACACCTTTTCTTGTGGCATTTTACTTTCCTGTCCGCTCTTGTGTTGTTACTAAGAGGTTCCGGTTTAGACTGTTGAATTGACCCTCACCCATGAGACATCTACTGGAGGAGACCCAGTTATCACACACTGAAGCTGACAGTGTGACTCAACCCTTGGAGGCGAGAGTAACGGTTGGATCTCTTGGTAGTAGCGTCGAGGCCTTACGACGTCATCCTTGGTATGGATTAGTATCATCCATGTCGGGACTGACCGTATTAGGCGAAGAACGTGGTTCATCCAGGGGATGAGACCAGATTTCCCTTATCGGCAAGGAATAAATCGTGGCAGCTCTAGTGGGACCAGAGGTGGTCCGGGCCACGACAGAGAAGGTCCAGGTGAGCACATGGGAGCGGAAGGCTCAGATGCGTGCTCAGTACCGCCTTTGTATCCCTAGTTTGTGTTGAAGCTTTACGGGGACGTAAAGCCCTGTGGTGGGAGTAATGTAAAGACCTGTAAATTTCAAGGAAATTTTTTTCTTAATTTTCATTGGAATTTTACAAGAACGCAGTTTCTGACGGCGCCTGATTCCGAGGCCCGGTGTGCCCGGAATCATTTTCCGAAGTTTGGCTCGGGTACGTTCAGTGAACGGACGAGCGGTTTTTCTAACTTTTGAACCGGTGCCCGGAATCGAATTCTGAGGGCACCGATGAAATCGCAGCGCCGATATTCGCTTAGAAACGTCTCTTCTGGAGTTGCGTTTTCTCGGGTGTGGTTTTTAATTTTCAGGCTTAAAGTTAAGAAATAAAATAATTTTGTGACAACTTTTTTTATTTCACTTAAGCCGCTTGGAAGCCACTTGAAGCCACTTAAAGGCGGCTTGAATTGAGTTGAACTGGATAGGATGCTATCCAGAAATATCCTACCCCCTTGGTAGGATATTTGTGAGGTGGGGCCCGCACGAGCCCCGCCGTTTCATTCCGCTAAGAAACGCACCCGTGAAAACCCGTCTTAATGAAAGTCAACTGATGCGTTTTCTAAATTCTTAACAGACCATTTAATTGGGCGGTTTATTTCGCGAATTAAATGGGCTGTTTCTTTCGTGAATTAAATGGGCTGTTTCTTTCGTGAATTAAATGGCCTGTTTCTTTCGTTGAATTAATTCAACGAATTAATTCAATCGTTTCTTAACCTGTTTTCGTGTGTTGGCATATTAATAAAATAAGACCAACCCAAAATATTTTGAGAATATTTGAGAGAATCCTTGTTTCTTCTTCTCCCTCGCGAAGAACGCGAAGAACGCGAAGAACGCCGAACCCGGAAATCGACGACGCGACGCCTTGATCCGCATCGCCGACAACGTTCTTCTGCAACGTCTCTTCCTCCGCGACGGATGTTCGATCGGCTTCTTGAGGTAAGAATCTCAGACCTTCCTTTTTATCTCCTTCGTGGTTCTTAACCAAAAACACGGATTTAATTAATTAAATTAAATCTCCTGTTTCATGGTGCGTTGAGTTCGCTGACTCAACACCGGATTCCGCGACGACGCGACGCCTCCCCGCAACGACGCGACAATCCCTCTTTTCCGCGACGAGCTTTTCCACGAAGAACGCCCGCGCGCGACGATCGACGAGGTAGGGATTTATTATGGGAATTACCCCTTTTTAATTTATTCCCGTCAATGTTTCTTAAAGAAATCAAAGAACCGAATTGTGAACAATTTTAATCTTCTTAAAATTGTTATTTTTCCCATGTGGAATAAAATTCTCCCGGTTGTTTATCTTTAACGCGGAGGGTGCGGGCCAAACGAACACGGCCCGACGACCCTCCGCCGTTCTTCGTTTTGTGCGGATTTGGCGGGCGACGACGGAACGTGCCGCAGCGGATGTTTGACGATTCCGCAGTAAAGAACGGATCCCGGGAGGAGCAATGGTGCAGACAGGAAGAGAATCGGACCACCGGAGCGATCCCGGTGGCCCGCGGAAGTCGCCGGCGGCGAGGGTCGC
Source organism: Viscum album (assembly GCA_963277665.1). NCBI lineage: Eukaryota > Viridiplantae > Streptophyta > Magnoliopsida > Santalales > Viscaceae > Viscum > Viscum album. The sequence goes on along the minus strand of OY728122.1, from coordinate 810,589,611 downwards.
CGGACGAGCCCGCCGCGGCTGAAGCCGCGGCGGCGGCGGCCAACGGACCCGCGGCCGCGCGGGCTCGGTTCGCCCGCGCGGGACGCGGCTCTGCCGCGTCCGCGGTTCACCAGCGCGGCCCACGTGGGCCGCGGTTTCCTCAGGCCGTGGGTCAACGCCCGCGGCGCCTGGCACTCGGCCGCCCGGCCCGGCCGGGCCGGACCGGGCCAACCGGGTCGGGTCGACCCGGTTCGGGCCGACCCAGGGGGGGTCGGGCCGGGCCCGTACCCCCCCTTCTTCGGACGTTTTCGTTCAAATGGTCGTATCTTGAGCTACGGGCCTCCGAACGACGCGTCGTCAGTGGCAACGCGATCCTTGGATCGAGACGGTCGTTTCGGTATACTATACTCAAGGTGCACCTTCCTTTTCGGGAGCCTACGTTGTTAAAACTCCGTAGTTAAGCGTGCTTGGCCTAGAGCAGTGATCAGGATGGGTGATCTCCTGGGAAGTTTCCCAGGGTGGGTGTGAGACAGAAAGGCCAATAACTAACAGACTGGGCGTCCGATTGACGCGCCGTCTGTTTCGTTGAATTCCTCTAAGTGAGACGGATCTTTTGGCATACTCCGCCCGAGGTTTGGACGCAGGTGGAGTACGGTCGGGTTGGTTTTGCCTTAAAAACCAACCGGGCCCCTGGGACGAAAAAGCCAATAACTCTCAGACCGGGCGTCCGATTGACGCACCGTCTATTGCGTTGAGTTCCTCTTTATGAGACGGAACTTTTGGCATCCTCCGCCCGAGTTTTGGATGCAGATGGATAGTGGCCAGGTTGGATCGCACTGAAATCCAACCGGGCCCCTGGAACAGAAAAGCTGATATCTTTCAGACCAGACGTCCGTTTGACGAACCGTCAGCGGCATTGGTGATCACGTTGAAAAACGGTCCCTATGAGTATACCCTGTGAGTTTTCGGGGTATAGTTGAGTTACGGCCGGATTGGTTCGCTCACGAAACCAACCGGGCCCCTGGGACGAAAAGGCTAATAACTCACAGACCGGGCGTCCGATTGATGCGCCGTCTGTTGCGTTGAGACCCCTATGACGAGGTGGTCCTTCGAGATACTTCCTTGCAGGATTTTGTGATACTTGGAGTACCGACCAGTAGCTCGTGGAGCGGACCCTCCCGGAGACGAGCGGGTGGAGCACGGAGACCGTGTAGCTGACTGAGACCCGATGACTGCTGATCGAACGACTCGGTGTGCGACAGAGGTGCGCTTGGTTATAGCGGCACATGGGAGCGCTTGGTTGTAGCGGCAGACCCAAGATAGAGGTGCACTTGGTTGTAGCGGCACATGGGAGCGCTTGGTTGTAGCGGCAGACCCACGACAGTTTTGCGCTTGGTTGTAGCGGCACATGGGAGCGCTTGGTTGTAGCGGCAGACCCACGACAGAGGTGCGCTTGGTTGTAGCGGCACATGGGAGCGCTTGGTTGTAGCGGCAGACCCACGATAGTGGTGCGCTTGGTTGTAGAGGCACATGGGAGCGCTTGGTTGTAGCGGCAGACCCACGACAGAGGCACACTTGGTTGTAGCGGCACATGGGAGCGGTTGGTTGTAGCGGCAGACCCACGACAGAGGTGCGCTTGGTTGTAGCGGCACATGGGAGCGCTTGGTTGTAGCGGCAGACCCATGACAGAGGTGCGCTTGGTTGTAGCGGCACATGGGAGCGCTTGGTTGTAGAGGCTGGCCCGCATAACTCGATAGGTGGAGTACTACAGCAGTCTTAAGTTTGTGGGCAGTACCTCGGAGTTGTGACAGGACCACTGTACACTTCAGAGACGGAGCTCTTCAGCAGTTATGGTTTCGATGATGAAAATCCTGGTTTGAGCTGAGACTTTTGACCTTGTGTTTGCCTCATGATTGAGATGGGATACTTTATAACTTAGGTATATGTATGGGCATATATGTAAGTAGAGGTTATCTGTTGAGATCTTCTTTGTGGTTATCCTTGTTGGTTTTATAGAGACCTTGAGGGTCTCGGGGTCCCTTCTGAGTATCGTTATACTCACCCCTGCACGGGCTATGCCCGCACCTCGTTGTGTTGGTTGCAAACGACAGGCAGTGCTGATGGAGGCCGAGTGTTCGAGGACTGGACGGTACCCGGAGGTGGACTACACGACGAGTCAGTACCCGGAGGTGGACTACACGACGAGTCAGTACCTGGAGGTGGACCACTGGGCGAGACGTACTCGGAGCGGACGGCGGGACCCGAGGAGCATTGGAGCTATCTGTACCCACCCTTCAGGTGGGACTTCCATAGGACGGCTCGACGCTGCATTTTTTCCTTTCAGTTGCTGTTTTTCCTTTCAGTTGTACTTTACAGTTGGGCTTGTATTTCCGGCCCCTTTTACTTTCAGCACAGCTTGTACAGTTTTTACTTAGTGTTTACTTTTCCGCTTGCTTACTATGTGGTGCTTGTTTACTTTTCAAAGGCAATGCCTTCCCTTTTTGCTGGGGTTTATGCCTTGGTGCTAGTCGCCAGCCCCTGGCCTATGGAAGGCGGGCTTGGGGTAGTCACGGCACGGGCCCCGAGGACGGGTCGTGACATGTAATGTTATTTGATAAATATTTTTCAATGCTATTTTAGTATCTATATTTAATATATGGGTCATTATAGTAGTTATTGGTGCCATGGTATTGTTTACCGTTAGAATCTATGATGAGATAACATTAGTAATAACCTTAAGGATTTGTCTAAGTATTTGTTATAAACATATCATATTGTTTTGGAGATGTTCAAGAATAGCCTAGTATAAAACCTAATGCGTCCTAAATTTAAATTTTATTCTTTATTATGCGGGTTTCTGATATGATTATTGTTTCTCACACTATGCTTCTTGGTTATAGTCAATGGCTGTAACATAAAGGAACCATGTTAATGTTGAATGTGACGGGCAGTGCAATGATTGTCCACCTGAACAACCAAATGTTATGGGAGTTGGAATGCACAAAATTTTATCCATGGTCAAAAAAATTACTCATGTTATGAATTAGTTAGGACATCCAAATGAGAAAAGAAGGGAGAAATATTCGGGTGAGTCCTTCATGAGGCAATGTACACCTTTATTCAACAGGTCTTCTAATCCATTAGTGGCGATCAATGGATCAGTACCAGTAAAAAGAAATTTTCATTTATAAAACGTTCTGAACATGAAAAAATCATCTTAGTAGTATATTGTTTGGATGGTGAAGATGATAAATTTGTGGAATCTTATCAATAATACAAGGAAAAGAGTTAAAATGGAGTAAATAGAATGGGAAAAGTTCAAGAACATATTTTTCAATAAGTACATTCCTTGTATTCTTTTAACAAAGATGGAGATGGAGTTCCGTGAACTTATGAAAAAGTACTATGAATCCATTGGTACCGATGAACCAAATTTTAGATGAATTCAAAACTACTCTGCTTGATTTATTATTCAACCTGAGAGTAAAACTGGTCAACTCTTTTGTAGCTTGAAACCAACTCTCTGAAGGGAATTATGAATATGGGACTTCAATATCTCTGAGGAAATTCTTCGATGTGGTCTCAATGATGGGATGGAGATTTCAGAAACCATTAAGTGATTTGGCAATGATAATAAAATAAAAATTGAATTCAAAGAAAAATCTAAATACCACATTGAAAATAGGATGAGATTTCTCGTATGATCAAAGTGTGGAAAGAAACATGGAGGGAATTTTCATAAATGGACTAATAAATTATTTATTATAAAAATAAAGATAATCAGGTAGTTGAATTCCTATATGATGGGAAAATATTTCTAATGATGTGAACAAAGAAAAGAATACACATAAAGAACCTAATACAATTCAATGTTACAAGTGAAAGGAAATTTGGCAATATTCTAATCAATCCCCTAATCCAAGGGTTTTTTATGATTATCAATGTCAATAAACACTTAAAGCCAAAGGAAAAGGAAAGTCACATACAATCAATCTCAGTGGCATAGAGTACGATAATGAAGTGGTGAATGGTACACTTACCATCCACACTCTATTAGAAAATTTTTTATTTGATTTTGCATCCAACCACTCTTTTAATTAGGAATAATTATAAAAGGGTATCACTATATTACCTCAACAATTAGATGTTGAGTTAGTTGTGAAAATACTAATGGAACAACAGTCACATCAAAAGATTATAATTCTTCTCTGGTTGATTTCTTTGGGAAATTTCTTCCTAATTTTTTTTGATATATACTATAGAAGAATTTTATGTGATTCTTGGTATGGATTAGATTTATCTATTTGGAGCTCGTATCAATTTCCAAGGATGGGAGGTCACATTTCATATTCCAAATCAATCGGTGAACATCGATCAATGAAGGAATGAATATAACCATCCAGTAGAAATTTCATCCAACTTATGGGTCTTGATTACAAAAAATAATGTTTATTTATCTCTAAAGGTTGGAAAGAAGGACAAGATTTAGAATACTCTCATTGTACGGGAGATTGATAATGTCTTTTTGAATGAATTTTTTTGTCTTCCAAAAAATCATGAAGTTGATTTTCCAACAGAACTCATAACGGTGGCTATGCCAATTTCAAACACACATAATACTATAAACCAAATAGTGTTTTCAGAATTAATGAAGAAACTCCAACAGAATCTCGATAAGTTATTCAGACTCCCTAGTGTGCCACCATGGGGAGAATCTGTTATGTTTTCTAAGAATAAATATTGATCAATGTGACTCTACATTGATTATCGAGAATATAAGAAGATCACTATCAAGAAAAAATATTTTATTCCCTTCATTGATGACTTCTTTGATCAACTACGTAGTTCTAAATACATTTGCAACATTGATCTTTGTTCATGATATCATCTATTAAGGGTCAAATGGATCACATACCAAAGACAGAATTACATAAAATGTATGGACACTGAATATTTTGTTATGACTTTTGGTCATACTAATTCCCCTGCTATATTTGTGTATCTAATTAATAGTTTCTTTAAATATTATCTTTATCAGTTTGTGGATGTCTTTATAGATGATATTATTTTCTATTCAAATAGAAAGGATGAACCTTAAGATCAATGGATAATTTTTCTAAATACCCTGAGAAAGGAGAATATTTTTACCTAATTTACCAAGTGTTAATTTTGGCACAAAAAAGAGTTATTATTGTGTCACACAAAATAATGAGAGGGGATGTCTGTGGATCTAGAAAAAATAGAGGTTATTGAAATATGGTCAAGGAGAACATTCAAAACTGGGATATAATGTTTTATTGGTGTGGATGAAATTATAGATGTATTTTGAAATATTTTTCATTATAATATAATCCACTCACCATGTTGACTCAGAAATGATTCATGTTCGTTTGGATAGAGGAATGTGAAGAAAACTAAAATGAGCTAAAAATAAGATTATCTAGTGCACCTCTATTCAAAATGCCTTGACATGGAGAACAGTTTGGGTTATACAGAGATGAATACATGAATATTTTGGGATATTTTTTCATGAAAAATGATATGGTGATATCATATTCCCCACGGTAGTTGATAATTCATTAGAAAAAAATACCCAACTCATGATGTGGAGTTAGTTGTGCTAATCACTGCATTAAAGATGTGGAGGAAATATCTTTATGGTGAAAGATGATATATCTATACTAATACTAAAATATTAAAGTATCTTTTCACCCAAAAGGAGATGTGTAACACCCCAAGATTTCATAGTATGTTATTTCCACGAAGTAATGTAATAACTTTCACTACATGCAACACTGAGTTCAAGCGCATCATGACTTACCAAACCAGCCGTTCAAAAGTAGTTATGAATAAAATTAACTGAATTTTGAACATTATATAATCCATATAATTTTAGAATCCATATTATGAGTTTTTTAGACATAATTTAAGACCCAATTCATTTTATTTCACCTGAATGAATTATTTTTCCAAAAATGAAATTTTACCACTTTTTAATGGAGAACCCTTTTTAAATCCAAAATTTAAAGCTTTTATATATTCAATTTGACAAAATAAACTTATTCTTTAGAATAAGGACATAATAATTTAGTTTTAATAATGTTTTTGGGTTTTTCTGATAACTTTCATAGTTGAGTGAATAATGAAAAATACTATATTTTAACTGAAAAAACATTATTAATCAATATAATTTATAGTGTTGAATTATAAATTTTAATGTTTTTGAAGTATAATTAGATTATATTTTTACCCTTTAATCCAATGTTGGTCATTGGAATTAATTTCACATTGAAATTATACATAAAAAAGTGTTAATCTATTGATAATTATTCTTTCTTAAAAACACGCTATTTGTTTTGACAACGAGAATTAATTTTAAATTCATAAATGAAACTTCAATGTTTTTAATTTTTTAAAATAGACTTCATTTTTGGATTCAGAATATCAAAACTAACCTAGGGTGAGTTTTTGGTATTTTTCTGAAAAAGTTCAATTTTTTGATGAATAGTTAAAAAAAACTCAGTTATCGTTTAAAACCGTATTTTTATTTAAATAATTATTTACATTATTTAAATATATTTTAGTTCAAAATAGATACATAATACCAATATAAGTTCAATGTAATTCATTGGATTTAATTTATAATAATTTTAGATATATAAAAATTTTATAGAACTTTTCACCGTCTTTTACCCACCTCCTAGGATAATTTGTTAATTCACTTAAAACATAATTTTACCACTTCTTTGAGTATAATTTAAAAAAACCAAGAGACACGGTTGATATCAGTAAGTAAAATATGGTTCAATAAGCTAAAAATAATTTTTTGTGAATAGTAACTTTTTACTTTTATTTACCATGGTTAAAAGTAAATAGGGTAATTAAGGGTAAAAATGATATTATTATTACTCTAACAAATGTCCTAATTCTATTGGATAAGTGTAATTAGACCAAAAAAAACCTTAGGAAAAAAATATGACCCTTTAGGTCCACTTGGATTAGATTAATACATTTATTATTATTTTATTTAAAGAAGAGTTAAAAGAGTTAAAATCAATAATTAATAAATAAACCATTTTTAATATTGGGTTATACATTAGATAAATGAGACTATAAATATTTATTAGAAATATAAAAATATTTCCTACATTATGGTATTTTATTTATAATTTTTAGAGAATAAATAAATAAATTTATTTATGACATAATGATGATGTAGTAATTACCTTATTAATGAAAGGATCAAATAAATGGTATTATAAACATTAAAATAAATATAATTTCAATGTTTTTATGAAATCAACAAATTTTATAGGTGGGTAGGGAATGTTAGGGATGATTAAATGTATCTATTTCGTTGTAATCATGTTGTGACGACTTTCACAAAAACAAAATACCAAATAGTGTCAAAATTGACATAAATTAATATTTAAAACAAATATTATATTATTCGTTGATATAATATTCTTAAAAACGTAGGGTTCTACCAAAGATCTTAAATAATATTATATATGTCATTAATAATCCACTTGATGATCTCTTGAATGTTTAGAGTATGTTTATTATCCATATAGAGTAAGAATACAAGAAGATATGGTAAAAGTTAATCTATTTAACTAAGAGTTAAATTTAAAAGATAAGGTTAAAATGGTAGCCTAAACTTGTATAAAACCTATTTTTAAGATTATTTCTACCCATAACAACATAATTCTAGAAATAAATTCATTTTGAGCCATTATAAACCGAATATGAATTTATTATAAAATAATACTTTATGTTTTTTCTAAAGAGCCCCACCCCCCTTATAAAAGGACACCACTTCTTACCAATTATTCAAACCTTCAATGCATTTTGGATCGGCCAAAACCTTCCCAAATATCCTACATACTCCCCTCACATAATCCTAGAGGCCTTATATTGATCAGGAATCCAACCTAGGGAGCCATTTTGTCAAATCAAAAGAAAGAACCCGAAGAGGAGGTAAATATTTCATCACCACTTTCATGTTCTTTTCCTCATCCACTTCCTCTTTCTTTGTTCATTCCATTATAAAAAAATAACTCCAGTATATTCTATATACTTTGATGTTATTGTAAATATGGAACAACTATATTCATTATTCTATCCATCTTATTAATGAGAATGTCACCATGAGTGTGTACTTACGGCTTACCGTCTCCACGCCGTGGGGTAATTTGTTATTCAACACTATGTTATTTGGATGGATATAATGATAAGTAATATGTATATAAATAATGAAAATAATATGCTAATGTATCTGTAAAATTAATATACCATCCAATTCTACACCTTTAAGGAAATGATATTGTCGCTCGTGCGTACAGATGGAATACCTTCTCCATGATGCGATGAGATTTATTTCCATGATCACCATTCATCGACGATTAATGAAATATATATTTCTAATAAATATGTAATGTATGAAATAATAATTCTACTAGATACATAAAGATATCTTTTTGTGTGCTTACATATATCTTATTCACTTAGTTTTGTTCAATATGATATGAAAACAGAAACAATGTTTATACGTACGTACGGACTACCATCTCCATAAATGGTGTTTTTCATTTCCTATATATGTCTATTATACATATTTATATTCTAAATATATATGATATATAAATCATTTTTTATATTCTGGATGTATATAAATTTTTTTCTAAGTGATACAATCACGAGTAATAAACTAAAACACGTACGATAAAGTAAGCGATTATTACCTGAAATATTAATTTGACATGGAAATTATTATTATATAGGTAGTATAAAGTCATAAATGAATCGTGTATGATATCATAAATATTAAAATATTTCTGGTATAATTTAATAGCATACTTTTATCTTCATATAGGAGGTTAAACATACCCTCGTCTAATGGAAAGTGCAAGGTAAGGGTTAATTCCCCAATCTCATTATTATCCGAGATTGATTATGTGTAAGTATTTACTGGGACATTTTTTTCATCCATGTCCATTTTTCATAAAAATGATTTCAAAATGAATATTTTAAGGATTTATGAAAGGTAATCTTTATCAAGATCAGAATTTTAAATGTTTTAACGATTTATCTTTATAAACCATTTTAATTAATTTCTATGTTTTCCAAATGATTTTATGGATTTATTTATATGGACATGAATTTTTTGAAATGATAATTATTTTCAAATGTTTCACAGTGGTATGGGAAACTTTGATTAAAAAATATCTTTTAAATTACTTCCTTTATAAATGTGTGACTTTTAAATTATTTTACAAAAAGGATATTTCTCTCAAAATGTTTTACTCATCATTTTCAACTATGTCAACATTCTTTACTGGATATTATTTTTTATTGAGGTTGATTTATTATAATACAATATTCAATGTTGTATTGAATGAGTTATGATATGTTTGACTATGGATTTTCTATTTTTATACCATTCATGGTTTATAGTTAATGTATTGACATTTCTTATGCTAGTTTTAATACGAATGTTTATGTTAGATTTCGGATTTTTTCATATGAGGAATGTAGTGGTCTTAGTTAGTGATGGGTGGAGCTCTCTATAACTCCTCGATGCATCAGTAGGTCTCATGAGACAAACTAGTGTCTTGGCACAATGCCTTGAAAAAAAACGTATTTGTTGTCTTGGCACAAGGCCTTGACTATGTGGTAATGATGTCTGGCGTTAGGCATTCCCTCATTATGAAATTAGTTATTACATGTGATTATTCGACTAGTATAATATCCATGCTTATGTTTATAAGGTAATGTTTGATTTATTTTTTCCATATTATGTTTATGTTTATTTTTAAAAAGTAAATTTTTTTATTAAAAATCTAGCCTTAAAATTTTATAGCTTCTGCTAAATTATTTAACCTTACTGAGCATCTGAGCTCACCCCTATCTTATGTTTTATTTTCCCAGGATTCCAAGAAGTTTATTATGATTGATAAGTCAGGTTATGATTTGGGATTAATGGCGTTCTCAATGGATCATTTATGTTGTGTTTTATTTTCTAATGTTTAATGTAACATTCATGTATGTAATCTATTTTCCAAGTCTGCTAAATTGGTAAATCCTTCGGGACATGATTCATTATAATCCTGCCAATGTATTAAAACAATGCACCAAATCTGGGTAACTAGGGTTGGGGCGTTACAGTTGGTATCAGAGGTATTTTAGCAACATCATTGGAATTTATATTTAGATAAACTCTGATTAGAGCACATAGACCTAAGATGGACTTTCTAGAATAGTATAGAAGGACTTCCTAGAATTTTGGTAATGTAGAGATTTTGTGAGTTTTCCAAAAAAATACATCCATGTCTAGATACGAGAAGGTAGAGGCGGATCTACCAAAAATGTACCTAGGGGTAAAACCTGATAACACCACATTAAGCTAGACTCGAACAGGAATTGGTGCACAACAACAGGCCATGTTTCACTCTTAGTTACGACACTCCCGGGATATATGCTTAGGATAATTATCATTTTCTTTACAATCCACTATGAAGGGTTTATAAGTATATACCTCCCCATAGAAAACATTTTTGTGATTATGGATTATATCCATAAACTGTTTAATTTAGATTTGGTATTTTACATGTTTTGAATTGTGAATTGTGATTCATAAATTGACCTAGTCTATGACATTTATTAGAAATGGAACCCAGTTGAATGAATGAAAACTCCAGCAATACGTATGATACAAAGAGTAATAAGGGTCATATCATTCATGGAATTAAGACAACATTTAGAAAGGAAAGAGTCTCCCACGTATTATCATCATATGAATAAATAGTATCAGGTGTTAATAAGATTAGTAAAGAATACTATGAATCCTATGGCATTGAAGGGAAGCCGAAGAAGAAAAGAATGGTATAAAGAAATATGGATAAAGGGATAAAGGGAAAGAAGGATTTTCCGATATGTGATAAATGTGGAATGAATCGCCTTGGAGAATTCTTGAAGGGAATGTGAGTTTGTTATAAGCATGGAGAAAAAGGACACCAAGTACGTGATTTCAAGGATAATAAAAAGCTTCAAAATGTAAAATGATTCATCTGCAAGGCATTGAGACATTATGCGAATTTATGTCCCATTCATAAGAGTATACCACAAATGATTTTATTGGATTATAATCATGTTATGATACTACCTCAGATAAAGAATAATGACTAGTGTTCTTATGTTGTTATTATATAATTAATACATTTGAGTGTTGTATCAATAGTATACTAGTTACATGAATTATGGAGAAAAATAAGGATTGTAATGTAGTACTATTTTATTAAGGATTTGAGATTATATTGTTCTAAGAAAAGTGACTTAGTAGTAAGCTACGCTTTTTTTGGAAAATAACAAGATGAAGGAAATGTGATCCTTAATATGGTATTGATAATGAGGTAGTGATTTTTGAATAAGATATGGTTGATTTTTCTAATTTAGGATGTTGTAGTGTTATAAAAGAATACACTATGAAGGCATTCACATGTTATTACCTGGCAAAAAGGATCCTCATTATGTTTAACTTCCTTATAAACATTGGACTGATAGTTTGGATATGAGTATTTTGGATAATTCTAAAGGTTGGAATTGATTATGATTGAAATTGGATACTATTGTTAAGGTTATTTTTGGATAGCCATAAAAAGGATAACCCGGAGGTCGGGCGATAACCCGTCACGTCCGGCATGGCTGTGAGACTTGAACATGCAACCGAAGGGAGGCAGGTGTGTATCACCTATCACTGACCCACTTGATGTCCTAGATTGAATAATGTAGTTTTTAAAGGGTATGATAAATGAATTATAAATTCATTATTTTTTTAACCCTATACCATTATGATAAATAGAATATATATATATATTGAAATATTTTATAGGTAAATATGAGTTTTCGGTATGTATTAGTTGAAGGATGAAACTCTATTTATACATACATACATACATACATATATTTTCCCTCTTATTTTATGGATAAATTAATTATTATATTTTAGGGAAGGGATCTTAAAAACAAAAATGTGTTATCCTAATACCTTAAGTTTTTTTGAACTGGTGGTATTTTAAATCATCATAGATTGGTGGCACTGAGGCCAACAATTCTACAATTGTTTGTGATTGATGACCTCAATCACTCCCTATAAATATTTACATTTTTCTTCCAATTATGTGTCTCTAATTTCCACTAATTTTTTCCTAATCAACATCATAATTTGTTGGTGAGTTTTTCATTCCCCTTTTCCTCTTATTACGACTAAATTTTATTACCCAAATTTCCAATGTGAGTTTTCCCACAAAGGTATTTTCTATTTTCAACCTTTTATTTTGGAAGAACAGTTTAAAATTGCGAGGATGCAATTTATTAAAGGAGGGAAGATTTTAACACCCCAATATTTCATAGTATGTTATTTCTTCAAAGTAATGCAATAACTTTCACTACACGCAACACTGAGTTCAAGCACGTTATGACTTACCAAACTAGTCGTTCAAAAGAGATTATGAATAGTATTAACTGAATTTTGAACATTATATTATCCTTATAATTATAGAATTCATATTATTAGTTTCTTAGATATAATATAAGAACAAATGCAATTTATTTCAGATAAAATAATTATTTTTCAAAAAAATGCAATTTTACAGCTTTTTAACAGAGAACCCTTTTTAAAACCAATATTTTAAAATTATATATATTCAATTTTACAAAATAAACATCTTCTTTAGAATCAGGACATAAGAATTTAGTTTCAATAATTTTTTTTTCGGATAACTTTCATATTTGGGTGAATAGTGAAAAATACTATATTTTAACTGAAAACAACTTTTTTAATCAAAATAATTTATACTATTGAATTATAAATATAAATGTTTGGAAATTATAATTACAATATATTTTTACACTTTAATCCAATTTTGGTCACTGGAATTAATGTCACATTGATATTATTCATAAACATGTGTCAATATTTTGATAGTTATTGTTTCTTAAAAACACGCTATTTGTTTTGACAATGAGATTTATTGTTAAATTAATAAATGAAACTTCAATGATTTGAATTTGGTAAAATAAACTTAATTTTTGGATTTGGAATATCTAAATTATCCTAGGGTGAAATTTGGTATTTTTTTAAAAATTTTCAATTTTTGATGAATAGTTAAAAAACACTGAGTTATCATTTAAAACAGAATTTCTATTTAAATAAATATTTATTTAATTTAAATTTATTTTAGTTAAAAATAGATACATAATACCTATATATGTTCAATGTAATTAATTGGAGTCAATTTATAAAAAATTTAGATATATAATAAATATTATAGAACATTTCACTGTCTTTTACCCACCTCCTAGAAGAATTTGCGAATTCACATAAAACATAATTTTACCGCTTCTGTGAGTGGAATATCAAAAATACAAGAGACACGGTAGATATCAGTATGTAAAATTTTGTTCAATAAGATAAAAATAATTTTTGGTGAATTGTGACTTTTTACTTTTATTTACAACGTTTAAAAGTAAATAGGGTAATTAAGGGTAAAAATGATATTATTATTTCCAGAACACATGTCCTAATTCTATCAGATAAGTGTAATTCAATAAAAAACAACCATAGGAATAAAATATTACCCTTTAGGTCCACTTGGATTAGATTAAGACATTTATTATTATTTTATTTAAAGAAGAGATATAAGAGTTAAAATCAATGTTTATTAACTAAACTATTTTTAATTTTGGGTTATACATAAGATAAATTCAAATATAAATATTCATTAGAAATATTAGAATACTTCCTACATAATTCTATTTTATTTATAATTTTTAGATATTAAATAATTAAATTTATTTATGACACAATGATGATGCAGTAATTACCTTATTAATGAAAGAATCAAATAAATGTTATTATAAATATTAGAATAAATATAATTTCAATGTTTTTATAAAATAGACGAATTTTCTAGTTGAATAGAACATATCAGGGATGATTAAATGTATCTTGTTCTATGTAATCAAGTTTTTATGACTTTCAGAAAAACAAATTACCAAATAGTGTCAAAATTGACATAAATTAATATTTAAAACAAATACTATATTATTTGTTGATATAATAATCCTAAAAATGTAAAGTTCTTACAAAGATCCTAAAAAACATAATATATGTCATTAATGATCCAATTTTGGTTTTCTTGGAAGTTTATTGTATGTTTATTAACCATATAGAGTAAGAATACAAGAAGACTTGGTAAAAGATAAACTATTTAACTAAGAGTTAAATCTAAAGGATAAGGTTATAATTGTAACTTAAACTTGCCTAAAACCTATTGGATGAGATTATTTCGACCCATAACCATCTTATACTAAAAATAAATTAATTTTGAGCCATTATAAACCGAATATTAATTCATTATAAAAAAATACATTAAGTTGTTCCTAAAGAGCCCCTGCTCCCCCTTATAAAAGGACACCACATCAAACAAATTATTCATACCATCAAAGCCTTTTGATTTGACCAAAACCTACCCAAATATCCTCAAAAATTAGCTAACTTAATCTTAGAGGCCTTATATTGATCATCAAGCCATCCTATGGATCCCTTTTGATCAAATCAAAAGGAAGAACACGAATAAAAGGTAAATATTTCATCACCTCATTCATGTTCTTTTCTTCTTCCGCTTCCTATTTCTTTGTTGATTCCATTCTAAAACAATAAATAAAGTATATTCAATATAATATGATGTTATTATAAATATGTCACATCTATATTCATTATTCTATCAATATTATGGATGATAATGTCACCATGCCTGCGTACGTACGGCTTACCGTCTCCACGTCGTGGTGTAATTTGTTATTCAACACTATGTTATTTGGATGGATAAATGATGAGTAATATGTATATAAATAATACAAATAACATGATAATGTCTCTATAGAATTAATATACCATCCAATTCTGCACCTTTATGTAAATGATATTGTCGCTCGTGCGTACGTACGGATTACCGTCTCCACGATGCGATGAGATTCATTTCCACAATCACCATTCATCGACGACTATAAAAATATATATTACATATAAGTATGTAATATAAGACATAATAATTATACTGGAGATATATATATATATGTGTGTGTTTGTGCTTACATATATCTTATTCATATAGTTTCATTTAATGTAATATGAAAACAGAAACAGCGTTTATGCGTATGTACGGACTACCGTCTCCATAAATAGTGTTTTTCATTTCATATATATGTCTATTAAACATATTTATATTCTAAATATATATTATATATAAATCATGATTTATATTCTTGAAGTATTTAAATCATGGTCTAAGTGATACAATCACGATTAACAAGTTAAAACACGTACGATGAAGAAAGCGACTATTACGTGAAATATTAATTTAACATGGAAATTATTATTAAATTGGTTATATAAAGTCATAAATTAATCTTGTATGATATCATAAATAATAATATGGTTCCTTATAATTTAATAACATAATACTATCTTCATACAAGTGGTTAAACATACCCTCGACTAAAGGAAAGTGCAAGGTAGGGTTAAGTCCCCAATCTCATTATTATCCGAGATTGTTTATGTGTAAGTATTTACTGGGACATTTTTACCATCCATGACCATTTTTCATAAAAATTGTTTCAAAATGAATATTTTAAGGATTTGTGAAGGGTTCTCTTTATCAAGATCATAATTTTTAATGTTTTAACGATTTATCTTTCTAAATATTTTTAATTAATGTCCATGTTTTCAAAATGATTTTACGGATTTATTTATATGGGATGAATTTTTTGAAATGATAATTCTTTTCAAAAGTTTCAAATTGGTATGGGACACTTTGAGTCAAAAATCTATTTTAAATTACTTCTTTTATAAATGTGTTACTTTTAAATTATTTTACAAAAAGGATATTTCTCTCGAAAATTTTTACTCATCATTTTCAACTATGTCTGCATCCTTTACTGGATATTATTTTTGATTGAGGTTGATTTATTATAATACAATCGTCCATGTTGTATTGAATTATTTATGATATGTTTGACTATGTATGATAGATTTTTATACAATTCATGGTTTATATTTAATGTATTGACATTTTTTATGCTAGTATTAATACGAATATTTATGTTGTGATTCACCTTTTTTCATATGAGGAATTTCGTGGACTTATTAAGTGATAGGTGGAGCCCTCCATAGCTCCTCGATGCATCGGTAGGTCTCATGAGACAAACTAGTGGCTTGACACAAAGCCTTGACAAAAATTTTATTTGTAGTCTTGGCACGAGGCCTTGACTATGTGGTAATGTTGTCTGGCATTAGGCATTCCCTCATTATGAAATTAGTTTTTACATGTGATTATTTGACTAGTACAATTTCCATGTGCATGTTTATATGGTAATGATTGATTTAGTTTTTTCCATCTTATGTTCAAGTTTATGTTTTAAAAGGCTTTTTTTATTAAAAATCCTGACTTAAAATTTTATAGCTTCCACTAAATTATTTACCCTTACTGAGCATCTAAGCTCACCCCTATCTTAGGTTTTATTTTCCTAGGATTCCAAGAAGTGTATTATGATTGACAAGAAGGGTTAAGCTTTGGGATTAATAGAATTCTCAATAGATCATTTATGTCGTGTTTTATTTTCTAATGTGTAATGTAACGTTCATGTATGTAATCTATTTTCCAAGACTACTAAACTGATCAGTCCTTCGGGACTTGATTCATTGTAATCATGCCAATGTATTTAAATAATACACCGACTCTGGTTAACTAGGGTCGGGTCATTACAAGATAAATATGTTCTAATGAATATCGTTGTTGTTGATTAATGATTATGACTACCTAATACATTATCACCCTGGGAAAGCGAACAAGGAGGAAGATTCTTGGAGTCAAAAATACCATTCTACCTTATCCATGATGAGGATAGGAAAGATGAAATTTTTATAAATTTTCAACATATGGATCTAAAAATTTTAATGGAAAGGGACATATATTATCTTTCTCAAATGAATATTCAACCATCAACACAAGTGATGATTTAGGAGGCAGAGAAGGAAGATGTAGAGTTACAAAATAAGGTGAGAAATGTACCTTAATTCAAACTTTATTATGATGAAATAATAAAGTTAATGAAATGGGTTTTATTACTCCCACAACAAAATTAAGGAAGGATATATTGTATGAGTATCATAGTTCTCCATTCTTTATTCACCATGGAAGAACAAATATGTATAGGTTCCTAAAAGGGTACTTCTTGTTGGATGTCATGAAAAGAGATATTGCTGAATATGTATCTTGAGTATTGGTTTTGTTAGCATGATTTTTCTTAGGGATAGATGTCTAAGGGGATGTTACAACCATTTCCCTTACCAGAATTCAAATGTGAAATCATCACTATGGACTTTTTTATCATAAATACCAAAACATCCATAAGAAATAATGCTATCTGGGTTATAGTTGATCGCCTTATGAAGTCAACACACTTTTTTGTTAATATAGAGGATTTCCATCATGATTGTCATTTCATGATATATATAAAGTAAATGGTAATATTTCATGGAGTACCACATTACATTATATCTAATAGGGATCTGAGGATTACATCAATGTTCTAGATAAGACTTCAACATGATCTATATACAATGTCAAGCTTGATCACATATTATCATCCTTAGATAGAAAGTTAGTCTAAGAGGACAATTCAATCACTGGAATACCTATTGAGAGCATTATATTTGGATTTCAAATTTCTTTGTGATTAACAACTACCATTGGTGGAATTTTCCTAGAATAATAACATTCAAAATAGTATTCAGATGGCTCCTTATGAAGCCATATATGGAAATAGTTTAAGAACAACAAATTGCTGGGATGATGATGGGGAAATAAATCTATTTTTTCCTGATCTTGTTGATTATCTAGCAGAAAAAATCAGATATATATTCATCAACATATAAGAGAATCATAGACTTGACAAAAACATTATGCTGACAACTGAAAAAAATACCTAGAGTTTGAAGTGGGTGATAAGTTATTTGTATGATTATCTTGTTGGAAGAGAGTAATAAGATTTGGAAATAAGGGAATGTTTAGCACTTGGTATATCTATAATTTTTAAATTTGTGATCATGTTGGGAAGGTATTTTATTGATCGGATCTTGCACTGAATCTCTCTAAAGTTCAAGATGTGTTCCATGCATCTCTCCTCAGAGAGTACATACTTGATCATTCACATGTACTAATCTTATAAGTTGTACCGAAAGATAACGTTTATTCTTATAAAGACCAACCGATAGAGATTATGGATCATAGAGAAAATGTTCTAGGAAATAAGACCACTCGCTTGTTAAAATTTCTATGGAGGAACCACCAATTTGATGAAGCTATATGGGATCTTGAGGATATGTTTAATGAGAGGTATCCTCACCTTTTTTTTTCAAGGTGACTAATTTTGAATATGAAATTCAGTTTTATGGGGGTAGAATGTAACAACCTAATGTTTTTATGAAATATTTTTTATAAATAATTATTATTTCTCAATAGCTTGATTTTCACACAATCAAGTGTTTCAAATAAACAATATATTCTCTTAATATAATATTAAAATTATATACTATGAGTTATGTTAGTGGTAATAATTATAACTAACTTTTGTAAATGCATTATGAAATTATTAACTATCAATTATTTTTGAAAAATATTAATCAATTAGATATTTTGATTTTTGGGTGAATTACTCTTGGTAGTGAAATTAATGATTTATATATATTATATATAATTAAAAAAAATATTTTTGATATTCTTCCAATGGATATTTTAGTTATAGGGTATTAACGAAACCATATTTGATGTATAATAACCTATTTTTTCAAATGTTTATTTTTAGGAATCTGAATGGGGAACCCCATTAAAATTAAGATTTTTAGACATTAATAATTTTTATATGATAACATAAACATATTATTTTGATACAGGATATAATAATTTACATTGGATGAATTTATGATATTATTTAGATAGCATTTATGTTTTGATGAATTGTAAAAATATACTAAATTATAATTGAAAATAATTATTTCATTGAAAATTTTTATATAGTTAAATGATATTATATAATGGTTTTAAAGTATATATATAATAAATTTTTTCCATTTAATAGATTTTAGTTCATTTGAAATAATTTTACATTAAATTTATAGGTAAAAATATTTCAATATTTTGAAATGTTTAAACTTTTAAAACATGTTTCTTCATTTAAACGATAATATTTTTTTATAAAATAATTACTGAATTTTTTTTTGAATTTTGAGAAAGGTTTTAAATATTTGGGATCAGTAGGTCCAATGTTTTTTGAATTAGCTACTTGTATTTTTGGGCATTATGAATAGTAACTTTGGTAAATATTTTTATTCCTATGGTTAAAGGTAAATCGTGTAATTATGGTTAAATTAATATTATAAAATTACATTAACAATTTTAGAAATCATATTGGATTAATAAATTCAACATTTTTCATCTATTTTTCAAAATTAAATTACTTAATGGCCACTTACCTATGAATATGACCTGAATGTAATAAAAAACTGATGAATGTTACAAAATGTCCCAATTTCATTTTATATAATTATATTTATTTTAATACATGGATAACTAGCAGACAATAATGACTATATATTGTATTTTTAATTCTAATATAATTCCATAATTCGTATAAATTTATTTATAATTTTTTGATATTAAATAATTATAATTATTGATGACCCAATAGTGACGTAAAAATTATTTTAATAATAGAAATAAAAAATAAATGATTTTAAAAATATTAAAATAAATACCATAATAACTAATAAATGTTCTAAAATAATTTTATAGGTTCCTGTTACATGTATGGAGTGTATATGTTTTTTTTGAATTTATCTTTATTGATGATTTTATTTAAATTCGAACAGATGAATTGTGTCAAAATTGACAGTATTGATATTTTATAAAAATAACATTTTCATCAATTATTTAAAGAACAAAAAAATATTTAAAAATTACAATGTGATAATTATAAAATAAAAATAATAATAAAATACCCTGTTATTGTCAACTAACATGATATAATTATATATTTATAACCATTATATAATTAGAATATTATTACCATAATTAAAATGAAATAGAATAAATAATTGTCAATTAAAATTATATGATTTCAATTGAAAACATTATTTGTCCAAAATTTGTTGGTTGATTAAATTAAAAACCTATCTCATCTCATATTCAAAATTGGGATACTTTGTGTTTTTTGGGTAGCGTTTTATTTTATTATAAATTATTCGTTTTGGAGATTCCAAAAGTACATGTCACCTCAACTATAAAAGGGAACCTCCACCCTCACCTATTAACTCAATATTCATCCATTGTTCTCATGAAAAAACATGATATTTTTTACTTCTCAGCATCTTTATTTTCATTTTAGAGGTTATGTACATATTCAAAGACCATCTCTAGTTCTCTAAGAAGAGACTTAGAGGAAGCACATCCAGGAATAGGTAATCTCTTCTACCGATTCATACAAACATCATTCATCATTTACATACTTTTCATTATTTGTTTCATTATAATGTAATAAAATTCGTACCACTCATAAACTGATACATTATTATAAATATTATCCAACTGTATTTCACCTTCTATCCATCCTCCAAAAAATTAAATCACTACGTGTGGATACGTATGACTTACTATCTCTACACCGTTGTGTAATCTGTTTTTCACCACCACCTTACTTGGATGGGTATAATGATGGAAACAATAACTATATTTTATTATTATAAAATTATACTAATTCCTAAATATTATAAACCATCAACATCGATACCATTAATAAATTTTCGTAATGATATCATCACTCGTGCATACGTATGGCATACCGTCTCCACGATGCGATGTGACTCCTTTTGCTTGATCTTCATTATATAATGATAATATTCCTAAATTGAATGAATATATATGATATATATTATAATAATATATTTCATTAAATGATATAACTATAACCAAAAATAGTAATATAAACTTATCACACAAAACATGCATAAGAGCATAAAGTATTTAATACCCAAATAACGAGTAACAATGAAATCATACTAACAAGCGGATGAAATAAGCAGGAGGCAATGTGGACATTTTACAAACTAGTTGTTTATGTTTCCCAGTTTATAAAGACACTAAACCTATATGGTCATTTAATGGATTTGATATGTTATATAATAAATATTATTTAATGTTGAATTAACATATATATGTAATGTATGGGACATTATATCGATTCCTCTAGTACATGTCTGGAGGCGGCACGAGAATTTCAACTAGAGAAAATAGGAGTGGGAGGCTTAGATTTGTCTCAAAACCCCCATATTTTTTTATTAGCCCAAATGTTTTTGCTTTTGGGGGACATAAATCATCATGGTGGGGAGAATATAATATCTCATTTTTCTTTGTATTATTTATAAATATTATATTGCTTGATATGGAGACTAGTTGCTGAGACTGTGTGTGATTATGAGAACCGCTGTGCTCGGAATAAATGATTGAAAAATATTATAATATTAAATATCACATGCCCAATGTCATCCTAAAAAATTTAAATAAATTTTAAATAGTTAACCATATGAGAAATCTGAGTGTAAAACATAGTTATGAATAGTGGCTTTACCATATGTCTAACCTAACAATGGTCAGTGCGAGACTATTTTGGAATGTTGATTCTGGTACTTCATTGAATAAAATAAATTATGATAAATTATTTTATTTTATTTCATTGATTCAGTGATGAAATTAATATATTATGTTTAAATAAACCTGTTATTAGAGATCTAGAGTAATTCTCAAAAACATGGAACCCTTTGAAGACCCCGGAGTGTGAGATATGAAGAATTCTCTCGAGCAAGTGGAAACGAAACATAAAATAAATGATGGATGAATGTCAATATTGATGGATCGTTCCAAAGATAATTTCATAGAGACTATTATTCATCCAAAAATTATATAAATCTAGGTAGGATGCATTATTTTTAATTAATTTATTATTCAGGATTCCGATGATGAATGAAAATTAATCTGTGTATAGGTTAGTCCATGGATTGATATTATTTGTGTGATGGGTTATTTTGTAGGATTTATTTTGAGTTGATTATTCAGATTTGTTACATTCATCTATTGTTCTAATTTTGAAGAACAATGATTGTCATGAAAATCTATCAGGATTCATCCCTCTTGATTTGTAGATATTTACTCACTGTTTCTTTTGGTCATCATTGTGAGTTATACGTTCATCCCTAGCATTGAACCCCATGTTAATCCTTAGATCATTATGCCTTCGGATCATAGAACAATGATCCAAAACTGTAGATCTAGCATCGAGATGAGTTGATGGAGGTGCGACAGTTTGTTCGGTGGCTGATTTATTAATGTTGATTTTTGAATTAGTTCCCTTCGGTGATAACAAAGAAAACATAAGATTTTGTTTCCCAATCCAATTAAAGGAATGAATCCCATCGATTCAGTGATAGAGTGGAAAAGAGGGATCAGATCAAGTGTTTTATGGTGAACATACCATTATAATTGAATCCATGTAATCAATATCATGAATGGGATATAAAAGAAGGTTATCTGGAAAAACTTGACCCACACTGCATATAGTTCTAGATTACATGGTGTGTAGTCCCCCTTAGACAAAATTAGCATGTACATTGGAAGTATATGGACATGAGGTGGTTTATACGGGTTTCCAAAATGGTGTATACTCCCCCATATAGATTGGCCTATACCAGTTACATAGAATACCCCATGCACCGGTACACATGCATAGATACATGGGTTCATGCTATGTACTTGCATAAGGTCGTAGTACACGTGCACACCCAGGATGAAAGGACACAGAATGTAATCCCTTATAAATTATGTGTACCCATATTCTATATGACACAGTTTGGAATGACATGGGTTGTTGAAAAAGGTCTATAACAATGGTCAAGGGACATGACTTATGACCCCACTATGCAAGGTGTTCCCCATTATACATGGCTTGATTCACTTTTCCTCTGTATCATAGAAATGTTTCATTATGGTGAATCCCCTACTTTCATTCCATAAAGAATTGTATGAATATTTTCCTACTCCAAGCACTGTTATCCCTTCAGTAATACTTCTTGGATTGTGTTGTTGGAATCTCCCAAGTGACCCAGATATAGATCCTTCTTAATATCATAATTTCCTAGGTGGAGTCATTGTTTTCATCAGAACAACACTACATGGGCACCGATACTATATCTATAGGGTTAATCAAGATTGAGTTGTTGGTATCACTCCATGGCCCTAACTTTTATCCCCATCTGTTGTATCATATATCTTTTCAGATCTATTAATGTATTCTTCTAAGGGATAGACCTGATGAGCAGTGTCTCTCAAATAGTCATTATATGTTCTATCAGACTCTGTGAGTGTGTTCTCCCAAATGAGTGCTTTGAGAATATTCTAGATTAAAATATTATTATTGTTATTCAGTGGTTGTGCCTTATATCTAGAATGTGTTTCACAGATTGAGTATATATGGATAATCTTTTTATAGGTACTATAGATATAAACAAGTAAAGACGTAACTATATATTTCCTTTTTTTGTATTTCTTTTTGGTATTATGCTTTCCTATTATGTATTATTATACTCACACATTAGTGGGATTTTCCTAGAACTGTTGTGCCTTCTGTATATGATCAACCTTATGATGGTGTCCTAGGTGGACTAGGACCAGATAGTGAATTGGGAGACAAGAAAGGTAGATGGTTGTTCATGAGACAATAGACAATAGTCTCAGTAACTTTTTCTTATATGTTAGACTTTTGTTATTGAATATATGAGGTGGACTTGTACGTAAACCTATTTTTCCTAAATTTACATCCAATCATACTCTGGTTGTGGGATATAGATGCATTCATGGGTTGGTTCTTAGTGGGTTTTACATTCCAGAATTTTTTGGGCTCACAGATGTGTGTGTGCATACATGTGAATAAAAAATTCCTCTAAGGTTATTGATATTGCTACTCAGTGATAGTCACCCGCCCCTAGCCTATTGGAGGCTATCATGGGGAGTCACAGAACAAGCCCTACTAATTTGAGTAATT
The DNA here is from genome assembly GCA_963277665.1 of Viscum album. NCBI lineage: Eukaryota > Viridiplantae > Streptophyta > Magnoliopsida > Santalales > Viscaceae > Viscum > Viscum album. The sequence goes on along the minus strand of OY728122.1, from coordinate 810,565,422 downwards.
TCATTATGGGGTAAAACATCCTTTTTTCATATACAATCGAGTACATGGTATAACATGTTTTTTATATGCCCTGGTTTAACAATATCATAGTAAATAGAATAGATTATTAAAATAGTAATTGTATTCTTTATGCACAATATTTTATAGGATCATTTATTGATTATATTTAAACAGTTATTGATATATATTTCTAATTAATAATTAATAATTTAAAGATGATCTGTTAGACAATACATTTTATCATGATACAAAATATTTAATTCATTATCAATTAAATAAATATCATTTTCCATAAATATTGTGTGAGGAACATCAAATATGGTAATGATATTAGGATTCAAGGATAATTTAAAAACATTTTAATCCTAACTCTAATAGGTCTACTATATCGACCAATTTTGATATGAGGTCAGAGGTAGTACGAATGAACATGAACATCCTTGTAATGGTTGGAGGGTGTGAACACATGAAACCTATTATCCATTTGGAAAATAGATAAGACTATTGTATTTGTGATACAATTTTAGTGTTTGATAATTAAAATTTTCTTGTATCAAGTATGTATATAATTTCTTCATTGACTATCTACAACCATTTATCATTGATTCCCAAAAGTATCCACATCCTCTAAATTTATTGAAAATTTTTGTTTATGAATAGTGGAAAATTGTAGATCCCTGTATGGGAAACCATTATTACTATGAGGGAATATACTTCATCAATCAAATAGAGGAGGACTTCATCCGTTCCTCAATTTAATAAGAAATTCTGGGAATTCGATTTTCCATAAAGGATAAAACACAATACATGTTGTTATATCATCTCCTTGTTAGCTAAACCTAGTTGGAGAATCCTATTTTATTAATTTTTATTACCTATAACATAAAAACAATTTAAATACCGATAAATGAAGGTACTAATTTATCATTGTATAAAGCAGTAATAATTCCATCGATTTCTACCCTTTAATTATGGATTAATGGAGAAACCACCATGTGATGTTTTATATAAATGTGTGTTACAACAAGATTATGATCTAACAAGGATGTAAATATATGGTTCAGTCCATCCTCATGGTAATTATAAAAAATTGTAATATAAAATAGACTTTTCTATAATGTTAATTCATCCATTAAAACTCATACATAAACATGATAGGGAATTAACTATTCTTTCTTTATGGAATAATCACCCATTATTTTTTGAATCACCGACTCTAAATCATCCTCACTACTTAATTTGATAACATGAATTCATAGGTACGACTCTAATATTATAGTAATAATTCATTTTTCTACCATTTAATTATTACATCAAACTAATTATAACAGTCATATATTTTATTATATATTTTTCTTTAAATTAACTTGTTTCCTTTGATATATTTCTTTTCAATAAAGACTGAGTTTAAACAATCTATGATATAATATTGAAATATGATTATTATATGTGATAATTATCATGTGGTTTATAGAGAGTTAGGAATGAAAAGAAACAATTAAATATTGAAATATTATTTTTCATACATGTATAAAATTAATTCAATGGTTATCTGATTGTTCAAATTAAAATATAATAATTTGAATATAAAAATAGATGTTTTAGAAAAAACCATTTATGCATTAAATGTGTATTTATCGTAATAAATTAAATAAATAATTATTAAAAAACGATTTTAATTAAAAATTGAAATAATATATTCAATTATATATTTTAACATTCATCTAATGGTTTTTACCAGACATGGTTTAAAAAATCATTTAATGCATAAAAATTCATTTTTAATATAGTTTTTATTTAATTTTACACATTTATTTTAAAATAAATTTGTTAGAGTAAAATAAATAGAATTTAATAATTTTTTTCAGATTTTAAATCATCATTTAAAAACATTATCAAGTTTTATATTGATTTTGATAGTTATGAATAGTAATTGAGGTATAAAATTCATAATTACTATAAAATTTATAAGGGTTAATGAGGTGTAAATCAATATTGATATTGGATAAAATAAATTAAAACATGTTATATGTATTTCTAGTTATGTTTCTTTTATATATAACGTATAATATTAATGAATTAGGTTATCTTTCAATAAAATTTTAATTGAATATTATTCTATTTCATTGTAGTGCTTCATCTATTTACGAGAGTGCCACTCCCTTCACTTATAAAGGGATACCCACACTCCTCTCTCTTTTCTACACCATTCAGTACCTTTATATCAACCATGATATGAACTATTACTATATAAGAATCCTTATAAATTAATTTGTGGATTTTTTCTTTTAAAAATACCTATTTAAGAAGCCTTAATGTGTTTCTCTATGGAGGACACCCGAGGATGAGATATATGTTCTTATTGATATATTTCTGTTTATTTTTCTGGTAAACCGGTCAAAAAAATATATAACCACAATATTATTGTTGAATAATTATCTTTAATTTAGTTATATGTTTTTATATTAATGTTATATCAATTTTCATTATTTTACCACTACAACAAAAGCATCCCTTAGCGGCAGTTTTTTCCCATTTAGCGGCTGTTTAAACTGCCGCAAAATGGGTTGGCGGCGGTTTACAAAAACCGCCGCTAAACTTGGCTTCGGAAATCCTTTAGCGGCAGTTTTTTTCTATTTCACAGCGGTTTAAAAAATGTGTCGTAGATGCCTCATTTCCCGGCGGTTTCTCTCCATTTAGCGGCGGTTTTATGGGTATGCCACACTTTTTTATTTGCAGCGGTTTTAACCGCCGCAAAATTATGCTGTTTGATGCGCCTATTTTGCGGCAGTTAAAACCGCCGCTAAATATAAACGTAATATATTTAGCGGTGGTTAAAACCGCCGGTAAATGATACCAAGTATGGCATTAGCGGCGGTTAAAACCGCCGCTAAATGCTGAACTGGAAAAAAAAATAATTTTGGTTCTACTACACCACTGCCCTGAAAAATAAATCAAAACAGAATATAGAGATCACCTAGGTTTTATGGGGATCTCGACGCCCTTCTTGGTAGTGTAGGATAGAGGTATAATAAATTGAGAAACAAAATACAATAATTAAATCAAAAATAAATGAAAGAAAAAGCATTGGATGAATAATATAAACTAAATATAAAAGGCCAATGACAATTTACAACCATGAATTCATGTCCAGATGAAGATAAAAAACTAAAAAATAGTATACATATAGAAGGTAGAATGATACACATTAGTACATGAATAAATAAAATAACTAAAATCCCTAAGGGAATAAATCTAAGAAACATACATCCACCCTGAAAATAGGGGAAAAGATATTGTACCTTGATAAATTAGGGATCTATGGTGATAAAATCTGATGATGGATGAAGGCGAACCATCAAATCCTAATGGAGGGAGGTGGAGAAACCCATAGAGGAGGGAGCTGTGAATGCTGGAGAAGAAGGAGGAGGAAAGAAAGGGAGTTAAAACATTTAACCTATTAACGGGAAAACGGTAATTTCACCCTTAAGAATAGTTCACATGGTTTGGCTATATGAATTTCCAAACCGTACACCAACCGTGAGACTCCCACTACTTAGGAATCCTACCTCACATGGTTTCCCCACATAGTTTACCCTAACCATGTGACAAATGTGTAATGAATTGTGTGATAATAATGCCTAAGTGGCACTAACCATGTGAGCTAGGAACACAGTTTAGAAAACTGTGTGCAGCCCGTGTGGGGCACTTCTTCTCACCTACTCTAGCCGCATGGTTTTCTACTACAGGTTCGCACAGTTTTAGACAAACTGTGTGCACCTATCATACCACCCAAACTTGATATTTTTGGTGCTTACCTAGGCCCGTTCAACTAGATAAATGATCACATCGTCACCCCTTTAAGCATCCAACCGATGGTGCTCCCCACCATAGGTTTTAACATTAAAAGAAAATTATGAACCATAGTATTCTCCACCATTGTAATTTCCTATAAAGAATATCCAAAGATTTCCAATGATAATATTGGAATTTTTCATCTAATTGGGAAATCCTAAATACTTCTGAGGCCATAATAGGGACCTTACTATAAAGAAACAGTCAAATGCCAATCAGCCTAACTGAAACTAGTCATGCAATCTTTCTCAGAAGACATTTTCGACCCACCATATAACCGATGCTCTCTTAGTGCATCGATGATGATGTAAAGATAGGGGACATGCTCGTTGCTAAGCAAGAGTACACTATGAGAGTATACATATTATCAGAAGATTGGAGACACTTCCATCAACTCTAAGAAACTTCCATCACTTCTACTACCTAGAAGGACATTTTTACTATATCTGACACGATGTTCCCCAAATTAGGAGTGTTCTAGTCATGAAAAGAAGAGATAGACCAACTGCTCATAAGAGAACTAGGTTAGATTCACCTTAATCGCACATGTGACACTTATCTGATTCACACTCACAAACTCCATAACATTTGTCATAAAAGATGAAACCAACCCGACCAGCGTGTCAGAACACCCAATCCATTTATGATCGAGCTTACACAATGGGGCTACCCGAATGCTGCTATATAGTAGAAATGGTATTAATATGGGTTAAATATATGGAAATGTTTGGTGGCAACTATGTGCCATAAATTTTACATATACAAACCAACCGTTATCATACTTGTTCAACACATCAACAATACTACTACTCATCATCTGATGCTGCATCGTCAGCCTCTCCACCTTCATCTCCACCACATGCTGCCACCTGTAAGAACATTATATTGAAAATTAAATATTGTTGCATATTTATAATAAAACTTAAAACCAATAAAAGTTTGAAAACTAAATGATTTGGATTTTTTTGTGATTTACCTCCTCACCACTACCCGATGCACTACCACCGGGGGCATATCTGCTCATATAATGATGTATTTCAAGCAACTCTTTCTGCAAAGCAGATATCTGATCCCCCTGCTGGTGAACTGTGTTTCGTAGAGAAGACATATCCCTCTGAGCATCTTCAGGTATGAAATGACTGTAAGTAGGAGTAGATGTAGCTGAAATCCCTGATGGCATGCGAAAGACCTCAGATGGTACAGGTCCCAAACCCATCCCGCACACTCTACCAGGATGCTCCTTCCCAAGGACATTACCAACCGGGTCATCCTGGGAGACTGAGTAGGATTTCCCAGGATTGGAATCCCATATTTCTTTAATTTTTACCTATAAATCAAATATCAATATATATTAACACAGTAAAAACTGATAATAGGTTATTATAATAAATAATTGACTTCATACCCCAACTTCTCTGGCAGGTTCATTAACAAAACTTCCATCTGTTTTTTCATGAACATCCAGCCATAGTTCTGTTCGGGATGCGTTATGCCCTAAACTCTATGACTATATTAAACAAATATAAATCAACAATTAAATATGTTAAATAGATAATATTATCTTATAAATATTAAAACTAATTAAAAGATTACCAATGACATTCGGCTTCTTGAAAAGCTTTTTGAACCCGCAGTGTGCGGGATGACCTGCTTTGCCCGGTTTGAAGCATTCTGTCTTGAGTGATCCTGAAATAAATAAAATTAAATTTAACAGTATTGTATTCAATTTCTATCTCCTCTTCATATACATGTATAAATGTAAAATGAGGATAATATAATAATATATATTTCAATACCATCCGCTTCTCATCACGATGTCTATCGACAAAAACCATCCACTGTTCTTTCGGTACCCCACTGGGTAGCTTCTCATACATCTGCTACAAGGTCAACGAAGTATCATTGACATCACACCACAACCTCCATTTGAAATCTTTCCATTTTTTCCAAGATTTTTCAATGTCCACTTCCATGCTATCACATCAGCAATGGTAAAGTGGAAGAACATCTGTATACAGAAATTCATTTTGAATATATTAGTAACATGACATTCAATTAAAACATAAAGTAATAAAATTACCTTTATCTGAGAATCATAAACATCATTTTTCCAGTTTGGAGGCATATGCCTCCAATCATCATATGAAATAGGCAGGGAAATGGGCTCCGCTGCCAGCTGACCTATAATCTGACCAAGTAAACCTGTGGCGTCATCCGTCGGGACCCCATAAGAATCAAATGGCACCACTATCTTCTCTCCATGCATGTTCCAAACATCATAACTTTTTATGTGTTTTCCACGGTTGCATTGTTTTCATCTGTAATGAGCAAACAATTACTATAAACAAAATGCAATAAATTTATTTAATTAAAATTTGTACCTATGACTGTGACCCTCCAGAATGTCCATGATGAACTGGAAGGGGTGTGTCGTTTCCCCACTGCTGAGGATCTTTTAGGGGGAGGCGATGACTCATCCTCTAATGAGGAATCCTATGATGGTGTCAGAGATGCTGCAGGGGGAGATGATGTAGGGATGTAGGCAGCTGCTGCCTCAGATGTCGTGGGGACAGACAGATCGTCATCTGTCGCAGAAGTAGAAGGAATGGTGTACCGCTTCTTCCTTGGCATTCCTGTCATTTAATCAAATAAAATTAAGTTCAGAATATATATTTCAAAAAATTTATGCAGAAAAAAAAAATTAAAAATGATAATAGATGCCCAGTACTAACAAACAAAATATATATAACAATGATAATGAATGACTACAGAAATGAAACAAGTGGTTGCTGAATGAATAAATAATTGTACATACAATCATTTTCCCCTTCAATCATGTCGGTTTCCTGCTCCATTGCTTCATCCACTTCATTCATCCTTGCTAGAATAATATTTTCAATATCATGATGGACAAATAATTCTACTTCCTGTTGTTGATGAAATTCAATTGCAGAGGTAAAATCTTCCACTTCATCACCCATATCATACAAATCTCTTTGTATTATGTGAGTAACTACACTCCACCCTTCATCCACAACATCATTCACATAATATACCATTTTTGCCTGCGATTCTAAGATATATGGATCATGTAGTTCACGATCACCAACATCCATCAAGCGAGAGAAGTTTACAGAAGTAAATTGCAAGGAATCTCTTTTAACACCTCTGATAATATCGACCCATTTTCATTTGAATAAAACAACAGAAAAATGCCCATGGTAGTTTAATTCAATAATATCATGCAGCTTTCCACAGTATTCCACTTCAGCAAATGTAAATATACCACTATTCTGTGTTTTCAAACCCACTTCTCGATCGACTGTATGAAATCTAAAACCATTCACATTATAAGCGCCAAACTTTCTAACTTGTTTTATAGGACCTCTACCAAGAAACTTCAAATATTCTGACAAGTCTGATCGAGTATCAGTATTCATGATCTGAAAAAAAATTAATAGATTTGCAAATTGTATGTGTCAAACTAATATTTGTATTTATTGCAATATTTATAAACATACACGTCGTGCAAACCATTCTACCAGCTCTTTATTCACAGCTTTCGTTATATCTTTTTCATTTCATGTTCAGCCTCTCATTCATCTCTTTGTTTTTATCCTCAACTCTTCAATAAATGGATCTGTAATTTCACTATTCAGCAGCACATATCTATGTGCCTGTAATAATTCCAATTCTGTTAGTGTCGCGTATGAGGTCCTCCCAACTGATCGGCCAATAGCAGGAAATGTTTTTGATTTCTGATGCATTTGAGAATGAGTTGATGTATCGTCAACACGTCCAACTCGATTAAATCTTGTCTCAATATCATCCAAATATCTGGAACAAAAGGTGAGACACTCCTCGGCCAAATAGACTTCAGTAATAGAGCCTTATGGTTGAGCTTTATTTCTCACGTATGCTTTCAAATGCCCATGATATCTGTGAAAAAGAAATAATATTATGCATTTATTTGAATGCCAAATTTTTTTTACTTAACTGGAAACATATAAATAAAATACCTCTCAATTGGATACATCCATCGATAATGAACGGGGCCTCCTAATTTAGCTTCGTCAACCCAATGCACAGTTAAATGCATCATGACAGTAAAAAACGATGGAGGAAAGATCATCTCCATTGCAAAAAGGGTCAATACAAACCTCTCCTGTAGGTTGTCAAGCTGAAATAGATGTAGAGCATTCTCACATAATTGCCTAAAAAATGTGCAGAATTGGAGTACAACAGCAGTAACTTTTTCAGGTAATAATTTACGCAATTCCAATGGTAGTAACTGTTCTAACAAAATATGTGAATCGTGACTTTTCAATCCATATAAATTACGATTCTTCAAGTCAACACACCTCGAGATGTTACTCGAATACCCATCAGAAACCTTCACATTCTTTAAAATTTGAAGGAACGTATCTTTATCCCTATTTTTCATTGAAAAAATGGCCGGAGCATACTTTTCATTCTCATCTAGCCATAGATCATGTTTTATGTTCATTACTTGTAAGTCTTTGCGAGCATTGAGATGATCCGTCGACTTTCCATGCTCATTAAGTAATGTGAAAATCAAATTATCACATACATTCTTCTCAATATTCATCACATCAGGATTGTGGCGCAAAGAATTAAATTCCCAATACAGAAGTTTGAAGAATATACTTTTTTTCTTCCATTGTTGCGTTCTGATTTCACTTGACGATGCACTTCACACTCGTTTTCCGCTATCATTCAAATGATGAACCTTACCAAATTCAGTTTTAACATTTTCAAGCTGTGTCAATATTTCAGAACTGGTTAACCACTTTGGAGGTGGTCTACAATCAATGGAACCATTAAATTTTGATTTGTTCAGCCGAAATCTATGAGATGCATCAAGAAATATTCGATGGAACAAGAAGCACCATTTTCTACTGTGAGGTAGCCATTTGGTCTCGAAATCAAAGTTACAAACGGGACAAGCCAAACCCGGATAAGAGTTCCAACCAGATAAATTCCCAAGCCCAGGGAAGTCACTAATGGTCCACATTAAAGCAACATGCATTTTGAACATTGTTTTAGAAGAAACATCAAATGTCTCAACACCGTTGCTCCATAAATCCTGCAATTCATCAATCAAAGGCTGCAGGTATACATCAATATCATTTCCAGGCATTTGTTTTCCAGGAATAATCATCGAAATGATAAAAGATGTTTGTTGTATACACATCCACGGAGGCAGATTATAAGGGATCAAAACAACTGGCCAAATGCTATAACTCGTACTCAAAGTCCCAAATGGGTTGAATCCATCGGCAGCCAATCCCAATCGAACTTTCCTAGGATCAGCTGAGAAATCTGGATGTAATGAATCAAATGTCTTCCATGATTGGGAATCTCATTGATGTCTCATTTACCCATCATTGTTATTATCTACAGCATGCCACTTCATGTGTTTGGCGGTTTTTGATGACATGAATAATCTTTGCAATCGAGGCTTCAAAGGAAAGTAACACAAAACTTTTGCAGGTGTGTTCCTTTTCTTCTTCTCCATGAAATTATGTTCAGTCATACTTCCAACATTACCCTTTGACTGCCATCTAGAAGAATAACATTTCTTACAATTCTCTCTACTTGAATCCTCTCCCCAGTAAAGCATACAATCATTGGGACACGCATGTATTTTTGTATAATTCAGACCAAGCTTGTTTACAACTTTTTTCATCTCATAAAACGATTCTGGGATTTTTGCTTTAGGAAATGCATCACAAATAAATTCTAATAACATAGACATTGCCTTATTTGTAATTCCACAAAGACATTTGATATGGTACAACTTCTGCAGAAATGAAAGTTTTGAATATTTCAAACACCTACTATACAACTCTTGATTTCCATAGTCAACTAAATCATGAAATGAATTTTCCACACTGAGGTTTTCCCTTACATTTGGCTCCACAGAATCAAGAGGAGGATCCAATGATATGTTACAATATTGATCTGCTTGCGTTACAGTCTCAAAAACATCACTTGTCACGTTGAAATTTGTAGCATCATCTTTTGGTTGTTCTGATATGTTTTGATGCTCATAGTGGTGTCTTGCAGTGCCGAATGCATCATTTATGAGGTTTTTCATTTCATTTTCCATTGGCGACAAACTTGGGACCTCATTCTGTCGATTAACATCAGTCCTCAATCTTTCTGTATTGTTTGATTCTCCATGCCAAATCCAACACAAATATTGATCAGGGAATTGATTCAGTATTAAATGTTCATAAACTTCATCTCTCTTCAACCATGTTCTAAATTTACATTTAGGACATGGACATATTATTCTCCCTTCAACGGATCGATTAGAAATTGCAAAATCTAAAAACTCATTCAAACCCTTAACATATTGAGGTGTGTTCCTTGGTAATGTGATCCAGATTTTATCCATGTATATAAAAATGTGCCTACACAAAAATATACGATAGTGTAAGATTACAGAAACATAATATAATAAAGATGAACCATTGATCATAAAGTATGCATAATATAATAAAGATGATTCATTGATCACATTTACCACTTCAGACCAACAGAACAAGTCTGGTCCATAGGAGACAGCGTCAACACCTCATTGAGGAGCAATAAGAATATCGGGCTACACACTTATCATAACACTATCGATCACACATTTATGTTGCCTCAAACAACACCCCATTGACGTGTGATCGAAACTGATCATAGTGCATTTTAAACCTAAGACATTATGTGATTGTTTAGGCTTGACCTTAGATATCCTCCAAGAGGAATGATGTTTCTCAATGGTTTCATAAACAACCAACTATAAAGAGGGCCACTATGTTCACTTTATTCATCGAAGTGTCACCTCTCTAGGTTTGAGTATTACAAGTCAGACATTTATAATCATGTCTTCAACCATCGACATATAAAGAACCAGTTTTTTATTCAAGGGTTGTCTTAGACATTGAAACATTATTAATCTCATTTATAAGAATTTTATTTTAATAAAAAAATATAATTTTTTAAAAGGGTTTGATCACTATAGTGGTGAGAATGTAAAACACATACATACATAAAATTCATAAACACATGGGAAATGCAGAAGGACTACTCACATCAATTCTATTTTTTTCACTTTTTAAGAACAACCCTATAACTCTTGTCTATGATTTTTTAAATCTGAAATCATATCTTTAGTACCTATATCAAGGCACAACACCAAATACATAATTATATACAATTTATAGTTAATTATATAATTTTATTATAAAAATTATAATTTATTTCAATTAAAACCAACAAGGAATAATTGCCTAAAAATCACCAGCCCACCTCATCACACCTATATAATAACCAACCACTTATGTATTGTTTGTGGTGAACTCCAACCTTTATCCCAAAAAAATTACCTATGAAGTTGAACCAAGTCAATCAACAAATTAACTTAACTTAATCTAATTTTAATTAAAAATATTTAAAAATTATAAATGGTGATTTACCTCTAACCCAATGACATGTTACAGCATGAGATAATAATGTTGGGACAACTCATATCAGTTTTGAGAAAAATAATTATCAGATCAAATGATTTATACAATGATCCAGTGTAAATAATCTCCAAAATCTAACCAAAAAATCCAAAAATAAATGAAGAACAATGTAATGGTAACATCAAATGTAGTCATACATAATGGAAATAATACTACATGTTTGACCCCAACCATGGCCATGAATGATGTTGTAGAGGAATTTATCCAAGGTTGATGCAAGTAGTTTATAATCAAATGATGTCCTATTTGACATTATCATCACCTTTTTGATGTGTTGGTTACATATACTTCTTCCTAACCATATAATTTATTCCCCTTTCCCTTCTCTATCTATCTGCCTCTCCCAAAAACAATGTCTACATCATAGGAATATATGTTGGTATTTTGAAATATTTAAGTCATGTAGTTGTTGATATGGTGGCATGTATATTTGTCATAATTGAAATAATGTTTTAGGTATTTCATTATTTTGATGACCCATGTGTTTTTATTTCCCATTATGGGTTTTTGAGACTCGACGCAGTAATGACCTCCTCACAGTGGAAGACTAGGCCACCAAAACCCAATTCTTTCCACCATAGGCCATTTTTTAAGGATAAGTGACGAGAATGAATAATTATAATGGTATGCCTCTTCATAATGTACATGTAGTCATGCACCAAACCATATATATGAATATGTTCATAATAATAAAAATAAGAGAAAATAAACTAAATATTTACATTCTATCATGTTATTTACTTTAGAGAATAAAAAATTGTACAATAGGTAATATGAAAACAAATGGAAAAAATATACACCTAATAGGGAAATATTACATATCCTGACAATAATATGAAACGAATGAATTATAGAGAGATCGACTATTGATCTATAATCACCGACCACCATGTAAGGTCAAATTAACCCAATTATCCCTTTTCCCAACATAATACACAACTAATTTGTTCATTATCTATATATACATGACATGTGTGGGAATAACTCAATTAGGTTTGAGCACATATATACCCAACCTTCCGCATCCAAACCCGATATAGGAGGAATAGAATACATGTTAATATTAGACATCTGAGCCTAAAGATTGATGAAAAACTTACCCAACAATAAAGAGATATGTTCTTCAATGAAAACCGAAAAGGGGAGAAAGGTTATATCTATCTCAAATACCAGTCCAAAATAATGGTTTCACAACTTCTCTAATGAAATATCGTCAATGCCCAGTATCATGCTAATTTGTTTAGGGAATTATTGAGGAGGACCAACACCTCATCAATTTTCTATAATCTTATGGATCATAACAACCGTGGATTGAGGAATCTCTACATTGTGTAATAGTGTATTACCTCCTTTGTTTCAGCATAATGTGTATGGTGGATCCACAAAACATGTTCCTGGGGAGAACCATCCTGTTTGATGGAGGGCCCTCTTCCTAGGGTTATAGGGATTACATAATATATTTCTACATAATGTTTATTGTGAACCTACACCCTAGTGTGAAAGGGGATACAATATTTATGGATATAGGACCAACACCCTGGTGCAATATAGAATGGTACTTCAAGTCATATTATATAAATAGAGAAGCAGTACACTCAAATCACCCAAGGGCATGGGTCCCCTATCCTTGGAGAGAGTACTCCATATCACACTAGGGTGTAGGTACTATATATCCACCACCATCACACTCAATAATGGGTCCTCTTACCTTTTTGTTTACTCTCCATCGGCATGTGGGGAAGTGGAAATGTGGGATCCATCCTCATGAATTATTTGGATATAATAGTGAGGTACTAGTCATCAATGATGTATCTTTAAAGATATAAAAATAATCATCATCCTGGGTTGGTAGGATAGATATAGATTCCCAGTCTTTCTATTATGGGATTCATCATTTTACATATATATTTATTATTGGGTACCATTTCATTATTTCTCTATGCAGTTATGAATTCTTATATAATGTCTTTTATTTATCCAAATTCAATTTTCTAGATGTCATAATGGGTATGTGACTAATCATCCTTTCATTGTTATTGTAAAAAATGTTCATGTATTATAAAAAGTTTAGATAAAACTATGGTAGATTTGGTGGTGTTTAGAGATTATTTTGTGACTTTAATTATGTACAGTGGATGAGACTTGGATATTGTGATTCATGATTGATTCTATTTTTTTGTATATAGTTTCTATTATTTTTAGAAAACATTTCATGTTGGGAATGAATATATTTACATTAATTTTTATATTATACTACCATAATATTTTTTACAAACTAAAAATTATTAAAAACCTTAATTTTACTACAATGGTCAATGTCTTCACATATTATAACTCTACCATTTTTAATAGATATGGATTGGTGTGTTCATAATGATATATTAGTAAAATATTACAATAGTAATTATTATTTTTGGTTCATGTTTCTAGACTCATGCCTATATAGGTGTTCTTTGAGTTGCGGTGGACCATTTATCCACTAGCTCCGGGGTCTAATGGGTTGGGATGTTATATAATGTTATCCGAGGTGGTTGAACCTAAAGAGGGTGTTAATATTTATTAACCTGGTGATGTTTTATTTAGAATTTAACAGAATTTGGTCAACTAGTCTTGATTGTTGCATTTTGTCTAGGGATCAAACTGTTTGTGTTCTAGCAATTATGTCCATTCATCAAGAAATGGACATCATGCTTCTTCACTCAGTATAATGAGACATTGGTTACATAAAAAATTGGTAATTTTATCACATATGATTGAGTACATTGATTTTAAATCGTGATATTTGTCCGTGTATATATGTATATATATAATCCCATAATACCATGGTGTATCTTGGTTATTTTTTACGATAAAATAAAAATATATCTATATTTTTTACTAAATTCTGATCATTATGAATTGTCGATTAGTGATGGGGCCATTGTTCTAGGGACATCTCACAATGTCACCCAACTAGGCGTGTAGGTAGAAACACCCCCACATATCAAGAACCATATTATACTAGTATAGTAGGATAAGGATGTGTATAGTCTTAGCTCACTCCATGATCTAAAATACTAGATTCCACTAAAGTTCCATAGAGAGGAAAATTCCCAGGAAAGAGAAGATTACATTCAATTAGTGGTATTAGTGTTTAGATACAAGTCCCCATTATTCAACAACTATAAATAAAAATCAATTCCCCCCGACTAGGAACCATATAATCATGATATCAATTCCCCAGCCCGATTCACTAATATATAAACAAATCAGGTCATTAGATTACCTCACAAATCAGGTTTTGGGGTCTTCGAAGGCCGCGGGGGGCGTGGGGGGTGCCGGGGTCACCGGAGGGTGCGGGGGGCGCGGGGGTCGCCGGTGGTCGAGGGGGTCGCCGGTGGTCGAGGGGGGCGCCGAGGGGTGCAGATTTCGCCGGAGAGTGCGGGGGTGAGGAGTCGCTGGTAGCGCGGGGGGTGGGGAGTCACCAGCAGCGCGGGGGGTGCGGAGTCGCGAGGGTTAGGGATCACGAAGGGGAAGGGGGAATGGGTCGGTGTCTGTGTAAAATAATTTAGGTTTCGTGGCGGTTTATTAAAAACCGCTGCGAAACCTTCACCGAAAAAGGTTTAGCGGCAGTTTTTTGAACCGCCGCCACAATACCGCCGCTAAACCATGTTTTTTTGTAGTGTACCATCTATTGGAAAATAAAAATGATGCCCATGTGTATTTCTAGATTACCACCCCACAACATGATGTGATTGAATTTTCACTTCCTCGTTACATTGATGATCATAAGGATATAGTTAATAAATATTTAATATATTTATTATAATATTATTTTCTTTTATATGTGAATTATTATATCGCATTTGTTCGATCTATCCATTAAAAGGTGGAAACATACCTCAGGAATACATACAAACTACCGTCTACAAGAAGTGATATATTTCATTCCACATCACATATATATAATAATGGTTAAAAAAATTATATAATGAATTTTTTTTATAATTATTAAATTATTAATAATTTATAGCCCATGGAACCATTACCTGGTATATAGATCAGAACAATCGAATCGAACAATTCATTGGAAACATTCATGTTTTAACATAACTATTCATTTTCATGAAGATTCATTTATAAATGGATAATTGGAAATTATTAATATATATATATATATTATGATAAGTATTAAGATAAAAATATAATATATTTATAATAAATCTATATTTATTATACAGGAGGGATGAATATATATGAAACAAGATGGGACTACAAGTAAGGGTTTTTGATAAAATTTAATTTTTGTTGGGAATTTTCATACTAAATTTATATTGAGAGAAATAAAATGATTATTATATTTTAATCCCAATATATTATCTTTTTCAAATGTGTAATCTTATAAATTTTAATAATCATTAAAATTTTCCACTCATGGGTACTCAAAAATATTGTGAAAATGAGTTTAGGAAAAACTAACTATATTTCTTCTTTAGTCGATGAAATTTTCTGTCTATGTCAATGTAAATTGAAATGTTTAAAAAAAATTCTATGATACAATATTGGTATAATTAATTATAAAACCTATTATACCGTATATTAGTTTTTTTTTAAAAATAATTCTTTAAAATTATTTAATGATGTTATAAATGAATATTTTCAAAACGAGTTAAAAGGATATACATTTTAATGTTTACAACACAAACCAAATTTAGAACAGACTTAACTATTCATTTAATTGAATCTTCCATTAGATATTTATATATATATTTTTATATAAATTATTTCTCTAAATAATCTAGTTACATTAAGTTTTTGATGATACTAAAAAAATATTTTAGTTATTTTCATAGATATTGAAAAAACTTTTATTGTTATTTCACATTTTTATATAACCTTTATGGATTATTATGATTCATAATACATATGATATTTTCTATAAAATAAAACTTATTTTATTAGATGGATTATGATGATGATGATGTAAGAATGATTCTATGAATTTTTTATTCCCATGGTTTAATTAATTTATTAGAAATATTTATGAAACATGTTTCTTTTCTATGGGTTATGACACTATAAAATAATGAATAGTTTATAAAAGCAATTTCATTTCTATGGGAAATCATGTGGTAAAAGACAAAAAGTTTTAATATCTTAGATACAAATATGTATGATTTTTATTAACTACTGGGAAGTTTATGAAATATATATCCTTCTAATGAATTGGGTAAAGATCAATATCTCATGGGATAATATAGATTGGAATGGGGATAGAACAATATTTAATAATTTACTCTATCGATTATTATATTCTTTCAATGGAGGGAATGGTAACCCACTATGATAGTGATGGTAGAGACCATTTACGAATGAAATGATTTTCTTAGAATATGTATAATCCACAAGCCTATTTATTATACATATGATATGTTCAATTAGAACCTAATTGATTTATTTTATTCCACACTCTATTGAAGTTGTTATTTTATTATATAGAAGCCTTATTCCATGATTCATGATTAAATATCTTTGACAGATCAGGTAAGATTTTTTTATATGAACATATCATCATACAATTATTCTTAACTTATTATCATTTAAGATCATTGATGGATATATCCTATATTTAAATTTACTATAAATCTATGAACAAAAATTCATTTCTTTCGATTAACATGGTTATGTAGAATGGACTTATTTAGGTTATATATAATAAGGGAAGTAAGTGACAGGATCTTCATGAACAATATTCACGATTTATCAATAATTAAGATGATAATATTTCAAGTCACTAAAGAAACTAAACCATTATGTATTGGGGATTTGTATTATTATGAGATTTATTGATTATTAATTTATAATTATTTAATATTTATGTTTTTAATTCTTTTTTACCCCCAACTAGTATGAAATTTGGGATAGGTTATTTTTTAGAGAATATAGTCAAAACACCAAGTATATGCCTAATTATATAATAAATTCATTATATTTTTATTAATTAATGTTTGTATTGTTTTTTTGAAATTAAATCTCCACATTGATACTCGTATGTGGATATATTGGTGGCATTTATGCACCTAGGGGTAAGAACTGTAAAAAAGTATGGTTGAGTATCAAATCATCATTCACTTAATACATGATGGGTGGGAATAAGACTGCAATCCTAGAAAGAATCATTGACGGTATATTATTTGGTCAATTCACATTCTACATATAAACCATTATGATGAATCATTATATATAATTTATGGAAACATTGGGTAATTCCTAGTGATTTTGTATGAATATAATGTTTCTTATATTGAAATAAGCTTTCATAATTTAAGAAATCATAAGAAATATTTTTTTTTTAATTATAGGTCTATGTATTCTAATTATTGATGTTTGGTACTTCAAATAATCTATTTGGGTTTTATCAATGAAATTAAAATGAATTAATCATTTAAAAAATTAATGTGATGTCTATTGAAACAAATTCTCCCATGATAAACCAAATGAAATGGGAGTAGTAATAAAAAAACTTATGATTATGAATATTCAAATGTAATGAATTAGTATTAACAACATCATTCCTGTTAAATTTAAAAAATCAATTAATAATAGAGAAATATAACTTTTGGAAATTCCCATTGATAAAGGCTATGGATGGAATAATATTAATCTTTATACATATGTAGAGTTTTCGAAGAAGAACATATAAAAAAATCTCAATTGAACTAGAAGATGTTTTATATATGGAGAATAAGGGAATAAAGAAACTAATAATTAAAGTTTCATTTATGAATGTAATGATCTATATATGGGATCACTAATTGTACAATGAATTATATATTAGATACAACGAAAACAACAGAGTCAATTTTATAATCCAAGGGGAATCTCTTATGCCAAGGAAGGGTTTATGTGGGAGATAGAACCCTATTTGTTGGGTGTTCCTCTACGTTATTAGATACTCTTCACCTAGGGTTTTAGTGGCCCTCTATGGAAGTGATGGTTCTACCCATCTCCACCAACTAATTTGAAATCCCCCCGTTCCATTTTTTTCTTTTCATTATACCCTTATTCAAGGTTATTCATTCTTCCATGGGATTTATTCTTCTTTCTTCTAGTGCTCTCTGCTGTGGGTTTCTTCCAATAACTATCTTGGTCTTCCAATCAAAGGAATTTTGTTTTGGTGGTCCACATTCACCCCAATACTACCCTATCCTTAGGATCCTCTCTTCCTCTTATGGTTAGAGTTGTTGTGGTGGGAACCCTGAGGATTTTTGTTATTCGGTTTCGTGGATGATGGGTTTCGAGGCTCTACCAAAAATAGTTTGTTTTTTGTTTGGTTTCTTCTAGATTTATGCTTCATAAACTATGTAGGTGTTTGTTTCCCTCATATGATCAAGGCTATACTATGACCACGGGTTCCTTATCACCTCTCCCAATCGGAATGGGTCTAGTGGTCTATATGAGGTTTTGGATTCTTTGGTTTGGTGTCTTTTAGGGATCCAGGCATGACCCGAGTCAGTCTTCCTATACAGAGACTATTTCTAGTGTTTCATACAGGTTTGGTGTTTTATATTCTATGATATCGGTGAAGTTGTTTTGTTTTATTTAGTGAGAGGTTGATCTTCTTTATGTTATCTCAGTGATTATGTTTATTTGTGTTTTGGTATGGGGATTTTCTTTTCTATTTTGGTGATGGAGTCATCATAGATAGTTATGAATAGGGTCAGAAAATGGTGGTACTTCCAGGTTGGTTTGTGTTATTTTATGTATTTTTGGTTTCATCCAAAAATGGGGGTTTTGTGGGCATGGATATAGATGTTCTGGTGATGAGAAAGACAAGTCATTGACAATGATGGCCTAGAGAGTTATTTTTAAGGCGTTTTTATTGGTGATGAAGATTTTGGTGTTGGAAGGTGAAAATGATGATATGTTTATTGTGTTGAAAATGAAAGTGATGATAGTGGTGATGAATGGTGATGTCAAATTTTATGGTTAGAGATGTGTTATTGTCTAACGGTGGTGATCTTGGATGATCTTCTTGGGAAATTTTCTCTTTTGAGGCCTTTGTAACATTGAATTTAGAATTTAGGAATGATTTATTTGGGCTCTTGTATGGTTTATTATTTACTAGAAAATCAAAGGAATATTTTTAAAGTCATGTAAAAATTTTATTTTTCAATCAGTTTGTAATGGCCTATGTTATGTCAATTGTTGAAGTGGATCTTGATGGTTATGACACAACTGTCATCCTATAAAATATTGGGGACATCATTGTATAGTTTATAACAATGATCGCGATGAAAATAATATTTTTCAACCATTAGTAGATGTTGATTTGTTTTTAATCATTTATTAGATCTCCATACTGAAATCTGTAGAATAAAACAATTGCATAAAATATTCCAATTCAACAAATAACCATCATTCGGTTTGAGGATGAATATTATCATACAACAACAATTAAATTATTTTTATGGGTCTTAATACATTTTTATGGGGGATATTTATCTCAAATGATTTGGTAGGAGAAACTATACATTGAAGATATTTTTATATATTAATAATATGATACTTATTTCCCAAAGACATTCCTAGTCTTCCATAGAATAGTGATGTTGATTTTTTGAATGAAATCGTACTTGTTTCTATGCCTATTTACAAAAATGCTTATAAAATGGACACAATTGAGTTATAATATTTGAAGAAAAACCTCTAATATAATCTTGATAATGGGATCATATTCCACGATGCATCATGATAGGGTGAACGTATACATTTATATGAAGAAAGATGATTCATTGAATATTTTCATTTATTATCGAAACCACAAGAAGATCACAATGAATAAATGCTATATTCTACACTATATAGTTCCATTTTTCATCAACATTGAAAAGATCAATATTTTTTTGATGATTTGTCATTGATATGTATATAATCACTTGACAGTATAGAATAATAATATAATCAATACATCCATATGCATTAGGAATGGTTGTTAATAATTTATATTGATTCCATTTGGATAAACCAATACCACTACTATATTAATGTTTTTTTTACATTAGTCTTATAAGCTGAACATGATTATTCTATGGTAGAATTTATTGATAATATAATTTTATATTTTAATTACTAGGAAGTTCACAATGATCATGTATAAATTGTATTGAAGTACCTAAAGATAGAGATGTTTTTTTTTTCAAATTTCAAAATTGAGAATTTTATCTGTATAAATTATAATTCATGTGAAATATAATCTAAAAAAGGGTATATCAGAAGATCCTTAAATGACATAATTTATTAAGAAATTAAATACACCAACCATGGTAACAAAAATAAATATTTTTCTTGGGATGGATGGATATTAACAGTTCTTTGTAATATAATTATCAGGGTTACAGAATCCTATAATTATGTTTACAAGAAAAGGATACATGTTACATTGGATAAAAAATGGGAAGGAAATTTTAATATTCTAAAATAAGGTTAGTCAGTGTACTTTTTCTCACACTAACATGTAGTAGAGGAGAATTTATGATCTATATTGGTGTATAAAATAATGGACTATGATTTTCCCCATTTAGAAAAATGTCTTCATAGAATATTCCTAACACCAACTAAAAAATAATTAGAAAAATTACATGAATAATGATTTGGATTCGGTGGAAGTATGTTTTTATTAGTAATTTTGTAAAATAATCATTAGGGTGAAAAATATAGAATACATTATAATCATAAAAACATCAAGTACATATTCACACTGAATGAGATGAACATTCTATAAAAGATATGGTTATAGTGGATTAATGATTATGATTTATGAATACATTACCACCCCATGATGGTCATAATGGGTTTTGATTCGCTAATTTAGAAGGACCGTGATATTTTTCAACAATCATCATTGAAATTTATTCAATACATATGTATTTTTTGAGTTTGGATCAAGAAATCACTAGGAACTTGGGAATTTCCAATATTTTATAGATGAACATTCAACCTTCCTTTCATATAATGATTAAAGAGGCTTATAATGAAGATGTGTAACTATAGATGAATGTATAGAATATTCCTCAGTTCAACCATGATTGTGATATAATGATAGGATCCAAAACCAGTTATGCTTCCAATCAAAACCTCATTTGATGATGATACTAGATAAATATCATAGTTCATTATTATCTATTCATCCTAGATTAATGATTTTGTATATGGATATAAAACAGTATTCCTAGTGGGACAACCAGAAAAATCATATCAGGGAGTACGTATCCAAATTTTTGGAATTCCAAAATGTTAAGGATCAAAAAAAATTACAAAGGGTATATTATAACTATTAACCATTCCATAATAGACATTGAAAAAAACCAGCATGGTTTTCATTATTGGAATCTTCAAAACATATAAAGGATATAATACTATTTTTGATGTAGTTGATTAACTTATGGAAAGCACATTTCATTGAAATATGTGGATTTAACAATGTTTATAAACATTCTATTATATAAATTAATCATGTGTTAAGGATTCATAGAGTTCCACATTCTACATTATCTTATTAAGATCTATGATTTTTCACTATGTTTTAGATAATTCATTAATAATATTAATTTTTAGAGTTTTACTATAGAACATCATATCATCCTACGATAGTTGATCTTTATAAGAGGTTAATTAAAACCATTGAAGGTATATAGAGAGAATATTAGTTGGATTTTAAAGTTTAATGAGACCGACACTTTTCTATGGTTGAGTTTTCGTTTAACAACAGTATTCACTCAAGAAATCAGATGGGTCTTCATGAATATCTTTATGACATGAAGTGTAGAATTTTGATGTTCTAGGATGATGTTGCTGAAAAAATATAATGGATCCTTTGATAGATGAGGTGATGATAAATAAGTTTAGATCTATTCACCAAAACATCAAGTATGTTCTTTGTCTAGAAATTTTTTTACTAATAATTTTCGATGAGATCATGAATTTTAAGTTGTTGGAAAGGTATTCATACAAATATATTAAAGGAATAATGTTATAAGAATTATAAATAATGGAAATATGAATCATATATATTTTATTCACTTCTAAATTCATAATAGTATTGTGATGGTTTCCTATCAGAGGGAGTTTCGATCAAACTTCTCCCAAGTACATGATGTGTTCCATGTATCACTCTTGAGGATGTACATACATGATCCTAAATTTTTTTTTAAACAATATTTCTTATGGAAATGAGAATTATCACACATATTATGGAAAACCAATTGAGATCCCAGATTGAATTACAAATATTTTTTGGAATATGATCGGTCAACTGGTGAATATTTTTGAGAAACCATAATTTTTAAAAAGATATATATCCGTAGATGGATGTGATGAGGATGACGTATCCTTAGTTTTTTATATCAGAGTGATGGAATTTCAAGTAATAAATTCTTGTGGGGGTTATAATATAGAACCTATAGATTTCATGATATTTTTTTTAAATATGTGATATTTCATTTAAAACATTCCTAAAATGTAATATTTCATTTAAACAATATGTGAAATACTATTAATTTTTTTTTGAAATTGATGGTAACCACCAAGCCATTGTATTGGTAGTTTATAATAATAATAAATAAATTATGATAATTATTTCTCACCAAGAAATGAAATTAATTCATTATTTATCAATTGGATTGAAATAAAAATAAATGTATTTGATAGTAAAACACTGGTATATTTCTAAAAGATTATTTTTTACATGACATATTTTTAAATCATGAAAAATATAATTAATCACTATTTATTAATTCTTTTAATTTAATTCATATATAATATATTCAATAAAAATATTTTAACAATAATCCAATGTTTTTTATATTGAATGTAATAAGAATAAATTCAGCATCATGCTTGAAAAATCATTTTTCAAAAAACTGTTTACATTTCGTATCACACACATTCTTTAAAATTGGGTTTTTAAACACATATAAAATTTATATAATAATATTTATCCAATATATTCACTCATAAAATAAATTTTTTTATGTATATCAATATTAATTTTTTTAATTATGTATAGTAACTATGGTAAAGAATTCATTAGTATGGTAAATGTTAAAACTATTAATGGAGGTCAAAATAAAGAGATAAGGTTAAAAATAACATCATAAATTTATAAATTTTATTTATTATTTTTATTTTGACCTAAAATAAACTTATATTTTAATTTGGGTTTCTTTGGTTTTTCTTTCACTTGGATATGGTTGTATTATGTTTGTATGATTTATATATTTACAAGATTACCACACCCCACATATAATATTGAACATCCCCTAATAACTTCTACACACCAGATGATTTCTTTATATCACAAAATCAATATATATATTTTATCCCAACATCTTTATCTACAAATTTTTTATACGCCTCTTCCCAGAAAACATATCAAATAATCTTTACGTTTCATTTCAATGGAGGATATCCAGTTATGAGGTATATGTTCTTATTGGACTTTTTTCATGTTTCTTACATATAAAAACTTTTAAAATATTAAATAACTATCTTAAAATAATATTATAAGTATATTTTTATAATTATATTTTTTTATTTTAATTATTTATCCTTTTACTACCTTCTTCTAATCCAATGGAAATTGATAACGTTTCTTGATTGTACAAGTGGACAACCACCTGCATGAAGAAATATAATTCATTTTTAATTTCTAATTTAAATTTTTATTTAAAACGATATATTTATTGAAAATATATTATATGAATTATATAATTATGATTATATAATGATGAATTATTTATTATCTTTATTTCTTTGAATCCATCGAAATGTAGAGTTAACTATTGTGGGTAAAGAATATTATCATATCCCCAATGTGATATAATTCATTTTTCACCATAAATATATATATATATATATAAATGGTTATAAATGTTTTTATAATGAATAAAAATGTCAAATAAGACTTGATTATGATTTTTTATTAATGGGACCATGAAAAATGTAAATAGATCGGAACTATTAAATTGAAACATGTATGCAAACTAACCATTTTCAGCCAATTTCTTATTTTAATGATGAATTGTTAATAAAATGATAATTTTAAAATATAAAGGAATGATAAAATTTATTTTATGGATTAATATTTTACATTAATAGTTTTAGGGTAAATCTATATTTATTATATGTCAGTTTTTATTGTGTATAGAGTAATGCGGGACATGAGGTAATGGTTTATATTACATTCTCATTTTTTTGTTATTGTTTATGTTCAATAGACATCAGTGACATTTAATATTTTCATCATTCTATAAATACCATATATTTTATTTTCATCTTTATATTCCTAAAAAGATTCAAACTAATACCATTTTACATTATTTGGTACTTAAAAGGATTGAGAAAATATATTACAAGAAGGCTAACATTATATCCCATATGGTCGATGAGATTTTTCTTCCATACTCAAGTTCATTAAAAATTTATTGAATGTTATTATTTATAAATAAATGATTTATTAATTTCATTTTAATTGATATCTTACTTTTCATTCAAATATTTTTAAATAAACTTTTAAAATTATTTTTTAAAAAGTACTTTATGACTTTTTACAAACTCTGTGAAAGGAATCATTGGTTTAACTTTTAAAAATTGAATAGATTTTCCCACCAAAATAAATACTTCAATCAAAATCTTTTATTTCCCATGAGTTAATTATGTTACAATGAAATAATTATGAAACCCATTTCCTATCCATATGTTATTCTATTTTAAAATGATGAAACATTAATAAAATAAAATTCATTTCCACAATTTATTTTATGATAAATTAATTAATTTTTATATGTTTTTTTAAAACAAATATTTATGGTTTTCATAATTTCATTATTGGGAACATAATTATAGATTCATCTAATGCAATGGGAAAATATTGATCTTTGAGGAGAAAATATGGAATATAATGTGCAGTGAAATATTTTTTTAATGAAATTTATTAATATAATAGTATTAGTAGTAGATCATAAATATGTAAATGATAGAATGTGGAGTGAATACAATCCACAATGATAGTATTTACTATTATCATTTACTAAGGAATTGATTTTCTATGATTATATATTTTCAAAAAACATATTTATTGTGGTTATAATATGATAACATTGAATATAATTTAAAATTGATTATTCCTTAAAATTTTGACTTATTAAATTTTTTTACAAATTCTTATTCCATGATTCATGATTTAATATTTATGAATAATTGGTTATGTATTTCATAAGTTATGACCATGTTTTCATGAACTTATTCTTATCATATGTTAATTCATGATCATTGATAGATATCTCATATGTTTTCCTTTATTTATAATATAAGATCATCATTTCTTATATTTGTACTCCCTATGTTACGAAGATGTATTTTTAATTGGGTGTGCCAAATAAAGGTACTATATGGGAATAAACATGTTCAATATGTTTAAGATAATTCCATAAATAAGATGATTATATATCTAGTCTCTAAAAATTTATGTTTTTCAAGAATGTATTTTAATGAAATGTATTGAATATTTATCTACAATTATTTACTATTTATATATGTAATTATTTTGTGGCCCCACTTATTTAATGAAAGAGTAAGGAGGACCAATTGTTTATATAGTGATGAATATAATTCTAGAGTCGAGCCTGTTGCGATTTTTTATTTCCATATTTTTTCCATTAAAGACATAGAATCAATAAAAAAATTTCCATGTTTGGAATGTTTAACTAATGAAAACATTATCATCATCTAGGAACACCATGTCTCGTAATAAATTTTCAAGGATATGGTAATGTTTTAATGAAATTTTATTACACTTTATCCATGATCAAATTTTGATACATAATGTAGGTACCATATTTTTATTGAATGAAAGAATATTGTCAAAGATTCACAATGAAAATCATGTGACTAATGATATATTTAAGAATATTTATACATGGGTGAAAATTTTTATCCTAATTCTATATAATGTATATTTGTTTCAAATTAATAAAATACAATATAAGGAAGTTATTCTCAAGATTGGAATATAGGGTCTCATCATGGAACATTACCCTACTAAGATAAATGATATTATTCATAAAAATAGCATCACTTCTCTATGAAATGGGGTATTTATAGGGTTTTCTAAGATTTATTTATAAATACTTATATATTTATTTCAATGGTTGGAAGAAGGCCTAGTGAGTATATATTGTACAGTTTGAGATCATTGAAGGCTTTTTTATAGTCTTTATTTTAGTGAGAGGTGAACCCACACTTTTCAAAAAAAATTAAAAATAAAAACACTTGCCAATAAAGTTGTTAATGAATCATTTGATGTAATTGAGGTTTTCTTGGACTATAATCATTTATATATGTTTTTTTGGGGCCGTATATCATGTATTTATGTGGTATTTTTATGGTTGAATAGAATACTATAATGTTTTACTGTGAAGACGATGAATTTTTATGGTGTTACTTGGAAATTTGATTTCAATGGGTTCATCATAAAATTTTATCGAAAATATTTGTAAAAAACTGAAATAATATTAGATAGGCTATTAATGTGTTAATTTGATTTTACCAAAAAATCTACCATGTATTATTCCATGGTCTTCAATTAAAAGGACATGAAAATATGGTGCTCTAAACATTGGTAGGTAGCAGTAGTATTTTTAATATAATGTAAATTAAATTGTAAATGTATACCACTTGGAGTACCCTATGTATGTATATTCCTCATCAATGAAATCCATTCAAATCTGGTTATATAAATTTTGTTGTCTCTAAATGATATGTCCTAGAAAATAGATAATCCATTGATCTACAGTTTTTCAGATGGGACTATGAAATCCTTCATTAGGCAATGGAAGTTGAAATCCATGAAGTAATTATAGAAAATGATTTTACCATACTTTTTATTAACATAGATAATAATACGAATAAAATCTTTTTGATAGACTTTCTAGGTGATGTTGTCCTTGATCAGTTTTTAATATTATCCTCATCCTAGGAATAATGGATAATATGCATTTTGCATTTTATATTCATGTAGCCAAAGTAGTTTTCCTGATTTATAAAATTTTGGGTATCCATATATGGGTTTAACATAATAATCACTATTTTGTTCAATGAAAATAGATCATAATGATTTTTATTTAAATAGATGCATCTCTTATTTTCTTCCTAATGCTTAGTGACAATTATTATCAAAGGCCATGGATCCTTTTTAACTACATTCAAATATTTTAGTTCATTATTGGGTGTTATAAAAACATTTTTTAATACTATTTCAAAATAATTGATTTATTCATCATTCTCTTATCTTCATTGGGACCGTCATTAAGATTTTAAGTGTGATATATTGGAATTGATAGAGGGGATTAACTATTTCAATTAGTATAATTTTTTTTACCGAACTAAGAGGCACATCTGATGAATTTCACTCAATTATTATAGAGATATATGTTCTTTAGCATTGTTTTATTCTGTTAAGGTTCATATATTTTCAGTTGAAGCACGATGGATATACTGAGTGATTTTATTTCAAACATAGAAACCTTTATTATTTAAAATAATGAATCTTAATTAATAATGATATCATATAGTTATCATCCTCTATTAATGGTGTTTTCTAAATTGAAACATCGTCCTGATGATCGTCTGTGATGAAAATATTAGTAGGGATTAATTCATTGGACAATTTTCACTAGTGGGTTCAATGATCCAGGATTATCTCCTCAATTTATTCTATGGAAAACCAGAAATCATCATTCAGTTCTCTCTATGGATTGATATTGGAAAATTACCATCTAACATGGGCCGCAATCTGGGTGGTGTTTTTTACTAGTGGCTCATAACCATACCATTTATTGAAACTATTGTTTATTTAATGAGATTCACCATAGTCCAAAATTTATCTAAAACCACATATTTCACCAAAATTTCCATAAATAATGAATTTATGTCATTAGGGATATTGGGAGATAATTTTCATGTTAACATTTATCCATGTAATTCATAGTATGAAATTTTAATCCAAGTATTTCAATGTCTCCAATAACACTTATTCAAACACAATATCTATAAATTATGTTCTTAACATAAATAATCATAATCCATGGTCCTCCCTTATATCATATAATTTAATTTTTATGTTGGAGATAGATAAGCCAACATTTCTATTACCGATATGATAAAGGGTATATATTAGGATGTTGTTGATTCGATAATTGTTATTAACATGGGATTAATGAATGTATATATCATTAAGATTCCATTATATTTATAAATTCATAATGTTCCCATGGTTGGTATTTTCTCATTATTTTACAATGAAAAAATTGATTGTATGAATCATAGTGGTACTAGCCTCTATGATATATATAAATTATAAATACTTTAGTCTAAAAATTGAAATGACACAATAGATCCTCAAGAAGGGATTTACTATGCAATTTTTAATGGTTATGGGAATCTAACATTGAGAGTATAACTGAAATGATAGAAATGTGTTTTAGAATATTTTACTTTTGGACCAAAGAGATGTGTTTTTCTCACTATAACTACTCCCTATATTGAGACATATGGGAAGATATAAAATGTACTATTAATGCCTTCTCATGGATAGAATTGGGTGGGGGTTCTCTTATTATCTGTAAACTCAGTTGAATAGACCTCCACACTTCATGATGTTGAATGAATGAATATTTTTATATTAATTGGTCTGTAGGTAAAATTTCATCTAAATATGTCTGAGATGATTAAGGATCAAAATAATATTTTTTGTGATATTGTAGAAAATATTATCATAATGTCTTGGATAGATGTATATATTTATCATAAATAGTCACTGGCTATATATTTCCACCATGAAATCATTTTCCGCATCCTCTATGAAATCCTACTCAATTATTGATGTGGAACATGGATTGATATGAGTCCACCTCATTAGTGGAATTAATTTTCAAATGATTTAAATTCATAGGGTTGTGTTGTAACTCTTAACCATATGCAATTTCTATTTGGGGGATTTTTTACCATCTTTTCATTAATGGGGTTAATGTTTTAGGAAATTATAAATATTCTTGGGTGACTAAATGATTTTTTACTCGTATTCATTATTTCTTAATTGATAATTAAACTGATTATGGGAGACTATGATAAATGAGATGTCACATTAATTATTATAGTGGGAATTGGAATTATAATTCATTAATCGTGTAATTCCTTGATTATTAATGTTTTAGTATGACATATGTTCTTATAATCTATTCATAAAATTTCATCACTTGTCTATTTGGGACTACCTATCACTCTTCTTCTACTACTAGTAGTTTAGATGAGACGTATAACACATGTAGAAGGGGGTCATCCAACAATGAATGACCATTGTTAATCATCTTTTACCGCATTTACTTGAAGGAAACAATCATTCAAGAATATTATTCCCCAAGGTGTAATATAAGGGGATGATATTAGGACAATCATTCATAATGACTTCATCGGGTGTTGTAATCATAGATTATGCTTCCAAATTTTTCTGTAGAGAAGAGTCTAAAATTAATAGAAACTACTCTCTTTTTTAATAGTAAACATTCTTAATCATTTTTTTAATTTTTGTGTTATTTTTTTCTTTGCTTAAATACTCGGGAGTGTATTTTTACAACTGATGTTGTTTTAAAAGAGGTTCCACATTATATTAATTCAAATCAGAGGTTTGATCTGGAATCAAATCTATTATGAGTATACTGATTATAGATTCCACTTTATCATACATATATCCCCATATAAATTTTGTGGGATATGATCCTAATTTAGAGTACAAATTAGAATCATACAAACACTGTTATACTATTTAAAACAATTTGAATCCACTTGGGTATTTTTTAGGAAATGTGTCTTATCTAAAACTCATCATATGTATTTTGTATGAATATTTGAAGATGTTATCTTATAGTAGATTCATATTTATAAAATATGATAATTCATCCCACTTTGATATAATGTTTTAAATACAATAATTTTACCATTTTATTTACAATTTTGGAGGTCATGTGTATTATTATTTATGTTTTTAGAGATGAATTGTATAAGGTAATAACATAGAATAAATTCCCAAAAATAAATAGATATATATTGAAGATTGTTGTTCTATAAAAATATTACTAAATATACAGTTTGCAGGAATTGTCTGATTTTTTATGCCTTGTGCCACACTCGTGTTCCTATCACAAGGTCACACTGTGAAAAAAATTTGTTTAAAATTTTCTATACTTGTCATATTCCATGAAATATCATGAATGTAATATTACTACATATATTGTTTTCATGAATCATATGATTTTTAGTGGATGCAATTGGTGGAACCTCATAATTTAACTTAATATATTACAACATTTTATATCTTAATATTTTCATTATTAGGTAACTAATGTAAAACTATGGATTTTTTTTCTGTACTGGTGGTATTCATGACAATCTACAATAATTGGTGTTCATTGAACTAGTTTTCTAGAACCTAATGTTGTCAGATAAATTGGATCCCTTATTTCTAGCTAATTAGTTTGTTTTATGCAGTTTATTTTCCATAGGATAACTGTTGGAATTAGTTGGTGAGTCACAACAAAAAGTTATATTTCTTTGACTAGTTAGTCATTGAGTCTCCTTATTTTCCCCAAATCTACCCTATAATGGGAAATCATTCACTAACCAAAAAGGATGATATTTTTTAAGTTGAAGGTGATCAATGTATGTAGCTATAGTTTTTTCATATAGATGAATATCTCAATTTAAGGTATAGATTAATTTTTTTATGATATAATAAAGTATGATATTTACTTGAATGATTGGTGTGAACACCCTCATTATGTATTTCAATGTTCACCCAATTTCGAACAAATCTATTCTCATTTTGTTCGTTGATATCGAGGACATGATCTTACTTATCTACATGATTAAAATTACCAATATTAATCAATTGAAATAATTTAATGGGAATTAAATCCACTTATATATTAGAGTATTAAAGAGGTTTATTGTCCATTGAATGTACTCTAGGTGATTTTTTATAATACTACCAAATTATTTCATTTCTTACGTTACTTTTTTTATGTTTTTTAATTATATAGTATAGTTCACTATATTTGTTTTTCATCGGATGTGGTTTATGGATGGTAATCTTAAAGAATATAGTAATGTATATCACTAAATTTTAACTTGATAAGGGGGATTAATAGTGAAACATTAGTGGGGAAATGGTGGGTGTGTTTCTAATAAAGATTTTCCATATCATGGATGACCAATACACATAGAGGATGGGGTGTTAAAAATGACCCCGACTATATGTACTTGAGTTTAATTTTCAAAGAAACATTTATAGACACCATATTTTATAGATTTGATGATTTTGGGGGTTCAGATTATTGTAAAAATTATATTTCCATGCAGGAAATGGATTCTTCTTTATTTCCACTACAAAAGTTTTCATGACCTTCAGATCCATTTACTATTTTATTCTATCATAGGAGAATGAAACAAAATTTATCTTGTGATGAGATATATCTATCAATATAATTTCTATAATGGACGGTTTCAAAATCAAAAAATGGTGGGTGAGTTTATTTTACCTTCCGTATAGCATGCTAAAATATAATATTAATGTAATTCTCGCATCTAGTAAACAAATATTGTATTTTGAAATTGTTTTAATTAATTAGATAGAATATCCATTCTAAATAGATATAGGATTCGAGAGTAATTCTAAATATATTACATTAAATGTTGCGTTCACTAATCAAGATTATTTTCCTATGATTGATTTGAAATTTAGTCATATTTATTTTACCACCACTCTAATATAAATGTTATGATGGCTATAAGGGACCATTCAAAAATTTTAATTCAAACAACTGAAGTTCAATTATATGAAATAGTAATAATATTTTTATGATTTAGGATTTCAGTCCACTATATATAAAGTAAGGTTAATATGGATATATAGTCTCTATATCACATTCAAATGATTTATGTACACTATATAAGAAAGGGTTGTGGTATAATGTTGTTTGATAATATTAGTTATGGAAAATCTTAGGTATGAATTTTTCTTTCAATGTATTAGGAATATTATACCAAAGAGTGTACCTAGGAATGAACATCAAATCCATTTTTTCTCAACTAATTCTTTCACATGACAATAGAGTCCTATAACTACGATGTGAGGGGTTATTTAATATAACATGTCCATAATGGAAACATACCATCTATTTTATCATGATAAATGGGATAATTAAAAATGCTATAATTTATAAGAAAGGGAATTTTTTCTTGGGGAGGAATATGTGATGATTGATTTGTAAAATTTCGGATTTAATGTGATGATAAACCATTGAACGATAATTAGGTACCTTGTTTAATAGATTTCTGATTATCAAGTTCACCTATATTTGAGGGGAACATAAAATTAATTTCAACATTGAGAGGACCTTCATTATGAAATTTTAGGTCACTAAAAATAGGGAATTATAATATTTATAGTGCAGAGAATATCATTGTTTGATTATTCAATTTTGATTATGGGATAGACCTCCATTCTAGAAAAATTATTTGTTATATGGAGGCCATTTAAAAAATAAAGCATTGGGAGGACCCCCAAACTTATCAAATTGATTAATTTGTGGATGACCCTCATGATTTTAAAATTGTCAAAATCATTCTTGTGTGTGAAGTCTACATTGGATGATTACTTTGCTGTAGCGAGGATGTCCACCAATTATTCCATAGGGAGAACCTCATGAGTTAACAAAGTGATTATCATGAGGATAAAAATTGAGATTGATGAATTATTGTATTTAATAATGGGGAATATATCCAATTTTTTTTATATTAACCTAATAATTTATGAAATATTTCTCTTTAAATAATCATTATGCATGTAATATGTTTTTATACATGCAACACTAAGTATAAATGATCCATGACGTACATTCTAAATAATATTAACCAATGGTAATGTTTTCAACTATATATTAGATTGGGAAGTATGAATAATACCATATAAATTATTTAAATTTATTATTTACACATGTTGAAAATTATATCATTTATTATCAATAAGTTACAAATGATGATTAAAAAAAATTAATGTAATGAAGATATTTTTATTCTAAAAACCCAATTTTATGTGTGACAAGACTTTTTTTAAGTTAATAACTATTAATGATTTATTTTAATTAATTATTAAGTTAATATATTAAATAAAATATGATACCATTAGTCTAATTGTTTTTACTTGTTATATAATGAGAATAAATTCTAGTTCATGATTAAAAATTAATTTTCCTAAATACCATTTTTTTCATTTTGTGAACTTATTCTTAAAATAAATAAATTACACTTAAGAAAATTGAATTATAGAATATTTATTCCTTATTTGTAATCCTTTTCTCCAAATAATTTTGGGATTTCAATTAAATTATTATTATTATGAAAAGTAACTGAGGAAAAAACAGCATTACTATAACAATGTTTAAAATGGTTTACAAGGGGTTAAACGAAATAGATAAAGGTAAAAATAACCAAAAATGGTATAATCCTTATTGTTTAAATATTTTCTTATCAAAAATACTTCTATTATAATTTGGGTTTGTTTGGTTCCACATTAACTTTAATATAACTTTTTTATATTTAATATATTAATTATTTCAATAGTGCCACTCCCCTAACATATCAAAGGAAAATGTGAAACTTATTTTATCTACACTACATGATAAAACTATATTAGAAAATATATAACCGGATAATCTGAATTTTAATTGATTTTATTCACAAAATACCAACTCGAGAAGCCCAAAGATTCTTCTCAAAGGACGATACTCGAAGTAGAGGCATATTTTAATAGCAATATTTTTTATGTTTTTTTCTTCTTAATCCTCCTTCAATTTTTCTATAACATCCATAAAATGATGGTATAATTGTCTTTTCTATATTTAAATCTCTTATTATCTATTTTCATTGTACTTCCCTTCCGTTGGGAATTGATATTGTCGCTCTTATGTAAAAGTGGACTTCAACCTCCATGATGTGATGTTACTCCTATTTCATTTCCTATTAATGTCGATGTTCATGAAGTCATATTTAAAAAATATATTTTATATTTAACACATAATTACTATTATGTAAATTTGAATCATTTTTTTCATTTAATTTGTGGCATCCATCTCAATATTTAATAATCAATCGTGCGTTTTTACAACCTACAATCTCTAAAAAGTGATGTAATTCATTTATCATAACATATTAATATAAATTGTTATAAACATGCATAAAATTTATAAATATGATACTAATAATAATACTAATATACTATATAATATGAAACAATAACCACAGTGTAAGGTTCAAAAATGTCGAACCAAAACATGCATATAAAATGTTCCATTGTTTCACAATATATATTCAATTTTATTTAATATTTATAATAAAAAGAAATTTAAAAGTAATTATAGAATGACATATATTTCAGTATGTATAAATATGGTATGGTAATATAATTATATTAAAGAAATCTTTATTATATTTTTTTGACTCGCATGAAGAGAAATAAAACATGATGCATGTGCTCTCTTTACAATATCATTTATTTTTTGTATTATTTGTCATAAATTTTTACCTTAAGAAATTTTGTGATCCGTATTTTTTAAAATACGTAAATACTCTTTATATATTGTTATTTCATGAAATTTAAAAAATTAATATCTTTTTATCTCTTTGGTACATAAAAATATGAACAAATTGTTTTATAAAAAATCAACAGTATCTCCTATTGGATAGATGAACATTTTTCTACATCAATGTTTATTAAACAAATTCAGGAATTTTATTTTATATGATCAAAAAATTGATAAATTTCATAGTAAATGATAGTTTAATTTCATGTATTCTTTTTAAAAAGTAATGTTTAATGTTTTTTAAGAGGTTACTTATGATTTAATTTAAAATTGTGATAGGAACCATTATTTCATAATTTTACACATTATAATATGTTCATACTGTCATTTCTATTTTTTATTTTAATCCTTAATTAAATTATTATAGGACATTTGTCAAATAAAAGCTAATATCCATGGAATTTTTAGTTTTTAATTAAACTGAAATATGAGGCTATTATCATTGTTTCAAAAAAATGTTCAAGTCCTATTTTAAATTCATTTTTCATTGATTTTATCATATTTTATGAGTTGTAGTGATTAACTTCGTATATGGTCATTTGATACAAAAAAATCCTTCATTTTTTTGGATTTTTATAATAATTATTTGATAATGATTCTATGAATGATTTTTCTTTACCACTAGTTAATTATTTTATGGGGAAATCATTGTGAAACCCATTTATTTTCAACCAGTAATTCTATGATAATATGATAAAATAGTTATGAAATAATTTTCCATTATATGTGTTATACTATGTTGAAATGATCAATGTTTTTATAATATTTTCTCACATATATGATAGGTTTGTATTATGTTATGTGTGGGCCAAAAAATATGTAGCTCTCCAATGTATTGGGTAAGGGATAATATCTCATGAGATAATATAAACTGAAATGGGGATTCAATAATGTAAATAAATGGACTATGTCCCTTATGAAAATATTTAGAGTGAATATTGGCTATAAAAATGATTTAATTTGGATTAAATACAATCCAATTTTATTATCATGGTAGTGAGCCTTGACTAAGGAAATGGTTTTCTACAATTATATATACACAAAAAACCTACACTTCCACTTATGACATGTTTACACAAATTACAATTTATTATTAATGATTCTACAAACATATGAATTTTATACATTATTATGATAATACCTTATTCTATGATTCAGGATTAAATATCGATTATTTAATAGGAATGGATTTCAGATATTTTTATCATGTTATCATACTCTTATTTTAATCTCATGCTCCTTTATGATAATTAATTGATATTTCTAATATTTACCCTTGAATAGAATCTATGATCACCCATTATTAGGTTTCATTTCCATATGTTATGATTAAAGGTTTTATGTAGGATATGTATAAGAGGGTTTCTATGTTAGATGATCATTGACGATGATATTAATGGAATTTAGTGAAATATATTGATTTTGTATCTAGACTCAAAAAACACAAAACCATTTTTGTTTTACTATGTGTAATATAATGAGATGTGTTGAATATTAATGTAAAATTATGTAATATTTATGTATATATATATATATATATCATTTCATCACATTTGGAATTATAGAATCTTTTTGTTTTATTGATATTATTATTTTGGAATTTTTCAGAAAACCATTGTTATTTGTCTACATATACGTTACCTTCCTAATGTTTTGTAAAAGTATATATTTTGTAGTTTCCTTTATAAAGAATCTAAATATGTATAATGGAATTTCGATGCGTATATGTCATAGAATAACCAATTTCGATACCTCCATAAAAATAATAGTTGATTATTTAAGAGATCATAACTTTGTGCATGATTAGTGGGACTAAGAACACATAACTAGCAAGACACTAATAAGTTATATTCATTGGTTAATTCACATTATAATTTGAAAATTTTATAATTGATTAGACAACAGATGATATTAAAAATTTTATAATCCACAGTATTAAGAGATTAACATAGTGTGTATTGGGTTGAAAAAGGTGTCAAAATTATGGATATAAAAAGATCTATTTTCATAATCATGATATTAATCACTCTAATTATTGATTCAATTTTATAACTATCCATTATAATAAAAACATAGAGAGGTATATAATATGTATTCTCCTCTGAGTAAGAATTAACATTCTAGTTTTTACATAGTGAGGATTTAGTGGTATCCAATACAAATAGAATTATACATGATGGATCTTGGAATCATCAGGAAAGGGGAATGATCATATAATTAATTGAATAATGTGAAAAAATCCATCCTTGCAAGGATTAAATATGAAAATAAGGAATATTTTGAACTACATAATAATGTAATGAATGTTTCTAACATCCATCCATGATTTGTATGGAATTAAGAGGATTCTGAACTGTTTTTGTGTTATATCAACAATATATTTATATAATGAGTTTATTTAATGAAATCATAGTCTATCATTCCTTATTTATCTTGGATTTATGTAAATATAAAGAGATTAAACTGTCTATTTTTGGTGGGACAACATGAAAATTTATATTAAAATATTTGATTCTCAATTTCTGGTATATTGGATGGTTATAAAAGATAATCATTTCTCATTGGGGATGATACAACCATTAACCA
Organism: Viscum album; assembly: GCA_963277665.1. Lineage (NCBI taxonomy): Eukaryota > Viridiplantae > Streptophyta > Magnoliopsida > Santalales > Viscaceae > Viscum > Viscum album. The sequence continues at coordinate 810,527,705 of OY728122.1, read as the reverse complement.
TGCCAGAATGAAATTGAAAAACAACATTATGGATTTATTCATCAGACTCCCCTAAAATATCTAAATACCATAGTTATACTTTGGATGTTGAAAATAACCATATGAAGTTACAAAATTTTGTTGTAGTAAAAGAATTTTTTTATCTAAATCGTCCTTCTAAGGAAATAAATTAATGAAATGGTATTATTTTCTAGATTAATAAATTATACCACATCTAATTAGGATCCATGGATTACCTAAATATTCTAGATAAGGATTAAAAAATTTGGAATACATAGTTTTATTTAAGAAATACTAATAATCCATATAAATATTGTCGTTCTCAAATGAACATGACACCCCTAAAATATTTTTTATGAATAATATTCTATTTATTTTAAAGTTGGTTTGGTTCAATACCTTTTAGTACTAGATGATTTTCTCACAAAAATAGCTTTAACTCAATAATTAAAATGAATCCTAATGTATCCATCCATTGTAGGAAGAGAATGACTCCAATATTTGAGGATATAGTTGGTGAACCAAAGTTATTAGGAAAGAAGATGGGAAAATAAATGGATGATAAGTTTAATTCCATTCAACAAGAGATCAGGGAATATCATCATCAATTAAAAACTTATGGTAAGAATCTTTATTGAAATATTAATTTTCTAATTAGTTGCATTGTATTAATATTAATATCTTTGAAGATAACAGTTATGATATTTTTTATAAAGGTTAATATAGTCCCTAGATATATCAGTAAAATCAATGTTATTGATAATATCACTACACCATTCTATTACATGGAGATTCCACCAACACTATATTAAGTACAAATCCTATTCTATGTTTTTATCTTGAGGAAGTATATACAAGATCCATCATTTGTACATAAAATAGAGGTTGTACCATGGGATAATGATCTCCTATCTGAGAAACAACTTTTGGAAAATCTCCATTCGAGAGAGAATGTGATGTTGAATAAATACTATCACCTAGTAATATGATTTTATGTAACCATAAATTTTAGGAAGCTATAAGAGAACCTGAGGATATGATGAGATAGATGTATCTTTATTTATTTTTATCAATGTTTTGTAATTTCAATCGAAACAATTTTATAAGGTTGGGTAGAATACATCACCCTACAAATTTATGATGTATTTCTAATTAATTTTTTTTATTTTATATCTTTCATTAAAGTGAACATCATGTTTTAATTTACCATAATATACTATTTGAATATTATTATTAAATATGAAAATTATCACCATGCTGTTGGATTTTTAGATTTCAATTATACTAACTAAAGTATGTAAAAAATTTCTTTACACATGTAGAAAAAGTAACCATTGGTTACCTATTGGTTTAAAATAACGAATAAACAATTTTTATGAAATAAGAAGGGTTTTCTAAAAATTTTGTGTTTATGAGAGTAATATGTTTTTATTAGAGTAATTTCTATTTATCAATTATTATAATTAAATTTTTAGATAATATATTGAATAATATAATTTAAAATTAATATAGTGTGTTTTACTAGGCATGGAATAATTATTAATTCAGTTTTTTAATGGAAATTTTTTTTTTCAAAATATAGTTTTAGATTTTTTCATATTTTTTAGTAATTGAAATTATTCCCCAAATAGAAATGGAACATAATAAATAAATTCTCATTATTGAATTATAATATCCAATTTTATAAAGGAGTTAAATTTAATTTTTTTTAATTACAAACATTAAGCACGGTAAAAATTCATTACTATAGTACGAGTTAAATGTTTTTATGTGGGTTTAATAGAAAATGATAAGGATTAAAATAACCTCAAAACATTATTAGATAATTTTTTTGTTATTTTTATTCCATCCCAAACATATACAATATTATTATTTTTCTTTATTTATTTCAGTTTTTACTTGAATATGAATTCATTATATTTTCAGGTTTTTGGTTTTCTACAATACTGTCTTTTCACTCACAGATGAAAAAACCCTCATATACACTCTTTCCCACACAAATCAATCCAATTAGATGAATAATAACTTCCAAAATTCTCTATCACCATCATTATCCTTAACATTGAGATGTATTTTCTTAAAAAGTCACATATGAATCCTTAATAGGCTTGTTAAAGGTGAATACTTAAAGATAAAGAATTTGTTATTTTAGATATTTTATATGTTTTTTCTAATTCAAACTACTCAAAATATTATATAACCATTTTAAAATTTTGTAATAAATGTCTTCACAATATAGATAATTTATTAATCTAATGGTAAATCCTTTTTATCACTTCTAAATTTTTTCTAAAATTATAATGTTTCTCATCTATACATGTGGACTACCACTTTAAAAAAGTGATGTTATTAAATTCTCATTTCTATTTTATGATTATGCTTATATCTATTGAATTATTCAACAAATATTATATTTATATTATAATTATTAACCGATAAAATTAAATTATTATTTCACTACTACACCAAGATAATTCTAAAAGAACAACATTTTATTTGATTGAATGTATGACACACTACCCAATGTGTAGAAATGAATGTAACCACTCAATGAATTTTTTATATATTTAATATTTTAAATAAATTTATTTTCTTTTTTAGCTTTAAATAAAAATAATAATTAGTTACCTATAACATCACATAACATCATGTTTATTTTAATGGATGTGTTAAATGCAAGATCACATTTTACTGAATACTAATAATAATATTATTTTAAATTAAAACATTGTTGTAAATTAAATTATATTTTAGGAATAATATTACGAAACTTATAGAAATATAATCTTGAATTCATTGGTGACCAATTAATTATAAATTCAGATGAATTCAAATTATATATAATGGGAGTGTTTTTAAAAGTAATTATTTTTTCCATACGAAGGAGGTTTATAATAATAAATTAAATTAATAAATATTTGTATCTGATATTAATTTAATTTTATATTATATATTAAATAACATTTTTTCAATTAAATGAAATAAATTTGATATGTAAAAGATATGAAAAAATCCAAATATATTTAAACAAATTATATTTTTCTAATGGGTGGTTTTCTTCCTTTTAATGGAACACTTTTTTTAAAAAAAGATTTTAATACTTTTTTAAAATTTATATGAATAAATAAGCCAAATTTTTTATAAATCAATTCGAATATTATCTTAAGGTGATTTTTTCTTATCTGTCTTTGGTGTTTCTTTTTAAAATGAATAATGAAAAATATTGATATTTAATTGATAACTTACATATCTTATAAATAATTTATAAGGTTTTATTATATATTAAATTTTCTTTAAAGTAAAATCAGATATATTATAAATATATTAATCAAATTTATTCCATTTAACTCATTTATATAACAATTATATATATAAATATTGGAATCTGTTAAACACTTTCACTTTAAAAATATTTTTTCTCATCCTGTCTGCGAGATTAATTTTAAATTAACGTATATCATTTATATTAATTGAATTTTGTATAATATATTCCATATATTTAGTAAAGATAATTTAAAATTTCCATTTAATTAAACTTATTTTTTGACCAAAAATATTAATGAAAAAAATTAAAAATAATTATAGTGATTAAGGTGAAAATGAGTTCAGTTAGTGGGTAAACATTTTTATTAAAGTTCCAAAAGACACAAGAAATTGTCCAAAACCCACATTGTGTATATATTGTGACCTTATACACTAAATTAGACATTTTTTCATTATTTTATGTGGAATACATAACTTAGATATCCCAATAGAGCTTTCCTTTAATTATATATCAGAATGTCAGTCCCCCTCTAATATAAAGATGTATTTACCCCTCACTTATTGTCACATATAAATACCTTTATCTAATCCAAAAAATTCCCAAAAAAAATCTCAAATTACCCCCACTAATAATATAATCTTCAATATAGTAATTAGGAAAACTAATGATGGATTTTGGACAAATCTATAAAGAGTTACATGAAGATGAGGAAACGTTCTTCAACGAGCACTTTTATTTATTTATTTCCAAAATACAAAAAATCATATTATATAATTTACAAATAATAACCTATTTATATTAAAAATATTTATATTTTTGTTATTATATGATTCTAACCTACCACTTTACACACATCAATCTAATTTGATATGTAATCATCATTCATGTGTACACTAGGCTACCACCTCATGAACCGATATGGTTTGTTCTTCCATTACCACATATCAAGGATAATAATAATGATTAATTTATTTTTAATATATTATAAATTTGATATTTAGAATTTATTTATTACATTTAAATTATTATATAATCCATATAATCATGTTTTATCTTATCTAGGAATATGATAATTTCATTTGTAGACATAAGGACTAGCAACTCCTCAAAGCGATGTTATTTGTTCACACAATAAAAGGAATGTATTAAGGATATTTTTTTAAATATTTTGTGATATATATGATTCTAATTTAATATTGGAATTATTATATACATATATTCCATTTACTTATTCTATTTTAATATGACAATAAATTAGAAACAATCTTTTGGATTATGTATGACCTACCATCTCTGTTAATAGTGTATTCAATTTTCTATCTCCAAATTCTATATATTTATATAAATAAAAATATACTAAATATATAGTTTATTTAAATAATCTTTTGTATTCTACATATGATAAAATAATTATCAATTTAATAGGAAAAACAAACAACTAGACCAAAGGTACTTGAAACATAGGGACATTAACACCCAAAATAATAAAAATAATAAATGATTATTTACAAATGGGTGATAAAATGTTATAAATATATAAAATATGATATTATAAAAATGATTATTGTTCTTTAATAAGTTATAAACTTTCTTAATATTGTTATATATGAGGTTAAGTATTGATCAACCAACGGTATGTATATGCTAAAGGGATTTTTAGTCTCACTTTAATTTTTAGGAGACATGTTCAAAATTCACCTCTCTAATTTTTTTTGGTTTATGTACGTTCCTATGAATAGTTATATAGTTAATTTAATTCATTTCATTTTATTAATATTTTATAATGATTTAATTCTTTCACATATCTCAATATCCTAATGTTACTCAAATAGTAGTGATTCTGTCCTAATATCATTCCATTATGGCATATTTTAAAGTTAGGGAGATAACATCATTTATATGTTGTACACATTTCCCATAAAAATGTAATGTCATGAATAATAAATTCTTCATGGTATATTAATTTTCAATATTAATTATTTTATCTTAGTCGATTCTAATTTATGGTTACCAAGTGATTTTCAATTTCATAACTCAATTTCTTTTCATTGACTCATATTACATACATGATATCATTAATATTCTATGATTATCTGTATAATGAATTTTGAATATCTACTATTTTATTTACAAATATTTTATGTGGATATATAGTTGAAATACATAATAAATTAATTATTTTATACTCACTTCAACATTATTAGCATTTCATGGGTTTACTTCACAATCTCATTGTATTCCCCTTGAAATATTCACATTCATGCTATAAATGGATATTAAATTTATTCTATTTATCAATATAATTTATCATATATATGTTTATTTTATAATCCATATACTATTTTTACATATGATGTTTACATTCATAGTTGATTATATGGGTAAATATTGATAAATCTATAATATATATTCAATATCGATATTTTATGATAAGGATCATTGATTGTTAATTAAATAAATTATTTGGCATATGAAGGTGGCTTTAGACATTAAATAAATGAGTTGGGGACCATTAGAAGTTATCCCCTATATGAATTGGTAGTCTCATGAGATGAAATTAGTAGGAAAAAATCTTTATGTTTGTTTTATAATACGAATCAGATGTATTTTTATCCAATGTCATAAAATATATTGAGAATAGCTTCTGATGGTATAGAGTGTAATTTACAAGATTCATTTTGTATGATAATTAAGATGTTCCTACATTATAGTTATTATTTTCCTTGTTATTTTAACTATAAAAAATATATGGATTAATTTCTCTCTCATTTTATTGATTACATAGAATGTATTCTAATTTATTTAATATTCTATATTGTTTACTCATTGAATTATTACTAATTTATTACATGGAATTTTTTTTAACTATTTGACATTACATATTTATTAATCTCATGTATTCATTATTTATTTTGATGTACTTAACCCATACTGATTATTTTATCTCACCTTTATTTTTTCATTTCCCTATGATTACATGAATTTTATTTTCATTGATGTGTAGGGAAATAATAGATGGAGTAAAGTTATTTGCGTAGAAAATAAAAAAACATAATTTGTTATGTGTGAATTCAATTTTAGTACAATACCCATGTATGTATCTACGTTACCAAGAAAAATGAACTTTTTAGTACATTGGTACATGATATCCTTATATCATATTACAATGCAATGTTAATATGAACTACCTTCGTGCTTACTGGGGTTGGCTCACTATAATTTATATCAGGGGACTTTGATAAAAAAAATTGGAACAATATTTCTTAAACAATTAATTAGAAAACACATATTTAATATAGATATTTTTGATAAGTGATGAAAAACATCATAATGTTTATGTAAGACAAAGATTATATAATAATTCCTAATAATACATCCTTATATATATAGTATTATCAGTTAATGAGTTTAGTATTGATGATATATTCATATACATAAGATAACATTTTTAGGTTTTTTAAAGATGGTCTACTAATTTTAATGACATTTTAAAGAAATTAATCAAAATTATATGTTCATGTGGAAATGTTATTTGAGGAATAATGAATTTTCATTTTATAGCCATAAGTTTAATGGTATTGATAACTATTAAGATTGATATGATCATTTATGGAACAATAATTATGGTCAATAAAATAATTTGAAATTTAAAAAAGTTTTATAGAAAATCATATAAAAATGGTTATTTAATGATTAGGGTTTTTTAAATAATGTCCATCCAATTTTTTCGAACATTATATAAACTATATTAATATATTTTAGAAAAATTACAATAAGTAAATCAGGTGAAAACCCCTCATTTCTGAAAATTCAGTAGGTCTAAATCCCAAAACAGAATGACAATAGGGGTTTATCACTAACCAATGACCTACACAATGTCATAGTTAATATGTCATTATTTTTTTATTCTCTATTTAATTAGTATTAATGATGAAACAAATATATTTATTTTATTCATTAGAGATAAATTTACGGACCGTATTGGGTTAGGATATTTATTAAATACAATTATAAAAACATTTCATTATTTTATGGATCCTATTATCCATTAAATGTAGGATTTAATGCTTCATGCATTAAAAAATTCAATTTTTGGTATATATTTCATAGAGTAGTTGATTAATTGTATATTGTTTTAAAAAATGATGAAATTGAGTTTATATAAATATATCATCTAATTATATTTTCCTATATTCTTTGGGAGTACAATTATGACACAATATTAGGAAAATGATCTTAAAATAAAATGTTTTAGTAATATATTTTTTTGTTGATCCTAGTCTTTTAAAGCATAAAATATTTCTAGATTATTGGCCCTAATAATTCCAATGATCTTCCACTTTTTTTTTATCATTGACCATAATCACACTCGAATTTTATTTACTCTTTTCCCCAAATCCCATATTTACACATGCTAATGATGTTCTCTAACTTTGAAAACTATTTATATATTATTCCATATTATTTTGGTAACATTCATTCTCTCTTTTAAATTGGATAATTTTCTAAAAATTAGAAATTTTGGAATTATGGTGAATAAATTTTCTAATATAAATAAATTTATTAAAAAATATGTGTTTCAATTTCGTGAAAAAAATTTATTTAGGGGGGGATGTAACACCCTGAGATTTCAAAAAGAATAAAATTCTCTTTAATAGAAAGAATGACATAAAACACCAAAAAAATAATGGAATATAACATATTAAATATTTTATGATATATTTACTATTTGAAGTAATTTCTATCTATTATATATATTGTAATGCATGCAATACTGAGTTATCTTATGTTTCACACAACAATTTCTTTTTCCCATTGCTGGTGTTGCCCGAAATACCATGTTTTACCATATATAGTAATTATTAATATATTTAATGATAATATTTATCCAATCCATTAAATAATATATTATGAACAGGATTAACAAAATTTTTAAAATATATGGTCAAAATCATTGGTTATTAATTAATTATAAATGAATATAAATCCCTATTTAACAAAAAAGTAATTTTTTTATATAAAACTATTTTTATACTCCCAAATGATATTTATCTAAATAAATAAAATTAAATAAAATTAAATAAAATTAATTGATAACACTGAATAATTATAAAAATTATATATTCAATAAAAAAAGATATCAAAAATCAAATAGATTTGATAGGCATAACATTAGAACAAATCCAATTTAACATGTTTGAAGCTATATTTTTCTAAAGGTAGTTTTCCACCTTTTATGAAACAAATGATTTAAAATTAAATTTTGACATATCATTTAAATTTAAATGAAAAAATAAACTTCATTTTTTAAATAGCAATGTAAAAATTATCTTAGGGTGGTTTTTTTTATTTTTTAGGATATTTACATTTTTGGATGAATTGTAAAATATAATGATTTTTTTATAAATAAAATAGAAGGATAAATTATATTTTCAATTTTTTTTACATAAAATTTGATCAATTATAAATATAATAATCAAAATTATTTCATTTTGTTAATTTTTATATTGATTTTAGAAATAAAAACATTGAATACTTAAGAACATTTTCACAATATAAAACCTACATTCTCATCATATCTACTTGATTCATTTTATATTAATTTATACCACTTATGTGATTTTAATTTGGTAAAGAAGATAAATTATTTTTAATAATAATTATTTATATTATATATTAAATTGAAATTATTTATTTGACCAATATTTTTAGTGAATGAAATTAAATTTAATTACAAAATTAATGTTGATAACAAGTTCACTAAGTTAGTAAAATTTAATTGTAATGAGAAACTGAACTCGAAACTTGTCCAAACACTACATTGTGAAAATATTTATACCATATAACAACTTTTATAGAATTTCATTCATTATTAGAGTTAAATTATATTAGGGAGACCACCCAATAGAGTTTACTTTTTATTATTTGAAATAATGCCACTCCTTCTACACAATAAAAGGGAAATCACATCCCTGGCTGATTCATACCTATGAAGACATATGGATCATCAAAACCACCCAAAAATAAAATCCCAACTTCTTTACCCTTATACAAAAATCCCAAAAAAATAAAAAATAATTTAAATGAAGGATATTGGTGTTAACCAAAATTATTTTCCTGAAAAAGAGGTAATTTTTTTTAATGAGAACTTTTGTTTTATTTCGTTATCTACTGCGTCAATTATTCATATATAATTTTCATATAAAAAACTTAGTATATTATATAAAATGAGTTTATTTTATGATATTATTAATACCTATGACATCACACACTTCCTTCAAATTGGATATACAATCATCGTTTGTGTGTTTAACAATCTACCACTTCACGAACTGATGTCGTTCATTCTTCCATCACCACCATTCAAGGCTATGAATAATAATGAATTTATCATTTATATATGAAATATACTATTTATATTATTTCATTATTCTTATTTAATATTTATATAATAAATTCCTTCATTCTTTTCAATTTTTAATAATACGATATCATAGGTTGATGACGTGTGGACTACCACCTCCTCAGAGAAACGTTATTCATTCATTCTTTATGTAGAACGTATTAAATATTTCTTTAATAATCATATGTTATATATATGATAAAAATATTAAAAAATATTAATAATACACATATATTCCATTTAATTTTAATTATTTTAATATGATAATAAAATGGGAACAATATTTATGTGTACACACAACCTATCTTCTCCATGAATGGAGTTTTTTATGTCTTATTTCCAATATTTATGGATTTATCTAAATAATATATACTAAAAATATTTTATATCTAAAAAATGGTTTAAATTCTATATATTATGGAATCATGATTTATGTAATAGAAATAAAAATGTCAAATCATACTCAAAAAACAAAGTAATTAACAATCGAGACAACGAAAATTTTGAATTATTAATAAAAAATTACTAAAAAGATGTTATAAAAGGACTATATATGATATTATAAAAAAAAATTTATTAGGTAACATTATAAAATTTTTAAAAAATTTATTCCAGAGGATAGATAATGTACACCTAAAGAGAAGCATAAGGTAAGGGGATTTCTTTTCTCAATTTATTTTCTCTAGACATACTCCAAATTCCCCGCTATTATATTTGCTCGATTGTATATAATTCCATATGATATTTTATATCATGAATATAATTTTTTTCATTGTATAGATTTTTTTAGTTGATTCTATTATTTCACATATCTCACTATTCAAAAGTTACTCAAGTCCTATGGGATTCTATCTCAATTTCATTTCATAATGGCATAATGTAATGTTACGAAATAACCTTTTTATAAGATGAATAAAATACCAATTTACAAGTAATATCAGGAATAAAAAATTCATCATTTTGTTCCATTTTTTAATTATAAATATTTAGTCTATGATAATTTTAATTAACTGTTACCATGTGGTAAAAATCAACATAAATAAATTTCTCTTCACATAGTTATATTAAATCCTCATCTTAATTAATAATATTTATATATGTGTATAATTTATTTTAAAATATATTATATTAAATTTAACTATTTTATGTGGATTTAACATTGACACATAATTGATTAATTTTTTTATTCTCAAATAATTGTTATGGTATGTTCATGGATTTTCATTAAAAGATCATTTTATTTGGGGTTGTTTACACATGAATTTAAATTAATGAATGTTATTTGAATTTTTTTAAAAAACTATTAATTTTCAACTGATGATTATTCATTATATTTTTTAGCTAATAATACTATTTTCCTAATCTTCGGTAGGTAAAATGTTTTATAACATGTTTTATGAAAAACCGAATTCATTTTTCTCTTGAGTCAGAAATTGTTTTCTATTAAAACTATATTTTCCTTTAAAACTATGTTATCTAATAATGACCTAATTTTGTTAAACCATTAAAAATGATTTTTAAAGGAGTTTTAAAAAATGTTTCAAATTTAATCGTCATTTGGTTTTCTGAACAACGAACATTTTTAACCTTTTGACAGTACGAATGTAATATCCTTTTTACCTTGTATGACATATATGGATATACATGTGGTCATTTATTTTAAGATTAATATTAATTTATAAAAAGTCTCTTTCTATGGAAGCCATTTTTAATGTGATATTCAATGAAAATGATTTTCAAAAAATAATATTAAATGGGAAATGGAATTTTTATAATAAATGTTTTTAAATTTTTTTTACAATATTTATGTAAATAAATGAAAATAAGTTATTTTTACTCCACATGGGATATGTTTTATTATTATCATCGTTTTTATTTCTATAGATGTTTTAAGAATGATTTGGCAAAGGATAATATAGAAATTCACTTCCTTGATTAATTTTTTGGTCACCTTGAAATATTCACATTTCTGTGATCATTGGAAATTAAATTTACACTAATTATCCATATCATTTATCCAAGATAGGTTTATCATTAAAACTATGTACCATTTTTACATATTGTGTTTGCATTGATTGTTATTTAATTAGATGGGGATATAATGATAAATTCGCATCCTTTATTCTATATAGATATTTGATTATAAGTTACATTTTAAATTAATAAAATAAAATATTTGACATATGAGTAATTATTAGGAGTGGGAATAAATTTCTAGAGGACCATTGGAAATAAGTCCCTCCATAAATCAATATTCTCATATGAAGAAATTAGTTGATGAAAAACACTTCTTGTATGTTTTCTACTATAATTAGATTATTTCAAACCCATAGACATAAGCTGCCATAAAAATATGTTTTGTTGGTAGAGTGGATCACATTCTAGATAAATTACATCTAATAATTTTAAATTTCCTTCATTTATGTTATTATTTTCCATGAAATTTTCAAAATAAAGTAATATATTGATGCATTCCATTATAATTTTATTGATTAAATGGAAACTTTTCTCAGTTATTTACAATTCTATATTGTTTTCACACATTATTATCTATTTTTTACATGGAATATGTTCTCTGTCATTTACCTTTCCATATTGATTATTATCATTGACTGATTATTTCTTTCTATGTACATAACCCTTACTGAGCAATTGATATCACCTTTATTTTTTTCCTTTCCCTAGGATTGAAAAATATTAATGTGACTGATATATTGGGACAAGATATACTGAATAAAGTTATTATTCTACAAAAATAAAAATAAAAAATTGTCATGTGTTTATTCAATTGTAACACAAGACTCATGTATGTATCTTTTTTAAAAATACTAACAAACTATTTGTTCCTTTGTGTTTACCTTCCCTCTATAGTATTCTAATTTAAAGGTATTATTAATAGGCTCTAGGATTACTGGGGTTTGGTTTCAACATTGGAGATAATTAATTCCATCCATTGAAATATGGAAACCCCACCCTTGTGTAGGTGCACGCTAATATCTCAATAAAGGGATATAATTCATTTTAATTAACACACACACACACACATATATATATATATAATTGTGAAATTATATATAATGAATAAAAATTTTATTTACAAAATGATTATTATTCTATATATGATGAAACAAATAAAAAGGTGTATGGACCAGAACCAACGAACTAACACAATAATGGAAAAAACTGGTTTTCACAAAAATATTTTTTATAATGAATAATTTTTAATTAAAGGATAATAGAAAATTAAAAAGTAATTATAAATAGTATTTTTTAAATTAATTATTCAATATAGTATATATATAATAATTTTATATTTAGTAAATATTTTTTAACACATATAAAAAAATATAGGACTTGAGGAAAAGATTTATGTAATAATCTAATTTTTTTTATATTTATTATATTAAATTTCACTTCAGGGGTGTTATTTAGATACTTATCCTTTTAAAAACTAATTTATTTTCCTACTAGAATTCCAATAATTATGAATTATTAGTTAAAGTTTCCAATATTTTGTACATAAAAATTGTGAGAGAATGTTTTTAATAAAAACTGACATTATTTTCACTCAGGTCAAAACAATTTTTCTTCTCTTCCCATGCTCTTTTAAAATAATAAACATTTTTATTTTCTATCATAAAATTATTGTTTAAACCAATTTTCGTCCATATTTTACATTCCATAAGAAATTATAAAATTAATTTTTATAATGTTTCTCATAGTATATATTTACTAAATTTTATAAAATGTGAGAAATGAATCTTTTTTATCATTTTCTGTAGGTACATTTATTTCAACCATAAAGAATATTATTTCATTTGAATTTTACAGAACATGTTTAAATGTCTCTTTTCAAGGATAATAATCTTCCAAATATTCTAGGGATTTATCATTTTAAATATAAGATAAGATAAGGAATATTTTTCTATTAGGATCATTAACTCTTCTAAAGATAATTTTAAACTATAAAAACTCTATTTAAGGGATTATTTTTCTTCACAAGTAATATTATAATACAATTATATCAAAATTATTTCTCTTTATGTATTTTTATGATGATGATATATATATTATTTTATGAAAAAAATTTCAATACCACGTGTTAAATATTTTTTGGTGAAATAATTATAAAATATTTTTCTTTTAAAAGGGATATTCTATGATGTAAATATAAAATGTTTATGAAAACTATTTCATTTTCCCGAGTTATAATATAATGGAATGGAGAATGTTTTTAACATATTATAGAATAAAAATCTACGGTTTTAAATATTTGATAAGTGACCCTTGAATTGTATATCAATTCAATGCATTGAGTAATGATTGATATCTCTTGAGTTAATATAGACTAGAATGGGGAGTGGGCCATATTCGGTAAGGAATTTTTTCCATTATGAAATCCCTTAGAGGGATCTTGAAAAGTGAAATTATGGAATGAGGATTGAACCCAATTCACTATCATAGTCATAATAACAATCCTTGGCTAAATAAAATATTTTATAATATTTTTTTATTTAAAAAAACTTATATCATTTAATAATAATATATTTTTATGGATAACAATTAATTATTTTTAATTCTTCACTCTTATGAGTATTGTTTTTTGTTTTGAAAAATCCGTAGGCAATGATTTATGGTTAATGTTCATTAACTAATTGTTTATGAAATTCATATGTTATAGTTATGTTATCATACCCTTCGGATTATATTATTCTCACATAGGATCCTTGATTGGTATCTATTATATTAACCCTTTTTGAGGTGTGGAGCTCACAATTTCTAAATATTTCTTTCCACTATATATAAAAAAACCATTCAACATAGGTTATGTCAAATAAGTGTTCTATGCGAGATTATCAGTATGGATTATTCTTATAGACTTTCATGAAATAAGTTGATTTTTTATATAGGCTGTAAACTCACAAAACCCTTAATATTCTGGGGATTTTGTTGTCAGGATATTTGTTGAGTATTCAACTAAAATTACATAATAATAATTTATGTAATGGTTTTTTCAGCTATGTTTTGTTTTATATAGGAAATATAAAATATATACCTTAGGAAGGATGTATATATTTATTATCATGGATTCCATATAGAGGGCTTCCATGGTTATAGGATATTGAGTAGTTGATAAGTGGAGTGCCTCTATTTCAGTGAATCATAATACTACAAGGTTGAACACCATGCATTATATCATATGGAATGAATTATTGAACGATTAATAAAATATTATGGGGAGTACAACTGTATAGGGTGATATAGTGTGTACCAGAAATGTGTCTTGATTATAAATGACCTTTGAGAGATTCTCTTTAGATGTTGTTTTCAGGTTTACTATTATGAGGAGGGACTTTATGGTTGATATGTTCAATATCATATGGAGGACTCATGGGATAGTTACATTGTGCAAGACATTTTTAGTGAGTTCTCTTGGTAGGATCTCTCGATTTTTCTATTACATAACTCTAGGGATGTTATATATATCCTTGGTGAACATAATCTTTTAAAATAGACTTGAATGATATTTTTGAACATATATTTCCCATCATTATTTGATAATTCATGAAATGGGAAATTTTATGGGATCCTCAGCCCACTATTGGTTTAGCCCTATGGGAAAAAGATATGTTAGTTTCCATAATGGAAGGGACCATCCCATAAATTGTAAACATGAATTTCCCCTAGTTGTCTTTCAATATAGTAAAATATTTCTTGGATAACAGGTTTAGGACCATTGTTATAAAATGGTATTTCCATTGTGGTAATTGACATTCATTATTATAATACCTTATGGGTATATATTTTCTTAATATTAAGATACAGTGATGAATTTCATGGGTGAGAATGGGAATAAGGGTGTGGAACTACTCCAGAGGTTCAATTATTAATTCCACATAGAATGATATCCTCCTAGATTTTGTTGTTTTGATAACTAGGGATGGGTATTAGTGGAAACCTCTATGAATATTGTTGAATTATTGGTGTTGTTCTGTTGGATATAATTGTTACTAGTAGGATAACTTTTTTGAATCCCCTAAATGGATATAGGGATATTGTTGAAGTCCTACTTCACCTCTCTATGATAAATATGGATATATGTTTTTGAGATTTGATT
Organism: Viscum album; assembly: GCA_963277665.1. Classification (NCBI taxonomy): domain Eukaryota; kingdom Viridiplantae; phylum Streptophyta; class Magnoliopsida; order Santalales; family Viscaceae; genus Viscum; species Viscum album. Next base: position 810,511,919 of record OY728122.1, on the reverse strand, counting down.
ACATAGTCCTGAGAATATTGGATGTGTTAATAGGGTCCTCATGCCTCCCAATGGATTATTAATGGTAATATGGAATATCAAGATCCATATATTGAATATTCTCTTAGAATTCCCTTGGGATTGGATGGACACATTGAGATTTTATTCCCGCACTATGGAATCTAGGATTGGATGCTTGAAGAATAGAATCAATGATATTGTCTATCATTAAATTATAGAATATACCTTCATTTTAAAAAAGGTGTATGTTCATGGTATCACCTACTAGTAATGTTTTGGTATCATTATTCATTTTCCATTAATCGCATCCCAATTTGGGAATTTGATATTAATCAATAAATTTTGTGATGATTCCATTATTGTTGAATTAAGATGATAAAGTGGAAAATCAAAATCAAGGATCCCATTTTTGTATCAACATATTAACAAATTAACGTTCACTATACCTATTTTATAGGTAAATAATATAATAATGTATTCACCATTTCTATTATCCATAAATTTGGTCACCCAAATTTCATTTTTCTATAGACATTATTCTAATGGAAAATGGTCATTAGTGTTTTCAAATGACAATTAAAATTTTGAATCTAGGTTAACAGAATTAGATGTTTGCTCAACCCAAAATAGTATTGAATCTATGTTTTGGAAGATATTATATATGTAAATTATATTTATAGAACCTTTCACTATAAAAAATGGATTACCATGGTGGTGGGGGGAATATATTATTAACATTCATCAATGTGAATATCTGTATGTTTTATAGGATCTCTTTCTTCTCCCTCGATTTATTATTACACTATGGTATAATACCAAACAGTTGTGAACTCTATTGTTTATTTTTTTCCAATTATTTGGATAGTGTTGGGATGTTAGAATTAATACCTTAATAAGGGTTTCATATATATACATTTTTAGGAAATTGAAAACCATATACATCAGTGATTATTAATAGTACACATTATTCTTTTATGGGAAAATTATTTGGAATATTTTTGTGCATTTTTCATTCATATCATCAGGACCAAAGATGTTACTTCTTAGGTCATATATCAAGGGCCAAAATGGTTCCTTCTATGGTCAAATGTCAAGGAATAATGATGTTAATTTTATTTTAATACACATCGGACCATTATATTGTAAATTTAATATCACATTATAAAGAACTATTTTGAATAGTTTAACATAATTAAGATTGGGATACTACGTGAATGTTTCATAGAATTTTTTTATGTTGGATATTCACATGACAAAAACATTTTGGTTCATCTACTATATTATTAACTATGAAATAGAGGGTACTTTGGGAAATAACCATATTATAACGGAAATTTCATATTGATAGGGAATAAATATTGAATAATCAATAATATCTTAGTCACGGATTGCACATAAAAGGAGGACCATAAATGCACACCCACATATTTTCTTCAAGTAATAATGCTTGGAAAGAATATTACACTCATTAGTGATATAGCCACATGTTAATGATATATAAATTATGATATATCTAATTATTTTATGATTTTCTGTATATCTTTTTGTTCATATGGGAGGTTGAATGTAATGTTTTGGCCTTAATCTGGTAAGGAACATTTTCTTATTTATTACAGTCTAATTAATTAAAAGATCGGGGCATGCACCTACAAACCTCATTGTAGGTCCCAGATAGCTTAATAATTAATTTAATTAACAATAGCCATTTAATGAAAAATGCAATGTTGCGCCTTAGTGCGATGTTCATGTTTAAAAAATTAATGAATGCTTGAAAACCAATAATAATATCATTAATGTAGATTTAAAATAAAGCAATAAAGGATGAAAATAATTTTTAAAATAAAATAGAAAGGCGGTTAGTGGAAAAATCAAAATAATTAAAATAGGGGATTTCTATATTTAGTTTTTTTAATCTATTATTTCCCTTCCATCTTTTTATTTTATTTTATTATTTTCTTTTATTTCAGTTTTTTCGTTATCTCTTATTTTTCTCTAATTTTTTTTCTTTATTTTTTCTCCCCTCCTCTCTCCCTCTCCCTTCACTCATGTCCCACCCCTCCTCTCCCCTTGGTGGCACTCCATCCAGCTAGCCTTTAAGAAGGCTTCTACTCCTCTGTATGACATCTGATTCCTTCACCGTCAAGTGTGTAGTAGACCGTAGTAAAATTATAACATTTCGAATTTGGAACCATGTGTTTTCATTGATTAATCTGCGCGTAGTTCATCGTGGAAGATTTCTACCCCATTTTGGGGTTTTCTAAAATCCATTATTTTCATTTATTTTAGGTCAAATCAAATCCAAACACGTATCATATATTCTTCTATGTCTACAGGGTAGGGTTACTACTCACTTTCCATCCATTTCATTGCAGTTTATAAAAACGCACCATTGTGTCGTTAGTCGGTGCCTACCGCCTTTGTGCAATTTTACCCAATCTAATTACCTTAATTGTTTTGCCTAATTTTTGCTGCCTTAATCACCTTAGATTAATTTTTTTGAATTGTTTTAACAAGCTCAGGAAACTCTTTGGGTGTTCCGATATTGTCAGTGTATTTTTCCATTAGCCATGTTATTAATTTAATTAACTGCATGTATACTGCACCCCCTTTTATTGCTTTAAAATTAAATGAATAGTTATATGAATTATGACATCAAGGTTAGAAACCCCTTTTGGCATGCCGACATGGTCGGTGTAGTCTTTCAATAGGTGGGTTTATTGTTTGATTAGTTTCATGTGTTGTGATGACCCTTTTTATTGTAATTAAATTTAATAAATAGATTCTTTGAACATGAACTTGAATTGATGGATCATTGGAACTTGTTTTTCTGAACTGCTTATTATTTAAATGTGCATTATCCACTGAGGATGATATGATATGTATATTTTCTTGAATGTTGTTATGATGTACTCTTAAATTAATGCCTTGTGATGCACGGGTGTATCTGGTTAGTTTTCATGTTGCGGACTTATATACTGATTAGGCCATATCTGATGCTGTGAAAACATTAATTAAATTTTGGTTTGGGAAAGGAGGTGGATCCCATATTAAGGGCCACACTTAGACCCTCTATTCTTGACTGAATACTCTCAATGTAGGGGGTGGTGTCATTGGCTTTGTCGGACCAAGACATCCCCAGGCTTTCTAATACTTATGAGTGATACTGCTTCCAAAAGGGCTCATCAGGACGGATCCTCTGGAAATGTGGCTAAGCCAGCCTCAGATGATACTCGTCCCCTTTCTGTGAGATCATGACAGACTAAGGGTAAATCCATGCCTCTAGCCATACTCGGTCATTCAAAAGATTGGCTTGGATGGGATCAGTGGTATTGGATAAATTGAAGGATTTTCTATAGCGATAACATCAAGACGGGCTCGGTCTACTACTCTCAACATGAACCTTAAATAATGATGCACTTAATGTTTATATTATTGCTATTTGAGTCTCTTGAGATATGAGATATTCGTCTAATATGTGGAATTGCACGTCGTTGACACTGTACTTTGACCCCAAGTTAAAGAAAAATTTTGGGGTATATTTTTTTCTTGTTTTAACTTGATCTTTGGGTTATATATATATATATATTTATATATATATATATGTGTGTTTGTGCAATTTGCTGATAGGTACCCTTTCAGACTACCCGCTTAGGCTAAAGTAGGTGACTGGGCATGGGTGTTTTTTGGGACCTAGACCGAATCATTTATTTCATTAAACTAAAATTAATTTTTTTTGAAATGGTTATGTAAATGCACACTGCATTTTTATTTTTGCACGAAAATAAATGCTTTAGACACTGTGGGTGCCGAACTACTAGGATTTTATCTCACACCCAGCTCGGGCATCATGGGCACCAAAGTAGATTACATTCTCGCGGGTATTGACAATGGGAAGTTTGCTGCTTCTAATGCTTGATTGTTCATTACTACTTAGGATGGAGACTAGGGAATATGAATGGGCCTAGATTTTGATGCAATTTCCGCAAGTGTCTTTTATTTTAGTTGACTGTGCGATTGAGTTCATTTTTTCATACTTTCTATTTATACTCATATCACGACATGACATCCTTTGGGGAGCTTCTGCACTTGGTTATTTCTTTTCATTTGGATATATTTATATTTCTTTTTCTGCAGTTTATTCATTCACATGCTTCCACTATTGATTATTTGTTGTTGTTTACTTCCACTATGGTATTATTTATTACCTATGAGGGCATAGTCTACCACACAGACAGAAAATATCCCTCACTACATGTTTGTAGCCTTTGGAATTTGGGGATATGCGCTTGAGGATATGTGATCCATCGATCTGGAAACAATCTTAGAGGTGAGCTGGGTCGGGACATTACAATGTGGTATTAGAGATGGTTTTTCCTTTTGACTTGCTGTTTGGGATAGACACGAGGCTAGTATATAGGGATGTGGGATGCACTCTGCAATTGGACATAGCTAACCCTCATACAGGGGAAAACTCAAATTCCAAGGTTGGGATTGCCGTATTTGATAATGTCAGTTACTATTAATATTATTTCACCTTGGATGACTCACTTTTGTTGCATTTCTTATAATTCTGGTATTATTAAAATAATTGGTTTACCATTTTAGCATGGTGATATGAGGGAAAAGCATCCCATTCATCAAAATAGGCACTATAGGATTTAAATTCCATGCTTATTTCCATGATATATCTACTATCAGTGTGCATTTCCTAGTTGCATGTGAGTGTTATTGTGCCTAATGGTAAAATTTTGAAATACAATTGTTAAAGATAATATTGTGTTAGTATGTTAGATGTAAGCCTGACTTAACCAAGGAACGAACTGTAGAACTGTTTAGTAATCCTTTTTAGTTGTCTCTTCCACTTTGAAACCCAGCCTATGAGGAAGGTTGTCTGTTGTTTAGTGCTTAGAGGTAGGCTATGTACCTAACCAATTTTTCACCTTATGTGTTTTCTCACCATCTTTACTTTCGTATATTGTTGTGTGTTTGGTTGTTGTAGAGAAATTCTGTCATGACATCATCATGTTGTGACTCAGGAGAGTGGTAATGAGGGCATTCCCAAGATGGTGGATACTGAACCACCAGGGATTCCTTTCATAGAGCCTCATGTGGAACTACCTCCTGTCGATTATCCAAGGGACCCTAATGCTCCATTCAGGGATAATCTCCTCAAGTTTACGTAGTCGGTTTAGAATATCTCCAGACCTTCTCTGTTTGAGGAAACCCTTACGCGGGACTTTCTGCAGTAGCACCCACCAACCTTCTTGGGGACTGGCGGGCCTAATGCTGTAGAGTCATTGATAAAATCTATAAGGTCTATCTTTGACCACCTTGAGACGCTTCCAGAGCGAAGGGTCAATGTTGCGGTCTACATGCTCTGTGACTCCACCAAGCACTTGTGGGGCGTTGTTTCTCAGGATGAGGAGACCAGTGACATGGCATGGGCCGATTTCCATGTAGCCTTATACAATTACTTTTTCCCATAGACTTTGAGAGATGATCATGCACGAGAGATCCTACATCTTCAGTAGGTCTCTATGACTAAGTTATAGTATTATACTCATTTCATGGATCATTTGAATTTTATCCAATCTCGGACTGGTGACACATAGATTACTATGAGTCATTTTCATGATGGACTTGAGTATTCTATTCGCTCATAGGTGAACTTATTTCATTTGACCACTGTTACAGAGATTGAGAACCAAGCTCTAATCTCAGTTCGTAATGTCAAGGAAGCTAAACTAGTGGGATCGGGCGGTTCAGTTCCGAGATGGGGTGACGACTCTTCAGGCACCATGAAATGCCATTTTGAAAGTGCACATAGGGGAAATCATAGAAAAACAGCACGTCATGATAGCTATGTCAGTTGTTATCAACACAATAGGTATGTTCATAAGAAGCCACAATGCATGTAAGATCTGAAGTACTATCGAGCTTGTTGTAGGATGTGTCACCTTTAACATTTCTTAGGTTCCTTCTCTTCAACTTCCAGTGGTAGAGGATCAGCACTTGCACCTCCTTAAGGTATGGGATCTATGACTCTATAGCAGGCTTGAACTTCTTTTTCCACTAGTCTACCAGACCGAGGTGATGGTGGAGGTCGTGGTCAAGGAAATATTGTTCCAGATTATCAGCGTCAGAAGAGTAGATCTACTCAGGCCAACCAGGAAGAATATCAGGGTCATGGCTCAGGCCTCATGTATGAAGTGCATTAGAATCACTGGAGCAGAGTGCATGGACATCTACAGTGAGAGGTTCTATCCTAGTATCCTCTAAATTAGTTTCTACTCTTTTTGATAACTGTGAATCACACTCCTTTATATCTGCTATTGTTGTTGAGAGTCATGGTTTTTCAATTGAATATCATTATGGTGTCATGTCTCTGGACACTCCTCTTGGGGTCAGGGCAGAGGGTATATGTCAGTGCCAAGAGTTCCCCCTCATGATAGGCGGGTACCATTTTGTATGTAATTTCAACATCCTTGATATATCTGGCATTGAAGTCATTATTGGTATGAAATGGGTCATTCCTTATCGTTCTCAAATGGATCGCTATCCCTATCGGGTGTCCTTCACATCCGCTGAGGGTGACACATATCTTCACAAGGGAGAATGGGATATGTCGGCAAACTGAGCTAAACAAAAATATGTAGGGTTGGGAAGAGTGACCGCTTTGTTGGAAAGTCTCTTCATAAGGGATCAGGGAACACACCTAGTTGAACTTCCTCCAGTGGTGGTCCTTTTTAGGGACATCTTCCCTGACGATTTCTCTTTCTTACCTCTTATGAGAGACATGGAGTTCACTATCGGGATCATGCCAGGTGTGGCAACAGTGTCTCTTCCTTCCTATAGGATGGAACCAAAAGAGCTACAAGAACTCAAAATGCAGCTTGAAGACCTTGAGGCTAAGGGTTTCATTAGAGCTAGAATATCATCATGGGGTTCACCTGTAATTTTTTCCAAGAAGGCAGATGGTACCCTAAGTTTATGTTTGGATTATCATCGACTCAACCAGATCATAGTAAAGAATCGATATCCATTGCCTCGTATAGATGATCTCTTTGACCATATCTGGGGAGCAACTGTTGTCTCCATGATTGATTTGAGGTCGGATATCACGAGGTTTGTGTGCTCTCATCTGACATACCACGTATGGATTTTTGAAGACGGTATGGCTCGTATGAGTTTTTGGTTATGCCATTCGGCCTCACGAATGCGCCAGCAGTATTCATGGCTCTGAGGAACTGGGTTTTTTATTTGTATCTTGATTCCTTTGACGTAGTCTTCGTGGAAAACATATTTGTGTATTTTCATTCCACACATGACCATGAAACCCATCTTGAGATCGTGCTGAGTAAACATAGAGAGAACCAGCTATAAGATAATCTCAGTAAATGCCATATCTAGATTGATAAAGTACACTTCTTGGGTCATATTATATCTAAAGAAGGGGTATCGGTAGACCCAAAAAATGTGAGTGTCGTGGTTTCATGGGAGAAGCCCAAGAGTGTTTTCAACATCCAAAGTTTCTTAGGGTTTTCTGGCTATTACAATAAATTTATCCAGGATTTCTCCAACATAGCACCACCTCTTACAGCACTGACTAAGAAAGGTGTAAAATTCATATGGTCTGAAGCTTCTGAAAAGTATTTTCAAGAATTAAAAGGAAGTCTAACCTCAGCCCAAATCCTAATACAACCTTAACCTAGTAATATCTATTCAATTTATTATTATGCTTCTAGAATTGGACAAGGTGCAGTCTTGATGTAGGGTAATTGAGTCATAGCTTATGGATCCCCCTAGGTAAGACCTCCTGTGAAAAATTATCCTACACATGACCTTGAGTTGGCAGCTATGGTTCATGATCTACGCTGTTGGAGACACTATTTGTTGTGTGATATTTTTGTTGTTTACACAGATAATAAGAGCTTCAAATATTTCCCCACACAATGAAACTTGAACATAAGGAAACAAAGTTTGGTCAAATACTTGCAGTCGTTCGACGTTGAGCTTTCTTATACCCCTGGTATGGGTACTATTGTGGCAGATTCTTTATTCCTCAAGAAACAGACCTAGGACATCCAGGTAGTTAGTAGTGAGTGGCTAATAATGGCCTTGTTTTTAGAGATGCATCAGGAGGATCAGGAGAAGAGTGGACAACTAGTTATAAAAACTCTCATCGTGATTCCCTCTCTTCTAGAGCCAGTCTATAGGCTATAGTTGACTAATACTGAGGGTCTAATTTTGAGGGAAAATGTTACATGAGGGAACCCACCTCCTGGTTGGGTTGTTGATTGCAGTAAAACACTAATTTATTTTGGCTGTGAATAGGTAACTTCAGGTATACAGGAAGAGATGATGAAGGAATCTCACACCCCTATTTGGGCAGTTCACCCTGGCATGACCAAGATGTATAGGGACATGTGTAGATAATATTGGTTTCATGGTTTAAAAATGTAGATAGAAGGTTTCATCACTCAGTTCTCCACCTACCAAATGGTGAAGGCAGAGCTCCAGCGACCTGCTGGACTCCTACAGCCTCTATCCATTCATGAATGGAAATGGAATGACATCACCATGTATTTCATTATAGGATTACCAAGATCCCCTTCAGGTTGCGATACAATATGGGTTTTGTCGATAGTTTGAACAATGCTGTGTAATTCATGCCTATTCAAGAGACGTTAATGATTGATGAGTTGGGAAGGCTCTATATCTAGAAGATTGTGTGACATCATGGTGTACCTCGTTTTATTGTCTCAGACATGGATGCTTGATTTACTTCATGGTTTTGGAAAGTGTTGCTAAAGGCACTGGGCTGACAGGTACTTCAAATTACTGCATATCACCCACAAACCGTTGGGTAGTCCGAGATAACTATATAAGTGTTAGAGGATATGATACGGCCTTGTATCAATGATTTTGGAGGTTCCTAGAAGAAGAATTTACCTCTTGGTTAGTTTACCTATAATAAAATCTTCTAGGAGACATTTCATATGGCTCTATACAAGCCTCTCCATGGTAGACCATGTTGTTCACATTTAGGCAGGCTCGAAGCAAGTGAGAAAGCTCTGTTAGGTCCTTATCTCTTTTAGGGGACTTATGAACAAGTTCAGCTTATTAAGATGTGTATTACCATAGATCAGTCTAGAAAAAAGTTTTATACGGATCGTCACTGCCGACCTATGGAGTTGGAGGTGGGACATCAAGTCTTTTACTGTGTTTCTATGAGCTTGGGTCATAGGAAGAACCAGAGGCAGGAGAAGTTATCACTGAGATACATTGGGCCCTTCGAGATAGGGGAGATTTTTGGGCAGGTAGCCTATTGGTAAATGCTACCTCCGAGGTACCATGCCATGCCCAATGTCATCCATGTATCTCAGCTCCGAATATATCATCCAGACCCAACTCATTATTTTTACCTGGATGACATCAATCTTGACGCAGATGCATCCTTTATGGAGCATCTGATCTGTATCGTCGACCATAGCATGAATGTCCTCCGAATAAATCTAGTCCCTCTGGGTCGGGTGTTGTTGCAACACAAATGCATTCAGTACGATACCTGGGAGCGAGAGATGGATGTGCATGAGTAATGGCCAGAACATTTCTCTGGTGACATTCCACTACCCTTGGAATGGTAACTCAGTGATGAGTTTTCTTAAAGAGGGGGGGTTATAATGTCCTGGACTTAATCAAGAATAGACCATTTATTATTTATTATTGTCTAATTAATTAAGCGACTGGGGAACGCAGCTGCGCATGTTTTTTCAGGTCCTAGATAGATTTATAAATAATTTAATTAACTGCATTCATTTAATGAAAAATGCAATGGTGTGCCTTAGCATGATGGTCAGGTTTAAATAGTTAATTAACGATTGAAAAAGAAAAATAAGTTATTTAAATAAAAAATATAAAGAAATAAAGGATGAAAATAAATTTTAAAATAAAATAGAAAGGGGGATATAAGAATAAAAATTAAAATGGGGGATTTCCATTTTTAATTATTTTTATCTTTTATTTCCCTTCTATTCTTTTATTTTATTGTATTGTTTTATTTTATTTCCTATTTTGCATATATTTAATTATTCTCTTATATTTCATTATTTTATTTATTTTTTTTCTCTTATCCTCTCTCCATATCCCTTCACTCAGGTCACACCCCTCCTCTCCCCTAAGTAGCGTACCAACCAGCTGGCCATTCGGAAGGTTCTTGCTCATCTGTCCGACGTCCAATTCCATCGCTGTCAGGTGCGTAGTAAATTTTAATGAAATTATAACATTGATAATTTAAAATCATACATTTTTTTAGTAATATGTGTGCAGTTCATCATATAAAATTTTTACCATATTTTTGGGGTTTTCTAAAATCCTTCATTTTCATCTGTTTTAGGTCTAATAGATGCCTACTGCGGATCATAGACTCATCTATGACTACAAGGTAGTGTGCCTACTCTCTTTCCCTCCATTTAATTATGGTTTATAAAAACACATCATTGTGCCATTTGTCAGTGCCTACATGATTTGTGCAATTTTACCTAATTTAATTAACATAATTGTTTTCCCTAATTGTTGCAGCCTAAATCACCATAGATTAATTTTTTTTGTGTTGTTGCAACAACATCGGACAACCATTTGGGCGTTCTGACATTATCGGTGTATGTTTCCGTTAGCTGTGTTATTAATTTAATTAATTTAAAGTATAGCGCAACCACTTTTTATTATTTTAAAATTAAATAAATAGTTTCTTGAATTGTTGAAACAGTGTTGGACAACCCTTTGAGTATGCCAACATGGTCAGTTTAATCTTCCATTAGCTGGGTTTATTGTTTGATTAATTGCATGTCTTGTGAAGCCTCTTTGTATTGTAATTAAATTTAATAGATAGTTTCTTTGAACATGAACTTCAATTATTGGATCATTGGAACTTGTTTGTTATAACTGATTATTATTTAGATGTCCTTTATCCACTAAGGTTGATATGATATGTATATTTCCTTGTAAGTTGTTATGTTGTACTGTTAAATTTATGCCTTGTGATGCACAGGTTTATCTGGTTAGTTTTCAAATTGCGACCTAATATGCTGATTATGTCATATTTGTTGCAATGAAAACTATAATTAAATTTAGGATATGGAAAGGATGTGGGTCCTATATTAAGGGCCATGCTTAGACCCTCCATTCCTGACTAGTTACCCTTTGTGCCGGGGGGTGGTGTCATTGGATTTTCCGGACCAAGACATCCCCAAACATTCTAATACTTATGAGTGATACCAATTCCAAAAGGGCTCATGAGGATAGATCCATTGGCAATGTGGCTAAGCCAATCTCGGATGATACTTGACCCCTTTTTGCGATATTGGGACAAACTTAGGGTAAATCCATTCCTTGATCGATACTCCGCCTTTCTAATGATTTCCTTGAATGGGCTCGGTGGTATTGGATAAATTGAAGGATGTTCCATAGCGATAACTTCTGGATGGGCTCAGACTCCAACTATCAACTTGAACCTTAAATAATGATGCGCTTAATGTTTATGTTATTTATTTTTGAGTATCTTGAGATTTGAAAAATTCCAATGTTAAGTGGAAGTGAACCTGGTTTACACTGGACATAGACCCCAAGCTAAAGAAAAATAATGGGGTATATTTTTCCCTTGTTTTACCTTTATCTATGGGTTCTATATATTTGTGTGCATGTTTGTACATTCTACTGATAGGTACCCTTTCATATTATTAGATTAGGCTGAAGTAGGTGACTAGGCACGGGTGCCTTTTTGGACCTGGACCGACTCATTTATTTCATTTCACTAAAATTAATTTTTTTTAAATGGTTATGTAATGGAACACAACTTTTTTATTTTTGCACAAAATGGAAAGGTTTAAGAATAGTGGGTGCCGACCTACTGGGATTTTATCTCACATCCTACTCAAGAATCATGGACACCCAAGTAGATTACATGCTTGATGGTATTGAAAAAGGGAAGTGTGCTTCTTCCAATGGTTGATTGTTCATTACTTCTTAGTATGGAGACTGGGGAAGAGGACTCAGCCTTGCTCGTGATACAGTTGATATGTGTGTCTTTTCATTTATTTTACTGTGTGTTTCAGTTAAGTTTTCTGTACTTTTAGTTTAGACTCATATCATGGCATGACATCCTTTTGTGAGGTTCTGCACTTGGTTATTATCTTTCAATTGGATTTATTTATATTGCTTATACATGAGTTTATTCATTCACATTCTTCCACTATTTATTATTTGTTGATGTTTACTTCCGCTATGATATTATTTATTACCTATGAAGGTATTGTCTCCCCCACGGACACAAAAGATCCCTCGCTGCTAGTCGGCAGCCTCTGGTGTTCGGGGAGATGTGATTGAGTTTAGGTGGCCCATAGGTCCGACCACCGTCAAAGAGGTGAGTTGGGTCGGGATGTTACATTGACCATTTTACTAGGTTGGAACTCGATGGTTATGGTGATTGTCTAGATTATTTTTGTAAGATTAACCACAAAAAAAAACCATGGTGCAAAAAAACGCAATCCAATCAAGATGAAAAATAGTTAATAATTGATTATATGAGGGTTATGGGTAGTCATCACATATCAGAAATGATGAGTGTTAGATTTTCACTAATTACTAAATGATAAAGACACAAATTTCTAATGGAATAAAAAATTTATAAATCCCTGAGAATCCTCTCATTTAAAGAAAAAATGCTTGAGAAATATTCTACAATGTTCATTAATCTCATTATCAAATTGAGATTGTATTTAATATGGGATATGTAGTATAAATAATTTAATCATAAATATCAACATCATGTAGAGGAGGCCTGGGTAAATGGGAGAAAGTAGTGGGTTGGATTGGTCTATAGAGTTTTTAAAAAAAATATTTTGAGAAATTATTTCATCCAAATTAATATATTCGAAAGAAGAATATATTTGTGTTGGGTTCATAATATTGGGTGCTAGACCCCAACCGTGATATGTATCCTATAAGATTCGTGACATAATATACATCATATATATGGATTCAAATATGATTCCTTTTTCTGAATCATCAGTATTCCCTGGAGAATGACACTCTGGTATAGAATTCATGGGGGAATGGAACCCAAGTAGCCAATATAGGTTCCTGGGGTGATGTGGATCCCCAGTCTATGATAATTGGATCCATAGTCTATTTCTATTTAATGAAATGGTTCCCTTGTCATAGAGTAATGGGTAAAATAGATCCGTAGTCTATTTAGTTTGGGACACATTTCACCCAAATAGCTGATTTAGGTGTCCTAGGTGAGTCCAGGCCCTGGTATCTAATCCAAGTCATACCGGTTAATTTTGAATTATTACTCCTCTCTTGGGTAACACTGTATATTCCAAATTGTTGTAAGATTTGGGTGTCTAGGGTGAATGGATTCATAGTAGGTCTCTTAGGTATTAGGCTTCCTTTTCCCTATTTTTATATGAGTCATATATAATCTATTATCAGTGATGAATTCGTTTCAAGAACATAAAATCATATAGTAAGCCCTATTTCATAATATTTTCTTTAGGTGTTTTCTCATATATTAACAAAATAGAGATATACTATGTCATTATAATGTGTTGGTATAAATATAGGTGTCAACTTTTCAATATCCTTTTCTTGATCCAACGAATTGGATTAACGGGGAATTTTGATAATAAATATGTGCTAGGGAATGAATCTATGTGGGATAACCACACATAACCACTTTTTTAACCCATTAATAGTTATTTGGTGTTGTGGTGGGAGGAGTGGGGTGTGAGAAGCTGAAGAAGGTTACTTAGAGGCATAAAAAAGTTTCATTAGTGTCATAGGCTTGGGTGGTATGGAGGTCAAGACAGAGGTGGTTGGGATCATGGATCTAATTATAGTATAGAAGACAATGTTCTTGTATATTTTTCACTAAGGCCATTCTCAATGAGGTTTTGGAACAGATAACAATAAGCACATCATGATTCTTTCACTGAAAATAATACACATTAAACTATTTCCTAAAAAATAGGAAATGTGTGCAGAAAAAACGATATGTTAATTTATTATAGATCAAAATATGATCTTGTATTTCTTTTGATGATTTTGATATAGACATAAGGAAAGAAAATTTTATTAGTATTGGATTTAATAGGTGAATTTCATAATACATGTTATCAATAAGAAATGTGTTTTAATTTTCCATTAAAATGTTAATGTGGTGATATCTTAGAACAAAACCATGAATATTTTTAGGATTTATAGTTTCTAATTATGTGTATAAAACTACTAGTGATTGATTTAATATATTTCAATGTTATCATTACAAATTTTAGAATTTACTTATAAGGTTATAATGATTTAGTGGTAAGAGAATTTCCATGAATATTTTACTAAGCTATAGAGAATGTTAAACTAAGTCCAGTGTTAATATAACATGAATATATGTTGGGATATGAGTTTACTATTTCAATTATATGTTAGGATTAGGTGATTTTCTCATTTAAAAGGATACCATGGAGGAATATGGATCAATGTATTTTTTACCACATGAGAACAACTATCCAATGCATGATCCAACACAAGTGATGATTTTTCCTTCGTTAAAGAGCATGATAACTTAAGTATAATACCATTTACCTTATACATACAGTATTACATTTCTTTTTTCAAAAAAAAAATATTATAACCCAAATACCATGAGGCCTAATGTGTTTGGAAGAATAGGATCATTATACATACCATGAAAACTGATACAAGACATCCTTATTTTAATCTCTATAATGAAATCTAGAAGAAATTTTAATATCTAAAATCTCACCTAATATATTGGGGAAAACATAAAATAATAGAGTTATAATAACTCCTAGTAAAGTAATAAACATTATATGGAAAGATAATATATGAGTCAATAGTATAACATTATATCCGAAAATAGAAGTCTCATAAATAATCACATGGTATAATAACATAATGAAAACAATATCATATGTCATTGAAACATAGAAAATTTGTTAGAAACATATAACATGAAAAACACACGAGCAAATGTATCTAACTAAACAATTTAACATGGTGGAAAATGACCCAAAATGGATTAGGGTTACCCCCTAATCCATTTCATAAAATCTCACAAGAATAAATCATTACCTAATGCATTAGAGAGATATATGGAAATGCATATCATAAAATGTTCATTATTATGCGTTCCTGAAAATGAAATCATTAATATTGAATAACAATAAAAATTACTCATAGGATGAGAAACAATGTAAAAATTCGACATCATATATTAATCAAAGGAAATTTCACAATGAAACATTTTGCGAAATGAATTTAAGGAAAATAATGACCCAAAAAATGAAGGAATAATAATCATGTTTTATCTGTGAGACACATAAATAGATAATTTAAAAACAATTATAAAAATAAATAGGTATAGAAGTTAGTAATTTAGAGAAAGTACATGACCAAAAGAAATTATTGGCTTAAAGAGATCCCTTACAAAAGAATTGATTAGTAATATGAATTATTTTTCATTGTAAATAATAAATTAAGTTAATTGTGTAAATTATTAACAAACTTTTTCAATTTTATTAATCCATATATTTTATTTATTATCTCATTATTTTTAATTACATAATCATTTATCTTCATGAAAGATATTTGGACAATGTACAGATCCAATTTCCAAAAAAACATTTCAAAGATGACTAAGTCCAAAGAGATTATTGTTTAAATTTCTTGATAATAATAATAATAATGTAGTAAATATAATTTTTATACATCATTTATAATATTAAAATCAATCAGTAGGGATGGTTTGGAAAAATTAACTATGTTACAATAATGGAGACGTTAGGCGTACTTATACAAAACTAACTCCTTAAATTTTAAATCATCACGATGGAAGGAAGGTTAGTGTTTTTTTAATATTTAAAAAATGATAATTATATAATAAATATCATATTATTTCATTAAATACACTTTTATATATCATCCATGTTATTAGTTAATGAAAAATATCACATTGTAACAAGGAGGACGCAATCCACAAATATAAATAAATGACATTAACATTTTTATATAAAAGGAAATTTAGAAAAATAATGGATATAGTAGTTTTATATAATGATAAATATTTCATTAATTAAATATATATACATTCAATCCATTATCCTAAACATTCATGGTAGGGGATGATGGGAAATCAATTACATTAGTTCGAGAAGTGGTTATCTATTGTGCTCACGAATGACGGTTCCACTTTCGATGTTATGGAATATCAGAAGGATTTAGTTTTTTTAATTAAAATAAAAACATATTAATATATGGTACATTATATTTTTTTATATAAGAATAATATAATTAGATATAAATTATGTGTATGAAGAATGAATGCAAAAACTGTAGATTAAGAACTACACCTCTTCATTTGACAATTTTTTAAGGTTTACAAGAGAATCTTTTGATGGATGTTTCCACGATCCAAATAATTCCTAGAGAACATAAGGAAGGATCTAATAAATGTGTTTGGTTATTTATTGTCTAAAAAAGGATCTTGATGTTTAGAGGTGATAGAAGATTATTTCCATTTATATGTAGTGGAGATGACCACTATAAAATTTGTTAAATGAATACCAAATGATAAAGTAATTCATATGAAAAGTACGATGAAATGGAAATAGATTATATTATTCAATATTATAATTCTTAAATATGGGCATATAATATTATTTTGAATTATTTTATTTTCAAACATAGATTTATCTTTGTGGTTGACAGATTGTAAACATGTTTAACCATAACTCCAATAATTACTTCTTAATGTTTTTACTATTCAATATGATAAAAAATTAAGTTGAACTTATTAAATAAAATTATTATATTTATTAAAAATAATGTTTCCATTTTAAATAATTTAATTCAAATTATAATAATAAAATAATTTAAAAAATAACCCCCAAAATGTGAAGAAAACAGTATTTTAGTATATGTATTTTTCATGTATAGGATGATATTTTATTAAAAGTTTATGTATTTATAATTGTTATAGAAAATTGAATTAATATATATTGATATATAACTTATATATTTAATTTAAAAAATAACTAAATGAGGGTTATTTAAATTATATAAATTGGAGAGTAATTATATCGTCAAAAACAGTTTTCATAAAATTCAATTTTTAAGAATAAAAATGATCTTATACTATGTAACTTCCCATCCTGGCTTACCCCTGAACCAGTGGCTGGATAGATTGCCACATGACCTAAATAACATCACTTTCTACACTAGAAGATGCCGACAAGTGGATAGGGTCTACGGATAGTCATTGGGGAGACTATACCCTCATATTAGAGAAAACGTAGTGGACAATATCATCAAATGGAAGAACCATTGTGAATAATAGTAAAGTAGGGGAAGACATAATTTCAAAAATCTTGTATTAAAAATGGCCAAAGCCAAGGTTATAAAATGATTGCATGTTATGATGGTACAACTATTAAACTGATAAAAAATAAATCATGCCTTACATATCAATAATAAAATAATGAATGTATAACTCAAGACTCGAGGGAAACCTCCTTGAGCATCATGAGCTATAGCTCGGTCCTCTACTCCTATTTCCCAAGTGTATGGAGATAGCACAATCCTACAACCAAATAGAATCTACTCAGGTACACCCAGTGTAATTGCGGCCTAAGTAGGGTGTGAGATATAAATCTCAGTTGGCCGATACCACCGGTGTCTACCACATAATCCAAACAATCAATAAATAATTTAAACAGTGTGAAGGAATGAATAAATAAAGTATGCATGATAACATAACTATAAACACTTCTATATTATTTATCCCTTAACTAGTGCTTAAACCTACATTATACATTATTCATTCATACACTATAGTTATCACTTATTCATTTTAAATTATAAAATATTGGAGCTTCATTAAATTATATAATCCACATTAAAATAATATAAGACATGTTAGTTGTTATAATTTATTTAACTGCATAAATCCCTGGGTTCCCCTAGAAACTTGTTTCTCAATACTTGTGTCAGTCGTTCCAGGATCTGAACCATTTTCCATATTCAATCAAAAATAATTTCATCACACCGGCATTCATTAAACATTTAATTCATTTCAGGTATGACCAATTGGACCCACATTCCATTTTCAATTAATGGGTGTAGAACCTCATTTCTGGTACCCTCCTAAGTATTTGGAGCATCAGTACTAATCTCAAAACCCATGGGTATTTGGATCACCATTCCCAATACCATAATAGAATATTTTCATGCAAGATAGGTGTAGAATACCATGTCTTGCACCCCATTAGTATTTGGAGCATCAGTCCCAGTCTCAGAAACCATTTATAAATGATATGTATGTATTTATCATTGGTGTTAGATACCATGTCTGACACCCCAAACCTTCCATTAATTAATTCATAAGTTAATAAATAAAATATATTAATTAATTCAACATAAAATTAATAACAAAAAACTCTAGTCGAATAATAAGAAATTAATTAACCATTCAACATCACAATAGTTAATAATTAATTATAAATTAATTATTCTTCACCACAATCAAGAAAACCAGATAATTAAATCAACATTTAATTATCCCTATTCCTAAACTGAAAACATGATAATTAATTTACCAATCAATTATCTTTATTAGTATATGAATCCAATTGATTAGTTATATTTTCCAAAACTATTAGTTAATGCAAAAATTCACTAAGTAAACATTACTATTAATTAATCCTTTAATTAGTTAATCTAAAAAACAAATCACATCACAGAATTAATTTTCCAAAAAATTAATTATGTCAATAAAAATCTCAAGGCTCCATAATTAATTTCCCCAATTAATTTTTAAAATCAATTACTACAATAGCACAAGATTAATTAACCATCAATTACGTCAATTTAGCCAAAATGACTTATCACATTAATTAATATTTAATAAAAATATTAATTTATAACATCAATTCTATTTAATTAATTAAACATTATTTAACATTTTTCAACAAGTTCAACATCCATTAATTTATTCAAAAATTAATTAACATTATTCAAGAGCCTCATCATCCCCTGATTAATTCAATAATGAAATATTCATCCATGTCATAAACCCATCATATATCTGTACTGATATAAAGTTATATGGAAAACTGAAACCACAAGAAATCATGATACAACCCTACCACTACATTTTGGTTTAAAGGAATCACACTTATATTGAGGGGTTTTATTACAAAAAAAGGATATTACTTATCACACAAATCACTTATGAAATTTAGTATTTTAAATAATTAAACATGCTAAATTCACATTAAGAGACATTCAATATAAATACTTCACTATGTGGATTTAATTTCTAATAAGAGTGATGTGGGAAATGTATTAATACATTTATAAAATTGAGGACATAGAAAGGAGACCTACCTTTGGGTGGAACCAATTCAATTCTCAATATCTTGATATATAGCGACAACCAATCCACAACTGGTATACAGTCTCACGAGCACAAACATTCTTATATATATATATGAGCATTGTCTCTGAAACAATGTTGATGAAACAAATCATCCTGAACCACCTTGCCTTTGGCGGTAGCTTCCAGAACGTGGACAAACAGTTCCCGATAACCCAATTACCTAACCACTGAATTGATGAATCAAGGAAACCCAATTAAACCCGAACCATAGGGTTTCAACTGAGAAAACAAGGCGAGAGAGAATTCAAATTTCCGATGTGAGTCATGAAAAATATTTAGACGAACTCGACATAATGTGGTGGACAAGACTAGTAATGAAACTAGAAGGATTTAAGTACACGAAGGGGTGCTGACAAGGGGGTGTTGTGCACATAATAGGGGGGTGGGATCCTGGTGCATGTCACTTCTACTTTAGTTCACCTATTCCATTATTCTCTCTCAATCAACAAGTTAACACCCTAATAAACTAATAGATATAATATAATAATAATAACATTTATTATTCTCATTTAATACAATGTTTCTACATTAATTAACCATTAAATAAAATTTTAATAATTAATTCTGAAATCCCACATTATTCAACAAATTAATTTAATGAATTTTTTTAAATAAAATTAAATAATAATAATATCCTTTTTATTATTATTATTGAATAATTATTTTATTTAAATTAAATAACAAGCATTTTAAGAATCGGGTAACCGCGCAGCTGACCCACACTTTTTGACTAACCGTGCACATCCTGATTACACCAAAATCCTCATTTACATGTTTTTTTAATATTACCCTTTGTTTATAACCAATAACTCCTCATTAACACAATATTTATTTAAATTAGTTCAAAAAATTTAATTCAATAAATTCCAATATTCTTCTTATTTAATTAAATTCTCTCAACACAATTTAATTAAATTAAAAGTACAAAGTCATCATTATTTAATTAATTCTCTCAAAACATATTACTTAAATAAAACCTCCACTTTGCAGAGATTAATTAACGTTTTTTTGAAATATAATTTTATTAATTGAATCCCCCAACAACTGATTTAATTAAATTATTTTCAACCTCAAATTAAATAAATAAATCTACCATAATAATAAAAATCATTATTAATATCATCAAATAGGAAACATAATTAAAAACCCAAACTCTATTATTTTTAGTCTTCATAATAATAATAACAACCATAATAAATAATTATTATTATAATAATAAAACCATGATATTAGAAATTACATTATTATTATTATTCAACTTTAGATAAAACCCAACTCTATTAAATAAAAACTCTTCATTATTAATTCTAAACCACCTATTTAATTACAAAAATCTTCAATAAAATTGAAAATCCTCCTTTAATTTCACATAACTGTTTCTCCTCATTTAATTTATCATTTAATTGAAATACCCAAAATTTATATTAATTTCACAAAAAATTTACACCCTATTAATCATGAAATTAAAATCTTTTAACATAAATGTTACACCCCATTAATCATTTAACTAAAATATTTTAACATACAAATAATTTATGACATCATAATAATAATAGTAACATTTTTATTTTTAAAAAATTCTTCTATTTCAAAAAAATCCCCCATTTAATATTATATAATTAAAATAAAATAAATTATTAAATTGGGTAAGCTGCATATGTTGGACCACAACCATGTGCATCCCGTGTTGATCCATTAATGTGTAATTTTTTAGATCTAATGCTCCCAACCTTTAAGGGGACACCTGTGAAAATTATTGGATATTCACTCAAGTCCGAAAGCAACACCGTTAAGTGTTCCAACTCATAGAATAAGTTTCTGATGATCTGTTCAAAAAATTACCCATCGATACACGATTTTTTTGAAAACATTGATAAGTTATTCCTATTTAAAAAACAATAGAAATTACAATCTACCCACCATAAAAACTTATAATCACCGAGAAATAATTGGGAACTACAACATATTCTAACCCACCAAGGTCGATAAGTTTCATTTCAATAATGATGTTGTGTTTCAAAATTCCAAAGACACTAATAACCAAAACGTAAGTCCAACTACATAATTTATTAAAACTTGAGCCAAAGATCCCCAAAAAAATCATACATATGAGGCCATTATAGGGACCTCATTGAAGAAAATTATTGAATCTTTATCGACCAATATAAACTAGATACATATGATTACCTAGAAAGACATTACAGTCTCAAAACCCACTCTCACCCATAAACTAAAAATATTCATTTTTAAACGATTCCATCAAAAACCCCATTTACATCGAAGTCCTTACATAAACTCTGATTAAATTCTCAAGTCAATACATTGCAAGGATATTAAAAAACGAACATGACCCATCATAAATGATGGCATAGCCCAAATAAAACATGTATCCCGCTTACAACTATGCTAACAACCACTCATCAATCCCAACAACATTTAAAACATTAGTGTCGTGTAAGGCCAACACTATATTAGTGTCTCAATGATGAGGTTAAGATAGGGTAAATTCTCATCTTATTCATAATATCACACTAAGTGAAAACCATAGTCACTAAAAAGATCATTCAAAATACTACCGAATGAATCTTTTTAAAAAGCTCGGCGTCACCTACTGACATGTTTAACGAAATCGATGCAGCACTAACCACCATAAGATTGTCCATGACGTTAAAGTAAATGATCATTCACTCAACAGCATAGAATTTCATAATATCTTAACACATGACTGTGATGTTCCTCTAAATGACATTAATATGTATTTATGACATACCATCTCCATGAATAGTGTCACCCATTTTCTATCTCTAGAATTGATTAAATTCTCTAAATTTATATTTTATTAATATATATGAAATTGTTTTCATGTATAAAACTCCATATATGATTTAAACTTGAATAATATGAAAGTATAAAAATTACTGAACAAAATATTATATTCAAAATGAAGTAATTAAAACCCTAATTAGTTATTTTGACACTGATTTTATAATAAATGGGTAAAAAAATGGAATAATTAAATTATACATGGATCTATATATATTATTATGTTTATTTAATATATTTATAATAAACATATATATATTATAAAGGCGGTTTGGACACATATGAAGGAAATAAAAAATGTGGTATGGGTTTCTAATCTCGCTTTTACTTTTGGGAGACAAACATTATATTTATCCCTTATTCCTTTGTACGATCTATTTAAAAATTATTTTCATTTTACATATAATGAATAAATTTCTATTAAAGTTATTTAAAGATTCATTTTATGTTATTTCATTCATGAGACTTATGATTTAAAAGTAACCAAAGTGCTATGGTATTTTTTCACAATCTCATCATTATTCAAGATTAATTTTTTTACTTCAACCATAGGGGAATTATTTGATATTTATAAAATATATAAAGTCAATTTTCATAAAATCTAGTTTTTAATGATGTTTTTAATTAATATTAAAATTATTTTATAATTCAGTATTTTATATGATGGAGAAATTTATTTCTATGAAAATCATAATTTATTATTCATTTTCATCACAAATCAATTTTCATCAAAATTTGGGTTTTCAATGAAAAATAAAAAAAATGTCATTAACCATTTCCAAATTATTCATTAATATGTTAATTCTGATAGTATATTTTAACAAAAATTAATGAAATCATAATGTCATTTTCAAATTATGGAATATTCATATTTTATCAAAAATATGAAAAAAAATATTTGTTTCTATGTGTAAATAACGAATGAAATTTTCCACCATCAGGAACTGTCCATTTTTTATAGATTATTTTACATTTTTTTCCAAATATTAAAATCAATGAATATTATTTCCAAAATCTTATAAGATATTTTTTGAAATAGAATTTCAATGTTCAATGGATTCTTTCCTAAAAAATGTTTCAGTGAAATTTATAATATTATTTATGTTAACCAATGACATTAAATCATTAGTTAAATTATGATCCCTTTGAGATATGTTTTAATAAAATCGTCCTTATTAATTCATTAAATATATTATGAAAACTTTTATTGGGGATGTACAATTTTATTTATATTGACTATATTATTCTTGGTAGTTTATTAATATTTTATTTCAGTGGGGTATGTACTGAAATTTCCTATATAAGTTTTTAATTAAAATAATTATTTTATTTAGGATTTTTCCCTTTCTGTTTAGGAATGAATTAGACATATTGCGGTCTCAGATTAAATAGCCTTTCAATGCATTGATAGGTCTAATGAGATAAAATATTTGGAAATACTATATGGGGTTATACCTATATATTTAAACTATCTTGTAGAAGGTCTTGAAAAAATGTTTCATATGTATGATATTTTTTATTCCCATATTATGATTCCATTTATTCCCATGTGATTGTTCAATTAGTTATAATACCCATGGATTTATATATATCTTATGTAATTATTTATATTAATTTTTTTACATCCTCATTTATTACATCCAAATTATGATATGTTTATTTTTTAAATTGAATGTGTTTCACTAATTTAACTTTCCATATGGATTATTAATATTTATTCCTGATAGCTCCTACCATACACAAATTCTTAATAAGTTATTGAGATCACCCATTTAATATGTCTTATTTTACCTAGGATACTAGGATGTGTTTTGAGAATGATATGTATGGATACACTATAATGAATAATTTCATTCTCAATGAAATCAATTTATGAACTTTTATGTTTTTAATTGCAATTTAAATTTTATGTATGTTTCTATTTTTCCCAAACTACTAAACTATTACATCTGTTTGGATTTGATTCCATGTATCTTATGAAAATTTAACAGTGTATACATCTACTCTAGGATATTGAGTTTGGGTTCATTACATAGTTTTCCTCATCATTCAAACACCCCATGCTTCCATAGTATTCTTATCTTGAAATAATGAAATAGCTTGCGATGTACACGACTTCGAGTTCTAGCACACCACGACCAACCAAACTAGCCATTATGAACAGTAATACTCTCCTTTTGAAATTTTATTAATTTATTTATCAAAATTGACTTCATTTTTTATTTTTAATATAAAAATTATATTTGGGTAAATTTTTGATATATTCCTGAAAACAATCAATTTTTTATGAATTGTGAAAAACATTTCATTGTTGTTTAAAAACTACTTTTTATTAAAGTAATTATTTATTTAATTTAAATTTATTTTATGACAAAAATGATACATAATACTTATATAAGTTCAATTTCATTCATTGGAGACATTTTATAATAAAATTGGATGTGTAAAAGTATGTTTAACATTTTAACGACTTTTACTCACATTCTAGGCACATTTGCAAATTTGAATAAAAAATAATATTACCACTTATGTGAATTTAATTTAAAAAATCGAAGAGATAAGGTTGAAATCAATAAGTAAAATTTGGTTCAATAGGATGAAAATAATTTTTGGTAAATATTATGCTTTGAATTTTATTTGCCACGGTTAAAATTAAATAAGGAAATTAAAGGAAAACTTGATATTATAAATTACCAAACACATGTCCTTATTCTATTAGATAAGTGTATTTCAACCAAACTCAATATTATGATTATAATATGATACTTTTGGTCCACATAGATTATATTAGGACATTTATTGTTATTTTATTTAAAGAAAAATTTAAGGCATTAAATTCAAATAGTAATAACTAAAAACATTTTAATATAGGGATATACGTAAGATAAATTCATCATTAAATATTCATTATAAAGGTAAAATATTTCCTATGTGATTGTATTATATTTATAATTCTTATACATTAAACAGTTTAATTTATTTATGACACAATGATGATCCAGTAATTACCTTATTAATGAATGATGAAAATAATTGACATTATAAATATAACAACAAATGTAAATTGAGACTTCTGATGAATTACAATAATTTTATAGGTTAATATGACATTTAAGGGTTGATTATATTATTGTTTTCGAATTTTTAATGTTTTTATGACTTTCACAAAATCCCAATACTAAATACTGTCAAAATAGACAAAAATGAGTTTTTCAAACAAATACTATATTATTAATACATATAATATTCCTATAAATATAAGGAACCACCAAAAGACATATAAAATGATACATATATCAATAATTAAACACTTTGGGTTCTTCTGGGTTTTTATAGTATGATTATTAACTTTTTATTATAATAATACAAGAATACCTCATAAATCTTAAACTATTTAACTAAGAGTTAAATCTAAATGATAAGGTTAATATGGTGAGTTGAAATATTATAAAACCAATAAGTTGAGTGGTTTTATAACCATACCCACCCTAACCTTGAAATAAATCTTTTTGAGACATTATAAACTGAATATGATTGTATAATAAAATAATATTTCATGCTTTTCCTAAAGTGACTGTCACCACTCTTATAAAATGAAACTTCCCCTTCTATCAAACTCGCACCTCCAAAGCCATTTTTTTCTGTGAAAACCTACTCAAATATCTTCCCAACTACCTCAAATCATTCTAAAGGCCTTGTTTTGATTAAAAGAAAAACTAAGGATCCCATTTGATGTAATCAAAAGGAATCACCCAAAGAAGAGTTAATAATTTCCTCATCTCTTTCAAAGTTATATTCTACTTCCACATCCTATTTCATTATTGTTTCCATAAAAAAATCCAACAACTTATACATAATTTGATGTTATTATAAAAATGGTAAAACAATATTCATTTTTTTATCCATCCTAGGAATGACATGTCACCATACGTGCATACGTAGGACTTACCGTCTCCACGTCGTAGTGTAGTTTGTTCTTCAACACTTCAATATTTGTGTGGGTATAATAATGATAATAAATGATTTAAATAATAAATATAAAATGTCAATGATGTGTATATTTTATATACCATCCATTTATAGACTATTACACCATCAATATAATGGTATTGTCACTCGTGCGTTAAACTGATTACCGTCTCCATGAACACGATGAGATTTATTTCCCATCATAACCATTCCAGAATAATTTTCATTTTATGATTAAAAATTATTTTTAAAAAACATAATATCATTATCTATACGAATCACATAAATCATATCCATAACAAACATGTCTTGTGTAACAAAATATATAAAGGAAAACGAATCATTTAACACCAGAAAAAATGGTACTACTGAAATATTATTATCAAAGATATATTAGAAAATCATATATGACATCATATTTATGTATGTGGTTCTTGTATAATTTAATAAAAATGATTTAATAAATTTTCCAGAGTATAACCTACCCTTTACCAAGGAAAAGTTAACGTTAATGGTTAATTTTACAATATCTTTATTATCTGAGGTTGTTTACACATAAGTATCTACTAGGACCTCTTTATCATCCACATCCGTGTATCATACTAATATATTAAAAATAATTTTTACTATTTACTTGACAATGTGTTAAAGTCATTTTTAACAACATTTTTCTTTTTATATAATGATTTGAAATAAATATTTCCATTTCTTTCCAAACAAGGTACATTATGACATTTTCGACGAATTAAGGTAAGAATTTTTTTTAACTTATATAGAGGGTGTGACTATTTTCCACCGTTATAACACCATAAAATTATTCCTTATATGTTTCTAAGAATATTTTCAAAATAAATTTTTTATTTTATAATTATGTTACTTTTAAATGATTTCAAAATAGAAAGAGATATTTTTCTCAAATAGTTTTGATTTCATCTATATAAACATCTTTTGATTGATTTTACACTTGTTTGAAATTGATTTATTATGATATAATCTTCCATATTGTTGGTTTAGTGATATATTTGACTATGGATGTGTTATTTTTATACCATTCACGGTTTATTGTTAAAGCATTAACATTTTATATTCTAGTTTTAATACAAATGTTTATGTTATGTTTTATCCTTTTCATAGCAGGAATGTATTAGACTTAGTAAGTGATGAGTGGATCCTGCTATATCTTCTCGATGCATTAGTAGTTATCATGAGACAATATAGTGTCTTGTAACATGGCCTTTAAAAAATCTAATTTTTTTTCCTTGAACGTGGCCTTGACTCTGTGGTTATGATGTCCGGCATTATGCATTCTGTCATTATAGAATTGGCTATTGATATTACATGTGATTATTTGAATAGTAGAATATCCATGTGAATAAGTAAATGGAATTATTTAATTTATCTATGCCATATTATTCATAATTTAATGTTTAAATGGCTTGTGTTTTAGTCTTATGCGTTGCCTTAAATTTTTTGGCTTATTTATGAATGTTTCAGTTATATTGTTATCCATACTGAGCACCTGAGCTCACCCCATTCAAGGTTTAATTTTTTCCCAGGATGTGAAGAAGTATATTATAAAAAACCTATAGTGGTAGTCTAAGGGAGATGAATGTGTTCAAAGGAGACATAATGTTGTTATTTTTCATTTCATATTTTAATGTAAAAATTCTATTGTAATCGAGTACTTCCAAGGAAACTAAACTGGTCATTATTTCTGGATTTTATCCCTTGTGATCATTCCAATGTTATATAGTAATTCAGTGTCTCTGGGTAACTATTATTAGGTGTTACTATTGGAATCAGATAAATTTTAGTAAATTCTTTGAAAACTAGATTTAGAAAAACACTAATTATAGATCATTACCCTAATATAGATTTATAGGATTAGTATAGAATAACATCTTAGAATTTTGGTATAGTAGAGTTTTTGAGTATTTTCTAAACAAT
Organism: Viscum album; assembly: GCA_963277665.1. Taxonomy (NCBI): domain Eukaryota; kingdom Viridiplantae; phylum Streptophyta; class Magnoliopsida; order Santalales; family Viscaceae; genus Viscum; species Viscum album. Next base: position 810,483,667 of record OY728122.1, on the reverse strand, counting down.
ACATCCCTGTCTGGATATGAGTAGGTAGATGCCGATATGGAACAGATATACCTAGGAGTGAAAACTCTGACCCGGAGTTTCGGGCTTGACCTAGGGTATCCTGGTACACGACAACTGGCCTTACTACACTCTTGTTTACAACACTCCTAGGGTATATACTTATGACAATTCACATTTTATTTATAAACCATTATGAAGGATTTATGAGTAAATAATAGCTCAATGAAAACATTTTATTTATGAATATGGATTACATACCTAAACTATTCTATTTATGTTTGGTATTTTACTAGATTGGAATTATGTATTGCAATTGAAAAACTAATATAGTGAATTCCATTTTTTATAAATGGTGCCTAGTGGAAGCAATGGAAACCGTATCAATGCACATAATCCTTTTAGGTATTTCCCTCCTACTCAAGATAATTATAGTGAGCTGGTGATGAAATAGGTACTGAACAACTTATAATTATACTGGTAGAACTCACTCAGGTTATGAATAATAACCATACCCGTATAGAGAACTCTGAACCACAATGTGGAGGATCAATTATAGAACGATTCTTCAGGAAACAACAACCAACATTCAATGTGACTACAAATACACTTGAATCTGAGCAATGGATAAGTTCCTTAGTGAAAATATTTCATTCTTTGGGGAGTATCAACAGGGAAAAAAATTTCATGGCAGTTTATCACCTCATGAGAGATGTAGTTTAATGGTGTTTGTTAATTCAAAACACAAAGGAGGATGAAGAATTATGAAATTTGAAATAGAGGGAGTTTAAAAAACTTTTCTTAGAAAAATACAATCCTTGTGACCATCGATCAGAAATGGAAAAACAATTTCTGAGTCTGAGGAAAAAGGATGATGAGAATGTTGCAAAGTATGAGGCTAACATTACAAGGTTAGCAAGGCATGCATCATATTATATATGTATCCCAAGGAGTTTGATTGATCAATTATTTTATGGGTTAAAACCATTTCTCATTCGAGAATTTGTCTCATAGTCCTTCTCATCGTACGAAGATATTGTCTCATGTGCCATCAAGACAGATAAGGAATGTTCAGTGTCTTAAAACATTAAAGAAATGAATGAAAAGAAAAGATCTTATGAACTCTCTAGAAATGGAAATAAAGTGAAGAAGGGAAATGTTGAATTTCTATTCGGTAGTAAATGTTGGAAGAAACACACTGGTACTTGCCTGAAGGGAATGAGAGTCTGTAACATGTGGTGTTAAAAAGGCCACCAAGCTGGTGATTGAATGGAAAATAAAGAGACTTTCAATTTTAAGTGCTACAATGTTAGATAAATGGGGAATTATGAAAATGAATTTCCTAATCTATAATGAAAGTTACCTCATAAAATGAAAAAGGGAACAAGGCTAAACTTATGTGATCACTACTACTGAGGTTGAATCTCCTAATGATGTGGTGGCATGTAATTTAATGTTTTCCACAAATTTATCCAATGCTTTATTTAATTCTGGATCATAACATTGTTTCAAATCTTCCCAATTTTTATTGAAAATTAGTTTTTTCCAATTTGATTTAACATGGGTGTTTTGAGTCACAACTACTATGGGTAGTATCGTTGCAACAATTTTTTGTGAATCAGCTCGCATTAGGTCATATAAACTTGCTTTATCTATTGATCTCATCATCATACCCATGATCAAATTTGATATTATTCTCAGTATAGTTTGGATTTTGGACCATGATGCAAAATTTTATAGTAGAAAGAAAGAGGTTACAATTTTCGATGGTGATAAGGAGTTCCTTATCATTATAGTAGAAACATCACCATATGATTCTTATCTAGATCCACCCCCACTAGCTCTAATAAAATATATTATTAAGGTCGATGAAAGTGGAATAACTATGGGTTAGAAAAGGAAAGTTCAAATAAAGGATGTACCTATTGTTCAAGAAAATGTTGACGTGTTTCGAGAGGATTTACTTGGACATCCTCCAGAATGAGAAATTGAGTTTTCCATTGATTTAATTCCTAGTTCAAGGCCCATATCAAATACTGCTTATAGATTTTCCACTTTGTAATTATAGGAACAAAAGTAAAAACAAAAGGAATTGAGTAATAAAGGATTTATTCATAGTAGATTTTCTCTATGGGGAGCTCCTGTTCTTTTTTTAAGAAGAATGAATGATCTATTCAGTTGTGCATTGACTACAGGGTAATCAATGCTATAACAATAATGAACAAGTATCCCCTACCTCACATTGAGGATTTATTCGATCAACATCCTTGAGATCAATATTTTTCAAAGATTAAACTTCGATTGGGATATCAATAGTTTTTTGTGAAAAAGGAAGACATTCTAAAAACAGCATTTCGAACCAGGTATGGGCATTTGGAGTTTAATGTAATACCTTTTGGACTTACTAATGACCCCTCAATCTTCATGGATCTAATGAATAATGTTTTCATGGAATATATTGATGATTTGTAGTGGTATTTACTGATGATAACTTGGTTTACTTCATTGCTATAAAGATCATGAAAATCACTTGCACACTATTATGAAAACCATCAAAAGAAATGAATTATATGTGATGTTTAGCAATTGTGAATTCTGGCCTCAGGAAATTTATTATCTTGGCTATATATCCATTAAGGATATAATATCTATCAATCCTTCAATGAAAAAGGAAATCCACGAATGTCTAGCACTGATGAGTATAATCGAGGTATATTGTTTTATTGGTTTGGCATATTATTATCGGCGTTGCATCCATGATTTTTCCTGATTGGCTAACCCACTAACCAATATCACATTTAAAGAGGTTAAGTTTGATTTGTAAAAACAAATTTGATGAATTTTTTGAAGAACTAAAGTGATGATTAATAAATTCTTTTATCTTGACTCCACCATCGGGGAAAGATGGGTTTATTAATTATAGTGATTCCCCAAAGAATGGACTTGGTTGCGTCCTTATGCATAATGATAGAGTAATTTCCTATGCATCATGATAGTAATAAATTCTTGAACGAAACTATCCCACTCATGATATCGATTTAGTAGTAGTAATCTTTGCTTTAATGATATGGAAACTCTATCTATACGGATAAAAATGTGATATAGATACAGATCACAATAGTTTTAAGTATATTTTCTCATAGAAAGTACTCCACATGAGGAAAAGATGATGGATTGAACTACTCAAGGATTATTACTGCACTATAAACTACCACCCAGGGATGGAAAATAAGGTGGCATATTCTTTGATCATAATGGATGATTGAGTTTTTAACAAGATGAGAGTTGAAATGGATCTTAGGTTCGTGTATCTAGTAAAGATGGATATGGGAATAATCATGGATGGTGAAGCATCAATACATTTTTAAATGGTTTCCAATCTGTCTTAACTAGAAAGGCTAAAAAGTTCTCATACTGATGATGATGAGTTTCAAAATAAAATTAAGGGTGGGAATTATGGGAGATTGATTGACTTCGTCTATGAATATGGAATTTTGACATTCGGGATGAGACTTTGTGTTCCTAACATACCCGATCTAAAAAGGGAATTATTGGATGATGCTCATAGCTCCAATTTCTTTATTCACCCTATTAGAACTATGATGCATAGGGATTTGAAGGAATATATTGGTGGGACGACATAAAGAGGAAGGTTACTGATAATTTGTTAATTTGTATGGTTTGTCAACATCTGAAGGATGAAGACGACATCCAATAAGAGTCATGAATCCTCTTCCCATACCTGAGTGGAAATGGGATAATATTACAATTGACTTTGTCATGGGGATACCAAATACCACTAGAAGGAATGATTCAATATGGGGAATTATTGATTGATTTTCCATGTCAGCACATTTTGTGGCTATAAGAGATGTTTTACCACTAGAATGTTTATCAAGACCATATATTAATGATGTCGTAATACCTCACAGTGTACCCCTATTGATTATTTTTGATTGTGATCCCTGTTTCACATAACGATTCTAGAGGACTCTTCAAAAGTCCTTGGATATTGAACTTCATTTGAGCACCAACTACCACCCTCAAACTAATGGACAATCAGAACAGACTATTCAAACTTTAGAAGACATGTTGATATCATTCTCTCATGATTTTCAAGGTATGTGGGATCATTATTTACCTCTGTTATAATTTTCATATAAGAATAGCTTCCATTAAAGTATTCAAATGGCACCACATGAAGCATTATATGGAAATAGATGTTGCACACCAACATGTTGGGATGATGTTGGTGTAACAAAATTCGTAGGCCCATAACATGTTGAGGAAAAAATGTAAAAGGTAATGACTATCAAAACCCACATCGAAGCAGCTCAAAGATGGAAAAAGATCTATGTTGATAACCAAAGGAAGGATTTGGAATTTCTTGTTGGAGATCATGTTTTCATAAAGGGATCTATATGGAAGGGTGTTATATGATTCGGTAATAAGGATAAATTAAGTCCCATGTACAATGGACCTTTCGAAATTCAATAACGAAATGGAGTTTTTTCATACCTTTTGGTAATTCTACCAAGTCTCTCCAAAGTTCATGATGTGTTCCATATATCACTATAAAGAAACTACATGTGTGACCAAACACATGTAGTCACCTATGAAGAAATATAACTGGAACCCAATCTGTCTTAATTTGAAGATATTTTCAAGATTCTTGATACCATAGAACTAGAGTTTAGAAACCGGACAAATTTTATGGTAAAAGTTCTATGGAGAAATCATAAGATTGGAGAGCCAATGTGGGAACCCGATAATCGTATGATGAAGAACCAAACTAATCATTTTATTAAGTATTATTTTGAAATTTTGAGGAAGAAATTATTTGGAGGGAATAATGTAACACCCAAAGAATCCATGGTACACTTCTCTTTGAATAATGAATTATCTTGCACTGTACAAAACATCGAGTTTTAGCACACCGCGACCAACCAAACATGCCATTATGAATAGTAATACCAACTTTTTGATATTTTATAATTTTTTATCAAAATGGACATCATTTTTGGATTCAGAATATCTAAATTATCATAGGGTTAATTTTTAGTATTTTTCTAAAAACATTTATGTTTTGATGAATAGTGTAAAACACTTTGGAATTGTTTGAAACATACATTTTATTTAAATAATAATTTATTTTATTTAAATTTATTTTATGGAAAAAAATATATAATACCTATATATGTTATTTGTAATTCATTGTAGTCCTTTTAGAAATAAATTAGACTTATAAAATTTTAATTAACATTTTAACGTCTTTTACCTACCTTCTTGGCATATTTGAAAATTTGCATAAAACAAAATTCTACCACTTCTGTGAATTGAATTTAAAAAATCCAAGAGACATGGTTGATATCAGTAACTAAAATGTGTTTCAATAGGATGAAAATAAAATTTGGTGAATTGTATCTTTTGAATTTTATTTACCACGGTTAAAGGGAAATAGGGTAATTAATGGTAAAAATGATATTAAATTTACCCTAACACATTTCATAATTCTATTGGATAAGAATATTTCAACCCAAATCAACCTTATGATTAAAATATGATTCTTTTGGTCCACTTGTATTAGATTAGGAGAATTATTATTATTATTATTAAAGAAGAGTTAAAAGTGTTAAATTAAATGATAAATAACTAAATTATTTTTAATATACAGTTGTAGATAATATAAATTCTACTATACATATTAATTAGAAATACAAAATTATTTTATACATAATGGTATTTTATTTATAATTTTAATAAATTAAATAATGAAATTTATTTATGACATAATGATGATGTAGTAATTACCTTATTAACGAATGATTAAAATGATTGATATTACAAACATAATAATAAATTAAAATTGAGACTTCTTATTAATTAAAATAATTTTATTTGTTAATATGTCATGTTAGGGTTGATTAAATATTTTTTTTGAAGTGATAATGTTGTTATGACTTTATCAAATACAAAATACTCAGTACTGTAAATGTTCACATATATGAGTATTCAAAATAAATACAATTTTATTAATTGATATAATATTCATAAAAATATAATGATCTTCCAACGTAATTATATAAGGTTTGATATATAAATAATGAACCACTTGGGGTTATCTTTTATTTTTATGGTATGTTAATTAACCTTTTATTATAATAATACAAGAACACATGGTTAAATATAAACTATTTAACTAATAGTTAAATAAAAAAGATAAGGATATTATAGTGACCTAAACCTGTCTAAAACCTATTGATTGAGTGTTTTTAGACCAAATACCTCATTATCATTTAAATAAATCCTTTTGGGGCAATTATAAACCGAATATTATTTTATAGTAAAATAATATTCCAGGCTTTTCCTAAAGTGACCCTCACCTATCATTTAAAATGGTACTTATCATTCTCTCAAAATCACACCACCAAATCTATTTGGCTCAGACAAAACCTTCTCAAATATACTCCCAACTACCCTAACTTCAACTTAAATTCCTTACTTTGATTATAATCTAACCCAAAGAGCCATTTTAATCAAATCATTTGGAGGAATACGAAGAAGATGTAATTATTTATCACCTCTTTCAATGTTTTTTTTCTTAAAATTCCTCGTTATTTGTTGTTTCCATACAAAAATAATTACTCAAGTACCTTATAAATACTATGATGTTATAAAAAATATTGTACAACCATATTCATTTTTCAATCCATCCAATAAATGACAAGTCTCCATACGTTCGTACGTACAACTTACAATCTCCATGTCGTGGTGTAGTTTGTTATTCAACACTTCATTATTTAGATGGGTATAATAAGGAGTATATATTATTTAAATAATAAATAAATAATGTTAATTATTGTTTATCTAAGATATAAAATCCATTTAAATACGATTTAATAATCAATAGAACGGTATTTTCGCTCGTGTGTCCGTACGAATTACCGTCTCCATTAATGCGGGGAGATTCATTCCCCATAGTAACCATTCAACAATAATTATCATTATATGATTAAAAATAATATTTAAAGAACTTAATATCATTCTTGATATGAATCTAATATATCATATCCATAAAAAACCTTACTTGGGTGACAAAACATATAAAGTAAAACGAATCAGTTAACACCCAGAATAATGATACTACTGAAATATTATTAACAAAGCAATTTTAAAATATAATATATGATATCATATTTATTTATGTGTTTTTTGTATAATTTAATAAAAATTATTTAACTGTTATACATAATTTTAACCTATCCTTGTCCAAGGAAAAGTACAATGTAATGGTTAATTTCAAATCTCTTTATTATCTGAGGTGTTTATATGTAAATATCTACTAAGACCTCTCTATCATCCACATCTATGTTTCTTAAAAACGTATTTCAAAACATTTTTTCAATATAGTAGAGTATGGTTTATTGTCATTTACACACTAGTCATACTTTTTATGAAATGGTTTGAAAGAAATATTTCCATCACTTTCTAAACAAGGTACTTTATAACATTTTCAACGAATTAAGGTAAGAATGTTTTTTAACTTATATGGTCGATGAGACTATTTTATTCCATTATAATACCTTTTAAGTATCCCTTACATGATTATATGAATATTTTCAAAAACAAATTTCATTTATAATTATGTGTCTTTTAAATGATTTCAAAATAGAAAGGGATATTCCTCTCAAATAATTTTGATTTCATCTATGTCAACATCCATTGATGGATTTTAAACTCGTTTAATGTTGATTTGTTATGATAAAAATATCCATATTGTATTGAATGTTTTTTATGTGTTTGACTATGGATGCGTTATTTTTATATCATTCCTGGTTTATGGTTAAAGTATTTACATTTTGTACGGTAGTTTTAATATGAATGCTTATGTTATGTTTCATCCTATTTATATGAGGAATGTATTGGACTTAATATGTGACGAGTGGATCCCTCTATAGCTCCTTGATATATTGGTAGGTCTCATTAGACAAACTAGTGTCTTGGAATAATTCCGTGACAAAATCTTATTTTTATTCTTTGCACGAGTCCTGGACTATGTGGTTTTGATGTCCTATATTATGCATTCAATCATTATAAAATTGACTATTGATATTACATGTGATAATTTGACTTGAATAATATCATTGTGAATAATTAAATTGAATTATTTGATTTATCTATTCCATATTATGTTGAAATTTATGTTTAAAAGCCTTTTTTTGTTTTACATTTCCTTAAATGTTTATGCTTATTTATGAATGTTTTTGCTATATTATTATCCTTACTGATCACCTGACCTCACCCCTTTCTATGTTTTATTTTTTACCATGATGCAAAGAATTATATTATGACCGACAAACTGGGATAGTATAAGAGAGATGAATGTTTTCAAAGTATACATAAAGTTGTTATTTTTAAGTTCATAATATAATGTAAAACTTATGTTTGTATCTTGTACTTCCAAGGCTACTAAACCTATCGGTCTTTTGGAATTCGATCCCTTGTGATTATGCCAATGTTATTTAATAATGAACATACTCTGAGTAACTACGGTCGGGGTGTTACTATCATATTTATGGTTCCCCTATAGTACTTTTACTACGTGAGTATCCTTTTTGGGAATAAAATTATCTCAACAGTCTAAGATACACACCATATGATTTTCATTAGGGATATCAACTTCCAAATATTCCAACTCATTATATAGTACATGTTATTGATTTGGTATGTACATCATCATATGGGAACCATGGAATTTATCATGTACCTGATAAAGGTTTGGTGGGAGTGCCATTTTATGACCAGGGGGCTTAGCATTCCCAATTTCCAAAATATCATGTCTCCCTTACTTGGAGATATATAGAGAAATACATTATCAATAATTATAAACTCCATGTATCATCATAAATTTTCATCATAGCCCTTCTACCAACATATAAAATTATTAAAGTGTGGTTGAATAGTCTTAAACATTCTTATAATTTAATCAATGACATATAATCCCAATAGCTTGAGTTCACCAACCTCATCTAACATGGAATTGTTCAACATATCCTCCCATTAAGGGATCTATAATTAGTTATTTGGATGGTTGAATGAAATTTATTATTGTTTGAGATCTTAAAAAGAGTAATATTTTTATCCCATCATACATTGAAGTCCATAGAGCATTAAGTAAACATGTATTCTAGTGTCTGAATAGTTTTCTCTAAATTGACATTAGATTGAGGGTGATAATTTATAATATAGTTTAACTCATTATTTAGATCATTTTAAATAATATTTTAGAAAATTTTATTAAACCTTGGATCATGTTCAAATACAATCGACTGTGGTGTTTCATGAATCCTTTCATCCTCTCTAATGTATATCATTTCATGTTGATCGAGTGAAAATTTCTCTCAAATTTCAATGAAGTGAAATATCTATATAATATAATCTACAAAATACCTTCTAGTATTATTTCCTCTTTATGTATTTATAAGACTAGTGATAGATTCCTTGGTGTTTTTTCCTTTTCCATGTATTTATGGATAGTATCTACATCATCCTCTTAGAATTTTTACATAAAACCTTTACTTTCTAAAATACCATAATTTTTTTGTATATTCTATGATCACCTCCTTTATATTGTACCACTAATTAGTTTCTTAGAGATATTGATACATCTATATCCTCCCTGGGTGTATGGATAAAGTCGTTCTATGTGTATCATTCAATAAATCTATCATTATCTCTATATTTGATGGTATAGATAGACATTACCCAAATATTAGATCTCCATCACTATGAATTTTTATTTTGAGGATTTAACCTTACATATAACTTCCACCTTCTTCTGAATTTCATTATAATATCTTTATAAATCCTTTACCCTCTCTAGAATCCATTCCTCTGAAGACAATTGTTAAAATAGTGATGAAATACCTTCATTTTTATGACCATGTTAATCCTTTTAAAATATATGAAGACTGGATCCTTCATAACACTAATCATTGATAATTTTTTCATACACACACTACATAAAGAATCTTACACAATGTTTTTCCCATATCAAGATGGTAATGGATTTATTAGTCATGTTACATGATCATTTATTACCATATTTTATTGTGTGTGTTATGATCATTCTTTTTGAATTTATATTTTAGGATCTTACGATTCGTATATATTATATACTTCTTCTACTAGAGATGATGTTACATGAATTTCAATAAATAGATCACTACATCCAATAGTGGATAATGTGCTGGATAGTTCTATTCAAAAATATTTCACTTCCATGAGTAGCATATTATCACATTTTCATTTTTCATCAATACACAACGAATGTCTGTTTTTGAAGCAATGTCATGTACAATGAAAATATTCACACATGGTGAAAAAATAAGGACTTTTGTACTGATAATACTCTTTTTCAACACCATAAATCACTTTTCACATTCGTTGGTCTGTAAAATCTTCACTAACTTCAATGATATCTTGGTTATCGGGTTCTCCAATCACGATATGTTTCTATAAAATCTTTTTTTTATGCATCACATCCAAGGAAACTGTTGATAAAATTTATAAATATAGGTACAGTGTTTACTATAATTTACATTTCATTAGAAGGGTCTAAAAATATCAATTTTTGAGGTAAAATATTCTAGATGATTCATACTCCATGCGTCCAAAACTCAAATTTAGTATACATTGCATATAATTTCACATTTCCAAAGGTATTTAGAATAGTATTCAAATTATATTCACTCTCCTACTTTCTTTTGGATTATTTCATAGTATCACCTCTAAAAACATCCATATTTTTTTAAGATAATCAATATTGGTTGTATTCCATAAATATACCAAAATTTCTATAAAATTATTATGTTTAAAATGAATTAATTTGAACTCATAATTTCTATAGCAAGATTTAAAAGAAGTAATGGAAATTTCTTCCTTATTGACCCTTAATTTGTGATATCATAGCCATAGGCCCCCCTCAGAGAAAAATTAGGGGTCATGTAGTTTATCTAATAAGTCTTATAACCATGGTTGGGTGTACTTGTTCTCTATTATCATTATATTGTGTTCTGAATAATTAATATTGAACTACATTTTCCCAACTATATTTTAGATGATGATGATCATCACACCACATAGTGAAGCTCTTGGGGATATAAAACCATTTCCTAGATTCTCTAATAGCTGAATCTTGGGTTTTTATAACTCAATGGTTTCAATTTTTTATGTAGTTGTTGGTATGGTTAGAGGACTTGCAATAAATTTTATTGAGAGATCAACATCCTAGTGAGGGGTAAGACGTTGAAACTCTTTGAGGAATACTTCAATATAATCCATCCAAATAGGAATGTCTTCAAGAATGATCCTATCAATTATTTCAATCATTTTGGATATATTTTCTCACTCTTAAGACAATTATATCCAAACATGAACATAATTATTTTAAGGATATTTGTCCACCTACTCCCATTTGTAGAGAATCAGAGGATTAATTAGGAAATGGTGAGATATCTCACATATGTAATATATGATCTTAGATTCATATTATAAAATCCATTCCATTCCCAATATAGATTCTAACTCCATTAAAGGAAGTAATATAGAATTTAATAGAATATTTAGTACATGAAAATTGATTGGGAAAGAGTTTTATTCTTGGGATGAATGAATTTATCCATTATCTATTCTCATAGAGATTTTAAATTCCATGTTTTGGGTTTTTTTAACTGTTATTATAAACATGGTCGAGCACAAGAGTCTCAGCCTAGTTGGTGAGGACTCAGCAAGTGCGTCCAAGAGTCCCAGGATCATAAACAAGAAGAGACAAATTTTCTAGGTACTGTAGTAGTAATGTAAGAGGCACTATAGAATTACTATAACTGTACTATATCAAGAAATTTGGAAGGCACTGTTTGGTACTATATCATTCAGAACTATTCATCTGTTTGGGATTTTGGGCCACTGGTTTGGGCATCGGGTCCTTTATGTCCTTTGGTCCACCCTTGGCACTTGGGTCAATAAGGATTCTGAGCCCCCTCAAGGCCATCGATCCAGCTTAATGTCTTAGGTCCACCTTTAAGACTTTGATCCACCTGAAATTGTGTTTGAATGGTCAGTCAGACTATACCAAGATTAGACACCAGATGGGGAATAGGGTTGGGGTATTCACCTAATCTGAAGCTAAGAGGATTTCCAATAATTAGAGGGTATGAACTTCCATCTAGACAAGCCTGTGCATGCCCAAGATATCCTTTCCGACCAATCCATGCAATGGTGGAATACTGATATCACAATAAAGAAGCTAGGGAGTAGTAGTTCCAAGTATATTCTTTATATTTCTTAATACCCACGGGTCATGTAATCTTTATGCCTTCGGGACCTGTAAGGGTTCCCCCTCATCCCTTGAAGGGGGGTTATTGAAATCAATAAAAATAGATGGCCTTAGAGCCATTGGTTATAAACAAGGTAGATATTAATGAAGGTACAAAAACATATTCCAAAAGTGTATTCCTCATTCATGTATGAATGACTATCATATATATCATTGCATAATTATTGGGGTCCACCTTAGTAGTTGTGATATCATATTCCATTCCTTGTTCTCTAGAACATGGAGGATATTTTTATTTTATTATTATTTTCTCTAAACTTTGGATTATGAAATTATGTTGAATAATGATCTAGTTCCTCGTTGTTGAAACACTATATAAGAAGCTAAGTGTTGATCAGAACCTTTTTTTCTTCTTCTGAATTATTTGTCTTGTTCATTTAACTGATGCAATGATTATCCAGATACCCAAATTTTCCACATTTGAAACATCTCTTCATTCCAATAATATAGTTTTCATGTTTCTTTTTCCCATACTTTTTATATGTAGTATGTTCGATTATCTTTCCTCCATGTTATTTAGCAACTGATCGTATCGAATAAAATTATATTTTAACCATTTTATCTATAGGACTGTGATACGACTATGTGTCTCAAATCAACATCTTAAACCTGATGTAATAATATGAATGTCTTCATTGCCTCGAAAATCTAAAATCTCTAATTCTTTTCAATGACAATGATTTATTTGAAAAAATAAATGATCCACCATTACATTATTGTTGATGAGAAATATATATTAATAAACTATAAGCCTTTTGATGTTTTCCTCATATGATCTGAGTGGCTCATCTTCCATTTTTTTGTTCTGAGGATCTACCTCTCCATATTATGACACATGGTATAAGGAAAATATTTATTGAAACATTTCCATGAGTTTATACCATTCACTAGAATCAATTTCCTCTTCTGAATTTTTGTTCATGATAAGTGTCCACCACTGATCAGCTTCTCCCTCAATGAGATAAATTACCAGCACAAATATATCCTTCATTGAGCATTGGAGGATAGATAATATCATCTTAATTGATTTAATCCACTATTACAAGATGATAGGATTAGAAAATCCACTAACTGATGGATCCATTTGTAGTATAAATGACTATACTAAATCATTCTTCTTCTATGGATGATGAATGTGTTTTAAATGGTTCAAGATATTATTCTTAACATGTGCTAGTTAAGTAAGAAATACAATAATGTTATAATATACTACTAACATAGGGATCTGATTATCATTGGGGAATTCATAGGGGAATTCATCACAATACCTATCATGTTTGTTTTTCATGGTAACTCTTAATTCACACTATTAAATAAAAAATATAGGAATATAGTGAAAAATAAATGGGAAACATATAAAAATTTAAGGAATAACTTATAAATTATAATTATATCTATATTTATGATTGTCTATTTTTTAATTGAGGTTATTCAAGGTATCATTTAATATTAGGTTTTCTAAAACAAAAATTTTTCTAGGTCCATTATTGGGGATCCTAAGGAGTTTAGGAATTTCAGAAAACATATACCCCATGAGTGAAAAACCAGGGGTTCTGTTTGGTATATTTTTCATAAACTAGGTAATGATTATGTCAAATCCCAAAGTACTGATTTTGGACTCATTACCCCTAGGTACAATATTGTTAAATCTATATACAGTTGTAGAATCCACATTGGGATGTCATTTCATTATAATCACTCACTTTATCCTTCATCAGAATTCATGGATATTTTCCTATAATTAGAACAATAATTAAGGTTCTAATTAATTATTCTATACCAAATCACCAAAAATAACTAATCCTTAATATGGTACAAACTATAAAAACACAATATTTATACACCTATTATTACATGATTTGTTTAAAAAATATCCAATATCTGTAAACCATAGATCACTAGGCATAGTGAATTTGTAAGACTATGGTCATTATACATAAATAAGAATCTATATCATTAAATCCTTATTTTATTCACCAAAATGAGATCTTAAATCCATCTGAGATATTAAAACTATAAAGGATAAACTAGGGAATATATAAAAGAATGGTGCCATCTCAAAAGACTAGTGTGGTACATGATAAGGAAAAAAAATTTGGATTCAAATGAATAAGATGATAACAGAAAAGAAAATTCTCATGGGTAATCACATTACATAATAACATATGTATAATGGTTTCAAAATATCATTGCAACATAAAAATTATAGTAGAGACATATAACAAGACAAGAACACGACTCAAGGATATCTACCCATACTATATACCATGGTGTAAAAATACCATAATGGATTATGTTTAACCCAAATATGATACACAAAATCCCAAGAGTCAAAATAATTAACAAATAAATTCGATCCCTATATAGTTGAAAAAATATAACACGTTTTTGATTATTTTTTCCAAAATAATGAAATCGATAATAACGTATAACATAATAATTACCTATGGAGATAAAAATGGGTGAATAAACTTTCCTCATATCATAATTAAAAGAAATTGTATAATGGTGGATTTTGAGAAATAAACAAAAGCCATATATCACCTTGTGAAAGGAAGAAATAATTTGTTAGGTATATATTTGAGATATATATATATATATATAATTTAGATGCATTGGAAAAAACTAATGAGAGAGAGATAATTTGAGTTAGTGGGATAATGGTTTTCAAACAAAGTAAAGGGTGCATTAAAGTGATCCCTTATATTGACCATGACTCATCACATGCACTTTATATCATTCTAAATAATAATAAAATATAAATTATTTAATATAATATTAAATATTTTCAATTTTATTATTCCTTATTTTTTATTTATTACCATGCTTTATTGAATTACATAATCATTTTGGTTCATGTTGAGGTGTTTTGATACATTTCTACTCATATGGCCAAAATCACTTTTGAAAGTTCACTACGATCAATGATATTTTAATTTCATCATCTCAATAGTAATAATAAAAAAATAATCTCATTTATAAGAAAAATATACCTTTAAAAACAATCATGAATTTTGTTTATGAAAAATGAACTAAATTTCAATAATGGATACGGTATGCCATACATGCATATGTGTAATGATTTTATTTTTCAATGATCCTGATTAAATGAAGGTAATTATTATTTTTTCTTTTCTATAATTATAATTATAAGACAAATTTTATACTTTTTATTTAAATAAAATTATATATAATATATATGAGACATGGTAATGAATAATGAATCACAAAACTTAGTTGAGATAATCCATACTTATGCTCGAATGACGTTATCATTTTTATGTAAGTGGAAAAGAATGAAAACATCTGATATTTTAATTTTATAAATTGATATTTATTGATATATATGATGAATATTATATATAAATAGTAACTCCATCATTATAAATAGCCATTAGTGGCGATGATGGATAATGAATTACATCGGTTCATGTGGTCGTAGTTCTCCTGACACTTGAACAATCTGTTTGGTCCACATTTTATCAAATTCAATTAAAATTTAGGTAATTAAATTTACATAATAACATATTATTAAATGGGATATATTTGTTTTATTTAATAAAAATGGTGGAATAAAATTTTACAGATGAGTAATAAGAAATAAAAAATTCTTGATTAATAATTATACCACTTCTTCGGATAACCATTGAGGGTTTACAAAAAAAGAATCCCTAAAATGGTTTTATGATAAAAAAATGAAATTTAGGAATTGGGTATGTATTTAAGGATTTTTTTATGATTGGATAAAACAAAAGGATATTCATGATTTTTGATGAGATAATATGAGGGGTGATTTTATTTGTGGTGGAAACTTCCCACTTGGACATTTCTTAATAGAATATCAAATAATAAATTAATTTATATGATATATTCATCTAATTCTCCATATACTACATTTTGGAAAAATATATGGCCAAAATATTTCCATAAAAATTATTTATAAGTGATTAATTGGAATACATACCCTTGTTATTGAGTATATCCCTTGGTAAACTTGTTTTAACCTTAATATTAGAAAATAATTGTTACAATTTTTACTATTAATTATGAAAAGAAATTATGGTGAACTTATTACCTGATTTTGATTTTTAGAATTGATTTTTTTAAATCCGTTCTATCAATTTAAATTCAAATAAGTTTCCAAATATAATTTAAAAATCATAAAATATGTGAAAATGGTGTTTTTCAAGAATGTATTTTTTGAGAATAATTTGATCTTATATTATCTCTATAATTAGTAATACTTATAGGAAAAATATAAATTTATATATATGAAACTTATAAATTTCATTTAAATCATACTTCATTTGTGGTAATCCAAAATAAATAAAATGGAGAATCATTATTCACTTCCAAATATTTCTAAGAAAAATGCTTGTTTTATCCTTAAATAGATTATACTGAAACCAATATAAAGCTAATTAAAACAAAAAATATTTTATTGAGTACAAATTAATAATACTTATTTAACTTTTAAATAATATTCAAATCAAAATGGTACATTTATATTAATTAATTTATTCAAAATAAATGATAGTTTTAAAAAAATTATATAACATGAATCACTGAAAAATAATCTTTCACTAAAACAAAACCATTATATAAATTCAATTTTTTAAATGATTATTTAAATAAATAAAAACATTTTTTACAATAAATGTGTAATTTTTTTTAATATAAATTAATAATATTTTCCCACCACAAAAAAATGAAAACATTCTTAATTTAAAATAATTTTTAAATAATTATATGAAATTAGACAAAATTGATTACAAATTTTACAATATATTTATATATATAATATGTTGATGTATAATTTTTAAAAATTGGTTATTATATTTCATACCTCTAATATTAATGAAAATTATATAATGTTAATATTTAAATAATTCTGGTTTGATGGGGATCTCTTTTCTTTGATTCTTACACTGTCAAGCATTGTTTTATTTTATAAAACATGGGGAGTTACATTACACCTTTGATGAAATAATTACATTTAATTTGAATTATAAAATTATAAGTAATAAATTCCAAATGTTTTATTTAATCACTACGAAACAATTTTGGTTGAATT
This sequence comes from Viscum album, assembly GCA_963277665.1. NCBI lineage: Eukaryota > Viridiplantae > Streptophyta > Magnoliopsida > Santalales > Viscaceae > Viscum > Viscum album. Next base: position 810,466,199 of record OY728122.1, on the reverse strand, counting down.
GTATATAGAATTTCGATGAAAATTTGTCCAAAACCCCATGAAAATGTATAATTATAGAAAATAACTTATGTTAGAAAAACATTCTATGATAAAATAAAAATAGATAGTGGTAGTTCATGGGAAATATGGAAAATTTACATCCTGAGGTTCGCAAGAAGTGGATTAGTTTTTTGTTACATCGAATCATTGAAACTTCTCTGCATAAGGTTTTGGTAAATAATGACTACAATTAAATGTTGGTTATAAAAAATATTTTTGGCACTTGAAATATTGATGGGACCATAGGTGGGTGGTCAATTCTAGTTTATATAATCAAAATTTTGTAATAAATGGTATCTTCCCCATGCGGATAAAGGATGAGTTTATGATTTTGTTTTAAAATAATAGATGGTGGGTTTATACAAAAGTGATTAAGATATATGATGAATTCAAATGATAGTTATGATGGTTATGAATTAATATGGATATTACTAAATATATATTTTTGTGATTGAAGTTTTAATACATAATGGTGAATTTTTAGTTTCCTATGAGTCTTTTAAAATCTTTGACATTAGTGACTTGGTAGATGATCATGCCACAATGGATTTTGTTTTGTTTAAAATGATTATTCTGAAATCGATATGTATTATAAATTATTGTGGATAGTATCTTGATGTCAACTTAATTTTTACCCGTTCAACTGATGTTTTAAAAATCATATCATTAAAATAATTACATGAAATATGTTGTTATGGTATAAAGAGTTCCTTTCTCTATCATGTCAAGTATATATCTATAATTGAAATTAATATTTTTGAGTGAAATATAAAGAGTGATTAAAAATATTATTAATATATTATTTTTGTGCCGTATTTTTAATACTGATAAATTCTAATAGATTATTGAGACATTGGATGATATTTATTTTTCAGGTGTGTTGAATTTTGGGGTATCATTTTACTTTAGTGTAGTTGATTTACAACCGTTGATATAATGCATTGATTCATATTACTATGCCTAAAGTTTTGAATAAAATATTATTTAATTCCCTAAGGTGTTAAGTGGAACCATGAGAAATAACTCTCTTGTTACCATGTTTAGTAAAATAGATTTTTCATGTAAAAAAATGAAATTTTATCAATGGAAATTCCCTTCTTATAATTTTTCATATCTTGCAATATAGAAAAAATAACATGCACAACATGATGAAATGAATGATAATTTATTATATTAGTTTAAAAATTACATTTATATGATTAAAATATTCATATTAATTAAAAATATTACAATGGGATGAGAAAAGAAGAATAAGATAAATGAAAATTGAAAATTAAGATCTCATTTGTCCCCTAGAATAACATCACTCTCTAACAGCACTGTAGAAATAATAAAAAATATAAAAAACATAATATTCATCTTGAAAATAAATAAATATATATATATATATTATCTCGTGAGAAAATAGAAGTCAGTGAACAATTAATGATATATGGGTAATTTTTTGGAAGTGGGATCCCATATTAAAAATATAAATATAACTCTATGAATAGTAATATGACCATTAAAATAGTAACCTGACTGTTGGAATAGTAAACTAGCCATAAGGAATATTAACCTTAAATTTATAATATTATCCACACTTATGGAAGTAATAAAATAATATTTAGGTATCTTATACAATGAAAATGTCACATATTTATATCATGATACAAGTAAATGAATGTTTTAAAAATGATAAAATAATTGTTCATATTTTTTATTAAACAAATATGTGTTATTTTCATATTTATAAAAAATTAAATTAATAAAATGATTTTTTTTTTCATAAAATGTTTTTATAAATTAATATTAATCAATATTATTATGAAAATTTAATTTTATTATAACTTTTGAAATTTTCTAAAGACTCCAAAATTTTATCTTAAAACCTAAATTCGATTTTTAAACTAAATGAGTACATTACAAGAATATTGATATTAAATTATTTATAAAATTACTATATTAAAATGTTTTTATTTTTTAGATTCTATATGTTCAAAATTTAGTGGGGTTGTTTTTTTTAAATTTTATAAAATATTTTAATTTGCTATGAATATCTAAATATATTATTTAGAAATATAAGGTAGATATAACAATATTAGAGTCATGGATTATGTAATCACCACTTATTTAGAAACCACATGTGTTATTATCTTTTGATAGTCCAAATAATCAATAATATAGGTACAATAAAGCATATATAATAAGATAATAAAAATATCATTCAAAAAAAGACCGATCTTCTCCCCTTAGGATTGCCATCTGTCGTAACTTCATCTTCCTATAGGACCTCGAAACATTCTGAGACAGGGGGGGTCGAATCTGGGTGTCTAATTTTTCATATAATGTGTTGATATTTTTCTTACAATTTTAGGAACTAGTTGATCATATATGATGGTTATTTTGATTAATTTAAACATTTTCATGCATAGAAACTACAAAACTTGTTTACATGGTTCAACACTAACGGCTAGTGTGAGGAGTATCCACCGACAATGTTTTTGCAGTACATAAATACAATAAAATTTACTATTTTTATAATATATATGTTCTGACATAGTCACATTATTCCAAGAACACATCCTTTACATGATTTTAGGGATAAGACATTGCATCCCTCAGAAAACTGTTGTCAACTCCCCTAACTCACTGACTTCGGTTTACATATATTATCAACATGGAGGTCTCTTCAATAGTTACCCAATAAATTATTTTTCCATGACTAGAAATATAATCTACATTTTTAGTACACTTAAGTTGACGAACATTGAATTCATTGTTCACTTATACATGATGTTCATATATGTTGTTCACAGAGATCCTTTGTGGTCTTCACAACCTTCAAGAAGGTAACTATCATCGAAGATAATAAAAATTTATCACAAAATACCACATTATCAAGAAAATACTGTTCCCTAGATACATAATAATTTTCCATGATTCATATAGTCTTTTTCTCTTTCTCAATATCACATTGAATAACTGATTTGTGAAGCTATTAGACTTCGTGAATTCACAGTGATTCAACATTTTCTCAAAAAATTAATACTGAATGAAGCCAGTGTATCCTCATATGTATAGGATCAAAATATCACATGTAGCAGAATCCAAAAGTGTATTTTTCATTAACCATCAACAATATATTTGTGATGTTCCTCCATTCACCAAGATCAAGTGATATTTTTCATAGTTATTGGGATCACCATCCACCAAGTACACATTCACGAAGCTCAAATTCTCATAGTAGTGGAGATCACCACGAAATCATCATGCACCAATAAAGATGCATATCTTAATAAAGGTGATACTTTTTTAAACTTAGTCTCTTTTAAACCCAAGTAATTACCGTATTTATGAATATTTTATTATAGATAGCAACATTTCACGATTCTAGCCTCTTCCTCCATATTTTGATTCCAAAAATTTGGAAAACAATGGGAAATGATTGAAATGTCATTCTTGTAGTCTTATTTAATTATAATATCACTTTCCATGAAAACTATCAGAATATACCTGCATGGATTGAAAACAATCATAAATCACACTCTATTTTTATCAAGGAAATACCTTGTCTATAAAACTTCTCACACCTTATAAGGCTTGTATCTTCCAATTTTATTCCCAATTATCATATCAATACTCTTCCCCACATCCATGTTCTTGTTGTCTCTTCTAAAATTCAAATCCATGATTCCTTACATGGAATCCCAATAGGTGACATCCAAAGGGGAATGTAAATACCACAAGTTATTCATTTAATTTTAATTCCTCCACATCCTCCAAAAAATAATATTCAATATATAATAACTCCAATATCATATATATAATGCTATGTTATAATTATAATTCAATATCTAACATCCATCATATCCTCTTCCCCTATAATTCAAAATACAAAAGTGTTGTTAATACAATATCATCTCAACAAGAAAATGGATGATTAGTTTCCATTTCCCATTTCCACTTAATCTAATGTGTAAATTTAGTTATATTTTTTTATAATGACCTAAAAATGTAAATTATATATTTTTTCACATTTTTAATAAGAATATTTTCATAATATTCAATAAAATGATACTGTATATTCATAGTCTATAAAACCACCAAAATAAACAAACCATATAAGATTAACATTTTTAGTAAATAGATCATCCATATATCAGAACAAAAATGAAATATGTGACAATTAATATTTATTAATTTACATTAATTCCATTTAATTTCACTTTAATATTTTTCATCAAATTGACAAGAAAATAAAAAATAATTCACAAGTTAAAAAAACATGTAACCTTTGTCTAATGTCCCAAATAATAATGAAATTGACCTTTATATATCATTAAAATTACATAAATGGGCAGAATTTTTTTAAAATAAATTTAAAATAGTAGAAAATTATTCAAAATTAATTAATTAACTAATTTAGTTTTATTATCTATGAAATTAATTGAATGTACAAAATGATTCCGGAACATATGTTAATGGATCTCTCTAAAGAACCCTTTTTCTTTAGGTTAAGAAAATTCTCACTATAACTCTTTTCCTCTATCTCTATTTGATGTTATGAATTGGTTCAAAATTAATTATGGTTTTCTTTTACATATCTTTCTTTATTATTCTACCTTCTTTTTGAAATGTTAGTACATGACATGGGATCATTTCTCAACTTCCTTCTTAATGATATATGCTTGATTATGAAATAAGGAAGGATTATTCACCACATTTCAATCAATGGGTATTTCGTAGGTTTATCGATAACTATTTATTTCATTATTTTTCACACATATTTATGTATATATTATTATGGTTTCACCTAAATTGTTTTCTAATTCATTAAGTAATGTTTTTGTTTCATCATATGATATTTTTTGGATCATGGAGTAAACCTAATATATTATTTGAATATATCCCCCAAGTGACGTTGTCATTGAAAGTATATATAAATTATGTTTATTTCTTGTTTTTATTTTTAAATTTTTTTTATATTTTTGTGATCTTATGATACCATGATCTTATGTTATTCATCCATGTGAGCCTAATATTATATGATATCATGTTATACCGTTTACAATCTTGTTACTCTTAGTTTTCATGTTTATTCTCTTACCTATATTCTTATCTGTCCACTTTTTTAAAGTATTCTCTATATAAACCCATGAATTTTTATGATCTGAGAGGGATTTATCATATCACAATAGAGATTTATATAATGTAATTTTATTTTAGTTTCATCTTGATTTATTAAGAATGTACCCTTTTAGAGACACTATGCCTCACTATATTTAGACAGTATTTCATGGATGGATAAGTTAAAAATCATGTAATAATATTTTTAAAATGATTGGGAAACTATATTTGGTTAAAAATTATGGTCTACTTATTTTTGTGTTAGATACTATAATACGTTTGAAAGTTCACCTTTCTATTTAAGTAGGCCTTTTTTCAACCATTCATTTTAAGCACAGATACATGATGATTAGGGATAAGGAAAAATGTTTCATGATTAAAAATAGACTCTTTTGTGGATCCATTATATTGGGATGGATTATCTTGGTAGTGTCTTGGAGACTGTGTATGTTGTCTATCTTAGAGCAATTATGAGGATATTTTTATATTATTTTATTTTCCATTATGTACTCCAACGTGAATGGTCAGCCTAATGGTTGAAACATGTTGTATATATGTCCATAATGTTTGGGAATTTATAAAATTTCATTTATTAATATAGCTTGATTCTATTTTAGTTTATTTCTTTCTTTCAGACACTGATTATTTACAACTTGGAATATATTTGGTTAATTTTTTTGATTTATACTCTAATATGAAGGGAATAGACTTCCCTATGTCACACCCAATGTTATCACTGCTAGTTAGTGGCCTCTGGTGTATTAGTAGTGATGATTGAGGTCTTGTATAAAAATGAACCAAGCATTAGATTAGTGAAATTTCGACTGGGACATTCCACCCAATTACACATAGAAACTCTCATTGGTCAAGAAGATGGGAGGTTAGGATTAGAAAAAACTTTTTAGGGGAATTATTGTCTACTATAGAACACTCTTATATATTTAATATATTTTCATGAACTCCCCCAAATCCTAATATGGGATTACATACAATAATATATTGATAGGTTGTTTATTCCTTCTATTTGAAAATGGGGTTCTATTATTAATAATTATTTTATATATTAGAGGTTCTTTATCTCATTCCTCTCATATCATATAAATGGGTAACATATTGTATTTTAAAATCAAGATACCATGAACTATTGATTTTGTTGATTTCTATTGAGTTGGTTGGTGACTTGGAGGATAGATTGATCTTTTATAAGGAATCATGTGTATCTAGTTAGAAAAGGAATTAAAACCCATGTCGTTAATTTGATAAAGATTAGGGTCATATAATTGGAATATACATTGCAGTTTAACATAATATTTGAATAATTAAATGATTAAAGATAGGCATTTGGTATGGATAATAAGACTTATAAATTTGTACCATGTATCATTCTTATAATAGGAATAAGAATTTTTATAGTTTAGTTTTCCCTCAATCTAAACATGGGTAGGGGTAGTTAATTACTATTTGTGAGGTTTATATCCTCATAATTTAACAGTATGGGAATGTCATTGGGATATAAACCAGGAGTGATTCAAACATATTTAGGCAGTTATATAAATCAATTAATGATGGTTTACACACTGATGTTTCCCATATTAGGGTAATTTTTTGGTGCTATTGATACATCACTGAAAAATACCTAATATCGTATGACTCATACTCAGGGTGATAAATAAGCGATATTATGTAACAAAAATCACTACATATGGATGTGGTTCTTATGCACTATGGATTCCCTGATGTGGTGTTCTATTTAGAGCTTGTACATTAGGAAGGTTTCCTATGTATCCTTCCTATTTTAGGAATCAGATTCCTTAAATAACATTATGTTTCTTAATCCCATGATAGATGAGGAATAATGATAGACCATCTTGGAGTGCCTCCTACAAATGAGAGTAAATGGACTATCAAGGGCTTACACTGAATTGGATTCCCAAAGGATGATACCCAACCCCTATCCATAGATAGATAATGAGAGGGGACCATGAGTGGATGACTAGGTATTCATGGATGACATTATAATCCCATAATACCCATATGGTTTTATGAGTTCCCATACCAAGCCTATTATAGAAACATCCCATATGATAGTTTATTTCACAACCAAAGACTCATGGTCCAAGGTTACATGGTTCAAGAGAACATGCCATTGTATTCCTACTAGACATATCTGAAATGTCTAAGGGTGTTTGTTAAACATATATATGGATTCAACCTGACATATCCAAAGTGTCCATATGAAATTTCCATAAGTGTCTTCTTGACATGTATAGAGATCTATCTTACATGTAAATGGTGTATTCATAAATTTTCCATAGAATGTATTTGTCATTTTTAGGGTTCATCACATGAGAAATGATAACATGTCTATGGAATACTGCATGATTAAGGATGAAATGCCTAAATGTGGTCATTTTATTGAGTTAACATGTCCATAGGGATTAGTGTGACAAAGATGAACTATTCCGTGGTTGGCGTGGGGTCAAGGGGACATTACCAAAGGATTTTTTTTAAAGGGTCACATCTTTGAAGGTTGTAATGTGATCAAGATAACTTGTATGAGATGTATAGTGTTGCTGGTCTAGCATATTTGAAGGACTTAATGTTATCTGGATGGATGTTCTAGAGGAATTTATATTAATTAACTAAAATATTTATAGGTATTCTCATTATATAAATATCATTTTTGTGGGTCAACACATGATCTAGTTAGAAATTCTAGAGGTCATCAAATGAAATGGATGACATGTATGGAGGTCATCGTATGATCCAACTGGCAGGTCTGGATGTTGTCTTATGAACTAGATGACATGTCTGGAGGTCATCGCAAGAGCTTTATGACATCTCTAAGAGCTGTATCATGACCATAGTGATATATTTGGAGGATTTAATGCAGTTAGGATAACAAATACAGAAGTTCCAGTAAGTGCAAGATGACAATTCTAGTGGACATCATGCGATCAATCAAAAAATCACATAATCTACATGAATCTTTCACATGTATATTAGTGCTTACATTTTCTCATGAAAAACCTGTTATTTCTACCATTTATTTCATAAGTGGATAAATTTTTCATGGATATAATGGTGAGGCCACACATGATCAATATGACATGTGGAAAATACTTTTTGTCATCCATTAAACATTCCAAAATCCATATACATTTACAATTGGGTGGTAAAACGAAGCATAAAACTATATGGTGTAATACTTTAATTCATTCTCTAAGATTTACTAGGTTTAAGTATCTTGTTATAATGTGATTCCTTTCTTGAAAGTATTCCCTTTCATTAACATTACAAGGTATTTTTTTCAATACTAGGGGGAATTTATAGCCATCACCTCCCTAGATCTACTCCAATTGACACATATCTTAAATCACATATATATAGCCTGGATTTAGTACAGTATGCATCAAATAATTCAATTCAAATAGATATATCAAAGGTAATTTGTATGATTATGAAAACATGTTCAGGACCCATCATGAGTTCAAGATAGTCCATATGGATCCCTCCACAAGACCATGTTGGCATGCCAGAGCGATTTCATGTGATCGGTTAATAGATCACATGAAGACCTAAATACTTCTCATGAAAAACAAGGTAAATGTTCCCCACATAACGGTGTAATATTTTCTATTTTTATTTTAAATCTTATAGTGTTCCCCCATTAGTTTTATATTAAGGTATTTCATGAACATACAGACATGTTGAATCTCCTTCACAAGAAAATGGTTACATATACATTTTTCATTGTGTAACGAGTTTGGCATGTCCTAGGGGAGTTTACTCGATCTATGGACTGATCACATAGACATCATCAACCCTACATATGAAAATCAATGTTCGGTCATTTTCTTGTGGGTACCTCCTTTTAGATTTAAATTTATAAATATCATAGTGGATTTTCATGCATCTATCAATCGACATGTCGCATGATTGGAAGAACACATCTTTAAGCCTTCACCTAATCATCAATTCTCTTCATCTACACTTTTAAATATAAATAGGGTTTTCCATATGGACTTCACATGATCATGAAAAGTTCACCCAATGTGCATTCCCCATTCTCATGTTGTCTGTGTGGTCATTCAATTCATATGAACCAGGTTTCTAATTGTTATCAAGCCATGTTGATCTTTTTTTCATTTTCAGGAATAATGAAACATATCATTTAGGTATTACTTGTATTAAAAAATTTTGATCCTATGTTTGAGCGAATAAATAAATTCCCCCTTATAAACAAGTTCTAAATAAACTAGGAATCCATTCTGTGGTGAGTTAATTCTCACCTAGGTCACAGTGGGATTTTACTAGATGGTGGTTCAGGCATCTTTTTGTCTTTAGGAGACAGTTCACATTTCATGGGAATCCCCAAAAATAGTTGAGTAGGGTTGTTATAACACAATTAAACTAATACTCTTGAGCTCTCCTAGTATACAATATCATGTGACAACATCATAAAACATCTTCACCTTACACAATCACTAGAACTATCCCTAACATGTAATCATGTGATCTTGTCACATGATGACTTGGCATGACTGTATTTTCTCAATGAGTACAACAATAGGATTTCTATGTAATCCATAGTAATTGGATTGAATCGAGACACATGTTATTCACACATGTGTCACAAATCATTATTCAATAGTTTCTCAGGGGTCATTTCCTGATATCTTGACCATTATGTTACTATTGTGTCCCCATTATCCTTATGCGATTCACGAGTTCTAAAATAATCAATAGATTGTCAACCCTTATATGGTTCACCGATTAGTGTGATGTATCAAGTAAAATGAATTGTTTTTAACTGATTCCAATATAGTTATTTCAATCCTTATAATTTATACGTTATGCACTTATGTATATGGATTTTATTAGTAGGTTAATCCTGATGTGGCTGAATGGAGCCAACTGATTATCTGGAACCTTAATATTGAACCTCAGTTCCATGACATTTATGATCACATTGTTAGAAAGGGGATTTATATGATAGATCATAAAATCAATCTAATATTTTATATACTACCTTTATATGGATTTATCATTTTATATGAAATATCCATTCCATTAAATGACTATAATCATTGGTCTCACTAGTTTTCACCCTCCCTTAACATCCTTCAAACTATTCATTATAGGGACAACCATTTAATTGGGGATCTATTATAGTGGATTTCATATATGATGGATAATTATCCCCTAGGATTAGATGGTCATGACCCTACTCATCAACTTATTACTCAGAATTACCCCATCATTTTAATCTCCTCTCAACCAACTCAAAAATAAATTTTATTAATGATGGGGGAGGGAATGAATAGTACAATGTCATGGTGGTCTTTAGAATTAAATACCAAGTTCATCCCCAATAACATGAGATACCCAAGTCACGGGAAAATGTCATATGGTGCAAAATTACATGAGGGGATGATACTGGGTAGAGAGAAGAAAATAAATATACCACATGATTTCCTCCACACCAAGTATGTAGGAACATCATGTCACCATATAAGAAATCCTTGTACTCATGGATAAAATATATGATGTGACATGGAGGGGTGGAGACACCAGTGAGGGAGTTATAAATGTTCTTGGAATCTATTTCCACTGAGTTTAGAAATATGTCACATGATATAAAAAGGCAATGGACATTGAGCATTCCCATTTCCTCTGCATTTATAGAGTTACTAGGCCCAAATAGGCACTAAAGGAAAAAATCACTCAGCAGTGAGAGTCATGAACCACACCCCCACTATACATCAATGCCCAAATTATCTATAAATAATTACCTTTAGTTAATTGGTTAGAGGGTTCCATAGAACATAGTTTCCAATCAAACAGTGTCTAAGAAATCCTATCAGGGAACATCCATGAAGAAAACATCTAGAGGGAGGAGAATCCCCTTACTTCATGAGACCTACCAACTCCACAACTGTGCTCCAAGATCTCAAAACCATACCCTATTTTGAGATTTTAGATCCATGTTGAGCCAGGTTATGAGATTTACAAAGACACAAACACCCCGCATCCAGTATTATTTCTTTGGAATTTTCCTCCTACTTATTTCCAAAACAACATAGAACCAGTTGACAAGAAAATAATTGAGGTAATCCACAACTGGTTATGGATCCATGAACATGAAGGGTTCTATCTAGATTATTCTTACCCATAACCACTGATAAAACAAGTGCAACAAGGACTCTTCTATAGGAGAGGAACAATATATGTATTTTGAGGTCATTGAAACACCCTTACCATTCTTCAAAAAATCTATAGGTTTCCCATCGTATCAAATTATACCCTATGTGATGTTATATCTGGATGGGATATACTTACAGCAATGTTTTTTCTCCCCACTGGTCATTATTAGTTTGGGAATATATATTGGGCATGTATTTAGTGGAAGGAAACTACCGATTTTTAGATCTAGTAAAAACACATAGGTCTGAGGACATCTCCGGAAAGATATTATCAAACATTACTTGCTGAGTGGGATTTAGGACCACCCATATAATTGGGGTAGAGATATCGACCCCCTGAATGATATTTTGAGAGCATGGACCCCTGGTAAGTCTATAAGACCACCCCCTCACATTTAGATAAGTTGATCTCACACTGACCTAGTATCCAATGGGAATCTTCACCAATTGTAGGGATTTGAACACTCAAATCCTTCTATATATGGAAGGGGATCTTCTATTATTACATTATTTGAAACTATAAAAACCTCTAATAATGTTTCCCCATAGGTATTGACCCTCAAAAACCTCTTGAGCATGCTTACCCTGAAGGGCGTGCGTATCTTTTTCCACATCCCTAAATCAAAAACCTTCCGGTTCAACTGGTATTGAAATAATTCTCCAAGAGGCCCACTGACAATTCCCATCCCCATGGGAATCCTGATTAAAACCATTCAATTAGAACTCAATATATCTGATAGTGGACTTTGGGAATTTGGTAATGTAGAGAATCTATATAGGAATCAAGGATACCATGAAGTTAACAAGGTTGATTCTACTGCAAAACGATAAAAATCATTTCTTATGATTATTGATATGCTTAAGAACCTTTCTAACCATTACTTCAAAGTGACTAATGAAGATCCTTCCATGGGATAAACGAGAACCTTGTTATTTCAATGGAAATCTCTTGTGTGAAATCCCTAGAAATGATTCAATAATAGCCCTTTGCCAATCCGAGTAGGGTGCTGGAAAGTAAACCCCACACTTAACCCTCTAAAAAATTTCATTCTCTATTATATATAATCTCTATTTTATAATTAAATCCTTTGATGGAATAATTTTTCCCTTTAATATAGAAGATACATTCATCAACAAAAAGGATATTCGACACATTTGGGACATTGGACCTGTAGTGATAAGGAAGAACCAGATCATGATGAATGAAATATAGAACAAATAATATTATGAATAACTGAACCATAATAAAAATTCATGGAGAAATTGGATCACCGTCTCTGATCACTATGACTTGGTTATGAAAATTACACTTCCTAACCATAAAGGATGCATTGAACCATGTAGAGCATTAATAACAAAACAACAAGTCAATAACCAATTCATATAATCCCATACAAATCATTCCTCAGATGATAAAATACCATTAAATAAATTCATTGGCTTAGTCCATGTCCTCCATGATTGCTATATTAGTCCCCCAAACCATCTTTTTGATATCACAAATCATCTCCTAGGCCAACCCCATAGCCCCATGGATGGACCTTCCCAGAATAAAATAATGGTTAACCTCTAAAACACAATTGTATTGGAACTAGGGTATCCTTGTAATTGATATTATCCAACACAGTGTATGTAATGTTTTATTGGGTTAAGGGGAGATACTTAGTAATGTAGGAAGGGTCAGGAAATTTGGGAATGAGAACTAAGATAGTGGAACAAAAACCCAAGGATGACCACCACACTAAAAAATCCTCTCATAACACTAACATGATTTCCCTTAATGATTTTGGTAGCACTGATAAAGGATGACCTAGGGAAGCCATCAGGACCCAGAGTGATCTCCAAATTCAGGGTTGAGATAGAGTCCAAAGCCTCTTCTTCCTCTGGGGCACAGTCGAGGATATCATTGGTCCATGTAGAAACCACCCCTAGAATAGAGTTGAGAATATTAACCTTATCTTGGGGAAATCAATTTTTTTAGAGAGGATTAACAGTTCATATTAAATAAATTATGTAACAACTAATCATATAATTAATACTATCCCTATCACTAGTGAAGGATCTACCCTCCATACCAATGATCGGAGCCTAGTGTCACTTCCGCTATATCAAGAACAATTGAAACTATGTCATATTGTGATCCACATGAATTAGATAGGTTGACTAAGGGAACTCAAGTTGAAGCCCCCCTTACTCAAGAAGCCTCTCATTATATTGTTTCTTCATGAGATCCATGTATACTAAATACTCTTAATCTGAAGATTCATCAAGTCTTATCTCTTTATGCTCAATCTCACACATGTTTTCATTTAGGATAGACCGGGTAGTGTGAGGGATTGTGACAAGGCCCAAAGATCATCTTTCATCATACTAATATTGTTTTGAAGTCCATTTTAGTGCCTCTCATGGAATAGAGCTCCCAAATAGTGATGAATTGTACAAATAAAATCTTGGTAGGATGACCAGCTTCTAGAGAAGAATAAGAATATATCAATCAAGGATCTTGATTTGAGGTGGATAAACAAGGGGGAATGGTCATACAAGGCACAAGTCATGTGGGTGAAAATCATGTTTGGGAATTATAAAATGGCTTGAAAAACTCCTAGAACTACTACACATACTCCCTTTAACAACATGCAAGTAGGAATTTAATAGTGCTAAAAAGGAACTATTAATCACAACATAGATAAAGGGGTTTCTTTATCCATGCTAAAAAAGAACTAATAAAGGGACCCCTTTATCAGAACTGTTTAGCACTGATAATTCCACCTTTATCAGCACTTGAAATAGTGATGATAAAGGCCTCACTGAATGTAATGTTTTATTAATATAATATCACACCAAACAAAAGCCTATAATTTAAAATAATGCTATATAAAACCTATACTTTCATAAAATGTACATAAATTTAATTTAAATCAAGAATAAATATATTTACATCCATGTCATATAAAAAATTATTTTTACATTTCAAATATTGTTTTGTATAATTTCATTTACAATTATCCAAATATAATTTTAAAACATTAATATTTCGTCTTTTGATGCATTTGATCCCTTCATAAAAATTATCTCCCATTGTACCTTTTTCCGAACATGTTATCTCACCCCAAAAAACATATTCCGCCTATATAAGAAAATAAATATTATATTAGTAATAAAATAAATAAATTAATTAAACATTAATAATAATGAACACACTGATGAAATGACAATATTTAATAAAAAAGGCAGATTTGGAGTTTTACCAGTCACATTGTGCATCACAATGAGGTGTGGTTGAATCCTACACATAAAAAATGACTCATGTATCATTCTACTCAAATATCAAAATAATTTGAATGCATTTTCTCAGTTTATAGTCTGTCAAATTTTTGTTTTTTACTTTGAATAATTTCAATTTTTTTAAAAAATTCATACATTGATTTATACCAGCCAATCAATGCATTTTATTGAGGTCCAGATGATTCCTACACATCATAAATGTCTTATAGCTCATTTTCCTATAGTAATAAAATAATTTTAATTTTTTCACAATTTTCATTATTTAGTTGCCTTTTTATCTAAAATGTCATTTCAAACTGAAATCACACTTTATGTGTCATACCGGTAGCATCATGTATTAGTTTTATATGGGACTACATCATTAACATCACAAATGAAATGTGAATCTCTGCACTAAATTATAATGATAATCAAATTTCATTTTATTTTTTTAGTGACTTACATGTTTTAAACTAAAATGTCAATTTGAAACTAATAAGGGTCACATTTAGTCATACTAGTCACTCTGTGCATCAAAAGGAGTTGTTTTTGATTCATACACATCACAAATGAATCATTGAATGTTTTTTAATATATGAAAATAATCGAAATGGGATTTCTCAGTTTCATTTATGTAACTTTTTTTTGTAAAATTTAATTCAAATTTAATATAAAAAGATACATTTGGGGTCATACTTGTGATGCCATGAATCGTATTGCGATGTGGTTGATTTATACATGTAAAAAATTCAATCATGGATCATTTTAAATTAATATAAAAACAATCTGAATGTGTTTTCTCAGTTTTCAGTATGTCACTTGTTAATTTTACTTAAATTAATGTCATTTTTAACTAAAAAGGTACTCTATGAGTGATATAGGTCACAATATCCATCATATTGAGGTTTTCTAATTCTTACATGTAAAAAATGACATATATTTCATTTTCCTAATGTATAAAAAAATATGAAGGAATTTTCTCAGTTTTCAGTATGCTAGATGGTTGTTTTTCTAAAATGTCATTTCAACCTGGAAACACACATTAGAAATCATACTGGTCACGTCATGTGTTGAATTTATATGATATTTCATAATACATATCACAAATGACATATGAACTTGTTTCCTAACTTATCATGAAAATCAGAGTTTAGTTTCATGGTTTTTAGTGAGTGACATATTTTAAACTAAAATGTCATTTTAAAACTGCTAACAGACACTTTTAGTTACACCAATCACACCAAGCATCCGATTTATTTATTTTTTGATTCCTATATGTCATAGATGACTCGTGGATAGTTTTAATAAATTATAGAAACAATCATAATGTGTCTTCTCAGCTTTTAGTATGTCACTTTTTATTATTTCAAAATTTAATGTCCATTTACTGTAAAAATACACACTTAATGTCATACAAGAGACACCCTATGTTGGATTTATGTGAAGTTGATTCGTACATGTCAAGAGTTAATCATGGATAATTTTAGAAAAATACCCAAACCATCGGAATGTTTTTTATCAGTTTTCAGTATGTCACTTGTTCATTTTAGTAAATGAAATGTCAATTTTAAATAAAAAGACACACTTTCAGTGATACAGGTCACATTGTGCATCATATTGAGGTGTAGATGATTCTTATTCATAAAAAATGACACATAAATTTTTTTTATAAAATATAAACACAATCAAAAATCATTTTAATACTTTTTAGTATGCCATTTCTGTTTTTTTACTAAAATGTCATTTAAAACTGGAAACATGCATTATGAGTCACACTGGTTGCATCATGTGTTAGTTTGATGTGAGACTACATAATAAACATCGTAAATCACATAGGAATTTCTACACATAATTAAATATACAATTGGAGTGTGTTTTCTTGATTTTTATTGAGTGAAACATTTTGAACTAACATATAAATTTTAAACTTATAATACACTTTTTGTCATACATGTGACACCATACGTAGAATTGTGGTGTTGTTGCTTCCTACATAACAAAAATGACACATAGTTAATTTTACCAATGTTGAAAATCAATATGACAAGTTTTCTCATTTTTAGATGTGTATATTTTTCTTTTTAAAATGATTATTGTTAATTTCATAAAAAAATACACGATTAAAGTCATACCCGGAACACCCTGCATCAGATTGAGGTTTAGGTTATTCAAACACATTGAGTGTCACTGGTCACTTGTTATTTTTTCTCAGTTGATAGTAGGTATTTTTTTATGTCATCAAATATATTCACCCAAACATTTCATACATATATATCACCTCATAGTTGATTAATATTCTAGATAGAACAAAATTATCCAAGCTAGAATAGTTTAGTTCTAGTGCTTTTGAAAACATGAAAATATACAAAACATGTTCCTAAGAATCTCTCAATATGTAATTTTTTACTAGAACCCATTTTATAACTATAATTTCAAAAAATTATTAATATCCTATGAATATTAAACATAAGATACGGTGATCATAGATGCTTAATAAATTTAAACAAGGGAGATATGAATGATCATATTAGAATAACATGAGCATAAAGATGTTATAAGGTGATATTAACATTATAAATTCTTACCCTATAAATCTTGGATCATGAGTCGTGAGTCCTGGATAAAATCATGATATTACAAGAGACATTAACATTAAAGGATCAAGGAATGTTATAATCTAATAACATAGAATTCAATTCAAACTGAGTACACTATATACCATATTGAGGTGCAGTTCATTAATAAAATGTTTAGGAAATTATTCTTGAAATTTATTTTGTGAATTCATACAATTCCTTAAAATAATGAGATGTAAATCTTTTTTTTTTCAAATGTCCTCTCATTTTTTCCTTGTTGATAGTTTAAAGGAAAATATGACTTCCCAAATTATTTTTAAAAATAACTAAAAAGGTATTAGATAAAATTGAATTTTTTTACTAAGATATAATAGGTAAACTAATGATAAAATTAATTAATTTCATATGTATTTGTAATTCACCATTATATATTATTGACCAATTTCCCTATTTTCATTATCTTAGTTGCAGCCTCAAAGTCCAGTCTCTCATGATCATGATCTGGTTTGAACACACAGGCTCAAACGAACAATGGAATCCACTAGTATGAGAAAAAACTCTTATGTGAGTGATACTAAAAATAATTAAATTAAACCCAAATATGAAATAATAAAATACATATATAGAAGTCACATCTTCATGCTATTTTTGTACATTCTTCCATTTGGTATTCTTCCCATTCAGTTCTAAGTACACCAATATCATCTTATGAATATGAGTCTTTTCAATAGTCATAGTAGTGAAAGAAAAATATAAATACACAATTGATTATTAAATATTATCAATGGAATAGTAATTATATTAAAAAATACCTCTTTAGGGATGCAATTTTTTTTCATGGAATGTGATCTCTCTCATAAATTTACAAACATAATAACCACTATCTCTTTCATTGGTTTGCTTCGGACATTGAAAAAACATTGTGTATAATAAGTAAGATGTTGTGAAATGTTTCTGCATAGTGAAATATTATTATATATACCTGAATAATTTCGCAATACTTCTAATTTTATTCTTTCTCATCCTTATCCATAGACCTCATTCTTTATTTTTAACCATAATGAAGCCCCACCCTATAATAAATGAATCTGCATTAATGATAATATAAATTTTATAAGTTTATTTTTGTCCTGAAAACACTTCATGTCGTGTATTAAATTTTGACAAACACCATCATGTGTTTTTTTGGATATCCATGCATTGAATCAAGGGGAAAATATTTGGAGTATTCAAATTTAATGCAATGTGCATCCAATTCTCCCTAAAAAACAAAAAGGAATAATTAATCATTGAAATGAAAATATATTTGATATGATTATATTGTATATTTTCACCCCTACATCATTAGTATCAAATAGAGTTCGTAATCCAAAATTTTACATTCAAACAATTTGATCAGACCTAACAGCGTTTCATTATTTTTTTCTTATATTTTCTGTTGTTCTGTTGAGGCGATGTGGGGTCTAAGGAGTCCACAAAAATTTCATTGTAAAATCCCTTAATTTTTTAAATATATATTACTTCTAAATATAAGAAATGTATCAATTCCTAAAAAAAATCATAACATATTTTTGAAAACAAAATCATGAAAACACTTATCATGTATACCTTTACAACTGAGTTACCTACCCAATCATAATCAACGAATTCCCTTACACTCTCAACACCACTGAATTCTTGAAGATCCTATCTATTCAAATTTTCTTCGAAATCAACTATCTGATTACACCAATTTTTTAGTATTGTATCCAATAGAAATCTTCAATGATAGTACATATATATATTGAATGTGTGGGGTAATGGTGATTTCAATAGATATTTTTGACCGGTTGGTTGATCCATTATATGGATTTGATATGGTCTTTCATTTCATACCCTTAGCATTATCTGTTTATAACAACACTCATCTGTTCAAACCTTTTTTCATAAATTAATAAATGTTTTTCTTGAAATGAAAATTGGAAATGAATACCTCTATGACAACATATTTTTTTACAACACATGGCATTAATGAAATAAATTTCCCAAAATCATTTTGACCTTATGAATATCTTTCTCATCTATTGGAATAGGTATATCATTGCTCAAATCATGGGATATGATAACCAACACTCGTACATGACCTATTTGGAGTGGTATTAATTGTATCATGTCATTTTGGATATTAAAAATTGTAGTCATCGCTACAAGGTGATGGGTGGTTGTTGGTAAATATAAATCACATCCATTATCGCCTTATTGAATATTAGTACCAGAAAGGTATTCGTGTCTGTTGATTCAAATTTCTCAAACACTATTATTATGATATTGGTTAGCTAAAACAAGACATCTCTTTGATGGGAATAGATCACCTACTAGCTCATGGGGGTGGGTCGGGATCTCCATGTTGTGGATATTCTTGAGTTTTTTTATTCTATTTGCATACCACCAAAATTGTTTCCAAAATCTCCCTCTATAATTAGTATTCTATCTTTATTTATACATGCCTCCTTCCATAGAACATGTCAGGGGATAGAAGTGGATTTTAATTTGGAGTTATAAATATGCATATAAGTATATGAATCTAATTATGGTGTTGTTTTGTGTCATAAAAAATTATTATAGTAGATTTAAAATAAGTACAATTTTTCATGCGATGCATACCACGTCCTTGCATTAAAGTAGGGGTATGCTAGTTTTTCATCTGATTCATTATTTTCAGTACTCCATTGTTTTTTTATAAATAAAAAATTACCAATATCTGTGTGCAATAGACATATATAAAAACAACGTATTACTAACCACAATGTACCTAAAAAGAAAATCATCACGACAACAAGTAAACAAATCCCTGCATCACAGTTTATTAGTTGTATATAAAAAAGTGGTGGGTGAAAGATTATATTACCTTCTTTATATTTATGATGATGTCTCATTAGAATTGTGTGAAATCCCATATGAATCCATCCATAAATCATAAATACATATTTTTTATTGGAGTCATCACAGATAAATGAACCAGGCAACGGATGATGATGTTTATGTCATGGTTTCATTATTTTCTTTTATTCATAAAATAAAAAAATTTATACCATAATGTTATCATAAAATATTCCCATATCAGTGTCTTGTGCGTTGGCAAAACATGGTGCCATGAATCTACAACAATCGGGACACATTGTTGAGTGATGATTCCAATGTAACTAATGAACATGGCCTTGGTGGGTTCTACATTCTAGCCCCCCCACATTCTATCTGACATCATACATGATTCCTTTTACATTATCCTTGATATTTTTTTCTAACATCATCAAATGATAGAGCTCCTATTTTTTTTCTTTCACCAGTCCTTCAACAGTTACCATTTTCTTTGATTCAAAATCACCAATATGTTCTTCTAGAGTGGTAGCATCAACATGTGCAGATGGTCATTGTATATATGCAATAGAAGTAGAATCAGGTTGAGAAACCTATTGACTCTCATGAATGGGAGCACCTTCACATGTAAAAGTTCATTGTTCCTCTACACTGCAAGTAACATCATGTTCAAAACCTATTCATTCATATGAAAGGGAGCACAAGTATATAAATAAGGTCATTGTTCCTCTACAATTTGAGAAATTTTAGGTTGAATAACTGGTTTATACTCATGAATTGGAGCGCCATAATGTGTATAAGATCGTTGTTCCTCTACACTATGAGAAGAATCATGTTTAGAGATGGTTGTGCCATTGGATTGGGAGCACCAGCACATGCAAGACCCGTTATAAACAAAATTGTCTTAACATTTAATTAATATTACATAAATGTAACAGTGAATAGATAATAACCAGAGGTAAAATGATTTATATTAAAAAAATGTAACCTCATTATTGAACTATATTTTTAATTTTTTAAAGGATAAACCGATTTGACCCCTTTATTGACTATCAAAATCTGTTAATTATAGTCTCCTCTCACAAAAAAAGCACCTTCTACATTGGGAAAACTGTGAAATTTTTGTGAAGTCCCAATGAATGAGTCATGATTAGTACAATTTTGTATAACACTTTAGTGGTTTTGGTAGATAACTGAATAATTCACCACATTCAATTTTCAGGATCTCGAACATAAAATACATTTAATCCCAATAATGCCATTATAAATATTTTTTCTTTATACCCATTGTTAATGAAATAAGATTTCATGAATCCCAATTCATCTATATAAACATAACTCATATTATCAACCCACTTACATTAAAAAACCTTATCTTTGAATGTTTTTTCAAACAACTCCCATATTTTTATGATGATTCCATGGTATGAAATATTCGTGTAAATTGGGTCTCTATCCTTAGTGCCAGAAAAATGAATCTCTTCAACCATAAGTCTAAATCCAATATTTTTCAAGGGACGATGTTCATCATGATCATTTTTATAGCATGTATATCAATTAAATACATAAACATTGTAAGATAATATATACACTCATGGTTCTCCGATTATCCATTGATGTCAGTCTGAAATTGAATATTGATTTTCATCTAACTGCTTTAAAATATAGTCCCGAAACAATCATATAAATAGTTTATTATGTTTATTGATATCCAACATTCATCCCTTAATGGATTCAAATGCTGAATAATTTTATTTTTGGGATTCAACATTTGGGGAAAACTCCAAACTATTATGAAAAATATAATGGGGGCTTGTTCCTAATCTATAATATTGACTGTGACCACATCTCTTGCAAAAATTCCTCCACTCATAAGTGTTTGAACAAGAAATTTTTTCGGTAGACCAATTCATTCCACATTGGATATTGATTTGGTCTATATTTCAATGGATTCATCAAAAATATGTCGCTCAGTAATACAGCCCTCTGGATGACATCTATTTTTAAAATACCATTTCAAAATCATCATATATTTTTAAATGTGGTACATTCATCGATAGTGTACATGACTACATAGTCGAATATCTATCACCAAGTGATTAAATCATTTTATATCTATTTAAAACCAAAAAAGTGTATGTTTAAGAAATATTTTTTTTGAATCACAGTAAAAAACTTGAACCATTTTAAAGGAGCCACATAGGAATTTTCACAAAGACATAAATCCTATAAGAGGGTCTTTATAAAAGATACATGTTAATAAACATTTCCAAATTTTATGAAATATAGTGTTATAAATGGATTATCATCTCAAAATGGTTTAACATCCATTTAACCATCAAAAAACACATCAACACACATAGTTAAATGAGATAAAATTTAAAATATATATTATAAAACCGTACATAGAAAACACCTCGATTCATCCAAAAAAAATAGAGTAGTATGATTCCATCACCTTATTTCAATGGTTGGTGTAATAATAATACATTCCTTAGGCATTTGATATTTTTAGCCCCACCATTAAATATCCCATATCCATGTCCAGTGAGTATCGTCCAGCCTAAATTGTATTTCCTCTAATATATTGTTAATTATAAGTCACAACAGATAGAAAAAAATAAACCTATATCATGATCATTTTTTATAATATTTAAGAATATGTGATGTTTCATGATCCCATAGAATAGTAACATAAATTATACATCACGAAAACACCAAAGTCATTATGGATATGTTCCCTACTTAGTTACCACAATCACAACCATGAAACACTCATGTTCCTGTTTACTACAAAAACTACATTATCCAAATGATCCTTGGGTCACACAAAATGAATCGATTGTACACCCTAATAAAAATATATATGTCTCTAACATGAATTAATATTTGTTCCTTAATTTATAAATACACAAATAAAATCTATAATCACAAACCCATCATATAATAAAAAATTTCCAATGATTCCATCCTTTCACCCAAAGAATTTCCCAATTCCACTCATCGCTAGAAGAAACAATATTTTTCTCACGGTCCTTTTAAGTAAATCATGTCTCAAGTAAAAATAATAAATGAAATTTGGTACTAAACTAGTAGATTATATTTTTTCCCTATTCTATTTACTAAAATCATTAAAATGTCTTTATAAATCACATTACAAAGAGTATCCATTCTAAAATCCCTAACTGAACTCATATCTGTAACCAGTAGAATCAATCTGATGAGAGTATCATTGTATATCTCAAGAGAATACTTACATCTCCAAAAGTCATTCATGAGGTTAACAACATTATGTCCTAAAATAATCTAGGAACTTTTAAAGAAAACATCATGATAAAAATATTGGGTAGGTACCTTTGGTTGATGCATAAACCAAAATTCCCTGACTACTTCAAAAAATTAAAAAATTAATATTTAGTAATTTATTAACATTATTGTAAAAAGTTATAATAAAATAATATTTTATATATTTAGATATTATTTTATGCTCATAAGAAAATATTATTTGGTAAAAATATGTTAATAAAAATTTAATTCCTTCATTTTTACCAACCCACATTCCATTATCAGACTTTAATCTTTAAATATAGTTTTTACTCCATCTAAGAATTTATTTTTGATAAAAGAATTATTTTTTATTTATTTATTTAATATAATAAATCCTTGATTTCAAATTACTATTTTTTCTCAATTTAATAGTTTAATAACATGTCAATTTTGATAGTATGTAATTACATCTGTGAAATTATCATTCTAAATAACTCCGTGAATACTATGATGCTTTATCTCAAAATCATTAAACATATTATTAATTCCTTATGATTGTGTAATATCCCAAAAATATAGTTCATTTGTAAACACATGAATTATTTCATGTATGATCAACCATGAAACAATTTGAAACCCTAACTAATTTTTCTTGAATCGAGATATCCTATTTTATTATCATTTTATAATATTAAGTGGCCATGTAATGTAAAAATTAAATTATCAATTTACAGAGAAATAAAATTAATTGATGTTTTTGAATTCATCAAAAGTTACAGGAATGTTTTTTTATTATTCCTCGATCGTAGAAACACCTATCCAAAAGGGGTTTTATAAACTAGATGATTATTAAAGGATTTCATTATTCAATATTTATGATAGATGATTATATAAGGTCACATAAACTTATAATTATATATGTTTTTGAAAATATAAGATTATTTCACCATAAGAAGATGAATATTTCACAAAATTTTCTTTTATGCCTTTCATTATTCTAGGTTGTCAAATTTTTTTTTAAAAATAACATATGTTTAGAATTTAATCTATTAGATTCTAATTAAGGTAAAATATCAATTGAAGACCTATCCAAAAGATTTTTATAAATTCACCATATGTATAAAAAATAATTATTTAAGGAGAACCAATATACAAAATTAATACATTACAACATATATAGATGGGTCAATCCATCCAATGAAAATGAGTTGAATAACCATCTCCATCAAACACACCAAAATAAGCCCAGCAAAAAAATGAATAAGAAGATGATCAACTAGATTTAAATGAATTTCTTATGAAAATTGTATGAATCAAATTGAATGAAAATATAGTTGGTATTTAATTTTATGGGTTTATAATGATTTGACAAAAACTTATAGATGTAATGAAATCAATTCCAAATAAATAACATGATGTGAGATAAATGAAACAAGCAAAAAATAGAAATGAAGAAACTATAAATATGTAAAATATATAATTATTGTCATTACTATGGTAGTTGATGATTCGAAGTAGGTGGTGGTGGCTGAAATAGAGGCCATGGAGGGGTTTGTGGTGGAGGTGGGGTTTGCTGTAGAGGTGGGTTCATGGAATAAGAGGGAAAACAATAGAGGTGTGGTTCAACAGTAGAGGTGGGGTACACAGAAGACGTGGGTTTGTGGTAGAGGAGGGGTTCAGTGAGGAGGTCGGGTTCATCATGTGATAGTGTTGGGGTTTGCAGAAGAGGCGTGGTTCGCACCAGAAGTGTTGTTCAAGGGAGGAGCTGCACTTCACAATGGAGAAGGTAATCACGGTAGGAGTGGATGAATTTGCAGCGGTGATGGAGGAGCCAGGGCAGAGGAGGAGTCGATAGTTGACGAGGAGGAGTCAACGGTAGTGGTAAAATTGTACGATATCTTGAGGTGTGCGAGAGATGGAGGAGACTGTCGGGGATTGTTTTTAAAAACGGGCAAAACATTTATCACCGCTGGCTAAAAAGAACTATTAAAGGTATGTTTTATCAGCACTAAAATAGAAAGCACTGATAGAAAATGATTTTATCTCCACTAAAAAAGTGCTGATAATGGCCTACCATTATCAGTTCGAAAAAGTGATGAAAAAAAACTATAATGATAATCAGTTATTTAAATTTTTATCTATATTTACAAAATTATAATTATAATAAATAAATAAATATTTATTTATAACAACAACTACAAATAAATATTTATTTTCTTAATATATGTATAATAAATATATGTATATATATATATTTTTAAAATTATAAATATTATAAATAAATTAAATTTTAATTATAATTATAAATTTATAATAAATAAATTTAGTATATTTAGAGTGATATATATTTAATATATTTATTATAATTTTTGAATTAATTAAATATATATATATTTATTTAGAATTATAATTATAAATACTTTTATATATTTATTATAATTTTATAATTATTTAATAACTACAAATTTATTTATATTTATTTAGATAATTATAAAATTATAATAAGTGTATATTTAATATTTTTGATTTATATATAATTAATATATTAATTATATATATTTATAATATTATAAATATATATAATTAAAAAATATTTAGTTATAGTTATAATTGTAAATATATATTTATATATATATTATTTATTTTAATATAAAATTATATTAAATGGGTTTATTATAACTATAATTTTATAAATATATATAATTAATATATTACTTATAATTTTATAATTATGTCAATATATCAATATTTATTTCGAATTATAATTACTATTTTTATTTATTTACAAATATTAATATATATATATATATTTAATTATATATATATATATATTTAAATTTATACTTATAATAAATATATATTTTTTTTAAAATTATATATATATATATATAATTAAAATTTTATATATAAATAAATATTTATTTATTTATAATTGAAATAATATAAAACATTTTTATTTATTTATAGTTATAATAATATAATTTTATTAATATGTGTACTTAAAAAATTATAAAATTATAAAAAATATGTTTATTACATTTATAATTTTATAACTATATATAAGTAACGTTTTTAAATAATTTTATAATTATTTAAATATATATATTATTATTTATATATATAATTATAAATATATGAATATTTATAAAAATATTTGTATATATTTATAAATATATATATATATATATATAATTATATACATTTATAACTAGATTACTATAATAAATATATATATTATAATTTTATAATTATTGACATATATATAGATATATATATTTATATCATTAAATAAATATATTGAAATACATTAAATTATAATACTTTTCTATATTAGAAAAACAATAATAAAACCAAATAACATCATGCTCCATATACGGAATAAAACTTCTTCCATTCAATGAAAAACCCATTGAAATGTCCAATCAGTGATTAAACAGTTATGAAACACGAAATAAGGATACATTTTTATGAAATTAAGAAAAAAACATATATTTATTAATGAATTTTTTTAGTTATATAAATTGATAATTTTATAAATATAATAAATATATTTTTTATATTTTTTTAATTATTTACATATATACATATATATCTGTATTTATAAATATTTTATGAATATTTTAATATAATTATAAATATATATAGATATATACCGAGTAATGTATATGTCCTAAAGAATAAGTCATCACATATATATGGAAAACATGAATACTAATGAGAGTGTAATGTTTAAATTAACATTCATGATGAATACATTACATATGAACATCAATTTCAATCATGCATCCATATATTTATTTACCAAATTCATTGGAAATGTATATATATATATATATATTTATAATGATAGATATATATATTTAAAAATAATTTATATATAATTATAAATATAATCAATATACTTATTATTTGATGAAATTTATTATAATCTTATAATTATTTCAATATATATTTACTTAATTATAATCTTATAAATAGTTTGTTTACCATTATATATATATTTGAATTATTAAAAGATATCTGTTAATTATAAAAATTAGATTTTTATTAATTTTATACAAATAAAATTTATTTATTAATATAAGTATAATTATTTTTAATAAATTAACAATATTTTTTATTAAAAACATTTATCAGTGCAAATAATAGTGCTGATAAAGGACCCCTTTTATCAGCGCTTTCTACTTAATGTTGATATAAGCCATTGCATCCCATTTCCAGATTAGTGGTAATGTAATAACCAGTCAAGAGTGAACCAATCCCATCAAATTCCTCTTTTGATATTACAACAGGTGAACCTATCACCCATAAAGCCTTGATCATGGAGCATTTCCTATGCCACAAATGATGGAAAATGGATCCTATAATTGCGTGGGAAGGAGCTGACACCATTTTTCTCAGACGAATCCAGAATAGAATTAAAATCACCCCCAACCAGCCATGAGACTGCCCTAGGATTGAAGAAGATGATATCACGCCAAAGCTACTCCCTAGGCCGAGCATAAAATATTGTGCCGACGAAGGAACGTATGCCAGACCGGCCACTAACATCCACCATTACTAATAGATACTGATCAGAGGATGACTGTTTCACTATTGAGATCCCGAGCTCCAAAAAACCAAAATTTAATAATTTTCCTTCTCCCCTTGCACGAAGCAACTCATACCAGATCTCCTAGATATCTCCCTTATTTTGCTGGAGCTTACCTTCGGTTCAGGAATCACTACAAGAGAAACAATATAATTGGAAACCTTATAAGAGTTAATGTCGGACACTACCCGGGTTCCGAGACCTCAATAAATCTAATTAATCAGAGATAACAGTGAAATTGGGATTTCCTAGACCTAACCCCAGATATAGAGGACCTACTATCAATATTAGTATCGTAAGGGAATTATAGTCTGTTCTATGATGTTTTTCACACCCTACGTGAAAGAGTGGTGAGTGAGGGGAAGGCATAGTGATAGACCAATGAAGACGATAATTCAAAGAAAATAATCATCATGGGTTCCAGAATGGGTTAATAAGAAGCCTTATCTTGCACTAAAGAAAGAAAAAATGTATTTTGAAAGGGAAATAGGGGAAAATGGGAGGTCAGAACCATGGAAAGTAGAGGATGACGGTGGTAATTCATCCCATACCACCACATAGCCCTTGGAAAACTTGTTGGATTGGCCTTGGAGGAAATTTTGGATGGAGACGGATGGTGGGGGAAGGGATATTGGGATGTAGGGAATTATGGACGGAGGGGGTGTGGGTATTAAAGGAATGGAGAACTAGAGGATGTGGACAAAGGGAAGGGGCAGAAGCAAGGCTGGAGGAGGTGGATTCAAAAATGGGGGAAAATGTGGAGAAGAGAAGGAAAAAATTTACCCTTTATGGTCTCTAGAATCCTTTCATCCCCAAGAGAAACCATCGAGGGATTTTTGGACACCGAGAAGCGTTTTTTAATGCATTTTAAAAAAATATCAAAAAATGGTTAGGTTGATTTTTTTTTCAAAATGTGCCTCAAAGGCGGCATCTGCGATGCCGCCTTTGCATTACGGGTGAAAGTCGACATCCCCGATGGCGCCTTTGCACTGTGACATAAAGGCGGCACCTGCGATGCCACCTTTTCCCTAAGGAAAAAGAAATTTGGATTTTTTTTCTTTTGTTTTGTTTATATATTTATTTATGTACATAATTCATAAAAAATGATCAGGAGAATTCCACCTTTCACCTAACAAATAAATTATTAGTTTTTAAAATTTTGTTTCAAAATTGCAAGGTCAAAAGTTTTTGAAGTACGTGACATTGAAAGACTATAAATTATAAACCATAAGACCAATCTAAATGAAACATTAAACATTCATTTAACATATAACCAATTGTTGTAAACACAAATCATTTCATAACAACTATTTATGAAAAATAATTTATTAGCTTTCAAAACCGCCTACTTGAAACTTAGAAATGTTTCAAGTACGTGACTTTGAATGACTATAAAATATAAAACATAAGACCAATCTAAATGAAACCTTAAACATGCATTATACATATAACCAATTCTTGTAAACACAAATCATTTCATAACAACTGTTCATGAAAAATAAATTATTATCTTTTAAAACCGCCTATTTGAAAGTTAAAAATGTTTCACGTACGTGACATTGAAGGACTATAAAATATAAACATAAGACCAATCTAAACGAAACTTTAAAAATTCATTAAACATATAACCACTTTTTGTAAAGAAAATTCATTTCATAATAACTGTTCTTGAAAAATAAATTATTAGCTTTCAAAATATCCTATTTGAAAGTAAAAAATGTTTCAAGTACGTGACTTTGAAGAACTATAAAATATAAACCATAAGACCAATCTAAACGAAACCATAAACATTCATTAAACATATATGAGGCTACCCCACATCAATAGGATGCACATTGTCGCTAGTATCACATACATCTATAATCATTGATGCATGAAAACATGTTATCTCTCCTTTCATGGAACAACGAAATCTATTCTTCCACCCGTCATGTCCATATCCATATCAACATCCGGCTGCATAAGGGTATGTTCAAAGATATTCCACATAAAATTATCATACGTTCACATTCCTACAAATATCAACCCCTTCAACACCATAATGCATCCAACTATTATATTTTTTCTACAATTGTCACCCAATTTCCGCACGTCTAGTTGATCAGATGAAAACACCAGTGATTCCACATAGCCCATTGAACTCTTCATCACCAAATATTTATCTTTTATCATCATCAAAAGGCCACTGTAGGAATTCCATAATCTATCCATTCCTAACACTCACATAAAAGTATAATATAAACATAAAAACCAACATGTTTTCAGGTTTTTATGTTTATAGTATACTTGTATGTGAGTGTTTGGAATGGATAGATCAAGGAGGACCTATAGTGGCCTTTTGAATATGATAATAGATAATGATTTTGTGATGAAGAGTTCAATGGGCTATGTGGAATCGTTGGTGTTTTCATCTGATCAACTGGAAATACGGAAATGTCACCTCCGCACGTCCAGTTGATCAGATGAAAACACCAACAATTCCACATAGCCCATTGAACTATTCATCAACAAATATTTATCATTTATCATCTTAAAAAGGCCACTGTAGGACCTCCTTGATCTATCCATTCCAAACACTCAAATACAAGTATACTATAAGCATAAAAACCAACAAGTTTTCTAGTTTTTATGTTTATAGTATACTTGTATGTGAGTGTATGGAATGGATCGATTAAGGAAGCCCTATAGTGGCCTTTTTAAGATGATAAAAGATAAAGATTTTGTGATGAAGAGTTCAATGGACTATGTGTAATCGCTGGTGTTTTCATCTGATCAACTAGACATTCAGAAATGGGGTCACAATTGGAGAAATATTATAATGGTTGGATGCATTGTGGTGTTGAAGGGGTTGATATTTGCTGGAATGTGAAGGTATGAGAATTTCATGTGGAATATCTTTGAACATAACCTTATGCAGCCGGATGTTGATATGGATATGGACATGGCAGGTGGAAGATTGGATTTCATTGTTCCATGAAAGGAGAGATAACATGTTTTCATGCCTCAAAGATTATATATGTATGTGATACTAGAGACAATGTGAATCCTATTGATGCAGGGTTGAATGATATATGTTTAATGAATGTTTAATGTTTCATTTAGATTGGTCTTTTGGTTTATATTTTATATTCTTTCAAAGTCATGTACTTGAAACATTTCTAAGATTCATTTAGGCGGTTTTGAATGCTAATAAATTATTTTTTAGTAACAGTTGTTATGGAATGATTTTTGTTTATAACAATTGGTTATGTGTTTAATGTTTCGTTTCGACTGCTCTTATGGTTTATATTTTATAGTCCTCCAAAGTCACGTACTTGAAACATTTTTAACTTTCAAATAGGCGGTTTTGAAAGCTAATAATTTATTTTTCATGAACAATTGTTATAAAATGATTTGTGTTTATAAAAATTGTTTATATGTTTAATTCATGGTTAAGGTTTCGTGTAGATTGGTCTTATGGTTTATATTTTATAGTCTTTCAAAGTCACGTACTTGAAACATTTCTAGGATTCAAGTAGGTGGTTTTGAAAGCTAATAAATTATTTTTCATGAACAATTGTTATGAAATGATTTGTGTTTACAACAATTGGTAATATGTTTAATGAATATTTAACGTTTCTTTTAGATTGTTCTTATGGTTTATATTTTATAGTCCTTCAAAATCATGTACTTGAAACATTTTAAACTATCAAGTAGGCAGTTTTGAAAGCTAATAATTTATTTTTCATTTCTACAGACATAAAACATATAAATGAACATAAACAATCAATGTCTATGTCTACAGTGAGGAGATCCTGTCCCACATGGTGGTCTAACACAAATCAATTCAAAAAAATATAGTTTTTCATTTCCATAGGCATAAAACATATAAATGAGCATAAACAATCAATGTCTATGTCTATGATGAGGAGATCTTGTCCCACATGGTGGTCTAATAATAGTAAGTCCGCGGAGAGATCTCTAGGGAGTCTGATGACCTGGAGAGGGCTGGTACTCGGGCGTTGGAACGTCTACTGTCATATCCTCCACCTCTGTGCCAGTGGGAGAAAATGTCAACTCCACCTCGTACGACCCACGTGATCCTTCTCCCACCTCCATGGTAGAAGAACTCGACATCATCGTAGTGGGGAACAAATCATATGGTGATTTTGTACCCCAACTCTGCGATGGGTCTAAACCCCAAGCCTGTGATGACACTGGACTGAAAGGCTGCACTCCATATGGGCCCCATGATGGAGAAAAATGAGGATACAATGTCAAAAAGCATGGATTCCATGACGGCTAAGGCATATTTTTCATCAGCTCAGATTGGACTACTAGAGGCCCAAACTATGCCTGTGGAACTGGTGAGGCCTAACGTGCAGGAAAATGTTGTCTACGTCATCGTGGTCGTGGCTCCTCATCACCAGCAGTTACTACAGGATCTTCCTCTGCGACAGTAACCTGCTGTCTCCGTGCCGGATGCTCGAAGAGGCTCTTGGAAAACACACAGAAAGATGACCTCTGCTCCAATGCTTGATCATAAACATCTTCCCGGCTGAAGACTCTATCCTTAGCCTCAACACTCATATCAATAAGTCTGTCTATCTGACTCTCCTATAAACATATTGAAAATGAATTATAAGATAACTCAAAAAAATTGTAATTGAATTTAATTAACTTACAATCGTATGCATCTCTCTACTGGCTCAGGTAAGATATAGTATAGACTTTAGTCTATACCATGGCTCATAATTGTGCTGCACTGAAAGAGAGAACTGCACCGTAGGAACTCCTTGGATGCCAAACTCTATGCATTTGTGCCAAAAAGTTGAGAAATACATCATGTAGTCGACGCCAGTAGTCATCCTGCCTCCCAGTCAGCTTCATCCCATGAAGCTAATCTATCTGCTGTGGCGGTAATGGAATCCAAATAGTGAAGAGAAACTGGCGCATGACTCTGCCAGGTTGGTGCCACTCAAAAATATGAATGTGAATGAGTGGAACTACAGCCGTAACATCGTCAAGACCAACCGTGATGTATGGAGGCAACTGGTCCATAAAAGACCAGTATGGAAACCATAAAATCTGAGATAACATATTAACCTTGTTAGAAAGACTGTTAACTAAAAAAATGATGTTATTATTAAATTTTTTAGACAGTTATAGATTTTATATACATACTTGATGTGGAAAGAGAAAGTCAAACTCGAGCCGATATATGGCTAAATCGTGTCTTGGAACCGTATTGAAATGGTGGCGCTGACACCACCTATAAAATACAACATCGACAGTGATAAATAATGAGAAATTAACATCAATAACTTTTAGTAGCATCAGAAACTGCTAGAAAAGAGTGATCATACCAGCGTCCACACGGAACATCATGGAGAACCACCATCTCGATTGGCGGACCCTCAATATCCGGGACGAATGAGGGGAAGTGCTCCCATGCCCACATCTGAATAAGAATGATGCATCCCCCAAGTCCTGTGTGCCTCCTATCGGATATCCTGCCTAATGCTCTGTATGTGTATGCCAAGCAGGTGGATCCCCAACTGTACTTCCCTGCCCAATCAAAATCCTCTAGCAGGGGAAGATAAATCATGTGCACGGGCATTCTTGAATGATCTTTACACATGAGACCTCCAATAAGTCGTAATATATATGCACGTGCATAACGCATCGCCGTCTGCTCGTCAACATCATCAGCTAAAACTGGAATTTGTGCCTCCAGGTAAGGCATGGATATCGATGCTCCATCAGTAGCCCTATGATTAGACATAATGTCAACACCTAACAAGTGCCGCTCAAGGTCGGGCCAAGCTGCCCGAGTGGATCCAATAACAGTTCTCCCTTGGATAAGAAGACCAAGAAGAACAACGACATCCTAGAGGGTGATGGTCATATCTCCCTCAGGGAGGTGGAATGTGTTTTTTGCTGGTCTCTAAATCTCCATGAGTGTAGCTAGAAGGTGATGGTCTAAAAATGTAAAATTGGATACTGCAAAACCATAGAATCCAACACGACGCAAGTATGGTATAATTGAAGGAGGAGGCTATGTGTGATGAAAATGGTGCGCTCGACGCACTCTAATCAATCGATCTGGACCACCCTCTATCAGAACCTGTGAACAATGGGTAGCCTGCTGACTGAGTAGTGTGTTGTCTGTCATCTACATATAAACAAACACCGTTTTATCAAGGATTCACATCATGGATCTTTCATGACCTATAAATGGTTCTGTCTCTCACCTATGTTGGTTGAATCATGATTTCTCTTTGTTTTATAAATTGTTTTATAAAATAATTGGCATGCTATTTTTATTTTCTGAAAAGGGTTTTTGATATAATATGGTTTCACCTAATTTTGGTAAATAGAAGGGTGTTTTTAAAGAATAGTGAAATAAAGTGTGAACTAGTTTTCAAAGAATGTTTTTATATTAATAAAGGTTATTTTGTTATTTTTGAATGTTATAATTCCCTTACAAAATAATTTTATGTATATCTGAAATCTGATCCTTGGGTATACAGGTGGAAGGTGTAGTACTAGGGCTCATATTTTGAGATTGTAAGAGAGTTCACTTTTTGGGGTGTTATTATATTACTAGATCAGGATTCATTTTTCACTATTACATCATTAGCAACGTAGGAGGGTTCAATTTCTGGGGTGATCCGTTATTCCCTAAAACGTTATGCATGAGTTATAGGTATTTGTAGGGCATAATAGTCATATTGACATATTATTGTACTAGAAAATTTGGTCATATGTATCATGATTATTCTCTCAATCACATAGTGTTTTGAAAACCGATGTAAAGGGAATATGTTTTTGGGATTATGGTTCATGTTTTCAGTTTTAGTATTAAAAGATTAGGGTTTCACATTTTACCTTTTGGAACTAGGATTTTGGATTACTTTTAACATTTTATGATTTAGGTTAATGATTTGAGAAAAGATTTTCCGGATTATGGTTTAGATTGTTAGGATTACGGTATAAAAAATATGTTTCTGGGTTTACTGTTATGATTTTCAGTGTTGGGGGTTAGAAAATATAGGTAAAATTAAGAGATAACAACATAAAATTTACAATATGAGAATCTCCCAATAACGACAATACATTATTGTGGATTAAGAGTGTGAACTCGACCCAACAATGTTAGGGCATCATTTCAGATTATGACCTTCTTGATGACATATGGTGCATCTCAAACTCTATCTTTGTTCTTGAGGACAGTCCATCCCATTTCGCATCCTGCTGGCCTTTAGTCTCCCACGGTGGCACAACCAATTCATATCAGGTACCACTATCGGCTGACCTTCAGGCATTGGAAAATAACAAACTCGCTAATAGGTTTCCATGGTGCAGCGTAATAGTTAGAAATGGTGTTCATCCGGTACACTGGATCAACATATGCTTCCCATGATATGTTTAGAGAGGCACATTCTGCGATGGCATGTGAGCATGGAAACCGTAAGGCCTGAAAGCTTCCACATTGACATTGCCTCATTTCTAGTAATACCACCACCTTTTCACCAATGCTATTTGTGGTGGGGTTCAACTTCCCTTGAACATAAAATCGGGAGTCCTCTCATCGAAATAGGCCAACTTGATAACCAGAAGCTCCTTCAATATTATTTTCAGTCTCTCGTTGAACATGCCTTCCATAGGTTAGCCCCTGATTTATTCAATCCGATGCTAGTTTTTATCTATCAACAATGTACATCACGCAACCATATAATGTCTCATGAACTAGGGTAGTTATAGGTAGCTTGTGAATCCCTTTGAAGACACCATTGATGCACTCTACAATGTTGGTCTTCATGTGTCTGTACCTCTTCCCCCCATTATATTCCAATGTCCATTTATCTTTTGGAATTCGCATCATATAATCCTAAACTTCTTCATTAACCTGATGGATTTGTTCGAAACGTTCTTCAAACCGTCTTTGATCGGACTCATATGCTACACAGAATAAATGATATTTAATATATTTTGATTTTATCTTTACTTTTATTTAAAAAAAATAACTAATACAATGCGTACCAAGTCTGGTGATTTCCTTCTTCATCAGTTCGTTGTGGAATTTTTTATGCAAGATTCTAGCAATGTGTCTAATGCAGAACCGATGATGTGCATTTGGGTAATTCCATGTATCAAGATCCGCATTGATTGCCTCATTAATTTCCCGGTGCCGATCAGATATCAAACAAACACCCCGGATGTTGGGGAAATGGGTGTTGATACATGCCAAAAACCAACTTCATGATTCATATTTTTTTTCTCTATAAAGGAAATTGAAAGCGGAATAGTTGAACAGTTTCCATCTTGGGTTTTCGCAATCAACAATACTCGCCTGTATTTTCCATACAGAAATGTTCCATCAATCTGAATAAACTGTTTGCAGAAACAAAAGGCGGAGATATAGGGAAGGAATGCCTAGAACAACCGATGAAATTGAACATGAGATGAATCAAGTCGGTTATCATGAGACACATGTTCGTTTGTTTCTAGATGGAAGACAACATGGTTATGATTCCTCAATATGGCTTGAAATTGCGGCAACACCCGATATGAGTCATATCAATCACCATAGACCTTCACAATTGCCTTCTATTTCACCTTCCATGCGTTATTATAGGATATCTTATAACTGAATGTATGTTGTATCCTCTCTTGCACAAGGGATATCAGAACATCTTGACATGTTCTAATAATCTCAACAACAACGGATGACATAAATTCTGCATCCAATGAAGTATGATCTTGTGTCAGGCTTGGCTGAATGCAAGTATGAGCTGCCTCAATCCTCAAGATTCTCCAACCTCCAAATGAAATGTTAGGAATTGACCTCAATCGAAATCTACAATCATCCCCATACTTTTCACATCGTATGCCATATTTTCTACGATCAGATTAATAAACTAAATACATGTAGTGCCGCTCAATGTGAAATATCTTTAGCGTATTTTTTAATGCTTCTTTACTTGGAAAATTCCTTCCAAAATATAATTTTCTATCCATCTCATTATACCTATCTTGTATAACTCTGGGAATCTCAGTTGCTGGTGTGGGAACATTATCTTCAAATTCCGGAAAACATGTCATTGCTTCTGACCAAGATGCAAAGAGCGGTGGATGATTTATTGTAGGTCGAGCATGTTGTACAACTAATGCATTTCTCGAAACATCTGTTGTTCCTTCCTCATCAGCACTACTATCGCCATCTGTTTCGTTATTATGAAACTCCTCATCAGATTTCGGGTTAACATGTATTTCCGGGAGATCAAGTAGGTTGTCCTTTGCATCATTTGGAATAGTCTAAACTTCATAGGGCGGACTATCTTCAAAGACTCTCGTAAGTCTACGTCTATGTACAATTGGATGTTGTTGTTGTACAGTAGAAACATCAACATATAACTCCATCATGGTACCATCCAACCGTTGAGAAAACAAATTAATTGTTTGGATCCATTGTGCATCATCAACCAATTGACAAGCTAGATGCCACAATGTTAACGGGAACTGAAAATGTCTATAACTCATTGACTTGATCTTCTGATCGGGTCCTAGATTTAATAAGCCATGAATTTTGTCTTGAAGATCACTTAGGGTTACAGAATCTGTTGTATTAACAACTGTTATTGGTTGTGTACTATAATAAGTCCCTCGATCAGTTTGAATAACCTCCCCATAGAAATACACATAGGCAAACATTCCACTCTACGTAAATAAAGTTTTCTGATCAAGATTTTGATAATGTAAGTGACAGTCAGAATAATGGTTTCCAATATAAGTTGGATTTTATAATTTGAAGCTGTAATTAAAAATCTTATTAAAAATAAGTTGTATTTTACCTCACGTACAAATAATAACTATTACTTCTAAACTATACAATCTTTATGATACTTAAATATTAAAATATCTTATATCCTAAAATAGGATATTTCTTAGTACACTTTGTAATTAGTGAGTTAAAATATAAATAACATCGAGTTAAAAAATAAATAAGAGTATTTTTTCAGCTTCTAGCTTTTCTTGCAGTGAATTGGATATCAAAATTTTAGAAAACTAGTGATTTCTGAAATTTTGATATTTAATTCACTGCAAGAAAAGAAAGAAGCTTGAATCATTCTCTTATTTATAATTTAACTCCATGTTATTTATATTTTAACATTTTATTATTTATCTCTATGTTATTTATATTTTAACTCTATGTTATTTATATATGTTATTTATATTTCAACTCTATGTTATTTATATACGTTATTTATATTTTAACTCTATGATATTTATATATGTTATTTATATTTTAACTCTTTGTTATTTATATTTTAACATTTTGTTATTTATATTTAAACTTCATATTATTTATATTTTAACATGCTGTTATTTATATTTTAACATGCTGTTATTTATATTTTAACATGCTATTATTTATATTTTAACTTCATGTTATTAATTTTTTAACTCCGTCTTATTTATATATTAACTCCATCTTATTTATTTTTAACTCTATTTAATAATTAATTTTTAATTAATCATTCTTAATAATAAATATAAAAATCCTTACTATATTATCAATTTATCATTTCTTTTCGTAGATATTTTAGTAGTTTATAAAGAAATATGCATATCTTAAGCATATCCTCCTGGAATGTCAAACAAGAATGCAACAAGACCCATTTTCATGCACCAGTTCCCGTTCGAGTCTAGCTCAAATCAGTGTTTTCGGGTTTTACCCCTAGGTACATCTATGCTAGAGCCACATTCACTTGTTTGTATCCAGACAAGGATTTAATTTCTTAGATAACATACTATTTATGCTATCAAAATTTCATTAAAAGAATCATAAATTAATTTCAACTAATGAAAATTATAATTCATAAATATATATAAACAATCTAACAGAAAAAAAGTTAAAACTAACTAAACTATTAAATATTTAAAATATCTAACTATAAACAATTCAACTAAATAAAAAACATTAAAATTATAAATATATTTAACTAAAAAAGTTCTACAAAATAAAAAACATTAAATTAAAAAAACATTAAATTAAAAAAACATACCTCTAAAATATTTCCAAAAATTTCCAACCACAGAACACCGCTACAAAATATAGAATTTGAGAGAGGATGAATGCTTGGAAGTGAGGAGAAGGGGGGGTGCCCTTTTATAGGGAGCGAAGGCAATATAGCGACCCGGCATTTTCAGAGATTACTATTTCATCATTTCAATGATAAAAAACATAATATTATTACACAAAGAGGATCCAAAGGTTTAGTGTCTTGGGAAAACTAGGACCACACAAAAAAAATACAACATCGAGCATAAACATTCATTTAATTTTTTCTTCAATAGCTTCTTATTGGAACTTGTCCTCTCCTTAGTATATGTAGCCACCTAAGAGTATACATAAAAAGGGGTGAGAAAAAATTCTAGTAAGAGGATAGATAAGAACAATATATCATGGAGTGAGCATAATCATAACATAAGAAAATGACCATGAACATGACAGGAGCATAAATAATAGAATTGAAATGTGGAAATGCATAAAAATGAAA
The DNA here is from genome assembly GCA_963277665.1 of Viscum album. Taxonomy (NCBI): domain Eukaryota; kingdom Viridiplantae; phylum Streptophyta; class Magnoliopsida; order Santalales; family Viscaceae; genus Viscum; species Viscum album. Next base: position 810,426,745 of record OY728122.1, on the reverse strand, counting down.
CAAAATGTATTAGTGGTTAACTACCACACATACTTGTGAACCAATCTAGAATCTTGTTCAGAAATCATTTCACATTTACTCATGAGATTCATCACGTTACCCAATGCATTGGAGCGCTGTATAATTCCGGGCACACCCGTCACATTTAAACATTCATGTTTCTCTATATAATTCCAGGCGCACCATTACATCATAACATTATCATTTATCATGCTTCCCACAATTTACATGTAACATAAATTAACATAATGAAACCATGAAAATTAATCTATTTCATCTCATAATTACACATTCATAAGCTTTGGGTTCCCAAAAGAAAGAGGGAATAACATACATTTTACAAGAACCGTTCACTTTGAGTGACAAGTAAAATGGGTGTTCTTAAAAGAAGAGTTCTTTTGGAAAAAATTTAGTTGGAAATAAAAACCATTGAAAACCTTTTATATCCCAGAAAAGTAAATGAAATGATGAAAAAATGATCTTTGAGGAGTAACCATATCAAAAATGGAGTGAAAGAGGGAGAACCTGAAAGAAGAAAATTGGGTTCGAGATTTCCCCTTACCTTGTACCCGAATGCTTCCTTCTCTTTAATGTCCCGTATAATGACATTATAATCATTAATTAGAAATCAAGAACCATGTGTACATTAATAGGGATCATTTTGGTTTCATTATTTCATATTATCTTCTTTTGGATGATATATGGAGTTTAAAAAACATTGTTTGGGGATGTTCGTTTTTAGGGTTTTTCATGGGTGGTTCACTTGTATTCTTAAGTTGAAGTTCAGGTAGATGATGGGTAAACATCCAGAAATAATATTAAATGTTATTAGTGATATTAAAGGAGTTTCAATGATTTTATAATGAATTATATTAGATCCATGTGGGTCAATCATTAGATAAGAATTAAATGATGATTATTTGGGTTAATTTGATCGATTTTTTGATCACAACGAACTTGTTTTAACTTTTCACTTAGTAATATGGCCATAGGTTATTTACAGAACTTATAATAGAACATAATACATATAACATATTCTGGTTAAACCACAAAAATGGTTTCATTACCAGATCTGAAGGTTGAAATGGAAGAAGAGAGCATGTCGTTTTTGAAGGTGATAAATTAACACCTCATGAACAACGTTCTCTTTAATAAAATAATAGGAAGAGGGAAAGGGTGTGGGGTTATATAATATACCATTAGAATCATAACATTACAGTATATGTATAATAATAGAGGTACAAAACAATTTGGATGTAGATAGGTGGGGGAGATCAAGAAATGAACTTGAACTTTAATGGGAATTAAAGGAGAAGAGGGAGGGAAATTACCTCTTGAATCCTTCACTTGAGAACCTCCTTAAGTGCCTATGCTTGGTCTTTTGATGATACCAGAAGCTCTTATATGTGGGGGAGGGGCTAGGGGAGATTATTGGGTAGATCATCATCAATTATTGAAGCTTGAGGGGTGTGGTTTGGCAAGAGGATGGGGAGGGCTTATTTATATATGAGGAGGGAGGTGTTTTTGGTATAAAATATTAAATAAAATAATATATCAAGACATAGACTTGTAATAGTAGTTTTTTTAAATCCTAAATCATATATTAATATAATATAATTATTTTTAGGCTTTAATTGTAATTTATAATTCGAATTAATTAATTTATCAAAAGGAATGTGAAAGAAAGAGAAAAAGACACTTTAAGAAATCACATTTTGACTTTAGGATTTGGAAAGTTCTTTTTAGGTTTGAAAAATTGATTTATTGTATTTTAAGAAAAAAATTATGAAATTTAATATAATATTTCCGAAACTATGGTTCTATAATGTTTATGTCATCATTACATCATTAATGATGCAATTTAGTATACACCGATTATGCGAAAAACTGTATTTTTACTATTCACCCAAAAATTAAAGTATTTTAGAAAAAACCCAAAAATTTACACCTTCCATTTTACGACATGTAGAATCCATAAATGAAGCCCATTTTTCAAAAATAATTTTCTAAATATTATTAATTTAATATTGAATTAAAATCAAAATTTACTTAAAAAACATTTTTTAAGATTAAAACTGATTTTATAGCGCTTCCAAAAATTACGTAGGGTCTCCAAAAATTATCTAAAAACTATAATACATTGATTAAATAATTTATGAATACATTATATGGAAATAAATACTATTTTAAAATAATTCTTTATTTATAATTAATTATTTATGACATAGAAAATACCAGAACATTTACTAAGGTCAAATTGTCACTTTCAAAGATGCCTATATTTTATTTAATTATTTATAGGTAATGTTACTCTTATATTGGATGATTTACTATTCATACGGGTCATATTACAATTCATAAGGTTATGTTACTATTAATAAGGGTAGGTCACTATTCACCAAAAATTATTTTTGTTTCATTAGTCTCCAAAAATCATCATGAACATAACTGTGTATGTCAGATTTTCAAAATTCCAAACAATGAAGTGAAAAACTTATGTTTAATGGTCACTTATCACTTAGAATTTCATGATGTTGTGATTTGATGTTAATTTATGACATATTTATAAGAAGGGAATTTCCATTGAATATATTTGGGTCGTTACATTCTTACCCCCTTAAGAAACTTCACCCCTGAAATTTCACATTCCACAAACATGTGAGGGTACTTCTCCTTCATTGCCTCTTCTGATTCCCAAGTTTCTTCCTCAAACATATGGTTCCTCCACAACACTTTGAAAATATGGGTTGTCTTGTTGCATAGAACCTTATCACTTCGGTCCAGAATATTTACTGGTTGCTCCTCATAGGAGATATCATCTTCCAACTGCACCGCCTCTGAGTTTAGTACATGTGAGGGGTCTGGTAAGTACTTCCTCGGTAGTGATACATGAAACACATCATGAACTTGAGCCATATTTGGTGGAAGTGCAAGACAATAGGCCACATCTCCTATGCAGTCAAGGATCCCAAAGGGACCAATATACCTTGGGCTTAGCTTCCCTTTCTTCCTGAATCACATGACTCTCTTCCATGGATATATACGAAGGAAGACTTTATCTCCAACGGCGAACTCCATGTCCCTTTGACGTTTGTCAGCATAGCTTTTTTGATGACTTTGAGCAGATTTGATGTGTTTCTGGATGACTTGAACCTTCTCAGTCATCTCTTGAACAATATCGGGCCCAAGTAGGTTTCTTTCTCAAACTTCATCCTAACAGGTTGGAGTTCTACATCGCTTCCCATAAAGAGCTTCATACAGAGCCATATGAATACTCGAGTGGAAGCTATTGTTGTATGAGAACTCAACCAATGGGAGATGTTGATCCCATCCACATTTGAATTCTAGAGAGCAGGCTCTTAGCATATCTTCAAGCGTCTGAATAGTCCTTTCAGACTGGCCATCAGTTTGGGGGTGATAGGTCGTGCTGAAAATTAATTCATTACTCAAATCATGTTGATGGATCCTCCAGAATTTAGATGTGAACCTTGGATCATGGTCAGAGACAATTGAGAGTGGAGCACCGTGCAGTCTCACAACTTCCATCACATATATCTTTGTAAGTTGTTCAAGCGATAGGTCTTCCCGAATAGCGATAAAATGGGAAGTCTTGGTGAGTTGGTCAACCACAACCCATATCGAATTATTTCCCTTTGACGTCTTCGGGAGACCTATGAAAAAGTACATAGTAACATTTTCTCATTTCCACAAGGGTATAGGCAATGGCTGCATCATACCCTTAGACATTTGTCACTTAGCTTTAACTTGCTGACATACCAAGCACCTTGATATATATTCCACAATCTCCTTCTTCATGTTATCCAACCAGAAGTGTTCTCGGAGATCACGATACATCTTGTTAGTCCAAGGATGGATAGAGAAATTTGAGATATGTGCATTATCCAATAGCTCCTTCTTTATCCCGAGTGATGAAGGAACACAAAGTCGTGTTCCAAACCAAATCACACCATCATCGTTGATATGGAACTCTTGAAGCTTCCCTTCTTTTACTGCATTCACCCTCTTTTGTATCTCCATATCATATCTTTGTTCCTCCTTAATCTTCTATTGGATGGATTGTTGTGAAATCATTTGGGAAATTTAGGATGTATCCCCTGGCCTTATGATTCCCAAATCCATCCATTGCACATCCATGAAGATAGGGTCTTTCTCAATCTGCAACATGGATAGAGTAGCAGGTTCTTTTCTACTTAGAGCATTATCTACCTTGTTCGCCTTTCCAGGATGATAGTGAATAGAGAAATCGTAATCCTATATTAGCTCTAACAATCTACTTTAAAGCATGTTGAGCTCCTTTTGTGTGAATATATACTTTAGGCTCTTGTGGTCAGTGTGTATGTCACACATCTCACCCTAAAGGTAGTGCTGCCAGATTTTCAAGGAAAAATTCATGGCTGCCAGCTCTAAATCATGTGTCAGGTAGTTCTGCTCATTGATATTCAACTATCGTGATGCGTAAGCTATCACATTATCATTTATCATGATTACAAAACCCAAGCCTTTCTTTGAAGCATCACTGTATATCAATAAACATTCTCCACTTCTCAATAGTGTGAGTACTGGTGCAGTGATCAGCCTTATCTTTATCTCTTTAAAGCTTCCCTCACATTCTTCTGTCTAGAGATGCCTTTCCCCTTTCCTTGTTATCTTAGTTAGCGGGCTTGACAATCATGAGAAGTTTCTCACAAATCGCCTGTAGTACCCAACTAATCCATGAAAACTACGGATTCCTGTGACAGTAGAGGTCCTGGTCCATTCCTCAATCGAATTTTTCATTGAAGGATCCACAGAAATTCCCTCACTTGTGATCACATGTCCCAAGAACATGACATGATTCCTCCTAAAGTCACACTTTCTGAACTTGGCGTACAAATTCTCCTTTCTCAATGTCTCCAACACAAGTCTTAGATGTTCTTCAAGTTCCTCCTTGTTCTTGGAGTAGAGGAGAATATCATAGATAATCACTACCAAGAATTTATCGAGGTAATGTCTAAAGACTCTATTCATAAATCCATGAAGATATCATGGGCATTAGTAAGTCCAAAGCGCATCACCAAAAACTCATAGTGCCCATACCTTGTACAAAAGGAAGTATTCTAAATATCGTTCTTTTTCACCTTTACTTGATGATATCCAAAACGAAGATCCACCGTTGAGAAGTATTGAGCTCCACTTAACTGATCAAACAAGTCATCAATCATAGGGAGAGGATACTTGTTCTTTATAGTGATCTTGTTGAGCTTCCGATAATCGATACACAGTCACATTGTTCCATCCTTCTTCTTCACAAAGAGCACTGGCGCACCCCAAGGCGATGCACTAGGGAATATGAACCCTTTGTCCAGATGCTCTTGAAACTGTTTCTTTAACTCCTCCAGTTCGATAGGATCCATCCTATAGGGGCACTTCGATATAGGAGTAGCTCCGAGTATGAGTCAAATAGAGAACTCTACCTCACGATTCGGGGGAATTACGGGTAACTCTTTAGGAAATACATCGTTGAATTCGTTCACGATAGGCATTTCCTCAAGGTTGGAACGTTCCTTCATATCAACCATTTGGGGGAGGTATGCTTCTTCATAGGGAATCAACACCCACACCATTGAAGGATTTTTCAAAATATATTCCTGATCTTCCAACATTTTTATAGGAGCATGGGATGGTTTGGAATATGAAAAGATATTTCCCATTCCCGACAGTTGATATGTGCTCTATAAAACAAGATCCAGTCCATTCCTATTATAGCATCAAATTCCACCAAGGTAAGTATTATGAGACTTGACGGAGGAATATTCCCACATATTCCAACAGGAGAAGAGTCAAACACTTGGGTTTTAATGATTTCACCACTTGGTGTTTTTATAGATATCTCTACTTCAAGGTTTCGGGGATTCAATTCTATAGTTCAGGAAAACATACAAGATATAAAGGAATGCGTAGAACCAGAATCAAATCAGACCTTTTCCATTCACGAGTGAATAGGAAGTGAACCTTGTACGACTTCATTATCATGCTCCACCTCCACATTAGTGATGACAAAACACTTCCCTTGTTCCTTTGGCTTCGGTGGCTGCTGATGCTGATTACCCCCGAGAGAACGGCGTTTAGTGCACTGGTTTGCATAGTGCCCCACCTCCATACAGTTGTAGCATTGAACCATGAACAGTTCTCGCCTTTCATCGGCTACATTCTCCTTCCTATTCATGTCTTTTCAACACTCTTGAGCTTGGTGTCATTATTTCCAACACATAAAGCATTTGCATGTCCATTTGAGGCAGTTCCCCTGGTGCAACTTCCCACATTATTGGCATGTGGGTCGTTGATTTCTCTTCTGGCCTTTGTCACTAGATCCACTGGCTTGAAACTCCATCTTTATATTCTTATCACCATAGCCATGGGATCATTTTCCAAACTCCATCTCCACTTTGAGAGCACACCAAACTACTTCTTTATAACTCCCAATTTCTCGAATTGCAAGAGCCTTTCAAAGTTGTGGGTTTAATCCAATAAAGAATCTATCAATTTTACTGTCATTGTTGATAACAAAACCCAAATCATACCTTGTGAGGCTTGTGAAATTCTCTTCATTGGTTGTGACATATTCTCCTTTTTTTCTTGAGCTCTATGAATTCTCTCTCCATCTTCGTGCGAAGAGTTCATGGGAAATACTTGTTAAGAAACATTATCATAATGTCTTCCCATTCCATCTCATCAATTTCCTCCCTTGGCTTGGTGTTCATAATCAAATACCACCATTGATTGGCTTCTCCATCTAGGTGATAAACGGCTAGCGTCACCTTATCCATCTCAGAACTGTGAAGCTCAGAAAAGATCTTCTCCATGGAGTTGACCCACTGTTCTGCAACTACTGGATCGGAAGATCCACTAAACGTTGGTGGTCGTTGCCGCATAAAACATTTGATGGACACTTGCTCCCTCCTTGGTGAAGGAGGAAGTTCCCCATTATTATGGTTATTGTTCATAACCAGAGATAATTGGCTAATAATTGCCATGAAGTTTTGAACTCCACCTTCCAAATCATTGGGTATGTCGTTCGGGAAATCGTTACATCGGCTCTCAAAAGAGTTGTTGTCATGATTTCTACCTGTTCCCTCCATTTTCTAAAATAGAAAAGGTTAGAAGAAAACATAAGTAAAAAAGTCATGAATAACTTATTTATTTAAACAAGTATACTAAAAACATAACATATGGGATCACTAGGTAAATATTATTATGTGCATATTTGTACTTAATCTCATACTAGAAGTTTTCTCTAGGGTTCACTAATCCTAATTCCCAAATTAACTAAACCTTGCCTCTGATACCAACTATAGAGACCCGGCCTTTTCATACATTATTATTACATCATTTAAAAGATAAAAAACATAATATTATTACACAAAGTGGAACCAATGGTTTAGTGTCTTGGGAAAACTAGGAGCACACATAACAAATACAAAATCTAGCATAAACATTCATTTAATTTCTTCTTCTATAGCTTCTTATTGGCACTTGTCCTCTACTTAGTATATGTAGCCACCTGGGGATATACATCCAAAGGGGTGATCTAAAAGCCCAGTATGAGGATAGATAAGAACAATATATCATGGGGTGACATAATATTAACATATGAAAAAGATCATGAACATGAGAGGAGCATAAATAATAGACTTGAAATGTGGCAATGCATAAAAATGAAACATCATGGCTTAGTGGTTAACTACCACACATACTTGTGACCCAATATAGAATCTTGTTCACACATCATTTCACATTTACTCATGAGATTCATCACTTTACCCAATTCATTGGTGTTCTGAATAATTCTAGGTGCACCCGTCACATTTAAACATTTATATTGCGCTATGTAATTCCGGGCGCACCCATCACATTATAAAATTATCATTTATCATGCTTTCCACGATTAACATATAACATAAATTACAATAATTAACCCATGAAAAAGAATGGGTTCCATCTCATAATAATGCAATCATAATCTTTGGGTTCCCAAAAGAAAGAGGGAATAACATACATGTTACAAGAACCGTTCACTTTGAGTGAGAAGTAAAAGGGGTGTTCTTTAAAGAAGAGTTATTTTGGAAAACATTTAGTTGGACATAAAAACCAGTGAAAAACATGTATATCCCAGATATGTAATGTAAATGATGAACAAATGATCTTTGAGGAGTAACCATATCAAAAATGGAGTGAAAGAGGGAGAACCCAATAGAAGAAAATTGGGTTCGAGATTTCCCCTTACCTTGTACCTGAATGATTCCTTCTCTTTAATGTCCTATATAAAGAAATTATATTAATTAATTAGAAATCCAGAACCATGTGTACATTAATGGGGTTCATCCTGGTTTCATTATTTCATATTATCTTCTTTTAGATGATATATAGATTTTAAAAAACATTGTTCGTGGATGTTAGTTTTTATGGTTTTTCTTGGGTGGTTCACTTGTATTCTTAAGTTGATGTTTGGGTAGATGATGGTTAAACATCCAGAAATGATATTAAATGTTATTAGTGTTATTATGGGAGATTTAATGATTTTATAATGATTTATATTAGATCCATGTGGGTGAATCATTAGATAATAATTAAATGATGATTATTTGGGTTTATTTGAACTGTTTTTGGATCACAACGAACTTGTTTTAACTTTTCACTTAGTAATATGTCCCTAGGTTATTTACAGAACTTAAAATAGAAAATAATACATATAAAATATTCTGTTTCAACCATAAAAATGGTTTCATGACCAGATTTGAAGGTAGAAATGGAAGAAGAGAGCATGTCAGTTTTGAAGGTGATAAATTAACACCTCATGAACAACGTTGTCTTTAATAAAATAAAAGGAAGAGGGAAAGGGTGTGGGGTGATATAACATCCCATTAGAATCATAATATTACATTATATGTTTAATACTAGAGCTACAAAACAATTTGTACGTAGATAGGTGGGGAGAGATCAAGAAATGAACTTGAACATGAAAAGAAATTAAAGGATAAGAGGGAGGGAAATTACCTCTTGAATCCTTCCCTTGAGAACCTCCTTAAGGGCCTAAGCATGGTCTTTTGATGAGACCAAAAGCTCTGGGATCTGCAGGAGGGGATATGAGAGATGATTGGGCAGAGCTTAGACAATTCTTGAAGCTTGAGAGGTGTGGTTTGGGAAGAGGAGGGGGAGGGATTATTTATACATGAGGAGGGAGGTGTTTTTGGTATAAAATATTAAATAAAATAATATATCAAGAGTTAGACTTGTAATAGTAGTTTTTTGACATCCTAAATCATATATTAATATAATATAATTCGTTTTAGGCTTTAATTATCCTTTATAATTCGAATTCAATAATTTATTAAAAGGAAAGTGAAAGAAAGAGAAAAAGACACTTTAAGAAATCACCTTTTGACTTTTGTCTTTGGAAAGTTCCTTTTAGGTTTGAGAATTTAATTTATTGTATCTCAAGAAACCATTTATTAAATTTAATATAATTTTTTCTGAAACAATGGTTCTATAATTTTTATGTCATCATTACATCATTAATGCTGCAATTTAGTATACACCGATTATGCGAAAAACTGTGTTTTTACTATTCACCCGAAAATTGATGTATTTCAGAAAAAACCAAAAAATTTACCCCTACCATTTTTCGACATGTAGAATCCAAAAATGAAGCCCATTTTTCAAAAATAATTTTCTAAATATTATTAATTTAATATTGAATTAAAATAATAATTTACTTAAAAAGAACAGTTTTAAGATTAAAACTGATTTTTTAGCGCTTCCAAAAATTATGTAGGGTCTTAAAAAATTATCTAAAAACTATAAGAAATTGATTCAATAATTTATGAATACCTTATATGGAAATAAATATTCTTTTAAATTAATTAATTAATTATAATTAATTATTTATGACATAGAAAATACCAAAACGTTTACTAAGGTCAAATTGTCACTTTCAAAGACGACTATATTTTATTTTATTATCTATATGTAATGTTACTCTTATATTGGATGATTAACTATTCATAAGGGTCATATTAAAATTCATAAGGGTATGTTACTATTCATAAGGGTAGGTCACTATTCACCAAAAATTATTTTTGTTTCATTAGACTCTAAAAATCATCTTGAACCTAACTTTGTATGTCAGAGTTTCAAAATTCCAAACATTGAAGTGACAAACTTATGTTTAATGGTCACTTATCACATAGTAGTTCATTATGTTGTGATTTCATGTTAATTTATGACATATTTGTAGGAAGGGAATTTCCATTGAAAATATTTGGGTAGTTACAGGAAAAGGCGGCACCGCGGTTGCCGCCTTTCACACTGACGTCAGGCGAAAGGCAGTACCCGCGGTGCCGCCCTTCGGATGACGTGATACAGAAAGGCGTCACCGCGAGTGCCGCCTTTTACAGGTCACTGATCTATGCCGAAAGTGCATAGGCGGCATCTGTGATACCGCCTTTCACCCATAATGAAAAGGCGGCATCCGCGATGCCGCCTTTGAGGCGCAATTGGAAAAAAAATTGACCTAACCATTTTTTTTTAAAATACATTTTTTAATAAATGTATTAAAAAAACTCCACTGAGAATGTTCTGGATGCATGCAATGATGAGCGTCAGGCTATAGATGAAGAGCATAACCTTCTACATTTCTGGAAGACCGCGGAGGAGTAACCGTGAAGTTGAAACATTATGTAGAATAGGATCGAGGATGAGGGAAATAATTTCTTCCCACCATTGAATTATATCTCAAGCCATGAGAAGAAGCCTGTTAGGTATGGAGGATGTTATTTCCAACTCTACAAAATTTCTATCCATCGAGGAATCCATCAGCCGAAGCATGATCGAATCATCACACATGAAGGAACCCACAACATCTCCAATCGCTCGTAAGAAGAAGAGGTTGAGCAAGGTATGGGTCATACATAGGAGGTTGTGCCACACTTCCTCCTTTGAATAATCCAACCTCGAGTGAACCTACTCTTGATCATTTATTTCATGGATTGTATCATCATCAATTTATATCATTGTGGGGTTTGTCCAACTATCATACATCCATATCTATGTCCACATTGATATTTTAATGAAAACATAATCTCATATTGGGATATACCAAGTGCCGGGTAATATATTCCAGGGGTCTATAAGGTATTAATTGAGGTATCTTTAGGTCTTCAACAAGTAGTATTTTTTTCATTTTAAAAAAAATGGATTTTCCTTGCCATCAATGAATATATGGGAGTTCACATCAGCACATTAGTGATGGAAACACAACATACTGCTGGGTTACCCTGCACCATAGTTGTTAGAACCTTTCATGCCCTTTGTCAACACCTTTGACATGTTTTATAAGGTAATGTCCCCTACAAGTTTAGTATACCTATTCAATTTTAATGTTAATAGATAGTGGATCATTTATAATGTTAAAAGTATAAAAATACTATTGATGTTCCTCATTCCCTATTATATCCCAGTTTTCTATACATTTTTGGGGTGAAGGCAATGTCATTAGGTGACGATAATGTCATCAATATGTTGATCTATCATAATAATTTAAATTTTATTCCACAGACCACATATACTAAGATGATTATTGATAATGGAATTTGATCCATTGAAAAGTGATCATATAAATATTCCCATTGACATGGGGTTCATGGATTTCATGTAGATGATACGCTCATCTATGATAAATATTGTACCTACCATATTCCACTAGTATTTTTCTAGTGTAAAATTATTTCTCCTCTTCTAATAGATAGAATTAAAAAAGAATGGAAGCCTCGCCACATTCACCACTTCTAGATCATGTTGGTGCATTAATATTTTAGTGGTGAAATTTTTATTCTATCTAGTAATGCCCCAATATAACTATATCAGGACAATTACTATGATCTGGTGTATACATAGTCATCTAGTAAACTAAATCGATTAGTTTTTCTAGTAGAAAAACCTTGTCCCTTTCCAATTACATTTTCCATGGTAGTGATGGATTTGATTCAGAACTCAAGATATCCCACAATGAAGTGCTTATCAATTATTATGATTCTCTTATCAATAGTGAATGGTTTGTTAACGAATCTAACCATTCATTACTAGTGACAGATGGTACCAATTATAGGGATAACTATAACAACCATGCTCTTTATTACACACTTAAACAAGATTTATTACATAATATATTCACTTCCTACTACAAAGAAGATCAATATGTATAGTGTCTTTGGGGATTAGGAGCATTACATAAAGACTTAAAACATGAAACACAACATCTTTAGTGAAAACATCATATACATGACCACTACATTCCCTCGTACATAGCATCACATGGGATAACCTGAGAACATGCATAATAAAAGGGTCAGATATAAACCCTAGAAAGGAAGTAAACAAGGAATAACATGAAAATTACAATACATGTTATACAATTGTCATATCAATGTATCATAAAGGAAACATGAACATAAAGGCATGATATAGCATGCTTATCATAACAAAGAAATGTGGGAACAACACTTAACATGGTTTTAGCCTAAGCCAAGGCTCATTACACATGTATCATTTGCAAACACTCACTGCACGTGAATTTTCAAGACTAAACCCTCATTGAAATAGAATTATCTTGCTAATTATCTTTACCCAATGCATAGGAGCGCTATCAGGGTGCACACTTCTTAAACATTTCATTTAATGCGTAAGTGTGCCACATAGATCATACCACATGGATTCATCAAACGTCATCATTTATCCCACGATATATAATTTTGAATTCCTAAATGAAAATGAATAATTAATATGTAAATTTGCATAAAGTTGAATACCATTTATAGGGAAATGGGCATGGTATTCACTACATAATGACTTTGGATTGGAAAATCGTGGTGCAATTTCTGCAGCATAATGACATGACATAAGAATTCATAAAAATGGTTGATGAGATAGAAAAGGTTTTCTCATAATATTTAAATGAAATGGTAATTAAGGGGGTCATATAGATACATGTTCCAATAAATATAATATAATTTATACTCATAATACAAAATAATTTCTTCAATTTGAATGAGAAGAGAGAAATTCCTTATGGAATTTCAGCATGGCAACATGTGTACATGGGAGGCATTAATGTGAGGGAAAAAGGTATCTCATCATTTAAACATGAGGGGAAAATAAGGGAATTTCTAAATCATGTCCCAACATTTTTAATTGAATGTAAAAGGGTATTACACCATAATGAAACATGGATAAAAATAAGAAAGGAAGGAATACCTTAGTTGGAAGTGTAATCGCAAAGGCATGGGAGATGCTATAGAGAGGCTTCTTAGAAGCTTGGGGTGTTTTGGAAGGATTATAGAATGATTACTGAATTGTTTGGATTAACTCAAAAGGCTTTGAGTGAAGTGGACGTGGGATCATGGGTGGGTTTATATAGGAAAGGAGAGGTAATTATTTATTATTTTGGTTTGGGACACCACACATTAAACTAATCCAAAACAAAAACCAGCCCATGGTTTTTTCCCATTTATTTTTACAAAGTGGAGTAGATGATAATAATTTTTATGGACAATTTCCAAACTTCTTAAAATAATAGGGTTGCTTATGTGGAGGTGAGTCACACTCTCAAGGAAGTCAATTTAAAAAGCTAAAATGTTTGATAAGTCATGGAGGGTCCACTAATGTTTTATAAAATAAATAAAACAAAACTATAATCACAATATATTAATTGTAAAACATATATTTTTCTGAACATAATGTTTATAGTATTTTATTAGATCACTATTGGGTCATTATGATGTCATAAAACACATTATATATTTAAATGATATTTAATTTTTACCCAAAAATTCGATTGTCTTAGAAAATTATGAAAAACAATCCATTGGATAATTTTGATCTTCTAATTCCAAAAATAATATTAATTTTATCCAAATAATTATCTAAATATGTGAATTTTCACTTTTAAAATGAAACCATCATTTATCGAAATATCATCGGTTCTGACAAAAACAGTATTCAAACCATAATAAATGTTACAAATTTTTTCATAAAAATTATACAATATTTTATACATAATAAATAGAAATTTAATAATAGTATTATTTTATTAAAATACTATATTATTCCAAAATCCATTAATTTATCAAAATATATTTATTAGTTGAATATTAACTAAAAGTACTATTTGTGCTTTAAAAACTATTTACAATGTAACAATAAAAAATGGAATGTATATTAGTTATTATATTAAAAAATAATGCATATAATAATAGTGATAAGGTCATGATACATATCCCCTTATAACACACACATAAGACCAAAGGGTAAGGTGTACGATTATAATAGACTCTTGGGGGGCTCAGATAACATAGCTCGGGTGGTAATCTCTATCGACTCCCACTTCTTCTGTAGGCGGTTCCACTCGAGATTTACATGTTGAAGAAAGACATGGTCTTGGTCAAGAGCGAAGCCCATTGACACCACCACCTTTCTGAGATACATAAAATGGGCTTTGTATGGAGAATGTCTATTGGATGAGTTCATCCCTTCCCTTTTCAGAGTAAATTGGATTTGTTAAATCCATATATTTATTCTAATCAAGTGACCACTATTCAAAATCTATATTAGCAATTGTAAAAATTAATAACTATATTTTTTTAAAAAAATCCTAAAACCATGGAAGTGTATATTTTATATAACCATTTTTCATAATAACATATTTCATTTGATAAATAGTAATTTGAATTATAAAATGGTTGGGTCGTTACAATCTTCCCCCGTTTAGAAATTTCTCCCTAGAAATATCTTTTTCCCGCTCTAAAAAAGATGCGGGTAACTTTGCTTCATCACTTCCTCTGATTCACACAACGCCTCTTAAAATTTTTGGTTTCTCCACAACAATTTAATGAGGTGAATTGTCTTATTTAGTAAAACTTTTTCCCTATGATATAAGATATTTACTGGATGCTGCTCGTAAAAAAGATCATCCTCTAGTTGTACTACCTCTGAAGAGAGTACATGTGACGGGTCTGGTATGTACTTACTTAAGAGGGATACTAGAAATACATCAAAAACATTGGCCATAGTTGGTGGAAGTTGTATTTGATAGTCCACAGCCCCGACACGATCAAGAATCTTAAAGTTTACAAACCTCATGACCTTCTTCAACAGAGATATGAATAGAAATGCGATGTCTCCAACTTTGAACTCAAGGTCCTACCGACGGTTATCTACATTACTCTTCTGTTGACTTTGAGCTACCCTGATATGCTACTGAATGGTTTTCTCCTTCCCTACCATTTCTTTAACCATTTCATGTCCTAGAAGCTTACGCTCACCAACTTAATCCCAACACGCCTATGTACATCACCTTTTCCCATAAAAGGCTTGATATGGTTCTATTCAAATGATCGAGTGGAAACTTTTATTATAGGAGAATTAAACTAGTGGAATATGTTTGTCCCATCATACATTCAAGTATATAGAAAATGATATTAACATATCTTCAAGTGTCTGAATAGTTTGCTCAGATTGGCCCTCAGTTTGAGGATGATAAGCTATATGGAAGTTGAGTTCAGGCCATAGTACAATATGGAGACATTTCTATAACTTCAAGGTGATTCTCAGATCATGATATAATACAATAGATAGTGGTACTCTATGCAGCCTTACAACTTCATTGATGTAAATCCATGCAATTTTATCCATTGAGAATTTTTCTCTAATTATGATATTGAGAGCTATCTTCATTAGACAATCCATAATGACCTATATAGCATTGTTTCCTACGGATTTACATAGAACTCCATTGAAAAAGTCAATGATAATGTTATCCCAATTCCATGTAGGTATGGGGAGTGGTTGCAACATCCCCTTATATAATTTCCTCTAATCCTTCACATGGTGACATACCATACACATGGATTTTTATTTTGATATATCCCTTTTCATATTGTCCCACCAAATGTTTTCTCAGTGATCTCGATACATTTTTTCCTCCATGGGTGAATAGATAAAGTTGAGCTATGTGCGTCATTCAAAAGCTCCTTCTTTATCTCGGGATTGGATGATACATATAATCGTGACCCAAATATTACAATTCCATCCTTGTCAGCCACAAACTTGGAGGATTTACAATTTCTGATAGAATCCACCCATTTTAGAATTTCCACATCCTTTTGTTGAGAATCCTTTATTTTTTCCATGTGGGATGGTTTAAAAATAATTTGAGAAAGGATTAATGATGTTTCTCCCATAATGATTCCCATGTTCTTCCTCTAAAAATAAAAGAATATTGGATCTTTTTCAATTATCATCACTCGTAATGATCTATGATCCTTTCTGCGTAGAGAATCTTCCACCTTGTTCACTATCACTGGGTGGTAATGGATTGAGAAGTCATTGTCTTTGATCAACTATAACCATCTTCATTGGGGCATGTTCAACTCTTTCTGTGTGAATATATACATGAAGTTCTTTTTGGTCCACATATATTTCACACATCTCCCCAAAGAGATAATGCTGTCCAATTTTTAAAGAAAATATCACTACAGCCAACTCCAGATCATGTGTTGTATAGTTTTTCTCAAGAACATTCAATTTCATTGATGAAAAGGCATTACCTTTGTCAATATGAATCCACACACAACCAATTCCCTTATTTGAAGCATCACTAAAAACAAAAAAAGTTCTTCATTTGTTGGTAATGTTATTACGAATGCAGTAATAAGCCTCCTTTTCAACTCCATTAATCCCTCTTCCCATTCAACACACCAATCAAACTTTACTCCCTTCTGAGTTTTCTTGGTAAGAGGGTTGTACAATCATGAGTAATTTCTCACAAATCTGCGATAATAGCTAGCTAAACCTAGGAAGCTACAGATATCCATTACCGATATTGGTCTCGACCATCCCCCAATTGTAGTTTTCTTAGATGGATCCACATATATCACATTTCTTATGATGGTATGACCCAAAAATGAGGCTTACTTAAAACAGATCTCACATTTGTTGTACATTGCAAAGTGATTCTCCTTTAGCAAGGTCTCTAGTACCGTTCTTAGATTCTACCCATGATTCTCCTTTGTTTTTTATTATATAAGAATATCATCTATAAATACTACCATGAATTTTCCAAGGTGATCTATAATGAAATTATTCATCAAGTCCATGAAGATTTCTGAAACATTGGTGAGTCTGAAAGGTATTACTATGAATTCTTAGTGCTCATACCTTGTACGAAAAGTAGCCATGGGGATATCCTATTTCTTCACCATTACTTGGTAATATCCCAACTGTAGACCCACCTTGGAGAAGTATTGTGCTCACGTAGCTGATCGAACAAGTCATAAATTCATGGTAGAGGATACATTTCCTTTAACATGATTTTTTGAGATCACAATAATCAATGCAAAGATGCATTGACCAATCCTTCTTCTTGACGAATAAGATTGGAGCACTTCATGGTGAAGCACATGGGCGTATAAACCCTTTATCCATATTCTCATGTAGTTGTCTCTTTAACTCCTAAATCTCCACAATAGCCATCCCATGTGGAGTTTTGGATATTGTAAATTCCCCTGGTATAAAGTCAATTGAGAATTCAACAACTCTTCTAGTAATAAGATCGGGAAATTCCTCAGAAAAACACTACAGTGAATTCCCTCACAATAGGCATGTCTTCAGGGATGGTTTCTTTCTTAGAATCAATAATCTAAGACAGATACCCGTTTTCATAGGGAAGTAATATCCATACTAGAGATGATGGTTCTAAATAATATTCATCTTTTTTCCTTATAGTTGTATGTAAACGGGGTTCACTTCTCAACATGGTGATTGATTTCAATTTCACAGAAATTAATGTTGGCTCTATATAAGGAATGTCAATAAATGCCAAGAATCGAATCAAATTCCACCAAAGGGAGTTTGACAACGTTCAATGGGAAGTTAAATCCACAAATTATGATAGGGGAGGAGTTATATTCATGGGATGTAATGATTTCCCCATTTTCCGTACTCACCAACATATGTACTTCAATGATTTGTTGTGGTGTTGGGATGGTTCTACTAAAAATCGGGATATATAATAATTCTTAGAACTAAAATGAAAAACTATTCTCTCAATTAGTGAATGAATAACCAACGTACCTTTCACCGCTTCATTGTCAGGGTTATCTTCTGCAGTAGTTATGGAAACATTATCACCCTTACTGCTAGGGAGGGTGCTGGTTTCCTCCAAAAACCCTTGGATTAGGGCACTTAGTTTCAAGGTGCTAAGGTTCATTGTAGTTAAAGAAGTGAACAATGCTTTTATTGTCGAATAAATAATTCCTATCCTCTTTCATAGACACAGATTTCTCTTATTGTTAGTTAATGGCTTGGTTCCCTTATCTTCGACACATAAAGCAATTCTTCGTCCCTACGGGGTGCTTCTTTCTGCACATTTAGAAAGTGGGGTGCTGAGTTTTTTATCACCGCTTGATTTATCCATCAGACCACTATAATTGATATCCACCATATTCTTCTTATCCCAATGAAACCCTTGAGTTTTTCCGATCACCATTTTGTCCTTGAGGGAACATCATACAATTTCCTCATAGCTGTCATATTCATGGATCACCAGGGATTTCTGTAGGATAGGCTTCATCCCACTAAAGTAGTGGCGAACAATTCATTTGTTGGTAACAACAACATAGGAGGCATATCGCGCAAGACTTGTGAAGTTTTTCTTGTATGCTCTGATGGATTCGTCAACTTTTTTCTTAGGGGAAAGGAAGTCCTTTTAGATCTTAAGCCGGAGAGTGCAAGGAAAATATTAATGAAAAAAATATTTCCCAAATTCCTTCCATTCCAATGACTCGATATCTTCTTCAGGCTTCTTATTTTTGATCAAATTACACCTTATATTGGCTTTACCCTCTATATGATAAGCATCCAGATGAACCTTCTCTTATTCAGAACATTGAATTATGGAGAAGTTATTTTCAGCGGAGTTGATCCATTGCTCAATGTTTGAGGGATCAGATGATCCATTAAAAGTAGGAGGCATTTGTCTCGTGATGCTATTGATAGTGAGCTATTAATTATTAGTGGGGATTTAATGTTCCTCTTGACCAATATTTCTATTCAAATCTCGAGTTAACTAAGAGTGTATGATGATAATGTTCTCAATTCCTTCTCCCATCGGATTGGGATTCTCATTAGAACAATCATCATTTTTCTCTTCACAAAAGTTGTTAGCTCGAGTACTCATAATATTTTCCATTGAATGTAACAAAAGTAAATTTTGGGGTAACACATAAAGGATAATCCAAGGACAAAACAGATGAATTAAAAATATCTTTTATTTTATTATGTTATAAATCTATAGGCTTCAATATATGTTATTCACGATCTACATCCCAACATTAATTCTTAGGGGAATTTTCTACCTTAAAAATGACTGAATCAATGCATGTGAATTTTAAAAAAATCATATCCCCTAGGAGTGCTGTAACCAAGAGTGCAGTAGGGCCCGTTTTTGTATACCATGATACCCCAGGTCAGGAATGAAACTCCTAGTTGGAGTTTTCACTACTTAGTACATCTGTTCCAAAGCCTCCTCTACTAGCTCATATCCATACAAGGATGTATTTTCCTGATAAAAAATATAGTAAATAATCAAAAAAATTTAGGTATGTTCTTATTATACTATGTGTTATCCCTAATGCTTTCACTAGGTTTTTCTAGTCTTAATCCCAAAAATAACTAAACTGATTCACTGATAACAAATATACCAACACTACTCTTTATTACACATATAATAATGATTTGTTACAAAATATATTCACTGGATACAACATTGAATATAAATAGGTCTAGTGTCTTTGGGGATTATGAACATTACATAACGACTTAAAATGTGAAACACAACATCTTTATTTAAAACTTCATTTACATTACCACTACATTCCCTCACACATAACATTACATGGGATAACCTGAGGACATGCATAAGAAAATGGTGACATATAAAGACCAGTAAGGGAGAAAAATATGAAAAAAAATGAATAATAAAATACATGTTAGGCAATAGGAAAATCAATAAATCATAAAATAAACATGAACATAAAGCCACGATATATCATGAATCTTATAACATAGAAATGTGGCAACAACACTTAACATGGTTTTAGAATAATCCAAGGCTAATTTCACATAGATCACGAGTAAAACGTCATTACACTTGAATTAGCAAGAGTAAACCCTAATTTCACTTGATGTATCCTGATACTAATCATTACCAAATGCATTGAAGCGCTATCATGGCACACCCTTCTAAAACATTTCATTTCATACATAAGTGTGACACTTATATCATACAACATGGATTTATCAAACATAATAATTTCTTCCATGATAAATGAATTTGGAATTAAAACCTAAAAAAACATAATAAATAAGAAAATTTTCATATATATTAATGCCCCTGATAGAGAAATGGGCACGATATTCACTACACAATGACTTTGGCTTAGAAAATCGCGGTGCAATTTCAACAGTATAACAACGTGACATAAGAATTCATAAAATTGGTTGATGAGAGAGAAAGGGGTTTACCATCATATGTACATGAAATTTAATTAAAGGGGGTCATATAGATACATGTCCCAACAAATTTAATGGAATTTAGACTCATAATATCAAACAAATTCTTGATTGGGAATGAGAAGAGAGAAATTACTTACGGAATTTCAGCATGGAAACATGTATACATATGGGGCATTAATGAGAGGGAAAGAGGTATCTCATCATTTCAAAAATAATGAGGGGAAAATAAGGGAGGTGAGAAATCATACCACAACATTTGTAATAGAATGTAAAAGGGTATTACAACATAAAGAAACATGGATAAAAATAAGAAAAGATGGAATCCCTTACTTAAAAGTGTGGTCCCAAAGTCTTGGGAGAGGCTTCAAATAGTATTATTGGGTACTTTAGGTGCCTTGGGAGGATTATAGAGAGTGTAGGAAAGAGTTTTGGAAAACTAAAAAGGATTTGGGTGGGATTATACTGGAAAGGAGAAGAATTATTTATTATTTTGGTTTGGGACACCACACATTAAATTAATCAAACCACAATCCAGACCATGTTTTATTCCAATTTATTCTTCCAAAAGGGAGTTTAAGACAATATTTTATAATCCAAATGGATGAAAATTTTAAAATAATAGGGTTTCTTATGTGGAGGTGAGTCACAGTCTCAATAAAATCAATTTAAATAGGTAAAATGTTTTTTAGGTCTTGGAGGGTCCATTATGGATTTGTAAAATAAATCAAAAAACCAAAAAATCGAATTATTTTAAGAATAGAACATATATTGGCCAATAATAATGTTTATAGTATTTTATTACATCACAAATGGGTCATTATGATGGCATAAAACACATTATATATTTAAATGGTATTTTTTACCGAAAAATTTGACTCTCCGAATTTTTTAAAAAATTCACCGTTTTAAAATTTCAATGTCCTGATTCCAAAAATAATATTAATTTTGTCCAAATATTTTTATAAATATATGAATTTTCACATTTAATATAATAAAAGACATTTATCTAAAATTCAGTGGTTTTGACAAAACAACCTTCAAACCATAATAAAAATTAAAATTGTATTCATAAATATTACACAATCATTTATACTTAATAATAAATAATTAAATAATTTTTTTTTTATTAAAATATTATTTAATTCATAAATAAATTAATTTAAAAATATATATTTCTTAGTTGAATATTAACTAAAAATACTATTTATTCATTAAAAACTTTCTAAAAAGTAAAAATAATAAAATGAATGTATATTCTTAATTATATTAAAAAATAATGACCATAATCATAGTGATTAGACCTTGTTACACATCCCATTATAACACTCACATAAGACTGAAGGGTAAGGTGTGTGATGCTGACAGACTCTTTGGGTGGCACAGATAACATCACTCGGGTGGTTATCTCTATCAACTTCTACTTCTACCATAGGAGGTTCCATTCGAGCATAACGTTTTGAATCATGGATTCATAAGTGTAAATAGTGAAGCCCAATCACTCCACATACATTTTTAGCTCTACCAAATGGGCTTATTATGGGGAAAGTCTACTTGATGAGGCCATCACTTCCTTTTTCTGAATACATTGGATTTGTTAAAGCCCTATATTTATACTAATCATGTGATACTCGTTCAACGACTATATTAGAAACAGTTACAATTCTTAAAGGTAGTTTGAAATACAAAAAGATAAAACCATGTAAGTTCATATTTTATATAATCATTTTTCATAATAAGACATTTTATTAGATCAAGATAATTTTTTGTCAATAAAAGTTCGGGTCATTACAAGAACACATAAAAATTATTCTCTTACAACCTTATTGGATTGGTTGATCCCTCCCTCAACAAACCTAAATAATGAATAAATGACACCATACATTATTATTTCCCCCATTACCCTCAAATTTTCATTGAGATCATAATATCATGAAGGGTATGTTTTTTAGAAAATACATAAAATGATTAATAAGAATCATTTAGAAAAGATTTATGACTATATGGAACAACTTCACAAATTTGTTTTTGATTTTGGAGATGGGGGATTTGACTGTCGCTAATTAGATGACATCGTGATACAAATTGTACTTGATAGGAAACAATTGGCCAATAACTAGAGGGACATGGTATGATTTGATTATAGGAATTATTTTTTCCAATTATTAATGGAATATATAGAGTTTCTTGAGTGGAGACACTAGAAATTCTCTTAGTTTTTCACTCTAATGGATAATGTGATGGTAGATATTATAGATCATGGGGAATTCAGAGATTTTTCAAGGCCTATTCATTTGATATATTCAACTTTGTTAGTGATAAATTATAAATGATGTGGTGAGTTTTCCTCTTTTATTTATCATATCCAAACTACTTAAAGGTATATGAAATAGATATGATAGAACAACAACGCCTAGTTGACGCCTTTCAGGAGTCTCTGCCTAATTTAGAATTCCCATCTCCTTAAATTTCATATGACCCGGATGTGAACAAATATATTTTTTCCCATTTAAAAAATTATGGGAGATACTCTAGAAAATTAAGAATCCTATGTGATTTTCATGTTATCAACGAATAAAACATCTAAACATTAAATGTTATTGTTTTTATTTCTCTTAATAATCACATGCATGAAATTAAATAACCTAATTATTATATAGAATATAAAATAAATCAATTATTTTTTAATAATGAATTATACCAACTTACGAACTCTAATTATTAAATTGTAATAGGACTTTTTTTAACATACCATAAATTATTAATGTCACCAGAATCCTTTTTGATATAAAATCCCTAATTGTTTCAAGATTATCTAGTTCAAAAAGAATATTTAGGTAAACATATTTTATAGGGAATGTTCTCTAAATATTTTAAATGTTTATGGAAAATAGTGATCGTAGAATTATTTTTAATAGGGTCATATAATATTCTCAATAATTTTTTTATGTATTGTTATTTTATGTTTCCTTAACATTGGCCTATGTTTTATATGGGAATGCTTAGTAAGAATATACATAGATTTTATCAAGCTTATCCTTATGATTTTTCATTGTCAAATGATTTTTTCATTTTCTATTCATAAGTGCTCAATGATACTTTAACCCCACAATGCATGTGTCCAGGGAGTAGAGAGTCAACGTTTTACTAGGGTTCCCTTTTCATGTATTCAACTAGGAGAGTATTGTGTATCATAAAATTGGGTATTATAATGTCTTCCAAACCATTCCATTTCTATATTTATGGTATTCTAGATCATAGAATCTACTGTAATATTTTTAGGCTCTTCTTTATCAGAACATTTTTCAGTGCAGTTTAGGTTCTTTATACTTAGACCATAAGATTTTTGTAGTTTGGTGTGTTATAGTTCAGACCATGTAATATTGTAGTTAAGTGAATTTTAGATCAAACAATCTATTTCATGTATTTAGGGTCATTTATCTTGTAGCATATATTGTTTTAGTTTAGGTAATTTCTTATTGAACCACCTATTATCTTATTTTAGGGTCATCTATCTTAGACCATCTATTTCAATAGTTTATGGTCTCTTAGATTAAACCATATGTTTCTATATTTTAGGTAATTTTAGCTATTTTTTTTCATTATATTCCAATGAAATAAACTGTGGGAAGGATTGGTATTCATAAATGGTTTTTACTCCCTCATATCCTTGATGAGATGATGATGGATGGGTATTAGTGAAGGGTTCTGACACCCAGAATCCTTGCTAACATCTAGATTGTGGAATGATGGCATAATGTGAGGGTTGAATAATCCACATGGATTCTGGAAATATGGCTTTCTTACATTATGGTTTTTGGAATTTGAACCATTGGTGATGGAATTAGGCATAGATGTCTTTGATTATCGCAATACATTATGAGGTGTTGAGTGCCACTATGATGTTTCGTGGACTCATGAGGATAGGATTCCATTTTCTTCAAGGATTATATTCTGAAAGTTGACGAGTCTAAGAGACTAATGTAGATACAACTCGTATATGGTTAAATAATGGGGTGTTCGCTACTTTCCAAGTGGTATAGGAGATTTATTAATATTCAAAAACATGGATAGTGAAGTAGAGTATAGAGGAAAGACTATCCTTGTAGGGTTTGGGAACCCTAGTTGGGTTTTGTTTATTTTTGTAAATCATGCACCCTGAACCATGTGGTTTTGGGTCACAAGGTTTCCACCTTCGAATGGATTGATGATGTAATATCACATTATTGATTTTATAATGGGTACAATACATCATAATGTAACATTGAGGATGTCAAATTAACTTGAATATTCCATTTGTGGAAATCTTAACTCATAGTCTTGGAGCATTTGAGTCAACTCAAAATTGGTGATCATGGGTTTAGGTCAACCATAAGTAATTTTGTAAACTATTATCAAACATATCAATTACAATACATTATTAATTAAGGGGGATCATTTCTCTAGGTCCATAACACCCACTAGAACTGTGCTCCAAGGAATAGGTTTATTCACCAATGAATCCTGGTGGGGTCCCTTCCAAACTATAAATCACCTTTCCCAATACACTTAAAGGGAATTAAAAAGGTATGTAAATCTATAATATGGGTATCCAAGAGATTTGTATCAACTCACAAAATTTGTTCTTGTATACCAGGTTTCAATGGTACAATGGTAATTTGAGGAAAACCTAATATCCAAAATGGGTTCTCAAAATTGATATATTATTTCACTTCTATGAGCATGAGGAGATTTGAAAAATAATTAATATAACATTTTCTAGGACCATGGGGTCTAGAGACTGTGTATTATCTTTTATTAGTTTCATAGATAGGCACTTCAAGCGTTATTCATTTTTTATTTTTACGATTAATTTTTCCTAAACAATAGATATAATAGATTAAAAGGTTGAGACTATAATTTTTCTTAGTCTGCCCACTTTTGGTTCTCATCCTTAAATTTTTTATGTCCCATGCAGTATCAGGTTGAGGGATTTCAATTTTTACCTTCAAAAGATACTTTTTAGGGTCAAAAAGCTTTGATGAATGTCTATGTGGTTTATTGTCATGATGCATGTAGACATGGTAAAATGGAATTGTTACATAACAACCTAATGATGATTCTGAAAGTTATAAGTGCATGAATGATGTTCATAACTAATGGTTTGTGTGAGGTAAATCATTGAACATGGGTATTGAATCTCGAGTGATGATATGGGACAATCATTACGAGGATGACCATGAATGAAACAATCGGGACAATATCGATTGCGAAAATGATAGGGCTCAAAAGGATCATAATACATTTATTCAATGAAAATACAAATTTGGTTGAAAATAAATGATCTTATGTGAAGGATCTAGAAAAATACAAGAATATTTTAATGAATAGTCCCTAGAGGATAGTTTTTCTTTTTCTAACTCTATGGATGGTTTGATGTAATCTAAAAAACTCAGAAAAAAATATGGGGTTTGTGGATTGCGGTGATTAGAAAAATTATGGAAGAACTATGAACTGTGGTTAATAATGGATTGGATTTAAGGACATAAGAACGCCTTGATAGGGGAGGGGTGAATCAGAGTGTAAAATTTTTCTTTTTAAATTTGTGGATCATGTTCCCTAGTTGGTATAAACTTGAAAAAACTATTATAAAAAAGGCATATGTCACATCAATTTTACTTGGTTCACCACAAAGGACTACGATTACGGAGCATACGCCGATAGTGTGTTGGTCATACCTAAATCTATTATTCTATACTAGTTCTAGATTATATGATTCAGTCGCATTCACTCTTTTCCAGGCACAATAAATTTACTAAGGTTCAGTGATACATCACTACATCCCTAATATCACATCCCTCGAATCCCCCTAGCTCACTACATTGAGAGAAGTCAAACTCATTTTATCATCATAAAGATCAATTCAATAGATTTAAATTAATGTGTTTGTATTTGTTCATCATGATACATTGTATGCATCGAAGTCCTGAATTGATTCACTTGAAAGCACTAAAGCACCGAACCAGATATGTAGAACACTTATTCAACCTACACTGACAATTGAACGTAACACCTAACCTGTGCATGGAAGATATTAATTCTGCATGCAAGATTTTATTTTCTCATAGAATATAGTTTCGCGCAACTACACCCTTTACAAGAAACTATTACTTTCGCATGAAACATGAACTTTTTTGTGAAACTTTTACTTTTCCACACAACTTCAACTTTTCCTTGAAACTCCCTCTTTGCACAACTTTTATTCACATCAGAGCTCATATATTCTCTTTGTATTTATCCCTACTGAATGAATGGGGTATCCTCTTATTTATAATCATTTATGGCCACCGTGCAAAAAACCCACCGTGTCATGAAAAACCTACCATTCTATGCCAAATGATTTTCATGCTGGAACCAATTTTGGTGGACATATCTAGATTTTTCGTGGTACTCATTCCATTGATATTTCACGACATTCTGATCCTAAAACATGAAATGCATGAATGTTTCCAAAACATCTAAAATATGGTGCACAACTTCCTTTCCAAACACACATTTCTGTATTTTCGGATTTTATGGCCATAAAATTTGGAAAACAATGGGAAATGAAGCCACCATCAATACTATTGTTCGCTTGAACTGTATGATCCCTTTCTTAGAAAACATTGTGAACATTGAATGAGGATTGACAAAAAAAAAACAAAACTCCATTTCTTGCATAGAACAGTTTTGGTTCCAATAAGGATTTTATGGACTTTTGATATGTAGAGATGTTGGATGATGGTATACATTGTTTAATGTCATGTAGTTGGGATGAATCTATAGTGCATTTTAACATTTTTAAATAAGGTAATATTCTATATGGTTGAACACCATGTTGTTAGGATTTAGATATTAATATGAAATTGGGAAATATATCCATAAAGATAACTTTTATTGGGCATGGGTGTTAATACGTGAGAGTAATATTTTTCCTTCCATATGATTACTAGTGGGTTCCCATATGTTGGATCCCTTCATGTAGAGATTTATCTATTATGCTTGAAATATATATATATATATAACTAATATTCATATGAGTGTAATCTATATAAATCATACATCCTTATGTATTTATTAGTCTTCCAATCTAGACTAAATATTAGGGAGAAAAGGTAATTCAATGGTTGGGCATCCATGGGTTTCCCATATATATTGTACGAGAATGAATCATGTCATAATCATCTATTTTAATAAGAACCCTATATATAGATATGACCCGTATACATATGAGGGGGGAATATTTCATTTGAAATGGAGGACGTACTCTACCATTAATGATCATGACCACTTATTTTATATGCTATAATTGAGATGAAAGAATCCCATATTTGCAGAGGTATTCACTATTTTGGTAATTTTTAATGGCCTAAGACCAATAAGGGTTGACAAATTTAAATATATATCAAGAAAATTGGATGTTTTTTATAGTGGTGAGGCTTTGTATAATCCTCGAGAAACATATCTCAGCTTCACTATGTATCCTAAAATATTAGGATTCAAAGCACATGTAGTTCTTATAGAATTGTTTCCTTGTATAGATATATCTTGTACAATGAAATGGGATTTTTTATCTTCCCTTAGTGACAATTTTCATCTTAATGGGCTAAGGGGTTCTCAATATATATCAATATCATACATAGTGAAATGGAATTTCAATATTTCATTCAAGAATTGTGGTTAAACACTCATCTCTATCATGGATATATGGATAGTATGGCCAACTATAATCAATTTTAATTCTTATAGGATGGGAAAAATGCATTTTAGATTAGCGTCATGTGAATAGGATATTCTAATGTAGTTTAATGTCATGTGACTAGGAATATTTCATGTAGTTTAAAATCATATGAATAGGTAGTTTTCAATCATTTTAATGTAATGTGACTAGGATTCATCATCAAGAGGAATGAAAAAATCTTGGAAATTGAGTCTTCACAATATTTTCATACCCTATGATGGAGGGCTACAAGAATTCAATATTATAATCATGTATTGAAAATGGATACCATGTGTATATGTGTATCACTGAGAGTATCAAAATATAATATATAATCTGGATTGTATGATGTGTAAATCATATCCAAATAATATTTGAGACAATTGGGTGTGGAGACCGATGGTTACATGTCAAACATTAATAATGGTTGAGGGACTATATGACATGATGTCAGGGAAATAAATATTAAATTTAAGGGGATCCCCTACTCCTAGAAAAATACAATCAAAAATAGAAATCTTTTATGGGTTGTGATATTCACTTATTAATTATATTGGTGTCCCTTTGGATTAACTAGTCCACATTATCAGTTTTCTATTGGGTATATCCCTCAAAAGGGGTTCCCATGGTCCATGAAGTTCCAAGATAAGGTTACCAACTCAAGGAATTGATTTGTATCAACTCAAATATCAAGGATATGTGGTTCATTCATGGAGAACATAATATTAAAGAAGGTTTAGTTCATAATAAACTCATCACAAGTGTGTATTGTACACATTTCAAAGTGAATGGATAAAACATGTGATTCTTGGATACATAAGAATCATAGGGGATCATCTATTTAATAGACAAATCCCAGTCAATGTAGATTTATATCATGTGGAAATGACATTGTTCCCTTACTATTGATAGAATATATCTTAATCAAACTAGTATTAGATAGTTTCTAGGTTCCCAAACCTAACACGAGTCATTCTCAATGTGAGAAAAAAGAGACAACGTGATATTAAGTTACAACATGTAAATGTGCATGATATGGAATACTCTTTGTGTTCATACAATTTTTATGAACATGAATCACAACATAAACTTGTTTCTCATCATTGAACATAGTTGGGAGTGATGGAAATCAAAATTTGCGCCTAAAATATGGGATCCAAGTGTCAATATATATCCCATAGTATACAAACGAACCCACCAGTAGTTCATAGGTTTTCCTCCCCTGTATGATGAATTCATATGTGGGGAAGGAAAATTTTTATCATTGTTTCATGTCTAGAATCAGTATTAATAAAATTAATTTCACTATGTATTCTATGGTAATATGAAATAATCAATACGTAGTTATTAAAAAATATAACTCCCTTCAAAGGTCAGAACCACACAAAGATAGGTTATTTTTTATAACTAATCCAATGATTTTCAATCCTAACATCACTTCATATCCTAGGTGATCATGAATCAAGACACATATTATCCTAATATTATATACACTCGCTATATTGATCTATCATGCACACATGGTGGGAAATATTTTTATCTTCCCTTGGTGACCCTTGACATCATGGTTGGCAATGGAATAATCTATATTGATATGGATCATATATAAGGAAAGATAATATATGTAGAGACCCAAATCTTGATGTACATGGACATTACATTATTTTAGAGGAATACTTAATACATAACAAAAACAAACACACAAGGACCATAATAGTTTAGTGTCTTTGGAAACTTGTAACGTAATATTCTAATCGTGGTGAAAGATCTTCAACATCTCCCATAAAGATCTTCCACTTTTTGTTTCCTTAACTAAAACCTTTCTTTTAATCCTGGGGAAAGATAAAACATAAAAAGGGCGAGCTCAAATTCTCAGTAAGGGTAATCATGGATAAACTAAAACACACCATATACATTTGAACTTAAAAACATGAACATAATGTTTAAACATAAAAATCTTGAGCAATGACTTAAAACATGGAAGCACATAAGGAATAGATCATAATGGAACATAAATCATGATAACATAGCATAGATATAAAGCATGTAATTGTGGTATCCATTTAGCACATGTAATTGTTGGATCGAATAAGTAGAAATGTATGTCTATTAGATGGAACAATACAAGAGGGGGGGGGGTGAATTGTAGGTTTAAAAAACCTTTGAGTTTTAGCAACAAAGAGATTAGTTTAGATGATCTTAAACTAATACAAATACAAACACCCACAATTGTATTGAATATAAAAGGTATGATGTATTGTAATACTAATGTAATGTAAAACAATTGTATTCAAGGTGAACATAATAATCAGAGTAATACAAAGATGAATGATTCTACCTTAAAGCATATAGAATAAATCAATACAAAATGTAACAGAATGATTGTAATTAAACAATTAAAATTGAATATGTAGTGAAGAAAGGGAACAATACAAATCCCTTTATAATACAAGTAACAACGGAAATGTAAAAGTATTACAATTCTTTTAACCCAAAGAGAAGGGTTATCCTTTCACCTAGGATAAAAGGTATGTCTCACCAACACCTTGGTGAGCCCTCGATACGATGATAGGCACGTCTGTCTGCCTATCCCTGGCAGCCCTCGATACGATGATCGGTACGTCTGTCTGCCTATCCCCGGCAGCCCTCGATATGATGATTGGCACGTCTGTCTGCCTATCCCTGGCAACCCTCTATTTTGTAGGTAATCGGCACCTCTATCTTTCAACTACTTGAAAGCCCTCGATATGATGATCGGACACAGAAGGCAGATGAGAGAAGTCATAGTGTCTCTCTCTAGAATCTTGGTAGTTCACAGAATCTCTTCATTCGTTCTCTTCATTCATCGTTGTTCTCTCAGCTTCAAATGACCTCATATTTATAGGCCTCGAGTTCCAACGGTCATATTGTCTCCAATGGTCATATTGAAACAGAAAGCACGACATCGTTTTGATTAGTTTGTAACTAACTCAACGACATCGTTTTGTTAAGACAAGAGATATATAGAAAATTAAAACATGTGTATGATTCATATGCAATGAGTGTTTTTGACTAAGTACCAAAACAAATAATGAACATCTGAATAGCAGAGTCAGTACGATACGATTGACAGAGTCAGTATGGTACGATTGACAGAGTCAGTACGATACGATTGACAGAGTCAGTACGATATGATTGACAGAGTCAGTACGATACGATTGATAGAGTCAGTACGATCAGTATTGTACGATACGATAAACATGATAGAAGACAAATGTAATTTCCAAAATATGATAGAATGAATTTGTGATTTCCAAAACATGATATAGAAGTCAAAAAGAAGACTTTTGACTTAACAGTAATGATTTCCATATTAGCCAAGGAATTGCTGCCAAGACCATCTTAGTGGACAAAGTCCCATTCTGAATCGAGTTCACTCCTCGTTTCAGTCCTGCAACACTGAACCAGATTAACTTACCATTCCAGCCATGTCTATCTCATGAGATATAAAATCTTTACCCAATGCATTGGAGGGAGATATAGGTCCCACCCATCTCAGAATTAAATCATTTATACTTGTGCCACAAAATAAACATACATCATTCATAATAACCCAACGAATAAAATGGGTTTCATAAACATCATCCCATCATCACATAATCCATATAAAAGAAATGGATATCATTTCATAATAAGAAAAGTGAAACCATGTAAATCATAGATACATTACACTTGAAACATACACATATGAAATAATTTCATCTTAGATGGAAAATGGTTTTGATAAAACACATGAAATGAATTCTTGAGGAAAATATCCTTTCTTCTTCAAAATCAATTTCTTTTCACAAAACGTCATGAAATTTTAAAAGAAAGAAATTTTGTAGAAAATAGTCATGAAATATTTTGTAGGAAGATTCATGAAAATAAGGATTTATAAAACCGTAAAAATATGTTCGTGCCGTATAAGTTAAAAAACCATTTTGCTCGTACTTTTGTCGGAAAAGTCAAAAAGTACCTTATAACGTAAACAAAAGAAATATTCCTTACATACTGTAACGACCCGAAATTTTGAATAAATCTTGTTTCCTAATTTTATGTGTTATTGTATTTTGTTTTTTATACTCAACAAAAATGTTTCATTTGGTAACATGAGTATAATTAAAATGAGATCATTGGGTTTTGTCTGTTATATGACCATTTTTCAATATGACCCCTGGAAACTAAACGTTTTGATTATTGTCTCTAAATACAAATAATAATGGTTAATTATTATAGAAAGAAGATTTGATGGCCTCACCCAATAGTCATGGACCGATCGAATCCCATCTAATAGAACATGGGAAGGAGGTAGCACCACTGGGCTTTTCTCTGGACCAAACCCAAGCCGAACTTCATCATGTGAAGTTAGAACAGAATCGCCTTTACGAGAAGTTAAAACTGATAGAAATTACTACTCGTGCGATGTTAGCCGAGCCACCCTCATATTCTCTCACCTTAGCACACCTTACACTTAGGTCCTATGATGGTGTGATAAGGGGCTTTGTAAGGAGACCGTAACTGCCTTGTGTAATCCTTTGTTTTAAATAAAAATTGGGATTTCTTCTTATGTTGATGTTTATGAATTTTCAAATGACCGGATAAATATAGTATGCATATTTTTGATGAATTTTAGAAAAATGATATTTTAAAAATGTTTATGTAAACTTTAAATAATTAAAAATGTGTAATGATATTCAAAAAATGGTCTTCTACAATTATGCTCAGTACAAAATTTAGAGTCTAATAACATCAACTTAATTTTTGATGAATAGTAAATTATGAATAGTGATTTTATGATTAGGATTAGTAAGGTGTCCAAATGGATTAGTAATCTCACTTAAAGAAAGTATTAATATAATCTAGGCACCTTGATTAAGTAATGTGATTCAATAAAATGGTTAAATAATGATTTCATAAAATATTATTCAAGTATTAGTTTTTTTGAGTGAATAGTTTTTTTAATTAAAAATTAAATTAAAAATATTTAAAAAATTATTTTTATAAAATGGATTTCATTTTTGAACTCATAGCACCGATATTATGTTATGGTAATTTTTGGGGTTTTTTCTGAAAAAATGAATTTTCGGTGAATAGTGCATTTATTTAAAAAATAAATTAAAAATATTTATAAAATTATTTTTATAAAATGGAGTTCATTTTTAAAATCAGAGCATTGATATTTGGTTAAGGTGAAATTTTGTGATTATTCTGAGAAAGTTGAATTTTCGATGAATAGTGAAAATACAGTTTTTAAGTTATGGGTGTTTAATGACATAATTAAATGATGTATTAAGTATGTAATCAATATGGTCGACTTTTGAATAGTAACATAAGGTATGAGGTGTCCCAAGTGGCCAATACCATGGGAAAATACCATGGGAAAGCCCGTGGTTTTGCCAAAACCACTAATGAGGTGTCTCTTGGTCATTAATGCATTGTCCCCTCACTTTCCCTATAAATACCAAGCCATCCTCTCATCCATTCGACTCCCCACTCTCCCCCAACGAAGTTCTGGTCTCATTACCTCCCAAGGAGTCCTCCCAAGGTTCCCCCAAGCCCTCAAGGTCCCAACCATTGAGTTTTAAGAGTTACGTTTTAAGGTAAGGGATCTGACCTCTCTCTTTCTTTTCAAGTAATCTATTTTATGTAATTTCTTTTATGCCCCATGTTCTTATGTTAAAGGGTGTTATTTTATACTCCTCTTACTGCCCATTTTATTTTAACATAATGAGATATCCCTTCTTACTATCATTATTTCGTTTTATGATGTTTTAAGTGGCGCTGTTAGGCTACCGAAATTTTTGTAACGGATTCTTTCTCCCTTCTCAATTTTCAAGATCTATTTTCATGTAAAGTATTTCGAGTTCCTTTTTATTATGTTGGGGAATGATCTCTAAATTTATCATACTTATCATTTATGATTATATGATGAGATACCCCATTTGATTTCTTCAATTCAGTATTTTGATGTTTTAAGTGGCGCCGTTAGGCTCCCGAATTTTTAAGTGGTTCCTCACCCTTCTCGTTTTGAAGTTCTACTTTCATGTCAATTATTTCAAGTTCCTTTTTTTTATGTTGGGGTATGATCTATAAATTTATCATACTGCTATTTTATGATCATATTATGAGAGACCCCATTTGATCTCTTCAATTCATTATTTTGAAGTTTTAAGTGGCGTCGTTAGGCTGCCGAATTGTTAAGTGGTTCTTCACCCTTTTCGTTTTGAAGTTCTAATTTCATGTCAAGTATTTCAAGTTCCTTTTTGTTATGTTGGGGTATGATATATATATCTATCATACTTATATTTTATGAACATATTATGAGAGACCCCATTTGATCTCTTCAATTCAGTATTTTGGAGTTTTAAGTGGCGCCGTTAGGCTGCCGAATTTTTAAGTGATTCTTCACCCTTCTCGTTTTGAAGTTCTACTTTCATGTCAATTCGTTCAAGTTCCTTTTTGTTATGTTTCTGTATGATATCTATATATATCATACTTATATTTTATGAACATATGATGAGAGACCCAATTTTATCTCTTCAATTCAGTATTTTGGAGTTTTAAGTGGCGCTGTTAGGCTGCCGGATTTTTAAGTGGTTCTTCACCCTTCTCGTTTTGAAGTTCTACTTTCATGTCAATTCTTTCAAGTTCCTTTTTGTTATGTTTGGGTATGATATCTATATCTATCATAGTGATATTTTATGACCATATTATTAGAGACCCCATTTGATCTCTTCAATTCAGTATTTTGAAGTTTTAAGTGGCGCCGTTAGGCTGCCAAATTTTCATAAGAAAATTCTTAGTTTTGTCTTCCTTTCATGTTCTTCATTTCATATGGTATATTTTCAAATTTCATTAACATGTTCTTAAATCCCTTATATTCTGTCCCTATAATGTTTTATGGGTTATTTATGAATGTTTTACTAATGTCCCCTCTCTTTTCAATGTTTTCTAAAACCCTGAAACGTAGCTGTTATGCTGCAGAATTTTCGTCTCAAAAGGCCTCTCTCTTTTCTCAAAATTATTTTATGTTATTAAGTGAATACGCAAAGCTCTTATTTCTACAGGGGTATTCACATATATATCAGAATGTTCTATTTTAAATTTTGGTATTTACATACATGAAACCCGCTTTCCCTTTCCGTGGGTTTAAAGTGACATAAAGATCATGTCTTTAAAGAAGTTTTTAAAACGTTATGATTATGAAATGGAACCCATTTCTTTTATTCTATATGGTTTGTTTATGAAATTATTTATGATGATATATGTGGATAACATGATAATAAATAAATGTCAAGGGTACACCCAGATAGAGCTCCAATGCATTAGGTAAAGACATAATCTCTAGAGATGACTTTTTAGACTGATACCCTGGTGAATAACCTTGGTAATTTTTAATGACACCTTGGGGACAGACCTTGGTGAAACGAAATGATTGTCAATATTAAATGTTGCAGCCACATCTTCATGTTATGAAAAATTTCATTTTTATTATGATATTCCTCATAATTTCTTTCTCATGCCTTAATGTTCTTTTCATGACCTTATTGAAGTATCTCAAGATCACATGTAAATTTTTTCTCTTGTTTCCCTTACTGGGCCTTCTGCTCACCCATTCTTTTGATGTATGTCTCCAGGTTATGAGATGCAGTAATGAACCTAGGATGAAGGTGAGGAGAAGCCTTTCAAGTTTTTAAGAAGAATCTTTTCTGTTTTCATGTTTAAAGTTCCTGGTTTCCAAGACACTAAAGCTTAAAGATCCTCGGTTTTGTAAAATGTAATGAAAGTTTATGTGATAAAAAGTCGGGATGCTATAGTTGG
This sequence comes from Viscum album, assembly GCA_963277665.1. Lineage (NCBI taxonomy): Eukaryota > Viridiplantae > Streptophyta > Magnoliopsida > Santalales > Viscaceae > Viscum > Viscum album. Next base: position 810,390,543 of record OY728122.1, on the reverse strand, counting down.
TATCAAAGGATGGTTTAGTTATTTGTAGAAATTAGGATATGAAAACTCTATGAAGAACCCTATAGAAAAGTTTAAATATAGGAAATCTTCCAGGTATTTTGGTGAGTATTGAGTAAGGGGTTGCCAAGAAAATACATCCCTGTCTAGATACGAGCAGGTAGAGGTGGCTCTGGCACAGATGTACATAGGGGTAAAACCCGAAAACACTGCTTTGAGCTAGACTCGAACGAGAACTGGTACATGACAACGGTCTTTGCTTCACTCTTGGTTACGACACTCCCGGGGGATATTCTTTGGTAAATTCATAAGCTTAGTATGAACCATTGTTAAAGGAACAAAGATAAAATAAAATAAAGATTCGCATAAGAATATATGATCATGGATAACCTAGATGGGAACCTAGGGGATCACAAGTTAGGGTATACTTATCTTCTACAAGTTATCCTTATATGCTTTTAGTTCCTTTTCATGATTATTGGCTAAGTACTTAAGCCCCTAATTATGCTTTCTCTTCTTAGTTAATGTTGGGAAATGGAAGAACATGTCCCAACAACCAATGTGATAGGAAATGCATCGATTGTCATATTAATATGACAGGGATGATTAGGGGATTAAAATATGATTATTATTTTGGAAGACATTAACTATTTTTGGGACCCTATATGATCGAGGTAAATAGATTACTACAGTATTTTCATTGAGGAGTAAGGTTGACTTATATTTTGAAGAATCGATGAATTTAAGGTGGAATTATAGTAAATTAGGTTACTTATGGTAATGATTAACCTATCTTGGGTAAAATATGTTTAGGTTAGATACTTTTGTTATAAGATGTTAGGAGTGGTTGATGTTGTTTGGAGATGAACAATGAAGTTTATTTTGGAAGACTATGTTATCAAATCCTTCTTGTATTTGGGTTTCAATCTTAGTTTGGTTTATTTTGAGGAATTTTAAGGACCGTTATTTATGGAATGGACTATGATGAACATTTGGTAGTACCATGGAACTTTGAAGATTTAAAAGAAGTTTCCATTCCTATGGGATTATTTATTTTTGAAGAGGTGTTTTACCTTACCCTATCTGTTTTTGGGATAATGTTTAAAGATAGAAGAAATAGATAGTTAATCTTTTGTGGATTATGTGATTCTCTAGAAGATGATTCTTCTGTTTTGATGAGACCAAGTAGTTTTGAATGCTCATAGTTTGGAGAAAAGATTAGTTTTGGGTAGAAACTTATTAAAGGATGAAACCCTATATGAAGATAGGTATATTTTCTTATGTTTTTGTTTTATGTTGTAAATTAATTCCTCAAAATTATGAAAAGGAACGTAAAAAAAACTTTGTTGGTGTACGTTTCCTACTGGGTAATCAAAGACCGTTTACACACATCATAAGTTTGGGATTTCTTATTGTTAACTTTCTCCTAATCATGTTTTCTATCACTCTCCCTCAGAACTTGACCCTTTGTTTTCTCCTCCATGCCCATGTTTTCGTACATGGAGTCCTAGTGTGGGCTAAATCGGGTGACCTTTGTACTTACCTTTTTTTTCTTTTAAAGTAATAGTTTTACTGACTCCTTTTCCGATGTGGTACATTCAATGAAATTTCAAAACCCCATTTTAAAAATTGAGAGGACGCAATTTCATAAGTGGGGAAGATTGTAACGACCCAAAATTTTGAATAAATCTTGTTTCCTAATTTTATGTGTTATTTTATTTTGTTTTTTATACTCAACAAAAATGTTTCATTTGATAACATGAGTATAATTAAAATGACACCATTGGGTTTTGACTGTTATATGACCATTTTTCAATATGACCCCTGGAAACTAAACGTTTTGATTATTGTCTCTAAATACAAGTAATAATGGTTAATTATTATAGAAAGAAGATTTGATGGCCTCACCCAGTAGTCTTGGACCGATCGAAGCCCATCTAATAGAACATGGGAAGGAGGTAGCACCACTGGGCTTTTCTCTGGACCAAACCCAAGCCGAACTTCATCGTGTGAAGCTAGAACGAAATCGCCTTTACGAGAAGTTCAAATTGATAGAAATTACTACTCGTGCGATGTTAGCCGAGCCTCCCTCATATTATCTCACCTTAGCACACCTTACACTTAGGTCCTATGATGGTGTGATAAGGGGCTATGTAAGGAGACCGTAACTGCCTTGTGTAATCCTTTGTTTTAAAAAAAAATTGGGATTTCTTCTTATGTGGATGTTTATGAATTTTCAAATGACCGGATAAATATAGTTTGCATATTTTTGATGAATTTTAGAAAAAGGATATTTTAAAAATGTTTATGTAAACCTTAAATAATTAAAAATGTGTAATGATATTCAAAAAATGGTCTTCTACAATTATGCTCAGTACAAAATTTAGAGTCTAATAAGATCAACTTAATTTTTGATGAATAGTAAATTATGAATAGTGATTTTATGATTAGGATTACTAAGGTGTCCAAATGGATTAGTAATCTCACTTAAAGAAAGAATTAATATAATCTAGGCACCTTGATTAAGTAATGTGATTAAATAAAATGGTTAAATAATGATTTCATAAATTATTATTCAAGTATTAGTTTTTTCGAGTAAATCGTTTTTTTTAATTAAAAATTAAATTAAAAATATTTAAAAAATTATATTTATAAAATGGATTTCAATTTTGAACTCAGAGCACCGATATTATGTTATGGTAATTTTTGGGGTTTTTTCTGAAAAAAATGAATTTTCAGTGAATAGTGCATTTATTTAAAAAATAAATTAAAAATATTTAGAAAAATATTTTTATAAAATGGAGTTCATTTTTGAAATCATAGCATTGATATTTTGTTAAGGTGAAATTTTTGGATTATTCTAAGAAAGTTGAATTTTCGATGAATAGTGAAAATACAGTTTTTAAGTTATGGGTGTTTAATGACATCGTTAAATGATGTATTAAGTATTTAATCAATATGGTCGACTTATGAATAGTAATATAAGGTATGAGGTGTCCCAAGTAGCCAATAGCATGGGAAAATACCATGGGAAAGCCCATGGTTTTTCCAAAACCACTAATGAGGTGTCCCTTGGCCATTAATGCCTTGTCCCCTTACTTTCCCTATAAATACCAAGCCATCCTCTCATCCATTCGACTCCCCACTCTCCCCCAACGAAGTTATGGTCTCATTACCTCCCAAGGAGTCCTCCCAAGGTTCCCCCAAGCCCTCATGGTCCCAACCTTTGAGTTTTAAGAGTTACGTTTTAAGGTAAGGGATCTGACCTCTCTCTTTCTTTTCAAGTAATCTCTTTTATGTAATTTCTTTTATGCTCCATGTTCTTATGTTAAAGGGTGTTATTTTATACTCCTATTACTGCCCTTTTCATGTTCACATAATGAGAGATCCCCTCTTACTCTCATTATTTCGTTTTATGAAGTTTTAAGTGGCGCTGTTAGGCTGCCGAAATTTTTGTAACGGATTCTTTCTCCCTTCTGATTTTTCAAGATCTATTTTCATGTAATGTATTTCGAGTTCCTTTTTATTATGTTGGGGAATGATATCTAAATTTATCATACTTATCTTTTATGATCATATAATGAGAGACCCCATTTTATATCTTCAATTTAGTATTTTGAAGTTTTAAGTGGCGCCGTTAGGCTCCCGAATTTTTAAGTGGTTCCTCACCCTTCTTGTTTTGAAGTTCTACTTTGATGTCAATTATTTCAAGTTCTTGTTTGTTATATTGGGGTATTATATCTAAATTTATCATACTGATATTTTATTATCATATGATGAGAGACCCCATTTGATCTCTTCAATTCAGAATTTAGAAGTTTTAAGTGGCGCCGTTATGCTGCCGAATTTTTAAGTGGTTCTTCACCCTTTTCGTTTTGAAGTTCTAATTTCATGTCAATTATTTCAAGTTACTTTTTGTTATGTTCGGGTATGATATCTATATATATAATACTGTTCTATTATGGACATATTATGATAGACCGCATTTGATCTCTTCAATTCAGTATTTTGGAGTTTTAAGTGGCGCCGTTAGGCTGCCGAATTTTTAAGTGGTTCTTCACATTTCTCGTTTTGAAGTTCTACTTTCATGTCAATCCGTTCAAGTTCCTTTTTGTTATGTTGGGGTATGATATCTATATCTATCATACTTATATTTTATGACCATATGATGAGAGACCCCATTTTATCTCTTCAATTCAGTATTTTGGAGTTTTACGTGGCGTTGTTAGGCTGCCAGATTTTTAAGTGGTTCTTCACCTTTCTCGTTTTGAAATTCTAATTTCATGTCAATTCTTTCAAGTGTCTTTTTGTTATATTGGGGTATGATATCTATATCTATCATAATTATCTTTTATGACCATATGATTAGAGACCCCATTTTATCTCTTCAATTCAGTATTTTCAAGTTTTATGTGGCGCCGTTAGGCTGCCGAATTTTCATAAGAAAATTCTTATTTTTGTCTTCCTTTCATGTTCTTAATTTCTTATGGTATATTTTCAAATTTAATTACCATGTCCTTAAATCCCTTATATTCTGTCCCAATACTGTTTTATGGGTTATTTATGAATTTTTGACTCATGTCCCCTCTCTTTTCAATGTTTTCTAAAACCCCAAAACGTAGTCGTTATGCTGCAGAATTTTCGTCTCAAAATGCCTCTCTCTTTTCTCAAAATTATTTTATGTTATTAAGTGAATACGCAAAGCAATTATTTCTAAAGGGGTATTCACATATATATCAAAATGTTCTATTTTAAATTTTGGGATTTACATACATGAAACCTGCTTTTCCCTTTCCGTGGGTTTAAAGTGACAAAAAGATCATGTCTTTAAAGCAGTTTTTAAAACGTTATGATTATGAAATTAAACCCATTTCTTTTATACTATATGGGTTGTTTATGAAATGATTTATGATGATATATCTGGCTCACATGATAATAAATATATTTCAAGGGTGCGCCCAGATAGCGCTCCAATGCATTGGGTAAAGACATAATCTCTAGAGATGACTTTTTAGACTGATACCCTAGTGAATAACCTTGGTAATTTTTAATGACACCTTGGGGACGGACCTTGGTGAAACGAAATGATTGTCAATATTAAATGTTGCAGCCACATCTTCAAGTTATGAAAAATTTTATTTTTATTATGATATGCCTCATGATTTCTTTCTCATGCCTTAATGTTCTTTTCATGACCTTATTGAAGTATCTCAAGATCACATGTAAAATGTTTCTCTTGTTTCCCTTACTGGGCCTTCTGCTCACCCATTCTTTTGATGTATGTCCCCAGGTTATGAGATGCAGTAATGAACCTAGGATGAACATGAGGAGAAGCCTTTCAAGTTTTTAAGAAGAATCTTTTATGTTTTCATGTTTAATGTTCCTGGTTTCCAAGACACTAAACCTTAAAGATCCTCGGTTTTGTAAAATGTAATGAAAGTTTATGTGATAAAAAGTCGAGATGCTATAGTTGGTATCAAAGGATGGTTTAGTTATTTGTGGAAATTAGGATATGAAAACTCTAGGAAGAACCCTATAGATAAGTTTAAATATAGGAAATCTTCCTGGTATTTTGGTGAGTATTGAGTAAGGGGTTGCCAAGAAAATACATCCATGTCTAGATATGAGAAGGTAGAGGTGGTTCTGGCACAGATGTACATAGGGGTAAAACCCGAAAACACTGCTTTGATCTAGACTCGAACGGGAACTGGTACACGACAACGGGCCTTGCTTCACTCTTGGTTACGACACTGCCGGGGGATATGCTATAGTAAATTCATAAGCTTAGTATGAACCATTGTTAAAGGAACAAAGATAAAATAAAATAAAGATTCACATAAGAATATATGATCATGGATAACCTAGATGGGAAACTAGGGGATCACAAGTTAGGGTATACTTATCTTCTACAAGTTATCCTTATACGATTTCAGTTCCTTTTCATGATTATTGGCTAAGTACTTAAGCCCCTAATTATGCTTTCTCTTCTTAGTTAATGGTGGGAAATGGAAGAACATGTCCCAACAACCAATGTGATAGGAAATGCATCGATTGTCGTATTAATATGATAGGGATGATTAGGGGATTAAAATATGATTATTATTTTGGAAGACATTAACTATTTTGGGGACCCTATATGATTGAGCTAAATAGATTACTACGGTATTTTCATTGAGGAGTAAGGTTGACTTATATTTTGAAGAATCGATGAATTTAAGGTGGAATTATAGTAATTTAGGTTACTTATGGTAATGATTAACCTATCTTGGGTAAAATATGTTTAGGTTAGATACTTTTGTTATAAGATGTTAGGAGTGGTTGATGTTGTTTGGAGATGAACAATGAAGTTTATTTTGGAAGACTATGTTATCAAATCCTTCTTGTATTTGGGTTTCAATCTTAGTTTGGTTTATTTTGAGGAATTTTAAGGACCGTTATTTATGGAATGGACTATGATGAACTTTGGGTAGTACCATGGAACTTTGAAGATTTAAAAGCAGTTTCCATTCCTATGGGATTATTTATTTTTGAAGAGTTGTTTTATCTTACCCTATCTATTTTTGGGATAATGTTTAAAGATAGAAGAAATAGAGAGTTAATCTTTTGTGGATTATGTGATTCTCTAGAAGATGATTCTTCTGTTTTGATGAGACCAAGTAGTTTTGAATGCTCATAGTTTGGAGAAAAGATTAGTGTTGGGTAGAAAATTATTAAAGGATGAAACCCTACATGAATATAGGTATATTTTCTTATGTTTTTGTTTTATGTTGTAAATGAATTCCTCAAAATTATGAAAAGGAACGTAAAACAAAAACTTTTTTGGTGTACGTTTCCTACTGGGCAATCAAATACCGTTTACACACATCATAAGTTTGGGATTTTCTTATGGTTAACTTTCTCCTAATCATGTTTTCTATCACTCTCCCTCAGAACTTGACCCTTTGTTTTCTCCTCCATGCCCATGTTTTCGTACATGGAGTCCTAGTGTGGGCTAAATCGGGTGACCTTTGTACTTAACTTTTTTTTCTTTTAAAGTAATAGTTTTACTGACTCCTTGACCGATGTGGTACATTAAATGAAATTTCAGAACCCCATTTTTAAAATTGGGAGGACGCAATTTTTTAAGTGGGGAAGATTGTAACGACCCGAAATTTTGAATAAATCTTGATTCCAAATTTTATGTGTTATTTTATTTTGTTTTTTATACTCAACAAAAATTTTCATTTGATAACATGAGTATAATTAAAATGAGACCATTGGGTTTTGACTGTTATATGACCATTGGTCAATATGACCCCTGGAAACTAAACCTTTTGATTATTTTGTCTAAATACAAGTAATCTTGGTTAATTATTATAGAAAGAAGATTCGATGGACTCACCCAGTAGTCTCGGACCGATCGAATCCCATCTAATAGAACTTGGGAAGGAGGTAGCACCACTGGGCTTTTCTCTGGACCAAACCCAAGCCGAACTTCATCGTGTGAAGCTAGAACGGGATCGCCTTTGCGAGAAGTTCAAACCGATAGAAATTACTACTCATGCGATGTTAGCCGAGCCTCCCTCAGATTCTATCACCTTAGCACACCTTACAATTAGGTCCTATGCTGGTGTGATGAGGGGCTATGTAAGGAGACTGTAACTGCCTTGTGTAATCCTTTGTTTAAAATAAAAATTGGGATTTCTTATTATGTTGAAGTTTATGAATTTTCAAATGATCGGATAAATATAGTATGCATATTTTTGATGATTTTTAGAAAAAGGATATTTTAAAAATGTTTATGTAAACCATAAATAATTAAAAATGTGTAATGATATTCAAAAAATGGTCTTCTAAAATTATGCTTAGTATGAAATGTAGAGTCTAATAAGATCAACATAATTTTTGATGAATAGTAAATTATGAATAGTGATTTTATGATTAGGATTAGTAATGTGTCCAAATGGATTAGTAATCTCACTTAAAGAAAGGATTAATATAATCTAGGCACCTTGATTAAGTAATGTGATTCAATAAAATGGTTAAATAATGATTTCATAAATTATTATTCAAGTTTTAGTTTTTTTGAGTGAATAGTGTTTTTTAATTAAAAATTAAATTAAAAATATTTTAAAAAATATTTTTATAAAATGTATTTCATTTTTGAACTCAGAGCACCGATATTATGTTATGGTAATTTTTGGGGTTTTTTTCTGAAAAAAATGAATTTTCGGTGAATAGTGTATTTATTTAAAAAATAAATTAAAAATATTTAGAAAATTATTTTTATAAAATGGATTTTTTTTTTGAAATCAGAGCATTGATATTTGGTTAAGGTTAAATTTTGGGATTATTCTGAGAAAGTTGAATTTTCGATGAATAGTGAAAATACAGTTTTTAAGTTACGGGTGTTTAATGACATCATTAAATGATGTATTAAGTATGTAATCAATATGGTCGACTTATGAATAGTAATATAAGGTATGAGGTGTCCCAGGTGGCCAATACCATGGGAAAATACCATGGGAAAGCCCATGGTTTTTCCAAAACCACTAATTAGGTGTCCCTTGGCCATTAATGCCTTGTACCCTCACTTTCCCTATAAATACCAAGCCAGCCTCTCATCCATTCGACTCCCCACTCTCGCCCAACGATGTTATGGTCTCATTACCTCCCAAAGAGTCCTCCCAAGGTTCCCCCAAGCCCTCAAGGTCCCAGCCTTTGAGTTTTAAGAGTTACGTTTTAAGGTAATAGATCCGACCTCTCTCTTTCTTTTCAAGTAATCTCTTTTATGTAATTTCTTTTATGCTCCATGTTCTTATGTTAAAGGGTGTTCTTTTATACTCCTATTACTTCCCTTTTTATGCTAAAATAATGAGATATCCCCTATTACTCTCATTATTTCGTTTTATGAAGTTTTAAGTGGTGCCGTTAGGCTGCCGAAATTTTTGTAACAGATTCTTTCTCCCTTCTCATTTTTCAAGATCTATTTTCATGTAAAGTATTTAGAGTTCCATTTTATTATGTTGGGGTATGATCTCTAAATTTATCATACTGATATTTTATGATCATATGATTAGAGACCCTATTTTATCTCTTCAATTCAGTATTTTGAAGTTTTAAGTGGCGCTGTAAGGCTGCCGAATTTTTAAGTGGTTCTTCACCCTTCTCGTTTTGAAGTTCTACTTTCATGTCAATTATTTCAAGTTCCTTTTTTTTATATTGGGGTATGATCTCTAAATTTATCATACTGATATTTTATGATCATATGATGAGAGACCCCATTTGATCTCTTTAATTCGGTATTTTAATGTTTTAAGTGGTGTCGTCAGGCTGCCGAATTTTTAAGTGTTTCTTCACCCTTCTCGTTTTGAAGTTCTACTTTCATGTCAATTAATTCAAGTTCATTTTTGTTATGTTGGGGTATGATATCTATATCTATCATACTGATATTTTATGATCATATGATGAGAGACCCCATTTTATCTCTTCAATTCAGTATTTTGGAGTTTTAAGTGGAGCCGTTAGGCTGCCGAATTTTTAAGTGGTTCTTCACCCTTCTCGTTTTGAAGTTCAACTTTCATGTCAATTCATTAAAGTTACTTTTTGTTATGTTGGGTTATGATATCTATATCTATCATACTGATAATTTATGACCATATTATGAGAGATCCAATTTGATCTCTTCAATTCAGTATTTTGGAGTTTTAAGTGGCGTCGTTAGGCTGCCGAACTTTTAAGTGGTTCTTCACCCTTCTCGTTTTGAAGTTCTACTTTCATGTCAATTCTTTAAAGTTCCTTTTTGTTATGTTGGGGTATTATCTCTATATCTATCATACTGATCTTTTATGACCATATGATGAGAGACCCCATTTGATCTCTTCAATTCGGTATTTTGAAGTTTTAAGTGGCGCTGTTAGGCTGCCGAATTTTCATAAGAAAAATCTTATTTTTGTTTTCCTTTAATGTTCTTAATTTCATATGGTATATTTTAAAATTTCATTACCATGTTCTTAAATCCCATATATTCTGTCCCTATACTGTTTAATGGGTTTTTTATGAATGTTTGACTCATGTCCCCTCTCTTTTCAATTTTTTCTAAAACCCCGAAACGTAGCTGTTATGCTGCAGAATTTTCGTCTCAAAATGCCTCTCTCTTTTCTCAAAATTATTTTATGTTATTATGTGAATAATCAAAGCTCTTATTTCTATAGGGGTATTCACATATATATCAAAATGATCTATTTTAAATTCTGGGATTTACATACATGAAACCCGCTTTCCCTTTCCGTGGGTTTAAAGTGACGTAAAGATCATGTCTTTAAGGCAGTTTTTAAAACGTTATGATTATGAAATAAAACCCATTTCTTTTATGCTATATGGGTTGTTTATGAAATTATTTATGATGATATATGTGGCCACCATGATAATAAATACATGTCAAGGGTGCGCCCAGATAGCGCTCCAATGCATTGGGTAAAGACTTAATCTCTAGAGATGAATTTTTAGACTGATACCTTGGTGAATAACCTTGGTAATTTTTAATGACACCTTGGGGATGGACCTTGGTGAAACGAAATGATTGTCAATATTAAATGTTTCATCCACATCTTCAAGTTATGAAAAATGTTATTTTTATTATGATGTGCCTCATGATTTCTTTCTCATGCCTTAATGTTCTTTTCATGACCTTATTGAAGTATCTCAAGTTCACATGTAAAATGTTTCTCTTGTTTCCCTTACTGGGCCTTCTGCTCACCCATTCTTTTGATGTATGTCCCCAGGTTATGAGATGCAGTAATGAACCGAGGATGAACATGAGGAGAAGCCTTTCAAGTGTTTAAGAAGAATCTTTTATGTTTTCATGTTTAAAGTTCCTGGTTTCCCAGACACTAAACCTTAAAGATCCTCGGTTTTGTAAAATGTAATGAAAGTTTATGTGATAAAAAGGCGGGATTATATACATACCATGTAGTAAAAGTCAAAATGGGTAAAAATAAAATTAGAAATACATAAATACACTTTTATAAAACATGTACATGGATGATAGCAATAACCCCAGTAAATACTTACGAATAAGCAATCTCAGATAAAAATGATATTTGCACAATTATCCCTTACCTTATGTCCGATATGCTTCGTATGTATCCGAACCTCCTGTATAATGATTTAAATAATGTAATTTACTTATTAAAGAATCATATTCATTGTTATGATATCATATATGGTTCACTTATGAATTTATATTAACCTTTCTTTTGTAAATTCCATGTTAAAGAGTGTTTTGGGTAAAATCGTTTCATTTGTCGTCCGTGTTTTGACTTGTAATTATTCATATGATTACATAGATCATGATTAATTAATTCCAGAATATAAAACATGATTTATATATAATATATATTCAGAATATACATATATATAATAGATCGATAAATGGAAGGAAATACACCGTTCATGGAGACAGTAGGCCGTACGTACGCATGAACGCTGTTTTCGTTTCCTTATTGAGTTGAATGGAATCAAGTAGATGAAATACATATATACATAAATCCAGTAGCTTTATAATGTCATATATTTCATTATTATTTCTTATATATACTTTATAATCATTCTTAAATGGCTAACATGGAGAATGAATCTCATCGCGTCGTGGAGATGGTAGTCCGAACGTACGCACGACCGAAGATATCGTTTCCATAATTATTGAATTGAATTGGAATGGATAATACAATATATTAGAATCAGTATGATGTTATAATAACTATGTATAGTTATTATTTACACCATTATACCCATCCATGTAAGGTGTTGGTGGAAAAACAGATTACACCACGGCATGGAGACAGTATTCTGTAGGTACGCACGCGCGGTGATTTTGTTTTCCGTAGGATGGATAGAAGGTGAAATGGGGTTGTTTCATATTTATAATAACAAATAAGTATATTAGTGATACTGATGTTATTAATTTATAATGAAAAAATTAATGAAGAAGAAGTAGATGAAGAAAGAAGCTTGAATGAATCGGGAGATGAAATTACCTCTTCTTCGATACGCCTCTTTGAAACCTCCTCTTAGGGCACTAGGATTGGACTTTAAAGTAGACCAGAACCTCTAGGATGTTTCTAGGGAAGTGGAGAAGATAATTTTTCAGGGGTTAGCCGAGCTTGAAAGCTCAAATTGGTGTGAGGAGGAGAGGGAGGAGGTGCCCTTTTATAAGGGATGAAAGGGGCACCTTTGGAATTCTTAAAAATATTAATTTATAATAAATCTAACCCCACTTAAAAACCCCCAAAAATGACTCATATCCGAAGATTAGATGAGATATGGTTTTAATCTCATAAAAAAATCAAATTTATACATTTTAGGTATTTATTTTAAACATTATCAACTTGATTTATCCTTATTTAGTCAATTTAATTTTATTAGTGGTAATAAAATTCTAAAATTTAAATTATAAAAACTAATTACTTATTTGTTGTGAATTGTCTATAATTGGATAATTTATAATATTTTGTACCATATAAATTTAAATTTATAATTTTTAAATATATTTGTGATTTTTAATCAATTTTATAATATATTATTTTTATAAAATAACAATAGTGTCAATTTTGACACTATTCATTTAGTTGAATTTAAATAAAATATATATAGAAGATATGTTTGAAATAAAATCTTTAATAGAATCATATAAGGTCATATGTATATAGAAAATTAGTGTAGAACATTAAATAGTTCATATAATATTAATTTTATTTTTTTTAAAAACATTTATTTGGTTTATCTCTTAATTACTACAACATTTTTGTATAATTATTTAATATACTTATTTTTTGCATAAAAATTTGAAATAAAATCCTATGATGAAGCTAAATCTATTAAACTTCATAATAATACTTTTACTAGAATTTATCATCTTAAAATCACAATATTTAAATTGTTATATTTATTAAATTATGAAGGTGACAACTTTGGCATCATTTAAAATAAAATAGTATAAGTGTCATAATCACTTTTATAAGGCTCCAAATGGTCCAATATTCGACCATTGGATGCTTATGGTTTATATGTACATGAAAAATAAATTTTGGTCATGTTTTTGGGCATTTTATGGTTACTATTAGTTTAATAAAAACTATATTCTTGATTTTTCACTAGATAAATAATTTCTGCATCACTATTAAGTTAAAATTAATGATAATTATTTAATCCATAATAATTATAAATAAATTCATATGATGTAGATAATTTCATTATATTTCTGGAGACTATTAATGTTCAAAGTTTCAGGAAGTTTATCAGTAAATTAAAATTAATATACTTATAAGATTTAAGAGAGTGACATGTTGTCACTTTCTTTGGCTTTAATAATAATTAAATTATTTTCACGTTCAAAAGTCCATAAAATGAATCTAATCCGACCCTTAGGTTATATGGGTCTACTTTTATCCATCCAATAGAATTTTGTCATGTGTTAGGGTAATTTTATAATATTATATTTACCCTTAATTACCCGATTTACCTTTAACTATGGTAATAGAATTTGCTGTAGTTACTATTCATAATTCCCAAAAATAAAAAGTAGCTTATTAACATAATTTGGACCCACTGATTCCAAATATGGAATCCATTTTTCCAAATTCAATACAAAAAAGTTGCATAAATTAAATTAAAATTAATCCCGTTGTCGAAAGAAAACGGTTTTTTCAAAACACTGCAAAAGATTGAATTGATTTAACCTACGAAATCAAGGTAAAATCAATGATAATGACATAAATTATATTAAATGGTAAAAATATATTTTATTTATACTTTAAAACCATTAAATATTATAATTTAAACACATAATATATTACGATGAAAAAATTTGTTTTTAATTAAAATATAGCGTGCTTTTACTATTCATTAAAATATGAAAGTTACCAGAATAATATGAAAATTTTATCCAAAGTAAATTTTTATTTCATGATTCCAAAGAATAATTTTATTTTTTCAAATTTAACTTATAAACAAGTCAAAAACAATATTTAATGTGGGTGCTCCATCAAAAGGTGACAAAACTGCATTTATTGAAAAATAATTATTTTACCCGAAAAATTTATTTTGCTCTTATAACATGTTCTAGAAAATGTGTATGATGAATAATAATGTTATAAGATTCAAAATTTAGGTAATTCTATTCATAACAGTTAGTTCATAATAATATTATAATAATATATCGTTTTTTAGTAAAACCCGGTTTTGTGTACAACACACACTATCGAGGAAGGCTGTGATTGCGTGTCATGACAGCCAAGTCAGGGTTGTGTGCTGTGCAAAAATCATTCTTTTTTTTGTATAACATAATCCAACCATATTTTATTTATACATTGAATATATATATATATATATATATATATTCAATTTTGCGTAGAATAACTATTATCAAAATTGTGTGTAACACGATCCAAGAATAGTGTTGCGTATATTGCAAGATAATACGGTGTTGCGTATAGCGCAAGGTAATCTTGGTGTAGCATACAACAGAAGAAAATAATGAAATTAAAAGAATATTTTTCATAAAATCTATGGGTGTTACATTCTACCCCGCTTAAAATGAATTTCGCCCTCGAAATTCGTCGGGGTTATAAATGGTTTACTACTCGAAAGTTTGTTTAATAGAAACCCACATAGTAAAAAGGAATACCAAAAAATGGCTTTAAAAACTAAAGTATGAAATGTAATGGTTACCCAAATTAACTCCTCACTGGGTTTCCACGTAGGAGAACCTAGGTTAAAATATGGATATGGAAGAGAAATCTAACCGTCATGTTCTGATGGACAGTGGTAGAGAACATGGATATGAAAAATCCAACAATAACAAAGCTATAAATTTGTGATGATCTAGGGTACCATCTGATTCATCGGATATAAGGGCACTAGGCAAACATTTTTTTTCAAGATCATTTCCCTAAAGTTGAAGAATTTGAATTAGAATAAATACTTTTTATTTTGGTACAATCTTACTATTGTTCATGCTTTGAACAATTTCCACTTCATCTCTTAAAGAAATGAAGTTGAATTTGTCATTCATGATGTGTTAGCAAATCATGTGATAGAATGATGGGTCATTCCATCTGTCTCAAAAAAAAGGTTAGAAAAGTTATCAAAAAATACATAAGTCCATATATAGTGAGATTAATCATATATGGTTCCTAAAATGGACTTATACTTCATATATCATACTGCTTAATATAATAAAACTAGTTTCTACTAAACAACAACTTCTTGTTGGCCAGTGGTAGGCGATAAAGGCCAGTCGCACTTCGGTTGTGTGTTCGATTCCCACAGCCTTGTCCGACGCGACGGGCTGTCTCCCATCCTGTAGGTTTTCCTTTTTCTAAAACTATATTACCATAACATCCCATCAATAATATCGAAAAAAACTTATATCCTTAAACAATACTAACTTATGTCCAACATAATCCATTCGAATCTTTAGGCTTATCCATAATATTGCAGTCCACTCTCATAATATAGTGAAAACAATTACCAGAGATTTAATACCATCGTTGATCCCCATATATCATAAGATATGTCTTGTTGGTCACATTCCAAACATTCGAAGGCCTTAATAATGTATTCTCTTGAAAAATGAATACACATTGAACCTTAGTGAAAACATGAATGCAGTTAAAAGTTAACACTTTCCACATACCAAAATCCTCAAAATTCTATATACTCAAACCATGATATAACTTAGTCATTATATCAATCATGATCTCATGAATACAATAAAACATCTCATTATCTTTTTATTCCTTCATTATGCGCATATCATCTACTTTACAAAAATATCTGAATAACCTTCCTTGGTTACTGGTACCATTAAACATATACTTTCAAATAATTTTAGGAAAAAAAAGTGTAACAATCCTTAGATGATTATTTATTCCATATTACCATTAACTATACAACATAACTCTCGATAAACATACAATCATTCCACTACCTTCTAAAACAACCAACTGAGCTTCAACACTTCTTTCAGCTCATATATCATTTGTAGTCTCCTCATCATCATCCACATAAATACTACCCATATGACAGTACTGATTCTCTTCATGAGACTTTCCCTTTGGGATTTGGTTTGCATAATGCCCGTACATTCCACATTTAAAACATTTAAACATTGTTGATGTCTTAGCAATACCATTATCCTCATCCATGGTGTTAACTGAACCTTTTCCTTTGCACTTACTAGCTTTATGTCCTTTTTTCCACACCCAAGGAATATTCCAGTTCATTTGAAACATTCTCCTTGATGCCTCTTCTAACATGATTTACATAGGGGAAATTGAATTTTCTTTCCTCTATGATCATCATGAAACTACATCTTTCTCTTATTATCTGAGTCGGGAAACTTAACAAAGTTTAGATTATTGATCATATTATGAGATTCCTGATTAGGCATAATAACTATGTTTGGACTTCCAAGTCCCATTTCATTTGGTTGCTCATGAAGAAAATCATTCCATTGTCTATCATATCCTCCATTATCGCGATTCTTCTTGTTTCCAGCCATTTTCTAAAACCCAAAAAGAATAGTGTGAGAGGCAAAAATCATGCTAGGGAAAACAACATAGTAAAGGGGGAGTACCTTCAATATCTAACATCTTAGGTTATATTCTATGATTGTTACCATAGTTCTAGAACTATATCCTATACGTATACTTATCCTTAGGGACATCCCTAGACATACCTTAGAAATATCTCTAGGGACCTCACTAACGTTTTCGCACCCTAGTTTCCAAAGGTTGACTAAACCTTTCCTCTGATACCAACTGTAGAGACCCAAAGCTTTACATACATGGACATTACATTACTTTAGCGAAATACTTAATACATAACAAATACAGACACACAAGGACCATAATAGTTTAATGTCTTTGGAAACTTGGAACGTAATCTTCTAATCGTGGTGAAAGATCTTCAACATCTCCCACAAAGATCTTCCACTTTTTGTTTCCTTAACTAAAACCTTTTTTTAATCCTAGGGAAAGATAAAACATAAAAAGGGTGAGATCAAATGCTCAGTAAGGGTAAGCATGGATAAAATAAAACACACCATATACATTTGAACTTAAAAACATGAACATAATGTTTAAACATAAAAATATTGAGCAATGACTTAAAACATGGAAGCACATAAGGCATAGATCATAATGGAACATAAATCATGATAACATAGCATAGGAATAAAGAATGTAATTGTGGCATCCATTAAGCACATGTAATGATTTCCATAGTAGCCAAGGCATTGCTGCCCAGACCATCTTAGTGGACAAAGTCCCATTCTGAATCGAGTTCACTCCTCGTTTCAGTCCTACAACACTGAACCAGATTAACATACCGTTCCAACCATGTCTATCTCATGAGATATAAAATCTTTACCCAATGCATTGGAGGGAGATATAGGTCCCACCAATCTCATAATGAAATCATTCTTACTTGTGCCTCAAAATAAACATACATGATTCATAATAACCCAAGGAATAAAATGGGTTTCATAAACATCATCCCACCATCACATAATCCATATAAAATAAATGGATATCATTTCATAATAAGAAAAGTGAAACCATGTAAATCATAGATACATTACACTTGAAACATACACATATGAAATAATTTCATCTTAGATGGAAAATGGTTTTGATAAAACACTTGAAATGAATTCTTGAGGAAAATATCCTTTCTTCTTCAAAATCAATTTCTTTTCACAAAACATCATGAAATTTTAAAATAAGGAGATTTTTTTGAAAATAGTCATGAAATCTTTTTTAGGAAGCTTCATGAAAATAAGGCTTTATAAAACCGTAAAAATCTATTCGTGCTGTATAAGTTAAAAAAACATTTTTCTCATACTTTTGTCAGAAAAGTCAAAAAGTACCTTATAACGTGAAAAAAATAATGATTCATTACATACCATGTAGTAAAAGTCAAAATGGGTAAAAATGACATTAAACATACATAAATGCACTTTTATAAAACATGGACATGGATGATAGCAATAACCCCAGTAAATACTTATGAATAAGCAATCTCGGATAAAAATGAGATTTGCACAATTATCCCTTACCTTATGTCCGGTATGATTCGTATGTATCCGAACCTCCTGTATAATTATTTAAATAATGTCATTGACTTATTACAGAATCATATTCATTGTTATGATATCATATATGGTTCACTTATGACTTTATATTACCCTTTCTTTTGTAAATTCAATGTTAAAGAGTGTTTTGGGTAAAATCGTTTCATTTGTCATCCGTGTTTTGACTTGAAATTATTCATATGATTACTTAGATCATGATTAATTAATTCCAGAATATAAAACATGATATATATATAATATATATTCAGAATATACATATATATAATAGATCAATAAAAGGAAAGAAATACACCGTTCCTGGAGACGGTAGGCCGTACGTACGCATGAACGTTGTTTTCATTTCCTTATTGAGATGAATGGAATTAAGTAGATGAAATACATATATACATAAATCCAGTAGCTTTATAATGTCATATATTTCATTATTATTGCTTATATATACTTTATAATCATTCTTAAATGGTTAACATGGAGAATGAATCTCATCGCGTCGTGGAGACGGTAGTCCGTACGTACGCACGAGCGATGATATCGTTTCCATAATTATTTAATTGAATTGGAGTGGATAATAAAATATATAAGAATCATTATGATGTTATAATAACTATGTATATTTATTCTTTACACCATTATACCCATCCATGTAAGGTGTTGGTAGAAAAACAGAATACACCACGTCGTGGAGACGGTATTCCGTACGTATGCACGCGCGGTGATTTTTTTTACCGTAGGATGGATAGAAGGTTAAATGGGGTTTTTTCATATTTATAATAACAAATAAGTATATTAGTGATAATGATGATATTACTTTATAATGAAACAATTAAATAGGAAGAAGTTGAAGAAGAAAGAAGCTTGAAAGAATCAGGAGAAGAAATTACCTCTTCTTCAATACGCCTCTTTAAAACCTCCTCTTAGGGCACTATGATTGGACTTTAAAGTAGACCAGAACCTCTAGGATGTTTCTAGGGAAGTGGAGAAGATAATTTGGCAGGGGTTATCCGAGCTTGAAAGCTCAAATTGGTGTGAGGAGGAGAGGGAGGAGGTGTCCTTTTATAAGGGAGGAGAGGGGCACCTTTGGAATCCTTAAAAATATTAATTTATAATAAATCTAACACCACTTAAAAACCTCCAAAAATGACTCATATCCGAACACTAGATGAGATATGATTTTAATCGCATCAAACCAATAAAATTTAGACATGTTAGATATTTATTTTAAACATTATCAACTTGATTTATCCTTATTTAGTCAATTTAATTTTATTAGTGGTAATAAAATTCTAAAATTTAAATTATAAAAAATAATTACTTATTTGTTGTGAATTGTTCATAATTGGATACTTTATAACATCTTCTACCATATAAATTTAAATTTATAATTTTTCAAAATATTTGTGATTTGTAAACAATTTTTTAATATATTATATTTCTAAAATAACAATAGTGTCAATTTTGAAACTATTCATTTATTTGAATTTAAATAAAATATATACAGAAGATATGTTCGAAATAAAAGCATTAATAGAATCATAAAATGTCATATATTTCTATAAAATTAGTGTAGCACATTAAATAGTTCATATAATATTTATTTTATTATTTTTAAAACCATTTATTTGGTTTATCTCTTAATTACTACAACATTTTTGTATAATTATTTAATATACTTATTTGTTTCATAAAAATTAAAAATAAAGTCCTATGATGAAGATAAATCTATTAAAATTCATAATAATACTTTTACTAGAATTTATCATCTTAAAATCACAATATTTAAATTGTTATATTTATTAAATTATGAAGGTGACAACTTTGGCATCATTTAAAATAAAATAGTAGAAGTGTCATAATCGCTTTTATAAGGCTCCAAATGCTCCAATATTCGACTATTGCATGATTATGGTTAATATGTACATGAAAAATAAATTTTGGTCAGGGTTTTGGGAAATTTATGGTTACTATTAGTTTAATAAAAACAATATTCTTGATTTTTCACTAGATAAACAATTTCTGCATCACTATTGTGTTACAATTAATGATAATTATTTAATCCCTTAAAATTATAAATAAATTCATATGATGTAGATAATTTAATTAGATTTATGGAGACTATTTATTTTCGAAGTTTAATGAATTTTATCACTAAATTAAAATTAATATACTTATAATATTTAAGAGAGTGACATGTTGTCACTTTCTTTGGTTTTAATAATAATTAAATTATTTTCATGGTCAAAAGTCCATAAAATGAATCTAAACTGACCCTTAGGTTATATGGTTCTACTTGTATCCATCCAATATAATTTTGGCATGTGTTAGGGTAATTTTATAATATTATATTTACCCTTAATTACCCGATTTACCTTTAACTATGGTAAATAAAATTTACCATAGTTACTATTCATAATTCCCAACAATAAAAAGAAGCTTATTAACATAATTTGGACCCACTGATTCCAAATATGGATCCATTTTCCAAATTCAATAAACAAATGTTGCAGAAATTAAATTCAAATTAATCCCGTTGTCGGAAGAAAACTGGTTTTTCTTTAAAACATTGTAAAAGATTGAATTGATTTAACCTACGAATTCAAGGTAAAATCAATGCTAATGACATACATTATATTAAATGGTAAAAAAATATTCTATTTAAACTTTAAAACCATTCAATATTATAATTTAACCACATATGATATTACGATGAAAAAAGTTGTTTCTAATTAAAATATAGCGTGTTTTTACTATTCATTAAAATATGAAAGTTACCAGAATAATATGAAAAATTTATCCAAAGTAAATTTTTATTTCATGATTCCAAAGAAGAATTTTATTTTGTCAAATTGAACTTATAAACATGTCAAAAACTAGATTTAATGTGGGTGTGCCATCAAAATGCGACAAAACTGAATTTTTTGAAAAATACTTATTTTACCCGAAAAATTTATTTTGTTCTTATACCATGTTATAGAAAATGTTTAAGATGAATAACAATTTTATAAGATTCAAAATTTAGTTAATACTATTAATAACGGCTAGTTCATAATAATATTATAATAATATATCGTTGTTTAGTAAAACCCGGTATTGCGTACAACACACGCTATCGAGGAAGGGCGTGATTGCATGTAATGCAAGCCAAGTCAGGGTTGCGCGCTGTGCAAAAATCCTTCATTGTTTCATATAACATAATCCAACCATATTTCATTTATACATTGAATATATATATATATATACTCAATGGTGCATAGAATAACTATTATCAAAATTATGTGTAACACGATCCAAGAATAGTGTTGAGTATACTGCAAGCTAATACGGTGTTGCGTATAGCGCAAGGTAATCTTGGTGTAGCATATAACAGAAGAAATTAATGAAATTAAAAGAATATTTTTCAAAAAATCCAAGGGTGTTACAATATATATATTTATTTATGGAATGGATTAAAACGACACATATTTTTTTCATATTTATGGATAGGAAATCCCACTCAAAGTGATTTTTGGTTATGTATGGAGGACCTCATGTTTTGTAGTTTATTGTTATCCAATGGGGATGGTTTCATATAGTTTAACATCAGGTGACTAGAATGCTTTTATCTGGTTTAGGTTCATGTGACAAGACATTTTCGTGAAGTTCAATTTCATGATACAATGACATATTACATAGAGTAATGAATAACTCTTGATAAATGGGTCTACATAAGAGTTGACTACCCTAGAATTGAGGGGTACAATAATATGACATGAAAATCTTAATTTTACAATGCGTACAATGCTCAAATGTGTAAAATTGAGGGGATATAAATATACATAAATATTTGGGTAATTTGAAGTGTAAATTAAATCCAAATAAAATATTATTCAATTAGAAGTAGAGACTGATGGGTATCGAAATTCCATTAGAAATGGAATAGATCCTTTATCCCACAATGTTTTGATAATAACACCTGGCTTTTAGGGATTCCCCTCCTCTGAGATTAAACCACCCACTAGTTTCAAGGTTTGAGGAATTTAATTATTCACCAATGAATTATTCTAGTGTCTCTTTAGATTACCAATTTCTGTTTGCTATCTTTCTATAGTGGAGAACCAGGAGTAGCGAATCCAATGGTCCATGTGTTTCCCATATAAGGATATAAAATCATGGAATTAGTTAGTATGAACCAAAATATTTAAGTTAAGAATTTGGTTCACAAGGAATGTGAAATTCAGTAATGTTTAGATCACCATAAAGGTTACAAAAGTTTGTATTCAATACATTTTTGGGGTGAATGGATAAAACATGTAATTCCCGAACATATTGTCATTATAGGGGAAATATTTTTGGTATTCATAAATATTGTGTTATATTTAATGATCTTGTGACTAGGATTTTATAATTCCATTTAATGTTATTTGACAAGGAAATCATCAGGAATTTTTACGTCATGTGACTGGGATATTGAAACGCATGGCCGATTGTCGCCTATCGACCGGTCAAGGTTCCGGTGCTCTGATAATGTGTATAGCAGCACTCAGGTCGAATCCTCGACGATGATCCTTTGTAATAGCCGTTTGTTTTTAGTTAATTGTATTCTGATTGGGGGGGTTTGATTGTAGAGCTTATGAAATAATTTATGGATGATGTTTGATTTAACAAATTGATAAAGATTTGGTTGGGTTCATTATTTGGGAGTTAAGGTTGTGATATCATTGAGCTTTGCTTTATATTGTATTAAAATTAATACCCACTTCACAAGTTGACGACGATTAGAATTCCTAAGTGTTAAAGTTTTAATCCAAGCCTTAACATACCTAGGATTATAAAATAAATTAGTACTTGTTTATGGTAGTGTATTTATGGTTCCAATAATTCATGGAAACCACATTCTAAACAAAATATGTCATTAATTCATGACATATTAAGTCCAACATACAAAATTTTAAATTAACGAATACTCATCGAGCAAATACTCTCAATCACTTAACATCCAAAAATTTTGACTCACACCAATGAGATATTTACTCATCCATTTGGGTGTTTAATATTCTGGTTATAATAATTATGATGATAAATTAAGAATAGAAGAAAATGAAATGGATTAGAAAAGAGTGGTACGTTGAACACACGCACACACGATCCATGATGATAATTAAAAACATATTTTTTGTTGAATGAGGAAGCAAAAGAAGGGAAGGGGATTCAACTGAATTTAAAACATTTTAAGAACATAAATATTAAACTAAAGAAGTTGGATGATAATAAGAGTTATTGAAGAAGAAACTTTCATTAAAAATGAATTACAAAAGAAAGTTCTTACAAAATTATAAAAACGAAGAACATGAAAGTAAGTGAAAAAAAATAGAGGAGGAAAGGTCTCTCAAGTGAAAAAATGAGTATGTCAGATCCCCCCATGACATTTTTCAAGACTTTTGTCGTGCCAATATGTTATCCTCTCTTCTGAAATGCCAACCCTTTTGAAAGGAGAGGAGGGGAAGTATTTATAGCCCTAGATGATGGACTATTTACATTCCAGAAATAACCCTCCACTTGGGTCGCAGATATGGACATCAAGACAGCCGAATCTCCAGAAATATCCTTCTTACAATTTGTATATAATAAAGTTTTCCGGCTACTCTAAATATTTGGGGTCATTTGGACTTAAGGATCAAAAGTTATGGCCAGTTGATTAAACAATGTAAAACTGTCCATTTCAATACAGTCTTTTTGAAGTCCATAATGTGAAAGGGTTTTTGAATATGAACATGACTTCAATTCAAAATGTTTTATTCAACAAAGTCGGCCACCTATATCTTCTATTTCACACTAAAACATCTCAGCTCTATTTGATGAATACATCATGAGATATGTCATGCATACTATACTGATTTGAATTCTATCCCAGAATGGTGGGCTGAATGTTAATGCTTCATTTGGGCCCCTTGTTCTTAGATTTGGGCCCTGAAATTTTTATTCAAGAATCCTTGTATTGTCCCCTGATCTATGGTGCAGAATAATAGAATTTGGACTTCTGCATGTATCCTAGTAAATCAATCTTCATGAATAGTCCAGTTTCATCATAGATTCTTTGGTCTTGTTTGTGAGGACCATATGTCCCTTAAAATGGCAGAATTGGCTCATGGTACCTTCTAATGAAATGTTTTATATTTAAGTTCGAATCCTAAAAAATACAAACCACACAATTTGGATCAGTATAGTGTTAGCTAATTAAAACAGTAAACTGACTCAATTGGACTACTTCTAAAAATGCTCAAAAATTATACTTAATATTAAAACATTAATATTTCACACAAATTATGCACATTTCATATAAAATCAGTAAAGGGATTATATAATAATACATGAAAATATTAACAATATCAACTCCCCAAACTTAGTTTTTTTCATGTCTTCATGTGCAACAAATATAAAAACATAAAAATATCATTTTTACTCACCAACAGATATTAAAATTTTGTTTTCTCCAATAAGGGGAAGTTTAGACTATTTCACTCATCCATTTTGAATTCCACCACAAGTTGTTAAAGAAACAATGTTACAAAACTAATTCATTTTTTCATGCTCAAATTTAGAAATGGAAGATGTGGACACTCAAAACTCAAACCTCTCAAGATGATAAAATTCATTTGTCAAGGTTCACTCTTTCACAAACCAAAAGTCATAATCATTGAGTTTGAAAAGAGATCTCAACTTCCAATCCCTATCCAAAGTGAAAAATAATCAAGAGGTATTTTTAAGGGGTTTTTATGTGGCTATGGGATGGTAGGAATATAATGTCCAAGAGAGAAGAAGAGGGGTAAAACACCAACATAGAAAAAGAAATGCACATTTTTTTTGAAATTAAACATGGAAGGAAATGAAAACACATATTTACAAGTGAATGATTGTTTGAAGAAAGACACAATAGAGGAAGAAAATATGAAGGGGATGAGAAGATGAAATATTTACAAACCACCAAACTTCTCCTAATGATATAGGAATATAATGCAAGTGTTCTTTGCTTTCTTTTTTTCTTTGTTTTTTTCGAAAGTTGACCTTGAAACAGTTCTCACAATCATATCCCAACCCATGTTTGATCTCCTCACAACACTAATTGTAATAGTTATAACAAGATCAAAGGTTGATAAAGAGTGATTTTTGACCTACCCAAGACACAACACATTGTTGCAATTTTTTTTGATTTTTTTCATCATTTGTGATTTTTTTTAACACTTTTCAAAAACATTTACAAAATTACATAAATGGAAGTACATTACATTCCCCAAAACACACTGAATGACAACCTCTCCCCCACACTAAAATGGATGCTCGTCCTCAAGCAGATGATAAGTCGTTGAAAATCAATAATAGGGTACCCAAACAATGAAATCCATTCCCCCCACACTTAAATTTAAAAAAATTATGCAATGAAAATCCATGGTGATATTAGGTGGGAAAAAGTTATTGGGATTGTATTGTGGCTATAAAAGAAAAGGTTTTCATAGGCTCAAATGTGCTTTCAAAAGTAGGATTAATGTAAGGGAAATGGGAGGATATTTGGCTATTGTGATTCTCATGTGGTTCAGAAAATGCCTATATCATATTAATGCACACTAAGGTAAGAAAATTCAGCTAGAAGGCCCACAAATTCAAGAATCACAAATGTGGGTTAAAACACACTTTTTTTAAAAGATGGTTATAGGTGGCATTGGCATGAAAGAAAATTTTTTCCCTCACAGTTCGGGAAAAGCATTTTTCAAATAAAAAATTGAACATTCAAAAATTGATAATTTTGACACAAAATTCATTATCCAAATTCATGATGAAAATAAAAAATTTTTGAGATGAAGACATGTCTGTTAAATCCCCAAAATGGTTGGAAAAAATTTCAAAACTTGATGGTGAGTAATAAAGAATCTTTAATTTTTTTTGTATTTTTTTAAGTGTTTTTTTCTTGGTTTTTTTAGTTTTTTGGGTTTTTATATTTTTTTTATTTTTTTATAAAGATACACCCACACAAAAGAGAAAGTGAAAAATAAAGGGTTTGATAAAGAAAGTGGTAAAAAAATTAAAGAGAGAGGAAAAAAGAAGAAAGAGGTAGAGAGAGGAAGAGATAGAAAGAGAGTTAAATGGAAAGAGGTTCCCCCTGGTTTAGATTTGGTGGGTCGTCGTCTCCCTCCTGTGGTGGGTTGACTAGAGAAGTTGGGTATCCAATGGAAGTAGATGATGATCCAGGATTGTGTGTCCTCTCATAGTGATGCTTTAACCGATGTCCATTAACCGTGAATGTCCTTTTGGAAGAGGGGTCATGGACTTGCACTGTACCAAATGGGTAAACATTTGTAATAACAAAAGGACCTTCCCAATGAGAATTAAGCTTACCTGGGTGATGTCAGAATCAAGATTTGAAGTGCATTACCTTTTCACCTTCATGAAATACCTTTCTCAGGATGTGTCTATCATGGAGTACCTTAGCCTTCTCTTTGTACAGAATGGAATTCTCATAGGATTCAAGTCAAAGCTCCTCCAGTTCGGCCAATTGCAACAATCTTTCTTCACCAGATTTTTCACAATCAAAATTACAGGTTTTTACAGCCCAAAAAGACTTATGTTGTATTTCCACTGGTAAGTGACACGCTTTACCAAAAACTATCCAAAAAGGAGACATCCCAATGGGTGTTTTATAGGCAGTTTGATAAGCCCAAAAGGCTTCACCATGTCTCTCAGGCCAGTCTTTTCCGGTGGGCTTAACAATTCTCTCAAGTACCCTTTTCACTTCCTTATTAGAAAGTTCAGCAATTCCTTTTTTTGGGGGTGATATGCAGTTGAAGTTTTATGTACAAACCCATTCTTTTTCAAAAGTGACTCCATGGTTCTATTACAAAAATGGGTTCCTAAGTCACTGACCATGGCACGAGGCGTGCCAAATCTATGGAAGATGTGTGTCTTTAGAAACTCACTAACAATATGTGAATCATCCTTTCTAGTGGGATTGGCCTCGAACCACCTAGAAACATAATCAACCACAAGAAGGATGTATGAGAATACATTGGAAGGGGGAAATGGTCACATGAAATCGATGCACCAAAAATCGAAGATCTCGCAGAAAATTAAAGGCTTTGGGGGCATTTCATTTCTCTTGGAAATTGTGCCAAACTTTTGGCAAGTGGGACATGATTGACAGAACTCATGTGAGTCCTTGAAGAGTGATGTCCAGAAGAATCCAGTGTCTAGGACCTTTCAGGAGGCCCTTTGTGGTCCAAAGTGTCCACCTTCTGGAAGTGAGTGACAGAATTCTAATATGGAAGAATGTTCATTTTCATCGACACATCTCCTTATTATCATGTCAGTCCCAGTTTTCCAAAGTTTATTTTCTTCCCAAAAATAGTATTTTGAATCACTTTTAAACTTCATATTTTTTTCTTTTGAAATATTTTCAGAAAAAACACCCGAAACCAAGTAATTTATAATTGGGATATACCACGGTATTTTTGGGGTGAGAGATGAAAGGTGCTCAGTGGGGAATTCAGGATCGATGATTTCAGATTGAGAAGAATTAGAAATTCTACTCAAGTGATCAGAAACATGTTTTTCTTTTCCAGGTCTATCATTGATATCAAGGTCAAACACTTGGAGCATTAGGATCCATCTTAATAGCCTCAGTTTGGAATCACTTTTCTTGAGTAAGAACTTTATAGCAGAATGATCTATGAAGAATATGATTTTGGCACCTAAGAGATAGGGCAGAAATTATCTAAGGAAAAAACAACTACTAAAAGTTCTTTTTTAGTGACAATGTAGGGAGGTTGAGTTTTATCCAATGTTTTTGAGGCATAATAGACGAAATGAGGAATTATTTCTCTTCTTTGACCAAGAACACCCCCAACAGATCTATCAGAAGCATCACACATTAACTTAAAGGGTAAGGACCAATCTGGGGGTTGGATTATCGTGGAAGATGTAAGAGTAGTTTTGAGTTCAATGAAGTCTCTCTTGAAAACCTCGTCAAAATGGAAAGTGACATCATTTTGGAGAAACCGAGTGAGTGGGAGGGAAATACTGCTGAGGTTATGGATGAATCTCTGATATAAACGAGCATGACCGAGGAATGAACGGACATCTCGAACAGAAGTGGATTTAGTTAGTGATTGGATCACTTCAATTTTGGATGGATCAACTTCAATACCATATTTTGAAAATATGTGCCCAAGAACAATCCCATTTGCAACCATGAAGTGAAATTTTTCAAAATTTAACACAAGGTTACACTTGACACACTTTTTAAGGACTAGAGAGAGTGAATTCAAACAAGATTCAAATGACTCACCATAAATGGTGAAGTCATCCATGAATACTTCCATGCTATGTTCAATGAATTCTGAAAAGATACTCATCATACACCTCTGGAATGTTGCAGGAGCATTACAAAGGCCAAAAGGCATTCTTCTATATGCATATGTTCCAAAGGGCATGTGAAAGTAGTCTTTTCTTGGTCCTGAGGTGAGATTCGGATTTGAAAATAGCTGGTGTATCCATCAAGAAAGCAATAGTGTGACTTTCCGTCTAATAATTCTACAATTTGATCAAGGAATGGAAGAGGGTACTGATCTTTTCATGTTTCAGCATTCAATTTTCTATAGTCGGTGCACACACACCATTTTTTTCACTCGATTTGTGACTACCTATCCATGTTCATTTGTGACAACAGTTATCCCGCCATTTTTGGTACAACATGAATTGGACTAACCCATTCACTATCAGAAATTGGGTAGATAATACCAGCTTGAAGAAGCTGGGTGATCTCTTCCCTAACTACCTCAAGTATGAGTGGATTGAGTCTTATTTGTGGTTGTCTAATTGGTTTGGATGTCTCCTCCAGTTGGATGTGATGCATTCAAAGGGAAGGTTTGATTCCTGGTATGTCATCTAGGGTCCAACCTAAGGCCTTTTTGTTTTCCTCTAATACTTGAACATGTTTGGACTCCTCGGTTTTAGTAAGTCTGGTAGAGATAATGATAGGATATGACTGATCATGGAAGGGAATTCATATTTAGGGTGTGCAGGAAGTGGTTTCAGATCAGTCTCATCTTTTAATTTTGGGCTAGATGCTCAAGAATGGATGAAGGGACTTCAGTTGCTTCAGGTTCATTTTCCTTAATACTGTTCAAGGTGGAGCAGTAGAGATCAGAATTGATGTGGAATTCAAGAGAGTTTTCAAGTTCCTCTAGATTGATGGAGTCTATGAATGGGAGGTCCACATCATCATCACCATTTTTGGCTTGGTTAATCATAGTGAAGATTTCACAAGATCCTTTGTCATTAGAACACAAGAAACACGATGGATTGGGGTTGGATTGACTCTTAGAAGTGTCCTCAGAAGCATGAATTGAGAATGCAGAGTGGTCCTCAGATGGGTATCACATGGCTTGGAAAATGTCAAACTTGACCAGTTGGTCACCGAATTCCATTTATAAGATGCCTGAATGGACATCAATCTTGGTCCTCATAGTCATGAGGAATGTCCTTCCTATAATTAGGGGAGATCGAGAAGAGTTCGTCTCACCTTCCATGTCAAGGACATAGAAATCAGCAGGGAAGATAAGATCATTGACTCGGACAAGGACATCCTCAATTATTCCCTCAGGACTGGTTGTGCTTCGATTAGCTAACTGAATGACAACACCTGTTGGGTGCAAGGGACCTAGACCAAGGTTGGAGAATATGGATTTGGGAATGATAGTAATTGAGGTTCCTAGGTATATTAGTGCATCATCAAAGTTGGAACATCCAATTTGGCATGGAACCATAAAGGTACCTAGATCTTTGCACTTAATGGGTATGGACTGCTGGGTCAAAACATTTTCGATGGCCCTAAGTTTCCTCTTGTGGGTACACAACTCCTTGAGAAACTTGGCATACTTAGGAAATTGTTTGATGGTATCTAAGAGAGGAATATTGACTTCAACACTTCTAAACATGTCGATCATTTCAGGATCAGGTTCAAAGGACTTCCTTGGTTTAGAAACAACTTGAGAAAAAGGAATTGGATTCCTAAGTGGAATGGAAGGAGGTGAGGGAATGGATTGAGGTTCCTTTTCAAGTTTCTTTTTATTTTCGTTTTCTAGTTTAACATTCAAAGGAGGGTTTGAGGATTTATCTTGAGGAATAGAAAGTTGTTTTCCTGATCTATGTGCAATTTCACTTACATTACCCTTGGGGTTGGGTAATAGTTGAGCTGGGAGTTGGGAAGAATTTGATTGTTGTTGCTGGCTCAGGTGGGATGCAAGTTGACCTATTTGAATTTCAATGTTTTTAAGGCTAGAACGGGTGAAGGAGGAAAGATATTCCACTGAACTTTCCCATGGTTGCTTGGAATAAGAGGCTTGTACCTGGTTGGGATTGCCTTGATATTGGTTCTTGGGAAATCGATTGTTTTGGTTTTGGAATTGGGAAGGCTCACTAGGATAATGGAATCCAGGAGGAGGATTGTTCCTTTGAGGTTGAGGAACAAAAGGATAAGGTTTATGGAAGTTACCAACACCTTGACCATATTGGAATTGGTTTGGGTTTTGAGGAGGGAATTAAGGGGGTGAGACATGGGGTTACTATACCTCAATCCTTGGTTAAAGTTAGAGGACAATGGCTCAGAGTGAGGATGGTTGAAGTTTCTAACAAACTGACCCGATAGTTGAGGATTGGTGTTCCACTGAGCATATGCTGCATTGAGCTCCATTGGTCCAGATGAATCGGATTGATCCTCTTGAAGTTGTGGACATGTGTTAGTTGGATGAGATGGAGAGTTGCACATTCCACAGTTTTTGATAGGTCTCGGAAACATCGATTGTGGAGAAGATGAGGTTGGGGATTTGGTGGCCACAGCTAGCTGTCGCACAAGACCTGTAAGTTCACTCATCCACTCGGTCATCTTGTTTGGATCAATTGATTGATTATCTTGGGCTTGTTTTACTTGAGAATCTTCTTGAGTATGGAATTGTTGTGTGTTTGCAGCCATGTTACTTATGAGATCTCTTGAAGCTGTAGGAGTTTTATCAACAGGAGCACCACCACTTGAGGCATCTATGCGAGTTCTCTCCATAGCCAATAACCCCTCATAGAAGTATTGGATCAAGAGTTGGTCAGGGATTTGGTGATGTGGGCAGGTTTTCAAAAGCTTTTTGAACCTCTCCCAGTACTCATGAAGTGATTAACTTGGGAATTGACGTATACCACTTATTTCCTTTAGGATAGAAGCAGTACGAGAAGCAGGAATGAATTTATCTAAGAAGAGTTGCTTCATGTCATTCCATGTAGTTATGGAACCAGGAGGAAGGTAGTAGAGCCATGACTTAGCAGTGTCAACTAGGGAGAAATGGAAGGCTCTGTGTTTGATTTTTTCTTCATAAACCCCTTGAGGATTCATGGTAGAGCACACTACTTGGAACTCTTTAAGGTGGAGATGTGGATCCTCACCTCCTAGCCCGTGAAAATGAGGGAGAAGTTGAATCAAACCCTATTTGAGTTCAAATTCAGCTTCTATGTTTGGATATTGAATACCAAGAGGCTGGTAATTCATATCAGGGGCAGATAGTTCTTTAAGGGTTTGTTCCCTAGGATTGTCCATTTCAATTTCAATTGGTTGGATGAGGACTGGTTCTTGAATTATTTGAGTATCTCTAATGTTCCTCCTATGTTGGCGAAGTGTTCGCTCAATTTCAGGGTCAAAAAAATCCAAGGGATTGTTTAGAAGACTACGGGGCATTCAGAGATATTTTGAATTAACGAGGAATATGGGTTTTTCTTTGTATTTTTTCAGTTTATGATTTTTAAGAGGAAGACGGGTTTTCCTATGTGTTTTTTTTCAGTTTTTTTAAATTTTGTTTGTTTTTTGGATTTTTTTCACAATAACTAGAAACTAATGACTACATAAAGCACCCTCCTCGGAAACGACACCATTTGAAACACACGGCCAATTGTCGCCTATCGACCGATCAAGGTTCCGGTGCTCTGCTAATGTGTATAGCAGCACTCGGGTCGAATCCTCGGTGATGATACTTTGTAATAGTCGTTTGTTTTTAGTTAATTGTATTCTGATTGGGGGGTTGGTCTGAAGAGATTATGAAAGAATTTATAGATGATGTTTGATTTAATAAATTGATAAATATTGGGGTGAGTTCATTATTAGGGGGTTAAGCTTGTGATATTCTTGAGCTTTGCATTATATTGCATATAAATTAACACACACTTCACAAGTTGACGTCGATTAGAATTCCTAAGTGTTAAAGCTTTAATCCAAGTCTTAACTTACCTAGGATTCTAAAATCAATCAGTACTTGTTTATGTTAGTGTATTTATGGTTCCAATAATCCATTGGAACCGCATTCTAAACAAAAGATTTCATTAATCCATGACATATTAAGTCCAACATACACAATGTTAAATTAACGAATACTCATTGAGCAAATACTCTCAATCACTTAACATCCCTAAATTTTGACTCTCCCCAATGAGATATTTAATCATACATTTGGTTGTTCAATATTCTGGTTATAATAATTATGATGATAAATTAATAACAGAATAAAAAGAAAGGGAATAGAAAAGAGTGGTACGTCGAACACACACACACACGAACAATGATGACAATTAAAAATAGATTTTCAATTGAATGAGGAAGAAAATGAAGGGAAGGGGATTCAACTGAATTTAAGATATTTTAACAACATAAATATTAAGCTACAGAAGGTGGATGAGAATAAGAGATATTGAAGAAGAAACATTCATTAAAACAGAATTACAAAAGAAAGGACTTACAAAATTACAAAAACGAAGAACATGAAAGTAAGTGAAAACAAAGAGAGGAGGAAAGGTCTCTCAAGTGAAAACATGAGTATGGAAGATCCTCCCAAGCCTTTGGCAAGGATTTTTTCGTGCTAATATGTTCTCTTCTCTTCTGAAATGCCAGCCCTTTTGAAAGGAGAGGAGGGGATGTATTTATAGCCCAAGGTGGTGGAATGTTTACATTCCAGAATTAACCCTCCAATTGGATCGCAGATCTGGACATCATGACAGCCGAATCTTGAGTAATATCCTTCATCAAAGTTGGATATAATAAAGTTTTCCGACCACTGTCAAAATATGGAGTCATTTGGAATTATGGATCAAACGTTAAGGCCGGTTGATTAAAAAAGCAAAATTGTCCATTTCAATCCAGTCTTTTTGAAGTCCATAATGTGAATGGGTTTTTGAATATTAATATGCCTTATAATCCGAATGTTTTCTTCCACAAAGTCGGCCTCCTATATCTACTCTTTCACAATACAAAATCTCAGCTCTATTTGATTCTTAAATCATGAGATATGGCATGCATACTATACTGATTTAAATTCTCGGGCCGAATGGTGGGGTGGATTTTAAAGCTTCATTTGGGCCCCTTGTTCATAGATTTGGGCCCTGAAATTTTAATACAAGAATCCCTGCATTGTCCCCCGAACTATGGTGGAGAATAATAGAATTTGGACTTCTGCATGTAGCCGTGTAAATCAATCTTCATGAATAGTCCAGTTTCATCACACATTCTTTGGTGTTGTTTGTGAGGACCATATGACCCTTCAAATGGAAGAATTGGCTCATGGTACCTTATAATGAAATGTTGTATATTGCATTTAGAATCCTAAAAAATAGGAACCACACAATTTGGATCAGTATAGTGATAGGTATTATTAAAACAGTAAACTAAATCAATTTGACTATTTCTAAAAATACTCAAAAATTATACTTAATATTAAAACATTAATATTTCACACAAATTATGCACATTTCATATAAAATTCGTAAAGGTATTATATAATAAGACATGAAAATATTAACAATATCAGATATTTTCATGATATTTAATGTCATTAAACTAGGATGTAATTCCTAATAAAGAATAATTATTGACCACACAAGTTATAAAGGATTTACATGAACCCTAATCTCAAATCATTCATGATATAATTGAGGAATAAAGAACAACTATAAAATCAAATGAGATGTATGAAATCATTTGACTGGAAATATCATGGGGAATTAAAAATTAATTTTAATCTATAGCTTCTACATCAATCTCACTCTCTTAAAGGGGCTAGATTGTGGGTGATAATAGAACATGGATATGAATATATAGAAAGATTTGGGTGTCACTATATATCTGTGGGTAACATAAATAAAACCACAAGTAGTACATACAAAAGAATATCCTTTTACTAATCGAATTCCAATGAGTGGAGCGGACAATATTTAATAATATTATGGTTTTACCCCTAATTTGGGATCTGGGTTTCACTATGCATCCTATGATAATTGGAATCATGAAAAATTGTGTTCTTAAAATTAAAATTCCATATGTAGGGATGAATCATATGTACAGATGGTTTTTTCCATTTATGGTTTGGATCATTAAATTTAGAGATATAGGAATGACTATGAATCATGTGGTACTAGAAATCAAGTCACACATAGTTCTAGAGAATAGTTCCCTTATGGGTATGGCTTATATGTTGACAGAGATGTATTTTTATATCTGTTGTAATTGGAAACAATATTTTAGATCTCAATATCACTAAATATCTCATAAAATGAGGAATCGAACATCTTTAATGGAAAAATCCATACACAAGTCTAACCCATACAATGTGAGGTGGTATTTCTCCCATTAATATTGTAGATCGACCTGCGATGAAAGAACATTGAATCACTATATATATTGTAGAAACAAGAATCAAACACACATTCTTATTAAGTAGAAAATTTTATATTCATGTATGATCTATATTTTTGGGGGATGAATTAGACATTTATATTGTGTCTTGGAATTTTAGTTTTTGATGTTACTGAATATCCAATGAAAGAACACATCAATCCAAATATTGGTATTTAATAGAAAATTACCTGTCTAGGTTTGACCGAGACATAGAGAGGGAGAGTTGTTTCAATTTTTATTTTGTCTAGACCAATGATTTGAGACTTTTCCATCAAAATGTATCATGTGATAACGTTAATCAATGCACACATAACTATAGAATTGAAAATTACCTACACATGTTAGATCCATATGTATGAGGAATGATTTTCCATTTATATTGTGGATAGACTGATGATTTGAGAACTAAGTGTTACAATATATCCAATGGAAAGACAAATCAAGCCACATATAGTTATAAAATAGAAAATATCTTATGTAGGTCTAAACCATTCCAAGAGTGGGTAGATATTTCCCATTTATATTGAAATTGGAGCCAGGATATGATACTTGTGCATCACAAAATATCATGTGATAACAGGAATTAATATATACATAGTTCTTGAATATAAAATTAGTTGTGTGTGCCTGATCTATATGTAGGTGGAATCATTTTCCATTTATATTGTGTATGGAACTAGTATATGAGATCAGGGCATCACCATATATCCCATGGAAAAAGAAAATCAATCCAATAGAGTTTTTTATTAGAAATTTACTTTGGAATTTCAAACCCATACAAAAAGAGGATGAATTTCATCCATTTATATTGTTGTTGTATGTAGGATTTGTGAACATAAAAAAACAACATAATCTATGATTACATGAATCAATCAATACATAGTTCTCAAGGATACCCCTTATGAATGTTTGACTTGAAAAATGTGATGTGAATACTTTATTGTTTCCCTCCACATAAATCTTTCTAATGTGCAGTGATTCATTGATGAAGTAATATCATCTGTTCAGTTTCACATAACTTATTGAGGAGTGGTTTTATACTATATATAATCATTCTTCCATGACATGGAAAGTTGTGATGTTTATATTATTTCTTCAATGAAATGGAATTTTGATGGAAACGATGAAATTAACTTATTTAGAAACCCCACAATGGTACATTTTAATAGAAACTTTGTATAATGTATGGCCCTTCCATCATGTATTCAAACAATAGAGATTTCATTCACAGTACCATCAAGGCTCTTATAATTACTTCTTGTTATTCATGAAGGAATGAGTAGAGGGGAACCTTTTTATTGAAATATCATGTAGTCTAATTCAGATTGTAACACCCCAAAATTCTAATCTAAAACTTTTTATTCGATAGTGTCCATAAAAAACATCACGAAGAATGTAGGGTAGTATAAAATCCAAAAAATCAACTATATATTTACTATTTTCAATAAATTTAACATCTGTGATTTTTTTAAATGCACTAGACAATGATTAAGATTATATTACATGAAAGAGATTCCTTCATCTATATATTGTGTTACATGTAATATAGACTGCCCTCGATAGTTTTTATTACACACAAGAGTAACCTTCCTCGATAGCTTGCGTTACATTCAAGACCATGTTTCATCCAATAATAATGTATTCTTAAAATAGTATTTTTTAATATAATATGATACAATCTAGTCATTATTTTAGTTGTTATGAATTTTAATAAATAATGTATAAAATTATGGTTTACACACATATAAAATCAATTCATTTTTTTATAATTAATGAGAAAATGAAAATAAGAACCTATTGTATAGAAAAAGAAATATGATTAGTTTTATGTTTCTAATGGATTTTTACCTTAATAAACCAAAATAATTACCATTAGTAAATGATTTTAAAAAAAAATTATATATTCAATAAAATATTTTTGATAATATCCATTATCTTTGATACACATAATATAAGAAAAAACCCTATTTCACAAATAAAAACCAATATTATTATAAAGGTAATTTTACAAGATTTTATTAGAGAACATATTTTAAATGATGATTTTGACATTTTTATAAATATAATTTTATAAAATAAACTTCATTATTGTATTTATAATGAAAAAAGTATATTAGGATATATTTGTGGTAATTTTTGGGGAAACATCATTTTCTGATGAATACTGAAATCAGTGCATTTGAGTTAGAAAAATACCTTTTCTTTTAAATAATTATTAACTAAAAATTATATATTAAATATATTTTAATGTCACATTATAGAAATTAGTAATATATTTTTAAAATTTAGTTCATTAGAATCAATTTCAATTTTAAATTTAAAATAAAAACCACATAATATTTTGAACATTTTTATTCTTAATCCACTAATTCATTTGTCTCTGAGATTAAAATTAATATTTATTTTTCCTTTACTTTCAATTTAAGTTTGAAAAATAGAAATAAACCAATTTAATAAAGGATATTTTTTGAGTGTAATAATATTATATTAATTTTTTTCCAAAATTATTAGTGAGAGTGATTCCTATTAATTATCGTGATTAAGGAAAAAGAAAGCGTAATAAAGGGTTAGACATTTAACTTATAGTCCAAAATGAACTAGAAACACAAATAACACATATTTTATTGAAATATTTCGTCCATGAATTATCTATTATTTAGTTTCTTTTGTTTTTATTACTATTTTAGGTAAGAGCATATGTACACCTAACTTTTTTCCAAAATTCCAAGTGATTCATTTTCCTTCCCAATAAATGGCCACATCCTCTCCTGCTTTCTCACACCTCTGAAGACATATTTTCTTGCAAAAAATCAGGAAATGTAGTCTTATAACATCTCTACCCTCATCATATATTCCACTTCTTGGGAATAAATCAATCCATGTAATCTTTTTTTTAAACCAAATGAATTTACCTGATTAAGAGGTAACCTCTTCTCTCAATATTTTTAGATTCATTTCCATTATTCAACCCGTAAACTCATATTATTATATTATTACATAAAAAACTCTATTATAAATACAAGATTATGTTTTTATGTTAACAATTCTACCTAAAATTACACACACATCCATACAATGGTAATTAATATACTATTTGAGTGTATAACGAACCATTGCCTCAGAAAATGATGATTGTTCATTCTTCCTTTTCAACATTCATGGTTGTCCATTATGATGGAAAATATGTTTATATGTGTGTTATATATGTT
This sequence comes from Viscum album, assembly GCA_963277665.1. Taxonomy (NCBI): domain Eukaryota; kingdom Viridiplantae; phylum Streptophyta; class Magnoliopsida; order Santalales; family Viscaceae; genus Viscum; species Viscum album. Next base: position 810,352,478 of record OY728122.1, on the reverse strand, counting down.
ATTTATAATCTATTTATAATTACATAATAATTATTTATAATATACCTTTATACTTTCCATAATTAGTAAATACGATAATTTTGTTTGAGGAAGTGTGGACTACCACCCACTCAAAGAGACATAACTCGTTAATTACATACATGGAACATATAAAGAATGGTTTTAATAAAACTATGTAACATATATAAAATATATATTCAACTGGAATTATAATATACCTATGTATCACTTATCGTTCATAATTTTAATTCGACAATGAAATAAATGTAGTATTCTTGCTTGTGGATGGCCTACCATCTCAATGAACAGTGCACTTCATTTCTAAACTTCCAAAATTATAACTTATGATAAATATATATATAATGGATATATATGATATTAAAATCATGTTTTAAATTTTTTAGATGATTAAACCATTATATATTTAATAATAATGACAAATAACATGTTAAAACATACTCGACAAACTAGGAAATTAACACCAAATGTAGTTCAAATAGTGAATGGTTATTAACCAGAAGGTAATAAGATATTATAAGAGGATCATATATGATATCATAAATATTAATAATGTTCTTTAATCTGTTTTTAACATTTTAAAACCCTTATATTGGTGGTTAAAGGGAGTTCACCCAAAAGGAATCACAAGGTTAAGGATTCACATCTCACCTTTTTACATCTGTGAGATAAAAATCATTTACAGCACTTACATCATTTCTGTTGAGTATATACTAACCATTTTGTTATATTATATAATTAATACTTTTATATTAATGTTATATTAAACTTTAATTTAATATTATTTATTCACAAGGCTTATTATTTAAAATTTTCCAATGTTGTATGGTACACATTGGAGTGTTTAAATCTTGTTTTCGTAAACATTAACTATAATTATCTAAAAATGGTAATTCAATTTGAGGAAATTATATAACATTTGTTCAATAAACCCCTTCATTATTCTATGGTTATTCATGACCATTAACTTATATTTGTACCATTTTTTTACACTTTGGTACTCAAAGTGTATTAAAAAATTTATCAAGAAAACCCCGCTTTGTTTCTACCTTTAGTCAGATAACCTATTTTATTCTAAAAACAATGGATTATGAAAACAATTAAAACATGTTTTTAAAACTATTTGATAAATACGTTTTTACCCTTTTTTCATTACCATTGATTTCAAATTTATATTTTTTCACGTTCCTAACAAGTAATTTTTCATACCATTTTACCGTGAAAAAGAATGTTCTTTTTACCTTGTATGTCATGTAGTGATTTACCTGTCTTCATTCATTTGAAGATTCATTTTAATTTTTTTAAATAAATATTTTTAAAGAAAATTGTTTTAAAATGTATTTTTAGAGAATGTTTTTAAAAAAATAATATATATTTTCCTCGATAATATTTTTAAAATATTTTTTTAGTATTTCCATTCATTAATGATGATAACCCTTTATTTTATTCTAAATGGGGTATGTTGTATTGATCCTATCCTAAATAATCCTAAAGAGCTTATATTATTGGTTTGGGTGGTGTTATTATTCACATTCACATCCCTTATTTCTTTTTCCCCTTGAAATATTCAATCTCCTATGATCATAGAAAATTTTATTTCCTATTAATTATCCATTTCATTTATCACGGATATTACTATTTCTGAAACCATTTACCATTTTACATATGATGTAGACATTGAAAATTATTTTATTATTTGGGTAAATATTGATAATTTTTTATCTATTACTCCATACATATATTTTATAAGGCACATTGATAAATAAATTATTTGATATATAAGAAATTTTTTGGTCATATAAAACACGGGTGATGCCTTATATATCACCATAATGCATCGATAGTGTCATCAGATGAGTGTTTTAGATAACCACATCATATGGGTGTCTACAATATATTTTTTAAAACATATTTTGAATGTTATTGATAGTTAAGGTATTATGTACCTAGAAAACATCACATACAATAATAAATCATTTCCTATCATTTTTTATTTAGTTATTATTAATCCATGATATTTTCCTTCAACATATATATGGTTGTATTTCATTCTTATGATATAGTAATCATTTATCTTTGATACGATACATCGATATATCTATGGATAAATTTCATTCTTAGTTTATTGACTTATATGGAATGATTTTTAGTTTCCTTCAATACCCTACTTACATATCCTTACCAAGTATTTTGAATGGAATGTGTTATCAGTTATTTACCTATCCAGGCTAATTTATTCCTATTGATACATTATTACCTCTTCTTTACTTACCCTTACTGATCATTTGGTTTCACCCTTATATTATTTCATTCCCCGTGTATTGAAGAAGCATACTATGAAATTTATGCATGGATTTACTAAATAGATTAGATTTCCCCTCAATGTTATTTTTTAAAATTTTAGAATGAAAAAAAAATTATTTTGTAATTAGTGTAGTCATTTGTAATATGAGACTCATTTATACATCAAATTTACCAAGTCTATTAACCTGATATTTCCTTTGGGTATTGATATCTTGAAATCATGCCAATGTAATTGATAGTATATACCAGCTCTGGTCTTCTATGTATGGGTTTCTATAGTTGGTATCAGAGAAGTTTAATAACAACCTTGTAAACTCTATTTAGGAAAATTTAGATTAGGGAACATAACCCAAAGGTTTAATTTGATGATAACTATAGATGAAAACCCTAGAATATTGATAATTAATGGATTATGTGGGTCCTCATAGAAATAAATCACTTTCTAGATTGTACAAGTGGACATGGTACTAGCACATATATACCTAGGATTAATTACTCTAATCAGGTGTTCTCGACCTAACTCAGGGTAATCTGGTATATGAAAACATGCCTTATCGTGGACCTGGTATGAAAATCATGGAGTATATTCATAATATAACACACTTTTTTATTTGAATCCATTATGAAATATTTGAATAAACAATGAACATTAATATCCTAGGTCAACACTATGGTGTTATATATTGAATTTAAGGTGTTATGGTTATGAAATCTTGTATAAAATATTGTGGAGAAATATTAGTCCAATGAAGGACCTATGTAAAAATAAAAAAATTAAGTATTTGTGTATTATGGTTGCATTGAAAACCACTGTTAAAAGGGTATTAAGTGATTAACCTAATTTCAAGAATGATCAAAATATTCATATTTTGAAGTTACATTAATAGGGTGTTAGAAAATGATAACAAATAATTCAGGTGACAACCAACCATGTCTAATAAGGCCACATGACTTGAATGCCTGACTGAAGGATGATAATGGTTTGACAGCAACCACTATCCTAAACATTTTTTTTAACATTTCATTTTTTTAATTAAATATTTTGAGGAATAAATGTTAATGATGAACCAGTTATGTAACTTTTATGGTTTAGATATTAATGTATTAACCACATATGTTTTGGAAGAGAGTTATAGAAAATCATTTAGAATCTATCTCTTTTGTTGGACTTATGATCCTTTAAAAGTATCTTTTAGTGATTCAACCATGAAAATATTTTTTTGTTGGTAATTAATTTTTGGATGTAAAGGGATGAATTAGAATTTGATCGATGAATAAAAAAACTTTAAAAGTGTACATATGAAATTGAAAAATATCATGTAATAATATTTTTTTATATTCATGGTCAGTAAAAAAATTACCCAAATTTAAGAAAATGGATTTCAAATAAAATTTTGTCATAATAAATTATTTTCTGTTGAACCGTTGGCCTTCAAAATCATCAAATTTTTAGGGATTTGAGGCCCTCAACTTTTCATTAATCATTAATTTTTTTTGATTGGTTAATTCATTCAATCCTTATATATATTTACTGTTATCCTACAAGAACATATATATACATTCCACTAATATTCTCTTACATAGATACCTAGTTACATGGTAGTCCATGTGACCTATCTACATCTCATTCTCTATTTTATAAGGATGACATATGAACCCTACTCAAAATGTTGTATTTTGAATACTTGAAGTATAAAATTAAATATCACCATGATTTAATTTAAATTGTGAGCAAACAATTTAATTAATACGGTGAGAATGTGACACCTCAATGTTTTAATGTAAAATTATGTATTCGATATCCTTTATGATACACATCCCACAACATGTTTGTTAATATAATATCCTGATACATAATTATATATTCACTATTTAAAATCAATTCAACACTTGATATTGCTTCAGAAGAATGAAACACTAAGTAATCTTGTATTTAACGCAAGAGAGACAATCTTCAATAGCTTGTGTTGCACTAAATGGGAACCACCCTTGATAGATTTTGTTTCACATAAGAGTGAACTTTCACGGTATCTTGTGTTACACACAAGAATGAGTTTTACAAATTAACAATGTATTGTTAAAATATTATTATTTAATTTAATATTATATAAACAGGACATTAAATTTATTTTAACGAACAGTAATAACTTACTTATAAAATTCTAGTTTAAACCAATATAAAATTAATTAATTGGTTAACAGTTAATGTGAAAATGAATTTAAGAACCAATTGGATATAAAAAAGAAATATAATTATTTATATTATTCTATGGGAGTTTTACATTAATAAACATATCTTATTAACATTAGTGAATGATTTTAATGAAAAATTTATTTTTTATATTTAATCAATTTTTTTTATATATTATTAATAAGATTGATATTCATAAGATAGAAACAAACCCTAGTCCACACATAAATAACTATATTTTTATAAATTTAATTTTATTAACCTTTAAAAGAAATACTATTTTTAATCATAACTTTGACACTCTTAAAATTTTTATTTGATAAAATAAACGTCATATTTTAATTGATAATGTCAAAATTATCTTGGGAGAATTCTTTGTGTTTTTCTGAGAATTGTTTTTGATGAATAGTTAAAATACTCTAATTTAGTTAAAAACTACCTTTTTTCAGTTATCAATAATTTTAAATTATATATAAAATATTTTTTATGGTAACATTAGAAAAATTGTAAATATATTTGTACAATTTAGTTCATTATAATTATTTTATCTTTGAAATTGAATATAAAAATAGAATAATATTTTGAACGTTTGTATACCAAAACATGTTAACTCATCTATCTGTAAGATTATAATAAATCCTATTTATACCCTTTCTTTTAATGTAATTTATAAAAATTTAACTAAACAATTTTAATTGATATTATATTTAGTTTCTATTTTGATAAACATAATTTTTTTTACCAAAATTATTATTGAAAGTTACTAGTCATAACTATAGTGATTAAGGAAAATAATCTTAATAAAGGACTAAACATTTATGTTAATGGACCAATTGACCTTTACACATGTCAAAAAATAATTTTATAGATATATTTAGTACATTAGCCTTCCAATGTTGTGTATTGTTGGTTTTCTATGACTTTTTAGGTAATAACATGTGTAGACATTACTTGTTTGCAAAAATTCCAACTGAGTCCTTTTGGTTCCATATAAAAAGCCACCACCTCTCCCCTAAACTCACACCTCTTAAGCCACATTGTCTCATCCAATGTCTACACAATTAATCTTATGAAGTCATTTCCCTCATCCTATAATCATTCCCTTTTTCATAAATCAATCCAAGGAAGATTTTGGTTCGAACCCAAAGATGTTACCTAATTTGTAGGTAACATCTTCACTCAGGATTTTTAGTATCATATCCATTCTTCCTAACCTACACTATTATTATTATATTGTTACATAAAAAAACTAGTATTTTGAATATACTACAATTTTTTATAACATCATTTCTACCCAAAATTACACAAACCTAAATCTTATGGGTAACGGACATATTATTTCTGTGTATCGTGAACTAATACTTTAGGAAAATTGATTGATTGTTTTTCCATTTCAACTATCATGCTTTGAAATTATAATGGATAAAAAATTTATATATTTTTCTTTGATATTTATAATTTATTTAATCTTTTGAAATTATTATTTAGAACATAAATCCATGCTTTCCAACTTTTGTAAATTGGATAATTTCGTTTGAGGAAGTGTGGACTATCTCCCCCTGAAAGTGATATGACTTGTTCCTTCCATTAACGGAACATATAAAACATTGTTTTAATACATATATGTAATGTATATAATATATATATTAAAATGGAAATAAAATATACATAGGTATCATTTATCATTAATTATTTTAATATGACAATGAATGGAATGTAGTGATCATGCATATATAGAGCCTACCATCTCCAAGAATTGGGTACTTTATTTCTAATGACAATATATTAAAGACTAAAATAAATACATTTATAAAAGATTTATATAATATTAAAATCATGGTTTACATGATGGTTATGAAGAAACATCGATGTATTTTATAATAATGACAAAGAACATGTCAAAATATACTGGACAAACAAGGAATTTAACACACAAAATAGTAAAAATAATGAATGGTTATTAAAAAATGGGAAGTAACATAATTTAAGGGAATAATATATGATATAATAAATATTCATACAGTTTTATAATAAGTTTTTACCATGATTAAACCCATTATTCATGAGTTTAAAGTACGTTCACCAAAAGAAACACAAAGTAAAGGATTCTCATCATTCCATTTGACATCTGTGAGATAAATTTCATGTACACCGCTTACATTTTTTAGAGGTGTATATACTAAAAAAATTGTTTTATTATAATATTATTCTTTTGTGATAATGGTATCATAATAATTCCTTTAATACAATTTGTTTATGAGGATTATGATTTAAAATGGTTCAATGTGGTGGGGGACACTTTGGAATGTTTAAATATTATTTTCCTCAACAATAACATTAATGACCATTCAATGGTAGTCCGATTAGTGGAAATTATATAAAAATTTATTAATAAAACCATTAATTATTCTTAGGAAATTAATGACCATTCTCAAGTATTATTACCATTTTCAACTATTTTTTAATCTTTGTTTGATAAAAATGATTTTAAGAAAACATGACATTGTTTCTCTCTTTAGTCATAGAACATTTCCTCTTAATAAAATCATATTTTATTAATAAAAATTTTAAAAATATTTTTAAAATGTTTTGAAAAATCATATTTTACAATTTTTTTCTTTTACAGATTTTTTAAAGGAATATTATTATCACTTTTCGAACTAGACATTTTTCATACCTTTTTACCATGAAAAATGAATGCCTTTTTACTTTATAAGAAATGTATAGATTAACCCTCCATCATTACCTTGAAGTTTATTTTTCATTTTTGAAAGGTTAATTTTTAAATAAAATGTTTAAAAATTTATTTTCATATAAATTGTTTTCAATTTTTTTTCAAAACAAAAGTATATTTTTCTTAAGAATGTTTATGAAACATATTTTGTAATATTTACATTCCTCAAAGTAAAAAAACCTCTATTTTTTTCAAAAAAAGTTATGTTGTATTGATAACATACTTAATAATCATAAAGATGTTTTATGATTTATTTTTCCATGGCTAGTATTCACATTCAATTCCTTTATATTTTTTGTCCTTGAAATATTCAATATACATGATCATTGAAAATTGAATTTCTCTTTTTTACCCATTTCAATTATGATGGATATTACTATTTAATAAATTGTATACCATTATTATTTTGTATATAATTTGATAATTATTTTATTATTTGTAAAAATATAGATAATTTAGTATTTCTTACTCCATTTTGATATTTGATAATCTAAATTGGTACATTGATTATTTGATATATAAAGAATGTTTTGGACTGGTACGACATGGGTAGGACCAGATATATCCTATATAGGAATTATTAGTCTCATGGGATAATTCATTTGGATAGCCACATTATATGGATGTTTACCCTACATTTTTAAAACAATCTTATGAAAGTTAATGATGGTAATGGTACTATGTAAGTGGGAAACATTGTGTCCAATGATAAATAATTCCTCTAATTTATATTCAGTTATTATTAATTCTTTCGATTTTTCATCGAAATATCTTTGGGTGTATTTAATTGTTTGTATATAGTTATTATTTATCTATGATATTTTCCATCAACATATATATCGTTTCATTTCATTCATATTTTATTGAATTCGATGGCATCTGTTTCAGTTTTTACCTTTCCATATTGATATTTCCTTATTTAGTTATTTGAATGGAATGTGATATCAGTTAGTTAACATTCTATTTTAATTTATTCATAGTTATACATTATTTATTATTCATTACTTACACTTACTGAGCATTTCTACCCACCCTTATTATGTTTCATTCCCCAGTTATCCATGAAGAATAAAATGAATGTTATTCTTGGATTTACTAAATTTATTAAAGTTTCACACGAAGCTGTTTATTTATATATTATATTTTTTTTGAAATTAGTGTAGTCATTTGTAATATGAGACTCATATATGTATATGTTCTACCAAGACTACTAAACTGATCGGCCCTTCGGGGCCACATCCATTTTAATAATTTCAATAAAATTGATAGTAGAAACCTACTCTAGGATTCTAGATATTGTTCTCTACAATGATGGACTTCGATGTTATGTAGTGTATGCAACCATTTGTCACAGAGTCTCTCCAACTAGTGTAACATCTTTTTTGATTTCTCTTCACCAATGAGTTTTGTAAAGATAGATATTCAGAGTAAAAAAACATTAATTATATGTGAATCACTACATCTTTCCCGTAAAATATTAAATGTGGTGTTTCTTGTGTGGTAGTGTGTAGTGGTATGGTAGACCTTTATCTCATGATAGTACTTTTACTATCAAGTAATGTTTTCCTTGTTCAAAATTTTCAATATTATATTTTACATAGTGTAATTAATGGCCTCTATCAGTCCATTTTCCAAAACATGATAACGAGATGAATGATTGGACTCATCGTTGTAATCCTGGTACCGTTTCTTCATCTCAAATGATTAGAAATTGGTTCAAGATTCCCTAAATATCATGTGAGGGACACTGAATATGTTGATAAATGATGAATTTATAATTTTGATGATATTATTCATCACAACCTTATTGAGTGGTATAGACCCAACCCAATTGGAAATGAAACTTGTATTAGTGATGAAATTCCTAAAATACATGGTTTTAGATGGGTGGATATAAGCCCACAACATCTATTCCCCATATAGAAAATGATTGGAAATACTTAGCTACAAGAAGCATCATTGGAGGTTGATTGATTCTATTTTCCAGAATTTGGAATGTGCGATGCCTTCTGGTGAATTCAACACAATCCTACATCATCTATTTATAATATTAGACAACTCACATAACATAGTTACAGACTTTACATTAAAATTTCCTAGTGCAACATGAGCCTTCATGGGATACTTCTATAAAGGCATGAATCACTCATTTATCTTTGAATCTAAGAATTATTCCATTGAACCCTCATTTAAATTGGAACTATTGACCATTTGGACTATCCCAAAGGGTATAGTTTCCTTATAAAATGGTAATTTATTCCCCTGTAGTTTGATATTATCATATTGTTGTATTTTGGAGGTAAACTTTTATGGGATCTATAAATCCATCAATGTGTATATATTATCTCATCGAATTATGGGGAATCATTGACCATATTAATTAACTCCATATTAGACATAATGGCTGGTGAGACTACACTGAATTGTGTGAGGGTAAAATCACATTTTCTTAATGGGGGTCGGTTCAGACTTTGAATATATTAGTCTGTGCATGAACATTATCATTTCATGATCGAGGGATGTGATGGAATATTGGTTTAAAGTGGAATTATACCATCAATACCGTAACATAACTTAAGAGGGGTCAAAATCATCATTATTGATTGAATACTCACCGTTGATCTATTTTATTAATTAATAATAGTCCCGTTAGATATTTAGGTAGTATATATGTTGTTATAGGGTAATCTCTTGGCTAATTATAACGGCTTAGTAGTTTTTCCCATTACTAATGAATATTTTGATACAATCAGAAACAACAGTGAAGAACTGAATTGTGGGGAAATAACTAAAATCCCCAGACCAAAATAATTTTTCTTTAATGTTTCCAATATATTTCCATTAGAAAATTAGGAGGCATCATCAAAAAACATATCCCTTGTTCATGGGGAGTCATGTTCTATGAAAAATAATTTCTCTAGCTGTTCAGTGTCTACTTGAATACTTTTTGAGGCAGGATGTGTCACAATGAGATTAGTCAGGGCCTACCCTTTAACTACATTCATTAAAATTAATTGGATTTCATATTTGTTTTTGATAACATTCCATAAAAATATATTCCTACACTTGAAAGGGCATCCAAGTATATACTTCAGTAGGTCGATATGAGTAACCAAGCAGACATTGGGATTTTACAAGTAATGAAACATATTTTTGCTATAAAGATGAGTGTGAGGTGGTCATTTTTTATATTATAATAATAGGTTTTACTACATTGAATAATTATAATAACATAATATATACTTTTTTCATTACCCTCATCATTTTTCTAGGTGACGAAAGAAACAAGAAATCATTCCATGTGGATCACATTGAGGATAAGTAGCATTCCTTATACCAGTGGAATCAATGATGTTTTGTATAGTGGATACATCTTGAGATTCTATAAATCTACTTGGTATTTGTTTTCCTATTGATTGGAAACTCCCTTATCCATTAAATTAGTTATAGGGAATGATTTTATTCTAATATTGGATATGAAACAAAGAATATAATTGAGGCTCCCCAAGATCCCCATCAGTTCATTAAGATTATGAGCGGGGGAATTTATATGATTTCACTACTACTTTCTTGATCAAAATCAATGTCCTGGTGGGATACCAAAATTAACATGATTCAGCACAATTGCGCTCAAAGTCGCCCCGATATGGTTTTCCTGTCCGAAACCATACTAGAAAACAAGGACACCAATGGTATTGCTATGAAGTGCGGCTTCCAAGGATGATTTCTGGTGCCTAGGAAAGGCCATGCTGGGGGCCTCTGTCTCTTCTAGAAAGAAAATATTGATTTCAAAATATTATCTTTCTCCTCGCACCATGTGGCAGAGACTATCCAAACAGACTCTCACCCACCCTGGACCTTTGTGGGATTCTATGGCTGGCCATCCCGTAATGATAAGGTGAAGTCATGGGATCTTCTCTGCAAGCTGCGACATGAATTACAGAGCCCTATCATCTTCAGAGGATATTTCAATGAAATTTTGTTCAATAAGGAGAAGAGGGGCAGAATATTTCGACCCTCAGCTTCGATGTAAAACTTCAAGGATGCGGTTTCTAGGGAGGACCTGGTCGATCTGAAGTGTACAGTTAATCCTTTTACTTGGTTTCACAGCAATTTTTAAGGAACCCTTATCGCTGAACGCCTTGATAGATTTATGGGCTCTACTAATTGGATTTATCTATTCAGCATGTTTCATATGAGGCACATGTCCCTTTACTACTCGGACCACTGTCCAATTCTCATTGATTGCACGCGAGGCGAACAAAATAGACAACATAGCAGACCGTTCAGATTTGAGAGCATCTGGTCAAAAGAACAGGAATGCGAAGAGGTTATTAGTTCATGTTGTAAAAGAACCTAAGTGGATATTTTCCTCAATATCTAATAGGTCACATCTGATATGAGGTCTTAGAGTAATAAGAAATTATGCCACCCCGGCCGGCATTGTGGTGTTCTTGAAAAGAGACTGAGAAACCTCCTCAATCAACCCACATCTAATTTTATTCTCTCTAAGATTGGAGCCATGTAAAGAGAGCTGGATACGGCCCTATGTGTAAAGGAAAGATTCTGGGCCATGCTGGCGTGTGATAACCATATTAAAGAGGGGGACGCTAATACACAGTTTTTTCACCAAAAATCTTCAGCCAGGCGAAGGAAAAATGTTGTTACATGTATCTTACAACCCGATGAAGAAATGTGTCTGACACCAATGGTATCCACGAGGCCTTGAAAGACTATTTCTAGAATATCTTTGCTATAGGAACCCCATTCATGTCGGCTGAGGTGGAAGATCATATCAGACCCATGATCACTGATGAGATCAATAGACAGCTCACCAAATATGTGACAGAGGAAGAGATACACCTGGTACTAATACAAATTCATCCCACTAAGGCGCTAGGACCGGATGGGTTCCACGCCCTTTTCCTTAAACAATACTGGAACATTATCAGTCTCGACATCTGCACCATGATAAAAAATATCTGGTATGGGAATACTAGTATTGCATCCATTAATGAAACATTCCTTGTCCTTATCCCCAAAATCAAGAAACCTCTGGAGATCCTTGATTTTATACATATCAGCCTCTGCAATATCTCTTACAAAATCTTCTCTAATATTATTTTCAATCGGCTGCACCCTTGGATACCTGATATTATCTCTAAGAATTAGAGTGCCTTTGTGGCCAAGTGACTGATAACTGATAATGCAATTGTGGCCCATGAAGGGTTACATCTTATGAAATCATGCTCCACCAAAAAAAGAGGAACCATGGCCTGGAAACTGGATATGACCAAGGCCTAAGATAGAGTGGAATGGAACTTCATTCATGTAGTCATGCTGAAAATGGGTTTTTGTGCTGAATGGAAAGATATGATCATCGAATGCATCTCGACTGTCTCCTTTGAAATCAAGGTAAATGGGGAGATCACCAGAGGACTCACCCCATCTCGAGGCCTTCTCCAGGGAGATCCCCTCTCCCCATTTCTCTTCATTCTGGTGTTTTATGTGTTCTATAATATTATATCTAGGGCTACATCATCTCAATCAATTCATGGGGAAAATGTATGTCATGTTATCCCACAAGTGTTGCATCTTTTATTCACCGATTACTACCTTCAGTTTTCCAGAGAAACATTTAAGTAATGTCGGGGGATCAGTTAATCGATCCAACAATATGAGAGGGCATCTATACAATGGATCAATCATGGCAGGTCGGAAATTTCATTCAGTGCTGGGGTGCCTCTTTCTAAGAGGGATGAGCTATGCGGATCAGCTGGAATCCATATAGTTGTGAACCATTAGAAGTACCTTGGGCTTCCCATGGTGATCTGATGATCCAAAAAATAAATCTTCACATCTCTTCTGGACAAGATCGAGAAAAAAATTATGGGTTGGTCCCCTAAAGGAATTTCTAAAGCTGGAAAAGAGACCCTCATAAATGCTGTCATACAATCCATTCCCAACTACTTTATGTCCCTATTTAAGCTCCTGACATTCATCGTCAACCAGATCCACACACGCACTTCCAATTTACGGTGGGGGAAGAATTATGGAAGGAATCGGCCCCACTGGATGGCCTGGGAGAAACTCTGCAAATCCGAATCACAGGGAGGGATGTGATTTTATAATTTTATTCTCTTCAATGATGCACTTCTGGACAAGCAAGGATGGAGCCTTCTCAACCGCCAATCATCTCTTTTTGCACGGGTTCTTTGGGCTAAGTACTTCCCACACACGGACTTTCGTTCCTCCTCTCATGGCCCCCAGCCTAGCTTCCTCTGGAGAAGAATATGGGGGGATAAAATGCTCCTGGAAAAAGGGCAAGGATGGAGGATTGGGTCTGGCTCATCGGTCAACATCAGGACAAATCCTTCGCTTATCGAAATGGATGGTATATGAGATACATACCCCATCTAACCAGGTCTTGATAACGCCACCGTCAGCTGCCTCTTTTCCGACCAGGGACAAGGGTGGTGTCTAGAAAAAATCCTTGATTAGTTTAAAGAAAGGGATCAAAGAATCATCCTTACCATTACATGGGTCCCTAATGTAGGACCCGACCAGCTTTTCTGGACAAATGATTCCTCGGTCGAATACATAGTGAGGTCCAGCTACAGACTGGATCTTGGGAACCACTTAGTCAGCCGGGAGGAGGGACCATGGAATTTGGTTTAGAAACTCAACGTTCCCCCTAAAATATGACAATTTTGGTGGCAGGTCTCCATGGGTACTCTCCCAACCATGAGCCTCCTCACTTAATGACATATGGCCAGTTCTGCCTTTTTACCTTTCTGCCCAAACATTCCAGAAACTCCATTGCATGCCATCATTCACTACCCGGGAGCTGATCAAATTTAGAATAAATGGGGCCCAACTTCTACCGCATCAATGGAATCAGCCTCTAACCTTCACAATCTTCTGACGCATTGGGGATCCTCTCTTTCCTCAGCTTCTTCAGGTTCACTTTTCACTCTAGCATGGATTATTTAGTTCTGGTGCAATGATTCCATTTTACATCAAGCTCACAAACCCCATGAATTATGGATTGAACGGGCCACCTCTTGGATTGAGGGATGGAATGACCACAATGGATATTTTATGCCAGGTGCTACCCTCTCCTCCCCCACCTCATTGGACTCCCCCAATGGATGACACCCTTAATATTAACATGGACGCGTCGCTCCTATAGGAGGGGCTTGTCTCCCTAGGCCTCCTAGACCGAAATCATCTGGGGAAAATCCTTGCTGCAAAATACGAACCACATTAGTCTTTCTAGGAACCTTCAGTTGCTGAGGCCAAGGCCATCCTTTCTGGTATGTTGCTCGCCTTGGAATTTGGTTGGAGTGATATCACTATTGAGTCTGACTACATTACAGTTGTTGATGATATTCACCACAATGATATTGGGATCCAGTCTTTTGGCATCATCATAAGGAGAATTCTCTCACTCTTCCAATGCTTCTCTTTATGCACCTCCTCCTTTACCAAAAGGGAAGGTAACAATGCACCCCATCAGCTTGCAGCCTCAGGCCCATTCGACTCCAACCAACTCTGGCTGGACAATTTCCCCTCATGGATTTTCTCACGTACTTCTACTAAATTTTGTCATTAGTGTTCCCTGTTTTAATAAAAAAACATTACATGATTCATCCAGAAAAGTGTTTAAATATATGATGTATGGTTCCTTGGTTGACAGAGTTTTTTGTTCTTTAATCCATACTTGTAGAAAAAGGCCCCCTATAGTGATATAATTACAATAGATTCCTCATCTTTTGGGGGCATATTTAACTGATTATACATAGAATAAACACCCAAAAAGAAAATGTTTTAGAGGCCATCAGTTATATCAACAATTTATTTATTAGAAATTGGAAGTCATCCTTTCGGAACTGTTGATTATGTTTTTTGAAATCAATTCATACCCTGATCTTATTATTCATTTTCATTATGGGGGTGATTTTGGAAATCCATTTTGTGTAATATACCACCTAAAAAAGCATAGATTTGTTCAATTTTCCAACATTGATTCTATATTAGATGAATGATTGGGGTAAATTCCCCTAGATGCTTGTATGGATAATCGATGGTAATCTGGTAATCCTTGGAGATGAGTAGACACGTTAAGGGTTAGTGATGGAATCACTATATAATTCTAAATGATCATATAATGATGCTAAATTAGAAATTATATATTCCTTTTTCTGATCCTCCATAATCACGGATGTACTAGTTATTATTTTTATGGATCATCTTATTTTCTGAATTCACCAATAGTAGATCATCGATGGTGGTGGAGAAACCATCCTAAAAATGGTTAGTGTGATCCTTAGGTCCTTATGTTATTATTATTCTACCTTTATTCTTGTGAGGGAATAGTCATCCAAGGTGGACAATTTAAGGTCATCTTAATTTCTATTAAGATAAGTGAATATAGGATAAAATAAATATATATAATGAATAATTATAGTTTTCAAATAGAAACTAGAGAGATAATCATCTAATTTTACAAAATTACTGAGGGAAGTGTTGGTATTTACATCCTAAGTTGCAAAGAATTTATTGAGAGCATTTTCAATTTGTTCAAATGGTGAAAGGGAAATCTAGGATCTTGACAATGCATTTTTATGACATCCATTTGATGAATCCCCAACATCTGACATGATTTATATCATATGATAATGGTCTAGTGATGTTTTTGATTCTTAAAATATTTATGGGACTAATTCCACTACCTCAATCAGGTTTATGGGTAGCACACAGTCACTGTAGATCATGTCAGATGAAGTGAATTCATCAAATCGACGTCATAAAAATGCACTGTTAGGATACTAGAAATCCCTTTACACCATTTGAAAAAATTGAAAATGTTCCCAATAAAAACTTTGCAACATATAATGTCAATACCTATACTTTCCTCTTTAATAGGGTAAAACTAGATGAGTACCTCTAGAGTTTCTATTTGAATACTCTAATCGATCATGCTCCAGAGATTCACATGGTTGGTACCCAATTCAGTTGGAGGAGAAACCATTATATCATCATCCACCATAGGTTTTTTCCATCCCTATTTTAGAAGATTTCCTTTGTGTATACATCATCCCATGACTCAATGGTGGCACTACAACCATGTAGTATGTTGATATTTCCATTGACGTGTTATTGCTATAATTGATGAAACGTTTAACGTATCACTAGATGGAAATGATACCAAGGACATCCTAGAATAATTAAATATGATGTTTCTTACCTAATAACCATGAAATCATCATTAAATATGTGATCCCATAAATAATTATTGTGTTTTATATTTATGAGATGAATTTTATCACCCTTTTCATACCCATGAATGGTAATACTTAGAAAAGAAAAGACCCCTTACTATATCTAAAATGCAAGAGGTTTTAGACTGAGATACCAATTATTATGGAACAATTTTCCACCCGATAACTACAGATGTTGACATTATCAATTTTTTTCAATTCATTAAAGGTTCTAATATATCCCTGAAGGAAATTGTCATTGTTTATGTTCTTTGAATGTGTTGTTGTCATTGATTTTTTATGGCTTGGTCTCCACTAGGTAAAATTTAGCCACATCAATGTTATTCTAAAAAATCCTATGGGATCTATTTCACCATTATGAGGGAATATATGAGATATTTTAAATTATGTATTGATTCTATTTTTTAGATTTCTGGTGGGAAAATAGTAAAATATTTCATAATAACATAATTTGATGCTAGATATCATGCTTTCAATGGTAATGTTACTCCATATGATGCTACTTTTTAGCTGATCTGTTTGCATAAGAAGGGATTGACTACTAACAGAATCCTAGGTCATGCTAGAAAACCCCTTTCTTTGATCAAATTAGATAAACCCCCACCCTCCAGTCGATCATTTAACATAATTATATTTAAATGACTAATATAGGTATATTTATCATATCAATGTTTTTAATGGGATTTTTGAAGTGTTCCCCCAAGGTTATCTACTTCATATATAGACTCTACATGGATATGATTGAAATATTAGGTGTGAACACCCACCAAACTATTCTTTATACCATTGGCTTCTGCATCATTATCCTCTGCCTCCCCGATCAGGTGTTGGTGATTCTTACTCAATAATGAATTCAATAGTTGGGAAGGGATCTATAATGTAGACTACATTAATATAAATAAATATGTTATATTTTCCCAAGAAATATTCTTTTTGGTGGGGTGGGGATTATTCTCCGAATGTGGATGGAAGGAAATATGAAGGAGTAAGAGTTTTTATTGGGGTTCTAAAAGACTCTTCCACTTATTTCTATTCCTATGTGTGATTATTATATTATCCCCAAGAAGTGTAATAAATTATTCCACTTTAGGTATCTGTATCATTACTAGTTTTCAAATCATTTTTTATGGTGGAATGATCATATTCAATAATCCATCAATTCATCATGTTATCAAACATTTGTATATAGTTGACCAAAAAATATTACAAATTACTATATTTATATATTTAAGTGGTGGTTACATAGGTCCCTTATTTTGGGGAAATTCCTAGTATCATATATCTAAACTCAACCATACTTCAGATGGAGTATTTAAGGACAATGTAGTCTTGGATGGTGTGCCCTTGTCTCCCTAGAAGAGGGAAGACTTTATGTTTGTTAGTGTATCTAACAAAATTGGGTTTCATAGGCTCCAATATTTTATAGAGGTTATATTCTATAGTTTTAAGGGAATAAATAAATACAAGTACAATATATATGTTATTCACTTTGTTAATACATTCCTCAAACCACAAGCATCCTTGGTCTATCTTTTTTTCTCTTTCCTATGGATATTTTGATACTATTGTTTATCCACATGAAGTGTTGAATGGTTTGGGGTATTCTCGGGATCATGAAGTTGAAAATATATTGTTATGAAGGAATCAAAAGTATTCTCTACCATAATGGTAATTTTCCCTTGGTTGTGGGTGTGAGATGATATTTTTCCAGATTTCTCTATGTGGTATTTTAAGGAATTTTGCTATGTTTGTAAAATCAAGGAATATTTATAGATTTTACATCAGGATCAATGGTTTTTATATATCCTCACCAATAATATCATCACAAAGATAAAAAAATTTAACTTTCGTGAGTGGGATACATTTTAAAATGTTTAAACTTTCCCATCTATCAATTAAGTCTCAAACATGCTATTTTTCCATTGTTTTTTAATTCTGATGTATAAAAATAATCATTTTTCTTAACATGGAGATGCAATGATAATTGAATAGATGAAAAATGTCTTCCGAACCCAGGATCGATCCTTCTAGAAGGCTATTTTATGAAAATAAAACATTTCTATACTAGTATATATAGAAATTGTCTCATGTTGGTCACCTCTTATTAGTCTTGAGGTCCCGTCATTTGGAATCATTCAGACCCAATGATCATGAGAAATAGTTTTGGTTCTCTAATTCCATAAAAGGATGAGAATATAGGATTATTGAAATTTTATGGAGGTAAAATATCATCCTACCAGTTAGTATACAACTTCTTTTTCGGCTATACTATGGTATCCCCCTCCCATGGATTCCAGTCAATATTCATTGAATTCCATGTTGTAGAGGAGTTATATAGATATCACTATATTGGAACATCCCATATATAGGGTGTAGGATAATAAGGAAGACATGGACCCTCTTTTATATCCCTCTAATACTCGATCAATACCAAGACCAAATGATAAAACTTATGAAGGAGATGTTTTTTTGTAATGGATAAATGTCAAAATCAACCTTGTCTTACTCATTTAAGTAGACGGGTTTCCAATATCCATAAATAGATTGATGTTCAAAAATGGTTCTTGTAGGAGTATTTTCAATCACTAGATGAGTATTAGGAGGGATATGTTATTTTATTTTATGATGAAATCTGGTGGAAATATTTTACCTAAGAATTTACCCATTGATATGTTTGAGATTCTATATATAATAATAATATTATGAAATTTTTACCTCCATGGAGGGGAATTATTCTCATCTAGGCGGTGAATGATATGTATCCACACTTTTCCCTTTATCCATGGATGATTTCCACTAATGATGTAATAATTTATTATTCAGTGGTGATAGTTTCTTGATTCATCTCATATGGTGTATACGTGTAGCCTCAGTTTGTGCATCTAGATCACATATCCATCAAGGTATAATTTCTACATTTGATCCATTTTTATTTATGTATTACTACACATCATTATCATAATTGATTGTGATTATGCTCACTAATGTGTATCAGGAAATGGTAGTTATCCCACAACCCTACACATAAGAGGGTGTTTCTCTTCTGATTGCTTCTACTTAGAGGGTCGCATCAAGGTCATTTCTCTGAACCCAAGTTATATGAGACCATCCTTTCTTATGAACCTTATAGGGTTTGAATTATTTTTTCCCAATATTCAATCTATAACAGTCTATGAATAAGGCCCTTATGAGAGTTTTGAGTCATACATTCGAAGCAGTCCCCAAATGGGAAAAGTGTGACTCACGGTGGGAGGAATGGCTTGGATACTGAACATCGATATTTACCTCCTACCATTGAGAAGACCACGTCCTATTAGGTTGATGATCATGATAAATCATTCCATATACATTTGGGATAGGGACAATTCAGTGCCATTATTGGTAAATTCTAATCCCATTACTAACAATCTGAGGACTCCAATTTAGAATCTGATAGATCGTAAGATAAAAATATTGTTATAAACAACCCCAAACATAGGGGTATGATTCATCTAAAATCACCATTAATTTATCCAGGACCATCTGTATATTTGATGAGCATGGTGGTGGGGATTGAGATAAAAAATTCCCTCACCCCTATTGGATGGGGTTTGTTTGTAGCCTCCATAGAAAGTTATTAATCCTTATTCGAGTATGATAACCTAATGTTTAGAGGTAGTGGTAAAATGGCCTCCAACCCTGTTGTCTACATTTAGTTTAATGTTGATTATATGGTGGTTTATAATTTGATATATTTGATTTGATGAAACTGAATTCATACATGGGCATGTTAAATGATATCTTTTGATGGGAGTCAATTCATATGGCATACCAGTGGGTAATCTAGATCATTCTATTCTATTTTGAAGGTGTGTTCCAATTTTATATAGAAGAAAATCATAGGATTCTTCCATTATCCCAATCTATATATCTATTCCCAACATCTCTACATCCTTAAATAATATGTTTCTCATTGTATAGTGTAAATGGAAGATGCATTACTTGATACCCAAATCTATTCTTCTTCTTTGACATTACAAGATTCCATATCAGAAGCGCTTTACTATTCTAGGGCATAGTTACGAGTAATGATATATAATTCCACCATACTCAGAGATGAATGTCTAATGAGGCATTGGGAAATTTTAATTTCGATATTTTTCCTTATGAAAAATAAAAACCTCAATTAAGAGATTGTTAGGATCTTATTATCCATGGTCTTAGGCCACATAGAAAAAGGCCAAGGCTAGCTAATAATAGAGTGTATTTATAATATATAGGTGACCCTCATATCCTTATTAATGGAGGTATATATCCTTCAACTAAGATTTTTTTCAAACATTTTTGATAATATGTAAGGTATGAACTCCTCCTATAGATCATATGGGGCCTCATAGTTGATAGTGAAAATGGCCCAGATCCTAGTTAGTAGGTTGTTTATAGATATATACAACCATAAATCCATGTGGGCTTCTTTATCATCGGGGTTATATGCTTCCACCTGGTTACACCATACAAGTTTCTAAAATATGAATCATATCGATAGTAGTGAGCTGTTTCTAACATTTTAAGGGGCACTATATTAAGTTAAACTTGGTGGTTCAATCACCTCTCTACATGTAGGTGTGTAAAAAATGGGAGGATTTTCTTTTCTCGGTGAGATATTTCCATGTGGAATTTTTCCATGGTAGATATCAGGAGTATATTCCATGTGATCTATCTCTAGACATCCATGATGATGGCTATAGAGGTAGTGATCACCTTCTACATCCTTTAATGAATTTATATTCTCTTGAGCTATTCAAAATATGCATCACAAATCTATGAGGACACTAGAATTTAGAATATCTTGGTTATGAGCCTCGTTGTATGAGGTGAATGGAATATGCCGACCTATCTTTTGGGGTTGAGAACAGATATGATCCTATTGAATGATGATTGATGATATAAGATGAATATCATCTATTATTTATGTAATATGATCCCACATCCATGAATTTAGGGGTGTATTATTGTGATAATATATATCATCAGGAAGGATACCAAACTATATGTGGGTAGTTTTTATATTTTAAATGTGATCCATATTTGAAGAAGGGTTATAAGAATGATTTAGATACGAATTCCCCATCAAATTATTCAGAAAAAACACAAACACTCTATAAGATATATGATTTGACCCCTATATAGCTCCTAATTGATAATGGTGTAGTAATTCAAAAATGGATGTAGGGATATGATCCTATATTTTCTAATCTATAAGAGTATGATGAGTAGCTTTATTTGTGGTGATATGATCATTCCTTGAGGTGATTTCAATATTGTGTGGATGAACCTCGGTTGGAGAAGTGATATGATCTTGGTCATGTGCCTTTGTATTATGGCATTAGATTTATTCAACTTGAATGTGTTACTATCCTAAGGGATATTCACTGTTTTTTAGTGATACCTAGTCATAGTGCTAATATTATCCTAGTTCTATGCCTTATCCTCCACCTAAATATGCTGATAATCCTCTTCGATGGGAGAAATAATATCCACTTCCTATGTAGTAGAAACTAATACATACTAATAATGGAGATTTTCTACTCTGGTTATTAGGATCGGCATATGTATCTATCCAGTTATCTATACTAGTGTCAGAATATATTGGAGGTGCTCTTCTATTCTTTATAGAATATAATGACACTTTAGAAGAGTGTGTGTGTGAATGTAGTCCTACACACTCTCAACCTCAAAGATATACTGGTAAAAATATTTTACTTAATCATAGACATATGGACACTCATTTAATTATTTTACCATCAAAATATGTATATGGGATTCCTATGTGGCGGAATAGATATGTACCTTGAAGTTTACTTATTGGGATTCATGTATCACTAAGAGGGGGGGGGGGCTGAATAAGCGATATCTTTTTCTTTTATGTTTCCTTACATATGAAACAACCATCACCTCCTATTAAATATTTATTTCCATAATGAACAAAATTCAAACAGAAAACCACATAAATAAAATAATTTAAAAGGGTCACTACTCCAAAAGAGTATCTATGTCATTTTTATGATTTGGAAGCAATACAAAACCACAAGATACACTAGAATAAATTCCTTTAGTGTGTAATACAATGAGTATGATATTGTCTTACAATCATGTAGAACTAAAAAAATGCAATATTGTGTGTGATAATTCTAGAAAAAAAATGATGCTATACAATGTCATGATACTTCTTGATCCACATGAAAAAAATTGATGTTTTAAAAAAAGTTCACTACCCTTACTTGAATCAGGTAAAAATTCCTTCAGTCCTCTATGGACTATCCTTCTTCTTTCATGAAATTTCTATATCCTCTGTTAATAGAGTCTCACCATAATGAGTGAGTGCTTCATGGGACACCCCTTCCTACACAGACAATCTATACTCCCTAGAAGGATGATTCCTCACAAACCACTAATCCAATTCAACACCATTTCCATTATAGGATATTAATCCCAACAAAATTCTTCCACAAACTATCCCATGAACAATCTCTTTCAGGGAAATAATTCGTTAGCGAACTCTTCTTTTTGACATAAATTTCCTTCATGAACCAGTTCATAATTCTCCAAAATTATTTCTGAAATGATGATCACTTCATATAAAATTTACTCTCTCATAATAATTTTATTAGAGTCCATTATATAAAAAAATAAACCTGAAAATCCCATGAATCCAAATTCACTAAAACATTGATGCGGGACAACCTTCATTACGAACTAATGCTCCTCCCATGAAAAGTATTCCCTCAATGGTCCGCATAACCCAATTCATTCCATGTTGGGGGAAATATTTTCTGAAAACAAATCACCTTCTCTGAACCACAACTGATGTCCTTCCTGTGAACAAAAATGCTTCTGTGAAATATTAACCTCCCGCAGACGATATTCCTTATACGGTCCAGAACGCAAACTTTGCAATCTACAAAGTGATTCTACGTGTAAAATCTTTCCTTTTCTGATTTTCCTTCACTAATTCACATAATTCCTTTTTGCTCAATGAAATATGCTTCACGGTTGACAGACTATGATTATCTTTGGAGAAAGCATTCCATTTCAAAAAAAAAACAAACTCCCGATTTTGAGGCCCAAAAATTTGGGAATTTATTGGAAATAAAGCCACCTTAAAAAAATTCTTTTGCTACACCAATAATAAAAATTTACGATTATCTTTTTTTGAATGAACCACATATGATGTGGTTTTTGACCTATGATCGATCCCCATTAGAATTGTTAGATTTTCAATGGAATTTGTTGTATCTTTCCTATCTTCCATTAAGATATTTATTTTCAATCTATCCTTAATTTGATTGGAAACAAATTTTCTATCCCTTTTCTGTATAATGATTTCATCAGAAGTTGCCCATAAAAATTATGATATTTGTGAAATTAAAATTAGTAATGCATCATCATATTTTTGAAGACTTCTACAAAGTGAATTTATTTATAATTTTTTAAAACAAAAGATAGTTATCAATAAAAAAGATTTTAATACTTCTAAAAACCAACTCCAACCATCTTGTATGAGATTCATGTATGTGGATCATATATATATAACTCCATATTCCTTTTATAAAAATTTATTTGCATACTTGATCAGAGTGAGTAGGGATATGAGCATTCTCACTGACCAACATTAGAATATTCTAATGGGGTTCACTAGTTGATGACAGTATATCAGGATACTCAATTTTATCTGTATCTTGTGATTCTAGTAAATACCTTTTTGGTACTCCATTATGAGTGTCTACGGTCACACACAATCATGTGGTTTCCTCAGAAGGTGACTGAGAGACACTAGTAGGATGAAACTGGTTACATTAGTTATTATAATCCCTTCAAGGAAACTCTTGAACCATGTTGGAGCAATGATGTAATCCATGATCTACCTTCCTATGTCATTGAATGATCTTATAATTGTACTCAAGATATTTTATTGTGAAGGGGTTATTTGTGGCGACATGAATCACCGTTGTCATTGTATCGTTCCTTGAATGGTTTGGGATTATATGGACCAGTTTTTGGATACAATTATGAGTAGCCATGATGGTTGACATGATACCATGTCAGTGGAATTCTTGGACAATTTCATTCAATTCCCAAATATGAAGGAGTCAAGTGGGTGATTTTTCTGTGAACTATAAAGATTGTAGTAGGAGATAAGTTCTAGAACATTCATCTTATGAAAACATGATATCAGGTCGATTTGGTATTTTTGATAGTTTTATCTAGTCAAAAATATAACAAGGTATAATTTCATTAATTATTGCATCATAGAAATTGTGAAACATGAACAATTATCTATTCATGGGTATCACAATATTTATTTCTTTTTAACAGTTTGGAAATTTTTCTCAGGCTGGATTTTCTCAGTGAAATGGCCTGTCTCATGTGAACCCCACTTCTATTTTATTTTTTTTTCTATTTCACATAGAGTGCTCTATTTTTCATTAAGTAGAACATGAAAACCCAAATGTTCCAATGTCTATTCCAATGATATTTTTTATTTTAGATATTTCACAACGATTTCACTATTTTGACTCATTTTTATATTATCTATATTGGAAAAAATATGCCTGATATCCATGATGATTCAATTATCATATGATTTCATTTTGTTTCCCATATTGTTTTTTATGATGTAACCTCTAATTCAATGGTTCATTTTTATGGGAAAATAATTGTTTCAAAATCAATTATTTCGTAAGATTCTATCCATATAAATAATGAATTGTTCACACATCCATGAACAATTATGGGTGTTCTTTCTAAAGGTTGTTGGTTATTTGGGGTTTTAAATCCAATGAATCCGGGGAAGTCACATTGGTCGAGAGGATGGAGGTAAGGACCATCACACAATTTATGGGGGAATTATTTCCTATTATGATAATCTCACACAGATTAAAGATATTCTCTTGAATATCTCATAAATCTCTATTTGAGACTTGTTACACCAATAAAATGATCGAGAGTTAAACCCTTCAATATGATCCGGGGGTTCTAATATTTATGCCATATATATATCAAAGGTTCTCTATATGTTTCCCATAATTACTTAAAAATGTTTTGTTTCATGTTATTAATTCCATATGATTAAGAAGTAGGGATATTACTACTATCAAGAGAGGTGGATGATGTCTTGGATATGGGATTGAACTTTTATGAGGCATCTTATGTATTCTGTAAGGTCATTAATCAAACGCTAATTTTTTAATTTGACATGATTGAAGATCAATAATAATACTATATGTTTCAATTAAATGTAATGCAGAATGTAAAAATATTAAGGAACTTAAGAATTGGGTATGGAGATCCTACCTTAAGAAGGAATATATTGTGTCCTTCTTATAAATGGAATTAGAGACCTCATATTTTAGTTTTACATCAACCGGGTGATGGGAATGGAAAAATAATAAGTACTATTTATGGTCAATACCCAAAATTTTATAAATTGGGGATTTTTTTGACATGCACAGTGGTAGATTCCAATGTATTGCAGAATTTGAATCATGTGATTGTATGGTGATTACATGCTGAGATTTCGATGATTGGGGGAGTATTATGGTTTATCTGATATAATCACAAATATAATCCCTAAGTTCACATGGTTCATACTTGATGTCAGAAACTTGGAATAGAATTTTATAAGACACTCTACATATGGATTTTGTTCATATATATTGGGGAATAACTGATAATGTGTTTGATATGAATCTTGGGACATAAGGATTCATCCAATATATCATACCTATTGTCAGAATTAGATTAATCATTGTTCAAAAATATTCTTAACCCACTAATGGGTGAGAAAGAATGATATCCCCATAGGTGGTGGGTTATAAAAACTATGTAAATGGAATATAA
Source organism: Viscum album (assembly GCA_963277665.1). NCBI lineage: Eukaryota > Viridiplantae > Streptophyta > Magnoliopsida > Santalales > Viscaceae > Viscum > Viscum album. The sequence goes on along the minus strand of OY728122.1, from coordinate 810,326,068 downwards.
TAGACATAAACTGATGTGGATTCTCATTGGATGTCATCAAACTCCTATCCTTTGATGGATAATTGGTGGGGACCTTTACTGGTTGACCGAGCATTCATGTATGACAATACAATCACATTATTCTCATAGGGTTGTATTAGTTACCTTAACTAGAATATTATTGACATATACCACATGAAGGGGGGATGCTTAACCAATGAATCCAGCTCATGGGTTGACGCAGTTCGAGGGAACATGACCATGTATTCTTACTATATAGGGATGATATATTTGGAGTTTTTGGATGAAATGTATGAGGTGGCTACCCAGTATGTCCATAGAGTTTGTCTAACTTGTCCAAAGGTTTATGCATGGAATGTATATTGTGTTTATTAGTCATATCCATAGAAGCCATATTGTCAAGCCCATTATTTGTCTTACATTTCCCTGTGTTGTTGTTTTATTTAAGGTAACTTGTAAATGGACATTAACATGATTAAGGTTGACATGTATAATGGTTACCACATGATAAAGATGAAAAGTCTACCAGACATCACAAGATAGTGATCACATGTCTGAAGGTTATATTGGGATCAAGATAACATGTATTAAGGACTTCATGAGAACATGATGACATATTTGAAGAAAATTATGTCATTAGGATGATATATCATAGAGTCTATTGATTACTAAAATATAATATATAAAAGACCTTTCATGATATGGCTGGAATATCTAGAGGACTTATTTGAAAAAAATAACTTGCCTAGAGTTCATCACATGATCTAGTTGAAATTCCCAGGGATTGACATGTGATACGACTGACATATCTAGAGGTTGTTGTATGAAATGGAAAACAAGTATAAAGGATTACATGTGAACCATATTACATGGTCATAGGCCATCACATGAACAAAATGACAAGTGAATTGGTCATCTCATGAACCATATGACTTATCTACCTATTGTAGCTTCACCAGGCTGGCATATCTGGGTGAATTCACATGATTTGGTTGGCATGTACAAATGATGCCACATGATAAGAATGATATGTCCAGAAGACTCTATGTGATCAATGAATTGAATAACAATAAGTGCATGAACCAAATTAATAAAATATGATGTATCCATATTTTCATTAATCTCTTATAATTTTTTCCCTTATTACATATATTCCTCAATGTCCCATAGATTCTAGCATGTTGAGGACTGGTGTGATCAAGTCAACGCCTAGAAAATTCATCACATGATCCTTCCAATATGTCTACATTCCATCACATGATCAATAATATGAAAACAAAATCCATATAAGAAAATTTTATATTCCCTTAATATATTCCCCAACCTTCACATAATGGAAAACTCTATAAATTGAGGTATTCCACTAAAGAATTTCATCTCTCACCTTTATGATCCAATGAATGTTTTCTCAATTCTGGGGGGGGTGTTAGAAATCACTTTCCAAGATCTGTATTGCTTTAACCGAACATAAACTCACATATATGGGCTGGATTCAATATATAGAGTGTCTTATTCTGTGTTTCCCATGATCCAGTGTTGTGTCAACCATGCCAATATATTTTTTCCCATGAAAAACAATTATCACATGATCAATCATAGAATATCATATTCATTGCACCTATTGATTGTCAGAAAAATTCACATATTCAAATAAACATGACAACTGGGCATCTCAAGATCTTTTGTTCTTCTCTATGGCCCTTTATGAGATCATACTGGCACTTCTAAAGCCCTTTGTGAGATAAAGTTAGTATGTCAACGGGCCTTAACATGATTGGTATACTGATCACGCAAATTGCATAACCAGTTTTCATGGAAAAAGAATATCCCTACATCTTATAAGGTTATATAAAATTTCATCATTTATTTAAGAAATCCTATGGTTCTCAGCCATCAATTTTCAATAATGGAATCCCAGGATCAAATTGACATGTTGTGTATACTTCACATAATGAAGGTGACTTTTCTACAAGCCTTCACTTGAGGAGGTTTGAATGTACCTACCGAATTTGAAAGATCTATTGAATTATAATACAGACATCAACATTGATTCACATGGAATCATCATAACACCCTTTAAATAAAGAGTACACCTATTTCGTATTTTATTTTATAAATTTACTATGTGATTTTTACACATCTTTTCGTTGACTATGTGAATGATCTAAAGAAATTATATTTCAAAATCCACATAGTCATAGACACTCATATGGAATCCTTCAAAAGATAAACATGTCTTGTCAAAAGGACAACATGTGATCATTAATAGATCATCCAACAAGCTTGAACCATTCTCTTGATGTCCATAGTGTCAAGGGATTTATATAACAAAGATACCTAATCCCCATAATGTAATGGCATTCTATTATTTCCATTACATATTAAATAATACATATGCATCAATAATTTCCTCCATCATAAAATCATTGATTCTATTTTGGATGGAATCAATAAACATTTATACTTATTCATTATTATATAACATTCCATATGTAACATTAAATATCCATTGTTTTTGTTTGACACAATTTATTAATATTTATTCTTCCTTGATAACATTAGTTATGGTTTTGACACATCTTATTTATATATTTTTCATAAACGCAAACATTCCATTTTATAACACATACCCCATGGATCCTATACTGAAAATAATTTTTCACTACCTCTAATATATAGATAGAAATCAAAAAATTCTTTGGCCGAGGGGGTACTTACCAGGAATCCACTAGTCATGTTATTTAGTTATTCTTCTACAACAAACCATTTACATTTAACTAATTTATATTAATTTATTGAGGTTTTACATTTTTTGACACTACCAGTACATAATTCATTCCAGATATTTTATTTATATTTCATCAGTTATTTGGTATGGGGTTTAACTATCTTGTGAGTCTAATCCCACTAGAACAATTCTCACATTTTGACTCAATATAACAATATAATTCTGTAAGATTCCTCTACTACAAACAATCTATTTTTCATATATTAACCTCTTTCCAATTAATAAATTTATTGAATCCACTTAGGTATGCTTCATATTAGACTTATTTTAAATCAATTATGGTCAACCCCAATTGGTTCCCTTGATCAATCATCCACCATACATAGATACTCATTTAATTTATTTTTATAAATTTTATTTCTCATTATTCTATATTTCATTTATATCACTCCTTTATGTATTCTATGTATATCCCATAATTTTTTCTCATTACAACATTTATTATATTCCTCATTTTAAATCCTTAATAATGTTGGTTTTTTAATGTAATAGATTCCTCGTCATTATATTATATATCCCCCATATTGAAATGGGGGATTATATATTGATATTTCATTCTTTTATTAGGATATATTTCTCTATAACATTTGTATGATTTTCCCAAATAAAAAATCTACAATTACATTCATAACTTCTATAGTTATTACTCAGATGACATGTCAAAAAAAATTCCTTCATTGGAAATATGGTCATTAATATAGATAATTGGTGATGTTGGATCTATGTAGAAGACAACATTTAATTTGGTTTAATGGATGTTTTTTGTTATTGTTACATCCTTTTCCACAAAATAAGTTTCAATCGTGTTTCCAATAACTCTATTGGAGTAACACTGTAATACCACATTCTTCAAAGAACCTTCTATTTCTGATTTAGTAATAATTTTCTTATTACTCACAAAATATTGATTTTTAGGTTTCTGGGCTTCATTTTTTAAGGCTGGCATGGGAGAGATCTCCACCTCTTCCATTTATAAATCTATTGTTAACTCAAACTCTTTAATCTTTATATCATTCTACATTAATGGGGTGGCCATTTAATCTAATCTAAAACCATATTATTTTCAATATTTTATTATATATTCAAGCTATGTATTTATAGGGATAATTATTTTTTCATCTATTTTCGGTGGCCATTTATTCTCTTTATCAATGTGTTAAATTTCCAAGAAATTTATTTAATGCATTTTTTTCACCAATTTTTATAATTTCATTAGAATAACCACATACACATTCCTTAATTTTATAATCTCCTAGAAAAATTCTTCTATAAATAATTAGTACACCTTATATATGATATCATGTTGACCGAAATTTTCCTTTATCGATTCAGTTATATATTGATCATAGAGAGAGAATCCTCTATATTTAATTATTTCAACTTATTTATAATAATAATAAATTTATGAAAATTATATGGGGGATTTTATATCCCCATATTTGAACATATCATCCAAATCCTTTTGTGAATTATATTTTTAGTATATTAAGATTTAATCACATTAGCTAGAGATTTTATCTTCATATGAGTCTTATTAATATTCCTCCTCTTCATACCTTTTAAAATAAGTAAATTTTCATGCACCTCTGATGGTGATATATCAAAAAAATTTCCCAATTTTTTTTTAACGTCTAATGTTTTCGATTTTTCAATTTTAGTAGTAAAATGTTTGGTTTTATTTTAAAACTATTTGGAAAATTATTTAACCAACATAATCACTATCCTTAAATCATTAATTATCTCATTGTTTTTTTAAAATATTTGAGTCATTGTATACTCCAAGATATCATCAAAATAGGCATGAATAAGTTTAAAAATAACATTCTTTCTGCCAGGGTAAATTATTCCATTATAAAAAGGTGTCCTTATCATCTAATTTATATATAAAAAAATTAATAAAATAGAATTTCAATAAGGAATTTCCTCTCAAAACCTATAACTCTTATACGAGTTATTGGAATGAATTTGAATATTTTCACCCTAAGAGTGGGTGCAATAGGTTTTTACTAATTTAAAATTTTACGTTAATATGATTCACAATACATTTATAGCATGTACCCAAGTTTGTTGAATATCATTCAAGTTCTCATTCTAGAAGCATCTTAGGAACAAAAAAATAATGACGATGAAATGAAAAGAAAAAATTAAAATTGAATTTTACTAAGCTCACCAAAAAAGGTAATATGTAAGGATTACAGAATAATGATGTGTTAATTTTACGAAATACACTACCATAGTAGGGTGGTGGATAAAAATTCTAGATTATGGTCAGTCTACACAATGGTTTAATTAATTAACATATTCTAGGAATTATTCACCATTGATCCATTTCAATTATCCCTTTTCCTCCCCCGAATACTTCTCCATAGATAGATTCGTCAATTTTGTTAACTCAAGGGTATCCAAAATAGATTATAGACCTAGCGTTGTCTTTTAAGTCATCACAGGTTTGTGAAAAACCTTGAATTATCATCATTAAATAAACCCTCCACTAATAAAAAAACATTTTTCATTCAATCCTCTCAAGCTGAATGATATCAACTCCTTGTAAGGAGTTGAATCCTTATATTCCTTATCAAATAATGAACAAATGATTCATCAAATAACCTCTTAAAAATCATTATTTTTTCAAACAATAATAATATTGTTTTAATATGTATTCTTATCATGCAACCATATATGTCAATGAAATATCATGGATTCTTTGAGCCTACTTCCATTAACAATGTATTTCCAATGGAACCCATTTATTTTTACCCTTTGTCATTTTTTATATATGGTATTTTATAATATTGTTTCATATCTAAACTTTTCTATTACTATAAATATTATTTTTCTTAGAAAAATAGAAAAATATAACCCTCCAATCAATGATTTTGTTAATTTATCTTCCTCTAGTTTTTCAAGATTATTCCATGTGTACAACTCATTTAGAGTTGTTAAAACATGAATCTTATAGCCAATTGAATCCATAAATATTGGGCTATATCATTGTTCATTCATCCTATATCATTAGGATATTCATTAAATTTCATTGGTCACGGCATACCACTCTCTATAATGGTAAAATATTCCATAAATTAGCCAGATTGAGGTATAACAACCACCCCAATAGTATTTTTTTAAATCAAACTTGATATCTTAAATATATATATAATATTTTATTTATTGCTGAAAATAAATTATCATGTTATCTTCTAAATATCTTAAAATATCAAACAGACTATGGAATGGTGTCATTATTAATCGTTCCTATACCTTCTTGCCCATTCAAACTAAATATCATCCATTTTTCATCAAATGAAACTCACATAGTACAATAAAATCAATATTATGTAGACAATATAAGAACTTTTAAAATTGTGACATGTTTTATACATTTCAGCATGATACCTCCATAAACAACATTCTCGAGGTGTATAATTTTTTTGAAATCTCTCAATAGGAAATGGTTTCACTCTTCAGTTAGAACATCATATTTTAAGTTTTATCTTCCATATCATTTCTTGTAGCATTATGATACTTTTGTGTCATGATAATCTAGTAGTTACTCTTACTTATAATCTCTAATGGTGTCATTATCAATGCCATTATGAAGTAGCTTATTTATCTTATGTTCAAACAACTTCAGTTCTTATTACTTCATTAATCAATATTTTACTAATTGTATACCTACGTAACCTCTATTTATTCCAAAGAATGATAGTTTATGGCATGGTGTATTCCATCATAGTGAAATACTATACCAGCACTTCTAGATTATTCTTTCACAAAATACTGACTAAAAATTAAATTTTTATTTTAAAACATATTTGATGAAAAAGTAAGAAACCATGAGTTCAAACACACAAGGAAAAAACATAGTCATTAAACAGAAAATTAAGACTACTAGAATTAGTATACAAAAATAATTTCCACAACATGTTAGTAACCTGAGTTTCTAGATCATCCATAAGGAGATCATCAAAATGAAAAGCTAGCTTGTCCTTGGAAGGAATATGTTCTTCAAGTACAATCATAAAATTATTGAAGGACACAACTAATATTATGTCCTACATGTCGATCCATTCATATTTATCCTCGTTGAGATGCATCATTAATGACCTATAGATAATTTTAGAGGCTTTCACATCAGTAGAAATGAGAGACAAAACATGTTCAACCATTTCTTCATTTGAGTTTATGAGAAATTCGAAGGATTTCTCAAAATCAAATCCCGACATACACTGTTTGTCCATTTTCTTGGATTTTAACTTCTTCACTGACGATGTATCCATACAATGTGTTAAGGAGGAGTAATCCTTTCTCTCTTTATGTGCTCCCATCCACCATCTAGGGAAGTCCGTGATAAAGTACCATTCAACATATTCACAAAATATAATTATTTATATATATCCTTTATTTAATCGGAAATCTCATTCTTCTTATTTTGATAATCATAGATACGATAGGATTCCAACATTATTCATGAAATTAAATATCTTTTGACAAAAATCCATGCATTTTTATACTTCTCCAAATACCCCAGTAGACCGAATTAAGAAAATTCTTACTTCAAAAAAATAACATCTATCCAAATCAATTTTCCACATTCCCCTTCCTTAATATAATGATACATAAAGGTAGATATTAATTTATTTATTATATTTTATCCAATATATCATTATAAAACCAACCATGAACATCCAAAATCATTAGTTCCATTTATATCATTATCATTAACTATTCACAAAATATGGTTCCCATTTATAATAACTATCTCCACCATTAATTATATGATCATTATATTAAAAATTATTTTCATCCCATTATTCTCTTAAATATATCCATTATAATCATTAATTTAAAATATCTTCTATAGTAATTGAAAAAAATCAAACTCAAAACTGATTTTTGCAATAATTTTTCATCCATATGAACTATTTTACATGCTCCATTGATCATTAAATGAATTTAAGGCCACACAATAATATTTTCGTGGTTTATGGGATTCAGTCTCCTCATTCAATGTCATCATATAAGAGTTTCCTTATGTGAAAATGGTCATTTATGAATAAGATATGATTTTTTATTACACACATGGTTTATGAGTTTACCCTTTAAATTTCATGGTTTGAAAATAATTGACTATGATAGATTTATTTGGGAAAAAATGTTTTATTCGTGTTATTTTTAGGATATGAACGAATGAATTTACATTAAGAAAATATTATTATTTTAATAGATAAAAATTTATTTTTTCCCATTATCACTAAATTCAACGAATTTTATATGAGGTATGGTTATTAAATATTGTATTGTAAATATTATTTTAAAAATAAAATAATGAATATTTTTTTATAAAATGTGTTTATATGTCCTAAAAATATAATTTGAGTCACTATAATTTATCAAAGACAGATTGGTTATTTTTTTACTTAGATACATTCAATTAGAAAATATATAAATGATATTTCCTATTTAGTTATAATATTTAATGTCACTTTTATCAAAAAATTTATGACATATTTAATCATCCAAAAAATAGAATGACGTTATTTATTTAAACAAAATATTTTCAATAAAAATATATATTTTTTTAAAAAATAATTTCTAAGAGGTTCGTGGGAGTACATATAAGCATTGAATTGTTCAAAATGTAACAAATAAGTATATTAATTGGGTTCATTCAATGTATACCCTAATAGATTTTATGATATATTAGTAAAATATATTCACAATATAAGAGATAAATTTTTATTACTACTAGTTTTTTTTATTAAATATTATATACCCATAATGCCTCATATGAATTGTCCATTTTTAAAATACAAATGTTAACAGACAAATTAATATTGAATTTTATGATGAAAATTTATTTTCATATAATAATGAATTTATTGAGAAAATTGATTAGCAAATCAAATATTATCCAAATATAAAATAAAAACATAATTCTATGATGAAAAATTCTCAGAAATATTGAGCACATATTTATATTAGTTTCACATTATAGAGACAAATTAACTAGAGTCCTAATTTTATAATATTGAAAATTGGAAACTCAATGATAAGGAAAACCAATAGAATTAATACTAACAATGTTATAATGGAACTTTAAATGATGATGAATCATTAAAAAAAATTTAAAAATCTATTGGAAATTAAATTAAGACAGTAAATAGAATATTGAATAACACTAACCTATATGATCAAGAACATTTCATATCTTAAAGGGTAAAAAATCCAATAAGTAAAAAATCAAAAATATAATGGAAAACATACATGAAAAATGTTTTTTGTTCTAGTACACATATTGAGACTTTTTATTGACGTCCCTTCTTGTGGGAATTAGGATTTAAATCTTCAAAAATTTCATTTTCAAGGACTATTTCATAAAAATGTATTTCACTATAATAACTACTTATTGAACACCTTATGTTCGAATAATTTCACCATTAATTTAGAATTCATAAGAAACACAAAAATAGTGAAACCCCATTCCTTTGAAAAGTATTTAAACTTTATAAAAAATCATAAATTTACATTGTTATAGCTTCATAATATAGTTTTTGGTTACCTTAATCCACCTTCACATAGGTCCAATCCTAATATTGCAATCAACCAATGTGATTAGATATATTTACAAACATGAATGTAATTCCTCTTATTTATGTTCCTATAATTAAGATTCATCTTTCATACATGAATCTAAATTTGTTGCCTCAAATTAGTTCTATTGTATTCTTGGATACTCATACATTAGTCCGATAATAATATCATATTTATGAAGTATCTTATTCTTCTTTTCCTTTCCACATGATCATGAACTATATAATATATTTTCAATATATTATAATGAAAAAAACATAGATTGATCTATGTCGTGAGATACAAAAGAACATCATATAGGGTTTCAGATCCTGATATTATACTATATGGTTTGCATCCTACTTAAATAATGTGATAGTAGATAATATTCTATTCTAGGGTATCATAAAATTACAATGACTCCTTGAATATAGTAACTTCCTTAACCTTCATAGAAGTATTAAAATTAAAATAATTGTTTTCCTTGAAATATTTCTATAATATTATTTACTGATTTCTAACTATTATTCCTTAATCAATAGAATTGGTGTTAAGCCCTTCTTATATAATATAAAATAAACAAATTCTATTCATTAGGATTAGTTTCTTATCATGGTTTTATAGGTTTTATTTACATTTCACTCCCTCAATTCATGGAATAAAAATATACGAATAAAGTATCAATAGAGAGTATCATGATCTTGTATGATGGATTTATTCATCATATCACACATTACACACTACATGGATCATGATTCACATTGATTGTGATACATAGGAATCCTATATGAGTTTCAATAGAAATATCATTTCACCCATTCATTTCTTTTCCACATAATCCGTTGATGTTCTCCAATGTAAAATATCTCACTTTTACGATAACCCTAAAGGATATAACTCCTCTATGTACTCCCCAAGGAAATTTCAGGATCATATTCATAATAATATTTGTACTCTAAAATAATCATCATGTATTTTTTTATATAATATCTAACTATATAGCCAATAATTTATACTTCATTGATAAATTTAAATTCTAATGTAACCTTATCAATATTTCTAAATTAATATAAACTGTAGAGTAAATATTATCACATTATTTGATGGATTTAAACTGTAACATAACATTTCAAGTCTGTCCACAAGAATATAAATTGGATTGAAAATATTACATCCTTATGGGAATTATTGATAATCCAATGTAACCATTTGACGTCCTTTTATAATTATTAATTCTACTTAGTAAATATTATTCCACTCTTGGATGTATTTTTACTCAAAACTATCCATTAAATACTTCCTATGGGATTTTAAATCATAGTTATCAGAGCATATTAATATAAATCAAATGATTACCATCTTATAAGGGTTTTATGTATATAGTGTGTTCCCCATGAGTTAAAATTTTATAATGTCTCCATATGGGTATTCATTTATTTTGTTCCATAATATTTGGATATAAAATAAAGAGGGAACAGTCCCCCACATATGAAAATTATAAGTTGTTATTTTCAACTTCAGTATAAAAACGTCAATAAATGTTTCATTTCATGATCATGAATTTATTATATCGCATAAATTATTACTATTCAGCCCATTTTGATGGAAATTAAAATAATTAATAGATTTCAAAAAAGGATTTTTTTCAATAAATTCATTTGTACTCATAAATATATATGATATTTCTAAAATAAATTACAATTTCCTTTATGATACGTGAAAACATGCCATCATGTGGACTAAAAAATGTGATAAAATTCATCAAAAAACATTAAAACATAGGGAACCTTGGACCAAAAAAAATACATAGAATTATATGAAGAACCTTCAATTGTAATGAGTCAGTGATCATAAAAAACTCACCATTTAATGTGGTAATAAGTTTAAATTTTTCACTTTTATATAGAATCTAGACATCTGTGATTGGTGTTTTTATGTGACAAATTATGGAAAACATTATTAAGATTAAGGTTAATTAAAAATTCTTTAATACTATTATAGTAATATAAATCTCATGTATAGTAATCCAATAGAGTAAATCCACCACCCCCATTATTAATATTCTGTCATCCTATTTCTCCCTATATAACTATTAATGATGAAAATTCTAATTCCTCAGTTTAATTAGTGTTGATATCTTTTTTAGAAGAGTTTTTTATTTTTATAATGTTCACAATGAATCAGGGTGAAATTTTTTTCCTTACTTTAATAGACAAGCCTATCTTCAATAGGAATGCCGATCAGGTATTTCTTTGAAGAATACCCTGAATAGAAATTCTTCATGTTCTCATTGAGAATAGAAGAAGGTTGGTGATGCTCATAGTAAGAAATTTAAAAATGTAAAATCCTTTTCTTGTGAGGATGTTCAATGATATTTTATTTGGGTTCCATCATATGATTAAGATTTGAGGCAATATACCTTGATTTTAGAATTAATTTCCTCTCCATCTAGAACTATGATCTAAATTATAAAGAATAACATATATAACATAACATTTGGTTTATTTTCCCCAGGTATATACAACAAATTTTAAAAACATTAAATGGTTCGCTAATGATAATACCAAATGATGTTGTGCATTCTATAACACTTTGTGAATGTGTATTTTTAGTTTGGGGATACTAAAATATATAGAATGAAATTATGTTAAATTACTCATTAGTTTCTACTACAGATGTAGAGGATAATGAGATAGATATAGAAGTTAGGGTGAATAACATTTTTACGATATTATGTGATTTTGGAAAGTTTTTTGATTTTCCTAAGTAGTGGGAAGACCCATAATCCAAGTGGAACATGAAGAAATATGATGTTGAGGATGATCATTAAAATCTACCAGAATAATTGAATTCAGAGGGATCTACAAAATAAGTTGATGATATTTAATGGAAATAGGGAACATAATAAGTTTCAAATGAGCATAAATAGACAAGAATGTTATAAAATTCATCCATTTAGGAGTGACTAATTTAAAATATGGTGGATTCAACATTGCAATATAAGTAATTATTAAATCTATGTAAACCAAATGCAGAAAGGTCTACCCCATCATAACCAAAATAATATATAAAATTTCATTGGATAAGGTTATAGGATTAGATTTATATTACTAATATACATTCAGAGGGAATATTAAAGAGGTTGTAGTTAAACACTAATATACCTTTCAAACTAATCTACTAAAGGAAGATGATTAGATGAAAATTCCATATAAGTAGACCCAGTATTGACCATATTTGAGATCCCCTGAACCTATGACCAACAAATATTAGAACATGTTTTAAGATATTGTGGAATTCCAATACTAAGAATATGAAAAAAGGATTCCCAAAATTGAAAAATCTATATGGTAATAATCAATATACCTATTAGTGCATACCAAAAAGAGATACCGAAAATGATATTTTCAATCAATGTCACAAAGGAAGAGGCTGAAAGAATATAAAAAAGTGAAATAGAAGTAATAATTAATTTAATGTAAGAGGAATGGATCAATAAAAATGAGTAATTTTTTTATCTCATATTAAATTAATGGAAGATCAACATTTCTTAAAGTATCATGAATTTAGGAATGATGAGATGTTACATAAGAGACACCGAAAATATTATCTTAAGAAGAGGAAACTATCCATTTAATGGTAGTTATTAGTGGTTTATGGGTCAAACAATTAAATATGATTCTATAATAAACTCATGATATCATATAAAACTTAATATTTATGTTCAATTTGATTGAATTTTTTGAGGATTCATACTAAACCTATAAATGTTCTCTTCTATGGAAATATTATTTTTTACATAGAGAGAATGTATTAGTGAGAAAGTGTTTTCAAAACCTGGGTGATAACTAGAGAGATCATGGATGCACTTGATATAACAAGTTAACTTCTGTGTGAGAAGATAACCGTAGGTAGGTGACCCAAATAATAATCAAAATCCACTTTTGGAATCAATATCTTGAATATGAAAATTATTTCCTCAATTATTTTCATACAGTTTGAATTTTTTACCTCTTTTATCACGTAAAATGTTACTAGTATGTATCATGATTGTCATATAAGTGACCATCATCATGATTCCGGACCTATTGGGATGATTTTATAGAATCTATGAATCTAACAATTCAAATTGGAGCCTTATAATAGAATGTTTTGGATAATTCTTCATATATCATCTTAAGGGTTTCCCTCCCTCACCCTTTTTGGAAGATCCTTTAAATTTTTTAAATTACTAATATATAATCATTGAAATATATAAATTACACTTATATGGATTCCCAAGATTCCATTAGGGATGATATTGACACCCTTCCTTTCAGTGTTTCTACAATTCTACAAGTCTATTGTTATGAAGGTCCTTCATTTAACAGTTTAATAATTAACCATTATGAGGGTCGTTCACATTGAAATACAATAAACTACTATCATGGTGGTCCTCCCCAAATCATCAAATAAACCTTTTCTTTAATTACCACTCATTCAGTGGTGATCTCTCTATTACATGATTCAAAATGGAGACGTCCTTAATATAATAAAGTTTCAACAAATAGTATAAAAATTAAATGTATTTATTAATATAAAATCTTCTATAATGAATCATAGGATATGTTTCTAATGATTTTTTATACTATACAAGGAGAAATAAAATGATTCTTAAGTGATATAGAGATATATCTACAACGGTATTTCGGTGACATAATCAATGGGATATTCTATGTAACTTATTCTATTACATCACATTTATTGCACATTTTATTATTAGTATGCACATATTGATCTATTGTTACTATAAATCTAACTATATAGGGAAATATATAGGGAATTACTTTTTCTTGTCTATGAAAATTATCATATTAAATGACTTTATACATATTAGAGTATTTGAAAATATCAATCTATATTTTTTATTAGAGATACTAATGATATATATAATCATATCATGATATTCATTAACTATTGTTGATTTGTAACATATATCAACCTCTATATAGTGACCCATGATTTTCATTCATAGATATGACATATTTGAGAAGAATATTCATTAAATCAAAATAAAATAAAATTCTAAGGATCCCAGTGGTATAGTGAAATTGATAACCTAGAAAAAAATACAATGAGTTCATAAGGGGGATACATCATCTCCCACTACGTTTTCAATAACTAGCACAATTATTATACATGTAATATATAATTCCTATCAACAGTACCAAGGGAAGGTAAATATATGGAAGGGTGTTCATAAATTCACAACAAATGTATGATAGGGAGATATCAATGACTAAAGAAGAATAACATGAGAATAATGGTGTGATAACATGAGAATAGGTTTGAAAATGATACACTAAATATTATAGACCAGAAACATGAGTAATGATATAAATCAAGAAATAACATAAAACATTAGTTATAAAGGAATTAAAATAACACTATCCAATATATCATAACATCATAAAAGATATAGATTTTTTCATGTATCATATATATTCATTTCTTTAGAAGTTCAGTGATCATTTCCTAGACAATCATAGTGGAATCAGTTCACTACCTAACCCATCAATGTATTCAACGTTCACTCCCAAGACTATCTTAGTGGGCATAGTCTCTTACTGAACTAGGTTCACTCCCTATTCCATCCCGATTTATCTAATGAAATATCAGTCATTTCATAGATCATTGGATTTATATATAGGTCCAACCCAACACATAATTAAATCATACATATGTATAACACAATTTCATAAAAATTCAACATATCAAAACTGTTGATACAAAATTCCTTTCATAATCATTACATAATTGAATATACCATCTAAAATAAAATGGTTTCATTTTTATTTTTTTCATTTCATTATAGTATACCCCATGGAAAAATAACTGGGTCTCATAATCATTTTATAATGGAGTAACCTGTTGAAAAGATACATGCTTCATTAACATATTTTCATCGTAATCATAAATAACATACGTAATGAATCATAATTGTATCCTTGAGTTATATCGATAGTAAATCATATGTATCAACAAATAATGATGTCTTATGTGGAAAATTATTTTGAAATATCCATAGGAACATTTCATGAGGAGAATAACTTTTCATTGAAAATAATTTTTTTCCAATAAAATTCATACAATATTTTGGAAATTCATTTATCTGACAATAAACTTGAATACATATAAAATATGTTTAAATCATTATCTGGTCCTGATGGTGGGAAATTCTGAACAGTACATTCATTCTAAAACAAATATTCCATCTACATTTTTTGTAAAATCTAAATGAGTCATGTTTTGAAAATGATATTAATATTCCATTTAAAAAAGTTTTATAAAAAATTCATTCATTGGTAAATAATTATTTAATATATCATTCTGATAATTTTAAAAACATTTTTTAAGACATTTGTAGAAATCATAGCATTGGATGAAAAATGTTTTTTCCTTGATGTAAGAAATAAAGATGAATTTTCTTAAAAACAATATTATCAAATCTATAGTACCAAATAAGATGAAAATGTATAGTAACATTAATTTTATTGGAAAAAAATTTGAGAAAAATATTATTTAGTTTCTTGATATATTGGCCACAATATTTCATCATTAGAAGTAGAAACATAAATTTTCTTTATAAATGAGTATATTTTAATGTAAAACTGTTACCTTTTCGATAACACTAACACATAATCCACATGAAAAATAACATTAAATGAAACATAAAATTACATTATGATAACTAAATTCTTTATATTAAAATTAAATATGTATTTTATATACACCATATAAAATAATATTGGTTCATTTCATAATATATGTCTCAATGAAGTAAAATTAAGAGAAAAAATGACTTTCCCTTTCAGTAACTTTTAAACTGTATACTACATGGGGGAGAGATCCTAAATTAGTCATGAAAATCCATATAATTTTAATTTCAAACATCATTAAATTTATTTTTGGGATGTATATACACTACATAATATACTGAGGCAGTGAATATGACACGTTTCTCATAAAAGTAAAAATTGAGTCAGAATTCCATAAACATAAGTCACAACATTCACAATACATGTTTGAAAATACATTATTATTTGTATAATTTTGTTATAAAGAATTAAATTATCCATAATAATAAATATCATAACCTATATAATGTACTTATACCCTTTTATCAACCATTTATTAATAATACCTTTCAAAATGTATGTTGCTATTAATAACTAATGTGTTTTTCATGTATGTTTTAGTTTTTAATTGTTTCCTTATTACATTGATAATGTATAAATCATCTATATAACATTAAAAATTATATAAATTTCATATAAATTCATTCATATAATATTTATATTAGTCCATTAAACTTAGATATAGAAACTATAATACATCGTCCATGGAGATGGAAGACCGTTTGTATACATGAATGATGCTTCCATTTTCCTAGAAAAATGAAGAAAAGTAACGTCAAATAACATATTAACATTAAAATATAATTTTACTCATATATATAAAAAATATTCATTTAAATATATCTTTATTAATTTCCTTGTATAATGTATGTGTTTGATGAATCACATCACATCATCAGGCAGTAGTCCACCAAACACATGAAATGGTTTTATTGTTTTCTCGTAGAATGGGAATTAAGATATAATATGTGATATCAGGATTAAAAAATATTATAAATATCATAAATATAATATATAATATATAAATACTTCATTATATTTATGTGTGAGAGGTGGTGATGGAAAACGAGCAAAATCAGTTCACGGGGTGGGTGTCCATTATATATATAAATGCTGGTTTTTTATCTCATTTTATGGGAATAGTAGAAGTATTGAGGTCATTAAATTAATATAAAAACATATACGTTTACGGATAATAAATATTTTATTATATATTAATGTTTTGATAAAATTTTAATGAAGTGGAGGATGAACTATAATAAAACACTTTATTAGGTGTGTTACCATTTATTCGGATAACATCTTTAGGATTATAGAAAAATACTTACTATGTTAGATATATAAAAAATATAATATGATGATTGAAAGGAATTTATTAAAATATATTGGTAGTTCTTGGATAAGATAATGGGTATTTTGAGTTTGTACAGGATGATAGAGTGGGTGGCATTAAATATGTGAGGTGAGGATACCACATGAAATTTTAGATAATAAAAGTTGTACCAACTTAATTCACAAGATAAATGAAATAAAAAATTCCAATTATATGAAATAATAGGTGATAAGAATTAAATATTAATAAAAATGGTCTTTGGAAAATATTATAGGTTATTTTAACTCACATCATTTAAGTTGAATCCCATGATAAACCAATTCTTACCTTAAACATTGTAACTAATTTTTACTTTTTTAAATAACAGTTATTCTAAAAAAGTAATTTGATCTTATTAGAAAATATAAATTATTATTATTAGAAATATTAAATCTTTTGTTGATAATACTATTCATATAAGTGAAAAAATTTAGTCTAAACTTAATCCAATAGATAGGACAGAAAATTGTTTTCCAAACAGAAAAGCTTCAAAAGTTTAATTTTCTTATAATCATATTAAATATGAAATTGATTCCAAATACATGAATTCAGGTTCGAGAATTATAATTGAACTAATTTAACGTTTAAATCAATTTTAAAACCATGTGATGTTTTTAAATTCATTAATAGATATGTAAATTTTTAATAAAAACCAATATTTTCCACTATCTATTGAAGTATTTAATATCTTATAAAAATTCAAAAAACTCATCGTAAGATTATTTTAACATACATATTTAAAAAAAGATGTTTATTTTTTCAAATAAATTTTCAAAAAATTTGGAAAATGACATTTTAAATTATTTCAAAAAATAAACTAGCAATTTTTTTTAAAAAAAAATAGTAATTTGACAACATGTAAATAAATTTCTAAAAATTAATTACTTTTTATCAATACATTAAATTATATAAAACCATAATACATTATATTTTAAAATTATTTACTACAATTCATACAAAAAATATTAAAGGGTAGCTTATAGAGGTCGTTTTTTAATAATAATATTAATAATATATTATGGTTTGTAAAAACTCGGTGTCTTGTAGAACATAAGAAAATCATGGGGATGCATGTAATGTCTGAAATTGATAAAATTTAATTTATTTCAAAACTAAAAATTAAAAAAACATGATGTGTCACATTGTAACCCCCTTAAAATAAAAATTTCATTCAAAAATATTCCCTCATTTTTATTTTGATGACAAAACTTCAGGTTCATCATTTCCTCAGGTTTCCATGTATCTTCATCAAACTGGTGGTTTTTACAAAAAAAATTGACCAGTGGAGTTGTATTTTCTTACAGCACCTTCTCTCTAAAATCCTAAATCTCCACTTTTTCACTCATAAAAATGATCCAGATCTAGTGTTATGACCACTTAGTTTAGTATATGTGAATGATTGTGTTTGAACATTCATAGGAGAGATAAATAGAATAGAACATGATGTTGAGAGAGGTTTTGGGGATGTTATATGAGATATTATATAGTTTAGATACGACAAACAAAGTTATCAGCGAAGATATAAAAAGTGATTAGTTTTCCCTTACTTCGTCTCCTAATAAATTTGTTGAAACACCTTCACAAAAAAATCTATGTTTATATCACATTGATGATAATCAAACAAAAATATTTCTATCAACATTGTAATGCATGTACAAGATGATTAATGGATCTAAGAATATCTTCTATTTGATCATCAAGATCAGGTACGAATAACATTCATTTTTCAATTTTATTCTAG
This sequence comes from Viscum album, assembly GCA_963277665.1. Lineage (NCBI taxonomy): Eukaryota > Viridiplantae > Streptophyta > Magnoliopsida > Santalales > Viscaceae > Viscum > Viscum album. The sequence continues at coordinate 810,306,920 of OY728122.1, read as the reverse complement.
TACATTTATGTTCAACAATTATTTTTATAATGTTATTAAAAAGGATATATATATATATATATATATATATTGCGACAAAGTCCATTGGAAATTGTTTTTGGATGTTAAAAAGGGTTTTTTTGATTGTTTTTTATTTTTTTGGAATTACAATGAAATCAAATAACAATTTAAGAGGATATTATTTGTTGAAAGGTGTATCATAATAATATTATTGGAATTTGATTTGATATGAAAATACATTGGTCTTTTTTTTGTTCGGATGATGTTTTTGGGTGATATGTTTTCCAGACTGACCATAGATCTTGAATAATGCTTTAAATTAGTATGAGAATCTATATCAGAGTTAGAAACCCTTCGAGACATTCTATACTAAATATAATGATTATTTTATATTTTTATATATTCATCATAATATTATTATATTCACTTGTGATTCAAGATTTATGAAAAAATAAGGAGAAAAAGATATATAATTCGGTTGATGCTTTGAGGATCATAATGTTCTTAATTTCATGATTTCTTGATACATGTAAGAGTTTGTATAATAATAGAGTTTATAAAGTTTCAATTTGTTAGTTTTTTGTTTAAATGATCTGTCGAATTGACCAATTCATCGAACTATCTAATTTAATGAATTAACCATTCCAATATATCCATCAATAGTTAAAGAAATGTATTGAAGAGGGAAGTCATTCTTTACACTAGTCCATCAAGCGTAGGCTTCCCACAATCCATTGATGTATTTGATACACCAATTCATTAGAAAAATTGTTGTTATCATTATAAAAATAGATGAATTTCTTTATCTGAGGCAGGTTTAGGATGAAAAATATGTTGGTACCGATAATCCAAATGAATTATTATAAGATCAATTGTATTATGTCCAACAATATAGTTATTCATTTTCATTAGTTTGTAATGTTTTAAAATTGGGTTAAGAAGAAAAGAACTCTAGTTTGTTTTTTTAAAGATAAATAAGATATAATTTTATTGTACTGGGACATGTGTCATCGGATAAGAAGTGACACTGATACATTTATAAGAAACATACATCGATTCGTGATAGGAATTCTGACACAAATAATTTATTGGAAACAAGAACTCATTAGATGTAGGAACACTTGTCTAAGGAGTTGTCGAAAATATTAACAAAATTATAATTTTCATAAATATATATCCTAAGTTTTGTCAATGAGGGATAGTTTATTTAGATGTCGTGACAATTTTTATGAGATGAAATTGAATTCTAACAAATTGGAATATATTTTTTTGGCAGAATATTTTTCGAGTTTTCACATGGAATTAAGAATCATATTGATATTTCCAATGTTATTTTATTCAATTCAGTCAAAAAATAGGAGTGACCATAAGATTCTTTACAAATAATGTTGTTTAGAAAAAATATACTTAAGAAACATTAATAAATTTTAAGCAGGATGAAGTTATGAGAAGATTGAAGAAGTGTAAAGATTAATTTAAATGAGTTAAGAGTCACTGGTAGAGTCAAATTCGAAATCAATATAAATGTGAAATTTCAGTTTTTTAAAATATGGTTGAAAGTTAAAGTGAAACTAGTTTCCCACCCATGTACTATTGGATCTCTTACAAATAAAAGGAAGTATTTTGTACATTCTAATGGTGAAGCACTATTCATGTGTAGAAAGAGAGTAAGAGAAATGAATTTTATGAGTATATATAAGAATTATTTAGAAAATGTTTTCCTACAGAACATTTCAGGATAGAATAAAAAGAATAAAGAGTATTCAAAAACAGTCTGGGTCATCAGACTGAGGTTTCTGAGGAAATTACCAGTAGTTTAGATTTGATTTTAGAGTATTTTTTCTTATCGGGTTTCTAGACTGAATAATTAGACATGTAAATTGTATTGATTCATTAGGCTGAACCATTGGATTGAGATTTTATATGATTCCATGAATTTTTTTTACTACATGTTGACAGTTAAGGATGTGAATAATTGAATTATAGAGTTCAATAAAGATGGTAAGTTGTTGAAGAGGAAAAATTAATTGTTTTGAACTAACTAGTCATGGTTTTATAACTTGTTACAGAAACATATTCTACATCATTTTTTCCAGAATAAAAACATTTCTTATTGTATTAATCATATTACTACCATTGTATAAAGGTATTTCATATTCTGGTATCCACATGAAAGTAATTTTGTTTATAGTGGAATGTGTGGTGTTGTATTATTTTTAAACTATTATGAGGAAGAGATAATCTTATTGAGTTTTAAACCATGTAAATATTTGTGTTATCTTTGATTTGTGAATTTTTTGTTATAAAAAACGTGAGTATTATTTGATAGGAGGTGAATGTTGTTACAAAAGAATGTTAACATAAATGAAAAGGTTATTACTAATTCACCCCCTCCTACTATATGTGATAAAATTATCCTAAAAGTTCTTTTCAAGTGGTATCCTAATTTGAACCCTTTTCTAATTATCTACTGATGTTTTTCAAGAGAATGCGTTATGAAAAATATGAATTTTGTTAATATATAAGAAATTATTGTCTTTGATGGAAAGACCTATCATATCTATAAATATATAATGTTTTTGTGTCTTATGTTTCATGTTTTAAATGTTTTTGAATAATCTAAAATTGGATTTCCACTACTTGTTTAAAATGTCCCACATACATCTATGGATAAGATGAATCTGTAGAATGATGGAAGAGATAATAATGCATTAATCACATCAATTTTGGAAAGATAATTTTTTTTAGTTATTGGATATTCTATATCTATATATACCTAAGAAAATATTAAAAACATTTATGATGTAAATAAAAAGGAAAATATAACTATGTTAAATATATTGTGGTTGACGTATGAATATCTCATAATGGGTGAGAATCAATCTATGAGTGACTTATTTAAAAGTGTGAATGATATCTTTATCAAAATTATATGAATTTCCCATATGTTATAATATTCAACTATTTTTGAAAAGATTCCAAGACTTCTATCTATTATGTATTATGCTAATGTTGCATTTATGGAAGATAGATATTCTAAAACTCTATCTCTAGATAACCTCTATAGTATTCATATTACCAATGAAATGAGAAGGGATAATGTTAAAAAAAAGGAAAATAAATTTTTTTCATGAATAATTCTTAATGTATTTACAGAATATTATGTCTAAGAAGAATCATGAAACTAATTTAGTTTATGAGACTAAATCTGACAATGAATCATGTCACAGTATTGATGGATCTTTATCCTTGTTTTCAAAAAATGTGAAAATAGGTAAAAGAAAATTATTCGGGAAAAATCATTTTTTAATGAATATAATTTGGTTCCATTTCGATCATAACATTGCATTTCCCACAAATAAGAAATGAAAAAGATAATGAGGATTAATATTGAAGGGGAATATTATATTTGAAGAAACGTGTTGGTAAATCAAAATATAATTACAATAGAAAATATGAAATGTCTCTAAAATACAAGAGTTGGCAATTTTTTTCTAAATTTGATGATTAATAAAACATTAAGCTGATGTTGAATGGTTTACTAATGTTGTTGGAGAAAATACAATCAATGAAAAAAATAAAGATTATTAGTTTATAAGAAGTAGTTTTGATGATGAATAGACCGAGCTACAATTTCATCTAGAGAGAGAATTGAAATAAGGTTTGAGAAAAATTTTATGTCATTAAAAATAGATCAATAATTTGAACTTGTAAATTCCTACATCAAACTATCAAGAATTACTTCTTCAAGAGAAATCATACATACATGAAGAGTTTGATTATCTGAATAATTATATTAAGAAATAAAAAACCATAACTTACATCTTGAATTTAATTTTAAGGAAAAGGAAATTGTTTGAGGTTGTTAAAAAAAACGGTATATAAATCATAGTAAGTTACAAGATTCAAGAGCTCCATTTATAATTTTAGTGAATGTTATAGAAACTGAATACCTCGTAAGAATACAAAAACATTAACTTTAAATTTTGAATTGAATGTTGAAAACTTTCCTAAGAAGGATGCGAATACTATGTATATGGACAAAATAAGGAAATTTTTAAGTTCATATGTTTTTGAAAATTTTTATTCTTAAACAAAAGTTTCTACCACATTTTATTTTGATAAAATTGGGAATAAATATGTGTTTAAAAAAGATCATGGGTGATAACAAAAATAATTGGGATCAAAAAAATTCTGATGTGAATGATAAGATTGTTTTTGGATAAAATAATCACAATTATAGAATATATGAAAGTTACAATGGAAAATATTCCTTTTATAGTTATTTCTGTTATTGTTATGGATTTAGAAATATAGAAAATATGTGTTGGCATAACAAACAACTTTACCATTAACCCAATAATCTTATAAAGAAATGTTTGTGGGAAATCCAATCATCTCAATGGAATAAATAAAATAATGATATTTTATATCTAGATATTAGGTTCAAAACGTTTTTACAATTATTTAAAGTTGTGAACAACCTATATATCAAGAAAAATGGTGTCTTGTTTTGTTATGGGAATATAAACATGTATAAAACCATTCTAAATAGACAGATGTGAAGAGATATAAAGTTAAATAATTTTTTTGAAGGAACCACTCTAAAATAAGAAAATGTATAATGACCATTGATATTTTATATTTGTTTTTATTCTCATATGAATAGAGAATTTAAATTATTGATTATCATCAAATATTTAAAATAAGGAATAGTGATTTCATTGAATAATGAATTTATATAAAACAAAGGTGTTGAATCCATTTTTTGGGGAATAAGGGTTTAAATCCAAAAAAACATTAGTTTTCTATGTTTTTAAACAATATTTATATACTGTTTATCAACATTATGATGAATAGAATAATTGTTTTTAGAAAGGATGTTTTGTGTGTGAAAAATATGAAGGTGCACATGTTTTTCCAAGAGCCCAACACACAAAATGAAACATGTTTCATGTTTTTTATGATGACACAAGAATTCCATAATAGAATATTATATAATTTTTGTGGAATAAAAAACACACACTTAAAAACTGTATTAGTTTAGTTATTTTAGAAACATATACTTATGATCTGGTAACATATCATCTTTCGCACAAAGACCTTCCCAATTATTAACCCTACCCATACACAATTTTTATAATATGGGGAAAATAAAACAAAAGAAAAATGGTGAACTCAAGTGATCAGTATGTGTAAACATGGAAGTTACATAATCATAATAATGAAAATAATTTTATAAGATCATAAAAATAACATCATAATATCATACCACACATCTCAATGATCGTATACATGAGTCATTTAATAAATATTGGCAATTAATAAGACATTATTCATAAGGGAATCTAGATTAAAAGCCATGAAATCATAACTTATAAATAAGTCAAAAATTTGTGGCATACAAATGAGCATATAAAATGAAATCCACATTAGTCAATGCATCACTGCTAGGGAAATATTAGTAGTATTAATATACTCCCCATTGCAAATCGATAGTCATGGTTAAATCCTTTGACCATCCTAGTAGTCATGGTTCACTCCCAAGACCATTTTAATGGACAAAGTCCTTTATTGAATATATTTCACTCCCAAACTAGCCATGTCTATCTCAAGTGAAGTAAATTTTTACCCAATGCATTGGAGGGAGATATAGGAACCACCCATCATATAATGAAAACAATTCTTATTTTTGTTATAATAACAAAAATTATTTATCATATCAGAACCCATAAAATGAAATGGGATTCATAAACATCATTCAATCATAACATAACCATGTAAAAGAAATGGGTTTCATAAATACCATTCAATCATAAAAAATGATTCATTTAAAGAATAAGAATGGTAACATTGATTAATATCCCCATAATAAAATAAGTAACACCAAATAGTATTATATTAGAAGGAAAATAATATTGAGTGATCCCTTGAAAATAATTCTTCAAGAAATTATCGTTTATGTTTTGAAAATTTTTTCTTTTCATAAAAAGACATAAAGTTATATAAGAAAATATTTTCTTTTAAAGTAACTTAATAAGATTATAAGGGACTGTTCAAATCATTAAGTCATCATGAAGGTGGAATATTCGATTAATGTCTTATAAGTTAAAAAACATTCCATCTATACTTTTTCAAGAAAAATCTCAATGTTCCTCAATTGGAAAAGAACAAAATGATTCTTATAAAACGTTTAGTAAAAAAGAAAAAATGGGAAAAATTAAATTCAAAATCTACAAGAGAATAGTATAATTTTTTTTTGAAAACACAGACATGTATGAAAACTTTTCCACAATGTAGACTTAAAATGAAACAATCCCACCTATTGATGAGATTATGAAATAAATAATCATCCCATAATAATTAGTAGAAAAATATTACCCAAAAATGAAATAAATTTATATGAATACTAAAATACCATAATATTATAGATAATAAAAGTAAAATAAATATTTATGTTGTATATACACCATGTAAATGAAATGATATTTGTATAAGGCTTATGTCCCATAGAAGTAAATGTGATACTAATAATCCCTTAACTAAAGTTTTTACATTCATCGTATATGTTAAAAAATCCTATATAATAAATATAATTGTACCATATATATTCCACATAACTATATTCATATTTATAAAACTATATATGTTTTATTTATGACTTTATCTTTCTCAATTATTAGAAATTATATGTTAATGTAATGTGTCATGTAATAACCGCTTTGTTGTTTAATTTTTTTTTATCATAGTCCCTGTTACATAGATCATGATTTTATGAATTAAATACAATATATATATATATATACATTCATGATTATTCATAAATGTTAGAGTCAAAAAATATAATACACCATTCATGGATATGATTGGTTGTACGCATTTATTAACGTTTTTTTCATTTTCTTTTCATACAGAAAGAAAAAAAATCATATGATATATTATCATTAAAAATTTATTCTTATGTTATATATATCATAATGTTTCATAAAATTCATCCATATTACCAGCAATCTGAAATATATATATATATATATATATATATACTAAAAAGGAATCACATCACATTATAGAGATGGTAAGCCATTCGTACGCATGAGTGACAATGTCATTTACCAAAATATTGGATGGTGAAATGATAGATATGATATTATCCTTAAATAAGTATAATTATGTCATAAATATTATTTATTAACATTAAAAACATCATAATTAACACTCATAAAATATTTTCATGGAAAACAAATCACATCACTATGTCGAGATGGTATGTCATATGTAGGTACCAACGATACATTCATTTCATCTCTGATGTAAAAGGGGTCATATAATGGTGTGTTTATAATAAAATTTAAATTTCAGAATATTATTGATGATTAATTTATTATTTTGTGATATTTTTCATAGATTTATAAGAGGTATAGAGCAGTGGAAAAAGAGAGTTATCTATTAGAGAGATTACCTTTTCATCTGAATATCTCCTCTAGATCTCCACTAATGGACACTAGAGTTGGTCCATTAAGAAATCCAGAACCTATATAACGTTGATAGAGAAGAGCAGAAGATAATTATTCATTTTTTTATTCACACGACAATACTCATGTAGGTGAAATGAGATGAGGGAAGAGGTTTCCTTTGGTATTTATGTTGAGAGGCACATTTGGAATCCTCAAAAATATAAATTGAAAATAAATTCAATCTCAATCCAAATACATCCAAAATGAAATTTAATCAACGATAAGATGATATGGGGTTTTAATATTATCATCCAATGTATTTTTCAATTTTTATTATTTTTTTAAATCATAGCATTCTTGTTAACACTTAGATAACCTATTTTATTTTTAACTATGGCAACAAACTTTTCAATATTAAAAGGTGGATATTTTTACATATAATGTCTCAATAAAACCATAAATGGTAAATTAATGATAATTTGGACCATAATTTAACTCAATTTTACTTATTTAGTATTTTTATTATTTTTAACTAATTCAAAAAATTATTATATTCATAAAATACCATTTGTGTCAATTTTTCCACTATTCATTACATTGACATTAATAAATTTAATAAAATAATATAAATTCTAAGTGATTAACTTAATAAACCTCTGTAATGTATTATTATATTATTAAATTGTAGGATCACCTTAATTATGTCTAATTATATTTCATTAAATATTTCTAATATCATTTAATTTATTATTTCATTAATTGAATCATTACTGCATCATCATTTTGCAATTATATATGATAATTATTTTGTTAATAAAAATTATAAATACATTTTACTGGTATGAAAAATATTTTATCTTTTATATTAATATATATAAAGTGTATTATATATTTTATTTTACCATATCATAACAATATTATAGTTATTAAAAGTAAGAGTGTGACATTTTCCCACTCTCTATTATTTTGAAAATATCTAATTAATTTCCAAGGAAAAGTGTTAATTAAATTATTCAATATAGATAATTATGTTTTACGAGTTTGATTATATTTATTAACTAAAATAATTCTTGTTTGAGGGTATATTTATAGTCATTGTCACATTATTTTTTACTTCATTTACTAAATATCCCCTTTAACATTGTAAACAAAAATTACCCAAGATAGTATTCATATTGGAAAAAATATGAAGTATATATTTCATAAATTTGAAAATTATTTTTTAAAATTTGAAATATATTCTTCATAATTAAAAAACAATATTTTAATAATTTTAATCTAAATTTAATCATGTTGGTGGGATGAGATGATGTATTTTAATGTGAAAATGATCAGAAGATCACAATGTTTTTATGTCTAATTTAAAAGTGAAATTGACTCAAATGAACTAAATTGGATTAGATTATAAAAATTTATTCTAATTATACAGTAAATATATTAAGAACATAATATAACTATATATATAATTTTGATGAAAAATCTTTTTTTAATTAAAATTTAGTATTTTTTACTATTCATCAAAACAAGTAACTTATCATAAAACATCCATAAATCCAGAAAAATTATAATGATTTTAATATTTCAAAAAAAATAAGTTTATTTTTTCACATTAAATTCATAATATTGTCCATATCTATATTTTCAATAATTTAACCATCAAAATGCGACAATACATATTTTTTAGAAAAATACTTCAATTATGTGTATAATTGGATTTCTTCATATATCATGTATATAAAGCAAATAAGGTGAAATTTAAACATTATATTTAATATATACATATATATGCATACATATTTCATTAATATTATTCAAAAATACATGTTTTCTTATTTATTGGTATAAAACACACTTGTGAATATTTAAATAATTGTTTAGAAAAAAATTTCATCTAATTTTAAACTGGTTTTCAAATTAATTTATAATTATTAAGTCAAATAGTTATGTTTCAACCATAATTTCATAGTTCACTTAATAATGTTCACACCTTCTATTAAAATGGATATGTAATAATTTTCTTTTCTTAAATAAGTATAATATTAAGATGATATATCATAGAAACTCGGTGTTAAATGTAGAGAATGTTAATCCAGTGTTGCATGTAGAGCATGATTTAAATGGTGTAGCATATAAAACAATACACCAATTAAATGTAATTTATTAATAAAAATAAATTATACATAAAAACTCAATTTGTTTCCTTCTATAGATATAAAATTATTTTCACCCTCGAAATTCATTATTCCAATACAAGAAATTGAGGAAGATCCTTCCTAATCTTATCCTCAGGTTACCACACTGCTTCTTCAAACTGGTGGTTTGTCCATAAAACATTACCCAAGTTACTGGCCATGATTTTTATAACTTTATCTCTGTGATCCAAAATTTCTATCTGGTTCTCTTCATAAAAAGGACATTATTCTAGCAGTTCGACCTAAGAGTCTAGTGTATGTGAATAATAAGGTATGTAATTTCTGAGAAGAGATACATGGAACTCGTCATGAACAAGATAGATATTTTGATGAATATATAATTTATAATATGCTCATGAATTACAATCAATAATTTTAAAAGTAATCTACATCTTGGAAATTTGAAATTGAACTTCAAAAAACAAAGGTGGTGGGTTGATAATTTCTTTTTCGTAAACCCACATCATGAAAAGTGCCAATAAAAAATCCTCTTAAATAGAGGGAAAGAAAAAGGAAAAGATCCCCACAAAAGGAGTAATAGAGAAAAGTGAAAACATTGACATTTATGAGAATTCAGACAATCAAGATAAATGTATACTAATATAGAACATGGTTATTATAATGTAAATCATAACATACCAATAAATATGTTATGATATAAGGGACCATTTCATATATAGAAAATGAGAGTAGCATGATAAATTTGTGGATTCAATATACATATTCATCAAGTTCAATAATGTTCACAAGAATACAAATATACATTATTTAATTCCATTATGTTAGCATGGTCTCATCAATAAGTTATGTCTTGATCAATTTATACTTCATATCATACTCCAAGTAATTCAGTTGAAAATATAATTACGGAAGAAATAGTGGATCATAAAACCCATAATGAGATGAGAAGTCATTTCTTCAGTTTCCTCTTATCATCACAAAAAATTGTTACTATATTTTATCTAAAATTCATAAATAAAAATGTAAATATCTAAATCCTAAACAAAATTTCAACATAAGATATTTCATAAATGATACTTCCAATCTATTAAAATACATGATTTTTTTCAAAAGGTAACATAATTTCAAAAAATCAACTGATCAATAATCCCCAATGAACTAGATAAAACTCATAAATGTCACATTCATAACACGTGAATACCATCATCTTGTATACTCTTTAAACATGGTAATAACATGAAATTCTATATAATAATTCATTCACTATATAATAACTTTTTTCAAATCAAAACATTTTCATTTAAATCTTGGGATTATCCTCATACTGATAGAATATGTGATTTACTTACTCCAGAACCCATGTAGATTATAACATCAATGTTTACCAATGGGTGAACTATAATATTTTCATTGGGATTATTCATTCAAAATAAAATATTAAATTCACAAAAAAGGGGATGAGGATAAATACTCCTTAATTTTCATGGTTCACTTTTTCCGTTACAAAAGCTTAATCTTTCCTTTTATCCTTTTTCGTCAATGGTTTTTCTGGTATACCAATAACATTTGTCTTTGTATTTTGGAACTTGTTTGTGTAATACTGAAATTACTTTCAATATAAACACCTAATTATGTGAGGTTTACCCTTTGAAGCTTTCTTTTTATTACATTTACTTAGTTAGTCAAATTCTTGATTACCTTCTTCCCCATAATTGAAAATATTACGAATCCCATTATGAAAATTCATTCCATGTTCCCTCCCACACATTAAGAATACAATAAATCTAATATTTTTCCCTCTATGTAGTTTTTATAGTATACATTTAATTGTATCTTTTCCTTGTTATCCTAACCATGAGATATATGGTCTTCATTAATGTCCCTTTATGTAAGAAAATAATGTTGAATGTTCCCACTAATAAATAAGTTCATGAACTCATCTAAATATATGGAGACAATTTTATCCAGTTTCCATATATTCATAATAATTTTCCACCAATATTTTTATTCACCTCCCAAGGGATAAGTTTACAAATAAACATTTTCACATTAAGAAAAAAAATGAAAAATATATTTTCAATGGTACCAATCCATTTCCCAATAGCTTCTAGATCATTCGTTCAACTTAAGGATGATTGATATCTCCTTATGAATGATCCAATAAAAACCTATTCCATCCTTTGGTCATTTGGAATCTCAACATGATTCATAGATGGTTAAGCTTATGTGGACATAACAATGATGTTTTTTATTCCACCTTACATAACTTTCTGTATCTCATGGGTAGCCATCATTTATTGGTCTTTTTCATTCCTCATCGGCAATGTTACGTTGGTTTTTAGCCATTGACTATAACCAAAAATAATTATGTGAGAAATAGTAATCATATTTGTAAAATAAACTAATAAAGTACAATGGATTATAATATTTCAATATATGGAACCTCAAGTTAAATATAATGTTATTAATTATTATTACAAAAACTCTAGGATTGATTCCTATACATAGAAATATCCTTAGAGAAATACCTATAAATATCAATTGAAATATCTCTAGGTATCTCACTAAAGGTTTCTCATCCTAGTTTATAATAGTTGAAAAAACATCTACATTGAAACAAACTAGAGAGACATAGGATTTACCTACATAGATATCACATATTTTTTTCATAATACAAAACCTCATGCCAACAGACTGTATTAGTTTAGTTCCTCTAGAAACCTGGAATAGAAACATATAGTATGGTGAAAGATCATAAATGTTTCCCACAATGATATTTCACTTTACTAACCGTACCTAAATCCATTATTTATATCCCGAAGAAAACAAAACATAATAAAATGGTTATGTCATATTGTCAAAAAGTGTAAACAAAGTAGTTATGTAAGCATAGTCATGAAAATAATGTTATGATAACATAAATATTACAGTAGAATATCATACCCTGAATATCATAGATCATATACCTGATTTAGGACAAAATGATTGGATATTCATTACAAATGAATTATAAGAGAATCAAGAGCATAAGTGACTAAATAATTATATAAAAAATGAGACATGTAATTTTTTCATAAACATAATCAAATAATATTATTTCTATAATAGTCAAGGAATATGATAAAAGGTCATCATAATTGTATTATTTTCCTCCCCATACCTTCTTGGTAGTCATGTTTCACACCCATTACCATCTTAGATATAACGTTACACTCTTAATTGCATCATAGCGAACAAAGCCCTTAATGGAACTAACTTCACTACACTTACAATAAAATGAATTTGAGGGAGATATATCGGTCAAAAAACACATAATAAAAAACATAAATATTATTGAAAAAATAACATAAATCATTCATCACATTAGAAACCATAGAATGAAATGGATTTCAAAAAATTCATTCAGTCGTAAAATAACCTTCGAAAATTACAGAGATTCATAAATATAATTCCATCATAAACATAATCCATTAATAGAAATATTAAGAATTGAATATTTTAATGATTTCACTTTAAAACATAATTAAAACAAAATAATGTGATGTTAGATGGAAAATAATGTTGATAGATCCCTTGAAAACAATTTATGAGTAAAATACCATTTTTTTCTTTTAAAAGGTTTTCTTTTTTAACATTATGAACAATTTTATAAGAAAATACATTATGTGAAAATAAAATTCTATGTATATAATGTATTATTAAAATAAATAAATCTTCCATATAATGGAAAATTCTATTCATTCTATATAAGATAAAAAAATTCCTTCGGTACTTCTTCTAGAAAAGTCACAGATTTCCCCATTTAGAAAAAGATAAAATGAATCATTTCAAAACATGTATTTAAAAGTCAAATATGGGTAAAAATTACATTAAAAATCTATATGAGAATAGTAAAAACATTTTTTAAAAACATTTGACAAAAACATGGACATGGAAGATAAATATTACCTATCAAAAACATAAAATGAAACAATCCCAAATATTGAGACATTATGAAATAAATACACATAAATTTTTAATTATTATAATAGTATACCCTTGGTAATAAATTAAATTATACAAATATATATATATATATATTAAAATAAAATAATCTTTGGGATAATACTCATGAAATTAATTCATGGATAGTATATACTATATGTAGTAGAAACAAGTTGTGTATAAGGCCACTGTCACACAAAAATAAAAGTGACATAAAAATACCGTACCTCAAGTCTTAACAACCTTCAAATATGTAAACACCTCCTATATAATACATATAAGTTTATTATACATATTCTAATGAAAAATATTTATATTTTTAATAAAATATATGGTTTACATATGACATTATATTTCTCACTCAATAACAATTCAATGTTAAATTTATGTTTTAGATAATGTCTGCTTTGTTAATCATACATGTTTTGATTTTTAAGATTGTTAATATAAAATAGATCATGATTTTGTTGTATCAATAATTATATCCTTTAAATAATAATATATTCAATTTTATTCATAAATACTTGAGGTATAAAATAATGCAAACTATATTTAGAGATGGTTGGTCATACTTACGCAAGAACATTTTTTTTTCTTTTTAAATAAAAAAAGAAAATAATATGATATATTACCAATTAAAAATATTTTTATGTTAAATATACAATATATATTAAAAATGCATTATTATTACCATACATGTGAAATATATATGGAAAAAATTGAATCACATTATGTAGATGGTAATCTATTCATACCCACGAGCAACCTTATCATTTGGAAAAAGAATATATGGTAAAAAAATTTATATGATATTATCATTACATAAGTATAATTATTAAATAAATAATATATATAAACATTAAGCCTATAATAATTCCCACTCATTAAATATGGTTATGTAAAATTAATTTCATCCTTTCATGGAGAAGGTATGTCATATGAAAAAAATGATAGATTTAATAATCCTAATAACATTTAATTATATTTATGACGAAGAACTTATTTATTTTTTGATATATATCATCAATTTATAGAAGGTATAGGGGAGTATAAAAAGAGAGTGATCAGGTAGAACGATTATATCTTCTTCAAAACAACTCATTTAGTTATCCTCTAAAGGAATATATAGTTGGTCCTTTGGGAGGAAAATAACATCTAGAATGTTTCTAGGGAAGTGGAGAATGTAATTTTGTAGATTTAGGTATCTATATATATAATAATATTAGCTTCCTTCTATAACACATGTAATACTAGCAATACCTCACATCCTTTTTGCATATGTATCGATCCTCCGTGCAACCACGTCCCTTCCCCACTCCCGTTCTCTTCCATTCTCTCCATCCAACTCCCACTCCCGCTCTGGTTTCACCTCATCGAACCCTATAAATTCCAAAAACCCCCTCCACCGTAGTTTTCATTATCCTATTTATGGTGGACTCCACCATCCTTCTTCTCTGAGGTTATCCTTCTTCGGGCATCATCTCATATTTCTTCCATGTTCAATTTCAATCATACTCTACAATCGGGGACTACCATTCTTCAACATCTGTTCCTCCATCATCAGAATAGTGTTTCCCTCACATTCTCCTCCCACTCATGAATCCTCTTTAATTTCTCTAGGGTTCCCGCATCCACCATTTGACTCCTTCCTTATACCCTCTTGTGCTTCCTCTCTAATTGATCTATAGTTCCCCGTTGACTCCAATCGACGCGATTCTTCATGGAAACACTTTTTCTACCTCCTTCTTTGTTCTGTATATAGTTTCCTTATATTTCTCTGCCCGCTCATGCTTCAGCTGTTTTCACACTTCACCTACTTTCGATCTTCATTTCCCACCAATTTTATTAGGGTTCCATTCATTTTTCATACCCTTTTCTACTTACACATACTATACTTCCACCTATTCCTCCTTGTCCACCCGCGGCCACTACCTATCCTCGTACCTTCCCATTCGACGTCCCTCTCCATTCCCTATCATGTTAACCCAATCCTCTCCAATACCTCTCACACACCCCTTTACCATAAGTATCATGATATTCAGAAATACAATTGATGTACATCTCTACAACAGGTATGGCCTCCTCATTTTGAAGAAATTTTCACACTTCTTCTTCATTTTGTTCCCAGATGCTTGTCTAACAGCTTCATCGGAGATATTCCTTAATCTTTCAACACATTCTACAACAATTGTCCTTCATTTTCCCTCTGTTAACCCGTTAATTTGTTCCCATTTCATATTTATTCCCCTTTATCCAATTACAACATCTATTTCAAAAATTTAGACAATATTTGTTCATATATCTATCTACTAATCCAGATTCCACAATAGGTATGTTCTCGCTTCCATGAAAGGATTTTCATTATGAAAAAGTTATTCATGGATTGTCTGTGAAGGTGTTATTCAACAGTGGTTTTTCTGCTTCTCATGGTATGGGTGAGATTCAGTAGTAGTATGATTTTTTGGTTCCTCAAAATAAACTTCTCATGTTAATGTTCTCATTTGTGCAGGTTTTCATGACATAAAATTTTGTGTTTTTTATCATTGTTTCATGAGCTTTTAACTGGTTATTATTTCATTTCAGACACATCAGTTGTCCTATTATGGTAGCTATCAATAATTGTTTCGTACTACCCGAGATCTACACTAGAATCAATTCTATAGAAAATTAATATAATAAGATCACATCTCTGTTTTATAGTATTTAATTCAACCCCATCCACTATAACCAAAACTTTTATCATATATGTTAACATGTTGTCTATGTGTTTACCATAAATTTTACTATGTTTAATATGGATAGTTTGAGAAGTTGTTCTTAGAAAGTGGTTTTTTTCATCAGATTGTATGGATGAGATTCAAGGGTAGTATGATGTATTTGTTCCTCACATTAAACTAATCATTGTGATGTTTATTTTTGTTCTGGTTTGTAAGGATTAAAGTATTGTGTATTTTATCATTGATTCCGGAACTTTTAATTGGTTCTCCTTTCATTTCAGACACACCATTTTCCCTATGATGTTTTTTATCCATAATTTTTTTCATACTACCTTGTATCTATACTACCATCAAAGATTTAGGTAATGAATATAAAAATATCTCACTTCTATTTTATAGTATTGGAGTGAACCCCTTCACTTCGACAAACAATTTTTTCATATATGTTAACATGTTGTCTATGTGTTTCCAATAAATTTTATTTTGTATAACATGGATATTGTCTGAAGGTGTTCTTTGATAGTGACTTTTCTGCTTCTCAAGGTATGACTTAGATGAAGTGCTAATATGGTGTTTTTTTCCTCCCATTACATTGCTCATGCTGATGTTCTTGTTTGTGAATGTTGTAATGGCTTAAACTTCTGTGTTTTGTTATCATTATTTCATGCACTTTTAACTGGTTCTTAGGTCCTTTCAAATACACAAGTTGTCCTATGATGTTAGTTATCAATAATTGTTCCATACTACCTTGGATCTATAATAACATAAAATAATTAGCATATGAATATAATAAATCACACCTATGTTTTATAGTATTGCAGTCAACCCCCACCACTGCACCCAAAATAGCTTTTCTTGTACTGAAATTTTCTTGTTGTATGTTTCGTAAACTATCCATTTAGGTTATATGCTTCAGGTTTTTGTCTTCACCAGGCCCAAACTTTTACAGAATAAACATATATTACCAATTATGTAGATTTCCTGGTAATGGTTTCCAATTTGATTTATGACTTATTTAATATCTATAATCATTTGAACGTTTCCATTGATGTTTTATTTTCTATTTTCATACGATATCTATTTCAATCCATTCATATTGAATTCTGTGATCTCGTTCCTATTTTATTCTATGAAAGATGGGTTTTTCACAAAAATTAGGTCCTGTGAGTATTTTATGAAGTGTTTGGATACAAAAAATGAAATATAATTAACCAAATATGTTTTCATGGAATTATAGATGTCTGAAACATACTTAAAGTTTTACACCTAATGTAGTATGATGAAATTTTTTTGTAAGTGGAAATTATGGCAGTGTGAAATTGATTATGCACTATCTTCTAAGATTTTAAAATAATTGTAATGAACTGTTATGAAACCGACTACAATAATATTGGATATATATATATCTATGGTCTTTACAATGTTAGACATACTGAGCTTATAATGGGTCTTATTAGGTATGTGAGGTCTAGAGGCCTTCCTGACAACTGTTAATGTTATAATGCTGTTATTTATGGTCTGTGTAGTGGTGAACGATCCCATGATTTTATTATTTTTAGTGAAATTAAAAGTTGTGGAATACCCACGGATTCTTACACTTACATATTTATTGATTGAAGGAATATGTGTCTCATCTGTTCACATATTTTTGAGATGTTTTATATAGATGTTCACATATGTTCTAATCATAATTCATTCATATAGGATTTTTTTAATGTTTTACTATTTTATTGGATCCATCCAATTTAAGAGGTGTAAAATTTTGTTATAATTGATCCTATTAAATTCCTTGAATAAAGTTTAATAATAACGTATACAACTACTGTGTTTTTCTACGCTATGAATGTGCGTTTTTACCCAAGCATCAGGTCTTGTTACATTTTATTTAAGTGTTTGGGTACTGAAAATGAAATAGAATTCATCAAATATATTTTTATGGGATTAGAAATTTCTGTACTGTTGATTAATTTTCACACCTATACTAGTATAGAGAACATTTATTGTAAGACGCATCTAAGGCAGTGTGAAATTGATCATGCACATGATTTTGAGGTTTTAAAATAATTGGATAGTGTAATGAAACCTATTGTAGTAACATATGATATATATATATATATATATTTATGTGCTTTACAGTGATGGAAATACCAAACATACATAGGGTTTTATTACAGATTTGATGTTTTAGAGGTCTTCTTATAAACTGTTAATGTTTTAGTGGTATAATTTATGTTCTGTGTCTCAGTAGTGAACGATCCCATGACTTTAATGTTTTTGTAGAAATTAAAAGTTTTGTAGTACCCCCAAATGTTTATATCTTACATAATTTTTGATCTAAGGAATCTGCATCACATCTCTTCAAATATTATCTAGATGTTTCCTATAGATGTTCACATATGTTTTGTTCAATTTTGATTAGTTTTCAATAGATAGCACAATTTATTTTGACCATTATATGAACTGTTTTGATTTCTTTGACTCTTTCTATCTCATTTTATGAAATAATGGAATCCACAATTTTCTACAATTTGTTTTACTGCTGTGTTATAGGAACATGAAAATATTGGATGTTTTGGAGTCAGCTGCAACAATGACAAAGGATTTGTTAAAAATAAAAAGTTTTCATCCACTCGGGTATTAAGATTTGTATCTTCATTGTCTTTTATTTTCATCACACTTTTATATGAATTAACAGTTTCACAACGTTTCACATGAAGGATGTTTCAATCGTTTATGTTCATGACTCAAATACCCCATATATGTGCATCTTGGGCTGATAATGTTGTGTTGTATTTGTTTTCCACTACGAGATTAGATTAAAAAACATTACTCATTGTTGTGTGTTTTTGTTTTCTATTTTTACCTTTTCATTAATTTACTGGATGTGTTTCAAATATCACTTTGGATATCTCTTCACATTCATTTTATTTTCTTCTATGTTTAAGGATAATATCATACATACCTCATGTTTACTAACACAGGTTCATGTTAACAATCACATTTTAACGGAACATTATTTCAAGAATATCTTTATGTTAACAATCCCAATGTTATATTCTTTTTATTTTGGTTACTATTTATTTTCATTACGTTAACATTCATATTTTGTATTCTGAAATTTCTATATTCATTAATATGTATTATTATTTTTAAACATTTTCTTTTTTTAATTCTGTATAGATAGTTTAGGGCATGGTTCCTTCTTTTGATAACAAAGAATTAGCAGATTTCTCCCTTTTGAATCTCCTACAGTATGTATAGGGAATAATTTTTACACCTTTAATGGACTGTAACTTGTGTTATATTGTATTTTTATAATGAACAGACATATTTTAAACCTTCTTGGATCAATTACATTCAAATCATGTTTCAAATAAACTGTACATATTTTAGTCCACAGTATGCGATTTTTCAATATCCAGTTTCCAACCTTATTTTCCTACAGTTTCAATTAGAATCAAATAGTAGTACACTCAAAATATTATATTTTTATACTCTCTATGTAAAAGGTTACTATATATTCTGTTGATCTGATTCTATATTTATTATATTTTTGTCTGTTGGTATAGGTGTGTGCCCCTGTGTTGATTTTATAATTCAGATTTGACCTAATGAGTTTTGATCAGATTATGTTTTGATGGTTTTTATATTCTACATGGATTGTTTTTATACTCTCTATAACAGGTTTCTATATATTCTTCTGATCAAGTTCTTTTTTGATTCTACATGGAAAAAGGCAATTCCATAGTTGGTTGGAATGAATGCAGCAAGGTAGATAGGACTCCCATAGAGAATGAATGTGAATGTCAATATGAAAATTTCACCGTAGCTATGATGTGGAAAATTTTTATGACATTTTATGAGCCTCATTTCTAAAACATGTGTTTAATGATCGATGTATATACTCTTATTGATGGCCATTTATGTAGGAGTTTTTGGAAAAAAAATATAAATATGGAGTTGACCCCAGAAATCGTGTCCCCAAAATTTTCCAAACGTTCCCATAAATGATCACGTAGCGTAGCTCGTTCCACAAGCTTTGATTTAACTGGTCATGGAGCCCAAACGGAGTTACAGATCAGATGTAATGGTTATTAGAAGTTGTGCTGCTGGGAATGTCCATCCAGGATGGTTTTCGGGTGAAGTATGGATTTTCACGTAAAAAAGTATTTTCGCACGGAAAACCATTTGTGCGCGTAGAGTATTACGTGCCTAGCCTTGTACACACAGAATATTACGTGCCCATCTTTGTCCGTGTAGAATTTTATGTGCACCACCTTGCGCTCGCGCAATTTTCCACGCACTGCTTTGGGTGTGGAAAAACCCTTTGTGCACGCGGAATTTTACACGCACTGACACTCGAGTTTCCACCTATAAATACAAGTACACATCCTTCTACGAGGGGTGGGGGAGGGGAGGTCGGTCACCGCTCTGATGTGCTTATGTCCGTATTTTCTGTGTCCACGTGGAAAACCCCCCTCTGGCATGAAAAACATTATTTTTGTGCAGAAAAGGGCCAACCTACCCTGTTTTCCATGAAATGCATGATTTTTTCATGCAATAGTGTTGTTGAGCCCGATTTATTGCGCACCAGTGCAGCACCAGTCCGAATTGTGTGCAAGATATCCCTATTGGGCGCACCACTTTCATTTTCACGAAAGACATCCCTATTTCCCAAAATTCCTTCCCTTTTTTGTGTGCCACCTCCTATTGTGTGCCCACATCTGGTATTACGCACCGTAGCTTCGGTATTGCGCGCTCGGCTCCCGTATTGCGCGCCCGCCGCTCCATTTATGCGCCCAGGTCCCATATTTCGTGCCGACCCGGTGTTTCATGCGCACCATCCTCAATTGCATGCACGCCTACCTTATTTATGTGAAATATTGTATAGGCCCTCCAGACCGATCCCATCACTATTGTCACAGACCCCCATAAAAAATGGAGTGTTGGACCGCGAGCTTTTCATGCTTGGACGTCAGGGTCTTCCATTGCGCCATTTTGCGCACCCACCTCCCACATGTGGAATACCATGATTTGATATACTTTTCCGCACACCATGAAACACCATGAATTGATGTATTCTTCTTCGTTCGTTTCCTATGTCGTGAGTTCAGATTCTCATCATCAATTCCCCGAGTACCTTGAGTCAATCCATTCCTCCGGAAACTCCGCCAAACTCTATCACTTGGATCCTATGCCAGGATGAACCACAATGGGCTGCCTCAGAGCGTAAGCCCCATACCACCATGGGCTGCCTCAGAGAATAATCCCCATACTACATTGGGCCACCTCAGACTGTAAGCCCCAAACCACCATGGGACGCCTTAGAGTGTAATCCCCACACAACACTGGTCCATATCAGAGTGTAATCCACATACCACTTTGGACCACCTCAGAGCGTAAGCCCAATACCACTATGGACTGACTCAGAGTGTAATCCACATACCAAATTAGACCGCCTCAGAGCATAAGCCACATACCACAATGGTCCGCCTCAGAGCGTAAGCCCCATACCACATTGGGCCGCCTCATAGCATTTTCCCCATACCACTTTGGGCCGCCTCAGAGCGTAAGCCCCATTAACCAACATTTGTGGATACACCTCCGCGTCATGATCGTCAGGTCTCTACTACCTCTTGTTTCTCACACCGAGCACGACCCACATGGGATTAGAGTGGGAATCGACCATGACCAACCACTATAGACCTTCTGAGAGCACAATCCCCAACCAACTCAAACTACGAGGACATTGATCCATGTCAAGGCATGGGATGTATAAAGCCTCCCCTGAGGTTCAAGCCCAATACCCATTGGACCCCCGGTCCATCTTCACATCAGTTCGCTGGCACCACTCGAACTACGTGGACTTTGTTTCCCTGCCACGGGGATACGTAAGAAGCCTCCAGGAGGTTCAATCCCACCACTCGGTCATTCCGACCTCTTCACGTCGGTTCACCAACCATTGTGGGCCGCCTGAGAGTGTAAGCCCAATCCATCCACCATTCTGGGCCACCTCAGAGTGTAAGCCCCATCCATCCACCATTGTGGGCCACCTCAGAGCATAAACCCCATCCATACACCATTATGGGCCTCCATAGAGTGTAACCCCCTATCCATTACCCTGGGCCTCCTCAAATTGTAATCCCCAAATGCAATGAGAACTACGAGGACTTTGATCCATGTCAAGGCATGGTATGTAGGAGGGATACATGAGGTTCAATCCCACTACCCATCGGACCCCCGGTCCACCTTCACTTCAGTTTACCAACACCATGGGCCGCCTCAGAGTGGTAGCCCCATTCCATCCTGAACTACATGGACTTTGATTCTTTTCCACAGGGATATGTAGGAAGCCTCCACGAGGTTCAATACCACTATCCATCCAGACTCCAGGTCCACCTTCATGTCTTTTTACCGACACCATGGGCCGCCTCAAAGCGTAAGCCACAAATGCCATCGAACTACACAGACTTTGATTCCCTGCCACAGGGAAATGTAGGGAGCCTCTTCCAGGATCAAGCCCAACTTCACTGTAGCCCTTGCGATGGTCCAATATCATTCCCCCTACACATCATTCATCCATCCATCAACCATCTTGATTCTTACTCGGGCCACCACATTCTGGTGACATCATGCCATTCATCCCAGCAATGCTCCTTGCGCCACTGGGGCAGCTAACCATGCGTAAGCCCCATCATGTCTCCAGGTCGTTGTCCTTTGTGTACACCCCAAACCATCAACCCTTCTAAGTACATGGGTTTTGATCCCTGTCCTCTACATAGGGTACATCGGAAACCTTCATTATGATCAATCCCATCCAATGGTAAACCTCGGCATCCCTCATTATGGGGTGCACTCTCCCTAATCCACCTTCACTGGTGTTCAGATAAGCCATTATGGTGTGACATCTCCCCTACATGGGGAACACCACCACAGAACTGTCCTCATAGGGTGTTCTGATCCATTCATCTCCTAGGTGTTCCCTACTTGGGATTTACCAATCTGATCTGTCTTTATGGGACGTTCTGATCACTATCATTCCATCTCTGTAGGACGTTAAACTCGAGACCTATCCTATGTTAAACATGGGAAGCTGAGGAAAACCTCAGAAGACCTGCCTTTGGAATAACTGTCTCTACATGATGTTAAACTCGTGGCATAACCTGTGTTAAACATGGGAAGCTGAGGAAATCCTCTGAAGAAACGCTTTTGGTGTAACCGTCTCTGTAAGGCATTAAACTCACGGCCTACCTCATGTTAAACATGAGATGCCTGAGGAAAACCTCAGAAGACACGCCATTGGCATAACCATCTCCATAAGACGTTAAAATCACAACATACCATGTGTTAAACATGGCAAGCTGAGGAAACCCTCAGAGACATTCCTATGGCATATGATTCCCCGCATCCGACGTGGGATTCCTCAGGTTCTACACCCTTGATGTGCCCTCTTATGAGGAAGAACACTAGTTTCCCCTAATGTCCATGCATCCAAAGATGCCCCAGCATTCCTAATATTGTCATCTACTCCAACAGAAGGTTGCTACTATGTCAGGACCCTATGGAATGTCCTGAAAGAAGTAGTATAATTAACCGACATCCTTGAAGAGATGGAACCGTGAACGAGATTCAAAAACCACAACTTAATCTATAAGGGAGACCCAGACCAGGTTACGAGATATGAGGAGGAATCCACAGAAGGATGAACTGACATCCCATCATCCCATTTCGATCATGGAGCAGTCATCCCTAAATAAGGAGTGGATGCCACCCGCCATTGGAAAGCAGGAATGCAGGGTAACAACAGTGCGTCCTCTGCGTGACGGATGTGCGTGCCCCGACGGAAAGCGTCAGAAATAGATGGTTTTCTTTTTTATTTCATAAAATGGCGAGAATACAATTGGGTATGAATAAATTGAATTTAAGATTAAAGTTTCTTAATATATGTTGAATTCATGTTATTTATTTGCTAAAAATGAATATTTTTGCCTGAAATTTTTAGTGGTCTTTTTTAAATTTATAGTGATTCTTTAAAAAGAATAATATATGTGTTCTTATGTATCTTCTATTAATTAAACATATTATAAGGATAGAAAATTGATAATCCTTTGAAACTGATTATGAATGTATACTGATAATCTAATGATAACTAATGGTTTTATTTTTAAATTTGACACACTTATTAGCTCTATGTCACATTTAAAACTGAAATATTCCCTATTAATAATTTATAACATTGTCTCCTTTAATTTTTAGCATAGTAGCTATATTTATATATCACTTGATTATTTTTGTGAAGTGCATGTGCACCAAAGATATATCTATTACCACTACCATGATATATCAACATTTATTTATTAGAGCCTTCATGTGAGATATGTTGCCACAAATCCATGGGCAGACCATGTCTTCTATCATGGGTGAAACGACCACCATTTCATGAAGAATCATTGATAACTATGGTACATAGAGCCACTGGAAAACTAATGTTATTTACTGGGTAGTCCATGCCACTTCATTGGAGTCAAATGGAGAGATGGTGTTGTAGCTTTTCGGTTGGGATGTAAGGTGGTCAACAGATGGTCAAGGTAATGTGAGAACATTCACCTCAATTTATATCAGTTCAACCCTTTTATTTCATTATTTTAATTCACATGAAATTCATTACAACAGTAAATATTAAAATGAGCATAATTTTAATTATCCCTTTGAATCATTTTTTCATTTATGTAGTTGAATTCTCAATCATGAATGTCCAATATAAATTTATATTCCTTATTAATTCAACTAAATATTAGTGCTCTGTTTATTATTTCTCAACAATTTTCCTCCTATTCCATTTTTATTTACCACATTTCTCTTTTTAAATATATTAAATATTAAAATTAATTAACAAGTTTGATAAATGAACTTCAATGATTGAAAATAAGAATTGTTTTATAGCACTGTGCGAATTCACGGGAAGAGTACTAGTATATATAAAACTCAAAGGTGGTTAAAAGATATGAGGGATGAGGTGTCCTTTTACACTAAATGTGAGGAGCGTTTTTCAAATGTACAAAAATATTAATTTATAATAAATTCAATCTCAATGAAAATAACTAAATAGAGAAATTTATTCAAATATAATATTATATAGGTGTGTCATATAATAATTACATATATTTTGGAAAATTTTTCTATTATTTTAAACCATATCAATTTGATTAACCCCAAGTTAATTGGTATTAATTTTAACTATTTTACCAACATTTTCAAAATTAAAAGGTAGATTTTTTTTACTTATAATGTTATACGTGAATGTCAAATTATCATTGAATGATATTATAAATCATTATTTATTCCCCTTTCCCATATTTATTATTTTTAACATTTTTTAATTATTTAATAAAATATTTTATTCATAAAATAACAATAGTGTCAAATTGTTCACTATTAATGTCATTGACTTTAAGAAAATCAATAAAAAAATATATCTTCAAAAAATTACATATAATACACACATAAATTTTTATATTCACCTAGAATGTTTCTATCAACTTAATTAAGATTTTTTTTTAAATTTTAATCTTTCAAAAATCATTTAATTTGATTTTTTCGTTAATAGAATAATTAGTGAATCATCATTTTTTATTTATAATTATTATTATTTTACTAAAAATTGAAAATAAATTTCTATGCTGAATATAATTATTTTATATTTCATAATAAGAAATATAATTGAGAAAATATTATATTAAACCCCATGTTAAAAATGTTATTCTTATTAAAAGTAAAAGTTTTACATTTCATCAGTTTCTTTGGTTTTAATGATATCCAATCAATTTTCAAGGAAAAGTGTCCATTAAATTGTTATATATAGATAATTATTTTTTATGGGTAGAAATATCTTCATAAAATAATGTTTTATCTTGTTTAATGTTCAATTTATAGTTCTTATCATTTTATTATTAACTTTAATTACCGAATTTTACCTTCACCATTGTAATAGAAATTATAAAATTTACAATACATATTAAAAATATATTAGAAAATTATATTATAATTTTGTATGTTCTGATTACAAATATATCATAAAATTTTAATTATTAGTTTTTTTAAAAAAAATTAATTTAAAGTTAATCCCACGTACGGAATAAGGACACATGTTTTTAAAGTGAAAACACCCAAAACTTCACAATGTTTTTATATCCAATTTCAATGTTAAATTGATTAAAATAACATGAATTGGATTACATGATAAAAGCATGACCTAATTATACATTAAATCAAATTAAATAAAAAATTTCACAATATAAATAAGTTAGATGAAAAATCTAGTTTCAATTAAAATATAATATTTTTCATTGTTCATCAAAACCTTGATCTTATCAGAAAAATACAAAAAATTCCAAAAATTATTATTTTTATATTCCAATTTAAATGAACAGATTTATTTTTTGAATATTAATATATGATTGTGTCAAAAAATATATTTATGACAAGTTCACCATCGAATGACCGAAAAACTGTCTATTTATAAAAATACTTATTTTATGCATAAAATAAGACATGTTATTTTATAAAATATAAAAAACAAATAAGATGAATTCTAAATATAAAATTTTATAAAATTTAAATTTATTTCATTAATATAATTTCAAAATATTTAATTTTAAATTTATTTAAATAAAACACACTTTTTCCTAGTTAACTATTTTTTAGGAAAAATATCCTTTTATTATAGAAAGGTTTTTACAATAATTTATAATTAATTGGTTAAATAATTATGTGTCATACATGATATCATGGTAAAATTATTTATATTCATACCTTTAATTCTAATTGATATCGCTATTTTTTTTTCTAAATATGTATAATAATAAAATGATGTTTCAGAAAGAATATGTGTTGCATGTAAAGAACAATAAGATGTAGTTGTGCATAGAAAAACCTTTACTTAGTGTAGAGTATAACACATTTCATCCTATAAATATAATTTATTCATAAAAATAAAATGATATTAAAATCATTTTCTGTTATATTATTGATGTTTTGAATTCATGTTACTTAATCATTAATGAGTAAAACAAGTTATATAATACATGTTTGGGACATATCTGTCTTAAAAATATGATCATGTTATCAAAGTGATACAATTTCCACACTATTCCAAACCTGTCAATAATAAGAGATTGGTGTAGCTAAATTTTTCAAAAAGAGAAGTTATCAAAATTTGTTCATAAGAAATATTATATTCAATAAACTTGACCACTAGAACTTATAGATTTTGATATATGAGGCCCAATGAGAGAGAAATAAACATCCAGGGATAAGAACACCATTTCCTTTAGGTATGATTTTACTCAAAATAATTTTTTATGTATTGGAAAAAAATCATAATCTATAAAAATGATTAAGTGTTTCATGATAAGAGATGAGAAGGTATGTGTATATTTTATGAGGAATTTAAGAACCTATAATTGTAGTGAGTAGAATAATAATGTTTTAAAAAGTTATATTAAAAAACATGGAATTTTACATGGGTACAATACAATATACACACCTCAAAAAATGGGGTTTTTGAGAGGATTAATTGCTGTTTGGTTGAAATGGGAGGTACCATATTACATGTACATGGAATTTCTAATTACTTCTGGATGAAATCAAATTGCATAGATTTTTATATTCATTATTGGTATTTCTATAAGAAACATTCTCATATGACTTAGTATGAAATGTTTTATGAGAAATCCCTATGTTTGAAGCACTGAGGATTTTTTGGAGTCCCTGTATCATAATGATTAATGTTTGAATCCTCGTGTTGTTTGATCAGAGAGATGAAGATGAAATATTTCTTTGCTCGAATTCATGTGTAAGATGATATAGATGATTCAACAATGAGACATGATGTATTATTTGTTTCATTGATGTAAATGATATTGAAAAATATAAGGATTATCTATCACAATCTCATCCAGTTGGGGAAGATGAATTTTTTTTGATTATACAATTAATAAGTATTCCATTATTTTTTTATACCATATGAATTGGATAATTTAATTCATCTATTTTTATTTATGACGAATAAATTGATACCTCCCGTCCTAGGTTTATGAAAAAAGTGGATTATGATAACAATATAGGTGATGAACATCAGAATGTTCTATTAAGAAGAACATCAAAATTTGTCACACATACTTCGTTGTTTTAAAAAGATGAGATGAAAGATGGTAATGAAGGTTTTATGAATTTAAAATGGATTCAAGATATAAATGAATAGTTTTATCAGATTGAGAATATTGATAAATGGGATCTCATACCACAAAATGAATGATAGAAATATTGTTGTCTCAATTTTGTTATTCTAGAACAAGTTGAATAAAATAATAAAGCACTATGAAAAAATGAATGATTTGTGTAAATGGTTTCTCACAAATTAAAGGGTATTTTTAGGTAACTTTTTTACCATTGGAATGGTTAGAAACAAATATAATCATTCTTATAATTAATTCATAGATAAGTTATAATTATTTTCTTATGGATGTTATGTCAGCATTTCTGAATTGAGAACATGTAGAATATTTTACTGTTAAAAAAATGAGGATTTTTGATTGGGAATGATGAAGGTTATATGTGAATTTTAAAGAAATTATTTTATGGTGTAAAAAAAGGTCTATGGGAATGATACTCAAAATTGGAAACCTTATTAAGGAAAAAGAAATTTCAAGAATGGAATTGTTGGTAGTAATCTATATATTGTTGAATTTATTCACATTTACCTCCTTTTTATTGTACTATTTGATGATATATTCATTTCTATGAATCATGAAAGAAAATATGAATGGTTTTTTGAATACGAGAATAAATTTTATCCAATATCCATGATTGAGGAAATGATATCAAATCATTGGTAAAATATATTAAAAATGGAGAAACACATTTTTCGTTCTCAAGAAATGTATTTTATAGGACTACTTATAATGTTTGGAATAGAAAATATAAATACTATTTCCACCCCATCATAAGTGGGAAACAAGTTAACTAATGATGGAGAAGATAATGGTTTTGACTCTAAATATTTTCCGTATATAATTGGAATCTATTTGTATATGACTTCCACATGACCATAAACTGATTATCTTCTTTCTTTATGTGAAATATTCTAAAGTGAACCAAAAAATCCAACATTTTGGATGGAAAAATAATTATTAGATATATTAATGTAATGATGGACACTGAAATTATCTATGATAACTTATAATGAATTGATTTGTTTGTTAACATAAATGATGACTCGATTAGATGTGTTGATGAAAAATGATACAAAAATGGAAGAGTTTTCTTTTTTGGTGATTTTTTTTTAAATTAGAGTATTATGAAACAAAATTTAGTATCTCCTAAACTGGATAAAGATAACGATGTTTATTCGACTCAATATGTAATTAGAAAACTTTGGATTAAGACTTAGTTAGAATAATTACATGTTGAAGGGATGTTTCCTCTACTCTTATGTTGTGATAATTAGTGTTCCATTAACATAACAAGAAACCTAATACAAAATTATAATTAAATAAATATTAATATAATATATCATTTTATCGATGAGAATGAGTAGAAGAATTATCCAATTTTGGATTATGTTCCTACATTGGAAGATGTTTCTATAATTTTCATAAAACCATTACCATAAAACCAAAATGCATACTCATGTTGAACCTAAGATTTAATCCACATTATCTACAAGGATGAGGCATGTGTTTTTTACCTTATATCATATTTTATATGGATTTTTTTTAAATGGGGGATAAAAATGATGTTTTATCTATCTATCCATTGATTTTTGCTAATCCATTTAAGGAATTATGTATTTATGGAGAGTCGTAGGAATTCTGTGAACTTATATTGTATGTGTGTGAACTATATTAATAGTATTTTGATATTTTTG
The DNA here is from genome assembly GCA_963277665.1 of Viscum album. Classification (NCBI taxonomy): domain Eukaryota; kingdom Viridiplantae; phylum Streptophyta; class Magnoliopsida; order Santalales; family Viscaceae; genus Viscum; species Viscum album. Next base: position 810,276,685 of record OY728122.1, on the reverse strand, counting down.
TAGGAAATAATATAAAGGAACATTGAAGATTTTTTTTGATGATATAGAATTTTTGAAATGTTTTGACGCTTCATGAAGTTGTCTCATAATACACTAATTTTAGACATCAGGTTTTTTTCAATGATTCTTGTTTCGTATAATGTGTTCAATCACACAGGAATTTAATTTTTGATTACTAATCTATACCATCATGTTATAATGTTCAATGATTTATAAACCACGGTTGAAAAAAAAACAATGGGGGAAATTGTTGGGACTATGATGTATAGATGACTTTTTGGATACTGAACAAATTTTGTTTTTGATTATTTTGTATTTTTTTCATTATGATGAAATAAATTTACATTGTAAGAGAAGGTGATTGAATAAAAGGAGTAGCCTAATATGATTTTTGGACATGGTTCTGTTATGAAAATACATTGGCCTCAGTTCCATATTTGGAATGAAGTTTTATAGGTGAACTATTTTTTAGACTCACCATTTGTCTAAAATTATATTTTTTATCAGTATGATAATCTTCATTAGGGTATAAGTACCCATTAATAAATTTTATGCTAAATCGGATGATGATTTGTTTATTCTTAGATCATCAATAATATACATTATTCATCTATTGTGAATCAGGATTTTTCAAATAAAGATAGGTAAAATGTGCTACAAGTTAGATGATTACTTTCTGAACCTATTGATCTCAAATTCATAAATTCTTGATACAAGTCAACGATTTTTTATGAAGAAAGGTTTATAATATTTATGTTTTTGATCTATTTTCAGGAGTGATCAATCGTATAGATCAACACATCATACTTTTTGACTAACTAAATGAACTATTCTGAATGATCAATCATTAGTTGTAGATGATGCTTAATAAAAGAAGTCACTACGGAAAATGGACCATCAGAAAAAGTGTGCCAAAAATCCATTAGAATAATTCTTAAACTGATTTATCATACACAAGTTTCATATCATTATAACATCATATGGAGAGTTTTCTTAGAAGAAGATTTGAGTTAAATAGTGTTATGGGACTAATATTCCTAATGAATCATTTCATGATCAATATGATGATGTTCAAAATTAAAATCAATCGTTTTCATTAGATTCAATTATTCTATAATTAGTCAAGAGCATGAAAAATCAAATAAAATACTCATTAAATCAAATTTTATATAATTTCTCTTTTAATTCAATTGGGGTATGAGTCATCAAACAAGAAGTGATGTTGATAAATTTGAAGTAAATAGTCACTAATTCATTAGACACATAGTGATAATGATAAGTCATTAGATTATTCGAATCATCAGATGGAAAAACATTGATTTTTTGAGTTGTTGAAAAAAATGATGAGAATGATAACTGTATTGAAAAGATTTAATAAAGTGTTTTGAAGGGGTTTATAGTATCCTTAGATGTTGTGATGATGTTTAAGAGATCCAATTTATGTCTAATGATGTTTTAATAATGTTTATGGACGAATTTTTCTTAATGTTTTCAGTTGGTATAGGGCATTGAATTAAGAACTCTTTTGTTCCTTTCTATTTTCAATTGGGTCAGTTAAATCTAAATGACTAAAAGAATCATTATAATTAAAACAATATCATAGTAATTGTAAGGACCTGGAATTTCCAAGTAATTTTTTTTAAATATAAGGAAATTTTACAAATCTGAAAAATTGACGGCGCCTGATTTCGAGACCCGGTGTGCCCAGAATGAATTTCTGAACTTTTTTTCGTGTACGTTCATTAAACGTACGAACATGTTTCTGTAACTTTTGAACTGGTAATAGGAATTGAAATCTAAGGGCACCATTGAACTCATTTCACCAATATTCGCTTAAATATACCTTCAACTCAACCCGAGTTTGTTGATAGTGAAAAATAGTTTTTATTTTTTTCGTTAAAAAATGAAATAAATAAAAATGTTAAAATGTTTATTTTATTTGTTGAAATCTCTCACCAAGGGTTATGGTGGTGGGGACCAACTAAGCCTAAACCTCCCATGAGGATGTTTTGAGGTGGGGACCACCTAAACTAACCACCATTTTGAATTTAGGAGTGGGGACCACCCGAACCCTTTTAATGGGGGAAAAACCTCTCAACTCCCCATTAATCATTTCCTCCCATTAATTGGAGCCAATTAATTATGCCAACGTGGGACAATTAATTGTGACGAAATTAATTGTACCAACCTTAAAATTTGATAGACTTAAATTAACTAGGGGGTTATTTTCACATTTTTGGTGGAATTGGGAGAGGAGAACCTTTTGGGGGAATACTCTCTCAAACAAAGAACGTGTTCTCTAACAAATAATGCGCTCCCTAATGAAGAAATATCACGTCGATGATGAACTTATTAAAAGACAACAAACTGAAGATCGAGGAAACGCTGACATCACCAACATCCAACTATCCCCAATGACTTCATCTCTTTTCTCATGACCTCAATTGATAAATATCTCAGGTAGGGGTTTAGTTGTGAAGGATTATTTTTCCCATGTTCTTCCATGCTAAAAAAAAATAATGTGGATCAACTCTCTAACTAATTGATATGTGGATAATTTCTTTTGCATGTTTGGGAATAATCAATTATGGGAGGTTTTAGGGTTTGACGTTCTTCATTCATATTATTGTTGAACTGCTTGCTACCACTTTAACATAGAGGTTGCGCGCCAAACAAACATGGCATGACCCCTCCGTCCTACTTATTCAATGGTGTGTCCATCAAGATGGAAGAAGGTGGATTTATTCCATGGCGATGAACTGATGCGGCGGCCGACACATCGCCGACCGTGACGAAGGTGATAGCCCTATGGCTCCTCGCAGCCCCATGGCCTCGCCGCCTCCCCACGACCTCACCTCCTCGAGTCCCACTGCACTGCCCCATGAATCCTCTCTGCCCTGCGGCCTCAATGCCTCGCTGCCCTCCACACCGCCCTGCGGCTCCTCGCCGCCCCGCGACCCTCAGTGCTACCCCGAGGACTATGCGGCCCCTGCAGCCTCACGTCGACCCCACGGGCTCTGCCCCCTGCCCTCGCGGCCTCTGCTGCTCCGAGGCCTCATGCCACCCATATAGCCTCTGTGTCGCCCATCACAGCCAGGCCGGGCCGGACCCCGCAGGATGGGTCGGTCCGACCGGGTTGGACCAGACCCAGGCCAACTTCTAACGTTTCGCTCTATCGGCCATGACATTAGCACCAGGCATCCATTTTATGAACCGTCAGTGGCTCTATAAACCAGGGATTGAGATGGTCTCTTTGAGTATACCCCACTATAGTTTTGGATAATGTTGGGATATGGTCAGGTTGGATCGTGCACGAATCCAACTAGGCCCTCTGGAATAAAAGGCTAATAACTTACAGACCGGGCATCCATTTGACACACCGTCTATTGCGTTGAGACCCCTATGATGTAGTAGTAATTTGGGATACTTTTTTGAGGTACTTCGTGGTAGTTGTAGTATTGACCAGTGGCCTGAGGAAAGGACCCTCTCGGAGACGAGCAAGCTTAGTGCGAGAACCCAGTAGCTGGCTGTGACGTGAAGAACGAATAGAGATCCCGTGTGGGTAAACACCAAGAGATCCTATGTGGGTAATCACCTAGAGATCTTGTTTGGGTTAGAACCGAGCGATACTGTGTGGGTCAGCACCATGCGATCCTGTGTGGGTCAGCACTGAGCGATCCTGTATGGGTCAGCACTAACCGATCCTGTGTGGGTCAGCACTGAGTGATCTAGTGTCGGTCTGTACCGAGCGATCTCGTCTGGGTGATCACCTAGAGATCCTACGTGGGTTTGATGATGTACTGGTGATGTACTAGGATCCATCATGGGTCTTCCGCTTAACAGAGTATGATGACATTTTAGTTACATCTAATCATCTCTACTACTATAACTAAGAAATACCTGGTGTGAGCTTAGTATGTACCTCGTGGTACCTTCCATTTTGGTAATACCTTGGTGGTATGCTTCTATGTTGCATACCTATGTGTTACTTTCCTTCGTGGTATTCCTTCTTTTTTGGAATAGTTGAGCTTTGGGATTTGAGTTGGACTATGTGTTTTCCACAAGATTGAGATGGGTATACATGATAACTTAGGTATATGTATGGGCATATACCTAAGTATCCTTGTCATTGGTTTACTTTCATTGTGGTTTAACCTTGGTGTATTTATAAAGACCTTGAGGGTATCAGGGTCCCTACTAAGTATTGTTATACTCACCCTTGCACGGGCTAGGCCCCCACCTCATTGTGTTTGGTGCAGAAAACAAACAATGGTGAATGAGGATGAGGGTACCAGGGAAAGAGGTAGCTCAGAGGTGGACCTTAGACGAGGCATATGACAGAGATGAATATTAATGATCTATACCTACTATTTAGGTAGAATACTTAGAAAGTGATCACATGAGCTGTTCTAGTTTATTTTTACTTTCAGTTTCTTGTACTTTCTAATTGGTCTTGAATTCTGGCCCCTTTTACATACTGTACTCATTGTATTTTAATAAACTGTTGTTGGTGTTCGTATCATGCTATGTGCTTGGATGCGTGAGTTTACAAGTTATAAAGGCAATTCCTTCCCAGTTTTAGGAAATACACCTTTGGTGCTAGTCGCCAGCCCCTAGCCTATGGAAGGGGGGCTTGGGGTAGTCACGACACATGCCCCGGGGGACGGGTTGTGAAAAATTGGTATCATAGGAGTCGGTTCTACCATAGAAAATAGGACTCTCATCATTTTTTAATGGAAATATTGTTATGTGTAGTGAGTCTAGTAATCAGTTTAGTGAAACCATTGTTGGTACGGTAGCCGACGTATCCATACACCAAGACCCTGACTTCTGATTACCAACTCAGTGCATGAAACCACTAATTGCATGTGTGTTTCAAAGAGTTTACTTTGTGATCTCTTTGAGTCAGCTCACCAGGTATAACTTATTTACCGTGGCACACATGTTTCTTTTCTAGAAGCCTCCACGTAGACAACCAGCTAGGGTTCCGAATATTGTATGCACTGATAGCCCACCGAGCTACGAGGCCTCGGTGCAGGGTCCACTTCTGATAGAGGCACCAATGAAGGCACCAGAGGTACCATTCCCCATTGGGCCACCGATGCCCCCAGCCCCATCAGCAGAGGGTGCACACTGATTGAGTACGTTTCATGAGTTCCAGCACAGGAAGCCACTGAGGTTCATGGGAGAGACGGACCCACAGTTGGCTGAGTATTGGCTGGAGGTTGTATTGAGAGTCTTCTGACTAGTAGAAACACCAACCGATATAATGGTGATCCTTTCCTCCAGTATTATATAGGAAATAGAAGGAAGATGGTGGGGCTTGATGATCTAGGCTCATGATGAGGTGACACTTCTCTTGGAAAACTTCGAGAACCTGTTTAGGTCAGAGTTTGTCTGAGCGACTCATCTCGCACTATGCATACAAGAGCTTTTCATCATTTGTAGGGAAGCATGACTGTGGCTCAGTAATAAGCAAGGTTCACTGAACTCTAATGATACTCCACTAATATGATGTGGGACCCATTATTCAATGCCCAGACCTTCGAGCAGGGGATCAGGTGAGAGATCAGGGCTTCGATGATTTCTCTTATTATCTGGATGCAGGCGGGGGTGTTAGCGTGATCCCTATTAGTCGAGAGTTTCTTTGCTATGTAGTCACCAGTAGAGAGACACAAAACTATACATCATGTAGTTGAGTCATCTATAGCTGGAAATTAGCAGATGCCATTGAGGTCTAAAAGAACCAGACCTATAGGTGGACGATCACAGGATTCAGGGTCAGTTGTGTGGGGCACCCAAGGCAGATCAAGTCATTCCATGAGTGGGAAGCGCTACACATGCGGTGGGCTGGGTCACATGGCTCGTGACTATCCAACCCACCATAATGATGATCAGTAGATGGTCTAAGTACCACCCAGGCAGAGACAGAGGTTCGACTGAAGAGGTCCGTAGGGAGCAGACAGAAGTGGCAGAGGAGATGGTCGTACAGTTGGAAGTGGGTAATGATTCGAGATGTTACCACCACCACCACCAGGAGGTCCACCCTGACCATAGGGAGCAGGGGGACAGTGTAGAGCTTAGCTCCAGGTGGCTGAGGTCTATGATCATGGAACTTTGTAGATGAAAGGAGTTACAATATGTGTCTACTCTACCTTAGCTGAAGTACTTATAGACACAGGTTCTATTCATTATTTTATTTCCACTGCCCTCTTTTGGACCTCGGAGATTCTGATAGAGCCGTAGGATCGATCCTTATGGCTAGAGAGTCCTACAAGATCATATTCAATGATTACGCACTGGTTCCGGTAGTGAGATCTTACACTTGGAGGCGAGAGCTTTAGCAAGGATCAGCTAGTAGCGGCGCCGAGGCCTTACAAAATCATCTTGGATATGGACTAGTTATCTACATTCCATTCTCAAATTGACTGTATTAGGTGAAAAGTATGGTGTGTCTGCAAATATGTGACCTATTTTTCCATCATTGGCGAGAAGGGAGACTTTTTAGCACAGGATGGACTTACCCTGAGGAGAGTGGAGATGATCACAAATTAGTTGGCTAGCCTTACCCTCGGAGGGGATGATGTGGAGAGTTTGAGTTATCCTGTAGAGGAGGACAGTATGCGAATGTTTTCCCTGATGATGTTCCAGGTTTACGTCCTCGTAGAGATGTGGACTTTTACATTGAGTTGTACCCCAGGATGACATAGATATCTACACCCACATATCGAATGGCTCCCACAGAGCTTCGTTATATGCGAGTATAGCTGTAGGACGTAAAATGGTAAGGGTTCATTCGGCCCAATGCTTCTCCTTGGGAAACCCCGATTTTGTTCGCCAAGAAGGAGGATGGGAGCTTGAGACTTTTTTTCCCTATCGACGCCTGAACCGGGTGACCTTGAAAACAAGTACCCACTTCCAATGATTGATAACCTCTTTGATCAGCTGAAGGGAGCACGGTGGTTCTCGAAGATAGTCCCCAGATCGGGTTATGACCAGCTCCGAGTACGAGACGAGGATGCATAGATGATGACTTTCAGATGTCGGTACAACCATTATGAGTTCTTGGTTATGACATTTGGTGTAACCAACTCTCCAGAAGTTTTCATGGGACTCATGAACAAAATATTTTAGCCATACCTTCATCTCTTTGTAGTAGTCTTCATCGAAGACATTATGATCTACTCGGCTACTGAGGAGGAGCATGCCTATCATTTGCAGGATGTAATAGACACACTTTGAGAGCACCAGCATTATGGTAAGCTCTCGAAGTGACATTTTTGGATCTGAGAGGTTCACTTTTTGGGACACTTCATCTTAGAGGCGGGAGTTGTAGTGTATCCAATGATGATTGAGGATGTACTTTTTTGGGAGCCATCCATGGGTGTGGCAGAGGTACAGAGTTTCCTAGGATTGGCCAGATACTACTAAGGATTTGTCCCAGTTTTCTCCAGAGTTGCAGCATGACTATCAGCATTGCTGAAGAAGGGGAAACCCTTTGTGTGGTCAGAGAGATGCCAGCTGAGTTTTTAGGAGCTGAGGAAAAGGAGGACTATTGCCCCCATCTTGAGGCTACCTAAGGAGGGAATAGGGTATGTATTTTATTGCGGCACATCAGGGATCGGGTTCGGATGTGTCCTGATTCATGATTGAGTGGTGATCACATATTGTTCTCGACAGATGAGACAACATGAGTATAACTATGATACCCATGACCTGGTGTTACTAGTAGTGGCCATTTCCCTGAAGATGTGGTGACAATACTTGAAGGGATAGTGTTTTAAAGTATACTCGGATCGCAAGAGTGTCAGGTATATATTCTCTCAAAAGCACATGAACCTAAGACAATGAAATTGGATTTAGTTCCCCAAGGACTATGACTTCGAGATAGTCTACACTCCTGGAAAGGGGAATGTTCTAGAAGATGCACTCAACTGGAGATATGGTATAAAGCTACTAGGAGAGGCGACAGAGCAGCTGGCCATTTTGGAAATATCCTTTGTGAAACATGATGGAGTATTTTTTTCAGTCTCTTATAGTCACTCCCCCACTTCTTCAATAAAGCAGGGAGGCACAGCGTGGGAACAATGACTGAGAAACTTGACGTGCTCAAATATCCATAGGTTAGGCCCCTGATGGATTTTCTGAAGGTGGGGAGCACGTCATCCACTTCAGAGGACGTACCATGGTACCAGTGTCACTTCGGGAGGAAGTGATGAGGGTTTTCTACACACACCCTCTAGCGGTACATGTAGGAGTGGAGAAGATATACCTGGATATCCAACAACAGAACTGGTGGCTGAGAATGAATAAAGTAGTAGCGGAGTTTGTCTCTTGGTGCCTCACTTGTCAACAAGTGAAGGCAGAGCATCAGGTTCCAACAGGCTTGTTTCATCCATCAGTGTTCCTAGAGTGGAATTGGGATGGGATATACATGGAATTCATGATAGGGCATCCACGCACATCTGGGTTTCGTGATTTTATCTAGGTGATCATCGACCGACTCACCATGTCGGCCCACATCCTACCGATCAGAGAGATGGGTTTTGTAGAGAGCTTGGGAAACCTCTATGTGCAGGAGACTGTGCATCTACATGGAGTACCCTCTATGATTGTCTTTGATCGTGATACACGTTTCACTTCTCGGCTATGTAAGGGGTTGGATGAGGATTTCAGGATGTATCTTTGTTTGATCACTACCTTCCATCCTCATATGGAAGGTTAAAATAAGCAGACCATTCAAACCCCCGAGGACATGCTACGTGCATGCGTCCTCAACTTCGATCATAGGTAGGACAATCACTTTCCTTTGGTGGAGTTTTTATACAAAAACAGATATCACTCCACCATTGGGATGATATCTTTTGAGTAATTACACAGGAAACCTTGCTGATCACCTTTGTGCTGGACTCTCCTAGGGGAGTCAGCACTAGTGGGACCAGAGATGGTACATGCTACCATTGAGAAAGTGCAGATCATGCAGGAGCGGATGAAGACTATACAAAGCAGGAAAAAGTCATATGCTGACAGGATATGGAGACCTCTAGAGTTTGAGAATGGTGACCACGTCTTTCAATAGTTCTTTACCCGACGTGGTTTGCATAGTTTTGGAAGAGGTGGATAGTTATTTTCGAGGTTCATTGGACCCTTTTAGGTCCTAAGAAGAGTTGTCAAGGTGGATTACCGCTTATCTATTCTCCCTCAGTTGCACCGGCTGCATGACGTCTTCCATGTATCCCAGCCGAGGAGATATGTGTGTGAACCATATCACATGATCGACCACAACGAGCCGGACATCGACGATGGGGTGTCATTTTCGGACCTCCAGTTGAGATTGAGGATCGACAGGAGCGGTTCCTTCGTGGGTAGTCGATTACTATGGTGCACATTCGTTAGCAGCAAGGGAACCACCAGGAGAGCACATGGGAGCGAGAGGCTCATATTCATGCTCACTACCCCCACTTGTTTTCCTAATTTTGTGATGTGGATTTCGAGGACGCAAATCCATGAGGGGGGGAGAATGAAATGACCCAGAATTTCCATCCAAATTTTCTTAAATATATAGGAATTTTATGAATATGTGAAAATTGACGGTGCATGATTCTGAGGCAAGGTGTGCTCGAACTAAATTTTTGAACTTTTTTCAGTTATATTGAGTAAATGTGTGAGCAATTTTTTGTAACTTTTTAACAACTACATGGAATTGAAATCTGAGGCCACCATTTAACTCGCAACCCCAGTATTCTCTTTAAAAGGCCTCCACCTCGACCATAGTGGGTCGAGAGTCAAATATAATTTTTGTTTTTTTCGTGAAAGAATGAAATAAATAAAAATGTTATCATTTTTATTTTATTTTTTGAAACCCCTCTGCATGGGTTGTGTTGGTGGGGACAACCAGAGCCTAAACCTCCCATGTGGATGTTTAGAGGTGGGGAACACATGAACTAACCACCATTTTGAATTTAGAGGTGGGGACCACCTGAACCCTCTTAATGGGGGAGAAACCTCTCAACTCTCAGTTAATCCTTTACTCCCAATAAATAGAGCCAATTTACTATTCCAACGTAGTACAATAAATTGTACGAACAATTAATTGGGCCACCCTTTTAATTTGATAAAAATAAAATAACAAGGGAGAAATTTTCACATTTTTTGTTGAATTTGGAGAGGATAACCATTTGGAGGATTTCTCTCTCTAATGAAGAATGTGTTCCCCAATGAAGAATGCCCTACCCAACAATGAAATCTCAGGCCAATGAGGACCTCTTTAATGACAATGAACCGACGATCGAGCTGACACTAAGGTCATCGATGTCCGTCTATCCCCAACGACGTCATCTCTTTCCTCACGACCATCATCAACAAATCTCTGAGGTAGGGGTTTAGTTGTTTATGATTATATATTCCCATGTTTTTCCCTTCTAAAACAAATAATTCTGATCAACTCTCTAACAACATGATACATGGATGATTTATTTTGCGTGTTTTGGAATAATCAATTGCGGGAGGTTTTAGGGTATGACATTATTCATTCATGTTTTTGTTAATATGATTACAACCAATCTAATGTGGAGGGTGCAGGTCAAACAAACATATCTCATTGCCTCTACCGTTATTCTTGAAACGTGTGTCCTTCGCGATGGTAGAAGGAGGCATTGTGCCACGATGACGAAAGGATGCAGCAGCTGGCACGTTGCTGGCCGCGATGAAGGAGACTGACCCACGACTCCTCAGTTCCCCTCAGCCTCTGCGCCACCTCGGGGCCTTGCCCCCTCGCAGCCCTCTACGTCGCCTCGCAACTCCTCACCACCCCATGGCCTCACCGCCATGCCACCCTACGACTCGTCGCCACCCTGTGGCCTCGCCGCCCTATGGCCTCTATGGCCCCTGTGGCCGCGCATCCTCCTCACGTCCTCCGTTGTCCCGCAACCTCTGAAACCTACCCCACACCCCCGCGGCCTCATTCCTCCCTCATGGCCTCTGCTCCGTCTACTGCAGGTCGGGCTGGACCCAGTAGGCCGGGTAAGACCAGACCCGGGCCATCATCGAAATTGTCTCTCTATTGGCCATAACATTGGCACTGGGCATCCGTTTGATCAACCACCTGTAGAGATTTAAATCATAGAGATAAGTGGTGCCTTTGAGTATACCCCACTAGAGATTTGGATAAATTTGGGATACGATCAGGTGGGATCGAGCATGAATCCAACTAGGCCCTCAAGACTAAAAAGCCAATAACTTACAGACCGAACATCCTTTTGACGCACCGTCTATTGTGTTGAGACCCCTTTGACATGGTGGTCCTTTGGGATACCTTTTTTGTTACATAATGGTAGTTGGAGTATCGACCAGTGGCTTGAGGATTAGAACCTTCGTGAGACGATCATGCTTAGTGCGGGAACCCAGTAGCTGGTTGTGATGTGAAGAATGAATAGCGGTCTTATGTGGGTCAACACCAAGCAATCCTGTGTGGGTCAGCACCTAGAGATCCTGTGTGGGTCAGAACCAAGCGATCTTATGTGGGTCAGCACCGAGCGATCATGTGTGTGTCATCACCTAGCAATCATGTGTGTGTCAGCACCGAGCGATCCAATTTGGTTCAGCACCGAGCAATCCTTTGTGGGACAACATCAAGCGAACCTGGGTGGGTGAGAACCTATAGATCCTATGTGGGTTTGATGACGTACAAGTGATGTACTAGTATCCTTCACGGGTTTTCCTCTTAACATAGTAAGATGGTTTAGTAGTTACATATAATAATCTCTACTATTGTACCTATGAAAAAACTGGTGTGAACTAAGTTGGTACCTTGTTGTACATTCCATCATGGTAATATCTCAGTGGTATTATTCTATGCGGTGTACCTGTGTGGTACTTACCATCATCGTATTTCTTTCTTTGTGAAATAGTTTATCTTTGGGATTGGAGTTTGACTCTGTGTTTTCCTCATGATTGATATTGGTATACTTGATAACTTAGGTATATGTATAGGCATATACCAAAGTATGGTTTTAACTTGTTTAAATGCTTTGTGGTTTATCCTTGGTGGATTTTATGAGACCAGTAGTGTATCAGGGTCCCTACTGAGTATCGTTATACTCACCCCTGCACATGCTATGCCTGCAACTTTTTGTGTTTGGTGTAGACGACGGAGAGCGCTGACTGAGGACGAGAGTACCAGGACTGGAGGTATCTTAGAGGTGGACCTTAGACAAGGCTTACCGAAGAGACGACCATTCGAGAGATGTACCTACCCATCAGGTGGGATCCTTGGAGGGTGATCAAGGGAGGTGTTCTAGTTTATTTGTAAGTTCCAGTTGGGCTTGTATTCTAGCCCCTCTTGCTTACTTCACTCACTCTATTTTACTATATTGTTGTTGGTGTTCGTATCTTGTAGTGTGCTTGGTTGTGTGTGTTTATATGTTATAAAGGAAATGCCTTCCCGGTTTTAGGTAATACGCCTTCGGTGCTAGTCGCCAACCCCTATCCTATGGAAGGCGAGCATGGGATAGTCACGGAACGGGCCCCAGGGGATGGGTCGTGATAGTAACATTTGCATCTAACTAACGAATCATTAATAAATATGATGCATGATGAGGTAGAGATAAAATTCTAGAAGTTTTGAGAAGAAAAAAGAAGAGTTAAGAAGCACAGAAATTGTCAAATATTAATTATAAATGAATTTGAAATTTGTGTTTTTAAAAATTGGTTGAGATGTAAAGTAAAATTGGTTTCCAATCAATACCACTTTTTCCTCTCCTATAAATTAATGGTAGAACACGATACTTTGTAATGCTGAATCATTGTTCACATGTGGTGATATAATGAGTGTGATTATGTTTTTAGTATAGAGAAGATGGTTTCTATATAGGGTATTCATTATGATTTTTCTAGATATAACAAGAAGAGGAAAGAGGTTAGTATATTGGATTGAGTCATCAGAACACGATTTTGGAAGAAATCTAAAGTGGTTGAGATTTATTCCCCAATTATTATATTTTTTATATTTTCTAGACTAATGAATTAAAATAGGGTATCAGACTGATCTAACAGACTATTCTATTAGATGGAGCCCTCAGATTGTTTTTTTATACAAAGAACAAAATTCTTGTTTCTATCTGTTGCTGGGTAAGATATTGATGAATTGTGTTTTTATTTTTTTACTAAAAGAGGATGTAGTTGAAGTCAAATGGTAAAATTTTTTGGACTAAATTTTATATGTTTTCTTAACACAATCGAATTTTTTTACATAATATGTGGTAGAATAATCACATGCACTATTGTATGTACCATAATGATGCAGAAGTGTAAGGTTATTTCTTACTTTTCATACCCATATTTTTTTATCGTACTAGATTTTGTTGGATTGGATTATTTAAAATACTTTACAAGGAAAATCTACTGGTATTTATTAGTGATCCTTGTAAATACTTTTATTCCTAGGGATGTTTCAATGATTTGTTTTTTTGTAAGGGGGTTATTATTTAATAGAAGGTAAATGTTTTTAAAAAATAAATCTTACTTATAAGAAAATGTTTCCACATATTGATCTTATCCCCCACTCAGTGGTACATTTATCCTGGTTGGTTTTTTCCATAATCCAAACACTTGAGTGAATTATATTTTCGTAAGAAGACTCAACTATAATATGGTTTTCTTGCCATGCACCTTTGAATTACATAAAAATTATAGAAGCTTATCCACTAGGGTATAAATTTTTCTCTCAAAATAATAATCTATATGATGAAGATACATAGTGAAGAAAGATAGGTCTGTATCTTGGGTTTGATGAAGACTTATCCAGATGATTTTGGAAAACCTCATATCTATAGTCAGTATAATAATGTGTGGTAATCCATGAAACCTTGCAACAAACTAAATATATATATATATATTATAAATATGATCTAGGGAGAAATATTCTCTAATAATGATGATGTGAGTTGACCTCATAAGGTGATTGACTACCACACAAAAGAAATTATACACTTTATATGTGTTGGGTGTGACTGATGATAAAATCGATATATGTTTTTTTTTCATTTCCATTATGGTGTAGATTATTGTTGGAGCATACCATAATAATTTTATCTCTTACCACTATTTTTTTATTCTATGTATCAAGATAAATACTATACAATATCTCTTAGCATGATTTTCCACTATATATACTCTTTATCATAGGTAAGTGGTATGTGATATACCATTTTTATCCCTCAGTTATGGGTTCAAGCCCCAAGGCCTTTTTAGATACTACAAGTTCTCTCCTGGCATGCGAATTCTCCATTTTCTATAACTATATTAATATAACTCCTAAAATATTCATAATTTTTAATATCCCTATAATACCATAAAATAAATGATATGATAAACTGTAAAGGTTACCAATACCTTTAATCACATTCATATTAAATTTAAAGCCATACTTACTCAAATATTTATTTTCAATAAAATATTTAAAATACCAAAGGGTTTTATTTCAATAAATGTCACACAATATATGCTTATAATTGATAATATCCCATCTCATTATACATAAAAATATGTGTTAAAGAAAAATGAATGTATAATCACAATTAAACTCACAAAACCATGATGGTATCCATACCTATTATATCAATCTTACATGAATACATATATTCTTACAAAAGGTAATTCACTCTTCATTACATAAAGAAGTAACTATATTTTACAAAAACAATTCAATTGGAATCTTGGGTTTATCCTTTGATATATTTAATATACAATCTGATTTCCTTATTCTATAATCTAGGTAGAGAAATATAATCAATGCTCAAAATCATATGGAATTTATCTAAAGGATGAATAATAATATTTTCATTGGGCCCATTCATGAAAAATAAAATATATATTTCTTATAAAACGTGGGGAAGAAAATTTCTCTCTAATTGTCTATATTTACTATATCCATTGTAATTGCATAAAATTTCCCCTTTTCATTTTTCTTCATTGGTTTTTACTGGATTATGGACCACATTTTACCTTGAGTTTGGGCATTTATTCAAATACTGAAAAAGATATTCACACCTGAAGCACTGTAGTGTGTGTGGTGCATTATATAGAGATTTCTCTCCATTTTAATCAATACTTAATTTATTTTGATCAATTAAGAATTTATTCACTTTATGACCTTCCATTCCACACATAAAACATTTATTAGTCCAATTTATAAAATTTAATCTTTATTTCTATCCATAATTTAATCATTAATGAATTATCATCTTCTATTCTATATTGTTTTTAGAGTTTCAATTTTATTTTTTATATCTTTTCTTATTAAAAATCAAGTGATTTATTATTAAATACAATCTTCATATCCACATTTATTTTAAAAGGAATACTTATTTTAGCTATTAATGTTCTTTAGGAATAATTCCTTTCGATGACTCCATTATATTCCACTGAAGAATTGATCAACCATTCATTCATTATTGATGATTATACTAGATTATTGTGTCTTATAAAATTTTCATCATATGTATCAATTGATTCATCATGATTTTTTTTATTATGGAAATCCATTCCCATTTTCATATGAAAAATATGAGGATTTTACTTATTAAATAAATAAGTTCCCAAATTAATCCCATTCCATATTGTCAAATACAAATTATTTGAATTGTATAATTGAAAATAGTCCATAATTAATCTGAGTCACCTTCCATATGACTGACTACCAAAGTCATTATATGTTACATTGATCATTGGAGAACGGAAAATATATTTCAATGCTTACTAATCCATATCTCCGAAATAGGTGGAATATTATAACCACTAAAAATGTTGATATTACCTCATGAATTACTTCATATAATTGTTTACCCTCCTCTATTAATTTTTGTGTTCATATTGATTTATATATTAAAAAAATCTTTTGATCATATCTATGATATTTTTGATTCTAACTCCCATAAAATTTGGCTACTCATGAAGAAAATAATTTCACTGTCCTTCAAACTCAGTATTAACATAGTTAATTCAGGATTAACCTATTTACTAAAAAAATTCATAGTGTATGCAAAAATTAACATATCGGGGAACCACATAATCCTAAAATATATCACATATACGATGTATAAATTGTGAATCATTCTTTTAATTCTATGACACATTAGGTTTAATCAGGGTCACTCTTTGTCATTATTCAAATTATTCATGATGGATCTTAATGAGTTTTTGAATTTGTCGAAAATATCCTTCGGGAATTTCAGACCAGGTGTGAAGAAAGTTGTATTTTCTTACACTGGGTGATGATCAGGTATAGATCAATACACCATTTTAGATATATTACCTCTATCTACCTCTATTTTAGAGCCATATTCACTTTATTGTCTAGAATGGTATACAATTCCATATAAACCTCCCACTTTATCAATCATGAAAATTCTAAGAAATTTTCCTAAACTTTGACTCAACATTAGACATATCCTTACACATATACCTTTAAATATCATTAAAAATATCCATAGGTATCTCACCATACATTTCACATCATAGTTTTAAAAGGATAAATAAACCTATTCTATAATACCATCTATAGTGACACATGAATTTCATATATAAATATTACATATTTTATTTGAATATTCATTCAATTACAGAAAAACACACAAGAATATGAAATAGGTATAATTAATTTGGAGATATGGAATCATATACAACTGGTTCATAAGGGAGATACATCATTACCCACTATGTTTTTCCTAACCGGAACCCTTCTAGGAAATATCATACAAAATTACAATAATCATTACATGGGAAAATGAACAATAAAAAGGGTGATATAAAATTCTCAGTATTTTTATGAATGCGAGATATCAGTTATGGAATAATAATAACATGTTAATAATGTATAAAGAACATTATGTTTACATTTTAATAACATCCCCTACTTGTAATTGATAATTATTGTGAGTCGTGTCATAAATCATGGTAGTACATAAGACATAAATAAAAAAGGAATCAATGGATCATGAGCCATGAGATCATAACATTTCCATAATATAAATATTTTAGGCATACATATAGGTAATGAAAATAATTTCATTGGTAGTTCATTTTCCTTTTCAATGACTATCATTTTGGAATGGTTTCACTTATCAAACCTTTATAGTTGTCAAAGATAAATCCTTTTAATATCATAGTGGATAGAGTACCTTACTGATTAGGGTTCAATATCTATATTAGCCTTTTTATATATTGAGATGTCAATATTTACCCAAATAATTGGAGATAGATATAGGTCCCACACATAACATAATGAAATCATACAAATGTGTTGCACGTTATCATAAAACATTCATTATATCACGATCCATGAAATGTTATTTTTTTTAATAAATAATACATCATAGAATAACTTGTCTGAAAAAAATGGATTCATATCCATTTCATCATTTCCTTATACCATAAATAACGTAAATTTAGTGGGTTTTCATAAGAATTTTATCATGGTATAACCCGTGGAAATGAAACGGGTTACATAAAAATAATATAATCATAAATGTAAACCATTCCAAATTTTTTTAATCATATTAGGGGATCATATCCCTTGAAAATAATATGTAAAATAAAATTATGTAATATGTTATGGAATATTATTTGGAAATATACCTTGGACAATTTATTGAAGAAAATAACATTTTTATGAAAATCACTTTTCAATACAAAAAAATAGATAATAAAATTTGAAAATACATTTCCGTGAATATAAACATGATCACATATAATGTAATATATAATGAATTTTTTTCCATATTGTAGGAAATTCTATACATATATTACCAATTAAAATAATGATTCCTTTAACATTATTGGTAAATGACAAATGGGCCATGTTTGGAAAATTACATGAATATTCCATTCAAAATATATTATAAAGAGAATTAAAAATGGGTATATATATATTTAATAAATCATTTTTAAATTCATAAAAAAAATTGAAATCATTTTTATAAAATAAGGAATTGAATGGAAAATTATTGTTTATGAATTATAAAAATAATTATTATTTTTATAAAAAAATCATTTAAACACTTGAGTACATAAAGAAGATAAAATGAAAGGGAAAAATTATTATATCATGCAATAAATATTAGATAATAAAATTTATGAGTTTTATGAGATACGAATCATAATATTTAATCATTGAAATCCTATTCATAAATAATCGCAATAAACGTTGGGGATTTATCATAAAACCATAATCTATTTGCTAACATTGAATAATAAGACTAAGGAAATAATATATTTTAATTAAAATTAAAATATCAGGTGTGAAAATAAATAAATTATATTAAATTTCAATGGGGTTTGTATATAAAACTAAAAAACAAGATTTTTGAATAACATAACATATGACTCAAATAAAAAAAATTGTGACAAAAATACTTAATGGATTTGGTTCCTTTTGAAAACAAAAAACCATAAAATTGATATCCTATAAAGGATATTTAAATCCTAATTAATTTCATGATAATAATAATAACATACTTCTATGGTCAGTATATACACAATATGATAGAAAGATGTGTTAAATATGAAATATGTCTCAAAGAAGTAAAAAGTGAAAGAGAAATCCCTTACCTTTAGTCTCAATATTATTCATATAAATATAAAACACTAGTATAATAAACGTAATTTTATTATAAAAACATTACAAAATAATACTTATATATATGATAAAATATATGATGAACATATACCCTTTTATTAATTGTTTATTAATAATTACTTGTTAAAATTATTGTTCTGGTAATAACTTCTTCATTATTCAAATATGTTTTGATTTTTTCCTATGTTATTATACTGATCAAGGTTGCATAATAACCATAATATTTACCCTAATATAAAGTTAATATATATTCAATATATAATTATGTATTATTTCCCCCAAAATATTGAGATATACGGTGAAATATATCGTTAATGGAGACAGTAGGCCACATATATGCATGAAAATTTCTTCCATTTTCTTAAAGGTTGGAGTGAATGAAATTTGAATACTATATTAAAATTATATAATAATGTTTATATCATATTTATAACATATTTTTACATAAATATATACTTATTAGGTTTCGTGTAAAGCGTATGTGAGAAACGAATAACATCGCTTCGTATGGCGGTAGTCCTCCATGCACACAAAAAATGTTATTGTAATCTGATGGAACGAAAAGTAAGAAATAAATCATTATATAATTATTTCATAAGTAAATAAATATCAAAAATGTATTGTATAATCAATAAATCCCCCATAATATCTAGTTGTGTGAGGTGTTGATAGAGAATGAATAGCCTCAGTTCATGAGGAGGTAGTCCTCTATACACATGAATGTTGATTTTATATCACATTTGAAGGAAAATGTGATGGTTAAAGGTCATTACATTAAGATAAGAACATATAAATGTATTCATGATAATTTGGTTATTATATCAGCATGTTTTAATAATAATTAAAGGAGGTGGATTATAAAATAAAACAAAATGGACGGTTAGAGATGTTACCACTTCATCGGACAACATATTTTGGATTACACCCAAATCCATATTAGAATATATTCGTAAGCAAAATAACTATTATTGTACTATAAGATGGAATTAAGGATGTTATTTTATAATTTATTTTAATGAACTTGTGTGAATTGGAAGAGTTAAGAGGAATGAACAGGGTGTGACCTTTTATAGGTGAGTTGAGTGGCACACTTGTACTTTTGAGGAAAAAAAATATCAAAAACTTTATTGCATGAAATATTGATCTAAAATATTATATTATATTAAAATATAAATAATATGTTTCAAATATTGTTTCAAATTTGGTTATGAATATTTTTATATGCTATTTTAAACATTATCATCTGATTTTAACCATTGGTAAATTGATTTCTACCTTAACCGCAATAATAAATTTTTACTGTTTATACTAATAGTTTTTATAAGACAATAATGTTAAATTATTATAAAATACAATCTATAGTGATTCAAAATATGGAATTCATTTATGAAAATTCCTTCTTAATAAGTGGAAAAAGATAATTAAAAATTATTCCTTATTTTTTGATGAAAAATAGTTTTTCAATTTGAAAATAATCAAAAGTATAAAATGATATAAATTAAAAATATAATATTAAATTGATTACATTTAACTAAATTTGAATAATATACATATATAATTAAACTAATTTTACTTTTAAAACAATATTAAAATTATTTTTACAGTTTTAAATGGTTTAATATATATGATAATTCTTAATAAAAACAAATACTTTCAGTATTAGTGAAAAATTTATTTTCAAAAAACAAAAACAAAAATTATCAACCTAATATAATTTATACATGTAGATATAAAAATTTAATGTCATATCGTCAAAATAATATTATAAAAATTTTAATATACTTTTTATTACTTTTCTAAAAAATGATATATAAAACATATTGTTGAGAAAATAGTATTTCCGAAATATATAATGTCATTTATAAAAAAAATTATGTAATCTCTATCAATGATCATTATTTATATATAATAATTTGACATAATATTTAAAAAAATTATCACTATTTATAATAAGATATTTAATTTCTAGGTTTTAATGTTTATTTAAAATAATAATTTTATATTATATAACGATTTGTTAAAACTCAGGGTCGCGTGTAGCTAAACACAATGTTGTTTGTAAAAAAACTATTAAGGAAATTTAATTTTTTTCAAAATAATAATAATTAATAATAATTGGGGTTTTACATTATCTATCATTAGTTTTATATCTTCTCAGTTCTTCATCGGTTTGTCTTTTCGATACCAACAACCTGAACTAGAATGAAATAGAATGCATCTTAGTTGTAATTCAACATTTTGAAAAATCAGTTGGAATGTTACCCAAGAAGACAACATATGTAACACATTATCTATTGAAGATTATTCTTTCTATGATGATATATGATAAGCTCTAGATAAGGATCATATACCAGTGGTTTATTAGCCTTTAACCAGACTCTTATACCCCATTAATATGTTAAATTATGAGGGGATAATTTCCTACATCTATTATAATCTTTGGGAAACATTCAACCACATCACCTGCACACACATGATATATACTAAAATCAATGATCATTTCAAGTTACTCTATTTATAGTAATAACATGATAAATATTCCTTATTGAATAGTTATATTTTTATTACGTTTACATTTTATTTTGACTATGTAAAGAACCCCACATCTGGAAATTATAATTAATTCCTATAATGAACGTGGGTTGAAAATAGTTGAGTAATTTGAATGGAAATTAAGGATACATTAGGTCAACTACAAATATGATATTTTTAAAAATAACATAAAATTATACTTATATTCGTTCAGTTACTACAAATAGGACTTTTGTCGCTCAAAATCTATAAACTCTTTGAACAATCAATTGTTGTCACCTCAAATATCATCCCTCTGGGTGATCTTAAATGAGAAACGATAACTTCATATTGATCTGAGATCATTACCAATTTCCAAATATGAAAGGTGACATGCATGATGGAATTATAAAATAAATTTTTTTAAGTATTATATTCCATAATTAATTATTAATGTGATATCTATAATGAAAACAGACTAATAAGGATGAATTTATTTTTTTCATTAATATTATCATCACCTGATTCTTTGTGGAGTATGAATAGCGTCATTTGTTACACCAATATCATACCTATGGAAATATAATCGTAATTTTTTAAAAAGAATTAACTCGACCAACCCTTCTTATTTAACCCTTCAATCCATATGAAACCCTATTATTACTATATATTCACTAAAACAAATAGTTTTTTATAGGCTATAAGATTATTTATTAATAAAAATACTTCATTCACCTCCTTCTAATCATCAATTAAAGGCTACCTGGGATACTATCTTATAATCACATACTATGTAGATAAATTGTATACACCAACTTCCTCCATATCCCACTAAAGGTAATGAAAAATATGAAAATACAATAGAAAATATACAAGGTTTTAGATCTTACCCATAATCTCATTGATATGATAGTAAAAGATAAAGACCATGGTTACAACTCATTATTCAATGGTCTCTTGTACATTAAAGACTTTAATGATTTTAGAACCAATGGAAATGTTTCAGTAAATTTTTTATTGACTGAGCCTACAAGTGACAATGGGAATATTTTACATTATGAAAATGGGGTAAATAATAAGTAATTATCCAGAATGAGTGACATTAATATTGTATAAACTAGATTTAATTGTTGCATCATTCATGAGGTGGCTCAGACATGCACTTTCAGGGCCAGTACTAAGAAATAATCAATTAAATATAAAATTTGATACCGTGTGAAATGAAGTGATATATAATTTTATATACATTAAATGGTTTTCATAATGTAACCATTACATTTCACAAATACTCAAACAAACCTAGAAACCGATAGGTTTAGTATATTGAAATATTAGACATATAATGGTCGTATTTTTCATAATTTCCTCCACACCACTAACAAAATTCTATATAATTATTACTTCCCTACATAAAACTTCATGTAATTTAATTGGGAAAAGGGAAACAAAAGATGGGGTTAGAACAAATAGTCTATAAGTGGAACTTATCATCACGTTACAATAGGGTCAGATCATAACCATATGAAAAAAAATTAACAACACGTAAATATAAGATACAAATGATCATGTTATGACAAGAGTTGTTCATATATTATGAATAAAGAATATGTAATCTCAATAGTACAACACATAAAAGGGAATAATATAGAATACTGATCCGATAAAAAACATGATCCATGTTTAATAATCCTAGTCATTTAACATAAAAATTATTCATGGAATAACAGTGAATTATTTGATAAATAAAATTTGATAAAAAAATTAAATTTTTTTTAATGAATTAAAATCTTGTGACACATTATATGCTAGATCACACATAACTTAATGTGTCAAATTATTTACTTGATCATCATAGATAATATCCAATTAGTGGAAGTAGGATCATAATGTGTATCCCATTTTTATTTTGTGAGATATAGAACCTTAAAAAATCATTATTGGGTGATATGAAACCCCACTCATACACATTCTTACTTATTAATTCAAAATGAAATCCATCATATATCATAACCTGAAATAAATGGAAGTAAAATGGGTGTTGAGTAATTTACCAATGGTATAACATAAAATTAAATCAAGAATAAAATTATTTGAAAACAATATATAACCACCAAAAAATTATTATTTCATTAGAAAATATTGAGGTTGATCAATTACATATAACTCCA
This sequence comes from Viscum album, assembly GCA_963277665.1. Lineage (NCBI taxonomy): Eukaryota > Viridiplantae > Streptophyta > Magnoliopsida > Santalales > Viscaceae > Viscum > Viscum album. The sequence continues at coordinate 810,253,372 of OY728122.1, read as the reverse complement.
TTGGGGTTGTATCCTTTGGAGTTTGAGTGTAAAATGTATTAAAAATCATAGAATAATATTTCATAAAACATTTTAATCCTTTTTTGTAAAAATATTCTGTTACATATCCATTTTGAAATTTATTTCAGGGAATGTAATATGATAAAAATATTTAAAAACCAGTTTAAAATAAAACACAGTAATATACCTTAGAATATAAATAATATTTATTTAAAAAAGGATAAATGTAATATAAAATATATGATAATGAAAATCATTTCCTATTTTAATATTTTTAAATATCGTTATGAAAACCCACATTGTTAAAAGGATAGTAAAAAAGTATTTTAAATAGATCTAGGATGACAATAAATATTATATGAGTTAATAAATATTTATATTTAAAAAATTAATGGGTAACATTTATAGTAATCAATAATTTGAAATTGATGTGAATGGAATTATTGGTTAGGATGTGAATTAATATTAAAATCATTATGCTTTTATAAAAAGTAAATTCATCACCAAAAATATTGGATCTAAAAATTAATTTTCAAAGTATAGGAAGAAAAATTTTAATATAATAAAATATTATGGTTGAATAAATAATATTATATCAACGATTATAAATAAAAAACATTATTACTCTATATAAGAAAAAAGAGTAATGAATGACCCATATGTTTAATATCCACATATATTAAATCTATTTAACATAATGTATAATAAAAATAAATATTATTGTAAAATATTTCGTAACCTTATTATTATTTATAACATTTAATATTTTTGAATTATTATATATCATTATACAATAATTAACTAGTTATTTTTATTTTCATCCTCAACTATTATAAATTTCCATATTTTCACACATGTTATGAACGAGGGATGTACAATTATTTTTTTGATACCACGTCCATTAATTTCAGACCCTAAAGGATGTTAAATTCAATTTTAATGATTTATTCTTACCCATTTTATTTTGATGTAAACTACAGTCATGGTTCATGATAACATAATTCATAATGAACATCGTTGATGTAATTTTCTATATAAATAGATTATATTATACTGATTGTAAAATTTTCTACCATAATTTTTGAACTATATTAATGTAATAAATATCACATTATTATAAAATAAACCCACACACACATACAAACACACATATATATACTATAATTAGACATTTGTGGTGGTTATGGAATATAAAATACATCATTCATTGAGGTTTTTATCCACACGCACCACAAATAATTACTTTAAATATTTAAATAGTTAATAGGAAGGAATACATTTTTATTCCATAAATATAATAAAATTTAATTATACAAATGATAATGATAAAATTGATTTTTCCTATGTAGAAATTTTTTTAATTTGTAAGAAAAATAATGATCAAGAAAAAAGGGAAAATTGTGATTTAGAGTTTTTACCTTTCTTATCGTGTCAAGTTCTAAAGCCTTTATAGAATTGACTTTCGGTAAGAAAAATACCTATGGAAAATCGGTGATATAGCAGGGTAAATATTTTCATTTAATTTATTTTAGTTAAAATTATTTCTGGGTGAGGATAAATTGGATGGTGATATGTTATTTTTATAGGTTAAATTGGTAATATCATTTTTAAATATTCATTACATTATATTAAAGGAAATTCAATTTCAATGGAATGTGGCTATCAAAATGAGAAATAATAGATATATATATAAGTATTGTTTAACAAAATCACATAAAAAAATAATGGATAATATTTGAGATATTGTAGTCCTCCCCCCCCCCCTTTAATTGGATATTTTAACATAATTTACATTTAACATGGTAATTTTTTTTAAACATGAAAATTTATTTTTATGAGTACAAATTTAATTTATATAATTAAATATATTTTAGTTTCATAGTAAAAATATGAAATCCATTTTATAATTTCAAATTCAAAAAAGTGAAAAAAATTATTCTAAAATTAATAAATGTATAATGTGTATAAATAAATTTAGAAAATAGATATAACATAGGTTCAATGATTCAAACATAGGATTATTAGTGTTTAAAAGTATTATTAGCATAATTATTTTAATTATTAATCAATTATTTGGTCATGAAAAAGATTACATAAAGTTTTTATTCATGGTTTTAATGATCCTGACCTTTCTGAAGATACATCATAATCATTTTCATGGAGTATTTTAAACATGTTTTGAGCATATCATGGTTTTAATTTCATTTGGGGTTAGCCTAGGTAAAATTGGAGATGTTTAAAATCTGTTGGGTCTACAATCGTTTGGAACATGGTTATGGAGAATCATGATGTTTCCCCCTGGAAACTGTGTTCCCTATTTTTTTGATACATAAGGTGGTGCACGATTGCAACAAGATTTATCCAAAACCTAAGGAATTACTCTGAAAATATGTTCCCTCAAATAGTGGGTATTTTCACATTGGGAACATGGTTTTTTAAACTATACACCACATATGAATAACTATGTGACCCCTAAGGTGAGATGCACAGTTTGGAAAACCATTGTCCCTTTCTTGAGAAGCGTTTTGTGTGTGTTTTTAATTATTTAAAAATTTATTTTAAATTCTTAAACCCATGAAATTGACAATAATTAACCCCCTGTAATCCCTAACTTAATTATAATTATTTATGATCTCTTGAGAGGATTCCAATTCTCATCTAACACTTTTCATAGGGAATTGAAGATCTAATTTATGGACCAACTTCCCTTTGTAAAGTGGTTTCATCACTGATTCATTCCCCCTATCTCTTGTCCCAAATTCTAGATTATGATGAATTAGTTTTCCTCCATATTTTTTGTTTTAAATATATGATTTTTCATAACTTATTTTTTTTGATATTGATAAATGGTTTAATTTTATATCATCATTTTTTTCTTGATCATTTTTCTTCAATTTGGTGATCCTGGTTTGGAAAACGTCCATCAATGTTTTTTAGGGGGGTGATCTAATTTAAAATTACCACCATCTTTATTATAATTACGAGTGTGTATTTTTTAAATTAAAATTTCCACATTGGTAAATTTCATTTAACAATTGAATTAATTAACTGATCAATGGGATTATTAAATTTTTTGGGTAATATGATCATGGAATTTGATTATTTGTGGGTTTTTGATATTAGTTGATTAATGTGATTAGGAATAGGTTAATAATGGTAATTGAGGGATTTTTGGACTAAACATGAGGGTTTAATGGATTATATGATAAAATTTGGATCAATAGTTAAATGGTGGATTGTTAATTGATGAACTGTGATTATTGTGGGAAATTGAAATGGACCGGTATGATGAGAATGTTTCATACGAATGATAATGATGATTAATCTCGATGAATTTGATATATTATATATATGTGGTTGGATGATACATGAGGTGTTAGATAATGAACGATTCTACATATACCCATAGGGTGTCAAACATGTTCTTCTAGGCCCCAATGCATGAATGTGAATATTAATGAATGGGATAGAGACTGATACACTAAATACCCATGAGGTGTGGGATAGATACTTATGCTTCGAATACCCATGGGGTTCCAGACATGATGTTTTTGGCCCCAATGCATGAATGTGAACATTAATTTATGGGACTGGGTTTGTTCCTCAAAATTACAATTATGGGTGGGAAAGGGACTCAAGTTCAAAATTCCAATAGGGTAATAGACATGATATTATAGAACCCTCGATGTTAGAATTGGACTGGTGTTTCCTCTATTTGTGTTATGAAATTGTTTTAAAATATAATAATGAAAACCCATAATATAAGTATTTATTATTCACTATATAACATGGTTTATAATCATTCATGGGATGAATCATGTTTCATCGGTTTTTGTGTGATTGTGAAACTAGGGTTTTATGTGGTCAAAGATAGAATGATTTGATGCAATTTTTTTACATATTTATTTTAAATTATTCAATATAAAACACACACTATATTACAAATTGGATTACATTTTATTGGTTTTTTGTCATAGCCTACTAAATTATACAAAAACACTACATGAGCTTCTGGATTGGTGTCTGAAAATATTTCATGTGTGGAAAATATGATAAGTTAATGTTCCCTATGATAGATGGAAGAGTTGGGATAAATCATGGATTAGGGAACCAGAAATGGGGTCAGGAACCTCAATAGAGTTGTTAGTGAGTTTTTTTATTTTCATTTAACACATTCCACATATATTTCTTGATATATATACTATATTTGGTTGGTAATGGTTTTTTGTTTTCATTATCAGGTGATATAGATTTGTATTGGATATGGTACATTCATGTTATTTATTATCAACATTAGGATATTGTTTTATCTATTTTCACTATTGTGAGCCTTCAATAAATATTGTATAGTAACCCCATAATATATACTTTATACCCTCCCTACTATTCCATAGCCTCTAGAATATGGGGAGGCTCCCTTGAGGTCATGTCACTATGTAGCTCACGAAACCAACATGTGGTACCTGTGCTGAGAAATTAAAAAGTTTAATCAAATAAAATTTAAATGTTCTTATAATTGTTCATAATATTTTGGAATAGTAGACATGTGACTTTGATGAGTTAGTCCTTGGTCAAGAGCTCAATCAGTTGAATAGTTGACACAAATTCTGTACATTGTTTAAATGAAAATTATATTCCTTACTTGTGTAATTCAAATGAAAAATATTCCAAATATGAAATTGATAATTTAAAATAATGATAAATGTGGTAATAAGAAATGAATAATTGTTTTTCTAATGAGAAAGTTGATCAATGAAAATGTTTTACCCTATGTTATCCATGACCTAGATGATGGATGATTGAGGGTAGTGATAATTTCTCAGTTTCGACCTTGTTTTGAGTTTCTGGAATGACCTCTTATGGATTTTTGGGAATCTGTTTTTTAGTAAATGTGATAATGATGTATTATGTGCCCTAATAAGTTATTTATTGTAATTTTACAGATATTATTCCATGATGATTTTTATTTATAGGAATTTAGGAGTACATGGATTAATATGTTCCTCCATCAGTGGAACCTAGGTCTCAATTAGTTTTGGGGTGTGGAAGATAGAGACCAATTATCTAAAAACATTGCTCTCAATATATAGATTGTGTAATATATCCCATGGAGGTTTGTGTGAAACATGTCAACCTTGACATGGGAGTTCCAATTATAGAACCCTCTAACATTAACTAGAGTGGGAGGACCTGAGGATGGAAAGTTCTTAATTGAGTCTATCCTGTCAATCCTTGACCTCATAGAGACTCTAAGTAGGAAGAGATTCAAACTAGCTGTCTATATGTTATGTGGTTATGAAAAAAGTTGGTGGGACATCCATACATGGGAGGAAAATCTAGAGAATATGGAGTGGAATGAATTTCAGGATATGTGCTTGGAGTAGTTTTACCCTATGATTCTTAGGAATGAGAGTTCATTTTAGTTTATATAGTAGTCCCAATGGAGAATTTATCTGATGGAAAATGCTGGATGCTTTACTGATTTGAAGAACATAGTTCTAGAATTTGAAAGGGTTGAATTCATGGCAATAAAAAATTTAAAAATTGGGATTAAATTTAAGATTATGTACCATATTAAAATCATTAGTTTGATGAATTTTCCAGAAGTGGTTAATAAATCTCTCATATCTTATGGGAACCAGAAAGAGGAATCTAGTGCAGTATATGTGGTTGCTTATGGATGACCAGGAGGTAAGCCTTATTATAGTTGGAATCATCACATTGCAAATTTCAACATGGTAGATGGAAACTGGAGTGGCCATAGGGAAGGATTAGTTACTCATTACAATACTCGAGTTCTCTTCCACCAGTGTGTTTTGTAAAGTCAATTTTTTAGATGGTTCCATTGATAGTCAGTAGAGTGAAGAGCATGGGGTAGGATAGGACATCTACAAAGGTTTTGTATAAACCCTCATATTATTGGTAGTGAAGTGGAACCAAGTAGTTTCAAAACACAAATATTAAGTATTATACCCCATATTAATTTTCGAAATGGAGATTTAAAAGCAATGATAGTCAAGAAAGTGGAGGAAGTACTTCTAGGAAAGAGAACATATATCACTTGGGTGGTGTAGCTCTGAAAAATCAAACTTCATCATAGGGATGTGGGGTAATACATTTGCATACAGTTCACCAAACAACGGTTGATAGTGAGGCTAGACTATTGACAATTAGGGGTTATAATTTTTGGGATTCTATGATTTCTATTGCCTTATTTGATATAAGTCCCTCTTTTTATTTTAAATATGAACAATTTTTGATTTATTTGATTCATGTTGTTGAGTTCTTTTTTCAGGTTATGATTATTGACACACTATTTGGGGTATGACCGAGAGACATATGCTTATGTAAATGGAATTCTCTAGTGGTTATGGAGTATCATTTTAATTTGGATCTCTATAAACTTGATATACGAGGATTTGGACTGATTTTTTTGTATGAATTGGTTAGTAGTGTATCTATCCCTCATTTATATTCACTGTTTAAGATTTAACATCATGTATCCTAGGGGTAATAATTATTATCATTATAGAGAATGGGAAATTCAAGAAGGATGTGTAGAGGAAATTTATCATTATCTAGGGGAGCATACAACCAATGATTTATGTATTATACTTGACAACATTGGTGAAAATAATTACATATTTCCTCATATAGTGGACTGGTTTCAAGACATGTTTCATGATGGATTCTTAGGGCTTCCACCAAAGTGGGATATTGACTTTATAGTTGATTTCATTCATAGATTTTTTCATGTTTCCGTTCATACTTATAGAATGGAATAAATAGAGGTTTAGGAACACAATAATCAGTTGGGGGAGTTAGTGGATATGGGTTTTACCTATTCGAGTACGTCACCCTGGAATTCTTTATTTTTGATTTCTGATAATGATAATTGGATATTATGCTTATGTATTTATTATGAGAAATTGAACAAGATAATTTTGAAGATCTGATATCCTATTCAATGTATAAATGATCTATTTAACTATATTAGAGGATACTATGATTCCATCATGACTTATATTATAATGGTGTATAACTAGATAATATTTATACCTTCTCATATAACATGAAAAACTTTTAAAAGTTGGTATATCCTATAAAAGATCATTGTGATTCCATTCCAGCTAAAAAATTCTTCAGTAGTTTTTATGGCCTTGGTGAAAGGAATCTTTTTCCCATACATGGTTTAGTTTTTGGAAATTTTGTTGTAGAAGTTTTCGTGTACTCTATGACTCATGAATATCATGTTCAACTTCTTTACATTGTCCTAAGTACCTTGAAAGAGCGCCGTCTATATTTAAATCTATCTATGTGTTAGTTTTGGATTAACATAGTACATTGAATGGGTCACATAATCGTAGATGAAGTTGTGTTAGTGGGCCTAGAGAAATTTTAGGATGTGGTTTCTTGGGAGCATCAAAGGAATGTTTTTGATATTTAATTATTTCTGTGGTTACGAGGATATTATTGAAGGATTATCATAGAATTTTATAATTTTGTAGTTCCACTATTAGTTTTAACAAAAATGTAATTTCATATTAATAGTTTGTGACATGTGAGAATTTTTTCTATTAGTTGAAAAATCATTTGGCTACTCTACGAATTTTCATCCTACTAGAGCATAGTGTGGAGTATACGTTGTTTTCTGATGCATCTGGAATTGGACATGGAGTATTGTTTATGTAAGGGGATTAATTTGTAGCATATGGGTCACAGTAGTTGAGGCCACATGAACTAAATTACAATATATATGATCTCATTCCAGCTATGGTGGTTTATTCCTTGATGTGTCAGTAGCATTATGATTTGGGTGAAAATATTACTATGTACACCAACCATAATAGAATAAAATATATATTATAACAATGAGAATTAAATATCTAGTAGAAGATATGGGTTGAGTATATGTATTCAATTTATTTTGAGCTAGCATATACACTTGGGAAGGGAAATAGTGTTGTTGAGTCCTTCGTTATGAAAACACCAACTAAGTCATTCTAGGAGTATACTTTTGAGTGGAAGATGATGAAACTTCTATCTGAGCTTCATGTTGTGGCTCGGGAGGTCGAGAAGAATATGACCATCATATCAATATCTTTGGAATCTTCACTTTTGAAATGGAATAGGGAGAAGAAATATGTGGATCAAATGTTTATAGCCCTAATTGGAATCCTTGAATTTGGGGAGTCACCTTCAGATTGGGCCATTGATAAGGATGATGTCATTTATTTTAGGAATTAGCATTTTGTACCAATGAGTACACAAGGGGAGCTAATCGATGAGATTAAATACTCAAAGTGGTTAGTTGTTTCCATTGAATTAGCATTCATGTCCATGTGGTTTATTATAGGGGTATTAATGCTGTAAAATCATTAGCACTATGTACAACATCCTTAAACGGACTCCAATGTGTTTTTTCATGGAGCTAGAAAGGCCCAATGGCTCCCATGTCAATTATTCATGGACCTACCTTCCAAAAGAGTAAATTCATTGGATAACTTGGATATCAACACATATGAACTCATATTGGTTGAGTGAATGAGAATTCAGACTCATCACACCAATTTAGGGTGAACTATTTTTACTTTCAAGACTCTCTTAATGATTTAGGATATACTAATGAATCCATGGTTCTTCCACAATTATGCATACACATATTTACTTTAGTTAATGATCCATTATGACTGTGAATGGGTTTGGAATCATTTTTATGTATTTTTGGATCCCTATCAATGGTAATAATTTATGGACAAATCAAATATTTTTTGGTCATTTACTTGGACAACGTTGGTTTTATGCAACATGGTGAGGCACTGAGGATATTACTATCATTTAGGGGGATGAGTGTTTTTTTATATCTGTATAAAAATGATAATATGGTCTTCATAAATATCCACATGATGGTAATTAGAAACCACATAGATTTGAAACACTTAACAGGACACATATCCTTTTATGGTTGTGTGGAAAGAGCCCAACCATACAGTTTAATGTCATATTGAAAGGGAATCTATTTGAGAGATTCCTAGTCAAATATGGTGTGGGAGTTACACAAAAGTGGCCCAAGGGGACCAAAAGATATTTGGTATTATGAGTGGGTATGACCCTTCTATGAATATGGCCCAAAGAACATTTTGGTGGATTTGAGCATTGGTTGTGGACTATAGAGTGGCTTCCTATGAATCTTAGTTACATTGGAATCGAATCCCACATAGTTTTTTGTTGTTGGAGATTATAAAGGGAATCATACCGAGGGTCCTAAAAGGGATATTGTCTCTTAGGAGGATATTCCCCTATTAATTATTTGGTTTGGAAGAAATTAGGGTAGATTTGATCATTAGGTCTGATCCTCAGAGAAGCTTCCTATGTATCCCAATTAGTTGGGAATCAAATACCATTTAGTTCAATATGTTTCAGATTATTCATGGAACATTCCCATTTAACTGGTGGTTTGGGAATACATCTATGGATATGGTCTATATATTTGATGTTTTGATGGGTCTTATACAGAATTGGGAGCCCATTTTGTTGCGGCAAAGGCATGGAAGATACCCATTTGAATTCATGTGGATCTGGTAGATGTCTTGATCACCACTAACCTCTAAAACCACATGGTTCTTGACATATTTCAGAAACAAAATGAATTATTGGATTTTAATATCACATGATCCACTCTATCTTTAAATGGATGAGGTGCTGAAGCCTAATGGGAGAGGGAGATGGATTTGGATGTGCTTGTCTCATATTTTTATTTTTATAATCTGTATAGTCATATTTTATGATCTATTCAAATACCTCATAGTAAGATTAATAGTGGAGAATAATTTCCTCCTCCTATAAGAATTGATAGAGGCTTACTCTATTTGAGATTCCCTAAAATCGGTTCTTGTGGAAGGGGTATCATTTCTTATCAAATTGAAAGGAAAGTGTGATCCCCTCTATATATGCCCAGAACAGAGAGATTCATTACTTAACCCAAATCCAGAACCCTCATTACCATGGGAATGTAAACTGAAGGATATTTCGGGGTTCCCTATACTATGGATGTTAATCATGTAACATCACTTACCACAGTTATTTAAACATGAAAATACGTGCTCATTTTCCTGATGACTTTACAATATAAGTTAGGTGGATTTGGAAGGGGCTTCAGTTTGACACCATTAGACTACTTCATGAAGGGGTCACCATGGGGGCTGAAGACATAAAAAAGGGAATGTTATGGGCATGAAATTATATTTCCCTAGGAGTCCCCATTCTATGTAGCAGGTTATTAACTAGGAGGATGATTATTCTATGTAGCATGTTGGTGTGTGGTTGTGGGTACCGTCTGTGAAATATTTTACAACATGGACTTGATTTATTCCCAGGATGCATTTTTCTATGTGATACTAGGTACCTCCCACATAAAATGTTTCTTTGGGGAGATGAATTCCATCCACATAGAATTTTTTTATGTGGTGTGGGTTCCACTTACACATTTTTTTGCTATGTTGGGTGATTGTCCGTAAAGTGGGTATAATGATTCCCCCTTATAGATTTTTTTAAAAAAATAAATTTTAGGTTTACATCTTATTATTTACTCCATATTTTTTTACAACAACATTTACATATTTTGAAATGATAGGGAGGCTTTAGATTTTACATTTCCTCTTTGATCATCTTCTTTGCCTCCCTTCACTTCAGTCTCCTCTATCCATTCTCTCTTCTTTATTTTTCTTTTTTCTTCCCAGTTCCCCTAGGGGTGTATTAATAAAAGAGAGGTGGGACTAGTTATCACCATGGCTGGTCATCCTTATTGGTTTATGTGACTCTTTTATGGGATCACTTGAGGGGTTCCCCAACCCATGAAGGAATTATTCCATATGGATTATCCCTTCATTGAGGGAGGCCATAATTTGATATGGAGTAAATCAATTTATCGGTCTAGAAAACCACATTTTTTTCACATGCGTGGGTTGATGGTACTATCTCACCTCATGAATTATTTTAGTTCACGGAAGATAATCATTATTTGGTGAAAATATCATCACCTAGGTCCCGTAAATGTCTTTGGTTCTATTTGTAGTTGTATGTCGTTGGTCTCATCCCAAGAACTACATAGTTTGTAGGTAACTTCATGAAATGGGGAAATAAAATGAAAAGTAGAAACCACCAATGAAATTTTTACTTTTTCATTTCATCCCATTTTATATTTCACTAAATATTATTTTAGGTTTTTATTTCACACTTTTTTGAGATTGATTGAATTAACATCCTCCTGAATAAGGATTTTTAGTACCCAAAAAATCCCCTGACGGAATGGGGTTTGATCTAGATAAGAGTTGGATTTTCCAATATAGAAAGTGGTCTTGTTTTTATTAGTTTTTTCATTTTGATGGTGGACCCACAATAGAGGACCATGCCTATAAATTGGGTCCCATCACATTTGTAATTTTTTTCTTCAAAAAACATTCTTCTCTTCACGTTCCTGATTTGATATTGCTTCAATGGAGAATATCTGTCCAGGAAGGTTCTTCCATGAACTATACATAATTTATAGCAAATTGAAAGTCTCAAATATGAATTGTAATTATTGAATATCTAAATAGTTTTATTATGTTTCAGGTATTGATTGTTCCCTGAATTGTTTCTCCACTAACTATCACTCCAAGGGTCAATGCCTTTGATAGCTGGAAGTGTGTAGGTGACCCCTCCACAAACTGATAGCTTGTGGGATTATGTTTATCATGAATTATATTATTACATGTTTTACAATTAATTAGGTATAATTATCTAAAATTAATATCACATACATTTGATGATACATTGTAGAGAAAATAATGGTTTCAACTTCCACATCTATGACTATGAATGGGAGGAGAAAATTCATTGCTAGGAATTTTTAAGATGATATAACCTGAACTATGTATTAACCACTATTTACCTGATTACCACTTTATAATTTCGACTTCATGAAGATTATCCATTTCCACTAGTTGACCAGAATCACCCCTCATCGTGGTTTGATGTGTCTTGGATTCATAACCCGGAGAACATTTCTTCTACATTGAAATCATTTTAGGCCTATGTTAAGAGATAATATTTGTTCTGAATGGTTCTATTTGGACCCAAAGCTACTGAAATATCCATGATATATCCCTAAAATCAATCATCCCATATTATTTTTCATTTTTATCCACTCATGAGATAACCCTAATGGAAAATGGATCTCTATATGGGACTTGCGATCCTGATGTAATTTCTCAGATGAAAGGGTTGGGTATTCTGGGGGCACGTGAACTGAAGTGATCTCCCTGAATAGAAATATTCTACAAACATGTATTATGAAGTTTAGGTGACCTATTTTTTATTTTACCCACAAACTAAGATATTTCCCGAACTATGCAGTCGTCCGTGTTCGAGCTCTTATACCTTCCACTTATCGCAATATGAAGAAGTAATCAGATTGTAAGAAATTTACCAATAGGGGGGATACCCATTCATGGAAAAAGGTATGAAAAATTCCCACCTTAATTCATTTCTTGGGAAAATGATTAGATTGTATTCCCATTATATATAGAAATGCTGACCGTAGTAGGTACATTCTTTGGTCATCCCCTCCATACCTGCTCACTCATTCCCTTAAATGATTGCTTAATGTTGTTCTTGAATTTTAGTGGTCTAATACAAAAAATTTCATCATAGTAGGAATAATCCAACTCAACAGTCGAGATGCATTCAGGGATCATACAAAGCATGGAGGGTTAATACACAATGTAGGGTTACATTATATATCCAAACCTATCTCCTGAATTTAGGCTGGGGGATTTCATTTCCATGTTCCTGAGATGATGGATTCGCACATGCGATGTACCCTATAGTAGTGTCTGAATTTGTACATTAATGATGATGGTCACATTAGAAGAGGAAAATCCCATTAACCTACCCTTTCCAATCATCACTTTTATTTATGAACAATTTGGTCAAACAGTAGAAGGAAGATCATCACATCACCTTTGCTAGCCATTTAAAATCATTGTTGGTTGGGTGGTGGAGAAATATCGATGTTATGAGTATTATCATACCATGAAAATATCCCTCTCCAAATTCCACCATACCCTTATCAACAATAATTTCGTTCACCTCAAATTACCTGGCTATAATGGTGTTGTTGATTGATTGAGTGATTTTTTCCAATAAACTTTTGAGCCATACCCTGCACCTTATGGGAAAATGGTGAGTAATAGAAGTTGTTTTTCATAAGTATTTTCCATTATCATTTCATTGTTAGATGTTTTCATAACTACTCATGTATATAGGGTTATCATTTTTGAACCATACTCTCTTTATAGGTTTGTAGGTAAATTTAGATTCCTTCACCATGTTACATCTTTTCAAATTAACCATATCAAAAGGTAATATCATATATTCATTCTTCGTCAATTGAGGATGATGATTATGTTTGAAGATTACATAATGAAAATAATTTTTGCTCCCTTGTGAGACTCAAATAACACATTAAGGGAGTATATTTAGATTGGGAGGATTAATACCCAGATATATGGATGTTGAGGTCAGTCTGATGGCCGAATAAACTATGGACTGCTCCCAGTATCTCATATATTATTCCATATTTACCCACTTCTATATGAGGAAGATGTTCTTCTTGTAATCATAGGCATTCCAAGGGGCTTCATTTTAACGTTCTTCTTTATTGGGGAGTAATTAAGACCCTTTATTCTAGACTAATGTATTTGGAAATCCCATTGAGGCCGATCCAAGTAGGAATGCATTGGGTATTCCCAAGATTGAAGGCAACCTTATCTGTTTAGCCTCAAAGATTAAACCACCAATAGAGTTGGAGGGTTTTCCATCCTGGATGTTGCAATTTAGGGACAACTTGTCTACCATATCCAATATAACATATTATATACCTGTGTAAGTGGATGAACAATATTGAGGTATTGATACTGCCAGCAGACACCTGGATGTGTGAAAATGGTATTGGAAACAAATTTTTTCCACCATCATAGAGACCCCTTATCTGTGTATGCTGATAGGTTGGACAACTTCGACCAATATTTTATTTACTTGGGCTCTTCTAACATTCATTATCAGTATTTACACATCATTATCCATTATATTTTAACAGTTATAGAATACCTAGACACTTGAGAAGGTGACCTTTCTCAGTTTAATGAATCTCATCCTCAAACAGAATCCCTACAAGATATTTACATTGAACTACACCAATTGGTTTCCAAAGAAGTAAGACCTTATGATCAAGTGGTTACTATAACTGAGGAGAATAAGGAATGTGTGTCTCATTTGGAATGTTTAATGGTAATTTTTTCATCACGAACTACAGGATTTGAGTCTACTAAGAAGAAATATTGAGACCTCAGGGCCATTGTTAAACAAATTCATCTAAAAGATAAAGGTGAAACATAGAAATGGATGCTCTGGAATGATCCCTCAATGGATTGAATAATGTGGTATTCAATAAAATGATGAAATATATTCGAGAATCATTGAATTCTATTTTTTGGCTTTATGATCTCCCCCTTTTTACTATTAGTGAGAAGATTTATGATATTTATGCTCCTCCATTCTTATTTTGTGATATGAAATCGCATTTTCTCTCCACTGATAATGTTTTATCTTTTCTATAAATTCCAATCATTATTATCTGGAGACCTTTTTAATGATAATATCCATTAGATATCAATTACAATTAACATCTTGGATAATCAAATTGACATGATAATATTTTGCTATAATTTCTTCCTATGTCGAGGGACTCAACACGTATATTTTTTTACTACTGTTAGGGTTACTTGAAAAAACTTGTAGACTTTGTTTCATTTTAATTATCACCCTAATTATTTCTTAATTCTACTAATGAGTAGGCTTAGAGGGTATGTATTGACTTTTTCATAGGCTACCGTTTGTGTGTTTTAACCAAAAATGTTTTGTTACTATCTTTTTATTTCTTTATTTAGTTATAAACCACTTGATGTGTATGTCTCATGAGCTAACAATGATCTTTTATAGTGCCATTTTTAGGGTTTTAACTTGTTGAGTATTTTTCTCTTTCTATGGATTGTTTAGAGTCATGAAAACCATACTATTATGAATAATGTTTTATGTTGAATAGATTTGACCATGAATTGTAGGAAAAGGGCCCCAATATTTCTTACCAGCTACGAATGTCCAAATATGTTTCTGACATAAATGAGGTATTTACTGTTACCCTAGTTTTATAATTTGGGAATCTGATACATTATGTCAAGAATGTAGGTTAGTATTAACCATAAGAAGAGTTTCCAACATAATGT
Organism: Viscum album; assembly: GCA_963277665.1. NCBI lineage: Eukaryota > Viridiplantae > Streptophyta > Magnoliopsida > Santalales > Viscaceae > Viscum > Viscum album. The sequence continues at coordinate 810,238,046 of OY728122.1, read as the reverse complement.
TTTTTTCATGAAAATGTAAGAAAAGACTCTCCTAGGGACTACTTTTCTATCTGTTGAAAGGAGTCCTTTTGTGGGAAAATTATAGAGATCCAACAGGGGAATATTATTCACTCTAAAATTAATGTGTCCCCAGGACACTAACCATTCATTTATGATGGCCTAGTATTTTTTGGTAATTCATTTTTTTAAATACCATGGAATATGACTTGTAAAAGGAATGAATTCTTAACATGACTAGGGCATGTTATTGGATTTGGAAATGAATAAGAGGCCGCACATACATGTATTTGGATTTTGTGAATGTGGGATTAAGAATTGTAATTTTCAACATCAGACAACTAGGAATTAGACATATCAGTTTAATGTCTTACATCAAGGACATTCATGGATTATGACTCAATGATAATTTTCTATTACCATGGGGTAAATGATTAACCCTTTTAACAGAAATTTGACTATTAAATCCGTATCAACATTACGAATGGGGGGAAGGGATGTAAACAATAACCTAGGGGTTTCTAAATCCATTATATTTTGTGGAATAGAAACAGAATATGGGTAATACAGAGGTTGGGAAAGGCCCTCCTAAATATGAATTTACCTTATGTTGATATGCCTTTTTTGTGGAAAACATTTTCATTTACAACTAGGAAATATTTTTCATAATCAAACATTTTTTGTCCTCTAGACACTAGCCCTCCATTTCTGATGGCAGGAAAGGATTATAGCGATGAATACATTTTTGGAAAATGGGTATTGCTTATTAATGGAGGGTTCATGAACATGAAAGGTGAATAAGAAGTGTAAATTTCTTAGGAATCAGTATAGTGGTTTCCCTTACACCAGTCTGAACCAAATATATGAAGGATGTGTTTTTATATGGTTGGGTTATAGACATGTTGTACATAAGTCATTTTCGGTTTTGTCCACATGAAAATAAATACATATATAGTTCAAATAAGGACCCCCATGTATGTCTGAACCATGATAAAGGAAGGTGATATTTTTATTAATGTGAGATCTTGAATTGGGAGAGGCTCATATTGGACTCTCCTACTCATATTTACCTAATGCATAGGAATACAAAAGATGTTTTTTATGTCTGTAAATATCATGTGTAGGTCTTATCTAGACATAGAATAAGGGGATACATTTTTACAACATTCCTAGCCCTAAGATATAGGGTTTTGGAGTTCGTATGTATCTTGGGATAACAACAATCATGCCAGACATAGTTCTTTAACTATTCCCTGTGCAGGTATGACTCATGCATGATGAAGGGGAATTTGTAAATTTTTTTCAGCTAGACATGATAATGATCATCCAGCTATCATTTGAAACCCTACAATTGATGGAATCATGCCACACATAGTTCTTAGTATCATATGGTTTAATGTCATATGATTATAAAAGTGTCCATGTAGTTTCATATCTTATGGTGTTGAGAAAGTGGAGTCTCATCGTTTAATTTCATTTGACTAAGATAATTTTTAATGAAACCATGAGAAGTTGGAGGCTAATTGTGTTGGGATGTCCCGACATTACACAAAAAAGAGCTGGGAAGAATGTGTAAACCATGATTTTGGTGATTCGTGGATCCGAAGAAAGGACATGGGGCATGCAATCCATTTGAGTGTATAGAGAAAGTTAAAGCCTCTCTAGGGGTAGAATTTTACTTTGGATAAAAAGGATTTTTTGAAACATATGAAGAGACAACTAGGGAATATTAATAATATTCATACAATGGTATCCACGTGATAGTGACCCTCCACTTATGATGGCTATAAAAATATTCCAAAGATTTGAGATTTCCTAGGGAACAATGTATGATGAATGTAAGGGATGAGTCTGGGTATGTGAGAATCATTTAGGTCGTTATTGGGAATGGAATGTAAAATTCCCTACATATATATGACGCATATTTAGGGGGTTTATTTTTTTCATTATAGGTCCTTGAATTAGGATCACAAAAATGCGATTTATTACCTTGATCTGTATTTTCATATAGGTGATAGAGGTATTTTCTTTATTTTTATTCTTCTGTGGTTGGGACTAGGACGAAGCTCCAAGTTTCACTACGTATCTTGTTGAAAAATGATTCAATCCATACATAGTTATTGAGGCACCATGTAGTTTAACATCATACATTAAGGACACCTCTTTCCCTAAGTGACTAGTAAATATAGTTTCTAGAACCAAGATTAATTATTTTGGTGTCACTATGTATCATGAGACGGTAGGAATTGATCAACACATAGTTCTTAAAAACCCATTTAGTTTAACATCACGAGGAATGGGAAAATTCCCTGAATTTTAACATCATTTGGTATGGAGGGAGGTCAATTGAGATAACTGTAAATGAATATCATGGATCCATATAGTTTATCATCATGTGGAAAGGACAATTATTATTCCTTATATGTTATTTATATTAGGACATGGGTATCCCTGATCTGGATTAATTCTCAATGGTCATGTGGGGAATCGCTTGTTAAAATTCCTAATCTGACATGATTTGTTCTCGGTGTGGAAAATGTGTGGTGGGAATGAGTTATTGCTTCTCAAAGGGGAGATAAAATGAAGGATATAGGAAATTTATTTTTTTGAAAGAAAAACCACAATATGAAATCTATGTGTCCCTAAATATCCCACATTATTTTAATCCTTCGGTATATAGATCTTGGCATGGTAGGCTACTGATGGTGAGGGAGATTTTCTCTCAGGTGAAAAAATTCGGTTTTGGGGTAGTATAAAGTAATACAGTGAGGAAATTAATGTTATGAAAGTGGGAAGGATGTTTTTTACACCATAAAAAAACAAGATCCGAACGTGAAATGAGGCCTTGAGGCCAAAGGCTGGTAAGAAATTCATACTATGAATAGAGGAAATTAATATCTAGGTCTATGATAAGAGGTCTAAACATCACTCCTTATCAGGTGATGATAGTAATAAAGTCACAAATATTTATATATAGGAATAATCAATTCATGTCTAACCTTACGCAGAGGGGTAATTTTTAATATTTTGGGAAGCTGGGTTAAATACATGTGGTATGAACATCACTACATATCCAATGATGATAGTAATAATCCATACATATTTCTGAAATAACTAACTCCCTACCTGGATCTGAATCTCACACATGGACAATGACATTTCATCATCCTCTCACATATATCTAGTTCATGTGTGGTGAATTTTTCACTTAAATGATGGTTACCATGTAGCTTAATGTCATGTAGTGAAACAATTTATGTCATGTAGTTCACCATCCTATTAAATGGAAAATGGTTTCATTATTGTTATGTTCATGTGACGTTAACCGACTAAGAATATTAATGTTTTCTAGTTCAGACCATTTATCATAATGTTTTTCATCATGTGATTGGGATTATAACCCTTAGATTATGTTGAAAGAGTTTTGACCAAAGGGGTAAGAACTCCATATGGGTTATGCATGATGTGGGAAAATATAACAATCTAATGTGATTTTGGGTCGTGGAGTCCTAGTGATGCATAAAACATTCACAATATGGAGTAAAATTGTTTAATGTCTTCATTATTTGACATGGATACACAGATGAACATCTTATGGTATGTTTGATTTCCATATATTTTAGCATCATGTTGGTTATATGAGGGAAAACAGTTTAATTTCAGGTTTATGGGATGATTTTTTACATTTTATGTCAGGTTTTCAATACTATGATAGCATAGTTTAATGTCATGTTATGAGGATGTGTGGATTTTCTTTTATTTGTACCTATTAACTACATTATGGAAGAAAATCATAATATCTATCCAAAATCGTGTCGAGGTATACTTGTTGTCTAGGCACTGTGTTTGGTAGGTTTACTAACCATGCCTCAATTTCTAGGATGAACCCTAGTGGATGATGTACACTTTATATTATTTTACATTTAGTATCTACCCAGAAAAATATTGTACAAGAATAGTTCCTTGGAGTAGCTATAAGTTGATTCATATATCCACTTTAATTTCTTATTTTTTCCTACAGAATATTTATTCACACATAAGGAGGTCCTCCTTATTGATATTAGGAGGCGGGTAAAATATTAACTTTATTATATTCCTCTCTTTAGAATAGATTCACGAAGAGACACTTACTGGTTTATTGAGGGATCACTTAGATTTAGGTTGATTCTCTATTTTCTAGTGAATACACTTTATTTATTATTGTTAAATACATCCTAGATGGAACCATACTATCATTAATCTTCTATATTCCTAATATTTTATTGGAATTTTTGGGATTGACATCAATGACATTGACCAGTATGTAATGCACTATGGGAAAAATTTTGGCTACTAAATGAAATGTGGATTGTTTGCATTGTTTTATAGTCTTCCCCCTTCTTTTATAGGATCTTCTTTATGATTCCTTGAAAACAGCGACTCGAAGGGAACCACTATGAAGCCCAGTCATATTCCTCCTTTCTGGTGGGAAATGGGTCTTGAGATGGAAAAATCTAGGATACCTCCATTTTTATTGTCCTCCCCAATTGGGAAAACAATAATTTCTATCATGGGGGTGGTTGAGTTTAAAACTCACCCATCCATGCAGGATGGGGTTTCTCCTGATCTGTTGGTGTTGTTCCATGATAGTATATTTTTGATCTTACAGTACTGCTTAAAAAAAATACAAAAGACTCATGGGATGGGGATGATACTGTACTGCAGAAGCTGCTTCTTTTGCCGCCCTCGTTATCATAAACTTTCCCATTTGAGTGTGAACCAGATAAAATAACAATTATGAATGTGGATTATTTTCTTCATAATACATTATCAATTCTTGATAATTTAATTCCCTTATGGGAGAGTCCTTCTAATGGTTCTTAGTGCACTGGTTCGAGGGTTTTTCGATGGGTTTATCTCGTTAGGTGTTATAATTTGTATAATTACTCCAAGATAATTCATTTTGATTGTTCCACCTTTACAAAGAATTTATTTTTTTAATATTTTCCTATGAATAATGATATTACTGGATGTCTCTTTGAGTGTTTTTTTGAATGGGGATGGGTGAAATGAAAATCACCTAGCTCTCCCAACCCTTGGATATGACCAAGAGGCTGGGAATTGACATTTAAACAATGCAATTTATGAAATGCATTGAGGGCCTTCTGTTATAGATCATTCTACTGCATTTATTAATGTTACCATCATGTTGTCAGAAGCGGTTTCAAATCCATTTGACTATGAATCCCTCCAACTATTTTGACATGGTCTTCATACTCTTAATAAGGAAATATTTGTTTTGTTAGGTGGTAGAGAGTTGTCCAGAAATTCCGACGAATGTTTTTTATAATTTCTTATGAAAACCCCTTTGATATTTCTAAATGAGAAGTAGATGAGGTCCAAAACAATTGTTATGTCATACCTAAATAATTTTCATCTTACGATAAAATAATTATCGTTTTATTCTTCCAGAGACTCCCCTACAAGATCTACCTAGAACATGTGCTTTTTCACTTTTTTCTCACAAGTATTAGGGATCGAAAGGGCCTTAGTGCTATTTGAATGGTTCAGTGGACAATTGAATAATGTTAATATCCCTAGGAAATTTCCTAGTTGAGAAATGACACTACATTACCCTAATAGGGTATCCAACATATCTATTCCCATCATTCCATGTGCCTCTTCATATGGGGGATATCTCAAATTTGAATTTCCAAGGGGGGCCTTCTTTCTGAAATGTTATTTCATTATTGGGAGGACCTTCATATTGAGTGACATCATGGTTAGTACTACCATCATAGCTTGATTTTTAACTGTAATATGAATTTCTATAGCATATACCAATGCGATAACCTTTGTAGAAGGCGATGGTAAGGGAGGAACTACTTTCTAAAATTTAATGTCACAAAATGGGGGACCTTCACAATGAATACCATCATGGTGAGGACTATGATCATATCTTGATGACCGAATGTTGGGGGAAATTTCTGTAGTGTATACCCATGTGGGTTGGGCTTCAAGGTGACGAAAATAATGTGTATTTCCTTCTTTATTGTAATATAATTCCACTGTTGGGAAGAAAATGATTGTGAATTCCATACTGGAAAAGACTACAATCATAGATTCGTGTCTGATTACATGGAAAATTTTATAGTTTACACCACTGGAAGGAACTTCAAGGAGGATGGTAGTAAGGGTCGCACATTCTTAATGAAAAATAATGTCACTATTAGGAAGACCTTCCTAGAAAATTCCATCATAGTGAATAATACCATCATAGATTTATGCCTGACTGTAGGGATAATTTATGTACCATATAACATGGGGAGGACCTTTAGGACTAACAATAGTAATGGTAGGAAATTCTTTTAGATTTATCTTTTGGCCACAAGGATGGTTACAATGATGCTCTTTAGGTTAAATGATATCGTGATCATTCATTTGATGTCCATGAATTATTTTATCATGGTAGATGCTCTAGGGAGGACCCCTATAACTATTTTTAGTGATGTTGTGTAGAGGACCATTGTAAATTATACATCCACATATGTAATTATTTAATATATCAATAGGATCCTTATCCACCACTGAAAGTTTTTTGATGGAATCATGAACCATAGAATCCAGAAAAATAGGGTCATAAATATACTCTTCATTTTCCTGATACCTATGGAATGATTAATTTATTTGGAACTCCCATGGAGTAGACGGAGGTTGCTTACTTTGAGTGATGAATTTCATGTATGGGTGAATTTTTCAGAGGATAACAAGGTTATCTTGAGATATATTGGCATGCTTAAATTTTTTAAGATCACATTCCTTAGTTCTAGTGGCCACTATAGTGGAATGGTGTCCTGTAGTTGGAATTGATATTTTTGCCTGATCTTGTTGTCCATTTATCATGGAATATTGAAGAAAACCCTACAGGATGAGTGTAGGGATATAGTTCTTCTCTAGTGTGACCACATAATTTTGAGCAATAGTCACCGAACAAGGGAGGTGGGGTTGTTGAATTGAATCCATGTAATTTTCATTGATGGAATTACATCATGATAAGTCTATAAGATATGATTAGGAATTCATATCTGATCATCCAACAATGCTAAAATATGTTGAGATATTTTCTGGGAGGAAACGAGAATATATGGCTATTCCAATGTCATAATAGAAGTATTTTCCATCTTTGGTTCACAATTTTCTATAATGGGTACTGATAGTTCTCCTGTATAGGGACAGAAGTAAGAGTCTACCCCTAATTTTCAATAGGGATACACTAAGTTTATTCTCCAATTAGAATCGTATTTAACTAGAAGGCTTCATAAGGTTGATTAGTAATTTACATATTCTCATTGGTTTCCAAAATATTTAATTGATGTGCTTGATATGTGTCCACCATAAATTTAATATACTTTTGTTGGGTTTCCATCATATTATAGTTGTTTTCCTAATATTAGAGAATAGGTATATATGTATACTCATTGATAACCATCATATTTGACTACATAGATTCAATTTTTACTATTAGGAAAATGCGTCTTCCTATCATTGATTCCCCTATTTTCAAGGAGTGACTAGCCTACAGTAGTAGGAATTTTCTCCTGGTCATAGTTTTTGGTATAATTTGACCGACTAGCTTCATATATAGAAACGGGAATTTTCATCTTCGTTAGGTTTCCACTATATTTACTTGGTGGTCTTATTTTGCAGGGTCAATGAAAATTTTCTTTTCCTTATTGTATGATCTTCACCCTTTGTGGGATACCATAGAGACCTGAGTCTACTTGACATCAGCGGGGGCCCATGGTGCGATCACCTCATCAGGTTGAGGATGTTAGTCAGCACAGTATTGGCGACAATGATTTTTTACATGGGCTGATGGGTGGGACTCTTATGTTGATGGGATGGAGACATTTTTTATGACATCATCAGCCTCCCTAATGTATGGTATGTACTCATTATCTTGATCCAGGGAAAATCTATCAGAATGGTTGGAGATGGCTAGTGGGACTGTCTAGTTTTGAAGTGTTGATCATTATAGGGTTGATCATTTTTTGGGATTCTTGCATCAGATGTTCTACATAATTTTATCATGGGTAGGGAATTTAATTTTCTAGTGGTACTCCACAACCAGTGCATTTGAAACACAATGATTAATATTATGGGTGGGCTAGGGCTTCCTCGGTTTGGATGGGGACATGACTGGTGCAACAGTTCATACATGTTTCTATTAATGGTGGGGATGTGCCACTGGTTTGAATATTGCTATGAATTTTGTCTCCAATATATTATACTAGTATAGAATCAAAAACCTCATCAATATTTCATCTCACAAGAACATGCATAATTTATTGTCTCAATTGTCCCTCTACCATTTTGGAAGCTAAAGGGGACTCAGGTGGGTTAACACCGCCACCATGGTTTAGAATTTTCATCGGGAACTACATTTTTCCCCTAGAAGGATATTTTGTTCCCAAATGGATGATTTTAAGGGTGTTAATGGGGTAAAATCACTAATGTAGAATACATCATCTTTAATCAATATCCATTGGTTTTTTTCTTAGAAAAAAATATTACCAACAACTCCCATATCTCTAATTCATGGACCAACATTACAAAGGCAGGTGTTCATTGGGTAATATGGATGATGACACATAAGAAATCACATTGTTCGAGATGATGTGATGTCAGGATCATCACACCCTTTTGGGAAAAATATTTACAATTCCAGGACTCTCTTATATATTTAATAGATGTTGATGAATCCTTGGTTCATCCCCAAGAATAAATATTTGGATTACCATGAGGTAATGATCTATTATGACTTGGTAAGGGTATGGTATCATATATATGTATATGAGGTTCCCCATCAATGGTTCCCATGTATGGAAATATTATATATTCATTTAACATTTAGAAGTAAAACACTAGTTTTTAGCCATTTGGATTAGCACATCATAGTTTATCGTTATCCAAGGGGAATGATTTTTTTGATGTTGGGGTTGAACCCATATAGTGGGATTCCCACATATCCTCCAGAGAGGAATAAAAACCCATGTAATTTGGTGCCACTTAATAGGGAACATCATATTTAAAGGTCACGTTCCAAGGGCCCAAACATACAGTTTGACATCCAGTTGTAAGGATGTTTAGGTTAGAGATGCCTAGTAAGTGATGGAGTGAGACATACACCAAAGAATTCCCATAGTAAGAGAAGATATATAGTCTCCTAGGTTGATATTACTGTACTTGGAATATGTCTCAGAGAAACTTATTGTGTATTTGAGAATTGTTTTGGAGCTCATATATATTTACTCAACATCCCAATTGTTTAGGAATCAAATCCCACATAATTCAGTATGGTCTCTTGGGTGGATATGACAATACCATAAATATGGACCGGAGAACACTAGGTTGTATTTGAGTGTTCAGTTTGGACCTTAGAGAGGCTTCCATCATATCATATAAGATGGGAATCAAATCCTGCAGAGTTTTGCAATCTAGGGATTATGTATGGAATATACACATTTAACTATAGATTGAGGCTTTCATCTATGTAGATGACATATATATTTTGGGTGTTGGAACCATGGCTATTCTATGAATGAATTTGGGTGTGGTTTTTTTGTTGTTAATCCTCAGTGGAAGTTTAGAATGTCTGCGTGAAAAGTGATCATGCAGTTCAAGCAAACAACAATATTGAAAGTGGCGCCATTTCCCTATGTTTGCCAAATTTTTGTGTCTCAAAATCTTAAAATTAAGACATGGATTGTTGGTAAAAGGAGGTCCACGCAAAGATAAAGTGATACGTGAAAAAGAAGGTATGTGCATGAAATATATGAGTTTGGCGTGAAAAACATCATGGTGCATTAAATAGGGGATAGTGGTTTTTCGCGGAAATAGTGTCTCAGAATCAGAACATCAAAAAATTTAAAATGCATGGGCTGCATGAAAAATATGGAGATGTGTGCGAAAAATTGTACTAGAGTGAAACATTACATGCCAAATGAGAGGTTTTTCATGCCACATGGTGTTTTGCGCACCGGTGTCTGAGATGCTTATAAGTAAGAGGTGACCCCCATCATTCCCTATAGTTGAAGACATAGAGAATATCTGAGGTCTAATGCGTGTAAAAGGTTCGTGTAAAGGGGCTTGCGTGAAAAATTCTAGGTTGCGCAAAAAATTCCATGCTACGTGAAATATTCCTGTTTGCGCTAAAAAAAAAGTTGCGTAAAAAATTCCGGGTTATGAAAAAAGGCAGAGTTGCGTGTAAAAATTGAGGCGGTGCATAAAAGATTTAGTTTCGGTGAAAAGGGGTGTTGTGCGCGAAATAGTTTTTCCACATGAAAAGTAAATATTGCGCCCAATAGTAAGGTCTTGCCGGTAAAGTGGTGGTGTAGTGCGCAATTGTCAGTGAAACTTTTCTGCATGTTATGGTTATCCGGTTCAGTGGTTCAGTGAATACAAGTGCATCATTTTAGGAAATCGATGTAAGAAGAGTCTCGTGCAAAGAAGATGCGAAAACTTTAATGTGAATCTATTGAAGAGACATTCACATCTATAAACTTATTGGGACTTCACCAAAGGCAGTGAGCTAGGGGGAGTTAACGGAAGTGACTCGAGGGACGCAGTGGGATATCCCTGAATAGTTGTATTGCAAGTGAGACTCGGATAGAGTGATGGTTCCCAAACCTTTGTAATCCACAACTAATGACGAATTGTGGAATTTTGTATGACCAACAACCTCTTGGAGTATGCTCCTTGGATGTAGCCCTTAGTGGTGAACCAAGTAAAAAGTGTTGTGTTTTCTCTCTGCATGTGAATGTTTGATTGATTCTCATATCAATCATATATGTCAAACTAGTTCCAACCAACGTGTGAACAAGATCCATCAGGTTAAAAGAAAATGTTGACACCCTGATTCACCCCTCCCCTCTCAGGGTGTCCCGGGGTCCTACATTGGGTTTGGTTGGGGGTTATTTCAAATTGGAGGCCCATATGTTGGAGGAATTTTCTTGGGAGATTTTGGATTCAAGTCATAAGGATCAAGATGATTTCATGATTTCAGCTAAACTCTAAGACCACGTAAATCAGGATTGATGTATGAAACAAGCGGAATTTTTGGATATTAAGATAACATAAGCCACTCTGTCCACTGATGGATGAGGTGATAAATTCTATAGGGAGATGGAGAGTGCCACTCTACACTTTTTTATTTTTGTAACTTGTATAGTCTCATTATATGATCTATTAGGTTATGTCCCAAGCCATGGATATGGGGAGAATAATAGACACCTCCCAAAATGAGGGATATGGTTTTACTCCATTAGGGATGTCGTAAAATTGGTTCTGGTAGAAAGGAATGCATTCCGTATCAAATGGAAATGCAAGAATGAATCCCACTTTTTACACATGGAAGATGGAGGCTTATGTTATTACCCCAAGGATAGAACCCACATTACCCTGAGATTTTAAATTCAAGGACATTCCAAGGGTCCACTTTACTAAGGAGGTCACTCACGCGAGTCCACTTACCAGAGATACATGTACTCAAAACGTCGTGCTAATGTACCTGATGATTTTACCATATGTATGAATGTCTATTTAAACTGGTATTGGTATAATATTGTTAGACCAATTCATATAGGGGTAAACATTAGTAGCGATGAAATTATAGAATAGAATGTTGTGACATGGAGAGTAGAACTCCAAAGGATAACACATTTTACATAGATAAATCTTAAAAAGAATGAGTATCCCTCCACGAACCATGTTGATATGTGGGTGTGTGTACTATCTATGAAAAATTGTGCTATGTGGAGCTTAGTTTATCCAATGTATCATGTTTCTACCCGGGACAATGTTTCTCCTACTTAGCATGTTTCAATGTGGTATAGAGTTTCTTCCATGTAGCATTTTTTTACATGGAGTAGGGTTCTGCACCGATAGTGTTTTTCAATGTGGGATGATTATCCCTAAAATGGACATCCATTTTGAACGATACATGAATTTTTTCCAGAAAAGGATTTTGGGTTCAGAGATTATTAATTCCTCCTTACATATTTATGGTGGCTTTTACCATTTTGGAATCTAAAGGGAGTGTCTATATATGGAATTGACTCATTGTTTTTCACCATATTTTCTGTTCAAATTAGTTTCGTTGATCTGTGTTCTCTTATCCCTAATGTATTTCTCTTTTCAATTCCCTTTGGATCTATTTAGGGAAGCTACAAATGGTCGGGTATTAGCATGGGTAGATTTTTATGATGGTTCGTGAGGATTTTATGTGGGAGCCCAATGAGGGTTCCCCCAATCAACAAAGGACATAGTCTATAAAGAGCAGTCATTCGTGGTGGGGGTTAGAATTTGTGGGGGTGGAAATCACTACCATAGTCTTGTAAACAAATTCCGTTTCATTTGATGGCCCAAGAAACACTGCTTCATCCCATGAACTATTTTTAGTTGATGGTGGATTATCATTCGCGAGATCAAAAATCTCCAATATTGTCCTACAAGTGACTTTGATTTTTTTTGTGGGTGCGAGCAGTACATAAAATACTATGAACTACTTGGTTCAAATAGAGCTTCCTAAAACGATGTAACACCACTTGAAATAGAATCTTGGGAAGATATTTGTGCTTCATGGTCTCGTCCCTATTAAAATTTCCATCAGTATTCTTCTAGGTTTTTATTTCACCCTTTTACGTGATTTATAGAATATTCTTCCTCTTGAATGTAGAATTTTGAGGACCCAATAGTTGTGTATCATTTTTGGAAAAAACATTTAACCTGACCTACATCAACAGTTTCGGTGGTCAGGCATTCAAATAGAGATTTTAGGGGTTGTGTCACGATTATACACCCATCAACAGGTGATGACGAATCATCAATGACCCGATGGTTTACTATTGTTATTCCAATTAGAGAATGGACGTGGGATGATACTACTAATGATTTTGTTGTAGTTATTTTGTGAATTACATTCAATGTTGAATCTATATTGTTGATAGTATACTGATTGAGGAACGGAGCTTATGTTTTTCCATTTCTAGAGTCTTTCTCTGTTGATCTATCTGGAGAATTGTATGTTCGGAATGTAGTTCAACTATATGGGGTTCCATGGAGTATCATTTCACATCATGAATCACATTTCAATACACAATTTTGGATGGTCTCAAAGACATCATTCGGAAAACAGATATTCTTAAGTATGAAATTTGACCCATAGACAGATGGAAAATCAGAACTTACAATACAGTTATTGAAGGATATGCTATGGGAATTCATTCACGTCATTGGATGGTCTTTGGATTAAAATTTATCTCTTATTTATTTTAGCTATAAAAATAGATATAACTTGAATATTCAGATGTAACCATATGAGGAACATTATAATAGGACATACATATCATATCTATATTGGATAGAGGCAGGTGAGTCAGAGTTGTTGGCAATGAGTCTCATATAGGAGACATCATAGATGATCCATCTATTTTGGAAACACATTTCTAGGTCTAATAGTATGCCAAAATTTTATGGTGACTGACATAGACAACCCCGTGAGTTTTTATTGAGATATCATGTTTTCCATTGGGTGTCACCTAGATTGGGTCACAATTGGATTCATTGGTAGGGAATGTTGGCATCAAGGTTCATTGAACCTATTGGGATTGTGGAGAGAATTTAGTTGGTAGCGTACTGATTGGATCTCCCATATCGGGTTCGTGCTATGAAAGATGTATTTCTTGAGTCAAAGATTCGATAGTATTACCTTGACCAATATCATGTGATCATTGTTGGTGATGTTGAGCTAGATTCTAGTGCTTTCTTTAAGGAACATCATATTCATGTTATGGATCATAGTGAGAAGTTTTTGAATTGAAATACTTTGATAATAGTATTATAATTGAGGAAACATGGTGTGTTCAATATGGAACATGGGAGAGAGAAGAAGATGCATTGGATCAGTGGCCTAAACATTTTACCTCAGAATCGTATGGATTATTTGGAGAACATCAAGATAACGAGATATTATATGATGGGGATATGTTATGGTCTCAACCATTTTATAGATACATCATTCTCAATTTTATGTACTATTTTATCCTTCTTCTAAATATGTAATTAAATGATGTTAATTTGGGGTTGTTTGTGGAGAAATTGGATGTGTTTGAAATCCCATGGGAATGTGCACAACTGGTGTATTATTAGGGAAAACCATGTGTCTATCCCCAGGAAACCAAGTACCTTTTTAAGAGAGACAAGAGACAAAGCGTGTTTGGTGCACATTTTGGTCAATACATTTGACACCCCTAACAAATCATGTGCCCTCCAATAGAGGGTATTTACATAGTGGGAACATAATTTTTCAAACTATTATCTACATAAGATAAATCGCATGACCCGTGAGGTGACGAGCATGGTTAAGGAAGATGGTTAAAAAATCCAGGCACCCCTTCCCATGAAACTATGCATATGGGGGTTTTAATTATGCTAAAATTTATTTTAAATTCCTGAAATCCCTGGTATTTATCTCTATTCTCACCCACATGGTTCTAACCAAATTATAAAAAATTATAATGCTCCTTGAAAGATTCCAATTATCTTATAATCCTTTTTCTTGGTGAATCGAATATGTGATTGAAGGATCATCTTCCCTTTGGCATGTTGTTTCTTTCCTAGTTGGTTTCCCTCTCTACCATCGCTCAATCTAGATGAATATAAATGAATTTTCATTGGTTGGAGATGGTATAGATCTCAGTTTCTTTGTATTTTAATATATTTTATCATTATATATGTTTTTTGTTCTAGATCATCATATTTTTTGAGTTATTCAACATACTGTATAAATTTTTGGAACTCATTTAGGAAAAAATCCTTCAACAGAAATGAGGTAGCTGGCCTAATTTCCAATTCCAGTAGTCTTGAATATAAAATCCAATATGTATTTGGGAAATTAAAATTTCCACTTTAGTAAATTTATTTATTTTTAATTAAATTAATTTTTAGACCAACGTGATTATTAAATTGGTTTTACAAAGAGAATTTGGCATTGGACAATTAGTGTTTAATTTAAATTGGGTGACTAATGTGATTATGAATTGATTGATAATTTAAATTAATGAATGGTTGGAATAACATTTATGTTTTAATGGATTATATCAATATACTTTGATAAATGTTTCAATGGTGAATTATGTATATTATTCCATGTGATTTATGTGAATAACCATGATTGTTTTGTTAAATTGAAATGGTGCACACTGATGAGAATATTTTATAAGAAGAATAATGATGATTAACCTGGATGAATATGACATATGTGATATATGTGGTTGAATGATACATGAGGTGTGAGATAAGGTCTAAAAATCCCAACACTAACGAGGTTACAGAGATGAAGATCTATTCCCCAATGCATGTATGTTAATATTATTATCTGGGATAGGTACTGATGCTCCAAATACCCATGTGGTGTGGGATAGGGATTGATACTCCAAATCCCCATAAGGTTCTACACTTGACATTCTTGTCCCCAATGTTTCCATATTAATATTAATGTATTGGTCATAGACTGAACTTCCAAATACAAATGAGTTGTGTTTAGGTACTAATGGTCAAAATACGCATGATGTTCTAGATGTGAAATTCTAGGGCCCATGATATTGGAATTAGACTGATGTTCCATGTAGATGTGTTATTAAATGGGATTTAGATGAATAATGAAAACCCATGAAATAATGAATTTTGATTCCCTATGTGATATGGTTCATAATATGACATGGGTCGAAGCAAGTATCATTGGTTAGGGTTTCATTGTGAATCTTAGCCCAATTATGTTAAATACCCGGAATGGTGGAGTTGTGAGTCTGTGTATGAAAGAATAAGAAAACTGCCCCTTTGGATCTTATTTCTTCATTTAACAAAACTCTCTTATATCTCATTCCAATAGATAGATATGAACATAAATGAAATCATGCATGATGCAAATTTATTTTTACTTGGTTCACCCCCACTGGCCTATGTCCACAGAGCATACAAAGACATTGTGATGATGTACCAATTCCATTATAGCTCACCCCCAAATTTCAAGGTCTAGGTGGATAACTTATTTGAATAGGATCAAAATGTTTATAATATTTAGTGTATTCTCACAATATTACCAAGCTTCACTCCCTATGTCTCTTTCTATGGCTCACTATCAGTGGAAGGATCACTATCTTCCACTTTTTTTGACCACTACAATTAGAAGTGATCCACAGATAGTTTATGGACATGTAGGTCCCCTCCTATCTATGATATCACTCCTACATAATATAGGAAGATGCTCTATTGAAGTATTTTTTTCATCCATATATGAAATAAAAATTTCTAGGTATCTTTAGTCAGTGGAAATAACTTTTGTGAACTTGTTTATTCCCTTTGAGAACTATTTTATTCCTC
The DNA here is from genome assembly GCA_963277665.1 of Viscum album. Taxonomy (NCBI): domain Eukaryota; kingdom Viridiplantae; phylum Streptophyta; class Magnoliopsida; order Santalales; family Viscaceae; genus Viscum; species Viscum album. Next base: position 810,221,630 of record OY728122.1, on the reverse strand, counting down.
TGTAGACTGTGTTGCACTATGTAGTAAGTATGTTTCATGAACAAACTCATTAGTTTACCACCTATGTGAACTTCCTCCGTGTATTGGTTACATGTATCGCATCCACATACTCACCTCTCTTCTACGTAATTCCACCATTCAAGGATAGAACATCCTTTTTAGACTACAACGATACAGAAAAACCCTGTCTTGGAATTTCTTCAACAAACTGCTTAACCCTACATGAAATCCTCCTCATAGTCCTCTTTTAAACATATCAGAACTGCTTCCCAGAGAAATTATTTACACTAATAAAATTTTCTCCCTACTTATTGTTGGGATCAGTAATCCTTATATAAGTAAATAGATAATCAAAATCTGCTAACCTGTGATTTACCCAAATAATCAATGAAGTACAAAATTTATTCCATACTATTATATCATGAACCATTCTTCCCTACATGGTCCACGCACCACCAATATTCCTTTGTGGTACCTCAAATCATTTCCCCATTTATTCTAATGATAATCCATCCTGCAAACCGAAAGCCTTCCCAAGAACCACATTCCTATCACGAACTGCATGACTTCCCACGAACCAATTCTCTATGTGGTCCACATACCATGCTTTATAGTATGCATATCACTTCTTTATAAAATCCTTCCTCTGCCAAAATTCTTTCTTCATTCCGCATACCTCCTTTTCTGTTCTATGAGCATTGGTTCATCCTCCACGTTCCATGTGATCCAATGAAAATATATTTCTTTTCCAAAAAACATACTCCCAATTTTGAGGCTTAAAATTTTTGAAAACATTTGGAAATTTTTCCACCTTGAAAATACTCTTTGGAAAAACACAAACCATAATTATTCATGGTTATATAGATTTCTCAACAAACACAGTCACACACAAAAACACCAATACGTCACCTTGAGGGCTTTTTCCCCTAACCGTCTCTCCAATTGGGTTTTTTGAGAATGCTTTATAATTTTATACATTGTTAAATATTCATGCATATTTTAAACACATTGGTATCATAAAAAAAATATATTAATCAAGTATTCACTCAACACACAACCAAATACCACATTATAGATGCTCATTATGATGAACCATAGTATATTAAAGAGTTCATTGATGAATCACATCATTTCATTCCAAAACCACTTTACTTCCTTCATCACAAAGCTCAGTTGTTGTGATATGTATCCTTAGATCTACCATATCTAGTATCATCATATTTAGTACAATCCCTATAACAATAATCCCCCTAAAAGATTTAAATCCCCCAATCTTGCTACTCAACCTAGTACAATCTCCATATGTCTTTATTATGACATTTTATCGCATTTGAAGGCTATAATCCCCCCTTTGTCAATAAACCCAAAGGAAATTCCACATAGGTATGCAATAGGGTAATGAAAACATGTTATCAAATAAGAGAAATACATTCCATACGTTTTGGAGAGGGGGTCCAAGTTAATAATTTTTCAAGTGCGGGGAGTCGACTAAACACCGAGATCCAGTCAGTGTATTCGAAACACATTTTTAGGTAAGGGATTTTTCATATTGTCCACAACCTATATTTTTTTAGTCACATATTCCTACATAGAAATCCATTTCTCCACCTCTCCTTGATAAATTTATACTTGATTTCAATATGATTTTCCCATGAGTGATGTAATGGATTTTTTATAAGACTTATAACACTTGAATTATCACAAATGGATTTCGATTAGAGACATCACATCAATTCCCATATCCTCATGATTTTTTTTCTCCCACAGTAACAATGTTCCTGATCGAGTAGCCATAATAATTCATCTTCTATGGTGCTCAATGAAATGAAATCATGTATCATTCGTAGACAAGAAATACACAATCTTCCATGATATAATTCACCACATGATGTCGTGTCTCTATCATCTACCGAACTATCCCTATAAGGACATGACCTTATAACATTACATAATATTGAATTAAATGAATAATTCACAATGAGGTTCTTTTCAGGTTTATAGTTTTAGATAATTAGTCCATAACTATTAAAAAACAACATGAATATTACAAGTATACACTACTACTCAGTATCCATTTATTTCATAAAAAAAATCTTAAAAAGAAACATGTCTAGTACCATATTCTAGATAGCATGAATTTTCCATGATCCCATCCTTGACCCTATTCATCTTTATGTCATGTGGAAAAAATTTCAAAAACATGGGATGAGAATAAAAATCTCAGTAAGGGTTATAAAATAATGAAGGAAGACATTTTCCCATCAATAAATAAAAATCAATGAAACTATATTTTTCAATCATAATATACCTTACGAAATCCTAAGATTTACGAATAACACACACAAATCATAAATAATAAATGTTACTTATGGAATCCATAACAAATTCACATTGTAGCTATCATAGCTACATAGTGATTTTCACTTGGAATACCCATCACAGTATATTCCCTAAATATCTTTGGATAAATATCACGTTTACCTCTGTCACGTTACCCAAAGAATTGGAGAGATATCTCGGGCTCACCTGCCCTAGGTTTATCACAGAACCACCCATATATTTAAAAAAATTCCCAACAACCATAACATAATCATAACACATATCAAAAGTAAAAAAGGAAAGATAACATTTAGACGTCCTAATATATCAAATAAAAATATTGAAATATACAATGCTTTATCAAATCATTTTCAAAACCATTTAAAAAATGATATTTGAATCAAAGTGTCCCATACCAATTTGATGATTTTAAATGAATTGTCAATTGAAAACAATAATTTCCATATAAATAAATCCTAAACCCCTTTTTTAAAACATGGACATTAATGAGAAATATTTAGAAGGATAAATCATTAAAACATTTAAAATTATATTTTATTTAGAGTTCCTAACCAAAAGGGAGACAATTGAATAAAAATAATTAAGGTAATCAAATATTTTTAATATCATGAGAAAAAATGTATTCATGATATAATATGTCAAAGTACATTTTATTCACCATATAAAAGTGAATTGGTTTATAACAGCAAAGAAGTATCGATGGAATGTAAATTGAGATAAAATCTATTATAAAGACTGTATCCTTAGGTTAAGGATAAATCAAGGACATAATTGTGTGTGAAAAATATAAATACACTCAATATGATTGGATATTAAATATAAATAAATAATAGGACATTCACAGATAATCTTGTAAAAACAACACCAATGAATTTTATGTTTAACTCAATAAATAGAGATTGAGTTAAAATTTCTCTTATCAAGTTCATATCGATGAGTTGAGAATTTATAAATTGAGTGATTATGTGTATAAAAAGTATTTCTAAATAAAGGGGAGTATAAATTACTATACAAATAATAAATAGTGATTCCCCACATAATCATATCATGACATAATCAAGAATTAAAATATTAACCCAAGGAATGGAAATTGTGTTAAAAGGTTCCCTTACTGATTTGGTAACTTACGAAACATACAACCCATAAAAGAAGGATAAAAAAGAAGATGTAAATACCCATAGATTGAAGTATATTACAAAATAAATACAATATTGGGTTGTACATACACCACACAAAAGTAAATAGTGGCAGATATAGCATGAATCTCAAGGGAATAAAAAGTGAGATGAAAACCCCTTACCACGTTCTAATCAATCGATTCATATGACCAAAAGATAATAACCACCAAATGAATCACAGAATACCATGAATATAATTAGAATCATGATAATATATATCAAATTGCAGTAAAAAATACCCCACATTCAATGATTAAGTGGAAAACAATGTAAATGTCACTGAATAAAAAGTGAGATAAGAAAATCCATTACCTTGTGTCCAACATGACCCGTTAGTTCACTAATATCCTGAATAATAAACTAATGTTAATTTCTACTTTATTAATAAACTTTTTAAATTTTATTATTCCTTTAATATTAATTATTACCAGGTTATAAATATTATGTAATCATTTAAGTTAATAACTGTCATTTTGTCGATATTTTATACTTGAGTAAAAAAAATGAAAACCTTATAATTACAAGTTTTTCATGTAGTAAGATATCCATTATCTTAAAAATGATATTAATGATTTATATATCATATATATCATATATATCCATTATATACATGTATTTATAATAGTACATTACATTTAGAGGTACGAAATGAAATGCACCGTTCATTGAGATGGTAAGTCGTACGTACGCATGAACGCTACATAAATTTCTATTTCATATTTTAATGTAAATAAAAACATAATGATACATAGTTATATTAAAATTCCAATATAATATTATATAAAATATTATTAACTCCAACCTTTATACGCCCCACATAAGGCATTAACTAGTCATATCACTTTGAGGGGGCAATAGTCTATACTTCCTCCAATGAGATTATCATATTTATCCACTATGGAAACAAAAAAGTATTTCTATAAATGGAAAAATACAGAAGAATAAGGAAAAAATAAACATAATATATATCATATATAAATACAGTGCCATCATAATAGCCACCATGAGAGGCGGTTGGAGATATTTGAACAATCATCATTTCATGAGGCATTAGTTTTCCATCCACAGAAACATTATTTTATTCACCCATTAGATGGAGGTGTGTGTAAGTGTAGTTATAATACTTATCATAAAAACATCCTATTATATTGGGGATACTGGTGTTGTTACAAAATAACAAAATAAAAATCATTTAGGGATTAGAGATGTAAAATAAAAGAAAACAATTTAAGAGAAACTGTTACGTTTAATTTGGGTAACTCCCATTTGTTGGAACCAAAGGACTTCATGAATTTACTTCTGCCTAAGGAAATAATTCTAGTAGAAGGATAGGGATATAGGGAGCTTAATTGTTCAGAAGAAGGATGAGCCAAAATGCTTGAGAGGTTTGAGGAATTGGTTAGAAGTGGTCTCCTTTTATAAGGGAGAGGAGGGGCTCTTTAGGAAAGTGTGATAATATTATTTTATTATATAATGATATTCGGTTTATTAAGGTCCCAAAAACAATACAGTCGAAGATAAGATGACTAATAGTCGAAATAATATCATCAAATTTGAATTGGATAGGTTTTGGATGTTATTTTAATATTTATAATCTTATTTATTTAAATATTTTATTAATGAGGTAAATACTACATCATTATTGTGTCAAAATTAATTTAATTTAGGTGATTTATAAAAATTAAAAAAAAATCATTATTTATGAAATCTATTTTTATTTGTAATAAAAATTTATATTAGATAATATAATTTATATAAAATCATATAAAAATTAATTTATATAAAACCATATAAAAAATAATTTACTAAAAGATTTTTGTTTTTGTCATTTTTTCCTTTACATTAAATTAATTAATCTAAACTGACATTGTCTTTATTAAGTGCCTCCATGGGGTCTCAAAATAGACCCGAAGATGCCCATGGTTGGCCATTACTCATACAATAAGGTTAGGACATGTGTTAAGGTAATTTTGAATTATTACAATATTCTTTTTACCTTGAATTATCCTATTTACCTTAACCGCGGTAAATAAAAGTCAAAAGTTATTATTCACCAAAAATTATTTTAATCTTATTGAACCACATTTTACATCTTGATAACAACCATGTTTGTCAGATTTTTGAAATTCACTTCACAGAATCGGTAAAATTTCTTTTAAATGAAGAATTCAGTTTTTTAGCTACTACTAAGTGATTTCAGTATTCATAAAAAAATTAAGTTTTTCAAAAAAATACCAAAAATTAAGCATAATATTTATTTGATATTATTAATTAAAAAATGATGTCTATTTTTCTAAATTGATACCATAGAAGTGGTGTAAATTAATTTAAAATTAATTCCTGTGGTTAAAACAAATAGCGTGTTGTTTAGAAACAATAACTATCAAAAGATTGACACTTTTTATGACCAATTTCAAAGTGAAATTAATTACAAGGACCAACATTGGATTAAATGGTAAAAATATATTATAATTACACTTTAAAACCAATAAAAAATATAGTCTAACTATATAAATAAATTAGATTAAAAAATAGGTTTGAATTAAAATACAATATTTTTCATTATTCATTAAAAAAATGATCTTTATCAGAAAAATTGAAAAAGTTTACATAATGTAAATTTTGATGTCCCCGTTCTAAAGCAGGATTTTATTTGGTCAATTAGAATGTATTAAAGTGGAAAAAATTATATTTAAAGAGGGTTCTCCATTAAAAGGTGGTAAATCGGTCTTCTAATATAAATTATGCTTAAATTTAGATTCATTCACATTTTAAGCCTCAAACATTTATTTTATAAATGAAAATACATTTAACAAACATTTATAATCATTTGTAGTTATTTTTGTTCATTTACTCCAATACAACTACTAGGAGTTAACTAGAATTTAAAATAATATTATTATATTATTGGTGTTCAACCTAAGATTTCAAAGAAACCTGTTGTTGCATATCGGGTATGCTATCGAACATAGAAACCACTTAAAAGTAAAAATAATATTTAATTCACAAATATTAATAAACATGAAAATTTCATATTGTTTATTTATCTGGGATATTACATCATTCTCCCCATATGGGAATTGCGTCCTCACAATCTTAAAATTGGGCACAAAAACATCATTCAAAGCCCCACATCGCAAAAAATGTCAATAAAAATATCACATTAAAATAATGGAAGTGATGTAAAAATGTTACCCGAGACAAAAGATGCATGGATTACATGAAAACTTGGATATGGAGTTAAAAAACAACCATCATGTTCTGATGGAGAGTGATAGAAAACACGTTTAGGAGAAAGTTAACCACCATAAAATCACAGATTTGTGTTGGGTTAAACAATATTTGATCCCCCAGTATGAAAATTTAACATAAAAGGATTTTGTTTTAATTTAATTTTCATTAAGGAATGTTTTTATGTGATAAACTAAAATCAATAGGAAACATACTTACTTATCATGTATAATTTCATCTTTTACTATATTTCCAACAAAAATTCTTATTTTCTCAAAATGATAGGTATTCAGGATGAATGTTTTCTCATTAAGTGCGCAATAATCAACATAGAGAGAAGAACATAATCTACAAAAGGTGAAATATATATTTCCCACATCTTTATACCTTAAAAACCAAAATGGTTATTAACAGATCAAATAATCCCCAAAAGGATAATATTTTACAAAATAACTACTCTTAATCTCCAAAATTGGACAAACAATACTCAAAGTTCATCAAAGACCTTTCAATAAACAAGTATCCAAAAAACTATTCAATGTAATACAAACTAATATTGAAACCCAAATCTCAAAAATATTTAATCACTTAGTCTTCCAAGATAAATCTTAATATTTATCACCAAATAACATCAGATTCCCTTAAATTATCATATTGAAAAATAATTAAACTAATCACATATCCTCCTTGATAGGTTAATCATTTCCATAGATATCCCAAAATCTACTTATTCTTGATTCATAAAATCATCTAACTAATATTGAATTAGTCATACTAACAAGGGAGTTCAAATAGTCTAGTGGTAGTTGGTAAATACCAGTCGCACTTTGGTTGTGGGTTCGATTCCCACAGCTTTGTCCGACGTGACGGGTTGTCACCATGTCCACGTGTTGTCCTTTTTTCAAAAACTATATAATTTTATAATATTCCCAAAAATAGATGCATTCATCAAAATTAACCATAACATATTATAACCATGAAGTTTATCTTATAACTTTCATTTTGCATCCCAAAAAATGTATTAACCTGTAATTGCCTCAAATTAAAGTATCATATAAACCCAAATGGTTCTTTATAACTGTATCCACAAAAGAAAAGATAACTATTCCTTGAATAAAATTTTCATATATCAAACTTCAGGGTTATACATACTATAAAAAGTCTTCTAATGTAATTCCCATCACCAAAAGAGCCTTAATACTTTTAAGCATTTCACAATCCTAAAATCTACCATAAATCATGAATCCATTATATGGTGACTTCTTACTCATTCAACATTATTCATGATCCATTAACCATTCCTTTTAATCTTATTCAGAAATACTTCTTTCCTACAAAAAAATCATGAATCATATCCTAAGATTCAATAATATCAAAACATATGTTAATAAATAATCCATACCTTTCATTGGTCATTATCAGTTAGTTCATACTCAATTAGAATGGCATTAGGTATTCATAAACAAATATTTGTACGATCCGGGTGATCCCTTTCCCGAAACATCTTCTATCACAAACCAAATAAGGTCACCACCAAAACAGGTACCAAACCCAGCTCGTGACAAGTCCCGAAGGGAGTTACCTATCCCCAAGGCTGGCACAAGTTCCAGATTATAATTTATCTTGGTTTGGGAATGATTTACTCGAATATGTATACATAAAAAAACAAAAATATTTGATAAAATGAATCTGAAAATTCATACCGAAAAGGTTTATACAAAAATCCAGAACTGAATACATAAGTTCAAATGAAATACAAATTTTCCAAAGACACAATTAAACAGCAAAAAAACTTCCCCATTGACTCCACAAGAGAAGGGGTCATCACCCCTATGTCGTCTCCACAACTCCGACCCAAGGATGGGGACTAACACCCAGAACCGCCATCACCCTTAGCCTTTTCTTTACCGAAGTCAAACATAACCAAGTCTACTAACACCCAAGGGGTGTATGTAGGGTTTGAGCCTAATCCCAATAAGATACCACCCAATTATTCCAAAGAGAATGCAATACAATGTTAAAAATAAAGTAGTTTTAATACGTAAAGAAAAACTCTGATAGAATCCAAGAAATGCAACTTTCAATTGAAAACATTTTTCGAGATAAAGTTTACAGAATGTTCAAAAATTTAAATATAAATGTTATCTATGGTAATTTGCTTCCAAAAACACCCAAATACGTGGTAAAATTCCACAAAAAAAATGAGAAAAAAAATCGGGAACACCCCTAGGCACTTGAGAGTCTCAGGCCCCATGTACCACATACCTCGGTGTAATGTAACCATAGTAAAATCTGTTCTAACACAAAATCCACTAGTATGGAACATAACCATAAACTATTCATCCACAATCAAAATCCACATAGTTTAGTTAGATTTTTTGTTATATAAATTCTAGTTTAAACAGGTAAAAAACTCATCTGGTCCACTAGCCATACTAGTACACATCTGCCCCACCTAGGTACCCGAGCTTCCCCCTTTGTGATCAAACAATTTAAGAATGATAAATATATCCATTTCCTTATAAAACAAAAATAATGGTCACATAAAATCAGAACAGTAGCTACACACATTTTATACCATTTAGAACAGACAATAAAACACATTGAGTTTCAAAAAAACAACATCCCCAAATCTTTCATTGTTTTACACGCAAAACTCATTGAAAACCCCACCTGAACACCATATTCAAACTCATATTTATCAAAAAATAATCCAAATTTTTTTTAAAATTTCTTTATACTCATTACATGATTTATAAAACAATCCCAATAAGAATCACATAGAATACCCATGTAAAACACCCAATTCAACACCAAATTGGTACTCAAAAACCATTTTCATAACAAACATCACCCAAAAACAATTTTCAAGAAACAAACAAAGAATAATAACATTTAAAACATAATTTTGAGCCATAATACTATTCAATAATTTCAACTAAATATTTAAAAGGCATCCCTTAATCAACCAAAAAAACATTTATATAAAAATGCGCAAATGTCACATGAAATTGGCCCTTAAAATTCACTTTCATTACAAACACCAATACAACCAATTTTTCCGCACCAAATAAATGGGTTAAACATGAAAATATAATAAATACATTAGTTATTTCACAAGGATTGCATACAATGTGGAATCACCTAACAATTTCATGAAAACCCTTGAATCAACATGAGAAAATCAAGTCGCACCACCAACATACCAAGAGGGACTTAGAACAAACCTAAAACCACAAAATTTGATCATGAAAACCCAAGGTTAAATAGTAGTTTTTAAACCCTACCTCCTGATCATTTGGTAATTCCAGGAAAAGGGAAGAAACCCCAATAAAATAGAATGAAACCCTAATCAATTTGAAAGAGGAATCAAAGAGACTCACTTACTTGTGGGATCTTAAATAATCTCCCCTAATACACCAGCATCTAAAAGTTAAAACATTAAAAACATCATGTGAGGTTTGAATAAGGATGAGGTGGTCATTTAGAAACTACAATGGAGGAAAAAGAGTAATAATTGAGTGAGTTATGATGGAAAGAACGTACCTCCTCAAATCTGCCTGATTTTAGAAACCCTAAGAATATCATCACTAAATCGTAATGAAGAAGTACTCCAAAGGGGGGAGAGAGAGATGTTGGGCACGCGTCTGGGTTAAATGGCCATGTGTGAGTCTTGGAATCACAAACAAATCATTAAAATTTAGTATGTTATTAATTAATCCAATTTTATTTTTAAAACTAGAATTGGGATTTTGGGTAGGCCCAATCTTTTAAATGAAAACCCATATACACCTTGGTTAAGGATTTCTAAAGGATCCAAACTGTAATTGTGGTGTTAATATGTCATGGGAGACCTTTAAGGAATTGTAATGATTGAAAATTATTAAAAAATTAATATTTTATAAATGAAACAAAATTTATTTTAAATTTTGAATTAGGCTCACGGTTTGGCCCAATTCACAAAAACTCACCCATTCCACCATAAAAGCTTGAGAAAAACCAAAAACAAAAAATAAATGGAAATTAAATGAAATTTAAATTTAAAATAAGTCATGTATGTGACAATTCTCTCTAACATGAAAACTTTCTGTCCCCGAAAATCTTTAACAAGGCCAGATACCCAAACCAAGCCCAACTGATAAACCAAGATGTACTTGTTTTCCATGCTTCGCCCCAAGGTCCTAAACACCTACAGTGATCAGTTAAAGAAGATTAATCTCAAAACCCAAACTTACACAACTTTCCTGAAATAATCAATTACATTCATACTTTATCCCAAAATAAATCTCCTCAAACATTATACAAACCAGACTCAAGAAATTCAACCAAACAAACAACAACTTCGAACAAGGTTACACTTACCTTACATGAACTAAACCATTGGGAGTTCTTAAATACCAATGTTTATTCAAGGAATATGATGGTATCTAGATAGTTATGAATGAGACTACCTACCACCAAGCCAGGACCATGGATAATTATGAGCTATTGGTATGTGGGGACACAAATAGGCACCCCACCATAAGAGGAAACCTATATTATTTTCCAAGAAAAAATCAAGACACTAACAGGGGGAGGCCTGAACGAACTCCCTAGTACAAAGGGTAGAATTCCATTCACAGTTTACGAAGGAACATACAGGAAAATCATACTGGGTCTCCCCACTATAGGAACCAACCATCTTTACTGACCAGCATGGGCCGACATAGAAAGACCCAATTTTTTTAAAGATTTGGGAAGGGCCCATGGTCAGTCCGCGTGGTTTGGGAAATTCTGCACAAACTATGCAGATCATTATTTTCACATGGATTCCTGGAACATGGTCACTACTAATCATACACAAACTGTGTCCTCAGCACGTCTATCCAAATTTCAAAACATTATCTAATGACTCGATGGAAACCAAAGGGGAAGGAATGACATTAGGTGATGACATGGGCACAAGGACCTCAACCTATTTCCACCAAATGGGAACAATGGAAGAAATATGATGAAACTAGAGGTTTAAACACATACTATCTTTCATACTGAGTATAATACATTGTACATGGGTTTAAACAACCTTGGGATTTCCCCTGACTATGAGTCAGCTTCTCTCTGAGACCTATGGCTGGAGCTCAAATGATTGAAGCATCGTTGACCTCGTAGTTAGGCTTTGGAAACCCCCCTAAATGTGAATTATTCTTTCGGTGCCACCAAAAACTATACTGAAATCCCCGATAAGATTTCCAAGACAGAACACATTCCAAACTCACTTTACCCTAAATGTATATTTCACTGAAATAAGGGCTTAGAAAATTAACACCCATCACACCTTGTTTCTTCGAGCGAGAAACTATACAAGTAAATAACACTTATTATCAGATTCCTCTAAAATTGAAGATTTTGATTTTTTTACAAGGGAGACATTCTCTAAACATAATGATACTCTCAATGGATTGGACGACATTCACCTTTAATGTCAACTGACTACAAGAAATCACAAGGTCTAACCATACATGACCATTATGACCGATATAAACAATGCATGGAGTGAGACCTCATACAACCTCCTCAAATAACACACAACTATAAAAGTGGCAACAATAACCTCTCATGACCTGATTTCCCACATTTGTAGTTTATTGTGAACTCCTTCTTCGAAGAGACCACGAAGGACCGAGAGGACCTCTAAGACACCATCCAAATACTCAACCATGCTAACAACCCCAGACCACTTCCACCTTCATAAAATCATTAAAACTAAGAGGATAAAGTCTCTTTCAACCTTCAATGATCACTCTCCAAATAAAATAGAATACAAAAAACCAAAAAAGAAAGGGTGTAGACTCAATCTAAAAATATTGACAAAAAATATTCTTTATATTTATCAACTGGAGGGTCTTCGAATAGAGAAACAATATGGGATTCACTTCAGTTGTGCACTAACCCTTAATGGGGCGTACCTTATCCAACTATTAAATCTAAATACCCTTCCAAGATGGTACATTGGTCATTATATTACACAAACTATATCCAAACACATGAATGGAAACAATGTAAAAGCATCCCAAAAAATTTCTTAAAAGAGACCACTATCCAGCCCTTCAACACAGCTTACTGACCAAACAATAACCGAAAACACAATACAAACAGGAGGGGTTCTTGGACTCAAAACAACCCACAACATCAACATTAAAAAAAACATAATACACACCATCCCAAACTAGTCATAAATATGTCATGTTTCTGATCTAAAATCATCTTTTCAAAAATAAATGATTCAGCGGTTAGCGTATCCACCAATGGTACCCCATGTGCCTTACACATGCATGTTTCTGCGCCATAATGGGAAGCCTAATCATATCCATCCTCGAACTCGTCCATCCATGACCTTAACCATCCATAATCCCATATAACCCCATTCATGTGGTCACTCATGGAAATACCTAAGGTTAAAAAAATTCATTCCACTTTTCAAAACCAAAATAGTCAACCAATACATCTTTTTTCTCAAAACCTCTAACCAAGAAATCAACCCCAAATTACATCTTACAATGATTTTTATAAAAGAACCATAATTTAAATGAAAAATCACATTAAATTAATACACAGAAATTTCAAAACCTCTCATCCCATTAAAACACCTTTCAATAGTTTAGAAAACACTATTGGAAACACTTTTTCAAAACCAACATTGACATATTTCATGCGTTCAAAATACGTGAAAACACACTATTTTCCATTCCAATAAAATTATGAAAATTCAGTTCTCCATTTTCAAAAATCTATCCACTCCCTCTTTATTAAACAATCAATTCACAAAAACATTGCGCTTCCTAAAACCATGTCACTTTAAAACCAAAGTAGCATGATTTAAAAACGAAATAATACAAGACAATGCGAGAGGAAACTAGTTCCAGTGGGTGACTTGGAGATATGGTTGTCAGCCATATTCCAATAACTTCACCATCATAAAGAGTTTTCTATGTAAATATACTTGGATCCACATGGATTTCTAGACCCTGTGAGCTCATTGAGACCAGTAACCCAACTCTTTTTTCATTTCCCCTAATCATCATCAATCCAATAAATCCAAAGGACTCATATAAATCCCGACATCCCCTGGTGACTCGAATCCCATCATGAGGTGTGGTGATTAGAAACATTACTCATAACTAGAATTCCATGTCCCGACAATCCTAACTCTAGACTATCCCAACTTTTTCACCAAATAAATGACCCAAAGAGAGAGAACCCCCTGTGAAACCATTTTTTCATGAACTGAATCCGATCGCCACCAAAACTGACACCAAACCCATCCCGTGATAAGGACCTAAGGGCGTTACCCATCCCTATGGGATGGAACAAGTGCCTGGGTATAATTTATCTTGGTTTGGTAACGATTGACCAGAATATGTATACACAAATCAACAAAAATATTTGATAAAATGATTCTGAAAAATTCATACCAACAAGGTTTATAAAAAACCCAGAACTGAATAAATAAGTTCATATTCAACACAAAAGGACCAATGACTCGATGATATAGCAAACAAATATCCCCATGGACTCCACATGACAAGGGGTCATCACCCCCAAGCCGTCTCCACAACTCCGCCCCAAGGATGGTGACTAACACCCTGAATCGCCATCACCATTTGCCTTTCCTTTACCGGAGTCAAACATAACCAAGTATAATTTCACCAAAGGGGTGTAAGTAGGGTTTGAGGATAATACCAATAGGATACCACCAAATGATTCAAATAGCATGCAATACAATATGAAAAAACATGCACTTTTAATACGCAAAGAAAAGCAGTGATAAAATCCAATAAATGCAACTTTCAATTGATAACAATTTTCAATGTAATGTTTTCAGAGAGTTCATACATTTAAATAGAAATGCTAGATACTGTAATTTATTGCCAAAAACACCCCAATACATGGTAAAATTCCACAAACACAATGAGCAACAAAATCGGGAACACCCATAGGCACTAGATAGTCTCGGTCCCCATGTACCTCATACCATGGTGTAAAGTAACCATAGTAAAATTTTTTCTCGTTCATGATACACTAGTAGGGAACATACCCATGACCAAGTGGTACCCAATAATAATCCACATAGTTTAGTTAGAGTTTTCTTTATCCAAATGCTACGTGAAACAGGGACAAAACTCATCTGGTCCACTAGCCGTACTAGTACACATCCCCCCACCTAGTTACTCGGGCTTCCCTCTCTGTGCTCAAACATTTTCAGAAGGATAAATATATCCATTTCCTTATAAAACACCACTAATGGTCACATATAATAAGTACAGTAGCTACACAAATTTTATACCATTTAAAACACACAACAAAACCCTTTGAGTTTCAATAAAACAACTTCTCGAAATCATTCTTTTCTTTGCACCCAAAACTCTTTGAAAACACCACTTGAACACCATATTAATTCTCATATTTATCAAAACATAATACAAAACACCCTAAAAATGTCTATAAACTCAATACATGATTTATAAAAAAAATCCCAATAAGCATCACATAGAATACCCATGTAAAACACCCAATTCATCACCAAATTGGTACTGAAAAACCATTTTCTTAACAAACGTCGCCCAAAACAAATTTTACAGCAACAACCAAAGAATAATATAATTTAAAACATTATTTTAATCCCTAATTCAGTTCAAAGAGGTAAACTAAATAATTAAAAGGAATTTTTTAATCAACCAATAAAAGATTTTTGTAAAAAAAAGCACAAATTTCACATGAAATTGGCCCTTAAAATTCACATGCATTACAAACACCACTAAAATCAATATTTTCAGAACCAAATCAATGGTTTAAAGATGAAAATATAATAAACACAATATATATTTCACAATTATTTCATAAAAAGTGGAATCAACTACCAATGTAATGAAAACCCTTGAATCAACGTGCAAAAATCAAGTCGCACCACCACCACACAAAGAAGGACTTAGAAAAAATCTAAAACAACAAAATTGGACCAAGGTTAAACCCTAGGTTTGAAACCCTACCTCCTAGTCAGTAGGTACTTGAAGGAAAAGGGATGAAACCCCAAGAAAATAGAATGAAATCCTAAGCAGCTTGAAAGAGGAATGGAAGAGACTCACTTGTGGGATCTTAAAGAATCGCCCCTAATACACCAGTAGCTGAAAATTAAAATAGTCAAAACTCCAAGTGAGGTTTGAATTAGGACGAGGAGGTCATTTAGGAACTATAATGGAGGAAAAATAGTAATAATTGAATGAGTTATGATGGAAATAACATAACTCCTCAAATATTCCCGATTTTAGAAACCCTATGAATTTCAGTACAAATCGTGATGCAGAAGTGCTCCAAAGTGGGAAGAGAGGTTGGGAGCGCCTATGGGCTCAATGGGCACTTGTGAGGCTTCGAATCACAGAAAAATCCTTAAAATATAATATGTTATTAATTAATCAAATTTGATTTTTAAAACTGGAATTGGGCTTTCGGACAGGCCCAATCCCTTAAATAAAAACCCATATACACCTTGGTTATGGCTTTTAAAAGGATCAAAACTACAATGATGGTGTTAATATGTCAGGGGATACCATTTAGGAATTATAATGGGTGAAAATATAAAAAAATGAAAAAGTTATAAAAGAAACAAAATTTATTTTTAAATCTGGAATTAGGCTAACGGTTTGGCCCAATTCACGAAAACTCACCCATTTTTACCATAAAAGCTTGAGAAACCCCTAAAAAGAAGCATAAATGGAAATTAAATGAAATTTAACATTAAAATAATTCATGTATGTGGCATTTTATAAGGACATGTGTTTTTATAATGACCATGCACACCACATTTAAAACCATCAATTGATCCCTTAAAAAGAACATCTTTCCCTTTCCTAGAGTCAACTGGATGATTCTTTTTTCCATTGTAGGTTCTTGATTTATGACCATAATTTACACATCTATAACATCTTCCTGCCCCTTTGAAACATTTTTCTAGGTGTTTATTCCCACATCCTTGACACGTTGGTTTTTGAACATACATACCTTTATGATTATTACTTGAACTACTATATGGACTTGTTCCTCACATATATGTTTCCTTAGAAGAATCACTATGATTTAGGTGGTCAATCAAGACTCCAGATAGCTGGTTGAGAATAACCACAAGATTTCTCATTATAGAACCCATATCATTCAGTTGCTCATTTAGAAAAAAATCACAGTTTTCATCACATCCACTATTACTTTGGTGCCTTCTATATCCAGCCATTTACTAAAACCAAAAAGGTCAGTGTGAGTATATCTGTAAAATCATCATATAATATCTTATGAGGTGGGTAAATATTAAGATATATTTATTCATGTTATCTTAAACTCATTCACCTTATCTAAAAAATCTATTACTCTTTCTGAAATCCTGACCATAATGGTAATGTCACTTATGTTTAAAGAATACCCTAACCTCTAAAGTTATCTAAACCGACCTCTGATACCAACTATAAGGACCTGACCTTATAACATTACATCATATTGAATTAAATGAATAATTCACATTGAGGATATTTTCCGGTTTAGAGTTTAGAGAATTAGGCCATAACTATTACAAAACAACTTCAATATTACAAGTAGACACTACTACTCAGTATTCATTTGTTTCATAAAATAAAAACTCTTAAAAAGAAACATGCCTAGTTCAATATTTTAGACAGCATGACTTTTCCTTGATCCCATCCTTGACCATATTCATCTTTAAGTCATGTGGATATTTTTTAAAAAACTTGGGAATAGCATAAGAAGATCAGTAAGGGTTATAAAATAAGAAAGGAAAACATTATCCAATCAACAAATACAAATCAATAAAAATATATATATTTCAATCATAACATACCTTACGAAATCATAAGATTTATGAATAAAACACATAAATCATAAATCATAAAGGTTACATATGGCATCCATATCAAACTTAAATTGTAGCTATCACAGCTACAAAGCGAGTTACACTTGAAATATCAATCACAGTATATTCCCTAACTTTCTTAGGAGAAACATCACGTTTACCTCCATCATGTTACCCAATGCATTGGAGAGCTATCTCTGGCTCACCTACCCTTTTTTTATCACGGAACCACCCATATATTTAAAAAAATTCCCAATAACCATAACATAATCATAACACATATCAGAAGTA
Source organism: Viscum album (assembly GCA_963277665.1). Classification (NCBI taxonomy): domain Eukaryota; kingdom Viridiplantae; phylum Streptophyta; class Magnoliopsida; order Santalales; family Viscaceae; genus Viscum; species Viscum album. Next base: position 810,203,699 of record OY728122.1, on the reverse strand, counting down.
CAAATGAATGATAAAATTTACACATTCCAATATATCAAATCAATATATTGAAATAAACAATGCTCTATCAAATCATTTTCAAAACCATTTAAAAAGAGATTTTTGAATCAAAGTGTCCCATACCACATTGAATATTTTAAATGAATTGTCATTTGAAAACAATAATTTACATATAAATAGATCCTAAATTCCATTTCGAAAACATGGACATTAATGAGAAATATTTAAAAGGATAAATCTTTAAAACATATAAAATGATATTTTAGTTAGAGTTCCTAAACAAAAGAGAGACAATTGAATAAAAATCATAGTGGTAATGAAAACATTATAATATTATGAGAATAAATATATTCATGATGTAATATGTCAATGTACATTATATACTCCATATAAAAGTGAATTGTTGTATAACAACAAAGAAGTATCGATGGAATGTAAATTGAGATGAAATCTCTTATATAGACCGTATCCTTAGGTTAAGGATAAATCAAGGACATAATTATGTATGAAAAATTCAAATACACTCAATATGATGGGATATTCAGTGTAAATCAATTATAGGACATTCACACATATTTTTTTGTAAAAACAACGCCAATTAATTGGATGTTTAACTCAATAAATAGAGATTGAGTTAAAATTAATCCTATGAAGTTCATATCGATGAGTTGAGAATTTATCAATGGAGTGAGTATATGTATCAAAATTATATCCATAGAAAGGGGAGTGGAAATTACTACACATATAATAAATAGTGATTCCCACATAATCATATCATGACACACTCAAGAATTAGAAGATTTACCCATGAAATGGAAATTGGGTTAAAAGGTTCCCTTACTGATCTGGTAAATTAAGAAACATACAAACCATGGATGAGGGATCAAAAAATAAATGTAAATACCCATATATTGATGTATATTACACAATTAATACAATATTGGTCAGTACATACACCACACAAAAGTAAATAGTGGAAAATATATCATGAATATCACGGGAATAAAAAGTGAGATGAAAACCCCTTACCACGTTGTAATCAATAGATTTGTATGACCATAAGAAAATAACCACCAAATTAATCACAGAATACCATGAATATAATGATAATCATGATAATATATATCAAATGTATGTAAAAAAGTAGCACATTCAATGAATAAGTGGTAAACAATGGAAATGTCACCGAAATAAAAGTGAGATAAGAAAATCCCTTACCTTGTGTCCGACTTGACCCGTTCGTTCTTTAATATCTTGAATAATAAATTAATGTTAATTTATACTTGATTAAGATAATTTTTGATTATTATTATTCCTTTTATATTACTTATTACCTTTTTAAAAACATTATGTAATCATTTATGTTAATAAAGGTCGTTTTGGCGATATTTGGTACTTGAGTAAAAAAATGAAAACATTATAATTACAAGTTGTTCATGTGGTAAGATATCCATTATCATCAAAATGGTATTAATGATTTAGATATCGTATATATCATATATATCCAGTACATACATGTATTTATAATAGTATATAACATTTAAGTGTAAGAAATGAAATGGACCATTCATGGGGACGGTAAGCCGTACATACGCATGAACGCTACTTCCATTTCTATTTCTTATTTTAATGGAACTAAAAACATAGTTACACATAGTTATATTAAGATTACAGTATAATATCATATAAAATATTATTAACTCTATCCTTTATACATCCCACATAAGGCATTAACGATTCATATCACTTTGAGGGGGCGGTAGTCCGCACTTCCACCAATGCGTTTATCGTATTTACCCACTATAGAAACCAAAATGAATTTATATAAATGAAAAAATACAGAAGAATAAAGAAAACATAAACATAATATATATCATATATAAATATAGTGCCATCATAATGGCCACCATGAGAGGTGGTAGGAGATATTTTAACAATCATCGTTTTGTGAGGCATTAGTTTTCCATCCATAGAAACATTAGGCTATTCACACATTAGATGGAGGTCTGTGTAAGTGTAGTTATAATACATATCATAAAAAAATCATAGTATATTGAGGATACTAGTTTTGTTACAAAATAAAGGAATAAATAGATTTTATGGGATAGAGAAGTAAAATAAAAGAAAACAATTTAAGAGAAACCATTACCATTAATTTGGGTAAATCCCTTTGGTTTGAACCAAATGTCTTCTTGAAGTGACATCTACCTATGGTAAGGCTTCTAAGGGGAGGATAGGGATGTAGGGAGCTTAATTAGGTAGAGGATGGACGAGTCAAAAGGCTTTAGAGGTGTGAGGAACTGGTTAGAAGTGGTCTCTGTTTATAAGGGAGAGGAGGGGCACTTTAGGAAAGTGTGATAATATTATTTTATTATATAATGATATTCAGTTTCTAAAGGACCATAAATCGTTAAAGTCAATGATAAAATGACTCATAGTCTAAATAATATAATACAATAGGAATTAGATAGGTTTTGTATGTTACTTTAATATTTATACTCTTATTTATTTAAATATTTTATTAATGAGCTAAATACTACATCATTGTTGTGTCATAATTAATTTAATATATGTGATTTCTAAAAATTATAAAAAAAACCATTTTGTATTAAATCGTGAGATATTTCAGATGAATATTTATAGTTAAAATATAATTTATATAACACCATATAAAAATTAATTTACTAAAAGATTTTTGTTTATGTCATTTTTGCCTTTAAATTAAATTGATTAATCTAAAGTGTCATTATCTTTCATAAGTGGATCCACGGGGTCCCAAAATAGACTCAAAGATGCCCATGGTTGGAAATTACTCATCCAATAAGGATAGGACATGTGTTAAGGAAATTTTGAGTTATTATATTATTCTTTTTACCTTGAACTACACTATTTACCTTTAACCGCGATAAATAAAAGTTCAAAGTTACTATTCACCAAAAATTATTTTCATCTTATTGAACCGTATTTTATTATTTATAACAACCATGTATGTCGGATTATCTAAATTCACATCACATAAGTGGTAAAATTTCATTTAATGAAAAAGTCATTTTTTAACTACTACTAAGTGATTTCACTATTCATCAAAATTGATATTTTTCAGAAAAATACAAAAAATTCACCCAAAGCATTATGTGATATTCTGAATTCAACAATGCTGCCTATTTTGAAAAATTCAAAACATAGAAGTGTCATTAATTAATTTAAAATTAATTCCCGTTGTTAAAACAAATAGCATGTTCTTAAGAAACAATAACTATCAAAAGATTGACACTTGTTTATATCCAATTTCAACGTGAAATTAATTATAATGAAAAACATTTGATTAAATGGAAAAAATATATTCTAATTAAAATTTAAAACCAATAAAAAATATAATCTAACTATATAAATACATTATATTGAAACACCGTTTTGAATTAAAATACAATATTTTTCACTATTCATTAGAAAATGAACTTTATCAGAAAAATTCCAAAAATTTACAAAAAGTAAATTTTGATGTCCCCATTCTAAATAAGGATTATATTCATTCAAATAGAAAGTATTAAAGTGACCAAAATTATATTTAAAGAGAGTTCTCCCTTAAAAGGTGGGGAATCGACCTTTTAATGTAAATTATTCTTAAAATTAGATTCATTCACATTTTAAACCTTTAACTTTTATTACAAAAATGTAAATACATTTAACAAACATGTATAATCATATTTTAGTCAGTTTTATTAATTCCTGCCAATATAATGGCTAGGAGTTAACTACCATTTTAAATAATAATATTATATTATTAGTGTGCAACATAAGATTTCAATGAAACTGGTTGTTGCGTATCGGGTATGCTATCGAACATAACAACCCCTTTAAAGTAAAATTAATATTTAATTTCCAAATATTAATAAATATGAAAATGTCATATTCTATACTTATCTGGGATGTTACAAGACCAATATATATCTGTATATAATAATAACACATTATGATATTTTTCAATGTTTATCATACCAAAATCCATAATGACCTTGATATAATAAAGTATTATTTTCATTGAATGATAGTGGGTTTATATCGGATGGATTAAATATCTTATTTCTCGTCATGTGTCAAAAAAATATTAGGTCTTACTATAAAATAAAATATAATACCAATGATTTACTTTTATTTTGTGATACTTCAAACATTTACTTAATCATCCCTTAAAAGTTTCATCTAGTTTTCAAATGGAGTTTTCATATCCTCAGAATTATCCATTACAAATATTTTAAAAAATCTCCATATCATATTTTTATTGAGAGATGAATGTGACATTGTATCCTTGTATCACCTGTAAACTATGGAAAATCCTCTATTCACCAATAATTGACATTTCAAATTCCATATTCATGATTTTGGAATATTTTCTATAGTTTTCTTCATCTGATCAACAAAAAAATAATTTCACCAAAATATACCAACACCATCTGCCTTTGATCACATTAATTACTGAAATACAGATTGTCATCAACTCCACCACCCTAAAAGCCAATATTCTTTTGAAACTGATATAGAAATTAATAGAAATATCTTGGTTAAATTTTTAATCCATTTAAAGCCTTATTCAACTGATAGACTCTATTCCCAACATCTCTAATGAGAAAGCCTTTTGGCAAGTGAATATGATATTTTTATTCTACAAACCCTTTCAGAAACGCTAACTTAACATCTATTTGGTAAACAATGAACATTCACTGCACTATAATGGAAAAGATTAATCTAATGATCTCAAGATATGAAATAGGAGAAAATGTTTTATCAACATCGATACACTCTATCTAGGAGTACCCTTTTCACAATAGTCATGAATTTTTCTAATCACTACACCATCATCATTTATCTTGTTACGGTTGACCCATTTCATTCTGATACAATTCTTATTTTTTGTCCATGAAACAATATATCAAGTATTATTCTTCTCAATTTTTCATTCTATTCATTCATTTCTTGAAACCAATTATCATCTCCAGTTGTATCATCAAAACTTGTAGGCTTGATGTCGCGACCCATCCTCGGGGCCTGTGCCGTGACTACCCCAAGCCCGCCTTCCATAGGCCAGGGGCTGGTGACTAGCACCAAAGGCATAAATCCCGATAACTGGGAAGGCATTGCCTTTATAAAAGCAAAAAAACTCCACAAAGTACAAGCGGATGTAAAACACAAAGTACAAAAGAAAGTGCTGAAAAGTAAATGGGCCAGAATACAAACCCAACTGAAAATACAGCTACAACTGAACAAAAGTACAACAGAAAAGGACAACAACTGGATGAACAGAAGCGGCTCCTGGGTTGTCCTCCTCAGATCCTATATGAAGGGTAGGTACAGATAGTGCAGCTCCTGGATCGTTCACCATGGATCATACATAAATGGTAGGTAAGATAGCCTCCACAATGCTCTCGCCCGTCAACCTCCTCCGTGTGTCGTCTCGTCATGAAGTACACCTCCGGATACTGACTCGTCGTGTGGTCCACCTCCGGGTACTGAATCGTCATGTGGTCCACCTCCGGGTACCGTCCAGTCCTCGAACACTCGGCCTCCGTCAGCACTGCCCGTCGTCTGCAACCAACACAACGAGGTGCGGGCATAGCCCGTGCAGGGTTGAGTATAACGATACTCAGTAGGGACCCCGAGACCCTCAAGGTCTCACTAAAACCAACAAGGATAACCACAAAGAATATCTCAACAGATAACCTCTACTTAGGTGTATGCCCATACATATACCTAAGTTATCAAGTAACCCATCTCAATCATGAGGAAACACAAAGATCATGAAATCAATGGATAACCACTACCCTGGTATATGCCCATACATATACCTAAGTTATCAACTGACCCATCTCAATCATGAGGTAAAAACAAAGATTATGAAATCAACGGATAACCACTACCCAGGTATATGCCCATATATATACCTAAGTTATCAAGTGACCCATCTCAATCATGAGGTAAACACAAAGGTCATAGACTCAGCTCAAACCATGATTTTCATTATCGAAACCATAACTGCTGAAGAGCCCCATCTTTGGAGTGTACAGTGGTCCTGTCACGACTCCTAGGTACTTATCACTAACCTAAGACTGCTGAGGTACTCCTCCTGTCGAGTACCGCGGGCCAGCCACCCAAACACAGTAGTGCTTCCCGCCGGGGTATGCCACCCAAACACAGTAGTGCACACCCCCTAGTAGCCTGCAGAGGTACTCTCCGGACGAGTACCGCGGTTCTGAACTGTCACACAGGTAGTGCTCTGTCCGCCATAGGTTTTCACCGAAACAAAGTAGTGCTCCATCCACTGGGCTAGTCGACTCACTCCAAGTCGAGTCGGTCAAGCAGTCGGTGGGTCTCAGTCGGCTACACTGTCTCCGTACTCAGCACACTCATCTCTGGGAGGGTACGCTCCACGAGCTACAGGTCAATACTCCAAGTATATCAAAGTCTCACGAATATGTATCTCAAAGGACCGCCTCGTCATAGGGGTCTCAACACAATAGACGGCACGTCAATTGGACGCCCGGTCTGTGAGTTATTAGCCTTTTCGTCTCAGGGGCCCGGTTGGTTTCGTGAGCGAACCAACCCGGCTGAATCTCAACTGTATCCCGAACTCTCATAGGGTATACTCAAAGGGACCGTTTTTCTCAACGTGATCACCAATGCCGCTGATGGTTCGTCAAACGGATGTCCGGTCTGAAAGATATCAGCTTTTCCGTTCCAGGGGCCCGGTTGGATTTCGGGTGCAATCCAACCCGGCCACTATCCAACTGCATCCAAATCTCTGGCGAAGTATGCCCAAAATTCCGTATCATCAAGAGGAAATCAACGAGAGAGACAGCGCGTCAATCGGACGCCCAGTCTGTGAGTTATTGGCTTTTTCGTTTCAGTGGCCCGGTTGGTTTTTAAGGCAAAACCAACCCGACCATACTCCACATGCGTCCAAAAATCGAGCGGAGTAAGACAAAAGATCCGTCTCACATAGAGGAATCCAACAAAGTCGACGGCACGTCAATCGGACGTCCGGAACTCAAGTTAAGAGTGTTTCTGCTCCGAGGGCCCAGTTGGTTTCATGTACGAACCACCCCGGACGACCCCAAAGTATTCTGAAACCTTGAGTGCGATATGTCGAAACGACCGCCTCGATCCAAGGATCGCATCGCCACTGACGGTGCGTCGATCAGAGGTCCGTAGCCCATGATATGGGAAAATGACTGAAAGAGGTATGAAAACGGGGGTTTCGGGCCCACACCGACCCGGCCCGAGACCCCCTAGGTCGGCCCGAGCTGGGTTGACCCGACCCGGGTGCGGGTCCGACCCGGCTGGCGCGGCGCGGCCCGGTCTGCCCAAGCCGGTTCGACTCGGTCGGGGGTTCGGCCGAACGGTCGAATCGTGCGGGGGGGGGGGGGGGGGGCGCTGCCCCTGCATGAAGAGCCGCGGCCCCGCGTGGGGCCGCCCTTGCCAGCGGACGCGACAACCAGCCACGTCCCACCTCCCTCTGGTCCTGCGCGGCCGCGGGACCGCGTGCTGCCACCGTGGCTTTAGCCTCGGCGGCGCGCCGGCGGGCTGCTCTGCGGACCACCGGACGAGTTCCGGTGGTCGGAACATCGTGCCGTCTTAACCAATGGTCCTCCTGGGACCCGACCTTCACTGCGGAAGCCTCAAAATTACCTTGCGGCCTCGCTTGTCGTCGCCTGACAATCTGCGCTCAACGATCAAGTAAACAAACTACGACCTCTTCGTGGTTTTCTGGCGCGACGGCTCCACGCTTCTTAGCCCTACCTCATAATTCCCGCACGGTGCAACAGCACTGCACCGCCTTTCACGTGCCGCAACAAAATTCAAACAACAAGGGGGGAGGAGGGTCGACCGTGTTCGTGCAGTCCGACCTACACCCATTATAATGATAGCAAGCGGCCATCAAATAGAATTCGACGTACGATAAAGAAATATTTCACAGCAAAAACAATAATCCTCAACATCAATCCGCATGAACGAACGATCCGTGGATCAATCGGGAATAGGTTGGTCTGCACTCGTCGTTCTTTTCTCAAAAGAGTATAGAACACCAAATAAATTCCCCTACATCGTGCGAGCTTGAACGGAGGTTTGTTGAACGAGGATTCATCGCGAGAAGAGGCGTCGTGAAAGAAGACGTCGACAGCGTCACAGTAAGAGGCGCCACAAAAGGAGACGTCGCGGAAGGAGACATCGGCCTCCAAGGAATCCGGCGTTCTTCTCGTTCATCGTGTTCTTCGACGAAGAGGATGAAGAAACTCAAGTCTCCCTTAGCTTTTCTCCCAAAGCTCTCAAGCAAAAAGCCTCCAACCCAAAATAAAATAAGTCCCTTACTTATTTTATTAACCCAACTTAAGGTTTGAAATTCAAGAGTTTGAAATTCAAACACTCACATTAAACACACTTCATTAATATCATAAGTTATCAAAAACTTAAGTTATCAAATTTAAGGGTGAGTTGAGGGAGTTAAGGAATGTGAAGGGGTTGGGTTTGTGTGGGCCCCACCGCTCTCATAACTTTCCATGGGAAGTTGGGTAGTTACCCAACTTCCACCCAAAGCATAAATCCACTATGTGAAAATAAAAATTCAAGTTAAATATTTATTCTACATTCCACAATTTTTATCAACCTCTCTCATGAAAATGAATCTACGTGAAAGGTGTTTCTAAGCAATTACAGGCGCTGCGGTTTCATCGGTGCCCTCAGAATTTGATTCCGAGCACCGGTTCAAAAGTTAGATATTCCCGCTCGTTCGTTCACTGAACGTACCTGAGCTAAACTTCTGAAAATAATTCCTAGCACACTAGGCCTCGGAATCAGGTACCATCAGAAACTGATTTCTTCTAAAATTACAAAGAAAATTAAGAAAAACTTTTCCTTGGAATTTACAGGTCTTTACATTACTCCCAACTCAGGGCTTTACATCCCCGTAAAGCATCAACACAAACTAGGGTCACAAAAGCGGTATTGAGAACGCATCTGAGCCTTCCGCTCTCATATGCTTTCCTAGAGGCTCCCGTACTGCCGAAGAAAGCGCACCCGAGGAATCAACCGTCCTCGTAGGATCCGCTCCTATCGATCCTCGATCCCCACTGGATCCTCCGTGGAAGTAACCCCATTTCCATCATCCTGCTCCTCATGGTCGATGATATGCGAAGGGTCGAGCACGTATCTCCTCAGTTGAGATACTTGGAAAACATCGTGCACATGGTGAAACTGAGGTGGATGGGTCAATCGGTAAACCACCTCGCCTACCCAGCTGAGGACCTAGAAAGGTCCGTTGAACCTCGGAGATAACTTTCCACCTTGGCCACATCTCTGTAATCCTCGTTGAGGTGAGACCCATATAGGGACGTGATCGTCATCCTCAAACTCTAGAGGTCTCCAATTCCAGTTAGAACTGAAACGCAAAACGACTGCTGCCACGAGGGTAAGTTTGACTGACTCAATAGTGATCGGTCGCACCCTCCTGTGCATGAGTTTATCCTGTGCTGCCTGGGGTTTCCTTTTCGCCAACCAAGGAAAACCCATCCCAACGTTTGCCTAATACCTTCAATTTGAGTATGAACAATTATTGCCCATTCCATACTCAAACTAACGTCGTAAGGCCTCGACGCTGCCACCAAGAGATTCCAACCGAAACTCTTGCGTCATGGGTCAGACCACACTATCAGCGTAAGTGTGATTATCGAGTCTCCTCCCAATGTATCTCCAGATATGAGGGTCAGGTCTACGACTTACCAGAAAATCTAGGTATGGGAAAAGATTCGTGGAAGCAAGGAATGATTCATATCGACGTCTCTTACTACAATAGCTTGTAGTGGAGACAGACTAACCCTTGAATCATTTTTAGAGCCATTGGGTCACACTCCTTGACCGCATGCAGCCGCACCCTTCCTCCACCCTCCATCTCCCTGAGCCCAGCGGGGATAACTAAGGTGGGTGGTTGTAGCATGTTAAGATGTACACCACCTCATGCTTCTCTCCTAGATCTGCCTCCACGTCTGCTACTTCACAGACTCAGCTCTCCTTAAAGATTCAACTTCTTGAAACATTTAACACGCTTGAGTCTCTAAGACTGGCGCCGGTTTCCTGTTTCTTACTGCACTGTGCAGTCTTCATCCGCCCCTGGATGATCTGCCCCTTCTTTTCCTATGATCTGGAAGAGCTGCTAAAATTTCTCCTTTGCTGAAAAGAGAAACTCGGTCTCATACCCTGGATGAACCATGCCCATTGCCTAATACATTAAATCCTGACATGAATGATGTATTCATTCCACGGATGACGTCGTAAGGCCTCGACGTAACTACCAAGAGATCCAACTGTCACTCTCGCCTCCAAGGGTCGAGTCACACTGTCGGCATCAGTGTGAGGTCACTGGGTCTCCTCTAGTAGAAATCTCGAATGTGAGGGTCAAGTCAACAGTTTTAACCGAGACCACTCAGTATCAACCAAACAAAGGGACATGAAAGAAAAAATCACAAAGATTAGTGTCTTTTTTATTATTACAGCTCATAGTACAAAGACACGAATACAACAACAATATGGAAATATAAGTACAAGGGACGTATCCACTAGTTCTGCTCCTGTCCACCGGCTCCCAGAGCTCTACTGCCTTGTCCACTACTCAAATGTTGCTTAAGAACTCGTCGCTGCTTCTGCCTTGGTGGCTCCTCCAATACATATGGATCGATAGTGCGGGGGGTCGGACAGTCACGTGCCAGGTGACCCTTCTTGCCGCATTCATATCACTTCCTGCTCCTTGTACGATTGGATCTGCCCCCACCCCGGGTGCCCCACACCACCGGTCCTAAATCCTGAGATCGCCCAACTGCTGGTCTGGTCCTCCCGGACCTCTGCATCATCTGTCTACTACCCACGGATGACTCGTCTACTGATCGAAAAACACGCAGCAAAGGCAGCAGCTCTTGAACACGCTCGGGGTGTAGAGAAACTGGAACAAACTCCACCATGAAGAAGGTATCTAAGTTTTCCCTTGTGAAGGTCATCCCGTCGCAAAACTGGAACAAGAGGCACCACCACCTGTCTGCTGCTGCCTGAAGAAGGCTGGCAGCAAAGTTCACCATGAAGTCTGCAGGCGTCCCCACTAGCCTGAAGACTCTCACCACCGCCTCCAGCCAATCCTCAGCCGCCTGCGCGGAACCTTGGTGGCATTTGGCGCTGGAACTCATGCAACGTTCTCAAATGGCATGCATCTCCTACTACTGGGGCTGGTGGCATCGGTGGCCCAACGTATGGTAGTACCGCTGGTGCCTCCGCTTGTGCCTTGACTACAAGAGGGACCTGTACCGAAGCCTCGTCACTCGACAAGTTGTCAGTACGCACACCCCTCTGGGCTCTAGCTGGTCATCCGTGAAAAGGCATCCTGAAAGAAACAACGTGACACAGTCAAACTATTATACCTGGTGAGCTGACCTGGTTTGAGCTGTTTTAAGGGAAGACCTTTGAAAACAGACACGCAATCAATGTTTTTGTGCACAAAGTCAGAAATCAGTTGTCAGGGTCCTGGTGTATCGATACGTCGGCCGCCCGCACCAACACTGGACTCCCTGAACTGAAGACCACACTCGGGTACCCTTAACACTATTGCTTCATAGAAATAAAATATCAGAGTTATAAGTTCTGCGGTTGAACCGAACCCCTCTGATACCAATTTGTCAAGACCCATCCTCGAGGCTCGTTCCATGACTACCCCAAGCCCGCCTTCTATAGGCCTGGGGCTGGCGACTAGAACCAAAGGCATAAATCCTGATAACTGGGAAAAAATTGCCTTTATAAAAGCAAAAAAATGCCATAGAGTACAAGAAGAAGTAAAACACTAAGTACAATGGAATGTGCTGAAAAGTAAATGGGCCAGAATACAAACCCACCTGAAAATACAGCTACAACTGAACAAAAGTACAATAGAAAAATACAACAGCTGGAAGAACGGAAGCGGCTCCTGGGTCGTCCTCCTCGGATCCTACCTGAAGGGTAGGTACAGATAGCGCAACTCCTGGATCGTTCACCACGGATCCTACCTGAAGGGTAGGTAAGATAGACTCCACAACGCTCTCGCCCGTCAACCTCCTCCGTGTATCGTCTCATCGTGATGTCCACCTCCGGATACTGACTCGTCGTGTGGTCCACCTCCGGGTACTGACTCGTTGTGTGGTCCACCTCCGGGTACAGTCCAGTCCTCGAACACTCGGCCTCCGTCATCACTGCCCGTCGTCTGCAACCAACACAACGAGGTGCGGGCATAGCCCGTACAGGGGTGAGTATAACGATACTCAGTAGGGTTCCCGAGACCCTCAAGGTCTCACTAAAACCAAAAAGGATAACCACAAAGAATATCTCAACATATTACCTATACTTAGGTGTATGCCCATACATATACCTAAGTTATCAAGTAACCCATCTCAATCGTGAGAAAACACAAAGATCATGAAATCAACGGATAACCACTACCCAGGTATGTGCCCATACATATACCTAAGTTATCAGGTGACCCATCTCAATCATGAGGTAAACACAAAGATTATGAAATCAACGGATAACCACTACCCCAGTATATGCCCATACATATACCTAAGTTATCAAGTGACCCGTCTCAATCATGAGGTAAACACAAAGGTCATAGACTTAGCTCAAACCAGGACTTTCATTTTCGAAACCGTAACTGCTGAAGAGCCCCGTCTCTGGAGTGTACAGTGGTCCTATCACGACTTCGAGGTACTGCTCACTAACCTAAGACTGCTGAGGTACTCCTCCTGTCGAGTACTGTGGACCAGCCACCCAAACACAATAGTGCTTCTCGCAGGGGTATGCTACCCAAACACAGTAGTGCACACACCCTAGTAGCCTGCAGAGGTACTCTCCGGACGAGTACCGTGGGTCTGCACTGTCACCCAGGTAGTGCTCCGTCCGCCATGGTTCTGCACCCAAACAAAGAAGTGATCTGTCCACTGGGCTAGTTGACTCACTCCATGTCGAGTCGGTCAAGCAGTCGTCAGGTCTCAGTCGGCTACACGGTCTCCGTACTCCGCACGATCGTCTCTGGGAGGGTCCGCTCCATGAGCTAAAGGTCGATACTCCAAGTATCTCAAAGTCCCACGAATAAGTATCTCAAAGGACCGCCTCATCATAGAGGTCTCAACACAATAGACGGTGCGTCAATCGGACGCCCGACCTGTGAGTTATTAGGCTTTTCATCCCAGGGGCCCGGTTGGTTTCGTGAGCGAACCAACCCGGCCGTATCTCAACTGTACCCCTAACTCTCATAGGGTATACTCAAAGGGACCGTTTTTCAACGTAATCACCAACACCGCTGACGGTTCGTCAAACAGACGTCCGGTCTGAAAGATATCAGCTTTTCCGTTCCAGGGGCCCGGTTGGATTTTGGGTGCAATCTAACCCAGACACTATCCAACTGCATCCAAATCTCTGGAGAAGTATGCCCAAAGTTTCATCTCATCAAGAGGAAATCAACGAGACAGACGGCGCGTCAATCGAACGCCCGATTTGTGAGTTATTGGCTTTTTCGTTCCAGGGGCCTGGTTGGTTTTAATGCAAAACCAACCCGACCGTACTCCACTTGCGTCCAAACATCGGGTGGAGTAAGCCAAAAGATCCGCCTCACTTAGAGGAATCCAACAAAATCTACGACACATCAATCGGACGTTCGGAGCTCAAGTTAAGAGCGTTTCCACTCCGAGGGCCCGGTTGGTTTCGTGTACGAACCGACCCGGCCGAACCCAAAGTATTTCGAAACCTTGAGTGCGATATGTCGAAACGACTGTCTCGATCCAAGGATCCCATCGCCGCTAACGGTGCGTCGATCAGAGCTCTGTAGTCCATGATATGGGCAAAAGACCAAAAGAGGTCCGAAAACGGGGGTTTCGGGCCCGGACCGACCCGGCCGGAGACGCCCTCGGTCGGCCCGAACCGTGTCGACCCGACTCGGGTGTGGGTCCGACCCGGTCGGCGCGGCGCGGCCTGGCTGGGTGCGGCGCGGCCCGGTCTGCCCAAGTCGGCCCGGCTCGGCCGAACAACCGAACAGTGCGGGGGGGGGGGGGGGGTGCGCTGCACTCGCGTGATGAGCTGCGGCCCCAAGTGGGGCCGCCCTTGCCAGCGGACGCGACAGCCGGCTGCGTCCCGCCTCCCTCCGGTCCCGCGCGGTCGCGAGACCGCAGGCTGCCACCGCGGCTTCAGCCGCAACGGCTCCTTCAGGCGGCGTGCTGGGCGCCGCCGCCACCTTCCGTCGGCGCCGCCGTGCCGGTGAGGCGCGCCGGCGGGCTGCTCCGCGAACCATCGGACGAGTTCCGGTGGTCGGAACTTCATGTCATCTTCACCAATGGTCCTCCCGGGACCCTACATTCACTGTGGAAGTCTCAAAATTACCTTGCGGCCTCATTTTTCGTCGCCCGACAATCATCGCTCAATGATAAAGTAAACAAACTACGGCCTCTTCGTGGTTTTCCAGCGGGGCGCGACGACGCCGCACTTCTTATCCCTTCCTCATAATTCTCGCTCGGTGCAACGGCACCGCGCTGCCTTTCACGTGCCGTAACAAAATTTAAAAAACAAGGGGGGAGGAGGGTCGGCTGTGTTCGTGTGGTCCGACCTCCTCCTGTTATAATGATAGCCAGCGGCCATCAAATAGAAGTCAACATACGACAAAGAAATATTTCACAGCAAAAACAATAATCCTCAACATCAATCTGCATGAACGAACGATCCGCGGATCAATCTGGAAAAGGTTGGTCCGTGCTCATCGTCCTTTTCTCAAAAGATAAGAGAACACCAAATAAATTCCCCTACCTCGTGTGAGTTTGAACGGAGGTTTGTCGAACTAGGATTCATCGCCGGAAGAGGTGTCGTGAAAGAAGACGTCAACGGCGTTGCGGTAAGAGGCGTCCCAGAAGGAAACTTCGCGGAAGGAGACGTCGCGGAAGGAGACGTCGACCTCTGAGGAATTCTGCGTTCTTTGCGTTCTTCGCGTTCTTCGTGTTCTTCGATGAAGAGGATGAAGAAAATCAAATATCCTTTAGCTTTTCTCCCAAATCTCACAAGCAACAAGCCTCTAACCCAAAATAAAATAAGTCCCTTACTTATTTCATTAACCCAACTTAAGGTTTGAAATTCAAGAGTTTGAAATTCAAACACTCACATTAAACACAATTCAATAATATCATAAGTTATCAAAAACATAAGTTATCAAATTTAATTGTGAGTTGATGGAGTTAAGGAATGTGATGGGGTGGGGTTCTTGTGGGCCCCACCACTCTCATAACCTTCCATGGGAAGTTGGGTAGTTACCCAACTTCCACCCAAAGCTTAAATCCACTAAGAGAAAATAAAAATTGTAGTTAATGTTTTATTCTACCTTCCACAATTTTTATCAACCTCTCTCGTGAAAACACAACTCTGGGAAAGGTGTTTCTAAGCAATTATCGGCGCTGCGGTTTCATCGGTGCCCTCAGAATTTGATTCCGAGAACCGGTTCAAAAGTTAGAAATTCCCGCTCGTTCGTTCAGTGAACGTACCCGATCTAAACTTCGGAAAATAATTCCGGGCACACCGGGCCTCAGAATCAGGTGCCGTCAGAAACTGCGTTCTTTTAAAATTCCAAAGAAAATTAAGAAAAAAATTTCCTTGGAATTTCTGGGTCTTTACACTTGAACTTGCATAAGTACGATTCTTGTTATAGAGTCTTCATCCTCATTTTATGCACTAGAGTTGTTTGGTCAGAAATTATGATCCGTATATATGTTTTTGTACCTATATTATGTATTTTTGTAGATACTAATTTGTGGTCATCCTTTTCATCACGTGAATCTTCTACTGAACTAGCCTCTCGAACTTGATCATCCCTTAGTCTTCTTATCTCTTCATCCTAGTAATCCCTAGTCTGATCATTTATTTCCTAAAGCTTTTTCACATTATATATTATAGTAATATTATATCATTCAAAAACCACTCCAATCCACTTATTTATTCATTTATATGAGTTTTTTCTTTGACTATCCATGAAATATCCCTTCATATCCACAGGATTACGACTACGCGTTTTTATCCTTTGTATGAACAAAACCCTTACTTCCAAAGACCAGAATGTACTTCAACATTGGATTTGTTACATTCCATAGTTCATATGGGGGTTTCTACTCAATTGGACACAAAAATTCTATATTTTATGTATAAAATGATGTCATCGCTTCCTTTTTCCAAAAAATCTCTGGTAGGTCCTTCTCAATGAGCATTTTTTATCCAACTTTGTGATACATCTGTTTCTTCTTCCGACAACTCCATTTTGATGTGATGTTCACTCTGCCAAAACATGATGCCTTATAACATATTTCTTGATATTATTCTCCACATGAATATTCATGGACATAATTCCATTTTCTGTTCTGATATTCTTTGTTTCTTAACCGAACATCTTATCAACATCTTATCAATATATTTTCAAAAACTGAACACAAAAAGAGCATACGTAATGATCAATACCCAATCCATTTTTCTAAAATCACCAATAAATAGAAATATTTATCTTATCCCATAAATAGATTTTGGTGAAATTGGTCTGTACACATCAATATGAACCAACTAAATAAATATTGTTGACTGTTTCGCTTTTTTCCTTCTATGCCATTAAAATGATCTTCCCTTATTGGTTGCCCCGAAATGTGTTGGTACAGTCATGTGATAATATTGGGGGATCATGAAATTTTTAATATTACCCCATATCATAAAAGGATGTTAGGAATAATTGTCTAAGATGTTAATTTCATAGCTTATTTTCTTATTCCATGTAAAGAAAGAACATATCTTCTTCTCCACTAACATGGGAGATACGTTTTTTCATATTCATTGTTTACAAAAAACATCACCATATTTTCCTTTGATTATACATAATTTATTTTTAAATATTATTGAATGTCCAGAGTCATGTAGTTAATTGATGCTATGAATGTTGTGATTGAGACATTCAATAACTAAGACATTAGAAAGTCTCATATCTATTCCCCAAAACATTTCTCTTCCCAAGACAATAATCTTCAAGCTAACGTCATTTCCTAATCGTATGATTCCTTCATTATCATACATGATTCTAATCACTCGATCATTATTACCTATAATATTATTGGTTCATCCACTATCAATAATCCATATTCCTGTGTGATCTAATTATTTAAAATAAATCTCTAAAAAAACTATTTGTTAAACTATATTCTACTTTTTCACTGATGTTTTTTACATCGTAGTCATACTCATGGATAAAATTATTCTTCCTCAAGGTATGATTGGACCTAAATCATCTTACAATACAAAAAATTGATTTAACATTTTCCACTCATTTGAAAAAACATTGAATTTAATCTTGTAACCAATTTTATTATGTTTTAGTACATTTATCAACATTATGGATTATTAATATCTTTCCATGTTCCCAAATCCTCCATACCTGAAACAATGGCCATAAATTTATGTTTTAGAATGTTTTGATCTATATGGATGAATATATTTATTTTTTTCCATTATGTACTTCTTGTCCATGGAACATACATTTAGTGAGTGCCCCATCTTTCCACAATAATAACATCTCATGTGGGGTTCCATTATTTTGTAGAAATGTTTCCCCACTTTTCTCCATTGGGATATATGAATTTCTTGTCTTCGATTTATTCCATAATCAATATTCAATATCGGAGTTGAATCTTCTGTTCTAACTTCCAATGACACAACATTATTTTTTTGATCTATCCCCATACCAGTTGTATCATCCTAATCAATAAGTTTTCATTAGTAACACACATTCTTATGTATCACAAGAACTCAAAAATATAGATTTCCTTTATCTATTTCATGTTTTTACTAAATTACTGGAATCAATATTTTCTCCTAATAATTCACATTTCTTCGCATGCTGACAACTTCCCCATCAATATCATCAATATATTTGACATGATCATTTCCAATATTAGTCAAACTATCGATCTCCTTTTTTATTCACAGAATTTTTATTTTATACACAAGAACATTTTATATGAATTATAGTATTAAAGGGTTCAATTTCTATATTTCTTTATTAAGCTCAAGCTTCTCTTATTCTTGATATGGAATATTGATTTTGGAATTACAAACAACTTTGATGGTTTTCTTTTTTTGTCTCCCCAAAAATCTATCTCTTCAATAGTGGATTCTAATTCATCTTGAATGTTGACACTTCCTTTTAATTCTCCTTCATCACTATAGCATTATTCCTTTCGTGGATAATTTCCCACAACAACCACCATAGCATCTGATCTATGATCCTTATAGTCCTCCCAATATTCGGCCTCATATTTTTCTAAAAATTCATTTTATTTTGAAAGAAGATTCTACTTTTTTGAATAAAGTTCTACATTTAGTACTTATAACTTTTACATTGGTGGAATACTTCTTCTGGGGATTAATCATTTCCCACATCATCATCTGTACTATTCATAGGACCATATTCAAAGGACCATTTTCGAAAAAATTTCCAATATTTGTACATATGAAGCATGAAATTGGATGTTTAGCTCTGAAATTTCCTCTTCCTATTTGTATATTTGATGATATAAATGACAAGAAATCATCGTAATTGTATTCATCATGACTATACTCAACACAAAGCTTCATGAAGGACTTAAATTCGACTTATTTTTACTTCCCCTTTTCATCATCAGCATTATTGGTCATTTATCATTTCAATTTAAATATGTGAATTGTACACGTTATTCCATGTATTCTCCTTCACATCATTATCATCCAATTCAAAAACCTTTAAATTGAATTTAGGTGGAAGATTTATCAATATATGACCGAAAATATTTATATCTTCAATTATTTTTTTGGGGCCATGTTTGTCTGGCATAACAATAGTCACCTAATTAAATAATGTATCAATAGAGTAAAGAGGGTGCTTTATGATATCCTAATATTTGTTTCACATAACCTAAAAATTTCTTTCACTATCTTTTTAGTCACCATCATAAATTATCAACATCATTTCCAACTTATAATGTGATGTTTTACTTGACATCACCTTCATATCGATTTCATTTGATAGGGATCCCCCTAAGGAATGGATCCTTTTTGTGTCAACATACAATTTAGCTCTATCATCTCTTGATAAAGAACGTCTGTGAATATTGGATGATATTTTATTAATATATGCTATAAATACATCGATTGATAATGATAGAAACTAGAAAGGCATCTGATTTTTCCAATATTTAAAAATATTTCTTTCAGTGATTGGAATCCCTTTGTGATTGACACTATTTATTTCATTTATTGAGTGAGAACCACTAACATTAAAACATTTCTTAATATACTAATTGTTAGGACTATTAGGTTAAATTAAATCTTGCACGAGGCATAATAATTTTTAATTGGTTCACCGTCAATGAGATATGTCCAACGAGCATAGAACGATGTTGTGTCGATGTACCAAATCCACTAAGGCTCACTTCCAAATTACACAGTTTGTGCTAGATTACTTACCTACCTAGGATCATAGCCATTACAGAATTTAGGTTATTCTTAATGCATTACCAATGGTCAATTGTTTTGTATTTTCTTTATCTCACTCATAGTGGAAAGGATCTCAATCTACCTCTTCATTATCGCACTCCTCTTGGAATAATTTCTCACTTAATTTATGGATTTTTAGGTCCATTAATTTTCAAAAAAAGAACATATCCTCAAATGTAGGTCGATGCTCTATTGACGTATATATTTCTCCCATATATGAAATCAGCTTTTGCACACACTATTAGTCAGCGTAAAATTCATTCACGAACAATTTAGTTCCATTAATGAATAACTTTATTCTTCTGTATACTATGATGGAATGCATTGAGTATATGCTTCATGAACCACCCTCTCTGCATACGACCTCATTGAACCACTTTCACATACCATCTCCATGTACCATGTTCATGTATTGAATCCCTGTACTTCATGCATGTACCACCTCCACTTCTACATAATTCCTTACTCCCTTGATTCATCTTCCATTGCACACTCTACTTCTTCACTAAATACATTTCCCTTAATAGCTTCTAAAAACTACTTCACCCATTTCAGAATCCTCATCGCAAACTTCTTTCGGACATAGCTAAATTTTTTCTGAGATTAAATATTTTATCTATTAAAAATTAATCTCAACATAATGAGGGGATTAGAAGTCCTAATATATGAAAATGGATCCTCAATGTTTATTAATCAGTGATTTAGAAAAATACACAATGTTGTACCAAATTCATTGCAAACTGTGCAACCACTAACCATTCTTCCCTGCATGGTCTATGTACCTACATTTTTACATTGTTTCACATCAAATTATCATTTCTTTTCCTTCAACAAAAATCAATCCCCTAAAATGCATTTATTCTTACGAACTACTTTCCTGTTATGCACCACATGCCTTCCTACAAACTATTAATGTACACGGTCCATGTACAGTGCTTCAAATTTCACATAGAATTTCTATCTAAAATCCTTACACTGATTATATTTGTTTACCATACCATGTACAACATTTTTTGTTCCTCGAACTTTGGTTTACAGTCTACGTAATGTGTACAATTATGCAAAAAAATAATTTTCCATACTCAAACTCAGGATTTTGTGTCCAAAAATTTGTTTCACCATCGAAAACTGTGCCACCGTAGAAGCCTTCATTGCTAATTTACCAACCATAATTATTCATGGTCATAGGTATTTTTCAAAAAAGATAATCACACCCAGACACCCTGATAGGATTCCTGGAATGATTTTATCCCAACTATTTATATAAGATTTATGTTGTTAAATAAAAAATAATTGGTTGATAAAAATATTTACTATATTCATTTAATTTCTTCCATACATAAATTAATACACTATTATGGACTATATATTATTTTATACATTTTTTTGGTGGCTAACTGATTTTCACTCACATCCCACATGGTCTGCATGATCAGTACTCTAATAGATTTCAATGTTTTAGTATTGTATAATGGAATGATCCATATTCTATATGGTTTCATTCAGATGGATCATGGATGAAGGAACTACACATGGTGTTGGGACATGCTTATGAGTTTTTAATGTGTCATTATTTTTGTTTTACATTTGAATCACAACACAAATATGGAAAGATATATCTACTAATTTAGTTTGGGTATTGTTTTCTTATATTGGTTTATCATTTGATATTGATTTTTATTGATGATAGAAGTATTATGGTTTCTTGTTATTATTTGTTGGATACAGTTTATATATTTCCCTTATTATGATTCTTTGATAAAGGGTATTATATCCCCACAATATTTACAGTAGACCTGCACTATTCGTTATCAGCCTCTAGCATTGGGGGAGGCTCACTAAAGGTCATGTGACCAACGTTCTCAATGAACCAAAATGTGGATCCCAGGTCAGAATGTTACATGGTTATATCATAATGATTCCATAAAGTTTATAGTATTTGTAAAAATAATAATTTTATACTATCCCCATAAAAATTAATCTACACATAAAAGAAAAAAATTCAAAATCCTATATTTTCATGATATATCAAAATCAGGAATTTATTTTTCCATAATCATATTGAAAAATTTAGTATTTTATCTTCTAAATGGAATTATGAAATATAATGAAACATAATTTTATTGGAAAATTCACTATTTCATATATTAACTATTCTTGTTCTAATTTCCTATCAATTAAATATTTAATTAATGTTAATATTATATTAAAATTTTCAAAAAAACATTATCACAAATTATCCATAATATATTTAGTTCCATAAAATTAAATATTTTAGGGTCGTACATATATTTTTTTAGTAAAATTTATTTTAATTATAAAAAAATTTATTCCAAATACATTCATAGTTATAATTACTTGATGGGTAAATAATTATCTATAATATTTTTTTAATAAAATTTCCTTTATTTGTTTTATATTCATAAATGAAAAATGTTTAAAACTATAAATTATATATATATATATATATATATTCATATAATTGTTGTTACGTTGATAATTACATGATTATATCATCTAAACATTTACTTTTGTAACCCCTCAAAAACTCCACATATGTCCTATGAGTACGATAATCCATGGTGGTTATAGTGGGGGATTATTCATCTAACATGGATCTCATAGTGATTTCAACAAACTCGAATTTATAAAACAATCGATTTCTCCCAAACAACACTTTTTCGAGTTCATTTTTTGGTTTATCTAAGGAATTCCATTGAAAATATACCTCTCTTAAAAGATTATAATAATTGGGATTCATATGGAATATGTATAATATTAGATTCCATTTATAGTAATTTTTTTATTTATTTCAAAACATATCCAATTTTGTTTATATTGATATATTCAAAGGCAATGTTATAGAGATCATATTTCAATTATAATTTGGTTCATTTTCATTTACAGATTTCTATAATGTAAAATATCTTAACATAATGTTATTATTAACTTTAGGGTGTCACAATTTAATAAAACCCCTATATTATAGGTTCACAACAAGAATAAATGGACTAACATATTTAAGAAGATATTATTCCATCAAATATAAATCACATGGGTCATTCCCAAGTATACCAATAATTCAACGTAACTTTTCCTTGTAACATACAAACATTAAAACTAGAGAAACAAAATAAAAAAAAGATGGATCCTCTTATTAAAATATATTAAATAAAAATAATCTACATGATGCGTCAATAACTAAAATAAGATGAAGAAAATATACATTACCTGTATCAATAAAAAGTGGATGAATAATATTTATTTATTATAATAATGATAAATAAATACATTTTCATCTTGTCGAGCTAACTGGAGAAGCTTTTGATGAAAAAACGACTTATGATAATTTGTTTTTATTTATCCACACTTAATCCTCTATGATTATACCTATGATTGAAATGAAAAGATGATTGTTTACTCATATACCCTAAAACCCACAACATTTATGCCTGAAGGTGGAGAGTCTAATGACCACATAGGATTCCACAACTAACCATGACTCATTGAGTTCTAGTGATAATGATTATTTGTTTGAAAATTTATGATGACTGAAATTTAATACACATTAAAACATTACCCGTTACTACACGTACATGTTAGACCTACATTCACCAATGTCAATATTATAGCCATACCTCATTAATAGTCTCTTGGGATAGCCATGTAAAACCACGTCCTAGTCCACCCATAAAGAAATGCCCATCTACCATCATATAAATATAAGAAATATCACACAATACCCATATTCTGACCAGAAAAAGGAATCACATGGTTTCACCTAATTTATACTGAATTTTTCATCAAATTCCTAACTAAACCATAAGTTATCTCAATTTATGTCATTATCCAAGACATGAAATATAATTGCAAATAACGATCTTCTCAATTAATCCGATAGCGAATAATCAAATAGGTCCCAAAATTCAAATATAATGTTAAATGATAATTAAAAAATAAAATTCAATAAAAATGGTATAAAGATTAATATATTTATTAAGAAATAATCTCATGATATAATAAATATTGAAAATAAAAAATGGACTATCCATATAATATAAGTATTTTATCCGCTCACCCTTCCTCAATTAAAATACCAAGTCCTCAATAAAGATATCATCCAGAATACCCATGGAGAACCTCTAATTATTTCATGCATATCAGGAATCATGGTATATATATCTACCATATATATGAATCAAAAACTATAGATATAAAATGATCCCATAAATTATATATCTTTATCATCATAAACATAATAAATTGTTTTCTATGCCCATGGTCATAAAAATTTTATCATGATTGAAGAAAAATATTCTATAAGGTAGGACGTTTCACATCAACCAATTAATCACCATGCACATCTAGAGAATAATCCATTGTCCCACTATGTTTAGTAAATAATGAGGAAGGTATCTAATAAGTGAGACATTATAATCAATATGGAATACCATCAGTGTAATAAAACAATTAATGTGACATGGTCATTCTACATGATCCAAATATCATACCATGAGGTCATTCTAGATGTCACCCTTTTTCAAGGTTATATCCAAGAACAGTTGTCAACTAGGACTCATTAAGTAACATTGTATGTTATAATTTAACAACCTAGAAATTTCAAGGAAATTTTTGTTGTTAAATTCTTCGGAATTTTACGAGTCTGCAGTTTCTGATGGTGCCTGATTCGGAGGCCAAGTGTTCTAGGAATAAATTTCTGAAGTTTTGTTCGGATACGTCCAGTAAACGTACATGTGGGTTTTTCTATCATTTGAACCAGTGCTCAGAATTGAAATATGAGGAATTCAATGAACTCGCTGCACCAATATTCTCATAAGGGAACCTTTACCGTTGTTGCGTTTTATACACATTGAAAGTAAATTTTTGGGAATTCTTAATAAACTAAATAAAAATTATGTGTTACATAATTTTTGTTAAGGGGTGGTTATTTTCTTAATAGAGGATTTGGAGTTAGGGCCAACATCCCTCATAACCGCCCACGAGAGGATATTGTGTGGTGGGGAACACATGAACACAAACCCCTCAACTCCCCTTGAAACCCACCTTTAACTCTTAAAACACTTCCCCTCCCTTCTTTTGTATTTTAAACCTTTCACTTTCCCTCATTAATTTTCTAACACCATTTAATTAATTAATTGATCTCCACAATTAATTAATTAATTTGAGTGTTTGATTTTTGAATTTTTTTTCTAACATTAAAAGAAGAAAATGAATTATTTTAATTTGGTTGGCATAATCATGATTTTTGAGAGCTTGGGAGAATTGGGAGGATAATACTCTCTCGACGAAGAACGACGACGCCCACGAAGAACGCCCATCTTCCTTCGTCTTCCTCCAAGTCAAGGGAGAAGACACCACCCATGAAGAACATCGCCAATGACTTTTCCTTTGACATTGATGGAATGAAATTAATCTTACACGATGCCATCTTATGCGTCTTCGACAACGTACTTTGAAGTGAGGTAGGTGGTTGTTTTGAGTTGTTATGTTTCCAAACATCGTCGTTCTAATTGCGGAATTAGAATTTCCATCTGTTAACGTCACAGCGAGGAGGGTTGGGGCGCATGAACACGGCATGAACCTCCCCCATATTTGTTTATCTTGATAATTATAGAGGTGGATCCAATAGGTCTTAGGGCCATCTCACCGCACCAGTGAAGAACAGCGACAGATGAAAAATATGTGGTGTCGTCGTGCCGTGTTATAGAACAGAAGGCCATAGCCAGGTCGGGCCGCGGTAGTGGGGGACCAGTGTCGTCGCTCTAGCCGCATTAAGGAAAAGCATAGACCGCATTTGTGGGCCGCTCGTCCATAGATGAACTGGACAGCCACAAGCTTGCCGGGCTAGAAGAACCGGCCGGCTACAGCTGGCCGAGCTGCAAGGTCGCGGCGCCCGCAGGCCCCGCGCGACAGAGGAGCCGCGACCCACAACCATGGGCCGCTCGTCGGAAGAACCGGCCGGCCGCCTGCCGGCCGGGATGAAGATACAATGGAACTATGTGGGAGGAACAATGGCCCACTGTGCGGGCCGCTCGCGCCAGACAGAACCGGTCGGCTTCGGTTATCTGGGCAGGGAGAGGCGGCACTGTTGGGAGAACGGGATCGGCACGCTCCACGGGCCGGGTCCGCAGGTGGGTCGTACCCCAGCTGGGTGGCCCGACCCCCTATCCAGGTCGAACCCACCAAACCAGGACGAGCCAACCCCCAGCTAGGACAGACCCGCCAAGTTGGGTTGGGCCGCCCGCCAGCCCACTGGGCTTGACGGGCCGGGCCCGACATCGCCTAATTGAGAATATCATCAAGATAGAACGTCTGAAGGATGCGCCGTCTGAGGAACTGAGATCCTTGCGAAGAGGCGGTACTTTTGCTATAATCTAAGTGTGTTTTGGATGACTTTGGAAAATGGCCCGGTTTGGATCGAGCGTAAATCCAATCAGGCCCCTATAATGGAAAATCATATAACTCTCAGACCGTGCGTCCGATTGATGCACCGTCTGCCGCATTGGGTTTCTTTTTATGAGAAAAAAATTCAGGATACATCAACTCTGTAATTAATGATAGTTGATGTATCGAACCATTTGATCGAGGAGCGGACCCTCCCGAAATCGAGTGTTCTATGTGCGGGAACCATAGAGCTGGTTTGCGACTGTGATGAGTACTAAACAGGAATCCTCTGTGGGTTCAACCACGGAAACTACTATACTAGAATCCAATGTGGTTTTGACATTTTTGACTTCGATTCCTTTATCCTATGTGGGTCCGACGGAATAGCTGGCATGTTTCCTGTGTGGGTGTGACAACTTAGATGAGATAGCTGGCATGTATCCTATGTGGGTCCATAAGCTTAGACAAGATTGCTGGCCTATATCCTGTGTGGGTTCGACATCTTAGAAGAGATAGGTGGTATGTGTCCTATGTGGCTCTGAAAACTTAGTTGTTCTTGTATCCAATGTGGGTCTGATAGCTTAAATGATCCAGTGTCTACATCTTATCATCTATATCTCTCTATTATTGTGGCATTCTTGTGTGAGTGAGTCATTTCATTCAACCATTATCATCATCATGATAGACTTTACTTATTTTGTGGAATGAGTTTGTTCCTTGGCTCGAGTGTTGGAGTCGGACTGAGATTGGTAACTTAGGTATATGTATGGTAATATTCCTAAGTAGGGTTGGTTGATACATCGTGATTGTATCTTTCTTCTTTTGTTTATCCTTAGTGGATATTATGAGACCTGCGGGTCTCGGGGTCCCTAATGAGTATAGTTATACTCACCCCTACATGGGCTATTCCCTCACTTCGTTGTGTTGGATGCAGAAGATAGACATCGCTGATGGAAGCCGAGAGCACCATGATTGGATGGTACCCGGAGGTGAACCTTGCGACGTGTCAGCACACGGAGGAGACTGAGGGATGTGAGTGCTGAGGTGGCCATCTATACCTACCCTTCAGGTAGGAATCCCGGAGGATGATCCTGGAGCTGTTTTTTACTTTCAGTTATTTTTCCTTTTTTACTTGTACTTGTTGTTCAATTGGGTTTGTATATTGTCTCATTTACTTTCCAGCACACTCTTTTGTATTCAGTTTTACTGAGTGATTGCTTCCTGTAGCGTACTCTATTGTGTTTTTTTACATTTATAAAGGTGATGCATTCCCAAATTAGGGATTTATGCCTTTATTGCTAGTCACCAGCCCCTGGCCTATGGATGGAGGGCTTGGGGTAGTCACAGCACGGGCCCAGAGGACGAGTCGTGACAATTGGGTATCAGAGGAGTTGGTTCGACCACTAAACATAGACTCTAATTATTTTAACAGTAATAGTGTTAAGTATTTTGGGTGTGGTTATCAGATTAGGGAAACCGGTGTTGGTGCGGCGACCGAAGTATCCATACACTAGGACTCTGACTTCTGATCTCCGACTCAGTGAATGAAAACACTGATTGCATGTGTGTTTCCTTGAAAAAGTTTTCTTCGTGATTAAATTGTGTCAGCTCACCATGTATACTGTTTTGACCATAGCACACCTGTTTCTTTTCCAGATGGCCCCACGAAGGTATCCATCAAGAGTTCCGAGTTAGGTATGAGATGGTAGCCCAATGAGCGAGGAGGCCTCAGTGTAGGGCCCATCACAGTGGAGGCACTAGTAGTACCACTTACCGCTGGGCCACCGATACCACCAGCTCCAGCCGTAGAGAGTGAAAGCCGCATGAGTGTGTTGCATGAGTTGCATCCCCAAAGGCCACCCAGGATACGTGGATAGACGGACCCAAAAGAAGCTGGGGATTGGTTGTAGACTATTTTGAGAGTTTTCATATTGGTAGGGACTACAGCCGAACTTATGGTGATCCTTACCGCGAGTCTCCTACATGAAGAAGGAGGTAGATGGTGGAGCCTGATGATCCAGGTGAATGATGAGGCATCACTTCTCTAGGAAGACTTTGAGGGACTGTTACAGGCGATGTTTGATCCAGCCACCCTTCGTGCAGTGCAGATTCCTATGTTATAACATCTTCAGCAGGGCAACATTACACCAACTCCGTACTCAGCATGATTTACCTACCTCTCACAATACTCCACGAATATGGTACGGGAACCGTTCTTTAGGGCCCGGACCTTCGAGTAGGGAATCAGGAATGAGATCAGGGCTTCGACTATTCCCCCAGCATTCCGACACAGGCAGGGGTACTAGAGAGAGCCCTTCTAGTGGAGAGTTTTCTCACTGAGTAGTCACCAACAGAGAGACCCACCATAGGGCGACATGTAGTGGAGTCTTCTACATCCAGCAGTAGACAGATGATGCAGAGGTCCAAGAGGAATATGCCATCATCCAAGAAACCCTAGGATACGGGTTCGGTTGTGCGGGGAACACGAGATAGAGTCATCTATACAAGTAGCAGGAGGTTCTATGCAAGCGGAGGGCATGGCCACATGGCTTGTGACTACCGATGCTCCATGCAGATGAGAAATAGAGAGTATAGGGACCTCCTAGGTAGTGTAAGAGGTTTGACCATGGTGGTCCGCTGGGATCAGGCGGACGTGGCAGAGGAGCTGGCAGAGCATCAGGTGGTGGATGACGTTTCGAGGCTCTACCACCACCACCACCAGGAGGTCCACCCCGACCACATGGAGCTGGTGGATAGAGGCCTGCTCATCTCTAAGTAGTCAAGGCCTATGACCACGATGCACCTGAGATGTTTCGAGGTACTATCTGTATCTATTCCACAATTTCTGTAGTAATCATAGACACAGGTGCAAGACATTATTTTATTGCCACTGGCCTTGTTCGGAGCTCGGAGATTCCGACCGAGCCGTTGGCTCGATCCTTACAGCTGGAAACTCTTACGGGACTAGACTCAATGATTACGCACTGGTGCCGGTAGTGTGAGATTACTCAAGAAGGTGAGAGATGCGGTTGTGATCTTCTTGTAGCAGCATCGAGGCCTTACAATGTCATCTTGGGTATGGAATTGTTATCCACATTTCATTCTCAGATTTACTTTATTAGGCATAATATGCGGTGTATCCTCATGGATGGGACCAGGTTCAGCTTCACCAGTGAGAAGGGAGACTTAGCAGCGCAGGATGTACTTACGCAAAGGAGGGGGTAGTCGATCACATTTCAGTTGCTAGATTCATCTTTAGAGGAGTTGATGTGCGGAGTCCGAGTTTTCCTGTTGTGATGGATTAATATGAGGATGTTTTCCCTAATGATGTTCTAGGACTACCTCCTCATAGAGAGGTATACTTCTATATTTATCTGTACCCTGAGAAAGCACCGATATCTACTCCAGCATTTTGGATAGCTCCCGCCAAGCTTCGTGAGCTGCGGGTACAGCTGGAGGACTTATAGGGGAAGGGACTTATCCAACCCAGTGTGTCACCCTGGGCATCCACAATTTTGTTCGCCAAGAAGGCAGATTGGAGCTTGCGACTATGTGTCGACTACCGTCACCTGAATCAAGTGACCGTGAAGAACAAGTACCCACTTCTAAGTATTGATGACTTCTTTGATCAGCTCAAGGGAGCACGATGGTTCTCGAATATAGGCCTTAGGTCAGGCTATCACCAGCTGAGAGTTCCAGACGAGGATTTGAAAAAGACGACCGCCATGTGTCGGTATGGCCACTATGAGTTATTGGATATTCCCTTCGGCCTAACCAACACACCAGTAGTTTTCATGAGTCTCATGATCATGATCATCCAGCCTTACCTCGATTTATTTGTCGTAATCTTCATTGACGACATACTAATTTACTCATCTACCGAGGAGGATCACACCTACCATTTGTGGGTAATACTGAATACACTCAGAGAGCACTAGCTTTATGGTATGCTCTCGAAGCTCCAGTTCGGGATTCTAGAGGTTAAAATCGTGGGTCACGTCATCTCGGAGGTTGGATTTTATGTGGATTTAGTGAAGATCGAGGCAGAACTTTCTTGGGATGCACGCAGGAGTGTGTCGGAGGTGCAGAGATTCCAGGGTCTGGAAGGGTACTATCGGAGATTTGTGCTAGACTTCTCCAGAGTAGTAGCACCACATTCAACATTAATGAAGAAGGGGAAACCCATTCGTGTTGTCATATAGATTCCAGAAGAGATTATAGTAACTGAGGCACGGGTTGACCAGTGCGCAAATCTTGAGGCTACCAGAGGAGGGCATAGGGTACGTAGTTTACTGCGACACATCAGGGACCGGACTCGAGTGTGTCCTGATGTAGGAGTGAGAAGTGATCGCATATGGTTCACATCAGTTGAGACATCACGAACAGAACTATGCTACCCATAACCTGGAGTTAGTAGCAGTGGTATTCGCCTTGAAGATGTAGCAACACTATCTGATAGGCGAGCGTTATACAATCTACTATGACAACCAGAGTCTTAGGTATATCTTCTCACAGAAGGACCTGAACCCGAGACAACGACGATGGATCGAGATTCTACAAGACTATGACTTTGAGATAGTCTATACTCCTGGGAAGGGGAACATTGGAGAAGATTGTCTCAGTAGGAGATCATGCATTCAACTACTAGGAGAGGCGACAGAGCAGCTGGGCGCATTGCAAATATCATTTTTGGATATAGATGGTGCAGCCTTTTTTCAGTCTCTCATAGTCACTCCACCACTTCTTCATCAAGTCAGAGAGGCACATTGTCGGTACGTTGACTGTGAGACCCGATGTTCTCAGATATCCTCAGGGCAGACACCTGATGGATTTTTTGAATGTGGGGAGCACATAATTCTCTTCAGAGGACGTACCATGGTACTAGTTGCACTATTAGAGGAGGTGTTGAGGGAGTTCCACACTTCCACTCTAGCAGTTCATCCAGTTGTGGTGAAGATATATCAGGACCATAGACGAAAACACTAGTGGCCAGGTATAAAGAAAGAAGTAGCATATTTTTTCTCTCGATGCATCACTTTTCAGCAAGAGAAGGCGGAGCACTAGGTTCCAGTAGGCTTGGTTCAGCCCTTAGAGGTTTTAGAGTGGAAGTTGTATGGGATATAAATGTCTATCATGATGGGTCTTCCACGTACATCAAGATGAATCTACTCTATCTCGGTGATCGTTAAGAGACTCACCATGTCAGCCCACTTCCTACCGATCAGAGAGCAGGGCTCATTAGAGAGCATGGGACACCTTTATGTTCCGGATACAGTACGTCGTCATGGAGTTCCATTGAATATCATCTCTGATCGAGATACTTGTTTCACTTCCCAACTATGGAAGGGGTTATAGGAGGCTTTTGGGATGAAACTTCACTTGAGAATTGCCTTCCATCCTAAGATGGATGGTCATATAGAGAAGACCATTAAGACTCTCGAGGACAAGCTCCTTGCATGCGTCCTCGAATTTGGTCGCATCTGGGAGGGTCACTTACCGTTGCTGGTGTATGCATACAACTACAACTACCACTCTACCATAGGGATGACCCCTTACAAGGCACTTTACGACAGACCTTGCAGATCACCTATGTGCTGGACTGACCGAGGGGAGTCAGCACTTGTAGGACTAGAGATGGTGCATTCTATGACGGAGAAGGTGCATATCATCCAGGAGTGGATGAAGACTACACAGAGCAGAAATAATTCCTATGCTGATCGGAGACGGAGACCACTGGGGTTTGAGGACGGAGACCACGTCTTCTTACGGGTCTCACCTTGATGAGGTCTATGGGGATTTGGCCGAGGTGGAAAGTTATCTCCGCGATTCATTGGACCATTCTAGGTCCTTAGTAGAGTAGGTGAGGTGGCTTACCGCCTGGCTCTACCACCTCAATTTCACCGGTTGCAAGACATCTTCCACGTATCTCAGCTGAGGAGATACATACATGACCCGTTCCACATCAACGACAATGGGGAGATAGACATAAATGATGGGGATAATTTCACAGAGGTTCCATTGGAGATTGAGGATCGACAGAAGCGGGTCCAGCGTGGATGGTCGATTCCTCTGGTGCGCGTTCGCTGGCAGCATGGAAACCTCCAAAAGAGAATATGGGAGCGGGAGGCTTAAATGCGTGCTCAGTACCCTCATTTGTTTCCCTAATGTGTGTTGTAGCATTAAGGAGATGTAAAGACCTAAAGTGGGAGTAATGTAAATACCTGTAAATTACAAGGAATTTTTTTTTAAATTATTTGGAATTTTACGAGTCCTCAGTTTCTGATGGTACCTGATTCTGATGCCCGGTGTGCCCAGAATAAATTTCTGAAGTTTTGTTCTGGTACGTTTAGTAAACGTACGTGTGTGTTACTCTATCTTTTGAACCATAGCTCGGAATAAAAATCCAAGGACACCGATGAACTCGCAGCGCCGATATTCACTTATGGGGACCATTACCGTAGTTGAGTTTTATATAGGTTGAAAGTTAATTTTTGGGAATTCTTAATAAACTAAATAAAAATTATGTGTTACATAATTTTTGTTATGGGGTTGTTATTTTCTCCAAATAAGAGTTTGAGGTGGGGCCCACATACCACATAACCTCCCAGGATATGATATTGTGTGGGGGCGCCCACATGAACACAAACCCCTCAACTCCCCTTGAAACCCCCTTTAACTCTTAAAACAATTCACCTCCCTTCTTTTGAATTTTAAACCTTTCACTTCCTCTCTTTAATTTACCAACACCATTTAATCAATTAATTGAGCTCCACAATTAATTAATTAATTTGAGTGTTTTATTTTTGAATTTATTTTTCCAACATTAAAATAAGATAATGCATTATTTTAATGGGGTTGTCATAATATTTATTTAGGGGATCTTGGGTGAATTTGGAGGATAATATTCTCTCGATAAAGAATGAAGACGCCCTCAAAGAATTCCCATCTTCATTCTTCTTCCTCTGTGTCAAGGGAGAATCTGCCACCCGCGAAGATCATCACCGAAAACTTTTTCTCCAACATTGATGGAACAACATTTGTCTTATGTGACGCCATCTTATGCGTCTTCGGTATCATTATTTGAATTGCGGTAGGGGTTGTTTTGAGTTGTTATGTTTCCAAACTTCAACGTTCTAATTGCGAAATGTGAATTTCCAATGATTAAAATCAAAACGAGGAGCATCCGAGACACACGAACACAGCCCGATCCTCCACCATATTTTTTGATCTTGATAATGAAGGAGGTGGAGCCAATAGGGCGCGTTGTAGTCGCACATCGCTGGAGAAGAACCACGACAGATGAAAAGACGTGGTATTATTGCACTGTGTTATGGAACTGAAGGCCGCGTCCAGGCCGGGCCGCGACAGTGGCGGACCGGGTTCGTCACGCTGGCCTCATGGAGGAAACCGCGACCCAAATCTACGGGCCGCTCGGCTGGAGAAGAACCGGACAGCCTCTAGCTGGTCGGGCTAGAAGAACAGACCGACTATAGCCGGCCAGGCTGGAAGGCGGCGGCGAATGCAGGCACCACGCGGCGGAAGAGCCGCTGCCTGCAACCGCCAGCAACTTGCCGGGAGAACCGGACGGGTGCCTGCCGGCCGGGCTGATGAAACCGTAGCACCACATGGGAGGAACAATGTCCCACTATGTGGGCCGCTCACGCCGAACAGAACTGGAAGGCTTAAACCGGCCGGGCATGGAGAGGTTGCGCTGCTCGGTGCCGCAGGGTGAATCGGACTAGACCACTCCACAGGTCGGGTCTGCAGGTGGGCTGCGCCGCATAGGGCTGGGTCGACCCCCCAGCCGGGTCGGACCAGCCAAACCAGGTCGGGCCGACCCCCAGCCGGGTCGGACCTTCCATGTCGCATCGGGCAGACCCGGCAGCCCACTAGGCTTGATGGGTCGTGCCCGGCATCGCTTAATTGCGAACATCTTCAAGACCATGTGTCCGAACGATGCGTTATCTATGGAACTAGGACCCTTGCGATGAGGCAGTCCTATTTCAATACACTAAGTTAGTTTTGGATGACTTTGGAAAATGGTCGGGTATTGATCGAGCATAAATCCAACTGGGCCCCTGGAATGGAAAAGACTATAACCCTCAGACCGGGCATCCGATTGACACGTCGTCTATCGCGTTGGGTTTCTTTTGAGGAGATGGAATTTCGGTATACATCAAATTTGGACTTATTGATAGTTGATGTATCGTCCCCTTTTCTCGAGGAACAGACCCTACCGGAATCATGTGTGCTGTGTGCGGGAACCCTAGAGCTGGCTGCGACTATGACGACTACTGAAATGGAATCCTCCGTGGGTTCGACGACAATGACTACTGTACTGGAATCCCGTGTGGGTTCGATAGTTCTGACTTCTATTCTTGTATCCGGTGTGGGTCCTATAGAATAGCTTCCTGTATTTTATGTGGGTTTGACAGCATAGACGAGATAGCTGGCCTGTATCCTGTGTGGGTATGACAGCTTAGTTGGTCCTATATCCTGTGTGGTTCTGATAGCATAGATGATCCAGTGGCTACATTTGATCATCTATATCCCTCTACTATTGAGGATTACCTGTGTGAGCTAATTCAAGTATTTCAAAAATTATCATCGTGGGGATTGACTTTACTTCCTTTGTGGAATTGGTTTGTGCTTGGGATCGAGATTTGGAGCCGGATATAGAAGGTTAACTTAGGTATATGTATGGGAATATACCTAAGTAGGGTTGGTAGATAATTAATTTGTGTATCATTCTTATTTTTTTTATCCTTATTGGATATTGTGAGACCTTGAGGGTCTCGGGGTCCCTACTGAGTATCGTTATACTCACCCATGCATGGGAAATGCCCGCACATCATTGTGTTGGATGTAGATGACAGACAGTGCTGAAAGAGGCCGAGAGCGCCACGACTGGACGGTACCCGAAGGTGGACCTTGTGACGAGTCGACACACCGAGGAGACTGACAGACGTGAGTGCTGAGATGGCCATTTGTACCTACCCTTCAGGTAGGAATCCCATAGGATGATCCTGGAGACACTCTTTACTTTCATCTTTTTGTCCTTTTTTACTTGTACTGGTTGTTCAGTTGGGTTTGTATACTAGCCCATTTACTTTCCAACACACTCTATTGTATTCAATTTTACTTAGTGTTTACTTCTTGTAGGGTACTCTATTGTGTTTGTTTACTTTTATAAATGCAATGCCTTCCTATCTTAGGAATTTACGCCTTTGGTGCTACTTGCCAGCCCCAGGCTTATGGAAGGCGGGCTTGGGGTAGTCACGACACGGGCCCCGAGGAAGGGTCGTGACATATTAGTGGATATTTATTATAATTTTTTAATATAATATCTCCTAAGAAGATAAAAAATTAAATCTATTGAAAAAAATAATGTGGTATTCCACTCATCATTTAATTATATCTCTCGATCCACATCGAGGTTCTGCACCACTTCATGATGAATTCAAATAAATATGATCTTCTTAGTCAATAAAAATATTATAGGGTATATTTCCCACCTCAATAATTGATGTTCAATAATTATAGAACTCTTTAAAATAAAAAAACATTTCAATTACTTGTCAATTATATCAAAAGTGGATAAAAAGTTGATGTTTATAGACACAACTATAAATCAATAAATAATATGTTATTTCCTACTTACATAAGTTCATGTTCGAACTAGATCAGTATGCCCATGTGATGCTGAAATCAAAATATATAACGGAACATATAAAAAATATATGTAATAAGGTATATTATGTGTATTATACTTGATGAAAATATTAATGGGCATATCTCAAAGTACTATGAAAAAACTATCATGAATAATATATTAGAATATCCATCCTTTTATAGAAATCCAATCACTCATTGGACAACCTCTTTTATACACATCATATACCATAAAAAATCAACATCTAGTAGTAAATAGTATATAAAAAATGCATAATTCATAGGTCAATAAAAATGTACACAAACAATAAAAAAGAGTTCATATCCCTTATGACGTCAAAAAAACCAGATCCTTGATCAAAACAGTGTATCATTTTTTTAATAAAAAATATATAAATACCACCATAGAAAATTCATTAAAAATTTCTACACAATACCACTTTATATAAAAAATTACAGTGTTTAAAATTATTCAAACCCCACTATGAAAAACAAATTAAAAAACCCCAATTTTTTCCTTTTAAAAACCATTCAGTAATCTATTGAAACCAACACTTTTTCTTAAATCCCATTATGATAATAAATTTTAAACGAATCCCTTATCATTTAAAAACATATTGGGTGACTCTAATGACCTAATAGGACACCCACACTCACCAAAACCCCTTGGGTTATAATGATAAAGTTAATATACATGCGAGTACTTAGGGATTGAATCTCAACTCACAAAGAAACAAAATATATTCATGAGCATACTAATAATAAAAAATAACCATATATAGGTATTAACTTTTACACATATAATCATAAACATGGATATAATCATGTCCCAGTGAGGTATACAACAAAATCTATCTTGTATCGTCATAATAAATAGTAAATATTTTTCACTATGTCTATAAATATTATCTCATACGAATGTCACAAGATCCACGAGACATATCAAAACCCATAAATTAAAAATACAAAAATATTAGGAGAAATAACACCAATTTAAAAAATATCATTTATTTAAATAATAGGTTCATACCATCAAATAAAATTTTGAAATTTTAAAAAATATCCTCTAAGTAATATCAAATGGGGACCAAAACATCAAATACAAACATAACACTAATTATTGGATAAACTAAATGGGTAAGAAATGAATGGGTTTAAAACATATAAGATACCAACTAAAGCTCATTACCTTCCCAAACTCATCTCAGTTGTACTCACTAAAGGCATCAATTAGCTTACTCATAGAGAAACCCTAGATTTATCTTGTATATCATGAATTGTCCTAAGGTTGTATACCTAACATGTAAATGGGAAATAATGAATATACACAGATCCTTCATATCAAGAATTAATTTCATAAATATTATAATAAAATCATTTCTTGGTATTTACCTTACTCTAGTGAATCATATTGTAGAAAACCCTCTTATAAGGTTCTAACTATCACATCAACTAACCAGTATCCCTATTGGCTTAAATTATAACCCAACATGAAACTATGTCTCATAACATTTGTGTAATAGAATCACTAGTATATAATTAATCATTAATTCTATATGTCATCATCATAATCAACCTCACAAGTGAAATAGTCATGTTCCACTGGCTATATGAAAAAGCATTAATGTCATTCTGGATTTTACATCCCATAGATTTTATATCACGAACAACAGTTCCATCAAGAATGTATCCGTACCATAGATGCTATGTTCCCAATTAACATATCTTGTACTACCCCACTACAACATATACTAATTTTATTACCCACTACCATTATAAACAATACTATGGTGGGAACTTGTCCACCTATTAATCACATCTCTACGTAAACACTATGTATTGTAACAGTATTTGGAATAAATATGAATAATCAAACTATAACACTTTATATTAAAATTATAGGGCTTATATCCTACCTCAAATTCCATGGATCAATAATTTGGAAAAACATATTAATAAAAAAGTAGGATAATTACTCATTAATACTTTCATATATGGATGAATAGTTTATTGTG
Organism: Viscum album; assembly: GCA_963277665.1. Lineage (NCBI taxonomy): Eukaryota > Viridiplantae > Streptophyta > Magnoliopsida > Santalales > Viscaceae > Viscum > Viscum album. The sequence goes on along the minus strand of OY728122.1, from coordinate 810,166,011 downwards.
ATTTTCATATTCGTCACTCAATCAACATTAATATATCTCATACCATCACAAGGTCATCCCCTGACTTAATACGAACCCACGTGTAATCCCTTAATCCAAAGCTATATTCAACCCATGACCCATGCTATGAAATCATTTTATATCTAGAGCCCAAGACGTGATCAACATTCGAAACAATACCTCTCATGGTCCCATAGATATCAATTCACTAAAACCATATCAAAAACATAACATTAAAGTCTAACCAAACCTTCACCCATGATAATTACACAAATATATGACACATATGATATTAAAAGTCATCAATGAGTAATATAAAATATATATGGATCATGTAATGAAGATTTACAAACATTATAACCCAAAAAATAAAAAATAGGAAATAACAATAATGAAGTTTAATGATAAAAATACTTGAAACAATTGATATATTTTCATCTATTTAAAATATAGATCCATTATATTGGGTTCAGAACAATTAATTTAATTTAAACCCCCATAAAATAATATTTAAAATAAGTATTAGATCATTTATGAATAAAACGGGCAGAAGAAAAAATATACCAGAACTAAGAAGATAATGAATCTAATAAATCCCATCTTATCACCAAAAACTATAACATTCACAAATCATGAGACAAAGAACAAAAGTTAAAAAAATAAAGGAATGAAACAATAATAGATTATATTTTTTAAACCATTTTTTGAATACATGGGAGAATACTACTAATTTCTTAATTCTAAAGGTAAAATACAATTTATTTTTTATTTTCTTAACTCACAAGTTACCCCACACCACTAATTTTTAATAGACTCTAGGCGTGGCCACCACTATATGATCTTTATAAGAAATCTGCCATTGATCCTGGACACCACTAATTTCTCACAGATTAAGATAACTCATCCAATATATTTTTTTTAATTATTAATAACTTATGATAAAAAACATATTTTGTCCTCCATGAAGAATCATAAATATTCATTAAACGTCACCATGAAAACCATATGTAAGTCCATCGGGATCCCGATCCCAACTTCTAGAAGAAGTCATAATTGTAGATATTTTAATACTATAAGCTCCATATTGATGGAAATTATATGTTATAGGGATTTTATTTCCATATAAATATATAATTAACTATGAAATAGGATTTCACACAATATTAATAATCTACTTATTGAAAACTATATTCATGAATCCAAGGAATCCACCAAAAATTTGAACAATTCTGAACATATATTCATCCATAGAAATAACAAGTTTCTCAATTTCACCTTATAGTCACCCATCCCCAGAAATAGACAATGTTGCATCAATATTTCATTGACTAATACCTTTGTGAACATGTCAAAATGATTATTAAAATTTTAATCTTCTATAGATTAAGAAAATAGGCCTTTGCAAATTTCTTGATGAAATGAAAATTTTACTCAATGTGTATCATTCATGAATAAAACTACACAAAATATTATATATGTTTTATGATTATAATATAATCCAATAAAAATATATTTCCCTAAATCCATTTGAGTTCATCCAAAAATCACTTCTAGAAGACCAATTCATTGCATTCTTCCATGACGGCCACATAATTTGCATTTCTATTAGAAAGTGAAACTATTATTTATTTTCTCGACCATAGGATTATTATAATTACTATTAATATGATCATAAAACAAGAAGAACTATTTCTTTAATCTATATATCCTTGTATATATTCATTAATATACACCTATAATCGAGAATCCATTCTAAAATGTAGAGAAAATTGTTTTGTTCCTTTGGGTTAAAAGATAATCCATTTCATGAAATTACATTGATATCTTAAAAATTTATCTATATATATAACAATAGGTCTTAATACATGAGGATTTATTTTCCATGTAAAAACAATAATATATATCAATATATCATCTTCTTATATATATAGAACTTTTTCCACGTACATAGCCTCATGTTCCATTTAAGGTGAAATCGTTTATTATAACAAGAAGAGACCAACCAATAATGATATCATGATTTTTCATATATCTATAACAATTCATTTATTAACCATCCAGATATTACCATTATAATATATAAATAATGTTCCAATCTCCCTCTCCATATAGATCTACATCCCCAAAATGTTTTTCAATATTACATGATCCTTCATCTGAACCCTACCAAATAAATTATTTATCAACTCATAAATATGAACTATATATAGTTCATTAAGAATCATATAATTTTTATATAATTAAAATATGAAATAACATTCATCATAAAAAATAATTATTTTATATAATGGATAATCATTTCATTAGAAAACACCCTTCTAATCCATTATGACATAAAAATTATGTTACATAACATTGGTAATTGTTTCAAACAGTACATGCACTACTTCTATAGGAAAATAGGACCTTAAATACATTTATTGAAAAAACAATATAACTTATTCATAATGATCGCTTTTTATAAATCATAGTGCATGTAAAATTTTGTTTTTTAATATAATTTTTCAAGACAAATTCCTTTTGATGAATCCTAAATTAGAATCACTCAGATGGTTGGTTACTTCACCACAGGGGAAAAGATAACTCATTAGTCTATACCTTCCAATTATTTGAACACTTTGGTTTTATTCAGGTACTTTAATAACATTATACTATATTTTTTCTCCTCTATTTTATATACCCATTGTTCTTTAACATGTTCTTTCCTTTTGGAAATTACATTTTATCTAATGTATAATTTTATGGAAAAGAATAAATTTATTCTTTCACTTATAAATCCTATACTCTGTAGTCATAAAAAAATATATATTATCTTGGATATCAGGTTATCCTACCTCTATTATAATTAATAATCATATATTAGTTCCATATCAATAAATCAGTAATATGATCCTGGTAGACATCCACAACTCAACCCGTTTATATTCATTATTCAGAATTGCATCCTTCAAAATATGAAATTCAAATAATACATCATGATATTCATTTTTATTTAATAATTTTTTATAGTATTTAATTTTTTATCTTCTATAAATATCATCATATTTGGACATTTCATATATTTTTATTATCCATTCAAATCAACTCTTATATATTTTAATGTTTCACTACTCTCAAATCCTTATACTAATGTTATATCATTATAAAATATCATCCCATTGAAGAGAACACTCATTATTTAAATTAAATTAAATTAATTATTTTCCCTATGTAAAACACCTATGATTTCATTTCTATATGGTGTAATGAATCATCATAATGACTTTTCATAATTCTTTTCCCTCTCCATGGAATTTTAAAGGACATAAGAAAAACATATAAATAGAATTAGATGATACCCATCAATCATTATTTTTGTCCACAAATGATTCAAAATATCATATCAAATTTATGTATGATGGATTATTTTAATGAGATTGGTAGTAAAATTGTAATATTCATCCCTTAGAAAATGTGGAAACCCAGTTTGAATCCTCCAACATCGAGCATTCCCCTTTTTTGTTTGGTTCATCCAATCCAAAAATCCATTATGATTTTCTGAATATTTTAATTTTCCTTATTTTTTTTTCAATTTATATGAGATATTTTTAAAAAAAATCAGTTTTACTTTTACCCTCATATATGGAATATGGCCCGTTTAATGGTAAAAAATTAAACCTATAATCATCGATTTTTAGGGTGTTTCCTAATGATAACTCATTGTTTATATGATTTATATATGGGTTAATAGGTCAATACATAAGGGTATGGTGGTTACATAAGGGAAGGATGGTTTGGTAAGGGTAAATCATCAATTGTATAAAGTTAAGAATGGGTTTAAAAGGGATGTGTAAGTGTATATGTGGTATATGTATGGGTCATATAGGAAAACCTATCCTTGGGTTAATTTTACCATAGTTTTTATAATGGTATTTTAAATTCCTTAAATATTATAAAAGGTTATCCGTATCTATTCTTAAGGTCAACTCATTAATTTCTATGGAAGAATAAGGGTAAAAATGGAGCTATATTATTATGGGAGACCCATGTATGTTTATGAATACATACCCTTATGTATAAATTTTGAGTTGTGTACCGGTAAACCATATGGCCCTTATGAAACACCTATTTTAGAAAAAAATTATTTAAAATCCATTTTCCCATTCTTATTCCAGAACAAAACATAAACTGGTATTCTATGATTTTAAAATTATGAAATTACGAGAATAAATTCCATGAATCAGTTAAATTTTATTGAGAGTATTTGTTAATAATTTAAACTATCCAAAATTAATAATGACATAAATGAAAAATTAAATACTGATTTTAGTTTTTGGGTTTTAATGTTTCCAATCCATATATAGGCTTCCTAATAAAAATATCAAAACCCCCAATGCTTTAGTTTTTGGTTATTCTCTTGAGTCTTGAAAGAGTAGGTATTACCTTATTCATTTTTTGTGGAAGAGTATTCATATAATATGTGTTCTCCATCCAGATTATATGTTTGGAAGAAGGATCACCCTCTCTCCTCTACAGTTATATATGGTTCTTTCCAAATGATAAAATATTGGTAGTAATACCAGAAAATAAATTCATATTTAGTTTGTGATATTAAAAAGTTAAATATTTCTATAAAAATTATATGGAATTCCAAAAATTTTAACAATAATAAAATATTGAAATTATAAATACTAATTACTACTTTTTCTATGATTATTCTTGATAGAGGGTTTATAATCACATGTGTGATGGTAACTATTTTTAAAAAAGTTATATTTTTAATCTTGAGTTGGCTTAAAGAAATAATATAGAAATAATTTATGAGAGATGAATTATTATCACATGTGCTTTTTTTTCTATTAGAAATAAAATAGTCGGAATCAATTATGAGAATCCTTGGAACAAATTTTGATCTGACAATTGCATGGATGATTTTGGCCCATTCATTATGTGATGATACAAGAAGTTCCTTATAAAAAACATTGTGGTATGAAGTTCATTACTATTTTTTATACTGTAGTAAATTTCTATGACATTTATGTTTATTCATAATAAACAATTCATGTTACATGTATTCATGTGGTTGTGTGAGTTTACCTCAAATAATGTTTAATTCTGGAAATATGGTTTTTTGTAGACTCTTCAGGTTTTTTTCATGATATTCCTTGTTATTCATTACTATAGATTTTATTAAATGTTGTGTTTCAAACCCTTTTGAATCAGGAATCATATATTATAATGGTTGATATGTTTATTATTGGTAAAATACCCTCTTAGAGGTAATGTTAGATTAAATATTTAGGTCTATAGACTCTGTATCATTTAGTGGTTTAGATTGAATGATATACATTCTTGTTAATGCTGGAGTAGACCATATATGGGATGTGAATGTCAAAAATTTGGCCAAAGTGGTAGAATTACATGCATCTAGTTTTTGAGTTGTTCATTTAATTCATATATATCGGGTTGGACTATCCATCTTTGAAGGACAACAAACACTACAATGGAGGGGAATGTTGAGTTTGGGATAAAGACTATAATCAGGATGAGGCAAGTAGTGATACTAATAAATAACACCATTAGTATATGTAATGTAGTGTTTCCATAATAGAAGTACCTAGTTTCACTAATTCTAATATTCTTTCACAATATTAACTAAAGTGGGTGGGGTTGGGGTTTATGGACACATAGTTATGACATGATGAATACACAGTTGGGTGGTTCTATGATTATTTGATCATTTACAGAATAAATATCTTATAAAATTATATATATCATGTGATGTTATTTTAATAATTAATTGGTGGTTTCCTTTTAGTTTTATTACTCACACCCTCTATGGGATTCATCATGTGTGTGAAAACCTCATGAGAATAGATGTACTGATGGGAAATGGCATATGATATGGAGCTAAGGATGAAGAGGATTGACAATATAGTTATTTCAGGGAATAGTCTGACAATTTTTTGTTTCATATTATTCTAATCACATGACATAATAAGGTTTGGATTTCTTATTTTGGGAGTATTTTTATTTATTATTGTATTAAATGTATACAATTTGATATTATTGAAATTTAGTTCTCTTAATTTTTACTTCGATAATTTTTTTATTTATATTATGTTATATTTTTATTTTTATTATAACAAGATAGTAAGGGAATATTCTCCCCAATGATGGATCTGGACCCTTCGTGCTAGTCGAAATCCTTATACATATGATGAAATACACTTGAGGTCATGTGGAATTAGTGTTTGTACCTAGGAGTTTGAATCAGTATGTTAAAAAATGAAATTAATGGAAATATCTTGATTTTCCTTTTTATACTAATCTAGTACATGGTAGAAAAGAGTTTATTCTGTGATACTTGGGTAGGGGAGTTTCCATAATCCTAGAAAACATAAGTGCAATGGGCCTCTTATATACCATTTATAGGATTTTTGTTGCTATTATAATACAATTTCAGGTTCATTAATGCATAATAATTTGGAATGTTTGTTCACATTCCATATATATAACTATTGTTGTGAAGCATATTAGTTTTTTAATATAATGTCTTGAACTCTGCTTTCTATTTCTGATATACTTGTGTTATATGTTGTGTTATATATTTATTTCACAATTTATTATGATATATCTAAGAAGTTACTAATATGTATAAAATGATAATACGAATGTATATATATATATATATATGAATATGGCTACTATAAAGATATGAAGACCTCAGTTATTACATTGTGTAATAGAAAATGGGATGAGGGAAGAATCCTATTAGAACTTTTTGATCACATAGATTTGTTATGATTTCTCTTAAAATTTTTAAGTAATTTATTTACTTTATAGAAGCATCCTATGAGTCATTTGATGTTACTATAAGATGAGGAATCGCTATATTCTCTTGTACCACCACCTATGGTGTATGAGGATATTCCCAAACACACTCCTTTAAAATCAAAGGTGAATCGAGGTTTAGGTACGATTAAACTAGGACTATTTTGGATTGTTACCTTCTATGGAAGAAAAATTCATAACACCATTATTGATCATTATTAGGAATTACAACTAATGTATCTTCAGGAATTGTAGGGATCTAGTTCCCCAAATGATTTCATGGAATATACAAACATTATGAATGGAAATTTCAAGATGGTACAGACTCAAAAGGAGTGGAGATTGATTCAACAGATATTCATGTTCCATGGACCAGTAAGGAGATGGTGAAATTCCATGTGCTATGTTGGTAAATGGGATGGTCTTACTTGGGTGAACTTTAAGGGGTTGTTTCCAAAGAAGTACTTTCCTAAAATAGTGAATCATAATAATTAAAATGAATTAATGGAGTTATAAAATGGTTATAGGAACTGTCTCAAAATCCTTTTCGAGGTTTACAAAATTACATCAATTTTATTATTTTATTATTGAAGAATAGGTAGAGATGGATCATAATTTTATGATATTACTTAGATTAGAGATCATAAGTCAGGTTAGGGTATCCCATATAATGAAATAAAAATTTATTTTTAGGGCCCAAACATTTAAGAAGTGGTTACAGGAGGACATGAAAGCATGTTTACTTCTATCCCATAACGGTTCATTGACTACGTTTTCACTCACTACCAAAGGGGTTTATTTTTAATTTAGGATGGGGATGGTAGACTAGTGAAACTAGGGTAATAGTTAATAGATTTAGTGAAGAACATATTCTATATATTTTAAGGGATATTATTCCAATGACTAATTAAATTTAGGGTAATGAGGAAATTGAAGGTGTTCTTATAGGAATCCAACTATGGAGTTCCACCATTATGGAAAGGTTATCCATAAATGATATTTTTCCTTAATTATTTAACATACGGGTACTAGCATATCAGGGAATAATGGGAGGGGAGGATCTCTCTAGAATAAGAATACATCCTAGAAAAAATTACTCAATGTTAAGGCCACAAAAAAAGACATTATGGGTTGACATAGTGGACTATAATCAAGAAGATTATGGAGAGGTACCATCAATGCATTGATGTATAGTTTTATCATGGAAACTTCATATACTACCTTATTTCACACTATTTCTTACCATTCCATTTATCCTTTCATTTACATTCTCATAATATACTTCTGGGAATGATATTGGACTATAATCAATTAATTCTACAGTTAATTATGTATTTTAACAATAAAAATCTTCCTGACTTCATGATATTAGAGATGATGAACATCAATGTGATTCTTGGTAGGGATTGGATGGCCAGATTTAGTGCCCATGTGTCTTACTATATGATATGGGTTACGTTTAATTATTAGAATGGAAATATGTATATAATTATTTGATAATAGGATTTGGGAGAATATAAAATTGCTTTTCATTAGAGTAAACTAAATATGATCATGGATTATATGTTTGGATTTTCTCATTCAATATATTAGATGTCTCCCCATTGATATTCCATCATGTCATTTATTATTATATGGATAGCTTTCAGAATGAATTCAAATTACTAAATCATTATATATGAGTTTAATTTTAGATAGATCACATTCTATGTACCCAAATAATTTGGATACACCCTAATCGCATGGAGCCAGCTAAGCTAAAAAAGATCATAGTGCAAAATGACTTTGAAAATAAGGGATTTATCATGAAATGTAATTCACTTTCGGATACTCCTATGTTCTTTGTTGAGAATGTGGATTTAAGTATTCAACATATCATCAATTATCCAAATCTGAAATAGGTGATGGGGAAGAACACATATTTGTTACCAAGGAGTGATGATAGTTTATGTATGTTATAAGGAGTCCAAAGGTTCTCCTATATTGTTATTCGATTGGGATCTCACTGGTTATTGGATAGAGATTAAGACATCTCACTTATTATTTTTTAGAATATATGGGTTGTATGAGTACCTGGTGATGATTTTTGGATAGTAAAAAAATTCAATGGAAATGTTCATTGATAAAATGAATACGATATTCCACCCATATATATATTTGGTTATCATGGTGTCTTTTAATGAAATTCTCATCCAATCAGTATCATTGTAGACGATTTCTAGAAATCATGAGATAATATTGTGTAAACTTTGAGCACATCTACATTTTAATAAAATATTGAAGTATCAATTTTGGATTCATTAGATGAAATTATTATGGAATGTGGTTTCCTTGGTTGGTATATTCATGGATCCATAGAAAGTAGATGTATTTATTTAGAGGGAGTAGTTAGGAGTGTATGTGTCACATCAGTTGTGACCCCATGATAAGATCCACCCTAATCATGAGGTCGATCATGTAGCTATGGTCCATACACTCAGGTTCCTGTGATACTGCCTCTTAGAAAATATATTTTTTGCGTAGAATGACCATAATATCCTCTATTGTATATTCACTCAGTGAGAATGAACCTAGCGAATATGCGATATGTAGGGTTTCTTTCTAGATTGGTCTTAGAGATTGATTATTTAACAAGGAATGGTAAAATAATTTTTGAATATCTTATCCATAAGAAAAAGGTTGTGTGGGAGCATGGTGAGCATCCTTTTGAAGAGAAGAGGTTCCTGGTGGAATTTTTTATTATTATAGGATGTATACGTATGAGGATCAGAGATCAATAGCATTTCATCCATTAATGGACACATCATCTATAGTATAACCAGTAAATGATGGATATGAATCTAACCTATTGTGTGCTGTTATATAGGAACATGTACTAGGAGGTGACCTGATACATAGGTGGTCATTTCGAAATGATGATTTTATAATTATTATTTGATGAGTAATATTCACTTCTTCCATTAGAGTGGAAATAATGATGGATTTTAATGGGTATAGATGGGGGTATATAAAGTTTCAGTATAGTTGTACCACAAATTCATATGATAGTTTTGGTGGAATTTGATGAAGAGGGACATCACTAGTTTTTTTCATGATGCCTTTACAACAAGAGGATAGAGTCCAAGAACCACCATGGTGGGTTACTATATCCGCATCCTATTTAAAATGTTAAGTGACATGAAACCAAAATGGAATATTTAATGTTGATTCCCATAATCCTGAGGAGTCATGGAGTTGAATATATGATATTCAATCCACTAATTAATGATACACACTCCATATTGATATATGATACTCACTCGGTTGATGAGTCAGGAAAACGTTATATCTATGATATAATATTCCATCATAGAGTTCCTTTGATCAATATTTCTAATATGGATCCATGATTAACATCATTATATAGTTATTCCTTGATGAAATTCCTAGGGACTCATCTGATATTGAGAATAAGATAATATATATATATAGATGGACAATCACAAATAATGATTTTGATAATAGAGGATATGATTCATGATTATGTTATATTCTAGACATCGATGGGATACATGATGAGTTCTTAACCGTGGTGAAGTTTTCATAAAACAGTATTTTCTAGAAGACTCTATAGATAGAACCATTGGGGGATCTCTATTGATAGTAATATTTACCACAACTACATTGTTATGTGAATGGTGAGGCAGTAGTTTTTAGTCTTGGTACGATACAAGAGACATCAGATAAGGTTAAATTAATCATGATGTAGTTAAAGACTACTCAAAATAGGTAATGATCCAATGAAATCAGAGGACACAACCGCTAGAGTTAACTATTGACAATCATATTTTCTTATGGGATCCACCCTTATTGGGGAATCATAATTTGTGGTTGAAATGGAAATGAGAGCCATGGTTTTTTGGAACCATTAAAATCGATGAATGGGATTGTATAATGGAGTATCCTCTAGTCCTTCCATGTTATTGTCATCAAATTCATGATTCCCTACACTTTTTTAGCTTAATTAGTACACTCATATTCCTAAAAATATGATAGACCATGAGGATATTGAGTTGTTTCTAGATACATATTCTATGGGATTCTTAGTATGGATCATTTACCAGAGTTAGAAATCACATCTTGTAAAGATAGTCCCTCTTGTTAAGATGTAGTTATATCATATACTAGTCTTGAAAGAGACATCTGTGTGGGAGTCAAACATTTTAACACATTGACACATGTTGTTTACGATATTCCACTAACAGAATTTCTCAAGGATGAAAAATAAATTAAGTGGTAGGGTTGTCAAATTATTAATTTTTTTGTTGTTTAATCCCTTATTTAGTGATAATTTTTATGATCTTTTATAAAAATTTATTAATTTGAAATTTTATTTTTACCCTAAAACATAGAATAAAGCCTACATAATGGTAAATATATTCTACTTATATGTATTTTTTATTTTAGTAGTTTGTAAAGGATAACTCCATTTTTATATTTATAATGTAAGGTTAAATCATTTATTGGGTAATGGTAGGTGGGTTACATAAGGGTGGGAAAGTTACATATGTGTAAATTTAAAACTATGTCTAAGTAAGATTGGGTTTGTAGGATTATTGTGAGGGAATATATACATTTTTTATTTGTTTTCTTGGAAACCCACTACTTAGGTAAAGGTGACACTATGGTATGTACTAGTATGATGAATTCCTCAATATATACATATGTTTAATCTTGTCTATATGTTTGGTTATATCAATAGTTTAAAAGCCTATATAAGGGTCTAAAAAAAGGTCCATAATATTAATATGGATTTTACATACACCATTTAATGGTATAATACCCACATAATGGAACAAATACTCACCCTTATGTAAAAATTAAGAGATGTATATGGGTAAAACATGATACCCTTATGCAGGGCCCTTTTTTGGAATTTTTTTTAAAACCCCTGTTTCTAATCTTCATCATCACAAATATAAATGAAACTCATTTTTGCTGATTTTAAAATCTAATAATTTAGGAAATAAATTTATTTATTTCAATAAGGGTTTGACTCATATTTTGGATGAATTTAAAAAATCCAAAATTTATAATTTATTAAATGTGAAATTTAATTTGTGCGATTAAATACAATGAATCTATATAAGGTTTTCCTTTAAGAAATATCTAATCCTGGAATAATTTGGTTTTGGGACACTCATTTATGACTTGGTTGACCGAGGATTCCATTGCACATGTTTTTTTAATCCTTGTTCAAATAATTCAGATTTATTGCATGAATTTTACGAAGGGTTGATGCCTCACCATCTCTCCTCTATTCTTTGTTGTTGTGTCTTTTAAATGATAAAACCCTGTAATGAATTAGAAAGCAACATTTTTTTATTTCATATATAAAAATATAATTTTAATGATTTCTGTAAAAATGATTTAAGAATTATAAAAATTATTAAGATCCATAATTAAATAAAGTAATAGTAATAATTTTTCTGGTTTATCATTGATTTCTCCAGAGAGAGGGTTTATCATCACATGTGGATTTGTAATTATAACTAATTTTGTGAAAAACGTTTATTCTTAAAGTGATAATTTTAAAATTATATATGTTATATACATTATTATCTCATATTCTATTTTATTTATTTTACAATTCAATTAGTTGGAAGTAGTTCTAGGAATACATGATGATTTTTTTATGCAATGGGTGTGTGTAAAAGATTCATGTGTCGATTCCTTGATAAACTATGACGTTCTTTAGTGGTGACATTGAGGTATGAATTTCATTACCATTTTGACCCTTAGGTATGTTGTTTTAATGAATTTTATATTTACTATTAATGAACTATGCTTTCCATTTGTTTTCTCATTGACATGTGAGTGGCCATGAGATCTCGATCAATTGTGATCATATGGTTATCTATAGCCTCTTGATATTTGTTCATGATATGAATTGTTGTTTCTTACTATGGAATGTATTTCATGATCTACTTTATAGACTATGGAATTATTCTTCAGGTGTTAAGATGAATAGGTTGTCTAAAGTTGGTTATATATCCCCTTGGGCGGGATGCATGATGGCTTGGTGGGGGAAATAATATATGGAACTTTTGGAGGTATGGTTGAGATCACATCTATGCATTATATTTAGAGAGAGTAGACTCTGAATCATATGAGAATCCATCAGCCTTTCTTCAAGAGAGTGATTCCATTCATGTTAAACATGTCGGGTTATAATTTCAATCATTTAGGGATAATGGCCATTGTCATGGTGGGGAATCCAGTGTTCTTAATAATGATAACCATTTGGGGGGGTTTATGGTGGTATTGATATTGTCCATTCTCAGGGTGGGGTTTGTGGTATTATTAACAAAAAATACCATTAAGGTGGTATGTGTATTGTTCAAAAAATGGATATACCTATTTTCAATTATGCTATGACCCATAATAGTAAAAATATTCCGAAGGATGGTCCAGTGATCATAGTGGGCTAGGTTAGTGAACAATGACTAAAAACATGTGTAACTATTTTTTTTGATAATTTACATATTTCATGTCATATATATTTATATATATATTTCACTTATGATAAGGATGAATTGGGGGGTTCCAAATATGATTATTACTCACACCCAAAAAAGGACTTGAAATGAACAAGAAGCCTTTATATCCATATATCAAGTGAAGAAAAAGCCCCTATAATAGGGAGAAGAAGAGATAAAGGCATTGTGGGGACATAATTTGGCCATTACTGTTACATTTTATCTTCCACACTTTATGTACTCTTGTTTATCATCCCACATGGTATATTTATTTATTATTTTGTGACATGTATGTCATTTAAAATTATAGTAATTTATTTTTTTTAATATCACTATGATTATTTCTTAATTTATATTCTTTAATTATATTATTTTTCCAATGAAATAATTCTAAGGGTATAGTCTCTCCACTAATGTAATAAAAAACTCAATACGATTTGGAAAACTCTTTTATATTGGGATGTTTGAATGATGTCATCAAAACCACAATTTCGGACGTGGTTGTTTGGGTCTGGGTGTTACCAACAATTTTTTGGTGTTCTAGGTAATATTTTATTCAAACCTAATTACATTTTTTATATAGAACCTCTAAAATTATGTATTTCTATAATCAATAAAATATTATATGAACACGAGAACATAAAATTATTTCCAACTACTTTAACCATCAATGATACCCACCCAATATGAATAGATTTATGATTATAGAATTATACCCATAAAAATTATGGTGAATCATTTATGAAGGAAACAGAATAAAGTGACCCACTAAAAAAACCCATGCCCCCAAACATCCATATGATTGAGATATGAATTCTAATACATATGGGTCTTTCTTTTCGGACCAAGGATGACATTATATGAATTAATAGGATATAACTCTAACATGTTCTAAATTCCATGTCAACAAATATTTTTAATGATTTATTGATTGAAAGATAAAATATCCCAATGATTGAAAATACGTATCTTTAAAATATTGAAACATGATTCTCAAACAATATTCATTCCATTAAATAAAAATATGAGATGCATTATTCAAACTAAAACACCTCTAATCACTACCATGGACCAATGGGTGACCATTCATAGTCATTATCCAAAGGTTGTATAAAAATATACTTTATCTAGATTACTAATAGATATTATATTATTCTATATTCTGAGTTTGTGAAAAACTCATTATTACTCATAGATGATTCCATGTTAAATTCAGAATTTAAAACAATCTTTCACTATGATCTCAATATCATTATCATTTGGATTGTATACCATGCTAAATTATCAAGAAACACTGTTTTCATCATTATTTTATCAGATTAATATTATATTGAGTCTCTTGAATCAATGATCCATGATTCTAAAAGAATATTAACATGATGTATTAAACTTATCCCACCCTTAACTATAACATTTTTTTTGAAATTTCATATTCAGTCATTTTAGAATTAATTTTGTTATCCCTAAAATCATTCATTAAGAGAACATTATTCTAATAATTTAAATATAAGTTTTTTGGCCTTCATGATGTACTTAGACTTCTTTCCCTTTCGTCTTCTAATTCGTTTAGATCATTATATTGAATAGAACTTCCACTACCTTCTATATTGAATTCAATTTTAATAGGTTCATAGACTTACTCTTTGAGATATCCTTATTTATATTGAATAATGAACATCCTTAAACACTAGACTAATCTTACCATATAAATTATATACAATAGTTACTATCATGTCCAAAGATTCCAACAATGATGAGTGTAATAACAATTCCCATAATGGATCTACAAACTATATCCTAAAAATTTCAACTATATTTGAATTGCTTTCAATTTATTGACACAATATTCTATTATATTTCCATTAAAAATTATCATACTAAATGAACTCTTAATCATTTAAAAAATGTGTATTATTTTTGAATTTTAATATATATTATTTATATCAATTATGAATTCTCTAATGGTATTCACCTCTTGGATGTTTTAAAAAATATTCATTGCCAACAACATCTATATCACACTATGTGGCTTCCAATAAATCTTTCAAAATTACTATTTATCTATTTCTTATGATTTTTATCCCTTATATAGATTCTTTAGATCCTTATTGAATTGATAATACTCCATATGCATCATCAAGAATATGAATTTCATAATGTGGATATCTTTAATCAAGACGATTTATTTTTCCAATGCCATTCGTTTTAAATTGAAAAATCCCATAAAAATATAAAATCATAATGATAAGAAACATAATAATGATTCTGTTTTCTATTTATCCAAACCATGAAAACTCAAAATATATGATACACCTTCTTGGGTCCAGAAATACATATTTGGATGTAGAAAATTGGTATTCATGAATGGAATAGAGTAAAAAACATATTAAAATTAAATGAAAATATGAAACAAATTACTAGCATAGAGTACAATATGTTCCCCATGAAACACAGAAGATTTACACAATAATCAAATCTCACAAATTCTTAAAAAAACACTATAAAAATAAATGAACTAAAAAAATGAATTAAATAATATTATGGGTTTTAAACATTTTTCCTAATATATAAGAGATAATTGTTTAATTATTTATTATAATTAAAGAAGAATATTATGGAATTTAATTTTTTTTTGTTCGCATGTGACCCCACCCCACCAATATATATTGGTACCTAGATTATGTAACTGATTTCATCAACATCAAATCACCATTGGAAACCCAACATTAATCTTTTCCACCTCTCTATACTATAATTTTTCTACGAATCAACCATTATATTTCAAAGAAAATTTAAATACTTTTGAGAAAAATTTATTATGTATATTCCTTGAAGAGTCATATATAGAAAATTAAGAACTATAATGAAGTTTATTTAAGGTGTCATCAGTTTCTTGGTGAATTATTTAATGTATACAATTTCAAACACAGAATCATTATAACTAAATCTAAAAGAGTTTTATAATTTGAATAAGATCCATATGTTCTACCACCACGAACATAGATAATACTAACATAGTGAACTATATTTTTTATTATTCCAATGAATCATTGAACAATAGCCAATTATGAAAAAATAGTGAGGAAAAGTTGCATATTATTCATGGAAATTGAGATGATGTCAAACCCATATTTATTTATTATAAGTTGATGAAGATATATACCAGATAAATTTCAGAGTATATTTGCTAAAATATTATGATCATTACATATTATGAATCTACATGGTTGATTAATGATGTCACTCTTGAAGAATATAATTCCAGATAGTTTGTGAAAATTAGAATCACCAATGTTCTATTGATTCATATCCAGAATTTAACCTTATAACACATAAATTCCTTAAGTTCAATCTATAATGACAAATTATATTTCATTTTATCACTCACTCCCCCAATTCCCCCAATCAGATCAGGCATCATTCCATAATTTCCATCACTCTCACCATGATTTGATGGGTTATGATCTAATTATCCATAATTTTTAATAAATCTCATATGTGTAATTCAAAATATAAATTGATCATTTATGTTAAAGAATTATCTTTCTACTCTTGACTCACCATCCATTATATGCCTAATCACTCATGATTAATTATCCACCAATCATATATTATGTTATAGGCTCAGGGGGTTTGAAGGAACACATTAGTAAAAAGAAAATAAATAGAAATAAGAAATGAGAAAAATTAAACATTACTACCATACATACTCTAATATCAATGTACATGTATGAAAGAAAACAAAAAATTCATAATATAATAGTTGATTGCCCCATTTTTATTATCTTTTTTTGAGGAATTCATCTTATTTTATCCCCTCCCCCTCATTGTGTATCAAAATCTAGGATGTATTAGAAAATGACATGATAATGTAATTTATATGTCAATCATCACCATGGACCAACTAAGTGGTTTTTGAATGAATAAATAAAAATGTTGATTTCATTTGAGGTGTTGAGAAAATACATGATTCAATTGGGTTATCATAGCATAGAAGAATTATATCTCTAGGGAAATATCAATCAACATAAAGACCAGGATAATTACATCCATGATTTTTGGTTTTGTATTGAATATATTTAAAATATTATTTATTAGGTTTCATGGCCTTATATGGTTGATTAACTATCATTAAAATATCCTTTAATAGGTTTCATCTATGAGAAGTGCTCTACCATGGAGGTTTGTAAACCACGATCCAAAAAATGTTCATTTCATAACCCTACACACTATAATAGAAGTGATTCAACATCAGGTTTTGTATTACTATTCTAGTAGAACTATAATTTTAGATACCTCCACATAATACTTCATATACTGTGGTATTGATGTACTGTTCTCTTTAAATTACTCTGGAGAAATTATTACTTATTTTTTTACTCTTCATAATAACACTAATGAAGAATACAAAGGGATTGAAACATTTCCAATTTCACAACACTAAAAAAATATTATGTATGAGAACAGTTGAACATACTATTTTTCGAAGCAAGTTCCATCCCACATTCCAATGGCTAAATGAAAAAACAAAATTATAAATCTATAGAAAATACATCCATAATACATCATATCAAGAATATGGATATATTAAAAATATCCATATCATAATTGTATCTATTAAACAATAATTTATTAATCTTCTCAAATATAAAATGAAATGACTTCCTATATTCATTTAATATAATACACATGAAAGAGGAAAAACTAAAACTGTTATCTTTAAATGTAAATGGACAATATCTTATGTAGTAGACAGAACATCATTCGCATCCCTGGTTAGAGAACCCGGGACCTCAACACAATTAATCATCCCCACCATTTCCCAATTTGGATGTATGTTCAATGACTTACATAGGAATATAATCCCACATATAAATAATGATTCTTAATGAAAACTATATGTAAATGGGTAACCATGACCTACAACATTTACAGCTACTTACTACGAAAATATATGTTATGTATACCCCCATATAAACTAGAATTTACCATGTTTCCAATTATAAATTATATCATAGAGATAAACAAGGAAATACCATATATATCTCCTATTTGAATAATATTACATATGAATCCCATAGTATGGAATTTTCATGAAATCCCAAATCATCCAGAATCTTACAGAATCATCTATGAATCATGATACCTCTATTAATTATATTATAATGATTATTACTACTCTAAATATAAAAAATTAGCATAAATATGAATAAGATAACTGATTAATGAAATAAATGATAAAAATATCCAAAAAATATTATACACAACATCATACAAAACGAAGTTATGTCCACCATAGTGATTCCTAGATGAGTTAGAAATTTTTTACTAAAATAATCTAAACATAATCACATAAATTGTTATTATGAATATATTATTATAGAACCCATTCTCCTATTTCTAAATAATTCTAGTAAGTCTAATCCCATCTTCCATCCATTATCTTTTTGGATATAGAGAAAAAAATCATGTATGGTTCCATCCCACAACCCTACCATAATATAATACTGAAAAATAAATAAAAATGGTAGCACATTCCTAATTTATATATTAATGATCCTTTTAAAAAAGGTGAAAATATTATTTATAAAAAACACCTAAAACACCACTCTCTTTACAATGAGAAATATTTTACTCCACTTTAGTAGCCATAATTTTAAAAAAAATCCAATTTAGAAGATATATTCTTAACCAACCAATATGTTTTAGAATATTCCATCTCCAAATATAATTTCCATTTAAAACATAAGTTATAATCAACCTCACACAATTAAAAAATCAATAAAATTTGACCTAACACTTATTCAGAAAATTCCCCACCTATGAACCATTTAATATGTTTTATCATCCACCTTGACTGTGAGGTCAGAATGTGTAAATCCCAATTTTGTGGTGATAATATGAAATGTAATACCACATGTAGGAAATTAATATCATAATAAAAAAATGAAATAATCCAAATGATCAAATCGTACAATAGACAAAATATTCCAACCTCAATCACATGTTTTAATTAATTATCTCAACTAGTACTAGTTGTATAGTAAAAGTTTACTATGACTTAAATCGGGGGTGAATTGTAGTTTAAAAATAAAACTAATTCTAAAATTAAACCTATTAATGTGATCAGACTCATAAATAATAATTTAATAATAGTATATATATTACACACAAATTTCGTTAGATAAATATGATTAACAAATCAGCCTCATAAACAGTTTGAAAAATATGTTTTTAATAATATATATTAAAATAGAATGTCTAATATAAAACACACAGTGGAATATTAAACATATTAAAACTAGTAATATAAATGATTATAACAATGTAAGAGTGGATTATAAAATTTTTAAAATATATTCTACTCATTATCCATAAGAGTTAATGAAATCAAATATTCTATGTTAACACATTCAATGTTTTCAACAAAAATGTAAGGTATGCCATCACTTACTAAGAAATACCATTATATGATGATCAGTAAAAAAATGAATTAAAAACCCCAAGAATACCATGATATGATAGTCTATGTCAGAATTTTCTTATGATACACAATAATCCCTTGAACATTTTAATTGATATATGTTATCTTCTTTTCCTTGGAATCACTTGATATAATCACCGATCAGACATAGAATAAAAAAATCGTTCTAAAGATTTCACATTTAATCATACGGAATAATTGGGACAAAACACTATAAAATATTAAAAAGAATAATTACAAGGTCTTCAAATATATATTTCTTTTGATTGTAGAGTTAAAACTGCATTAGCTTCCATCTCCTCAAATTCACTCATACATATAGGCATCCCTCCGATGGTCACACTGTCTATGAATCTCAAAGATTATTGCAATGGACTCACATATTTTTCATATTCTTTAAATCCTCATGCTTATTCTTAGATTCAGATATTGTATATTAAATATTTAAATTCAACTCTTATATTATTATGAGACTCTAGTTAACTAACATCATGTTAATAATCTCTATTTCAAGAAAATTGATCTTATTATATTCTTCCTTCAAACTATATAATTCTTCTTTAAATGATCAGATGCTTATATTATCATCCTTAAAATTTTGAATCTCTTATTTCAATATAGGGATTTTCTAATTGTGAGAGGAACACATATACTTAATATATCCAAATATACTTCAACATATCTGAAACAATGAGTGAATGATTATAAAAGGAATCATAAATATTAAAATAAACATTTTAACTTCCTCAAACTGATCACCATGTTCATTCAGTTATATATCTGCTTGTTTTGAAAATTTAACCATATTATTGTATCATATTTACAATTAATTTTATTTTAGATAAAACAAAATGATTTTAGCCTCATTCGGTAAAACTGAATTTTTCAGTTAACTTAATAATACAAATTCTAATTTAAACTATTTAGTATCTTATTTCACATAGCCTAAATTCTTAGTATATAAGGAATTTCCTATGTTATCTGTTTTAAAGATTAACAAATATAATATATTCTCTTTAGTTTTACAATTAAATAAGCAAAAAAATAATTCAATAGAGCTTCTAAATTTTTTTGAAGAGAACTTCTGACATTTAACATTTCTTTTCCTTCAACATTTCATTCTTATAAATCATTCACTACATCAACCATACTATTGGTTTCTTCATTGTCTGATACTTTTCTAAGAGATTTTTTTACTTCTTCTTTCTCTTGTGATGATGGTTTTTCATCCACATAATCATATAGAACATGATTATTATTGGATTGACATGATAAATATGAGGAATTCAATAAAGACTCCAACGAAATTTCATTTTATTTTCCTTCTACATCATCTAATTCTTTTTATTATTTTAGTTATTTTCCTACCTTCCTCACAATTATTCAAAAAAAAAATTAGGATATCTAAATTGATTTTAGATCATTCTTTTGAACTATTTTCTATTATAATGTTAAGAAAATAGATTCAACTAAAACTCATACTAGCTTTCAATTTTCAATAAATATGGGTGAAACAAATGTTTTAAAAAATTATAATTTTTTTTGATATTGGATCTAGTAATCTTTGATTGGAAATAGAAATGGTTCTACTATTAGGAATAGGTTGAGCAGCTGATATGTGTAAAAATGTTATAGGTTGATACGTTGATTCTCATTCTACCCCTTTAATCAAATTCTCCATCATATTTGTCTTTGAAATAATTTTCTTCAAAATTTTATTCTATTGTGACACTGGCATTTCCTTTGTTTTTTATCATTAAATCTAAATCATCTACTTTATCAAGTATAAAAGATGGATACCGTGTATTTTTATAAGGTTTATAATCCCTGAATTTTATAATTCTCTCATTGTACATCCCATTAGGTTTCTTGTGAATGTTTAGTGGAGTGGATTTTTATTTCCTTTTATCTTTGATAGATTCTTTCTCTTTGACTACTTGTGAATTATACATAGTATTCTCTGATTTATTATCATACCATTTCAACTTTAGATTGAATACCAACTTTATTCTCATTATGATTTCATCTCCAATAAGTGAAAAAATTTCTCTCATTATGTACGATAGTTTATTTGTCATAAACATTACCACATAGTTGACGATCATTTTATTAGGAATCATGGGAATAAAAGCGTCCTTGAATTCAAATATGTTTTATAAATTTCCCCATTTGAATGAAAAATGATAAAAACCAATTTAATCAAACTCATGTAGATATTGATTCCCAAAATAATATTTTCTAATACATTTAATGTATCCAAACATCATTTTCATATTATCAAATATCCTTTCAACAACAGAGTTACTACTCTATAATCTTGAGTTAAGTGAAAAACTTTTTTAACCATACAATAAATGTAATATAATAATGGTTTGGATTTTCATATTTTTGAAAATTCCTTGCTTCTATTATAGATTATGTGATGGAATATATGATTCAACTCCTAATAAAACTATAACCAAATTAGGAAATTTTTGAATAGTAAATTTATATCTATCTCAAAGGTGATTAAAAAGATAAATTTTCGAGATAATACTTTATATTGAATTATAAAATATTATAGAGTTTTCCTACTATCTATGAATAATTTAAATCAATGTCATATTATTCTATACAGATCTATCCACATCCATAAAATTTAAATTAACTTATCAAAATTGAATCATATTTTTCATACCATGGCCTGTAGATCAAACAATCCATAATTACATCTTGCTTCATGAAATCATCTACTTTGGCCATCATAATGAAATATGTGCTGAAAAAACATGTGAAGAAGGGGATCAAACTAAGATCAAATTTTCAGAATAGGCATAAATCAAGTATCTAAGGGTTGAGAGACTATCTAGAAAACCATTGTGGGAAAAAGGGTGACCCTCTCCATATATATATGATCCGGGGGGGGGGAATTCATAGTATAGATATCAAACTTCTCATTTGAAACCATATTCGGATTTTATGGTTGAGATTAATCAATGAATTATTTAATAAAAATTCCAAAAATCATAATTTTTTAATGAAAATAATTAATCAGGATATATTATTAACAGATTACATGAACATAATGTTTTTTTAAAAAATAAAAGTTTTTAAAATGTCAATAATTTTTAAAACTGCATTGAAAGAGAAAATAAATGAAAAAACTAAAATATATGATGTATATATCATATATTATAAATTAACATTTGGTATGGAAGATTAATCTGGTAACCATTTCATAATGGGGTTTCCAAAAAAAATTAATCTGTCAATTATTTACATTAATATTATCTTAAAAAAAATGAGAATAAAATTTTGATGTTGAAAACAATATTAATATTTAAGATACATAAATTTTTTATTATAAATGATTATTTAGAATGATAAAACTAAAATGATTGAAATAAAAAAGATCAGGAAAAAGTAAAAAAGTATAGACAAGAAAATGTTTTTGAAAACCAATATAAAATACCCCCATTGAAATGCATTAATTAATTTAAGTATATTGGAAAGAATGTTGTATATATGAATGGTCATTTGATATTGATAATTATTATATTCTTTATAACATATTAAAATCTAATAGAATAGAGTTATTTAGTAAAAATATCTAAAAATTATTTTTGTGATCCAATGAATTGTAAAATGAAATTTTCATTTTATATTTATAATATTTTGAAATAAAACATTTTTCAATTATTATATATAGAGAAACCAATACCTATGCACAAAATACTATTTTGGATAAATTTTTAATATTTCTAAAGACCATCATATTTTTAAATCCCAATCCTTCTTGGGACTGATATTATAAAAAAGTAATATTCTAGGAATCCACTTTTTTAAAACATTTATATGTTGATAAAATGATAATTATTTAAAAAAGATTTATTTGGGAATCACTAATATTAAATTTTATTCAATAAAAATTTATTCTTTCTATGGCACCCCACTATTTCAATTAGTGAAAAAATATATAAATTTTGTTAATAAAGTGATTATTTAGAAAAAACCATTTTTATAAAACCCAATTTACAAGATATTATATGAGGTATAATATAATTATAAATCTTTTAAAAAATTTCCTAGCAATTTTAATCATAAGAAAATGTTTTTTAAAACTAGATATTTTTGAGTTTATTTTTAAAAATAAAATTTTACCCTCAGAAAAAGTTGAATTTGAACTGAGTTTTATATATCATTTTTTAAAATAGTTTTCTCAAAATACATATTTTCATGTTATTTTGGAATATAATATTTATCAAAATTAGAATTATATAATTTTCTATAAAGATATGAAATCTTATTTTTTTAAGGATAAATTATGGAATTCAGTTTCATGAGTTTTTCTTCAGGAATATCAATTATTTATAAATCCTATAATTATAATTTTCAAATTGTTTAAAAAATATATAAATATATTCAACAAATGATAATGAATTGTTATCATCAGATGAAGATGATTATTTATCAGAAGATGAAAAACTATAATCTATAACCTCACA
Source organism: Viscum album (assembly GCA_963277665.1). Lineage (NCBI taxonomy): Eukaryota > Viridiplantae > Streptophyta > Magnoliopsida > Santalales > Viscaceae > Viscum > Viscum album. The sequence continues at coordinate 810,141,712 of OY728122.1, read as the reverse complement.
ATCAGGGAAATTTGTATTTAAAGTATTATTTGAAATAGAATCTAGAGTTACCTTTTCCATGATGCATTTATTAATCATTGGATTTTATATATAAAATATAATATAATTATTAACTCATATTTAATTATATAATTAATTCATAGATTAACTATATCCACTTATATTACATTGTATCAGAATCTTTTATAATATTTTAATTTTTGTTTTAATAGTACTTCCTGGAATTCCAATTGGAATTTATTTCTTAATTGTCATTACTTTTCAACATAAGATAATATGATCTCATATACCCATATTTCATACATTCATAACATATAACTTCTAAAAAATCATTTTTGTCACTATTTTCTTTATGGTTCTTCTTATATAATTAGATAAAATCCTACATTTTAACTTTCTTGGTCCTTATAATTTCCTGATTAGACAATTCATTTTCATATTGTCTCGATGAACAACTATCTAACACAAGGAAAACATTATTCTTCTAAGAATGATTTAAAACATTCTCTACATATTTATATTTAATTGGACCATTAGACGTTTCAGAAAAAGAAAATGATATATTCATCTTTTTCATCATTTCATTATCCCTATTTAATCTCCCCTAGTATTTCATAAGATTACAAATAAGATCATCAAGAGTAAGATGATTAATTCTACATGTATCTTAGAAAGCAATTCTTTTAGATTATAATTTACCAGAAATTATATCAATAATATTATCCACTACGATTTTATGAATAATATATTTTCAACAGGATATAGTAAATGTCGTTGAACCATTTTTTAAAATGTTTCTACAGAGAAAAAATAAAAATATTGGTAATCAACTCCATTGAGTGAATTTCTTGGTTCAATGACAGTAGAAATTAGAAATTGAATTACCTAAAATTTCTTCGAAATAATATTTTAATGTTAATAATATTATATCTAGATATAAATATTTATAGTCATAGAATAGAACAGAGTATTCCATACTTGGTAATTCAACTGATAATACAACTTCTCTTAAATAGTAAATGTAGTAACTAATTTCTATAGAGTCTTATTTTTAAAAGGAAAAAACAAAAATGATCAACAAAAATATTTATTAAAATTTTTTTCATTCTATCTCTATAATATTCATAATTAGTAAAATAAAAAATTATTGAGTTTTTTGGATTCAAATTGTAATGTGTATAAAAATGTAATGCATCCAATTTATATAAATTCAACATCATTCCACAATACACATTAGTGGAATATCAATTTTTAAAAAATGATTATAGAAAATGTTTAAGAACATATATTAGGTAATAAAAGTAGTAAATTAGAATGAAATTATGTAGTACCTCTTATAATACCAATTTTTTGTTCGAAAGTGTCATTGTTGGCTATAGGAGGGGGTTATGTTTTATTTTAAAATTTTAAATTAACATAAAAAACCTATTAAAGTCATCAGAAGAAAAAATTTCATGATGAATCGAGTATATGTATCAGACTTGATATTCATCTGATAAAATGGAGTAACTAATTAGTCTCTCAAAAATGATAATAAATAATATGTTAAAAATATTTAGTAAAAAAATATTGTAATATAAAATATACAGTGGAGTATTAAAATTCATAGATGAAGTAATATGAAATCATAGTATAATTTATGAGTAATTTGAAATATTTATAAAAGATATCAATATATTTAACTTTTTGATATTGGGATGTCAAAAATATTGAATTATGATATTCACAGTATTCAACTAATCTATATGGTAAATATTCATATTATAGTAAATCCCTCGATACAATGATCAGTAAAATATCAGTCATCCAAAAATATGGAATCGCTTGATTTGGTGATCAAGGTCAGCATGATATTCCAATATCATAGAATCCCTTAATTAACATGATCAATATCACATGTCTTACTATCCATATGATCTCTCTATATAAATGTCAGTCGAACTTATTATACGAAATTAAAAATGTTCTGTATATTTTAAAATTCCATAGACAATATTCTAAGAATGAAACTCTATAAATGATTAAAAATTATAAAAAACGAGGTGTTCTAGGGGACTGATCGTGGAACATTTTGAGTTGAAAAAGAAACAATATCCATCTCCATGATTTCCCTTCTATTTATAGTCATCCCAGCAGGGTTCATATTTTTCATGCATCCCAGAATTGGTTTCAATGGACATAGATATTATTCCCTTCATACGTAACAAAAAACTCTATATGATTCATTTTGATAGCACCATAAATAATATATAACAAATTATTATAGATATAAATAATTCAACAAGTCCAATTATAAATGTTTTATAATTCAATGGACTATATAATATATGAATCTGATTAAATAAACTATGTACCGTCAGATGGATCTGAACAATTTCCATTCTGATGGATACTAATTTGGTCTTTATTATGGATACAATAATACTAAATCTAATGGTCAATCCAATTGTTTGACTAATGGAAAATTCTCTAATTCAGTCAAATATTTCATATTAAAGAATATAAATTTTATATTTTTTATAGAAGATCTATTTAAATGTGTAGTAGACATATTTGTTTTCCAAAAACCTCTATAATTTAGGGTATATAATGTTAGTAAATTCTGATTTATTAAAGTGGTTGAGACTTTCAAAATAGCGGAAAGGGAAATTATAAATTATAATCATTTAAATCAATGGTACAAACCTCCATTTAACCAATTATCACTAATCTCACCCATATTTTCTCATAAATTATCTTGTAAACCATTTTATAAAATATAACATAGCTGTATAATAGTCACTAACAACATAAATTGGAAGTATGATGACAAATCCATATGAAAATGTGTTAGATACACTTCAGACAAAGACTCATGTTTATAGTTTTTGAAATTCATAATTATAGAACCATAATTAGTTATTTATTTAATAATTTTTTTATAATTATCTAAAAAAATCAATGTGTAACATACCTCAATTTTAATTGTATTAAATAATTAAAATATAACCTTATAAAGAATCCTTTATTTACTTCATGTTGAATACCTATTAGGTTTTGTAATTCCAACATTCTATATAAGAGTTTCCATTCAAATATATTATTATAAAAATAAAAATTTGAGAATATGGGTGTGGAATAATAAATAATAATAAAGGGAATGATCTAACCTATGATCGATTTGATTAAACATATGTAAAATCATATGATCAAGGAGAAAAAAATATTTAGAAGTGGATGGTTAATGGGGAGACTCAATCATTCATATTTATAACTTGGGAATGAGAATCCTAGTGGGGTGAATTAATTTATAGAGGTAAAATTCACCTTTTACCCCTACCTTTAAAAAAAAACCTAGTTTCTTTTATATATTTGAGAGTTTTACTAGACTCATAGTGAGGCCAATAAAATCTTAGTCCCTTTCTACTATGATTTTGGTGGAATTAAAAGAGGGTCACCCCATCTACCCGACCAACATTTCTTCTAATTCACTATCTTTGATAGACTATTAGATCATAATAACAATTATCAAGCTTTGTTTTCCTCAACTAAAAATAAAACACTTCCTCAAACATATCATTGATCAATAACACATCCAAAATGGTCATTTAAGATCCTATAAGAAATTTAATAGACCCAATATTAATCCATTTTCAAAAAATAAAATTCCCTATGAACCCAAATCAAAGAATAATCTATACCACCTGTTAGGTGACTAGTATTGAAAGGAATAGGCCATTATATAACTCATAATTATAATATTATCCACTACATGAGAATTAAATATATGGTGTATTTATCAGAGGTTGATGTCATGCTCATGATATAAGATCCTTCATAGTAGTGAAATTACATATTGCTTAATGTTTTTTGTGTAAGGGAGATATCATTTACATGGTTATTTAATATAATTTACCTAAACATATCAAGTATCTATATATGGAAAATTAAAACATTATGATAATTGATGACACTATGGACATAAAAATACTCAATAGTAAGTTATTCAATGTTACATGCATGGGAATGATGATGTTTGATTTAAGATTGTGACAACTTTATATAAAATAGCTAAACTAGTTTACTTATTCAATCCACAAAGGATACGAAAAAAATAAATATTTGTAAGATGTCATGAAGTCATAATAATAATAGGAAACTTTGTAGATTATTGAGACTTTACTTTAACATTCCATAATCATGATGTTCTCCATTCTATCTATCGAAGACAAAAACTAGTACAGTTAGAGTTATTATAAATGAGATACTAAATTACTTAATCTCTTGGATGAAATCACTCAAGAATTATTATATTTCAATATAACCCAATGGAAATTGTACATTGGGTAGGAGAATTTTGACTCTTTTAGGACAAAATATTTACCATCCAAACATTAAATCCTTCAATAAAACATTTATCTAGAGACCCATCTATTGATTTATTCCTTTAAATGTATCCCACTACAAGGGAATCTTAAAAATATATATAAGAAATAATATATTTTTCAAAACTCTATAAATCAATAGGTTTCTCAGGTATACCATCCTAGAATCCACAATCATGAAATTTTAAAAGGATATTTATTGTAATTTTCTCAATCAATTTATCTCTTCATTGAGGAATATGACTATTCAAGGACTTTGTAATTTTAAAAAGTCGTAAAATGATATATATATATTTTCTTTATAGGATAAATGGTTTAGAAAATTATCTTTCTATATATTTCTCCTATGAGTTTTTTTATAAATTCAGATAGATAATGTTGTAGTAGACATTGATGAAATATTGATTTCATAAAAATACACAGGAAAATTTATGATTTCATTGAGACATAATAAATATCATACTATTGGATAATTATATGTGTTAATGGTAAAACATTTTATAATGCTTCCTATAAAAAATAGATACTAGGGAAATAATATACAGTGACATTTTAAAACCCTCCAAATCCTCACTGGGTAATGTTAGAGGTTTCACCATCCACAAACTATAATTCCATAGATGAAGTCATTCATTATATAGCTAAACAAGGGGTTCCCCATAACCTCATGCATATTTATATATAGGCTAGAGGTGACTATAACTCTACGAGGACATAGAATATTAATTGTTATATTATGTCACCATATAATGATATTAAATATTCATGCTCAAATATATTAAAATTTTATTATGAAATTTCCATATATATGATATATTAAAATACTATAGACATCATACATATATCATAGAGGGAATCACACAGACTAGAATGATAATGTAGTACAAATACAACATGATCCATCCATAATAAATAAATGAACAGTAGTTTAATATACACAAACAATAAAAATCATAATAAAACTAATGAAGACATTTGAATAATATAGGCTAAAAACAATACGATAGCTAAAAAATAAAATGGCCTCAATACATACTGATATGATAAAATCCTATCAAATCATTAACAATAAATAATAGCCTCATCTTATGCTAAGAATCTAGCTCTATGTTGATACATGTTCATGAGATGAGACATACAAATATACCCATATATGTTCATACTCATGGATGGTAAACTTGAAATGGTGTAATATAGTATCCCAGTACGATTCCTTCATCAACCTCAACACGCTATTCCCTACTTATCATGTGAATGTGCATGGAAATGATTCAATTGAGTTAAATTCTATGATTAGTAAAACCAAAAGACAAAAAAAACTCATGTATATACATATATTTCATAATTTAGTTCCTCCAAGGAAAAAATATGTGTTCATCGTGAAGACTTATTTGATGGTACCCAACAAAGGATAGTTCTCTTATTCATTTAAGCAAGTAATCACACATCCTTGTAACAAAACGAGGTACACATCATTTTCTTTATGACCTAACTATATATCACTATATAATTTTCCAAACAATATCCATTAAGGATCACTATCAATTACCTTGTAATCTATCATTCATCATGGAACAAACCAATAACTTACAACCTTATAAATAATGTGAAATTAAAATTATATTTAAAAAAATGGCCATTAAACGTCTTATCAACCATGAAGTTGTTGAAAAATTATTTTCATGATAAAACATATGATAAATGTAAATAATTTGGAATAAAAAATGAAATAAAAAGAATCAAATATTCCATTACAATCCACATCTCATCTCACCAGTAATTTCTAGAAAAATCTAACAGAATTAAAATAGATCACTACGGAATCAATCCCACACATCACATTTCATCACAAGGGATAACTCTAACATTACACTAGTACAAAAACACATTCATACACTAATAAATCAGATTATATGTCAACAAAATTATCATGGAAAAATGTGTATTACATGACCATGGTATTACCTCACGAGGGTTCCTAGAAGGCCACTGCTCAACTCCATCTAAAAAATATGGAAATATACCATTTGGGTTTTTCCACTATCCCATCTAGTTATTCTTAAAACATGGATATATGTCTATACACCCATGGAAAGATTATATATTTAGAGAGTCCTTTCCCAACTAGATAAATAAACAATATACGTGACCCTCACATGTAAAAATATACATGATCATAAAAATAAACATCTAACCTAATGGTTTTCTATGAGATCACCTCTCTTGGGTATTTAATCTCTTAAAATATTTCAATCAATCATGTTTTACAACCTCTCAAGCCACGTGCCCAATCACTATATCTCAAATAAAAAAATCTAATCACAATAAAGAGAGAATATGTTATCCTCATATAAGTAGCGCTATCAAGTTATCTCATATCTCTATATTTCCACATTGGTGATATATTGTGTATCCTTATATTACTAGACCACTACTCCTAATCATCAGTGGATGATCTCCGGGAGTATCTACCACCACAACCATTAAAGTTTATCATGAGGATCTACTATAATAAAATAATTCCAAACAACCATCAAAAAAATTTATTGAATAATCCAATGGAATGTTTTGAACCACTCACCAATCAATTAGTCCATATCAATGACTCACACTTATTCATATTGTAACCCCTGATTAATATAGACCTATGAAAAATTGAAACCTAACCGACATTTCAATCCAATGTCACCAACAAAAAACTCAAGGGAAGGAGTATCTTATGTTTCATCAAACATCATAAACATAAAATTAGATAACACATGATTTTGGTTTTGGTAAATACTATTCTTAAAATATTCTTTATGTTGGGGTTATAAAGGGGTGAGTTATTTTGAGAAAATCCAGAAATATTTAATTCATATTATTGGATTGTAATATTTATTTAATGAAGAAAAAATATATGATATTTTGGGTGAAGATTATCTATTTATTGGATAATTATATATGGATTTTAGTGTCTTGTGTTATGAACTAGTTTTTTAGTATATTTTATTATTTATGGATTATATGATTTCACTATATTTTTATGTATTGTATATTTTAAAAAAATAGAATGGTTTGAAATAGATAAGATGAGATTAGGGAATACATATATTTTGGTACATGATAGATAAATAATTAATATTTTTTAGTAACGGTGTATAACATTGTATATTATAAAAGAGTAAGGTGGATTCTATATTACAAGTCATATTCCAAATGTAGGATATGTTATATTACACTCATCTACTTTCTTCAAAGAGTAATAATTCCAATTTTGAGGATGAAACTTATTTAAGGGTGTGGAATGTGCAACATAAACATTTAATATATGATTATATTTGCATATTTAAAAGTTTTATATAGGTTGTTTCACATGAAAAACCTAACGTTGAAAAAATCATGATATATTTAGATAAAATATATATATTCAGATATTATTCTCAAAACCATGCCATTGAATTAGAGGGAATGAATATGTGTATCCTATTAATAAAATATTTAATAATCAAAATATATGATCCTTTTAATATAAATGAAATTATTTTTATAATAGTTAAGATGAATAATAGGTCATTTTAAAATTAGAATTTAATTTTAATAAAAAATTTCATTATATGCACTGTGATATTTTGTCACAATAAAATTATCATTAATGGATTTTAATATATACATATATGAATAATTATTTAACATTATTTAGAAAATGAGGTGAAATATGAAAAATTAGTTTTTTTGTAAATAATAATTTTCCCTATTGAAATAGATTTCCATTGGTTTTTATTATTAAATATTAAAATAAGCATTCGAAATTGTGGAATATAAAATTTAAGGAAATGAAATTTTATTATTAATAGTTGGAATAGTTTTTTTGACTATTTTTTTTGAAAAATCTATTTGAAGTTTTATTGTGAAATATATCATTTTAAAAAATAACATGATTTAATAATATATTAAATATATAAGTATGTTAGAATTTTTTTTCAAAAATTCCATGAAACATTTTTATTTTATAAGTGGAATTATAAATATATTATATTTTATTCATGTATACAGATCTATATCAGATATGTTAGATCATAAATATTGATTTTGTCATGAAATTGTTTTCAAAACAATATATATTTATTATTTGAATTTATTTTTCTGATTTATATAAATTAAATCAAGAAAAATGAATTGAAAATTTAGAACTATTTGGTATTTTTTAAAAAATTTAAAATTTTAGTTTTATTCATAATGGAGAAATCATATAAATGAAAAGTAGTTAGCTCTATAAGTGTAAATTTAGTATAAAAGTGTTTAACATAATGCAAATTTATTAACATGTTAAATGTGTTTTATAATTTTTGTTTGAGTCATTTATAAAACTAATATATTTATCACAACATTATATATCAACACTTAATCCATATTAATTGAGTGTAACATCAAAATATTAAAAAGATATGGCTATTTAGATAATTTTCATCCCTTCTAACTAAAAAAGTAGTATCTCACCACCATATCAATACAAATCTTAATGATCATTTTAATCTTAAAAAATACCATTTTTACATACATGATAATTATATTCTATATCTTGGAGTTTTTTAAAACAATATATTATTCTAATTCCGCCTTTTCCAATGACTTCTCTATAGAGAACACAAAGCTCTAAATGAGAGTAATTATTCTCCATTAAATTCATTCTATTATATATTATCGTTAATATTATAATTTGAAAATCAATATTTAATTGAAAAAATTATTTTTCATACAAATATTCTTTTTATACTTATGAAATAACCATTAATTATATTTCCCATTTACCTTATGGAAAAAAAATGACATTCAGAAGAATGCACAGATTACCGTCTCCATGAAACATAATGTTTCATTTTCCAAAACCATATTACACAATTATTCATAATGACCCATTTAGTAAATAATTGGAATATTTATAACATGTTTTATATTATAATATTATAATTCTAATTATATCTTTATCTCATTTTATGGAAAACGAATCATCATCCTTGTGTATATATAAACTTACCACCTCTAAGGAATGATTGTTTTTCATTTTTCTTTAATCACCCCATAAATGGATGTTCTTGAGAACTGGTTCAATGGATAAATATTATTTTTATGATATAAGTATGTTTATATTTTCAATTATTTTCTAATCTATTAGTGATACAATCAATAAATGCTCATTGTTAATTTATTATTTAAAATAATCCTACTGAGTAGAATGTATAATTATTCATATTATGTACTATTGAAATTTCCATTAAATATTATAATAATTATTTCAAATTATGATATATACTCTATATTAAGAATAAATAAGATCATTACTATTTAATTAAAACTACATTTCAACTAAACTAAAAAAAATTCAATCATTAATCATGGTATGTTCATGTTTGTATCGGTTTATACACCTACTAGAAAAATGGTATCACATTATATAGTGAATGAATATAAAAACATAATTAGTGGTATATCTTGTTATACATTGTAATTTAATTCATATTTTCCATTTTGGAATAAAAAAGTTATTATTAACTGCCTTAATTATAAAAATTCCTTTCACTTTTCAAGAATCCACAAAACATGTTCATCAACAATTTCGTCATCATTTATTACAACCAAAAATTCCAAAGAATCTAATATTACCTACAATTATATTATTTAAAACTTATTATATTACCATTAACTAATGTTTATTTATTAAAATTACATCAGGAATGAATAATAATTTTTTTTGAAACTACTTTGAAATGATCAAGATTACATACACATCATATTTGAAATGTCTAATAACTGATTAGATTTCATATATATAATGATTATAAAAGAATAATATAAGATGAAAATATATTTTTATTTTAATGAAATATATTATTATGATAAATATTTTATTTTTCATATGTGTGTTTTGAGAAAATTTGTACCAAGAATTAATTAATGTAATGGAATATTGTCACAAATTTTCACCCTTTCTGACATATTTCTTTTTAGACACCGTGTTTTATTTATAATGGTGTACCTAATTCCTCATTAATATTTTTAATATTAATCAAATAATATATAATTATATTTAATTTAATTTCTCAATCACATCCGTTTATGGGTTATTAGCGATAATTTTATAATATTTGTACGTGAGTTTTGGTCTCAATCATTATTCTTTTAGACATTCCCCATATTATGCACCATGCTTCCTTCATATGTTTTTCTACTGAATAATTATTTAATAAATTTTCTATAATTTATTTCATAGTAATTATATTTATATTATTGCACCAATAAAGTTACTGAAATAAAAAAAATCATCACTCAAGTGTTTTTTTGTCGTAAGAGTTTTTTGGATGAAAAAATTTCCTACAATGAGTTTTGATCATTCTCTTGAAATTATTACATGTATATTAGTTAAATTATGAAGTATATTTTATTATGTAGAATTATTTCACTATTTTTTATGGATTAAAATTCCAACCATAAAAATCCATGTTAAATATTTCTAACCTTATGGAGTATATATTACTCATAAAGGATATTGATAGCTCAAATATCCAATCATTACGTTAGAATGTTTTTTCTCCAATTCTATTTTATTCATCGGTTCTCCCACAAATAGTTTTTATTATATTAAATATTATAAAACAATATAGTAGAATTATATTTTAATATAATAAATATTATTAGTTTGGTAGAAATTTTTTAACCAATGGTAAATTTTATGTATTAAAAAGGTCATTTTATTCAAATTTACTATTGAAATATTTATAACATTTTCAAATATCCATTATTGTATATTATATTTATTAAATAATAGTTTTCAAAATACTCTATAACACCATTTAAAAATATTCTTCGGAATGTGACATGTGAGATTGTATTCTAAATTAAGGGTATTTTTTTCTAAAAGCTATGTTATGTTTTAGCCAACATTTTCCTCTTAATATTAAATAAAATTTAATCTCATTTATTTATTGTTACATGATTTATCCTATAATAAATTTATATATTTATAATCTGGTGGATTGAACACATTGTATCAAACTATCTTATTCTTTATCCCAACATATGTGATACTATAGAAATCATTATTTTTAAAGTATTTTTCTCATCAATGTCAACATACTTATACATTTTTTTATTAAACCCAGTATATATTATTTTAAATAAATCTACATTCCTTTTATGAATGTCTTATCTAATTTAGGTTTCTATCAATTAAATGATCTAGCACTGTATTTTCATTTCCAAACCATCCTCTTTAATATGAATGTGTTTTTTCAATTATATTCTTCATTAAACACTCAATATTCCATTCCACTGATGGAAGGGTATTCACTATGACTCCATTGGTTGATTTATTTTAGAAATTATTGAAATAACTATATTACCCTTTCACTATACAATTATTATATCTAGGATTCTTACATTGAAATATATTTTATTAATCAATAGTGAATTATTGAATATATAATTTTTGTAGTATGGATGTATATTTATTGATTAAGAAAGATAACTATATATTTTATTAATATCCACATTCATTATACAGGTAGGTTATTGTCATGTTTTCCCTTGTATTTTCGTGGTGAAATGTATTGGTTTTCAGATGTTGTTATTCTTATAAGGATTATAATTGGAATGGTTGAGTTTGTATTGATTAATCGTTATCACATATAATAATTGAAATGGATTTAAAAAATATATGGGTGTGGAAAGACAATATATATCCCCTTGATGAATTTATAAGTCTCTTGAGAAAATAATGGTGGGGTATTTTGGTGTATGTCATCCACAATCTAAATATTTAATTTTGGGTAATATCATGTTTTCTATTATCATGACATCTTAACATATGGTATAAAATTAGTTTTCTAAAATTATTGTTTTGGATGCTATCAATGTATTTATTTTCATCTATGTGAACATTATAGTTAAATTATTATCAATGTATATATTAGTCTCTGAGATTCATTTTATTATGGAATTATTTTTAATTGTCAATTACTTCTATAATATTTATGACCATCCTATGCTCACTTGTGAACTTCGATTATCATCACATATGTTTACCATTACTATGGATTTAAGATCAACGATTTTTATATTTCCATCTCCCAAAGATTTTATGAAATGTGCTACAAAATATATATAATTGTATAGATTGTGTGGAACATTTTTGGTATATATTGATGAATAATTATGGATTAAGACGTTTATTATATAGTGTAAAAATATCTACTAGATGAGAAATAAATTGGTATTATTACTTATTTATTATTTTTTAATTATATACGTATATAAACCACAAATGTATGGGTAATCTATATAAGGAATTATTTTATTAATTCATTTTTTATGGGATAGTTATGTTTAGTGATACGTAGTTGTACTCAAATACATTGTGTGATAAAATTATTTTAGGAACCTTATCTGAGAGTGTGAGTCCAGTGAATTAAAACATAAGTATTAGAATTCCAAATACAAGGCCTTGGTGAAAGAATATTTCTCACAATCTTGGTTTGATATACAGACACTATATTATTTTTGAAAAATATATCCTACATTACACAAACCCATGCCAAAAAAACATATTAGTTTTTTCCCTTTCGAAAATAAGAACATATTCTTCTAGTTTGGTGAAAGGTCTTCAACATATCTTACAAAGATCTTACACTTTATTTTTCCTATATAAAATTTTTCCTTATATCCTAGGGAAAAAATCATATGAATCGGGTGATCTAAGATGCTGAGTAAGGGTAAAAAAGTAAAATAACAAATAATATATGAAAATAAGATTGTAATAAAACGAAACATAATTTGGGAAATCATATTGGGTATAACATATTTCAAAATAGTGAGTTATGTAATAAATAATAGCATTTCACCTAGCATAAATCATAAAGGAACATGAATTGTGATAAAATAATGTCGGAATAAAGCATAAAATTATGGAAAACAAATATGAAATGAAAATAATTTCATATTAGCCAACTCTCATTTCCATGAACATAATAGGGGAAAAATACCTTTACAGAACCGAGTTCACTCCTCATTCCAACCATGTATTACTAAATTAGGTTTATATACCATTCCAACCATATATTACTAAATTGCGTTCACATACAATTCTAGCCATGTGTTACTAGACCGAGATAATTTATTGTTCTTGTCATATCTATCTCATGAGATATAAATAATTAACCATTTCATTGTAAGGAGATATTGGTCACTCCATTCACATAACCCAAACTATAAATACTTATTACAATGGAAAATAAATAACATCATATCCCGTGGAACGAAAAAAATTATTCATTTTTTACATAACCAGTGAAAAAGAAACGGGACTCAGAAATATCATTCCATTCTAACATAATTAATGAACAAGATATGGATTCTATAATTATAATTTCATAATAAACATAATTAAACCACATAAATAATAGGGATAGTGCAGATGAATCATTTACATAATGATAAATGTAAAAATAGATGGAAATTAATTTTGATAGAACACTTGGAATTTATTTTGAAGAAAATATCATTTCATCATCGAAATAATATCTTTTTTAGAGTACCACACAATTTTAAAGTAATACTTTATATTTGAAATTATCTTTCTAAACTTGTAAGGGATGATTCAGGGTTATAATGCTTCATCAATGAATAAAAATGCATTTATTCTGTATAAGTTAAAAGTCATTCTTATCATACTTTTAAATGAAATGTCAAAATGTTTGTTATTTGGAAAATAAAATTAAATTCCTTTCAAATAGTGTAATAAAAAGTTTAAAAGGTTTAAAATGATGTTAAACATTCATAAGAGAATAGTAAAAAACATTATGAGAAACATTTTAGGAAACATGGAATTTAATGATAAATACACCCCAGTAAATACTTATGTATAATTAATCTCATATAATAATGAGATTACGAAATTATCCCAAACAATAGGTCTAGGTTCCTTCGTATGTATCATAAACTTGTCTACTTTGACGATCACCCTCTAGAGGAGCTCTTAAAAGAACTAGATGTTGGTAATTTTAGAATAAAATAACATGTTGAACGTTACTAGGGATGTAGATAATTTAAATGTGTAGTTGGTGAATGATCATTATGGCTTAAGGAGAAGTTAATATATGATAGAAGAAGTGACCATTTAAAATTGAGGTGAGAGGCACTTTTGGAATATCCAGAAATATTATTTATAATAAAATATAACCCCATCCAGTACCCTCAAAAATTTCATATTTTATAATATTAGGGGAGGTAATGTTTTAATATCATCATTGGGTAAATTTTAGATATGTTTTTATATAAATTTAAACCTCATTATTTTAATTAACCGTAGTTATTCTAATTTCATGTTTTACTATGATAACATGTTTTTCAATATTAATATAGTTTAAATTTAATTATATAATGTAAAATAAATTATAAATGAACTATAAAAAATATTTTATATTATATAATATTTATTTGATATTTGTTAAATTTTTTATGATTTTTAACTAATTTATTAAAAAATTATTTTGATAAACCTTCAATATTGTCAATTTTGACAATTTTGAATTCATTATTTTTTAAAATATTAATATAAAATGTTAACATAGAAAAAAATATTTTATTATATTCCCATTATGTGAAGTTCATCTATAAATATTATTTTATATAATACTTATACCAAATTATATATATTTTAATATTTGTAATAACATTTATTTGATATTTCTATTAATAAAAGAAATACTACAATAGTTTTTTGTAATAATTTAGTATACTAATAGGATGAATAAATATTAAAAATAAAATAAAATTATAAATATAAATCCTATATAGATCATGATAATACTTATAGTATTATACATATTTTTTAAAATTCTACATTAAAAATGTTATATTTATCAAAGAAAGAATATGACAAACATAACAATAATTTGGATTTAATATTATATGTGTCATAATATATTCAATGTTTATTCAAATGGTCATTAATTCTACACATGGATTATTATTCACTCTATATAATCGACAATTGTGATTTTTACATTTTTTATTGTCTTTTAATGGTTATTATCATTTTAATTAAATCAATTTTATTTATTTTTCATCTATTAAATAATTTATGCATCATTGTTCTATAATCCATTAAATTAATAATTTATTTCAAGAAATTAAAATTATATTAACATGATAACAAAAATAATTTTTTTAAATGAGTATTTATGGTTGAATTTAGATTCTATATAACCTTATATTAAATATAATTGACTTATTAGAATTTGAGTAAGACATCTTTGAATTGCATTTAAATAAAATATATTAAATGTCATAGTCAAATATAAGATCCTTCTAAAGGAAAAAATTTCGACCAAATGAGAATTTTGGTTGAAACACACTCATAAAACTATAAAAGGACAAGTGTTAATATTATTTTATAATATTTTTTTTACTTTTAATTAGTTGGATTACCTTTTAACAGTATTCATAAAATAATACTGTAGTTACTATAAAAAATGGAAAAAAGTAAAAGAATGTTATTTAAATAATTTGGATCCACTGATTCTAAAAAAGGAATATATTTTTTAAAATTCAGAACCTATATGTTTTGGTAATTAATTTAAAATTAATCATGTAGTTGGAATGATAAAACTAGTTTAAAATGAAAAAACAAGAAAAATATTAAAATGTTTTTACATATAAATTCAATGTAAAATTTAGACCAATGACATGAATTATATTAATTAATTAATATATAATAAATCAATAAATTAAAAAAATTAAATTATACAATTAACACAATTAATAATTTTGATGAAATTTTTGTTTTTTATTAAAATGTATCTTGTTTTAGGATTCATCAGAATGTGAAACTTATCCGAAAAATAATTAAAATTAAACCAAACTAAATATTGATACATTGATTTCAAATAAAAATATAATTTTTTGAATTATAATAAAAAAATTTAAAAAAATATATTTAAAATGGGTGCACCATCAAAAGGTGGAAAAACTGTATTTTTTGGAAAATACATCGTTTATACGAAAAATTTATTGTGTTCTTATATCATAAATGAAAAAATGTAATATATTATTATAAAGATAATATTAAAAATATTAAGTATATATTTCATTAATAAAATAAATCATGAGTGATTTTATTATTGAATAAAATCAATTTTTTTATTTAAAATGTTTTCAGAAAAAAATTATAATTTATTTAAAAAGGATTTTATTTTTATTTTTAGTTAATTTATCACCAAATACATAATTATATAATAATATTTAAATTATTTTTTCTTTTTTCAGTTAATATTGTTCATACACACTATTAAATATGATATGTCATAAGGTAACATAATTATATTTAGTTATTCACTTAAACTCTGTATTTAGTGAAATGAACTATATAAAATGAAGATGAAATTGTGTATAACACGAGACAAGTACACTGTTGCATAAACGACAATCTATGATGGTCTTGTGTGTAGTGAAATATTATCTTCATGTAGAGTACTACTGAATATATCAAATAAATTAAAAAATATCTCTCATACAAATTTTAGAGTGTTACATTCTACGCCCCTGATGTGAATTTCTCCATGGAAATTCATCTAGGTTATAAAATGACTGAAACATGAATATTTATTTCTTATAAACCAACAACATAAAATGAATAATAAATATTTTTTAGTTTAATATTATAAAACTAATTTTCAGCCAAAGGAACTCAAAACATTGTTTCTACATAAGAGAACATTGGTAGAAAGTTGAAATATGGACAAGGAATAGAATTTGATCTATCATGTTTTGATAGACACTGATAGTGAACATTGTTAGGAGAATTTTAACAATCGAAATCCATAAATTTTAAATGATTGAATGGACCATCTGATTCATATGTAATAATGGTACTTGGATAAAGTTTTTGGTTTCATGATCAATTCCATATAGTTAAATATTGATTAGAATTATTAACTTGATAATGTATAATATCATACTTTCATTTTACCTTGTTCAATTGAATCTTATTCACTTACTCTATGAAATTATAGTTTATTTTCCATTCCATAAGAATTATCATATCATGAGATTCATAAAGATAATGATAGGTCATTGTATATGTCTTTATCATAATGAAATTGTTGGAAAAAGTTATCTAATATACAGAAATCCTCATATGGAAAGATAATTCATCAATCGCTAAAAAAACTAAATTTCATAAATGGTTACCTTTTTTATCCTTCCAAAAGGATAAAATAAAAAACATTTGATGATGTTCACTAAATTTCCCAAATAAACTTATCGTTATTTCCCAAAACAACCTGATATTTCTTTTAATTTTCACACACCAAACATGTAAAAAATACTATAATATACTCTCTTGAAACATGTGAATCACATAAATTACTATAAAAACATAGTAAAAACATGCATGATTTCCATAATTAACTATTTCCCCACACCATTAATCATAAATTCATTTAAATAACTTTTTCATAATATCAAACCCGAGGTCATTAATACTATCAAACAACTTCTAATTTCCTTATTCCAACATCATGCAGAAGTCATGTGTTTCTCAAAAAAATACCAATCATATTTCATTGCTACGGGTAATAAATTTTTATGTAAAACAAACAATAGAAAAATAAATATACATTTCAATATTCCATAGTTCCAAAAAAGTGATTCTGCAACATTTCTAAGGAATACCATTACATAACTACTTAATCATTCCAACAATTCATTGTCATAATTTATATCAAAAGTAGTGATATAATGTGATATCCATTTGACTATTCGCATTATTAGTTATCATTTTCTCAACACATCGGTAGTCAATTTCCAAATGAATTTCTTTCCCACACATTTAACATTTACAACCCCCCATAAAAAATCTCTTCCGTTCTTATTTCCACACATTGAGCATAAAGAAACACTCATCTCATTTTTATTATAGTTTTGGGAAATTCCCCTAAACAGAAATATTCATTTTTGGTTAAATACATGACATCAATATGTGACATAAACATACATTTCTACTTTAATATCACAAAAAAAATATCTCCATGTCTGTTAAGGTCTCTTATGGTGTATTCCCTTTGAATAATTGGTGTTAATCCATTGCAGAATCGATAAATGTTACCCTCTTGTGGAATTATATTCCGAGAATCAAAACTGCCATGTCTTGTAAAATTATCATTGTATGTACCGACAGATTCATCATACATTCTCATAAGATCATGTAACTCCTTCTCCATCATTTTTCTTTAAATATAAGTAAAGTACTTATTGAAATAGAATTTTGTGAATCCATCCCATCCATGGATTAAATTTTAATTTTCTTGACTCATATTCTTGATTAGAGTCCACCACTTGTCCTATTATACATCTAAATGATAACCTAATAAAATAAATTTTTCATGTTCCAAATAGTATAGGATGGGAAATATATTTTCAATGGTGTTGATCCATTTTTCAACAACAATTGGATTTGAGGACCCACTAAAAGGAGGTGGTAATTGCCTCACGAGGGATTGAATACAATGTTGTTCCCTTACCAAATCAGTTGGTATTCTAGAATGATTCATTTTTTGTACATATAACAATTTATTATTTTAATTATATCTCCCATGTCATTTGGTTGTTCATGTGGAAATTCATTCTGTTCTCAATTAACAAGGTTCCTTTAAGATTAAGCCATTTTATAAAACCCAAATGTAATTGTTTTAGTGGTAAAAATCATATCAGGAAAAAACATAATAATGGGTAATTACATTCAATATATTACATCATTTGTTTAATACAAGGGTTCTAATGATCATTTCCAATATTATAGAATTATGACCTCTATTTAGACTAATCCATAGGGACATCCCAAGAAATGTCTATTGAAATATCTCTACGGATTTCACTAATGTATTATCATCCTAGTTTTCCAAGATTAACTAATCATTCACTTTGACACAAACCCTAATGACCTAATATTAAAATACATAGAAATTATATTATTTTTCAGAAATATTTAATACATTTACCATACACATACCTAATGAACGTATTAGTTTAGAACCTTTGGAAACAGGGAACACATTCTTCTAATTTAGTGAATGGTATTCAATATCCTCCATAATGATTTTAAACTGTAGTTTTTGTATACTAAAACCATTCCTTATATCATGGAGAGAATAATTCATATAAAAAATGTGGCTAATATTCCTATTAAGGGTAAACAAGGAAAGTATGAAACATCCCAGGAAAATAAAAATACATAAAAATGAAAATAGATTTTAAAAATCAGACCATGTATAACATATATCAGAAGATTGAGTCATGGAATAATTATGGGTAGTTCAATAGTCATAAATCATAATGGAGTATGATCCATAATGAAATAGGATTAGCATAAATCAAAGCATTATAGAAAACACATAAGCATTTAAAATAATTTCCATATTAACCATGCTCAACGACAAGATCATCATAGTTGGAAAATTACATTACTAAATTGAGTTCACTTCCCGTTTTAGGCCTATATCACTGATTTGGGATTACATGCCATTCCAACAATTTATTACTAAACTGGGTTTACATATCATTTTATCCCTATTATACTACATCGAGATCATTTCTTATTCTAATAATGTCGATTTAATATGATTAAAATAATTACCAAATGCATTAGAGGGACATATATTTTCACCTATCACATATTAAAAACCACACACATGTGTGATAGAAGAACAAAAATCATATCAAAACACACTGAATAATAAAAACCATTCATTAAAAACAAAACCCATAAATGACAAATGGATCTCATAAATATCATTACATTATTACATAATATATGAAAATTATATGGATTTCAAAAAATAACATTTTATCATAAACATAATTAAACCATACAAATAATAATGATATTATAAATGGATCATATCCCTATTAAAGAATTACATATTATATAGAAAATAATTTTTATAGAACATTTAAAATTAATTATTGAGGAAAATATCATTTCCTTGTTGAAATAGTTTTATTTTCATTAAAATGATTTGAAATAATAAAATAATACATTTTATTAGAAATTAACCTTGTATGAATGTAAAGGAAGAATCGACGTAATAAGGTTTCATTAAATCATAAATATCGGTTCATTCAATTTTTTCTATGAAAAACATTAAATCCAAACATTTACTAAAAAATTCAAAAAGTACATCATTTTGGAAATGAAAGATATGTTACTTTCAAATCGTGTAGTAAACAGTAAAAATTGGGTAAAAATAAATTTAATCATTCATAGGATACTAGTAAAACATTTTATTATTTTTTTGAGAAATCATTGAAATGGATGATAAATATTAACTGAAAAATATATATGTATAATAAGTCATGATAATAATGTGAATGAAAAATTATCCCTTACCTTAGGTATGGGTTCCTTTGTATGTATCAGAAATTCCAATTCTCTGATGAGTTTGCTATAGATATCATCTTAATGTCACTAGAATTGATCTTTTAAGAAGACCAGAAACTCTTGAATGTTACTAGGATGTTTATTTTTGGAATAGATATGGTATGGTCATGTTTTAAGGCTCATGGTGATGTGAATAAGTGAGTGAATAAGTTACATTTTATAATTTTACTGGGGAAAAATTTTGGAATATCTAAACATATTGATTAATAATAAATTAAAATGTCTTAAAAAACCACCAAAATTTAATATTTTTAAATATCAGATAAAATAAGTTTGTAATATAATTATCCCATAAATTTTATACATGTTCTCTAGTCAATTTAAACCTTGTTATTTGAATGATCCATTATTTATTCTTTTAGAATTTGAACTATTGTGAATGATTTGTTAATATTATAAGAGTATAATTTTAGATTATTTGATTTCAATTAGAAAATAAATTAATATTATAGAATATTTTTTACTATAAGATTATTATTTGGTATTTTATAAAATATTGTATAATTTTTTAATAATTTAAAAAAAATTTATTTCGATAAACAATCAATACTATCAAAATTAACACTATTAAAGTAATTGATTTTAAAAAATAATAATATAAGAAATTATCTCTGATTCAGGTATTTTATTAAATTCCTAAGAGGTAATGTAAATTTGGAATATTAATTAGATATATTTATTTTCCAAAATAATATTTATTTTCATATTTTTTAAAAAATTTATTTATTATTTCCATTAAAAAAATAATTACAACATCTATTTTTTGTAATTATTTAATATACGTATGTGACGAATAAAAATTCAAAACAAAATAAAATGATGAATATAAATCATCTGTATTTCATAATACAAATTATAGTCATATATATATTATGAAAAACCCAACATTAAAAATGTTATATTTATTAAAACATGAATCCGACATGTTTAACATTTTTTTGATAAAATAAAATAAGTTTCATAATCATTTCCATGTGTCTCCAAGAAGTACATATTTAAACCCTTATATTTTTATTTTCGATATAAACTCAACCAATAATACATGACAAGTTTTTTTTGTCATTATTTGTTATTATCATTTTTATTAAATTTATTTTATTAACATTTCATCAGTTAAATAATTTATTAATCATCATTGTGTAATCCTTAAAGGAAATTATTTATTTTCTAAACATTAAAAAAATAATCATGAAAAATTAAGATATATTTGTTTTTAGATGATTATTTATAGTCTAATTTATCTTTTATATAACCTTATATTAAAAATATCAATGTTAGTAAAAGGTTAGTAATAAAACATTGTCATTTATTGGAATAAAATATATTAAATGTACTTATCTAATCATAGTGAATTCCAATGGATACCTATATCTATGACACTACTGAAAACAGACCATATACCCAAAAACCCACAAGCTTTTGGGCTATACAATAACTAGGAAAAAAACTGGGCTGGGTATCTGGATATATCCCCGAGCCAGCTGGGGATTTTTTTCACCTCCATAGAGATTTGAACCCTTGGATGACTTGCATAAATGCTTCCATGGAGAATCTGTGATACCGCTATGTCACATGGTGTATTCTTACCATAGATGCTCCCAAGTGTCTATTATGCTAGGCATCCACAGGTTCGAATATTTAGGGAGATGAAATAAATCCACATCTGGCTAGGGGAGATATCAAGATACCTAGTTGAGTAATTGACCTAGTTAGTATATAAGTCACATGTTGGGGGGTCTATAAGGTATAGGGTCCAGTATCGAGAGCATCATTAGTCCAAAAAATACACCTTTTTAATATAACTACTCTACAACTGGGCTATAGTCTGGCCACTCCCCAGCCCTTATAACATAGGATTGGGAACAACTAGTGTTATCCCATGTGGAAGGTAATATCTTCAGGCCCAAAATGGATTTAATACTCCCCCACAATTATAGCCTTATACATAAGGTTTAAACAGCCCCCAAAGAGCATCATAATTACCACAATATCATCCTAATGATGATTTAGGTCTAAACAATGTTATTGAAGTATATTAACACCAGTGTAAGGGTAAATTTATTAAATTTTTTTTTCCTTTAATTAGTCGATTCCCCTTTTTACCATATTAATAAATATAATTTTTTATGTTATTATACATATTTTATAATAATAATAATAATTATATTCACATTATTTTTACCCACTGATTGAACAGATATAATCCATTTTTTCAAAATTGAAAACATAATATTTTTATTAATTAACAGAAAATTAATCCCAATGTTCTAAAGAGGAGAATGTTTTTAAATGTAAAAACATACAAAACAATGAAATGTTTTTACATATAAAATAATCCTAAAATTAATTTAACTGAGATAATTTAAACTAACTAAAAAAATAAGACTTATTTATAATTTAAACCAATTCAATTATATAATTTAAACTATAAATAAATATGATAAAAAGGTTGTTTCCAATTAAAATACATTAATTTGTTAATGTTAATTAAAATGTGAAACATATTCATAATTTTTTTAACCAAAGTAAATTTTTATTCTCATATTTAATATAAGGTATTTATTTTTCAAATAAAAAATAATAAAGAGTTAGAACTAAATTTAAAATCCTTACACCATCATTTGGTGGAATTTTTTTTGGAAAATATTTATTTATCCAAAAATTAAATTTATTCTTATATCCTGTATATAAAACATATAATATGAATTTTAACCATTATACTGAATATATTAAATATATACTTGATTAATAAAATCCATAAAGATTGATTTTTTTATTATATAAACTCACTTGTTTTTATTTAAATAGTTTTTCAGAAAAAAATCCATTTCTTTATAAAGGGATTTATATTCATTTATAATTAATTGCTCACAATAAATTAATTATATATACTCAAATAAAGAATATTTTATAAATTAGTTAATATTTTTCATACCCTCTATTATAATAGCTAGTTTATAATGTAACATAACAATATTTTGTTGTTCACATAAACTCAGTCTTCTCTGAAATGTACTCTATCAAAAGAACTTGAAATTGTGTATAACACAAGAAAATCATAGTTTTGTGTAGTCCACAAGCTTTGTTTGTCGTGTTTGTAGTGAAATATTATCTTGGTGTAGTTTATAAATCCATACATAAAATATACTAAAAAATATATCTCATAAACATTTCAAGGTGTTAAATTGTTCTACCTTCAAATTCATGGTGTTCACAATTCCTTGGTATTGTATAAAAATTTTATTGGGTTCCTTAATAAACTAATTGAAGAAGGATTCACCCATGTAATATTAGTGTGATAATATATGTTTTCCCAAATAATGGATAATAATATGATTCTACAATGTGAGCGTAAGAATGTTGGTTCACCAATGTGAGGGTGACCAAGAGGCATCACTCAAGAGACGATGAGCATGAGAATTCCCACACACAATACATTGGAAATGTGTTACACATTTTTTTATAGGAAAAGAAGATATTCCAATAAATATAACATTATTAAATATTTCCCCTAGTTATAGGGGGTATCCATAGATTCCTTTGTATGAGTATATTGAAATATTATATCCTAATAATATTTCATTTCCTTGGTGTTGATGAACTCGGGTAGAATGGGTTCATCAAAAATGTCCATGGGGTATCAAATTCATTGTGAAACCAGTTAAAATTTATTTGGGTTATCTTACATGGGTTTTAGCCTTAAAAAATCTAGTCGAATGGATTTGAAGTCTTAGTAATGAGACAAGATGATGTCAAGATCCATGACATCTCTTCATCTTTTAAAATATAAAAATGAGAATCCCAATTGTCCTCTTTATGTGTAAATTTGGTACCATGGGTGAATTTACATCATCAAAAAGGTGGTTTGAATAAGATTCACATAAATGTGACGCTTCGGCATGGAGGTGTCACATACATGTGTGCATTGTCCAAAAAACAGTTGTTCTAGAGAAAATTATAGTTCCTTTAACTAGAAACCTTCAATTATATACTTATTTTGGCCCCTTTATTCAATAAATCAATCCTTTTATAAATTTAGTGTTCTAGAAATTATTCTGTGTGAATTGTATCTATTCCAATAATGGTTTTTAATCCTAAATTCAATGTGATACTATAACAAAATAATTTTTCAGGTGATGGAAATTTAGTGCTTATGGTAATAATGCTTCATTCCATTTGTGCGTGCAATGATTTTATACAAGTGGTTAACCTAGGAACCATAAGGGAGTTTTTATCTCAAGTGTTTCACACAATTATCAAATGCATGTCCCAAATATAAAATCAATAAATAGTGGGTTATGGGGTCTATGTCTGTACCATCTCCTAACATGAATAATAAACAATTGACATATGGGGATAGTTTCACTTGTGTTACCTCATGGAACATGAACATCCAGGGGGTTAGAAAATACATTAGTAATTTATCTTTTTGGTGTGGAGGTTCTGGGAAAACACACTTTGAAGCACTTAAGTAAAGGTAATGTGAAATGGACACATATAAAGAACTCATGTGACGTTTTTGTGAGATGTACTCGAATGAAGTACACGAAGGAACACCCTAAGCTAACTAAGTTGTAATTAAATAAAACAACCTTTTAGGTTATTACATTTCTATTCATTTACTTCATTATAATTTCATACATTATTGATGAATTTATATTTATTTTTTATAAGATTCAAATTTCTCAAACTACAATCAATGTATGAAATTATGATTTGGGTTCTCTGATTAATTTTATACTTGAGTTTTTTGGATAACTATCTTATTCTGAGTGAAAAATATTCATATCATGTATTATAATATTTATAAACTATTATAATCAAGAGTATCCCAATACATATATTCATTTATTATATGGGCATGATAACTCTATATATTTTCTTATCCTATGGGAAATTAAATATTTTTTCTCTCTGTTATCTGAGTATCCTAAAATATCTTGGGCCAAAATTTTCCCATGTTTTTTATATCAATGTGGTGGAAAATTTCACCTTATAATTCATACACCATATAAACCCCCCCCCATACCCAGAAACTCATATTCATAATATTAATACACATATATTAACATCTATTTTTTATTTCGATACCACCATATAATGACCCATACATTTCATACAAAATCGTTACATTATATTTGATTAATATTCAAAAAAACATTATAATACATACCATTATCACATAGGTAGATTTTATTTGGAATAGAATATACATAAAAAATATTTTATAAGTGAGATAAATAATCTCTATAAATTTTATTTATAAATAGAGGCCTTCTTAGACATATCATAATTGAAACCATTCCTTAAAACATGGTCTAAGGGAACCTAATAGAGTGTGACCTAGATTCTTAGTAAGGGTAAATGATGGATATATTAATGGATACTCAAACATAAAATGAGTACAAGGGTGTGATAACATGAGAATAAAATTTTAAAACCATACATTTTATATCATAGACAATAATATTGAATGATAGAATAAATCATATTAGTTCAGAAGTAATAAATAATATTGGAATCAAAAAATATGATCCATGAGATAAATATATTTTCATAATACATAAGTTTTTGGAATACACATAATCATAGAAAATCATTTCATTTTAGTGGAGCCTGGCTGCTAAAACAATCGTAATGGATTGTGTTCACTCCCTAAACTATCATAACATTTTCAAGATTCACTCCAATGATTATCATTGTTGATAGATTACCTTAATTAATTGTGTTCAATTCCCATTATATTACATTTTATATAATTATATATCCATCATTTACCAATTCATTCGAGGGTACATTATTCCAGGCCCACTGATCAAATAATAAAAATCATACATTTATGTCACATAAGTTCATAAATCATTAAGCATAAAAAAATGTGGGGAAAGAAAATTGGTTTCATAAATATTTCATCATTTAGAAATAGCATAACTCATGTAAATAAAAGTAGATTCATACTTGTTTTATCTTAAATTAATTAACTCATAGGAAAGAAATATGTTTCATATAATCATTCTAAAATTATTATCATCATAAGTCATCTAAAGAATTATAGAGGAAGTACTAACTGGATAATAATCATTGTAAATCATATGTAATATCAATGGAAGTTATCATTGTTGAAAAATTGATTTAAAATATCATTAGCTATTTTCTTGAGGAAAACAACTCTTCACATTGAAATCACTTTTTTAAAATCATTAAATCTTTCAAACAAGAAGAAAAATATATTATTTTAAAATATAATTTTATTAATTGAATGGAGTTATATAATTTAATGTCAATGTCTTCAAGAAATTTCATTAATGTCGTTTGTGTTGAAAAAATTATTCCTTTCAAATTTTTAGTTGAAATTTAAAAGTACATATTTAAAATTACAAAAAAATGGTTACATTAACAATTTCATAAAAAAACCCACAATTATAAATGAAATTAAACAATAAGAGGATAATATTAAAAAAAATTATTGAAAACATTTTTAAAAACATGAACGTGAATGAAAAATGCAGAAATGAATATTATTTTTATTCAAAACATTATTTTTAACTATTGAGTTCACATATAATGTAAAATGAATAAAAAAATGTATAATCCATAAATAAATATTGCATAATAAACATAATGACATTATTCAGAGGTATATCATGAAATTTAATTATCTGAAACTTAATCATAAAAAATCCTAGTTAAGAATGAGATTTGATCATAAAACCAATACCTCATTCGAAAATTCTAAATAATATTAATAACGATATAATAAAATAAATTGAAATAATTAATATCACAAAAATATGCAGATTCATGATATACTGTGTCGAAGTGTCTTTATAAACATCTTATAAAATAAAATGGGAAAAACATAATATATATATCGTACTGATGGAAATTTGAATTGGTAAACACTTTCTCAATGTTTGAATTTCATAAAATGATCTATAAACTAATCTATAATAAATTTAATGATTTTATAATTCTATAACATAATCATTTATATTATTAAATCATCTTATATTGTAAATTTATAACATTTCAATGGACATTTTTCAATAATTCATTATTAATATTATCAGTTTTTGGTGTCAACTATTTTTGATTATTATTGATTGTTTTGGTCTGGTAGTTATGGTATATATACTCTGATCGTGGATGCATTGTATATGTAGTTATGATCACTATATTAATGAAATATATATTAAATATATATATATATATATATATATATATATATATTCATTAATGACTGATTGAAAAAAAATAATTACAGTATTCATGAAAACTGTGGGCTGTATGCATGCATGAATGATGTTTTTACTTTTTAGTAGATGGAAAAAATAATTCCTCACCAATCTATTTTCATTTTTAAAAAATATATATATTATATATTCAATGAATCAATCCTTATTACAATCAATATAAATCAAATATGAAAAACAGTTTACATCTCTTCATGGAGGTTCTAGTCCACACGTACTAACGAATGACATTATCTTTTTCCATTGGATGGGAAGAAGGAGGATAATTTTTTCCATAATAATATTAAAACAAAATTTTATTTAATATAAATAATTCATTGTTTTAGATTGGATAAAATATATTTATAGGGGTTATAATAATATATAAAATTGAAAATTATCATTTAAGAGTTATATTTCATTTTTGAGAAACCATATATGGGTTACACCGTTAGCCTTTAATGGATTGTATTTCTTATAGAACATAAGATATAAAACAAGAAAAAGGAGTATAGGATTGTATTATGGTTTGTATTTTCCGATCTATAAGTCTCACTCATTGATAATAACGAAGGAGATGTGGTTCCCATTTATATGTATGGGGATGAACACTCTTGTATTGATAATGTTTTAACCTAGTATAAATTAATTTTCCAAAAAAATATCCCCAAATTTATATAATTACAATATAATATGAGAATAAATATAATTCCTCAAATGAAATAAAATTTTATCAATTTTAGGTGATTTTTCACCCATGTCTCATTATTTCAACCCCCCTAATTTCCATTTTCAAAAATTGCACATTATTAATGTATTCACTCATTAAGGGTTAGGATTACTTCGATGAAAATACAAGTGAAACATAATTGGAGAATTGATTATATATTAAACTATATCCTATTAACATGTTTGTGGATAATATTTTTATGAATTATAATTCATTTAATTAAATATATTCTATAATGGAATATTATTAATGTCAGGGTTGGAACCATTATTTAAATTTAAAATTAAAAAACATGAAAATAATGGAATTAGAATATAAACCTATAAAAATTCGCCAATAGGTTATATTTTTTGACTATTTTTATAGGACAATTATTTAACCATATTATATTACTTTTTATATATTTAAAATAATTTATTTTATTTTTCTATTAAATGTATAAAAATTATGTCAGCATTATATAATAATTTAAGGTAATTATTCAATCTATAATATTTAAAAAATAATCTACCAATATAAGAAAATAAGTCAATATATATAATAAGCATTTATAACATAGATTATCATTATTTTTTCATTATTTTAAAATATTATTACTATCAAAGTAAAAACAAATTATGATTATGTATTTATTTTTTTATTAAATTAATATAATGCCCATAATTAAAGAAAATAATAATCAAAATGTCCATCTATTTGAAATTTGAATTTATATTTCCAAACGCACACATCCAATAGGATAAATACATGTGTACCATAAATTTTAAAGTCTTATCCCACTATTTTAATCTTATTTTACCTATATTACCATTACTAAGGTGAAAATGTTTCCAAAGTTAATATTAATAATGACCCAATATAAAAGGGACCTATTAACAAAATTATACTGTCATCATTCTAAATATGGGATCTATTTTTCAAGATTATATTTCAATATGTCTCAGGAATTCATTTTCTAAATTTTCACAAAATTCATTGAAATTCATTTTTTATAAAAATATATTTTTAAGCATAAAACTGGATTTATTATTATCACGTGCTAATAAAATTTAATATATAAATTTTTCAAAATTTCTGTGAATATATTCTATAGAAATTTCATAAATATCATTCAATAACATTGATAAAATTAAATAATTAATATCAAAACACATTCTCTAAATAAGAAATTTTTTCTATAAAGACATATCTTTAACTTTTAAATTGTATTTATTTTGAAATATATTCAATTAATACCTAATGAATTTATTTTATACATGTAAAAATAATTAATTTATAAAAATTTATTCAATATTATTCATACCCACCAATCCAACATCTTTTCACTAACTATCAAATTAAATAATAATATTTCAGTAGTATAGTGTGGTTCATTTAAAATCAGTGTTATATATATTCCATGATATCATAGATATTAAATTTTTTAATAGAAATATATCTTAAAACCATGAGGTGTAATATTTTACACCATTAAAATTAATTTATAATAAAAAATTCACTCTCACACAAAATAATGAGGATATCTTTGTTTTTTCTCATCATCGGGATCCTAATAACATTCTTCAAATTTCAAATTCCTCCATTAATATGTATCCTCGTGACTGGTTTTCTTCACTAATAATTTTTATATTTAATCCAATATATCAACAACACCGTATTCATTGGAATGATACTTATCTAGTTGTACAACCACTAAGTTGAGTACATGAGATGGATCGGGTATGTTCTTCCTCAAGAGATATATACATAATACCTTATGAACCTCATAGATGTTATGGGGAAGATTTATGAGATAATATATCATTCCTACTTGATAAGGAATCTCAAATTGCCCAATATTTATATGTATCTATTATCCATTGATTATTATATTTTTAATATTCCACCCCTTACTTTATTATTTATAGAGCCATATTGGAAATCATAGATATATTTTATTATTTTTATCCTTATCATAGATAATACGACACAATGCTTTTTTCTCAAATCATCATTTGAATTTTTTATTTTCCCATATTGGAAATATATTAGGTTGTCATGCTCTTTTGTCAACTCTAATTTTCTTAACTGTTTTATATTCAAATATTTTTGATTGAATATGTACTGAAATCTTTTTTGATCAGTATATATATAACATTATTCTATATAAATTTAATTTCTCCATATCATTAATGGAAAAATTTATAGAGCTAATTTTAAATCATGATTTGGTTAATTTTTTGATTAAATATTCAATTTTCATGAGGTATAAACTATCAACATTTCATTTTTCATGACATTTCATCCCAATAACATCTCTTATACATCACTATAATTCATAAACACTTCTCTACAATAAGTTAATGCAATCATATGTGTTCCAACTCAACTTCTCATTTGTTCTTTGATATTTTCATCGCATTCAATTATCTAAAGGAAAATTGATATATTCTTTGTAAATGTGGTTAGTGTATTATATTGTTGTGATATATTATCCAAAAATCATTAATAATAACCAACCATGCTATGGAAACTATAGATCTTAGTCTCTATCATTGGTCTAGGCAATGTTCAATAACTTATGTAATTTTTGTATCCACCAATTTGCACTCATTTTATATTGTATAACCCAAAAATGAATCCTTTTATATCCAAAATTAAAACAATTTAAATTTTTTAATTAATATTACCTTTCGTTTGAGTTTCTATTATAATTACCATGTGATCTTAGTAATATTCCTTTATCTTGGAATATATAATATTTTCATTAATAAATACTAAGACAAAATGTTCAAGGTAATCTCTAAGGACTCTATTCACTAAATCCATTGAGATTGTACAGGAAATAGTTATACCAAATTCCATTAATGATATTCTTATTGTACAATACCTGGTATAGAATTTTATCTTGGATATATCCTCCTATTTGGCCCTTAATTAAGATTATCCAGAAAAAAATTCAATTTTGAAAACATATTAATATCCACATTGTTGATGAAACAAATCCTAAATATAGAGTAGGAGATATATATTCATGACTTACATCATATTATGTTCATGAAAATCAATTAGTATCCACATTGAAAAATCTTTCATAGTATCCAAAAGTTTAGGTTCACCCTTAGGTGATTCAAATAGAGTATTTTATCCCTTATAAAGACTATATTTTTCAATAATCGTAACTGAATCAAGGTAATTTTTTTAGAGTCATTGAAATAGGTGTAGCACCATGTATGCGTTCTATTTAAAATTGAATATAATGGTTTGATGGATGACATGGAAAATCTTTTGGGAATACATCAATAATCTAAATCACAATAGAAATATATATAATTCATAGTTTATCCCATATCATATGATTTTAACATCACTTTTGAATTGGAATTAAAACTCATAAAATCGATGAATTTTGCATCATATGTTCATATTTATCTGTTCCATGATTTGTGATCATTGGATGATTTGGAATATCAAATGGGAATTCCCTTCAGTAGAAATTTATTTATTATTTTTGTAAAGATCGAACGTTTTTCCAAAAATAATTTCAAATTATACAAGTGATGTAATGAAATGATTGTAAGGAATCAAATTTATAAAAATATTGAATATAAGAGGAATCTTAGAGTTGCTATGCGTTAATTATTGGACCCCATAACACCCTGATATGGGAGTGGTTAATCAAGGTGTCAAAGTTTTCTTATAAAGTGATGGAGATTGATTCCACATTTTTATGAACCTATAATACCAGTATGATGTTAATATGAAATAACTTAATCATTGCAATTTATGGAGAAAACAAAATAGTTTTACATGGTTCAACACTAATTTCTTGTGCACAGGGAATATGTCGACAATTTTTCTGTCATACATAAATCTATTAATAATCACTATTTGTGGAATAAAAATAATTAGACATTGTCACTCTATTCCATTCACAGTGCCTTTACAAAATTTTAGGGAAAAAACAATAAAACACATGGAACACTTCCATAAAATCCCCCACCATAATAATTTTTGGAATATCTTACACTATTTAATGACTTTATGGTCACTTCCGTAGATTGGAATTTAAGCCTTTTTCCTTGACTATCATGGTACTATTCTTGTATATACGTCTTTAGTTTATGGAATTGAAATAATTTTTCACTATGAATGGGTTTCTCAATACATTCATTCTCAAATATTCTTCATGAATCTCACAACCATAGAGAATTAAAGTTCATTACAAAAATGACTTTGAGAAGCACAATGTGTCCTCACGAATTCCAAATAATCTAGAAATTCCTTTTCCCAAATACCTAAAATTTTGTTAAGACTAGAGAATTATTTTCTAGATGCCCTAACTCACATTGAACACATTATTTGAGAAACTATTGGGATTCAGGAATTCGGGTAAATTAAAGCTTTATTCCAATTATTTTAATGTGTAAATAATATGGGGTAGCCTATTATTTAATTCATGCACCATTTGAGATGCTTCCATTCCTCTAGTGTAATTTTCATTGAACTTAAAAATAATATTCACAATCCTCCTTTACTCACGAATCTCTAGTAAAATTCAACAAACATTCGAAGATTCTCACAGCCACATAGATTACTATAACCCCTTCATGGATTCTCCATTCTCCACTTTTCGTAGTCATGGAGGGACTGCTAACCCATCACACCATTTCCAATGCTTTGTTTATTCATGAATCTCATTAATTTCAAAACCCATTCATCCTAAAACCTATAGCTTTATCACATTTAGGAATATTCAATCACATAAAACCATATTTCATGATGATTTCCTCTTCCAACTAATTTTGGTCATAAATATTTGGTAAACATTAAAAAATGATTCCAACTTAAACACTATAATTATCTTGAATTTTAAGACCACATTCCTTGAAAACTTCCGGATCATCCCATTATGGATTGACAATGAACACAAACTTGACCTCTATTCAAGAAAAGACTAGCCCTGGTTCCAATAATAATCATAAAATTATGCGGATTATCTGTTAATTAAACATCTAACAATATATTTTCTAAAATTTTATCCTTATAAAATTATGTAGATATAGATTTAGAATAAAATAAGATACTATTGGTTCCAAATTAGATAATAAGTGTACCATCCACCCCTTTGTAATCCATATCAGCAGTAGTGATTTCAAGGGATTTTACATCTTCTATAGCCGTATGATATTTTTGATATTGATTTTTATTATTAGAATTTTGACATTAGAAATGTTTTACCTAATTTACATTATCTATTAATTTAAAAAACAATATGCTGGGTGGTTCATTTTGTTGTTTTTCACCATTTTTTCAAAATTATTCTTCTTATTACATCATAAATCAATCTCCCGATAAACATATTTTCCACATATAAAACATTTACTAGTTCCCTTAATGAAATTTATTCATTCTTTCCTTCCCCACATATAGAATTATTTAAATACCTTATTATTTTCTCCATGGTTTTTAGAATTTCTTTTGAATTCAATATTTCATTTCTTTTCAAAGCAATGAGATTGACGGGTAACTCCAATCAAAATTTATACTTTGATGAAAAATCAAGAAATTTAATCATTATTAATATTATCACTTATGTGTAACTCCCTTCAGAGGCATGGTTTTAAACAACTAAATAATATATCAAAATTACATTCATGTTGGAAGATAATACTAGAAGAAGACCTCATAAATCATAAAAAAAAAATTCATCATAGGAACTAATGGATTCATCAACCTTTTACTTTAACTCAATGAATTCATTTTCTATTTTTTCTGTAAAAATAATATGATTATTGTAATATTTTAAAAATATGTACATAAATGCATCCCACTCCACAGATTCAATTTCTTCTCATTTCTATAAATTTATTATAAGAATCTACTATTGTCCTTTTTCAATTTCTAAATGATAAAAAACCAAAATAAATTTTTATTTCAAACACGATAAAATATAAAATATATTATTACTAGTAGTGATCAATTTCTATGAATCTAATGGATCAGTAAAGAAACTAAAATAAGTCATGTTTTAAATAATGATCAACTCAAATGAATGGTGTTTCGTCCTTTTTTGGCCTGGATGATCAAAAAAATTATCACTTGAGAATGTTTGATAAACACATCAAGGGGATTTTTTATTTTAACACCCAGAAAATTTTATCCCTATGGAAGATAATCATTTCATTTTATATCAGATTTATTAATAACATGGTCCCTCATTTTATATCCATTGACTAAAATAGAAAATATTTTTTTAGGAACAATATTCTTAGTGGGAAACAATATAATAGTGATAAGTAGTTTATAGGCTATCTAAATGATGACACATTCATTATAAACTATCATGATGTATATTTATCCATGTTCATTAATTATCATTATCATTTCAATTAAAAAAATGTTCATAGAGAAAAAATCTTGGTTAACCCAATCATATCCACTATGAGGTCAAACTACATTCATAGTGATGCTATACACTTTGTGCATTTCAATTATGGGTAGGATATAATAAACCAATTATTTTCAACATTATTATATACAAAAACATATATTTCAAAAATAGAGAATTTTAGTATACATAAAGGGGTGTTTATATTCAAAAAACACTATATTTTTTATAACTTAGCTCATTATTCTACACATATGATTATCATTACAATTATCACTAAACATTCTCATCTTGGTTTCTAGTGGTAGAAAAATTAGGCTCTAATAATAACTATAGTAAATATCTGTTTTCATATAATTATATTAAATCATTTTTACTCAATATTCAATACAAAACATTAAGATAAATTCCAAAATTAAATAGGTATACTATATTTTGAAACACATATACATAATCAATTGGTTCTTAAGTGAACTAAATCTTCTCCCACTATGCTATGCATAACAGAAAACATTCTTAGATGTATCATACATCAACCTAATATTTATAATTTTGGGAATGGAAACCTAATAAATGGGTATATATAATACTCAATAATAGTGAGTGAGGAGGATATCATAGATAAATTAAACATAACATTAGTATAAATATGATAATAATATCTGAAACCATACCTTACATATCATAGATCATAATAATGAGTAATTCAATAAAGCATGGAAAGTCCTTACATATGAATTGTAAATAATTCAAATAAAATCAGCCATTAGAGATCAAAATTGTAATAATAATAATATAATTTATACAAAAAAGTATAAAAAATCATTTTCTTACCAGTCTAGAATCACATCCAATACAACATTGATGGATTGGGTTCACTCCTAAAACCATTCTATCATTAGTCATGTTCGAATCCCAATACTATGATAGTTGATAGAGTCTATTCCTGTTGTGGGTTCACTCCTCATTCCAATACTTATTATCTCATTCAATATCCTTCTTTATCAATGAATTTGGAGGGCTATTTAATTTTAGTACCACCCATCACATAATGAAAATCTTACATTTATGTTCGAACCGATCCGGAAAAATTCATCATATCCCAACCCTTCAAAATGAAATGATTTTCATAATAATTTAGGCATCCCAACATAGCATAAATTGTGGAAAATAATTGGGCTTTATAATGATTTCATTATAACCAAATTAACCCATTCAATATAATGTAGTTTTTTTAAACCACACATAAATCACCATCATCATAAGACATTCAATGAATTAATATGAATGGATTCGTTGGATCATATCTGAGGAAAATAAAATGTATCTTCAAAGGAATATATAACATATTAAAAATAACATTAAAATATAACTCGATCATTCCATGAAAAATCCCCTTTAAATATTTTAATATATTATTTAGAGTCTAAACTTTTCCCAAATATTATGAGTTTTTTTTCATTTAAATGAACCTTGTAAACAAGTAAATGAATAATCAAATAATTTAGTGGTCATAATGGCTATAAATTCAATTCATGTCCTATTTATTAAAACAAATATTCCTTTAACTTTTCTAGTAGGAATTCAAAAGTATAATGTTCAAAAAGTGAAAAAAACATTATTAATAATAAATTAAGTAAAACATGGGTAAAATTAAATTAAATAATTAATATATATTATTAAAAACATTCAAGAATTTTTTTAGAAGAAATGGTCATGTAAGAAAATACATTTTTGACTGATGGGATAAATTAGGCTGATTTTCCTTAAAACATTCTTTCTAAATATTGAGTTTATAAAGAGAGAAAATGAAATGAAAACATTTATTATC
Organism: Viscum album; assembly: GCA_963277665.1. Lineage (NCBI taxonomy): Eukaryota > Viridiplantae > Streptophyta > Magnoliopsida > Santalales > Viscaceae > Viscum > Viscum album. The sequence continues at coordinate 810,104,714 of OY728122.1, read as the reverse complement.
CAATGATAACAGAGGGAAAAATATTCATGATATTATTGAGAGGTATATCATAAAATATCCTCTTTGAAAACATAATAATAATGTTGGTAATTGTGATATTTTGACATAAAATCCTTACCACTTTTGTAAAATTTGAATCCTAAACCCCATTATAGAATATAAATATAAAACATTAAATATCCTGAAAAATAAGGATACTAATGATATATCATGTCAAATTGGATTTACATACACCACATATGATAAAATATGTTTATAACAAATCATATGTACCATAGAATACAATTTAAGGCAATAAACCTTTACATCCATTGGACATTCTTAAAAAGGGATTTAACCAGAAGTATAATAAAATTATATATGTTATTCTTATATAATATAGTATTTTAAATTATTATAATAACATATATGACCATCTTACACCATTTCAACACACATTTATTAATAATTTATTATTAAAATCATTTTTTCTGGTTGTTAATTATTACACTTTTTATTAGAATTTCGGTTTGATAGTTATTTTTCTCATATATTAATAAAAATTAAATCAATTAAATGATTTCAACAGTTATTTTAATATCATATAAATTCATTATAAATATTTTTTAGATTTAAATACATCTAATAGAGATATAAAGATGAATTACACTAATTATAGATATGACATGCTATCTGTATTCATGAACGGTGTCTTCACTTTTTGAAAGATCGAATAATGGAAATATAAAAAATAATTCACCTTTATATGATCATTGTAATAAAAAAAGTGTCGTATATATTCATTAAATCAATCATTATTACCATCTTTGTCCTCAAGTACATGCAAGTGATTCCATTATTTTCCAACAGATGGGGAAAATATGTTTAATGGATGTTAAATAATAATGAATATAATTAATTATATTGACTATATTGAATTAATTATTTTATAATTTATTCTATAGATATTTGTGGTGTAAGATGAAATATAATTTAAAAGTCTCGTTTAAGAGTTATAACTCTTCATTAAAAAGCATTATTTGGATTACACATTAATCCGTAAGAGGATTGTCTTTTTGAAATATGATAAGCTCTATGATATGGTAAATGATGATAGAAATGAATTATGGTAGTTCATGGATGATCTATAATGGTCAATCACTGTGGATATTAAATGATAAGTGGTTCCCTGTTATTAGTGAGGGGCTAGGCACTCTTGGAATTCATTAAATTATTAAATTAATATAAATTAATTTTGATGAAAAAATTGATTCAAATTGATATAATTAAAGTATATGTTGTATAGTATTTTAAACTATAATATAAAATTAAATTTTAACAATTTTTTGTTATGTGTCCACCTTTATCACATATTTTTAATCTACATTAACTCATTGGATGAATACCATGAAATCATTGCTTTTACTATTTACTATTATTTAATCATTCCATAAAAGTATAGTAAAAATTAAATCTACCATGGTTGATATTTTCATCCATATCCCATTCACATGGTTGAAATAATATTTTTAGGAATTTTATATCATTTATTAAAACATTAATTATTATAAAATCTCATTAATGTCATTTTTGAACTACTCATTTAATTTGACAATGAAAAAACCCCATTAGAGAAGGAATTTAAAAATAAAACTTTTAAACATTCCAAATATTTTATATTTATCTACAATATTCATGGAAAAAAATTAATTAACCAGAAATTATTTTATTTTTAAATCATTTACAATTTTATTAATAAAAAATCATTTGTGTTGAAATTTCATTAATTTTAATTTAATTATTCATTAAATGAAAATTTAAAAATAAATTTGCATGATAAAAAATAAATAAATTTAAAATTGAAATTTATAAGAAAAATTATAATCTTTTATACTTATGTAAAAAAATTATAAATATTAAAGTCAAGAGAGTGATATTTTTGTAATTATTATTGTCATAATTTAATATAAAGGTTCAATCAATAACAAATGGCACTAATATGACATATATTCAATAATTGGATTTATATATCCAACATTGAAACATCTAGTTTGAATAAAGAATGTTCTTGGGAAATTATAAAGTGTTAACTCAAATAGGCAATCCTATTTTTATGGTTTTACACTTATCGAGATGACAAAAAATTTCAGACATTTCAAATCATTATGATAATAAATAAAAAGTTCATATTTATAAAATTTAAATATCCAAATTAAAAATATGGAATCAATTATAAAAAATAATTTTCGTTAAGTTGTATAAACAAAATTTATAAAATTGTTAAAAATGAGATGGAAATTATTTTATAAATAAAAAATTTTTAATTATAAAAATTGATATATTCATATCCCATACCTAGAAAGCATATAAGATAAATGTCATAAAATTTATTGAATATTTAATAATTAAATTTCATTCAAATGACTAACCAACAATTATTAATTTTATTTATTTTGATAAAAACAAATTTCACCCATTAAACCCATTTTTATCGAAAAAAACCATTTAGTTTTAAATGATTATCATTTTCCATTATAATAAATTGATAAAAAATTATTTTATTTTATAAAATGTTAAATGATAATTGTTTCTTATTTTTTATATTCATATTCATAACCACCAATATAAACGCCATGTGGTAACTGTAACAATAAATAATAATATTTCAATAGTATAAGAATTTTCATTTAAACCAAATTTTGAGTGTATCAAAAGATATTGGAGAAAATAAATTTATTAGAAAATAAATATATCATAAAATCATAGGGTAAAAAATCAAAATTACAGAATAAAGAATGATATATTCACATATATGGTGCTGCAAATATGAAATGGTTATGGGCATACTAAGTGCATTGGACATGTCTAGAGTTCAAAAAAGAGTTGGAAACATTTTTTATATTAAAAAATATATATAATTTTCAAACATATATATTAAAGAACATTGATCAACTTCCAAAAGTTTTTATTTGATTGAGACTACAAATCGAATCCCAAAATATGACATGTGAAAAAATGTGCATTATTTTTTGAGAGATCTATATATTCTTAGTGGAACCCATCCCTGGGGATGTATATGAAAAAATAATCTTCTTAAATGAAAATTTAGAAGGTGTTGAGTGGATTCCCGAGATGGCTCTTCCTCCTTAGAAAATGAATTAAAAATTTTATTATAATGGTTCATCATCCATGATCTAGAATTCATTTTGAGTTATTGATGAGGATCATCAAAGATCACCATGAAATTGGTCATTTTATATGTGTCGATTGGATATCCCACAATGTAAACAAAGGTATTCCAAATAAAATATTGTTCGATTTTAGAAAAATCCCATTGTGAAGAATGGGTTACAATGTAAATACCAAAATCCCCACACAAAAAAGACTAGTGGGAATTTTATCAATATATTAAAGCACTTTTGTACTTACATTCCATGATTCTTTGAGGGGCGTCAGGCTAGGTTCATTCATCATATAGTCCATGTAAGATAAAAGTGAATATATGGGATTTCAAGTACCTATAATGGAAAAGATCTATCATTTCATGCATTACATTTACACAGAACACTATCTCTATCATATTTTTTACCATTTCAGGAGTAGGGGTTATAGGTGGAGTTAGGTTTCCTAATATATAAAATCATCAGTGAATTCAACAACCCTGGGTAACAATTTAGTAGATTTATCCAGGTTGTATATGGTATTAGGAAATTATACCTAATGTGTGGATCATATTATTTATTTTGGTGTTTATCCTCAGAATTCAACTTCTTTTTGAATGGTGACGCTTGCACTGCGAGAATAATTGATAATGGCCTTGGAATTTATGAATATTGATCACATATTATGTCTAAGATAAATTTATTTAGTGAAGTGGTAGGAAATAAAGATGATCTTTGAGTCTCATGTCCCACATTGGTTTTCAAAACAATTCGTTTTCCTAAAACCACAAATTAGGTTACAACCATCAGAAATTCAGGCCGGGAAGCATGGAATAGTGGAAAAAAATTGTGTAAAGATGACCTAGAAATCAAACCAATCAAAAACAAAATTAAAACATCGGATTTCATCTATCTTTTATAACCTGGGATATAGATATTCATTGAAATATTTATACCCAATGGGAATGGTATAGGAATGTATTCCCCTGATTGATGTGAAAAAACTAATGGATTAGGAAAACATATAAAAAAATTCCAAGTGGTGGTCAATGATTAAGCCACATAGTCCCTAAGACATCCCTAACAATGAAAAGTTCAATGATTCATTTTAGAGGAGACAACAGAACCAGATTTTGTGATAGGATAATCAATATTTTTATTAAGATAATGTCACCCAATCCCCAGATACCTATGAAATTCATCTAGCAACACGGACTCTAAATGATATGGATAGACCCAAAAAACTTCATATATAGATAGATCATGTTCTTTCCCTCTAGTGTAAATAACCTTTTAACATTAGTTATTTTACCTTCAAACATCATTTTATAATAGAATTTAATAAATGAAATAAATAAATTTTAACTTTAAATTCTATTATTCATAAACCATAGTTGATAACACTTTTAGAAAGTAAATAATATAGTGATTTCCACATCAGTTTAACAAAAAACATACATCGAAATAATGTTAGCATATAATGACTTCCAGGAGGGCTTTCGACATTAGTTTAACAAAAAATATATATAAATCCCCCCTATAAAGCATTATATTTTACTTTTTTTAAAATCACATAGAATGCCTTTCAGAAGTGTTTTCCATGTCATTTTTTTTCAAAACAGACGTTGAATGTTGTGTAAAAAAAATAAAAAAAACAAACACCTGAGTACTGAATATGTAGAAAAAAAATTAAACAATATAATAGAAACCAAAAACATGTAACAAAATGAATTAATAACATAATAAATAATATATAAAAATATAGAGTGACATAAAACTAAAATTCCTAATTACTCAAACATAGAAAATATTTTGAAAATTAATTTTGATGTTATTAAAAGATAATGATGGTATAAGTCCTATAGAATCAATTTTTATTAATTTAAAAAATAATATATTATTTAAATTATGTATTTTACATAAACAAGAATTTTTGATATTTTTTATTCTTATTTTCATTATTATCTTATAAATGAATCGTAAAACAAATTTTCCACTGTCAAAATTCCATTATTGATAATTTCACTATTCTTATGAGAATGTATTTAGTATTATAAATGGAAAATGTATAATAAAAACAATGTATCCAGTGATAAAAAAGTTATCTTCTTGAAATTTAACATAATCAACTTTTTTTGGTTCTACTATTGAATAAAGATCCCTATTACAATCAATCCATTAATAGTTGTAATTTCAAATATTAATTGTCAAATCTAATATAAAATGAAAAAAAATTAAGTTCAGAGATGTAAATTCATTGAATAACACTTACTTCTAAAATAACATGTCTAATCATCCATGAACACAACCCAATGAATAGAATAACCTAATTGATTTACTTTATTTTGGATAAAATACTCATAACAACCATTCCTCTAAAATATAAGGTATTCATCAATAATAATATAATAATTAATATTGGTTCATAATTAATATTTTTTACCAAATATGGAATTGAAAAAACCAATATTTGATCTCCAATTTACTAAATATTATTGATATATTTTCAATTATATATTCATTGTACAAATAATTCACCATTATTGAAATGTATTCAGGGTTGATAAGACCATAAAAAAGAAGAAAAATTATATTAGATACTTTTAACATAGAGATACCAGATTAATATAGTAATTATTTATTTCATTCTAAAATTTGTTTACTTAATTAAAATAAATTAATAATTGAAATTTAATTACATGAAAAAAACTCGAGCATGGGTACACTGAGTTGGTAACCCTTAAAAATATATATGATGGTAGTTTTGAAATTATTTAATGTATAATTTATTACTATTTCCGATGCTTTCGCCGGGGCCCGTGTGCGTATCCGTTCCGTCCGTGGAGTAGGACGCGCGTCGCTCTGTTGCCCCGCATTCCCGCTTTCCAAAGTGGGCAGCATTCGCTCCTTATTCAGGGACGTCTGCTCCATGATCGAAACGGGATGATGGGATGTCGGTTCTTCCCCCTACAGATTCCTCCTCAGGACTCGTCACCTAGTCCGGGTCTCCCTCATAGATTTAATACGTAGTTCGTGAAACTCTTCCCAGTGCCATGTTTCTATGGACGCCGGTTAATTACACTGCTTCTGTCGGGACATTCCAAAGGGTCCGGTCAGGGCAGAAAACTTCGGTCGGGGGAGTAGTCACGTTGAGGCATCAGTAGCGTCTCTGGATGCTGGGGAACCTGGCATGTCTATCTGTTATCTCTGGTCACAAGGCTTCTCGGGGGCGTGGAAGCCCGAGGCATCCCACATCGAGCGCGGGGAATTATATGTCATAGACACATATCTGAGTATTTCCTCAGATTCCCGTGCTTAACACAGGGTATGCCGCGAGTTTAACATCTAGCGGAGACAGATCAACCCAACCAGAGCATTAGCTAGGATAGATCAGATTGAGGGATCCTTCATGAAGGGATGTCGATACCGGGGCCAGCCCATGGGCGGCTGTGAAGAAGAGCATACCGGCATGGTCCCACTGGGATAACATGGTCCGGGCGAGAATCGGGATGGGATGTATGTGGATGAATGAAGTAGATGGGGAATGAAATGGGACCATCGCAGGGCCGACAGTGAAGTTGGCCTTGAACCTTGAAGAGGCTTCCTACGTATCCCTGTGGCAGGGAATGAAAGTCCGCGTAGTTCGGGATGGTGCCGGTAAGCCGACACGAAGGTGGGCCTTGGTCCAATGGATGTCGTCGGCGAACCAACGTGAAGGTGGACCTTGGTCCGATGAGTGGTGGGCTTGAGCCTTTGAAAGGCTTCCTACGTACCATGCATTGACATGGATCAAAGTTCTCGTAGTTCAAATTGTTTCATCGGTGAACCGACGTGAAAGTAGAGTCGTGGGTCCAATAATGGTGGGCTTGAACCTTGGGAAGGCTTCCTATGTACCATGCCTTGACATGTATCAAAGTCTTCATAGTTCAAATGGAGAATACAGTTTAACGTCATGCAGGACGGGGGTGAACCGACGTGAATGATGTCAGAATGACCGGATGGTGGGTTTGAACCTCGTAGAGGCTTCCTACGTACCATGCCTTGACATGGATCAAAGACCTCGTAGTTCGGGTTAGTCACAACGGCTTGCCGTCAGACTGGAATTGCAGTTTAACGTCGTGCTAGAAGTGGGTAGAACACGACGTGAATGATGATGGGTGGGCTTGAACCTCATGGAGGCTTCCTACGTACCACGCCTTGGCATGGATCAAAGACCTCATAGTTCAGGTGGGGCTTTGTCGGCGAACCGACGTGAAAGTGGACCTTGGTCCAATGAGTGGTGGGCTTGAACCTCTGGGAGGCTTCCTACGTACCATGCCTTGACATGGATCAAAGACCTGGTAGTTCAGGTGGGAATGGGTGTGCAGTTTAATGTCATGCGGGACAAAAGTAGGCATACAGTTTAACGTCATGCTGGACGAGGGCATGCAGTTTAACGTCATGCTGGACGAGGGCGAAACTCGACGTGAATGAACGACCGATCAATGTGGCTTGAACCACTTAGAGGTTTCCTACATACCATGCCTTGACATGGATCAAATTCCTCGTAGTTCAAATGGGATGGGTCGCAATGGCTTTCCATTGGACCGGAATGCAGTTTAACGTCATGCTGGACGGGAATGAGACACGACGTGAATAAATGACGGGTGGGCTTGAACCTCATGGAGGCTTCCTACGTACCATGCTTTGACATGGATCAAAGTCCTCGTAGTTCGCTAGGATGGGTCGCAATGGCTTACCATTGGACCGGAATGCAGTTTAACGTCGTGCTGGACGGGAATGAGACCCGACGTGAATAAATGACGGGTGGGCTTGAACCTCATGGAGGCTTCCTACGTACCATGACTTGACATGGATCAAAGTCCTCGTAGTTCGCCAAGGGTGGGGGTCAGGGTCGGTGCTCACTCTAATCCCACGTGAGTCATTCTCGGTGTGAGAAACAAGAGGTTGCAAGGACCTGACGATCACGTCGCGAAGGATGCGTCCGTGAGAAACGAAGTGGGGCTTACGCGTTAGGCGGCCCATGGTGCTGGGACTTACTCTAAGATGGAGGCCCATGGTGCGAAAAAGCGCGGGAAATATAGACCTTGGTCTAATGATGGGAGGTGCCTCATTCCCTATCACGCCCTCCACTGACCTTGGTAGTGGGGAAGTACGGAGATGCAGAGGTGCAGCCATCCGTTGGGGAACTAGGGTCACCCTTCTCCTACGAACATACGCCACTCCGATAAGGAGGATATCATCCCTTGTGGATGGGTGATTCCATTCCCGTGGAGACGAGTGGTGTAAAAAATGTCCGACCTGGGGGGACCCTTCGTGAGGGAGACGAGGTTGGGTCACAGTTTAACGTCATGTGTTGAGGACGTGGTGCTTGGTAGTTTAACGTCCTGCAGCTCGGACGAGGTGGGTTCACTCCACACCCCTCGGACTTACATAACCGGTACCCTCTGGTCCTTGGGGAAGGGAAGGTACCAGTAATTCCATGGTTAAGGGGGGTTGTGGAACGAACCATCAAGGGGTCCACGTTAGCGTGGCTATGCGAAGAAGCAATAGCCGTTAGCGTGCCTATGCGAAGAAGCATTAGGCGAAGCAACGCTACGGGTGGTATTGTCCATGGGACTTTGAAATCACATCGTGCAAACCTGGAAGGTCGCACGGGAAGAGGAATTGCTAAGCAAAGGAGTGTGCTTCGCGAAGTAGAGTGCCTTGGCCTTAGCATGGGGCATAGGTGTGAGTGGAAGGTGCTTCACGAAGTGGAACAGTGCTCGCGGAGCACTGCCTCGCGAAGAAGAGGTGACTCGCAAAGAAGGGTCCTGCGAAGTTGTGTGCTTCGCGATGTGTAGCGATCCAGCCTTAGCATAGGGATCACTAGCATGGGATGGGTGTTTCGCGAAGCATAAACGCTCCACGGCTGCCCGGGTTCCCTTAGGGAATCCCCTTCCTTCCGGAATGCCCTTGAGCTTCGCGAAGGGCATCCCTCTCGGAAGAGGGGCTCAAAACGAGACAATGCAGAGGCGTCTCGCGAAGTAGAAGTACCTCGCAGAGCTCATGATTCACGGGGAAAAGAGTGCTTCGCGATTTGGGAGAGGAGAAGCCGAGAGGTCGGATTGTCCGTCCTCGGGACTCAGGGGAGTCCAGTATTTATAGGGAAGGGGCGCCGCGAAGAAGAACTCGCACACCGCCTCTGGTGCTTCGCGGCGCACTCACAAACGTCAACGTTGTCCGCAGAGAATTACCGCCTCCGGAGCTTCGCGGCGGCTCGCGAACGTCAAATGCGTTCGCGGAGGATTACCGCCTCTGGAGCTTCGCGGCGGGCTCGTGAACGTCAAATGCGTTCGCGGAGGATTACCGCCTCTGGAGCTTTGCGAGGCCGCGAGGATCGGGGTTCTTTGCGTCGGTCCTTCGCAACGGTGCTTCGCGGCGGTGCTTCGCGAGGCAGCGTGCCAGCCTTATTTTTTGTTCATTCCTTTCATGCCATATTATTTTGGCGCCAACAAATGTCCCCCCTCAGACTTGGAGCCGCGGAGGGCGAAGGGTCGAAGTCTGATGGAAAATCGCCAAAATTATTGGTGGTTCACGATGCGGCTTCGTGAAGGGTGCCTGTGGTGCTGACCGAGGCCACAGATCCATACGCGCCGCGATGCTCCGCGCGAGTGAGGCGCGCCGCAATGCTTCGGGGTCGCCGCCTATAAATAGGGGGGTCGACCTATTTCGTCTTCACATGCCTTCCTTGTCTTTTTGTTCTCTCGACTTCGCAAAGCTCCGCGTACTCCGCGACAGCCCTCCACGAATCGAGCTTCGTGGCGAACCGTGGTTCTCCGACTCCGCGTTCGCGCCAAGAGAACCTCTACTTGTCGGCCTTGGCCAGACTTCGCGGCTTGGTCTCGCGACCGATCTTCGCGATCCGGCTTCGCGATTCAGCTTCGCAGTCGAGCTTCGCGATCCAGCTGAAACAAATTCTTTTCTGAGGGCCAGAGTTAAAATGGCCCATCAAGAAGCTGTATTTGGGGTGATTGTAGATGCTGCTCGTCGGGATGAGATGGACAACTGTCCAGGCCTGGGGGAGATGATCCGAAGCCACTCGGACCACACTTCTCTGAAAGATCTGTTATCGGAGGGTCAGAAGGATTATCCGCAGTGCAAGAAACTGCCATTCTACGGCTTCGGGCTGAGGGATGACGTATTTATCCCTGAGGCGTGTAGGGACGAACCAACTTGCTGGTTTAGGAGCATACCATGCCAGAACCAATGGTTCAGGGCGGCCGATGGTCACGCACAAGAGAACTTCACACCCGTTACCGCTGACAGTCTCTACAACCATGTGAACGACATTGACAGGAAGCCACTATAGCTGGAGACTTCCCGTCCCCTCTACCGTACCATGCTGAAGGCGGATTTGTAGGATTCGAAGAAGGGATGGTCCGATGAGTGGGACCTACGCTAGGGCGGCAACTTTACTTATGACTGGGCCTGGGCCTACTGGGTAGGCACCTCATACGATGAGTTCGGGGCCGAGCTGAGGAGAGTGGGGTTGTATGAGGCGGCGTGGGTCTCCCAATTCCACATTTACCAACCAAAGCAACTAATGTCGGAGCTGCTGAGCAGATGGTCGTCTAGGACCAACACTTTTCACCTGCATTACGGGGAGGTGGGCATCAGCCTATGGGATGTCCACCAGATTTCTGGGGTTCCGATCTTGGGGGCCATGTATGACTAATTCCTCCCCGTCGTCAGCACGTGGGGGGATACAGAGCAAATGCCGCGACTAGCGTCGGTGCTGATGGCACTTGTCCCTGGAGAGGACAAGGTGGCAGTGAGGGATGTCCATTTTAGGAGATGGTTCAAGTGCTTCTTGAATTTCCCAGAGAATCGAGAGTTCCCTCATAGGCCTCGAACTTGTCCATGGGTGGCCCAACGGGGCAAGGGGCATTCGTATTGGCGGGTCTTGGAGGACAGCCAATGGAAGACTTGGGGTTTCAGTGTCAGCACTGAACAACAACTGATAGTTAGGCTGGCGACGTTCATCGCGGCTCTCATCTATGGCTGGATCCTAGCAGTGAGAGATACAAGCATGGGGGTACGACCCAGCTCGTTTATCATGGCGTCGATGTTGGCCATGGGGCAGGGGATCAATCTGAGGATTCCGATGCTCACCAAACTGTACAGAATGTTGCGGCATATTAGCGAGGGAAAGAAGCCGCCAAGGATATGTGGACCCTTCCACCTCCTGTATGGGTGGATCGCAGCGCATATCAGGGGGATTTACGAGTATCCAAACCCCATTTCGCCACCGGGATCGAACTTCCGCCCCTCCATCCTGAACGCGGTCGGGAGCTTCCCGTTCAAATTAGCCATTCCGATGGTGCTGAATCGGGGTGTGGAGGGCGGATGAGTTCAACTTCCACCCCTTCCCATTACCGACGGTGATGCTTACTGATGACGGGTGGGGAACGGAAGAACATCGGGCTTACCTCCTGGCCTTCCGAGGTGGATTTTTGGTGGCAGAGATAGATCATGAGCCACTCTGCGAACCTTACACCCCGCATCAGTTTGCGAGGTAGTTCCGGTGCCTCCAGCGGCTAACCCCGCAGGTATACTGGGAGGTGCGTCACGAGGAGAACCCGTGTGTGATGAGGCAGTTGTGGCTCATGTTCACACGGGAAGATGGAAAGATGCGGATTGCATTGTCTCCATCCACCGCCGCTTTCGGATTGGTGAAGGAGTACAGCATCAGTTGGGAGGCTGCTTACCCGGGGGAGATGCTGAAGAAACCAACTATCCGGGTCGGTGATGGTGGGCCTCCTATATCTCGAGGTCAGGGTTAGAGGGCAGCTAGGGCCGCTCGCAGTAGCAGGGCTTCCATGGCGGCGAGACTCGCACCGGCCGAGGGTATGGCAGCAGCGGTGGATCCAGTGATTCCGGAAGAGCAAGGTCATCTGGAGGGGTGGACACCGAGGGGATTTCATAGGATATCCACTCAGGATCCGGGGAAGAGCTTGCGTCATATTGACATGGCAGAGGATGCCGTCTTCCCGGAAGCATGGTACATTTGGGATGTCAACTGGCAATTCCTCAGCCCACCCGAGATATGGGCCCACCTGAATTTCCTCGGGATGGAATTACCGGGCATAGGCCCAGTCCGGGCTGGATTCATGGCATCTCCGACGGAGGAAGAACAATACCTGGACGAGCTGGAGGATTACGTCCACTCTAGTGGTGTCCCCCGCCCAATGACAGACTAGGTTAGGGTACTGTTGAATCAGACGCCCCCCACAGTTATCGGCTGCCGATCTGAGGGAGCCCGTTGGAGGATGGCGAGGTCGGAGACCGAGGCTCAGAATCCGACGATTTTGCGGAGGCTCTCAAGGTAGCATTCCGAACTTCTTTCCTTACGATCTGTTCTTGGGTCACTGTGGACTTCTCACCAATGTTTGTGCCATGCAGGAGGAACTTGTTCGCAGGCCTCGTTCTCACCCCTCGGCGGGTGATGATGCGGGACCGTCAGAACCCGCGCCTATGGCTGCGTCCAGTTCCACGTCTGGTGGGACTAGAGCGCCCGAGGTGGCTCCTCCGGAATCTCCAGGCATTCCCAAAGTATACGGAGGGCCTCGCCTCGGGGTCCCATCAGTACCGGCTCAAGAGCAGCTCCAGGAGGTCAATATTCATATGTCTCCTCTACCGGTCTCCTCGTTGTCACATGTAGACCATGCCAACTAATGTTTGTCCCTCTCTGTCGTACAGTTCTTCCACTGGTGTGGGCTGTTGTGGCAAGATTGGTCGGGATGTCTGGTGGCGTTCCTCCTAGGGGCATGCCGGTGATGGTGGCGATAGTCCCCCCATCTCCTCAAGCTGCAACGCACATCATCACTGGCGGGACCACCAGCAGGGCCGTACCCGAAGTCATTGAGGTGGACTCCGAGGAAGAGGGTCAACCGGTCGGTCCCAGTTCTGTCGCGCCTGCTTCGGCGCCAGGTGTCGTACTGGATTCAACACCGGATGTTGATCCTGCCGAGGATTTCTTGCGGGCGTACCCCGCGTACGAGCCTGCCAATCGTGCAGACTGGGACGAAACAGCCTCCGACGAGGAAGACATCAGCATAGTCCACCGCCGGTCTTGGAAGATGATCGTGCGGTTTATCAAGGACACTTCCCAAGCGCAATGGCTGGCCGAAATGGATAGACTCCGCTCGCGGTTGCGCGAACTGTGCGCTGGGGGAGTGGATGACCAACGTCCTCACGCACTCATCCAGGATCTTATGGTTGAGAAGATCCAGGAGCATGATCGTGGGCTTAGCGTGGGCTGGCAGCGGAGGAAGGAGACCAGTATCAAGAAGCTCCAGGAGGCTGAAGGCGAGGTTCAACAGATGCAGACCCGAGAAGACGAGATTTCAGCCTCTCTTGATGCACAATCTGAGCTGGTCTTGCGGTTGAAGGCCCAGCTGGCAGAGGCAGAAGAGCATATGAGGCAGACCTCTGGAGAGATGGCTATCGTTCGAGCTGGCATAGAGAGGGCCAAAGCCAGGACTGATGAACTGCGCCCCGCCGCTGATGAGGAGGAGCGGGAGCTAGGTCAGCGGCAGCAATCCTTGGATGCCACAAGCCAACGGGTGGCAGAGCTGCAATGCTCTTTTGACGGGGTCAACCCCACCATGGGGGGAGTCGACCCCCCGAGTATTGTAACAAACCCAAAAACCTTTTATTGGTACTTGCGTGCTTCAAAATTTTCTCTTTGTTTTGAATGCCGTAGTGCACACGATTTCCACTGTTGAATTTCCTTGTTACATCCCTACAATGTTTGCAGGATGTCTGGTGACAATTCCCCAAGCCCACGTGGGTCGATCCCGATGTCCAGGATTCAGATTACCAGTCCGGACTTCTGAAAGACGGGAGAGGCTTGACGGGGGAAGGAACATTCAGGGTAGCCGAATTACCGTTTCTTCAACGTGCTCTCATGCACGAACGGGGCAATGCCAAGGGCGCTGAAATCGGTCCAGACAGATGAAAATGGGAAGCGTGAATTATGATACCCAATATTCGGAACACTGTGGGGATGGCGTGACAATAAGGGACAACCGTTAACCTTGGAGGAGAAGTGGTACCCTTACTGCGTTAGCCTGTAATGGGGACAACAAATGAGGGTCGACCGTTGACCATGTTCAAAACATGGGACCATGTCACAAATGTTGTTGATCAATCCTTCGGGATGTTGGCCCAGGATAGTTGGCGGACCATAGGTCAAACATCCATACTATTAGGGGGTCCTTCCAGATATGGCCCGTCTTCCGGAACATTGGCCCAGGACGGTAGGTGAGCCGATGTGGCATGAGACCAGGCCGTTAGGGGGTCCCGTGAGACATGAAAGGGGACGTGGGTCCGAATAAGGGGCATTCAAAGCGTGGAATATGGAGTGATGGTCTTTCCGAACAGAACCCAACACTTGGGTAGTTACACCACCGTGGTGGGAGTATGCCAGATGGGCGCATCGGTTTGATCATGGATCATTCCTTCTTTCAGACAGGGCCTCTCTAGCGAGGGGGTATGTCACTTCCAAGTGGGGTCTTGGGGAATCCTGAACTTGTTCAGGGTAGAACCGCAGCTTAGTGTCATGCGTTGAGGACACATAGGCTCCTGTAGTTTAACGTCATACGATAAGACGTGGAATAGAAGGGAAGGAAGCGTGTGGCGTGGTAGATATGAAACCTACGTGAATGAGGACGTAGTCCCACATCATACCACATACCCCCAGAAGAAACTCTTCAGGTCGAGGGACCAAAAGTGAGGATTGGGCTGGGCCCGAAGCAGAGTGGCCGGGCATTCGTACGTACCCCATGAGGATGGGAATCAAGCCATACGTAGTTCTGGAAGTTCATTTTAACTTCATGCGGGACGAGGAGCAGCCCGACCGCGTTGGTACACATCCCGCCAAAACTACTAAGCCCACGTGAGTCGTGCTCGGTGTGGGAATCAAGCAGTAGTGATATGAATTTCCCAACACAGAAATGGGAAGGTTAGGGCAAAGGGACGCTCGGTGAATATCGTCCTAGTGACACTAACACGATCATTCAGCGCACCTAGATGCGCGAAGAGAAAGAGCCGAGTATGATGGAATTCCACTCGAACATGGGGAAGTGGAAATGTGTGAATCATGGTGCTCGAGATTCAGATCACGATGATGGCGGCGTGACGAAGGAGGGTAACTGCTGACCGTATTCGCAACGCAGTATCCTGTCGCGTTAGCCTATAATGGGGACAGACAAATGAGGGTCGACCGTTGACCATGTTCGAAACACGGGACCATGTCACAAATGTTGTCAAATATCCGTAGGTACATTGGACCGAAACGATTGAAGGTCCCTTAGGTCCAGCATTCATGGAGAGACCTTAAGCCTAGTATCCATGTCATCCGGGGGTCCTTTTGGATGTGGAAGAGGATGAGGATCCAAATAGCGAGCTCACGAAGCTTGTTCATGGGACGAAGGGAATGTCTGTATGAAAGTCCCACACTTCGGGTTCTTTGTCGAAACACATCTGAATACGATAGCGAAACGTATTAGAGAGAGGGAGCAGATTCCTTTACCATAGGAAGATCTTAGTTTAGTGTCATAGAATTCGGACCATGAAAAGTTATACTGGGCCCGCAGGGAAGTGCCCAGGCGCTCCTACGTATCTCATAGGGATGAGAATCAAGCCTTACGTAGTTCTGGATGAACCTTAGACCATAAATGGGTAAAGGGAGCAGGCGACGCATGGCATCAAAACCCGACGTGAAGGAGGACCTAAGCCCTACTTACCATGCGTTCTCTGGGGAAATGCTCGAGTCGAGGGACCGAACAAAAATATTAGGTTGGGCCCTCGGGGAAGTGCCCGGGCGCTCCTACGTATCTCATAAGGATGAGAATCAAGCCATACGTAGTTCTGAATGGTGACATGGTAGGATACTAGTGCCAGGGGAAAAGGGGAGTGCGGGCGTGGCCCTTGCACTAAAAGAAGCGGAATTTGATGTATCTTGTTTTTTCTTTAAGGTGAATGGTTTTTTTTGTGAAGAGATAGACCTAGAATAGTAGGTCATGATGTCGCCACAAGGATCAAGCCGTGATGGGCATTGACAAATGGCATGGCACGTGACCAATACCCAACGTGATGTCCTCTACAACGAGGTCACCACAATGCAGTGCCGTTTTTCTTCGTGCGGCCAGGACGATAATGTCACAGTTTAGGGTCGTATGATAGGACCAAGAATGAATTTTATCGTCATGCAGCGCAGACGTAGCAGAGACGATGCTAGGCGGGAAATGTGCGCAGTGTTATAAAACACAATTGACGGAGACATGATCCCACATCAAATTGTATGCCATCCGGAGAGGGAAACCTTAGGCCGAGGGGCCTATATAGAGGTAAGAGGTGAAACCGGGGGAGAGACTGGCTCCCTAAATGGGTTGTACCCGAAGACAGGGCGTCCGGGCGGTCCTACGTATCCCATGAGGATGGGAATCAAGCCACACGTAGTTCTGAATGGATCTTAGTTTATAGTCATAGAGCTCAGACCATGGGAGCCCCGATGGACGCCATATTGCAGCTTTGTCCCCCTGACATGCAAAGGTGCACTGAGGGATAGCGCCCAAAGTGTCGAGATTCCACCTGGACATGATGGGGTGGAAAATGATGTGAATCATGCAACGAACATTCGAGGACTGAAGGGGATGGCGTGACGATATAGGATTACTGCTGACCATGTTCGCAACACAACATCTTGTCGCGTTAGCCTGAAATGGGGACAAACAAATGAGCATCGACCGCTGACCATATTCGCAACGTGGGATTTTATCGATATGTTGTCCAAAACCCTCGGGGGCGTTGGCCCGTAACAGTAGGAGAGCCCTTGGGTGTAGTATCCAGGCCGTTCTTGGGGGTCCCTCCGGGTGTGAAAGGTGATGGAAGCTCGAATGGAGGGGAACACGAAGCTTGACAAGTGGAGTGAACTTGATCAAGTTGATTCTGACACTCTTGGTCCTAGACCAGAGTACTCTTAACACATGGGTTGGTAGCTGCAAGGAGTCAAGGGACTCAACTTTGAGGGTGATCGAGAGATGCGAGATTCCCAGGAGAAGGGGGCATAGTGCCCAAAACCTTGTATCATACCTACATATCCCCCTCCTGGAGAGGGATAGACCAAGTGACCTAGGTGACTGGGAGATCAGGAGATCTCTAAGAGGTGGGGCTTGACCCGAATCCTAGACATTCAGGAGGTCCTACGTATCCCATGAGGATGGGAATCAAGCCACACGTAGTTCTGAAGGGTGCCTTTTAATGTCATGCGGGACAAGGAATAGGAGGGCTAACTCTCAGAACGGGGTGTGCGTGGTGCAGCTATTGCAAACCCGACGTGAATGAGGACGTAGCCCTACACTACGCCATGCGGTCCCATGGTCGGGGTCCCAATGGAAGGACCTGGGAGGCGAATTAGATGAACTCAAGCTGGACCCAAAGACAAGGGGTGTGGGCATTCCTACGTATCCTATCAAGATAGGAATCAAGATGAACGCAGTTCCAGATGAGAATCTTAGTTTATGGTCTTAGTGCTCGGACCGTTGATGGTGACAACTCCCCGAGTAAGCACAGGTGTCAACCCAATCCCTAAGCCCACGTGAGATGAACTCGGTGTGGGAAACAAGGGGGGAAGATCCTTATCGCAATACTTGGGGCGTCCATCAAAGGGGAGTCGGTGGAGAGACCCGAAGGACACCTTTGACGCAGCTGGTCCCCCCAACGCGCGGACGTGCATGGAGGAAAAGTACCAAGAGTTCTGAGACTCTACTTGGACATGATGAAGTGATGAAGGGTGGGAATCGTGTACCCGACATTTTGGGCTTAATGGGTTGGCGTGGGGATAGAAGAAAACTGTTAACCATGGTGGAAACACAGAGTCCATATCACGTTAGCCTGAGGTGGGAACAACAAACGAGCATCGACCGCTGACCATATTCGCAACACGAGATTTTATCGATTCGCTGTCCGAAACCTTTGGGGGCGTTGGCCCGTATCGGTAGGAAATCCATTTGGAGTAGTATCCAGGCCGTTCTTGGGGGTCCCTCTGGGTATGAAAGATGATGAAATCCCTGATGCAGGGGTACACAAATCCTGGAAGGCGGGTGCGGACGTGTCCGAGTAAAGCTTGGCTTTCCATGTAATAAACCAGAGTGCTCTTAGGCACATTGGTGAACCGCCGAAAAGGGATTGACGAAACAACTCAGTAGGGGGAGGTACATGGCGTGGTCATTACGAGAATGACGTGAATGAGGACATAATCCCACACCACACCATATAATCCTCTCATTATGGAAGGACATGCCAAGGGGCCAAGATGGGATGAGGATTCCCGAGAGATGGGGCTGGACCCGAATCTTGGACATTCAGGTGGTCCTACGTATCCCATTAGGATGGGAATCAAGCCACACGTAGTTCTCTAGATGTAGTTTAACGTCGCACTGGACGAGAAGGGGAGTAATATACCCCTAAACAAGGGAGGTATACGGTATGGCGAAGAAGCTGACGTGAATGAGGACGTAGTCCCACACCACACCGTACACTTCTATAAGAGAGGACATGGGTCGTGGCCCAGAAAGGCCAAGGGGCCTGACGGTTAGGCATTGGTCAGGAAGGCCTGGACTGCTTGTAGTTTAACGTCTTGCAATGAGGACGAGGGTCAGGGACCCGAGGAGGCCAAGGGGCCTCAGGCTGGGCCTCGTAAGGGGAGGCGTACGGCATGGTACATGATCCCGACATGAATGAGGATGTATTCCCACACCACACCGTACACTCCGGGTAAGAAGTTGGGCGGAGGGGCCCGAGAAGGCTAGGGGGCCTAAGGTCAGGCATCGGTCCGGAAGGCCTGACGGGTCTGCAGTTTAACGTCTTACATGAGGACGGGGGTTGGGGACCCGAGGAGGCCAAGGGGCCTGAGGCTGGGCCTTGGAAGGGAAGGCGTACGGTATGGCGAAGAAGCCGACGTGAATGAGGACATAGTCTCACAACACACCATACACCCCTATGGGAGATCCGGGGCGTGGGCCCGATCGCTAGCACCACTCAGGGGGACGTTTGTCACCTCGGGATGGGGCAGAATGAATCACTACACTCGATGTCTGGGACATCTCGGGGTGGACCCGAAGATCCAGGACACTGTTGTCCATGTTCGAAACACAGCGTTCCTATGGTAACCCATTATGGGAGAAACAAATGAGCGTCGACCGCTGACCAAATTCACAACGTGGGACTTGTATCAGCTTGTTGCTTGAAAACCCTCCGGGGGCATTGTCCCGTATCGGTAGGAGAGCCCTTGGGCGTAGTATCCAGGCCGTTCTTGGGAATCCCTCTGGGTGTGAAAAAATTTACGGAATCCCAGTCAAGGAGTGGGTGAAGCATAGCTGTATCCATCCACAAAAGAGGCAAACATCTCCAGGGGGGATGTGCAGCCGGGTCGAGGCTTGCTCGATGTGAGTCGGGTTAAAAGTGTGCACCCTGCCATGTCTTGACCCGAGGGGAAGATTTTGGCTTTTGGGATGGGCCAACGGACGAAATGTCCGGGCGTTCCTACGTATCTCATGAGGATGAGAATCAAGACATACGTAGTTCTTGAAGGCCATGCAGTTTAGAGTCATGCGGTAAGGACGTGGGAGGATAGAAGAACAGGAGTGGGCACATGGTGCGACCCTTACAATCCTTGTGCGAGTGGGGTTGCATGAGCGGGGCCAAGAAAGCCTACTCCCTGCTACACAATGATCCTCCAAGGAAAATATTCCCAGGGGGAATAGTGGAAGTGAAAAGCTTGGGGCTGGGCTCAAGACGAGGCGTCCGAGCGTTCCTATGTATCCCATGAAGATGAGAATCAAGCCACACGTAGTTCTAGAAATGCAGTTTAACGTCATGCGGGACGATGAGAAGCATCTCATTTGGGGATACGTATGGTACGACGAGTAATCCGACGTGAATGAGGACATAGTCCTACACCATACCATACAATCCCACAAGAGGGTAGATAGGGGAAAACCAGGGGGCCTGGGGCCTGACCGCGTTCAGGGAGACCTAACCAGCTTGCTGTTTAACGTCTCGCAGTGATGACGGGGGGCCAGCGGCCCGAGGAGGCCAAGGGGCCTGAGGCTGAGCCTCGGTCAGGAAGGCCTGACTGGACTACAGTTTAACGTCTTGCAATAAGGATGGGGGCCGGGGGCCAGAGGAGGCCTAGGGGCCTGAGGCTGAGCCTCGGTCAGGAAGGCCTGACTGACTTGCAGTTTAACGTCTTGCAGTAAGGATGGGGGCCGGGGGCCCGAGGAGGCCATGGGGCCTGAGGCTGAGCCTCGGTCAGGAAGGCCTGACTGAATTGCAGTTTAACGTCTTACAGTAAGGATGGAGATGCAGTTTATGGTCTTGCATGACATTACAGTTTAGAGACATGTTGGACCATAATGTGCAGTTTAAGATCATGCGGGACCGTTCCACAGTCTATCATCTTACAGGACGAAGATGCAGTTTAAGGTCGTGCGGGACCATCTTGCAGTTTAGGGTCGTGCATGACCCTTTTTCCCTAGGAAAAGTATCGTTTGAGGAATTTGGCATTGGTGGGAGGGGTTATGCGCTCTCCATCTGTGGTCACCAAGGAGTATGCTCCATTTTGGTAAAACTTATGGATGATATAAGGATCTTCCCATTTGGGTTCTAATTTGGGCGACTTTCTACCGGAAATCATTGGCGCTCGAAGGGCCAGTACCAGGTCGCCTTGTAGAAAAGAGCGGAGACGAACCTTCTTGTCAAAGGCCCTCGCTATCTTGTCCTGATGCCTTTCCAGATTGTGCAGAGCATGAAGCCGGTTCTCGTCCAGTGCTTCTAATTCAGCTAGACGGATCTCGACTACCTCATCTGCTGTCTGGTGGTCATAAATTGCAGTGCGTAACGACGGTAGCTGGATCTCAATGGGTAGGACGGCCTCAGCTCCATACATCAGGGAATATGGGGTCACCTGGGTAGAGTTGTGAGTCGTCGTCGGGTAAGCCCATAGGGCGTTGGGGAGCTTGTCTGGCCAACATTTCTTGTTCTGACCAACCATCTTCTGCAGAATGTTAGAGAGGGTCTTGTTGAACTGCTCGATTTTTCCATTCGTCTGCACATGGTAGCGGGAGGTATGGTTCGTCCGGATGTCGTACTTGGCGTAAAACTTCTTCAAATCAGCTGCTCGGAAGTTGGTGTCGTTATCGGTGAGGACGGCGTGAGGTGCCCCAAACCAGTGGATAATGTTGGAGCTCAAAAAGTCAATGATGGAACGGGCCTTGACCTCCTTGAGCGGAACTGCTTCTGCCCACTTGGAGAAGAAATCTGTAGCAGTCAGGATGAACCTACACTGGCGGGATGTTGCCGGTGGATACTGTCCCACTACATCAAGTCCCCATACCGCAAATGGCCAAGAGTACTTGGTGGGGTGGAGGGGCTCTGGTGGCTGATGCAAGAAGTTGGCGTGTACTTGGCACGCGTGGCATCTCTTGGAATATCCAATCCAATCGTGGATCATAGAGGGCCAAAAGTACCATAACCTCCGGATTTGATGGGAGAGCTTCGGCCCAGCTTGATGGGCGCCATAGGAACCGGCGTGAACCTCTTGCATAACTTGAGGTATCTCCCCTCCTTGGAGGCAACGGAGGAGGACACCATCGAAACTCCGCTTATAAAGGATTTGTTCAATACTGGGGCCGCTCTGGAGGGTAAATTGCAGTGCACGGCGTCGGATTCGCTCGCGCTCGGCCCGGTCGTCCGGGAGCTGACAAATTTGGAGATACTCAACAAAAGGTGCTCTCTAGTTGGGAGTGGCTTCAACCACTGCGTCTGACGAACCCGGGGCCACTGACGTGGAGGGTCCGACGGTGAGATGACTTACCCGTAGGCCATCATTGTCCTCTTGGGTGGCGGGGGCAATGAGTCTCCGGTGGGCACATGTATGATCAAATCATCTTGCTCGGGTTCTGCGAGCGACACGGCTAAGCCAGCCAGGGCGTCTGCTTGGCCGTTCTATGACCGTGGGACATGGGTAACCTCTGGTCGAGAAGAGAACTGGGCCATTAGGTGGAGGGTGTACTCCAGCAACGGTACGAGCTCCGGCTTCCTGACAACGTAGTCACCATTAAGCTGTTTGATTACCAGCTCGGAATCTCCCTTCACATGTAGATGTGGCACATGGATCTCAAGGGCCAACTCGAGGCCGGTGATGAGAGCTTGGTACTCTGCCTCGTTGTTCGTACAGCCTTCTGACAACAGGAACGAGTATGGCGAGACAGATTGTGCCGGGGTAATGAAGACAATACCCAGGCCCACTCTGTTGAGCTTGGGATCGTTGAGCCTCCTACCGGTGGGGCTCCGGGAGGCGCCGTCGAAATGAATTTGCCAACACGGGACAGCATGGTCGACTGAGAGGATCGTCTCATCAGGGAAATCCAGGTCCAGGGATTGATCCGTAGAGGTTGTATGGGCAGGTTAAAAGTCTTCCAACTCTTGTCCCTTAATGGCCTTATGAGGTACAAATATGATATCAAACTGCTGGAGAATCACTGCCCACCGTGCTAGTCGGCCAGTCAGCATGGGACGGTTCAGGATGTACTTCAGTGGGTCTACCTGGGAGACTAATTGCACCTCGTGGTGCTGCAGGTAATTTCGCAACTTCTGCACGGCGAAGACGCGCCCAAGGCATCTCTTTTCGATAGGGGAGTATCTGACCTCCATATCGAGAAGCATGCGGCTGAGATAGTAGAGACTGTTCTCAGTACCCTCGTTATTCTTCTGGGCGAGCAGCGCACTGAGGGATCTCTCCAGGGCGGTGACATAAAGGACCAGCGGCTTTCCGGAAATGGGTGGCATCCAGACCGGAAGTTGGAGAAGATACTGCATGATTTCCTCGAAGGCGGTCCGACACTCCTCATCCCATTCGTAGGCAGCACCCTTCATCATGAGCCGGGAAAATGGCTTACACTTGCCGGCCAGATTTGCGATGAATCGGCGTATATAGGCTAAGTGGCCTTGAAGGCCTCGAAGCTCCCGAATGTTGCTCGGGGGAGGCATTTGGCTGATGGCCTTGATCTTCTCTGGGTCGATCTCGATACCTCGGTATCTGACAACAAAACCCAGAAACTTCCCATAGGTGACCCCGAAGGCACACTTCAGCGGGTTCATCGTCAGGTGACGGGAGCGGAGGAAACCGAACACTTTCTCAAGGTCTTTGAGATGGTCCTGGTGCTGACATGATTTGACTACGAGGTCATCCACGTAGCATTCCACCAATGTCCCGAGAATCGGCTTGAATATGCGATGCATGGCCCTCTGATAAGTGGCACTTGCATTTTTCAAACCAAATGGCATAACCTGGTAGAAAAAGGTACCTTGGGGAGCTCTGAAGGCAGTGGACTCCTCGTCTTCGGGGGCCATCCGGATCTGGTTATACCCAGAATACTCATCCATGAAAGAGAGGGCTTGGAACCCAGCCGTGGCGTCAATCAACAACTCCGTCACCGGAAGTGGGAAGTCATCCTTTGGGCAGTGTCGATTAAGATCGCGGAAGTCGATGCAGACTCTGATCTGCCCATTCTTCTTCCTGACTCGCACAATGTTGGCATGCCACTTGGGGTACTGGACCTCCTTGACGAAGTTTTCTTTGATTAGCTTGTCAACTTTGGCCTCAACCATAGCACCATGAGAAGGGTTCATCTTCCTGGGAGGCTGCTTAAACCCATGATGTTTTTCCGGGAGGCCCAAACGGTGAATGGCTACCTGGGGATCTAGCCCTAGCATCTCGTTGTAACTCCAAGAAAACACATCACTGTGCTGTTTGAGGAAGTCTACGTACTACTGCCGCTCCTCGGGAGACATGGATGCACTGATCAATGTGGGTTTCGGATCTGCCTCGCTACCAAGGTTCACCTGTACCAGTTCATCAATCGTGGTAGAGACGCCTTCTTCAAAGGCGGGGGGGGGGCATCCTCCAGGTCTTCCTCCCCACCCGTGGGGGACTTCCCGCGACCGAAGATACTTATGGGCTATCAAAACCCAAGGGGAAGCTGGTGCATGCTTGGGCAGCAGCGGTCATCACATTGGGAGACTCGCTTGCCCTTGAGATCATAGCAATGAAGGCAGTGGACCCTATCCCATCTGGCCTTCGGCCTAAGGGGCCGCGTTTGATAATATCAAAGCAGTGGGGACGTGTCGGCCTGAGTCGGTTGATTCCAGGCCGGCGGAAGAGACACGTATGGCGCACTGCCGTTGTCATAAGCTTGACATCCCGGTACTGTACATGGGTAGGAGGTTCCGGGATGACATGAGCCTGGTTGATGTAGGAGTACGAGGTGATTTTCCGTCGTCACTTGGACACGGGAACATGCCTTCCTTGTGTACCCGAAACAACAAAACATTGTCCCATGTAGGGGGTCGTGGCCTCCAACCAGTGGATCGGGAGAATATAGGCGTCATCCATGCTTGCCCAGGGATCACTTGTGACCGGGTCGAGTTCATCCTCGCTTACTAGGATTTGCTTGTACTTACTTTTGTAATAACCCGCATCCAGATAACAGGCCTCACAAGAAGCGAAAGGGGACGCGTCTCCTTGGAGCATGCCTACTCGACCGTTGAGCGAGTACTTGAGGCACTGGTGATACGACGAAGTGACCGCTTCATGCAGATGGAGCCATGGACTACCCATAAATGCGTTGTAGGAAATGTACTGAGAGACAACCATGAAATCGGTGCTGGCAATTAAGCCACCGAACTGAGTCTTCAGGCAGATCTTTCCTACTGGGGTTTGCTCTGTCCTATCGTACCCCGGGATCTTGAGGTCAGAGGGAGTTAAATCACCTTCAGACAGACCCAGCTTTCACAACGTCCGGGTCGGAATTAGATTAATTCCGGAACCTATGTCAACGAGGCAGCGGCGGACTTCCACACCGTTGAAGTGGCCAGTGATGTACAGCGGGCGAATGTGCCCCTATATAGGAGGGTCCTCATCTTCACCAGAGAACGAGATAACCGCCTGACATTCGGTGTTTTCAATCGTCTCGGTATGGGAGGCTTCTGCAGCTGCTACCTCCGTCTCAAACTGGACGGGGCTCCTTAGGGCCTCAACCAGTGCCTCACGCATTTAAGATGACAGGCGAAGGGCCTCAAGGATAGAATGACTCGTCAGAATGCCAGCCAGGTGCTTCAGGACATCATACTTTCGTGCCAAACGCGAACCTCTGCTTACAGGAGGTCGTTCGACATTTGGAGGCATAGCAGGTCCTGCTGGTTGAACTGGTGATCGGCTAGTACTGGGTACATCATGCTGCCTACTAGTAGAAGCCTGGAGAGTAGTCGCCGGACTAGGATCGGACAGTGGAGGCTGGCCTGTAGTCGAGCAAGACTGACTGTGATACGAACGAGGCAGCTCCCCCCGATCCAGTAGCACGAACGACGGTGGAGGTAGAGCCGAGGGCGTTAGATGGGGTTGTGCATGCTGAGATCTGCGCTGAGCCTACTGCCTGGTCTCAGTAGCATGCACGGCTTGGCAAAAAGTGCCTGCTGACGTACCTCGATGACTGGCGCGGTTGCGATTCCGCTGACGTTGACATCGGCTGGAAGCCTTGGGGAGGTCTGCATGGCGTTCCCCCTCGTCGGGGGTCATATAGGGCTTTACCAGCTCCACGATGTTAACCGAAGCGTACCCCTGGTTGTCGCTCGAGGAGTCATCCACCGCTAGGCGGATTCTAGGAGGAATCCCCATTTCAGGGGGCAGAAAGTCACCGAGAGTGTGGGATGACGACGACACCGGCGGTGCGCATTGCTTATTCTTACGTCGCTATTGCTTGCCCTTTTGGGAAGAGGCCGACGATGAAGACAATGCGGAGGCACCGACTACTTCTTCTGAAGGTTCTGACTACTTCAGGTGCGCCCGGATGATACCCTGGGCATGGAAGATGGTTTTTTGAGCCATCCAGTCGTCGTATTTCTGGGATCCGTGGCTGGGGACCTACTGCCACTCGCCTTCACTGTCGCTGCCGATCTCTGCGCTGCCGATTTCTGTGCTGCCGATCTCTGATCCTGCAAAGACACATGCCACTTGCGCTGGTGATGGGTCCAACATGACTATGTTGTTGTTGACCTGGTCTTGAAGCCAGTCTTTAAACACATTGCATTGCTTGAGGGTGTTCTCCAGGATCCGATGATAAGGGCATTAGTTGGGATGATCGGTGAGATTCGCTTCTGCCGGCCTTCTGCACTCAGGAAGACGCACAATCCCTTGCTCTAGAGCACTTTGGAAGTAGCCAGAGACCTGATTTTCATTGAACAAATAATTCTGGTACCTTCTTTCCGGATAGGGGGCCCTGGGGGCCTGGCCATGACAAGGGGTCGAAGGGGCCTGCCGAGGAGGCGGCGCCTGATTGTCTCGCCTAGGTGGCGGTGGCGCATTGCGCGGGGGAACCTGTCGGTTCTGAGGCGGTCGCTGCTGGGCAGGAACCTGTGCTTGGGGTGGAGGACCTCTGCGGGGTTGCGGGGGTGGCGCCACCGGCAGTAACTCCAGCTGCCTCGGTCCTTCTATTTGGGCCACCGCGGTGGGTTCAGCCCTGGCGGTCCTCCTGGCCGGGATCATAGGGGGCAACAAACGTGCCTGATTGGCCTGTTGTAGGGCTTCCTCAAGGCGCTGAGCCTTATCCGAGAAATCTATGAACCCTCCAGGGTAGTTCTGGGTAATCAGGGAGGGTACCAGCTCTGTCTTGACGTTCCCCACGCACA
Source organism: Viscum album (assembly GCA_963277665.1). Taxonomy (NCBI): domain Eukaryota; kingdom Viridiplantae; phylum Streptophyta; class Magnoliopsida; order Santalales; family Viscaceae; genus Viscum; species Viscum album. The sequence goes on along the minus strand of OY728122.1, from coordinate 810,077,781 downwards.
TCGTCAGTATTTTCTCCTGAGTCAGTGGCATATCGAGGGAATACGTAAGTCCCTTCCACCGGGCGATGAAGTCCACAACCCGCTCATCAGGCCTTTGCTTGCACTTGAAGAGGTCTGCAATGCTGGTCTTCCGCGTGGTGGAGCTGAACTGGTATAAGAACTGTCGGCGAAGATCCTCCCAACCGGTCATCGATCCGATAGGGAGCTGGTTGTACCAGACGAATGTCGGACCTTCCAATGTCTGTACGAAACATCGGAGCTTGGCGGCTTATTACTGAGCCAGAGTCCCCAGCATGGGGCCACACCTGGAAGAAAAATGAGACAAGTGATGTGGCGGGTCCCCTGTCCCGTTAAAAGGTGAGAAAGTGGGGTTCCCAAAACTCAGAGGCGCGGGCATATCATCCACCCACGCGGGATAAGGCCTACCATCTGGTGGGACCGCCACCTGTCACGTTTCCAACGCTTCGAGGCGGGCTGTGAGCGCTGCGATAAGATCCTCCGGGTGGGGGTCCCTTTCATGACGGGGATCCCTAACCACAAGTGGATTGAGAGGTTCTTCAACACGGTAGACGGCTTCGGCCGCTCGTGGGTCAACTGGCTGGACGACCTGCGGGGCGACTGGGGGAACCCGGACTGGATTTTTCAGATTGCCCCGTCGCTCGGGGAGATTTGGCGAGACGTATCGCGCCCTCTTGCCATACATTCCGGCTTCTGCCCTGTCTGTGGCAGTAGCATGATCAGGGTTTCCCGGAGGCTTCTCACCGGGGGGAAATTGTTCCTGCCCCTGCTACCCCGGCCTGGGATTACCATAGTCGGGTCGCCGTTCTGCGGCGCGCTCAGCCAAGAGTTCGTCAACCAGCCTCTTCTGCTCAGCATGCAGCTGGCGTAACGTGGCCTTCTCGGGATCTTCATCCGTTTTCTGCACAGAGGCGGACGAGTCGGAGTGCTTAACTATTCCGATGTGCTCCTTACCCTTGCCGATGTTTCGACCGAGTACCAGTGACTCGGTGGGTACGGGGAGGCCTAGCAGGTTCCTCTGCTGACGGGTAACTCTCCTTGATGGGTCCAGCAGTGGAGGTATGCCCTCGTGGGGTAAGTCTCCATCAAGGAATTAAAGCTCATCTTCCTTGTCCACGACGTCATCCATGTGGACCGTGACCCCTCTCGAGGGCATGTCCTCGATGTCGCATAGCGAATCGGGCTGCCGTCGGATTGGGTCGAAGAGGAGAGCGGCATAGTGTCCCCAACCATGGACTTGCACATGGGGGGTGGCTTCCCTGACGATTCTGCGGAGTGCTTTAAAACTCTGAACGCATTTTCGTTGAAGGGCGCTCTGGTGGCCTGGCGACTCAGGGTGCTGGGCCACAAGGAGTGCGGCCGCATCGACCAGGAGACACTGCTCGCTGATTTCTTCGAAGTGCTCTCGACTTCTGGGGTACACCACCCGTTCGTAACGAAGGAGGAAGTGTGTCGCCCATAGGGTTCGACAAAAGCACCCCACTTCCTCAGGGGTAAGAGACTCCGGTACGCGGAAATTCAGCGCCGCCGTCGGCCAGAACTTTTCTGGGAAGTAATCCACTGCGAGAATACTCCAGATGCTCCTGGGCTCGGACTCAGGGTCTCGCCCTATGTTTCCCCACTATTCAACCGGGGGCGGCTAAGGGACCAGTAGCGGTACCGAGGTGGACCTCTGGGATAGTAAGCTCGGCGGTGGAGAATACGGAGAACGAGCTGACTGGCTGCTGAATTCCGGGCCATCCTCCGAAGAGTGAGGTGACCTGGCCACGATGTCACGATACGACGATCTGATAACCACAGCTTCCGGAATAGGAGCCGCGGCTACCAGAGACAGGTCGGGTCGTCGCTCTACCGTCGTTGTCCCCCAAAATAACTCTCTGTGATCTCTGGTAGAGGTAGAGGGCGCTTCTGGTGACAAAGGCAGTGATTGCGTGGTCGAGGCCTGCGGAATTCCCAAGATTTCTTCCTCTTGGATGTACCTGTGGAGGGAGATGGGAATCTAGTGGACCTCAAATTCCGGGAGAATGAGGCTAACGCATCTGGTTCCTTCCCTAGTCCTTGATACGGAGGAGCGGGGAGAAGGTTCCATCGCTGAATCGCATTCCGCTTCCGAGTCGGAGAAGCGGGCAGGTTTGATCTCCACCAGGGCCTTCCCAGGGTTCTTCTTGTGGCAGCGATGACCCACTCTCCTGCCCTTGGATGGCTCTTCGGGACAGGGATGACCCCTATCAGGCAGCCTCGGGGCGGCGCTGGCGTCGTGGCGGAGAGGCCCCCCACTCGAGATAGCCGGGGTGTGAGGGGCACCGGGGAAAATTTCTAAGGGTACATGGGGAGGACCTCCATGAACAGCACCCATATAGGCGGAGCCTCTGTTGGAACCGACAGGAGCATGTGGAGGACCTCCATGGTCGACGCGAGTGGAGCGAGGCTGGCCTTCATTCCTCGAGTTGCTGGGGCGAGGAGGTCCTTCGCCAGTTGCAGAGAGGACTTAGGGAGGTCCCCCACGTTGGAGAAGGACCGGATGGAAGGTGCCTTTAGGTTGGCAGTCTGGGGCAGGAGGATGGACTCCATACCCTGTATAGTGGGCGCGGGAAAGGTTTCTGCGCTGAGCGTCACTGCCGCGGAGCAGGTCTCCCTTCAGGATGGGGGTAGAGCAAGGCATGTCTCCATGACATAGTTCAGAGCAGGGAAGGTCCACGCTCTGTGGAGTAGTTGTACGGGGAGGACCTCCGTACAAGGTGACATTACCGTGGGTTATCTCACGGCGATCACCAATTGGGCCTGCAACCCGGAGAGTCAGCCCAGCCTGTCCGTGGGGCGGTTGGGGTCTCGATCCTGGTGGGGTGAAGGAGTTCCCCTGCCCAGTGTATGCAGGGGCTTCACGATTCACGTCGGCAGTGGATTGGGCCACTGTAGCTGTCGACATTGACGCGCCCGGGCGATCGTCCTCAGCCCGGGCTCGGCACTGACGCCGGGTCAGGCGAGCTGGTGTAGGTGGTGCAGGGACGTAGCCTGCCTACTCTTCCTGCGGGGCCAGATGGCGGCGCTAACGCGTCCTGGCGGGAGCTCTCGCCTAGAGCCCTTGGGTCGGGACCCTGAGCGGGCTGAGCCGGACGGCGCCCGCCTCTTCAGCGTAAGGCGAGGAGTCATCAAGGCGTTCCGGAGACAGGCTCCCGAAACGGTTGAATGTTGTGGTGGGGAGCAGGGGCTCCCTGCGCGGCCTGTTAGGGTGGCGTTAACGGTAGGGCCTGGAGGCCTCTAGGTCCAGGCGGGCCATATCCTGAGTTGGGATGACCGCCTCTTCCTCATACCTGCAAACGAGGTTGTTGATCACCCTTTGCTAGATGACCTCTGATGGGGAAAGGGGCGTGGGTGCCCCGTATTCCATGATGTGGCGGCTGTCGTGGCAGTAGGGGCGCTACGTGGGGTGTCCGTGATGGTGTTTCCCCTGCCCCTACGTGGGCGATGAGCAGACGGTGATCGCATCTCTGTAATAGTAACCTGGTTCCTGAGAAACGAAGGGATCAACTCATCAGTACTGAGAGGAAAAGGATCGACAGCTAGTTCCCCAGCGTCCTTCCATTCTCCACGTCTGTAAGAAGGATCCACGCCAACACGCTGCAGAACAGAGTGCCCCATGTTCTACTGCCCCGACTTCCGGTGTGTTTCACGACAGGCCCTCTATTTGCTTGGCGGGACCAGGCGCTGGATATCTGGATCCGGTGACACATCAATCTACTGGTGTCTCGAACTCTAATAATCTCCACATTGAGGAGAATAATTTCACGTCGGGTTCACCATTTCTGTTTCCGACTCTTTCGCCGGGGTGCGCGCGCTTATCCGTTCCGTCCGCAGAGGAGGACGCGTGACGCTCTGTTTCCCTGCATTCCAGATTTCAAAAGGTGTGCGGAATTCACTCCTTATTCAGGGACATCTTCTCCTTGATCGAAACGGGATGATGGGATGTCAGTTCTTCCTCCTGTAGATTCATCCTTAGGACTCTTCACCTAGTCCGGGTCTCCCTCATAGATTTAATACGTAGTTCGTGAAACTCTTCCTAATGCCATGTTTCCATGGACGCCGGTTAATTACACTGCTTCTGTTGGGACATTCCAAAGGGTCCAGTCAGGGTAGCAACCTTCGGTCAGGGTAGTAGTCACGTTGAGGCATCAGTAGCGTGTCTGGATGCTGGGGAACCTGGCATGTCTGTCTGTTATCCCTGGTCACAAGCTTCTCGAGGGTGTGGAAGCCCGAGGCATCCCACATCGAGCGTGGGGAATTATATGTCATAGACACATATCTGAGGTTTTCCTCAGCATCCCGTGCTTAACACAGGGTATGCTGCAAGTTTAACGTCTAGCGGAGACAGATCAACCCAACTAGAGCATTAGATAGGATAGATAGGATTGGGGGATCCTTCTTGAAGGGATGTCGATACCGGGGCCAACCCATGGGCGGCTGTGAAGAAGAGCGTACCGAAATGGCCCCACCAGGATAAGATGGTCCGGGTGAGAATCGGGATGGGCTGTATGTGGATGAATGAATTAGAGGGGGAATGAAATGGGACCATCGTAGGGGCGACAGGGAAGTTGGGCTTGAACCTTGAAGAGGCTTCCTACGTATCCCTGTGGCAGGGAATCAATGTCCGCGTAGTTCGGGATGGTGCCGGTAAGCTGACGCGAAGGTGGACCTTGGTCCGATGGATGTCGTCGGTGAACCAACGTGAAGGTGGACCTTGGTCCGATGAGTGGTGGGCTTGAGCCTTTGAAAGGCTTCCGACGTACCATGCCTTGACATGGATCAATGTCCTCGTAGTTCAAATTGTTTCATCGGTGAACTGACGTGAAAGTAGACCCATGGGTCCACTAATGGTGGGCTTGAACCTTGGGAAGGTTTCCTACGTACCATGCCTTGACATGGATCAAAGTCCTCATAGTTCAAATGGAGAATACAGTTTAACGTCATGCGGGACGGGGGTGAACCGACGTGAATGATGTCGGAACGACCGGATGGTGGGTTTGAACCTCGTAGCTGCTTCCTACGTACCATGCCTTGACATGGATCAAAGACCTCATAGTTCGGGTTAGTCACAACGGCTTGCTGTCGGACTGGAATTGCAGTTTAACATCATGCTGGATGTGGGTAGAACACGACGTGAATGATGATGAGTGGGCTTGAACCTCGTGGAGGCTTCCTACGTACCACGCCTTGGCATGGATCAAAGACCTCGTAGTTCAGGTGGGGCTTTGTCGGCGAACCGACGTGAAAGTGGACCTTGGTCCAATGAGTGGTGGGCTTGATCCTCTGGGAGGCTTCCTATGTACCATGCCTTGAAATGGATCAAAGAACTCATAGTTCAGGTGGGAATGGGTGTGCAGTTTAATGTTATGCGGGACAAAAGGAGGCATAAATTTTAACGTCATGCTGGACGAGGGAATGCAGTTTAACGTCATGCTGGACGAGGGTGAAACTCGACGTGAAAAAACGACCGAGAAATGTGGCTTGAACCTCTTGGAGGTTTCCTACGTACCATGCCTTGACATGGATCAAAGTCCTCATAGTTAAAATGGGATGGGTCGCAATGGCTTGCCATTGGACCGGAATGCAGTTTAACGTCATGCTGGACGAGAATGAGACCTGACGTGAATAAATGACGGATGGGCTTGAACCTCATGGAGGCTTCCTACGTACCATGCCTTGACATGGATCAAAGTCCTCATAGTTCACCAGGATGGGTCGCAATTGCTTACCATTGGACTAGAATGCAGTTTAACGTCGTGCTAGACGGGAATGAGACCCGACGTGAATAAATGACGGGTGGGCATGAACCTCATGGAGGCTTCCTACATACCATGCCTTGACATGGATCAAAGTCCTCGTAGTTCGCCAAGGGTGGGGGTCAAGGTCAGTGCTCACTCTAAGCTCACGTGAGTCATGATCGGTGTGAGAAACAAGAGGTTGCAAGGACTTGATGATCACGTCGCGAAGGGTGCGTCCGTGAGAAACGAAGAGGGGTTTACACGTTAGGCATCCCATGGTGCTGGAACTGACTCCAGGATGGAGGCCCATGGTGCGACAAAGCACGGGAAAGATGGACCTTGGTCCAATGATGGTAGGTGCCTCGTTCCCTATCACGCCCTCCACTGACCTTGGTAGTGGGGATGTACGGAGATGCAGAGGTGCAGCCATCCGTTGGGGAACTAGGGTCACCCGTCTCCTACGAACATACGCTACTCCGATAAGGAGGATATCATCCCTTGTGGATGGGTGATTCCATTCCCGTGGAGACGAGTGGTGTAAAAAATGTTCGACCTGGGGGGACCCTTTGTGAGGGAGACGAGGTTGGGTCACAGTTAAACGTCATGTGTTGAGGACGTGGTGCTTGGCAGTTTAACGTCCTGCAGCTCGGACGAGGTGGGTTCACTCCACACCCCTAGGACTTACATAACCGGTACCCTCTGGTCCTTGGGGAAGGGAAGGTACTAGTAAGGCCATGGTTAAGGGGGTTGTGGAACGAACCATCAAGGGATCCATGTTAGTGTGGCTATGAGAAGAAGCAATAGCCGTTAGCGTGCCTATGCGAAGAAGCATTAGGCGAAGCAACGCTACGGGTGGTATTGTCCATGGGACTTTGAAATCACATCGTGCAAACCTGGAAGGTCGCACGGGAAGAGGAATTGCTAAGAAAAGGAGTGTGCTTCGCGAAGTGGAGTGCCTTGGCCGTAGCATGGGGAATAGGTGTGAGTGGAAGGTGCTTCGCGAAGTGGAACAATGCTCGTGGAGCACTACCTCGTGAAGAAGAGGTGACTCGCGAAGCAGGGTCCTGCGAAGCAGTGTGCTTCACGACGTGTAGCGATCCTGCCTTAGCATAGGGATCAATAGCATGGGTTGGGTGTTTCGCGAAGCATAAACGCTCCGTGGCTGCCTGGGTTCCCTTGGGAATCCCCTTCCTCCAGGAATGACCTTGAGCTTCGCGAAGGGAATCCCTCTCGGAAGAGGGGCTCAAAACGAGACAATGCAGAGGCGTCTCGCGAAGTAGAAGTTACTCGCGGAGCTCATGATTCCCGGGGCAAAGAGTGATTCGCGATTCGGGAGAGGAGAAGATGAGAGTTTGGATTATCCGTCCTTGGGACTCAGGGGGGTCCAGTATTTATAAGGAAGGGGCGCCGCGAAGCAGAACTCGCGCGCCGCCTCCGGTGCTTCGCGGCGCGCTCGCGAACATCAACGTCATCAGTGGAGAATTACCACCTCCGGAGCATCGCGGCGGCTCACGAACGTCAAATGAGTTTGCGGAGGATTACCGCCTCTCGAGCTTCGTGGCGGGCTCGTGAACGTCAAATGCGTTCACGGAGGATTATCGCCTCTGGAGCTTCGTGAGGCCGCGAGGATCGGGGTTCTTCGCGTCGGTCCTTCGCGACGGTGCTTCGCGGCGGTGCTTCGTGAGGCAGCGTGCCAGCCTTCTTTTTTGTTCCTTCCTTTCATGCCATATTATTTTGGCGCCAACAATTACACATATATAATCACTAATAAGAAAATAATTATATTAATACAATATAGGAAAAACTTTTTTAAATTATTTTACTTAATCAAAATTATGAGAAATATAAGAATATATGTAAACATGATATTTTATTTTGATTTAAGATACTCAAATATAAGGGTCTTCATTGAAAATATTATAATTTATAATAATTTTAATGATAAATAATAAATGAATATAAAATCATTCCTCATATGTCAGATGATAGAATAGGTTAATGACCAAAAGTAAAAAAATAACAATACACTGCACAATTATGGAAACCTCTTCAGTATAAAGTGGAATTGGAGTAGATGAATCAATAATATCTATTTCCAAAAATCTTACAGAACAAAACTTAATAATATATTGATTTACAGAATCTCATTGATAATGTAAAATTCAATATATCACAATAGATTCATGGGGATCCCTAAAATGAAACTTATAGTACCTAGTCATGTTTTATTGAGGTGGTTCCAGATATGGATAGGATTGTTGGGAGAGTTGTGTATCTCTCATAACATGTGTAAGAATAAATGATAAAAGTGATTTCTTCTAATCCTATATTACCACAATCAAGTATCGTAAATCAACATTAAAATAAATTATTTGTTCTATAAATTCTTCTCCCATCGATGAAAAACCTACGGTGCGATGAAAAAAATAAAATATTATCCATCATTATACCCTCTATCTTGGCCAGGGTGTTCTTGATTTCCAAAATAAATAGTTAGAATATCCTTCTAAATATTAAGGATAAAGCTACCTTGTGTTATTTTCCCATTATGGATTCATGATGTAATATTATAAAATGTAATATTAAATACATATACTTATAAAATAATAATATTGAAAAAATGTAATGTTCAATTACATTCAATCTTATAACATATTTCATTTTTGGAATTGTTAATATATATTCCATTTTTTATCATGCCCTCCAATTATCATTGTTTATGATGATATTTACGATATATAGGGTCGAGAGGAACCAATTATGTATCTTTACATTACCTGCCTCTTAATTTGTAAGGTTCGAACCTAGGTGACAGACACCGATTCCAAAAGATGATTCCCAACATGAAATCAGGCATGCTTCCCCATATTCCATAGCCTACCAACTCACAACGAGGGTATAATATCAATTATGGGGAGATAATACCCTCTTTATTGATGCATCACATCAGTGGAAAATAACTAAACAGATACCGATTGATATAACCCTAATCAGAATAATACGAAAATCACATGATGAAAAACATAGGAAATACATAATCCAAAACAATATAGTTACAATTTTATTCCAATATCTTTCTACCATCAATATGGAAAAACAAGAATAAATAATGGCACTAAATTCTCCCATTAGGTTCCCAAACCACATCTCTATACCCCATTCACTCTACATCCCGACATAGCCATATAACACAATGATATTTCCTATTTCATGTAATGAAACCAAAAATATATTTTGGTACTGATCAAGAAACCAGAGTAGGGTGTGATTACAATTCAGTAGGACAGAAAAACGACTTCTAAAACAATATAATGTCAACAGTAGTCTATGCAGCTATGAAATAAATAAATAAAATCAATAAAGTATATAGTTTACATTTATCTTATTAAAAATTATCTAACCACACATCCCCCCATGTTCCTGAGATCTCCTGAACCAACCAATACCTACTTTAGGCGATGCTGGAGTATAAACCACTTCACATACTCAATTCAAAATTTATTCTAACACATGGGCATTAATTATTCATTTCAAATATATTTGTAATATAACTGAATGGGTCTATTGTCCAATGAAAATATTAGGGGTTTAGAAAGTAATGTATATCACTACATGGGTATTTGGAGCATCTTTTCATGTCCCACACGTCCTGGGTATTTGGAGTTGCAGTCCCTATCCAAAAAAATATTCATAAGAATGCTTTTGGGCCTAGAATGTCATGTTTATCACCCAGTGGGTAATTGGAGTGTCTGTCTTTGTGCAACACCCTATTTATCCATCAAAACAATATATCACATATATCACATCATTTATGGATAATAAATATTTTTATTAATATCACATGTAGCACAATATCTATAATTTCATATTCCCCAATTAATTATTGAAACTCAATAATTTAATATTCATACCATTCTGTTAATTAATTAATCACACCAATTCCCTTAAAAATTCTACAATTAATTAATCACATCAAGAATTTTATAGTCACAAAAATATCCATTAATTAATTCAATAATAAATAAATCCAATTATAAAAATTACGTTATAAAAATAATCTATATTATTTAATTTGGCAATTAATTAGTAATTTTTTTTCAATTACATAATCAAAAAATTATCCATTAATTAATTTAACAATTAATTATTCCAATTTAAAAATCCCAATTTCCACATAATTAAGTCCATAATTAAATATTCCAATTCAATCAATATTGTATCCCAATACTTAATTCAAAAAATAATTATTATAATTCATTCAATTTCATATTCAAAACTATTTATTTTAATTAATTCAACAATTAATTAATCCAATTCCACCAATCCCAATATCCCCAATTTCAAAATCTCTTAATTAATTTACTTACCAAATTAAATAATTAAAATTCAGAAACACAATTTATAATAATCCAATTTAATTTATATAGTTACATGCACATAATTGAACTCAATACCATTGTATTTGAATAACTAGCCACCTAAATAAATTTTTTGATCAGCGATCGCCCAAAAAATCCACAATTTCAAATAGATAGGTCAATGCCTAGAAAAATATCACAATATAGATCCAAAACCAAGATCCACGGTAAAAAAATCACAATTAAACAACCCTAGTTCAGGATTTTAACCATTTACATTGTTGGATAAAAAATATCTCTTTTATCCTTAAAGAGGATAGAGAGATAGATTGTTCATTTCAAGAAGAATCCGCATAACCTGTGAGGTGTAGATATTCGATATGGGATTAGAATCAGAAATTATGGTGGTTATAGGGTCTCAAAATAAATCATAGATACTCATAAAAGGATAGATAATTTTTAGGTTCGACCTTGGGATCATTATCATTTAATAATAGGTGTTTGGGAGTTTAAAAAAACTCATGTTAATCAAAAACCAATGAATAGTTTGTTGGGAAGTGTTTAAGATATTCCAAAGAAAATTATATTAACCAAGAACCTCTTATAGGGGGAATGATTTCTCATAATAGTGTGCACATATTGACAAGTTGTGCACCAGCCTATTGAATCCATTATATTTTAGCTTACACAGTTTGTAAGGATGAGTGCACGGTTTTGGAAAATTGTGTCTCAACTGTGAACTCCATTTTTCCATTCCAATTTTCTCTAATTTTCAGGAAAATTAACCCAAAGTAAAACCCAAATAAAATTTTCTGAAAACAAGGAAAATGTTTTCCTATAAATGAGCCAAATTCATCTCTATTAAAGGATAAGATCCTACAATCTCCCCATTTAATAATAGCTCGTCATCGATCAGTATATCCAAACATCTATATGATTCTAAGTGAAAAAATTTTAGGCCACTGACACTATGTTTTTTAATCTTGTTCCCACATTTCCTCCTTCACATTCCCATGTTCCCACAATAACCAGATTAATGATATATTTTTTCCCATAAAACAATCTCACTATGATCCAACAGATGTATCAAATTATCCTCAAAGGTCACATCTATATCAAGACCAATATAAACCAAATATAACATATGAAAAGTTTTCGGATGATATAGTTAATGTTTTGACACCTAAATAATATCATACATAGAACTTTATCTCTGTGACATAGAAAATTGGTACACCATTGGAATAATTCTCTCTCCATTCTCAAATAGACCAACGTACATGGGTTCAATATTTCCTTGTATATTTATCATATATTGAACCAATCTAAGAGACACACGAAAGAAAACATGGTCACCATATGAATTATACAGGGGTGAAAATATTTTTTTTTGTATTATGATACATTCCCAAGCACTTGTGAATCACATGAAACTGCTCTGACGTCTACTGCAATAAAATTGGTCCCAACAACTCTAACCCACAAGCCTCCATTCAACAAATAGGTGATCTTCATGGACTACCACAAATATCCTTGTATGGATCCATATAAATAGTTTACTTATTAATAATTTTTTACGGGAACATCTATATATATTGGTTCTTCTCCCAAGACCCAATGAATCCAAGGACACATGCTTAAAGCATAGCCTATAACACTAGTATCTTACTCTCAAACATCCCATCTATTTTTGGGAAGAATTTTGTTCTTAGTAAAACCTATGTAGCATGTTCCCTAGGTAATCCCATCCAGAAGAATGAAGCAACACATGAGTTTCGTTAAAAAAATAATATTTTGTGGCAATGTATATATATGGATTATTTAATAAACATACATATACCCCAACCACTCCTCTGATAATGTCTCTCATAATGAAAATAAATGAGCCAATTTTTCCAAATATTCCACAACCAAAAAATAATGTCATTCTTCTAAGGGGTTCTCGAGGGACCCACCATGAATTCTATGGTCACATCATCCCAATTAAATTCCAGCATGGGAAATGTATTTAGTAAACCTCGAGGTTGTTGATTCTCAGACATCACCAATTGATATATGTAACATTGTTTCAAAAACCCTACTATCTCCTTTTTATGCCCAACCACTAAAATTGTCATCGTAGGTCACTATACATTGTGGTTACACCGTGAGGCACCACCCACATAAAGAAATGAAATTATTGAATCATAAACTACTACATACTCGAAGGCAGAACAACATGATTCGTGACATAGATATTCTGATTCTCATCTATGGTATTATCTACATGTGAATCCCTACATTATTTGCCTTCCCTTAAGGAAAAAAATTCTTGATCCTCAATATTATTATCCGTAATACCTCTCAAAATTATAAAATTATTTGAAATTAATATTAGAGTCTTCTTGTCATGACCCTCCTAAGTCACAACATGAATCTTAGCTAGAAATTACATCATTCTCCAGTGAGCAGTAGTCTCCAAAAAATCTAGAGTTTGATAATTCATTCTTAGAGCATCTTCCACACTTTTTCCATTCCTGTTCATATAATCTAAATACACAAAAAATAAAAAATATACTAAAACCATGTAGATTTACATATAGTAATATATATCTCTGAAAATAACTACTTTAACTTCTTATGATTAGTATACATTGTGAGATTCTTTCCCATTAAATAATTCTGCCAAAAATCCAAAACCTAAACCACTAAAATTCACTCAGGGTCTTTCATTGGGCAGTTTCTTTCATGTGTCCTCAATTTCTTAGACCAATACACCTTAAAAATATATTACTACATCTATATTTCTCCAATCCCAATCTTTGAATCCTCACAACACACCATATACTCCACACCTGGATCAGGAAATAAAAAGATTGGTACGGTTTTCAAACACGTATTCGACTGCATGAATGTAATATCAAATGATTCATATTATTCAATCCATAATCTATTTTTTTGAAATTGATATTTAGTTCATATAAACAAAAAATTTACTAAATGAACCTATTATAATATCCACCCAACCCTAGAAATGTACAGATATCAAAAATGTTCTGGGGTTACTCCCAATAAACTTTTCCAACACCATCTTTGTGACCACTAACACACCTTCCTCTGAGATTATGTGACCCAAAAAAGTGTACCCGCTCAGAAAATAATTGAAACATAAATATATTTGAATATAGTGTATTATCTGTCAGTGTACTTAGGATTATGCCAATATATTAGGAATGATCATCGTGATTTTTGAAGTACACCAAGATATAACCCAGAAACACTACCAAAAACTGATCTAGGTACGAGTCGAAGATTCTATTCATCATGGATATAATAATTGTTGTTGTGTTCATTTGCCCAAATAAAATTACATGGTTCTCATGAAACCCATGTATTCCACTGAATGCATTACACAATATATTATAAGGTAGAACTATAAACTAATGTTACATAGATCTCAAGTCTATATTGGAGAAAAACAAGATCCCCTCAATTGTTCAAACTAGTCGTCGATATGTGGAAGAGGATACCGATTCCTTATTTTCATCTCATTTTACTTTTGGTAGTAAAAACTTAATTGAAGACATCCATCATCCATCTTGGAAAAAAAACTGGTGAACCCCTTAGCGGTATACTCTTATAGAGAAAACCCTTATCTATCAACACTTCTAGGGGAGTCTTGATCCCTTGATGCTCTCCAGGATCCATTTGAAATGGTGGAATGGAAACATGCACACCACACGCACAACATCAATTATGAATTCCATATCTCTCTCTGGTGGAATCATACAGAATTTTTCAGGAATAAAATCCTAAACTTTATTCACTATGTTTTGAAGTATATCTTTTTTCACAACCCCATTATCTTAAAAAAGACTAGAAACCTAGGCGGTGAGCTCCCTCAGTTGTTGAACATGCCTTGTATGACACACTTGGAGATCCCATTCCACATTTTTAATATAATTATCACCAATATGAGACATAAAATTCACTCTCATATGGTACCAATTAATGGTGACTCAATATGCTCCCAACCAGTCCATACCGATAATTAGGTCAAATCCTGACATGCCAATGATGTAACAATCCCACAGAAAATGATAATCCACAACCTCATGAAAACACCATTAGCACAAAAAGATATCTCTAGAAAATACTCGCAAATGTGTATCGATCATCAGTACCCTACTCAAGATATCTTCCAAAAATATCAAACCATCCACATGTTGTGTAGAAATAAGTAATCAGAAGTTCCATTATCAAATAAGGAACTAGAGAGCGAAGAAGCTATAATAAGATTGCATCATACATCCGATGGTCCAGCCTCCCTATCGACACGAGTATGTTGAATGGAATTTAACCTTACTACCACACTTCAATGTTATGCAGTCTAAGTCTCTAAAGTTGCACCACCTTTATGGTATGATAATTATTTCCTAGCATCGCCTTGCCCACTGCCTCTACCGCTATGGACAGTTGATCTCCAACATCCAAACTGATTAGGTGTAGAATAAAACATTGTTTCACTGTAGTTATTCCTAGCGCCTCTATAATTACCCATCAATTGTGGGTTCCTTAATATCCTCTATAAAGGTCCCTTAATACATCAGGATCGACACTCTACTTGTGGTCAGGGATAATGGATATGATATAGGCCCAAAATAAAACACTATTGGAAAATATAATGGGTATGATATTGTGTACCAGATCATTCCCCCTATCCCCTCTTCATCCAAAAACTCTAGTCGTCATTATTATAACTACATTTCCTTCCCTTAGATGTAATACATGTTAACTATCTAGTAGAAACCACTTGTCCCTTACTAGAATCCTCTTTCTGGTTCCCCTAAAAAATGAGATCCTAATTCCACACCTCTGGAAACGTCTTTATCCTAAAGATATTCACCTTGGACCAAATTTAACATTTATGCCCATCAAAAAACCATTTTTATAATATATCCTCATATCATTCAAATAGATTAATAATGAACTAAAAATGAAAACAAAACATAGTATAGTCCATCATAAACATATTCCCTGAGTTAATCCCATGAACTATGCTACCCTCTCATGTCTTAGTGTCTATGGATAAAATTTCTCCAAGGACATATCCTTAATTAATTTCTATGACTTATCCTATTGATCCTCATCCGATGTCTAAAATATCCACTATAACTTCTCTTGACCATGTAAAATATAAGCTACCTGCTTGAAAATTTTCTCAGTATATGTCTTTATATGGTCCAGTATAGTCTGGATAGACTCAATCCTGAACTCAGCTACGTCAGGTCAACACTCTATAGTGAAATTAAGAGGATGATTCAAGTGGAACTCCATATACAGATTAGATTTGTTTTTCAAAACCCTCCATCAGACTCTTTTGATGAATTGTAATAACTGAGAAAAAATCTATCAGAACAGATCTCCCACTTCCTCACCTAGCACTATCGATGCATTAGGTTCCACTACTAGAGGAGCATCTCTAAACATGTATTCATGTTTTCTTCTCAAAAACAATATCAATGGAGTCATATCTCTACAATGATAAACACAAGTCTTAGGACACATAAAAGAATATTAACATTATTAACCATAGGTATTTAAAAATGCCCATAACAAGTCATTCCCCCTTTTTCCACCACACGGTCAACCCTAAATCTATATCACTACACATAACCTTCATATAACTACGTTATGGTAAAAAAGGGTACAATAATTCAAAATATTCTAGTTTATCATTGGACACCCATTCATTAACAATTATCATAATTTTAGAGCATTCAATTCCATATTAGGAACCCTTTTCATTTCAATTTAACATGCAATAAAAAAAAATTCAATTTTAACAACTTACCCAAAACCCATTTTCATGTAAATGACAAAAATAATGCATGTATCATTATAATCATGAGCTCTTAGAATGATTCATTCATAATCAATTTTTATTCCATACTGAGTCATGAGTCAAATATCATAAAATCTCATAAATAACAATCAAATCACACAACAAGTACATCAATCCAGGTGAAATAAGATAGAGTATAACAACACACATCAATAATAATAATCCAACCCTAGGTTACAGGGATTTTACCCTCAAAAATGGGGTATCCACTCCCATGAATGAGGTATTATACAATACCTAACTCATCTTATTCTCCTATCTACCATTAGAAAATAGTAAGAAAATTTAAAATAAAAGAAACCACCTTTTAAACTCCAAACCCAGGTTCCAAATGCATATGCCCAGATCTAGATGGCTATGTGACCTAAAGACGACCTCCTCATTTTCTTGAGGCTTTTGACTAGCAGTGAGGGAGTAATTTTCATCATGGATAGACTATACCCTATTTACCAAATTATCAAAATAAAAAAAAATGAAATAATCAACAACCAACAGATATAACCATAACTAGAAGAATACCAATATAACATGCTGACCAAAATAAGAAATTAAAAATCCAATACTAAATAGTATGTATTTAATGGTAATATGTGTTAAGTGTCAATATCAAACCCCATAATAAATAAATACATTAATGAATCATGAGAGGGTTCTGAACCAGACCTAGTTCCCTGCTCTATGGTCTATCCTAACTATGTCATCTAACACATGTGTCATTCCCTTATCATGTATTTAAACCATAAAAACTAATCATGTAATGACCAGTAAGCCTGTGTAGGTAGTGAGTACAACTCATTAGGACACCACCAATGGTTTCTAAAACAATATCTATTGACTAACAGTGTATGATGTTTTATAAATCACAAATAAAAGCAATAAATTAATCAGTTCAAATTTATCTAATTACTATTTATTTTAACACATAACTCCCCTAGGTTCCTATGGACATCAAAACCAACAAATACATGATTCATCTTGTCGCATAGTCTAATCCAAATCACATACACAATTCGCAATTCCTTCTAACCCATTGTCATTCATTATCCTTTTCATTTCAATTCATAATATCCCAAAATGGATCTATATTATAATTCCAATCTCATAGGAATAGAACATTGTTTCTAGCACACTAGGGGTATTTGAATATCAGTCCATGTCCCACACCTCTTGGGTATTTGGAACATCAATCCCCATCCTATAAAAATATTCACAAACCTAAATTTGGGCCCAGAATGTCATTTCTAAAACCCATGGGGTATTTGGGCATTACTATGTGTCCCATACCCTATTTCTCACTCAAACACATATATCACATACATCACCTCAATAAAGGTTAATCAAAATTAACCTTATTAACACATGTAGAAAATATCATGACATTCATATTCATAAATTAATTAATGAAACTCAAAAAATATCATATTTATATCATTCCATTAGATAATTAATCCCATCTCATCTATTAGTTAATTAAATAATTAATTTATCAAATCATAGATATTATAATCAGAAAACTATCATTAGTTAATTCAAAAATTATTAATCCAATTCTATAATTTACATAATCTAAACCATATCCAATTATTACTTCAACAATTAATTAATTCAATTTTTTAAATTTCACAAGTAGAAAATTATCCATTAATTAATTTAACAATTAATTTTTCCATTTTAGAAATACCAATATCCAAATTATTAATTCAAAAACTGATTATTCAAATTAGATAAATTTAATATCACCCTAAGGAATTCAATAATTAATTTTTCAAATTCAATTAATTTAATAGTCCAAACAATTATAATTAAATAAATAAATAATTAATTAATCCAATTCAACAAGATCAATATCACCAATTCCACAATAACATAATTAATTAAATTTAAAAATTAATCAATTTAATTTAATAAAATCAATTCTTGATCACCACTTATCCAATCTAAAATTACGTATATGTTATGGAAACAAGACTTTGGGATTTGAATAATAGACCACCTACCTCAATTAATTGATGATCGATCACCTAACAGAAATCCCCAAATTTAAATGGATATGTCAACCCTGGGACAACTATCATAATCTAGATCTAAAACAAAGACCCAATATCAAACGAATCATGATATTATAACCCTAAATGTAGATTAAACCATTACCAAAAGTGGATAAAACATCCCTCCTTTATCCAAACTGAAGAGTAGAAAAGATATATATCTGTTCGTGAAGAAACTAGTAAACTGGGGAGTTAAATATCTTCAATTTGTGAATTAAAACGCCAAGAAAGGAGGTATTATGGGCTAGGAATCCAACAAGGATCCTCCAAATACATCATATAATTTTTGGGGTAAATATAGGACTGAATAGAAATTAATACAAGGGATCAAAAATTTAAAATTATATTTTCATTGTAATTAAACACCCATCCATGTTTTCCGGGGAAGGTGAGATCTGTTTTCCAAACCGTGTGACTTAAATATGCGCCTCTTCCAAAGGTTGGGAACATTTATCCATTTAGGGAATGTGGTTTGACCAATAGTGTGACCACCATGTGAATCCCCTCTTTTTGGGATTTCATTTTTTTGGGGCTAAGTGCCCAATATGATAAAACCATGCACTAACTATGAACTTCCCTCTTCCTATCCAATTTCCACTAATTTTCACCAAGACACACCCAAAAAAATTGTATCAGAATTTAAAAACAAAAAGCAAAATATTATCTATAAATGAACATAAGAGAAATTCCAATATTTTTCGGATCTTACATAATTCACTATATTTTTTTGCAATAATATTATCATATAAAAAAGGATACCCTACACATGATAATGAATGTGGGCATAAATTATGAGGGTGAATCTAATAGTGGGATTTCTAGGAGGCCAATTATATAATAAATAACAAACATGTTATAATGTAAAAAAATTTAATTAAACAAATAATCATGACTATGAAAATAACATACCATAAAAGCTATCTCCTATCAACCATAGAAAAACTTCTTCTAGGTCTATGTATCTCTACAAACATACATAATGCATGGGTCATGAAACGTTTCATTCTCAAACATATAAATTGATGTAAAATTTCTCTTAAAATAATTTTATTTTTTCTACAGATTGAAACCTATTCAAATTACTTTTATTAGTGGAATTATAAATGTAATATATAATTAAATAACGTAACTAAATATAAATATATAAATTAATTAGTTTATTAAATAATTATCCTAAAATGTCATTTTATAAACATGTATTTCCTAAAACATGTGGAATTTAGGTCTGTTGGGATGTTGTACTCTGCAAAGTTAATTATTACCCATTTCTCTCCACATGTGAGTAAATTATTCTGTAAATGTGTAATCTTGCACCAAGAATCATTGGATACTATCTTCTATAGAGGGGAATATGATAGTCACATAATTTTTGGAAATATATGTTTAATTTTATTAAATAATTTTTCTACTATGCATATATATTTAAATGAAAATACATACCTATCTCGGATATCCAACCATTGTTTCAACCAATGTAAAAGATTTATACTTCCACAAAAAAGCATGTATACATGGATTTGATTAAAATTAAATAACTATAATAAATTAAATATTTATTGATTATAATATAAAACTAAATATGGGATGATATGTTTTTCAGTCAAAAAAATGTGAACTAATATTAGTGTATATTAAAATAAACATTAAATAAAATGAAATAAATGATTATAAAGTAAAAATATATACTTTTTTAGGTCATAAATGTTTTATAAATAAATAAATAATATATATAAAAACATAAATATTCATACAATGTTGAAAATTATAAACAAATTTCAAATTAACATTTTATAACTGAAAAGGATGAATATAAATAAAATAGTAACCATAAAATGATAAAGAAAAAACATTCAACAAAAAACTGGATATCTAAATATTATTAAATTAAATAATATTAAAAACATGTAGTAATTATAAATATCTATATATTTAAAAATAAGAGTTTGAAATTATTGATTTTAACTATAATTGTTTCATAATAAAATAGATTGCATGTTTAATTAAGAGATTATTTTAGTGTTTTCTAATATCCAATTTATGTGATCATTTCATATTGAATGAAAAATTTCCATGTCATCATAATTTTTATAATTGGGTAGTAATGTAATAAATAGAGAAATATTAGATTATTCTTCAACAGCAGAAATATTCTCATCATCCACATGAAATTTCATTCCTAAAAAAATAATCAGGGATCAATAATTTAATGGGTAAAAAAATATAATATTGTTTTCATTCTTCAAAATTATAATTTATTTGTCCTCGGAATTAAATATTTTCAAATCAATAAGTATAAATCAATAATCATGAATATTCACACAAAAATCACAATAAAACTAGTTATATTTAAATTAAAATACCTAAAATTTTGTATAATAAATCTCCCATATGTTGTTGACAACTCAAAAATATGATGTCGATACAAAAATTTTTACTTTCTTTAATTACTTGAACAAATTACTTATTTAGTGACAACCATTACTCCACTATTTTCATTGGAAATTATAATACACAATTTTTTTCAAAAATGAGTAAAATTTAGTATCAAAACCTAACCACATAATCATATTAACACATGGTCCCCCAACAAACCATTTCATTGAATCTGGTTAAGTTGATGAAAAAACATTCTTCTTAAACCATCAAAAAATGTTTTTTATATTCATTTATCCCAAAATTTTAATTTTTTCTTGGATATCATACCTTTAATACCATAATATGTGATGATACATATGGGTGAACATAATTAATATTTTTCAAAATATAAAAAATGTGTAGATATGACTTCATCACATGGAATTAACATTAATTTTACTCTATGAATCCATTTACCTTTATTTTCAACTATAAAATGTCATGATATTTGAATTCCAACATGCTCCAATTCAGATAAATAATTATTACAAAATTTAATTACCAGTTTATACATATATATTTATTTATTATATATGCCTTTGGTCAATGTAGACTATTAACATATCCCATAAAAATTTTCATATCTACTTTAGAAGGATACATCAAATAATAATAAAATAGACCAATATATTATTTTCTCTCATAGAAACTAAATTAATATATGAATAATTATATAAATAAATTATGGTAAAAAATATATGTGTTGTTGAAAAATTATGAGTGAAGCTTCATTATCCAACAAGAATAAAAACTATCGATCTTTGGATTCGTTTCAAATTGATTTGATAAAATAGAATAACATAATTATATACTTCTGGATAGGTTTTGGAAATATTTTTGGGAATCAAATTAGTAGAAACTATAGAATCCCTAAATGAAAATCATGAAATTTCATACCCATAAACATTAAATCCTTATATTATTCTAGTATTTTTACAATTTTAATAAAAACCATTCGGTAATATAATATCATGAAATAACTGAATAAAATTTATCTTCTCACTCATATTTAATATTTGGAAATCCAATAGAAAATATATTTTTTCCCTTTCACTCTTGGATCTTAATCCAAACCCATTCCAATGGTTTCTAAGTGTAGTCTTTCTTATAATAAAAATTTTTGATTTCCTTTTATGTCAAACAATTCTCCAACTAGACTATCATAAATGTTTTTATAGACATCCATAATGTAACGAACCAATGTTTTTCAATGGAAATTATCTTCTTCTAATTATGTCATAAAATCACATGAAAACACAACATAATTATCTATTAAGTTCTAAGTGACATCTAATAATATTTTTTCACTTATATGTTTTGAATTTTGAAAATTCGAAACACACTGTTGTGTTCAAGATGATTTTTAGACTCTAGTAAAACAAAACAAACAGTGAATAGTAACCTACCCTTATGAATAATAACATACCCTTATGAATACTAATATGACCCTTATGAATAGTAAATAATCAAACTTAAGAGTAACTTTATCCATGAATAATTAAATAAAATTTACACATCTTAGAAAGTGATAATTTTACCTTAGTAAACATTTTGGTATTTTGTAAGTCATAAATAATTAATTATAATTACTTAATTAATTTAAAAGAAAATTTGTTTTCCTAAAATGTGTTCATAAATTATTAAATCAATATGTTATTGTTTTTAGAAAATTTTATAATACCCTACGTAATTTTTGAAAGCACTATAAAATTAGTTTGTATTTTAAAAACTATTTTTTATGTAAGTTTTGATTTTAATTAAATATTAAATTAATCATATTTAGAAAAATATTTTTGAAAAATGGACTTCATTTTTGGACTCTACTTGTTGAAAAATGGTTGGGTTAAATTTTTGGGATTTTTCTAAAATACTTGATTTTTTAGTGAATAGTAAAATACATTAATTTAATGTATAAATACATTATAATTAAAACCCACTATGAATGACATCACAAGTGATGTAAGCCCCCAAATATCAAACTTAAATTCATTATTTACTATTATTGTTCATGGATTAAGAACTATTCCTTGTCTTAGGAGAAATTAATAAACTACTGAATTTTATATTAAGGAAACCCCTCTCCCCTCCACTATAAAAACCACCCTTCACACCCTCATTTTTTTACAAATCTCATGATCCAAGACTCCTAGAAAAACTTCCCAAACATCCTTCCTATACAATCTCCCATTTTCAAGAGCTTCTGGTCTCATCAAAATACCAATCCTAGCTTCCTTAAGGAGGATCTCAAGAGGAAGATTTAAGAGGTAATCTCTCTCCCTCTTCTCCTTTGATTTCATTTCAAGTTCAAGTTCATTTCATGATCTCGCTCCACCTATCTAAATCTAAATTTTACTTTAACTCTGTTATTTTACATTTACGGTAATGTTATGATGCTAATTCGATATTATATCATCCAACCCTTTTTCCCTCTTCCTTTTATTTTTTTAAAGAGAATGTTGTTTGTGAGGTGTTAAATTATCACCTTCAAGAAGGCCAGGCTTTCTTCTTCCATTTCTACCATCAGATCTATTCATGAAACCATTTTTATGGTTGAACCAGAATATTTTATATGTATTATTTCCTATTTTATGTTTGGGAAATAACCTATGGCCATATTACAAAGTGATAAGTTAAAAAAATTTCATTGTGATCGAAAAACCGCCCAAATTAACCCAAATAATCATCATTTAATTCTTATCAAATGACTCATCCACATGGATATAATATTATTCATTATATTATCATTGAATATCCTGTAATATCATTAATAACATGTAATATCAGTTTTGTATGTTTACCCATGTTCTACCCAAACTTCAACTTAACAATACAAGTGAACCACTTAAGAAAACCATAAAAACAAACATTCCTGAATAATGTTGTTAAACTCTATAACTCATCCAAAGGCACATAAAATAACTTAATGAAACCATAATGAACCATATTAATGTATAATATGTTCTGGATTTCGAATTATTTAATATAATTTCATTATACAAAATAATAAAGAGAAGGAATCATTTAGATACAATGTAGGGGGAAATTATGGAACCCAACTTTCATCCTTCAAGTTCTCCCCCTTTCACTCCTTTTGATATGGTTAATCCATAAAAATATTTTTTTTCATCACTTTATTTCCTTCTCTAGAAAATACATGTTTAACTATATTGTTTTAGGTCAAACAAAATGTTTTCTAAAAGAACTATTCTTTTAAGGACTCACCTTTTACTTCTCATTCTGGTTTGATGGTTCTTGTATCAAGTATGTTTTTCCCTCTTTGTTTTGGGAACCCAATGTTTATGAATGTGTTTTTATGAGATGAAACCCATTACATTCCATGGGTTAGTTTTTTTTTAATTTTTGATGCATTTTTTATGTAGAAAACATGATAATGTTAATGTTATGATGTGACAGGTGCACCAGGAATTATATAGCACAATATGAATGTTTCAAAGAGAAGGGTGCACCCAGAATTGTACAGTGCTCCAATGAATTGGGTAAAGTGATTAATCTCATGAGTAAATGTGAAATGATGAATAAAAAACATGCTATCTTGATTCACAATTATTTGTGTTAGTTAACCACTAAGACATGATGTTACATTTTTATGCATTGCCACAATTCAAGTCTAGTATTTATGCTTCCTCTCATATTCATGATCTTTTTCCCATGTTATGTTTATGCTCACCCCATGATATATTGTTTTTATCTATCCTATTATTGGGCTTCTATATCACCCATTTTGATGTATATCCTCATGTGTATGCATGTACTATGGAGAGGACAAGTGCCAATAAGAAGCCAGAGGATACGAAATTAAATAAATGTTTAAGCTTGATTTTATATTTCTTATATATGGTACTAGTTTGAACATGAAACTAAATCATTTTATCCTATATGTGTAATAGTATTATGTTATTTATCATTAAAATGATGTAATAGTAATTTATGAAAAGGTTGGGTCGCTATAGTTAGTATCAGAGAAAAGGTTTAGTTAATTTGGGAATTAGGATTAGTGAACTCTAGAGAAAACGTCAACCATGAGACTAAGTAAAATTATTCACACAAGAAGTGTTACATAGGGGTCCCATATGTTATGATGATAGTATAAGTTATTAAAATTAATATGTTATTTATTAATGTCTTGTTTACTTATGTTTTGTTCTAACCTTTTCTATTTTATAAAAAGGTGGGAACTAGGTGAAATTAGGCCTAAAACTCGTGCGAGGGCCAATGCAATGATTTCCTGAATGACATACCTAATGATTTGGGAGCTGGAGTTCAGAAATTCATGGCGATTAATACCCAATTATCTCATGTTATGAAAAATAACCATAATAATGGGGAACATCCTCCTTCACCAAAGAGGGAGAAACTAGTTATCGAATGTTTTATGCAGCAACGACCACAGAAGTTTAGTGGATCCTCTGATCCACTAGTTTTAGAATAGTGTGTCAACTCCATGGAGAAGATCTTTTTTGTGCTTTACTATTTTGAGATGGATAAGGTGACTCTAGATGCTTATCTTCTAGATGGAGTTGTCGATCAATGGTGGTAATTAATTAAGAACACTGAACCAATGGGATGAAATTAAAGAGATGGATTGGTAAGCCCTTAAGATAATATTTCTTAATAAGTATTTCCCACGAACTCTTCGTACGAATATGGAGAGATAGTTCATAAAGATCAAGAAAAAAGAAGGAGAATCTATCTCAACCTGTGAAACAAATTTGAAAAGGCTTGAAAGGTATGATTCGGGTTTTGTTATCAACAATGATAGAAAAATTGATAGATTCTTTAGTGGATTAAAACCACACCTTCGAAAGGATCTTGAAATTCAAGACATTGGGAGTTATGAAGAAGTTGTTAGATGTGATCTCAAAGTGGAGATGGAGTTTGGAGAATGGTCTTATGGATATGGGGATAATAAATAAAAGATGGAGATTCAATCCGGTCAATCTAGTGATAATGGTGGGAAGAAAACTCAAAGACCCACATGCAAAAAATGTGGGAAGTTTCACTATGGGAACTGCAGTAAAGGGATGGGGAAATGCTACAAGTTTGTGAAAGAGGAACATCATGCTCATGAGAGTCGAAAAGACATGAAAATGAAGGAAAATGTATCAGAATAAAGGAGAGAACCAGCCATGGTTGAATTCTACAACTTCAAGGGGCTAGGGAACTAAACAAGCCAGTGCACTAAACCTCGAGTTCTCGAGGGTAATCAGCGTCAGCATCCAAAAAAGCCAAATGAACAAGATAAGGATTATTCAATCACTACTGGATAAGTATAGAAAGATAATGAAGTCATACAAGGCACACTTCTTATTCACTCAAGAATTAAAAATGAATTATTTGATTCTAGTTCTATTTATTCATGTATCTCTTGCAAGTTTGCTAGAATTATAGAATCGAGCCCCGAAACCTTGATGTAGAGATATTTGTAAAAACACCAAGTGGTGCAATAATTGAAACCCAAGTGTTTGTCTCTTATCCTATTGGAATATGTGGGAATATTCTTCCTGAAAATCTAATAATACTTCCCTTGGTGGAATCCGACTCTATAATGGGAATGGATTGGCTCTCGTTACATAGATCACATATCAACTATCGGGAAAAGGAAATAACTTTTCATATTCTGAACCATCCCATGCTGCTCTACAAATGCCTGGAAGATCAGGAATGTACTTTGAAAAATCCTTCACTGGTGTGGGTGTTGATTCCCTATGAGGAAGCATACCTCGCCCAAATGGTTGAGTTAAAGGAAAGTGACAATCTTTAGGAAATTCCCCTCGTGAGGGAATATGATGATGTATTTCCCGAAGAGTTACCTAGAATTCCCCTAGATCGTGAGATGGAGTTCTGAATTGAACTCATACCTGGAGTAACTCCTATCTCAAAGTGCCCCTATAGGATGGCTCCTATAAAACTAGAGGAGTTAAACAAGTAGCTGCAAGAGCATATGGACAAATAGTTTATATGCCCTTGTGTATCACCTTGGTGGGTACCAATACTCTTTATGAAGATGAATGATGGAACAATGCGGTTGTGTATTTATTATCGAGAACTCAACAAGATAACCATGAATAACAAGTATCCTATTCCAAGGATTGATGAAGAGTTCGATCAGTTAAGAGGAGATCAAGAATTCTCAAAGGTAGATCTTCATTCTAGATATCATCAGGTAAAAGTGAAGATGGAAGATATTCAGAAGACTTCCTTCTGAGCAAGTTATGGGCACTATGATTTTCTGGTGATGCACTTTGTACTTACTAATGCCCCTCCAATCATCATGGATTTGATTAATAGAGACTTTAGACCTTACCTCAACAAATTTGTGGTAGTGTTTATTGATGATATTCTCATCTACTCCAAGATCAAGGTGGAACATGAAGAACATCTAAGACTTGTGTTGGTGACATTGATAAAGGAGAAGTTGTACGCCATGTTTAGAAAGTGTGAATTTTGGATGAATAAAGTCATATTCATGGGACATGTGATCACAAATGAAGGAAATTCTATGGATCCTTAAAAAAAGGCGATTGAGGAATGGTCCAGACCCTTCAGTGTCACAAAAATCTGTAGATTTCTTGGATTACCTGGGTACTAATGACATTTTTGAGAAACTTCTCATGATTTTCCATCCCGCTAACTATGTTAAGAAGGAAATGGGTAAAGTATTTCTGGACAGAAGAATGTTAGGGAAGCTTCAAGGTTCTAAAAAGAAGTCTTATCACTGTACCAGTACTCACACTACAGAAAAGTGGATTATTTTTTTGATACAAAGTGATGCTTCAAAGAAAGGCTTGGGTTGTGTACTCATGTAAAATGAAAATGTGATAGCCTAAGCCTCACGAAAGTTGAATATCCATGAACTGAACTACCCAACACATGATATAGAGTTGGAAGGCATGATATTTTTCCATGAATATATGGCGGAACTACCTTTATGGTGAGAAGTGTGACATATACACCGACCACAAGAGCCTAAATTATATATTCAAACAAAAAGAGCTCAACATGATTCAATGGGAATGGTTAGAGATAATAAATGATTATTATTACCCTATTCACTATCATCCTGGAAAGGCGAATAAGGTAGCTGATGCACTAAGTAGAAAAGAACCTTATACTCAATCCATGTTACAGATTGAGAAAGACCTTATCTTCTTTGGATATGCATTGAATGGATTTGGAAATCATAAGGGCAGGGGATACATCCTACCTTTCCCATATGATTGCACAACCATCCATCCAAGAGAAGATTAAGGAAGAACAAAGGGATGATGTGGAGATACAAAAGAGGGTGAATGTAGTAAAACAAGGGAACCTTCTAGAGTTCCATATTGACGATGATGGTGTGATTCGGTTTGGAACACAACATTGTGTTCCTTAATCACCTGGTATAAAGAAGGATCTCTTGGATAATTCACATAGCTCAATATTTTCTATCCATCCTGGGAGTACTATGATGTATCGGGAGCTCTAAGAACACTTCTGGTGGGATAACATGAAGAAGGAGATTGCGGAATATATATTAAGGTGCTTGGTATGTCAGAAAGTTAATGATGAGTGACAAAAGTACAAATGTATGATGTAGACATTGCCTATACCCATGTGGAAATGGAAAAATGTTACGATGGACTTTGTCACAGGTCTCCCGAATACGTCGAAGGGAAATAATGTGATATGGGCTGTGGTTGACCGACTCACCAAGACATCCCAGTTTATCTATATATGAGATGATCTCTCACTTGAACAACTTGCAATGATATATGTGAATGAAGTGTTGATACTGCACGGTGTTCCACTCTCAATAGTCTCTGACTACGATCCATGGTTCACATCTAAATTCTGGACGAGTCTTCAACATGCTTTGAGTGCTGAATTAAATTTTAGCACGACCTATCACCCCCAAACTGATGTCTAGTATGAGATAACTATTCAGATTCTTGAAGATATTCCAAGATCCTACTCCCTTGAATTCAATGGTGGTTGGGTTGAACATATCCCATTGGTTGAGTTCTCATACAAAAATAGCTTCCACTCGACTATTCAGATAGCTCCATATGAAGCGTTGTATGGAAAGCGATGTAGAACTCCAACCTGTTCGGATGAAGTTGGAGAAAGAAAGCTATATGGACCCGATATTGTTCAAGAGATGATAGAGAAGGTTCTAGTCATCTAGAATCACATCAAATCTACTCAAAGTCAGTAAAATATCTATGCTGACAACCATCGAAGGGACATGGAGTTTGATGATAGAGATAAATGCTTCCTTCAAATATCTCCAAGGATGAGAGGCATGCAATTCGGGAATAAAGTGAAGTTGTGCCCAAGGTATATTGGACCCTCTGAGATCCTTGACCACATAGGAAACGTGGCCTATCGGATCGAACTTCCACTGAATATGGCTCAAGTTCATGATTTTTTTCACGTATCACTATTGAGGAAGTACATACCTGATCCCTCACATGTACTAAACTCATAGGTGGTGAAGCTTGAAGATGATCTCTCCTATGAGAAGCATCCTGTAACGATTCTGGATCAGAGAGATAAGGTTCTACGCAATAAGAAAACCCATCATGCAAAGTGTTGTGGCGGATCCATAAGTTTGAGGATGCAACTTGGGAACAAGAAAGGGAAATTAAGGAGAAACACCCTCACCTGTTTGTGTAATGTGAAATTTCAGGGGCGAAATTTCATAAGGGGGGAAGAATGTAACAACCCATAGTTTTTCAATGGAAATTACCTTTTTATAATTATGTCATAAAATAACATGAAAACAGAACATAATGAACTACTAAGTGCTATGTTACCTCTAATCATAAGTTTTTCACCTATAAGTTTTTAATTTTGAAAATCCTACATACCCGGTTGTGTTCAAGATGTTTTTTGGACTCTAATAAATCAAAAATAATTTTTGGTGACTAGTATCCTAACATTATGAATAGTAACATACCCTTATGAATATTAATATGACCCTTATGAATAGTAAATAATCCAACATAAGAGTAACTTTACCCATGAATAATTTAATAATATTTAGACATCTTTGAAAGTGACAATTTGACCATAGTAAACATTTTGTTATTTTGTATGTCATAAATAATTAATTATAATTAATTAATTAATATAAAAGAAAATTAATTTTTCTAAAATGGGTTCATAAATAATCTAATCAACATCTTATTGTTTTTAGATAATTTTATAAGACCCTAAGTAATTTTTGAAAGCACTATAAAATCAGTTTTAATTTTAAAAACAGTTTTTAAAGTAAATTATGATTTTAAATAAGTATTTAATTAATCATATTTATAAAATTATTTTTGATATATGTACATCATTTTTGGACTTTAAACATCGAAAAATGGTTGGGGTAATTTTTTGGGATTTTTCTAAAATACTTGAATTTTTGGTGAATAGTAAAATACATTAATTTACCGTATAAATACATTATAATTAAAACCCACTATTCCTAACATCACTAGTGATGTAAGCACACAAATCTCAAATTCACATGCCTTATTTACTATTCTTGTTCATGGATTAATCACTATTCCTTGTCTTAGGGGAAATTAATAAACTAATGAATTTTATATTAAGGAAACCCCTCTCCCCTCCACTATAAAAACCACCCTTCACACCCTCATTTCATCACACCTCTCAAGATCCAAGCCTTCTCTAAACACTACCCAAACATCCTCCCTAGCCCCTATCCCACGTTAATGAGATTCTGGTCTCATCAAAAGACCAATCCTAGCTTCCTTAAGGAGGATCTCAAGAGGAAGATTTAAGAGGAAATTTCTCTCCCTCTACTTCTTTAATTTCCCTACATGTTCAAGTTCATTTCTTGATCTCTCCCCAAATATATTCATATAAATGGTATTTTAACTAATTTATTATACGAATAATGTAATTTTAGGATTCTAATTGTATATTATATCATCCAACCCCCTTTCCCTCTTCCTTTTATTATTTTAAAGAGAATGTTGTTCGTCAAGTGTTAATTTATGACCTTCAAGAACGACAAGCTTTCTTCATCCATTTCTACCTTCAGATATGGATATGAAACAATTTTCATGGTTGAACCAGAATTTTTTATATGTATTATTTCTTATATAAATTTCTAGAAAAAACCTATGGCCATATTACTATGTGATAAGTTAAAACAAGTTCGTTGTGATCGAAAAGCCGTCCTAATTAACCCAAAAAATCATCATTTAATTCTTATATAATGATTCATCCACATGGATATAATATGATTCATTATAAGATCATTAAATATCCTATAATATCATTAATAACATGTTATATCAGTTCAGGATTTTTACCCTTGTTCTACACAAACTACAATTTAATAATACAAGTGAACCACTCAAGAAAACCACAAAAACAGACATTCCTGAATAATGTTGTTAAACTCTATAAATCATCCAAAGGCACATAAAATCACTTAATGAAACCATAATGAACCATATTAATGTATAAATGTTCTGGATTTCAAATTAATTAAAATAATGTCATTATAAAGGTCATTAAAGAGAAGGAATCATTCAGATACAAGGTAAGGGGAAATTCTTGAACCCAACTTCCATCCTCCGGGATCTCCCTCATTCACTCATTTTGATATGGTTACTCCATAAAAATATTTTTTTCTTCATTTTAATTCCTTCTCTGGGATATACATGTTTACCACTATTGTTTATGTCAATCAAAATGTTTTCCAAAAGAACTCTTCTTTTAAGAACTCATCTTTTACTTCTCATTCAAGGTTGATGGTTCTTTTATCAAGTATGCTTTTACCTCTTTGTTTTGGGAACCCAATGTTTATGAATGTGTTATTATTAGATGAAAAACATTCATTTCCATGGTTTAGTTATGATAATTTTTGATACATCATATATGTGGCACGCTTGATAATGATAATGTTATGATCTGACGGGTGCACCCGGAATTATATAGCACAATATGAATGTTTCAAAGTGACTGGTACGCCCGGAATTATACAGTTCTCTAATTCATTGGGTAAAGTGATGAATATCATTAGAAAATGTGAAATGATGAGTGAACAAGATGTTACCTTGGTTCACAAGAATGCATGGTTGTTAACCAGTAAGACATGATGTTTCATTTTTATGCATTTCCACATTTCAATTCTTTTATTTATGCTTCCTCTCATATTCATGATCTTTTTCCCATGTTATTTTTATGCTCACCCCATGCTATATTGTTCTTATCTATCCTCTTATTGGGCTTCCAGCTGACCCCTTTTTATTTATATCCACAGGTGGCTACATGTACTAGTGTGAGGAAAAGTTCTAATAAGAAGTTAGAGAAGAAGAATTTAAATAAATGTTTAACCTAGATGTTGTATTTGTTATGCATGGTCATACTTTTCCCAAGACACAAAACTGTTGGATCCTCTATGTTTAATACTATTATGTTGTTTATCTTTAAAATTATGTAATAGTAATGTACGAAAAGGTTGGGTCGTCATACATAACATCAATATTATGTCTTATGTGCAAAATTGTCTAATATAGAAGATTGAATAAAATAGATCATTTCATCAATGTATATGGGTGAAAATAAGAACATCATTTCCATAAAAATGTGAAATTTAGGTTTTTCACCTTCTTATAATATTATATAGGTGATAATGGCTGTGGGGAACAATCAAACTATAATAAATTTTTAAATACGTATTTTAATATTATATAATGTTGGAACATTCATAAAATTATCTAAAATCCCATAAAAATAATTCTTATTTCATTTTTCAATTGATTATATGATGTCCCCTATTAACAAATTTTCCATGATTTATTACCATTACCAATATATCGTAAAACCGATTCCAGATACAAGAGTGTATTTTATAGGGAATGTTATCATTGTGTGAATAAGAAAATACTCTTTCATGTATGCCCCAAATATTTTAAAACATTTCCCCCATATAAATTTTAAATCATCAATAGATACCGATAGATAAATATCAATATCATTTCTAGGTTTTTTATTCTAGAAATAATCATGCACATCATCAAAAAATTTCACTTCATACATATCTGTGTGGAAAGATGTATACAACCAAAAACAATTTCCATAAACTATATTGGATACTAATGATCCGATATGAATTCATTATATATAGGTACAAACACAATTTAATTTTTCAAATTCATTTCCAAAATTAAGAATTTTTTATCAAATCTTGTTGGTTGTGGTGAATCACCGAGATGGAATATTTTTTCATCAATTATGTGATCGTATATTTTCCATATTTTCTTATTAATAAAATTTTAATCGAAATATAAAAACAAAAATCAATCAATTATTATAATATACATTATTTGTTTTGTAGGAGGTTTAGTTCCTTCTATTGGGAATGAATCATGGTTAGATTTTTCATTGATTTTATATCATGATGTCCCACTTTTAAGAAATTATGTATAAATTTAATATTGTATCCTATATAGCATAGATTAAATATGGGAATTATGTATCTTTTTATTCCACAATCCTAGTGTACATAATATTTCTTCCCCATAATTGGAATTTGTATGCTTGTTGCCTTCAAAAAGACTATATTTTAATATTTTAATCAATTCAGTTAAACTCTTTTCGCGGCAATAGTGACTTGAAATCATGTTAAAAATTAAATAAATACTGATAACCATATCAATTTAGTGAAACCAGATAGTAGTGGCTTCTCAACATCCCCAGACTGTTCTTCAACACTTTTTTTCAATGGTTTGAACACCTAAATCACATACTATTTTTTGTAGAGTTTATTTTTATTGATGTGGAAGATCTTCATCATTATTATATCCTTAAATGATTTTTATAACAAACAAGCTAGATCGAACGTTTATGTTTATAAAAAAATATAAAATCAGATTGGTCTTTGATTTCCTAGTACCCTAATTTACATATATTTTTACATATCATGGAAGGATAGAAAATCACATCTATTTATCAAGATATTCATTGGAAAATTCCCAAAAATGTCTACACATTTCTCATATTCATCTATATATCATCATGAATTTATCTACTTACTATCTATTAATTAAATTATAATATAATATAATATACCAATATATTATTACAAATAAAAATATATTCATATATTGAAAAATATGAAATTAAAACATATATATATATGTATAAATTAATAATTTAATCATGCAGAAATTTTTAACAGTTAATTTATATCCTAAAAAAATACATGTTATGAAAAATAAAATTAATCAAAAGTAATTATAAAGTTTGAATAATTTATAAATGAAAAAAAATAATCTAAAAATTGATTTCAACAACAAAAATATTAAAATAATAAAAATATATAAATACAAGAAATTATAAATAAAAATAGTCAATACCAATAAATAATTATTGTCCCAATGAATTTATAATCATAATGAAATTTATAAAATTAAAAAACATACAAAAAAACTTAAAATTTAAATTTAAATATTTACAATAAAATAAGTATATTGCTCAAGTTTTTAACATACACATTATAAATTTATAATCAAAAATAAAAAAAAATACCTACAATATTTGGATGTTGATAATGAAAAAAACAACATTATTTATGACAAACTAACTCAAACGTGGAGGCATGGGGTGTACACTACATGATTTATTGAAAAACATATTCTTAAATGATATAGAAAAGAGACAAAACCAAAACCCTGAACCACATTTGTGGTTTAGAAAAATTAGTGTTTACATGGAATAAATGTTATCGAATATGGTGAAAGAAAGATGATTGATATAATATTGAAGTGAATCAATGTTAAAATATTAAGAAAAATTGATCCATGTAAACGTTGGGGGACTTTGCGATCTATTAATGGATTATAGAAGAGGGTTTCTGAAATTTTGATACGAGAAATTTTTGGGTATCATTTTGTTGTGTTTTTTATACACATTAAACATTGAGTTACTATAAAACTGATGAAAAAAGTTATTTTATTAGATTTATCATAAGTTTCTAAAAAATCAACGTTAATGGTGTGAGGCGGAAGCCTCATTTTCTACTACTCTCTTCTCCAGTAGACTATAATTCTTCAAACTATTTGTGCCCTAATGTAGCTAAATTTTGGGAGAATAGGCCTTATGATGTTAGGGAGTTATGGGTGATCATGTATGTTGGTTATCTTGATCCTACAAATATGTATAGACATACATAACCTTTCTCTAATTATGATACCACCCAATAAGTAATGTGTAAATGCATCCAAAATCTGGTGATTCACTTAAACACTATAATGTGAGAGAGATCCCAAACATGAGGAATGTTGGGGAAGTAATTGAATGACATTCCACCAAGTTGATGGATGACCAATCTACTGATGATTGGAATTAATTTATCAATAATGATGATGAATCTATTATAAACAACCAATTGTTCTAAATAGAAAACCATCTCTAAAAAACATTTAAATATAAAAATCTTATTAATGGAACAACTCCCAATGAGGTCATCAATGTATGATGTAGCTAGAAATCTCATCGGTATGTACAGATAGTCTCCTCTCGAGATAGAGAAATTTTCCATAGGCCTAAAACACATCTAGAATAGATGGAATGAGTCCTTTCTCTATTCCTTATTTATATGAGTGTTTATATAGACATATACATGAAGGATTCAATCAATAATGAAATGTAATCAGATAGAAAAGATATTGGATAAATGTATCATGTCACATGGTTAATTTCAAACATAAAATTAATTTAATTTAAACAAATGTGTTTGTATTCAGAATCGATCATTGGAGATTTTTCACAGAATAAATATACATCTATCTATAACATTAGTGGATATTGTGAAAGATCAGAGATCACTAAGAGAGGTGGATTTAGTGAATCATATATCAGTATTAATGAAACCACATTCATGGAGGGAACATACCATTAGTAATAACCCCCAAATAGTCTTTACAATTAATGAAAAGGTAAATATTCAAGTATAAAAACAGAACATAAATGTGATTTCAAGCGACGACTACTGAATCAATTTTATAATAGTGTTACTCATTCCACTTCCAGGTGATATGTGTACATTAAACAATCACTTGTAAACCATTGATGATAAATACTATTCAATCATCTTCTATCTTCCTAAGGTGGTGCCATAGAGGCCACTAACCCATCAACCATACCTAGAGGATATGGCCAAGAATCATGTTTTATTGAAGTTGACTATTTGAATACTCATAGTGGAATTCCTTTTCTAGTTATCCAATCCAAACACATTTAGGAAGTGTCTAGTGATGAGGTATTTCAAGGATTAAATGATTGTTAGTCCATAGAATGGAATTAGGATACTCCTATGGAACCACTACTGGGGTTATGTTAATTATTCCACAATTTTTTCAAATGAGGATACACTAGTTATAGGGTAATGCTTCTAGTAGTTTCCCTTCTCAGGTGGAACCACAGACAATGGTTAGAATATTAACATAATGGGGTCATTATTCATGTCGCCATCAATGAACCTAAATATTTATTCACTAGTATAAAACTCTTTTTTATATCATTCATACTGACACTATTATTTGAGAACATTATTTCTTTATATGTTCCCACATTCATATCTCAGTAGTCATAGTGTATGGTGTACTTGTCTTTCCTATCACCAATATACATTTAAGGAATAAGAATAACATTTTTCCATAGTGACCATTCCATCATTTATTTATTCCTATAAAATATTCTAACTTATGATAGTGATACTGAATTAGATAAAGATTAATTTATATTCTACCATACTACTCATAAATTTTCTTAGGTAAAAATATGGAAGCTAATATCTATGAATCCTACATTGGATATATAATGGTACCTATATTGGATACACCACCACTTAATTTACATGGGAAGGGGGTATTCCATTATCAATACGTTTATGTTATGTTAAAAATGATATTAGATTCACATGACCACGAAGTGGGGATAGTCATCACATCTAAAGTAGGAATCCAATACTTATTTTCCTAAACATTGAGTTATGACACTTCGATGTAAATTATACAACACGAGAGTGGCCTCAGTGAAATAACTTATTTTTGATTAAAACTATACATATATTAAAAACCTTTAGAAGGAATTGGAAGCCACCATGATAGATATAGAAGAACCTAAATATTTTCTAGATGAATCATAGGATGAGGAATGAAGGGTAACTACCAAGGTTGAATGTATCTTCCCTTCTACGGAGATTTTAAATACAAGGATGACCAAACCTCCTAATAGAATTAATGATGTAAAAAATTTGCTGGTGATCAGCAAGGTCCTATAGATTAGTTTTTTTTATATATCACTATCATGAAGAGAGGATCCAATATTTCAATAGTCCTATAATAATTTTATCAATGAATGAAATACCATTTTTTTTGAATTTTTTATTCCTAGGTATCATCCTCAACATAACAATGACCATAAAAATCTCATTAAGTAGTATCAATATAGAGTAATTCTATTTAAACATTTAATTCCAAATAGATAATGTTAATCATGGTCCTAATGCTATTGATTTAGACTAATTTACGTTTGGATGGGTCTCAGGGATGAATATATGCATAGATATCACCACCATAACACTAGTATTAGTCGATTTAGTATGATGATTTCATTCTACGCATGGATAATTGTTCTTCCCTCTACGGTGACACACTTTGGGTGGAGTAGAAATGATATGACGAGGATCGTCAACTATCCCTTTTCTAAAGTGATGTGTTCTCTTTAAGTCCACCACTATATTTGTTTCGACCAGTCCTACATCATCATCCTTTAATAGCAGTTGGATTAACCCCACGTGAACTATTGGTCCCAACCGGTGATTGTGTGATGGTCATGTACATGTGAAATCTGTCCTCCTTAGATATAAATTCCTCAGATGGTCTCATAATGGTTTATTCATGGATCTAGAAACACCCAATGGTCCTAGTATCCATGATTCATGGACCTTCTTTCCAAAGTCATGTTCTTGTAGATTGATGATTCAACCAATGACATATAAGGATGAAATTGGTTGAAAGGATGGGAATTCAGACGTGCCGCACCCTCCTAGGAGAGGATTATCATCTCATCCAAGACACTCTTATAGATTTATTTTTTGTTCATATATTTGTTAATCCTTGGTTCATTCACGAAGAGTGTGTCCACGGACTAACCTTGATTTTCAAGATCGTTGTATTCTTGCATATATTTGATGCTACATATGTACTGCTAAATTTATCCACATAATAAGGTGACCAAGATTTTATCCCCATCTAGTTGGATGGAAGGTGACATGATGTTGGGATTGGACCCATAAGATGGGTTTCCTATGTATCCTCGAGAGAGGAATCAGAACCCACGTAGTTCGGATTTTCTAGGGATTTCGCATAGAAGCTTCCCATTTGAGGGAGAATTATTGAGTGGAACCTTTTGGATGGTCACCCTTTTGGAGTTTGGGATTTCATGAAAGTGTCCTACATATCTATATTTGGTTAAGAATCATAGTTCTTATAGTTTAGGATTGTTGGGAAATATGCATAGAAGATTCCCATTTCATAAACATGATTGGGGGGGACTCTTTACGAGATGTCACCAATTTGATCTTAGGCCTTCTGGTAGGCATCATATGTATCGTGGTTTTACCAGGAATCGGAGTTCTTGTAGTTCTAACGAGATTGTGATTACACAACAAATCATCCCATTCGACAGGACATGATTGGGTGGGCCCTTTATCATAGGGCACCCATTTGAGCTCAGGCCTTCACGTAGGCATTCTACGTATCCTAGTTTTATCCAGAATCAGAGTTCTCTGAGTTCATATTCATGTGGATGTTGTAATCATCCCAATATTCTATGCTCATGTGAGACATAAACAGTGTGACAAACAAGAGGGTGTGATGGATCCAACCAACCACATGCTTCTTCTCCAGTTGGATGGAGAGGGAGAGCATATGGTGGATGAGGCCAGAGAAACCATGGGAGAGGGCACGAAGTAATGAACACATTAATGTTTTCCGGACTCACCCTCGAAAGATTGGTGACATACCTCAGTGGGAGTGCCTCAGAACGTCATGTGAGGTATCCTACAGTTTAAAGTCATATATCTTGGATGATTATTAACTAGAGGATAATCATGTTGCGATGTTTCTATATACCTCAAACATTATATGGAAGTAACATGAAATGCATGATTCTAGAGGATCTCACATCAAAAGAAATGATATGAGGCATCCATTCCATTGAGACGTACAGAGGTAGTAAATGAAAATCCTGAGGATGAATTTTCCTTTATTTGACAACCATTGTTTTGGGCAATATATGCAGATCCACCAAGGTATGATGTTCATAGTCAAACAGTTGTTTCCGTAGGACATTAGCCTTCCATTTCTGATGGATGGGGAGGGATTTGAAGACAGAAATCACTTGGTATATTGTAGTTTAATGTCTTATAGCTTGGATGAAAACATCACTGTGTAACGTTGTGTTTCTGGGACTAGTACCATATAGATTAATGTCACATGGTTTGAGTGATAACTCATGTAAAAAGGTCATATAGTTTGGATAAAGTTATAGTATCCATTATTCACTAGGGGGAAATCAAGATGGATTCTTCTAATATTCCTTGAACATGAGAGATATGGACAGTGTAAACTATGAATTTACGGATTCTTCAATTAGTAGAAATGATATGGCGCATGGAAGCTATCGAGGTGTACAAAGGTAGGAAACGACTCTCTTGGGGATGAATTTGCCTTTGGTTGATGGCCATTTTTTTGGAAAAAATGAGCAGATCCACCAGGTCATGATGTTCATAGTCATGTATTGGGGTTTTCAGGACACTTGACATCCTCTTCTAAGGGAAATAGTGGTTTATGAGGATCTGGAGTCACTATAGAAAAAGAGTTTGATGTATGGAAATGATGTGTCCGGTCATTTAAGAAACATTCGGGCTGTGATTTTCCAAGTATCTCTGGTTCAACCTGGAATAAGAGGAAAGTGATATATATTTTCTGGAGGGTCATGAGGAATGTCTCTTCTCAAGGTATTTAAGGTATGGTTGTTTGGCTAGCATAAGGGAACAATGAAAAATGTCATCAACCTGGTCTGGAGAGATTTCAGTGAGAATCTCAAAATTTCATGGGGGCCAGTAATGGAAGAGAGGGGAAAATGTCGAAGGGCCAGGACTATGGCCTTAGAGGGATCCTATGTGGGGGTGTAGGGGTGTAGACCCTAAAGTATGACACAGTTGGGGAGAACAGTTATTGGAATAGGGGGTCCACTTAAGAGTTGGTCGTCCAGGAGCTGACTGCTTAGGATGGTATGTGGAGGAGTTGGATGCGTATGATTGTACACCGAGGATCCTTTCATGAACTATATTGAAAATAGGGTGTAACACCCCCAAATGAAAAATGGTGAAATGAATAAATGATATGACTTGTATCAACAAGGTGCAGCTTCCTTTTCGGGATCCTATCGTATTAGAACTCTATAGTAAAGCATGATTGTCCTGGAGTAGTGATCAGGCTGGGTGACCTTTTGGGAAGATTTCTAGGGTGTGTTCGACTGAGGAAAAATCTTTCTAGAAAGGACATGTGTTGGCATGTGGGGACAATAATTACCCATATGACCTGTTCGGGCACATGGGTGGGCCCCATGGTTGGGACCATGTGTCTTCAGGGCAACTGGTAGTGCCTAGTGGGCCACGACCCAACAACCATGTCATGGTGGGGTGTATGTACTATAACTGGGGCCAAGTGATAACATTTGGTATCAGAGGAGTAACTCAGCCATAAGTGTGATGCACTGCCTGGGTTGAGATTTAGGGACCACAACGAGGACGTTTTTCTCTAAAGGTGGTTGATCATAACACCCCCCAAATGATAATGGGTTAAATGAATAATTGATATGAATCAGGTCAACATAGTCCACCTTCTTTTTCAGGAGTTTTCCGGATTAGAACTCCATAGTTAAGCATGTTTGGCCTAGAGTAGTGATCATGATTGGTGACTTTCTAAGATGTTTCTCAGGGTGTGTGCATGTGAGGACTACACATACTAGAAATGACATGTGTTGGCATGTGGGGACAATATTTTTTTCATACGACCTGTTCGGGCAAGTGGGTGGGCCCTTGGGTGGGTACCACATGTCTGCGGGGAAACTGGTGGGTGGAGCCCAATTGATACATAGGGGGGCCACATAATATTTTATTCATATGGGAATCCACATAAAATTTTTATTATAATTTTTATTGGTTTTCTGGTTGGCTGTGGAGGGTCTTCTGAATATGGTTTTCTAGGAGGACTTCTATGAACTACATTCTACAAATGGTTTGCGGGATGGAATCTACGAACTACATTAGGTGTGAGAGAAATTTTCCCCACACCCTCTATGTACTTTATCCCCTTTGCGCTTGTCAAAGGGATCTCTCCCCATCTTCATACCTCTCCTCTTTTTGATTCCCCTAGTGGGACCCTTATAGATTTCTAGGGAATCTATGTATGTGATACGTGCATCACCTGCTCCAAAAGACCATAGAGGAAATCTATCCCATAGATAAAACAATCAACTATGATTTCTTGTTCTGTGATTGGAAGGGCACCACCAACTACTCCTTGCCTACAAACAAATCAGTTCGTGGGGATGGTATGCAGGGGGTACTTCTCTCATTTTTTTTTCAAGAGAAACAAGTTCTCAGTGGATTCAGTTCGCGGGTGGAAATTCACCAAATAAATTTTCATTCATTGGATGTTTCCTCGTAGATCAGCACATCGTAGGCCATCCGTGTTTTGGTGGATCATGGTATATTCCTTCTACTAGCCTTTCCTAGTGATGGTGGGTTCTAGGCTGGATTCCTTTTAAAATATTTATTTATTCACCTTTATCCTCAATTTTTCAATAATACATTCATCCATCTTCATTACCAATCTTTTGAGAGTATTTACCATCATTATTTTTAAATTTTTAGGACCCTATAATAATATATGGATAAAGGCGTATATTTCATCACACAAGCATAATATATTAACTAGTTAGATGAATTATTTTACCATATTTGTGGCATAAAGATGGAAATAGGCCTAGATATTATCAATATATCATTAGTTTTAGTCCATTCAAATTAATTATTTGAATTAACATGATGAGGATCATGGAGGAGGAATTTGTATTGAGGATTCCAATTTTCAAAAATGGTTTTAGTATATTGATGTGATATATTTATGCATTTTTTTATGGATCCTCCAAGATTATATTCCATGGTTTTGGGGAACATAGGAATTTTATACATTTTTCCTAGGCTAAGGGACCAAGAGAGAATAGCTCGACATTAACTTTTGTCATATTATAAACCTAAAGGCATTTGTTCATTTTATTTATTCACCCTAAATTTTTCATAAGCCTTATATTAATGATACCTTGTCAAAAAAGAATCAATTTTGTCTCATTTAAGCACTTATAGGTTTTAAACTGTACTTTTTTTGTACCTTTTAAATTCAAAATTCTAATATTTACATAAATCTCATAATTTTAATTTACAATTATTAGAGACATTCATTTTTCCCCAAGAAACACTTTTCTATTATTATCCCTAGAGATTTATTTGAATCCTTTTTATTATAATTTTAGGATTTGAAATGTGAGACAAGGTACCCAAATAAAATGGTAAAAAAATAAATAATGGTTGGATGATTTGTATATTCATCTAAGAAAGTGAAACCAGGCATGAGGGGAGATAAATTCTATTATAGAACAATATGAATGCTCATAATTTATTCTGTTAGTGGTTAGAATAATTGGTTCTAATATTTCTGGTTCAATATATGGAAATAATAAAATGGGGTTACCCATTAAATAACATAATTGAAATAGAGCTGAAAAGAATGGAAATGTACAATATTATCTATAAAAAAAATAAAAAAATAAAACAGTCACAATTAACCAAATATGATTTATCATTGCTACAATCATCATTGATATTGATCTTGATCAGCCAAATTAGAGTGACTATGACTTTCAAAGGTGGTGAACTTTCATTATCATAGATTATAATGTTCTTGATTGTGTGATATTGTGAGGAGAATATGGAATCTACTTTCTCTGAGTTCATTTTTGCTCTTGATTATATGATATTGAAAGTTGGATATGATATGTGTATCAATATAGTAGAAGATTAAATAGTTGTCCCATTTTTAAACATGGATGTGAGTCCAGTGATATCAACTCATATCCATGAAAGGGTGGTGATTAATTTACTTTCATACGGAATTATCCATATTTTAATAAAAATTATGGTAATTTGGTATGGACTATTATAAATATGAATTGTGATATATCAACCATTGACCTCTTAAATGAGATTTATTCTGATGGTTTTAACATCGACGTTATAAAAACAACCGTAATTGTGGGATTATGAGTAATGTTAGTATTAACTAATGTAGTTTATATTAGGAGTTATGATAGGTGAAATGTGTGTTCGGGATGACTAAAAACCATATGTTAATGATATATGTTACCACAATGTTTTTAGGATGTATGTAGATTATAGGATCCTCCACATAAAATGAATATTCCACTATTTCAATTCATTATACGAAACACATATGTGGATCTATATTCGGGGAATCAATGAATATTTAGACGTAATATTCATATATAGATTAATAAACTCATTATCCAAGGTCAATTTAGATGATTTAATTGCTTATAAAGTGTACTTTGTTTATTGATGGAATAATAATTATGAATGGTTTTGATTCATGAATTTTTATGCCTCCATGTATGGAACCAAAAACAAGGAAAAATATATATAATATATCACTACTGCAATGATAACGTAAGATAATTGGACCAATAATCATGACTCATTATTTTATAGATTCATATAATGGGTCATCCAAACTTTTACAATTTCCTATTTTCACTCTATTATTTATCTAATGTCTAGAGTGTGGGAGGATTACAGAATAATGAAACACTATTTCATATTCTTAGCATTATCTGTACACATTCTATGAATTATTAAATCCTTTTTACCTATATATTAAGGTATTATGATTTTTACCAATGATCGATTGAGTTTAATGATGTCTAAATTTGACCAAGGGGCACAATGTTTATCATCATTTTATATTAACAAAAAGGAGAGATATTTTATTTAGTAAAAGAATGATAACACATAGTGTGAATGAGGACCCAAAAATACAATAGACTGTCTCAATATGTAATTTACATAGTCTATGTTCATAGTGATTGGATTGAAATTGAACAAAATGACAATTCAATTGAGTTTCAATAGCATGAATGTTTAAATTCCTTCTGAAAAATTCTTGATAATGTCACATACCACATGTCATGGTACTGTTATTGGTATCAGTGATGTTGAAAATATTTTTAATGGATGACTGCATACCATATTTTAGTGATGGGTTATATATTGATGAATTAAATGAATACATGGGTTCAAGTTTCCTCCCCTAGAAAAATTCCTATAGTTTAGTAGCCATATTGGTTGAAAAATATTAAGCACCATATGAGGGTTGTGTGTACATATTTAATAAAATGTTTACATTGGGGTAGAAGAAAATCATTCCCAATATCAATGAAAATTTTACAGTGATCCATGAAACTGAAGGTATGTAATGTGATTTTTGAAAAATGATATTTATGAAGTGTGATGAATCCATTATTTATTTTATCTTTCCATGACTATGATGTTACAATTTATTTGAAAGGAATGTTGATGGGCTATCACTCTGGACTAGGTCCAAAATTTGTATTTTGTACCTCACTAAAAATCCTTATATAACATTAATCAAGCCACACATAGTTCTTATATCATAGGGAAATGTCTATGAAATATGAAATTATATTTATAGAGGGGAATTTTATCCTGATGCCCTTTTTCAAAACATCCCAACATAAATCATCCAATCATGGATTTATCTCTCATGTAGGGAATCTAGAATATATAAAAACTACTCTATGTAGTTTAGGTCATTCAGTGTGGGATGAATGTTGTATATTTTAAAATCTTGAGATAAAGAATTAGATACCCAGAAGTTGAAGAGTATATAATGAG
Organism: Viscum album; assembly: GCA_963277665.1. Classification (NCBI taxonomy): domain Eukaryota; kingdom Viridiplantae; phylum Streptophyta; class Magnoliopsida; order Santalales; family Viscaceae; genus Viscum; species Viscum album. The sequence goes on along the minus strand of OY728122.1, from coordinate 810,033,205 downwards.
GGATACTATATAGTGGCTATACACAGATGTATGTCATTATCAAAATGATATTGTTTGATCTTAATGATAAACAAATGAATTGAAACCCAACATGAATATATGGGTTTAAATACAATGGAGTGAGGTTTTGATTTCGATTCTTATTTAGTCCTAGAATAGAAAATTTAGTTGAAACGATGTATCCAATGATGACATGAATAAATCCACATGCCATTATTATATGTCTTAGTTTATGTTGTTGATAGAGATAAACCAATAAAACTAAATTTATCTATAATGAGGGAATATGTTTTATTTTAATTTTAGAAAAGATAGAGAATCTAGGAAACAGTTAAGAACCTATTAAAATAGTATTTGAACCATACATATTTCTTACTAAGTGTCCCCCCATACAAATCAAGCTTTTATAGAGTGTAAAAAACATTTTTATGGGTCTATAGAAAAATAACTCCCCTATAAAGACTCCTATGTAGATCTAGCTCATATTTAGTTGGGGGTATTTTTCATTAATATATTTCAAGTGTGAATTAAAACTAAGGGTTCATATATAAGAGAAATTTTTTGTTTGACAAAGAATTTTTATAAAGATATAAAATGATATTTTGGGGAAAATCCAGTACATATTATACTTGAGTGTTCCAAATGAATATCAAGCATCCCATCAGTGTAGTTCCATCAGTAAAAATAAATATTTTAAGTGATGAGAAAACACTAATGTGAAAGTTTTCATTTTTTGGGAATCTATTATTGTGCCCTATATTAGAGGTCAATGTGTGACTATGTATGCTACGATAATAGGAATCAAGCCGTGTGTATTTATTATATAGAAACCCCTCACATAGATCAAGATATCATGCAAATAAAATGATATTTATATCCCGATTCATAGGAATATTGTAAACCAAGGAATTCTACATAGATATGGAACTTATATAGGGATTTTAGGCCATACTTAATTGGATAATATTTGTATTTAATCCTCATGTTGTATGGACCATATTATTCCATATATTTGATCATTATGAAGAGAATAATATAACATGAACTTTATGATTACATTATTTATGTATGGTGTGTGAAATAAATGGAAATTTGATTATTATTTAAACAACACTATGGAGTATTATATCGTAATTTTCAACATAAACATTGGAATTTAGAATTTCAGTAATTTGAGTATTTAGGGAGTTAAATTTTAAGCCACGAGTATGATATGTAGTTTAAAGAATAATATCTTAGACATATATCAAGCAGTTAATCATATTATGATAGGTTTGAACTTTAATTTGTTTCATATACTGTGTAATGTACTATCATTATGTACATTAAACTATTAAAACATATATTTGAGAACTAATATAGTGGTTTTAAATTTCTTTTTCAAAAACCCTCTTTTTGATGTTGATATATTGTAATTATGAAATCATTATCACCAATGAATTACATTGTATAATGTAAAATTTATATATGACACGAGGTACTTCACACAAGGGTTAAATATTTAGATGTTTTATCCATCATATAAATGGTTTTGAAAGAAGTAATACCATCTCTCCTTGGAGTAATTAATTAAGGGGAACATTCTTATTAAATTCTCATGTAACTCGATTTTGATGTATTTTCACGTTATGCAGCGTGTACAACCTTTTCTCATCGATTAATTTCAAATCACCTATCCCATTTTGAGATACGTCTTATTAAAAAATCTGGTTATAGACAAAAATGTGTATCAAGGGATGATGTACCAAGATGTTATGGACTATCTCTATCTCATATATAAGAAAATGTTGGGTAATGTGAATTGATTAATTTGATATATTGAGAAAAGCCCAAAAATAATACATTAGTTTCTCTAAAAAGGATTTTCTTTCATAATAAACTATATTCTTAAGACGGATATATAAAGAAATTTTGATAGACTCAATTTGTGAAATTTTTGTTTCATGGTAGTGGAATGATTTGTTAGACCAAACTCTATATTCCCAATAGAAAATTTTCATCATGAATGGTAAGAGGTTGGTGTCGTTATCCATAAATATTTTTTTAGGTAAATAATATTGTAATAATATTTTTCATTATTATACGAATGATAAACATCATACATTCCTCCTTGAGGGATTTTTCCTTAGCCCATATTTATAATAAATGGGTGGTAGAACAGATATTAGTGAATTGCATTACTATTATAATGGGATATATCTCCTTGAAATCAATTCCCTATATTGAAAAAATGTATAAACTATAGTTTATTATATAAAATACTATGATTTATGTATGGAATTTTCTTTTATTATCAATTCCTAACATTTCATGTTGAATTTCATTTAACCATTGGTCATTGATTTCTAAAATCACCCAAGTCACCTGGTCTTATGGGATAACATTCTTTAAGATTTATTAGCACCATATGTAGGTGGATGGACATATAGAATAATGTTGAGGGAATATATACCTATAATTATTCATAAATGTATTCAATTGATGCCTCATTTAGAAATTAATTTCATAACATTATGGCTAACATAAATAAGAAAAATGACATATCTCTATTGAATATTTTACAACTTGGCTTTATCTGATGGATGAATTATTTTTTAGAAGTATCCCAATATAGGGATATCCATATAATGGAGTCACAATTTACCGAGCTTATCAGATCACCTTTTTATAATTTTTTCTCTTTTTGATCACTTATTCGTCATAATCGATTCATGAGGATAGTACCCTATGATGTGAAATGCTAATTATTATTTAGTCATAGAATATATCCACTAGGGTTGTGGTGGTATTAGTTAATTCATCTATATGATTTTTTTAAATTGTGGGTAATGATATAGTGATATCTGATAGGGGAAATATTTCATCAAACCTCATACAAAAATGAAAAATGGAATTAGATCTTCATTCTTAATTGCATGTTCGCCATTAACTTTCATTTTTACCAACTCTCAATCCCCTTTAAATTTTAATTAGGAAATTGGTATGTACAAACCCAATTCCAATCCAATAATTAGATCTTGATATTATTATTAATTGTTTTTGATTCCTAATAAAAAAGTGAATAAAAATGTAGAAATAGGTTTTTTGGATAAAGGTGGAAAATTCAAAGATGAAACAATTGATTTTAATGATTTCTACCCCTCTTTATATTGGTCTTATGTAAGAACTGTAGAAATACATCTATAATGTATGGGGTGTTAAATGATTGTAATATTACACATCATTATGTAACTTTGAATACATTGGTGTTCTTTTAGAATTGAATTATTTCATAATAATGATTTTCAATGCTTTCCCATTGAATTTCTTCTATGATAAGAATTGGATATTCATTTATGTTGGTTGAGAATAATCCATGCCAAATTTCATGTAAAAATTAGATTATTGTGGTTATATTTGAGTAGTTAAACATAAATTTCCACATTGATCTTTTGATACATTAGACAATGTAAATATTTTTTAATCAATAGGATTATAGGAAGGAAATTATTCTTCATATCAATATTCTGATTCTATATGTCAATCATGGTTCTACTATGATATTAGAGACCATTATCTTTACCCATATAAATATATATTATGTATAATAAATTCATCTAGTGACCTATATAAATATTCCATGAATTGAATAAGTGTATTTGCATTGAAATTTTTTATAAATAGTAATTTAATCAATAGATACTCCTTTAGAAATTCTGATGATTTTGGGAAATTTTCATCTCATTAATATGTTACCCACACATTCATATGGATAGGATGTGAAATTTCTTATAGGGTTTTATATGATGTTTTTTATGTTGGAAACGAATCCATAAAACTGAATTAATTCATTAAGATTAATGGATGGTAAAATTTTAAGTATTTACTTTTTTTTCTCTTAGTCATCAAAAATATCATGATAATGTAATATGATGTTGATACATTTACACATTGTTTCTCCAAATACACACTTCATGGGATTCATTTTTAGGTAGTGTTTTTGTTTTTTAAACAATGTCAATATATTAAATATAATCGTATTATTAAAAAGGATTTTCAACCAAATATTATAAAAAATATTCTATCGTATTTTTTAGAAATGTTTTGACTATATGGTGCACATACCATTGTTAGGGGGAACTACCATTCTTTAATATGATGGGAAAACCCCATAGGAAAATACTCCATAAAAATAACAATATTTAGTGGAATAATAATGTTCATTGGACATAAAAAAATTGTAATAATTGTAATATCTATCCATGAATGATAGAGATAAGAAACTAACCAGTTACAATGATCAAAACTATTTTGATGGGAATTGGGAATTATTTTTATAAAATGATGTTTCTGAGCCCTGAATTAATTGATAACATCATTAGACCTATTCATATTATTAACATAGATTTTTTTGGCACTCCATTTATGGTATTAAACTTCCTAAATGATGTTTCCTTTAATAATCTTGTCAGTGATAGATTCATCCATGGAAGCTTGAGTTAGATTCACACTTTTATATTCATTTTTGTAACCATGATGATATTTACATATGATAAATTTATGACGGTATATTATTATTATATATTGGTATATATATTTAATTCAATGAGAATAAATTCAAATTCTTCTTCTAGAAGTAGAATAATTATTCGTGTCCTCTATAAGGCATAGAAGTACCGAAAAAGGTTTTTCATCTATCTTTCTTTTTAAAATATTATCTTTTCTGAACACATCAATGATGGGGGAGATTCCTTCCTAAAACAATATAGTGGTAACATTGATGTAATATTAATATTATAATTCTATATAAATTTTTTTTATGTGGGTTATAGAAGAAAACATTCTCGACTAGGAGATAATGTGGGATAATTTTTATCCCTGGAAAATGATGTGGATGATTATTTAGGTCCTGAGAGTAATACTTATGAAAGAAATCATTCAGTTATATTTTTTATGTCACCTCTATCCTCTCTATAGTATTAAATTTTATGTTTATTAGGTGATGAAATGAAAAGTTCTATTCCTAAAGTAAATTTGAGGGGATTGTTATACTTTTATAATATTGATGTTGTATCTCCAGGCTCTAAAATTTCAAATGATTGGGTGTTATTTTTTTCTATAAATGTTGTAGTGAAATCTATGAACTCAAAAAGTCCCAATTTTATCATTTTAAAACTCTTATTAATGATCATAGGATATCTAAAGAATTGAAAAATTCCATTGTGTGGGGACTACCCTTAGGGATGTAAGGAATATGTTAATTTTACTCTCTATTATCACAGAGGCCATAAGTTGTGATGAAATATCAAGATTGATGAGATTGGATTATGGAATTTAATATTTTTTCAATGATGTTGGGGAATTATCTTATCCAAATATTGAATGTAGGATCTCCTTATATTATTACATAAGGTGGGGGAATTCATTTCTAGGAAATTATTATTGTGACTAAGAGATCGCCCTTCTAACTTGAAATTGGATTCATCTCACTCCACTAGTATCATATTGATCGATATAGATGTATGATATATAGTGTTATTTAGTAAATTAGGATGATGTAAAATTTATAATCTTCACAAATTTCTAATAATTTATTTATATTGTATGTCTCTAAACTATTAAGGGTATTTATTAAGATGATATCATTTTTATCTGGTTATTTTACCTCACTCTTGTAGAATCATATAACAATGTACTATGATTCATGAGATTGAATATGTGTACCATCACCATATTATAATTCAGATTTTTCATTTATGGGGTACATTATATATTGGTTATATAATTAGGTAACAACCACATGTGTGTAAATACATGGTATTCACCACATGACCTCAAAATCCATTTCTAGTTGAAAACCCATAAACACTGAATCAGAAATAAGGACACCAAACTGATCTCTATCCATAATTCATCCTAAAATATTTTTATCAATCTTTCCATACCATTATATTGTCATGGAAATGGGATAAAAATATAATTTTCTAGTCACTAGGAATTATAGTTTCTACAGCATGAAAATATTGATCCCATATCCATTGTCAATGAAGGCTCCAAACACATCAACAACATCTAATTTTCTTAATATAAGAAGGTGTATGATGTTCCCTTGTATTGAAGTCATTATATCATCCTCTATTATGGAGATAATCACATGTCACTTAATAGTGTCAGTTTCTACCCAATATTCATCAATAGAAGTGACGTTGGGATCAATCTCAAGATGTATTGGGTGACCCTCACAAACTAATTCATGAGGCTACTTTGAGAGATGAATGAAATCATGAAGTGAAATATTTTCTTGAATAACAATAATATACTGAAACATGTCAAAATTTTGATCCATAAGCCTGAATTGCACTATATAAGGGTATTCTTTTTTCAGAGGTATTAGAGATATAATTTTATATGCATGTTGTTTCCATTCCTGATTATAAATAATGATAATATTCAATGTATTAGGTTGATGTGGCCTTATAAATTTTTTTTGACCCATAATATAGTAATTTTTCAATATTTACTCAAGTATGATTGAGTTAATTGACCCGTGGAGGATTCTGTAGTAGATTGTTTCACCTATTTGGGACATTGGAGTTATTTGCTTTTGGTATTTTCATCATATATATTCTCAAAAAAGACATAATGTGAATGTATCTGTCAATTTCAACCTCATATTGTTTGACCCCATTAGCCTCAACTATGAATACCACCTCCTCCTTGATTATTGGAGTGGAATTAAGGATCTTAAATATAATCTATTTTTGATAATGGATCCACAATTTTAATCACATTGTTACTTCTTTATTGGTATTAAATATACTCATATTATGAGATGTATGTTTGAGGTTTTTTCATTTTTATAATTTCGAATTGGTGATACCATTCTACATATTCATAGAGAGAAAATCTCGAAGGGTTTGAACAATTTTTTTATAATTTTAATATTATTATATTATTTATACTTTCTCATATAACAGAAGTTTAAATGTTACTCAGATGATTAGATCATAGAGAAATGTGGAAATATATAAATAAACACAATTTCGTGAGAGAAATTTTGGTTCATAAGTGGTTGATTCAATTTTTTCCCTTGGTATGGAATTTACCCAATTTATCATCATTATTGAAATATAATATTTTAAAAAATATATACCTCAGTTTAAAAATTCCATTCATCCATCTTCTTCTTTTAGTATTGTAGTAGAAACAAAAGACACTTGTGACAGTTTCATTCACAACATCACATGCCCAAAATCCATCATATTTTTGGTTATTCTCTTTAATATTAATAATTCCTTGATTTCATGTTTAAAAATTATGAAGAAGGGATTTTTTTGTATTTATTAAAGATAAATTTATCAACATTCCTAGGTCCTTTAGATTTAATTTTTCATCACTATAGCTATGTTGATGTAACCTATAAACTGCTTATTTGGATAATAATATATATTATACCTTTAGTCTTTATATGGTGTGTGGATCAACTCTTTTCAACATTACTAATGAGGATGTTTTTGTTGTTATTAACATTTGGGATGGGTTACTCTATGACATTCCATGGTTTAGGTGTTGGGAAGTGTAACAGGTCTTCAATAAATATAATGGCTCGTTTTTTTACATTACCATGATTTTTTGTAGGATTCATTGGTATTCATCGAGGCTTGAAGATAGTCTATCTGACAAAATCATCTCAACTATATGAAACTGTGACAAAATCATGAAATCCACCATTATATTTGACCAGAATGAGTGGTGTTTAAATATTATCCTAACGATTTTCTATAAATAAGACCATCAACACTTATTGTTTTAGTTGTATGTTCATTTAGTAAGTTATAACCATCCATAAAGTAGTAAATTCCAATAAATTATCATTTAAGTTAATTTTTAAATTGATATATCAAGAAAAATTTCATTTCATAGTGTTGAGATGAATTGTAAAAAAACTACAAGAGGTCCACTCTCATTGTAAATAGACTAACATGAATATTTATATGTTTTGAAAAATGTCAACCCATGAAGTGACTTCATGAAGCACATATCATTAGATAATTCTCATTTCTTGAGTGTTCCTATTATCATATCACATTTTGATACTATGAGTTTCATATTCAAATCTAAGTCCACAGTGTCGTTGAAGGATGGAAAATATAGATTTTTGAAATGTGGAGTGGGATGAGTTTGTCAACCCATTCGGGATTTGTCTTAATTTCTGGTTATAATAGAGAAAACCTCCTTTTAATGTAGTGTTTTTGAGATAAAAATAATTCAACGATGCCAATAAGTTCTTATGGGATGGTTAGATGGATTAATATTTTGGCCAAGGTAATGGGAAGAGCATGACATGGTAGGATTTCCCTTGTATAATTCCAATAAAAGTATGAATTAGTTATGTTATCTCACCTAACATAGTTGGGTATCAATTTAGTATAGATAACTATTTTTATTCCATAGGTATATTTTCCATTTATATCATGAGTTAGTTGAATGGACATATTATTCCCTCATTAATAGAGTATCCTCTCTATATTGATAAAGATTTACTAGAGGATAATACTGATTTTTTTCATGATAGTTTTACTTGTTGTAAATATTTCTAATGAGTAATTCATATTAGAGCCTCATTAACTATATGTTTCAGCAATTATTGAAACAAATTATCATTGATGATAAGAGGTTCAAATTATTTGGGAAATGGGGGGGATTTTGTCACACACATTCCCTGTTCTCTAGCTGAATACTACCATTGAGGATGAAATAGAGGATTTATGGGAGCCCCAAAATTATGGGTTTTCATCTTTCGATGAGTATGAATTCCTTATTCAATTTTATTAGAATGTACTACAGTTTGAATATTATTTTTTCAAAATGTTATTCATTGAAAGATTCATTGTCTATGTAATTAATAGGTTCAACACTAATGGTTTTCACTTATGTGTAGTGTTCTACTGAAATTGTTTCATCAACAAAAGGGTTTGATTATTTGTTTCCTTCTAAATATTAACTAAAAGAAAAGTCACCATTTTGTTTCTACTATATTTTATAGGAATTTTTTTTTATTTTATGTAATTTTATTGGCCTTTTCTCCTTGAAATGATTATGTAGAGTGATGCAAATATAATCTTTAGAAAATCATATTATGCACTTCTGCAAGGAGATATTGATAGGTTCTATATTGAATGATGCTATGAGGGACTCTCTTGTGATATTTTTCTAGCCTGCATAATATCAAAATTCAAATAAAAAGTATAGGATTTATTAAAACAACAACCAACACTACGGTTTGGGGATGAGTTAGTTCTAAAATAATGAAATTTATGTATTATTAGGGATTTGATAATCCTCACGGTGGTGGTGGAGGAAACAATTACCCCATCCCTATGGGCTAGGGTTTCTCAAGTATTAGAAATATTAAATCAATTTTTCCTACCTACAAATTTTGAAATATTTTTTTGTAGTTTTGGCTTGATTAATTGCTTAAAAAAATCATAATCTACTCATTATTGAATGATGAGATTCAACGGAATATTTTTAATGTATTTAGTAGAGGGAATTTTCAACTAGTTAAATGGACCAATCTAAGATTATATCGTTAGCTTATTCTCACTAGATTCATAATTTCATATATATATATATAAGGAACATATTAGGTAGGATGATGAGAATATTTAGATATCATCATGGGTACCCAACCTGAGGTGATGATACGACATTATTTCATTCATGGTGTACTCTGATAAATAAGGATTTGAGTGAAATGAACCACTTAATTTTTTCCCCACCATATGATTTGATCATCTTATGGAGTGTCATTTATCAATTTTCATGAGTCTTTAATTCTTCTAGACACTCATGTTATGTATCATTATTCATATTTTTCAATTTTTGTTTTCATTCCACAAAATGCGTGGTCGCTTCAATTTGATAAAGAACATACTCTATTGAATTGAAATTATTTTCACATTTCATGTACCGTAGAGAATTTTCATTCAGATGAATAAATGTTTTCTATATATTTAAATGAATAATCATTATTAGTTCCACTATAATTTTTTTTCTAATTTTCATACTACGATGATTAAAATAGCACAAACATAACTTGTGTATAGTCTTTCAATCGTTTTTTCCTCATCATTAGTGTATTATTTCCATATTTGATAAGGGATTACTCTATCAAATTTGAAAATAATCCTCATTTCAAATCATTATTAATTATAGATGTGGCTATATTTGGAGACTTATCATATACCTATGATTCTAATTGATCTGAATATAAAATTGAAGGATTACTACTACATTGGGATCCCTTCTCATTGACGAAGGATATCACCCATTAGAGTGAGGGGACATAGATTATGGTGATTAAATCCCTTGATTACCTGATGTTATGAGGTCTTTCTCATATATAAATAAACAATGGGATAAAATTATGGTCAGAAAAAGATATCATTTTCGTGAGTACCCATATAGTCATTTCTATCTTAGGGAGGACTACCATCATGGTTCAATGTCCAGTTGTAAAAATTATTCCGAAAACATATACCCTAGCGAGGGACATTAGAGTGCATATTGTTAATGGTATGGCCTTATTATCATTTGATATTTCATATATGAGGAGTATTTTCATAGATTTGCTAAAAAATAGTTCTCCTGATCGTTCATGATATCACTATAGGGGGGAACTTTGTTGTGCACACTCTAGAGAGGACCTCCAGACTTTTTTAGTAATATTGAGGGAAGGACATGAAAAAGTAAGACTATAATATATCAAATAATGAGATAGAATATTCATAGTTTTATTTTAAAGTATTTTCTAGGGCCTCCTTAACAACAATGTTTTGTGAGGCAAGGCTATAGGCATGCTCCTGAACATAGAGTCCCCAAATGAGACGTCATCATTGATTCCTGCGGTTGAGTTATTTGGGTGATGTGTTATGAAAAAACCTTCATATTTTTTATTCATATTAGGAAACTCCCATGTTGAAAATAAATTATGCATGTGAGATTCATCATATTAAGAGGAAGTGTAAATATTTTTCTGATATTGAAAAACTGTCTAATTTTCCATAAAACACTTTAAAATTGGAAGGAATATGTACCTACTCATATGTGGCTATGGTGATGGGCCAATGAACTCTATTTAGAGTGATAATAAATGATTGATAATGTATTATGAATGATGATATGTTCTAAATCCTTAGTTGGAGCATGAATATGAGCATGTTCCATTTATTTAATTATCAATGGGTTATTCCAATGACATTGATGTGATGGGGATGCAATATGTTAATGTCATTTATTACTATCAGGGTCTATAGATATGGTTGTTCTAATACTTATAAGGTACACTATCATCCTTTTTTGACATGAACATGTTTATAGTCCTCATTGTTAAATTTTTCCTCTATAATATAATGGTGGGATTATTTGGTGGAAGAAAAGATAGTACCCCACTACATAATTTTACTAGTTAAATATACCTAGAGAACTCTAATGGATACTCGAATATTAGTTAACAATGTATGATCCCATGTGGTAATTTAATAATGGGTTACTAAGAAATTAATATTTTAGGTAACCGAAAGATGATGTTGTTAATATGATCCATCCATGTCAAATCAAGGGTTTAGGTGGGGTTATTGTTTCCCTCATGATCCACATCCCTATTATATAGGATGGACCTGTTACTGTGTTGTTGGGAGTGTATTCTAAAATGGTCAGAGTTGGTGGAAAGTAAGACATTTTATTTATAGTAGGTGATGATTCATGATAATGATGGATTCATGTGTATCCTCTTAGGTGGGTATGGTAGCAATAAGATGGTATTCCCCCACTAATTCACTCATCACATTCTTTTAAAGATGTTGTGTTGGAGAAACTTATGTCCTGCTTTATAATAAATGATCAATAGTAGTAGATAATGCATATGAATATTGTTGTGGTTATGGAATGATTTTTTATGAAAAAAAATTGTTAATACATAAGTCAAACTAATTAAACTAAAAAACAATTAAGAGTAATCATCATTGATTATTCACTTGTACGATTTTTTTAAATCACATTCATAGTTAATGGATATATACAAGGTTCACTATTTTTGTTTTAGTGGGACACATGAAAAAATATATTCTAGTGTTTTGTTTTCAATGACATAGTAGTGTTTAAATATTCATGTAGGGTTTACCATTTTTTTCATAGAATAAGTGAAAGAACTATAGTAATGTCTGTTTGGGAATTCTTGATTACGGTTGAGGGATTCATATTAGGTTCACTTTTTTTTATAATCTTTTTATTGAATGATATTGATGAATCCAACATCACACAACAACTCATTCATCAAAAATGGTTTGACATAAACATTGATGATGAAAGTATTTCTAAATGTTGGTGGTCACTAAGGTGGTTTCACTAGTGATACATTAAAATGTTCACTGGTTAAGATGGTGGGTTTTTAGTTTCATTACACCCGGGCGGGTTCTTGCCTACTATTAGTCTCTTTTAATGTTTTTTGTTTTTTTGATGAATACTTCCAACACCCCGACATTATATTAGTTACCCTTATTCAAGTTATTGGTCATTAACACGTATTGATGTGAATATATATATGTATTACTGGTGCTCAATATTTAAAACTTTTTTTGTTTAATTATTCTCAATAACATGAGCAATTTTTTTAAGAAACAAAGTTGGGTGCTCTAGAGTATATCACCTTCTAAGATGGGGGTATGTATTAATAGTGTTGGGATCAGTCCCTTGTGAAGGAATTCCTAGAAATATCTATAAAATAATGATAAATCATGTAGTCTGCAGTCCTTTAATGGTTCATGAAATTTCATTTAAGGTATTAAGTCAAGGACGGGTCCATGAATATTATCATAACGTAGTAAGCATGATTTGGTAAAATGTGACAATAAATGTTGTTATGGAACATATGAATGAGAATCCCATTCTCATTCTCCTTTGTGGGGATATTTCCCAGTGAGGATGAATCAGTTTGGAATGGAATTTGAACAGACCTAGATTAGTATGTTTTATTAGCAATACGGAAATAATGGGGTAGATGTTTTTGTTACTTGGATAGAATAGTACTTTCTACGTGGGGCCTGATTCAATTCAAAATATGGGCAGATGTGGCCCAATGGAATGATGTATTTTTGAGAATACACCCCTAATATACAGAAGAAAAGTCTTACATTATATATAGACCATAGAGTGTGGATTTTAGGGATCATATTATTATAGTGGGTTGTTGAATGTTTATAGATTATCTCATGAGGAATATATCATCATGATGATGGAAGTAATGGACTTCTGATTTTTGGATTGATCCTCACAGAGGCGTCCTATTTATCCCACTAAAATAATAATCAAATCTCATATATAATGAGTTCCAAAGTTTAAGTTAATTTGGTGGGATTAATACATGTAGTTTTACATCATTTGGTAAGGTTGTAGTAATATATTTTTATATAGTGTGACATGGACATTGACCACATTGTTTAACATCAGGTTATTGAGATTTTTTTTTCAGGAAATGTGATATAATAACATATAACGTTTTGATTATGAAGATAAGGATTCCCCAGATTACTAACCCAATAGATATATTAGTTGGAGGCATAGATAATTGAGGTATGCACCATGTTGGAGGCCACAATTTGAGGTATTTTAATTATGTTTATAGTATTATTGTCTAAGTTATATAAACTCACATGAATTAAGATCTTTATGGTAAACCAAAAAAAATATAATACAGATCACTTTATATATGTGTAAAATATTATGATTTTAGTAGGTATTAAACAATGAGGCTATCATTTGGGGTATACCTCACTTATTGAAGATTTGAGATGACAAAATTGGAAATTGGAACATTTATGAGACTTATACATGAATATGAAGACCGTACATACATATTCCTACTAGTTAATTTGGTGTGGAGGGGTATAGAGGTTCTATGACTAAATAATCATATAAAAAATAATATGGGATGACTCCATGAGGGAATTCGAATATGACTGATACTGTTAAATAGAGAAGAAATCTATAAATTACACAGGAGAGACCTCCACAGTGTTTTCTTGATAAAGAAACTTGTATTCAAGGGAATAAATCATTCTTATTCTTCTAATGTATCTAACTATATATGAAGATAATTTCAAATCATACATTTTATCAAAGTAATCCATAATAGAATGGGTACACATTGATGTTCAATACCAGATCATATATATCTAGTGGATTTTGAGGTTTCCTTTTTTAGCGTTCTAAATAATAGTCTTGGGAAAAATAATTCTGATCTATTAAAGAAATAGCATTTCTGGTTCCTTAGTATAGAGGAAAAATAGTATGTTTATTTTATAAATTTTTTAAATAATTTTAATTCAATGTGATACTATTTTGAGTAAATTAATTCTTACTAGTGAGGTCTAATAATAGGATTCACCCAAGTGAGGGAGAGAAAGATAGTTTTCCCCATTTAGTGTGGAAACCCAGGATTATCATGCAAATAGATTAAATCATTTTTTTTTAAAATTTATTATTTTACACAATCCCACTCCCAAATACTGTATTCATTTACTTCATTTGGAAACATGGAAATATAATCGTTGGTCTATAAGTGAGATAAATCATCCCCAACTATATTTTTGGTTATTAGAACCCTTTTTAGAAACATCACAAAAAATATATTTCTTTATAACGTAGGTAACAAAAATATAATAAAGGGTGATCTTATATGCTCAGTGAGGGTAAATAAGGTAGATATTTAAGAATTAGATAATCATATGTAACATCATGACATGAGTTCCACACACCATTTCCACAAGACAATACATTACATGACCTCAGGAGAACCTCCATATATTCTAGTGGATTTTGAATAGTAGATAGGGTAAAAAATAGATCATGAGGATACTATAAATACTTTATTGAAGTACCAAAAAAGAAGAATAAATAAACCAAAACCAAAGTATGTACCCGAATATCATGACAAAACTAACATCACTAGTTGTCTATAACATGAATAACATATCCAAATAGAAATGATATATATACCATGCCATGTGCATGACTTATGTCAAATTATGAGTCAAAAAAATAATGTGATGAAGACTCTTTGTATGTCCTAACACCAGTTCTAGTTCCCTCTTCCATGCTCCATCCCAACTCAGCCATCTCACACAAGACTCATTCACTTATCATGTACTATAATAATTAAATATATTTTTTTACGGATCTGAAAACCCGTGTAGAGTTTGATTACAACTCATTAGTCCCCCGCCAATTGAATCCAAAACTATATGCATCCAATAATAGTGCATACAATTTTATGAAGAATAAATTACAATAAATAAGTAAATAGTTATGATAGAGAAGTTATTGTTTAATTAACTACAAAACCATAGGTTCTAAAGGACACCAGAACCCTCAATAACTTCTTCGACCCATGTCAAAGTATAAACCACTTTAGAATACTAGTATTATCATTTATCATTTAATATATAATTATATATGGGGAAATTGGAACCAATTTCAAATGTAAATCTAATGGGCATACAACTTCATGTCCAACACTGTGTGTGTATTTGGAGCACTAGTGTTTATCCCACACATTTGTGTCACATAGGTATTTGGGTCCTAATTATTGGTCCCGTACTCACTATCTAATGTGGTGTTTTTGAAAAACCATACCATTTCCCACATTTATTTTATCACATATTGGGATTTGGATCATCGTTCTTTCTCCCACACATCATTAAACACATAAGGGATATAAGAGACTCAGTTTATGTCCCACAATCGTATATCAATTAATCAAACATATATTACATATATAACATCAATAAACAATAATCAAAATTAAATATCTCATCAAACTAAACATGTATCATAACATTAAATTAACTAATACATAATTAATTAATCTAATTCAATAATTACCTAATCATATCATTACTTAAATTAAATCAATAATTAATTAATCACATCAATAATTTGATAATAACATATTTCAATTAATTAATTAAACAATTGATTAATCAAATAACCAATTTAAATATATCTATATTTAATCCACTAATTAATTAATATAACTCGAAACTCTAATATACCATTAATTATCTCCAAAATCAATTTTTTCAGTTCCAAAATTTAATTTTCCCAATTTCACCGAAATCATGAACACATGGAAATTAATAAAAAACAATTCCATTATAAATGAACTTTTCCAAACCAGGAAATTTGAACATTGCAATTGCAGGCACATAATAAAATGAAGATAATCGGGTTAGAAATTATACAATATACCTCACGATCATTGATAACCAATTTCAAATAGAAATCCACTTTGTAATAGGAATGGTAAATAACTTGATAAGAAATGAGATCATTATTGAAAACCATCATACAAAAATAAAATGGATTAGATCCACCAATATATAGATCAATTTTCAAAACAAATAGAGGATGACATCACGTAAATGTATTAGAGATTGTTGGGAGATTAAGAAGAAACTAGACAAGATGATATTTTTATACCAGGAGGCATGAAAATGTTCAATATGGTTTTAAAATCATTATGAACAGAGGTTAGAAGGGATTTGAATCCATATTAGATAGTCCAAAATGACTTAATTGCTTTAGGTCTAAGATAAGATAAATTTTTTGTTATTTTATGGGATTCAGGTAATTTTAATATAATTTTCAGTTTAATTGAAATTGTGTGCATGATTTACTTGGTCGGGATGAATGGTTTCCCAAACCATGTGCCTATTATAGGGGGGGACTATAATGTCCCTCCTAAAATGGATCATAGTCTGAAGACCATGTTCCAAATATAAAAACTCCAATTTATCAAGGGTGTATGGTTTTTTGGGCTCGGTGTGTGGTTTGGGAACACCTTACACCAATCGTGCATAGACATTATTCCTTTCAAAACATTCAATTTTCACCCAAATGCACACAAAAAAATATCTAAAAATGGTATTCAATATTTGTAAAAATAGTCCCTATAAATAATCCTGATACATATATAGAAATAGTCGGTTTCTTACAATCTCCCCACCATATAATTGCTCAACCTCAATCTTTATTCTCAAGAATCACTATTATTCTGAGGAAAAAATATTGGGTCAATATGATCACATATTTTATTCTCTCTCAATTTTTTCCTCCTGAATACACCCATGTTTCCATAAGACATGAGCTGTCTTCATGGAATTTCACTAAAAAAACATTCTCACTATAATCTAACACATGTATTGTATTCTACTCAAATGAATAATCAATCTCAATCTCAATATCATCCAAATTGATCAAATGATAAGGGTTAGGGTGATAATGTGATTATTGTGCCACATAAAAAACACCATTCATTGCACAATACATATGTGAAAGAGACAATAAATACCCATCAAAAAGATTCTCCTCATAATCTTAAGAGTTCATAAAAAAACAAGGGTGACACTTTCCATATCTTCATATACTACATTAACTCAATATAGGTGAAACCTGAAGGAATACACAATAACCCTTTCTAAATATTAGGGTTCATCGATGTGTATAGGAATATTACTTCTATCCACCCTAATATAGATACTTACTATTATAAATAATATAAAACTACTCTGATGTATCAATCACAATACTGAGTCCCAATATCTCTGATTCTCTAGCATCCAACCAACATAGTGGTTATATGCATGGCCTACCATATAGAACCTATATAGATCCATCTGAATAGTTTACTAATCAATTTTTTTATAGGAGAAATCCATTATTTCAAGGTCATTCGTACAAGTCCAACCAAATTATATTACACATTCGTTAAACATATCCTCTAGGATCTGTATCACACACTCTGACTTCCCATCTGTCTGTTGTTGAAAGTTTTTACTCATCAATAAATTCATACCAAGTGCCCTATTTAAGATCTTATAAAATAGATAAGTAGAATACAATTTATGGTATAGAAAAATAGGCTTTGACAACCAGTTCAAAAAATCTATCTTCTTAACGTACATATGTCCCAACTATAATCTCTCATTTTTTAATAATAAATGCACCACTTTCAT
This sequence comes from Viscum album, assembly GCA_963277665.1. Taxonomy (NCBI): domain Eukaryota; kingdom Viridiplantae; phylum Streptophyta; class Magnoliopsida; order Santalales; family Viscaceae; genus Viscum; species Viscum album. The sequence goes on along the minus strand of OY728122.1, from coordinate 810,015,152 downwards.
CAAATGGTCCACAATCGCCCCAACAGTTTCATTCTTGTGAGGCATACTTGGGATTCATAACAAATATTCTATGGTAATTTCATTCCACGTACATTCCATAATGGGAAATGGATTTAGTAAACATCTAGGTTATTGATGATCAACCATCACCTGTTTTAAAGTGTTGAATCATGTCACGAACCCTGGTATCTCCTTTTTCATGCATGACCACCTATACTATCAGCATGAGTCATGATATATTTTTGTCAGACCTTTATACACCACCCCAATTATGGCATGAAACTCCTACATCAAATCCTACGACAAACACACAATCACAAAAATATGATTTCAAATATAGATGTTCTCTCCATAATCTATGTTAAAATAGAAATGTGACTTCAACCTTAAGGCTTTACCTCAAGGATAAACATTCAAGATCCTAATAATGACTCAATATAGTATGACTGAAAATTGGTTAATAAACAAAAACTGAAATGAGAGTCATCAACTTCTGAATCTTCAGAACCAAAACATGAATCTCATATATAAACTAAGGGTGTTAAATAGGGTAAACCTCATTCTGCCAATCTTTTCTCTATTGCGGAGGACAATCGTAGCTGACTCCTCACATGTCTGGTTAATCAAAACAAACTCAAAACCATCCATGTTTTGTGAAATATAAACGGTCCTACTCACCTGTTGTATATTGACGATATCATTCTCTTTCTTCAAGCTGATAATAGAAATATTCACACCCTTTATAATTATCGTGTGCACTATGAGGAAATCTCTTGTCAAATGATTAGTAGGAACAAGTCTTCTATTTACATTGGAATGAATTTCCCCTCAAAAATAAAATTTTGTATTATAAATGACATAGGTATAAAAGAGGGTTCTCAACCTTTAAGTACCTATGTTCCCCCATATTTTGGGGAATACCCAGATCTTGTCACCTCCTTGAAATTTCAAATCAAGTTACAAACCAACTATCCACTTGGAACGAAAAATCCCTCTCTATGGTGAGTGAAATCTTCCTTGTCAAATACATTATTGTCTCTAAAATGTTTTATTCAATGATTGTTTACAATTGGACTGCTAGTATTATTAAGAAAATGAACACCTCAATCAAAAATTTTGTTTGTACTGGTAGTACTGTGGAGCGGAAACTTATCACCATACCCGAGTCTAAATGTTGTAAACCAATTGAGAAGGGAGGTATCAGAAAAAAAATATTAAACATTTTAAGGAAGCTATTAATGATTGGCTCACTTGGAACTTATTCTATAATAACTCTGATTCTATAAACATTCATAAAAATTGAATTATCTGTAAACATAAGAAAAGAAACTCTACCTTTCTTGCCTATTATATCTAGACATCCATAAAGAATTCCTCTTCTTCCATCATGAGTAACCCTGGATAGACGGTCTCCATAAACTCCTCCATGATCTTCTGGTTAGATAACTGGGATGGAATTCCTCTAATTTCTAGTGTTTCCCTTCACGAACTCCCTAGGGACAAAAACTATCTATTAGATAAGTTCATAATGCTCATAATGACCCTCTTCCTGATAACATTTTAAATCTCATTAAAACCTACCCCTTCATAAACACTGATGACTTCTTAGTATGGGAACCTTGACACAATGGTATGATTGATTCTAAAAAAATTTACAACTATTATTTTTGTAACTCTGAAAGTGGTTTTGGGTGGTTAAAACTTTTTCACAAACCTTCGATAAAACCCTCATAATTTAATCTTATGTGGGGACATGGTTATAACAGACTTCCCACTGATGATCATCTGTAATAGTCTGGGTTTCAACTCTGCTCTAAATACATCCACTGTAATCCGCACAGAGAAGATGCTAATCTTCTACTTCTTTCTTATGCCACTGCTTATGCACATTGGAATTATATTTTCAACATTTCTTACTGCTGATAGTGGAAGAATGACTCTATAAAACTGAATTAAATTGATGTTAGGATCTGAATAGTTCTAACTAAATTAAAAAAAATCGTGCTACTGTATATGAGATTCATCACGTGATCTGGTATGATAGAAATCCTATTATTCATAATAAATACCCATCCAGTATTAATGTAGGAGAAACGTAGATTCTCATTGGCATTCTAAAAGCTGATTCGATCCAAAAGATTCATTGAAACAACACGGTGCAAGACTTTAGAAACCTTCGTTGTTTATGTTTTGCAAGAAACTATTACCAACCTCACCATACATTTTAAGTCTTCTAGTGTGCCCCTCTTCTAAGATAGATTAAGGTTAATGTGGATGGAACTTCCAAAGAAAATCCTGGTCCTGCGGGTTGTGGCACTATCTTTAGGAACCATACTTCTCAGATCTTTGGTTGCATCTATTGTAGTTGTGGCATTACTCCCTCTCAGGAAGCTGAAATGATGGGTATGATTCATGCCATCTCTTTTTCCAAAAAACATGGCTAGAATAACCTCTGGAATGAGGTTAATTCAACCACACTTTTGCAAGCCTTTTGGAATGGTGTGATACATCTTGCATGTCCGATCACAAATCTTTGGATGGACTACATTAGTTCTCTTCATGATATCAACTACAATATCAATCATATTTTTCATGAAGGTAACATGGTTTTTGATGTTCTTGAAATCAAGGGACTCAATCAATACATCAACTGGCTTGATGAAATTCATGTCAACTTACTTTCTTTTCATAATAACGATTGTAATATGTTTTCATCTTTGAGACTTTTTTAACTCCTTCCATTATATTTATACTGCCTTGGTTTTTTGGACAGGCACCATCTTATTAAACAATAAAAAAATGAATCTCATATAGAAAATTTATTATCATTATCTTAAAACTACACTCATGAACTGTGTGTGTCTATGTTTTCCTACATAGAGCATCAAAAAACTGTTTTCCATTCGAGGAATATATTCCATCAAAAAATAAAATGATTAAATATACACAAGAAACCTTTACTGCCAATTATTCTAATCCTGATACAAAAAAATATTATTTAAGCTCATGTGATCAATATAAACAATAAACATTCATTCCAATACATAATAAAAACAACACATTAAAGAATAAACCAATTATGCGAACTAATGGTTGTTCATTGGGAAATTATATTCATGTAGCCTCATATTCTTTAGACCCACACACAAAAATGTGGTCTCCCAAAATCAACAATGCTTGAATTTCTATCCAAAAAGAATCAAAAAGCACTGTATAATTCTCACCCATCTGAAGTATGATCATTATTTCAGCAGATTTTGATCTCTTATTAAACTCATATAAGGAATTATCACAGGATCCATGCAATTAAAAAATCACTATATTCTTAGTTAATACCAAAATTGGTTCTTTCAAAAGGGAAAATTCCTATATTGACCTTAAATAATGTCTATATAATCCATGAATTCTAAATATATCAAAAATAATTTTCGTATTCTCCCAAGAAAAAATTTCATGAAAAAAATTTAGTTCCATTAAAACACCTTCCTCTAAGATGATGTGACCCATGAAATGTACCTGATCAATCCAAAATAGACAATTAGTTATCTTGGGGAATAGTTAGTCCTCATTCAATGTACTCATGATGATGTCAGTATTTTGGGAATGATCTTCATGTGTAAGGGAGAACACAAATATTTCATTTATAAACACTACCTCAATATTATCCAGGTATGGGGAGATTTTTTTGTTCATAAATTCCATAAACAATGTAAGGGTATTTCTAATACCAAATAACATAAAAAAGAAATCATATAGATCATACGGTCTTCAAAAATTATCCCCAGATATATCATATGGTCAAACAATATACTAATGATACCCCAATCATAGTTAGATCTTGGAGAAAACAAAAGCTCCTCTCAATTGGTCAAATTGATCATGGATACACGAAAAAAGATACATGTTATCCATATTAATTTGGTTTATCATCCGATAGTAAGCACATAAGCACAATGTCCAATATTATTTCATTGAAAAAAATACTATATAACCCCAATGTGACATAATAATATGGATAAACCCTTTATCCATCAACTATGATAGTTGTTTTTTTATCTCTTTATGCTCTATATGTTCTATTCTATATGGAGGAATAGAAACTGGGTCTTCCCCATGAATGATATCAATTGTAAATTTCACTTCTCTCTCATGTGTAAGATCAGATATTTCATTAGGAATAAAATCCTTGAATCTATGCACTATGGATGGAAATACATCCTATTTCAAACCCCCGTCATAAAAAAAACTAGAAACCTCAGTGGTTAGATCCCCCAACATTTTGTAAACAGGCCCAACACAGCCTTCATGGATATCCCATTATCCATAGTGAATATATTTTTCAACCTCCAGTGATATAAAACACACACACATGTGGTAAAAATAACTTTGGGATTGTTATGTAACTAAATATTCCATACAAATAATCAGATGAAAGGATAAAATATCAATAATGTAATGATCCCAACTGAAAAAATACACCTTAACAATGAGTGAACATACCTTGCAGAAACATATGCCTACAGACCATACTCCCAAAGTAGTATTAATCATCATTACCTTGCTCACAGACTCCACTATTAAACTCAACCCATTCACAAGATGTGTATATATAAAAGTATGAGGGGAACCATTATCAAATAAGTCACCAAAAAGTGAATAAGCTACAAAATAGTACCTTTAGCTATCAATGGTCCAGCCTCTCAATCCACTGGTGTCGGATGAACTATGTGAAACATCCATGGCACTATTTCTTTTGATACATTCTTAGTCTACTGATTTTCACTACTCTACTGATATTGGTGCTCTTTCATAGAATCACATCATCCACTATCTCAATCAACATGGTTTTCATTACTCTGACTGTCATCCTGATATAGTGTATAATATACCCTTACCACACTCTGGTTCTTCCTAGATTCTCCATAATCACCCATATGTAGTGGGTTGTGATAAATACTTTGTATATTTTTCATCTTTGTAAAATATCGGCACTCCGCTGGTGGTCGAGGAAAAATATTATAATACTCTCCAATCCTACTACAATGGTGGAATATCACTTCAGTATGATCCTGAGTAACTGATCATTCTTCTAGGCCACTATTCTATCCCATTACATAGTCAGCATTTAAATAATGACACGTCCTACCCTCATAATATGTACCTCATTATTCCCCAGTTGATTCCAATTTTCCTACAACAGTATACTCTTTCATGTTCACCTCAGATATGGGATCCTTGTCCAACACTACAAAAAAATCTATCCAAATAATATGAAACTGATAAATAATCTAACATTTAATGTCATCCTCGAAATTCATTTCCATATTTTTCTTATACCCATCAGGTACAAGAGAAAAGAGATACAATTTAGTATAATGAAAAACATAATACACCCCAAACATTCTCACCTTAATCAATTACATGAACTTAGAAACTCTCTCTTATATAAGAGTCTCTGGATAAAAGTGTTCTAGGAATGTCTCCAAAAATTCCTTCAATACCATAACCACTACCTTCCATGTCTAAGCCTAATTGTCCCACTGGTACATCACTGATCCTATAACATTTATGAATCCATCTTAACACTCTTCCTAGAAGGATTCCCCAAAAGGTTGAAAATATTCTTGATGGAATCAATCCTTAACTCTATTGTCTCAGGTCCTCCATCTCCAACGATGGTCATATTGTGATGTAGCTAAAACTCCAACCTCATGTCAGAATTTTCTTTCCCAAAATTACTTGGTCCTCTCTCCATTAACTTTTTGAACCTAGAAAAAATCTACTATAACATCCCTTCTTTTTCCTCACATACTACGTTCAGTGTGTCAGGTTTCCTTGTCAGTTGATCCTTTCCAGAAACAACCTCCTAACAACCTCTCAATAAGATTTTTTATAGAGGCATATCTCTACAATAACAAAAAAATATCATAGTACATATAACAAAAATGTTTCATAAGAACAAAGACTTATATAAACTCATAACATGTAATCCCCCAAACCCCCCCCCCCCCACATGATCCAAAATAAGGCACTATGACTACCGTAAACCATCTAATATGTAGGTCATTGTGAACAATGAACACAATCAGTATAAATTTTCATGTTTCTCATTAGAGACCAAAATATACAAATTTTCTATAATTTTATGTAATAAAGTTCACATTATGAAACTTTTCACAACTCAAACATGTAACGAAAATAATTTCACTTCAATAACATACCCAAAGATCACTTTTATCTTCATGCCTAAAATTGATGAAAGCCACAATATAATCCTATGTTTCAAGAGTGATTCATGCATACTCCACTCTCTTCCCATATAGGAACACGATTTAAATCATAGAATTCTCAAAAATAATAATCACATTGCACAAAAAATGCATCACTCAAGGTGATGTAACATCCCTTTGTAATAACACAAAGTAATGAGAACAATCCCACCCTGGGTACATGGATTATACCCTTGTAAATGGGTTATCCACTACCATACACGAGCTATTGACAAAGTCCCAACACATTCTATTATCATAAAAACCGTACCAAAAATAGTAAGATAAAATAATAGAGAAGAATGTAGCCTTTTATTCCACTTTATAACCTCCTAACACAAGTACGACACACTAATTCCCCGAGCCGGTCGGTTAGATAACATTTTACATGCCACCCTATATTTCATAGGCTTTCGACTAGTGGAGAGGATCTAATATTGATCATGGGGAGACTATTATATATTTCACAGTGTAGTAAAATTGAGGAATAAATAAACAAAAACCAAAGTATATAACTACATAACCATACAAAACCACTATCACTAGATGAATAAAACATTAATACAATATCCAAACGGAATGATTATATATTCTATGCCAAATAAGTGCAATGATTCAAATAAAAATCCCAATATTATGGAATTGATAACTCCAAGAAGGTCTATAATCCTAGTCTAGTTCCCTCATCCATTCCCCATAATGAATCATCCATCTTAAATATATATTCAACCCTTATGTAATCATGTATCCATGAAATCAATTCTGGTTCGAATTAGGCATTCTGGATTGGGTGTGATTACAACATAATAGGCCACCACCATCAGCATATAATTAAATATACATATAGTAAATGTGTATGAGGTTTGATAAATAATAATGAAAAAAACACAAGTAAAGAGTTATCAATTTTTAGTTATTCATTAATTAACCACATAAACCCTTGGGTTCTCAAGGACACATGAGCTCTCAATACTTGATTCAACCTGTGATGGATTTTGAACCATATCAGAAAAGTAGGAATTAAATTTATCATTCCATATAAAACAATATAATAGAAAACTGTAACCAAAGTCCAATGAAAAACAAACGGTCATAGAACATAGTGTCTAACAACACATGGGTATTTTGAGACACAGTCCTTATACCACACCTTAATGTCACATATTTATTTGGATAATTAGTACATCTCTCATACACTATATCTAAAATGGATATTTTGAGCATCAATCGATGTCCCACAATTCATTTATCACATAAGGGTATTTGGAGCATCAATCCTTATCCCACAACCCATTAATCCCATAAGGTTATTTCGAGCCTGAGTCTATATCTCACAATAATATATCAATTAATCATACATATATCACATATATCATATAAATAAAAGTTTATTTAAATTAATTCTCTAATCACGTTCCATATACATCACAAAATCCATTTAATTAATTAACCAATTAAATAATCCAAATGAACAATATCATAATCACATCATTCCAATAATTAATTAAACATTTAATTTGTCACATCAATAATGGAAAACAACATCCTTCTATTATTGAATTAAACAATTAATTAATAACATCAACCAATTAAATATCCATATAATTACATCACTAAATAAATCATTGAAATCAAAATTTGAGTATCCAATTAATTAATTATATTCTATAATTAAATTTCCCCAGTTTAACCTAAATTTTCTATACATGGAATTAAAGAAAATAAAATTATCCATTAATCATCCCAATCATCACAATTTAAAATTATAAATTACATAAATATAAAAAAATAAATACTATTCGATTTTAATTTATACCACCAACCCCAAGATCATTGAGAAATTCATTCCAATATAAATCAACAATTCTAGCGTAATGATCATGAACACAAAAAATAACAAAATCTAGACTCAAAATAAAAAGTATTATATAAACAAAAAACTATACCTAAATCCAAAATAAACTAATAAAATAATCTTTAAAATAATTAAATAATTATGGGACCAGAGTAAATAACATGGGATGTGGTTTTCAAACTTGGAGAGGTGGAGATCCTTAATCCAAGAATTGAATAATCATGAAAGTAGGGTGAATGGGCCTCTATTCCACTAGGAACCTCTAAAATGATAAAATTTGTTTACGTTTGAGTTAGGGTGGATTTTGGATAAATTTTGTGGGCTTGGGAATTTTAAATCTAATATTCAGATTAATTATGATGGTGTAAACTATTTCATGGTTAGGTGTGCATGGTATCCCAAACAGTTCACATTAATAGTGCACCACTTCTCTAGGGGTGGGGGTGAACACTCCCTCATAATATGGTACACAATTTCAAAAATATGCAATGACATTGATAACTTCTTTTTCTCAAGGATGAATGGTTTTCTAGTCTAGAAGCATTATTTGAGAATAACATACAAAAAAAATTGAACAACCCCTCTCCCTTAGAAAACATTAATTTTTTCACCCAAAAGCACCCATCATGAAATCCAATAAATGGTTAATGAAAACATGGGAGAAGATTACTTTTAAAATATCTTGATAAATCTCCAAAAAATCTCTAGTTCATAAAAAAGGAATGAGAATATAATTATAATAATAAAGCATCATACCCTTCATATTAAAGATCATATACACGAATCATTGAATAAATATAAACAGTTCAAAAGAAATGAATCATAAGTGAATCCGGATTATAATAAATGAAAGTGTATCATATAAATAAGTCATGGAATTATGGAAGGACCATAAAAATATAAAATTATTTCCATAATAGTCAGTGATCAGTACCGGGGATATCTTAGTAGAATAAGATCACTCCCTAAATTATCATGGTAGTCATGTTTCATGTATAAAACATTCATAGAAAAATGTCCTTTAAAAAAGTAAGATCACCCTTCCTTCAATATATTTCTATCTCTTCAGATATAAATACTTAACCAACAAATTGGTGGGAGATATGGGTCCCACCTATTGTATAATGAAATTATATGTATTTGTGCAATAAGATCATAAACAATAATCATATCATAACCCATGAAATAAAATTGGTGTCAAAAAAAATCCATCATATAATAATATATGGAAAATAGAAAGGATTCATAATTTTTTCATCATAACCATACCTACGAAAAATATCGAGTGTCTTGATCCTTTTATCATCGTATAACCCAGGGATGAGAAACAACTTTCTTAAACACCATAAAATAAAAATAAAATCCATTTAAATAAATAATATGGATGGTATTATATGATCATATCACTAGTAAAGAATATGTAACACCAACATAAGTCATCTTAAGTGGAAGATAAATTTTAAATATCATTTAAAAACATTTCTTCAAGAAAATATAATTTCTTCGTTGAAAATGATTTTTAAAACATAACACATTTGTTGTGAACATTTTATTTGAAATTTTTTTAAGAAAAATTATATAATATTATAATCAATATTTTTATATAAAATATTCATAGATATTTTTAATGGAATCATCAAATAAATAAAGGGAATGACAACAGAAAAATCCTTACGTGCCGATCATTCTTTTTTTAAAAGGTAAGAAGTTTAGAGAAGTGTCTTAATAAAAAAAACGACCAGAATATTAATATTAAGAATATATGTAAAATTGTAAAACATGGGTAAAAGTTTCTTTTAAAAATAATATGGTAATAGTAGTATTTTTTTTAAATATTTTTTTTAAATCATGGTTTTGAAAGAAAACTGATTTTTTGACTGAAGAGAGTGATAATGTCATATTTTATTTAAAACATTGTAGTAATTATATTAAGTAGTAAAGAGTGTAAAAATTGTACCATTACATGAATATATCTTTAATAATAATATATTAGTAAAATTGATTAGTGTTCTTGATATATAGATCATAATATTTACTCTATTGAAGAATAATAATAAAAAATCACTATAGATTATGATATTATACCAATAAGCTCTTTCAACATTAGTAACATTGAATCATACTCCCCAATAATGAATAAAAAAATTCATGAAATGATGGAGATTAATTATATAAAATGTCAATGGAGCTGTATATACACCTCATGAAAGAATATACCAGAATAACATAATGTATGTCTGAAATATGGCTAATTGAGACAAAATACCCTTACCACTTCGGTAAAATTTTAACCATAAATACAATGAAAAAGATATGAAAAAAATGGATATGTGAATCCAAATAATTCAAATTAATGGAATATTAAAACACATTCATGGATATTTTATGTACCATATTCAAAAAATAGATGGTGAACATGGCTTGTTTCTTATGAAAAATAAACGTCAGATGAAAAATACCTTTCCTTATGATTTGAATCCAGTCATAATCATTTGATACTATTTTTTAATGAAGATAATATTTTTTTTAAATAATTTACAGAACCAAATTAAATTAAATCATACCATATATTATTTTCATGTGACCTTTTATTACATATTTATTAACAATTCTATATCGAACTTATGTTTCGGGTAATAACCTCTTTATTTTTCATATATATTTTGATTTTTTATACATTCGTTAAATTAAATCAAACAAGATTTAATTATTTAAATAAATATAACTATGATATAAATATAATATATTTTAAGTATATATGTATTTATAATAATCAATAAAAAATATAAGAATGAAATGAAGTATTCCATTCAAGGAGATGGTAGGTACGTATGCATGAACGATGTTTTAATTTTCATTCTAGTTTAATTGAAATTATATTATTTGATATATTATCATTACATAATAATTTATATTTCACATATATCCCATATTATAAATAAAACCATCTTTATCATATTCTATGTAATTTTTGAACGAATCACCAAACCTCATGAGGCGGTAGGGAGCTGTTCACACGAACGATGTTATCTTATTCCAGAAAATGGAAAGCATGATGGTATGTGTAATATAATATTTATAGAATAAATATAACAAAATAAATAACATAAATATAATATATAAACTATAAATATATTATTATTTCAATTTTTTAATGGAGGTAATGGTATAATTAATGACATCAGTTCGCAAGCTTACAGTCTGGAAAACAAACGAACTATGATTTCTTTTATCATTTGTTGGTTGTATGGGAATTTGTAGGTCTTAACCTTAAAATAATAAAATTACTTTATTTATATATTTAGTTAATTATGTAATCATTATATAGAACATTTTTATGGGTTTTATTATGTAATTTTAAAATAATGTTTGTTGAGAAACATTACCTATTATATAGGTATCACCTTTTGGTTTTCAACTAAGGACATTTTTGGATTGATTTATCACAAATTTATGGATTCAAAGATGAGTTTATGAATGTTGGGATAATATTTAGATAGTTTATGGATACCAATTTTTTTGATAGGTTTTAATAAGATAAGGGGTTGACTGGCCTTTTATAGTGGAGTAGGATTGACAATCATATAAATTCCCAAAGGTAAACATTATTGGGAGGTCTCCCTAACATCATGTGGCCCCAATAACACACCATTTTATAGTGAAAAGTATATATGGATGAAATGATTCAAACCATTGGGTTTTAGAAATGATTAGGGTCTTTTTTATAATTTTTTTTATGTTTAACCACCAAGTAATGTTTTTTTCACTTTAATCGATGTAATTAATTTTAATTTTTTTCACTGATAGCATTTGTAAAATTATAAGATAAACGTATTAGAACATATAAATGATTACCATTCTATATATAAAATTATTTTTTTTCCAATTCAAAAAATAGATGTGGCATAAATTAATTTAAAATTAATCCCACAGATGGGCTGAGACAATGGGGTTTTAAATTGAAAATGTTCAAAAGATTGAAATATTTTATATCCAATTTTAATGTAATATTTAATAATATGAATTAAATTGAACTTATTGTATATAATTTATGTAATCATTCTTTAAAAATAGTTTGAAATATTATATTACTATATGAATAAATTATATATAAAATTACTTTTAAATTAAAATCTATTATTTTTAACTATTCCTCTAAAAACAAATTATTTCAAAAAAAACCCCACATAATCACCAAAATATAATTTGAAAAATATGAATTCGAAAATAATTTTTTGTTTATTCAAATTAAATAATGAAAATTTTACAAAATTATATATATTTTTATTCATTATAGGACATAACGAATAGTTCGTTATAAAAATAGTATTTTCATAACATATAGACTTTATCGAAATTATATATTTCCATAAAAGTACATCTTATTAATATAAATCCATTATTTTTGATATTTAAAAATTTGTTATTAATATTTATATTACTATTTTTAAAGGCTAGGTTATAACTATATTGTTTAAATAATTATAACAATGAAAATTGTTTCATCTGAACTCAGCGTGGCACATAACAATATCCAAGCCAGTATAGTGTGTATCCCAAGACTAACTTGCTGTATCTTATAAATGAGGATTAAATTAGTATAGTTTTAAATTAATGCCCTAAAATAAATTTTATATATTGAAAATTACATTCATTAAAACATGTGTGGATACATTTTACCGCACTAAAAATTAATTTCATCCTCTAAGTTCATCACTCTTATAAGAACAAATGAGGATACCTATACATTATCATATAATCATGTTACCATGTCGCTTTCTCAATATGGTGGTTTATCCAAATAACCTTGATCATTTGAGTTTCATTATTTCATAGAATGTTCCATGTATACTATATAATTTCTATATGATGTTCCTCATAAGAATTATCTTTCTGCGATTGTATCACCAATGAGATCGGTACATCAGAAATATGAATTATTTAATTCAAAAAGAGAGATACATGGAACACAACATTGAATTTTGATATTATTTTTAAATTTTACAATTGATAGGGTTCCAACACAATATGATCTAGTATTTAAAAGGGCCTGATAAGCCTTTGTCTTAGATTCACTTCTATCTCGAATCTCATTATCTTTTTAAAGGGAGAGATTCATTAAAAAAACGTATTATATAATTAAAATTCTAGATCACACTAATGGTTATCAGCATAAATTTTCTATAGACTATGAGATTAATTGATATCCTTTTGTATGGATATAACCTTCATGGTAATTTATTTACAAATGTTTGGTCCTAGTAGCATTCTTTTTACAGCTTCACTCTATGATGTTGGAGATCTAAAATTCATTCCAAATATTCCATCATAAAGAGGAAAATTAATTATTCATTGAATGATATTTTTATAAGAAAATGAAACTGATGGAAGGTATTGATCCCAATAACCATTTAAATCCAAATATCAATTTTAAACATATAATATAGGTATTTGATAATTCCTTAGATTGGCCATCCATATGAGTATTATTAGTTGTGCTGAAACTCAATTTCACATCAATACATTGCTTAATACTTCACCAAAACGATGAAGTAAACATTGGATCCTAAAATGATATAGTGTAGTGTTTTAACCCATGTCACCATAGAACTTCCTCAATGTATATCATGGGAACATGATCTAGAGATAATTCTTCTTTAATAGCAATTATGTGTGTGACCAATGTAAGGCCATCTACTACAACCCATATAACATCATTTACTTTTGAGGATTTATGGAGTCCAATGAAAAAAGAAATAGCAATGTTCTACCATTTCCATTATTTTATGGGTAATGGATTCAACATCAACATTGAATTTTTTTTCTTTCAGGATTAGCTTTTTGTTAGAAAAAACATCGACATAAAAACATTATGATATCACCCTTCATGCCATTGTATTGGAAGTATTATCTAAAATCATTATAAATAATTTTACATTTAAGATTAATAGAAAATTAATAGATATGATATTCCTATAAAACATCATTCAAATATGTTATGTAAGGAACACATGAATGATTCAAAACCCTTATAATTATTTCATGAATTTGTTTGTACTACAGAATATTTCTAAGCTTCCATTACAGCTCTATATCTTCCCTTTATTCGTCTTTAATATTAACTATCATATATGGTTGAACATTAAATTGAAAAACATAAATTTTTTTCCCATAATTGAATATTTATAAGTCCCTTCGATGAAAATATAGAAATATTTGATAATTTTCTATCCACATAATGGGCGTGAAAGCAATATTCTCTTAACTAAAAGCATCGACCTCCTTGTTTGATTTCCCATGGATGTAATCTATTGATAATAAAGAATACATCATAATCTCTAACCATATTCTTAGGAATGTGTTCAAATCCTTCTATGTTAATATATACTTTATACTTTTTGACTAATATATATATCACACATCATTCCATAATTATAATTCCTCTATATCATTAATTAAAAAATTATAGCAGTTATCTCCAAATCACGAGTTGGGTAATTTTTTGTTACAAATAATAAATTATTATGAGGAATAGTCTATATCGATGTTATTATACATAATAAAACATCCCAATCCATTCATTGATGAATCACTATATATTTCCAACCCTTCTCTATTATAGGGTTATGTAAACATAGGTGAATTGATTGACATTTTCATTAGTTTCATGAAATTTCCCTCACATTCATCTACCTAGAGAAACATGGATATCTTTTGAGTAAACATGGTAAGAGGATTAGATGAACACGAGAAATAATAAATAAAACAATGATAATATCTATATAAACATAGAATACTATATATCTATGTCACTATGGTCAGTCTATGCCAACATTCAACTACCACTTTATTTGATGGATGTACTGATATAACGCGTCATGAGATTTTATGTTCCAAAAACGAAACCTTTTATTTTCAAAATTATTTTTTTTAATTTTTCATTAATTTTATCCTTGATTAGGGTCTTTAGTAAAATAATCAATTAGTCTTCATGATCTAACTTTCTACTTGAATGGATAATAATATGATCTATAAATTCAATAAGAAACTGATCAAGACAATCTCTAAAGGCTCTATTCATTAAATCCATGAAGATAATATGGGAATTATAAAGGCGGAAAGTAGTAACTATATATTCCTAGTGTGCATACATTCTACATAATGTCATATTGGGTATATCCTTCTTCTAAAACCTGAATTTATGCTACTCAGAATGAGGTTTGATATTGGAAATGTACAGATCTCTGTGTTGTTGATCATGAAATGTCATCAATATGGGGTAGTGTGTACTTGTTCTTGATTACGAGCTTGTTTAACTCCAAATAATTAATGAAAATTCACATGAATCATTTTTTCTTTTTCACATAAAGAACATGTGAACCCTAAGGTGACACACTTGCCTAAATGAATCCCCACTAAACGGTTTCCTATATTTTCATCACTAATTCATACAACTAAATTAGTTGCATTCAATAAGGATTATTTGAAATGCGTTTGGAGCCATGTATTAGTTATATTCATAACTATAATTCCAATTTTTTAGATTACTAAATATTTATTTTGGAAATATATTAACAAATTCCTAAATAATTTGCATATCATTAATGTAATGTTTTTCCCAAAAATTTGATAAAAACATGATTTTTGAATTAGTATTAAGGACCTAACACTAGAAGTAATATCCATGGGATATTCCCATATATAATGAAATTGAAAAACAATGATAGTTTTTTTGAAATATCAATCATATCTTCCCTACATCTATAATTGGTGTGGGATTTATGTAGAGACATCTACCTAGTCCTAAGATGATATCATATTCAACCAAATGAATAATGACATGATTTAAAGGAAGAACATCCCAAAAACATCAACTAGAGATGAATCATCAACTTGATATATGATCATCATAGAAATATAGGGTTTCACTAAAAATTCATCATTTAATAATTTAATTTTGAATCTTAATACCCGTAGAAAATTCATTTGATTTGATAGAGTGGGTATATCTAGAATAAATAATAAATTCTTAGTTCTATAGTGGATGGAAAGTGTAGCTTTTACCACATTGTAATATCCCCCCTCATCAAAAAGAGTGATCACATGATATTTCACCTTATCCCTTGCATTAATCGGTATCTAACATCAGTCAACATCATTAACCTGTAGGTTTTTGGAACGTTTTATCCTAATTATCATTGTCCTTACACTTGAAGCACTGAAGTGGTGGAGGTGAATTATGTGTTCCTTTCTCTCTATTAATATTGTTAACTAAATTATTCCCATCAGATCATTAATAAAATTTGTGAGGACCATCCTTTCCACACTTAATCCAGTTATTACACTTCTTAACATGACTATTCTCATATTTAAATGATTTGGGAAAATTCATCTTTTTTTAATGGTTGGGGCTGAAGCCTCATTATTATTATTGAAACAAAGAAAATACCTCTTTAACAGGGTATAGGGAGACCCATTACATATCTCGAAGGCCCAGTGGGAATTTATCCCATTACATAGCCCGTAGGCCCAATTTTTTGGCCCAAATAACATTTTGTGAATAGTACTGTTATAGTACCCGCACTGCTACAATACCCGCCTCTGCTACAGTGCCCCTTCTGCCGCTACAGTACCCCTACCACCGCTACAGTGCCACCGTTGCAACCGTATCTCGGCTGCAACAGTAGCGCTAAAGTGCTGCTATAGTAACCTGCACTCAATTGGTTATGAACCCCAATTTTCTTTGTAGAATTATGGGGTGCTTACCACTAAGCCAAGCCCCAACTACAAGGAAAATTCATCTTCTTATTTACATGGTTTTCAGATTTTCTATTGAACTCCATTTTCATTTTCATATAATCCCCATGAGAATGAAAAATAACTCCAACCTCCATTTCAACCGTTGTAGCATAATGCACCATCTCTTCATTGATACTAATGTATCTTATGGATAACATTATTCGGGGTTTTGGATGTATGACACTAATGAATATATAACACATACTTTTAAGTTGGATGATAATACTAGAAGTGTACCTAATGAGTCATGTAAAATTATTCATTTTGGTACCAATAGATTTAATTTACCTTTAATTTAACACATGAAACTCCTTCACCATCTTCATTAAAAGGACATGAAGAAAGTAAATATTATAAAATAAGTTTATGAAATCTACCCATCCATGGATTTAATCTCATATCATTGACTTGTATTCTTTATAAGAATACACCATAGATCAATTTCACATTCCAAACTATATACAGCCAAAATGAAGACCTCATCACCTAAACACTAGAGAATGAAGAATATATTATCAGTAATAATAATCCATTTTATAGAAACTAGGGCATAAAATAACCCACTAATATAAGGGGGAATTTCATCAGTGGGAACATAACATATCATTATTCCGTAATTTTCTCATTTTTATGTCTATCATGATTCCTAGCATGAGAAAGTTGTTTGAGCTTAAAAATAATATTTTTCATTCCATATCCCATAATATTTGGATTCTCATGAGAATAATAATTTCATTCTTATCACAATCACCATTGATGTGGTTCCATTGGGTTCCATCCCTAGACTAGAACCAAAAATCATTGTTTAAGAACTAATATCCCTAGTGGTAAACCACAGAATCATGTAAATCACTTATTGGATGCGTAAATTATCACATCATCTATGAAACTATAGGTTTATATGAATTAATTCATACTAAAAAACATTCATGGTAGTTCATAAAGAGTATGTGAATATCAAAATCATATCCCCCATGAGTGGAAATCTGAGTGTGAATCTAGGACCATTATCTTGCACCGGTTCCTGATCGATTCTAGCTCAATATGATATTTTCGGGGTTGTTTTCTCTAGGTAAATTTTTTAAAATGTCACATACACTTATAATATCAATAAATGGATGTATTTATTTAAATCCACAATATCTACCCATTAAATAATTTTAGTTGATGTTACCTATGAATTTACCCCTCCTTGCACTTATCCTTAGAGACATGTGACTAGAGATCTCACTATGGTTTTCACGTCATAGTTTCAAAAGGTTAACTACAATTTTTCTCCAATACCAACTGTAGTGACCCATGATTCTCGTTCATAGTCATTACATTATTATCTTTAAATATTTAATACATTAACCAGACACATCCCCAATGACTGTATTAGTTTAGGCCCTTTGGAAACATGGAAACATAAACACAAGTCCATAAGTGAGATAAAACATATCATAATATTTTGTTCATGAATAGAACCCTGATTAGAATCATCATACATAATACATATCTTCATATCCTAAGGAAATAAAATATAATAAAGGGTGGGAATAGATGCTTAGTAAATGTAGGAAATGAAGATACGTAAGCATAACATGAACAAAAGTGTATGAGAACATAAATATAACAATTTTAGATAATACCACCCATATCAAAGATCATATAAATGATTAATTTTATAATGATTGTATGTTCTTAATAAATGAATCATAAAATAATAAAGAGTATAAGAAGTGAAATCATAGAAAAGGAATAAGACATGGAATTGTGGAAAACATGTGTGCATATAAAATGATTTGCATTATAGTCGAGGCTTACAACCTAGGCTTTCATAATATATTGGATTAACTTCCCTATCCATATTTTTACTCAATGTTCAATCCAAATACCATCATAGAGGAAAAATTTCTTTGCTGAACTAGGATCACATCCCATTCAATCCGTGTATTTCTCATGATAAAAATCATTACACAATTCCTAGATGGTATATATAGGACCCACCCATTATATAATTAAATCAAATATATGTGTTACC
Source organism: Viscum album (assembly GCA_963277665.1). Taxonomy (NCBI): domain Eukaryota; kingdom Viridiplantae; phylum Streptophyta; class Magnoliopsida; order Santalales; family Viscaceae; genus Viscum; species Viscum album. The sequence continues at coordinate 809,996,206 of OY728122.1, read as the reverse complement.
AAGATCCTAATAATCATCATATCATATCCCATGAAATGAAATTGGTATCATAATCATGTCATCATATCATAACATCTATAAAAGTATCAGGTTTCAGAATAATTTCATCAAAACATAAACAATAAAAACAATCTGGTTTAATGAGGGTTTTATCAAGGAAGAAATCGTTGAAGTGAAACAGGTGTCATAAGAAACATTCAATAAAAATCATAACCCATTCACTGAAAGAATATGAATGGTATTCTTGAATCATATCTCCATTATATAATAGGTAACACCAATGGATGTCATGTTTGATGAAAATTAATTTTGATATATCTTTTACAAGAATTTCATGAGAAAAATAACATTTCCATTTTGAAAACACATATTTAAAGAATATATTATTATTGAAAAAATATCCCATTGAAAAAAATTATAAAAAATTAATTTAAAAAATATAAGGAAAATAATTTCTTAAAAAATAATCTTATAATATTAAAAAATAAGGTTCAATTAAATGTTGGTCATGTTAGCAGATAAATAATTATATGTTAAACATTCTTTTTACAAACGTAAAAAATATAGACAAGAGTAATGATCTAGAAATCAAATAATATTCATTTTAAAAAAAAAATAAAAAGTTAAAAAATGGGTAAATATTTGTTTATAAAATCATTAGAAAATAGTATATAGTTTTTGACTGCATTTTTATAAAACACAGTTTTGAAAGGAACAATATTTATAACCAAAGAGAGAGATAATTCTTGATATTCTTGAAAAAAATTGTTAATTATAATCATTAAAGAATGAAAAAAAGGTAAAAATACATTAATATATCAGGAATTAATATAATATAAGGAAACTTGTGAGATTAATTAAGATATATATCATAATATTTCATCAATGTAAGCGTAATTGTTAATAATCCTGATAAACGATGAAGTTAAATAAATATTCATACCACATTGGTAGATTTGAATAATAATACCCTTAATATAATAACATTACCTGAATCGAAAATTATTAATAAAATAAGGATAAATGTGATAAAACATGTCAAATTGGATGTATATACAACTCATGACAGAATATATGTGTACAACATAACGTACGTCTCACAGAATAAAAATTGAAGAAAAATCCTCTTACCTCTTTGGTAAAATTTTAACTAAAATCCCCATGAAATATATATTATAAAATGGATATATAAATTCAAATAATTATCATCATAATATTCATAAAATTTATTCTTTGGTAGTATAGACTCCCCATTCAATAGATATGTGGTGAACAAGTATTGTACCTCACAAAAAATAAAAGTGAAACTAAAATCACATAACCTAAGTACATAATATCACCATACTCATAATATCTACATTTATAAAAAATATAATATTATTATACCACTTATTATGACCATTAATTACTCATTTATTAATAATTTCATTTTAATGTTATGTTTTGTGTTATAAATACATCGCTTTTTTATATATGTTTTGATTTGTCATATTTTTCCCCATTTCATTAAAAAAGATTTAATTACATAAAAAATGATAAATATGATATAAATATGATACATTTTTATTATATATATCTATATATTTATAATAATTTATAAATATATATGTAGAAGATGATATAAAATATTCATGGAAATAGTAGGGCATACAAACGCATGAACATTCTTTTCATTTTCTTATCTGATTAAATGATATAAATACGATATGATATATAATCATTATATAATAATTTTTAGGTATTATATATCAGATTTTTTTATTAAAATAATCCTTAATATAACCCATGTACACTGTTAATGAATCACATCACATGGAAAGGCAGCAGTCTATAGTACACATAAATGATATTATGATATTACCCCTAAATTAAAAGAAAGAAGGTATGAGTGATAAAAAAATTACATAATTATACTGACATAATAAAAATAAAAAATATCATATATGAAATATAAATACATCATTATTCTGAACCGTTAAATGTGTTTATGAAAGAATGATAGACATAAGTTCGTGAGGTGGTAATCTGTCACAAAAATGAATGATTTTGTATTTCATTTGATGAATTATTGTATTGTTTTAGGACTCAAAATTAAAATTATAGAATATTATTATGTTTATGATACGTATTTTATTATATTATCATGATATAAAATTAATTTAAGGGGTTTTAGGAAAATAAAAAATGATTATAGAATAATGTTACCTCTTTTGCCACTATCTCCTTCTAGTTCGCAGAAAATTAAATCCATGGATGGAGTTCAGCCCAATTTAATTCTTATTATATTGAAGTGAGGAAAATAATGAATGTATTTGGATAGGTTCTTTATGATCCAAATGTATTTATATATGTGAATAAGTGAGGGTTTGACCTTAATTTTATAGTGGGGAGGAGTGGCCTTCTTGTAAAAACAAAAGACAATCACTATTGTGATGTCTCCATTACATCATGTGCCTAAAATAATGATTCATTTTAGATACAATAGGTGATATGGTATAATGTTTTCCATCCAATGGGTGTTGGACAATTGTGGGGTTATTTTTACACTGTATTGTTTAGGTTTAACAACTAACTAACCATATTTCACTTAATAGCTTCAATTAATTTTAATTGATTTCTCTAAAAACATTGTTTAATAATTATGTATAATTTATCATAAATTATAAATTTTTATAATTAAAATATTGGATATAGTTTTTTAAAATCAATTTCACATAGGGGAAGAAATTAATTTAAATTTAATCCCACAGACTGGTAGAGACTATATGTTTTTAATTGAATTTGTAGAAATGTTTGAAAATTTTTTATATCCAATTCTAGTGTGATATTAATTCCAATTACATATGTTGTATTTGTTGATTTATAATTGATATTAATATTAATTAAAAAAAGTTTTATATATTATGAATTGTTACAAATAAAAACTGTGTAAAATTCAGTTTTCCATTAAAAGAAGTATTTTTCATTACATATCTAAAAATGATTTATTTCGAAAAAATACCCAAAAATCACACTAAGAAAACATAGAACATATGAATTCAAAAATTAATTTTTTATATTAAAATTATATTTACAAGTGTAAAAAAATAATTTTCTATTGCTCATAGTAGGACATAAAAAACAATTTAAGAGGAAATTCATATTTTCACAACATGTATGATTTTCAAAAAATATAAATAATTTATTATAAATTAGTTTTTTTAATTAAAAAAATTATATATGATATTTAAAAATTATTTTTTACAATTAATATTACTAATGTTAAGGGTTATTTTGTAACTATATTGTTTGAATAAATATAATAATTAAATGCTATTTCATAGAAACTCTGTGTTCTATGTAACACAAGCTAATGTGGTGTAGCATGAAATTAAAAATTTACATGGTGTATCATATAATAGAAAAATAAATTCCTCGAACATGAGTCGAAATGTAACACCCCAATATTTTATGAAAAATATTCTTTTTAATTTCATTAATGTCTCGTTTTGTACACTACACCAAAAGAAGCTTGCACAACACACATACTTGACTTGCCTTGCATTACACGCAATCACGACCTTCCTCGATAGCGTGTGTAGTACGCAATACCAAGTTTCACTAAACAACGATATGCTATTAAAATATTATTAAAACTAGCCGTTATGAATAGTAATAACCACATTTTAAAATTTTAGAAATTTTATCTCCCAAAATGGACTTCATTTTTGGATTTGGAGTATCGAATATAGCCTAAGGTAAAATTTTGGTACTTTTCGGATAACTTTCATATTATGATGAATAGTGAAAATTACTAAATTTTAATTAAAAACAACTTTTTTAATTTAAATAACTAATAGTGATAAATTATTAATTTGAGTGGTTTTAAAGTATATTTAGAATATATTTTCACAATTTAATACAATTTTGGTCATTGGATGTAATTCTACATTTAAAACAGACATAAACAAGTGTCAATCTTTTTATAGTTATTATCTCTTAAGAACACGGGATTTGTTTTGACGACGAGAATTGATTTTTAAATAAATTAATGGAACTGATATGTTTTGAATTTGGTAAAATAGACATCATTTTTCAGTTCATAATATCAAATATAGCTTAGGCCTAATTTTATGTATTTTTCTAGAAACTTTCATTTTTTGATGAATAGTGAAACCACTAAGTGGTAGTTAAAAAACTGAATTTTTCATAAAACTTAATTTCACCGCTTCTGTGAGTGGAATTTCAAAAATCCGAGAGACACGGTTGATATCATTAAGTAATATGTGGTTCAATGAGATGAAAATAATTTTTGGTGAATAGTAACTTTTTACTTTTTTTTACCACGGTTAAAAGTAAATAGGGTAATTAAGGGTAAAAATATTATTATTATTACCCTAACACATGTCCTAATTCTATTGGATAACTGTAATTCGACCAAAAACAACCTTATGAATAAAATATGACCATTTAGACCCACTTGGATTAGATTAGGACATTTATTATTATTTAATTCCAAGAAGAGTTAAAAGAGTTAAAATCAAAGTTTATTTACTAAAATATTTTTAATATAGGGTTATACATAAGATCAATTCGATTGAAAATATTCATTAGAAAGAAAATAAGATTTCCTACATAATGATATTTTATTTATAATTTTTAGACATTAAATAAATTAATTTATTTATGACACAACGATGATGCATTAATTATCTTATTAATGAAATATTGACATAATTGATGTTATAAATACCCAAATAAATGTAATTTGAGACTTTTTATGAATTAAAATAATTTTATAGGTTAATATGACATGTTATTATTGATTTAATTAACGTTTTTCGAACTTATCATTCTGTTATGATTTTCACAAAAATCAATTACTAAATAGTGTCAAAATTGACATAAAATAGTTTTTAAAACAAATATTATATTATTAATTGTTGTTTTATTCCTAAAAATCTAAGGTTCTGCAAAATGACTTATATAAGGTTATATATTTTAATAATAAACAACTTGGGGTTTGTTTGGCTTCTTATAGTAAGTTTATTAACCTTATAGTATAAGAACACAAGAAGACACGGTAAAAGTAAAATTATTTTACATAATGTTAAATCTAAATGATAATGCTAAAAAAGGAACCTAAACTTGTATAAATTATATTGGATGATAGGATTTCGACCCATCACCACCTCAGCTTCGAAAAAAATCAATTTGGATCTATTTAAAACCGAATATGACTTTATAATAAAATAATATTTTTTGTTATTCCAAAGGTACCCCTCTCCTCCCTTATAAAAGGGCACCTCCTCCCCCTCTTCCTCACACAACTTTGAGCCTTCAAGCTCGACCAAACCCTGCCAAATTATCTTCTCCACTTCCCTAGAAACATCCTAGAGGTTCTGGTCTTCCTCAAAGAAAAATTTTAGTGCCCTAAAAGGAGGTCTCAAAGAGGCGCTTCAAAGAAGAGGTAATGACCGTTACCGATTCTTTCATCTTTATTTCTTCTTCCACTTCATCTTATTTAGTTGTTTCATCATGAAGTAATAACATCAGTATCACTCATATACTGATATGTTATTATATGTATGAAACAACCCTATTTCACCATCTATCCATCCTACAGAAAACGAAATCATCGCGTGTGCGTACGTACGGAATACCGTCTCCACGTCGTGGTGTAATCTATTTTCCACCACCACCTTACTTGGATGGGTATATTGGTGTCAATAATAACTATATATGATTATTGTAAAGTGATATTTATTATGAAATAGTAAACATACACTTCAATACAATCCCACGATCATGAGAACGATATCATCGCTCGTGCGTACGTACGGACTACCGTCTCCACGACGCGATGAGATTCATTCTCCACGTTAACCATTAATGAATGATTATAAAGTATATATAATAAGTAGTCATGAAATATATGACATAATAATACTACTGGATTTATGTATATATATATATATATATATATATATTTCATCTACTTAATTCCACTCAATTCAATAAGGAAACGAAAACAGCGTTCATGCGTACGTACGGCCTACCGTCTCCATGAATGGTGTATTTCTATCCATTTATCGATCCATTATATATATGTATATTATGAATATATATTATATATAATTCATGTTTTCTATTCTGGAATTATGTAATCATGATATATGTATTCATATGAATAATTACAAGTTAAAACATGAACGACAAATGAGACGATTTTACCCAAAATGCTACTTTAACATGAATTTACAAAAGAACGGGTAATATAACGTTATAAGTGAACCATATATGATATAATAACAATGAATATGATTCTGTAATAAGTCAATGACATTATTAAAATAATTATACAGGAGGTTCAGACACTTACGAAGCAAATCAGATCTAAGGTAAGGGAAATATCACAATCTCATTTTTATCCGAGATTGTTTATACTTTAGTGTTTACTGGGGTGTATTTTATCATCCACATCCATGTTTCCTGAATATGTAATATTATTTCAATCCACCTACAATTTTTTAAATCCAATTTTACCCTTCGGTGAGTTTTCAGTAAAGAATATGAAAGGAATCTTTTGTCGTTTTTCGTACGAGGTACTTTTTGACTTTTCCGACAAAAGTACGAGAAGAATGTCTTCTTAACATATACGGCATGAATGGATTTTTAAAACATTTTTTCCACAAAGATTCATTTACAAGTTTTCAAGTTTATTTTTAATCAACTTCTTTTAGTTTAAAATTTTATGACATGTTAAGAAAGGAAAAGTGTTTTTTAAGTAGAATGGATATTTTCCTCAAGAATGAAGTTGAAGTGTTTTATCAAAATTATTTTCCATCTAAGATAATTAAGGTTTATGTTTTTATCCCTATTATTGCATTGATTTGATTATGTTGTGATGGAATTATTTTTATGAATTCCTTTATCGTATATGAATTGTTTTATGATGTCATGATGTTTAAGATTCCCATTTTTTATTACATGGGTTATGAAATGATGTATGGTTTTTGATTTTGTGGCCCACATAAGAATGGTATCATTATGAGATGGGTGGACCTATATCTCCCTCCAATGCATTGGGTTAATATTTTATATCTCATGAGATAGACATGGATGGAACTGTAGGTTATACCGGTTCGGTGATACAGGACTGAAACGAGGGTGACTCGGTTCAGAAATGGACTTTGTCCACCAAGATAGTCTTGGAAATGAGTCTTGACTAATAAGATATGATTATCTATGATTATGTGTGTATGCCACAAAGTTTCATGTTTTATGTTATGATTATTGGGATTTCATTTCACTACTATGATTTATCCCATGTTATGAAATTATGCTCTCTTTTGCAGGTTAAGATTTCCAAAATGTTATGTTCTTATGAATATGATGTGATTGATATTTCTTTTGTTTACCCTTAATGAGAATTTGAGATCACCCTTTTATGTTTTCTTTTCCCCAGGAAATAAAGAAAGGTTTTAGGTAAAAAAAAGGAAGATATTTATGGTAGATGTTGAAGACCTTTCACCACAATTAGAAGATTAGATTCTGAGTTTCCAAAGACACTAAACTATTACGATCCTTGTGTGTGTGTTTTTGTTATGTACTAAGTATTCCAAAAAAGTAATGTAATGTCCATGTACGTAAAGCTTTGGGTCTTTACAGTTGGTATCAGAGGAAAGGTTTAGTCAAACTTTGGAAACTAGGATGCGAAAACGTTAGTGAGATCCCTAGAGATATTTCTAAGGTATGTCTAGGGATACCTCTAAGGATAAGTATACGTATAGGATATAGTCCTAGAACTATGGTAACGATCATAGAATTTAACCTAAGATGTTAGATATTGAAGGTACTCCCCCTTTATTATATTTTTTTCCCTAACATGATTTTTTCCTCTCACACTATTCTTTTTGGGTTTTAGACGATCACTGGAACCTGAAGGAACCGTGTTGATCAATGAAATAGACAATGCAATGATTGTCATCCTGAACAAACAAATGTTATGGGAGATGGAGTGAAAAATATTATTTCTATACTTACACAAGCTATGAATCATTCTGGACTTCCAAGTGAGCAGAGAAGGGAACAATATTCTATTGAGTCCTTCATGAGGCAACGTCCACCTTCTTTTAATGAGTATTCTGATCCACTTGTTTCTGAACAATGGATCATTACCACTGAAAAGATATTTTCAGTTCTTCAATATTATGAACATGATAAAGTCATATTAGTAGTATATCGTTTGGAAGGTGATGCTGATCAATGGTGGAATTTTATCAAGAATACGAGGCCAAGAGATGAAATTGAGTCCATGGAATGGGACGAGTTTAAGAACTTATTTTTCAATAAGTACTTCCCTCGTATTCTTCGAAAAAATATGGAGAATGATTTTCTTGAACTAAAGAAAAAGGATGATGAATCTTTTGGTATATACGAAGCGAATTTTACAAGGCTTGCAAGGTATGCATCTGGATTTATCATCCAACCTGAAAGTAAAGTTGATCGTTTATTCAGTGGCTTAAAACCAAATCTTCGAAGGGCATTAGCTATAAGAGACTTCAGTAGCTATGAAGAAATTGTGCGTTGTGCTCTCAAGGTTGAAATCGAAGTTGGTATTACTTATCCATCTCATAGTTTTGACAAGAAACGAAAGATGGAGTTCAAGGAGAATTCTCAGAATAATGGTGAAAAGAAGATGAATGTTTCCTTATGCTCAATGTGTGGAAAGAAGCATGGTGGAGATTGTCTTTAAGGGACTATAAAATGTTTTATGTGTGGAAAATAAGGTCATCGAGCAGCTGAGTGTCAAAGTAATGGAAAAAGGGTTTCTAACGATGGAAATAAAGAAAAGACTGCAGAGAACACACCACCAACACTTCAATGCTTCAAGTGCAAAGAAATGGGGCATTATGCTAATAAATGCCCTAATCCAAGGGTTAGTGATGATCGACATGAGCAACCACGTAAGGCAAAGGACAAAGGGAAGCCAAATGAGATCTGTATTGGAAATGTTGAATATGACAACAATGTGGTGGAAAGATTATGTGTTTATGTAATGGGATTCCAAAATAATGTTGTATATAGTATCGTGGAATATTGGAATATTTATGTATTGGTATATTGTGGTTTTCAATGGTACCTATAACCATGGAATGTGATTGAGATATTTTTGGAAAAAAAGATGATATGCGCATAATGAAGGGATAAGGAGAAAATGAAATTTTTGACAGTATTCATGAGCTCATGATTGATATAAGGACTAAGTGATATCATGGTTTGAGTATATATAATTTTGAGGATTTTGGTATGTGGAAGGTGTTAACTTTTACCTGCATTCATGTTTTCACTATGGTTCAATGGGTATTCAAGAGAATGCATGATTAAGGCCTTTGAATGTTTGGAATGTGACCAACAAGACATATCTTATGATATATGGGGATCAACGATGGTATTAAATCTCTGGTAATCGTTTTCACTATATTATGAGAGTGGACTGCAGTATTATGGATAAGCCTAAAGATTGGAATGGATTATGTTGGACATAAGTTAGTATTGTTTAAGGATATAATTTTTTTCGATATTATTGATGGGATATTATAGTAATATAGTTTTAGAAAAAGGACAACCTGCAGGACGGGCGACAGCCCATCGCTTCGGATAAGGCTGTGGGAATCGAACCCACAACCGAAGTGAAACTGGCCTTTATCGCCTACCACTGGCCTACAGGATGTCCCTGGTTAGTAGAAACTAGTTTTATTTTATTAAGCGGTATGATATATGAAGTATAAGTTCATTTTTGGAACCATATATGATTAACCATAAGATGGACTTATATCTTTTTCTAACCTTTTTTTTGAAAGAGATGGAATGACCCATCATTCTATCACATGATCTGCTAACACATCATGAATGACAAATTCAATGTCATTTCTTTAAGAGATGAAGTGGAAATTGTCCAAAGAACGACAAACGGTGAGACTATACCAAAATCACGAAAGTATTTCTTCTAATTCCAATTTCATCAACTTTAGGGAAATGATCTTGAAAACCAAAAATTTTGTCCTAGTGCTCTTATATCTGATAAATCAGATGGTACCTTAGATCGTCACAAATTTATGGCTTTGTGATTGGTGGCTTTTCCATAGCCATGTTCCTTACCACTCTCCATCAGAACATGATGGTTAGATTTCTCTTCCATATCCATATTTTCACCTATGTGAAAACCTAGTGATTAGTTTATCTGGGTAAACGTTACGTTTCATAATTTTGTTTTTAAAGATTGGTTTTGGTATTCCTTTTTACGATGTGGGTTTCTATTAAAGAAACTTTCGAGTAGTAAACCATTTATAACCCCGACGAATTTTGAGGGTGAAATTCATTTTAAGGGGGGTCGAATGTAACACCCCAAGATTTTATGAAAAATATTCTTTTTAATTTCATTAATGTCTTGTGTTGTACGCTACACCAAAATAAGCTTTCACAACATGCATACTTGACTTTCCTTGCATTACACGCAGTCACGACCGTCCTCGATAGCGTGTGTAGTACGTAATACCAAGTGTCACTAAACAACGACATGCTATTAAAATATTATTAAAACTAGCCGTTATGAATAGCAATAACCACATTTTAAAATTTTAGAAATTTTATCTCTCAAAGTGGACTTCATTTTTGGATTTGGAGTATCAAATTTAGCCTAAGGTGAAATTTTGGTACTTTTCAGATAACTTTCATATTCTGATGAATAGTGAAAATTACTAAATTTTAATTAAAAACAACTTTTTTAATTGAAATAATTAACAGTGATAAATTATTAATTTGAGTGGTTTTAAAGTATATTTAGAATATATTTTTACAATTTAATACAATTTTGGTCATTGGATGTAATTCTACATTTAAACCAGACATAAACAAGTGTCAATATTTTGATAGTTATTATCTCTTAAGAACACGCTATTTGTTTTGACGACGGGAATTAATTTTTAAATTAATTAATGCAACTGATATGTTTTGAATTTGGTAAAATAGAAATCATTTTTGAGTTCATAATATCAAATATAGCTTAGGCCTAATTTTTGGTATTTTTCTAGAAACTTTCATTTTTTGATTAATAGTCAAACCACTAAGTGGTAGTTAAAAAACTGGATTTTTCATAAAACTTAATTTTACCACTTCTGTGAGTGGAATTTCGAAAATCCGAGAGACACGGTTGATGTCAGTAATTAAAATGTCGTTCAATGAGATGAAAATAATTTTTTGTGAATAGTAACTTTTTACTTTTTTTTACCACGGTTAAAAGTAAATAGGGTAATTAAGGGTAAAAATATTATTATTATTACCCTAAAACATGTCCTAATTCTATTTTATAAGTGTAATTCGACCAAAAACAACCTTAGGAATAAAATATGACCATTTAGGCCCACTTGTATTTGATTAGGACATTTATTATTATTTAATTTAAAGAAGTGTTAAAAGAGTTAAAATGAATGTTAATTTACTAAAATATTTTTAATATAGGGTTATACATAAGATAAATTAGATTGTAAATATTAATTAGAAATCCAATAATATTTCCTACATAATGATATTTTTTTTATAATTTTTAGACATTATATATTTTAATTTATTTATGACACAATGATGATGCAGTAATTATCTTATTAATGAAATATTGACATAATTGATGTTATAAATATCCAAATAAATGTAATTTGAGACTTTTTATGAATTACACTAATTTTCTTGGTTAATATGACATGTTAGTATTGATTTAATTAACTTTTTTCGAACGTATCATTCTATTATGATTTTCACAAAAATCAATTACTAAATAGTGTCAAAATTGATATAAAATAGTTTTTAAAACAAATATTATATTATTAATTGTTATTTTATTCCTAAAAATCTATGGATTGGCCAAATTACTTAGATACAGTTATATATTTTAATAATAAACAACTTGGGGTTCGTTTGGCTTCTTATGGTAAGTTTATTAACCTTATAGTATAAGAACACAAGAAGACACGGTAAAAGTAAAATTATTTTACTTAATGTTAAATTTAAATGATAAGGTTAAAAAAGGAACCTAAACTTGTCTAAATTCTATTGGATGATAGGATTTAGACCCAGCCCCACCTTAACATCGAAAAAAATCAATTTGGATCTATTTAAAACCGAATATGACTTTATAATAAAATAATATTTTTAGTTATTCCAAAGGTACCCCTCTCCTCCCTTATAAAAGGGCACCTCCTCCCCCTCTTCCTCACACAACTATGAGCCTTAAAGCTCGACCAAACCCTGCCAAATTCTCTTCTCCACTTCCCTAGAAACATCCTAGAGGTTCTGGTCTTCCTCAAAGACCAATTTTAGTGCCCTAAAAGGAGGTCTCAAAGAGGTGCTTCAAAGAAGAGGTAATGCCCGTTACCGATTCTTCCATCTTTATTTCTTCTTCCACTTCTTCTTCTTTAGTTGTTTCATCATGAAGTAATAACATCAGTATCACTAATATAATGATATGTTATTATAAGTATGAAACAACCCTATTTCACCATCTATCTATCCTAAGGAAAACAAAATCATCGCGCGTGCGTACGTACGGAATACCATCTCCACGCCGTAGTGTAATCAATTTTCCACCACCACCTTACTTGGTTGGGTATAATGGTGTAAATAATAACTACATATGATTATTGTAAAGTGATATTGATTCTGAAATAGTATACATACACTTCAATACAATCCCACGATCATCAGAACGATATCATCGCTCGTGCGTATGTACGGACTACCGTCTCCACGACGCGATGAGATTCATTCTCCACGTTAACCATTCATGAATGATTATAAAGTATATATAATAAGTAGTCATTAAATATATGACATAATAATACTACTGGATTTATGTATATATATATTTATGTCATCTACTTAATTCCACTCAATTCAATAAGGAAACGAAAACAGTGTTCATGCGTACGTACGACCTACCGTCTCCATGAACGGTGTATTTCTTTCCATTTATCGATCCATTATATATATGTATATTCTGAATATATATTATATATAAATCATGTTTTATATTCTGGAATTAAGTAATCATGATCTAAGTAATCATATGAATAATTACAAGTTAAAACCCGAATGACAAATGAGACGATTTTACCCAAAACGCTACTTTAACATGAATTTACAAAAGAATGGGTAATATAACATCAAAAGTGGACCATATATGATATAATAACAGTGAATATGATTCTGTAATAAGTAAATGACATTATTTAAATCATTATACAGGAGGTTCGGACACTTTCGAAGCAAATCGGATCTAAGGTAAGGGAAATATCACAATCTCATTTTTATCTGAGATTGTTTATACTTTAGTGTTTACTGGGGTGTATTTTATCATCCACATCCATGTTTCCTGAATATGTAATATTATTTCCATCCACCTAAAATTGTTTAAATCCAATTTTACCCTTCAGTGAGTTTTTAGTATTGAATATGAAAGGAATATTTTGTCGTTTTTCGTACGAGGTACTTTTTGCCTTCTCCGACAAAAGTACGAGAAGAATGTTTTTTAACTTGTACGACATTAATGGATTCTTAAAACATTTTTTCCAAAAAGATTCCTTTAAAAGTTTTCATGTTTATTTTTAATCAACTTCTTTAATTTTAAAATTTTATGACATGTTAAGAAAGGAAAAGTGTTTTTGAAGTAGAAAGGATATTTTCCTCAAGAATGAAGTTCAAGTGTTTTATCAAAATTATTTTCCATCTAAGATAATAAAGGGTTCTGTTTTTATCTCTATTATTACATTGATTTGATTATGTTGTGATGGAATTATTTTTATGAATTCCTTTATCATATATGAATTGTATTATGATGTCATGATGTTTAAGATTCCCATTTTTATAACATGGGTTATGCAATGATGTATGGTTTATGATTTTGTGGAACACATAAGAATGGTATCATTATGAGATGGGTGGGACCTATATCTCCCTCCAATTCATTGGGTAAAGATTTTATATCTCATTAGATAGACATGGCTGGAACGGTAGGGTATACCGGTTCAGTGAAACAGGACTGAAACGAGGGTGACTCGGTTCAGAAATGGACTTTGTCCACTAAGATAGTCTTGGCAATGAGTCTTGACTAATAAGATAGGATTTCTCTATGATTATGTGTGTATGCCACAAAGTTTCATGTTTTAAGTTATGATTATTGGGATTTCATTTCACTAGTATGATTTATCCCATGTTATGAAATTATGCTCTCTTTTGCAGGTTAAGATTTCCAAAATGTTATGTTCTTAAGAATATGATGTGATTGATATTTCTTTTGCTTACCCTTACTGAGCATTTGAGCTCACCCTTTTATGTTTTCTTTTCTCCAGTAATTAAAGAAAAGTTTTACGTAAAAAAAAGGAAGATATTTATGAGTGATGTTGAAGTCCTTTCACCACGATTAGAAGATTACATTCCGAGTTTCCAAAGACACTAAACTATTACGATCCTTGTGTGTGTGTTTTTGTTATGTACTAAGTATTCTGCAAAAGTAATGTAATTTCCATGTACATCAAGCCTTGGGTCTTTACACTAAATCCTTCAAATAAATTTATATTATATGAAAAAAAACGTTCCATAATGATTGTGGTGTTTTAGTTTGGGCAATAAGAAGCTTCACCCATGTGAGGGTGATGATGTTACTTCACCCATGTGATATGTGGGTGAATTTATTACAAAGTTATAATTAGGGAGATGATATTCTATGTTATAAAACATTATAAAACCTTCACCATAGTGGTGGGTTGTATCCACATATTCTATTGGATTGGTGTCTCAAAATTGTATAGCGTAGTAAGAATCATTCTACATAATGATTATGAACTATGGACAAATTGTATTCTAAAAAGGATTCAGGTGTTTCAAATCCATTAGTAGCACAATTTACAATTTTTTTGGGTAATTTACCTTGTTTTTAGTCTTAAACAATCTACATAATGTGATTTAAATATTTTTATTGGACACTCGGGTAAGTTAAGAAATGGAAAATCTCTTCATCTTCCAAACAATGAAAATGAGGATCTGGAGGGTCATATTTACAAGAATATTTAGTACCCTACTTGAATGTACCTAGGAACACATGTATTTTGTGTATTTTTTATGTGCATTCTATACTTTGGTGTGTAGTTTTCACATTTATGTGATACTTGAGTGCATAGGTGGTGGGAATATGGTTGACTTGTGTGAAAATAATAGGTTTTATGAAGAATTATAATGCCTTTAAATGGTGTATTTAAATCATTAACATGTGATAGTCTAATTTCATCAATTTATTCATCAATTTCAAAAATTATAGTATCATAAATTTTTAATGGGAATGAATATCCTTGTAAATATTATTCTCAATCATAGATAGTTCTTCCTTATGAAAATGTCTATCCAAGTCAAATGAATGATACATGGGACAGAGTTGTCTTTAATGACATGAACAATGTGATAAAATATATTGATGTATTCCCTAAATAGTTCGTTGGTCTTCCTGATAACTAATATATTATATTTTCAATTATATATATTCTATAGTTGCATCATATATCCAATACTCATTATTGAATGGTGCATGTAGAAATGAATGAACTGATGTAGAAAATGAAACAAAATCCTGAAAAGGGTCACATACACATAGCTGAAACACCATGGTCTATCTCAATCCTAATATCCTAGATGAAATACGGCTCAATTTTTCTCTGTATTGATTATCATATAATTAAAAAATCATGATTAATATCATTTATTGTAATATCCCTACCCAACCCATTGGTATGGATAGAATCAAGGATGCCAATAACCATAGGAAACATTCCTCGGGCACCAGTGGCTGGCTTTAAATTCCAAGGGATTAAAACAATAATACATTTTAGAATGGTATACAAGATAATTTGAATGAACTCAACATAAAAATATTGAGATATTAATAAAAAACAAGGAAATTTATAATTATAATACATGAATAAATCCCAATTGTAATAACAAGGACCACACGCACAATAAATAATGAATTAATTACTGATGTCAATGTGATAATTGATTAATATGGAATAGAAAACATAAACATTAATGTTTCATAGACTTAGGCCCCAATATGGCACCAAAACGTACTAATATAGTAAATTATCAATGAATTTCCTCAAAAAAAATTGATAACATCTTCAATACATGTCGGTAGAGAAATTTGAAACCTTCTCCTTTAATAAATCATATAAAACAACCATTTCATACAGACCAAGATGAATATGAAAGTGTGAGTAATCATACCCTGTCAGAAACCCCCCAAAAACATTACACCCATGGCATAATAACTAAAAAACGCTGGTTCGTGTGAGTATAAAACATGAAGGGAGGTAAAAATACATTAAATAGTTTCCACAATATATAATATAATAGACGGATAGGTTTTAAAAATTCATCCAAATCAATAATAGTTTCCCTTTCAAAAAGTAGAATTATTTCTTAAATTCTGATTCGAATAACCATCCATGTTCTCCCACAAACACACCCATTCTTACCAAATTACATCTTTATGCCCATGAGTAGTGATATATCATCCTAGAAGACAATAATTAGAGGAAAACATAAATCAAGTTTGATTAGAATAATAGATCATTTAATATTATGATAATCAAACCAATTTATTCCATTTAAATAAAAAATTCACGGAAAATTCAATTAAACCTCACCTAATCTGAAATAACTAGGAATAAAAACAACAATATAGAGATTTGATCAAAAAAATTAGGAGGCCCAACTTGTGAATGAGGAATGAAATATTAACCATTGATTTCTAAGTTCAGTTACAAGATGATTCCATGTAATTATATTATGGAAATAGAATATCACTAAAAATCTCATAATGGAACCTCGGAGGTCTAGATGTTGAGAATGCGAACCAAAATGATGGTTTGCACATGTATGAGGATTAAATATAGCTAGCCCCAACCTCATTCATAGTATGAAAATGGAATTCACATCATAAGTCTTGGAGATTTCACATACACTGAAATTCACATCACCTCAGCTAAAAATATAAAAAACAATTTCATGTCTGGAATGAATCTCACACCATGAATATAATATTCCCAAAAACCCATTCATTATTTTATATTAATATATGGAACCATCCCATAAAACACTCACAGTATGAATTAATTACTCCAATATCTGGATTCTATATTAACAACACTTTAACACTATGAACACCTCTAATAATTAATCACAACCACTTCAATCCTGAAATAAGCATAACATGTGAAAATGTACCTCAACATGTAGGTGATATAGGTACCCATTTCATGGATTGATTAATATTTAAATCATTTATAATATATATATATTACAACTCAAAAATTGATCTTATGTAATAATATAATAAATTTAAGGTAAATAATGAAGAGAATCCCAAGAATATATTTCCAAAAAATCATTGACACTATGGGTTCATAGTGATTCCATATGGACTCACTAATTATCCTACAGTGATCAAAATATTTATAGATTATGTCAATAAATTTTTGGTATTATTTATGGATAATATTATCATATAATGTAAAATAAAGTAGGAAGATTATGATAATTTTATTATTGTATGGAATTCATTGAGAAATGATAATTTATGTTAACATTATAATAAATGTCAGTTTTTCAATGAGAGTGTTACATTATTTTTGAAATGTTATAATTAGAAAGGGTATATTAATTAATCCTTCAAATATAAAGAAAATTGAGGAATGTTCCAGGCCAAAAAATATAACATAAATTCATAGTTTTCATAGACAATATGGGTAATATTGATGATTTATAATTAATTAATATCAATTTAAAAATACACTACCCATGTTAAATTGGATGTATGTAACGAATTTTTGGACTGATGATTTTGAAGAGATATTCTTGGAGTTTAAGAATATGCAATTCACAACCTCTAAACTCACACTACCCACCTATGGGGATAGAATAGTGATATATTGTGATAAATGAATGAAAGGATGTGTTGTGTGATCTTGAAAAATGAAAAATTTAAAATTATGTAATATCATGAAATATTTTAAAAGGAAATACTATGTTTAATATTTTATAAGATACACAACACAGATCTTAAATGAATAAAGAAATATTATAATTTAAATGGTATAGTTATAACATAGCCATTAAATTGGTGGAAATCAATGGTAGTAAGGAAATTAATAAATATAAATAATTTATATACTCATGTATAATTTTTTAATTGATTCTTTTTAAAAAAGTACTATATTAAATGTAAATTCAATTTATTCATCCAAAACATATTTTTTCTAAAATTAATTTATTTATTTTTATGTGTAAAACAAGAATTTATTTTTAGGACATTATTGAAAAATTATTTTACAAAATGAATGTTTTTTGAAATCATCATATAATTATTTTTCAATGGAAAAATTTTGAAAATTTCATTGACATGTTGATATGTCAACAAAGATTGAAAATAAATTTTTTTATGGAAAAGAAAATTTTATTTTTATTTATTTAAACTAAAATCATGTTCTTTATTAGTTTTAAAATTAAAATTTTCTTTGTTATTTAATTTAAATAAATTATTTAAATAAATTATTTTTTTATTGAAATTATTATAAAATATTTCAAATTTAAAATTGCCAGTTTTCTAAGAGAACAGATTTTTTTTTTGGGTTTTACAATTTTAATAAATTATCCAACATCATTGTTTTGAATTTTGATAAATAGATTCCACATTTGGAATACATTGGTCCAAAATTTGGGAATATTGAACTTTTATTATTATTCAATATTAATATTAATTTTGGTAAAATTTATTATCACAGTAAAGGGAAAATTAGGGGATTTAGGTTAAAAAATTTCAAGGACAATAAAATTACCCTAATACATGACCAAATATTATTGGATAAATTAAATTATGCATGTGCCACCTAAGGATTGAAATTGTGTTTTTAATGGACATGTGTCCATTAAAATTACTTATATATTATTTAAATAAGAAAAGGCACAAAATTTCACTTTCTTTATCTTAAAAATGTCATATGTGCCCACATAGGGGGGAAAGTGGGTTACGAAACAATATAAGTGTAAAATTTTAAAATAATGAAATTATCTTTAAGATAGTAATTTATTTATGACTTTGGAGGCCACATGGATAATATTATAACTATTGAAGTATTTATTTTAAGGGAAGGACTAACTTGTCACACTATTTTTTTAATAAGAACAATATTTTTAATATGAGAATAAAAAATGTTATACTATACTATAAATGGTTTTTGTAATGAAATAATATTTTTCTACATCATGTTAATTTATATATATTTTTTTTATATTAAATAATTACATTAAATAATTATTCAAAAATAATTCAGTAATAATTCAACTAATGTATGTAAAATAAGTTATATTATAAATATTAAAATAAATAAGTAAATTTTTTTAAAAAAAAATTGGTGACATGAATTGGTCACCCAAATAATGCCCCAAGGAAAATTATTAAAAAATAGCATTAAAAAAACGATGTGCAATGAATTTACACCAGCCATAATTTTATGAATTAGAAACAAATATATACCAAGAAAGATCCATTAAAGTCATATGATGCACTGTCCAGAGGGACTCCTCCATTCCATCCAGAATGGGTGAAACTGGAAGCTCAAATCAAGTCTGTTTGTAACTGATCATCCGAAGTGATGATCGACATTGCTTCTTTATCCGCATGAAAAAACTTTTCTCCCACTACTATCAACTCTTCTATGATCTCCAAAGACTGTATTGTCCATGAGGCATCCAAAAATCCACTGTCTGAAGAGTTTCCAATACCGATTTCTTCTCAATCAACTCAATCCCTATCTATCACGCTGCTATACAGGTCTAATTGAAAAAAAACTAGAAAGGAATAAATAATTTTTTTTATTAATTTTGGTTATCCAAAAAACAATTCATGGTACTTTTTAAATATTAATGGTTTATTAACTTTTTTTAGTTTTCATTGTTTATTTGTTTTATTAAGAGTCAAATTAAAGAGTTGTTTCAAAATTGACACAAATAATATTTTATGAATGTAATATATTACTAAATTATATAAAAATAATGCAAATATTTATAAAAAATAGAGTGATTATGAAAAGGTATAAAATTTCATAAAATTTCATTTTAAGGATAATTGAAACCAAATAAGTAATATAAACCTTCTTTTATAATTAAAAAAATTATTACCATAGCTAAAATTAAAATAATTTAACTATGGATTAATTAAAATGACAAGGTTTAAAATAACAAAAATACTTGTCTCAAATATATTGTTTGATGATATTACAATATTATCCTATATTATCTTCTAATATATGTATATTTGGATGTAGTTAGATAGGATATTAATTTATTATAATGGAATCTTTTGAAATAATTCAATAATTCCCCTCAACTCAATTATAAAAAGTACCCTCGTCCCTCACATTATTTATTCAGATTGAAACATATTGACTAAAAATACTATAAATATTTCCCATCTCAAAATATGGAATGAAATTCTAGAGGTTCTAGTATTTTCAGAAGGCCATCTCAACTGCACTTTATATGAGATCCTTAGGAGATGTGTTGAAAATTGTAGGTTTCAACATAGATGGAGAATTTCGATACTTTAGGTAATGTAATTCTCAACTCAAAAACAATTCCTTTGATTAAAATGATATTTCATTGATTATTTCTTTCTAAGATTAGGTGTGAAATTGATTTTTGTTATCTTATTTTGTATTTCAGTTTTTTTGTGGATTTACAAGCATTAAACATAATTGATTCATTTGATTAATGCTCACTTCAATGATATAATAATTATAATGGGATTTACAATCACAAAATTATTTCTGCAAGACTTATTCTATTTTCACCACTCATATATTTTTTATGGTATATATATTATCCATTAAAGAAACATATTATCATTATCCTTATATTTATGGTCATTTATAAATCCATATGTTGATCTCTTTTTCTTTGGGTTTATGGTTCAAAAGTTACCAACTCAGTATGATAATTTTTTCCCAAATTTATTTATTAGAGAAACATCTTGTGTGTTAAACCTATATTGATTTTAAATTAGTATATACTACCCTTTGACATTTTTTCCTTGAATTCCATTTTTTATCATGATACTATAATTTTCACGAAATTGTTTTCTTTAGTATCAAATTTTGTTCATTCAAAAACCATGTTTTCTAAAAATGTAATAAAAAATGTTTGTAAATGATATTTTTAAAATTTTCAATAAAAAGTACTTAAAAGATTTTTAAAATGATCATATGAAGATTAATTTAAAACTTATAATGGTTATTATAAATGTAAATTTTCAACTAATGATTTATGATTTAAAAAGAGTTTTTTCAAATATAAACGATATTTTCCCCACGAAATGATTTTTAAAAGGTCATTCAAAATTATTTTCATGTAATGTGAAATATGTTGGTGTAACTCATGAATTAATTGGGTTATGATCCATTGATATCATTATGATTATTATTTGAATGGTTTATATTTATAAAGGAGTGATATTTATGAATTTTATTTCATTTAAAATAGTTTTATTATGAATTTTTAGGAATATCATTTCTTTTTATGAGTATTTTTTGTTGAATGATTTATATTATTATTATAAACATATTTTTTCATTATGTGATGGGTGAGACCGAGGTCTCACTCAAATTCATTGGGTAATGATTTATATCTCATGAGATAGATAGGAATATAACATGGAGTAAACTTAGATCTATAAGGGACGTTATCCACCATGATAGTATTGGGAGAGAAACTTCACAACTATGGTTTTTTGGGAGTGAACTTGTTGAAATATTATAGTATTTGAACATATCATTGACTACTAATAACATTATTTGGTATGCTTATGTGTTTTCCAAAATTCCACAACTTATGTTATTCTCTCTTAACTCATGTTATTTAATTACATTATCTCTCATGTCTTATAAACATTAGTGTTTTCTTCCATGAACCAATATTTTGATCTTTTATATATAGGGTATATTTATAAAATATTTTTTCATGAACACATACACTTATACGTATCATATAATTTTATGTGATCATTTTTGATATCTCCTATGTTGATCCTTACATAGAATATGAGGTCACCATTTTTTGTTTCTTTTTCCCAGTTGATAAGGTATTATAGTAAATAAATATTTTATAGTAGGGTTTCAGATGGATGACATTAATAACATTTTTAATTAAAAAAATCTCATTATAGTGGGAGATGTAGTTTAAATTTATGAAATTGTTTCTTATAAACCCACATTGTTATGAGTTTTTCCTAATTCTATAAAACTCTAACCCTAAATGGTTCATAGGTTTGTATGTGATTCAATTTGTTTGGAAACTGAATGTTTTCATGTAAAAAAATTGTGTCTTATTTTTTATGTTTATGTATTTAGAATCATATCTGGATGTGTGGATTTTGGAATGTTATATTTGATATATGAACATAAATTAGATTACATTGGATGATATGATATATTCATGAGATTTTATCTTATGAGCAATAGATAGAATAATTGGTATATAATAACATTTTTACAATGCTTAAGAAACCCCTTTTTGAGGTATTATGTAATTAAATTCTATGGAGGCTAATGATATTTTTTGAGAAATTTATTATTTAGTTAATTAGGGGTTTTTAAATTTTGAGATGCAAGATGAATGGTATGAGAAAACCTTTGAGGATATAAAATTTATTTAATATTTAATATTTAAATGTTAATTTTGAGGATTTTTTATACATTTATAGAATTTTATATAGATTATAATAATTAATTATTAGAAAAGGATATCTCATGGTATGAGTGACAACATGTTATGTCCAGAAAGGCCATGGGGATTTCACCTCAAACTGAAGGGCTAAAATGGTGCATTATCAACCACTAACATATATTATATCCCTATTAATATTTCATTTTATTTAAATTAATTAATTTAATAAATAATGTTTAAATTCATTTTGGGAACATAATTTGTATGTAGATGTCCATTGGAATAAAAATATATTTGGTATTATATTATTAAAATCATTTCATAAAACGTTCTCAATTTTGGGAAGCAGTTATTTTTAGTAAAATTGAATACTATGGGATTTTATTTGAGTAATGAGGGTTTAATTATAATTAATCTATAATTTTTTTTGTATTTATGAAGATTCAAGTTATTTATAGAAATGGTAATTATATTATAAACATTATTAGAGAAACTACATTTTTGGTATAATACATTAAATCATTTAGAAGAAATTTGGAGAAAAATTTCAAAATTTATCTTTGAAGATGATGTTATCATAACCTTATAAATTTTTGGTTTCTAGTCTTAGTATTAAATAATTTTGATGAATTTTTTTGGGTAGTTATTTATTTAATAGACTATTTTTAAATTTGGATATTTCTGATATACAGATTTATTATTTTTAGACAATTATCTAATCATGGAATGGCCATTTTGGTTTTGGATAATAACTAAAGTGTGTGAGAATATATAGTTATTACTCTGTGGATTTTATGATCCATAGAAGATGAATAGGATGATTTAAGAATAAAAACATTCATCTTGATTAATCAGCATTTGAGGAAAAGATGAAATTGTGGTGGAAATGGATTAAAGGATGAAATTATTCTTTATAAGTATGTATACATCCTTATTTTTTTACTCTAGGATGTAATATAATTTTTTAATATTAAGATATGTATTTCGGAACAAAATAATTATCCATTTACTCTTCATACCAAAAAATAAAATGACTTTCAACCAATAACTGATTTATGGTTATGTAATGGTTAAATATCAATTGATTATGTTCTCTTAGCACTTCATCAAAACATTAACTATATAATCCTCTTACATTCAATTATTTCCGCTTTCCACTAATGTTATCATAATTAGAAATCTAGTTTTTTTACCTTTACATTTTAATTTTCCTCTTTTTTAAGAGGACGTTTTATTAACCCTTTTTCTGATATGGGATTTTAATAAAGCTATCTTGAAATGTAAACACTTGGTTACTGAGACAATGTTGAAATTGATAGGGACATATTTATTAAATAGGATAGAAATTAATATCCCAAATTTAAAATTTAAATAATAGGTTTTATAGTGTACAATATACAAAACATTGAGATTAAAAGAATGACAAAATATTATTATTTAAATGTGTCCTTTTTAAAATTGCTGTTGAATTATAGGTAATAAATTGTAATAATGATTTTATTAATATATTCAATTTCCATAATAATATCTAATTTATTAATTAAATCATTGTAAATATATACTATATTTTATGTAAAGTTATCTTTTTTATCATAAATATTTTTTCATCATGAAGGATGTTTATTTCTTTTTAACTACAAATAATATAACTATTTTTTTATATTTTAAAAAATTTATATTATAAAATTAACCTAACTTTGTAAATCGTAATTTTAAAATTTTATTATGGTGAAATTTTGATTGTATTGAACCATTTCACTTTTCAATGAATATTGAATAATACTTATTTTTATTGAAAACTATAATTTATATCAAATCATTTAGATTAAAATTATTTTGATTATTTGTTTAAAAAATAGGTTTGTTCTAAATGATTTGTGAAAATACAAATATCATTTTTAAATAAATTTATACTTGAATTTTTTTTAAAAAAATTATAATTTTAAAATCAAATTTTCTAGAAAGAAACTCATTTTTGTTTGATTTTATCTTTATTTTAATTGATCATTTACTATGTTTTTTATTTTTGAAAAATAAATTCTATATTTGGAATTATGTCGCCATAAATTCGTGAATATTCAACTTGTTGTTTGTTAATATTAATATTAACTATTATAAAATTTATTATCATGGTAAAGGGTAATTTGAAAACTTTTGGGAAAAAATAAAATGATAAGGACTGTAAAATGATCAGAACAGATGAATTTTTTTAGATAAATGTAATTATACCCTCAATACCTAAGATATAAATTTATTTGTTTAATGGTTGCATGTCCATAAAAATGAAATATATATTTTATAAATAAAAAACAATCACAAAATGTCACATTCATTGTCATAAAAAACCCATATGTCTCCACATAAGGAAAAAAGAAGGTTATTAAGGATTTAAAGTGTTAATTTTTAAGATATTAATTTTTTCTGTATATAAATTTATTTATAACTTATTAGGCAACTCAAATAATTATATTTTCATTCCAGTATTTAATATAATGAAATTTCATAAATTTCACACTCTTTTTTAAAAAATTATAACTTTTTAAATATTGACATAAAAAAGAAGATATTCATGACTATAAATATTATTTGGAAATATATAATATTTCGCAAAATTATAGAAATTTATTTATAATTGATTCTTATTAAATGATTACATTAAATAATTACACAATGACTATGGAAAAATTATTAAACTGAAGGAAAAATATAATAAATTCTTTTAATTGTATGAAAAGAAATATAAATATAATTAATTATGGTTATCCATGAATTTTATAAGTGATAAAAGAATATTAAGGGGTAGTAAATAATTTCGTTTGATGTTATATTTATGTATGTATTTTTTTAAATGTAAATGTAACAAATAGGGTCAAAATTGGCACAAATGATATTTTATGAAAATAATATTTTATAATATTATTTAAAAAAATTAAAAATTAAAAATTAAAAAAGACATTATTATAATTTATAAAATCTTATAAATTTATATCAGTTTATAATTAACACAATATATGTAAAAATAAAAACCTTTTATTGTAAAAAAATATGTTATTATAGGTAATGTTAATATAAGTTAAGTGAGGGTTATTCAAAATGATAAGTTTTAAAATAAAACCAATGCTTGTCTAAAATATATTGGTTGATGATATTAAAATATTATCTTATATTATCATATAATATATGTCTATTTTAGATAGTTTAGGAAAAAAATAATTTTTTATAATTTAATGTTTTTAAAAGATTCAAATATTCCCCTCACATCAATTATAAAAGGGAATATCATACCTTACATCATTTGAACACATTGAGACTTCTAGATCTATTATACCATACAAATTACTCTTCATACCTTCCCTATTAACATTTTAGAGGTTCTTTTATTTTTAAAATAGAGAAAATATATCACTTTAATGGTGATCCAGAGGAAACGTTTTGAAGAAGAGGGGGTGTGATGATAAATAATGAAAGTTGAGATAGGTGGTATGGTAATTAATAACATAATTTAGATACATTTAGTAAAACTAATATTTTATTAATTACGTTATTTTTTATTTTTTAAATTACTTTTTACAATCTTCAGCTCTATCTCCACTTCTTTTATGTGGATTTACAATGAACAGACACAATCGATTCATTTGATTGATGCTCAATTTAGTGATATGATAATTGAAATACGATTTCTAGAATCACAATTATTTCTATGAGGACTTCATCATATTCAATACATTTTTTATTTTATATGGTGTTTTTACTATTAATGAATTTATAATATGATCATTATCCTTAACATTTTGGGTATTTAGCTATCCATTTAATGATCTCTCTTTCACGGGGATTATGGTTTAAAACATAACAAATTGGTATTGTAATTTTGTCTCAATTTTTTCGATATGAAACATGTCATTTTATTAACCAATATTAGCTGACATGGTTTATATACTTCCCTCTGGAATTTCCAATCATGAATATCCTTATTAGCATTGCATTTTATGTTTCGTGTAATGTTATTTTCCCTTCAGTGATAAATATATTAATAAAAAACTATTTTTACTAAAAATGTTTTTAAAATATATTTAAATAATATTAAATGTGAAAGATTTAAAATGTGTATCAAATGGTTTTTAAAATATTAATATTTATTTATTCATGTTTATTTTAAATGAAAATGGTTTGATAAATTATTTATCATTTAAAAAAATGTTTTCAAAACAGAAAAGATATTTTCCTCATGAAATTATTTATGATGTTATTTCTTAATAATTTTCCATTTAGTATGAAGTATGTTACTGTTATTAATTCATTAATGGAAATATTATCAAGGATACCATTCTGATTCATTCTTTGTATGTTTTATGATTATGATATACTATTTTGTATGATTTATGTTTCATTTCCATTAGTTATGTTATGTTATTTATGAAACTCATTTTCAATGGGATTAATATAATTAATCATTTATATTAATTTGACACAGTCGTGTATGTTTTTTATTATGTGATGGGTGGGACCTTTATCTCCCCCCAATTCATTGGGTGATGATTTATTTCTCAATAGATAGGATGAAATACAATTAATAGTAAACTCGGTTCAGTATTGGATATTTTTCACTAAGATAGTTTTTGGAGTGAACCTTGACTACTAGGATTTTTTTGGGGAGTAAAAACATTAAAATATGATATTATTGGAAAATAGTATTGAATGTTAGTGAAATTATTTTCGTATCTTATGTTTTTGGAATATTTCCATTTCTTATGTTATACTCTCACTGATCATTCTCTTTTATTATTTTAAGACACATGTCTTATTATTATCCTATATTATTCCCTGAACTATGATTTTGATCTTTGATATACATGTTATATTTTTTTTAATGATAGGTTCATGATCACAAACCCTTATATTCATCATATAATTTAATATGATCATAGTTTGATTTCTTCTATGTTTTCCTTTACTGAGAATCTGAGAACAAAATTCTTATGTTTCTATTTCTCAGGTTATTTGGATAGATGTTAATTTTTTTTCTAGATGGAGATCACATGGATAATGATTATGACTTATATTGAAGTTATAAAATTTTGATAAAGTGGGAGGTAATATTGAGCATTATGATTTTTTTTTATAAACCCATGTTTTTAAGAGTTTTTTCAAAATCTGAAAAACTATACCCCTAAATGGCACTTCAGTATGAATGTAATGTAATGTTTTAGTTTGAAGTTATTTGATTCTAATGTCAAAAATTGGGTCAAATTCGTAATGAATATGTGTCTATCAACACATATAGAAGTATGAATTCTTGGTTGTTAAAGTTTATCCCACAATGTATTTCAATATCCCTATTCAAAACTATTCAATACGTGATTTGGAGTTAATTGTATTAATATTCACATTGATGAACTGGGGTGATTATCTTTATATGGATAGATGTGAAATATATCTGAATAATAATTTCCTTTGTATATATTCATTTAAAAGATGATCTTTAAGGGCCATCAAAAATGGTTAGAGTTGATCAAGGACTATGACTACTCAATCCAATACAATCCTTGGAAGGTGAATAATGTTTTTTATTATCTAAGAATAAATTTTTCTATAAATTTATCAATGATTAGTATTAAGAGGGATCTAGTATTTATATAAAACCAAATTATTAGTAGGGAGTTCAAAAATGGAATGAAAATCATATATCCTTTCTAAAATTATTTCTCATCCATCTATTGAAGAGAAATTTAATAAATTTGAAAGTTTTAAAGTTGAGGTGATAAAGAAGGTGAATTTTATGAAAGCGGAAAAATCCTCGGAGTTATACATTAATGAAGAAATTATTATATATGATACAAGAATATCTATTTTATATGAGCATGAGAAAAGGAAAGCTATATTAAGTGATGCTCACAACTGACCATTCTCCATCCTCATATGATGTATAAAGATGTTTGAATATATCTTAGATTACTTTTAGTGGGACGTTTTGAATATCCATATTGTGGAATATAAAAAATGTTTAAGGGTATGTATACATTTTATGGATGAAAAAGGAAAAATTCAAGTGGGATTTTACAAATGTTAACCATAACATCGTTATAATTATGGACAATCACCCTGGATTTTGTCATGGGTCTTCCAATGATTTAAAATGGAAATAATTATATATGGGATCTAGTTGATCTTCTTACAAATAAATATCAATTAATTTGTACACTAGTTTATTTTTTACTAGATCATATTTTAATGATATTAATCATTGAGGTGGTGAGGTTAAATGGAAAAAAACAATTAATTATTTCTGATTAGAGATTCCATTCACCTTAATGTGCAGGACAAAATTTCAATATTCATTGAAAAAATATTTGAACATCAGTATACTATATCACCCATTGACATATGGAAAATTAGAAACTAATTTGAATATTTATAATTATTAGTTGAAATATAGATCAATATAATTAAAATGATAATAGGGTCAACATATTCCTCTAGAATTTCTCATAAATAAACTTTTATTATGGTATTCAGATATATTCAAATGAAGCCTTTTATGGAATGAAATTAATAACATTAAAATTTTGGGATAATTTTGTATAAATTAAGTTATTGTGAATATAATTTGTTAATTAAATAATAAATAAGATTAAATCCATTCAACTACATATCACTGTAGTACAGAATGTATAGATAAGTTGTACTAATAATATTTGATGGGAATTTTTGTTCATGGTTCGGTATAATTTTTTCTTTCATATATCACATTGTAAATGATTCATGAGGATAGGATAAAATGAAATACCAGAACTAGATATATTATCCAATTTGGGATTCCTCGTTACATCAGAACTATGGCCTATCAACTAGAACTATTGTGAAACCTAATTCATATGCAGGTCATGTTCGTTGTATCTTTCTTGAAGAATTATATACAAGATCCCTCTGAATTTCAAAATCTAGAGGTTATATAGAGAGTGAAATATTTCATTTATGAGTAGATTCATGTGAGGATATTGGACCGTAGAGGAATTACTCTACGAAATATAAAAACACACATTTTCAAAGATATTGGGTGAAACCTTAATTATGAGGAGGAAATAGGGGAACTAGGAGAATAAATGAAATCAATTTATCATCATTTTTTATCATATCAATTAAAATTTCGAGGGTCAAATTTCTAAAGTGGGAAATAGTATAATATCCATTAATTTTATATAATGAAATTTCAATTTGAATAATCCTATTTAATTCATGTAAAATAAAATAGAAAATTATTAATCATATAAATGATGGAAATTTAATTTTTTACACAAATATGGTCATAATATGACTATTGGAATAGTATCCAGAAAGTTATGAATTGTAACATGATAGTATAAAAAATTACTCTGTTTATGGAGTATTAAAATTACATATGTGGTTATCTTATAAAATAAATATAAAATAACTTATATTAAATAAATGTTTAAAATATAGAATAAATGCAAAACCCACTGAAATAAAAAATATATTTAAGGAAAAAAATTATGATTTATTTTATTTCAAATATATTTTTATGGAAAATTGTAATTGTGTATATAAAATTTCATTATAATTAAATGGTTGGAAGAAATAATATATATTTTTATAAATATTATAGTATAATTTTATGAATCTATATGTGAATTATTAACGTTTTTGAAATTCGATCATGTCATAAAAATAATTTTTTAAATAATATGGATTTTATATAAAATATAAATTCCCTATGTTTATAAAATTATTTTCTTAGAATTTATTTCATTAATAGAATCAAAATTTTAAAAAATGGTAATTGTAATGTTTATATATATATATTTTTAAAATAATAAATAAATATATATATATATGGAAAATAGTAAATTATCGTATATGTGTAGTATATGTACCATATTATGTAACTATATATATATATTAATTTTCTTGTGTTTTAGAATATATATGGATATATTATTATAATTTTTAGGTAGAATCACAAGCCTCTTACTATTGAGTCATATGATGGGTCAATTTTTTAAAAAATCATATTTTGTTTTAATATTTTGTTTGAAATCACCCTCCTCCTCCCCTTATTATACATCATTCCACAATCCCAATTATAATTACATTTTAAACCAGTTATCATTCACAAATAATTCCAAAAATATCTCACTAAATCTCTCTTCAAATACAATATGTACTGGTATCACAAAAAGTGTAAATCCCAATATACAATTATAGTAGATAAAAACTGTATCATGAATATTTGCACAAATGTTCCCGTTAAAGTGATAATATTCAATTTTTTAAAATAAATATTTTATAATTTTAAATGTAAAAAAAATAATTCAATTTTTTAATTAATTATATCAATATTAACTTAGATATGGTTTTATGATCTTTCTCTAAAAAAGTCAGGTTTTAATAGAAAATTACTGTTTTCATGAAACTTGTAATTTGAATTAATTTAAAATTTTATATGATTTACCAATAGGTTTAGAAGTTATTTTATAAAATAAAATATTAATTTTATGTTTATAATTATACATTATAAAATAATATTTTATCTTATAAAACCAATTAAAAACATGTTTAGAACTAATTGAAATGTTATTTAAATATAAACCACCTTTTTCAGTTATTTTATTGGATCAGTTACTTTCAAGGGAGATTTAGTTTTTACAAAATATAAAAGAGTCGTATCATTTATTTAACTTATAATAAATAAATTTGGTTTTGAAAATCAGTATCAGAAGTACTTTTAAATTATATATAAATATAAAACATAAAAATGTTATTTCTCTAAAAATAGTGATCGCATGATTAAGTGTATGCATTTTAAAAATAACTTTTCAAACCATTAAAAAATTAATATTATTAAATTATATTATATTTTTAAATTAAATGTGCCAAACTATTTAAAATATTCTTTATTTAACTTTTTCATTACAATTGATTTCTAATATAAAGAAATAATTACCAAAGTTAAAGTAAAAGGGATAAATTGAGTTTATCCAAATGTAAAAGTACTATAATATTTTAAAAAAACTTCCCTATTATTGAATTATTGATATTCAGAACAAAAAATACATGTATGCCCCA
This sequence comes from Viscum album, assembly GCA_963277665.1. Classification (NCBI taxonomy): domain Eukaryota; kingdom Viridiplantae; phylum Streptophyta; class Magnoliopsida; order Santalales; family Viscaceae; genus Viscum; species Viscum album. The sequence continues at coordinate 809,964,319 of OY728122.1, read as the reverse complement.
CATTTTTGTTTAATTTTTGATCCATTTTCACTTGAATAGTGTCAAAGACTAATTGAAAATTGTAATAGTATTCACAAAACTACCCTTGTTTTCACTTATAAATGGGGAAAATCTTCACCACTTCAAGATGAATCTTCCATTTGAATTTATCATATATAATTTTCTATTTTTGTCTCCCTATAACCCTCTACTGTGATCATAATCCTCAGGTCACTCAAATTTATCAAAATCCCTTCAAATTCTAGAAGAATTCCAAAGAAAATTCATATCCCTAACATGAGTATTATCTACCACTTTATCCACTTCTTTATTACTTTCCACAAAATATACTATATCTATATCAATATAATGATATTATAAAAATTTATATACTATAATATGATTATATTAATTTTATTATAATTATTTTTTCCTATACTCTTTTATTATGAAAAAAGTTGTGCATTCTTTATGTTGACAACTTACCTCCATGACGTAATGTGTGTTTTTTCCATTATTTCGAAAAAACTATTGATGTAGGGATGGTATTAAAGAATAAAAAATATTTTTATGTTATAATTATATTTACCATGTGAAAATTTGAACAACCAACCAATTATATTACCAATAAGCAGTCAATGTTGGTTTAATCCTTTATAATAAGCGCAATAATAAGATAATATTTTCTTCAAATTACAAAAAGGTTTTCATATCTATTATCTATTTCTCTAATTACATATTATTATGATATATCAGAGTTGATTATAACTAAATAATATCATTATAATCCATTTATAATTAAATAAAAACTAAATCCTCTCAAAATAATCCAATAACCCTGGTAGGTCCATATTGTTGTCATTTTATCTGGGTACTTGAACAATAATATAAATATATATGGGAATGAGAATTAGAACTAATTTACTAGTATAATATGATAAAATATGAAAATAATAAATTCTGTTTTGTTTTTGAGATATTATATCAATATCTAAGTCATAAATTAAAGAAACAACCTTTCTTTGTCAAAAATCAAAAAAAACATGCTTATTATTGACATCAGCTTGATGGATAATTTCTAAAACACACATAAAATGGATTTTTAAAATAAAAAATATTTATAAAAAATAAAAAATAGTATCTCAGTGTCTAATAAATAATAGTTTTTAGGAATAATGAATTTTTATACAACATTTATAAATCAAGCACAAACCATCAAACCCACACACACAGATGGGGAAAATTAGACGAATTTGTGTAGAAAACTAATTTTTATGAAGAGTATAAATAAAAATGGATATGATTAAGGTTATTAATTAGGTTATTAATAATTATATTTTTATGATACAATAATTTGATTTCATTTAATGTAATTAAGTAAAATATGTAATGGTGTTTCCATCTCAAGTTCCCCACTTTCTGGTATAATTTTTATTAGGCACGTAATTTCTAATATGTGGTGTAGATAATACATATTTGAGACAATTATATCATTATATTAGCTTATTAATTGTATTTTAATATCATTTATAATCTCTATCTCAAAATAGGTAATTATTAAATTTCAAAACAATCCATAAGTGGGGGTTTTCAATCTTAATTTTCATTCATTGGGACATAGGTTTATATAAAATCATACTTCATTTTCTATGGTGAATTAATTGGATTTGATGATATTTTTCCATGTTCTCTCAAGAAATATCAGCTATTAAAAATGACATATTTTTGTTTTAATCAAATATTTTTTTGATTCTTTAGATACAATTTCAATTTTGAAAATATCATATTAAAAATTTTAATTTAAAATTATGCGTATTTTTTCAGAAAATACATGAATTTATGTTTACTAAAAAGTGGATGTGGTGGTGGAATACATGAATGTTGGGGTAGCCAAACAAAAGAGGGTCAATTTTTAATTGAATTATTCATCACCATAATTCACGATGAGTTTTCATATGACAACAGACCTGGTGAGACACTTCTGGGGGATACACTTTTAGGTATTCACATGCTATTATTGAACCATAATGAAGGATTAATCCATTAATTTCCATGGATCTATACCATTTATATATGGGCTCATCCTTAATCAATACATAATCATGAGAAAAGTCAACAATTGGATTTAGTTCACAACGAGAATATTTTTATGTTTAGTGATTTAGTTAATTATTTCATAACTCATACAAGTCCACATAATTATTACAAGTAGATACATCAACCAAATATCCATTTTTTTCATAAAACAAAAAATATTTAAAATTAATCACTGTATTTTTCATGTTTTAATAGTATAACTTTTCATTTATCCCATACATGGATCTATTCTTCATTATGTCAGGTGAAATACATTTCAAAACATTGGATGAGCATGAAAAGATAAGTAAGAGATACATAATGATTGAAAACTATTAGTCACATGAAAACATGTAAACCATGAATACATTATCATAAATTAATAATTATAACCATTAAGAAGTAGTGAAAACAATTAACTAAATATATTATCATTTCTTACCCTTTTTGTATGAAAAATATTACCATAAATAACATAGAAAGAAACTTATAACATATAAATTTTACTTGTGACATAAACATACATAAATAGAATAACCATATGGTTGACTTACACACATATCACTAAATGGAATATTCAAAAAGTTGACTTCCATACCCAATGAGTTGGAGGTTATAACCTTACCACCCATCCTTGGATTATCATGGAACATCCCATCCTTGGTTTATCACGTAACCACACATCCAATGTTCAATTACCATGATATAATCATAAAACATAAATGACTTCTATTATCAAAATTTCACTCATAAAATTTGATTTTTAATGAGAAGAAATTAATTTGAGATATTGAAATTGTAAATCCACATTCAAAATGATTTTCAATACCAAAACACGCAAAAAAGAAATAAGGGATTTATTTTCCTTTTAAAAACATTAAGGATTATCGATGAACCGAAATATCGAATAATAGTTATGATAATGGAGGATTATTTTTCACCTCACAGATAAAAAACATTCATTCTTGTAATTTTGTAATATGACTCATAGAAAAAAGATTCCAATTAAACGAAATTCGTTATCAGTTGGTTGATTATATACTGTATAATAGAATGAGGTGTATATTATAACAATAAGCTTCAATGAAAGGAGATTGAGACGAAATACCTTACCACTAGAGAAAACACATGAATGGAATAATAAAATTATAACATAAATAAAAAAATTTAATATCATGATAAAAAATATATTCACTATATAATAAGGAAAATGTATGAATATACACAATATAACAAACGAAATGCAAATTTAGATGAAATCCCATACAAATATCATATCCCTATATTAAGCATAAATAAATGACATAAGTATATTTGAAAAATATAAATACACCAAATAAATGTTGATATTAAGTGTAAAACAATCATAGGTCATTCACACATATTCTTGAAAAAACAAAAACAATGACATAGATAGTTAACTCAATGAATGGTGATTGGGTTTTGATTTCACTTACAACCATCGTATAAATGATGTAACAATTTGTCAATGGGGTGATTATGTGTAGCAATAGTATATCCACAAAATGGGAAATGTAAATTAATACATATATAAATATATAGTGATTTCACACATAATCATTGCATAATATAATCAACGAAGTATGTGTAAACCCTAATTAAGGGAAATTGTGTTTATAAATTCACATACCTTGACTCTGACTTGTTTTATAATTTATTAATATTACTGAATAATAAACATAGGATTATTATACTTTATTCATATCCTTTATCATGTTTATTATTTCTATTATATCACTTATTAACATGTTATAAAAATTATATTACTATTTATCTTCATATCAGATGTTTTGTTGATATTGGGACTTCAGTAAAAATGAACTTTTTTCATTTTAAATCATCCCTTTGGTAAAAATTAAATTATATTTAAATATTGTTGAATATTTAAATATTATATATATACATTATTTATGTATTTATAATAGTCCATAACTTTGGGAGATAAGAAATGAAATGCACCATTCATTGATTTGGTATGTCGTACATACGCATGAACGCTACATTCATTTCTTTGGCATATTAATGGAATGAAAACTTAATGATACATAGGAATAATATAATTATATTATATTATATATGTTATATATGTAACATTAGTTCATTAACACCATCTTTTATATGCTCCATGTATGGCATGAATCAGTCATATCACTTTTAGGGGGCGGTATTTCACACATCCTCAAATGATATTATCGTGTTTACACATTATGGAAAGAATATACGTATGATGTTAGTAAAAATTACAGAACCATAGAGTCAATATAAATATAATAAATATAATGTATATAGATATTGTTCTATCCATATTACCACCATGATAGGTGGTAGAAGAAAATTAAATAATCACTGTTTCATGAGACAGTAGTTCACAATACAAAGAAACTATATGTTCTATATCCATTAGAAGGATGTGTGTGTAAGTGTATGTAAAAAACAAAGCATAAAAACATCCTAGTATATTTAAAACACTATTTCTGTTATAAAATAATGGAATAAAAATTTTCTTTCGAGTTTGATGAGGAAAATAAATGAATGAATCTTGAGAGAAGATGTTACCTCTAAATCGGGTAAATCCTTTTGTTTTTATCCCAAATCCCTACTTGAATTGACATATGGCCAAGAAATAGATTATAAGAGGATGGGTGGGTTTTTGTAAGTATATTTGAGGAGAATTAGGAATATCCAAGTGGCTTTATATGTGTGAGTAAGTGGGTAGCGGTGATGGACTTTTATAAGAGGGAGGATAGGAACTTTGGGAAAGTCATGAAATATTATTTTTATTATAAATTTAATTTTGAATTATAATAGCTACAAAGTGATAAATTTCAATGATAATTTGAGTATGGGTCTAAATCCTCTCAAGAATTATTTTTTATACATGTTTAGTTCACAATGAAAACCTTATATTTTAGATTTATCCATTAGTTAAATAAATTAACTCTTACCATGTCTTTTTATATTTTTACACTATATGGTTAATGTACGTACAATAACAAGCCAATACAACATCAATTTGAGCATTAATAAAATTTTAAAAATTATAAAATTATGTTTGTTGAATATAATTTTTTTTAAAATATATCTTTTCATGAATTATTAATTTCTATAAAAACACATTTATGTAAAATTGGACACTATTTAGAAATTCATATTTATTAATGTCATAAAGACCTAATTCCTTAGAACCAAAAGCATTATCTCATAGAACCATTGACATATGAATCCATCAATTTTTTTTTTGGAAGAATGATTTTCCAATTATATTTATTTTAATATTTATATTATTGCTTATTTGAATATTTCATTTATAAGGTAATAACTACATCATCATTGAGTCATAAATATATTTTTTTATTTAATGACTAAATTTTGTTAATAAATTACCATGTTCTTGGATATATTTTCAGATTTTTAATTTATATTTATAGTTGAATTGGTCATTTATATAAACCAAATTAAAATGGTTTTCGTTAGGAGATATATGATTATGTTTTATTTCCCTTTTTTAAATTAAATATTATAAAAGGCCATTATAACACCCAAGTTTCTCCATGGGGTCCTAAATTCGACACATAGAGGGTCATGGTAAGAAATTTCACGTAGAATAGTATTATGAAATGTTTTTGTGATGTTTTATATTGTTATAATATTATTTTTACCCATATTTTCTTTATTTACCCTTTAAACATGGTAAATAAAAATAAATAATTATGTTATTATTCACAATGCCCGAAAATAAAAAAGTACATATTTCCATAATTTGGACCATATGGTTCTAAATATTGAAACCATATTTCCAGATTCAAAACACAGAATTGAAATATTTTAATTTAAAATTAATTCTCTTTGTCCAAACCCAAAAGATGGTTTTTAAAATGTACAAAACATTAAAAAATTGACATGTGTTTATGTACAATTTAAATGTGAAATTACATATAATAACCAAATTTGGAATAAATAATAAAAACATAATCTAATTACAAATTAAAACTAATTAAAAATACAATCTATCTATATAAATAAATTAGATGAAACAGACGACTGGAATTAAAATATAGTATTTTCCATTATTCGTTAAAAAATTAATTTTATCTGAAAAATAAAAAAATTCAACCAAAGTAAATTATGATATACTAATTCTAAATAAGAAGTATATTTTTTCAAATAAAACATATAATTCTATCAAAAACTGAATTTAAAAAGTGTTCAACATGGAAAAGTTGGTAAAACTACATTTTTAGAAAAATACTTTTATTATCTAAAATAGTTGAATTTGTTTATATATCATATCTAGAAAACATATATGGTGAATTAAACACATTAAATTGAATATATAACATATAAATTCATAAAATAAAAATCCATAAAGGGAGATATGATTTTATAAACATGATTATTTTCTTTATAAATATGTTTTCTTAAAAAACAGAATTTATATTCAATTGGTTTTAATTTGCATTAATATTAAATTTGGTAACCATTGAATCAATATTTAATCATTTGTAAACCATATTTTCAATATTCAGTTGATATTATTCATTCCCTCCAGTCCAATTTCTAGTTTATAATGGCATCATTTAAATAATAATATTTAGTTGTTTGTTTAATCTCTATGTAGTGTATCATGTAAGCTATTGAACAAAGTGTTACATTCATAAAACCTGGAATGATAAATTATTACCCCCATTAGAATATTGTGTCCTCACAATATTGAAACTGGGCTCAGAAATTTCATTTAAAATCTCATATTGGAAAAAGAGTCAATAAAAATATCACTTTTAAAATAATGAATGTGAAGTTCAAAGGTCACCTGAGATAACACATTCTAAGATTCCATGTAGAAAAACATGAATATAGAAGAATAACTCACCATAATGTTCTAATATAGAGTGATAGAAAACATTATCTTGATAAATTTAACAATGTGAAATAAATAAACATGTGATGGGTTAAATAGTCTTTGATATCCTAGTAAGAAAAGTTAATGGAAAACATTTTTGTTTTAATATCATTTTGATAAAGATGGGGTATTTATTTATGAGAATGAATAATAATGTAAGGAAACATAATTACTTTTCAAGTATAGCTTCATCCATTAATAAATTTCTACCACCAACTCATTAATTACTTACATAAAGAGTATTCAAGATGAAAATCACAACTGAATAACTAGAATCAACTTTTATAGAATCACTAAATCAAAAAAATATTAACTGCGTATTTATCCAATCATGAAACATTAATAGGAATCGGAATGGTAAAAATAAGATAAGATAATTCTCAAAAAAGAATAATCCAAACCAAGATTTATAACCAAAATTCAGAAGGATTTGGTCACGTAGTCTTCCATGATAAATATTAACATTTATATAAATATAACACCAACTACACATAATGTATAATACTGAAAAGTAATTAACCGAATCAGATATTATCTAGGATAGGTTAATCATTTCCAAAAAACCCAAATCGCCATATGTCCATAATAATAACATAGATTCTTCCAAAATAAAATTCAACCATTAATCCTCAAATAAAATCCTATAGTATTCTATTTTCCATCGGCATATTGTTTTCAGAAAAGAGATAACATCTTCCAAAATAGCATTAAACAAATAATCACCAAAACAATTTCATATAATAAGGATATCCATTGGATAAAACTACAGTTCCAAAAATAAACTTATTATTATTCAATAAAATATTTTAACTAAAATAATAATTCATACTAACCAGGGTCTTCACATAGGCTACTGGTAGGTCATGCACTGTTATTTTCCTTCGGTTCTAGGATTGATTCCTACAGCCCTGTCAGATGCAATGGGTTGTCACCAATCCTATTGGTTTCCCTATTTATAAAACTATATAATTCTCATAACATTCACAATATTATATAAAATCATCAAAATAACCCTATCATATTTTAATCTCATGTTTATCTCATGCCTTTATTTTTTCATCCAAAGTAGTGATGACCTATAATTTCCACAAATTCATAGATCATATAAACATTGAAGTTTATTTATAACTATATCAATGAAAAAACGATAATTCTTCCACAATTAACATGTTATCATAAAAAACAAATGGGTTACACATATGAGAAGTATACAAAATTAATCCCATCATTAATACATTTAAACATATCACCATCTCTAGATCCAATATAACACTTAAATTTTGAAAATGTAGAATTTTTAATCATAAATCCTTATTTATGATTCTTTATCCATGTTTTTACATCTTATTAATTAATAATTATTTTTCTAAAAACAAAATCAATCATAATATCCCAAAATTAAATAATGTCAAAACATGAGCTATGAATTAATCTGGACCTTTCATAGGTCATTTTCAACTTCCTCAACCTCAATGGGAATAACATTAGGTATTGGTAGACATATATTCCTACGGTCTAGCTAATCCCATTCCAAAAACTTCTTCATAACACATCTATTTTCGTAATGACCATCAACACCACATAAAAATTTAAATTGATCACTCAGAAATAAAATCATTCCCTTTCTAGGAGTCAATTGAATGCATTCATTTTCCATGATAGTTTATTGCTTTATATTATTTATTCCCACATCTATAACATCTTCTTTCCCCTTGGAAACATTTTACTATGTGTTTCATTCCACATACATGATACATAGGTCATTTAATATAATTAGATTTTGGATTATTAATTTAAAATCTATAGGAATTTTTTTCTTGGGTAAAATATTCCTTAGAAAAATCAACCTAGTTCAAGTGGTTAACCATTACCCTAGATAGTTGGTTACAAATAACCACCAAATTTATCATTCCTATCTCATTTCATTCAGTTACTATCTCAGAAAACCCGCACAATTTTATTCATAACAATTGTTACTTTGGTTCCTACTATATCCATAATTTTACTGAAACTAAAAATGATCATTGTGAGTATATCAGAATAATGATCAGAAATCTTATGTGGAGGGTGAACACTAAGATATAACTGTTCATGTTATCTTAAAATCATTCAATATACCAAAAATAACTATGAATCTTGATAATATTTAAAACATTGTAGTTATATAAAACATCTCACATATTCTTAAATAACACCATAACCTATGATGTTATCTACACCGACCATTGATACCAAAAAAATTCTCAATCATTATTCCATACATAATAATGAGATAATTTCACAATTTACTTTAATTCACATCGATGATCTTTTTAGGATTATAAATTTAGTGAATTAATTCAAAACTCATACATATCAAAATAAAAATTAAATGATCAAAAATCTACAGACAATCCATTTTTTTCATAAAACAAAAACTTTTTATAAAGAAAATGGTATTGTTTCATGTTTTAACCGCATAACATTTCATTAATCCCATCCAAGAATCTATTTTTCTTTAAGTCTTGTGAAATTTATTTCAAAACATGTGATGAACATAAAAATATCAATAAGGGATACATAAAGAATGAAGACTTATAGTCTCATGAAAACTTGTAAACCATGAATACATTATCATAAGGTAATACTTGCCACCTTTAAGAAGTAGCAAGAACACTTCGCTGAATATAAAACCATTTCATACCTTATTGTAACCAAAAGGCTACCATGAAGCCCATATAAAGGAATATATAACATGTAATGGTTACATAGGACATAAAAATACATAAATGGATTAATTTTATGATCAACTTCCATACATATAACTAAATTGAATAGATATATGGACAATATCCATACACAATGCATTGGAGATTATAACATAACCACTAATCCATGGTTTATCATGGAACCACCCATATATTGATTTTCACATAACCACTCATCTTTGGTTTATCACATAACAACCTAAAAAATATACAAGTTCCATTATATAATCTTAAAACATAAATGATTTAAATTATCAACATTTCATTCCTAAATTATCATTTTCAATCATAAAATATCATTCCATGATATTGAAGTGGTAAATCAAATTTCAATACCTTTTTCAATACCAAAACACCCAAGAATAATGGATTTCATTTCCTTTTAAAAACATAAAGGATTATAGAGGAGTCCAAATATCAAATAATGGTTATAGTGTCGGAGGAGTCATTTTAAATGCATACGTTAAACGAATTCATTTTTTGTCATTTAGTAATTCTCATGATAGAAAAAAGATTCCATATCAATGAAATTAAATTTAAAAGGGTTGATTATACACAGTATAAAAGAAGGAGGTGTATATTATCAATATATGCCTCAATGAAAGGAGATAGAGATGAATTCCATTCCCAGTTTAGAAAATTATTAAATGAAATAATTAATGAATAACATTAAACAAAACATATAATAAATGTGAATATGAAGATTCTGGATATAATATGTTAAAGGCTATTATATACACTATATAACAAATGGAATGTAAATTCTGATTAAATCCCTTAAAACTATCAGATCCTTAGATTAAGGATAACTCAATTACCTAATTATGTGTGAAAAAATTAAATATACCTAATATAATTGGATATTCAGGGTAAAACTATCAGAGTTAATATCACGACCCATCCCATGGGCCCCTGGCGTGACTACCCCAAGCCCGCATTCCATAGGCCAGCGGTTGGTGTCTAGAATATAAAGTTTTTTCCCGATCAGGGAAGGCATTTCCTTACAGGTCATTACACCCGAAAAGTGAAAATAAAGTAAAAACCCAACAAAAGATAGGTATAACCATTAGAGTAAAGTATAACCACAAGTACAACTATAAATTTAAAACAATAGGCTAGAATACAAGCCCTAGAAATTAAAAAGAAAGAACAAAGTTGTCACATCTTTCCCAGAGCTCTTCCTGGAGTGTAGTAGCTGTATGTATGAAGTAGAAGAAGATGATCTTGACTAATCCAATCGAACCAAGCTCCACCAAGCCTCAAACCTCCAAATCCTACCTCAAAGAATCAGTAGACTACACCAGAAGGACAAATGTGAGTAGAGCCTATGTAGGAGTGAGTATAACAACTAACTGGGGTGCTCGAGACCCCCGAAGGACATTCAGTAATCCACAAGGAGAACATCATAAGAAATACCACAAAGGTATTATCACATGCACGATCTAGATCATTAATCACAACGGAAATGAGAAAACTCACTCTAACAGTATAATTTCAAGGGTACTAGGATAGAGATGACTAGTCATATAGTCATATCATCCTATATAATGTAACTATACATATTAACTATATAGTTAACTATATGCTAACCTGTATTGGTCCCTAGTTGATGACCCATATTGGTCACTGATGCTAACATGTATTGGTCGTTGGTGCTATCCTATATTGGTCGATTGTACTGACCTATATTGGTTGCTGGAGCTGACCTGTATTGGTTGATGATACAAAGGTAGAGAAGACTAGTCGTACAACTAGATCATCCAACTATGTTGTTTTTGATGCTGACCCATATTGGTCTCTCTTCTTCTTCATGTCACAGCCAGCCACTGGATTCTCAAACAAAGCAAGATGATCATAGAAAGATTCAGATTCTCAATCCATTTTTCTTATTTCTACTGGTATTATGCCATGCAAAAAAAGCATACCCAAGGGACAACACCATTATAGGGGTCCCAATGTGAATGACAACATTTCAATCAGACGCTCGGTATGTGAGATATGTGCAATTTTTTAAAAGTTCCTTTTTGGATTCAAATCAGTTCCAACCTAGGATGTATGTCAATATCCCTCAAAAATCACTTAGAGTATCTCTAGTGGAGCAAATTGGCACAAGGGTCCTTATGCCACCTATGTCTAATCGATCGAATGTCTGGTATATTATTTACACTAAATTTCATGAAGCATGGGTGATCACACCTTGGTTAGGACCAGATCGGTCGGGCCCGCTAGAATATTCCAAAGGGACAACATTAAAAAAGGGGTCTCATTTCCATTGATGGCGTGTCAAATAGACACTCGGTTCGTCAGTTACGATTGTTTCTTTATTCGGGGACCGGTTGGGACTGGTCCCGGTCTGACTCAGTCAGCCTAGCTAGATGCAAAAAGTATTAGGGTCTACCAGACTTCACCTGGGTCTGTCCTATTGGGGATCGCCTGGGTGGTTTGTGGGCCTGGGCCTCAGTTGGATCCGCCCGCTGTGTGGTGCTCGACCCACCCTCTCTAGCCCGCAAGGCCGTGGTATAGGCCCATTCAGCCGACCGACATCCAGTCTGATCCACCTGATGGTTAACCATTTCTCCAACTGGCCCTACGAACATGTGGTCGATTTGTTTAGTGGTGGGCAGCTACCCCACCACGTGCAATGGTTGGCCAGATGGCCAAACGGTCTCCAACCAATGCAGTGTGGCGTGGGGCCCACCACCCCCTCCTGTCGCGGCCCGCTGGCCGTGGCTGCTACTGCCAATGGTGCATGTGCCTCTGTCCCTTCGTAGCACATGATGGTGCACCATATTCCCTCTGCCAACGGCTGGTTTTCACGGGCCACCTCCAGCCACCGTCGGCACGACGATCTTGTGGTTCTTTCTATAGGCCACCAGACGTGCTCTAGTGGTTCGTTCTTTGTGTTTTCTGCGCCTACAGGCCTCTCAGGTCATCAATACCTTTTTGTGACCCCTATACATTCCTTGACATCACATTTCTCGAGATCCGGATTTGAAACACATGAACAAAAAGATGAGCAAAGGTTTCGGGCCCTTTTCAGGTTGGCCGACCCCCTTCCTCCTTTATGTTTTAACAATGGGTGTTAGAAAAAATTAGAGTATTTAGAAATAAATCCCAAATTGTAACCCAACATTGACCTCCATTGTTTAATGATTGATATGTGGATCAACCCTTTGGTCAGTTGATCTACATTCATTGTATAAATGATGAACGAGGAAGAAGGAATATTACAATATAAAAAACAGAAACTACAACCTGGTTGAGACGTATTCTGGTGATGAATGACAAAACATCCTTCATCATTGTCATCAATTCGCGATTCATTGGTGCTCACTACCACTTGCTGAATCTGGTATCATCCCCCAGGTGGATGTTGCTGCAGGACTTCGCCAGAGTTTCCTCTCGTAAAGATGTCATGCCAAACCCCCACCAATAAATCCATTAAAATAGGTGGGGGAAAAGGTGAGTAAATCGTTGAGAAATTAATGAGGTTCATTAAATTAATTAACAAAAATATTTTAATTCACAATGGAGGAGTTTCATAGTTAATGTGTCAAGCCATTTATTGGATTGACAAGTCCCATGTCCGACCACTTCCGATCACTCATTGGGGAAAAATAAAATAAAATCACAATTACATGTTATATTAGTTTTCTTAAAAAAGTACAAAAAATATCTATTTCTCCTGACCTACTATGGCCAAAGTTAATATTCCCTTAAGATAATCCCGATGCTACCAATTCGATGGTACCCTCATATTTTTAATCTGTGCAATAGTCCAAAGGATAGAAAATGACACCCATTATTTTACTGAACGTACATTAAAAAAGATCAGAAATTCATTCTTGGCACACCCGGCAATAGATTCATGAATCATCCATTTTTAATGACTTTTAATAATTCTAAATAACACGTAATTTTCGGAGTCATTACATTTTCCCGATCATGGGGCTTTACGTCTCTGAAATCCAAATAAATCTACACAAACAATGATGGGTACTAGGCACACATATGAGCCTCTCACTTCCATGTTCTATATTGTAGATTCTCGTTATACCATAGAACATATACTAGTGGAATCAATCACCCATGAAGGATCTGATCCTTTCGGTCCTCTATCTAAACCGAGTACTCCGTAAAAGCCACCATGTTGTCAATTTCCAGCTCGCCATGGTCGATGAAGTCAGATGGGTCATGCATGTATCTTCTCAACAAGGATACATGGAATACGTCCTGCAACCTCTCCAACTATGGTGGCAGTGCCGAGAAGTATTACACTTCTCCAATTCTCTGATGTATCAGGAATGGTTTGATAAACCTTAGTGGGAGTTTTCACCTCAGCCAAATCTCTATTGTCCACGTCGAGGGGAGTATCGACATACTATGTGGACCCACTCCTATACCTATAGTGTTCTCTATCACCTATCAGAGTAGGACTTATTGTTTCTTTTTGTAGTCATCATATCCTCTCAAATTACCTACACCTTCTCAATGGTCGTATTTACCATCTCATTCCCCACAAGTGATGGCTCTCCTAGATCTGCCCAACACAATGTTGATCTGCTCGGTCGTCCATACAATGCCTTAAAGGGGGCCATACCAATGGTTGATAACTATTGTTGTACATGAACTCCACCATGGGTAGGTTTTCCTCCCAAACGCGACAAAAATCTATGACATATGCATGATTCATGTCCCCCATGTCCTGGATGGTCCACTCATTTTGACCATTTTCCTTTAGGTGAAATGTTGTGCTCAATACAAGATGAGTCCTAAAAGCCTCATGAAATTATTTCCACAATCAGGATGTGAAGCGCGTGTCACAGTCTGAGACTATCGTCGAAGGCACCCTATGATGTCACAAGATATCCTGAACATAGAGACATCCCAATAACTCTACAGAATCCTTCTCTCAAATAGCTAGGTTATGGGCCGACCTGGAGAGTTGGTCAATAATCACCTAGATCTAATTGTTCACTCTAGACGTATGTGGTAACCTGGTCACAATGTCCATTGGTATCCCTTACCAATTCCTCACTGGTATCTCAAGAGGTTAGGTCAAGACGGTAGGTACCTGCTGCTCGGCCTTCAATTGATGGAAGGTGAGGCATATAGAAACTAAATCTGCAACAACTTTATTCATCGATGGCCACCAATACTAATTCTAGAGATCCTGATACATGTTCATCACACCTGGATGTACTACCAAGGGGGATGCATGGAACTCCCTCATCACTTCCTATCATAGCACCACTTTTAGAAGTGTACGTCCTCTGAAAAGGATAGTGTGCTCCCTTCTATTAGAATATCTGTCATGTGCATGGCCTAAGGATATCTGAGCATGTGTAGCCTCACAGCTGCTATCTGCGAGTTTCTCCTCCCTGATATGCTGATATAATGGATGGGAAACTACCATCCACTGGAGGTAGACTATCTCATCTCCTTCCACCTAGGATATCTGAAGAGAGGATAACTTCTCGGATTCCTTGTTTAGTAGTTGTGAACTCGATCTCCAACTACGTTCATCTTCTAATATGTTCCACTTCCCAGGAGTATATAATATCTCAAAATCATAGCCCTAGATAAATGTACCCTACGCTGTTGTCTCATATTCAGATTATTCTGTGTGAAGATATATTTGAGATTCGAGTTGTATGATTAAAAAATGAAATTCTTTCCCATCATGTAGTTTCACCAAAACAATAGTGCAAAGACTACAATGTTATAACTCCAATTCATGAGTCTCGTAATTCTACTGATGAGGTCGTAGATGTCATGATCCATAAGAAATCACCATGTTACCCTGCATCAGGGTGCATCTGAGTCTGGTTGGTGATGCATCATAGTAAACCATGAAGTCAGTGCCCTCCTCCAGAAACCTCGGTATGGGAGCACTGGTCATGCTCTAACTCATCTTTTGACAGCTCTAATGTCATGTCTCTAACCATAGGACGAGTTTCTCCTTCGTCATCAAGGTAGTCATAGGTGCATCTAATTTGGAGAAATCATTAATGAAACACCAATTAGAGCCTCCTAATCCAATGAATCTATGCACCTCAGTAACACTCCTGGGTGGCTCCCATGCAAGTAATACTTCGATCTTCACTAGATGCACTACAACTCCCGCCTTTGAGATTGCGGGTCCCAAGAAGTGGATCATTCTTATCTAGAACTCACTCTTAGAGATCTTCCTATATAACTGGTGCTCTTAAAGGGTGTCTAGAACTATCATCAAGTGTTCAGTGTGAAATTCCTTGGATTCTGAGTACACCAATACAGTGTCGATGAAGGCGACCACAAATAAATTGAGGTATGGAAACAAGATCCTGCTCATGAGTCCAATGAACATTGTTAGAGATTTGGACACACCGAAAGGCATCCTAAAGAACTCGAAATAGAAATGTAAACATCTGAAGGTTGTCTTCGATACGTCCTCATCCCATACCCCGAGCTGATTAATGCCCTATCTGAGGTCTACCTTCGAGAACAACTTCACTCTTTTCCGAAGATCAGACATATCATCAATCATCGGCAGAGGATACTTGTTCTTCATCGTCACCGAGTTTAGGTGCTAGAAGTCCACACATAGCCTCCAAATTTCTTCTACCTTATTTGGAAACAACATCATGGATTCCCTTGGTGAAAAACTGGGCCATACGAATCCCTTCCTCTGTAATTCCCCAAACTGTACCCTCAGCTCCCGAAACTTTGCAGGGGCCATCCGATATACTGGTGTGGATATTGGTTTTATTCCTGGGTAATAGTCAATGATGAAGTCTGCCTCTCTACAAGGAGGTAGTACTGTGACATATTCTGGAAAGACATCCTCATACCCAACCACAACCACAGGGAACTACTATCTTGCATCATCCACCGTGTCGAAGGTTATGCATGAAAGCTAATATGTAATCTATTGCACCCCCTTGAGTGCAAGTCCGTATTGTGCTATTCTATTTTCCATCTCACCAAAATAGAAAACTGGCCACCATCCCTTTGCATAAATTTCACATTATGTCTCAATTATTCAATATGTGAGTTAACTATTGATAGCCATTACATGCCAATAATGAAGTTATAAGTCTTCAATGACGCTACTAAGAAATGTAATTTGAATATCCATCCTCCAAGAGTAATATTACACTAACAGAAATAGTGTGTGACCACTGAATCTCTTCTTGTACGTGTATTAAAACACATAGGTTTTGCTAAAATCATAGTAGAAATATTAGAGTCCCGAACGAAGTCCTTGGCACAGAATGAATTTCTAGCACATGTGTCGATAAGCACTGCTAATAAATTAGAGAAGAGACATATCATACCTCGTATCAACTCAGGGACATCAGGATCATGGGACTCCACTTCATGTATCTGCGCCTGTCCCCATCCACCCACTGCCTGAGCTCATGGTGGACCACCTGGGGTGGTGGTGGTAGTGCCTTGTGTCCCTGACCACCTCCCGCTGAACGTCCTGCTCCCCTACCATGCCTACTACCTAGAAGACGCTCATGTTCCTGCCACTGTCGCTGCATTGGTGGCCCCTCCACCATCTTCTGATCATCCACATGGGGTGCCGGACAATCATGAACACTGTGACAGTTTCCCCCACATGAAAAATAGATTTTGCATCACGGGTGGCTCCCTCAGCATCCCGAGCTTCGAACCTCTGACCCTGCATCCCACGGTCTTTCTATAGGACTGCTGCAGATGGGAATCTACATCATCTTTCTACTTCCAAGTGAAGATTAATATTTTAATTGTATTCCGTTAGGGGCTCTCACTATCAGTTCCTTCTCAGCAAGAAGGATCTCCATTAGAAAATCTCTCTCTAGAACCCCAGCCTACATCGGGATGCTAAGAGAAACAGTCACAACTCTGATCTCTCATTTGAGCACCTGCTCAATGGTTTGGGCCAGGATGTAAGGGTCACGTACCACGTCAGGTGAGTATTAGAATAGGCCAGTAAATTTCTATGAGTATGGAGCCACAGTTCGGCTGCCCTACTCAAGATGCAACAGCTCTTGAATACGCATAGAGTGTAGTTTCGCAAGCACGAACTCTGCCCTAAAAAGGATCTCAATGTCTGGCCAGGTTAGGGTCATCTCCACATGCATAAGGAGCGTCAAGTTACACCATCATACAATAGAGCCCTTAAGAAGGATGTCTGCCATGATATCCATCTGTTCGGTGGGTTTGTCTACTAGGTTAAAGACCAAAAAACCCACCTCAAGAAAGTCATCCACTACCTGTGGGTCCGTCTCACCTAGAATCCTCAGAGGCCCCACTCTCTTGAACTCATGAAATGTGCTCAGCCAGCCTGTATGAACCACTGGTAGCATCTGCTGATCAATAGGTGGTGGTGCTATTGGTACACCACTCGAAGGTGCCATCACTGTGAGTGGTCCCTATAGGGATGCCTCATCGCTCATTGGGCCACTTTCTCGATCTCTAAACAGAAACCAGGATGGTTATCTTTGTGTAGGCATCCTTTAAGAAACATCTGTTCCATGATCAATATGTTATACCTAGTGAGATGACTCATTAAATACCAAGGAAACATTTCAAAACACCAACAACATTGGTTTTCATGTACCGAGTTAGAAAACCGAATTCTGTGTCTTGGTGTATGGATACGTAAGCCTCTGCATGAACACTAGACTCCTTGTACTAAACACAAAACTGAAGATTCTTTATATCAATACCTCATTAAATGTATTCTATTATTTATTATGTTAGATCCAACCGACCTTTTAGACCACATTATCATGATCCGTCCCAAGGGGCCTGGATGTGACTACCCCATGCCCACCTTCCATAGGATAGAGGTTGGTTACTCGCACCTGAACGCATTTCCCGAATAGAAAAGAAATTTCATTATATATCTGTAAACACCCGATAATGGAAACTGATGTAAACAACCAACAAAAGTAATGATTAACCACAAGAGTAATGCACAACCATAAGTACAATTGTAAACTGAAAATAGTGGTTTAGAATACAACCCCCAAAAACTAAAAAAAAGGTAAACAGCTATCGCATATGCCCTAGAGCTCTACTTGGAGGGTAGTAGCTATAATTCTAAAGTCTAAGAAGAATTTCTTGACTTCTCCCATCACAACAAGCACCACCAAGTTCCAAACCTCCAAAAGTATACCTTAGAGACTTAGTTAGCTACACTAGACACAAACGGTTGTTTGGAGCCCAAGTAGGGGTGTGTATAATAACACAGCAGGGGACCCTGAGACCCCCAAAGGTCTCTTAGTAATCTAAAACAGAAAATGTCGCCTGAAATACCAGAAAGTTAATATCACAAGCATGATATAGATCCTGAAGCATAAACGAAAAAGGGATATCTCACTCTAACAGTATATCTTCAAGGTTAATGGGATATGGATTACTAGTTTTAAAGCCATATCATCCTATCTGTTGTAACTCTATTGTTTAACCTTATAGGTCACTATATGGAAACCTGTATTGGTCACTAGATGATGACTTGTATTGGTCGTTGGTTTTGACCAGTATTTGTCGTTGGTGTGGACCTGTAATGTTTGCTGGTGATGACCTGTATTGGTCGCTTGTGTTGACCCGTATTGGTCACCGATACATTTTTAGGGATGATTAGTCATACAACTAGATCATCCTACTAAAAAATATCAAATGCTAACCCGTATTGGTCGCTCTTCTTCTTCATGTCGTAGCCATCCAATGGATTCATGCACGAAGCACAAATGATCTCCAGAAGATTCTCCTCCTCAATCCATCATTCATATTTCAACTGGTATGGAGTCCTGAAAAATGAATACCCAAGGGAATTCCCCATACGAGGGGTCCCAACGTGACAGAAGGTGTGTCGATCGGACTCCCAGTATATGATATATTGACACTTTTGTAAATAGGGCCCAATTTGATTCAATATGGATACATCCTAGGTTTCATGTCAAACTCCATTAAAACTCACATAGAGTATCTTCAAAGAAGCGCCTAGTCATATTTGTCTTCATGCCACAGACAAGGCTTCAATTGGATGACCGGTATTTTAGTTACACCCATTTCTGTGAAACTTGGGTGATCACACCTTGGTTCGGCCCGGCTCAGTCCGGCCCACTAGAATATGCCAAAGGGACCACTTTTCATTAGGGGTCTCAATGCCACTAGCGGCGTGTGAAACAGACACTTGGTTTGTCAGTTATGGGTGTTTCTTTACTTGGCGGGCAATTGGGTCTGGGCCCAGTCTGACTCGGTCAGGTCGGCCCGACGCAACAGGTCTTTGGGTCTACCTAACCTCACCCG
This sequence comes from Viscum album, assembly GCA_963277665.1. Taxonomy (NCBI): domain Eukaryota; kingdom Viridiplantae; phylum Streptophyta; class Magnoliopsida; order Santalales; family Viscaceae; genus Viscum; species Viscum album. Next base: position 809,944,309 of record OY728122.1, on the reverse strand, counting down.
GGTCCAACCCATTATGGGTGGACCCACTTCACGAGTTACAATCCATTGGGGTCACCTTGGTTGGCTCATGGGCCCAGGCTGTGGTTGGCCCGACCCGTCGGGTGGGGCTCAGCCCGACCATGCCCACCCACTTGGTCGTAGGTATGGCGCAATTGATCGTCACACGTCCATCCTAGTTCACCTTAAAGAGGACTATTTCCCTAGATGGTCCCATAAACATGAGGCCATTTCGTGCGGCCAGTGGTGCGCTGCGCCACCAAGTGCAACAGTCGACTAGATGGTCGACTAGTCTCTAGCCATCATGTCATGACACAGGGCCACACAACACCATTCTACTGTAGCCTATTGTCCGCAGCTCCTACAACTTGTAGCGCCTACGAGGGTCATCTTCTTTCATTTGTCCAACTCAGGACAGTGGCCTTTGGCCACCGCATCACACTATGGTTTGCCACCTTCCCCCATCTAGAATCCAGTTTCCGCAGGCCTCCTCTGGCCACCACCGGCTTCTATTGGAATGGCGTGCTGGCAGTTCTTTCCGCGGGCCATTGGATGTGCTCTAGTGGTCCGTTATTTTTTCCAGCTACACCTATGAGTCTCTCAGTTCACCACCACCTTTTCATGACCCTTATCTCTACGTTTTCATCACATTGTCTGGAAGCACATGAGAAAGAAAAGAACAACAAGATCAGTAGAGGGACTTGTCCTTGTTTAGATTAGCTCATTCCCTTTGAATTAGCATTTTAACAAGGGTTATTAGCAACAATTAGGGAATTTAGAAATATCTCCCGACTTATAACCCTTCATAAACCTTCTGTTTTTAAATAATGATCCGTAGATCAACCCGTTGGCTAGTTGATCCATGTTCTTCGTGTAAATCACGAACGGGGAAGGAGAAATATTACAATATCAAAAACAAAAACCCTACCTTTATGAGATGTCTGCCGGTGTTGATCGATGGAACATCCTTAAGAATTGTCGTCAGTTCACGATTTGGTGGCCCTTTCCACCAATTTTGGAATCTGGTATCATTTTCTTTGTGGATTTCACTACAAGACTTCACCATTGGTTCGTCTCTTGAAGAAGTTATGCCAAAACCCCACCTCGAGCTCCATTTAAATTGGAGGGGTAAAATATGAGTAACACTTTTTGGAATTAAGGAGGATCATTAAATGAATTAATGAACCTCTTTTAATTCGAAATGATGGATTTTCTTAGTTTATTAGTAAATCTATTTATTTGTATGACATTTTATTGGTCTATCCACCTCCACTCACTCATTGGAGAAAAAGAAAATAAAATAACCATTACATATTATTTTACTTTTTTAAAAAAGTCTAATAATTGAAATTTTCACCTGACCTTCTACGGTCGAAGTGAAGATTCCCTTAAGAGAGTCACAGAACTGCAGATTCAATGGTGCCGTAAGATTTTTAATTCGAGCACCAGTTCAAAAGATAGAAGATGTTGCTTACACATTTACTGAACATAACTTAAAAAAAGTTTGGAAATTCATTCCATGAACACCGAATCTCGGAATCACACACCCTTAATTTTTTCTGACTATTAATAATTCCAAATAATTAAAAATATTAATGGAATATTCCGGGCCTTTATAGTTCATTCACCTATATTATTTGAAAAACAAAATTAATGACACATATATTTAACTCAATGAATGGATATTGAGTAATGATATCCCCTACAATGTTCATATAAGTGACATAAGAATTATTAAATGGGGTGAATATATGTAGAAAACGTATATCCATTCAAAGGGAAGTGGAAATTTCTATATAAATAAATAAAATTTGATTCTGCACCTAATCATGGAATAATATAATTAACTATGTATGCGTAAAACCCAATGAGTGGAAATTGAGTATAGAAATTCCCTTACCTTGAGTCTAACTTGTCACGATTGTTATTTATATTCTTGAATAATAAACATAGGTTAAATTTTACATTATTCAAAATATGTTTTATGTTTATTATTTATTTCATTTCACTTATTTCCATATTTAAAAATATATATAACTATTTATGTTCATATCAGATGTTTTGCCGATATTGGGTACTTGAGTAAATAATGTACTTGTTTCAATGTAAATTATCTATGTGATGAAAATTTCATTATCTCCATATCATTAATCATGATTAAAATATCATATATATATCTTGTATATACGTATTTAGAATATTCCATTACATTTAGAGAAAATAAATTAAATGCACGGTTCATGGAGATGGTAGGTCGTACGTATGCATGAATGCTACATTTGTTTCTTTTTCCATATTAGATGTACCCCCCAACCCCAGTAACCCCAAGTCGGTGAATTATTACAAATAATTGGAATGATATGTGGTATCATGTCCTGAAAGGCCGATTAGTTTTGTAGCCATGGAAATACTAGATATATTACTATGTTTTACATTATATCATGAAATAAAAACATCAACAACATATTGTCCCCTTATGAACACACATATATCCTTAGCATATCCCTGGAGGTCAACCATAAAATATTTCTTCAAATCATGGAAAAAATAAGACATAGAAAGGGGTGAGCTCAAATACTCAGTAAAGATTAAAATAGAGCGGGAACTTTCATAAATATGCATAAAAATTTAAGGCAATATAGAAGACTAAAACTGATTCCTTTTAATCGTAAAATTCAGAATAATTCGGAAAAGAAAAAAATAAAATAATTATATTTACTTATTCACATGTATAATATACTAGTCGAATAATCACAGGCAATATCAATATCCACTTTCATAATAAGGGAATACATAATTCCAGACATCATAACCATATAGTCAAGGTGTTCTACCAAGAATACAAATAATATTTTGTCAAGGACTTGAGCCAAGACACTAGTTTGTCTCATGAGACCTACCCATGCATCATGGAGATATAGCAGGCTCCACCCATCACATAATAAGTCCAATGCATTCTTCATATGAAAAGGTTTAAACATATCATAAACATTCGTATTAAAACTAGAATACGAAATGTCAATACATTATCCATAAACCATGAATGGTGTCAGAATAACACATCCACAGTCAAAATATCACAAAACCTTTAATACAATATGGAAGAATTGTATAATTATAAATCAACTTCAATCATGATTAAAATCCATCAAAGGATGTTGACATAGATGAAATGAAAACAATTTGAAATAAATACCTCTCTCTATTTTTAAATCTATCAATGGTCACAAAATTATAAAAGATTTTTTTTTGAAAATATTCATATAAGATTTTATGGGAAGCTTCGAAGATGATATAACTGTGAAAGATAGCCAGACCCACCGTATAATTTTAAAAAAGACATTTTTTCCATAATTTTGTTCGAAAGGGTCATAAAGTACCTTGTATAGAAAATGAAAAAACGATTCCTTTCTAAACATATAAGGTCAAATAAGGGTATAAATTACTTTAAACCATAGTCTATTAAATAATGAAAATGTTTGGAAATAAATTTTTATGAAACGTGGATGTGGGTGATAAAGCAGTCCCCGTAGATACTTACATAAAAACAACATCAAATAATGAAGAGATTGTAGAATTAACCCTTACCTAGTAATTCTCCATAGTCAATGGTATGTTAACCTAATGTATAATAGATAAAATATTGTTATTAAATTATAAAAGAAATATATAAATAAATATGATATCATATATAATCCTCTAATGTTTCTTTGTTAACAATATTTTGGTAATATCATCATTTCGGGTGTTAACTGATCTGTTTTCATTTATATGCTCGGTTACGTAAGCCATGTTTGTAATGGATAGGATGTATTTTATTCATATCCATAATTATATTAAGATCATAAACATTATTTTTAATCATAAAATGAAAATTATTCATGAATGATTACCTCCAGGGAATGAATCTCATCACGTTCGTAAAGACGGTAATCCGTACATACACACGAGTGACAATATCAGTATATTAATGGTAAAATCATATGTAATTTGATGTTATATCATATAAACAGAATAATTAACATGTTATATTTATTATTTAAACAAGTTAAATTCATTATTATGAAAATCCAAATAATGCTGTTTTTGAATAACAAACAACACTACGACATGGAGACGGTAAGACGTACGTACACATGTATGGTGACTTTGTCATTCATATGATGGATAGAATAATGAATATGTTTGCAACATTTTTATAATAACATCATTGTATATAGAAGATACTGAAATTAATATTTATGAATGGAAACATCAATGAATGAAGAAGTGGTAGAAGAAAAGAACTTGAAAGATGTGATGAAATATTTACCTATTTTCAGGTTCTTTTTTTATCAACATGGCTCCTTAGGTTGGATTTATGACCAAAGTACGGCCTCTAGAATGAAGGGAGGAATGTTGGAAGGATATTTTGGCAGGGGTTGGCTTGTCCAAAAGGTTTTGGAGGTGTGAAATTTAGAGAAGGTGATGTTTCCTTTTATAAGAGTGGTGAGGGTCACTTTAGGAAAAGCATGAAATATTATCTTATAATGAAATCATTTTCAGTTTCTAATTGCTCAAAAAAGAATTATTACAAGGATATGGTGGGGATGGGTCAAAAAACTCTCAACCAATAGGTTTTCTAGGGGTATGGATCATCATATTAACCTTATCATTTATATTTAACACTTAGTTAAATAGTTTTTCATTTACCATATCTCTTTTTATTTTTATATTATATGGCTAATAAACATAATATAACAAGACAAGTGAAACCCAAGTGATTAATAAATAATATATATAAACTTATCTAATTAATTTGGACAAACAATATAATTTTAGAAATATTATATAATTTAATAATATAATATTTGTTTTAAAAACTCAATTATGACAATTTTGACATTATTTTGTGTTTTGTTTATGTGAAAATAATAAAAAAATTATTAATTCGAAAAAAAATTATTTAATCAACCAAAAAATTTCATATTAACCTAAAAAATTTGTATATTTCATCAAAATTCTCAAATTACATTTATTTGGATATTTATAATATCAATTATTTTGATCATTCTTTAATAAGGTAATTACTGCATCATAATTGTGTCATAAATAATTTTAATTATTTAATGTCTAAAAATTATTAATAAAATACAATTATGTATGAAACATTTTTATCATTATAATTATTATTTATAGTAGAATTTATCTTATATATAACACTATATTAAAAATTGATTAATTACTAAACATTGAGTTTAATACTTTTAAAAATTATTTACGTAAAATAATAATAAATGTCCTGATTTAATATATGTGAAGAAAAGGGGATCATATTTTATTTCTAGGGTCGTTTTTGGTCTAATTACACTTATCCAATTGAATTAGTACATGTGTTAGGGTAATTATAATATCATTTTTACCCTTAATTACCCAATTTACTTTTAATCGTGGTAAATAAAAGTAAAAAGTCACCATTCACCAAAAATTATTTTCATCTTGTTGAACAACATTTTACTTACTGATGTAAACTGTGTCTCTCAGAATTTTAAAATTCATCTCAGCAAAAATGGTAAAATTTATTTTTATGCAAATTTGCAAATGCTCCTAGGAGGTGGGTTAAAGTTGGTAAAAAGTTAAATAAAACATTTACATATCAAAGGTTGTTATAAAATGACTCCAATGAATTACATTGATCATATATATGTACTATGTATCTATTTTTACCGAAAATCATTTTAAATAAAATAAATAATTATTTAAATAAAAATTCAGTTTTAACCAATAATGCCATGTTTTTCACTATTCGTCAAAAATTGAATGTTTACAAAAAAATACAAAAAATTCACCATAAGCTAATATAAATATTCTTAATTCAAAAATGAAGTGCATCTTGAAAAATATTTTTTATAAAATTTTACAAAGTGGGTATTACAATTCATAACGGCTAGTATGATTGGTCGTGGTGTGTTAGAATCTCGAAGTTGCGTACAATGCATGTTATTGCATTATTAAATGGGAAACATACAATGGAAGCATGGGGTGTTACATTATTCCCATTTTCAATTAATTTGTTCATCGAAATTTCTATAATATTACTGGATAAAAGGATTCAGGTGGTTCTTCATTATATATTTTTCGGGTTCCCACGATGCCTCCTCCATCTTATGGTTTCTCCATAGATCTATTAATAGACATGTTGTCTGGTTTCTCAGCCCTTGTTCTCTGGTATCAGGAATATTTACAGGATCTTCACAATAAGATAGATCAGGTTCCAGTTCAATTTCCCTCATTGGTGAGTAAATGCGTTGGGTCAGGCATGTATTTTCTAAACAGTGATACGTGGAACACATCAGGATCTTTTGGGAGACATGGAGGCATTGTCAAATGATAAGCTACACCTCTAATTTGTTCTAGAATTTCGTAAGGTTTGAAGTACCAGGTACTCAACTTACCCTTCTTACCCAAACATATAATACCCTTCCATGGAGATACCTTCAAGAAAACACGGTCTCTTAGTTTTAATTCAAAATCATTCCTTAGGTTATCGACATAGCTATTTTTTCTTACTTTGGGCTTCTTTGATGTGGGTGTGGATAACCTTCACCATTTCCATCATTTCTTCAACATGTTCTGGGCCTATGATTTTTCATTCACCAACATCATCTCAACAAGTTGGTGTGTGAAATCTCTTTTTGTATAATGCTTCATATGGTGCCATATGAATTCTTGAATGGAAGCTATTTTTATACGAAAATTCTACAATAGGTAAATACATATCCCACATACCAGGAAAGTCAAACGATCATGATATCAACTAGTCTTCTATGGTTTGAATAGTCCATATAGATTTTCCATTGGTTTGAGGGTGGAAGGTAGTGCTCAAACGAAGTTCAGTATCCAGGGCCTTCTGAAAACTTTTCCAGAATCGTGATGTAAAATGGGGATCACGATCAGAAACAATCGATATGGGTACATAATGGAGTCCTATAAATTCATAAATATATAGTATTTCTTTACCTTCAAGTGGTAAATCTTCTATTATATCATGAAAATGTGCAGACATAGTAAGATGATCAATAATGACTCATAATATATCATTCCTTCTGGGAGTCTTTGATAGCCCTAGGACAAAGTCCATCAGAATATTATCCCATTTCCACTCTGTTATGGGAAGAGGATGCATGAAAACTCCAGGTTCTTTCCTTCCATCTTTCACTAGTTGAAAAACCATACATTCTGACACAAAATCAGTAATCTCCCTCTTCATGTTGACCCACCAAAAATGTCCTTTAAAATCTTTATAAATATTTGTGCTCCCCAAAAGTATAGAAAAATGAGAGCTATGAGATATATCCATCAATTCCATTTTTAGAACAGGTATGTTAGGAACAAAAAGTCTCTTACCAAATTTCAAAATTCCATATTCATATAAGAAGTCACTCAATCTCCCATCATTCACAGCTTTATTATTCTTTTGAAATTCCTCATCGTTAATATTAGAACTTTTTTTCCTTTCTAGTAAATATGGATGGAACCATTTTGAAAATGTATTGATATTTCACCTTCTATTGTTATTCCCATATCGTTCATTACTAGATACATGAAAATAGGATCCCTTTCAACTCTCACCTTGTTCAAAACTCTATGATCCTTTCTGCTTAATGATTTTTCACCTTATTTTCCTTCTGAGGGTGGTAGTGTATAGTGAAATCATAATCCTTGAGTATTTCAATCCATCTCAATTTCCTTATGTTGAGTTATTTTTGTGAGAAAATACACTTCAATCCCTTGTGATCAGCATAAATCTCACATTTTTTCACCATAGAGATAGTGTCTACAGATTTTTAGAGCAAAGATGACAGCTGCTTACTCAAGATCGTGAGTGGAATAGTTTTTCTCATGAATTTTAAGCTGTTGGGATGCATATTCAATAACGCTATCATTCTGCATAAGTACATAACCATGTCCTTTCTTTGATACATCACTATAAATAACAAACACATCGTTCCCTGATTTTAGAGTCAAGATAAGATCATTGACTAATCTTATCTTCAGTTCTTCAAAACATTCTTCACACTCTTTTTCTCAAACAAACATAACCCCTTTACTTGTGAGTTGGTAAATGGGTTATCCAATCAGAAAAAATGCCATAAAAAATGATGATAATAACCTGCAAAACAAATAAAATTACGTTCCTCGGTTATACTCGTCGGTGCTGACCATTCTGGGATAGCCTTGGTCTTTGAAGTATCAAAATAAATTCCATAATTTGAGACAATATGTCCATGAAAAAAAATCTCCCAAAGCCAGAATTCATAGCTACTAAATTTCCCATATAATTTATTTCTTCTAAGAGTCCTTAGGATAAAGCACAAGTTATTTTCACGATCTTTGTAGATTTTTAAGTATACCAAAATATCATCAATAAATACCACTAAAAAGTTATCATGATATTCCATGAAAACACTATTCATTATATCTATGAAGAAAGAGGGTGCATTAGTCTATCCATAAGGCATTACTGTAAACTCATAATTCCCATACCTGGTTCAAAATGTTGTCTTTAGAATGTATCCCTTCTTCACACACAACTGATGATATCCAGAATGAAGGTCAATCTTTGAGAAATATTTAGCTCCATGAATTTTGTCAAATAAATCTTAAATGCGAGGTAGGGGATAATTTTTCCTTATTGTTATAACATTGATCTTTCGATAGTCAATTCACAACCTCTTAGATCCATCTTTCTTTTTAACAAAAAGAACAGGGGCTCCCCATGGAGAAACAATAGGGAGAATAAATCTCTTAAAACATAATTCCTCTAGTTTTTTCTTTAGTTCCACTAAATCCACAGTGGAAATTCTATAAGAGCTCTTTGATATGGGCCTTGACCCAGAAATTAGATCATTGGAAAACTCAATTTCTCATTCTATAGGTTGTCCAGGTAAATTTTCTGGAAACATATTAACATATTCTTACACAATATGTACGTTCTCTATTCGAACATTCTTTTCCACAACAATTTTTATTTATTTCTCTTATACCCCAATAATTGAATTTAGTAGAGCTACTGTGGGTGGATATAGATAATAATCAGGTGGTTAAATTTCTTCTCTAAAGAGAAGGTACTCTTTATCATCATCAAAAATTGTATCCTCCTTCATCTTATAATAAAATTTTGCATCAGGGTACGAAATCCAATCCATTATGAGGATTATATCAAACTCAATCTTGGGTATGACGATGAGTTCAACATATAATGAAAAATTATATGCCCTTATGGGAACTTATTCACAAAACATTGTTGCGATGATACTTCCCTTATATGTTTGGATAGAAAACTCACTTGATACTTGAAATTGAAAATATATGATTTTCTTGACAAACAGGGAAGATATTAAACTATGCGATGATACAAAATCAAATAAATCATTGGATAAACTTGAGGAAACAATTAAATTACCTACCACCACATCTTTCAGAACTTCATCATCATCAGTATTGATCACATAAACTTGGCCTTTCTCCCTTGGTCTTTTTTTATGTATGTTTCATTGGAACTTAGGACATTCATTTTCATAATTCCCCTTCTCTATACAATTGTATCATTCAACAGTGACAGCCACTTTCCTCACCTTTCAATCAGGAGCTTGGGGGCCTTTTTCACCACACTTGTAACATACTCCCATTCCTTTTTGGAAAGTACCAAGGCCTCTCTTACAACATTTACCATAGTATGTAAATTCAAATTTTCCATTCTTCCCCTTATTTCCATTTCGAGAGTGCTCATAAGATCTCTTTTTCACTTTCTTTCCTTTAAAGTCTTATGACTTAGTGACTTTTTTTCCTATCTTGATAGGGCATGATACTATATTTTTTTACAATGAGAAGGATTTTTAGACTAATGATCGATGGTGAAATGGTTTTAACACATCAATGAATTGATCAATCTTACTCCTTGGGTTACTTATATAATATGTTGCATGATTTCTACCATTGAAATGTTAGACTCATTATTTTTAACATTCTCATCCTAATTTTTATTCAGACTCAAAAATTGACTTACCATATTTGCTCAGTGGACAAAAGGAAAGTATTTTTCTAATAAAATATCTTTAATCTCCCTCTATTCCATGTTATAAACTTTTTTATATTCTTTTTTGTTTTTAAATAATGATCAACATTGATCTACATCTCCCATGAGGCGATAAACTATCATGAAAACTTTTTCCCTTTCTATACTCCCCAAAGCATGAAATATTTTCCCTATAGAATGCATCCACTACTCAATTACTAATGGATTTTTACTCCCATTAAATGTTGTTGATTGATTCCTCATGAAGGGGTCTAACATTGATCCTTTGCATTGTGGATCTGGGTACTCTATATGGGTATGTTTATTATTCATAACCTGAGTGAGTTGTCCCCGTATTGTGACAAGTTGATTATCACTAGTGGCATCACCAGCTCCACTATAATTAACTTTAGTTGAATGGAATTCCTTACATGTATTATGTGTGTTGATATGGTTTCAATTCCATCCATTAGGATCTATTTCTAAAAAATGGAACACGCTATATTAGTTTATGAATCACAATACAAAATTTGAAACTTGTAAAAAAAATAACATAAATTGAACAGTTTATGGATATAATCCATAATCATTAAAAAAATTTCTTTGATAACGTATAAACTCATAAACCGTTCATAATTTTCAATAAAGAAAATGAGAATTATCCAAAGCATATCCCCTGAGAGTATCGTAACCATGAGTGCATCAAGGCCCATTGCTGTGCACCGGTTCTCGTTCAATTCTAGCTCAAAATAGTGTTTTTGTATTTTACCCCTTGGTACATCTATGCCATAGCCGCCTCAACCAACTCATATCTAGATAGGGATGTATTCCATCGAAAACTCAAAAATATCCACAGTTCCAAAATTCTAATAAGTACTTCTATACTAATCCTCAATTTCAATATTAGGGTAGTGTTCTCTTATCATAATTTTTCTAAATCTAGTATCCAAGGATTGTAACAAAATTACTATGATACCAACTATAATGCTCTGTCTTCAATTACCCAGCTTCGGTGCTTTATTACATAACATTGGCATGATACAAGGAATCATGTCCCGATAGACTGATATGTTTAGTAGCCTTGGAAATACTAGATACATTCATAAGATTGACATTACATCATGAAATAAAAACACCAACAACATTTTTTACCCTTTTTAACAAACTTATATACATATCCTATCCATGCAGGTCAACCATAAAATACTTCTACACATCATGGAAAAAATAAAACATAGAAAGGGGAGAGCTCAGATGCTCAGTAAGGATAACAATATAGCAGAAGTGTTCATAAATAAGCATAAACATATAAGGAAATGTATAAGACTAAAACCAATGAATTTTAAACATAAACCTCAGCATAATATTGAAAAGATAAAAAACATTCCATTTACTTTTTCACATGGATATTCTACTAATTGAATAATCAAATGCAATATCAATAGCCACTTTCATAATGGTGGAATGCATAATTCTAGACTTCATAACCACATATTCAAGGCCTTATTCCAAGACAACAAATAAGATATTGTCAATGCATTATTCCATGACAATAGATTGTATCAGGAGACCTACCGATTCCTTGAGGAGCTATAGTAGGCTCCACTGGTTAATTACTAATTCCATTTTATTCCTCAAATGAAAAGGATTAAACATAACATAAACATTCGTATTAAAAATAGCTTACGAAATGTCAATAAATTATCCATAAACTGTGAATGGTGTTAAAAAACACATCCATAGTCAACCATATCACAAAACCTTCAATACAATATGGATTATTTGTATCATTATAAATCCTCTTAAAAAAGATTAAAATCTATCAAAGGATGTCGACATAGAAAAAATGAAAAATATTTCAAATAAATACATATTTCTATTTTGAATTCATTTAAAAGTCACATAATTATAAAATAAAATTTTTTTTTAATATATTCATACAAGATTTTATGAGAAGCTTATACGATGATATAATGGTTTAAAATAGCCACACCCACCGTATAAGTTAAAAAAACATTCTTGACTTAATTTAGTCAAAAGTTCATGAAGTACCCTATTTAGAAAATGATGGAAAGATTACATTCAAAACATATAAGTTCAAATAATGTAATATATTAATTTAACCCATAGTCTAGTAAATATATTTTTTTTTGAAATATATTTTTAATAAACATGGATGTGGATGATAAAGGGATCCCAGTAAATACTTACGTAAAAACAACCTCAAATAATGAATAGATTGTAGAATTAACCATCACCTTGTACATTTCCTTAGTCGATGTTATGTTTAGCTCCTATATAATATATAAAACACTATTAGTAAATTATAAAATAACTATATACATAAATATGATATCATATAAGATCTTCAAATATTTCTTTGTTAAAATTTTTTATGTAGTATCATCGTTTCGGGTGTTAACTGATATTTTTTCCTTTATATGCTCAGTTACGTAAACCATGTTTTTTCGGATAAGATGTATTTTATTCGTATCTATAATTATATTATTTTATTAAACATTATTTTTAATCATATAATGAAAATTATTCTTGAATGATTACAATGGGGAATGAATCTCGTCCCGTTCATGGAGACGGTAATCCGTACGTATGCACGCGCGACAATATCATTATATTGATGGTAAAATAGTATGTAATTGTTTGTTATATCAATTTTACAGAATCATTAATATGTTATATTTATTAATTAATCAGTTATTTTCATTATAATACCCATCCAAATAATGAAGTGTTTGAATAACAAACTACACCACGATGCAGAGATGTAAGCTGTACGTATGCACGTATGGTGACTTTGTCATTCATATGATGGATAGAATAATTAATATGGTTTTACCATTTTTATAACAACATTATAATATATATAATATATTGGAGTTATTTTTTAGAATGGAAACAACAAATAAAGAGGGTGTGGAAGAAGAAAAGAACTTGAAAGAGCTTATGAAATATTTACCTCTTCTTCGGGTTCTTCATTTTGATTTGATCAAAATGGCACTTATGATGGCTTTATAACCAATGGAAGGCCTCTAGGATGAAGGGAGGATATTTGGGAGGATATTTGGGTATGGGATTGTGGATCCAAAAGGCTTTTGAGTTGTGTAATTAAGAGAACGGGAAGTGCCCTTTTATAAGAGTGGTGAGGGTCACTTTAGGAAAAGCTTGAAATATTATTTTGTAATAGAATCATTTTCAGATTCTAATAGCTCAAAAATTAATTATTTCGAGTCTAAGGTGGGGATGTGTCAAAAAACTCTCAACCAATAGGTTTTATACAATTATATATCAGCATATTAACCTTCTCATTTAGATTTAACTCTTAGTTAAATAGTTTGACATTTTCCATATCTCTTTGTATTTTTATATTATATGGTTGATAAACTAAGTATAACAAGACACATGGACCCCATGTGGTTCCATATTCTCACATTATGGAAATCATAAATCCATGTTGTAAAAAAATTTAAAATAATAGAAGAAATATAAATATAATATATATCATATATAAACAGAGTACCATTATAATTTCGACCATGATAGGTGGCAGGAGACTATTTATCAATCATCATTTCATGATGTTGTAGTTCATTGTGCAGATAAAAAATATGTTTTATATCAATTAGATGGAGGTGTGTGTTATTTTATGTCAAAAACGAATCATAAAAACATCCTAGTATATTTAGGATGATTTTGTTTTTATATTATAATAGAATAAATATAGTACTGGTTGTTGGATGAGGAAAATAAATGAAAAGAGCGTAAGAGAAGACGTTGCCACTAAATCAGGTAACTCCATTTGATATTATCCAAAAGGCTTTTGTGAAATTCCATCTACCCAATTTCATACTTCTAGGATTAAGGTAGGCATGTTGGGATATTATTTGATAATATTTTGGACCAGACAATGGGCTTGATAGGTGTTAGTATGTGGGTAGACATTGTGGACTTTTATAAGAGGCGGGAGGGGAACTTTATGAATTTATGGAAATATAATAATATTATAATTTTATTTTCAAATTATAATTCTTCCAAATTAATAAATTTATAGTATATGTTGAGTATGGGTCTAAATCGTCTCAACCAACAGGTTTTGACAATTTTAGGTGACAAATTTAACCTTATCTTTTGTCTATAAGCCTTAGTCACATAAATTAAAGCATACCATGTCTACTTGTATTTTTACACTATAAGGTCTATATAATTAAAATAAAATGCAAAGAGACCCTGAAGTGGATCATTAATTAAATTTTAATAATTATAAAAGCATGTTGTTAGAATATAATATTTTTATTACTGTTATATCATTTAATGAATTAGTATTTTTTTATAAAAACTCATTTCTGTTAATTTTGACAATATTTATAAATTGATATTTGTTGAAGTCCAAAGAATTTATTCCTTTGAAAAAAATGTATTAAATAAAAAATAATATGTCATATTCATCGATTAAATTCGCCAATGGCCTCAAAAAATTCAAATTATACTTATTTTAATATTTATAATATCAATTATTTTAATAATTTATTAATAAATTAATCGCTACATCATTATTGTGTCATAAATATATTTAATTATTTAATTTCTAAAAATAATAAATACAATAACACGATTTATTAAATATTTTTAGTTATATAATGAATATTTATAGTATAATATATCATTTATATGAACAAAATTAAATTTCTTTAGTTATGAGATACATTTTTATGTTATATTTCTCTTTGTTTAAAATTAAATATTATAAAACATCATTATTGCACCCATGTGGCTAAATGGGGTTCAAAATTCAACAAAAGTATGATCATGGTCAGAAATATCTCATCTAAAATGAATTGGATACGTTTTAGGGTAATTTTTATTATTATAATATTATTTGTTTACCATTATTTAGATGATTCACTCATTAACCATGGTAAAAATAAAAATTACTGAAGTTATTATTCATAATGTCAAAAAATAAAAGGTACCTATTTAAATAATTTGGAACTTGTGATTCCAAATATGGAATAAACTTTTAAAAATTCAGAACACTGAGTTTATAGAAGTTGATTTAAAGATTATTCTCATTGTAAAAACTAGAATGAAGGTTTTTTGATGTACAGAACTATAAAAATATTGACAGGTGTTTATGTCCAATTAAATTGTGAAATTAATTTTAATGACAAAAATTGGATTATATATTAAAAAAATAATCTAATAATACTTGAAATAAAATTAAAAATAAAATCTATCTAAAAAAATTTATGGGACTTAAAGGCCGTTTTGAATTAAAATGTAGTATTGTCACTGTTCATTAAAAAGGAAATTTGTTAGAATAATACCAAAATTCAGCCCAAGACCATTTATAGGTCCTTAGACAAAATAAGAAGATTATTTTTTCAAATATCACATATAAATTTGCCAAAAACAACATTCAAAAAGTGATTTCCATCAAAAGGTGGTAAACTACATTTTTCGAAAAATACATCTCTTATACAATAAATTGAATTTGTTCATATATTATATCTTCAAAATATAATAGATGAATATAAAAAATTACATTGAATATATAACATAAAAAATTTAATTAAATAAAAAATACCTAATGAGTGATATGATTTTATAAACATAATTATTCTCTTTTTAAATAGCTTTTCATAAAAACACATCCTTTCTATTCAATGGATTTTTATATCCATTTCTAATAAAAAATTTATCCAATAAATTATTATTAAAAAATGTGTAAACAATATTTTAACAACTCAACTTATAATATTCATTCCCTCCATTACAAAAACATGGGTATAATGTTAACATTTAAATAATATTATTTAGTTGTTAGTTTAAGCTCTATGTAGTGTATCATATATGATATTGAGCGCAGTGTTTCATTCATAAAACTCAAAATGATACAAATTCAATTTATTGAATCCAATTAATATCTTCCATATATAATCTTTAAAATTTTTTGACCCTCAAAAATATATTTCATTGATTGGTATACATCATTTTACTTCAGTGGTGCCCCATGGATTCCATGTTTATTATGTGATGTTCACCTACACATCCATATAATCCAATTAAATGGGGAAATATTTAATATTTTTGACTTCCATTATATGGACGGTTAAGTTTTGTTTAGTAAGATATTTTTTAGGGTGCATTATAAAATTTCTTATTGAATTTTGTACAATCCATTGGACATAATGATTTGATTGATGGGAACTGAAATTCATTATCCCCACAATGCTTTTGTTGGTATCATGATACAAAATAGGTTGGGTTTTTATGTATTCCTCTTCCCATAACATAATAATCCCTTTAATGTAATATTAATGATATTTAATGCATCTTATAACATGTATTTGGTAGCATTCCTTTTATATTTTAAATTAAACATTCTAATAGTATGATATCAATAATTATTATAATCTATGTGATCATTTGTTTTCATCAATATTGAATTCCATCAAATTCGGTTGATTATTGATTCATTTTGTGGATTTATTCATTCAATGTCACTTATGTTTATTTATTTATTATTTCAATCTATGCTACTCCTTATTGAGAATCTAAGATATCCCTTACTAGTTTTTCCCTTTTGAAGTAAACCTACACGATGAAAATGCATAATTTTCAGGGTTATAACGGAAGGGACATTGATGTTCTCTTAATATGTTCATCTGGTTTCTTATATTTTTTTAATTGTTATATATTCATGTATCATATGTTAAAAGACTACAAAACTATTTACCTATTCATGAAATCTTGTATTTTATACCGATAATGTAATCTAACTATCAGTACTTGGATTATTGATTTTAGGATGTTATAGATAGTATTAATGTCTGTTTAGTAGATATATTGTGGATTATATTTAAATAAACCAATTATGATACAAGATGTCCTAATAAAATACATAAATATTTCTAGGGAATACAATAAATAACAAAATTGGAATTGTATTTCAAAATATCATAAACAAATTATGTGTCATCCATTATAGAAATATGGTGATGAATTAGAGGAATGGGAATTGTATCATCTCCCATAGTTAATTCTTGGATATTTACCCTAAAAACTTTAATGAAGATAAAGGTGACGCAAATCAGTTCGTAACTATATTGGGGTAATTTACCCAGGTTATGATATATAATCACCCTCTTATATAGTTTCATACTCATACCAAATATCATGTATCTATATTGGTTCTCATCATGCGACAACAACCTCAAGCATTATGTGGAACTATTAATCTATTTGTATATGAATGATGTATCAAGTCCGAAGAGAAAATCTATCATTCATTGTGAAGTACTGAAAATGAAAAAGTCACCACAATAGTCTATCATCTAATGATATTTGTAGACCTATGGTTGTCTCTAATTAAAACTAAAAATGACAAAGATGATCTCATGTGCATGGAATAAGGAAAATTAAGGAGTTATTTTATGAAAATTAGTTTTTTATTAGAGAAAAGTGTATAAATGGAATGTTTATACCTATATATTATATATAAGGTATAATAAAATATTAATCAGTAAATTTCTAACTTTAAAAGTGTAAAGACACTGAAATTTTATTGAATTTTTTTATCTTAAATACATGGGAATATTATGAGTCCGCAAAAATTGACGGCACATGATTTTGAGGCCCGGTGTGCTCGGAATAAATTTCTGATGTTTTTTTGGGTACGTTTAGTAAACGTACAAGTGGGTTTTTAGAAATTTTGAATCAGTGCTTGGAATTGAAATCTGAGGGCACCATTGAACTTGTAGCACCGGTATTTTCATAGGAAGACTTTCACCTCTATGGTAGTTGGTCGAGAATAAATGATAGTTTTTGGGGTTTTTAGAGATTGAATTGAAAAAAAATAATGTGTGTGTCTATATTTTTATTTGACGGTTAAAATAAATTCAGGGATGTTAGATGTGGGACTACCACTCCTTAAAATCCCATGAGAGGTTATGGTGGTGGGGCCCACCCATACCTAACCTTCCGCGAGAGGTTATGACGTGGGGCCCACACAGGGAAAAACTCCTATATTAATGGGGGGAGTGGAAAACCTCTCAACACCCCTCATTAATGAGGGAGAGTTTCTCAACAACCTACCCCCTTTTTGGTTCCACCATCCCTTTAATTAAATTATGCCAACTCCCCTAATTAACTTATGCCAATCTTTCACATTAATTAGGTGGATCCAATTAATTTATTTCACGATTTTGAATTTTGTTCCAAAGAAATAATTGATAAACCTATCTATTATTATTTTCATTGGAATCTTGGTTTAAACTTGGGAGAATAGGGATGAATTCTCCCAAAGAATAATGAAGAATGTCGACCTTCTTCAACATCTTCCCCGAAGCTTCTACTGACGTGGGAGGTCCTCAAATGACCAACCATTTGCATCGTCATCAATGAACCGATGTAGCTTGGGATTGGAAGCGTGCTGCAAACACAAAAAAAAGAAGATCCTCTTCGTCTACTTTCCATGACTCCGTCAATGAATGATGAACAACCATCAATGGTATGTGGGATTTTTTACATGTTGATGTTTTCCTTGATCTTATTCAACGGTATGAAATGAATTTTTTTGCGGGAGAGTTGTTGTTCATCATCTTACTTATCGATGAGCCAATTGATACCACCCTAAATGCAGAACGTGGGGGCCAAAATATCATTGCCCGACCCCAATGTCATTATTGTTTGTGATGATCTTTGACATGTTGATGAGGTGACAGAATGATGAAGGAAGCAACGTCAAAGTTCGTGCTACCTGTGGCCTCTGCAAACCATGCCGACCCGATGGCGCTCCGGTGCTCTGGGCCGAACCACGACCCTCGGGCTGAGCCACCCCGGCAACACAACCACTAGTCTGTGCCTCCTATCTCTCAAATGCCTCCCGACCTGGGCTCTCCCTGCACGGCCGCCCTCCGACCCTCCTGGCCACGCCCTGCACGGCCGCCCGCAGGCCTGCCTGGTCGCACCCTACCAAGCCGCCCGCCGGCCGGCCTGGAACCCTGCTCGGCCGCCCGCTGGCCTGCATGGCGCCCTTCCTGGCCGCCTATCGGCCTTTTCAGCCGCCTGCAGGCCTACTCGGTCACACCCCGACCAAACCGGTGCCCTGGCCGCGCCAGCCTCTTGAGCCAGCCCGCATCCCCTCTCACAGTGCCCTGGATGAACTGGCCCGACCGCTCCCTCTAGGCCGAGCCGCGCCTGGCCACACCCTCACGACGCTCTAGGCTGAACCGGCCCGAAGCCCGTGTTGAACCTCCCATGCGGTCGGCTGGGCGGGGCCGAGTGGGCCGGCCCGAACCTAACAGGCTGGCTCACCCAATGGGTTGGGCCAGACCCCACAGGTCTGACCGGGTTGACCCAGACTGAGTCAGCCAAGACTAAGTCGATCCGAGTCGGTCCGATCAGGTCGGACAAGACCTGGGCCAATTATCGACCGTTTACATTCTTTGGCCATAACATTGTCACCGGATGACCGTATGACGAACCGTTAGAGGCGCTGGTATTCCTTGAGTGCGATGGTCCCTTTGACTATACCTAACTGGAGTTCAGGGTAATGTTGAGATACGGTCAGGTTGGATCTACATGAATCCAACTTGGCCCCTGGCCTGAAAAGTCTAATAACTCACAGACCGGGTGTCTGATTAACGCACCGTCTATTCCGTTGAGACCCCTATGATGTGGTGGAACATTGAAATACTTCTTCGTGGGATTCGTGAAAGAAGGAGCATTGACCAATAGCTTCTGAAGTGTATCTTCCAGAGAGGAGCGAGCATTTTTGTTGGAACCAAGTGGATGGATGAGGCCTGACGACTGCTAACCATTTGACTTGGAGTGACTCAACTAGCCTAGTAGGGAGAGCCTTGGTGTCGCTGCATACCCATAGTGGGGAGCACTAGGTGATGCAGCATACCCATGATACTCGATAGGATGAGGACGTCAGTAGGCTATGAGGGGGAGCTACTTTGTGTGACGTGGCAGACCCATGGTGGTGAGCGCCTCTGTGTGACGCGGCAGATCCACGGTACTCGACAAGAGGAGTGCCTTATTAGTCCAAGGTTAGTGGGAAGTGCCTATATGTGACGCAGCAGACCCAATGTACTGAATAGAAGAGGAGTTCTCCAGTAGCCAAGGGTTTAGATTGATACTACTCCTAGAATAAAATCCAGGTTTGAGTTGAGTTGGTAACTTTTGTGTTTACCACCTGATTGAGATGAATTACGAGATAACTTAGTTATATGTATAGGCATGTACCTATGTGGGGCTATCTGTCGATTTAATTCATTGTGGATTTTCCTAGTTTGTTTAGTGAGACCTTAAGTG
Source organism: Viscum album (assembly GCA_963277665.1). Taxonomy (NCBI): domain Eukaryota; kingdom Viridiplantae; phylum Streptophyta; class Magnoliopsida; order Santalales; family Viscaceae; genus Viscum; species Viscum album. Next base: position 809,923,917 of record OY728122.1, on the reverse strand, counting down.
TCTCGGGTCCCCTACTGAGTATCGTTATACTCACCCCTGCATGGGATATGCCCGAACCTCATTTTGTTGGATGCAGACGACAGACAACGCTAACCAAGACTATGTGTACAAGGACTTGACGATACCCGGAGGTGGATCACACGTCATGACGGTACACAGAGGAGATAGATGTATGTGGAGTTTTGTGGAGGCTATCTTTACCAACCCTTTAGGTAGTATTTCCTGATGGACAATCCAAGATTCATTTTCCCTTTTTCCAGTACTTGTACTTTCAGTTCCCTTGTACTTTACAGTTGGGCTTGTATTTCCAGCCCCATTTTATTTTTCATCACTCCTTTTGTATAGAGTTCAATTTAGTGTTTTTTTCTAGATCGTACTCCTTTGTGAGCATTTTCTAATTTATACAGTAAATGCATTCGCAGTTTATGGATTTATTACTTTGGTTCTAGTCGCCAGGCCTTGGCCTATGGAAGGCAGGTTTGGGGTAGTCACGTCACAGGCCCCGGGGGCTGAGTCGTGACAAATTGGTATCAGAGGAGTTAGTTCTATCATAGATCATAGAACTCTGATCATTATTTTATATGAAGCAATAATGTTAGGTGTAATGAGTGTTGTTTTCAGTTCATGGGGTCCAGTGTTGGTGCGACGACTGACGTATCCCAACACCAGGACCCTAACTACTTATTTTTAACTCAGTGCATGAAAACACAAATTGCATGTCGGTTTTCAAAAGTTTTATTTAATCCATATCAACTAGGTCATCTCACCAGGTATAAATCATTGACCTTGTCACATCGGTTTCTTTTAGGATGCCTCCCCATAGACGACTAGTGAGATTCTCGAGATTTGTACACACAGACAGCCCACTGAGCGACGATGCCTCATTGCATGGCCGTTTTCTAGCAGAGGCACCAGAGGTACCACTTCCTGTTGGGCCACCAATGCCACCAGCCCTAGCAGAAGACGATTCACACCAGATGAGTGTGTTTCACGAGTTCTAACGCTAGAGGCTGTGCATGTCTAGGGGAGAGATGGACCCGCAGGCGGCTGTGGATTGGCTGGAGGTTGTGGTGAGAGTTTTCCGAATGGTAGGGACGCCAGCCGACTTCATGGTTGTTCTTGCTACCAGCCTTCTATAGACAGTAGCGGGCAGTGGGTGGAGCATGATGTTCTAGGTCCATGACGAGATGAAACTACTTTTCGAAGACTTCGAGAGCCTATTTCGGGTGGACATTGTCCCAGCCACCCTATGTGTTGTACGAATATAGGAGCAAATTCACATGCAGCAGGGAAACATGACGGTGGCACAATACTCAGTGAGCTTCACGGACCTCCCACGCTACAACAAAGATATGGTGTGGGACCCATTCTTCAGGGCCCGGATCTTCGAGCAGGGGCTCAGGAAAGATATATGGTCTTCGATGATCTCCCTTAGCATCTTGACACATGAAGGGGTGTCGGAGAGAGCCCTCTTAGTGGAGAGTATCCTTGCAGAGCAGTCTCTTGCAGCGAGACCCACCACAAGCCATCATGTAGCGGAGTCTTCTGCAGTTGGTAGTAGACAGATGTCATAGAGGTCCAAGAGGACCATACCCACAGGTGGATGACAGCATGACTCCGGACCAATTGTGTGGGGCACCTGGGGCAGAGACATACATGCTAGGAGTGGGCAGTGTTACTCAAGAGAATGGTAGGGTCACATGGATCGTGACTGTCTGACCCGCCTTTCTGTTGATCATCAGATGGTCAAAGGACCACCTATGAAGAGACATAGATTCAATCGAGGCGGTCCGCAGGGTACAGGCGGATGTGGCAGAGGAGTTGGTCGAGTAGCTGGAGGTGGACGACATTATGAGGTGTTACCACCACCACCACCAGGAGATCCAACCAGACCGAAGTGAGCATGTGGAAAGGCGAGAGCTCAGCTTCAGGTAGCTGAAGCATATGACCATGGTGCTTAGGAGATGATTCGAGGTACAATCTGTGTCTACCCCATCATAGTTTTAGTACATATAAACACAGGTTCCAGTCACTCTTATGTTACCACATCCCTCGTTCGGAGCATGGAGATTCCAACAGAGCTGTTGGATCGATCCTTAGGGCTAGATACTTCTATGGGAGCAGACTCGATGATTAGGCATTGGGGCCGGTAGTGTGATCATACTCTAGGAGCCGAGAGCTTGATCTAGGATATCCTCATAGAGGGGTAGAGGCCTTAAGAGGTCATCTTGGGTATATAATGGTTATCTACAGTCCATGATCAGATAGATTGTATTAGGCGCAATGGGTTGTGTGTCCGCATAGATGAAAATAGGTTCACCATCAAAAGCCTGAAGGGAGCCTTTGTAGCGCCGGATGGACTTTCCCGAAGGATACTAAAGTCGGTCACTTATCAGTTGGTTGCATTACCCTTGGAGCAGTTGATATGGAGAGTTGACTTATTTGGTACTGGTGGACTAGTACGCGGATGTTTTCCCTAATGTTGTCCCTGGTCTGCCTCCTCACCGAGAGGTGGAATTATATATCGACCATTACCCCCAGTACGACATCGATATATACACCAGCGTATCAGATGGCTCTCACAGAGCTTTGCGAGCTGTGCGTATAACTAGTAGACTTTAAGGGTAATGTATTCATTCAGCCCAGTGTTTCTCCCTAGGTAGCCCCTATTCTATTCTCCAAGAAGATAGATGGAAGGTTGAGGTGATAGAGCAGCTGGTTGCCTTACATATATCCATTGTGCATAGAGATAGACCAACCTTTCTATAGTCTCTTATAGTCACTCCGCCACTTCTTCTACGAGTCAGGGAGCCACAGCATGGTGACGTTGACTGCGAGACACGACATGCTCATTTATCCATAGGGCAGCCACCTGATAGATTTTATGAAGCTGGGGAGCACGTCATCCTTTTCAGATAACGTACTATGGTACAAGTGTTACTTCAGGAGGATGTGTTGAGGGAGTTCCACACATCCCCTCTAGCGGTACATCCAGGAGTGGCGAACATGTACCAGGATCTCCGAAGACAGCACTGGTGGCCATGAATGAAGAAATCAATTGTAGAGATAGTCTCTCGGTGCCTTACTTGTCAATAATTGAAGTTAGAGCACCAGGTACTAGAAGGCTTGGTACAGCCTTTATATGTCCTAGAGTGGAAGTGGGATGTGATATCCAGGGACATTGTGAAGGGTATTCCATGTACATCCATGGGTCATGACGTGATTCGGGTGATCGTTGACCGACTCACCAAGTCGGCCCACTTCCTACCAATCAGAGAGCATGGTTTAGTAGAGAGCATAGGATGCCTATATGCGCAAGAGATTGTGCGTCTACATGGAGAACCTTCATCTTTTGTCTATGATCATGACTCAAGGATAAATTCCCTACAATGGCTGGGGTTGTAGGAGGCTTTCAGTACGTAGCTTCATCTGAGCATCACCTTCCATCCACAGACGGATGGTCAGACTGAGCGGACCATTCAGACCCTCGAGGAAATGTTGCACTTGTGTCCTCGACTTCTGTCATAGTAGGGAGGATCTTTTACCTTAGGTGGAGTTTGCATACAACAACAACAATCACTCCACAATTGGGATGGCACCTTTTGAGGCTTTATATGGACAACTTTGCAGATCTCCATTGTGCTGGACTGACCCTGGGGAGTCTGCACTGGTGGGACCAGAGATGCTACGGGCAACCACGGAAAAGGTGTAGATAATCGAGAAGTGGATGAAGACTACATAGAGTAGACAAAAGTCGTATGATATCAAGAGACAGAGACCACAAGAGTTCGAGGATGGAAACCGCATCTTTTTATGGGTCTCACCTAGATGAGTTTTACAGAGATTTGGCCAATGGAAGGTTATCTTTGAGATTCATCAGACCATTATAGGTACATAGTAGGATTGGTGAGGTGTTATATCACTTAGCTCTTCCACCTTAGTTGCACCGGGAGGATGATGTATTCCACATAGCCTAGCTGAGGTGATACGTTCATGACCCTTCTCAAATCATCGACCACGAAGAGCTGGACATCGACGATGGGGTGAATTTTACGGAGGTTCCAGTGGAGATTGAGGATCAATAGGAGTGGGTCTTACATGGATGGTCGATACCTCTTGTGAGTGTTCACTAGCAGCACGGGAACCTCTAAGAGAGCACATGAGAGTGGTAGGCACATATGTGTGATTAGTACCATCACTAGTTCCCATAGTTCGACTTATAGTTTATTGGGACTTAAATCCACGAGGTGGGGAGAATGTAAAGACCTGGAAATTCCGTGGAATTTTTTTCTTAAATACATGGGAATCTTACAAGTCCAAAATAATTGACGTCCCATGATTCTGAGTCCCGGTGTGCCCAGAATCAATTTATGATGTTTTTTTCATTTACAATCGGTAAATGTAAAAGCGGGTTTTTATAACATTTTAACTAGTTCTCGAAATTGAAATCTGAGGGCACAATTGAACTCACAACGCTGTTATTCTCTTAGGAATAATTTCACCTCGAGGACAGTGGGTCAAGAATAAAAGATAGTTTTTGGAGTTTTTCGATATTGAATTAAATAAAAATAATGTGTGTGTCATTATTATTATTTGATGGTTAAAATATCCTCATGGAAGTTGGAGGTGGGACCACAAAACCTTAACCTCCCATGAAAGGCTATGGTGGTGGGGCCCACCTAAACCTAACCTACCACAAGTGGTTTTGATGTGGGGACCACATGAGGATAAACTCCCCTATTAATGGTGGGAGCACAAAACCTGTCAACTCCCCTCATTAATGCGGGATAGTTTATCCACACCATCCCTCCATTATGTTTCCTCCTTCCCTTCAATTAAATTTTGCCAACTCCCCTAATTAACTTATGCCAAACCTTCATATTAATTAGGTGGATCCAACTAATTTATATCACCATTTTGAATTATGTGCCAACAAAATAACAGATAAAACAATCTATTATTATTTTCATTGGAATCTTGGTAGAAAAATGGGAGAAGAAAGAAGAATTCTCCCAACGAAGAACGAAGAACACTAACCTTCTTCGACTTCTTCCTCGGAGCTTCTAAAGAGGTGGGATGTCTTCAAACGACCTACCCTCCACATCGTCTTCATTGTGCCGACACAACATAGGATTGGAAGTGTGCAGCGGACACGATGAATGATGATCCTCTTTATCTACATTGCGTGACTCCGTCAACGAATAAAAAATGATGAATAATGGTATGGGGGTTTTTTACAGGTTGATGTTTTCCTTGAATATTCTTCAACGGTTGGAATGGAATTGTTTGCAGTTGAGTTGTTTATCATCCTATTACTTATTGATGCGCCAATTGATAACACCCTAAAAATGAAGGGTCCGGTCCAACCCAAAATGGCCCAACCCCTCCTCTATTTTTTTTGTGACGATCCTCATCATGGTGATGAGGTGACAGAACGACAAACGCCGCGACAATAAAGATCGTGCTACCAGTGGCCTCCGCAAACCGCGCCGCCCCTGCAGCGCTCCCGTGCTCCGTGAAGAACCACAAATCTCTATCCAAGCCACCCCGGCCTCACCACCACCGGCCCATGACACTCGGCTCTTGGCTGCCTCCCGGCTTGGCCGCACCATGCCTAGCCGCCCGTCGGCCCGCCTTGCCATGCCCTGGCCGGCCGCCCTTCGGCCTGCCTGGCACCCTGCCCAGGTGCCACCAAAATGAACTGGCGGCCTGGCCGCGCCAGCCTCCCCATATGGCCCGTAGCCCCCTTTTGGGACCCTGGCTGAAACGGCCAAGCCATGCACTATTTCCCAAGCAGCCCCCTCAAGATGCTCCAGACCGAATCGGCCCAGAGCCTGGGCCGAACCGCCCATGCGGCCTACTGGGCTGGGTCCAGTAGGCCGGTCCTAACCTAACAGGTTGTCCTACCCAATGGGTCGGGCCAGACCCAACAGCTATGACTGGGTCGACCTAGACCGGATTGGCCAAGACCATGTCGAGCCAGGTCAGACCGACCAGGTCAGACCGGACCCGAGCCTATTATCGACCATTTACCTTCCTTGTCCATAACTTTGGCACCAGACGACCGTTTGACGAACCGTCAGTGGCACTGGTATTATTTTATCATGATGGTCCCTTTGATTATACCCCACTAGAGTTCGGGGTAATGTTGAGATATAGTCATGTTGGATCATACACGAATATGATTGGGTCCCTTGGACTAGACGACTAATAACTCACAGACCGGGCGTCCGATTGTCGTGTCATCTGTTGCGTTGAAACCCCTATGACGTGGAATACCTTTGAAATATATCCTCATGGAATTTTTTAAAGTTGTAGAATAGAATAGTTTCTTGTGAAGCGGATCTTCCGATGACGAGTGATCATTTGTGTGAGAACCTTGTAGCTGGCTGAGACCAGAAGACTGCTTACCGTTTGACATGGAGTGACTCTACTGACCCAGTGGGGAGAACCTTGGTGTCACAGAAGATCCACACTATGGAGCTATTTGGTGATGCAGTAGACCCACGATACTTGACCGGAGGAGTACCTAAGTAGGCTATGAGGGGGATCACCTCTCTGTGACGCGGCAGAACCACAGTGGGGAGTGCCTCTGTGTGACGCGACAGACCCATGGTACATGATCGGAGGAGTACCTCAGTGGTCTACGATTTGTGGGAAGTGCCTCTATGTGATGAGATGAGACCACTGTACTTGATAGAGGATGAGTTCTCCAGTAGCCGAGGGTTCATATTGATACTACCCCTAGAATAAAATCATGGTTTGAGCTGAGACAATAACTTTTGTGTTTACCTCATGATTAATATGGATTAGTTGATAACAGAGGTATACTTAAGGGGATATACCTATGTGGGGTTATCTGTTGATTTCATACATTTTGATTTATCCTCGTTGGTTTTGTGAGACCTTGAGGGTATCAGGGTCCCAACTGAGTATAGTTATACTCACCCCTACACGGGATTTGCCCACACCTCATTGTGTTGGATGCAGATGATGGATAGCACTTACCGAGGCTGAGTGTACCTGGACTGGACATCACCCAAAGGTGGATCACACGATGTGATGGTACACAGAGGAGACAAAAAAATGTGGAGTGTTGTAGAGGCTATTTGTACCTACCTTTCAGGTAGGATTTACTGGTGGACCATCCAAGAGCCTTTTTTCCCTTTTTCTAGCACTTGTATATTCAATTCCCTTGTACTTTAATGTTGGGCTTTTATTTCCAGTACCCTTTTACTTTTTTGCACTCCTTTTGAATACAGTTTTGTTTAGTGTTTTGATTCCCGATCATTCTATGTTGTGTGCGTTTTCAAATTTATAACGCCAATGCCTTCTATGTTTAGGGATTTACTCCATTGGTTCTAGTATCCAACCCTTGGCCATTGGAAGGTGGGCTTAGGGTTGTCACAGCATGAGCCCCGTGGGTCAGTTCATGACAACATGGGTTTATATGAAATGTTCAGACTATGTACGTATATTAGAAAGTGTGATTTGTTTTCATTAATGGGTATAAGTAAATCCTTAGAAAGGTGTTGGTCTATCAAAATTTTTATTCCAATGAGGATATAGTCTCAAGAACCATTAATTTAGAAAAATATCTCTCTTTGATGTATGAATTCGATAGAAATTAGGATAAGAAGAGGTTGACCAAGCATTCTGGGATGAAAAATGAAGCTATGAGAAAGGACGAAAGACTGATATTTTCCACATGTGATTGGTATGGGAAGAAACAATTTAGGGATTATAGGAATAGAACTGGAGATTATTAAATATGTTGAGAAAAAGGCCATCAATAAAACCATTATAATAGAAATGTTTAATAAATTTTTGTTAAATGATACATCTTTAGGGATATAGATGATCATTCATACCAATTCACCAATCATCAAGATAATTTTCCTTAAAAAATTATAAGGAGAAATGAAAAGCATATAATGTTACCAAAACTAATTTCAATGTTTCTAATGACGTAGTGGAAGGTAATTTTTTCGTCAAATTTGGATAATGTTATATTTGATTTTACATCTTCACAATCTCTTTTATCTTTGCTATGTTTAAAAAAATAATTAGATATTTACTAGGAAATGATTAAGGTATTTATCAATTAAGAAGCAAAATGGGATACATATGGGATCAAAATATGATAGAAAACATTAATTAGGAAGCACTATAATACCATATTCCCAAAATTTGGTATTATATACATGGTTTAATTTGGAAAGATCAATGTTCTGGATTAGATTTTAATATATATGGCTAAAAAATATTTCCAAAAGATACATTTTCTGATTCATGAAGGTGTAGTGGAATATCATTTCTTGAGAGGGGAGATTTAGTCATCTAAACCAAGCCTAGAGCCACCACTAGTATCCATCATATATGAAATGCAGGGTGAATGGGATAATAATGTGAAATATATTGTTGAGGAAGGAATCTATAGAATAGAGGATATACCCATGGTAAATAATTTCATTAATGTTTTTCAAGATGATTTAACTGGTCATCCACATGAGCATGAGGTTTAGTACTCCATTGGATGAATTTATGATGTAGGACACATCTATTAAAATCAAACTTGGATAGAACCACTGGATTTGATGGAGTTAAATAATCAAATTTTATTGTGGAGTGGTATGAGATTTACTCTCATTCTGTGTCACCATGGGGATATAATGTTATATTCAAAAAAAATTATGGTTCCAACATATTATGCATCAATTATATGGAGATAAATTTATTAACTATAAATATATGTATCATTGTCAATGGATTGATTAAGCTTTTGAACAACATAAAAAGGTACAAAACTTTTAAAAGAATCTTCTCTTATTTGTTAATCATTAGTTATGTGTGATGAATTATGATATATTAAAGACAACATTTAGAATAAGGAATGTACATTGTGGGTTTATGGTAATTCATTTTGTATTTACTAATTCTTCTTCTTTAATTATATATCTATTGAATAAATTATTAAAGGAATATATTGATAAATTAATGGTCAAATTCACTAAATATATGCTGATATACTATTATATATGTGTAGATAATGAGAGTGTTCTATAAATAAATATGGTAAAACTATGATTAAATAATTATTTGGGAATTAATGTATGTTTTCATTTTTGGCTCAATGAAGTTTAATTTCATTTACACATTTTCTAGAAGTATGGGTTACCTATTAACCTCTAAGAGGAAAAGGTAGCTAAAAAATTTCCTCCACCTATGATCAAAAACCAATATCCAACGTTTCCTAGAATTAACAAATCACTATTGGTGTTTTATTAAATATTTCATCTTGTAAATCGACCAATTAATGGTGTTAACATGTAATAAAGTTAAATTAATATAGTATGGGGATTGGAAGGAATGTTTTTATGAGATAAAGTCGATAATGATTAATCAACCAACATTAATTCTATAATTTGGTAAGGATGTATTTGTAATTTGTAGTGATTTATTAAAGAATAATCTTTGTTGTGGCCTTATTTATCATGATAGAGTTATTTTCTAGGGATTACGGAAATGTAAAATCGATGAATAGAAATAACCATATTTGGAAATTAATATATAATATTTCATATTTTCTTGTTAAATATGGCGACACTACCTCTATGTTGAAGATCTGAGGTATATAAAGACCACATTTGTAAGAAGTATACATTCTCATAGAAGGATATTAACCTGAGGAAAATAAAATGGTATAAAATAGTCATGGAAAATCATTCACCTATTCACTAACTCTTTGTAATTGATAAAAAGTTGGTTGATGCATTAAGTTAGAGGAACCATGGAGTTGTGAATATTATAAGGATTAATAAGGATCCTATATTCATATATCTAGAAAAGATAGATATAGAGATTTCGTAAAGAGTGGAACCATCATTAATTTTCATGAATTTGATAGAAAATACTTACTAGAAAGGATAGATATGTCTCAATATGATAACGAGAACGTACATAATGAAGAATAATGTGTTGAAAGAGGGTAAATTTATAGACTTCAACTTGACAGATGGATTTTTCATGTTTACATAGTGGTTATGTGTTCCATCTATTCTTTATTTGATGACGGAAAAATTAGATAATGAACATATCTCAAATTTTTCTATACACCTAGGTATCACAAACATGTATATAGATTTATGAGAGCATTTCTGCTGGAATGGCATGATGAAAGAAATTGTGGATTTTGTGTCTAGATGAATAGTATACCGAAGTTAATGTATGAATAACATGATCCTAATATATTCATGATACATTTGTATATACCTATATGGTAGTTGGAAAATGTTTTAATGGTCTTTTTCACCAGACACTGAAATACCTCTAGGAATATTGATGTCATATGGGTCATCATTGATTATAATATAATGTATCCTCATTTATATGTGAAAAAGACGTTTTACCACATGAGAACCTTGTACTCATCTATTTCAATGAAATGGTAAGGCTTCATTGGGTACCTATAATAATTGCCTCATAACATGACCCTCGATTCAAATAGAAATTATGGGAGAGTATCTAAAAGTATATAAAAAATGAGGTACAAATAAGTAATCCTAAAAATCCTCATCTAGATGGGATTTATAGATTCAATATTAATACTTTAAAATCTACTATAAGATCATGTTCTCTAAACTTACAACATATGTCCGATATTATCGAACATTTGTGGGATTTACAAACAATAATAGTTCAAATTCATTCATCTAGTCAGATCAAAATTAACATTGTATGTGAAGAGGTGTCGAATGTCAACCTATAGGGAAGAAGTTATAAAGATAATGTTATTTATCACATATAGTGGAGAGTAGAAAAATACTAATGCGTGAACTATTAAATATCATATTAACCAAGACCGAATAAGAAAAAATAACAAGATGATAATTGATATAATGAAAAATAATTTCATGATGGTGATAATGTATTCCTGAAGGTTTCAACATGGAACGGAGTCATAAGATTGGGAAAATTTGTGAATTTATGCCCTACGTAGATTTGAGCTTTTGAATTAAAAAATGTATTTTGGTTTGTATCTTACCCAATGTACATGTCACCTAAAATTTCTAAAGTACACAATGTATCCCATGTTTCATTAGTAATGAAATACCTGTCAAATCCTTCACATGTTCTCACGTATAAGGGAATATATTTTTATCATAAATTTTCTCATAATGAGGAAACTCCATATATTCTTGTCATTAGAATGTTTTTCAGAATTAGACAACCCTTTTGGTGGATGTCCATTGTAGAAAAAAAAATTATAGATGAAAATTTGGATCTTAGTTATTTTATATCGAAGGATTATCCAAATTATTTCTATAGTTGATATATAGACCCATTTTTAGAATAAAATTATTTAACAATGGGTATGTGTAATTCCCAAGACTCTACTGTTGTAGGTAAATACCATATCATGAACTATTTCACAAATACAACCCAAATAGTTGTTTCAATGAAGACATTATCAAAAACATTAATTTTATATATTTTAATTGACCAAACTAATTATGTTTTGGAATTCATCATTTCAAAATTATCATAGTATGATATTTTGAATTTACAATGTAATGCTTAGTTTTTAGTAGAAAAATACGATTTCCATTAAACATATAATTTAAATGAAATTACCACTATTAATGAATGAAAATGATTATTAGCAAAACATTTTTTTACTCAAATAATAATTTTATGAATATCATTATACATTTTATAGTAATACTTGAAATTATAAAAACCATGAAAAAAATATTATAACGAATTAAAATGTTTTATTAAAATAAAACTCGTTTTTAGTCTTTTGTATGAAATAATTATTTTCAATGGAGATTTAGTGTAGAATTTAATTTAAATTATCTGATAATTTATTTATTTAATAATAAATCATCATAGGTCATTAAAATTAGTATCCAATACAATTTTACATTATATATAAATCTAACGCATAAAAATGTTATTTAACTAAAACATGGTTTTACATAATTTGAATGTATAGTTAAAATTAAATTTTCACTTCTTTATAAATTTATTTGGTAAAATATTTTTAAAATATTAAATTACATGTATGAAATGAGGTAAAATTGTTAATCATAATCATTGAATTTAAAATTAATTACTATGATTAGAAAATAATTAGTAAGGTAAAAGTGAAAAAGTTAAATTGATTTTAACCAAGATAAGGAGTCCAAAAAGAATTAAAAATTTTCATATAATTAAATGGTTATGTTTTTTATTTCGAAATTATTTTATACCATCCATGTTTTTATTTTTTAATTCATTTACCCTGGAATAATTCTATTGAATTATTCCAACATTTAAGAGTGTTTGAAAAGCTAAATTTTTATTCACTTATAAAATCATAAAATCTTCACCACATCAATACAAACATCCCTTTATATTTTATGTTTAAAACTATTAAAATTTTCTCTCCTTAGTACCCAATAACATTAAATTAAATCAATTTTAATCGATATATGTCCTAATCCCTTAAAATTAATTGAGTTTTAAAATAATGTCCAATCCCCTATGTGAGTATGTTCCACTACATAGTTTTCTTCTTAGCTGTGTTTTATTTAAATTTATCAAATACAAAATAATATTCTTATATTTTTACAAAATATATAATTAATGTTACTATATTATTTTTATTGAGATTATTTATTCATATAAACCATCTTAAAAGAAAAAGAACTGATGTTTGTGCTTTCTACCGACTGACACCTCCATGACATAACATGTTTCATTTTCCATAACAAATTTAAAATATTAGATATAATGATGGAACAAAATGTTATATAGGATACTTATTATGTAATTAAGTTTATTTTTTTATAAATATAGCAACTTATTAAAGATATCATCATCATACAGTCATTGATTATTTAATCCAACAAAATAAACATACTGTGGGGATAATATTGAATTCAAATTATGAAATGTTTTCTTGTCCATTAATAATAATTCATTATAATTTTTTAATATATTAGTACTTAGAAAATAATATCATTATACTCCTATCATAGTTATAATATAACTAAACGACCACATAATCATCTGTTAATCATGACGGGTTCATGTTTGCATCAGATTGACCACCTACTTGAGCAATACAATAAATTTATTTCTTGGATAACATTGAGAACTTATTAAATATTATTTTTTAATTTAAAAGAGTAAATAATTATTTTCTTAGTTATAGATTTATTATATCTATATCTTTTTCACCATTTAAGGAAACAACCTTCAATTTCCAAAAAAACCAAAACCCAATTAATATCAAATTTAGCTTTATAGATAATAAATAAAAAAATAATTAAAGGGATTTGAAAAAACCTAAATTATTATAAATAATCAAAAACTATGACGTTAATGAACTATATAATTTATAATTTATAAAAAACGAAGATAAACTTTTTTATTATAACCTTTTATAAATGATAAAATTGATGTGGAATATCAAACAATTTGACGTAGAGATTGAAAATTTATAAAGATTATGGATGAAAATATATATGATTAATGTTTTTAATTATGTTATTAAGAAAAAAATTATTTTGATTTTGTAATTTTACATAATTTCATAAATTCATCACAAGAGGTAAGGGTTTCCTAGTCTCAAATTCATCTCCTTTAGACATAATTTTTTATGCACGTAATTTCATTTATGTGGAATACATATTACCTTTTGGATATTTGATATCAATAAATAAGATTAATATTGGTATAGTCTGAGTAATTTTAATCCCCATATAACAAGGTTTTATTATTTAATTAATATTGAAGCTATAACTGTTGTTTTTATATATCAATTTTCATTCTTTGAGACTCAAGTTATAATCCCCACATATTTTATAATATGAGGTTCATGAATAATCTTGTAAGAAAAGCTTCCATGTTACTCATGAAATTTATTAGATTTTTATGTCTATATTTTTTTCCTTATTTTATATTCTTATGATTATAGAGTTTCCCATTCCATGTTGTTAAAATCATTCAATGTTTTGGAAAAGTAAAATTTATGTTTAATTTCCTCAGATACACATCCCTACCAAGATTCTATAATGTGGATGCAATTTTGCAATACATCCACCTATGGTTAAACACCTCAAAAATGTTTGGTTCCAAATTTAATAAATCATAACCATGTTTCATGATGAGTGGGACTTATATTTCTCACGTAGTGATACAATTCTAGGGGCTACTCCTTGTAATATTTAAAAAATCATATTAATCCATGTGGATTTTTTCCAACCATTTCCTTGGACTCCAACCAATTCAATCAATTAAATCCAAGTGCAATCTTCCATGTATATCGATGAAAATATTTGTGTACCCTCACACAGATATTTCATTTATAAGGGAAATTCATGTAACTTTGATGAAACCTTGTAGCTTCCATGTTTATTGAAAGATATTATCTTAGATATCCACATTATTTATGTAAATTAATAAGTATTTGATATATTTATTTCTAATTATACATATATCAATGTTCTATTCAATAATAGGTTCCACTTGGAATGGTATAAAAAGTATAGATGACTATTATGGTGAATACATTAGACCTATTAAATTTATGGTTGGATCACTTCATTATATCACCTCTTTATTTATTGAGAGGTCTCATGAGACAAAATTGAATTGGGTTTGGTGAGTTTCTCAACACATTATATGATAATGTCTTGAATTTTTCCTCATCAACAATTAATTTTTCTTATAATAATGTCTTGACAACAACTTTTTGATTTCCAACATTATGAATTCCATTAAATTGAGATCAATGACTATGTTTATCCATGTTTTCATTTATTTATATCCAAATAGTATTCCATCAGTTGAATCTGATTATGGATTTAGGTTTTTTATTCATTCCATATCAATTCATCTATTTCAGGGAATCCAAGAGGATAAATATATAAAATTTTCAGGGATATAGTGGAAGGGATATATATGTTCTCATTATATGGTCAAGATGTATGTAATTATTTTAAAGATTAATGTATATATTTATCTAGTATTATAAGACTACTAAATTATTTGATACTACAAGAGTTATTTTTTCTTATTACTAATAATTTAATATGACAACTATCTTATGGTACGTTGATTATTATATGTTTCAGAAATACCAAAATACTTATCCATAATGTGAATCCCCAGAGTTAAGATCTACCTGAAGAGGTAATATTCTCTTTAAAATTCTAATAAATGTTTTTCTTTATATATCTCTGAAAATATATTTTATCCATGATATTATATAAAAACCTAATACTCACACCTTCAGATCTAATTAAAAAAATATTCAATATTATTCTTATAAAATGTAACAAAAATGTATATAGTAACTTACACAGCAAAAATATTTTCTTCTCTAGGATTCGGAGTAAAATAAATAAATACTAAATATATAATATTTGTAAAATTAAAATATAAATTATAATTTAACATCACTTCAGATATCTACTTATTGAAGATAAACTCTTTTCAATCTTTAAAATGATCTTGAAAACATTTTTAATACATTGGTTGATCCTTGTTTCTCATAAAGAGATTTCTAAAATCCAATTAAAACCATTTTGTATACTCTTTTAAAAATTCATTTTAAAACATTTTCACTTTATATAAAAATAGATATTTCATATATAGTATTGAAAAATATAATTCTCAGTTTTTCAAAATATAGCTCTGAAAAACAATTTCAACAAAATCATTTGAAAAATGTCATAATTTTAAAAACATTATATTGGAAACACCTTTAAAATAATAATATCATTTTAAATAATTATTCATTGAAAACATTATAATACATTTTAAGATACTTATTCTTTGAAACAATTATAAAATATTGTAAAATACATAAGCTTTGAATGTTTTATTTTATTAAAATAATTGAGTTATTTTTTAGATGATATTATGCATGATACAAAAAATACAAGGGAGAACTATAAACATTGATGGATTCCTAGGAAAACCATTCTTGTGGGATGGGTTCAGTCCTTAATTCATTATCATGCTAACAATGGTTAGATGCCAAAATTTTAAAAAACATATTGAGATTTCAACTTTTATATACATATTATTCAATTGATTTAAATATTTTGAAATCATGGAAATGAATATATATATATATATATATATATATATATATATTTCATTATACATTCATGGAATTTTACTGAAGGAATGATTAACTTACTTCTATTTAAAATTTTATTCTAAAAATCATAGAATCCGATTTGATAGTAGTTCATATAAAAGAATTATTTATTAATGACATTCATATATATATATATATATATATATATATATAAATTTATATATTTATGAAATTTCATGAAAATTAAATAACTTATGCTCATAATTATTATCATGAATTATATGTGTATAGAATAAATTTTCAAAATGATATAATTCCATTAAATGATAAAATGGTGTTT
Organism: Viscum album; assembly: GCA_963277665.1. Lineage (NCBI taxonomy): Eukaryota > Viridiplantae > Streptophyta > Magnoliopsida > Santalales > Viscaceae > Viscum > Viscum album. The sequence continues at coordinate 809,907,478 of OY728122.1, read as the reverse complement.
TTAACAATTATTTATTAGATAAAATTATACTTTTAATATATATGTTTTAACCTATATAAAAACCCACAACTACATTCTTTTAAAAATATGTATTTCATTTTTATAACATTAAAAATGAATATAATAATTTATTTTTGAACATAACATAAATGATGTTAATAATTGAAATAGAATATTGAAATTAATCCTTGAATAAAGTCATAATTTACAATTGTGATCTTGAAAGCATTAATTTTTTTATATAAAATAATAATTTAGAATTATATTTTTAATTATTATAATAATTTTCAATACATACAAATATTGGTTTTAAAATTATATAACTCCCCTACATAATTATATGATTGAAATTAGATATATTAAAAATGTGTGAAATTTATATTTTAAAATACACTGATACAAATGAAAAATTGGAAAAACCATTTATTAATAAGAAAAAAATATTAATTTTAAAATAATACATGTATATATGTTGTAAGAACATGAAATTTGAAAATAATATATACATATATTTGTAAACCTTTACCTCACTAAAAATCCCATTGATGGGCTTATGTCTCTTTTCTGTACTCAATAAAGGTACGAAAAAATGAGAAATAGAGAGAGAGGGTATCAGCTTGGAATGGAATATTCCTATGATGATGGGTTCTTTCTATTCAAGGAACTGCTAATATAATGATTCAGATACCCTCCCAATCATATAAGAGACATTTGGTTCTTTGATGGTTTCTACATTGGACCATAAAAATGTATGCATATGATCCTTGGTTCATATTTCAGTAGGTATAACTCAAAGTAAAATGATGTTTTTAAAAACAAACATGTTTGGTTTGAAAATAAGATACTCAACATATATATTGGTCATGAGTTAAATATGATAACGTTTTTAGCCAAGGATTTACTACAAATAGGCGGTTGTATTGGTGTTTAGTGTTAGTTGTAGGTTGAAATCAAACATAATGAACACCATGAATTATGATTGAATTTAATAGGGTACTATGTGTAGTTAATTCATGAAGGAAATTCATTACACTATAATGAAATGGTGATTCTGTTGATAAAAAAAAGATGAAAAAGGTAGATGATGACAATGTCACTAGACTATCATCAAATGGAAGCCAATTAAATAGTGTCGGGGAGGGATTTCCCAAGGAAGATAAAAATCAAAAAAATTATCTGATGTTTGAAACATTTTTGATCAGACGACAATGATCTGAAATATTTTTTTATATTCCGGTGAACAATACATGGATAAACACACCCCGCATTGAATTTCAATTTGGGTGATTTGTGAAATATTTTCTAATTGCTATTAGTTAGTGGCCAAATTCATTTAATGATGTAATCTCCCAATCAATTTTATTCACAGGCTCAATAAGATTTTATTATTACCTATATATGTCATTGTGCCCTTTTTTACGAGCACTACGAGTGTGTTATTCCCAACTCATGAACCTTATACAAGGACCCCTGATCCCAACCAGTGAGCATTGTGGTTAAGTATTGATTCCTTGGGTGGTTGAGGAATCACAGCGTGCACCCACATTATGGTTGAGCTATCATGTCCTATAAGCCTGGACAACATAAATTTTTATGTACCAAAGAGAAAATTAATAACTTATGAATTCATTAATTCATAAAAAAAAATTATTAAAAATTTCCTTTTATAAGGAATTTAATACATGTAATTTTTATTCAATATCATTAATAAAATAAATATTTTTCAACTAAATCACTAATAATAAATATTCAAAATTTGAAATTACATTTAATTAAAAATTATTGATTTTATAAAATTAATTTTAATATTTAAAAAATAGATAATACTTTAAATAATTACCATTATTAATTAAAACATCTATGTGATGTTAAAAACTGAATTACTATATATATATCGTTATTTTTTAAATTTTTAATGTATTGAAAACATACTATATTATAACATGAGATTTTGAAAAAAGAAGCTTTATATAAAGACAAATTTATTTAAGACTAGCTTAAGAAAAATACATTTCATTATAAAATATAAATATATTAAAATTCATACATATTCAATAATATAATAAAGGTAATATATTATCTTAATCTATAAATAAAACCAAATTTTATTAAGGAATCCATTTATGTTTATATTAAATTATAATTTATTTTATTTTAATTATAATACAAACCATTTAATATAAATTTACTATAAAAAATATTGATAGAATTTGTGGCGTCTTACATTCTACAACCATAAAGTGAATTTCATCCCTGAAATTCATTTTTCATACATAAGGAAAATTATGAAATTCCATTTTCAAAATTTGAAAAACTAGAATCAATATATTTTTATATTCTTAAAGGATTCTTAATTTTCATGGAGTTCAAAATTTTGATTTCTAACTCTTAGATTTTACCTCAATTTAAAATTTCATAAAATAAATATTTTAACAAAATATAATTTTATACTAAAACTATTATTAATCAAACATACTAATCCTTAATTTTACCAAAACCGTGGTTCTGATACAAACTATAATACCGTGAGCACCCTGCTTCTAGATGAGTTAAAATAAATTATGAATATGTTTTTATAAAATGTAATTAAAAATATAAATTGATTTAAAAATTGAAGATCTTTTTTGGTCTAGGATTTGGAATTAAATGGATAACTATTTCAAATATTATAGTTACATAATAAAACACATCTATTGTTAGAATCTCTCATGCTAGCACCTTATTGAAGATAAACTCTTTTGAATCATATAAATGATCTTGAAAATAATTCTTAAATCATAGGATGAGCATATTTTCCTAGTAAAGGGTTTTTGAAAACTAGTGAAAACCCTTTTTACGATTTATATTTATATTTCATTTTAATTTTTTTTCCGTTATATAAAAATATATATTTTATATATTCTTTTTGAAAATATAATTATAGGGTTTTCAAAATATTACTTTGGAATTAAAATTTAAAAAATCCTTTAAAAATATTCATGAATTTTTATATATTATTTTTAATGAAACATTCAAAAATATAATATATTTTATATTACATATGCTGTGAAAATATAATAATACATTGGATAATATTCATTCATTGAAAAAATATAACATCATTTAAAATAATTATTCATTTATAATTAATTTAATAAAAAATTAATCTAGTGATAATTCAGAAAATATTATGAATGCTTGTAAAAAACCATGGGCCACTAAAATCATTTAACGACGTCTAAGCCTACCCTTTCTATAGGTATTAGTTCACAATCCAATTCCATATCATGATTATAATTTTTTGTGGAACATTATTATAGAACATTTTAGTATTTCCATTTTCAAATACATATTATTCACCTGATATTTTAGCTTCTGATAACATGGTAATATATATATATTTATATATTTATATATATGTGTACCCATACCCTTGGGAATAAATGTGTGGATTGTAAAAAATTTAATGAAAATCACCCATGTATTTAAAATTTCACTAATAAACTCCTTGAATCCATTTTGGATGTAATTTCTAAAATTGAATAATTTATTCAATTCATCTACTTGTACATATATATATATAAATATATATACATACATATATAACATATGATTGAAATTTTATGAAAATACAATAATGCATGTACAGAATTATGATAATGACTCACATGCATATAAAATTATATGATTCAATTACATGATATATATGTATTTTTAATTGTTATTTATTATATTTGATTATACATTGATTATATAGGTTTTCATCTTTATAAATAATGAAAAATAATTTATTCTTAAAATAGTTATTTCATTTACATAACTATAAAATTGAAAGTAATGACTTATTTTTCTACATAAAATACTAGATCTTGAAATTTGAAATATAATTTTAAAATCAATCCTCATATAAAATTATTATCCAAAATTAAGATCATAAAAACATTACGTTTAATATATAAAATAATACCATATAATCATAATTTGAAAATAGTATAATAATATTCTATAACTGAAAATATAATTGTTAAAATAATATAACTCCCTTATATAATTATTAGCTTCAAATTATACGTCTCAAAATTAATGAACATGAAAATTGAAAATACTCCATTACATAATTTTTATTTTAAAAAAAGAATTCTTAATTATAATGAATGAATTATAATTTTAGAATAATAAAAGTATATATACATTAATAAAATGAAATTCAAAAATAATATATAAAAATATATATACACCATTTCCTTACTAAAATTCAAATTTAGGGGATTCTCCCTCCATGGTGTACTCAAACTAGGTAGGATGGATGCGGTCTTGTATGGAAAGGGCTTCGTGTTGGAAAGGCCACCACCAATGATGAGGGGATCTCACTGTGAAAGGAAAAACTTATAAACATGTTCATATACCTTCAAACACTTATAGGGAATGTCGGGTTACTTGATGGTGGATATTGTGTACCTTAAAACATTATTCCACTGATCATTTCTTCATATTGCTACATGTTTAACCCAATAGAAAAAGTAATTTTTAAAACCTGACTAAATATTATTTTAAATTTAATAATTTAATTAAATTTGGATCAACATTTATATATATATTAATTCCTTTGGATGCCCTTATTTTATAATTAAGCGGTGTTACTGGTGTCCGGGGTTGGCTGTAGGCTGAACAACATCATATTAGACACCATGAAAAATTATATAACGATATGGGGTACATTACTTGGTTAGTTTGTGACTAAATTTCCTTAAACCATAAAGAGATAGAGGTGAAATTGGGTAATAAAGAAGATGAAGTTTAATAATGAAAGTGGCAATGGAATGGAGTGTGAAGGTATTTGAGAAAAAAGTAAGGGGAGGGACGTCCTGAGGAAGATGATGATTGAAAAATTGTCTAATAGTTGAAATGATTTTCATTGAACATCTACTATCAAAATATCATTTTAATTTTCGGTAGAGAATAACCAAATAAATTCATCACTCATCAATTTTCACATTGGGTGAGTTATGAAATTTAAAATAATTTTTATTGGTTACTGGCCATAAGCTTGTAATGAGGTTAGCACCCAACATTCCTTGTTCAAGGGCCCATTAGGCATTTCCCTGAACCTATACAACACCTCAGGCTCTATACCCAAGCCATGTAGGTTTGTTGTGCCCAACCAATGTGCCTCATACGAGGATAGTAGATCCACACATCCATGCTTTTTGGTCAAGGATAGAACCCATCAGAGATCGAGAAAACCTAGCAAGCTCTAACTATGTTGTTGAGTAGGTGAGGCCACATAGCATGGATGTTCATAATTTTTCCAAATATGGAGAGAATTAAAGACTTGTGAATTTATTAATTCAAAAGAAAAATAATAGTAAACATTTTCATTCATAAGGTAATTAATTCATGTATTCTTTTTAGATACCATTACTCAAGTAATTATATATCAACTAAATCAAAGATAATAAATATTTTAAAATGAAAATAACTTGAAATTAAAAAGTAATGATTTTTTTCAAAATAATTTTTAAATTTAAAAAACAGATAATATTTAAAATAATAACCATTATGATATATAAATTATATGTAATGTTCAAAAAATATATTAATGTATATATATATACTGTCATTTTTGTTGAAAATAAATAATTTATTCAAAACATACAATATTAAAACATAGTGTTTTGAGAAAACTACTTTTATGTAAAGAATCAGATATTTAGGACTGATTTAATACAAATGAATTCATTTTATGAATATAAATTTAATAATATACATAGATATTCTTTAATATAATAAAGGTAATGTATAACCGAAATTTATTAAAAAATAAAATATCATTATGGAAAAAATTTAATTTTATGTCAAAATATACATTAGTTTTTTTCAATTATAGAACAAATCATATAACAAAAATTTATTAAAAAATACAATTTGAATTTTTCTGGTGTTACTTAATATGATAATATTTGTATTATTAATATTATTAAATTTAATTACATTAATTGAATATCCATTGTCTACGTTCTTCTCATTCTATTCTAAAATGAAAATGTTTGTTTACATTATGGCCATAGCTCCACCTATTTGAACAACCTATTTCATTTTTTATAACTTCCTTAATGGATAATTGTAAATATTTTTTTAAAAATATCCAAATAAATATAACATATAATTTTTCACTTTTTTTAATTAATAAATATTGATAAGGATAAATAAAATAGAATAAGTTCATCATTGTTGAAATCCAACTGAAATAAACTAATTGTATAGATGAAAAACATATTTAAAATTAATCATGTATATTTTAGAATATATATTTCTATTGTAAACTTTATAATCCACTATATTGATATTACAACATTTATATTTCATTTATGGTGTTATCTTCCCACTATACACCAAATTTTTTTATCCTACATATAATCATGCACCCATGAAATCATGTATCAATTATTGAAGAAGGGTGAACAAAATCATAATTCAACAATAAAATGGTTATAAAAAACATTAAAGAATAATAATAAATGAAATTTACCTAAAAATTTTCTTAAAAAGGATTTACTAAATTTAATTTATTATTCATTATTTTAATCAAAACATACCACACGAGCTAGAGATCCAAGGTAAGGGGACTTCTGAACCACCCTCATTAAATTTTAGTGACACATTACATTTCAATTTTTAAATTCTCATCTATCATATTGCCATGTTTTTCGTCCATGTTCAGTATATGTATTACTTAAATAAATACCTTGTTTATTTTACAATTATTTTTTTGTATAAATCAGGTTCTTCGGGTTTCCTTCTCAATTATTTCTTTTAATCACACCCATTTTCGTGAATTATTTATTTATTATCTTTGGTTATGTACCAAATGTTCCATTGATTTTTTCCTCATGTTGTTTTTATAAAAACAATCTTATTTATGGAAAATGGCACGGGTTCATTTTTCCTTTGTAATATATTTTTATTCTCTTTCCCTCCATTAATAATCATTAACAATTTCCTTAAAACATATCATAAGATATTCATGTTAGAACATACTTCCCCACTATATTTATATCTTATCATTATTTTTACATCATTTTTGTAACCTATGTTTCATTATTCATTATTGAATTTCCCAGAACATTTTCATCCCTTCTTGTATAGGAAACATTATGATATTACATTTTGTAAGGATAAGATCAATTAAAACATTTCCATTTCATGTATTTATTATAAAAATATTCCCTATGGATTATTTATTTAAATAGAATTCATAATATTTTACATGATATGAAAATGAAAGGTGCACCTCGAATTATATATCCCCTATTTTACAGGGAATAATTTTTATCTCATGAGATTCTATTAATGGTTCAAGTATAGTGAGCCTAACTAACTATGTTATATTGTCTTGGGTGTGAGCCATTAAATATTCTTATGATGTCATGTTTTATGATTTTCCACATTCCTATGATTTCTTGAACCTTTTATATAATCTTCTGTGTTCCATGCATTCATGTGAGTATAGAAAATCATTTTCTTTTTTATGATAACGATCATGTATTATATGTTTTTCTTATTTTCATGATTTCCTCTAATTATTCCATAACTAGATTTATATCTCACCATTTTTCATTGTGTATTTCCAAATGATATATTGTGATGTAATAGGAAATAATTATGATTTAATATCACATTACACCTAATGAATTAATGATGTTATAATATATTTTTATTTTCAGGCTTTTTGTATCTATTCTACAAATGAAAAATGTTCTACATATTTATGGGTTATATTTTATGTGAATTTGTATTAAAATCGTGAAATTAAATAAATAATAGACTCATGTTACTATAGACCATTATAGGTATCCATTTCACCTCCACCGGTTGAGGGAACAACAACTAGTTCGTCCGCACTGGAGCCTCCATGGTCTCTCTTCAACCCTGTAAAAATAATATAGACAACATGATGATGGAACTAAAAAACTGAGTCATTACTAGAATGAATTACACCCTTCTCTAAATTCTTCAAAACAATGAAAATATTATATATATCGTGTTCTTCATCCTATATGATGACCACTATATTATAGATGATACCATTATCAATCAACAATAAATATTTTCCTTCATAAAACTGGTCACATGGAAAAGAAATATTCTATATTCCATTTTTAAAGGAAAAAACATTGTAGGAAATTAATGAAATAGAAACTAGACCAGATGACATTGAATTGAACTTAGTATATATATATTGGAATAAATTTCACTGTCATTGATTTAAAAAGATTATTTTCAGAAAAAATTTAATTTGGGATATTTAATTGTAACTGAAACTCTATTTACAATATCAAGATTTCCTAGAGTCTCGATATCATTGATACTATCCTTACCACTCTGGTTTGGATGACATAGCCGAGATAAATGACCATATAGAATGTAGGACTAATAATTAATATTTCATGAATCAAAGTATGCACATTGATTATTTTGATATTGATCCATAATTCCAATATAAAAACATTGTGTTGGGGCATTCAAGATATTGACCTTAATAAAAATATAAATATAAATTAGATTTTTCAAACTCTATATTTTTATATCAGAATGAATTAATCCTCAAATACAATTATATAGTAACAATAGTATGAATGTATGTTTAATGGGAAAATGAAATGTTGGAAAATCCAACCAAATAACTATAGAAGAGGAGTCACACTTTTTAGAAACATTGAATTATAATCTCAATAGTGTTGAATAGAATGAGTGGAATCTAAATTATATTTTTGAACAAGATAACAACATAAAATATCTATTAAGAAACTGAAAAAGATGTGGTGGAGGTCTCGGATATATACAACCACATGATTATTTAATTCCAAATATTCTATGATGTGTTTACCAAAATCATCAAAGTTGGTTAGGAGCATCCAAATACTATAATCAGGGAAAAATTGATTAGCTGTAAAGCCTCAGGAAACATCCATAATCAAAATAGATGCAATAAGAATAACCCAAAAGATGCTACAAAACATTATGGAATAACATAACATTAGGAACCACTGCTTGAGAATTGGTGATAGAGAATGGATAGATGCCACAAGTAGAAAAAATATGGGTCTGGGTGAATGGAATTCCCTACCACGATAATGGGGGGATTTGGAATAGTAAAAATTGATATCTTGGTTATTGGATACATTTCCCATTGGGGTATCATATAAAAATATTTTATCACATGTCCTTTATGTGTACATATTGTTATATCATGGAGATGTTGTTCATTACGATTAAATTTCCTATATAATCCTTGAATTTCTCTATACTTTTTTTCATATCATGTATATTTAATTTTTATTATTAGTTACATGAAAATATTGAGGATATATTCTTCCCATGATTTTTTATGTCTGTTTCTAATAATAATGAATTTATGGGGTATATGGTGGCATGCATGAGGTCACAATGTACTTTGAATTGGGAATATATTGATGTTTACCATGTTTGAAATCATGAAATATGATTTCAATGAACTAATTTAAGCTTTTACCATTTAACATGTTTGAAATCATGAAATGTGATTTCAATGAACTAATTTAAGCTTTTACCATTTTTGATATGTTTGATAGGTTTTTTACTCTTCCATGAAAGTGATCAATGTCATATTTCAGCTAGAAAAGAATAATTATAAATGGAATCCCTTTATTCCAAGGATCTGGGATTTTCATTCTGAATTTGTTATGTTATAGTTTAAGGGATATTTTCTATGTATTATTCCCTGAATTATTGATTTATAACTAAAATTATTTATCCTAAACCAAGGTGGAAAGAAGAGATTTTTTATGCACCATTGTTATATATATATATATATTAAATGATTTTTCTTTCGTTAATGGTATTTCAAGATGGTTTTTTAAATTTCAATTTTCCTATTTAATGTCTAAATAATAAATATTTCCATATTTTAAAAAATAATGTATTATTTTTCTCTACATAACGGATCTATATGTTTTTAATATACAGAATACAAATCACTATATAGTAATATTTTTTATATTAAAATGAATATATCACCAATTCTCATGGGGTAGTTAGTTATATTTGATTCTAATGAGTATATACACCCTATAATGTTTAGTTGGTATGAGAAAGTCAATACTTTTTATATGTAATACCAATATTGTTTTTGTATTTTCATATTGGTCATCCCAAAATATTGATATTGAAGCATGAGTTTATATTTCATGTGTTAGGGCCCATAGATTTGTTTGAATTCTATACATTGAAAATTGGTCTAGAATCGAAGAGATATACTCTTGATATTGGTATGTTCTTTACCATAGGTTAGTTAGCCAAGTGATATAACTCTTTCTTCTTGATAGTTTTTTGATATATGAGTATAACCCTGGAAATAGAGGGGTTATACAAGACATTTTTATTAATTATAATAAAAACTCATTCATATATTCATTACTTGATAGATAATAAATGTTAGTAATGTCAAATTGTGTCTTTGGACAGTCTTTGGAAAACCATAGAAATTATGGATGTGAGATTACAGGCAGTTCTTGACTGTGATACATTAGAGAAGACTATGAGGCATATTCACTTGTTGATTATGTTTGAGAGCCTAAAACTCAGAGTATATGACTCGTTTTTTAATGTTTTGAATTAGATAGTGGGGATACACTAGGTTTTATGCTTTCTTAGGTATGATATTTGATGGATATCGATGTAATTTGTATACTATAGTGAGACTTTTCTTAACTGTTTCATGATTGGTGTAAAATAGAGTAATCTTCCATGATAAATAATTAACATGTGAGATGTCGATAGTCTAGGATACCCCTTTGGATTGGGATCATAGTGTTTGGATAAGAATTATTATATTTATATTTACTATTAGTAATGTAATTTAGATGGTTGAGTGGTAATTCATAAGTGTTTTGGGGCTACCTAATGGTGACGATGGATAGGGATTGGTTATGGAATGTTTCACTTTCTTAGTATGATGTTTTGATTAAAATGTAAAATATTATTAGTCCCTTGATAACTATATGTTAATTAATACCTTAATAGGATGCTTATTATAATATTTGGGTCTATTATTTCTGAGTTTTCTCTAACTTCAAGGAGCTTGGTTGAGTTATTTGGATGGGGTTGATGGGTGATCACTCTTGGGGTGTTATAGGTTGTTAGATAACATGTAGAAGGGTAAAAATAAATTTTCATTATTTAAATAGAAATATAAACATAATAATGAAATGGTTATATACTCTATTTTATCATCCCATGAGACACTCTTAGTGTGGTTATCTTCATATTATCCAGAAGAAATTGGCGGGTTGTGGGATAAATCATAGAGGAGATGGTGTGTGTATAAAGTTTCAATAAGATGATAGAGTGGTCATGTCTGTTTTGATTATACATTAATGGTATGATCAGGTGGGTATGATGTATTAACATTGAATCAATTTGAAATATAGTAATAAAGAAAAAACATTTAGTGTAAAATTGATGTTTTTACTTAATATATATGACTGGTGATGAATTTTGGTGAGCCTCGATTGTGATAAGATTGGAACCGAGACATTGTAAAAATCATTAGTGGAATAGAGTGGATTCTACCATGGTTTTGATGTGATATCTATTTGATGGTGAGTGGAATCTCTTATTTTGATATCTATAAATTAGAATAATGTTTTTTATTTATAGATCAGTTATAGAAATTGAAAATGATTGCATAATGCCCCATGATATACTAAAACCCTAGTATGGGGATTTGATGATGGGTCCATTAGGTTATCATGAGAAAGGATTTTGAATATCAAGACTGGGATAGTAATGGGAAAAAGGTATTTTTATTACTTTTTGATCCTACATAATTAAAATATTGCAGTGTAAAGAACACCATTTAAGGTTTATAATTATAAACCCTCGTTTTAATTGATTTTTTAATGGATATTTCTTGTGAAGTGTTTAAAGAACCCAAATAATTACTAGATGTCGTTAAATCATAGATATTTTATCTATTTAGAAAAGATATATTTTCTTACTAAGAAAGTAAAAAATTAGTGTACTAATTTAGAGTGAGTAGAATTGGTCATTACAATTGGTAATTGCTTATTAAAAAATTCAGTATTTTGGTTGGTTTAGAGTTTTTGTCTATTAAATATTTTCACATAGGGGATAGTATGATAGTTAGTATTATTTGGTTATACATGAAGTTATGAGAATAGTCATGGCATGAGATATAGGCTTCTATTGAGAATGGTCAAGTGATTCTTGGTAACGATATCGAGTGACTAGTGGCCTTTCATAGACTAATAATATTAAAAAAACGAGTATGATGTTCCTGGCTACTAATTTCAAAAATTCCATCATTTATGGTGTAACCCCAATATGTTATTGAATTTATTCGATGATTTTGGGATTCAATGATAGACTTTAAGGGGAATTCAGTGCAGCATGGTATCATATGGAGTGTTTCGAGTGTAATTGATTATGATGATGTGAAATTAATAAAATAGTATAATTCATGAAATTATTGATGTCTTTAATGGATCATAATGTTATTTATATCGAGAATTGATTTATATATGGTTCAGGTGAGACAATAGAATGACTGTATCATTTTGTAGATTGGGAATTAGAGAGTGTATAACGTTTTGATGACTGGAATGGATTGTAAAGAAATCATGATGTGGTATCTCAATTATGATAAGTGTTATAGTGAGAATATTGTTACATTTGACACCAATATATGAGAGTGTGGTTAGAGAAGTTTTTGTTCCAAATGTTTTAGAACCTTGGAATATTTTCAATTTTTCAATTTGGGTAAAAAAATTCTATTGGTGTGCATCATTTAAATGATTAATTGGATGTTTATATGATGAAATTGTGTACGGAGTGTTCTCGAAGTTAGTTTTTATGAGATTGAAGAAGGATGTGGCATGGTATAATCAATTGTAACCCTAATGGATAACCACCAATGTTTTATTGACCCAGGTATTTGTGTTTCTCCACCAATCATTCTATTGGATGTCAAAGGGCATCCCACTGAACATCTTATAGATATTATAAACCCCATATAATTGTGGACAGTTTAGTATAGTCATACGCATTTTTGATGGACTCTTATATAGTGGTGTTTTCCATTCATCTAATAAAAAACAAGATATATTACCCTTTTTCTCATTACCTTATTCTTCTTCTATCATGGATCTGGATCATTCAATAGATATTTTTTTAACAATTGATGTAAAAATACACCCATTTCTTATATTTTTCTATTCTACCTTACATTATTACAATTTATATAATCTATTTGAGTATATGAAAAAAATTCCATTGATTCATGGTACAATAACACTAATAAGATATGTTTTTTGTTGGTATATATGAGATATGAAATTAGAAGGAAGAGAACATGTAATAAAACTTGATTTCCTTGGAGATAATCCACTTTTGGGGTTTTTTGATTTTTTTTAAATATTGAGATGATTTTAGTGAATTATGTGATATATAATGTTTAATATTGTTAATTTTTATTATTTTTAAGAATTTGGGGTGTGATCTACGCTCCATCACCTGAGAATTCATCATTAGAAGGTTGTGAGGTGAAGATTTCCTAATTTAGGCCAAATTACATAATTGTGTAATATTTTTATAAATGATTTATAATTTTTAAACAATTTATTAATGTGATTTAACAATTTATTTAGAGCCTTGAGACATATTGATAGTCAATATATGCTTAGAAATATAGGCTAGGAATGGGTAAATTGAAGTATCCATCATTTCAAATGGGTATTACACTATAATTGATGTGGGTTGTCCCTAATATTATAAATTTATATATATGTTCATATATTGGGTTCATTTTATGCATTTTTATTAGGGTTATAGTGACATGTGATGGAATCATAGATGATTTCTATCATATAAAGTGGGGATAATGTTTTTTTAGAATCATATTGATTCTTATAGTGCTATGTTCTTCTGTAATGTCCATAAATTCCTATATCACCAATGTGGAAGGCTTGGTAAATTTGAATTAGAACTCCAGGATGGTTTCCAATATTGATTTATGGATCTAATTACAAAGGGAGGACTTGTATTGGTATGTGATCTAATATATAGGGATGGATATGAGTGAGACTATGGAATCTGATGAGATTAACCATACATTGTAGGGAAATGTTTAGGAATGCGAATAAAAAATAATGGATTCAAATATGCATAGCTTATTTTTGAAGCACTGTGTATGAACTATTTCCATAAACATTATTTTGAACTCATGGATGATGATTTTCATTTCAACTATTTGAAGTGGTGATATTCTTATGAGTGGAGTGATGTGGGGTTTTCTTATCCTTAAAATGAATTTATGATCCATATGTGAAATCCTGATGTATTTTTTTTGAAATAGAACTATTTTATTGTTATGATTAATTCATGAATTAAACTTTTAATTCAACTTTAATATTATGTTTTCATTATATAACATGGCCTTAATGGAATGAAAATTGAATGGGATCCCATGTTTTATTGAGTGTTATTGGGATTAATATAGTTTTTATATCTATAAAAATCCTTGGTTGTGGTATCTTAGATAGATGACTGGGTTTGGCTAAAGTAATTCCCAAGGTGAATAATTGTTCACAATAGTTATGTTTATAGTAGGACTATGAATGTTTTTATGGGGATCATCAATTCACCGATTCTTATATTGTTATTTTTTGTGATAAATCATTCACTCATGTTTGTCATTATATGATTCATTGAAACCAGGACGAGGTGCTGTTCTAGTTAGTATATAATAATATAATTTCATGGATAAGAAACTCTACCCATTGATATTATTATGTTGATATGATGACAAATTTATTTTATTATAATTGGTGATATCTCTTTCATAATAAGTGATAACCCGTTCACATTATTTGATCGTACATGATAAAAAAATCACAATTGGTGATATCCCATTAACAATAGGTGATAACCCATTCACCTTATTATGTTGATTTCTAGGTAAGTTTATTTTATTATTATTGGTGATATCCCATTCACAATAGGTGACAACCCATTGACCATATTTGATAATTATGGATTATATCCCATTCACCATTGGTGATAACACACTCACTACTGTTATAGGACTTTGTAAAAACCTTTTAACATTACTTAATTATTATTGGTGTTATCCCATTTTGTGTTAATAAAAATATATTCATATTATTGGAATTTTATTAGGGACTAATTATTTACCATACATGAAAACAAATTAAACATATTTTATTATTATTAGTGATTTCCCATTCACCATATGTGATATCTCATGATGCTTTTTTATTTTCATTTGGGACAACCCCCTCACAATTGCTGATACTTCGTATGCCATATTTATTATTATAGTGATAACATATCCACTATAGTGTACAATATTGAAATAGTCCACTCACCTATGTTCTAATCATAATGATACACTATTAACATGTAATTGTATTATAGATATTTGATTTCCCATTCACCAATAATTTTATATTTGTATTGATGAATTGTTAACTAATGTAATTATTTGTGACACTATGTTCACTAAATTTTTATTGAGTGAGGTTATCACTTGTTCACTATCATAGTTGTAAAAATATTATGAGAGTACCACCCCATTTTGACACTTTCTAAACTTGGTATGATTTATTTTTCAATGTTGATTCATTATTACAAATTAATTTCAAAAATATATGCATGTTATGATTAGTACATCCATTTTATTTGACACATGCATTGATATATATCTGATTTTTATTTGTAGAATCATTCATTTCATACTGAGGTTCATTCTAAATTTTCATATTTTCACCTTTCTAGAAGTATATATTGATGATTAATATAGAGTCTAGGGCATAAAACATCGAATAAAATAACATGATATATATAAGATATTCAAGGTAATATTCAGAGAATAGATTTGGTACATTGGATAATGCTGAGTCAGGTTTGGTTTTATTTAAAATTTATTTTTTATACAAGATCAACACATTACGTAGCCTTTCACAAATTTATGATTTTATTAATTTCATGTGTATATTTTTTATATAATAGATATATAACTAATTATGGATATCATTAGACTTGAAATTCATTTAATGAAATTTTATTTTATTCCTTCTTTGATTTTTTCTATAATTTATCATTATCATTGTGATTATACTTATGGTAGAGTCTCCCCATTAGTTATTCACTAAGTCTCACAACTATTCAGAAGCCTTCTGTATATAAGGAGGTGTGAAAGAGGAAATTAAGACCTCTATAAAATATTGTAAAAATGGTGAGCAAGATGGTTGTGTAACACCCATCATAATAGATTAAAATTGAAAAACTCATTTATTGAGGATTACTATCCTATATTTCATAAAGTAAACTAAACATTTTCCCCCTTTTTGTATGTCATAAATTCTCAACATTCGTTTATGAATGGTGAGTATCATTCCCTTTTTACATGAAATTTAATTTTACACGCTTACCTTCAAACTACATGATGATTGATTCTTGATAACCTTGATCTGATGGAATCCTCTCTGATGTTCAATACAAACGTAATTATCACAAAATCATTTTAATTCTACTTAATACAAGGATATTCATAGAAAGAGACTCTCATTTTTATGAAACCATATGAAGAACATATTAGTTCTCTGGTACTCCCAAATGGTATTTACTATATCATTAATAGATTAACATAAACACCAATTTCAACATCTCTATCTTCCTAAATGAAGTAAAAATATCTATTATTTATTATAACATTGTTATATTTCCATAGTCTATAGGGATATCTTATTTTCAAAAAAATTTCTTTAAATTGGATTATAAATATTATTTCATCGTAAGATTCTTTTAAATGCTATTATAACATTTTATAGTATTTTAAACAACATTACACTATAAAATGCACATATTTCATTCTTTAATAGATTATAACTCCAACGTATGTTTTTAAAGTTGCCCTATAAGATAATAAACCATATAATATATTTTATTTTCCACCCACATGAATATAAAATCCCAAGTTACCATCACAAAATTCTTATGGGGGTATTAATTCAACGTGTACTTATCATATGGATTTAAACCACATGACCATTTCTTTATGTAGAATAAAATTATAATGATTCCCTCATGACCTAAAACACTATAGATTCTTCATATGGTGATTTATATCATAAGGTTTCATTATGTTTAACTAAAAAATATATAGATCCAAAAATAATATATATGAGGTGTATATAAATCCATGTCTTGTTGGCCAAATATAATTTCATTTATAGTATATTTTCATGGGAATATATATAAACCATCAATTAAATCAATGAAAATTTCACAATTTAATATAAAAGTAAAGTAATTAAACCATTTACGAAATGGTGTATTTGAGAAGATTGTTACAAGTATTGGTTAATCTATTAGAATGTCCCATAGTTGTTAACAAGATCATTTTTCACATCCTCTATACTAAAGAATACGAATTGATGTCTGATAAAAAATAACATAATGGAATATCATAAGTATATAATTTCATTAAATATGTGAAGTTAGTAATACTGTTTAACTATGTAGTTTATTTATCAGATAGTTATGAATTATTTTACTTGGTTTTATTGAGTGATGTATAATTAAAATAATATGATATCATATATTTAAAAAACTATAAAATATAAAAAATATAATATCTTTTCAGTCTATCTGTATTTTATTGATTATATAAAGAATATTTATATATAAATTTTAGTGTTTTTAAAGGAGTCTATTAATTTGAAAAATTATTTATGTTATATAAAAATATATAATATATCAATAAATAATATGTGATGGATATTGTAAAAAAATAAAACAATGATTTACACCTAAAAATATGACTATATGTTATACTAATTCTAAAAATATTTATCATATTAATGGATTTTGAAAACATGTTCTAATAAGCATATTTTGTTGGTCATATATATATACATATTTTTAATTAATAGGAATCAAATGAATTTAATATATTTGATGGTCCAATATGTATACAATATATAATATTATAAATTATGTTATTTTTATAATAGGGGTGATTTTTCTTACTAGAAACTAATAAAAAATCTCTCATTTAAACATTTATACATTAATAATTATTACAGTAACCTTGAGTGTAACGTCCCCAAAGGATAAAGGGTTAAATGACTAAATGATATAACTCATGTCAACAAGGTGCACCTTCCTTTTCAGGAGCCTACCTGATTAGAACTCCACAGTTAAGCGTGCTTGGCCTGGAGTAGAGATCAGGATGGGTGACCTTCTGGAAAGTTTCCCAGGGTGTGTGTGAGTGAGGACAAAGCACACTGGAAAGGACATGTGTTGGTCTGTGGGGACAATCATTAGTCAGATGACCCGTTCGGGCATGTGGGTGGACCCTAGGGCAGACCCCACATGTCTGCGGGGCAACTGGTGGTACCTGGTAGGCTAGAACCCGACTGTCATGTTAAGGCGGGGTGTCTATGATGTCACCGGGACCCGGTTGTCACATTTGGTATCAGAGGAGGAACCCAGCCTTAACTGCGGTGCACTACCTTGGTTGAGATATAGGGCCCACAACGAGGGCGTTTTTCTCTAGGGGGGGTGATTATAACATCCCCAAATGATAAAGGGTTAAATGACTAAATGATATGACTCATGTCAACAAGGTGCACCTTACTTTTCGGGAGCCTACCTGATTAGAAATCCATAGTTAAGTGTGCTTGGCCTGGAGTAGAGATCAGTATGGGTGAACTTCAACGAGCCAGGTATGGATTTAGCGCGCTTCTTGAAAACACCTCGACAGAATCACTGTAAGTGGCCCAGAAGTCCACATGTGTGGTAGGGTTTTGGAGAATTTGGGCACATTAGCCTCTTGTGCCCCCGCTTACCGCACTGGTGACAGATCAAAGCATTGTGCTGTGCTGGTACCTGGTAGGCTAGAACCCGACGACCATGTTAAGGCGGGGTGTCTATACTGTCACCAGGACCCGGTTGTCACATTTGGTATCAGAGGAGGAACCCAACCTTAATTGTGGTGCACTTCCTGGGTTGAGATGTAGGGCCCACAATGAGGGTGTTGTGCTCTAAAGGGGTGGTGATTGTAACATCCCAAAATGAGAAAGGGTTAAATGGATAAATGATATGACTCATGTCAACAAGGTGCACCTTCCTTTTCGGGAGCCTACCTGATTAGAAATCCATAGTTAAGCGTGCTTGGCCTGGAGTAGAGATCAGGATGGGTGAACTTCAAAGAGCCAGGTATGGATATAGCGCGCTTCTTGAAAACACCTCGACAGAATCGTTGTAAGTGGCCAGACATCCACAGGTGTGGCAGGGTTTCAGAGCATTTGGGCACATCATCCTCTTGTGCCCCCGCTTACCGCACTGGTGACAGATCAAAGCATTGTGCTATGAGGGGGGGGGGGTGATTGTAACATCCCCAAATGATAAAGGGTTAAATGAATAAATGATATGACTCATGTCAACAAGGTGGACCTTCCTTTTTGGGAGCCTACCTGATTAGAACTCCACTGTTAAGTATGTTTGGCCTGGTGTAGAGATCAGGATGGGTGACCTTCAACGAGGCAGGTATGTCTTTAGCGTGCTTCTTGGAAACACCTCGACATAATCACTGTAAGTGGCCCAGACATCCACATGTGTGGCAGGGTTTCGGAGCATTCGGGCACATCGACCTCTTGTGCCCCCTCTTACCGCACCGGTGACAGATCAAAGCATTGTGATGCGAGGAAGACGACTGATGGTCTGAAGGCCTCTTGATTCCTCTACAAGTTACACCACTATCATGCAGCATCTCATTCTTCTTATCGTTGTCTTCTACACTACTCTCCAAAGATGGAGGAGGATTCGTCACCTTATGTCCTCCTGCTAACTCAGCTTCGATGAGGAAAGCTTTTCTCACCACATCAGGAATATTGATCACGTTGAATTCTCCCACCTTCGACTGCAGCTTAGGACATAAACCAAGCTCAAAATGTCGAGCTTTCATGGGATCATTTCCAACATACCCCGGTTCATACGGAGCCAGGTCCAGGAAACGACGAAAGAATTCCAACACCGATCCGACACCTTTCTGGAGACCGCACAACTCCATCCTCTTCCTCACCTTTGTCACATCATAGAAGTACTTTTGGATGAATGACGACTTGATGAACTCCCAAGTGAGATCTTTCCAAGGTTCATTTTGAGACACAGACTTCCACCATTTCTAGGTTGGACCTTCAAGCATAATGGTAGCCAACTTCACCTTTAACGACTCGGGCAACCCAATGAATCTGAACATCCTCTCAATATTCCGTAACCACTCCTCTGCATGAAGAGGATCTGTCTGCCCATAAAAGAGGGGAGGGTTCAACTTCCGAAACATGAGGACGTAGTACATGGGATGATCAACTGGAGGATTTTCTAAGGATGCACCACCTCAAGTTGCACCTTGGGCATCCATCAAAACTTCGTAGGGGAGAACACTAAGGAACAAGAAAACAAGAAGATGGGTCAAACATGGTCATTGTCATTTCAAATACCAAAAAAACACTTTTGAAAACAATTTTTTTTTCAGAAATAAGTAAAATTCAGATGATACACTAGAGGGAAACTTGTGATGATGGGTGACTCGACCATATGGTTGGTGGCCATATGCTAGTCACACCACCATCACTGAGAGAATTTTAGGGTAAAGTCTCTGGTTCCACATGGCTTGTTAGACCATGCGAGGTCACAGAGGTCACTTGCCCAACTCTCATTTCATTTCCCAATACCAAACCAACCATAAGAATCAAAATATATCGACAACTCAAACATCCCATGGTAACCCGAGGTTCAGAATAAGCAAGGGTCCATGACCTCCTTCTCGTTCGTATGCCTTGAGTTCCGATAACCATACACCTTCTACCATGAAAATACCAGATAGCAATGGGCGCTCTGAAAGACAATTTTCTCTTAGGAGCCGACCTGCTCTGATACTATTTTGTCAGGAACCAGCCCAGGTCGACCCTGAACCGATCACCCGAGCCGGTGACATGACCCGAGAGGCATTCCCGATCATACCGGGCTGGTGACAAGCGCCAGGGCATCAATAGAGGACAAGGTGGAATGATTTTTCCCAGTAAAAATAAATTAATAAATAAATAAGTAAGACAACGGATGGAAAATAAATGACACGAAAAAGGAAAAACGACCAAGAAAAACAGACTAACCTCATCTCGACCAAAAACTCTTGCGACCCCGAGAGTCGCTAACCAGTTCACAACCGACTCTCACTAACAGTGAGCGAGCTTGAGCCAAACCTACAGCAAAACTAAAAACAGGAAAACACTATAGGCATGAGTACTAAAACTCAGTAGGTAGGCCTGACTAATTCTATTCCCAATGCACATACCATTAAATAATGAATTTATCAATTCCAGGTTTGAACTAAATTATATAAAATATTGGTTCTTCACACATACACATTTTCATTTATAAAAATAGTATCAGTCCATTGCCCGTTATAATTTGAAAACAATTTTTTAAACGTTGAAAGGAACAGGTGCTTAGAATTTTTTTAAAAAAATTCTTTTATGAACAATTAGAAAACCAAACACTAGTTATTAGACAAAAAGGAAAACTACACACAACACACAATACACACCAAAGGAAATGGAAAAAGTAGCACACAGGGGCCTGCAACCGAACTACACCTCTCAACTGTCCAACACATGCAAATAAACACTAATAGAAACATGGGTCAAACCTAGGAGATCGTGAACAATATAGAACGTACTATACATGTGACCCATCCTGAAGTCATTCCCTAACTCGATGACGTCATAACACCCTAACGCCCGGCAAAGCCCTGCATGGACTAACCGAGGGGCCCAATCCCCATATTAGTAATAACTTAGTATTCCCCTGCTATGGGGTAACTAGCTAGGGAATAATCTAAACTAGTGCAGCAATCGTTCTCAGAAGATTCACTCACTATGCCAGGTTCCCATGTCAACACATGCAATACACAGGGGTGCGTCCACAATGTAAATAAAGAATTAAAAATGCACTAACATCACATATAGATCACACAATCAACGCACGCAAAAGATCACCCCAGAGTGGGTTTTCCAAAATAATTAATTTTATTAAAGTGCCAAATGGGCCTTCACAAATTTTAAAGAAAAACCTCATTTCTTGAGAAAACCCAAAACCATTGTTCGGAAGAAAGCATATATCTTTAAAACTAGAAGTACATTTGAAAATACTTGAATTATGTTTAAAGTCCAAATGGGCATTCTTTCAATACTGGGTTTCCTCTCATCAATAAAATGTTTCAAGTGTTCGGTATAAAATAAACGGCTCTTTTCACACCAAATATTCATTTAAAAATTTATTATCTTATATTATTTCTAATTCATTAAAAATTAATAAAACAACAAGAAATTAATAAATTCTAAATCTTATGGTACGTGCAGTGGGGGGCCTACCTCAACTCACAGCTCGAACAAGTTGGCACGTTGCGCCTTACACAGGCGCGTAAGCACGCGCAAGCCGACGTAGCCTGCAGTACCGCGAAAATACATCGTTGATGTGCTACAACAGCTGAATAAATAAATAAAAACATAGACTCACAATAAACCAACGAAGAAGCATAAAAAAATGTCACCTCGTCGTGGAGCCGCGCTTGACCAACAGGGTCGCACGAAAGGGTGAATGGTCGGGTGCGGTGCCGCAATGCACTAGAAAGGTCACCAACGTCGTCAACAGCGGCGCAAAGACTCGTGCGGCTGCCGACAGAGATGGTCGAAGTAGCTGGGGGTTGCAATTCATCACGTGATGATTGAGGGATGAAAAAGGGGTCGCGCAATAGTCATATGGCAGCGACGCGCACTAGAAAGGAGGATCGCAGGCCGAGAAAACGTGCACGTCACACCGGCGGGGGCTGTCCAAATAGCGGGTGTGAAGCGGGGGTGCGCCGGAGGGTGCAGATGCATAGGGGAGTCGGCTGTGAGGTTGGTGAGAGGCCTGGCCAGCAGGGAGGGAACGTGGAGGTATGAGACAAGGCGTGCGACACGATGCAGGGTAGGCCGAGGGGTGAGCATGAGTCGGACGGAGGCTCGACCAGAGTTGTGCGCACACCGGGCAGAAGGGGGGTCTGGACTGAAGAATAGGCACGCCAGCAGGGGGAGCAGCTGGAGAAGGGATGTTACAAGGGGGTCACCAGACTGGGCACAACCGGGAGAAGTTCGTGCCGCACGAAGAGAAGAAGGAGGGGGTCCTGCAAGAGGCACGGCTGGAGGGGAGCGCTGGGTCACGTCTTGGAGTGGCTGAAGGAGGGGCACCGGCTACTGGTTGTGCTCTGGTGCAGAACCAGAGTTTTGTGTTAGTGTGGATCTACCAATTGGAGGCGCTTATAATTTTGGGGTGAGTGACACTTACAAAGTTTTTTCTTGGGTCTAGGTCTTGTTGTTGCTTCCCGGGGACGGGAAGCATTATGGTGGGGAGAATTGTCATGCCCCGACCTTTCCGTAATTTTTTTTCTTGGTTTTAAAAATTTATGTCGAGGTTTGGGTTGAACACAGAACAATAATTTTTATTTTCTTATCAAAAATGTGTGTTTTTGAATTGACGTCATGGAGCGCACGGGTGGAGCGCGTTTCGGAAACCCAGCGCGGCTTCGCGCCATGCAGCGACACTGTCCGCGGGTCATCAGAAAAAAAATTAAACGAATAAGATTTTGTTTTTATTTATTTATTTATTGTGGTTATGGGTAATAATTTTAATTATTATTATTTTATAATTGAGGTTATCATTATTATTATGATTATGATTATGATTATGATTATTATGATTATTATTATTTTATTATTTATTTACTTGTACTTTTATTTTATTCTTTCGTTTTATATATTCTTATTTCTATTATTTTATTCCACGTGGCTATCCCCCACACTTTCCTTCTTCTTCTTCCTTTTCCTCCTCCCCTTCTTCTTCCCGTAGCAGCGCGCCTCCTTGCTGTTCCGCCTCCTATGCGGCTCCCTCCCACCTAGTTCGTTCCCCAGCCACAGTGTCCCCTACCTTCTTCGGCTCCCTCACACCCTGCCTCGCCTACGCCTTCCGCCAAACCAGCCGGCTCCCTGTCGGCTCCCCACGCAATGCCAGCCTTAGAGCGACGCCCCATGGCTTCAGCGCTCCAGAAACGCCCTCTCGCACCCCTCCGCACTGCACCGCCTCACGATACCCACTCCTGCTTTCGCACACAACAGTTCTTCATGTCCGCCGCAATGCACCGCTGCACGGTGCCCTCTCCTGCTCCCGCTGGCCTCCCTCCTCTTACGCGCAAACTGCAGCCATAGCCCTTCTTCCCAGCGCCGCTTCCCACTCCGCATCCCAGCCACCCTCCAAATCTAGATTCCTGCTCGCACCCCCTTATTCTCCTCGCGCACCAGCAGCATCACCTCTTCCACCGGTGCGCCACTGCATAGTAGGATGTTCGGCCTCCGACGCACCCACCTTCTGCACCAGAGCACAACTAGTAGCTGGTGCCCCTCCTAAATCCACTCCCAGACGCGACCCAGCGCTCCCCTCCAGTCGTGCCTCCTGCAGGACCCCCTCCCTCTTCTCTTCGTGCGGCTCGAACTTCTCCCGGTTGCACCCAGTCTGGTGACCCCCCATGCAACAGCCCATCTCCAGCTGCTCCCCCCTGCCGGCGTGCATAGTCTCCAGTCCAGACCCCCCTTCTACCCGGTATGGGCACAACTCTGGTCGAGCCTCTGTCCGGCTCATTCTCACCCCTCGGCCTGCCCTCCACCCTGTCATGTGCCCCGCCTCATACCGCCGCATGCCCTCCCTACTGGCCAGGCCCCTCACCATCCTCGCAGCCGACTCCCCCATGCATCTGCCCCCTCCGGTGCTTCCCCTCTTCTCACCCGCTATCTGGCCAGCCCCCGCCGGTGCGACGTGCATGTTTTTCCAGCCTGCGATCCTCCTTTCCAGTGCGCGTCGCTGCCTTACGACTGTCGCGCGACCCCTTTGTCATCCCTCGATCATCGTGTGACACATCACAACCCCCAGCTTCTTCAACCAGGTGTGTCGTCCGCCGCACGAGTCTTTTCGTCGCCATTAACGATGTTGGTGACCATTCCAGTGCACCGCGGCCCCACGCCCGACAATTCACCCTTTCGTACGACCCTGTTGGTCAAGCAAGGCTCCGTGACGAGGTGACGTTTTTATGCTTCTTCGTTGGTTTATTGTGAGTTTGTGTTTTTATTTATTTTTACGGGTGTTGCAGCACATTGACGATGTATTGCCGCGGTACTGCAGGCGACGTTAGCTTGCGCGTGCTTACGCGCCTATGCAAGGCGCAACACGCCAATGTGTTCAAGCTATTAGATGAGGTAGGTCCCCCACTGCACTTACCATTAGATTTAGAATTTATTAATTTCTTGTTGATTTATTAATTTTTTATGAATTAGAAATAATATAAGATAATAAATTTTTAAATGATTATTTTGTGTGAAAAGAGCCGTTTATTTTATACCGAACACTTGAAACATTTTATTGATGAGCGGACACCCAGTATTGAAAGAATTCCCATTTGGAATTTAAAAATAATTCAAGGAATTTCAAATGTACATTTAGTTTTAAAGATATATACTTTCTTCTGAACAATGGTTTTGGGTTTTCTCGAGAAATGAGGTTCTTCTTTAAAATTTGTGAAGGCCCGTTTGGCACTTTAATAAAATAAATTATTTTTCAAAACCCACTCAAGGGTGATCTTTGGCGTGTCTTGATTGCATGATCTGTATGTGATGTTAGTGCATTGTGATTTCTTGATTTACATTGTGGACGCACCCCTATGTATTGCATGTGTTGACATGGGAACCTGACCTAGTGAGTGAATCTTTTGAGAATGATTGCTGCACAAGTTTAGATTGCGCACTAGCTAGTGGCCCCGTAGCAGGGGAATGCTGATTTATTGATGCTATGGGGATTGGGCCCCTCGGTTAGGCCATGGAGGGCTATCCCGGGCGTTAGGGCGTTATGACATCATCGAGTTAGGGCATGCCTTCAGGATGAGTCACATGTATAGTATGTTCTGGATTGTTCACGATCTCCTAGGTTTGAACCATGTCTCTATTAGTGTTTATTTTCATGTGTTGGACGGTTGAGAGGTCTAGTTCGGTTGGTGGCCACTGTGTGCTACTTTTTCCATTTCCCATGGTGTGTGTTCTTTGTTGTGTGTAGTTTTCCTTTTTGGCTAATAACTAAAGATTGGTTTTCTAATTGTTCAGAAAAGAAATGTTTTAAAAAATGCTATGCACATGTTCCTTTCAACATTTAAAAAATTGTTTTCAAATTATAACGGGCAATGGACTGATACTTGTTTTAGAAATGAAAACGTGTATGTGTGAAGAACCAATATTTTATGTAATTTAGTTCAAACCTGGAATTGATAAATTCTTTATTTAATGTTATGTGCATTGGGAATAGAATTAATTGGGGCTACCTACTGTGTCTTAATACTCATGCCTATAGTGTTTTCCTTTTTTTAGTTTTGCTGCAGGTTTGGCTCGAGCTCGCTCACCGTTACTGAGAGTTGGTTGTGGACTAGTTAGCGACTCTCGGGGTCGCAAGAGTTTTTGGTCGAGATGAGGTTAGTGTGTTTTTGTTGGTCGTTTTTCCTTTTTCGTGTCATTTATTTTCCATCTACTGTTTTACTTATTTATTTATTTATTTATTTTTACTGGGCGAAATCGTTCCCACCTGTCCTCTATTGATGCCCTGGTGCTTTTCGCCAGCCCGGGAGGATCGAGAACGCCTCTCGGGTCATGTCGCGAACCGGCTCGTGTGATCGGTTCAGGGTCGACCCGGGTTGGTTCGTGACATTGAGTATAAGCTAATTATATTTTGGATGTGTGTGTTTATAATAAGTTGATAAGACATTATACATCATGATTGTATCCCCCTATATAATTGGTATTTATTTTGGACCTAGATTGTGATAGATATAGGAGATATTTTACCATTACAATATTTTTAAATGTGATGTTCTTATCAATTATGTTTATTGACATGAGATATACTTATCTACTAATAAGAATTATTGGAGATGTCCTCATTACCCTTTTTAGTATTTAATCAAATAATTGAGAATTTATGACTAGGAATATACAATATTAACATATTATGTGTCTCATGGTCACTCAATGTTTTAGAAAATGGGACTATATGATTATGAATGATAAATGAGATATATTAGGTAGAAAAATGTATGGAGATGTATGATTTTATAGAGATTATATAATATGAATTTGTATGTTTATATGAATTAACTCCTTAATAGAGGTCACTCATTCATTAGAAATATGGACTGTGAAATCCATAGTAATTTTCAGAATTTTAAAGAAACATGGGTTACACAATGATGTTTTATGAAATTGGATACGTTTTTTTCAATGACTTAGTCCAAAAAAATGATATTTTAATGATTGATATTAAAAAATGAATATTTAATATATTTTTTAAAATTTCAAATATAATGTGACATCATGTAAATGATCATAGTGTCACCTATTTCTTAATGTATGTAAAAAATTAAGATAATTAATCATTAAATAAATATCATAGCATTATAAATAACTTCTCTCTATGGTCTGTTTTATTGTAAATCATCTCATGGTTAAGGTCACAACATCATTACTATGTGAATAAAAATACATAAATTAAAAGACAATGCATGAATAATGTTACTTCCCCTATATATGTTATCATATATTGGTTATAAAATCATGGTATTATTAATAGATTTTTATTACATATTATGAAAATATTAAAGATTTAAATTACTTTTTATTATTCTACCGACTTTTGTAAATTGATTATAATTTTATGACATAAAATAAAAATTTTGAATCATTTAAAATAATGAAAAAATATTAAGAAAAAAACTCTAAATCATATCGAATATTATTGGAGAATAAAAAAGAAAATCTATCAAACCTATAAAAGAAGACTGAGAAAAGGAAATGGTTCTAAAAGATTGTTTCATGAAAACCAGATCATTTATTGAGAATGTTTTTTTATTCTCTTTAACGTAAAGGGATTAGTTGAAAAATATTTTGGGAGATATCCTTTAATTTATTAGGACATTTACATAACCCGTATAAACATTTGATGGATGAATTTTGTGGGTTTCTTAAAACAGTGCTTCCTAAATAATGTGTGAAAATAAATCCTGGCGACATCAGTGAAATATGTTATTATTTAATTGGATTCATACATTTAATTTTAAAAAAAAGTTAGATCTTGTCAAAAATGATTTAATAGTTACTTAAACTATATTTAGATAAGTGGTTTCCATATTAAGACCAAAAGGTGGGTCATTATATATTTTCTTGATGTTAGATAAGGTAACCAATGTGAGGTGTTATAATTTCTAGGGACCCATTTTATGATGATTTTTTTTGTTATCTACATATATTATATATTACCTTTATAATTAGTGAGTGTTCTAGGATTTATTTATGTGTACCGATAGAGGTTGTTGAATTTATTTGACTATGTCTTGGAAATTTGTTTTGACTTTTACAATCATAGTGGTATTTGTATAATCTATCAATATTGTTACAGTTGGAGGATTGAGATTGGTTATAGTTAGTATGTCTATACTATCCCATTATTTTAATATCTATTTTGAATCATTTAGGAGATATTTGAGAAAATGATAGAAAATGATGGCTTATAAGTTAGTAGATATATCATGAAGTATTTGAGTTGACATGTACATATTTGTTCTATATTGACTTGTTTGTATTTCTTTTTCATTAAGGATTCTTCATTTTTATTTTTCCACTAATTGTAATTAAAACGATTTTGTCTGTAAAACCTTTATGCATTGATATAAATAACAATTACATCAGGATTTTAATTATTTAAATATTTTATCTCACTCTTTCTTGTTTTATATCTTTAATATAATTATAATTTAAATGTCACATATTTTTGGTTGATTTATACGCTATGTTCATAATGTGAGCCCATTCATTATTTTTTGTGGGCCTCAGGGTTTATACAATATTTTATTGTTTATTTAGGGATGGGTCTCAGTATGTTCAGTTCATAACACAATTAATATATATAAATATATACAGGTTTTATTTTTTAAATCATCTCATTGTTTTATTCTAAAAATAATCTATAATTTATGATACTATATTATTTAATGAGGTGTAGACAATTTATGACATGATAATTTTCAAAAAAAATTATAAATAGAAGTTTTTAATTTTATTGTGCACTTGAAAAGTTTTTATATGTTATCCCCCTACAACTACATGTGACTCTATGTGCTCTAACCCTTTTGAATAATGGAATTTTATCCAACTTTGGAGTTAAAAATTTTAATCCACTAACTTTAGAACTATACAAGAATAATAAAATTAATAAATGAAACAACTAGACATTTAAAAAATAATAAATAAGACGAATCAACAAAATAACTAAAAATAAATAAATTATTATAATTGAATAACATAAATGAAGAATTAAATAATTTTTTTAAACATAAATATATTATTTTGAAAAATGAAAAACAATAACTATGAAACACAAAACATAATATAATTACTAAAAACATAAATATAACAACATATTGTATGTAAAAATTAATAAATACCTATATAATAAAAACAATATAATAACTTACATTAAACACAATAACTAAAAAATATCTATATATTAATAGAAATCATTAATAAACTTTAATATAATAGAAACCATCAATATAATAAAAATAAATTAGAATATGTTCATAGAAATAAATGATAACCGTAATATGATTTTTTTATAATTTCAATGACAACCCTCATAATATATCATTTTTTCTATGTATATTTTTTTGTGATTAAATTTATTTTCAAATATGACATAAATCAATATTAGGTGTCTAAAATAATAGTTTTTCATGATAAGTTTCTTTATAAATACAATGTAATATTTTTTAAATCATTTATTTGAATAGGAATAATTTAACATAAATAATATAATGTGACACAGTTATTCACAAAAAAATGTCATCATAATAAAAAAATGGTTATTGATGAACATCATTATAATTTCAGTGATCTATTACAAATTATTTGATAGTATAGGTTTTTTCATTCTAAAAAAATTATTTTTGATATATTTCGGTAATGTAATTATAAAATTATAAGTGATTGTTTTTATACATCCCAAATAATCCATAAAAAGAAAAGAATATATAAACATGTTATCATATTTTATAGAAATATTAATACTATTTAGATCATTTATTTTCTTAGAGATATCTACCTTATATAAACCCTGGTAAATTATTTCTAGTATATCATTCGTTAATTTTTGAATTTTTTGTGATGGATGTAGGTTACCAATTACAATGTATTGATATCTCCTTACACGCCATTTTTCAGGTAGATTAACTCTATATAGTGGTGATTTTATCAAAAAACCACAACACAATTACTCAACATAGTGATTTTATTACTCAATAAATGATTATAATCTAACAAATTATTACACACTAGTCAATAATGTGGGGGAATTTATTTTCCATTAAAATGTTTTCACATATCTCTAATCAATGTTTGAGTCATGTTCTATTTCAGGTATCCAGTTTCTCTATGGTGTTGTTTAATCCAACAAAAAAATTCTAATAAATCTGTCATTGTTCTTTATAAAATTATCTATAACCAAAAATACTGATTATTTTTACCAAATTACTTCATTTAATCATTTCATGTTCCTTGTGGTAATTAGATAAATAACGAGGGGATTATTAAAAACTTGTTTATATTGCTTCCCTAGTTTGGAAGTGGTGATATAAATTAATATCTTGAGGGACACAAATATTCATATTGTCCATTCGATATAAGAATTTGGTTACCAAATATATCATATGGTATTATGCATACAGATACTAAGAGATGATAATAACAAGAAAAAACCATTTAATGATTCTTTGTCAATAATAATGGTTATTATGATTGTTATTATTATTTTGGTGTTGGTTCTTGAAAATTGGTGCATATACTAGTCCCAAAAACAAAATCATGATTTTTTCTAATTTCAAACAACTTATTATTTAGTATTTTTGAAAGTGGTTTTTTATTTACCAGAAATATTTTTAATGTAATAATCTTTCAAAAATAATAATTATATTTATCTTTGGTAATTTTTTTAAAATTTTATTTGTGCTCGTTTGGTCCAACGTAACATGCTTATACTACACGATGGCCCAACCCACCATGCACCCATTAGCCTTTACCCCAAGCACAACCCTTCTGACCTTGCGTACACCCTCCAAGTCCAACAGCCCAAATCCCCATTGTCTCCCCACCCACCCTCAATGAGGCCAACCTTAAAATATTATCTTTATATTTTAAGATCAGGGAATTAAATCCCATGCATCACTATTTTTATCCAATTTTCATAGTACATGCTTGGGAATATACACTTATTATATATTTTTATTTTTATATTTTTATATTTTTTTCTGTACTTATAAATTTATATATATTTATATGTTTCTATGTGTATGTGTGTGTATCACATATATGTTAAAAATTATTAATATAAAAATATTAAAATACTATTAATAATTTATAATTAATGTATATTTAGTTTTTAATTAGTAATATTTCATAATGTGTTAATAGTAATTATTACATTTATACTTACTAATTATTGACTATATATACTCATATATTTATATTAATCTATACACACACACACACACACACAGATATATATATATATATATATATGCTTACATATATATTTATATATAAGAATTCCAGTATGTATGTATATATGTATAATAGGTAATGGTTAGTTAGAAATTCTTTAATTATTACTAATTATTAATTAGTAGGGTATTTTTGAAATAAAAAAAAGGTAAAATTATTTAAATTTAAAAATTTAAATATTGTAATATCATTTATAATTACTAGAAAAAAATTATATTCGAATTATTTCAAACATATATATTAATAATTAATTAAAAATTATAAACATATAATTTGAAATAATAATTTAGTTGTTATTATTATTTACTATATTTGTAATTATTCATTACTCATTTTATGTTATTAAAAATATATTTTTTATATTTTTCAAGTTACTAAAATTTAACATTTAAAAAATGTTTTCAAACCCATCAATAAATGATAACACTCTATGCTAAAAGAAATAAACCCATCGCTAAATAAAAATATTAGTTTTTGTTGTCAGAACTTATTCTATAATTGATTATTAAATGTAAAAGCCTCCATGAAATAGTAAAATAATTTATTAGAAAACACTACTAATGAACATTTATATCATACATTTAGCATCATATTTCAAAACCCATCATAATGAGGTTTTTTATAGTTAATAAATATATAATATTTATTAGCACATAGAGGGTAGGTGTTCAAAGAAAAATGATTGTAAAAATAGTGAATGAAGAATATCCAACCTGAAAGGATTGAGAAGGGTGTAACATACTGCACTAAACCATCAGGTTCGAGATGTAATTCCACATAATGTCATGTTCACCTCCCCTTACATAAAAGGCTTACAACAACAAAAGATGGTATGAGTCACTCAATTTGGATACATTGTCCTATGTATCATGAATTCGAAAAAATAAGAATAATTTCTTGATAAAAACTAATCAGATTAATCAAGTGAAAACATAAAAATGGAATAAATTTTATAAAATAACTAATAGTTTCCCAAAGTTATAGTTTGAAAAATATTATGAAACACCATTTTCTAGATAAATAAATAGTGGGTCTTCTAGAGTTGGTCCTGATCCACTACCAGCTTTATATTACTTTTCATAGGTATCCTTTAATGGTTCATTTTCCTTCATTTCGTCTCTAGTCATAAAATTTACCATCTCACTGAAATTATTGTGTAAATTATGAGTACAGGACGCAGTATGACACCGTCAATGCATCATTACCATAAGTGAAAATAAATAATAACATTGTATATCATGAAAGAAATAAATTCACTAATTAATATATAAATATAATTTTTTTATTCACCATGCACTAACTAAGACATTGTGAACCCAATCCCCACCTTCTTCAGTATGTTATCGCTACGGTTGTCAGATATGCCAAAAATTATTTCTTATATAGTAACATTGCTCACCGAACTTGGATGGTGGGTGTCATCAAGAATGAAACAAATTTTACCTTGTCAATCCCAATCAGATATCCTTTAAACACCCATGGCCCAAGATCATGGGGGATCATACTATTACATTCTACTATGGCACTTATGCACATCCCTCTTCAGGGATAGTCACACCCCCCTGTAATGATTTTTTTATTTCATTTAGTTAGTTAAGAATCCACTTATTAAAATCCTTTTATAGGGATTTACATTCCCACCTTTAATGATGTTATTAAAATATTGCACCAATGTCAATGCTCTACTTAATCATCTCGTTACCTAGAGCACAGTTCCACTAGATATGGAACAATTCAAAAATAAATGTTTTATTAGAGAATGATTAAGAATGTAATGACCCACCAATTATCATTGACTTTAGAGTACCATGAGTCATTACTTGGCCTTAAGTGACATCCCCAAGGCGCCATAGGCTGGAAATAAATGCATAAGGGTCTCAAGTACAAGCGGGGATGATTTACCCTTTAAGAAATAAACCCATAAACCAACCATAACCAAACATTCACTATATGATTCATGAACAAATAAAAGACAAAATAAAAAATCTTCATTTACGTAAAACCACATCATAGTATAGAATAGTGGAAGGCGAAACCATGTATCAAATTGCAGAATTGATAAACAACTCAAGACACTCAAAAGACACTAACACTCCATTCTCCAAAAGCTCCAAGTTCCACAACATCTCCCAAGCATCACCACGAGCCACTAGCAATAAGATGTGTTACCTTTAACTGTGTCCCGGAACACGAAATCTGCAAAAGAACAAACATGACAATGTATGGGTGAGTATAATACTCAGTAGTTTTTCCCCAATGACTTCCTACTCACACCACTAGGATAGAAGAGTTAGCCATAATTATATACAAATAGTTTATAGAAATAATTTTCTCAAAAGCAGTTTATAACTAAATATAAACATGTTTCCAAAACCATTCATACTCAAAAGCATCCAAGTTCAAGTGAAATCAATTTTCGAACAAGTTATTTTTCCAGAAAAAGAAATAACCAAATCGAATTTCGAACCATTTCACAAACATCCCGTTTTGGCATACCCAACCATTTCACAACCCGTGAAATCAACCATGCATTCTTCCTTATGACAGTTACATACTCATGAGCGGTTTCTTATAGATCTACCAAGTCATCACAATTTAATTGTTTCCCAAGTTCCATTACACCTTTAACACCGAGCACAAGGTCATATTTCAAACAATCCTCATACATATAGTTACCATTGTTCCATTAAACATTTGGCACCAAGCACAAGGTCATATTTCAACCAAGCCTCACATATGCAACATGAACACACACCACATATTCTCAACGGTCATGCCAAAACACCCTATTAGTAAAAACACCATTTTATTGAAAACCATTTCATTATCTTACCATTTTAATTCCAAACCATTTCAATAAAACTCCCTTTTTTATTGAAAACCAAATCCATCAAAATCATTTCAATCTCAAACCATTTCAATAAAACGTCCTTTTTATTGAAATCCAATTTTTCATCAAACCATTTACAATTACAACAATCATAATTTATAATCAAAATTTTAAATTCAAGAAGCCATATCACTTTACACAACAATTCAACAAGATTTCACATTTTCATTAAAACCATAAATCACCACTAAAGAAGATTTATTCCATTCTTTTCATAATCAAAACCATTCAAATATACCAGTTTGAAACTAAACCAATCAATTCTAACATGCGGAGTCGAGATTGAATCCTCCTTCCACAAGAAATTAGGAAAAACCAACCAACGGACGAAGAATGCCAATAAAACCGAGTCAAATACTCCCTAAAACCTCCTTAGATTCCTTCACCTAGTACCAAAGAAACCAAAAACTAACTTAAAAGTCATCCACTACCTTAGATATACCCACCTTGTGTGTATATCTCAGGATCCATTAAGGGGGGGAAGAAGGATATCTATGAAAACTAAAGGAAACAAGACTTACCTTCATCAACCGTCCTCTAAACACCAAGGCAAACCTCTGAATCGCTTCCAAAACGCCGGGTAAGTGTTCTCCCACCTTCCCTAGAGAAAAATCCTGATTTAGGGCTATCTAGGAGAAAAAATGTGTGGGATTAATTATAAAATGGATTAGATCCTTAAAAATAAGATCTAAGATGACTCTTCCCATGGTTAGTCCGCACTGTTAGTCAAACCGTGTGCTAACTGTGCAGTAGTCACT
The DNA here is from genome assembly GCA_963277665.1 of Viscum album. Taxonomy (NCBI): domain Eukaryota; kingdom Viridiplantae; phylum Streptophyta; class Magnoliopsida; order Santalales; family Viscaceae; genus Viscum; species Viscum album. The sequence continues at coordinate 809,872,034 of OY728122.1, read as the reverse complement.
ACATGGAAGGGGCGCTCCGCACGGCCTCCTCCCATGGTTTTTCCAAACCCTGTGCACACCGTGCGGTCTCCACTGTCCAAATTGACCACCACTAGTACGGCTTCCGCATGGTTTGTGAAAACCATGCGAATCCCGTGCGTCACCAATTTTTTTCCCTTTAACCCTTTAAAAGTCTCCAAACATTCCCAACCATTTCTCACATACTTAATGTACATAAATATCATAAAAAAGGGTTACCTACCAGAAATCGGGGGTACTAAATTCTCCCCACCATTGGCCTTTCCATCCCTGGATAGTAGAAAACCATCACTTTCCTAAAAGAGTTATGGCCACTGCTCTTCCATTTCATTCTCGCATTCCCTAGTCTCTTCTTAAATCTGACCATGCTGCCATAAAACACACACTAGAACGATGCTTTTTCCACGCAATAAATTATCCTTCCTAACCACAATCCAAACCGGAATATGTACCGATGAAGCATCCGGCTCTAGGTCATTGTGATCTTCTCTAATCACATGGTCATGATTGGGCTGATACTTCTATAACTAAGATATATGGAACAAATAATACACTTCACTGAACTGTGGTGGTAAGGCCAATCGATAAGCCACCTCGCTAGCCCGTTAAAGTATATCAAAATGGCCTAAATATCGAGGAGATAATTTTCCCTACTTACCAAAAAGATGATGTCCATGAAATGGAGATATTCTCAATAATACATGATCACTCACCGAAAAAGATAGCGGTCTTCAGTGATGATACACATAAGATTTCTGATTACTCTGTGTCGTCTCCATCCTCTTTTTTATCCACTGAATCTTCTCCGTTGTTTATTAGACTAGTCTTGGCCCCACTAGTGAAGTCTCGCCTGTTTCCACCCATCAATGTGGAGAATGACATGGACACCCATAGAATGACTCAAATGGAGCCATGTCTTTTGAGGCCTGATAACTGTTGTTATATGAGAACTCCGCTAAAGGTATATGCTCCTCCCCTGAGCCCCCAAAATCTATTACACAAGCCTGCAACATATCTTCCAATTTTTGTATCTTTCACTCGGATTTCCCATCCGTCTGAGGATGATACGTCGTGCTCATAGTAAACTGAGTCCCAAGGGCTGGCTATAATGATTTCCAGAAATGAGATGTAAACCGGAGGTATCTATCTGAGACTATTGACACCGGTACACCATACATCTATATCACTTCTCAGATATAGATATTCGAAAGATCTTCCACCATATGGGTTTCACAAATAGGGACGAAATGGGATTCTGAACCATTCTTGGAAGACCTATAACAAAATCCATTCCTATATGATCCCATTTCCACACTGGGATAAGTAATGATTGTAACATACAAGTTTGTCTCTGATGCTCTGCTTTAACCTTCTAACAAGTTAAGCACCACAAGACAAACTCGGCCACCTTTCTTTTCATGCCGCTCCACCAAAACTGCGCCTTCATCTCCTTATGCATCTTATGTGTACCTGGTTCTATAGACCATCCTGAATGGTGGTAAGCATGAATGAGTTGTTCCTAACAACCCATAGGTACAACCATCCATTATTTGAAACACAAAACTGAACCCGCATCAAGTTTCTAGTCATCAATGGCATCCCCACTATTGAGTTTTGAACATACAACCAAACATTATCCATCAGATGTGTGTGCTTATTTGATCATCTTTACTAGACCAAGAATAAGAATAGCTGAAAAGAAAACTACAACAACACCTCGATCTTCACATTCCACATGCATATCGGCTAAGACTGACATCAACTGCCATGCATCTGAATCTTCTTTCGCCAACTGATCATATAAATATCTACTCAATTTATCTGCCACCGAATTTCATTTTCCCGATGTGTACATCAAGTCAATGTCAAACATCTAGAGATACTGCATCCATCTCCTTTGCCTCAGATTCAAATATCAATGTGAGAAAATGTGTTTCAAGATTTTGTGATCTGTAAACATAGTAAATTTATCACCAAAGAGATAGTTTCTCCATGTATTCAAAGCGTGGAAAACTGCAGCTAATTCCAAATCATGTGTTGGGTAGTTCTTCTCATGCACCCTCAACTGCCTTGAACCATAAGCAACCACATGATCTATTTGCATGAGAACACAACCCAACCCAGATCTTGAAGCATTACAATACACCAAATACCCCTATCCTGATTCTGGAAAGATCATGATAGGTGCTGATGGAAGCTGAAATTTTAGTTCCTGAAAAGAATTATGACATTCTTCCATCCATTGGAAGAGAGAATTATTCTTAGTCAGTGATTTGATTGGTGAAGCTAGTCCGGAGAGATCAAGAAAAAAGCCTCAGTAGTAACCATCTAGACCTAGAAAACTGTGTATCTCAAACACAATTTTTGGTGGATCCCAAGAGATAATGGATTCTATCTTTTCAGGATCAATAGAAAGACCTTTCTCAGAAATGACACGGCCATGGAAACGTACTTCCTGTATCCAAAAATCACACTTTGATAATTTGTCATACAAACGATGATCTCTCAAGATTTGTAACACTGTTTCCTTGTGCACCTCATGATCATCCCTTATCTTTGAATACACCAAGATATCATCGAAAAGCACCACAACAAAAGAATCTAGATATCCTTGAAATATCTGATTCATCAAATCCATGAAGACCGCTGGTTTATTCTTTAGACCGAAAGGCATGACTACATATTCTTAGTGTCCATATCTACTTCTGAAAGTTGTCCTTGGAATATCCTCCTTCCGAACTCACAATTGGTGATATCCTGATCCCAAGTCAATCTTGGACAACCACTGGGCTCCCCTTAATTGATCGAACTGATCATCAATTCATGGAAGTGGATATATAGTATTTATCGTAACCTGGTTAAGCTTACGATAATCAACACACTACCAATGAGTTCCATCTGCCTTCTTCACAAACAAAACTCATGCAGCCCATAGAGTTGTACTTGTCCGAATAAAACCCTTGCTTTGAATATTCTCTAACTAAAATTTCAATTCCCGTTACTCTATTGGTTCCAACCTAGAAGATGGAAGGGAAATAGGGGTGGTCCCCATAAAGAGATCAATCGTAAACTCCACTTCCTTTAAGGGTTTTAACCCTTTGATGTTGTTGGAAAAGACATCTAGAAATTTATCCACAACCACTGGAAAACTATTCTCCTCAATCTCTTCCATTGATGCCAAATTCAATGCTACCAGTTGGTAAGATATCATTCCCACGATTGGTGCCAACAAGATCTTTGCACCATTATTTTCCATCTTCTCCCCTCTGAAGAGATGGTTGATGCCGTCCTCAGTCGTGAAACTAACTGTTCTCCTATTACAGTCGATGTGAGCCTAAAACATTTTAAACCAATCCATACCCAGGATTACATCATAGAAATCCATATCCAACATCGAGAAGTACCATTCTAACTTAGATCCATCGATAGTTATAACAAATGAAATACACACAAAGGATTGACATTCCCTTTCACTAAGAGGAGTTTTCAGTTTCATAACAGAAGGCATCAATTCTAGTTTTAAACATTTCAAGTCAACAACAAGAGAAGAAATGAAGGAATTTTATGCACCAGTATCCAGCAACACTTGCACAAGGGTAGAATTAAAAAGAATCGTACCTCTTATTGTAGATGGTCTTGCCTGATCATCAAAAATTATTTTCCTATCTCCATACAATTGATTTATTGATGCACTATTCTCCTTGTTTCCATGCTGAGATTGCCTAGGTTGAAGAGTCATGGTATTTCAATAATCACCATGGCTAGCACTGTTATGCTAATGAGACTGATTCTTCTTTCCTTTCCCTATTGAAGCATATGATTCTTGCGATGCCTGGGAAGAGCCATGAACACCAGGTCTAGGAGCACTATGACAATAGCGCAGTTGATGCCCCATAATGTGGTAATTGTGATTTGATTTAGGTTACGTTGTGCAGTCTAGAATTATGTGGTTTGTAGAACCACATTGAAACTAACATGCTTTGCTCTGGGTTCGTGGAGGAAGGTTTACTGATCCAGCTGTCAGGTCATGATTTTCATTCGCACCATGGAAATAGGTGTCTATTTTCCACTTGTTCCCAGATGTTTGGTTCCCAACATTTACTATAGGTATCATCATACCTCCCTTCAATCCCAAGATATCACGTTTCGCAACAGTCACTCTATTCATCATCTCTGTATAATCCGTAATACAGAGCACCTCAATATTCGATCGAATTTCATGCCTTTTCCACGATTAGAAGATGTGTACCTTCAACGATGCACTTGCTGCAACCTATATCAAAAAATGGACTAAATTAATGAATTTAGCATCATACTATGTGACAAAGAGACTCTCTTGTTTCAGGATGAAGCATTCTGTCATTTATCAGCATACGATTCATCTTACTTATCCATACTTCTGACTTTTCAGTTTTAGCATCACCCCTAAAGTTCAGTGGATTCTGCTTCATGAACTGGATGGTATGATCCACATGCCTTGGTTCATTCCTCTGGTTCCCCGTATCCACAGCATGAAATTCCTGGACAATACTCTGAACCAGCTCTTGGTTCACACGTTGTTCAGGTGAAACCACATTCATAGTAGATTCTTCGGGTTGGTTTTGACGACGCCTACTAGGTGCCATTTTCAAAACCAACAACAAACTCCTCCAATCTTACTCTCTAGCAACTAATGGCTTAGCATTTCAAATTGTATCACACTATCTACCACAACATTGTTCTCAAAACCAATTTTTTCCATGTTCAACCATTTTTGAAAATATTCAACATACTTTTTGAATGTCAACCCATTTTCAAAATACACCAAATAACCTATTTTCAAAATCTTTAACTTGAAAACATTTTCTGTATTTTTTTAAAAAATTCCTGCCTTTCACAAAATCCTTATTCATTCCTCACAATGAGATATGAAATCCTAGTGGGAATTCATTCCTCTAAAATTAATTTCATGCTCCTCTCATTGGCTAAACCCATGACAATGAGATTTCCAACATTCTAGAAGTGTATCGAAAACACTTATGTACCCAACACCCTGGTAACTTGAATTTCAGCATATAGGGGTGAGATACGTTCTTTTATCCTATAAATTTCATGTTCCGAAAATCCTACTCCTATCTAAGATTTCGAACCAAGGAATAGACAAGAACAGATTTCAACTCCATGACAGAGAACATCAATGACCACTTCATAGGCATGGACCGAACAAGATGATACCATTTCTAATGACCCACAAATTCTCATGGTCTTGACAGTACCACGAGTCATTACTAGGCCTTAAGCGGAATCCCCAAGGCACCAATGGATGGAAATAAATGCTGAAGGGTCTCAAGTACAAGTGGGGGATGATTTACCCTTTACAAAAGAAACACATAAACCAACCATATCAAACATTCACTATATGATGCATGAAAAAATTAAAGACCAAGTAAAAAAACTTCATTTATGTCAAACCACATCAGATTACATGACATCGGAAGGACAAACCTTGTATCAAAGTGCACAACAGATAAACAACTCGAGACTCTCAAAATACACAAAGACTTTGTGATCGACAAGCTCCAAGCTCCACAACATGTCCCAAGAATCATCATGAGCCACCATCAATAAGATTCTTTATGTTTACCTGTGTCCTGGAACACAACATCTACAAATGCACAAACGTGCCAAATCAGGGGTGAGTATAAAACTTAGTAGGTTTTCCCCAATTAATTCCCTACTCACACCACTAGGATATAAGAGTTAGCCACATTTATATATAAACTGTTTATATATAACATTTTCTCAAAAGTAGTTTATAACTAAATATTAACAAGTTTCCAAAACCATTCAAACTCAAAATCATCCATGTTCAAGTGAAATCAATTTTCCAACAAGTTATTTTTCTAGAAGAAGAAATAACCAAACAAGCTTTTGAACCATTTCACAAACAACCCATTTTGGCATTCCCAACCATTTCACAACCCGTGAAATCAACCATGCTTGCTTCATTATAACAGTTTCATACTCATGAGCGTCTTCTTGCCGATCAACCATGTCGTCACAAGGTAATTGTTTCCCATATTCCATTACACCTTTGGCACCGAGCATAAGGTCATATTTCAACAAAGCCTCGTACATGCAACATGAACACACACCACATATTCCCAACAGTCATGCCAAAACACCCTTTCAATAAAAACACCTTTTTATTGAAAACCGTTTCAATATCAAACAATATCAATTAAAAACCACTTCAATAAAACTCCATTTATTTTGAAAACAAAATCCATCAAAATCATTTGAATCTCAAACCATTTCAATAAAATAGACTTTTTATTGAAAACCCATTTTTCATCAAAACATTTACATTTCTAGAAATCATAATTTAAAATCAACATTTCAAATTCAAGAATCAAAATCACTTTGAAAAATAATTCACCAATATTTAAAAATTTCATTAAAACCATAAATCATCACTAAAGAAGATTTATTACATGCTTTTCACAATCCAAACCATTCAATAAACAAATTTCTAACAAAGTCATTCAATTATAACAAGAGGAGTTAAGAGTGAGGCCTCCTACCTCTACATAATAGGCGAAACCAACCAAAGGATGAAGAACGCCAACAAAACCGATTAAACTACTCTCAGAAACCTCCTCAGATTCCTTCCCCTAGTACTAACCAAAAAAAAACCAGACATAAAAGTCATCCAATACCTTAGATCCACCAACCATGGGGGTATATCTAAGGATCCATTAAGAGGGATGAAGGAGGTCAAAGAAAACAAAAGGAAATGAGACTTACCTTGATCAACATGCCTCTAAATGCGAAGGAAATCCCCCAGATCTCTTCCAAAATGGCTGGTAATTGTTCTCCCACCATAACTAGAGATAAATACCGTGATAGGGATATCTAGCAGCAAAAATGATTGGGTTTAATTATAAAGCATATTAGATCCTTAAAATAGGATCTAATTTGACTCCGTGTAGGGTTAGTCATCACGGTTAGTCAAATCGTCCACTAACCGTGTTGTAGTCACTGCTTTGAAGGGGTTCTTCACATAGACTCTCGCACAGTTTGCCCAAACCATGTGCACACCGTGCGTTCTCCTCTATCCAAAGTAACCACCACTTGCACAGATTCCGCACGGTTTTGAAAAACCTTGCGAAGACCGTGTGTCACCACATTTTTTCCATTTAGCCATTTAAAAGTCTCCAAACATTCCCAACCATTTCTCATATGCTTCATGTACATAAAAATCATACAACATGTGTTACTTACTAGAAACTGGGGGTACTAAAAATAACCCCAAGATCAACTAATAGAATAATCACATAATCCCTTGGTCATAATAAATAACTACTCATATACACTCACACACCCACAATAAACTCATAAAATTAATGTTCAAATATATAGAAAACAAAAAATCATTAAAAATATATATACACAGCTAAAAATGTTGATTAACATCAAAATTCATGGTTGTAAATGATAATATCAAATTCTTTCTAATATTTTGTCACTCGTGCATCATTTGTAAACTATCTGGAAGATGATATCCCACTAAGAACTCCTAAATTTTTTTTCAATCTAGATGATGTGGGTTCTAGAGTATGTAATGGAGAAACAAGCCAAAGTGTAGATCTAATTCACACGTGAGATCAATCATCAGATGAAATCAACCCCAATTGGAAGGCAGTCTATAAATCTAGTAGTCTACGATGAGAGATCATGGTACATTGTGATTGAGGTGTTGGGAAACAACCACTACACCATAATGATAAAAACATGAAAATAGAGTTTCACTAGAACAGACCAGCAGAACATAATATAAATAACTATTATATATTGAAAATCCACAATGACATAGAACATGCTACTGTATTTTGGTAATCATAGGATGATAGGCTCCATAAATCAAAAAATATTACTATATCATAGAACCACTCTAAAATCTGAAAATTTAATATATAAGGATGAGTTTTTTTGTTTATAGTCATTTTATCAGTTCTTCTGAACATAGGAACTTATATAAAGTAATGAAGGGAAAATGAATTTATAATGGTTCCTTAGGTTCCAAAAAACATCATTTACACATTTTTAATTTATGTTATTGAATTAAAAATATAAATTACCCTTATAAGATACAAAATTTATAACTAAATCAATTTTTTAGTAATCTATTATGATTCAAAACTCCATATTATTGAGCATTAGGAAAATGGTTGTACCATCTCTATCAAACTGACCCATAATGTGGCTATGCTACATAGTAAAAGATACCATTGTGGATCCTTCCAAATCCTCTCTCCATGATGTAGGTTGGGGAGCATCCACCATAAACTGACATCTCTATGTTGTATCATTTTACTCTTTCTCATGGACAAAACATTGTATTATCAATAAGATACAACTTCCTCTACCATGGTGTGGTGCAAACTATTTTGGGAAGAATTATTACCCAAAAAAATACTGGATTCCTCAAGATTCTCAAAACCACAAATCATTTTCCCAATAGAGAACAAAATAAATAAAGGAGGTTGATGAGAATTATGTTTTTTTATTGAAGAAATCAAAAAATTGTAATTTAGTATTATCTCCCTCCCTTAACAACTACTCATCTCTAAGAATCGTTTATAGGGTTCCTATTCATTCAAATCAACCCACTAATCATGAACGTTATCCCATCACTTCCATGTCTCCTTTTGGATGCACCTATGTTACCACTAAATTTAGATGGGTGGTAGTGTATTCACTCAGAGGAATTTCTCACTATGTCCTATTATATGAATCAGACACTCTTCATAAGATACATATGGTTCAAAGTCAACATTTAATATTCTATAACATGTACAAGATCCAGTGTGTACCTCTAAAGCTGAGAAATGTGGAAAACATTTGCCTGCCTTGATAACACAGATGAAGGTGCAGATAGTATACCAATGTCCCAACAAGCTCGATTATCTAGAAGGGTCCCAAGAAACGTCTTTCTAGATTTCCGTTTGTCAATAGGATTCAGTGACATACTCAAGGACTCACTCTCAAGAAAACAAATTCACCCATATTTAACTCTAAATTTCTCCTCATATGGTTGGGATAAGAAACCTTTATTATCTTAGTGTAAAAAAACTGATTTGGAATTAGTTTCACTCTCTCAGATGTCCCAATAACCAAACTAGGATTCAGAACTAATGTCTCACATAAATCATGCCAACAAATAATTTAATGACGTGTACTCATATATATATCCTCATTAGGTTTTATCTAAAACTAATACCAATAGGTATAATTTTTTATAAAATTATAACAATTATACATGATCATATCTTGCAGCACAAAAATCTGGAATTCAATATCGAAGAATATCCTCAATTCTGTGTATAGTGTGTGAGGACTATCCCACATTTTAAAGAAGGAACATTCTATTCAATTGTAGTTATGTTCCTATAGAATTATAAATGCCTTAACAAACTTATAACATAAATTTTTTTTCTCTACTAGAAAATAATATGAAGGGCACTCCAACTAAGGGTACTATCTCACATACATAGTCTTTCCTATCACATGCACTGAGTGAATATCTTGGATCAATAATAAGTGTGTAAATTTTATCATCTAATGGGTAATCCAGTAGATAGATTCATGATTGTTTGAATCCTAGTTATCCTTGTCATAATTTCCATCAATAAATCCTCCCACTTCCCCATGGGAATTGGATGTGGATGGGGAAACCCACAATGATGTTGGTGATTGGGTTTCCCTCTAGCAGGTATTGAATTGGGATGAAGACATAAAATTCACCCTTTACATCATTATCCACTAGAATTATTTCATGATGTCATGGAACATAATTATAACTATAGGATTTAATTATCATCTCATGTTATGGAAATGTATCATCAAAAAAAACTCTAATAGAATATGGTAAAATTTATATACCATATACAAGGATCACATCTTCATCACCTAATGACCACACAAGTATCAAATCATATCCATCTAGTTGTTTTCCTCATTACAACACTCTATGGGTGAGTCTTATATATTTTCATTTCCGAGTATACTAAAGAATATTTCACCACCAAGGGAGTAAAATTCATCAATCCCTTATCATCTGATGTTTCTATCCTATGATCTTCTAAGAAGCTCATCAGCCACCACTCCTCCTTAGATGGCCTCTCACCCAGAATCTTCCCAGCATACATATTATGACTGAGATAATGCACAATGAAATTACCCTTCCCTGGTTAATATTTTATATCGATGTAAAATGTATGAATTTATTTTACTCCACACCTCTATCTCCGATTCAAGTCCCATAATGTGAAGATATAATGAAGTCTCTTATAAAACATTCAAATAAAAAAGTATCAGTGGTGTGATATGAATTAATCATTTTAGAGTGTGGAATATTGATACATGATATAGTACATTAGTATGTCAGTTCTTCTCATGGGGTCCTAAATGAAGTGACTCATAAGTTACTATCTGATCTCTCTACATGATTACCACTCCCTAAATAATTTTGGATGCATCATTGTAAGCATCATAAGTGATACCATGCTCTAGGACTTCCAACAGATGAGTTATCTTAAAAATCCACCTTAAACCCTGAAAATACTTTTCACTCTATAATATCCACTAAAAATTATGTCTCTTATTTTTCAATGTATTCATGGGTGTTGATAATTAGGATAATATCTAAATAAAGCATCAGTAAGATCCTAGAAGGCCTAGAGATCTCATGATCATTAACATGTTTTTAGGACATTTCTAGGACATAAAAACATCCACTTTATGTGGGTCCAGGGATAAACCTATCTTAGATACCAAAATCCCCATGAATATAAATTTAGTTTTCATATAGTCACACATCGACAACATTGTGTAAATACAATGTGCTCGAAGTGTACTCAGGACAATATGATGGTGTCATGAATGCTTCATTGCTATCGTTTAGTATATGAGGATTTAATAAACAAAAAACTATGATGAATGAGGCTAAAAATATGTGAATGATCAAGATAATGAGGTCCATGAACATTGATGGGGTGATTTTCCCCATGAATGTCTTCACTAGGAAAACATAGAATTCATAACTGGTCCCATTTTTAACTCATTAGTCATCATAGAATTCTCTCCCTTCATTGAAGTAAATGACACAAATTTCAGATAAAAACTAATGTAATATTCTAATATGGTCAAAATATCCATTCATTGAATCACATCAACGTCTGTCATATATAAAATAATGAACTTTTACATATTCTCATCACCAGATATGATTAACAGAAACATTAGGAAACTCTAGATAAATTCCACTTTCATGAATAACGGTGTATTAAGATTGAATATCTCAAAGTATCACATGACGAATTTTTCAATTATACTAAATAATTGTGAATAAATGTAAAAAGTAGATGAACCAGTATTGAAAATAGTAGTATATAAAGTTTACATGTTCAATATCATACCTCTAACAGTAGATGACCCCACTCTATCGTCATCTTAAACAAGGTCTATTGTTTAATCAAGTCCCGTCATGGATATAAAAACCTATCCTTGATTCATCATAGTTTGGGATTTCTTTATCCTATTCTTAGGTCCTCAACATAAAATATTCCTTGACAACCTAGTACCCCTCTGAGGAATATTTTAGAAAAATCATTAAAGTTGAGTGGTCATTCCCCAGTAGTGTCCCTCCATATATGGATCCCTATAAACACCAATATAAAACCATATCATTTCATAAAAATAGAACCTAATCATATAATATCCTATAGAGGATACTAAATAAGTATTACCTTGGACAAAATTTCTACTACCCTAGTTATACTTTTCCTATTTCTTCTTCATTCTACCATAAGAATATCACAGAGTTGTGAGATGAATCTTAGTCACTAGCCTACCATGGGATGAATGTATTCATCTTTTCATATCATCCTTTAAACCACTCTCAATGGATATTGATTTGATAATAACATGTGAATGCATCATCAAAAAACCCTAACCTTACGTTTGAGCTCTAGTATATTGTCTATATCAAAATATCAAAACATGTATGCCTCATTCACATCAACTAATGAGAAAAGTAAATAAATTCTATAAACATAGTTGTGTATGAATAGGTAGTTATATTTCCATGTCTTATATCCACAAACACATTGTAGGTTCCGGGCGTAGTGGAAGCGCATTGGTGGGAGTGCCCAAATTTGATTTTAGTGTTAAACAACGTCCAAACTGAGATCCTTCATGATATAAAAAGCTGGATCATCAGAATATAATGAAGAAGGAAAAGGAAAGAGGGAGTCCCAGAACTATAGAGATAGGATCATCATATATTGGATATAATTAATTTAATTAATTCAAAAGAATTACCTTGGTGGAATTGTTTCTTCGTTGATGTCTCTGGTCATGATCATGTGATCCATCATTGCGTCATAGAATCCAAGTGTTGGATTCCTCTAGCGGTGGTCCACACGTGTGCCATGTATCTCTGGATGTCTCAGACGGGATCTTCGGGTGCTATCACGGAAGAAATCTCAATTGCGATGTCTGCCTTTGATCACCTTGATCCGATGGAGGAGTATCTCTCTCGGTCATGAGATCATTCTTGGATGAAGTAGTTCTTTCAGCCTTGAGAGAACTCTCTAAAATTGTTGTTCACAACAATTCACTCTAGAAAAGTGTTGGGGTTGTGAGTATATTTATAATTGGTTTTGGGGTTGTAGAGTTATGACAATAAATAAACGTGCTACACATTTTTTTATTTCATTATCTCTTATTGAAAACCCCCATGTCGAATTATTAATTCCTTGACATGCTCCCATGATGATTATAATAAATATCATTTAATAAAACAATATTATATCCTCAAAATCCTGATTGAAAAACAAAACGTCATGTGATCATCAATACATGGCGTGTACTCGTTTTCCATAAAACTACATGGACTGTATATTTAGTATAAACGAAGGGTATATTTATTTTCCATTTATCATTATTTCGTCCACCACATTTATTAGTCCTTGTGTAATGGCTATTTATTTCTTAAATAAATGTAACAACATTACATGATAATAAATATATATTATTTCATCCACAATATATTCTTTCGAATAACTAGTGTCATAATAAATGTGATCCGGTATCCTTAAATAATTATTAAACCACAGTCGGGAATAATCATTATTTAACTCGTTAAATTAATATTTAAATGAGATACATGGAAAAACTTAGTGTGAGACCCTCTTGGCCTCTTTCTCATTGGGCTTAGGTGAAACCTGCCTAAAGTCCAGGGTTAGCATCCAGTAACACGCCAAGGCACCCATTGAGAAAGAAGTTAACGCTGAAATGACGTGTCATCTCATACGAACGCTTACCGTGTAATATAATCCCTTTGTCTCGATATCTCTAATCAAGCGGGTTTCATTCTAGTTCCATAAACCCATGTGCTCAATTATTCATTCTTTGTTATTCCAGAATTGAACATGAACATTCCTTACCAAGGCCATGGATTTATGTAGGTTATATCAATTACATCAAAGGGCATGAGAAATCTACTTCCTTTATGAAACAAAAGGTACAAATCGTTTCATGCATTATCAATTAATGTAGTTTTACTCGTGAAGCACCCAACGTATCCTACCTCACTACGAACAGTGTGTCGTCACAGTTTTCGTAAATAAATCTACGTGCGCGAGTTGTGATACCCCTTAATAATAATATTAATGTCTAAGGACCAATACACACGTCCGCAGATAGGAACTTCCAATGACACTATGAAATGTGGATTTTCTACTGGCAGGTCTTGTTATCATAATATCCTCTTGGATATTACCATGGGTGCACACCATAAGAAGGTGCCTCAATGTTGTATGAGTCCACACCCCTAATGGCCTATATTATTTGTGTGCCTCAAATAACATCATATGGCCATAGAACTTATATTCAAGAACATTGTTATATAACATCTAGGTTCTCATCATAACATGGATCCGCTATGACCATTTAATGAAACAACTATCCTTGGGACATTCTCACATTCATTTTCACACAGAAGAACAATCAAGATGTGATAAGATGTTTATTTAGTGAATAAAGTACAAATTAGTTGGTTCTTGGCCACCAACTCCAATAGACTCCCACATGGACTAGTGCCAACTGCTAGTAACCCTTAACCACTAGATCTCACATGATATTCATGCTTCTTATGAGATAAGCCTTTAGTCATGGTGGCCACCACGTTCTATTAAATGGACACTCTGCTCACTGAAACCTCACCCCATGGAGAGAAATCTCTCAAGTGGTGGTACTTTCAGAGTATGTGCTTTGTCTGTTGATGTGACCATGGTTCTTTCGCATGATCCACCACTACAGTATTATCACAATTCAACGTGATATGATCTTTACTGCTAGGCACCACATCAAGATCGTGGAAAAAGTTCCGAGTCCATACAGCTTCCATGGCTATATCAGAAGACACTATATATTTGGACTCCACTGTAGAATCAGTGACAACTGGATGCTTTGAACTCTTCTAGCTCACAACTCCTCCATTGAGATAAAAAACATATCCGGATTGCGACTATAGATCATTCTGATCTGTCTGAAAACCAGAATCATCATACACTCTGATGACAAGCTCATCATCTCATCCATACACAAGGAATATATCCATAGTTATTCTCAGATACTTAATGATAGTCTTAACAAAAATCCAATGATGTTCTCTAGGATATGCTTGATATCTTCTTACCATGCTCAGCTCATAGGAAACATCAAGCCTGGTATATAACATGGAATACATGATGGATCATGTAGCCGAAGCGTATGGGATCTTACTCATTATATCATTCTCCTATTGTGTTTGGGGACACATTTTATTAGAATGATGTAAACCATGTGACAATGGAACCAATCTCCTCTTGGATTGTTCCATACTAAATCTCATTAGTATTTGGTCAATGTATGTACCCTGACTTAGTCGAAGCTGCCTCTTGGATCTATCACAAATTATCTTGATCCCTAGAATATAGGATGCTCCACCCATGTCCTTTTTGGAGAAACACTTGTTCAACCATTCCTTAACTGACTGTAAGACTGGTATGTCATTTCCATTAAGAAATATGTTGTAAACATATAATACTAGGATAACGATCACATTCCCATAAAACTGCTTATAAACTCATGGCCCACATTCTTTCTTAATGATCCCAAATTCATTTATGGAATCATCAAATCAAATATTCCATGACCTGGATGATTTATTTAATCCATAAATGGATTTATGCACCTTTGAAACCTGGTTGGATTCACCTAGTGTCACAAACCCTTCTGATTTTGTCATATAGAAATCTTCCTGAAGGATCCCATTTAGTAATTTCGTTTTGACATCCATTTTCCAAATCTCATAGTCATGGTAAGTTTATATGGAATGTATGATTCTTATGGATTTAAACATGGAAACTAGTGATAAGGTTTCATCATAGTCAATTTCTTGATGCTGTTTGAATCTTTTAGCCACTAACCTTGCTTTATAGGTGCTAACTTGACCTTCCATGTCCAATTTTCTCTTGAATACCCATTTTCATCCAACATGCATTACATCAACTAGATCATCGACCAGATCCGAGACGTGGTTTCAATACATGGAATCCATCTCAGAATTGATAGCATTTAGTCATCTTGATGCTTCTGAGATTTCTACTGCTATTTTGTAGGATATAGGTTCATCATTGTCCAAAAATAATGATTCACCGTCCTCAGTGACTGGGAAACCAAATATCACTGGTTCCCTTACCTCTCTTGAGCTCTGAGACAGTACTTGGGTTTCTGGATCCTCTTCCACGGGGACCTGTGGAACTTGTTCTTGTACCAACACCTATGTATCTTGAGCATCAACTTCACCGAATTCAATCTTTCTCCCATTATTTTTTTTGAGTATGTGCTCCCTCTCAAGAAAGACGGCTTGTCTGGTGAAAGTCACCTTCTTGTATGAAGGGTTATATAGGTAATATCCTTTAGTTTCCTTGTAATATCTTATAAAGATACACTTCATGCCCTGGGGTTCTAGTTTGTTTCCTGATAATTCCCTAACAAATGCCTCGCATCCCCATACATATGTGTGTGATCATATGGGTTTCTTTCCATTCCATAACCCGGATGGAATTCGATTTTCCACCTTAGTTGGAACTCTGTTTAATGTGTATCATGTAGTTTGCAATTCATATCCCCAAAAGGATAATAGAATATCTACATGACTCATCATCGACCTCGCCATGTCTAACAAGGTTCGGTTCCTCCTTTCACTAACACCATTCTACAATGGTGTATAAGGTGGAGTGAGATGAGATAGAATCCCCGACTCCCGTAGAAGATCGATGAAATCTTTGTTTCGAAATTCTCCACCTCAATCCGATCAATATTTCTTTATCTTCACACAAAGATGATTCTCTATATCATTATGTAATTACATAAATTTATCTAAGGCTTCTTACTTATACCGCATTAAGTAGACATATCCATATCTACTAAAATCATCTGTAAAAGAAATGAAGTAAGAATATCCACCTCTAGATACTACTAGAAATGGTCCACATACATCCGTGTGAACCAATCCTAGAAGCACTATGGCCCTTTAACCCTATCCAATAAAAGGAGGCTTGGTCATTTTACCTTTTAAACAAGCGGGACATCTATCATGTGGTTTTAGTTCAGTAGATTCTAAATAGCCATCTCAGAAGATCTTTTTCAAGATCTTCTCGTTTACATGACCAAGACGGTGATGCCACAATTGGGTGATGTATCAGCCATGTGAGTTTTCCTCATTATCGATTTCCAACACTTGGTTTTCTTAATTTAATACATACAAACCATTATTTAAATGTGACATACCATAACATATGTTGTTCTTATAAAATATAAAACCCTTATTTCCAAACATGAAAACAAATCCATCTATATCCACACATGATACAGAAATTATGTTCTTCGTAACACTGGGCACATAATAACAGTTATGCAAAAAAAACATACCAGTCAGCAATGAGAGTTGGTAATCACCAATAGCCAACGCAGCCAGCCATGCACCATTGGAAGCTCTAAGATCCACCTCTCCTCCGGCAATCTTTCTAAATCTACTTGGTTCTTGAATTTGAATAATGATGTGAGCCCCACAAGCTATATCTAATACCGAATGTGTAGAAATAGAATGATTACAGTTAATAACAGACAACACATTTACCATACCCACGCTTCAGGGTCCCGTTCCTCTTCCAGTGGCATTTCTTGCCACATTAAAAACATTCTACCTCTCATTCATTTCCCTGCCTCTGGATCTTCCCCTTCTTGGAAGGATGGCGCTGAGAGGCTTCATACCATTTATATGTCTTCGTCCCCTTTTCCTTGTCCTTCATTTTCTTATTCACCATAAGGACTGAGGGGTTTTCATTCCCCATGTCCTTATCTACCTGGAAAATCAAGGATAGATGTTTTGATAGACTCTTCTCCTTATTTCTCATGTTTTAGTTGACAATAAATATTGGCAAGGTCTTGGGTGGTGACATTAGGATGAGATATGTATGCAACTCATCCAAGAATTTAATCCCTAATATTTTAAGACATTTTATATAGCCAATAATCTTGACTACATGAGGCCCAGCTGAAGCATACTCTCCAAGAATAGTTGTAAACAAAGCATTGGAGATCTCATACCTCTCTTGTCTTGCCTTCTCATGGTAGAGATCCTTAAGGTGAGACAGCATGCTATATGCGTCCATGTTTTCATGATGCTTCAAGATCTCATTGGACATGGATGATATAATTAAACACTACACATATATGCCATAATCCATGTGTTTCACATAGGGAGATATTTCCTCCTCACTAGCCTCATTTCCAGGTGCAACTGGAATAGGCTCTTCTAGCATATACAATTTCCTTTCATGGTAAAGGATGACGCATAAATGCCTCTGCCACTATTGGAAATTGGTGCTGGTGAGATCTTTTTCCTTCTAGAGTATGGTTCGCAACGATATGTTTGATGTAATTTTCTTTCCGTTTCTACAAATTATGATGTGAAAAGTTTTAGTACTTTATTATAAAATTGAGACAAATAAATAAATTAATAATTATTTGCCTCCCAATATTTTATCGAAATCCAATAGCCATCACCATTGACTGAATATTCTAGTGACAAGGATCTATATTACCCATTGCATTACCCCAACAAGGGTTGTTCAAGCAACATGAATGGTTTTAGGTAGGCATTCCAAATGCCAACTGTATTAACTCGTAGCTCCTTGATCCGCTGAGTGGACTCCCCAATCCTGAAATCCTTTTATTTTGGATTTCCTAAACCTTTGATTCTTGGTCACACCAAGTCTTGTAGTGTTTGTCAACCCTTCATACGAACCAAGTCATGTCAACCCAAATCCTTGAATTATAATTCTGTGATAATTGAAAGTACCCCAACTAGGGTTGTTCAAGAACATTGAACTATGGTTTGATTCTATCCATGATTATGGAAGGCTATACCGACTTAATATTTTTTTGAGGGATTTTATCCTTATACGTAAATTACTATTTTATTATCTATCATTACATGCTTGTTAATATTAAGTCGGATATACTTAAGTGATTAACCATGCCTAAGATAATATTTACGCACAAGCTGATCTTTATTTTAGTTCCATCTTGCATGTTTGTTTAATTAATTAATTGTGTGATCGTGACAACACACCAACAATAAATAAACTATGAAAATGACAGAAATAAAATAAATGCTATGATCACGAGCTTGTTCTATTGGTTATTTTATTTATATGTTGATAATCTAACCCAAGACCTTGGGTAGAAACACCTTGACCATTTCATGTTCATGTTTACACCTTTCCACATGTCCACCATTGTATCTCTTTGGATTGGCTTCGCCTTGGCTATTGACTTGAGACGCCTCCACTAGCTTGGGATCTCCATCCATTACATATGCATTTATCTCACTTGCAGGTGAGGGGTAAAAAGGGGTTTCAACATCAAAGTATCCTTGGGCGTGTAGGTCAAACATAATAATGAGGAGAAGGCTCGCTGGCCAACAAATATAATTTAAATAAATTAAATAAACCATTCATATACAAAGGTATTTTCCAGCTCATGATCATCTATACATGAAAAAAATATTAATGCATAAGTAAAACTAGAATTCAATTATTTAATAATTATTATTTAAGATAAATCATGCTTAAATCAATTAATTATCTTTAATTAATCAATCCTTTTATCTTAAACCCTTTCCTAAACATCCTTGAGATTTTCATCCATCATAATTTTAAATAAATAAAATCATTTAAAATTATACGTGTACGTATCTTGTACCTTGGAGGCAGCCCAATGAATTCCTGTTCATTACACAAATGTTAAATTAAACTCACATATATAAATCACCTATCACGTGTTGTGCCTCAGCATTACGCCTACACCATGGTACATGTCTCAACGGTTTATATAATATAATAATAAATTTTAATAAATCGGTATAATTTGGGTGAGTACACGGTGTGTAGTTCGAACTACACAACATGTACTTTTCTTCACCATTCATCCGAAGTACACACCCGGGGACATGACATGTTAATGTACTTAGGAAATTTTCTGAGTACACAGTGTGTTCAGTGGGACAAAAACGATGTGGTTTCCATGTTACATGGTCTCCAGCAGGGCAAACCATGTACGGGGTACATGGTCCATCCCTAACCTGAAGGGACTACACATCATGTTCTATTGGACCACACATCATGTAATCCGGAAACTGTGTTCCACCTATTCCTGGTCATCACACGGTGTCATAAATGAATTAGATAGGATCAATACATGGCCTTATTTGGTAGAATAGTCCGATGTATGAACCTAAAATACACTGCGTGCACTTATGAATACATGCCATGGATTCTCGTGTTGTATATCCAGGAACATTTGGTTCCTCCAGATGAGATCTGCTATTTTATTTCAATCAAAAATTAAATGAAAAGGTCATTTCTGTATGGTGAACGTGAAATGATAGAGGAGGAACAAATCTCGAGAATTATATTTAAAGAAAGACTAAATTGAATTGAAACAACTAAATTATTAAATGTGTAAATCACCAATGAATAACTAAATAATTATAATCAATGATATAACCTGGCTCTGATACCCCTTTTAGGTTCCAGGCGTAGAAGAAGAACGTTGGAGGGTGTTCCCAACTTCGATTTTTGCATTAAACAACTTTCAAACCGAGATCTGTCATGATATAAAACGCTGTATCTTCGGAATAGAAAGAAGAACGAAAAAGAAACCAGGGAGTCCTAGAACCACAGAGATAGGATCATCATATATTGGTAATAATTAATTTAATTAATTCACAGGAATTACCTTGGTGGAATTCTTTCGTCGTTGATGTCTCCAGTCACGATCTTGTGATCCGATATTGTGTCGTAGAATCCACGTGTATGATTCATCTAGAGGGGATCCACATGTGTGCTATGTATCTCTAGAAATCGCCGAAGGGATCTATGGGTGCTGGCGTGGAAGAACCTTCTCTTGTGATGTCCTCCTTCGATCACCTTGATCTGATAGAGGAGGACCTCTCTCGGTCTTGAGAGTGTTCATGGAGTAAGTAGTTCTTTCATCCTTGAGAGAACTATCCAGAATTGTTTTGCACAAATATTCTCTATAGAAAAGTGTTGGGGTTGTGAGGATATTTATAATTGGGTCTGAGGTTATAGAGTTATGATAATAAATAAACGCGTTATGCATTATATATATTTCATTAACTCTTATTGAAAACCCCCATGTCGAATTATTAATTCACAGAAATGTGACCACACTGATTATAATAAATATAATTTAATAAAATAATATTATATATTCAAAATCCCGACTGGAAAAACCTCACACCGTGTAATCATTAATACACGGTGTGTACTTGTTTTCCATAAAACTACATGGCATGTATATTTAATAAACATGGCGTGTACTTTTATTTTTCATTTTTCATTATTTACTCCACCACATTTATTAGTCCTTGAGTAATAAATATTTATTTCATAAATAAATGTAATAGCATTACTCGCTAATAAATATATATTATTTCACCCACAATATATTATCTCAAATAACTGGTGTTGAAATAAATGTGATCAGGCATCCTTAAATAATTATAAAACCACAGTCGGGAATAATCATTATTTAACTTGTCAAATTAATATTTAACTTAGATACATGGACACACTTAGTGTGTGACCCTATAGGCCTCTTTCTTAGTGGCATTGGGTAGATCATGCCTAATGTCCAAGGTTAGTATCTAACAACACGCCGAGTCACCCATAGGGAAAAACGTTAACACCGCAATGATGTGTCACCTCACAAGATTTTTTACCGTGCAATATAATCCATTTATCTTGATATATGTAATCAAGAGGGTTGCATGCTAGTGATATCAAACCATGTTATCGATTATTATTTCTTTGAATTTCTAGAATTGAACTTGTCTATTCCTTACCATGGTCATGGATTTACATAGGCTATATCAATTCCATCAAATTTCCTGAGATATCTACTTCCACTATGGAGAAGAAGGGAAAATCCTTTCTTTCATTATCTATTAATGGAGTATTTCTTGTGACGCACCCAACACATCCTACCTCATTGCGAACAACGTGTCGTCACAGTTTTCAGCAATACATCTAAGTGCGCTAATTGTAATACCCAATAATAATAATAATCTTAGAGTCTAAGGACCAATACAGACGTCAGCAGGTACGAACATCCAATTACACGATGAAATATAGATTTCTTACTGGCAGGTCACGTTCTCATAATATCCTTCTAGATAATACCAAGGGTGCACCCCATGAGGAGGTGCCTCAAAGTTCTACGAGTCATCAACCCTAATGGCCTATATTATTTTTATCCCTCAAATAACATCATCTGGCCATAGAAAATTTATTCATGAACAGTGTTATGACACATTCGGGTTCTCATCATAATAGCCATCCACTTTGACACTTTAATGCAACAAATATCCTTGGGACATTATCACATGAATTGTCATGCAGAAGAAAAATCAAGATGTAATATGATGTTTATTTAATGAATAAAGTGAAATGTAGTAGTTTCTATGCCACCAACTCCAATACACATGATCATGGTCCATAATTAAAGTGTTAAAAACATTTCATGTGAAAAAAACATTTTAACGGTCACCTAAATATGACCTTCTCATATCCTAGTATGAGTGATTGATGTCCACCATCTCATTATGTGTCCATGGTAGATAAAGGTTTCCAAAATAACCAACTTGTCCATATGTGTCGAGACCAAATCAATAATGATCACAATAAATTTCAACAATTCCTCTATATCCTATGGGCCACTAGTTCCTAGAAATGCCAAAGTATGCTAAAGCTGGAAATCCCAAGAATGGTCTTCCATGGACCTCTAAGTGGCCCCACCATATAAGGTCACTAACCAAAGGAGTATCTCTTGGATGGGATATGATTCCTAGATTAACATTGCTGAAAAAGGATCATTTTGGGGTATATCCTCTTACACCATGGGTCCTGGCATGGGAGAATCCAAGGCTTCCACAATTGGTGGTCCATTTAAATTTCATCGAGGTAGTATATATGATATATGAAAAATAATATGAACATTAAAATGTACAAAATATTTTCTAGGACCACATTAATATTTTCTAGGAGTCGACCCCAAACCCAGGGTTAAACCCTCCTAACACTAACCCTGGTTTTCATCCCATTACATTGGTCAAAATCATCACATATATAAAATCACCACAACCTGATATGTTTAACTAATTACTTCCAATAAATAAATATCTAAATAGAAGAGTAAGAAAAATATATCACACAATCAAAGAAAATATCCTGAATAGATTTCATAGATCAATACATTTAATTAAAAAACTAATATGTAGTAAAGCAATAGTTATACACATGGAATGTGAGCCAATGTGCATAGTTATGATGCATGAACACACCTAAATTATCTTAAATTAGAAATCAACATCATGTTCAACACCAAATGTAAATATAATCACTGGTAACTACAAAATATTATATCCCCCCACATTATTTTAAAATTTCAGCCTAGAAAGCAGTGTTTTCAAGGTAATATCATTATTCCTCTTCCAGATTACCAATAATCACATCTCTTATATACCTTCTCTGAAGTGAAGTTTTTCATTGAAACAAGTTAGTAAAAAAATCCTTTGAAAACATTTTTTAACTTCCCAAACTCAACCACCAAGTTCATGCTCGAATTCCACATGACCTCATATGAACGTCTCCATACACAAGAGGATTCCAATTAGCGAAAATGGTCAAATTCCATCAATGGGGAGACAATTCCGTCGATATCATTTAATCATGTAAATAATAATAATAATAATAATAATATAATAAATAATCATAATTTTCATGGATGAAAAAAAAGAAAAAAATATAATATAAGAGATAATGAGCTATACATGTGGTAGGCCAAACCTTGTATAAGAAACATAATCTAGTAAATAAAAAACATGGGTCTATAAATTTATATCCCGGTTTTCAAATAACTTTTAACTCCATTTCTAGGTTAACCATCATATAGCGCTTTCTCTAACAAACCATATTTGACATACATAGAAATTACATTATTTTAATAGAATACATGATACATTACACAAAAAGATTCCCAAATGCCTTATTATTTTAATGCCACTGGAATATTGGAACACAAAAAATTGTCTACTAAATGATATTCAATTTTTTGAATAATGATATTTCTCTTTAAAAATTATATCTAAACCCATTTTTATTACCCGAGGAATTAAAACAAAATAAATGTTAATCTCAAATGCTCAGAAAGGATAAACAAAGATGTTGTGAATCAGAAATCACAGTTATTCATTATGTGTTTTGTTTATATGATTTCAAAAATGATAATAATGTAATATATTTAACATTAATTCACTATATTCATTAATATAATAAATATCTAAATGATATCATGGTGAATGAATTGCATCGCATTGGGGAGACAGGTAGCCAAATGTATGCACGAGCCATGATATCATTCCTTTAATTATGAAATTGTATAGAAGTGGATGGTATATATATATATATATTCGTTATTGAATAAATATCATTTTATAATCATAATTTTTAATTATTATTTTTCTCATTATACCAATCCATGTGTATGTGGTGGTGAAAAATAGAATACACCCTGGTGTGGAGACGGTAAGTCATATGTATGCACGTGTGGTGATTTCTATTTTTGTATGATGGATAGAAAGAGAAATATTTTTATTAAATAATAAAAAAAATATCATTGATATTGGATTTATTAATTAATAATGGAAAAAAAATCATGATGTGGAAGTATAATAATAAATAATATTGAAGGAATCGGGAGATTATATTATCTTTTCATTGATGAGAGCCCGATAGATATCTTCTTTAAGGAACTATAGTTGGCCTTTTACAAGGACAAACAACTCTATAATGTAACTAGGGAAGTTCCGAATTGAAATGGGATGGTTATTTACAAGATTGAAGACTCGAGGTGATGTGAATAATACATGGAATAAGATCTATTTCATAATTGAGGCGAGGGACACTTTTTTAATCGCTAAAAATATTAATTTATCATAAACTGAAATCATATAAAAAACCTAAATATGTCATATTTTTGAATATTAAATGAGATAAGGTTTCAATATCATCATCCAATATTTTTTAGAAAAGTTTTTCTATCAATTTAAACCTCATCATTTTAATTAACCATTTGTTATTATATTCTTATTTTAATTAAAGTATACATTTTTTCAATATAAAAGGAGTGAAAATTTTAATTATTTCCTGAAAAATTAAAACATAAATTAATAACATCAAAAATATTATACTATATTACAATTATTTTTTATTCTTTAATTTTTTTATTTTTTAAATAATTTTACAAATCATTATTTAGATAAAATATTAATACTCTGAATATTGACAATATTGAATTCATTGATTTTGAAAAATACGAAGATAATAATTAAACATAGATTTTTTTATTATATTCATTCTAGGTCAAGGTTATCTATAAAACTCAATATATTTTTTAATTATCCGAAATTATATTTATTTTCATTTTTTTATTATGATTTATTATATATATATTAATAAAATAATTACTACATCACTTTTGTGTAATTATTTAATATATTTATATGATGAATAAAAAATATCAAGATAAATATAAATCAACTAGATTACCTAATTATACTTATAATATAATTTAACTTCTAAAAAATCCTATAATAAATTTTTTGTATTTATTAAAACATGAATGTGGAAACATTTTCATTAATTTAGATAAAATATTATAAGTATCATAATTTATTCTGTGTGCCTCCAAATGGACAACAATTAGAATATTGGATGATTATGGCAGAGATAAAATATACTGATAATATTTTTCAATGTTTTTTACTCTTTTAAGGTTTATTATAATTTTAAATAAAATAAATTTATTGATTTTTGAGAAATTAAATAATTTCTACATCATAATTATATAAGGCTTTAAGGCAATTATTTATTTCATAAAAAATATAAATAAATTTCAATGATAAAATAAAACATTTTATTTTTCCAATGAGTTTTTAAAGATGAATTTATCCTATATATGACATTATAATAAAAATAATTAAATTTTTATAATTTGAGTATGACATCATTACCTTTTATTCAAATAAAATATATTCAATATATTAATCCCATCTGTGTGGCATCCAAAAGATACCATTTCGACCCAAGTAAAAATTAGGTAGAAAAAAATAATCAAATGATATAACAAATATACTTTGAGTAATTTTATAATATTATATTTACATTTAATTACTAGATTTACCTTTTTACCTTATTAAAAAAATTACTAATGTTACTATTCATAATACACAAAAAATAAAAGAAATATATTTATATAATTTGGACCCACTGATTCCAAATATGTAATAAATTCTTAAAAAGTTAAAAAAATGTGTTCTAGTAATTTACTTAAAATTAATCCCATTGTGTAAAAGAGAAAATGGGTTTAAAAACTAAAAACATGGAAACGATTGAAAAGTTTTTTTCTATCTAAATTCAAATAAAAATTACTAACACTAAACTAAATTATATCAAATGATAAAAATATAATATATTTTTTATTTAAAACCATTGTAAAAAATAATTTGAAACTATAAAAATAATTTCCAAAAAATTAGATTTCAATTATAATGAATTATTTTTTTACGATTCATCAAAATGTGAAATAACTATGAAAATAGAAAAAATTACAAAAAAAATTAAATTTTGATACACCTATTTCAAGGAAAATTTTTATTTTCTGAAATATGTTATAACATGATGTAAAAATAACATTTAAAATGGGTGTTGTATCAAATAGGGGCAAATCAGCATTATTTTGTAAAATATATCTTTTATAAAAAAATTGACTTTGTTTTTATATCACATATATAAAACATATAAATTTATTTTTGAAAATATATTGAATATATTAAATATATATTTCATTAATATAATCCTTCAACAATGATTTTATTATTTTATAAACATAATTATTTTCATTCAAATAGTTTTTGAGAAAAACATTTCAATTTAGTTGAAAATGATCTTATTTCAGTTTCAAATTAACTACTCACTAAGAATTAATTAATTATATATATTAATAAGAAATACTTTCATAATTAGGTTAATATTTTTCTTACCTTACATTATAGTTGTTATGTTATAGATAGCTTAACAATATTATTTTTTTGGATAAACATAGTCTTCTAAGTAATGAAATCTATCAAAAGAACAAGAAATAGTTTCTCACATGAACCAAGAAAATTGTATGATGTACCACAAGATTATTTGGTGTTGCATGCAGTACAATCTTATCTTTTTGTAGCATATATGTTAATAGGTCATAGAAATTAAAAAATTCAATCTCATAAAAATCATAGTGTGTAACATTATACACACTTTAAAATGAATTTCACCAATTAAATTTTTATGTGCTATAAATGGGTTAAGACTTGAATTTTTATTTCATAAAAACTCATATCTAAAAATTTCATAAAAAAACTTAAAAAAATTAATATTAGAAAAATAATGGTTACCCAAAGTCACGATCATTGGGTTTCCACATAAGAGGACAATGGTGGAATGTAAAAAACATGGACATGTTAGAGATATTTAACTATAAACTTTTTATGGAGATTGATATATAACATTATTAGGAGAAATATAATAATAAAATGTCATAAATCCATGATTATCAAAGGTAAAATCTTATTCCTCAGTAGAGAAGGTATAAGGATAAAAATTTTTGTTTTAAGATCCTTTCTATTTAGTTAAATAATGATAAAAATACATACTTGATTAACTATAATTACATCTTTTTGTTGTGACATGATCAATTTAAACTTCAGCTATAAGGCCCCAGCCTTAAACCTTACTTAATATTGAATTAAATGAATAATTCACATTGAGGATCTTTTCAGGTTTAGAGTTTTAGAGAATTAGAACATAACTATTACATCTCAAAAGATTACAAATTAGACACTTCTACTAAGTTTCCATAAAATAAAAACTCTTAAAAAAACATGTCTACTTCCATGTTTTAGATAGCATGAATTTCCTTTGATCCCATCCTTGTCCTTATTCCACATTAAGTCTTGTGAAAAACATTTCAAAAAAAACATGGTGTGAGCATAAAAATCTCAGCAAGGGATACACAAAGAATGAAAACTGTTAGTTTTTCAAACATCAAGTAAACAACGTATATTTATCAATGTAATACTTTTCACCTTTATGGAGTAGAAAAAACACATCACTGAATAAAAGATCATTACTTACCCTTTTTTAACCAAAATATTACCATAAAACCCATAAAAGGAACACATAACATATAAAGGTAACTTGGGACATAAACATACTTAAGTGGAATAACTATACGGTCGACTTCCACACATATCACTTAATGGAATAGCCATACGACCAACTTCTATACATACTTAATGGAATAGCCATACGGTCGACTTCCATACCCAATGAATTGGAGGTTATAATGTAACCACCCATCCTGGTATTCACGGCACCACCCGTCATATGGTTCATCACGTAACCACCCGTCAAATGTCCAAGTACCATTATAAAAACATAAGACATAAAACAAATATACTGGAAAGAAAAAATTTCCACACTTTGATCACAATATATAAATCAAATATATTAACATAACAAATCCATTATAAAAACCAGTTTCAATACCAAAATACATAAAAGAGTATATGGTATTTATTTCATTTTAAAAACACCACGGCTTGTTGAGGAAGCCAAAGACCAAATAAAACTCACGGCGGCGGAAAAGGTCGTTGTCACCGCGTACGTTAAAAGAAACATTCATTTTTGTCGTTTTGTAAAACGCATCGTAGAAAAAGATTCCTTTTTTATAAAGGTAAAAGTAAAAGGGGTTTATACACCGTATAAAAGAATGTTCTGTATAAAACGAAATATGCCTCAATGAAAGGAGATTGAGACGAAGTCCCTTATCTCGGGTCCGACATGACTCGATCGTTCTTTAATGTCCTGAATAATATAATTGAGTTAATTTATATTTTCTTAAGAACATTTTTCATGTTTATTATTCCTTTTATATCACTTATTTCCATGTTATAAACATTATCTAATAATTTAAGTTAATAATGTTTGTTTTGTCGATATTTGGTTCGTAAGTCAAAAGTGGACTTCTTACAATTACATGTTGTTCGTGTGGTCAAAGGTTCTTTATATCCAGAATGACATTCCGGATTTGGATATCATATATATAATATATATCAAGAATATACATGTATTTATAATATCATATAATTATTTAGAGGTAAGAAATGAAATGCACCGTTCATGGAGACGGTAAGTCGTACGTACGCATAAACCCTACTTTCATTTCTATTTCATATTAATGGAATTAAAAATAAATGAGAGGTAGGTATATTTTAATTACAGAATTATATTAATCATTTAGATGTATCATTCATCATATAAATCCATTATATACATGTACTTATAATAGTACATTACATTTGGGGATAATAAATGAAATGCACTGTTCATGGAGACAGTAAGCCGTACGTACGCATGAACGCTACTTTCATTTCTATCTCATACTTTAATGGAACGAAATAATAATGATATAGAGGTATATTATAATTCCAGTATAAAATCATATATAATAAAATTAAATTCATCCTTTATACATCCCATGTATGGAATTTACGAATCACATCACTTTGAGGGGGCGGTAGTCCGCACTTCCTAAAATGAAATTATCGTGTTTACCCATAATGGAAGCCATAAAGGTATGATCAAAATAAAAAACTCAAAAGCTTAAGGAAAACATAAACATATTATATATCATATATAAATATAGTGACATCTTAATATCTACCATTAAAGGTGTTTAAAAGAAGATTGAACAATCATCGTTTCGTGAGGCAGAAATTCGCCAACCACAGAAACAATATGTTATTTAACCATTAGATGTAGATGTGTGTAAGTTTAGCTCGAAATATTCTTATAAAAACATCCTAGTATACTTAATATACTGTATTTGTTACAAAAGAAATGAATAAAAAGATTTTAGGGGGTTGGAGAAGCAAAATAAAACAAAAGGACTCAAGTGAAGACATTACCTTAAAATCGGGTAACTCTATTTGGTTTGAGCTCAAAGGCTTCCTTGGGAAGACTTCTGCCCAAGTGAGACTTCAAGGAGTAAGAGAGGGATATGTAAAGACAAAATGGGAAGGGTTTGGCCAAGACAAAGGCTTTTGAAGTGTGCATAAGGTGGTAGAGGTGGGGGCCTTTTATAAGAGAAGAGGAGGGGAACTCTTGGAAAGTAAAGAAATGTTACTTTATTTTAAAATGAGTTTCGGATTCAAAAGGTCCCACATTGATATAATTCGAGGTTAAGGTGATAAGGGTTCGAAATCCACCCGTCAAATTGGTTTTTGACATGTGTAGGTTTTAGATATTACATTATCTTTCCATTTTCTTTAAATCATTAAATAATGAGGTCATCACTGCATCATTATGATGTCATAAATAATTTAATTTATTTATCGTCTAAAAATTATAAAAAAAATACTATGATGTAGGAAATATTTTTAGCTTTCCAATTAATATTTATAGTCAAATCTCTGACATGTATAACCCAATTTAAAAATTGTTTTAGTAAAACATCTCATGTTTGTGTCATTTTTACTTTAACATTAAATAAAAAGGTATTTATGTCATTTTCCAACCAAAGTGGTTCCATGGGGTCCCCAAGTTGACCCATGGATTTTCTTGGTCGTCCATGAAACATCCAATGAGGTTAGGAAATGTGTCATGCTCATCTCATTTTATTAAAACATTATTTTTACCTTAAACTACACTAATTACCGCTAATCGCGATTAAGAACTTAAAAGTTACTATTCACCAAAAAATTATTTTAATCTCATTGAACCACATTTTAGTTCTTAATGAAAACCATGTATGTAGGATTTTTGAAATTCAAAACACAGAAGTGGTATATTTCATTTAAACAAAAAAATCAGTTTTTATAAGGACCACTTAGTGGTTTCACTATTCATAAAAAATTGACGTTTTTCAGAAAAATCCCAAAACTTCACCCTAAGATATATTTGATATTCCGAATTAAAAAATGAATTCTATTTTACAAAATTCAAAACATATAAGTCACATTAATTAATTTAATAATTAATTCCCGCTGTCAGAGCAAATAGCATGTTTTTAGGAAATAATAAGTGTCAAAAGATTGACACTAGTTTAAGTCTGATTTCAAAGCGAAATTAATTCCAACGACCAATATTGGATTAAATGGTAAAAATATATTCTAATTTCACTTTAAAACCAATTCAAAAGATAATATAATCATATAAATAAATTAGATAAAAAAGAGATTTTGAATTAAAATACAACATTTTACATTATTCATTAAAAAATGAACTTTATCAGAAAGATACCAAAAATTTACACAAAGTAAATTTTGATGTCCCAATTCTAAAAAAGAGTTTTATTTGGTCCAATAGAATGTATAAGGGTGAACAAAACTATATTTAATGACGGTTCTCCATCAAAAGGTGATAAGTGAACCTTTATTGAAAACTAGGGCATATACGCCTAAAATTGAATTATTTCCATATTTTAAGCCATTATCTTTTATTGGATAAATATAAAAACATATATAATCATATTTTAGTTATTTATATCCATTCCCACCAATACAACGACTACATGTTAACTACAATTTAAAATAATATTATTATATTACTAGTGTGCAACGTAAGTTTTCAAAGGAACTCATCGTTGCGTATCGAGTACGCTATCGAATATAGAAACCCCATTAAAGTAAAATTAATATTTAATCCGTACATATTAATAAATATGAAAATGTTTTATTCATTATTTACTTGGGATGTTACATCCTTCCCCCCTTTTGGGAATTGCATCCTCACAATTTTATTCACTTATCAAAATAAGTGGGGGTATTTATCCCTCATAGAATTTTCAGATTCCCACGTTGCCTCTTCAACCATATGGTTTTTCCAAAAAAACCTTTACCTGGTGGATTACCTTATTTCGCAACACATACTCTCTTCGGTCAAGAATATGGACTGGTTGTTCTTCATATGATAGGTTCTCTTCCAGCTGAACTACCTCTGGACTCAAAACATGAGATGGATCTGGCATATACTTCCTCAACATCGAAACATGAAAAACATTGTGTACCTGAGATAAACTCGGAGGTAAAGACACTCTGTATGCAACTGATCCAACTTTCTCCATAATTACATATAGTCCAATGAACCATGTACTCATCTTTCCTTTCTTACAAAATCGCATCACACTTTTCCATGGAGAAACCTTGAGAAAAACATGATCACCTACCTCGAAAGATAGATCCTTCCTCTAGTTATCCGCATAACTCTTCTGCCTGCTCTGAGCTGTTCTCATGTGTTTGAATCAACTGAACTTTTTCTTCCATCTCTTCTTCCAATTCTGGTCCCATCAGCTTCCTTTCACCCACTTCATCCCAAAATGCTGGAGTTCGACACCGATTTCCATATAATGCCTCAAATGGTGCCATCTGTATACTGGATTGAAACTGTTATTATAATAAAATTCAACCAAAGAATGATGTTGGTACCAACTTCCCTGATAATCCATCGAACAAGCTCGTAGCATATCCTCCAAGGTCTGAATTTTTCGTTCTGACTGCCCATCTAATTGCGGATGAAAAGTTGTACTAAAATTTAATTCTGTACCCAACGACTTCTGAAGACCTTTCCAAAAGATAGAAGTAAACCTGAGATCACGATCGGACACAATGGAAAGAGGAACTCCATGTAACCTAACTATCTCTTTAAGATAAAAACGGGAAAGTTGATCTAGGGAAAAATTATCTCGTATAGCAAAGAAATGAGCAGATTTAGTCAAGCGATCAACAATAACCCATATTGCATTATTACCTCTAGATGTATTCGGTAATCCCACAACAAAGTCCATGGATATATTTTCCCATTTCCACTCTGGTACTGGTAAAGGCTGAAGCATCCCTTTTGGTAACTGCTGCTCTGATTTATCCTGTTTACAAGTCAAACACTTCACAGTAAAATCAGCAATATCTCTTTTCATTCCATCCCACCAGTAATACTCCCACAGATATCTTTACATCTTAGTACTTCCAGGATGAACTGAAAATGGGGAACTATGAGCCTCACATAACAACTCATTCTTCAACTGTGAATCACAAGGCACACATAATCTCTTCCCAAACCTCAAAACACAATCATTATCAATGTTGAATTCAGGAAACTTACCCTTCTGAACTAGCTCTACCTTTTTCTGCAAATCATTGTCTTGCTTCTGTGCTTGCTTGATTCTGTCTGATAGGGAAGATGTCACTGATACCTGAAACAAAATAGAAGGACTTCCTACACAAACAAATTCCATTCCAATGTTCATCAAATCAAAAACCAAAGGATCTCGTTCCAAACTCAACATTGTTAATGAAGCATTACTTTTTTGACTCAAAGAATCAGCCACTTTATTTGCTTTTCCCGGATTGTAATGAATTGTAAATTCATAATCCTGGATTAATTCAAACCATCTCCTCTGTCTCATGTTCAATTCGTTATGAGTGAATATATACTTTAAACATTTGTGATCAGTATATATTTCAAACCTTACTCCATACAAATGATGCCTCCAAATTTTTAAAGCAAAAACAACAACAGCTAATTCCAAATCTTGTGTAGGGTAATTTACCTCATGAGTTTTCAACTCACGTGAAGCATAAGAAATTACCTGATCATTCTGCATAAGGAAACAGCCAAGTCCCTTCAATGAAGCATCACTGTATACAAAAAACTCACCATTCCTGTAAGGAAGTTCCAAAACTGGAGCATCCAACAATCTTCTTTTCAACTCCCGAAAACAATCATCACATTCTTTTGTCTAGATGAACTTAACACCCTTACGAGTTAGCTTAGTAATTGGACTAGATAACCATGAAAAATATTCAGCAAACCTTCGGTAGTGACCTGCCAACCCAAGAAAACTACAGATCTAGGTTACATTTGTGGGTCATTGCCATTCTTCAACAACTTTTGTTTTAGCAGGTTCAACAGTTATGCCATCTTTTGAAACAATGTTACCCAGGAAAGAAATTTTTTGTAACCAAAAATCACACCTGCTGAATTTTCCATATAGTTTCATTTCTATTAAGGTTTTCAAGATAACCCTTAAATGAATTTCATGATCCTCTTTACTTTTAGAAAACACAAATGTATCATAAATAACACAACCACCATTTATCACCCGATTCAACTGAGCCATCACTGCAGTAAACTGCTCAATTCTGATTCTGACCATCTCAGTATGCTGATTTGGAAGTTCATTTCCCTCAGTATGCCTTCCCAAAAAAGTTTCTCTGTTTCCACTACAAAAAACCATTCTTAACACTGAAATACCTTAGGTGAAGCAACATGGTAATCTGTAAATGCTATATCATTTCAATCATACCATAAATTAACTTATAATTTTACACTTTTCTAACTCCTAAAGTTGTCTAAACCGACCTCTGATACCAACTATAAGGCCTCGGCCTTAAACCTTACTTAATATTGAATTAAATGAATAATTCACATTGATGATCTTTTCAGGTTTAGATTTTTAGATAATTAGAACGTAACTATTACATCTCAAAAGATTACAAATTAGACACTTCTACCAAGTTTGCATAAAATAAAAACTCTTAAAAAGAAACATATCTAGTTCCATGTTTTAGATAGCATGAATTTACCTTGATCCCATCCTTGACCCTATTCCACATTATGTCCTGTGAAAAACATTTCAAAAAAAACTTGGGGTGAGCATAAAAAGCTCAGTAAGGGATACACAAAGAATGAAAACTGTTAGTTTTTCAAACATCATGTAAACCACTTATACTTTATCAATGTAATACTTTTCACCTTTATAAAGTAGTAAAAACTCTTCACTGAATAAAAGATCATTACTTACTCTTTTGTAACCAAAAGATTACCATAAAACCCATAAATGGAACACATAACATATAAAGGTAACTTGGGACATAAACATACTTAAGTGGAATAACCATACGGTCCACTTCCACACATATCACTTAATGGAATAGCCATATGGCCAACTTCCATACATACTTAATGGAATAGCCATACGGCCGACTTCCATACCCAATGCATTGGAGGTTATAACTTAACCACCTGTCCTGGTATTCACGGCACCACCCGTCATATGCTTCATCACGTAACCACCCATCAAATGTCTAAGTACCATTATAAAAATAGAATACATAAAACAAATATAATGGAAAGAAAACATTTCCACACTTTGATCACAATATATCACTCAAATATATTGACATAACAAATCCATTATAAAAACCATTTTTAATACCAAAATACATAAAAGAGTATATGGTATTTATTTCCTTTAAAAAACATCACGACTTGTTGAGGAATCCAAAGATTAAATAATACTGGCGGCGGCAGAAAAGTTTGTTGTTACCGCGTACATTAAAAGAAACATTCCTTTTTGTAGTTTTGTAAAACGCTTCGTAGAAAAAGCTTCTTTTTGTATAAAGGTAAACTTCAAAAGGGTTTATACACCGTATAAAAGAAAGTTTTGTATAAAATGAAATATGCCTCAATGAAAGGAGATTGAGACGAAGTCCCTTACCTCGAGTCCAACTTGACTCGATCATTCTTTAACGTCCTGAATAATGTTATAAACATTATTTAATCATTTATGTGAATAATGTTTGTTTTGTTGATATTTGGTTCTTAAGTCGAAAGTGGACTTCTTACAATTACATGTTGTTCATGTGGTCAATGGTTCTTTATATCCAGAATGAAATTCCTGATTTGGATATCATATATATCATATATATCTGGAATATACATGTATTTATAATATCACATAATAATTTAGAGGTAAGAAATGAAATGCACCGTTCATGGAGACGGTAAGCCGTACGTACGCATGAACGCTACTTTCATTTCTTTGTCATATTAATGGAATTAAAAATAAATGAGAGGTATATATATTTTAATTCCAGAATTATATTCATCATTTAGATGTATCATTCATCATATAAATCAATTATATACATCTACTTATAATAGTACATTACATTTGGGGATAAGAAATGAAATGCACCGTTCATGGAGACAGTAAGTTGTACGTACGCATGAACGCTACTTTTATTTCTATCTCATACTTTAATGGAAAGAAATAATAATGATATAGAGTTATATTATAATTCCAGTATAACATCATATATAATAACATTAAATACATCCTTTATACGTCCCACGTATGGAATTTACGAATCACATCACTTTGAGGGGGCGGTAGTCCGCACTTCCTAAAATGTAATTATCGTGTTTACCCATAATGGAAGCCATAAAGTTATGATCAAAATGAAAAATACAGAAGCTTAAGGAAAAAATAAACATATTATATATCATATATAAATATATTGACATCTTAATGGGCCCCATTAAAGGTGTTTAAAAGAAGATTGAACAGTCATCGTTTCGTGAGGCAGAAATTCGCCAACCACAGAAACAGTATGTTCTTTAACCATTAGATGTAGATGTGTGTATGTGTAGCTAGAAATCTTATTATAAAAACATCCTAGTATATTAAATATACTGGAGTTGTTACAAAATAAATGAATAAAAAGAGTTTAGGGGGTTGGGGAAGCAAAATAAAACAAAAGGACTCAAGTGAAGACATTACCTTAAAATCAGGTAACTCCATTTGGTTTGAGCTCAAAGGCTTCCTTGGGAAGACTTCTGCCCAAATTGGGGCTTCAAGGAGTAAGAGAGGAAGGTGGAGAGACAAAATGTGTAGGGGTTGGCAGAGCCAATGGCTTTGGAAGTGTGGGTAAGGTGGTAGAGTTGGGGGCATTTTATAAGGGGAGAGGAGGGGCACTCTTGGAAAGTAATGAAATGTTACTTTATTTTAAAATGAGTTTCGGATTCAAAAGGTCCCGCATTGATATAATTCTAGGGTAAGGTGATAAGGCATCGAAATACACCCATCCAATAGGTTTTTGACATGTGTAGGTATTAGATATTACATTATCATTTCATTTTATTTAAATCGTTAAATAATGAGGTCATCGCTGCATCATCATGATGTCATAAATAATTTAATTTATTTAACTATATTTTTTTATAATTTATTTAATTTATGAGTCCTTATATATGCTGAATTCTATATTATTTTAGAATTTATATGAATTCCATATTGTATAGATTTTAAATTATGTCTAAAAAACATTAAGGAGTCCTTTAGATTACATTAATAAGATAATATTTGATCATGAAAACAATAATGTTACATTGAGAGATAATTAATTTTTATCATTATGTTACTCCCATATCTTAATCATTCTGTATTGATTCATATGTAGACCATGATGTATAAGAAATATACTATTACTTATATTGACATGTTGAAAAATTATCACTATTTTTTTGTTTAAATGAAATATTAAGCTATAAAATAGGGATAGAACATAAATAAAACTTATGGTTCATAATTTAAGAGAAATATTACAGAATAATAATAATTTCATATTCATATATTTTCCCAATATAAAGTTAGATACATTAATTATTTATATTTTCATAAAGAATCAATTATAAAATTAAACAATCCAGTAAAATAAAGAATCAATCCTAAAAAAATAAGACAGTGTCAATGCATCATCGAATTTATAGAATAAATATTGATGTGTAGAGGTGTTAAATGTATTAAATGACAATATAGGTTCTTAATAAGAAATTAATCCATTTTTTTACTTTTATATGTGTCCAATAAAATAATAGTTTGTAAACACTGTTGAAGTGGGGGATTTATATATAATTTTAATGAATAATATGACGGGTAGGATCCTAGGAGTAAGTGATATTAAAAAAAATACATAGAATGCTTTTAGTAATTCTGATGTATATGAAGTTGGTTCTTAATTTAACGACAAATTCAATTTCACATTGTATGAATGATATGTTTGGTTACCCCTTTAGATATGAAACAATTTCAATTATAATTTCTAAGGGATAAAATATTTTTATTAATAGAAAAATAAATAATGTCTTGTATTTCATAAGGAAAAGTACTTACCTTGGAGACAGGGTTGTGGAAAATAAATTATCTGAAGACTATAAAATATTATTTAATAGGAGGTTGGGAAATGTGAGCTAGAGGGGTTTAATAGATCTTGAGAAATAATGTTTTTTGAACTATTAATTTGGGACTAGATTTATTTATATGATGATATTTTATATTATAACCCGAATGTGATAAAATTTAGAGTAAAAATCACTTTTCTACACATGTTTTGGGCTACCTACACCCATATTAATTAGGACTAGATATGTTTTATTATTATTATGTTGAAAATTATTTCCTATATATTATTTACTATTACTATTGGAAGGTTTTTTCTTCTATAATTTGAAATTTAATATGTATAATTTTTTAAAAAAATTATTGTATAAAAAAAGACTAAAAATATTTTGAATACCTGATAAAATAATGTGGATTCTCTAATTTAGTTGGAACCTATTGAATAACCTAAAATTATGATTTGTGAAAAAATGATGATGATGACACTTTACCAGATCATTATCAAGATGATAAACGGTTCTTTGATTATCAGTTGACTAGGGATAGAGATTAAAGAATGACATTGATTTCTATAAATTACATTCATGTTGAGTTAGTAGATATTATATTTTCATTGTCTGAGGAAATCAATGATTGTAATGTGAGGGATTATAAAATTGTTTTTAAGATAGTCACTCCTAGGATATGAAAAATACAAAATTAAGTATATGTAACAATGGACTAAGAACGATATTTATTATACTTAATGGAAAATACTTGTAATATTTAAGTGGTAATATCTAAATTAATATTTGAAATTAAAGAAGTATATTTTCAGAAAAAATGGTGTAAAGTTTAATTTTATGTTGGTAAAAGAATCATTCAATCAGATAGACGATTGACCATATATTAATATTTTCTCAAATTTTTTATCATTCTACCATTAAATTTATTTTAGCCTTTATTGCTTACCTTGAATTTTAATTTGATAAAATTGATAATAAGAACATGTTTTGGCATTGATACAAGATAGAACTACTCAAAGTTATTGTGATTTTCATTTTAACGATTTAAATATTTTAAATACTACTTTATTAATGGTTGTCTTTTAGATTTTTCATTTGTAGATGATTAATGAGTATCTAAAAAATATTTTTTATTTAGAAGAATTTAATTTTTTCACCATGAAATTGTTAATAATTATTATATTCTTAATTAATCCACAAATGGTAATTTTAACCCCATGGTTATGTCAAAAATGGGGGGTTTATTTAGAGTGATGTAATGTTTGTCAATGTTCCAGGCCTAGATCATCCTATTTCATGGATATATTTAAAAAACACATATTGAGAAACCCTAGAACTAATACCTATTTATAAATATAATATTACTCCTCTCTATGGAATAAATATCCATCAACCCATAATTTAAACCCCATAAATTATTGGATCTCATTAATTATTATTTTTGGGATCATTCATTATGGAGGAATAATTGATTTTCATGGATTGGGAAGAAATATAGAATCCTCTATGAATTTATTCATGTGGTTATATTGATTCTTAATTTATCATTCCTTATTCTTTTTGGTTATTTAACTCAATTATTTCTTATTTTAATTATTCAATACCTCATGGTGATATCATGAACATAATCATAATATATTTATGTTATTGGTTATTCAAAATATTTTTGAAAATGTTTTAAAAAATGGAATGATATTACTAAATAATTTTTTGAATTATTAATTCTTCATGATGTTTGCAGCATACCTCATGACCACCTCATTCATTGTTGTCTGCAATTTGAAAAAAACATAGTGTATTTAGATTCACACCTTCCATCAACC
Source organism: Viscum album (assembly GCA_963277665.1). NCBI lineage: Eukaryota > Viridiplantae > Streptophyta > Magnoliopsida > Santalales > Viscaceae > Viscum > Viscum album. Next base: position 809,832,388 of record OY728122.1, on the reverse strand, counting down.
CCATACATTTTTTACCTAATGAATTATTATAAATTTTATATTAATGAATGAACATTATTGGAAAATATAGAGGTTTATTTTTATGTGTTGGTTCTAGAAATATGATGGAAACAAGATTTCAATGTGTTTGGGTTAGATTAAAATAAATTGGATCATCTTAGATGATACAAGTGTGTCTTTCTGGAGAATCTGAATGAGAAATTGGAGGGAAATATTATACACTATGGGGTGTCAAAGAAATGGTAAATATGGATGAAGTGAGGTAGAAATTCATCTTTTGAATAAAGGTAGTTAACAATGATAGTTTTAGGTTCAATATTATAAGGTACCATAACTGGTATAATAATTTTAAATAGTAATGGAAACATGAATCTTGTGTGGATATGAATTTTATATATTGGCTATCTAACCGTAATGCAAGTGATTTTCAAAATTCATAAGGTGTAAATCTCACTAATAATGATTTTCTATCATGTAAGAAATTAATATCACATATAAATTGATATCAAGTCATATTTTTATCCCACACATCAATGGGTAAACTAGAGTATAGCATATCTAAACACCAAGCCCCAAAAGTTGTGTGGGTTAGTGGACATGCCATGTCACACAAAGACACAACTATGGATCCTGTGGAAGTACATTATTAGCAACCCATGATTGCTACATGTCATGTCACATATATGAAACATCATACATGTTGACCCAACAATACTAGATAATGGAAATACGACCTTAACAACTACTAGAGGTTTATACTTTGTGTCCCTTTTGAACACATTTTCTTTACTCAATGATAATAATTACTTTTCAAATATTCTAAATTAGGCATCATAATTGGACATTATATCAATATAATCGAAGGATTTTTTCCCATAGAATGAAATCATAAAAATTTATTCAAATTTAAATGATTTTTCTAATGTGTTTTTTGTAGTTTTTGTTTCATATATTTATATAGAAAATAATGAAAAATGGTAAAATTATTTAGAGAATACATAAGATCAATAACTTTGAAGATAGACACTAATACATTGGTCATGGGTCACATATATAATTATTTGTGTAGGTTACACACTCACCCCACTAAAATGGGGAATGATTTCTTTAGTCATGGAGTAGTTAACACCCACATTTATAGTGGAATACACTTGATAAGCTATATATCCACCATAGGGATCCATACCTCATAACTAATCTACACTTCATAGCAAGGTACTAGTCTGGTACTATGATATCATCAAGATGTTATGGATGCTATGGAAGCTAGTTAGTCTTGGTTTTTGGGGTGATGAAAAATTCAAGGTGTTATTGAATCTATTCAATATATAGTCACTAAGGACACGATCAATAAAGTTTTTAATTACATATTGATCCATGTTGTCATAACAATAAAGTTTATTTTGGGTTTCTAATATTTCATATTCAATATGTTATTTAATTTTGACAATTTGATTCTATAGTACCCTACTAGGCATGTATATACTCACCCATATATGGAATCCATTCACTCAATTATAGTGTATATACAAACAATGCATGGTATATATGTGAATTTAATGGATGTGGTGTTGGTGGAGTGGGGGATTAGTGGAATTTTTTTATCCTTTCTAACAGTTTTGTTTCATGGTGTATATGTGTGATAGAGTATTCTCTACTAGGTTACTGGTGTGTTACATTTTTTTAAAATGTTGGGCCCTTATACATTTCCCAATATACTATTTATATATTTATTATACTGTATGGATATTTATCATGTGTCAAATTTATTTTATATTATATTTGATGTTTATGATTAGAAATACATTTTTATATTCTTTTCTAGAGATATCTGGTTGTATGTTAGTTTGTTTGACTATGGCCTCTTATATGTGTGATATGCCTTCTTGTTGAAGGTCTCTAGCTCATATCATATTTAATTTGGGAACGGTATTTCATAATCGGGATATTTAAATCCCATGTAGGGCCCTAGTTGGTTTGGTTATGTCATATATGAATCTTCTTCAAGGATATATTAAATGAAAATAGTTATTTATATTTGATCAGATAGACATTCTTTCATATAAAATAATCCTTAAGGGAGTGGTGTAAGTATTTTAATATTTATATTCTGAAAAATGGATTTCAATAATGTTTTATATTATGTTAGCCTTTATTTTGAATAATATTATAAAAATATTATTTATTTATTATTATTTTTTATTATAATTCAAATTACTCATAAAAATAGAATAATTATTAACTAGTAGAAGTAATTTCTGGAAGTGATATTTAAAATAAAATATGTAATCTCTATTAAAAACAAATGTTGTATAATAATTGTAAGGGATTGTAGTAAATAATATTGTTTATATCAAAATAAAAATATCAACTTAGATTAAAAAATAATTTTCTAATGAATACACTAATGATTGAAGAATACTCTTATAAGTCATCATTTGAAATTTTATAATGAGAAAATACCTACTGTAGATTATGAAAAAAATTTCATATAATAAGTTTCTACTAAATATTATTTACTTTATGGTATGTACCCCTCCTTATTTCAAATTTTTCTCTAAAATTGCAAGAATGTCCACTTAAATTCCTAGTAATCCATATTACAAAGAATTGAATTTTCCAAAGATATATTTAGTAAGGTCTTCATAGATATTTTTTATTTATTGTATATTTTTTTGGTGACTAACTATATTAAGACTCAAGAGGGGTCATTGTGAATTGTGTTCTTTATGTATTTCTTCACATATCAAAATTACAATTATTTTTTATGACTTTATTATATTCTATTATTTATTGTTAAATTAATCGAAAATAGTGTTATTTATAGTATATTTTTTTTGAGACTAACTATATTAAGACTCAACAGGGGTCAGTGTGAATTGTGTTCTTTATGTTTTTCTTCACATATAAAAATTACAATAATTTTTTATGACTTTATTATATTCTTTTATTTATTATTAAATTCATCGAAAATAAAGTCATACTGAATAGAAACAAACAATGAAATTTTTATAGTTTCTAGTGGAAAGAAAGCCCAGTATATTACTATTACACCTCTCTTCCCCTTGAGTGTGATGATTTTTATTAAACTATTCATTTCTCAAGGGACTTCTAGTCTTTTTGAAGGGACAGCACTACTGATTTAAATTAGTTGACACTTGGTACATGAAAATGAGATCTCAACTGAGCACTAGAAAGAATTCATAAGAAATTACCATCAATGGTTCTTTTTCTAAGAATCTTTACAAAAAAATATAATATATAGTAATTTTTAATGATTTTAATTCTAATATATAAGATACAACTAACTAAAAGATAAGGATCTCATAGTCAATTGAAATGACCTTAAAATTAATTAAGTATATTCTTCTATATGTAGAAAGGACAGTCAATAAGCAAAACTAATGAAAAAAGACTTATTCTACCTCATTTCCATGTAATAATAGAGTATAGTTTTTTGAGATCATATAGAATGAATTGTCAATATTAACTTTATCACTTAACTTCTCATGCACGGTTCTTCACTCTCACACACCTCCACTTTTTAAATGAACACAAATGCATAATATATAATTCATTACACATGATCTGTTGTAATATATTGATCAGTGAAACAACCTTATCCTTGAAAAACATAATAAAAATATTAGATTCAATAAATTATAACATCCATTTATTCTATGTTAATAAATGAAAATTATTATATTTTACTTTATATTAAACTAAAAATTTTGTTTTTTAATAATTTACAACAACAATAATAACATAAATCATGTTCTCCAATCTTAATAAATACCAAATAGCATCACAACCTAGCTAATTTTCTAATATTATTCATGTATACTATATATGGATTTAACACCAATTAGTAGATTTTAATTCATGATTCCATATGAAATCATGTAAGTATTTCACTCAAATTGATGAATCAGACCGAGTTAACTAAAAAATTGTATCAGTTTTCTTTATGTTCAAAATTCTTGACAATTGTTTTATCTAATTGAAGTGAATTAGCTTACTTCACCATGGAATATATTCTTATAATTTATTGCATCGGATAACCATTTTTTATAGCTAAATATTTATATAGGTTATTATTCATTTATCTGATTATCCACGTAAATGATTTACGAGTCTGCTTGATCATGTACACAATTTATCATGTTGGATATCTTACTGATATAGGATATTTTCATATAGGTGATTTCATGACATATAGAATTGTCCATCCCATTTCTTTTACATATGTGACTAATAGATGAACCAAAAAACTATCACATTTAAAATTTTCTATATATAATCTTATTTAAATAAAAAAACATCCAAAACAAATATTTAAATAAATTAACCACTAAAAATATATGACATTAAAATTAATGATAAACTCACTTATAAAAAAGGAATGTTAAAAAGTATAAAGGGTATTATAGATCATCAAAACATATAGCAAATGGTACATGTTGGATCATCATTAGTAGATTAAATATATCTCTTATTATGATAATAAAAAAACCACAATACACATAAAAAAAATTAGATATTCATTTAGATATAAAATTTATTATTTTAAAAAGGTTTAATAGACAACATATGAAGAATATAAAATATAGTTTAAGATTTTCATTGTACCCCATTGTTAGTTAAATATCACCTTTATAGATGGTTTAAACTTTTCCTATTTAAAATAATTCTCCACCTTTTTGATAATGTATAATAACTTCTCCATATATTTCTAAAAATATAAAATGTTAAAAACTACTCTCACATTTTCCATCATTAAAATGGATGAATAATAGATATAAACATATTTTAAAGTATCAATTTTGAGTTTCAAACTATTTAAGTGTAACATGATATTTTAATATGGAATTATGAAAAAATTGGTTTTCATTAAATTAAAAAGAGATAAATAACATCAAATGAAAAATCTCATTATTAAATCCATTAGAACCAAATAAATAATGATTTATTTCATTAATTTATTTGAAATAAAAATGACCCATCTAGGAAATAAATTGACAAAATATCTTTCATGGTATCCATTATTATTTGTGTGATGATGGTTTTAATGTTGCAGTGAATCTATAGGAGAGTAAAAATATAGTGTGCAAGAAACCATTTTTACTTTCCTTCTCTAACAAATTTTTAGAGTCCTAAATTTCTCAATAATTATGACTTATTCTTAAACTATTTCAAAACATCACAAATCTAATTGATTCTTCATAAATCATATTGAATCTTCTTTCAAATTCATCCTCCTTCATACTTAAAAAAATTATTCGATCCATTATAATTGGTTATTCTAGTACTTTTTCTTATTATGTTAAAACATATGATTACTTGAACAAAATGAAAAAAATAAGATCTAAAAAATTCTATTTACGATGCACTTTAACATTTGATACACTAGTAAAATTCCACCATAAATACTGTAGAAACCTCATTGGACTTCATTTACCTTATTAGGTTCCCCACATACTGATCATATTGTCTAGCAATGTTGTCATAAACAATGTTGTGAATTCTCTAGATTCTAAAACACCTCATCCTCATAATAACTACATAATATGTCACATTTCATTGTTCATAAATCAAATACTCATAAAAATGATCATTAATTAATCAAAATATAGTTCTAGATGATTCTATAGTGTTAGTATGCATCTAATTGATTAGTCTCTGATTCCATCTAGTGTATCGATGTCACTTCTACTCCGATGACTCTTGACCCAAATAAACAATTCAAATTTCATTAAAATGGATGAATATATTTTTTTGTTGTTTATTTTATAATTCTATGATTATGTATAATAGATCAGTCTCTAAAACTCTTCTTATTCATAATCGCCAACAATTCTACTCTACCTTCAATATAACAATTCAATTGATGCCCTTTCTTCAACATTATGTATGATGTATCATTGTCATAACTCTTTCTATGGATAAATGGAATACTAAGTCTGATGAAATTATTTAAATATAAAGTTATTTCATACATATTCTATAAAACTCATGATTGAAACTATTAATTTGTTTTTTTAGTGAATTAGAGGTTCTGATAAATCTGCCAGTCCATTGGATTAATCGATCATTACTTAGAAAAACAACGGACTTCAATATCATCAAACATCAAAACATTTAGAAAATTATTGTGTTTTATAATTCTCTCATTGATGGGAAATAACCTAAATAAATTAACACCATAAAAATTCTTATCCAAAAATATCGTACTTATATCATTACATTTTTATGATATTTAGAAGATTCATATTGTAATAGAATTTCATGAATTACAAAAACATTTCTTCTATTTTATTTCAACAAACTTGGATAATAAATATTTCTAGTGACTTATGATATGAAAACATATAATACAAAAAATAAACATCAAATTTTGTATCTAATTCCTTAAAATAAATTAAGCCTCCAATAGATATTCTCACATCAATCAGAGACTTCTATATCGATGAAATTTTAGTCTGACAACCACTTCACTATGAAAACTTCTCCTGAATAAAAAATTGAAACTAATGAACATTATTATCAAGTGTAAGCACTATTTTCTGATTGTGATGCTGATTTTATCTGTCCACGAAAACATACTATGTTAATTGATTCTTCATAATGATAAAAAAACAAAACAATCTTCTAAATATTATTTCATCATCTAAAAACCACTTCCATCAAACTGGGTCCCAATAATCTCCCCATTTGGATTTTGGTTTCATCCAAGGATCAAAAATCACAAAACATGTAACCTCAATCTATGGATCATTAATTAATAATAATAAAACTATGTGAGATAACTATTTATTGGACATAATAATAATTGACATCCAAAAATTAGATTTCCAAAATTAGTAAAATAAAAAACATTTTCTTAAAACATCAACCTACTAAACATTACACATCACTTCAGAAAATATACAAATTTATTATACTAATTTTAATAAAAATAAATTAACAAATTATTTAAAGAGTTCAAAAACATTATGCTAAGATCCCATATTACCAAAAACCCCTAAATAAATTCCACCTTTAAATGTTTAGCACAAATTAATGAATAGATTAATGAAAAAAAATATTTCTTCCCTTTGAAAATAGTATGCGAAGAAATGTTAAGAGAGGGAAAAGTTACACATTCCTAAACCATGTAGAAAAAGTCTTTGGATTCCCATTTTAAACATTAGTTTGAAAATTTATTCCTCTGGAAAAGGTTTTGTTAAAATATTAGCCACATGTTTTGTGGTAGTAAAATACTCCAACTTGAGTTCAATATTTGTAACATGATCTTTGATGAAGTTATATTTTATATCATATTTTCCAACAAAAATTTTCTAATGGATTTCCTATAATTATATAGAACTATGATTATCACAAACCAAGAGCATCAGATAATTCAATTCAAAAATTATTTCCTCTAACTGACTCTTCGTCAACATAGGTTATGTTGCAGCTTGATTGGAAGTAACATACTCAAATTCCTCCAAGATAAGAGTTTTTGAATTTTGATTCATAATATTCGAACAAAAAAATATTCTACCTAAACAAAAATTCCACTATATGTGGATCTTATATCATCAACACTTTCGACAAAATCAATATATGTATAACAAACCATTTCAATTATTTTTGATCAATCAGACCAGAATATATAATTTTTGTGCCATTAATATATCTTATAATTATTTTTCTTGAAAAAGAACGTAATTAATTTGGAGGAATTTGGAATCTTTCACGGGAGGTAAAAACATAAAAAATTTATGGCATTGAGGTAGTGAGATACGAAAAAATCCAAATCATATTTGTAAACACTTTAGAGTCAACATCCTTAACTTCATCGTCTTTAGTCAACTCGATTCCCACTAAAATTTATGTATAATAAATTATAAAATATTAAATTCCAAAATTCATAAGAAGTTAATTATCCTTATTTTCTTGAGAATGAAAAAATTATTTCTTCTTTTATGATTGTAACCTAAGAATGTATTTCATCCAATAAATAATTGAAATTTCGGAATCCTTCTTACCTTATTCAGTAAAACACTCATAGGTTCTTCAATCATTCCCATCAAAGATAATGTCATCAACATAAATTTGAACAAAGTGGTAAATCTAAAAATATTTATTTAAGTATATAGTACTATCAACTCTTCCTTTTCTAGTGTTTAGCATTATTAAATAGGATTATAGTTTGAAATAAAATTCATTTACATTTTTTTATCCCCAATTATTATTTCTTTAGCATGGATACATAAATTTCACCATTCCCAATAACAAAATAGTTTAATTGTTAAATGTAATATTATTAATAAATTTCATCATCCATAAATGTTTATTTCACATCCATATGAAAAATTTTGTAACTTTATTGTGAACAATGTTTAAGAAATATTCTAATTATTTCTAATCATTCCACTAGAGTAGAACCCTCAGCAAATTCAACACATTAAATTTGTGAGTATCCCATGGAAAAAAATATTAATTTGTTTCTTATAACTTCAATATCTTCATTAAATATGTTCTGGAACACCCACATTGTACCAATATAATTTTTTTCATTTGGGTTGTGTACAGGTTCCAATGTATCATTCTTTTCGATCTAATCAAACTCTTTATTAATATCCTGATTCCATTCTTGATGCTCAATGTAATGAACATGATATTTACTAATGGAATAACCATTATTATATCATATAATACATATATCACATAAATAACCCAATAAACAAATTATTTTCATAAATTAATAATGAGGAATTATTTAGAAAATGAACCAATAATAGTTAAAAATATGACTATGGGACAATAAATAGAAATTAAGAAATTTGAAATTTTGGATTTTCTCGATCAACTAGAATGTTACCACAAATAAAAAATAAAAAATAAATAAAACACTATACTGTTAATATAATTTAAAATCTATATATCATAGTATAAAAAATTGATATAAAATAGAAATTAATGAATAATGAATCGCATATGTGTTATATAAAGAAATTAAGTAATTGATACCATTATTATAGTAATCTGACCGTTGGAATTGAAATCTGAATGTTATGAATTGAAAAATTGTGATTATAATTTTAACCTCAACTAATAAAGTATAAATAAAATAATGGTATCTTATTAATGAAAATTTCATATATTTATATCATCATATAAGTAAATAAATATTTTAAAAGGGATAAATGAATTTTTTGTATTTTTATAAAACAGAAATGATTATATAATATTTCATAAATAATATAAAGATTTAAAAGAAATTAAATTTTCATAAAATATGATTCTTAGATTAATTTTTTTGTAGTAATAATATAATTTATGTGGCCTTATTTAAATTTTCAAAGGGCCAAAAAATAAATTATACTTCCAAAATATATAATTTATGAATAAATTATTATTCTAAATAAAAATTAATATTATCATATTATGAAAATTATTGTTTTGAAATGAATTTGATTTTTGAAATATACACAGTTTAAAATGGATGAGGGTAATCTTTCTTATTTTTCTAAAGAAGATAAATTTTTGTGAATGGTGAAGTATGATAATTTATAGTATTTACCTTATTTGATAAATACATGAATATTTGAGTCATGGATGATGTAAGAACATATTTATTTTTAAATTACTAAACCATTTACTATATATAATTATAATAATCAACATTATTGACTGTATTGATCCAAAATAAAAAAAATTATGAATATAATGATCAGAACATTCTCTCTCCTCCCCTAAAAATACCACATCTCACCAAGCCTTAACCACACACCATCTAATCATTTTTTTTAATATTCTTAATATTTACCTTCCAAGGACTCTTACACATGTCTAAAATATTATAGTATCAAAAAATTCAAAAAACATCTTCCTTAAAGAGGTTCTCAAGGGGAATAAATAAAGATGTAAAATTCTAAATCCTCTATTTAAATTTTTTTTATCACATTATCTCATATACTCCTCTAAAAAAATTTATATGATAAATATAGTGGCATATATATACTACAATTTTATTATTTTAATAGAATTTCCATCATTAAATTTCCTCTCTTCTTTTTATTCCAAAAATGAAAACATCATCTGTCATATTTTGGTCTGCCGCCTTCATGGATGATAAGTTTTCATATTCCAGTAATACCACCAATACTGATCATAAAACCATTATTAAGGTTAAAATAGATTTTAATATTTATATTATAGCTTTTTTAATGTTATATAACTAATATATATACATGATATAAATAAAATTGAACTACAACATGATGATCGTAAAAACCACTAAAATAAACTAAGAAACTATCATTTTTGTTTAATCAAATGAATCAATATAATTGTAGAAAAAAAATATGGGACAATTTAAACATTATTACATTAATATATACCATATAAATTCACTTATAGAGTGCCATTATAATTTGTAAAAAAACATCCGTATTTATAAACAAGTAAGCTGTCCTTGAATAAATATAAATGAACTCTCCCAAAACGATGGAATTGACCATTATAACTCATTGTAATTGATATATGTAAACATAATAAATTTTAATAAATTATATACATATATATGATTTTTCATAATTAAGTAATGGAATAATCTAATATTATTATCCATGTTATTAATTATAAATTCCTAATGCATGCATACATATTGTTTGTGATCTCTCTAAACCCCCATATTTAAATCAGGTGACACATTCTCTATATTTTCTACAATTTACCACTTATTTATTATTTTATAATTATTAATTATAATTTTTTCATTTACCTCACATATTTATGTTTCTCAATTAAACTTTCTTTGGTGAGGAAATACATATTTTAAAAGGTTCCATTTTTAAAAACTTTTGATAAGAACCCTCGATTAAAGGATCATTTTCTATATCATATCCATTTTCATGTACACTCTATAAATAATGTTAAGGCACATATATGTTTATTAAAATAATCCTTCTATCATTAAAAAATAATTCTAGTTCAATTTTGGTTTCATAAAAATTATATTTCCCAATCCTCATTAATGACACTATATATTTTACCCTAAAACCGTGTTAAACCAGAACATTTGTAATATTACCTAACCACTCATATTAAATGTTTTCAGTTAATTTGGAAAACATTTATCATGATTAATGATTATATTTAATTATGAAATTCCATGTATTATTTAAATTAATTCTCTCATGGATAACATTATTATACGCCATTGTGTTATGACTTATGACATGACTATGAATCCCATTTCATTCCATGGGTAACCATTATTTTTATTCAATCATTTTTATTATTTATGTGAAGGAAATAACCATGAAAATTTTCTGATATATGGGACATGATAGTTCTGTAATTCTTTGAGTAATGTTTAGTCCCATGATAGGTCATGTATATAATTACATAGTAAACCTAGTCCATTATGGGACATTTTTCACCATGTGATATGGTCTTGGATTTATTCCTTGAATCATGTATATGTCATGTTCAATTTTTCTCACACGTTACTATATTTTCATGATTATATGATTACATGTTCTGTAAATTATTCTTCCATAGATTTATTCTAGATAAATTACATTTATGTCATCTTATCATTACTTTTAACTCATGTTTTTTCTTTATTCCCATGTTTATTACCTTACTACGATTCATAGATCATCACATATATTTATGTATTCCCAGATATTCCACTTAAATTGTAGTATCTCAAATGGTGTTAGGATATTATTATAGAGATCAATAAAATGTTGTTATATTTTTTATTTAATTTCTTTTTTATGCACATAATCATCCAAATACTATAGACTTTGTGATCCTTGGTTTGAATTTTATAAACTTTTTTTAAAACAGGTATATGGTCTATCCAACAATATTGAAAATAATACATGAAATTATATTTTGAATAATGGATATGATGTAACCCATTTAAAAATTGGAAAATTTATATAAAAAAAGAAAATACCATATAAATAATAATGTGATCGAAGGATAGAAATAGTCAAATTAGGTTATGGAAAGAGTTACATCTCCCCCCGAATGACATTTCAATAGTGAGAGTGGTCAGGAGAGACTATCATATCCTACCATGAAAATTCACAGTGTTGGATGAAAAATGAGGTATAGAACCCCTCCCACAAAAAAAATAATGTCGAGGGAGGGTTGGATGATAAATTCTGTTGTATCTATCTCTCTTTTGTGCCGCCAACCCATGATGCTTGTGAAGAAATCCGAGCAATTAAACAAGACGAAACATAACTCTTGACCAAAGTCCTTGTATAAGATCAAATTAAGGTAACCATCCATCAAGAATGAAGGAATGTTGGTTTATGATGAGTGTCAACACACCCACCCCTCTTTCGAGGACACCCACTCATAAGATCATGAAAAAAGAATCACTACCATCCTAATTCAACGAAACAACCTACAAAAATAATAAAGACATCTACAACCCATCAACCATACAATTTCATAGGAAAAAACACAAAGGTAGAAAAATAAAAATAAAAATCCTATACCCTACATGAAACCAAATAAATCTAATTCAATGTATGTAACCCAAAGCTATACTAACCAACATGTCAGTCACCAGTCATATTGTAGGGGCACCTAGAAGACCACTAATACATCTAGAAATCAACAGAATGATGTCAAGACAAAACCACAGAAATGAACAAAACCACTTCCATAACTCTTGATTCTCCATTCGATGAAGCCTCTAGATAAACACTTTGCAATAAATGGCCACAACATAAAAATAATCTCAATCACACAAAACATGTAGCACATGAACAATGAATCATCAAGGGATTACAAAATCTAGTAAAAAATGAGGGTGAGGAATCTCGGTGAAGCCACACACAAAGTGCAATCCACCACACCATTTTCAAAATCATGAGAGGGGACAACACCCTCCTATAACCATAGAATCTCACCCGAGGACACAAATATGGGAAGATCTAAGAAAAAGGAGGTTAAAACCACCAATCATTCAAAAAAAGATAACAATTACATCTCAAGGGCTTCAATGTTCCCATGATAAAGGTCCAAGGATATTGAAGGTAAGGAAGAACCCAAAATTTGTAAAATAAGAGATGAGAGGGAAGCTGAGAAAAAATAATAATCAGAAAAACCTAGGTGGAGAAGAACCCCATGTAGGGATTGAAGTAAGGAATGATGAAATTCTTAAATGAAGATGAAATGTGCTCATGTTAGGTATCCATTATTTAAGGGAACCTGTTTGTATTTCATGGATAATTAATCTTAAAATTATGTACTAAAATGTGTTAATGGTTATGATCTCTATACTGATAATACTTGTTAAAATATTTTATTTCAACATTTTAATATAAATGAGTATGTTTAATAGCACTTTATGTTATATTGGGTTGAAAAATTTGATGTTGATCACCAATAATGATTCAATCCTCCACCTATTTCATCATCCTCGGATGATATTAATAAATATATTCCTCATCATAACATTTAGATTGGATCAATTATTACACTGAACCAGTGTCAAATTTTTTGGAAGCAATTTCCTTTTTCTTAGAAAAATTTCACTCATCTTTTTCATCTTCCTTATAATAATGAAACTGTGAAAGATAATCCTCATCATTTTCAAGAACTATTTTCCCCACAAATTCAACAATTATTCATATATATTTTTGAAACATATATATCTTCTTCGATCTATACTATAAAAAAAATTATTCCATCTTCACCAATCTGATCCAACATTCCATCATTTCACAATTGTTCATTTTAATGTATGGACATAAAAAACACTTAAATAATTCAAACATGGAGTTTAATCATAGAAATTTTAACAATTAGTTATATCAATGCATGTCCTCTATGAATAGTGATAATGAAAATAAGAATTTGTGATCATATATTTCCTCTTGGAATATTGAGAAAGACCATGTCTATGTAATATTTTACACCTCCTTTGAAAAAAACATAAATTCTTATTTTCAATAACATAATTTTGTTATGGTGGGTATGTTGTAATGAACTCATGTCATATTCCATATGATTCTAGATAACTTTTAATCATTTCATTATTGTAGTCACCACCATTATGAGTTCTCAACATTATCTAGAAATACCCACAATAATTCTCATATCTTCTCTTAAAACACATAATAATACATTGAGGATTCTATTTACAATTAAAATAAATAATAAAAGTAATGATGGTAAAATCATCAATAAAATAAAAGATGTAATCATCTCTAATTTTTTATTTTTTATTAATTATACTATAAATATCAGGAAAAATATTTTGTGAGGTTGAATTAAAAATTTTCTTTTTTCATATGAAAATATTTTGTAAACATCCCATTATATAAAATTTAAAAACATTAATCCCTTTCTCTTGAAATAAAATGAATACCACTGAAAGTGTCTCACTATGAGAACTTTTTCTTGTTTCATTGATGTATAAATCTGGATCTGTAATTCCATCACTGATTTTCTCCCATCATGCTCAAGGAATATGAATTCTGTACATCACCATCTTGAAACAAGTTTCTTTTTGTGTGTTGGAATTTTTTAATTATTTTTCCATCTTCCAATGTTTTCATAATAAAATATAATTTTCTCAAAACAACATTATTGACAACATTACATTGTTGGGAGACAGTCAACATATTATATTTCAACCAAACTATAATGAAATCATTCATGGATTTCAAATTATCTACCACAATAAAAGTAGATCCAAATCATTTGATTCTAAGAGACTCATCATTTCCAAAAATCACAATTCATTTTATTAAATTGTCAAAATTCTTCATCAATTTCAAATATCATATCCTATAAGAAGAGAACCAACTGTATAAAATCCTATTTTTTATCATTTTATACTATTGAGAGTCGTTTATACAATATGATCATTTTCATTCCCTTAATATTTACCCACATACGACTTCTAATAAATGTTATAATACTATCATTATGATGGTAACAAAAAATACATCCTTATATGAGATGTCTTGGTTTCTCATATTTTTAACAAATAGATACCAATGGTTACATACAATTTTAGTGATTCAAAACATCATTATCCTAATTCATTTTTTGAGAGGATTGAAACCACCATAAACATTTCTTTCTCTAACTCATGGGGTTATTTTTATATTGATTGTTAAACAAAAACATATTTTCCATATATCCTGAACAACCAAAATACCAAAAATTACCATATAAGTAATATTTACCTATGTACCATCCATAATGACTGGAATTGGGAAAAAAGTTCTGATAAAAAATTTTAAAATAACATTCTTGAGTCCCATAATTTTTAATGACTAATAATATTCATATTTGACTCATATTTCTTCCCAAAATTATTAGAATTATAAATGGTAGGAACTTCTACTTTGCAAATTGTATTTTTTGAAACTTTGAACCTTCCAACATCATTGGTTTTGGTCACATTCTAAAATTTCATACCCTTCCATTTTATAAGATCATTTTCAACACCCATTATAACTTTTAAAGGTATATTTTATAGATACCTCACATTTCCTCACATTCTACAACTTTTACTAACATTTATGAGAAATTTCTTGAAACATGTAACTCCCTTATCTGTTTTAGGAATCATTTTTTATATATTTTCTATATCTTCCCCCATTTTATTCAACTTTACTTCAACATGTTCATTATGATTCTATTATATTTCTAGAGTCTTCTTATGAAAGTAAATCTCTTTTAGAAAATTAAATTTTCCTTCCTAATTTTTGGTTGCTGTAGGACATTCCTACTTTAACTTATTTATTTCTGTTTCAAGTGTTACAATATTTTTGAAAAATTCTATCAACTACCTTTTTGAATGTAATTCAATCTCATTCTATTATTCTTCAGAACTACTTCTTTCCCTTATTTATCATTAAATATCATTATAATTTTATTTTCAATAGAATCATTAGTAAAATACTCTTCCTCTACTTCACTGAATTCATCTTCATTTTCATTTGACAAAAATATTTTTATTTTTGGATATGGATAAATTTTTATATTTTCTCTTGAATAATTATTTGGTTTTATCCCCATGATTCGTCTAATATCTTTTAATCCTTATATCTTCATTATCAAAATATTCTTAATTCCTTTATAGAGGGAAAATCACAACAATGTTCACAATAGCTTAAAATTAAAGAAAATATATGCATATATTCCATTTATAATTTCAAGTCCATCATTTCCTATTTTAAGAAAAAAGGATAAAAATTTATCAAGATTATAGCCAACCTCAGGTTTGTATTTTGAATCACCAAAATCTCTTTCTTCATTAATATCATAGATTTTGTTTAATTTCTATCCTTCATGGTCATTTATCTGTCAAATTCTATTTTTACATTTATAATTATAACCATTGTCATTTCATATGTAATGAGGTTATAATGAATATAATCCAAAGATATAGTTCCAGGATCATTGTCTTCTAAGGATGAAACAGCGGAATCAAACTTATCTAAATCATTTCAACAATAGCTACATATTTCAATATCCCACAAAGACATATTATTTTTCAAACAATATCATTCTCTCTTGAAAAGAATTCACCAACAGAATCATACTACCCAATTTTGAGATCTTCATACTTCAACATCCATTTTTGTAACAAGGTTTTCTTCAACATTGTAATGCCTTCATAAATTTTCTTCAACTTTTCCCAGATTCATTTTTTTAATAAAAACTCCATTCACTCACATAAAATAACTATAAAAAGTTATGATGTTATTGAAATATTATAACTTACATAATTATTCAAATTATTCATGTCCACATATATTATATAAACATTTTCATAAACAGGAATAAATCCATCTAATTCATCTTCCATAACACCACACCCAAGAGACATAAGATATAGAATCATTATATCATTCTAGATCAGATTTTTTTTATTGATGATCTGAATCCCCTTATTATTCAAAAATCCACATTCTCCATAAAAACATAATTACTAAATCATTAGAAAATATTAAATGAAGGGAACCTTCACTCTGATTTATCTTTAATTGGCTTTATGTATCACTGAGAGGGGGAGGGGTAAA
This sequence comes from Viscum album, assembly GCA_963277665.1. NCBI lineage: Eukaryota > Viridiplantae > Streptophyta > Magnoliopsida > Santalales > Viscaceae > Viscum > Viscum album. Next base: position 809,815,325 of record OY728122.1, on the reverse strand, counting down.
TTAATGATAAATTTTTTTATGTTAACATTATTTTGTGAAAGTATTTACCTCTTGTTAATGAATTAATAATTTTAAGAAAATATAACAGTCACACATTCATAGGAAAACTTGATTTTATATGTTTCAATTATCAATATCAGTAGCTAGTTCTTGGAATTATTTTGTAATAAAAAAAATCCCATAAAATCCTATAAAAAAACTCAAATTTTTGTAGATTGAAATAGTATATACCAATACACTTGGGCAACACAATGATCAATAAAATAGTACATATGACTCTTCTATCATGAATATTTTAAAATTAATTTTTTAACAACATATGAAACCTTCACCAATTGATTTCAAAAATGTAATTTTACTAATTAATAAACATCCACTTTGTAATTCATGGAAAAATAAATCATTTCATTACTACACAACAGCATGTAAAAACAAAATTTTGAGACTATGTGCAAAAACACAGTTTAAAGAATCATTCTAATTCTTTTATCTGATGATTCATTCAGGAAATCTAACAAAAATTATACTCTAGAAACAATTATGAACCAATTACTTTTTTCAGAAGAAATACTTTTATGATTTCTTACTCAGATCCTGAAAACTCTAAATACTATATATTTCATACAGAACTTATATATGAATATATTTCTAAAAAAAGCCTCAAAACCTCCATAGCCAAAAAAATTCCAATGCTCTCACTCTCTCGTACATGTTAGTATAACCTTCATTGCTAGAATTTATGTTTTACTTTTTTCAAATTATATGAGAGACAAGAATATAATGAGAAAGAAACAGTTTTTACATTCATTCTCCTCCAATTCTGTATAAATGGAAATGTCACATTCATTGTTTTTTATATTGTTTTTTTCTGCAATTCTAAACATTCATGTATTCTTCTCAAAACATCTAAAATCATCTCACAACACTAGATGGATTCAAACATAAAAACATTAATTTAGTCGAATAAATTTTTTCATTTGAATACTATTTCTAAATACTATGAAACATATCATCACTCTTATTTTTTTGACCTAATTGAAAACATATAATAACAAAATAATTCTCATTCCTCTACATCGTACTAGTTAAAACATTAAAACTATTCTGGTATAGTAACTATGGCTCCATTTTTAGATTTCTCTTTCTTTAGAATCTTACCCTCAGGCTGATCAAATTGACCCATGGAATTTCAATAAATATCATTGAAAAATTTAATGATTATAAATCCCCTAAAAACAACTTTATGAACTTCAAATCATCTAACCATTTCTTATTGTTTTTATAAAATCCTACTACTGATATTCATAAATTTTAATACATCCAGTTTTTTAGGATTATTAATCATCAATATGCGTCTGATGAATTATACTATAATTACTTCTTATATATAATCATCACTTATGATCTGATGAACCTTTACACACATAAAAATTTGATTTTTTTCTAAAAATTGTTGACTTAAATTATGTCATTCTTTTGTTTTATCAGTCTGTAAATATGTCTTATAGATCGGTCTCAAAATTTCATCTCATGAATTGATAACAAAATGATATTGTCCCTCTGATAAAACTCTTCATCTTATTCCATTTAATTATCAAAAGTATATTCGATGGATTAATGCCAAAAATACTATGATGGACTAGTATCACACAATTCTTGATGTACCAATTTCAGTATCAACATATTTTTGATAGATTCTCTACAACTGATGATTGATCCTATAAATTAGTAGGTTTGGTGAATCACCCAATCAAATGAATAATCCATTATAGTGGATCAATTTATTATCACATTAAAAGAACTTCCAACCTTAATTAATTATTTTTTAGCATTTATTTGAAAAATATTGTGTTTGTTGAATATCACACTAATAAACTATGACTAAAATACATACAAAATAGTAAAACATTTTTAGATTTTTTATTGAATGTTTTGAATGAAGTTATAACTCTGATACAACATCTCACTCTGATACAACATCTCACTCTGATAAGAAAGATCAGTACACACATATTGCGAGTCTAAAAACCACCTATCTCTGAAATAATATCCAATATAGAAAACTAAACATATGAAATTTCCTGTAATGTGTGCGTCAGATTTTCTTATTATAATAATCTATTCATATAATCACTAAAATATACAAATGGTATTTATTCTTCATGTCAAAAAAATAATCCTTACCAATATATTTAAGATTCTGAATATCAATTTCATCCGACCTAGTCCCAAAAATATATACGTTAAATTTATTACCATAATACCCAAGTTTATTTATATGAGATAATTTATATGTTTAATAAAACATAAAATCAATTAGTTAAGAACATTATATAAATGTTAAAATTATCACAAAAAAATGTAAAAACATAATGGTAAAGAATATATAAAACCTTTAAAAAATATCTTTAAGGAAATATTTGATTATTTATCAACCCAAATACTACATATAATAAATTGTTTTGAATAATTTTATCCATTGACCAAGTAATTATATAATATACTTATTAAAATATAATAAGTATTTTCAAAAGATGTTGTTTCCTATCATATAGAAGTAGAAAACTTACACCCATTCAAACCGAAACCTAAACATTAAATTACACTTTAAATGTGTACCATATTACTCTCTATAGAAATATACACTGCATATTTAATCCCTTAGTCACTCATTGTTCACCTATACCCTTTAATTTCAAGGGAATATCGAAGTACAAATAAATTCCCCAACGTAAGTATTATATCCTTCTAATGTTTCTCTCATTCATCTTAATATTCAAAATATCATATCACCATGATAATATAATGGATTGAATATCATTATTATACTATGTATTCATTATATTAATTTTAAAACCATTATGTATTCATTTCTATCCACTTAGAAAATTAAAGGAACGTCAATCATGTGTGTACGCTGAATACTACCTCCATGCAGATTATTTTCATATAATTATTCATTATATATCGAAAAATATTGAAATAAAATATAACATATTAAGAATCATATAAATATAATAATTATTCATCTATTATAATGACATATTGCTAAAAAAATCTCCTCCTTAACCAAATTCACTGAATGAGTTAATTAATGTTCATGTTTGCATGGGTTTATCCACCTATATGAACAATGCTATAAATAAACAATTCTAGATATATATAATAAAATTATAAAAATTATTAATATAATAAAATATTAAAATAATTATTTTTATATGGTTCTAAAAACATTATATTAATTATTTATCAAAATATAAAATTCTCATTTTCATTAATTAAAATTTCTGAAATAAGCCCTTATCAATCAGTTTTCTCCTAACGTAACCGTAAAACATATGAAATGAAATATGATCATTTTAAATGAATATAATTTATATACTACATAATCTAATATTATATATAATGACATTTTTATCAAATTATGGGTAACTATAACAAAATTACGAAACATGTTCCATGTAGTTATAGTTATTAACACTTGATGGCCATAATACCCAATCACTAAATAATGTACTCCTAATAAAAATATTACAATAATTATTATTAATGGGTAATATTTAAGATTAATATTTCTAAATAGGATAATATATTTTTTATTTATTTTACAGGATTTTAGATTTGGATATATGAAGGAAGGTAACTAGGTAAGGGGTTTTCATCACAAAATTCCTCTCTTATGAAACATGTTTTGTATTATGTACATAATGTAATTTATTCATTATATATATTGAATATTTGAAATATTATTAAATTAATTTTATTTAAATAATTTTTTAGGTTTAACTACTTGACCCCTTTTTCAAGGATTTTTATTTGAATGTGTCTATAGTTGTAGGGGATTATTTCTCTCAAATTAAATTTCCTCAAGACAAGATTAATCTATAGACTAGGATTCCTTTTAAATGGTTTAAATACATACATATTTTAATTTTTTATCATGATAATCTTATACTTTTAGATATTCAATGACCAATTTATTGTTTTATGTATCATGTGGTTTTGATTGTAATGGGATCTCAAAACTCAAATCCATTTCTTGGTTTATAATCACTCGACTTTTTCTGTTATTTCAAATATTTATCTATCATACCCTATAATAAATTTATGGTGTATTTAAATAATATTTATATATAATTCTTTATTCACACCAAAGTATTCTTCTTTAATGGTTATTTTATATTCTTAATATTAATTTTGATTAAGAATATTTCAAAATTATATTAATTGATTTTCCTTCTATATCCATGTTTTTACTTCCAAACAATTATCTCCTTTCACAATTATGAAATAAAATTGGAATGGAAATCAATGATCATTTTCTTTTAATTTATTAATTTTTAAAAACACTCACAATTTTTTTATGATTTGGGTTTTCAACAAGGTTATTTAAAAATGATTAATATGTTTTCCATATATTTAAAACAACATTTTTATTATTTTATCCACATTTTCGTTTGATAAAATTTATTTATTTTTCAATATTTTATTATATATTACAATTTTTGAATTTACTTGTTTTTAATGTATTATATATTTCCCTTTTCAAAAAACATATTTCAGTTTTTAAAATATGGTGTCAAAAAATTATTCTCCCTCCCTTCCTACAGTTTTTATGTGATTTACACAACACATTTTAAACAATTATTAAAATGGTTTTTTGAAAACCATTTAATTATCACATTAACGATTCCACTAAGGATCGTCATCTATGAAGTGATTTCTTGATCATATAGTCTATATATTATTATGTTTTGAATCTCATTAGGGAATTTTTTTATCTACCCTATGATTCCTTATGTTCTTGTAATGTGACAATATTTAGAAACCTATTTTTCTTACATGGGTTATTTATGTTATGATTTTGATTGATTTTAAGTGGCACAAATATGTTTGAATGGTGAATTTGGGGTTCTATATCATTCATTCAATGAATTAATATAATCATATATATCATTTGATATTCAGGGATATACAATTCATTTTTTCACATGTGAATGGACATTAGGGGTTTTCTCCCTTTTTTGAATGGTTATAATGAGTTTATTCATATTGGTGTGGGGAGAATGGGTTTTCATACACTTTTTTTCACATTTTTATTTCCGTCCCAATCTGTAATTTTTTTCATAAATTTATTCCAAATTCCAAATTTAATTATCATGTTATCTCAATTTCTAAATATTTATTTTATTTCTGTGAAATTCTTTGTTATTAGGATAATATCTAATTTTTTATGTATTGCATAATGTTATATCAATATGTCCTATTTCATGATCATTTATATGTTTTTTATCCATGTAATATCTTTTATCCTCCCTTAATGATATTTTTTTATCCTATGTTTCATTATCATGATTTATGACTGTGTATGTGGTATTATGATCTTTCATGAAGATATTTATGTCTTCCTCTTATTATCCTTCCAGTTTATGTTTTATTACCTTATGATATGTCTTTCAACTCACTTATAATTGAATCCATCACATCATACTAATTCCATTACCTATGTTATGATGAGTATTTTTTCATGTGAGATATCTAGAATGTTTCATAAAGTATCACATTAATGGATAATTTATCACAGATGATGTAAAATAAGATGATTTTATAGATAGTCACTAAGAAACTAATCCATTAGGCATTTGGGTTGTGTAAATTTTTGTGATATGAATTATTGAAAAAATGATATTAATGTGTTTTTTGGTTATGTTTAGGTTGAATCACAATAATTTAGGCCCTAATTATCATCATGTGTTTCCTATAAGAAATAAAGTATTTATCAGGTATATCTCTTATGAAAATATAATAAAAATATTAATTAAAATTATTATTTATTTATAAAATATTTTATTTTTAAATATATAATATATATATATATATCTCAATATTACGTTGTCACTCACTCTTAATATGTCTTGTTTTATTATAGGTCTAAATTATATTTTATATCTTAATCTCATCTAAACAAGAATCATTATAACTCATAATACGTATAACAATTATTATTTTAAAAATATATAAATGTTAATTGATAATTATTTATATAGAATGAATAATAATACTTATTAATGAAAAATGGGAATGAGAAATTTGTCTGAAAGATAGTGCTATGTGTCAAGTCCAAACTAGCGTAACTCAAGTTCCCATCTAAAATATTTTTTTTATAATTTTTTAATTTAGTTATTATAAAACCACTAATATACATGCAATTTAATATTTTTCTGTCAATTATTCATTTGGAGTAAACAAATACCATAAAATAAGACTAATGCATCGTACTCCCCCAAATGATGTTTATAAAATAAAAATAGTAATTATGAATTAAAGTCTCTCATTTAACCCAATTATAGAGTTGTGTAATTGAGTTTTAGATATGATTCTCAATTGGATAAAAAATTGGAAAAATTAAAATTGGTAATTTTATATTATAATATAAAAGTATTTATAAATAAAATAATAATTATTATTATTTTTAATAATAAGAAATATTGATAAATTTATTACCATGTATTCATGTGACCATTATCATTAGATTACTACTCAGTAAAAAATAATTTTTTAGTATTAAAATATCCTTAATATTCAATTAATTAATAAAAAATAAAACAGTTAAATAAATAAAATGAATCTTATAATCATTAATAATGTATTGATAAATTTTAAAAATATAATGCACACATACTTTTTCAAGTGATGATAAAAATCATTATATGGTCTCCTCTTAGTAACATTATTAACAATCATAAATTTTGTAGTGATGTGAACATCACTATATAGAAATAAAGCACCATCCTCACCCTGAGGTTATTTATGTGGCGCTTCATCATTTTTTTCTGTATATTTTATGGGTAATTATTTAACTTTTAAAAAAAAAATACATTCTATAGACAAAAATTTTAAATTAGAAGATTTTGGCGTGTTTTTTATTCATTGAATATTATTTGATAATTAGATTTATTATTATTTAATTTACATATCATTCTCGATTAAATTTTCAAATTATTTTAAAAACAACATTTTCATATTTTTTTTTAAAATTAATTGAAAATCTAGTTTTTCATGTCTGGGAAACAATTATTTCATTATTCGCTTCTCTCATTTATAAAATTAAATTCATCAAATATTCATTACTCTAATTTTCGTAAATTGATAATTGTAACTTAATATTGTAATCTTTGTATTTTAGGATCTTAGTAAAGGTATTCATATGCTGTATTAAAATTAGATAGGGTAATACCCCCACATACAAAAAAAATATAAAATGATGATGTTTAAGGAAAGGTAGGAAACCTGGACATTGAATGAAAAGAGATTATAAATTATTCTGGTGAATGCAAACAAAGATCAAGATTTGTTGGGTAAGTTTCATATTACAATAATGATGCCCTATATGGGTTGGTTGCTATTCATTTTGAGGATCAAAGCTACAGCCAGTATGACTTCATTAAAAATTAATGAAGTCTCCCTCAAAGAATTCCATGTGGATGAATATTAATTATATAGTCATTTTATTTATTTTTATTCTTAAATTTCAAATAATGTTATGGTTTCATCTTTCTTTTCCTTATTCCCAATTCAAGGGAACTAATTATTACACACCTTTTCTCAAGTTTCATTAATTGTGGTACTCTAGATTCCATATGTAAATACAGAGTGTTCTCATAATTATTCCTCTTTTTTACATTGATCTAAAACCTTAAAATATATAGTGTTATTTTTTATTCTAAAACTAATAGGTGAGTCCATGTATTTCCTTAAGATCCAACGTCTTACTGATAACCTTTTATAACTTCATCCTTATCCAATTGTAATGTTTATTTTGGGTGTTATGGTAGGATAATCATTAACAATATGAATATTATACTCTTATACCATGATTTATATCACATTATTATATTATTTTACCTGACTAAGTGTTAAGGATATGGGATGTGATTCAATTGACTCTTGAATATCACATTATGCCTAATGATTTTTTGTGTAAGGTAGTTGGATTGAGATATTCAATCACTATTGTAAGCATTATCACATATAAGTTGTCATTCTATACATGAGGGGTAAATTATATTATTGAGGTATGTGTGTGGTTCATAGATTTACTATACACGGAGTGGGGCTAGGAATGGATAGCTTCATCCTTAAATAGATATATTAATGGTAGTTTTGTAGTGAATTATCTTATGAATGGACATATTCTTTTTTAATTTATCATCCTTCCATTGTTATTATTTCTTTTCCATCATCACATGTTTTCAATTATTACTTCCAACAAAATTTTCTATTTTTTTATCTATATATTACTAATTTCAAATTGAAAAGTAATAAATAGTGTTTTGATGAATCACTAGGATAAAAAACATAGCTTCCTTGAGACTGGCCTCAAGGTTATCCACAATTCTATATTATAGGATATTATATATATATCTATGATAGTTCAAATAATAGAATATTATAAATTTTTTTAATTGATGAGGATAAAATTATATTTCTCAGAATCTTAACATTTAATTTAATTTTAACATTTCTAAAGGGTGATACACATTAAAATTCCCAAATCTCAGTCTGTTTTAGAAACCTATCAGGTGTAAGAAACTAATATAACATTCTATGAAATGGTGGCCTAGACATATAGGAACATCATTAAGGAAGTGAACATAAAGGATATTATCTACTAATATTCTTGTGAACTTCCTTCATGTTTTATACTCAGCTCAAGAGGACCTGATGAATTAATGTAGCATTCCAATAACCTATTATATAATTTACTAAAAAAATATGGAAAAAATAATTGAAAATAAGAAAAAAAAATGAAGAAGGATTAGCTTCCCATATATGAGTTATTGATTACTATTATTCCATAACTAAAAATTCCTGATCTAAATACTGAGACATATTTTGAGGGATGGATGGTGATTGGATCATTAGAACAAAATTTATCATGACCTAATATGAATGATAAAAAAAATTATAATTTTCAATTGGATGATTTAAAATTTTCTAAATTACCGACATATTTTTCAATTTATTAATATATTGAACCGGTTGAAGTTATCATTTCCATTGAGATATTTGAACTATGAATGAGGTGATTTGCATTAAAGAGACACTTGAGGATGATGAATACCTTACTCCTACCAAGGATTTACACCAATGCACTTTATTCACTATTGATTAAAAACAAGATGATCGCATTTATGAAGATTATTTCATCATGGATGAAGATGTGTGTATATTTGGTTTTTATTATCATGAATATGATTTAGATTTTTGTTTTATAAATGAATATATTAATGAGTTATGTAAACATTTATATATTTGAAGAATTTGATTTAACTGAAACTACTATTACTGATGAACTTTTGGAACTTTGAACTATAATTGAAAAATTAAAGACTATAGGTGTCGAAATGGATGAATATATATTAGAGTTATGAACAATTGTAGAAGACGTGGTTGATTGTTTTTATATTAAATTAATATATAATAGATTGGATTCATCAATAGGAAAATTAATATCATATAGTTGAATTCCCACAATTTTTTACACCATTTTTTAGGATACAGAAGACGGGATGTACAACTATATTATGTTCCCCTCTTTATTAATCCATGAGAGCTATAATAACATAGAGGTAGAATTGAAGGAATATTATAAATAGGAAATAAAAACCATTTCATGTTATACAGAATGAGAATGAATATAATTTGGTGGTTTTTAAGAATAAAGCCACAACTTTGATCTGATTAGGGTTGACCATAATGTTGTTTCACTACAGATAGTCAAACTACAACATACCTTAGTGGGTATAAAAATATTATAATAGGATTTTATTGTTTCTTGTTTTATTTTAATATTTTTGGTATCTTTAAATTTTTATTGTAATATTATAGAAAATAACAAGGTATTTTATTCATGAGTTTCATGACTAATAGGAATCACTCAACTAATTGGAGTTGATTGACGTGTCCAAATGACGACAAGAAAATGGTTCGAATTATCAAAAGAGAAAAAATTAATTTCATAATCATGTAGGTTAGATGAATTGACTAGGTGGAAATGATAAACCAATTACAAGAACATAAAATTTGGAAATTCCATTCTAGAATTGATCACATATTGAAAATTCAAAAACATTCATCTTCCCACAAGGAAGAAATAGTTATCAGATAATGAAAAGAGATGGATTTGTTGAGTAAAGAATATTATGATAAAATAATTTATTGATTTATTGATCATAATACCATGTGAACATGTAGTCATTCAACCAACCACTTCATGAAACCATGGAAATAAAATTTAAATTTTTTTAGAGACAACATGATAAGACACATCAACTGCACAATAGAAAAAAATGATTCATATAATGATTTTATGCTCTATGACTTCCGACCGCAAGAAGTGTGATTCCTAATATGAATATTTCTAATTTATTTACTGTTAATATGAAAATTAGGTATTCATTTTTAAGTGATTGTACAACAAAAATAAAGTTTTCAAGGTAGGTAACCTCTAATATGATGTTTTTGTACATCATAAGGCCAACAAAAGTTGCACCCCATACAATCTTGATCAAACAACATCTATCATAATCATTGATTTTTTTTAGAATGTAATATATATAAAATTTATTTCTATCTATTTTAAAGGTATAGGCTCTTTATTAAAACACAAGAAATATTTCAATAAACTAATAGAGGGAGTAACTTGCAAACAAATAAAATATTTAATTTTCCTTGTAGAGGGGTACCTATTTAAAATCAAACTTATTTAACAGTTCCCAACATATGTTTTAAATGTTATTATATGATTTGGTTATGAAATGATTAATTTAACTTTTTTATAATAATTGATTCATATTATAATTTTAGTAATTCCATATGGGATGAGCATAAAAAGCTCAGTAAGGGTTATAAAAATATGGAAAGGAAACATGAGTTCATATATACATAAGAATGCAATCATACTTTACCCATAAAACAGAGGCATATCAAATCATGAATAAATCATAGAAAACATAAGACATAAAGGTAACTTGAGGCATTCATAACATTCTTATGTAGGGAGTAACCCTCTTGGTTACGTTTGGAATACCCATCACAATATATTCCCTAAATCTCTTCGGAGAAACCTTAACGTTTCACTCCTTCGCGTTACCCAATGCATTGGAGAGCTATATCGGGCTCACCTGCCCTTAGTTTGTCACGGAACCACCCGTTTTCATAACAATGCCCAAGAACCATAACATAAATGTATCATATAAAACATGCATAAAGGAAACATAACATTTCCACATTTCAATCACAATATAACATCTTAGTATATTTAAATAATGAATCCATTCAAAAAGAAACCACTTCCAAAACCATTTAAAACATTTAATAAAGAGATTTTTGAATCAAAGTGTCCCATACCACCTTGAAGCTTTTAACATTTTAAACCATTAATATCCATATAGATAAATCCTTAAAACCATTTTTAAAACATGGATATTAATAAGAACAAATCATTAAAACATTTAAAGTGATATTTTGGTTAAAGGGGTTTTTCCAAAATTAGAGACACCTGAATACAATTATTATGGAATAACTTTTAGTCAGAACTTTATAATATCATGAGAATAAATGGATTCATGATATAATACTCCAAAGGACAGTATATACACCATATAAGAGTGAATTGGTGCATAACAACAATGAACCCTCAATAGAAATGTCAAATGTGATGAAATCCCTTATAAAGAAGGTATCCTTAAATTAAGGACAAATCAATCTCAAAAATATGTGGGACAAATATAAATAAACCCAATATAAGTGGATATTAAGTGTAAAACAATAAAAGGTCATTCACACATAATCAATGGATGACATATTCAATGACTACATGTTGAACCCAAAGAAGTCGAAATTGGGTTTAAAAGTTCCCTTGACAGCCTAACGGCATCACAACAAAATGAGTTGATGAGAGATAAAAAGTGTATCTCATCACTTGGACTTAAAATTTACATCAATAAGGATATATGAGAACATATCCCAACATAACAACATGTAAATTAAAAGACCCAACAAAATAAGTCTTTTAAAAAAAGAGGATGGTGAAAGGTTCCTTTACCGACTTGGGTATCTTTCAAAACATACACCCCATGAAAGAAATACAATAGATCATTGATGTAAATACTCATAAACGAAAGTATATTACACAAAGAGTATAATAATGGGCAGTACATACACCACTCAATGGAATTTGTGGCAAATGTAGCATAAATCTCACGGGAATAAAAGTGAGATGAAAAATCCCTTACGAAAACTCAGCAGCCTAACGGCGCCACATAAAACTTCCGAATATGGATTGATGAGATCAAATAGGGTATCTCATCACATTACAATAAAATGTACAGAAAGAGGAATATAAAAGAACATCCCCCAACATTACAAAGTGGAGCCTAAAAGAAGTGACATAAAGGAGAGTACTTAAAAAGAAAGAGAGAGGTTAGATCTCTTACGAAAGTTCGGCAGCCTAACGGCGCAACTCAAAACTTCCAAAATGGATTGATGAGAGAGAATAGGGTCTCTCATCACATGAACAGAAAAATTACAGTAAGTGTAATATAAAATATCATCCCAATAACAATAAAGATGAGCATTAAAAGGAATGACATAAAAGAGTGTACTTAAAAAGAAAGAGAGGTGTAGGATCCCTTACCTCGGGTCCGACTTGACTCGATCGTTCTTTAATCTCCTAAATAGTAAAATTGAGTTAATTTCTACTTCATTAAGATCCTTTTTCAAGTTCATTATTACTTTTATACCACTTATTACCATGTCATAAACATTATGTAATCATTTAAGTTAATAATACTTTATTTGCCGATATTTGGTTCTTAAGTCGAAAGTGGACTTCTTACAATTACATGTTGTTCATGTGGCCAAATGTTTATTATATCCAGAATTGTATTCATTATTTAGATATCATATATTTCATATATATCCAGTACATGCATTCATTTATAACATTACATAATTATTTAGAGGTAAGAAATGAAATGCACCGTTCATGGAGACGGTAAGTCGTACGTACGCATGAACGCTACTATCATTTCTATTTCGTATTTTATAGAATGAAATAATAATGATATAAAGGTATATTATAATTCCAGTATAATATCATATATAATATTATATTTCCATCCTTTATACATCCCACATATGATATTTTAACGAATCAAATCACTTTGAGGGGGCGGTAGTCCGCACTTCCTTAAATGAAGATATCGCGTATACCCATAATGGAAGCCATAAAGGTAAGACAAAATGAAAAATACAGAAGCATAAGTAAAACATAAAAGTATTATATATCATATATAAAAATAGTTACATCATAATGGCCACCTTTGAAGGTGTTAAATGAGTATTGAACAATCATCGTTTCGGGAGGCAGAATTTCGCCATCCACGGAAACCGTATGTTCTTTAACCATTTGATGTAGTTGTGTGAGAGTGTAGCTCGATTAAATCTTATAACAACATCCTATTATATTTAAGATACTGTTGTTGTTACAAAATAAGTAAATAAAAATAGTTTAGGCGGTTGGAGAAGCAAAATAAAACAAATGAACATGAGAAAATGAATTACCTTTAAAAATGTAACTCCATTTGATTTGAGCCTAAAGGCTTCCTTTGAAAGTATTATGCCCAAAGGGAATACTCTAGGATGAGGAGAGGGATGTGGATAGAGTAAATGGGCAGGGTTTGGCCGAGCCAAAGGCTTGAGGAGTGTGTGAAATGAAGTAGAGGTGGGGGCCTTTTATAAGAGGAGAGGAGGGGCACTTTTGGAAAGTAAGAAATATTAGTTATTTGAAAATGTGTATCGGTTTCAAAAGGTCCCACATTGATATAATTAGTGGATAAGGTGATAAGGCTTCGAAATACACTCATCAAATTGGTTTTGGACATGTGTAGTTCATAGATTTTACATTATCTTTCCATTTTATTTAAATCGTCAAATAATGATGTCATCGCTACATCATTATTATGTCATAAATAATTTACTTTATTTAATGTCTAAAATTATAAAAAAACTACTATGATGTAGGAAATCGTTTTAGCTTTCCAATGAATATTTATAATCCAAATTTGGACTTGTGTAACCCTACGTAAAAATTGTTTTAGTAAAACAACTCATGTATGGGTCAATTTAATTTTAACATTAAATAAAAATATATTATTGTCATTTTCCAAATAAAGTGGCTCCACGGGGTCCCCAAGTTGGCCCAGGGCTTGTCTTGGTCGGCCATGACTCACCCAATAGGTGTAGGACAAGTGTCATGGTGTTTTTACATTCTTATAATATCATTTTTACCTTAAATTACACTAATTACCTCTAATCGCGATTAAGAACTTAATAAGTTACTATTCACCAAAAAATTATTATAATCTCATTGAACCACATTTTACATCTTAATGACAACCATGTATGTCGGATTTTTGAAATTAAAAACACAATGATGGAAAAATTTCATTTAAACGGAAAAATCAGTTTTTATAAGTACCACTTAGTGGTTTCACTATTCATCAAAAATTGAAGTTTTTTAGAAAAATCCCAAAATTTCACCCTAAGCTATATTTGATATTCCAAATTCAAAAGTGAAGTCCGTTTTAAAAAATTCAAAACATTTTAGTCACATTAATTAATTTAATAATTAATTCCCGCTGTCAGAGCAAATAGCTTGTTTTTATAAAACAATAAGTATCAAAAGATTGCCACTAGTTTAAGTCTGATTTTAAAGTGAAATTGATTCCAAAGACCACTATTGGATTTAATGGTAAAAATATTTTCTAATTTTACTTTAAAACCAATTCAAAATATAATCTAATCATATAAATAAATTAGATTAAAAAGTGGTTTTGAATTAAAACACAACATTCTACACTATTCATTAAAAAATGAACTTTATCGAAAAAATACCAAAAAAATTTACACAAAGTAAAATTTGATATCCCGATTCTTAATAAGAGTTTTATTTGGTCCAAAAGAATGTATAAGAGTGATCAAAACTATATTTAATGACAGTTCTCCATTAAAAGGCGATAAGTGAACCTTTAGTGAAAGCTAGGTCATATACACCTAAAATTTAATTCTTTCTGTATTTTAAGCCTTTAGATTTTATTGGATAAATGTAAAAACATTAAAAAACAAATATAATAATATTTTAGTTATTTCTATCCATTCCCGCCAATACAACGGCTACATGTTAACTACCATTTAAAATAAATTATTTTATTATTAGAGTGCAACGTAAGATTCCCAAGAAACTCGTTGTTGCGTGTTGGGTACGCCATCGAGCATAACATCCCCTTTAAATTCATATTAATATTTTATTCACAAATATGGATAAATATGAAAATTTCATATTCTTTATTTACCTGGGGTGTTACATCCATCCCCCCTTTTGGGAATTGCGTCCTCGCAATTTTAAAATTGAGCTTGGAAATATCCTTGAAAGTCCCACATCGGAACAAGAGTCGGTAAAACAATCACTTTAAAATAAAGAAAGATAAGCACCGAGGTCACCCAAGTTAATCCATACTAGGATTCCATGTATGAAAATATGGACATGGAGGAAAAAACAAAGAGTCATCTTCTGATAGAGAGTGATAGAAAACAAGTTGAGGAGAAAGTAAAGAACGAGAAAATCACAAACTTGTGATGGGTTAAACGGTATTCGATTCCCCAATAGGAAAAGTTAATATACAACATTTTTGTTTTAAGTTAATTTTTATTGAGGAATTTATTCATAAGGAAGCATAATCACTTATCATGTTTACTTTCAACTTTTACTAGATTCCTTAGTCAAACTCATATTTTTTCCAAAAGACGAGTATTTAGGGAGACTTGTTCACATTAAGAGTACTATAATCAACTTTTAGAGAAGCGCCTAATCCACAAAAGAGAACTATATACTTCCCATGACTTTATACATTAACCAAAACCAAAACCAAAAATGCTAGTACAAGATCAGATAATCCAGAAAAGGATAACCCTTTATAAAAAGAAAATCTATTCTTAATCTCCAAAATTTGTCCAACAAAACCCAAAGATCAATGAGGACCATTAGATAAACAATTTGTCCATAAAATTCTTCAAAGTAAACCAATCTAAGATTGAAACCCAAATATTTGAAGGATTTAGTCACATAGTCTTCCAAGTTAAATCGTAACATTTATCTCCAAACAAAATCAGTTGCTCTTAAAGTCTCGCATTGAAAAGTAATTATCCTAATCACATATCCTCCATGATAGGTTAATCATTTTCATAAATAACTCAAAATAAACTTACTCTTAAAAAAAGAATCAGTCAAACTAACCAGGGACTTCACGTAGTCCAGTGGTAGGCGATAAATACCAGTCGCACTTTGGTTGTGGGTTCGATTCCCGCGTCTTTGTCCGACGCGACGGGATGTCACCCGGTCTGCGTGTTGTCTTTTTTCCAAAACTATATAATTCTTAAAACATTCCCCAAAATGAGATAAAATCTTTATATTTGAACCTCAAGTTTATCTCATGCCTTTCATTTCCCAGCATATCATATAATAACCCATAATTACCTCAAAAGTAAGGATCATATAAACTCTAATGGTTACCTTTATAATTATTACCTGAACTTCCACATCGACTGGCCATCTCGTACATGATGCATTAAAGATCATACCAAGGTTCAAGTGGTTGATCATGACTCCTTGATAGTTGGTTTAGAACAACCACGAGTTTCCTCATTGAATCCCCCATTTTATCTTTTATCTTAATCATAGAACCACCACAGTTTCCTTCAACCCTCTTGTCTCTTTGGTGCCTGCTAGATCCATCCATTCACTAAGAACAGAAATGTCAGTGTGAGTATATCAACAAAACCATCATGTACTAAAGAGTAAGTTAAACACTAAGATACACTTACTAATTCACTTTATCTAAAACTAAGACTCTTTCTGAAATCCTAACCATTATGGTAATGCCACTAGTGCTTAAAGAATACCCTAACCTCTAAAGTTATCTAAACCGAACTTTGATACCAACTATAAGGCCCCAGCCTTAAACATTACTTAATCTTGAGTTATTACAAGATTACACATTGAGGATCTTTCCAGGTTTAGAGTTTTAGAGAATTAGATCCTGAAACTTGCATTGCATTCCACATTTAAACAAAGTGGTTACATAAAAGACAATATTCATTCTTCCAATCAACGGAAACCTATTTAAAATAAAACACAGATTCTTTCTTGACACATCCTTGACACTATCATCACATCATGTACCTTTCCCTTGACCTGTGAAAAACATTTCAAAAAACTTGGGATGAGAATAAAAAGCTCAGTAAGGGTTATAAAAATATGGAAAGGAAACATGAGTTTATATGTACATAAGAATGAAATCATACTTTACCCATAAAACATAGGCATATCAAATCATGAATAAATCATAGAAAACATAAGACATAAAGGTAACTTGAGGCATTCATAACATTCTTATGTAGGGAGTAACCCTCTTGTTTACGTTTGGAATACCCATCACAGTATATTCCCTAAATCTCTTCAGAGAAACCTTAACGTTTCAGTCCTCCGCGTTACCCAATGCATTGGAGAGCTATATTGGGCTCACCCGCCCTTAGTTTATCACGGAACCACCTGTTTTCATAACAATGCCCAAGAACCATAACATAAATGTATCACATAAAACATGCATAAAGGAAACATAACATTTCCACATTTCAATCAGAATATAACATCTTAGTATATTTAAATAATGAATCCATTCAAAAAGAAACCACTTCCAAAACCATTTAAAACATTTAATAAAGAGATTTTTGAATCAAAGTGTCCCATACCACCTAGAAGCTTTTAACATTTTAAAATATCAATATCCATACAGATAAATCCTTAAAACCATTTTTAAAACATGGATATAAATAAGAACAAATCATTAAAACATTTAAAGCGATATTTTGGTTAAAGGGGTTTTACCAAAATTAGAGACACCTGAATACAATTATTGTGGAATAACATTTAGTCAGAACTTTATAATATCATGAGAATAAATGGATTCATGATATAATACTCCAAAGGACAGTATATACACCATATAAGAGTGAATTGGTGCATAACAACAATGAACCCTCAATAGAAATGTCAAATGTGATGAAATCCCTTATAAAGAAGGTATCCTTAAATTAAGGACAAATCAATCTCAAAAATATATGGGACAAATATAAATACACCCAATATAATTGGATATTATGTGTAAAACAATAAAAGGTCATTCACACATAATCAATGGATGACATATTCAATGACTACATGTTGAACCCAAAGAAATCGAAATTGGGTTTAAAAGTTCCCTTGACAGCCTAACGGCATCACATCAAAATGAGTTGATGAGAGATAAAAAGTGTATCTCATCACTTGGACTTAAAATTTACATCAATAAGGATATATGAGAACATATCCCAACATAACAACATGTAAATTAAAAGACCCAACAAAAGAAGTCTTTTAAAAAAAGAGGAGGGTGAAAGGTTCCTTTACCGACTTGGGTATCTTTCAAAACATACACCCCATGAAAGAAGGACAATAGATCATTGATGTAAATAATCATAAACGAAAGTATATTACACAAAGAGTAGAATAATGGGCAGTACATACACCACTCAATGGAATTTGTGGCAAATGTAGCATAAATCTCACGGGAATAAAAGTGAGATGAAAAATCCCTTATGAAAACTCGGCAGCCTAACGTCGCCACATAAAACTTCCGAATATGGATTGATGAGATCAAATAGTGTATCTCATAACATTACAATAAAATGTACATCAAGAGGAATATAAAAGAACATCCCCTAACATTACAAAGATGAGCCTAAAAGAAGTGACATAAATGAGAGTACTTAAAAAGAAAGAGAGAGGATAGATCTCTTACGAAAGTTCGGCAGCTTAACGGCGCCACTCAAAACTTCCAAAATGGATTGATGAGAGAGAATAGGGTCTCTCATCACATTAACATAAAAATTACAGTACGTGTAATATAAAATATCATCCCAATAACAATAAAGATGAGCTTTAAAATGAATGACATAAAAGAGTGTACTTAAAAAGAAAGAGAGGTGTAGGATCCCTTACCTCGGGTCCGACTTGACTCGATCGTTCTTTAATCTCCTGAATAGTAAAATTGAGTTAATTTCTACTTCCTTAAGAACCTTTTTCAAGTTCATTATTACTTTTATACCACTTATTACCATGTCATAAACATTATGTAATCATTTAAGTTAATAATATTTTTTTTGCCGATATTTGGTTCTTAAGTCGAAAGTGGACTTCTTACAATTACATGTTGTTCGTGTGGCCAAATCTTTATTATATCCAAAATTGTATTCAATATTTAGATATCATATATGTCATATATATCCAGTACATGCATGCATTTATAACATTACATAATTATTTAGAGGTAAGAAATGAAATGCACCGTTCATGGAGACGGTAAGCCGTACGTACGCATGAACGCTACTTTCATTTCTATTTCGTATTTTATAGAATGGAATAATAATGATATAAAGGTATATTATAATTCCAGTATAATATCATATATAATATCATATTTCCATCCTTTATACATCCCACATATGGTATTTTAACGAATCAAATCACTTTGAGGGGGCGGTAGTCCGCACTTCCTTAAATGAAGATATCACGTATACCCATAATGGAAGCCATAAAGGTAAGACAAAAATGAAAAATATAGAAGCATAAGTAAAACATAAAAATATTATATATCATATATAAAAATAGTGACATCATAATGGCCACCTTTTAAGGTGTTAAATGAGTATTGAACAATCATCGTTTCGGGAGGCAGAATTTCGCCATCCACGGAAACCGTTTGTTCTTTAACCATTTGATGTAGTTGTGTGAGAGTTTAGCTCGAATAAATATTATAACAACATCCTAGTATATTGAAGATACTGGTGTTGTTACATAAGAAGTAAATAAAAAGATTTTAGGGGGTTGGAGAAGCAAAATAAAACAAATGAAAATGAGAAAATGAATTACCTTTAAAAATGTAACCCCTTTTGATTTGAGCCTAAAGGATTCCTTTGAAAGTATTCTTCCCAAAGGGAATCCTCTAGGATGAGGATAGGGATGTGGATAGAGTAAATGGGCAGGGTTTGGACGAGCCAAAGGCTTGAGGAGTGTGTGAAATGAAGTAGAGGTGGGGGGCATTTATAAGAGGAGAGGAGGGGCACTTTTGGAAAGTAAGAAATATTACTTTATTTGAAAATGTGTTTCGTTTTCAAAAGGTCCCACATTTATATAATTAGTGGATAAGGTGATAAGGCTTCTAAATACACTCATCCAATTGGTTTTGAACATGTGTAGTTCATAGATTTTACATTATCTTTCCATTTTATTTAAATCGTCAAATAATGATGTCATCGCTGCATCATTATTATGTCATAAATAATTTAATTTATTAAATGTCTAAAAATTATAAAAAAAATACTATGATGTAGGAAATCTTTTTAGATTTCCAATTACTATTTATAATAAAAATTTGGACTTGTGTAACCCTACTTAAAAATTGTTTTAGTAAAATAACTTATGTATGGGTCAATTTAATTTTAACATTAAATAAAAATATATTATTGTCATTTTCCAACTAAAGTGGCTCCATAGGGTCCCCAAGTTGGCCCATGGCTTGTCTTGGTCGGCCATGACTCACCCAATAGGTGTAGGACAAGTGTCATGGTGTTTTCACATTCTTATAATATCATTTTTACCTTAAATTACATTAATTACCTCTAATCGCGATTAAGAACTTAATAAGTTAGTATTCACCAAAAAATTATTATAATCTCATTGAACCACATTTTACTTCTTAATGAAAACCATGTATGTCGGATTTTTGAAATTAAAAACACAATGATGGAAAAATTTCATTTAAACGGAAAAATCAGTTTTTATAAGTACCACTTAGTGGTTTCACTATTCATCAAAAATTGAAGTTTTTCAGAAAAATCCCAAAATTTCACCCTAAGCTATATTTGATATTCCGAATTCAAAAATGAAGTCCGTTTTACAAAATTCAAAACATATTAGTCACATTAATTAATTTAATAATTAATTCCCGCTGTCAGAGCAAATATCGTGTTTTTATAAAACAATAAGTATCAAAAGATTGACACTAGTTTAAGTCTGATTTTAAAGTGAAATTGATTTTAACGACCACTATTGGATTTAATGGTAAAAATATTTTCTAATTTTACTTTAAAAACAATTCAAATATAATCTAATCATATAAATAAATTAGATTAAAAAGTGGTTTTGAATTAAAACACAACATTCTGCACTATTCATTAAAAAATGAACTTTATCGGAAAAATACCAAAAAAATTACACAAAGTAAAATTTGATATCCCGATTCTTAATAAGAGTTTTATTTGGTCCAAAAGAATGTATAAGAGTGATCAAAACTATATTTAATGACAGTTCTCCATTAAAAGGCGATAAGTGAACCTTTAGTGAAAACTAGGGCATATACACCTAAAATTTAATTCTTTCCGTATTTTAAGCCTTTAGATTTTATTGGATAAATGTAAAAACATTAAAAAACATATATAATCATATTTTAGTTATTTCTATCCATTCCCGCCAATACAACGGCTACATGTTAACTACCATTTAAAATAATATTATTTTATTATTAGAGTGCAACGTAAGATTCCCAAGAAACTCGTTGATGCGTGTTGGGTACGCCATCGAGCATAGCGTCCCCTTTAAAGTCATATTAATATTTTATTAACAAATATGGATAAATATGAAAATGTCATATTCTTTATTTACCTGGGGTGTTACAGTTATAAACCCTTGATTCATATATACCAAAACCGTGTATATTTTCAATATCCAACCAACAATTTTTTTCCTTGTTAAAGAAAATAAAATCTACATTAACAAATGTATAAAATAATATTATAATTATAAATATCCTAAAATTATTTTATAGGGATGTGTTCCATAATTTATGTTTTAAATAACATAGTTCTTAGTGTTTCTACCTAAAATTATCTATTACCGACTATAAAAACCTAACCTCTAATATCCTAGAGTAGGTTTATACTTTATTAAATTAGAATAAGATACATGCTCTACAAGACCCCAAGCTTCCATGGTAAGTTTCCATTTGAATAATTCAATAGCTTGCATTGTACGAAACTTTGAGATTCTAACACACCACGACTAATCAAACTAGCCGTTATGAATATTAGTACACAATTTTTAAAATTTTATAAATATTATCTTTAAAAATGGACTTCATTTTTGGATTCGGAATATCAAAATTAGATTAGGGTGAATTTTTGATATCTTTCTAGAAACTTTCTATTTTTGAGGAATAATGAAAAAACATTGTGTTATTGGTTAAAACCAAATTTTTATTTAAATAATTCTTTATTTTATTTTAAATTATTTTAGGTCAAAATAGATACATAATACATATATATCTTCATTGCAATTCATTGGAGTCATTTTATATTAGTTTAGATATATAAAAGTTTATCGAACTACTTGCCGTATTTTACCCACCTACTAAGGGCATTTGAAAATTTGAATAAAACATAATTTTACAGCCTATGTGAGTTGAATTTAAAAAATATGAGAGACACTGTTAATATAAGTATGTATAATGTGGATCAATCAAATGAAAATAATTTTTTTCTAATTGTAACATTTTACTTTTATTTACCATGGTTGAAAGTAAATAGGGTAATTAATGGTAAAAATGATATCATAATTACCTTAACACATGTACTAATTCTATTGGATATGTGTAAATCTACCAAAAACAACCTTAGGAATAAAATATTATCCCATATTGTCAAATGTTATTAGATTAGTACATTTATTATTATTTTATTTGAAGAATATTTAAAAGTGTTTAAACCAATGCTTAATAACTGAACCATTTTTAATATAGGGTTATACATAAGATAAATATAACTATAAATATTCATTAGAAAGATAAAAATATTTCTGATATAATGGTATTATATTTATAACTTTTAGACATTATATAATTAAATTTTTTTATTACACAATGATGATGCAGTAATTACATTATTAATGAAAGATTAAAATAATTTATTTTATAAATATCCAAATAAATCTAATTTGGGACTTTTAATTAATTACATTAATTTTCTAGGTTAATATTACATTTTAGGGTTGAATAAATTATTTTTTTCTATGTAATTATGTTTTTGGGAATTTAACAAAAACAAAATACCAAATAGGGTCAAAATTGACATATAAGATTTAAAAAAAATTCTTTATTAATTTGTATTCTATTCATAAAAATATAAGGGCTGGACAAACGGTTTAAATAATATTATATTTTTCATTAATGAACCACTTTAGGTTCGTTTGGATGTTTATTGTATGTATAATAACTATATAATATAAATATAAAATGAGACATCGTAAATGTCAAACTATTTAACTAAGAGTTAAATCTAAATGACAAGCTTAATATGATGACCTAAACCTATCCAAAACCTATTGGTTGAGTCTTTTTGACCCATCTCTACCTTAGCCTTTAAATAATTCATTTGGGAGCCATTAGAAACCGAAAAGGATTTTGTTATAAAATAATATTTTAAGCTTTTCCTAAAGGGACCCTCACCTATCCTATAAAAGTGAACCTCACCTTCTCTCAAACACACACCTTCAAAACCATTTCAATTGGCCATCCTATACCACAATGTCCTTAAAAATTTCATCCCTTCATCCTAGAGGCCTTCCTTTAGTCAGAAAACCAACCTATAGATCCCTTTTGACCAAATCTAAAGGAAGAACCCGAAGAAGAGGTAAATATTTCATCACCTCTTTCATGTTCTTTTCTTCTTCCAATAAATCTTTATTTGTTTTTTCCATTATAAAATAATAAATGTATGTTATTATATGTACTATGATTTTTTTATAAAAATAGTACAACCATATTCATTAATCTATCCATCCTATAATGGACAAAGTCACCATACGTGTTTATGTACGGATTACCATCTCCACGTCGTGGTGTAGTTTGTTATTCAAAAACATCATCATTTGGATGGGTATAATAATGAGTATAAATGATGTAAATTATAAATATTATATGATAATTATTCTTGATATATGAATTACCTTCTAATTATATACTATTTTAATATCAAAATAATGATATTGTCGCTCGTGCATACGCCCAGATTACTGTCTCCATGAACGTGAAAAATTCCTTCCCCTTCATAATAATTAAATGATAATTTTATTTTTTATTGAATGTGATTTTTATGAACACAATATAATTCTATATATGAATCAAAATCATCACATCCATAACAAACATGGCTTACGTAACCGAGAATATAAATGAAAAAGAAATCAGTTGATATCCCAAAAGATGATACTTCTGAAATATCATTAACAAAGCAATATTATAAGATCATATATGATATCATATTAATGTATATGGTTATTATATAATTTAATAACAATTATTTCACCAATATACAGGAGGTTAACCAAACCTTGACCTAGGAAAATTCCAAGGTAAGGGTTAATTTTACAATCTCTTTTAAAATGTATTCCAAACCATTTTTACTATTTAATAGACTATATGTTAATGTCATTTATACCATTGTTTGAATTTTTATGAAATGGATTGAAAGTAATATTTCCATCATTTTCCAAACCAGGTACCATATGAACTTTTCGTCAAAATTATGGTAAGAATGTTTTATTAAACCTATACAGTTGGTGGCTATTTTATACTATTATAACATCGTCAAAGTTTTCCCTTACCTACTTATAAGAATATTTTAAAAATAAAATTTTATCTTTTATAATTATATGAATTTTAAATGATTTCAAAATATAAAGTGATATTTCTCTAAAGAAATTATCGATTTCATATATTTCAACATCCTTCGATTGATTGTGAGAATATTTGATGTTGTTTTATTATGATACAAAACATCCATATTGAGTTTAATATTTTCTGGTATGTATTAAATTTGATGTGTTATTTTTATACCATTTATGGTTTATGGATAGAGTATTTACATTTTTTATGCTATTTCTAAGACGAATCTTTATCTTTTGTTTAAACCCATTAATTTGAAGATTTCATTGGACTAAGTAAGTGATAGGTGGGTCCCTCTCTAGCTTCTAGATTCATTGGTATGTCTCATCAGACAAAATGGTGTCCTTGTATAAGGCCTTGACAAAATCTTATTTGTTGTCTTCGCACAAGGTCTTGACTATGTGGTTATGAAGCCTGGCATTTTGCATTCCATCATTATGAATGTTGCTATTGATATTGCATGTGATTTTTCATCCAGTGGAATATCCATGTGAATATGTAAATGGAATTATTTGATTTTATCTTTTCCATATTATGTTGAAGTTCATGTTTAAAAAGATTTTTTTATTCATACATTTCCTTATATGATTATGCTTGTTTATGAATGTTTCTGCTATATTTTTATCTTTACTGAGCATCTGATCTCAGCGCTTTCTATGTTTTATTTTTCCCAAGATGCGAAGATATATATTATTACTAATATGCAGGTATAGTATAATGGATAAGATTGTAGCCAAAGGATACTATGTTGTTGTATTTTTTCATTTTATAATGTAATGTAAAACTTCTAATTGTATCAAGTGTTTCCAAAGCTACTAAAATAATCGGTCATTCGAGAATTGATATTTTGTGATCATGCCAATGTTATGTAAAAATGCACTGACTATGGGTAACTGGGGTCAAGGAACTACAATTGTAATAGAGGATGTTTAGTTCAAACCTTGGAATCTAGATTTAGAAAAACCCTGATTAGAGAACATTACCATAAGATAGAGTTTCAGGATCAGTAGAGAAGAACTTCCTAGAATTTTTTTAATGTAGAGATTTTTTGAGTTTTAAAATTAATACATCCTTGTCTGGATATGAGCAGGTATATGTGGATCTTGCACATATGTACCTATAGGTAAAACCCAATACACTTCTTTGAGATAGACTCAAATGGAAACTGGTGCACAACAATGGGTCTTGCTGCACTCTTGGTTACGACACTCCTAGGGGATATTCTTAGGATAATTCTCATTTTCTTTACTAACCATTATAAAGGGTTTATGAGTATATACTTCCTCAAAGAATTTTTTTTATGATTATGGAGTATATCCCTAAACTATTCAATTTATGGTAAGTGTTTACAAGTTTGTAGTTTTGTATTGCGTTTCATAAACTAATATAGTGTTTTCCATTGTATAGAAATGTCTCCTTGTGGAAGGAATGAATTACATATCAACGCATGTAATCCATGTAGTGATTTCCCTCCTACTCAAGATAAATATAGTGGAACTGGTGAAGAAACTGGTCTTTATCATCATATCTCCATACTGGTACAATTCACTGAACTTATGAATAATAGTTTTACCTGTGTGGAGAAAATTGATCCAAAATGCATAGGATCAATGTTAGACCTCTTAATGAGGCAATAACCAAAAACATTCAATAGGAGTATATATCTATTATTATCTGATCAATGAAGAAATTCCTTAGAGAATTTTTTCCTTCTTTGGGGAGTAACGAATGGGAAAAAGTTGTCATGGCAGTTTATCGCCTCACGGGAGATGCATATCAATGGTGTAAATTTATTCAAAACACAAAGTATGATGATAAAGTATAAAATATGGAATAGATGGAGTTCAAAGAGCTTTTTTTAGAAAAATAATTTCATCGTGACCATCGAGCAGATAAGGAAAGACAATTTATGAGTATGAGGAAAAAGAAGGATGAGAATGTCGTAAAATATGAGGAAAACATTATACGGATAGAAAGGCATGTAAAATATTATATAAGTAACCTAAGTATTAATATTTATTGATTATTTATGGGTAAATACCATTTCTTTGTCAAGAATTAGTCTGACAATCCTTCTCATCATACGAAGATATTGTCTCAAGTGTTATCATGATAAAAAAATAATTCTCGAAGTCTGATGACTTTAAAGAAAAGCATGAGAAGAAATGATCTACAATGAAATCTGGAAATGGAAATAAGGGGAATGATGGAAGAGTTGAATATACATCTTGCATTAAATATGAGAAGAAACACCCCAGTACTTTCCTGAAGGTAATGGGAGTCTGTTACTAGTGTGGTGAAAATGACCACCAAGCTTGTGATTGCAACAGGAAAAAAGAGGTTGTCAATGTTGAATGCTAAAATTGTAGGGGAAGGGGGAATTATAAAAATTAATTTACATATGCCAAGGGAACATACCTCATGAATGGAAAATGGCGAAAGGTCATTCTTATGCAATCACAACTGCTGAGTTGGATGTTCCAAATTATATGAGGGTAGGTAATTTAATGGTTTCCTCATGTTTAGCCAATGATTTATTTGATTCTAGATAATCGTGTTGTTCTATATCTTCCCTATTTGGTAATAAAATTATATATTTTAAATTTTAATTAACATGGTAGTTGTCAGTCAAAATTCCTAAGGGAAATATCATCGCAATATTGTTTTGTGAAAGTGTTTCTCCATGGGGAGACCCTATCCTTTTTAATATGAAGAATGACGGATCTATGAGGTTGTGCATTGAATAGAGGGAGTTCAATGCTACAACAATAAAGAACAAATATCCCCTACCTCTCATTGATTACTTATTTGACCAACTTCATGGAGGTCAATATTTTTCTAAGATTGGCCTTCTATCTAGATATCATCAGTTGTGTCTGAAGAAAGAAGACATTCTGAAAATAGCATTTCGAACCAGGTACGAGCGTTATGAGTTTACAGAAATGCCTTTTGTGCTGACTAATGAACCCTATTTTTTCATCGATAAAATGAACATAGTTTTCAAGGAATATCATGTTGACATTGTAGTGGTATTTATTGTTGATATCTTGGTATACTCCAAAAGCAATGAAGATCAAGAAAATCACTTGTGCACCATTATGAAAACTGTCAAATGAAATGAATTATATGGGAAATATAACAAGTTTGAATTTTGGCTTAAAAATATTACTTTTCTTGTCCATATTGTCTCTAAGGTTGAAATATATGTTGATCCTTAAATGACCAAGGAAATCCAATAATGGCCATCACCGATGAGTATAACTGAGGTACATAATTTTATTAGATTAGCAGGTTATTATCGGAATTTTGTCCAGAATTTTGCCCGATTGGATAACCCATTAACCAAGATCACACATAAATGGGTTAAATTTATTTGGAAAAAGAGTGTGAATAATGATCTAATGAATAGAAGAGATGATTAGTCAATGCTCCTATGTTGACTCTACTATCAGGGAATGATGGGTTTGTTTTTTATAGGGATGCTTCAATGAAATGACTTGGTTGTGTCCTTATGTAGAATGATAGATTTATTTCCTATGAATCATGAAAGCTAAAACTTACTGAGAAAAACTATCCTACACACGATTTTCAGTTACAAGAAGTAATATTTTCCTTGAAAATATAGAGGCACTATATCCATGGTGAAGAAAAGTGAGATTTATACTGATCATAAGAGTTTGAAGTATATTTCCTCGCAAATAGAACTCAACATGATCCAATGGAGATGGCTTTAAATAATAAAGGATTATGATCTCATAATACACTACCACCCGAGAAAGGAAAAAAAGGTGGCAGATGCTTTGAGCAGAAAAAATCATGCAGTTTTCAATAAGATGAGAGTTGAAATGGGTCCTATTTTCATGGATCTACTGATAATGGATATAGGAATAATCATGGAAGGTAAAACATCAATACATTTTTAAATGGATTCCAAACCATCCTTACTAGAAAGTATAAAATGTTCTTAGGCTGATGATGAAGTGTTTAAAAAGAATATTAATGCTATGAATGATGGGAGATTGAGTGACTTTATATATGAATATGAGATTTTTAAATTTGGGAAGAGAATTTTTGTTCCCAATATATTGATTCTAAAAATGTAATTGTCATATTATTCTCATATCTCCAATTTCTCTATACACCCTTGTAGCACCAAGATGTATAGATATTTGAAGGAACATTTTTTGTGGGACAACATGAAGAGGGAGATTCCCGATTTTGTGTCCAGATGTATGGTTTTTCAACAAGTGAATTCTAGAAGGCAACATCCTGGAAGAGTCAAAAACCCTCTTCACATACCTGAGTGGAAATTGGATAATATTACGATGGACTTTGTCAAGGGCCTACCAAATACTCCAAGAAGAAATCATGCCATATGGGCCATTGTTGATCATCTTACAAAATTAGCACATTTTAATTATATAAGAGAAGATTTACCACTTGAACGTCTAAAAAGACTATATATTCATGATGTTTTAAGACATTATGGAGTACCCTTATAGATTGTTTCTGATCATTATCCCAATTTTAAATCAAGATTCTGTAAAAATCTTCAGAAATCCCTAGATACTGAACTTCATTTGATCACTACCTACCACTATCAAACTGATGGACAATCAAAACAGGCTATTAAAACCTTATAATTCTTTTTTAGATCTTTCTCACTTGACATTCATGGTACGTGGGATCAATATTTACCTCATGTAGAATTTTCCTATAAAAATAGATTCCATTCAAGTATTCAGATGGAACTATATGAAGTGTTATATTGAAAGAGTTTTCACATACCAAATTTTACGGATGATGTCGGTGAAAGAAAACTCATAGACCCATAACTTGTTGAGGAAAAAATGGAAAAGTTGAAGGTTATCCAAACCCACATCAATGTATCGCAAAGTGGTCAAAAGAGAAATATCGATAACCGAAGGAAGGATTTGGATTTTCAAGTAAGAGACCATGTTTTCTTGAAGGTATCTCTATGGAAGGGTTTTATATGTTTTGGTAAGAAGGGTAAACTGAGTCCCAGGTACATCAGAGCTTTCAAATTTCTAGAATGAATTGGAGTTGTAGCTTATCATTTGGAAATTCCTATAATTCTCTTCAAAATTCATGATGTGTTCCACGTGTTAGTGCAGAGAAAATACATGCCTGACCCAATGCATGTACTCACTTATGAGGAAATTGAACTGGAACCTGATCTTTCTTATTGTGAAGAGGCTGTCAAAATTCTTGATATAAGAGAATATGTTCTAAGAAACCGAATGACTCAGCTGGTAAGAGTTTTATGGAGAAACCATAAGATGCAAGAGGCAATGTGGGAACCAGAAGAACCCATGATGAAGAATGACCCGAATCATCTTGTGTTGTAGTATTATAGAAATTTTGAGGATGAAATTATTTGAAGGAGGGAATAATGTAACACCTCAAGCTTCCACGATACATTTACCTTTGAATAATTTAATAGCTTCCATTGTACGCAACCTTGAGATTCTAACACACCGCAACCAATCAAACTAGCCATTAGGAATAGTAATACACACTTTTTGTAATTTTATAAATTTTAAAATTAAAAATGGACTTCATTTTTCGATTCAGAATATTAAAATTATCTTAGGGTGAATTTTTGGTAATTTTAAGAAAAACATTCAATTTTTGATGAATAGTGAAAAAATAATGTGTTATTGGTTGAAACCGTCATTTTATTTAAATAATTAGTTTTTTATTTTTAATTTATTTTAGGTAAAAATAGATACATAATACATATATATTTTCAACGTAAGTCATTGGGGTCATTTTATAATAAGTTTATATATTTAAAATATTATCGAACTATTTATTTTCTTTTACCCACCTCCTAAAAGCATTCGAAAATTTGTATAAAACATAATTTTACAACTTTTGTCAGTTGAATTTAAAAAATATGAGAGACATAATTAATTTCATAATGGATAATGTCGTTTAATAATATAAAATAATTTTTGGTGAATAGTAACTTTTTACATTTATTTACCATGGTTAAAATTAAATAGGCTAATTACGAGTATAAAAGATGTCATAATTACCCTGAAACATGACCTAATTCGATTGGATAAGTGTAATTAGACAAAAAAACAATCTTAGAAGTAAAATATGACCCACTTTGGTCCACTTGGATAAGATTAGGACATTTATTATTATTTTATTTCAAGAAGTGTAAAAAGAGTTAAAATCAATGTTCAATAACTAAAAAATTTTAATTATAGGGTTATACATAATATTAATTCAACTATAAATATTAAATAGAAAGATAAAAATATTTTATACATAATGGTATTTTTTTTAAATTTTATATACATTAAATAAATAAAATTATTTGTGACACAATGATGGTGCAGTAATTACCTTATTAAGGGAGGATTAAAATAATTGATATTATAAATATCCAAATAAATATAATTTGAGACTTTTAATGAATTCCATTAATATTATAGGTTAATATGACATGTTATCATTGACTAAATGATTTTTTGAAGTAATAGTGCTTTTATAAATTTAACAAAAACAAAATACCAAATAGCGTCCAAATTGACATAAAAGTGTTTTTGAAACAAATATTATATTATTAATTGGTATTATATTAATAAAAATGTAACGATCAGACAAAGGGTTTAAATAATATTATATATATCATTAATTAACCACTTTTGGTTCGATTGGATGTTTATAGTATGTTTATTTACCATATAACATAAAACTACAAAGTGACATGGTAAATGTCAAACTATTTAAATAAGAGTTATATCTAAAAGATAAGGATAAAATGATGAGATAAGACTTTCTAAAATATATTTCATGAGAGGTTTTGGAACCATCCCCACCATATCCTTTTAATAATTTATTTTTGAACCATTACAAACTGAAATTGATTTTATTATAAAATAATATTTCAATTTATTCCTAAAGTGACCCTCTCCTCTCTTATAAAAGGGAACCTCCTCATCTCACAAATTCACACCTTCAAATACATTTAGATCTCCCAACCCCTTCCCAAATAACCTCTCAACTATCCTTGCTTCATCCTACATCCTTCCTTTAGTCAGAAATCCAACTTAATGATCCCTTTTGATCAAATCAAAATAAAGAACCCAAAGAAGAGTTAAATATTTCATCACCTCATTCAAGTTCTTTTCTTCTTCCACATCAAATTTCTTTGTTTTTTCCATTTTAAAATAATATTCCCAGTATCTTATATATAATGTGATGTTATTATAAAAATGTTACTACCATATTCATTATTCTATCCATCCTATAGATGACAATCTCACCATTCTTGCGTACGTATAGATTACTGTCTCCATGTCGTGGTGTAGTTTGTTATTCAAATACTTCATCATTTGGATGGGTATAATAATGAGAATAAATGGTGTAAATAATAAATATGACATTATAAGTATTCTGTATATATGATATACCATCCAATTGTATATGATTTTAATATCAAATAAATTATTTTGTCACTAGTACGTACGTCCGGATTACTGTCTCAACAAACGCGATGAGATTCATTCCCCATCATAATAATTCAAGAATAATTTTCATTTTATGATTAAAAATTTTGTTTATGAACATAATATCATTCTGTATATGAATCAAACACATCCTATCCATTACAAACATGTCTTATGTAACCCATCATATAAAGTAAAATGAATCAGTTATCACCCGAAACAATGATACAACTGAAATATCATTAACAAAGAATTATTAAAAGATCATATATGAAAACATATTAATGTATATGGTTGTTTTATATTTTAATAAAAATTATTTTACAATTATACAGGAGGTTAACCTACCCTCAACCAAGGAAATGTACAAGGTAAGAGTTTATTGCACAATCTTTTTATTATCCGGGGTTGTTTTTACATTAGTATCTACTAGGACCTCTTTATCATCAACATCCATGTTTTTTAAAAATATATTCAAAACACTTTTACTATATACTAGACTATGGGTTAAAGTCATTTATACCCTTGATTGACTTTTTATAAAATGGTTTTAATGGAATTGTTCTGTCGTTTTCCAAACAAGGCAACATATGACCTTTTCTACAAAATTATTGTAACAATGTTTTTTAACTTATACAGTGGGTGAAAATATTTTCTGCCATTACAACATCGTCAAAGATTCCATTACATGCATATAAAAATATTTTCAATTTTTTTTTTCTTTTGTAATTATTTGACATTTAAATTATATCAAAATAGAATGAGATATTCCACTAATTTATTTTTTGATTTCATCTATGTCAACATCCTTTGATGGATTGTGAGCTTATTTGATGTTGATTTATTATAACACAAAACACCTGTATTTTATTGAATGGTTTGTGATATTTTTGATTGTCGATGTGTTATTTTTATACAATTCATGTTTTATGGATAATTTATAGAAATTTTGTTAGCTAGTTTTAATGGGAATGTTTATGTTATGTTTAATCCTTTTCATATAAGGATTTCATTTGATTTAGTATGTGATGGGTGGATACCGCTATATCTCCTCGATGCATTAGTATGTCTCATGAGAAAGACTAGTGTCTTGGCACTAGGCCTTGAAAAAATCGTATTTGTATTCTTGGCACAAGGCCATGACTATGTGATTAAGAAGTCTGTCATTATGCATTCCATAATTATGAAAGTGTCTATTGATATTTCATGTCATTATTTGACTAGTAGAATATCCATGTCAATAAGTAAATGGTATTATTTTATTTTATCTTTCCCATATTGTGTGGAAGTTCAAGTTTAAAGGTTTTTTGTTTTAGTCATAAATTGCCTTAAATGGTTATACTTATTTATGAATGTTTCTGCTATATTGTTATCCTTAGTGGGAATCGGAGGTCACATCATTCTAAGTTTTATTTTTCCCAAGATGTGAAGAAGTATATTATGACTAACCAATAGGAATAGTATAAGGGATATTAGTGTGGCCTGTGGAGACTATGTTGTTGTAGCTTTTAATTTTATAATGTAATGTAAAACTTATGAATGTATCCAGTATTTCCAAGGCTACTACAGTAATCTTACTTTTGAGACTTGATATTCTCTGATCATTCCAGTGTTTGGTAATAATGCATCGACTCTAGGTAACTTGGTTCGGGGTGTTACATGCTCTAATATCAAAAAAAAAATAGATCAAATTATATATATTTACGATCTAGACACAAATACAATTCCAAATTTACATTGGTCATAAAATATAAAAACATACTGAATGTTAATATTAAGAATCTATGAAGTCATTAAAATATTCCTTCATCATATCCTAGGGAATGGAAACTCAATAATGGTGACCTAAAATTCTAAATAAGGGTTATCTATAGAAGAATTTAACATGAGTAAATAAGGAATGATCATTATGGAAATGTAAATAAATGAAACCCCATTTGATTTAGTCAATAACATGAAAAAAATAATTTATTTATTATATCTATGAAATATTATAATGTATAATAACAACTAAATTATCAATGAATTAAATGAATAATATTTTATTTACTGATCTCAAATATAATTATATATTTTACTACAATTCATTTTTCAAAGGAAATTTTATGAATGTGTATATATTCACCAAAAACCAATGAAATAGGGTCATCCAACTAGTTTTTCTCATGATACCTATCAAATCATCGAGGGATGATACAACTATTAGATCCCACTATTATTCCATGCCCAATTTAATCTTTATATAATGAGTAATTAGTTTAATTCATGAACAATATATCCAATCAAAATAAATATGTATTTAGTAAGGGAGACATAATATCAAGATTTCACATGTCAATAAAATAAATATCATAGTAAGATATGATATTTAGAAATGGAATATGGTATATGAAATAAGAAAATACTTTATATCGGGAATATATATATTTTAGGGATATTTATTGTCCAATGAGAAATTATCAAATGAAATTTAATGTTTGCAATGACTGTTAGTTGCCACAAAAATAATATGAGAAAAAATATGACCATCAATTAATTATAATATTTGTTTTATAATAAATAAATATCATTTTAAGAATAAAATAAAATAGGAAAGACATTAAAAATATTTATGAGTAAAAGAGTTTTACTAGTAATCACATTTAAAACATGTAGAAGAATCCAAATATCACAATATGATTAGGGAAGAGCCAGTTTCTATTTATGCCATATATAATGAAATGATACATTATTTTTGGTTTTTTACATAGTGTATAGAAATTAAATATCATAAAATATCATATATATTCATTTATAACATTATAAATATTATATTTAAACATAAAATTAACTTCTTAAATCATTTTGGATAAATAAAACTGAAATTGTTCAATAAGTTTGAAAAATATGGACATTGAAGAAAAATATACATGATCAAGAAGAGAAATAATATTAAATTTTATTTTATAACAATATTTGATTCATTTATGCTCTAAATAGATGAAATGATTGAAGAAAATATGTAAACAGCATAAATATATAGTGTATAATAAAATAGTTGAATTTTTTAATGGGAAGCTTATAATATACATTTAAGTAAAAATATATGAAATATAAGAAAATTTGGTTTCTAAAAAAATTATTAACTCGTTGGTAACACTTAAATATTAACCCATTGAATATGTAAAATTAAATTAATTTTTTTACGAATAAAAAACTAAATATATGCCAATGATAAAAACATTGAATGGTCAGTATATATATCAAATTTCCTGAAATTAAAAGTAATTTTTTTAAAATTTTATGGTATTGATTCAGGGCCTCACGCTCATAAAACACATGATTACGTGGCCCGGTGTGTTCGGAATAATTTATTGACCTTTTCATTATGATTATTTAAAAAAGCGCACAATCCCTGTTTTTTTACATATAAATGGGTGCCCTAATTAAAAATCTAAGGTCACTATTGTTTCTGGAATGAAAAATTTACCATTAATAGGAATTAACCTCTACCAGAGCGGGTCGAGGAGAAAGTATGTTTTTTTGGAAATTTTTATGAAAAAGAAATAA
The DNA here is from genome assembly GCA_963277665.1 of Viscum album. Lineage (NCBI taxonomy): Eukaryota > Viridiplantae > Streptophyta > Magnoliopsida > Santalales > Viscaceae > Viscum > Viscum album. Next base: position 809,779,351 of record OY728122.1, on the reverse strand, counting down.
AAATGTTTTTATTAAGGGAAATAAAATAAACCATAATGTTAATTTGATTTGAAATTAAAATATCATTTCAAAGTAAAGGTATTGTATGTTGACCATAACCAAAATTATTTTTCATAAATGATATAGTGTAATGACATTGAAACACAATGTAACAGAAACATTGAAATGTTTTCTTATTTCAATGTCTTAGTCAAGGTTGGATAAGTGGCCTCATCCCAGACAACTCTGAAAACATAGAGATTTGGTTTTGGGAATGGATAATTGATTATCATCAACCAATGAAGGATTGTAGAGCGATGAAGGAAATGGTGTAATATTAACATATGAATAATCCAATGTCGAGGAATGAGTTTGTTTTTGATGAAATTGTTTCCAAATTATTTAATCTTAAAAAATGAACACTAATGAAACCAATAATTGGTTGATATTTGGGTACATTGTTCTTATGTGAGGGGTACTTGATCTTGGGATTTTTGATTCTGGGTTATGCTTGAAGGCATCACACCGTGGTGTGAAGGTTCCACAGAACATAAATCTCGGGCTGTTGATCAGGCCATCGGCAATGGACGGCGGCGGCAACATGATATGATGTGGTGATCCGCACCATGTCACGTGATTGGAGGGCATAAATCCACCTAGACCACTAATGTGACCCCCACGGAGACCCTTGGGGTAGAGGGAGTTTTGGAGTTCCCGCGACGTTTCGTCCAGAGTAGGTCAGATCGCTAAGAGTTGGCACCCCAGACTTTCTAGTGGGCCAGACAGACATCCTATCCTATCCGAACAGGGCTGGATCTAGTTCGTATCAGACTATGGTTGGGTAGGAGAACCCAGGTTTGGTTGCAGGACCCTAGGCCAGCTCGGTTCATGTCAGTCTTCATGGGTTTTAACGAACCCAAACCCAACTAGATGATTTTCAGTAAAACATGGATACCATCCAAACCATATGTTTGATTGATTATTTTCTTGCGTCATTAAGATCACTGCAAAAAGTCAGTCCATTTCAGATACTTGAATTGATATTTTTTTGATTTTGAGTTATAACTGATGGATTGAGGAGTAGATTATCTCGAAATCAAGCATGCTATGAGTGGAAATCCTATGGTTGGATGTGAAGACAATGATGTAACGAGAGGATTATAATGGTCCAGTAGATGAGATGAGATCAATGGATTTGATGACGCGTCGACCATAGTGGCTATTTAGTCGAGTGTACCTCAGTGGATCAGCAGATAAGTGGACATCAGTGTCCCTACGGACCTCAGTCACTCATCAAGGATGATTCCCACCACAGTACAATATATTCAGTTTTATGAATGATAATCATGCTTTCTATACATTAGGTTATACCTATGTGAGTAATCAATTATTGTTCTATACTTTACCTTTGTGTTATTTCTTTATTGTTTGGGTCCCCTAGTGATTATTTTGTTGCTCACCCTTGCATGAGATTCATCTAACATGTCATGTCTTGGGCAGACAACTGATGCTTTGACAGAGACCTTGGTGGTCAAGGACTAGGAGGTTCCCTGTATGATCGGATATGTGAGGTGTACTCCTACAACTTCTAGAAGCTACTTTACAATTACCATTCTGGTAGGGTTTTGTGGATGGATTATCAAAGACTTTTTACTCCCTTGTTTAGAAGTTTTCTTTGGGGGGGTTTGTATTCATGCCCATTTTAAAAACACCTTGTAATTATACATTTAGTGTATGCCTTAGCTGCCTGGATGTATTCCTTTTCAGCATTTTGAGGTGGGGTTGTGAGTGTGTGTTTGTACAAGTACTCAGAAAATGCCTCCCACATGTAGGATAAATCCTTTGGCACTAGTCTAAATCCCATGTATTTTGAGAGGTGATCTTGGGGTAGTCACGACATTGGACCTAGGGGATTGGTCTTGAAAAATTGGTATCAGAGTTGGTCAGTTATACCATTAAGACTGAGATTATGCGGTTTTGTTTCGGGGAAATAGTTTTGAATGTGTTGAGTTCTATATTCAGGCTCGGCGAGTCCAATGTTTCTGGGGCAGTTTATGTATCCATACACTCGGATCATGAATTCTTCTTTTAGAATCAGAAAATAAAACCAATGGTTTCATGCATCATATATTATTTTCAGTGTTTCCTGATGTCCTTTCTTAGTCATATCTATAGGAATAACCTATTGATTTTAGTTCATATTGATCTGTTTCAAGACACTTCCACATAGCTAGCCAGGGAGGATTCTAGTGCACGATGATGAGGATGGTACACCATGTGATGAGGCATTTGTACATGCACCAGTACTGTAGATGGCCCCACTGGTAGGTTCACAAGTGTTTCCACCACATGTTATTCAGTAGTTTCTACTGGCACTATCGATAGAAGATGAATGTACGCTCAGTTCCTTACACGAGTTCCAAAGGATGAAACCTACAAGGTTCATGAGTGAGACTGACCCCCATGTGGTAAAGGATTGGCTCTAGTTTGTTATGTGAGTCATATGCCTTGTGAGGATGCCTCTTGAACAAATGGTGATCATGACCACAATTTATATTCATGGCTTGGTGGGGAGATGGTGGAGCTTTATGACGCAAACACATGAAGAGGGGACCCTCACATGGACATACATTCAGTGACTCTTAAAATTGAAGGTATTTCCCAAAATGTTGTGCTTAGTGTCCATACATGAGCTACTTCACCTATTGAATTATGTCATGAATGTAGCAAAGTACACAATGAGATTTGATAAGATTCCTTTCCAATCCATGTACATTGTGGAAGACCCATTCGTTGATGATCAAGATTTCGAGTAGGGTCCATGATAAGAGATTAGAGGGTCTATGGTATCATATATAATCCCTACTCCAGAAGTGGTGATAGAGCGATCCCTACTCATGGAAATCTTTCTGGCAGAGTAGAAGCCAATAGTAGGGGATACCAGTAGACCTTTGGTGGTGGAGTCATCATATGGGGGTAGAAGGTAGTAGAAATAGGGACCCAAGTAGGAAGAAAATTTCGGGGGATGACCCCATGATGTAGGATTAGTAATAAAAGTCCCCCAGGGCACTTGGAGTCATCAGATGGTAGGTTGTGCCACTCATGAATATGCATAGGAACTTGGCACATGATTTCCAGACTCACGATGTAGATAACCAAAAGGCAGTAGAGGGATCCTAAATGTTTACTGAGAGGTTCGAGTGGCATGGTCCCCATGGTGGTGGATGTGGTAGGAGAGCCGACGAAGGAGATGGTGGTGGGAGGAGGATTGATGTGCTACCCCCACCACCCCAAGGTGCTCAACAACGGGCTCTAGGAGCTGGTGGACAGGGGAGAGGCCAGCTACCAACAATGGAGGCCAACAACTACATCCCTCCATAGATGATTAGATGTGATATCTCTGTCATATACACCTTATATTTTGTTCTTATAGACACATCTTTCAATCACACATTCCCTTCCACAAAAATTTATCGGAGATCAGAGATTATGGGGGATTCGTGGGTTCGATTATTATGATTAGAGACTCCTACCATAGGGGATTTGATGATTACACACTAGTTATAGTATTGTGATGATACGATATGAGGTGATATATTCAGTTTGTATTTCCTAGTAGAGAATTTGAGTCCATACGACATCATTTTGTGTATCGAATGATTATCCGTCATTTATGCTCAGGTCAGATGTATTTAGGCGTAGATTTCGGTGTGTCCACGAGGATGGGACTAGGTTTTGCTTCACCAGTGAGAATGGATCCCTTGCAGTTTGGGATGGACTCTCTTGATGTAGGGTGAACCCGATCACTCACAGGTTGGATAGACTCATCCTTAGTGAATTCCACAAGAAGAGTCGTCACATTCCCGTAGTGGTGGACGAGTACGAAGAAATATTTTTTGAAGATGTTCCGGGACTACACAATCATAAGGATTTTCAATTAAGCATTTATATGAACCCCAATATGGAACTAATATCCACACCATCATATTATATGGCTCACACAGAGCTTCTTAATATGAGGTTATTATAGGAGGATTTACAGTGGTAGGGCTTTGTGAAGCCAAGGGTTTCACCGTGGCTAGCCCCAATATTGTTTTCCAAGAAGGTAGATGAGAGTTTGAGGTTGTGTGTGGACTTCTAGATCCTGAAATTGGTTAATATGAACAAAATGGATCGACTTCCTGGGACTTATGAACTCTTCAATCAGCTAAAGGGAGAAATATGATTTCCAATGATATAACTCATATCTAGATATCATCTGCTTCATGTATGTGATAAGGATATACTGAAAACAACCTTCATATATTGGTATGCCACTATGAGTTCATGGTTATGCCCTTCATCATAACCAATGCACCAGTAGTGTTCATGGGACTCATTAAAAGGATATTCTAGCATTACCTTGACCTATCCATCATGGTCTTCGTTGATTAAATCCTTGTGTACATGGAATCTGAGCAGGAACAAACTACACACCATTGGATATTCTTTGATACACTCTAAGAGAACAAAAATTAAGGGATTCTCTCGAGGTTTCAGTTCAGGATTGAAGATTTCCACTTTCTGGGGAATGCCATTTTAGAGGTTGGTGTTCCAGTGGATCTAGAAAAGATAGAGGTTATTCTTGCCTGGGAGCCAACCAAGAGCATTAATGAGGTTAAAAGTTTATTGGGTTTGGATAGGTACTACTAGAGGTTCATGCCCAAAATTTCAGGGGTAGAAATACCGTTATCATCCTTGAAAATGAAAGTACAACTGTTTGTGTGGATTGAAAGTGCCAATTGAGATTCCATGAGTTAAGGCAGTGACTGAAGAGTGCCCCCATCTTGAGACTACCAAAATAGTTAATTGGGTATATAGTATTCTGTAATGCATTAGGGACTAGACTTGGTTGTTTCATGATTCAACGACAAGTACTGATCTGCTATAGTTCACAATAGTATTTCCTGAATGAGAAAATATATGTGAAACAAGACCTATTTCTAGAAGTAGTGGTCTTTTATTTGAAGATTTTGTAGCACTACTTTATCGGCAAGCAGTTTACCATCTACTCTATCCAAAAAAGTCTTTCGTATATCTTCCCCCAAAAGGAAATGAATGTGAGGTAGAGGATGTAACTAGTGTTCATATAGGACTATGACTTCGAGATATTCTATACTCTTAGGAAGGGGAAATGGTAGATAACATTCTCATTATGAGATCCTATTTGTAGTTATTGTGTGAGGCATCCGAGCACTTATACGAGATGAAGATATCCTTTATAGATGGAGATAGAAAACCTCATCAATATTCAATTTTTTCCATCATCCAATATTAGAAGAAGTTAGGGCGGAACAACATGTGGATTTTGACTATGAGAACATACTTTCTTAGATATCCTTTGGACGTGATCCTGATGGATATTTGATATGTGGGGAGCATGTCATCCAATTTAGAGGGTTTACAATTGAGCTAGTGACATCACATGAGAAGGTTATGAGGGAGTTCTACACCACCCCATTTCTGGTACATCTTGTAGTGACAAAGATGTACTAGGACAAATGATGTTAATACTAGTGTATAAGGATGAAAAAGGAAGTGGAAGAGTTCATTTCACGGGGCCTCACATGTCCATAAGTGAAGGCAGAGCATCGGGTTCCATTTGTCTTGACTCAACCACTTGGGGATAAATAGTGGAAGTGGGATGAAATCTCAGTCGACATCGCCACAGGTTTACCCCACCCTTCCATGGGACACAATTCCATATAGGTGTTTTTTTTCCGACTCATCTTGTCGGCCCACTTCCTACCCATCCGAGAGTAGGGTTCTGTAGAGATCTTGAGATGCCTCTATGTAAAGGTGATAATACGGATCTATGGGGCCCCATTGGTGTCAATCTTAAATAGAGACACACTATTTACATTTGAGTTATGGGAGGTATTGTAGGAGGCGTATGGGACTCAACATTTCTTGATCACAAAATTCCACCCTCAGAAATATGGTCTGGCAGAGAGGCATATCCAGATTTTAGAGGAAATGCTTCATGATTGAATCATGGACTTCAACCAAAATTTGTAGGATCACCTACCATTGTGTAGTTTTCATGAAACAACATCTACCACTCCAGTATTGGTATGGCACAGTTCGAGGTGTTGTATGGGCGACCCTGATGGTCGATGTTATGCTAGATATACCCCTGGGAGTCCACACTAATAGCCAAGATATGGTACAGGCTACAACAGAGAAGTTGCAAGTCATCTAGGAGCGGATTAGCACTACACAAAGCAGATTGAATTCATATGTTGATATTATATGGATCTCCAAAGGGTTTGAAGAGGGAGACCATGCATTCTTCTAGGTCTCACACCGACGAGGATTGCAGAGATTTGGACGAGGTGGAAATTTGTCTATGATATTCATTAGCCCTTCCACGATTCTTAGTAGAGTTGGTGAGATGGTGTACCACAAAGATCATCCCCACAGATGCACCTGGTGCATAATGTCTTCCATGTATTGCAGCTGAGGAGTTATGTGCATGAACCATCACACATCATTGAGTGGTGGGTGTTGGAAATTGACGATGGGGTGATATTTTTGGTGTCTTCAATAGAGATTGAGTATCAATAAGATAAAATACATCATTGTTGGTCAATTCTTCTATTTTGAATTTTGTGGAAGCACAAAAATCTCCCAAATAAGACTTCGGAGCGAGATTTTAAAATCTGTGGTTAATACCCCCATTTGGTTGTTTAAAAGTTTTTTTGGATTACAAGGATGTAAATTTTTATAGGTGGGGGTAATGTAATGTCCCATAATTCCATGTAATTGTTTTTAAAAATTATATGGGATTATTTTCAGGCCACATGCTCAAACAAAACTTCATTTGGAGTCTTAGTGAGCCAGGAATAAGTTTTTCAACTTTTCTTTAAGTTTATTCAAACTACCTTACCTATCTAGTTTTTTAGACTTCTAACCATTTTCCCAGATTATAAAATTGAGGGAAACATTGCATCTATAATGAATACTTTATCTATGAATGTACATAACCTTGACCGGTGTGGGTCAAGGGAAAAATAGTTTGGAACCTTTTATAGAAAAAGAAAAGAAAATATTCTTTTAAGGGAAATACAATAAACCATAAATATTATTTTATTTGAAATTATAATTTTAATACGATGTAACAATGTTACAACCTAAGAATAATTTAAATGATAATTAATAAATTCATTAGCGTAACAGAGATACAACACAACGTTACATAAATTCTGAAATGTTTTTTCTACTTTTAATGGTTTAGTTGAGGACAGAACATTGGCATGATCTGGGACCATTATAAACCCTTGGATATTTGGAGTTGGTGAGTGAAGATTGATGAATGGATTTCAACCAAGGAATATGGATTGACGATTACATCGGAGTGATCATCACCAATGAATGATCCAACGATGAGGTAGTTGTTTTGTCGTGATGAAATTGTCCCCCAATTATTTCTTTCTAAAAAACAAATGTGAATCAACCCACTAACTTGTCGATACTTGGGTTATTTATTCTTGTGGGATAGTTACTTGATCATGGGGTTTTGTATTCGGTTTTATTAATGATAAAATATTAAAATCTTCCCCAATATGTTTTAAACTCTAATGTAGAGGGATTCAGATGAAATAAATAAGGCCTGGGTCCTTTCATTGTGGGAGTTCTTGTGTTCTTCATTTCTAAACCTCTGGATTTATAGGAATACAACCTTAACCTCATATCAATAATGGAGATTATTTGAGGATCCCAAATATTCCTACATATAGGAGAATGGCCCCCCGGAGTAGACACGGTGGCACGAGGATGAGACCATCGGGGCGTCGTGGTAGTGAACAATGCCTGTGGAATGGGCCATGGCTCAACAGCCACAATGATGCAGGGAGCCGATATGACATGGAGGCAAGGTGGCCCACATAATCGGTCGTGAGGGGTGGATCGGGCTACTTGAAACGGCCAGCGGTGGTGGAGTGAGCGGATGTAGAGAGTCGCATCGTAACCCATGTTTAGAGGGCCATGGTCCACCTAGGCTGTGGAGTGGAGGGAAACACAGTGTGCCCATCACATCTCAGCCGGAGCAGGATAGCCTTCTTGTAGAGAACAGAGCAGGGGGAGGCAGGCCAACCCGGGTAGACCCAGAGAGGCCCAACATGCCGGACACAGGACCTAGTGGGCTGGACAGACGACCAAGTGGGCTAATCCCGAATCGGGTCAGATATGTGTTAGGTCAGCGTACCTTGGTTATTTCGGATTCCCTAGGTCGGGTCAGGTAATGTCTGTGCAACAAGGTTGAACTGGAACCAAATTGAACTAGACCATTTTCAGTAAAATAGACAAAACTTCCAAACTGTATGTCCAATTAACAAGTTTTTTGCACTGAATGGACAATCATGATGAGGAACACCTTTTGAAAAACTCTATGTGAGATAATTTTGAAGATATTTTATGAGAAATTGATTGAGGAGTAGATTCTACCGGAATAAAGAATTCTATGAGATGAAATCTTGTGGCTAGTTATGACAAGGAGGATGTGACGAGCTGACCATAGTGGATTAGTAGTTGACCCAAACAGAGTGTCCTAGTAGATCAGTTGACATAATTGTATAGTAGAAGGGAAAACCTTAGTGGCCCAACAGATTATCCTACTTCAGTGGCGTGGTAGCTAAGTGGACCTCAGTGGCCTGCTAGAGGAGCAGACCCAAGTGTCCCAGTAACCAAGCAGACCATAGTGGATCAGAAGATGAGCATACCTCAGTGGCATTCCATACCTTAATGACTCTTCAAGGTTGAATCCCATAGTAATACAATATGTTCATCATTTCGATTAGTAATATTTATTTCTATTCATTTTTTTATGCCTGTGTGATTGAACAATTATTAGTGTATACATTTTCTATGTTGTATTTCACTGTGGTATGGGTCCCTATTGAGTATTGTGTTACTCACTCCGACTTATGATTTTCCAATATGTGTTGTGTCTTGTGAAAATGATCAACATTTTGATAGAGAACTCGGTGGTCCTTGAATAAGAATTTCCCAGTACTATCAGTAAGACAAATCATGCTTCAATGGATTTTGTTAGCTAATCTATATGTACACTTTAGGTAGGGGGTTTTTTTGGACAGATTATCAAGGACCGTGTACACCTTTATTTATAGATTTTCTATTTTGGGATTTTATTCTGACCCATTTTAACTACATAATTTAGTTCTACATTCATTGGTTGTCTTATTTGCATTCATGTTTTCTTTTTTCATGTTTCGGTCTAGGTTGGTGAGTGTTGTTGTGTAGGGTATGACAAAAATGCCTCCGACTTACTGGATAAAGCCTTCGAGGCTAGTCACCAGGCCCAAGGCTATGAGAGATGGTCTTGGGGTAGTCATGGAATGGGCCCCGAGGTGCGAGTCATGACAATATAAAATATAAAAATAAATATTCTCATAATACTTAATTTGTCTCAATGGAGTATAATTATAGATGAAATCCATTAAAAATATCCTATAATTGCAGAATAGATTAACCCAGGAAGTAAATTTTTTTGTAAAAATTTAAAATCAATTTTTTTTAAATAAAACATGATATATTTATAGTTAATATCACATATAATCTGGTGTAACATAGTCATTTTAGTATAAGTAAAACACATTGATTGTAAATTGAGCTAAGAAACTGCTCACATCATGATTCCACTTCATTGAGCTTGATTTATCCTCATGTATAATGATGTTAAACTTGTTATTAATTTATACTATAATAATATTAAAATTTAAAATGTCATATTTGATCCTATTATAACATCCTCCCACCCATTCATCTATAATAATTTATTAATATAATTTTTTCAGGTTTTAGTCACTTAGTTGTTTCTAGTATAGTTTTTCACTCATGTTTTGGTTCTTCTAAATAGGTTAATGTATCATCTTATCCAGAATAATATTAATATTATAAATATTACATTTAATCATTATATAAATTTAAATATTCATTCATGAGTGGTTCACATCAAAAACAAATATTGTCTCTTTGTGGAGACGGTAAGACTTGTGTACACACAAGTGATGTTATAATTTTTTAATGGGTGAAAGAGAGAAAAATTAGATGATATATTAAATATAAAGAATAAATATTTTGTATTTATATTTATCATATATTTTCATTTCTTCCAAAATTATGAATTTTCATTTAAGGATGTGTGGGAAAACAAATTAGATCGATTCACGAAGCAGTAGTATGTTGTATAGACAAGCGATTATTTTGATTCCCATTTGAGGGAGAATGAGATGGAAAAATGTTATTACATTTACATAAAATATATCATTTTATGTGAGATATTAGTTTTTTTATATTTTATTATTTGTATATAACTTATGGAGGTAAATTATTATGTATTAAAAGTGATTTGTTAACATTATTACATTTTTTTAGAGTAATTTCCTTTGCATCACTTCATAATGATATTTGGGTTTGTATTTTCAGATCACCGTCAACTATAAAACAATATAAGGATGTTGTGGACATCTTTTGGTATGATTCGATCAAGATAAATGACTAAAATGTGTGAATAATTTATGGTAGGATGTTCCCTATAAAAATTAACATAAGGGGAACATTATAAAGTTATCAAATTTTTGAAATATTATTAAGTCGCTTTCTTGAAAAAATGACTCCAAAATGATTCGAATTCAAATGTGATAACATTAATGTATAAAGAAAACCCCAAAAACGAGGATTTAGAATACCTTTTTTTTCATATTAACCCTTACCATTTTGTTTAACCCCTTTATTAACTATTTTTAATCTTCACAATGGTATCAAAATTTGCATTTATAAAGGGGTATGGTTTTACTTATAACATAAAAATTTCCTAATAAATACAAGAGAAATGAAATGACAGAACATTTATCATCATAATTTTTCTATTTAAATAATTTTATATTTTAAAATAATTATTTAACATATTGTATTTAAAAAATATCATTAGTGTCTATTTTACACTATTCATATAATTTATCTTCAAAGAGATAATGATAAAATTTTAGTTCAAATATAATCCGGGATATATGTTATAAATAATTATTACTAATTAAATTCATTTAAAAATATATTTAATCTAAACTAAATATTAATTTTTGAACTTCATAAATCATTTATGTTGATTGTTATATGGTTATAACATGTGTTATTCTATTTTCACATAAGATTAAAATGTAATTATTCTTTTACTAAATTTTTTAAAATAATTAATATAATAATAATAAATTAATCATGTTCAAGATAATATTTTATATTTATTAATTATTTTTTTATTATCTGTCTGTGAACATATAAAATACATTTAATTAATCCAAGTGAATATTTGGAAAAAAATGACATAAAATAATATAAATTTCATTAATAAGGAAAAAATAAACCATAATTACATATATTTAAATTTTGGAAGGTAATAGTAGAATTAAAACAATGAAATAAAATAATGGAATGTTTTTGGTTGATGTAGAGACCTTATATCATATTTTAACCTTGATTTACCCATTTTACCCAAATAGAGGTGATAAATATTTACAATAATTACTATTCATATATACAAAAAAAATGGAGTAATTTAAAAAATATTGAAATAATAATTCCAAATATGATACCCATTTTAAAATATTCAATATCTAGAAGTGGAAGAAATCTTTTTTATTATAAATTTGTTAGATGTAGTGATTTTTTTTTAATATGGATTTTAAGAAAAAAATATTTTAAAATGATTGAATATTTCTAATTAAAATGGTATTAATTATATTATTTTAAATAAAATTGATATATTACACATGAATAAAAAATTTAAAATATAATGTTACTTTAAAATCACATTATTTAGTGAAAATATATGAAAGTGTTTGAAAAATATGTATTTTTAACTATTCACTACAAAATCAATCATTTGATAAAATTCACAAAAAAGTAACCAATGTTAATTTTGATAGGATTTTTTTAATAACTATGTTAATTTTATAATATAAAATTTCCAAATGTGGAAGAAATTTATTTATAATAACCATGAACACGATCTTATATAATCATTTTTAAAGATAATTCATTTTTTGAATAATAAAATGAATTCTCTAAAAATGGAGTTCTCATTTCCAAATATTTCATAAGTAAATTTTTATTAACTAGGAAAATTATACATATATTTCATAATATGGTTACACATATTCATACCCTCCAATTCCACATCTAGGATACAATGGTAACATTTAAATAATATTATGTTTATAATATATATTAATCTCTATAAAGCCCATTGTTGTTCCTTAAGAATTATATCAAGCTTAATAAAATGTTACAGCATTATAATTACTAAAAAACAACTATTAATCTATTATTCTCATAGTTGGATATGGTATAAGTCTATGTATGAAATGAAACAGTTACATGAGATTTGAAGACAAAAAGATCCTCAAAAAAGTATTATTAAATTGTATGAACACTATATTTATCATGTGGATAATACCTAGTGTCCAACTATTTGGATCCCACTATTGACATTAAAATATTATTATTAATAAAAATAAGTATTATAGTAGAAAAATGGGAAAGAAGTATACGTTTCAGAAAAATCCAAATAGTCATTAAAGAGTTGACTAATTGTCAACTTCACCAAAAGATCTTATATGTTTCGATCATGTGAAAACATTCGTACATCAACAAAAAATTAATTTAATAATATCTAGAGGTGTCTATTTAATATTGTTCTAATATCTAAATTTTTCATTATACATATACTACTGAACCATAAAAAATAAATAAATAAAAGTTAAAATTATTGTGTTCGTGTTGTCCACAAAACATTCATTATGGCATCATATTGTAATAATATGTGTGGCTAAAAATACCTTCCTATCTCTGCATTTCAGAATTATATGTTGATCATCAATAAATAATATTAATATATTACCACAACATAGTACATTTATCCTTGGAATAATATTTTTCAATTATAAACTAAAATAGAAAAATATTTTTATTTCTTCATCCTAGTCATGTTACAAACTGATTAACTATCTTAATATAGGATTGAACACTCCCATTTTATCCTTTATTACCCTATATAAACTATGGTGTCTTATGTATATTTTTTTAGAACCAAAACTAGAATCACTATAGGAGTTCCTACCTCTATACACTCCATAATTATATTAAACTATGCCTATTTTCAGCCTCCCCATTGTCTATCTTCAATCGTGCATCAAACCATTAATTTAAAAAAGGTTTTTTCTATTTCATTTCAATATAATCACGTTTATTTCATCCCCTATAAAATTTTTAATAGAATACAATAGTCTAAATAATAAATTTATTGAATTTATTGATTAATTTCCATCCAACTAAACTGAATATTTCTTCTTAATCATAACAAGGAATATTGATAATACATAAAATCAGAAATCAACTTCATCAAACATGAATGATTTATATAATGATAAAATTCATTGTGTTCTAATAATGTAGATGTCATCCAAACAACACATCATAGGACTGGATGATTTTTTTGAGTGTTTTCTGAATATGAGAAAAAAATATCAATACTATATTTGTCATTCCTTAATTGATGTCAACAAACATCTCCTAATTTTACAATTTATATCATAAGGTACTTATCATCCTCCGAAATAACCAAGGTATCTTCAATCTTCACCTTTGTATTCGATGGAATCTTGAAAAAACTAGATCTTAAAAATCTATGATTCATCTTGCAACACCACATGTATATTCATGTAAGTAGAACCCCCTTTCCTCTCCCCATGATTAATAAAACATATAAATAATAATTTAATTCACATATGTTTCAAAAATAAAACTTTTTATACTCCTCTTTAAAAACTACAATGTAAAGAAATATGGAAAATAAAAGGACAAAAATTATAGGGATTTAGGGGTTGAATTTATTCCTAAAAACAACCTCAACTATTTTAATGACTTATTTGTTAATGTAATTATCATGGTTTTTAAAACATTCCACTATGATAATACACATTTAGAATATATATATCTCCATATTAAACCTTATCCTTAATGGATTCATATATATTTTTGATATGTTTCATCCTTTAATATTTCATAATATTCATTAACATGATGACTTCACATTGAATATCAGATCAAATAAAAAATAGTTATCAAACATTCAACTTAATTTCAGTTTAATTTAACATAATTTATAAAATCTTTATTATCTATTAAGACTCTAAAATGTACTCAAATTTATTTTTTCTTAGAGTGACTAGATTTCTCTTCTTGGAGTTCAAATATATAATCCTACTTTCAATAAGAAAATACACTTAAATAAGTTCATTTTTATCACTAGTGATTCATGTCTATTATTCCATGAAATATAAATAAAAATATAATGGAGAATTTGTATTATACCAAAATCAGAAAATGAATATTTTTAAAAAATATTGAATGATCTATTTTAAATCAAAAAAATATTACTATTTAGTATTTATTTGGTATCTTCCATAATGAGTAACCACAAACTTGATGATTTTTTTGATGCTATGAAATATAGATGGCTGCTAAGGATCCTTCAGAAATATTTTTGGTCAACACTTCTCCCTTTTTCAACCAAAGGAAACATTTTTCATAATGTTATATGAGTGGAGACCTATCTAAATAGTTCCATTAGAAAAATCATTAATAACTAAGAGGTATACTTTTCTTTTATGAGAAATTCGAGACATTTTGTATTTAAAACATTCAAAACCCAATAATAATTCTATCTATAAAAATCATTAACAGAATTTTTTTCTTATCAGAGCAATATATTCTTCACAAATGAGTCATCATTCCAATTAAAAATAACACCAGTGATTTAAAAAATCATAATGACTACATTTGTGTCACCTCTATTTTCATAGAGATATAAATACATATTTTTTATAAAATTTACTATATTTATGTTATTTTTATAAAAATTGAAACCATTTATTTAGTTTTTTAATACCATAAAGTGGATTATTTAGATTACATACTCAAAACTATGATTAAAAAATGAAAAATATGTAGGTTATTAAATATTGAAAAATTCCTCATTTTTTCCGTTAAATAAAACTGGCTTCATTTCTATTTACATTTTTTTTATTTCATCAAAAATTTACAGAGAAATAATCAAAACAATTTAAATCATTTAAACTAGTAAAAAAATTATCATCAATATTTATACACTTAATTTGATAGTATCTTTTGTATAAAAGACAATATTTGGTTTTTACTGCCTCCCATTTCATATTGATTGTTTTTTGAAACCCATTTTTTTCAAAAAAAAATTCTAGTATTCGGGATATGAATGTAACTCTGAATTTTAATTATCCTCAATTTCTACAAATCTTATTTCATCAATATTATCAGATCCTCAAGGTCTAATTATTCTTCCATACATTTTTATTCAACTTATGAATGCATGTTGGTGTGATTAGAATTTCTCTGAGTTCACAATATATGAAAATATTTTCTATTATCTCGTAGGATATTTTCAATATAAATAATATTTCTATTACTATAAAAAACATATAGTCATTATTTGTATCATTCCTCAACACTAGGAATTCTTAAATAATGATGAGAATTTTGAAAATCTGTAGAAAAAATAAAATTTATCCCATGATATATAAAATATTATCTTTGATCTTATTTACTATAATAACTAATAGGTCATGATCATTCTAATTATTATTTTTCTTATTCAACATGAAAATAGTTATAAATGATAATCATAAGTTCCTTGTTTTAACATAGGTAACTTGTTAAACAGCGTGTAGTAATAAAGTATTACACATCATGGACCCTCTCAACTAACATTCCAAAATATATTCTTATGATCTTGGTATATAACACGTTTTGTTGAGTACCATTAAGCATTCTTAGTTAGAGTTCCTATGTAATAAAGAGTTTTCACTAAATCGGGTCACTATATACACTGACTGAGAATTGGTATAGTCATTATGGAGACATGTCCCCAAAATAATTTCATGGTGTCATGATCCAATAATGAAGTCCTTCTGATTTCTACCAATATATTTTTCTTACTAGAAATTCATTTTATATTAGGTGTTTATAGGGAACAATATTGATTAATTATACTATATTTATTTTCATATACACCAAAATCATATTTCTCTTATCCTAATCTCATACTAAACCGAAAATTTATTGATAACACATCCATTTTTATTTTCACCACACCTTCGAAACTAATTAATCATATCAAGATAATTAGTTTTACTCTCAATAGGATAATAAAGAATTATACAATATAAATAATTAATAAAATAATAAAAATATTTTATACATTAGTTGATTTCAATATCAAAAGATGACACTCAATAGAGTGTGTTAGGTCAATAAGGTTCTTGGTTTTGGCATGGAGTTTATTATGACTCATTATCTCCATAGTGAATGTATGACATATGGAATAAGTAAAGGGTATTTCCTAATTCATAATTAATTGATACCTCATAGTTTCATATTTTATAATCATAGACAGGTTATTTTAACCCAAATTGAAAATTATTTGATAGAAAATATCATTCACCTCATTTATACTCATACAGTAATTATTATGTTCTTTGGAAATTTAAATGATTTTTCAAATAGTCAATTATAATGTCCTAATGATTATTACATCTATTAATTTCCTTAGGAAAAATAAATTATCTTGAAATATCACCTCATTTCCATTTCCAAAATTTTGAGACACACTGAATAGATATTTTCAAATCATATCAAAATAGAGAGGAATACATGATTACAGTTTTTCCTCACCAATTTGTTCACAAAAAAATACATTATCATTGAGTGATCAATAATTTTTTAATATATTATATCATCCATAATTTTGTTGGATATCATTCAATAGTTTTATCATATAGGTATTGTGATATGAACAATCATTTTTGAGTATCCAAGGATCTCTATCTATCACTTTTCTGTTAGCTACTTCAACCAATTTTTATTTTACATGAGTAATACTCCAGTTAATATATTTGATGTTCACATTACCATTTAATTGATTTTTCTGTTTTGGGAGAAACCTTTTGGTGTTGTGTTAGGGTTGATAACACCACTAATATGTTTCCTCAATATACTTAAATGTATTATCCAATTTAACCATTTATTTTGGATGTTGACTTAGGTGGAATATATTATCATTATCATGAATTACCCTTGACTCAAATCCCTTATTTTATTTACGGATTTTTAATTTATTTCATAAAAAACAGGCTTTGATTCTATAGTCATTCAACAAAAATAAACTCCTTATTAATGGATTATCTTTAATTAAAATATTTATCATCAAAATTTTTATTTTGGTTATACTTCTGAATTGAAATACATATATTTATTTAAAATTCATCATACATAAAATCGTTCTCCTTTATCTTGGCCTTATTCTTAGGCTTACCCCCAATAATGTTTTCTCCACCCATGTTTTTCTTATTACAATTAACCCCATGAAATGAATTTATAATGGGTTAATTTAACTCTTTATGTGATGTAGTCACCTCCTATTTGTTTCATTGTGTCCTCAATTATGAATATTTAATTGAGTGTATATTATTATTGTTCTTGTAACCATTAGAAAATTGAATATCTACATTTTAATATTTATGACATTACTAGTAGAATTATAAGATCCTTGGACAACATTGATATTTTTTCAAAATTTAATGTGTGAGTTGTTTAGGGGATTTATTATCCAAGAAAAATTATTCAATATCATCTAGATCATATTTTTTACCATCATATTTAGTGTGGAAATATAAATAATATTGTCCTTAATTTGTTTAATCACATTTCTATCATACATTATTCAAGAAAACATCATTTCTGTCGCATCATTATAATTTCCATTTCATTAATCAAGAATTTTTTAATTAATCATTCTTTGTCATCAATTATTTATATTATCCCTCAAGATTCATATTATATTTCAATAGAACCAAGATACATTCCAATAATTGAAACTCATTTGGTGTACCTCAACAATGTTTCCTTCTTCATCCTTGAAGTGATGATTAGAGTAATTTTAACTAACAAGAAAAAATACATGTCCTTTATACATTGATTACACATTCTCCTTATCACTTATATCATATCATTATGTAGCATCATTTTTTGAGGGAATTGTTTTGGTCTTTTTTATAGTTATTTTACCAATGAATGAATATTGTCAATCCTGACCCCTTACCATCTTGTATCTCTAAGAAGATTTTTTACTTTGATCATTATCTACCTATTCATTATCCTCATTAGGGATACCCTCATGAAAATTTCTAATATTTAAATAATTGAAATATTTCAAAGAAATTTTATCCTTATATTTACGTTTGCCTCATTTTGTGACTTTAGAGATGAATGAAATAAACTAATTAAAATTACTTGAGTTATATGTGGAATTAGTTACATTCTCATGAAACCTCTTTGGTTCATCATGTTCTGGCCATTAAAATGCATAAAATGGAGTCTAATTTTCATATTTTATTTTCTTCCATAGGGATGTACCCCTCCTCATCTAATAGGTTATAAAGACATTATTGATCATATAAATAGTGTATTCATTCATGTTCAGATCCCCATGAATAGTGATGTTTTCATCATTTTTATTCATAATAATTCTTATAATATTAATTACCATTATTGAATCCTTGAGAAAATATTTATAAGATCCAAATTAACTAAAAAATTACCTAAAAAATAACTCTTCCAATGATTCATATTCTCCTATTTAAATATCGTTAAATGTATCATGAAATTCATGCAATCATGACTCCTTTTCTTTCTCTTATCTCTCATAAATATCATTGAGTTATCTCTAAATTATATTTATTATCTTGAATCCCATAAAAAATTTTAATACATTATTTAAGAGGGATGAGAGTAATTAATTATATACACCCTATTAGATTCGATAGTATTCTTATTAAATATATATATTCTATCCCAAATTCAAAATTATGAACACTACTTTTTTGATGTAGTGGTTGTATAAGTCATGATATAGACTATATAGAACCTTTTTATCCTTCAATAGATAAAATATATTTCCATTAAAAATAGGGAATCCATTATTGTTGATTTAAATTATACTCTCTATAGATCTTTTTGACAAAGAAAATACCACAAGTAACAAAACAGAAATCCTTAGGAATAATGGGAATCATTACTATTGATGGTAGCCTCTATAGACTACCAATTGATAAACAACGAATATAATCATGAATACCCACAGTATAATTACAAATTAAATTACTATGTAATATATAATAGAATCAATAGGGGATGGATTATTGGTTACTAAAAAAAATTCTGAAAAATTTATTCAAATTAACTGTTTGTGTGTAAGATAATAAATGAATCCAAATAATGTCATGAGATAGAGAGATAGAATCAGAATGACATGAGTTTTTTTACATAGTTCACAAACACATTTTATTATGTATTTAATCATTAATATCTAAGGGTTTTGATCACACAATCCATGTTCTAATATTATTATCAACTAGAATAATTATTAGAGAAGGAATATGTTCATGACAACTAAGTATAAGAATTATATATATGAGAATCAATATGTTGATCAATCACCCACATCCCTCCTCATGTTTACATGAGTTTGGATCATGTTGGAAGCTTTATTATTATAATAAACATTATCCTTGATCTCAATAATATTCTATCTATAAAATTTGACCAAAATTCATAATATATTATCAAATTCATCAAATAATGAATCAATATTCAAATAAATAGAAGTTCACCAAGGAATGAAGTGATTGGATAAGATGTATTCTCACTGATGTCTTATAAACACAAAACATTATGCTCAAATATATCTCTCAACGACCCCATTTCCATAAACCATTTGAATTGATAATATATAAATACAATCATTAAAAATGAAATAGTAAGTGTTAGAAAAAACATAATGTCCATAAACTCTACACTGAAATGGTAATCTGATTTGACCATTTTCCTCCATAGAATAACATACAAGGATTTTGTTTCTTACCATGGGATGCACTATACCCATTTTTTATAATAATTAATAGAATCACTATAGGATTTTTCAAATCCATCCGTGATAATAAAAATCAACAAAACTCCTATTGTGAAAATTAACATGGTATAAAACTCTTTATTCATCAACCCATGGTTTCTAGAATGGTTGATTTCCTTCAATCCAATACAACCAATTTTGGATTATCCAACACAAAATGATTAATAGAACACCCCAATAAAAAAATTCTATATAATGTATTCATTAATTTTATTATATTTTTGCTTCAAAATAGAATATGAATCATCTATTAACATCCTAAAAATAAATACAACAAAATATCAACTCCAACACTTATAAATTAATTTTCACAAAAAAAATACATAATAATCTTTTAATATAGAAGTTATCCAAGAAAAAATTCATTGTATTGAATAATTACAATGAAAATTATTCTAATATTAATGTGAATATCAACACTATTATCACAAACCAAGTCGTGTCACCATCTGACCATGCACCCAAATCAATCCACGAAGAGACACAAATAGCGTCATTGATCCCCACGAGCTAGCATGAGTGCTCATGTATCATTAAAAGAAAGTGGGGAGGATTTACTAGAATATACAAATATAAAACAATCAACAATATCAATTAAATCCATTCTTCAAAAACCAAACCAAACAAGTTGTTATAGGGAATCTGATTTACTTCTAAAAATTTATAAAAAATTAAAGGATAACTACAAAAAAAGGGAACCAAAACCATCTCCAAAACCACCAAAATGATAGGGGACAATACCCCTCAATCCATTACTACAACACCACAGAATAGGGTCATTAACATATTGAACCGCCATCCCTAATAACAATCCCTTTACCAAGGTCAAACAAGACAAAGTCTGCAAACACCCAAATTTGCAAGCAAGGTATGAGCTATTTCCCAGAAGGATGGAACCCAAAAAAATATTCCATGCTCTAAACGTTAAATGAAAAATAATCATTCATGTTTAAAAAATTAAAGGAAGTGATACAACAATTAAAATGAATACAATTTTATTGGATAGAAACTTTTAAAGGAGTGAAATTAAAAAAACACATTCACCCTATGAATAACACAGAATTACGCCGTATGCCAACTGTGAACCCATCAAAGTCAAAGAGCAAAAAACATGGGAGAGTCCCTATTAGTATTAGCTATAAAATGGGACCCTATAACCTCAGGTATCTTTGTAAAGTGGTATAAAAACCACATCCTTCCACATTCTCATGCATGAGACACTATAGAGGAGAATCATCCAATATTCTAGTGGTCTCTGACTATAAAATATGTTTAGTTACTATAGTCATCATAATACTGCTATGTGAAATTAGGTAATATCGAATTCTGTATCACTGGTACACTAGCCTAGTTTTCCCTCCTAGCTACACAGACATCCCTTAGTGCCCAAAAAAATTCAACATGCCACATGGTACAACATATTCAGAGACACACAATCCAAACATGGAACAACGCACAAAAAACACACAATTCCTATACCAAAACCACTTTTTGGACCAAATGCACACCCAATCACGTTCCAACCATTATTAACATCACAAACATCTTTTACATAATCATTTACTCATTTAATAAATCATTTAAGTATAACATAGTGAAGGCTTAGTTCAATAACACACTAAATTCTCTTATGAAACAAATTTATAAATTCATGGAATTTCAAATTAAATGAGACAATACATTTATAACACACTCATATTTTAGAAAAACATGAAATTGAACACTTGAAAAGAAAAATTAATTAATCATGTAATGTTTAAGCATGGAATTTCCAACCATTGATATGGAAAACCCCCAAATATGGTGAAAAATTCACACAACACATCAAATACAGCACGAGGAATAAAGATTGAGCCCTATCACAAGAGATCGAACCAATATTGTCAAAGGATAACCCTAAAATAAGAACCCTAGGGCTATAGAAAAAGAAACCCCAAAAATAAGTGATAAAACCCTTGAATTGAGGGAGATTAGGTGAAGAAGGATGTCTTACATGATGATTCAAGGGAGAATAACACCAAATATTTCATGAAACCAAGGATCCAGGAGAGGAGGATGGAGAGAAAGGCACACCATGGGAGGAAAATACTAGAGGAGGGATGAAATGGGGTGTTTTGTGGGTTTAACAAAATATGATAGAGGAAGGAAACAAAATTTTAATGTGATGGCAGATCAGAAAAGTTAGTATACACAGTTTTTGAAATCATGCAGTAAACATGCATTAAATTCTATCTAGACAGAGACCTCTACCCAGTTACGTGGGATGAGATGCATGGTCACGCAGAGACCATGCATTATGTTCTATCTCATACCACACTGTTTCTTGGGGGGTGCATGGTTACTTCTAACTTTTCACCAACCATGCACATAGTCATATTTTCCAAAAATTCTCTAATTTTCACATAAATTAAAAGGTAACCCAAGAGATAAAGATATCCCAAAAATTAAATTGGAAAAATTTCTAAAAAAGAGATTGTAGATTTTAAAATTTTTCCCACCATGAAAAGAATCCTTCCCCAGAAAATCAACCCAAAACCTGATCAGAAAACAGAAATGGGTACACCTGATGAACCCAAGACATTCACTCTCAAGACTCATGTGTATCACATTAGTGCCACTAAATGAGACAAAACAACCAATTAGACATTCCACCAAGAACCATCTCTTGGGGTCTACTATCTAAACAAGTTGTTCAAACCCTAATAAATCAGGCACAATCTCAATCTCTTCCCAATTTAGCACCTGAGATGGGACTGGATTATTCCTTTTTAGTTGGGATTGATGAATCATGTTGTTAATAAATTTGAAATTCTAGGGAAAAGTTATCATGTAGGTTACCCACCCAATTCACTCTGTGATTTCGAAGGGTCCAACATACCTAGGTGATAGCTTCCCCTTCATCCCAATCAGTGGTGACCCAAACGATGTGCCACTTTCAGGAATATCTAATCACCCACAACGATCTCCTGGTCTCAACGCCTTTGGCCATAATATGATTCTTGGAGACTCTATGATGAAAATTAGTGTTTCCTGATTAGCTTGAATTTCATAGAGGTCCCTTTCACCAAGCTTGGTCCCAAATGTAATGTCTCACCTACCTTATCCCAACACAGAGGAGACTGACATGGAATTCCATAGAGCTTGTCCAAAGGATCAATTCAAATTAAATATCAGAAACATTTATTATAAGATAATACAACTACTCTCAAATGGATATCCCATAAACCCCCAGAGTCCAAAACACATACACAAAGAATGTCTTCTAGAATATGATTTTTCCCACTCTATCAATACATCTGTTTGTGGCTGTTAAGACGTTATCTTTTTAATTTGTGACCCTAATTCCTTTTGAATTCCCTAAGAGAACCAAGATTTGAAATGAGAGTCTCTGTAAGAGACAATCACTGATGGCACACCATGAATCCAAACCACTTCAGGAACATAAAACCATCCAAGCCCATTCAACTTCACTAATTCTTTAATCAGATTGAAATGGGATGATTTAGTCAATCTAACATTTACCACCCAAATATCATTACTTCCTCAAGGAGTATGAGGTATTCCAATAATGAATTTTATACTGAACTCATCCCACTTTCATGTAGGGATGGGTAACATGTGGAGAAAATTAGAGGGCCTTTGATTCTATTCTTTCACATGCTAACAAGTATAGAATCATGATATGATGTCAACTATGTCCCATATCATACAAGACCACCAAAAATGATGACGCACAAAATAATGCATCTTGGTAGTGCAATGATTAATTGTCCACTAAGACTGATAACTACCCTACATCACCATCTTTCTCATAACTAACAGTACCCTGAAATGGCCCTTGAAATATATAATTCCCTCGGGAGACAAGGACCGATCGGGGGAAACCTCTACTCCAAGATAAAAATGAATATACTACTAACACATCTCATCATGAGGATGTCAGCATTGAACAAGATCAAGAAGATAAGAGGATAATTACACACACTCCAAGAGAAGAACTCCATTGTGCTACTTGGTCTCTAAGTGCATCTAGGTAAAGATCGCCATCAATGTCCACTCATCCCCGGACTTACTCAATGCCTCCACTGGCACATCTCCCATAGATTAAGATCCATCTACATAAATATGTATGCTAAGCTCTTATGATATGAGTAGACCACAAACTTCTCCATAAATAGGTAGTGATTCCATTTCCTGAAATCATTCATTTCCTCTACTAACTCTAAGTCATGGGTTGTGGAATTCATCACATGTGGATGGAGTCGGTGAAGTTCATATGCCACCAGGTGGTCATCTGGCCTAAGCACACACCTGAGACCCATATCTGAATTATCACAATAAACAACATACCTCATTACTAGTTTTTTAAAGATCAACAAAGTGTAGAAGTCATCCACTTCTTCACCGCCTCAAATGAATCCTAACATCGTAGGATCCATTCAAACTCCATCCCCTTTAGGGTGAGTGCGGTCATAGAGGATGACTGAAATGAGAAATCCCAAATAAACCACCAATAATAACCTATCTAGATGAGAAAAATCCCAATCTCAAACACATTGTTTGGTTGTTATCAGATCATAACTACACTGATTTTCTTAGGATCCACCAAGAACTCTTTATTAGAGATGACATGGCCCATAAACATCACTTTTCTAATCCATAATGAGAACTATGAGGACATAGCATAAAGACAATGATCCCACAATGATCCTAGAAAAATATGATAATGATTCTCATGCTCTTCTTTAGATTTAGAGTAGACTTTTATGCTATCCCCAAATACCCCAAAAGAGTCAAGATACTGGGGGAAAACCAAATTCATGAGCACCATAAAAGATACTAGAGTTTTTTTTCAATATGAAATTCATGACCAAATACTTAAAGTGGTCATACCTACCTAGAAAAGTTGTCTTTTGGATATCCTCCTCTTTTAACCGGACATTATGGTATCCTGAATGGAAAACAACTTTGGAGCAACAATCTTTCCCATTCATCTGGCTGAACTAGTCATCAATCTTGGGAGAATGGTATTTATTCTTTTAACACCCCAACCGTAGTTACCCAGAATCGGTGCATTATTACATAACATTTTAATGATCAAAATGGATCATATCCTTAAAGACATATATGTTTTGTATCCTTGGAAGTACTAGATAGATACATAAGTTTTACATTACATTATGTAATGGAAACGAAAACAACATTGTGTTCCCTTTGAAAATACTCATACCTGTTAGCCTATCAATAGTGGTCAATCATAATATAATTTTTCTCATCAATGTAAAAAAAGAAAATAAGAGAAAGGGGTTTGCCCAGACTCTTAGTTAGGATAACAATATTGTGAAAACTATCATAAATAATCAAACAATTTAAGGAAATGTAAAAGACTAAATCAAAATGATTTTAAAAATAATCTTCATAATAACATAGAAATGATAAATCAAATAATGTAATTTATTTACTCACATGGATATTCTACTTGTCAAATAATCCTATGTAATATCAATAGCTAATTTCAAAATGATGGAATGCATAATGTTGGACATAATAACCAAATAGTCAAGGCCTCTTTCCAAGACTAGAAATAATATTTTATCATAGACTTGTGCCAAGACACTAATTTGTCTCATGAGACCTACCGATGAATAGAGGAGACATATCATGATCCACCCATCATTTACTAAATCCAATACATTCCTCATATGAAATGGTTGAAACATAACATAAATATTTTATTAAAACTAGAATAATAAATTTTAATACATTAACCATAAAATATGAATGGTATAAAAATAACATATCCATATTAAAACATACCACAAAACCATGAAAACAATATGGAATATTCTATCATAATAAATCAACCTCAAACAACTGTAAAATACATAAAAGGATGTTGACATAGATGAAATAAAAACTATTTGAGAGAAATATCACATTCTATTTTGAAACAATTTTGAAGTTTTATAATTATAAAAGAATTAATTTATTTAGAAAATATTCTTATAATCTTGTAAGGTGATATTTTAAGGTGTTATAACGGCATAAAATAACCGCACCCACCATAAATGTGCAAAAACATTCTTACCATAATTTGTCAAAAATATACCTAAAGTACCTTGTTTGGAAAATGACAAAAAAATCATTTCCAAACATTTTCTAAAATGAAAATGAGGGTATAAATGTAATTTAACCATATACTAGTGAAGAGTAAAAATATTTTGAAATCCATTTTTTTGAAACATGGATGTGGATGATAAGGAAGTCTTAGTAGATACTCATGTATAAACAACCTTGGATAATAAAGAGATTGTAAAATTAACCCTTAACCTATATGTTTACTTAGTCGAGGGTATGTTAACCTCTTTTATAATTGTGAAATCATTTATATTAAATTATACTAGAACCACATTCATAAATATGATATGATATATGATCTTATAATATTTCATTGTTAATAATATTTCAGTAGTATCATTGTTTCGGGTGATAACTAATTTGTTCTCAATTATATGTTTTGTTATATAAGTCATGTTTTTTATGGATAGGATGTATTTGATTCATATCAAGAATTTTTTTATGTTCTCAATAATTATTTTTAAATCATGAAATGAAAGTTATTATTGAATGGCTGCGACTGAGAATGAATCTTGTCACATTCGTGGAGACGGTAATATATTGGTACACACGAGTGACAATATCATTCTATTGATGGTAAAATCATATTTAATTGGATTTTATATCATATATAAATAATTATTAACATGTTATATTTATTATTTAGATCAACTACTCCCATGAAAATAATTAATTGTCATTTAACAAACTACACCACGACGTGGAAATGATATGTTGTGCGTACACACATAAGGTGACTTTTTCATTCACATGATGGATCGAATAATGAGTATGGTTGAACCATATTAATAATAACATAAAAATATGTAAAAGTTATTGGTGTTATAATTTTGATTTGGAAACAACAATGAAACAGGACATGGAAGAAGTAAAAAACTTTGAATGATGAGATAAAATTATTACATCTTCTTCGAGTGCTTCCTTTTTTATTTGATCAAAATGGAACCTTGGATTGGATTTCTGATAAATGTAAGGCCTCTAGGTTGAATTGGGGATAGTGTTGAGGATATTTTAGTAGGTTTTGGTGGAGCCAAATGGATTTGGAGTTTCGATTTTGAGAGAATGGGAAGTAACCTTTTATAAAAGGACTGAGGGTCACTTTTGGAAAAGCATGAAATCTTATTTTATTATAAAATCATTGTCAGTTTATAATGTATCAAAATGAATTTATTTCAAGGATAAAGAGAGTATGGATTCAAAAACTCTCAACCAATATGTTTTAGAAAATTTTAGGTCACTATTTTAAACTTATAATTATTGATTTATCTCTTAGTTAAATAGTTTAACTTATAGAATGTCTTCTTGTATTTTAATAATACATGGTTAATAAATATACAATAAAATTCCAAGAGAACCCAAAGTGTTTAATTAAAGACATATCTATAATTATATAAGTATTTTGGCCAATAATTGTTTATTTATGAATATTATATCATTTAATAATATTGTATTTGTTTTAAAAACTCATTTATGTCAATTTTAACACTATTTATTATTTTGTTTTTGGGAAAGTAATAAAAACATTATTACATAGAAAGAAATACTTTTAATCATTCTTCAAATGTCATGTTAACCTAGATATTTTTTGGAATGCATTTGAAGTTTCAATTTAAATTTATTTGGATATTTCTAACATCAATTATTTTAATCATTAATTCATAAGGTAATTATTCCATCATCATTGGGTGATAAATAAATTTATATATTAAATGTATAAAAATTATAAATAAAATTAAATGATGTATAAAATATTTTTATCCTTCTAGTGAATATATATAGTCGAATTTATCTTATGTATTACCCAATATTAAAAATGTTTTATTGATTAAATGTTTAATTTATAACTTTTAACTCTTCTTTAAATAAAATGTAATAAATGTTCTATTCAAATCCAAGTGTATCAAATAATTTCATATTTTATTTCTAAGGGATATTTTGGTCAAAATAAACTTACACAGTAGAATATGGACATGTGTTAGGGTAATTATAATATCATTTTTACCTTTAATTACCCTATTTACTTTTAAGCGTGGTAAATAAAGTTCAAAATTTACTATTCACCAAAAATTATTTTCATCCTATTGAACAACATTTTACTTACTAATTTTAACCATGTATCTCAGTGTTTTTAAATTCAATTCATAGAATTAAATTGTACACATATAGGTTTTATCTATCTATTTTTACATTAAAATAAATTAAAAAAATAATTATTATTTAAATAAAATGCCGGGTTTTGTATACTATGGACTATTATTCACTATTAATAAAAAATTGAATGTTTTTAGAAAAATACAAAAAGTTCACCCTAATCTAATTTTGATATTCCGAATATAAAAATGAATTTTGTTTCACAAAATTCAATTTCTTTAGTGTCTAACATTAATGTTATTATTGTTCGCAAACGGATATAAAAATTTGTTCTTATAATAATAATGTTTTTCTAAATATATTACAGTTTTAAAAACATATATATTTCCATATAAATATGATTTATTTATGTGAATACATTATAAATAATCAAAAAATTATTTATTACTATTCATTTCAATATTATAATTGATAACTAAATATATCATATAAATAATTATAATACTAATGTGTTGTTTCACAAAAAATCAATATTGTGTATAACACAAACCAAGTCGTTGTTGCATGTAGTATAAGCTATTGGATTAATTTAAAGATATAACTTACTATTAAATCTTTGTGTGTTACATTCTACCCTCCTTCAATAAATTTCATCCTCAAAATGTGAAATTGTTCTATAATAATAAAATGTTAAAAATATAAAATACCTTTTTGGAAAACCCACATTGAAAATATGGTTAATAATATTAAGACTTAATAAGAAGGAAATGGAAATAATAATGTCACCAAAAAATTAATATTTAAGATAGGATAAAATTGGCGGAAATTTTGAGACACCTAATTGGACGAAAAATGAAAATATTTATAGGGACTTATTGAGGGAATCCATCACAAACAAGTGAAAAATAATTAGAAAATTGAGGTCCTCAAAGCCATAAATCTATGACGACCTAAAATATCATTGGTTCGTCAAAACAGAAAATATTAGGATAATGATTTTTGGGTTTGGAGATCCCTTCACTAATTTTTAAGAATTAATTTTTTCATATAATAAAAAATACTTGACAAGTAGAGTTCCATTTTTTAACTAATTTCTACCACAAACAAATCATTCACTCCAAAAGATAGACGAAATCAAAAATATTATCTTTATCATATTCATATAGGGTTTCAAAAAAAAATGAATTTATAATTCATATATTAGATAAATTAGAATAACTACATTATATGAACTAGGGAAACATGAATTCTAGTGGGAGGTGATGGAGCCTTGTCATCATTCAATTGCGAGTTCATGTCTTGTGGCTTTGCCAGATGCGATGGGTTGATGCTTGACATTCCAGTTGTCCTTTTTATAAAAAATCCAATAAAACTTTAGGAATTTTTTTAACCTTAAACAATAGTATCCAATTTCCAACGTAATCCATTACAATTTTTAGACTTATCCAAAAAACTTGTGTATAAACTCATAGGAGAAATAACTATAAGTAATGTCAACATAACATAATGAATATCTCATTTCTCCACATAATAACATGTGAGTTCCTTTATTATGTATTCTGTTAAAACATGGTAACACCCTAAATTACCATAAAAACTAATTTATTATATTTATTCTCCCTTATTCCTTATAGAATATTAGTTATATGCCTTATATCAAAATATTTTGAATACTCCAATAATGATTGAATAAACAAACCATTAATGAGTTACAAGGTATAAAATAATATCTTATATAATTTATACAAATCAACCATCTATTATTCAAAAATAACTACATTAGTATCAAGACCTTATAATGGTGTATCTTTCCTTCAACTGTGTATTTTCCAAAAAGAGTAACTGGCTTTTGAGTCACTTTTCATAGTACCATATAATCTTAAATCCTCAATCAAATAGTACTGTAGTAAAATCCTTATTTATTTTCATAATTAATAAAACTATTACATCATTTATACATCACTCAAATGAAATAATATATTAATAAAAATATATGAAAAATAAATATTCATCTTCATATGAGTTATTATAATAACATGATTATTATCCAATAGCATCATTTTCAGTATACTCTAAAGAATTATACGTTGATTCACCTAGTGTCCTAGCTCCTTGCATATGAATTACTGTGCATTAGAATCCTTTTTCATGCCCATTAAATCACGTACTTGGTGTCCATTTCCACCACACATATATCAAAATCCCATTAAATTCAAGAATTTACCAAGACGTTTCATTCCACAGTTATCACATATGGGAAAATACTTCTTTCCCTTCTTCCCATTATCAATATTTCTCTCTATAATCCTGTTCCACTCCGCCTTACCTTTAATGAAATATGTCTTATATAATTCTTTACTTATCATATTAACACATGAAATTATTTCTTCATATTATGAGATGATATGGGAAACTATTTCCCTTCTAAATGATGGCATAATACCATGATTTATATGATCCTTCTTACTCTTTGGATCATGTGTACTGCTATATTTCTCATTCCTTCTATTGGGAATCATTTCTAAACATTTTCATACATAAAGTTAGTTTATGAATAAAAATGCATAATTACTAACTTGTAAAAAACCTAACATAAATTGAATAGTATATGCATATAGTCTATAAAAATAAAAAAAATTCTTTGATAAGTATTTATAGATAGATCCTTCATAAGGGTTTGTAATGAAAATGTGAATTATCTTAAGCATATACCTCGGGAGTTTCAATAACTGGAGTGAAGAAAGGATCATTGTCATGTACTAGGATACCATGGGCCAAGACCAAAACTCTATATCATACTTCTCACTCTTAGGTACATTGGCGCTCAAGCCACCCCTATGTTTTTGTATCCCAACAGAGATGCATTATCTTGGGAATCCCACATAATATTTACAATACCAACTTTTTGGGATGTTCTTCTACACATATCCTAAATGATTATCTTTGGGTAATGTTCTATAATCAGAGTTTTTCTAAATCAGGTTTACAAGGATTGTACTAAACATTCTATGATACAAACTATATTCCCTCAAACCCTAGTTACCTAGTTTCGGTACATTATTATATAACATTTCAATGAACACAAGTGATCATGTACCAAAAGGGCAATTAGATTAGTAGCATTGGAATTAGTAGATACATACATAAGTTTTACATTAAATTATAATATAGAAAATAAAAACATTGTGTCCGATTTGAACACACTCCTATCACTTATTATATCATTATAAGTCAATTATAATATACTTCTTCACTTCCTGGGAATAAGAAAACATAAGAAACAGGTGAGTTCAGATGCATATTAAGGATAACAATATAGCCGAAACTACCATAAATAAGAATAATCATTTAAGTAAATTTATAAGACTAAAAAAATAGCCTTTAATTATTAATCATCAGCATAATATGGGAATGATAAATAAAATAATTCCATTTAAATATTAACATGGATATTCTACTTGTTTAATAATCACAAGTAATATCAAAATCTAACTTCATAATGATGGAATGCGTAATTTTGGAAATCATAGCCACATAGTCAAGGCCTCGTGCCAAGACTACAAATAATATTTTTTCAAGGCCCTATTCCAGAACACTAGTTTGACTAATGAGACCTACCAATGCCTCAAGGAGCTATAGTGGGATCCACCCATCACTTACTAAGTCCAATACGTTCATTATATGAAATGGTTGAAACATAACATAAGAATTCATAATAAAACTATCATATAAAATGTTAATACTTCAACCATAAACCATGAATGGTATAAAAATAACACATCTATAGTCAAACATATTGCAAAACCTTCAATATAATATGGAAGATTGTATCATAATAAATAATCTTTAAAAAAGTGAAAAATCAAACAATGGATGTCGACATATATGAAATCAAATATATTTTAGAGTAATATATCTTTTAATTTTGAAATCATTTAAAACTCGCATAATTATAAAATAATATATTTATTTTAAAAATATTTTAATTATATTTTAAGGGATGATTATAAGGTGTTATAATGGACGATAATAGACTCACCCAACGTATAAGATAAAAAAACTCATACCTTAATTTTATGTAATGGTCATAATGTACTGTAACACCCCAAGATTTCATAGTGTGTTATTTCTTCAAAATAATTCAATAACTTGCACTACACACCACACCAAGTTCAAGCACACAATGAATTACCAAACAAGCCGTTCAAAAGATGTTATGAATAGAATTAACTAATTTTTAAACTTTCTATAATCCTTATAATTTTAGAATCCATATTATGAGTTTCTTAGACATAATGTAAGAACAAATTCATTTTCAGTATTGCACTTTTACCAACTTATAATAGTGAACCATTTTTAATTCCAATATTTTAAACTTTTATATATTCAATTTGACTAAAAAATTTACTTTTTAGAATGGGGACATCAAAAATTTACAATGAAACATCCCAAGCTTCCACGGTACGCTTTCCTTTGAATAATATAGTAGTGTGTGTTGTACGCAACTTCGAGTTCTAACATACATCACAACCAATAAAACTAGTCGTTATGAATAGTAATACCTACTTTTTGAAATTATATATATATTATATTTCAAAATGGACTTCATTTTTGGATACGGAATATCGAAATTACCATAAGTTTAATTTTTGGAATTTTTCTGACAACTTCCAATTCTTATGAATAGTGAAAAATACTTAAAAACAACTTTTTTAATCAAAATAATTTATAGTGATAAATTATGATATTGAGTGATTTTAAATCATAAGTAGAATATATTTTTACCATTTTATCCAATGGTTTTCATTAGACTTAATTTCACTTTGAAATTGGAAATAAACAATTGTCAATATTTTGATATATATCGTTTCTTAAAAAAAGCTATTTGTTGTGACAATGGGAATTAATTATAAAATTAACTAATGAAACTTATAATTTTGGAATTTTTAAAAATACGCATCATTTTTGAATTCGGAATATCAATTATATCTTAGGGTGAAATTTTTGAATTGTTCTGAAAAACTTCAATTTTTTTATGAATAGTTAAACTACTAAGTGGTAGTTAAAAAAACATCATTTTTCATGAAAATTAATTTTACCGCTTCTGTGATTGGAATTTTGAAAATCTGAGAGACACGGTTAATATCAAGGAGTAAAATGGGGTTCAATGAGTTGAAAATATTTTTTGGTGAATAGTATCTTTTTACTTTTATTTACCACGGTTAAAAGTAAATAGGGTAGTTAAGGGTAAAAATGATATTAATATTACCCTAACACATGCCTTAATTCTATTGGACAAGTGTATCTCGACCAAAAAAACCTTAAGAATAAAATATTATCATTTTGGTCCACTTGAATTGGATTAGGACATTTATTATTATTTAATTCAAAGAAGAGTTAAAAGAGTTAAAATCAACGTTTATTTACTAAAACATTTTTAATATAAGGTTATACATAATATAAATTCGATTTTAAATATTAATTAGAAAGATAATATTATTTCCTACACAATGATATTTTATTTATAATTTTTAGACATTATATAATTTAATTTATTTATGACACAATGATGATGCAGTAATTACAATAATAGTGAAAAATTAAAATAATTGATATTATAAATACCCAAATAAATATAATTTGAGACTTTTAATGAATTAAACTAATTTTATAAGATAATAAAACATATTAGGATTGATTTAATTTACTTTTTTGGAAGTAATCTTTCTGTTATGAGTTTCTCAAAAAATCAACTATTGAATAGTGTCAACATTGACATAAAAGAGTTTTTAAAACAAATATTATATTATTAATTGATATTAAATTCATAAAAATCTAATGTTCGGACAAGAGACTTATATCATGATAGGTGTATCATTAATGGACAAATTGGGGTCGCTTGGATGTATATTTTATGTTTATTAACTATATAATATAAAAATACAAAGTGACATGGTAAATGTCAAATTAATTAATTAAGAGTTAAAACTAAAAGTTAAGGTTAATATAATGACCCAAACCTGTCTAAATTCAATTGGTTGAATTTTTTTCGACCTATCCCAACATTAACCTTTAAATAATTAACTTTGGAGCCATTTGAATCCGAATATGCATTTATTATAAATTAATATTTCTAGTTTTTCCAAAAGTGCCCCTCACCCCTATTATAAAAGGGCACTCCTCCTTCTCATTTCTTCACACCTTCAAAGCCTTTTGGATCGGAAAAACCCTGCCCAAATACTCTCTCAACTTCCCTCACTACAACCTAGGGGCCTTAGTTTGATCAGAATGCCAACCTATGAAGCCCTTTTGATCAAATCAAAAGGAAGAACCCGAAGAAGAGGTAATGTTTTCACCACCCCTTTTCAAGTTCTTTTCTTCTTCCACTTCTTCATTATTTTTTATTACCCTTATAAAATAATAACTCCAGTATCTTATATATACTGTGATTATGTTGCAACCATATTCAGTATTCTA
This sequence comes from Viscum album, assembly GCA_963277665.1. Lineage (NCBI taxonomy): Eukaryota > Viridiplantae > Streptophyta > Magnoliopsida > Santalales > Viscaceae > Viscum > Viscum album. The sequence continues at coordinate 809,744,550 of OY728122.1, read as the reverse complement.
TCCACCCTTTTAATAACATGTCACCATACGTGCGTACGTACGGCTTACCGTCTCCAGGTCGTGGTGTAATTGTTATTCAAAATATTATTATTTGAATGGGTATAATAATGATGTATAATTCTTGTAAACAATAAATATAACATGATAATTATTCTGTATATATAATATACCATCCAATTATATATTATTTTAATATCAAAATAAAGATATTGTCGCTCGTGCGTACATACGGACTACCGCCTCCACGAACGCGATGAGATTTATTCTCCATCGTATCCATTCAAGTATAATTATCATTTTATGATTTAAAAATAATTTTTAAGGACTTGATATAATTCTAGATATGAATAAGATACAAACTATACATGACAAACATATCTTACGTAACAAAACATATAAAAGAAAACGAGTAAGTTAACACCCAGAACAACGATAATTCTAAGATATTATTAACAAAGAAATGTTAAAAGATCATATATGATATCATATGAATGTATATGATTATTGTATAATTTAATAACAAATATTTCACCATTATACAGGTGGTTAACCTACCCTCAATCAAGGAAAAGTACAAGGTAAGTGTTTATTTTGCAATCTCTCCATTATCCGAGGTTGTTTATACGTAATAATCTACTGGAATTTCTTTATCATCCACATCCATGTTTCATCAAAATGTATTTCAAAACATTTTCACCATTTAAAAAAAATATGGATTAAAGTCATTTATACCCTTGTTTGACTTTTTATAAAAGTTTTATAAAGGAATCTTTCAGTCGTTTTCCAAACAAGGTGCTTTTTAACCTTTTCGACAGGATTAAGGTAAGATTTTTTTTAACTTATACGGTGGGTGTGGCTATTTACCGCCGTTATAAAATCATCAAAGCTTCCCTTACAATATTATAAGAATATTTTCAATGTAAATGTTTTATTTTATAACTATGTGACTTTTAACTGATTTCAAAATGAATATTTTAAGAATTTTTGAAAGGTACTCTTTATCAAGATCATAATTTTAAATGTTTTAAAGATTTATGTTTCTAAATCATTTTAATTAATGTCTATGTTTTCAAAATTATTTTAAGGATTTATTTATGTGGAAATGAGGTCTTTTAAATGATATTTCTTTTCAAAAGTTTCAATGTGGTATGGGACACTTTGATTCAAAAATCTCTTTTAAATAACTTCCTTTATAAATGTGTGACATTTCAATGATTTCGAGAAAGGAGATATTTCTCTCAAATAGTTTTGATTTCATCTATGTCGACATCCTCTGATGGATTTTATGCTTCTTTGATGTTGATTTATTATGATACAACACTTTTGTATTGTATTGACGGTTTTGTGATATGTTTTACAGTGGATTTTTTATTTTTATACCATTCATGGTTTATGGAGAAATTGTTGACATTTCGTATGCTAGTTTTAATACGAATGTTTATGTTATGTTTAAACATTTTCATATGGGAATGCATTGGACTTAGTAAGTGATGGGTGAAGCCCGCTATAGCTCCTTGATGCATCGGTAGATCTCATTAGACAAACTACTGTCTTGGCACAAGGCCTTGACAAAATCTTATTTGTAGTCTTGGCACGAGGCCTTGGATATGTGGTTATGATAGTCTGGCATTATGCATTCCATCATTATGAAAGTGGTTATTGATATTTCATGTGATTATTATATTAGTAGAGTATCCCTGTGAATAAGTAAATAGAATTATTTCATTTTATTTTTTCCATACTATGTTGAAGTTCAAGTTTAAAAGGATTTTTTTTTAGTTATACATTTCCTTAAATGTTTATTCTTATTTATAAAAGTTTCCTTTATATTGTTATCCTTACTAGGCATTTGAGCTCACCCCTTTTCTATGTTTTATTTTTCCCAAGATATGAAGAAGTAAATTATGAATGACCTGCAGGGATAGTATGAGGGGATAAGAGTGTGGTCTATGGAGACTATGTTGTTGTAGTTTTCATTTTTATGATGTAAAACTTTATGAATATATCTAGTGTTTCCAAGTCTACTAAACCAATCGGTCATTCGAGATTTGATCTTTCTCGTTATCATTCCAATGTTATGTAATAATGCACCGACTCTAGGTAACTGGGTTCGGGGCGTTACAGTTGGTATCAGAGGAAGTTTAGTACAAACCTTGGAAGCTAGATTTAGATAAACTCTGATTAGAGCACATAGATTTAAGATGGAATTTGTGGATTAGTATAGAAGAACTTCCTAGAATTTTGGTATTGTAGAGATTTTGTGAGTTTTCCGAGCAATACATCCCTGTCTAGATATGAGCAGGTAGAGGTGGCTCTGGCATAGATGTACCTAGGGTTAAAACCCGAAAACACCGCTTTGAGCTAGACTCGAACGGGAACTGGTGCACGACAACGGGCCTTACTGCACTCTTGGTTACGAGTCTCCCGGGGGATATGCGTAGGATATTTTTCATTTTCTTTACAAACCAATATGAAGGGTTTATGAGTATATATACTTACTCAAAGGAGACATTTTTATGATTATGGATTATATCCATAAACTATTTAATTTATGTTATGTGTTTTACAAGTTTGGGATTAGGTATTGTTATTCATAAACTAATCTAGTGTATGCCATTGTTTTGAAATGGTGCCCAGTAGAAGGAATGAGAACTCCAACAATGCACATGATACAAAGAGAAATAAGGATCACTTATTTCATTGTCTTAAGCCAGAATTTATAAGATAAATAGTCTCATATGTATTATCATCATATGAAGAAATAATATCATGTGTTGATAAGATAAGTAAATAGTTTACTGAGTCCTATGGCTTTGAAGGGAAGCAAGAGAAGAAAAGGATGGAAGAGAGAAAGATAGATAAAGGGAAGAGGGAAAAGTAGAATTTTCCCATATGTGATAACTGTGGAAAGAAACACCCTGGAACTTTCCTAAAAGGAATGAGAGTTTGTTATAAGTATGGAGGAAAAGGGAACAATGTACGTGACTGCAAGGGTAAGAAAATGGTTTCAAATGTACAATTATTCATTTGCAAAGAGTTTGTACACTACACGAACCTATGTCTCAGTCATCAGACTATGCCGCAAATGATACTATTGGATTATAATCAAGTTATGATACTACCATAGATGAAGAGGAATGATTAGAGTTCTTATGTTGATTATGTCATTTGATTGTTGTATCAACAATGTAATTGTTATAATAATTATGGAGTATATAAGGATTGTACTGCAGTACTATTTCATTATGGACTTGAGATTGTGTGGAACAAAGAAAATTGACTCAATAGGAGGTTAAATTTTTGGAAAATATATGGTTGAGAGAAAGATAAACCATAATATGGTTCTGATACCGAGGTAGTGATTTTAGAATAATACATGATTCTTTTGGATAAATTATATTGGATATTTTGACTACCTTGAAAATGATTAATGATTTGTATATTCCATCATTGTTGGGGTTTACAACATTTTTTTGCATTAAAGGAGTATATCTATCATTCTATAAGGAATAAGGGATCATGAATGTAATCAATAAGGTTTTATGATAATTCAAGATGTTTAAGTGTTTTAAAAGAATACATGATGAAGGTGATCACATGTTATTATGCGAAAAAAAAGGATCTTCATTGTGTTTACCATCATTATTAATTTTAGACTGAAGTATTTTGGATAGTTCTAGTTTGTATTATTTTGGATTGCCATAAAAGGACAACCCGGAGGTCGGGTGGCAACCTGTCACGTCCGGTAAGGCCACGAGACTTGAACCCACAACCGAAGGGCGACAAGGGTGTATCACCTACCACTGACCCACGTGATGTCCTGGTTTGAATAATGTCGTTTTTTAATGGTTCTTCTAGATGAATTATAAATTCATTTTTTTAACCCTATATGAATAGGATAAATAGAATATTATTTTTAAGTTCTATTATCTTTTAGAGTAAAAGATGAGTTTGTGGTATAACTTAGTTAAAGGTTGAGACTCTACTTGTCAAGTATATATTTTTCTTCTTCTCTTATTCAATGATGAAATTAATTCTTATACTTTAGTGAAGGGATCTTAAAAAAATGTGTTATCTTAATACCATATGTTTTTCTGAACCGATGGTATTTTAAATCATCATAGATTGATGAATTAAAGGCCCTAAATTTTACACTTGTTTGTGATTGATGACCTCAATCACTACCTATAAATATTTACGTTTTTCCTCCAATTATCTGTCTCTAATTACCACCAATGTTCTTCGAATAGATATCATAATTTGGTGGTGACCCTTTCATTTCTCGTTTCCTCATATTAAGACTAATCTTTATCAACCCAATTTCCGATGTGGGTTTTCACACAAAGATATTTTCTACATTCAACCTTTTATTTTCGAAGAAAAATTTCAAATTGTGAGGACGCAATTTATTGAAGGAGGGGAGAATGTAATACCCCAAGATTTCAAAGTGTGTTATTTCTTCAAAATAATTCAATAACTTGCACTACACACCACACCGAGTCCAAGCACACCATGACTTACCAAACAAGCCGTTCAAAAGAGGTTATGAATAGTATTAACTAAATTTTAAACTTTATATAATCCTTATAATTTTAGAATCCATATTATGAGTTTCTTAGACATAATGTAAGAAAAAATTCATTTTCAGTATTTCACTTTTACCAACTTTTAATAGTTAACCATTTTTAAATCAAATATTTTAAACTTTTATATATTCAATTTGACTAAAAAAATTACTTTTTAGAATGGGGACATCAAAAATTTACAATGAAACATACCAAGCTTCCACGGTACGCTTTCCTTTGAATAATATAGTAGTGTGTGTTGTACGCAACTTCGAGTTATAACACACACCACAACCAGTCAAACTAGCCGTTATGAATAGTAATACCTACTTTTTGAAATTATATATATATTATATTTCAAAATGGACTTCATTTTTGGATACGGAATATCGAAATTATCATAAGTTGAATATTTGGTATTTTTTAGAAAACTTCCAATTTTTATGAATAATGAAAAATACTTAAAAACAACTTTTTTAATCAAAATAATTTATAATGATAAATTATGCTATTGAGTGGTTTTAAATCATAATTAAAATATATTTTTACCATTTTATCCAATGGTGTTCATTAGAATTAATTTCACTTTGAAATTGGAAATAAACAATTGTCAATCTTTTGATATATATTGTTTCTTAAAAACATGCTATTTGTTGTGACAATGGGAATTAATTATAAAATTAACTAATGAGACTTATATGTTTGTAATTTTTAAAAATAGACATCATTTTTGACTTCAGAATAACAATTATAGCTTAAGGGGAAATTTGGGCATTGAAAAACTTCAATTTTTGATGAATAGTGAAACTACTAAGTGGTAGTTAAAAAAACGTAATTTTTCATAAAACATAATTTTAACGCTTCTATGATTGGAATTTATAAAATCAGAGAGACATGGTTAATATCAAGGAGTAAAATTTGGTTCAATGAGATGAAAATAATTTTTGGTGAATAGTAACTTTTTACTTTTATTTACCACGGTTAAAAGTAAATAGGATAGTTAAGGGTAAAAATGATATTAATATTACCCTAACACATGTCCTAATTCTATTGGACAAGTTTATCTCGACCAAAAACAACCTTAGGAATAAAATATTATCATTCAGGTCCACTTGGATTGGATTAGGACATTTATTATTATTTAATTCCAAGAAGAGTTAAAAGAGTTAAAATCAACGTTTATTTACTAAAACATTTTTAATATAGGGTTATACATAATATAAATTCTATTGGAAATATTCATTAAAATTATAATAAGATTTCCTACATAATTATATTTTATTTATAATTTTTAGACATTATATAATTTAGTTTACTTATGACACAATGATGATGCATTAATTACCATAATAGTGACAAATTAAAATAATTGATATTATAAATACCTAAATAAATATAATTTTAGACTTTTCATGAATTAAAATAATTTTATAGGATAATATGACATATTATTATTAATTTAATTTACTTTTTTGGAAGTAATAATTCTGTTATGAGTTTCACAAAAATCAACTATTGAATAGTGTCAACAATGACACAAAAGAGTTTGTAAAAACAATACTATATTATTAATTGATATTAAATTCCTAAAAATCTAATTTTTGGACAAGATACATATATAATGATAGTTTTATCATTAATGGACCACTTGGGGGTCGCTTGGATGTAGATATTTAGTTTATTAACTATATAATATAAAAATACAAAGTGACATGGTAAATGCCAAACTAATTAACTAAGAGTTAAAACTAAAAGATAAGATTAATATAATGACCCAAACCTGTCTAAATTCTATTGGTTGAATTGTTTTCGACTTATCCCCACCTTAAAATTTAAATAATCAACTTTGGAACCATTATAAACCGAATATTAATTTATTATAAATTAATATTTTTAGCTTTTCCAAAAGTGCCCCTCACCCCTCTTATAAAAGGGAACTCCTCCTTCTCATTTCTTCACACCGTAAAAACTTTTGGATCGGCCAACCCCTGCCTAAATACTCTCTCAACTTCCCTCACTACATCCTATAGGCATTAGTTTTTTCAGAAATCCAACCTATGAATCCCTTTTGATCAAATCAAAAGGAAGAACCCGAAGAAGAGGTAATGTTTTCACCACCCCTTTTCATGTTCCTTTCTTCTTCCACTTCTTATTTCTTTGTTATTACCATTCTAAATTAATAAATACAGTATCATATATATATTGTGATTATGGTACAACCATATTCAGTATTCTATCCACCCTTTTAATAACATGTCACCATACGTGCGTACGTATGGCTTACCATCTCCACGTCGTGGTGTAATTGTTATTCAAAATATTATTTTTTGGATGGGTATAATAATGATGTATAATTCATGTAAACAATAAATATAACATGATAATGATTATATATATATATAATATACCATCCAATTATATATTATTTTAATATCAACAGAATGATATTGTCGCTCGTGCGTACGTACGGACTACCGCCTCCACGAACGCGATGAGATTCATTCTCCATCGTATCCATTGAAGTATAATTATCATTTTATGATTTAAAAATAATGTTTAAGGACTTGATATAATTCTGGATATGAATAAGATAAATCTTATACATGAAAAACATGTCCTACGTAACAAAACATATAAAAGAAAACGAGTAAGTTAACACCTGGAACAACGATAATTCTAAGATATTATTAACAAAACAATGTTAAAAGATCATATATGATATCATATGAATGTATATGATTCTTGTATAATTTAATAAAAATCATTTCCCCATTATATAGGAGTTTAATCGACTCAAAATCAAGGAAAAGTACAAGGTAAGGTTTTATTTCGCAATCTCTCAATTATCCGAGGTTGTTTATACGTAATAATCTAATGGGATTTCTTTATCATCCACATCCATGTTTCTTCAAAATGTATTTCAAAACATTTTCACCATTTACAATAATATGGGTTAAAGTCATTTATACCTTTGTTTTAATTTTTATAAGAGTTTTATAAAGGAATATTTCCGTCGTTTTCCAAACAAGGTTCTTTTTATCCTTTTCGACAGGATTAAGGTAAGAATGTTTTTTTAACTTATACGGTGGGTGTGGCTATTTACCGCCATTATAAAATCGTCAAAGCTTCCCTTACAAGCTTATAAGAATATTTTCAATGTAAATGTTTTATTTTATAATTATGTGACTTTTAAATGATTTCAAAATTAATATTATAAGAATTTGTGAAAGGTACTCTTTATCAAGATCATAATTTTAAATGTTTTAAAGATTTATCTTTCTAATTCTTTTTAATTAATGACCATGTTTTCAAAATGATTTTAAGGATTTATTTATATGGACAGGAAGTCTTAGAAATGATATTTCTTTTCAAAAGTTTAAAAGTGGTATGGGACACTTTGATTCAAAAATCTCTTTTAAATTACTTCCTTTATAAATCTGTGTCTTTTCAGTGATTTCGAGAAAAGATATATTTCTCTCAAATAGTTTTGGTTTCATCTATGTCAACATCCTTTGATGGATTCTAAGCTTATTTTAAGTTGATTTATTATGATACAAAGATTTTGTATTGTATTGAAGGTTTTGTGATATGTTTTACTGTGGATGTGTTATTTTTATACCATTCATGGTTTATGGAGAAAGTGTTGACATTTCATATGCTAGTTTTCATACGAATGTTTATGTTATGTTTAAACCTTTTCATATGGGAATGCATTGGACCTAGTAAGTGAAGGTTGGAGCCCGCTATAGCTCCTCGATGCATCGGTAGGTCTCATGAGACAAACTAGTGTCTTGGCACAAGGCCTTGACAAAATCTTATTTGTAGTCTTGGCACGAGGCCTTGGCTATGTGGTTATGATAGTCTGGAATTATGCATTCCATCATTATGAAAGTGGTTATTGATATTTCATGTGATTATTCAATTAGTAGAGTATCCATGTGAATAAGTAAATGGAATTATTTCATTATATTTTTTCCATACTATGTTTCTGTTCACGTTTAAAAGGATTTTGTTTTAGTTATACATTTCCTTAAATGTTTATTCTTATTTATGAAAGTTTCTGCTATATTGTTATCCTTACTGGGAATTTGAGCTCACCCCTTTTCTATGTTTTATTTTTCCCAGGATATGAAGAAGTAATTTATGAATGAGCTACAGGGATAGTATGAGGGGATAAGAGTGTGGTCTATGGAGACTATGTTGTTGTAGTTTTCATTTTTATGATGTAAAACTTTATGAATATATCTAGTGTTTCCAAGGCTACTAAACCAATCGGTCTTTCAATATTTGATCTTTTTCATGATCATGCCAATGTTATGTAATAATGCACCAACTCTGGGTAACTGGGGTCGGGGCGTTATATGTACCTTGATTGGAAAATGAAAGAAATATTACATTCAATTTTTTTTAAAGAAAGTCATAAAAGGGTATAAATGTATTTAAAAATTATTCTATGAAATAATAAAAATGTTTTGAAATACATTTTTAAGAGACACAGATTGGGATGATAAAGAGGTCCTAGTAGATAATAATGTATAAACAACATCGAATAATAATGAGATTGTAAATTTAACCCTTACCTTGTAATTTTCCTCAGTTGAGGGTACGCTAACCTCTTGTGTAATAGTTTAATAATATTAATTAAATTATACAAGAAACACATACTTAAATATGATATCATATATGATCTTCTAATATTTCTTTGTTTATAATACTTCTGTAGTATCATTGTTTCTGGTGTTAACTGATTGGTTTTCCTTTATATGTTTTGTTATGTAAGTAATTTTTGTTATGGATATGATTTATTTGATTCATATCTAGACCATTATAATGTTCTTAATCATTATTTTTAAATCATAAAATTAAAATTATTCTTGAAGGGTTACGATGGGGAATGAACCTAATCACATTCGTGGATACGGTAATCCGTACGTACAAACGAGTGACAATATCATTCTATTGATACTAAAATTGTATGTAATCGGATGGTATATCATATATAAGTAATAATTAAAATTTTATATTTAATATTTAAATCAATTATAAAAGTTATTATACCCATCCAAATAATGAATTGTTGAATAACAAACTACACCACGACGTGGACACAGTAAGTCGTACGTACGCACATATGGTGACTTTTTCATTCACAGGATGGATAGAATAATGAATATGGTTATAAAATAATTATAATAACATCACATTATGTATAAGGTAACTGAGTTATTATTTTTGTATGGAAACAACAAAGAAATTTGTGGTTGAATAAGAAAATAACATTGAAATAGGTGATGAAATTATTTCATATTCTTCAGGTAGTTCCTTTTTTATTTGATCAATAGGTCTCCCTAGGTTGTATTTTAGATCAATTTAACGAATCTAAGTTAAAGTTAGTGTATTTGGGAGGATATTTGAGTATTGGTGGCTGAGCCAAATGGCTTTGGAGGTGTGATTTTGAAATAAGGGTGTGTACCCTTTAATAAAAGTTGTGACGGTCACTTAAAGAAAATCTTGAAATATAATATTGTAACAAAATAATTTTTGGTTTATAATGGCTCAAAATAGATTTATTTATAGTATAAAGTGGTTATGGGTCTAAATCCTGTCAAATAATAGGTTTTAGAAAATTATAGTTCACTATATTAACCTTATATTTTAGATTTAACTCTTAGTTAAATAGTTTAACATTAACAATGTATTCTCGTATTTTTATATTACATGGTTAATAAATTTAATATAAAATTCCAAAAAAACTGGTTCATTAATAACATATATATCATTATATAATTCTTTTGGCATAACCTTGTATTTTTAAGAATATTATATACTTTAATAATATAATATTAGTTTTAAAAACATATTTATGTCAATTTTAACACTATTTAGTGTTTGATTGTTGTAAAAGTCAAAAAAACATTATTACATGAAAAAAAGAATTAAATCAATCTAGCATTTGATATTAACCAAGTAAATTATTTTAATTCCTCAAAATTCTCAATTTACATTCATTTGTATTTTTATAACAACAATTATGTTAATCATTGATTAATAAGGTAATTACTACATCATCATTTTCTCATAAATAAATTTAACTATATAATTTATAAAATTTATAAATAAAATACCATGATGTAAGAAATATTTTTAGATTTCTAATTATTATTAATTGTTGAATTCATCTTATGTGTATCCCAATAATAAAAATGTTTTAGTTATTTCAATTTGAGTTTAACACTTTTAACACTTCTTTAAATAAAATTTAATAGATGTCCTAATATATTATAAGAGGATACAAAGGGATCATATTTTATTCCTAAGGATGATTTTGGTTTAAATAACCTTATCCAAAAGAATTATTACATGTGTTAGGGTAATTATTAAATCATTATTACCTTTAATTAACCAATTTACATTTAATAGTGGTTAATAAAATTCAAAATTTTCTATTCCAGAATAGTTATTTTCATCTTATTGAACCACATTTTACCCAATTATTTCAACCATGTATCTTGGATTTTTGAATTTCAATTCATATAAGTGGTAAAATTGCATTTTATTAGAATTTTCTTATGCGCCTAGAATATGGGTAAAAAACGTCAAAAATTCAATAAATTTTATATATCTAATCTTTTAATAAAATGACTTTAGTGAATTATATGGGACTAATATAGGTATTATGTATCTATTTTTACCATTAAATAAATTTAAATAAAAAAATAATTATTTGAATAAAAAGTCATTTTTTATGTTCTTGTAGTATTTTTAACTATTCATCAAAAATTGAATGTTTTAGAAAAGAACCACCCTAAGCTAATTTTGATATTCCAATTCTAAAAATGAAGCTTATTTTACCAAATTCAATTTTTTTTGTAATATTAATTTTTTTAAGGTTCAAAAAAGGACTTAAAAAGTATTTCTTTTAAGACAATAGTTTCTCTAAATATATAACTATTTTATCAAAACATATACAATTCACTATAAATATGTTTTATTTATGTGAAAAAATTATAAAAAAATATTTTTTACAATTCATATAACAATTTTTAATTGAAAATAAATATATATTTTAAATAATTATAATACTAATGTGTTGTTTTGAAAAAACTCAACCATACGAATAATGCAAGAGAAGTTAGAATTGTGTGCATTATAAGCTATTGAATTAATTAAAAGATATAAATTACAATGAAATCCTGGGGTATTAAAATTCATTAATTTTACCTTATTTATCTTCTGGTAGTCGATACACAATCGGAGATAGTTGTTGGCCTTTTTGTGAACAAATCAGAAGTGGCCCAAAGAGTGACTATTGGGAAAATGAACACTTTTGATTCCAAATCGTCTAACTGAATCATTAATTTCTTCAATGTAAGGGGGAAATGAAGTAAGAGGGAGTGGATATTAGTTTGGTTCCTGGTGCCAATTCGATTGAAAACTCCTTATCCTGCTTTGGGGGTAATATCGAAAAATCAGCAGGCAATACCTCTGGGAACACCTCTACCACAAGAGATACTCCACCCTTAGTGGAACCACCATCGTCGTCCAACATGAGCAATGATAATTGAAAATAAAGACTACCATACTCTAGAAGTGGAGTTCTAGCATGTCCGGACCAAGGATCTAATTCGACAATAAATACTTGATCAATTCAATCTTGTACCATGAAAATAACTCACATGCGATTAAAAACAATGTGCGCTTGGAAATAAAGAATCTAGTCCATGCCAAGGATCACAGAAAATACATCCATATCTGGGATCAAGATATATTATTCCATCTCAGCCACCAACATAGAGAGCACACATGATGGGCACATGAGTCACTTCATCTTCTTCTTTCCCAATGATGTCACCAACTCTATCGTAACAGAACAGTTCCTAGTTATTAAATTCAACAAGGAAAAAATATGAGAGATATAAATGACACATACACACCAATATCAAATAGATAATAATATAAAGAAGATAAAACCAAAGTGGTACCTCAATTAGTCAAGGTCCTTGCATCCTATCCCACTACTACCTGCTCCATAGCATGAAGGTGTCTAGTATGTATCTTAGTCTGAACATGACCATTGGCATATTTCTCTACTCTGACCGAAATCTAAATGGAATATGATCTTTTTCTACCACCTCAACCTCTAAACTTAGATCCCACCATCTAGAACAATTCTGAATGAGCTATCATTCCCCTGGAATCCACTAATATGAATGTGTAACTCTTCATAATCACTAAAATTTCCCCAACAATCCACACTAATGATAGGATTTTGTTGGAGATGTACAATTAGGTTGGGTGTGTCCCACCTTCCCTTATTGGTGGAACACAATTTTACTGACATCAAAAGCCATAGAGAAAGGATTCCTAGAGGATTGGCCTAAACTAACCCCAAACCACTTTCCTTGGCCATCATGTTTCATCTTCAATTCTAATGAACTACATATTAGATTTTATGATATGTCCCTTGAGGCACATGACCTCTCCTTATAGTCAATCTCAATAAGACAGGCTCAGTCAACCACCTCAGCATAAATCTTCTTCATGATATAAAATACATGAGAATATATAACTATACACAATCCTTTTTCAAATGATTTAGCCTTCAGCTGCCCATTAGAGACTATTTCAAGAGCATACCGAACAAGAACAATAAAATAGTTAGCATAATCCCTCACCAACTGGTCCCCCCATACATGATCCATAAACTCTCAACATCTAGTATAGGATAAGACTTTGGGGAAGTATAGGTCATTGAACTCCACCTTGATGTCTTTACAGCTCATCTGATCATGCATCCCATTTTAGACCATGAAGTCGCACTACCTTCAGTTGGGACCCTCTAAAAGACACAAGGCACATTTAACCCAGACCTCTTCAGGCGTATCCAATATCTCAAACATACTCTCTAGAATCTCATTCCATTACTCTTCCTTTTGAAGATATGAACTATCTTGGAATTTTGGATGTTTATTTTTCAATAATTCATAGGAGTTATCCTTCTGAGATCCATGCTCTTCTTCCTTGACCTGGGTAGGAGAAAAACCATCTCTCTATCCTAGTTCCTGAATGGAATTAATCATTGTATCTACCAGTCTCTAATCAAGTAGTGATGGATAACACTCCCTAGCTTCATTACACAGTTAATGGGGAACATTCCAGGGAGGAATGTTTCTATAAAAGGCATTAGTCACATGAGAAGATCTATAACCCAACATATCTAGAAATTGACGGTAATAGACACAAAAATAATAAATCAAACACACCAAAGTAAAATAATTACAAAAAAACTTCACCAACACCCAATTTTGAGGCACAATCAACAACCCTCACACCTCCACTTGGAAGAAAATTCAAACCAACATCCCAACATTTTATGGAGACTCCAGATCGGTCACGATGTGTGCTGGCTAGGCACACTACTCAGAACCTGAAATATGTGACCCATTATTACTTTATCCTTTCTATCTAGATCTATTCCATAAAACATGACCCAAATAGCTAAACCTACTTTTTATACCATCTTTTCATGAACCATGATGGGTAACCATCCGACACGATGCATGGACCGGTTTTTTGCAAGCCCTGAAGGGCATTCCCGATACCCAGAGGCTGGCATGGGTTCCCCAGTAACATTAAAATCTATTAAGATCAATTTACGTGAAAATACTAATATAAAACAATAAAAAATATAAAATAAACAACTGATATAAAAACATAACCAAACAATAATTTAAAAGGGTTTCATATTTTACACCATATGTTTATACAAAACTGAAGGAGAACAACAACAAAAATGGAACGAAAACCATCTCTAAAAACCACTACAAGGCAAGGGGATCATAACCCTCAAGACATCGACACAACACCTCCCAAGAGGGTCACTATAATCCTGAACAACCATCACCAAAATCATTTCCTTTACATGTTTCAAACATGACCACGTATTCTTACACCTAAAGGTGTAAGTAGGGTTTGAGCTATTTTCTATTAGGATACAACCAAAAAAAATTCATTATCTAAATTTTTTTAGAAAAATAAACTTGTATGTTTAAGAAATGAATGTATGTTCCGGTACAATTAAAAAGAAATAAGTTTCAACATAGAACAAATTTTAAAGGAGTTCAATTTATTATAAAAACGCATTCACCCTTGGACTATCCCATAGGAACTTCATATGCCAACTATGGGTACATCATAGTCAAATATAACCAGACATAGGATAGGAAATATAAGTATTATCTATAAAATGGGATAAAATATTCTTGTGTGTCGGTGTAAAGTGGTATAGGAACCACAACTATCCATGTTCTCATGCAGAAACCAGCTTAGAGGAGAAGAATCCAATATTGTAGTGGTCTCTAATCATCATCAATGTTTAGTTAGTCTTTTCATCATAATCCCTTTAAGGGAAACTGGGATGTATCCACTTTCGTATCACTAGGAAACTAGTACTAGTCCACCCTCCCAGACACCCTGGCTTCCATTAGTTCTCAAACAACTTCCACATGCCACATGATACACCATATTCTCACAATCCCAATCCAAACAAGGCACACCAAATGCAAACAATAACCATCTTTAAACCCAAAATACTTTTTTGGACTCAAAATCCCAACAAATCATTTTCTAACTATGATTTGAATCAAATAAAACATTTGAATAATAATTTATTCATTTAATAAAAAAAATTAAATATAACACAATTGTTTCTGAGGCTTTCGCCAGGGTACACGTGTCCATCTGCTTGGGCGTGAGGGGCACGACTTTTTGTTACTCTACATTCCCGATTTCCAAAGGTGGGCGGCATTCTCTCCTTATTCATAGACGTTTGATCCCTGATCGAAACAGGACGATGGGATGTTAGTTCTTCCTTCTATGGATTCCTCCATGGAACTCGTCACCAAGTTCGGGTCTCCCTTATATATTTAATACGTTGTTCGTGAAACTCTTCCTAGTACCATGTTTCCATGGATGCCGGTTATTCACACTGCTTCTGTCAGGACATTCCAAGGGGTACGGTCAGAGCAGCAACCATCAGTTGTGGGAGTAGTCACATCAAGGCATCACTGGTGTGTCTCGACGTTGGGGAATTGGTGTGTCTATCTTTTTTCCCTTATTATAGGGATTTTCTAGGGCATGGAAGCCCGAGGCATCCCACATCGAGCGTGGGGAATCATATGCCAAATGCATGTATCTGAGGTTTTCTTCAGCTTCCTGTGTTTAACACTGGGTATGCGGCAAGTTTATCATCCAGCGGAGATGGATCGAGATGATCAGAGCAGTAGCTAGAGTGGATCATATTGAATAACCTCCTTGAGGGATCACCGATATTGGGGCCATCACATGAGTGGGTTCCCAAATAATTTGGAGGGTAATGAGGTGGCATGATCTCACTGGGATGTGGCAGCCATGGTGAGAATCAGGATGGACAATGGTTTTGGTCTTGAGCATCAAAGGGACTTCCTACGTACCATGACTTGACATGGATGAAAGCCCTCGTAGTTAGGGTATGGATTCCAGTGAACCGAAATGAATGAGGAACTTGGTACAATGAGGGATGGGCTTGAACCTCGTGGAGGCATCCTATGTACCATGCCTTAGCATGGATCAAAGTCCACATAGTTCGGATGGGTGTGTGTTGGTGAACTGAAGTGAAGATGGACCTTGGTCCGATGGATGGTGGGATTGAACCTCAAAGAGGCTTTCTACGTACCATGCCTTGACATGGATCAAATTCCTCATAGTTCGGGTTGAAAAGGGACTGTTGAACCGATGTGAAGGGTTGTCAGATCAATAGGGTGGCGGGATCACAAGGTCTTACTACTGGATTGGGATGCAGTTTAATGTCATGCAGGATGGTGCATGTTGGAAAAATGACGTGAAGAACGACCTTGGTCCATGGTGTGTTGGGATTGGACATCATGGAGGCTTCCTACGTATCATGCCTTAGCATTGATCAATGTCCTCGTAGTTCGGGTTGGGATGTGGGTGTCGGCGAACCGACGTGAATAAGGACCTTGGTTCAATGGGTGATGGGCTTGAACCTCAGGGATGCTTCCTACGTACCATTCCTTGACATGGATCAAAGTCCTCATAGTTCGGGAAGGATGTGTGGGGCTTACACTTTAGGTATCCCAAGTTGGTGGGTGAACCGATGTGAATGCGGTCGGAACGACCAAGGGGTGGGCTTGAACCTCTTGAGGCTTTCTACGTACCATTCCTTGACATTGATCAAAGTCCACGTAGTTCGGGATGGTGTTGTCAAACCGATATGAAGATGGACCGGGGGTGTGATGGGTATTGGGCTTGAACCTATGAGAGGCTTCCTACATACCATTCCTTGACATGGATCAATGACCTCAAAGTTCGGTTATACAATTAAATTTCATGTGGGACAGGGGTATTTGGGGCTTACGGTCTGAGGCGTCCCAAGGTGTGTCATGGTCAGTGCTCACTCTAAGCCCATGGGATTCATGCTCAGTGTGAGAAACAAGAGGTGGGAGGGACCTGAAGATCACGTCACAAAGGGTGCATCCGTGGGAAACGAAGAGGGGCTTATGAATTGGGCAACCCATGGTGCTGGGACTTACTCCAGGATGGAGGCCCGGGGGTGACAAAGTGCAGAGGGGGAGTGGAATTATGGAGGTGCATGGGTGCTACCTCCGGCAAGAAAAGCTTGGGGGCTTATTCCAAGGTGGCTGCACTTCCCCATGGATAAACTCTACTGCCATATGGAGGATATCAATCCATTTAGAGACCAGGGGGCATGGAGAATGTCCATGGTGGGTGCACCCCACATGAGAGGCATGGGGAGATGTAACAATTTAACGCCATGTGTTGAGAATGAGGGTTCTTGGTAGTTCAACATCCTGCATCTTGGACGAGGTGGGTTTACTCCACACCTCTAGGACATACATAACCATTACCCTCTTCTCCATGTGGGAGGGAATGTACCGGCAATGCCATACTGAAGGGGGGTCGTAGGGAAAACCAATGAGGGGTCCACAATAGATTGCTATGAGAAGAAGTTATATCCATTAGCGTGCCTATACGAAGAAGAAATAGGCGAATAAACACCAAGTGCGGTATCATCCAGGGGACTTTGAAATAACATCATGCGAGCCTGGAGGGTTGCACTGGAAATGGAATTTCCAGGCAGAGGGGTCCATAGGCGGGGTCCTTGTGGTGTTCGGTCACTCTGCGTGTTGGAGGGAACTTGTGAAGTGGTGTGCTTCACGATGGTTGGTGCCTTAGCCTTAGCATGGGGAGGAGGTAAAAATGGGAGGTGCTTCGTGAAGAAATGGGCGTTCATGTAGAACAACATCACGAAGAACAAGAGCCTCGCGAAGAGAAGTGTCATGAAGCAATGTGCTTCGCGAAGTACAGTGACCCAGCCTTGACACATGGATCATGTGTACGTGAAGGGTGTTTCACGAAGCATAAACGCTCTGCGACAACCCAGGTCCCCTTGGGGATCCCCTTCCTTCGCTAATGCACTTAGGCTTCATGAAGGGCATCCCTTTCAGAAGAGGGGATCCAAAACAAGACAATGCGAAGGCACCTCGCAAAGAAAAAATGCCTCACATCGATCTTGATTCCCCAGAACAAAGGGTGCTTCGTGATTTTGGAGCTAGGAAGGTGAAAGTTTGGATTTTCCATCCGTTGGGCTCGGGGGGGAGTCTGGTATTTATAGGAAGGAGGCACCAAGAAGCATAACTCAAGCGGCGCGAAGAGTTCTTCAGTTGCTTCACGGCGGGCTGCAAACATCAAGGGTGTTGGTATAGCATACCACCTTCGATGCTTCATGGAAGGTTAGGGCCGTTTGCGAAGGGTACCGCTTCCTTTTCTTCGCAGCAGGGTCGCGAACGTCCAGGGAGTTTTCGAAGGGTACTGCCTCCTTTGCTTCATGATCACAACGTTGCTTGTGGGACTCTGTGTCGTGGCTTTGCGAGGCAGGCCGCGGGGCCTCTTTTTCTTTGTTCATTTCAGCAAACATTTTGGGGAAAAAAAATGCCCCCCTCAGACATAGAGCTGTGAAGGGATCAAGGGTCAAAGTCTGAGGTGAATCACAAAAATCATCAGTCGTTCGCAGTGTTGACTCGCGAAGAGGGTGCACAATGTGGACAGGGGTTGCACGGGCCAGATGCACCGCGAAGCTCCGCTCGAGCTGGACACGCTACGAAGCTCCAGGGCTGCCACCTATAAATAGGGGGACCAACCTCTCTTTTTTCTATTCCCTCCATGAATTTTTCCTTTTGAGAACTAGATTCGCAAAGCTCTATGTACTCCGCAACTGCTCACCACAAATTGAGCTTCACAGCAAATAGTGATTCTTTGACTCCATGATAGCACCAAGAGAACATGTTCTTGCAGGCTAAGGCCAGGGTCCATGACATGGATTTTCGAACGAGCTCCGCCAACGAGCTCTGCGAACAAGCTTTGCGGCCCGACCTGAAATTTTTCCGAGTTCTAAAACCCAATGGCCAATAAATATTTTGCGCTGGGGGTGATCGAAGACGCAGCACAGAGGGATGAGATGGAAAATTTTCTGGGCCTAGGAGAATTGGTTCGTAGCCACTCAGACCATAATTCATTGATGAAGATGCTATCGGAGAGCCAGAAGAATTATCCGTTGTGCAAGAGGATACCCATGTAATGCTTCCTACTGAGGGATGAAGTCTTCATTCCTGAGGAGAGTAGGGACGAACCAGCTTGCTGGTTCAGAGGCACCTCATGCCATCTCCAATGGTTCAGGGCGGCCGATGGTCATGCGCGGGAGGAATTTAGACCTGTCACCACTGACTACTTGTACAACAACCTGAACAATGATGATGGGAAGCCATTGCAGCCGGTGACGTCCCCTCCAATGTACTGCACAATACTGAAGGAAGACTTGAGAGATTCGAAGAAAGGGTGGTCCAATGAGTGGGACCTACGCCAGGGCAGAAAATTCACAAACGGCTAGGCATGGGCCTACTGGGTAGGTGTCTCATGCGAGGAGTTAGGAGCCAAGATGAGGAGAGTGGGTTTGTATGAGGCGTCCTGGGCCTCCCAATTCCAGATATATCAACTGAAAAAACTGATGCCGGAGCTGGTGAGCAGATGGTCATCTAGGACCAACACATTTCACCTGCACCATGGGGAGGTTGGCATAAGTCGGTGGTATGTCCATCAGATTTCTGGGGGTCCCAATCTTGAGGTCTATGTACGATGAGTTCCTCCCCATCATTAGTGTGTGGGAGGATCCGGATCAGATACCGCGACTGGCGCTGACAATGATGTGATTGGTCCCTGGAGAAGATAAAAAATTATGAGGGATGTCCACATTAAGAAGTGGTTCAAGCAGTTCATTAACTTCCTGAAGGATCGAACGTTTCCCTCGAGGCCTCGAACATGCCCAAAGGGGGCTCAACGGGGCCAGGAGCATTCATACTAGCATCTCATGGAGGATAGCCAATGGAAGACCTGGGGTTTCAGTGTCAATACCGAACAACAGCCGATAGTCAGACTGGAGGCATTTATCACAGCACTTATCTATGGTTGGATCCTACCAGTGAGGGACACCAACATAGGGGTGCAGCCCAGCTAATTCATCATGGAATGCATGCTAGCCACAGGAGGGCGGGTCAATCTGGGGATTACGATGCTTGCCAGATTGTAAAAGATGCTACGGCTTGTTAGCAAGGGCAAGAAGCCGCCGAGGATATGAAGGCCCTTCAAACTTCTGTATTTGTGGATCGCGGCATACATTAGGGGGTTTATGAATATCCGAACCCCATCTCACCTCTAGGGTCAAACTTACACCCATCCATTCTGAATGCATCTGGGAGCTTTGTAGCCAAATTAACTATACCATTGGTACTAAACTGGGTGTGGAAGGTGGAAAATTTTAATTTCCACCTGTTTCCATTGTCAAAGGGGGTACTCACCGACGATGGTCAGGGGAAGAAAGATCATCAGGACTATCTCATGGCCTTTATAGGTGGAGTCATGGTGGCACGGGTGGACCGTGAGCCTCTTTGCGAGCTGTATAACCCACACTAGTTTGCAAGGAAATTCTGGTGCCTGTAGCGGCTGACCCCGCAGGTCCTCTGGGAGGTGCACCCTGAAGAGCACATGTGTGTGATGAGGCAATTGTGGCTCATGTCCACATGGAAAGACAGGAAAATACAAAGTGAATTTCCTCTATTTACTTACACCTTTGGAATGGTGAAGGAGTATTCCATAAGATTGGAGGCATCTTATCTGGGGGAAATACTGAAGCAGCCAACCGTTCAAGGTGGTGATGGCAGTCCTCCCCTATCCTGAGGTCGGGGTTGGTGGGCAGCAAGGGCCTCTAGTTGTGGAGGGACTACCATGGTGAACAGACCTGCACCAGATGGGGGTGAGGCAGTGGTGGTGGATCCCACAATGGTAGTGGACCCAGTGGTCCCAGGAGAGTAGAGGCATCCAGAGGGGCCGCCACCGAGGGGATTCGAAAGGATATCTGCCAAGGCTCCAAGGAAACAGTTTCAATATATCAAAATGTCAGAGAATGTGGATTTCTCAGAGAGCTGGGAAATTTGGGATGTCAACTGGAAATTACTCGGCCAGACCGAGATGTAGGAACACTTGAGCCACCTCAGGATGGATTTACTAGGTATAGGGCCTATCCGAGCTGGTTTTGAAGTGTCCCATTCCAAGGAGAAGCAATATCTGGATGAGTTGGAGGACTTTGTACATTCTAGTGGTGCCTCGCGTCCAATGACAGACCGGGTGAGGGTATTGCTGGATGGGACGGTTCCCCCACAGCTGTCAGCCGCTGATTTGAGAGAGTGCTTCCCCTACCAGAATAATAAAATGAATCCTCTGGGGGGGGCGAGGATTGTGGAGGGAGCCTGTTAGAGGAAGGTGAAGATGGTGATCAAGACTCAGGTCTCAACAATTTTGTGGAGGCCCTCGAGGTAACATTCCATGTTTCTTTCTTCAGGGATTGCTCTTAGGCCATTAGGGACTTATTACAAATGTCTGAACTGTGCATGAGGACATTGTACCCAAACCTCGCTCTCTCACCTTGGTGGGTGATGATGGAGGACACTCAGAACCCGCACCTATAGCCGAGTCCAGTTTTATGTCTGGCGGGGCTAGGACACCCGAGGTGGCTCTTCCAAAATCGCTGGACCACCCGTCAATATACGGCGGGCCACGCATCGGGGTCCCGTTAGCATCAACTTAGGAGCAGTACCAGGAGTTCAATCTCTGTATGTTCTCTCCACTGAATTCATTATTTCCATACGTTGATCATGCCAACTGACATTCATTCCCTGATATGTCATGTATAGTTCTTCGAAAGTCATGGGCCGCTGCAGCGAGGCTGGTCGAGACTTCTGGCGGTGCCCCTCCAAGGGGCATTCCAGTAATCATGGAAATAGTTTCTCAGCCCACCCAAGCAGCAAAACCCCCTATCATTGGCGGGACCACCAGAGGGGTCGTGCCTGAGGTCATTGTGGTGGGGTTTGACGATGAGGATCTTCCGGTCAACCCAAGTCCCACCGCGTCTGATCCAACCACAGATTCCGCGCCTGATCCCATGCCAAATGCAGATCCCGCAGAAGATTTCATGAGTGCGTACCCCGCATATGAGACTGCCAACCGCACAGACATGGACACGATGACCTCTGATGAAGAGGATAGCGACATAGTCCGCTGCCGATCATGGAAGTTGATCGTGCGTTTTATCAAAAAGACCACATGGACATTATGAATGGATGAGATAGATAGACTTCGCTCGCGGATGTGCGAACCGTGTGCTGGGGTGATTGGATTCCCAGAACCTTCATCTACTCATCCGAGATCTTATGGCAGAGAAGATTCGGGTGTATGATCGTGGCCTCAGCGTGGGCTGGTAGCGGAGGAAGGCGATGAACATCAAGAAGCTACGGGAGACAAAAGATGAGATCCAACAGCTACGTATCCAGGCGGATGAGAACTCAGCCACTCTTAATGAACAATAAGAGCTGATCATGCAATTGAAGTCCCACCTGGGAGAGGCGGAAGAGTGTCTAAGACAAGCTTCTGAAGAAATGGCTGCCATTCTGGCTGACATAGAGCTGGCCCAAACCGAGGCTGATGAATTGCACCCCATTGCTGTTGAGGAGACATGGGAGTTAGGCCAGTGGTAGCAACTCCTGGATTCCACATGTTGATGGGAGGAAGAACTGCAACTTTCTTTTGACATGGTCAACACGTCCATGGGACGAATAAACCCCCAAGTATTTTAAGGATCACAAACTCTCAAATGTACTTTCATGTTTTGATTTATTTGATGTTGTAGAATGCCTGAGTATTGCTATCGAGGTTGTCTTCATATGCATCATTTATATTCTAGAAATATCCAGTGGTCATCTCCTAAGATTACACGGGTCTATCCCAATGTGAGTAACACGGGGTGATCACCATGCTATTCCATCTGAGCATAATGCATCAACCAAGCTTCGGGAATCCGGTGTTTAAGTAACCGATCCTAATCTTCCGGGAAGACATGGTAGAGGCCCGATCAATGGATTAGGACCTCAGAACAATCGAAGATCCGTTCTTCTTATGTGCTCTGGTGTGCGAGCGGGGTAACGCCTGGGGCGTTGGGGTTAGTTCAAACATAGGGAAGTGGAAGGAGTGAATCACGATGCCCAAAATTCGGAACACTATGAGGGGGTGGAATAACAATAAAGGATAACTATTGACCATGTTCGAAACATAGTATCCTTTTTGTGTTAGCTTGAAATGGGGATAACAAATGAGGGCCAATTGTTGACCATATTCAAAACACGGGGCCTAACTCAAAATGTTACCCATTAGTCTTCCAGAACATTGGACCAGGATAATAGGTGGGCCATAGGCCAAGCATCCATAATGTTAGGGGGTTCCTCCAAACATGAAAGTGGACGAGGGTTTGAATAAGGGGGGCACGCAAAGAGTGGAATGTGGAGTTAGGGTTTCTTCGAACAGAATCCAACACACTTGAGGTTACGCCACAATGACGAAAGCACACTGGATGGGAGCATCAGTTTGATCATGGATCATTCCTTATTTTAGACAGGACCACTCTGACGAGGGAACCATCGATTCTAAACATCATCAAGGGGAATCCTAGACTCGTTCGTGGTACAGTTGTTGTTACATGGTCCCTCACGAGGGGTCAGGTCAGGAGGACGGAAATGGGGAGGAACTGGACATTACAATTCCTAGGCCTGGACCCTAGGAGAAATACCAGGGTGTCTCTACATATCCCATAAGGATGGGAATCAAGACACACATAGTTCTGGAGGCACATTTTAACGTTATTTGGGACGATGAGGAGTCTGGTTGTTCCGGTACACATCCTACCAAAACTACTAAGCCCACGTGAGTCGTGCTCGGTGTGGGAAACAAGAAGTAGTGTTGGGATGTTCCCTACACAGGAAGGGACATGGTGGGGCCAAGGGACACTCAATGAATTCCTTCCCGACGATGCTATCTTATCTATGTAGCGCACGTAGATGCACCAAGAGATAAAGAAGAGTACGTTGGAATTCCATTTTAACATGAGGAAGTGGAAATTTTTGAATCATGACGCTCGAAATATGGATCACAATGATGGAGGGGTAACGATGGAGGACAACTATTGACCGTGGAGGAAAAACAACATCCATATTGCATTAGCCTGGAATGGGGATGGACAAATGAGGGTCGACTATTGACCTTGTTCAAAACACGGGACCTGTCACAGATGTTGTCCCGGATCCTTTGGGATGTTGGCCTAAAACAGTTGGGGATCCCTTAGGCCCCTCATCCATGGAGATCCCTTAAGCCTAGAATCCATGTAATCCTAGGTTCCTTTGGGATGTGGAAGAGGATGAGGATCCAGATGGAAAACTCACGAAGCATGGTCATTGAACGAGGGGAATGTCTTCATGAAAACTCCACACATTGGGGTCTTTATCAAAACACATCTGAATACGTTAATGAGACTTATTAGATAAAGGGAGCCGAGTCCCATAGAATAGATAGATCATTGTTTAGGATCATAGATTTCCGACCGTGGATGGGAGGAAACACAAGAGGCGCATGGTGAGGTAACTCAAATATCCGACATGAATGGGAACCGAGGGTTCCAACCACCATGTGTTCCCGGGAAGAGTTTTTAGGTCTAGGGACCAAAAACGAGAGTTGATTTGGGCATGAAGCAAAGTGCAATGACATTCCTATGTACCCCATGGGGATGGGGATCGTGCTTCACGCAGTTCTTGAAAGGTTCTTAGTTTAAGGTCTTAGAACACAGACCATGAATGGGTAAGGAGAGCAGGAGACACATGGTAAGGTTGTTACAAAACCTGACGTGAATGAGGACATAAGACCTACTTACCATCTGTTTTCTGGGGAAGTGTTCGAGTCGAGGGGCCGAACACGAATGTTAGGCTGGGACTATGGGAAGTGCCTGGGCACTCCTACATATCTCATGAGGATGAGAATCAAGCCATATGTATTTCTTGCAAGGTGGAATGGCATGGTAACGTGCCAGTGCAAAGGATGAATGGGGCACAAGGGTCTATCCTTTGTACCATGAGAAGTAGTATTTGATAAATCATGTTTGTCCTTTAAGGTGAGTGGTTATTTTTGTGATGTGATAGGCCTAGGATAGAATGCCTTGGTGTCGCCACAGGAATCACGTCGTAGTAGGAGTTGAAAAATGTCATGGCGTATGACCACTACCCAACGTGATTTCCTCTATGATGAGGTCATCATAATGCAGTGCTGTTTTTCATCATGTATCCTGGATGATAATACCATAGTTTAGGGTCATGTGATAGGACCAAGCATGCATTTTAACGTCATAAAACATAGATGTAGCAGAGGCGATGCTAGGCGGGGAATGTGTTTGGTGCAATAAATCATTCCCATCATGAATGGGGACATGGTTCCATATCACACCGTATGCAATTCCGAGAGGGAGGCCTCAGGCCATGGGGCCAATATAGAGGTATGAGGCAAAGAGGAGGAGAGACTAGCTCCCAAATGAGATGGACCCAAAAACGAGATGTACAGATGGTCCTATGTATCGAATAAGAGTGGGAATCAAGCCATACATAGTTCTATGGGGTTCCTTTTAAAGTCGTGTGGGACAACATACAGTTTAATGTCACACGGGACATGAAATAGGACGGTGAATTTTTAGAATGGGGTGCGTGTGGTGCGACTCTTGAAAACCCGACATGAAAGAGGACATAATCCCACACCATAGCACCCAGTCCCATAGTCAAAGTCCAAGAGGCAGGACAGAAAAGACAAATTAGTCGAACTCAAGATGGACCCAAAGAAATAGGCATGGGCATTCCTACATATCCCATGCAGATGGGAATCATGCCATATGTACTTCTTAGGAGATCTTAGTTTATGGTCTTAGAGCTCGGACCAAGGAGGGGTGTAAACCATCCAATTAAGTGAAGACCTCAACCCGATCCCTAAGCCCACGTGAGTTGAACTCGGTGTGGGAAACATGGGAGGATGATGTCTGTTGCAGCACATGGAATGCACACCAAAGAGAAATCTGTTTAGAGCCCCTACCGCGCCACTAGTCCTCCTAAAGCACAGATGTGCACTGAGGAACAGTACCAAGAGTTTCTAAGTTCTACTTGGACATGATGAGGTGGAGAAGGATGTGAATCATGTAACCGGACATTTTGGGCTTAATGGGATTGGCGTGGTGATGGAGGAAAACTGTTAACATTGGCGGAAACATAGATCTATATCGCATTATCCTGATGTTGGAACAAAAAATGAACATCGACCGCTGACCATATTCGCAACACGGGATTTGTATTTATTTTTTGTCTGAGACCTCTGGGGGTGATGGCCCATAATGGTAGGAGAGCCCTTAGGCCCTGCATCCATGCCACTCATGGATCCTATCGAGTGTTAAAGGTGATGGAAGCCATAATTAAGATAAACATAAAGCATGAATAGCAGGTGAAAATATTTCTGAGTAGAGTCCTAGATTCTAGGTACTAAACAAATGTACCCTAGGGCACTTTGGTGAACCGCCAAAGAGGGTTCACGAAGGCATCCAAGAAGGAGAGGGTAGGCCAAGGGGCCAAGGTGAAGTGGAATTTCCAAGAGATGGGGTTGGGCCAAAAATTCTAGACATTCTGGTGGTCCTACGAATCCTGTAACGATGGGAATCAATCCACACGTAGTTCTCGAAGATACACGGGGGGGGGGGGGGGGCAGGATAACCTAATGAGGATGTGGACGGCGTGGAAAGTAACCCGACGTGAATGGGGGAATAATCTCCCACCACACCGCACAATCCCGTAAAATAGAAAATGGGATAGGGGCCTGAAAAGGCCAAGGGGCCCGAGGTTGGGCATCGGTCAGGCAGGCCTGACCAGCTCATAGTTTAACATCTTGTAGTGAGGAAGAGGGGGGTGTAGTATACCCTAAACAATGGAAGTGTATGGCACAGAGAATAACCCGAAGTAAATGAGGACATAATACCGTACCATACCACACAATCCCATGAGAGAGTGAGCTTGGGCCAGGGGCCCGAAAAGGCCATGGGGCCTTGGCCAGGAAGGCCTGACCAGCTTGAAGTTTAATGTCTTACTGCGAGGATGAGGGAGGATAAGGTGTCTCATTTGGGGATGTGTATGACACTGCGAATAACCCAATATGAAGGAGGACATAATCCCACACCATACCATACAATCCCATAAGAGAGAATCTGGGCTGGGGGCCCGAAAAAGGCCAAGGGGGCTGAGGGTTGGCATCACCGAGAAGACGTTCATCACTTGGGGATACAACGAGGTAGAATGGACAACTACACTCGATGTTTGGGACATCATGGGGAGGCCCTAAAGATCCAGGATAGTTTCTAACCATGTTCAAAACAGAACATCCCTATAGTGACCTGAAATGGGAGAAACAAATGATCTTCGACCGCTGACAATATTCGAAATGAGGGACTTGTATCAGCTTGTTATTTGATATCCTCGAGGGCGATGGACCGAAGTGGTAAGAGATCCCTTATGCCTAGCATCCATACCATTTGGGGGGCCATCCGGACGGGGAAGGTTATGGAATCCTAGTCAATGAGTGGGTGAAGCATAGTTGTGCCCATATCTCAAGGAGGCTAACATCTCCAAAAGAGGACGTACGGCCAGATCAAGGTTAGCTCGACCTGATTTGGGGGAAAATTATGCACCCTGCCATATGTCTTGACCCGAGGGGATGATTATGGCTGTTGGGCTGGGCCAATAAAAAATATGTCTGGGCGTTCCTATGTAACCCATGAGGATGGGAATCAATCCATACATAGTTCTTGAAGGCCATGCAGTTTATTGCCTTGAGGGGAGGAAGTGGGAGGATAGAATAACGGGAGTGGGAACATGGTGTGACCATTATAATCCACATATGAGTGGGTATATGGAAGCTTTCTACCCATCATGAAAGGACCCTCCGAGGAGACTATACCCAGGGAGGATAGTCAAAGAGAAGAGCTTGGGGCTGGGCTCAAGACCGGCGTCTAAGCATTCCTACGTATACCTTGAGAATGGGAATCAAGCCATACGTAGTTCTCAAGATTAAGTTTGACGTCATGCATGATGATGTGTAGTTTAAAGTCATGCAGGACATGACATTTTAAGGTTGTGCAGGACCGTCGTTCAGTTTAGGGTCATGGGGGACCGTCCCGTTTATGGTCTCGTAGGACCATACAGTTTAAAGTCATGCAGGGTCTTCATGTAGTTTAGGGTCATTTAGGACCGTCCAGTTTATGGTCTTGGAGTACCATACAGTTTAAGGTCGTGCAGGACCGTCGTGCAGTTTAGGGTCATGCGGGACTATCAAGTTTATGGTCTTGTAGAACCATACAGTTTACGGTTGTACATGGCCGTAATGTATTAGTCAAATTATTGCTTGAGGAACTTCGCATTGGTGGGAGTAGTTATGCGCTCACCACCCATGGCCACCAAGGAGTATTCTCCATTGGTGTAAATCTTGTGAAAGATGTAAGGTCCCTCCCATTTGGCTCCTACATGGGTGGTTTCCTTCCTGAGATCATTGGCGCTAGGAGGGCCAAAACCTGGTCTCCTTGCAGAAAAGAGCATAGGAGAACCTTCTTGTTGAAATCTCTAGCTATCTTATTCTGATTCCTTTCTAGATTGTCCAGGGCACATAGCCTACTCTCATCTAGTGCTTCCAATTCGGCTAGATGGACTTCGGCCACCATATCTAGTGTCTGCTGGTCATACACTTTAGTGCGTAACAATGGAAGCTGGATCTCGATGGGCAGGATGACCTCATCCCCATACACCATAGAATATGGGGTCACCTGGGTGGAATTGTGAGTCGTCGTCCGATAAGCCCAGAGGGCGTTGGGGAGATTTTCCGACCAGCTTTTCTTGTTCCGGCTAACCGTTTTCTGAAAAAATTTAGAGAGGGTTTTTTTGAATGCCTCGATCTGTCCGTCTTCCTGTGCGTGATAGCAGGTGGTATGGTTGGAGTGAATGTAGTACATGTCTTAAAATTACTTCAGCTCAGCTACTCAGAAGTTGGAGCTGTTATAGGTGAGGACTACACGAGGGACTCAAAATCGGTAAATGATGTTGGAGCTCACAAAATCGATAGTGGATCGAGCGTTGACGTCCATGAGTGGGACTACCTTTTCCCATTTGCAGAATAAGTCTGTAGCGGTCAGGATAAACCTGCACTCGTGAGCTGTCGACTGTGGATAGGTTCCCACGACATCGAGTCCCCATAACGCGAATGACCAAGAATACATGGTGGAGTGGAGAGGTTCTGGTGGCTGATGGAAGAAATTAGCATGCACATGGAATGCATGACATATCTTTGAAAACTAAATACAATCATGGATCATAGAGGGCTAGAAGTACCCCAATCTTCAGATTTTATGGAACAACTTCATCCCAGCCTGGTGGGCACCGCAGGAACTGACATGAACCTCTTGCATGACCTGAGAAATCTCAACTCCTTTAATGCAACAGAGTAGAACACCATCAAAACCTCTCTTTTAGAGGATTTTCTAAAGGCTTGGACCACTCTGGAGGGTAAAATGCAGTGCGTGGCATCGGATCCGCTCGTGATCGTCCCGATCATCCGAAAGGTAGCCATTTTGGAGATACTCGACAAAAGGTGCTCTCCATTCGGCATTCATCTCAACAATTGCATCTGATGAATCTGGGGCTCTTGATGTTGAGGATGCAGCGATATAATGGCATACCCATGGGCCATCTTCATCCTCTGAGATAACATGGGAATTGACTCTCCGGTGTGCCACATGTATTATCAGATCATCCTGCTCGGGTTTTGAAAGTGATGCAGATAAACCGAAAAAAGCGTCTGCTCGACCATTCTATGACCGGGGGACATGGGTAACCTCTGGTTGAGATGGGAACTTGGCCATTAGACGATGTGTGAACTCCAACAATGGAACGATCTCTGGCTTCCAGAAAACATAGTTTCCATTGACCTCCTTGATTACTAGTTTAGAATCCCCTTTCATGTGAAAATGGGGCACATCGATCTCAAGAGCCAGCTCGAGGCTAGTGATGAAAGCTTGATACTCTACCTCATTGTTGGTGCAGTCTTCGGACAAAAGGAATGTGTATGGAAGAACGACTTGCACCGAGGTAATAAATTTGATACCTAGGCCCACTCTGTTGAGTTTAGGATCGCTGAGACTTCTACTGGTGGGACGCTGGGAGGCACCTTCGAAGTGCATTTTCCAACACGGGGTGGAATGGTCGACTGAGAGGATTGCCTCATCTGGAAAATCTTGGTCCAGGGATTGATCCACAGAGGTTGGATGGGCTGCTATGATGTCTTCCAACGCCTGCCCCTTGATAGACTTTTGAGGCACGAACATGATTTCAAACTGCTGGAGAATTACTACCGACCACGCAAGTCGGCCAATCAACATGGGGCGGTTAAGGATGTACTTCGACGGGTCTACCTGAGAGACCAACTATACCTCATGATGTTGTTGGTAATGTTGAAAATATTTTACAACAAACACTATCACAAGGTATGTAGAGACTCGAAGCTTGACGTATATGGACATTACATTACTTTTTCAGAATACATAATACATAGAAAAAATAGACACACAAGGACCGTAATAGTTTAGTCTCTTTGGAAACTCGGAATAAAATCTTCTAATCGTGGTGAAAGATCTTCAACATCTCCCATAATGATATTCCCCTTTTTTTCTTACCTAAAACCTTTCTTTATATCCTGGGGAAAAGAAAACATAAAAAGGGTGAGCTCAAATGCTCAGTAAGGGTAAGCATGGATAAAATAAAACATACTATATACATTTGACCTTAAAAACATGAACATAATGTTTAAATATCAAAAGCTTGAGAAATGACATAAAAAATGGAAGTACAAAAGGCATAGATCATAAAGAAACATTAAGAATGATAAAATATCATGGGAATAAAACATGTAATTGTGGAATCCATTACGCACATGTAATGATTTCCATAGTAGCCAAGGAATTTCTTCCAAGACCATCTTAGTGGACAAAGTCCCTTTCTGAATCGAGTTCACACCCCGTTCCAGCCTATAATACTGAATCGGATTAACTTACCGTTCCACCCATGTCTATCTCATGAGATATAAATATTTACCCAATGCATTGGAGGGAGATATAGGTCCCACCCATTTCATAATGAAATCATTCTTACTTGTGCCACAAAATAAACATACATCATTCATAAAAACCCAATAAATAAAATGGGTTTCATAAACATCATCCCATCATCTCATAATCTATATAAAAGAAATGGATATCATTTTATAATAAGAGAAGTGAAACCATGTAAATCATAGATACATTATACTTGAAACATACACATATGAAATAATGTCATCATAGATGTAAAATGATTTTGATAAAACACTTGAAATGAATTCTTGATGAAAATATAATTTCTTCTTCAAAATCAATTTCTTTTCACAAAACGTCATGGAATTTTAAAAGAAAAGGTTTTTTTTAAATAGTCATGAAATCGTTTTGAGGAAGCTTCATTAAAATCAAGCATTAAAAATCCTTTCGTGCCGTATAAGTTAAAAAAAATTCTTTTCGTACTTTTGCTGGAAAAGTCAAAAAGTACCTCGTACGAAAAACGACAAAAGATTCCTTTCATATACTTTAATAAAAACTCACCTAAGGGTAAAATTGGATTTAAAAAATTGTAGGTGGATGGAAACAATATTACATATTGAGGGAACATGGATGTGGATGATAAAATACACCCTATTAAATACCAATGTATAAACAATCTCGGATAAAAATGAGATTTTGATATTTCCCCTTACCTTAGGTCCAATTTGCTTCATAAGTGTCCAAACCTCCTGTATAATGATTTAAATAATGTCATTAACTTATTATAGAATCATACTAATTTTTATGATATCATATATGGTTCACTTATGACTGTATATTACCCGTTCTTTTGTAAATTCCATGTTAAAGAGCGTTTTGGGTAAAATCGTTTCATTTGTCATCTGTGTTTTGACTTGTAATTATTCATATGAATAATTAGATCATGATTACTTAATTCCAGAATATAAAACATGATTTATATATAATATATATTCAGAATATACATATATATAATAGATCAGTAAATGGAAAGAAATACACCGTTCATGGAGACGGTAGGTCGTACGTACGCATGAACGCTGTTTTTGTTTCCTTATTGCGTTGAATGGAATTAAGTAGATGAAATACATATATATACACATAAATACAGTATCATTATTATGTCATATATTTCATGATTACTTATTATATATACTTTATAATCCTTTATGAATGGTTAACGTGGAGAATGAATCTCATCGCGTCGTGGAGACGAGAGTCCGTACGTACGCACGAGCGATGATATCATTCTCATGATCGTGGAATTGTATTGGAGTGTATGTATACTATTTCATAATCAATATCACTTTACAATAATCATATATAGTTATTATTTACACCATTATAACCATCCATGTAATGTGGTGGTGGAAAATAGATTACACCACAGCGTGGAGACGGTATTCCGTACGTACGCACGCGCGGTGATTTCATTTTCCGTAGGATGGATAGATGGTGAAATAGGGTTGTTTCATACTTATAATAATGTATCAGTATATGAGTGATACTGATGTTATTACTTCATAATAAAACATCCTAAGAAGAATAAGTGGAATAATAAATAAAGTTGAAAGAATTGGTAATGGACATTACCTCTTCTTTGAAGCGCCTCTTTGAGTCCTCCTCTTAGGGAACTAAAATTGGTCTTTGAAGAATTCCAGGACCTCTAGTATGTTTCTAGGGAAGTGGAGAAGAGAATTTGGCAGGGATTGGGCGACCTTGAAGGCTCAAAGTGGTGTGAGGAAGAGAGGGAGGAGGTGCCCATTTATAAGGGAGGAGAGGGGCTCTTTTGGAAAAACTAAAAATATTATTTTATTATAAAGCCAAATTCGGTTTTAAATAGCTCCAAATTGATTTATTTAGACGATAAGGTGGGTATGGGTCTAAATCCTCTCATCCAATAGAATTTGAACATGTTTATTTTACTATTATAACCTTATCATTTAGTTTTAACTTTAAGTTAGATAATTTTACTTTTACCGTGTCTTTTTATGTTCTTACACTATAAGGTTAATAAAATTACTATAACAAGCCCAAAGAACCCCAAGTTGTTTATTATTAATATATATAACCTTATCTAAGTCATTTGGCTGAACCATAGATTTTTAGGAATAAAATAACAATCAATAATATAATATTTGTTTTAAAAACTATGTTATGTCAATTTTGACACTATTTAGTAATTGTTTTTTGTGAAAATTATAACAGAATGATTAGTTCGAAATAAGTTTATTAAATCAATACTAACATGTCATATTATCCTATAAAATTAGTGGAATTCATAAAAAGTCTCAAATTACATTTATTTTGTTATTTATAACATCAATTATATCAATATTTCATTAATAAGAGAATTACTGCATCATCTTTGTGTCATAAATAAATTAAATTATATAACGTCTAATAATTACAAATAAAATTCCATTATGTAGGAAATAATTTTATATTTTAATGAATATTTATTGACGAATTTATATTATGTATAACCTTATATTTAAAAATATTTACATATTAAACTTTGATTTTAACTATTTTAACCCTTCTTTAAATAATTTATTAATAAATGTCCTAATCTAATCCAAGTGGGCCTAAATGGTCATATTTTATTCCTAATGTTGTTTCTGGTCGAATTACACTTATCCAATAGAATTAGGACATGTGTTAGGGTAATAATAATATCATTTTTACCCTTAATTACCCTATTTACTTTTAACTGTGGAAAAAAAGTAAAACGTTACTATTCACCAAAAATTATTTTCATCTCATTGAACCACATTTTACTTACTGACATCAACCGTGTATCTCGGATTTTTGAAATTCCACTCACAGAAGCGGTAAAATTAAGTTTTATGAAAAATTCATTTATTTTAACTACCACTTAGTGGTTTCACTATTCATCAAAAAATGAAAGTTTCTAGAAAAATACCAAAAATTAGGCCTAAGCTATATTTTATATTATGAACTCAAAAATGATGTCTATTTTACCAAATTCAAAACATATCAGTTGCATTACTTAATTTAAAAATTACTTCCTGTCGTCAAAACATATAGCGTGTTCTTAAGAGATAATAACAATAAAAAGATTGACATTTGTTTATTTCTAGTTTAAATGTGAAATTACATCCAATGACCAAAATTGTATTAAATTGAAAAAATATATTCTAAATATACTTTAAAACCACTCAAATTAATAATTTATCACTGTTAATTATTTCGATTAAAAAGGTTTTTTTAATTAAAATTTAGTAATTTTCACTATTAATCAGAAAATGAAAGTTATCCGAAAAGTACCAAAATTCTACCCTAAGATAATTTCGATATTCCGAATCTAAAAATGAAGTCCATTCTGAAAAATAAAATTTAAAAAATTTCAAAAAGTGGTTATTACTATTCATAACGGCTAGTTTTAATAATATCATAATAGCATATCGTTGTTATTGAAACTCGATATTGCGTACAACACACGCTATCGAGGAAGGTCGTGATTTCGTGTAATGCAAGGCAAGTCAAGGATGCGTGTTGTGCAAGCTCCTTTTGGTGTATCGTACAAAAAAATACATTAATGAAATTAAAAAGAATATTTTTCATAAAATCTCAGGGTGTTACATTCTACCCCCCTTAAAATGAATTTCACCCTCGAAATTCATCAGGGTTATAAATGGTTTACTACTCAAAAGTATTATTAATATAAACCCACAACGTAAAAGGAATACCAAAACCAATCATTAAAAAGAAAAGTATGAAACATAATGGTTACCCAAATAAACTAATCATTGGGTTTCCATATAGGTGAAAATATGGATATGGAAGAGAAATCTAACCATCATATTCTGATGGAGATTGGTAGAGAACATGGCTATAAAAAATCCAGCAATCAAAAAGCCAAAAATTTGTGACGATCTAAGGTACCATCTGATTCATCAGATATAGGAGCACTAGGACAACATGGTTGGTTTTCAAGATCATTTCCCTAAAGTTGATGAAATTGGAATTAGAAGAAATACTTTCTTGATTTTGGTATAGTCTCACTGTTGGTCGTTCTTTGTACAATTTCCACATCATCTCTTAATGAAGTGAAGTTGAATTTGTCATTCGTGATGTGTTAGCAGATCATGTGATAGCATGATGGGTCATTCCATCTATCTCAAACAAAAGGTTAGAAAAGTTATCAAAAAATACATAAGTCCCTCTATAGTGATATTAATCATATATGGTTCCTAAAATGGACTTATACTTCATATATCATACTTCTTAATTTAATAAAACTAGTTTCTACAAAAGAGGTACTTCATGTAGGCCAGTGGTAGGCGATAAATGCCAGTCGCACTTCGGTTGTGGGTTCGATTCCCAGAGTCTTGTGCGACGCGATGGGCTGTCGCCCGTCCTGCAGGTTGTCCTTTTTCTAAAGCTATATTACTATAACATCCCATAAATAATATCGAAAATACTTCTATCCTTTAACAATACTATCTTATGTCCAACACAATCCATTCTAATCTTTAGGCTTATCCAAAATACTGTTGTTCAATCTCATATTATAGTGAAAACTATTACCAAAGAGTTCGTACAACTAGCATGTGAATACCATCATTGATCCCCATATATCATGATATATGTCTTTTTTGGTCAAATTACAAACATGTCAATACCTTAATCATGTATTCTGTTGAAGAATTAATACCCATTGAACCTTAGTGAAAACATGAATGCAGTAAAAAGTTAACTCTTTCCACATACCAAAATCCAAAAATTCTATATACTCAAACCATGATATAACCTTATCCTTATATCAGTCATGAGCTCATGAATATGGTCAAACATTTCATTTTCTCATTTTCCTTTCATTATGTGCATATCATCTTTTTTTACAAAAATATCTCAATCGCATTCCATGGTTACCGGTACCATTCATCATACACTTTCAAAACATAAGGAAAGACAACAGTGTAACAATCCTTAGATGTCTCTTTATTCCATAGTACCATGAGATTACTTTTACAACATTACACTTGATAAACACGTAATCATTTAACTACATTCTTAAACCATTGATCGAGTTTCAACAATTATTTCAACTCACATATCATTTTTTATTCTCGTCACCATCATCAACATAAATACTACCCATACGACCATACTGATTCTCTTCATGAGACTTTCCCTTAGGGAATTGGTTTGCATAATTCCCTTACATTCAACATTTAAAACATTTAACCATTGTTGATGTCACAGAAATACCATTATCCTCATCCCTGGTGTTAACTGAACCTTTTCCTTTGCACTTACTGGCTTTGTGTCCTATTTTTCCACACCCAAAGCATCTTCTAGTTCCTTTCAAACATTCTCCTTGATTTCTCTTCCCACATGATTTACATAAGGGAAATTGAACTTTCTTTCCTCTATGATCATCATGAAACTCCATCTTTCTCTTATTAGCCGAGTCAGGAAACTTACCAAATTTGAGTTTATTGATCATATTATGAGATTGCTGATTCGGCATAATAATGATGTTTGGACTTCCAAATCCTATTTCATTTGGTTTCTAATGAATAATATCATTCCATTGTCTATCATATCATCCATTATCATGAATCATCTTATTTCCAGCCAATTTCTAAAACCTAAAAAAACAGTGTGAGAGGCAAAAATCACGCTAGGGAAAACAATATAATAAAGGGGGAGTACCTTCAATATCTAATATCTTAGGTTACCGTAATTCTAGTACTATAACCTATACTTATAATTAACATTAGGGACATCCCTATACATACCTTAAAAATATCTATAGGGATCTCACTAAAGTTCTCGCATCCTAGTTTCCAATGGTTGACTAAACCTTTCCTCTGATACCAACTATAGAGACCCGAAGCCTGACGTACATGGACATTACATTAATTTTGCGAAATAATTAATACATAACAAAAATAGACACACAAGGACCATAATAGTTTAGTGTCTTTGGAATCTCGGAATAAAATCTTCTAATCGTGGTGAAAGATCTTCAGCATCTCCCATAAAGATCTTCCCCTTTTTTTCTTACCTAAAACCTTTCTTTATATCATGGGGAAAAGAAAACATAAAAAGGGTGATCTCAAATGAACAGTAAGGGTAAGTATGGATAAAATAAAACATACTATATACATTTGAACTTAAAAACATGAACATAATGTTTAAACATCAAAAGCTTGAGCAATGACATAAAACATGGAGGTACGTAAGGCATAGATCATATAGAAACATTAAGATTGATTAAATAGAATGGGAATCAAAACATGTAATTGTGGAATCCATTAAGAACATGTAATTATTTCCATAGTAGCCAAGGCATTGCTGCCAAGATCGTCTTAGTGGACAAATTCCCTTTCTGAATCGAGTTCACTCCTCGTTCCAGTCCTGTAATACAGAACCAGATTAATTTACCATTCCAGCCATGTCTATATCATGAGATATAAATAATTACCCAATGCATTGGAGGGAGATATAGGTCACACCCATCTCATAATGAAATCATTCTTACTTGTGCCACAAAATAAACATACATCATTCATAAAAAACCAATAAATAAAATGGGTTTCATAAACATCGTCCCATAATCTCGTAATCCATATAAAATAAATGGATATAATTTCATAATAAGAGAAGTGAAACCATGTAAATCATAGAGACATTATACTTGAAACATACACATATGAAATATTGCCATCTTAGATGTAAAAAGATTTTGATAAAACACTTGAAATGAATTCTTGAAGAAAATATCCTTTCTTCTTCAAAATCAATTTCTTTTCACAAAACGTCATGAAATTTTAAAAGAAAAGGATTTTGTTGAAAATAGTCATGAAATATTTTTGAGGAAGCTTTATGAAAATCAATCTTTAAAAATACATTCATGCCGTATAAGTTAAAAAAACATTCTTCTCGTACTTTTTCCAAAAAAGTCAAAAAGTACCTCGTACGAAAAACAACAAAAGATTCCTTTCATATAATTTACTAAAAACTCAACGAAGGGTAAAATTGGATTTAAACAATTGTAGGTGGATGTAAACAATATTACATATTGAGGGAACATGGATGTGGATGATAAAATACACCCCAGTAAATACCAAAGTATAAACAATCTCGGATAAAAATGAGATTGTGATATTTCCCCTTACCTTAGGTCTAATTTGCTTCGTAAGTGTCCAAAACTCCTGTATATTGATTTAAATAATGTCATTGACTTATTAAAGAATCATACTCATTGTTATGATATCATATATGGTTCACTTATGACTTTATATTACCCATTCTTTTGTAAATTCCATGTTAAAGAGCATTTTGGGTAAAATCGTTTCATTTTTCGTCCGTGTTTTGACTTGTAATTATTCAAATGATTACATAGATCATGATTACTTAATTCCAGAATATAAAACATGATTTATATATAATATATATTCAGAATATACATATATATAATAGATCAGTAAATGGAATGAAATACACCGTTCATGGAGACGGTAGGTCGTACGTACGCATGAACGCTGCTTTCGTTTCCTTATTGGGTTGAATGGAATTAAGTAGATGAAATACGTATATATACACATAAATACAGTATCATTATTATGTCATAAATTTTATGATTACTTATTATATATACTTTATAATCATTCATGAATGGTTAACGTGGAGAATGAATCTCATCGTGTCGTGGAGACGGTAGTCTGTACGTACGCACGAGCGATGATATCATTCTCATGATCGTGGAATTGTATTGGAGTGTATGTATACTATTTCAGAATCAATATCACTTTACAATAATCATATATAGTTATTATTTACACCATTATACCCATCCATGTAAGGTGGTGGTGGAAAATAGATTACACTAGGGCATGGAGACGGTA
The DNA here is from genome assembly GCA_963277665.1 of Viscum album. Taxonomy (NCBI): domain Eukaryota; kingdom Viridiplantae; phylum Streptophyta; class Magnoliopsida; order Santalales; family Viscaceae; genus Viscum; species Viscum album. The sequence continues at coordinate 809,705,422 of OY728122.1, read as the reverse complement.
TTCCGTACGTACGCACGTGCGGTGATTTTGTTTTCCATAGGATGGATAGATGGTGAAATAGGGTTGTTTCATACTTATAATAACATATCAGTATATGAGTGATACTGATGTTATTACTTCATAATGAAACAACCTAATAAGAATAAGTGGAATAAGAAATAAAGTTTAAAGAATTGGTAACAGACATTACCTCTTCTTTGAAGCGCCTCTTTGAGTCCTCCTCTTAGGGCACTAAAATTGGTCTTTGAAGATTACTAGGACCTCTAGGATGTTTCTAGGGAAGTGGAGAAGTGAATTTTTCAGGGATTGGCCGAGCATGAAGGCTCAATGTGGTGTAAGGAAGAGAGGGAGGAGGTGCCCATTTATAGAGGAGAGGGGCTCTTTTGGAAAAACTAAAACTATTATTTTATTATAAAGCCAAATTCGGTTTTAAATAGCTCCAAGTTGATTTATTTCGAAGCTAAGGTGGGGATAGGTCGAAATAATCTCATCAAATAGAATTTGGACAAGTTTGGTTTACTATTTTAACCTTATCATTTAGTTTTAACTTTAAGTTAGATAATTTTACTTTTACCCTGTCTTTTTGTGTTCTTACACTATAAGGTTAATAAACTTACTATAACAAGCCAAACAAACCCCAAGCTGTTTAGTATTAACATATATAACCTTATCTAAGTAATTTGGCCGAACCATAAATTTTGTGATTAAAATAACAATCAATAATATAATATTTGTTTTAAAAACTATTTTATGTCAATTTTGACACTATTTAGTAATTGATTTTTGATAAAATTATAACAGAATGATTAGTTCTAAAAAAGTTACTTAAATCAATACTATCATGTCATATTAATCTATAAAATTAGTGTAATTCATAAAAAGTCTCAAATTACATTTATTTTGGTATTTATAACATTAATGATATCAATATTTCATTAATAAAATAAATACTCCATCATCTTTGTGTCATAAATAAATTAAAATATTTAATGTCTAAAAATTACAAATAAAATACCATTATGTATGAAATCTTTTTAGATTTATAATGAATATTTATAGTCTAATTTATCTTATGTATAACCTTATATTAAAAATTATATAATTATTAAACATTGATTTTAACTATTTTAACCCTTCTTTAAATAAATTAATAATAAATGTACTAATCTAATCCAAGTGGGCCTAAATGGTAATATTTTATTCCTAAGATTGTTGTTGGTCAAATTACACTTATCCAGTAGAATTAGGACATGTGTTAGGGTAATTATAAAATCATTTGTACCCTTAATGACCCTATTTACTTTTAACCGTGGTAAAAAAAGTAAAAAGTTACTATTCACCAAAAATTATTTTCATCTCATTGAACCACATTTTACTTACTCACATCAACCGTGTCTATAGGATTTTTGAAATTCCACTCACAGAAGCGGTGAAATTATGTTTTAAGAAAAATTCATTTTTTTACTTCCACTTAGTGGTTTCACTATTCATCAAAAAATGAAAGTTTCCAGAAAAATACCAAAAATTATGCCTAAGATATATTTAATATTATGAACTCAAAAATGATGTCTATTTTACCAAATTCAAAACATATCAGTTGCATTACTTAATTTAAAAATTAATTCCCGTCTTCAAAACATATAGCGTGTTTTTAAGAGATAATAACTATCAAAAGATTGACAATTGTTTATGTCTGGTTTAAATGTGAAATTCCATCCAATGGCCAAAAGTGTATTAAGTTGTAAAAATATATTCTAAATATACTTTAAAACCACTCAAATTAATAATTTATCACTATTAATTATTTCGATTAGAAAGGTTGTTTTTAATTATAATTTAGTAATTTTCACTATTCATCAGAAAATGAAAGTTATCCGAAAAGTGCCAAAATTTCACCCTATTCTAATTTCAATATTCCGAATCTAAAAATGTAGTCTATTTTGAAAAATAAAATTTAAAAAATTTCAAAAAGTGGTTATTACTATTCATAACGGCTAGTTTTAATAATATTTTAATAGCATATCGTTGTTTAGTGAAACTCGGTATTGCGTACTACACACGCTATCGAGGAAGGTTGTGATTGCGTGTAATGCAAGGAAAGTCAAGGATGTGTATTGTGCAATCTCCTTTTGGTGTAGCATACAACACAAGACATTAATGAAATTAAAAAGAATATTTTTCATAAAATCTCGGGGTGTTACAAGGTAGCACTTTTCGATGGGGGAGTGTCTAGTCTCTGTATCGAGAAACATGCGGCTGAGGTAGTAGAGGCTGTTCTTTGTACCCTCATTGATCTTTTGGGTGAGCTGGGCACGAGAGACCGTTCTTGGGCGGTCACATAAAGGACCAACATTATTCTAGTGATGGGTGGCATCAAGACTGGAGGCTGGAGCAGATACTTCTTGATTTCCTCGAAAGAGGTCTGGCACTCTTCGTCCCATTCATAGGCAGAGCCTTTCTTCATGAGCTGGGAAAAGGGATTACACTTTCCATCCAGATTCGCAATGAATCGACGTATGTAGGCTAAGTGGCCTTGAAGACCTCGAAGCTCATGAATATTACTCGGGGGAGGAATCTGGCTGATGGATTTGATCTTCTCTTGGCCGAACATGATGCCCCGATATCTGACAATGAAGCCGAGAAACATCCCGAAGGTGACCCCAAAATCACACTTCAATGGGTTCATCTTCAAGTGGAGGGAACAAAGGAAGTCGAATACTTTCTCAAGGTCCTTGAGATGGTTCTGGAGATGGGGAGATTTGACCACCAGATTATGCACATAGTACTCCACCAATGTTCCTTGAATTGGTTTGAATATGCGGTGCATGGTCCACTGATAAGTGGAACCTACATTTTTCAGGATTAAGGGCATAACCTGGTAACAGAAAGTACCTTGGGGGGCCATGAAAGCGGTGGAATCCTCGTCTTCGGGGGCCATCCAGATCTAGTTGTACCCAGAATACCCATCCATGAAGGAGAGGGCCTGGAACCCAGCCGTAGCATCATTCAACAACTCATTCACTGGGAGGGGAATATCATCCTTCGGAAAGTGGTGGTTGAGATCGCAGAAGTCAATATAGACATTGATCTTCCCGTTCCTCATCCCGATTGGCACAATGTTGGCCAGCCACTTTGGGTACTAGACCTCCTTGAAAAAGTTTGCTTTTATAAGCTTGTCAACTTCAACCTGAACATTGGCACCATGAGAAGGGTGCATCTTTCTGGGAGGATGATTGAACCCACGATGTTTTTTCATGAGACCATGGTGGTGGACGTCTTCCTGGAGATCTAATCCTAGAATCTCATTGTAACTCTTGGAGAAAACATCTTGGTGTTGTTTAAGGAAGTCTGTGTACCGTTGTTGCTCCCTGAGCGACATGGCAGCACTGATCAATGTGGGTCTCGGATCTCCCTCACTAACAAGGTTCACCTGTACCAGTTCATCGACCGTGTCAGAGATGCCTTCTTCAAAGGAAAGGGAACATCCTCTAGATCCTCTTCTCCAATTGTGGTGGGATCTTCCACACGGGGAGTTGCTTTCGAGACACCAGACTCTGATGGGAGGATGGTGTTGGCTTGAGCAGCAGTGGTTAGCACCTCAGGAGACTCATGCGCCACTCAAACCATAGAGATCAAGGCAGTCGACCAAATCGCATCTGGTCTACAGTCCAGACGGAAAAACATCATTATGTCAAAGCATTAGTGGCCTGTCTTCTTAGGCCAGATAATCCCATCCCGGTAAAACAGACACGTGTGACATATTTTTATTTCCTTGGGGCAGACATCCCGATACTGAACACGGGTTGGAGGAGCTGGGATCACCCGAGCCTGGTTGGTGTAGGAGTACGAGGTGATTTTTCTCCTTCCCTTGGACCTAGGAATATGCCTTCCTCTTGTACCTAAAACATAAAATTACTGCCCCATTTCAGGGGTCGTGGCCTCCAGTTAATGTATTGGGAAGACATAGGCGTCATCCAGACCAGCCAAGGGATCACTTGTGACTTTGGTGGGTTCAAACTCACTTTCCAGAATATTCTTATCCTTACTCTTGTAATAGTCAGCAACCAGATAATGAGCTCCACAAGAGGTGAAAGGAGATGTGACTCCTTGGAGAACGCCTCCACGACCCTTGAGGGAGTATTTGAGGAATTGGAGATACGATGAAGGGATTGCTGCATGCAGGTGGAGCCATGGCCTTCCCATCAATGCATTGTATGCGGTGTCCTGGGAGACAACCATGAATTTGGTACTAGAAACTAGGCCACAAAACTGGGTCTTCAAACGGATCTTGTTGACTGGGGTTTTCTCGATCCTATCATATCCCTAGATTCATAGGTCGGAGGGAGTTAAATCATCCTCAGAAAAACCCAGTTTTCGCAGTGTCCGAGTCAGGATTAGGATAATCCCAAAACCCATGTCAATAAGATAGCGGCGGACCTCCACGCCATTGAAATGAATTGTGATGTATAGGGGTTGAATATTCCCCTATATGGGAAGGTCTTCATCTTCACCAGAGAACTAGATAACTGCCTGGAATTTTACATTTTCAATTACCTCAGTATGGAAGGCTTCTGCAGTTACAACCTTTGTCTCAAACTGGAGGGGGCTCCTTAGAGCCTCGGCGAGTCCCTCACACATGTCTGATGACATGAGAAGATCCTAGAGGATAGAAAGCCTCACTGGGATTCCGAAAAGGTGCTTTATAACATCAAACATTCATGCAAGGTGCGAACTTCATCTTACAGGAGGCCGCTCTGTGATTGGAGGCATGAAGGGACGTGCCGGCTGGACAGGTGGTTGGCTAGTGCTAGGCACGCCCCGTTGCTCACTAGTCGAGGCCTGAAGAGTAGCTACTGGATGAGTACCAGACAACTAGGATCGGCCGGTAGCAGGGTGAGACTGGCCGTGGTATGGACGAGGTAGCTCTGCATGATCTAGTTGCACGAACGGTGGTAGATTTAGATATGAGGACGCTAGCTGAGGAAGTTGCGTGTTCTAGGATCTGCGTTGGGAATGCTGTCTGGTCTCAGTGGCATGCACGGCCTTGCTGAAAGCACCAGATGACATGCCTTGATGGCCCATTTGGCCACGGTTCCACCGACGATGACGTCAGGTGGGGATGTTGGGGAGGTTCTCCTAGTATTACCCCTCGTCAGGAGTTATATAGGGATTTACCCACTCAACGGTATTAACTGAAGTGTACCCCTGACTGTCGCTTGATGAATCATCCACCACTTGGCAAATTCTGGGAGGGATCCCCATTTCAGGCAGCATGAAGTCACCGAGAGTGCGAGATGATGACGACATTGGTGGAGCACATTGCTTCTTCTTGCGCCATCGATTCTTGCTCTTCTAGGAAGAGGCCGACTGAGATGATGATGGAGAGGCGCTAGTCACAGCTTCTGAAGGCTCCAGCTGATTCAGGCATTCCTGAATAATAACATGGGCATTGGAGACTGTTTTAGGAGCCATCCAGTCATCATACCTTAGGGATTCATGGCTGGGAACCTACATCCACTCACCTTCATCATTGCTACCACTTTCTGACCTCACAAAGACACCCGTCACTTGTGTCGGGCCCGGGCCCAGCTTGACTAGGTTTTTATCGACCTGGTCTTGGAGCCCGTATTTAAACACATAGCACTTCTTGAGGTTGTTCCCCAGAATTCAATGATAGGGAAAGTAGTTGGGTAGATCTGTGAGATTCACCTCTACCAGCCTCCTGCACTCAGGTAAGCGCACAATCCCCTGCTCTGGGGTGCTACAGAAGTAACTAGGGATCTGATCCTCATTGAATGAGTAATTCAGATGTCTTTTCACGGGATAGGGGGCTCTAAGAGCCAGGCCCTAACGACGGGATGGAGGAGCCTGATGAGGAGGTAGATCCTGATTATCTCTCCTAGGCGGTGGTGCCGCATTACGCGGGGGAACCTGTTGATTCTAAGGTGGTCACAGCTTGGTAGGAGGCTATGCCTAAGGCAGAGGGCATCTGTAAGGTTACAGAGCTGGTGCTACATGCAGCAACTGTAGCTACCTGGGGGCTTCTATTTGGGCCACCGCGGCGGGCTCGGCTCTGGCATCCCTCCTTGTTGGAATCACTGGGTGCAGGGGACGTGCCTGACTAGCCTGTTGCAGAGCTTCCTCGAGGTGTTGTGCCTTATCTGAGAAGTCTCAGAACGCACTGTGGAAGTTCTGAGTGATCATGGAAGGAACCTGTTCTATTTTGACATTCCACACACACATCGTCAGTAATTTCTCCTGATTCAGTGGCATGTAGAGGGAGTATGTGAGCCACTTCCACCGGATGATGAAGTCTACGACTCGCTCATCGGGCCTTTGCTTGCACCTGAAGAGGTCTGAGATGCTGGTCTTTCATGTGGTGGAGCTGAACTGGTATAGGAATTACTGGTGAAGATCCTCCCAATCGGTCACCGATCCAAGGGTGAGTTGGCTGTACCAGAAACACATAGTTCCTTCCAATGTCTGCACAAAACATTGGAGTTCTGCGGCTTCTTGTTGTGCTGGAGTTCCCAAGATGGGGCCACACCTCTATGAAAAGTGGGCCAGGTGTTGTGGCGGGTCCCTTGTTCTATTAAAGGGTGAGAAAGTGGGATTTTCAAAACCTGGTGGTGCAGGAATATCCTCCACCAACACTAGATACAACTTTCCATCTGGTGGGACTTCCACCAGTCACGTTTCCAACACCTCGAGGCGGGAAATGAGTGCCGCCATTGGATCGTCCGAGTAGGCATCCATGTCTTGACGGGGATCCCTAACAATGAGTGTGTTACCGAGCTCTACGATACTGTAGACTGGTTCAGCAGCTTGTGGAGTGACTGATGGAATGTTCTGCGAGGCACTTGGGGGAACCCGAGCTGGATTCCTCGGATTGCCACGCCGTTCTAGACTGTTTGGTGAGATGTATCGTGCCCTCTTGTCGTGAGTTCTATCTTCAACCCTGTCCATTGGAGCGGTAGGATCTGGGTTGCCCAGAGGAATCTCACCGGGGGGAGTTGTTTCTTCCCCTACTACCCCAGCCTAGGATTGACATAGTATGGTCGTCACTCTATAGCGCATTCGTCCAGGAGTTCATCGACTAGCCTCTTCTGATCAGAAATTTGCTGGCGTAACTCGACCTTCTCAAGGAATTCCTCCATCTTCTGCACTGAGGAAAATAAATCAGAGTTCTTGACAACTCTGATATGCTCTTTACCCTTCCCAGCATTCCGACTAAGTACCAACAACTCGGTTGGAACATGGAGACCTAGGAGGTTCCTCCGTTGGTGGGTAGTCCTCCCAGATGGGTCCAACAATGGTGGCACATCCTTAGGAGGTATGTTTCCATCCAGAAATTCCAGGTCATCCTCCTTGTCCATGACCTCATCCATATGGATCGTGACCCTTCTCGGGGTCATTTCCTCAATATCGCATATTAAGTCGGGTTTCCGTCGAACATGGACTGAAGAGGAGGGCATCATACTTCCCCCAGCCACAAACATGCAAGTGGGGGGTAGCATCCCTTCTGATTTTTTGGAGTACCCTGAAACTCCGAACGCATTGTTGCTGGAGTGTCCTCTGGAGACCTGGTGACTTAGGGCGTTGGGCCATGGGGGGTGCGGAAAAATCGACCAAACAACATTGCTCCACGATTTTTTGAAAGTGCACTTGGCTCCAAGGGTACTCCACATGATGATAACGAAGATGGAGGTGCGTCTCCCATATGGTTTCGCAGAAGCACTCGACATCCTCTAAAGTGAGTGATTCCAGTTCACAGATGTTCGATGCTATCATCTTCCAGAACTTCTCCGGGAAGTGATTCGCCGCAAGAATGTTCCAGAACCTCCTAGGCTCAGATTCCGGGTCTGGTCCTCTATTTCCCCACTCTTCCACCAGAGGCATCTAAGGAACTGGTAGCAGTACTAAGGGGGACCGCTAAGACAATAAACTGGGTGGCGGATAATACGGAGAATGATCTGATTGACCACCGAATTCTGGGCCATCCTCTGAGGAGTAAGGTAATCTGACTACAATGTCACGATACGTCGGGCTGACAGCCACAACATCTGGTGCAGGTATCGTAGTTACCAGTGATGGGTCACGCTGCTTCTCAACCACCATCGTCCCCCAAAATATCTTTCCATGATCTCTGGTTGAGCTAGAGGGAACTTCTAGTGATGATGGCGGTGACTGCACTGTCTGAACCTATGGGATTCCCAAAATTTCCTCATCCCGGATGTACCTGCAAAGAGAGGCCGAAATCCGGTGGACTTCACACTGTAGAAGGATGAGGCTGATATGCCTTATTCCATCCCCAGTCTTTGACACAGAGGATCGAGGGGAGGGTTCCACCATTGAGTCATACTCTACTTCATAATCTGAAAAATAGACTAGTTTGATCTCAGTCTAATGCTTTTTGGTATTATTCTTGTGTCTACGATGGCCCGCCTTCCTGCCCCAGGATGGCTCTTCGGGGAAGGGACCATTCCCGGTGCGAGAATGTCCTTCAGCAGCCCAAGAGTTGGGGCAGAGAGTACTTCCACCTGAGTGGGCTGAGGTGTGAGGAGCACCGGGGCAGATGGTGAAGGGGAAATGGGTAGGACCTCTATGCTTGATGCTGGTATGGGTGGGACGCCCGCTGGAACTGACGGGAGCTCGAGTAGGACCTCCATGTCTAGTTCCCTTGGTGACTTCAGTGTGAGGCAGGTCCTCGTACTGACCGGGCTAACCACGGGTAGGATCTCCATGCTTGGTTTTGGTGAAGTGGAGTTGATCTCCACCTGTCATGTTGATAGAACGAATAGGACCATCTTCGGATATTAAAATGGTGTGAGGAAGGTCCTCACATCGTAGAGAGACTGTATGTACAACATCTCTACCTCGACGGTACGTGGCAGGAGGGATGTCTCCATACCTAGTGTAACGAGCGTGGGAGAGGCTCCCATATGAGGTGTTGCTACCATGGGAAATTCCCTCATTCGGGGAGAAGGTGGCATGAGGCATACCTCTGAGCTAGGCATGGGATCCAGAAACGCATGTGTCCTCCGTGGTGGTTGCACGGGGAGGGTCTCCGTACCTGGTGGCACTGTTGCGGGTTAGTCCGCAGTGGCCACCATCTATGCCTATGACAAGGAGAGTCGACCCAGCCTGCACATGGGGTGGTTGGGCCTCGATCCGGGTCTGGTGTACACCTACCCCTTCTCGGCGTATGCAGGGGGTGGTGTTGTACGTCAGCGGTGGATCAGGCCGTAGTAACAACTGACGTCAACGCCCCTTGACGAGCACCCACCTTTGCCTTTTCCTGATGTTGGCGTCGGGTCAGCCGGGCCGGGGCCGGTGGTGCAGGTGGGTAGTCTACCTGCCCTTCAGCTCGGGGAACCAGGTGGCGGTGTTGGCGCAGCCTGGTGGGGGGCCCTTACTGGGAACGGCTTGGACGGAACTCCGGCCGGGCTGGCCCGAACATCCCCTACCTCAGTAGCATAGGTTAGAGAGTCGTCAAGGCATTCTAGGGAGAGGCTCCCAAAATGGTTGAAGGCCGGAGTGGGGAGCAACGACTCCCTAAGTGGTCCTTGAGGGCGGTGTTGATGGCGGGGCTTGGACGCCTCTAGGTCCAGGCGGTCCATATGACTGGTTGGGATTATTCCATCCTCCTCGTAACGACGTATGAGGTCCTTAATCACCATTCTTTGGATGATTTCCAATGGGGAGATGGGGCATGGGTGACCCATGTTCATGGACGCAGACACCATTGCGACAATAGTGGAGCCACGGGTAGTGGTTGTGTTAGCGTTTCCCCTTCCCCTGCGTAGGCGGGTGGACGGTGATCATGTTCTAGTGGCAGCAACCTGATTCCTGTGAAGCAGGGAGATTAACTCATCAACACTGCTTGGAAAAGAAACCGACAACCAGTGCCCCAACGTCATTCTATATTTCATGGCTGGTAAAAGGGATCCACTGTGACAACATTGCAGAATGGGATGCCCAACGTTCTACTGCCCCAACTTCTGGTGAGCTTCAGGCCAGACCCGCTATTTAGTTAGAGGGACCCTGCATCGGATATCTGTATCCAGTGACACGTCACTCTACTAATGTCTCGAGCGCTACTAATCTCCACATTTTGGAGAATATCTTCACATTGGTTTCACCATTTCTGTTTCCGACGCTTTCGCTGAGTCGTGCGTTTCTGTCAGCTTGGGAGCGACAGGTACGTCTTTTTGTTACCCCACATTCCCGATTTCAAAAGGTGGAAGACATTAACCCCTTATTCAGATATGTCTTCTCCATGATCTAAACATGATGATGGGATGTCACTTCTTCCTTCCATGGATTCCTCCTTGGAACTCGTCAGCTTGTCTAGGTCTCCCTTATAGATTTAATACATTGTTCGTGAAACTCTTCCTAGTACCATGTTTCCATGGATGCCTGTTAATTACACTACCTCTGTCAGGACATTCCAAGGTGTACGGTTAGAGCAGCAACCTTTAGTTTGGAGAGTAGTCACGTCGAGGCATCACTAGCGTGTCTGGATGCCAGGGAATTGGAATTTATATCTTTTTCCCCTTATTATTAGGCTTCTCGAGGGTGCAGAATCCCAAGTCATCCCACATCGAGCGCGGGGAATAATATGGCATTGGCATGTATCTTAGGTTTTTCTCGGATTCCTGTGTTTAACACTAGGTATGCCACAAGTTTAACATCCAGAGGAGGGAGATCGGGTTGATCAGAATACTAGCTAGAGTGGATCAGATTGAATAAACCCCTTGTGGGATCACCGTTATTGGGGCCAACATGTGGGAGGCTTCCAAATACTATGGAGGGGAATGAGGTGGCATGATCTCCCCGGGATGTGGCGGCCCTAGTAAGAATCAGCATGGAAAATGGGTTTTTTCATGATCCTTGAAGAGACTTCCTACGTACCATGCCTTGACATGGATAAAAGCCCTTGTAGTTTGGGTATTGATGTCGGTGAACTGATATGAATGTGGAACTTGGTCCAATGGGTGATGGGATTGAACCTCGTGGAGGCTTCTTATATACCATGCGTTAGCACGGATCAAAGTCCATGTTGATCGGATGGGGGAGTGTCGGTGAATCGATATGAAGATGGGCCTTGGTGCGATGGATTTTGGGCATGAACCTCAAGGAGGCTTCCTACGTACCATGCCTGGATATGGAACAATGTACTCATAGTTCGGGTTGAAAAGGGACTGTTGAACCAACGCAAAGGGGTGTTAGAACAACTGGGTGGTAGGATAACAACGGATTACCGCAGGATTGGGATGCAGTTTAATGACATGCAGAATGAGGCATATCAGAAAACAGATGTGAAGAAGGACCTTGGTCTATTGGGTGTTGGGATAAAACCTCATGGAGGCTTCCTACGTACCATGCCTTAGCACGAATCAAAGTATTCGTTGTTCGGGTTGGGATGTGGGTGTCGGCAAACTGACGTGAATAATGACCTTGGTCCGATGAGTGAATGGCTTGAACCTCAGGGAGGCTTCCTATGTACCATCACTTGACATGGATCAAAGTCCTCATAGTTTGGGATGGATGTTTGGGGCTTACACTCTAGGATTCCCAAGGTGGTGGGTGAACTGACGTGAATGCGATCAGAATGACTGGGTGGTGGGCTTTAACCTCATCAGGCTTCCTACATACCATTCCTTGACATGGATCAAAGTCCACATAGTTCGGGATGGTTCCGGAATGCCGACATGAAGATGGATTGGGGGTCTGATGGGTATTGGGCTTGAAACTCAGGGAGGCTTCCTACGTACCATTCCTTGACATGGGTCAAATTCCTCCTAGTTCGGTTATACCATTTAACGTCATGCGGGACGGGGGTATTTGGGGCTTGCGCTCTGAGGTGGCCCTAGGTGTGTCATGTTCGGTGCTCGCTCTAAGCCCACGGGAGTCTTTCTCAGTGTGAGAAACAAGAGGTTGCGGGGAACTGATGATCACATCACAAAAGGTGGTTCCATGGGAAGGAAAAAGGGTCTTATGCATTCGGCGGCACATGGTGCTGGGACATACTCCAGGATGGAGGCCCGGGGGTGACAAAGCGCAGAGGGGGAGGGGAAGTACGAAGGTGCATGGGTGCTACCTCCTGCAAGAAAAGCTTGGGGGCTTATGCCAAGGTGGCTTCCCTTCCACATGGACAAACGCCACTCCCAGATGGAGGATAACAAACCATGTGGAGACCAAGGGTTGTGGAGAATGTCCAAGGTGGGGGCACCTTGCATGAGAGGCATGGGGAGATGTCACAGTTTAATGTCATGTGTTGATGATGGAGGTGCTTGGCAGTTTAACATCCTGTATCTCAGAAGAGGTGGGTTTAGTCCTCACCCCTAAGACATACATAACTGGTACCCTATGCTCCTTATGGGAGGGAAGGGATCGACAATGTCATACAGAAGGGGGGTTGAAAAGCGAACCATTAAGGGGTCCACATTTGTGTGGCTATGCGAAGAAGAAAAATCCATTAGCGTGCCTATGCGAAGAATCATTAGGAAAAAAAACTCAATGGGCGTCATCATCCAGGGGAATTTGAAATCACATCGTGCGATCCTGGAGGGTTGCACGGGGAAAGGAATTTCCAAGAAGAGGGGTCCATAGGCGGGGGCCTTGTGGAGTTCGGTCGCTCTGCATGGTGGAGGGAACTTGCGAAGAGGTGTGATTCACGAAGGGGGTGCCATGGCCTTAGCATGGGGTTGAGGTGTGAATGGGGGGAATTTCGTGAAATGGAAGGGGATTTGCATAGCACCACCTCATGAAGCACAAGAGCCTCACAAAGTGATGTTTCGTGAAGAAATGTGCTTCGCGAAGTATAGTTACCCCACATTGGCATGTGGATCACGTGTACGTGAAAGGTGTTTCATGAAGCATAAATGCTCCGCGATAACCCGGGCCCCCTTGGGGATCCCCTTCCATCGTTAATTCCCTTAGGCTTTGTGAAGGAAATCCCTCTTGAAAGAGGGGATCAAAATGTGAAATTGTGAAGGCACCTAGCGTATCAAAAAATACCTCCCATAGCTCATGATTCATAGAGAAAAGGGTGCTTAGCGATTTGGAAGCTATGGAGGTGAAAGGTCGGATTGTCCGTCTGTTGGGATTGGGGGAGTCCAGTATTTATAGGCAAGAGGTGCCACAGATCAGAGTTGAAGTGGCGTGAAGAGGGCTTCAGTTTCTTCGCGGCGTGTCGCGAACATCATGGGAATTGGTAGAGCGTACCGCCACCATTGCTTTGTGGCGGGTTCACGAATGTCAAGGCCGTTCGTGGAGGGTACTACCTCTTTTTCATCACGGAGGGCTCACGAATGTCTGAGGAATTTACAGAGGGTACCACAACCTTTGCTTCACAGCAACCACATTGCTTGGGGGACTCCGCGTTGGGGCTTCGCGAGGTAATTCACATGGGTATCTTTTTCTTCATTCTTTTCACCCAGCATTTTGGTGCCAACAACAATAAAGGCCCACTTCAAGGAATACAGAATTTATCATGTAAAACACATTTAACGATCCCTATAATATCAAATTACTTCAAAAACTACATTCTCACCACACTCATAATTCAAAATATATGTTAAAGTTCACAAGAATTCCAACTAAATTCATAATGTAACATTTATGCACAGAATCATTTTCCTTTGATATGGAAAACCCCAAAATCTAGTGGGAAATCCTCATAACACCATAAGGAATCATGATTGAGACCTCTTTCAAGAAATATCACCATGATCATCGATGAAAAATCCTAAAATCATAATCCATTTTTTGGAGAAAAAGAAACCCTCAAAAAGTAGAGAAAGCCCCCAAGAATAGAGGATGATTAAGAGAATAATGAGTAATTTCATGATGATTTAAGGGAGAATCACACCATCTCTAGAAATAAATTAGGGATCTGGGAAAAGAGGTTAGAGAAAGAGGCTCACCTAGGGAGGAAAATCCCTAGGGATAAAATGCGATGTCATGGGGGTTAAACCTGAAAGGATAGGGAAAAGAACCAAAATTCAAGGTTGCTGGCATATCCTTACTATTAGTCGGCATGGTATGGGTAACCAAGTGGTAACCGTGCAAGTAATTTTGTCCAAACATATACCTTAACATGAATACATAGGTTGAGATGCATGGCCATGAAGAGGTCATTTGTTTGGTTTTGACTCCTACCACACAATTTATTGGATCTGAACATGGTTGCTACAAACCAGGCGCCAACATTGCGCAATGGCCGGCTTTCAAAACATTCTTCATTTTTATCCCAAATTTAAAGGGAAACAAAGGGAAAAAGATACCAAAAAGCAGTAAAAATTCCAGAAAATTATTTCACATATGTGAAAAATATTATAAATATATTTTAATTGAGAACAACTCATGTATCCTCCTTTCAAATTCAACATCAAACCCCCAAATCACTAGGATATATTCAAAATATATTGATGTTATATAATAAATTTAAAACAATGATATTTATATCAAATTGTCTGAAATTAATAATTCTAATGGGTCGCTAAGGTTATTAAAAAATATATTTCCATTATCTCATAATTTCCATGACTTATTTAATCAAATAATGTGGTCATATCTAGAAAATAATGATAATTTAGATATATAATCATTAAAAATGATCAATTATATATTCAATTTTAAAAATAATAAGAGGATTATCTTGCTAAAAATTGGGTGTTTTTTGGGAACATTAAATGTTAAGATCACATATTTTTAAATAATTTGTGTTTTAGATACTACATGATTTTCTAAAATTATAATTATTCTATGATTTTATTTTTCATCTTTCTTGTTATGTTTAACTCTATTTACATTATTTTTCCAATGGAGTTTTTCATCATATTCATTTTATGATGCATGTAAATGACTAGAAAATAATAATGGTATAGAAAATCCTAACAGATATTTCATAGTGTCCAATTATGATCTCTCCTAGAACATTGTATTCTAAACGTGTTAATAGTTAATCAAAAAATATATCTGATTATTACAACACAACACACCATAATATAATATTTCAGATAGTTGAGGTATTTAAATATCATTAAACACATACCTTTTTAAAATGGATTCTATTTTTAGAAAATGGTTGATATTTTGGGAGAAATATTTGGTGAAGCTCTGAAGATCATTGTTTTATCTCACAAATAATTATGAGATCCATATTGTCACCCACACAGTATAACAAAGATTTAAGTCCATTTGGATTATTTCTAGATAACATATCATTTTCATTAAATCCATTATTTTTCAAAAATATTTTAAATCTCAATGATTTTTTGAAACAATGAAATATGTAGTTGTGTCATAATTATATAAAGGAGTTAACTCATCAGTATAATAGTTTATGTAAACATCAATATTCTTTTTTGGATAAACTAATTTCAATAATGTTAAATATTGATATGTTTTCTCCATTAAGTCATATAGAGTTAAAAAATTTATGGATATGTATACTGTTGAATAAAAATATTGATTACCATAGGTGTCAATGAATTATAAACCATATTTTATACGGTAAAAATACATATTTTTATGTTTAAAATAAAAAAATAGAGGATGTTAACAAAATGATATCCATGAATAAAAATCATTAGGTTATTTTAACATAATGTTTATAGAAATATTTAATTGATATCACATTAGAAATGGTAATATGTTGTATTAATTATGTGATTGCTTCATCATGGGTGTATCCATAAAAATATAATTCCTAGTTGACTATAATATTATAATTCTTGCCATATTTCATTTTTATAATCCAACATTATCTATATATCGGAAGCTTGAATAATAATTTAAATCACCATAATAAAATTTTAATAATGTATGAATACATGAATATTATGATAATTGGTACTCAAATTATACAAAACCTTTGTAGTTTTATTATAATTTTTGGGCAATGTATTTATGTTTAGTAGAATTTATTTAACAAAGTTAATAACCCGATTCCATAAATTATTGAAAAATTAAAAAATATAATTTAGAAGAGATTAATTTCAATATAGCAGACTTGAAAATTATATCATTGGTAATTTCTCACATTTCAACAATGTTTGATTTATCATTTGTTGATATATGATTTATAATTTTACTTTATAGATATTTGGCTCTCTCATACATCTATGATTTATTTCATTGGTTGATGTGGATGTTTATACCACAATGTTGAAATAAAATATAGGTGATATAGGGTGTGTCTATTTTAAATTCAATAAAACCTCCATATGGTGTATCCAAACTCATGGAAATATATTTACATTAGGGAATGACAAGAGGTGATTTTTAGTTATAAATTTTTCTAATAGTATTACACAACAGAGGATTATTCAAATGGTTGATTCCATTTTACCTACTAAAATGACAATAATTGAGGACTTTATATATTTTCATTTAGTAAGGGACCAATGAGGCCCCAAAATAATATATCTTATTTCATAAAAGGCTTAAAGTAGGTTATTTAACATAGTTATTGAATGAAATTGTATTTTATAGGACAAATACTTATTTTATTCTATTTATGTAATAAAAATTATAATACAAAATGATTTTATAAATTATTTTAATAAATTAAATTAAATTAATATATTGTGATACATGTTACACATAGTTAAGATTTCACTACATACATCACGAGGTTATCTTTCATTACACATGAATCTGTGTTTTAAAAAAACCACAATATATTATTAATATTGTTATTAAAACGTGACTGTAATAACCTATCCATTGAACCATGTTATATGAATAGTAATAAAAACTTTTTAGATAATAATAATTTTTTTTAATAGGGTGAACAATATTGATAAAAAAATATTAAATATTTGATCAAGTCCATATATTTTTCATAATTAATGTTCTTTAAATAAAAATGATTCTTTGTATTTTTGAATAAAATAAGAATTTGTTTTGACTCATTTAGGAAATTAATTTGATAAAATAATATTAATTTTTATAATAAAAAATTAAAAACATTCTTATGGTGAGTTTTTTGTATTTTTCAAAAAAGAATCATTTTTCAATAAATTCATAAAAATACTAAATTGAAATTAATGAATGAATTTTTATATAAATTATTTATAAATGATAAATATATTATAATTTTTGAAAAGTAATTTTTTATATTATACTAAAATTATTCCAATTTATGTCCTTGAAATAAATTTCATATTTAATTTGATAAAGAATCATTGTCAAATTGTGAACATTTTCTCTTCATAACACCTCTTTCTCACCCCGTCAGTTGGAATAAAATTAAAGTAAATGTCAACACTTATGATAGTTTAATTTGTAATATTTAATCAATATATAGAATAAAAATAATTTATATTATCTAATATGCTCAGCTTAATTTTTTATCCTAATTAATAGTAAATTTGTAATAATTATTTAATGTGATGGAGGTAAAAATGGATTTATTGGGGGTTAAACTAAAAGGATAAAGGTAAATAATTTAACAAAAATAGTTTAAAAAACATTTCTGGTAAAACATTACACTTTATAACTTATATTATCTATTTTAATATTTTTTTAAGCCTTATGACATTAAAAAATATTGGTGGATTCTTTCATTTAAAAAAATTACATGTGTGCCACTCACCTCACATATAAATGGCCACCCTTATCCTCTCTCAATCACACAATAGAAATATTTTGGATTGAACTATATTTACAAAAATATTCTAAATTCCAAAATATGATACAATAATACTTATTTAGGATTCAAATCCAACATAGTAAGGTATTTGGTGAAAACCTAAGGAGGATACTCGAAGAAGAGGTAATATTCGTCAACAAGTTTTTGGGTTTTATTTTTCAACCAATTACATACATTATTTTTATAACCTGATCATATAATAAAAATATTTTATTCCATATAATTATATATTTTTATGTTATTTTAATTACCTACCACAATCTCCGCATCCATCAAATGGGTTAAAAAAATCATCATTAGTTTGTGTGATGGACTACCAGCTCGCAAACTGATGCCAATTGTTCTTCTATTTCCACCTCAAAATAATGGGCATAAGAAAACTTTTATTCCGTATATTTTACATTCATCATATTATTATTATACTTCTAGAGTCATAATATCACTCGTATCATCATACTTTACATTTTTTTGCGAATACGAGAATGTTGCTCAACTTTACAATTAACTAATGCCTCTCGAAGTGATCTAATTAAATTACACGTTAAATTGAAGGTAAAAAGGATGGGTTAAATGAAAATATATGATATATATGAGATAAAAATTATTATATTGTAATAATATATCATTTAACTTTATTTATTTATATCCACTAATAAAATTGAAACAACAACAATTGGTACATACAATCTACCATCTACATGAATATTGTCTTCCATGTTCAATTACTAAATATTATGTAGTACTCTAAATACATTTATCTAGAATGAATATGAGATTTATATCGTGGTTAAAATTTTGGATATTATGAAATCTTATCCAAATTAACAATTCCTACAAAATAAAAAATCAAAACATATACAAAGAACAAAATAGTTATTACACAAAATGTAACTTTAACATGGAATTGTTAATAAACAGTTAAAACGGTCATAATAAAATAATATAAAGAATCATATATATAAATATTTTTCTCTTATATATCTAAAATAGAATAATATTTATTAAATAAGAGGTTCCAATGTGTATGATGGAAGTCAAAACCTAAGGTAGGGGATTTTAACTAAATTGTCTTTATTTGATAAATATATTTTATTATGAACCTATATTCATTCTTGAGTTGTATATACATATGATATTACATGTAAATCATGAATTTATTAATATATATGATATTTTAAGATTCATTTTATCATATTTATTCAAGGGGTAAATATTCAAGGATACTAAAGTGGTGAATATTTTCTATTTCAATCTCATTGTTTTTCAGGAATTATTTTTATGTTTTCAATGAAAAAAATATTATGATCCATCTCTAATGAAAGATGTGAATTTTATTATACTATGGTTATTTGGGATAATTTTATATAATATTACCATTTTACACACTTTAGTGCTTACAATAAATGAGAAATTGTTTTTTAGATACTGTGAAATTATTTCTCTCTTCTATAAAAAATCTATTTCATTCAAAATTGACGTTTAAAAAAAGATTTGAAAATGATTTATTATTATCCTTTAGTTTTTAAAAGAAAATTGTATCCATGTTTTAATTTTTAATAAATTAAAATAATCTTAATTTAATTTTCTAAACAACTAATTTTTGGATCTTACTAAAAATGTGAAAGGAATATTTGTTATAATTTATACAACTTGGATTATAGCAACCTTCATCGTGAAAATTATGTTTTTTTAATATTCCATTACAAATTTTCAATGTTATTTTCAAATGAAATGTTTTTTAGAAAATTTTATGTGATAATAATAATTTTCTTGTTAGAATAAATATTTAACTCATTAAATGTTTTAGATGATCAATCAAAACTTTTTTTATATGGTCATATATGTTGATGCTACCTATGCCTTATTTGGGATATTTTCCAAGATTACCATTATTATTAATTAGTTGAATGGTTTATATTTATAATCACATGAGGTTCATGAAACCCATTTCTCTTCTACTAGTTATACCATGATATCATACTTATGAAACCTATTTATTTTTCTACAGGTTATGCTATGATGAAATAATAAAATAATTAAAAAACCTATTTCTTTTTTACAAAGTATCATAAGGTGAAATTTTTATGAAATCCATTTATATTCAGGAGTTATGATATTATTAATGTTTTATGATCTTATACCACACATATATAAGATTTCTATTATGTGATGTTCGATACGTATATCTCCATCTAATTCATTGGGTGTTGATATATGTTCTATGAGCACAGACATTACATGGGTGGTTAGTCCATGTTAAAAATGCACGTCACATGGGTGGAATTCCAAAGCATATTAATTAGGCTAGATGATTGGTTAGCCCATGAATGAATTATGGTAAATAAGAGGTCATCATAAGCCCAATATAGGTACAGGGGTGGTCAGACCATGCCTAACATGTTATTAATGACTTTGTGGGATTCCTTAACAAAATATTTCTTATGTTAATAAGTATGCCCCAAAAATATTTTGTATTCTAATTTTAGGTTCCCATGGTTCATGTTCTATGCTTTAATTACGATACATGTATAATAAACTATAAATTACCTACCTTAAACATTACATATTCTATTTTTGTTTAAAATAGATGTCACATTATAGTATATTTTCCGTTTGGTGTTTTATTAATGTTGAAAATACTTATACAATGTAAAATCACATATTACAAGTTGACACATATACTAAATATCATTTTTACATAAAATAAAAAATTCTAAAATAAAATATTGTTTCTTTTTATAATGTTTATATTCTATTATTTCCATTATTCTTGCCCCTAATTATAATTTAGCCCTATGAAGACATTTTAAAACATTGGATACACACACAAAAGCACAGTAAGGGAAATAAAAATAAAGAAAACCATTTTTCAATTTAGAACATGAAAACCAATTTATTGTTATTTTAGTTAAAGAAGAAATCAATTTCATATGAATAACACAAATAAATTTTTCAAAAATAAAATAAAAAATTAAAACAAATAACATGTAATTAAAACTATTTTATGTGAATTAGAGAATAATTTTCATAAAACCCTCTAAAACCCCTTTTAATTGAGATAACCATATGGTCGATTTCTTATATAATTATTACCAAATTAATTAGAGATATATATTGGGGATATCCATTAAAATAATCTATATCAGTCTCTACAATGTTCTATAATGTTGATCATCCTGTTGTATATGATATATCGGGTTCACAGGTGAGCTAAACTAGGGTTCATCCCTTCAAATAAGTAATATTGAGCTCACCCGTGAGTTATAATGGGGAACATACCTTCAAATAAGTTCTATCAATCTCACCCATTTCATATAATTAAAAATTAACATTTCTTGAATAAAATAATTTAATCTAAACCCCTTTTTTAATAAACTCATTTATTCCTTCATGAAACCCACTTCTGTATAAAAAGTCCATTTTCTTATAAGAAACCATTTTCAATACCAAGACACCATTTTAATTGAAAAATCATTTTCAATAGAAATATACATAAGATGATAATTGTGGATTTCCACATAAAGAGTCATGAAATCATACAATGGAAGGTGAAAATAAAATAATGGTCATGGAGGTGGAAAAGTCATTCTCACTGTATGCGATAAAAATATAATAATTTTTTTATGTTTGTCAAAACGTTATATATAAAAACTCATAAATTATTCATTTTTTAAAAACATTTAATGAAATTAAATATTTATATAAAAATTAAATTATAATCCTCTAATATCTATATAAACCAATATGTAAAATAATATAAACAATATTAACAAGGAGAAAAAAGATTTGATAAATAATAGTTGAAAGTGACTCATACCACTATGAACATTTAAATAATAATATACATGAATGAATAAATTTAAAAAAACATTGAATAAACTAAATATAGATAAAATATGGATATGAATGTTCATATTAGCTGTATATATACCATATAATATAATTATGGTGCATAGCATCAATAAATACCTTCTGGAATGAATATTATGATTAAATCCCTTACCATGATCCGGACTCCACACAAAAAATATTTATCATACCAAATAATAGACATATGTTAATTAATTTATTTCATGAGGATTATTTTCATTTTTATCATTCCTTTTAAATCAAAAATTGTAATGTTCTAATAATTACTTAATTATTCAAGTTCTAATTGAATTTTTTCACGATATTCTGTACTTGAGTCCAAAATGACTTTTGTATGATATATATAGTCAAATAGTTCTTAATTACATCACCTATATAATAATTTTAATTACTTAATAATAACTTTTATACAGAAATTTTTCTTTTAAATCAAACCATTTGTGTATAGTTATGGAAAAATAACAATGTTATAATCACGAAGACTGTAGGCTGCACGTACGTATGAGGGACATTACCATTTTTCAATGAACATTATAGAAAAAAGTTAATTATTATTTTCTCTTTTAATAATTATCATAATATAATCATTATAATAATAACCACATAAATATATTTATATATGTCACTCATGAGACGTGGTGTTGAAAAAAAAATCAAATAACGTCATAGAGGTGATAGTTCAGAAGTATGCACGAACAATGTTATCATTTTCTCGGTATGGAAATATAAGAACATTAATGATATATTATTATCTAATAATGTTAAGTATTTCATTAATATCATATTAAAACATTAATTCCATCATTATAACTCATCTTGAGAGATGGTGATTTAAAAGAGACAATATCGGTTCATATATGTGATAATTCACACGTATGCATAACCGATTACTTATTTTCCCATTTGATGCAAGTGGAGATTGTTTTAGGTTATGTAATTGAAATAATAATATCTCAATATATTTAAAATATTGGAAAAATTATTACATCATGGTGGAATAATAATTGATGTAAGTTGATGAAGAAATAATATAGAAACACATAATTTAAAACAATACATTTCCTTCGGACGACCCTCTTTGATTAGAACCTTAGCACATTTAAGGAGGATTTTTTCCTAAAATAAGGCCTCTAGATTGTTTTTGTGGATTATAATATGGTATTTGTGTTGATATTTTCTGAATCAAATAGGATTATATGTGTTAATAAAAGATAAAAAATGGTTCTATTTAATAAGAGAGGGGAGGGGAACTCAAGAAAATGTTTTGCATATTAAATAATATAAATCAATATTCTATTACAACTAGGTCAAAATTTATTTATTTCTAATATAGGATGATATTTTTCAAATACCCTTCATCCGATGAATATACAACATGTTTGGATTTTTTTAATCATTATAATTTTTTATTAAACTATAATAAACACTTTTAACTTTTACCATGATATCTTGTAATTTACACCTTGAGGGTAAATATAGTTACAATAAAATTAAAAAAGACCAATTAACAGGTCATTAATGATAATATATGTTGTATACATACTATTTTTATAATTCATATATTTTAATAAATTCAATATCATTTAATAAATATTTTATATTTTAAAATATCATTATTATAAATTTTGACACTATTCAAAATTTTACTTTTAAAAAATATCATAACAACTTTATTTATAAAAAACTCCAATGAAACATCTCTATAATACTATCTTATTACACATAATTGGTTTCTGGATTCAATTATATCAAATTATATTTATTTTATCTTTTTAAATACCAATTATTTTTAATCTTCAATTAATGATGCAATTACAACATCATCATTATGTCATAATTTAATTTTAGTATTTAGTTTTAAAAAATTATAAATATATTAAAATTATGTATGTAATAATTTTTTCTTTCAAAATAATATTTATTGTTGAATATATCTCGTATATATCTCCCTATTATTAATATATAAATTGTTAAAAACAAGGGTGTGAAAAAATTTGTCATCTCTTTGAATATAATATTGTAAAAAACATATTACAATATAAGTATCTTTAGAAGGGTATAAATTTAACCCAAGTAATTGTTTTTGGAAAAGGAGTCAAAAAAATACATGAAGACATGTTTTATGTTTATATGAATTTATTTATAATATTAGTTTTAACATAAATTAACCCATTTACCCTTAACCGTCGTAATAATAATTATTACCAAATATACTAATCATAATTACCAAAACAATTTTATTATCTTATTAGATACTGAATTTTATAATAATTAAAACCAGGTATTTATATTTTTCAAAATTAAAATAATATATGTGGATTAAATAAATTTAAAAATAATCCTCTTGACAAAATGAGAAAATATAGTTTTAAATTAAAACATTCATAAGATAAAAATGTTTTTTTATCATCATTCAAAATAAAATTGATTAAAATGAATTAAATTGGATTAATGATAAAAATTAATGAAATTATTCCTTGACCTAAATTAAAATAAAACCTCACTATATAAATAAATTATATGAAAAAGTAGTTTTCAATTAAAATGTTGTAGTTTTCACTATACCTTAGTATATTGAATCTTTTCAAAAAATAAACCAAAGTAAATTTTAATAATATTATTTTATATAATAAGTTTATTTTGTCAAATATAATTTATAAAAGTCATAAAAAAACTAAATTTAAATCTAGTGGTCCACCAAAAGGTGGAAAAAACATTTTTGGAAAATACTTCTTTAATGAGTACAATTGGTTTTCTTTTTATATCATTTATAAGATGATATTTAAATATTAAATTGAATATATATATATATATATAATTAATATAATCCAACTATAGAGATTAATTATTTATTTGGTTAAACCAAAATTTTTAATTTTTAAAAATTTTTCAATACAAATTCTAATTAAAAACTCAGGATGATACGTACTCCCGAATTTAGTAAATAATGTCCTAAAAATTTGAAATCATGATCAAATACATTAGATATTACTATTAATAATTAATTTATTTAAATCCCATATCATAAAAAAGATTTATAACACTGACAAATTAAATGAAAGAAATGTATGTATGAAGGTCACGAGAGAAAACACATAATATTATTCCATATAGTTAGACATTGATATAGAAGTCAAAAATGACCATCATGTTCTATTGTAGAGTGATAGAAAATTTTTAAAGAAGAAATTTAACAATAAAACCCGTAATTTTTTTATTGTTTTAATGTTTATTGATTTCTTATTATGAAAATTAAATCGATAAACCTTTTCAACCAAGATAATTTTTTTAGAGTTGAGAAATTCCTTTACTAACTAAGACAATGAGAAAACATACATACATTATATATTTCTATTTTATAAGGACAATTTCATCCTCATATTATTCCCAATTTTATGATGTACATCCCTAATAATAACATTAGTCACTAAAGATCACACAAACCTGAATTTTTATTAGTAACTTAAAAATGACATCCAAACAAAAATAAATACATCACATTAAAAAAATACTTAAATAAAATAAAAACCAACAAAATAACTCCTAGAAAGGTCCTTCATAATTTTATGTCACATTATATTCAACCTTAGATGGTTTGTTTGAAACATTTAACTTATGGTTATCCATTTAAAAATACCAGGCTCTATGGGGATTCTGTCACATAAGATGTCAAAACAAAAACTACAATAGAAGAAAAAGATTTTCCCGCACATTTTATCATTGATCCTGATGATTTCAAACCAGAGTAACTTTATTTAGTCTTATATTTTTATAATATACCAAATAATTACCACTAAATCATCTAAGTATATACTGGATATTTTTGGGTCATTGTTGGATGGTTCAGTATAGTTTTCATTGTAGTCATGAACCTTGTGACCAAATATACTACACCGATAACACCTTCAAGATCCAAACATACATTCTCCTAAATTTATTTTACCACACTTGGAACAAATATTGGTCTTTCCTCCACAATATTTAGTTGGGTTTTTCTCCATTTCCTACCACATTGACTATTTGTTACTCTCCCCATCCCCTGGAAGGTAAGTGTTAGAAAACACTATTTAAAATTTCTCATCACAATGAAGCACAATTTCATAAATATAAAATTATCATGTGGCTCAATATCATAATATAATGGTTTCAATACTATGAAAAATTTATTAAATTTATGGCCAATTTCTCAAAAAAAAATTATGATACCTTGTTAATCTTGTGAAAATCTCTTCATACCTGAAAACATAATCATTATCATTTTTCATTAATTCCATTAATTGTTTCTATATGTAATCTGAACAAACATTGGGAAATAGTTACCAAGGTACAAATACTATAATGTTTCATATTCCATGGAATCAAGATCATTTATCTCTCTAGTATTCTTAACCAATGACCACCATCGATCAGTTTCACCATCGAAATGATCAACTACATGAGTTTCCTTTTCATGTTTTGAACATCACATGAATTCAAATATAATATCAAGGTATTTAATCCATCCTTTATCTACCACTAGGTTATATGATATGTTGAATTTTTGGGGATTTTTCTTCATAAAATATTTAACTACTGACATATTCATCTATGGTTGATATGGATGATCCCGTGAAGAGATTATGCTTCCATTAATAGCTTATGTAAACATATCCATCATATCAAAAGTCTCTTTTGGATTGATTTTTACAACCTCATGATGTTTATTTGGATGATTTTTTCCCACTCAATGCCTTCACATTACAACATTCCCATTTTTTTCTGTGGAAAACCATTTTGAAATGACATAGTTTTATATAAACCAACTAAGTAATCATGAAATTATTTATCATTTCAAGTTAACCATAAAGTAAAATATTCTACGAGTATGTTATTAACTCTATCATGACATCTAAATTTTTCTAAAGTATCTTTTGACACCCAAAATATGAACCTCTCCTTAAATATTACATAATCTATTGTTGGTTAAATTAGAATTCATATTCTCAGATCATTTCATTTTAGAGTATTATAATATTAAAATGAACTCTTACAATAAAAAATTACATGTAGAAAATTATACTCAATATCCTTTAATTCATAGTAGAAAACATTCTAAAATAAAACATGGTTTCTTTCTATAACATCAAAACTCACTTATCTCCTTCATCTTTGTCCCTACTCATACTGTAACCCTATAAAAAGAATTCTAAAACATGTGATTAGAACAAAAATACCACTAAGGTAAATAAAATAACCATTAGTCTTGTTAAAAAATTAAAACACATTTAATTTTCTATTAGTGAAATAAATATAACATTTTCACATGAATAACACAAATATTTTTTTCTCAAATAAAATAATTAAATCCAATTGTAATCATTTAGTTCATATTTATGAGTCTTAGAGCATCATATACATAAACCCCTTCAAAAAACCTATTAGTTGGAATAACCATATTAATGATCTCTAATATTATTTTTACTAAATGAAATAGAGATCTATAGAGGGGATAACCCTTCATATAAGCTATATCAGGATCATCTATGCGCTATAGTGGGGAACAACCATTCATATGAGCTATATTGGGATCACTAATTATCTATAATGGGCCTCATACCTTTATATAAGTTGTATCGGGGTCACCTTTGTGCTATAATGGGTCTTATAAATTTGTTTAAATTGTATTAGTCTCACTAGTATCATACAAGTAGAATGTAACATTTCTTGAATAAAAACTTTTCAACTGAAACCCATTAAAATTTTTTTTAATCCCATATGAAAAAAAATCATATATAAAAAAAAATTTCATTGAAGAGCCCTTTTTCCCAAACAAAACAATATTGTTATTGAAAACCCTATTTCAATAAAAAAATAAAAAAATGATACATATTGTTTTTCATTTAAGGTAACATGATATGTTAAAAAGGAATCTGAAAATAAAATAATGGATGTGGTTGTGAGAATTTTATTTTCACTGTATAAGATATGAAAAGAACATTATTTTTATCGTTCATAAAAAAATTGAATATAAAAACACATAAATATTTTCCTTTTTGAAAAACCATGAATGAAATCCCAAATATACCTAAAAATATTTTATAATCCTTTTATATCGTTATAAATAAATATTTAAAATAAAATCAAAAATAGCTTCATGGAGAAAAATATTTGATAATTAAACATTCAAAGTGTTCCATGTAACTTTGAACATTTGAATCATAATCAAGATTAATGATTAAATTTACCAAAACATTAAAAAAACATGAGTATAGATAAAATATTGATATTTTATTTCACATTATATTTTTTACATATTATAAACAACTGAATGTGCATTGAATAAAGAAATAACACAATTAAATGAGATTGAGATGAAATCCATTACATCGAGTCTCACTCATCATGTAAAATATTTATATTCATGAATAATAATCATACGTAAATCTATTTATATATTTATGTAATTTTTTATGTCTATTGATATTATTTTAACAATTATTATCATGTTAAAACAATTACTTTAATATTCACATTCCCGTCAGACATTTTGACGATATTTGGCAATTGAGTCTGGATAACTTTGGTTTGATGTCTATAGAAAAAGTGGACACAAGTCTATAATCAAAAAAAATATTAATGAAATTATAAAAACATTTATACATCAATTATTCTTTTAAACCAAACCATTTATGAATTTTTTTTAAAAAAAATCATTATTGTAATCATGGAGGCGGTAGGTTGTACGTAATAATTATTAACATTTCCATTTTTCATTTATCATGATGGAAAAAAGATAATTATTATTTTATCTTACCATAATAACAATAATATTATAAATATAATAATAATAATAATTTAATTATAGTTATATATATTATCTATTTGATGTGTACATGAGAAATGACTCATATTGTTTCGTAGAGGTCATAGTTCACAGATACACATGAACGACATTAACATTTTTATGTGTATGGAAAATTAAGAAATGAAATGAAATATTCTTCTTTATTAATGATAAATATTTCATTAATATAATATTTAATATCATGTTATATAATTATAACCGATATTGAGATACGGTGGTGGAAAACAAATTATATCAGTTCATGGAGGTGATAATTCACACGTATGCATGAATGATTAATTCATTTCACATTTTATAGATGTGGGGATAGATTTAAGATATTATATTAAAATAAAAAAATATCATTATATTGATGATACTGGATTTATTATTTCCTCATCGTGGAATAATACTTGATGGAATTTGGTGTGAAATAAAATAGTATCACAAATTTAAGAATGATAACATTCCCTCAGAGGACCCTCTTCGATTTTCACCTTAACACCTTTAAAGATGGTTTTGTTCCTAATACAGGGAATCAATAATGATTTTATCTATTCTAGGATGTTATTTGGGTGGGTCTTATTGAAAAAATAGGTTTCTCTATCTGAGTAGAAGCGATGAATGGGTGCCCTATTATAGGAGAGGGGAGGGGGACTCATTGAAATCTATAAATTCTAAATTAATATAAATTCAAATTATATTACAAATGGGTGAAAATTTATTAATTTATAATATAGTATGATTTTTTTGAATAAACGTAATCTAATGAATGTTATACATGTTTTGATTTTTTTTTAATATTTAAATTTTTCTTTAAACCTTAATTAACTATTTTAATTCATACCATTATATCATGTAATTTAAACTTTGAGGGAAAATATAATTTTTATAAAATTACAAAAGACCAATTAATGAGTAATTTATAAAATTATAATACTTATAAAAAAATATTTTTCTAAATATTCAATTTTTTTAATTTATATATCATTGAAAAAAATATTTCATATTTTACGATATCATTATTTTCAATTTTGAAACTATTCATATTTTAATTTTTAAAAACTATCATAAAAACGTGATATTAAAGGAAAAATAAATTTAAACATCCCAAAAAAGTAAAATTCATAAATAAAACACTTTTATGGAATCAATTATATCAAATTATATTTATTTTAACATTTTTAATATAATATATTTGATTCTTTTATTAATGAAAAAATTTCTCTATTATAATTGTGTCCTCATTTAGTTTGATAGTTTATTACCTGAAAAATATAATTAAAATACCAAGATGTAGGTATGAATTTTATATTTCTAGATAATATTTATAGTCTATGAGATCTTCTATGGGACACCAAATTAAAAATACATCACATGTTTAGAAAAAGGGTATTACAAAATTTCTCTTCTCTTTTAATGTAATATTATAAGTCTCTTACTCAAACCAAAGTGGAGTTAAAAGGGTATAACATAGAACTAAGGATTGTTTTGGGCCAAAAAACATTCACCCTATGAAATTAAGAAAAGTTTTTGGGTGATTCTTTATTATTTTTAATATTATTTTTACATTAAATTACATGATTTACAATAATTACTAATGTTATTATTCATAATATCTAAAAAACATTTTCTTCATATTATATAATAAATTTCATACTGACTAAAACAATGTGTGAACATTTTTTCAAATTCAAAACATAGAATTGGGTGAAATGAATATAAAATTAATCATGTTGATGATGTGACAAAATTGTCATTAGAAGTAAAATGTTCAAAAGATTACATAGTGTCAATTTTGAAACTATTCATTATTAGATGAAAAAGTAGTGTTGAGTTAAAATACATTATTTTTTACCCTTCATTAAAATATGAAAATTTTCCAAAATTTATTGAAAATTCCACCAATGTAATTGTTGATATAACTATTCAAAATAATATGTATATTTTTAAAAATATATTTTATAAAGGCGACAAGGACAATATTTAAATCAATTGTTCCACAAAAAGGCATCGAAACTGCATTTTTGAGAAAAACTACTTTTTATTAGTAAATTTAGATTTGTTCTTATATAATGTCTAGAAAACAGATGATATTATTTTCAAACGTTACATTGAATAATATATATATATATATATATTTCATTAATAGAATTAAAAAATAGAATTTATTATTTATTGGTATAAAACACATTTGAGCACATATAAATAGTTTTTTGGGAAAACCCATCCCTTTTAATAACTCTAGATGTTATGTAAATTACTAAAATTTATGTAGTGGCTCACCATTCTGATCATTAATATATATGGGTTTTTTTTGTTATACATAAGTTCTAATAACCTTGTGTTCATTTTAATCTCATGTATCCCCCTGGTTAATCCTTGCACAAAAACTAATCTAACCATTTCTTATGTTTCATTTCCCATGTATATAGAGATATGTATTATATATAATTTTCTATAAATGGTGATTTATTAGAATATATTAGTTAGAGATAATGTAGCACTATTATGAACATGTTTTTTATGATTCCATGTTTACAAATTAATTGAACTTTTAAGGTCATTAGGATTGTGTTTTTTTAATGTCCTTAATATTGATAAACAATTATGTAATATATATGTTGAATAATCATGGTTGGTTGTAGTCAGTATCATAGTATTTCTTTAGTTAAAATTTTAAAAATAGGATGAGAAAAACATAGTGAGGCCCCTGCGGACATGTATAAGGGTAAGTCTAAGTATGAATCAGTGTATAAGAAAATGTGCTGGAATTTTTTTAATGGATATAGGTAGGGGGTTTCAATAAATTACATCTATATATTGATACAAAAATTGGATTTGGATCTTGAATAGTGGTACCTTGGCGTTATAATTCCAAAAATCATGAATAAAGGGAGATTATTAGTCACATGTTGTATGACAATGGGCCTCACTGCACACCTGGTTTGACACTCCAAAGGGATATGCTTTGTAAATTCATGGACCAATTATAAAAAATTATAAAGGATTTAAATAAACGATGAATATGAATGACTGTGGATAAAAATACTGTTTCATAGATTAAAAATATTGAGTCATGATTTATATATCATATAATTTATTTATAATTTTTATGTTTTTACCCATAATGATTATTGTTTCATACACAATGATTTTCAGATTTATTCAATGGTTGGAACCTAAATAAATCTTATTGTTGCTGTGTGAGATGAAAATTTGAAAGATTTCTATCTTTATAATCTTAATGTCAAGGGATCTAAAATAAATAATATAATATTTACAATCAAAAAATATTCTCAATATATAAACCTTGAAAACATATAAATGAGAAATGGGGGAAAATCATTCTATTGATTCCATAATTAGGCCACATCTAACATCATTCAGTTGGTCTTTTGATCCACTAGTTATAGAATAATGGATATGTACCCTTGAATGATATTTTATATTATCTATTGTTTAAAACATTAATAATTTGTTTTAGTTTACTTAGATTTTCATGGGTAACTATAAAAATGGTGGAATCATATCAAGAATAAAATGAAACATTATGAAATTGGATCAATGGATTGGTACGAGATCAAAAATAATTTTTTCAATAAGTACTCATCTCGTATTATTCGTATAAAGATGTAGAAGTAATTAATTAACTAAGGAAATATCATCACAAATCTACTAGGAATTATGATGATAATTTAACAATATCAATGGGGTATATTTCACCTATTATCATCCTACCTGAAATTAAGTATGATATTTTTTTCAGTGTATGAAAAAGAAGTCTCAATGTTTTTATCATTAAAATATTTTGTAGATGTGAAGTGATTGTTGGATGTGTGATCAAGGTTTAAATAGTCATTGAAATTACATATCAATATTATTTTGGGAATTATGAGAGTATGTTCCCATATCCAAGGGTTAATGATAGTCATCAATTCCAATATCCTCTTAATGTGAGGTACAACGGGAAGTATCATGTTATCAATATTTAAAATTTGTGTTGAGTCAATAAGGTTTCCCTTATGAATTTTTCATTCCTTCTTGTTTTGAAAATCACAAACACCTTATCTTTAAGGAAAATATCTTTTATAATAAAAATATATTTTATAAAGAAAATTTATTTTATAAGGAAAATCACTTTTATAAAGAAAATTTCTTTTATAATGAAAATTGCTTTTATAAGGAAAGTCGCTTTTATAAGGAAGATCGCTTTTGTAAGAAAAATTATCCTTATAATATTTTCATCCACATATTTCTTAAGTATAAGAATAAGATTAATTTCTATATTTTCGGAATCGTTTGAAACTTTGATATGAAGCATTATGTTTTAGGTTCCGAATTCTAGATGAGAACTGTAATGAATTTTCACTCCGAATTCTGGATGATAACTGTAATGAAGTTTCACTCCGAATTCTAGATGAGAACTGTAATGAAGTTTCCTTCCAAATTCTGGATACAAACTCTGATAAATTTCTACTCCGAATTCTGGATACGAATTCTCATGAAGTTCGACATTGAATTCCCATTACAAATTCTGATGACGAATTCTCATTCCGAATTCTCATTCCGAGTTCAGCTATTAAACATAATCTGATCATCATTGCTTTATACACTACGAATTTAATTAGACTAAGAAAATTATTTTTGGTTAGACTCCGAAAATTCATTTTGCCTAAACTTTTATAATTTGTCTACTCTTTGAAATTTTTTTACACTCCGAACCTTCACTTCGAACTTTTGAGTTAGACATCAAACGATGTCGTACATTCTGTTTCACTTGTTTTTTTATAAAACGATGACATCTATTCTGTTATTAACTAACCGTTGTTTAAGTTACACGTGTACAGGTCCCTCCGACGTTTTAGGAAAATATGACCGTGGGAAAGGAGGCAGACCTTGCCTATAAATAGGAGCTCTTTTGAAAGATCTCATAACAACATAGAAGTTGATCAATCTAGAGACCACACGCTGCTATTGTGATTTCTAGAGAGAGAAATATTTTCATGCCTTGCGCGTACTGAACCGCTCGTTCAGTTTTTGCTTCGTGCGACTCCGAATGTTGGTGATTACATTCGAGGACTTCTGGGAATAGGAAGACAGAGGTGCTGACTACCTTGAAGTTCGAGGGCTTCATTGCTGAGGAAGACAGAGGTTGCCAACTACCTTGAAGTTGAGGTCTTGCGGGGATAGCAAGACATAGACTCTGATCTTCGTATCAAGGGCTTACCCTGGTGTGGGAAGATAGACTTGCTTGAAATTATAAATCAAGGGACCTTTATCCAAGGTTGTTGGATACCCTTCTCTTTGGGTTAAAAGATTTATTTCTTGTTACTAGTAGTTTTACTACTTGTTTGTTTCCGCTGCATATTGTATTTTAAGGAAAGTATAACTTTCTTATACTTCCTTACTTTTACTTTGATTAATTTAGATTCTATACGCTTTAAGGTAGAATCTCATATTGTAATCTTTAGTTAAGTTTCAATTTCCAGATCTATATTTCCGGAACCTACTATTGGAATCTCTTTCTAGTTTCAAGAAAGTACATAGAACTTAATGTTTATAACTTCATTCCTTATTCCAAGTTCTCAATTGGTGTTAAAGGTGTTGTGAATCTGCTTAGTTTAACTTTTTTAAACTTAGAACATTCCTTTTCTAAGGAAAACATAGTTATTCTTAATCAACATTAAAGGTTCCAAAGGAAAATTTTAAAGTAAAAAATTCATCCCCCCTCTTGTTTATTGAGCACCTACATCATTATTTTGACCCTACAATTGGTATCAGATGAGGTCCTTGAAATATTTGTACTCACGTATATGTTTTTCTTACTCACTTTATCATTCCGAACTTTCCCATTCCGAACATTGTCATTCCAAACTTTCGATTACGAACTTTTTCTAGTAACAAGTTTGTGTGCCAAAGGTTATTTTAAGTATGGAAAGAGTCAATGTTGGTTCCATTGATAATCTAAATCCTACAAGACCACCAAGCTTTGATGGTAATTACTATGAGTATTGGAGAGATCGAATGAAGACATTTGTTATCAATACTGGTGTGGACAACTTTGTTATGCTTACTGGAGATTATAAAATTCCTGATAATGAAGTTAGAACTTTTACTAACCAGGAAAAGAAAGAGTATCAACTCAATTATAAGGTATGAAATACTTTACTTTGTTCAATGACTAGAAATATATTTAGCCAAATTTCTTCTTGTGAATCAGCTAATTGTATCTCAAAGAAGTTAGTGGTTACACACTTTGGTACTTCTAAAATGATTGAGACTAGGAGATCTATGCTTAGAGCTGAATATCATGGTGTCAATTTTCCTTATGGTGAACCAATATGTAAAGTTCAAAAGAGAATTATTACTATTGTCAATAGCTTACAGTCTATGGGAGAAAAAGTGATAGATGATGAAGCACTTGTGGATAAGATAATTGATATTATGCCCAATGAGTGGGAATCCAAAGGAACTTCTATAGATGAGAACAGGAAGGTCACTCAAATTTCTCTTGATGAGCTATTTGGAACTCTTCTTCAACATGAAACCAGAATGGAGAGAGATGATGACAACATCAAAAAGAAGAATGGGAATGGTACTGTAGCTTTTACAACAACATAAAATCAGATTAAAGAAAAGACTCCTGAGAGAGTAACCGGATCCAAATCTAAGAATGTTATTTTCCAATCCGAATCTAGTGAGAGTG
This sequence comes from Viscum album, assembly GCA_963277665.1. NCBI lineage: Eukaryota > Viridiplantae > Streptophyta > Magnoliopsida > Santalales > Viscaceae > Viscum > Viscum album. The sequence goes on along the minus strand of OY728122.1, from coordinate 809,670,355 downwards.
AAGTCTCTGAAAATGAGTTAGCAAATCTTGCTCGAAGGATGAACCAGATAGCTAGCCAAATAAGTTTTTAATCCAAGAATAAGAAAAAGCAAAGGAAAGATAGGAAATATTGAGAAGTCACATGTTATGAATGCAAGAGATCTGGACATAATAGACCAGATTTCCCATTCCTCAAAAAGAAAGAAAGGAAAGAAAGGCATTCAGACAGGAACAGAAAGATATGTTATAAAGCCAAAGCTAAGAATGTTTTGAAAGAAAATGACACCTAGAGTGCCAGTGGTGGTGACTCTTCAAATGAATCTTCTTATTATGAATCTTCAGGATAGAAGAATCTTGGTCTTATAGCCAGAATACCTATTGATAATCATTGTTTTATGGCTAAGGTATGAAATAGTGAATCATTGACCAATGTTTATAATGATAGTAAGTATTATAACTCTTCTGATGAAGAATCCTCTTCTTATGAACAAAATAATTTACATACCTATGAAGAAGTTTCTAGGTTTTCTGAACTTCTTGAAATTTAGAATTCTAAACTCAATAATAAAATTGATCAGGAAAACTCTAGGAATTATATTCTTACAAAAGAGATATCAGATCTTTCTAAAGATCTTGATAAGAAAAATGATTATTTTGAAATTATTTCAAAAAATCGTGAGGAAGTACGTTCTGAGAAGAACAAACTTTCTAAATAGTTAGAAAAAGTAATTTCTAAGAAAAAAGTTTTCGAGCTTAGCACTAGATCTAAAACTAATTATTTTGAAGATAAAAACTTGGTTATAAAACTCAAGTCCAAAATCTTTTCCTTAAAGAAGTTTTTATCAAACTTTACCCATGGTAAGGAAAATTTTGATAAAATGTATTCCCAAATAATACATTTAAGAAATAAATATGGATTTGGTTATACCCATGCAAAACCAATTTTTAGTAACAATTATTTTGTTCCTCAAAGTGCACCATTTTGAACTAACTGTCAATGTGGTGGTCACTGGGCAATGAATTGTTCCTTAAACAAAACCCAATCTCTAGGATTTCATAAATCCTATTTTTCTAAGAATATGTGGGTACCTTAAATTTTGTTATCTGGAAATCTCGGATCCAAAGAAGTTTGGATTCCAAAAGTCTAATTCTTTTCTTAATTTTAGGAAAATGAAGAGAGTACCAGCAACAACACATCGTACATGGATAGTCGATGTTCCCCGCACATGACTCATAACAAAAAGCTATTTTGAAATGATTATCAAAACAAAAGGAGGAAAGGTAACTTTCGGAGATAATTCTAAGGGAGAGATTGTTGGTATTGGTAATATTGTTCTTCTATGTAAAACATTGATTTAAAATGTTCTATTTGTTAAGGGTCTTAAGCACAACCTCATTAGCAGAAGTCAGTTATGTGATGAAGGTTACCTTGTGAATTTTTGGAATGATAAGTGCTTAGTTCACAATTCCAAGGAAGAATTTATTCTCTCAGCCAATAGGCATGAGAATGTTTACACCTTAAATTTAGAAGACCTTAGGAGCCAATATTTACCTTGTCTAAGTGCAATAGAAGATCATTCCTGTTTATGGCATAGAAGACTAGGTCACTGTAACCTTAGAAACTTATGTAAACTCTCTAAGAAGAAATTAGTTAAGGATCTACCGGAGCATATATTTGATTCTTCTAATGTTTTTGATCCTTGTCAATATGGAAAGCAACATAAATCTAGTTTTAAATCAATCGGTGAAGTCTCAACAACTGATGCATTACAGTTAGTGCACATGGATCTTTTTGGTGCAACACAAATTGGAATTATTGGAGGCAAATACTATGTGTTTGTTCTAGTTGATGATTACACTAGATTTACATGGGTTTATTTTCTAGCAAATAAGTCTGAAGATTTTTCTGATTTCAAAAGTTTTAGAGCTCAAGTTAAAAATGAGAAAAACCTTCCAATGAAAACTATTCATAGTGATCAGGGAGTATAATTTCAAAATTATGATTTTGAAACATTTTTAGTAGAAAAGTTATTACTCACAATTTTTCAGCAGCTAGAACTCCTCAACAAAATGGTTTAGTTGAAAGAAGAAATAGAATTCTTCAAGAGATAAGTAGAACCATGTTGAGTGAATATTCTATAGCTAGACATTTCTGGGCTGAAGCTATAAGTACTGCTTGTTATACTATAAATCGAGTCTTGATTAGAGCTTTTCTTAAAAAAAAACTCCTTATGAGTTATGGAATGATAGAAAACCAAGACTATCCTACTTCAAGGTTTTTGGTTGCAAAGTATTCATTCTGAAAACTAAAGATGACCTACATAAATTTGCACCAATATCTGATTAAGGAATTTTCTTATGTTATCCCACAACTTCTAAGGCTTATAGAGTTTTCAATAAAAAATACTTGTACTGTTGAAGAAACAGTTCATGTAAAATTTGATGAGTCTGATCCTTTTGTTTTTAAACCATCCCAATATCCATCCTCAGATGTGTTTTCAAAAACTGATTGTCAACCTTTGATAGAAGAACCTTCTGAAAAGGAAAATGTTCAAGAAGATACTTCCGAATCATTTACCCCAGAAGAAATTCTACTCTATGTTGATGAGTAGGCTTTTCAAAACCCAAATCAGGTGTTTCTTAAGAATCATCCTAGTGGTAGTATCATTAGTGATGCAAATAAACCAGTAAGGACTGGATGTTTCTTAAGAAATGAAGTAGAACATCTAGCATTTCTTTCCGAATTAGAACCAAAAAGCACTGATGAAGCTTTAGGTGATGATGATTGGATCCAAGCCATGCAAGATGAACAAAATGAATTTGAAAGGAATAATATCTGGACTTTGGTTGAAAGACATAAGGAAACATCTATTATTGGATTAAAGTGGGTCTTCAGAAACAAATGTGATGAAAATGGAGCCATAGTTAGAAATAAAGCTAGACTCGTTGCTAAAGTCTATAATCAGCAAGAGGGAATAGACTATGAAGAAACCTATGCTCTAGTAGCTAGACTTGAATTTATCCGTATTCTACTTTCCTTTGCGGCATTCTTTAATTTTAAAAATTTTCAAATGGATGTGAAATGTGCTTTTATTAACGTTTATGTTCAAGAGGAATTTTTTGTTGAACAACCTCCTGGCTTTGAAGATTCAAAACATCCTGATCCTGTTTTTAGACTTACCAAAGCTCTGTATGGTCTTCAACAAGCCCCACGAGCATAGTATGATAGACTCACTAGATTTTTTCTTCAAAATAACAATGTTAAGGGAAATGCATATCCAACCCTTCTTATAAAGAAATATAAGAAAAATGTTTTGATTGTTCAAATTTATGTTGATGACATTATATTTGGTTCAACTCAGTAATCTTTTACCGACTCTTTTGCAAGTCTAAAGAAATCTGAGTTTGAAATGAGTATGATGGGTGAGTTAACTTTTTTCCTTGGTTTTCAAATTTATGAAAAACCAGAAGGAACTTACATATCACAACATAAGTATATTAATGATCTTCTCAAAAGGTATGGTTATGAAAACACTAAGAGTATAAGTACTCCCATTGGTACCTCAAACTTTTTAGATCTTGATGAAGCTAGGAAACCAGTGGATCAAACATATTTTAGAGGTATGATAGGAAGTTTACTTTACTTAACATCTAGTCGAACAGACATAATGTTCTCAGTATTCTTATTTACAAGATATCAATCCAATCCTAAGGAATCTCACTTAAAGGTAGTAAAAAGAATTTTTCGCTACCTTAAGGGAACCATGGATCTAGGATTATTTTATACATCTGGAAATGATTTTGTTCTAAAAAGCATTCCTGATGATGAATTTTGTGGATGTAGAATGGATAGAAAGAGTACATCTGGAACTTGTCATTTCTTAGGAGATTCATTAGTTTCTTGGTCCTACAAGAAGCAACATTCTGTAGCACTTTCCACAGCTGAAGCTGAATATGTAGCAGCTGGAAGCTGTTGTGCTCAAGTATTGTGGATGCAACACACACTCACAGACTATGTCTTAAGTTTTACTAAAACTCAAATTTTTTGTGATAACACATGTTCCATTTCTTTAAGTAATAACCCTGCACATCACTCTCATGAAAAACACATAGATATTAGGCATCACTTTCTTAGGGATCACACACTAAAATGAGATATTACTCTTCAGTTTATCGGAACGCAAGATCAACTTGCTGATATTTTCACAAAATCATTGCCTTCTGATAGATATGAATATATTAAACAGAAGTTAGGAATGATAACCGTAAGTTAATATTTCTAAATTAACTTCCTGTTGAAAAAGTCTCCTTACAGTAATAAACTCATTTTCATAGGGGGAGTGCATTTGATTGTTAGAATAACTAATTTTTTTAGTTAGTTTTTTAAACTTTTCGGAACTAACATTTCCAGAATGGGAAATTCCGGAACTAAAATTTTCTATAATGGATATGTTCGTATTGAAGACTTCTGGAATGGAAGTTTTCGTATTGAACACTTCCGGAATGGAAAATTTCGTACTGGTATTTCCATAATGTTATTTTCATACCGAGTCTTTCATAATGAGTTTTTCGTTTTCAAACCTTTGTAATGAAATATTCGTACTGAAATCTTTATAAGTATTTTTTCTTTTTGTATTGACTTTTTCATACTGAATTTATTTTTCGTAGTACGTTTTGCGATCTATGTCTTTTCATAGTAATAAAGATTTTTCGTAGTTAATTTTTTTTTGAATGTTACCCATTACGAATAATCCTCCTAAGCCAATCCGAAAGGTATAATTTCCTTACTCAAGTTTTCGTAATCAAACATTTCTTGCTGTTATTTTCTTATATTTTGTTTTCGGATTATAGTTTTTCTTAAATCTTTGTCTTAAAAAAACCTCAAAAGACCAGATTCATGTTTTCTTGAGAATTGGTTTTCAACCGTCAGATCTGATCTCAGCTTGTTACAACCGTTCGATCAACCGAAGAAGATGAACCATTTTTTCGTTGCCTATATATAGTGGACCCAAATACTCATCCCACATCGGTTATTCAAGCTCCAAAAGCCCGAAGCTCTGCCTCTTTGTTTTAAGGCCGTTCCGATCATTAGCAAACTCTATTCCGAACATCTCAAAAGTCTTCAGATCCAATTGTCTGGGGAACTAGCTTCTCAAGAAATCTCTTCCTCAAAGCCGATTTCCATGTGGTTAGTATATAGAGAAAGGTTGGTTCATATTGATTTCTTCAACAAGTATGATTCTCTTATATCCATGAATATTAAGCTTAATGGATGGGAAGATGTTGCTGTGTCTATGTCTGGGAATCAAGATGAAGTGTTTTCAGATTTACTTATAGTGTTTTATGAGACAGTTTCTTTCTTTAAGGAAGATGGTAGGGAGAAGTTTTCATTTAAGTCTTATGGCATGACTTATAAGCTTTCTTATGCCAAGGTAGCCAGCTTGGTAGGGCTGAAAAATGAAGGGGAAGCCGAGTTCATCTCTCATGTTTTGCCGGATTCAAAGGGAATCATTGACAAGGAAAAGGCTTTGGAGACTCTCGGACTGGTAGATGACAAGGCTCCAAATATTGCTACTCTATCTACGAATTTTCGGATTCTAGAATTATGGGAACAAGGCTTTATAGTACCGAGGAAGGGTGACAAAGATAGTCTTAAGAAGAGAGAGATCTATATCCTAGATTTTCTGATAAATATGAGGATGTTTAATCTGATGAAACACATTCTTATTACCATTGATAATGTTAAGAAATGGAATCTGAGAGCTCAGATCATAATGTTTCCAGCAATCATCTCAAAGATAATTGTTCGGTTCCTTGAGTCCTTCAAGGAGGCTTGAAAATCTAAGCCAAGAGTTCGCAAAAATATGTTGATGAGTGATGGTACCCTCAAAATGATGGATGTAGCCTTCGACAAGAAGACTGGTCAGTTTTTTGATTTACCTGCTCAAGAAGAAGCGGTTCCGAAAATTGGTGAACATGAATCTTCTAAGCCAGTGAGGAAGAGAAAGTTGAATGAAGTTGTAGGTGAAGCAGAGAATCCCAAATCTAAGGAAGTTCTTTCTTCACCTCCACAACCGAATAATAAAAAAGCTTACCCAGATGAGTTAGTTGCTAAGTGGAGGGAAATCAAAGAGAAGAGAGTGCAAGGGGAGCCTCAGTTTGGCTTGGATCCTGTGGAGGCTAAGGCCTTGAAGGAAAGAACATCGAATGAGCTAGAAAATAATGTGAAAGAAAATAATCTTAAGAAAAAGATGTCTGAAGCTGAGGTGGTTCAGACTATATTAATGTTTACTAATATGGCCTCCGGAAACATTCCCATTCCGAGATATTTTTCTTTGGAATCTCTACCTGAGACTCCAGGAAGAAACTTTGTCACTCCGGAAGAGGCAGTTGCTAAGCATGTTGAGGAAGTTGAGCAGATTGAGCAAGTGGAAGAGGAAGAAGTTGTTGCTGAAGGTAGTGGTGAGACCAGAGATGTTTTGAAGCAAGTAGATGATTATAAGGGGACACCTTCGGAACATTTGTCGCTCCGAACTTCAGAAGCTGAATCATCAAATTTAGTCACTCCAGGGAAGAATGAGGAGGAATGAGAACAAGAAGTAGCTTATCATGCAGAGGAAGAACAACTTCTACATGATGTTTCTCAAATGGAGAACGTAGAGGATGTCGCTCAAAAAGTTGCTGATGATTAAGACAATGTTGTTCAATTTTCTGATAGTGAACAGAAGACTCCGGAATAGCAATCAATTCCGAAAAAGGACAAGGGAAAGAAACTTGTTTTTGATACCCCAAGCTCAGTTTTTGTAAAGAGAAGGGAAGTTGGTGATTCTTCTAAGAAGAAGGATGAGAAAATTGAAGAAGGAAATTCTCCAAGAAAAGTCTCAGATTCGGTGTCATCTTCGTTGTGGCATGACTTTGTTGTTCAGTCATTAAAGAAGTTGGTAGGTACTATTCCATCTCTCTCAAGTATTGATTCAAGATGCCAGATGCTCTAACATGCTTTGAATCTGAAAACCGAATCTGTATCCATGGTTATGGAAAAATGTATTGAGATAGAGGCTCAGTTCAAAACTTTTTTTGTCAGCTATGAATACCACAAAAGATCTTGCAAGAGAATGAATAGTTGGTCGAGGAATACTGTAGAAGAGATGAGGCTCTTTGATTAATTCCAAGATAATGTTAAAGATGCTTTTGATATAGAAGATAGGAAGATAAATGAACTTACTTCTTCCTTTGAATAAAAGTTGACAGCTGAGAAGAATTTCTGGATTCAAGATGTCAGAGATCTGAATGTGAAGCTGAATTCTGTTTCTCTTAACTGGAAGTATGAAAGGGATCATCGGATGGAGTTTGGAGAGAAATTGTTAAAGCAAGAACAAATCTTGAAGGCTCAGGAAGAAAAGATTCAAGCCCAGGGAGAAAAGATTGAAGCTCAAAGTGCAAGAATAGTTGTGTTAGAGAAGAAATATGAGGAAGAACATAAAGACTGGAAAAAGATAAAGACAATTCTGAAGGGTCTCATGGCGAAGGAAAAAGATCCAAAATAGAAAAATCTGATCTTTTGTTGTATCTTAACTTCCTTGTTGTTGATCATTCAATCACAATGAAAATTGTGCTTGATAGTCTCTTTTGTTGTTGTTACTAATTTTTCAGGTACTTTGTTATATTTCCCATTCCCTTGAATTCTTTTTTCAAATCACAAAGGGGGAGATGGAAAATAACCCTAATAAAGGTGGAAAAGGAAAAAGAATCTAAATAAAGTGTGAGAAAGAAAAATAACTCTAATAGAGTTTATCTAAGGGGGAGTTTTTCATTAAAGAATTCATTCTTATTCTTAATGAGATGTCATTCTGGAAATCTAGAATACGATCCTTATAGTTTCTTTGCCTAAGGGGGAGTTATTGGTATTCATCAACATCCATAAGAAAAGGGAGATAAGCTTTAATGTTTTCTTTCTTCTTAGACTTTCTTTTTTGTAAGGATGTTTGTGCTTTCCATAAATGGAGAGATTGTTGAGTCAATAAGGGTTTCCTTATGAATTTTTCATTCCTTCTTGTTTTGAAAATCACAAACACCTTATCTTTAAAGAAAATCGCTTTTATAAGGAATATCTCTTTTATATGGAAAATTGCTTTTATAAGGAAAATCGCTTTTATAAAGAAAATTTCTTTTATAGGGAAATTTGCTTTTATAAGGAATGTCTGTTTTATAAGGAAGATCGCTTTTGTAAGAAAAATTATCCTTATAATATTTTTATCCATATATTTCTTAAGTATAAGACTCGGATTCATTTCTATATTCTCGGAATTGTTTGAAACTTTGATATGAAGCATTCTGTTTTAGGTTCCGAATTCTGGATGCGAACTGTAATGATGGTTCACTACGAATTCTGGATGAGAACTGTAATGAAGTTTCACCCTAAATTCCAGATGAGAACTGTAATGAAGTATCATTTCAAATTCCGGATACGAACTCTGATAAAGTTTTACTCCGAATTCTGGATACGAATTCTCATGATGTTCGACATCGAATTCCCATTACGAATTCTGATGAAGAATTCTCATTCCGAATTCTCATTTCGAGTTCACCTATTAAATAGAATCTGATCATCTTTTCTTTATACACTCCTAATTTATTTAAACTCTGAAAAATATTTTTGGTTAGACTCCGAACTTTCATTTGGCTTACACTTTTATAATTTTTCTACTCTTTGACATTTTGTTTACACTCCGAACCTTCACTCCAAACTTTTGAGTTAGACTTAAAACAATGTTGTACATTCTGTTTCACTTGTTTTGTTATAAAACGATGTCTTCTATTCTATAATAAACTAATCGTTGGCTAAGTTACACATGTACAGGTCCCTCCAACTTTTTAGGATAATATGACCGTTGGAATGGAGGTTGACCTTGTCTATAAATAAGATCTCTTTTGAAAGATCTCAAAACAACATAGAAGTTGATCGATCTAGAGACCACACGCTGCTAAGGTTATTTCTAGAGAGTAAAATCGTTTCATGCCTTGTGTGTACTGAACCGATCGTTCAGTTTTTTCTTTGTGCGACTCCGAATGTTGGTGATTACATTCGAGGACTTCCGGGGATTGGAAGACAGAGGTTCCTAATACCTTAAAGTTTGAGGGCTTCCTTACTGAGGATGTCATAGGTTTCCAACTACCTTGAAGTTTAGGGCTTATAGGGATAGAAAAACATAGACTCTGATCTTCATATCGAGGGCTTACCCTGGTGTGGGTAAGACGGAATTGTTTGAAAGTATAAATCAATAGACCTTTATCCAAGGTTGTTGGATACCCATCTCTTTGGGTTAAAAGTCTTATTTCCTGTTACTAGTATTTTTACTACTTGTTTGTTTCCACTGCATATTTTATTTTAAGGAAAGTATAACTTTCTTATACTTCCTTACATGTACATTGATAAATTTAGATTCTATACGCTTTAAGGTAGAATCTCATATTGCAATCATTAGTTAAGTTTCAATTTCCGGATCTATATTTCCGGAACCTACTTTCAGAATCTCTTTCCAGTTTTATGAAAATACATAGAAACTATTGTTTATAAATTCATTCCTTATTCCAAGTTCTCAATTGGTGTTAGAGGTGTTGTGAATCTGCTTAGTTTAACTTTTTTAATCTTAGAACTTTCCTTATCTACAGAAAACATAGTTATTCGTAATAAACTTTAAAGTTTCCAAAGAAAATTTGTAAAGTATACAATTCACCCCCCCATCTTGTATATTGAGCATCTACATCATTATTTCGATCCTACAATTTGGTTTGTGATAACTATAAGATAAATGCTATACATTCCATCCTTTCAAGAACTATTATTGTCTTATTTAGCTATGGATCTACAAATTCTTTCAAATCTGACTAATTTTTAAGGGTATCATAATGCCACCGAAACAATAAGATATTGACTATTTAGTAAAATCTCCTAATGGTAGGTTGATCACATCTAATTTATATAATTATTCTCCATTTTAGGATTGTGGGAATGTGCTACCTGAAAATATTGTAATTTTTTTTGGTTGATTTTGATATTATCTTAGTTATATATTGGATTTCACATTATAAAGCCTACATTAATTATTAAGGAGTGGAAGTTACATTTCATATTATATAATAACCTATAATCATCAATAAATGTGATGATAAACACACACTTTTAGGGATATACCTTCCATTTTAGGGTCTTAATTACCATTTAAAAGGGTTGTTTATGTCAGATGGTTAGGAAGAATCCTCACAACGATGTAATGAATAATTTTTATGGATTTTATCGATTTTCATTAAGAAGAGATCCCAATGATTTAACAAAAATGTGAATTTGATTACTAAATATTAGTCAAACATACTACCACTCCATTTTTAAAGACTCTCAATTAGATTTAACTGATTGAGTTGTAGGTATTGAAGAAGAGAATCAATAATATAATTGAAAATGGATTAATTTGGAAAAGTGTTCAACCTTGTGGTGAACCTATTTTTTATAAAAAATATTGATTGATGTAATAGGGAATTTATTCTCTAGTATCAAACATGATATGATCAAGAACATGTATCCTCAACCCAATATTGGAGACCAATCAAAAAACTATATGGAGCTCAATACCTTTTAATGAGTAACCATCATTATTTATTTCATCAATAATGGTTCATGACAGTGGATATAACCTAGTTGATTTTCCATAGAGGTAATATATAATCTGAATATATAGTAATGATGTATGTTCTTACATATAACCCCTCTATCTTGATGGATTTCATGAATAGAGCGTATATATATTACCTTTATCATTTAATGGTAGTCTTTATAGATGATATTCTAATCTATTCAAAGTGAAATGTAGAGCATGAAGAAGAATAAGAAATTATACTAAAGTCATAATGACTGGATAAATTAAAAAAAAATACAATGTCCGAATTTTGGCTGCCAGTTCATTTTTTGGTCTTCAAATCTCAAGATATAGAATATGCATAGATCCATCAAATATGAAGGAGATTGAAAACTGGATGTGACCATCCTTGGAAATTGAGTCCCTTAATTTTCTAGTATTATCTAGAAATTATTGATATTTTGCAAAGGATTCACCGTAACTATTTAATCCACTAACCTACAAAACATAGATGTTATCCATGTTCCCTAGGATAGATGAATTTGATTAAAATTTCAAGTAAATAAAGAGAAGACTAGTTAATGCACATGAACTCTATTTACCCAAGAGTGGAGATGTGTTTTTAATTTATATTGATGCATACATGACGGTATTGGGATGTGTTATTATGAAAAATGAAAATTTAATATCTTATACCTCATGAAAATGGATGATTCAAGTGGAAAAAGTACCCAATAAACAAATTTGAGTTAGTTGTAGTAATTTGGGAATAAATGATATGCTGGAATTATCTTTATGGAGAAAATATTGAGATATATACCAACTAAACTATATATTCATAGTGAATGATTTTAAAATAATCCAATGAAAATGGTTAAGGTGGTTAAATTTTATGAATATTAAATACATTTCCACCCTTGGGAAGTGAACAAGGTGGCAGATGCTTTGATTTAAAAGGGAAATGATATCTTATCCATAATGAGTATTATAAAATATCCAATATTTATATATTTTTAATGGATGGATCTCAATATACTGAATGAAATTGAAAAATCTTATCTCTCTTAATTAAATGTTCAAATATCTATCCTTGTGAATTATAAATAGGTTTAGAATAAATATGTAGTTCTAAAAAAGTTGGTTAGAAATGTTCTTGAGTTTTACCTTGATCATAATGGAATGATAAGTGTCAGCAGCCATGTATGAATTAAATCCTAACTAGATTTCAAGAATGAGTTCTTAGAGGAATCTCATAGTTATTCATTATATATTCATCTAGGAATTATGAAGTTTTATTGTGATTTAAATGAGTATTTATAGTGGGATGGGTTTAATATATATATCATAGAGTTTTTATATTTATTCTTGGTATGTTAGTATGTTTAGGATGAAAGAAAAAAGTCTAAGTGGATGTTACTTCCATTTCCCTTACCAGAATGGAAATTGGTAAACATCACCATGGATTTTGTCATTGGACTCCAAAAAATATATAATGGAATAGTTATATAAGGTTTTTAGTTAATCATAATACTAAGTAATCTCACTTTGTCTTTATAGTAGAATAATTATCTCTAGATCATCTTACTAGGATATACATTAATGAAGTAGTAAAGTTGCATGGATTATCATATTCTTTTGTGTCTGACCAGGATCTGATGATTACCTAAATGTTATAGTGATGTATTAAATAGGCTCTTGACATAAATTTGAATTTTAACACTATATATTATCTTCAAAAATATAGTCAGTCTGAGAGAAAATGTTAAACCTTAGAGGATATTTTGCATTCTTGATCATTGGATTTCAAAGGAGTTTGGGAACAACACCTTCCTCTAATTGTTTTTTATTATAAAAATAGATTTCACTCAAGAATTCATATTACTACTTATGAGTCCCTCAATGGACCAAATATATTTATCTAATGTTCTATAATTATGTTGGATGAAGAAAACATATTCAGACGTAAGATAGTGGATTAAATGACACAGATGGTTACATCCATTCTACAACATTGCGTATTCTATTTCTAAAACGAATTTTTATGTTTTGTTTCAACATTTTCATATGAGGAATTCATTGGACTTAGTGAGTTATGGGTGGAGCCCGATATATCTCTTTGATGCATAGGTAGGTCTCATGAGACCTACTAGTGTCTTGGAATAAGGCCTTGAAAAAATCATATTTCTAGTCTTGGCACGTGGCCTTGACTATGTGGTTCTGATATCTGACATTAAACATTCCATCATTATGAAATTAACTACTGATATTACATGTGATTTTTAACTAATAGAATATCCATGTGAATACGTAAATTGAATTGTTTGATATTTTCCTTTCTATATTATGGTGATGTTTAATTTTAAATGGCATTTGTTTTAGTTTTATACATTTCATTAAATGTTTATACTTATTTATGAAAGTTTCTTCTATATTGTTATCCGTATTGAAAATCTGAGGTCACCCCTTTCTATGTATTATTTTTCCTAGGATTGGAATAAGTATATTATGAATATCCTGCAAGGATATACTAATGGATATGAATGTGGTAAATGGATACAATGTTGTTTTTGTATTTCATTTTATAATGTAATGTAGTGTTCATGAATGTAAACTATTTTCCAAGACAGCTAAACTGATCAGTCCTTCAGGACATGTTTCCTTTTAATCAAGCCAATGTATAAAAATAATGCACTGACTCTAGGTAACTGGGGTTGGGGTGCTACAACCCATGACTCTTAGTACTAATAAAACTGTGATATATTATTAGTATATTTATTTTAAATTGACAGTTATAACCTATCTGTTGAACATTGTGATGTGAAAAGTAAGAACCAATTTTTAAATATTAATTTTAATGTTATTAAATAAATAAACATGTAGATAATATAATATATAATTTATCTTAATGTCTATACTTTTCAAAAATATTTTCTACCCATTAAAAATATGTATTTTTGTGATCCTTAATAATTTTTTTCACTTTTAAATAATTAATTTTATAAAATAAATATCATTTCTTGAATCATAATTTCATAATTATTATAGCGTTAAATTTATAGATTTTTTAGAAATGATTCATTTTTTATGAATAATGATAAATATAAAAAATTACATTGAAACATCCCTTTTTTAGAAATTATTAGTAATTATAAATTATATTTTAATTTGTTTTTAAAGAAAAATTAGTTCAATTTTAAATCCAGTAATATATTTTAGGCCATTGAAATCAATTTCATATTGAATTTTATAAAAAAAATTAGAAACTTTTGAACATTTTCACATTAAAAACGTGTTTTCTCATTATGAATGTGAGATTATGTTTTAAATAAAATTTACCCCTTATGTGCATAGAATTTATAAAAATTGATTCCATATATGGAATTAGAATAATTTAAATTATCTAATATTTTCAACATAATTTTTTTTATCAAAATGCTAATTAAAAATTGGAATACTATTCATTATGGTTAAGTTAAAAATCGATTTAATGCGGGTTAAACTAAAAACATTAGGGTCCAAATTGACCAAAAACATGATAAAGACCCATATATTTTTACCTATTTCGACCATATCAAAAATATTATCAAAATTAATCAATTATAGATCTTTTTGTAATGAATAAAAATAAGGGTATAATTATTTCATTCAAAATAATTTCTGGTGGGATACTATCCTCACATATAAAATGCCACCCCTTATACTCTCTTCATCAAACCATTAAACCATTTTGGATTGGAAAATATCTGCCCAAATAATTTCCAAAATTACATTTTATCATCATGGAATTCTTATTTTTTATATAAATCAAACCATGTAAGTCTTTTGGTGTGAACTTATGTAGGATACCCGAAGAAGAGGTAACATTCATCCATGAGAGTTTTGTTTTATTTCATTTTTCACGTAATTAATTTATTATTATACCGTGAGGATGTATTAAACCATATATGTTACATATAACTGATTTTTCTATGATTACATCATTATCTAAAACCATATTCACATCCTTAATATGGTTTAAAAAATCATTATTTTTGTTTATAATGGACTATCACCTCGCAAAATTATGTCATTCATTTTTCCATTTTAGCCTCTCAAGGATAGAAATAATGATTATTTTTTATTTATAATTTATATTAATAATATTATTATTCTTATGGAATCCTAATATCACACATTCAATTATATTCTCAATTTTGTGTGAATACGAAATCATCATTCATGTTTATGTCACACTGCCACCAAACAAAGAGAAGTGATTTGTTCACACTTTATATAGATGATAATAAGGTTGGTTTTAATGAAAATATGATATATATATATTACATAGAATTATTATTTAATGATAATATATCAATAAATTTCTTTATTTATATCCAACGAAAAAAATTGGAACATTATTCAGGTGTATGGATTAATTACCGTCACCATGAATGATGTATTTTACTTTCTATTACTAACATTTATGGGGTACTATAAAAACATAAATATTAAATTTATGTAATATATTTTTCATGGTTAATATTACATAAATTATTAAATCATGATTAATATAATAGAACAAACAATTTACAAATCCAAAAATATATAAAAACAAAATCAGTTATTACCCAAAAAGTTACATTAACATGGAATTGTTAATAAACGTGTAATAAATTGTAATAAGAAAATTATAAATGGAATGATATATATAAATATTTTTCTATAATAGATGAATGAAAATTTTTATATATCCTACAAATGTTTTCAATCTTTACGAAGAAATTCAATACATAAGGTAATAGTTTGTTTTCTCAATTTTCCTTCTTTGAGAACTATGTTATGTTTTGCACCTATATTCTATCATGAGGTGTATATATAGATAATTAGACATGTAATGACATGAATTTATTAATACTAATGATATTTTAAGATTCATCTATTATTATTTCTTCATGGCGATTATAAATCAAGGTTACCGAAGTGTCAATGATTTTTAGATAAAATCTCATCATTTATTGAGATTGTTTGTGATTATGTTTCCATTGATAAAATAATAGTATCTATATCACAATGAAATCCATAAATTTATTATCCTATATTTTTTCATGCTATTTTATTGTAATAGTACCATTTTACCAATCTGTTTTACTGAAGAATATTTAGAAACGTTTTTTCATGAAAATATAACTTTTTTTACTCTTCAGTCGGAAATAACTATTCATAAAAAACATTTTAATAATTTATTTCAAAAATATTAAATTATAATTATATCATTTTAATAATATTAATTTTACCAATGTTTTAAATTTAAATTTCATTTATAGGTATCTTCTTGTCATTTTCTAAACAATTCATATTTTTTATTTAAAGAATACATCAAATGAATATTTGTTTTAACATATTTGGATTGAAAATGAATTCCCATAATCATGAACATTATTTTCCATGATACACCCATTATAATGGTTCATTGTTATTTTAAATGTACAAATTTCAATAATTTCATTATTTTCAAAACTTTTTTCTCAAAGAATAAAATATATTTTCTTCATGAAATGTTTTAAATGATTGATAAAATATTTTTCCATATAAGATGACACATATTGATGTGACTTATGACATACTAAGGATATGATCCCAGTATATCATTATTATTATTTCCTTTAATTTTGAATGTCTATGATGTCCTAATTTTTTTAAAACCTTTTTATCTTCCAGGGGTTTTACCATGAAAACATTCTTCTGAAACCAAATTTTTATTGCACGGGTTATGCAATGAAGAAATGATGAACTGATTATGAAACATGTTCCTTTTCCATAGGTTATGATAAAATTAAACGTTTGTGAAACCCATTTCTTTTCATTTTTTATTATATGATTAAGTTGTTATGGTATTTTCAAACACATATCTTTTATTTTTCATTTTCTGATGGATGTGACTTATATCTCTCTATAATTCATTGTGTATTGATAAATGTTCATTTATCTCATAGAGTTTAGTGGTGGTCAAACTTTGAATGAAAGTGAGTTAGCGCATGTGGTTCTCCCAAGCTCACAAAGGATGGTACACTGATGGTTATCCAAATACAGAAATATGGTACAAAATAGGTTATCCCATGACTAATGTAGGTACACAGGTGGTTTTCAATAGCCTAGCATGTTAAAAATGTATTGTTGGGTATCCTTGATATACCATTTTCTATACCTATTTGTATTCTATAGAACAAGTTCTTATTAAAATGTTATTCTCTTATAGATAATTTTCATTTATTTCATTATGTTTCTTATCTTATAAAATTAAAATATTTATGTCGTTACTCTTGATTCTAGTCTTTTATATATAGGGTATGATTTCCATATGTTTTACGGTTTTTTATAACCCTTTTTTAATATTATTCTAACATATCTCTCATGATTATTCTTACTGAACATATAAACTCACTGTTTGATATATTTAATTTCTATTTGTTATGAATACATGTATTCTGTATGTTTTTATAAGAAGTTTGATAGAATTTAAGATCATATTGTGATCATATCTCACATATTTCAGACTAAAAATTAAATGTTTATTATCATCACACATTAAGAAAAAAGTGAAAACCCAAAATCTTCAAATAAAACATACATTAAAAAAACAAAAAATAATTTCAAAAAACAAAAACCAATTGGAATCATTTTCCATTAATAGTTTCTAGGATAAATTAGTTACATGAATTTATGGATCATCCTTTACAAGGCCATCAATGTTATAAGAAATCTTGTCAAAAGTTTGGTTGTACTCTTCTCTATTGATCATCCCTTCATTAAATCCTCATATTACTATTTTATCCTATGTGTTATTCCATGAAATCTTATCACTGTTAGTTCCACCAAAATCAATTTTTCCATTATCTTGTCATCTTTTTCATTATTGGAATTAATGAGATGAAACTACACTATCATTTATTCATTCGAATTGAAAATTTTCTCTAGATCTACTGCACCCTTTGTGAAATCCCCTTAGTAATGTCCGATCAGTTCACCCTTAATGGGAGTGTCCACATGAGGTGTAGCCTCACCCTGGTCAGATGTGACCTCATTGGAAGAGGTATTAACCACCATTGATCCTTCCTAATTTTTATTAATAGACTCCAACAGATCTTCTTCTTGTTCAAGGCCCTCCAATTCATCATATATCAAAGCAGTCATTGTCAAATTCTTGGGAACACTATCTATTTCAATTACTTTCAAACTATTGGAAACTATAATTTCCATTGAAAGTGGTAAATAATAATATTCCATTCATCCATTTTATTTTTTTTCTTTAGATGTGTATATAGCTCCCTGAATCCTGGTTGAATATCTAGACCTACCTCTTGCTTTGATTTTGTATCTAAATACCTTGAATTTCTTCTGTACAATCACCAATAAAATGAATGGGAGCCCCACCACTAGTTTCTTCCCCTATGATATAATGTTCTTCCTTAGAATAATATTCATGAGAATCTCCATGAATCTATTTAGTCCCTTTTATATCCAATCATTTAATGTGGATTCCATGATTATTTGCTGGAAAGTATTTGTTATGTCTTGACCTTTTCAACACTACACCTCCTGAATCCCACTCTTGAACATTACTAGATGATGTATTGTTATCCCAAAATGCATTAGACATCCCTATATGTCCAATACACATAGGATCATTCCCCTATGACCCCTTTATTTCAATGATTCAATTTCCATACTACATGATCTCTGACTAAGATGTAACCCTAGGATCCAATGGACCTCCCTTGATAGATACTTGCATAGTTGGCTTGGGATCACATAGATCCTACCTCAAGTGATAGAAAATATTAGACACCATTGTGACATCCTCATATATCCCAATTTCAATACCTTTCCACTAGATGGTTCCAAATAAACTTTTTTTTATGCATTAATGATACCAATAGTACTAAAATATTATGGTCCTTAGGAATTTGTTAGATAAATTTCATGAATATTCAACAAACAAATGATGTAAAATATATATACAAAAATAATGGGTTTTTATAGTTTATATAAGAGGATATGTTTAATTATCCTTTGGATACTAGAATGAGAAAACCTTTGTGGTGTTCCTAATTAAATTTTGATGAAAATAATTTTGTATGAGTAAATGTATTGGATAATGTTCGAGTATATTGATAAAGGATAGAACGATTATTTTTCTAGAAATTTCATATATGTCTGGATACTACAAGTGAATGTGGCTTTAGAAAATACGTACCAATTGGTAATTACTCAGAAAAGTCAACATTGATCTAGAATTGATATTCACCTGGTGAATGAAAATGGTATTTGCTTCACAAAAGGTTTCACACTCCCAAGGTATACTCTATATAAATCTAAAAACACTTTATAATCATTTGTGGAGGATAAAAATAGATGATGACAATGAATGACCTAGGATAAACCTAAGGTGTCATTAATTAAAAATAGGGTGTCGTGATATTGACCTACTATAAGTGATTTTAATTATAATGTTGTTCTCCATCATGATTATTGTTTCATAAAGTATTCTTTTCAGTTTTATTCATTTTTAGAAACCTAAAAGAACCATATTAATGGTGAGTGTATTGAATAATGTGAAAACAATCATCCTAATCATTTGAATTGTATGGGATCCAGAATAAGAAATTCTATATCTATTCTCACACAACTTACTCAATATATGAATCATACTAAACTTATAAATGAGAAAAATAGGGAAAATGTTCTTCTCAATCCATCTTGTTGTAATGTTTTCCTTCTTTTAGTGGGCCTTATAATCCCCTAGTTTATGAACAATACATCGCTACCAAGAAAATTTATTTTTCATTATATTGTGTGCATAACATGAAAAAATCATTAGGTTATCTTCTACTTGGATAGTTAAGTGCATTAACGGTGGATTCTTATTAAGAATACAAGGGAACAAGGTGAAATTGAATCCATGGATTACGATGTGTTAAGAAAATTATTTTCCTTTAAGAAAATTATTATTATTCTAAATACGAATATAGATTATGTATTCCTATATCTAAAAAAAGATGATGAAATTTTTGGGACCTATGACAAAAATATTACAGGGCATGGGAGGTATACTTATGGAATTATCATCCAACACGAAATTAAGGTTGATCGATTCATCAGTGGCATATAAATGTGTCTCTGAAGAGAATAATCCATAAAAACCATATTAATGATGATATTATTTAATGTAAAATACAGGAGGAAATGGATGTCCAAATTTCTAATGAATTACATGGTTTGATAGGAAGATAATAATGGAATTCAGAGAAAAATCATGAATCCATATAGAGAAGAAGATGAGCATTCCTTTATGATAAATGCATGGGAATAAGACTGTATGAAATTATTATAATGGGAATTCTAAATTTTCAAATAGTATAAGGGAAGGTCATTGGGAAATTTATTTCTGAAGTGATGGGAAGAATTTAGAAAATTATGAAAATTTGACAAAATATGCATAGATTGCACCACCCAAACTCTATTGTTTCAAATACAAGGAATTTTGTAATTATGAAAACATGTTCCTAAATATGAGGGTTAATGAAGGTGATCAATGCTAGTATCCTCTAAAACTAAGGTACAAGATGAAATATCATACGATCACTATTTCTGATGAAGGGTGAAATAACAACATTGTGAAAGGTATAATAACCATCCACTCTGAAACTAAAAAGGTATTATTTGACTCCTTATCTATACATTATTTTATATAAGATGAATTTTTGAATGGGATCTAGATGCCATTAGAACAATTAGATGTAGAATTATTCGTGAAACCCCCTAATGGTATTATGATTGCATCTTAAGTATATTATTCTTATATGGTAATTTTTTTGGAATATACTTCCTAAAAATCTTATCATTAATCCCCTAGTTAATTTTGATGTTATCATACTCATAGATTGTATTTGTATACATAAATCCAAAATAAATATCAAGAAAAGGAAGTTACATTATATATTCTTGACCAAACTATGAGTTTTTGTTAATAATAAGATATGTATGAACTTATGATGGAGATTAAATCCATTTTATGGGTCTTAATTCCCATTCTGCAGGGGGTTTTAAAAATATTTAGAGATAAACATGACATCAATGGCCTGAATATTGTTAAATGATTAGTTGGTGTTTTCAAGAATATATTCCTAGTATTCCACCAAAACACGATGTTGATCTCTCAATAAAAATCATGTGTGGTGGCACAATAATTTCAAATACTCCCTATATAATGGACCCTATTTAGTTATAGAAATTGATTAAAAACACCCAGAAAACCATGACAAGGGATTCAATCATCCATGTTTATCACTATGGGGGTCACCTATTTTTTCCTAAAAATAAATATGCTATTATTTTAGAATAGATAGATTTTTGGGATTTGAATAAGATCACGATCAAGAAAAGTAGCATATACCTTGTATTGTTGACTGATTCCATCAATTGTGTGGAGTTCAATACTTTTCCATGATTGATCTTCATTCAGGATTTCATCAATTAAGAGTCGTGAAGGATGATATTCCCCATATGTCATTCCATATGATTCATGAACGCTATGAATAAATAATAATGAAATTAATTCAAACTAATGTCTCCATATCTTCATCGATTTAATGAATAGAGACATTAAAATTTACCTTGATCGGTTTGTGGTAGTCATTATAGACGATATTATTTTTTATTTAATAATCATGAAAGTGCATAATGGTTACATGATAATTGTACTGAAGACCTTAAGGAAGGACAAACAAGATTAAAAGTTTATAAATTGGGTATTTTGGATTTATATGGTGTAGTTTTTTGTTTACATAATCTCAAGAGAGGGTATATTGGTTGATCCATCAAAGGCTGAGTCTATTTAGTGTTGGAAAAGACTAACTATGGTGAATGTGATAAATAAATCTCCTAGTGTAGTGGGATATTATTGGCTAATTTTTTATGATTTTTCATGAATATATAATCCACTAACCATGCTAACTTATAAGGTTACAATGTTCTTCTAGAAATTGGAAAGTGACAAAAATTTCATCGAATTGATGATAATATTAGTCTACACACATGTTATTTCTTAATTCTATTGTCGTGCATGGTTTTAAATATATAGTTATACAAATAACAAGGTATTGGTATGTATTCTTGTGTAGAATGAAATGGTTATAGATTATACCTCATTACAATAAATGAATCATGAGAAAAATTAACGAACTCATGATTTGGTGTTAGTTATGGTATTATTTTTAGTATTGATTTGGAAATTATATTTCTGGATAAAGTGTGGGATATCTATTGTTCAAAAAATTTTAACGAATATATTTACACAAAAGGACTTGAATATTCATCAAAAAGTGGATAGAGTTTATTAATGATTATGATAGAAAAATATATTACTTCCATGGGAATAAGGTGTTCGATACATTATGTCTAAAGGACCATTCTAGATTATTAATGATAAGAATAATATAATAATAACTATTCATTAATTTGGAAAGGATGGGTGGTTAAATCCTAATGGGATGAGAAAAATATTATATTTCTCAATTGAATGTTCAAACATCTTTCCATGTAATGTTTAAAGGGGTTCTAAAGGAAGATGTATAGAAATAAATAAATTTTTGGAATCTTCCTAACTATAACCGTAATCAAAATGTAATGATTCGTTTTAGAAACCACGTATATGTTCCATCCAACCTATATTATAAGAATGGGTTATTAGAGGAATCTCATACTTCTCCACTATCTATTCATATGAGAAGAAGAGTGATGTGTACATATAATAAATAGTATTTATTGAGGTATTTAATGAAGATAGATATTCTAAACCTTGTATCTCAATGCATGTTATATCCAAAAGCAATGTATGAAACACAAAAGTCTAAGGGGATATTATATCTATTATTCATACAGAATGTAAATGGGAAAACATCACCAGAAATTTTTTCATTGGACTCCCCAAACAATCTAAAAGGAATAATATTATACGGGTTATGGTTGATCAACATAGTAATTTATCACACTTTATTTCAATCCAAGAATTATTCTCTCTATTTAAATATTCCATGATATAAATTAAAAAAGTGGTCAAGTTGTATAGAGTACCACATTCTATTATATTTGATCACGATATGGGGTTCACCTAAATGTTATAGTGAACACTTCATCATGGTCAAGATGTAGTGTTATTGTTTCTAATGCTTTCAACGAGGTGCGCACATCCATCCATTTCGGATGACGAAGATGCACTAATTGCGGCCCTGCATTCCTGATTTTCAAAGGTAGGATACATCCATATCTTTTTCAGGAACGATTACTACTTGATGGAAATAGGATGATTGGATGTCGATTCATCTTTCTGCATATTCCTCCTTGGAACTCATCCACTAGATCAGGTCTCAGTTATAGATTATTTCGTTGTTTGTGAAACTATTCCCAATGCCATATCTTCATGGATTCCAGTTAATTACACTACTTTTGTCAGGATATTCTAATGGGTCCAGTCAGGGAAGCAACCTTCGATTGGGGGATTAGTCATGTTGGAAATCATTAGAGGGTATGGATGGTGGAACACTGTCACATCTTGGATTCATACCCTTAATATTGGGCTTCTTGAGGTCGTGGAATCTTGAGGAATCCCACATCAATTCCTGGGAACTATATACCTTATTCAGGTCACTAAGGTTCTCCCCAGCTTCCCATATTTGACATTGGGTATGCCGCGAGTTTAACTTCTAGGGAATATGGATCAGACTGATCGGAACACTAAATGGAGTGGATCAAATGGGTGCAACCCACGGAGGGTACACTAATGCTGTGACTAAATATGTGGTTAGTTTCCCGATTGCTGCTTAGAGTAGAACAGTGGTGAATTGGCATGATCCCACCGGGATGTGGTGGCCTAGGTAAGAATAATGATGGTTAATGGATAGTGATGTGGAGTAGATGAATAGTGATATGGATTTGACTCGGGGCGACAATGATGTTGGGATTGAGCCTTGAAGAGACTTACTATGTATCCCTATGGAAAGTAATCAAAGTCAACATTGTTCAGGATGGGGTATAGGATCAAGGCATGCGCAGAGGACAATGACCTGATGACTTACTGAGGCTTACGTGTGGTTAGTTGCCCGAGGTTGGACTGACGCCACTGGGACAGACCTGAGATAGAGGTCCCATCAAAAGGGATGACAACGTATTAACATTGGGTTGGGGTTGACAATGACTTACCACTGATTGGGCATGATAATAGATCATCGCTAATTGGGGAACCCAATGGTTTACAATCGATTGGTGTTGAAAATGGATTACCAATGATTTGGGAACAGAATGTCTTACCAGCGATTTGGATTGACAATGACTTACCCCTGATTGGGGTTGAACCACTGGAAGGCTTCCTACGTACCCTACCTTGGAGACATGGATCAAGTCCCACGTTGTTTGTGTTGGAAGAAAAGGGATGTACAGTTTAACATCATGTGGGGTGAGGGTGGACCGATGTGAAGTGGTTGGGAGCGATGGGTGTGTTGGGCTTCAAATTCATGGAGGCTTCCTATGTACCTTTCCGCGGAAAGGATCAATGTACGCATAGTTCATTATGGGATTTTTTGAAACGACGTGAATGGGGTTGGGATCAATAGGTGTTGGGATTGAACCTTGTGGAGGCTTCCTATGTACCCTACCATGTAAAGGATCAATGACCCTGTAGTTTAGGAGATGTGTTGGTGAACTGACATGATGGGGGTCAGGACCAATGGTTTTTGGGCTTCAACCTCTAGGAGGATTCCTATGTACCATGCCTCGGCAGGGATGAAATTCGACGTAGTTCCGAATGGTGTTTGGGGCTTACACTCTAGGCTGCCGAGACAGTATGTCGTGGTCAGTGTTTACTCTAAGCCCACGTGAGTCATGCTCGGTGTCATAAACAAGATGTAGTAAAGACCAAATAATCATGTCATGGAAGATGCATCTATGGGAAGTGAAGAGGGGATTACACTTGGTTAGAATCCTTAAGTGGAGATAGGGACTTACACATGGTTAGGAGCCCTGTGAGGAAACATCAGCTTATGCATGGTTAACATCCTAGATAGGAAACAAGGGCTTATGCATTAATTTTATCCCAAGGAGATGGAGATTGGGATTTACTCTATGATGGAGGCCCGAGTGGTGACAAAGACCAATGGGAGAGGTATTTTGAACAAAAGAAATAGGTATTTTGGTGCCCATACCCCTATGGTATTTGGCACTGAAGAAGAAAGTAGGAGCAGAGGTGCTACCTCGTACAAGAAATGATATGTGCTTACACCAAGGTGGTTGTCCTTCCCATGTGGACAGATGCCGCTCCAGCAAAGAGGATCTCATTCCATGTGAGGAAGATATCACTCTCATATAGATGAGCGGATGTAGAGAATGTCCGAGATTGGGGAAACTACGTATGATGCACTAGGTGAGGTCATAGTTTAGCATCATGTTATGAGGATGATGGTGCTTGGGAGTTTAACATCCTATAGCTCGGATGATCCGGTTTCACTCCGCACCCCTAGGATGTACATAAATAATATCGACCCACCCTTGAGGAAGGGAATTCATCATTAATGTCATGGGGAGGGGGTGGTTCTTCCCTTTGGGGATCTCATTACTTCACGAAGGCCCGTGGGCTTCGTGAAGGGAATTCCTCATTGAGGAGGGGTTGAATTCAACCAAATGGAATGGCACTTCAGGATGGTAAATTACCTTGAAGAGATATTGGTTCGTAGATCATAAATTGGTTCGCCATTTGAGAGCTATTAAGGTGAAAGGTCAAAGGATCCATCTTATGGGATCGAGGGGAGCCCAGTATTTGTAGGAAATAGGCGCCACAAATCAGAGCTTTCAGGGTGATGAGACACGTGGAATTATGTCGTAACTGCAGAAACTCCCACCTCCTTGCTCTGTGGAAGCTTCACAAATGTCAAAGGGTTCTCGGAGTCTCCCGCCTCCTTCCTCCACTGCGGCTTCACAAACGTCAAAAAAAGTTCATGGAGCCTCCCACACCCTTACTCCAGAGTGGATTCACAACCGTCAAAAGGGTTCTCAGAGCCTCATGCATCCTTGTTTTGTGGGAGATTCCAAACATAAACTATGTTCATGAAGCCTCCTGCCTCCTTTCTATATGGAATCTTCACAGAGGGGGGAGCTTCACATGAGCCGCGGTGTTGAGTTGATCTAAGAAAAATCATTGCGAGCCCATCCCAAAGTCCTTTTGTTTTATTACTCATCCCAAATTTTGCTGCCAAAAAATCCCCCCCTGGACTTGGAGTTTAGTAGAAAGAGAGGGTCAAATCAAGTGGTTAATCACCGAAACACATTGGATAATCACGAAGAGGTCTTACAAAGGGGGCTCACAATGGAGGCTCGTGAGGTGGAGGGAAGGTGTGTGGGCCGAGTGACTAGCGATTCTCATCATGGTTGGATGCACCACGAATCACAAGGGGTTATCTCCTATAAATAGGGGGCAGAAATATATTTCTTCCTTTCTCATCTCTGTATTTTAGATTTTATCTCCCTCGATTCATGATGATCTTCATACTCTGTGAATCCTCTCTGTGAATCGGGCCTTCGTCTTCACGGCGCACATCGAGTTTTTGACATCACGAAGGTGCACTCTGCGGATTGTGTCTGAAGGCTGGGGCATGGGTCTTCAACTTCATTGTTGGGACCAAGATCTGTGAATGGTCATTGCAAATGAGCTCTGCGAACGTATTCACAAAAGATCTCCTCAAACGGTCTTCGTGAACCAAAAACAAAAATTTCCAAACCCCAAAAACTGAATGGCTCACCAAGAGGCTACCAGGGGGTCCATGAAGATGCTTCCTGAAGGAAGGAGATGGTAGATAGTTGGGTTATAGGGGAGATTTTCTGAAGCCATTCCTACTATAACACACTGGTGGAACTACTGTCAGAAATCCAGAATGACTATTCAATATGCAGGAGGCTGCCTCCGTATAGATTTGGACATAGGGATGACGTCTTCATCTACGAAGCATATAGTGACGAACCAACATACTGGTTCAATAACATGCCATGTTGGTGCCAGTAGTTCAGGGTGGGTAACGACCATGCCCGGTAGCACTTCACACCTGTCAACGCGGATTGTCTGTACAATAATATGAACAAAGTTGATGAGAAGGAATTGTACCTAGAGACATCAACCACATTGTTCCGTACTATCTTGAAGGCAACCCTGAGGAACCTGGAAAAGTGGTGGTTCGACGAGTGGGATCTGCGCCAGGGCGGCAACATCACATACGACTAGGCCTAGGCCTACTGAGTAGGTGCCTCATGTGAGGAATTATATGTAGAGCTGAGAAGAGTGGCAATGTATGAGATGGCTTGGTCCTCCCAATTACATATCTATCAGCCGAATCAACTGATGTCAGATTTGCAGAAAAGATGGACATTGAGAACTAATACATTCCACTTTCACCATTGAGAGGTTGTCATCAGTTAATGGGACCTACATCCGATCTTAGGGTCCCAATACTAGGGGTAATGTATGATGAGTTCATCACTATTATTGGTGATTGGGAGGATATGAAGAACATTCCACAGTTGGCGATGATGTTAATGATCCTAGAGTCGGGAGAGGACAAGCAGTTACTAAGATACGAACAGTTCAAACGATGGTTTAAAGAGTTCTTGAACATCCCAAAAATAGGCAGTTCCCTATGAGGCCTCAGACAAGCTCGAAGGGGGATCAATGAGGCAAGGAGGACTCGTAATGGAAGATCATAGAGGATATCCAGTGGATGATGTGGGGATTCAGTGTCCGTACTGAGCATTAACCAGTAGTCAAGTTGGCTGCATTCATTATGGAGCTCATCAAAGGTTGGATCCTGTCGGTGAGAGACACAAACATGGGAATTTGACCGAGAATGTTTATCATGGTCTCCATGAAGGAAAAAGGAGGATGAGTCGACCTAGAGATTCTGATGCACTCCAAGAAATACAAGACGTTGTGGAATATTACTGTGGGGAAGAAGACACAGAGAATATGCGGGCCATTCCAACACCTATATGGCTGGATTTTGGAACACATCAGCAGGGTTTATGAATAATTTTACCACATATCCATCCCTAGATTGAACTTCCTGTCATCCATTATGAATGATGTGGGGCGATTTTAGGCCATGCTGACCGTGCCGGCGGTACTGAAATGGGTCTAGAAGGTAGATGAGTTCAATATCCACCTGTTACCATTTCCAATAGGTGTGTTCACTGATGAAAGTCAGGGAACATAATAGTATCGGTCCTACCTCCTCACCTTTCTAGGTGGTGCCCTATTGGCGCGGGTGGACCGTGAGTCCCTATGTGAGCCGTACACCCCGCACCAATTTGGAAGGAATTTTTTGTGCATGCAGTGACTGACCCCATGGGTCTATTTTGGGGTGCACTATGAGGACCGCCCATGCGTGATGTGGTAGATGTGGCTCATGTTCACATGGGATGGTGGGAAGATGCAGAATATGCGTCCTCCACCCACAACCGTCATCAGACTACTAAAGGAGTACTTCAAAAGCTGGGAGGTGGTCTACCCTAGAGAGATGCCAAAGCAGCCAACCATTTGTTCCAAAAATGGGGTGCCTCCCATTCCTCGAGGTCGGGGCTGGATGGTCACGAGGACATCTCATGGTGGCATGGGCAGCCTTGGCATGGTTGGTTGTTATTCGCAGCAGCACCCTTCCCACAAGAATTTTGATGGTCATGGAAGTAGATGCCCCAACTGACCAGGCTGCAGCCCTCCCGATCACTGGTGGGACCTTTAGCAGGACAGATCCTGAGATCAATGGGGTGGGATATGTAGACGAAGAATTATCGGACAATACAAGTCCTTCCATTCCTGATCAAACACCAGATGTAGACCATACTGACGAGTTATTGGGGGCGTTCCCTACGTATGACCCACCCACCCTACAGACTGTGATAAGACGACCAATAATGAAGATGATAGCAAAATAGTCTGTCGCTGGTCATTTATTCTAATCAAGAGATACATCGGTGACACCCCTCTAGAACAATGGTTAGACCACATTGTGAGACTTCATTCGTAGCTGTGTGAATTGTGCGCTGGGGGTGTGGATGCCCAGCATCCCCACATGCCAATTTGAGATCTCATGACGGAGATATTTGGGGAAAATTATTGTGGCCTTAGTGTTGGTTGAAAGTGGAAAAAAGAGGTGAACATCAAGAGGCACAAGGAAGCTAAAAATAAGATTCAGTGGCTGCATGTTCAGATTGGTGATCATTATTCTTTCCTCAACATGCTATCAGAGAATATATCATAGCTAAAGGCCCAGCTGGTAGAGGCTGAAAGGTGCATGAGGCAAGCCTCCAAGGAGATGACTGTCATCCAAACCAGTGAGGAGTAGGATAGGATCACGGCTAACTAACAATGCCCCATTGAAAATGAGGAGGAGTGGGAACTGAACAGGTGATAGTCAACCATGGATACCACAAGCCAGAGGGTGGCGGAGCTGCAATGCTCTTTTGACTGGGGAAACCCATCCATGGGAGTGGTCAATCCTCAGGTACTGTGATGCATTTATCTTTTGAATGCACTTTCATGTTTTTATTATTTATTGTAGTTACATGCATGAGTCATATTTTTTGTTTTTTTGTCTATATAACTTCCATTACAATCATGGAACATCCAGCGATCAGTCCCTATGCTCATGTGGGTCGGACCTGAGGTGAGAAACAAGGGATGACCACCTTGTCATTAAATCTTAATATAAGAGTGAAATCCAAGCTTCGAGCATCCGGGGTTTGAACAACCAATTCAAATTTCTAGGAAGATAGGCAGATGCCCAACCGGAGAACAAATATCTGAGAACAATCAATATGTCATCTTCATAATGTACTCTAGTGCACGAGCGGGGTAATTTTAGGGGAATTTGGAAATAATGCGAACCTAGGGGAGTGGAAAGTGTGAATCATGATACCCATGATTCAGAACACTATGGGGTTGAGTCACAATGAAGGATAACCATTGACTGTGTTCGAAACACAGTATCCTTATTGCATTATCCTGAAATGGAGATAACAAACGAGGGATGACCGTTGACCATGTTCAAAACATAGGCCTGACTCAAAATGCTACCCATTAGTCTTCTAGAATGTTGGACCATGACAATAGGTGGTACATATGCCGATCACCAATAATTTTTGGGGGTTCTTTTATATTTAAAAGAGGGAGAGAGTCAGAATGAAGGGCATGAAAATCATGGAGTGTGGAGTGATAGGTTGTTCGGATAGAGTCTAATATTATTGAAATCACGCCACCATGGTGGAATCACATTAGGTGGGTGTATCTATCTGATCAGGGATCAAACAAACATTCGAACAGGACCTCTATGGTAAGGACCTAGAATGATCTTTAGTGTTATTTCATACCAACAAGGATGATAGACACTTATATTAAATGTCATACGATGAGGATGATGCACATAGTTTATAGGTCAAACATCGGGGACTGGGATGGGGCTTATGGGGCGAGAA
Organism: Viscum album; assembly: GCA_963277665.1. Classification (NCBI taxonomy): domain Eukaryota; kingdom Viridiplantae; phylum Streptophyta; class Magnoliopsida; order Santalales; family Viscaceae; genus Viscum; species Viscum album. The sequence goes on along the minus strand of OY728122.1, from coordinate 809,640,200 downwards.
GGGTCAATGACCCTAGGGTTGGGCCCAAGGAAAAACACCTGGGTGTCGCAATGTATCCCATAATTATGTGAATCTATCCAAACATATTTCTTATTCACTACATGGCTGAAGGCAAACATAGACAGGGTAAATCCTCTCTGGAAAGTGATCTGGTGCATTCCATGACTAACATGGGTCATCCTGTACTTGTTCATTGTAGAAATGTAGTTTAGTGTCATGCGTTGTGGAAATATGGTCTCGTGTAGTTTAACATCATACTATAGGATGAGGAGTTAAGGTGACGATCCTAGGAAGGGATCACATGATTCGGTAGCCATAAACCTGACGTGAATGGGGATGTTAGAAGTCCATAATAAACCATGAATCATTGGATGAATTTCTTTCATGTTGAGGGACCAAAAGTGAAAGATAGGTTGTGCCAGAAGCAATGTTTCAGGACATTACTATGTACCCCATTAGGATGTGAATCAACCCACACATAGTTCTGAGAGTGCAGTTTAACGTCAAGCAGGATGATGAAAGACATGTGTGATAGGGCTACGCTAGTACACGTCCAACCAAAACTACTAATCTTGTGTGAGTCATGGTCAATGGGGGAAATAAGAAGTAGTGATGAGACATCCCTAGTACTGGGAGGCAACAAATAGGGGTTGCGGGATGATAGTTTAATAAAGTATTCATGATGTTGGCTTGCCTACTTAATGAACCTAGATGCACGAAGTGGTAAAGTAGGTATGTTTGAATTCCACTTAATCATAAGAAAGTGGAAAAAATGTTAACAATGATGCTCCAAATATGGGCCACAATGATAGTGGAGTGAAGATAGCTGATAACTATTGACTGTGTTCGAAACACAATATCAATATCATGTTATCCTGGAATGGGGATAGCCAAATGGGGGTCGACAATAGACCATTTTCGAAACACAGTTCCTATCCTAAATTTCCTCTGAGGTCCTTATGAAAATTTTCCTCAGATGATATGTAAGCCAATGTGGCATGATTATAGGTCATAAAGGGGGTCACTTTAGACATAGAAGAGGATAATGATCCATATAACAAGAACACAAATATCTGACATGGAATGAAGAGAATGTCCCTGTGAAAATTGCACACTTTGGGCTCTTTGTCACAATGCATCTGAGTATGATAATATGATGTATCAGATAGAGGGAGTCGAGTCCCCCTCCAAGGAAAAGGGTTATGAGGTTTCACTCATTCAACTACATAGTCATACGATGGATCATTAAGTGGGATTGATTTAATGGACTGTTCACAAGGTAGAGAACTTCCCAAACCCTATGCACAGTTTCCAAAGGGATATCATTGTTTAGGGTCATTGAACTCAGACCATGTTGGAAAAGGACATGAGAGGCACATTGTATGGCTATTTGAAAACCCACTGTGAATGAGAACCCAAGAGTTACTCACTGCACAACATGGTCCCAAATCTATTCAGGTCACGGTTCTCAATAGAGGGGGGCCCAATTTTAGATTCATGTGGACAGACCTAGAGACACGATTCCAGGGCGTTCCTACGTATCCCATGAGGTTGGGAATCATGTCGTACGTAGTTTTGGAAGATGTTGTCAGTTTAATTTCTTACAGGAAGGACATGGAATGGTCTTTTTTTATTCTCATAGAGCTCAAACCATAGATGTAACTGAATAAGGAAGACACATGGTGAAGTAATTACTAAACCTGATGTGAATGAGGATAGTAGGAGTCTGTATCACCCCAATGTTCTCCCTGAGAATCTTCTAGGTCAGGGGACCAAAGGATAAAGTTAATATGGTCCCAAGGAAAAGTTCCCGGGCATTCTTAAGTACCACATGAAAATAAAAATTAAGCCATAGATATTTCTGAATGTGCCAGGGTAAGATACCATTACCAGAGTTAATAAGGTCATGTGGGTTTGGCCTCCGCACAAAAAGAAGAGAAATTTTATAGAACATGTTTTTTCTTTAGGATGAATGTGGGTGTATTTTTGTGATGGTATGGAACTAAAATGGATATTCCTAGTGATTCCCTTAGAATAATGACATATACAGGGATTAAAAAATGGTATGGTGTGTGACCGATACCAAACATGTTGTACACTTGAGTGAGGACACCATGATGAAGTGCAATTTTTTTTGTCATGTGTCGTGGACAATAAGGTCATAGTTTAGGTTCATATAATGGGACCAACCATGCATTTTAATGTTGTGCAGTACATACACAACAATTTAAAGTCATGTGGGGATAATAACAGCATAGTTTACATTTATGTGGCTCATACATATACAATATATATGACGTTCAAGTGGGGATGTACACAGTGTGATAAAGAAAACCCAACATGAATGAGGCCGAGGTCCAAATCACACCATAGAAGATTCTAGGAATGAATCCTTTGTCCATGGGGAAAGAAAAGGTTACAGAATATGGGTTACAAGATACTATCTCTTAGAAGGGATGTATGAGGTGCAACTCTTGAAAACATGAAGTGAATGAAGACATAAGTCCACACTCGCCACACCATGAAATCCTATATGATTCAGGGCCTAAAAAGGCTGGATAGAAGTGATAATTAGTGAAAAATGACCTAGACCCAAAGATGATAGGTCTGGGCATTCCAACATATCGCATGAGATTGGGAATCACAATATACGTAGTTCAAAATATAATGTATAAGGATATCTTATTTTAATTTCATTGAGCTCCAACCATGAAGAAGTGAAACTCGTCCAAGCGATCCAAGACCTCAATCCCATTTCTAAGCCTACGTGAGTCAAACTCAGTATGGAAAAAATGGTTTGAAGTCGTCTTCTCAACACATGGGATTTAAGTATAGGGGAAGTCAGTGTGGAGCCCCGAATGATGCCTTACCGCAACTTCGTCCTCCTAATGTGCAAATACACACTGAGGGATAATACCAGGAGTGTCTAAATTCTCCTTGGACATGATGGTGTACAGAATGATGTAAATCGTCCAAACGGAATTTAAGGCTTGATGATGGAGGATTTCCCTTGTACCTGTTTGAAACACAACATCAATATCATGTGACCTGAAATGGGAACATCAAATGAGCATCATTCACTGACCATATTTGCAACATAGGACTTGTTTCAATTTGTTGTCTGAAACCCTCCAGGGCATTGTCCCACAATGGTAGGAGAGCCATTGGGCCGAGAATCAATTCCATTTGGGGGTCTCTTCAGATGTGAAAGATAATTATTGACCAAATAAAGGAGAACACAAAGCCTGAAAAATGTGTGAAGGCATGTATAGGTAAAATCTGTCCCTCCAGGATCTGAACTAGATTACTCTTTGGCATATTGACAAATCACCAAAGGGGGTCAAGGGACCCAACTTAAGAGTATCCAACTCGAAAATATTAGTATAGGGAAAGGGAGAGAATGACACTCTGGAGAGAATGGCATGTCCCATGGTTGTTACAAACCCAATGTGAATGGGGACACAATCCCAAACCACACCATTTACCCCTCCCCTGGAAGCACTCAGGCCAAGGTGCCAGAATGATATGGAGGTTTATAAGAGATGGGGTTGGACCCGAATACTTAGACGTTTGGGTGGTCCTAATTATACCATAATTATAGTAATCAAGCCACGCATTGTTCTAGAGAAGGATTTTGTGCACATTATGGTCATGCAGCATGGACGATGGTGCTCTTACTTTAAGGTCGTAGGGTATGGACCATAGATGCCTAGTTAAATGTCATATGCATGGTACATGTGAGTAAAGAGGGTGAATCGTTGTTCATGTGGAATACCCAAAAGATGCAATGATGATAGAGGATAACTGTTGACCATGTTCGCAACATAGTATCCCTATTTGCGTGACTAGGATTTCGGGGCCGAAAATTGAGCAACGACCATTGACCATATTTTCAACATGGGACTTGTATCAAATGGAATTTGGAAAAAAATTAAAAATTTGGAATTATCATATTTTATATTATCTAATAAGTTCATATTAATTTTTTTTTAAAAATGGATAGTAATAAAATTAATAATTATTTACTGTGGTTAATGAAAAAATAGATTTACTTGGGGTAAAACAAAGACAATAAGGGTCCAAAAAGGACCAAAACATGTCCAAACCCAATTTTTTAACCATATGTCGACCCTATATTTTATATTATTTATAATAATCTCATTTTAATCCTTGTTATATAAAAAATTATGGGTGCAATTATTTCTTAAAAAACACATGTGTGCCAGTAAAATCCCATATATAGCCACACATTCTTCCTTCTTATTCACACTGTAAAACCCTTTTTGATATTCAAATCCCATTGAAAATTATTTTTAAAAATCCTTACAATCATCCTAGAATCCTTATTTTCGATAAAATACCATCCTAGTATGTATTTTGGTGTGAACATAAGTGGCACACCGGATGAAGAGGTAATTCTCATCAACGTGCATTTTTTTATTCATCTAACTACATATATTCTTATTATAACATGATGATATAATTTCATTCGTATCTAAAATAAAATAAAATTATTTTTTGTAACGGTAATGACCTAAAAATTATCCACTACCAAAAAATGGGATACAAATCAATTATTCATTTGTATGCTGGACTACCACTTTGCGAAGTGATGTCATTTATTTTATCATTTACACCTCTTATGAATGAAAATAATTGAGGATTTATTATTTTTATTTTTTAATTATGATATTATTATTCTTCTAAAATTATATTATCATACATATCGTCATACTTTCCATTTTATAGTAATGCTCTAATGTCAGTCATGAGTATAGAAAACTACAACCTCCAAAATATATGTAATTCATTCACGATTTACCTGGAAGGAAATATCACGATATGCCATCCTTAAGATGAGGGATGTGATGGAAATGTGCCACACCCTCCCTTTTTCATGATTAATGAGAGATAATGACCCTTGAGTCCCCCCGTCAATAGGCCCTAGAGTGGTGACTTGCACCAAGGGTATAAAATCTCACAAAAATGAAAGGAATTACCCTTTTTAATGAAAATAATATCAGGAGATATGATTGTATAAATCCCAAAAAAATAAAACATTTATATAATGGAAACAAAAATCTACCCAATGCATGATTTAAACATAAAACGTGATAAAAGTTCAACCAATACACCAAATCATGTACAAAAAAATTGAAAAACTAGAAATGCATCAACTATCCTACTTCCCGATCTATTAAAGTCCCCCACGGTCCTAAAAGTCCACCTAGAAATCTGAAAATAGTATTACAAATGTCGGGGGGAGAATAAAATTATACCAAATTGGAAAAGAAAATATACCTGTACACATGTGGGGGAACATATTAATTTCCCTTTGAGAGTACAATAGAACCTGAAAACACCAACTGAAGAGTTCTAACTACCCCAAACTCATCGAGGAACACTCAACAAATAACTCAAGTAATGTAAAGTAGTAGTATAAGAATAATGAAATTTCAGTACCCTCCACCTCTTTCCCATAGGCTAATTGGTTATTCCTAATTGCTAATGTCTTGACCCTACTAGTCTTTCAAAATTCATTCCCACTGCCACGACCTTCCCTCACACAAATAGATCACAAACCACTCAAAAATCACACTAGCTGACACCTGGGCTACAACCACACCACACATCCCACCAAAAGGAAGCTAGGCCACAACAACCACACCTCTCACCTGAAGACACCTATGCCTCATCCCATAGACACAAGGGAAAAACCTGGCCCAAAAACACCCAAGCCTCCCTCCCACCCCACAAAATACCCAAAGGATCATAGGCTATAGTAAAACATATGACATTACATCCTGCTCAGATACACATGAGCAGTAAGAACCCAGAAAACGTTGTGAGGAAGAATGTCAGAAACTATCCTTCCATCCACACACTAGGATGTTGGGAAAGAAAACCTCCCCCATTAAATTGGGGTGTTTAGAACATGGTTATCAATAAGTGTGGGTGAATATATAAATAACAAGGAACTAAAATTATACATATAAGTAAACAAACACTCATCCTAACCTACAGGTCCCAAAACAATCAAGCAGCCCACCAGAGCCACTTTTTATGCTTCCCATATATGCAAAACTTCACAAACAGCCACTACCAAAGCCTAAACCAAACCCCTTTACCATTTAACCACCTTCCATTCATTAATTAAGGGGTTCGCATGCTCACCCATCTGGTCAATCAGAATAATCTAAATCTTATTCATGTTTTTTGGAATGTGAATACTCCCACCAACCTATTATATACTAATGACATCATCATTTTCCTTCAAGGTGATTAAATAAACATTCTAAACCTCCAAAATTATCTCTCTCACTATGAAGATTATATGGGGCAATCCATTATTTGGGAAAAATCATATACCATATTTGGAAAGAACATACCTCTTAGATGGAAATGAGTCATTATTAGTGAGTAAGGTATGAATGAAGGCTATCCCCATTTTACTTATCATGGTGTTCCCATTTTATGTGGAAGTCCCAAATAATGCCACTTTTCTACCATAGTCGATTGATTTCTAAACCACATTCTTATTAGAAATTAAAATCTCCCTCTATGGTCGGTAGGAAAAGCCTAGTCAAATCCAATATTTCTTCCAAGTTTGTTTACTCCATGATGGTCTATAAAAGGCCGGTTGGTCTTATAAAAATAATGAAAACCGTAATAAAAAATTTCATTTGGACATTTAGCACTCTATAATGAAAGCATGTGACTTTCCCCTCATCAAATTAAAGAAAGATTATTAATACATGTGGTATCAGTATTATAAATTTTAAGTACATTAATGAACCCCTTCATGCCTGACTCACATGGAATCTTCTTCATAACACATCTAATTCTGTGTATTTCCCCAAAAATAGACTTCTAGAAAAACATAAGATGGGAAATTCATATTTCATTAACTAGTATATCTAACCTTCTATCAAAATATCTATCTCCAATATTATGAATAATTCTAGATGGATGGTTTCTAGTTCATCCTCCATGAATTTATGGTAGATAACTGGATGGGCATAACATTAATTTAAATGATCCTTCCTGATAAAACCCCTAAGAGTACCAAATACTCAATTAGAGACATGATAAACACGCAACATAATCATCTACCTAAAACTAATATGAATGTCAATAAAAACTACTCTTTCTTCAACAATGGTGAATTATTAATTTGGGATCCTATTCGCAATGGTATACATAACTCAACAAAATATTAGATTCTTATTTTTTAATTCTTGAAAGACATTTCATTTGGATAAATAATTTTGACATACCATGGATTAATCCTTAATGATTCAATATTATCTGCCCTCTTTATCACAATAGTGTCCCCACATATAGTTTCCTTCAGACATTTGGAATCTAACTAAGTTATAAATGTATTCTCTACAATCAACATAGAGAAGATGCTAACTATATTTTTCTTTATTCTGCTACCACATCAACTCTCTTGAACAATATTCTTGACATTTTTTATTTAATATGTTTGATTCTTGACACCATCAAATCACATCTAATGAAATTTGTAGAAATGTAAGGTTCTCATCAAATTAAGAACCTTTTTCTTTCTAAAATTTCTATTCTACACCATGAGATCTGGTATGACCAGAATGCTATTATTCCTAAAAAATAATCATTCGATCAAAATGATGGTTGGATGAAGATCCTTATTGTTAAACATGAAGCTAATTTGATGTATAATGGGAATTTCAACAAAACATGGTAGGAAATGAGAATCATGCGATGTCTACTGATTAATGGGAATTTCTACCAGCCTCATCTCAATTTGGAAGTGATCTTGAGAGCTCCTATTACTAGATGGATTAATGTAAATGTAGATAGTGCCTTTAAAGGAAATCTAGGCCCTATAGGTTGGGGTGATATATTGAATAATCACCTCATTCAGATCCTTGGATGCTTCATGCATAGGTGTGGAATTTTCTCCTCTCTTAATGAAGAAATGATGTGTTTGATATAAGATGTTTCCCTCACCAAGCTCTTGGGTTGGAACAATATCTAGATTGAATGTTATTTCAATACCATTTTGTTAGTGATTTGGAATGTAATTACATGTATTTCATGGTTGATTACTACCATTTCTGTGGACATCAACCATTCACATCCCGATACCAACTACATCATCACACATCCTTACCCTGAAGCAAACAAGGTTGAAGATGTTTTGGCCAACATGGGTTTAAATCAATACATTACCTTCTTTGATGATCTCCCTATTGAGCTTCTTCCTTTTCATGAAAAATATTTTAATATGATTCTGTATTTTATACCCATGTAAACTTTATATTTTATAATATTTTTTCATTGGAATTTTTCGTCTAAGTAATCATTTTTAAAAAAAATTAATTAAGGTGTTCACATTAATTTATTCATCCACTACCTATGGAAACTACAAAGCACAACATATGAATCCATTATCAGAATGTGAAGATCCTGATTAACAAAACACTTTGCAACCATCCCAAATCATTCTTTAGTTTTGACAACATGGAACTAGTGAAGAGGGGCCAAGGTAAAAATTCCCATTTTAACACAGAGTCATAAAAACAACAGTGAAAATCAAACCTGTAGCCCCATTTCACAACAATTTTTACGACCAAAACATTATCCCAAGGCAGTCCCATGGCCTACAAGTGTATCCATTCCACAATTAATCAATACCTCAAAATGACATTTCTTCACACCTCCAATACCATCCCCATACACAAAAACACAATGATCGCCATTTAAACAACAACCCTACTATATAGGAACACCAGGCCCCTAACACTGGATCATCCTCTCCGCCCACCCCTACACCCATAACAAGGATACTGAAAAAAACATCATACAACCCCCCCCCATGAGAAGTACAAAACCCAAAAAACATCAAACATAAGCCCTTCATTAGTCCAAAAATATTCTAGATTATCATAAGGGGTTCTATAATTCAACTTAAATAGCAGGGGTGATAAAAAAATATGGTTGATCTTGTAGAATATATTTATTTAACCTGTTATTATTGATAATACAAATTTCATGTTACATCCATTTTACAGAGCATCACAAAAAAACTGAATATCACCAACATGTAAGCAAAGACCACCAACAACCACGCTTTTCACATGGAATACATCCATAACAAACCCTATAAAGAATAAAAGATATAAAATTAAATAAAATGATCACCATTTACCATATTCAATTCCCCACCTATTATCATTTTATGATAACATCCATAACATTATTTATTTTTTTGTTTAAGAATCTAATTCACCTTTTCCTCCCAAAGAAACATTACTATACCCACCCTAAAATATACACTAATATATAGAGGTTGAAAAATCACTTCATGAAACAACATGCGGCCAAAACTCCTCTTTAAGCCGTGAACAGTGGATCACATGGGCACTAGGAACCTTAATGAAAACTATGAAAGAGGGGGATCTATAACTAATGCATGATTCATCTAGAGAGGAATGATTTAGGAAAACCAAACGGGAATGGAAAACTCTTAGGGAAGGAATAATACTAGCTTTGAAGATCTATATCCAACATCAAAAGAATAATGGTTTCAAAATCCATTAATGTTGGATCATGTTCATGGTCACACAATTTTAATATCTCAATTTCCATGGAGCATGAAATCATTAAATATATAATTAATATCCTTTGAAACGCCCTCAAAAATTCACAAACAAGGATTTAAACTTGGTTTATTTAAAATAAAATTTAAGATGGTTGAATGTCGAAAAAAATTGGAAACATGAAATTTGGACAAGGATGAGACACTGTTACAGTGCCACCATTTAGAGGTTCCACTTTCTCGGTGTGAATCCTTTTTGTGGTGCCACCATCTCAGTGTTCAAATGCCTCGGTGTACCACTGTCAAAGTGCCAACAATTTGGTGAATGTGTTTTGTGAAATTTGATATCTAGAAATTACTTGAAACAAACCACTAAAACCCCCTTGAGCACCACATGAACTAGATTTTTCACAAAGGAATGTCCTGAGACACTCTAGATCATTAAATCAGAAGACTATCAATCTATTCTGATCCCTATGAACATAAAATAAAAATAATAAAAGAGGAATTCAAACAACCACACTGTAAGACATCTCTCATGGAAAAACCACCCTAATTTTTTTTGGAAAAGTAGAGATAAAGCCTCGATATCTAAGAACACCTCCTTTACATCAATCTCTCGAACAAATGTACAAAAACAAATTCTCCAACTTCTTATACATATGTATTGAGGAATAAATTCATCCATGTCAAGATTATTTCCACTTTAAGAGGCATTGACTCACCTACATGTGTTCAATCACATCCAAATTAATGTTTCTTGATTAGGGATCCAGTCCTCCCCTCCCCACACTAAGGAAATTTCACAAAAATTCCGAAATTATAGAAACAACTCATCTTATAGAAAATGAGTTCAGTCATTACATCATAAGAAAATCCCAAAGAAAAACAAAAGAAGAAAACTCAGAATAGCTCCAGGTACTGGGAAAACATCTGTGGCTCTCACACCCAAGTACTCTCCCCGAGGCCACCATGCCACCATAACATAAGAACCAAATTAATGGTCTATCCATGAAGCACATATCCACATGATCCTCGATTCTTAATGTTCTCTCCATGAATGTCACGTCGTTCTAGATATCCAACTCTCCCGAGCCAATGAAGTGGCACTCATCATGTAGATGCCAACAGAACTAAGAGACATTGAAAAAGAATGGATCCTATCCAACTATGGTGGGAACACCATCTGATATTCAACCTTTACATATCATCCCAACCCCTTGAAAGGTCTAATGATCCTGGGAGAAATTTTTCTCCCACTACCAAAACTCCAAATCACATATTAAGGGGAAACCTTCATGAATACATGGTTACCAACCCCAAACTCCAAATGCCTCCTCCTATGATCAACATAAGACTTATGTGAGTCATGTGCCACATTCATCCTCTCAGAGACTTGTTGCACATTATCTATCATATATTATCACGTTCGAACCAAGAATTGTTGATTCTCCAACCACTATTGAGCACTATGGTGAACAACCCATCCTCCCATTTAAATAATCGAATGGAGTTATACCAATGGAAGAGTGATATGTATTATTTTAGGAAAACACATATTAGGGAAAATGTCACACCCAAAACCCGCTAATTTCCATAACACATTCTCAAAACATGTCCACTAACGTTTGGCTGGTACACTATGTCTGTCTCTCCATCTGTGGTTGGAAACCAGTGTTGAGGAATAACATAGTGCCTAAGGAAAGATTCAGTCCACTGCGGACTCATGAAATAAAACGTGTATCCTAATCTAAGAGAATGTATTGTGGAACTCCATGAAACCACACCACCTTATCTATATACATCTTTTCAATGGAATCCACTGCACTCGACTCCTTGATTTCAATGTAGTGATCTGATTTGGTCAACTGATTCACTACTTCCGAAATAGCATTGCATCCTCCCTTATTCCTATGAAATCATGTGATGATGTACCTTGAGAATTCATCTTACTTCAACTTGGGAACGTCTAAGGGCTACACCAGACCCCCAGGAACATTGTTCTTAGCCTTTACTTAGTGACACACTAGGGACATTTTCATAAACACTTCCACTGCCACCTTCACCCCAGGCAACCAAAAATGTTCCCTCAAGCCTTAGTACATATTATAAACTCCTGGATACACTGCTCGGGGTGATCTATTGAACTAATGGTGAAATCCCTCAAGAATTTCCAATGGTATAAACAGATTCCCATGAAACATCATCTAATTCTGACTATCCCCTGAAAATCCCTCTAGAGCATCAACCTAGATAGCACGATCACACATCACATTAGTTTCTACCAATCCACACTAAGACACACCCACCTACTACACTAAGGATTATTGGACTGCCATCTAAAATATACATCATCTTTCTCCATAAACTCTCACATCAAAATGCAATGTAGCTAACTCCTCAATTTCCTTCCATGTATCCATGTATTTATGAACAACATCCTTCTGTGACTTCCTGCGTAAGTAATTGTCCTTCACATTCCACTATCCAGAGGTGTAAGAGATCCCTATGTTTTAGTCCTATAGAAACTCCATCCACCTTAATTGTTGCATGTTCAGGTTTTATAGGGAAAAAATATACCTCAAGCTCTTGTGGTCTGTGAAGAACACAAAGCGCTCCCCGATATGGTATTGTAGGAACAACATTCACACACACACGACTGCCAAAATCTCCAGATCATGTGTGGAATAATTACGTTTGTGGGGATATAACTGCCAAGAAACGTTATAAATCACACCTCAATGAGGCATCAACACACATAGCAAACCTAATCCAAAGCCTCATAGAAAAATTCAAATGTCCACCTTCCTCTAGATACAAAATCAATGGATCATTAAAAATATCCCCCTTTAGAATGCTGAAAGATACATTACACTGCTCACTCCACACGAAGGCCTATTATTTTATGGCGAAAGATATCAACAAAGCTACAACTCAAGAGATGTTTTGTATGAACTACTGGCAATAGCCTGCTAATCCCAGGATGTTGTGAACCTCTACCACATCATTGGTTGATTCCCATGACACAACCACATCAAACTTTTATGGGTCCACTTCTATCCCTTTTTCAGACACCACATGTATAGTTAAGTGCACCTCTCACATCCAAAACAGGAATGTGGACAATATCCCATAGAGATGGTAGTGTTAGAGGAGCTATATGTCTTTCCTGATGTGGTCAGTTTTCTCCACCTATGAACTTTTGTAAATCAGAATGTCATTGATGAACCTGATGACGATCTGGTCCTAGAACAAGTGGAAGATAGAGTAATAAGCCCAATGACAATGGCTCGTGCATTTGTAACATCGAATGGAGTGAACCCAAAATCAAGGTTCCCATACATGCACATGAAAGTGGTCTTCGAGATGTCACCCTACTTAACCATGAACTGGTGATATCCAAACCATAAATTGATCTTGGAGATCCAAACTACTCCACTTAACATGTTGAAAAGATCACATATTTTCAGGAGAGTTTATAGTTTTAGATCATTTCCTAATTCAGTCTATGGTTGTCCATGCATAGCCTCAGGCCATGGTTTTCCATCTTTTCAAACAAGATCAACGATGACACACTTGGATAGATAAAAACATTTTTCATCTAGTAATCAACATGAATCTGCAACTCCTGCAAATCCAAAAGCACCATCTAATTGGGAGCCATCGAAATTAGAAAGGCACTAGGATGCAAACCTATTCCGAAAACAATGTCACATCGATGTGGTAGAGTCAAAAACTCAATGGGTAAAAAATTATGGACCACTTTAACAACCATAAAAAACTCCCCCATCTATGTGTCCGTTGATCGAACTAACAGCTTGGCTGACAAGGAGAGAAGAGGATCTAGACATCGACTACCCACCTAATTCCACTTCTCACCAATGAAAACTACATGTTTGCCATCCATATTCGATAACAACACTCTCCACCATAACAATTTGAAAACATTATGAACATAGAATAACCAATAGACCCCATGGATGACATCCTATGTCTGAATATATCGTAGAAGATGATACCCACTAAACAGATGTAGCCCCAACGTAAATCTACATCCCTATTAAACATCACACAGACTAGTTTGACTTGCAACTGGATAGCTCAATAACCGAGGGACAGAAAGTCTCTATACATATATACCTAAGGCACAGTATTGACCGGGTAAATCAATGGTTTGTGAATCTCACAAATCAAACAATGAACATATAAGAATAGTAAACAACCTGATCATACCACGTACAACCTCTGGAACTGCTGGAACTATTACCTCGTTGGTGTGAAACTACCCCTAAAAAACTCCACAACCCCTATGATATTGACTGCCTCCCTGACCACGAACTAGTTGAGTCCCCTAAGGATTTCCATATGGTCAGCCTCTTCTAGCACCATATGCCCTCAGTGGAGCGGGAGCCCGCTACCCCCTGCTCCTAGATAGGTCTGACTAGCAACTGCTGCTGATGAGGTGGGCGTTGAACCAGACTGTCCCCATCATACTGAGCTCAAATTGGGAATTTATTACGAAGATGACCATTGCATCTATAGATAAATCACCTCAGCCTCGGGCCCATGGGGAAAGGGAGTGGAGCATGAGATCATAACTAGAAATTTTTAGCCATATTTCCCACTAACTGATTCCTAGATGGCCCTGACTCTGGAGAGCTTCTACTGACTAGATTCCCCTTTGACAAACATGGCTGGATCACCTATCATAGTACATCTCCTTGTGAATGCTTCCACTCCACATCATTGGACTTCTTCTAAACATCTTAGTTTGTTGGCAGGGTAAAGGGAGTGATGACATCCTTAAGAGAAGTTTGGAGTTACTCCTCCAAAAATCATTCCCATAAATCATAAACTGGAATGAGATCCAAAAAAAGTGTAGGATATCCATGAACGTGATCCCTAGTTCCATCAATGATACACTCCAATACTATAGGGGGATCAGCTCCTATATCTTCTCGTCTTTCATTTTCAAGGAAAGAAACTCTACCCGAAACTCCTTCTTAATGTCAACCCTTGAAACATCGGTCTCCTGACACTCCGTGAGGTAAAGAATCCACCACAAAGGTGTGGATCCTCACATCTGACTCACTGCTAGAGGAACCCAATAAACTAATGGAGCTTGGACCAAGGTGAAGGTTATTGTTAGCTCGCTATGCCATCCCTCCACCTCCGAGTCAAAAACAATGCCTTCATAATTTTTTAGGGTCTTCCAATGGGGAGCATTAAGGTTCTTTTTCCACTATTCATATTTCTCCTCTCAATTGGCCCTGCACTGATCAACTAGGTCGTCCTAATGGTCCTTAAATTCTCGTACCACATGTGGACGATGTTTGGGTGCCATAACAGGAAAGGGTAATCATGGAAATCCTAAGCTCAAGTATTATGAAAATTTTATTTTTAAAATTTATTTTTAACTCTTTATATAAATTAATTTCCCAAAACAGTCAAGACACACAAGAAAACAAGTAAATATGATAATTGTACCCTTCCTAGGGCCTCTACCCTATAATCAGTGTAGCCTCACATGGTTGATCATTAGGTTAAGATTCCTTGCATTGGATCATGGGGGGCCCAAAAATCCATTTTTCTAGACCATCTTCCCTAGGCTATTTCATGCGCCAATATTGACTAACACAATTTCCCTACCATCCCATGTAATCCTCACTATGACTAACTCCAAACACCATCTTATCTATCAAAAATCATTGATTGATAACATTCTTTCAAGACCCACCTTATCATGAAAATGGATGGGATGAAAATGTGCCACATCATATCCTTCTTCAAGATGAAGGAGAGATAATGACCCTTGAGTACAGCCATTAGTAGACCACGTAGTGGTGACTACCACCAAGAGTATAAAATCTCACAAAAAATTTATAGAATTGTGCTTTTTAATGAAATAATATCAGGAGATATGTTTTTTAAATTCAATGTCAACACCAAACATTTATATAATGGTAACCAAAATCCAACCCATACATTATTTAAATGTAAACTGTGACAAAAGTACAACAAAGGAACCAAAGAATGTACCAAAAGAAATAGAATATAAAAAAAAACAACAACTATCTTGACACCCAAGATAGTAAAGTCCAAAACAATCCTCAATTTCCTCCTAGAGACCTAAATATATTTTTAAAAACATTGGGTGAGTATACTAGTATACCCAGTAGGAATTCTAAAGCTGCCCCTGCACATGTGGGGGAATATACAAATGCCCCTCTGAAAAAATAGTAGAACCTCAAAACAACTAAAAAGGTTTACTAACCATCCCAAACTCACTAAGGAACACTCATCAAATAACGCAGGTCAAGTAAAGTAATAGTATAAGAAAATAGTCATATGGGTACCACTCATCACTTTTCCACTGGTTAACTAATCTATCATAACAGATAATGTCTTTATTCTACCACTCTTCCAAAACATTATCCCACTGCCATTATCTACCCACACACACCCGAGATTCCAAACCAAAACAAACAACACCTATAGACACCTTGTTCTAAAACCACACCACACATCCCGCCCGTAGACACCTACACCACAAGTCATTTTATTTCATAACCACTTTTAATGTAAGTGGGAACCGCACAAAATAAAAACTGATTCAAGCACCATAAAATAGACATCAAAAAATTGAACAAGGACACAAGCCAACTTTTGGAATCACCAAAATCAAAAATCAAACACATGATGTGACACTACCCTGACCTACAAACTAATAGATGGAGCCTCGATTTTCAATCCCTAACACATCCATAGCACCGTTGAGAACCACCTGTCAATCATCATCTTCACCAAAACCGACTTGGTATTAACGTAGACATCGACATAATCACCACACTTGAAACAAAATTCCCAGAACCAGATACAAAAAAAACTTCATCGAGTGATCATGGATGAAGAATTCGCAAAATAACACAAAACATCATCACCGAAAAGATAGAGGAAGAAACACCACACATATTTTTCAAACCAGCATCCTTTTCATAAGGGAAAATTGACTCTTTTTGTGCCTGGAACTCTAACGGCCGCCACACCACATATCCCAAGATACCAAAGATACATCTTCACCGGATCTGACTTGAAGAGGAGCCAAGGATCACGGGGTCAGTGCAGAGCTATGAGCATCTAGAGGCTCTGAACACCACCGTCGTCAAAATGGTAGAAACCCAAAAAACGGAACAACAAAAATGAACCCAATGCAGTAATGCCTAAAAACCCATAGTCCACAGAACCACATAACAACAATCCTCATTGTATCCATCACAAAACCTTTGACCAGGAGAGGTGAAGAGTCACCTGGGGAAAGATCAGGGTTAAAGTGGCTTAGGGATTCTATAGAACAACCTAAAGGTAAGATGAAAGGTCCATGGGAGGAAACCAACCACAACGATCATTAGAAAGAAACCTGGTAAAAAAACTAGGACCTCAAACACCTAGGTGTCTCACCCATACTACAACCTAGCTGAAGGATATTTATCTATAGAAAACCTCAAGTCATTACAGCATGCTTTGGTATGCATGAGATGTATGAACTGGGAAGTGGGTGTGAGGAAGAATGTTAGTAACCAGCAATCGATCCTCCCACGAGGATGTTTGGAAAGAAACCTTCCCCATGAAATGGGGGTGTTTGGCTCATGGCGCTCTATAAGTTTGGGGAGTCTATAAAAATCACAAGGAAATAAAATTTATTCAAATAAGTAAACAAACAGTTATCCAAACTTATGGGTCCCAGAACAAACTACCAGCTCACCAGAACCAGTTTTCCTACTACACCAATATACTAAACTACAAAAACCGCCTATACCAAATAATAAACCCAAACCCTTTTTCATTTAACCACTATACAATAATTAATTAAGGGATTTATTTTAATTTATTTCATCCCTACCTGGGGTAACTACCAAGAAAAACATTATCAACATTTCATAGAAGGTGAAGATCCTGATTAATTAACACACAACAACCAAACCACTTCGTTATTCTATACTGTCAACCAGGAACAAGAAAACAAGTACCAAGTTAAATCATTTCCAATTTATCACACATTCATAAAAACAATAGAGAACAACCACCCTATGTCCCCACTGCACGAAAATTTCTATGGCCACAAAATTAACCAAAGGAATTTCAAATGCTTATAAGTTTATCCATTCCACAATCAATCAATATCTCAAACTAAGATTATATCACAACTCATGTACCAATCCATAAAAAACAAAAAAACAATGATATACATTAAAAAAATAGCCATATCTCATAGGTACACCCCTCCCCTAACACTAGACTATCCACTCTAACCACCTATGTACCCCTAAGAAGGATACCAATAGAAACATAACACACCCCCATGAAGTACAAAACCCCAGAAAATGTAGCACACAACCACATAATTAAGACAAGAATATCCAGATTTTTTCAATAGGGGTTCATTAATTCCACATTAAATGACATCGGTGATCCCAAAACATGTTTTATCATGAGGCATACATCTATTTAACCAAATATATTTGATTAAATATCTCTATTTTTTACATCCATTTTACAAAGAATCACTGCAAAATAAAATATCATAGGTGCAAAAGAAAATACCTCAACCAACCATGATTTTAAGAAGGAATACAACCACAACAAACCATAAAAAATCAATGATATCAAATGAATAAAAATGATCAACATTTATAATTTCCAATTCCCTATAATTTATCATTTAATCATCACTTCCTCTACATTTATTTTTAATTTTTTTAAAAAATATTTTCACCCTTTCTTCATAAAGAATCATTAGTACAACCACCCTACATGATACACAAATAACGAGAGGAATAAGAATACCTAATTGAAATAACAGGAGTCCAAAAATCCACTTTGAGCCAAGAATAGGGGATCACCCGAATAATAGGGAACTCCAAGAAAGCTGTGCCGGAGGGTCCTCTAGAACAGGTGAATGATTCATCTAGAGAGGAATTAATTAAGTCCACCAGGAGGGAACAGAAAAAACACTGGGATGGAATGATCTCAGCAATGATGAACTAGAACTTATATTAAAGGAATAATGGTTTTGAAATCCATTAATGTGGGATAGTTGTCAATATCATGTGGTTTTAGTGTCTCAAACAACCCAGATGGTTAGGACATTAAATATAAACATAATATGCTTTGAAACACACTTAACAATTCACAAAAAATGAATTAATCTGGGTTTGCATCAAATAAATTATAAGAGTTGAAACTGGAAAAACATGGGGAACTGGAAATTTCGCAAAGGGTGATGTACTATTTGGGTGTCCCACCATCATAGTGCCATCACCATAGTGTGACACCATCATGGTGCCATTATTTTCATGTGACACCATTATTGTACTACTGCCTTGGTGAGCCTCTATTACAGATCCACCATCTCATTATGCCTATATCACGGTTCAACCATTTTGGAAAAAATATTTTGTGAAATGTGATTTTTGGAAAACTCATGAAACAAACTACTACGACCACCTAAAACCCCATAAGAATGAGATTTTTCACATAGTAATTGTTAGGGGAAATCCATTTATTATAGATAAAATGTTAGTTTTAATGAAATAATTGGGTATTTATTACATAAAATTATTTTAGAATTATAATATATAATTAATTTTCTTTATTTAAATAAAAAATAAATTGGAAGCACTATTCATGTGTATATATTACCCTCCATCACAAAAAGTGGTCTATTTCAAATTCTGTCACTAAATAATATATAATACTATAAATACATATTTATTGAATAGATATGATATCTAAATCAATGATAAAATTTTGAAGATGATTAAATCATGATAGAAGTATGAGGAATAAAAAAATTAGAAGTCAAATAATATATGATAAACAAAGAATTTATTTCCAAAAATGTAACATTAAAAATAGAATTATTAATAAACAAGTACTAAGTGGTTAGAAGAAATTAAAATATTGTATGATATACACATAAATATTTTTCCGTAATAGATTTATAAAAACATATATTTTTTATAAAGGATTTTTTATTGTTTATGATTGATGTCGAGACATATGGTATGTGATTGTGGTCTCAATTTTATTTTTTTGATGTATATTATGTTATGAAGTTATATTGTTTTATGAGTTGTACATAAACAAAATTTAAAATTTCATATCATGAATTTATTTATCCATACAATATTTTATGGTTCACATTATTATATTCCATCATGGTACTTACGATTTATTTTTAACTATGTGGTAAAGGATTTATGATGTTGTCCAATCATTTTTCAGGATTGTTTATTTTTTTTATGTTGGGGTCGAAGCCTATATATTATTAAAATAAAGTTAATTACCTTATTCTAGTTACATGATACTGATTACATGTCCTGCTATCACAGTGGTCATTAAATACCATTACATGGACCTGAAGTCCCAATATTATTTCCACAAAGGCCCTACAGTAAATAACAATGCTACAGTAGTTGAGCTTCTATAAGTATTGTCAGCACTATTGTGCCCACCACCATTATAGTTTCTCCAAATTTATAGTTCCACCACTTCTTTAGTATGTATACATTAATCTTATAGGGCTACTATAGTACCTATTCTCAATGATATTTTCATTCTCATCCTTGATGTATTACTATAGGGTTCTTATTGATATTGTTTATGATAATGTTTTCAGTGATAAAATCTTATGATCCTTCTATAAAGAAACTCAAGAATTTTCTTCTCCAGATGGGTGACCTTTTATTTTAATGTAATGGTTCCATTATCCAATTCTTTTTTACTTAATATAATTATGAAAATGGTTTTAATAAAATATGACATTATATCACTCTTTGTTCAGAAATATTCTTTCTTACAAAAACATGTTTTCTAAAAAATACATTAAAAATCATTTATTATACCCCTATTATTTCAAAAATTCATATTGAACCATGTTTTACTTTTTTAAAAAAATAATTAAAGGAATAATCATTTCTTTTTCTAATTAATTCCCATTGTTTTACAAAAAATGTGAAATAAATCATTATATTAAAATGTACATTAAGAATAAAACTTCTAGTAATCATAACCATTATTTTCCTTAAATATTTCATTATATGTTTTTAATTTTATTTACACTGCAAAATATTATCAATATTTTCTGATATAATTTTTTTTCGAAGTAAAAAATGGATATTTTCCTCATGATTTTTTTACTGATTGATCAAAATAATTTTCCACATAATATGACATAAGTATATGATAATTATGCCTTATTAGAGATATGATCTAAGGATAAAATTATTATTCTACATTTTATTGGTTTATGTTTATGATGTGATGATTTTTAATACCCCTTCCTATTCCATGGGTTATTTCATGAAAATATTCATAATATAACTTCTTATTTTTCCATGGGTTATGTTATGATGAAATGGAGAAATTATTATGAAACCTATATCTTTCCCCAAGGTTTTAATATGATCATATTTGTGTGTAAATTATTTATTTTATTTTTTATGATATTATAAATGTTTTATGTTATTCTGGAATACATATGTTTTTTAATTATGTGAAGGGTGGTACCAATATGTCCCCCCATTGCATTGGATAATGATAATATGTTTATGAGATCAAAGGTTCTACTGGTGATTATTCG
Organism: Viscum album; assembly: GCA_963277665.1. Lineage (NCBI taxonomy): Eukaryota > Viridiplantae > Streptophyta > Magnoliopsida > Santalales > Viscaceae > Viscum > Viscum album. The sequence continues at coordinate 809,618,973 of OY728122.1, read as the reverse complement.
AAGACTGAAAATGAGGGAACATTGATGGTTATCCCAGTCCCAATATGTTAGCTACGCTGGTTGTTATACCAATTCCAAAATTGGGTACATGGGAGGTCATCCAAAGACAAATTTGGTACATGTGTGGGTTGCTCTATCTTCTAATTTTATGAATGTATTAGTGTGGAGCTTTGATATTATATTAATTATGGTTATGAATATTCCAAAAATCAAAGTTATATGCTAATGTTATGTTTTCGTAGATCATGTTATTTTATTTCCTTGGAATTAATGTCTTACTAACTTTCAATATTTATTCCATGACTCAAGATTCTGATCATTGATATAAGTAGGTATTTCACATGTTATACTAATGTTCTCCTACCATTTTGTTCATCCTATTATCTCACCCATTAATATTTTTTCTTTCCTGATGTAATGAAGATTTGTATTATTTATGATTTTTATAAGAAGGGTTATAGATATGAGGATATTAGTGGGAGATGATTTACCTCACCTATGAACTAGTTGATTATGATTCCATGTTTCAAATGGTAAAAACCTATTATGGACCATAGGTGTGTGTTTATGTAATATAATAAATATTCATCGAAAACTATGTAATATGAATGTATGATATGAAAGGGGAATTATAATCATAGTAGAATACTGGTTAATTCTCAAACTCACGTATTCATAACCTAGAATAAGAATGCACATGGAATTATGGTACAAAATTAAATAGGGTTGGTGTCATACTTTAATTTTGTTTATATTCCCACCATACACATACACATTCATTGTGTGATTATACATTATGTACCATAATTCAAGTGATGGTAGAGGCCCTCAAGTTTGTGATTTAATATCATATTATAGATGGTAAGGCGGTTTTAGGTACTTACTAGTATGAAAAAGCGATATGTATGGGATTGTATATTCCTTCCTTTATTATTCATTTATTATTATTGGATATATATGGTAAAAAAAGGGCTGAATTTTGTTTTGATTAAGGTGTCGCTTGTATAAATTAATTTTTTGTATGTACTCATTTGTATTAGTATATTTAAAATATTTATAGTTAATATACTTTTTTTATAATCAGATAACCATATAGAATAATAAAAAAGGGATAACCTCTAAACACATGATCATAAAAAAATTAGGAAATCCAAACTAATGAGTTAACAAAACATAAATCATACAACATATATAATCATATAAATAATTTTAACCCATGTAATATTATATAGGTTATATGTCAAAAGTAATATCTCTTAGTGGGTTGGTGATATACATTTTTTATGATAATAATTTCTATGAGGAGACACAACCAAATTGAAATCCAAAGCCTTTTATAATCATGTATCATGTTATCTTTCACCACACTCAAGAACATATATCCATCCTCATGACCCTCCACATTTCTGAATCACGGATCATTAAATTTTCATATCCAATGAGGTGCATGTCAATGGTGTGAATTATATGACCATTAGAACACCAAAATTGCTCTCCTGAAATAGTATAATATTTATTTGGTGTCATTGAAATTTTCAAAATAGAAAATCAACCAAAAAATAATATCATTTAGTTTAATTGAGGGTTACTTCTTCTACATTATTAAAAAAAATTATGACACATCTATATAGGTTTTTGAATTTTTTATTAGTTAGGATTAAACGAATTTATTCGCTCAATAACTTTTGAAAACCTAAAAAAGTCATTGAGGGAATCAACGTTATTACCCCAGATTGATGACATTGCAAATACGTTGATTCCCTCATACCATTTTGTGTTATATTACAAGAAACATTTTGGGTAGACAATTCGTTTTCATAATAAAATGAAAAAGAACACGAGGGAATCAATGTATTCATTCTTCTCACCAAATATTCACCCTCTATCTAAAATATCATCCTGGTTTTCTCCCCCTCTCACAATATCTCTCCTGATTTTTTCTACCTTCCCCATTATTAATGATTGAAACTATATTCGTATCCTTCAAGGAGTAAAGAATTTTTCACACTTGATTTAATGGTATTGTTTATAATTTATTTGATTTCATTCAATTTTTTTATCTAATAGTATTTTGTTTATCTTAATTATTTTATTTACTTATTTTTATAGTTGATGGAATGTAATTTAAAATAATATCTAAAATTAGTGAGAAATTAATTATTATTTAGTAATTAGTATATAGTGAATAATTAATCATCAGTAATATTTGCGAATTAAAAAATCATTTTGAATTGATTAATATTTGATATCACTTAATTGTTTATATGAAGTGGTATAAAATAATTATTTACTAATGGATAATTAATTAAGTAATTAATTGTAACTAATAGTTAATTAATTAATTAAAAAATAAATAATTATTAATTATCTAGTAAGTAACAAATAAATAATTTTAATATCTAAACAAATAATTAATTAATATATAAAAAATAAATAAATTACTATTAATTAATTATTATATAAATTTTAATGAATAATTACTATTTATTGATAATTAATTACTACTAACTAACTCATGTTTAAGTAATAAAAACATTTAATTATCTATTAATTAACTATGTATTAACTATTAATTGACTAATAATAAATTATTATTTAAATTTTAGATATATATTAATTAATTAATAATTAACTACTTATTAAATAATTATTAACTATTAATTAAATAATGATTAACTATTAAATAAATTTTACATAACTATAAATCAACAATTAATTTTCTAAAAATTTAATTGTAATTAACTAATAGTTAACCAAAAGCTAACTAACTATTAACCAATAAATAACTAATAGTTAACTAATAAATAATTTATGTGTACATAATATCTGACTAATTCTTAACTATTATGTAATTAATAAATAAAAAACATTTATCTAATAATAAAATCATAAATAAATATTTTTTTATTATTAGTAAACTATTAATTAAATATTAATTTACAATTAATTAAAAAATAATTAACTAATAATTAAATTAACTATTTTTTAACTAATATTTATGAACCATGATTGTTTAGCTAAAAATTATCTCTCAATTAATTGAAAATTAATATCTTATTTATTAATAATTAGTAAATATTTAATATCGTTATTATTAACAATTAGATAAAAATTACAAACCATGTTTCTTATTATGAGTAGAACCTAATTACTAACTTAATTACCAAGGAAGAGCCTCACAGAATTCTTCTACTTTCAACCATACACGATTATTCCCAATATTGGACATTGTTTGCCAATCAATTAAAAATTAAAATTTTTTATGGTTTCATTGGTAATGACCTCCATATTTGGGTACAAACAAGTTGATATAGTATCTGTTATAAATTCTCCTAGGGGAAAACCCTAAAAGGGAGATATTCGGTATTAACTAAATCATCACAAAATGCACAATAGAGATGCCTAACCTCACACCTAGTTTGGCACTTTTGAGGGATCATTTTTTTTGGAAAATTAACATTATATTTACTCCACTAAAATCACCCAAATTAATATCTATAAATAACATTAGTCATATTAAATTTTAGTATAACAAATTAGTGAAAAATTTAGGGATATGTCTAAAAAGACAAAACATCTTAAAATTTTTATAAATTATTTATTGAGTGGTTTTCCATGAAATGGAATCCTAATGTAGATACTATAAGTAGATTCAGCCTCTATAATAGATTAACATAAAGGTAACAATTTTGAAATGTGTGTATTAGGTATTAACTCAATTTTCAATTATTTGAAGATAAAATTGACTTAACTATACATCTTGTTCAACACTCCATAGGTATCTACAATGGATAATTCACATGCTCTTTATAAAATATTTAACTCCCAAATGGATCCTTTTACTAGGAAATAAATTTAAAAAAATATTCTACTATCAATCAAAAATGATTATTCCACATATTTAATGTTCATTACAGTACTGTAATCATGATCATAAGAAATTTTCCACATAGATAACCATGTAGTCCTATTTCTACTATTTGTGTGATGTTATAAATACTAATCAAGGAGGTTAATTTTGTAGATAAATAAAAGGAATGGTTATCATTAGGTATGCTATTACCCTAAGAGAACACCATGAATGAATTCATCTTCAGTTAAATATAATATTTGAATAATATTTCTTTCCTATTAGCTAAAGAAATATTCAATTATAGGACATTTCGTAGAATTTTTTATTATCCAATGTCTGATGATGTGTACTCATTTTAAGAAAATACATTATTTAACCAACATTTTGAAAATGATTTCTTGGAGTAATACAACATGGTTTATACTATCTAGTAGTAGATAACTATTATAAAATTGTTAAGGAATAAATTATTCATCAAATAAATTCCATCACATAATAATATTAATATTCCATATCATTCATAAGAATATAACCATAATAATTTCTCAGACATGATGCAAGTGAAATTTGATGATGAAGAAGTTACTAATGATTAAACAAAAATAGAAAAGAGTGATAATGATGAAGAAGATGAAGATGTTGGGTATCAATTTTCCAGAAATGTAATGGTTGTACACTATCCTCAATAAAGGATAAATATTTAACCAGTGTTCACATCTTGTTCAAATAATATTTCATGTTACTCAGCATTCCATGAAAAAAAATTCATAGATACAATTTATTTTCCTAGATTTAGATTTGATAAATTTGGTTTAATGGATAAAAATTATCCATTAGAATAGATTATCTAGGAAAATTTTCCATAAAATTTATAATAAAATGATTTTATATAGATAGATTATATATTTATTTAGTTAATTATTTGAAACACAAAAAAAAATACATTATAAAGTGTGATAAATATGGTGATGAATTTATTTTTTTATAAGGTATAATCATTACATTACTCTTGGAGGGTGATATATTTAAACCATTGTAGAATCTCAAACTTACGTATATCTTAACCAGACTAGGGCTATACATCATTGTTTTTAGATTTTGTGTCACATAATAGTACCATGATGGTTATGATGCAACAATATATCCCTTAATATTTTGTGAATAGGAGGTAGCCAAAAATATTTGGATATAATATTTCCAATAGAAAGGCATAAAGGGACAAATACAAATCAATTTTTAAATTGTACATTGATTTCTATGTCTCTTATTGTCTATTTCTTGAAGATATTTCATTACTAAGGAATGAAAACAAACTTCTCTTCCATATAAATATGAATGAACAATGGTATCAAGGTAAAAAAGTTGATGGATATCATATTTAACGTCATCAGTTGTTTTGGGAATTCATCTATGTATTTTTTCTTTTATTTTCATAAAAATATTATACAGAAAAAATATCATTTATATAATAAAATTCTAAAGTTGTACCCTGATTAGGGAGACATTATAGGGAAATTATACCAATCTGCCACCTTCATTTTCCACAATGGAGAAGGAATATTCAAAATCTTTTAGTCAGTTTTTGGAATGTATTGTCAACCATTTCACCCACATTAAAGCTATCCGGTTGAAATTTTATCATCACCAAGAAATATATGAGGTAATAAATATATATTATTTTACATGGAAATCCCAATATGAATATCATTGATATATTATCAGACACATTTTTTGAAATGTGTGAATGAAATTTCATGATGACACTTTGAATAAGGATATCAAGAAGTATGGAAGGCAATTTGTTTCTTAATTTTTGTAATTTCCGAATAATGATAATATATATTTATACGCAATATGATTTTTTGTATCATATGATCTGGATAAGTGATGTTTGGATTAATTATTAAATATAATTACTTCAGATAAGTAATTATTTTACGAGTACATTATATGGATTCCGAAATAGAAAATGTAATAACCAAATAATGGTGGGAATAAGTGTGGAAAAATGACCACAAACATAACAGAGTGCATTAATGGTGTCTTAAAGGGGCTTCAAAAGTTATCTATAAAATTACATGTTGAAGAGACATTCTTTCATCATGTAAGGAAATTCATTGAAACCTGAAGATAAACTGCTGATGGGACTCATCTGGAGATGTGGTATGGATGACACTTATAGTGGGGGATTAACAAGAACATTGATGAAGCTTGCACTATTTGAGTGTCATTCTTCAACGTAGAATCAATTCAATTTAATGAAATATAATTTCCAAAAACCATAAAGAGTAGCATTGATTTCTTTTTGGGCTATTACTAGACTAAGTACATTGTGAAAGTGTGAAATTTTAGGAGTTACATTTTTTTAATAGGCAGGATATGTTAAATGTGTCTCTATGAACATATCATGGGAACTATATTTTGATCCAGTGTTCCAGATCAAAAATATTTTTAAATGTTATAGTTCATTATGTTTTCCTATTATATAGTTTATACATTTATCAATACCTAAAAATAATTACATATTATCACCTTACATCAATAGGCTACGACCAAGAGGAAAACTAATGTCCAACAAGATTAAAAATGATATAGACTGGAATCTACAGGAAGACCAAAAATTGATATAAAAATTCATAAAGATGTTCATAACATAAATCAAATCCCTTAAATTTCTAGATGAGTTATCATTCTAATACATGATGACGTTTTTCATTAAAAAAATAATATCATGAGTATTTAAAATATTAATAGGTTCAGACCTTGAGTCAACCTTTTGGGTGGTTTTTTAAATGTTTCCATGATTGAAAAGTAGCCCTGTTAAAATATATTACACATGTATTTGAAAATAATACTTCTGAATATAATAAATCAACTCCAGTTATTATCCAATCATACTAGACATTTTTCATCCCACAATTTTTAATATTATTAAATATCATATTTTTTTTAGAAAATTGAGCCTTTAATAATAAATGACATTAAAGGAGTCCAAAATAAAAGGAAATGTGATAAAATTCAACAGATTAAGAATCAGTAGAAAATATTTAAAAAAAGGAAATAAATATTCTCAAATATGGTGTTTCCAATTAATAATAACACATGAAATATGATTGGCCAATGTTAAAAAATTGAAACTGTAAAAATATGGATATAGAGACGATGAAGACGTCATATTTTACATTTGACTTCAGATACATTGAATATTATGACTCATTTTAAGAATCTATAATTGAAATGAGAATCATTAATCATTAATTAATGTCCATGGTTAGTAAATATTGTGGTTTTTATTAACATTGTATGGTTTATTCTATAGTTTGTTATTATTATTTAAAATATGAACATAGAAGTTATCATGAAAATAAAGATGGATAATATTAATTAAATCATATGATGAAAGATTAATTCATCAAGGATTATTATCATATAAGAGATATAGATTTTTCATTTTTGGATATTAGGATATTAAAATAATATTGTCCTCTTATATAAGAATATGATCAATTTAAACTGATGAAATTTGGTTTTCAAGAATATAGGAGATCTAATTATGTACAACACCCTTTGTGATAAATAGTTTTCAACTCTTATTATCATCTTTAGATATAGAATATGGTATTAAAAAAACATCATATCATAAATTATATTAATCATAAAATTTTAGTAACAATAAAATTTTATTTCTATTAAAAACATACTTAATACTTATTTCATTTTTATGTGTAGAGATATTGGATACAACTCTACTAACTAATAAATATAGAAATCTCACCTATGGTGTAAATGTAAGTCCTGAGGTTTGATGAGTCAGGGTGTGTATGGAATACCATTATCAAAACAATATGCATTTTTCTATTAGTTTAGCATGCATATGATATTATGGGTTTTGTTGAGATGTTATATCATATTTTACATTTGTTGATAATCACCTCCTTGAGACCCTCCATGAATGATGGACACCTGAGATACATACATTCCACTTGTCCATGGGAGAGATGACTGGAACCCTAGAGGATATGAAAGTTATACTTGGTTATTCATTACAGGGTTCTATAGTTATAAGACCCACTCATAGAGACTATACTATTCTTACACATTGATTCATGGACCTATACATTTTGGGAGATAATACTACTAAATATGGATGTTCTATGTCTATTAGCTTGCTTAGTATTTAATTCACACATTTACCCACTGTTTTTATGAGATAACTATCATATATCTAGCCTAAGAATATATCTTCTGAATACTTAGTGGGATAGTGTGCTATGTTTGTAATACTATAAACATTTAGAATACTCTATTTGATAGCAATCATAAAACACACCATCAAGCGTTAAAAAATCTGTAATATACTACTAAAATATTATTATTTAATATAACAATTGTCACAAGTCCATTAAATTATAATAATTTATAAGAATTTCCACATTTAAAAAAAAATTGAATAATTGTTTTAGATAAATCATTTATATTTTTAGTAAATTTATTATATTCTTCAAAAATAAATTATTCCAAGAAAATGGTTTTTATTATTTTTGGTGAATGAATAATATAAAAAAATTAATCCACTTTATGAAAATGTAATTGAAAAAGTGATAATACTTTTATTTTCTAAAAATATTGATTTTTCTATGAATTGTGAAAAATACATATTTTTATTGATAACATTCTTTACATTTAAAGAATTTAAAAAGTTTAATTTCTTTGAATGGTAATAAAAGGTAAATTATATCATTATATTATTAATAATCTAATTAATATAATTGTAGTTAATTTTATGTTTAATTTTTTTGTAAAAACTTTTATACTTTTTAAAATATATTTTTTGGAAATTGCATTTCATTAGGATTTGTGGCTATAATACCAAATTAAATTATTCCACATTTTTTAATTTTATAATTAAAAATAAATAATATATTTATAATCATGATTATAAATCCAAGTAAATATTTTATTATTATATTTTTTCGTTATGAATAATAACCTTGGTAAATATTTGTTAACTTAGTTAGGGAAATACTTGTAAAAGAGGGTTGAAACATTGGGATTATACATTAAAATATATATAATACTTGAATTTATCTTAATTAATTATTTTTGTTATTAAATATTCATCCATTTAAATAATATATATCCATTTTGTTCCATTTTTCTTTTATTATGACCGTTATGTTATTTTAAAAATGAATAAATAAAAAATTTCAGTCTCTCATATTTTATTTCTCTAAAATTATTACATAAAGATAAAAATATGATAAGTTCCATTAGAGAAGATTATATGATCTATAAATTATTTTTTAATAATTGTAATTTGTTTTTTTATTTTAAATTAATAAAAAACTAAAATACATGCGCAACACCGACACAATATTTATTCAATTGACTGAAAAATAAAATAAGTGATTTTAGGAATATTAGATTAGTATAATTTGGATGAAATAATATTTTCTAATAATTTTATTGATAAATGAATCATATTATATTCGTTTTAATGGTTAATATTCTAATTACATTACTATATTTATGACTTTACAGTCCAACTGAATGAATAATTCAAAAAATGACATTAATGTTATTTTGTTAATAAAAATAGCTCATTAAAAGATTTAAAAGTTAAAAAAATGATATATTCAGCCAATGTAATGGAAGAAGATTTAAATTATCAACCACGATCCATTTTTGAGTCAGTTATTCTTTTATGGTAAAATTATTTACACTTAAAAGGAAGAAAACATTGGTATTTTAATAATTGTCAAAAGGATTAACATGGGTTAAAACTAAGAGATAAAGAATAAAACATATATTGAATTTGTGAAAACATTATTCTATAAAAGGACCCTGAATTATCCTAATATTATATTATATTTATAGATATATGTATATATATATTTATCTTTATTTTGAGTCACGTGACAACAAATCAACTATATTAATTAAATACTCTAAGTGATTCCAATAGTTCTCCCTCACTTGTAAAAGGGAACTCTTCTTCTATCTAACTCAATGAATTTTATATTTTTATGTCAGAAAATACATGACATAATAAATAAATAGTTTTTTCTAACATATCCTAAAAATTAACATATTTCAAAAATTATATCCCTTCATGGATTAATGTGTAATCCAAAATATTTTTCTCAATGAATATGTGTGATCTTAGCCATCCATTTTAAATTATATTTCTTCTTCCTCCTCATCTAAATCCATGGTATGAATTCTAAAACAATTAATTCAGTATATAAAATATAATTATTTTTTATTTTAATGATTTAAAACCCATTATAAAACTTTTCACTCATACTAAAAGTTAAAAAAAACAATCATGTGTACATACGTCTTGTCATCTACGTCTAGCCATGTATTTCTTTTCATCTACACATTACATGGTTCATTATATCATTTTTAATAAATATATATATATATATATATATATGTATATATATATATATATATGATATTTATTATATTATTATTCTATATTGGTGAATTATTATTCACCTCTCATTCAGTCCATCCATCGAAAAATGGAAAAAGTTTTCATACGTATGTGCAACATACTATCTCCATGAATCGTGTAATTAATTTTTCCTTATATATATATTATGGATGAATATATATATATATATATATATATATTATTTTAAAAATATTTAACATTTTGGTGATTATGGACCAAATATATGTACAAGTACTAGAACTATCTAACAAAAAATTCCAGGAAAAACGAAACACTTAACACCAAGAAATGAAGATTTTAATAAAAAATTATTAATTAATTGGAATTGAAATGCTATAAGTTATTAATACATGTTATTAAAATTATCTATTAGATTTTGATGTTGAATTATAATAAATTTAAATTTATTGTACTTCATTCTAGAGAAATTATGAAGCTAGTCAGGCATGATGTGAGAGTTTCATTCACAATCTAATCACAATTCGAGATTGTGTATATTTAAGAATCCATTATAGAGGTTTATATGATCCTTATTTGTAAAAACTAATATATATTATTATACTTTTTTATTTTTTTTAAATTACCTATTTTTTTATTCATTCTCTTCTCATATATACACATGATATGGAAATAACTTTTTTTATGTAAAATTTCCATTGTTTTTCTTTAAATAAAAAAATATTTTCTTCCATTGTCTTATTTTATTTCAAATGTTTTCAATAATATATTTGATATTCTTAATTGTTTTATTAAATTAATTTTTACACATTTTTTAATTTTATAAAAAGTCATTAAATTAATCTTGTTTTCATTTTTCAAATTAGGCACCTTTTATAGAATGTGTGAAGAGAATATTTTTTTAATATACACTACACGAATGGGCATTACCTCCAAAATAGACATAATTTTTTTATGATTATTTTAAAATTTCATACATTATTTTAAAATAAATTATTTTCCATGATTGTTTTCATACTTTTAAATTTCAAACAAGTGATATCAAATTGAAAATATCATTTTCCTAATGAAATATTCTAACTTCCATTTAACATATGCTTTAGTGAGGCTATAATTTAATGAACAATCAAACATATTACATTGGATGTTTTATAATCAATTTGACTGGGGAAAGTGTTAAAATTTTATATTTAGGTTTTCTCTTATGGATAATTATTTATTATAAAGGATGTTTGTTAAGTTGAATTTCGTATTTATATTATGAATTCATTAGAATTATTAAGTGACGTGTGGGTCCCAGAGTTACATATACCACCGATGAATCGATAGATCTCATAAAACAAAACATTTTGATATTTGGATGTGGCCATTATTATTTATGTAATATGTCTTGGAACAAGGTCTTGATAGTATGTTTTTTATTTCTAGAATTATGCAATCCATTTTTATGAAATTATTTATTGATTTAAATGTGATTATTTGGGCAGTTATATCATCCATTGATATGTTTCAACCTCATGATATTATTTATATGGAATTATTTCATCATCTCTTTTTCCAATAATATTTTTCGTGCTTTATTAATTCTATAGTAGTTTTTAATGTAATAATTACATTACTAAGAATATTATCTCACCCCATTAATTAATTTTATTTAATTTCTATTAGACGAAATGAATTTTAATTTATATGCAAGTATACTCTTGTTGAAAAAATGAGGTTATCAAATAAAATAATTTTTTATATATTTTATGTTTTCAATTGATAAGTGAGATTAAAGAATATATCTAGTTTAATAACTATAATACACTATTAGTTTCAATAGCATGCAATCACTTATATATATTACAAATATAATAAAATAATCACTGCATAAGGGCTTATAGATTTAGTGTATTTATAGATAGTGGCTCATTTTTTTAGTATAATTCTTGGGAATGAGATTTAAGAGAATATAGATTTTGTAACATTACCTAATGACTAAAATTGAGGATAATTCCAATTATAAGATAACATTATAATGTTTTTATAAGGATGATATTATATGGTTTTCATAGAAATAAATCCATGTTTGGATGATACAAGTTGAAGTCGTTCTGCAACATATTAATTTTGGGTTAATCGCCTTTAGAACTATTTATTTATTATATATTTCCCATCATTCTGGTGCACTGTGAATGGGCCCATATTATGAACTTATTATGACACTTAATGGGCATATTCATAGGTTAATTCACATTTTTATTATAAAAAAATTATTGAAATTTAAAAAATATTTTTATGATTTGAAGATATTAACAAAGATATAAAGATTTCGATTCTCATGTTATCTATGCCTAAATTTAAATTTATGTTACATGTTTCACCAATTAAAGAATTATATATTATCATTCATAATGTTATCATATCATCTATTATATTCCACTTTTAAGAAGTGGTTCTCGGGGGAAGGAATATAAAATGTGTTAAAACCCAAAATCAATGTTGGGATTTCCCTCATGAACTTTTGAACATGAATTGTGTTGGATATAATAATATTTTTATTATATTAGGATAATTGAATCATGTTATAAGCAACAACATTTCCCATATGGAACAACCTATTTTTTCATTGCATGATTGATTGATATTGGACTGCTTCATGTGAAACAATTATCTATTTTTTTAATAAAACTTACATTATTTAAATAGAAATATAGTTGATCAAGGCCAATGAAAATATTATTTGGGATTTAATAATTATTGGATGAAAGAATTATTATATTGTAGTGTATTTATTAATGGAAAATGTTTACCATTAGTTGTAATTGATTAAAAATATAGAGGAGGGTGAGATAAACAAAATGGAATAGAATATATTAATGCAAATATTCTTCAAATAATTCATTCCTATTGAGGAATGTGCTGATATGAAATGAAATTAATTAATATAATACATAAGTAAGAAGAATGTTTGGTTAGGTATCAGGAAAATTTACATGATAAACATGGAATGTTATAGACTACATTTACAATAAAGAAAGTATGACTAGTCCTTTTATTGATGGTCTTAATCCAACATTCCAAATGGTATTAATGTAATAAATATTTTCATCATATGATTTTATGATTTCAAGTTGCATTAGGAAAGAGAAATAATTTCCCAAGTAACCAAATTTAAAAGAACATCAATAGAAGAAGAGGATGAATTAGACCCGTGAAAAAATGGGGTGAAAAAAGGAATGGAATGATGGAAAATACTATATGTAATAATTTTGAAATGAAACATATTTTTATTATAAAATGGAATTTGAGATTGTTTTATGTGTTCAAATAAGGTTCGTCGGGCATGCTAGTTTAAAGCCTCCAAAAAATATTCCAGTATCTAGTTTTTTATCTATAAGAAGATGAGCCATTATGAAAAATTTTAATAACAACCCATAAATTTCATTGATATGTATTTCATGTTATTTGATGAATGATCATTAAATAACATTATAATCAACAACAGAATTGTATTGGTCTGGTGAATTTTGATATTTGATACATAAAAAACTAGTTCATAAGGGATCTACATCCTAACCAACCTAGTTATCCAAAAATATTACCCTTATTAAAAATATCACGCTTCATACCATTCATCATATATCAGTGATATGAAACATTAGATATTGTAGTAATATTTTCTCAATTAGGATAAACATGGGAGATATAATCATAGTGTTAGCATAAGGATATAATAACATGAGTAGAAAATTTGAAAAATAATTCCATACATATCTTATATTATAATATTGTGTCATGGAATAATTCTTCGAAGTTAAAAGGACATAAATAATATGGAAATCAAAGAATATTTTCCATTAAAGAATAAAATTAGCACAAGGCATGAGCTTTTGGCATACACATAATTATTGAAAATAATTTCTTCACTAGTAAAGGCTCATTACCAAGTATATAATAGATGATTGGGTATACTCCCCAAACCATCGAAGTAGTCATTTTTTACTCCCATTATTGTCAATGTGGATTTAGTTCTCTTGAAAATGCATTATAGTAGTCATTGGTCACTCTCAATACTATCATAGTGGAAAAATCCCCTAACTAAATTGGGTTTTATTACCATTAAAATCAAATTTATCTCCTAATATATCAATATTTTCGAAATGAAATAGAGGGATATATAATTTCATTACCACCCATCACCTAATGAAAATAATTAATATGTGTTTCAAAAGATCATACATATATCATTATATGAAAATCCATGAAATGAAATCAGGTTAAAAAAAATTATTCATAGCATATCCTATCGAAAAGGAATATGTGTCAAAAACTAATACATCATTTCATCATATCATATCCGATGGAAAAGGAATCGATTTTATTACCATGTAATTATATACATATTCCATTTAGGGAATGATTATGGATGATTCCCATGGATCATAAACCGTGAAAATCATTAAAGAAATCAAGGATTAGTATCATTGATGAATTAATAAACCCTTATAAGATGAATAAATAATTATTGAAGAAAATACCCTTTCCACTTTAAAATCACTTTCCAAAAAATTAAAATAAAAAAATATTGTGAAAATAAATTTCTTTAAATGCATAATAGGAAAAATATAACTGAATCTTATTAGTATTGAGTTTTCATGATGAAGAGAAAATTCATTCTTTTTGTATATGTTAAAATAAAACATTCCTTCGACAATTTTATAAAAATTTAAAATGTAACTCATTGAGAAAATGATAAGAATATTAAAATTAAATCATTATGTAAAAGATCAATAATTGGAAAAAAAATTAAATATTCATAATATAATACAAAAAAAATTCTTTAAAACATTTTTATAAAATATAGACTTGGAAGAGAAATGCTTTTTAACTCAAGAGATTAATAATTTTGATTTTCATTAAACATATTATATTAGTCTCTTGAGTGATTTATAAGGGTAAAAGTAACTAAAATAATTTATTATTAATAATAAGTAATGTATATGAAAATTAATTGGGTTCTTGAGAGGTTTTTCATGAAATTTCATCATTTAAAACATAATAACCAACAATCCCTATAAATAATGATATAGTAACATAAATCACATTCAATATTGGTAATATTTGAATTGTAATCCCCATGAAAAATAATATAAAATAAAACATTAAATATATTGTTATTAATGACAATTATTTCAATGATTAGTAATTACCCTTCATAAAATAAGATAAGATCATGAAATACTATATGTCCTAAAGATGAAATTTTTTTATGACACACCCTTACCTCATGTTCCCCATGATTTCGAATGCACTATAACCTCATATATAATAAATTTAACTTTATTATATTTATATATTAGAATAATGTAAATGTGTATAAGACAAAAAAATTTATATACATATATATTTAATATCATTCATAATATATAGAGATATCAAAATGAATAACACAATTCTTGTAGATGGTAGGTTATATGTATACTTTAATGTTGTTTTTTTCCTTTCCAAATTAAGGAATGAAATAAAGGTAATCAGTAATTTTCCTTTATAATATCATTATTATATCATACAAATCATATATATTCTTTATATCTATCCTCATTACAATCCTTGAACAGAGCAAATGAAAAATGAATCACATTACGTCATAGATGTGGTTGTCCACACGTACGCACTAGCGATGTTATCAATTTCTAAATAATTGGAATGTAATAAGGTGGATGTGATATTAAAATTATATAATTCTAATTATGAAATAATTATAATATAAAAAAATTAAAAATATTAATAAAATACTATGAAATATGATGGGAGAAAATGAATCTTATTCATATGTGGATATGGTATGCAGTATATTAGAACATGTGATACTTTCAATCCTAATTCGATATTAAATAGTGTGAATAATAGTGATTCCATAATACTAAAAAATTTATTAAACCTTTGATACTAAAATTATTAAAAAAAGGATAAATACCATTTAATTAAAGGATGTAAAAATGATAAAAAAAATTATCATGTTTCGGTGGTTACCTGTTTTTTGAAAGAACTCCTTTATATATCCACTTATAGACACTAGGGTTGGTTTTTGAAAGGAAAGAACCTCTACAATGTCTATATGTAATTTTAGAAGTTATTTTTGTATGAGATGATTGAGATAGATGGTTCAATGTGGTGTAAATCAGATAAAGGAGAGGTTCCCATTTATAATGGAGGGGAGGGGAACTCTTGTGTTTTCTTACAAGATTACAATATTAAAAGGTAATTATCTATCACAAATTTTTTCCATATTATAGGAGTTATATTCTATGATATAATGGTATTGAAATCCCAAAAATCAATAAAATTAGGTTTAAACCATATCTATTGGTTTATCCACTTTGTTAATAAATTTTATAAAAATCATAAGAATATTTAAATGGGTGATGTTTTTTTACAAATATTATACACCTTTTCCAATTTAAATATTCTTATGATTTTTATATAATTTAATAAATTATTATTTTGATAAAATATCATTAATTTTAATTTTTTCATAATTATTAAAATTTTATTTAAAATACACCATGGAAAATATGAAATTTGAATATAATAATTTTACATATATATAATATATTACATTTATCCAAAAAAAATTTTGAACACTATAACTCAATCAAATTATATTACTTTTTATATTTTTAAAATTTGTATATATTTTGTTTATTAATTGAATAAAAACATTATTTGTGTTGTGGAATCATTTATGATAATTATTTAACCACTGAAAATTATAAATAATTTTCCATGATGAAACAAATTTCATTATGAGAAAATTACTTTCATTATTCATTCAGAACCATTTGTTTCTAATATGATCACATTAGAGATATTTAAAACAAATAGGGTGGTATTTTGCAACTTTCTTTGCATTAATTATTAAATAGATTATTTTAATTGTATGTTTTATTTTAAATAAATAAATTTAAACAATAATGTTATATTGGTATAATTAAATTCATCCAAAAAGAATTAGTATGGATAACTGTGGCCTTATAACTTAGTTTTAACATAGATTAATTTTATTTATATTATACTATGGGGATAAATTTTACCACTGTTTCTATGCATATTGACCAAACATAAATAGGGCCTATTTAAAAAATATGAGTAGAAATATTTCAATTATGGAGTAAATTTTTCAAAATAAAATATCTATAAGTGGAATTAGATTATTTTAAAAATAATCCAACAAAACGAAATAAAAATTACATTTTAGAAAAATACATTTTATGGATAAATATTTGTTTATTCTCTACCCATGATTAGATAACTAATTAAATAAATGTTAAATAATTTTATATAATATATAATATTTATATTTCATTAAAATAATTCACAAATAGTTTTTAAATTAATTTAATAATATAATAATATATTACGTATATAAAATGATTCTAAAAAATGTCTTTTTTTAATTTCAATTTTCTTTTAAAATTTTTTATAATTAATTGATAACTAATGAATGATTTTTCTACATAGAAAACCTTAAATTATTTATTCCTTCTCATACCCCCAATCCAATGTCATGGAAATAAATATCATCAAATAATATAATTATAGTATATAGTGGTTCAAATAAACAGAGTGTTTAATGTAACGAAAACTATTAATATATAAAATTATTTAGTAGAAATATATTATAATATCTTGGGTTGTCACATTATACCCCCTTAAGTGTATTTCACTCTCAAAATTCAACATTATAATTAGAAAAATGAGTATAAATAAATTTCATAACATCCTTTGGCTTCTGACTAGATTCATAGAATTTTTTATTTCTCCATAGAACATTCACAATATTAGTAGTCTTGTTTCATAACACATTATATCTATGGTGAAATTTTTTATTTTTGTTTTTTATCATAAGAAATATCATTTAATATTTTTTTGATATTTTAGTTCAGTACAAATGATACATAAGGTATGTAATTCCTTAGGAGAAATATATGGATCAGATCTTGAACATGTAAGAGGTTCGGAGGAAGATCCAAGAGAAAAGATACCATCCATACCCAATCAAAAAAATCAAGAGGAAAAATATAAATTGGGATCAACATTCCATTCCTTTATAATATCATTACCTTAATAGAAAGAGATATTCATAGAAACCCTTCTCACCAACATAAAATTATAGATCAAACTGAGGATTATCAGCACAACTATTTTTGACACTAAGATGACTTATTGTGAAGAAAAATATCCCTATTATTCACTACAATATATTTTTCTAGATTAGGTCTAAATAGATTTATTTATCCAAATTTATTCAATCATGATAGTGTTATACAATTATTTCCATAGAGGCCCTCATATGGACCCATATGAATTCTTGAGTAAAATATATTGTTATAATAAAACACTAATAGAAAAAGGTATTGATCACAAATAACTTTAAAATCCCTATAATTATATAAAAGAATATCCTCTTTTATTTTTATGCTTCCTTAATTTTGAACATCTATTTGTGAATGATACAAGGAATTACAACTTAAATCTATATCGAAATCCTACTAATGTATTCACAAAAACTAGATGGTAAACATCATATCTCAATCAGAATCAATAAAAAGTGGTATTCCATTGAAATTTACCACTTAATTAATGTATGTTCTATAATTATGATGTACAATGAAATATTAACTACTGGAAATTAATTTTTTTTAACTTTGTAAGGATGTAAAATAAAAGCCAAATTGGATTATGGACCATATATGTTATAGGGATTACAGTGAAAACATTCTTTGTGACATTTTCCCATTTCTATTTTGGAATGGGTAATGTTTATAACAAAGCCACATACATCTATATCTCAAACAAAACTTGATAAAACACCATGAATTGATATACATAATCGATAATATCTATATTCATTCTTTCTATCTAGATTTTTTTTTCAGATATCTAAACATATTTCTACATGTAAAAGGAATAGAGGATGATGAAAAATTAACCTTATAGAACATCTCTATATTAAAATTTTGTAAGATGTAACTTATAAATTTCTCTTGAATATTTTCATTCAATCTAAATCAATATAAATCTAAAGAAAATTTCTCCCCGTCTTTTATAAATCTACACCTTCATTTTGGACCATATTAATCATCACAGTGATAGATAGTTGAGTACTAAATGAGAATGATAATATTTCTAATACTGATTCTGAATTTAAATATCCATCCTATTCAAATCCACAAATGTTAGATATTTTTGGATCCTTTGTATAGATAATCGAGATTTATGTTTTTGACTCTGATCATCTTCCACATTGTTTTATTTCCCACGGTTTTAATGTATTGATCAGTCATAATCATTAATCATATCTAACCATATTCTATACAATATATTCAACTCATTTTATTTGAAAATATAATTTAACACTTTATGGTAAATATATATATCAATCATTCATATAAAATGATAATTCCACTATTTTTTTAATTATAAAATAGTAGTAAACACAAAATCCCAAGTTGTGTACTTTAACTCATTGAAAATTAATTTTCATGTGGCATAATACATCACCATATCATTATACATGATAAAAAATCATAGTAACTTCTTTGATACACCAATATATATTACACACCCTTCTCCACTATAGATTAAAGTAACTATAGGTGTACAAAATAACCTATTCTTCAGTTCCTTGGAATTTTCTTCAAATTCATTTGTCTAAAGTAACTTACCTACTTCTATGATGACTAGGTAAGTAATGTAATGTTAAATTATTTAAAATGATTTTATATATCCACCCATACAAATAAAACTATGTATCTCAAACACATTGGTTGGTAAGTTAAAAAATTTAATAAAAATAATATTATAAGGATCTACTAATATACCCTCACATGAGATTATATAATCCATTAATGAAACAGTCCTAATAAATAATTCACACCTTTTAAATTTTTCATAATGATTCCACATTATCGAGGTCTTCATAAAAATTATTTTATTATTTTCATGACCTTTTTTCGCTTTTATTATAAAAAGATATCAACTATAATGTCCTCCTCAAACTAATGGATTTAATCTCTAAAGAATATATTAATAAAATCCATAAAAATGAGCAGGTTAATTAGTAATTTCAAATAGAAACACTATAAATTATTAGTTTCCTTACCTTTTATGGACTAATATCTTTTGTATATCTTAATTTTTGACACTCAATTAATTATTACAAAAAATAGGTTAGTCTTAGAAAAGAGTTGATCTATATTTTTTGTATTAAAAAATTCATAGATGTAGAATACACGATATTTTTACATGATTGTGATCATGTTATTTTTTATAATGAAAAATAATCTCAGTCATCCATATTTATTTTTAAATATAATAATATTTACACCCCAAGATGAACTAGTTAACTGATTGTATCCCTTATGATGATTCTGTAGGAGTTTCTTCTTAAATTTCTAATACTCAGTGACTGTCATTATATACAGAGTCTTTGGAATGTATTTAGAACAAGGTATAAGATCCATTGAGAAATCAGAATTAAAATTCATTAGAAGTCTCGGAAATTATTCTATAAATACATCATCAAATTCATTTATATTAAGAATGTCATTCTTTCTGAGTTTCACCCAAACAATTTGATATAATAATCACTTTTCATAGGAATAATAACCTATATAAGGATTTTATTTACATAATAATTTCATATATATTATCTCACTAATAAGAAATCAACGGTTTTTTCAGAGTATCAAAAGAGAATTCCCTTGATAATTTCTGTGGCTTTTTGTACTGAAATTCACCATATATCCAAAATATCATTAAATTTAGCTATTTGATAAATGAAAATATTTTATGAAAGAAGATTACCATAAACATCAACTAGAAAATAATTAAAATTTTATATGAAATCATCATATCATTAGGGGTTTTCTTATATAATTAAACATGTAATCACTATGGATAGGAATTATCATTCCTAGAAACATTTCATGACATAAATTAATTCATGTAACTAATCTCCAATAGGGTACATTAATATTTCAGCATACCTATAACCTCCTAAAATTTTCATTATATCTTCCATCCCATAGAAAAAAAATAATGATTTGCATGACCATCAATCATATATGATCAAAGTAATCACGACTGAAAAATCGTTCATAATATTTTTAAATCGTAACACCTTATTTTCAATCTATGATACCTTTTTTTAACTTATGTTGTCCATGATCATTAACAAATTTTTTGGATATTGTCCTATACTTAGTCTTATCCCCATGCTTCTTAGTAATGTTTTCTAATCCTAGATTAAACGGATATCTATACCTCACATTGATACCAGATTTGAAAACCCATATTTTTTGTAAATAGTTATTTTTTCAACATAGATGAATATTCATTACAAACATAATGATCAATGCTATAATCTCATAGGTCTAGTTCCTTTATAATAACATATAGAAAAACAACTGGTTCATAAAAAATCTACATTATATCCCACGTAGTTATTAATAGCTTTCACTCTTCTTAGATAAATCATACTTAGTACCTTTCCTCATTACCTAGGGAATGAAATCATGAGAAATGGTAATATTAGATGATTAGTAAAGTTAAGAAATGTATATATTAACATAACATGAGAATAAAGGCATGAGAACATGAGCAGAAAATTTGAAAAAATATAACCAAAATATAATATATCGTAATCATAATTTATGACATTAATCATGTTATATCATAAGATAAACAACTGGTTCATAAAAAATCTACATTATATCCCACGTAGTTATTAATAGATTGCACTCTTCTTAGATAAATCATACTTAGTACCTTTCCTCATTACCTAGGGAATGTAATCATGAGAAATGGTAATATTATATGATTAGTAAAGTTAGGAAATGTATATATTAACATAACATGAGAATAAGGGCATGAGAACATGAGCATAACATTTGAAAAAATATAACCAAAATATAATATATCGTAATCATAATTTATTAAATTAATCATGTTATATCATAAGAAATGAATCACAAAGGAATAAAATTAAAGAATCCATGAGAGCATTACATTAGAAAAAACATTAGTTTTTAGTACACACTAATCACAGAAAATCATTTCCTTAGTATTCAATGGTAATTTCCAGGAATATCATAGAGGAGTCAGTTTACGCTAAAAACCATCATAGTAGTAATGGTACACTCCCAAAATTTTTATTCAGGACTGGGTTCACACCCCAAACCAACAAAACATTCATGGTTCACTCCCAAGATAATCATAGTGGGTAGAGTCCCATATTGAACTGGGTTCACTACCAATTCCAATCTATATTATTTCAGAAGATATATATCTTTACCTAATGAATTGTATGGATATATAAAATCAATAAAATAAGTAAAATATTTAAAACAAAACAAATTTATTCAATGATATTATAAAACATTCAACATATCATAACCAGTGAAAAGAAATGGGTTTCATAAACATTTCATCATAGCATAATCTCAAGAAAATAAATTCTTCCCTTTGAAATTTCATTATTCAATCACCCCATACGCTATGTGAAATGAATATGTCTCATGAACACCTTTAAATCATAATCATAAACCACATAAATAATATAGGTGCATGAAAAAACATATAACCCAACGAATAATTTTTTTATAATAAACCCTTACCTTGAGTTCTACAAAGGTTAATGGAACTCTAACCTATTGAATAATAAATTTCAGTATATTATAACAATATATCAGAATATTTTATTTAATTATAATAACACATATATATATATATTATACTTACAAAGAATAATTCATTTATTACAGATATTAATCAAATTAATTACACTGTTTATAGAGATGGTAGGTTGTACGTATACCAGAATGTTGTTTTCAATTTTCAGAAGATCTTATGAGATAAATCTAATTAATAATTCTCATTTAAATGAAAATTATTATCTAATATAAATAACTTATATTCATCATATATATCCTTATTACCATCCATGTATAGTGGAAATTAAAAATGAATCACATCACTTTGTAGAGGCGGTTGTCCACATAAACAGACAACCGATGTTATCACATTCCAATGGTTTGGAAGGAAACAAGGTATGTATGATATTATAATTCTAAAGGAATAAAAAATCAGAGTAATTATATATAAATATAAAAACTATTACAATAACCCTTCATGAAATATGGTGGTGGAATATGATTTGTATCGCTATATAGAGATGGTATGTCATTTGTATGCATGAGGGATACTTTCCATTCACATACAATTTGAAAGTGGGTGGATAATGGTGATTACATAATAATTCTAAAATTTAAAAATATTTCATACATTATTTTAATTATTTTATGATAAATACCATAGAATTTTATAATGAAAAAATGAATTAAGAAAATAAAGTAATCATCTTAAGGCGATTGAATATTCTTTTAAAGAACTCATTTAGACATCTTCTTAAAGATATTAGGGATAATATTTTGGGAATAAATAAACATGTAGAATGAATATAAAGATGTTAATAATTTATTTTTAGGGTATGGATGATGTATAAGGATCAAGGAAGTATGAAGAGTATAATGTATATGATCCCTTTTGTAAATTAGTAGAGGGGAACCATTGTGATTTTGAGAAGTATTAAAAATATAATTATATCACTATCTCACAGAAAATGCAGAAAAAATGATATTCATTCCAATATAAAATATAAATGGGTCAAAATAATATCATACAATTAAAATTTTACAATTTTATGTGGTTTTTTAAAAAAATATTATAGCTTAGTGCATTAGTTAACATATTTTAACATTATCTATAATAACTTCTTTTTCGTTATTTGTATGATATAATTTTACATATATGATGAAAATTATCTCCTAAATGGGAAATACATGTAACATTAGTCCATATATTATCCACATTTTCCTATTTCACGATTTTATGATTTTAAAACAATTTAGTAAAGTATCATTAATGTCAATTTTGGAACTACTGATTGAATATCACTTAAAAGACCCCAATACAAAGTTAATATTAAAATATAGTAATTTTAAAAAAACTAATATGTTATATTTATTTAAAAAATTCATGGAAAAAAATAAATCACTCAAATTATATAACATTAAATATTTCTAAAATCATTTATTTTATTTTTTTATTAGGTGAATAGATATTGTATTAGCATTATGTAAGAATTTTATGTAATTATATAATAACGAAATACGATATTTAAATTAAAATAACAATAAAAATTTCAATATTACAAAAAATACTATTAAATTTCATTCATAACTAGTTTTTTTTCAAACATGAACACAAAATATACATTTAAAAATAAGTGACTAACATTGTCTAACTTTCTTTTCTCTAAATATTATATTGGTCATTGTCATGACAAAATTTTCATAATACATATATATTTAGAGAAAAATGTGATTAGGGTCACATTTAATTTACATAATAACAATTATGATGATATAATATGGTCTTATAAATTAGTTTTAACCTAGATTTACATGATTTACCCTTTAGAGTGCTAACATAATTTACAAAAAATAATATTCATATTGACCGAAAAAAAGATATTTTCTACACAATTTAAACCAGATAATTAAAAATATTGAATCAATTTTAAAATTTTATATGTCAATTTCCTGAATAAATTTAATTAAAAACTAAGCACGTAAAATGAAAAAAAAAGATTTTCTAGAAAAATACATTTTAATGTGTAAACCATGGTTTTATCATTATCACATTAATAATAAAATATTAAATAAATTTTAAAAATTTTATTGAATATATTGAATATAAATTTTAATAAAATAATAAAAATATATTTATTAATTTAATTTATTAAGATTAAAAAGTTGTATGAAAAATTCATTTTTTATTAAAAATATCTTTATTTAATTTTTATATGATTTTTATTTTTATTTATAATTAGTTGATAACCAATAAATTAATTATATGTTTATATTGATATAAATTTTTCATTATTTATATAGTCTTATTTATAACTTCTATTCCATTTGTTATGTGATAACTCCTATATGGTAATATTTTAATAGATCATTATAGTTCACTTAAACTCATTATTGCATGTAACAAAAGATATTGATGAAATAAAATTAGTGAAATATAAAGGTATATTGAAATCATGGGGTGATATAAGAATGTCTCAAGTCTCAAGAAATTTTTCTCCATAAAATCATATGGGAAGAATGTAATGCATATGAAATTACTATATCTAAAGTTGAAACCCTTTAATATTTTTTAATACATATTTTATTAGATTATATATATATACAAATTTTATATTAAACATGGATATTGATTAATCCTTTTAAAATATAAGTAAATAATTATCAATCAAGTCATCAAGTAGGAATCTAGTTATTGAGAGGTTTCTTTTAAGGAGATCAATCTTACCAATGTTGTGTTCATGGTTTTATACTAAAGATTACCTTTTAAAAAACCATTAATTTTTATTTTATTTGTGATTTTAGCATTTATGAATTAGTATATTATGCATCAAATAATGTTTTAAATTGATCTTGAAATAAAAAATTATTCTTTTTTCCTTTATTTATGATGAAATGATAGTATTTTATCCTCTCACATATTCCGGGTTTTTTGTCCTCGAATTTATAATAACCATGCCTCACTCACTCTCTATTAGCCCTTGAACATTATTTGTTTCCTCCAAATTTATATTTTATCATCTCACCAGAGATAAACTATTCGGACAACCCAATTATTTGTTATATCTAGTAATTAATATGTTTCCTACACCCCCTTTGAAATGATGTTTTATTATCCCTATGTAGAATGACAGTTTTGGACAAAGGAATTTTTAAAAAATAAAACATGGAAAAATATAAAAATTGTATTGAAAATTTTATTTTATGGTTGTAGAATTTGGGACATTAAAGATTTAGAATATTATGCTTGATATCATACTTAACACACAACATCGATCATTAAGAGAAGCGTGATATACTATTGAAATGTTATTATTTACTGTAAAATTTATCGTAGAACAGTTATTATTTGGAATGAATATGTAGAACATAATTTAAAATAATCAAGGAGTTTTTAGATAAATAAAGTGTATTTTTATTAATGTTATTACATGCGTTAAAGATACATTATTTTATAAATAGTAATTATTGTTTTTCCGATGTAAATAAAATA
Organism: Viscum album; assembly: GCA_963277665.1. Lineage (NCBI taxonomy): Eukaryota > Viridiplantae > Streptophyta > Magnoliopsida > Santalales > Viscaceae > Viscum > Viscum album. The sequence goes on along the minus strand of OY728122.1, from coordinate 809,592,508 downwards.
ATTAAATTCTTATAGTTTATAAAATTTTTTCTAAAATATGAAATTTATTTTTGAAATAATCATGTAAAAATTATATTACATTAATTTTTTTATAATCCACTAAAAATATTTATTTTTAAATCAATTGTACGAAATACTAATTTTTATTGTAAACTATATTTTCATTTAATAAATTTACAAAGTTTCATTTGTTTTTAGAAGAAGGTAAAAGAAAATATATTATATTAATATTATTACCAATATAATTAAGGTCATGGGATTTAATTTTTACTTGGATTTTGTAACAAAAACCATTTTTATTTGGAAAACATTTTTCTAGAAAACTACTTTTTAATTCTTTTTTTCATGTTTAATTTTAAAAAAAAATTTATCCAATTATGTGAACTGAATATTGAAAAGTGCTTCCATATTTTGAACTATGGGGATAAAATTTGGAAAATATCTTCATTTTCATTTTCCCTTATTAATAATAACATTTATCAAAATTTTTCACCGTAATAATGTTAAAACAAGTAAAATATTGTTAAATAATTAGATAATACTTTTAAATTTCCAAAAAATTTTTCTTTTTCCTACATTATTAGTGGATTTTTGAAATATACATCCAATTATTGAATATATTGAAAGTTGGTTCCCTTTTTCACTGATTATGACCTTTAAATTATTGTAATAACTAATTTAATGAGAAATCTTCACTCTCTTTAAATGAATATATCAAAAAAAATTACCTAACAAAAAAGGTAGATATTTTTGATTGAAAATATTAATTTGAGGGAAAATGTAGTTATTAATAAAAAATTATTTTAAATTTCAATTGTAAATTATTTAATAATAACCTTAAATAATTATTCAACGCTGATACAATATTTATTAAATAAATGTAAAAATAAAATAAATAAATTTAAAAATATTAAATATAAAATAACTTGGATGAATTATTATGTTCAATGATTTTTTAGATGTATATAATATAATCGAGATGTGATATTTTTTTATAATTATATTCCATAACAATCAACGTGACATTAAATTCAATGTAAATGAATATTTAAAAAAATGAAATTAATGATATTTTATAACAGAAATTAATTATTAAAAGATCCAATATAAATAAAAAACAAATATTTATAAAAATTTATTTTATATGGTTTATAATATGAACCATGGTCCATTTATCAGTCACTTTTCCTTTTATGATATGATTCATGACCTTTAAACGATAGAAAACATTGATATTGAGCTAATAGTCAAACAGATATAGGGTGGTCAAAGAGAGATATAAGGGTTAAAACATCACATTATCTTGTATAATATTTATTTAATGATATTATTTAAATTTATAGACATCCTATATTATTAATATGTCAATTTGTATTCACTTTATGGTAAATATTTATTTATATTAATTTATTTCTTCAACTAATTCAATGAGAGCCCCTCTCATCACCTTTAAAAGGACACCTCTTCTTCTAACCTCTTCAAACCTCTATATAATTATATATTGTCCAATAAAATCCATAATGAATTCAAATATTCCTAAAAAATCCTATATATTTTGGAATTTATAAAATACCATCCATTCAAAGCATACAATGAAATCTAATGGAGAGTTAAAAATAAACTAGTATAACTCTTATCCAAGAATTTTCAATTTATTTTTTTCATAATCCTCTTATAAAACCATGGTATTGATAAAAAATTAATTAATTTAGTATAATAAATATAATGTTTTATTATTATTATGTTTTAACAAACATTACCCACCTTATTTTCATTTTATCTAGAGCAAAAACATCGCTCTTGAATATATACAGTGTATCCTATCCACGTAGTGGTGTAATTCGTTTTTCATCACCAATTCACTTATATGGTTATAATGATGAATTTCATAAATATATTTTTTATTTTTTATATTATTATGATTTTATAAAGATTAATTATTCTTTATATTTATTTTTTTCACCCATCGAAAAATAGAAACAATGTTTATGTGTTTGAAGGTACTACCCCCACCACGAACGGTGTAATTAATTAACTAATATGTTCATTTCATAGGGGTAAATAAAAACATATATAATATAAATATATTTTATTTATATAATTAATAAAAAAATTTATTTTATTTAAGTAATATCAAATCACAGTGTCTGGAACTGCATAACTGAATGTTATATGAAAAGAAAAATAGTTAATACTAAGAAATGATGATTTTAATATAGTATAATTAATAAATAGAAATTTAAAAATTATAGGTGGATAATATATTATATTAATGGTATTTGAATTATTTTTATAGACTTATAATAAATTTATATTTCTTTTACAAGATTTCACAACTCTTTTAAAGAATTTTGTGCTTTAGTAAAGGGATTATTTCACAATTTAGTTATTGATCGATATGGTCTATATTTTAGTATTCATTAGGATTATTATATAATATATTTATTGAAACTAATATTTTTTTATCCACTCTCTATTTCAATAAATTATGATTATTACATAAATTTTCCTCTCTTATATACTGAAGGTACCAAAATAATGTTTCCATAGAAAACCAAATTTGATTTTTTTAGGCAGTAATATTTTCCTTCTATGTCCATATTTTATTTAAAATATTTAATATAATTTATTTAGTATTATAAAATGATTTATTAATTTAATTTTTACACATGTTGGAATTTTTATAAAATGGTTCAAAAGTAATCTTCATTTCAATTTCCAAATATGGCCTCTTTTTTCAAATGGTGTGAACAAAATCATTAGTTTGATGTACACTGCAAAAATCGATATTCCCACCATTATGAAAAATATTTTCTTTCATAATTCCTTTAAATGGTAACAAGATTATTATGAATAATTTTTTTTCTTTTAAATATTATACCTTTCTAAATTTTTAATTACTAATTCAAAAATGAAAAGGGTTCTTACATCATGAAGACTTATAGTGATATTTTTAATGATTTTTCATCTAAACCAACATACTTTGATAAAACATTTGTTTTCCAAATGTTATAATCTATTGATACCATCCAACATATTTCTATAGATTTTTAATGATCATTTTAACTAGGAAAAGTATTAAAATTCATTATTTAGTTTTTCAAAAGGTGTTTGTTATTGTTTATACGATGGGTTGATTGTGTTGTATTGTTTATTAATATAATTAATGCACTGAGATTATTATGTGATGGGTTGATATTGTAATTAATGAGCCCCTAAATAAATCAATATGTCTCATATGAATAAAATTTAGGGTATTCCTTTGAACCCTTACCTATTTATGTATGATATATTGGAATTATACTTTAATTATAATTTTATGAGGGAAAACATTATGTATTCTATTATTATGAAATCAATTAATTATGTTCTAGTGATTATAAATATATTTACATCATTTATGGATATTTTTCATCCTCATTTTATTGTGTATATCGAATTGTTTCTTATTCATTTATTTCTACCATATTATTCATCAATTTTTTATTATATGATATATTTTTTATATAAATTCCCTTACAGATCAAATGAGTTCACCCCATTCTTATGTTTCCTTTCTCAAAGATACTATGAAGTGTATTACTATTGACATGGAAGGATATACTAGAGGAAACAATTATGATTTCGAAGAAAATATTGTGTTGTATTTGAGTTTTCAAATGTAATGTGAGATTCAATTATGTATCTAGTTTATCAATACTACCAAACTATTTGGCCCTTTGGGATGTGATTTCTTATATCTCGTAACAATATAATAATGTAATCAACTCCATTGGTTTTCTAGGTTTAGGGTATTTGCATTTCTCACTCTAATATTCATGTCCACATGAAGTATTTGTGGTTAATTGAGTACTTTGATTAAGTTGGGGGATAGTTGGGAATCCACATGCCTGACATACACATATAATGACTTATAAATTACATACAAATAATATCACAATAATCTTGGGGGATCTATCATCCACGTTCATATGTGTGAATGGGATCACATAACTCCTCGAGCCATATTATTATCAGTTCAGAGCATCCCATGGAAGTATTTATTACCTCTCTACATGAATAATTGTATAATCACCCACATTTATTTTTTATGATAATATGAGTTTTTTTATATCTCTATTTTTCATTGGTTAATTTTATTTTTAACATTATCATTGGAGTCTTTCACACAATTTCATTAGGATACCATGACACAATTTGGTCGCTTTCCATCCCATTCTTTGTTGCCTTATTCCAACTTATGTATGATTATAAATTCCTCTATTAACTAATAAATTTAAAAGAAATGTAGTTTTTTGTTATTATTGACAAAATATTTTATCATATTCCACTTTTCATATCATATTTTATTGCATCCATATTTTTAAATATTTGACCATATTCATAACTAATTCAATACTAATATTTATGATGTTTGTGTTATCGAGCCTCTAATACACTTTTATATTGTTAAGTGGAACCAACTAAATAGAGTTATATGTTAGTATTGATTCATTCAATATATTCCATTAGTACCTAGAAAGCTATCATCACTTATTTCCCTCGTATTTAAGAGGATGTAAGATGTCAACTAGATATAGTAGCATGCATATTATTTCAACATCAAGGAAATTTATGTATCATTTCATATAAATGAAATAATTATTATGTTAGTTCATATATCAAAGAAAACCAAGTATGTGTCACAGTATATATTGAATTTTATTAAATATCATACAACCCATGGTAGATGGATACATGATCCGATAAATAAATAATATTACATTTGTTTTGTTTTTCATTTTTTACTATATATTGAATCTCTTTAAAGAATAATCCACTCAAGAATATTATCCACGTGTCTGATCTTGTGGAGTCTGATGTATTTATTCAAGTTGTGTACTATGTTGTAGCACACTAGATGATGTAATTGTATCATATTGTATAAAATGGTATATTCAATTTCCCCACTTAGGTAGAGGAATATCCAACTCTATAAACTCATATTGTATCTCCAGATGTTGACGAGTCAAGGAAGGGGTACACAGATAACTTTGGGGGTACACATGAGGCCTCACCCATTAAATAGGAATAAGCATCATGTTTCATAGACCAGACTCTACAGATTATAGATGTATAACAAAATGCATTGGATCTATTTATGTTATCAATAGATCCATATTTTTCTCCTATTATAGAAAATTTTAAAATTCAATATGATTCATTTAAGAGGACATCATCTTTTAAGTCCAAGCCTTCATTGATCATATTCTTCCCAACTAAGAAGTATGGTCCTTCCAGTTATGTAGTTGGAGAATGATCTGGTTAACATCCCAATGCCCAGATGGAACCTCTTCTCAATGATTCCTAAACATAACAATAGTATTTCAAGATTCTTGTACCTGAGATGACCCCCTCCAGCTTATCAAACTCTAACACGTCAATGAGTTCAGTAATCTCAATACTGATGTCTCATTCATCCATCAGATTGTATTACAGGATATCATCATAGATAGTGTTTACCTCACATATTTTGATAATCCCAATTATGTGTTCATATATTATGCTACTCTCAATTACTGATGATCTACATTTTAATTTTTTCAATTCAGTGATCAAGTTAATAATAATGTTTAAATAATCTCTGATTTATGTTAATCTAGATTATTCCTGTTTAGCTTTGAAACAATTCTAAGTCAATTAGATGTGGTTTGCATAAGAGCCAGAGCTACCGATAGCCAGAGCTACCGATTGCCAGAGCTACCGATAGCCAGAGCTACCGATAGCCAGAGCTACCGCTAGCCAGAGCTACCGATAGCCAGAGCTACCGATAGCCAGAGCTACCGATAGCCAGAGCTACCGATAGCCAGAGCTACCGATAGCCAGAGATACCGATAGCCAGAGCTACCGATAGCCAGAGCTACCGATAGCCAGAGCTACCGATACACACAGAGCTACCGATACACACAGAGCTACCGATGCACACAGAGCTACCGATGCACACAGAGCTACCGATAAACACAGAGCTACCGATGCACACAGAGCTACCGATACACACATAGCTACCTATGCATAGAGAGCTACCGATAAGAGCTACCGATAATAGCCACCGATAGGAGTTTGAAGAGCTACCGATGGAAGATCCCTACACCGAGTCAACCGTACACGTCTACAAACAAACAACTACCTATAATGAACTGCGGAGAAACCGTACCAAGTACGATCAAAAAGTATAATCATTCTTATCAGAAAAACAAAAAGGGTATAAAGAGGACATTGTGTATGTATCAAGAAAGGATGGTATGAAAGAGAACTCGAAGAGATCAAGCACACAGAATATACTATCGATCAAGCTCAAAACGTGCCAAGATCAACTGGAGAACTTGCACTCACGAGACTACTACTATCAGACTCCAGAACATAGAGCATACATCTAGCAATCTATGCTAAAGGAGAACCACACAAAACTCATCATTCTTTGATCCGATAAGCAAGATGAACCTCGAAGTCAAGGAAGCAGATGGTACTCTGTTTTCCAGACAAAAACCAGAAGAATACTCAGTAGGAATTCTAATCAACAAAAGGAGTCAAGAGCTTCACAAAGATCACTAGAGCCATTTCTAATCACTAAATCTTTATCTCTGTGATTTACCTTTTACATTACGAGTAGTGTGTGTTATCTGTTGTATTTTACACACACACTGTCTCCTGAACCTTAACTGGAGGATTTGTAAATCCTCACTCACTATCTTTTCATTCTTTTTTCCACTATGGATAGTGGTAGAGGTTGTGTGTGACCTGGACAGCTGGTTGCTGTTGTTTTGTTTCCCACGGATAACAGTGGTAGAGGTCTTGGACCTGGACAGTTGTAAACTGTTGAACCCCGATTCAGGGTGTGGATCATCATTATATAAGCTTTTGAGAGGACTAAGTCTCGTCTTGAGACTGAACCTCTTGGTTAACTCCTCTATGTTTTTAGTTAAAGTTTATATCCATACAATACATATCTATTTCATATTCCGCTGCTATTACTTTGAAATATAATTTGTCTTCAAAGCTACTTTGATAGTTAAACTCCCAAGTGTTTATATTTATTATAAATCAGTAAGTTAGTTTCCAAAGTTAATTTAATCATCAGATTATGTTAACTAAGAACTAATCAATCTTTGAGAAACTAATTGAACCTTTATAATCTGTATAAATTCACTACAGTTTAATTTGTTTTTGAAATTTCGGGGATTTTAATAGAAATTGTTTTTAGCAGAAATTTTAATTGGAACTCAATTCACCCCCTCTTGAGTGTCCACTCCGAACAACATTTGGTATCAGAAGATTTATTAATACCTTCTAATTTACTTTGTTTTCAACTGTGATTTTAGTTGTATTTTAGAGTTCTTAAAATTTCTGTTATTTCTAAATTTTTATCTCTTTAAATTTTGTTTATATTGGATAATAAACTTGAGGGTGTTGCTACTAACCGACCACCTTCCTTTAATAGAAATAACTATGCTTAGTGGAAACTTAAAATTAAAATTCATCTAGAAAGCATGATTTTTGATATTTGGACTGCTATTGAATCTGAATATAAAGTTCCCACTACTGATAGATCTACTTGGGATGAACCTACGAAGACTTCTTACAATAATAATTGTAAAGCTATGAATGCTCTGTACTGTGCTCTAGGAGATGAAGAATTTAATAGAATTTCAACATGTAAAACTGCTTTTGAAATTTGGGATACCTTGGCTGTTTGTCATGAAGGAACAACTAATGTTAAAGAAATGAGATTAAACACTTATACTATTAAATATGATAATTTCAAAATGAAGCTTGATGAACCTATTTCTGACATGTATCTCAGGTTCAATGAGATAGTAAACACAATGAGCTCACTCAGAAAGATTGTTCCTGCAAAAGAACAAATCATGAGAATATTGAGATGTTTTCCAGATAGATGGAGATGCACATCTGTCTCAATCAGAGAATCCTGTGACATTTGAACACTACATGTAACAGAGTTAATTGGTAAACTAATGATGTATGAAGAAGAATTGAAGGTGAACAAAGAAGAAGATGATGAACCCAAGAAGAAATCTGTGGCATTTAAGACTACTGCATCAAAGAGTAAAGAAAAGGAGAAAGTACATGTGCCTACTGAAAGCTCGTCTAGTGAAGATTCAGATTCTGACAGTGATGAAGAAATGGCTCAAATAGCCAGGAGATTCAAGAAGTTCTATAGGAAGAAAAAGTTTTTCAGAAAACCTAGCTACAAAGGAAAGTATGATCAACAAGGCAAATGGAAAAAGGATTGGAAGAATGCTGACAGGACTGATGAAGTTTTATGCTATGAATGCAAGAAAAAAGGACATATCAAAGCAGACTGTCCAAAGTTCAAATTCAAAAAGAAATATGATTATATAGACAAGAAGTAAAAGAAAGCCATGAAAGCTACCTGGAGTGCTTCAAAAGACAGCACTAGTGCAGCAGAATCTTCAGACTTTGAAAGGAATCGAGCCAACATGTGCTTCATGACAAATACTTCTGAGGTAACATCTGGCAATCCTGTTTTAAATTCATATTATTCTGGAGATGATTCTAATTCAGAAAACATGTCAAAATCTGAACTATTTGAGTACTGTGATATGTTGGAAGAAACCTATAATGAGCTTAAAGACAAATACAAAGGCTTAAAGAAATAGTATGCTTTAAGTGTTAAGCATAAATCTGATCTTGATATAGAAAAGGAAAATAATGCTCAACTACTAAAGGAAAATACAGAACTGAAACTGTCGAATGAGCAACATAGAAAGGATTTAGAAAAATTCACAAATGGAAAGGATGCGTTAACTCAAATGCTAGGAAAGCAAGTTGCACCTAGATATGCTACTGGTTTGGGATACCAACCTGGACAGAGAAAATTCACTAGAACCCGATTTATTCCTAATTCTGAAAAAAATTCTGGTAGTTCCAGTTTTGGAAATTCATATGCTTCAACAGGTTGTTCACATGGTTATAGACTAAATAAAGTTTATCTTTCAAAATCTGTTGTTTCTGTTAATTGTATGGGACCCATAAAACAAATTTGGGTACCTAAGGCCCTGATTGCTAACCTATCTGGACCCAAGAAAATCTGGGTACCAAAGTCATTTCCTGTTTAAATCTGTTTTATAGGAGATCTGCTTGAAGAGCTATCACAAGAAGATATGGTATTTAGACAGTGGGTGCTCAAGACACATGACTGGAGATTATTCTTTCTTCAAAAGCTTAATAAAGGTTGATGGAGGTCATGTCACCTTTGGTGACAACTCTAAAGGAAAATTCATCAGCCTAGGCCATATTGGTAACACTGACTCCGTATTAATTTCTAAAGTTTTATTCGTTGATGGACTTAAATATAACATGCTTAGTATATCTCAATTATGTGACGATGGATTCAATTTCAAGTTTGAAAATGACTCGTGGGATGTTTTTAACTCCAAAAACTCTTTAGTGTTTTCTGCTCTAAGGAATGCAAAATGTTTATGCTGTTGATTTAAATTCTTCAGCCAAACAAAATATTTCTTGTTTGAATGCTTTTCATAAAGAATCTAGGCTATGGAACAGAAGAATAGGACACCGCAACATTCACTCACTTAGAAAACTGGCTAGGAAAAACTTAGTTAGAGACTTACCTAAGTTAGAATTCCCAAATGACAAAGTGTGTAATCCCTGTCAAAAGGGAAAAAAACACAAAGTTTCATTTAAATCAAAGAAAGAAGTCTCAACTTCTCAACCACATGAGTTGGTTCACATGGATTTGTTTCGACCATCAAGAGTTTCTAGTTTAAATGGGAAGCATTATGTCTTTGTTCTTATAGATGACTTTTCTAGATATACTTGGGTGTACTTTCTAGCTCACAAAAGTGAAGCTTGTCCTTACTTTGTTAAATATTCCATGTCTGTAGAGAACCTTAGTGGACTTAAGATTAAAACCCTAAGAAGTGATCATGGTCGTGAGTTTGAAAATCATGAGTTTGAATCTTATTTCTCACACAATGGCTATAGTCACAATTTTTCTGCCCCTAGGACACCCCAACAAAATGGTGTAGTAGAAAGGAGAAACCGAACCCTTCAAGAAATAGCTAGAACCTTGCTCAATGAATATGAACTTCCTATTTACATTTGGGCTGAAGCTGTTAATACAGCTTGTTATGTTATCAATAGAGTCTTGATCAGACCTGTTCTTAAGAAAACCCCATATTAGTTATGGAACAATATAAAGCCTAAAGTTAATTATTTCAGAGTTTTTGGTTGCAAAGTATTTAAACATAATACTAAAGACAATCTGGATAAGTTTTCTCCCAAAAGTGACGAAGGAATTTTTCTGGGTTAATCTATTTCAAGTAAAGCTTATAGAGTTTTCAATAAGAGGACCAAATGTGTGGAAGAATCTGTTCACATAAAATTCGATGAAACTGATCCACATCAGCCTAAAACCTCTCTTGAGAATCTTGAAGAATATTTGTCTATTCTGGACCTTAATGATAAATCTAAAGAACCTGTTATAAAAACATCCAGTTCTGGACTTTCTCCAGAATCTGCTTCTGTTGAACCCGAACCTATAGATGAACCTGAAGTTTCTAGTCCAACCTTTACCAGATCGACTAAGATTCTAAAGAATCATCCTTTAGATGCTGTTGTTGGTAATCATGATAGAGAAACACAAACTAGAGCTTCTCTAAGGAACCAGGTTGAACATCAAGCTTTTCTGTCACAACTAGAACCCAAAAATATCAATGATGCTATCAATGATGAATTCTGGGTAATAGCCATGCAAGAAGAGTTAAATCAATTTGAAAGAAACAAAGTATGGGAATTAGTTGACAGACCCAAGGACACCTCGACAATAGGCACAAAATGGGTTTTTAGAAATAAAGTAGATGAATCAGGAAACATAGTTAGAAACAAAGCTAGACTAGTTGCACAGGGATATAGTCAAGAAGAGGGTATAGACTATGGAGAAACTTTTGCACCTGTAGCTCGACTGGAAGCTATTAGGTCTTACTTGCATATGCATCACATCTGAATTTCAAGTTATATCAAATGGATGTCAAAAGTTCATTTCTAAATGGTTTTATAATTGAAGATGTTTTTGTGGAACAACCACCTGGATTTACAAACCCTCATTTTCCAAATCAAGTTTATAAACTTTCTAAAGCTTTATATGGTTTAAAACAAGCTCCAAGAGCTTGGTATGATAGACTCACCAATTTTCTTATTTCAAAAGGTTTTACTAAATGGATCGCTGATCCAACTCAGTTTATCAAAAGAATTTCTAAAGATGTTTTAGTTGTACAAATCTATGTTGATGATATTATATTTGGATCTTCCAAACACTCTTTATGTACTGATTTTTCAAAAAGCATGCAAAATGAATTTGAAATGAGCTTAATGGGAGAGGTTAAGTATTTTCTTGGTTTTCAAATTTTTCAAACTAAAGATGGAATTATTTTAAATCAAATTAAATATACAAAAGATCTTTTAAAACGTTTTGGATTGGATAACATTAAGGAAAATGATACACCTATGAGTACTACCTGTAAGTTGGATACAGATGAAGCTGGGAAACCAGTGAATCAAACCAATTACAGAGGTATGATTTAGAGATTACTTTATCTTACTGCTAGTCGACCAGACATTATGTTCAGTGTATGTATGTGCGCTAGATTTCAAGTTAATCCTAAAGAATCACACTTACTGGCTGTTAAAAGGATTTTTAAATATCTTAAGCATACTGTACATTTAGGTTTGTTTTATCCAAAAGGACAATCATTTGACCTAACTAGCTATTCAGATGCTGACTTTGCTGGATGTAAGTTAGAAAGGAAGAGCAAATCTGGAACATGTCATTTACTTGGTAAATCCCTAGTGTCATGGTGTAGTAAGAAATCGAACTCAGTTGCATTGTCTACTGCCGAAGCAGAGTATATAGCAGCTGGTAGTTGTTGTGCACAAATTCTGTGGATGAAACACACTTTATTGGACAATTGATTTGAGTTTAAACATGTTTCGATCAACTGAGACAACACTAGTGCAATAAACATATCTAAGAACCATGTATCTCACTCTATAACCAAACACGTAGATGTAAGACATCATTTTCTACGAGATCATTATCAAAAAGGTGATATTACTCTTGAATTTATTGGCACTGAACATCAATTGGCCGATATTTTCACTAAACCTTTAAGTTCTGATAGGTTAAGTTACATTAGGCACGAGCTGGCGAGGATCAATTCTCACCGATGTTAAAATTCTCACCGATGATCAATTCTCACCGATGTTGAAATTCTCACCGATGATCAATTCTCACCGATGTTGAAATTCTCACCGATGATCAATTCTCACCGATGTTGAAATTCTCACAGATGATCAATTCTCACCGATGTTGAAATTCTCACCGATGATCAATTCTCACCGATGTTGAAATTCTCACCGATGATCAATTTTCACCGATGTTGAAATTCTCACCGATGATCAATTCTCACTGATGCTGAAATTCTCACCGATGATCAATTCTCACCGATGATGAAATTCTCACCGATGATCAATTCTCACCGATGTTGAAATTCTCACCGATGATCAATTCTCACCGATGTTGAAATTCTCACCGATGATCAATTCTCACCAATGTTGAAATTCTCACCGATGATCAATTCTCACCGATGTTGAAATTCTCACTGATGATCAATTCTCACCGATGTTGAAATTCTCAACGATGATCAATTCTCACCGATGTTGAAATTCTCACCGATGATCAATTCTCACCGATGTTGAAATTATCACCGATGCTTTTTTTCTCTTTTTTTTAAAACTTCTGTCTACCGCCAAGAATATGAATCATTTTATTTCTATGTTATTTTACATTATTCATTTATTTATAATTCCTACATGATAAAACTAAGCCTAAGCCGCTTCTCACTCCACCGAACCCAAAACCTTTCACCTTTGAATCTTAGCTCCCTATTCGACTAAGAACCTTAAATCCTCAATGGAAAAAACCAAGATTCCTGCCAGAAGAGATGACAGTGTAGAGCCTAAAACAAAGAAGCAGAAAGTGCAGCAAGATGCTCGTGGAAGTAATGTCAGAACTAGGTCGGGAAAGAGAGCAGTAAACCCTCACTTGCAGAATAGAGATATTGTGATTGAAAAGGAACTATGCGTAGATTGGCTGCTACCAAGCAAGTCGTTGGTGCTTGCAATTCTGGAAGATCAGAAATGGGTAGATTGTTTTTCAAATAACAATGGTCCCTACTACCCGAAGTTAGTGAAACAGTTCTACGAATTCGTAAGCTTCGAGAAGTCTGAAAATGAGAATCGGGTAAGTTCTTTTTTAAATGGAAAAGAAATGTCGTTTTCTTCAGTAGAGTGGGCAGAATGTTTAAAAGATCCACATGAAGGTGTATCCGGGTATGTCTCAAGAGCAATTCCACCTACCAGTAACATCTTTGACTATGAGACCGCTTTAAAAGAACTAACGGGAAATGGAAGTCAAAGGAAGGTGGTTGCTACTGAATTGGATGGAGAGAACAGACTGCTCTTCAAATTTGTTCAACATGTTTTGATACCGAGGAGAGGAGACTTTTCTAATCTGAGATATTAAGATATTTATCTTCTACATCTGTTAAGACATGGTGTGAAAGTTAATCTGTGCAGACTGCTGTTGAATCAAATGGAAGACATGATTAGGCCAAAATCAAAGACTAATGCTTTATTCTTTTCCAAAATGATCTCTGTAATGATAAAAGTGAAAGGGATAACTGAGTCTCAGGATGAGACAGTTGTAGTTAAGAATAACTTCTGTATCACTACTACAGTTTGTAGGTACATGAAAATCAATTGGAACCCATGGAAAGGAGAATGGGTCAGTGATGACCAGAGGGTGTATGATAAGTTTAATCCTGTGGATTATCCTTCAAGGCCAAAGGATAAAAGAGATCCAGGTTTAGGATCTGATGAATAGGAACCCAAGTACAGTGATAAGTCAGAAGAAGAAGAATAAGAAGTAGAGGAAGAAACTCCTATGGATATTGGAGGAGATCCAGACATTCCCCCAAGTCCTGTTACTGAGTTTGTATACTCAAGAAAAGGAAAAGTAGAGGAAGTGTTATCTCTTCATGAGGAAGACCAGCCAATTCCTCAGCAGGAAGGAGAAAAAGGGAATGTATCTGAATCTTCTGATTCTGCTAGGTTGAGTCTGAGTCCTTTGATTGAAAACTCAGTTGTGCCTACTGATGAAGTAGAAAAAGAAAGAGAAGAATATGTACCTGTCTTAGAAAATCTCCTTACTGCTGCTGAGATGGAAGCTGTTGTGGAAGATTCTGATGAAGAGAGACCAGCAGAAAATGTAGTTGTTGTACATAGGAATGCACCCATTGAGGGGGAGCATCATTCCAATATTGGAAATGTTACAGTAGCTGTTGAGATTGACGACTGGGTAGAAGACCCAGGTTTTATAGTCTGTGGTTTGGATTATCCTGATTCGGATAATGAAGTATCCTTGAATAGACCAAAGATCAGCTATGACATCAATTCTGAGTTATTACCTGATGATGTGGTCCGAGTACATGATTTAAATGTGCTGAAAGAAAATCTCAAAGTCAGTTTTGTAGAAGAAGTAAAGACAATGGAATCTTTTTTAGTTTCCTCGATTCAATCTGTCATGAATGATTCAGTAGTTAGCCTAGCTTCTGCAAGAGTATCTACTACAGTTGCTTCTACTGATTTTGTTACAATGTCTGATCTTGAATCCCTGAAGCATGAGCTGAAAGAATCCTTCACTGCCTCAGTTACTGAGATGAAGCACTGTTTTCGTGAAGAAATGAAGTTATTAGAATAATCTTTTGAGGTTTCTCTTGGTTTCAATTTGTAAAATTTTATGGGTGAGCTAATGGAAGCAGTTAAAGAGTGCCAGACCCAATCTTCTAGAGTAGAAGCAGATCTTGAAGCCTTACAGAAGTTTGTTACTGCTTTAGATTCTTACATGAGCTCAATGCCTCAAGCTGATAAGGATTTAGCCTATGTGAAAAGTGTTGTAAGCCAAATGGTCACAGTATTTGAAGATTTCAAATCTTCTATAAAGGATCATGTTAAAAATCAGGACTCTCAACTGCAAACTCTGATTAGTGGTTTGACCAAAAGTTTCAAAGAAACTGTATCTTTCTCAGTGGGTCCTCTAGCTTCAAAAACTGCTTTTGATTTGAATCAATTAAGAGCTATGATGAAGTAGGAGCTTGGTTCTATTTCAACCAGTGGCTCTGTGGACTCATCAGATCTCAGCCGGGTAGTGCTCTCTACAAGAGATTCAGTAAGGTAAATAATGAAAATCGTCCACGACACTATGAAAGAGGCCTCTGCCTCTCAGGAGGAAATCAAGAACAAGGTGGATTATTATTTCCAAAGGATTTTTACCAAGAAACAACTCACCCATCATTTCAAGATGATGCTGGAAAACATGAAATTTCCCCCTGTAACTCAAGCCTTCCGAGAACAAGTGAGCATGCTAAGAGAGCTGACTCCTGCCTTAGAAAAATTTATGGAGAACAAAAGACGATTTTATATCTGCTATGCAATGACGGGGAGGAATCATTATGGATTTCAGGAATCTGTTGCTGCCCTTTTTTCTTGTTGATGCCAGACCGGTTATTGTCCCTCCTGCCTTGCCTGCCTCTGCCTCTACTGAGTCTCCAGTCCAGATGACTCCTGCTCAAGCCATCCGAACCCTCACACCTATGATCACTCATCAAACTTCCCAATACAGGCTAGGCACTGTATCAGTGGCCCAGCCTCCTGTGATCATTTCTGGGATTCCAAAGCCCTCACTCACATCCTCACCTCCTGCCTCCTCTTCTGATCCAAAAGGCAATACTCATGTTGAAGATCCGGATTGCTGAAGTGGAAAGGCTGTTTGATAGGAATTGTCTTTTTTTCTCTTTTTCTCTTCTATTCTGTTTCTTTAAGTTTTGTCTGGTATAATACAAATGCTTTTCTTTACTCTATCTCTGTTTTCTCAGTTTTCTCTGTCTGCCTTCCCACTTTTTGATTATCACAAAGGGGGAGAAAATATAAAGAAAGGGGGAGAAAATATAAAGAAAGGGGGAGAAAATATAAAGAAAGGGGGAGAAAATATAAAGAGAGGGGGGGAAATATCATAGGGAAGAAATTTTGAGCCTTTTCTACTATTCTTACATTTCCTTCTTTGGTACCAACTCTTTCATAGCTTATCTCTGATACTATTGTATTTAATACATCCTATGATAATTTTTGATCTATTTCATTCTATTACTATTTCCTCCATTTCCTCTGCGTGCTTTCTTTGAGAAATTAGAATATCAACATTATATTCTCTTATACTATATTCTCACTATTTTTGGTCATATCATCAGTTGTGATTATCAAAAAGGGGGAGATTGTTGACCTCACCTGTTTTGATAATCCCAATTATGTGTTCATATATTATGCTACTCTCAATTACTGATGATCTACATTTTAATTCTTTCAAATCAGTGATCAAGTTAATAATAATGTTTAAATAATCTCTGATTTATGTTAATCTAGATTATTCCTGTTTAGCTTTGAAACAATTCTAAGTCAATTAGATGTGGTTTGCATAAGAGCCAAAGCTACCGATAGCCAGAGCTACCGATAGCCAGAGCTACCGATAGCCAGAGCTACCGATAGACAGAGCTACCGATAGCCAGAGCTACCGATAGACAGAGCTATCGATAGCCAGAGCTACCGATAGACAGAGCTACCGATAGCCAGAGCTACCGATAGCCAGAGCTACCCATACACACAGAGCTACCGATACACACAGAGCTACCGATGCACACAGAGCTACCGATGCACACAGAGTTACCGATACACACAGAGCTACCGATGCACACAGAGCTACTGATACACACAGAGCTACCGATGCACAGAGAGCTACCGATAAGAGCTACCGATAAGAGCCACCGATAGGAGTTTGAAGAGCTACCTATAGAAGATCCCTACACCGAGTCAACCGTACACGTCTACAAACAAACGACTACCTATAATGAACTACGGAGAAACCATACCAAGTACGATCAAAAAGTATAATCATTCTTATCAGAAAAACAAAAAGGGTATAAAGAGGACATCGTGTATGTATCAAGAAAGGATGGAATAAAAGAGAACTCGAAGAGATCAAGAACACAGAATATACTGTCGATCAAGCTCAAAACGTGCCAAGATCAACTGGAGAACTTGCACTCACGAGACTACTACTATCAGCCTCCAGAACATAGAGCATACATCGAGCAATCTATGCTAAAGGAGAACCACACAAAACTCATCATTCTTTGAGCCGATAAACAAGCTGAACCTCGAAGTCATGGAAGCATATGGTACTCTGTTTTCCAGACAAAAACCAGAAGAAGACTCAGAAGGAATTCTAATCAACAAAAGGAGTCAAGAGATGCACAAAGATCACTAGAGCAATTTCTAATCACTAAATCTTTATCTTTGTGATTTACCTTTTACATTACGAGCAGTGTGTGTTATCTGTTGTATTTTACACACACACTGTCTCCTGAACCCTAACTGGAGGATTTGTAAATCCTCACTCACTATCTTTTCATTCTTTTTCCCACTATGGATAGTGGTAGAGGTCGCGTGTGACCTGGACAGCTGGTTGTTGTTGTTTTGTTTCCCACGGATAACAGTGGTAGAGGTCTTGGACCTGGACAGTTGTAAACTGTTGAACCCCGATTCAGGGTGTGGATCATCATTATATAAGCTTTTGAGAGGACTAAGTCTCGGATTGAGACTGAACCTCTTGGTTAACTCCTCTGTATTTTTAGTTAAAGTTTATATCCATACAATACATATCTATTTCATATTCCGCTGCTATTACTTTGAAATATAATTTGTCTTCAAAGCTACTTTGATAGTTAAACTCGCAAGTGTTTATATTTATTATAAATCAATAAGTTAGTTTCCAAAGTTAATTTAATCATCAGATTAAGTTAACTGAGAACTAATCAATCTTTGAGAAACTAATTGAACCTTTATAATCTGTATAAATTCACTACAGTTTAATCTATTTTTGAAATTTGGGGGATTTTAATAGAAATTGTTTTTAGCAGAAATTTTAATTGGAACTCAATTCACCCCCCTCTTGAGTGTCCACTCCGACCAACAGATAGTAAAGGTAAACTATTTTGATCATTATTTTTTTTTGTTTTATTCTATTTAATTTATTTGGGATTACATTGATTTCGCAATATTATTAATAATCTTCAATTTATTTTACAAACATTAGTCAAGTAATTAAATGTGATAAATATATTTAAAAAAACATTATATTCATTATTGAAATTATAAATAATAGTATTAATTTATATATATATATAACTTCCTTATTATAATACAATTTTATTCAAAACATTTAATTTAAAAAATTACACTACAATATTTTTCAAAGATACAATAATTATTTTAAAAATAGGTTTTAAAAAACATAAAAAACATTTATTAATTTTTAAAAATGAATAATATTTTTTAGTTAATTAATTATAATTAATTTTAATAATTAAGTCAATAATATTTAGAAAATAAATATAACTAATTAATAATAACATTATCAATAATATTTATTGACTTTTTTATAAAGACTATTAATTAATTATATTATTTATTAATAATAATAAATTTCTTTATTATATAATCATATTAATTTATATAGTGAAATTAAATAATTTATAATTAATGTGAAATTTATTATTTTATTATTAAGTAATATTTCTAAATAATATTTATAAATAATTAAAAATTAATTCTTTATATTTAATGGTAATAAGTTATATATGACTATTGCAATAATAAATTACCATTGATATATATTAATTCTTATAATTTAATATTTATCAATTTGAAAGAATAAAAATATAATTAACATTAGTTATTTATCAATTATTATTAATTATTTTGAGAATAATTTTTTATCATTGTATATATATTTATTTATTCAAAATTGAAAAATATACAAAAATAAATAATATATTTTTTATTCCATAATAATTTTCCTAAATCATAATTATTAATTAATAATAATTATTTCTATGTAATTTATTTGTGAATAATAAAATTATTTTTTTACATTATTTCACACAGATTGTTTGAAGGTATTTCTCATATTATTTACAAAATCAATTATAAAAGTGTAAGAGACCCTCATTCCTTTTATCCAAAAACAATAGAGGCTAAAGGAGTCAGGGGAATCAACACCATTATTCCTCAATTTTATAAATCAGTAATTTTTTTTACCTATTTGTAATAATATTTATTTCTAAAAATCTAGACAACCTCCACTCACGGGGTGATTAATAAGCAATCTTGATGAGTAACCTTACTTGTTTCAGCCAATGTACGTGGATTTGAATATAATTCTCAAAGTCTGATCATATAAGCATAATATGACCTCATAATAATTTTTTCCCAAAGGCCACAATAAAATGAGATTTACTAATTGTATCTTAATCCAAGGAATACTAATGAAATGTGGGTTTGAGGTTTATTCCCCAAATAAATAAATAAAAAATTATAATGGGTTGGCATAGTGAATAACTATATATTATACATAATTTAAAAAAATGTGTTGACATTATTCATATTATGTCCATGATTAGATATTATAAATACTTTCTTGGTATAATGACAAATCCTTACATTCCCCAAATATAAGAGTACCAGTTTTCTATCATTCCAAACCAACTCACAATATTATAATAATAGGTTTGAACTATTTTCATTCCACTTATAATTTTAAAAATATAGGTAGGCACCCCAACCAACCCAATCATAAATATTGGAATACATGATTGTGACTACACAGAACACACTTATGTAT
Organism: Viscum album; assembly: GCA_963277665.1. Classification (NCBI taxonomy): domain Eukaryota; kingdom Viridiplantae; phylum Streptophyta; class Magnoliopsida; order Santalales; family Viscaceae; genus Viscum; species Viscum album. The sequence continues at coordinate 809,572,617 of OY728122.1, read as the reverse complement.
ATTGGAATCATTGGTTTGAACAATACCAAATCTACATATAAATATTAGAACACTAGGATTTCCTTTTCCCAAATCGACCCTCGGTGGTGAATGGAATATCATCTATCAAAACTAATGTATTTAATCATACATTAAGTGAAATCTCACCATAACCAACATATATACTAGGATACCCACATGTCAACCTTTCATAAAACACAAAGATCAAAACCAACTCAAGCTTATTTAACCATATCATGGCTTGTGATATCCCATGATCACTCCTCACACGATGATGAAGAAATAATAACTACTGACCAAATAACTCAAATATTAATAATATGTATAAAAATACCTCATCACCCATAATTAATTTGACCGTTATAGAGGAACACATAAAGGGTCTTCTAATATTAAAATAATTCTGATCATATGAGGGGATACCATCATCAAAATGTAATTCATAATATATCAATGAAATATACATGTGATATAGAAACTAGTAATTATGTAATCAAGGAATTATAGTCCAATAGTTCACTATGAGTGTAACAGTCCTCATTAATCTCTAAACACAAAAGAAAATATTCTTCATATTTATTATAGTTTATTTACATTAGCTCTCAATTTCATACATATCACACTCTATAGGCATTATGTATAAAATGAATATAAAACATAGGAATAACCTACCACTATCTTATAGGTTATCACAGACCTAATATTGTGGTTTGTAACATATTCAATTGATGGTAATCATGGAACAAAAAATATACCCCCCCCCCCCCCGCAAATAGGGATTTGTAATCTTTAAAAACATGGTACTTAGAGAGATATAAAAAAATTGTTATTGTAAGTTAGACAAACCATGATTGATCCAATGTGAAAACATATGCTAAATCAAATCGTAAATAGAATAGAAAACCCACTAAAAAAGAAGTAGGTGGGAATCCCATATTGGGCCAGGAATCTAGAAAAAATTTTGATGATGGGTTTTTTTAAGAAGACATTCATTTTTTATAATATAAAAAAAATAAAACACAACCCAATTTGGTAACTAGTTTACCCCTACTAGGTACCCAATAATCCACTAGTTACCCAGCCAACGAAAATGTTCCAATTGGTGGTCTAACCCAAAAATTATACATCCATTGAACAAAAATATAGTACCTAATAACATTCCAACATGTATCTAGTAAAATATTATAAAGAATAAATAAGTAACCATACTTTTATTTCATACTTAAGGATGTATTATTCTACAAAAAAGACACTTTTTAATAAAATCTGGAAACTCAAAAAAATTAAAAACTAAATGTAATATATAATAAGTTCCTCAAAATATTCAATCATAAAAACTACCCAACATTTCACTTATTTTACTCTATATGCATCATTGGGCACCCTGGGTGACATGATATTACTATTTATGGAATTATTTACCCAAAACCAATTATCCAGTGGGATATACATATGTCACTAATACACACATAATAAGGGTATTATCGTTCCATGGAGTATCGTCCCATAATAATCAAATTCACACATTGAACACTCCATAGATGAGACCTTTTTTAAAAAAATTACATCATTAACATTAACTGTGCATGGCAGGCCTAGTTGACATATTAAAATATGAGGTACTAGAATTATAGAATGTATTTCATTATATCTTGATGTATGAACCCTTTAGTATTCCATAATATCAATCACTGATATTATCCCAAAAATACCAATATAATAACCTTTTAATATCCCATATCTTCTTAAATTACAAGGTCTTGAATTAATAAATAATCTAAAGAATGCATGATCCCCTACCATAGACATTAAAGGAAATATTCATTAGTATGTAGAAGAATTGTTTCATATCTAAACAGTATCAAACAATTTCCTAATTAAATTAATATTCACTAAGGTATCGTACACAAGACTCTATTAAATAACTAATTACTTTTAGATTCATCTATCCTATATAATAACGTTATTCATTTATATACAATCCCTCAATGGGTTCTATATGGATAAATAATTGATCATTATTATTATTGGTGAACTCTGACTTTGTCCTGGGATCCTCATTGGCTCTACTAGATACTAAACCTATAGGGATTGGGTTTTTAGATAAAACAAATCTATTTGTTATTGGTTAGTTTTGATCAATTTGTAGGGTTATTTGAGGTTTTTATGAATTTTTTGATTATTAGGAAAGGTTAAGGGAGTTTTTATGAAGATTTGAGGTAAGCCTCATGTGTGTTTTGGGTCTATGTGGAAATGAACAATAGATGTGTGTGCATAGAAATTGGGAACATGTATTTAGGGACAAAATAATGGGGATTTGATAGTTCATTTCTATAGTTATTGAAAAAACAAAGGATATGTATATATAGGTTATAAAATCATTAAATGATGCTTAAAATATTTAATTTCTGCTTGAAACCCACTAGTCCCCCCTTTCAACTACCACATGAGTTATATCCATTTTTGGATGATTTTTGCGGTGATTTTAGTGGATTTATTTCTTTATATTCCATTTCCATTGAATATTCATATGTTTAGGATTCAAATCAAATGTGTTCCACCACTTGTTCTTCCCCAGTTACATTTAACTGTAGATATAGGGTTTTGGATTTGAGGTTTCACCAAGGAATGGTGAAACATGTTCAATTGATATCTATTTTTCTACTATGGTTTTTCTAAGTCTATACAATTATATTTTTTTCATTTATAATGACATGGTTAGGATTCACGGTTGGTTTGAGGAAGGTGTCTTGTCACTCACACTACTGTGTGTTGATTTTAAAGATACTAAATGTCATTAATTAAGTAATTCATTTTTTGAATTAAAAATTAATATTATTTTGATTTTATTTTTATTATGGAAATAATAATGGGATTATCATGTGATTTTATTTAGTGTAGATAAATCTTTTGTATTTCCTTTGGCATGGGTCATTTCAAAAAATTTACCAGTTTTTAAAAAAAATTATATTGACTTGGTTGATCGAACATTGTCATGAATTGGATTAGTTATTGATGATTGATAGTAATGATTATGTGATTTTTAGATATTTACTATTCCATAAATTGGGTTATTAAAAGTATGTTATGGTTGTGGTTTTTTAATTGACTTGTACTGTTGATATTATTGTTGATTATGCATTAAGTTTCAAAATTCATGGTTTCTTTTGTATGCGTTACGTTTCATGAGGTTGATGTTTTCTTATATTATTAAATGAGTTTTATAGGATATATATATTGTTATTAATATATTTTATTATCTTTTCATGTGTTCTTGGAATTCTGTTTTGTAAAATTCCACTTCATTGGGGGAACCTCATCGAATATTTTAAGTTGATGTGGTGGTAAAATTTCTATTTTTAATAAGAACATTCTCAATAATGATAAAGTTATTTTTAGGTTAGTTATTCCAATAAGGATTTGGTGATACACATTTATTTTAATTACTCATGGTTTAAGGGTTCCATTGGTTTTGGTTGTGAAAAAGAATGATTGTGTTGGTTTTGAAAATGCATTTTTATTGAAATATTCCTATGATTTGTTAGACGAATATTTATTATTGATATGTAGATTTCATATTTGAATTTTCAAATGTCATGTAGTCTGTTGTTTGGATTTTCATGTTCTTCCAAATGGTTTTATAAGTCATTGGTGGGGGATCTTCCTATATAATCGGTTTTTAGGATATTTGGTTATAAAATGAATTCGGTGTATAGGGAGTTTTGGGAAAACCCTATTATATATTTTATTAACGCAATATATGAAAAGTTTTGTTCCATTAATGATAATGTTTATTGATTTTCATTAATCCTAGAGATATCATTATCTTATTTCATAGAGTTAAATTTGTCATCATGTAGATTCTATAAGAGAATGGATCAACGGTAGGAGTTGGGTTTCCTATTCAGGGATTCATTTATGTTATGAATTGTTTACATTGTTTCATCAACTATATAATTATAGTATTAATACATTCATATTAATGGTATTATATGATATTTAATTTATAGTTATATTGTTTTTTTTGTGGATTGGTTACACTATCCCCTAGGTTTGGTATTGGTGGTTTTATATTTATTATAAACCATAGGGGGTTTGGGAATTGCTCAAAGGGAAGAGTGGAATTCTTATTTAGCTAAGGGATTATGTTTTATTATCCATCCAAAGTTTTAATGTTATAAATGAGATCATTTTAGTTTGGTTTGTGCCTATGTAATTCCCTAACCCCAGTTACCCAGAGTCGGTGCATTATTACATAACATTGTCCTGATCACAATAGATCATGTCCCAAAATACCGATTAGTTTAGTAGCCTTCGACGTACTAGATACATGAATAATTTTGACATTACAATATGAAATAGAAAAAATCTATTATGTCCCCTTTTATCACACTCATATCCTTTATCCTATCCCTACAAGTCAATCATAATATACCTCTTCACATCCTATAAAAAAGAAAACATAAGAAAGGGGTGAGCTCAAATGCTTAGTAAGGATAACAATATAGCGGAAACTATGATAAATAGCCATAAACATTTAATAAAATGTATAAGATGAAAATACACAACTTTTAAACATAAAATTTAGATTAATATGGAAAATATAAATCAAATAATTCAATTTTCTTATACACATGGATATTATACTAGTCGAATAATACCATGTAATATCAATAGCTAATTTCATAATGATGTAATTCATAATGTATGACATCATTAACACATATCCAAGGCCTCATGCCAAAACTACAAATAAAATTTTGTCAAGGCCTTATGCTAAGACAATAGTTTGTCTCATGAGACCTACGAATGCATTGAGGGGTTATAGTGGGCTCCACCCATCACTTACCAAGTCCAACACATTCCTCATATGAAAAAGTTGAAACATAACATAAACATTAGTTTTAAAACTAGTATAAAAAATGTTAATACTTTAACTATAAACCAAAAATGGTAGAAAAATAACACATCCACAGTCTAACATATCAAAAAAACATCAATACAATATGCGCGATTTCTTCCTAATAAATCAACTTAAAAAATGAGTAAAATCCATCAAAAGATGTTGATATAGATAAAATATAAAATATTCAAGAGAAATATCTATTTCTCTTTTGAAATCATTTAAAAAACACATAAATATAATGGAAACTTTTATTTTGACAATATTTTTATAATCATGTAAGGGAAGTTTTGAAGGTCTTATAACGGTGGGAATTATCCACAACCACCAAGTAAGTTAAAAAAACATTCTTACCTTCATTTTTCGAAAAAGTCATAAAGTACCTTGTTTAGAAAGTGACAAAAATTTTCCTTAGAAATTTTTTTATAAAAAGTAAACAAGTTTATAAATGAATTTAACTCATATTATATGATATAGTAAAAAAAATTGTAATACATTTCTAAGAAACACAATTTTTGATGATAAGATGTCCCAGTAGATACTCACATGTAAACAACCTCATATAATAAAGAGATTGTAAAATTAACCCACACGTTTTACTTTTACTTAGTCGAGGGTACAATAACATACTACATAATAGTTAAATAATTTTTAATAAGTTATACAAAAAACATATTCAAAAATATGATATTATATATGATCTTCTAATGTTTCTTTGTTAATAATATTTTAGTAGTACCATTTATTTTGGTGTAAACTGATGCGTATTCCTTCATACATATTGTTACATCAGTCATTTTTGTTTTGTATAGGATGTAGTGTATTCATATAAAGAATGTTATTATGTTATTAAAAATGATTTTTAAATCATCAAATCAAAAAAAATCTTCAATGGTTTTGATGGGGAATGAATATTATCGCGTTTGTAGAGACGACAATCCATACGTAAGAAAGAGAAACAATATCATTATATTGATTCTAAATTGATATGTAATTGGATGGTATATCATATATACAGAATAATAAAACATTTTATATTTACTATTTACAACAATTATACTAATTATTATACACATCTAAATAATGAATTATTGAATAACGAACTACACCACGACGTGGAGATGGTAAGGCGTACGTATGCATGTATGGTGACATTGACATTCATGGAATGGATTGAATAATGAATATAGTTGTAAAATATTTATAAAAGAATCACATTATTTATAAGGTACTGAATTTATGATTTTGTTATGGAAAAAAAGACATAGGAAGGGGAAGAAGAAAAGAATTTTGAAAGGGGTGATGAAATTATTACCTCTTCTTTGGGTGCTTCCATTTTGATTTGACTAAAAGGGATCCTTATGTTGACTTTATGATCAATGTTAGACCACTTGGATGATTTTAGGGTAGTTGGGAGGATATTTGACCAGGTTTTGGCAATGTTAAATGGATTTGGAGGTGTGATCTTGAGATAAGGTGAAATACCATTTAATAAGAGAGGTGAGAGTCACTTTGGAAACGTGTGAAATATTATTTTATTATTAAATAATTTTCGGTATATAATGGATCCAAATTAATTTATTTCTTTGATTAGGTGGGTTTTGGTAGTATTACTCTAATCGAATAGGTTTTAGAAAAGTTTAGGTCACTATATTAACCTTATCTTTTAGATAAAACTCTTAGTAAAATAGTTTAACTTTTACAATGTCTTCTAGTATTTTTATATTACATGGCTAATAAACGTAAAATAAAATTATAGGAGAACCATAAGTGGTACATAAATGACATATCAATCATTATATAAGTCGTTTGTATGATCATTACATTTTTAGGAATATTTTATCATTTATTAATACAGTAATTTTTTAAAAAACTCATTTATGTCAATTTTGACACTATTTAGTATTTGGTTTTTTTGAAAGTCCACAAAACATTATGAAATCGCATATAATACATTATATTTGTCCTAAAATGTCATGTTGAACTATAAAATATGAGGAATGCAACAAAAGTCTCAATTTAAATTTTTTTGGATATTTATAATATCAATTATTTTAATCATTCATTAATAATGTAATTACTGCATCATCATTATGTCATGATGAAATTTAATAATTTAATGTCTAAATATTATAAATAAAACAAAATAATATTGGAAATATTTTTAATTTCAAATTAATATCTATAGTTGAATTTCTCTAATGTATAACCCTATATTAAAAAAATTAGTTATTAAAATTTTAATTTAACACTTTTGACTCTTCTTTAAATAAAATTAATTAAATGAAATAATCTAATCCATGTAGATAAAAAGGATCATATTTTATTCTTAAGGTTTATTTGGATCGAAATACACTTATCCAATTGAATTAGTACATGTGTTACGGTAATTATAATATCATTTTTACCTTTATTTACCCTATTAACTTTTAACCGCGGTAAATATAATTCAAAAGTTACTTTTCACCAAAAATTATTTTCATCCTATTGAACCATATATTACATACTGATATAAACTTTGTCTCTTGTATTTTTTAAATTCAATTCATAGAAGCTTTAAAATTATGTTTTATGCAAATTTTTATATGTGCCTAGAATATGTGTAATATACGTTAAAAAATTCAATAAAAATTTATATATATATATAATATTATTATAAAATGTATCTAATGAATTTAATCAGACTAATATAGGTATTATTCATCTATTTCTACATTAAAAAAATTAAATAAAAATAAGAATTATTTAAATAATAATCTGGTTTTTATGTTCTATGTAGTTTTTTTCAATACTCATCAAAAATTGATTGTTTTTAGAAAAATACCAAATACATACCCTAAGCTAATTTTGGATATTTTGAATCAAAAAATGAAGTCTATTTTACCGAATACATTTTTTTGGAGTGTCTAAAATTAATTTTATCATTTTTCATAAAATGACATAAAAAGTTTTTATTTTAAGAAATTTTTTTTTCTAGATATATAACTATTTTAACAAAACATATACATTTAATTATAAATATATTTCATTTATATGAAAACATTATAAATAATAATAATAAATTATTTTTAATTTTTAATATCAAAATACTTAATTGACATATAAATATATCATTTAAATAATTATAATACTAATGTGTTGTTTTGCGAAAACTCAATCTTGCATATAATGCAAGCCAAGTTAGTGTTCCATGGAGAATAAGATATTGACATAATTTAATGATATAAATTACAATGAAATCATGGATTATTACAGCCTAGAAGGTGTAGATATAAAATTTATGAGGATATAATATGTAAAAAGAGAAAAAAAATTATGGAATGTTAAAGGGACATGATAAAAAATTATTATCACAGTATTTATAGTGAAGCCCAACATACTAGAAAATTTTGGTTATTTTTGGTATTCATTGAATTATGTCAGTTGGGATTTGTTTTCCTAGTTGTGTGTCTCAACCACTATATAATAATACAAGCTCTATTTCAAATAAATTATATAGTACCATGATAAGTATTTCATGGTATATTTTTTATTTTTTTTATTATTAACATCGTACATATAAAATGATTTTGATTCTTTTTAAATGAATGGGTTATTCCCTTTGGTATTGGGGTCCTGTTAAAGAAATTAATTTCAGACATGATTGTGTATATTGTGGTGTTTTTATAATTCTGGGAATTTTTCTGAGGTGTTAGTACATGGTAGTGAAGATGAATTTACTATAGTGAAAATTAATTATGTATATTCATTGGTTATTTCAAAATTACTTTGACATGAGTATGTATTTCATTACCAGTTATCATGATCACTAGTATTGAATCTTATTGATCGACTCTAGGATTCCATAATTTAAGATGAACATTTGAAATTCTAAATTTAATCAAATAAATAAATGGATAAGACTAAATAATTTATCTAGAGACATAATTGGGTCAACATTGGTAATCCATTTTATAGAATACATGTACATGATCTTATTGATTTTATTTTATACATTTTTTATCTATGATTTTGTATTTTTGAAGTTACTATTTTATTATGATATTGAAAATGATGTTTTAAGTGTTGTGTGATTTGAACAAAAAAAATCATATGTTGTTACTATTAATGTGGGAATGAGCTATTGATTTAAAAATGATTTGGTTTGAGATTGGTTTAAAAAAGCTAATGGGTTTTTAATTTTAAAAGGGATGTAAAATTTATTTTTATTTGTATTTAATAGTGGTTTTAAAAGGATCATTTATTTCATTGATTCAGTTTTTAAACTTTAAAAAATGATAGGTTTTTTGGGAGGTGTTTGAATAGTTTATTTTAAATAATTCTAATAATACATAGTAATTTGAGAGATAGATGAATTTTATAATTATTTTTATCATTTGGTCGTAGTTACGAAAAAGAGAAATTTCCCATTTGAATGGTGGGAATTTGGATTTGAAAATTACATGAATGAATTTTTTTACTTTTAAAATTAATTTATGGAACAATTGGATTATAGTGGAATAAGTTGACGATTTAAAACATAAAAGTGCTTTTCGGTGGGATTTTGAAATTTAGAGGAGCCCAATATTTACATTTTTTATTTTTCATGTCAATTTGTTTTTAAATGGGTTTTTTAAAAATATGTTCTTGTAATAAATTTATTTATGTACGAATTTTGTGATTAAAACATTTTGGTTTTGTTAAAAACACATCACATGGGAATGTTTAAAACATGTAAAGTTATTAAAGTGGTTTTGATTACAAAACAATGAATTTTACTAGTCATGAAATTAGTCCCAATGTTTGTTTTAGAAGAATTTTGTAAACCATTAAAAGTATTATAAATTTTGTAAAAATGGTGTTCAAACAATAAATTAACAATGGGTTTTTTCACTTTCAATTTTTACATTTTATGTAATTTCATTGTTTTAAATGATTTTTGAAATCTAGTAATATAGGTTTGAGATTATAAATTTAATAGAATATTATTTTTTAAAATCAATTGGGTTAGTCTAAGGTGTTTAGGGCGTGTTTATGTCTGGATGTTGATGAATGGAAACTAACCTCTATGTGAATGTAGTTTTCTCATCAAATTGAAAAAACTATTTAAAAATTTATGTGATATTGATTGTTTTTTTATAAGTATTGGTAAAATATAACCCAGGATTGGGATATTTGTAGTTGTGGAAAATCTCAAGCTCTTTTGAAATTTGGATTTTACAAGTCGTCTATGAGTCTATTTTTGAAAGGATTACCCATCGACATGCTCAAGGTGAATAAATAATTTCATAAATCATATGCATAATATTTGTTTTTCTAATGACTCATATCAGTTGAGATTATATATTAAAAAATTCTATACTGTGGATTTTTATAACAGAAAAAATCATAGTTAAATGAATCAAAGGGTGTTCCTTATTCAATGTTTTCATTTTATATAGGTTAAAAATAGATTCATGTAATGATTTATTGTTTTATATTATGTTATTAGGTTGGTGTAGTGTCATAGTTGGGTTACGCTAATGAAATGTGTTTATTTCCATGTGAGGTGGAATATAAGTTCCTAAATTAGTACTCTCTTATAAGTATCAGGATATATACTACCTCATATTAACTAAGAATTAATTTTTAATCAATTAGATTAAAAAAATATTAGTGATATTCTAGTAATAATAATGATGGGAAACTATTAATTTTGGGATAATGGTACCGATTCATGTGTGTATAGAAATATATGAGATTCAAGGTCAAAAGAACCATGATATAATATTTTCACTAATTTTATAGATATAGTAAATATGAGTATGGGTTATTGGTATACAATGTTAAGTTATAAAACTAATGTTGTGTTGATATTAATTCTATAATTAATAATAAATATAATAGTTTTTGGACTATGTTTGTGATTCTTGGGTATTATGGGGTGAATTATGATATATTGGTAATGAGAATACATATGCCACTATAGATTGTATTTAAATTTTTTATAAATAGATGTAAGGGAGCTTTTTTTCATTAGATAAATTTATTGGGAGTTTAATTTTTGGTTTCTTGGTTGTTTTAGTCATGTGCTCATAAATAGAGGTTTATCATTTTTAGTAAGATTATAACATATACTTTTAAATGAAATAAATCTCAATACATATCTACATAAGATTAAATAGTGTATATGATATTTCTAAAGGGACTAAAGGGTTGAGAAAGTATAATCAAGTATTCTCAAGGATATTATATTTTTGTTTACTGGTATAGGGAATGTCTCAAAGTTTTAGTTGTCCAGTTTGGTAATTCTCTATAAATTGTGGTGGTGTGGTGATTGTATGTTTTGTATTTGTCATGGGATTCATTTTGACGAACTTGTTAGGATGACATGAGTTTTAATAGTGAATAGTTGAGTTGAAATTATATTCCTCAATTAGTGATTTTGTGTTAATTCTATGATGATTGTTTTGTTATAGGTGACATTTTCTTAGAGGAAAACGCATTGACTAAAGTCAGTTTTGGGTGGTAATTTTTTTACCCTTTGGCATATTTGTATTCTTAATAGTAAATTTACACCAATGGATGTTGGTGGGGAGTTCCATATTTTACTTTACATTGTGATGTTTTGGTATATTTGTTATGTAATATAAAAGAGGTCATATATGGTTTTATGTAATTAGTAAATCAAATGGGGATCTGTGAATTTTTCGAGAGCATTGATGATTATTATATCAAGGAATGAGAATTTTTCATTTGAAACATGTAACAGATTTTTGGGGGAATGTCTTAATGAGGGGAGTGTTTTCATAATCTAAATTATGTTGATTTTTTTTATTTTTTTCCTTGGGACATGTTTTTTTGGGAGTAAAATTGTTTTACGATTATTTAAATGTAAGACCTTGGTTTTTTGAGGAATATGAAATGATTTTGGATCAGTCGGTTCAAATCATTATGAGGGATGATATCAAATATTTACAAGAGAATTGTATGTATTTCTTTTTTTATGAATAGTTAAGGTAGTGTTTTGAGTAGTTCAATGATTCTTTATTTATTTGGGGGTGTTTACGGGAAATGAATTGTTGGTGAGTAGTCCCAGGCATTGGGTAATCAAATCAAGAAACCTAGAATATTTGTATGGAATCAAGATATACATGGTATGTTAATGGTATAAGGGGCCATTTACTCAGGTACTATAGCTTTGGTCATTAATAAGGGGAGTTTATGGAAAATATCATAGTCTTGAGGACTATAATTTCTTTTGTGTCTTTAGAAGGTCCCTCAAATACTCTATTTCCACCTAAAACCTACTAAAATTCCCCCGACATTGAGTTATATGCATGTTATCATCCATTTTGGAAGGTTTTATTGGTTTTGGTAAATCTATACCTTAAAATTCCCTCCCCCTATAATATTTGGAGGCTTGTGTGGTGGATCAAATCTATGTCACTCATTTTGTTACACCCATTAATTTCTCTCTAGATCAATGGTTTTGACCTGGTAGTATCGTTGAGGTATGGAAAATCCATTCGATTGATAGTTATTTTTATTCTAGGGGTTTGAGTAGGATATGAGGAATTAATATTTTAGTTTTGGTTTCAACGTTATGATTCACCTTCAGGTTGTGGTTGGTACCTTCTCATTTAACGTATACAATTCCAAAATAACATGATATTGAAATTTTTTATTTAAGTACATTATTTAGAGATTTATGATAACTTTTTCTGATTATTAATTGATTATGGGAATAAAAATATATCTTTTTGTTATTTAACTTTTTTGAAATTAAATATGAGGATTTTTAGGAATGTGGGTGGGTTTTTAATAAATGGTGGTTTCTAAAAAGCTTGATTTCTAATGGTTTAATTGAATAGTTATTTGATTTTTTTGTTATTATTGGATGAAGTTGTGTTGAATAAGTTTTATTAATTACTAAAATTACATGATTTTAATTCCAAAATGTTTGTATATATTGTCTTTTGTGTATTGAGTTCCATGTTTGATGTTATTTTGTGATTGTGTATTGAGTTTCATAGTAGATCTTTTTTGGATTCTGCATCATGTTAAATGGATTAGAAATTTTTTTGTAATTAAATTAATTTAATGGGATTTATAACTTTTTATTTATAGTGTTGATTTGTTTTTTAGTTACTAGACATGATATTTGTAAACTCCCACATGATTGTGGGGACCATAACATGATTCAGGAGGTGATGTGGTGGTAAACTTCTACCAGAGTGTTTGGAATTTATGGAGAATTACGAGGTGTCTTTAAGGGGTAATTAAAAAACTCATGAGTAATTGATACCAATAATTGAATAATAATCATGTAATAAGGGTTCCCAAGGGATTTGATATTTAAATGGGTGTGCGGATTGGTTTTGGAAATTCATAATTTTTGATATTTATCCATGATTTATTATATGAATGTTTATAGTTCTGTCAATATCTTAACCTATTTTATGAGTGTCATTTGGTTTATTCAAATTGTATTAATTATTATGTTTTATGAAATTATTTTATAAAAAATAATGGTTCTGGGAATGTTCTATAAAATATTTTTATTGATTAGTAGGTTTTCCCATTAATAGAGTGCATGAGAAGTTTAGGGGAAATTTTACTAGTTTAGGTACCTCCCATACCATATGAGAATTTTAGTTCCTATGTAGATTATTTTGATTTTATTTTAGGTATCATAAATATTGACTTATTGGATATTCCATATTATTGTTTGTAATTTAGTAGAGGATAAAAGAGAAAGGGTCAAAAGTGGAAATATGGTCTCTTGTGTGGGGTTGTTTTTTCAGAATGGATCTTTGTCATTATTGTTTTATTTTTAAATTTATGGTATATATATGTTTACATATATTGTATTTCATTTTTTCTATTTTAGAGGGAAATGATTTTTGGGTCAGATGATTTCTTACACTATCCCTATGGTTGGTAATTGAGGTTATATATTTTTTTTCGAGCCTTTTTGTATTGGGGAACAACTCTAAGGGCCAAGTAGAATCTTGGATTGGATTTCTATTCAGTTTTGGTATTAGCGGTTGTATGTTAATTAATTGAAGATATAGGTTTGGGAAATCTCAGTAACCCCATAACTTACAACCATACACCCCAAAGATCAATTCCTTTTCATGCCTTGAGGAACACACTACTTCTTTTCATAATTTTGTGTTCACTTATCCTTCTATGTTGAGCTTTTTCTCCAAAAAATTATAATAAAATACACAAGGTTGGATTATCACTTACACAGTTGGTAACTGTGATTCATGTAATGGTAGCTGATAGAAAACAACTTATTCTTATCTTCTTAGTCCTCCCATATTTATGTTCGAGAACTATTTTTTCTTTTGGCATTATTTCCTTTTCAACTCAATGATGAACTAGATTTCTCACTGCACTTATTATTCCTTAAGAAAATATTTCATGTAAAAATTTAATGGATTAAGCTTCCAATATCTTTTTTGATGAAATATTTGAACTATTTATTACCATCTCTAATCCTAACAAGAATATTTTCTCTTTTCTTTTACCCTAATTCATTTTAATGATAGACAAGTCCACCTTCAAAATCAGCAAACATCCTCATTCTTTGTTGCCATCTTGTGATCATACCAGAACAATCATACTCTAAAAAATTATGGTATTAAAAAATAAATCCATCATAAAGATCCAACACCATCCACATCAATGTCTTAAAATCACACAAACCCACCAAAAATCTCTAATAAAATAATATAAATTAAAGTTATAAGGTTTCCAATGTTATTGGATATATTTTTTCTTCAAAATGTGGGAGATGAAAATGATCCCTCGGAATATATTATAATAAAATATATTTCATGATTCATAAAAAACTTCTATGTACCATTTTAATCATATAAAAACTATAGTGACACATACACTACCAAAATTTACAGGTTCAGAGAGTTGATAACATATATGTTTCCCTAGTATGACACTTATTCTAATCTAAAAATAGATATTCTTTTCTTGATGGAAAATAATCAAATCTCCTACATTTTAAAAACCTAGATTCTAGGTTGATTTATTGTTACACTACTTTCCATGAAACTTATGATTGGGTAGGATGAAATTTATGCTCAGAATACTTATGAAAATTACCATGGAATTCTTCTAAAAAGGATTATTCATAACATATTCAAACCACAACAGAGCCAACCAAAAATTCATCCAACCATCAAAAAATTGATTCCACAAGGCTAAATAATCCAAATTAAATATTAAATCCACTTAATTTTCAATAAACACCGCCCAAAAATAGATAATGATTATATTTTATCAAGTAAAATCTGACATTTAATTTTTTGACAATTTGAAACAAATCTATCACTTAATCATTTGAGATATTTTAGAACTATCTAGACCTAATAAAAAATGAATATTTAGCCACTTTATATGAAATATTTTTTTATTTATTCACTTAACATAAATTATAAAACCACTTGACTCAATTCGAGTATGATAAATACTAGTCAAATGAAAGTATAGACATGAAAGAAAAAACTCATGAAATGTTCATGAAATCAAAACATCCTAAATTAATTTCCATGTTTCTTCTCCCCATGATTAATAATTCATGTATCCTACATTATTCCAACACCAAAATTATAACCCCATAGTCAATAGGTTGGACAAATACTTATACTTACACCTTCTCCCATTTCAAACATATGTATATAATCTTATACCTCATTTTCATCCATACCCAAAGAACACATTTTTTGGATGTTTACAAAATAAGTATTATAAAACCAAAAATAAATTTTCTTATAAATATCATAACTTCATATAAATTTAATGTTCATGGGTTTTTGGGGGACCCAATTCTAACTCATCTAATTTGAGATATATTGTAGGAATCTAAGAGGAATAAATTCCTTTCATACTCTATGTAATATTTTTTCCTTTTTCATGATATCAGTAGCTTGATTATTATTAGAGACAAACTCAAACCTCACTATTCTTTGTTTATCAATCTCCTTGAGAAAATAATATTTTATCTTGATGAAATTTTCCAAAAATATTCAATGATTTTATTAAAATATTAATGCAACAACAGTTTCCACTGTTAATAAGTATATGAGAGGCCACTTTTAACCCAATGTCATCAAAATGTTTGTGAATTATTATCAACTATGTATATTCTTGAGTGGATGCTACATATTCATACATTTATGTGATTAAATTGAGTAATTATATATTATTTATCATCCATGTGATATTATAATTTATTAAACATAATAATCATCCTGATATAAACTTTCAGTCCTCCACCAAACATTCCTAATCCTCATTTATATGACTGACAGACTTCTTTTCAGATCATCTATTATAATGCAACAAAAACTCTAATGTTAGACTGATGTAATGAGGAATTATATCCATATTTTTCATATATATTACCTATTAAAGGATTTTGTGGAAATTAAAATATAAATTTCAATAAATGATACATGTTCTAGTCAATGTCAAATATAAAAGACTTATAATTTTTTTCAGGTCCCATCAAAATCCTTTCTATCTCAATCCATTTATATTTTTATTAGGGTTTCTTCTAAAGAATATATTGGCCTTGAATTTACCATTATAAAATTATAACCTTTATAGAAAATGTTTTTTAGAAAATAATGTCATTTTAATCCCTAGAAATATCTAAAATCCAACGAATATTGTTAATTCATTGATAAAATACATCATCAATTCACATAACATATTATCTGGAAATGAAACTACAATGTTCTTCAAATGATCATCAAAAAGATATGAAATCCACATAAAAATTACCAACATCCATTTATTATCTTCTTTATTAATGTATATATAATGATCAACTCCTCATATATAAAATATGATCCTCTACAGATAGTGACTGGGACAGGAATTGAGGGCCCTTGATGATTATATTAGGCCACTGATGGACTTCATTAACTAACATGAATTATTCTCATATTTATGCACTAAAAATACATATATTTTCTCTATGTAAAACTCTAATTTAAGGATTCCATTAAAAATTTATGATTTTAAATCCATTGTATAGATTATAAACTCCATTTTTACAGACGTATAAAAAAATAATCATAGAGTCTCCAACCGGGCTGTCAAATCCGAATATGTTTCCAAGTCAATACCATTAATTTAGTAAAATTCCTCAGACAAAATTCCTGAATTTTTCCTGATGAATATTCCATCATTATTGTGTACGTGTTAGAAATAATTTATCCTTGATGGATTTTTTATTATGTATCCTTGGAATATTTTCCCACACATTGTTCATCACAATTTGGTCAGGATATTCATGTGTATCCTTTGTCCATCACTCACCTCCAATGGTATCAATTAAGTTATTATGTTACAATTAAAAACTGAAATAGTATTTTTGAGCCTTCACTCCTCATGTTTGAACTGGGATTTCTTGGTTACTAACTATGTTATTTTTGCTGCTTTCAACCTGATCAGTGTTTTAGTTTTGAGATTATGTTGCTAAAACATTTTCCCCATCACCACGGTTCACATAAGACCAATTTATTTTCCCCATGATCATACAGTAATATACTATCTTCAAAATCACTTTATTCATCCATTTCATCTCAATTATAATAAAAAATCTACTTTCTATTTAGTATATTATACTGTTTTTCAAAAATGTTTACATATAGTCTTTAAACAATTTTATAAATCATTTTATAATTGAAAAATGGACATATTTCCTTAAGATTAGAATCCTAGTAAAAAACCTTTATCTGTATGGTCTTCAAACATATGATGTTTTTCTCGGTTGATATTAAAACATTAACTTCCAAACACACATATGTACTTGAATGTTGGATTTTTCGTCACCAAATTTTATAGGGAGTGTTGTCTTTATCAGACATAATATGTCCATATTAGATATGTTAAATGATGTTATCACTACCTCTTTACAATATGTGTTTAAAATTATTATCTTTGAGTATATTGAAAACCATTTTGTAAACTATACATTAAATTCTCTCAACAACTCAATTTTGTTTTGGTTTCTTCACCACCAAAATATAATATTGATTCCAAATAATCTCTATGTATTATTCCACCTATTTATTTGTAAATTTCGTACCATTTTATAGCAATATATTTATATGCTTTAACCGAATATTATTTTTATCATTCCTTTCAAACAATATGAAGCACTTGAATACCACAGTTTTGTGGATAATCACCATAAGCTATTCCATCTTTATAAATTGTTTAATCAATAAGATAAATTTTATTTTCTTTCTGTCTCATTAGGATTCATTGGTGAAAAAACATCTACATGAACAAACTCATTTAATATTTATTATTTTAAAAAAAATTATAGTTTTTTATAATTATTTATCCTCTTGATATGAATCATAAGTATGAGTGTCATCACATTCAAGTTTGGGAATGTCCAGAGAACTATCATTAATCATGATGTTTTCAAGGATTTTTGCTTCAACTGAACAAGACACATTTTCCACAACATGTTTTCATACTCCTTGGATCACATAAAAAAGTTATCTTCAACAAGGAAAATAATCCCCTTCATCCATCTTCCATTAAAAAGAACCAGACCATTTATTTCTTTAATAGTGTTTTTATACTTGTTGAATTCCACCACATTTCTTATGTTTGATGGTTGAAATTTGTTATTATATAATGACTAAGACTATAAACCAAGAAGAAGAAAAATCGAATATTAGGTATTTTTCCCAAACCATGGAATTTATGAAGCCAACAATATTCATCCCATTATCATTCCCAAAGTTGAAAACTCTATATTTTTTTATAGTGATTAAGTCTTGATTTCTAGTAATATGGAATGTAAACCCACTATCTAGAATCCATGTTTATGATCTATCCATTTCTCTAAAGGATATTTTAGTATCATTATTTTCTACTATATTATGTTCTTGATCCATCACTTCTCATCAAATTTACAAGAAGAATAATAGTGTTGTTTCTCCTATATCTCTGTAGGGTTTTTCTCATCTCTCTAAAAATAAATTCTATTTTGAGTCTTTATCTTGATTAATAATTGTTATAGCTGCTTTTTACCACTTATTTGGTAATCTTATGGAATTTTTTTGATATAGTTGAACAACTCAAATAATTGTTCCAGAATCCATCATAGTAATTGTAATACCCATTAAATTTATACTATGTATCTGAAAAAATTACCATATACTATTATATTTAATTTCTCTTATGTATAATTTTCCAATCAGAAATACATATTAAGTGAGTTCCACAATCCCATAACATTAACAGATGACTCATAGTTCTTTATTTCCCTCATTTTCAACATTAACAGTAGTTATTTGACTATTATGCAACAACATCATCTTATGAGGTGTTGGTGGTATTGTTTTTAAATTCACTACTATTTTTTTCCTTCAGTAATCTTGTACCATCAATAACATTTCATTATCACAAAATCACATCACTTATGTATAATAATATTTCATTCCTTATAAA
This sequence comes from Viscum album, assembly GCA_963277665.1. Lineage (NCBI taxonomy): Eukaryota > Viridiplantae > Streptophyta > Magnoliopsida > Santalales > Viscaceae > Viscum > Viscum album. The sequence continues at coordinate 809,553,248 of OY728122.1, read as the reverse complement.
TCCCACTATCTTCCTTAATGGATGAGGCACTTTTTTCCAGTGATTTTACACATAGAATGAGGATTGTTTCTTGTTCTTCGCAATTCCATCACCACAACATGAATTTGTCTTAAAGTTATTAAATTATTCTGATCTTCACTATATGAAAATTAGTCATTCAATAAATTATTTATGCATATTCTTAAACTATAGTACTCAACATGACTTCTCTTTTTGATCCACTCAAATTTCATGACTTGATTTTATCAATATCCACTATCAATTAAGACTTATCCAATTATTAAATTCTGAATATAAATTATATATTCATGAACAAAACCATTATTATTTATTGTTTTATCTCTCAAAATCAGTATTTATTCAAGTGATTTATCCATTTTAGATACAAGATTAAAAATTTCATCAATTCTATCATTTTTATCATTATTTCACACCTCCAACTATGTAACGAAAACTATAATAATTATTTATTAATTTTATTCTCTATAGTCCTCAAACATCTCCATATTTTTTTCATGTATTCACCTTCTTCTTTTGATAGAATGTTTATTTTCTTGAAAAATGTGTAAATTGGTTTCCACTGGTTGTTCAAACCTATGAATGAATTTGTTTTGGTTTCTTTATCATCATCATACCAGTAATTATTATGAAGCCTAGTAGTGAGATATACAACTTTTCCACCCCTAAATTAGGTCTGTGGTAGATTTCCCTTAAACATAAATATAAGGACCTAGCCATAAACATTATATAATATTTAATTAAATGAATAATTCACATTGAAAATATTTTCAAGTATAGTGTTTTAGAGAATTATGTCATTACATTTACATAACAACATGAATATTACATGTAGAAAATTCTACCCAGTATCAATTTTTTTTTAAAAATAAAAACTATTTTGAAAAATAGTCGTGTCCAGTTCCAGTTTTTAGAAAACATGAATTTTCCTTGATCCCATCTTTGACCCTATTCATCTTTATGTACTGTGAAAACATTTCAACACATGGGATGAGCATAAAAAGCTCAGTAAGGGTTATAACACAAATGATGAAAACATTTGTTTATAAATACATAAAAACATGAACTCTCTTACTTACCTCATGAAATCCTAAGTTTTATGAAAGACACATAGAAATCGTATATCATAAAGGTAACTTGTGGCATCCATAATATACTTACGATGTAGTTATCACATCTACATAGGGAGTTACTTTGAAATACCCATCACAGTATATTCCCTAAATCTCTTAGGATAAACATTCATGTTTACCTCTGTCACGTTACCCAATGTATTAGAGAGCTATCTCGGGCTCACCCACCCTAGGTTTATCACTAAACCACCCTTATACATAAATAATTTCCATGAACCATAACATGATCATAACACATAATATAAGCATAAAGGAAAGATAACATTTCCACATTTCAATAAAAAAATATTATTTCAGTATATTGAAATAATAAAGCCATTCTAAAAATCATTATCAATACCAAAATACGTAAAAATACTATATGTTATTTATTTTTCCTTTTAAAAACATTACGGCTTGTTAAGGAATCCAAAGATCAAATAATACACGCTGCGGCGTAAAGGTCGTTGTCACCGCATACGTTAAAAAACATTCCTTTTTTTCATTTAGTAAAACGCTTCATATAAATAGATTCACATTGAATTAAATGAAAATTTAAAGGTTTTTATATAGCGTATAAAAGAATATCATGTATTAAAACAAAATATTCCGCAATGAAAGGATATTGAGACGAACTCCCTTACCTCGTGTCTGACTTGACTCGATTGTTCTTTAATATCTAAAATAATAAACTAAAGTTTATTTATACTTTCAAAAGAATCTTTTTCAAGTTAATTATTCCTTTTATATCACTTATTACCATGTTATAAATATTATGAAATCATTTATGTTAATAACGTCCATTTTGTCGATATTTGGTACATGAGTAAAAAATGAACACCTTATATTTACAGGTTCTCCATGTGGTCAATAGTCCATTATATCCAGAATTATATTCATGATTTATATATCATATATATCATATATATTAATTATATACATGTATTTATAATAGTATAAAACATTTGGAGGTATCAAATGAAATGCACTTTCAATGGAGACGGTAAGTCGTACATACGCATGAACACTACTTTCATTTTTATTTATTATTTAAATGGAAATAAAACAAAATGGTAAATAAGAATATTATAATTACAGTATAATATCATATATAATATCACTAACTATATCCTTTATATATCCCACATAAGTCATTAAAGAGTCACATCACTTTGAGGGGCGGTAGTCCACACTTCCTCAAATGAAAATATCGAAATTACCCACTATGGAAACTAAAAAGGAGTGATATAATTAGAAAATACAGAATCATAAATAAAAAATAATTATAATATATATCTTATATAAATACACTTCAATCATAATTGCCACCATGAGAGGCAGTAGGAGATAATCTAACAATCATCATTTCATGAGGCGTTAGTTTTCAATCCATAGAAACATTATGTTCTTCACCCATTAGATGGAGGTGTGTGTAATTGATGTTCGAAAACCTCTCATAAAAAAATCCTAGTATATTGAGGATAATTTTTTTGTTACAAAAGAAAGTATTAAGAAGAGTTTAGGGATGGATATGTTAAATAAAAGAAAACAATTTAAGAGAAACTGTTACCTTTACTTTGGGTAACTCCCTTTGGCTTGAACCAAAAGGACTTCTTGAAGTGCCTTCTACCTAAGGTAGAGCTTTATGTAGGAGGATAGGGATGTAGGGAGATTAATTTTACAGAGTCTGGAAGATCCAAAAGGCTTGATATATGTGAGTAATTGGTTAGAAGTGGTCTCCTTTTATAAGGGAGAGGAGGGGATCTTTAAGAATGTGTGAAACTATTATTTTATTATATAATGATATTCAGTTTCAAAAGGTCCAAAAATCACTAAATTATAAGATAAGATGACTCATTTTCGAAATAAAATCTTCTAAAAAGAATTGGACATTTTTGGGATAATATTTTAATCATTATAATCTTATTTATTTAAGTCATTTATTAATTAGGTAAATATTGCGTCATTATTGTGTCATGAATATTTTAATATATTTTTTGTCTAAAAATTATAAAAGAAATACCATGATGTTGGAAAAAATTTTATCATTCCATTTAATATTTATTGTCAAAGAGATTACTAATACAAAACCATATAAAAATTAATTTTCTAAAAGATATTTGTTTTTGTCATTTTTTCCTTTAGATTAAATTAATTAATCTAAAGTGTCATTTTCTTTCATAAGTGGCTCCATGGGGTCCCAAAATAGACCTAAGGATGCCCATGGTAGTCCATTACTCATAAAATTAGGTTAAGACAAGTGTTAAGGCAATTTTTAATTTTTATAATATTTTTTTTACCTTGAATTACCTTATATACCTTTAACCGTGGTAAATAAAAGTCAAAAGTTACTATTTACCAAAAATTATTTTCATCTTATTGAACCACATTTTACTAACTAATAAAAAACATGTATGGAAAATTTTCAAAATTAAATTCACAAAAGTTGTAAATTTTATTTAAATGAAAAAATTCAGTTTTTTAACTACTACTAAGTTGTTTCACTATTTATCAAAAATAGAAGTTTTTCAATCAAAAATACCAACAATTCAGCCTAAGCTATATTTGATGTTCCAAATTAGAAAATTATGTCTATTTTTCCAAATTAAAAACATAAATGTGGAAATAATTAATTTAAAATTAATTCTCGTTGTTAAAACAAATAGCGTGTTTCTAAGAAACAATAACTATAAAAAGATTGACACTTATTTATGTCCAATTTTAATGTGAAATTAATTCCAATGACCAAAATTGGATTAAGTGGTAAAAATATATTCTAATTACACATTAAAACCAATTAAAAAGATAATATAAACATAAAAATAAATTCGATTAAAATGCATTTTTGAATTAAAATACAATATTTTCACTATTCATTAAAAAAATGAACTTTATCGGAAAAATTCCAAAAAATTTACACACATTAAATTTTGATGTCCCCATTATAATGAAGGATTTTATTTGGTTATATAGAATGTATTAAAGTGACCAAAACTATATTTAAATAGGGCTCTCCATTAAAAGGTGGTAAATCGACCTTATAGTGTAAATTATGCTTAAAATTAGATTCATTCATATTTTATGTGTCACGACCCCCTCCCCACAAAGTGTACCCCTCCAGGGCCGGCAATGTGAGAAGGGAGATAATGACCCCTGAGTCCCGCCTCCAGTAGGCCCCGGGTTGGCGACTAGCACCGAGGGTATAATACACACACTAATGGGAGGCATTACCCTCTAAGAGAACACATGCAAAAGAGAGAGATAGAATAGACTCCAACCAACTCCAACTCATTACTGAAATATAAAAAGAAAACCAAGTACATATATTAAATGTCATGAAAAAGTACTACAACTGAAAGCGAAAACTAAAAGTACCCAAAAGAAAGAAAAACGGCAGCGACCACAAGCCCGAACAGCTCCTCCTCCAACCGCAAGCTAGTAGTAACCAGCTTGATCTCCAACCTGCTCTAAGTGACCTGAAAAACAGTTTATATATACATAGGGTGAGTATAACAGTATACTCAGTAGGATCCTCCCCAAGACTCTCGTGCAAAAGTAAAGAAAGCATGCTAAAGCCCAGTGAACAACAAGTGAAACTAACTCGTCACCTAAACAGGTATACTATGTTCCCAACCTCACCATGGCTAATCTCACCAAGCAACGCATACAAGAATATAGCGTATAGTAAAGAATATCAAGGGTACCCCGCTACTACTTCCCCACTGGTTTGCCGCTTTGCCCCAATGACATACGTCCTGTGCATCTCTCTCCAAAGGCTTGCCCGTATCAACATGGGTCAAGCTCCCCAATCTGCACCTCGTGCACCACAAAGGCTTTCCCGCAGACACCTGGGCTAAGCTCCACACAATCCTCACAACCAAAAGTATCCAGGTAGTTTCCGGGAGCCACCACAGCTCGCATAACGTGTATCATACGTCGGGTATTATACCTCAAACCATTACAGCCCATACACCGAGTAAGGATCCTCAAGCCATCACAGCCTATACACGTTACACCTATAGTAGTCCATAGGATACTATATCCAGAATATATAGGTGTGAAATAACCACAAGCCATTACAGCCCTCTACACACATATATGGGTAAAACTAACCACTGTGCCTACCAGCACTAAGATCTACCAAGAGAAGAGAGCGGGGCCAAAGGGGGTAGTCATCCATTCAACCTCCCATCAGAATGTTGGGGAAAACACCCCCCCCCCCCAGGGCTCAGAATCCCCGGGGTGTCAGTTTCCCTTACCGACAGGGTGGAGTAGCGTATAGAAACACAAAAAGTACAGAATATATAAGTAACTCACATCCACACTATGGGCATTACCTAGTCTTAGATACAACTGCAGCTAACGTCTCTCAGACTCCAGGCTGCTACTTCAAAGACTAGGTATCCTATAAGCACACAACCAATTGAAGAGCTTCATTAGATTACTCCATTCTCATTTATCAATTCCACTGTACGTTAATTAATTCTTTAATCATTAATTAATAATGAACAATTCCACATTAAACTGAAATGACATCACATTCAAAAACAACTTCTCCTTTTTAAGATTCACATCACCTTTAAATTCCAGCATCTCCATCCCCGTGGATTTTCACCATTTAATCAAACATTCCTTACAGAATTACTTTTCCACATTCCCAGGCATTCTAGAAGAACATCCTATTCTTCTAAACACAAAGGAGGCTCAACACGGTGAGTAGATATACTACCCGTCGAGTCTTTGCCGCCTATAGAAAGAGAATAGACCCATCCTCCATCGAGAGGCTAAACACGGAAAGCACGTGGCATACCCCGCGTGTCTTTGCCTCCTTCGGAAAGAGGTTAAGCAAGACCAGCTGCCTTGAGCAGTGGGGAAAAGTAAAGCAGATAAGCAACCAAACCAAACCACCAACATCAAACCATAACATTCATCTCATACCATCACCCTTGGTGTCCTCCCCGACACCCATATGCATAAACCAATGCATCTCGCCACACTAGGTGTCATCCGCTTCCACAACCACAATTCTCCATGCCTCCACATATCACAACAGCCATCCGGGCTCACATCACAGCATAAGCAGCAGGAAAACAATCATCACAAAATGGGCTCTCGACCCTTTAACAAACAAGAGGGTAACTCAGAACCCTTTTAGAAATTCCCACATAATCTATTCTCTAATCCATATTGAATTAACAGATTTGTTATTCATAGGTTCCAATCATGGATACCTAATCAGTAAGCTATCACAATTTAAATAACCAAGCTTACTTCCCTAATTTGATTATCCTCAAATTAGAACAACTACAAAAATAGCAATAACCAGATTAATTTACATGCCTCTTTATCTTTAGCCAATTAATTAACAATTAATTCCGGCTTTACATTCATTATCAATTTCTATTATGAACGAACAACAAATCAAAGAAAACATAGATATCACTATATCTAGGAAAACATGAGGCAAACCGTTATCACGGTATAAAGCAACAGCATGCGATCAACCAATTCTTTTAATCCGGTTCAAGTATTTAATTAGGTCAATTTCATTGTGATCGAAAGAGATAAATCATGCTAATTCTACGATTGCACATATACAATTAGAGAATCCATGAATCCCCTACCTCGAAGAGTTCTTGACGTCCTTTATCCACACAAGAGGTCACGATCCTCCTCTCGCGACAACTGCATCCACCGGAGGATGCTTATATCGAAGATTCATCGACACGACTCAGTCGCATCCAACAGAGCAGAACTGATCCTAGGAGTAAAGATTGATTGTGCAACTCCTACGGGAAGGATTGAAAGGTTCGAGTGTCTCTTATCTGAGAACAAATGGAAAGAACAAGAGAGAATGATATCTCGTCCCTTTTTACGATTTAACGAGGTGACGGTTTAAGATCCGGTTAATTCTCCATTAAAAACGGATCGCATTAACCCACGCGGTTTACCAAGTAAAACATTCCAAGCCTTAGGAATAATTAATATTAGGATTTATGGCATTTGAAACGGCCTTAAGAGCCCTTAAAATAAGGCTTTAAATGTATTTTACGTCAAAGGAAACGTCAAAAGGGGCAAAACTGTAGGAGTCTGGAAACACTGTTCACCCACCGTTACTGTACACGAAACTGATCTGTGAAACTGATCTGTGAAACTGACCTGTCACACCGATCTGTGAAACTGATCTGTCACACTGATCTGTGAAACTGATATGTGAAACTGATCTGTCACACCGATCTGTGAAACTGATCTGTCACACCGATCTGTGAAACTGATCTGTGAAACTGATCTGTCACACCAATCTGTGAAACTGATCTGTCACACCGATCTGTGAAACTGATCTGTGAAACTGATCTGTCACACCGATCTGTGAAACTGATCTGTGAAACTGATTTGTCACACCGATCTGTGAAACTGATCTGTGAAACTGATCTGTCACACCGATCTGTGAAACTGATCTGTGAAACTGATCTGTCACACCGATCTGTGAAACTGATCTGTGAAACTGATCTGTCACACCGATCTGTGAAACTGATCTCTGAAACTGATCTGTCACACCGATCTGTGAAACCGATCTGTCTCACCGATCTGTGAAACCGATCTGTCTCACCGATCTGTGAAACTGATCTGTGAAACCGATCTCTCTCACCGATCTGTGAAACTGATCTGTCTCACCGATGTGTGAAACGGATCTGTCTCACCGATCTGTGAAACCGATCTGTCTCACCGATCTGTGAAACCGATCTGTCTCACCGATCTGTGAAACTGATCTGTCTCACCGATCTGTGAAACCGATCTGTCTCACCGATCTGTGAAACCGATCTGTCTCACCGATCTGTTACTGTTCATAAAACTGGAAGCACTGTTCACAGAACCGGAAAATTGGCAAAGTGTTGGGGATAAGTCCCCTTGACCTCCTGGAACACCTCTAATACCAACATTTCACAAAGTAATGGACCGGAGAGGTCCGAGCCATTACATTATGCCTCAATATTTTTATTGGATAAATGTAAATACAGTTATCAAACATTTATAATCATATTTTAGTTACTTTTTTTCTTTCCCTCCGATAAAATGTCTAGGAGATAACTACCATTTAAAATAATAATAATATATTATTAGAGAGCAATGTAAGATTTCAAAAAATCATGTTGTTGTTTATCGGGTACACTATCGAACATAGAAACCCCTTTAAAGTAAAATTAATATTTAAATAACAAATATTAATAAATATTAAATATGTATTATTCTTCATTTACATGGGATGTTACCTCCTTCCCCCTTTTCTAAATGGCGTCCTCGCAATTTTATTCAGTTATCAAATAAAAGGGGGTATTTATCCCTCATAGAATTTTTAGATTCCCACATTGCCACTTCAACCATATAGTTTTTCCACAAAACCTTAACCTAGTAAATTACTATCTTTCACAACACTTGATCTCAACGGTCAAGAATATGGACTGGTTGTTCTTCATAAGAGAGATTCTCTTCCAATTGAACAACCTCTGGGATCAAAACATGAGATGGATTTGGCATATACTTTCTTAACATCGAAACATGAAAAACATTGTGTACCTGGGATAAACGTGGAGTTAAAGCCACTCTGTACACAAATGATCAAACTTTATCTAGAATTTCATAAGGTCCAATGAACCTCAGACTCCACTTTCCCTTCTTACAAACATGAATCACAATTTTTCTTGGATAAACTTTTGAGAAAGACATGATCACCTACCTCAAAAGAAAGATCCTTCCTCTGGTTATCTGCATAACTTTTTTATCTTCTCTGAGCTGTTCTCATGTGCTTCTGAATAAACTAATGTTTCTCTATCATCTATTCTACCAATTCTGGTCCCATCACCTTCCTTTCACCTACTTCATCCCAAAAAGTTGGAGTTCGACAACACATTCCTTATAATGCCTCAAATGGAGCGATCTGTATACTGGAATGAAAACTATTATTATATGAAAATTCCACCAATGTAAAATTTTGGTCCAAACTCCCATGATAATCCAGGGAACAAGAATGTATCATATCATCCATGTCCGGAATTGTTCATTCTGATTGCCCATATGATTGAGAATGAAAAGATGTACTAAAATTTAATTCACTACCCAATGACTTCTGAAGGTCTTTCCAAAAGATAAAAAAACCTAGGATCACGATCAAGTACAATGGAGAGGGGAACTACAAGAAACCTAACTATCTATTTAACATACATTCGGTCAATTTGACCTAGAGATAAAGTATCTCTAATAGGAAGGAAATGAGCAGATTTATTCAATCAATCAACTATAACCCAGATTGCATTATTACCACGAGATGTCTTCGGTAATCTCACAATGAAGTCCATGGATATATTTTTCCATTTCCACTCTGGCACCATTAGAGGATGAAGCATCCCTTTCGGTAACATCCCCTATGCTTTAACCTACGGACAAGTAATACACTTCATTGTAAAATCATAAATATCTCCTTTTATTCCATCCCACCTGAAATACTCCCGAATATCTTTGTACATCATAGTACTACCAGGATGAACTGAAAACAGAGAACTATGAGCGTCACATAACAACTCATTCTTCAACTATGAATCACAAGGCACACATAATCTCATTCCAAATCTCAAAGCACTATCATTATCAATGTTAAATTCCGGAAACATACCCTTCTGAACCAACTCCACCTTTTTCTGAAACTCACTGTCTTCTTTCTGTGCTTGCTTTATTCTGTCTGATAGAGATGATATCACTGACACCTGAAACAAAACAGAATAATTTATTGCTCCAACAACTTCTATGCCAATATTTATCAAATCAATAACAAAAATATCTCATTCCAAACTTTTTATCGATAATGAGACATTACTTTTTCTACTCAAATCATTGGCCAATTTATTTTCTTTTCCCAGATGGTAATAGATCGTGCAATCACAATCCTTGATTAATTCTAGCCATCTCCTATGTCCCATGTTCAATTATTTTTGGGTGAATATATATGTTAAACTTTTGTCTTCAGTATATATTACACATTTTACTCAATACAAATGATGCCTCCAAATTGTTTATGAAAAAACAACTGCATCTAATTCCAAATCATGTGTAGGGTAGTTTAACTAATGAGGTTTCAAATGACATGAATAATAAGAAATTACCTGATCATTCTGCATTAGGAAACAACCTAGTCCTTTTAATGAAGCATCACTGTAGATAAGAAACTCACCATTTCTAGATGGTCGTGCCAAAACTGGAGCATTCACCAATCTTCTTCTCAATTCCTGAAAACAATCATCACGTTATTTTATACAGATGAACTTAACACCTTTTAGAGTTAACAAAGTCATTGGAGTAGATAAACATGAAATTTTATTGACAATCCTCTGGTAATAACCTACCAAACCATGAAATATACAAATCTCAGTCATATTTGTGTGTCTTGACCATTCTTCAAAAACTTTTTTTAGCAGGATCAACATTTATGCGATTTTTTGAAACAATGTGACCATAGAAAGGAATTTTTTTCTAACCAAAACTCACACTTGTTGTATTTCCCAAAAATTTTCCTTTATATTAAGGTTTCCAAGACAACTCTTATATGAATTTCATATAACTCTTTTGTTTTGGAATAAACCAAAATATCATCAATGAACACAACCACAAAATTATCCAAGAACTTATCAAAAAATATATTCATAAGATCCCTGAATAGAGCCGGTGCATTGGTTAAACCAAAAGGCATAACTTCAATTTCATAATGGCCATATCTAGTAGAAAATGTAGTATTTGGGATGTCTGTGTCCTTTAATTTCAACTGATTGTACAGAGATCTCATGTCAATCATTGAAAAAATACTTTTCTCCATGGAGCTGATCAATAAAATCATCGATATGATGAAAAGGATACTTATTCTTAATAGTGATGTTATTCAATTCTCTATAATCAATTCAAAGTCTCATTGAACCGTATTTATTTTTAACAATCAATATAGGAGCACCCCATGGTGATGTGCTAGGTCAAATGAAACCTTTATCTAATAACTCCTGCAATTGCTTCTTTAAATCTAAATGATCATTTTGATCCATTCGATAAGGGGGTTTTGAAATTGGATTAGCATCAGGAACTAAGTCAATAGTAAATTAAACATCCCGATCGGTTATAATTCTCTGAAACACATCAATTAAAACATCAATGTACTCATTTACCACTGGCACATAATTAATCTGAATAGTTCATTTAATTTTAACAATATGTGCAAGGTAACATTCATTTCCATCTTTTACTAGTATCTCAGCTTCTTGATATGTTATCGAAAGCACGGGTTCATTTTTGTATACAAACTGAAATTCATTCTGAAATGAAACATCTTTAGATCTATAGTCAACCTTATCCTGATAAATAGAAATCCAATCCATAACCAAAATAACATCAAACTCTAATAGAAAAAAAACAATAAGGTTTGAAGGTAGATTCTTTCCGCACACAAGGACATGAATGTTCTTATGTTTTTTTGTCTCAACATTTCCTCCATGTGTTTTTACCGTATGTTATGTATTTTTATCTTGAGATGGAATTCCCAATTTACTATAATACTTCTCATAAATAAAAGAGTGTGTAGACCCTAAATCAGAAAAAAAAAATTGGAATAATCTGAAAAAACAAACAGTATACCTGATATAACTTCATTTGATGGCCCTACATTTTCTGAAGTAGTTGCAAAGGATTTCACCAACCATTTCTTCTTGTAGCCTGGAAGCTTTCCTTCGGTTGAGTTCTTTTTTGGACACTCATTTTCATAATGACTCTTTTCTGTGCACTTAAAACATTTTACTAACTGTAAATCAGATTTTGTCTTACCATTACCCTGATCACTTTCACTGCAATTACGATCCTTATGTCCCATTTTACCACATTGGTATCACAAACCAGAATTTGAAAGACATTCCCTAGAATGATTTTTATCACAATTGTCTCAAATTGTAAACTTATGTTTCTTACCATCATACTTTTTTTACGAGTCCTTCCCTTTCTCCTGCCACCTTGACCTCTAATTCTGTTGTTTTTGAAATAATACATTATCATCAGAAAACTCTATTTCCACCTTCTCCACACAACTAACATTTTTTTCATATCTTTATAGCTCACAAGAAGATAAAACCCTTCGATACTTTGTATTTAATCCTGAGTAAAAATGGTTGATTTTACTATCAATATCTCATATGAAATTTGGAGCATACCTTGCCAATCGAGTGATTTTTTTCATCATAAGTAGACACTGAGTCGTCCTCCTACCTTAATTCGAGGATTTTTTTCCATCCTAAGACAAACCACCATAAGAAAATATTTCCCAATAAACATACATTTGAATTCATCCCAATCAAGGGAATAAATCTCCTCACTATCCCTGATATTTTTCACCATCAACCACCACTGATCAGCTTCACCTTTAAAACGGTAAATAGCAAGACAAACCTTTTGATGTTATGAACAACCCATGACATAAAAAATCTTTTCCAGTGCTTTAATCCACCATTCTTCTAGCACCAGATCAGATGAACCTCTAAATGATGGAGGATGTTGCCTCATGAAATGCTCCACTACTGACATGTTACTCTATGGTTGATCTGGCTGATCTCGTACATGGAAACCCCCACCATTTATAGCCTGAGTCAATTGTGCCATAACTGCAACAAACTATTCAGTTTCGATTCCGGCTATCTCAGGTGGCTTATTTGGAAGGTTTTCTTCCTCCTGGTGTCATTCCAACATACCTGCATTATTTCCTCTGCGGAAAACCATTCTGAAAACAGAAATATCGTAGGCGAAGCAACATGGAAATCTATAAAGGCTATATCATTTTAATATTTCCATAAATTAATTTATGGAAATTTATTTAACAATACCCTAACTCTAAAAGTTATCTAAACCGTCCTTTGATACTAACTATAAGCACCCATCCATAAACATTACACAATATTGAATTAAATGAATAATTCGCATTGAGAATCATTTCAGGTTTAGAGTTTTAGAGAATTAGGTCATTACATTTACATAACAACATGAATATTACATAAAGACTATTCTACCCAGTATCCATTTTTTCATAAAATAAAAACTCTTGAAAAAAATAGTCATGTCTACTTCTAGGTTTTAGACAACATGACTTTTCCTTGATCACATCCTTGACCCTATTCATCTTTACGTCTTGTGAAAACATTTCAAAACATGGGATGAGCATAAAAATCTCAGTAAGGGTTATAAAACAAAGGATGAAAACATTATTTAATAAATACATAAAAACATGAACTCTATTACTTACCACATGAAATCATTAGATTTATGAATTACAAATAGAAATCATATATCATAAAGGTATCTTGTGGCATCCATAACATACTTACAATATATCTATCACAGTGACATAGGGAGTTACTTTGGAATACCCATCACAGTATATTCCCTAAATCTCTTAGGAGAAACATTCACTTTTACCTCAATCACGTTACCCAATGCATTGGAGAGCTATCTCGGGATCACCCACCCTAGGTTTATCACATAACCACCCGTATACATAAATAATTCTAATGAACCATAACATGATCATAACACATAACATAAGCATAAAGGAAAGATTACATTTCCACATTTCAATAAAAAAATATCATTTCAAGATATTGAAATAATAAATCTATTCTCTAAATCCTTTTAAATACCAAAATACGTTAAAAGAGTATATGGTAATTATTATTCTTTTAAAATCATTACGTCTTGATAAGGAAGCCAAAGTTCAAATAATACTCGCGCTGGCAGAAAGGTCGTTGTCCCCGAATATGGTCAAAAAACATTCCTTTTTGTCGTTTAGTAAAACGCTTCATATAAAAATATTCCTTTTGAATGAAATGAAAATTCAAAGGTGTTAATACAGTGTATAAAAGAAAATCATGTATTAAAACAAAATATGCCTCAATGAAAGGAGATTGAGACGAAGTCTGTTACCTCGTGTCTGACTTGACACGATCATTCTTTAGTCTCCTAAATAATAAACAAAAGTTAATATATAATTTCATAAGAACATTTTTAATGTTTATTATTCCTTTTATATAACTTATTACCATGTTATAAATATTATGCAATAATTTATGTTAATAACTTCTATTTTTTCGATATTTGGTACTTGTGTCAGAAATGAACACCTTATATTTACATGTTTTCCAGGTGGTCAATAGTCCTTATATCCAGAATGATATTCATGATTTAGATATCATATATATCTATTATATCTATTATATACCTGTATTTATAATAGTACATAATATTTTGAGATATGAAATGAAATGCACCGTTCAAGAAGAGGGTAAGTCGTACGTACGCATGAATTCTACATTCATTTCTATTTCATATTTTAATGGAATTAAAACATAATGATAAAAAGTTATATTATAATTATAGTAAAATATCATATATAATATCTCTAACTATATCCTTTATACATCCCATATAAGTAATTAACTAGTCACATCACTTTGAGGGGGCGGTAGTCCGCACTTCCTCAAATAAGATTATCGTATTTACCCTCTATGGAAACTATAGTGGCATAATATAAATGGAATATACCATAGCATAAAGAAAACATAAACATAATATATATCATATATAAATACAGTTACACCATAATGGCCACCATGATAGGTGGTAAGAGATAATCGAACAATCATCGTTTCGTGTTGCGTTAGTCTTCCATCCAAAGAAACATTATATTCTTCACCCATTAGATGGAGGTGTGGGTAAATGTTGTTTAAATACTTCTCATATCAACATAATATTATATTGAGGATAATGTTTTAATTACAAAATAAAGTAATAAAAATAGTTTAGGGTTTTGAGAAGTAAAATAAAAGATAACAATTTAAGATAAATTATTACCTTTAATTTTGGAAACTCAATTTGGTTTGAACCAAAAGGAATTCTTGAAGTGCCATCTGCCTAAGGTAAGGCTTATAGGTGGAGGAGAGGGATGTAAGGAGATTAATTGGGCTGATTTTGGACGATTCAAAAGACTTTATATGTGTGATTAATTGGATAGAAGTGGTCTTCTTTTATATGGGAGAGTAGGGGCTCTTTAGGAATGTTTGAAAATATTATTTTATTATATAATGATATTTTGTTTCAAAATGTCCAAAAATCATTAAAGTCAAAGATAAGATGAATCATATTCGAAATAAAATCATACAATAAGAATTGTACATGTTTTGTATGATAGTTTAATCATCATAATCTTATTTATTAAAATCCATTATTAATGAGATAAATTCTGTACCGTTATTATGTCATAAAAATTTTAATTTGATTAGTCTAAAAATTATAAAGAAAATACCATGATGTAGTAAATATTTTTATCTGTCCAATGAATATTTATAGTGAATATGATTTTGTATAAAACACCATATAAAAATTAATTTACTAAAAGTTATTTGTTTTTGTCATTTCTGCCATTACATTTAATTAATTAATCACAATTGTCATTTTCCTTCATAAGAGCCTTCATGGAGTCCCAAAATAGACCCAATTTTTCCAAAGGTCATCAATTACACATCAAATAATTTGAGTACAAGTGTTAAGTTAATTTTGAATTATTATAATATTCTTTTTACCTTGAATTACTTTATTTACCGTTAACCGCCGTAAATAAAAGTCCAAAGATACTATTCACCAAAAAAATATTTTCATCTTATTAAACCAAATTTTACTAAATAATAACAACCATGTATGTCATATTTTTGAAATTCAATTCACAGAAGTGGGAAAATTTCATTTAAATGAAAGAAGTCAGTTTTTTAACTACTACTAAGTGGTTTCACTATTCATCAAAAATTGAAGTTTTTCAAAAAAAACCAAAACATTAGCCTGAGATATATTTGATATTATGAATTCAAAAATGATGTCTATTTTTTCAAATTCAAAAAATAATAGTGGAATTACTTAATTTAAAATTAATTCTCGTTTTTAAACCAAATAGTGTGGTTTTAAGAAACAATAACTATCAAAAGATTGACACTTGTTTATGTCCAATTTTAAAGTGAAATTAATTCCAATGAGAATGTTTGGATTAAATGGTAAAAATGTATTCTAATTACAATTTAAAAAAATTAAAATGATAATCTAACCATCTAAATAAATAAGATAAAAATGTATTTTTGATTTAGAATACAATATTTTCACTATTCATTAAAAAAATGACTTAATCGGAAAAATTCCAAAAATTTAAACAATGTAAAATTTGAGGTCACCATTATAAAGAAGGATTTTATTTGGTCATATAGTATTTTTAAAAGTGACCAAAACTATATTTAAATAGGTTTCACCATTAAATGTTGGTAAATCGACCTTTTAATGTAAATTATGCTTCAAATTAAATTCATTTATATTTTAAGCCTCTAGAATTTTGTTGGATAAATGTAAATACATTTATCAAACATGTATAATAATATTGTAGTTTGTTTTTTTAATTCTTGCCAATACAACAGCTAGGATTTAACTACCATTTAAATTAATAATATTATATTATTATAGTTCAACATAAGATTTCAAAGAATCTCGTTGTTGCGTATCAGGTATGCCATATAACATAGCAACCCCTTTAAAGTAAAATAAATATTTAAATCCAAAATATTAATAAATAAGAAATATGAATTATTATTCATTTACTAGGGATGTTATAATAACAATTACAATTTATATATTAAATGAATGAAATTATATTATATTATTAACATGTCTACTAATGGAATTTTCTTTGATTTGTAGTTTCTTAATATACATGAATGATATATCATGAGACTCTTCTTTATTCACTAATCCATTGCAGTTATTACTCATATATGATAAATAATATTGTTATAATGCCTATCCAATGTTACATAAATTGGGTATTTTTCTTCAAGAACTGAATCATTTTCATTTAACAGTGTGGGTAATCTTTGAATAATTTGATTGATAATTCTAAAATCATTAAATATTTTCCCAATATTGAATATATCATTCATAATAATATTTAGCTTATAAAAAAAACATCCATTTTCATAATTGGGTTCATTTTATAATTGTCATATTTATTCCATATCATTTGTATGATTTCTTCTAGACCTTTAGAATAACCTTCTTAAATATCATTATGACTCTCCTACATTGCACGAGATTTCCTAAATGATATCACCTTATTATAGATATGGATATATAAAGCTCCCCCAAATGAATTATTTTTTTTTGGGAATTTACATTACATTTTTTTGATATCTTTCTATAAGTTCTCCACAATAAATACTAGTAGGTATTTAATGAATTTAATCAATATAATCATTCATTATTCGTGAATGAAAATAATTTCTCATTTAATATTTCCCAAGTTAGAAGTTTGTGAATTAAAAAACAAGGATTCCCTTATTATTCCCCCAACCCATTGATCATGATTTCTATTAATTGTTAACACTTCTCAATCCTTTACTCTAATTAATAATGTATTAAAAATAGAGGGTGCATACAATTTTATATAGTTTAAACAAACTGTCTAATCCATGTAACATACTAGGAAATTTACCAATACACCAAATATTATAAATATCACCAATATTATTATTACAAGTTCAAGTCATTGGAATAACCCTTTTAATTTAAATCTATTAATGTCAAGGATCAGTACCCTTACACACCTTGACGAAGGAACCAATCCTATTCAAAAGATGGTGCTCACTATTCTAACTGTGTTGATCTGCATCACTACAAAATGAAAATATAAAAAAAAATTATGTTTTGGTTGAACACCAACAATTTATAGAAATGATTTTTGTGAGGGTATCCCATAGACTACAACATGTTCTCATATTCTTTAACCATCCATGTTGATCACTGAGAACTATATTTTCTTTTCACATTATCTCTTTTTCATCTCCATCTTGGAATACGATTCTGGTTACACATTTTTTCTGAATATAAATATATTGAGAAAAAAATTCAAGGATTATAATTGATATTTATTTTCGAATGTAGTCTCTAATGTCTCCATTTTCATCCCTCATACTAAAAACCATGTTTTTCATTGAATTTAACTTTTTTCCTGCTAGACAATTCATCCATTGATTTTAATCAGCATACTAATTTTATGAATCCAACATGATCTCATAACTGATTCCATCATTCTATGACCAATTGGGGTATTAAAAATTAAACCCATAACAAATACCATACACCGTCTAGGGTGTGGTATTCACATCCCATAACCTACCTGAGATCTCCATTAAAAATTAAATGTATTTTGTCGTAAGTTTTCATGGGTTATTTTCATGATCTTTTCCTCTAAAATAGAATGTTGAAAGTATCCCTATAAAATTATCATAAAATTTTTATTAGATGATTAATTGTACACTACAACATCATCTTCAAATAACTAATAATCCATGAAGAAATAAAAATTATCATCACATCCATGTCAAAAACATTTACCAAGGAGGTTGTTTTAAGGATCAAACATTGTATAATTAACAATCACTCAGCACTATCAATTTTTTATTTGATCAGTAGTAAAAAAGGAAACCTAAAAATACTCTAATATCATATCTTCTCTAATTCGACTTCCATTCAGTATCAAACTCTATTACTTTTGAAGCTCATATAAACCTCATCATCCTTCATAATCTATTGACACATGACTGCAACTATGAGGTGAAACACCAAAACATTCTCTTAGTCCATGTGACTGAATTGATCAATAGTCCTCCCCCAACTAAACTAAAATTAAATCCTGGAGAACAAAATAAGAAGACACTACTATTTATAGGAGATGCACTCCTTTGATTGAACATGATTTTTCAATATTGAAAATTTATTTTTTCCATAACAGATGCACTATAAAGGTGGTTTACCACAAAGATGAATAGACAAAACTCAACCATATAGAACCTATATACCACTACTATTGAAATATCTATCAAACCAATAGTTTTATAAATTCATGTATCATTTCACGGGATCATAAAAAGGAATATATTGACCAATATCATCAACGTTTTCCATATTACCCTTAATAATGTGATGATTTCACCATATTAAAAATGGATATATGATTAAAAAATTAACATATATATTTCACTGATTAATCATACAGAAATTAAAATATTATCCCATGTAGCCTCATTTAATAATAAAAATAATGAAAAAATAGAAATTGAAAAAATATGTTTATTACTTCATCATGAAAAATAAACCCGAATGAGGTATATAAACTTCTCTTGTTATTCCATCCTTAAGGTATTAGTGTAAAACATCTGGAAGAAGTGAGTTTTGATGTCTATCTAAGACAACTTATCATATTGGTCCATGAATTCCTTAAGATCATATCGCCACCTAATTGATTAGTGCATCATATTAGTTGAAAAATTGACTCTCATTTCATTCAAGGACTCAGTATGATAAAATATACTCTGGATTTACTCAAACCAATGATTTACACCCTATAGTCCCCCATTACACCATTAGAAGTGCGGGTGTTGCATTTGAATCTAAATGGTTAGATATGATATTTTTTCTTCTCCCCTAAGATCCCAATTATACATGGATTAAATCAAAAAAGTAATCTCACCATGAACTATTGATTTTGATGATCCCATTAGTATAAAAAATATTTAAAATGATTCATTTATAACATCATATTTTTATAATGGGTATTTTAGATCGTTTTTATATATTTTAAACAATAACAATTCAAAAAACATATTTCAAAGGTGTCAATATCTATTTATATATAACCTATATAGAAAACTAGTTTTACACAGTAATTGTTAAATAACTGACATAAAAAACATGTTTTTTATATTTATTATTATATAACCTATGTGGAATAAATTTTTTATAAAATAAAATTTTAGGAAACCAGGTTTTTTTATGTTTTAGTTGTGAAATAATGGTTGATTTTCTCTCTATTAGAGAATCCTAACCCCACATTCCTCGATCATTTGGCCTATAATATCCTTCTTCAACCCTGAACAACTACCCTAATGTTATCTACCCATAATCAAATACCACATTTTAATTACCCTCCACATCTCTTTTAGTTTCCTTTATACTATAATATTTCATATCTATGGGTACTAATTTGTATATAATACTGAATCAAGGTTTTGCAAAAGAAATAATATATTTGTGATCTATTAGGTATTCGTAAAGACATTATGATTTTTTACTATAATATAGAATTGTATTATGTAAAATTTTTGTTATAACTATAATATAATAAAGTAATACAAGATAAGAAATCATATAATCTATAATTAATGTATTGTAATGTTGAATAATAATTCTAAATTGGGAATTATTACATTAATTGATGATATAATTTTTTTAATACAGAATTATAATGTGGAAATTTTAAATTTTTTAGTTTATCCAACCACAAAATTTTATCCACATTTCAAATTTTAGGTGTACATTATATTCTATAATCCATGTATGTGGTATATTTTGAATATAAGTGTCCCGAATTACTATTTTGAATTCTAGTTTATAATATGAATTATAATCTATTAAATAATATGACTATTACCTAAGTATAATCCATGTATTATATTTGTATTACAATTTAAATTTATAAATGACCTTTGTATTAATCTGTTTACGAATATTATGATTATTTTAGAAAATGAGTTCAATAATATGAAATATATATATAATAAAAATTATTTATAAAAAAATTAAATGATTATAATGTACTTTGAACCATGATTATTTCATTCAAATTAACTTTTTAATTGTAAAAAATATAGTTACCCTCCATTATATTGATTTTTAGGAATGAAAATGATTCATTTTTTTAAATTTATGTGCATCTATAAATTGTAATGTATTTTTTACCATGTGAAATTTTTTCAAACAAGGATATTTTTTCTATTCAGATATGAAATGTTTAAATATGAGGAAATTTTATGAAGAAAAATCATGGGATGTTTAATTTGAATTAGTTTAAATATGGGTTATAGTATTTGAATTTTGATTAGAAAATTTTGGTGCATTTCAATATCTAATGATGGTGGACAATTTCATGATGATAATTCTGATAACCTTAAAAAATGATTTTTGAAATTAATGTGAATGAAATTGAAAAATAACCAATGATACAACACCTATATCATAATTCATATAAAAAATTGTATATTGGTTCCATTTAATTTATGATCCTATTGAAAATATAAATATTGTTCAAATTGAAAATAAGAATGAATGGTTTGACAAGAGTTTATATAGTTGCTAAAGATGTTGAAAGATATAAATATAAAAAGAAATAATATATTACATATTCAAATTGTAATTATAAAAAATATTGTCCCAGAGGACATTGCTGTACAAAAAGTGACATGTCTACCTAAAATAATATATTCAATATTAAAGGAATTTTCAATTGTATTAGAGTATCCTAAATGTGGGATATCATTGAAAAAGTTGAAACAAAAATCGTAGGTTGATTTACCTATTATTCAAACTATTAACAATTATAATAATTAAATTTGGTATCATCATATTAATTATAATTTTTAATTTTTATACAAAAATTTAGTTTATGAAAAAAGGATAATATGGTTTTCAAATGAATGAATAGTTGAAAGAAAATCATTTCATCTATATTTTTTACTTAAGGTAGGAGACTATATCAGAACACTTATACCATCAAAAATAAATATAATAATTGAATACCTATAATGAAAAACGATTGAATGAATACATATCATATCGTTAGTATAAAATATAATTCGTGGAAATTTTTTTGTTAATTTAGAACTTATCTACTGAATATTATATATATTTCAAATATATCATGTTGATTTTTATAATATTATGGCCAAAAAACAATGAAACAATATTTATGTTTACATGTCACTATTAATTAAGGATGTAAAACTATTTTAGAGAATGGTGCTATTTTGTATTATTATTAAAATGTGGTATATATCTATTTATAGGAAATGATTATTTTTATTATAATTCACTTTCAAATGTTTGAAATTTTTTCTAGATATGGTTTTTAGAGGAATTAATCTTTTGCAATTTGTGAAGATGGTAAATTATTTTATCAATAATTACATGGGAGAAAATTAGTGTAAATGGTTCCATGAGTTTTTTTGTATTTGCATCACTCATATCAAATATGAAAAAAGTCATTCCATTTCTGATAATATATTTAAATTTCATTAATCCGTTTTTAAAATGATCAATATTTTGAGAGGGAGAAAAACATTGATGTCTTGTTTTTAATGATGTAGCGATCTAGTAATGAAAAAAATAAATGGAATAAAAGTTCAATATTTTTCGATCTTAAATATTTGATACATAATGAAGAAAAACATAATAACAATTTAATTCATGTTGTGAAGAATAGTTTTATATTTTTATCAAAACATTATTATATATTAATGTCAAGACTAAGTATGGATTGAATTTTGTAATGGACTTATTTTCAATGAATATATTTTTAGAGTAAGATTCCCCACTAATGAAAAATGGATATACTTTCCTCTATATTTTTGTATATAATATAAGATTGATAAAATAAACTAATTTAATTTTATCCATGGTAAAAATTTACCTCAATGATATTATTCGATTGTAAAAAAAATCCTCTAAAATAATTGATGTTTTTAGGTAGAAAATCTCAGTATTTTATGTGTTATAATGCAAAAAATCCAATAAGATTCATTACATGGAAAACTACTTATACATCTGAAATCAACAATATTAATGGTGTTATTTTCATTCAATTCCATTTAAAAAAATTGATAGATTTAAATCTATTGAATGATTTATATAATGATATATAATGAAATATTTTCCAACTGGAAATGCAATTTCCTCCATAATTGTTTTTGATCTAATGGTACATATAATAGTTCATTTAGCGTGGGGAATTAAAATTTAGGGTCCCATATATCTATGATTAATGTTTACTTTTGAAAGTTAAATGATGATATTAAAGGGGTAGATTAATAATACTTAATGACTAGAAGCCTCCATTATTAGAGTTGTATATTTATATGGAGGTGGAAAGGTTTTGTTCAAACTATATTTCTATAATATAGCACACTATTTTGGTTTTAAAAATTAATAAATGACATAGTATTTTCGAAAATGAGACCGTTTTTAAAAAAAAATCATTGATAGGTGAAAAAATAAATGCAAGAGTATTTATACATCTGGAATAAAATCGATAATAGAAATCAGAATATAACATAAAATATTAATTTCTCAAAATAATTTTATCTGAATAAAAATATTATTTGGTATTAATGATCAGAACAAAAAAAAATTCCATGATTTAAAGTGATTTGCTCATGGTATTTTTAATGCATTAGAATCATTGATTTGGATAGCAGGAATCCCATGTTTAAATGTGATAACATGTTCTGAGTATATAATTATTGGAGATACATTTTACATTAAATCCTATGAAAATATAAGTTGGTTTAAGAATAGAAATGTATTCATGTTCACAGAATAAATGCATTTTTTAGTGTAAAAGACAAAAACACAATCTCAGCCTCAGACATATTTTAAAGAGTTATTGAGAAAAAATAGAAGGATTAATTAAATTAAATTTCAAGTTCTCCTATATAACAATAAATGGGGTTCTAGTAAGAAAATATTAAACTTGATGAATTTGGTATGATTTAATTAAATCTATATATATTCTAACACCCAAATGACTCTTTTTTCATGGATAATCATGAGAAAAAAATTTATAATGTTCTTGATCTAATAAAAGAAGACTGGCCTACCTTTTCGAATTGAAAAAACACTATTTTCATGATGAAAAACATAATAATGATAATGAATTATTTGATATTTATTTTTACATGGAATTATTGTTATAGGATATTTAAGACCACATTGTAGACATGGGTCATTCCATATGAAATTATTAAATAGAAGAAATTTTGGAAATTTTTATATTCGTATTCTACTAATATTATAGGCACCATATATTTATTTCATGTTTTAATTTTTAAATTTTAAAAAATATTTTAAATAATACATAACTTTTATTTTATATTTACTTCCAATATGATAAATATTCTGATAAAACATTTTTTTTGAATCATTTTCCATTCATTTAATTTAATATGTAACTATATTATATTTATAAATTATTGCATATGTTTTTTTCTACCACAAAATTACTTATATATATATATCATACATTTTATCAATGTGTTTTTTAGAATTTTTATTTATTAATAAAATATATTTGAAAATCATATGTTTTTTGTGCATCATATTCCATTTATTCAATTTTATATGTAACAGTTCAATTTGTA
Organism: Viscum album; assembly: GCA_963277665.1. Taxonomy (NCBI): domain Eukaryota; kingdom Viridiplantae; phylum Streptophyta; class Magnoliopsida; order Santalales; family Viscaceae; genus Viscum; species Viscum album. The sequence goes on along the minus strand of OY728122.1, from coordinate 809,528,770 downwards.
TAAAATTTTTATTATGTTATTTTTATTTACATATTATTTAATATCTCACCAATTTTGTAATTATTTTTCTGTGTAGTTTCTAACTACTCTAACGAATAAGAAAACGTGTTTTTTTGTTTACATCCTATTACAAGAATTATTAGAATTTATATATAGATAATGGATTTGAATAATATTTTACAAAAGTTTTATTTTATTATATATATTTTATTTATTTTCTCATAAATATTTTTCAAATATTTATATCTTTTTGGATAACTACATTATTAAATATGATATAGTTATTTTTTAGTTAGGTATAGTTTTATTTTTTTCTATCATTTTAATAGATTTATTTAATTTTATTTGAAACTACTGGAATTGTATAATAATGTAATTTTTTTATTTATTTGATATTTCAAGATGAAAAAGTTGTGTTAAATTGATCTTATAGGTGGGAATTTATATATATATATTTATTAAGAATCCTCCTCATTTTATTGAAAAGAAGTACTCTATCTCTACTGTCATAGTTTGTCTATATTGTACATCTGTTTACCAAAATTATCTGTTTCTTATAATAAATACAATATGATATCTGTTATGTATTATGGTTATGGTAATACTAAGGGTCTATTTTCGATTTAATGTTTTATTTTTACTGCTACACAAGCTTGAAGGAATGTATGAATTTTTCTTTTAAAATGGGGAACAGTCAAAAAGATGTCTGAAGCTCACCTATGAGAGACCATTTTGGTAATCCCATATAAAAATATTTAATATATCATGGTATATTTTTATAAATAATGGTTTTCCCCTCAATATCATATGACATATGGTTTACCTGAAAATAAAAATTCTATAATATATTTTTATCATTTACTGTATGAATATATTGGGATTTTAGATTATAACTAAATTTAGATTTTATTTTTTGGTTAAAGAAAAAATAAAAATTCATGAAATATATGTTATTTATTAGATTAATATACATATAAAATGTATATATAATTTATTTGATATGAATAATTTTTTGAAGGTGGAATGTCAATTTTTTGACGATGATTAAAATGATCAATTTAATGATTTTTTAAATTTTATTATTGGGAACATAGGAAATCTAGTCAGGATATATAGTAAAATAATAAATACCATCAAAATTATATTTTTGAATGGTATAAAATATTATAAGAAAAATTATTGATATATTTTTTTCTAAATTGATATATTAGTCTTTAGGATATGAAATGATTTTCCCACTTTCCACCATGCTAGATATGAAAAATGGTAAATGTCCTTGAAGACGAAAAGTGTAAAAAATCATACAAAATACTCAGAGGATATAGTGGAAAATATTTAAATAATTTATTAAGGTTATTTATGTTATTTTTAAAATCATTGTATTTTGAAATTGATTAAAAAATTAATATATCCAATATAGGAAGCACTTGAGGTGATGATAACACAAGGGACATTCTTACCTAAGAGTATGAAGGATATTTTGGCTACTAAATTAGAAAATAACAAGTATACATTACCTAGATGAGGATATGAGGGGGTTGTATCAATTAAAAAATTGACTTTTCATTCTATAATGATTTTCAGGGAGGATTTATACGAATGAAAAATTATAAATTTTAGAATCTAATGGTTATAAGATGGGTGTGATGATGAAAGAGTGGATCAGATTGTTAGAAATATTTGATGCTTGTAAACATGCATAGAGTGATTCATGGAACATGTCCCACTTCTCCACCTCAATATATATATCCCACTCTTCTACCTTCATCTGAATATCCATCTCCTACTAATCCTTATCTAAATTTTTTTATCTAATATAAGTCAATTTTTTGATGATTTAAAAAAAATATTATAAAATATTTGATCGTGGATATTATCATGGATACCCTACAACATAATTTGATGTAGATGGATTACAATAGGGATACCGTAACTGAATCTGTAAATAAAATAGAGTAACTTTCCCCAATTATGATGCTTTTACAACTCGATATAGTGTCGCAAATTTTATTATATGGCCATGGAGTGTAATGTGATAACTTACTACTAAGGTATTATAATGAAACAACCTGGAGTTCCATATAAACCTGTATCCGAGAAATTTTCTCAGTAAATGATGAGCACTCAAGGTCTCTATGGGTCGGGGAAAATCAAATGAAAATCAATAAAAATTGTTATGATTTTTTTCACCCTCAAAAATTTATAATAAACAATGTAAACAATGGAAATATAAAAAGATACATATATCACTATAATATTATCATGTAAAAGGAGGTAATTTTAAAATATAAAAATCTTCCAAAGTCCCATCCCCTGGTTGCTTATGAATACCCACCATGTCCCAATTCACACACCCTTTGTCACTCTATCATGAATCAACAAAGAAAGATGAAATCTTGATCATCAGTTGTAATATCATAAAGGTGTTCAAACTCCATATGGTATATGTAGTGTGTGAGCTATATTTCCCTGGTAGATTCTAATAAATATTCTATAAAATTACAAGATAAGGTATGTAAAATATTCTAAAAGAGGTATATAATAAATATAGAATGACATGTAGTTTAAAAATAGAGTTTAAAACATTTAAATATCATTTTTCAATCTAATCCTATCAAACATTCAATTTCACATGTTATAAATAATAATTATCTTGATAAACATTGAAATCTATTTCCCTGTTAGAGATATTTCAGACTATAAAAGTATAAAATTTCACTTGATATCAATAGATGTACAATAATCATATAAATTTAGTAATGGTGTATAATAATAATAATAAATAGATCAATCAATATTAGTAACCTATCAAGCATGGAATCTCTAGTTCCAATTAGCGATAATGAATGTTATCATGTATCAAATAAAAATTATATGTATTTTATGGGAACAATAATGGTTTTATAGATTTTCCACCATATAATAGATAATAGAAAAATATAGGCTTACATTTAGTCTCACATGACTGAAGAAAACCATTTCCAAACCCAAACACTTTCCTGGATCTGTGATTGTAGCCTGAAGAATTCATGTTCTCTATAGATCCACTAGGCATGGTGTGAGATCTCTATTAAAGAATATATATAATCCATCCCATATAACTATCCATGTTCCCAATACTATTTATAGTAGTTTAGTGAGATCATAATGTTATGAAGATCAAATTGGGGTCCAAATCAATATAAATCATGGGAGCATGCCCTCATGCCCAATATCACTCACACCATCGAGGACCACCAATGTGAATAATCACATTTTCGACAACCATAAATTTTAATATCATGAATAAAAAAAGTTACCTTAAAATATTATCACAATATAGTATCATCAGAAAGTCTCGGTTGTTCTGTCTATCATCATAATTCCAAAAATTGTTTTAAAACAATTATTTATTTAAAAGAAGTGAAATATAGTATAAATGAATTTTTAAAATTAAAAAGGGTTGAATATATATCAAACAATAGTTTTATAATCTATTTCCATGTTAATTACTCAATTATATTAAATAACCAATGAATACACATTTCAAAAAAGGTAAAAATCATTAAAAGAAGTCCCCTAGTCATTTCAAAAATTCAATCATTGCAAAAAAAAATTGAAAACACTAAATAGTTCAACACATCCCATTCAATTAAAGGGTTTTCATTATAAAAATAAAAACACTAGAAAAAATCCATACTTTATAATGTATAATTCATTAATAGTTATTTGAAGATAATTATATAAAATACTGACATAGAATAATCCAAAAAATTTATAGAAATATAAAGATCATATCCATATAATTCATACCATGTTCAATTCAAAGAGAAGAGTGTCAAACAATCATTCATGATTAACTTCAAGGAAAAAAGTAATAGAATATATGATAGAAATTATGAAAAAATGTATACATTAATTCCAAAAAAATTATCCAAAATATGAAGGAAATAAATTATAAAAATAACATGTAATATTCATAAAACAACAACAGTGGACTCGATAACTGTCTCTTATAATGTAAATCATTTGATATAGGAAGTGGGTTCTGGAAAAAATAAAAAAAATTCCCTAGATCCAAAATTCCACATCAAACCTACAGTGAAGAATAAAACTCAAGGCCACAGTTACCTCAAGGAAGAAGTAATCTAAAGAAGAAGGGTGATCAATGGATTGGAAGAAATGAACTCACTAGAAGAGGATCACCACAATGATTAGGTCTTTTATCCACCAATATGTGAAGTTAGGAGAGCCAAAATTCCTATAGAGGGATCCTAAATGACCAAATATTAAATTATGATCGTGTAGGAGGGGTGTGGGGTTAATTTGACGTTTTATGGATTTTATTACTATTTTCAAGGATTTAAATGAATTTATAATGGTTTCTTAGGTGACACCACTTAGTTAGTACTATTCATGAACATAAATGGTTACCCCCAATAGATCTACTGAAATAGAAACATGGAAATTCCCCACAGTTAGTTTAACTATGTACAAACCGTGATATAGCATATGAGATAGTGTGAAATATATCATAGTTTTTATGCATGCTTTGTTTAACCGTTCACAAGGCCAAAACAAGTAAAAAAATCACTAAAAACACTATAAAAACCTATAAAGAGGTCAAATAAATGAATACTAAAATCCAAGGGTCAAAAAACAAAAAATAAAGTAATGGGATGTTACAACATCTCAAACATAAGACATTCAATACCTATAATTCTTCTAGTCAGAAAAATAGAAAAAAATTACGTAATAAGTATTCCATCATAAATCATGTGAGGTAGACAGTCCACAATCCATAAGATAGACTCCAAAATGATAAAAACAAACATAGAACTCTAGATCTACCCATAGATATCTTCAAATTTCGTCAATCTATATGATGAAGGATTCCTTGAATTTTTATTCCCACTATTTAAGTATTCATTAAAATGCTGTGACATGAGAAAACATGTATGATCGATCCAAATAAGAGATCGTGAAAAATCATCAAGGATAACTTCTAAAGTTGAAAACACAAAAACATTAAAATACTGAAACACCTAAAAAAATCATGATTTCAAAAAGAAAAAAACATATCCTCATCCATCTATAATAAAATGTAAACATTAAAAGTAAATAACTAAGAAGGATCTCTATCCCGGGTACGTACTCAAAGGAACCCTAGGATTTGTAACACTGAGCCCTGCCCCTTGATGATCCCATCAAATCAAATTCTTGCACCACCATGTATTTTTTCCATCATGAAATTATAATGTCCTACTTATCTGATTAAATTCCAAATATCTACCCAAATATATCAATAAATATCTCAAAAATCAAGGTTACTTCACAACAAGGCACTAAAATATCACATGGGAGATCATCCATCATATCAGAATAGAGATATAAACATGAAGTAATGATAAAGAATACCAAAGAATATATATCAATGCAATCCTCTCAAGTGTTCTTAGAACAATATTCCACTAGATCACAAGGAGAATGATGAACATTGTGTAAATAAAGTTGTTCCCAAAAGGAAGGATAAGAATTCAAGAGTTCACACCCACAAGGATCAACCATTGTTGTCATAAGAAAATTAAACCACACACATGATTACAATGAATGTAGAAAGTGATTATTATAATATATCCCAAAACAAAAAAATGGGATCTCAAATATAAAAGGATTCTATAAGCATACAATCCACAATAAGGATAAACTCAAAATGTTTCCATTACGGAGTAGGATCTAACAAGTTGGATCAACATAAACCACCACCAGCAGTTGAAACCACCTCCAAATGCATGAAAAGAATCTCTCAATGGCCTATAGTGGGATCCCTATTATCCTAAAGCATCTTTGTCCCCGTGGTCAGGAGCTGATGACCCCTGATTGAAAAATCCCTTTATATTCATCCATCTTACAGAACCTCTTATGGTTACACAAACTGCCACACCATTAAAAAACTCTAAAATATTTTGAACACAACCACTTTTGATGACCAGGGACTACAAATTAGAAAAAACACATAATGCCTCTTCTTTTACCAATGAAAATTTCTTTACTTAACCTTGAATGAGGGAATCTTCCATTTTTGTTGTTTTTTAGCTCTATGTCAGCTAAAAATTGATATTGAGTGTCTCCAAAAATGAAACCAACTTGGATATTGGAATGGTTTTTAAAATTTATGGGTGAAGAAATTTCGTTAACATAATTCCTTATGAATTTTATAAAAATGTATTATCCATTAAACATATCAAAATTGAGAATTGATTGGCATACTCCAAAACCTATAGATCATCATGATTGAACCCCATAAACTCTGTAACTTTATCCTTCCTCACATTATCATGATATATCTATGAATTACCAATACATTATTTAATTCATGAAATAGGGAATCATAACGTCCCACCACTCATGGATAGGTCCCTAAAAAATAATTGATATACATGGAATTTAGAAGACCTAGGGTCATGAAATAATTGAAGATCCCATCAAATTCTCCAAGACTCATTACTGCCTCAAGAGAACCTTGTTATCCATTATAAGATGGTGGATGAAAATCCATGAATTCAAGGATATGTTTCCATGGATGGAAGTTCTCTGGATCTACCAATTGATCTTATGTTTGGGAAATGTTTTCAAAAAGAGTTATCACTTATTAAAAACAAAAAGGACTACTCCTACAGCTATATCGATGGATTTATATTCTAAAAATAATAGAAAACATCCTATAATTCATTTATAGATTCAATTAAACACAATAATATCATCTCATGGATCAAAGTTCCATCAAATTAAGCACAAAATCTTTCAAACAAAGACATGACCCACTTTTATCAACTCTTCATTGATTAAAAAACACATAAGACTTCACAATTATTATGATATTATTATTTCCTTTAAAAATTATAAATCATATTATAAATTCATCACATATTTCAATAATTTATTACAAACACATGGTAATTCATCAAATATTTAAAAAACAGTAATCCAATTTTCCAATATCAAGAAGCATTCTCATTGTAAACCCATTACCAACCAAATTTATTCATAAAATGTTTCATTATGTCCTTACATGAGATTCTATGAAAATAAATTTTCCAACCAAATATTTCATAAAACATTATTTTTGGTAATTGAAAATTTATTTCAAATAAATAAACAATTCTTTTTAAAGACACAAATTTGGTTTTCATAATGTTTATAAAAACAAAAATAAGTGGATTTAAGCTAAAACAACCACACAAGAGTATGAAATAGTCATCAACCCTAATTTCCATTCAAAACAGGAACCCATAGAGTTAACTTATAATGGTGGGGTAATTTGGGAAACAAAATGATGGGGAACCATTTTCATATTAGAGTTAAACGATGCATGTCCTGGTCGGAGTGGATGGTAAACAAAAACACCAACAAGAAAACATTTCATAAATTGAAATTCAGACTAGTCACACAAATTCCTGACCATTTTCCGGACCATGTATCCATAGGGATTCGTTGTTAAACTATTAATTCGAAACCAAGACTCATAATATATTCTCATAATCATGGGTGGTATCATTTGAAATATAAATCTAATTTTTCAATAGGAAACTAATAAATGAAATAAAAGACCCAATTCCCAACATCCTTGGTAACTCTTATTTCATCGTGAGGTGGTGGTGATCAAGCACCCTCTCATGAACTACATCATGATTCCAAAAACATTAATAATCACTTTTCAACCATTAATAACAACAAATAACATAAGTTATTTAAAGGATAAGTGATTCTAATGAAGAAAAGACCTTATCCTATATAATTTGTATTGAACCATACCATAGTACCATCTAAATTAGTATCAGATCCATTTCATCACTAACCCAAAGTGCATTACAAATCATCAAAGTCCAAAAAATAATATGGGCATAAATAAATAACCATTGGGAATGATGTGTCCCTATAAATATTATAATAAAAAAAGTACACTACAGAAACATAATTAGACAAATACATTAGTATAATCATATCCCATTCAAAGAGAGGATACAAAACAAGAAATAAATCAAATCTACCAAAAAACCATCCCTTGGGGGTACAATACCACAAAACATGTCTCATTTCACCAACCCATGGCCACCGTAGATCAATATTAAAAAGAAATAAGAAATCATAATCACATTCTATAGGATCATAAAGGGGTGAATACCTCAAATTTTACAAGCCTGGAATGAGATAAAAAGCCTAATTAGATTCGACATATGATTCTATAAAACTAATTATTAAGGTAATTCAATCATAATAATGGAGGTGTACAATAAATAGAGTATAAATATTACTTTAAAAATACATTTTTAATTATTTAGAAATAATTTATCAATCTAAACCTGTAAAACATGGCATATCATAAATCGAAAACAAAATTTGTTCTCGGAAAATTTTGAAAACCATTTCACAATGTTGAATAATATTAGATAACAAATTTATGAACATTCACCTAATATCAAGAGTTATAAAATATTAAATACTATAGATTCAAGATACATAATAATTATAAATAGATAAATTATGATATGTAACCAGTCATGGAAGGAATTCTGTTAAGAAAAGTTGTAAAAATGAAATCATTCATCTATCATATAAAATATATAGATGATATTAGAACAACCTCGGTATGAAATTCAGTCCACCATAGACTATGTAATAATAAATGATCCTCACTAATCACTAGTATTACATCTTCCCTCAAGGGTATCAAGAAAACAAATTTCATTCACACCCTCATTCTTATTTTCATGTATATATCCTTACCATTTCATGTTCTATGGAAATTCACAAGGAGTGTGAGACTTCTTGTGAACCATAGTTCATGGAAATCCCATCTAAATCACTAGGTTACCATTACTTGTTAAAATATATGAGTGAGATAATCATGTAATAATGACCAAAAAGTGATCCTTGTTAATATAAATCCTTGGAACATTCCCCCAATTCACATCTCACTCACACCCTCAAGATCCCTCATAGAAAAACATCTATTTTTCATCACCCATAAATAGGATGTACCATAATCAAGAATGTTACATTAATGGATTATCACAATAGAGTATCACCATAAAGTTCCTACAAGGTTTCCAATCATCATTAATTTAAATCAAAACATGTTATACCATTAAACATTAAAAAGGTAATTCATATCCACTTCCTTTCAAAAAACATCATTAATATTTCACATAGTATATTGAAAATTATTTTTATCAAAGGAACCCTAAAGGATTCAATGGAATCATTAAAATTTAAATAGATTTGAAAATATTTAAAAACATGGTTTTACAACCACTTTCCATGTGAATAAATTTGTTATCTCAAATAACCTAAGAATACCCCTTTGAAAAAATGGGAAAAATTATTCAAAGAGTAATCTTTGTCACATTATAAAATAAGTCACATGAAACCATTTAGAAAATATCATATATTTCAACTCATTCCATTCATATCATGGCATTTTACTTAGAATTAAAAACCTAGTCTAAAAACTGAAATTTCACCAAAAAATACATATAAATTTCACCAAAAATAAATCCAAATAATCATGGAATTCACCATTTCACAAAATGGTAAGAAATATTAAGATAATATCCATCCACTTCATGTCATTAAAAATTCAATGATAAGAGGATCAAAGAATATTTTACAAAATATTTCATTGAAATATTTGATAGAAGATGTGTTAGAAATTAAATATTTATATAATAATTATCATGTAATAATGAATTGATAAATCAAGGAAATAAATAGAAAAAACTATATAAAATATTTGAAATCCATCCAAAATGAATCTGAGATGTCTCTCTTATGATGGAGATGATCGGATCTAGGTAGTGGGATCTCAAGAGAAGAGATAAAAGTCCCTAGATCCATAATTCCACATCATCAATCCATGGTAGAAATGAAACACAATTACATAATGACATCATAGAAGAAATAATATAAGGAATAAGAGATATAAAATGTATGAAAATAAATTAACTCATTTGAATAGGATTTACACATTGATAGACTATTTGATCCTCTGAGAGATGTGGTTTGGACATAATGAATGGATTAAAAGGTTTACAAAAATCCCAAGGATCAAATTTTGTTTGGTTTGGACGAGTATAAGGTTAATTACGGAGTTTCATGTGTTTATTTTTGATATTAATTATATTAGAGTCCATATTCACTGTTTTTTGGATTACATCACATGATATGTACTGTCATTACGCTTAACAGTTTGCCGCAAAGAAATCCACTAGAAGTGATGCATGGTCGGGCTCCACTATTACATTAACCATCAAAAAATCATTGGACCCCTTTTGTGAAACATGAAAAAGATTCATGGTTTGGATACATAGTTATTTTGACCATCATAAAACCATGAATAGGAATAGAAACCATCAAAAAAAATTAAAAATGCACATTAAACAACCCATGAAGAGATCCAAAAAAAGGTCAAAAAATTGTGCCAAATAACTAAAATCATGTAATTAAATATTATAGGCATTCATATATTATATAAATAGTTTCATATTAATGGAAATTTTTATTTAATATTTTAATATATATATATCTTATAAGAATAAATTAATATTACTAACATGTTGTTTAGAATGAAAAAACATGATGATTCCCCTTTGACCTCGCATAATAATTTTTCTAATGGACTTTCAAATTATCATCATATGGATTTATATTGTCCTATTTTTATGAGCTACCAATTACTGATCAAATTTAGGGGCATGATATCATTTTGGTTATTTATAAGATAAATATCATGGTCTTTTATCTCCGTACATACTGGGAATCATAGTGATGTAAGTATTTTAAAGGTAAATTTGTTATCATATTTATTTCAATTATATAAATTCTATCATAAATAAAACATTTTTTGTTTTTAATTAGGTATCTTTATACTAATTATTATTCATATTATACAATATCAAGGAATTAATTCTTTGATAGGAAATTTAATTCCATAATAAAAATATAGTGCAGGATGAAGAAAGAATAATAAATATTTCTGAAGTATTTTTGAATGAATCAATTCAATGTTAATTTTTTTCATATCTTTATTTTTATAAAATATTTATTTCATTAATATTTATTTCACTTAATTAAATAACAACTCAAATTATGTATTTTTTATAATAGTAAATTAGATGTTTTATATTTTTTTTATAAAAAAGTAGAGACAACATACAATTTATTCTAAACAAATGGTGATGCGTGGAAATTTTTTTTACCCATATTCAAGATGTATGATTGATTATATTTATAATTTTGTATTAAAATAAATTTTTAAATTATTTCACACCTATCATATTCAAAAATCTCATGGAATCACAATAAATATTAAAAATGAAACATGGACAATAGTTCCAATATGTGTGTGAAAAGGTGGTTTCATTTATAAGTACTACAATTTAGAAAATATAGAAAATATTACTTTAAATTTACAACATATTTTTATATAAAAATTTCATCATCAAGGAGTAATTTAATTTGGATATTGTATTCTAATATATATGTATGAAATAAATAAAACTATAATTGTTATAAAATTATACAAGGTATCATTTTATTATAATATTTTTTTATAGATCATAAAATTACATTCAGAATTCATGTTTAATATTTTCCAATTAATTTTTATATTTTTGATGAATCATACCTATATAAGTTAAATGATCTAAATCATTTCCTAGGATCGTGTACAAATTATCTTACAAGTTTTTTTTGATTTAGTTTATATCAATTTTTGTATATATTTTGAAGTTTCAATTTGAAATATTAATGTGGTTGTAATTTAAACATATTTATTATATAAATGACTCAAAAAATATTTTATTATACTATTTTTTCTTGTTTTTCTATTATTTTATAACGATTTATCATCTATTATAGGTTTACTAAACATAATTTATGTTTTTTAAATAGTTTTTTTGTTGGTTTTTCATATATTGATGTAAAAAACAGATCTTCCGGGGTCATATAAAAATTGAATTAAAAGAATTTTTTTTACATGAGTTTTGTTAAATAAATGATGTAAAAAACATGATTTTATAATGTTCACTTCATAAATGATGTTTAAATTCAGCTTCTTTTACATCCTTTGATGGTTTTCGGTGGATGTCTTTATAATAACATTTGTGAAATATCAATTTTTTTACATTGGTCAAAATAAATTATATAAAAAAATATATTAAGAAAAATTTCCCATAATGAAATCCCTAATTAACTAATGATAATCATAAAAACCCCAAGAGGAAGGACCTTTTGTACTAAAAATGCCCTAATCCACTATAAGTGGAGGATTCATATCTCAACCCACTAATTTTAAAACTATATGTCATTATAGATGCATATCACTAAATTTTTAAATACATAACAAACAAATATCTATTGAAATTAATGATATCAAATTTTTGGATCATAATTTTTAGGAAATTTATGCCACTAATCTACATTCATAGTCAATGCTTTAATTTAAGGATCATATCTATCCACAATTAACTCACATTCCCAACACACATCTGGGTTTCCATTCACATTGAGGAATTCCCAAGGCCAATTTGTCCACTATCAGTGTTCAATCACCAATTTAAATATAGTTTTAATTAGTAGTAGTCATATAATAACTAAAATGAAAAATCAATAATGGTTCATTTATTTAATGTTCCACCAATTATTTATTCATGAAAACACTAAATTTTTTATTATTAATCATTTTAAATCTACAAAACTATTTTAACATTTATTTTATCAATCACATAAAACCATAAACATTTAACGAGACAAAATATGTTGAATATTATTCATTCATGTATATTATCCTCCCAACAATGGTCAAGAGTAAAATAAAAAAGAGTTTCTTACACACAAGACTTATTAAAATCAAAAATCTATAATACTCAAATTTACCCATAATAATAACATAACCTCGGTTACATAGACTATAATCATGTAATTATTATCTAAGGAAAATCAATGTTTTCATCCCAATGCATACCCAACCTATCTCTTTCGACCATATCCCGTGGAAGTAGGATAAATAAGAATTTTACAATAGATACAATTTTTTAATTTCCTCATCCTATATGATCCCATTTTGGACTAAACATGAGTGTTTTATACCTTATAATCTCCTATCATTATGATATAAGCTCCATACTAGTAATGGATGTCTATAAATTTTTTGTGGAGGCTATATACTACATAACATAACCATAAATAATGATTAAAAATGGAAAATTGTCATGTACATCAAATACACCATAATATGAAAATTTATTTTAAAGAGATATCTATAGAAAAAATAAGACAATATTATATAAAAATATAAAACTCACATAATGATATATAGGTCATACACCATAATTTTCGCTACCTTGTGGGTCAATCATATACATGGTAAAAGAAAAAAAAAATATATGATAATACCAAAATGGTATGTTAGGTACATCTTGGTCACATCTCTAGTCACATTCACCCAAATTCTTCACATGTATCACTCCATGGTCTGTTTTCATTTCATATATATTTTATTTCAAACTATATCACTTTATTGAGGTGCATGTATAGGGTGTGAGTGATTTTCTTAGTAGACCACCACCAAAAGGACCCTAAAATGATCAATTATATTTATGCTTCATTCATAGTATGATTTTGAAGTAAAAATAACTAATAAAAAATAAAAACACACATCCTTGGGGGTTGTTTAAGACAGATATATGAATGAATTTAACTATTTCATTCAGTTCTATTGGATTTGGATCTAATTCCAATGTTTGGTAATAAAAGTATCTTCAGACCATTGGGAAATAACTGGCCAAAAATTCCCCTAACAACTATATTTCCCAAAGGAATCTGATTATTTTGAATACAGAAAAAAGATTGGATGTAGATGAATTATCCCATAAAATCATAAACATCTACGAATAATCAATTGGAATAACACCCTCGTATATTCTTAGAAATATGAAATACTTGGGTATGATAATTTATTACTACTCTATGATTGATAATTCCATATTCTATTTTAGAAAAATACTCAACCCTTTCATGAATATACTATTCAAATACAATGTTTGGTGTAGAACATAACACACTCATAATATCAAAATATAAGGTTGTGGTCATATCTAAACCACTCATATTATTAGAATACATAGTTGGAATCATACCTGAACCACTCAAAAAATTGGAATATTCATTTAGAACTTCACCCAAACGACTCATTAATATCAGAATGATAGGTTGGATCAATTACTAACTCACTCATGTGTATTGTAATGAAATTATGTTATCTAGACTAAGACTTCCATGGTGGATAATTTAATATCCCCAAATACAATTAATGTAGATAATCATACATTAATAACAGCCTCACTAGACCTATCTCTTAACATTATGCTACCCAGGCATCTCCCTTGTACTATACACTAATAAATGCCAAAATAAATATTGGTCACTCTTTCCATGGATCACGATATCCCTTGATAAACCATCATGTGATGACCAATGCATAATATATACTAACTCCCCAACTCATATATTAGGGCTATTTTTACTACTAGAAAATCACCCATAATGACATCCCCTTCATGTATGACTGATTTAAATGACTCTTAATAGTTAAACAGTCCTTTCATAAGATGTGACTCCCTCCATTACTTCTAATTTCTAATATTTCAAGTCCATCTACATGTCACCTTGAAATAATTGACTATATAATCATAGTATGGTTCTCTATGGGTTCTCTATGTCCCTAAAAACACTTCTCATCTCTTAAAAAACATCAAAGCTAACTTTTCTACCACTATGGGTCATTTGATCACCTCACTATTGATCACATGTTACACAATATTGGAATCATCAAAAAAATGATGAATTTTTTTTACCCTTACATCTCGATCTTAGGTTATCACACATTATAGAATTTTGGATGAATCTTCTTTATTCAATAGTTATCAATAAACGTGAAAATATCCCCCAAAAAAGGATTTAGAGTTGATAATGAAATACAAGAAATAAAAACCATTAACGAAGTGTTTTATAAAGTTATCCATTTTATGATAGATCCAATTTATAAAATAAAAGTTAAATTGAATCTCAGATTAAATGATACCACTTAGAAAAGTGAACAGTTTAGGAAAACAATGGTTATTTGATTCATATATATGAAAAGGGATTAGTGGTGTTTTAAAAAAGACATATTTAATTTTTCTTTTAAAATACCATAAATACACCAAGTAGCAGATGCACCCCTATTGAGTACCCAAGAGTCCTTTGGATACCCCATAAAACACCACCAACCATCTAGTGGTCTTACCAACACATACTACATACCATAGAAACTCAAATGTTTGGGAATAACATTACACCATACACCCATGGAAATATTTTATAGAATATATCTTCTACCACCCATACCTTTCTCATCTTAAAATCAATACTTCCTTCAAAATTCCAAAAATTCAATAAAATTATCCATATCCAAAAAAATCAAATAAAAAAAATTATTTCATGATGCACCTTGATATTATTTAAATGTTACAACTGTGAGAATATACTTATTGTGATATTTATTGGGTTATAGGGTAACTCAATTTTTATTATTACAAATAGATTATGTGGGACATTTTTGTATATTAAAATTAGTTGTAACATTTTTTATTGGTTATAAGGGTTCAGATTGAATCATTAGGAAAGTAGATGTAAATTATTAAGATTTTTAACAAATATAATTAGATTGGAAACTCAAGAATCCAATGTGTTCCTAGAATTATATTATTTTTATTAGATTAATTTCTTTGGTTATCATGTGTCATATATTGGAACCAATGAGATACATATCATGTTTATACTTTTATGTGAAGACTTATTTATTATCTGAAGAAATTTAATTTTATGATATATTATATAATAAATTATTCATTAATAAATATTTAATATAACTTAGACAGTTGGTGTTATAATTTTAGTCAGCTATAACTATTTTAAATGTGGTCTCTTATTATTAAATTATTTATATTATGTTATAAATTTTAAAATAAAATATTTGTAACGTCCCAAATCAATATCCCCAAAACTGGTGCCCCGAGTCGAGTTTCCACATGATCTCAAAAGTGCACCTCCCTGTATTCCAGAGGTTACAGACTAACAGCGAGGGTATGATAAGTCACATGGGGGGACTATACCATCTTTAATTTTTTAAAAAATATTAGATAGCAATATAAATAGTGGAAGAATATAAAATAAAAAGTGAACATTCATAAATGAAGCATCAACCAGAACTAGGTACTAAAAAAACAAACAATAACTATGTCATTTCATCATAACAGTTCCACAGTGAAGGAATCCAAAAAAAAATAAGGATGAATATATTAACCCAAAAATGGGTATTGACTACAAGTATAGGTCCCTATCCATCCAGATCTAATTCCAAATTAAAATCCCTATCACCAGGCCTTTTCCATTATCAAAACCTAGAACAATTGGATCTTCTTGAGTGCCAAACAGTGGCCCTAGTAAGGTGTGTGTACAACTAAATTTTCAACTTCCAATGATGACTAAAAAATATCCAATATATATATATAGTTCAAGAAAATAATAAATAAAATACAATTAAATGATGGAATACTCAAGATCTATTAGTTAACCATTATTAATAAAACCCTTTCTATCAATATTAACATTTACATTACATGTACAATCATTATTACATAATCCATATTCATCATGTGATCCATTGGTTATGGAATTACATCATCTAAACAAGGGTCTAAGCTAATAAATCACCATTTATAGGTGAAATTCATCAAGTCCATTTCTCCCTAGGGGTAAACACCTCAAAAAATCATTTCACTAAACTCAATGCATCTGTCGGGGTGGTCTCATCGAATGTAATCATTATGGGATTAGATCCATTGTCCCATTCCATAAACTATTTATTTTGGGGTGGAGTTTAGAGCCTTAGTCATACTCAGCCTATGGTCATAGAACATTATGGAAATACCCCACACTAAAAATCAATGTGCACATTCTTATTTATCCATTCACCACACACAAACCATATGACAACCAAACATAACCAATAAATATAAAAATCATAATTAATAAAAATCAACCTTGGAATTAATTGTTTTCTATAATCTATTACCACATTTTCTATATACATTACATAGCCATTTATCCCACTACCCATTTCATATTACAATAATCATTAATCATTTTAAATAATTCCAATTAATTATCCCCTTTATTCTACTCATCAATTCCCCACATGTTAACCCATTCCTAATTTCACAAGAACAAGCCCCCTTATACTTGATGTGTAAAATTTGTATGTCACTAGAAATGTTCACAACAGTCTAATTAACCCATTTATCATACTAAAAAACCTCTTTTCATTAGTCTATTTAGCACATGAATCAAATTAGAAGCCATGACCCCTTTACCCATTCTTGTTTACATGTTGGGACCCATCAAGACCATTTCTCATTCATGAGCCTTAGACTATAACCCAATTACACTTTTTCATTTCATATCTCGTCTAACCCATTACCATTTATCTACAGGACCCCTTATATCATTTTTTCTGGTCTATAAAAATATATATATTTTTTCTTTTAAACTCAAATTAAAATATAAACATGTCTGTCAGGGGCTCCACATTATCACACATCAATGTTTAACACTACCAATGTCAAGATTTTGGAATGTATGTGTACAACATGGGTGGCCCTAGAACACTCTAATAATATTCTATGCATCGCATGAGGATCATATGGGGTTAAATAAATAATTTATACCTTTATTTTACCAAATATCACTAATGGAATCAATCTCACTACATGGTGGTAGCAAGAACACAAACCCACATGCAAGAATCCACATCAAAACTATGGCATATAACTTGTAGACCGCCTACCTAAAATCTGATGATGAACACACTTCTAATCATAGCCTTTTATCTAGATTCAAACTCTTCGTAAAGACCCATCATAGATTACACTAAAAAAATATTGTTCTAGGGATTCCTAAGAAGATGGGAGGAACTATAAAACCTAATATGAAAAATGTAATCTAGATGACTATTAATCATATCTGATGATTTGTTACACAACCAACGGTTCAAGAAGAGGATGTGAATTTTTGGGGAACCACCCTTTAGAAGCTTGGATCAATTTGGTTCATCCTTAGGTTTGATAGGGGATGCAATTAGAGAGAATCTAAGTAGGGATTGAAAAATCCAGATATGGAATAACATTAATTTTTTCAACTCTCAATGGGGAGCGTGGTTTACCCGCACGATTTTCCAAACTGTGCACAGAATTTGTGAAAGACACATTCTATGGGATGTGGGTCACATTGTGGTCTGGAAATTCATACATGATTTGAAAAAAAACATGATCAAACCATTCATAATCCCACTGTCCATGGCTGGACGGTTTTCCTGAGGAGGCCAACATTTTACTTAATCATGCGCCAATCGTGCGCCTTGCACAGGTTGGCCCAATTTTCTTTCTTTTCATGATTGAACACCCATGAGGCTCCTCGTTCACATTTAAATTAATAAATCAATTAATTCTAAGAGATATAAGTCAAATATAAACAATGAATTACTACAATTAAAATCGGGATCTTACAAACCCCCCAACATATAACGGATCATCCATGAATTGCTCCTCCCGGTCATCATTGAGAATACAAAGTTAAAGATAATGCCACTAATCCCACACATTTGAATCCCTTTAATAGTTTTATTTTTGAACATTAACATGTTTCTATACACTCATTCCTAAGGTACAACCCTAGTGCACAAAACCTTATCATTGTGATCCCAACATTGACTTGATGTTCCTTAAGGACATATCATCCTCGGCTCACACATTAACAACTATAATTTCATATTGAATAATAGGAAATAATGATGAAAATTAATCAAAAGGTAACATAAAAAATAGCACTACACTATCATGGAAGAGGCAATTTACACCCCATTGTCCTGATCCTCTTTAAAACTAAAGACCCAAATCACTTTTGGCCACTTAACTCTATTTTGAAAACTCCAATGGTGACAAAAACATGGAATCGCCTAATAGAAACACACAATACATTAAAAAATGATCGACATAAGTTGATAAAAAAATAAATTAATTATGGTAAAATTACATTATAAATTATCAAAAACATAACCACAACACTCAACGCACTCAACCGGTCAAACATGAGCGAACACTCACTATCATATCCAACATCCCCGGATAGTAATCAATTGATTCCATCCAACATGAATCACCTATATCAACATCAACCAACCACATGACCATTATGGTTCTCTCTAACCATACACTTTAGCTCACCATCAACATCTTACAGTTATTGGAACCTCCATGATCAATGAATGACCATAAGAACCCAAACACAACTTTTACCACATACCTGACATATTCCAAACTATCTGTGCCCAAACATCCATAAGGACTTCACCCTGCATTGGAATCTAGACTTGTCATTTAAACTAACAAGGGGGTATCATTACACCATTAATTCTCATACTAATATCTTGACTTAATTTAACATTGAATTTATTTCCAAAAATCACTTTCCAATATAACATCAAAATAGAGGTGGGTAACAACTCACTAAATCCATTCTTTTTACCATATCACGTCGGACTACACAATAATTTTCTAGACCTTGAACTTTCATCATCCAATGTTGGCATGTTGTTCCTTTTGATCTCTATAAGGTGCTTAATGACTTAAGGATGATCACTAACCCTGAACCCAACAGGTTCATTCCGATATATCTGGTATACCTCTAATTTCAAGGTATCCGCTATCCTCCAAACCATTATCATGCTCCACTTCACCAACCAACATTTCCATCACATGCACTCCTACCATCCATAAAATGACTATAGAGGAATAGGTTCTTACTAAAAAATCATTCCCAATATTTGAAACATAATTTTCACTCCAAAACACCCACAATTGTTCGTTTAAATCTCACAACATTTTTTCCATATTCACATCCTAGTCGGGTTATCCATAGATGTCTCATTCAGGAAATTCTCTTGTTCGCTACTAGAACATCATTACCCAACTTGACCACAAATCCTTCAGATCTTAGGAAACTCCCTAGTCCTCAAATATCCATAAAGTGTCCATTCTCGATCTCTATTGAGTTTTTTAACAATAAAGCTCCATTATAAAACTGACAATTATTCAAACACATGCATTTTAGATTCCTCTTAGAACCTCACCAAACCTAATTCCAATGCATTGCTTGACCAACCACCATATCCAATTTCCACCTAAACCTCTTTAGAGGAACCATATTTGAACCTCATAGGATTCTGATGGGCATGTTGATTCCACCTCATTAACTCCATGATCTACTCTACACATCTATGACTAACATGTCTCTCCCCACTATAGGAGTGGCGCTACCACCTCTTTCCCAAAGGAGTTACAACCACCACGGTTCATTATTGGATCATATTATTAGCCCAAACAAACAGGGATGTGGACATCTAGACATTCATAGATCGTAAAAACAATATCATCTAATACCACTTCATGGCTTGTAGGAACGGAACACATGTCATTCAGCGACACTGGGCCCATCCCAGAGGAGCTAACCCATTATTATTGATGGTGTACAAACCACCATCTAGCTCCGTATATACTACACCATGAGCTCAAACTCCATCATGTCTCACATCCAACCCAAATACATTCTAGTCTATTGACGCAAATCCAGAGATTTCTTAGTGAACCCCGAACAATGTTAAGAGGATGAGAATAATCGTCACTATATAAAAGTATGATAAGATGTTATTTATGGAAAATACTACAACTTATCTAACAGAGTTATCATGTCCTAATATGGGACACCATGATCATCAAAGAGTTTTGGACTTCCCCACTTATACACACCTCCTCAACACTTAACCACTACCACTCAGGCATGATTACCAACAATGAATAAGCACCGCACCATGACTATTCACCAAACATCCATCAACCAATGTTACCTTTGGAACTACTCCCACCACATCACTCAGGACATTCCACCATGACTATGGAATTTATCAACCAGAACACAGAATTACCCCACACCAACCAAAACCAATATTATTGTTCATACCATGCGTCCCACTTGGTTTTTATATATAATGAAATATTCTTATCCTAAGCCACCTATTCACCCATCATGATGGGAATCTTGCCTTATCAGTGCATCACTGCATCTGGACCTCACTAGATCTCCTATGGTATCACATTTTCCCATGACCATGCTCTAAAACCAAGTTTTGATCACACAATCCAAACATTACTAGGGACTAACCCCACACCCACTTAAACGCTTGACCTTGCATACAGGTCTGTGAGCCACATTGACATGATGGAAATATTAACATTTCACCAAATAACAAAACAATTGTATATTAATACCCAACTATGAGACCATCATCACCTCATTTTTCATCTTCAAAACAAATGAATCTGAACATGCTTCATCCACCTTTTTCTCTTCCACCCAAAAACAAAATTGAGGCCCCCATTAATCTTCATCTGAGTAGAGGGTTATGACCAATGAACAATACATCCTTTTGAAGACAACCACACAATCAACTTCTAGTACCCAGGTTCCTTCCTGATAGAAACAAGGGCCCAACTATACCATATACTAAGACATTATGGTACCCATCACACATTGATTAGACCTCATAATCTTTTCCCATGCTTCACATTCCGAGGCACTTGTTGCACTAGGCTAGCTTCTCACTAGGTCACCATTGATTCTCCAATGACATTCCACTCATCATTACAACTAGATCAATTTACCCAAAACCATTGAACTTCCCAATTAACCCACTTTTCCAATCTACACCTATCCAAATCTAAAACTTTCATTCATTCCTCATGCACCCAAGAGAACTCCCAAATCTGTTGACCACTCTTTAATAGGTCTATATCAACGGTAAAATGATACCAACATCCTAACATGGTATGGGTAACAGGCCATGAGTCCCTATCTTTATAGACCACATACATCCAACCTCCAACAAGTCACCACTCATGGGTGGCTTTCTAGACCCCATTTCAGAACACTGTGACCAATGAACCACACTGACATTC
The DNA here is from genome assembly GCA_963277665.1 of Viscum album. NCBI lineage: Eukaryota > Viridiplantae > Streptophyta > Magnoliopsida > Santalales > Viscaceae > Viscum > Viscum album. The sequence goes on along the minus strand of OY728122.1, from coordinate 809,506,622 downwards.
ATTCTAGGTATCCCTCCAAGAATACTCGCACACATACAACAGCACCACAAGCTAAAACTCCCACTCCAGTGGTCTAAAACACAACATGAAAGGTATGAACCACATGGGTCACTATTTCTATAAGGAAACTCCCATCACCAATTATTCCACAAAAAAGACAATTGTCTTTAATTCCAACGTACTACCCAGGAAATTACCACCCACTAGGGTTTCCATTATGAAATTATTATACTATATCTCAAAACCATCATGTTCACAACCCTACAAAATGTATAATTACAAACCCCTATCAACACTTTGAGACTCATCAAGGATTCCTGATATATAATCAATGTCTCATTCTAGGAAACTCTCAATACCCAAAACAACCATGCATGGACCATATAACAAACATAAAGAATACCCAATACCATTATTTTTCAAAAATTCCATGATTATACATCTTTTATAATTTATGACACCATTTTTAAAACACAATGGTATACACTTTAAGACATTACATTTACCCAACCTTCACAAAACCCAACTTATTCGGATTTATAGTTCAAAACATTTTCATCAATACAAAACTGCAGGTATTCTCAATCTGTAAAGACCACAACAAAAAATACATTACCTTCCATACTCAACCTACTCATCATACAATATTCTATGGGATGTGATTTCATATTTAATACCAACATCAACCTTTTATAATGTGTTTCGTAGTCAACGTTGGGTAAGAAAACTATCGACGATACAAGTTTTTCATTAGACACCCTCTTTTTAATCCATTCCCTCTTCAATAACATAATTCATTCCCCTTTACACCTATTTTTTAATTTTTAAATATTATTATAAACCTTATTAAAAATCATTCAAAAAAATCCAAAAAGACTAATTATTTTACCATATTTCCATCAATATGGAAAACATACTCTTTTGTACACCAATAAATACTTATAATTTATCACAACTAGGAATTTTATACAATTAATATAATTTTATTAAACATACTATTCTTCATCCATTCATTTAGACTCATTCACATTGCCCATTTGGATAATCCTTATTACAATCCATTTTTTCAATTTTCAAATAATGTAAAATGCATTACACCTTCCATGTCCCAGGCACCAATCCAATGGTTTCCTACCAGGATGTCTGCCACATGTGGCCCTATGTGCCTAAAATGATTAATGAATGCAAAACTTCATTCCATTTAGTCCATGAGAAAAATATCATAAAATGGACACATCACAAAACATGTGCATGATCCAATGGTGAAATATCATTTAACTATAACAAAAAAATAATAATAACAATTCCATCCTTGAGTACATGGGTGTTCCCTAATACATGGGTTAGATACTCCCATGAACTAGATAATTGTGAAGGTCGTTGATTCCTAATCTCCCATCTAACAATCCCAAATAGTTTGAATGAGAAAATAACTCTGTTGATAATACATAGTAACGAAACCTAACTGAGAGACACTACACTAGTTACCTAATCCAAGTCACCACATGACCTCCAGCGCACCTACTGGTACTAAAAAGGTTTTCAACTATCAGTGAGGGTATGATAAGACACGTGGGGAGACTATACCCTATATAAAAAAGTCAGACACAAAAGATAACAATATAATTAGTGGAAAAAATATAAATTAATCCTTAAACATGAATAATAAATGAATCTCCCAAAATTAAGTACAAACCACAACCCAACAATTTCAATGTCATGTCATGATAATAGTGCCAAAGTGAAGGAAAACAAAAAACAAAAAATATCTAAATCCCAAAATAAGTCCTAACATCAAGTATACATCCTCATCCAAGCATATCCTAATCCCAAATAAAATCCAAACCACCAGGCCTTTTGCTTTATCCAAAACTATTATAATGAAATCTTCTTGGGTACCGAATGACAGCATTACCAGGGTGTCAGTTAAACATAGTAGGCCACTAACAATGGTGTACAAAAAATATATAGTCTAAATTTTTTTGCATGAAAATAATATATAAAATTCCAATAAACAAATGAAAACTTGGGTTACGTTGTTTAAACATATTTAATCTAACCCTTCCTATCATTATTACCATTTTTGATACATATTACATCTTCATTAAATAAAACATATTCATCATCTGTTACATGGGTTAGGTATTCAAATCATTTTAATAGGGGTCTATGGAAAGCAACCACTATGCATATGGGAAAACAGACGTTCACTTATCTCAATCGGGGTAAAAACATAAAAAAATACATTTCAATCAAATTAGAGCTTTGGTCCTTGTGGTATCATCGAATGTAACCCTTAGGGGAATACATCTTCCATCCCCTTCCCTAACCTATGTATTTTAGGGTAGATTTTATAGCCTATGTATATCTTTACATGTGGGAATATGACCTCAAGTCAATACCCCCACACTACCAATCGATGTGAACATGTTTATTTATCCATTCACCACACACATATCATATTGTTGGACTCCTCATATATTAATCATTTTTTAATGATCACAAATTATATTTAGTCTATAAACCATGTTAACTCTAGAAAATCTATCTCACACGAAATGAACAGTTGTTTAATAAAAGCAATCCATAGCTCTTAGGTTCTATATACTCAGTTTAGTTACTATATGCTATTTGTTGATCTAATTTATAATGACTTCTCTAAAAATTGATTGAGTTTAATCCATTCCATAAATATCAATCGTAAGTCTGAATATAGATATTTCCATAATTCTTAGACACCGTGAACAAGCAGACACTGTGACATTGAGACACCGTGACATCAAGACACTGTGAGAACCAGAAACCGTGACATCGAGACACCATGACATCGAGACACTGTGACAAACAAACACCATAAAAACCAGATTCTGTGACAACAATACATCGAGAACTAGACACCATGAACTAGATACTGTGAACCAGACATCGTGAACAAGACACCATGAACCAGACATCGTGAACAAGACATCGTGAAACAGACACTTTGAAATAGACACCATGAACAAGACACTGTGAACCAGACACCATGAACCAGACATGATGAACGAGACATTGTTTCCCTGACATACTGTGACACCATTTCTTAATTTTTTTTGTCATCTTTCAATTTAATCTTTAATGGTCATATTTGAAAATTTTAAAAGAATTGATATAATTAATATTTCTTTGTAGAAATTTCATCTGATAGTACGAGGTACGAGGTGTTGAATATATGAAACCTATCAGCTAAAACACTTTCACTCCATGATAAAAGAGTAACGCGCCCTAGAAAAAAGATAAGTGTGGAAAGATACTGAAAATAGAAACAATTTGGGGGGAATGAGCATGAAAAAAGAATAAATGTAGAGAATTCTTGGAGAAATAATTGACTTGTGCAACTCAATGCTACTGGGGAACAAACGGAACACCATTGAATCATAGAATTGAGAACATATTTGCACTGTCAAACGTCATGAAGAACAAAATACAGATCTATCTGACTTTAGACACTTTTTTTCCATACGAGGACTTGATTTTTTCATATATTTCATCTCATATGTCCAAAGCTACAAATACTAACATCCAGATCAATTCTAAACCTATCTCAATATTTTTTTCTCAGTTGTGTATATTTTTACTAGCTTTCGAGTAGTGTGTGTATCTATATAATATCACCCTATGTATCTTGCATAATACCGAAGGATACAAGATATACTCACTCAAATATATTTGTATATTAGTATACCCAATGATAAGTGTGGAAGTGGTCATTGTGTGTCCTGGTTGTTTATTCTGATGAAAAACTATGGAAGAGGTCCTTGTTCGACCTATACAGTTCTGTGTACTGTTTTTTAACCCGGATCTATGGTGTGGATCATGTTTATTTATATAAACTGCTTGGTTGTAGGTGATCACCATGTGGAGTGGATTAAGTCTTCTCTTGGGACTGATCCACTTGTTTTATATCAGGTGTGCTGCTTAATTTAGTCTTATCTATTTTCATGATTTACTTTATCATTCAGAAATCACTAAATTCACATTGATATTTATTATTTGAAAAAAGTTATGAGTATCTTGTGCTAGTATAATAAATTCAAATGTAATATTAATAATTAAAATTAATATTACTAACAATTAATCAATCTTCTATGAAGTTATTTAAATAGTCAAACCTTCATAACCGTGTTACTTTGATTAATTGGGTTGTATTTACCCTTATTAGGAACACTGTTTAACAATACTATTTAACCATAAATTTTTATAGTTACTCAATTAACCCCCCCCCCCCCCCCCGGTGTACTCTAGTGCGACCAATAGTTGGTATCTGAGGGAGGTTTATTAAGACATTGTTTAACCTTATTCAAATGTGATTGTAGTTGTACTTTGAAGATTCGTAAATTAATGTTAATTATAAATTTCTATATTTTTCAATGTATTTTTTATTATGTATAATAGATTGGATGGTGCTGCAACCAAAAGACAACCATTCATTAATTGAAACAACTATTCTCAATGGAAAATTAAAATTAAAATGTATTTAGAATGTTTTTGTTTTGAAATTTGGTCTTCCATTATAGATGAATATAAGATTACTTCTACTAAGAGAATCACATGGGATGAACCTATAAAAAATACATGTAATAACAATTGAAAATATATTAATGTTTTATACTGAGCCTTAGGAGAAGAAAAATACAATTGAATTTATACTTGTAAAAATGACCATGAAATTTGGGATACCATGTATGTCTCACATGAAGGAACATCAATTTTCAAAGAACGGAGACTTAAAAAGTATACGTTAAAATATGATAACTTTAAAATGAAACCTGATGAACTAATCTATTTCATGTATCTTAGGTTCAATTAGATTCTCAGCACAATGATTTATCATTTAAGGGAAGTCACTGCCAAGGAACATATCATGAGAATTCCCAGATGTCTTCCAGACAGATGGAGAGGAACCTCTATCTCTATAAGAGAATCATGCGACATCAGAAAGCTACCTTTAAGAGAGATCATTGGGAAACTAATGATGTATGAAGAAGAGATGAAAGTCAAAAAGTAATATGAGGATTAACCAAAAAGAAAATATTTTTCATTCAAGACCACCACCTCTAAACAGAAAGGAAAACGGAAATTGGAAGATTCTGTAGAACGTTCCAGTAGTAAACAATAAACACCTGACAATGTTGAAGAGATGGCTCAATTATCCAGAATATTCCAGAGATTTTACAAGAAGAAGAACTTTTTCAGAAACCCTAACTTCAAGGGCCAAGATGACCAAAAGGGAAGTTAGAAGAATGTTTTGAAAAGAAGTGACAAGACTGATGTGATTTTCTACTATGAATATAAGCGCAAAAGACATATCCAGGCTAAATGTCCCAATCCCATGTACAAAACGAGATACGAGGAAAAGGATATGAAGTATAAAAAGGAAATGAAAGCAACCTAGAATGCTTCTGAGGGTAGTTCAATCGACTCAAAAACATCACATTACGAACAAGCTAACAAAGACAATTTGTGTGTTATGATAAAAAAATCTGAGGTCACATTGGACTCTCTTGTACATAATTCATACTATTCTGGGGATGAGAGTCACTCTGAAAATATGACTAACGAAGAAATTTTGGAATATTGTAACATGCTTGAAGAAACATGCAATGAACTAAAAGAAAAATTTAAATCATTGAAGAAACAATATGCTCTTACTCTGATTGTTAAATCTTAACTCACCACTAAAAAAGAGAAAAATGATCAACTGCTCAAATTGAATAATGAATTAAAAATTTCTAATGAGAAATTGAAGAATGACCTAGAAAATTTTACTAATGGGAAAAACCTTTACTCAAATGATAGGTAAACAAATTTCCCCTAAATAAAACACTGGCATTGGTTATCAACCTCGAAAAAGAAATCATTGAAGAATGAATTTTGTATCTAAATCTACGACATATAGTTTTACTCCCAATTCTGGACACAAATCAAATAATTAAATTTATGATTCACTTTCTACTATTTCATGTTTCTCGAGACCAAATAGAGTTTATTTTTCAAATACTTTACATAATTCTTATAGGAAACCTATGAGGTAGATATTGGTTCTTAAAGAACTTATTACTTATATTACTGGACCTAAACAAGTATTGGCACCAAAATATATATTTGTTTAATCATTTTGTAGGAATGATTTTTAAAGAGTCCCTATAAAAGTATATGGTGTTTGGACAGTGGATGTTTGAGACACCTGACATGAGACTACCCATGAATCAAGAACCTAATAGAAATAGATGGAGGACATGTCACATTTGTTGACAATTCCAATGGAATGATTATTGGCCTCGACCAAATCAATAACTCTATCTCAGTTTTAATTTCTAAAGTACTGTTTATTGATGAAACAAAATAATCTTCTTAGTATCTCCCAAGTATAGGATAATGGATTTCATTTTAGATTTTAAAATTATTCTTGCATTGTATTTAATTATAAAGAAGAATTAGTGTTTCCTGAATTAAGAAATGAAAATGTTAACTCTATTAACATAGATTTTTTGGCTTCCTAAAATGCTTCATGCTTAAGTGTATTTCATAAAGATTCTTGGATCTGGCATAGGAGACTAGGAAACTATAATATTCACTCCCTTTGAAAGATATCTAGAAATAGATTAGTTAAAGACTTACCCAAACTTGAGTTTACAAATGACAATGTGTGTAATCCCTAACAAAAGGGAAAAAACACAAAATTTCCTTCAAACCAATGAAATATGTGTCATCTTATCAACCTCTCAAACTGGATCACATGGATTTGTTTGGACTATCTAAAGTTTCTAGTATAAATGGGAATTACTATTTTTATTTTCCTATAGATGATTGTTCTAGATATACTTGGACTATTTTTCTAGATCACCAAAGTGAAGCCTGTTCTTATTTTACTAAATATGCCATGTTTTTGGAAAATCATAGTGTATATAGAATTAAATCATTAAGAAGTGGTGATGACCATGAGTTTGAAAATAAAATGTTTGAATCATTTTTCTCAAAAAAAATTTAAATTCACAATTTCTCTGCCCTTAGAACAGCTCATAAAAATGGAGTTGTAGAAAGGAGAAATAGAACCCCGTAAGAGATTGCAAGAAAAATTCATTGTGAATATGACCTACTTATTTATTTTTGGGATGAATTGGTCAATATAACATGCTACATAATCAATAGAGTGTTGATCAGAACTCTTTTTAAAAGGACTCCTTATGAGTTATGGAACAATCGAATACCAAAGTTTAACTACTTTAATGTTTTTGGATGCACAGTCTATATTGTTAATACTATGGAAAATATTGAAAAAATTTCATCCAAGAGTGATGAATGTATATTTTTAGGATATTACATGTCTAGTAAATCCTATAATGTGTTAAATAAAAGAACAAAATGTGTGGAAGAATTTATTCATGTCAATTTTGAAGAAATAGATCCAGATGAGTCTAAAACCATTATAGAAAACCAGGAGGATGATGTATCAAATCTGAGCATTAATCCAAAATCCTCAAACCATTCTGTGAAATTTTTTTTTGAAAGCATCCAGTTCTAGAAATTCTTTTGACTCAAGTCATAATGATCCTAAACCTGTTGATGTACCTGAAATCACTAGTCCCTCCTTTTCAGGAGTAGTTAGAACTCGTAAACTCCATCCTTTTGATGGTGTTGTAGGAGACCTAGACAAAATAAATCAAACTAGAGATTCTATTAGAAATCAGGTTGAACATCAAGTCATCTTGTCAGAATATGATCTTAAAAACATTAATGATGCTTTCAATGCTGGATTTTGGGTGATGGCTATTCATGAAGAACATAATCTATTTGAAAGGAACAAAGTTTGGAAACTTTTTAAAGACCTAAGGACACATTCACCATAGCCACTAATTGGGTGTTTATAAATAAGGTAGATGAATTTGGTAACATAATTAGAAACAAGTAAACATTGGTTCTACAAGGCTATAGTCAAGAAGAAGGAATTGTCTATGAGGAGACCTTTTCACTAGTATCTAGACTAGAATCCATCAAAATTCTACTTGCTAATGTTGCACATCAAGAATTTCAATTTATATCAAATGGATGTTAAGAGTGAATTCTTAAATGGGTATATAGATAAGGATGTATTTGTTGAACAATCCCTAGTTTTACAAACCCCCATTTTCCAAATCATATTTTAAAATTATAAAATGCATTATATGGATTAAAACAAGCACCGAGAGCTTGGTATGATAGGTTGAGTACTTTTCTTATTTACAATGGTTCTTCAAAAGGAATAGATTATCCAAGGATTTTAATAAAACGAATTTCTAATGATGTTTTACTCATTAATGTGTATGTAGATGACATTATCATTGGATATTCAAAAAATTATTTGTCTATTGATTTTTCTAAAATCATGCAAAAAAAATTGAAATAAGTTTAATGGGTGAACTAAGATTCTTTCTCATATTTCAAATCATTCAAAAATAATGATGGTGTTATTTTAAGTCAAATTATATATAGTAGAGATCTTCTAAAACGTTTTAGATTGGATATCACTAAAAGTAGGGACACACCCATGAGTGCCACTTGTATGTTGGATCTTGATGAAGATGGAAAATCAATTGATCAAACCACTTCTAGAGGAATGATTGGATTTTTACTCTACTTAACAGCTAGTCGAACTGACATTATGTTTAGTGTGTGTATGTGTGCTCATTTTCAAGAAAATCCTAATGAATCTCAATTTAATTCTGTAAAGAGAATTTTCAAATACCTCAAGAATACACCCAATCTAGGACTATTCTATCCTTGAGTACAATAATTGTAATTAGTTACTTACTCTAATTGTTACATCGATGGCTATAAGTTTGATAAAAAAATAACCTCTGGAACATGCCACTTTTTAGGAAAGTCCCTAGTATCATGGTGTAGTAGGAATCAAAATTTTGTTGCATTATCTACTGCAGAAACTGAATACGTAATTTCTAGAATATGTTGTGCACAAATCTTATGGATGAAACACACATTACTAGATTATGGATATCAATTCAGGAATGTACCTATAAATTGTGAAAACACAAGTGCTATTAACAACTCAAAAATTATATTTCACATTCTAGAACAAAGAATATTGATATAAGACATCACTTTTTGAGAGATCAGTATCAAAAAAGATATATCACTTTGTATTTCATTTGTACTGAGTATCACCTTGCAGATATATTTACCAAACAATTAAATTCTTAAACGATAGACTACGACATACATGAACTATGCATAATAAATATTAAGTAAATGTCTGACTATTTAATATATCAATGTTTCATATCTTACTATTTCATATTTATGGACTCATAGTTAGTATTTTGTGATTACTTTATGACATTCACTGTCTCACCATAAGGATCAATCACTATCTCACCGTAAAATTCATTCAATGTCTCACCATAAAATTCATTCACTCTCTCACTGTAAAGACTTAATATAGTCTCACCGTAAATATTATTTATGATTTTTATTTACAAAGTAAAAACTGTATCACGGTAATTATTCATTTCACCTTTTTATTTTCCCAAGCTTTTACTTTTGCGACATTTGGTATTCATAAATGATAATATAAAGGAAGGGTCACTTCTCCTTCACATAATATTTCTTCTATTCACTCAATTTTTAACCATTCTTGAATCCTTCAACCTTGTCTCTATTGAACCCTTGGTGAATGCCAAGGATGAAATGAACTTCATTTTTGACTCCTAAAAAATATATCTCAATGGAGAATAAGATTGCACCCAAGATAGAACCTTAAGTTCCTCTAAATCCAAATATAGAGAACCAAGTAGTAGTACCTGAGAAAGAGATATTCCCTAGGTGGATTCGGTCAAGTATATATCTGGTTTTGATATTTTTAAAAGGGCATGGATAGTTATAATGGGTTTTGAAGATAGATACACCTATCTACCCTAAACTAGTGGCGCAATTTTATCAGTACGTTCAATTATCCTTTGATTCTGAAGAAGGTTATTTTGTGAGAAGCTAGATAAATGGCCAGAAATGCACATTCTCTTTGAGGTTATGGGATGAATTCCTTAGGATACCTCTTGAACGCATCTGTGAGGACTATCAGAGAGGAACTTCACCTTTCTTTGAATTATTTTTATTTGAAGATTCTTTGAAAACATTAACCAGAAATGGAACCAATAGCAGAGCCATTACTGTTGAAATGGATTGATAATATTGAATTCTATTAATGTTTATAAAGAACTTGATTATCCATAGAAAAGGTGATTCTGTTGTAAAAAAATATCAGGATGTGTTTCTAATTTATCTTATGAAAAATGGGCATAATATCAACCTTTGTATGTAGGTAATACACCATAAGTGTGATCTGATCAAAACCACATCCAATTCAACCTCCCTGTTTTATTATCATCTTATCTTAGCCATGCTTCATGATAATGGTATGTTTGGACCTAATGAAGATGTTATGAAGGATTGTGAGTTATGCCTTTTGAAATTAATTATCAAGAGGATGAAAATCAAATGAAATCTAAGGAAAAAATAATGGGTGGAAGATAATGATAGGATTTATGAAAAGATCAATCTAGTGGAACATACCATAAGACCAAAAGATATTCCTGATCTTGGTTTGGAACCAGATGAGGTTGTTGAGAATTCTGAAGAAGAAGAAGAAGATGATGATGATGATGTGACTTCTAGGGAAAATGTTTCTAATAAGTATGACAGTACTCGTGTCCCTCATATAGTAAATGAAAAGGAAGTCATTGCTTATAAAGTTCTTATTAATTTGGAAGATCAACCCAAAGATGAAACATAATCTGTTGTCAAGGAAACTAAAAATAATGCATTGGAATATGTTATGGATGATTAATTATATGTTATGGAAGAACTTGAACTTGAAGAACTCCAATTGAAACATTCTGTTTTTGAAGTCTTTCCTTCGGCTGAGGAAAGGTTGGAGCTGGCTTTTTAGATGGAAAGACAAGAAATCAGAGAGGAATTAAGAGATGAATTCATTGAAATAGATCAACCCCATAAGCCTCTTAGTCCAGACAAGGATGCAGCTATTGAGGGGGAGAATCCCCCAAATCTGGAATCTATTAAAGTACCAAACCCAATTGATCCAAGCCCTATAGACACTTGGTATAAATTCCAGAGGTTTTATGAAGTGAATGTATCCTAGGAAGTCTCAATAAAAAACCTTGAACTTTCCACTATGTTCCAATTGAAATCTGTCTCAAATCATTTCCCTGACAAAAAAACTGAGCCCGTATCTATCCCTATCTCTGAACCTTCACCAGAACAACCATCCTTGGTGAGTAAAGACTATCTGGAAGAATTTGGGTCTACCCTTTTTTCCGAAGTTTAAAAACTCCTGAATACCCAACCATCTCCTATAACAAATCTTAGTGACAGAGATTCCTCATTGTTGTTGGAAAAGGTTATTTGGAAGATTTAACCAAAAATGATTCATGAGATTCAGGATGTTAGAATAGAAAACAGAATGATTAGTGATGAAGTGAAGACCCTGAGAGGTATGATTGAAGACATCTAGAAAGTGATGAATTCAATATTAAAGATTTCTTCTCATCCTATGGAACCAGTTGTTCCTCAAATCCCACAAAATGGAACATCTCAGATTCAACCTCACTTAGCTTCCTTAGCTAAAAATGTGGTAGAAAGAAACAATCATATTCTGAAAGAAATGTGAGAGCTTTTGGATAATCTTAACAAGCTCACTAATTAGTATACGAGGTGCCTTCATACAATTCTAAATCAAATAAAATTTCTCACCTCAGCTGTCACTACTTTTATGGCATCTGGAAAATCATCTCAATCATCCTTAAACAATGAAATGCTCATAATAGCAGTCAATGAAGAACTACAGAATATGCTTAGTCGTTTCAATAACTTCTATCTATATAAAGTTATCAAGAAAATTGACAGAGTTCTTGATCTGGTCTAAATATATTCAAAATTTTCTAATGATGCTCTCCAATAAATTTCCAGGAAAGTGGATTTCTACTTCAACCAGATCTTCTCAAAGTCTAACATGCCCAATCATTTCAAATATCTAGTAGAAAATATGTGGATTCCTCCTGTTACTCAAGCATTCAAGACTCAAGTCCAAAAGCTCACAGAGTTCACTCGTCTATTGGATATGTTTATGGAAAATAGGGATGAATTCGAGAAAGAAATGTAGTATGGTGGAGAGATAATTTCTGATTTTATTAAGATTATGATTCCCTATCTTCATGTGTAGAGTATAGCCATAATTGATTCTGATGTTGCACCTCTGAGATCTGGTTTTCCTATATTCACCTATGCCCTAGCCTCTACTTGTTTGTCTGTCATTCTGGAACTATGTCAGATCAGGCTTGTGATCCTTGAATAAAAATTGCCTCAGTCATCTACTACACCTACTCTGGCTCCCTCTGTCTTTGAAGGTCTTCCTTTACCTTCCCTCTCTACCAGCTCACTCCCTTCTTCTACTTTAACCTCTGCTCGTATGGCTTTCTCTTCTGCTATTTCTACTAAGGGCAATGAGAAGACTAGCTAGTGGATAAGGACAGTTCTTTCTCTCTTTTGATAGGAATCTTGTTTTCTTTGATTTACTTTTTTTAATGCCCCACTTTGTATCTAATTCATTATGCACTTTTCTTATCTCTTTTGTCTTTAATTTTCATGATACTTTTTGATAATCTCAAATGGGTAGAAATCCTTATAGTAGAACACTCACTCTATATATGTTATATGCTCATTCAAACTATGTTGTTAGAACAAATATACACTCTAAATATACAAGATGTGTGATCATAAAAAGGGGTGTGATTTTTGGACTCCTCATGTATTAATCGTGTTTTAATGACCACAAATCCAATTCCATCTATAAACCTTGTTCATGCTATGAAATCTATATCACATCAAATGCACATTTATTTAGTAAAATTTATCCAAATATCTTAAGTTCTATACACTTAGTTTGGTTACTATATACAATCTATTGATCTACTTTATAATGACTTCTATGAAAAATTATTGTGTTTAATACATTCCGTAAATATCACTACTGAAGTCTGAATAGAGATATTTTCATAAATCTGAGAAATTGTGAACAAGAATACCCTGTGACATCGAGACACACTGACATCGAGACATAGTGACTACCGGACATTGTGACCTCGAGACACTGTGACATCGAGACACCGTGACAACTAGACGCTGTGTCTATCAGACACTATATCAACAAGACACCATAAAACAAACACTATGACCCAGACACCATGAACCAGACACCGTGAACAAGACACGGGGAACCAGACACGGTAAACAAGACATAGAGAACCAGACACCATGAACTAGACACCCTGAACAAGACACTATGAACCAGACACCGTGAACTAGACACAGTGAAACCGTCACTGTTTCCCTGACATAATGTGACACTATTTCTTAATATGTCTTTTTGTGATTCAATTTAATCTCTAACGGTCATATTTGAAGCTTTTAAATGCACTGACATAATTAATATTTCATTATAGACAAGTCATCTGATTGTACAATGTATGAGTTGCACAATACATGAAACCTGTCGGCTCAAACACATTCACTCAAAGATAAAAGTGTAATCTGGCCCATAAAAAAGATAAGTGTGGTGTGATACTAAAATGAAAAACAAGCGGGTATGCGTGAGAAGGAAAAGAGAATACACATAGAGAATTATTGAAGAAATAATTGCTTTTGCAACTCAAAACTGTTAGAGAACACACAAAACTCCATTGAATCCAATAATTGAGAACATTTTCGCACTATCAAACATCACGAAGATCACAAGACGAATCTGTCTAAATTGAAACACTTTGTTTTCCATATGAGGACTTGATTTCTGCATCTACTTGATCTCAGAAGTCCAAAGCTACAGAGACTAACATTCAGAGAAATTCCAAACTTATCTCAATATTCCTGCTCTTCTTTGTCTCTTATTACTTGCTTTCAAGAAGTGTGTGTATCATTATAACAACACAGTCTATCTTCTGCATAAAACTGAAGGATACAATATATCCTTACTCAAATAAATTTTTATAATTGTATAGCCACTGATAAGTTTGGAAGAGGTCGATGTGTGTCCTGGTTGTTCCTTCTCACAAAGATCTGTGGAAGAGGTCCCTATACGGCCTAGACATCCCTATGTACTGTTATATATCCCCGATCTAGGGGGTGGATAAAGTTTATTTATATAAACATCTTGGTGGATGGTGATCACCAAGTGGAGTGGATATGGTTTCAGCTTCATACTGAACCACTTATTTTATATCTGTTGTGCTGCTTAATTTAGTCTTCTCTATTTTACTACTTTACTGTATAATTTAGAGATCAAAAAATTCTCATTGATAGTTAATCTTGGAAGATGTTATTATTGTCTTGTCTTAGTATAATAACTTTGAATGTAATATTAATAACTGACAATAAGATTACTAAGAATTAATCAATCTTCTATAAGTTATTTAAATATTCAAACCTTTATAAGAGTATTACATTGATTAACTGGGCTATATTTAACCAAATTAGGAACACTTCCTGAGAATAATTATTATCCAAAAATATTTATAGTTACTAAATTCAACCCCCTGAGTAATCTACTCCGACCAACACATATCACAATGCAACAAAACTAGTAAAAATAGAAATCATAATCCATAACAATAAACATGGGAATTGATATTATGTCATTTCCCATAAACACATATTTATCTACATTACATGACCATTGACCCTATTTCAAATTTTATATTCCTAAACTCATTAATAATATTAAACAATTCCCATACATACTCTCTTTTATCATACTCATCAATTTCCAATGTGTTAAACCATTTAACCCATTCAAAATTTTAAAAGTAATAACCCCCTTATAAATTACATATACAATTCATAAGCCATATATAATGTTCACATTATTATATTCAATCTATATTCCATAAAATCATGAGCCCTGACCCCTCCATCCATTCCAACGTACAAGAATTAACACATCATTCCGATTTAACTTTCCTAAGCCTTAGACCATCAACCAATTAACCCTTTTCATTTCTTAGCCCACATAACCAATTAAAATTTAGCCAAATGGAACTTTATTCTATTTTAAATGTCTAGAAATAGCTATCAATATTCTTATTTCAACTCAAATTGAAAATTAATCTTTTTCTTCCTAGAATTTACATTATCACACATCGATTTCGGGTTTATCAAAGTGAATTTCATGGTTCAATACTGTATGTGCGCCCCATGGGTGGCCCAATATTAGTATAATCATCATCCATGTATCCATCATGGATCATGTGGGGTTTAATTCATAATTTGTATGACCATTTAACCAATTCCCATAATGACAATCGAGTGCAAAACAAGGTGGAACCAAGAACACAAACACACATGAAAAAATCCACATCACAACTATGGAATATAATATGTACTCCACATACCATTAATCAGATAATGACTACACTTCTTCCTATGTAATTAGATCCAAATTCAAACACCCATTAAAGACCCATCCATGATTCCACTAGAAAAATGGAGTTTTAGGGCTTCAAAAATAATATAAGAGGAACTAAAAAACCAAAATCCAGAAAAAGGTGGAAAGAGGAGAGTTTGTCATACATGGATCATTGATCCAAAACAAACAATGCTTTAAAACCAAATTAATCAAATGAGATCCACCCTTAGGAAGCTTGGGTCAATTTTTTTCATCTGTAGGCTTGACAGTAGAACATATTATGGAGAAATTAGGTGGATATCTAAAAATGTTAAGATGGAAATTCTATAATTTTTTCCACATTTAATAAGACGCATTGTTTACCGAAACTGTTTTCAAAACCATGCATAAACACTATCTAAGGGATGTGAGGTCCCATGATTACCAAGGAAGTCCAATAGTGTTTGAAAAACCATGAACCAACCGAGCATAATGCCACTACCCAATGTTGTACTATTTTTCTTGGGAACCCGAATGGTTTACTTAATCGTGTTCCAACCTAGTTCCTTGAATAGGTTGGCCTAGTATTCCTTCCATAGATGCCTATAACCCTAAAATCACCCCAAGGAACCACATTTACATGGTAAAAATTTAATTATTTGATTTTAATGTATTAAAATGGAAATTTAAATGAGGACTTGACTCCATGAAAATTGGGATCTTACAACCTACCCACCTTATAATGGGCCATCCTTGAGTTGCTCTTCCCATGAAACCCATAACATCCAAGGTAAAAGATCAGGCCACTGAGCCCTAAAATATGAATCCCTTTCCCAAGTTTCATTTAGAACATTACCATTATTTCATACACTTGGATTAAAGGTACAACCTTAGCACAATGTCATCTCATTACGATGGACAAAATTAATCAGATTCTCCTCAGAGGACGCATCATCCCAAAACACCACATTGAAAACAAGAATTCCAAATAGAATCCGTGGTACCAATTTTGAAATTGAAGTGTAAGGAAACTTCGGCCGAAAAACTATACATTCATGGAAGATACAATCATAACCCCTTTAGGTTGATCCTTTTTAGGACTCTGTACCCAAATCACATTTCTCAATTTTACTCTTATTTCAAAACTCAAGTTGGGTAGAAAACATAGCATCACCTAAAGGAAAAAAATATCCCTCCAATCACATTTTCGGCTTATTTCGATCCAAAAATCGAGTCCCAATGGTGTTATTTCACAACATTACTTAAAAATATTATACAAAAAACATAAATTAGTTAACTATCTAAACAGGAGACAATGCTGACATTCATAGAAAATTTCCCTGAAAGGTAATCGCTAGAGTCCATCCAACCCAAAACACTTATCTCAACATAAACCAAACACATACTCAATATGGTTCTCTTCCACCATACACATTATATCACCCCCACCATCTCCTATTTATTGGAACCTACATGATTGAATAAAGACAACTAGAACCCCAACTCATTCTTTAAAATATAACAGACGTGTTCCTAGATCACTTTTCGAGAACATCTGTTTGGACAAAACCCTATATTGGAATCTTTCCTCACTATTGAAATCACATGAGGGTATCCTCACACTACCAATTTACAAAATAAGAATATTAAAACATTTATGTTTTCCTTCTTTTTTGAAATGTGAATTCCACTACAAAATTAAAATAGAGTTGGGTCACAACTCACTACATCCATTGCCTTTTCTATATCATGTCAAACTACCTTTTCTTTTCTTTTCCTGGAACATCTACTATACACTGTTGGAATGCTACCCCTTTTTCCACACAAAGGAACTTACAAACTAGAGAGTGATCACTATCCAACTCACTTACTGGGGCCATTCCCAATCTTTGGGTAGAACTCCAATTTCATGACATCAACTATCCACCAAACCATCATTGTTATCCACTACACCAACCTACATTTCCAAAACATGAAATCTCAAAATCTATACACTGACTAAAGGAAACTAGGACCTTACTCAAAACCCATTCCCAACATTTCAAACATAATTATCACTTGAAAAAAACCTTCAATGTTGGTTTAAAACTCATCACATTTGTTCATTGATCCTTGTTAAGTCGTTCTATCCCTAGTTAACTCATCCTTGAAGTGCATAGCATCACCATTGCCACGTCATTACATAACCTGTCCAAGATGCCTTCAAACCTATGAAAAATCACAGGTCACCAAAAAACCTTATAGTGTGCATTATTGAACTCCCTATTGTTTTTGACACTGAAACACTATTATCATGACTTCAACAATAATAACAAGTGAATTTTGGATTCCACTTACAACCATCTCGAGCCCAAGGCCAATGATTGGTTTGACCAACCAATATTTCCAATGACCACTTGGACCTATTCTGAGGTACCTAATTTGCACCTAATAGGTTTCTCATTGGATGGTTGATTATAGAACATCAACTCTATGATCTGATCCACAAATCATGGATTAACTTGTCACTCCCCACCACGGTATTATCATTACCATCACATTAACCTAGTAGATACAACCTCCATTATTCAGGCATGTATCATAATATATACCCAAAAATCTTGGGTTTTCCAATCTATATTTTCACCAATCATCAAAATGATCATCATATGATACATTTTCATGGATTTTGTGGATGGAACCCATGACATTAATCAAAACCATATCCATATTGGGGAACTAGCCCTTAACATTCGATTGTGTACATATAACCATCTAGATATTCATATACTACTCCATGATTGAAAACTGCATGATTCCCCAATCTGATCTAAACACATTCCAGTCACTTTTTATAAAGCTAGATCTTTCTCCGTGTACCTTGGATAATATAAAGACATTGAGCATTATCATACATGTGTAAAAGTATGCTATGAAGTGGTAAAATAATAATACTACAACTCATCCAACAACAATATCACCACCCTACATGGGACAACATATCCTTATGAATGTTTCAGGATTCCCTACCTAGACATGTCTCCTCAGCACTTAAACAACACTCTTCATGAATGATTTCCAACTAAGACTCACCACCACTCCACGACCATTCATAAAACAACCATCATCAAATTTTCCCATTGGAACTTCATCCACAATATCACTCAATCCATTTCGGGGTGACTACAGTAGTTAGCAACTAGAACACAATGGTCCACCACACCAAAGAACACCAATAGTCTCTCTCTTAGCCCCACATATGGCTTTGTTAAATAGAGAATGCATGATTCTAATCTCAGGACACTTATTACCCCATCTTAAACATACACGTTCCTTATCATCATATTCCTACACCTGGACTTAATTAAAGCCTTCATGGTCATTCACTTTCTTATGAACACCCTCTAAAACCGAATTTTGATCACAAAATACAATCCTTCCTATGGCCAATACCAACACCCTCGTACTCACCTGACCATGTATCCATGTCTGTCTGCCCCAAAAACTTGATGGATTTATTAACATTTCTTCCAAAAACCAAAACATTTGTATGTGAAATACCAATTGTGTGATAATCCACACCTCAAGTTTCTTCTTCAATAAAAAATCATTTAACCATGATTCAACCTCCTTTGTCTATTCATTCTGAAAACTACATCGAGGTATCCATTGGTCATCACTTGAATCGAATGTACAGACCCCTAAATGGTACATCCTTTTGAAACCAACTACTCACCAAATAAAATCTCTCAGGAGACTTCTTGAAAGAAACTAGAGAAAATCCAAATTGTCTGATGGAACATGATGGTGCTCATCATACATCAATTACACCTATGATGTATTTCACATGATTCACATTACAATTCACATGAAACACTAGGCTATCTTCCCAATTTGTCACCCCTGATTCTCCTGAGACTTCCAACTCATATTTACAACTAGATTCAGGTCTCCAAAACCATTGGCCTTTCCACTTTTCTCTCTAGGATAATAGACACCAGTCCAAATCCAAAACATTCATCCATTACTCAGGCACCCAAGAGCACCCACAAATCATTAGACCACTCTTTAGTAGGCCACTCTCAATGTTCGAATGATACCAACATCCAAACTATGTGAGGGTAACTAGTCACTAGTATATCAATATCTAGACCACATACGTCAAACCTATAACATGTTATCACTATTGAATGAATTTTTTACACCCTTTTAGAAAACTTTATCACATTCACCCTGGAAACATTCACTCTTGGTCTATTTCCCTATGTACTTCTATACATACATCAACACCATGAGCCGTAACACCCACTCCTAGGGTTCAAAACACAACTAGCAAGGTCTAAAAACACATGGGTCACCACAACTGTCATGACCCGACCCTACGCTGGCTCAAGACGCAACTACCCAAAGCCCGCCTCCATAGGCTAGGGGCTGGCGACAAGCGTTGAAGGCTAAAAAAATTAGGGAGGCCTTTTCCTGATTACCTATACACACAAACGCATCCCACTCAATGTAGAAGTCTAGAGTAAAAGGAAAAGTAAAGTACTAATAGCTATAAGCAACCACAAAAGTGCATTGACCTCTAAACAGTACAAAGAAAGTGTTGAAGGTAAACTAAAAAGAAAAGGAAAAAACACGCGCCCAACTAGAAAAGTGCCACAACCCAGCAACATGTAAACAAAATTAAAACCGCTGGGAGAGTCCCACAACGGGAACCTGACTATGACTACCATACACAGTCTAAGACCCTGAACTCATAAGCTCTGCTTAAGTCACGACCAACATGTCTATCGTCTGCAATGGCACACCATGTGCGGGAAAATCCCATGTAGGAGTGAGTATAAAAATACTCAGTAGGATGCATCGAAGGCTCGAGGGAGTAACAAAGGAGGTACTGAAGAGGTTAGTAGTAGATCGAACAGGGAAAAGTAAAGGAGTAAAACTGAGAGAGTGCAGTAAAGAGTAAAGATCAATCGAACAAGATGATGGAAGTATACTCGTCCTAACACAATGAGCTAGAAGCAGTGAGAAGATGAACTTATTGTCGAGTCTTTGCTACCTATAGCATGAGAGTAGACATGCCCAATCTTGAGAAGATAGACACAGAAAGCACGTGACATACCCCACGCGTCTTCACCTCTCCTAGAAGGAGAGTAACAAAAACCCAAGGAGTGGGTACTGGAACAAGGTATACATATACATATGATCTGTCAAGAAACCCGTACAAGTTTGTAAGGGGATCTCTGTCCCATAGCTCAGCCCAAGAAAGTGAGGATCCAACAGTCCTAGACGTAATCACCATCGCTGCCCAGTATTTGTATGTCTACCCCAAACAGCAAGCCAAGGGGCTCAAATCACCGCACCTTAACACTATTCGCATTGGGCAACACTGACTCACCTGCACGGTTTTAGGTCGTGTCTCAAGGACACGTCTTGGTGGGGAATGGGCCCCTAGTACTTGAGAGTTGTGGGGGAAGCGTCAAGCCACACCTCATCACTATCACATAGTCAATAGGTCTTCTCAATGTCGACGGGGTCCCACTGCCTAGCGCTGCAAAAGGGTAATATACTGGAAGGAGACCCGGAACCACTCTAGCTATCCCTGCTGGATGGTACCCCATTGGCCATCCCTGGTGGATGGTACACCACTGGACATCCCTGCTAGATGGTACCTCACTGTCCATCCCTGGTGGATGGTACCTCACTATCCATCCCTACAGGATGGTACACCGCTGTTAACTGAAACACGTAGTGAAAGATCTTGGAATGAAGATATGATCTCGATTCACACCTAGGGAGTCTACACCCAGGGCTCACTGGGGGCTCCGTACCCTACTAGAAACAACCTCCTTGGTAGAGGATCTGGGCCCGTGTAATGTGTTGGTCACCCCTATACCCAAAGAACTCTACCAAGGTACATGAAGGGACGTGAGGATCCCCCTGGGCCTCTCGGGGTGATCATGCTCCAATCCGCTAAGTCAGTGCCGAAGTGGACCAAGACAAATCACACCAGAATTTGGGAAAATACCCAAACTGTACAAACCCTCGTAGCCGTAAATTATGTCATAGTACGGTGAAAGGGACCCAACAATGAAAACCCCCTCAGCTGAAAGAACAGGGGAACCAAAACAACTCTGGCAGTCAAACCATCGAGAACAGAACCAGGGAACCCCTCAACCCTACTGGTCAAAAACATCGAGAATAGGAGGACCCTCTACGTCATGAGAGGTCAAAGGTACATAATGTAGAACATGACACACACATGGGGCCCACAAAACGTGTCTCCCAAACTCATCTCCAAACCAAGCGCAAAAAAGTTCTAAGGTACAAAATACAACATGAACCTCCAAGAATTCCCATATACTCACAGAGTATGCCACATTTCCATCCCCAGGGCTATCATGCACACGACACACAAAGTCAACGCAAGAAGGCATAAACAAAACATTTCCAACCTACTTCCTCCACGACCCTATCATGGCCAACCACATCTCTTTAAACACTAACATCACTCTCATTGGAGTGAATGTGATCACACACCAACGGTTCTCTACAAACACCACAGGAAGAACCACCACTGGTACACCAATCGTGCATCCACATTTAATGAGGTGTCGAAGGAGGCTCTTCTCTCCCAAATGGATTAAACCATTGTAATCCTCAAGGATAAACATGCAATAATGACTACTTACTCCCCTCCAATGGGTATCTGACGTAAAAGTTGTCTCACAATGCTTTACGCATGAACAACGTCACGTGGTCCCGAGCCTTGGCACTAAAAACAGTCGGCCACATCACACTATTTTGATCTCCTCAAGAAGACACATCGAATTGACTACTCACTTGAGTGCAACGATTGTCTTGAGAAAAAGATGCATTTCGTCAAACCGCACATGAGTGGTGCTTCATGGTACCCGCACCCCGGTCCTAAAGCACAAGGAACGAATCACACCGTTGCGATCATCTCAAAAAAGTACACAATATTGACAAACCACTTGTCCGAATCGGACACCCGGTGAAGAAGATGGAAATCACTACCAACTCACAAAACGACCCCCATGGGGCCTGCACCATCATGCAGAATTAAAGTGGGAAAATTGCACCTTTGCAATACCCTTGGAAAAACACTAAGAACCGACTGGTTTCACGCCCCGAATGGAATTCCGATGAAAATGTTGTGAAACGCTGCTCTCAGCTTAAAGGTGGGCCATGGGGTCCACACCTCAACTCCGGTTTTAACGCCCAAAACCATATTGGAAATCTTCTTCTTGACGCGAGGGTCACAACGCCACTGAAGTTGCTCAAAACAGACTCCATATGTGTCTGCGCCATCCAAAACAAGAACTCCCAGAAAATTCCAAACCTAATTAAAGCACATGTTGTACCACCGAAAACCTTGTCTCAAGAAATAAAAAATCTCGAACCCTTCTCAAATATTTCGTCTCAACTCCAAGAACGCGTTTCCACAAACAGCACGTGAATCCAACCCTTGGTTTGTAATTTAGGGTGTTTTAAAGTCTTAACGGATCTAAATGGTGGGTCGTAGCGGTTCGGTCGGCCCACCCTTCTTGAACTAGCCCGTGGTCGCGTAGGCCGGCCTGCCTCTCCCGGACCGGCTCAGCCTGTCCTGTTGAACTCCCACGGGCCCCACGTGTTGCGGGTCCCTGTCGCCGGCCTGGTTCTGATTACCTCGTTCTTTCGCGTCAACCCAGCCGGCTTTTCCGGCCGGCCTTACCACGTCGCGCGCCGCCCCCAGCTAGAGCCTTTGCTCGACCACGACGCAAACACCTACTGGCCCCTCTGTCCTACCGCCCCTCGCTGCTACCCTCGCTCGACCGTTGAAGCCGCCTCGTCGGACCTCTGCTCCGCCGAACCACTGAGGACTGCCCAGCCGACCAAGTCTCCACCTGAACCCATGCCGCCACCATCTAATTTGGGGCCACCGTCGCCTGGAAGACCCGCGCCACCGCCGTTTTTTCGCTGCACTGGCTAGGACCAACGGAAACTCTACATTAAACCCCCGAAACTTCGTTGGAACTCTGCGGTTGCCTCGGGAATCGAAAAATCAATCCGAAACAAGAGTCATGAAACTCAAAATATGTACGACTAATTTATGGGCATCTCTAGAAAATTCGATAGCAATTTGACACAAATAATTCAACTTGAAGAATATTTTGGGAATTAAAACTATAAAACACAAGCCTGCATCTTGGGCATAGCCCGATGCTTCGCGTGAGATCCGCTGGATGTTGCAACACCTTGTAGATGAGGAGAAGATGGAGGGGAACTCAAGGTTTATGGGAGGGATCATTTTTTGATCAAGAGATCCTCCGCTAGAGAAATAGAGATGGGAGGGATGGAGTGGGAGTTTGGTTTAATTAAAGAATTAATTAAAATTTTAATTAATCCTCTAATCAACCACGAAGAGACCCACATCCAAAACACTCGGCAGGGTCAATGTTAAGCCTCCCATAAGGTAAAACCCACCTCCCAGGCATAACAGCTGTCTCATAATTTTAATCCGAGGCTCCGTTCAAAAGTTATAAAACTTAGCGTCCGAAACCACTAAATTACGAAAACGCCCCTGGTGGCATTTTTCACAGAAGGCCCACACACGTGAAAGTTACACACCTTCATGGGTAAACATCACGCTCCAGACACAACAGTTACCTCATTTTTCCAATCCGAGCTACTGTTTAATAGACACATGAGTTTAACCATTAAATGAATAAATTAATTATTTTATTTATCAGTTTAACATTCCGTTAACGGGAGAGGGGTCCTAACGTCCCTCACCAACATGCTTTATGTTGTTCATAGGTTAAACACCCCATTTAGGACCCATATGTTCTCTTAGATTTAGGATCCGAATTACTACTTAGGAGTTATCCAATTTATTTTGTGTGCCCAGTGTGAATGCACAGAAAATTTAATTTCGGCCACACTGGGGCTCAGAATCGCGCACCGTCTAAAGGTGCTGCTCTGGAATAACATCAAGAATATTCCAAAGTCATTTATAGCAAAAAATAGGTTCTTACACTATTCTCTACATCATGATTTTCATCCCCAAAAATCAAAACCAGGGAACAACATAGGTTACTAAGCCCACAACTGGCTCTCCCGTACCCAGAAGAACTCGTGCACAGTCCCACGTCACCACACATAGACCAAAGGATTTGATCTGTTCACGCGAGGTATGCCCTTTCCAATGACTTACATATGTGCATTCACACTTCATCTTGGTTGAGTCATGTGGGAGACACTATGCACCCCAACCAGCCTTTGGGGTTTGGGAAAGGTTTTATGGAACCTCTCCCTCCCTTCGCACAGTCTCAAATGACCCGAAGGCCCTTAGGCATAGCTTACCTCACTGGTCGAACCTCTACGTCGCATGCCGTGATTGGAATCACCGGTTGGACCTGGGACAAAGAACGGTGATTCCCTCCATCAGAATATCCATTTGGTGAAACACACAATAATATCTGTTCACACATGTTTTCAGATTCTATGTATTGCAAACAAGACTCTCTTACATTCCCGGAAAGTGATGGATTCGACACCATCATTAAAAAAACGTCCCACACCTTTTACCTTACCAACAGAGGGTTACACGGACGCCCTGCACCACCCTGGTAACAAATCAATCAAGAAGTAGGAACAAACTCATTTCACACACACAGTCTAACAATTCTACTACAAAAAGTAGAGGAGTCGTAAAGCATACCTATTCCCACCTCACGCTCTGCATGATCGTAGACATCCAAAGCTCGTGGCTATCCGTAGTCCCAATTGTGAGCTCCTGGAGCTTGACGTGGACCACCTGGTGTAGATAGGAAGACCTATTAAGGTCTTCCTTCAATACCTGATTCTCTAGATCCATTGCAAGCCCCACCTCTATGGTCGCTACTCCGATCACGATGTTGCCTCTATCATGGTGGTGCACTTGTTGCCTGCCTGATATTCTCAGTGCGCATGGTCGGGCGGTCCCACGCCAGGCGACCTCGATCATCGGAAGCAGAACACTGACTCTCTCTGAGCTGCACTGGTTCCCTTTGGTGTCGTTGTGGTGTAAGACCACGCCCCTGAGTCCGGTTATTAGAAAGCCACCTGTGTCGAGTTTCTCTCACCCGATGCCTGCTATCTGCGGCAGACGTCTCAACTTTGTCGAGCCTGCTTCCACCACCAACTATAGAGCATGACAAGAAGATATCTATCACTATTTTCTGCTCTTGCACCCCGACATATGTGGAAAATCCCAAGTCTACTATGAAAGAATGAATCTATCTGCGGAGACCCTGCTCAAACTTCCGCGCTCGGAAGTTGCCATCGTGGACCAAGTCTGGGTAAAAACATGCACGGTCCCCGAACCTAGATGCATAATCATTCACCGTCATCCCTCGCTACTAAAACTGCAGGAGATCCTGGTTCTTAACAGAGCGTATGCATTATAGGAAAAACTCCTCATGATACAACAACTAAAAGTCACCCGAAGAAAGCAAAGACTCATCAAGAAACTGAGTCACCAGACTCCACCAACGTCCATCTGTTCCATGGGAAAAGCTAGCGGCCCATGCCACCATATGATCTTCCAGTGTCTTCACAAGCCTAAAGAGGCGAACCATTGACTTGAGCCAAACCTCTACTGCCTGGGGGTATGGCTCACCACTGAACATTAGTGGTCTCTATCGCTGGGTCTCAAGGAGTGCGCTCAACCTGCGCTCAAGCTTAGTCTGCTCTGCTGAAGTTGTCTGCTTCTCATCAGGTGGGGGTGATACTACCTGCCCACCCAGATAAAGGGACTTGCATGATGGGTCCTGGACCGAGGCCTCATAGCTCACAGGGTTGTCATCACGAACCAAAGCTGGTATCCTGGATGGCTGTCTTCGCGGAGACATCCTGAATGTTATCAAGGAGTGTCATGGTCAGATGAACATATATGTATATAATAGAAACAAAAACGGGGAGCTGACTCAAGAAGGATATTCAAGACTCAATACAATGTGATGCATAATCCAATTTTCCCTGCAACAAGTGTCTCAGCATGTCGAGTCGACAAGCGGGTTATCCGTGTCCTGGAGAATGGATACGTCGGTCACCGCACTATCACTGAACTCCGTATCCTAAGAACTAATCTCGAGACATGTTAACATTGTTTCCCAAAATCCCAAACAATTCATATTTAGGGACATCCGAAAAACATACCAAGGAATGAACCACCTCTGATTCCACTTTTTCACGACTTGACCCAACCCGAGCTCAATCCGCAACTAGGCCAAGCCCGCCTCCATAGGCCAGGGGCTGCCGACATGCACCGAAGGCTAAACAACTTGGGGAGGCCTTTGCCTATGTACCTGTACACACACGTAGCCCACTCAATGCAGAAGTGCAGAGTAAAAAAGAAAAGTTAAGTACTAACTGCTAGAAAAACCCACAAAAGTGCATCAACCCCTAAACAGTACAAATCAAGTGATAAAGGTAAACTAAAAAGAAAAGGGAAAAAAACGTGCCCAACTAGAAAAATGCCATAACCTGGCAACAGGTAAACAAAAGTAAAACAGTTTGAAGAGTCCCATACCTAGAATCCAACTACAACCACCGTACGCGGTCCAAGATCCTGAACTCATAATCTCTGTTGAAGTCTCAAACAACATGTTCGTCGTCTCCAAGGGAACACAAAGTGTGGGAAATCCCAAGTAGAGGTGAGTATAAAAATACTCAGTAGGATGCCCCGAAGGCTCATGGGAGAAAAAAAGGAGGTACTGAAGATGTGATTAGCAGATAGAATTGGGAAAAGTTATGGAGTACAACCGAGAGAGTGCAGTAAAGAGTACAACTCAACCCAACAAGAGGAAAAAAATAAACTTTTCCAAACACAAGGAGCTATAAGCGGTGAGACGATAAACTACTCATTGAGTCTTTACTACATATATCATGAGAGTGGAATCGTCCAACCATGAGAAGCTAGACAAGGAAAGCACATGGCATACCCCACACATCATCACCTCTCCTGGATGGACAGTAACAAAAACCCAATGAGTGGGTAATGGAACAAGGTACTCATATACATATGATCTGTCAAGAAACCCGAACAAGATCGTAAGGGGAACTCCTTCCTGTAGCTCAGCCCATGAAAGGGTGTACCAACAGTCCCAGAAGTAAACACCATCGATGCCCATTATCCGTACGTCTTCCCCGAACTGCAAGTCATGGGGCTAAAATCACCGCATATTGACACTATCCGATTTGGGCAGCATTGACTCGCCCACACGGTTTTAGGTCACGTCTCTAGGACGCGTCTTGGTGGGGAAAGAACAGTTCATACTTGAGTGTTTTGGGGGAAGCGTCAAGACACACCTCATCACTATCACACAGTCAAGAGGTCTTGTCAATGTTGATGGGTTCCCACTTCCGATCCCCGCAAAAGTTTAATCTGCTGGAGGGAGACCTAGAACCACTCTAACCATCCATGTTGGATGGTACCCCACTGGCAATCCCTCCTAGATGGTACACCACTGGTCATCCCTACTGGATGGTACCTCACTGGCCATCCCTCCTGGATGGTACCTCACTGGCCATCCCTGTTGGATGGTACACCACTAGTAACCAAAACGCGTAGTGAATGATCACGGAAGGAAGATATGATCTCGATACACAGCTAGGGAGACTGCACCCAGGGCTCACTGGGGGCTCCGTACCATACTGGAATAAACTTCTTGGGTAGAGGATTGGGGCCCACTTAATGTGTTGTTCACCCCAATACCCAAAGAACTCTACCAGGGTACATGAAGGAACGTGAGGATCTCCTCGGGCCTCTCAGGGCGATCATGCTCCAATACACTGAGTCACTATCGAAGCGGACTGAGACAACTCACTCTTCAAAGTAGGAAAACACCCACATTGTACGAATTCACATAGCCATAAATGATTTGCAGTCCGGTGAGAGGGACCCAACACTGAGAACCCCCTCATCTGAAATAATAGGGGATTCAAAACAACTCTTCCAGTCAAACCATTGAGAACAGAACTAGGGGACCCACTCTACCCTGCTGGTCAAAACCATCAAGAACAGAAGGACCCTCTGCGTCACGAGAGGTCAAAGGTACATAATGTAGAACATGACACACAAATGGGTCCCACCCGATGTGTGTACTAAACACATCTCCAAACCAAGTGCACAAACATTCTCAGGTACAAATTACAACATGTACTTATAAGAATTCCCGTATACTCCCATAGTATGCCACATTTCCAGGCCAATGGCTATCGTGCACACAACACCCAAAGTCCACGCAAAAATGTGTAAACACAACTTCACCAACCTGCTTCCTTCACAACCCTAGCATGGCCAAACACATCTCCTTAAACACTAACTTCACTCTCATAGGTGTGAATGTGATCACACGCCAAGGGTTACCTATAAACACCACAGGAAGAACCACCACCAATACACCATTCATGCTTCCACATTTAATGAGATCTAGAAATAGGATTTACTCTCCCAAATAGATTACACCGTTGTAATCCTCGTCGAAAAACACGCGATAATGACTTCAAACTCACCCCCAACAGATATCTGACGTAAAAGTCATCTGACACCGCTTTATGCCCGAACGACGTCCCGTGGTCCCAAGCGTCAGCCCCCAAAAACAGTCAGGCGCATTGCACCATTACGATCTACTCATAAAGACACATCAAATTGAATACTCACTTGAGTGCAATAGTTATCCAGAGAAAAAGATGCATTTCACCGTACTGCACATGAGCGGTGCTTCGTGGGTCCCAAATCCCGGTCCCGAAGCACAACGAACGGATCACACTGTTGCGATCATCTTGAAAAAGTACACAAGATTGACTAACCACTTTTCTGAATCAGACACCCGGTAAAAAATGATGGAAATCACCGCCGACTCTCAAAATGGACCACGTGGGGCCCACACCATCATGAAAAATTAAAGCGGGCGAGTTGCGCCATTGCAATTCCATTGGAAATACACTCAGAATCGACTACTCGCATGACCCGAATGGACGTCTGATGAAAAAGTTGTGAAACGATGCTGGTAGCTTAAAGGCGGGATGTGGGGCCCACACATCGACTCCAAGTTCAATGCCCGAAACCATACATCAAATCTGCTTCTTGACGCCACAATTACAACACCGCTGACAGCGCTTAAAACTGATTCAGGATGTGTCTGCGCCATCCAAATCAAGAACTCCAGGAAAACGCAAAGACCTACTTAACGCATGTGTCGTGCCACCGAACCCCTCATCTCGGGAATTAAAAATTATAGACACCATCTCAAAAAGTTCTTCTCAATGACCGGAACGCGTTGCCGTAGACGGCACGCGAATCCGACCCCTGGATTCTAATTTAGGGTGTTTTAATGTTTTAACGGACAGAAATGGTGGGTCGGGCTGGTTCGGCTGACACACCCTTCCTGAACTGGCCCGCGGTCGCGCGGGCCTGCCCGCCTCGCCCGGACCGGCTCTGCCGGTCTGGCTGAACTCCCATGGGACCCACGTGTTGCGGGTCCCTGTAGCAAGTTGGTGTCCGACGAATCCAGTCTTTCGTGTCAGCCCGGCCGGCTTTGCTGGCCGGTCTTCTTAGGCCGCGTGCCGCCACCAGATGGCGGCTCCGTTCTACCACGACGCCGACCCTCGCTGGCACCGACCCCTACTGGTGCTGATGCCCTACCGCCCCTAGTTGGCTCCCTCGCTCATCCTCTGATGCCGCCTCTCCTAGCCGCTCCTCCGAACCGCTGAGGACCGCCCGGCTGACCGCGCCTCTGTCTAGACCCGCGCCTCCACCGCCTGAGTCAAGTCCGACACCGCCCGGAAGACCCCCGCCATCGTCGTTCGCTCGCTGGACCGGCCAGGACTGCCGGAAACTCCCTAAAAACCTCTGAAACTTTGCTGGAACGCTGCGGTCGCCTCATGACTCAGAAAATCAATCCGAAACAAGCGTCAGAAAGCTAGAAACATGCACTACGCATTTTTGGGATTTTATCGACAATTCGATAGAAATACGATGCAAGTAATTCTATTTGAAGAATATTGTTGGAATTAAAACTATAAAACATGATCCTACCTCTTTGGCGTAGCTTGACTCTTTGTGTGCGATCCGTCGGAAGTTGCAATGCCTTGAAGAGGAGGAGAAGATGGAGGGGAACTTGTGGTTGAAGGGTGGGCTCCATGTTTTCTCAAGAGCTCGTCCGCCAGAGAAATGGAGATGAGAGGGATGGAGTGGGAGTTAGGTTTAAGTAAAGAATTAAATAAAATTTTAATTAATCATTTAATCAACCACGAAAAGACCCACATCCAAAAAACTCGGTAGGGTCATGGTTAAGCCTCCCCTCGGGTAAACACCACTTCATGAGCATAACGACGGTCTCTGAAT
Organism: Viscum album; assembly: GCA_963277665.1. NCBI lineage: Eukaryota > Viridiplantae > Streptophyta > Magnoliopsida > Santalales > Viscaceae > Viscum > Viscum album. Next base: position 809,475,765 of record OY728122.1, on the reverse strand, counting down.
TTAAATCTGTGGCACCGTTCAAAAGTTATAAAACATAGCGTCCGAAGATGCTATGTTACGAAAACGCCCCTGGTGTCATTTTTCATAGAAGGCCGATGCTCGCGAAAGTTACACCCCATCTAGGGTAAATGGAACACTCCGGAATCATCAGTGCCCTCAGTTTTCCAATCTGACCTACCTCTTAAGAGACACATGATTTTAACCATTAAACGAATAAATTAATTATTTTATTTATTATTTTATGGTTTTGTTAACGGGCAAGGGGTCCTAACCTCCTGCGCTGATATGCTTTATGTCGTTTCTAGGGTAAGCACCCCATTTTGGACCCATACGTACTCTCAGATTTAGGATCTGAATTACCATTTAGGAGTTATCCCATTTATTTGTATGTCTAGTGTGAACGCACTGAAAACTTAATTCTAGCCACCATGGGGCTCAGAATCACACGCCGTATGAAGGTGCTTCTCTGGAATAACATCATGAATATTACAAAGTCTTTTATGAAAAAAATGGGTTATTACAACTACCATAATGAAACACCCATCACTAATGATTCATAATCAAGCCATTCAACCTTATGTCTAGTGTAAACCCCTTGTAATAACTACCCACCAGGGTTTCCATTCTCATGTTATTAGGCTGCATCTCAAAACCATCAAGGTCATATCCCTACCGAATTCATAACAAGAAACACCCCCTTATCAACACATCGAGATGCATCAAGGTCTCCCAATATATAATAAAGGCATATTCGAAGGGAACCTTCACACCCCCAAACCACCCTTGATTGGTCTAGATAAGAAACACGAGGAAAATTCAATACCATTCCTCAATGAGAGTAATATCATTACACATATTTTATAATTAAATTCCCTATATCGAAAACACAAAGTTCTACACTTTAGGAAGTTCAATTTATCAAACATTTAAAAATCCATAACTTTTTAGATATATGTTTCAAAACATTTTCTTCAAAAAATATCTCTCAGAAAATCCAATCATTAATGACCACAACATAAAATAACCTACCTTCCATTCTCAACCTACTCTACATACACGATTTCAATGGTCCTTAACCCATCTCTAATACCACCCTGGACCATTATTATCATGGATAAATGTAAAAATTGGGCAATAAAACTATCATAGATACAAATCATTCATTAGAAACCCTATTTTTAATCTGTTCCCACTTCCATAACAAAAATCATTCCCCATTTGTCACCTTTCATATTTTTTGTAACATCATACAACCCTTATTCTAACTCAATCACAAACTTTGAAAATGACCATTTACTTTATCATTATACCACCATTTCTAAATCATTTATTTATTAGATACCAATAAATCCATATAAATTATCACCACCATTAATTTTAACATGTTTATAGAATTTCATTAAACACTCAATTCTTCAACCATTCATTTACACTCTTTCTATTTATTCATTTTCATCATCCCTATTAGATACCATTTTTTAATATTTTCTAGAAAATTAAAAAATCCAACCTACCTTCCATATCTGAGATACCCATATCATGTGTGCCGACCATGATGCATGCCACATATGACCCTAGGTGCCCAAAATGATGTAAGAATTCATACCCTCTAGCTATTCCAACAATGAGAATAATATCATAAAATGGTCACATCACAAAAAAAGTTCATCACCCAGTGGTGAAATATCATTCAACTATAACAACGCCCATTAGTAAAATCAATTCCCACCTTGGGTAGTTGGTTTTTCCCTCACAAATGGGTCAGATATTCCCACGTAAGAGCAAATTGACAAGTCTATCACTTTATAATATCTTGTATACCATTCTAAAAGAGTAAGATATATATAATAACTCATCTGACACCACATTGTAACATCCCCAACCCAAGATCCACAAAACCGATTTCTCAAGGTGAGTCAACACATTACCTCAAGAATGACACCTTATATGAAAGAGCTTTTCGACTAGCAATGAGGGTATGACAAGTCATGTGTGGAAAATTTTCCATCCTCACCAGAGTTATCCAATATATTTAAAAATTAAATAGACGAAACAATATTAAATAAATAATAAACATGATTAAAAAAATAATCTCTTAAGACTAGGAACAAACAAAAAATAAAAAATAACTATGTCATGTCCTACTAATAGTGCTATAGGGAATGAAATAAAAAAATAATGAAATATATCTAAACCCAAAAATTGTTCCAAAATCCAAGTATGGATCCTCATAAATAAATATCCAAATCCCAAAAAAACTCCCTAGCATTAGGCATTTTACCTTTTCCAAACCTTTAATAATTAAATCTGGTCGGGTACCCAATGCCAACCATGCAGGGTGTGAGTACAACTCGCTAGGATGCAATCTACAGTTTCTACAAAATATATAGTATAGATAAATAATGGAAGAAAATAATAAATAAAAGACAAGTAATCAAATAAAAAATTGGGTTTCATTAGTAAACTATCCTTACTATAACCCTTTCAATCATTTTAACCATATTCAATACATAATCCTTATTCATCATGTATTCCACGTTTTAGGTATTTAAATCATCAACATAGGGGACTAAGGAAATCAATCACTATACAAAGGGGTAATGAATCAGGTACCAATATCACTAGGGTTTAAAATATCCCAATAACTATATATATCACTAACCTCAAAGCCTTGGTATGGGAGGTCTCATCGAGTGAAACTATTAGAGGAATAAATCCTATGTCCCCTTACATAACCCGTGAATTTTGGGGTGGATTTTAGAGCCTGAATCTAAATATACCCAGGGGAATAGAACCTCAATTCAATACCCCCACTACCAATCCATGTGCACATTCTTATTTATCCATTAAACACACATATACCATATCAAAACCCAACATATCCAATATAAATAAGAAACATAATCCATAACAATATACATGAGAATTAATATAATGTGATAACCCATTATCACATTTTTTATCTACATTACATAATCATTTAGCACACTTCCCATTTATTATGCCTAAAACATTAAGCATATTAAATAATTCCCATTCATTCTCCCTTTTTCCTACTCCTCAATTTCACACAAGTTAACACATTCCTTATTCAACAAATAATAACCCCTTATACCATTAATATTCCATTTAGATCATTCAAATTAATAACATATACCCATTTTGAATATTTTGAAATCCCCATTAATTATCACATTTAACTATTATATCAAATCACGATCCTTGGCCCCCTCACTGGTGAAAATTTACATGTCTTAACCCCTCATATACATTTATTATTTATAAGCCTTATACTGTCAAGAAATTACCATTTTTCTTCTATATCTCACGTAACCCATTATAATTTATCCAAAAGGGCCCTAATTCCATTTTCAATGTCTATAAACATTTATCAACATTTTTATTTCAACTAATATTATCATATAAACATGTTCTTCATGAGCTCTACATTATTATACATAAATTCCTTGTCTAACTATACATATATCAATGTCCGGGAATGTATGTTCACCTCACGGATTGACCAAGATCAGTCCAATCATCCACCAAGAATCCCACAGTGTTTTGGAAGGGTTCAGTTCACCATGTTTATACCAAATATAGAAAATATAACTAAAGGAATCAAGAAAACTACAAGGTGGAACCATAACCACTGGTCCACATTCACAAATCCACTGCAAAGATATGGGATATAAATATAGACCATCCTACTCTAATCTTATGATGAATGTCCTCTTAATCATGGCCTTAGAACAGGAATCAAACACCCCTTTAAAACCCAACCATTAATCCATCAGAAAAAATATTGTTTTACAGCTTCATAAGTATTTGATAGGAACTAAAAACCCTAATCTTGAAAAAGGAAATAAGAGGAGAATTAAAAATAACCCTAAGATTCAATGCACAAAGAACAGCGCATCAAATGGCCATGAATCTAAGGGGAACCACCCATGGTAATCTTGGGTCAATTTTTTTCATCCCTAGGGTTGATAATATATGAAATAAGGGAGAACTCTGGTGGGGATATAAAAAACCTTTGGTGGAAAAACATTAATTTATCAAAAATTTAATGGATGGAATGGTTTACCAACAAAAATTTAAAATCCATATGAAAGCGTCTTTATAAGGGAACCAGGGTTGTGTGACTACATAGGAAGTCTCCCATGGTTTGAAAAATTGTTTTCCAACAATGTAGAATTCCACTATACAATGATTAATTGTTTTCTTAGGGTGTCTTCCAGGATTACTTAAACAGGAACTAACCATTCACCTGGTGCAGGTTGGCCTGATTTTCCTTCCATCCTTACCATGAAACCCTACATCACCCTAAGGCCCCTCTTACCCCAGGTAAAAATTTATCTTGTAAATTCAATTAGATTTAATGAAAATTTATTCAAGGGGTTTCCCCCATGAAAACTAAGATCATACAATATTGGTGATTATGATGGAATGATGTATATCATCGGTCTTTTTTATTTATCCTTGTGGGTTAAGACTTCTTTTATGAGTTTATTTAATGAATGATTTTACATTGTAGAATTTGTCTCCTTATCAAGTACTGAAAAAACTTTAAGAAGGTTTAATGTAACATACCCATTTTTGAATATCTAAAATGGACCCTTGGGTTCAACAATGAATAACTCGTGTGTTATAGGTTGCTGACTGGGGTTTCCATATGGGAGATTATAAAAAAAATTATGTCATGTGGTACATTTAGATAAAAAATACCAATTATTTTCAGGTATAAATTTGACCTAAAAAGGAAAAAATGTGATTAAAATGATTTTGTGGTATTTTTGGTAATTGGTAAATGTGTGGGTGATAAGGGTAATACGATGTGTAATATCCAGTGTCTATAAAGGTCTTCAATTCTAATGAAAATTTTAATATTTTGGCTAGTTGATGGGGAAGATTTTTAATAGGGTATTAAAATAGATTTCTGAAGGTTCGGAACCTTAAAAATATGAATTTGGATATGGGAGGTTCCATAGAGGGATATCAAGTGGTTCATGGGAGCTTTTTACGAGGATCAGTGTAATAGGGGCTGCAACTATTACTAATGGATAACTGGTGGGATATCCGGTGGGGGTTTTAAAGGGGAATAATTACCATTATTACCCATATTATTTTTAGTAATGGATCTCTATTTATATGTTTTTATGGCCATATAATCTTGCAAGAACGTTCTATTGACCCTTCCAAATCCTTGATTTTGAGTGGGATTTGGCTCCTTTTTTCTGCAATTTGTGGGATTTGAGAGATAATTTCTCATGATAATAGTGTAATTATCTAAAAAAGGAGATTATATTTGTATTTAGAAACATATATCCCATAATTACATCTACAATTATTTTCTCAACAATTCTAGGATGTTTCATGGATGTAACATGGGTGTAGAAAACTACACTACATAAAGAATCATCAGTCATTGAATACCCAATGAGATAATCAATAATATGAATATTGAAAAAAAATGTTAAATTAATCATAATATTTTTTATTAGATCTGTTTGGTTTTTTTAGTGAGAGGTGGTATATTGAGTCATAAGCCATTGTTGGGTGGAACATGGATGAGTCTTGGTGAGCTTATTCAAAGCCATCAGCTTCAAAAATTAGATAGGAAATATTTGAAATGAGTTAGGTGTTCCATGTACTATATCTATGGATTTTTGAATTATTTTTATATGGATGTGTGTGTATGGTCTCACAACTAAGCTGATAGACACTTTTTTATGAATTTTGAAATTTAATCTAAATATTGTAGTTTATATTAAATTATTAAACATCCATGATAATCAATGAATAAGAGGGGAAAAATTTATAGGACACCATATACAATGAACACCTTCTTAACACCTCAACTAATGATGGTAAAATTATGTAATGATTTTATTCCATAGAACATGGTCCCCTTAAGGCGTGTGTCTAAAATTCAGGAATTGGTCAGTCTTAACATGGGTTCCCCAATAGATACCCAGGGTAGAGTTGTGTAATGATTCAGTTTGATGATCTTGACCAGGATTTAATTATCATAATATTACCTTATTAATTGAACCCCTTGAGGGGGTGTATCTAAAATGAACTAGAATTTATAGACTTAGATCCCTAGGGTAGGTTCTTTAATCACCCCCATGTTCGTTTGAGTGGTGTTTTGGAATAAACAAACTAGATGTTGGATCTTTGTGACCATCAATATACATTTGAAAAGATGGGATCCTTGATATGTCCTTGGGGTGAGTGGACAATCCCCTTTAAGGTGATGTGAGTTGTAGGATGGGTGTTATTCCATCTCTATAATGATGTTTATAGTAACTAACTCATTAAGAATTTGGGTCCACGATATAACAATAGAATAAAGAAAAATAAATGAAATAGAAAATGTAGAAGATATTGGAGGCCCATGTATTATAGATTCCCTAGTTTCCTTATCTTGTAATTTTCTATAGACTCGAGGATAGTTTATTTCAGACGTTCCATCATTGTAATTCTTTTATTAATTTTCTATATTATTCTCAAAATAGAGAATTGTAATGTCTCAGATTTTTCCGTTTATTTTTTTAATATTTTATGGAATTATTTCGAGACCGGGAGCGAAGACGGCACATCAGTACGATGTCAAGTGATCCTGGAATGGTGGTTTGAACTTTTTTTATGTTAAGTGAGTCTACTCTAGTGCACGGTTGTGGCAGTTTCCAAATGGATTCCCAGATTTAAAATCTAAGTGCACGGTTGCATCCGGGATGATGACTTTGCCTATGAACGAGCCTAACCTTGACTGGCACTGGTCGAGGGAAAAAGATAATTTTCAGACGTTTCAGGTAAAATAAAATAAAATAAATCCACAATGTTTATTATTTTAATGAAACATCCGCTGAAGCGCGGCAACGGCGCAATGGTTTCCCTCAATTAATGACGTGTCATAATGACTCAAAAATGGCAAGTTGGCGTCATTAATACTTCCACGTAATTCAATTCCATCACATTTCCCTTTTTATTGGGATAATCAAGTGACGATCATTGGAAACATTTGAGAGGATCCTCTGCAGAATCCCCAAGGTGTTGGAGAGAATTCTCAGCGACGAACGAAGACGGATCGAAATCGAGAATCGATGCGCTGGCATTGAAGGATCTTGAGGAAAAAAGTAGTGTTGGGCCTTCATCAAAAATAAATCATTTCTAAAGGTACGGGTTTGTTATGTCAATTTATTTTCACCATTTTTGAGTTTAAACGGTGAACGTGGATCAGCCACGAATAAGATGATATGTGGATTCGTACGTTCTTGCAGGAGGGTTTTCATTGGGATGATTTTGGGGAAATAATCCATTCATTTATTTATATTGATCTTTTTCTCCGTTTAAACCTATTAATGGGAGTGGATCAATGACGTGACGAATGACGGTGGAGGTTCGTTCTTCATATTTGTTTGTTTTATTTCATCCCCATTTTCGTTTCTCGTGCGTTCTTCGCGTTCTTCGCAGGGTGATGAACAACGGATCTTTGTGCATCCATTTCATGACGCAACGATCCCAAATCTAAGGTTTGACACCACAACTAACTTGTGGAGTTGCAGTGACAATGGTGGAAGACGAATCAGCCCGGATTGGGAAAGGACGTTCTTCGAGCATTCTTTGTGCGGGAAGATCAAAGAACATTTTCGGGGCCGATCGGAGGTCCGAAAACAGCGGAATCGGCTTCGTGGTGATGGGGCAACCAAAACCTGAAGGTTTCGTGGAAATCGGGCATCTGGATCGACGAATAGATCAGCACTGGATGTGCGACGTCGGAGGTCCGTGTTTCTGGGAATTTCTAGAATACACCGCGTGTAATTCCGAAGAACATTCCAGGTAGTACTGGCGGCGGTGGCTAGGGTTTCGGGGTCAGAGAGGAATAATATGACGTGTGACCCTGGTCACACGACATGTTGGACTTTCACCAAAGCTCGATGTGTACATTGGGTAGTACATGGACACGGGATGATCTACGTGACTTCAGGCGATACGGCGTGTACAGCTTGGTAGAGGCAGAAACATGAAGATCGGCATGTATCTAGGTGATACACGAACACTGGATAAAGTACACGGGTTGATAGCCGTGTACGGCCACATGGACAGTGACACGGGGCCAACCCCAGTCACTCAGACACGCCGTGTATATTTTCTACATGCCATCTACTAAGTTTTACAACATGACCAGCCTCAGACTCGGGCCATTGTACACGGGCAGTACCTAGGGTCAGACAACACGGCGGGTATTTTTCTACACTCCGTGTACTTTTTGGAAAACAACATGGTCCTCTTGTTCACCGTATCTTGGACATCATTCGTTTGGGTTAGTGCCCCTTATTTTCGTTCCCCTGAATGGCAGTCATTGTTTCCTTCTACAAGAGTATAATCCCTTCAGCTGAACTTTCTGTGATGGAGTCGGCATCCCCCTGAGAGGACTAGAGAGAGATCCCCTATACATTCATGACCCTAGGTAGAGTTAGGCATCGACGTGACCAACTCTACCATGCGTTGATCCTCTACCTAGCTAGTGTATCACCTAACTGGTGAATCTGGATGAGTCGCGGTATCCATCATGGACCTCGCAGTGATCCTCATCTGTGTATCGGGGTCTTTCCCACATAGGAGTATGTCCCCATTAATGAGTGATTATATCTATCGTAGCCTTCACACTCATGAGTGTGTCTCCTATAATGAGTGTAGCTACCTCTCGTGATGATTCCCGATGAACACCACTTCTCGAACGAATGTCATCAGAGCTATAAGACTCGTGGAGTGTGTTCTCCCAGAGCAAGTGCATCAAAGAATCTTCAAACAGAATCCCTAACGGGGGTATGTGGTCGTGTGACTTGTCTCTAGACTATGGTCTGGGTTTTGAGTATATCTGGTTTGTTCTATATGTTCTTTAGACATATAATATGCATAGTTGACTGTACCATTACATTGTGTACTTCTTTGTGGTTTTCGGGGTCCTCTACTGAGTATTGTTATAGTCACCCCTGCACAGGCTTTGCCTGCACGTCTGGTGTCTTGTGCAGATGAGTAGCCTTTTGATAGAGTCCACGACGGACCAGGACAACACCGGGCTTTCTGAGTTCCCTCTAGGACGAGGTGTTCCTACGGCTACGAGCAGTAGTCCCAGTACCTTTTGTGCTTACAGGTTAGACTTTGTAGTTTTCAGACTCTTGTTTGTTTGTTTTTGGTGGGATTGTATTCTGGCCCAGTTTACTTTTTAGTACTCTAACTTTCATCATACTTTTTTTGTTGGGTTTAGTTGTATTCATGCATTTTGTTCCTTAGTGTTTTACATTTCATCATTTGTGGTCTTCGAGATGTGTGCCTATGTATAGGTACTTAGGCAATGCCTCCAATGTTAGTGATATGCCTACTCGATGCTAGTCACCAGCCCCTGGCCTGTTGGAGGCTGGCATGGAGAGACACGGCGTGGGGCCCACTGGAATAAGTCGTGACAGAGAGGTATCAGAGGTGGTCGATTCTACCTTAGGACCAAGAGTATGTGAGTTTGGTTTGGGGAACAATGTTAAGTGTTTTGAGTCTGGCTTTTAGGCCAGAGACTCCAGTGTTTGTGCGGCGGCCGATGTATCCATACACCAGGGCTCTGATAATCTGATTTCCAACTCAGTACACGAAAACACTATTTGTGGGGAAATAAAAAGGTACATGCATCATATAGGAATGGTTTGTGGTTTACATTTCCTTTGTGTTAGATATCCAGATATTCACTTTGACCATGGTACTTATTGTTTCCCTACAGGATGCCTCTGTGACACATACCCGCTAGGATTTAGCAGCACGATCATGAGGATGACCCCTCAGGGATGAGGCTTCGATATATGGACCAGTTCCATAGGCGTTTCCATTGGGTGGTGCACCTTCTATGCCACCACCAGTGGAGTAGCCAGTGGTACCTATAGTACCGACCGGCATGGAGCGCAGGCTTAGCGTGCTCCATGAGTTCTAGAGACAGAGACCGCTCAGGCTCCAAGGAGAGCCCGACCCTCAGGCGGCTGAGGACTAGCTTAAGGTAGTGACAAGAGTTTTCCATCTAGTGAGGACACCATCAGTCCAGATGGTGATCCTAGGAGTGACCCTTCTTCAAGGTTCGGCAGGACGATGGTGGAGTATGACCACACAGACTCATAAAGATGAGACTCTTTCATGGACGAAGTTTGAGAGACTCTTCATGGAGGAGTTCTCTCCGGTTACGTTGAGAGATGTGCGCATCCAGGAGATTCTTCAGCTCCAGCAGGGCAGTATGACAGTAGGTGACTATTCATCGAGGTTCCCCAACCACACTAGGTACTCAATGGATATGGTCAGGGATCAGTACTTCATAACTCAGACAATTGAGTGAGGTATATGATGAGATATCTGAGCTATTGTCGTGCCACTATGCATATAGACTTATGCTGGAGTGCTCGAGTGATCTTTGGTGGTCAAAAGATTCTTGGTAGAGCAGAGACAGCCACCGGCAGTCAGCAGTAGGAAGACTTGTGCGGAGACCTCGGAGGCAGGGATTTGGCATCAGACGTTGGGATCAGAATGTGAGAGACATCGGAGGAGGACCCAGGATAGGGGATCGATAGTATAGGGCTCTCATGCTGGATCCAGTTATCCTTGGGAGAAGTGATGCTACACATGCGACGTTGGGGGACATCTCGCTAGGGATTGCTCGACCCGTCGAGCTGCTGACATGGAAGCAGTTGATGGACCACCAATGCAGAGGTAGAGAATATACCAGGCAGACCCGCCAAGCAGCGGACGTGACCGTGGAGCAGGGAGAGCTATGGGTGGTGGCAGATGCTTCGACATACTTCCACCACCACCCCTAGGAGGTCCGCACCAGGCTCAGGGAGCTGGGAGACAGGGGTGGGGACAACTGCATGTGGTCGAGGCATATAACCAAGGGGATTGAGGGATGATTCGAGGTACGATATGTGTCTTTTCTACCTTAGCTTCTGTACTCATAGACACAGGTTCCAGTCATTCCCTTATAGCCACATGCCTTGTACAAAACCTCGAGATTCTGGTAGAACCTTTGACTTGATCCTTACGCTTGGAGACACCTACAGGAGGAGACTCGATGATCACACACCTTTGCAGATAGTGTGATCTTACCCTTGGAGGCACGATTTTTAGTTGAACCTCTTGGTGGAAGTGTCGAGGCCTTATGATGTCATTCTCAGTATGGATTGGTTATCTTCAGTCCTTGCCCAGATTGACAGTTTTAGGCGAAGAGTGCGGTGTGTCCACCGTGATGGAACGTGGTTTTCGTTTGTCGGAGAAAAGGAAACCCATGAAGCACAAAATAGACTCATGCATAGGAGGGTGCAACCGATTACTCATGATATGGATATACTTACCCTCAGAGCAATGCATGTTGTGAGATCTCAGTTCCCAGTGGTGGTGGAAAAGTATGAGGGTGTCTTTCCCGAAGGTGATCCAGGATTACCTCCCTGCCAGGAAATTGTCTTCTTCATCGACTTACACCCTGGGACGACACTGATTTCCTCATTGGCATATCAGATGGCTCCCATAGAGCTTCATGATCTAAGGGTGCAGTTGGAGGATTTGCATAGAAAGGGTTTCGTGAGAACCAGCATTTCACCCTGGGCGGCCCTAGTCTTATTTTCCAAAAGGAAGATAGAATTCTTAGATTGTGAGTTGATTACCTGTGCCTGAACTAGGTGATGATGAAGAACAAGTATCCACTGGCGAGAATCGATGACCTCTTTGATCAGCTAAGAGGGACACATGGGTTCTTGAAGGTTTTCCTTCAATCAAGCTATCACCAGCTATGAGTGCAGGATGAGGATATACTGAAGACGGATTTCAGATGCTGCTACGGTCACTAGGAGTACTTGGTGATTCCTTTTGGCTTGACGAACACCCCCGCAATGTTCATGGGACTTATGAACCAGATATTCCAGTCGTACATGGACCGGTTCGTAGTGGTCTTCATCGACGACATCCTCATGTACTCGGTGTCAGAGGAGGAGCACGTGAGACACCTGCGGATGGTTCTAGACGTACTTCAGGAGAACCAGCTTTATGGAAAGCTCTCAAAGTGTCAGTTCTGGATTCAGGAGGTCCACTTTCTGGGACATGTCATCTCATCAGATGGAGTAGCTATGGACCCAGCCAAGGTGGAGGCTGTGTTAGCATGGGAGCCTTCTCAGAGCGTGACGTAGGTGTGGAGATTCCTTGGGTTTGCAGGATATTACTGGAGATTCATTCCTGATTTCTCCTAGATATCAGCACCAATGAAGGCCTTGGCCAGGAAGAGGTTTCCCTTCATGTGGATGGAGAAGTTCCAGCAGGCTTTCGACCAGTTGAGGTAGAGTATGCTGAGCACCCCATTCTTGAGATTGCTGGAGGAGGGTGTCAAGAACGTAGTTTTCTACGATGCATCAGGGACTGGGCTCGGTTGTGTCCTTGTGTAGCTGCATGCAGTGATTGCTTATGGTTCGCGCCAGTTTAGGCCACATGAGCAGAACTATGAGACCCATGATCTTGAGTTGGCAGCGGTAGTCTTCACCTTAAATATGTGGTGACACTGCCTTATGGGCAAGCGATTTATTATCTACTCTGACCACAAGAGCCTCTAGTACATCTTCACACAGAAGGATCTGAATCTGAGGAAGAGGTATTGGCTAGAGTTCCTCTAAGACTATGATTTAGAGATCATATATACTCCTGGAAAGTGGAACAAGGTGGAAGATGCCCTTATCAGAAAGTGGAGCTCACAACTGTTGATTGAGGCGACATAGTAGTTAGTCGCGTTACAGATATCCTTCGTGGATGGAGATGATACATTTTACCTACAGTCGATGGTTGTCACCCCTCCACTCTTGCAGCGATTTAGGGAAGCACAGCTTGGGGATATCGACTGTGTGGCTTTACGTTCTCAGTTATCCACAGAACAGGCTCCTAATGGATATCCACAAGGTGGGGACCATGTACTTCTTTTTAGAGGATGCACTGTTGTTCTAGTGGAATTATAGAAGGTGGTCTAGTGTTAGTTTCATACATCCCCTTTTGTGGTACATCCCGGAGTGGAAAAAATGTACCAGGGTCTCTGACGATAGTTCTAGTGGTCAGGCATGAAGAAGGAAGTCAGAGAGTTCATTTCTCGATGCCTCACATGCCAGCAGGTGAAGGCTAAGCATCAGGTTCAAGCGGGATTAGCTCACCCTGGAAGTTCCAGAGTGGAAGTGGGATGGAATATCAATGTACTTCGTGATAGGCTTACCATGAACATCCAAGGGGCATGATTCCATCTTGGTGATCGTTGACCAACTCACCATGTCGGCCCACTTCTTAGCTATCAGGGATCAGAGTTCCATAGAGATCTTGGGACACCTCTACATGTGGGAGATAGTTCGGCTTCATGGAGTCCCCTCGACTATAGTCTCAGATCGAGATACCCGCTTCACATCCCGGTTGTGGAAGGGATTTCAGGAGGCTTTTGTGACTCATTTATGCTTGAGCACAGTGTTTCATCACTATACTGATGGTAAGATGGGGAGGACCATTCAAGTTCTGGAGGATATTTTACGAACTTGTATCTTGGACTTTGGTCATTGCTGGGAGGACCACCTACCACTGGTAGAGTTTGCGTACAATAGTAGCTACCACTCCACCATTAGTATGGCACCGTTCGAGGCCTTGTACGTGAGACCCTTTCGGTCACCAATTTGCTGGACCGACCCCGGATAGTCAGCACTCAGGGGTCCAGAGTTAGTGAGAGCTACCACAGAGAAGGTGAAGATCATCCGAGAGCGGATGAAGACTGCACAGAGCTGGCAGAAGTCTTATGCAGACAGACGACGAAGGCCTCTGGAGTTCGAAGAGGGAGACCATGTCTTTCTTTGTGTATCACCTTGATGAGGGTTACATAGATTTGTTCGAGGCGGAAGGCTATCTCTGAGGTTCATTGGACCTTTCCAGATTCTGTGCAGAGTTGGTGAGGTGGCGTACCACCTAGCTCTACCGCCTCAGTTGAATCAGGTACATGATGTCTTCCACATGTCGCGGCTGAGGAGTTATGTTCATGACCCATCACGAGTCAACGACTTGGGGGAGTTGTACATCGAGGATGGTGTGACCTTTGTTGAGTACACGGTGGATATCGAGGATCGGTAGGAGAGGATCCTTCTTGAGAGATCGATTCCCTTGGTTCGTGTCTGGTGGCAGCATGTGAATCTTCAGGAGAGCACATGGGAGTGGGAGCCTGAGATTCATGCCCAGTACCCACATCTTTTTGAGTAGCCCTTGTTTTGTCTTTTCAGGGACGTAAAGCCCCAAGGTGAGGAGAACAAAATGTCTTGGATTTTCCCATTTATTTTTTTTAATTATTATATGGAATTATAAAGAGACTGGGTGTGAAGAAGGCACATCATTCCGAGGTCCAGTGAGCCCGGAAAGGTGGTTTGAACTTTTTTTAAGTTAAGAGAGTCAGCGCTAGTGTGTGGTTGTGGAAGTTTACAAACGGATGCCTGGATAAAAAAATCGGAGCGTATTGTTGCGTTTGGGACGACGACTTTTCCTAAGAAAGAGCATATCCTTGACCGGTGCGGGTCGAGGGAAAAGTTTAATTTTCAGACGTTTCAGGTAAAATAAAATAAAATAAATCCAAAATGATAATTTTTTTAAGGGAGCATCTGCTGCAACATGGAAACGGCACAACGGTTTCCCTCAATTAATGACATATCATAATAAATCAAAAATGGCATGTTAGCATCATTAATACTTCCGCATAATTCAATTCCATCATGTATCCCTTTTTCTTGGGATAATCAAGTGATGATCGTTGGAAATTTTTGAGAGGAACCTCTGCAAAATCTGTGATGCGTTGGATATAATTCTCAGCGACGAACGAAGATGGATCGAAATCGAGAATCATTGTGCCAACATTGAAGGATCTCGACGACAACGGAAATGCTACACCTTCATCAACGATCGATTATTTCTAAAGGTCAGGGTTTGTTATTTCAATTTATTTTCCCTGTTTTTGAGTTTAAACGACGAATGCAGATCAACCACGGACATGTTGATCCGCGGATTCGTACATTGTTGCGGGAGGGATTTCTTTGGGATGATTTTGGGGAAATAATCAATTCTTTTATTTATTTTGATCTTTGATCCATTTAAACCTATTGACGGGAGAAGATCAACGCCATGACAAATGATGGTTGATTTTCGTTCCTCAATTTTGTTTATTGGATTTCCTCCCCCTTTTCTTTTCTCGCGCGTTCGTCACGTTCTTCGTGGGGTGATGAACAACAGATCGTTGTGCATCCGTTCTATAACAAAAAAGATCCCAAATCGAAGGTTTTCAACAAAATGACCTTGTGGATGTGCGGAGATGATGACGGACGACGAATCAGACTGGATCAGGAAAGGGCGTTCTTTGAGCGTTCATCGGGCGTGATGATCAAAGCACATTTTCTGGGCCGATCTGAGGTCCGAAAACATTGAAATCGGTTTCATAGTGATGGGGAGACCAAAACCAAAAGGTTTCGTGGAAATTGGATGGCCGGATCGATGAATGGATCATCACTGGAGGCGCGATGGTAGAGGTCCGCGTTTCTAGAAATTTCCAGAATACACGGCGAGTAATTCCGAAGAACATGCCGTGTAGTACTGGAGGTGGATGCTAGGGTTTCTGGTTCAGAGAGGAATAACATGGAATGTGACCCTGGTCACACGGTGTTTTGGACTTTCCCCGAAGCATGGAGTGTAATTTGGGTAGTACCCGGACACGGGATGATCTACATGGCTTCAGGCGACACGGTGTGTTCATCATGGCAGAGGCGGCAACGTGAAGCTCGGTGTGTATCTAGGGGATACACGAACATGGGATAAAGTACACGGGTTGATAGCCATGTATGACTACATGAACAGTGACATGAGGCCAACCCCAGTCACTTGGACATGGCGTGTATATTTTCTACATGTCGTGTACTATGTTTTCCTACATGACCAGCTTCACACACGGGCCATTATACATGGGCAGTACCCGGGGTCAGACAACACGACGTGTATTTTTCTACACGCTGTGTACTTTTTGGAAAATATCATGGTCCTCTTGTCCACCGTATCTTGGACATATTTCGTTTGGGATAGTGCCCCTTATTCTCATTCCCCTGAAGGTCAAACATCGTTTCCTTCTACCGGAGTGTGATCCCTTCAGCCGGACTTTCTGTGATAGAGTCTGCATCCCTCCGAGAGGCCCAAAGAGAGATCCTCTATCCATTCCGGACCCTAGGTAGAGACAGGAATCAATGTGACCAACTCTACCAGGCGTTGAACCTCTTCCTAGCTGGTGTATCATCTAACTGGTGAATCCGGTTGGGTCGCGGTATCCAACATGGCCCTGGCAGTGATCCTCATCTGTGTATTGTGGTCTTTCCCACTCAGGAGTGTGTCTCCCGTATTGAGTACTTCTATCTATCGTAACATTCCCACTCAGGAGTGTGTCTCCCGTAATGAGTGTATCTACCTCTTGTGACGGTTCCCGACAAACAGCACTTTCGGACGGACATCATCATAGCTATAAGACTCATGGAGCGTGTTCTCCCGGAGCGAGTGAATCATGGAATCTTCGAATAAAATCCCTAACGGGGGAATGCGGTCATGTCACTTGTCTGTAGACTACGGTCTGTGTTTTGAGTATATCAGGTTTATTTTATATGTTCTGTAGACATATACTGTGCATAGCTGACTGTACCTTTACTTTGTGTACTGCTTTGTGGTTTTCGGGGTCCTCTACTGAGTATTATTATACTCACCCCTGCACGGGCTTTGCCCACACATCTGGTGTCTTGTGCAGACGACTAGCATTTTGAAAGAGTCCAGGGCAGACCAGGGAAGGACTAAGATTTCTGAGTTCCCTCCACGCCGAGGTGTTCCTACATCTAAGAGCAGCAGTCCCAGTACATTTTGTGCTTATAGGATAGACTTTACAGTTTTTAGACTGTTGTTTGTTTGTTTTTGGTGGGCTTGTATTCTGTACAAGTTTACTTTTTAGTAATCTACCTTTTTTCATACTCTATTGGTTGGGTTTTGTTGTATGCATGCATTTTGTTCCTTAGTGTTTTACATTTCAGCATTTGTGGGCTTGGAGATGTGTGCATGTGTACAGGTACTTAGGAAATGCCTCCCATGTTAGTGATATGCCTACTCGGTGCTAGTCACCAGCCCCTGGCCTATTGGAGGTGGGCTTGGGGAGTACCAGCGCAGGCCCCACTGGGATGGGTCGTGACAAGAATTCTCTCATAGAGGTATTTATATTGTTTGATATATAAACACCCAATTTGGTGGTATAAAAAACTCCAAATGTATGGAGGTATTTATAATAAATGGAAAACATTCCTATGAGGGGACATGTCATACTAAAAAGCACCTCATATTTGGAGGTCTATGATACAAATGATAAATATCATAGTAGTGAGGTACATGATACTAATGGTCGGGATGCCATGCATTTTGTGTGGAGAATATTTTTGTTCCTTATAGATGAATGGTCCCACCAATTGCAATATTTTTATGGATTGTTTGATAATTTTTCAACATGGTCATGACTTTCAAATTATAGGGGGTCTACTTCCAAGAACCATAATATTAATTTGTGGATCATTCCCTAGTTTGTTGTTTTAGGATAGAGAATTCCTTGTGTTTTTTAAAGTATCTGATGATGTATCAAGCCCTTGAATCATTATCTATATACTAGGGTAGATCAGGCCCTAGGCCGATACATTTATGTTGAGGTGAAAGGATACTTGAATATTATTTTGCTTGGTATAGTCATCATGTAATACATTGAAACAATTCTATAATAGTTGACGCAAGTATGGTCAATTTGGGTAGTGGAATTGAGGATCATCAGTGGGTTTGTTTATATTTATATTTTCAGCAATTATTTATTCATTTAGAGCATGTCACATGAACATATCTCTTTATTTATGGGAGGTAGAGGACCACATTGGTGTTACACGAAAATATTTTCTACTCACACCCTTCATAAGACTTCATTTAACATGGTAGCCTGAGCATACTATCACATAGTTTTAGGTACAAGTTTTCTAGGAAACCAATGTTAGAAGGTCGGTCAGGATAACATGGATTTGTGTACTATAGATTGGGACACTAAGAGGCTTGTAATTGGGAGTAGGCAATCATTTAAATTTTTTTCAGTCTGTTTATAAAATTTTCCCAATGTGTGATTAATTGGGAATTCATACATGTATTCTCCATTTATGTTTGTTATAGTATTTTTAGATTATTTATTTTGTTTTTGTACATTGATTTGTATGTTTCATGGAAATTTTTTAATAATTTTCCCCTCTAATATAAGGGTATATTCTCCCCACAGTACTACGTTTGACCATCATTGCTAATTAGCAGCCTGCAGCATACTAGGAGGAGAATTTGAGTTCTTGTAATTCCACTGGTCTTGTTACTTTTTAATAATAAGTTAGTATAGGATGTTCTAATGTGGTATCAAAGTTTTAATTTGTTTTAATTTTTAGGATTTGGTTTCTAGGAAATATAGTGATGTTTTAGAGCATATGGTGGATATTGTGATATTGTGTCATAATCACCTTTTCTAGTATAAACTCCATGTTACCAAGGGATTATGATTGATAATCATGGTTTTCTCTTTTACAATTATGTGATTTTCAATTCTTGTGAAAGACATGATGATTGAGTTATTTAAATTATTTTTTATGTTGATCATAGAACATAGAGGAAAGATGAGTCTCATGCCTCATGAATAAGAATATATGATTATTTATATATATATATATATGCCATCTAGTGTGATTATTATAACTAAAAGCATCTGTTTGACTTCATAAAGTGTCAAAAACAACTCGAACGTTATTTTTCACATTAAATATTTTAGGGGAATTATACTTAGTTGGACCAACATAAATATATTTCTTTTTTATGTCAGATCATGTGGATCTCTGCTGAAATGTTTTTTATTAATAATGACATTATCCCTTGGTCTATAGGACATGTAGTGACCATAAAATGTCAATATATTCTTTGGATTACCTTGTGATAATCCCCTTTGGGGTCTTTATTATTTAGGGTCAGTTTTTTTAATGTGACTTTAACAACCTATATAGAATTAATTTTATATCATGGAATGAAATTATTTTTAACCAAACCATTTTGTTATGACATCCAAAGATTATCATGAAATTTCTTGGTTACGTATACATATGTTCCTTGGATGGATTATGATTCAAGATGGGGTATTCCTATATAAATATAATCTAAGAGTATTAGTACCCTAGTGGGATATTTTTTGGAAACCAAGATTGTAGATGGGTTTCCATGTGATATATATGGTTTATGTTTGTGATACTCAAGAGTGGGTGTTCTTGCATTCTAGTGCCAGTTTTATTGGGAATATTGTGTGGATGATTCACTATGGGTTGTGACCTACAGGGTATATGAATTATGGGATATTATAGAGAGCCTCGTTCTGGTTATTGGACATATAATCATAGTGATCATAGTTTTAGGCTTGATTTGGGATTTTTTTAGTTAACCTAAGGCAGGGGTTTAACTCTTAATGTGAGTTCCCTTGTAACTGGAAGGATGGGTGAATGATTTTTTTGAGATCAAGAAGGTGATGTGTAACTGGATATAAGTTAATGGCTTGTTGGTTCCTAAGAGGATCATGAATTTTAAATCTCCTTGAGTGTAGGTGATTTTGTTCCAATGTATTATTTTTATCGGATAAAATGAAAGAATACTAGACCGTGTTGTATTTGTAAATACTTATAATTGTACGGTTAGAGAAATTATAGAATCTTGAGATATAATAATGATTTTAGTTGGTGGAATGTTCTCTTCTAGACCATGTAAATAGTGTACTATCCAATTTTGAAGATTAATGTGTATGATACATCCAGTTAGATAGATTTGACATGTGAAAAAGGAATTGTCTGCAATCAAGTGGTGATCTACGGAATAAGTGACATTTTAGGCTTTATAGTGGAGCATAGAGGATACCTCATTCTTAATGGGATTGGAATGTCATGAATCACGATCATCCATTTTTTTGATCTTTTTTAGACTCATAATTTTGTGGGTTTGGATGCATTGGTCACATGATATTATGTGGTGCTAATATTTTAATGAATGAAAGAGATGTTTTAGTTACATGTGGTACTAGTGGTGTTATGAATTTATGATAGTCTTGATAAGGTAGGGGGTCAATGAATCTAATGAGTTATTTTTGAGACATGTATATTAAGAATTAAAATGTGATTAGTTATTCATCCCTTATACTGATGATGATGTTGTGAGAGGAATGGTGTTACGGTCTGACACTGATGAACCTCTCTCGGGGGAGCAACACACATGCTTTGATGATGGATATGAATGATGTTTTCCTTGAGGATGGATATAATTATATCATATTGGGGGGTAATAGACCATTGACAATTGGAGTTATCAAACATCATTATGAATGTGGTTTTGCAGGATGTTTCGGGTGAAATTATTATGATCCCAGAATAGGTTGTATATCGATGTATTATTTTAGTGCTTGTGATAGAGTGTGTTTGGTATCATTTTTCCATTGTGGTCAATGATGGATGAAATGTGGTATTTGGGGGTCATAACTAGATCTATAAGAGTCAAGAGAAGTATTTTCCATGAGTATTAACCTAATATCAGTCATGAGGGTATGATAATCGTAGTAGAAGGGTCATTGATGTGTATGACTAGTTAGTGAATTTTTTTAAAGCACTAGAGGTCTTGTTTGTAGTGAGTCTGACTAGATTTAGATTTTTTTTGGAATAACAGATAAAAATAGTATAGGTGATGTTAGACCAATATTAACCATAGACATCAGTATTGGGTTGTTTTTTGAGGGTTTGAATATGATCATGCTCGAGTAATGTTGGATCTTGTAACGTGGTAGAGCATGAAGACTAGTTTTTTACAATTGAGGATTAAATTATAGAATTTCACCAAGTTTATTTCATTGGATATAATGATAAAATATTTTCAATTATATATAGCCTCTATGATTTAATGAATTGTGATTGGGTATTTTGGTGCTGCATTGGTGTCTTAAGTTTAGCGTTATGAGATGTATCAACTAGGGGAGATTAGATTTCTATTCAAATGGGTAGTTGGATACAGTAGGATATAAACTACCTATTTCACATTTTATTGGGTATGATACTCATGTTTCAGATTATTCTAGATATTTCTGGGGAAATATGGTGTGATTGGGCATTGGTTGTGGACTATGATAACTCTTAAACATCATTATTGATTTTGGGGATGAGGATGGTACCATTTTTTACAAGGCTTCTCATTCTAAATATGATTTAGTAATATGGAATATAAAACATTCATTTTTGAGAATGTTAGAGAGGAGTTGGGGTAGATAACCATTTTGGTGGAAGGGATTTTGGTTTGGAACAATATTTCTAGAGTTATGACTTATAGTGTGGAGCATTGTAAACTAGATTTACAAACATATGATGAAATATTGATTATCTTGAAATAAAAATTTTATATAATGAACTATATTAGTGTTTATATAATGAAACAATGTAATGGAATTATTTTTATTAGTATGAGTGCTTTATGTTTAAATATGGGATGTTAGAGCATGTTCATAGTTTCGAGATGGAACACATCCATTTGAATTGGAATTTTTAATCAATATTGGTCGAATGATATAGTTTTATGACAACTCAGGCTTCTCAATGAAGGGATGTGTTTTGGTTGGGAGGTTATAAGAACCTACATCCATACATATCTTTATTTATAGTTATGATTTTAATGTTTTGGTTGGACAAGGGCCTATATTTTGAAAATGAATTTTGAATGGAAATCTAATGGTCCATAAACCTTGAAATATTAATGTGGACATGGGAGGAGGATCAGATTTGTTTTGGTTGGGATGGATGTGCTCTATAAAAGGTATGAGGGAATTGGGGAATCATCTGTACCCATCAATTAGTTGGTGTAGTAGACCGAATCCCATTCCCTACCTATAGCCACTATCATTAGAGTGTCCAAGCACAAGCTATTAGGTAACGATTTTAAAGGGATAGAATTACCATTCATCACAATCATGATTTTATGAAGGATTCCATATTTTCCCACTATTTTTTATGAATGAACCCCAATTAGGATCTCCACATTCCCCTTAAATCACCTTTATTGGGGGTGAGTTTCAGCTCTGATATTCAATAATTTGATGTATTTGAGAGAATTTTCCATCAAATAATGGATTATTCATCCTAAAATGATGTAGCTTCAATGTATCTTACTTGAGGGATGTCCTATAATATCATTGTTATGACTTTTCTCAGGGATTTGATGAAGGATAGGAGGTGTTTCATTTTTTATTACCAAATCTGTTAAGGAATCAATGATCCTAGGACACCGACAAAGCTAATTGGAAATATGAAAATTTAATACAATGTTTCATAATTAATTAAAAATTATTTATTTTATTATTTTTGGTTTTTTCTGAGAGTTATGAACTGGGGTGGTGATCCAATCTTAGGTTAGACCTTGGAAAAGTCTTAGAGAGCCTAGGAAATGCAGTCAGATTAGGGAATCAAATTGAAAATCATCAAAATGAGTTTGGTTGTATTATTTCTGGATTTTTGGATATATGTACGATTTGTATGTGCCTATGTATTTATGGGTTATCCACTAAGGTGAAATAATCTTTTTTAAATGAATTAATTAATTAACTAATGATATTCTAAATTAAATTAAATTTTCAAACATACATGAGAATGGAAAAAAAAGGAAAAAAAATTACTAGGAAACCACATTCCAAATTCACTAGCCCTAATCCTTTGACATTGATGGTATAGGATTCTATTAATAGTATGAATTAAAACTTGAGACCCTAGAGGGTCATTTAATGGTTTTATAGAATTATGTGACCTTTTCATTTCTGCTTTGATAGACCCATGAGGGGTGGTGAGTGATGATATTGTTTGATTATCCAGAGTTCCCTTGATTATATGAGGATAATCTTGATAATTGAATCCTTTCAGAGATTAATTTAAAATTAACAACAACGAATGTACTTAGGAATATAGGGTAGGAGTATTTGTCATTCCCATATAGGTGTGATGAGTGTTATGTTTTAAATGGCCTAGTTTTTGGACATATGTAACATTAATGATACCTTAAAGTCATTCGGTTCTTTATGATGAATATAGGGTGGATGTACCTTCCACTTTTAATTTCATTCAGTTGTGGGATGGGTGTCTTTAAATCTCTATTATGATTATTTTAGAAAATCACCCATGATACTCAAAGGTCCATGTTATAACTATATAATATAGAGTAATAAATGAAATGAAATGATTCAAAGAGATAGGAGATCTGAGGATAATATATATACTCTGGTAATTTCCTATTAATTTTATATCAACTCAGGGATGGGTTTCCATAGAGTTAGAACTTTTTTCATTATTATATGGTTGTAATTTTATCATTTAAATGGAAAATATTATTGGTTGTGTTTCTATTATTTTATAGTAAAACAACCTATGGGGAGGGAAAGAAAACTCCCATAGTAAGGAGGTCATTATTATAGATTGAAAAATCTTCTAGGAGGGATGAATATGATGACAATGTTAGTTCCCCTAGTAGGGGGTCTGTGATATTAAACAAAAGTCCACTATCAAGTAGGTTTATAATACTACTGGTGGGGTTGTCATAGATTTGGAGGTAGTATTAAATTATTTCCTAGAAAATGCTAGTTCATCCCAGGTGCTATCTATTGGGGGCTTATGTGGTCTTTGATGGGTGTGGTCATTTCATCCTCATTGTAATTCATGTGCTATCTAGAAACCTTTTATAATAGTATGGTTCATTATCTAGGTTTTTAGGGATGGATCATTCCCAATGCCATTATAATATATGTTGTGGTGTATCAAGCCCCTATATTGTTATTTGTATACCAAGGAGGTTCAGGCCTTATGTCCTTCCCAATATACCGGGGTGGAAATACCCTAGTTCTTTACTATGGTTGGTACAGTCATAATTATGTTCATAGATATACCTCTTCACAGGTTGAAGCAGGTACGTTTGATCAGGGTCACAGACATGAGGAGTGATGGTGGGATTTTTTACTTATTTTTTAAGTTGTTATTTATTTATTCAGAGAATCTCACAATTACATATCACTACATTTCCAATATGTATTAGACCTCAATATTGGTTTCCTCCCATGTTTTATACCCACACCTTTCTAGGGAAACTATTGTACTTGGGTAGCCAAGCAGACTCTCACATAGTTGGAGGCACATGTTAGGTAGAGGCCCAAATTTGCAAGGATGAGTTGCACATCACAGATATGTGTACTAGATATTAGGATGAGGTTAGTCTTTGAAATATGAGTAAGGATTATTTTTTATTTTATTTATTTTTTCATTATGTTTATGATATTTTCCTAGTGGGGGATTATTTGGGAATTCCTACCTGTATGCTCCATTTCATTTTTTTATAATAGTCCCAATTTGTTTATCAATTTTGGTACAATGATCTAAATTTTTATTGGTTATTTTATTGTAATTTAACTCTCTAAAATGGGGTATAGTCACCCCATTATACTACATTAGAGACCTGATTAAAATCATTATCCACTTGTGTATGTGGTGGGGCACCTGATGGCTTGTAGATTAATTAGTCTTGTTACTATTCATAATGATATATGTTGGGACATTACAAGTGTCAATAATGTTGAAAGGTGTTGGAATGTTCTTGTGGGATGTGTATGTATCGATAAAATCCCATGATAGTCTCTTTTAGAAAATCTTTTTGGAGATTTACTTTAATTAGGATTATCATAAAACATTTTATCAAATTAATGATTGGTATTTCATGAATTTAAGAATGTTTTATATGTTATTGATGGAATATTTTTCTAAATTCAATAATAAATTTTTCCCAAATTATAATATAAAACCTAGAGAGACAGATTAGATACATGTTAAATTCTTTCATGTTTCTAATCAAATTGGGAATGTATAAAATGATGTTATTAGAGAGGTGTGGACATGGATTAAAATAGTAATGAATGATTTTCCATCACTGTGAGGTTATTGAAGTAGGGAATAAAGTGTTTATAATTGGAATAATTATAATACAATCCAAGATACTGTCAAATAGGGTAGTCGAGATACATTTATTATTCCCCCACTACCTAGAAGTATTTCAATGTTATAGGTACGGTTGACCACCTTATATATGGTTGATGTGACATACATACTATATAAGGGGTACATGTGCGATAAAATGGGTCACATGTAGCATTATTATTGGTTATATTCATAGATAGTTGGAGGGTAGAGGTTTAATATTTTGGTCGTAATGGAATTCTCAGGAGTGGGGTAATTTGAGATTCTCAATAAATATGTTTTTTTTAAATTATATTTTAAAACACATAAATTTAAAAATAGAATAGTTAACAAATATAGTAGGTATATATATAATTTGACATATTCAAAAATCTCAAATTTTTTATCAATACTTTGTCAAAAGAACTAAAAATATTTAATCTTTGAAACCATTCTACTAAGATATATATATATATATATAACACTAATAAATACAATATATCATATTTTTCTTTTGTGAAATCTATTTCAAAATACTAATTGAAGAATTTTTAGAATATGTTAATAATTAAGCTAATAGTATAATTTCAAAATAGGTGATTTAGTTCCAAGATGGAACCTAGTCCTCTCCACTTGGTTGTAAAATATTTTCATGTAATTTTATTATAACTAAATAGATCCATAATTTGATCAAGTGTACCGATCCATAACGAAGATTAAGTTATGGGAAGACAACTAAAAATAGGTAGTCTATGCTATATCAGGCCTCTAATGAAATTACTCATGCGATATAAAAGTAAAGATAAAGAAACAATTAGTACCTGAGAACTATTATCTGAAAAAAGTTAATATTCTAACAATGTATGAATAAAATTCAAGCACAATGGCAATAGTTTTCGTCACCTTCAGTGAAATATATAGGAAAAGAGACTCTCTCATCATCATGGATGGCACCATGCTCAATGGTCTTAATCCAAATTGAGTTAAAATCATTAAACGAGGCTTAGTTAAAAATAGATCTAGTTCTATCCTCAACTACCTTCATGTTCAGATTACCACTACATGGTATATTTCTAAAAATAATCATAAAATATGGGCCTTGATCATCAATTTGAAGGACATATTTTTTTCATGGATAGAAGGGAATAAAACTATAGATTTGCATTCAAAGAGGGCTACTCAGGAGGGAATATTTAGATCTGTTACATGCATCGGTCCCCTTACCCCTCATTTCTTAAATCTTAGAAAAGGATATTCTCTTGGGAGACATCACTATAGACCCATGTGATCCTTGATCCCCCTTTTCTCATTAATAAAAATTATTATGTTTAGTGGTGAAAAAAAGATATATATATTTATAAATATAAATTATAAATTTAATGTAGCACTTCAAGGATCATGTTTAGTTGATCAGTAACTTTTTCACTCTTTATTTGATCACCCAAAATAATTGAGATATTCTATAGATGATTCGTCCTCCTATTAGTGTTTACAATTTCTTATAATAAAAAATGTATCATGGTGTGAATAAGATAGTGTATGAAATTTGAAGAAAATATGGTTATCAATCATTCCCATGTGATATTAACATTAATTTGTAGAGGTCCATTCTCTATGTATTCACTAGAATATTATCATCAAATATCCTTGAAATGAAAAATCTTAAAATAATATGATAAATTCATCAAATCCCATAAAATATATCCACTATAGCTTTGTAAAAACAAGCCAATATTCACCGTCAATCCAAATCGTTGTCGATAACATTTAGTATATTTCTCATGTATTACTGTCAATTAAATTCACGGTAGGTCCTTTCATTATTATAGATGATTTAGGGCATCAATCATATGGTTGATTTATGTAATCATGTTGTCACTCCAAGAATTCATCAAATTTTCTACCATTATTAGTTAATATTTTTAGTCTTTTTGATCTTCTTTATTTGGTCAATTATTTTCTTCATGCAGTTGAATCAATACAAAGAAAATTTTCAACATTATCAGAAATAGTGGATTTTTGACTCGAATGGTGAAATTTCTATCCTCATGTGGTCTATATTCAACCACAAAATCGATCACTGTAAAAATATTGATGATCTGACAGTTTGGTATTATTTCTCCACAGTAGATCACGTTTTTATAAGATCAATATAAAATAACTTATCATCAATTTCATACATAAAATATTCTTCATATGAAAAAACATTATTTCATAAAACATATTATTCATTATAATAGCAATAATTATGATTTTCAATCCTTAAAATAAGTTTTTCAGGATTAAGAAACCAATCTCTCATTTTGGTAGATTTTAAATCTTAGTGGGAATATTTTCTAATTAACTAAATAATTACACTAAATTTAAATCAATATTACTATATGATTAAGTAATCAAGGGACTAACATATATATTCTCCCCTATTTAGGTTGATCACAAATTTACTAAAATAATTACAGTGAAAAAAGAATATATATATATATGTATATGTATATGTACATGTTGAAATGAATTACACGAGTATTGGAAATAAATAATAAATAACATAAAATAATACATTAAAAATAGAAAAAAATATATTCAATATGTTTATAAATATATTGATTTCCTTGATAGGAACTCTAATTCAAATAATAGTTATCATACCTTGTATATTTGGTATTTATAGGTTTTTTTATTTTCCTAAGATGTATATGGATTTGGTTAGGGAATATCATCAGAAGGTTACTCGATGACTATAATATGAGAAATAAGTATAATATTCTTTACAACTCGAGTGTGTAAATATCCAAAAGGTATAGAGGTAGGTATTGGTGAAATGAATGTATTAGGTTATGTATGAGGACTAAAATGAGTTACATATGGAATCACCGCAAAGGTACTGGAAATATATAAATAGGGTTCCATCAACTATGTAGTGACACATAATTCCAGAGATTCATGCTTCATACGATCTAAATACTAATTCTATTCCATCATAAAAATCACTAACGGGGTGCAAACACATTCATCATTTTTACCAAAGTCTACAAGGATCTTGTCACATGTGACATTTTGGGAACACCATCCAAATTATAAAATAAGTAATTCAAATCATCTATTGTGAAAATAATTTTCAAATAAAACTCAATAGACTTAGTGATTGTTTCTATATCATTTAATATCAATTTAGCATCACCCCATAACAAACCCAAAATCATCATCCTAGTGTCATATATATATTAAATAATATTTCATGTCTCTAAAAAACAATCAATATATTAATGAAATCATAACTTATAACCAACCTTGTAAAACATTCATCAATAAATGTAGTAATAAGTGGTGCAGGTGTAAAAGTGGTAAATTAAATGGGAGGTGATACTGATGTAGTGGTATGTGAAAACTGACTAAGATATCTATGATTTTTTCTCCTTATGAAATCAGGAAAATATTATTGAATACCCATCATTTTTTAATTCATCCTCTTAATTTATTTTTCCTTTAAATATGTGATAAAATCTATATTTGCATGTACTAAACAATCAATGTAATGGAAGTGGATATACCATCTACTATAATTGTCTCAAAGCTTGTGACAAATAAAAAAAATAACTTCATTATACTTAACATATATATTTTAAACTCAATAAAATAATTTTTTAAAAATATAATATATAGAAAAATGGGGAGGTGGATCATGATTAAGATTTGGATTTCAACTTCATTATGATTTAATAACTTGGAATTCATCTAATAAAGATGTATTTTATTTTACATAGAATAATCATACATTGGTCCACCATATCCATGTTCAAAAATTCTAACTAGTTCCAATTCAAAAAACATTATAGGAGTTAGACATAAGGTATCACATAAATGATTTTCTATAGAATGAACCAATTGTTGTTATTGTTAAAATCTCATAGATCGCTGAGTAGGATTCATAATAATTTATACAATAAAAATATTATAAAATTCATATACTTCAATTACTATCTGTGAAAATAGATATTATTTCCACCATGCAATTTTGGGGTGCCTCAACCATCACGATTATCATCACACTCATAATTAAATTTTTTGATACTAATAAAAAATCTAGGTTACTTATCAAGCATAGAATGTAATGTTTCCCAAAATGGATATACATTTTTATCATGCACTAGTAGAGTCTCCCTAAAATCAGAATCAAATTTTTATATAATAAATGGAATATAATTATCAGTAGATTCATGCTACTTAAATTGAAAATATAAAACTTCATCAGGTTAAATACAAAGGTTAAAATTTTCCTTTGAACACAAAGAATCCTTCAAAAGATTATATATTTATATACTTATTCTCAATATCATCTAACAATGTTTTCCTCTGAGTATTATAGTTTAATTTCATCGTTTTATAGATAATATAGTTGAGAAACACTCCACATAAAGATTCTAACTAATCATCCCCTTGATGAATGAGGCCATTTAATCAAATAAAATACAAATCAATATATGGAGAGGAATAGAGTTGAATCAATAAGAGATCATACAAACGTCTTCCATATACCTCATTAGAAATATGGTCTAACATAACTTTACACCATTACTCAAAATATATATTATGAAATGATCATAGTTCCTCTTAATGTTAAATTTATCCACCATTATGAATATAAAGTATCTTATAATCATGATTACTATTCCATATTATCCATTTAGATCAATGGTATTTAGTCTCTAAGGTTTTTTATTCCCTTTTAACTCCTTAAAATATTTCTCAAATTCAATACTGAAATTAATAACCAGAAAAAAAAACATTTTTATTCCTCAAATACAACATTATGAGATGATCTTAAACATATTCCCTATTGATTCAAAAAACCAAAATATTTTCCATTTATAGTGGTCTAAATGAAATATTTTATTTTATTATCTTCTACCACAGATTTCAAATAAAAATATTTATATAACCTCATATAGAATTATCATATACTTTCATTAAGAAATTTTTTATGTCCCTGTAGATGAATATATTTCCATACCAAATATCTTTTCAAAATTATCCACTATACATCAATATATTTATCAGGAATTCCAAAACATTACAAGAGATGTAGTTTTTTAGGCTCCTCAAATTCACTCAAAATATATTTTTCTTTTCTTTATAAAAGGTTATGCATCTCAAGGAGTGAAATCTAAATAAATTTTAGAAACAACATTCTTGTAGAGGTTTGAGAGGCTCCAAGGTATGGGGATTCATAGAAACATTTTTTAATTCATTCTTGGGTGTATTTTACTCTGTTAGGTAATGTAAATGAAAATGAAATAAATAAAATGAAAATTATAAAATTATAATATTCAAATATTCAGATAGACAGTTGTGGTATTGTGAATAACTTTTTGGCTTTTCCCACAATCAGTCAGGATAGTCCTGGTAGGCTAACCTACTGCTTGACCCATTTATGGATGCATGACCATTCATAAAAAATAGACATAATACATTAATGATATCCAAATAGTTGGATAACTATGACATCTTGTAACCTATAGAACTATATTACTACTTGATACAGGATTAAATATGAAATATCTATCAATAATGGTTTAAAATACATAATTCATTTCTAATACAATTTAGTATCACTATAATAATAGAATTATTTTCGATATTAGCAAGATATTATTCAATATAAATAAATTCAAGAGTGATATATTATTTTTGAAAATTACCCCACAAAAAGTGATGTCCCATATCAATCTGGTTTGTCCAAGAGTGAGAAATAGGATCATTAGAAATATTAATACCATGTTAATAACCAAAACAATTTTGTTTAATTTTTAATTTAAATCCTTACTATAGTTTTATGAATATCATAAATATAATAATTTAATTAAAAAATCTGGATGTTATGTACTCAAAATCAATAGAACACAATGAAACTAAATTTCCTTTTTTTCGAAAACATTTTACTTGAAAGTTTTCTAAAAAGTTACTTTTTTTATTTTCATTTTCTGACCAAACATACAACCACACAAATATACACCATATTGTCCAAATAACTCAAATTATTTTCCTATGGAGTATAATAAAACAAAATTAAATATAATCTAGGGGAATATAAATATTCTCTTATAAAAATTTAAATGAGATTTCATGGGGTTTTCTTAAAAATGAGAACATATAACCACAATAAACATAATTTTAATCTGAATGGAAGCTATGTATAGAAAACTACCAATCATTCATCTATAAAAAATTTGGTAAACTAGTTACTAAATTTAATCAATGTATTGTTTACACAAAGAACTTATGAGAGTATAACATCCTTTAGTGTCATACAGAACAATATGTTTTAAAAATATCTCTTTTGTATTTTCATTGATTTAATATAATTCCTTATTTATTTTACCAAAATATGAAATATATGAAAGCTAATATACTTACTCATTAATCTCATCTCAAAATCCTTTTTCATAAGATTAAAAAAAATACCCAAATTGGTTTTAGGTTAACTAAATATAATATCATCAACATGGATTTTCACAACAAAAACATCTTTTGAAATAATTTTTTTAAATATAATTGGAATAGCTATAACGTTTTAAGAAACAATTGATATCAATAAATATAAAATCCTATAATATCAATATCTTTGTTCCTATTTTAAACAATAATGTTCTAGAGAATGTTTAAAAACATAATTTGGATAATGAGGATTTTAAAACCCAAGGGGATACTCAAAAAATAACATCTTAAATAATATATCCATTTCATAATTAAATTATAAAAACCTTTTTATATTGTTTGATATTAAGATGTGTATCATATGATATTAGTATTCAAAAGGATTCAAGTCGTGCTACAAGTGAAATGGCCTCTTAATAATAAATTCTTTCATATTTACTATAAACTTGGGAATGAAATCTATATTTTTTTCTATCTATTTTTCCTAATCCATCAACAATGTTTTTAAACATCCAATTAGTAAAATTGAATTATAGTATTCAGGTTACAAAAATAATTCTCACACAATGTATCATAAAACTGATTCGATTCTTCTTTAATTGACATTAACCACTTTTTTCATTAATTGATTCAATAATGTTCTTAGGATCCAACTAATATAAGTAGGTTTGATGTTCAACATTGATTTTAAGATTTTTTCTAGTTTGAATATCCATTTTAATATCAACTATATAAGTAACTAAAATGACAGTTCATGTGGGTCTTAATGGTTCTAAGTAATTTAGTTCATGATTATTCTATGTTTTCATCATGGTTAGGGTGATATGTTTGGTCTCATCTAGAGGATTTGACATAAAAATCAAAAACAAAGTCAAAGGTATTATTTATATTAAAATGTCACATATAATCCTAATGGTTTATAAATATATTTTGTGTTCATGTGTATTTTTCGAATCAATTTTTTCATGAATAGATTCATCCAAAATGTTGATTATTTATTAAAGGATCAATAATAATTTTTGGTGGCTGAATAAATAATAGAAACTTATTCATTACACTTTTCCCAAATTTTACCAAAATATAGTTTTTATTAATAATATAGGATATATAATAAAAAACTATAATGCAATTGACCTCCAGTTATATACCATTCCCAAATTCATTATGATTGTTTTTTAAGATATATATCATCAAATTCCTATTAATTATAGAACAAGTTTCACTCACAACTTCTGTATAAAAATTAACATGTAATTTATATTCAGTAAACATTGTCTAATAAAATTCATGTGGAGTTCTATTTCTAATTTCAATAATCCCATTTGTTTGTAGTGTTTGAGGTGCCAGGAAATTTTATATATATCCATGTTGTGACTATAGAATCTCAAAAATATTAATTCTTAAATTTGGTGACGTGATCACATCATATGATCAAAATGGTATTTCTAATAATGTTCTATACATTTTTTTTGAAATTTTGATAAATATAAACTATATTGAATTTTTTGATGATTTTTTCCACATTTTTTTCAATCATTGTCTTTTGTGAAATGAATTTTGGGTATATCCTTGTCTATCATTTTTATAGCCAGCTTATTAATTGAGTGAAAATTTCTGGGACTAGTTGTCATATTACATACCCAAAATTCTCTATTAAATTTACTTAATCATGAAATATTTTCAGAAAAAAAAGAATCAAAATTTTTAGAAATGTTATCATGCATCAATGTGGTAAAAAATAAATCAATCTCAGTACCAATAAATTTGTAATTGTTATTTTCACATTTATCATGATGGATAATGACACATTATTGAGAAAAAAAAGAAATTTATATTTTATAACCATAAAATATAAAAATTTATAAATTTAAAAATTTTCATAGTTATCAATTTATCCAATGAAAATTATTTTTATTTAACCATTTTCACCCAATATAGAATGAACCCAATAATGTTTACAAAAGTTTTGAAGCTTGAGTAGTATCTATTCATATTTCTAGAACATAAGATTTCAATACACGATAGTATTTTACTAGATCACTTCAATAAATTTTCCTATAATGAAATATCCAAGCCAATTTTTTGGTACCCAAAAAAAATTGTGTCTAATAAAGATATAAAATAAATGTTTGGTTTTCCATATTTTCATAAAAAAATTTCAAAAAGAAAAATTAGTTTTTTTGAGTAAAATGAATTTTTAGGTTCAAATAAGGTTTCCTCATGCCCAAAAGATTTTAATCATTTAAAAATAATGTTTCTATAAAAATAAAAAATCAATTATTATATTACATCCTTTAATCTCTAGAGTAGTGTCATATACCATATCATTATTTATGTCATTTTTTATTACCCAACATCATATTCAGGTTATGTGTTACACTTGTTAATTGTTTTATATCATTCCTACGTTGTCCATTTCCAAATTTTAGCTCATTTATTTATTTTATCAAGTTATAATTTTTATCTATTTCAATATAAGGATGAATTTATGAATAAATAATAAAATAGGAAACTTCATAATATTATTATATTTACCCTTATATTCATTCATAGATTCATCAATTGTAGATATGTAATCTTCTAATTACTAACAAATAATTTTAAATTCATCATGAAAATAATTATTAGAAGGAGTAGAAGTAGCGTGTTCCTTAGTTAAAATGCCCAAAACAAAAAAACAATCTTAATAAAAAGTATATACGTTGTCTAAATCATTATATCTTTCCATTAGATCACTCTTGTTTATCTTGATCCCCTTATTTAGTTTTTTCTTTTTATCCCCATAGTAATTTTTTCGTTATCTTATGGAATTCAGCCTTGATGCGTAACATTATTTTTTAATCAGATCATATTACTTCTCTTGATGTGTATTATTTTTTCAAATTTCCCTTATTATCATTTTTTATTTATAATTTGATCTTTTGAAAAGATTTTTCTTCTTCTAAAATTTCATAAATCTTCTAGACATGTGATCCATTTCTTAATCACTTTCAAAACATGATTCACTTAAAATTAGGCTTTCATTCCGGATTACTTCCTTTTATTTAGAATTATTTTTCATTAATGTAATAGATTTTTTATTTTTCTCAACATCATCAATTAACCAATTATCTACTAGAATTGAATCTTGTGTATGACACATTATTCATTCCTTTAAACTATTGTTTCTATCTCTCTATCTGGTAAAAATCTAAAAATTAATGTAAACATGTTTTCTAATCCATTGGTTTTTCATTAAAATTAATAAATTATTGATATCATCAAACATGAAATACATTTCATATATTGAATCATCAAGTATCAATTTTTAATAATAATAATTGGTAGTATATTTTTTCAAATACATTTCATTCACTTTTGTTGTTACTTTATAATAAATAAATAATGTATATCAGATTTGATAAGTACTATCACATACTGACATACAATTAAATTCATAATCACCTGAGGAACCAAATAACATATTCATATCGTTATAACTAAAACAAAATATTTATTCTATTTCATTTATACATTCATTCCTATGTGGTTTGTGTTTTTCATATTTTTCGTCAATTTTACCAGAAGTATCAAAGCCCATTGTTTCCAAAAAAAATTCATTTTTTCTATTTAGATTAATTTTTCCCATTATATAAACGATTTTTATTTTTAACATGTACATTAAGTCTATAAAAACCTTATAGAGAAAATATTAAAAACATAATAAAATAATATCATTCATTCATGAATTGATCAGTGACTAAGGAAATTAACAACTGAAAATATGTATAAATAGAGATAAATTAAAAGAACATACTTGAATACAAGATGTTATACTGAGTGGAATGATCTATAGAAAGTTGAATTGATATTCTCAATTAAAATGTTCTTTTGTTAAATCCAACTCAATTGAAAAACATCCAAGCTAGAAAATATATTAGGTATATATAATTTGATTCTTTAAAAATTATCAAATCAATTGACCAATACATAGTTAAAAAATGAAAATATTTTAACATTGAAATTATTCTACTCATACTAAATTATATATATATATATATATATATCATTGGTAAATTCTATTTTTTTGATATTGTTTTTAGAAACAATGTGATAGTCTCAAATACATTGGATCACCCAAAGGGGTGAATCATTGATGATTATTACGTTAAAAGTTATTTCCATTTTAAACCAACTATTTGAACATATTAATGTTATAAATGTACTCAATTATATCACAAAAACAATACTTTATGTGAAGTAATAAAAAATTTGTATGTCACAATGTTTACATGGTCCAGTTGAAAGTCATTTTCTGTTTCATGTTCATTATTCTCCCCCACATGGATTCACCAATATCTCCAATCATCAACATTATACACAAATCCTATTGTTCTCAATGAACATCCACTAAACCCCCAACACACCTTATCATAGTTAGAAATATGTACTTCTAATCATTGGTTACATTCTCATCATTTGGAAGTGAAATCTCATTCTACGATGCTAAAATAAAAGGTTTTATTATGT
Organism: Viscum album; assembly: GCA_963277665.1. Lineage (NCBI taxonomy): Eukaryota > Viridiplantae > Streptophyta > Magnoliopsida > Santalales > Viscaceae > Viscum > Viscum album. Next base: position 809,439,664 of record OY728122.1, on the reverse strand, counting down.
ACTCCCTAAAGAGAATTAGATGGCATGATCATCTTAAGACTCCTTCCAAATCCAAATGATCTATATCTTCATTGAATTCACAAATTCTAATGTTCACAAAAGATCTATTTTTCATTTGATGGTATTCTTCTTCATCCCATTTTCTCTCCATAATATAGATTTGTATTGGTTTATCATAAATATCCTTCATAGATATTGAATGTTTTATAAATCTTCATGCTCAGGTCATATTTTTCACTTACATATTTATATATAGAAATGTTTATCATACCTATATTTCATTTGAATTTGGAAAATCCATAATATTTATTACCAGGTGTGGTCTTCCTTTGGATCTCATTTTATTTCCCATTAAAAACATTGTTTTCTATTTCAAAATGACTTGAGTATTTCGTTCAATAAAATCTTTCAAAAATATAAAACTTTAAACTAATTTTAAATATATATGTTTATGGCCTCATACGTCTATTCCATTTAGACCATCATTATTTTAGGTGTAGTGATTATGTTAGTTTTTCATCATATTTGTAGAAATCTCAAATTCTATAGTCCATAAATACTTAAAATATATATTTTACACTTATCCAAAGTCTTATTCTCCTTCTTAAATACTTATAATTATAAAAAAAACATATAATGACGAAGATTTATGTACTATATACATGTATTATGCTGCGTAAAAATGTTTTAGTATGATGTTGTATATTGAACATCAAATTAATCCACTTAGTAAAAAATTCATATTCAAAATCATTACTTTTAAGGAAATATGCATTTTATATTCTCTTCTCAATATTGAAATCTTATTTCATAAGACTTCTGGGATTATCTAAATAAACAACATCCCTTATTAAATTAGTCCAAACCACATAAAATATGAAATATATAGTATCCCATCATTCCCAATGACCTCCCATTAGTTTATTTTAATATCATCACAACAATCATCACATTTATGGAAGCTACATTGAAGATATTGAGCCATGTTCTTCATGTATCAGCACCGCATATCCTTAAGTATGTCACTTAGATAATAGACTTGGATTCTTAATCAAGCATGACATAAAATTAGAACTTATAAATCCACAAAAATTCAGGAATTTTCATCAGTATTATCATTAAACACATATTTATTTATTTACACAATGTGTAAAAAAATCATCTTGGGAGAAATAGAATGGTTTAATGTAATTAGTGAAAAGCCTAGTAGTGAAATAAAAGAATAAAACTCATAGAGAAATTTAAAAAACTATGTTTATTTCAAAAACATAACAAAGTCCAATCTACTTTATAGTAAAACATATAAAAATAAGTTTATTATAAATAAACTAATTTATAAGGTAAATAAAGTGTAATGATCCACAACATGATCTAGGTTACATGCATATGACCTCACATTATCAGTTAAGATTATATAAATAATCCATTATTATTATTAATGGAAGAAAAAATGATATAAAAGTAAATAATATCATATTAATCTTCTTTATATTGCATGATCGTGTTCTAACTAAGTATTTTAAAACATAGGCACAACCTTGAACTAACAAAATATTGAGATAGAAATTACAATGATAAATTTGATGTAGGTATTATATGATAATATTTAGTTTATCAATAATCTTATTTTCCCCTTGGAAGATATAATAATAATTTCAATATAAAATGAAATAATTGACCGATGTTCCCATCAGTTTTTTTAATGTCTTATAGATAGAATATTTTCCAAGATTTATAATGATTATATAAGATAATTATAAAATGTTTGGTAATTTTTCATTCACATGGGAGATTTAATTTAACTTTTATAAGATCCTCCATAATGTAGTCATTATAAAAAAAATCTTAATATATCCTCGTACTCAAAAATACCCAACAACTATAACAACATCATTAAATTCTCATAAATATATCCATTAGAACAAATCTTCGACATGTCAACACTCACAGTCGATCATGATATGTTTATATGAATTAGAGTCAGTTTCTCTAGTCTTGTATTCATTTATGTTCATGATAGTTGTTTATTACAAGCATTAGATATTGACTTCCTCCACGCAGTGAGTTTTGGAAATTGTGTGGATGTTTCAAGACATTATTTAATTTTCATCTTCGGTCAGTCAACATCCATGGTCGATTAGAACTTCCTTGTTTAGTTGATGATTTTATTTATGTGTTTGACTTAACTATGAGAAAAACATGAATTTGTCTATAATGGTATCTTGTTTGAATATAAAGGTAAATTTTTATCATATTGTGGTTTATAGTCAGCTTCATGTTTGGTCACATGTAACTTGTTGTTGATCTAATGCTTAGAAAATTTTTATCTTTTTTTGATCACTTCTTCATATAAATGATTCAGCATAACATTCCATTAATTAAAGAATTACCATTTTTTCCTCAAAAATAGTTTCCTATTAAAAGACCAATAATTCATTAGTATGATAATATTCATGATTTTATATCATTAAAAATATAAATTATTTGACTATGAAAACAAACTCTAAGGTAGTTTTCATGGGATAAGATTTGGGAGGGGTAAAAAACTAATGCAGATTTATCATTCCTTAAGTTGAATTAATATGGGAAGAAAATATATTTGATAAGGGAAACAAATTTTTTTCTGTTAGGCAGCCAAGGGGTCTCCATAATAGGCATCAAGTAAAATGTTTTTTGAAAAAACACTTATATATTAATCTCGGGGATATTCAATTGTAAGATTTTCTATTTTAGTCACCAACCCCCTTGCTTGTTTATTTTTCAATATGAGATATATTAATTCTTATTTTTTTATTTAGTATTCCACTTGAGGTTAAAATATGATGATTCATTGTATATTATGAACATTAATAAACCATAAGAGAAATGGGAATAATTTATTTGATGGTTTTATAATGTTCTGTATTTCATGGAATATATAGAAATTTTAGTGACATACACATTTCATATTTGATTTATTTCAACTTAATACATGGTTTGGATTGGTTTATCATGTTTTGTGTGATTATTGACTACTATAGAAAATTATTTTCATTCTATTCACTATCTTATAATGTGCATACCATTATTGTAGAGTAATAATTTTAGATGGATCATACAATACATGATGTAAATAAGATATAATATCACAACTTTTAGGTGTTTGATCCAATGAAATGAATGGTGATGGGGTTTATATGAAACAAATTACCATAAATGGTGATGGATTTTGACAATGCTTTAATTCATGATTTTTCAAGATTACCAATTATAATATATGTGGAGTTCGAAATCAATCTAGAACAATGAAATAAAACAATTTATTTTCTTCTTATCAGTTATCACTTGAAAAGGATGAAAAATTTGAAACCACATATTTATATCCCTAATAGAAATGGATTTATCTTATTAAGAACTTCTAAATGGAATTCCATAATATTTCTTTTATAAAAAGGTATAAATAATATTTTTTATTTTTCGTCAACTTTTTTATGATGAATAAACTTTCAATTTATATTCTATAACATTTTCATATGATTAATGATTTTTTAAATTTGTGAGTGGTAATTGAAAATTATATAAGATTGATCTAGTATTGAGTTACCATTAACTTATGGAGGGAGTATAAATTATACTAATGAAACATTTCAATGCCTCAATAGTTTCATTGAGTAACTAGTTATATCATCCGTGATACTGAATTCCCTACAGTTTTTTTAAATTGATAAATAGGATCTATAACACATATCTTAAATTATTTTTGTTTATGTTCATAATGCATATTACAATTAATTGAAGACATAAAAATAAGCATGTAAAAAAAATGAATTCGTGCTATAGATAGTTGGGGAATAATAAATTCATATAAACATCTAGAAATTCCATTTTCAGATAAACAAAATAATATTTATGTTACATGTCAAGTCCGGAGTAAGGATTCCATAGACCCTGAGAAGGTGACAATAGGGATATATTAGTATTTGAAAATAACATGTTAATGATCTATAGTTTCTTATTCATAGAATCGTAACATTATTTTATAATGTATTTATCATATATAAATTATTCTATGATAGATTTCATAAATAATGGATTTAAATTAAAATGAATTGTTTGATGTGAGTTATATTTTGAAGAACAAAATTTGATACTCTCCATAAAAATTGATCATCAAATTACTTGAGTTGGGTAAAATATATGTTTAATATTATAATTCCTGAGGTTTTATACTAATATGTGTCATTATAAAGTATAATTTTGTGACATATTATTAGTTTTTTAAATTAATTTCACATTATAAAAAATATCTGACACATGATATAATTATTCTTTAATTTGATCATAAATTAATATTTAAGCACCATTATTTTTTAGTGAGTGGTTTGTAGTCTATATTGAATAAAAAAGTATAAATTATGTTTCCTCATTAAATTATCATTCCTTTGAGAAAAGGATATTATTGGATTATCTTAATTCATTTGAAATTGAGATAATATATTAACCCAGGAAAGGAAATTTCATTTCTTTCCTCAAAAAAATAGATTATATCATGTGGGACCCTATATGATTTTGTAGTTTTCATAATAAAAAACAATGTCACTGTACAGATTATACTCTCTCATTCCATTTTTTTTATCTCTATGTATGTCAATTATATCAAACAGAAAAATATACTAAAATAAGTCAATAAACTATATTCATGAATAAATATGGTTACAAGTGTACTTATACATGTATTTTTGGATAACACTTAGTCTTCTAATGATTTGTGTAAGACAAACCGATGTCGACACACCGATGTTCGACACAATTATGTTCGACACATCGATGTTCGACACACCGATGTTCGAAACACCGATTTTTGACACACAGATGTTCGACACACCGATGTCGACACACCGAATTTGATAGACTGATGACGACACACTGAAGTCGACACTCCTAGGATGACAGAGCGAAGTAGACACCCAGAAGATAACAAACTGAAGTCGACACACTGAAAATGTCAAACCGAAGGCGACACACCAAAGTTAAAAGACTGAATCCAACACACCGAAGTTGACACAATGAAAATTACAGACTGATGTCTCCAAACTGAAGAAAACTTACTGAAGATGACTCATAAATAATCATAAATAACTATTTCGATTTTATTATTTCAAATTTATTTCTAATGGCCGTATTTAGACCAATTAATGTTTCTAATATTATTTAATGTTGTGTGTAGGACAATCAGTAGGTAGTATGGGGTACATGCAACTATGGAGATCATCAGGCGTAGTGGATCTTGAAGTATAAAAGGACTTCAATCGGAGCTCAAAAATCGTGACGAATATATAGTGATATAAAGATAGACATAGATCTTGGAGAACACAAAGAAATATAGACTGTGCGAACATAGAATATTGAAAAGAGAGAAACATGAAGCTTAGGATTACCTAGAAACTACCTTCTGGACTAACTGAAAATTAAATTTTATATTAAAGAGACACTTTTGTGGGAAAGTGAGAAACCAATAGTTCATGCACAAAAAAGAATTAGATGAATCATTAAAGAACAGATTAGGATGATTATATTTGATCAACCTACTTAGATTCCAAGAGATAGTGTTAACCGGAGTATCAGAATCATCCTTTAGAAGGTCATCAAAAAGGTCTTCCAGTTTTTCAAAAGACTGGATGTACTCTTCTTGGTTGATCTTCCCAACATTAAATCCAATAATAAATATCAGATCATTTTCGTCAATACAGTTACTCTGCTCCTCATTGGTTACCACCCTTAAAGGTCTTCCCATCAACCTATTATCCTCTTCATCAGTAGCATTAATTTTTAAAACTATTTCCACCTTTTCTTCTCTTGAGTTTATAAGGAGCTTCAGAGAATGGTCTGTCACTATACCAGATTCACGTGGTTGGCATATTTCAGCCTTTGAAGGTGAAAGGGGATCATTTAAAATCATGTTGGCCTTGGATTTCTTCGCAGATCTAGTATCCCATGGTGGTGGTAAATAATAAGAGACATTCCTCTCTTTCCGATAGCCTCTTCGAATCTTACATCTCCTTGGGATTACCAGACCCCCTAGATTTCTACTCCAATGTCTCTTGATAATAGCTCAGATTTTCCATCACTGGATTCTGTCTCAGATTCCCCCTAATTCAGTGAGGGCCTAGACTGATCACCATCAGCCTCCTGTTCTAGGATAACCTGTGAAAGCCCTTCAAATCAATTTTTAGCACAATTTCACCCATTTCACTACATGGAAAATTCCCTAAATTACATTGCAGTACCATACCACATGGAGAGTCATAATCCCTTGATGCCTTGGGTTCCATACCTTTTTCATAGGTTCCAAACCCTATATGCACAGCTTTGGCATATGAAGCTGTCCGAGGAGTCCTGATGGATTCTTCATCAACTGTTTGGGAATCCACCACATTAATAAAACTGCCGGGTTGCACCACCTCCAATGCATCACCCTATACAGATGGTGAATTATGAAATCCACCCAGATCCTTCCTCATGTGTTTGAAGACATCCTTCACCAAAGGATTCTCATCCTGAGGTCCAAAGCTCACATCAATTGTAGAATTTTCCTCAGGGTCCACACCTGTCAGCTTCTGTCATGGAAGTCCTACCGTATAACGAGTTTTTGGTTCTTTACCACTACCAACACCCATCTTATTTTTAGGTCCCTAGTGACAAGACTTCCTAAAATTCCCTAGCCTCTTACATTATTGATAGAAATCAAAACACGATTCAAAGACCACTTCTTGTTTGCATCGAAATTCTTCCTCAACAGTTATCCAAACATAATCGATAGGCTCCTTGGATACATCTACATCAACAAAAACCCGTAGATTAATAGGATGGAAAAGCACTGCAGTACGACTATCTGAACATAGATATATACCTACTAAATTCCAAATTAATCTATTAACCGATGGATTCTGAAACGGTAGTGGGAGGTTAGGGAAGCTTACCCAAACTTCCACTAAGGATGAATTGCGCTTCATATGGAAATCGTATGTCCATCGGAAGAGGTAGAATCGATACCCGTTGAAGGTACATGGAGCACTAGACTAGGATCTGATTAAATCCTCCTCCAAGGAAAAATGTATTATTATATTCTTACTATTTATCAAACCCACTATCGCCCTTTCCTATAAATCCTGAGAACTAAAAATATACCTGTCAAATGAATCAACTAACGGTCATCATTTCTGGAACCAAGCAATCAAGGTAAGATTCAGAAGTGTCATGGTTTCGTTGAACTCCACGATCAATAATGGTAGATTGGGTCTCCCATTGTACTAATCAAGAACTTTCTGACAAAATGAAGCTTGGGGAATGGAGGGAGAAATTTAGGGTTAGAGAAAGGCCAGAGTGAGGAACCTTCTCCCTTGGATGATGATTAAGGTCCCTCCCCCACCAGTGGGGGAGGGACCGGCGCAATGACCGCCTCCATCATCAAGAAGGCACATGAAGTGCGGCTCCCCCCAAAGCCTAGAAACTACCTATTGGGGCATGCTTAACATCCTCACAAAGAAGAGATGAACTCTTTCACAAAAAAGTGTGACACTCTATTCTGAAGACAACATTAAGAAGAGGAATCGAATATCATTTCCTCAACATTTTTTGAATCCAGAGCATTAATAAAGAACACATAAAGAATTCTAAACCATATTCTCTTTCAAAACTCTGTTGTGTTCTTATCATGACTTTTTTGAGTAGTGTGTATATTTGTTTGAATATCACACACTATCTCCTAATCTAAACAAGTGGATAAAAAATATCTTCACATTCAATCCCTTCTTACACTTGTATCAAACGTAGAACTGTGGAAGAGATCCTGTGAGATCTGTTTATTGGTTTCTCCATTGAATAATTATGGTCGAGGCCAAGTTTGACCTGGGGAGCATGTGTGCTGTTGTGACCCCCGATCCAAGGTGTGGATCAATGGTTATTAATATAAACTACCTGGTGGCAAGTGATCACCAAGTGGAGTGTACTAAGTCTCTACTAGATACTGAACCTCTTGTTTTATCTCTTGTGTGCTTTATCTTATATTTTTATCTTTTATGTATTTCTATCATTAAGATATACTTAACTTTTATCGTTAGTCTTTTTAGTGTTTATAGATGTATTGAATTTGTAGGGTTGTTTCAAAAGTTTCTGTAATCATTAGATTGGGAAATCAAAGAGCTAATCTATCTTAAGAGAACCAAATTGATCCGTCAAGACTTTTATTAATTCAGTACAAACTTACTTTGTGTTTATTTTTATAGGGGGGTATTATTTTGTAAAGAATTTTTTTAAAAGAAATTTTTATTGATACTAAATTCACCCCTCCCCCTCTTGAGTCATCTACTCCGACCAACATTTGGTATCAATGGATTTTTAATGTTACTATTAATTATTCAAAATTGGGTCAATATTAATTATAGTTGTGTTTCAAAGATCTTAAAATTTCAATTATTTCTAAATTTTTACTGCTTTGAAATTATTTTTCAACCTTTATAATGGAAAATATATTAGAAGGGGATGCCACTAGTCGACCACCTTTCTTTAATGGAACTAACTATTCTTTGTGGATGCTTAAAATGAAAATATATCTAGAAAGTATGGGATTCAAAACTCGGACTGCTATTGAATGTAAATATGCAATTCCTGAAATTTCTTGAAAAACATAGGATGAACATACCAAGACTAACAATAACAATATTTGTAATGAAATGACTGCTCTGTACTGTTCTCTTGGAGATGAAGAATTTCAACGTATCTCTTCTTGTAAAACTGCACATGAAATTTGGGATACTCTCTCTATTTCTCATGAAAAAACAACTATTTTTAATGAAATGTGATTTAATATTAATACTATAAAATACGATAACATTAGAATGAAGCCTAATGAGTCAATTTCTGATATATATCTCAGGTTCAATGAAATTGTGAATACCATGATTTCTATAGGAAGATAAGTAACTTCCAAAGAGAAGATCATGCATATTCTACAATGCTTACCAGAAAGATGTCGTGGAACATCTGTGTCTATCAGAGGATCGTGCGATATTGATAAAATTCTAGTGAAGTAAATAATTGGAAAAATAATGACGTATGAAGAAGAATTGAAAGTAAATGAAGAGGAGGATAAACCAAAATGAAAGTTTATAGCTTTTAAGACAACTACATCCAAAAGTAATGGTTAAGAGACAATTGAAGCTGCTGTAGAAATCTCAAGAAGTGATGAAGATTCTTTAGATAGTGATGAAGAAATGGCCTAGTTGGATAGACGATTCATGAAATTATATAGGATAAAGAAGTTATTCAAATAGCCTAGTTACAATGGAATGTATGATAACATGGTAAATTGGAAAAAGGATTGTAAGGAAAATGATAAATCATAAGAGATAATCTTTTATGAATGTAAAAGTAAAGGACATGACAAGGTTGACTTTCCAATGATGAAATAAATGAAAATGTATGAAAATAAGGATAGAAGGTATAAGAAAGAAATGAAGGCCACCTGGAGTACCTATAAGAGTAGATCAAGTGAATCTATCTCTTCTCATAATTAGAAAGGTGATACCGAAAATATGTGTTTCAGGACAATCACAACTGAGGTAATCTTAGACTCTCCTGCACAAAATTCTTATTATTATGAAAGTGAGTCTGAAAATATGAAAAATGATGAACTATTTAAATATTTCAATATGTTAGACGAAACATGTAATGAGTTGAAAGATATATATAAATCATTGAATAAACAAAATGCTTTTACAGTAACTGCTAAATCTGAACATATAAATGAAAAATAGAATAATGCTCAACTGCTCAAAGAGAACAATGAGTTAAAAATAACTAATGAACAATAGAATAAATACATAGAAAAGATTAAAAATGGAAAAATATACTCTTACTAAAATTCTTGGTAAACATATTTATCCTAAGTATACTTCTGGGATAGGATATCAACCAGGTCAAAGGAATTTATCCAAATCACATATTGTACCCAAATCAAGAAAATATGCTACCTATTTCAAAAACCATAATTTTACTATATGTTCCAGTTCCACAAATTATTTTCTTGTATCCAATTCTTTAGGAGAAAACAGATTTTACATTTCAAACACATTATATTCTACATATAGGAAACCTATAAAATAGTTGTGGGTTTCTAATGAATATATTACTAATGTATGTGGAACCAAAAAAATATGGGTACCAAAGTCATTTATTGGTTAAATTATTCTATAGGTAAATTTCCTAAATAGATCCTATAAAAAGTTGTGTTACTTGGACAGTGGGTGTTCAAGACATATGACAGGGGATTTTTCAAGCATTAAATGTCTTATCATGATTGAGGGAGGACATGTCACATTTGGTGACAATTGTAAATTAAAAATCATCGGCCTAGGCCAGATTTGTAACCCTAACTCTATTTCAATTTCTAAAGTATTGTATGTTGAAGTATTTAAGTATGACCATCTCATCATTTCTCAACTATGTGATGATTAATTTAATTTTAAATTCAAAAACGATTCATTCCAATATTTTGATGCCAGAAATGATTTAGTATTTATTGGTTTTGTAAATGATATTGTTTATGAATTATATATAGACACACTAGCCTCATAGAAAGTCTCTTATACTAATTTCCTTTCATAGAGATTCTTGGATCTTGAATATAAGTCTAGGACATTATAATATACACTCTCTTACGAAGTTAAATGGAAAGGGTTAGTTAGAGACTTACCAAAATTAGTGTTTCCAAACAATAAGGTATGTAACCCATGTCCAAAAGGAAAGTAGCATACAATCTCTTTCAAACCAATTAAATAAGTAACTACTTATCAACATATCCAGTTTGTTCATATGGACTTGTTTGGAAAATATAATGTTTCGAGCCTGAATGGGAGGCACTATGTTTATGTACTTGTAGATGATTTCTCTAGGTATACCTAGAACTTTTTATGGATTATAAAAGTGAAGCATGTTCTCACTATACCAAGTATACTAGGGCTGTAGAAAATCTTAGTGGACTAAATATTAAATTTGTAAGAGGTGATCATGGTCTTGAGTTTGAGAATCAATATTTTGAAGCTTTTTCCTAAAAAAATGGCTATAATCATAATTCCTCTACACCTAGAACACCTCAACAGAATGATGTGGTAGAAAAAAGAAAGAGAACCCTATAGGAAATTTCTCAGACAATTCTCAATGAATATGATCTACCCATTAATTCCTGAGCAGAAGCTATTAATACAGCTTGCTACATAAAAAAAGTAGTCTTAATTAGACTAATTCATAAGAAAACTCCTTACGAGTTGGGGAACAATAGGAATCCCAATGTAGGTTACTTATATGTGTTTGGATGTAAATTATAAATTCTAAACACTAAAGATAATTTGGATAAATTTTCCTCTAAATGTGATGAAGGAATATTTATTAGATATTATACATCATGTAAAGCCTATAGAGTCTTTAAAATGAAAACCTAATGTATGGATGAATCTATACACATCAAGTTTGATGATTATGATCCACATGAGCCCATGACATCAATAGAAAATGACGAAGAGGGTATTTCTAATCTTTACATTAATGATACAACCTCAAATCATCATGTGAAGGAAAATGTGAAAACATCCAGTTCTGGTAACTCTCAAAATCCTATACAAAGTGAACTAGATCACCCTGACCAATCTGAAATATCAATTTCTACTTTCTCTAGACCAACTATAACCCTTAAGAATCATACCTCAGATGTTGTTGTTGGAGATTGAGATAGAGGAACACAAACCAGAGCTTCCTTGAGTAACCAGGTTGAGCATCAAGCTATCTTGTCACAACATGAACCTAGAAATATCAAGGATGTAATCAATGATGAAATTTGGGTAATTTCAATGCAAGAAGAACTTAATCAAATTGAGAGTAATAATGTTTTGAAACTTGTAGATAGTACTAAGGATTCATTGAATATTGGAACCAAATGGGTGTTTAGAAATAAGGTAGATGAAGTAGGAAATATAGTTATAAATGAAGATTTATTAGTTTCACAAGGTTATAATCAAGAAGAGGGAATTTATTATGAAAAGAATTTTTTACCGGTAGCTAGAATTGAGGCAATTAAGATCATACATGCCTATGTTGCACACTTGAATTTTAAAGTTTATTAAATTTATGTCAAAAGAGAATTCAAAATTTGTTATATAATTTAGGAAGATTTTGTTTAACTACCCCCTGATTTTAAGAATCCACATTTTCCAAATCTTTTGTTCAAATTATCAAAATAATTATATGTTTTGATACAATATCCAAGAGCTTGGTATGAATGGTTAAGTAATTTTCATATTTCTAATGGTTTTATAAAAGGACTTTCGGATCCAACTATTCTATAAAATGTTTTTCGAATTAAATTTTAATAGCCCAAATAAAGTAGATGATATTATCATTAGATCTTATAAAAAAGTTTTATGTAATGATTTTTAAAACATATTACAAAGTGGGTTTGAAATAATTTTAATGTGTGAACTTAAATATTTTCTTCGGTTTCAAATATTTCCAAATAAAGAAGATATTATGTTAAATCAGAGAAAGTAAACAAAGATCTTCTGAAATGATATGTCTTTTATAACCTTAAGAGTAGTGAAACTCATATGAGTTCTACATATAAGTTAGATCATGATGAAAATGGAGAATCTGATAATCAAACTGCTTATAGAGGAATGATAGGGAGTTTTTTGTACTTAACTGCTAGAAGGCCAGATATTAGGTTTAGTGTGTGTTTGTGTGTGAGAATTCATGAAAACCCAAAAGTGTTACACCTTAATAGTGTTAAAATTATTTTCAAATACCTCAAATATACAACTAATTTAGGATTTTTCTACCCTAAAGGACAACCTTTTGATTTGGATGGCTATTTAGATGCTGATTTTGGTGGATGTATGTTAGATGGAAAGAGTACCTCGAGAATATGTCACTTTTTGGGAAAGTCACTAATATCACGGTGTAGTTAAAAGAAAAATTCAGTTGCATTACCAACTGCTGAAGCATAATACATTGGTGCGGGCAGTTGTTGTGCACAAATTTTGTGGATGAAACAAACCTTATTAGACTATGGATTTAAATTTAGACATATCCCCAAAAACTATGATAACACAAGTGCTATTAACATTTCTAAAATACATTTTCTTATTCTAGAACAAGGAATATTGATGTAATACATAACTTTTTGAGAGATCATTATCAAAAAGTTGATATAACTCTTGAGTTTATAGGTACTGAACATCATCGTGCCGATATATTTAATAAACACTTAAATTATGAGTGAATAAATTACACCAGACATGAACTAGGAATGATAAATCAGTACACAATCCTTGAAACTAATCTTTTCAAACCGATCCTTAAAACTGATATTGTCAAACCGATCATTGAAACTGATGTTGTCAAACTGATCCATAAAACATATATTCTCAAACAGATCCTTAAAACTGATCTTTTCAAACCGATTCATGAAACCAATCTTCTTGAAACCAATCTCTGGAAATAGATCTCTTGAAACCAATCTTCTTGTAACAGATCTATTGAAAATGATCGTCTTGAATCCGATCATCTTGAAATCGATATTCTTGAAACCGATATCTTGAAACTGGTCTTCTTGAAACCAATCTTCTTGAAACCAATCTTTGGAGGTTGATCTTCTTGAAACTGATCATCTTGAAACCAATCATCTTGAAAGAAATTTCCTGAACCCATTATTCTTGAAATCGATCTTCTTGAAACTGATCTTCTTGAAACAGATCTTCATGAAACTGATCTTCTTGAAACTGAACTTCTTGAAACCAATCTTCTGGAAACTGATCTTCTTTAAAACAATCTTCTGAAACTGATCCCTTGAAACTAATCTTATGAAACTGATCCCTGAAACCAATTCAGCGACACTAATGTATTTAAGGATTGTTTTTTAAATTCTATCTATTTAAAATAAAATGACCCTATTTTGTATTCTTCTTTCTTCCGTGTTTATATTTTTATCATTTATGATTCAAATTTCCTAAATGATATATTTATTTCAATATATCATGATCATTCACCTTCTCCTCAACCATAAATCCTTATACCTTTTTTCACACTCCCTCCCAACTCTTGATATATCAACATTTTTGGAATATGAAACCTTTTCATGGCAAGGACCAAGCGTGCAATGAAGAACCTAGAAAATCTCCTCCTGCTAAGAATCAAAATGGTGAGTCCAATGGGACTGTGAATCTATTCTTGGAAAGTCGAGTGTTTGTGGCTGAAAAAGAGGTGTCTTATGAGTGGCTTCTATCAATAAAGTCCTTTTGTGGAAGGTATTGGAATTCCAAGGATGGCTCAGTTGGTTCTCCAACAATGAAAGACCTTATTATCCCCAGCTAGTGCATGAGTTCTATCATCATTTGAGAATATCCTTGGATGATACAGAGGTAGAAAAGATGAAGTCTTTAGTAAAGGGAATAGAGATAGCCTTTTCATCCAAGGAATGGGATGAATGCTTAGAAATGGCTCATGAAGGTGTCTTTGCTGACTATCCTGGTAATATTCCACCTTCCTCTAATTTTTCCCCTATGAGGATGCTCTAAAGGAGCGGACTGGAAATAGAGATTCTAGGAGAACTAATGTAAATGAATTCGAAGGACATGTTAGAATGATTTTTATGTTCATACAACATCAAATTTTCCCAATGAAGGGATAATTTTCTAATGTGATGTATCAGGATGTTTTCGTGATCTTTTTGTTGAACAATTAGATAAACATAAACCTATGTAGGTATATAATGGTGTATATATCATATTTGATTAATCCATCCAAGAAGGAAACCCACTTGTACAATCAGATGATGATTTCTGCCATGTTGAAAAGGGTAGGCTATGTGGAAGATAGAGATTAAGTGATAAGTGCATGTAGTGGTTATTGTTATCAAAAAGACATTCGTAAGAGGATGAAAATATTCTGAAACCCATGGTAGAGATGTTGGGTAGGATATTAACAAAGGATATATGAGGATCTCAATCGATTTGATCTCCCTTCTAGATGAAAGGACCGAGTTTATCGAGGTCTCAAACCAGGAGGTGTTCCAGTTTATTTAGATGACTATGTTGAGTCGGAAGTTCCAAGGGAAGAAGGATCTCCTTTTAATGATAAGTGTGATACTTAGATTGCAGAAAGTCCCGACAATATGTCTTATGGACCTCCTAGTCCACCTTTGGATTTTACCTCAAGGGAATATTTACTTAGTGATGAGGATTAGGAAGAAACTGATGTTACAAAAGATGAAGTCTCTATAGTAAATATGATGGGGAATCAGATAATGATGAGGATGATTGTGGTAATGGAGGAAATGATGATCATGTGTGTGACTCTCCAAAAATGATGCAATAAGTGGTTGATAGTTCTGATGAGGAATCTGTACATGGTTTTAGTGATGATGTTGAGCATGTTGAACAACTTTCTATTTGTCATTGAGATGCTAAACAATAGGACAGATTACCCATTACTAATTCTAAAAATCAAGAGATCATTCATGAATTGAATGATCATATGGCTACTAGCGAAGAGGAAGAGTATGTGAATCCAGTGACAAAAATTGAGGAAGTACCAGGTGAAGCTGAAGTGGATGGGGCACAAGCCTAACCTGAAGTTTGGTTGGTTCCTATTAACAGACAAGTTATTATGACCCAAGACCAGAACTAAGAAGTTGATGTTGACGATTTTATTCACAATCCTTGGAGAAGAATGATTATGATTGTTACTATTAATACAAGAGACTAAACCTATGCTAGAGAGTGGAATAATGATCCATGGGACATTCTTTTCATTTTAGAGTATGGCTCTAATGAGGAGAGGGTAGCTCCTCCTTCTGCTTCACAATTCCTGGATCAACCAGAACATATTGCACTTGTTCCACCAACTGCACCTCCATCAGTAGAACCTATAGCCCAGTCAGTGCCCATTGACTATGTCATTAAGGATTATTTTGGAGAAATTCAAAAATGATATATGTGAGACAATTATAGCTTCATTGGGATCCATAAGTGAAGCCTCCACCTCCATTGGTATCTTAGATGCGGATACATCAAAGATTACAAGAATAGTGATCTAGTATATTCAACTAAATCCCATTACTATAGCAGAAACCATTATTATATACAATACCTTGTTTAGAGAAGAAGTAATAAAGATGAGAAATGAGTTAAATTCTTTAACCTATGAATTAAAGACCTTCATTAGTGGTGCTCTGTAAGTTAATAGGAACTTGGTAACTCATCTACTCAGTGGGGATATTAAAAGGTTGAATGAAGATCTTGGGAATATATTGACTGGCCCATCCAGTTCTAGGAGTGGGATAAGTGTTGTTGCTGATTTGGATTATCTCATGGTTGGGATGAGAGAGGAACATCAAAAACATCAGAGTGTTTCAGACATAGAAACTCTTGAAAAATTACATCGATATATAGAACTTGTCTACAATATGGTCAGGCAGTGTACAAATGAAGCCTTTTCATCTTAGAAAGAAATTATGGAAAAGGTGGATAATCATTTCACTATGATTTATACCAAGCATTATCTCATCAATAGTTTCAAGTTTCTCATAGAAAATCATATAATTTTACCATTCACAGAAGAATTCAAGAAGAGTTTCATTTAATTAAAGGAATTTTCCCATTTTCTAAATATATTAATGGAAAATAAGGTTGTCTTCGAGAAGGTGATGCAATATGGTGGTGAAATCATTAATGACTACATCCACCTGTTCATACCATATTTGAATATTCAGGCCAAGGATATTGTGGTCCCTCCAACTACTTCAATTGGTATTTCCTCTCAAGCTCCCATTCGTGTGTTGTTAAAATGGTGTCCTACCCTTGCAAAAAATGTTATTATAGGTGTTTCCTTGCCTAGTGTTATCATCATACCACCTCTTCCCTCTATCACTCCCAATCCTTCTCCTACTCCCTTGGATCATTCCGACTACAGAAATTCTCCTCAACATCCAAACCCGTAGTGATAGATTTTTTCTTCTTTATAGGGATATGGACATTTTTTTTGCCTTGTAAATTTTTTCCTATTAATGGAAATATTTATGGTGTGTTTCATTTATTTTATTTCTCCTTTCTACTATTAATTTTGTTACTCCCCAAAGGGGGATAAAATAAGGAAAATATTATTTATCTAAGGGTGGGATTTTCTAGTTTCAAACACATGGCATGTACTCACCTTAATCCATTTATTGAGTGGGTTCTTGGTTTTTAACATTCAAATAAGGAATGAAATTAGTTATATTTGAAAATTACATTCAGTGTAGTATGACATTTCAAGATATATTTATTCTATATATTTTTTCATGTATGCCATAATTTATGATTATCAAAAAAGGGGAGATTGTTGGACCCTCTTTGATTTCATATTTTCCATAATAAAAAATAATATCAATATACAAATTATAATCATTCATTACATTTTAATATCTCTAAGTAAATAAATTATGTCATACAGAAAAATATTCATAAATAAGTAAATAACTTATATTCATGAATAAATATGTTTACATATTGTATTTATACATGTATTTTTTATAACACTTAGTCTTGTAATGATTTGGCTAAGAGAGACCTAAGTCGACAAACCAATGTTCGACACACCGAAGATCGACAAATCGATGTTCGACAAACCGATGTTTGACAGAACGATGTTTGACAGACTGAATTCTACACACCAAAGTTGACGGAACAAAGTCGACACACCGAGGTCGACACACCGAAGTCGACACACTGAAGATGACAGACTGAAGTCGACAAACCAATGATGATATAACGATGTCCCCTCACCGAAGATTATTGACCGAAGTCGACACACCAAAGTTGAAAGAACAAAGATGACACACCAATGTCGACACACCAAAAATAATGGACCAATGTTACCAAACTAAATACAACAAATAGAAAATGAGTCACCGATAATCATAAATAACTATTTCAATTTTACTAATTCAAATTTATTTCTAACGGTTGTATTTAGAAAAATTAATGATTCTGACATTATTTAATTTTCATTGTATGTCTATTCGTAGATAGTACGAGGTACATACACGTACGGAGATCTTCATTCCTAGTGGATTTGGATATTTAAAATGACTTGAATTAGAGATCAAAAATACTGATGGATACATAGAGATATACAGATACACAAATAGCTTGGAGAACGCGCTGAAATATTTACTATGGGAACTCAGAATATTGAAATGAGTGAAACATGAAGCTTGGGCTTACTTAGAAACCACCTACTAGAGTTTAGAGTCCCAAAGATTGACTTACGTATACATTACAATACTATTGCGGAATACATAGTACATGAAAAAAAACAGACGCCCAAAGACCGTATTAATTTAGTGTCTTTGGAATCTCGGAACATAATCATCTAATCATGGAGAAAGATCATCAATATATACCATAATGATCTTCCCCTTTTTTCTTACCTAAAACCTTACATTATATACTGGGGAAAAGAAAATATAAAAAGGGTGAGCACAAATGCTCAGTAAGGGTAAACATAAAGAACATTAAACAATCCCTAATCAATTGAACGTAAGAACATGAACATAAAACATCATGATCATGAGTAATGACATAAATCTTGGCAGTGCATAAGGCATAGATCATAAAGGAACATTAACCATGGTAAAATAGCATGGAAATAAAACTTGTAATTATTGAAAAACATTAATCACATGTTATGATTTCCATAGTAGCCAAGGCATTGCTGCCAAGACCATCATTGTGGACAATTTCCATTACTGAACCGGGTTTACATGTCGTTCAAGCCATGTATTACTGAACCGGATTCAATTTCCATTCCAGCCATGTCTATCTCATGAGATAACAATATTTACCCAATGTGTTGGATGTAGATATAGGTCACACCCATCTTATAATGAAATCAGTCATTCATGTGCCACAAAATAAAAATAAATCATTCATCATAACCCAATGAATAAAATGGTTTTCATATAAATCATCCCATTATAACATAATACATATAAAAAATGGATATAATTTCATAATAAACAAAATAAATCCATGTAAATAATAGCTACATTATACATGAAGCATTTCCATATTAAATAATGTCATCTTAGATGGAAAATAGTTTGGATAAAACACTTGAAATGAATTCTTGAGGAAAATATCCTTTCATCTTCAAAATCAATTTTTTCACAAAATGCGATGCAATTTTAAAAGAAAAGGATTTTGTTGAAAATAATCATGAAATCTTGTAAATTGGGTTTTGTGAAAATAAGGAGTTATGAAATTGTAAAAATCTGTTCATGCCATATACGTTAAAAAACATTCTTCTTGTACTTTTTCCAAAAAAGTGAAAAAGTACCTCGTGTGGTAAAAAAAGAATGATTCCATCCCTAACAAAAATTAAAAGTAAAATAGGGGTAAACATGAATTTAAAAATACACGGAATAATATTATACACTTTATGAAAATCATTTTATAGACATCGATGAAATATATAACCCAAGTAAATACTTACGAATAAATAATCTCGGATAATAACGAGATTGTAATAATTATCCATTAACTTAGGTCCAATTTCTTCTATATATGTCCAAAACTCCTGTATAGTGGGTTTATGAATATTACTAACATTTAACAGAACCATAATAATATTTATGATATCATATATGATTCACTTAGGACTTTATATAACCCATTCTTTTCTTAATTCCATGTTAAAGCAGGGTTTTGGGTAAAATCGTTTCATTAATTGTACGTGTTTCAACTTTCTTGTTCTTGATATTATTACTTATATCTTAATTTACTTAATTACTGAATTTAAAACATGATTTATATGTAACATATATTCAGCATATAAATATATTTGATAGATTGATAAATGGAATGAAATACACCATTCATGGAGACGATAGGCCGTACATACACATGAATGCCGTTTTCGTTTCATTATTAAATTGAATGAAATTAAGTAAATGAAACATATATGTACATAAATATAGTATCATTATTATTTAATATATTTCATGATAATTTATTATATATTCTTTATAATCATTCTTGAATGGTTCATCATGGAGAATGAATCTCATCACGTTGTGGAGATGGTAATCTGTACGTACACACGAGCGATGATATCATTCCATAATTATAGAATGGAATTGGAGTGGATGATATATTTTACCAGAATCAGTATGATATTATAATAATAATATATATTTATTATTTCCACCATTATACCCATTCACGTAAGGTGGCGGTGGAAAATGGATTACACCACTCCGTGGAGACATTACTCCGCACGTACGCACATGTGGTGATTTCATTTTTGGTTGGATGGATATAAGTTAAAATTGCTTTGTTTCATATTTATAATAACATATAAGTATCTTAGGGATACTTATGTTATTACATTATAATGAAACAAATAAATAAGATTATTTAGAAGAAGAAATAAATTTGAATGAATCTGGAAAGGATATTACCTCTTCTTAGACGCGACTCGTCTAAACCCCCTTTTAGGGATAAAAAGTTGGTCTTTGAAGAATATCAGGACCTCAATTATGTTTCTAAGATTTTGTAAAAGAGAAATTTTCAGGGGTTGACTGAGCTTGAATGATCAAAATGTTGAGAGGAGGAGAGGGAGGAGGTTCCCTTTTATAAGAGAGGAGAGGGGCACTTTTGGAAACCTCTAAAATATTAATTTATAATAAATTTAATCCCCACTTAAAAACCTCCAAAAAATGTTGCAATTTGATGATTAGAATATATAGGGTTGTAATCCCATCAATCGATAAAACTTAGTCATGTTTGGAATTTTTTTTAAACCTTAACAACTTGATTTATCCTTATTTAATATATTTAATTTTATTTGTGATAATAATATTCTAAATTACAAATTGTTATTAATAATTAAATATGTGGTATTAATTGTCCATAATTGGGTAATTTATTATATTTTAAACCATATAAATTTCAATATATAATTTTTAAATAATTTTTTGATTTTTTAACAATTTAATAATATGTTATTTTTATAAAATAACAATAGTGTCAAATTTGAAACTATTCAATTGATTGAATTTAAATAAAATCCACAGAGAGGATATATTAAAAAATATTTATAATAGATTCCAAACATGTCATATTAATCTATAAAATTTTTGGAGAATGTTAATTAGTTTATATAATATTTATTTTAATATTTTTAAAACAATTTATTTGATATTTAAATCAATAAAATAATTTCTACATCACTATTCTTTCACCATTAATAATAATTATTTAATCCTTAAAAATTATAAATAAATTAACATGATGTAGATAAATTTTGTATATTTCTGGTGACTATTTATTTTCTATGTTTTATGATATTTATCACTAAATTAAAATTATTACACTTATAAGATATAAGAGAGTGACATGTTGTCACTTTCTTTGGTTTTAATAATAATTACATCATTTTCATGGTCATAATCCATCAAAAGAATCTATTCTGACACTTAAATGATATGGGACGAATTTTAGTCATCTAATTGATTTTTTTGAGGAGTTTGGGTAATTTTATAATCTTATTTTTACCCCTAATTAACCGATTTACCTTTAACTATTGAAATTTAAATTTACCGTAGTTACTATTCATAATGTCTAAAAATAAAAAGTAGTATATTTACATAATTTTGACCTACATATTTCAAATATGGAATCCATTTTCCAAAATTCAAAACACAGAAGTTGCAGTAATTAATTTAAAATTAATCATGTTGTAATGAAAAAGGGTTTTAAAAGTTTAAACATTGCAAAAGATTGAAATGTTTTTACCTTGGAATTTTGTGTACAATTATTTATAAGGAATTAAATTATATTAAATGGTAAAAATATATTCTATTTATACTTTAAAACCATTCAATATTATAATTTAACCATATAATATATTTTGATGAAAAAATTAGTTTTTAATTAAAATTTAGCATATTTTTACGATTCATCAAATATGAAGGTTATCAGAATAATGTCAAAAATGTATCCAATGTAAATTTTTATATGATGATTGCAATGAATAATTTTATTTTGTCTACATTTAACTTATAAAGATTTCATAAACTATATTTAATGTGGGTGCGCAATCAAAAGGCGACAAAACTACATTTTTTTTGAAAAATACATATTTTACCCGAAAAATTTATTTTCTTCTCATACCATGTTCTAGAATATGTGTAAGATGAATTATAATGTTATAAAATTCAAAATTTGGTTAATACTATTCATAACATCTATACCATAATAATATTATAACAATGTATCTTTGTTTAGTGAATCTTAGTATTGCGTACAACTCGAGCTATTAAGAAAGGTCTCTCATGCGTGAAATAGAAGAAAAGAATAGTGTTTGAGTATATTAAAAGATAACATGGTGTTGTGTATAGCACATGATAATATTGGTGAACCTTACAAAACAAGATTTCAAAGAAATTAAAATGAATATTTCACATAAAATCTCGTGGTGTTACATTCGACCCCCTTAAAATGAATTTCGTCGTCGAAATTTGTCAGGGTTATAAATCGTTTTCTACTTTAAAGTTTTTAGAAATAATCCCACATCATAAAAAGATATAATAAAACATTATTTTTAAAAGTAATGTTAGAAACATAACGGATACCAAAAGTAACTCATCATTGGGTTTCCACAATGGAGAACATGGATGAAAATATGGATATGGAAGAGAAATCTAACAATCATGTTCTGATGAAGAGTGGTAGAGAACAAGGCTATGAAAAAAATCCAATAATCACAAATCCATAAATTTTTGATGATCTAACATACCATCTGATTCATCAGAAATGAGGGTACTAGGAAAACGTTTTTGGTTTTCAATATCATTTCCCTAATGTTGAAAATTTTGAATAAGAAGAAATACTTACTTGATTTGGTACAATCTTGTCTTTAGTCATTCCTTGAACAATTCCAACTTCATATCATTAATAAATGAAGTTGAATTTGTCATTACTGAAGTGTTAAAAGATCATGTGATAAAATTATGGGTCATTACATCTGTCTCAAACAAAAGTTTAGTAAATGTTATCAATTATACATAAGTCCATCGATAGTGATGTAAATCATATCTGATTCCAGAAATGGACTTATACTTCAACTATCATAATGATTAATAGTATAAAACTAATTACTACTAACCGGGGACTTCCATTAGGCCAGTGGTATGTGATAAAGACCTGTCACACTTCGGTTGTGGGTTCAATTCTTCCATCCCTGTCCGACATGTTGGGTTGTCTCCCATCCTACGGGTTGTCGATTTTCAAAAACTATACTATTATATCATTTCAGATATAATATCAAAACTTCTATCCTTAAAAAATACTATCTTATTTACAACATAATTCATTCCATTCTTTAGTCTTATCCGAAATACTTTAATCCAATCTCATAGTATGAGGGAAATGATTACTAAAAAGTCAGCTACCAAGCATGTGAATACCCTCATTTATCCCCCATATATCATAAGATATATCTTGTTGTTGATCAAATTCCATACATGTGAATACCATAATCGTGTATTCTCTTGAAAAATGAATACCCATTGATTGTTAGTGAAAACATGAATTCTTTTAAAAGTTAACTCGTTCCACATACCCAAATCGGATAATTTCTATGAGCTCATTAATACTATCAAACATTTCATTATCTCTTTATCCCTTCATTATACGCATATAATTTACGTTCCAAAGAATATTTCAGTCACTTTTCATGGTTACTGGGACTATAAAATTATTCAAAACCACAATAAACCAATACATAGATATTCCAATATTCCATGATACTATAAATGAGATTCCACAACATTATTTTTGAATCCTATTACATAAACACTTAATCATTCCACCACATCATTGTCATACTCAACATCTCCAATAGTGATCGCATGTGACTTCCCTTTGTCCCTTGCAAAAGAGGTTTTTGATGTCGATAGTAATTAACCCTTGGATTGGG
Organism: Viscum album; assembly: GCA_963277665.1. Classification (NCBI taxonomy): domain Eukaryota; kingdom Viridiplantae; phylum Streptophyta; class Magnoliopsida; order Santalales; family Viscaceae; genus Viscum; species Viscum album. Next base: position 809,415,616 of record OY728122.1, on the reverse strand, counting down.
GAATGGGTTAGCATAATTCCCCATTTCCATGCACTTGTAGCATTGAAGTGTTGGTGGAGTGTTATTTGCAGTGTTTTATCTATTCACATAATTAGCTACCTTTTTCCCATTACTTCAACACTCAGCTGCTTGATGACCTTATTTTGAGTAATTAACAAAATTTCTAGTCCCTTTAAGACAATCTCCACCATGTTTCTTTCCACACTTTTGGCATAATTAAACATTGATCTTCTCTTCACCTATTTTTTGAGACTTTTCAATGAACTCCATCCTTAGTTTGTTGTGAAAAACATGAGATAGATATGTTACACCAACTTCCTGTTCTACCTTGATAGCACATCACACTATTTTTTCATAGCTACTGATCTCTCTTATCGATAATGCCCTTCAAATACTTGGTTTTAAGTAACTAAAGAATCAATAAACTTTACTTTCATGTTGGATGATAAATCTAGATGCATACCTTGTAAAATTCGACTGATATATACCAAAAGATTTATCATACTTTTGCTTAAGCTCAAAGAACACATTTTCCATATTTGTTCGAAAAATATGAGGGATGTACTTATTAAAAAACACGTTCATGAACTCATCCCATTCCATGGATTAAAATTCATCTTGGGTGCTTGTATTCTTAAATAGAGTCCACCATTGGTCTGCTTCACCTTCTAAATAGTAAACAACTAAAACGACTTGTTCATGTTCTGAACAATGAAGTATGGAAAATATCTTTTTAGTGGTACTGATCCATTGTTCAGAAATAAGTGGATCAGAATACCCATTGAAAGAAGGTGGACATTGCCTCATGGTGTACTTAATTGAATTTTGTTCCCTTCTCTGCTCATTTGGATGTCCAGAATGATTCATAGCTTATATAAGTATAACAATAATAATTTTCACACCATCTCCCATAAAACTAGTTTATTCAGGAGGAAAATCATTTCATTGTCCATTACATTGACCAACATGGTTCCTTCAGGTTCCAGCCATCGTCTAAAACCCAAAAAGAATAGTGTGGGAGGAAATACTCATGCTAGGAAAACAACGTAATAATGGGGGAGTACCTTCAGTATATAACATCTTAGGATTAATTCTATGATCTTTACTACAATTCTAGGACTATAACATATACTTATACTTAACCTTAGATACATCCCTAGATATAGCTTAGAAATATCTCTAGGGATTTCACTAAAGTTTTTGCATCCTAGTTTCCAATTGTTAACTAATCCTTCAATCGGATACCAACTTTAGAGACCCATATCATGACATACATAGACATTACATTAATTTTGCGGAATACTTAATAAATGACAAAAATAGACTCCCAAAGATCGTATTAGTTTAGTGTCTTTGGAAACTCGCAACATAATCTTCTAATCATGGTGAAAGTTCTTCAACATCTCTCATAAAGATCTTCCCCTTTTTTTACCTAAAAACATTCCTTGTATCCTCGGGAAATGAAAACATAAAAAGGGTGAGATCAAATGCTCAGTAAGTGTAAACATGGAGAACATAAAACAATTCATAAACATTTGAATGTAATAACATGAACATAAAACATCAAAATAATAAGTAATGACATAAACCGTGGTAGTGCATAAGGAATAGATCAAAAAGGAACATTGACCATGGTAAAATAGAAAGGGAATAAAACATGTAATTGTGGAAAACCATTAAGCACATGTTATTATTTCAATAGTATCCAAGGAATTGCTGCCAAGACCATTATAGTGGACAAAGTATATTAATGAACTGGGTTTACTTATCGTTACAGCCTTGTATTACTGAAATGGATTCACTTGATGTTCTAGCCATGTTTATATCATGAGATATAAATCTTTACCCAATGCATTGGAGGGAGATATATGTCCCACCCATCTCATAATGAAATCATTATTTCATGTGGCACAAAACAAATATAAATCATTCATAATAACCCAATGAATAAAATGGGTTTCATATACATCATCCCATAATTACCTAATCCTTATAAAACAATGGATATAATATCAAAATAAACAAAATACAACCATTTAAATAATAGGGACATTATACATTAAGCATGACCATATTAAATAATTTATTCTTAGAAGGAAAATAGTTTGGACAAAACACTTGAAATGAATTCTTAGTTATAATATCATTTCTTCTTTAAAATCATTTTATTTTCACAAAATTCCATGATATTTTAAAAGAAAAGTATTTTTTTTAAAATAGTCATGAGATATTGTAATATAAGCTTCATGAAAATAAGGCATTATGAAACTGTAAAAATCCATTCATGCTATATAAGCTAAAAAAATATTCTTCTCGTACTTTTTCTGGAAAAGTCAAAATTACCTCGTATGGTAAACAAAAGAAATATTCCTTGCATAACACAGTGTAAAAGTCAAAGAGGGGTAAACATGAATTTAAAAATACATGGAAGAATATTAAACACATTATTGGAAAAAAAAATTATGGGCATGGATGAAAAATATGACCCCACTAAATACTTACGAATAAACAATCTCGGATAAGAACGAGATTGGAATAATTATCCCTTACCTGAGGTCCAATTTCTTTTGTACATGGATGAAAATCCTGTATAGTGGGTTTAAACTTATAATTAACTTGTAACAAAACCATAATAATATTTATGATATCATATATGATTCACTTAGGACATTATATTACCCGTTCTATTGTCAATTCCATGTTAAAGCAGCGTTTTCGGTAAAATTGTTTCATTTATCATACGTGTTTCGACTTGTCGTTCTTAATATTATTACTTATATCCTGATTTAATTAATTCCAGAATGTACAACATGATTTATATATAATATATATTCAGCATATAAATATATATGATAGATCGATAAATGGAATGAAATTCACTATTCATAGAGATGGTAGGTCGTACGTACGCATGAAAGCTATTTTCATTTCGTTATTTAATTGAATGGAATTAGTTAAATGAAACATATATGTACATAAATACAGTGTAATTATTATTTAATATCATTCATGATTATTTATTATATATAATTTATAATTATTCTTGAATGTTTAATCATGGAGATTGAATCTCATCACGTCATGGAGACGGTAATCTGTACATACACACGAGTGATGATGTCATTCCCATAATTATTGAATGGAATTGGAGTAGATGATATAATTTATCATAATAAGAATGATTTTATAATGATAATATATTGTTATTATTTCCACCATTATACCCATCCATGTAAGGTGGTGGTGGAAAACAGATTACCCATCGTCATGGAGACGGTATTCAGTACGTACGTACGCACGGTGATTTCATTTTCCATCGGATGGATAGAAAGTGAAATAGGGTTGTTTCATATTTATAATAACATATTAGTATATTAGTGATACTGATGTTATTACTTTATAATGAAACAAATATATAAGATGATGTAGAAGAAGAAATAAATTTGAATTAATCGGTAAAGGATATTACCTCTTCTTCGACACGACACTTCTAAACCTCCTCTTAGGGCACAAAAGTAGGGTTTTGAAGACAACCAAGACCTATATGATATTTTTAGAGAATTATAGAAGAGAAATGGGCAGGTTTTGGCCAAGCATGAAGCCTCAAAATGTCCTGAGGAGGAGAGGGAGCATGTGCCCATATATAAGAGAGGAGAGGGGCACTTTTGGAAACCTCTAAAATATTAATTTATAATAATTTCAAACCCCACATAAAAACCACCAAAATTTACTAAATTATAATATTAAATTATATAGGGTTGTAATCTAATAAAAAAATATAACTTATGCATGTTGGGAATTTATTTTAAAAATTATCAACAAGATTTATCAGTATTTAATATATTTAATTTTATTTGTGGTAATAATATTCTACATTTTAAATTGTAATAAATATTTTCTTATGTGTTTTGAATTTCCCATAATTAGATACATTATCAAATTTTCGACCATATAAATTTCAATTTATAATTTTTAAATGATTTTGTGATTTTTGAACAATTTAATAATATGTTATTTTAATAAAATAACAATAGTGTCAATTTTGGCACTATTCAATTATCTGAATTTAAAGAAAATCCACATAGAGGATATATTCGAACCAAAATATTTAATAGATTCCTAACATGTCATATTCTTCTATAAAATTTGTGTAGAACCATTATTAATTCATAAAATATTTATTTAAATATTTTTAAAATCATTTATTTGATATTTTAATCAATAAAATAATTTCTACATCACTGTTCTGTCACCATTAATAATATTTATTTAATCCATAAAAATTATAAATAAAATAAAATAATGTAGATAATTTTATTATTGTTCTAATGACAATTTATTTTAGATGTTTTATGAGTTTTATCACTTAATATAAATTGTTACACTTATAAGATATAAGAGGGCGACATGTTGTCACTTTCTATGGTTTTAAAAATAATTACATCATTTTCATGGTCAAAATTCCATGAAATGAATCTATTACGACCCTTAGGTGATAAATAAAATTTTCCGTAGTTTCTATTCATAATTTCCGTAGTTTATATTCATAATTTCTAGAAATAAAAATAATCTTGTTAACATAATTTTGACATAATGATTTTAAATACAGATCCAATTTTTCAAAATTAAAATCACATAAGTTGCAGTAATTAATTTAAACTGAATTTAGTTGTTAAGAAAACGGGTTTTAAAAGATAAAATGGTGCAAAAGATTGGAATGTTTTCACCGATGAATTTAGTGTAAAATTAAATGATAATGACTTAAATTATATTAAATGGTAATTATATATTCTATTTATACTTTAAAACCATTAAATATCATAATTTAACTATATAATTTATCTCGATGAAAAAAGTTGTTTTTAATTAAAATATATCGTATTTTTATAATTCATCAAAAAATGATGATTATCAAAATAATGTCAAAATTTTATCCAAAGAAAATTTTTATATCTTGACTATAATTAATAAGTTTATTTTTTCTAATTGAACTTATAAACAAGTCAAAAACTAGATTTAAATTGGGTGCGCAATCAAAAACTTACAAAAATGCATTTTTTTGAAAAATACTTATTTTACCCAAAAAAATTATTTTGTTCTCATACCATGTTCTAGAATATGTGTAAGATGAATAATAATGTTATAAAATTAAAAATTTGGTTAATAATGTTCATAAAATCTAGTTCATTATAATATTATAACAATATATCATTGTTTAGTGAAACACAGTATTACATACAAGACTAGTTTTTGGGGAAGGTCTCTCTTGCATGCAACACCAGCCAAGAATAGTTTTTGCGTATACTACAAGCTAAAAGGGTGTTGCGTATAGCACATGATAATCTTGATGAATCATACAACATCAGATGTCAAGGAAATTAAAAAGAATATTTCTCATAAAATCTCATAGTGTTACATAGTGCTTGTTGAACATCATCACAAATAAGAGTTAAACTCTTTCACAAGAAATTGTGACACTCTGTTCGGAAGACAAAATTTACAATTGGACTTGAATATCATTTATTCCACATCCGTTGAATCCATAGCATTACTTCATAATGCACTGAGAATTCTAAACCCTATTCTCTTTCATAACTCTGTTTTCTTCTTATCATTACTATTTTGAGAAGTGTGTATATCTGTTCCAATATCACACAGTGTCTCTTGAGATAAACAGGAGGATAAAAAAATATCCTCACTTTCAATACCTTCTTACACTTGTATCCCATGTAGAACTATGGAAGTTATCATGTGAGATCAGTTTATTTATTTTCCCCATGAATAACTGTGGTAGATGTCATGTGTGTCCTGGAAAGCCTGTGTATTGTTGTGAACTCCGAACCACGGTGTGGATCAAAATATTATTAATATAAACTACTTCATGGAGGGTGATCACCAAGTGGAGAGGTCTATGTCTCTACTTCAGACTGAACCTATTGTTTTATCCTCTGTGCTTTTTATCTTATATTTTTATCTGTTATGTATTTTTGGCATTAAGATAAACTGAACATTGATAGTTAGTTTAGGAAGTGTTTATATCTGTTTTGAATTAGTAGGTTTGTTTCAAATGTTTTTCTAATCTTTAGATTGGGAAATCTGAGAACTAATAAGTCTTTGAGGAACCAAATTGATCCTTCACAACTTTTATAAATTCACTACAAAATGACTTTGTGTTTATTTCTATATTGGGATAATATTTTGTAAATAACATTTTTTTAATAGAAATTTTTATAGATACTCAATTCACCCCCTCTTGATTCATCTACTCCAATCAACAGATGTAATATGGTGAGGGAAGATAATGAAGATTTGAAGATAATGTGAATATTTTCTAAGAATTACCTTGAAGAAACATTGTATCATGGGAGAATATTTCATCAACATCATAGTATATTAGTTTCCTTACTAGAATATTTAATGCAATTTTAAATAATATATTATTACAATATTTTGATTTATAGGTATCATGATGTTTTATATATATTAACAAGATAAACAAATTCAATAAATATCATTAAAATGTGATATAAGTTTAGGGGGACTAAATGTTTCATTAAAATGATGAAGAAAATGGGGAATATTAAAGAAATACATGAGATGTAGAATGGACAAGATAAATTTGGTATTACTCATTTCACTATGTGATGAATTTTTCAAAAAAAAACCTTACTCATTCTTGTAATATGTTTTTAGATAACAGTCACATTGGGATCATACAGTGGACTAGTTACATGAGATGGTAATTCACGAGTATTAAACATTATTCACATTGTATTAATTATAAACATACTCATGGAAATATTTAATAAAATTGGAGACGAATATAATTTAGTGTAATGGTAAAATGAAACCATAGAAACCATATCACAATGAGTTCCTAAAACCAAAATGTTGTAGAGTTTGAAAAATTGTGAGAGAATATGTTTTTACAACAGACCAGGTTCTTACCTTGACCAACTAGGGAAGAATTAACAAACACAAGAATTAATTAAATGTGAAAAAATGTCATAGGTTTTTTGACTTTGTCATTGTTTAAAATAAAATTGCCATTTATTAAAGTGATATATTTAAAATATGTTTTGATGATGTTACTATAATCCCTTATATAAAATCCCATCCTACTAATCGTCATGGTTCGAGACAAGTTTTATGAGGTTTTATTTCAATCGTATTTCAGAGTAGAAATGTCATGTTATAGTTGAAATCATTCCATTAGTTAGTAAATGGAGTTCTAGATAACAAACCACATCATGATAAAAAACATTCAATGGTTTTAATACAATAATTATGAATTACTATGGAAATGAGTTTCATAATTTTTAATGATATGAGATTTCAAAGATGCTTTTCAAATATATGTTTGATCAAAAGGACCAGATTATGGTACTATTTATGACACCATGGGTTATGGATTTAAATTTAATAATGAGGTCCACATAATGACATATAATGGATGTCACCAAAATATTTATGAGTTCTTTTTATGGAGAAAATTAGTGGTTCTTAAAAAAATCAAGAGAACACTTGAACCACAGATCAAGAACACTTATGGAGGATCATGAATGTCATTATAATTTGATAAATTCTAATTATTGGTCTTTTCCAATTGTTTTAAAATTAATTCAATACATATCATGTGTAATATATGTTTCACATTTTAGAATATATTTCTTGTCAAGGGTTTAATGAAATTATATTCCTTGTAATGTTCTTTCTTATAAAAATACATTGATCTTGTGACATTGAATTACACCCATTAATCACTAATGACAAGTCACTTATAAAAGGTATGATTTTTTTAAAAATGGGTTGTTTTATTATTGATTTTATTTCATTATTATTCCAAATTAATGATTAATTTTAAATTAATATACAATATTTTAATCATAAAAGGTATCAAGGTTTTTTATAATTGGGTATAGTTTTGTAATCAATAATTAACTCCCTTTTGAGTGATTCTTATGTCAAACATTCTCACATAATTTTTATTTCCTGGGTTCACTCACATGAATTTTGAGTATAATTCAATATATAATATATCTTCTATTTTTATTTTTTCATGGAACACATAAATTCTATAAATAATAAGATGATACCAATTTTTTATGTGAATCTCTTCCAACTAGGGATGCATGTAATGATTAATTACTTAATACCATTGGGATTATATATTCCTGAAATTACTCATAATATATATAAACCATGTGATTATATTATGTCTTATACTTTGAATCATTGTAATAAATAATGGACTTGAAAGAAGGTCGTGAATTGAATTATTATCATATTTTTCCATGGAGTAATTGATAATAATAATAATGTGTTTTAGAATCTCTAAATATATATAGAAACAATTCTATAGTATTCATGAAAAAGAAAATATGGTGAATTAATATCAACTAAAATTATGACTTTCCTGATTTAAAGATAATGAAATGGATGAGGATGAATCAATTAAATAATTTTATACATGGGTGACCATAATTTTCTACACAATTCATGAATATATATATATATATAAATATACATAGGAATACAGGTAGGAATTTATTTATATTTTCAAAAACCAACCTAGATGACCATCACTAGAAGTACCTAAATCAGTTATGAAATAGATTTTGGGTGTTCTGAATCCCCTTGGGTAGAAGTCTCACATTTGGGAAACAAAACAATCAAGTGGGAACAATTTCACCACAACAATAAATCAAAAAGATTAAAAAAAATATAAAACGATGAGAATTTGTTATCTCAAACACACCTTAAGAGAAAATATTTCACAAGTAGACCCATAAAATTCATGAGAATAGTATACCAACTAAATTATTTGGATAATACCATAAATACATCATCACTAATATCTCCACACAATGAGTGGACACATACTCCACATGTAACCACGGACACCAACGGTCCTCCTAATCATGTTGAACAACCACCTCTGATTGGTTTTTTTCCAATTTCATTGTCTTGGAATAAAAGAAATACAAAATCAAATACTGTACAATGTACTCTATAAGAAAAAAATCCATGTATAGTCACAACAGGCGTTTCATATGTAATATGTAATAAGTAAACCACATTTTCTCAATTTCAAATAAAACATGGCATGGAAATACTTTCAATGTTCATATCAAAATATGATTTTAACAATAAAAAATAAATGGAAATTATAGAATGATGTTAAATTAAATTTCCATTAGAATAAGTGGTTACAAGCAACCTTTTCCAAATATACATGGATAATAATTATTATTAAAACATACATGTGTAAATCATTTCAATGAATTATCAGCATGTATAATCAATTTATATTATATAAAAAAAGTAAAGATACCTTGGTATATTTGTTTATAATATTCTCCTAAATCATGGAGAAATTTTTTCAATGTGTATAAAAACTCCCTACATCCAAAACCTATAGGTAATTAGAGAGAATCCTAAAGAATAAACTCTATGAAAAAGTGATAGTTTAGTTAGTGTTTAATCATAAATATGTGTGGTATTACCCCTAAATACCCAATCTCCCATGTGATTCATGTTAAATATAATATACATGATATTTTCCACATTTTAATCAAATTGTTTGAAAAAATCATCTCAAACAGACTTAGGTTCATCTTTTAAATAATTAAATTCATTTCAAAAACCAATATTAAATGTTTTTATAAAAAATACTTAAATTTCATTTCAAATCAATACATTTGACATCATAAAAAATTTCATTACATTATATCTCATCAAAATCATTCATCAAATCATCCTTTAAAATTCAGGACCATATATCTGGAAATCACACATAGTCTCAGAAGCCAGTGTTAAAGGGATTTTATCATAGACCCAAACTATTGCAAAAAAAAATCCTCAATGTTTCATATAGGTATGTTTTGTGTTTGATTGTGTTTGATGAAAAATCTACATGAATATGAATAAGTATGGTAGTTGTTTTCCAAAGATAGGTTTTTAAGGTGGCGTAGTTTCCCAGGGTTTGTATATATTTTTTGAACTCAAAATCAGGAATTTTTCATTGGAAAATTATGGTTTCTTCAAAGGATATAATGGTGTGAATAACGGATAACGAAATCCAAAAAATAAGAGATATGTGGAACCCCAAACATGGACTTAGTATCATGTTTGGGAAGGTTTTGCGGCCACGTACTAGGAACCGTGAACAGTACACGAGACCATTTCGTGTTATTGGAAATGGTTCACCAGTGATGTTCTACAGGGAAGGGCATTGGGTATGTGGAAGGACTTACAATTCATGAGATGTAAGAAGATAATGGTTCCACATATGAGAAAATGAGGAATGTGGACCACTATGGATAAATAGATTGTGGAATGGGTGCAGTTCACAACAGGAGGATCAGTATATGCAGGAGGCTATGCTGAATCCAATATTTGGTAAATCATTATTTAGATGATAAATTAGATATCATTTCCTATATAAGGAGAAATAATCAAACTGATTATAATAGCAATTTAATATCATTAAAGGACATCTCATTGATATGGGAATTTAGTTATGTCCAAAAGTGGTTTGTGGGAAGCGATTCCACAAAGGATAGATAAGTTTTCCAAACAATACTCAAAAGTGTTTTTTTGGGATGTTGTAGTTATAAAAGGAATAAATTATACAAAAGAAGAATGTGGTACATGGAGGGGTATCTTGGGTATGCATAAGTAAAGGTAGTATCTGAACATAGAATAGTTCGCAGATATAGGGTAGTAACATCGGAGGTTTATGGAGATGGTATGCGGAGGCTGTATGTCATAGTGAATTAAGAGGATTATTTGGATGAAGGGAGGTTCATGGAAGCGACAATGGAATGTGGAGGGGGGTATACCACATTCTATACATGTACAGAGTATTTAGGGAGAATATATGGTTCACCGAACACTCAATGAATATTGAAAAGGCTTCAAGTCAGTTTGCGAAAATCATTTTTGTTACCTTACAGTACACAAAATGGTGGATTTCATCTGAGGTTGAAATAGGGACATGAGCATAACATAAAACTATAGTTGGGGATGTGACATTCCTGAAAATTATGGGACCTATAGGTCTATAAACTAGGTTTGACATAAAAGTTTATGAACACTGAGTGGATTCTTTTTCATGAGTAATGAGCGAAGAAAGTGGAAGACGGTGACCCATTCCACTGGAAGTGAGCTAGAGAAATAGGAATAGGGAGTGACCCTTGGGAATGAATTGAAAACACCAAAAATCATGTAAAGGTAGTGATCCTAGGAATATAAGATCGTTCTTGAACACTATACTCATTATTGGAAGTGACCCTTAGTGAATTTGGTACGTTAGCACAAAGTCATTGTATGCTCCTAGGATATATCCTCATGAGGGTGAAATAAGTAGAAATTTATGTGTCTCATTCATGAATTAAATTATATTCATACATTTCAACGAGAACAGTGGATAAATGAATTTTTTTAATGATGAAATAGGATCTGAAGGGGAACAAATTTTAATCTGCCATACCCTGATTCACCCGCTGTGTATTTGACCTAGTGTAACCAACACAAACCATACCATTTCAAATCATTTTTCAAGAGTATCAGTTCAATATTTATAAATCATTTTGAGAGATAGTTTAAATTAAACAATAATTAGTGATTTAAATTGACCTAGATCACCATATGAAACCACCTACCCCATAAATAGAAATCCAAACACCCAAAAATGTTTCAATAGGTATTAAGGAAAAATAATCTACAATATTAAATAGAGGAATCCAAAAAAAATCCATTAAAAAATAAAATGCAACCAACCTATAATTTTTTTCCAAAGACCTATATAAAAATGATAAACATTTGAGTTAATAGGAAATGTATCTCCAATAACTGAAAATTGAATTCCCAAATCCTTCTTAAAAACATAGCTTATATGATACACATGTGATAGAATGGAGATTTATTGGATTAAATGAATGAAATGTGTTAAGAAAGGCATTGAATACTTCCATTAATAAATAATGTGAATATATTAACTATCATAGGAGATATGATGATTTTCATGTTATATGTCATTTGAAACCACCACCACATTCCCTAGTGAGTTAATTTTGGCCATTTTGGCCTAGCCTCTGCCTCCATTATGCCCTGGTGGAGCCTATGTAAACCATGGTAGATAAGGAATCAATCAGTATTCTATTTTTATAACCTTTCTCTTATGTATAATTCCATTTTTTATCCCTAACAGAATCACAATGAAGATATACCAATACCACCCTCTTGTTGTGGACCTAGCCATTTTCCTCCAAAAACCAAATAATAATTTTAATCCTCCAAAAACTACCATGTACTATAAAAAAATTAAAACTCAAGGATATAATGGAAAAAATAATATACATAAAATGAATGGTAGGGATGTTACAATTTTCCCAATCATAATTCATTTCTACCCACAGAATGTTTGTCAAGAATAATATATAGGAAATATGTGTGGTATCTAACCTCTCATAGATGTCTCACACTCCCAAGTCTCAAGAGAATCATAACCATGGTACATTAAAACCTAAACCCCATGTATATACATTCTATAAAAAATCATTATATGAGAATCAATCATTTAAACTAGCTACTTGATAATAGAAAAATCACATTTCACATCAAGTTCCTCCTAACTAAATACATTTAAATTTTCCAAGAGATAATTTATAAGGTTTGACACATGGAAAAAAATTTGGGTTGATAAAATATATGGTTTTAAATCAAAATTATAAGACATCTTACCAATGTTCTCAACAACCTCACATCCTCTCACATATCTAGGTGTTAACTTTATCTATTTTTCATTTCATCAGTGACCCAACTATGCTGAAAATATCAAAAAACCTAGGTCAATAACTATAACATCCAAAATCTAATCAAAGATGATTGTAATAATATATATATAATGGATATTTTCAATACAATTCACTAAATAATGAACTATATTTATATCATCTATTGAAACCAACCAGGTCCAACCTAGGAAGCTTCACTAACCTCTAACCAATAGAGTGATGATCAATCAGTCCATCAATTCTAGTCTTCAATGTATGCCATCATAATGGATGGATGGTAGCTATTTTTGTAGTTAAACACAGCCAGGACCAAATGGGAATTCAAATATCTCCAAAATATAAGGACATATTCTAGAATTCTATCCTCATGAATCTATATTACTAGTTCTACATAACCATATATATAATGATGGTGAATCATTCTCAACATTACCAGGGATCTCATAACATCTTGGAGGAATCTAAAAACGAGTATTGAATCCGAGATACCTATCAGAAACATTGGTAGACAAAACACCATGAAATATATTGATTTAATGCACTACTATATTTTCCAATTTAAAAACATTGTTTCTGTCATGAATGTGAAAAATTTGATCTAATTTAGTCTCTTGGTTTATCACCACCCATATCATATTCTATCCTTGAGGTTTATATGGAAACCCAACCAATATTTACATTAATATATCATCCAGCAACAAAATCATAACTATAAGTTGTTGAAGAAAACATTAATGATTTTTATTCTTTCCATTAATCTTCTAAAAATTATAATTAAAAGATCCAAACTCACAAAATTATTATTTCATACCAATCCTATAAAAATAGCACCTCATATCATAAAACTTATTTTTTGTTCCATGGTGAACCTCCCACTACGAATGATGATAATATCTCATTATATTATTCATCCTAGGTAATATAAAAAAAATAATTCATTAAGAAAAATATGCCCTTATAATATAAAGACCACATACTGATGGTTTTCCCACCATTTGAGAAGTCCCTAACCCCTAAAAACATATCATAAATCTGTTGTTCCTAGGTAATAATCATGAGAATAGGTATTATAAGAAGAATATTAATCAAGGATACCTCACTACCATCCTTATAGACTCCTAAATGCATAAAACTTATGAAATATATCATGTATTGTTCCTAAAAATATTCTTTCATATCTTGGGGTAGAATTTTACTAATCAATGATTTAGAAACAACTTTACGCTTACTAGAGATATAGGAAATGTCAATGTCGATATTCAGTAGGTACTCCACCCAATGCCTCAACCAAATATCCAAATCTATTTGCGAGAAGATATCACTCAGTCATTTATGATGGGATAAAAGGGTAAGACTTACATAAAAAAGGAAATGATTCCAACTCTTTATAAGATTAATCATAGCTATGAGTTCGAGATCATCTTTTATAAATTTCTTCAAATGAGGCCTATGATGATGAGAAGCATCATACATAATGTAATCCCCCTATGTATGAATTCATCCCAGACTTAAACCCGATGCATCACAAAAGACCAAAAATCCCTTCTTATCATTTCCAATTCACTACATAGGAGGTGAAGTAAAATGATACTACAACATATCCAATGAAGTATAAAATTTTGAATATCAATCATACATTAATCCCTTCTATGTAATTGTAATCAACTAAAAATCCAACAATGAGAAATATTTCACAAAATAATTATAATATACATCTAAGACAAAGAATCTCTAAATCTGAAGGAAATTACATAGTTCTTCCTTAGTCATAAAATCTTTAACATTATCAATATGAATTTAAACCCCATTTTTAGAAAATAAATATCCAAATAAATTTAACCCCTGACTCAAAATGTTTTATTTATAATCCAAAAATTAAAATTTTAATTTCTCAAAATGTCCATAACATATCTCAAGTGACACACATGATCATCCTAGGTCGTGGAGTAATCTAAGATGTTATTAAAAACTATATCTAAGAATAATTTTATTGGTGGAATTTCTTTTTATTTAATTCCATAATCACAGAAGGATCATTATCCAAATGAAAATATATAATAAGGTACTCATAGTGACCACACCTACACCTAAAATTTTACTTAGGGATATCAAACTACATGATCCGAAGCTAGTGACAACTAGACTGAATAATAATTTTGAGAACCACTCCATCCATTTTAGCTGGTCAAACAAATTTTCAATATGGGAAAATGGATACATGTTATAGATCATGACTACAGTGAGATTTTGGAAATCAACACTAAATTAAATAGTTTCATTGGATTTGATCGAAAAAATCACTAGCATAGGCCAATATGAACCACTACATCGAATGAATCATTTGGATATCAAATTTTACAACTGAGTCATTAAATATACTCATTATTTTGGTTCCAAATGGTAAAATTAAATAAAAATAAGTTGGGTTCTTGTTACCATGCCGATAAAAAACTCCACATCCCTCACTAGTGGAAGGCTAACAAATTTATATGGAAACACATTGGGAATATAATATAATGTAGGAGTATGATCACCATATGAATAATATTACTCTGTTTTAAAGGAAATAATTTATATTGTTCAAATTATATTTGTAATATGAAGTCTAACTTGAACTGAACTCTGGTCCAATTCTCCCTAAAACACATAGTATACCCCCATTGAGTGTAGTAAATTATAACCAATGGAGGTAATAGTTGATATGTTATCTGCGAGAGATCATCAAATCCAACTCCTAAATGACATATAGATATTTCATATCTAGAAAAATTTTTCCCAAACAATCATTATTTATAATAATGGGAATGAAGAAGAAATGAATTGAAGACCTCCCTCCCTCTTAATCCTAATACGCATAGAAATATTCATGATATGACACCTGATCTCTATAGAAAAATATAAAAATTCCACTATAAGAGTAGATAAAATGATTAAGAGGAAATTGTATCAAATAAATCTTTCACCAATGATGATGTTATGGTAATAGTATATCTCACTACTGCAAGACCTATATCACTTTCCACTGGAGACTCATATATTTTGTGTGCAAGATTCATTCATTTTTTCTATGGATAAATCCCATTTTCATGAAGCATATGACTGCACTATAGATCCTCTTGGTGTTATTCAGCCCATACCCCTGTGTGGAGTTGAAGAAAATTGAAGAATCACTAGAAGTGACCTTTGTATGCACAAGATACATAGATTACTAGTTCCTTCATTCAAACTCTCCTTCAGTTCATATATTTTACAAAATGTAAATATGTTAGTAGTAATTCAACTAATAGAATATAAAATTTTGAACAAGTAGAGTAACAAAATACAACATTGTGGTTTCCCCATTGATAAGCCTCTTCCTCATTCCATTAAAGGGACCACTTGAGATATTGATGGGATTCAAAGGAACTTCTATCAAAATTGACTTACCACTCAATTAAAGTTATGCAATAAATGATATATCAAGAACATTAAGAAAACTAGTATATCTTTATATGATAGAATTAGATCTGGTATGTACTCAAAGACACATCCGAAACATATGATATTTCCACATCTCATTTGATACATCCTAATGATATAAATGAACAATATAGATAAAGTGGTTAGCATACTGAGTCATTTTCCATTCACCATGCTATTGTTTAAGGAACTTCATTGACTTATTAAACACCATTTATTTTTTATAGAACTAATCAATGAAAATTTCATTGATGTAATTCCACTCCATGCCCATATTCTTCCCCATTTTAAATATTGACTCCCAAGACAATTTTATAGGTCATTAATGTTTCAAGGACACATATTTTACCATAACAGATCTTGTTGGATCCAAAAAAACAAATACCATCTCAACCTTTTTCACCCAATCCTATTCCAATTAAGGATAATTTGTACCTTGGAAGGATAGTGGCATCAGATAATGAAACATATGAGAATGATCTCTATTGTTATCTATTGGAGGTATAACATCCGTATCCTAAATAAGAATAGGTGTAGCCACCTATCCTAGATGATAGAACCTATGAAAAGCTACCCCAATTTGTTTTTTATCAAATAGATAGTTCACTTATTATTCTTCATTATTATCTAATTCTTTATGTTTATTAAAATGACTTCTTTGGGGAGTGATACTATAGGATGTGAATAGATTATAAAAAAAACATCAGTTGAGAAACATGATATTGAAAACTCTATCTATATGAATTAAATTGGGAAACACAAATCCCATATCCCATATTTTGAAAATGTATATAATTAGATCAAACAAATCCTCAAGGAAACTTTTTTTTCCAACAACCCATGGTATCATAAGGCTCATTGCCATTAGATCTAGCTAGGAACTCACTTGTATCGTACCCCTTAAGTATAAAAAATATTGTCTCATGTGTTCCAAAAGATCCCAAACTATATTCCAAAATAAATAAATAACATGAATCCATCTGATACAAATTTTTCACCAATGACCTAGATAAACCACTAAAATGGTACCTCAATGTGTTATATCAGGTCCTAAATGGTGTTCCTGATCCCTATGAGTTTGATACATGTACTTAGGTAATAAAAAAATTAAGGGGAATGATTTTTCTACAAGAATAAAACAAAATGATAATGATGAAAATATAAAATGATAAATATGAAATATGTGAAACACTCCCCAACATAAAATGCTAAAATATTATATAGATAAAAGTTTCAATAACATTACCCAACCCAAAGTATTCATATAAGATCATTAAGACATCATAACCATAATCTATAGGCAATAGGTGGAGCATATGTTCCATCGATTACAAATATACCCAAGGTCCTACTAATCATGCATTCCCACCTCATCTTATTGGTTCTTTCCAATTTCATGGACCTATCATACGAAAATCAATAAATAAAAAAGGGAAAATGTTGAGTGTCAGAAATAGATCCAACTAAGGTCTTTATAAGCATTGCATAAGAAATCTATAGTAAAAAACCTTCTATACTCAATTTTCAATAAAATGTTGAATGGAAATCCATTCACAGATCATATCAGAATATGATTTTCAAAACCACCCAATGGAAATTATGGAATTGTTTCCAAAGATAATTTTCATTAGAAAATTTGGTTACAATAATATTTATCAAAACAATAGTGGATAAGAATTTTTGTGAAAACATTCAGGAGTAAATCATTTCAATCCACCATTAGTGTGTATATTCAATTGAAATCATAGAACCATGGTTTTGAGACCCAATGATATAATTGTATAGTGATTATCACACATCATTGTGAAATATTGCACTTGGTGTGCACACACACCCTATATACCCTTCTTTAGTTGAATAAAACAGATTCTCAATGTATAAACTCCCTTCCCTCATGATATTTTAGTTACCATTATCATCATATATTTGTGTGATCCTACCATGTAAATAACTATTCTCCAATTTACATTATAGTAAATAAAAAACATAAGGTATATCCTAAATAAAAAATAATTTAAAAAACTCACTTCAAACAGCCCTGTGTTAATGTCTCAAAAAAACCATTCATTTTAAAAACCATCATCAAATAATTTTTATCAAAAACAAATTACTTTTAATTAAAATCAATTAACTTCCCATCCAAAAACATTTTAATAACATTTACCTCAAGAAAATAATTCTTAAAATAATTCTACAGAAGTTAAGATAAATTTTTTGGAAATCCATTTTATTTTTAAAATTCATTATCAATTGATTATCAACTGATACACACATAGTTTGTAATTTAAAATAATTTTTCAAGTCTCTCAATTCAATATTAAGAATTACATTTCAATTCAAATTTAAATTAAAAAATAATCAATGGTTTTAATTGATAAATATATCCTTATGAAACCTCTTACCATAAGAATGGATAGTCAAATAACCAAAACGTTTTTCACAACAAACAAGGTAAAAGAAACCATATTATAATGAAGGGGGATCCACACTGACTCATTCACATAATCAAAAGGAAACTAACAATTAATCTACATTTAGTGACTTTGAGAAATAAATGACAACATTTGAGCCCGTGTGAATTGGATCACAAAACACTAAAGATGGAACACCCAAAATCGAAAAAATAAGTCTCCTAATATATGATGCTAGTAACAGGAATCATATCATCCAGTATAAATAAAAGAAAAATGAGTTTAGAAATTCATTAAATCCTCCCATTAAGAATGAATGTGACTTGAGTAACCATCTCAAGAGATCTAATAGTTGTTTTTATATTTCCAATTTGAAACCCCCATAAAATGCACTAAAAAACACTATACTGGAAATGTCTAATCCATTTTCACATGTCAATAAACTCCAGCATGCCCTAGTAGAGCCTATAGAACCCATGGTAGACAAGGTGAATATGATGAGGCCACTCCAAGCACTACTACATAATGAATATTCCCCCATTTTCGGTTGGTCCATTTTACCATGAAGATAGACCATAACCACCATCGGGTTGTGGGATTATCCATTTTCCACCAAAAAAGACTATAAACTATTTGGAATCCTTAAAAAATCTCTAAATCTATCGAAATTGAAAAGAAAAACTCAATACTCAAAAGAAACACAATAAAACTAAAGAACATGCCTACAATATAAGGATAAGATGTTATATATATATATATATATTGGTTGGTTCTTGCATATGTATGTATGTTTTTTGTACATATGTAAACATTTATTTATGTATTAATATATTAATGTATCATGGATTTATTCTTTAACAACCTATCATAGTGATTCTATATGATCTGGCACCTGTCATGGCGTTCTAGATTCCCAAACATTGTTCCTAACACCCATGAGCTAGAAACTAGGGTTTAGGTCTCCTTAAATATATTTAGGAATGATTTCACCCTTACATTTCAATATTAATATAAAAAGGGTAAATCATTAATAAATAATAAATAATAAGAATAATCAATAAACATCCATCCAATGATAATAACATTAAATAAATTCAATGTAAATGTAGATATAGATAAAAAAATTTGGCCGAAAGGATAATACAACATACTAAAATAATACAATGTGAAATGAAAACCGGATAGATCTAATATCACCAGATTTAACCTCATGTCACCCTTCACATTCTGTTCAGCCCTAAGCAGATAAACCAAAACCCATGGAATAAATAAAATATGGGTACCAGTAACCTATACAAGATTTGTTTAGCTATTATCTAAATATCCCGGTAGGTCTCCACCTTGAAACTATGAAAATATTTTAATAATATATTTCATAAAATTAATGTTTTAACATATAATATAAATCAATTTTCCCCAAATTCATTACAAAACAAGTCAAACAATATTCCATTAAAACATTCCTAAAGACTCGCCAATTTTAAAATAACACAAATATTGTTAAACATTTTGAAAACTTAATTTCACACTAATGAATTAGGACCTTTAAATCAACGTAAAAGATCCCAAGTACAATTTACATATTTTTAAAAAATATTTCTTCATAAAATTATTTTCCATAAATATCTTCAAGGTGGAACCATTTTATAAAACCCATTTAATAAATAACCATAACCTTTTTGATTCTAAAACCACACTCTAAATTATTTTTTAAAACAACAAATTTGACAGTGAACCAAATAAATCCCACCCTAATCCATGATCACACCTCGTAACCAAAGAAAAAAGGAAACATAGTCCATGAAAAACAAAAAAATTGATACTATATATGTAAATGAACTAAGAATAATCTATTGAATCATATAAAACCCGTAAAATATAACATCCCAAAGGGGAACTCGTGTCATGATATTCATATTAGAGCTCTAGTAACAATGATCTTTACAAGATTCATGGAACCTAGGATGACACTACTTAACCAATATGAATCATAATTTGTCATGTTAGACTATCTTGAAATAAATATCCTTGGATCTCATTTTATTCCATGATCTAGAAAATTTATTATAGCTCATGACCAGCTATCCTATCAACCTAATTGACGGGGTATAGATTAAAAGAAATACCTAAAAATAAACTATTTTAAACTAGGTCATACTCTTATATATGTCACCGATTATAATCCTAGGTCCCTAAAGACATCTTAAATGTATTTTATCATAAATAAATCATTACATAAGTCTAATAAGAATTATATAAATATAACACCCAACTCATCTTGTACACCCTCAAAAGAAATATCCCCATCATTTCTAATATGGGAACAAGTATAATAAATGGATACAACAATGTAAAAAAACCCTAATGGATTTCATGACTTATAATTCATAACAATAGTCACACATGTCTTTAATGAGGATCCCACAAATTTGAAAATCAAAATCTTTTAAAATCTCAACTGGGATTTTAAAAAAATTTTGGCGAAGAAAATCTATTTTCATACATTTTGAATGATACCAATAAAATGGTAAATAAAACCTACTTATCCAATAGAATTATAAAAACCAATTTGGAAATCCAATTATTTCTTTATAGACACTCCCAAAATACCCCCGTTTTGAAAAGAATTCAATCAGTGACCAGTTCCCATTACAAAAATATACATCCCAATTCAAAAGTGTTTCAATCCACAATGAGGCCAATCATCTCAAACCCATTTAAATATAAATATTTTTTACTATATTATATATTGAGAACATTCCATTAAAATTCATACACAATCTTCAAATATGAAATCAAAGTAAAAAAACTATTTGAAAATATGAATGATTTTAGAAAAGCCACTCATTCATTTCACCACACATATATCATTATAAATAAATCCATTCAATGTATTTAAACCATTACCCAATCAATTAGTAACCCAAAAAAATTTTGAATAGTCTTTTAAATTCGTGATAAGACATTCAAATCACTTTAATAATTAAAAAATATCCTCCAATGAAATACCATGAAAATGTGGAATGTGACACATCCTAGTGTACTTAAAAATTAATTTAAAACCATTTCCCCCCCAACTATAATCATATAAATTTTTTATAAAATAAAAAATAATTCTTTTAAAAAAATTATAACATGTATTATAATGGATTTCTATAAAAACAACAACATTATTTTATGAGGAACCTTCTTAAACATGTCTCATTTGATGGGTAAAACAAAATCAAGCTAAGAGATGAAAAAATAAATAGTAAAATCCCAAATAAAAAACATTAAAACCTCCATAAACCATAATCTAAACCATAATATTTTATAGGTATCAAAGGTGTGAGAAATAACAAATAGTAAGGGAAAGGGAGAAGATAGATATTGAATCGATAATTAAATAGGGAAAACCCTCTAGATTTCTAAAAAGGGGAAGCTAAAATCCTATAGAATGAATGGGGAGAACCACACATAGTGTAACCCCAAATTGGATAAGAGATATAGGATAAAAGAACAATCCACCAACTAAAAATAAGAGAGGGTATTTATGGAATTTCCTAAAATTTTAAAAATAAGGTAAATTCATGTTCTGGTTGTATAGTTAGAATCATTGTACTAATGGAACGAACTATAATAACTAGTAACGAACTAATTATTTTGGGAAATACATATAGTGAGAGAAAAAAACCAACCATCTAAAAAAGAACATTCTAAGTTAATATGTACAATGCATGTTTATCGCATAGTATACCCAATGTGTTTGTATCAAGCGTTAACCGCCTAAATCCCAAAGAAACCTGTATATTTTCATTAATGCATTTCATGGTATAAAAATAACTTTGTGAAACCTATACACACTAAACTAAAATAGAATAAAAACATCTAGAAAATCCACAAGGTAATGTTTTCTTAACTGTTTCCCCAAAATTGTGCACAGAGGCAAGAGTTCTTGATTTTCCAATTTCAGTTTGAAAATTATCAGAATCATAAAATACTACAGGATATGATTAAATTTCACAAAATAATAAAAAGTAGTGGAATGTGGAAGTCACACATGCATGCATGAGTGGATGAATGGATTTATGCATTTATTTATGTACATCTGTATGTATGTGTCTATATAATTATGTATATATGAATTTATGTGTGTGGATGTTTTTATATGTGTGAGAGATCATTTGTGCGTAAGTGAGTGTGTGGGTGTGTGTGGGTGTGTGTCTGTATTTGTGTGTGTGTGTGTGTGTGGCCGCCTATGTGTGTGTGCCTTTGTGTGGGTGTGTGTGTGTGTTTCTTTACATATGTTTTTTGTGTGTTTATGTTTGATTGCTTATGTGTATATATGTTTCTATGTGAGTACGTGTGTTTCTGTGTGTGTGTGTGTGTGTATGTGTGTGTGTGTGTGTGTGTTTTTGTGTTTTTGTGTTAGTATGTCTGTATATATGTAAGTGTGTATGAGTGTATGTGTGTATGTGTGTTTGTGTGTCTGTGATTATGCATGTATCAGTGTGTGTGTGTGTCTGTGTATCAATGTATGCATGTGTATCTATGTATGATTGTATGTGTGTATGTGTGTAAGTGTATATATGTAATTGTGATTATGGCTGGATATATGTGTGTAGTTATGAGTGATTATGTGTATATATGTGGGTATGTATATATGCCAATGTGTATGCCTGTGTGTGAGGACGTGAGTATGTATATTTGATTCTGTGTGAGTGGGTATGTGTATATATATGTGTGTGTATTTGTGTGTGTATATGAAAATTCTATATATGAAAGTAAGTATATATTAGAATGATAAGTATGTTTGCTTGAATTTATTTTTGTTTGTGTATGTAATTCTATATATAAATCTGTACGTACATATATATATGGATGGATGTATGCTTGAATGCGTAGATGAGTGTGTGTACTTATGTATCTATGTATGTATATATGTATGTATGTATCAAATAATGCATGCATGCATGCATGTACGGATATATGGATGGATGAGTGGATTTATATATGTATGGATATATTCAGGCATGAATGGTTGTGCACCTGTCTAGTTGCATTATTGCATGCTTGTATGCATGCATTCATGCATTCATGTATGTATGTATGTATGTATTCATACATGCATACATGTATGTATGTATGTATTTATGTATGTATGTATGTATGTGTGTGTGTGTGTGTGTGTGTATGTAGGTACATATGTGCGTATTTTTTGTGTTTTGGTATTTATGTATGTATGTCTATCTGTCTGTATATATTTATGTATGTATGAATGTATATATGTATAGGTGTGTGTGTGTACATTGTTTCAAGGGATATTTTAGCACTTAAAATCAGTAGTGGAAATGAATTAAAACCCAAACATAAGTATCATGAGGGACATAACCAAAAATAGCATAGGTATAAAAGTGAAAACATGACTTGTGTACCTTATTTAATTATAATCTATTAGTGTTATCTTTGATCAAATGGTATTTATGAAGATCTCAAGAGGTGTAAAAAATATATCCCTCCTCCCTGGTGTATCCATGGGCCATACTAAATCATTCAACACTCTATCCAGACTCTCCTCCACCGACAATATGTTAGCATCTCATTGAAGTTTGTGGGAATGGGAAAAAGAGATCAATGAGGAGAGAAAGTATTGGATGATTCTTCTAAAGGATGGAACACCACATATCGATGGTGTTTTATCCCTTGTAAATCCATTAAGATGATCTATTATTTTTTTCTCATCCCTTTATAGTGTATTATTCCAGGCTATTACCAACATTCATTAATCATATTGATTCATCACTTCTTTCATTTGTTTCATCTAATGAAATGACCTAAATAATGATAGAATACCGAGGAATATTCAATTGAAGGAATTTATAATTCATTTATCTTAGGTAGTGTCATGTTATCACATATTGTATTCTTTATGAATCTCATTTTTTACTATGTATAACATGAACCTTAGTACAAGCATTTCATACAATCTGAAATGAAAATATATCTTATAATATAACATGGCCCATTGCATGGGAATGGGGACACAATAAAAGATGGAATAGCATGGATACTATGAAACTTTAGTGTATGTGGGATACTAAAATATATGTTCGCTAATGATAATTCATTTTTCCATTTCATAGTATATTATAGATATGTATATTTTTAGTATTGAATATGTGAACTATTTCAGGTCATATACGTTGATAAAGGGATATCATGAAGAATATTAACAGTGATAATTTGTTAGTTCAGAAAGAAGGTTAGTGATATGAGTAATCATTTGAATCTTCCAATGTTGACTATCATTATTTTATTTATTTCAAACGATTGAATAGAACATATCAGTGATGCATCCATGCAATAAAGAGGTGGTATGCAGTATCATTAACTCCCCATGTGGATGCATTACTCCTTCTATGATTTTCATTTATAAAATGACAAAATAATGAGAGAAAAGATATAAATATTAAAATGATATAACTTCTCATTCATCTACCATAGGAAGTATCATATTAAAATTTATAATTTTCTTTAGAATAATCCTTTTATCTAGTAATATAATATTTATTAGTTCATGCATGCGATACTATACAGCAAGAACATATATCATTTTCTCTGATATGACACAATGTATGAGGTTTTGGGCATATCTCTTAAAATATATCACTTTCATTAAAGCCACTTGAATGTGCAATTTCATATTATATTGTATCTTATAAAATTACTTTTGAAACTACATCCAAAACTCCTTTAGAATATATCTTACAAAATTATTCGGGAATGATATCATTATCATCGCCTTGTATTGAATCATGTAATATCCCTTTTGAAAACCCACCCAAAACTCTTAATGGATACACATTAATATACTTTAATCATATATCTATTAGTAAATCTCAATACACATTTATTTAACCATAATTTGTGATCCCACAAGACTCTACACTATGAAAAATAAGATATGAAATCTCAAATATGTAAATGTAATAAAAGTGAATCCTCTTACAAAGCATCAGTGATACTCAAATTATAAAGGAATCATGAATTATCTTATCCAAAACATGTGTCTATATATGTTTTTCAACTACAATAATCATATATAAAAATGTATATTCAAATGATCTTTTTCCCTTTGACATTATGAAAACATGAAAAACTAATTATTTCAATCCCATATATCCTACTCATACGTTCTCACTTATTCAAGTATAAACTGATGGGTTCTATGAATATATTAAATTTAGTGGATCTTTATAGATATGAAAATCATATCAAAGGAATAGATAATAATGCCACATATACTATTTGGGTATTGTTTTTCACTTCCATAGTTTAACTCAATTGAAGGCCTAAATGCCTTACTCATCATATGAGAGGAAGAAGTATATCTTCATTATGCTTGAATAGAGGACATAATCAGAAACATACCCATCCTATCATAAAAATCTATGCCTCAAATATTTTATAATAAAAGTGTCAAAGTAGTATGGTCATTATGATAGGTATTTAACAAACCTTAGGTATTTGGGACTCTAAATATGAACCATGTACCCATAGTATACAAAATAAATATTTTATAAAACTCCATGTAATATTCTACATGGGTCAGCCATTGTACAAATCACATTTTCTTCCTCAATAACATATTAGGTATCGTGAAATGAGAATCATACCCAGAAAAACCTTAATATTTCATTTTATCATATAATGATCTCTACAAAACATCGATTACTGATAACACAAAGTCATACTCTGAGAATTCAATTATAATATCAGTAGATGATATATATGTTATTTCTGAGTGCGATAAAATAATAAACTACAGTGGTGAATAGTAATTTTTGAAAAATTAAAGTATCCTTATTATTAAAAAAATATAAAATTAAACTATAAAAATAAATAGTATAGAGACAAAAACAAAATGAACATGATATTTTTATAGTATTTTGGTTAACCAAGATCGTAATCTACTTTCCAATCATCTCTATGTAGCGAGAAAGCTAGTAATCATTAAGTGGTTATCTTTTGTTAGGGATTGATAACCCAATTACAGGCATACTTTTTTTCCACATTTTGGTAAAAACCAATTACAAACATTAATTTTTATCCCATGGTAGTATACCCCAATTGAATTTTATAGGAGTCAAAATTGGCTAGAATTTTTTTGGGAGTCGCACACCAACCAACCATTTAAATAGGAGGAACAACCTAGGAAGATATATTTTGGATTATAAAATATTAAACCCACTTAAAAAAACAAAAAGATGATATAAAAATACAGAAAGGAAAACCAAAAACAAATTATGAACAATAAAATAATATATATTGATGAATGTTGCTATAGATCAAGGTCATCAGTCACTTCTTGTAAAGAGGGTAAAAAGACTATGTCTTTGATGATTCACCAATGAAACTATAGTCGCGGTAGGGTTCCAACTCTATGTGACTCTCGTATGATTGTTTTATTCTTCTTCCTCCTCTCTTAGTGTTGAATAATCCTTTCCATGTTTATTTATCCATGTTCCACAGTGATCTCATTCTAAACAATTAATCTCGCATCATTAAAGACTATATATTATAATGTATAAAGGAATGTCCAAACAACCAATCATAGTATGTCAAGGGTAGTAGAACAATAATAAATAGAATTATACCATTTAATTATAATTTTAATTATTGTTATCATTATCAAAGAATGAGAATTATCTTTTCTTCCAATATTAAATGTCTTCAAAAAACATCCAATATGATCATTATCATAAAAAAATTTCTTTTAGAAATATTAAAATTATTAATAATTCATCAAATATAAATAAAAATTATTAAAATATCAAAAGATTACTGAAATATATCATTGTTACACAAATAATTCATGTGTGATTTTATAATGAATTTATGAAAAATTACTCAAATATATAATTATATTTTATAAAAATATAAAGATTTAAAAAATGTAGAATAGTTGTAGAAAAAATAAATACAAGTTAATGTTGTGATATTATTCATTGGTGATAGAAAAAATATCTTATGGATGAAAATAAAAGAAATTAACTAATGGATATAGATTATTTCTACCACATCATCTGAAATAAATTATCTACAACTGCTAAAGTTCATGTGATTTTTTTTAATCACACTTCCATTAGAATATATGCACATTATACCATTATAATTGGAGTTCAATTATTATAGGATAGAGCTACAACCACTATTTGATAATTTTTAGAACTTCTATAAGGTAAGTTTATACCATTGGAAAATAGTGGTTCTATAATTGGTCATGTTTTCTACCACTAGTTTTCAGGTGCTACAATTAGTTATGAGGAGTTACAAATAGTTATGCAGTTCTTCTAGTAGAAAACATATTTTCAACCACTAATATCAGAAGGATATTTTCATAACCACTTGAATAATATTTTACAATGGAATATCAATCACTAAAGTATAGCTCATTTTCATTACACAAAATGTTATGATTTTAATTCCATATCTTATATAAATGTACAGATCATTTCTATGTTCCTGAATAAAAGTTTAATGTGTCTCCCATATGTTATGGAATGTTGTCTATGAAAAGCTACAGAAATTTATTTTTAATCGATACATGAACATGTATAAGAATTTACATTTGTAGTGTAATCTTAATCTCAACATTCAACATGATGTGTAAATGTAAAAAAATAGTCACATAATGGTAAATAAAATACATAGAATCAATAAAAAAACATGAAATCTCATTTCAATGAAAATAAAAAAATTATAAAATAAAAAAACAAATTATTAATAGAATTATTAAAATAAAATATAATTATTTATTAGAAATTAATTGATTTTCAATGAATATTTTTTAAAAAAAATAATTACAATTTTTTAAAAAAGTTAAATAAATAAAATAAAATATAAAAAAATTCTCCATACTTTAAAAATCCTCTTTTTTTAATTAAAAACCCAAAATTTTGATTTAAAACCCAAAATTTTCTCCCCTCTCTGAAAGTTTATAAAAAATAAAAAATATAAAAAAAATTCTCCCAATTATAAAGTAAAAAAATTATTAATAAAAAGAGGAACTATACATTATAAATCCAAGGATAACTCCCCCTAAATTCATTCTTTTATTACATTGATAGAATAATCATGAAAAAATTATCAATCTCTCAAAAAAATCTCATTTAACCCACTTTCAAAATTTAATTTATCAACCCTCGTAGAATCGAAGGGTTTAGTAAAGATATCGGCAAGTTCATTTACTATTAGAAAAACATTAATAATCATATCCTATTTATTACCACGATCTCTTAAAAATGGAATATAAAACTAAATTTTTTTTCTTATAATGTTTTAAAGAATTTTAAAATACTAAATTAGTTGATGTATCATCAGAATATATGATTATTTTTTTAAAATAAATTTTGAAATGAGATAGAGTTTATATAATCTAAATACATTTGGTATAATAATTTGTAGTAGCAATGTACTCATCCTAATATATATATACAGTGAAGCTTATAATTACCTTTTGGATTTATATGATATTGAACATTTAGAGAGTAAGTGACACATCCCTACCTAGAACTAGAAGTGTAGTTATTTGTGATAAGTTAGTTGAAATGTATCCCATCACAAATAGTCAATTAAGAAATGATTCCTTCACACGTAGTGTATTTTCTTGGCAATAAAAAAGTATCATATGCGGCATTCACAAATAATATTTTTGTTGTGATTGATGATTAATCAATTACTTCCATGATAATATACAAACTGATCAATGGAATTAAATAAAATATTTATATCTGAGACAAAAAAACCAAAACCATGTATATAATTATCATATAGTATTTATAAATGATTTAAACAATTAATGAATTAGATTGTGAGAAATTCTGTATTCATTGATGGATATGAAAATATCCTTATATATTTCCATTTATGGGTTATAGGAATTATAACACCCCAAGATTTTGAAAATAAATATTAGATGCTTTTTATAATCTTTCCATTAAACACAACTTTTCCTCTATTATGTTTGGAATTTCGAGAAATGGTTATTTAGAGTTGTGATCAGTAAGTCATTTAGAGTCTGATAGAACAAACATGGTTTTTTGGTGAATTGTAACATACCCTTATGGATAGTAATATGAATTATAATATGACCCATATGAATAGTTAATAATATTATAATTTTATTTTCTTAAGGAAATAAGATAATGAGATCTTAATTAATTTTTCAATGTGATATAAAACTAATTGCACCTTTAAAATTGTAAATTTTCGAATTAACTATACCTTAATTTAAAAATAATATTAATAATATTTAGATACTTAATTTTTAAAAATGGAGTTCACTTTTTAATTTTACACGTCAAAAAATGGTAGGGGTGAATTTTTGGGATTTTTCAAAATTACTTGAATTTTTCGTGAATAGTGAAAAATACAGTTTTGAGTATTCAGTAGTTTAATTACATCATAATGACATAATAATTAAAATAAAAGGTATTATAGACTTTTATATAGTATCATATGACATTAGGTGTCCCAAGTGGCTAAAACCATGGGAAAGCCCATGGTTTGGCAAAAACCACTAATGAGGTGTCCCTTTGAAATTATTAAAAAACTTCCTCTCTTTTTCAATAAATACCCACTCATCCATTAGTTTTTGTTCATTCCAAATACCTCATCCCCGAAGATCTGGTGGTTTTACATCTATAAGAGTCCTCCAAAAGTGTTCTTAAGCCCCCAAGGTCCCAACCATCATGTTCTAGGAGTTACTCGACAAGGTAAGGGAATCCTACCCCCTCATCATTGAGTCGACACTTATTTTATGTTTTCTCTTTGAATATCTATTCTAATATGTTGGGGTTTTATATTATGAATTATTAATACTTTATTACTGATTTAAATTTGATGAGGTACCCCTTTTCTAAAATCATTTCATTTTATGAAATTTCAATGGACACCATTAGGCTGTCGAATTTTCACAAGTGATCTCTAATCTTTTCTCTTATTTTTAAAATCATCTCTTTTCATTTTTTATACTCACATCCTCTATCCAAATTAAAATGATAAACTCCTATATAATCTATATATTGTAATAATATCATGTTAATGTAATAACCATCATCAATATTCTTACTCCCTTGCTTTTATTATTATAAACGAAATCAACTTCCATGAGGTTTTAATTTATAACCTTCATGGATGACGATGTTTCGTTCATCAATTTCTACTTCATTACAGGACATGAACCCATTGTAATTGTTGAACCAGACTATAATAAATTTTTCATAAGATAATTAATATTCAGGAACTAGTATATGTAGATATTGTTAAATCATATGAGAAAACTAGTTCATAATAATTCAAATACCACCAAATAATCGAAGTGGTTGTCATCTAATGATTCATCCTCATTCCATATAAAAAAAATTATGGAAATTACCCTGAAAAATTATTTATGTTCATAAATAATATTTAATTTCAATTATGGATATTTACAACCCTTCCACAAGAACTTCATTGCATAAAAATAGGTGAATGGATTATGAAAATCAAGAAAACAAACACTCTGGAACAATAGAATTCAATATATTAACATATAAATAATAACATAAATGAACTAAAGAGAATTATGATAAAAAATATATATGTATATTAGGTTCTGAATTATTTTATTGATATGTATAATTTTATATTCCATGAACTTAAGTTCAAGATGGGAACACATTCAGATTTAAGGTAAGGTTTTTTCACCTGAACTCCCATTTCCATTCGTGTTATTTTCTTTGTCTAAATAACCTCAATGTAATTATTATGTATAATTATATACTCATAAAAAATTCTGTGTGAATGTTCTATATATGTACACAAATAAGAATCCATCTTTATATTATTTTTAGTTTAATTCTTTAAAAGAGTCATTCAAATTGTTTCGAAAATACATGCCCGATTCAAGGGAATATCTCAATTTTTTACCTATTTTCATGGGAAATATCTAATATGTTTTTTGAAACAACTATATCTATAAAATAACTCATTTTTTTATGAAAAATATATCTTACTTCACTTCTAGTATTATACAAATATTTTTCCAAAATAACTCTCCTTTTCAAATTAAAAGAGTATTTATTTCAAGAATTACTCAATGATTTTATAAGAGTATAATCCTCTATTTCAACACACTTGTCGATTATTTTGTATAATTGGGATTCGTATAACATATTAGCATATATCATATTCAATTTAATGGTTTATTATTATTTTGTCTATTTATGTTTTATCTTGAAACCATTAATCAGTTTACTTCGAATGGTTAGTGTTTTGGTTTAATGTTCGGGGAAAGCTATTTACATATAATATATTAATGTGTATGTTGTTTATGTTTATACCCATTCATATGAGGAATTAATTTTACATAGTAAGTGTCATGTGGGACCTGATATATCCCATCTGTGCATCTGTATGTCTCAAGAGACAAACTACGGTCTTAGCATAAGGCCTTGACAAAATGATTATTTATGGTCTTGGCATGATGCCTTGACGGTATAGATATATTGTCCCGCATTATGGATTACCTCATTATGAAAGTAGTATTTATGGATCATTTAGTTATTCAACTAGTAGAATATCCATGATTATGTTATGTTATGTAAGTATTTACTCAGCTCATATTTCTACCATATTATGTTCATGTTTATTTCTAAAGGCATGTGTTTTCAATTATTCACCAGGTCTAATGTTTATGTTATCTTCTGTTGTACTGCTTACCCTTTCTGTGCATTTGAACTCAACACTTTATAATGTTTCATTTCAATAGGGAAAGAATAATTCTATTATGAAAGATATGGTGAAATAACCTAGGAGTTATGGATGTTGTCTAAGGATTTTCTATGTTGTTTTTCTTTCAAGTTGTAATGATGAAAGTTTGTATGTGTCTCATTTACAATAATACTGAACTACTCAGTCCATTGGGATGGTTATTACTTGTTGTATGCCATTTTAACCAATAAGGAACCGGATCTATGTAATTGGGGTCGGGTCCTTATAGGAATCAAGAGTTGATTCCCTCAAGTGGTGATCCATAGAACTTCTGATAACCTCTAAATATCAAATTAGGAATCATCTAGCTTGATATATCCAAACAGAGTTTTTATTTGTAATTTATCTTACTAATATTAACATGAATAATGATTCAATAATTCTATATAGATTCAAGATTGGTTGTGGTGAAGGATCTCTCTCCATTATTCAAAGTGTTATTGGAGAGGGACCTCTCCTGTGATCCGATATAATTCTCTTTGAGTGTCATTGAAAAAAATGATATTGATACAGTAATGAAAATAATATGATTGGGTTTTTATATGGATATAGTAAGAAAATAAAAAATCATTCACCCTTATTATCTTTATTAATTCATATGGACCCCCATGTTAATAATAATTCTATTATTATAATTTCATTACATATTATAAACATTAAAATTAAATTAAATAGTGTTTATTCAAATAATATTAACTATTTATTATTTCTGATTTGATCATTTAGCTTTGTGTTTCATTACTTCAAAATATTTACCAGGCCTTGAATAATGAATATTTATTTAACTAATAAATTTCACAACATTATTCTCTACAAAATAATTAATATTATATTAACTATATAGAAAATAAATATCAATTAAATATTCTAATCACAAAATATTACCTAGAATAACTAATGACAGAATATATGTGATTTAGAAAAAAAGAATAATTGTTAATCCACATGAAAAAATAATGATTTTCATCTTTTAAAATAATAATTAATAATATTTTTTGTAAATGATTTTCTGGATAAACATTTTGTGTGACCCTATAGGTTTTCTTTCTTAGTGGAAGTAGTGAAGGAATCCCAATGTCCATGGTAAGCATCTAGTGACCTTTTTAGGTAACCATCGAGAATGAATTTAAGGTAACAGTAACATAAATCCTCTTTTGGGTTATTATTTTCTAATATAATACCATTATCAGGAAATATATAATCAATAAGGTTGTGTGATGTTTTCATCAACCTATTTGATCTATATCTCATTCTTTGATATTTCCCAAATTGAACAAGTCCAGAGGACATGATGGCCATGGATTTATTTTTTCTATATCATTTCCATAAATGGGTAAAAGATAGAAACATTATATAATGAACATAAGGGGACTTCATCCAGATATTTAATATATATTTAAGAATATTATCAGGTCACTTTTGTGTTCTCATCATAGTGGGGACCCGTTATGACCTCTCAATGTGATACTTACTTATAGAACATTATCAAATATTGTGTCACATATATGAATAATTGTGAAATGATAACGACTATATTAATATAGAAAAATAAAGAAAAAATTTTATCAAAATATTCACTAAATTTTCTCTATGTCACAAACTATAGCAAATAGTAATTTTCAGTTGGATTCCATCAGAATTTTCTTATAGGGGATAATATTATAGGATTTTTTTTGGAAACGGTTTACATTTCCATTATAAATAATTTTCCACACTATATAGAATAAAGTTTATTTATTAAGGATTTTGATTCACAAAAAAATATCCAAAAATTAAAAAAATTAAAAAATATGAAAAGCATTAAGTAGACGTCAATTTTTTTTAATTTTAATATATGAAACAAAATAACTATGAATTAATAGATATACACATTTTATGTTCATCCAAAGATCATCATAATTATTTTTCAATAAAATATATTAATCACTGTGGATGTGGTGAATCATCTAGGGGAATAGGTCGGGGGAAATTCATCCCAAAACAATACACAAGTCATTACATGAACTCCATTATTTTATCATGGTGGTGCTCTTACCATTGATGCTACTCTTTCTCCTCGTCCTACTGGTGTCTGTTATGGTACTTGTTCTCTCTACAGAGAATCTCAATGAACTTATTATGATCTCACAATGTCTACTTATAATTTTTATATGACGATAGGGACTTTATGTAATCTCTCCTTGAGTCGTAAGAAATCATTGTGGTAGATTCATAAGAACTGGAAGGGGTCAACGGAGAATAGATTCTAACCACTAAACCTATCATGATCTTAGACTGAGTATCATGAATCTAATCTACCTCATCAAATCTGGGGGTACTAGTGTCCCTACCCTTAATCTCAGTATAAATCTTATTATGTGCTTGAGAATTCATAGCCTCATATAGCTCATTTAAATATATTTAGAAATTTAAATGGAGAAAATATTAATTACAGTTAATTTTTTTTAAAAAAATATTCTCACAAAAATATCACTCTCGGCTACTAGTAATATCTAAAGTGGAAAGACGAGTATAAATCCTCATAAAAAATATATATAAGATGAGTATTCTTAACTTCCAATATGAATATAAAATAAAAATTATATATATATATTATATAAATTATTCAAAAATCACTTTCTATCTATAATCATTGACTGAGAATTATATAACTACAACGTCATTGGGTGATCTCCTTTCTCCCTTGGTTCTACCGGAATGATAATGATCTTTCTAAAATTTATATCTAATCATATAGGATAAAAATTCATCCCAAACATGAAATGTTATATAATCAGTTTGATTGATGCAACATGATGATAAATAACTATGGCCCCATATTTCTTCATGACTCTATATCACAAATTATAGAAAAAATAATTATAGCTCTCATTTATTTAGATCTACCATGTGTTCTAGATAGGGTATATCAAGTTATATTTTATTTTATTCCTTAATCCATACTAATAAATTATAATATAATGTTAATAATTAAATAAATTTCAAAATAATTGATATTTATATACATAACATCTAATGATCAATCACGTGATGATGAAAATAAATTGGAATCTGATCCCACATCACCCAAATCCAAAAAAATAATACCATGGATTCACACACCGTATCGATTAGTTATACATGAAAAAATATAAGAAGAAATAACAAATGAAAAAATAGTAAAGAAAATTATTTAAAATTAACTAAAATACACAACCAAATATACCTCTACATATGTTGAATGAAAACAAGATATGGACGTCACTTCGGAATATGGCCTGAAATCATCAATCGTATAATACCCCAAATCCACCTTGTTGATAATGAATTAGAAGCAACTTATGGCTGAGATGATAAGGCATTGGGATGATCACAAGGAAGAAAATCTTCTTTGATGCTACATAACATCTCATAAAAATCATCACCATGCATCTGAGACATGAAAATATTGTTTTTTAAATAATTCTATAAGATTATTATATATTAATTGTTACTATTACCAGCTGGTAATTTTGTCAATATTTCGCATCATCCTTATCTTCATATTTGATTATGTCTAAATATTCATCATCCTCATTACCATCTTCAATATTCAAATAATATTTAACTTTATCATATATTACAATTTAATTTTTGTTTATTACATTATCATCAATATCAACATCATAGACCTATAATGGTGGTGCTTTATTTTAAGGGTTTGTTTCTCATAATGTTAAATACATATTTTTAGTAGTTTTTTGAGAAATTTTAATTACTTATATTTTATTAGAACCACTATAACTTTTCCTAAATTTATTTTTAAGAGATATGGATTTTGTAATTCTCTAAAATTTATTCAAATCTCTTGACGTTGAATAATTATTTTCATAATAAATTTTATAATCTTGATAATCAATCATAAATGTTTAATTTTAGAAAATAAGGATTTTATATTTAATATTAATGATTCGATGATGGGTATAGACATGAAAGACTATATCAGTATCAAACTAATGGTATTTAAATTTTTTAATATTAATCTGGAACAGATAACACAACTAGATTATTTCATCTAGCATGCCATAAATTTCAAATTTAGTTTTTCTATTATGATAGACATTCAATAAAAACACCAGAATCAATTTTTTTAGTCAACATATGTAAAGGTATGAAATAGATAACAAATCACCACATATAAATTATAATATAAAAACTATTATGGGGGTTAGGCAATACACGTAATATATTATAAATATTATTGGCATTTTTTATTAACTAAAAAATTGAAAATAAAATTACCAATATAAAAAATTATAAATTTATTTTATATACTCAACCATAAATAATTTACTTTACCATTCCTTCAAACCATAAGGAAAAGTTATATTTTCATCATTATTTAAGAGAAAATGATGTTATTTTCGGGTATTATTTCATAAAAATATCATGATATTATCAATAAATGAAATAATATTAGATTAATAAAAAAATATTAAGAATGAGTGACTCTTCCACTCCCTTTAAAAAACATGTGATTATTCCAAATTGAGGAGAACTTTTGTATATGTTTTTTATTGTTCATTATAAGTGCTCTATCAATTATGAACATCACCAAATCTTTGTGCATGATGATTAAAAAAATTTGATTAATCATTTTATCATCAACATTTCCCTCATTATGACCCAAATGATTATCATTTGAATGATATTCATGTTAAAAATATTGAGAGTTGAGAAAAAAATTCCTCTAACAAATACTCTTCAATAATTGGACATTCAACTGATTATTTATTACATTCCTTTTATTCAATTTATGCATTCATTGCTCATATGGGTGCATAAATTGAAATTTTACTATTGATCCACATTTTTATTAATGTGGATACATAAATATTAAATATTCTATTGAATCAGAGAAAGCTTGGGAAAAAATCTTTTTTTAATAAAATTAAAACAAAATCAGGTTTTATCCGACTCAGTGCATCATAAACTATTTTCTCATACAAATTCTTAATAAAAAGCATGATATTTCATTCATCTCATCACAAATAAATGAATTTATCTATTCTATAAGTCAATTCAGAAGTATTATTAACATTATAACATGAAAATAATGAATTTTTTATAATTAAATATAGAAATATTTGACACTTAGATCAAAAAAGAAAACCAAACCATTCGGTAACCTCAAAAATCTAATCCACTAACAGAATAATATATAATTTCCTTTAGAAACTATATAAGTTTAATTTTTCTTCATTAACATATTTGATGAATCATTTTCAAATAACTCATGTTCTTGATGCCTACAAATTTTGGTCAACAAAAAAATGTTCCATTAAATTATTTTTAGTATAACTCGGTGTGTGTAAAACTATAAAAACATGTTATCAAAATAGTTCTTCTCAATATAAATGAAATATAAAATGTGATGGGAAAAATATTAGATCAATATGATTATCCTTTAAAATATATTGATTTAGGTAATTGTGATATTTCTAAAATAAATCAATTTGTTGATAGTTTATCATCATACCAAAGACAATAAGAGGTAATGAAAAGATAAATGATTTTAAATCAATACTTGGGATCATTGTTGGATTTCAATCTATTTAAATTGAACTAATGTTGAAAATTATTAGTTTTCCTTCAGAAAGGATGGTTTATATGATGAAATATATGATTATAGTTTTAAAAAATGCTTTCTTCCATTAAAAAGCATAAACTATTTGTTTTGACACACACATTTTAGAAATATGTTTTGACCATGTGTACTCTTTATAGGTATCATGACATCTAATGGAAAGTCTCTAATTTTCCACATTAATGTTTCTTTCTTTAAGAAATTTTATTTTACAAAAATATCATATATACTGACAACATTTATCCATAATAAATTTTACCAATTAGTTAATGGATTTAAATAAACATCAATATTTTTGTGGATTTCCTAGAATTAGTAATGTAAAATATATATATATATGTTTCATTCATTAACATCCATTTTGGTACGTTTTATCTGGTTATAGATTTGAGCTAAATTGTATAACGATGATTGTAAGAACCATACAGACAAAAAACATTAGTAGAAACACCCAAGTGCATATTGTAGTCTTTTAAATAAAAAATAGATAGAATTTATCCAAATGTTTCCTAGAATCACCATCCCAAAAATGATTTAATCTTTTACCAATGTATATATTGTATTTTTACAAGATAATTAATGATGTTGTGTTATGAGACATAAATATATGTTGGAATATTTTATTAAGTGGAAAATACATCAATTGATTAATCAGAACCAATATATAATTCCCTTGTTGGGTATTCATACACAATGATTATCCATATATGGGACAATTAACTACTGATTCTTTTCCACCATAATATAGGATGTAGTCATTTGAACATTCCTAGATCATTTCACAACCAATGTGAAAAATATGTACCAACCACTATATTTTATATACATTTGGACGAATCACATTTTCCTCATGTAACAATGATTTAAATAAAGTGATTATTTGAACAAAACCACTATTTAACATTCCATTATATGATTTAATGTACTTAAATTTTTTTATAGATTAAAATTTTCATATGTCTCAAATGATATATTAGGAATCCATAGTGTACTTCAACTACTCAAAAATAATTGGTACGGTTCTTACACTAGAGTGGAATAATCATTCTGAGTTTTTGTTTATAGAAAATATGAACCAACAACATCTTATACTAATGTTTTAATCAATGATATGATTCGACCCAAATTACTTGTATGTTCTCTTTAATTTTATTCACTATGTTGATACCAAAAAACTAAATCTTTTTTAAAATTAAAACACAATAGATGAACAACAACACTATCAAATGTCCTAATTCACCTCAAATCACTTTTCTTACACAAACTCATGATTTTTCCTACTAAAATTAATTCTATTTTTAATACTGAAAATGATTAAAAAGATTCAACACCATAAATATATTAGGGATTTATAAAATAATTGTTCATATTTTTATATTCATTTATCCGATCATGGTCTCCTAATAAAGCTATTTTCTACATCACTATTACATATTTTTATAGAAAATTAAAAAAATTGCATATGATTAATTTGATATAAGTAAGGGATGATTTGAGAAAAAATCAAAAAAATTGAATATTAAAAATTACTTGTAACTATTAGCAAGTGTTAATATTTACTATTAATTTCAAATTAATATCATAGAATATTACTAACTGAAATAGTAATTAAATAAAATTATTTCTTCCTAATTATTACTAATTATCAATATTTATATGTAATTAATACTAATTATTGCTAACTATTGCTAATTATTGCCAACAAAAACTAATTATTATTAATAAATAATAATTATTGATATCTGTTGGTAATTATTGGTAACTAGTGGTAATAATTTGTAAATATTTCTAATTATTAAAAATTATTTCAAATTAATAACAATTATTTGTTATTATTAACAAATGTTTCTAATTATTAAAAATAATTGCTAATTATTAACAATTATTGTTAATTAGTAATTTTTTTCTAATTAATAACCATTATTTCTAATTATTGGTAATAATTTCTAATTATTTCTAATTGATTATAATTATTCTTAATTTTCTCCAGTTATTGATAATTGATGAAAATTATTTATAATTGGTTCTTATTATAGGTAAATTCTTCTAATTCTTCGGAACTGCTTATAATTACTGATAATTCTACTAAATTTTGTTTCAATTATTTTTTATCTAATGATTGTTCTTTATAATTATTTGAAATTATTGTTATTTTTGAAATTTTTTCTTTTGTCACATTATTATGGATAATATATTAAATTATTTCCAATTATATCTAATGGTTGGTTGTTATTTCTAATTATTTTCAATTATTGGTAATTATTCCCAATTATTGGGAATTATTATTAATTATTAGTAAATATTGTTAATTATTAGTAATTATTTCTAATTCTAAATAATTGTTTTTAATCAATTGAAATTATAGCTAATTATTATTAATTGGTTCTAATTATTGCTAATTTTTGTAATTGATGGCAATTTTATTAAATTAATAGTTACTGTTGGTAATTATTTGAAATTATTATTAATTATTGGTAATTGTTGCAAATTATTGTTAATTGTTTCTATATATTAGTAATTTTTAATAACTACTTGTACATTTTTCTAATCATTACTAATTATTTTTAAATAAAATGAATTTTTTTCATTATTCTCAATTATTTGTAATTATTTCTAATTATTGGAAATTATAGATAATTATTTTAATCTTTTCTAATTATTGATTAATGTTCCCAGTTATTGGTAATTGATGATAATTATTATGATTTTTTAATTTTTTTTGAATTACTGGTATTCATTACCAATTATTGTTGATTGTTTTTAAATATTTTGTATTTTTTTAATTATTTGGAAATATTTCTAATTAATTCAAAGTATTGGTAATAATTACAAATAAATGGAAATTTTTTAAAACTATTGTTAATTATTTCTAATTATTGGAAATGATTGCTGATTATTTGTAATTATTGATAATTATTGGTTTTTATGTCAAATTATTACTAATTAATAATAATTTTAGTTAATTTTTTAAATAAAAGTAATTACAATAATTTGACATTGTCGGCTATTATTAATCACTAATGAGGAAGGATCAGTACACATCCTCTTAAAAAAATTTATAATTGTAACATTGGGATGCTTAACTACCTATATGAATATAAAATATACATTTTATATATATAGTATATATAATTTATTAAAAAGAAATCACTTACCATATGTCACAACTAAATAATAAATTTACAATTATCATGTCTATGTGTG
Source organism: Viscum album (assembly GCA_963277665.1). Lineage (NCBI taxonomy): Eukaryota > Viridiplantae > Streptophyta > Magnoliopsida > Santalales > Viscaceae > Viscum > Viscum album. The sequence continues at coordinate 809,374,343 of OY728122.1, read as the reverse complement.
ATCTCATGTCCCCTTCAGCTCTATCGTCCTAATGATGGTCTCTTCCGAAAAGTACCTCTCTTCCTATATGAGAACAATCTATCTCAAGCATGAGATGAGGTGTAATCTGGTTTTTTGATGCATTATGACTGATAAAAAATAGTGTCCCCATCATTCTTCATGGATCCCTTTCTCATATTGTGAAAAGAATATTTATATCACTCATTTATACACATCTTTGAGGACGGGCTATCATGTTATCTTCAATGGGATGCCATAAAACCTAGAAATAATTAATAATATCATGTTTTTAATCGTATAAATTTTAAAGAAAGCATTATTTAGTTGCATACCATCCAAGGATTAATCATTTGATTATGAACCTCAATGGGAATCTGATCCGACGTCACCCTTTTTCTAGAAAAATAATTCCATCGAATCGCACCCCCTATCCAACAATTATATGTGAAAAATTATGGAAAAAATATAAAATAAAAAATAGTACCTAAATGAATTATGGAAAATTAACTAAAATTCACCACTGAACATACCTCTGAATACAGGGATCAAAATCAATTAGTGGAAGTTTATTATAAATATGTTTATGAATCATTTATCATTCTAGAATAGGGTACTTCCATGTCGACAATTAATCGACAACAACATATAGGTCAGATGACAATGCCTCATGCTAACCATAAGGAATCAAAATCCACATTGAGGCTATGGAACATATAATCAAAATCATCACCGTGAATCTAAAATGTGAAAATAATGTCGTCTTCAAATAATTTAATATGAATGTTATATATTAATTATTACTATTACAAACATGCAATTATAACATAATTCTTCCTCATCCTCATCTTTGTATTCGAGGATGTCTATATAATAATTTTCTTCCATTACATCATCATTTTTCAAATAATCATTATTATTAAGTTTTTTTACTATTTTGAATTCATTTATTACATCATCAACAATATCAACACTATCATCCTATAACTGTTGGGTTTCATTATTAACATTTGCCTCTATTTATGTTAAATATTTATTTGGAGTTGATGCCTGATTAAATTCAATACCTAAAACATCATCAGAACAACATTACCTTTGAATAAATTTATTTTCATGTGGATAAACATGAAATCCCCTATCAATATCAAATCATTTTCATTTAAACATTGTTAAATAATTACGTCTTATATAACAGTACACAACTATTAAATCTATCTTTCAATGAAAATAAACATCTATTCCACTATGATGAAATCCATTCATGAAAATATCACTAATCATTATTTCTTTATTCACCATATGAACACCTATAAAATCTATTACCATTTACCACATATGAATTATGATATTTACCAATTTTTTGTCAGTTACTCAATTCACATAATAGACTGTGAATTTATTATTCATGTTTCAATAACAATAAAATTTAATATAAAACTACTAATAAAAAATGGTAAATTAATTTTATATAGTCAACTATAAAAAATTTACATTACCAGTAATTGATATGAGTAAAAAAATTTCTATTGTAATCATTCTTCAAGTGGAATTGGTGTAAATTTTGGTAAATATTCTTAAAAATATCATCATATAATAAAAAACTAAAATAATATTAATTTTCCTAAAAAATATAAAGAATAAGTGAATTTTTAACTCATTATAAAAACATTTCCATTTTATAAAAATTGAGCAGATCTTGTGTATAACCATTGTATTATTCATCATATGAAAACTATCATTTATAAACTCCACAAAATCAGAGTGTGGGATGATTAAAAATTGATAATTGATGGATCATTGCATCAGCAAAATTTCTCTCATTATGAGCAATTCGATTATGTTTTGAAGGATATTCAGCATAAAAATAATGAGAGTAGAAACACAAATTTTCCTCTTATAAATAATCTTCTGTAATTTAACATTAAACTGATTCTTACAAACATACATTTTCTTCAATATATTCACACATCTTCCATGTGAGTACATCTATTGGATTTTTAATGTTCCCCCAAATTTTACTTCGTTATGAAAATGAAATATTAAATATTCCATTGAATCAATGGAATATGTTTAAAATTCCATTTAAAATAATATTAAAATAAAATTCTGTTTCAATTTTATGAGTGAATCATAGTAAATTTTATACTATATATGTCTCAAAAAAAGCATGATATTTTTTCTGTTCATCTAAAATCAATGAATTTAACAAACCTATCCATCCAATTGGTAGTAGTATTTCCATTATAACCTGATGATCATGACTTTTTTGGTGATAAATATGATCATATGTGACACATTAATACAAATTGTTAACATAACCATCAGTTTACCTCAAATATGTAATCAAATGTAATAATAATAAATAATTTTCATTACTAATTTTGTATGTTTCATATGGATTCATTAACTACAATGATCTATCATTTCTAAATAACTCATGTTCTAGATGCCTCAAAATTTTTTCAAGATATAAATGTGCCCTAAAATTATCATTATTATTACCAAGTGTGTCCAAAACAATAAAAATTTATTATCAGAATAGATTTTCTCAATATGAAGGACATATCACATGTGATCAGAAAATATTAAAATAATATGGCATATTCTAAAATATATTTTCATTTATCCAATTTTAATCTTTTCCAAAGTCATCTATTGTTTCACTTTATTTTCATACCAATGGTAATAAGGGGTAATGAAGAGATAATATATTTTAATTCAACACATGAGATCATTATTGGAGATCCATATATTTTAATTAAACATTTTATAAAAATATTTCACTTCCTTCTGAAAGGATAGTCTATATGACGAAACAACTAAATATAGTTTAAAAATATATGTTCTCATCCTATGACTAGAATAAATAGTTTTTTGTCACTCACACATTTTGACCATAATTTTGGTTAATGTATACTCCATCCTGATTACATTCCGTACACTATGAAGTCACTTATTTTCATCATGGATGCATCTTTTGTTATGAAATTATGTTTTTCAACAACATCATATTCACTAACACCATTACTCTAAAATATATTTATCTATTCAATTAATGCCTTCAAATAAAAATCAATATTTTTCAAGATGTCCAAAAATTAGTAATGTAAAAAATTATATATTTCTTATTCATCAAAATACAATGTTGTAAGTTATATGGATTTATAAATATTGGCTGAAATAAATATTTACTGTTTATAGAACTATATGGATAGAAACCATTAGAAAAAGGACCTAAGTGCCCAATACATTATTCTAAAGAAGAAAACAGATTCACCTGATAAAAATGTTTTATTGGAGTAACATCCTAGGAATTACCTAATAATTTTCTAGTGGAAATATTTGATATTTACCATGTTATCAATGACATTGTGTTTTGAGACATAAATAATGTTTTTGATCTAGTTGTAAGAAGAAAATACCACAATTATTTAACCAGAGAAAATGTAGACTTCATTTATTGTGTCTCTTTATACCTCGATTATACCCATGTTTTCCAATTAACTAAAGACTCATTTTCACCATAGTATAGGATGAAATCATTTTAACATTAATATATATTCTATTAATATTTCCCAAATTAGGTACCATCAAATTTATTTTATATAAATTTCTTGGAAACACATTTTCCTTAGGTAATAGTGTTTTAACCCAAGTGAATATTTAATCTTAACTAATATTTAACTTAACATTATCTAATTTCATTAGAATAAATTTATTAATATATTCATATTTTTTTATCTTGTAATTGGTATATAGGCCATCTTAAACATACATCAACATATCCAAAAATTGATATGTTTCTAACAAGGGAGTTGAATCATCATTCAGATTATTTTTCTTATTGAAAAGATGAACCTACAAACACATAACTATTACCAACTATCAATATTTATTGTTAATTTCAAAAAAATATCATAAATTATTGCTAACATAAATAACTAAGGAATATAAAAATTTCAGAATAATTATTCTTAATTAAACAATTTATCAGTAATTACTACAAATTATTACAAACTATTGCTAATTATTACTAAATATTTCATGTTATTCAAAACTATTACCAATTATTGATAACTATTTATAATAATTGGCGACTATTGGTAATTATTTAAAAATAATGTTAATTAATAAAATTATTTATAATTATTAACTACTATTGGTAATTATTAACAATTGTTTCTAATTATTGGAATGTAGTACTAATTATTAATAACTATTTCTCATTATTCATAAATTTTGTTCTTATTAAATTTTTTTGCTAATTATATTTATTTATTACTAATTATTACTAATTGTTTCTATGTATTTTTAATTGTTTATAATTATTTATAATTGTTGCAATCTGTTTTAATTTATTGCTAATTATTTGTAATTGTTTCTAATTATTGCTAATTTTTTCTAATTACTATAAATTATTTTGATTTTTTTGCAATTATTGTAAGTTACTGGTAACTGTTGGTAATTAAAGGTAATTATATTTATTATTTTATAATTGTGGCTAATTTTTTTAAATTATTGCTAAATTTTTAAATTATTGCTAAATATTTTTAATTGTTACTAATTATTGCTAATTATTTCTAATTATTGTAAATTATTTGTAATTATTTATAATTTTTGGTAATTTTTTTTTATTGGAAATTGTTGCTAAATATTTTTAATGGCTACTAATTATTGGTAATTTATTCTAATTATTTATAATTTTTTCTAATTATTAATAATTGTTTCTAGTTGTTTCTAATTGTTGGTATTTGATGGTAATTTTTTTGAAATTAAAGTTAATGGTTGTTAATTGTTGATTATTATTTCTAATTATTTGTAATTGTTGCAATTTATTGGTAATTTTTTATATTTTTTATAAATTATTATAAATTATTTTTAATTACTTGTAATTATTAGCAATTGTTTCTAACTGTTATGAAATTTTTTATCTACTCTGAACTATATTTAATTACTTATAATTATTGATCATTGTTGCTAAATATTGAAATTTTTCTATAATTATGTGTAATTGTTAGTAATTATTTCTAATTATAGGTAAATATAGATAATTATTGGTAATCATAGGTAAATCTTGGTAATTGTTTCTAATTATTGGTAATTGATGATAATTATTTCATTTTTTTTGTAATTTCACGAAATTATTTGTAAATTTGGAGAATTATTTTTAATTTTTTATAATATTTTTGATTTTTTGTAGTTATTTTGAAATTTTGGTAATTTTTGATATATATTGGTAAATTATTTCTAATTAATGGTAATTATTTATAATTTATGTTCATCATTATTAATAATTGGTATTTATTTCAAATTATTTGTAATTATTGATAAATTTTTTGTTTCAAATTATAATTAATTAATATTAATAATTTCTAATTTATTGTCCAGAGGGCATCGTTAGTTCCTATATTGCTAAATAAATTTTATAATTTATTAAAACTAAAATAATTTAGAATAATTATTTAAATGTAGATGGTAGAAAATTCAAGGTATAATCTAAAATCATGGGGAAATTGGTTTTTAGGTACGCTAAATGAGAAAAATTTATCCATTTGGTTTAAAAAAATGGTAGTGATGTAGTACTTGGTTGTTAGATGGAAGAAATATAAAAAGACATTGAAGCAAGTTTTCTTTTGATTATCTATTGGAATGTCATGTTGAGGTTTTTCTAATTTAGGTTTTGTAATGAATTATAATTATATATTAAATTGGTTATTCCCTATTGATTTTGGAGTCAAGATGATGTAGATCCATTAGTCAAGGCATCCACTTCTCAATGTGACTATCCCTCTCTTCCCATTGTCAGCTAAATTAGTGAACTACAAAACAGTGTTTTCCTTCTTACCATATTTAAACCTAATATCTCTAAACTATTCAATGGTTGTGATATTGATTAGGGAAATTAGTTGTACAATTTATGATGGTCATTTTAAGATTCCAAAAAAATCATTGTTCCTGATAAAAAACGAAATAGATTCGAATATTTAATTAGAAATTGTGGAAACACTAATACATGGATAAAATAATAAAAACATTCCAATTCACCTTCCCCTTATTTCTATATAACCATATCATGTGCCATGAAATTTCCACTCATTCTAATAATAAGGGAGTGTAGATATGTTTAAATTATAAAGAAAACATAATGATAGGTGGAGAGAAAAACTAGTGGAGGACCCTACAACGGTGTAGAATCTCATCCCAAGCCTTGGTCTCCATATCAATCCACGGATGTTGATTGATGCTCCTATATATATAATCCCTCAAGGTTTTCAGGTTGAATTTAAGTAACATTTTTAGAGTCCTTTATGATTCTCAGATCAATCTTGATGATAAATGTTCATTTCATATCATAATGGGAGTTATCCCATCAAAATTCTTATAAAAAGGTTGAATTTAGTTCTGTCCATGGAATGTCTCAATGTGAATCATAAGATCACACAATAAAAACAACGAAATCTCTTCTTTATTAGTTTTATATGTCTTGGTTTTTTTCCTTGTATCATGTTCATCTTCTAAAAGGTATTCCTGATGTGAATCATTTATTCATAGATGTTTGGGCCCTATTTTTCTCAATTCTTAAATTTTGTGCCTTTGAAGTATCCTATTTTTATCCTACATCATATAAAGTCCTCTTTTAGTGGAAATATCAATAATTTTTTCTCCTCTAACTGATTTTCCATAAAACATTATACCATTCAATAGATGAAATAACCCATTTAATATTAGAGTAATAATTAATCATTTAAAACATTAAATTAATATTTTTATTACAATTGATTCTACTCGAAATATACGTATCAAATCCAACCCCAATTGAATTCATACTTTTCCAGAAGGATTAAATCTCAACATAATACAAAGTGAACTCACCTAATCATTCATTAAATTCAATATTAACAAAATAAGTTACTAAAATTGGAAATTAAATTTCCAATCACAACACAATAATGTTTCATAAACACTTAATTTTTCAAAGAAACAATTCGTCATTTATTTTATATTTAATATTTTCAAATACTCATTCCTTTTCATTCATACATTTTTATTTTACAATTAATTATTAAAAATTGATGCCATATTAAATTTTCCTCACATAAAATTATCTGTTTATCATCATCGAAAAAAATCAAAATGAAAATTTCTTACACCTCAAAAACATTTCACTTACCAATGGGTTGAAAAACATCTATCATATCCACTATGAAATGAAAAAATTCACATAAATTCAAGAAGACTTCACCATTATGTTCAAATGACTCCATGTATTAGGGACTAGTATGAAAATAGTATTATACAAATAATGATAAAATTTGAGGTCTAGTTATAAATTAATTTTCATTGTTGAAAAAATAACTTAATGGAAATTTCTCCCTTTACAAAAATCATCCCCCATTTCACAAAACTCATGGAAAAATCAAGAATCAATAGATAATTATTAATGAAAGTACACTTTTGTATTATTTATTGTTTCTATTTTTGTTTTTTAGTTCATTATTGGAAAAAACACACATATCCCCCCCAATCTCAAATGATATCCTAATGAAACTATTTGTAATAATTAAGACAAGATTACCATTCAAGCTCTGGTGATTTTAAAATTTCTCAATAATTTTTTTTATTTTTCTTTCAAGATTTTATTATGAGTGTGTGAAATGAATACAGTGAATGAAATACTTCCCAAAATCTCCTAAAAATACACACACACACATATTTATTTCAAAATGTTCACCCCTTCCAACTATCCTCATCTACCCACATTTGTTTTGTACAATAATGTAAAATATTTAGAAGAAGGTAATAATGGAAAAAATAGGCACGTAATTTAGATATTTCCATAGATGGGATTTCATGGATTAAACAAACGTTAAAATTGATTAATATTAGGTCGGCCCAATCATTAATTATTTAATAAAAATAATTACCCAATCATACTAAATGTTATTTCGTTCAGTCATTGTTTTGATAAAATTCATTGCTATTTCTAGAAATTAACATGCATGAGTCACTCAAGAAATTTAAAAAAGAAAGAATGAGAATTATTGGTTATGTTAATTTATTGGGAATGAGAATGAAGGATTTGGTCAACTACTAATGGAAATGTAGATGAATCATAAAACAAATTTTTGGAAGTATCATAAATTCGAGATGTTCCAATTCTCATAAAAATTTGTATTTACCCAATAAAAAATTTCCCTTAAATACTGATTTCTCAAGTCCAAATGAAAAATTGTTTCTCTACCAGCACATTTTTTATTTTCTCAATCAGGATTTTAGAAAATGAAATTTAAAAATATAGATCGATAAGACTCCAAATCAGTTTTATGTCTCCATGTCCAGTTAATTAAATAAAGAATCAAGGTAGTCATGTAATTGGTTGTTCAAAGATATAAAAAAATTAAATATTGAGAATATATTTAAAATTACATAATTGAAATTATTAATCTCATTTATATGGATTTTCAATGTTTGTTTCTATAGGATAGTTTTACATCAGATTCACAATGTTAATGGGTTTCATGATGTGTATTATCTATAACATAGGATGTGAGTTTTGTTCATTATGGGAATTGGTTTCATGATGTGAGTAGGTCCTGATAATTCTTTTAATGCTTATTTTTAGTGTCTAGATGTTCCCAAATATTGAAAAAACATATGTTAAAGTGCATTCCATGTTCAATTAAATTTAAATCATTTTTGGGAGAATGTTTGTGGATAAAAATAGAAAAATTAAAATACTAAAAACTCAGTTTACCTCCCTTATGTGCTATTGGTTAACATCATTGGATTTTCCTTACCCCTTTCAACTTCATCACTTGTCACTGATGTTTGAATTTATTTCATTTTTAGGGTCTATAAATGGTCTCATATCTCACTTATCAACCTAAAATGATCATTTTCTATTATATCAAAATAGTTATACTCTTTCCGCCAGTAACACTTGCTAAATTACCATTAGTCTAATCCACCATTGTTTCTTTAATCATGATGAACTAAATAGAATGACTTGTACCAACCATAATTTATACCCTTTTAAAACAAGATTGGATAACCTTCTCTTATGATCCTATTAGTATGACCCCCATAATTCACTATCATAATTTTTGTACTTTAAATTTTTATTTACCCTTATATGATAACATCCTCATTTTCTTCTTCAATCTTATAAATATCAGAAATTTCATGTAGTTTTCCCCATACCATATCATCATCATCGTTTATATAATAATTTTTTTTACCCGGTGAATGTTGAAACGTACATTTTCATTAAAAACACTCAAACATATTCATCCACTTTTTCTTTCTATAATTGTGTGCATTATAGATGAAAATGATCTCTATAAAATAAGAGGTGTCCTTTCTTCCTCCATGAATAGAACTGATGAATATATGATAATGTACATGAAATATAATTTTAATATGATATATTCCATAATTCCATATTTTTTTACAATTGAATCTCCCACATGGAGTGAAACTCTAGTTTTCATCATCTACTCTATACCATATATTTTGAACATGTTTTATGACATGATGTATATTCATTAACCTAAATCACATATTCATTTCCCAATTTTCATGGACCCAATATTGATAGGAATTAAAATTCTAGATGGTTCTCATTATTACTATATCAATTCTTTCAATACTACAATATAGGATTTCCATATGAGTGGTATAGTTCTAATTTCCTCCAGCTTCCTGGTCAATAGTTATTAAATGAATTTTTCATACTTTATCATGTTTGTGAGAGCCTCAAAAAAGTTATGCTAATATATATATATATATACAATTTTCAAGAAATTTAATTCAATTTGAATCAATATTTCTGTGATATAGTCACTCTGTATAAGATCTCATAGGATTATACTACCGTGGTTGTTCCTTTTTATCGTCAGAAGCTATTTTTTCATTTCACTTTTCTTGTCCATAAATATCCTTTTCATATATTTTTACTTTTTGACACTTGTTTGATAAAAAATGGCCTTTGGTAAATTTTCCTCTTCATAGGGAAATGACATTCAAATCTCTTATGTGTGTACAGTATGGTATCATGATAGTACTTTTCAGGACCTCTCTCAAAGTTTCCCTAAAATCTTCCCTACATAGAATTTGACCTTTTAGAGTGTGGAATTAGAATCACTCAAATTATGTCTTATTTCATTTATATAACCTCGTTGGTCCTTTGAATAATCTATCAATTACATGATTTAATTTATAGTGGTATCCACGAATGTATTGTAATGCCCCGACCCCAGTTACCCCGAGTCGGTACATTATTACATAACATTGGCATGATCACAAGAAAGATAAAATTTCGAAAGACCGATTGGTTTAGTAGCCTTGGAAACACTAGATATATTCATAAAGTTTTACATTAAATCATAAAGTGAAAAACTACTACAACAACATAGTCTCCATATCCTACACTCATATATCCACATGCTATCCCTGTAGGTCATTCATAAATTACATCTTCACATCCTGGAAAAAATAAAACATAGAAAAGGGGTGAGATCAAATGCCCAGTAAGGATAACAATATAGCGGATACTTTCATAAATAAGAATAAACATTTAAGGAAATGTATAACTAAAACAACAGCCTTTTAAACTTGAACATAAACATAGTATGGTAAAAATAAAATGAAATAATGCCATTTACTTATTCACATTGATATTCTACTAATTGAATAATCACATGCAATATCAATAACCACTTTCATAATGATGGAATGCATAATTCCAGACTATCATAACCACATAGCCAAGCCTCATGCCGACACTATAAATAAGATTTTGTCAAGGCCTTGTGCCAAGACACTAGTTAGTCTCCTGATACCTACTGATGCATCGAGGAGATATAGCGGGCGCCACCCGTCACTTACTAAGATCCAATGCATTCCCACTTGAAAAGGTTTAAACATAACGTAAATATTCATATGAAAACTAGCATACGAAATGTCAATACTTTTTTCATAAACCATGAATGGTAAAAAAATAACAAATCCATAGTAAAAAATATCACAAAACCTTAAATAGAATAAAAAATTTTTGTATAATAATAAATCAACTTCAAATAAGCTTAAAATCCAAAAAGGATGTTGACATAGATGAAATCAAAACCATTTTAGAGGAATATCTCTTTTCTCAAAATCATTGAAAAGTCCCCCATTTATAAAGGAAGTAATTTAAAAGAGATTTTTGAATCAAAGTGTCCCATACCACTTTGAAGCATTTGAAAAGAAATTTCATTTCAAAACATTCATGTCCATATAAATAAATCCTTAAAATCATTTTGAAAACAAGCATATTAATTTAAAAAATTAGAAAGATAAATCTTTCAAACATTTAAAATTACAATTCTGATAAATACTACCTTTCATAAATTCTGAAAATATTCATTTTGAAATCATTTAAAAGTCACATAATAATAAAATAATTCATTTACTTCGAAAATATCCTTATAATCTTGTATGGTAAGCTTTGACGATTTTCTAACGGTGGTAAATAGCTGCACCCGCCGTATAAGTTAAAAAAAACATTCTTACCTTAAATTTGTGGAAAAGGTTAAAAGTGCCTTGTTTGGAAAACAACGAAAATATTCCTTTAAAAACACATAAGGGTATAAATGACTTTAACCCATTGTCTAGTAAATAGTAAAAATGTTTTTAAAAACATTTTTAAGGAACATGGATGTCGATGATAAAGAGATCCCAGTAGATAATTACGTATAAACAATCTCGGATAATGAAGAGATTGTGAAATAAACCCTTACCTTGTACTTTTCCTTGGTTGGGGTAGGTTAAAATCCGGTATAATGGTGAAATAATTTTTATTAAATTATACAAGAATCATATACATTAATATGATATCATATATGATCTTTTAACATTGATTTGTTAATAATATCTTAGTATTATCGTTGTTTCGTGTGTTAACTTACTCGTTTTCTTTTATATGTTTTGTTACGTAAGCCATGTTTTTAATGGATAGGTTGTATATTATTCATATCCAGAATTATATCAAGTCTTAAACATAATTTTTAAATCATAAAATGATAATTATACTTGGATGGATATGATGGAGAATGAATCTCGTCGCGTTCGTGGAGACGGTAGTCCGTACGTACCCACGAGAGACAATATCATTCATTTGATATTAACATAATATATAAATGGATGGTATATAATATATACAGAATCATTCACATGTTATATTTATTATTTACATGAGTTACACATCATTATTATACCCATCCAAATAATAATGTATTGAATAACAATTATACCACGACGTGGAGACGGTAAGCCGTACGTACGCACGTATGGTGACATGTTATTCAAAGGGTGGATAGAATACTGAATATGGTTGTACCATATTTATAATAAAATAACATTATATATATGATACTGGAGTTATTATTTTAGAATGGTAACAACAAAGGAAGAAGAAGTGGAAGAAGAAAGCAACTTGGAAAAGGGTGTTGAAATCATTACCTCTTCTTCGGGTTCTTCCTTTTGATTTGATAAAAAGGGCTCCTTATGTTGGCTTTAGGATCAAACTAAGGCCTCTAGGTTGTAGTGAGGGATGTTGGGAGAGTATTTGGGAAGAGTTTTGCCGAACCAAAAGGCTTTGAAGGTGTGAAGAAATGAGAAGGAGGAGTTCCCTTTTATAAGAGGGGTGAGGGGAACCTTTGGAAAAGCTAGAAATATTAATTTATAATAAATTCATATTAGGTTTATAATGGCTCCAAAGTGGATTATTTAAATGTTAAGGTGGGTATGGGTCGGAAACCATTCAACCAATATAATTTAGACAGGTTTGTGTTACTATATTAACCTTATCTTTTAGTTTTAACTCTTAGTTAATTAGTTTGACATTTACCATGTCACATAGTATTTTTATATTATATAGTTAATAAACATACTATATACATCAAAGAGACCCCCAAGTGGTCCATTAATGATAACAATATCATGATATAAGTCCCTTGGCCGAACCTTAGATTTTTAGGAATTTAATATCATTTAATAATATAATATTTGTTTTAAAAACTCTTTTATGTCAATTTTGACACTATTCAATAGTTGATTTTTGTGAAACTCATAACAGATTTATTACTTCGAAAAACGTTATTTAAATCAATCCTAATATTTCATATTATCCTAGAAACTTATTTTAATTCATTAAAAGTCTCGATTTATATTTATTTGGGTATTTATAATATCAATTATTTTAAATTTTCACTATTATGGTAATTACTGCATCATCATTGTGTCATAAATAATTTAACTTATGTAATCTCTAAAAATTATAAATAAAATTTCATTATGTAGGAAATACTTTTATCTTTATAATGAATATTTATAGTAGAACATCCAACATATATTACCCTATGTAAAAATTGTTTTGCTAAAAGATATATGCTTGTGTCATTTTTGTATTCATTTTAACTTAATTAAAATTATGTGTCTCTATCACCTACAAGTGGCTCCATGGGGTCCCAAAATCGACCCAAAGATACCTATGGTCGAACTTGTATCAACCAATAAGTCTAGTACACGTTTTAGGGTAATTTAGTACTATTATAATATTATGTTTTAACCCTTATTTACCGGATTTACCCTTAACCTTGGTAAATAAAATATTTACCGAAGTAATTACTCAAAATGTCTAAAAATAAAAGTTACCTATTTACACAATTTGAAAATCCTGATTCTAAATATGGAATCCATTTTTCAAAATTCAAAACACATAAGTGGAAGAAATTAATTTAAAATTAATTCTCGTTGTTAAAACAAAAAGCGTGTTTTTAAGAGATAATAACTATCAAAAGATTGACACTTGTTTATGTCCGGTTTAATTGTAAAATTATGTCCAATGACCAACATTGTATTACATGGTAAAAATATATTCTAAATATACTTTAAAACCACTCAAATTCATAATTTATCACTATTAATTATTTTGATTAAAAAAGTTGTTTTTATTTAAAATTTAGTAATTTTCACTATTCATCAAAATATTAAAGTTATCCGAAAAGTACCAAAATTTCACCTTAGGCTAAATTCGATATTCTGAATCCAAAAATGAAGTCCATTTTTAAATATATAATAAATATAATTTCAAAAAGTATGTATTACTATTCATAACTGCTAGTTTGATTGGTTATGGTGTGTTAGAACTCGGTGTTGCGTACAACACACGCTATCACATTATTCAAAGAAAAGCGTACCGTAGAAGCTTTGGGTGTTACATTCTCCCCTCCTTCAAATAAATTCGTCCTCGACATTTCTAGAATAATTATCACATGAAAAGACGCAGGTGGTTCTTCATCATAAGTTCTTCGGGTTCCCACGTTGCCTCTTCCATCTTATGGTTTCTCCACAAAACTTTTACCAGGCGCGTCGTCCTGTTTCTCATTACTTGTTCTCTCGTATCAAGAATCCTGACGGGCTCTTCGCAATAAGACAGATCGGGTTCTAGTTCTAACTCCTCATATGTGAGTACATGTGTTGGGTCAGGCATGTATTTCCTCAACAGAGATATGTGGAACACATCGTGAACTTTGGAGAGACTTGGCGGCATTGCCAATCGGTAAGCTACAGCCCCAATTCGTTCTAGAATTTCGAAAGGTCCGATGTACCTGGGACTAAATTTACCTTTCTTACCAAAATGTATGACTCCCTTCCATGGAGATACTTTCAGGAAAACATGATCACCGACTTGAAATTCCAAATCCTTCCTTCGATTATCGGCATAGCTCTGCTGCCTACATTGAGCTTCTTTGATGTGATTTTGGATTACCTTCACCATTTCCATCATTTCCTCCACCAGTTCTAGAACTACAAGTTTTCTTTCACCAACGTCATCCCAACAGGTTGGTGTGCGACATCTCTTTCTATATAACGCTTCATATGGTGCCATCTGAATACTCGAATGGAAGCTATTGTTATAGGAAAATTCTACCAGAGGTAAATACTGATCCCACATACCCTGAAAGTCAAGTGAGAAGGATCTCAACATTTCTTCTAAAGTTTGAATAGTCCGTTCTGATTATCCGTCTGTCTGAGGGTGGTAGGCAGTGCTCAAATGAAGTTCAGTATCCAGAGATTTCTGAAGACTCTTCTAGAATCTTCAAGTAAAACGGGGATCACAATCAGAAACAATCGATAGGGGTACTCCATGAAGTCTCAAAACTTCATTAATATATAGTCTTGCTAGACGTTCCAGGGGTAGATCTTCTCTTATAGAAAGAAAATGTGATGACTTGGTAAGACGATCAAAAATAACCCATATTGCATCATTCTTTCTAGGAGTCTTTGGTAGCCCCATGACAAAGTCCATCGTAATATTGTCCCATTTCCACTTCGGTATGGGAAGAGGTTGCATGAATCCTCCAGGGTGTTGCCTTCCAGCTTTCCCTTGTTGACAAACCATACATCTAGACACAAAATCAGCAATCTCCCTCTTCATATTGTCCCACAAAAAATGTTCCTTCAAATCACTATACATTTTGGTGCTCCCAGGGTGTATAGACAAATTGGAACTATGTGCATCATCCAGAAAATCCATTTTTAGATCAGGTATATCGGGAACACAAAGTCTCTTCCCGAATTTCAAAATTCCATCTTCATACACAAAGTCTCTCAGTCTCCCATCATTCACA
The DNA here is from genome assembly GCA_963277665.1 of Viscum album. Classification (NCBI taxonomy): domain Eukaryota; kingdom Viridiplantae; phylum Streptophyta; class Magnoliopsida; order Santalales; family Viscaceae; genus Viscum; species Viscum album. The sequence goes on along the minus strand of OY728122.1, from coordinate 809,358,675 downwards.
GCTTTAATCTTCTTTTGAAATTCTTCATCATCGGTCTGAGAACTCTTAATCCTTTCTAGTAAAGATGGTTTGGCAACCATTTGAAAAAGAATTGATGTTTCTCCTTCCCTGGTTATTCCCATGTCCATCTTCACTAGATCCATGAAAATTGGATCCCTTTCAATTTTCATATTGTTCAAAACTCCATGATCTTTTTTGCTCAAAGCATCTGCCACCTTTGGTTGCCTTCCCCGGGTGGTAGTGTATCATACAATCATAATCCTTGAGCAATTCAAGCCATCTCTTTTTCCTCATGTTGAGTTCTTTTTGTGAGAAAATATACATCAAACTCTTATGATCAGTATAAATCTCACATTTTTCAACATAGAGGTAGTTCCTCTATATCTTCAAAGAAAAGATCACAACTGCTAACTCGAGATAATGAGTAGGATAGTTTTGTTCATGAATTTTCAACTGTCGTGATGCATAGGTAATAACTCTATCGTTCTGCATAAGGACACAACCAAGTCCTTTCTTCAATGCATCACTATAAATAATGAACCCATCATTCCCTGATGGTAGAGTCAGTATAGGAGCATTGAATAATCTTCTCTTCAGTTCTTCGAAACATTCTTCACACTCTTTTGTCCAAACAAATTTAACCCCTTTACATGTGAGCTTCGTTAATGGGTTAGCCAATCGGGAAAAATTATGGACGAAAGGTCGATAATAACCTGCCAAAACAATAAAACTACGTACCTCAGTTATACTCGTAGGTTCTGGCCATTCTGGATTGCCTTGGTCTTAGAAGGATCAATAGAGATTCCATCCTTAGAGACAATATGGCCAAGAAAAGAAATCTCCTGAAGCCAGAATTCACACTTTCTAAACTTCCCATATAATTCATGCCTTCTCAGAGTCTTCAAGATAATGTGCAAGTGATTTTCATGATCTTCGTAGCTTTTCGAGTATACTAAGATATAATCAATAAATACCACCACAAATTTATCAAGATACTCCTTGAAAACTCTATTCATCAGATCCATGAATACAGAGAGTGCATTAGTCAATCCAAAAGGCATTACAGTAAACTTGTAATGTCCGTACCTGGTTTGAAATGCTGTCTTCGGAATGTCTTCCTTCTTCACACACAACTGATGGTATCCAGATCAAAGGACAATCTTTGAAAAGTATTGAGCTCCATGCAGTTGGTCAAATAAATCATCAATGCGTGGTAGGGGATACTTGTTCTTTATTGTTATAGCATTTATCTCCCTGTAGTCGATACATAACCTCATAGATACGTCTTTTTTTTAACAAAAAGAACAGGGGCTCCCCATGTAGAAACACTAGGGGGAATAAATCCCTTATTACTCAATTCCTCTAGTTGTTTCTTTAGTTCAACTAATTATACAGTGGCCATTCTATAAGGGGTCTTTGATATAGGCCTTGATCCAGGAATTAAATCAATGGAAAACTCAACTTCTCGTTCTGGAGGATGTCCAGGTAAATCTTCCGGAAATACATCTACAAATTCTTTCACAATAGGTACATCTTCTATTTGAACATTCCTTTCCTCACCCACATTTATTTCATTCTCTTCCTCCCCAATAATGGAATTTAGTTGAGCTACTGGGGTGGATCTAGATAAAAATTAGGTGGTGACGATTCTGCTATAAAGATAAGGTGTTCTTTATCATCATCATCAATAATCGTAACCTGTCTCTTCTTACAATAAATCATCGTATCATAGTCCGAAATCCATTCCATACTGAGGATTATATCAAACTCAATCATAGGTATGATGACGAGATCAGCAGATAAAGAACATTTATGTGCTCTTATGGGGACTGATTCACAAAACATTTTTGCAATGATACTTCCCTTAGGAGTTTTAACTGACAACTCCCTTGTTAAATAAAATTGGAAATATCTAATTTTCTTATCAAACTGGGAAGATATGAAACAATGCGATGATCCAGAATCAAATAATGCATTTTCTAAACTTGAGGAAACCATTAAATTACTTGCCACCACGTCTTTCGGATCTTCTACCTCAGTAGTAGCGATAGCATAAGCTTGGCCTTGATCCCTTGGCCTTTTCTGAGGTAAGTTCTCCTTACGCTTAGGACATTCATTTGCATAATGCCCCATCTCCCTGCAAATGTGCCACTGAACATTGGTAGCTTCCTTCTTCCCCTTGCAATCACGAGGTTGATGGACTTTTTCACCACACTTGTAACAGACTCTCATTCCCTTCAAGCAAGTACCAGGGTGTTTCTTCCCACATTTACCACATGATGGATATTCAACCTTTCCCTTCTTCCCCTTATTTCAATTCCGATATTGATCAGCGGGTCTCTTCTTCTCTTGCTTTGCTTTAAAGTCATAAGACTTAATGAATTCCTTTTCGGTCTTGATAGCACATGAGACAATGTATTCGTACGTTGAAAAGGATTGTGAGACTAATGCTCGACGGAGAAATGGTTTTAACCCATTAAAGAAATGATCAATATTACTTCTTGGGTCACGTATATAATCTCCAGCATACCTTGCTAACCTTGTAATGTTAGCCTCAAACATTGCGACATTCTCATCCTCCTTTTGTCTCAGACTCAGAAACTGCCTTTCCATATCTGCTCGGTGGTTGCAAGGAAAGTATTTTTCTAAAAACAGATCGTTGAACTACCTCCATTCCATATTTGATACTTCATCATATTCCTTCGTATTTTGAATCAACGAACACCATTGATCAGCATCTCCAGTGAGGCGGTAAACTTCCATGATAAATTTTTCCCTTTCACTACTCCCCAATGCCTGAAATATTTTCTCTAGGGAAAATATCAATTGCTCAACTACTAAGGGATTTGTACTCAAATTGAACGTTGGTGGTTATTGCCTCATGAATCGATCTAACATTGATCCTCCACACTGCGGATCAGGGTGCTCCACATGGGTAAGGTTATTATTCATAACCTGAGTGAGTTGTCCCAGTATGGTGATTAGCTGATCGACACTAGGTGCATCACCAGCTCCACTATAATTATCTTGCGCAGGAGGGAAATCCCTACATAGAGTTCCTGCATTGATACGGTTTCCATTTATTCCACTAGGGGCCATTTCTATATAATGGCATAAACTAAATCAGTTTATGAATCAATATACATAATTCCATACGTATAAAACACTTAACATAAATTAAACTATTTATGGATATAATCCATAATCATAAGAATGTTTTCTTTGAGGAACTATATACTCATAAACATTTCATAATTATTTGTAAAGAAAATGAGAGTTATCCTAAGCATATCCCCCAGGAGTGTCGTAACCAAGAGTGCAGAAAGGCCCGTTGTCGTGCACCAGTTCTCGTTCAAGTCTAGTTCAAAGCGGTGTTTTCAGGTTTTACCCCTAGGTACATCTGTGCCAGAGCCGCCTCTACCTGCTCATATCCAGATAGGGATATATTGCTTGGAAAACTAACAAAATCTCTACAATACCAAAATTCTATGAAGTTCTTCTATACTAATCCTCAAAGTTCATCTTCGGTCTACGTGCTCTAATCAGAGTTTATCTAAATCTAGCTTCCATGTTTTGTACTAAACTTCCTCGGATACCAACTGTAACGCCCCGACCCAAGTTACCCAGATTCGGTGCATTATTACATAACATTGGCATGATCACAAGAAAGATCAAATTTCGAAATACCGATTAGTTTAGTAGCCTTGGAAACACTAGATATATTCATAAAGTTTTACATTACATCATAAAGTGAAAAACTACTACAACAACATAGTCTCCATATTCCACACTCATATCTCCACATAATATCCCTACAGGTCATTCATAAATTACTTCTTCACATCCTGGGAAAAATAAAACATAGAAAAGGGGTGAGCTCAATTTCCCAGTAAGGATAACAATATAGCGGAAACTTTCATAAATAAGAATAAACATTTAAGGCAATGTATAACTAAAACAAAATCCTTTTAAACATGAACTTAAACATAGTATGGAAAAAATAAAATGAAATAATTACATTTACTTATTCACATGGATATTCTACTTATTGAATAATCACATGCAATATCAATAACAACTTTCATAATGATGGAATGCATAATGCCAGACTATCATAACCACATAGCCAAGGCCTCGTGCCAAGACTACAAATAATATTTTTTCAAGTCCATGTGCCAAGACACTAGTTTGTCTCATGAGATCTACCGATGCATTGAGGAGCTATAGCGGGCTCCAGCCGTCACTTACTAAGTCCAATGCATTCCCATATGAAAAGGTTTAAACATAACATATTGAAACTAGAATACAAAATGTCAATACATTCTTCATAAACCATGAATGGTATAAAAATAACACATCCACGGTAAAAAATATCACAAAACCTTCAATAGAATAAAAAAGTTTTGTATAATAATAAATCAACTTCAAATAATCTTGAAATCCAACAAGGATGTTGACATAGATGAAATCAAAACCATTTGAGAGGAATATCTCTTTTCTCGAAATCATTGAAAAGACACCCATTTATAAAGGAAGTAATTTAAAAGATATTTTTGAATCAAAGTGTCCCATACCACATTGAAACTTTTGAAAATAAATTTCATTTAAAAACATTCATGTCCATATAAATAAATCCTTAAAATCATTTTGAAAACAAGGATATTAATTAAAAATATTTAGAAAGATAAATCTTTAAAACATTTAAAATTCGGATTTTGATAAAGAGTACCTTTCATAAATTCTTAAAATATTAATTTTGAAATAATTTAAAAGTCACATAATTATAAAATAAAACATTTACATTGAAAATATCCTTCTAAGCTTGTAAGGGAAGCATTGACGATTTCGTAATAGCGGTAAATAGCCGCACCCGCCGTATAAGTTAAAAAAACATTCTTACCTTAAATTTGTCGAAAAGGTTAAAAGTGCCTTGTTTGGAAAATGACGAAAAGATTCCTTTCAAAACACATTAGGGTATAAATGACATTATCCCATTGTCTAGTAAATAGTAAAAATGTTTTTAAATACATTTTTAAGGAACATGGATGTCGATGATAAAGAGATCCTAGTAGATAATTACGTATAAACAACCTCAGATAATGAAAAGATTGTGAAATAAACCCTTACCTTGTACTTTTACTTTGTTGGGGTAGGTTAAACTCCTGTATAATGGTGAAATAATTGGTATTAAATTATACAAGAATCATATACATTAATATGATATCATATATGATCTTTTAACATTGATTTGTTAATAATATCTTAGTATTATCGTTGTTTTGGGTGTTAACTTACTCGTTTTCTTTTATATATTTTGTTACGTAAGCCATGTTTGTAATGGATAGGTTGTATATTATTCATATCCATAATGATATCAAGTCCTTAAACATCATTTTTAAATCATAAAATGATAATTATACTTGAATGGATACGATGGAGAATGAATCTCATCGCGTTCGTGGAGATGGCAGTCCGTACGTACGCACGAGCGACAATATCATTCGTTTGATATTAAAATAATATATAAATGGATGTTATATCATATATAAATAATCATTAAAATTTTATATTTATTATTTACATGAGTTAAACATCATTATTATACCCATCCAAATAATAATATATTGAATAACAATTACACCACGACGTGGAGACTGTAAGCCGTACGTACGCACATATGGTGACATGTTATTAAAAGGGTGGATAGAATACTGAATATGGTTGTACCATATTTATAATAACATCACAGTATATATATGATAATGGAGTTATTATTTTAGAATGGAAACATCAAAGGAAGAACAAGTGGAAGAAGAAAGGAACTTGGAAAAGGGTGGTGAAATCATTACCTCTTCTTCGGGTTCTTCCTTTTGATTTGATCAAAAGGGCTCCTTAGGATTGATTTCTTATCAAAATAAGGCCTCTAGGTTGTATTGAGGAATGTTGGGAGAGTATAGGGTCAGAGTTTTTTCGAACCAAAAGGCTTTGAAGGTGTGAGTACATGAGAAGGAGGAGTTCCCTTTTATAAGAGGGGTGAGGGGCACCTTTGGAGAAGCTAGAAATATTAATTTATAATAAATTCATATTCGGTTTCTAATGGCTCCAAAGTGGATTATTTAAATTTTAAGGTGGGAATGGGTCTAAAACCATTCAAACAATATAATTTAGACAGGTTTGGGATACTATATTGACCTTGTCTTTTAGTTTTAACTCTTAGTTAATTAGTTTGACATTTACCATGTCTCTTTGTATTTTTATATTATATCGTTAATAAACATACTATATAAATCCAAGAGTCCCACAAGTGGTCCATTAATGATACTGATATCATGATATAAGTCTCTTGGGCTGAAACTTAGATTTTTAGGAATTTAATATCAATTAATAATATAATATTTGTTTTAAAAACTCTTTTATGTCAATTTTGACACTATTCAATAGTTGATTTTTGTGAAACTCATAATAGAATTATTACTTCGAAAAAAGTTAATTAAATAAATCCTAATATGTCATAGTAGCCTAGAAAATTATTTCAATTCATTAAAAGTCGAAATTTTTATTTATTTGGGTATTTATAATATCAATTATTTTAAATTGTCATTATTATGATAATTACTACATCATCATTGTGTCATAAATAATTTAACTTATGTAATCTCTAAAAATTATAAATAAAATATCATTATGTAGGAAATCCTTTTATATTTCTAATTAATTTTTATAGTTGAAAATCCAACATATATTACCCTATGTAAAAATTGTGTTTCTAAAAGATATATGTTTGTGTTATTTTTGTATTCATTTTAACTTAATTAAAATTATGTGTTCCTATCACCTACAAGTGGCTCCATGGAGTCCCCAAATTGACCCAAAAATTCCTATTGTCAAAAATGTATCAACCAATAAGGCTAGAACACGTTTTAGGGTAATTTAGTATTATTATAATATTATGTTTTAACCCTTATTTACCGGATTTACCCTTAACCATGGTAAATAAAATATTTACCAAAGTAATTATTCCAAATGTCTAAAAAAAAGTTACCTATTTACACAACTTGAAAATCCTGATTCCAAATATGGAATCCATTTTTCCAAATTCAAAATACATAAGTGGCAGAAAATACTTTAAAATTAATTCCCCTTGTTAAAACAAAATGCGTGTTTTTAAGAGATAATAACTATCAAAAGATTGACACTCGTTTATGTCTGGTTTAATTGTAAAATTATGTCCAATGACGAACATTATATTAAATGGTAAAACTATATTTTAAATATAATTTAAAACCACTCAAATCCATAATTTATCACGATTAATTATTTTTATTAAAAAAATTGTTTTTAATTAAAATTTAGTAATTTTCACTATTTATCAAAATATTATAGTTATCCGAAAAGTACCAAAATTTTACCTTAGGATAAATTCGATATTCCGAATCCAAAAATGAAGTCCATTTTGAAATATAAAATATATATAATTTCAAAAAGTAGTTATTACTATTCATAACGGCTAGTTTGATTGGATATGGTGTGTGAGAACTCGGTGTTGCATACAACACATGATATCACATTATTCAAAGAGAAGCGTACCGTAGAAGCTTGGGGTGTTACATGTAATCAATGAATAATATATTGTATGGACTTGACCCTGAAATGATGGTCCCTACTACAATTGAAATACCAACACTCTCTACTAAGACCCATGGACTCAGTTTCGTTACAACCACAAACCCAATAATACAATTATGCCCATAATTTGTGTAGTTTAGTTCAAGTGTTTCAAAAAACATGGGGTTGTGGTATTTGGACCATTATTTTTCCCATTATCGTGTTTTACAATTCAATTTATAAAACCATACAATTGTTTTTGTTAATCTTATCCACTCCTATTGATGGTGTACCTTTAATTTTCCATTTGAATATATTATTTTCCATTTCATCCAATAGTGTTTATCATTTATCATGTAACATCTTCATCAATAATCCTCAAACTTCAATATCAATATTTGATATATAAACCTGTCTAAGACCCATATTGTATGTTTGGATTTTTATCCATGTTATAATACCATGATGTAGGAATTCTCCAATTTATTATCTAAATCATTCCCATGAACAAAAAAACAATTCATTCTTAAATTTCTTGAAATAATGAATATTTAATTGGTTGTCCATTTATTTGGATGGTGGAAATAAGTCGTTGAGAAATTACCTTTCTATATTATCCCATATAGTGATGGAATTTGCTATAAATATTTATATCCACTCTCGAGCTCTCTATCATAAACAAAATCCAAATAGGAAAAGTGTTAATTCATTACATGAAAAATTGGAAAACTATAAGGTGTTATAGATCTTGAGAAAACATTCTAGGTGCATTTTTAGACCTCCATGTGGGAGGCTAGAAAATTATAACATTTTGGAGATCATTTGGATAATTTATAGCTTGATCTCAATGTGAATAGAAACTATTGGTGTTATAAGTATGTGCAAATGTGTTGTAATGTTTTATGGGCACTCATTGTTTGTCATTTCTTGTAATCTAGGATCTCTCTATTTTACACCTTTAGAGACTTGATGTTGATGTCATTTTCCATCTGTTCTTCGTTCCATTTTATGATTATTTATATTATATTTCATGATCTATCTCAGAAATAGAGTATTTACCTCAAATTTCCACATGTATATTGGGTGTGAATAAAAACTAAAAACATTAAATCCATATAACAAGATTAATCAATTTAAAAATGGAAACAATAAAAATTTTAAAACCAAAAAAATAATTAGCAATCATTCCTTGCAACAGATACACATAGTTTATCACTCATAGCGAAATGTAAGTCACTATGGGTATACCCAAATTTAAAATATTATTTAAATTCAATAAACTGAATCTAATTAAATAAATGCAGACCAAATGATGTTCCAATTTAAACCCATACAGATGGTGGAATTGGATTTTAATTACAATAAATGAAAATAATTTATTGATTTGGTTTTAAGAAGAGGGAGTGAAGAAGTATTTAGACGTTTTATGAATGAAATGGATAGTGGGGGAGAGATTTTTTCGGGAAAAAGTTTTATTTGTATTAGCAATTGGAAATGAAGGTCATGTTTTTTCAGATTTAGGGTTTATGTATAACCTGAATTAGATATTAAATCGGTGATTAATAATTAGCATCAAAGATGAGATGAGGATGATCCAATGGACATGGTATCCCCTCCTAGTCATGGATATCCACCTTTTCTCATGTTTAGGTGTGTTGGGGAATTATTAAATCTTGTTTTTCTCTAAGAAACATTTATTTTTAATTTCCCCAGAAAATTCAATACTTTTCATATAGTTAAAGTAATATAGTTTCAAAATTTAATAAGGTTCAATTTATATGCAATAATCATTTTTCTTGATAAAATTAATGTAAAGGAATTGGAATTTTTAATTAGAAATTATAGAAAACCAAATAATAGTCTAAAATAAAAAAATAATCAGACACACCTTCCCTCTTTTTTTATCACACTTTCACATGGTAGGATATACCTCTTCATTATACTAATAATGAAGTATATAGTAGGAGAAAATATAAGGATTACATAATTAATGGTAGAGATAAAAACTAGTGGATGGCCTTAAAGTATTTTAGAATCTCGCCCCACGCATTGGTCTCTAGATCATTTCCTGGAACTTGTAGTACGATCAATCATGACATGTCCCGTCAAGGATCCCCTATTTGGCGATCCTGCCTCAAATAGGCCAGGGGCTAGCATCAAGCTCCATGTAGTCATCTCACACACATGAGAGGCCTTACGATAAGGTGCATGTACACCCACACAAACACACACATCTCAACATACCCATACAATGTTGGAAGAAAATACTACTGATACCAAATGAAAGCATACATCTAAATACCAAAATCATTGTATGAAAATAATAATGAAAGAAAAAAAGTCCAAATACAATCCCCCAAAAATTCATAATGAATTCCAAACTGAGGGAATTTTTGAACTATAGTAAAAAAAATTTCCAAGTATGAAACATGGTCTATATATCCTAATATGTGCGTTATATTCTCCTAATCCACAATGAACCCCATCAAACAATCATTCATCAACATAAGGCATGACACATGTGAGCAGATCCCATGTAGGGATGGCTAAAACAATACCTAGAAGGACACCCTGATGTCACTAAGAATAAATAATCAATATTGTTGTTTTCTCATCATAGGTATATATCTATCATTATATGAAAAATGCATTGAAACATAAAAATATAATCATAATAGACTATAATTTTCATGTTATCATCACAACTACATTGACAACCTTAATGTCTTCTTGAGAGTTTGAGGTAACACTCACCAAGAATAAATCACTATGTGAGTCTGATAACACTAATGATATCTATCCAATATGGCATTCTCATCAGGTCCCACTAGAAAATTTTTTAACTGGATTTTTAAAGAGATCAATACACAGATAGAGTATCAAACCTAAGGTCATGTTGTATTCCAAATACTCAATTTGGATTGGCCTTCTATGTAGGGTACCAAGTCCCATGTATATTGGCCACAAAAATTCCTTGAACCCCACTTAGGATAGAAGATGATAAAGGATCCCAACCTAGACTACTGGGAAAATCGAGAACTATTTATATTAAAAATCCCTTAAATTGGATCAGAATCATATGTCCTAGATGATATGATAAACTATATCCTTAGATTGATAGATCAAGGGAATGAAACCTGAGGAAAATGGTCTATAAAAATGAGAACAAGGGTCTGAAACCTCCTTGGATGAAGTAAATGGTGTCTACTAGGTTGTACATGATATATCTTTCTTCCCTGAGATCTGCTCATGTCCTTTACACCATGTTTGGCATGTTCCTAGAAGTACATGGAATGTCCCTTAGGGTAAATGATGTGTGGAGGTCCACCATATCATGCCTAGGTATACTTGACCATGCCTAAGTACACAATTCAACAATTTTATTTTGGATGTTTCTGATTACATAGCGTATCCCATTTTCTCTATCTATACCTATGTACACAAGGTTACAAGAAGAGTCACCAAGTCGAGTCATATGATGTGTGACACGTGTCACTGGGTGTGTGATACATTCTTCTATATGAAAACCATATCACCATAGTCAATGCCCCATATTTTTTTTATCTCCAGATTATATGTCCTATAGAGAAGGATTTTCCAAAACCAGTGGATCCTCATAAGTCATCTACTTCAAATAATTCCACCATCGATTCTCACCACGAAATATGTTTTGGGTCAGGGATCGAGTATCAGAGGTTCCATCCATCACTAACAGCCAAATTCTGTTGTTTGATTCACTCAGAAATTTTCTCCCTTCATCTTCTATATTGAGATTTCATACATCAGTTATCTCTATAGTGGAATGATAATTTGCTACTCTCATCAAACATTGTAACCATGTCATCAATCTCTAACCTAAATCCATATAATGATCTGTTGCACCAAATATCAATTTCTCAATGATCATCCACCTGGTATTTTTCATTCCAACTGCCTAATTGAATTTCAATGATTAACGTATGAATAATGGGGAGAAAAATAAATAAAACAGTATTTTAAGGAATGAACCTCATCCATTTCTCATTTTGAACTCGGTCCATTTATGTATAATCATTGAACAATATTGAATTAATATTTTTGTATCAAAATAATATCTGTAAAATCAAACATTAATCTGTGGATCAATTATTTTTAATGTAATTGACCCACATTCAACTAGGGGTAAATAAATGGGGATAAATACCCATAAATTAAACATCATACCTTATGTTTGGATAGATCTCTCTCTAAAAATGAATTGTGTCATCATTTTCAGTGTGATCGAAAAGTTGTGTTATCATTTGAAATTGTTTTGGTACATTCATATAAGATTCATCACCCCATAATTTCCAATTATCTTTTGATATCTCTTTTAAGTTCTTATGGTTATGTTTAAATCCATATGAATTGGTTATAATAATTTTCAAATAAGTCATTTTCATTTCACAGTGTAAAAAATATCAAAATAAATAAATAAAATTTATATTTTTCATTATTTCATTATTTAGTATTTCTATGAGACTTTAGCCAAATACTTGACACCAATAAATATTTTTCCATGACACGGGTAAAACCAATGTTTCAAATTCAAAAGTGGCCTTATATTTCTTAGCTATTAATGTCTTCAGAACATATTCAACATTTTTAGGAAAATTGTACAGGCATGATATTAATATATTTAATATAACTAAAACATCTATTTTTGACATATTATGCCTTCAAATATCATAATGTATCAATACCTAGCTCCCCAAATATTAAAAATATTTTCTAAATATTTTTTTTACAAAAAGAGATGTTATATTCTTCCAACCATAGTTATTTTTTTCTTAAGAAACAAGAAAAATCTAATCAATAATTTGTGGGTACTAATCCCAATTCTAGGTCCCCAACTCTTAGGTCATATCCTTAAGATTATCATACTTCCACTGAACATTCACATAGGGAGCAGCTCACCCATGGTGGATCTTCTTTTATTGACCTATGATCTCTATATTATACTTTTAAAAGGTACCTCCATCCCTGATTTACTTCACTCCCTGGTTGATAACATGTGACGAGTCATGCATGTACCTCCTCAATTTTGACATCGGGAAGATTTCTTGTGCCCACTATAACAGCAATAGTAAATCCATTTGATACAACACCTCACTATTTCTGCATAATATCTAGTAATTTCTATTGAATCTCAAGGATACCTTACCACCCTAGAAGAATCTCCATAATTTATATCATGGTGAGACCTTTAAGAACACCTGATCTCTCTCCTCAATCTCCAAAGGCCTCCTTCCTTGGTCTAGATAATATATTCGATTTCTCTGTATAGTCTTCATCTTTTTGTATATGATCAATGCATTTTTTCATGGTTCACACCTGCTATGGGCCCATAAGTGTTGACTTTATGAGGTTGGACTAGCATAGTGGTCATATATAGGGTCTCCATTAAAAAGACTTGAATGGTTCCATATCTATGGAGTAATGATGAATTTTTTGGTATGATAATTATATGATGGGTTGGTGATCCTCCCAACTACATCTAAATTCCAAAATGCAATCTCGTTGCATGTCCTCCGAAACCTAAACGGACTGCTCTTTATAGCCATCAATCTAGGGGAAAATTCCTTGATCAATTGCAACTGAGTCCTAATATACTATTATAATACTCTCTATAATTTAGATGTGAAGCATGAATCTCGGTCTTAACCAATAAACAAGGGAAATACATGGATCTTGACTACCACATACGCATAAAATCATCACAAACTCTCTACTAAACTATGATCTAAGATATATAGGATGTGGGGTAGCATGGTGAGTTTGTCTACGATTGCCTAGATAGAATCATGTACTCTTCCTAGTAAATTCATAATGAAGTTTATACTGTAATGACCTGTAAATTTAAAGGGATGTTTTTTTCTTAATTTTCTTTAGGATTTTACGAGTACGCAGCTTTTAACGGCACTTGATTCCAAGGCCCGGTGTGCCCAGAATCAATTTACGAAGTTTAGCTCGGGTACGTTCAGTGAACGAACGAGAGGGTTTTTCTAACACATGAACCGATGATCGGAATCGAAATATGAGGGCACTGATGGAATCGTAGCTCCGATAATTTCTTAGAAACACCTTTTCTAGATTTGGATTTGCTCAGGTGAGGTTATTAAAAAAATGGGTTAACTAAGGAATGAAATAAAAATTTGTACAACAATTTTAATTTTCTATTATAAGAAGTTTAAACCTATGCATGGTGGTTGGAGTGGGACCCACTACATCCAGACTCCCCTAGGTATGATATTAGTCAAGTGGGGTCCACACAAGACCCACCCCCTTCAAATCCCTTAAACCTCCCAAGAGCACTTAATTGTGTAACTCACCCACCCCCTAATTTAACGGCAAGTCAACCCTCAAAATTAATTTGAATATTAAACGCTCTTCAATTAAGTAAATTAGTTGAATGAGATCTTTTTGAATTTCAAATTAATGGCTTGCATGTGTTAATAAAATAAGTCGATGAATTATTTTATTGGGGGGTTGATTCATTGTGTGGAAAGAAGGAGAGGACTCTTGCGATCTGAAGAACATCTCCTTCCTCATGGAAGAATGCGAAGAACGTCGCGTCTACGACGAAGAACTCCATCATTACAAAGGAATTGTCGTGCCATCTCCTCACCTCTCCACAGCCGGTGAGAGACACCTTCTTCGGAGAACGACGACATGCTGCATCCTTCATCGGGCATGCACTGACGACATATACAGAGCCTTATTCCGCGACGCCATCTTCCGCGACGCCGTCTTCCATGATGCCTTCTTCTTCGCGTGACCATCGTTCGGCAACTCATTGAGGTAGGGGTTAATTTTGTTTGTGAATATTCCTTGCAGTTCATCGTCTTTTATTTTTGGCCGCCTGTAATCATTATAATGGGAGGAGTTCGGACCGCATGAACATGGCCGACCCTCCTCCCCCTTTGTTGTTGAATCCATTGCAGCTCGAACGAAGGCAGCGTGGTGCAACAACACCGCGCAGAATCAAGGAGAAGCATGACGAGGAAGCGCGGTGTCGTTGGGCCATGCCGTTGAGGCCGAACGAAGCCGTGACCGGAGTTGGGTCGTGGGGAAAGGGCGTGGCACCGTCGTGCGGAGCCGGAGAACCACGAGGAGGCTACAGCGCCGTTGCGCCACGCCGGTCAGACCAAGACCGCGGTCTTTGGCCGCGGCGGAGTAGGAGAGGGTGGCTAGAGCCGCCGGCCGCCAGTGCACAAGGGGTGGGACCGGCTGGTCCTGCGCGACACCCTGGTCGGCCGTTACGGCCAGCTAGATCCGAAAACCGTGGGATTAAACCCCCGGTCAAGGAAGAAGGTGGACCCCCAAGGGTCCTCCATTCGTTTGAAGGGGGTGGTGGCTCCCCACCCCCCCCCCCCCCTTCCGTGCTCGCGCAGCGCACGGTGCCCACACCGGGCCGACCGGCTGCACCGGCGGGACCGGCTGCACCGTGTCGGGCCGCCGCGCCAGGCCGGGCCGCCCATGCTGGGCTAGGCCGCGCCATCCGATTCGAGTCGTGCCCTGATGGTCCGGACCCAGACCCGGGTCGGGTCGACCCGGTTCGGGCGACCTAGGGGGTCTTGGGTCGGGTCGGTCCGGGCCCAAAACCCCCTAATACCGGACATGTTTGTTTAAATGCCTATAACAATGGATACAGACCTCCAATCGATGCACCGTAAGCTTCCATGCGATCCTTGGATAGAGACGGTCGTTTCAGTATATTACACTCAAGGTTTTGGAGAACTTCGGGTACAGCCGGGTTGGTTCGAACACGAAACCATCTGGGCCCTCGGAGCAGAAACGCTTATAACCTGAGCTACGGACGTCCGATTGACGTGCCGTCAACCTTGTTGGATTCCTCTTAGTAAGAAAGTCCTTTTGGCTTACTCCACTCGAGGTTTGGGCGAAGTTGGAGTAAGGTAGTGTTGTTTTTGATTTAAAAACCAATCGGGACCCTAGAACGAAAAAGCCAATAACTCTCAGACCGGGCGTCTGATTGATGCGTCGTCTGTCTCGTTGAGTTCCTTTTGTCGAGACAGAACATTGGGGTACGTCAACTCCGGACTACGTGTTAGTTGATGTATCGACCCCCTTGGCTCATGGAGTGGACCCTCCCGGAATTGAGCATGTTGTGTGCGGGAACCCTAGAGCTGGTTGCGACTACGTCGATGATGACGAATGCACTGAAATCCTCTGTGGGTTCGGCAGCGACTACGACGGCACTGAAATCCTCCGTGGGTTCGGAAGTGATGACGACCATACTGAAATCCTCTATGGGTTCTATGGCGATGACTAATGTTCTTGTATCCTACGTGAGTCTAGCAGTACTACTATTCTTGTATCCTACGTGGGTCCAGCAGTGTTTGACTCTGTTCTTGTATCCTATGTGGGTCTGGCAGAGTAGCTGGTCTTGTATCCTATGTGGGTCTGACAGCTTAGCTGGTCTAGTATCCTACGTGGGTCCCAGCTTAGATGAATCAGTGGATACATCTTATCATCTCTATCACCTTACGAAGAAGTATACCTATGTGAG
Source organism: Viscum album (assembly GCA_963277665.1). Lineage (NCBI taxonomy): Eukaryota > Viridiplantae > Streptophyta > Magnoliopsida > Santalales > Viscaceae > Viscum > Viscum album. The sequence continues at coordinate 809,342,522 of OY728122.1, read as the reverse complement.
ATCAGTCTTGAATGTCAATCATTATCTACGATATGAATGACTTGTTTTACTATGTGGATTGGGTTGTTCTTTCCTGTGTGGTTTGTGTTGTACGATCCTCTGTGGACGTGATCAAAATTGGGCTCAGATGTTGGAGCCAAACTGGAATTGATGACTTAGGTATATGTATGGGCATATACCTAAATATTGTTGGATGTTACATCGTGATTGTATCTTTCCTTTGTGGATTATCCTTTGTGGATTATGGGAGACCTTCGGGGGTCTCAGGGTCCCTACTGAGTAGTGTTGGAACCATGGTCTTCTATGCATGATTTTGAGTGTGGTTTGTGTTTTTTGTCAATAATAAATGGAAGTTCAGATCGTGTACCAGCAAAGAGATCATACCGTTCAAGCAGACAACAGTTTTGAAGGTGGCGCCGTTTCCCAGTGTTTTCCAAATTTTTGGGTCCAAATTTTGGAATTTGGTGAGCATCACAAAAATAGGATTTCCATGAAGATCATGATTTAATATGGAAAAGGCATGAATTTCGCGAAGATGGGATGCATCGACTGGATTTCGCGAAGACCAGAAGAATGGAGGCAGTGAGCCTTTGCGATTACGTCAAGCATCGCGAATGGGAGCGGCTGGAGAGCTTCGCGGCGATGAAGGGCTTTGCGAGGGAGCTTCGCGGCGAAGGCACGAAGGAATGTTGGGCTTCGCGAAGGGAGCTTCGCAGCGCTATCGCGATGGTATGTTGACGGTGATTCTTCGTGACTACGTCAAGCTCCGCGAACGGAAGATTGCCGTGGAGCTCCGCGATTTGGACAGAATTCTGGTAGAAACTTTGGAGCTTCACGATTTGAGTTGACGTGACATTGACTTCACGTGGAAGGGACGAGGGTCGGTGGAATCGCCTATAAATAGAGGCCGTCCCCCTCAAGAGAAACAGAGAGAATTTCAGAAAAGTCCTTTGCTCTCGGTTCACAAAGGTCTCTCGCGAAGGCAGCGTGCTTCGCGAAAGAGGAGCTTCGCGGCTGCTATTCTAGCTCCGCGAAAGACGGGCGCCCCACGTTGGCTCAGTGAGCATCGCGAAGAGGCAGGAGCTTCGCGATATCCAAACATTGTGAAGGCTGGAGAATCGCGAGAGTGCTTCATGATTGAGCTTCACGATTGAGTTTCGCGAAATGGTAGGGGCTCCGCGAAGGCTTGTTTGAGCTTTGCAATATTGGGAGCCTCGCAAAGTAGGGTACTTTGCGAAGGCCTTTTCCAAAGGTTGTTTTCCCTGTGAACAAGGGAAAATGGGTTTTTCCTCAGTGGTTGGATTTTGGATATTAACAGAGCATTAAACTCAGGACTCTGATGCAAGCAAAGTCTCATGCTGAACAGGAGACAATGAACTTCATGACTTTCAATTGAAGAGACCTTCACGTCTATAAACTGAGTGAGACTTCACCAACGGCAGTGAGCCAGGGGGAGTCAATGGGAGTGACCCGAGGGAAGAAGTGAGCTACCCCTGAACCTTTCTAAAGGCAGTGAGCCTGGGACATAGTGACTGTACCTGAACTTGTGTAATCTACAGCTAGTGAAGCATAGTGGTTTTTGGTACGACCGACAACCTGTCGGCGTATACTCCTTTGATGTAGCCCTTAGTGGTGAACCAAGTAAAAAAGGGTTGTGTCTTCTCTGTGCATGTGAATGTTTGCTTTCTAATCATAATCTTCATACAGGTTCAACAAGTTCCAACAACGTGGGAACAAGATCCATCACTTTAAAAAGAGAAAGTGGTCACCCTGATTCACCCCTCCCCTCTCAGGGTGTCCCGGGGTCCTTCAAGTGGTATCAGAGGGTAAAGGTTGCTGGTGTTCAATCAGACCTTTGTTTTCGTTATGGAAAACACGGTCAATGTTAGGGGAGTCCCTCCCTTCGATGGAAGCAATTTCCAGATCTTGAAGAACAGAATGAGATCTCATCTGAGATCTCTTGAAATGGACGTTCTCTTTTCTACTGTCCAACGAATACAAGTCACTGATCCAACATGCCTTGCTATGACTGAAATAGATACGAAACTTCTTGATGCAAATGCTAAAGCACAGAATGCACTCACTGCATCCCTTTCTGATCAGATCTACCTAAAGGTGATGAACTGCATCTCAACAAAATCCATGTGGGATAAACATGAGAATATGTATGAAGGTGATAGCAAAGTGAAGGAGGCGAAACTACAAGTGCTGCAGAATCGGTTTGATGATCTGAAGATGCATCCAAATGAGAATGCAGACTCTTTCTTCAATCGAATTACTGAAGTGGTTGGAGATATTCAGGGTCTAGGCGAAGAAATCAAAGACATTGATATTGTAAAGAAAATATTGAAAATACTTCCACCTATTTATAATGCGAAGGTGTCAGCCCTTGAGCAAAGAGATCTTTCCAAACTTTCTCTAGATGATCTACTCAGCAGTTTGGTAGCATATGAAATGAGAGTCAAACTTGAAGATGCTACGACTCAGGTGAGCAAGGAAATGGAATTCAAGGCCATGGATAAACTGAAAATCTCAAAGGATTGTAGCGGTGAAGATGATGAAGAAAAGGAAATTCTTTCTCTCATTGCAAATAAGTTCCAGAAGGGGAAAAGGAAATTCAAAGGGAAGTTACCTCTCACGTGTTTCCGTTGTGGAAAAGTTGGGCACATTGCCTCTCAGTGTTTAAAAATGATCAATGATGAAGATAGTGAGGATGAAAACTTCAAGAAGACTCAAAGAAGTTTCTTCAAAAAGGGGGACTTCAAATCGGGTAAGAAAATGCAAAGGAAGAGTTTTGTCTGTAAGAGGAAGAAGATGATAATGAATTCTGTGATGAAGAAGAACCAGAATTCAAAACTGGGAACCATGCTTCTATGATGGCCACTATTGAAAAGCCAGAAGATACTGAAGGAGAAAAACAACTGCGAACTTGTGTAGATCCTGAGATGCAACTTAAGGATGCGGTTAGTAAGCTCAAGATTAAATGTAAGAGCTGTAATAAGTGGAAATCAATTGTAGAAGAATCAATTGAATACGTTGATCAACTTGAAGCTGAAATTGAACGACTGGAAGAATTTGTGAAGGTACAGTCTAAAATAATTGAATGTAATGATGATGTAGTAGATCTGAAGCTGAGAATTGAAGAGCAGTATAAGGTCATCAATGACCTCACCTCCAGACTGGATGAAAAATCCAAGACTACTGATGGTCTTGAGGTGGAAGTAGTTACTCTAAGGAGTAAACTGGAGACTAAATCAGTTCCAAAAGAATCAAGGAAGAAAATACAGTTCGGAAGATTCTCAGATGCAGAATTACTAGCAAGAGCCATGTGTGGTTCATATGGGGTTGGAAAAATCTTGAATAATCAAAGACCCGCATGCATGGGAAAGAGTGGAATTGGCTGTGAGGCTGAGACATCAACTGTTGGAAGTGAAAAGACCCAAAAGAAAGATAAGATGAAAGTTGAACATGCTGAAATGTTTCCTAGAATTCCGAAAAAGGAACCCTCATTCCAAACTAAAAGGGGACCTACAAATTATCCTCAAACATTCAGAAATGACAGATAGTCTTACTATTCTCCCAAGGAAGAAGGTATGAGGAGAAATTCAAGTGGGAAGACATTTCCTCTCTTGAAGTGTCAGTTCTGTGGCTATCTGGGCCATACCATGTCATATTGTGAAGAGGCAAGAAGCTATCTGAATGGAGAAGATATAGAAGCTCAACAAAGGAGAAAATTTTCATATCCTAATTCGTATAGAAGAAATAATTTCTATGGATATTGTTTTTGTTGTTCTAACTTTGGTCATAAGCCCACTAATTGCAGGCAGAGAAGGGACATGGACACCTCATACCGAAGTTCAAGACAAGTCAAGTCTCATCAGCAATATAGTGTTGCTCTTTCAAACATGTTTTCATCTCTCAAAGAAGTATTTGACTATGAAGAACCTGGGTATGCAGAAGAGATAATTAAAAGACCATCAGTTCTTTATACTCGTTCTAATGTCTCATGGAAGGAAAGGAAGAAGATTGAGAAATCCAACCTTACAGAGGTGGCCCTCAAAGCTACAAAGAACAACAGTACCTGGATTCTGGATAGCGGTTTTTCATCTCATATGACAGGTAATGCCGGCCTACTAACGAATATCATAAGGAATGTCGATGGTACAGTAAGATTTGGTAATGATGGGGCTCTGAAAATCAAAGGGAGTGGAAGTACCGAATTAGCCAATGGAGAGCTAAAGAACACTGAAGTCCTTTACGTAGATGGCCTACGTCATAATCTCCTCAGCGTGAGTCAACTCTGTGACTCAGGACTTATAGTCACGTTTAATCAGAAAGGCTGCACTATCAAGGGAAAGACTGGCAATTCTCTTATGAAGGGATGCAGAACAGAAGGCAACTTGTATCAAGTTGATAGTGAAGAAAATGTATGTTACATGACTATTGAAGAAGAAAACAATTTGTGGCATCAAAGACTGGGACACATCAATCAACAAGACATGGAGAAAATATCAAAATTGAGAATTGTCATGGACATTCCCAACCTGAAGCGTGAGCGTGAAAAATCTTGTGATGCTTGTATACGTGGGAAGCTGTTCTGCAGTTCATATCGACCAAAGAAGAAAAGAGCGTCTCACCTTCATGATCTGATTCATACAGATGTTTGTGGGCCAATAAATGTTGCCGGAACTCATGGAGAAAGTTACTTTGTCCTTTTCATAGATGATTACAGTAGAATGGCATGTGTGATGGTCATTCACAGGAAACGACAAGTCCTTTACTGCATGAAAACATATCGGCGAATCACCGAGAATGATACTGGACGAACAATCAAAGTGTTGCAATCTGACAATGGAGGAGAATACACGTCCATTGAATTTGAGAATTATCTAGAGAAGCATGGGATACAACATGAGGTATCTGCTGTGAGAACTCCACAACAAAATGGAGTTGATGAACGTAGGAATTGACAGGTGAACAACATGGCACGAACAATGCTGATTGAGAGTCGTATTCCACGACATTACTGGAAAGAGGCTGTTCAATTTGTAGTGTACATTCAGAATCGAACAGGACTTTATATGGGTGAGACGAAGACACCATATGAATTGTGTCATGGATGGAAGCCTTCTCTAAAATACTTTCATGTCTTTGGAAGTAAATGCTTCATCAGGAACAAAGAATGAAATCAAGGTAAGTACGGTGAAAATGCAGATGAAGGAATTTTCCTCGGTTACTCAATGAACAACAAAGCCTAAAAATGTTTCAACAAGCGTTTGGGAAGGATTGTGGAAAGCAGTGATGTTAAGATAATTGAAGAGAAAACCACAAATGCTTCAAGGACGCCATATGCTGATGTGATAGAAAGTCAGGAGGAATGTGAACGTGAAGACAATACAAATGGAGAAATAGAGGAATCTGTTCAAAACACTCAGCAGTCACATCAAGATGTTGACTCAGAAGAAGAATATGAAGAAGAAACAATGGCTGAAGAGAATACTACTGAACCTCACAGGAGAAATCGAAGAGCTGAGATTGATCCATCCAACATAATTGGGGACAGGAGTGCAACCACTAAAACAAGAAGGATGAGGAATACCTCGCAATCTGCATTTCTATCAGTTGTAGAGCCATCCTCATTCGAAGAAGCTGCAAAAGATAAGTCTTGGGTGAAAGCCATGAATGATGAATTAGATCAGATTGACAAGAATCAGACATGGGATCTTGTCCAGAGACCCGAAGGTCAGAATGTTATTGGTACCAATTGTATCTTCAAAAATAAGTTTGATGAGCATGGAAGTGTCATCGGAAACAAGGCACGACTGGTATGTAAAGGATACTCCCAGATTGAAGGCATTGATGTTGAAGAAACGTTTGCTCCAGTGGCTAGACTGGAGTCAATCAGTCTTTTCCTTGCCATGGCACTCCAAAGAGGATATAAAGTATATCAAATAGATGTCAAGACAGCATTCTTGAATGGTGTACTCGAAGAAGAAGTCTACATTGAACAAGCAGTGGGCTTTCTTTTGGTTACTGATGAAACAAAGGTCTGTAAATTGAAGAAAGCGCTATATGGTTTGAAGCAGGAACCACGGGCATGGTACTCACGGCTGGACTCATATCTCAAGAAGTTGGAATTCAAAAGAGGAGGAGTTGATCACAATCTCTATGTGAAGAATTCTCCAAAAGATCAATTCATGGTTCTTGTCTACGTTGATGATATCATATTTGTTGGCAGCAGACAGAAATCAGTGGATAAATTTGCCAACCACATGACATCAGAATTTGAAATGTCTATGATTGGGGATCTCACATATTTCTTAGGGCTGCAAGTGACTCAAAAGAAGGAATACACTTTCATTTCTCAGAAAAAATATTCAAGAGAGTTGCTGAAGAAGTTCAATATGCAAGACTCCAAACCAATGTCAACTCCGATTGCAGTTGGAACTAAACTTGGAAAGCATGAGAATGGGAACTCTGTTGATCCCACCATGTACAGGAGGATCATTGGAAGCCTACTGTACCTGACAGCGACAAGGCCATATATTGTCTTTGAAACATGCCTTGCGGCCCGCTTTCAGAGTAATCCAAAGGAGGAACATCTGGAAGTAGTAAAAAGAATCATGAGGTACATTCAAGGTACACATAACTTCGGGTTATTTGTTGCTGCAGGCAGGGACAATGAATTATCAGTGTTTTCTGATGCTGATTGGGCTGGTGATGTAGTAGACAGAAAGTCCACTAGTGGTGGATCTTTCTATATTGGGCAGAAATGTGTTGGCTGGTTGAGCAAGAAACAAGAAAGTACTTCTATTAGTACTGCTGAAGCCGAGTATATCTCCGCCACAAAGGCAAGCACTCAACTGCTATAGATGAAGCAGCAATTAACTGACATTGGCGATGAGGTGACGCAACCAATGGTGATTTACTGTGACAATAAGAGCGCACTTGATCTTACAAAGAATCATGTTCAACATTCTCGTACAAAACACATTGAAATCAGGTATCACTTTATCAAATAGAAAGTTGAGAAAAGCATGATTAGATTGGATCATGTGGGAACAGATGAACAAGTGGCTGATATCCTGACAAAGCCATTGTCAGCGTCTGTGTTTGAGAAGCTTCGGTTGAACCTCGGTGCTCGACCACCTCCCAGTGCATAAGGAGGATACAGAGTACCCCTCGCCCCATTTGTTATAAATGTTTTAATCTGTTTATGGATATGATGCAGGTTTATGGGGGAGATACTATCCAGGGGGAGTATGGTTTGAGATGAACGTGAAAAATTTTACTAGTCTTTGGATTTATTGTCAATGGGGGAGAAAGGAGAAGGAATAAATTAAGGCAAACTTCTGTGATGAGAAGAATCAGAAGGAAAATATTGGAACCCGATTCAAGCCTCCTCTCTTGTTTTCTACACCGAGCATTGCTCACGTAGACTTAGAGTGTTGGCTGGGTTGATTCCTGTTTGTTTTGGTTTTCACATTGATGGAGATCTATTGAATTTTTCTTCTGATTTCCAACAAACCCAAATGGGGAGATTGTTGGAACCATGGTCTTCTATGCATGATTTGGAGTGTGGTTTGTGTTTTTTGTCAATCATCAATGGAATTTCGGATCGTGTACCAGCAAAGAGATCATACCGTTCAAGCAGACAACAGTTTTGAAGGTGGTGCCATTTCCCAGTGTTTTCCAAATTTTTGGGTCCAAAATTTGGAATTTGCTGAGCATCACGAAAATAGGATTTCTATGAAGATCATGATTTAATATGGAAAAGGTATGAATTTCGCGAAGATGGGATGCATGGAATGGATTTCGCAAAGACCAGAAGAATGGAGGCGGTGAGCCTTTGCGATTACGTCAAGCTTCGCGAACGGGAGCGGCTAGAGAGCTTCGCGGCGATGAAGGGATTTGCGAGGGAGATTCGCGGCGAAGGCACGAGGGAATGTTGGGCTTCGCGAAGGGAGCCTCACGGTGCTATCGCGAAGGTATGTTGACCGTGATTCTTCACGACTACGTCAAGCTCCGCAAACGGAAGATTGCCGTGGAGGTCCGCGATTTGGACAGAATTCCGGTAGAAACTTTGGAGCTTCGCGATTTGAGTTGACGTGGCATTGACTTCGCGTGGAAGCGACGAGGGTCGGTGGAATCGGCTATAAATAGAGGCCGACCCCCTCAAGAGAAACAGAGAGAATTTCAGAGAAAGTCCTTTGCTATCGGTTCGCAAAGGTCTCTCGCGAAGGCAGCGTGCTTCGCGAAAGAGGAGCTTCGCAGCGACTATTCTAGCTCCGCGAAAGACAAGCGCCCCGCGTTGGCTCAGTGAGCATCGTGAAGAGGCAGGAGCTTCGTGATAGCCAATAATTGCGAAGGCTGGAGCATCGCGAGAGTGCTTCGCGATTGAGCTTCGCGATTGAGCTTCGCGAAATGGCAGGGGCTCGGCGAAGGCTTGTTTGAGCTTTGCAATATTGGGAGCCTCGCGATGTAGGGTACTTTGCGAAGTCCTTTTCCAAAGGTTGTTTGCCCTGTGAACAAGGGAAAAGGTGTTTTTCCTCAGTGGTTGGAATTTGGATCTTAACAGAGCATTAAACTCAGGACTCTAATGCAAGCAAAGTCTCATGCTGAACAGGAGACAATGAACATCATGAATTTCAATTGAAGAGACCTTCACGTCTATAAACTGAGTGAGACTTCACCAACGGTAGTGAGTAAGGGGGAGTCAACGGGAGTGACCCGAGGGAAGAAGTGAGCGATCCCTGAACCTTTGTAAAGGCAGTGAGCCTGGGACAGAGTGACTATACCCGAACTTGTGTAATCTACAGCTAGTGAAGCATAGTGGTTTTTGGTACGACCGACAACCTATCGGCGTATGCTCCTTGGATGTAGCCCTTAGTGGTGAACCAAGTAAAAAAGGGTTGTGTCTTCTCTGTGCATGTGAATGTTTGCTTTCTAATCATAATCATCATACAGGTTCAACAAGTTCCTACCAACGTGGGAACAAGATCCATCACTTTAAAAAGAAAAAGTGGTCACCCTGATTCACCCCTCCCCTCTCAGGGTGTCCCGGGGTCCTTCAAGTAGCGTATACTCACCCCTGCACAGGATATTCCCACACTTTGTATTGTTTTATACAGACGACGGACAGCGCTGATCATGGTTGAGGATTGTGGAGCAAGTCGGTACCTGGAGGTGGACAACTGGGCGGGACATACACGCAGCGGTCGGCTGGAACCGAGGAGCTGAGTAGGATATCTGTACCCACCCTTCAGGTGGGACTTCCAGTTGACAGCTCGGCATTGGTGCTTTACTTTTCTGTTGTTTTACTTTCTTTCAGTTGTACTTTACTTCAGTTGGGTTGGTATTCTAGCCCATTTACTTTCCAGCCCTTACAGTTGTACCCAGTTTACATAGTGTTTACTTCAGCTTGCTTACTCTGATGTTTGTCTACTTTATAAAGGCAATTCCATCCCTTTTAAATGCGATTTATGCCTTTGGTGCTAGTCGCCAACCCCTGACCTATGGGAGGCGGGCTTGGGGTAGTCATGGCACGGGCCCTGAGGACGGGTCATGACATATACGTAAAACATATCACTGCCACTATGGAACTGAAATTGTGTTGGGATAAACATACTAGAATTGAGTTCTTATCATCCACCTTCTGACATATGATGTTTCGAGAGACAAACACTTCTACTGACCTATTAATGAAAATCCACCAGAACTAATGTTTTATGTCCTAGTAAATCTTTTCCACACATGGATTTACCTCCAAATGGTATGTATGAAAAACCATCATCACATCCTCCCTCAACATCACAGGTACCATATCCTATCCTCTAAAAAGAATGTTTCACTCCCCGCCTTAACAAAATCAATGAGGAGCATAACCATTGGATATATTAGTATGTATAATCTCATTGTCTGTATATCTAGGATGATATTCCCTAACACATTGTTGAAGAGGTGGGGTGATAACCACTTATTGGAGGTATGTTTCACAATACTAATCCATTAGGGACACCTATGATGAGGATAACTACTCTGAATCCTCAGGCAACAACTGAGAACACGATCTCCTGCTGAATTAAATGGTAACCATGTTCCCCATCCATTGAGTTTATACTATCTTAAAGTCATAATCCTCGATGAACTCTATACATCACCTATATCTAATGATAATATTCATCTGAGATAATATATACATGATAAACATACGTTAAGAATATATGATAATCCACTCACCCATAAGGTATAGTTACCACAAAATGAGTGTGAAGAATTGCACTACCAACTCTAGATCATGGATTACATAGATATTATTAGGATGTATAAAATTACTCGATATTATATTAATCACCATCCCCTCTTCATCATTAATCAAAAAATTTCTCCCCAAAAATCATCACAGAACACAATATATTCAGCACCCTCTTTTTCAAATATCAAGATGCAAGAAATCATCAGCCTCTATATCAACTCCTAAAACCCAACTGCCACCACTCCATAAAATTGAATGGATGAATATTTTTGTTCAAATCATTAAAATGTGATGATGTCCTAGGGAAATCAGACACAGGTCTCAAATAATATTCTTCCATCCTATTCAAGCTTTGAACCTCTATCACACTCTTGGGTGGATCTTAAGTTAACACTATATCAACCATTGTTGGGTCCAGTGATACTCCCTCTCCTAAGATGACATGTCATATAATGTGTAGATCCTAAATATATAATTGATAATTTGAGAGCTTCTAATAAATTTGATGCTCAAATATTATGTCCAGAACCATCATCATGTGTCTCACGTGATCCTCCTTAGAAACTGAGTACACTGGAATGTATTTAATGAGGACTACAATGAAACATTCTAATAAAGGCTAAAAGATTAAATTCATGAGTACCATGAAAACTAATGTGTTGTTTCTATACCAAAATGGAATCACTATATAGTCATATTGATTGTAGATGCATTGGAATTTTATATTTGATATATCCTCATCTTGTACATGTAGCTAGTGATTGCCCAATTATAGTTCCATCTTTAAGAACCATCACATTCCTCTAAAAAAATCAAAGAGGTTGTGTATCCTTAGTAGTTAATACATGATGATCAAGATCACCTAGTTTAGGCATTTATAATCCACACATAAACTCATGCTCAGGTCAACCTTCTTATCGAAAAATACAAGGGCTTCCTGGGGGTGGCAGACTAGGTGTAACAAATCCCTTCCTCCGTAAGTCATCCAATTTCACCCTCATCTCATGAAGCTCTAAAGTAGCTATCCTATATGATCGCTTGGATATCACAGTTATATCTAGGTGTATGTAAATATATAAGTCTATATCCCATCATGGAGTTAAGTCTTGTTCATACTCATAAAGGACCTCCTCATACAACACCACCATAGAAAGAAAATGATGACCCATACCATCATCTACTCCAACAATAATTCTAGCCAACTAGTGTATAAATAGATTCACACTTCTACATGGGAGATTTTTCTACTCTTCCTAGGTATACTAATAACTTGTGAAGGGAATCCCAATTCCATCTATGTAGAAGCACTACATCCTCCACCAAAAATAGTCAATTTGTGCATGAACTGTATATACCAAGGCCATGCCTATAATGAAATTTCAAAGTCTCAGCAGTAAACAAATATATAACATAATAAAACCTCACCCCTAATAATAATAATGGGCTATTTAGAAAATTGTGTGATCATAGAGTTGTCTCATGTAGGAATCTCCAAGAGTAAAGATCAAGAAAATTGCTCAATCGATATTTCTAGTTCTAGAAATATGTATGTACCAGTAAAAGAGTAGTTCATACTCATGAATATCAGTAGTGTGTATAAGTTAGAAAAGATATAGATCATTTCTCAAATATTCCACATATCCATTGGGTTATAGTCCTCCACTATTTGTAGAAAACTTGATCCCTTCCCACCATCTCCCCCAACCTAAGAAGGACCACCATGGGGTGATGGTGTAAAAAGGTCATCACATATTCCACCTCCAACATCTCTCCCAATTCCTTTACCATGTCCACCGCCTTACAGAACTCCTAGATATTTCTTCGGCATATACTGCTGTATCTCATCCAATATATTTTAGTCAACTATACCATGGTATGGACAATCTCATGCAAGATGTCCCTATCCATCATAAGTGTAGAACCTCCTCTCCCTAGGATAACTAGAACCATCCTGGGAGACAAAAACCACATAAACATTATCTTGATATCGCCTCATGAAACATCTAAAACATTTGGATCACTAAATTTTTCATTGGATACCTACTTATGAGTACCTAGATCATATGTTCCCACCATTTGTACCATATATCATTGTCTTCTTAACATGAAATCTCTCTACTAAAATAGAATGTTCCAACAACCCATTATAGGGAGGTATTAATAGAGTTATCTTTCTATCCTAGATGACTCTAAATTATCCTGGATCAAAATTCCATTCCTAAAAGAATATATCGTTTTCCATATCCATCGATTATCATGAGTGGTTGGTAAACATCATTGAATACTCAAACGCTATCATGCTTCTCTACTAAAGTTATAGAAGCACCGAGAAGCACAAAACATATATAGTAACTATAGAAAACTCCTCTCAAATAATTTTATCATTATACGAACATGAATGATTCACCTTATTATGTGAAAAAACTACTAATATCCACCATCTCCAAATGAATCCATGAATGAGGCTTGCTTCAAGGACCAACACATGGTCTTTATGTGTCCTTGCAAGGTGAAATATTCATGGAACTACCTCGAACCAATTCTTAATTTCCCTGGGTATGTTTGACCCCAGAACATGAGGTGTCAATAATGAAGAAACTCATGAAGTCTTCTCAGCCTATGTGCCTCATTTATGGAAACTTCTGGTACCATCTACTACATGATAGGTGGAGGTATGTCTGGAAAACCACATAGAGGTTACTTCTCATGAATAGGTCCCCATATCAAAGACTCATCTCAAAGGTGATCATCCTTGTGATCTTGTTGTTGAATAATAGGTGAAAATATTCATATAAGAATACTAAAATAGATATGATATTCCATAGTCAATGTGTATATCTGGAGAGATGACTCAAGAAGGACATGGAAACCACAACCCATTCTTATATGGTACATTTATAATTTTTCCCTTGTAACTAGTCTATATTTTAAATGAGTCAATAAGAAAGTTTTCAATGTCTTGGTTAATGTATATGTCATCCACCTCCCCCAACAAGATTCTATAGTAAGAAATTTTAACTTAGAACATGTAACAATATTTACATAAAACCCAAAATAATATCACATGTAGAAAAAAATGAAAATTCTAATCATAATATGGAACCACTCTCATACCACTCAATCATGACCTGTCCAACCAAGGCCTTCAATGATGAAGATATGATGTGTATGAAAACCCCAATCCTACATCCAAAATGTCAAGGGATAGTGTCAAGCACCGAGTTGGAATATCATGCACATGGGAGGCCATAGCCTAAGGTACATGCATAGACACATCCATCTCTACAAACACATAAAATGACACAAATAAAAATATAATTGATACCAAATTCATTCATATATCTAAATCCCACAATAAAAGCATGAAAATAATTTTGAACGTAATATGGAACAAATAGAATCCCACCCAAAGGAATAGACAATTCCAACCTTTTGGAAAGAGGGTACCGTAGTCAAATGTGACTATATGAATTAATGAAGGTTTGTCTTGTCCAATATACGAATTGTATTCACTTGATCCACTAAGATTCCATTCGAAATTTCGATCATCTTCATAAGACACAACACATCTGGGCACTGTCCATGGAAGGGTGATAATAAAAATACCCAATTAGAAACCTTTAAATCACTAAGAATAAGGAATGAATACAATAGTAAGCTCATAATTGGGATATTCCAATCAGGATATGAGACATATAATTAATCATCTAGAGATGATCATAATAGAAACAATGTATAAAGATAAGGTCCCAACTACATTGTAAAAATAAGATTTTTCTTAAGAGTTTATAGTAACACTCACCCGGGAGAACACACTATGTGAGTCTGAAAGCCAGTATGTTGTCCATCCATGTCTTCATCATCACTGGTTCTGACCATGAATAATTATGTTTTTTAAATACGAAGAAATTGATACAAAAATAGGGGACCACTCTTATGGACAATGGGGTATATTGAAAACCCAATCTAGGTTAACCTACAATGATCGGGGGTCAATACCCATGTATGTTGGCTAAATTGATTCTTAGAACCCCACTTAGGGAAAATGCTGATAGGGTATCCCACCCTAAGCCATTTGGGGAACTGAAAATATATATAAGACAAATCCCTTTGAGTGGATCATAATCCTTTTTCCAGGTCATAATTCAAAACTATCCCCTCATAGGGATGGATTGATGGAGTAAACCATAATGAAATTGTTCTTTAAGAAGGATAACAGGGACATAAAACCCCTCTAGGGGATGTACACTATGTTTAATAGGGTTTACCTGGTGTGTCTTTCTTCCTCGCGGTCTACCCATTTCCATGCTACCTCACATGTCATGTTCACTAAATTACACAGAATTTACCATGTAGTTCTTGGTGATTATAGGTCCCCTATATCATTCCCATTTATACCTGTCCAGGATTAAGTACACAAAATTATCCATTTACTACAGTTTTGTCCTTGTACATGTCTTAGTTGTTGCACTCTGGCCATGCTCATATACCTGATGGTACATTTTGAGTCACCATATCATGTCACATTATGTATGACATGTCTCACATGGTGTATGATACATTCTTGTCCAAAAAAAAGCAACAGAGCTAGGGCCCCACACAGTACGTAAATCACTATTACACTGCATGTAGTATTGGATTTTTCAGAACCCAGGGATCTTCACATCACTACCACTTCTTTGGATGTTACCTATGATTTCTCCCCACCAAATATTCCCTGAGTAACATATCAAGTAATGAATGGCCTATCATCATTAGTGACCTCGTTTTTATGTCTGATTCTCCTAGAAATCAACACCTGTAATTTGCTTTATAGATATAAAGCATTTCAGGGATTTTAAAATAATAATGATAATCCAATTTCATCATTGAACACCCCAACCATATAAAAATATTCATCTAGAACACATGGTAATGAACCATATCCCTAATTAAATATTATGAAATGATCATCAATTAGGTATTTTTCAAACCATCGTCCATTTAAAATGTTGATGATAAATGCATGAATATTGGGGAGAGAAATCCATAAAATAATCATGTATGGAACAAACTGTAATAATTTTTCATTTTAGAGTGATATGATTTCGTATAATCAATATATGAATAGGATTTAAAAACACATCTTTAAA
The DNA here is from genome assembly GCA_963277665.1 of Viscum album. Classification (NCBI taxonomy): domain Eukaryota; kingdom Viridiplantae; phylum Streptophyta; class Magnoliopsida; order Santalales; family Viscaceae; genus Viscum; species Viscum album. Next base: position 809,327,135 of record OY728122.1, on the reverse strand, counting down.
ATAAGTTCTCCAATATAAACCATTGATTTGTGTATCAATTCATGATAGTGTTATTGGCCCATGTTCAACATGGGATAAATTAATGGTGATAAATCCATATAAATAAAATAAGATACGTTGAGATTATACTAATAAATATAGAATAATTAATTTTCATCATCATCAATAAAAAGATACATAATCATTGTTATCTTCATATATCCTTGTTGTACTTTGGTCAATGATTCATGATCTCTTCGTAGCCTACGCTCCCCCAATATATCCTCTCATTTATTAGGGTTATGTGTCTAAACCTAATAATTTGTTATATAGGGGTTCAAATAGGATATGATTAGTTCACTGCATCAATAATAAAAAAAATAATTATTTTTATTTTATTTATTCCCTTCATAAATCTACCAAAAAGGACAACACCAACAATTGTTACGACACTCTTAGGGTTAAACCTACATTCCAGGAAGGAAATATGAGACTTTTTTCATGAGTAATTCCAATTTTTTCAGAAAACTATGCACTCATGATATTAATATATTTATAATATAATGAAAATATCAATTTCAGTCCAACCGGGGTTTATAATATCATACCATCTTAGCACAGGGCTCTAAAAATATTAGTATTTATATTCCAAATGTTTTCTAAAAAATAAGATACATTAATTTGTTATATATTTATAATCACTCTAGGTTATTGGGATGATTTTATGTCACTGTTATATGGACCATTATGGGTCTTGGGACAATCCTATTGATCAATGGTTATTTCAACTGATAATGGGAGGTCTCTCATCAAAATCCTCTTAAAGATGTTGAATATGGGTTTGTCCATGAAATTTCACGAAATGAATTATGATTTCACATCATGAAATCCAAATAAAATCATCCTTTTTATTCACATATTATGTTCATGACATGTTCCTTGTTCACATCCTAAAAGTTATTCATGATTTGAATCATGTATTTCTAGTGGATTGCTCCCCATTTCATTTCAGTTTTTCACTTTTGAGCCTCGAAAGTATATAATATGTATCATAGTTCACTAGAACTCTTATTTTTGTGGAATTATTGATCTCTTTGGATCCTCTTTATCATTTTCCATAAAAATTTATATCCTTCCATAGATGAACAAATATCTTAAATATACAAGAAAAAATTTATCATTTAAATCAAAAAATTAATATATTTTAAGACTAACAAGTATGTAAGAATTTTATGTATGACTAATTATTTTTTATCATTAATAATGATTGATCAATATTTCTAATAATTGATAATTATTAATAATTATTGGTGACTATTAGTAATTATTGTTAATTATTGCCCTTTATTAGTAATTATTTATATTTATTGGTATTTATTAAGATTTTTTGGTAATCATTACTACTTTTTGGTATTTATTACTAATTTTTTATTATTATTTCTAGATATTACAAATTATTAATAAAATATAGTAATTATTACAACATATTAGTAATTATTTAAAAATATCAGTAATTATTACTAAATATTGGTTATTATTACAAAATCTTTTTAATTGTTACTAGATATTGTTAATAATTTGTAGTTATTACAAATTTATGGAAATTATTAATAATTATTAGAATTTATTACTAATTAGTACTGATTGCTGGTAATTATGGGTAACTATAAAAAAATTTATTTTTAAATTATTTGTTAATTATTACTGACTAACAGTAATTAATACTATTTATCGGTAATTATTACTAATATTTACTAATTATAATAAATTATTACAAATTATTACTGATTATTAACTATTCATTCTAATTTTTAATAATTATTATTTATTTAAGAATTAATTGTAAATTTTGATAAATATACCAATTTGATGTCATTTTTTATATGTTTTTCATATTTTTACTATTTATGTCAAAATAATACTAATTATTATATATTTTATTATTAATTATTACCAATTATTCATAATTATTACTACATAATGGAAATTATTACCAATTATTAGTAATTATATATAATTGTTACTATTTATTTCATTATTATTGGTAATCATTACAAATTATTTACTAATTATCTATAATAAATATCAATTAATACTTATTTCTATTAATTTAAATTTATTACTTTTAAATACAACTAATTAATAAAAATTAATTCTAATTTATACTAATAATTTATAATATATAGTAAAATAAAATAATTAATAATAATAAATATTAAAACAAATACCTCAAAAATATTATTTTACCAGAATTAATACTATGATGTGATCTTAATAGTGTCAGATACGTCTAAAAATTAATTTTTATGGAATAACAAATCGGAGTGAAGAGAAGAGATGGGGACAAAAATTGAGGTATAAGAATTATGCTCAGAGCCACATATGTGTGTGTGTGTGTGTGTCATATTAATAGCCTTGAACTATTTTCAATGAAAATTCCTTCACAAAAAGTAGTATTTGTGTTGAGTTTTTCATAATTAGTTCTATAAATAAATAGATTTGGTAGTGATAAAAGACGTATTTTTGAATGATCTTATCACAAATACTACTATACTGCCTAAATATTTGTCATAGGAAAATGTATCTCATAAAAAAATAACCCTTTCTACCACTTGGGGTGAAGCCTATCCAAAATAATTTTAGGAGAGAATCATTTTATAGTCACAAAAAACCCTTCCTAATGCCTATTGAGAAAACGTTCCAAATGCCAACGAGCCTGTACCCTAGTGGTACAGGCTCCTGCTTGTCATCCAAAAGACCCAGGATCAAATCCGGGCAGGGGAGAATTTCCCAGGTACTGTAGCAGAACTATAGTAGGGACTGTAGCAGTGGTGGCACTGTAGAAGCGGCATCACTGTAGCGGCGGAGGGACTGTAGCAGATACTGTAGCGGTGGTGGTACAGTAGCAGGTACTGCAGTAGCGCGGGTACTGTTGTAGTACTATTCACCGAGGGGTCCTTTGGGCCTTTTAAATGGGATTTCAAGCCTTGTATTCAGGCTAGTTGGCCTCGGGCCTTCGGGCTATGTAATGGGTCTCCCTCTACCCAGTTTAAAGAGGTCTTTGCTTTCAAATAATAAATTGAGGCTTCAGCCCCAACCTTTAAAAAAACGTTCCAAATGTATTTGTGACATGAATTTTTACCCCTAAAATATAATTAAATAAACAATTATTTGTGATAGAAATAAATTATTTTGGAAAATATTTCAAACTTATAGACTATTTTCAACGGCCATCAAACATGTCATAACAAACCTATCACAAATAATCATTTCTCTCATAGTGGACATGATTTTAATTTCATGTCTACAGCCCCCAAAATAATCATCAGAATATAATAACAAATTGAAATAATTCTAATTTGAGTAAAATAATTCAATTATAATAATTCCTCTAAGATATTAGATTATTTTTTTAATTTCTTTTAAATGAATTTATTTTGGATTAGATTGATATCTATCAAATATTCAGTGTGAAAACCTAATATCATTCCTTAATGTAGTTAAGTAATGTATACTTTATGTCATTCCTCTATAAATTTTATCTTCCACATATATTATAGATTCATCCACATCAAATTTATTAATTTTTTCTCATTGGAGTTGAAATAGTTTTTCAAGATACAATATGATGTTTTTTAACAAAATCATTTTGTTATTTTCATTGATTTAGAAAAATATCAAATTTTCATTGTAATTTTTGAAGACGGAGGAAAATTTTAAATCACCTATTTTTCTCATATCAAATTCATTTTTCAATTATTTTAAAAAATATTTACATAGAGTATCATTTATAGATCCAAATACAATAATATCAATATATATTGGTATAATTGAAATATATTTACAAAAAATCGTTATAAATAAATATTGTTCAACCATTCATTTATTATAATAATTATTGAAATAAAAATATAGAAATACGGTCATACCATGTTCTTGGATATTTCTTTATAACATACACAACTTTAGGAAATTTTAAATAATTAAATGAATATTTATCATTTTTAGAACTGTTTGGTTGACTAACATACAACTCTGTAGAAATTAAACAGCAAAATTTGAATTTTTTACATCTATTTATATCAATTTATAATTTTGATAACAAGAAAAAGTTAATATAATCTGAATGGATTTTATTTTTGAAACAACTAAAAATTAATCATCAAAATCAACACCTACTTCTTATAATTAAACTTATTAGACTAATATATATTTATTTATTTTTAAATTACCTAACTCATCTATTTTATTTTAATAAAATATTTTTGTTCTAATGGAGTGTTTATCATTAAAAAACTCCTCTAAATTGTAGAAATTATTTATTTCAAAATTATTAAGTTAATCATACATATAATTTATCCAATTTGGATCATTTAATGATTCTTTAGCATTTTCAGTTAAAATTCACCAAAAAAATTAGAATTAGGAATATAAATCAATACTTCTTTTGTAGTTATTATTCTTTATTCAATAATTTCAATTAATGTTTATAAATAATGATATATTTGGGTTTTAGGATCATATTTAGAAGAGATATTCTGCCCATCAACTGATGGATTATAATTTCAAGTATTATCTTCATCAAAATTTAACACTTTATTTCTTTATTAGGATTATCATAAACATTAGTTTTTTTCATTATTTTGAATTAACCATAAATGCATAGATTCTTCCATTGAAATGGTTCACTTGTTATAGATAATAAAAATAATTTTTATTCATTTAAATGTTCATCAATATTTTTCTCCCCTAACAACTGAAATAAATCATAAACCAAGGTCTTCTCCCATTGAGACTACATTTAAAGATAATATTTGTATTGATTTTTATTATTATTTACTATCTATTATATTCTTAAGGGGGTGGATCTCAATGTCTAGAATTGAAACTCTTATAATTTTCAAATCTGTTAAAAAATAAAGAAGAAAAAACATATAGGAGTGATTGAAAATTAGAGAGAAGCCAAAAATGGATCAATACCATTCTCAATTAATTCTACAAGTTCATCAATTTTTTATTACTTAAAAAAATTTCACAACATTTATTCATTCAACACACGGTCCGAAGTCTCTAAATTTTGTGTCTCATAATGTTTGAAATTTTTAATCTAATGAATGCTATATGAGTAATTCACCTCCTTTTATCATGTTACGTTCAAAGAATTAAACAACCATTAGACACAAAGATATGATCAAATTATTGGGCTCACAATTATCGTTTCTGAATTGAGGTGCCTTAAAAATGAAAATTGACTATCATACACCAAAACAGACTAACTTAATAGTATGCACCTAGTGAACAACACACTATAATTTTCTATATTATAGTTAAATAATTGAATAAAAAAATAAAAAAATGATGAAAAAAATAATATTCAAACATCATTATGTTATTAAATAATCTTGAATCTGGTGAAAATTTATAATTTTAATGAAAATTTAAAATCTGTGATTGGAATCACCAGAATAAAACATAAGGTACAACAATTAAAATACGCATTTGATCATTTTCAGATAAAAACAAAAGGCCTTAAATCATTATCTCTTGAGAAGAAATATTACTTCTTTGAGCTCACCAAAAGATATCCATGTTCTTGTAGCACCATGACCCAAAATCCACATAAACATGTGCTCTGAGCTAGTGTACCATGAGGATTTAAGTGAAGCTCCTTGAACTCCAAAGGCTACCAACTCTCAATGAGGGTAAGAGGCGGTATAGTGGACATACTATACCCTCTTGTGGTGATAATAATAATGATCTATATAAATATACATAGATTAAAAATACCTTAAATCTGTAAAAAAATGAAACTCAACAAAATCAAAATAAACCAAAAACAATAGTAATAGATAATGTCAAAACATACCATTTATAAAGTAATATACATGGAATAGTAGACCATATATTGAAATAGAATCATAGGGTCACCTGTGGTCGACCATATTTGTATATACATACATAAATCATGCTTAAAATTAAAAAGGAAACTCTAGCTGAAACATATGATATTTTTAGGTGAGGAAAGAGAATAATGATTTGAATTTTATGTGAATATTTTCAAAGAATTACCTATAAGAAGCATCATATCATCAGAGCATAATTATTCCATGTTATAAACTTTTATTCTTCCAACTAGATCAAATAATGGAATTTTCAATAATAAATACTTACTGTTTGTGGATTATAAGGATCACGGTGGTAAGAATCTTTTAAAATGATAAAATTTTAAACTAATTATCCATTAAAGGAGACAAATGTTTAGGGGTCTGAATGTATAATAAAATATTTAAATAAAATGGGGAATAATAATGAAATACATGAGAAGTAAATGTTATATGGTCAATGTTGTATTATTATATTCACAAAGAGGTGAATTTATCTTGAAAACATTAGTCTATCTAGAAATGTTTTTTTAAATAACACTCACATTGCTATCATAAAATAGTCTAGTAGCATTAGATGATACTTCATGAGATATAAACATTATTTGGTACTATATTAATTATAAACGTTCTATAGATAATATTTAGAAAACCTTGAAGATGAATATAATACATTTAATGTTAATCCTTTCTGAGTTCAGTTCAAAATATGATTCTCAAAAAATTGAATGAAAATTATAAAAAAAATTAAATTTAATTTCCATCAAAATAGGCAGTTACATGAATCTTTATCAAAACATACATGGATAATAACTTATATTAAAACAGAAATGAGTAATTCATTTGAATCAATCATCGACATGTATAATAATTATCAATCATATAATATTGGTTAAGATACCCATGGTTATATTCTTATAAACATTCCCATAAAACACGGTGAAATATCGGTCTAGGTGTATACACACTCCCTAGATACCAAACATGTATGAAATAGGAGATGGACATATAAAATAAACTCCAAAAACTCAATATATTATAGTTAGTGTTTTCATCATCAATTTATGTGTTATTTCAACTTCCCAAACCAATATCCTATGTCATTCAAGGTAAATCCAATATACAAGGGAATGTCCACTTTTCAATCAATCGTTTAAAATAATCCCTTCAAACGGCCTCAGGTTAAAATTATGTGTGTTTAATATATAATTGTTAGAAATTTGTTTCACATGATTAAGAACACATTGGTTATTGATTAAATATATTTTTTTAATTCAAATTATAATCCACATTCTTAATATTCCCAACAACCTCAAATTGCCTCACATATCTCATTGATATCTATCCCTTTTTACTATGTTGTTGGTGACCCCACTTAGGTGGAGCTATCAAAAACACCATGTCACTATCCTTAAAATTAATATGGAATAAAATATAATTGGAATAATACTTAAACAAGATTTTTTTCATTTCTATTCACTAAAAAATGAAATATATTTCTATCATCATCTCATGGACCCAACTTGTTCTATCCTTGGAAGCCTCACCAACCTTCATCCAACAGAGTAATGGTCTGTAAGGACATCCATAAAAGTGCTAAATGGTTTCCCATTAATGGATCAATAAATGATATTTTTATAGGTAAACTCAATTTGGACCAAATTTAAATCCCTTGATCCCCCAATTTCATGGGAACATGATTGAATCATATCCTCAAGACTCTAAATAAAATGATCAATCTGCCCATATTTTTTAGGATGGAAATTCATGCTCAGCATTACCTGGGATCTCATCACCACCTGGAGGGCTCTAAAAAATAAGTAGTGACATAGGGATCCCAATCAGAAACAATTTTATATAGAACTCCATGAAATATAGTAATCTCATGCACATATATATTTCCCAATTCATTTACATTGATTGTGCCTTGAATGATAATAGTGTGATCTAATTTTTTAGCTGTTTAATCACCACCCATCTCATATTTTTTCTAGATGTGTATATGTAAACATAATAAAAATATCCATTGATATGTCATCCCACATCCAAACCACCCTAATAAGTTGTTAATGAAAACTTAAACTCTTATAATTCATGGCCTTAATATTTTGAAAAGTATAACAACGAGAAAAAAATATGAAATGTGTTATATCATACCTAGCCTCCAAAAATATTACCAAATATCACTAAATATGTTTTTTATTCTAGGGTGATCCTCCCAATAAGAATTATGACAATCAATTACTATATTATTCCTCAAGGATAGTAGAACATCATACCAATTCATAATGAAAACGTTACCCTTAGAACATTGAGACCACATTCTAATGGCCTCCCTTCCATTTAACGAATCCTTAACACCTCATAACTCATCATAAAGATATTTTTTCTAGAGAATAATCATGAGAAGAAATATATTTAGTAGAACACTCATTAAAGTATCCTCGGTCCCATTCATGTGGACTCCCAAATTCATATAAACCAAGAAAGTTATCACATTTTGTTCATAAAAATATTATTTAACTACCCGTGATAGAATATTCTTACTCATATAATCATAACATTAACCATACTATGTATATATACAATTTCAATGTCAAACTGTAGTAGGTAATCCACCCATCACCTCTACCTAATATGAAAAACTTTTTGTGAGAATAAATAACTCAATATTTAATGAATGGAGATTCATGTAATCATTTTATTGAAAAGGTGATGATTCAGACACTTGAGAGGATGAATCATAGAAACATGTTTGAGATAATATATGAGATATTTCATATCATGAAGCCTAAGATGGTGGGGAAAATATGACACAATTTGATATCCCTATCTAAGAATGCAACCTAAACATAAACTCTATGCATCATTTAATATCACACAGTTCTTCTAAATTATTTAAATAGTCAACACTGGAGATGAATTCAATCAATTCTACAAATCATCAAAATATGCATGATATTTTGATTCCCAATCAAACATTACTCCATTTTGAGGAAGATTATTCAATTTAGAAGTCAACTATGAGAATTATTTCCAAAAAATAGTGATTATACCCAGCCATGCCCAAGAATCAATGAATCTAAGGGATGTTCCATGGTTCCTTCCATGTCATCTATTCTTTCACATTCTCAATATCAATTGAAATAAAAAATTATAATGCTAAATGACAAAATAGATTTTCCTCTAAAATCCCTATGTTTTATTTTGAAACATTGGCATAAATTTGTCAAATTTTCAAAATGCTAAGAATAGATATCAAGTGAAACACATGATCATAATTGTTCTTAGAGTAAACCAAGATTTCATTCACAAATAAAATTAAGAAACACTCAAGGTATTGGTTGATTATATTGTTCATCAATTCCATAAACACAGTAGGAGTATTTGCCGAACCAAAAGTTATAACAGGGAACTCATATTGGAAACACATACACCTAAAATATATCTTAGGGATATCAAGAAACTTGATCCTAAGTGGGCTAAAACAATATAGAATATTAATTTTGAGAACCACTTCCTCCCATTCAACTAGTCAAACAAATCATCAATATGGGGTAATGGGTTCTTATTATTTATTTTGATTGGAGTGTGGTTTTGGTAATCAAAACAAAGCTGTAGAGTTCCATTTTACCTTAGAAAAATCACTGACACTGGCTTATATGACACACTTCATCAAATTAATCATTTGGTAATAATTTTTTAAAACTAAGTCCTCAACTCCATCAATAAATTTTCTTTCATATGGTAAGGAGTAATAAAGAAAGGATGGGTTCTATGTATCAAGTTAATAATAAACATCACTTCCATAAATAGTGGAAATCCATAAAAAAATATGCAATCATATTGGAAAACTCATATACTATAATATTTTTATCACTACAATAATAATTTTACTCCATTTCATTGGAAATCATGGATATCATCCTACATACCTATATATGATGAGGTCTGGCTAAACCTGAACATAGGTCCCATACTCCCAAAAACACATGGTAAATATCATTTGGGGAAGAAAAGGATAGTCAATGAAGTTAACAGTCGATATAATATTTTTTAGTGATCATCCAATCAATCTCAAGAAATAAATATAGATGATTCATATCTTGACCCTAATGGTTCCTAACAAGCTATATTTCCAATAAATGGAAGGGTAAAAAAATACATTGAAGACCCTACTATCTATTTATCTAGAGAGGCATATAAATAACCATGAAATGAAACATGATATATGTAGAACGATTTACTAATTCCAAAACATTAGTAAATAAGAAAATAAGTGGAACTAGTGTCAAATAAGGTTGTCACTATAGACGATGCAACTGTATTGGTACCACTCACTATCACAGAACCTACATTAGCTTCCATCAGAGACTCATCTATTGTGTGAAGTAAATTCATTCATGTTTCTTTTGGACATAAAAAATTTTTATTGTATCACATGACAACATCATAGATACTCTTGGTATTTTTGAGCCTATACCACTACATGAAGAGGTAAATGCCTAGAAAAACCACTCTAATAGACTTATGAATAAACAAGATCCATAGATCTCAAGTGCCTTCTTGAAAACTCTAATTGAGTTGTTGTTTTTTCCACAACTGTAATTGGTATGTGGTACTTTACCATATACAATAGAAGATTTAGTACAATTACACTATAACGATATATCATTATGGTTTCCACCATGAGACTGAACCAGATTTCCATTATATTTAAAGGGACCACTTGAGCTGGCACTAGGATTAAGAGAAACATCAATCAAAATTGAATTACCAGTCAATTCACATTTTGACATAAAAGTTCTATATAGAACATTATAATACTATATGAGATTTCCAAATAAAACCTTAGATTTGAAATCAACATGAATTCCCATCTCAAACATCTGATAATTTAGCTTCACATTTGTTACAATCAAATGAGAGAATGTAACAAGCTTAACAATGTTTTTATCATACTGATTCACTACCCATTCACCTTGATAAATATTTAGAAAATCCATTAACATATAAAAACCCATTGATTATAGAGAGAACTAAACTATAAAATGTTCCTTGCAATATTTCTACTCTAATTCCACAGTCTTCTCAATTAGAACTATTGAGTCCCACAACAATTATCTAGGTCACTCGCATTTCAATGAATCATATTTCACATTAACTAACTCTGGTCACTCAAAAAACACAAATACCTACTCAACCTTCTTCAACGAATCCTATTCTTCCTAAGTACCATAATTCCCTTAGAATGATTGTGTATTCAGATAATGAAACTCATGGGTACGATATTTGTTATTGTCTCTCTGAATTATACCCTATGAAGCCTAAACTAGAACAGATGTAGCCACTTAGTTCAAGTAATACAACCTATGCTCAAAAACCTAAATATAGTCTTTATCAACAAGATGGTTCAATTAATTTTGTTCATTAATATCTCCCATTTCATGTATTTTTAAAATGAATTTTTGGAGGATTAGTACTTAAAATGTCAATTTATAATAAATGAAACATTAGTAGAGAAACAATAGATCGAAGACTCTATCTATCTGAATTCAACTAGGAAACAGAAATCTCAAATAATAGATTTAGAAAATTTCTACAATTGGATCAAGAATCTCCTCAAAGATACATTTATTTCAATAACCTACATTAACATAATGTTTATTGTGATGATATTTGGATAGACACTCACATGTAACCTAACACTTATGTCTCGACAATCCATCCTCTTGTATACCACAACATAAAAATCTATATACTAACATGAAGAATGAACGAGAAATCCTTTAATAAAAAGTTCCTCATGACCCTCCTTGATAACCTGCTAAAATTCTACCTCAATCATTTATAACATGTCTTGAAGGGTGTACTTGATCCCCATGAGTTGGATATAATTTCCAATGCATAGAAATTTTCAATAGAGACTTATTTTCTGAAAATAAAACACTAAACTATCAATAATAAAATATAAAATGATTAATGGATTGTATCTCAAACAATCATCTATAGGAATAGAAATAAAAATTGATAGAATCAAGTTTCAACAACATTACATCAACCAAGTCCATTAGATAATACTACCAATACATCATCACCAAAATATAAATGGAAAAAATGGATCACATGTTACATAGATTACCAAATATAACCAAGGTCCTCCTAATAAAGTACACACACCTCTTCTGAGTAGTGATTTCCCATTTCATGGACCTGGCCTAAGAAAATCAAAAAAATACCCAAGGGTAAATGAATGGTGTGAGAAGAAATTCAGTTATTATATCGCTATGAATTTCATAAGAAATCTATAACAAAACCCAACTATACACTTTTTGAAAAAACATGTTGCATGGAAATACATTCATAATTCATATAAAAATACTATATTCAAAACATTTCAATAGAAATTATAGAAAATGTTTCCAATTTCATTTCCATTAGAAATGATATTTACAAATATCAATATCAAAATAGTCATGGATAAGCATTTCAATGAAAATATTATTGCGTAAAAAATTTCAATCAGTAATTATAATGTATAATCAATAAAATCATAGAAAAATGGTTAATTTACCCATGTATATATTTTTATATTGATTCTCTCAAATCATAGTGAAATTCAGGTCATGGTGTGTACCCAATCCCTAGATCCCAATATTTTTATGAATATGAGAAATTCGTAATGTATAAAATCCCTTTCCTCAAGGTAGTTTAGTTACCATTATCAATTTCAATTTTTATGTTCATACCACATCACTACCTTGGATATATTATTCTATATATAAAATCTACATCTAAGGTGCTAACTTTATTTCAGTCAATCATTTTAAAGAACCACCTCAAAAATCCGTGTGTTTACTTTTAAAAACGAGCATTTCCTTTCATAAACCAAGATCAACTAGTGTTTTATCATGAACACATTCCATTCATTTCAAATCAGTTAATTTCATATAATAATAAAATTCACGACATTTCATCTCATCAAAACCAAGCATAAAATAATTCCATGAAAATCATGATCATTTATTTGGAAATCACATATAATTTCAAAATTTTTTGTGCATATAATTTCATCAGAAACACACAGAAACCATGTTATTTAAAATAATTTTTCAATAGTATAAATTTAAAATTTAAAATTAAAATAGGAAAAAAAATAAATTAAAAAAGAATCAATTGTTTTAATATATATAAATATCCTTATGAAACCCCATACCTCAATAATTGAAGTTCAAACACCCAAAAGGGTTCTATAAAATTTTGGAAGAAGAAACCATGGCCACAATAGGGGGTGTTGGTCGGAGTGGACACTCAAGAGGGGGGGTTAATTGAGTTCCAATTAAAATTTCTATTTTAAAATCTTTAACATAATTTCCCCAATTTAAAATACTAATTAAATTGTAGTTAATTTGAGCAGAAGAAAACATTAAGTTAGGTTCTCAAGGGATTGATTAATTCCCAGTTAATCTAATAAGAAGATCAGATTAGCTTTTAAAACTAACCTAATTATTTACAAATAATGCAAACACTTGCTAATTCAATTATCAGAGTAACTTTGAAAAGCAGTTTATGTTTTAAATCACTTAGTAGCGGAATAAAAGGTTTTAGATAAAACTAAATAAAGCACAGCAGATATAACCAAGAGGTTCAGTCTCAAGCCAAGACATAGTCCTCTCAAATTTATATAAATTTGATCCACACCCTGGATCGGGGTTCACAACAGTTTACAACTATCCAGGTCAAAGACCTCTACCACAGTTCTTCGTGGGAATAAAAAAACAACAAATAAAGTTGTCCAGGTCACACATGCTCTCTACTACTATCCACAGTGGGAAATAAAAGATGTAAGGAGTTTGAATGAGGATTTACATATCCTCCAGTTATAGTTCAAGAGACAGTGTGTGTGTGTAAATTAAAACTGATGACACACACTGCTCGTAATGTAAATAATAAATCACTGAGCAAGATATAGAGTTCAGAATGGCTCTAGTGATTGCAGTGTAGATCTGGACTCCTTCAGATTGATCAGAAATGGTTCTGAGTCCTCTTCTGGTTTTTGTTCTGGAAAACAGAGTGTCGTATCCTTGACATCCAGGTTCAGAGATGGTGAAGATTTAGTTGATGAAGTTCCTCAAAATATTCGTGAATGTACACATCTCTTCTTGAGTAAGCGTGAGTGTGTATGAGCTTCTGTGTATTCTTGGTTGTGAATGTGTATCTGTATGATCTATTCATGTGTATGTCCCTTGTATCACTTCTGTATGTCCCTTGTATATTTCTTGTATCTATTTTATATCACATCTCTTTTTGAAGCAACATGGACTTCTTATATTTATGACACGAGCTCCGGCAAAAGAAATGATTTCTTTTTGCAGGTACGAGGTACGATTCCCTGACATCCAACAAACTTCATTAAATAAAACACAGAGAATTAAAATATACCTAATATGACCGTTGGTTAGATTAAATAATGATAAAGAAAATAAGGCAGTGTCGGATTCTCTAGAACGGTAGCTTTGTATATCGGTAGCCTTGTGTAAAGGTGGGTCTTTTTATCGGTAACCTCTTGTATCGGTAACCTCTTTTGTAACTGTATCCTTTCTATCTGTAGTCTACATGTTTGTCAGTAGACTTGATCGGTAGTAGTAGAATTAATGTTCCGGTGACCTTTCGTGTAATCGTAGCCTTCATGTACTGGTAGGCTTGCATAACGGTGACTTGTCTGTATCAGTAACCTTCATGTATCGGTAGACTTGTTGTCTCGGTGGACTTGATGTATCGGTGAACTTCATGTAACGGTAGACTTGATGTATCAGTGACTTTCACGAAATTGTAGACTTGATGTATCAGTGACTTTCACATAACTGTAGACTTGATGTATCGGTGATTTGATGTATCAGTGACTTGATGTATCGGTGTCCTTCACGTAATGGTAGACTTGATGTATCGGTGGCCTGTATCGGTAGGCTTGTTCTGTAACGGTGACCACTTGTGTGTTTATGAATTCTATTGGAATAATGAGTTAAGTTAGAATATATATCCATCCAGTAACCTAATTCTCTGAAGATAATACAAATATTATAATATATGAATATGTGCATGGTGTACAGAAATACTGAAATAAGTAATTAATCATTAATCAATATAGGAACTATCAGACTATAATTTAGCATAAGTGGGATTATCAAAATACGATTGAGCATAATTGGGATTATAAAAATATGAGTTCAACTAATTCTCACAGAGGGTTCAACAATCTCCCCCTTTTTGATAATCAAAAACTTATGCCAAAGTATTAATAAAATTAAAGTGGTGTCAGAGGAAAAATTTCCTAAGAAAAAACTTTATAACAAAGTTCAAATTTTTACTCCCCTTTCATTATCCCCCTTGAAATTTCACTCCCAGTTCGCATTAGTTTCATTTTCTCTCCCTTTGTGATTAAAAAAAGATGGATAGAAGTATATAAATGTATAGACTAAAAGAGAAAAGATTATACAGAAACATAGAAAAGTAGAGAATGTAAGAGTAACTTTCCATTAAAGCACAAAAGATACAAACTGAAAATGTTTATATTACAAAAGAAAATACATGTGAATCCCATAAAAAACATCCAGAATCAGTCAATCTTCTTCTGGAACAGGAGTCTTTCCCTTAGTATTAGAAGAGGGTACAGGGCCAGACTGAGTAGATGGCTTGGGAAGAACTGAAAGAACAAAAGGAGGTTCAACCACTGAAACTGTACTAGATCTGAAATTTGTGGTCTTTTGTGGGATCATAGGTTTCAATCATCGAATAACCTAAACTGGAGTCAACTGAGGTGTACTCTTAGAGGCAGAGGCAGGTAGGGCAGGAGGTAAAATCACAGGTCTGGAATCCACATGCAAGAAAAGTAGCAACAAGTTCCTGAAATCCATAATAATACTGCCTCCTCTCTCCATTGTTGACACAGAATCATCTCGATTTTCATTGAATTTATCCAAGGCAAGAGTAAGATCCTTGATCTTACTAAACTGTTCTCTGAAATCTTGAGTTACTAGAGGCGACATCATATTCACCATTAAGATCTTGAGATGATTGGTCATTTCATGCTTGGTATAGACTTTCTCAAAGTAAGCATCCACCTTATTCTAAATTGCCTCTTGAGAAGCAGTAGCTTCCCGTAGGTGATCACGAACAAAACTACTAACTTCCCATGTGGTAGCAAGGATCTGAGTATCTGAGGTACCACTGGTACTGGCCTTAGCCAGCTCTTCATGGATAACAGTTCTAATCTGATCAAGGTTCACATTGAAGCTGGATGAAGGAAGGATTTTATCTGAGAAATCTATTGTTTCCTTGAAAGATTGTGTCATATTAATAACTACCTTCTGAACAAGTTCATCTTGACTATTCAAATGATCTTTGACTGATTTCTTAAAAGCCTCAAAAACTTCCACAAACTGCTTGACTACTTCTTTGATATATCTGATATCAGTATTTACATGGGTTTGAGATATGTTCATGGTAGTCAATGAAGCAATAGATTGTCTTAGAGAAACCACAACTCATGTACAACACTCAATTTGAGTATGGCATACATTAACTTCATCCATCATTTCCTTCACTGGACTAGACACAGCACATCCCAGAGACAGCATCAGGTATTTATCCACACTCCTCATTTCATCAACCAGGCATTGCTTCAAATATGCCACTGATTCTCTTAGTGCTTCTTTTATTTCAGTCTTTATGGACTCAAGGTCCTCCTTGGTTGCCAAATTTTCAGCCACTGTAGGTAGGATAACTGATTCTTTTTGGGGTTGATCTTCCTCATCAGAATCTTCATAATTTGGTCCAAGAACCATATATCCGGGACCGGATGTCCAACCTTCAATGTCATACAACACTGATACTGAACAAAGATGCTCCCCCTCACTTAGAGAATTCACCTGAGGAATCTCCTCCAACTATTCTGCTCGAGGTAATTCTATAACTTCCTCTACAACTTCAGTAGATTCAAAAACCATTTTCTCTAACAGTTTAATGGTGGGATGAGTCCTATCCTTTTATGAGTCATCAATGAATCCCTCAGTAATGGCAGTATGTGCCACTTCTGCTTCCTGATTAGGCACAAACATGATTGTACTCTCTATCAGAGGGATCAAACTGAGCTCTTCTTCTTGATTTTCCACATCATCTGCTTCATTAACATCCCCCTTTTCATCATTAACAAAATGATCAGATTCAGTTGCCTCATCCTCTTCAGAGGTGTCTTTGACAACAATCTGATATGTTTCATCTTCTCTTCTGTGGTCTTAGTATCACTGTCCTTCAAAACAGATTCTCTCCTTTGAAATTCTTTTGGGGGGCTAGCTGCTCCATAAGAAATGTTTTGGGGCATAGGACTAGGAGGTAAATCAGGGTCTCCTCCTTCCTCAAATGATGTCTCTTCCTCCTCATCTTCAACTTCATTATCACTGTAGACCAGTTCTGGATCATCTTGTCCACGACCAGGATCCCTCACATCCTTTGGTCTAGAAGGATGATCCACAAGAGTGTATTGTCATAGATTTTTCCATCATCATTAACCCAAGATATCTTCCAAGGGTTCCAGCAGACATTCATAAACTTGCAAATAGTCCTGCTGATGAAAAAAGTATACTTAACCACAATAGTTTCATCTTGAGGTCCAGCTACCTCCTTTGCCTTCAATATAATAGAAATCATCTTGGAAAAGAATAGTGCATTGGACATAGACTTTGGTCTTGTCATATCCTCAATCTGAATCATTAGCAATCTGCACAAGTTCACCTTTACTCCATGCTTTAACAGATACAACAAATAAATATCCTGAAATCTGAATGTAGCAAAATATCCTCTCATTGGACTAATCACATGCAAAATGAACTTGCAAAGTAGTTTATCCTCCCCGGCCATCTCTGCAGCAGTGATCTTTCTAGGAGTTCCTTTTCCTATCAATTCCAACAAGGCATCCTCATATTTCAAAATGTCACTAACAGTAGGTATGGATTTTCAATAAAATCCAAAATCACCACTATGGGGAACTCTAAGGTTCTCAGCCCATTCAACTGATGAGAACAAATACTTTTGACCATTCACATAGGAAATCATTCTATTCTCCTCTTCAAAAGTCTCAAAATAGACAAAATCATAGAACTCCTTTACCAGTGCTGGATAATACGGTCCATTATTGTTCATGAAGCATTCGAACCATCCTTGTTCTTGTAAAACCTTCAGAATCAATGACTTTCTTTCCAACATCCATTCCGCACATAACTCCTTTTCCACTACAATTTCTCGCTTCGATAAATGTGGATTCACAGGATTCCTTCGAACATCATCTCTACTACTTCCAATGGCACCAGCATTTGTTACTTTCTTCTTCTTAGCATGTGGCACATCACTCCCTTCATCCACTGAGGGTCGCTTCACACAGGCCATTTCAGATTCAAAGGATTAGGGTTTTGCGAGCATGAGAGGTTTAGGTAGGAGGGATTCGAACAGACGGGTTCGCGGTGATTGAGTGATGTCTAGAGTCGGGTTTAATATCATTTAAGATTCACATATAAAATAAATCTTATACTAAAAATAAATCCATATTCTGGACCTTAATACGAAAATTTAAAACTGCGCAAGAGAGGTACCAGTGAGGTGTCCTAATGGTGAGGTCTATCCTAAGAGTGACGTTCATCCTAACGGTGAGGTTTATCTAACAGTGAGGTTTATCTAAAGGTCAGGTTTATCTAATGGTGAGGTTTATCTAATGGTGAGGTTTATCTAATGGTGAGGTTTATCTAACGGTGAGGTTTATATAATAGTGAGGTTTATCTAACAGTTTGGTTTATCTAACGGTTTTAAGAGTATGTTATGATTCCTAATTCGTGTCTAATGAAACTTAATCTTTCTGAACATAAAGTCTTAGTGAATATATCAGTTAATTGGAGTTCAATGCCTATAAATTCGAGAGTTATATCTCCTCTTTTATAATGATCTCTTAGAAAGTGGTGTCTAACATCAATATGTTTGTTTCTAGAGTAAGAAACAGGGTTGATAGAGATATTGATCGCACTAGTGTTATCACAGTTAATTGAAACATGTTTAAAATAGAATCCATAGTCCAATAAAGTGTGTTTAATCCACAGAATCTCTACACATCAACTACCAGAAGCTATATGCTCTTCTTCAGCTGTAGATAATGCAATCGAGTTTTGTTTCTTACTACACCATGATACTTGGTACTATCCAAGTAAATGACATGTTCCAGATGTGATCTTTCTATCTAACTTGCATCTAGTAAAGTCAGCATCTGAATAACTTATTAAATAAAATGATTGTCCTTTTGGGTAAAACGGTCCCAAATTAGCAGTATATTTAAGATATTTAAAAATCCTTTTAACAGCAAGTAAGTGTGACACTTTAGGGTTAGCTTGAAATCTAGCACACATACATACACTAAACATAATATCAGGTCGACTAGTAGTAAGATAAAGTAATCTCCCAATTATACCTCTGTAATTTGTTTGATCCACTGGTTTCCCAGTTTCATCAATAACCAATTTACAGGTGGTACTCATATGTGTATCACTTCCCTTAATACTATCCAAACCAAAACGTTTTAATAATTCCTTAGTATATTTACTCTGATTCAAAATAATACCATCTTTAGTTTGAAAGATTTCAAATCCAAGAAAGTACTTAATCTCTCCCATTAAACTCATTTCAAGCTCATTTTTCATAACCATTGAAAAATTAGTACATAAAGAATTTATAGAAGATCCTAAAATAATATCATCAACATAGATTTTTACTATTAAAACAACTTTTGAAATTCTTTTTATAAAAAGAGTGGGATCAGCAATTCCTATTGTAAATCCTTTTGAAATAAGAAAATTTGTAAGTCTTTCATTCTATGATCTTGGAGCTTGTTTTAAACCATATAAAGCATTATAAAGTTTAAAAACATGATTTTGAAGGTGAGGATTTGAAAAACTAGGTGGTTGTTCTACAAAAACTTCTTCAACAATAAAACCATTTAGAAAATCACTTTTCACATCCATTTGATATAACTTGAAATTCAGATGTGATGCAAAGGAATGTAAGATCCTAATTGCCTCTAATCTTGCTACAGGTGCAAAGGTTTCCTCATAGTCAATTCCTTTTTCCTGATTGTAAGATTGAGCAACTAGTCTAGCTTTGATTCTAATGATGTTTCTTGATTCATCAACTTTGATTCTAAACACCCACTTTGTTCCTATGGTTAAAGTGTCCTTAGGTCTTTCTACTAATTCCCAGACTTTATTTCATTCAAATTGATTATGTTATTCTTGCATAGCCATTACCCAAAATTCATCATTGATAGCATCATTGATATTTTTAGGTTCTAACTGTGAAAGAAAAGCTTGATGTTCAACCTAATTTCTTAGAGAAGCTCTAGTCTGTGTTCCTCCATCTAGATTACCTACAACAGCATCTAAGGGACGGTTTTTTAGAATCCTAGTTGGTCTCGAAAAGGTAGGGCTAGAGATTTTAGGTTCATCAACAGGTTGGGAATCTACAGAAGCAGGTTCTGGAAAATTTCTAGAACTGGATGTTTTAACTATTGGTCCACAGTCTTTAAAATTAAGGTTCAAAATAGAGAGATCATCATCATGATTTTCAAGAGAGGTCTTAGGTTCATGTGGATCAGTTTCATCAAATTTGATGTGAACAGATTCCTCCACGCATTTGGTACTCTTATTGAAAACTCTATAGGCTTTACTAGACACAGAGTAACCTAGGAAAATTCCTTCATCACTCCTCGATGCAAACATGTCACGATTATCTTTGGTATGAAGAATAAAGACGTTGCAGCCAAATAATCTGAAGTAGTTGACCTTAGGATTCCTATGGTTCCACAACTCATAAGGAGTCTTCCTAAGAACAGGTCTGATCAAAACTCTATTGATAATATAATAGGTTGTATTGATAGCTTCATCCCAAAAATAAACAGGTAAGTCATACTCATTTAGCATGGTTCTGGCAATTTTTTGAAGGGTTACATTCCTCCTTTCTACTACACCATTTTGCTGAGGTGTCCTAGGGGAAGAGAAATTGTGACTATAGCCATTGTGTGAGAAGTAGGATTAAAACTCATGATTCTCAAACTCATGGCCATGATCACTTATCAAAGTTTTAATATTAAGTCCACTAAGGTTCTCTACAGACATGGAATATTTAAAAATGTAAGAACAAGCTTCACTTTTCTGAGCAAGAAAATATACCCAAGTATACCTAGAATAGTCATCTACTAGAACATAGACATAGTGCTTCCCATTTAAACTAGATACTCTAGAAGGTCCAAAAAAATCCATGTGAACCAACTCGAGAGGTTGAGAAGTTGTCACTTATTTCTTTGATTTGAAAGAAACTTAATGTTGCTTTCCCTTTTGACAGGGATTACAAACATTATCTGCTGGGAATTCATGTTTTGGTAGGTCTCTAACTAAGTTATTCCTAGTAAGTTTTATAAGTGAATGTACATTGAAATGTCCTAATCTTCTGTACCAAATCCAATACTCTTTATGAAAAGCATTTAAACAAGTAATATTTTGCATAGCTAAAGAATTTAAATCAACAGCATAGAGTTTAGAATGGCTCCAGTGATTGCAGTGTAGCTCTGGACTCCTTTGGATTGACCAGAAATGGTTATAAGTCCTCTTATGGTTTTTTTCTGGAAAACAGAGTGTCGTATGCTTGACATCCAAGTTCAGAGACAGTGAAGAGGTAGTCGATGAAGTTCTTCAAAATCTTTATGAATGTACACAGCTCTTCTTGAGTAAGGGTGAGTGTGTATGAGCTTCTGGGTCTTCTTGGTCATGCATGTATATCTGTATGATCTCTTCTTGTGTATGTCCCTTGTACCACTTCTGTATGTCCCTTGTATATTTCTCGTATCTAATGTATATCACATCTCTTTTTGCAGCAATAGGGACTCCTTATATTTATGACATGAGCTCCAGAAAATGAAATGATTTCTTTTTGGAGGTACGAGGTACGGTTCCCTGACATCCAACAACCTTCATTAAATAAAAGATAGAGAATTAAAATATACCTAATATGACCGTTGGTTAGATTAAATAAAGATAAAGAAATTATGGCAGCATCGGATTCTCTAGAACGGTAACTTTGGATATCAGTAGCCTTGTGTAATTGTAGGTCTTTGTATCGGTAACCTCTTGTATCGGTAACATCTTGTGTAACAGTAGACTTTCTATCGGTAGACTTCATGTTTGTCAGTAGACTTGATCGGTAGCAGTAGACTTAATGTACCGGTGACCTTTCGTTTAACGGTAGCCTTCATGTACCGGTAGTCTTGCATAACGGTGACTTGTCTGTATCGGTAACCTTCACGTATCGATAGACTTGTTGTACCAGTGGACTTGATGTATCGGTGACCTTCACATAACGGTAGACTTTATGTATCGGTGACTTTCACGTAACGCTAGACTTGACGTATCTGTGACTTTCACGTAATGGTAGACTTGATGTATCAGTGATTTGATGTATCGGTGACATGATGTATCGGTGTCCTTCACGTAACGGTAGACTTGATGTACTGGTGGCCTGTATTGGTAGGCTTGTTCTATAATGGTGACCACTTGTCTGTTTAAGCATTCTATTGGCAGAATGAGTTATGTTAGAATATATATCCATCCAGTAGCCGAATTCTCTGAAGATAATACAAATATTATAATATGTGAATATGTGCATGGTGTACAGAAATACTGAAATAATTAATTAATCATTAATCAGTATAGGAACTATCAGACTATAATTTAGCATAAGTGGGATTATCAAAATATGATTGAGAATAATTGGGATTATCAAAATATGAGTTCAACAAATTCTCCCAGAGGGTTCAACAGGGGGATCCATGGTGACTATTTCACATAAACCAATGGAAACCAAGAATTAATCATCTTTTAGTAACCTCCCAAAATAGAGAACAACATCTCATTCAAGAGGAACATGATCTCCAATTGATGAAGCAAGAACATCCATAATCTCCACAAGAACACACATAATATATGATTCTAGAGAAGATAAGGATATCGATCAGTATAAATAAAGGAAATCGGGATAAAAAATCAATTAATTCATAACATTAAAAATGCATGTGGTTATAGTGATCATATTGGGAGGAAAAATGGTAGATTGTACTTTTCAAATGTGAAACACCGACCACATTCCCTCAACCATGCTCTGGGGATAAATTCCAAGCCATTATTACATATCCATACCCTCCACCATGCCTTAGTGGAGCCTGTGGACGTTTTTGTTGATATGGTGGCTATTTGGAGGCCACACCCATCATTACACCCGAGTTAAGAAGCCCATTGTTTTGGCCGGTCCATTTCCTAGTAATGATAGACCATATCCAACCTCAGGCCGCGGTCATAAATATTTTTCACCATAAAATAATATAAACTATTTTTAAGCCACCAAATACCTCTAAATATTTCAAAAATAAAACTAATCACTCAACTCTAAAATGAAAATAAATAAAACTAAATAACATATCTGAATGAAAAATGATGACATCTTATATATATAGGTTGTTGGGTATATATGTATGTATGTGTGTATATATATGTCTTAATTTATGAATGTATTTATATATGAATACATGTAAGGATGCATGTTATAAAAAAACTTCATAAGGATTACATCTTATATAGAACCTGACATTGTAGTGACCCTCTCTTTTCACAAATTAGCATTAGAGGACATGTTTAGAATACTTAAAACATTAAAAAAATAGATTCCCACATGATTTACTAGTCTAGCACCTTTGGAATCTTGGAAACATAAACATTGGTATATAAATTAACTACATCATCTCCCACTAGGTTCTTCATTACAAGAACCCTTCTTAGACACATCAAACATAACAAAAATCCTCAGAACATGTGGGATGGAAACATGAAAATGTGATATCAGATAATCGATAAGGGTAAACAATGGAGATATGTAAGAATAATAATGATCATAAGTCTATGATAACATCATCATCAAAATATAAGATCATACCCATCATTTCAAATAAAAAAACATGAATCATGGGATAAATCATGATAATTCATAAGACATGAATTATTAGAAAATTAAGAACATATTACATGAAAACATAAAATAAGAATATAATGTGTAATTTTGGAATACACATAAGTATATAATATAATGTCAATCATATCCAAGACATCACTACCAATACCAACATGGTAGTAATGCTTCACTCCCATGGCCATCTTAGTAGCATGAGTTCACTCCACATACACTCTTGGTAGTCGTGGTTCACTCCCATGGAAATTTTAGTAGTCAAGTTTCATTCCCAACACCATCCTAGTCTATCTTATGAGATATAAATCCTTATCCAATTTATTTGACAAATATATAGGTCCCACCCCTCATATAGTGAAATCATGCAAACATGTTTCATAATATCATAAATAATCATATCATAACACATGAACTTAAAAAGGTGTTCTAAACATGTAATCATATCATAACCAATAGAAAATGATAAATGTTTCATTAAAGTTTCATCAAAATCATATCTCTTTATAGTGAAACATATTTCTTAAACATATTCCCTGTCAAATAGAAATGGGTTTCACAAAGAAAATGACATTAAGAATAAATTATTTAGAGAAATAATATGAATGGATCCCTTTGATTAATTCCTATAAAATAATGATTAACATCAATGGATATCATATTTTATTGGAAAATTTTTTATTATATCATTCAAATAAATTCTTAGGGAAAATATAATTTCTTGTTTTAAAAAAGGCTTTTTAATTTATAAAACAATTTGAAAAAAAAAATTCATAAAAAAATACAATGAAAATATATAAATAATACAAGAAACATTTAAAAAAACCATTTTCCATGAA
The DNA here is from genome assembly GCA_963277665.1 of Viscum album. Taxonomy (NCBI): domain Eukaryota; kingdom Viridiplantae; phylum Streptophyta; class Magnoliopsida; order Santalales; family Viscaceae; genus Viscum; species Viscum album. The sequence continues at coordinate 809,302,339 of OY728122.1, read as the reverse complement.
AACATATAAAATAAGATTCAAAAAAAATTCTAAAATTTTTCCATTGAAACCATATGAAAACATTAAAATAATGCTTGAGTACGTTTTGGAACCATTACGTTGAAAATAATTTGAAAATTATAAAGAACTATTGATAATTTTTTGAAAACCATATCATTAAAAATGCATTGAAAACAAATAAATAAATCTTGAAAACGTTTTTAAACCCATTTATTTCAATATAACATTGAAAACATGTCAGGGAAGCTTTAAAAACTTTTGAAAACCATTTTCTTCAAAGCATTTAAGAAATCAGGGTTTTTTTAAACCCGTTATCTTTGAAAAAAATTTATAAACATATAAATAATTCTTGTAAAAATTCTGAAAATCATTTACATGAAATCTTATAAATGAACCATGAAGACATTTTGAGAACCATTTCCTTTTAAAATAATTTGAAAACTTATAGAGAAATATTGATGTCATTTTGAAAAATATTTTCATTGAATATAATTATAAAACAAGTAATGAATAATTTATAAACGTAAATCATTTTTAAAATCAATTTTTTCCTTTAAAATGGTAATCATGAATCCTTTGAAGACATTTTTGAATTTATTTGAAGACATGGTTTTTGAATAAAACAGATCTACGACCAACAGAGACATAGAGTCATTTATAAATTAATTTCATTTTATTAAATGTATCAAGTAACAAAAAGTATAAAATTGTTCTATACATGAAGAAATAATGAATAATCATAGTGGAAGTAAATTCATGAGTTTTTGTGAGATATGTATCATAATATTTCAAAAAAGGAAGCATATTCAAAAACAATCGTGAAAAGTGATGATATTGTTTTAATAAACTCTTACCACCTGGTAACTGTGAACCATACTCCCCATGTAAGAAAAATAATATTACAGTAAGATTAAAATAACAATAATGGATGGATATTCATGATATAACATGTATATGGTGGTATGTACACCTCATTTAAAAATATCGGTACAAAACACGATATGTGTCTCAAAGAGGGTAAATTGAGATAAAACTATCTTACTGATTTGGTACCTTTTGAAACATAAAACCCATAAATGGAAGATAATATAATGGATATTTAATGACCCATAAATTTATGAATAATAATCCTATAATATATTCATGGGTAGTATACAAACTACGCAAAAGGTATGAGTGGTGAACATGCCATATATCTAACGGAAATAAAAAGTGAGATGAATTCCCCTTACCTTATTTCTTGACTCTTGTTAAACACATTAAAGCCTCATTTTTTAATAAATATTAATCTATTATAATACTGTATAAATTGTTTTTTACATATAATACCATATATTGTTTTATTATGTATTTATATTCCCCTCTTGTTTACAATTCTATGTTTTGGTTTCACTTCGGTAATATCCACTTTGTTTTTCACATGAGTCTTAATTTGTTATATATTTGGCCATTATACTTATATCAGGATTTCCATAAATTAAATTGTTATTTAAATATAATTTATATTCATTATATTTTTATTATAATACTCCATATAATATAGAAGTATGAAAGAGAATACATCAATCATGGAGATGGTTAGTCATACATACGCATGAATAATATTTCTGTTTAATTGTCATGAAGAAAAAACTAAGTGAAATGAATATATGTGTAAAATTGTATATATATATATCATTTTTAAAGAGTATTTATTATATTTTATATATAATATATATTTCCTAATCCCATATTTATTACATTCTATGTAGTGTATAAACATATCACATCGCTTTGAGAGGGCGGTAGTCACACATGCTCAATGGAAATTATCGTACTAACAAAAAATGGAGAGAATAAAGATAAGTGTTTAAAAATAATTACATAAAGTTAAAAGAATAATAAATATAATAAAAAAAATATATAAATATATTATACATCACAATGTCCCCCATGGGAGGCATTAAAGGAAAATGAACAATCATCATTTAGTGAGGCGGTAGTTCATTGTCCATGTAAACAAGATGTTTGTTTCGCATTTGGTGGAAATTTGTGTATGGTTAGGTAAAAAAAAACATAAAAACATAATATTATATTTAGGATAATTTATTTTATTACATTTTGGAATGAGAATATTTTATGGAATGGAGAATGATAATAAATGAAAAACGATTGAGGGATGGTGCGACCTCTAAATAGGGTAACTCCTTTTAGTGAGAACAAAATGGATTACATGGAATGGTTTCTACCCAAGGGAGGAATAAACGAGGAATTTAGGGATGTTTTTTTATATATTTGGAATGATTTTGGTTTATCCAATGTGGCTTTATAGGTGTGATGAAATTGGATGAGAGAATTCCTTTTATAATGGACGATGAGTGGCACTCTTATAATATTTTGGAAAAGGGAAACCCCATTGACATTTTTTTAATTAATGTGGATCAAATAATTTAAAAATGTATATAAAATGTAGTATAGGGTTGAAATATGGCCATACAATATATTTCCATCAATTTTATAGGTAATTTATTCCCTTAATATTAATGATTAGTCTTCAGAAAAACTCATTTTTTCCATAATCAATTTAATTAATATTAATTACATTCACTAATGTTTTTGGAAAAAAAATAATTGGACATTAATATTCATCAAAAAAATTTATTATTCAAAATAGTTATTACATTTTTAGAAATTCTAACCATAGAGGTGGATAAATTTATTTAAATTTAATCTCATAGTTTGGTCGACAATACGGTGTTTCAAAGTAAAAATGATCAAAATTTTGATAAGTTTTTATATCCATTTTAATTTAGAAATTGGTTCTAATGACATAAATTGTATTTATTGATAAAAATATTTTCTAATTAAACTTCTAAAAAACATTAAAATTTAATTTAACATTACAAATAGTTTAGTTTAAATATATATTTTGACAAAAAAAATATAGTATGTTCACTAATTAAAAGATGAAAAATCACCAAAAATACTCAAAATTTACTATAAAATAATTATTATATTACACACCAAAATATTGTGTTTATTTTTAAAAATTTAAACTATAATGATTCCAAAATATGAATTTAAAACGGTTTCTCTATTAAAAGGTGGTAAAACATGCATTATTAAAATATAGGTTTTCACATATAAAATTGGGGTTGTTATTATTTTATATCTAAAAAATATATTGGATGAATATCAAAAATATTTTATTTATATATAACATATATATTAAATTCATATCACTAACTATTTTAAATATATTAATCTATTAGGGTGAACCATCTTTTTAGATAAAATATAATAATATTTTCCTTTATATTCAATCAATTTTCATATTCATTTCTAATTAATTGGAAACGTATAAATTTTTATTATATTTTTATAAACCATATATCTTCAAAAATTAATTAATAATATTCCTAACTACAAATTTAATATCTAGGTTTTATATGATAATATTAAATAATAATATTTTAATATTGTGTTATTGTTTTGTAAAATATAGTCAGGCATGTTACACAAGCCATCTAAGAAACTCATTATTGTATGTAACAAAGGATAGCCTCGATGTTCTGTGTTGAGGAAGATAAAATTTATGTTATTTGTAGTGCATGATTAACCTGGTGTTTCATATAAAATATTCCAAACATTGTGATTTAATATAAAATATACTTTTTTCAGTGTTGCCTGAAATGAAAAATATATAAAATACTAAATTAATTCAAAAAATAATAATTCACAAAATCTCAGGGTGTTACATTATAACCCCTTTAAATGAATTTCATACTCAAAACTCAATTGGATTATCAATGGTTTTATTCATAGAAACTCACATCATCAAAATGAATATTAAAACTTACCATAAAAGGGATTGTTGGATGTAAAACAGCTAAAAAAGGTTACTCATAATGTGATTCCAACATTGGAGAACAAGGTGGGATGTGAAAACATGGATTTGGAAGACTAACCTAATCATTATGTTATCACTGAGAATAATAGAGAACATGTCCAGAATAAAGTTAAAAATCATAATGACATAAATCTAGGATTAACTAAAGAACCATATGATCCATTGGAAACAATGTTACTTGGACAAAATTTTCAGCTTGAAGATTCATTTTCAAAACGTTGATGAATTTTCCTAAAAAAATATACTTTCATGATTTCAGGATAACATCACCCTTTATTGTGGGTTGATCCACATAACCTCTTTCTCTAAAAATTTAGGTGACCTTTTCATTCCTATAGTACTAACATATGAAGAGACCCATGACATTCCATTCCATCTATTATCATCCACACAAAGTAGCCTTAATTTTCTATCCAATATGCATAAATCCTCATATGTAGAGATAACACTTCAATATTTCTAACATCATCTGAAGTTTGACATAAAATTTTCATAAATTTGTATCTTTCTAACCCTTAAAAGATATTAAAATTCAATTTTTTATAAATAAATTCCTGAAATCAGATTAACATTGATCTCCCATATATCATAAAGTACAACTTCGTTGTCACATTACCTACATTTTAATATACTCATTATAAATCATCTTGAAACATGGTAATAACAATAATTACAATAAATCAATTTGGAAAACATGAATGTCTCCTTATTATAATGATTACCAGATACATTCATTAAACCCAAGATGTTATAAGCTTCATCCTTGATGACATAGAACACTTTTTCAATAATCAGTAATAGGGTAATCTGTATTATCCAATTTACTAATTCATATCCTAAATATATTTATCCAAGCATCATTATCTCAAAAATAGGCATTAATTAAAGATTACCTTACCCTAATCAAAATATCACATTTCCATGAAATCACTTCTCTATGTAGTCATCACCATTAATCATATAATTTTATATCCTCAATGAAAAATTATAGTGAATATACTTATAAATTTCACAATTCATATAGAATAGACATGGAATTACAAAACCTAAATAGTTCATTCATCCAACATAAATCTTAACCCATTACTTAGGCTTCATCATGTTTTCCGAAATAATGATTTCCTGTAATATTAAAAATGATTCGTGTGGGAATATGTTCAGTAATCTTATATTTTATGTAATCAATACTAGAAGAACATCCCAAACCATTCACATGGCGTATGTGGTCTTTTTATTTTTACAAGTATCACATATACTCATACCACCTTTCTGATTTTCATTATAATACTTCCACATGGAATATTTATTTTCAAAATACCAATAAATTCCACATCTAAAACATTCAATGAAAACCATGTCCCATATTGTTCTAACAATTTACTAAAACCAAAAATCACAGGGTGAGAAACACATATCAATGATGAAAACCCCTTTATCATAAAAAATTACTTATAGGATGTATAAATCATGACTCATACTTTCTAATCGACAATTACTTAGGTTTATCCAAATTTATTTATAGTAATACTCTATTTAAATTCTACATTATGGTTCATAAAGAGTTTGTGAATTCCCATATCAAGTCACTAGGGAGTGTCAAAAGAGGTGTATAGCAAGGCTTAATGTTATGTAGTAAACTATCCTCATTCAAGCATGAGACATCTTGTTGGAGATTTAACCCCAAGGTACATGTATTCAAAATCAACATACACTTTTAGTATCCAGAAAGAGATCTATATATAGGAATCCACTCACTCTATTCTTTACAAAAATTCCTATTAATTTCCGTAAATGTTGACCCATCCATATACTTATCTTTAAAGACATTCCAAGATATATCTTTAGAAATATACCTTGGAATCTCACTCAAGCTTTCTCATCCACATTTCCAAATGTTAACTACACCTTTTCTATGAAGAAAAATATATCGACACTATATTTTCATAAATTAACATTACATAAATTTTTCAGAAAACATAAAAAATTAAATAAATTGACGCTAAAAGACTATACTAGTCTAGTGCCTTTTGAAACATGGATAGATAAACACTGGTACAAAAATGAGCTACATCATATCACACTAGGTACTTCATGACTTGAAACCTTCTTAGACACATCAAACAAAATATATATCTTCATAACATGTTGGAAACAAACATGGAAAAAGGTGACCTCAGATGCACAATAAGGGTAAAAACGGAAATACATAAGCATAATCATGAGCATAATGTTATGAAAACAACGTCATGAAAATATAATATCATACACTATATATCAATGATCATAATCCTGAATCATGGAATAATTCTTTGACACTCATAAGACAATAATCATAAGTAAATAAATATCATTATCCGTGAAAGCATAACATAAGAATAAAATTTTTAATAATGGAAGACACATACACATATAATATGTTTTCTATAATATCAAAGGGATCATTTCCAAGACCATATTTTTATTATGTGTTCACTCCTCATACCATCTTGTTAATCATGGTTCCCCACCACCATTATCATAGTAGCATGAGTTCAATGCTCATACCATCTTTGTAATCATGGTTCACTCCCATGGCCATTTTAGAAGTCAAGGTTCATTCCCAAGAACATATTAGTCTATCTCATGATATATAAATATTTACCCATTGAATTGGAGGGAGATATAGGTCACACCCATTTCATAGTGAAATCAAAAAACAAGTTCCACAAATTAATAAATATTATATTATAACCTGTGAAATTAAATGGTTATTATAAAAAATTAATCTTATCATATCCTTTGGAAAAATATATACGTTTCATAATCATTTCCTCAAAATATTGACTTGTGAAATAGAAACCTATTTCATAAACCTAACTCCCCTAAAAGAGAAATGAGTTTCAAAAATACCATGACATTATGCATATCTCATCCAAAGAATTTTTATAAAGGTAACCATTAGATCATTTCCTATAAAGGCATGAATAACATCAACATATGTCATCATATATGGAAAATAATTTTAAGATATCTTTCAAAAAAACATTTCTTGAGGAAAAAATCATTCATCCTTTGAAAAATGATTTCAAAGGTCTAAAAATAATTTAAAATGATTTTCATAGAAAATACATTGAAAACATATAAATAATACATGAAATCATTTTGGAAGAATTTTTCCTAGAAATTTTTTATTATAATCCTAAAAGAATTTTAGAAACATTTTATCTTGAAAACCCTTTGAAAAAGTTAAAATAAATATTGCAATTTTCTTGAAAACCATTTCATTGAAAATACATTGAAATTTTATAATAAATTGTTGAAAATATTATTGAAACAATTTCATTTAAAATAATTTCATAATAGAAAAAGTAATATTAAAAACATTTTTAAAACCATTTATATGAAAATAAATATTAAAATATGTAAAACCCTATATATATCCTCATTTTTCTCATTGTACTATATATAAATAAATATAATAGGATCTCATTTGATTCAATGAGAAACAAATATTGTGCTAACTCGTCACCCACTATCGTCTCGGCCAAACTAATGTGGAATATTTGGGAAATAATCCCTAGATAGCCCACTATTTTTAACTTGGTCTTGATCTTATATAAGTCACCTACTATCTAACTCGGACTCCCATGACATCTTAAATTATGTTTATAACTAATAAATCAACACCTGAATCAAATTTGAATAATTTACAAACAATGCACACATCACGATACACACCCTCATAAGAAAAAACCCCTTATTTTACAATCCATGAACAAGTATAATATATGGATTAAATAATGTAAAACATCCCCTAATGGATCTAAATACTTATCATACATATCAATTTTCACGTGGTAATTTAATGAGGTTCTCAAACATTTTAAAAATTATTTCACATAAAGGCTCATCTGGTCTTTCACAAAAGTTATTGGGAAGCCATTCCAATTTCGTACCAATTGATAACTACACTTTAAATTATGACTAAAAACCACTTATATAACATTATTATGAAAACCAAATTGTAAATATAATTATTTCTATAATGTAACTCTTAAAAACATGTGTTTCATAAAAAATTCAGTTAGGGCCAAGCACACCTTCCAAAACTATACATCCCTATATAAAAGTGTTTCAAGCCACAATGAGGATCCATCATCTCATAACAATTTAAATATATAGAAAATTAACTAACTTATAGTTTGAAAACTTTATACACATGATTCAAAGACAAAATCATAGTCAAACACCCCTTTTAAAAATTCAAATGATTTTAAAAAATCCGCCCATGAATTATTTTTAATCACATGGAATTAAAAATTCATCTCTTCCATGTATTTAAAACATTGATAGAGCAATTTGTAACCCTAAAGGTATACCCTCTACTTTTAAATTCATGATGAAATAATTAAATCAGTTTTGTAATTTTTTTGGATCCACCAAAAATATTAAAGGAGATCTTGGAATGTCCCACATCAATATCATGTCTAAAGTCCATTAAAAATAATTTATATCCAAATACAAGAATATAAAATATTTCTAAATTAAAAAAACATTTTCAAACGCACACAAAAATTTATAAGATGTATTATAAGGTAGTTCTTTAGAAACACCAACCTCAATTCCAGAAGAATCTTCGGAAACGTGTCTCATTTGATGGGGGACCTCATAATCATTCTTTGAAATGAAAATATCAACCATAATAATCTAGATCCTCATCATTAGAAAATACAAAAACCATAATTCAAATTAGAATAGTGGTTCAGGTTCATGTGAGTTAGAAAACCCAATGGGGAAGGGAAAGGGAGAAGATAGTAATAGAATAAAGAAGAAAAGAAGGAATACCCACTTGAATTTTAAGTAAGGAGAAGTAAAAAATCAAGGAGGGAGAACAACGAGAATCTCACTCAGGGGAACCACACATTAGATGAGAAATGGGAGAAGAAATGATGACCCATCAATTAAAAATATGAGAAGGAATTTTGGGAATTTCCTAAATTTTTTAAAACTATGAAAAGGGAATGGTTTGACTACACTGTTAGAGAAACATTACTAATAGAAAATTATAGTTTATATAGGATTTCATGGCATGCCTATGGAATTCTATATGGTTAAATAACTATTGAAAAAACCATTCCAAAATGAACTTTCAAACAGCATACCCAATTTTCATGTATGTTTCACAGTCTACCTAAATGTGTGCAAGTTATAAACATTAACCCCAATCACCAAATAAAGCCTCATGTTTTTTAACACGTTTTGTGGTCTAAAAATAACTATCCAATACTTATAAAAACTAAATTTCAGAAGAATAAAAAAACTGTAAATGTCCCTTTGTATAAGTTGTAGCATGGTTTCACCCAAACTGTGAACAAATGGAATATTTTTATATTTTTCATGTTTCAGGCTAAAACATCTCAGAAACATAAAATACCCCAAGGTATGAAAATATAATTGAAAATATTAAACTACAAGGGAATATGGGTGTCACACATGAACAAATCCATGCATGGTTGGACGTATTTATTTATTTATTTATCTATCTATATATCTATATATTTTTCTATATAAGTTTGTATAAATGTATGTGTTTGTGTGTTTGTTTGTGTGTGTGAGAGTGAGTGGTTGTGTGTACGAGAGAGTGTTTGTTTTTCTGTGTCTGTATGTGTGTGTGTGTATGAGTGTGTCTGTGTGTCTATGTGTGTGTGTGTGTTCTTATATGTGTGTCACTAAATGCTTGTTTGTACACTTTTATGAATGTGTGTCTATGTGTGTGTGTGTGTGTGTCTGTGTGTGTGTGTGTGTATGTGTTTATGTGGGTATGTGTGTCTGTGTGTTTGTTTGCATGTGTGTATTTGTGTATCAATGTGTGTGTGTGTGTTTGTGTGTGTGTCTGTCTCTGTATATGTGTGTATGTGTGTTTGTGTGTTTGTGTGTATGTGTGTATGTGTGTATGTGTGTATGTGTGTATGTGTGTATGTTTGTATGTGTGTATGTGTGTATGTGTGTATGTTTGTATGTGTGTATGTCTGTATGAATATATGTTTGTATGGGTGTATGTGTTTATATTTTTATATGTGTATGTGTGTGTATAAGTAGTTATGTTTTAATAAGTGTAAATTGTTGTGTGTGTGTGTGTGTGTGTATGTTGGAATATGTGTTTGTGTGTGACTAGGTGTGGAGGTGAGTATGTATGTCTATGTATGAGTACGTATTTGTATATGGATGTGCGTATATACAAGTATGTGTGTGTCTATATAAAAATTTTATATATTTAAGTATGTATCAATAAGATAGGTGTGTGTGTGTGTGTTTTTTTTAATATGTATTAATGGATGGCTGTAGGCAATCATTGAAGTATGAATGTATGTACTTATGTATATATGTATGTATGTATATATGTATGTGTATAGGAATGCATGCATGCATGTGTGAAGGTATGGATGGGTGGATATATGGATGGATGTATTCATGCATGAATGGATGTGTGCATGTATGGGTACATGAATGTTTGCATGCAAGAATGTATGTATATATGTATGTATGATGAATGAATGCATGCTTGTATTTATGTATTTATGCACATATATAGGTACATATGTTCATATATGTGTGTGTATTTCTGCTTTTTTGTATTTATGTATGTATGAATGTAAGCATATATGTATGTATAGGTGTGTGAGTGTGTGTACATCGTTTCATGGGATATTTTAATAGTTAAACTCGACACTAGAAATGAATTTGAAACCCAAACCCCAAGATCATGATTCATGAAACCAATAAATCCCATAGCTATAAAATAAAACACCCATCATGTGTACCTTATGTCAGTGGATGTTATTAATTTTATCCTTGATTGTATATTCTTGATGAAGATCACAAGAGGTAGCCAAAAGATATCCCTCCTCCATGGTGTATCCAAGGGCCATACAGAATTACTCTAAACTCAATAGAAACCCTCCTCCACCACAATATATTATTATCTCATAGTATCTAGGGGAATGGGAGGAAGATAACTATGGGTAAAGTAGGTATTGGAAGTCTCATAAGAAGTAATGAACACCCCATATCAACGGTTTTTTCACCCATGTAAATTCATTAGAATGATCCCATGTGTTTCCTCATCCTTTTATAATGTATTAGTGAATTCTACCACCTACGTTTCTTCCAATGCATTGATTCATCACTTTTGTATTCTATTTCATATTATGAAATGGCCAAAATAATTATAGAAAACATAGGAATATCCAATTGGTAGAATTTATAATTCATTTTTCATAGGTAGTGCAATGTTACCACATATAATATGCTTTATGATATGCATTCTAACAACTCGTTCAATATACCTTAGTTCGTGCATGTCATACCATACCATATTCATATATGCCATTATACTATGATATGGCCCATTACATTGGCTTTATGATACAATAATTGATGAAGTAGAATGGAAACTATGATGCTTTAGTGAAAGTGGGGGAATAAAAGAGATATACCCTAAGGATCACACATTGGTCCATATCAAAGTATATGATTAATGTGAATAATGTATATTATGGAATATGTGAACTATGGCTTTCCATATAGATGGATAAAAGGTATATAATAAGTATATTATAAGTGAAAATTTGATACTTCTTAATGAATGTTAGTGATATGAGTTATCATTTGAATCTTCCATCATTGGAGTATCATTATTTTAGTAGATTCAAAATATGAAATGCAACAGATGAGTGATGCATCCATGCTGTGAATACCTGGTAACCAGTATCATTATCTATGTACATTGATTCATCACTCCTCCAATGTTTTTCATTTATGAAATGAAAAAAATAATGACAAACACGGTTTAAATGTTCAATTGATATAACTTATTATTCTTATACTATAGGAAGTATCATATTATAATATAAAATATTCTTTATGATATTCCATTTATCTAGGAATACAACATTTCATAGTTCATTATTATCATACTATATAAAATAAAATTTATCATATATTTTGATAAGTCCTAATTCATGGGCTTTATGACATATCTCTTTCAATAACACACTTTCATTAAATCCTTATAGGCATGTATTTTAATATTATATTGTCTCTTATAAAATAAATTTTGAAACTATATCCAAAATTCCATTATAATTTGTTTAATTCAAAGCTGATGAGGAAGGTATTTATTTTTATGAGTATTCATTTTTTGTCAAACTGGGTTATGTTTTTTCAAGGATGTTTAAGAAGAATGGTAAACAACCTCACTTTGTGTTTGATGGAAATCATACCGAACATTGTTTTCAATAGTATCAGAATCATGTTTTGAAAATAATAATACTCACCATGGGTCCGTAATAGAGGAAGATTGTAATGATTAATTGGTTGTGATCAGACTGACATCAGGACCAGAATGAAAGTGAGAACATCATACTAGAATTAAATGGTCATTAGATCCACTTTAAATTCATTGTGAAAGAAGTGGTTTTTTTCTCGAGAATCAGAGTCATTATAACTATTATAAAATAAATGTGATGATGTTTTTCTAGTTCGTATTTCATACAATCATAAGTTTATTAGTCAACTTCTAATACAAGACTGTTAAAAAAATAGAGAATAAGTGCTGGTGTTGATTATTTTTAAAATGATCAGATCTTGGTGTAAGGAGAGTAAGAGATGGTGGAGATTGACTATAGCATCTGATCATCCATCAAAAGCAAAAAAACTTTTCTTATCTAGGATGATCATACCCATACTCATTATGAAATTGATTATACACTACAAAATCATACTCCAGATGAGTTGAATGGTTGAATGAATTACTGAAGAAGGAGGTAAATTTTCAAGTGGTTCAAGAGTAGAGGAGAATATGAGGTATCTAAAGTGGTTCAAGAGAAAAGGATAGGGGTTTTATCGATGTACTATCATTGGGGAATTATCATTTCAATTAATGATGATATAGATCATTAAAAAGTGATATCCATTTCTTCATACATTTGTTTTCAGTTGATATAGATCTTTTCATTGAAGAAATCAGTTTCATAAAATCAAACTCATGTATTGAAGTCATACTGAAAAATGAAATAAATGTCTAAAGAAGAAGTAATGATTTTAGTAGAATCGATAATCTTCGATAATTTTTGGAAATGTCAAAATTCACTGGATATTTTAGTTTAAATTGAGATTAAGGTTAATTTGATTGATCATGATTTTTTTTGGATTTCCACCAAATCAACATTAGGGTTACTTATAAAATGAGAAAATTACATTGTCTTTTCTAATGACTAATGTACGGTTCATGAGACAGTAGCTCCATATTTTTATATAGATTAAGATGGTTTCATCATTTAGTTTTTTTTTAAAAAAATTATTGATTAAAGGGAAATATAAGATATAATTCGCAATGTTATATTTATCTGATCATCATGATCAATATTTATCATAATCATTTTGTTACCATATTTGACTTCTAAATTTTATTTGGTTAATCATTATATCAAGCTGAATTAATCAAACTGGTATTTTTGTATAGAGATTTTGGGCCAAGGAAGAAAATGTTGAGTTAATTGTACACGGTGATTGAAGTGGTGATGATTCATTTCTTTTGTATTATGAAAATAAAATCAAACATGAAGAACCATATTAGTAATAATAATACATGGAAGTATCCGAATCACAAAATAATACTGATTTTTACATGAAAAAATCTATGAAGTTCTTATTTTGTTCTGGGTAAGAAATTGAAGAAGTGTTTTTCAATTGAATACATATTTGTAATTGTAAAGAAGCACAATTTACATGAGTTTTTAAATAATCATTGTATGACCTTATTTGTTCTAATATGGTGCACACACACTATTAAAATTGTTTACACAGTTCTACATGAGTGTAAGGGTATATCCTACTCATTATAATCCAAGGATTGATTTCAAGTGAATTGTATGTTATTTGATCATTTCCAAACCATAAAAAGGATGTATCTATTATTATTGAATAGTAATCCTTGTAAATACTTGCGTTCTTTTGGATAGTAGATTAATTTTTTTCATTAGTTAATTTAGTAATTAATAAGAGGAAAATGTTTTTTCAAGGAATTATAAAAGTAAAAGTATCACTGATTCACCCCCTCCCCCTCTGAGTGATACAATCATCTAGACTGGGCCCTTTAAGTCTTATAAGGGTGTAGGCTTCCTTCTATTATTCTTTTATGCTGGAGAATATGAATTTTGTGGATAGGAATGGTATTTTAGTCATTGATGGAAATAATTATCATATATAGAAAGATGTAATGTTTCTTTATCTTATGAAAAATGGATATGATTTTCTTCAAGCTGCAATAGAAGGATTTTCCCCTATTGATTTTCAAAAAAAAATCTTAGATCTATAGAAAAATAGAATCCTATGAATGATAGAAGAGCTATGAATTATATATTTTCATGACTCTCTAAATGTTAATTTTTTAGAGCTAAAGGTGTTTCCACATCCAATGATATATTGGATAAACTGAAGAAAATACGAAGTCAATACACAATTAATTAAGGAAAAGTTATAGATTTAGTTATTGAAATAGGAAGATTTAAATATGGGTGAGCATGAATAAATTTGGGAATTCATTACTAGGGTTAAATACACTGTGAGTACTATCTGATATCTTGGTGAAAATATGCATGACTCTATAGTTGTTGAAATGATATTTTGAATCCTACCAAACATATTCGAAGAAAAATTTTCTTCATTGGAAGACAGATATTGTGAAACATTATATCTTGATGATTTTCATATAATTCATATCACGGATGAAATTATAATATATTGATATATGAAAATTAAAAAGAATTTTGATTGAGAAATGTATTTCAAAGCATCAATAAAGGTAAATTCAATGAATAATATTCTTGTGGAAGAAGAAGATGGTGATTTTGACTCTGAAAATAAGATATGTAAAAATATCAATGATATTTTATCATTGATTTATAAAAATGTGAAAATATGGACAAGAAAATATAAATTTAATATTACGTTCAATATTATTGAATTTTGAGGAGTTATCCATTTAGCAGTTAATTTTCCATGGATAAATAAATAAGTGGAAAGTGAGGAAGAAGAAAGAAAGCCTAGAAAATCATCGAAGAAATAGGGAGACAAGGAAAAATAAAATTCCATCGAGCATGAAATAAAATTATTCAAATCCAAAAGAAGAATTTTTTTCTATAGATGAAGAAGAAGATAGTGATGTTGAATCAGAAGAATCATTTGAGTATGGTATTTAAAATAAATTTATTGAAACATTGAATGGATAAGAATTCCTAAGTAGTAGTTATAAAGAGGAAGAAACTAAACATGAATTTCATTTGAAAGAAGATTTGAATGAATGTTTGAGAAAGATCAAGAGACATGGAAAAAAACAAAAAACTAGAAGATGAATGATAAAGAAACCAATAATGTTTTACTGATAGAAAGGAAAATATGGTGAAATGTATTCATTATTTGGAGATATCACATAAAGAATTAAATAATTATAAGAAACATCCAAATGTGAAATTGAAAACCAAAAAAGAAGAGTTAGAACATTACAAAAAAGATTTTTTCAAGATGAAGAGAAACATACATGTTTCAAAAACCCAATCACTGATGATGGTGAATGTTCTTATGGTGAGAAAACTAGATAAGTTAAACAAATGATTACTATAAAGGGAGAGACTAAAAATGGAATTGTTTATAAGATAAATAATGTTAAAAAGGTTTTGTATGTGGGATAAGTGAAGAATTAAGATGTTAGAAAACATTTTGAGACTGAAAATGTTTTATCTAGATCCAGAAAATATTCCAATACTTTTGATTCTATTGAGGCTAAAAAGAAGCAGATGAACATGGTTTAAGAACATTTTCACAATTATGATCTGTTTAGAGGTTTCAGAGGAAAATAATAATTCAATGGATGTTGTTGCAGTTTTGGGTGACTCAGACACATAAAATGTATGTTTTGGTTAAAACAATGACATTACTATTATCCCATAGGTTATGGAAGACAATGGTTTAGGGGGAAATAATATCACCAAATAAACTATTATAATGAGGTTGTAGAGATGAAACCTGAAAAGAATGATTTGATGATTGGAAATAGGTTCCAACCCATAGAATTTTTTTTAGAAAGTTGTGAAAAACATGTACACCTTCATAAGGATGTATTGATTTGTTACCAACACACCTGATAATTCTTAATAATTATAAATATATGAAGTTGAACAAGTTAAAG
Source organism: Viscum album (assembly GCA_963277665.1). NCBI lineage: Eukaryota > Viridiplantae > Streptophyta > Magnoliopsida > Santalales > Viscaceae > Viscum > Viscum album. The sequence continues at coordinate 809,286,224 of OY728122.1, read as the reverse complement.
GAAAAAAATCAATTATTATTGAAACTGTATTGATAGATTCAAAGGGAGGACAAATTTGGATACTTAAATGTGGGGGTTCTTATCACATGATAGGAGACATGAAATTATTGAAGACTGTAAAATATTTAGAAAAATTTACAGTGAAATTTTGAATTTGATGAATCCTTGAAAATCAAAGGTATTGGATCAACCATCATTTGGAAGAGAAACAATGACATCTAAGAAAACATTGTATGTTGATGGGATAAAACACAATTTACTTGGTGTTTCACAATTGTGTGATGAGTGTAACAATGTAATCACAAAAAATATGTGTATGTTATTAAATTTAAAGAATATCAAATGATTATTACATGAGTCCAATTTACAAAAGGGAATTTGTTTCAGGTTGGTTATGTACAAAACTCTCGTTACTTGATATGGTATAAGAGAATCATTTGTGGCATAAAATTCCGGTACACATGTGTCAGAGAAACATGATAAATATATCAAAAAGGTAATTTTTTTAGACATTTTTGATTTTCCAATAAGAAGAGATTGGTGTTACACTATCTATCATAAAATAATGATTACAAATGTTGTGCCTAAGAATGTTGGCATTGGTTCCAAACAACCCCTAGCTCTGATTAATTTTGACATTTTTTGGCCGATGAGAAATAAAATAAAAAAATAGAGATAATTACTTCATTACATTCATTGATTATATTACATTCATTAATTTTTTCATGTATATAAAACAGAAATCAGATTCCATGAAAAAATTACATGGTTTTTTAATAAAATATAAAATGAATTTCATTATTCAGTGAAGATGTTGTGAAGAGATAATGCTGGTGGAAATAGAAATGACGAGTTTGATGACTACCATCAGTAGCTTGGAATTAAGCATGAGTATAGTTCCCCCTACATGACACAAAAAAAAGTGGTTGCTAAAATAATGATTATAATATTTGGGTAAATGGGAATAACCATGTCACTCAAACATAGACCCCCTTGTTTCATTAAGTGGCATGACATGAGTAATGCTATTTGTATTCCGAACCATTTTCTTACAGGTTCCAATTATATATGACTCTATATGAATTTTTTTATGAAAAAACTATACATTTAAATCAATTTAGATTTTTTGGGAGTCTATGTGATATAAAAAAGTGAAGGTGGAAACTATGGTATGATTGATAAGAAAGGTGAAGATAGAATATCTCTTGACTATTCTCTAGAAGGACTAGGATAAAAATTCACCAATAAATAAATAGAATTTTTTTTGATTCTTTTGAAGTGAAAGTAATTGAACGCAATGATAAAGAAAAACATATTCAAAAAGAAAAAGAAGTTGACCATATTGAAGAAAATAATTATGATTAGGATATAGAAAATCGTATTTTTGGTCAAGATGAATAATTATACTCAACCATTCCTAGTGAAGAAGAATATTCTAAAAAATCTCATCCCATGATGAGGAAAAAAGTATAAGCATAGAATATAATTGGTGTTCAAAATTAGACGGTTTAAAGGAGAATAATAAGAAATTTTATTACACATACTTCATTTTATTAGACATTAATACCAAATGATATGAAACAATATATTGGGAATCCTTAATGGGTTTAAGTAATGAAGGAAGAATTAGAGAAAATTTAAAAGAATGATACATGGGAACTCATTCGTAAGAATGAAAAAAAATTGTTGACATATTCACAAAACCATTACCGAAGGAATAATTTTATTAATTGTGGTTGAACATGGTTCTCCAACCTATTTCTATTCATGTTTTGGGAATGTGTTTCTATCCCCCGTCTCATATTACCATTGGATTTTATTTTCAAGGGGGATAATGTTTTCATAAATAAATTTATTTAATGTAAAAAGAAGGTAGTTGTGGGTAGGATGTGAATTCAACATTGTTTTGTGAGTAAACTATTCTAAAAATTTGTTGGATTGGTTGTAGGAAAAGAATTATTTTTTATTCCTTGATAGATGAAGAAAAGATGTGGTTGAAGATGATTTGAAGAAGAAAAAAGATAGAGTTTCTCATAATCACAACTTTTGGACATCATAGTTATGGTATCAATGATTCTTATCTCCTAAAATGATTTAGATAATGTAGGCTTTGAATTTTTGATATGTAAACCATTTCATGAGGATAAAAAGTTCCATGATTTATGAAACATGGTTGAAAAAAAATCTAAAGGGGATATTGTTAGGACCAAGATGTTGAGGAATATACTTGTTTTCATGAGTTATCTTTTTTTTTTGAATAACAAGGTTATTTTATTTCAAGGATGTTTAAGGTGAAAGGGAAATCACCAATTGTTTTATTTGTTGGAAATCATATTGAAAATTTTTTTCAATATAATAAAACACATGAATTAAAATAATCATACTCACCTTAGGTCTATAATGGAAGAAGATCATAATAAGGAATTGGTTGGGATCAAACTCCCATTGGGTCCAGAAGAAATGTGATGATATCTTGATGGAATTAAATGGTCATCAAATTCATTCATTGGATATTTTAGTGGAGAATTAAAGTCGTTATGGTTTCAATAAAATAAATTTGACAATGGATTGTTGTTTATTACCTCATACAATTCATAAACTTATTACAGAAACTATGATACAATATTTTTTGAATGAAAGGGAGAAAAACATGTCGTCTTGATGTTTTTCAAAATGATTAGATCCGAGTGGGAGAGGAGTGGGAGATGGTTCATATTTACTATAACATATGAACTTCCATTAAAAGAATAATAATGTTTCATATCTAGAATGATCTTACCCAGGCTCATTAAGAAATTGATCATAATCAGAAAGATCATACTATGCCAAATTGTACTCAGGGTGAGTCTAATTGTTAATGGAATTTCAAATGAAAGATTGAATTTATCAACTAGGTCAATAGAATAGGAGACGATGAAGCGTCTCAACAAGTTCAATTGAGAAGGTGAAGGATTTTACATGATGTACTATCAAGGGGGATCTCAAAATTCAATAGAATGATCATATCCCGCATATGGAAGTGTTATCTATTTCTTCATATAGTTTTTTCAATTGATAAAAAGATTCATATTATCAAAATCAGTTTCATAAAATCAGACTCTTTTATTGAAATCATATTGACAATTGAAATGAATGTCCAAAGAGGAGGTTTATATTTTATAAGAATCAAAAAGCTTTGAGAATAGTTTAAGAGGTGAAAATTTTGACAATATTTTAGTGGAAATTGATATTACTGTGGATTTTATTATTCAGGAAATTTTTTGGTATTTCCTCCAAATCATATTGAGGATAACCTATAAAAGGTGAAAATTACAATGTATATTTTAGATTACTGGTGTACTATTCATGAGGGAGAATCTCTATGTTTTTAGAGAGATTAAAAGGGTTTCCGCATTGATTTTTGGATGAAAAAGTTTTTATGGATTGATGCGAAAGAGAAAATACTAGATAAAGAAGTTGTATTCAGAGGATTATCATAATTAGTATTCATCACAATCATCTCCATACAATATTCATATTTTCTATGGTATTCATATGATCTTCATATCAGTATTGATTAATATGATCTTGATTATTAAGACTGTTATTTCAATACCGAGGAAGAATCATACATAGGTAATCATACTCATGGATTCAATTTGTACAGATTCATTATAAATTTATTTTGAAAATAAAATCAAACTTGAAGAATCACATTTGTAAGATTCAAACGTTGAGGAATCATACTTGAAAACTCAAACTAAGTTTTACTTAACATTATCCATTAAGATCCTACCTCCTTCTGGGTAGTAAATTGAAGATGTGTTTTTCAATTGAATAAATTTTTGGAATTGTGAATAATATCATGTAACATGAGTAGTTACACAATCATTTTATTACCCAATTTGTTCTAATTGGGTGGACACACAATATTTGAATTGTTTACGTAGTGCTATATCAGTGTAAGGGTATATCCAACTCATTGTAATGAAAGGATTTATTTCTATTAGATTTTATGGTATTAGATCATTTCCAAACCATGCCAAAGATGTAGTTATTCATTTTGAATAGTGATCCTTGTAAATACTTGTCTTTCTTTTGATGTGTGGTTGAATTATTTTTAGTAGGTAATTAAATATTTAACAGGATGTCAAGGTGGTTTCAAAATAACATAAAAGAAAATGTATCACTGATTTACCCCCTCCCATTCTCAATGATACAATCATCTTGAATTTGAACTCTTAAATATATCTCCCAAAACACTTTTGGAATGATACCTTAAACTTCACCTTGTATTGCAACATGTAAAATACCTTTTCGATACCCATCCAAATCCACTTTTGGAAAATCTCTAAAACACATTTACTATTGATATATCAATAAAACTCAAAACTAGTTCAATTAACCACATAGTGTGACCCCATAAGACATTATATCATTGATAAAAAAATATGAATTCTAAAATTACTACACATAAGAAAGTAGAATCCCATAATAACTCATTAGTTATACTCAAACTACAAATGATTCATTAATGATATTATCAAATACATAAATCTAAATTATTTTTTCCACCAACTGCATTATTTTACATAATGTATATTCTTATGATCATTTTTCCCAAGACATAAGGAAAACATGAGAAACTAAGTATTGCAATCCCATAGAGCCTACTCTTATATCTTCTATTCCCCAAGTATTAACTAACATGGTCTACGAATATATTGAGTTTCATTCATCTCAATATATTTGAAAATCAAATGAATGTTACAAAAATATATAATCAAGTCATATATACTGTTTTGGTACAGTTTTACCCTTCCTTACTCTATCTTAATTGAGGGAAAATATGTCTTGCTCATGTTATGGGAGGAAAATTCCATATTCATCAAGCTCAAACCGATGATATAATCATCAACATACCCAACCACCCTTTATTAGCTATGATTATTTTCTATAAGAAAGGTATCAAAGTATGAAGTTTATCATGATAGGTATCTCACTGAACATTGGTATTTGGGTCTCTTGATATGAATCATACACCCATAGTATCCGAAATAAATATTTTATCACACACTATGTCATATGATTCATGATTCATCAATTGCACAAATATCATTTTATGCCTCATGAACATATTATGTAACTTGATAAAAGAACCATACCTTTGATAACCTCAAGGATTCATTCTAGCATATAATTCTCCCTGAGAAACCTTGATTATAGTTATATCACATTCATATATTGAGAATTCAATTATAACTACACTTCATGATATATATGTTATGTCCAAGTGAGATGGAATAATGGAGTAGAGGGGGTGATTATTCCTTTTTGAAAAGTAAGAAAAATTTATAATTATTAGATTAATATAAAATGAAATGATGAAAATAAATATTTTAGTCGAAAAAAATGAAAATGAACATGATATTTTTATTGTATTTTGGAACAACAAGATCTTGTTGTACTCTTAAATATTTTCTTCTTAGTGAGAATACTAGTATTCCCTATGTGAATCTCTTTTTTCAGGTAGATATAACACCATTAATGACATTCTTTTCTCTCACTAGGTGGTATATTTCAATTGGAAACATGTATTTTTTAGACCTTTTAGTATAAGCCAACAGACTTTTACAAGAGTTATAACCCATAAATCGTTTTTTGGGAGTCATAATCTCTCATTCTTTTTGAATAATAAGAATAACCTAGGATGACATATTTTGGATGGTAAATCCAAAATCAATAGAAAAATACCATAAAGAGGATAAAAAGATACAACATTGAAATCCCAAAAAATATAAACAATAGAATAATAGATGATAATTATTGTCAATATTTACCAAGAACATCAATCACTTCAGTAGTAGATTAGATAATGATCAAGTCATTTATGTTACACCAATCAAATAGTAGTCATGGAAGGTTGTAAACATTCTGTGATTCCTATGTGAATGTATAATTAATCTATTTATCCTCTTTCATTATTGAATAATCTTTGTTGAGATCATTTGGTCATGTTCCCCATTGATCTCATTCGAATAGATTAATCCCACATCATTAACTATAATATATTATTGAGTATGGAGGAGCTCTAAAGAAAAAACCATATTATTCAATTGGTTTGAGAATAATAATACGTATAATAATAATATTTAACAATAATTTATATTATTGTGCTCACTATTAGAGAATTATCATGCTCTTTTATTCATGTATGAAATGACTTCAAAACTCATCCAAAATGATCATTAAAAAATATTTATTTTCAAATTAGTAAAATAATTAGCATTATATCAAATAAAATTATAAAAATTAAAATATCAAAATGTTTCTGAAATATATCATCATTACACAAAAAATTCATGTGTGTATTCATGAAAAAATTATTTTCAAAAATATATTGTTAAACATCTAATTATATTTTAAAAAATATAATTAGTAAAAAATGAAAAATATATATATAGTTGTTGAAAGATAAATGAATACCTGTTAATTTTGTGATATTTTTCAATGGTTGTAGACTTAAAAACTAATTTGTGAAAATATAACTTCTTAACTAGTGGTGCAGATGCTTGCTACCAAAACTGCAAAAATTGAGGATTTACAACCACTACAGTTAATGCCACTATTGATATATGTTCTACCATTAGAATAGATGTAAACTATACCATTATGGTAGCAGTGCATCCATTAAATGAGAAATTGAAAAAACTAATTTGTAAGTGCTACTATTAACATAAGGTGAGTTTATACAATTGGATTATATTGGTGTTATGGTTAGATATGTATGTGACTACTAGTTATGAGGTGAAAATTTCAGTTATGAGGTGTTATGGCTTGTAATGAAGGTCTACTATTAGAAATGGTTGCTTCCACCTACATTTTTTTAAGGACCATGGTGATACCATAAGAATAATCCGATATTATGCATGACTATGTAATTATGTATTGAAAAGATTCATTATGACGTAGTGTATGAGACGAATTCCTTATGTTATGTAAAGTTAGTGGTCATTTTCTATGAGGTTAAATAATGGTAGAATGAGTCTTTCATATATTACGTAAAGGTAACTATGAAAAGAAGGATAAAGGTAATATGAATACATGCATAATGGTATATATGAGTTTACATGTGTAGCATAATGGTAATATCAACTTTTTACCTCATGTTTAAATGTGAAAAATTGTTATATAACAGTAAAGAAAATACTTATAAAAATATAATAACATAAAACCACATCTATAAAATAATTAGTTGAAGAGTAATAATAAAACAATGAATTAATTATTAAAAATTAATTTAGTTAATTTTTAAAATATGATTGATTTTAAATAATGACTTTCAAATAAAAGGATTTTCAATTTTATAAATTAATAAAAACATTAATATACATTACGAAAACCAAAATTCTCAACACTTTCAGCCATAACATTTTTAAATTTGAAAGCCTAGATTTTAATTTTAAAACATGAAACATTATATCCCTTTCTGAAATTTAACAAAAATCAGAAATTTGAAAACAATTATTTAATATAAATAAAAAATTGATAATAAAAATAGTAAATATGAATAAAAAATCAAGTGATAACTCCACCTAAATTCATACTTTTCTAAAAAATATATAATAACATTAAATTAAGTATATTGCTCATATAAAAAATATCCATTAACCCATGTTTAAAATTGATTTTCTTAAACCTCATAGAATCTAAGGTTTTAGTAAATATATCTATAAGATTATTTTCTGTTAGAAAACATCTAATAATGATATACAATTTATTAAAATGATCTAATAAAAACTGAATATAAAATCAATATGTTTTGTCATAGATTATTTTATCATATTTTGATATATTAAAATAGTAGATGTATCATCACAATATATGTGTATTTTTTCAAAATAAATATTGAAATCCAATAGAGTTTGTTTTATTCATGTTCTTTGAGTACAATAATTTGTATTCAAAATGTACTCATCCTAATCTATGGAAAATGAATATAATAATTTTTTTTGGTCTCCATGATATTAATCATTTACTAGGTATGTAATAGATACCTAACCACAACTAGAGATTCATCTATTTTTGATTGGTGAATTGCATAGGGATCTTTTCACAAATATTCAATTGAGAATAGATTCTTTCACAAATAGTGTCAGTTCTCGGGGTAGCGAAAGCATCCAGTGGGGCATTACCAAACTGGCATTTTTTTAATCAATGATTAATCCATGATTTAAATAATGATAAACTATGTGATCAATAGAATAAAATAAAATAATTATTGATGATTGGGAACAATGAAACCAAGATATGATAATCACATATAATTTATAGTCGATTTAGACAATTGAAGAATTTATGTGTCAAAAATTATTTCAACATTAATGGATATGAAAATGATTCAAAATAGTTCTTCAGTTTGGTTTTATGAATAATGAGTATATTCTTTTGAGTGGGGATCCACACATGTTCCCTGGACCTTTGAAATTCGATGTAAGAATATTCAGTTGCTAGCACGGTAGATCCTAATTCTCAATAATTTGTGGTTTGTAATTGATCTCCCAGAGAATAACGTGAAGAATAATTAAATTATTCTATATAGACTCAAGTTTAGTGGTTGTGGAGGATTTATCTCCATTTTTTAGAGCATTCGTGGATAGGTATCTTTCTTGGGGTACGAGAGGACTCTCTTAGAGTGACATTATGCATAACAAATGTTATGGATGCACTAAATAAAAAATAATAATTTGTTTTATATACAGCTATGGTTAGAAAATAATAATTATACATGTACTCATATTATATATCATAATTCTTATTGAACCCCATGTCACTAATAATAATAAAATTATTATTTATTAACTTGTGCTAAATATGTTAATTAAATTAAATAGTATTTATTAAAATAATATTTACTATATATTATTTTTCATCGAACCATTACCCTAAGTTATTCATTCCTACACAATATTTATCGGGCCTTTAACAATGAATATTTATTTATAAATAATCATCAGTACATTTTTGACAAAAAATTAATAAATATAATATTCAAAAAATAGAAAAGAAATACATATTATATATATTTCTCAAAAAAATGCCCTTGAATATCTGGTGAAAAAATATATGTGATCAATATAAAATGAATAATTATAAAAAACTATAGTAATAATATTTATTCAACTCCTTAGATAATAAATTATATTATTATTTAATTAATCTTATACATACACTTTGGGTGTGACTCTCATGTATTCTTTCTCAGTGGCAGTAGGAAAATTAGCTCAAAGTCCAAGGATAGTATATATAAATATTCCAAGGAACCCATAGGGAAAGAAGTTATTGTCAAAACGATATAAAACCATTTGTGGATTATTATTGTGTAATATTATACCTATTTTTATATCTCAAATCATATAGGTTTCATGAATATGTCATAAACCTAAGTTTTCGATATCTATTTCTTTTAATTTTCAAAAATTGAACATTCCTAGGGTGAAACATGGCCATGGATTTATTTTGGCTATATAATTTCCATAAAGTATCCAATGATATCAACTTTTGTTAGTGAATATAATGGTAAAATCCTTTCTCTCATTATTCATTAATGAAATATTACTCATGATGCACCTAACATATCATACTTCATCATGAACATATGTCACTAGTGTATTCATAAATACATCCAAATATGTTACTCATAAAATTCATTAACAATAATCTAATGTATAATGATCAATACTCACTTACCTAAATTGGAAAAACAATTGACAAATATAAATTAGAATTTATTACTAGAGGGCCTCATTATCATAATTCCATAAACTAGAAATTAAAAATTCCATACACCATGAAATGTTTCCTCAATATATTTAGATTATTTCCCCCTACATTCATATATCATTTATTTCCCTCAAATTATTCCATATAACTAATGAACACGTATTTAAGAATACAATCATGAAACTTATGGGATCTCATTATAGTTAGGATCTACTATAACCATTCTGTGCAACAACTACACTTAAGTCATCATCACATACTATGTCCTCAATAAGAATAATAATGATGTGATAAGGAGTCTATTAATATTCAAAAATATTTAAAATATATTATCGTATACATATATAGATGTTAGTTATATGGAACCAACTCTAATAAACTACTTGTACTAGATACAACTACTATCAACCTTTAGTATTATAGGTCTCACATTATACACATGCCTCTCTTAAGATTGTGTTTTAGTTAGGGGTCCACATCAAATTTTTTTAGGAAATTTACATAATACAACATCACAACTCTATGAAAAATAGTTGAAGAGGTGATACTTGAATAGAATGGGATTTGTCTATTTGAGTGACAATAGAAAATCATCAAGAGTCAACACTATTGTAATATCATAACATAATTTCAAAGGGTATAACTGATATGTATGACATTAAAATCCTATAAAATGTTTCAAATCCATATTTCTTATTTGGATTCATCAGAAGCTGATATATACTTAAAATACACTATATAATTGACAACAAGTGTCTACTTTTATAGTAGACCAATTCTATTGTCCTATAAATCTTGATATATTCCTATCATGGTCAATATATGTAAAAAATATGGTATATTACATAACATTTCATACATGATTGATCCCACTATTACAACATTTAATATAATAATTATTCTCTTTTTCTCCTAATGTGGATGAGGGCCTGTTTCCAATAAAATATGTATACCATGTGATTCCGGAACTAATCCCCTCATGGATTGTTCTTTTTTAAATCTCTTTAGTATCTAGTCAAGGCATGTACTTTGAAATTTTCCACACATTCTCTTGGATATATCATAAATGAACCTGATCCCTAGAATATTGATTACTTGACGTCATTCCTTAATGGAGAAACATGTTTTTTATTCAATTATTAAAAGACTATAATACTGGTATGTCATTTATAATAAGTAATATTTTATAGAAATTTTCTACTATGATAATAAACTCATTCTTCTAAATCACTTTTAAATAAAAGTCTCTCAATCATTATAAGTGAAGAAAAATAATAATATCATCATCAAATTGAATGTTCCATGACCTCAATTCTTACTTCAGTCCATAAATGGATCTCTACAACATGAAAATATTTTTTGGAATCACATAGAGATAGAAACCCTTCTGGTTCTATCATGTACAGATTTTCATAAGGATTCCCATTAAGGAAGGATATTTTGACATAACTTACAAAGTTTCATATTCATTATAAGATGATATAGAATGTAATATTTTTATGAATTCAAATAAGAAAACTACTGTAAAATTTTCACCATAGTAAATTAATTAACATATTTTAATCCCTTTATCCACTATACCAACTTTTTAGGTACTTAATCTACCTTACATTTCTAGATTTTTTTTTAAATAACCATTTCCACCGAATACGCAATACATCAACTCGAGGATTGTCTATAACACAATCCATATTCTGATACATGGAATACATCTTAGAATTCATGGTAACGTTCCATCATATTGTTTCATGCATTTCTACTACCTATCTATACTATAGAGGTTCATTATTGTTAACATATAATGAGTTAACGTATTTAGTAACTAAAAAATCATATCTCTCAGGTTCTCTTACCACTATGGTGCTCCTATGTAGTACTTTTACGTCATGAACAACTTCCTCCATGTTGACCTATAAATATGATCTTGGTCCATTTCATGTGTATCGTGAGCATAAAATTCATCAAATTAAATATTTAACCCACTACCCTAATTGATTATATTCTCCCTATAATGAAATAGTTCTTGTCCGGTGATAATCACTTTCTTTCATGAGCTGTTTTAAAGATAACATCATTTTGTTTCCTTAGGATACAATATAGAGATACACTATGTTCCCCGATGTGCTAATTTATTTCCCTAGAAGTCCATAAAAACTCCTTGCAACCTCATATATGTGTATTTGATAGAAATGGGTTCATTATACTCCATAACATGAAGGTAATTGAATTTTATTCTTCAGTTGGTACTTAATTTTTTAAATATATCATAGTTTTTTAAGAATATCCCTAAAATGATAATAGAATATCTATATGAATCATCATCAACATTACCTTTTCAAGATAGGTATGGTTACTCATTTCACTAAAATAGTTCCACTGTGGTTTGTAAGGTTGTGAAGGTTGAGAAATAATTCCAAAAATTTATATAAATTTCATAAACTATTTTTTAAGATATTCACCACAATAGTTTGATCAAATCTTATATATCTTCTCTCTATGTTGACTATCTACCTGATTCATGAATTATTTGAATTTCACATAGGAATATATTTTAATCCTCTTAATTAATACAAAGACATATAAACTCAGGTCATCAATAAATTTTATGATGTAGGAATACCCACCACACTACTATAAAAATAGACTTTATCAGTGCTCAAAATATGCTTTAAAGGCGCTAAAAAACGCTGTAAAGCTCAAAAGACATAATGGGGAGGGGTCCCCTTTATCAGTGCAATAAACTCACAGATAATGGTATCATTTATCAGTGATTTTATAGTGCTGAAAAAGGAATAATTTATCAGTGATTATTTAGCGCTGATAAATTCCCTACCTGCTGTAAGATAAAATTTTGCAGCAGCACGCCCAAACTAGATATGAAAAAAACTCAGCATATCAACAAGTATAACCATACATAATTAATACATAATTCATAAGACAATTACATAAATTATACATATACAACAAGTACACCCATACACCATTAACATATAATTCATATGTTAGTTAAATACATAAAGAATTCAATTGATAATTCAGGGGGTTGGGGTCTATTTAGGGGTTTTGGGTGGATATCCAAGTAGGGTAGGGGGTGTCCAGGGGGAGGGGGTCTATCCATGGTAGTTTATAGGGGGTGGGGTGGTGTCCATGGGGTTGTAGGGGATTTCCAGGGGTGGGGGTATCTAGGGGTGGGGTTGCGGGTGTCCAGGAAGTGGGGTTGTGTCAAGGGGGTGGGGTTGTTGTCCATGGGGTGGGGATGTCTAGGGGTGGGGGTGTTGAGGTGGTAGGGGGTGTCTAGGAGGGGTGGGGGTGTCTAGGGGGTGGGGTCGTCCAGGGGGTGTGGGTGTTCAGGGTGGTGGTGGGGCTATCCATGGGGGTTTACAGGGGGTGGAGTGGTATCCTGGGGGTGGGATGGTGTCCAGGGGGTGGGACATTAATGGTTTTAATGGAATGAATTTCATGGATTTTAAGATCATTGGTATTTTTAAAATATTTTTAGTATCTTTTTTATTTCAATAGTATGTGTTTCTTTAGGAAAAATTGAATGCTTTTGCTGTGATGGTAAGAAGGGGGTTTTCCATACGTCAGTGGTTGTTTTCACCTAAAATTCTGTCCATTTTAAACAAAAGAGACACTTTGAGTTTTACCAGCCACATCGTGCCTCCAATTAAGGTGGTGTTGAATCATACACATCAAAAATGACCCATGTATCATTCTCTTAAAGTATCAACACAATAAGAATGTGTTTGTTTGGATTTCCTCATGTCATCTGTTTTCTCACTTAAAATTATGTCTATTTTAAACAATAGTGAAACTATGTGTGATATCGGCCACACCATGGCACAAATTGAGGAATATTTGACTTTTAAATGTCACATATTACCCATGGATCGTTCTCATAATGTATCAACACCATCCGAATGCGTTTGGTCTGGTTTCCATACACCAGCTGTTGTTTTCACTTAAAATTCTTCCCATTTTGAACAAAAGAGAGACACTTTGAGTGATACCGGCCACATAGTGCCTCAAATTGAGGCGGGGTTGACTCACACACATCAACTTTGAGTGATACCAGCTACACCATGCCTTATATTGAGGCTGGGTTGACTCAAAAACATTAATAATTACCCATTGATCGTTCCCCTGAAGTATCAACAAAATCCAAATGTGTTTAGTGATATTTCTGTTTGTCAGTTGTTGTCTTCACATAAAATTCTGTCCATTTTAAACAAAAGAGAGACACTATGAGTGATACCGGCCACACCATGCCTCGGATTGAGGAGGGGTTAACTTGTAGACATCACACATGACCCATGGATCTCTCTCGTAGAGTATCAACATAATTTTAATGTGTTTGGTCAATTTTCTGTATGTCATTTGTTGTTTTCACTTAAAATTTAGTACATTTTAAACAAAAGAGATACATATTGTGGTATACCGGCCACACCATGCCTCAGATTGAGAAACATTTGAGTCATACAAATCATACATGACCCATGGGTCGTTTTCCTAATGTATCAACACAATCCAAATGCTTTTGTTTAGTTTTACGTATGCCAATTGTTGTTTTAACTTGAAATTTAGTCCATTTTAAACAAAAGGGAGACACATTGAGTGATACTGGCCACACTATTCCTCATATTGAGGTGTATTTGATTTGTTCACATCCAAAATTACCACAAATAATTCTACTAAAGTATCAAAATTGTACGAAATCATTTTGTCAAATTTCCGTATGTGAGTTGTTGTTTACACTTTAAATTCCGTCCATTTTAAACAAAAGAGAGACACTTTGAGTGATACCGGCCACACCATGCCTCAGAAAAAGGCAATATTGACACGTACACATCATAAATGACCCATGTATCGTTCATCTAATGTATTAACACAATATGAACGCATTTAATGAGAATTCCATACATCAGTTGTTGTTTTCACATGAAATGTTTTCCATTTTAAGCAAAAGAGAGACACATAGAGTGATACCAGTCACACTATGCCTCATATTGTGGTGGGGTTGACATGTACACATCAAAAATAACCCATTTATCATTCTCCTAATGTATCAACACAATAAAAATGTGTTTCGTTAGTTTTTCGTATGTCATTTGTTGTTTTCACTGAAAATTATGTCCATTTTAAACAGAAGACAGGAACATGGATTGATATCGGCCATACCATCCCTCATATTGATGCAGGGGTTGATTCGTACATGTCACACATGACCCAAGTATCATTCTCCAAATTTATCACCACAATAAAAATGATATTGGTCAGATGTGATGGTATTTTGGTGATTTTATTAGTTTTTCTAATCCAAATCCCAAAAAAAATGTGGTTTATCATTCATGCATGTTGCTGGTGAATTTCATCTGCTATAATGGAAAAATGAATAATTGGAGAAAGTATGTCTTATTTAATAACAAGTACTATTTTCCTATGAACATTTACATACAATAATGTTTCATCTTTTGATCTCTTTAACCCCTCTCAAAAATGGCCACCAATTGTAAATGTCCCCAAGTCAGATCTTCATGTTATTTTTGTACAATCATCTATAAGTTATGAAGCCCACTCATTTATGATCAAGTCTATACCACCTTGTGAATATAAGGATTTTCGACAGCCAGTGTAGTACTGCAAAATATATAAATAAATAATTGATAAATATTTAAAATGAAATGATAGTTATTTTTTAAAATACCTCTTTAGGGATTCCATTTTGTTGATGGAAAATGATATCTCTCCTAAATTTACGAACATAATAACCACAATCATTATAGTTTGTTCTATTTAGGTAATGAAAAAAAATTATCATTTGGAGAATAAGTAACTTGTTTTGATATGTGTTTGGATAGTAAAATTTTATCATATATACCCTGATATTTTTTAAAACGTAGTACATTCTTGCCTCCTTATGTGTATCCCCTATCCTCATTCCTTTTTTAGATGATATTGATACACCAGCACATCATAATAGAATCCACATTAAAAATAATATAAATTGTATGACTTGATGTTTAGACCTAAAATGTAGGATGTAGTGTATTACAAAGTCACAAACATCATCATGTGTGGTTAGTTTGTTGGATATACTTTCATTGAATCCTGAAAATAAATATTTGGAGTATCAAATTTCACCGAAATTACAATCCAATTATGCCTAAAAACATAGAATGGAATAAGTAATAAAAGAAGTGAAAATATAAGTGATATGCTTTAATCGTAGAGTTTTACCCCTACATGGTTGGCATTAGGAAGAGTCTGTCATCCGTAATCTTGCTTTACGATAGGGGTATGTTGGTTTTGATGCATGTTCATTATTTTTAGTACTGAGTTGTTGTTTCATAAATGAAATATTAACAATAAATGTGATGAATATACATATCCTCAAAAAACTTATTTTTAGCCACAATGTACCTCAAACCTCTAATCCCCACGGCGGCAAATAAATGCAACCCATGCTTCTTGGGATATCAGGTGAGCATTGACAAAGAGTGGGTGCGTGTTTCATTTACCTTTGGAATCTTTCAGGTGAAATTTTGTTAAAATAGTAAAAAAACCTCGATGAATCCATCCTGCAAGCCTTGGTACATAATTATTGTGTGAATCATCTACTATGAATGTACTCTGCAAGAGATTGAGAAGTGTAAGACAATATTTCATTATTTTATTTTCTAGTAAATTATAGAAATATTATCTTAGTGTTACCATAATTTCTTCCCAGATAAAAGCCTTTATCCCGGACACAACATGGTTCCATGAATCTATGTCAATCGGTATGCATTGGTGAGTTACAATTCCAATGTAACTGCTAAACATAACTTTGTTGGGATTCACAAGAAATGGTAGCAAAGACATGTGTAGATGTTTGTTGGACCTCAACACTAGGAGCAGCAACATGTTCATAAACATGTTGTTACTCTAAACTATGAAAAGTAGCTGCAGTAGTAGCAGCAGCTTGAGATACTTTTTTAGCCTCGATGTTTGGAGCACCAGAACATGAAGAAGTCATTATCTAAAAAAGTGGTTGAACAGTTAATTTAGATTTCATAAATTCATTAATGATAATATAATAACATGAGATAACAAGATCTATATTACACACAAAATATAACATGTTTATTTAACTCTATTTCTTTTTTTTAAAGGATGAAGGGATTTGACACCTCTGTTGATTATCCAATTCCCAT
Source organism: Viscum album (assembly GCA_963277665.1). Classification (NCBI taxonomy): domain Eukaryota; kingdom Viridiplantae; phylum Streptophyta; class Magnoliopsida; order Santalales; family Viscaceae; genus Viscum; species Viscum album. The sequence continues at coordinate 809,269,269 of OY728122.1, read as the reverse complement.
CACTGTGGTCTCCTCTAACATACAAAACATCATCTACAATGGGACCACTACTAAATGATTAGGACGTACCACTAAAATAATCATCCTCAAATGAATATTCTATGGAACCTTCAATATTTTTTGATGATAACAGAATAATCGACCTCTTTCGGTTTTCATGAACTGGAACATAAAATACTTGTACTTATTGTGAGGTCATTATAAACTATTCGTCTAGGGACCCTTCTTTACTAAAATAAACATTCACAAATCCCAATTTGTCTCTTTTCACACCATTGTAGTTATCAACCCATTTTTTTTTGAAAAATCCGCAATTGGAATGTCGAATAATCCAACTCCCATATTTTTTTGATAACTCCAAAGTATGACATAATCACATAAATTGGATTTCAATCCTTACCACCAGAAACATGCATCACATCATCCATAAGTGTAACTCTACTATATCGCATGGTACTATTTTGATCATGTTCATCTATATGGAATGAATAAAAATTAATTACAAAACCATTGTAAGATATTACATACACACTGGGTCTGACGGCTATCCATCAAAGTCGTTCTGAAATTGAATTCAGATTTTCAGCTAACTATTTAAAAATATGTTCCTGAAACCAGACTATAAACTAGTGATTATGTGTATTTGATCTCCATTTTTCAGGCCTTATTGGATTCAACCACTTAAGAATTTATTTTTGGGTTTCAATATATGGAGAAACCTCTTAACAGTTATGAAAAACACAATGGTGGGTCTGCTCCCGATCTGTAATATTGATTGTCGCAACATCTCTACTTGAAATTACCTCAACCTCAATGCTTCTTGTGTGGTGAGATTTCGGGAAAAAAATTATTTCTTCATAAGATAAGTATTTGGTAAATAATTCAATAGATTCCTCAACAATATATATCTCCCAAATACAACCCTCCAACCGACTTCGATTTTTGACATACCCTTTCAAAATCATCACATACCATTCAACTGGGTACATCCATATATAGTGCACAGGACCACAAACTAGAATCTCTCACAGTAAGGGAACCATCAAATGAACTACCATACTAAAGAATAATGGTGTGAAAAACATTTCTAATTCACATAATATGATGAAAATTTCACTTTCCACCACTAGAAATTTTTCCAGGTCTAAAACTTTGTTGCATATATCTTTGACAAAGAACCAAATTTTGGTTAATGAATGACGAACATTCATGGAAAAATGAAACAAAAAGATATAGGAATTAAACATTACATCAAAACATAGTAGTCAATTGATTTCAAACCATTTAACATAAAATCATTCATTGACACAATGTTCTTGATATTTGACGAATACCTGTCTGGAACCATTATAACATTGAATATGATGTAAAACTGATATCTCTCCTCCCTGGAAAGAGTGTAAGCAGCTGAAGGAAAAAATATTTAATTTTCAACCTTCAAAAGAGCCAACACTTCTTGTATTCCCATGTCAACCATGTACAAACATACCATAATTCCATCATTTGTTTTTTCAGGGGCATATAGCAACGTTCTGATAACAATGTCAGATACATTTTCTTCCACATTCATCACATCAAGAAAATGTTTGACGTACAGACAATTCCATTATGCTAATTAAAAAAACGGATCTCTTTTTTCAAACTATTTTCATATGGATTTTTTAAAATGGTTTAAGAAAAATAGTGTTCACATATTTTTCTTTCTCAAATAGATGATCACTTATTAGTGGAGACGGTTTAGTGTGTTGTTCTGAACATTAATGGAATTATGTCGTCCATGATTTGTACTTATGTCGACGAGGTATAAATCTACAATGTCCTAGAAACACCATTTTGGATGAATGTTTCAACCTAATTTATAATGTATCTTCTTTGCACATGGGAAACCATTGAGTTTCTTTTAAGTCTATAGCCTGGAAAATTTCCATAAGAAGGGAAATCATTTGTCGTCCTATAAAACATCACTGTCAATGTGAATTATTCACTTTTATAATCATCATACCACAAAACACCTGAATCACAAAATAAATTCAAATCCACAATCAAAGGAGGCAAATAAACATTAATATCATTACCTGGTCGTTTTTGTCCTGATATAAGCATAGATAACATGATGAATTACAATTTTATGCATAACTAGGGTGGAAAGTTGTAATTTTTCCTACATAACAAGCCATGTAAAATGAGTGATAGTTTGAAAACCAAACGAATTCACTCCATCTGTAGATAATGCATGATGATGGACTCTCTTCTCATTCCCAAATTCAGGATACTCATGATCAATTATCTTCCATGGAGGAGATTCGGTCGGGTGATGAATTTCCCAACTTTATTTTTTTCTCTGTATGCCACATCAATTGTCTTGAAGTTTCTTTACTTCCTTATAGATGCATAAACCATGGAATGATCGGAAAGAACCATACAACATTCATAGGAATTGATTCATCATTCTAGTATCAGGACGCACCAAAATTTGGCATTCATAAAGTGACATGTTCTCCTTGTGGAACAATATACATTCTTTCGAGCTAGAATGTAGTCTTTTAGAAATCATACCAATTGAGTGTAACATTCATTTAGCCTCATATATCTGGCTTGGGAGCTCATTATATTTCGGTGGAATGTTATTCAAGAGAGCATGTTGTTTCATAAAACTATCATCACTCCATCCATTTCCTACATTCAATTTATACAACTTCATTACAACTGACAATGCTCTATATTTAGTACAACCTACATAAATGGAATCTTTTTACTACTCATTAACATCTCAAAAAAATTTGGGCAATCACTGAGTTCATCTTAAACAATATGTGTCATTTAATCAATACAATATTCATCATCATTGGAATTTATAATCACATCCTCCTTATGTATTTCGTTATTATCCATATTTGTAATCATTGATGATCCATTCAACGTAGTTTTATCCCATCCAGTATATACATTTTATTTTTCTCTGTGTTTATTCCAACATTTATAAATATGATCTATTCTGTGACATATCAAATGTTCTTCCAACTTTTCTAGAGTAATTAGTGTAGAATAACAAAAACATAAACATGAACAAAGGATTTCTGAAGGATATATTATGTGATCCTTTTAAAACTTGGTGAACTCATTCAATCCATTCTCATACTCTATTTTCAAATGATTAGCATACATCCAATAATTATTCATCTCCATACTATTTGAATCTCAAATATTATTATTTATAATTCGAATACAAAAAATATGTATTCCATATACAATAGAAGATAACCACTAATAAAAATTGAGATTAATATAGCCTAACCATTTCAAATAAATATTTGGAAATCAAAAGAACTAGGTTAGACCCCCTCCCCCATCAAAATCAACACACTTTCCCACCTGCTAACAAATACTGCTATCACCCACCACCCTTATAGAAAAACATTCAATATCATTTTAACCACCCATACCAGACACCTCATTCATAATAAAATAATCACATTAAAAATCCGAAAACTACTGACCAAAAACAAATAAAATGAAAACAAGGATAAAATATGGATGAGAAAACTAAAATATTAGATACACATGGAAACACCAAGGGGTTCGTGAGGTGGACCAATAACCAATGTTTATCCAAAATTACTATGGAGTATCATAGGTTTTTTTGCACAAATTAACATAAGAAAGAGATAATTGAGTCTATTGAACATAAATTCTATCGTAAACATCTAAAATATATGAAACATCTCTCCCTCACCTTCCCCAAACATGTAACTAATATCCACAGACATGTCTTGCATCTATTCTATAAAAAAGCGCATTCCCATAAAAAGGTATAAACAACAACCCCTTAGTGTTGAAAAACTCACACATGAGTTAGGAGGACCACATTGACCATCCCTATCCAAAACTCAAACATCCTATCAATCCTCCTCTCACTAACTATTAATACCTTACATAATTTTAAAACCTACCATAAATAAATTATTTCCCAAAATCATGACCTTTAGATAAGAAAAATTACCATCTATTTAGGTAAAATAGAAATATTCTTCCTTTTTTCTTATGAATAATTAAATTTGGACAAACAAACTATCCAACTCAATAAAATTCATATTTTCATAGTAATTTGAATATAAAGAGTGATAAATAATTCCATTGAAAATAATTCAATAGAATATTTTAGTATTAATTGAATGAGGGTATTGGTTAATAAAGGACTGAGGTCAATAATTCGAGATATAATCATGCCTAAAATCTCAAACCAAACTAACCACAACCTAAAATTTTATCAATTAAAACATGAACAACTGACTAAATAAAAATACATAATAATGAATATTACCATAAGATCCCAATGAAATGAATGTGAATGAGCATAAAAATCACTAAATATCAAACATGAGAAGTCAATAATCTAACCTCATTGAAATAAATCCCAAATAGTTGATGTAGGGTTCACATGGAGTAGGGTCCAGTGGGGAGGAGGAGAAGTAGGGTTCGCGGGGAGGAGGATCCGCATAAGGGGTTCAAGGGGGAGGATAATGAGTTGGGCTAGCGATAGTGTAGTATGGTAGCAGTGGCAGAGAAGGGTTATCAGATAAGTAGACCACTGGCGGCATAGAAGCGGTCGATAAAGAGAAGATTGTGGGGAGGGATGGCAGTTGCTGGAGGGGTATAGTTTCGTGAGAGATTGAGGCTACGAAAAACAGAGGGTACTGTGCACCCTATTTTATAAAAAGAGACTATGGTTTTATCACTGATAAAGGTAAATATTTATCAGCGTTTTTAATTATTGCTGATAAGGTCTAACCTTTATCAGAGCTTTTTTCAAAGCACTCATAAAAGGTGGTCTTTCTTTGGAAATTTTTTTAGTAGTCCCACTTGATTCTAATAGAAATTGTCTACACACATTGGTATATACCATTCCATGAATCATTTTATCTCTTTCAATGTTTCCAATAAATGGTGGTACGGTCATTTTTTCTTTGAAAAAAATGAAATCATTCATGTGGTATAAGTGAAAAAGGGTTAAATAAATATCTTGATAGATATTTGACAAATTATTCTTTCTTACATTACCAATATTGTGATTCCATAGCTGGGTGTCATTCGATTCATGCAGGCATGATTCATTATCAATTTTAATTACGTGGATTTCATAATTTATTATATAAAGGCCATTTCATAATTTTGACGTAAAAAAACATAAATTCTCTTTATATAGTAAATAAATTATATTTCCCAATTTAAAAATAAAACGATATGTATATAAGGACAATAAAATTATGTTTTTTTGTAATAATTGGTACAAAACAAAAATCTAGTAAAAAATATGATTCCAAATGGAAATAAAAGTTGGTTGTATTCATTGAATATACAAACCAACCTCACTCCAATGTTCACTCAAAAATCTACATCTCCTCTAGAAATCAACCATAATCTACTTAGTTCATGTATTTGGATACACATTTCATATTCACATTATGAATTAAATACCTAATGTGTAGATACTTAAATATTAGACTCGATAATAGATATAATTTTATCTTACCCTTACATCTGGGTGTAATTCCTCTTTTAGTGACCTTTCTTACCATATGCAAAACATACTACATTCTTTTCTTTTTCCTGCCTCTATATCATCCTTTTCATGGAAGAATAGTTATTAGCAGAGTTCGAATTGTTATGAGTCTTTGGACCCTATTCTATTGTATTACATTTTCATTCATAATAAGTACTGCAAGTGTGTAATTCTTCATGTACTTGTCCACTTTAAGAATCCTAGTATGAAATTATGAAATAATATTATCATTATTAATCAAATTATAAATTAAAATAAAACTACATATAGTCTTGGGTATTGACGAAACTATAAGATCTATGCATAGCTCATCTAGGAATTCAATCCCTATGATTTCTAAGAACCCATTTTCACCATTAATATCAACCACATGATTCCCATATAGGTTCAAATAACCAAGATTCATTATAAAAAATGCATTGGAGATCTTATGTCTCTTTTTTCCTCAACTCCTCTTGATAGATACCACACAGGTGAGACATCATTTTATATAAATCCATGTAATCATGTTTCATTAGAATCTCATTGGTTTTAGATGATAGCTTGAAACAGTGATGATCTCAATCATCATTCAAATGTTCATCATAGAGAGACAACTCTTCCTCAAAGTCCACTTTAACATGTGCTTTAGGAATATTTTCTCCAAGAACATTCAATTTCCTTTAATTGTGTATGTTATTTTTCCACTCATGGAAATTTGTGCCTCTAACAAATTTTTCCCTCTCATGTATGAATCATAATGATATTTTTGAAGTAATTTTTTATTCTCAGTTCTCAAAAATAAAATATAATAATTTTAGTATATTATATGATTAAATTAGAAAAAAAATATATTATATTTATTAATATCCCACTAATATATCAAAACCCAATACCCATAATTTTAACTTTAGAATATCCTATTTCACAGTCATTATAGTGGTTAGGAACCATATTCACCTTTTCATCACCCTAATATTGTCTAGTCAAAAAGTTTAAAGGGTTTTATGTAGGCATTCCAAATCCCAACTATATTATCCCAGTGTTCCTTGATATATTGAGTGGAATCCCCAATCCTAAAATCATTACATTAGATTACCTCAAATATTTCCTCTTAGGTATACAGACTCCAACTTTGGTAGTAAATCCTTGATAATAACTAAGTAAATTCAACAAAAAAATATCATGTTGTAATTCCCTAATAAATGAAATCACCGCACAATTTTTTGTTCAGGTACATTAAACTATGTTTCATTTTTAACTTATTTAGTGGAAGGATTTACCAATTGAATATATATATATATATAATTGAGGTATTTCATCTTTATTATTCAATTCCTAATTTTATCCTTATTAATTTCTTTTTAATATTAAGTAGATATAATCACATGATTAACCAAATATTATATAAGAGTTACACATAATCCAATCTATTTTAATTCTATAATTCATTCTTATTAATTCATTAATTCATTCGACAGCAAAAAAATATCCATAATGAAATAACCATGAAACTTGATATAAATAAAATAATAAAGTTTCATGGTCATAAGTTTTTTATAATATATAATTAATATAGTGATGGATAAATAAACTGTCGACCTATGGGGAAAATACCTTGAACCATTTTATGGTTTGTGTTATTTTTTCCCACTTTTCCACCTATATATCTCTCTTATATTGGTTTCAAATCAACTCCAATCATAGATCAACTCTACTAGTTTCAGATCTCTATTAATTACAATTGAATTTACTCACATGAATGTGAGTGGATCCAAAGGATTGGTTGATGAGTTTATATAAAAGAAACCATGGGCTCATAAGACCTTACAAAATTATAAGAGGGATTACACATAGGCCATCAATTTGAAATAATAATATTATAAAAGAAACCAATCAAATACAAGGTATGGTGTATTCTAATGATCATCCGCACACATGCAAAGGATTATGAAATTACTGAAATAGAATTCAATTCCAATCATTCTTATTTAGGATAAACCACACTCAAATAAATTAATTATATTCATTAATTAATCAATTATTTTATCTTACCCCTCATCCAATAATTCATTATATTCTCATCCGATATAATTTTATTCAAATTAAATTATTTTTTAAAATTTATCTATTTACAAAAAATGTACCTTGGAGGAAACATGGTTAGTACCCATCCATACTACCCAATTTGTATTATCTTTATATGTTGTTTACTCATGTGACCCATATAAAATGTAACTTATCACATAATTCCATGTTGTGTACTTGAAACATAATGAACACATAGAACACATGGTATTTATATGTCATGTTGTGTTTCTAATGTGTATTGAGTAATAATTGTATTATGAGTTATACGTGATAATAAGTTCTGAACATTACACCAAAGATAATTAGATATATATATATATATATATATAACCCGTGTAATGGTATGTATTGTAAACTATATGTTCACATGGGAAACATGTTGATATTGTTTAAATAGTATAATAAATTTATTTTTAAATTTATGTTTTTTTGGAAATGTACATAGAATGTGTAATACAACTACCCATCATGTATTATTCTCACCATCTATATGTGGAACACACCTTGGGACACTTCATGTAATAATGTTATGTAAAATTGTTTAGTAAATGGTGTGTACATGAGATATATGGTTTTTTATCAACATTGTATGGTCACTACACATGTAGTCCATGTACAGAAATACAGAATCAGTCATTGACTAATGGACCTCATGTTGTGTATGAATGTTACCCAATGTGTAATCTGACTAACCATGTGTTAGGACAGTCTAGTCAATAGGTTTTGTATTTAAAAACACACTACATGAAATAAATTAATATAGAAAATTTTAAATTAGATTAAATTTGGGGTGAATTAAACATAGGAACACGGCCTGTACATTTTGTTCACACAACATGTACCCTTATGTTGTCCAACCAGACTCTTGACACCACTGGATGAGATATCCAAAAAATTAATATAATTATTTGATTTTACAATATTTATTAGAACAAAGAGAAATAAGATTATATATCATGATAAATATCAAAGTATGATCTATCTATAATTGAAAACTGAAACCATGTTCATAAATCAATTGATGATTTTATATTATGATATATAATTATATGAACCACTCTGATACGACATGTAGGATCCAAACAAAGTAGAAGCACTAGTTTGGGTATTCCCACCTCATCTATTTTTAAAAATAGAGGATTAATCCAAAAATTATGGTTTCATAAAAAACATGTTCAATGTAATAAAATAAAATTATTATTGGTGATTGATAACACCATAACCAAGAACATTATCATCACATATTTTTTATAATTAATTTAATAAATTGAATAATTTACTTAGGAGAAATGTTTTTTAGCTTTGATGGATCTGGTCATAGCTCTATGTTGTTCTATCATGTCATTGATGGTATAAAGTGTAGATTTTGTCTAATGGTGATCCATAAGTGTCTCAAGAATATCTGGATGTCATCATAGGAGTCTATTGGTGCTAGAAAGGAATATATTAATTCTTGAATTTTTCATATTTGATCAACATATTAATTACTTGAATAATGATTCCATTGATCTATATAGACTCAATTGAGGTAGTGTAAGAGGATCCCACTCTATTCTTGAGAGCATTATTTTATATGGATCACTATAGGTATTCAAAACAATTCCCTTCTTGTTTCGTTGTGTACATAAAATAATGTGTCTTCACTAAATAAGACAATATAATTACTTTCATATACCACGATGGGTAGAAAATAATAATTTCCCATGTTCTCATTTTGTCTTTCCTTATTCTAATTGAACCAGATTTTAGTCATAATAAAATTATAATTATTTCTTAACATGTAAGAAAATAAAAAATTAAATTAAATATTATTTATTCACATATTAATCAATATATATTATTTCACACCTAACCATTAAAATTATTATTGTATTCTTGTATAATATTTATAAGTCCTCAAATGATTTTTTTTATTTAATAAATAAAAATCCCCTCGATAATTTCTAATAAATAAAAAAATATTATATTTAATAAATTCAAAATATTTTTTTATTAAATATTTCTCTTGTAAAATATTATCTTGAATATGTGGTGACTGAATATATGTGATATAAAACATTAATAAATATTAAATTGTGTGTAGGAATAATATTTATTCATTTTTTAATTAATAGGTAATATGATTATTTAACTGAGCTTCTAGATATACTTATTTTGTGATCCTCTAGTATTCTTTCTCATTGGCATTAGAAGAAATATCCCGAAGTCCAAGGTTAGCATCTATAAACATGTCAAGGTACCTACAAATAAAAAAAACGTAATGTCACAATAACATGAAACAACTATGGATGCATACTACATAATGTAATATCTCTATCAAAATTTCTCTAATCAAGACTTTTTTGTGAAGGTGTCATCAACTTGTGTTTTCAATGTCTCTTTCTTTTAATTTTATGAAATTTAACATTCCTTGCGAACACATGGGGAAGGATTTATTTAGAATATATTATTTCGATAAAACGATGTATGATATCAATATTCATTAAATAATGGAATTGGTAAAATTTGTTCCCATATTATACATTAATGAAATATTACTCCTGATGTACCAAACGTAACCTACATTGCTGCAAACATATATATATCATCATGTTTTTCAACAATACATCAAATTATGTGACTTATAAAAGACATTAATTATTTTCTTAATGTCTATGTATCAATATAAACATCCATGATAGGAACATCCAATGACTCATATAAATATTGATTTCTTACTAGCAGGTCTCATTCTCATAATTTTATACCCTGGATTTTACTAAGGGTTTACACTATGAGAAGGTGCTTCGATGTCCTAAGAGTGTCAACCCATGACAACCAATATCATTTTTGTCCCTAAAATGATTTCATATAGTTGTAGAAAAAATATTAAAGAATGTTTTCATGTCACTTCTAGATTTTCATTATAGAAGGGACCTACTATGACCTCTCTATATGAAAACAACTCTAAGATCATTACAACATACTATGTCACATAGAAGAACATTCATGATGTGACAAGGATTTATTAATATTTAAATATATTGAATATTATTTATCATAAAGTATACGGAATTTGGTTATATCCCACCAACTTTATCAAATAGCCAATTGTGAAGGGATTTCATCACAAATTTCCAATGTAAAGAGCCCGAATTATCATGGAATTTTTTTATACAAGGGAATTTTTGGAGTCCATATTTTCTGACGGTGCTTCATTATGATGCCCGGTGTGCCCGGAAAAAATTTCTGATGTTTTGTTAAGCTTTAATTAACCTGCGTATGCAGTTTTCCTGAAAAAGTGGAATAACATTTAAATAGTTACTTGGATCATAAATCCAAGAGAATTGGTGCGCTCAGGATGGCGATTTTACCCTAGGGGTGACTTAAGTATAGTCGGCGCGGGTCTCCGGTGAGAAAACCCAAAAATGAAAAAATCGTATATATAATAATTACATAATTTATTTTATTTTTAAAATTCTTATATATAACAAAATGTAACTCAGATTAATAATCTGATACCACAGATGAAATCTTGAGGGTATTCTTTCTTTATGAAGATACTAACATGAGTTGGCGAGGGCCACTAGAGAATGTTAGTTTTTGGTCGCAAATAAAATAATTAAGTGACAATTATATTATTGTAAAATTTATAACGTTAAAACGGTAACTCATATTGGAAATATGAGGGTAACGTTGGGTTCTTTGAGGTGTGTTCCACCTAGGCATAGCCTAACCTCCAATAAAGTGGGTTGAGGGTGACTGATAATAATTTCCTGAACTTTTTTTTGGGAACGTTCATTAAACGTGCGAGCGGAATTTTATAACTTTTGATCTAGTGCTTGAAACTAAATTCCGAGGGAACCGTTGAACTCGTTACGTCAGTAATTATTTAGTGAGTCCTTCACCACAGTTGCGTTCTAATGAGTTTGGAAGTTAGTGTTCGGGGTTTTTAAAATTTAGTTGGATAAAAATAATGTGTAAAATTTATTTGTATTGTGGTGGTTAAAACCTCCAAGTGGAGGTTGGGGGTGGGGGCCACTGCATCGTAACCTCCCATGAGAGGTTACGGTGGTGGGGCTCACCCGCACATAACCTACCTTGGTAGGATTTATTAGTGGAGCCCACAAAAGTTCTGTAACTCTTCTAAACCCCAATTTATGTTGGTTAAACTCTACACCTTCCCTCAATACATTAATGTGCCAACTCTCACAATTAATTAATTAAACCATTTAATTAATTAATTGGATACTTTTTAAATTCATTTGAATATATTATTCCACCATTATAATATGTGATATATTATTATGGTGGGGTGGTTGGCATTATCCTTATTGGGACAATTAAGGAGAAGAAGAGCCTTTGGGAGAATTGAGGGGACTACATCCTCTCAACGAAGAGCGCGAAGAATGCCCGTCGCCAACGAAGAATGACGAACACCCTTCTCTATCTTTGACCAATCCTAAGGAGCAGGAGTCGACTACGAAGAATGACAATGACGCTTCTTCCTCGGTCTCCTACCCCAAAGGCTTACCAACGTCAACTAAACGACACCTCCTTTACCACGACTTCGTCAATGAACAATCATCAAGAAAAGTGGGGGTTTTGTTCTAGCAGAATATCCTATTCTTTTTCTCTTCTTTGGATTGAAAAATATTTGATGCACGGTTTTAAAAACATTTTAAGAACATCTCTTTCAATATAGTTGAGATAATTGTTATCACTTTAAACGCTGAGGATGTGGGCCGACCTAACACAACCTGAGATCCTCTGTCAATTTCTTCTCTTTTGTGGAGTTCTATATAAATGTGTTGAGGCGATGATGAAGAACACAGCAACGATGACGGGGCACTACCTACGGCCTCCGCGAATCACGCCACCCCAGTGGTGCACCAATGATCCCGGCCAAACATCTCTGTCGGAGCAGCGCACAACCCACCTACTCGCGGCGTCCCCAGCGCTCCACCCAAACCCCACCGGCGTGCTGCCTGGCGCCCGCGCGCCGCACTGGCGTGCTGCCTGGGGCCCCAGAACCCTGTCGACAGCCTACCCGGTGCACCTGTGTCCTGCCAGCGGACTGACCGGCCCCTACCGGTGGCATTCCCGACACCCTGGTGTGCTACCCGGTGCACCCATGCCTAGCCAAGAGCCTGTCCGACACCCCAGAACCCTGTCGGCACCCCCGCGGGCCACTTCTACTGTCTTCCTGGTGCTCCGAAGTGCTGCACGCGCTATAGTGCGCTGCCCCGGCGCACTGCCCGACACCCTGCCCAGTGCACCCGTGGCCTGCCCGGAGTCCCACCAACCTGCCTGTGCCCTGCACGGCCTTCCCATTGGTCTCTTAGATGCCGAATTCTTGAGTCATTCCTTTCGCTGCACTGGATGAACCGGCCCCATCTTTTGGGCCAATGCAGCATGTGTGGCGGCATCCAACCGAACTGCCATTGTAGTCCGCTAGGTCGGGCCCAGTAGACCAGGTCGAAACATAGCGTGATGACTCACCCAACGGGCTGACTCAGACCTAGAAAGTCAGACTAGGTCCACCCAGACTGGGTTGGGCCGAGTCGGTCTGATTGGGTCGGACCAGACCCTAGCCCACTAATGACCCATTGTTTACTTTGGCCATATCTTTGGCACCAGACATCTGTTTCACGAACTGTCAGCGACACTGGTAATATCATTGATAAAAGGTCCCTTTAATGATACCCCATGGGATTTCGGGTTATAGTTGAGATACGGTAGGGTTGGTTCATACAAGAAACCAACCGGGCCACCAGGACAAAAGGTTAATAACTCACAGACCAGGCATCCAATTGACGCATCGTCTATTGCATTGAGACCCATATGATGTTGTTGTCCTTGTGGTACTTCTGAGTGAGATTTAGTGAAACATGGAGTATCATCTTGTTGCTCATGGAACTGACCCTTCCAGAGATAAGCGAGCAGAGTACGGAGAGCTAGTAGCTGGCTGAGACCTGATGGCAGCTTGACCGATTCGATTCGGAGTGACTCAACTAGACTAGTGGGGAGCGTTTCTGTGTGAGGCGGAAGACCCATGGAGGAGGAGTGCTAATATGTGAGGCGGAAAACTCGTGGCACTCGACAGAAGCAATACCTATGAAGGCTATTAGGGGGAGCGCTACTGTTTGAGGCGGTAGACCCCAGGTGGGAAGAATCTCTGTGTGACGTAGCTATCCCACAATACTCTACATGAGGAGTACCTCAGCAGTCTAAGGATAGTGAGTAGTGCCTCAGAGTCGTGACAGGACCACTGTACTCGACAGAGGAGGAGTTCTCCAGCAGTCGTGGTTTCGTGAAAAAAAATACTACTTTGAGCTGAGTCAATGACCTTTGTGTTTTCCCCATGATTGACATGGGTTTCTTGATAACATTGGTATATGTATGGGAATATACCTATGTAATGGTTGTCCGTTAAAATCATACTTTTTGGTTTATCCTTGTTATATTTTGTGACACCTTGATAATCTTTGGGTCCCTATTGAGTATCGTTATACTCACCCCTACATGGGCTATGCCTGCACCTCATTGTGTTGGTTGCAGATGATGGACAACACTAATGGAGGCCGAGAGTGCCAGGATTGGATGGTACCCGGAGTATGACCTTACTACATATCTATACACCGTGGAGTCTGATGGAGGTGGAGTGCTGAGGAGGCCATCTATACCAACCCTTCAGGTAGGAACCCTGGAGGATGAACCAGGAGCTGCTTCCACCTTTCAGCTGTTTGTCCCTTTTTAGTTGTATTTGCATTTAGTTGTATTTGTACTTTACAGTTGGGCTTTAATTCAGGACCCATTTACTTTTAGTACTATTGTTATTCAGTTTTTACTTAGTGTTTTCTTCCTCTTGTACTCTGGTTGTGTGTGTTTACGATTTATAAAGGCAACACCTTCCTAGTTTTAGGGAATTACGCCTTTGGTGCTAGTCTCGAGCCCCTGGCCTATGGAATGTTGGAATGGGGTAGTCACTCTGTGGGCCCTGATGGATGGTTCATGACATCTTATGGCTAAAAATGGTGTTTAAAAAACATTTTTGTGTGATGGGATACATTCTAATTATAAGTAAGTTTCCATATAATATTAAATAATTAGTATTTTTTATCGATTATGAATTCCAAAAAAAATAACTCAAAAAATAATGAAATAAATAGAAAGGATTTAAATAAAATAAAAATGATTAAAAAAATAATAAAACACCTGATAATTTTTTTAAACTGAATATATAAAACAACAGAACTATAAATTTATATCCATTCTCATATTATGTTCATCCAAAGATCGTAATAATTTTTTTACTAAAATTTCTCAACTATTATAGATGTGGTGGATTATATAGAGGAAATGGTGGGGGACATCATCCTTATACCTTGAACAAATCGTTGCATGAACTCCATCATTTTATCAGGTTTATACTCCTACTATCGATGCTACACATCCTCCTCTTCCACTTGGTGTCTATAAATATATTAGTTCTATCTACATAGGCACTATATAACCTTATTTTGTTATTTAAGTGTCTCTTCAAACTCTTCATATTATTAAAAGGACTCAGCACCAATTCCCCTCAAGATAGATGATGACCATGCAACAGCGTTATAATAAAATGTAAGGGTTTATAAATATTTGATATTGTCCACTCAACCATTATCAATATCATACGGAGTCTCCTATATCTAATACTCCTCATCAAATTCTATTATACTATTGTCATATCACTTAGTATCAAATTAACTCTCATCATCTCTATGAGTCGCCATAGCCTCATATGGCATTTTCAAATGAAATTTGAATTTAAAATGGTAATAATATTAATTTCAGATAATTTTTAAAAAAATTAATATAATAAAAATAATCTGACACTGTCAGAAAATTATAATCAATCTACTTAAAGGATCGATATAAATCCTCATAAAACATTAAAATCAAAAACATCAGGACGCATAACTACCTATATGAAGATAAAATTAACATTTAATATTGAAATTACATATAACTTATTATAAAAATTTGTACCCTCTATCATCACTAAATAAAAATATACGACTATGAGATCTATGTGTGATCTCTTGTCACTCCCAGTACTACTGGTCTGATGAAGATATCTTCTAAAAACAATATCCCATCTTGTAGGAGAATAATTCATCCTAAACATGACATTATTTGTAATTAGATATATGATTAAATCATGAATAATAATAAAATTATGGCCCCAAATATCTCTATGGATCTCTTTCTTAGATTATAAAAAAATGATAGAACTCATTTATACAGATATACCCAGACGCATAGATAGAATTTATCATTCTACCATCGATAAGATAACATAAACCCTGAAAATAATTAATAATATAAAATTAAAAATTTAATAAATTTCAAAATAAGATTTATTTATTTATATACCATCCAATTACCAATCATGAAATGATAAAAATCAATAGTAATTTGATCCCATGTCACCAATGGTTTGGAAAAATAATTCCAACAAATCACACACCCTTTAAAATAGTTATATGTGAAAAAATGGGAAAAGGAACAAATAATCTAAATATTAATAGATATATAATATAATAAAAAATAATGATAATACAAAACTGATCTTACCTATTTATGCATGGATTGAAATCAATTAGCAGAAGTCACTCTAGAATATGGTCATGAATCAAAAACCATGTTAGAATAAGATCCCTCCAAGTTGATGTTGAACATAAAGAAAGAAACAGGTCATATGAAAATGTATTAGGCTGATCATAAGGAACTAAAGACCATTTGTGGCTACATAACATCTCATCAAAATCAACACCATGAGTCATATGCATGAAAATAATTTTTCATGTAAATAATTCAATATGAGTATTATATACTACATATGACTATAACCATCATGTAATTGTGTCATTATTCATATTCATACTCATATTACTATTTTATTGTATATATATCATCATCTTCTTCCATAGCATCATCAATTTTTATTGAATCGTTAGCTTTATCATCTGTTACTGTTTCAAATTCATTTATTACATATTCAATAATATCATCACCATCAACCAATAAATATGGGGTATCATTATTAATATTTCTATCTAGTCATGTTAAATATGTATTTGGAGTTGATGCAAGAAAATTTTAAATTTTTTAAACTTCATTAGAACCACATTAACTTGTGATAAATTAATTTTCATGAGATTTTATTTTTATAACAACCCAAAAGATAAATAAAGATATTGAAGTACCACAAAATATTTTGTAAGAAATTTGATATGCTTGGTGATCCATACAAACTAGATCATTTAATCTGAGAAGGATTTTATGTTTAATATCAATGATTCCATGATATAAATAAACTCACAATACACTATCAACATAAAACCAAAAGCATCTGAAAATAGTAAAATAATTCTATATCAAATACCACAACCTATTTTTTACATTAACCATGCCACAAAATTAATCATCATTTTCTCTATAATGAGATCCATTCATGAAAACAACCCTATTAAATGTTTTTTATTCCTCATATTCACATGTAAGAACTCTATAACAATTCACCACATATGAATTATTAGGTTTAACCACTTTTTATGGTGGGTTACTTAATACACATAATTAATTAGAAATTTTATATAAATGTTTTATTAACTAAATAATTTTAAATAAAATTACTAATATAATAAATAATAAATTTATTTCATATTTTCAACCAAAAACATTTGCATTACCAGTCTTTGAAACTTGTATAAAAAATTATGTTGTTAGTATTATTCAAGAGAAGCTTGTTTAATTTGTAAAAACTATTTCTTGAAATTTGAATCATATATTCTATAAAGAAAAATATAATAATTTAAAAAAATATATTTAGAATAATTTAAATTTGTACTCACGGTAAAAATCCAGTCATTTTATTTCAATTTAGTCGAAAATGTGTATAATCATTGTATTTTTCATCATATGAATGATATAATTTATGAACTCCTCCATATCCATTTGTAGAATGATTGAAAATGGAGAATTGATGGATAAAATCATCATCTAAATTTCTCTCATTATGGCTTATTCGATTGAGTTTTAAAGGTTATATAGGTTGAAAATAATGAGAGTAGAAAAACTGAATTTCTTCTTGCAAATAATCATTTGAATATGAACCTTCAATCATTCATTTATTACAAACCATTTCATTAATTTATTCATGCATATCTCATATGGGTACATCCATCATAATTTTAATGGTTATCGATATTTTTTATCATGAAAAATTGTAATATTAAATATTCCATTGAATCAAAGAAAGACGGTAGAAAAAATTCCAGTTTGAATAAAATGAAAACAAAATCCTAATGAATAAATATCAGTGCATGAAAGTATATTTTTCATTCATTTTTTTTAAAACACAATATTTATGTTAACATATCCAAAATCCATAAATTTTACAAACCAATAAGTCTAATCGATAGTAGTATTTCTATTATAACATGACAATCATGCATTTGATATCCGGAAATATAAAAATATCTAACACATCAATCCAATTTGGAAAAATGACCATATGATCAAATCAAATATATAATTAAATGACCAAATTATAAATGATTTTTCTTTAGAAACTATATATGTTTATTTTTGAATCATTAACATCTGTGACCTATTATTTTCAAATAACTCATGTTCTTGATGCCTACACATTTGGGAACGATTTAAATGTTCCATTCAATTATCCACTGTATTACCAAGTGTGTACAAAATTATAAAAATATTTTATCAAAATATTTATTTTAAATATACATGACATCTAACTAGTGATTGGAAATCAAATTAAACCAATATAGAAGATCCTAAAAGTATTTTGATTTATAAAATTTGGATCATTCAGAACGAAATATATTTTTTCATTTTATTATCTTCCCCAAGGTAATAATTGGTACTTAGTAGAAAGTAGATTTTAAATCAATGCCTATGATCATTGTTAATGGTCCTCCTCTTTTAATTGAACATTTTCTGAAATTATTTATTTTGAGGAAAAAAGAATTGTTTATATGAATAAATCTATAGTGATGGTTTCAAAAAACAAAGTTTTCATCCATTAATATTCATAAAAACATTGTATCCACTTAAAAATTATGGACATAATTTTGGACCATCTTTAGTCCACCCAGATAACATTATATATGCTAGGAAGTCACTAAATGTCCATATTAATGGACATTTCTCTAAAAAAATCTATTTTCAACAACATCATATGTATTGACACCATTAAATTAAAATAAATTTAACTAATCAATTAATGGATTTAAATGAATATAAATATTTTTTGGATGTCCAAGAATTAGTAATGTCAAAAATATATAAGGTTATTTCAATAATATAAAATTTGGTAATCTGTTTAGAGTTAAAATGATGGGATAAAAGGAAAATTGATTATTATGAGAACCTTGCCGATAGAAACCATTAGTTGAAAGACCCAATCACACTTGATAGCCCTGTGAAGAAAAAATAGATGCACATAATCAAAAAATTCCTTTAATTGTAGTCCCATGGGTGATTAAATCTTTCACCTGTATAAATGTTGTATTTTTACCATGTAATCAATGATGTTGTGTTATGATACATAAATAATTATTTCAATCTAGTTTTAAGTGGAAAACACCTCAATTGTTAAACTATGTCCAATATAGACATCCCTTTCCATGCCTCTTTATAATTTAATTATCCACATGTTAGATGATTAACTAAAGACTCATTTTCTATCTAATATAAAATGTAATCATTTGAACTGGAATCGATCTTCTAATTTTTTCGAATTAATGAAAGTTTCTGAAAATTATTAATTATCTTATCTAATTATTGGAAATAATTTATAATTATTTCTATTGGTTTTTAATTTCTTCTAATTATTCTGATTTTTTTAGAATTATTGATAATTACTGGTATTTTTTATTAAATTTTTTATTTTTTGTAATTATTTTTATTTTTGTAATTATTTCTAATTTAACTAATAATTTCTTATTATTTATAATTATCTCAAATTATTGCTAATTAATTTTTATTATTGGTATTTATTTTTAATTATTGGTGGTTATTGATAATTACTAGAAATTGTTGCTAATTATTGATAGTTGTTACTATTTTTGTGATTGTTCTAATTATTAGTAATTGTTTCTAATTATAGGTAATTGTTGCTAATTATTCATAATTGTTTCTAATTGTTGAAAATTGTTTGCAACTGATGGTAATTTTTGAAAATTAATGGAAATTGTTGAAAATTATTACTAATTCTTGTTAGTTGTTGGTCATTCTTACTAATTATAGGTAGTTGTTTCTATTTATTAGTAATTATTGGTAATTACTTGTAATTACTGCTAATCATTTATAATTTTTTATAATTAATATTATTTTTTTCTATTATTTGGAATTATATCTAATTATTTCTAATTTTTAGCAATTATTGCTAGTTTTTGAAAAAAATTGAAAATATTCTTAATTATTGGTAATTATTTATAGTTTTTGGAGATCATTGATAATTATTTGTAATTATTTCAAATTATTGGTAGTTATTGAAAATTATTGTAAATTTTTTGTAACTATTTTTAATTATCGATAATTATTGTTAATTATAGGAAATAATTGCTAATGATTGTGAATTTTGTGTAATTATTTTTAAATATAGGCAATTTTTGTTAATTATTGGTAATTATTACTAATTAATGGATGTTATTTATGAATATTGGTGATAATTTCTAATTATGGGAAATTATTACGGTTTTTTTATTAATTATATTTATTGATTTATATTTCAAACTATTATTATTTAATATTAATTTCACCAAGATGCTTGACATCATATATGAATATAAATTAAACAATTTCTGTTTAATGTATATATAAAGTGTTCAAAAATTACTTTCCATATGTCATCATTGAATAACAAATGTATGACTACTGACTCTAGGTGTGATCTCTTATCTCCCATGATTATGTCGGCCTGATGATGACCTCTTATATAAACTATCTTGCATATTGTAGTAGAACAATCCATCGCTAATATTAGATTTTTTTTAATCAGGTTGATGGTTGCAACAATACAGATAAATAATTGTGTCTCTGTTTTTCTCCATGGCTCTCTTTCTCAAATTAGGAAAAAATTAATGATAGCACACATTCATAAAGATCATGCAGGACTCCTAGACAGGGGCTCTCATGATATCTTATATGAGATACCATAAACCCAACAAATAATTAATATTTGAATGTTAATAATTTTATAGATATAAAAATAAGTATTATTTATTTACATATCATCCAAAGGTCAATCATATGAATACTAACATCGATGTGGATGTGATCCCACATCACCGATGCTCTGTAAAAATAATTCCATTAAATCATACCCCTCCAATCCAATTGTTATATGAGAAAAACATATGGAAAAAAGAACAAATAAAAATAATTGTACACAAAAAATTATTGAAAGCTTACTGAAAAACGCAATAGAATATATCTCTACATAAATTGATTGAAATCAAGTGTTCGATTTCACTAAGTAATATAGTTGATAATCATCAATAATGTTATAACATGATCCCACTGAGTAAAAAATGAACTGAAAAAAACATAAGGGTTAGATGATAGGGCCTCATGCTGATCACAAGGTAGCAAAGCCTCTTCAACGATATGGAACATCTCATCAAAATTTTCACAAAGCATGAGAATAATTTTTTAAAATAAATAATGAAATATGATTATTATATATAAATTATTACTACAACCATAATGCAATTCAATCAGTCTTCATATTTATCATGATGTTCACATTCTAAAGTATCTATATCTTTATCTTCCTCCCCCGTATCGTAAACTCTCATATAATTTTTAGCTTTATCTTCTCAAACTATTTCAATGTTTTTCATTAAATCATCAAAAATATCAACACCATTCACCAATAAATGGGGGTTTTCATTGTTAATATTTTTCACCCATCGGGTTAAATATGGGTTTCCAGTTTTCTCTTGATAAAATTCAATTCCCTACACTTTAGTAGAACCACATTAACATTGCATAATTTGATTTTCATGAGAAATCATTTTTATATTAATCCAACAATTAATTAAATCTCTTGATGTTGCACAATAAGTTTTACACTAATTTTGATAAGCTTGATGACCAATCCTAAAAGATTCCTTTACTACATGACGGATTTTATTTTTAATATTAATGATTCGATGATGTGGATGAACACACAAGACCTTATCCCTATCTATCCAATATAATTTAATAATTATTATAAAATTATGTCTCATATAAAAAAACTCAATTATCTCGTCCCTCATACTATAGAATAAAACATCAGTTCCACTATGATGAGACCCAATAAAGAAAACACCTTTATTCGTTATTTGTTATTCAGCATATGCACATGTATAAATCAATAACCAGTCACAACATATGAATAATAATATTTAACCAATTTGTTTAATGGGTTACTCAACGCACAAAATAGTTTATAAATTTTATATTCATGATGAAATAACTGAAAAATTGAAAATAAAATTACCAATATAAAAATGACATATTTATTTCATATATTCAACAATAAAGAATTTACATTTGATGTCATCGAAATAGGACTGTAAAATTAGGTTTTTGTTTTTAATCAATTGAAACTAGTATAATTTTTGTGAACTGTTTGTTAAATATAATTCCATATAATCTATAAATTAAATTTTCTTTATTTACTAAAAATATATATAAAATAGTAGAATGTTTCACTCATATAAAAAATAATGTCATTTATTCACAATTGACCAGAACATTTTTATAATATTTGCATTTTTCATTTCCTAAATGATATCATTTATGAACTCTATAAAATTAATTTGAAGGCAGAATAAAAATTGATAATTGATGGTTAATTGAAAAATCATCATATCACTCATTTTGACTCATTGAATTTTGTTTTAAAAGAAATTTGGGGTGAAAATAATGGGCACAGACAAACAAAATTTCCTCTTATAAATACTGTTCTACAATTAAACCTTCAACTAATGCTTTGTCGCATTCCCTTTCATCAATTTATTCTCACATATCTTATATGGGTACATCCATTTTAATTTTACTCATCCTCCTCATTTTTATTCACATATAAAATGTAATAATAAATATTTCATTAACACAAAAAAACTTGTGGATAAATAATTTCCAGATAAAAAAATTTTAAAAATATTGTCTCTTTCTACATAGTGCACCATGGTAAGTTTTTTTCATACAAATGTCTCATGAATAAAAGGATATTTATGTCATCACATCCCAAATATAATAATTTAACAAACCTACATGTCCAATACATAGTATTGTTTCATTTTTTACATGAAAATCATGACTTTTTGGTCCACAAATATAACCATATTTGACACATCGATCTAAATTTGAATCATAAATTTATGGTAACAACAAATCTATAATCCAATAGAAAAATAATAAATTATTTCCTTTAAAATTATATTTTTTTCATTTTGATTCATTAACTATCTAGATTTTCCATTTTAAAATAACTCATGTTCTATATGCGTGTAAATATGGGAATGATATAAATGCACCATTAAATTGTATTTATTATTACCATGTGAGTCCAAAACTGTAAAAATATGTTATCCAAATCGTTTTTTCAATAATAATGACATCTATCATGTGAGGGGAAAACATATCAATCCAGTAAGGTATATACTAAAAAATATTTTGATTTATCCAATTTTGATATTTCCCTAATCCATATATTTTGTTCAATATATTATCACCCCAAAGGTATTAATAATTAATAAAGAGATAATAGATTTTAAATCAATACCTAAGATGATTTCTGGTGTATCACCTCTTTCAATTAAACATTTTCTAAAATTATTTCTTTTCATTTAAAATGTATGTTATATATGAAGAAATATATGAGGAGAGTTTAAAAAAATGGATTTCATCCATTGAAAAGCATAAAAACTTTTCTTTCAATCAATCATTATAGATATAATTTTGGATCATATTTACTCTATCCAGATAACATGAAATTTTTTGGAAAACCTCTAATTTTGCACATTAATGCTCCTTTCTTTTCGATATTCAATTTTCCCAAAAAAACATTTATACTTACACAATTTTAATACAATTAATTAAAAAACAATCAATTTCTTCAAATAAACATCAATATTTTTTAGATGTCTTGTAGTTAGTAATTTAAAAAAATTATATGGTTCATCCAAAAAAATCTATTATGGTATGTTATATAGCGTTATAAATATGGTAAAAATTAAAGATTTACTATTCTAATAACCATATAGATAGAAACCTTCAGCTGAAATACCCAAAGACATGTTTTGATCCTAAAAAACAAATTCAACTGATAAATGTTTTTCTTTGTATGACCATCCCATGTGTGATTTAATATTTTACTGGTGGAAATATGGGATTTTTATGATGCCATCAATGAAACTATGATATGAGAGAAACATTAATGTTTGAATATAGTTGTATGTGGATAATATCACAATTATTTAACTAGAACCAATATAGACATCCCTTATTGTGTCTCTTTATACCTCGATAATCCACATGTTTGAAAATTAACTAAAGACTAATTTTCACCATTATATAGGATGTAATTATTTGAATATTTATGGATACTATATTAATCATGGGAAAATTATGTACCAACAAATTTATTTTGAATAAATTTATTAAAAACAAATTTCTATCAGGTAATAATAATTTAACTAAATAGAAAATATTATCAAAACAACTATTTGGAATCCCATTATCTAATTTAAAAGACATAAAATTATTATCCACTAAAAATTTTCTTATCTTGAAGATAGTATATAAGGAATCCTTAGAAGATTTCAACAAATAATAAATTTAAATGGTTCTAACATTGGAGTTAAAACACCATTCTGAGTTTTTTTGGCGGAAAATATAGAACAACAACCTCATAAACTAATGATTATATCCATGATGGATCTGGACCCATATTCTTTGTATCTTCTCCTAAATTTCATTCATTATGTTGATACCAAAATACAAAATCCTTTCAAAAATTAAAATTCAATATATGAACAACAAAACAATAAATTGATTCAAATCACCTCAAATCACATTTCATATATTGACACATAATTTTTCCTTTTGATTTAAATTTATATTTTGATGATGTAAATGATAAAAATTATTCGACACCCTAAAAATATATACGATTTTTACTCAAACTGTTTGGATTTCTATGTTGATTTCTCCATTCAATATCTTGTAATAAAAATGTTTTATACTTCTTTATTTCATATTTTTATCTAAAATAGAAAATAAACATTTTTATTATGACTAATCTAAAATAATGATGTGATGGTCTGAGAAAAAATCAATAATGAATAAAATTAAAAATGACATGTAATTATTACCAAGTATCAATATTTACTCACAATTTCTACTAAATATGAAAAATTATTACTAAATAAAGTCATAATAGTTTTTAAGGATTTTTTACAAATTATTAATAATTATAACTCTTTATCTATAATTACTACTAATTATTTCTATCTATTTATAATTATTGCAAATTATAGCTAACTGTTACTAATTATTGAAAACTATTCGTTATTATTTATAACAATTGGTAATTATTTCTAAATTTAGCTAATTCTTAACAATTATTTCTAATTATTAACAAGTTTATATAATTATTTTCCATTGATACTAATTATTAAAATTTATTTATTATTATTACCAATTGATACTAATTATTAATATTTTTTCTAATTATTAACAATTGTTGCAAGTTATTTCTAAATATAACTAATTGTTTCTAATTGTTGCCAATAATTGGTAATTTTTTTCTTTATTTTTGTTTGATTCACATTATTTGTAATTATCACTAATTACATGTAAGTGTCTCTAATTATTCAAGATATTTCTAATTAATGATAATTATTCAAAATATTTTTCAATTATTTCCAATTACCTGTAATTATTGGTAACTATTTTTAATAATTAATATTTTATGTAATTATTGCTAATTTATTATAATTATTACTATTTAATAATTATTTCTATTTATTTCTAATTGATTCTAATTATTAGTAATTATCTGCATTTATATGTAATTATTTCTAGTTGTTTCTAATTATTGCAAATATTTTGTAATTGTTGCTAAATATTTGAAATTGTTACTCATTATTGGTAATTGTTGCTAATTATTGGTAATTATTGCCAATTATTAGTAGTTGCTTATAATTTTTTCTAATTGTTTATCATTGATGGTAATTTTTGGTAATTGATTTTAATTTTTTGTAATTATTCCTAATTATTTGTAAAGGTTCTTAACTATTTGTAATTGATTTTATTTGTTAGTAATTTATACTAATTATTGGTTATTACTACTAAACACTGGTAATTGTTTCTAATTAATTCTATTTTTTTAATTATTCTAAAATATTTTTAATTATTTCTAATTATTGGTAATTGTTTCTAATTATTATAATTTTTTTATTAGTATTCTAAATTATTGGTGATTATTTCTAATTAATGGTAATTATTGATAATTATGGGTAATAATTGAAAATTATTTGTAATTGTTCAAATTATTGGCAATTGTGAATAATTACCATTAAAAATTAAATATTTTAATTTATCGGTAATTATTGATAATTGTTGGAAGTTGTTTCTAATTATTGTGATTTTTTGAAATTATTGTGAAATATTGCCAATTATTTTAAATTAATGGTGATTATTATTAATTAATGATAATTTTTATAACTATGGGTAATAATTACTATTTATTGGTAATTAATACTAATTATTAGTAATTATTTATAATTATTGGTTGTTATTTCAAATTATAACTAATTAATAATTATTTTTAATACTGATCATCCAAGGGGAATCTTTAGTTTAAACAAGGCTATCCAAATTTTATAATTTATTTAAACTAATACAATAGTAACTAATTAATTAAATGATGATAGAAGCCAGTTGGAGGTGGAACCAATGCTGACAGTAAAATCAGTATTAAGATTCAATAAAAAATACTTTATTCAGTTGGTTTGAAGAAGAGGTAGGAAAGAAAAAATAGGTTGTCCTTTGAATGAAATACAGAAAGAGAGAGTTAAGAAAGTTTGATTTAGATTAACAATGAGAAAGTTGTGTCATGTTTTGTAAATTTAGTGTTCAGGTTCAATTGTATTTACGTTTTAAATTGGTGATTTAGGATTGGTGTCATTGTCACTATGAGGTAGATCAAATGGTTATGGTTTCCCCTCCTCAATGTGATAATCCTTATCATCCCATGCTTAGGTTAATTAGGGAATTAATAAATCCTATTTTCCTTGATTCCATATTTAGAGCTAATTTACCTAGATTATTTGATGACCATGATATATTTTGGGGATATTTATTTCAAAATATAAGAAGGTTCTTTTCAAATTCAAAAGTCAATGGTCACTATAAAATAAAAAGAAACATATTATTATTTGGAATTAGAAATTGTGGAAACATAAAAAATTAAGTAAAATAAATAAATTGATCCAACACACCTTCCCCATTGCCTACATCACCTAGCACATTAAAAGAGAAATCCACTCACTCTAGTAATAAGAGAGCGTAGATAAGTAGAAATGTTAATGAATAAAAAATTAAAGGTGGAGAGAATGACAATTGGAGGACCATGCAATAGCATTGAAACCCACCCCGAAACCTAGATCTCAAGAATGATACCTAGATAAAGAATCTTGGTCTTATATTTATAATCCCTCAATGTTATTAGGATGTGTTTAAGTCATCATTATTTTGTTCAGTCTCTAGTCACTCTCGATGATCAATGGTAATTTTTTTTCACAATGGGTGGCCTCTCATCAAAATCCTCATAAATGGGTGAATATGGGTATTTCCAAGGAAAGTCACAATGTGACATATGATGTCACGCCATAAAAGCAATGGGGCCTCCTCCTTTAGAGGTTTTTTCACATCATGAGATAAATACTAGTATCTTTTCCATGACCTGAAAGGTATTCATGATGTGAATCATGTATTTCTAGTATGTTGGCATTGGTTTCTTCTTGGATGTTCAATTATGAGCCCCAAAACTATCCCATATGTATTCTATATTGTAAATAGTATTCCTTTAGTGGAATTAACAATTGTTTTTTCTCAACTTTCTCATTTTCCCTAAAACATTATATCCTTCCATATATGAAAATATACATTAAATATGAAAGAAAATAATTAATTAACTAAATCATAAAATTCATGTTTTTAATAATGAAAATTATTCTTTAAATATATGTATCAAATCCACACAAAAAATTTATCCAGACATTTCCTGAAGGACTAAATTTTAACATAGTACAAATGGAACTCACCTTACCATTCATTTTATAAAATATAAATAAAATAAAATAATTTAATGGGAAATTAAATTTTCAATCATCACACTGGAATGTTTCATTAACTCTTAGTTTTTTAATGAAACAATTCAACCATTTAATTTAGTTTTCTTATTTTAAAACATCCAAGCCTTTTCATTCATCCATTTTTATTTTTCAAAAGTTATTAAATATGAATTGAATTTGTAATTTTCCAAACACTAAATATTTCTTCTCATCATCAAGAAACAAATTGTTACATAAATTCATCTCATACATCAAAATCATTTCAGTTACCATAGGTTCGAAAAGCATCTAACATCTCCACTATAAATAAAAAAATCATAGATATTCATTAAGACATCGTCATAAGGTTCAAATGACTCTACGTATAGGGGAAGGTAGGTAAGTTGTGTAATATAATTAATGTTCGTAAATGAGGTATGGATCTAAATTAATTTTCTTGGTAATCAGAAATATCTCAATGGTAAATTATCCCTCTTCAGAAATCATGTTCCCTTTCCCAAAACTCAATCCAATATCCTAAAGAAATATAGAATAATAAATGAAAACTCCCTTTTAGGTTTTTTTTATTTCTATTTTTGTTTTCTAATTCATTCTTGGGAAAAACATCACATCCAACACCCAACAAAATATGTTCTCCTCATGAAACTATTGTTAATAGTTAAAAAAATATCACCATTCAAGAAATGGGGACTTTTTAATTTCCCAAGAAATGATTATTTTCTTTTCATTCTTTATTTAATTCATGTGGGTGTGAAATGAATACAATGAATGAAATCCTTCCTAAAATATAATGAGAATTCCCCCAAACTTATCAATTAAAAATGTGCATCCCTTCTACTAGTCATCATATCCCCACACTTATTTTCAACAATATTGTAAAATATTTAGAAGATTTTTCGAATGGATAAAAAATGTTTGTAAAGTGACTAAAAGGTTGTTCATGGATCATATGGGATTTAAAAGGGATTAATTTTAGGCTGTTATAATAATAGTTTTTAAATAAAATTAATTCCTCAATCAGATGAAAAGTTACTTGTTTCAATCACATCTCTGATAAAATTGAAAACATGTTCTAGAAGTGAACATGGATGATTATCTCAATAAAAATACAGATTACTGAATGATAATTATTTGTTAAGATAATTTCATGGAAATGACAATGAATTATCTGGTCATGTAATGAAGGAATGGTAGATGAAGGATAAAACCAATTAATGGATTTATCAAACATTCAGGACATACCAAATATTATAAAAATTTCATTTACACATATTAACCAGTTCCTCTAAATCCTAATTTCACATGTTAAAATCCAAAAATTTATCTCTACTAGCTCTTTTACTTATCTTTTTCATTCACTATTATTGATATTGAAATTTAAAAATATTAAATGGTAATACTCATAATTAGTTTTTATGACTACTGGTTCAGTTTATTATAGTAAGAATCAAGGTATGCATGTAATTGGTAGTTCAATTCTCTAATAAAAAATAAATGTTTAAAATACCTTATAAAATTAAAGAATTTAAAATATTACTCTCATTTCCATTATGTTTCAATTTTGGGTTGTATAGGTTCTTTTCGCATCAGATTCATAAGGACATAGGGATTCACAATGTGTATTTTCTTGAAATAATGATGTGAATTGGTTTCCCGATGTGAATTAGATTCATGATGTGAATTGGATTTATGATGTGATATGGTCCTTTAAATTCTTTTCATGCTACTTTCTAGTGTCCTGATAGTCCTAAATAATGAAGTCACACATGTGAAATTAAATACCAATTTTAATGAAATTATATTCATTTGGGGGATATTGTATGTGCATAAAAGTAGAAAAATTAAAATCCAAAAACTCATGTTTCCTCCTGGAAGTACTATTGTTTAACATCATTGGCTAGACATTTACACTTTTATCATCATATCATTTCATATAATTTAGGAAATATTTTACCAGGTCACCATTCGTAAATGTTTTAATCCTTAAATAATCCAAGTTGTTCGATCATTCTCTTTCCTATGTAAATAGTTTAACTCTTCTCGCATATAACACTTGTTCAATTACCATCATTATAATCTGAAAATGTTTTTTAATATTGGTGAACTAAATGTAATTTCATGTTCCAACCATACTTTCTATAATTTTTCAAACATGGTTAGAGAAGCTTCACTTTTGGTTTTAATGGTCTAAACCCACTCCTTCACTATCTTAATTTCAGTACTATTAATTTTTATTTCCACTTATATGATAGAAGCCACCTCATATACATATTAAATCTGATAAATGTGTTAAATTTTAATTTTTTTCCTTTACCATCTCATCATCATGTTTCCAATCATAATTTTTCATTACTTGGTCAATGTTGAAAATTACTTTTTCACTACCAACTCTCAAACATATTTATCCACTTTTTTTCTGCCAGTGTGCACACCATAGACAAAAATGGTATCTAAAAAAATTAGAGGTTTCATCTCTTCCTTCATTTATATCACTAAAAATCTACTAAAAGTCGAATTTATCTAGTTTTAATATAATGTATTTAATCATTATATAGGGATATGTTAATGTTTAATCATCATGCTGGTTTATAAATATGGTGTTCTGAAAATACTCAATACCCATGATTTTGAACAAGTTATGTGACATTATTTTCATCCCTTAACCTAAATCATAGTGTTCTTTACCAATTTTTCTAGACTCAATATTAATAGGAATTAAAAATATTGTTTGTTATTTTTGTTTCTTTATAATATCATTTAATACTATAATATAACATTTCTCTATGAGTGTTATAGCTCCAATTTCTTCTAGTTTATTTTATTAATCAATGGTTATTTCATTAATTTGTCATAAATCAACAAGTTAGTGAGATTATCTAGAAAAAAAGATGTCCATATATTTAAATTTTAAAATATTCATGAAATTTACCATTCTTTGCATCAATTTTCCCATGATCTAGTTACACTAGATAAGGTATCAAGGGCGTATACTATACTTTTTGTTCTTTTTAATCATCAATATATAAATTTTCAATTCTATTTTCCATTTATTCAACTTCCTTTTAATCTTGTTGTTATCATTATCTCTTTATTAAATCAATATGGTCTTTGTTGAATTTTCATGTTCATAGATAAATGTCTTTCAAATATTTATATGGTTATACTACATGGTATCCTAGATGTACACCTCTCGGCCTCTCTCGATGTTTCTATAAAAATTTCCCTACATTGAATTTCAGGTTTCATAGTGTGGCCTTATAATATATAGAATCAACTATCAATTATTTTATATATCTTCATCGGCCCTTTGAATATTCAATAAATTCCATGATGGAATCTCTAGTGGTAGTCATGAATGTATAGAGAGACTATTCTAATGTGTGGAATTGAATATTTAATGATGGACTTTGCTAAACATGAAAATAAAACACTCTCTACTAAAATCCCTTCACTTGGTGTTGTTTCAACTGCTAACCTTGAAAAAAAACATAATAGTAATAATAGTAATAATTTTAGTATTTTCTATAAAATCATGTCTTTCAGGTATATATGACATTATTGTGACAATTTTCATGGTTAAAAACCCTTTTTCTTCCACCATCAAACTGTTTTTTTTCAATAATGTGCATGCCACTTCATTGTGTACCGTTATTTTTCCATTTTAGGTGACTGTTTTCCCATTCAACCAGTTGATTTTAGCACTCCTTGGATGACTTCTTTAGTAATGATCCTCTAACTGTTGCATCAATATTTTACCTATTAACTTTCTAAAGATCGTTTTTGAATGTTTGGATAAGTATTGAAATTTATATACCATAGTGTGGGAATTCCACAATTAACTATTTAAATCACACACTTGCACTATAGAATGACTCATTCTAAAAATTATTTAAATTGAGAATATTTATCGTGATTTCCATTGATTTTGAAGAAGGTAAGAATTAGGTGATAAAGTTACATACTAGCTCATCCTGTCTAGTGATATCATATGCTATAAATCATTTAATCCACTCATGATCTTCTTATCATAAATTTAGTCCTATAAAAGTAAATCCATACTACATCGCATCAAATATTGGAAAACTAGAATGTGTTGTAGAACATGTGAAAACAACACTTGTCGATGTTTGGACCTTTATGTAAGAGGTATGAGAACAATACCATTTTGGATATCGTCTATATAAAAAAAATTATCTCAAAGTGCATAGAAACTACTAGTGGTATGAGTATTCATGATTGTGTATCCATTTTTAATGATATATCATAGTATGAAATCACTCGTAATCTATGATATCTTTGTTGTGCACCACTAATGACATTATTTTTGTTCCACGCCAACCATTCTTGATTATACTTCATGCTTCCTCGTATATTTTTCAGGATCCATCTCTAAAGGGAGTATTTACTTTACTTTTACATGAGTTTAGTGGGTGTGATAATAATTAAAAACATGAAACCCATATAATAATTAGATAAAACATTAAAAGTTAAAAAAATAATTAAAATTCCAAAAAATTAATTTGAAACCTTCCCCAACAACTATGTTAGAAATTTGGTCACTTATGGGAAATTTTTAGTTCCTATACGGCTAAATAAATTTAAAAATTTGTTTAAACTCAAAAAGTGCAACTATTTAATAAAATGTAGACAATGTCATGTTTGATCTCAAAACTAAACGGATGGTGAAATCAATTTTTAGGTACATTAAATGAAATAAATTTTTTAAGTTTGTTGTAAGAAGAGGGTGGTAAAATTATTTGGTTGTCATATGAAATAAATAAAGGGAGTTGGGCAAGTTTGATTTTGATTAACAGTTGGAATGTCATGCTAAGATTGTTTTGATTTATGGTTCAAGTGAAAATAGGATTGTATATTAAATTAGAGAATTGGGATTGGAATTATATATGATATGAGGAACAACCAATGGTCATCGAATCCCCTTATCGATGCGATAATCCTCTCTTTCACATGGTCAAGTGCATTAGGGAATTATTGAATCATGTTTTTATCAATTTCATATTTAAAACTAATTTCCCTATAAAATTCTATGTTCAGGAGATTTTTTCAATAAATTAGTTTCATAAGTTAATAGGGTTCTATTAAAATTAAATAATGAATTTTGATGATAAATGAAAAAGAAAAGATATTGGAATTTTAAATAAGAAATTATGGTGACTCAAATAAAAAACAAAAATAAATAAAATAATCCAACACACGTTCCCAATTTTTCTATATCACCATATCACATGCATGATGATACCCACTAATTCCAATAATGATGGAATATAAAGAATATGAAATGAGAATGACGTCATAATTAATGGTGGACAGAAATACTGGTGGAGGACCCTACAATAGGGTCATAACTCTGCCCAGGCATTGGTATTTGGATTGATCCCTGCATCCAATAGCTTGGTATATTATGACCCAGACAACAAAGGAACACTTTTTTGTGGTAATATGTGTTTGAAAACCCCATGCACACCTCCCATAGGATAGGGGATAGTTTCATGCACCATGTAGTCATATTATACACACAGGGGACCTTTTACTAAGGTGCATATATACTCGCACACATCTCCACACACCCATAAAGTAATGGAATGAAAATTAAAACTGATACCAGAAGCATGATTACATTTAAATATGAAAATCATTGTATAAAATTAATACATAAATGAAAAAAAGGTCCAAATAAAAGCCCTCCAAAATCCATATAGAAGTCTTACATGCTAGAATGACCAGACTACAGTCAAATGCAACTCCTATTTTAAATAGTATCCTATCTAGCCTAATTGTTTCTCTATATTTTCCTAGTCAACTTTGAACCTCATAAAAATGGAAATCATATATATAAGATATGAAACATGTAGGGGATAGCTCATGTATGGGTGGAAATAAAAATACGTTGTCGGACACCCTCAAATTTCATAGCATAAAGAATCAATATAGTAGTCTTTTCATCATTGGGATATGTCATTCATGATATGATACATACAGTGAAACATCTTAGAAGACTAATAATAGACAAATATTCTCAATTTATGGTCACAACCACTTTATTAGTGTAATATTATTCTCAAGAGTTTATAGTAACACTCCATGGATGAACTCACTCTATGAGTTTGACAACACTATTGGTTTCCATCCATGCTTTCATGCCTTTAAGGTATCTCAATGATGAAGTTTGTGCTAGAATTTTGAAGAGGTCAATAAAACATATAAATTATCACCCCTAGGGCCATGGGGTATACAGAAAACTCAATCTGGGTTAACTAAATATATAGGGGACTGATGCCCATGTATATTGGTCACATTTATTCCTTAACTCCACATAGTGTAGAAGAATATATAGCATCACATCTAGGGACATTGGGGAACACCAGGAACTCTCTCTGATAAAAATACCTTATATAGGATCAAAATCGAATATCCAAGACGTAATTCTTAATAGTACCCTCATATAGATTGATAGAGAATTCACCCAAAGGAATCCAGTCCATACTAAGGATTATAGGTGCCTCAAACCTCCATAGAGAATGTACATGGTGTCTACATTTGTATACATGACATTTCCTTCTACTTTAGGGTCCTCTCATGTCTATTCCACCTCACATGGAATGTTCCTCAAATTACATGTCATGTCCCATGTGGTAAATGATATGTGGTTGTCCAGTGTCTCCTGATTTTGTAGACATGATCATTCTCAAGTACCCGGCTCATCTTATGTGCTTTTATTATGTCTGGCTACATATATTATCCCATATTCTCTTTATATACCCATGTACATGAGGTTTTATGAAGATTATTCAATTCAAGTCACATGGTGTGTGACACATGTCACAAATTGCGTGACTCTTTCTTCTCTTTAGAAATCCAATTACCATATTTGTGTCTCCATATGCCCTGTTTCTCAGGATTACATGTTATATAGTATAGATTTTTCCAAGATCAATGGATCTTCATGTGTCTAAATCTTCATCCTAACCAACCATCTATTTCCACCCACAAATCTATTGTGATTCGTTGATCTTGGATTTAAAGGGCCTACTATCATTATCAATTGGATTTCGGAGCATGCCCTTCCAAAAATAATTCACCCTTCATCTTCTATACAGAAACTTCATACGTAGTGAACTCCAAATTGGAATGGTAATCCACTAATGTCATCGCACACCAAAACCATGTTTTCAATTTCCAAAAAAATCCCACATTGATGATCCGTTGTACATAATATTGATTCCTCTATGATATTATACTGAGTATTTTTTAAACCATCATACAATTCAAATGTCGATAATGAAAGCAAAATGAATAGTGAAAGAAATTCATAAAACAAGAATGTGAGGAATGAACCTCACCGATGGTTCATTTTATCCCTAACTCATCATCATAAAATCAATTAATAAAGATGAGTTAATAATTTCATATTAAAATAATATAAATAATATCAACCATTAATATTTGGATCAATTATTGTTAGTATAAATAACCCGAATGCAACATCTGATAAATAAATGTGGATAAACTATCATAAATAAAATGTGTTACCTCATGTTTGGATCGATCACTATATATGAATAAATTTTTTCATCACTGTTGGTGAGATACACAAGTATCATTATCATTAGTGATCAATTCCGTACTTCGATTTATTATTCATCATCCTATCATTTCCAATTAGACTAAAATATATCCTCTCAATTTTCAGGGTAATGTCTATAACCCTGGGAATTGTTTTTAACAGGGATTAAATAGTAGAGGTTTATGTGACTTTGTCAATAATATAAATATATATAAATAAATTTAATAGATTGTATTATTTTATTATTTTTCCATGTGAAAAAACTTTACCCAAACACATAACAGTGACAGATATTATGTCAAACTAAGGGTGAAACCTATGTTTTGGATTTGAAATTGGTCATGGATTTCTGATCCACGAATTTAATAATATGTTATTCCATTTTTTAGGAAAATAATTTATGCATGATATTAATATATTTAATATAATTGAAATATCAAGTTTTTTCTCACCAATCCTTTAAAACTCATTTTATCTAAGTACCTATCTATGAAAATATTATTATATATATTAAAAATGTTTTATTGGGAAAAAGATATGTTACATTATTCTCGTGTTAGGTATTTTCATCCTAAATTTTGAAAAAAAACATTCAAAAATATATGGGTAGTGAGCTCACATATGGGTCACCCACTCCTAGGATATCTCTTTACGATTGTAATGATTACTCTAAAAAAGAACCATGGTAATATCTCTCTAATGAGGATCTTATCTTATTTTATCGATCTATTATATCTATTATGTACTCCAAAAAATGTATTTTCATCCTCAATGTCTATGTCTCCTTAGTTGAAAACATGCGGTGAGTCATGCATGTACCTCCTTTGTTTTGGCACGTTGAATATTTCATGTACCAATTCTAATAGTGACAGTAAAGACAGGTGGTACACCACCTCACTAACTCTGCAAAGTATCCAGAAAGTGAAAATTAATATTAGATATATCTTTCCACCCAAGAAAATACTCCATAATCCATATCGAGGTGAGATGTTTAAGAAAAACCAAGTCTTTCTACTAGAAATTTAGTAGACCTTTTCATTGGACTAAATAAGACTTATGAAAAATTTACGTAGTCTTTATCCACTGTTATATGTTCTAAACCATCTCTTTCATGGTTTTCTCCAACCCCAGGACCACAAATATTGACACTCCTAGGTTGTCCATGAATAGTGGAGACCTAAAGGGTCATCCGTACAATTATTGAATTGTTCCATATCAATAGTGTAATATTTTCTATTATTTTATGGAAATTCAATCATGGTTAGGTGATCCATATAACTATGTCTAATGGCCAAAATGCAATCTTTCAACATGTCCTCTAGAACAAAAATGGTCTTCTTATTTTGGACATCAATATGGGGGTGAAACGATATGCTCAAACACAACTAATTCCTAAAGGCCTATTATAATAATAAACATAATTGAGACATTAATTGAGAATAATGGTATGAAATAATCATCCATGGATCATTTTGGAACCATAAAACCTCATGAATATAAAGTTGT
The DNA here is from genome assembly GCA_963277665.1 of Viscum album. NCBI lineage: Eukaryota > Viridiplantae > Streptophyta > Magnoliopsida > Santalales > Viscaceae > Viscum > Viscum album. The sequence goes on along the minus strand of OY728122.1, from coordinate 809,232,137 downwards.
CTCAAGATCTTTACTAATATCTTCTCTCGAATAGCTGGGTGTGGCATTAATTGGTAAGCTCGTATAAGATCACCCAAATGGAATCATTTCCTCTATTATTACATCACAAACCCTTAATGAAGTCCATAGATATCTCTTCCCTCTTCCACTCTTCACCTCAATGGGTTTGAGATGAACTCGATGAAATATAGTTCTCAACCATCACATACTATCAATTGAGGCATTGAGATACAATATTCCCTAGAAAATTCTTAATTCTGATCCATCATTACTCACATTAGAGGTCCTGGTTCATTTTTTCCGTACTTTTATTGACCTCCAATGGGTGTGTATGAAACTCCCTCATCACCACCTCCTACAATGTCACTTGTTCCATTACATGTACTAAAAAAATGATTTTTCTCTCCCCAACTTCATCAAATCCATATGGAGAACATCTAGTGGATTTCTTAGTATTCCAAATCTCATCGTCAGTTTATCCCTAATGAGATTCAATAACATGTTTTATAATTTTCATGGTAACAAAAGTAGACTATCATTTAGTTTCATCATCCTCATATATGGGGGATAACAACAATGATGCCTTTTTACTATGAATCCTCAACCAACAACCGAGAACATGATCTTTTGGTGAAAGAATCTCCCACCATTTTCCCCATCCAATGAGTATATACTATCTATAATTCATAATACTAGAGTAAATAGTACCATAAACATTATCTAAAGTTAATATACATTTGAGATAAAATATACATTATTATCTTATGTTCATAATAGATGATAAACCACTCACACATAGGGTAGTTTCCGAACAACATGATTCTGAAAACTACTGCTGCCAACTCTAGGTTATGTGGCCCATTGTTCTGTATATTAATTATCAACATACAAGAGCTATAGAAAATAACCACTTTCCTATACATCAAAACAAAACAAAGTCCAATCCAGGAAGATTCATAGAACACTATGTACTCAGAACCATTCTATAGAAATCTCATGATGGGGTACTCGTCAACCTTGGCCTCAGCTCCTAAAAACTCTACTGGAACCTCTCTATCCAAATGAAATTACATTTCTTCCTAGTAAAATAATTATAATGTATAGATATCCTAGAGAAATTAGGCATGAATCACTTGTATTATCATTTCAAACTAATGATGCTCTGACATCCATAACGCTCTTGGGTAGATCTCAAGATAACTCTACCTCAACCATTGTTAGGTTCACATCTACTCCCTCAAATTAGATGGCATGTCATAGACTGTGGTCTTCTTGAATCTATAAATAACACTTCAATTGATTCCTACAAATATGGTTATCTAAAAGTATGTACCCAACCATCATCAACTGTTTGATGTGCTCCTCCTAAAATGTCGAGTACACTAAATCATTGTTGATGTAGACTACCTTGAACCGGTTTAATAAAGGAATAATGATTCAATTTATTACTCTGATTAAAACATCTTGGGTGATTATCTCACCAAATGGAATCACTATTTAGTCATGGTGAACATGGATTCATTGCAATTTCATCATCAGTTTATCCACATCTCATACACGTAGCTGGTTATAGGCTAATCTAAGGTTAATCTTCAAGAACAATAGAGCTCTGATATTCTAATTGAAGAGGACATTGATCCTCAGTTGGGGATACATATTCATCTTGGTAACCATGTTAAAGAATGGATAATCCACATATAAAATTATTCTCAGGAATAAAATCTTACCGAACAATACTAGCGCTATTTATAGTGACATACTGGGTCTGACAAAGAACTTCTACCAGTTCTCCAACAACACACTAAGCTCATGAAGTTCAGTAGAAGATATCTGATATGAATGAATGGATAATAGGTCCTAATTGTGGTACATGTGAATAAAAAAATTAAATCTCCCTATAAAGAGGTAAGTCTGGAATGACTTCCAAAAATTAATCCTTATACTCCTCCAACATAGATGGAAACTCGTATCCAATAGAATCCCCTACTCTAAGAGTAATTCAATCCAACTGGTCAGTAATTTGATTCAAACTATTTTGTATCATTCCATCCTACACCACATTGTTTTCATTGTTTCCTATTAAGTAAAACATAATCCCATATATTTGAACACAACACATCCACCACCTCATATAGTCAATATGTGCATGAAATGTGTATATTCATTCTCTAAATAAGATTAAATCATATTGTCTTATAGCTAACACAGATATATCCCATGATAAAATCTCTCCTCCAAGAATCATATCACACTATTGAGAAACTTTTGTGATGCCAGAGTCATCATTGGTGGGTCTCGCCAAGCGTAAGGTTCAATCCAACGACTCAATCAGAATCTCTAGTTCATGAACTAGTGATGTGGAAAGAAATGAATGGTTCTAACCTATGGTTATCAAAATTATATCTATGATATAAAAAACATATATCGTTCCTATAATAATTAAAATAGACTCTAGTTCATAGTCCTCTTCTACTTTTATCTGCATTCTCCCCTATCCACTAGCTCCATGTGCCTATCAAGGACCACCTAAGGGAGGCGGTGGAAATAAGTCATCCCATCTATTACCTATAGCTACCTTCCCGACTCCTCCACCATATCATCCACCCTATGTATTTTCTTATATCTTCTTTCGACCTATACCTAGGAATCCCATCCACTATCTCTCAATGAACTATATTGTGGGTTAGAAAATATCATGAAAGATGTCATGATCCATCATATGTGTAGAATTTTATCTGAATAGGATTACTAGAAACATAATGAGAGCCCAAAAACATAGACCCTTTATCTTGATATTACCTAATGAAACACCCCATGTTCCCAGATGACTATGTCTGTCATTATAAAATTTTTTAGAATACTTTCCTCTTATTTTCCATACATTAGAAATCACTATTGATGGTTTCCCAATACAGAATATCTCTACTAAAAGAGCATTCTCTAGCACACCAACATTGGGAGGGATGTATAATGGTATCATGATAGCATAGATATCTTGGCATATATGTCTCTTAAAATTATAATAATAAAGGAATGGATCTCAAAACATATTTATCACGTATCATGATAGGTTGGTAAACCTCTCTGAATACTCATCCATTATCATGATTCCCTACTGAATCTATACAACCTTAAAGTGCACAAATCATATCGTAGATATATAAAACTACACTCTAAAATGATTCAAAAACGCTATCCATTTAATTGTCACATCATTTCGAGAAAATACCCTATAATCCACCATTATCCTATGAATTCATGATTGAGGCTCGCCACCAGGACCACTATCAGGTCTGTATGTGTCTTGAAGAGGTGAAGGACTCTTGTAACGATTTTGAGAAAGTCCATAGTTGTCTATGGTATGGTTGGCCTGAGATCGTAATGGGTCACTAATGTTAAGACACATGAATTTATATCATCTTATTCACTTCATTCAATGGTACTAGTGGTACCATCTTCTGCTTGATGGGTGGAGGTATGGTTGGAAACCCACTAGAGGTACCACCTCCTGAGCATTTTCTAGTATTGTTACCTCGTCACTAAGGGGTTCATCCTTGTGATACATTAGTTGAATCCTTGCTAAAAATAATCATGAAGGAATCCTAAAATATACATGATGTTCCATAATCAATGATTATATCATTTTTATGACCCATGAAGGAAATGGAATCCTAAAACTATTCTTAAGTGATTCTTTTTTCAATTTTTTCCATGAATCCATTTCCTATATGAACTGATCCAATATGAAGGTTGTCAGAGTCTTGGTGAATGGATATGTTGACTGCAACACCAACACTAGATTCCCAATCCTGACATCTAAAATTGAAACACGTAACACTATTTACATAAAACTAAAACAATATAATAGATAGACAAAATAACCAAATATAATCCTAATATTGAACTACACCAATACCAATCTATCACAACATTTCCTTCTAAGGCCTTACGGGACAGTGGTAACCCAAGTGTGACAATCCCAATCCTATATATGACATTCCAAGTGCTAGTTTCAAGCACCAAGTATGAATATCACTCAAAGTGATGCATTCGACTAATGTACCAATACACATTCCCACATCTCAACATACCCATACAATGACGGTAATAAAAATAAAATTTATACCAAATGCAAGCATTGATATAATTTCCATAATTAAATTATGTTAAGAATACTAAAAGTAATATGGACCAAATACAAGCCCACAAAAACCCTAAATGAATTTCATCCTTCTAAAAACAGGGGACTATAGTCAAATACGACTCAAGGTAATAACAAAGATGTTTCTAGACCAATCAATGATCTTTCTTCTCTTGGACCACCAATATCCCCATTGAACTATTAATCATCTGCATAAGACACAATAGTTGTGGGAAAATTCCATGAATGTGTGTTTCTAAAAATACCCAATTTGAATCCCTAAAATGACTATGAATAAAACATCAATATCGTAGTAATATCATCATAGGGATATGTCAATCGAAATATTATACATACATTAAATCATCAAGATGTACTCATAATAGACATTATGTCGAATGGTAAGGTCTAAACTATATTTTAAGCCTAATATTATCGTTGTGTGTTTATACTAACGTTCACTAAGGAAAACCCACTCTGTGAGTCTTAAAAGACTAATGGAATTTATCCCAGATCTTATGATTGTTGGGTCTCACCATGAAAATGTATATGCTAGAAGTATGAAGAAATCGACACATAGATGGGGGATCTAACCTAGGGATATGGGGTATACCAAATACCCATTCTGTATTTACCTACATTTTATGGTATTTGTACCCATGTATGTTGGTCATATTGATTCTTAGAACCCCACTTAAGGATGAAAATGATATATAATCCCACCCAGGGCCATGGCAGAATACTGAGAACTCTATTTGATAAAAATCCATTAGACTAGATCACAATCATATTAGAGGTATATAATTCCTATATATGCCCCCATAAGGATGGATTTTGGGAACAAATACTAATGAAATGGGTCTATAACAAAGAGAATAGGGGCCTCAAACCTCCCTAGTGTACGTACAAGATGTTTACTAGGGTGTACATGGAGTGTCTTTATTCTTCATGGTCTACCCATTCACTTGATACCTCACATGGCCTATTCCTCAAATTTTATAAAATTTCCCATGAGATACATGCTGTTTAGAGGTCCTCCAGCTTGTTCACATGTATACCTAGATATCCTTGAGTATACAGCTTGGTATGTGTACATTGGTTGTGTCTGAATACAGGGCTTAACCTGCATCCTCTGGCCATGCTCGGGTGCTTGGGGGTACATACTATGTAACTAAATATAGTAACCTAGTGTAAAAATTCTGTCGCAGGGTGTGTGATTATTTATTCTCCTAAAAACCCAACTGTTGGAGTTAGGGCCCCACATGGTGAGAATATCTATATTACACACTCTGCACTATGGGATTTTCCAAAACCCAAGGATCTTCACATTTTTTCACCATCCTATGATTCATACAATGATTTACACCCCTAAATCCTCTAAGAGTAACAGATCTATTATTGAAGGGGCCTATCATTTTCGATGACTAAATTTCAATGTCTGATTCATCTGTAAATCTACTATTCTCATCCACTGTATCATGATTTTGTTTTTCGGGATCTCTGAATCAGAATGATAGTCCTAAATCATTATTTAACACCACAACCATGAATTCAATCTCCATCCATAACACATTATGATGTTCTATTTCCCCAAAGATAGATTTTATAATGATTATCCACAACATATTTGTCAATTCACATGAAAATTTGAATATTTATGATAAACATATCATGAATGGGGAGATAAATCCATAAAATATGGCCATTAAGAACAAATCTTGGTCATTGTTCATTTTTTCATGGATATGTTTTCGTACAATTGAAAAATGAATTGGAATTGATAACATGACATAAAAATAATATCTGCAATATAAACCCTCAATCATTGGACCAGTTATAGTGAGTGGAATTGATACACGTTCTACATGGGATAATTAAATGGGGATAAATCAACATAAATCAAATATCCTACCTCTGTATTATATTGATCAGTGTCAAATAATTAATTTTCATCATCATCATTGGAGATATACACAATAAGTTCATTTTTTAGTTATCATTGTTCTACTTTGATTTATGGTTCATGACCTCATTATAGCTAATGCTCTTATAATATCTCCACTCAATTCTCATAGTCATCGGGATTACCCTGTGAATCCATTATAAAGGGGTTCCAATAGGGGATGGTTATTTTAATGAATCAATAATAACATAAAAAATATATAAATTTATGCTATGTATTTATTTTACTATGTATGACTGTGAAGAAACTTTTAAAAAACACATAACACCAAAAAAGGATATGTCAATCCTAATACCATCATTTTGGATTTAATGAGGTTCTGTAATTTCCAAACTAATAATCCATTTGTGAGTTATTAAACTTTTTTTGAAAAACTATAAACTCGTGATATTAATATATACTATATAATTAAAATATTAATTTCATTCAGTGGGACTCAGAGTCTCATATCATTTCAGTGCTTGGATTTATAAATATTACTAAACATATTCCAAATAATTTCATGGAGAAGAATGATACATAAAAATTTCATATATTTAAAATCCCTTAAGGTTCTCAGGAAGAGTTTAAGTCAATAGTAATATGGCTATTTTTTGGGTCTCGAGTCAATCCTTGTGATCAATGGATATTTTATGTCATAATGGTATATATCCCATTGGAATACTCATATAAAGGTTGAACCTAGGACTATCCATGTAATTCCCGGACATGAATTATGATGTCACATCATGATAACCACTACACCTCCTACTATTGAAGTTTCTTCACATCTTATGTTCATGCCTTTTACCCTTTGGACATCTTGAAAGGTATTCACATTTTGAATCAGGTATTTCAAGCAGGTGAGACACTTTTTGAATTAAGTTGTTCAGTTATGAGCCTCAAAAGTATCCCATATATATCCTATATCATAGAAAGTCCTCATTCAGTGAAAATACCAATCTATTTGAATCATTTTCTCATTTTACAAAAAACGTTGTATCTTTCCATATATGAACATATCCATTAAATATCTCGGAAAAAAAGTAATCATATAAATCATAAAAATACTTTATTTTAATACTAAAAATTATTAATGAATTGTACATATCACTACTTATTTGTAATTTTTAATAACTATTCATAATAATTACTAAATACTGGTAATTATAATTAATTATTTGTAATTTATACTAATAATGGGTAATATTTTCTAAATATAGATAATTATAATTATTTTTTTGTAATTATTAATAATTTTTTTTAATTATTATTAAAATTTAATAGTTATTTTTAAATATTATTAATTATTACTACATATTAGTAATTATTACTAAATTTCATTAATAATTACTAAATGTTGGTTATCGTTACTAATTTTTTATAATTATTGCTAAATATGGGTAACTATTGGTAGTTATTAACAATTATTGGTAATTTATAATAATTAGTAATATGTATTACCAATTAGTAATAAATACTAGTAATTTTTGGTAATTTTTACTAATTATTAAATATCATTACTTGTTAATATGAATTATTAGTAATTATTACCAATTATTGATAATTATAACAAAATATCAGTAGTTATTTCTAATCAACTGTTTTTATTACTGTTTTTAATTGATTATCAATAATTGGTACAAATATTTTTTGGTTATCAGTATTTTATTCAAATTTTAAATAATTATTTTTAATTTTTACTAATTTTCATTACATTTTTTAAATTATTACTTGTTATTAGAAAATATTATTAATTATTTACATATTATTACTAATTATTAAATAATATTTGTAACTATTATTATATATTGTTAAATATTACTAATTATTACTAACTATTTATAACTATTTCTAATTATTAGTAATCATTGCAAATTATTTACCAATTATCTATAATGAATATCAATTACTACTAATTACTGAAAATTTCAATTAACTAATACTAATTACAATAAATTACTGAAAATTACTACTAATGTAAAATAATAATTTCTAATATAATATAAAATAAAATAGTAAACAATTACAATGATTAAAATAAATACCTCAAAAATAATGTTTTATTAGAATTAAGATAGTGATGTGATCTTGAAAGCATCTGATGACTCTAAAAAATAAAATTTATTTGAAGAGAAATTAAAGTGAAGAAAGGAGATGAGCACAAACATTATGTTGGATGAATTCTACTCAAAGACATATGTGTCTGTGAGAGAGAGAGAGAGAGTGTGTGTGTGTGTGTGTGTGTTATATTAGTAGTGATGAACTATAATCAATTGAAATTCAATTTCAAAAAGTAGCATTTGTGACATGTTTTGTCCTAAATATTTCCATCCAAAATTATATATATGGTAGTGATATAAAAATCATTTGTAAATGATCCAATGGAAAATAATACTATAATCACTAATTATTTGAGACAATAAAATTAATTACATCAAAAATAACCCTTCATGTGGCATGGTGTGAAGCAACTCCAAAATTATTTTAGGTGAGAATCATTTCCCATCACAAATAACCCTTCCCAATTCATGGCATGTTTCTATGCCAAAATTATTTGTGACATGAGTCTTTTCCCTTTATATATAAAAATATATAAATCGTTACTTGTGATATGAATAATTTTTCATTGGAAATAAGTTGAACTTCTTGATTATTGGAAATAGGAATCAAAAACATAGTAAATGACATGTCACAAGTAAACATTTTTCTCATAGTGGATAGGTTTTTCATTTCAAGTATGCATCCCCCAAAATCAATGTCATTGTATGAAGAAAATTTGAAAAAATTGTGATTAGAGTATAACAAACCACTTTTAACAGTTCCTTTAGGAAATCTGATTATTCATTCAATTTTCTTTAAATGGCATTCTTTTATATTAGACTAATCTTACACACATGTAGGCTAAAAAAATAATATCAATGCTCGATGTAGTCAAGTAAAGTATGAATTATATCATTCCTTTATCCATTTAATCTTTCCCATATTAACAAGATTTACTCCCATCTAGTTTATAAATTTTCTACATTAGTGTTCTCATAGATTTACTTGATTCAAGATTATGTTTTTAATGAAAATTAGTACTGTATTTTCTATGATTTAGATATATTTCATATTTTATTTGTAAAATTTATATACATAGGGACAATTTTAATACATCAATTAAGCTCATTTCAAAATAATTTTTCTTTAATTTCAAAAAATAATTATAATTCATGTTATTATTGTATCCAAATAAAATAATATTAATATACATTTTTATAATTTGAATATTGTTAGAAAATATCATTTTAAATAATGTTAGACTAACCATTATTTTTTTAAATCATTTTTGTGAAAACAAATATAGATTTACTATTATACTAAGCTCTTGGATATTAATTTAAACCACACATAGCATTAGATAATATAAAACCATGATTTGGAAATTCATCATTTTCAAAAATAGGTGGTCGATTAGAATACACCTCTTTGGAAATTATACCACATAAAATGAATTATTTACATCCATATAAAACAATTTAAAATTTAATAACAGGAAAATGATACTATAATGTGAATGGATCCTATTCTAGAAAATAGTAAAAATGAATATTCGAAATCCACACCTTATTCTTATAAATATACTTCTGAATCTAATATGGCCTTATTTCTTATTATAGTACTAGAATCATTCTTTTAATTTAAAAAAATCAATTGGTTTCAATGGAATTATTATCATTATGAAAATATAAGAAATTATAGTAATCATTTTTTTCAATTTTATGAATCTCATCATGAATATAATTTATCCAATTTGGATCATTTAATGATTTTTTACATTAATATGCACAAAATCCAGAACAAATTCAAAATTAGGAAAAAAATTTAAAAATGCTTTTCTAGTTCTCGTTCTTGATTCAACATTTTCAATTATTTTTTCTACATAATTCTCATTATGAGGTATATAATTCATAGGATCATATTGAAAAGAGATGTTCTCCCCCTTCAACTGATGCATTTTCATTTTTAGTATAATCATCACCATAATGGAACTCTTTAAATTCTTTATTATGATTATCAGAATCTCTATTCTGTTTTCATTTTTTAAAATGAACGTTAATTATATATATTCCTCCAACGACATTGTTCTCTTGTTATATAATATAAAATGTATTTTTAATAATTTAAATATTTTTCAATATTTGTCTCTCCAAAATATAGAAATAGATTATAGAACAACATTTTCTCCCAATAAAACTACATTTATGCAACTTGATTATCATGATTTTATTATTATTTACTAAATATTATATTCCTAAACAGATAGATTTCTGTGGAAAGGATTGAAATAATCCAGATTTAAAAAGATAGTATAAAATAAAATAAGAGAAATTTTTTTTGTAGTATTAATATTACAGAGAAGTCAAAAAAATTAGTGGCCTTATAAAGTGATTATATCAATTCATCCATTATTCATTACTTACAACTAATTCAGACCATAAATTCACTCAACACATAGTCTAACATCTCTAAAATATGTGTCTCAAAATGATGTTAAAGTCGTAGCTAACGATTCATATAATAGTAATGGATCTCCTTTCATTGAGAGTCAATCAATGTATTGATTGATCATAAAAACCAGTAAAAGAATAAAACAATTGTGCTAAAAATTATTGATTGAGATTTGTGAAGATTCAATAATGTGAATCGATGAACAAACTCCTAACATGACTGAATTAATAGACTATTCTAGTGGAACAAAACCTCCTAATTGGAATTGATATAGTAAAATAATTTATTTAGAAAATAAAAATAAATTAGGATAAAAATGATTAGAAAACATCAATTGATTATTCAACAGTCGTAATTCCATAAAAAAATTAAATTTTGAAAGAAAATATAAATTCTCTTAATGGAATAACATTAAAATAAACAAGGTATAAAATCAAAAATATTCATCTAATCATGTTAATAAAACAATAATGTCCTTAAATAATTATCTCCTTGATCAAAAATATATCTTCTTCAGGCTCACTGGAAGAAATCTCGGTTACTGTAGCACCCAACCCCAGGATCCAGATAAACCAATGCTCTATATCTGTGTACCACAGGGCCTTAAATGTGCCTCCCAATATTCCAAAGGCCACCAAATTTTAGTGAGGTTCTGAGAGGTAATAGTGGAGAGACTATTCCATATTATGGTCATAACAATAATGGTATATATGTATAAACGTAATATAATAATACCATAGCTTAGCGGAAGTAACAGATGAAACATAGTGCAAACATAATAAACAAATAAAAATAGTAATAAGTGATACCAAAACATACCATTTATATAACAATAATGAGGCAATATAAGATCATACATAGAAAGAGATAAGTAAGTAACCAGTTGAAAAACATATCTGTAAGTGCATATATAAAGCATTCTGAAAACAAAAATGGAAACTCCAGCTAATAAATAGGAACTGATGTGGTCATCAATCACAAATAACATGAAAAGGATCAACATGATCACTAAGGTCCAGAACCTATGCTTAGTCCCTTACCTGATATCAAATACATAATGTCTACGCATGTCCTGATGGGCCCATGTATGGTGTAATAATAATTCTCATTAGGTCACCTCCAACATGATCCTATCAAACATCCATGATTATGCAATTGTATTATAAAAAGAATTAAAAGGTGGCTCATGAACACTTAATATATAACCCTATTCCCTTGGGCTTGGCATCCAAAATGAAGAAATCACCTTCTTCATTATTTTTTGAATAAGTCTTAACAGATCCCCCCATTATATTTATGGAGTATGACATCTTCCTATATATATATATATATATAATTACACTAGTGACAATCCCTAGCATAATCTGAAGGCATCCCCTAAAGAGTATAATATCAGGTGAAGCCTCATATTCTACCTCTAATCATGTCACTATAACCACATTCCATCAATAAAAAACTCAACGTCCATTGGTAATTCTAAATCTATATGATCCAATCCCCAAAGACCTCCTCTTTGTGTCCTCATCGGGTCAACATCCCAACGTCCTGAGGGAAAATGATATATATCATTGAATATATAATCACTATCATCTCAATAATGGTTGTCCCTATGCATGGAAATATCCTTCTCCTCAGTATCATGGCCTAATGAATTCAAATATATCAGTGAGCCTCATCCCCGAACTAATGATGTCAACACCATCAATTGATGTTCAATAGCTATCCACATGGATTTTTATTGTGAGAACCCCTAAAAAATATGATGGTTGACAGCGTCACCTAATAAAAATGGACTATGGGGGCCTCAACCCACAATGACTGGTCAAAACCACATCATCTTAGTCCTAACTATGTTCACAAGACTACAATGGAATGTCACCCAATAAGTGGTGATTGGTAATCACAAAAAAAAACCTAAGGCACATCATCTGGCACATCATTCCCCTACATCCATTTCACAAAATCATGATGGCCAACACCATCTCATGTCCTAATAGCCAACCTCCCAACCTAAAGTCCTTGTAGCTTTAGTCCGATGACAATGTTTCTCACCCTTGGGATTATAATCACCTTAAGTAAATATGGGCCACTACCAACCTAACGAACTTCGTCACCTCAGTTTCAGTGATCCACATCACCAAAATACTTGGGCCAATTCCATCACATTCACATGGAACTCATCACATAAATATTAAAAATTTAATAACTAAATTTAATTCAATAAACACACTCAGGATAAACTACCTAGATCAGTCCAAGTAACTTACCCGAATTGACTCCTTATATTAGAGAAAGAACATACCCATAGGAATATCATTTCATCAATTTAAAAATTCCAAAAATAAATATTAATTTAATTAATTATTATCTCTTATAATACCCACACATATTATATAAAAACACCCCATAAACACTCACCAAAATAAAGAGAAATAACAACACCACTTACAAGGTACTAGTAGTCGCTCACTTATCTAATATCATCTTCTAACATAAACCAAATTGATGCAAATTTGTGCATTATTTAAATGAAATAAAAATAGGGAAAAGGGGATTACAATGATTTATCATTCCATATGGTGAGATAAAATAAAATAATTGTATTTTTTATTGAAGGTCATAGTGAGATGGATCCATTGCCACCAATGGATTAATAACCACAGTCTGATCAAATATGATAGGCCATAGCATTATAAAAATGGAAAGGTAGAGCTTCCCTCAGTTGGGCATTTTAAATGAGAGGAAAAGGAGGATAAATAAGGTAAATAAAAGTATGTTAAATTTCATAATTTCACCCAAATAAATGATCCAATGGTTTTGTTTTCATAGTTTGGATAACAATGCTTCAACTATGTGGTGCTCATTACCTAAGAACCACACCTGCATAGAAAAGGTCCATAGTTGACAAATCCAAATGAAAACCTTGTGAAAGGAAACTATTAAAATTAAATGAGGAATCACATGGTCATGCACCCCTACTAAAATAGTTTGAGAAACCATGTCAACTATTAAAAGTAGCCCACATAACTACTCATGGGAGGCCACACGGTTTATATAAATTATGTTCCTCATTCTGTGCTTTCCCAAAACATGGCTTCTAGGAAAAAACATACCTAAATCTAACCCAAGACCCTAAGGAACAATACGATCCTTAAAAATTTAAAAATAATTAATTGGATCGTGAAAAATCTTTTATTTAGGTTTTGAAACACAAAATGTAAATTGGACCACTCACCAAAAACAAAAGGTTCAAATATACCTAGAAAACAACCCATTAAAAACCAGGATGTTATAATCTCTCCACCATAAAACAAATCATCCCAAATGTATCATGATTTACCATGTGATGGTACTAGAAGCACCTATATTATTTATATTACCTTAATAAGTCATATGTCAATTCCCTCGGTGGCACTTTCCACCATAGGAATTACCCACCTGGTCGCTTCCCAACTCAAAATAATTATCTTGATGGTTCCACTAACTATCCTTAGACTCAAAATTCCTCCCATGATTCATTTTCATTCCATCACATCATAAGAAGCTAAAATCATGCCCATGTCACATATGACACCCATCAAGTCATGCATCTCATCATTTTCACATTAGTACATGTCCCATACACGCCACTCATAATAACCCAAAATTCATCTGGTGCTCACAGATCATGCATCTCAAAAGATTCCTAAAATAACCCACATCATATAAACATATTTATTACCATAAAAATATGAGTTCCTATGATCCACACATAGAACCTGCATTTCATTGATTCCCCAACACGTACTCACCTCATATACAAATCTACATGCATCAATTCCACAATACATCTTCATGCCAATGAAACTCATATAGAAAATTTATCATCCCTGATTAAAACATAATATAATACATATGGTTCTTCCCAAAAAATACTCATGCACCCCCTACATTAAATAAATTAAATTCCAGGACAAAGTGAAATGTATGGTCATTCCTATAATCATGACATACCTCTAAATGTAGTCGACACCCCAACATGCTTTGCACCTGATACATCTACTACATGAACCTACATAGAAGACCGACTACATAAAACCAATCCTATATATAGATATATAGAAGCTACTGACCACTGTCCTCAAAATTGGGTCCCACTATCTTTTCCACGACATACACAAACAACTCAATCCCAGATACCAACTCATGGTACTGCTCCCGATATGAAATTGGATCCATGAGTATTCACCATAGCCTAAATTCTAGATGTATAAGAAGGATTCCAAAAGAACCTATCTAAATGGCTCATATGGACCCATTAAAAGCACTCCATTGAAACCCAATCACACTAGGTTGGAACATGCCCCGACACCCCACACTAGAAGCACACTATTGAAATCCCAATCTTCGGTGATCTACCGGAATATTTGGCCTTGCTTCCCTTCTGAGACACCTAATAGCACTGCATTCTGATACATAAATCGTCACCTATTGGATTACTTAACACATTCACTAGTCTCAAATATGATTGATCTGTCATGTTTCCAATAGCTATTTGTGCCGTGTTGGCTGCCTAAGAAAGGAATGGTAGATTTAATATGTTCAGATGAACCTTGAAGGCATTCCATAGGACATACTCAAAATTTTTCAACCTGGCTATGTCATTACACACCATTATAGGTACAGAATGTGAATGGCTAGTGAATTTGGATGAATATTCCATGATTAATGTATGTACGTGATATAGATTGATGTATCTCCATATTGTAGATTTATTAACACCTGTAATTTATCAAACCATAGTATCTCTAGAAATAAGTTATTTAAAACTTGGGATTTGAAATCCTTCCAATCAAATCCCTCATGTCAACCTGCATATACCAAAAAATCCCACCAGTTCTTTTTTGGTCCCCTAAGCATTTACGTCACCAGCTTCACCGTCCACCCTAGGAGTGTCTCAAGCTAATAGAAGATCATCTATAGAGACTCTATCTAGTTCTTTACTACCTATAAACCACCCTCACCCTAAAATCGTAGTGGGTGCTGAGACTGGAACTCTCAAGTCATGTATTCTATAGATAGCTTAGCTCCCTGATCTCCCCTATAAATACCCTGAATAACTCGAACGTGGATCACCCTAAGCATCACATAAATCTGTGACCTAATGTTTTCTCTCAATGTCTACCCCACCTGCACCAGATCCTATACCTATAGATCATGATAATACTGGCCCTCTAGGGCCTCAACCCAACACACAAGGGCCTCATCCCGTGAATGCTCATGCGGCACCATATAACCAAGCTCATAACACTTTGTTAGAATCCATCTCGGTGTAATTATACTACATAAAAATAAATATTTTCAAACTCTATAAATATATATATGTGTGTATATATATCATAGATATGGTAAAATATAATAGGTAGCACATATCACCACCCATGTACTCCCCTACCACACCTTGCCTCTTGAAATTTGGCCTCAAAGCCCCTTACCAACCCATATTTGGGATAGGTATCACAGGAAACCCGGTCAAATGGACCTTACATACCCACATTGAAGTTAATAATCACATGTAATTCGTCCACATGGAGTTTTTCATTATTGTTATAGGGTCAGCCATCCCAAATCATTTAACAATATGGGTTAGTTGAGTAGAATGCCACAAAATTAGCTATATATGAAAAAACTATTTAGATTATTTTTTGACACATTAAACAACTATCCCCATGAAAGTATCTCTTCCTACCCCTATTAGGGTTGGTTCCATTTATCTTAGGCATATAGAACCACATAGTATCACATATAGATCACATTGGAACCACATTCATTGGATGTTTAGATAGAAATCCACCAAAATATTCTATATAAGAAAACACCATTTAACTTCACTACTGAATCTTTAAATAGCCAAACCCATATTAGCATAATATAGGATCCCATTGAAATTCTCAATAAAAACACATCATATGAGCCTAATTACCTATTATGATGTGCAATAAAACCTCCCTTTCCATACCTGGTCAAGGATCAAAATCCAAAAATAGATAAATATCACATCAAAGTGTGCCACCTGAGGTGAAAATGAAGTCAACTATAAAAGAGAAAAATAGAACATCATTTCCCACCCCTAGAATCTTAGTCTATCCCCTGTGCATGGGGATTTAGGCATGAAAAAATGATCTCAGTTCTGAGTCCTGACTATATCAATGTGTACATTCTTCCATATCCCAATTAGTAGGACCAAAATGAACGTAATAATTTAATATAAATTTTAACTAGTAGAAAGTAGTTATCACTTAATATCCATGATATGTGATACTTCCAGACAACAGCAATAGGATACCACTCTGATACCACTCTGATACCATTTGTAGCACCCTGACCTGGGATACACATAAACCAGTGTTCCGGGTCGAGTACCATGAGGCATTGGGTGCACCTCCCCATACACCAAATGATTATTACTATAATTGAGTGTATGATAAGTGATTTTGCAGAAACTATACCCTTATGTGGTGACAATAATAATGGTATATATATATTTATACTAAGAATAATACGACCATAACACAGTGTAAGAAATAGATTATTGTTCATATAAAAAATAAGAAAACAGTGTTAGTAATAGTTGGTACCAAAACCAAGTATTTGTTGATTAACAAACATGTCATAGCAGGTCATAGATTAAAATATACAAGAAGGGTCACCCATTTACAACCATATAATTATGTATATATATAAATCATAATGAATAAAGAATAGGATAATCTGGTTGATATAGAGGAACCATTGTGTCCCTCTATCATATATCCCATGAAAAAAATTCAAACTCGATCACTAAGGTCTAGCTCTTGAGCTCAGTCACATACATGATCTCAGAGACATAATGTCTAAACACGTCTTGAGGGGCCTATGTAGGGTGAGATAATAAATCATAGTAGGCCACCACCAACATGTGTCGGTATTATATCTATAATTATGTATTTTTATTCAAAAAATAATTAAAATGCATCACATGCACATTTAATATATAATCTTCTACCCATGTTCTCATCAACCAAGTGGAACTGATCACCTTCTTTGGCCATTGCTGGAATAAGTCTGAACATGTGTCCCAAATTATGTATATGGAATACAACATCTATATGCATATATATAGATTTAGTAGTGAGGATCCATGGAATAAGCCAAAGGTATACAATAAAAACTATCATACTAGGTGAATAATCAGGTTCCACATATAATAATTTCACCATCACAATGTGCCCTCAATAGAAAACTTGACATCCATAGGGAACACTCAATATATAAGATCTATGTCCCATAGAACTCCACTAAAAGAGTCTCCATCGGATTAATAGCCCAATATATAGAAACATAATGTTATCTTTCCTCCAAAAACTAAACAATGTCGTTTCAACTGATGATGTCTCATGGAACAATGATATATTCCCCTCATTATCTAGGTCCAATAGTCTCAAGTATTTTGGTGACCCTCATCCCCCCAAAAATGGTCTGAAAAGTGCCAACAGATGGTCCATCACTTTCCACATGGATTTCTATGGTGATCACACCCAAAAAACATGATTATCAACAATTTCACCTTATTTTCATAGTCTATAGGGGCCTCCACCCAAATTGAGTGGACAACACCTCTTCATCTGAGACCGAAATGTGTGCACATTACTCCAACAACACGTTGTCCATGAAACAGTGAGTGGAAATCACCAAATAACATAAAACACGTTATCTGACACCTCATTCCCTTTGGACCATGTCGTTAAATCATGATTATCAACACCATGTCATGTCTTGAGCGAAAAGACCCCAACCAAAAGACCTCATAATCCAAATCTAATGACCATGTCACCAAAAATAAATATCATCATCACCCCAAGACAATTTGAGCCATGCCCAACCTCACGAACTATCTCACCTCAGTCCAGGTAATAGAAATCACCTCAATCCTTGAGCCAAGCATTTCACATTCCCATGGATATCATAACATCAATATAAACAAATTTAATAAATAAATTTAATTTATCAAACACTATAGGGTAATAATTTCTAGGTTTCTCAAATCCACTTTCCAATCATGACCCTTTGTATTGGAGAATGAGCATGCCCATAGGAATCTCATATCATTAATTTAACAATGTGATAATCAAGAAATTATTTAGTTAGGTTCCCACTTGGACAATCCAGAAGTAATATATGAAAACAACACAAAAACACATGCAAAATGAAGGAGAAATCTTGGAACCACCTACGTTGTACTAGTAGGAGATATCTCATCAGATGTCAACCTCTAATATGAGTTTAATCAAAATAAATCAATATTTATATGAATTCCCTAAAAATAGGGGAAAAGGGAATGTAAGGATTAAGCATTCATTATAGGGAGATAAATAAATACAATTGGATAGACTATTGAACATATTATCTAGATGAATCTTTAACCAAAAAGAGTGTAAGGATTACTCTCTGATATAAGAAGATAAGTAATAGCCCAAGAGAAATGGAAAGGGAGGGATTAACTCTATTTTGTACTGTCAATCGAAGAAAAATAATGATAAATAAGGTAAATATAAAGAGGGTTAATTTCATTATTTTACCCAAAAAAATGAGCCACACTATTTGGTCGTACGATTTGGCTAACTATGTGTCAACTATGTGATTATCATGGCCTAAGAACCACACTCACATGGGTAAGGTGCATGGTTTTTCAAACAACGTGAAAACCATATGAAATCCATATAAAAAATATTTTTATATGACTCACATGGTGACAAGATCCTTCACATGTGGTTTCAAAACCTGTTTATAGTGTGGTAGGTAGGATACACGGTTAATCCTGGGAGGACTCATGGGTTATCCAAACTATGTGCCTTATTTTGTTCTTTCCTAAAACTCTTTTTTAGGTCTTGATGCTCGCAAAACCCTGAGGAACATTTTAAAACTAAAAATCTATTTAAAAACATGGACATCGGTTATCCAAACTCTCATAATTAGGTTATTAAATCCAAAAAATTATTTGATCCGCTCACATAATGTCAAAAATTTTAAATTTACCTCAAAATATTTCACAGTAAAAAACCTTTGATGTTACAGTTTTGATCTCCACTCCTCCTCACCAATTTATATAAAAAATGAGTTTTTGTCTATTTTCCACTTCCTCATTTAGACTGATTAGAAAATATTAAATTTTTATAATTATATATAGAATATTTCCTTTACTCCCTTTTATTAAGATTAAAATCCACTGACTTGATTCCAGAATTACTTATAGCTAAATGAAAATGTTTATTTTTCTGAACTTTAGTCATAACGATCATGTATTTAGAATTATCATTAACTACTCATCCATATGTAGGGAATATTAAAATTTCATCTTCCACATGTCGATTCATTTGTTAAAAAAACATTTCTTATCATCCCCTTTCTTATGTGGAGTCCAAAAAATTCCACACAACACTCATGAAATAATCAATGCAACATCATCAGAAAACCATGGTGAGGATCGAGCACATTGTTTCAAAACATGCATTCAACTTTACTACTATTGTAGGAAAATAATCAAACACCTTAAAGACCAAGAAATAATATTATTCAACAGCATTGAAGCCATTCTATGCCTACAACAAGAAGAGTAACCAGTAAAACTATGATTCATCAACACAACACATCAACACTATATTTTCATCCTCAGTTATTGTATTGTCCCAAACAAATTGTTTATCTTCAAATTAACTAGGTTCTCATCCATCCATTATCTCCTTCATAGATATTCAATCCTAAGCTCAAATTCATCGAAACGTCATCAGGTCTTTTATTATAAAAGGTGGAATCCTCACTAGTAACATATATGCATCATCAAATGGGGATAGTGGCTCAGATCTTTGATCATTAGAAATACAGTTTTTTGGGGTTCATATTATTCACATATTTGAAGTTTATCTTCTTCATGAACAAAACGTTTGTTCAAATTAGAGAGATAATGTTGGGATTAATTTTCATTTTTATTATGTGTTCATCCTCATAACACAATTTCAAGAAATTTTTGGATCAATTTCATATGAATTTATCTTCAATGAACCCAATAACGTCCAATCTTCCCCTTCATATGGCGACAGTGCGGAGGATGTCATCAACTCGAATCTAGTATCACCCTTCATTGATATGGATTTTTTGGAATAAATTTTTTTCCATGATTCTTCCTTCAATATCACTCAAATATTGACATGTAAACTTCATTACTTAGTGGAAATGACCTTACAGGGTTTTCGAGTGTATTGGCTCAATAATGGAAGCTATATACAGTACCTGTAATCATTGGTTCATCTTTAGTCATCAAACACAATGGTCTTAAACCAGATAGATATCTCATTCTTAACTACCAAAATTCTCCAAGAATAAATACCATTTTATCTTACTACTGTAGTCAATCTTAGCCAAATAGATCTTATTTTTTGTTTCAGAATAATCATGTATGTGGATTTTATTGTAAAATTGGGTTCCCCATACCCAACATTATAATCACTTTTGATTACCATACCATATTTGAAGTGAGATATTCATGATATAAACATACCATTATAGTGTTGACATTTATGTTTCTACAATTGGATGATAACGCCCACATATTAATTGTCATGTCAAAAGGTTTGATCTGATCTTGCATTTTAATGAGAACCCAGATATAAGATAACATTAATCTTAAATATAAGTTATATGGTCTAGATACAACATATTTTTTTGAAATAGTTTATTTTCGACAACTATGTGTTTGGGGATCATAATATTTGAGACTTATTCTCATGAAGCTCACACTTGGTGATCTATAGTAGTGAGATCGTGAGGACAGATCCATAAATAACAAAAATATATTTTTCTGGTGCCAATGGTATTTCCTATCAATGGACATGTGTATTGATCTCCTCACTTGATATAATTATTAATGTTTTCCATTTGATTGTGTACATTGTTACAAGGTGAAAACCATGATAATGAAGTAATAGATAGGTTGTTTTTATTGGGTGAATCATTGGTGGTAGGATGTTGGATGAATGATCGTTATCGAATTTGTCGCTTCTTAGTTGAAGAAGTTATATCTCAGGAATAGTGGATCAGTAAGGTAGTATCATTATTAAATCATTGTCTATGGTATCTAAATACATGTCTATCGATTTATATCAACAAATAATAAATCAAGGAAATCAGGATGACAAAATATTGATTCCTGATTTATGATATATCATATGAAAAACGGAATATATTACACATTACGTTTATGTAGGTTGGTTTTTGTTGTTATGAATACTCTTTGCCTCTTTAGGAGCTATGATGGGTTCTTGATTCCACTCTTAGACTATGAATATTATTCCCTAATATAGAGATAAGGACCTAGAGGGTCACACAAAATATAACATTCAATATTATTCTCTATTCTGATGAATAGGTATATATGAAATAGTGGGTCCCACTACAGGGTCTGAGAGTTTTCCAATATTTATCAATCATTGATAAATATATTAATTCACTATTATTCGAGTAAAGAATTATTTATTTAAGTTTATTTAATAAAAAAAATCAAGTGTTTATGTAAATACATGGAATACAATTATATGAACTGATAGTATATTTAATATTCAAGGATCATTTAATATTAGAATGAATTACAAGTTGGGATAATGAATCAGTTGTATCACATGATATATTTAATATTTATTACAACTATAAGATAAAATATAAATGAAATATTTAGTTCATCATTATTATTTATTAATTACTTATTTTAGTGGATAAAAGATATATGACATTGGAAACCCTAACTAGGTATTTTTCACATCCACTATATAAGTACGTTGAGGGAACATTTTCTATGTGCATGGTAAGAAACACATTTTAATGGATTGAGAGATCCTCTCTATTTCTATTTCAACGAGACAAAAATACAATGTTCAAGAAATCTATCCAAGTACATCATCACATATTGTAGGAACTGAGTCTATGTGACCATAGAGACGCGGAAGGAATCCTCAGAGCCCCGTGCTAGCACTCATAATTCGATGATTGATATTTACGTGGATTTTGGACACATGTGTGGATGATCTAGAGGGGTTGGGCCTTATATTCTTTAAGAAACTATCGACGATGACTAGCATCAGTCGAACGCATTGAATCAAACAAGTTACATGTTTTTTTATTTATTTATTTGTTATTATATTCACATGAGATTCTCATATCTATATCAGGTCTCAAATTTCTGGTGATGAAGATGTTATGAAGTTCTTGTGATAATATTTTAAAATTCTCATCCAACTAGATTCTACGATGTGCCTCGTTTCATTTATATTCTACATGCCCAAATAAAATTGATAAATGGTTTCAGGTAGCTAATTGTATATATACGTGGATCATGTTCAACTTGCCTAAAATTAACCCTCTTCAAATGGTCTATGTGGTCCACAGACAACATGTTCCACTAAATAGCTTCTAAATATCAGTGGGTCTATGGTGTATGTGGTCCATTTTGTATCTTCTAAAAATCAGTTATGTAAAAAGAAAATATCTATTTGACTATGTCTCCACTGTATCGAAATCATATAATTGATAATCACCAAATAAATATCAAATAATAAAATATATTTAAAATTTAAATTAAATAAAAAATTATGTAAAATATAATACTCTAAAATTTAATTTTCAAACCAAAAATTGATGATGGAGTCAACAATACAATTAAATAAATAATTCATTTGTTAATTAAAACATATTAAAATTCAAAATATTCCAAATAATTAATATGTAAATATAATAAAAGACAAATTTTTTAAAAAAATGCTTGAAATAAAGAATTGAGTAGTTAATAAAATAAAATAGATAAATGTTAAAAAAATTATTAAATTATTAAATTATCATTTTACATATCAATAATTATTAATTTCTATAAATAAATTAAATTAAAAACATTGAATCAATAAGATAATTAATTAAAATAACAAGGACAATATTAAATTCATTAATATGAAATATAATTAGACAAAAACACACAAAATAATTTTTTAATATAATCTTAAAATTTAAAAACTAAAATTAATGATAAATAATATTTATAATTAAACAAAATTGAAAACTAATTAATCATTAAATAATTATTTTAAATATTATTTTATTTTAACATCCAATTAACACAAAAGTAAATTAACTCATTAAAACAATTTATAACTAAAAAACTAATTAAATTAAATAATTAATGACAAAAACTAATATCAAAATATAGCAAAATAAATTCCTTCAAACTATGCTTTTTCTAGTCCTCAAGAAAAAATGAAAAAAATTCAGTGGAATGATACGATAATTAATCTTTAAATAATAGATATCCACAAAAACATGATTTCCCAAAATATTATCCTCCTTATTTTTTATCACGCAATGAAAAATTTTACCATCATGAAATTAAGTATTTTCCAGTGAAAAACTGATCCATGTTTTATAAATATGGTTGACCTAAAATTTTTAAATATATATTTAACCAGTTTTAATTCTCATTCAAATAAAAGTCTATACTTCTCTACGCCTCCAATAGAACAAACTCACATAATTTTCATTCATGTAAATTAGACACACTATTTGGGGGAAAATAATAAATTAAAAGGATTATAAATAACTCATCCACTAGCCTTAACAATAAATGAATTGGTTCAACCTAGATTAGGACTTTCCATTCATAATCAATTTGAATGCATACCTTATGATTTTAAATCCAATTTCAAACATTAAAATTAAATGATAATTTTACATCCTTTTAAAAAATTAGTAAAATATGCATCTTTTAAAGAGGGGAATGAAAAATGTTTCACTCAACTAATTCCTTGAGTTAATATAGAATTAACCACTTTACATATGCTACACAGCACTAAAGTATAAAAAAATTTAAAACCACTGAAAATGATTTATTATAACATGAAAATATTCAATTTATAAAATTTATGGGTTTTATATGGGGCCACATTGTGGTACAGTTTGGCACATTAAAATACCCTCTCCCCTACACTATATATCAACATTTACCTCAATGTTTAATCCAATGTGGATAAAACTTGAATAATTAATTTAATTATTGAAATAGATTTGAAATATATATTTTATTAAAATAACGCAAGAAGGTTTAATGATAAAGATAAATGTTTATTTATTACACACAATGTAAAAATACATCAAAAAATAACATGAAAAAAAATTCAATACTGGTAAAAATTAAATCAGTTCACCCAAGAATAAATTCTGTATTCTAGCCCATGTTTATGATGTGTTCAAAATCAATTTTTTATCAAATTAGATAATATTAAATATGAAATCACACAAAATAAAAACCATATATAATATATTAAATTGTAGCAACAAACATGTTTAAGTAGAAAATTTATCATGGAAATATTTCTTTTCAACCAACAAGTATATTTTTCTTCATTAAACCAATAATGTTCAAAATAATAGCCAAAACAAAAAAAATGTAAGAATAATGAGAAGAATTTAAAATAGATGAAATACTTGAATTATAAATGTTTTTATTCTTTTCATAAATTTGAATACAACCCTTTTATTATTTGATGAAGCTCCTCAGGTTAACCTAAAATATCTTAAAAATTTATATTATCATTAGATCTTAAAAAATTATTATTTCAAACATAAAAATAAAATAGTTTAATAATTCATTATGATGATATATTATTCTTCATCTTGTATCTTTTTAGGATCAGGGAAATTGTAAATTATCTGCTCGAAATGATGAAAAGCAGCCCCTAGTGTATTCCTCATGGTGAATATAAAAATAAGGTCCTAGTGGATAGCCATGGAAAGGTAAAAACAAAAATACTTCCATCAGTATTTCCTATAAAAAATACTATAATAATTTAATGTTTACTGAAATTAACAATTTAGAACTAAATGAAAAACAAAAATGAAGTAAAAAATAAGATATTCCTTTATTTAATCCCCCCCCCAATAGGTGTTTCTTTTTTTACTTTACTATACTGGAAAACAAATTTCCCCTCCCAATCTATCAGTGTCAGAGTCATGAATGGTATGCATCACCAATTCGTTTCTTTTACAATGTTTATCAACATAATTTTTAAGATTTGGGGACATTCAATACAATTTATAACATTTATACCCCTCATATTGTTGTATTATTTTTCAGTTGGGGATGAAAAGATAAATTATGGGGCACTACCTTCTACTTCTCTAGGATAGTTGTCTTCAATTCCCTCTACATCTTTTATGTATGTCCTTAAAAGATGGAAA
This sequence comes from Viscum album, assembly GCA_963277665.1. Classification (NCBI taxonomy): domain Eukaryota; kingdom Viridiplantae; phylum Streptophyta; class Magnoliopsida; order Santalales; family Viscaceae; genus Viscum; species Viscum album. The sequence continues at coordinate 809,206,272 of OY728122.1, read as the reverse complement.
AAAATTCCAATATTATAATTAGACAGCCTTATCCTCTATATCCAACTCTAAATACTCATATAAATATATTTTCACTATTTTCATCCCTAACTGAATGTCTTCACTATAATTTATACCCTCTTCTACAAACACTTCCAAATTACTATCAGAAATGGAATATAAAACCATGTTTATAGTGAAACAAAATGGAGATTTAGTTGAAAATTAATATCTAACAACATCTAAACTAGAATGGTTAGATATATTTAAATCCCCCGGATGTGAAATGGTTGGAAACCATTGTTAATTTCGATGAGCCTTGGTAAATCAGTCATAATAGGAAGTGAATGTTTATTAGGTTCAACCTCGTCCTCTATGATTTCTTCAGTACAATTTTCAATGTAAATCTCAACCACAAGGAACTAATATATTTTTAAAAAAAATTCCAGATGTTCTTTAACTATTCATTTCAATACTTTTGGATTCATATACTCTTAATGTTCTTCTATTAGTGTTTTAATTTCATTTTCATTAAAATTCATGAGATTATCTTAGGTTTTTAGGAAAAATATATAAAATATCTTCTGAGGATGGGTCAAAATCCATTTTTTCATATTTATTTTTATTTTTTTATATTATTTAATTAAAAATTATTTCTTAAAATATATTTAATAGAATCCCAAACAACAGTTCCAATTTATGGACACAGTTTTAAGTTATTTTACATTCATTAAAATTTTTATCTCCTAAAAACTGTAGTATAGTAGTAATATGGGTTATCTATCAATGATATTGTATTTGAAGAGACTCATTGTCATGATCTCAATTATTATCCGCTAACTATTTTATTCCTATGGGGGTGGATTTCTATGGAAATAATTGAAACTATCCTAATTTTCAAAGATTTTACAAAACAAAACATTAGAAAACAAAAATCAATGAATGAAATTTAGAGAGAAGTCAAAATGGATCAATGAAATTACCAAGTGATTATGCAGGTTCATCCATTCTTCATTACATAAAAAAGTATTCACATCATAAATTCTCCCAATACGCTATCTAAAATATCTAGACTATTTTTATAATAATGTTTAAAAATCATAAGCTAATAACTAAGATTTCAGTAATCAAACTTCTTTTATCAATATCTGGTAAAAGGATCCAATGATCATTAAACACCATGATATAATCAAATTTTTGTGCTCATAATTCTAGATGGATAATTGAAAATCTTCAATAGTGGGAATCGACCATCCAACTCCAAACCGCACTGAATTAATAATCCACAACCGATGAATTAAACATGTTAATAAGTTATATTCTAGCTAAATAATAGATGATATTAAATGGGATAAAATAATATAAAAAACTAAGAAAAATAAATCAATATTTCAGCAATCTCAATACCAAGACAAATTGGCACTTCGAAAGAAAATATAAATGCTTGGAAAAAAATCCCTCAAATAAATCACAAGTTATAACAACTAAAATATTTTTCAGATCATTTCTACTGAACGAGAAATATATTAAATCTTTATCTCATTGATTCAAAATATATCTTCTTTAAGAATGCTAGATGATCTCTCATTTATGATTTTCATATCTCAGCTCCTTTTGAAATAAAATTGAGTTTTTTATTGTCCCATACATCATATTCCCTATCTGAACTATCGTTAATTTTCATAATTCAATCCACAATATTCACTTTTCTCCATTTCATTAAGGTAACATTCTACCTACTCAATCTTTGAATAACTTGGATGATTGTAAAATGGAAACATTTACTTATATGACATTCAGTCACAACTGTAGTGTGTAATGAAAAATATTCAACTACCTAGACATGTGTAAAAAATAAGAAAATCTTATCCTCTCCATGTCCAATAATTTTCAAAAATCATAATTCAAACCCTTGAATTTGTTGAGTTAAAAAAGTGGATAAACACTAATCAAAAAATTCATCATGTAGCTTCATCATAAAACCATGGATAGGATCAAACAAATAGGTTCACAATAAGAATTCAATAAAAATTCTCTCATGGGAAAATGATTAATCACATTGAAGATCATAGAACCAAAACCTTTGTAAGCGTTGAGGAATAGTATAAACTAAAACAAGAATAATAACTAGAAAAGAATGATGCTTTATCTTTTTTCCCAGATAATGACTGACCGAATAATTCATGATGTTGGGTGAATTGAGTTTCTAGAATATTTTTTAAATTATGCACCACCCACTTTGAAGTATGAATTCCCAATTTCTTTTTTAAGATCATATTTAATAGAAATGTATTATAATGTAATTAAATTGAATAGAGAGTTTTATAGTTATTCAGAGAATATAAATCCTTATTCCACTCCACTAATTCTCTACTCCTCGAGCATAGTGCTTTTTACTAAACATCCCTATTATCATGGGTTCCCAGTTGAGTACAAGAATCTATCACTAAATACAATGGTACAAGTGTTTTTAACTACTATATCCCTTTACAAGTCCTTTTTATTGTCTTAGACACTATTAAGCCATGTGCAATAAAATTATAATAACATACAATATTTGAGAAATGATTGAATCACAAAGTTACAAGCCGCAACAGATAGTATATGACGATTCAACCTAATAAATGGTAAGAATCAAGCGTAGATCAGGGTGATCTTCATTTCAACTGATGTAGAGGATAACCATAGAACTTTACATAAGAATTTTCAATTTGTAGATATATTTAGTGTTAGATAGGGAAAACTTATTTTGTTCCCTTCATATTATTCATTCCACACATACATGCATGTTTGTGATGTTTCCAAAAATTGCATATATATATTATTTTCAACATAAGAATTGGGTAATCCTAATGGTGGAATTATCTATGTAGTGATCCTGATAAGATAGGATAATAATATTACGTATCTATTCCTTCCAAATACATAATTACTTTTGTGACCACAATGTGATAGATTTTATCATTCTCTGAAATTTCATACTCATTTAAAGTATTTTGTAGAATAATATTTCCTTAAATTTATAATCATAATTTGAAGTACTCAAAATGTATGAAAGGAATTATCATGGGTTTATTAATGATAATCATGAAATTATGTACTATAATTCCATCATAGGATATTGGCTAAACATATTCACTACTACAAAAATGGGAAAGGGAAGTGATACCCTTTATCAGCGCTTTTTTAGTATCACTGATAAAAGGGGGTCTTATCAGCGTGTATTTTCCTAGTGCTGATAAATATTTTTGTTTAAAAAAATCATAAAAATAATATATTGATATATAATTATATTTATATTGATATAATTATAATAAATATTTTTTGAAATATGTTTTATATCGATTTGATATGTCGTAAACCCAAAATGGACACCCCTGAGCAAGAAATTATGGCTTTTGTAGGGATTAAGGACCTTTTCATACCTTGAAGAATATGAGAAGGTTTAACAATGGACACCGTAGTGTAGGTATGGTCGTAATATACGATTTGATATGTGGTTGAGGCAAAACTGACACTAGGAGCAGAAGTTATGGGAAAACAGACCCCCTGATACAATCTTATTACTATTCATAGGGTTCTTCGTCCTTTTTAAACCACAAGGAACGTGAGAAGGGGATTCAGTGATCACTGAAGTGTATAAATTTTTTCAAGCTTTGATCTGATATATGGTAGAGCCAAAACGGACACTTGGAACATAAGTTATTGTCGTTTGAAATTTTGAAACTTTCGTATATCCTAAAAACCTAAGAAAGAAAAAACTCACTAAAACGGGCATAAAATCTGCTCTGGTTATCCATTTGAGCACTGCGACTTGTCTAATATATGCTTGCGAAATTAGTGATGACCAAGTCTAGTCAAAACCATTAGAAGATCAGAGGAACGAATGATATATCAGTTATATAACTCCAAAAAAAGTCCAACTTCAAAAGACCATAACTTTCACTCCGGGAGTCCGTTTTGGCTCTACCACATATCAAATCAATGACAGTGAAGTGATATACTTTTAAGGTTGAATAATATGTAGTCTTTTTCATGTTTGGGACCCTAAAATCCCAAAACACCATAATGCCTCTAAAACTCAGTTTCATTGTCCGGCCCCCTGTCAAATGTTTTCTTAAAATGGTCATAACATCTGATCTGTTTGTCTTTTTGGCCTCTGACACCTGTGTAATCATATCTCCTTCTATGTGCATCAGTTTGAATATTCACAGAGAAAAAATGGACACCCGGGTAATAAGTTATTTCTTTTTCAGTGACTACGATTTGTTATGTTTTTCGAGACCCCATTTCAAGCACTTTTCTATATACATGTTAATATATAATATTTGTAAATATATATATATATATATACATATACATAATTATACCTACTGATATATATATAATATAGATATGTGTGTGTGTCCTGTAAATATGTATGTATGTATGTTTGTATGTATTTATTTATTTATAAAAACACACATAAGAAAACAACTTTTATAAATGTATTTAAAACTAATCTTATAAATATATATTAATATACAAATAAATTTACGAATAAAAATTTATAAATTCATATATATATATATAAATAGATATAAATATATATTAATATATGGATATATATATATTTATATAATTAACTATATGTATATATTAATATGACTAAATAAATATATATATATATGTTAATATATATATATATATATAAACATACAGATATATATATTAATATAACTAAATATAAATATAAATATATATATATATATATTAATATATCAGTAAATATAACTATATATATATATATATATATTAAAAAATGAAAAGAAAAGAAATATGGTAGAGTGGTAAAGACTTAGCTTCGTAGGTAAGAGGTCTCCAGTTCGAATCTTGGGGGAGCCAGGTCGCGCACGTAGGTGTGGAGAATTACCTATCACTATTAAAGGGGGACGGGGCTTGGTGGAGTTGGGCTAGGGCTTGCGTGGGTTACCATGGGCGGTGGGCATTGTTAAAGGCGGGACTTGGGTAAGGTTGATATCCTAAAATGCAGTGGTGAGCCTTATTCTGCTGTTAAGGATGCAGGAGGCATTGCAGAAACTCCAATGATTGAGGTTTCATCCTTGATGGCAAGCCCCCGAAGGGAAGTTAGTGCTAGTGTTGAGAGGAATATTCATGTTGAACGAAGTTGTGATGCTGTGGAGAAAGATGTGGACCTGGGTGGGAAAAATGGTGGTGTGGATTCTCTCTGTCGGGAAACTGTGAGGGCACCTGCAGTAGTTGTCGTTGTCCTTGATGAGCAAGTTGTTGCTGCAGGTCCTAATGCCCCAGCTCAAGAGGGGATTGAGAGGCACTATCAACACATGGATCTTGGGATTGTAAAGCTGGATGGGAATCAAGAAACCCCTGTCAAGGAAACTGCTAATGACATTGGTGCCATGATGACAGTGGATGGGATGCAGGAATCACCGGGGAGGCAGGCGAACAAATTTGAGCTCGGCAATCGGTTTTCATGCCTGGTGGATGCTGATTTGGTCCTTGATCATGAGAAGGATGTAGAAAGGACTCATGAGGATCAAAATTCTGTTTCTTTAGGTGCTGATGTTGAGTCAAGGGTTGCTATTGTTGGCACTTGTGATCAAGATCTGGGGACTGTGAGGACATATATTGCTGAGAAGGGCTCTGAAGCAAATACGGACAATGGTTCACTGCTGGACAGCTTAGTTGGAGATTGTAATGTGAAAAAAGGCATGCATGGTGGTGGTAATGGGTATAGGGTGGTGCACATTTCTGGTAAATGGGGGGACTGCTCTGATAGTGAGAATGAAAATGATGGTGGTATGTTTCATCCCTCCTATAGTGATATGGTTCAGGGTTGCAAAAATAGTGTGTCTGTGGTGTAGAAAGTGAAGACTGACCCACCACGAAGAAGGCCACGGAAAGATTATTCTCACTTCCCAATGCCTATGACTACGAGATCTTCTAGTGGGAAGGTTGGATGGATTGTAAACTCTTCTAAGGAGATCCTTTCTTTGGAGAAGCTCAATCTTAGAAGGAAGTATGCCAAGATTCTGAAACATTATGAAAGTTCAGAGTGGGAATCGGCTACTACAGAGGAAATGGTGTATTAGGGATGTGGTGATGGGTCTGAATTTTATGATATGTAATTGTTGTTCTCACCTTGTTGTGCTTGTCTGATGTACTTTTATTTTTCTTTTATTTTAAATAAATGGTTGGAGGTTTGCCTCTGACTAAACTTTCGGGTATCAACACTTTTTTTTAGCGTCGATAAAAGGGGCCACTATTAGTGCTTCTCTGAGCTCTGATAAAAGGGACCCCCATCTTCGCCTCGATTAACAGTGATTTTTTAGCGTTGTTAATTGACTTTTATTACGCTGATAAAGGCCATATTTGTAGTAGTGACTATTCATCATCATTTATCTATTCATAAGATAAATAAGCTTTTCATTATAAGATAATCAGTGTAAGATAATTCACCGGCATAAGATAAAGTGCTACTGATGAATAATTAACTTTTCTTGAAATTATTTTGGAAATAATTATTCCTAAAAATAATATGTACTTTCAAATTTTTATTCCAAAATACAAGTCTCTATGAACATCATAAGACAAATTCTTACATTTAAATTTATGTTTCATGGTAACTAAATATGTTACTTTTTCATCGTAAGACAGGATACATGTGTATGACAAATAAATGACACCACAGTGTAAGATGAAGAAATATTAAATGCCTAACAAAAAATATTATAATTAAAGTAGGGATTTTTTGAATTATCAAAACACATAATGTGGAGATATATTAAAACAATAAACATTACAATAGTTTCCCCATTTTTATGATCACCGTACCCATGTTATAGAAAAGAAAATATTTCCATATTTTGATTTAAATTTTTAGAGAGGAATATAATTTTATTATTTTTTTTGGAAAAATATTGTTTTCTTTTTAAATAAGAAATAACTCCATAATTCAAGTAAATTTTTTTTAATTTAGTTTTCTTCTCCACTTTTTTGTGGTATCAAAAATATGTGTAAGAAGGAAAACATTTTTCATTTCACATAGATTTCAGTTAACAAACATAGTTTTTGAAGAAGGACTAGTTTATAATAAAACATTGAAAAATCATTGTGAGTGAAATAATAAAGATATAAATATTGAAAATAAATTATGATTCAAAAACATAATCAGGCTAAATTTAAAGACAGAGAAATGATAATTATCACATAAAAGGTATAATAATGTAATGGGAGTAAAATAATATTGTATGTTATCATAAACATCCAAAGTAAATGTTATAGTAAAACAATTCGTATGTTTAAATTCTATTAAAATGTTTTCATAATTCCAATGTTTTATTCAGGCCCGACCATTGGAAAATGAACATCACAAAACTCACAACGGATAAGTATCAATTATTATACAAAAAATGGATTTTAGGAGGTGTATTCTAGAAAGAGATGGATTAGACATAAGATGATGATAAAAGAAGAGGAGTGTGATCTATTTTACAAACAAAATCACCTAACTTCAGTGACGATGCTACAATATCTGCATGAACATCATGAGAAAACCTACCTAGTGTTGATTGAATGTTTTGGGAATATTTGTAAGCCCTCTCCATCTCAAATCTATTTTCCTGAGTAAAGGGTAGTTTTAATAATGGCTCATGGAAGAATGGAGATTTATCTATTGAAAACCATTGATGTTCCCTAGATTGATTCACTGATGAAATGAAGATATATTTTAAACACTAAGAGGCACATATATAATGATCTAAAATTTGGGGTCCATGTAGCTGGCTCTCACATTTTTGTAAAAGTGCATCCACACAAGCATCAATTATTTTGACTAAGTAATTCTAGCAGTAGTCAAGAATACTTGTAAATCCATTCCACATCTTCTAAGAGAAATTTACCATAAAAATCTTGAGGTATCCATTCATTTCACAAATATAGATTACATTATTCAAAACATCCACCTTATATTTTGACATACCCATGATAGATATATTTTCATTTTCCTTATTGGTTTCATCTCAATCAGAGGATTCTAAAAAAGAATCAAAATCCATTTCGTCACATTATAAAAAACATTCCTTGAGGTTGTTCATCACTTCTTGTTGAACATCATCAATTTTCATTCAATTTCACCATTATTATTTTTAAATGATCCAACTAACCATCCATGAATGGTAGTGATGAAACATATATCTTAATTAACTTGTACAAAGTGTTTTTGATATTCCACTATCCTTTTACTAATCATAGATCCTATCCCTTGTGTATATTTATAAAATCCTCTAATAGTTTCATTTAACGCAACTGGAAATCTTCTGAATTTATGAGCAACTGTTTTCCGAATGTTTTGAAAAATTTAAATCAGACTTATTTGAATTGATCATTATAGTGATGTAGTCAATAGATGGTGGTAGATCCACAAGTTTCGATTGAATGTCTGAATCGAGTAGGAGTGAATCAATAGTTAATTCAGATCATTTTTTCAAAATAGACTATGTCAATAGTCTAACATTATGAATTTCATATTTAGAGGCCATCTATTTATATAGGATTCTTAATTGATGATGTTATTTAGAAATATGAGAATTTGGGAAGTTAACATCAGAGTCTATATTAAAATGGTCCTTTCATTTCATAGTACTTATTTATTTTGAGTTCCATCAAGAATGGGGGAATCCCTTTGCTGGTGAACATCTAGACTCTATTCATGAACACATTGATTTTCAATGGAATTTGGTATGACATTATCATGGTGTGATTTTTTTTGAATCTATTTTTATTTCTCTTTATACATTGATTCATTCAATTTCTTTATAGTAAGAATGAACTAGAAGTATATATAGTGTTGATCTTATAGATATTGTATTTTCTTGAAAAATGGAGAACATTCGAGTGGTAGGTTTTTATATCCATGTATATGTATTTTTATCTGGTGGGGAGAAAGGAAAAGGAATTGTGCTTTACTAATAAAAAACATGAGGACTAGTAGTAATACAAATATTAACTCTCCCACTCAAATGAGTATTTTATTCTTCCTCATCAACGATATTTCTAGTTCAGACTGATGAGAATATCCTTCTACCACTATTGGTGTTTTATCCAAACTGGTACACTTCCCCTGAATCTGAGAAAGCTACATTTCAAGAATCAAACTATAGGGATTTAAATTTCTCAAATTGAAATCCCTATATAATCCACTCTTAACTAAAACACATGGATTTAGAGTTATCATGCCATTACATTTTTGGCATCATTTTCAGGAAAGATAACACCCTCATTTTGAAAGATTAGGTTGAGAATTCATCAATAAGAATTGAATATTAGAGACTTATTTTGAATGTGATATATATATCATAGGATATATCACTCAAATATGAAATATTTTTCAAGCATAAATATAAAATGCAATGAAAAAACATGAAAATTGTTTCTCAAACTCAAAATTGCTTTGAGCGATTCCAAACTTAATATATTTGACCAGTAACATACATTCTAGTTCAAGGGTTGTTACTTGCTTCTTCTCGGTAACAGCAGTTCAAAAAACTGATTTCATGATTTTTGTACAAGTAAAAACAACAATTTAAGTTAGATAGGTGTAACAAAACTGATATATTTCATGAGAATCTTTCAATGATTCTTCCAGTTTAACAGTGGTTACAGACATCTCTTTCTTGTTGATTATTGCAGTGACTATGTCATTATCTTGACTAAAGTGAAAAGACACAGAATTTTATAACTTGTGAGATTCATTCGTAAAAACTATTGGGTCTTGCAATTCATCATAAACAAACTCCCATCATTGATGATTTATAACCTTTTTTCAATAGCATATCAATTTCTTCCGGCCATTTGAAATCGATTTCTCTTCCACATATAACATTTCATGATATCATGTGTTATTTCATTCTACTCAACAAACCACCATCACCTCCTTTGGGTTTTTCCATTTTTAGTTATTTGAGGGATTGTAATGTTGATAAGGATAGGTTAATAATGGTTAGACTAAATAGAAATTTGTTTTCAATGGTTTTTTGGGTTTTTTTGCATGTATATTTGACACTCAATCTCGTTATTTTGTTCATGATAAATGGGGGGTTGCACCAAATTGTTCATATAATTATTAATAAATATAGGAAATGGGACTACGAGGTTTGATAATTACATGAAAATATAAATCATATATGTATTAAAATAAATAAAATAATTTTTTCACTATATATATGATAGATATATAGAATAAAATATTACTTTATAAAACTAAATTTACCTAATTCAGATCTAAAAAATTAAAATTTGTCCGTAGAAAGTGGTTTAGTATAGATATCTACTTATTTTATTTCTGTGAAATCAAATTCTGAAGAGATATCATCTTTTTTTGGATGATATATTATGAAATGATGTCTTATTTCATTTTTCATTATTCCTGAATGGTTTATTGGATAATTTGAGTTGTTGATAGCACTAGTGTTATCAAATCGGATTGAAAACAATTAAAATAAAATAATAAATCTATTAAGTCTTGATTCACTTACTAAATATGTCCACGACAACTTCCTATGAAAATATATGTAGCTTATGTAGGTGGCAGTGCTATAAAGTATTACTCTTTACTAAACCAAGACATAAGGGATTTACTAAGAGAATTATTGGTTCTTGTGGTTCTTTTCATATCTAATCTACATCCATCAAAATATGCAACAGAGTATGAAATTAAATTAAAATCGTTAGTTTTTTAAAAAATAATATAAAGTGTTATGGTTCTTTTTAAATATGTTAAAATTAAATTTTTATCATTTAAATGTGTTTGTTCTTTATAAAATTGGTATCTTTCAAAAAGACATTCTCAAAATGTAATGTATGGTCTACTATATGTAAGGTATAAAAAACTTTCAATGATTCTTCTATACCACTTGTTTTCAACTTGTTTTTCAGTTTCATCCAAGATATGTTTGATATTATAACACATAGTGGTTGAGTAATTATTACTGTTTCCATGTCCAGACATCTTAATTAAGCCAATTTTGTATTTTTTTTGATTTAAAATATTTCTGAAATCATTTTTATAAACATAAAATCCAATAAAATAGTTTCATTCTCCCATCATGATGATTTCAAATTTTTTCATATGCTTCAAAAAATAGTTTCATATATTTATATTTGTTGATCTAAAAATAACATCATCTACATATATTTTTACCAGTAGAATATCTAAAAGAGATTTCCAAAACAAGGTAGGATCTGTTGTTCCTACTATAAAACCCATTGATAAAAAAAGAACTTAATCATTAATACCATGCCCTTGGAGATTATTTATGTCCATATATAGATTTGGTAAGTTTAAACAAAAAATATTAAAAATGGGGATTCTTCAAGATAAGATGATTGTTATACATAAATATCATTCATTAAAAAATCCATTATAATAGGGGTATTTTGCATCAATCTGATATAATTTAAATTTCATATAGGATTCATATGCTAGAATAATTCTAATAGACTCTAATCTAGCTATGGAGTAAATGGTTTCCTCATAAACAATTACATATTCTTGACTATATCATTTGTCTACCAGTCATGCTTTTTTTCTTTTTATTACATTTGTGTCATCATGATTATTTATAAAAACCCATTTTGTTATAATTATAGGATGGATCCATGCTCTTTCAACTATTTTTCATACTTTATTTATATTAAATTCATTTAGATTTTATTAAATTTTTTAAAAAAATATTCATCTATTAAGGATTTTTCTATGAATTTATTTTCTAATTGTGATAGAAATGATAATAATTCTACTAAATTTCCTACATTTCTTCTAGTTATTACTCCTTCATCTTGGTTTTCTGTAACTTTTTTGAAAGGATGGTCTTTAAGGATATTGGGTGTTCTAAGAAACACTCATTATGGTTATCTAGTGTCATCCCCGATTCAATTTGGTTTAAATTAATAATGTTACAAATAATCATCCCTATTATCATCATAGAATGGTTTATTTATCATATCTTTTACTGAATTATTTTGATCATCAATTTGAGTCATTTTGCGACTGAAAGGAAAACTTTATTAAAATTATCATGATCTAATTATTCAAAAATACCTTCCCTTTTATTGAAATAAATATAATATATGTATATAGTAGAGTAACATAGTAATATACCTTCATTACTTTTTGAATTGAACATTCTAATATTATCATTAGCGTTCAGGATGTAAACGTTGCATTCAAATACTTTCATGAATTATACCTTGGGTTTTCTATTATTCCAAAACTCATAATGTGTTTTATTTAAAATAGGTATTATCATTACTCTATTAGTGATATAACATGTTATGTTAATATCTTAATCCTAAAAATGGGTGGAAATTTTATATTCAAGGAACATATTCATGTTGATTTCTTGCAAATTACATTTTCTACTTCTGAAAACATCATTTTGCTTAGGTTTCAATAGGGGAAACAATGTATTATTAATTATTTTCTTATATCAGTAAGAATTAAATTCATTATTCTCAAACACTTCTCAATGATCGCTTGTTAAAACATGATATTTGAGAACCATTTTTTAACTTGTTTGAAAAAATTAATAAAAATTTAATATGCTTTATTTTTAAGTCTTAAAAAGTAAATCTATTTAAATATCAAAAAATCATAAACTAATACATAAAAAAATAAATTACCTTTAGGACATGTAATTATAGTTTCTCCAAAATAACGATGTGGATATGTTAAAGAGGTCTAGAAGTAGAAACTTCTTTAACTGGCCATAAAGATGACTTGTGTTTCATTCCCATTTGGTATTCATCACATAGTTTCTCTCTTGTCAATCTAATATCAATAAAGTAAGAAATCAATTTATATTTAGATAGTTTTCGAAAATAATTATCATGTTAGTTTCCAAGACTTATATTCAAAATCTATTATTTATTAACATGGACATTTAAATATTCTAATTTTTTTTGTAAAAAAGGAATTAATATCTTCATTGTAAACATTGTATGTTCTTGGTGATTTGAACATGAGAAATTTTTATTTAAAAACTAATCATACATTATTTTATAAAACACCAAAATAACCATATTAAAAAATTTGAGAAATACTTATTAGGTCGTGCTTCAATCCTTTAATATAAAGTAATTTTTTATTGCTATAGACTTGGGATTTCCAACTGATATAATGGGAAATATTTTTCCTTTTTTCATTCTCTCTAAATATGAAATATCCTCTATCTAATTTGGATAATGGATGAAAGTGGTATAAGTCTCCAATCATATTCCTTGGACATCCATAGTATGTGAACCATTTTTTATTTCTTTTCATATGGATAGTTTCCGAAAATGTAAAATAAATTAGTAGAGTTCATTGGTACCCTAATTATTTTGGGTCTGAAAATGATATCTATAATAGATCTATGCCTCTATACTTGAATCAATTTTCTATAAAACATAGTATTTTGTTTTGGGAAATATATTTAATGAAAAAAAAATTATTCAAAAAATAGTGAGGATTTTTTTAATCAAAAATATTTTCAAAATATTATATTTCAGCACAATGAATTCATATAACATTTGGAAGATATTTATTTTTATAAAATAGCCTAAATGATTTTCTATATAGCTTACATTTTTGTCTGTCAATTTTAATTCCAAATTTTTCTTTTATAAGTTGATTTTAAAAAATAATTTTTTTTAAATAGACTTCTACTATTATAGAAATAATTGCATCATCTTTAAAAATTTGAACATATTTCAGCACATTTTCAATTTTTTGAATTGATTATAATTCAAGAAAGAATATTTTTCTTATTGGTCGTTCAATTCCAAAATTTGATTGTTCATATTTTCCTGTTCATTAATAATTTTATTGTAGGATTAATAATTTATTTATATCTTTCAAGCTTCCTTACTCAATTTCCAATAAGGTGAAATTTTCATTTAGAATATTATATAATAACATTTAATTTTTTGAATTAAGTTCATGCAAAAAAGAGTATTGAGAATGGACCTCATCTATTTTTCCCCTAAATAATATGTTTCCCTTTTTGATTTGTAGTTCAATCTTTTTATTTTGATGATATGAACACATTAGATTTATGATAAGCACTCTAGGTGGCCTTCATGGATTTTTAAGACTTCTTATATCAAGTCTTATAAAAATAAGTTTTTCTATATTATTTTTGAATTTGATTCTTAGATGGTCAATAATTATATATCTTATCTTCTTTCATTCATAATATATACACTCTTTATAGTTGTCAACCTGAGTTCTGTGCTTGATGGATATTCCGAATCCTCATCTCTTATTATATAATTTTTTTAACTTTCATGAAAATTGATCAAGATCAACATTTGATGTAGATTTTCATGAAAATTATTCTTCATAAAGTACTTAAGAAATTTATACAATTTCTACCTTTGTGTCATGATTGGAAGTAGAGGCCTTCAAGGCATTATTGTCTGTTTTTATTATTTTGGGATCTTCATTTTTAGTATTCATATCATCTTCAGACATCATAAGAGTTACACTAAGTTATCTTGTCTTGAAATATTTTATATATTTTTATTTTATGACAGTAGTAGAGATTCCACTCCACTTTGGTAGTAATAGTCTGAGAATTATTAATGCTTGTTTAGGCTTAGTGATAGGTGTTCATAAAGAAGAAATGATATTCCTGATATCACTATGTCTTCCCTTCAACTTAGTAATACTCTATCCATTAGAATATTTGAATATATCAATAATAATCTTGGCTATGTCATATATAATATATTTCACATTGTTAGTACCTTTATAGGATACTGGTATATTATTCCTCACTTCATGTTGTCGGACATTGAGATATTCGGTTAAACTCTTCTATTTATAGCCTGAAGAAGATATAACATATATATTTGGAATTTAGATCATAGTTTTATTCAGCTACAACATCCCTTATTTCATGTTATGCCATAGGAATTTCATAGGTCTTAACAGATTTATTATATACATTTAGACCATGATTCTTTAGATAGATGATCATATGAGGTTTCCACAAACCCTAAATTTCACCATTGTATTTTTGATCTTTGACCATTGACATACCTTTTTAGTTTTCAACCAAAGCATTCATTTGAAAATTGATCTTTTAAAAGAAAATTTTTATAGTTTGGAATGATAAATTCACTTACTTTGATACCAATTTCTGACCCTGATAATGACTAACTAAATAACTCAAGAGGGGTTGGTGAATTGTGCTCTTAAAATATTCTTTAAAATATGTACCACCCTCTTCGAAGTATGCACATAGATGTTTGTTTTTTAAGAGTTCATATAGAAGAAATTTAATACATGAAAAAGGGAAATTGATCCTAGAGGATTATAGTGGTTCGAGAAACAAAAAATCCCTAGTCCACTCCTCTAATTCTCTATTCTTCTATCATGGTGATTTTTTCTAAAAAACCCTTTTACGGTGGGTAACCAACTCATTACAAGAAGTTGTCATTTTGTACAAAGGTACAAAATATTTTAAAATATCCCTCCCATTATAAGACATATCAAAAATATTACACACTCTTAAACTTATTGAAAAAAAATTATAATGAGATACATGAATTGATAAACTATTTTAGTTCACAGTTGTAAGATGCAATTGTAAGTATATGATGATTCTCATGAGAAAAGGTAATAACCAAGAGTAGCTCAAGTTGAAATTCTGTGAAACTGATGTAGTATATAAAATTATAACTCGACTTATAGATGTTCAATATGTAATGATCTTCAGTGTTAGATTGGGGAAACCTTATTTTATTCACTTCATATTATGTGTTCTTCACTTACCTGTATGTTTGTGTTGTTTCCAATTGTTCCTTATATATTCCATTTTTGACATAATCATAGGGTAATCCTAACAGTCGAATGATCTATGTAACAATACTAATATGATAGGATAATAATAGTATGCATCGGTTCCATCCAAATATGTAATTTCTTTCACAATTAAAATGTAAGAGGATTACCAATTCTTTAAAATTTCTTATTCATTATATGTCTTGTGTAGTCTGATACATCCTTAAATAGATAACCTTCTTTTAATGTACTCAAAAGTTATGAAATTAATTTTCTTATGCATAGTAATGATAATCATAACATTTTCCACTATCATATATCTGTATGATATAAGCTAAATATAATGTTCCCCATCAGATATCTATCCTTCTGATAAAGAAGATTTTATTTTTACGATATCAGCATAAGATAATTCATCATCATAAGATAATGTCTTAGAGACAAAGAATTTATTTTTCTTCAACTTCTTCTTGCTAAAAATATTATTCAAATTAATAAGTCCTTTCATATTTTCATTACTGACTAGATGTCTCTCTCCACATCGTAAGATAAAGTCATAAATTGTCATTTCCATTTCAAGGACACTAAAGATATTCCTTGATCTTCATAATATAGAATGTATTCATAAGATAAAAACATAAATACATAGAATAAGATGTAGACAATATGAAACACTTGAAAACATGTTTGAATAAAAGTAAGGATTTTTTGAATAATCATTACACAAAAATTAGATATGTATTAGAACAATACACTTGAAAACATCATTGACCTATCACATAAACACAATATTCCCTTCATCAGTTCTAGTAAACTACCATAAAAATCGGGTCTCATCAAATTCAAAAGGTTCTTAGATAGCCTTTATCTCCCTCTACGGGGTCGTTGGAATTTCCCAAAATCTAAAAACCCATGAAACACAAGTGAAATTCATTGAACGATGAACCGAAATTTTAGAACACAAAAGATGTTTTGTGCACCACCAATATAGATGATTTTCTGGAAAGTTTCCCATTTCATTATATACACACACAAAATCATTATTTATTCACAATGTAATTTAAACCATGTAGAATCATTAATTAAGTCAAATAATATTGAAACGTAAATGATAAAAAAACATAAATGCATAAGAAATAATGAGGGGATGGAAAAATAATAGTTTAATTAACCCCCATTATTAAAATTACCCAACAATCATCCCCTAATTTATGTTACGTTCACCAGATTTCAATGAACTCCAACTATGTGAAACACTCCTGAAACATGTTGCACCCATGGGAATTAGAGAGAATGATCATGCACTATTCATACCTTGAAATATTCACATGAATATCAATTGAATTCTATGAAATTAATGTGAAATGTAGGTGGGTGGGATTAGATCATTGTATATAGTGATGTTTATCTCACAAGATAAGTTCTCACACAGTTCAAACCCACGTGGCCCCCTCAGGTTGATACTGTTATCGATTATTTGAAATTGAAGCGGGGTCTAGTCATGATTGATGGAATGTGCTTATACCATGTATGATTGGAGAGTACCAAAATCCACAATGGATTATGGACCAAACATCACCTAGAGAACATATGATTATTTAGCATCTTTGGAGAATGCAATTGTGTGTGTGAGGGATTATCTCTTGTCTCCGATAGTGTTTCCAGTCTCTTATGTCCCTGGTCTACGTGCCCCTTTGTGTTCAAGGGTGAATGGATTCTCACTACATAACACAACTTTTTTATCATGAAAAATGTAATCCCACTCCTCTTATTTGTTTAATATAAAATTACACGTTACGTGAACGCAATTTCAGAAGAGTTTATACATGGGGTATTCCATTGACACAAACAAATACATGTTGATGATCATCAGTGTACTCTAATCATCCACCTTCGTCATGTAATGATTCTTGTTCTTATCATGCGTGATATAGAAAAAGGTACATAGAAAGTAAACCAATGATCATTTTACATTCCAAGACTCATATGTTTTCATCCTCTCAAGGATGTGTTTTAGTGGTTGGTTGTGGAAGAAGATGCTAGTGGAGACGGCCTCACCCCATAACATTATGGGAAGTCCCCTAGCCTTAAACATGATTTGAGTTGTGGAAACCATGCTCTTCTTTTGTTGTTCAATGACCCCATCTAGCTGTGCTGAATAGGGAGCCTTCAGTTTAAATTGAACATCTCAGTCGGTATAGTATTCTCCAAATTCCACTGATTTAAACTCGTATCCATAGTCAGTGTAGTGGTCCTTCGTCTTCAACACATTCTCCACTAGAACATGGTTTTTCTCATGAGTATATTGATCCATATGTTATTGATCATGTCATTCATGATCATTAGAATGTAGTGGTTCCCTCTTCTCATCATAGAAATTATTGGCCTGCAAAGATCACCATTTATAAAGTCAAGGACTTTATGCAATCTACTCTTCACATTCTAAGGGAAAGACACTCGTCATTGCTTCTCAATGAGGATGATTTTGTAGACTTGTTCCACCTGATCAATCCATGAAATATCTTAAACCATTTTTTGTTGAGCAAGACTGCACAGATTCTATAAATTCAGGTTTATGTACCTTGCATACCAGTTTCATGCCACCTCTGACCTCCTTGAAAACAAGCTGGTATGATGTGCAATGTTGGGTCTTAGCTTGAACAACTGATCACAGAAATGATGAACCTTGGCCAGAAGGCACCATTTCTTCTCTCAGATCATCATGATACCTATATTGATTTGTACCTGACCACCACCCTCATCAATATGTTTGGTGATAAGGATATTCACGGTGAGCCTCAGCAAAAATTACACACCCTTAACCCTGATGTGCTCTCTGTTCTTGTAGGTGAACAATATCGTCACACGCCATTTGATATTGATGATAGATCTTTCACTAAACATGATTATTTCATGGATACAAGAGTTAATCTTATAGAATACACCATGGGAACGAGCCATGTGGTTTATTGAACCAGTGTCATGGTACCATAGGTCATCGTCACATTCCTCCTTTTAATCCTCTTGTGAAAATAACTTCTTCACAACCATGTAGGGAAGACTGCAATGTGGTGGTGGGGAATTGGAAGTGGTGGATCATGAGGGTGGGGTATTAGGAACTACAATGTAGGCACATTCCATTAAAAGATTAAACTAATCATTAGAACCATGTTTTATAATATCCTTAGCATGTTTCATCATTCTACAGAAATCATCATCCCAGTGACCCATTTTTCTGGATTAGTGAAATCAGTCTCTAAAGAAATCATTGATGTCGTTAGATCCCCAATTCCCCTTCCATTATCATCATTGTTGTTTTCTATCTTTATATGTGGTTTTTTATCATTTAATTTTGTTTACCTGAATTCATCTATAGGTTTCTCCCCCATTCCTCACCCATTCATCCATGAAACCCACTCCTCCACAGTGAGGAGAATGTTTCCTCCAGTATCAATTGAATGTTCCTAAATAAAATGGTCCTCCTATGCATAGAGTCTATCTATTACCTCCTATAAAAAGTGAATCAATACAGGAATAGGAATATCAATTGAAAATTAAATTTGGTAGAACCTGAAGATGATGAAAAGTAGGTTCTTCTAAGTAAACATATCTTGAGGCTCATGATCACCTAGGACTGTTAGTTGGTTGACTATCATAGTGAGATACATCGTGAATTCATCCACCATTTCAACGATTTGAAAAATAATTACTTCATCATATTTTTAGAGTTTATATGAGTTTTCATTGTTTACATGATCAATTCTAATTTTCATGTTCTTAATGGCGTCCCACACTTCCTAGGCAGTTTACTTGATAGTGAGTACAGATATCATATCTGTCGGGATAGCATTGAGGATGTCCTCTAATGCCTTCTGATATTCCTAGAGTTCAGCACCACCAGTGTCGATGGAGTCCCAAAATATATCTTCTTAGAGCAAACCTTCACCATCATGGAAAAATATCTATATTTTTTCTTCATGAGGATCATATACATCATTGATCCCATGAAATCTTTAACCACCCAATGTACCACCATTGGGACACTACCACTGTCAGTGAGGAATCTTAAATAGGATGATAATGTTTAGAAGACATGGCGTGATGAGGTCCCAGAGTCCCTCATTTAGGGTCAAGTTAAACTCACACTCATACCAAAAGTTGATCGGTTGGGTATTTCATATAGAGTTTCCATCCCAAGATCATCTCATTTAGCACGCCATCAGGTCTCTGATTATCTGTAGTGGGATCCTTAAAAAATGGTAGCTATCAGTCATCAAATGGTGAATGTGTATTGAATGTTTTATCTTTATAGACATGGATTAGTAGAGATATGACTCATCAATGATATTGAGATTAGATTCTTCAGGATTGATAAGGGTCTTTGAATAGGTTAGATCAGATTCATTTTGTTTTCTCATAGCTCAAGATGTTCTTCCCCATACCACAATGCAATATGGATTTTTGTTCAATTAAAAATGAATTCATCTTCAAGGATCTCAACATAATCACAACTTTCCCCTTCATATGGTGATAGTGAAGAGGATGACATAAACATTGATCTATTCTCCCCCTTCATAGATATGGTTTCCACAAAATCAAACTATTTCCATGATTCTTCCTTCAATCTCACTCTAATTGTGACCTGACTACTTTAGACCACAATTCTGGTGACCTTGTAGAGGTATCAATTATATTGGCTCAATGACACTACTATGGGTATTTACAATAATAATTTTTCAGCTTTATTCAATGAAAATAACGGCCTTCTACAGGCTCGATATCACATTCTTCGAAACTCGGCTCGAGGGGGAAAATTATGATTTCATCTTCATTGGGCAGTCGATCTAGGCCGGATAGATCTTACGGGAAATGAAATTTAAGGACCAAAATATTATTTATGAATTTTTTGGTCCCAAAATATAATAAAATATCAATTTTGGTCCAAAATTATCATTTTCCCAAGAAATTATTTTAGGTAGCAAAAAAATTGCATATGAGGATTTCACATCCCTAAACAAATTGAATATGTGGATTTACACAGTTGATTTTTTGGATACATGAATCCTTTTTCCCACAAGGAAACCTCTTCATATGATAATTTTTCGCACATGATATAATTGGATACATTGATACATTCTACATTCTCCTATGAAAGAACCTCCCACATGATCATGGTATCCAAAACATATAATTAATAATCAAGAAATGAATATAAAATAACAAAAATAATAAAATTATAATTCTAATTAAATAAAATACTTTCATATCAAGATAATATTATAAAATTCAAATTAAAAACAAAATAAAATTGGTAGGAATCAATAATAAAATTAAATCATCAATTCATTTGTTAATTAATTGAAACATACCAAAATATAAAAAAATAATTGATTTTTTAAAAATAAATAAATATTAAATATTAAAAACAAAATGCTTAAAATAAATAAAATGTTAATTATTTATCTAAAAACAATAAATAATAAAATATTATTATTTAATGATATTATAATATTACGTTTCACCAATTATTAAATTGTTTAAATAAAAGAAATAAATAACCATTAAACAATTTTTTTCATTAAAATAAGAAGGGAAATAAAAAATGCATTAACATAAAATATAAATAAATGAAAATAAAAAAAATTAATATTTCAAGATAATCATAAAAAATAAATATTAAAATCAAATTTAAAAAATACTTTTAATTAAAATAAGTGAAAATAATTTATTATAAAATCGTTATTTTAATATCATTATTATTTTAACATCAAATTAACAACAATGTAAATTATCTCATTAAAATATTATTTCTAATACAAGACAATAATTAACTGAAAGAAGTGGTGCAGAAAAAATGTATCCAAATAAAGTCACATCAATATACTATGTAGGATTTATTATTATTTGAATAACCAATAAAAATAAATTCATCAATTTTAACATCAGACGTATCCAAATTATATTTTTTATTTAAAATGTAAACACTTTATGAAATTTTTTTAAACTGAACGACCTTGGTTTTCATTTTATTAAAGAGTTCATAAATAGTTTTCTTTATCATGGGTCTAATTTGAACTCTGCTTATAAAATAGCATGAAGTATTAATCGATTGAGCCCAAAAATATTTTAGTAAATTGGAATCATTTAGCATAGTTTATTCCATTTCTTGAATAACTTTTTTTCTCTCAAAAACAATTTTTTGTGTTGTTATAAGTGAAAACAATATTGATTTATTCATTATATTGACAAAATTTCTAAAAATATATGTTAAAAAGTCTCCATTTTTATAAATTATAATAGATGTTATTAAATGATGTTTTTTACATTGAATATATTTAAATGAATTTTATAAAAAATCATTTAGCAGTTCTCTTTTATGAGATGTGAAATAATTTTAAGTTAATATATTTAAATCATCTACAATTACAAACACATATCTCTTACTACCTAAACTAAAAGATATCATGGGACTAAATAAATAAAGGTTAATTAGTTCTAAATTTTTTTTATAATAACATTGTTTACATATTTAATTTTCTTTTGAAGCTTCATACCCTATAGAAAAATAATCACTCCAAAAAAATACTTACTTGATTTGAATTTTGGAAGTTCAAGTACGTGTCTATGTTTTTTAAACAAGTATAATTATAGAAGGTGAATATGTCACAACATTATGTTCCAAATAATTTATTATATTTCTATTTAATTTAAACACTTTACATTTTGTTGGCTTAGTACTGAAAAATTTACAAAGTGGATAATGTTTTTCAATTTGTATAAAATAAAACAGTATTATCATTATAAAAATGGGAGTTTTATCTTCAAAATTTATACTTTTTACCTTATCACATGGCTATGATAATATAATTAAATTTTTTTAATCCATATACATAATATTCTTTATAAATTATAATAGATTTTAATATTCATACTTCTATAAAAACCTATAACCATGCATTTAGAATTATCCCTAAATGTGAAAATGCCTCTAGGACATTAATTAAAACATAAAAAGTAATAAATATCACTAGTAATGTTCCTATAACACCTGATGTCTATATACCATAGTCTTTAAGACTCTTTAAGTAGATTTCTTATAAACCCGATTAAGTAGAAAATTATTTTGGTACCCAAGACATCTAACATGATTAGTGATAAAACTGTTAGGCAACCAAACTTATATAATAATATAAACATTGGGTAATATATAATATAGATTCTTTGAAATAAAATCCTTAGTATGGGCTAATAACTGATTAAATATTAATGGATATTCATTTACATAATTCATTTTCAAATTACATCTAATCCATATGATAAGTGAGACATTCCTTTGACATCTTATAAAAAAATTTGTTCTTTACATCTCTGGAATTTTCCATATAACCAAATCTAGTTTTATCGTCGTTATGATTAATCAAATCCATTATCCTATCAACTTTTTCATTTCATGAATCAAAAAATGATAAGGATAATTTTAATCCAATAATTTACCTTTTAATATTTTCATTCTCTTTTGGAATAACATCTAGTTCATCATAAAATTTCTCATTTTAATAGGATCATATTTATATTATTTTATTATTTGTCTTGTTTCATCTTCTTACATTCATTTTATATTTTAGATATATCATCCCATGTTGACCTAAATCTCCATTCTTAATCTTCATCAATTTTTTAAAACAAATACTTCATTTGTTCTTTCTTATCTTTTAGTTCAATTATTTTAGAAAATACAACCATTTTCTCTTCTATATTTCTTAATATATAGACTTTATTTTTTCATTTTATACATTAATATTAAAATTTTCTAGATGTAATTATCTATATAGATCCTCGAGTCTAACAATATCTTTTCAAAATAATTTATTTTTTCTTTATATTATTTAAATTATATTCTAATAGCATCCTAATAACCTAAACTAGAATAAAAAATAGTTATTACCTCATTCAAAGTAATTTTCATGAAAAATATGTTGTATGATTCATTTACACACTCATAATTAGCACAGCTCGAGTATGACTCTTTTAATAAACTCTATCTAAAACGATATCCACATTTTAACTTCATGTATTTATTATAGTTCCCTTGTAATTTTAATTTTTTACAATTCTATTTGATATTTCACTTTTAAATACACTCATATAATATAAATTTTTAAATATTTTATTTACCACCATTATCTTTTTTACATCCCTTTTATCATCCTTTTATTGATCTCTTCTGTGATACTTCTTTGAATCTCTCTTTTATCATGTACTTAAAAAATACCATAATAAAATGTGTTATTTCACATTTCATTTTTTTTTACTTTGACTAAGATGAATTAGAATAAAAATTTATCTTATATTTGAATGTTATACATTTCCTTTTGTTATTTTATTTAACATTATCATTTTTAAACTCCATCTCATTTTGAATAAGTGATTATATCAGTTCATATAATGAATACGTAGAGAAATATTTACTTTATTAAAATGAAACCATATTTTACTGACACATCTTATGTAGGTCTATAAGTATTTTTTCGATAAAAACATCATTATTCATGGTTTCCCTTAGTATAACCATGTTTTCAAAAAAATTATTGAATATTTTGTACATATTTATAATTCTCTCTTGATCATTCATTCTGAATTCATGAAACTCTGTCCACTAAATTCCAAACATGATTCTACACAACTTATTTTTTTTCTAGAGGGTTGAATTTTAAATCCCTCTAGATTTCAGATATAGATTTAAAAGATGAAATATGGTTATACTTATTTATACATAAATAAAAATAAACGTAATTCATAACATTATATTTTATCATGAATATTTCACCAACATTTCTGGTCAATGATTCTAAATCTACCACAAGTAGTTTATATGGTTTTTATATGATAGCTCAAAACTAAAGACCACTATTTTCTAGAAATACTTCATTCTGATCCTTCTAGGTTATATAATTACTTCAATAGAAATAGGGTGGTCTAATGAGATTCAAAAACTCAAATTCTAGACTATCCAAAACAAAGTAGTGGATCTTTCCATATAGTTTTGTTTTTGGTTAATGGTTAATACCAAAATAAAATGAAATAGTAATCACTAACTGAATCCTTAAAAGAAACCAGGCTCTAATACCAATTTTTAGTTTCGTGTAAGATGGAAAGACATACTAGACGGTTTTGAATCGTCATTTTTAAAAAAAAATTATAATCATCAGGGTAACAAAAAGTGAAACATTGAACACAATAATATAGTGGAAAAGACAAACAAAGTGAAAATGATATTTTAATAGTAGTTTGGATCCCCAAGACCAAACTCCACTCTTCAGTCTTCAATACTCGGAGATACAACTGTTATTCACTAAGAGAATATCTTTTGTTTGGGTGTGATAAATTAGTTACAAACGTACTCTTTTCACACATGGTTGTATAACTCAATTACATAAATACATTTTCTTATCTTGGTAGTATAACCCAAATGTCTTTCACAGGAGGCCCAACCCACATAACTTTTTCTGGGAGTCACAACTTGATCGTCCTTTTTCATATAATGAATACCTTATAAGAAAACATTTGGATGGGTAATGAATAAACCATTATTGAAAGGCACAAATTTAATATAGAATGATACAACAATGAAAACCAAAAACTAATTAAGAACACTAATAGAGAAGATGATGATAAATGGAAATGAGCTATAATATCTTTGATCACATCAGCAGTAGATGATTAATCGATTAAGTCCTTCATGATCACAGTTATTAAATAAGAGTTTTGGTAGGGTTTAAACACTTTGAAATTATTATATGAATTTTTTAATATTATATGTCTCCTATCAATATATTGAATAAACTATTTTGAGTTTATTTAATAAAATTCCCCCTAAATTAAATTCAAAAAGTGAAATATAACATTATTAACTCACTAATTTTATTAACAATAAATGAGTATCTAAACAACCAATCATATTATTCCATGGGTAAGAGAATACTAATTCTTAGAACAGAATAATTTTCATATATTTTCAATTATTGTGCTCATTATTAGAGATTTCCATCACTCTTTTATTCCTTTATGAAATGACTTTGAAACACTTCCAATATTATATTTAACTAAAATATTTATATTATAATTGATAAAAGTTTTAGTAATATATATAATATAATTATATTTAATTAAAATATAAAAATAGTATAGAAATATAACATCATTTTAGAAGTATTGTATGTTGGTTTATATAAGGAATTTTTGTTAATGGTGTGTTATTATGCAATTACTGTAGAATTTATAAATAATGGAATAAAAATAAAAATCATGTAAAAAAAACCATTATAGAGTTGTAGAAATAAAAATGAATATTTGTTAATGGTTTTCTATTATACAATTACTGCAGAATTTACAAATAATGGAATAATATTTAATTTTCTAACCTCTGGTGACAGATACTTACTACAACTACCACTAAAATATAGGAGCATCTACCACTATTGTTGTTGATATACATGTTATTTTTAGAATATCTGTACATGTTCTTATTATTGTTGGAGTTCTACCACTAAAGGAGAAAGCTACTCCCGCTACTCTCAACGGTAAGATATGGCTAGAAATTTAATTTCTACCATTATAGGAAAGTGGTTCTATTGTCAGTTATATTTTCTATCAATATTTATGTATTTATACTACTAGTTATGAGTTGGTACCACTAGTTATGTCTTGGTTATTTTAGGAAACGGTGTTTCGGTCACAACTGTTAGAAGGAGAGTGGTGTTAACGCTATAAGAAGATGCTATTATGCTAGGTTGATCATTGAAGTACAAACCTTTTTTCAAAACGGTAGAGGTCAATTCCATATGTTTTGTCGAGGTATAGCTCGGTTTATATGATAATACATAAGTTTAGAATGATTCTTTCATATAATTCATAATGGTAACTATGAAAATCAATGTAGATATATTCAACATAGATATGTAAAGGTATATCATATTTTTATGAGTATCATAAATTTAAGATCACATTTAATCTTCTTTAAAAAAGGTAAAAAATAGTTACATAAGTATATTGGAAATAAAAATTAATAATAAAAATAATTTTAAATCTTCTTTATAAAACAAATTATGAATAATAAAAATATGACGAATAAATTATAATAATAAAATTTATTTAATTATTATCAATAAAATTATAATCTATAATTATTTTTAAAAATCATTTTAAACATAACAAAACAATAAAAATATACCAAAAAATATCCCTCAAAAAATAAAATTTATATATATATATATAATCCCAATATGAAATAATGATATTGGATATTTCCTTTCGTATAACATGATATATTTACATTCTTAAAATCTTTGAATAATTTTATGAAAAATATATATAAGAACAGGTTTAACATGTTACACATGATATAATCACAGATCATTCTTATATTTGATGATGTATATGAGTTTTTATTAAACTCATTATATCTTTATATATTTACTACCACTTATATATCGGACCACCTAATAAAACCTTCCCACCAAAAATATCCAATGAGTGAAATATATGAATAAATATAGTTTGAATAATTATGATATTTTACAAATCATATTCGTAACATTTTAATACTTACATATATTAAAAATCCTTAAATCAACAACATTAAATGTCATGATTTTAATTATAACACCCTAAAAATCCACATTACGTTTCCTTTTAGATAATACAGTAGCTTGTGTTGTACGCAACTTTGAGTTCAAAACACACCACAACCAATCAAATTAGCCGTTATGAATAGTAATACCAACTTTTTGAAATTTAAAAAAAAATCTTTCAAAATGGTGTTAATTTATGGATTCGGAATTTCAAAATTATCTTAGAGTGAATTTTTAGAATTTTTATTAAAACTTTCAATTTTTTATGAATATTGAAAAACACTGAGTTATTGTTTTAAACCGAATTTTTATTTAAATAATTATTATTTTTATTTAAATTTAGTTTAGGTCAAAATAGATACATAATACCTATATATGTTCAATTTAATTCATTGGATTCATTTTATAAGGTGTTTTGATATATAAGATTTTATCGAACTTTTTACTGCCTTTTACCCACCTCCTAGGAGTATTTCCAAATTTGTATAAAACATAATTTTACAGCTTCAGGGAGTTGAATTTCAAAAATCTGAGAGACACAGTTGATATCAGTATGTAAAAGTCTTTTCAATAAGATGAAAATAATTTTTCGTGAATTGTAACTTTTTACTTTTATTTACCACGGTTAAAAGTAAATTGGTAAATAAGGGTAAAAATGATATTATTATTACCCTAAAACATATCCTAATTCAATTGAATAAGTATAATTCGACCAAAAACAACCTTAGGAATAAAATATGAACCTCTTTGGTACACATGGATTAGATTATGACATTTATTATTATTTTATTTAAAGAAGAGTTCAAAGAGTTAAATTTAATATTTAATTAATAAACCATTTTTAAAATAGGGTTACACACAATATAAATTCAACTATAAATATTCATTATAAATCTAAAAATATTTCATAAATAATGGTATTTTATTTATAATTTTTAGACATCAAATAATTAAATTTATTTACGACACAATGATAATGCTGTAATTACGATATTAATAATAGATTAATATAATTGATATAATAAATGTCCAAATAAATCTAATTTGAGACTTTAAATGAATTATCCTATTTTTATAGTTTAATATGACATTTTGGGGTTGGATAAATGTATTTATCTAGAATTAATAAAGTCGTAAAGACTTTAACAATAATCAATTATTAAATAATGTTAAAATTGACAAAAATGAGTTTTTAAATGAAATACAATATTATTGGTTGACATAATAAATATAAAAAACTAAGGTTAGACCAAAATACATATATAATGATAGTTGTATCATTAATGAACCACACAGGGTTCTCAGGGATGTTTATAGTATGTTTATTAACCATATAATATTAAAATTCAAAGAGACATGGTAAATGTCAAACTATTTAACAAAGAGTTAAATCTAAAATATAAGATTAATATAGTGACCCAAACCTGTCTAAAACCTATTAGTAGAGATGTTTTCTACACATCCCCACTTTATCCTTTAAATAATTTATTTTTAAGCCATTATAAACCGAATATAATGTTATTATAAAATAATATTTCAATCTTTTCTTAAGGTGCCCCTCACCCCTCTTATAAAAGGGCACTTCCACTTCTCTCAAATTTAAACCATAAAATCCATTTTGATTGGTCAAACCCTATCCAAATATCCTAAAAATTATCCTCCCTTAATCCTGTAGTCCTTTCATTAGTCATAAATCCATCTAAATGATCCCTTTTGATCAAATCAAAAGGAAGAACCCAAAGAAGAGGTAAATATTTCATCACCTATTTCAAGTTATTTTCTTCTTTCACTTCCTCTTTCTTTGTTGTTTCCATTATAAAATAATAAATCTAGTATCTTCAATATACTTTTATGTTATTATAAAAATGGTACAACCATATTCATTATTCTATCCATTACATGAATGACAAAGTCACCATATGTGTGTACATATGGCTTACCGTCTCCACATCATGGTGTAGTTGTTATTCAATAAATTATTTTTATATGGATATAATAATGATGTATAATGGATATTAATAATAAATATAAAATTTTAATGATTCTGTATATATGATATAACATCTATTTACATACTATTTTTAAATCAAAGGAATGATATTGTTGCTCGTGCGTACGTACGGATTACCGTCTCCATGAACGCGATGAGATTAATTCCCCATCATAACCATTCAAGAATAATTCTCATTTTATGATTAAAAATAATGTTTAAAGACATGATATCATTCTGTATACGAATAAGATACATCCCATCCATTACAAACATGACTCACATAACAATGAATATAAAAATAATACAAGTCACTTAACACCTGAAACGACGATAATACTAAAATATTATTAACAAAGCATTATTAGAAGATAATATATGATATCATAATTATATAAAAGGTTATTTTATAATTTAATAACAATTATTTAACATTTATATAGGAGGTTAAAGTACCCTAGATCAGGGTAAAGTACAAGTTAAGGGTTAATTTCACAATCTCTTTATTATCTGAGGTTGTTTTTACGTAAGTATGTACTGGGTCCTCTTTATCATCCACATCCATGTTTCTTAAAAATGTATTCCAAAACATTTTTATGTATGTATATACTAGTACCTATTGATGGTTCATGTGGAAATTCGACTAGTAGAATACCCATGATTATGTTTTACTATGGCATTATTTACTCAACTCATATTCCTTCCATAAAAGTGTCTGTGTTTATTATTTTTAAAGGCATGTGTTCTAAATTATTCACCATGCTTATTATTTAGGTTATATTCCATTGTATTGAATACACTTACTGAGCATTTGAGCTCACCCCTTTCTTATGTTTCATTTTACCGAGATATGTAGAACTTAGTTATGAGTGACTTGCATGCATAATATAAGAGGCGTGGATGTTTCTAATGGAATAAATTAGTGTTTTATTTCTTTTCAAGTTTTAATGTTGAACTTATGTATGAATCGTGTTTAAAATATTAGTAAACTGATCGGTCTTTTAGTATATGATTTCCTTGTGATTATTCCAATACTATGTAATAATGCACTGACTCTGGGTAATTGGGGTCGGGGCATTACAGTTGGTATCATATAATGTTTAGTACTAACTTTGGAAACTATATTTTGATGAACTCTGATTAGAGGAAATTTTCCTAAGATAGACTTTGAGGATTAGAATCGAATAAATTCCTATAATTTTGGTATTGTAGATATTTTTTCAGTTTTCCAAGAAATACATCCATGTCTAGATATGAGCAGGTAGAGGTGGCTCTAGCATAGATATACCGAGGGGTAAATCCTGAAAACACCACATTGAGCTAGATTTGAATGGGAACTGGTGCATGAAAATGGGCCTTGTTGCACTCGTTGTTACGACACTCCTGGGGGATATACATAGGATAATTCTAATTTTATTTACAAAGCATTAAGATGGGTTTATGAGTATATATTTCCTCAAATAAAACATTTTTATGATTATGAATTATATTCATAAACTGTTCAATTTATGTTAAGTGTTTTACAGGTATGGAATTATGTATTTCGATTAATAAACTAATCTAGTTTACTCCATTGTTTAGAAATGGAGCATAGTAGATGTAATGTAAACCATACCAATGGACATAATCCATGTAGGGATTTTCCTCCTACTCAATATAATTAATGCGGAGCTGGTGATGAAAATGGTGTTGAACATCTTATCACCATACTTGCACAACTCACACAGGTTAAGAATAATAACCTTACCCATATGGAGCACCCTGATCCACAATGCAGAGTTTCAATGTTAGACCCTTCATGAGGAAACAACCACCAACATTCAATGCTAGTACATAACCATTAGTGGATGATCAATGGATAATTTACATAGAGAAAATATTTCACACTTTAGGAAGTATCAAAAGTGGAAAATTTGTCCTGGAAATTTATCATCTCAATAGAGATGTTGATCAATGGGGGTCATTTATTCAAAACACATAGGAAGATGAAGAAGTATCTAGTATGGAGTTGAGGGAGTTTAAAGAACTTTTATTAGAAAAATACTATCCTCATGACCATCGAGCATATATGGAATGGCAATTTTGGGGTCTGGGGAAAAATGAGGATACAAATGTTGCAAAGTATGAGGATAAAATTAATAGATTTTCTATGGATGTTGCAGATTATATATGTAATCCCAGAAGTAATATTGACCATTTCATTGATGGGTTAAAACCATTTCCCCATCGAGCATTAGTATCACAGTCCTTTTCATCGTATGAAGATATTGCCTCATGTGCTATCAAGACAGAAAAGTAATTCTCTAAGTCTTACGACTTTAAAGAAAAGAATGAGAATAAGAGATCTGCTAAACACTATAGGAAAGGAAATAAGGAAACAGGGCGGAAGGGAATAATTGAATTTCCACCCTGTGATAATTATGGAAGGAAGCACCATGGTACCTGTCTAAAAGGAAAAGGAGTATGATACAAATGTGGAAAGAAAGTCCATATTGTTGGTGATTGTATGGGAATGAAAGAAGCTACCAATGTTGAATTCTATAATTGTAGGGATATAGAACATTATGCAAATGAATGTCCTAAGAGTCAGGGAAACTTATCTCAGAAAAGGCCAAGGGATCAAGGACAAGCTTATGCAATCACTACTGCTACGATTGAAGCTCCGAAAGACATGGTGGATGGTAATTTAATGGTTTCCTCAAGTTTCTCTAATGTTATATTTGATTCTAGATCATTTCATGCTTTCATATCTTCCCAATTTTCTAATAAAATAAGATATATCCAATTTGATTTAAGAAGGGAGTTTTCAGTCAAAATTCCTAAGGGAAGTATCATTGAAACCATGTTTTGTGAATCAGTTCCCATTAGGGAATATAAATGTTCGTTATCTGTTGATATCATCATCATATACATGATTGAATTTGACATAATCCTCGGAATGGATTGGTTTTCAGACCATGATGTGAAGATTTATTATAAGAAAAAGGAGGTTACAATTTTCAATGATGATAATGGGTCCTTATCTTTAGAGCAGAAACATCACCACCTGATTCTTATATAGATCCACCCCCAGTAGCTCAACTAAACTCAATTATTGGGCAGGAAGATAATGAAATAAATATGGGTGAGGAATGAAATTTTAAAAAGGAGTATATACCTATTGTGCAAGAATATGTTGATGTGTTTCATTAAGATTTACATAGACATCCTCCAGAATAATAAATTGACTTTTCAATTTATTTAATTCCGTGTTCAAGGCCCATATCGAAGACCCCTTATAGAATGGCCACTTTGGAATTTGTGTACATAATGAAACAACTTGGAAAATTGAGTAATAAGGTATTTATTCGCCCGAGTGTTTCTCCATGGGGATCCCCTGTCCTTTTTGTTAAGAAGAAATATCGATATATGAGGCAGTGCATTGACTACAGGTAGATCAATGTTATAATGATAAAGAACAAGTATCCCCTACCTCTCATTTATGATTTATACGACCAACTTCTTAGAGATCAATATTTTTCAAATATTTACCTTTGATTTGGATACCATCAATTATGTGTGATGAAGGAATACATTCTGAAAATAGTATTTCAATCCAAGTAAGTGAATTTCGAGTTTACAGTAATGCCTTTTGGGCTGACTAATGCACCCTCTGTCTTCATGGATCTAATTAATGTGGTTTTCAAGGAATATCTTGATGACTTTGTATTGATATTTATGGATGATATCATGGTATATTCCAAAATCAACGAATATCATTTAAATCATTTGCATATTATTCTAAAGACTCTTAGATGAAATGAATTATATGGGAATTTTAGCAAGTGTGAATTCTAGCTTCAGGAGATTTATTTTCGAGGCCATATTTTCATTAAGTATAGAATCTATGTGGATCCTTCAAGGACCAAGGTAATCCAAGAATTTCTAGAACCTATGAGTATAACTGAGGTATATTGTTTTATTGGTTTAGCAGGTAATTATCGACAATTTTTTCAGAATTTTTCCCGGTTGGCTAACCCATTAATAAAGCCCACACATAAAGTGGTTAAATTTGTTTGCAAAAAAAGTGTGTGAAGAATTATTTGATGAACTGAAGAAAATATTAGTCAATGCGCCTATCTTAACTCTACCATCAGGGAACGACGGGGTTGTTATTTATAGCGATGCTTAAATGAAAGGACATGGTTGTGTCCTTATACAGAATGATAGAGTCATTTATTATCTATCACGACAGTTAAAAATTCATGGGAAAAACTATCATACTCATGATCTTGAGTTAGCAGTTTTAATATTTTCTTTGAAGATATGGAGACATTATATCTATGGTGAAAAAATGTGAGATATATACTGATCACAAGAGTTTGAAGTATATTTTCTCACAAAAATAACTCAACATGAGTCAAAGGATATGGATTTAACTACACAAGGATTATTATTGCACTATACACTACCACCTAGGGAAGGGAAATAAGGTGGAAGATGGTTTGAGTAGAAAGGATCATGGATTATTGAACAAGATGAGAGTTGAAAAGGATCTTATATACATGGATCTAGTAATAATGGATATGTGAATAACCATGGAAGGTGAATCATAAAATTCTTTTTCAAATGGTTTCCAACACATCTTAACTAGTATGGATAAAGAGTACTCAGACCAATGATGAGGAGTTTCAAAAGAATATTAAAACTGTGAATGACTGGAGATTGAGTGACATCATATATGAAGACGGGATTTTGAAATTTGGGAAGAGATATTGTGTTCCCAATATACCTGATCTGAAAAGGGAATTGTTAAATTATGATCACAGCTCCAATTTCTCTATACACCCTTGTAGCACTAATATGTACAGAGATCTGAAGGAAAATTTTTGGTGGGACAACATGAAGAAGGATATTTCTGATTTTGTGTCAAGATGTATGGTTTTTCAACAAGGGAAAGCTAGAAGGAAATATCCTGGAGTAGTCATGCAACCTCTTCCCATACCTGAGTGGAAATGGGATAACATTATGATGGACATTATCAGAGGACTACCAAAGAATCCTAGAAGAACTATGGAAATATGGGTCATTGCTGATCATCTTACTAAGTCATCACATTTTCTTTCTATAAGAGAATCTTTGCCACTTGAATTCCTAGAAAGACTATATATAAATGTTGTTGTAAGACTTCATGGAGTACCCTTACAGAATTGTTCTGATCGTGATCCCCATTTTACATCAAGATTCTGGAAAAGTCTTTAGAAATCCCTAGATACGGAACTTCATTTGAGCACTGCCTACCACCCTCAAACTGATGTATAATCAGAACGGACTATTAAAACCTTAGAAGACATGTTTAGATCATTCTCACATGACTTTCAAGGTATGTGGGATCAATATTTACCTATGGTAGAATTTTCTTATAACAATAGCTTCCATTCAAGTACTCAGATGGAACCATATGAAGCGTTATATGGAAAGTGATATCGCACACCAACTTGTTGGGATGATGTTGGTGAATGAAAACTCATAGGTCCAGAACATGTTGATAAAATAATAGAAAATGTGAAGGTAATCCAAACCCACATCAAAGTAGCTCAAAGTATATAGAAGAGATATTTTGATAACTGAAAGAAGGATATGTAATTTCAGGTAGGAGATCATGTTTTCGTAAAGGTACCTCCATGTAAGCGAATTATACGATTTAGTAATATGGGTAAATTGAGTCTCAGGTACATCGGACCTTTCGAATGTTTAGAACGAATTGGAGTTTTAGCTTACCATTTGGTAATTCCACCAAGTCTCTCCAAAGTTCATGATGTGTTTCACATATCACTATTGAGAAAATACATTCCTGACTCAATGCATGTACTCACCTATGAGGTATTAGAATTGTAACCCAGTCTGTCTTATTAAGATAATATTGTCATGATTTTTTATACAAGAGAACAAGTTCTGAGAAATAGGATGACTCATCTGGTCAAAGTTCTATCAAGAAACCATAAAATAGAAGAGGCAACGTTGGAACCCGAGGAACTAAGGATGAAGAACCGCCGGGATATTTTTATGCAGTAATATTATATAAATTTCGAGGTTGAAATTATTTGATAGAGGGAATAATTTAACACCCCAATCTTACATGGTACGTTTCCCTTTGGATAATACATTAGCTTGTGTTGTATGCAACATCGAGTTGAATCATACCACAACCTATCAAACTAGTTGTTATGAATATAATATGAACTTTTTAAAATTTTATAAATTTTATCTTTCAAAATTGACTTCATTTTTGGATTCGGAATATCAAAATTAGATTTGGGAGATTTTTTGATATTTTTCTAAAAACATTCCATTTTTGATGAATAGGGAAAAACCACGATTTTTGGTTTAAAAGCAACTTTTTATTTAAATAATAATTATTTTATTTAAATTTATTTTAGGTCAAAATAGAAATATAATCCCAATATAAGTTCAATGTAATTCATTGGAGTTATTTTACAATGATTATATATATATATATATAATTTTATCGTACTTTTTATCATCTTTTACACACCTCCTATGAGTATTTACAAATATGTATAAAACTTAATTTTACCACTTCTGTGAGTTGAATTTCAAAAATCCGAGAGACATGGTTTATATCAGTATGTAAAATTTTGTTCAATAAGATGAAAATAATTTTCGGTGAATAGTAAAAGTTTTACTTTTATTTACCAAGGTTAAAAGTAAATAGGGTAATTAAGGGAAAAATGATATTCTTATTACCATAACACATGTCCAAATTCTATTGGATAAGTATAATTCTTCCAAAAACAACATTAGGAATAAAATATGCACCTCTTTGGTCCACTTGGATTTGATTGGGACATTTATTATTATTTTATTTAAAGAAGAATTAAAAGTGTTAAAACCAATGATTGATAACTAAAAAAATTTAATATAGGGTTGCAAACAATAAAAATTCGACTATAGATATTCCTTAGAAATAAAAAAAAATATTTCCTACATAATGGTATTTTGTTTATATTTTTTATATATTATATAATTAAATTTGTTTATGACACAATGATGATGTAGTAATTACCATATTAATGAAAGACTAAAAAAATTGATATTATAAATATCCAAATAAATAAAATTTGAGACTTTTAATGAATTCCACTAATTTAATAGGTTAATATTACATTTTTGGGTTTATTAAATGTATTTAGTTCGAAGTAATAATGTTGTTAAAACTTTAAACAAATTATTAAATAATGTCAAAATGGACATAAATGAGTTTTTAAAATAAATACAATATTATTGGATGATATAATATTCCTAAAAAACTAAGGATAGGCCAAAAGACATATATAATGATATCTGTATCATTAATGAACCACTTGGGGTTCTTTTGGAAGTTTATAGTATGTTTATTAACCATATAATATAAAAATACAAAGATACATGGTAAATGTCAATGGATTTAACTAAGAGTGAAATCTAAATGATAAGGTTAATATAGGGAACCAACCCTATATAAAACCTATTGGTTGGAAGTATTTCGACCAATACACACTCTATCCATTAAATAATTCATTTTTGAGCCATTAGTGACCCAAAATAATTTTATTATAAAATAATATTTCAATCTTTTCCTATGGTGCCCCTCACCCCTCTTATAAAAGGGAACTTCCCCTTCTCTCAAATTCAAACCTTCAAAGCCATTTTTCTTGGCCAAAAACTACCCAAATATCCTATCAATTGTCCTCCCTTCATCCTAAAGTCCTTCCTTTAGTCAGAAATCCAACCTAAGTATCCCTTTTGAACAAATCAAAAGAAATAACCCAAAGAAGAGGTAAATATTTCATCACCACTTTCATGTTCTTTTCTTCTTCCACTTACTCTTTATTTGTTTTTTCCATTATAAAATAATAAATCCAGTATCTTTTAAATATTGTGATGTTGTTATAAAAATGCCACAACCCTATTCATTATTATATCCATCATATGAATGACAAAGTCACCATACGTTCGTACGTACGGCTTACCGTCCCCACGTCGTGGTGTAGTTGTTATTCAATAAATTATTTTTGGATGGGTATAATAATGATGTATATTTTATATAAAAAATAAACATGACATGTTATTTATTCTGTATTTATGATATACCATCTATTTTCTGACTATTTTAATATCAAAACAATGATATTGTCGCTCATGCGTACATACGGATTAACGTCTCCACAAACGTGATGAGATTCATTCCCCATCATAACCATTCAAGACTAATTTTCATTTGATGAATAAAAATAATTTTTAAAGAATCGATATCATTCTGTATATTAATAAGATACATCCCATCCATGACAAACATGGCTCACGTAATAATTAATATAAAGGAAAACGAATCAGTTAACAACTAAAACATCGATAATACTAAAATATTATTAACCCATCATTATTAGAAGATCATATATGATATCATAATTATGTATATGGTTTTTGAATAATTTAATAACAATAATTTAACTATTATAAAATAGTTAATGTGACATTAACCAAGGAAAATTTCAATGAAAGGGTTAATTTCAAAATCTCTTTATTATCCGAGGTTTTTTTACGTAAGTATCTACAAGGACCTCTTTATCATCCACATCCATGATTCTTAATAATGTATTCCAAAACATTTTTAATAATTACTATACTATGGGTTCAAGTCATTTATACCCTTGTTTGAATTTTTATAAAAATGGTTTGAAAGGAATCTTTCCGTCATTTTCCAAATAAGGTACCTTATGACCTTTTCGACAAAATTATGGTAAGGGTGTTTTTTTAACATATATGGTAGGTGAAACTATTTTCCACCATTATAACATCGTCAAAGATTCTCTTACAAGCTTATAAGAATAATTTAAAAATAAATGTTTTCTTTTCTAAAAATTTCACTTTAAATGATTTAAAAAATAATAATGAGATATTTCTCTAAAATAGTTTTGATTTCATCTATGTCAACATTCGTGGTTGGATTTTATACTTTTTAGAAGTCGATTCATTATGATACCAATCTTACAAATTTTATAGATGGTTTTGTGATATGTTTGACTGTGTATGAGTTATTTTTATACCATTCATGGTTTATGGTTAAAGTATTGACATTTTGTATGATCGTTTTAATACGAATGTTTGTGTTATATTTCAACCATTTAATATGAGGAATGTATTGGACTTAGTAAGTGATGGGTGGAGCTCGATATAGCTCCTTGATGCATCGGTAGGCCTCATGAGACAAATAGACATGGAATTGGATGAGGCCTTTCCCAATTTGATATATAGTTTTGGCTGAGGCCTTAATCATTTTTAGATGTCTTGGTCGAGGCCTTGACAAAATGGGTCAGAATGTCTAGAATTTTAAATTCTCTCATTATGAAAATAATGTTGATGGTTTATGTGGTCATTTGACTTGTAGAATACCTATGATTATGTTTTATTATGGAATTATTTACTC
This sequence comes from Viscum album, assembly GCA_963277665.1. Taxonomy (NCBI): domain Eukaryota; kingdom Viridiplantae; phylum Streptophyta; class Magnoliopsida; order Santalales; family Viscaceae; genus Viscum; species Viscum album. The sequence continues at coordinate 809,167,360 of OY728122.1, read as the reverse complement.
TACTCGTATTCCTTCCCTAAAATTTTTCATGTTTATTATTTTTAAAGGCATGTGTTTTCAATTATACACCAAGATTAATATTTATGTTATCTTCCACTATATTGCTTACCCTTATTGAGCATTTGAGCTCACCCCTTTCTTATGTATCATTTTCCCAAGATATGAAGATGTTAGTTTTGAGTGACTTGTATGAATAATCTAAGAGGCTTGGATGTTTCTAATGGAATAAATTAGTGTTGTATTTCTTTTCAAGATGTAAATTTGAACTTATGTATGAATCTGGTTTCCAATAATAATAAACTGATCAGTCTTTCAAGACATGATTTCCTGATGATCATGCCAATGCTATGTAATAATGCTCCAACTCTGGGTAATGGGGGTCATGACATTACATTAATGACGTATGTTTACTATATTAAACTCTTTCTATATTCATCATAAATAGAATTATTGTAACTATTCCATTAAAATTTTACTTAAAAGTGATATTTTACTTTATATTTTGGATGTTTTAGTCCATTATTTTCTAAATTTTATGTTCTCTAAGAGCAAGTATAATCCCACTATCATCATAGAAAATATATTCTCTTTATAATATCTTACTAATTTTCAAAAACTCTATTGTTTTTTTGGAAATAAATCATATTTCATTTTAGTTGGAATGTTATAAAAACTATATGAGGAAATGATTTGAGGTTAACCCCTTTATGAAAAAGAAAATATTAAACCAACATTTTGACTAATTATGAGGAATACATTACATGAAAAATAACCAAAAACGAAAGGACCAATACCCCATAAATAGAAAATATATTTAAGGACCACAATCCCATTGACATTGATTAAAAACATGAGTCGTATGGCCATTATTAGTAGCCTGAGGTCACATTGGATCTAATTCCAATAACATGGTTCCAAGGCCGGGATCTACCCAAAAATAAATCCTATCCAACAAAAATTGGTTAAGTGAATATCCACATAGGGACACACAGACTGTCATCATCAATGAATCCAGATCCCACTGAGTCATGGGTGGCATCCACTACCAGTGTGGTTCCAACATCGTCCTCCTTAATACCATGACACACTATCTACCACCATGCTGATGATTTTCACAGTCTGAATGATGAAACCAACCTAAAATATCACCAATGTGGTGGATCATTTCCATACATGAACAAATAAGATGTAATTGACTCGTCTTCAATGACAAGACCAAAACCATCTACCCGCATTGTCCCCATCGTCAGAAGGGGATCCTAAAGACGACTGCTAAGAACAGAATTGACACACCGAATGAGGGTTAATCATCATTATGGATGTGATAACAAGCCCGATCTTTGTTGTTACCTCAAAAAAACATATCATCAAAAATATACATGAACCTGAACCATCCCAATATAAATTATTATAGCTCTCCTCTCCACATGTTGATCAATGACCCTATAGTCAGTGAAAAATATTATGGAGACATCTATCTAAGATCCCTCATGAGAGATCTCCATGTCCCATCCTAAAAAATAAAATTTCATATCCATATCATATATCATTATCTTTGGGTTTGGAGAATATTCATGAATATATTATTATTGATTAAAATATATCATTATTAGTGGTGATAAAAATACCTATTATTTTAGAAAACATAATTCTAGAAACTTTTTTTAAAAATAGAAAATTTGAGTATATATTTCCCTATAAGAAAATACCATGTGGAATAGATCGTTTTAAATGAAATATTTAACAAAACCAATTTGTGATATATAAGATAAATGTATTAGGATATAATAAGAATAAAACCGATTGTAAATAAAAATATAGTAATCTACTAATAAATCATAAATTTAAATGATAAATAATTAATATGATTTAATGATAAAAAGAATTGTTTTTTAAATAATAGTTTATTATTGTTTCATTTATTTAATACTAATAAATTAAATTTAATACATTAATAATATAATTTCAATAATATGTTATTTTTCAATTTATGCATTAATATATTCACATTAATAATAAATTTATATGAATTATTATTAGGAAGACTTGAATAGTAAAAAATCATTTTTCAATAAAATCATTTCATCTTTATTTTTTTTTATTTTTAGAAAAGATATGTACATAAAAATTATAATTTAAATCATACAAAATTAAATTTATATGTGAATTCATCATGAGAATATATTATTTGGAAAAATTATTGGGGATTTTCAAAAATAGTTGAATTTTTGGTGAATAGTGAAAAATGTAGTTTTAAAAAATAATATAAATCTTATGACTATATCATTATATAAATAATTCATTGATTCTTATTAAAAATTATTAAAAAAATATGAATTTTATAAGGAATGACTTATATGTGAAAATATTTTTTTTATTTACAATCCTATTTTTTACATTTAAAAACCATAAGTTATATTTTTTTTCAAAAATTTGTATATGTTATAAATTTATGATTTTAAAAACAATAATTATCCATTTTTAAAATTAATTATTATGAAATGGTTTTTATATTTGGAATTATAATATCCAAATATTATAATTATGATAATTTTTTTATTTATTAAATTATATAACCCTGGAATAAAAAAAGTAAATGTGGTAATAGTAAAAAATTTTTAATTGTAAAAACCTGAGGAGAAAAGGCTCAAAATAACTCAAAAAATATCTACCAATATTTTTTTTGTGAGGATTATAAAACCATACTCATCCCATATCTATTTTTTCTCTTTGTATCCACCTTCCATGAATAGTGAATTATCATTTTATATTATAACAAAAATATCACATTCCTAACGTATAAAATGATAATTCCATCATCCCATTTACATAAAATCTATGATTTGAATTTACAGTGAACCTCTATGATTTTTACTTCCTATATAACCCTCCAAAACATTTTTCATCCGCATTATACAGTTAAAGTTCCTACATTCTTGTTTTCCAACAGGTCCTCTAGGAGAAGGTCCAAATTCTCATGTGATTGTGAATCAATTTTTATGAATTTTTTTCTATATATATTCTCCAAATATATTTTTCAAATTATAATATGATGAATAAATTATTATTGATATATTAATTTTTTATTATTTGTATTATTTTATCATTATCTTCCACTCCCCCTTTGAAAAAATGATAATGTCATTCATGCATGTGTGGGGACTATCACTACTACAAAGAAATGTATTTTTCATTTCATAACTTCATTATGATTCTGTTTATAAAACGTCATTTAATTAATAAAAATTATATTTATAACATATTGAGGATTCTAAAAGGATAAACCATTTTCTACCTTCCACTCATTATATGGAAAATGCAAACACCATTTGTGTGTTTGAGCGGACTATCACCTCCAGGGAATGATGTATTTATTTTTTCATCATCACCCAACATGGATATTTTTACGAATTTAAATAATGATCCAAATTTATTTTTATGAAGTTATTCATATTATAGAAATATATACTAGTAATTCTAGGTATAATATTTACAATAAACGTTCATTGTAATGTTAATCACTGAAAACAAGAATACCATGATCAAAAATGATTTTTATTTTTAAGTGATTAATTCATATTAATATATATTTTTATTATAACTATTATAAATTATGATTTGTCACTATAGTAACATCTAAATGGGGTAATTTTTCTTTTTTGATAATAATATTTTATCAAAATAATCACTTACATAATTGCTCTCACCCATATGTTATAAAATGTTCTTGTTTGGGACAGTCTCACCACCTCCGTGGAAAATGCTATAAACTTATCTCATGGACATATATAAAGAATAAATTACTGGTATGAATATAATTTAATTATTAAATATCTTTTTATTTTTATGTAGTGGTAGTATTTGTATTTAAAATCATTATTAATAAAACAAAATTATTCATTATCAATTGTCCAAAAAAGATCCTCACTAATTTCATCTTTTTGAATCACAACTAAACACTCAATGAATGAAATTAAATAATTTTAAATATTATATTCCAATAACATGGATTATATAATAGTGAAAAACTTGGTATAACAAAATGGTGATCAACATTGATAATTTAAAGCATATGTGAAACAGTCAAAATTGGAAACATCTGAGGATGAAAATAAACTACAACTTATTGATAAATTTATAATAATTGATTATAATTGAAGATTATATAATTTATAATATTTGAATAGGTTTATTAAATATTTTATTAATATTTTTATGTTTATTATATAAGAGGTAAAAGTGTTTTTGTTGAAGTTGAGAGTTAAAGTAAGTGTTTCATGTCAAAATGTTTTATTGGAGATATGGTTTGTATTATGCACATATTTTTTTAATATAGTGTATATGATGTGTTTATGAGATATTATATAATTGTTATATTTTTTATTTTATTTCATGTTCCATTTATTTTTCTACTTTAAAATATTTTTTAAATCAAATGTTATAAAAGTTGTAACGGTTTCTATTCTCACTTTTCTTTCTTAGAGACATATTCCATATTCACTTCATGTTTTATATTGTGTGATTTATGTACATACAAATTTATAGTTTTTTATACTTAAATTAAAATAAATATATCTAAAAATCCATCTAAACATTTATATCCAATCATCTTTTGATTCAGTAGATAAATTTTTTTAAGGGTTTTCCCATCTCAATTTTCTTTTCTTTGATACATATTACATATTCAAAACTTGTTTTCATTTTTATGGGGTATATATTGAAATTTTGGTATTTAAACCGTAAATCTAAATAAATTAATGTTATTGAAAGATCCATCTATGGGTTTATCCTCCAATTACACGAAGGCCTTCATTTCGTATTCATTTTTACAATCCACCATTCAAGAGATGAGGTGAAACCCTTAAAAGGCCCTTAGGTATATGTATTACATGGACTGTTGGCCTTAGATGAATTCATTTCCAATATAATTCAATCATTACCTACAACCATGAAAAACTACTTGGAACTGCTCCTCCCCCGATTCATCATCGGGAAATTTCCCCCCACCTTGGCATGGCGGTTCGGCTAGGCATTCCTTTGCATGCACTGGCTTATCCCAATGGGATGTGTCATTCCATTTCAATATTACTATCACCTTAAATTCTTCTATAGTGAAATATCCTTACTCATCCTCCTTCTAGAGCTTGTTTCTTGTAGGTTGTCTGGTTTGCATCTGCACTTAATATGGCCCCAAGGCCTTGAGGTAGCCTAAAGGCCTTATTAACCCGAAGGCCTGGGTGGCCCGAATGCCTTAAAGGACTTGGGGACAAAATCTATGGACCAAAGGCCCAAATGGGGGAATATTCATGGCTTCTACAGTGCCAAATAGTATCTGCTATAGTTCCCACTACATTACCTGCTACAGTCCTGCTACCGTAGTCGTTATAGTACTATTACATTTCCCAGAAATATGCTTCACCCTGGATTTGATGTTGAGTAACCTGCGTTCACTTAATGAGTCCTCAAAAACCGGGCTAAGCCTCATGTTCTATGGTTTTATTTTTCAAACCATTTTGATGCTAATGATACCAAATTTATAAGGGTTTTTGTTAGCTCAATTTTATTTCAATGAGTTAGGATCAGTCTTCTTGATATTTATTCATTTAAGTTAGGAACAATCTACCCTAAGGGTGAATTATATTATAATTAATATCATGTTTCTATCTAATTACAATTTTTTCTAATTAACTCTTTTTTCATAGGGTTTTTTGTCAAAATTGTGAAAATAACTTTTTTTCAACATTTTCTATGTGAAAACATTATTTTATCACCATTCTTTGTTATGAGGAATATTTAATGTTCTAAAAATAAATGATTTATTTTATAATTATTACTTAATTTTAATTCTTAATTATTTTTAATAGAGTATCAAATATTGTTTAAATTTTCAAAATTAAAATATTTATTTTAAAATGGTTGATTTTAAAACGGTTATTAAATGAATGTTTTTATTAAATTAGACTTCAATGTTTTTATATTATCGAAGAAATTTTTTTTAGGAATATATCTATTATGAAATATAGTTATAATACTCTTTTTATGGTGTAATTTATAAATTTTTTTCCCAGAATAAATGTTTCTTCCTTTAAAGAAAACTTTTTTAAGAATCTCTAAAGCATTTCTAAAAGAGATATTTTTTCATGTTTTTAAAATTTATTTATCAAATATTCATTAAATGGTGTTTTATTATTTTTCAATGTCATTTTATGTTCAATTTTTTACAATTTGGAAATTTTGTTAGGATATAATCCATCTTTATTCTTTATATTGATTATAATGATAATGTATTAAGGATGTTTTCATGAATCCAGTTTTACCCCCACTGGATAACTAAACATGGATGAAATAATGATTGTTTTATGATCCCATGGCACAAATATGTATGGTTTAAATGATATTGAATGGTGATTTCCTATATCAACCTCTGATTCAATGGTCAAGGATTTATAATTCATTAGGTAATGATAATATGATTGGAAATTTTGTTTGTTCACAACATTAATCATAGACATTGTTTTTATTCACAACATGAAGAGTAAATATTTATTTTTTTCATTATTTGAAGCATGGAGATTATATTTTTCAAAATATGAAGTGTGGGATTTTTTTCATAGAACATGAAGCATTGATATTTTATTTATTCAGAACATAAAGCATGAAAATTTTGTTTGTTCTCAACATGATACATATTCATTTTTTATTTGATACTTATTTTGTGGGATTTAATGAATTATCACTTAATATAATGATTACCCTTGTGTTATATTTATTCCATAATTTCTAATTATAAATTTGTTTACGGAATAACTCATTAAATGTTATATTATTATGTTATGGGACATGATCATGACTTTTGTCATAAGACTTCTGATAAGTATCCCATGGAATATTATTGATCATTAGTGATTAAAAGTCATTTTTCATCAATTGTGAAAAAATATTATGAATCCTTATTATTTTTGATAAGATATTTATCCAATTATCATGTTTCATATATGATTATACTCTACCCCATTATGACACATTGATATGTTTTTCCTTTACTGATTATATTATATCTCCACTTTCTTATGTTTTCTTTTAACTAGGTTATGAAGATGATTTTAACCTATGATATCACTATAATGCTGTTTATTTTGGTTTTATCATGGAGAAATTTTCACAAGTATTTCAAATAAATCTTTTTATGTAGCATTTCCCTAAATAATCTAAACCTTTAATTCAATGGATTGTGTGTTTATTAAGAAATGTAATGAATAACTTATTGAAATTATAATAAATAAATATATTTTAAGCTTGGGACATATCACATGGTATCATGCTGAGTATGTAAAGAATAATTTTTTTACTAGAAATAGAAGTGCGGGTTTGGGGTTACTTAGTTGGTTTTAAATAAATATTAGTTATATTTTGGGTTTTGTAATTAGGAAGAAATAATTATAGTAAAAACATTATATATAATTTAATTAAATAATAAAATTAGGATTCTTTTTGTAAAATTATATATTGTATTCTTTTCTATCCAAAACATCAACATAAATATATAAAAAATATTGTTTGTATCATATATGTACCATGATGTAATTACCCTGAAAGGGTTGGTTGGTTATTAACTTGATATTCTCCAGGTGCATGAAAAAACCACTAAACTACACACATGGTTTTAAACTCTTAATTGGTCTACTTTGGGTGATATATATTATATTTATGGACTATTATAAAGGATTTAATTTTTTTATAGAATTGTATAATGTATGATATAGCTAGTAAGGTTAGTGAATGTGGCACACCCAACATTAGGTATTTCCATTTATTATTTGGATTATTTTTGTTTAGGAACGAATGGGATGGATTTTGGGTTGTTTTCAAAGTAATAATTCCAAATATAGCTAAAATATGGTTTAATGATGTAGTTAACATCATGAATGGTTATTCACAATGTGAATTTTTGGTAGGAATATCTGAAGAAGATCTAATTTTTGGAGATTCACAGTGTGAATTCTATTCATGGTGTGAATGGGTTTCTATTCATGTAAATTTGAGGTCCCTTTTTCAGTGTAGGTGGGCATCAAGTATTTCATTATTTTATTTCCTTTTTCATTAAATTAATAGATTAGTTCTATATTTTTTTTATTTTAATTACCCTTCGGTTCTCATTAGTCTATGTTATATCCCCTCAAACCAGAGTCTCTCTCTAGGTTATTTTGGTGACCTTATCCCTTCAGCATACTGATTTCAATGAATATAACAGTATATGACTTTGGTAACAAAAGATAAAAATTCTATTTCAACTTATTGTTTTTAGTATTGTAGTTTTCTTTTCTGATTAACCATTGACCATGTTTTTTATGTCTCGATATATGGTTTAGGGTTCATTTCAATCAAACTAATTAGCGATTCATTGAGTGAATAGAAATAAGATCTTGGATCAATGAATCACGGATTGATTATTTGTATTGAATGATTTATAATAATTTTTATTCCCTCCCTATCCACCTTTCCTAAAGCATTAGGGATTTGTTTTCAAAAACAACTATTGTTTCTCTTCATAAATCCCCATAACTATTCTCCTTATTTTACGGTCATTGGAACTATTTTTTGTGGGAATAACCCACAACGTTTTTGATAAAATTCATAAATTAGAATATATTTTATAATAAGTATCATGTGTTTTATAGATTAAAATGATATGATTGGACAACGTCAAAATGTAAATTAGGTCTAAATTTTATTTAGAATTGGATGTCATGCAGATTTTTGGGCCCATTAGATTATACAATAACAACTGCCACATGAGTAACCTATATTCAATGTCCGCCTTATCACATTTAAATAAGATACAATGGATCTCATCCTATAGGACTTATCTGGTTTTTTTGTCTTAAAGAACAACATAAAAACATACATCACATTTTAAATTATCAACAAATATAAATCATAGTGAAAATAAATACTAAATCCTTGAACTCATTCACATATACCCTCTTCATATAGATGGGAATGGAAAAAATAAGGGTGGGATTATTAATTCATTAAGTGTTACATAAAATGGAATTTATCATGAATAAATTAATAATAATCAATATGGAATGGTAAATAACTAAATAAACATTCCATTTAATCACAAAATTGACCATCAAAATAATCAGTGGATAATATCAATGTTATAATCCTGGGGAAAACAATAAATTAATTCATAGTGAATAAAATTCATATTATTAGACAGCATGATCTCAAAAATCATGATATATTTAAAAATATGTTTTGGGAATGTATACACTAAAACCCATCTAAAAAAGATATCCTATTAATTTTTCTCAAGGGACCTATCCATGTTTTGAGGGGTTATATAATTCCATTCCCAAACTATTAATACATGTCCAATGCATTCCTCATATATTTACTGGTCGGTTTAAATAATAAAAAATATCCCTTATTAATATATATCCATTTTTAGAACAGAATATTATATATCACGATTCCCCTAGTCAATCAAATAAATTTCAAAGGAAAAAACATATGTTGAAATGGTATAGAATTTGGGTAATATGAATATTGATGATGCACAAAATAGTAATATGTCACATAAAATAAGTTAACACAAATTTAAATGAATTAATAGAAATTTAATGGCCATAAACATAATCATGCGATGGGAGATGGGAAAAAATTCATCAAAAAAGTATATTTTGAAGTAAAATCAATTTTTTGGGGAATATAATAAAATAGAAGAAACAAAATTAAATCTATATTTTAATTAAAAAACATTTTAAACCCATTAATTAATTTATGAATATGTTAAATAGGATGAAATGGTCATAGTGATATTAAAATTGATTAATTTTTTATACGTTAAAAAGAGACATTCCATTTTACTTTTTGTAAGCAATTTTTAAAATTTATCATTCATAAAACATTATAATGATTGTTTTATATCCTTCTAAAATGTAAAATATAAAATAAATTATCCTTAATAAAAAATTTAGAAAATAAAAATTAACTTTTTTAAAACAATTTATAAAAAATATATACATTATAGAAAACAATAACTGATCAAAAATAGAAATAATATTGGATTATATTTTAAAACATTATTTCATTGATTTAAGTTTTAGATAGAGTAAAAGTTGTATGAAAGTATGGGAAAACATAATTATCTATATTATGACCAAAAATATAGAGTTTTTGAAAGACATATTATAAGACTCCATCAATGATAAATAAAAGTAATCCCTAATAATGTGATTGTAAAATAAATTCTTATATCTTTTGTATCATTTATGTTTTAACCCCTTGAAAGAGTAAATATTAAATGAAACCTTAATAACCATGAATAAATATTTATTCATGATAAATATATAAAAGGGGTAATATAGACACCCCAAGAAATAAAATAGGTGTATAATACCAAATATGTCCCAATGGAGTGTAATTAAAGTGAAATCCCTTATAAATATTGTAACATTAATGATAAAATTTAATATTTCAGGGATTATGTATAAAATTTTAAATACAAATAATGAAAATAGAAATAAAATAAAAAATAATGATTGGTTTTTACACACATAATCTTAGCATAACATAGATAATAATGATGTAATATAATAAAATGAAAAGAAATTGTGTTAAGAACCCTAAAATCTGGATCTTCCACTTATTTTATTGTGATTTAAAATACTATACAATAAATTAATATTTACTATAAATATATTCCATAACCGTATAAATATCAATAATATCATATGTGATCCACTTATAAGATCATATCACCTTTTCATTAATAATCATTCATTATTAACATTTTTTCTTGTGTCAACAACATGGTTTTCTTAGGTATATTTTATCATGGATGTTCTAGTTCACATGAATTGGTTAGAGTTACATAGTATTTATATGGGCATTATTGTTATAAATATTACATTTATTCATTAAGTCCATTTTACAGTCATTCATGAATGTTTTACATGTAAAATCAATCGCATCACTTCATGGAGATGGTAGGTCTTACATATGCATGAGTGTGATCATCATTATTAATGGGTAAACGGGTAAAAAATTAGATGATATATTAATTATAAATAATATTAATTTAATCATATGTAACATGTATATTTATTATTTTCATCATTATCACTATCTGTGAGATGTAGTGATGGAAAACAATTGCAACTTCTCGCGACGAAATAGTCCTCTGTACACACGAGTGACGGTTTTATTTCACATTTAAATGGATAAAGTATATGGATAAATATTATTCGATAAACCTAATAATATATTATTATATTTTAAATAAATATGTTTTTATATTGAAATTATTATGACATAATTGATGGAAGAAAAATAAGAAGCAAAAAAAAATAAACAGATTCATTTAAACAACTACATTATCCTAGAGAACCCTCTCATTGATCACTACTTAAATTCCTTGGGGTTGGAATTTTGGGAATAAAAATACCTCAATAATGTTTATAATGTTTCTATGGGGTATTTTAATGGGTTTTAATAGGATAAATTTAGTAATCGTTGGTAAGAAGTTAAATGTGCAAGTTGTATGTTCCGTGTATGGTAAAAGTGTGCGATAGGTTGTGCCCAATTTGTTTGTAATTTTTACCCAAAAAAATGTGCATTATAATATCCAAAAAGGAATAAATAACTAAATATTGATATTAGTTTCCTAAAAAAATAAATGATGGATAGGTGGCCCGAACACACGGAATGAATAAGCCTCTAAGATATATGTGATCGTGATACATTTAGAAGGTCATATGAAGGAGAAATGTGCAGCACATAACCAATGAAGGATCATGAAGATCCCATTTAATAGGACTTATAGTCTTTTGAGGAATAACAGAAAATTAGTGATCACACAGTGGCTACTATACCATCACTCCATGGTCATGCAAATTGTCTGGTGGCAGACACCTGACAAGCCATCCAAAAATCCTTAGATAAAAGAGAGAAAATGTCTAAAAGGAATGATCCTGTTATGGTTGTAAAGCTCACATGATACACCCATGAATCTCACCAGATACAATGGAAACCTTGGTGACATATCCCCCTGGTCATGAAAGATTCCACTAAACTGTTACCCTGGTCATGTGAAGAACCTCATAAAAAACAATGAATTCTTTTACTCCCCCTCCAGATCTGAAGAAAAATAGAAGGATTTTCACATGTTAATTCTCATGCATTTCTATAATACATTTTTTTGTCCATGAGATGCAACCCCAATTTAAAGGGAGATTGTCTTCGATTTTATTAAAGAAAACTGAAGAGACCAAATACCTTTGTAAAATAATCATGGAAATAATATGGGGGTAAAGGAGGGGGATCTTGTGGGGGTATATATCATATGACACACCCAAAAAGTTTCTCGGACACCAGAAATCCCCAGTAACATGTCTACCTCATCTTTTGAAACCCCACATGCATGTCACCCTTGCACGGCAAAGGATTTAAACTTTTCCATGAGGAATTTTTATCCCCCTCCATCTCCAAAAAAAATGTGTGTCCATAAAATTCTCTTGCATCACCAAATTACCATTTTTTGGTCACGTGAAACATCAACAATGGAATGACTGATAGTCTTCATCGACATTCATGTGAACTCATGAGATCCCCAAACCTTACAAAATAAACAAGGAAATAAAAAGGGAAATGATAATAGATTATTCTGTGGGTAAGATATGATAATCAACCATGATCATGCTAAACCATCTTCACAAGACCACACGATCTCACGAGAGACCCCTTGCAAGCCATGTTTGTCTCATAAAAGTCCATATACAATTATCTTTAGATAATGTGAATTCCTTTCAAAAGGCATCCTGATCTCATTAAAGTACATAGACATGCCAGTCTAAAAATATGGAAGGCCCTTGGAATTACTGTGTGATAAGGAATGACCCAGTAATTGGATATAATCTAATAAATGGTGGATTGAAATGATAGAGTTACAATCTCTAGAAATCATCCATTTCCCCAAGGATGACCCATGACAGGACCTCATGAAAATTCTTGATGCCAAATCCCTTTAATGATTCCATCATGGATTTTCATGATACACTTTTCATAAAGAAAGGAATAATTTGGGTGGCGAGGTCTATAAATTCCCCACCCCAACATAAAAAACATAGATCCATGGATCCTCACAATAGCGCACCCAGGCATCATAGAAAATTTATCACCTCCATATATCTCATGGTTATAAAGTTTTTTGGACATGTAAACTCATGTGGACTACCTAAAAAGATCATACAACATGCATAAGCACTTCACGTGATCTCTTATACATCTCGTGAAGGAATTATGATGGGTTATCCAAAGTATGTCCAGATTACATGATCAGTCCTACAATACCTAAAAAGATAACACTAAAAAAATATAAGGCATATGAAATAAAATTCATGGATTAAGACTAAAAATACAGGAGACTTATTTGAAGAACACATACATCGATCCTTATGTGCTTCACATTAACAAACAAGGTCTTGAAATATCACCAGGACATGTCATCCAAATCATTCGATGACCCCTTTGAATACAATTTAGAGCATGCAAAGTCCCATGGATGTGTCATAGAATGTCTCATGTCACCCCCGGGAATGCTACCAATGTCTCGTGGAACTCCCTATGATTACCTTAAAAACATTGTGATGTCCTCTAAACATTTTTTCTAGATCATTAGGCAACACCATTACTTTTTGGCTAAGTCTCACGATGGAATCCGGATTGGTCTACTGGCTCTCGTGACATCCTCAGGACAAGACATCCAAATTGTGTGATGTCCTCCATAAATGTCAACCATCTTTCTCGATGAAACCTTAACAATTCATCCCAGAAATAAAACACCTTCCTTACATGTCACACCGACTCTTGCAACACCCACCAATCATTCCATCCACCTTTCATAATGAAACAAGTGAATCTCCATCTATATCATTCAATTCCCTCTAATCATGTCATCCATATTTTTCTATGACACTAAGGTACTTCAAATGGATAATGAGATTCCATTCAGACATGTTAGTCACCTTTCAAGATGATAGAAGGGAAAGTCAAATGGATCATGTGACTCCCTCATAGCATGTCATTAAACTTTTAGAATGACACTAGGGAATGTATGTTAGATCATGAGATACCCTCTATGCATGTAATAAAAGATCATGTGATTCATTCCAAGATCAAACATCCATGCCTTGTGTTTTCCTACAGAAAAGTAATCTTTGGTCATATGAAAACCTTCATACATGTTATATAAATTATGTGATTACCTCAGATAAGTCAAATGGATCGTATGATTGTCAATGGACATGTCAGGAAGGCATCCTCTGGACTGTCAAGAATATAATCAAGGCTTGTCTAGAAGAAAATAAATGTATTTTAGGAAGAGAAGTAAGTCAGGTCAATTGGGAATCCCATGACATGATAACCTGTTCCAACCTCCATTAGGGTAATTATCAATGTGTGTGAACTGTTTTAATTGAACTATAATGAATTTTATTCCTACAATTACCAATATATGTATTCCATCTTCCTAAGGTCCGAGATCCATAATAAACATCCAAAGGTATTTCCCATCAGAAAAGTACCACATCCACATATAGTGAGACTGGTTGTTTTTCATCCCTTGTTTCCAACACCAATCATAGATCATGTGGAATTAATAAGTTTCAATGATCATATCATTCATAAAGGGTAGTATAAACCAAAAATTAATGAATCCAAAATTATTAATACTTGTTATTTTCTATCCCTTGTTCCCCATACCGAGCATAGATCATGTCATCATAGTAAGTTTCAATGATCACATCGTTCACAAAGGTAAGATTTATTGTGTAAGCCTCTACCCAATGAACTAGGAGAACATTGATTCATGCAATAAGTAGGATACATGGGCTGCATTCCTGAAGCTTGAGCTCAATATCAAACCCCCAAAGGAAATCCATTGTGTGTAATCCATGATCGGTGGCATAATATTGTATATACTTCATATAAGGGTTGTAACAGTGTGTAATACCCGTCCCAATGAACAATGATAGTTTTGATTATTACAAAACTATGATACGTAGGATGCCTTCGAAAGGCCTGAGCTCAAGTGGTCATCCACTTCTGTGTAAGTCCTGCCATATCTCTAACATTTCAACCATTAGGACTCAATCACCCCAATGGGATAATGATTCTTCTTCATCCACCAACCGATAGATAAGTACCTAAAATAGAATGACACTAATTCCTTCCTTAATTAGGACATATAATAAGTATTTTAATGGTATATTCCCTATAATAAAAATCAAATGGGTTTTCTCATAATATATTCCCTATATCAATTTGTAAGAATGATAATAACATGATATCCCTTGTTTGTCACACTGAGCATAGCTCATGTGGGTTTAGGGAGTTTCAATGATCACCAGCTTCGGTAACCTCAGTTCTTTGGTCTCGATCAATGTTATGATATAATTACCAATCACATAGGGGTTTCTACCTTGGGGTCAATCAAAAGTGCATAATTGAACTATAAAAACTCTCTTTCCTACGATAACCATGATTTGTAGGACTCCACTTTGATGATCGAGCTCAACACCTAGTTCCTAGGTTCCCACTTATATTTCACATTCATACGAAATTAAAATTAATGATTTTAATGAAATACATGTGATTTTATTCCAGTTATAAAACATGATTCACAGGCACCTCATAATGGCTAAATCCCATCCACAAAATATTTACTGCCTCCCTAGATAACAACAAACATTGGAGTACATGGTTACATAGATCCAATAAATAAGCATCTTCCAACCAATGCTAAATGGATGATGAAACTCAAATACATACATATGAGTTTATGACAAGACCCCCCCCCCTCTATTTTCATATAAAGATACTTAACCTTTGATCATTTCGTTAGGGTATCTTATCATGTATCAGGTCCAGCAAGAGATTCTCAGACATATGTTAAATCTATATGAATTACACTCAGTATGTAATAATTTCTCCAAAAAGTGTGTGATGGGCCCGACCTCCCATCATCTCGACTAATGTGAGCTCCTATGTGTTGTTGGGTCTGATAGCCCAATGGACCACTAGCCTTTGGAAATTAGGTACGTAACCTATTATATATATGGGAGATGTTGGGAGATTCTTCTAGGAACAAAAAAATGGTAGGCAGAACATGTATGATTTAAGAAATATGTTGAACCAAGACTAGGGTCAACCCATAAGGTCATTCCAACAACATATTTACAATGAAAAATGAATAGATATCTAGATGAGAAATCATTTAACCACAAGATCTCATAGGTAAGATAAAAATAGATAGACTATCCAATTCTCTTCAGATCATTTCATTCTCATTGAATGTGTGGTTCATTGTAGAAAAAAATCAGTCAGAAACAAAAGTGGTGAACCTAGCATGAATCTCTCAAATAACAAAATTATTGATTTATTATATTTCAAGATATTTATAGGAATTTCCTATGAAAAACAAAATGGAGAACCAGATGTGATAGAAACATGATCAGTTTAACATGACATGGATCTTATGGATGATCCTCTATAGCCGATGTTCTCATGAAGTAAGCACATCCTCTCTTTTAAAAGACCATGTGAGAAGAATGACCGGATCTGAAATAAAAAGAAAATCATATTAAACATTCATATTTGGTTAAGATCATATATTTCTTGAAATGGTGCACTAATAGCTGAAATTTTTCCTTGTTTTTTTAGTGACTACAGACACTACTCTCTCTGACAAGAGCCTAATCTAGAAAATTCTCCATCTAGCGACCATTCTATAAAATCAACAATAGTTGTAACCTGTGTATGCATCAAATAACCTAACCCTCCCGAAATCTTTAGCCAAGGGTGGTGAATGCAATGGTATGAGGAAACCATATACATGTTATGATCCCAACCATTTATGATTATCATAAGTTTCTTAAAGTAATGAAAACAATAAGTCTGTATCATCCAAATAATGCTGTTATAAATCCAATAGCCATCATTTCCATAGACAATACCATTAAAAGTTTATCCTTTGAGTAAGAAAACCAACATCTTCATTATCTGATAAATCTGGATAAAGTAGATAATTATGTATCCCTTATAGCTCAAGGGTTTATGATGAGGGAACTTGTTAACTGTCATCACTAGTGGAATCATATCCATACCCTTCAGTAGCCTTCAAAATATTCCACCTGACAAACATCCACCACTAACACTCATGCATGGGAAAGAAAGAAGACACATCAGGAACATAAATATTTCAGTAATCATGTGTGGGATCATATCCCCACCACCATTGATGATGTCTTCAAGTATATTCTAGAATTAACTAGTAAACAAGATCATAACCATGCTCCCTCAGAATGAGTCTGTCGTCATCTTCATGCAGAAGGCATGAGAAAGTCTCATATCCCTAACCACAAACTTGTTGTCCATTGGCATAATCTAATGTCATAAGGAGGAAATAATTTGGATAATATCCCCAATTTAATCATATATATCATGAATTATATATAAGATATAGAAAATATGTAGCTTATATCCCTGCACACACTTTTCAAAAATTACATTACATCTTAGAAATAACTGAAGAACTCCTCCAGTATATCCCATCACTTGTACAGATACAGGGACATGATAATATTCATATCCTTACAGTTAGGGTATCTCAACACTCTGATCTTTATGAACAAGTGGTTTCTCTAGGTAAATAGTACATTCTTGCTCTATTCCACAAAGATTATCAAAATATTATAGCAAAGGATGACGCATTGGACTATGCTCAAGTTCCGGTTCCAATTGGGGCTCTCTATGTGAGAGCATCACATGCCTCGGGACTAGGGAACATACCTATAATAGGGTCCATAAACATGCTCCAAATACCTAGAAGCGGGATCTTACCCCAATCTAGATGGGGAACACCAAGTGGGAACATCAAATGTTGTGATATAGGCACATATTCATATCAAAAAAGACTAGTGACATACTCTAAAGTCCCAAGATCAGGATCATATCCCCATTCATAATGGGTCTCACCAAGTGAGAGTGGCACATGCTGCAGGATAGGTTCATTTTACTATCAGTGAATCTACTTTGAACATTCCAAAAGATCAAATAATCAAGGCTCATATCCTTACATCCACCAATGAATGACTACATCAACATCCTTCTTAGGATACACATGAGGATGCTCAAATCCCTTCTCTTATTCTATAGGTACATTGATATATTTTATCAAGGATTTCATATTTAACCAGGATCATATTCCTGCTCCAACAAGGGCTCACCAAGTGCGAGTGTAACATACCCTGGGATAAGCTCAAATTCTTATCAAGAAATACCAACGACATATTCCAATTACTTAGCATTTAGTTCATAATATAATTTTGATCAAGGCCCAAAAATTGAGAATGAAACATTCCTTGAGATAGGCTCATATTCCTATCAATAATGAAGAATATTTTTGGAATATTCTATTACCTCCTTAATAGAGGTATCATACACCTAAAAGACTAGATGGATATAAACAAGGTCCAATAACCATCATACATTAGGCACATATCCCTGCAAAATTCTAGAAAATAGGTTGGAATATTCTAGCCATGACATATAATGAGGATCATATTCCAAATACACTCAATACTGGTGTACTTGGGGTCGTTCGAGACACATTATCATCACCCCATGGGTCTGTAAACTTTTCAACTAAAGTAGAAGATGATAATTACCATGATTTTCCACCTCAGGGTAGTGTGGAGGTTGATCGTAGGGACTATACTTCTGACATCCTCCATGGAAAACCTACCTACGATGATATCTCCAACTCACAAGGAAATCCTCCCCTTTCCTAGAAAACACTTTATAGAGAGGTGTTGAAAAATAGACGCTTTCATATAGAGAGGTTCTAAAACCATTGGAGTCCACCATTTATAGTTCCCCATCAACATCCAACAACACATCAATCCAGTCAGTAGGTGAATCCAAGAAGCAACATCCATGTTTTGATCAAATGTATGTGTTTCAGTATGATTAAGAGGAATCCAACATTGATATATAGATATTGTTATCCTGAAACAACCATCCCATAATGTTATAGCCTCTTCCACTTCAGACAATGATATACTAGATGAGATACAGAAAGAGTGGATGTGTTATCTACACAATAATACAAGGGAAACTTTTTAGAAACTTAAGACTAGACACCATACTAATCCCTGATATGTGGTTCGCCTTCATAGCATCAAGAAACTCTATTCTTAGCAGGACCCTATAGCTATCTCCATAGGTTGAGATCAAAAAAAATCATAGTGAAAATTAGTATCATAATCACCACCATTGGATCACATATCATTATAAATTTACAGGAGAATCCAATTCATGTATCTATATTTAAGGGTGATGAATTTATGGAGTGTTAAATTTTTCCATGTCCCTAGAATAGAATAAAAACTCATATATGAAGACTTGTAATGTCATGACCTCCAGAAATATTAGTATACTAGGTAATGCCCAGGCCATTTGGTCACTAAAAATGAAATGTCCCTACTCAAATTATGTCAATACCTCACAAATAGAGGAACATGATTGTCGACAATCCATTGAAGTAGGCCCCTGGAAGCAACATGAATTCATTTCAAACATGGAAGTTAATGATTCAATCAACCTAGAAACATCCTGTAGAACTTGGATCTCATCATGAGATGTCATTCAACCCGAATCCTATATTAGAAAACTATGCCACATAAAACATTCCAAAATAGTAGCTACCATAACCGTCATCAAGGAATGAATTTGGACATCCAAGTTGAGGGAAGGATTACAACCACAAATACCCCACAGATGATCAATTCCCTTAGGGATTTATGAAATGTTGGTAGGAGCTAAAATCAAACCCCAACTCTCTGTGTTGGAGGAATTTATATCTCAATCACTATCACCTATTTTATAATCCCAAAAGTGGGTCCTCGGGAAATAAACAGTGACAAATGTTCAATCACGTCTATCTAGTCTAGGGTCCTTTAAATTTCTATTCTCATCCTTTTTATAATAAAATAATTGACATGAAGTATCAGGTCATCTACATTAGGATCAATAAATGCCAATTGTGTCCCCAGATAACCCCAAACCCATATGTGAAGGGTCATTTCCACCATCACTATCACCAAAGAGAGAATCAGTTTTCTCCATGTTGGGAGGTAAAAATAAATGGAATGCACCCCATTTATTCCTCCTACCACAAGAAAAACCTCAATTAGTTGAGGATTGTTGGTAATTATGATTGGAAACAACCTCAAGGTTGTTACTCATATGCCAAGGTAGGTAGAGTGTACAATAAATGAAATCATATCCTGTCGGGGCCGTAATCCAAAATAGACCAATACAGCCAAGGGTTTGAGAAATGAACCTAATTTAGATATTGAGGAATCATATTGTTGGATTTAATTTAATGGTACAACAAAAAAAATTTAATACACATCTATGTATTTCATCACCATCAACAGAACAAGAAAAATGGATCAGGACATGAATGAAGAGGGAAAACAAATTGAAAATTTACCCTAAGAGGTGGGTGATTTGGATGCACCAGCTGAGGCAACATTTTCCTAGAACTAGTGGAGGCTTAAAAATATGGAATATCCAATTATTGAGTTTCCACCTCTATAGTATGTCAATACCATAGAAAAAGGGAAAGGTGTTTCTATATCCCAATCACCACCCCGAATAATCAATGTCCCTTCTATGTTGGAATGAATAACCTAATATGATAATGAGATTCCAAATCTCATAGAACTCATTGAGAAGTAACATAGGGGAAGAATTATCATTGGGCATTGTCTTCTAACATGAATATCCCTCCTCTCAATCATTGGAAAATACCAAATCCCCCTAAAAAGTGTCATATGAGCATCATATCGGCTCTGTATCCAGGCAGGTACTCTACATAAATACAAAATTTAAAAATATTTGTGACTTACCTACATTACATCAACAGCCTCTCCCTCACCAAGATAATCATTCAATATTTCCATTAATTTAGAATTAGTGGTAGAAAAAAATAGAGACAGCTCATCAGGAACTGCATACTCCCAATAGATGAGAGGCGTCTCAAACAATTGTTCAGCCATAATTTCTCAATGTCATTGAGTCCTTGGCTACTCAAATAGAATCCATGGAGGGGTGACGTGAGCTTTTGTAGAATGAGAAGAATAAATATCCTGAATGGCTGGATAATACCATGAATCCACAAAATTTTGGAAATCCTAAAAACACTACCTTTCATGGAGTAGTTGATCTTGAACAACAACTCACTTAATTTTTGTCCTGATGTGATCTATGATTGGCCCTCAAGATCAGTAGGAACTAACCAAGATGGTTCCTTTCATACTGAATATGTTAGGTTCAACATTTTTTTGAATAGTATACTTCCAACAGGATCTATCATATGATGGGAAAAACATTATCTGCAATTCCCTTATGAGTTCATCTCCACACTAGAGAAAATGAAAATTTTCAGCCAAAAAAACTGAAATCAATGTGAAAATTAAAGGGTGTATGACTTTATATCTAGATAAAATTGTTTACCCTATTCACTCAGTATCCCTTTCATATTAATAATTACTATAAATTATTGATGAAAATATTTAGGATGAGTTGTAGACAACATTGACCCTAATAAATTATCAATTTGGGTTCTGTATGTTCACATAAATGGCCCAATGTTTGTAAGAATCCATTAAGAAAACCAAAGCTAAACCTCATATCATAACATCAACATAAGGGGAAAAGGATGGATAAGGTAAAATATTCCATAGTTATTGTAAAAATTGCATAGTCTCCAATTAAATAACTTAAGAAGTTCCCAACCAACCCATCTGCTCCATTCAGGTATCAACAACCCCAAAATCTCCCTCGTCAAGAAGTGTATAGAAATCAAGGTCACCCAAGATTTGAGGAACTGATGAATAAATCATATTCCTTATAAAATGAATATTTCCCTGGTTATTAACTTCTAACCATTAAAAATAACCTTTTCAAGATACCTTAGATGAGGAACCCTAATGAGATCAACCCCAAAAATCATCCCAACTATTTACCTCTCTATAGAAGGTTGAGTTATAATATCTAGTTTTTCTTCTTCTTCAAAGAAATCATTCAAGGCATGGTCATTTCTCGACAGGTGGTGTTAGGTAACACATCAAATCATGTGGCAGGTTTAACAATTTCCTAGTTATAAGAAGAGGGTGATTTTTATAATGTTCGGACTAGTCATAGACAAATGTTCAACAACTCGATGACTCACAAAATAGTTGACTAAGATCATGCCGCCATGAGAGAACAGCTGCACAGACCCACTGTATCTCCATCAACCAAGAAGGTGACATTAAATATTTCACCAAAAGGAAGAAACATCCATCGAATAATAGATGATATAGAAGATGAAGAGTCGTATTCTTCTCCAACACAAGCTATGGATCATACAGATTTATTCCCTATAACATCCAAAACATGGGCACTACCCCACCAAATGGATTCTGCATTAGAAGAATATATCATCTTCAGATTTGTAAACATGATGCACATATGGGAACCCTTATCCAATGATGAATATGCCTCCATGTATGATTTTCTCTCACCTAACTATGAAATCGAGGTTTCATGTCCAAAACATGAGGATACATAGGACAACACGGGTGTGGTCAAACCCAATATTTCAGTCTTGTTTTCACAATGGAATTATATGCAACTGATACACATGGGAAATCACTCCAGCAAGACCAATAGAGACATGGAGTTGTCTAATATCCCTCCAGTGGTTGTTTGTGCCATGTTTCCTAGCATGAAAACCTACTGGGGTGAAATTACCTTATCATTCTCGACAACAGGGAAGGATAACATGACCTAAACCAATCGAACCATATGACCCCTCAACTTCTTCATAATCATAGGGGTCGTCCACATTTAATGGATCTTTTCTTGAACTGTTTTTCATGGAGAAAACCTACCTCAAAAATTGTTGACGTCTAACACAAAATTATGACAATCTAAAACATCTAATAGTTTTCCCAACCAACCTCTGAATCATAAATGTGCTCCATCATTCAAAAGAACTCATAGAGACACTTAATGAATCCCTCTAGAGACCACAGAAATTTGAGATATAAGTTGTTGTAGATATGGTTTTTCTAAATAGAGACCATGCCAGTAGAATTCAATGAATTCATGTAGTTCATAAACCATTATCAGGAAGAGGTCATCTAAGGACACATCAGACCACTATATGTTTTTGGAAGACTTGATAATGTCGATATTCGAAGGGCTGTGATTTACAATTGTTCCATTTTCTTTATGGTTATCTAAAAAGACACTATATAAATGTCCTCTTCATAAGAAAAATGATATATATCCATGTTGTGGTGCCTTCAAAATTTTTTAAGTGTTAGAAATACCCCATCGATGGAAAATTCATCACACTATATGGTGACATTTCCCCATTTGAGATTTGCGAACCCATATATGTTGAGGAATGTTTCTATAAAAGGGAATACAAACAACCAATGGTGGATGATGGTATACGGATTACAACACCCAATTTCTTAGGAACCTCCAATTTGAAAAACTAGAGTATATTAAATTGTGACCCTATGATCCCCATATATATTTGAGGAAATAGACTTAGACCTATATGTCCAAGCCCCTCTTGTCCCCAGTGGTAGTGTAAAAGACAATCAACCCTGAAATCTCACTACAATGACTCTGGTAGTTGGTTTGTCTAATGATTTTCTCATGGCCTCTCTCGCCTTGAAAGTGATTGAGATTCCCCCATGTTTTGTTATTTGACTGGGAATGCCTCCACAGATATAAAGGTGTAATTAAAAGTGGATGACCTCACAAACCCCCCCCCCCCCCACATTTGAGTAATGTTTCTCCACCACCATCGATGTGTTGGGGAAGATAACTATGAAAATTGAAGAAGACCCATAGCCTAAAATAATTAGTTCTTCCACGACCCTTGAAGATTAAGATAATTACATCACATTTCTAAAACAATGTTGATATGGGTTCTTTTAGATCTGTACAGAAAATCCCAGACTAAATCTAAATGTGGATACATGGAAACTCTGCATTCCCAATGACCATAGAGGCTTAAATTCGGTATTCAAGAGGGTGTACCCCTCGCATGCAACTAATATAGAGGCAAAAGTTGTAAAATTGATCAATCTAAACTTTGTTCAATAAGTAAAATACCCATGATGGTTTTCCAATATCACCCCCTTTAACAAAACGAATGGGAAGATTAGAGACAACATCAATTTTAGGGGCCTTAATCGACATTTCTTGAAGGAAGATTTCCTTTTTCTGATCTGATAACTCCTGATCGATGCAAATACTGTCTTCCAAGCTCTTCCCTCAATGATCAGGTATTCAAGTTACAATTTGATAAAGATACCCCCTAGTGGTTAATAAGACACTTTTTTCAAAATTCCCCAAGTAATCCTATATTATCATGTCATGGACTTTGTCTTAAAGAACACTGTTTTCCCTTATCATCATGCCATGCATCTTATATTTAGGATGTTCTTGGGAAGAATAGTCAGATGTTATGTTGACAACCTAGTGGTAAAATACCAATAGTGATCTGATCACTTCATAGATATCCAAATAGTCCTTGATATGAAGCAAGAACACTGTTTGAAGATGAATTCACTGAAATTTTCTTTTAGAGTAGCAAAATAGAAATTACTTGTCTTTTTGGAACACCACCATGACATCAAGGTCGACTCATAAAATATAGGGATATTTTATCAATGTCGCACCCCTGAAATAGAAAATAACTTAGGGGGATCCTGGGGAACTTCACATTCAGTAAACATTTGACATCCAACTTAGCCAAAAAAATATCTCCCTTTAACAAGCCTAATAACGAAGGGAATCACCTACCAACAGGATAAGGACTTCTAACTATCCATTGAATGTCTCAAGTGGTATCTACCACATCAACCAACCCGGATGACACTAGTGTAAGTAAATACACTCTAATAATATGTTCCCCTACGGAATGATCACTTATCACCCTCCTCATACAAAAATAATGAGGTGGTAAGTGAGAACAGTCTCTATTACCACATGTGAGTAATGATAGGTACTAATACCCGATACTCAGTTGTCAAGAAGAACTGCCACATAGTCATCATTGAAGTGTATAAGCTGAGGCATTACTTCCATAACCAAGAAGTCCATATGGTCTGTCATAGTGATCATCTCAAGTAAATCATTGCCAACCCCATTCTAACTAGGATTCTAGCCCGATGGGAAGTCATTCATTAAAAATATGACATTTACATTGTGTCATTTAATTCTATGAAAGGTAATTCCATGGATGATTCCCTCACAAAACATCCTGCCCCATAAAGTACACAAATAGACAAAAAAAACTCCTATATGAAGAGGTATTCTATTCTGGTGACACTCCTCATTCATGGGAGATGTATTTTGATGGAGCATACCGATGTTCTATAAGAAAAACGATGGAAAACCTGAAGCTCAATTAGGTTAGCTTAGGGACTATATATGTTTCTCTAGACAAATAAAATTTTCCCTACTCATTCTCATAATCCAATGGATGAAAAAATAATGATAAAAAATATGAAACCCTTATAGTTTTCTTAGAACTATCCCTATAGTTCCAGATCACCTACATGGATATCAAAGGGGATTAAACATTAGTGATTCGGTAGATCAATGGAGAAAATTCCATTAAAAATGAACAATCATCACTACTCACTAGATATGTTAGCGGAAAAATGGGAAAAATATTCTTTTGAGCTCGCATTGCATCATTTTCCCAGATCACATAATTCTCTCACTAATGCATTGGTTAATAAATCCATAGTCATGGTCAACCTATATTAGAAGGAATAAATCATCTATATTTCACACTATGGAATGGACTTTTCGATCATCACCTATGATAAGGAAGATATCATTCAATTCAACACTACCCCAGGGTTTGGTGAACTGATATCCACCCATGTATGGATGTATCCCATAATCAGTTATCACCATATTAGGACTCTCCTAATAGACTATTCGAGAAGGGAACATATTTGGAGTCAGATAGTGAAATTTACCCTACTAGATGACCCTGATGAGAAAAAATACCTCTACAAGTGAGAATTTGAAGGAATCCACCTCAGATTCGTAGAAGAATGATATATTTACACTGTCGTGTAAGAGGCCCATGCAGTTTCCTACAACAATCATCAGTTTAGGACCAAAATCTCCCACCAAATATGGATGTTGGGTTATTAGTTGCAGAGCATGATACAAGACTGTCTAAAATTCTCTAGGAATCTTCATTCTTGCCAGATCCATGAAAACATCATCCATCATCCATATAAATTTCTATATATAACTAAATATTCCTGGTTGATTTCCATTTGGGGAATGAATTTAATGGGGACATATACACCAGCAATATCTATACATTTCATGTACACCCTTGTTTTTGCTGGTTTCTTCCCAGAATCATATGTGAAAATGCCCCTCATAGAATGCAAGAAGAAGAATATCATCATCTTGATAAATTCCCATATCATCACCAAGTTTGGGGTCCATCATAAAATATTGATGAAAAACAGCATGAGCTTATATTCTATGGAATTGAAGAAATTTTACCAGGAGTACAATATCATGTCAAATCACTCATAATAATATCAAGTAGAGGAAAATGGAAAAATAGAGGCCTTCAAGAAGGACTTTTCAAGCATACTCCATAAGATAGTTGACAAAGAAAAACCTCAAGGCTGGATAATCTCCTCGATGATTTAGGGGCCTACTTTACCACCACATGTACTACAACACAAGAAACTTCATAAACTTTGGTGTAAGATACCAAAATAGTATTTCCTATAGAATTTTAGTTTCCCCCACATCAAATATAAAATTAAAGATGACATTCAAATGACGATTAATCCCAAAAGTAGTTGGATCATCTGGAATAGGTCGACGAGAACAGGTTGGGTACAATGCATAACCCTGAAGCCTATAAGAATTAAATTTTACAACCTTCGCTAAAAATGCATGCCTTCAGTCATTCTTCCAAGTAGAGTTGGTGTTGTCTTTCAAAACCCCAATGATACCATGGAAAAATCATCCAAATATGGACAAAAAATGGAATGTTTCATATATCATAGATAGGTTCTATCATAATGGAACCTTATCATTGTCTAAAATGGATGGGGAATGTGCCACAGATACAACCAATGTGAGGTTTCTTAAGAAATACATCACATTGATATCATCAATCCTCAATTCAATGAAAAATGAATTTAAACTACATAGTGTTTGACATCCTAACCACATGAACTTAAACTGTTTAGAGTTTTCAAGGTTGTATGATACTAAACTCCACAAAGGAATCTAAGTCGTATAATGTTAAATTACTCATGAAAATCATGACGACGTGGAGCTAAACTCCATAGAGTACAAAATCAACACATAAAGTTAAACGACATGGATCCCTCAATAGTCATATTCATTCATAATGGGTAACATAAGTCCTAGAATTAATACTTTAAACTATACAAAATCTAACATTCTAACCACATAACATTAAAATAAATGGAATAGGTCCTTACCAAATGATATTAAACTACACAGACGATTTCCTCACTTCATGAAATTAAACTGAATAGGAAGCACCATTTCACTAATAGCTCCCCACAATGAGCTCCATCTATGTGAATGAGGGATAAATTACCCCTACCCCATGTGAGAGTCATGTCCACATAGGGAATATATCCTTATAATAACTATGTGTGTCTTGACTCATTTCATCACAATATACAATGTTCTCACCGAACCTATATTTTTGGGCCCATCTATAGTGTTACTTCTCTTTCACATTAGGTAACCCATGTCTTTACCGCATGATGTTAAAATGCACGGCTGATATCCTCTCCACATGACAGTAAATTTCATGTTTCCAAAGAACTTCGTGCGACTTGATTAATTCCATTATATGACACAATGTGATACCCAAACCTTCATTTATAGGTCTATCCACTACATTACTCCTCTTTTGCATTGAGTTACCCACATTCTTACTACAAGACATTAAACTGCAAGGTTGATGTTCTTTCCCCATGACATTAAACTACATGGGTTTTTAGAACTATGTATGGCTTGATACTCATTTCAATGAGTTATGTAGGGATTCCTAAATATTATATCTTGGCCATACCACCACATGATACAAAATTCCCCTGACTATCCTTAATAACATCAATATATTGAGATGATCTGTTAACATTCCTTATTTCTCACATCGATCATAGATCATGTTAGATTAGGAATTTCAGTAAAAGAATCCCCACATGAAAAAAGAATAATATCTCATTAAAGTTTCATCATGTTCTAAAATAAAATACTTTAAAATGAATACCATTATTCTTCATGACATGACTTTTAACTACACGATTGATGTCCCTTTCATGACATAAAATTCCACATTCATGTGGACCTCCCCCGAGAGGACCACTATTGTTACTGATTGGTCTCATACCACACCCCCATTCAAGAACTATGTGTTATTTAATATCAGACATCATAGGATATGTAGTGATGCCTGAGTCTCCAAACCGTATTCTAGTCACATAAACTAAGAAAAAAATAACCCCTCCCTACATATAGGTCACACTATTTTTGGAAGATATTTCCTTAAGAAATATGTGTAGATTGATTCCTACTACCATAACATACTTATTGATTCAAATATTTTAATATTTGTGTTCATCCACAATACTAATTTTCCTGTCTGGAAGCCTGCATCCTTAATGCATGATGTTAAAATACAATAATCCTCACGAACTACATTTTTTCTGACTCCTATTACCATATGATACATACTAATGCCCTTATTCCATCCTTGGGGCTAGTTGTAATACCCTTTTTCATTTTGATAAGTCAACGTCATTTCCTCATGGTGATAAACGTCATGTTGTCTCGTGAACTATGTGTGGCTTGATTCCTATTACCATAGGATGCATAGTGATGCAAATATTTCCATCCTTGGGTCCATCCAAAATACTACTATTCATGTTGGGAGTCCTATATCCTTATCAAATGACATCAAATTGCATGATTCTTCAAGAACTATGTTTGCCTTGATTCGTGTTACCATAGGATACACGGTGATGCCCAAATTTCTATCCTTTAGACTGACCTTAATATTCCCTTTTATTATTAGGGAGCCAAAAATCTTTTTCATGTGACATTAAACATTATAGTTCCACCAGAACTATGTGTGCATTTATACCTATCATCAAAAAATACATAGTGATACCTATATCTCTAATCATCGGCCCAACTACAACAATTAACATAAACATTTCCCCCATATAAATATGATTAAGACCTCTATATATTGTTTCCCATTCTTGAACTATGTGGGATTATATTCTATCGTAAAATGAAATATAGTGACATTCAGATATCCAATCTGGGGCCCAGCTATAATAACCTTTTGAAAAATAAACCCCAACTACATAGAGGTCGAGTCATACAACCAATTTCATTCTATTTATGAGTCATATCTGTGTATCGTTATCTTATTAATTTAATATATATCATGAACAATTTCCCACATTGAATCCCACATCCTTATCACATGATTTATAGCTATAATGGAAAAAATTCATTATTTCCATATAATGTTAAACTGCAAGGAAATTTTCCTTACCAAATGAAGTTAAACTATACAAAAGAAAATAAATCCCGACTAAAATAAGTTAAACTATGTCAACAGTCATCCATTATCATCCATAATAAAAGTACCATAAAATACTTACCCGAGTCAACCAGAGTACAGGGTGATTCTACCATATTTTATGAATCTTAATTCATAAATCACACTTCATGTCTCAAAAACCACATGTTTCTGAAAACATTTCATAGAACCTGGAAAGGAGAAGTGATCTATCAGCTTTAACATGAAATCAATTCATAAGGGATCAGACCTACCAAGTAGTGTAATTTTAATACTATAAGGAGTTATTTTTAATCCTTGTGTTTCTAACATCCTAGTTGCATTACTTAGAACCTTAGAGTGTTTGGATACATCCCTAGTATGATTGTACCATATAATTACTCATGATCTAAAAACCTAGAACTGTGATTTAGAATATTTTGATCTCTAGATTAGAAGGATGTTGGAGTGTTAAAAACCTTGTGATTTCCAATTGGGACCTTTCTTTGCATCCCCTCATGTTAGGTCCATGTGCATCATGACCTTAAAATACCTACACATTGTTCAATGATGCACGACCTTAAACTCTATCCTGTAATGGTCCAAATTGAAAGGCCTCAATGTGCTGGAGAAATAATGACAAAACATGTCATGTTGAAAACCCACAATGTGTTTCCTAAGAAAAAGTCATGTAGTTTCTCAATAAACTCTTCAACTATACAATTGAGAAAAAATTGGGTTCAAACACATAAGGCATAAAGCTTATAGTGAATAATTTATAGCCCTATTAAAAGCCAAGCAATGCTCGTTGGACCCCCATTGTTTAGTAAAACGTTAGAGTAATGAATTTACACATATCCTTTCCCCTAGAATATGTTCTATAGGTGGTGGAATAACATTTATGGGTATGTAACCCTTCTTGTATTTTATGCATTCAAAAATCAAATTTTTTTATTCGAACATCTTCGATCACCATAAACCTTCCATGGCACATAAAAAGTGAAACGTAAATTCAAGTGACCTTTTTTTACTATGAATGTATGCTTTTGGGTCCTGTATATGCACCTATGGTCATCAAAAAAATACAGCATTCTATAAATATGGATTTCTTATCCTTGTGAGACCAGACATCACTACTAAAAAACTCATCTCCATATTGAGTTCTAGGCCATTTTCTGTATGATTTTCCCACATAATCATACAAACTTGAGCACTTCATTACTTAATTTTAAATCCCCATAAATTATTATATAAGTGGATTTGACATCCTTGACATTACATCACCATGTCTTTTACCCTTTCTCAATGTAGGAATGTGAAACTCCATTCCCAAACCCTTGATGGCCCACACCTTGTAATTTGAAACCATAGGGCATGTGGATCAAGCATTAAAATTAAGAGATAAACCACCCCAGTGGTATAGAACCCATCCTAGATATCTTTAATCTACACCCATGCTCATCATCAAGATGTTCGAGTCTTCACACATCTTTTGTGGCCCTTTTAAAGGATTGGAGATCATCTTTTCTTGACCATGCTATCAATGCATATGGTCTTTAACTTACTAACGAGAGGAATCTCCCCCTTGAATAAAATGGTCTACAATATATGTGACTCCTGAAATTCTTTGGGGGATCCTAGGACGTCAGGGTGTTATGGTTCATCAATTTAATGTCTTCCCCATTCCATATTCACTAACTCAAACTTTTGGGTTATGACATAGATCATTCACATTCCAACTATCCATGTGGACCCAACATCCATATTATTTCACCCTCAAAAAATATTATCCACATAAATATTCCATGGCCCTTAGAAAAGAGTGGAGGCCCCATTTTTATTCAATGCTACTAATGCATAAAGTCTTTGACCTACCATCCAAATCAATCCCCAAATTGCATGAAGAAATATCTGATCCTCATGAACCTTAAAAACACCATGACGGAACACATAATACAAACGTGTTTTAGGTCATTTAAGGAATGTATTCACCATATCCCATAATCAATAATCAACTCTAGGCATTAGGATTTTAAATTTCAAGGCATCCCAAGGTATGAGCTAAGGACCCTAAACTAATGTGATAGAGGGTCTAAGCTAAAAGAGACTAAACTACCAGGAGAAAAAGTTTGAGCTAAAAGTCCCTGAACAACATAAATAAAAGTTTTGATCAAAATGAACCTAAACTAATGTGATATGTGTTCCAAGATAAAAGAACCTAAACTATATCACAATGGCGATTTAGTCTGTAAGAATGGAAATTCTTGTAAGGCTATCCATATGCCCATGGAGAAAAATTCTAGTCTCCCCAAGCCTATCATATATAGTAAAATATAGCGAACTCTCAGTTAAAGAAATATATTATATTCAATTTTACTTTTTTGAAATAGGTAACCGTAACATAAATAAAAAGATATATCAATGTGTAAACTCGTGATTGATGGGAATTTATGAGAACTTCTCAATAATAATCATTTCCTATTTAATTATTCAGATCCATAATTTCAAGATTGATTGATATTATGAAAACACTAGTTATCGTCTTCGATTCATGTAACATTAGATTTTTAAAGTTCCATGATCATCAAGAATAATATAAAAATAGACAACAACATACAGAGTACATAAGATCCATTTATTTCTAGCATACTGAGGGAGGAATCTCTATATATCAGATTCTCTCAAAATGAATATACTAGTCAAAGAAAAGTTGAATAAATTTACATCATAGAATGTTCTCAAATAAGTCCTTGAGTTCGGTATGTATCTCCTCTAGGGAGATAAATAATTATTGTAATTTATTAATAGATTTGGTATCTTCCTATTTAACCTACTACAATGCCTCCACCTTTGAAACAAAATCAAGCCTCTCCTTCTTCTATATGTAAAGAAGTTCCTTTTTCTCCAACACAGTCTTCTCTGATATATGGAGTTCATGTAGAAACTAGGATATCTATTCTTGAATATGGGTGATCTCAAATTTAAGATGACCAATCACATATTGTAGAGATTCAATTTCAACATTCCTTACACTGACCAAATTTTGATGAGATACCACCTCTACCATGTTCCATGAAGCTTCATTTACAACCTCATCCTTATTCAAATTCACTTAAGATGAATCCTCAGGAGATACCAGCCTCAATTCAGGGTCCCTTTTATGTTCCTTCATAGATATCACCTCCTTCAACTAGGTATGAAGTGCGGTGTTGTCAAATCCTTCATAACCGTGGTTTATAGACAAAAACCTAAGGTGACCCATATTATCCGTTAGCTCCTCCAAATGGGTATTAGATACTAGGGTGTAGATATCCTTTCATATTTTATGTCGCACTAACTAGTAGAATGTCACAAACCCGATCCTTGATCTAAGCCCATCCTTCGAATAGGAACATATTTCAGGACTCGGTCTCCAAGAGAGGGAGATGTTCTCATAGTATTTGATGAATAAATAAGGGAAAAGACCTCTACATTGGTCAACCTAGTCAAGGGAATCCCCAATATATAAATTAATGGGACCTACAAGATTTGAGGTGAATACATTGCAATAGGGGGAATATTGGTTTATATATCACATGATAAATAAAATTGTGTCACCAGGTAATTGAAAGATATATCTGATTTTAGAAGCATACATTTCCAGATTATATCACTGGAGACATCCACTACCCATAATCCATCCTCATGTAAAGAGGTGAAGACCACTTATGATAAGTGGCTTCATGGAACCCTTGTAAATTTTCATGAATAAGTACTTTTTCTCACCACACATGATGGATGAAGGAACAAATTATAATGTTAGGTAGCATGACATGAAGTAAAAAAAGTGTTCAGTTTTTTAAGAAATATTATACTTCTCCAAAATACACCTAAATCATTTCCAAATCAATATAAAAATTTATATGTGTATTAGTGTCACCCAAAATAATGTTTTCAAATGGTGCGACCTTTGATACATCAGTAGTGGGAAATAGACTTGATTGAGTTGGCACTTCATCCACCTCTACATCTTGATGGGATGATCCTAAGAATGAAGGGAATTCCAAAGTAAATGAATGCATGTCCACATCATCCAAAGTGAATATATTCTCCTATATGTGAGCTCAGAGGGGGCCTCCACATTATTGATAAATCAAGATGTGTTGAGTTAGTATCCCAGATCAAATAAAATAGTGGAATACCAAAATTACTTGGGGATTAAGTGGGATAAGGCTCAAGAAACATACACCAATTCCTTTTCTTCTTACCTTCCAAAGAGGGCCCCTATAATGTTTTAATTAAATTGTTATCACTCCAAAAGTGGAAATTGTTCCCTCGTCTGATCCAATTGACCTGAGGATCCCTCAACATTGGTCCCTCGGTCACCTCCATATTATTCTCCAACATCCTTACCCTGAGGATAATATTAAAGAGATATATGGATTGTCCGTTATTCTATAGCTTCCCACTGTATCAACAAAAACATAAAGGTTGTTAATACAGTTATAATGTAACCAGGACCCCTTAAACATCCTAGTAATTTCATACTTGCCACATCCCCTGTTAATTTATAGACATGTTTATCTATTTCAATTTTTAGTGTGACCCAAAACACCATTTGTTTTACCATAGGTGAATAAAATACATGGCCCTTGATTCATGAAAACAATATGGTAGGGTCTTAGTATAAGGCACTAACCTCCTCAGGGTGGTTATTGAATGTGATGCCCAGAGGGGCGGTGACATATGTGAAACCTTATAAAATGACTTTTTTTCTGATATAATAGGCCCCAGAGCGTAGCCTTTGAGTTCAGTATTCTCTAAGTTGCACACTATCAATATGAAATATGAAATAATAAGGTTGATGTGGGTTCACCCCCCTCCACCAAACTTGTTGTGGCTACATCAGTTAGAACTTTTACCGATAATAATGGCATTTTTCAATGCCTCACTTCTTTTTTGGGTGCCTCTGATACTGTTCCTCCACTTAATTCCAATTATTTTTGGGCCTTGAATTTTTCTCAGTCATTTGTGGTAATTGGGAAGATTTTATTTCCTATTTATAGATATGAGAAAATCCAAACATTAGCATAATAATGGGATAAACCAATTGCATCATCATGTGGAGCATGATAAATGTCATCCTCAGTCTCCTCCCAAGTAAAAAAGTATCCAAAATTAGTGACCAACCATTGAATTCTCTTAGGTTAGAACATAATTGGAGTGAGGAAATCACAACATAACATAATATCTAGTGGATAAACCTAAAGATTGAATACCAATCATAGAAAAGGTCCCCATCAATACTTGTGGAATGGAAACCATTTAAAAGAGACATTATATGATCACGATCCTCAATACTTTCCTCACTAGTATTAACCATATTACCTGTTGGCACTTGATAATAGGGTCTGATGTATAAATAGTCATAATGAATGAAATTAATCATGATATCTTGATCCTTCAATGTAAAATATCATTCCCCTCTGACACACTA
Source organism: Viscum album (assembly GCA_963277665.1). Classification (NCBI taxonomy): domain Eukaryota; kingdom Viridiplantae; phylum Streptophyta; class Magnoliopsida; order Santalales; family Viscaceae; genus Viscum; species Viscum album. Next base: position 809,132,132 of record OY728122.1, on the reverse strand, counting down.
CAATAATGGTTTGAAACAAATATTGGGGATGATCTTGATGTCAAAATACTTATATCCTCCAAGATTGGGCCCATAAAACCCCATAATACAAGAAAAATGGGATAAGATACTATAAGAGGATTCTCCCTTTTATGTATGGTGCATAATGTGGTAAATATTTTCCAGAATAAGGGAAACTTTCTTGATATTTTCCCTTCCCATGGAGGTCACAATCATGAATGTGGAATCATTAACTAAGCCTTTTTATTTACTCAGAAGTACATACTCACTCAGGTACATGGAGATAAAACTGGCGAGTTAGATAGCCTGGTCAACACTAGGGACAACTTCCCTTACCCATCCTTCAAATTTACATTAATTAACCATAAGCTAATAAGCACCCTCTACACTTCGAGAGAACATTTAAGGACTAGATATAAAAATCTTATCTTCTATATTTGAACATTATTTCTTTATCAAATATCCCCCCTTGCCTTGAATGTGATATTTGACCTTAGAAACTCCTCATTTAGGAGGGATTTTTAAGAAAAAATAATCAACTCATGAGAATGGGGAGGATTTCTCTATGCATCATCCCCTTTATATTATGGTGGAAAAAACTCATCATATATCCGAACAAATGTGGGCTCACCACATATCTATTCAACATCCCAGTGGTTGATGCCCAGCTCACTATGCATGAGGTGGAAAGTGTTAATGTCTAGACTCCAATGACTAATGAGGTCCTTCATCATACCCTTGTTTCAATTTTAAACCTTCTATGAGATATAGACTACCTAATACATCCCAATTTTCTTCAACTCTATAGTAAACTTAATGTAATGTATTTCACTCAGAAGTTCCATCCCTAATCCATTCCGCAATTTCCCCTAACCAAATGTCTTAATTGGGTACCCACCAGAAATTATGGCTACAGGTAAACTTCTTCATTATCGAGTGGTACATATGATCCTATAAATTAGGTTAAAAATTGTTCATGTTTATGTTTTTGGGAAAGTATGAAAGTATATTCATGTCTTCTTGGTACCCCCCGGTGAAAAAATAGCCTTCTTGAGAAATTTTTTACCTGAAATTGTTAAGGTTTTTCAGAACATTAGAGGAGGGTATGAATGATGACTGTGGTGAATGAATGGGAGTATCATTTGTAATAAAAACCCATAAAGGGTGAAAATATAATATTGTATATCCCCCATGTATATCCCCCATATTCTCTGACAAACATAGCTGAAATGTCCCAACACCATGTCAAGAATAGCATCCACACATTCTGTGATATATTCCCTGAAATCCATCACTTCCTTTCGGATTTCCTTGTATTATTGTGGGAATTAGGAAGATATCTAGAATCTATATAAAAAAATTAATTCTCAATTTTCATGAATATGAAAAAAATTACAAAAAATTATCAAATGAAAAAAACAAAATTCTATTAGCTTCATGCACGTAACATGATTCGGTAGGGAATTCATGATCACATAAATGATTCGTGAATCTCTTGGGTCATGAATATCTCATGGAATTAAAAAACCTATTGACCATCGTGAAGCCACATGACCCCTCAACACATTAACGATCATGTGACATTGAAATTGTCACATGAGACAAAAAAATAGTAAAAAAATATCACACAATCGAGCCAACAGATCTTGTCAAACATTCAAAGGACTTCTTGCATCCCTATGGATGATGTTTAAGTAATTATTAATATTTATTTCACGATTTATTAAAACAATGTTTTGGAGAAGTAGATCTTGTGATATGGTTCTAATTGAATGTTCCTGTGAATGGATATCAGAATTAGTTCTTGTGGGAGGGTCTTGAAAAAGGGGTATGCGATGGAGGTATGGCACTAGAACTTTAGGAAGTGAGGAATCCAGTGAATGAACTTCTATCCACTCCCATATTTATATAACATTCCAGGGAATACAAATTTTCACCTGATAGACCTAGCGTCACCCAAATTCACTGGTTGCTGACAACCCCAAATTCTCACACAAACATTTATTTTCATCAAAAGTGATCCCTTGTCCCTACATATGTCACTCGTAAGGGGATAAATTTTTTTATTCCCACAAAATTAGAATCATCTAGTCCAAAAAAATAAAAATACCTAAATATTAGTATTATTTTCTCCACATAAAAGGGATAATTGGTGGAAAAAACTCATGGATCACATAATCTTCAAAGAGATATGCGATCGAAGACCTTAAAAAGGTCATGTGAGGGATCCATACACATTTAATAACCAATGGTAGATCCTACAGAGGCCCTTTTATAAGTCTATATGATCTTGAAAGGGTGTCCTAGACAATTGGTGATCACTTAGTGGCCTCTAGATGAGAACCCTCATGTCATGTGAATTTTCAAGCGGCAGACGCCTAAGAAGACATCAAAAAATACTTGGAACATAGGGATAAATTTTTCAAATGGTTGGGAGCCTATTGTGGACAAAAAACTCATGTGAATCACCCATTCATCACATAAGACACTACAAAAGCCTAATGTGACATATCCTTTTATCCATGCATGACCCCCCTATAATGTCAACCCTGTCATGATAAAGGCCTCAATCATTTTCATGTGGTCTTGTGCTCCCCCATTGGCTCCAAAAAAATAGAAGGTTTTTTCCAAGACAATGATCACATGCCACCATAATAACCTTTGTTATCCACCTAGTATATCACTAAATGAATGAGTGTTTATCTTCTATGTCATAAATGAAAACTAGAGAGACCCCTGGCCCTTGTAAAATAAACAGAGAAATAAAAAGGGGAATGTTGGGAGACTCTTGTGGTCATAAATATCACACCACATGGCCCAGAGATTTGAAAGACAATGCAAACCCCTAGAGACATGTCTTCCTTATCTCAAAAAATCCAATAAGCATTTCAACCTTTCCATGTGAAGGATTCGGAGATGTCGTGTTGGTCTTTAACTTCCCCTACAACTTCAAAGGAAAATAGAGGGGTTTTTCTATAAAATCCTTTCACATCACTAATTGACCATTGTTTTGTCAGGAAACACATAACTAATAGAAAGAGTTATTGTATTTGAATAAATTCAATCAAACATGCGAGACCAAAAACCATTACAAAATAAACAAGGAAATAAAAAATATAAATGATGAGAGCTTCTATGGAGGATATGATAGACTAATAGCCATTTATCATGAAAAAAACCCTTGATAAGACATCATTATCTCATGGAATGCCCATAGTGATCCAACTTTGTCTCACAAAAGGTCCCATACAAGTTTCCTCTGATCATGTAAAATCCATTCAATACACAACTTGATATCTTGAAAGTCCATAGAATTTTCAACTTGACAATATGAAAGTAACATGGAATGTCTACATGATTAGTAAATACCCCATTAAAATATATAATAAAATAAAATAGTCATTGACTGGACGATCATTTGATCATTGGAAATCTTAAAACACCCTCGAGATGTCCTATGAAAATACCTCATGAAAACGTGTGATTCCAAAGACCTTCGGTGAAATAATCATGTATTTTCATGATATGAACGTCACAAAAGGCAAGTAATTGAGGAGGAAAGGCCTATAAATCCCCCACCCTAGCATAAAAAAAATACATTCATAGATTCTGACACAGGTGCACTCAAGAATCAGAGGGGATTTTATAGAGCGGTCAATCACGCAATCAAACATGTTTATGTTTGGTAAATTCTAGTGAACCAGCTTTGAGGATTAGGAGACATGCATAGGAATTTCAAATGATAACTTATAGATCATTTGAATGACTTATGGTGGGTTACTCGAAGGACATATCACATACCTGATCAGTCATTATAGGCTTAAACAAGATAAAACTGAAGAAATATATGGAATATGATATAATAAGTTGGTAATAAAATTACAAATATGAAATACATATGAAAAGAACACATACAGTGATCCTAATTCACTTTCCATGAACCCCCCATGTCCTGGGACAACTTTAGGACATGTCGCTCATATCATGCTATACCCCTTTGGTAAACTGTTTAGATCATATTAATTATCAGGGACGTGTCAGGTCATGTCACATAGAACCCCCTAGGTATGCATCCTAAGTATCATGAAACCCACTGGGCTTACCATCTAGACCTCATGATGTCCTCAAGACATGTCACCTATATCAAAATGCAACACCAGTACATGTTCACTATGTCTCATGATGGCATCAGTACTGGGAAACTGGTTCTCAATACATCCTCTAGACTAGTCCACCATATCTTGTGATGACCTCCAAAATTTTCATCCTGATGTCGCGAAGAAACCTAAACCCATAATCTAGTACATGAAGCACCCACTTTACATGCCACACTAACTCTTGTGACACCATCCATGTGTGTCATCCATATTTCTCAATGACATCATGATAAGTATGATGGATCATGTGATTTTCTCCAAGTGTGTTATCCATATCTCACTATGACACTATGAAAAGTTATGTGCATCATGTGATTCCCTCCACGTGTTTCATCCACCATTCACAATGAAACTAAGGAATGTCAACTGAATCATGTCATTCCCTCCAAATGTTTCATCAATCTTTTGTGATGACCCCAGAGAATCTCAGCTAGATCATGTGACGCCCTACAAGCATGTACGTCAAGATCATCCATTTATTTCTAGGATCAACTATCTAGGTCTTGTATAGTCCTTGAAATAAGTAATCCTTCATCATGATATGTCCTTCAGACATGTTTTCCAGATTAGTGATGTCACTAGTATAATTCAATTCTATCATGTGATTTTCTTTAGGCATTTTATGTTGACATCTTTGGACATGTCCTAAAGTCAATCAAGTAATGTCAAGATGAAAATCAACATATGTTAGGCAGAAAAGTAGTTTAGGTCAAGTGGGCCTCCCAAGACGTGATAATAATGTCTAGCCTCTATAAGGATAAATTCTACTTTATATCCACCAATTTAGTTGAACTATAAGGAATATTATTCCTTATAATACCATTATACAAATGATTTTGTCTTAAGGCCTGAGCTCTATAATAAATATCCAAAGGGACATCACAACACATAATTTATGAATCATGTAATCTCCTAACCTAGTTTCCAAACATTTGTGCCTTGATCCAGTCAGTTACATGAGATCAAGTGAACCTCCCTATATGATAGAGGCTTCCCACTAGAAGTGGGGGTCAAATATACAACATGGTGAGACTATACCCTCTTTTCCAAAGAATCATAATAGTGGAAATAAATAAGAATAACCAAAAAAAATAAAGAAAAAAAATAAGGATACTATAAACAATATAAACCACCAATTCATGATGAAATAATAGATAATATAATATCCAACTATGGTAGTCGATATGTTAGGCCAGAAATGTGTCCAATGGATAAATGAAAAATTAAAAATAAATACATAGTGACACTCCCAATCGGGTTCCGACGCCATGTCTGGTTCCCTCATCCATGATCCATCCCAACTCATCCATCTAATATAGGGATCTGGCTCTTATCTTGTCATGTAAACATGTTGTTTATTCGGTTACTGATCAAGAAGACAGAGTAGGGTGTGAGTAAAACATATTTGGACACCACCAATGATGTCTAAAATAATATCATTTCAATATCATTGTATGAAATTATATATAGAATAAAGTACAATAAATTATATAAATAGTTATCACATTTCGTTATTCTTTAGTTAACCACATAATTTCATGGGTTCTTGGAGATACCCTACACACAAATACATACTTTGTCTCATGCTAGAGCTTAAACTATCCCCAAGGGATACCACGTACAACATAGAAAATTAAAATTATTTATCATATGGTCTTTCATTGTCCATTTAATTCCAATTTATATCACAACCATTTGGAACCATAGTAAAAAACAAATCTAATTTTTGTAGAGCATTGTGTACAGAAACCTATGGGTATTTGGATTATCAGTTAGTGTCCCACCCCCAATCGGTATTTGGAGAATCAGTCCATGTCCCATACAACAATATTTTGAGGCATGAATTTGGTCCTAGAATGTCTAGGATAGAACCTCATTGGTATTTAGAGCATTACTCTGTTTCCCACACTCCATTTTTCAATAAATCAAACTTATCAAGTATATAACGTTTAAAAATGTAAATCCGCATTAACACTCTAACTACAAATTCACAGAACGATATACCGTTTCAATTTTCAATTCAATCATAATCCTTTACATTAATCATGTGGAATATGATGAACAATTAACTATTATTCCATCTAAAATATTTAATCACATAACACATTATCCTTTTATAGTTAATCACAACAACCCATTATTCCCATTATTAATCAATTTCACATCTCAAAAATTTACCAATTAAAAATCCCATTAACCAGTCAATTTTGTAATCACAATTAATGAAATTTCAATTACACCAAATTGAACATAATTCATTTTAAATTGAAAAATAAAATATTTAAATTCAATTATCCATGAAATTTCCCAATCAATGAAATTTAAATTTCACATTACTTATATATAATTAAATCAGAACTATGGGATTTTTAATTTATACCACCTACCTCATGATTGATGAAGAACACTTTTTAAAAGACAACCCCAATTGAATCAGAAAAACCAAGATCATGTTGAAGAATAAATCTATATCCAAAACCTACATCAAAGATAAATAAGTGATAGATCAATAAAAAACAAGATCTAAACCCATTTAAATTGATTTAAAAACACTCATATTCAACTAGAAATGGATACATTAGAGAGATGAATCCAAATATGAGAAAATCACATACCTAGATAGGTGAAAATATATCGATCGGGTCTTCAATTCATTATAAATGTAGTTCAGAAGCCTTGGGATTCCTTCTAAGAGCCTCTTAATTTTAAGTAAACTATTTTGGGTTGAGACATGGTGTTTAGGGATATAATATCCGGGATTGTTAAATTTTTAATGAATTTTCAGGGTATATTTTTTGACATGCATGGATTCTGGTACGGGGCACAAAATTTTCCATAACTATGTGCCTCATCGCAGGGGTCACATGGTTACTACTTGGATGGAAAAATGTTTGAAAAACTGTGTGCCAACTATGAGAATCCCCTCTGTTTTTGTTCACATGGATTCATGTCTTGGGTGCATGGTTTGGGAAAAACATGTACTTCCCCTCCTCTAACAAAAAGTTTCCATTTTGACCACAAAACTCCCCAAATTATTACCTAACCAAGAACACAAAAAATGGTAAAATATTACCTAGAAAATTGTTTCGTACATATCTATAAATGGTTGATATATTAAAATATCCCCATCTTATAAAAACTCAGGCTCGAGATATACTCCCATCCATCTCTAAGATTCGGAGGTTAAAATATCAGGCCATTGAGCCTGTATATCCCATTCTATCTCACAAGTTTTCTACTAAACATGCCCATGTTTCCACAATACAAAAACTATCAATGTGGTCATTCCCCAAAAACACATTCTCACTAAGATCCAGAATACATATCAGGTTATCCTTAAAGGACTCATTAGTATCAGTCTCAAAATAATCCACATCGATCACATGAGATGGGTTGTTGTGATAATAATGAATCTATGATACACGAAAAACATCATGAATAGAACTGTTTCATTATATAAGAACTAAACGGTATTCCACCAGTCAGATTCTTTCCAAGACCTGAAAATGTCTAACATACATGGGTGCCATCTTTCCCTACCTTTTAATCTTATGGTGACCTAATCTTGGCGACCCTAAAAGGAATACATGATAACCCTTAGTAAACTCTAGAGGTCATAAAAAAATTCAAATTAAAAATTCTAGCTAATCCTAGAAATATAAATATGTTTCCAAATCTTTTAAACATACTCTGATATTTCCTACATGAAACTCAATCCCATCATCTCTGACTCCCTTACCTCCATCCATCATAGAGGTGATCTTCATGCGCTACAATAAAGAGACTCATGTGGTTCCATATATATAGTTTACGGATAAATGTTCTTATAGGAGAACCTCACAAATGATATGTGGTTCTCCCAAGAACCAACAAAGTATAGGAGAAACACTAGAATCATGTTCGAAAGCACCAATATAGTACATTCTGACTTCCCATTTATCTTTGGGAAGAATATCGTACTTCGAGAAACATGTGTACCAAGTTCCTTATGCTATAGCTTCTCGAACTATGAAGTAAAATGAGAGTCATGGGACAAAACAATACTCCATGGATCCCCTTGTATATTTACTCTCTCCTGATCATAAAATTATCCCAATTGATCCACTATGAATGTCTCACGTATAGGCAATAAATACTCTTATTTCGTCAGTCAGTCTACAACCACCCATATGGCATCTTTAATCTGATGCATCCTTAGGAGACCCACCATGGTGTTTATGGTAACATTGTCCCACATCCAATTTTGAAAGGGAAATGCATGTAGTAAACCCCCAAATTATAGATACAAAGCTGTCACTAGTTGATAGGTGTAGCATCATGTCACAAACCCTAAAATCTCATTTTTCAAGCCTGGTCACCAATATTATTGATGTAGATCATGATACATTTTTGTTAAACTCGTATGAACCATCCACTTCAAGTAATGTAATTCATGCATCGAATCCTCTCTCGCCCTCATAGGCACAACTAAATATCCCCAAACATATATGATCTCATCCTCATCTCTAGTCTAAAAATAAGGTGACTCCCCACCTTAAAGGCTTTCTCTAAAGGCCAAACACATTCAATCATTTTATTGAATCTCCCTGATATGGCATATAAGAATTGATTATTCTAAAATTGATATGATAATCATCTTTTCATAACCTTCTTCAACCACAACATGCATCTCATCCTATTAGTTCATTATCTTCTACTCTAAACTAGAATCATGAACTACCCGAGTCTAGGTTTTCAGATCGAATATTCAACAACATTGTTTCCCTTCCTATTCAGATGTTCTATTTCAAAATTAAATGATTAAATATACTCAGTCCACCTCATCTATCATAGATCCAAATATTGTAGTGAAATAATGTACTTTAATCTCTTTTGATAATTTTATACTGTGAAATTTCCACCCAAAAGATAATATATCCAGCACATAAAAGCATTAGACTGTGCATCTATCATCAGATTGTTTATTGGGTAATTATGATCAAATGGCCTCAACTGCTGGGACCCAAACACCATAAATCAACCCCCCCTACATACAATAATAATCGAAGATTGATCCTAGATTCATCATAGAACACATTATAATCCTCCCCAGGCTCAGTTAGTATCTATATTGTTATAGTTTTCAACTACTTATTCAACTCCAAGAAACTATTCTCACATTCTCTCAACCATTATAAATTAACTCCCTTATTGTTCAATACAGAAATAGGTTAATCCAGTTGGTAAAATTCTTGGATAAACCTCTGGTAATAACCCAAAAACCCCATAAAACTAAGGATATAGAAAGAATTCTTGGTTTTCTCCCAAGAAACAGCTACTTTCACCTTCTCTGAGTCCAGTGAAACACCTTCGTCTAAAATTATGTGTCCCAAGAAATGAACCTGAGTAGTCTAAAATTGAAACTGATAGAATAGTGTATAGTCAATGCTCTCCCAGTTTATTAAAGATGATGTTAAGATTTTGGGAATTATCATCATGAGTCTTGATGTACACTATGATTTCATCCACAAACATTACCACAAAATAATATAGGTATGGGTTCTAAATTCTGTTCTTTATGACCATATATATAGTATGTGCATTCATTAGCCTGAATGACATCATGATAAACTCCTGGATTCCATACATTCTTCTGAAATCCATCCCATGTGTATCAGAAGGTAGAAATCTAAACTGATGATACCCAGATCTCATGTAAATCCTCAAAAATACACAAGCTCCGCTAAACTAGTCAAATAAATCATCATTTCATGGAAGAGGTTAGTGGTCTTTCACTTTAATCTAAATTAAGATTAAGTATTCAACACATAAGGGAAACGTACTGTCATCCTTATTTGAAAACAAAGCTGGAGAACCCTAGGCTGACTTAATCAGATAGATTAATAAATTTTTAATCAAATATTGTAGTCATTTTTTATACTCTTTAATCTATATTGGTTCTATTAAATATGGAATAATTAAAACTATATTATCCCTATATATGAGCTCAATCGTAAAATCCATGTCTCTCTCAGGTGGAATCCCTGAGAAGTCATCAAGAAAACAATCCTAGAACATTTAAACTATGGGTGTAATGACATTATTCTTGACACCCCCCATAATCGACATGTTGACTAGAAACATTGGCAGTGTTCTCCCTCAATTGCGGATAAACTGAAACTATATGACCGTCCTTGATTTGGAACTCTCCCTAGTGAATAAAATTGTCACTCTTAGGAGTTATAAAATTCACTCTCCTTCGGTGAAAATATATGGTGGATTATTATGCCACTAGCAAGTACAGACCCATTATAAAGTAAAAAACCTGAAATTTAAAATAGGTAGAGATCACATAGAAAATGATACTCCCCAACCACGGGAGAAAAAACCATATACAAATAGATGTCTCTCAGTCATACCCCTAGATGTTTATGGATTTTCATAACCCCACTCAAAAACTCTACTTCTAGACTCAACCCATTCACAGGTTGTGTAGATATAAAACAATGAGAGGAATTGGTATTATATAAGACACTATCAAACATAGAAGATACAATTATAGTACCTCTAATTATCGGTGGTCCAAACTCACTATCCACAATTGTATGATGAAATACGTTCAATTTTCCTAGCCCTCTTCCTTGTGATGCAATCTAACTCCCCTAAGCTGCACCACTCTGTAGATACAAACACTCTTTCCCAGAAGCACCTCATTGATTGTATCTACTTCCATGACCCAATGAACTATAACTATCTAATTGATATGGGGTAGTTGACCCCCTTCCATCACTCTATTTCTACATAGATCCTCCATCATTACCCATATCTCATGGGTTAATATAGAACTGATGTAGATGTCTCATCTTTCTACAAGCTTAGCACTCTAATGGGGGTCAGGAAAAATGTATCATAAATTGATTCGCCTTACCGCACTATTGGAAAATAACTCAGGTAAGATCATGAATAATTGATCCTCCCCCTGGACACCCTACTTTTTACTTCTCTAGTAAAAAATCTAATAGTGATGCTTCCTACTCTTAGAAGTGATGACTTCAGTTCATCCAGTAGAGACCATATGTCCTCCAGTGGAATCCTCATTTAGGTTTCCCTCCAAGATGATAGCTTGAACCACTACATTAGAAAATTTATTTTACTGAAATATGTTAATAAGGGACATAATACCAGATTTAGTCCCACCTAGAAAATTCTTTTCTGTAAGTGTCTCATCCCCAACCAGTGCTAGAGCAAATTGTTTCATGTCGATGAAGTGACCAAAATAGTCCATCATGGACATATTCCACTATTTGAGCCTCATATACTCCATTATCATCTTCTATCTTAGTTTATATGGATAAAAGATCTCTGAGAACTTCTCATGGAAGTCCTTCCACACCATTTTTTCTAGATTCTCACTTTGATACAGAATATCCCACCATCGCTTCATTAATCCTCGCAACATATAAGATTTTAGTCTCTCTTTTCTTTGTAGGTGTCTCTAAGAGGTAAATAATCATCTGGATGGACTCAATATAGAACTCAAATACTTTATGTCCACCCTCTAATTAAAATTTTGGATAGTGATGAAACTAAAAATACCATGTTAGATCCGATATACTTTTCACAGCCCTCCTTAGGTATCTTTTTATAAACTGTATAAAATGAGCAAATAATTCATGGAACTTCTCTCCAAATTCATCAACTATAACTATTAGTGCATTAGGTTCCAAAATTTGTGGATCATCACCATCCAAAACCTCATGTCTTCCTCTCAACAAGAGTCTTAATTGAGTCATTTATCTACAATTTCAAACACACATCTCATGACATATAACAGAAAATTATCACAATTATGCAAGAGGGTTTAACATTAAACCATAACAAGTCATCCCTCTTATCTAACAACACAATAAAAGCATCATCACTATCAATACCCTCAACCATCCCTCATCTAACCCATAGTTCACAAGCTGTAAAACATTTTCCCAATTAATGATTCTCATTAGATAACCATTTTCCATAATTAGCATCATTTTACAATTTTTCCAATTTCACTTTAGGTTCCTTTTTCAATTTAATTTTTTTTTAATATATTCAAATCCCCCTAATACCGGATTTTATGAGATTTACTAAATTGATTCATGTCACAATAATAATCTAGAGTGACTATTATGATTCATGCTTTCTAAACTCTCATGCCATATTAGGAAATATGGAAAATCTCAGAAATCCTTAGAAATAATAATCACAACACATAACAAGTGAATCACTCCTGGTGTAATTATATCCAACTATAACAACACACATCCATAAAAATAGTTTCAACCTAAGTACTTGGGTTTTCCCCTGTACTTGGGTTAGCTACTCACACGCACGATATCATGTACATAAATCTACTCTTCCTAGTCTCATGTCTACTTTTTCTAATTTTTAAGGCAAAATGAAGAAAATAAAACCCCTCTAATACAACTCTGAAATGTCCTGACCTAGAAACGATAATGTGGTTCCCTAATCTGGTTGGTTACATGACTTCAACTACGCCTCCCTATATGCTAGAGTCTACCATCTAATAGTGAGGGTCTAATATATAACATGGGAAGACTATACCATCATTAAAAAATCATCTCAACAGCATAAATAAATATGAATAACCAACTAAAAATAAAGAACAAGTACAATGATACCATAACCAATAAAAAAATATAAATACACGATGAACTAAAATAGGAAACATTATATAATTAATGTAGTAGATATTTCATGCCACATACTTGTCAACTGGCAAAATGAAAAACCCAAAACAAAGATACACTAACAATCCCAAGTTGGATCTAACACCAATCTTAGTTCCCTCATCCATTCTATATCACAACATAGCCATCTATCTTAGGTCTCTTACGTAGGAATATTACCCTTATCTATCCCAAGGATCCATAAAAGTTATCAATGTTATTCACCAAGGTATCGTAAAACATGCCATCTCAAGAGATTAATTTCTTTAACTAATGCATTGGATCGCTATGAGGGAATAATCTTAATATTTATTTATTTTAATTTATCCACATATATCATAAGAAAATATTTCAAAAATATCCCATATAGAATAAAATAATATGGGTTCATATGAAAATCATGTCATTTTAAAATGTTCTTAAAAACATTACCATTCTGTAATTTATAACCCATGGAAAGGGAATTCTGGATTTATGTATATCAGTTATAGAGTAAAATATATATAAATTATGTCTTAATTAATACCCTTGGAGTTGAAATATTTTTTTGTATTCACATAATGAAAATAAAATAATTTAATGCGAAAAATAAGAGATTTTGAGATGGAAATTCTATAGCAAAATGGGTATAAAACTTCATTTTATAAAAAAATAAAAAGAGAGAGGAAAATGGTCACCCATTAATAAATGACTCATAAAATAGTAGAAAAAAAATAATAAAATGTAAATAAGAACCTGGTATGGAAATTTTAAATGCATTTCACATAAAAAATACCTTTAAAGGAAAAGAGAAATTGTGAATTCCTTTACCTTGAAGTGTTACTCCTAAAAAACAAGGATGTAGAACTTAGAGGCTTAAGGGAACCTTAGGAGGACTCTTTGGGAGGTAATAATATCCAATTATCATGGAAATTTATTATTTAAAGAATGGAAAAAAGGAATGGGTGGTTATTTATTGAAAAATAGGGGATGTTGGTTTATTAATTTCCTTGCACACCTCATTAGTGGTATTGCAAAAACTATGGTCTTTCATATGGTATATTAACATTGTATTGGCCAGATGGGATGCCTATTAAGTTAATTCGACACATAAGTGTCGACTATAATTTTAAATTAATCATTACATAACTATGAAATAGCTATGATGTCATTAAACATACCAAAAAACTCAAACAATATTTTCATTACTCCTGAAAAACAAAAGTATTTTATAAAATTCTTGTAAATTCACCAAAAACTAATATCAACTATATGAATTGCAAAATGACATTTATTTTATCATAATAAATATATAAATATTATAAATTTCTCCTTTAATAATAAAAATATCCATTTATTTAATATAATTGCGGATAAAAAATACATATTAACATGCATTGTAAAATTTTCAACACATGAAAAAATAAGGTTATTTTAACATTTCTAATTAAAAAGGAGTGTTTTTATAAAACTATTTAATTATAATAATATTTATTAATAAATATTTATTTTAATATTGTAATTAAATTAATATAATTACCTAAAAGATAAATTTATCAAATTCCATCACAATTTTTAAGCAAAACTATTTCAAAATCAGAAATGATGAAACAATGATTTTAATTAAACAATGGGATTACAGATTCATTTACTAGGTCCTTGAAAAATAAGACCATAAATAACATGTATAAGACATAAGGTTATGGTGTGCGATGTTGATGGACTCTTGTGGAGGCTCAGATAACATCACTTGCGTAGTAATCTACACTAACTTGAACATCTCTGATAGGTGATTTCATTGATGTTTAACATGTTGAATCTTGTCTTCGTTTTTATATATAGAGAAGCTGAGGGATGCTACCTCCTTCACTAGTTATGATAAATGAGTTTCGTACAGCCCAAGTCAACTGGATGAGTTCATCGAATCTTTTTTCTTCATTAATTACCCATTATCATTTCCATTTAAAAAAATAATTATAATTTTTCAAATTATTATTCTTTCCAAGGGTCATATTAACTAGAGTTCATATAATGATTAAAACCTGATGGTAAAATTTCATTTATACTTATATTTTTTTGATGATGACATATTAAAACAAATATTTTTAGCAAACAACATATTATTCAAAATTATAGGTCATTACATTCTTCCCCCATTAAGAAAGTACAACCCTGAAATTCCAACTCATACCCTCAGAAGATAAAAGGATTGGGAAATTATTTCTCAATGTATCCTCTAGTTCCCACATATAATTTTCATGTTTGTGGTTCATCCATGACACATTAAAAAGGTGGGTATCCTATTGCGTAGAACCTTGTCTCTATGATCTAAGATCTCAAAAGGCTAATCCTCAGAAGAGAGGTTGTGATCGAATTGTACCACCTCTGGATTTAGTACATGTGTAGGGTCAGGTATTTACTTCCTCGATATGGATAAATTGAATACATCGTGAACATGAGTTAGATTTGTTAGAAGCACAAGCTGAAATGCCACTACTCTTATGCGATCAAGGAATTTATAAGGGCCAATGTAATTGTGGATGAGCATCCCTTTCTTTCAAAACTGCATGACTCTATTTCATGGTGAAATTATAAGGAAGAACATATCACCAACATCAAACTCTAAGTCCCTTTTATGGTTTTCATCATAGATCTTATGAAGATTATGAGGAGATTAATGTGTTTTTGGATGGAATGAACCTTGTATGTCATCTCTTTCACAAGATCAGGCCCATGAATCTTTCTGTCACCAAAATCCTCCCAAAAAGATAAATTTTTACATCACTTTACATATAGAGCAACATAGGGTGATATTTTATTCCTTTACTGGAGGCTGTTGTTGTACATGAACTCATTTTATAGGATATGTTGATCACATACTCCATTATATTCTATTGAGCATGTTTTCAGTATATTCCAAAGTTTCTGAATTGTTATTTCATATTTGAAATAAATTTGTGGGTGATAGATCGTACAAAAATTCAATTCAGTACACACATAATAATAAATACTTATCCAAAAATTTTATGTGATCCTTGGATCATGATCATATATGATAGAATATATAACTATTAGGAAATAAATATTCTCTAATAGGGATAAAATGGGTAGTCTTGGTGAGACAGTCCACTATAACCCCTATCACATCGTTTCATTTTGATGTTCTTGGGAGACCAGTGAAAAATCCCATAGTGATATTGTCCAACATCACTACTTCAAATATGGCCTTTATTAGCACTAGAAAAGTTCATTAACAAAGCTAAAAACTGTTGTTAATCGAGGAAAAGATAGGGGGTCCCTTTTATCAGTGCTAAGAAAAGCACTGATAAAAGGGGTCCTTTATGAGTGCTTTTTTAGAGGTGATAAAAGTCAAATAAAATAAAAAAATAAAATAAATATATAATGCAAGGGGAGAGCTTTTAACAGAACTAGACCCCCTATCAGCGCTAGGCAGACCCCCAGCCTAACACTCTCCCACATTGCCCTTCCAGTGCGTCCCCCACATGCGGGAACCTCCTTGCTTCCACCCGAACTCAAACCCGTGACCTCCCCCTTGTGCACATGCACCTTTACCACTAAGTCATTTCGTTTTTTTCTCTATTTAATGATATATATATTTATTTATATATATAGTCATATTTATTCATATATTTATATAGATTCATATTAATATAGATATATTTAGTTATATTAATACATATATATTTATTCATATATCAATATATATATATATATACATATTCGTATATTAATACATATATATTTATTCATATAGTTGTATATATATATATATTCATTCCTATACTAATATATGTTTATATTTATTTTTATATTTATTTTTAGTTATAATTTTTTATCAGTATGTTTAAATGTATATTTATATATATTTATAAGATTAGTTTTAAATGCATTTATAAAGTATGTTTTTAATGTGTGCATTTAAAGAAATAAATAATTACGTACATACATATATATAACACACACACACACACACATACATACATATATTTACAAATAAATACATATATATGTGTATTTGAAAATCTATAGAATGTTAAAATGACCGTATCTTCAAGTCCAGAAGCCCATTTCTACTCCATAAATAGTCAAATCGAACAAAATGAAACAATATTCAATATGATATGTGGTACAGACATAACGGACAACCAGATCAGAAGTTATACCTGTTTGAATGTTAAAAATCGGGGTATCCTGACTAAAAACGCATTTTTGAGACCTTTTGGGCCCTTTTAGCCTCATAAAATGTGACAAAAGTCTCACTTAGGTCATTAGTGCATAGATCTCGTCATAGGCTTAAATTTGATATGTTGTAGAGCTCAAACAGACACCCAGATCAAAAGTTGTGGCCATTTGAAGATTGAGTTACATTTTCAAATTATTTTATATCTTTTATTAATTTTTTTTCTTTTCTATGTCTTCCAATTGTTATTAAAATATTATTAATCAATGATAATTAGAAAATTATTAATAAATAATATTTTTTAAAATATTTTAATGGAATTGTCACTAAATTAATAATATATTAAATTTAATAGTATATTTATACATATCTAAAACATATTTTAAATATATATATTATATTTATATCAATATAAATATATTCATATAACAATATATTTTTTTCAAGATTTTTTTTTAAAAAAAATTTATCAGTGCTCTGAAAAAGCATTGATAAAGCCCACCTTTATCAGTGCTACTAAAAAAGAGCTAATAAAGTGGTCCCCTTTATCAGCCCTAAACAATGGATGATAAAGGGGGGCCTTTATCATTGTTTTTTTGCATAGATAAAGGCCCCCCTTTATCTGTGATTTTTTTAGCGCTGATAATGGGTAGGGCTAAGGAAACCTAGTTTTGTGGTAGTGCTTCTATGCCATTATATGTAGTGGTTGTAATACCATATTATGAATTGGTCACTCTTATTTCACTATTTGATATACCGGGAACCTTGTAGTGCAGTCAGCAATCTCCCTTTTCATATTATCCTACAATAATTATCACGAAGGTCCCTATACATTTTCATACTTCCAGGATATATTGAGAATGTAGAGGTGTTAGATTCATCCATCGTCTCATTCTTAATTTCCGAAATAGATGGAACACATAGTATTATAAGAAATTTTAGTAAGCCTTCTTGATCTATATTGAAATTTGGAAACATCCCTTCTTTTACAGACTCAAACTTCTTTCATAACAAAGGATACTATTTTTGAGATTTCTTGTTCTCCTCTAGTAATGACAGATTATAAATCATTTGGGATACATGTGATGATTTCCCTTACTTTACAATTCCCAGTCCAGTTTCACAAGGTCTTTCATCAAGGTATCTCCTTGAATCACCATCATTTCTAGAACAAAAAACACTTAACTACTTATTGAATCAACAACATTGTTTTATCATCTGGGTTGATAATGAATTGAAAAATTATAGTCTTTAAGAAGTTTCAACCATCTCATATATCTAATATTCAATTCGATTTGTGTGAAGATATATATCAGACATTGATGGTCAGTTTATATATCCCACTTCTCCCCATAAAGATGGTGCCTCTATATTTTTATGGAAATAATATCCACTACCATCTCAAGATCATTGGTAGGATATTTCTTCTCATGAATCAATAGTTGTAGAGAGTCATAAGAAACTAAATATTAATTTTACATGACGATTCAATGAATCCCTTTTAGAGGTGCATCATAAAAAATAATAAATCCTTCTCTGATTGAGGGTAAGGTTAGCACAGGTGCAGTATCCAATCTCTACTTCAGCTCCTAGAAACTTCCTTTATACTTCTTTATCAAGATGAACGTGACCCTTTTTTAGTTAACATGGTTAATTTATTATAAAGTCATGTAAATTTTCTCAAAGTCCTCCTATAATATCCCACTAATCCAAGGAAACAAAAAATATTAGTTACTATTACAGGATGGAGTCACTCCTATAAAACCTTTATCATTGGAGGGTCAACTAAGAATCCTTCACTGGTTAAAATATTCCCCAAGAAAGAAACTTATTGTAACCAAAACTCACACTTTCTAAATATTCCAAATAACCTCTCCTTCTTTAAATCATTCAATACAACCCTTAGATGCTCTTCATGCTCCTCCTACATTTTTGAATATATTATAATATCATCAATAAAAACTATGAAAAAGTTATCAAGGTAATCTTTAAATACTCTATTAATAAATTCTATAAAAATAACAGGTTCATTAGTCAATATATCGAGCATAAAAACAAACTCATAATTCCTATATCATGATTGGAAGGAGGTCTTCATAATATCTTATTTATTCACCCTTAATTAATGTTAACCAGATCGAAGATCAATCTTGTAGAAGAACATAACCCCATGAAGCTGGTCAAATAAATCATCAATTTACGTAAGAGGGTACTTTTTCTTTACTGTGATCCCATTTAGTTCTCTATAATCAATTCATAAGCACATCAATATATCCTTCTTATTCACCAAAAATAATTGATGCTCCCAAAAGAGACACACATGGCTAGGTAAAGACCTTGTCCCAAAGATCATGGAGTAGCTTCTTTAATTCCTCCAGCTCCAAATCCACCATTCTATATGGGGTTTTTGAAATTCCCTTAGAACCAGACATGAGTTCAATGTATAAATCTACCACTCTTTCTGGTAAAGGTCTAGGTAACTCCATAGGAAATACAAAAATGTATTCCTAAATGATATGGAATTTATCTATCCTTATACTCTCCTTTACTTCTTCTTCTTCATCGATCAACTCCATAAATATGGCTATACAAGGAGCTTCTAGACTACAATCAGCTCAAGATATATCTTCATAGAATATATGTTTAGGATTTACATTTAACACTACAATTATTTCATTACTTCTGCATTTGATCTTTTCATTATACTTCAAGAGCTAGTCCATCCAAAGTATAATTTGAAATTAAAACATTGGAATGAAAAATATATTTAAAATAAGATTGTACGTCCTGAATTAAAAACTAGAATTTCTAAACACTGTTGATTCTTGGATAATCCATCCTGGAGTCTTGACAGATAACTCTACTTTTAGCAGTTTAGGAATTGATTCTATATTCATTGAAAACATGGAGAAAATAAAGTAATTCCTAGAACCAGAATCTAATAATGTACTTCCTACATTTGAGTGAACAACAACAGTACCTTCCACCACATCTTTTAGATATTCACCTTTATCTATCATGATAGAAAAAGAACATCCTTTCTCCATTTTCCTATATTGAGGCTGATGGTTAATCCCCTCCAATACCTTCAGATTTGTAAAGTGATTGGAAAAGAGCACACGTTATCTATACATGAAGAAATAGACTTCTGGAAGGGAAAGCACCGTCTTCCCTTTTTCGTTAGTTTTGGGAAGTTGAGGCTTTACCTCACTATGATAATTCTGAGCTATATAAACATATATTACACACCGGGAAAACTTCTCACTCCCGAGAAGGCAGTTCCCCAAATGCTTCTTCCAACATTTATTACATGTGGGAAGTTTCACATTATTTACACTTATTCCTTTATTAGATCTCCTCCCCAAGCATGGATCCATTGATCCATTATTTTCAATGGATTAATGGGCCCATTTCATCATACCAAACTCCAATTTTAATTTTATAGCACTTCATATGATCTCCTCATTGTTTTCATAGTCTCAATTGGATAGATTCTTTTGTAGATGAGGCCTTAGTCCACCAAAGAATTTATCTACCCTACCATTATAATCCATTACTATGTTAAAGGTGCATCCTAAAAGCCTAGTGAGATTCATCTCATATCTTACCACAGAATCAATTTCCTTATGTTTCAGCTTGAGAAATTCATTCTCCATTTTCATTCTTATCGAATGAGGTAAATACTTATGGATGAAGATCCCTCTCATGTAATATTACTCCATTGTTTGAATCTCCCCTCTTGTCCTAGTATTTCTAATTAGCGTCCACCATTGATCAACTTCTCCCAATATGCGGTAAATAGCTAGGGTGACTTTCTATTGTTCAAAACTATGAAGAACAGAAAACAACTTTTCTATAGAGTTTATCAACTATTATGAAATCAAAGGGTCGATATATCCACTTAAGATTGGTGGTCTTTAATGCATAATGGACTCAATGGAATGGTGTTCCCTTCCTAGTGAAATAATCCCTTCATCTATATTCATGTTATTTTCCATAACTTCGGTCATTTGATTCATCATTCTCAAAGAATTTTACATTTCATCTTCCATTGAAGGACCGTTTGTGCATGATCCATTAGAGTCAATATTTTCATAGTTCCTCCTATTTCCAGTAATTTTATAATAGAACAAAACCATAGAGAGAAACTTATTTCATTTTTGAATATTATAACTCTAAAGGATTTTTTCTGTCTTAAAACATCATGCATAAAAGTATTAATCATTATCAACAATTACATTTTCTGTAAATCCTTTATAATGGTCAACAAAAAGCTTCCGATTAACCAATCATATACCCTAGGAGTATCAAACCAGAAGTGAATAAAATACCATTATCATTAACTAGATCCCTTTCATTTCTAGTTCAATGTGGTTTTTTCAGTTTTTACCCCTCGATACATCTGTGCTAAAACCACATCCACTATTTTGTATCCAAATGGGGATTTATTTGTTCAGAAACCACATACTTAATATTTCACCTAAATACTATAAAGTTTTCTTGTATTCAAAATTTTATATAGGGTTCTTCAAAATGTTTTCATATACTAATTTCCACAAATAACTAAACTATCATTAGACACTAACTTTGGTATCCCACATTTTTGTTACATATCTTTAAATGACATTTTAGAAATCGAATATGTTTTAATGTTTAGTGTCTTGGAAATAAGGTACATGATACATGAAAAAATAAAAAAATATTTTCTTCCACATGAGGGGCTTATTCAAGTTTCATCCTAATTACATTTATTCTATCTCAATACCTGGGGGAATACATCAAAGGAAAGGGTGAGTAGAAGGCCCAGTAAGGAAAACAAGTGAAAAAGTTTACATGGGGACTTAAGAAATATCAATAAGAAAATAATTAGTATCATAAAAGAATGATTAATAGAAATATCATAATAATAATATATTTATTAATAACACGAAATTTTGGATATGACATTTAATATTTACATTCATAAATATATCACCAAGTTACATCCCCAATGTTTCATAAAAATTACCATGGTTATTCACCAAGTTATCATAAAACTTCTCATCTATAGAGATTAATTTCTTTATCCAATTAATTGGATTGATATCATGGTGAACCATTAATATGTATTTATTTTTATGTGATCCACATAAATCATAATCAAAAATTTCATAAATAACTAATATAGATTAAAAAGAATGGTTTTCATATCAAAATAAGGGTATTTTTAAATATTTATAAGAACATGATTATTATGTCATTTATAACCCATGAAAAGGGAATGAGGATTTTATGTATGTCAATTCACGAATAAAATAAATCATTTTTATGTCTTAATGAATACCCATGTAAATGAAATATTTTTGGGTATTCATATAAATAAAATAAAAAAATTTCTTGATAAAAAGAGAGAGATTTTGAGAAGAAAATTTTACAGCATAACAGTTATAAAACATGGTTTTATAAAGAATTTAAAAGAGAGGAGACAAGGGTCAACTTTTAATAAAAGAATAGTAATACATTATAAGGACCGAATAAAATGAAAATAATAACATGTTATGGAAATTTTAAATACATACCACATAAAAGTGAACATCAAATGAAAAATTGAAGTTGGGAATTCCTTTACCTTGAAGAGTAACTCCTAAAACATGATGATCAAGACCTTGGGGGACTAATGGAACCTTGGTAGGACTATTTGGGAGGTAAAAATATCATAAATTTGTGAAGAATAATTTTTTAATGAATGTAAACAGAAGAATGAGTGGGTTTGTAAGAATAAATAGGGAAATATCTTTTTATTGATTTTTTGAACACCTCATTAGTGGTATTTACAAAACCATGGGATTCACCATTCTATTGGACATTTGGGACACCTATTGAGTTAAATTATCACATTAGAGTGAATCATAATTTTAAATTATTCACTAAATCATTTTTTCATATCTATGATGTCATTAAACATTTCGAAAAAATGAATAAGTATTTATATTATTCACGAAAAACTAAAGTATTTTATAAAATTCTCATAAATTCACTATAACATAGTATGGACCTTATGAATTCTATAATTTCATTTATTTCATTTTAATAAATCTATAAATATTAATAATTTTCCTTTTGACTATAAAATACTCATTTATTGAAAATAACAACCGATAGAAAATGCATAGTAACAAAAATAGTAAAATTTTCAACAGTTGAAAAAAACAAATAACATTATTTATTGTAATTAAAATGGGGTCTTTCTATAGAACTATTTCATTATAATAAACCATGTTAATAAATATATATTTTAATATAGTAATAAATGTACATTTTTTTCCTAAAAATTAAATTTATCAAATTCCATAAAAACGTTCTGTAAAACTATTCCGAAAATAGAAATGATAAAATATAAATTTTATATAAAAAATGGGAGTGAATTTTAAGTAACTAGATCCTTAAAACATAAACCCTCAAAACATCTTCATTTTACATAATGGTTATGTGTGATATGTTGATGGACTCTTGGGGAGGCTAGAATAACATCGCATGATTGGGAATCCTCGCTAACATGAACATCTCCCATTGGTGATTTCATTAAACCATAACATGTTGAAGATCAACTTTTGATTGGTCCAGAGTGAAGCCTTATGATTCTACCACCTTCTCAATCTCTAAAAATGGGGTTAATATGGACCATGTATTTTTTATGAGACCATGGACTCTTATTTCTTTAGTAATTATCGATTATCATTTCTATTTATTAACAGTAATTATAACATTAAATGTATTTCTTGTTTCAAACGGTCATATAACGATCAAAGACCGATGTTCACTTTTCATTTATACATATATATTTTTTATTGTTTGTGAAATAGTAAGACATACATTTTTAGAAGACAACATATTATTCAAAAGTTTTAATTGTTACACAGTGTATAAATTAAATAGTTTTACACATTTCATTATTCCTTAATTAACCACACAATTTACTAGGTTCAAGAAGGCACCCAAATCATAATAACTTTATTCAGCCCATGTTGGGGTCTGAACTATCCCTAATGGTTACCACATATCACATAGATAATCATAATTTATTATCACATGGTATTATATTATCCATTTTCTTTCAATTAATATCCCAACCATTTGGAACCACAGTTAGAATCTAATCTCATGGGAATAGAATGTCATGTCCATAACTCCCTGGATATTTAGAGGATCAGTCCATGTGACACACACCATTGGTATTTATAGCATTATTCCCTTTCCCATACTATAATATTCTCTTGCATGAAGTTTGGTCTTGAACATCCTGGTTTTCACCCCATGGGTAATTAGATTATCATTCGTGTCCAACACCAATTTTATCAATCAATCACATAAATCAGGAATATCACATTTAACATGGTTAATTTACTTTATCCCTCTTAATAATAATTCACATCATGATATACTATTTAAATTTTCAATTTAATCCTAATCCTTTACTTTAAACATGAAAAATAATATTAAAAATTCATCATTAAACCATCTAGAAACATTTAATCACATAACCCATTCACCCTTTATTGATAATCCAAACATACCATTATTCCCATTTTCAATCAATTCCATATCTCAACAACTGACCAATTACACAACCCCATTAACACTTAAATTTCATGAACACCATTCACCCAATTTCAATAGCACCAAAATTGACCCAATTCATTATCATATGGAATTTAACTTTAATCAATAAAATATCTAATGTAATTTACCAATAATTTAAATTTAAATTTGACATTTACATACACATAATTAAACTAAAACAATTGAATTTAAAATTTATACCACATACCTCAAGATTAATGAAAAACAGTCACCCATAGAAACCACAAATTGATGTAAAACAACCAATATTATGATGAAGAATGAGATCTAGATCCAAAACCTATATCCAAGATCAATCAGATTTAGTTATATCCAAACCCAGATCCAAGATCAATCAGAGTTAGTTCTATAATAACCTAGATAAAAAACCATGAAAAAATAAATGAAGTAACACTCTTAATCAAGATAAAGAGATGGGAGGGAGATGAATTCAAACAAAAAGAAATATCTTACTAGGATAGGGTAAGATCTATCTACTAGATCGTATACTCACCAAGAAAGGAGTTGGGAAGCTTTATGAATCCTTCTATGATCCTATAAATTTAAAAGAAAATTTTTAGGGTTGATCTAGGGTGTTTAGGGATATGTGATTGTGGTTTTTATTTTTTTTAACGAATTACTGGGGGTTTATTTTTTCATGAACACTTTTTCGAATACAAGGCACACCATTATCCCTAAATTTTTGACTCATATATAGGGTCCCATGGTTAAATAATAGTAGGAGGGTAAATGATTTAAAAAACCTTGAACCAACAATGTTAATTCCCTCTGATTGTGTTCACATAGTTTGCCGGCCTAGGCGTATGGTTTGGGAAAATCGTGCATCAAACATGAACTTACCTCCTCCTTCCAAAAGCCTCCAAAATCACCCCAAATATCCCAAAAGTAAAACCCATCATAGGAACTCCAAAACAAGGGTAATATAGTACCTTCAAATTAGTTTCAGACATCTCCATAAAAATTTTCGATCTTACAAATGGGCAAGTAGTGAGACCAGTCATTCTCCATCCCCCATTTCATACACTAGGCATAGCTCACCTGAGCATAGGGAAGTTTCAATGATCATATCATTCATAATATTGTTTTCTAATAAATTTTTTCCCACATAAATAAGAAGTGATAATGGTAGTTTAATATCCCTTATTTCCCAAACTGATCATATCTCACATGGGCTTAGGAAGTAGCCATGACATATCATTCACAATGGGCATCCTTAGTAAGTAATCCCCACAAAAAACTAAAATAATTTTTATTCCTACAATAACATGGTTAGATAGAATGTTATCCATAGGCATGATCTCCATATGAAACCACTAAAGGGAAGAATCTATGTGTTATCCCCAATCAACAACATAATATTGTATGACTTGTATATAAGGGAATATTTAGTGTTTAATCCCCGACCCAAAGAACTACGACGACTTTGATTCCTTCCATAAACAGTATTTGTATGATTTTTTCGTATGGCCCAATATATGATGGTCATCCACTTCAGTGTAATTCCCACTATGTAACCAATATTCTGATAATATGGACTCAACATATCCCATGGTCTAATGATCCTTCCTCATCCACCAATCGATTAAGAAATCATTGAACTGTGATGAATGTGATGTTTGTCTTAACTAGGATATATAGGACACCATCTAAATCTCTGAACCCTATATAAATCATCCAATGGTCTATCCCGACATATAATCCCTACATCCATATGAAATGAGGTTAATTACCTCCATTCCATTTTTTCTCATAGTGAGCATAGCCCACGTGGTCTTAGGGATTCCAAATTATCACCTCATTGGAATCATGAATCTCCACCTATTAAGGAAACCTCAATACATAATCCTCCTTTTGTGTTATGGTAAAATTACCCCTCAAAAATTGGTAACTACCATTAGTTCAGTCGTAAGGGGATGACTTAACTATAATAAATAAGATTCATCCTATAACCGAGATATATTGGAAACCTCCTTGAGGCCTGACCTCAAAACCATCTGCCCATGTTCCCACATATATTTCCTTTCAATATGATATTAAATTTCATGGGTTTAAGGAACTATGTGGGATTTATTCCTATTATAAAATTTGCTTTACCTCTTCCTTACAAAATTATCCAATTGGATTAACCTATGATCATTGTTTTAGGGTATCCGGTCCCATATCTAGATTATGATGAGATTCTCAAACATATCATAAATCTATAAAAGAGTCTCAAAGTAAGAAATAATTCCCCCCCTAATGGGTATGATGATCCCTAGATTCAATCCTATCAACCAATATGAGCTTCTATTAATAATTGGGTCTAAAATCCAAGAGGACCACCTACCTATAAAAAGTAGTCCCATACCATGTTATGGATGTTGGAGCCATTTGGTGTTTCCTCTAGGGATAAAAAAATTATTGGCATGACATTAATATTTTTATAAATACATTAAACCCCCACTCTAATTAACCCATCAGTATAGGATTGACACATATTTCTAAAGAAACATGATTGGAGAACTAGATGGTAAATCATTTAACTGTGACTTCTCCTTCATAAGATAAAAAACATAGACTACCCAATTCATGTAAGATCATTTAGTTCTCATTTCATGGGTGGTTATTTATCCCTAAAAAACCCACCATAAAGTGTCATGATCTATGATAAATCCAAGATTTACAAAATGATAAACATTGACATCAACATAATTGAATCAAAGAAAAACATATAAAGGATAGAATGTAGGAACCAAGTGCAGGATCATCACATATTATTTATAATTATTTTAATTAATTAACAATTATATTTTAATAATTATTTATTCATTTATGGATAGAAAATACATATACATTGTATCATCATTTCTCTTAAGGAACCAGGATCATATCCCCTCTAGTGGTGATCTACATGTGTTCAACCAATCACCGAATGTCGATGTTGGAATATGTGGGTGCTAGAACCAAAGGTCCTATTGCTTACGTCATTCACCATTGATCGCTACGAGAATTTATTCTAATGAATTCTCTTTTTTCTATTTATACTCAAGAGTACGATTTGGAGGAATATCTCTCCCCATTATTTGGAGTGTTCTTTGAGAAGCGATCTATATATGCCTTTGAGAGGACTCTTTGATTCATTGTGCACAACAAATGAATTGTTTCACTTTGAAAAATTATATTATTGGGTTTATATATCCCTAGGATTGGAAATAAATAATTTCACAAGTTTCATTTATTTTTTATTAAATAACCTATTGGACCCCATTTCTAAAATAATAACAATAATATTA
This sequence comes from Viscum album, assembly GCA_963277665.1. Taxonomy (NCBI): domain Eukaryota; kingdom Viridiplantae; phylum Streptophyta; class Magnoliopsida; order Santalales; family Viscaceae; genus Viscum; species Viscum album. The sequence goes on along the minus strand of OY728122.1, from coordinate 809,104,195 downwards.
TTTCTCTACATGTGCTCAACATTCAAATTCAAATTAAATACTATATATTGAAATAATATTGAATAAAGATTACTTCTCACTAGACCATTAATATTGGTCCCCATTTCCTATAAAATATTTATCAGGACTTCAAAAATTTATATTTATTTGTTAATTAAATGTCATTGTATTATCCTCCAATAAATAAATAAATATTTTTTTCAAAAAATAAAAAATATTTAATTATTAAATATTCATCTCACGTAATATTCTCTCGAATAACTAGTAACAAAATATATGAGATTAATTAAAAATGAATAATTATTAAACAAAATATTGGAATAATATATATTAAACATGTTAAATAATATGTATTAATGTACTATTTATTTGATATTCTGGATACACATAGTGTGTGACCCTCTAGGCCTCTTTTTTAGTGTCCTTAGGCGAAGTAGCATGAAGTCCAATGTTAGCACCTAGAAACATACCATGCCATAGATAGAGAAATTTTTTAATTAATCAATTACATAATACCTCATACAAAATCTCACTATATAATACATTCCCTTTATCATGATATCCCTAATCAGGCAGGTTGTAGGTTGGTGCCATCAAACTACGTGCTCATTGTCTCCGTCTTGGACTTTATGGAAATTTATATTTTCTATAAAACACCATGGACATGGATTTATTTAGGTTATATCATTTCCATCGATGGGACTATGATATCAATATCTATTAATTAATAGAAGGGACATATCCTTTCTCACATTATTCATTAATGCAACATTACTCATGATGAACCCAATGTATCCTACCTCACAATGAACATAAGTTTACATGGTTTTCATCATTACTTACAATTATTCTACACATAATACTCATTAAGAAAAATTGTATAGTCTAATGATAAATATACACAACCACATATTTCAACATCCAATAAATCATATAAATGATTATGTCCTATTAGTGGATCACGGTCTCATAAGATCCTACACTGGATATTACCAATAGAATACACCGTGAGAATGTGCCTCAATGTCCTATGAGTCTCCATGATGATATCATTTATCATTTATTTCCCTAAATTAATATCATCCTAATATATAACATATATTTGAGAAAACAATCGTGGAACTTCTGGATTCTAATCATATCAGGGAACTTCAATAACATTTTAGTGTGGGAGATACTCTTAATACGTTATCACAAACTATGTAACATAGAAACAAATCATGATGTGAAAATGTGTTTAATAATATTCAAACATATGAGTACATATATTATAAAGTACATATTGGTTTTTTATGTGGAAAAAACTCCAACAGACTCATATTGAACTAGATCCAACTACTAACAACCTTCATTCCACTAGTTCCCACATAATACTCATTCTTCGACTGTGATATGCCTTTAGTCAAGGGGTCTTCCATATTTTATTTTATGGAAAATATACATTCCAAAACATCACCCCTATGATAAACATACAACAAGGGATGATACATTTAGAGTATATTCCCTATCTTTTGGAATGAACTTGGCACATTTACTAGAACAACTACTACATTATTTTCATAGTAAAATGTCATAATATCATTACTGGTAGGTACCACATTATGCTCTCAGACAATTTTGTTTATAAAAACGGGTTCATTGGAAACATCATAAGCCCCTATATACTATAAATCCACTATAGAGTCAACATCAACTAGATGTTTTGAACTATTCCATATTAAAGCTCTATCGTTGAGATAAAAAACATATCCTAACTAAAAATTCATATCATTAAAATTTATTTTAAAACTGGAATTAGTATAGCCCATGATGACTAGCTCCTTATCTCATCCATACACAAAGAACATATCTTTAGTTCTTCTTAGATACATTTAGATATCCATAATTGTAGAAAAATTATATTATCCTTGATCTACTTGATATCTGAGTATAATTCTCAATATATAGGTAAGATAAAGTCTCGTATATAATATGAAATACAAGATTGATCCTATTACTGAAGCATGTGGGATATTACTCATTATCTATTTCTTGTATTTTGTTCAAGGAAAAATTTTCTCAGAGAGATGTATATCAGGTGTGATTAGAACCAATACCCTCTCGGATTGCTCCATATTAAATCTCTTTAGAATATACAAAATGTATATACTTTGACATTTTCCAATATTCCTCTTGGATCTATCTTGAATTATCTTGATCCCTAGAATATAGTCTAATTCACTAAAGTCCTTTATTGAGAAACATTTTTTATCCACCCCTCAACAAACAATAAAATTAGTATGTCATTTCCAATAACTAATATTTCATCAACATATACTACTTTGATAACCACTGCATTTACAATAAGCCAATTGTAAACATGTGGATCACATTCACTCTTAATGAAACAAAATTATTTTATAGCTTCATCCAAGAAATTTTTGCATGACCAGAATAATTTCTACATCCATAAATGGATCTATGCAAATTGAAAATATTTTTGTATCACTTTGAATCCAAAACCCTTCCGGTTGTGTCATATGGACATCATCCCAAGTGTTCTCATTACAGAATATAGTTTTGACAACCATCTATAAAACATCATAGTCCTGGTACATTTTTATGTCATGTAGAATTATAATGTATTTAAACATGGAAACTGGAGAAAATAATTCATTGTATTCAATTACAGGATTCTTTTTAAACCATTTATCCACTATCCTTTATTTATATGTTTTTACATTACCTTTCATACCCTTTATTCTCTTAAATACTCATGGACCATATAGTCTTTTTATCAACTGGTGAATCAACTAGAACCCAAACATAGTTATGATACATGGAATCCATTTCAGAATTCATGAATTATTGTTTTCTTGCATCTTATATGCTCTATATTTCCTCTTTTTAGGAGATAAGTTCATCACTGACAACTAATAATGACTCTCCATCTTTGGTGACTAGAAAACCATATCACTTTTTTTCTCTTACCTCCCTTGTTCTCCTATGTAGTAATTGTATTTAAAGAACTAATTATTCCATGGGTATCTATGGATTTTGTTTATATACAAACTTTTATGTTTTTTGAGAATAAAGTTCATCAAGGTCAGTCTTTATCCCACTATATTTTTTAAGTATGTGATCCCTATCAATAAATATATCTTCTTTAGAAATAGTCACATTATTTTCTGATGGTATTTATTGGTAGTATTCATTTATTTCCTCAAGATTCCCAATAAATATATAGTTTGTATCCTAGAGTGTAATTTTTTTCTTGATAAGGATTTATCAAACACCTCACAACCCCATATACATGTACGTGACAATATGAGTTTCTTTCCACTCCATAAATAAAAGGAAATTTAGTTTGCTTCTTTATTTGCTACTCAGTTTAATGAGTATGTTGTAGTTTATAATTCATATCCCAAAAAAGATAATGGGATATATACATGACTCATCATCGACCATACAATTTTGAACAATGTATGTTTCTTTATTTCACTAACACCATAACAATGTAGAATGAAAGGTGGAGTGAGTTAGAAAGAATCAAAAACTCCCATTGAAGGTCAATAAACTCTTCATTAAGATATTTATCACCTTGACCTGATCGAAGTTTCTTTGTCTTATTTCCATCTTTATTCTCTACAAAATTATTGAATTCATTTAATTTTTTGATGGACTCGGACAAATACCTCATCACATACACATATTCATATCTACTCAAGAAATAAGTAATGGTTATGATGAAAGAATACCCACCTATAACATCTACTAGAAAGGGTCTACACACATCAGAGTATACCAATCCCAGAAACTCTTTTCCCCTTTTACACTATCCAAAGAATGGTGGTTTGAACATTTTTCCTTGTAAACTATGATGAAATCTTTCAAGTGGTTTTATCTCAAAAGAGTCTGAATAAAAATCCTGATCGAGCTTTCTCAAACACATTCTATTTATATGACTAAGAAAGTAATTCCAAAGTGGGGTGTTATATGAGTTGTGTAAACTTGATTTGTTATCAAATACTAATACATTTTTTTCTAAATTTAAAACATAAATTTTTTTATTTAAATTAGGCATACCATAACATATGTTCTCTTTATAAAAGAAAAACATTATTTCTGAAGTTGAAAATAAACCCATCTACTTCTGGGAATGATATAGAAATTATGTTCTTGGAAGTAGTTGGTACATAATAACAATATTTTAAAAATAAATCATTACCATTGGAAATTAATGCTGGTTTCCCCCAACGGCTAGAGAAGAAATCCTCACACAATTAAAAATATCAAATCCACCTCTCCTCTAGAAATATATGGGAATATACTTGGTTTCTATATTTAGATATAGATGTGAGCACCAAAATATGTATCCAATAACCAATTTGTAGATATTTAATGATTACTCTTGATAATGAATGCACCTTCAGCTTCATCCTGCTTATGGGTGTATTTATTCATCCATTTTCCATACATGCCACATGAAAAAACATTCATCCTCATCTTCCATACCATGCCTCTGGATCATCGTCATCTTAGAAGGTTGATGATTATGATCTTTATTATTTTTATGAGTCTTTATCCCCTTATCTTTTTTATTTCTTTTTCTTATTCAGAATTTGGAAAGTGTGTTTATCACGGCTGATGTACTTATCCACATAGTGAATCAATGTGTGAAATTGTTAAAGAATATTATCATTATTTCTCATATTCTATTTAATAATGAAACTGGAGTAGGACTTGGGTGGTGATAAAATTATAAGATCTGTGTGCAACTCAACTGGGAATTGTACCCCTAATATGTCTAACCATTCGATGTAACCAATAATCTAGACTACATGTGTCCTAGATAGCACCGAATCTCCAAGATAATTTGTAAATAAAACATTTGAGATATCATATCCCTCTTGTCTCTCCTTCTCATGATATAGATCCCAAAAATGAAACATCATGTAATATGCATCAATGTCCTCAGGTTGCATCAAATACTCATTGGTCATGAATGATAGAATGGAACAATAGAAATCTATGGAATCATTCAAATGTTTCACAAAGAGATTTAACTCTTCATCACTAGCCTCATTTCATGGTGCATTAGGAATAGGTTCTTCCGGTACATATAATTTATTTTCATGGAATAGGATAATATATACGCACCCTTTCCACTCTTACAAATTGATTATGGCAAGATGGTTGTACTTATAATTTATGGAACGTAGTGATATGCTATAAGTCATTTATATTGTTGTTTCTATAAATAAGATGAAATGAATTTCAGTATCTGATCTGATAAAATTTATACAAATAAATAAATATTATATTTATTAATCTCCTACTACTTTAATGAATCCCAATATCCCTTACCATTGGATTTGTGAAACATAGTTTCTTTTAAATTATAGTGGAAGGGATCCATATTCCCCTTCATATTACACCAAAATTGGTTGGTTAAGAAATTTGAATGGTTTTAGGTAGGTATTCCAAATTACAATTGTATTTAATCACAGTTCCTTGATATGTTTAGTGGTCTCCCCAATATAAAATCCTTAAATTTGGTTTTTTTCAATCCATTCCACTTAGTTATACCATGTTTTTATTTGGAAGTCAACACATCATGTGAACAATGTTAATTTAACCGACTAAATCAAGTTATAATTCCCTAATAATTGAATGCACCCCTACATTGGTGGGTCAAGCACTTTGATCTATGGTCCGATTTTAACTCAGGTATTGGTATGATATATAGACTTAATATTTATAATTGATTCATTTTATCTTTTATGTATAAATTTAAAATTATAATATCTATTACATGATTATTAATATTAAGAGGATTTACAAAAGTGATTAACCAAGTCTTAGATAATATTTACGCATAAGACAATTTATTTCCGTTATATCATTTCTGCTTATTAATTCATGAATTCATGTGATCATGACAAAAAAATATATAATTAATTTGACATGGAACTTAACAGAAATAAAATAATAATGTTTTATGATCATGAGTTATTTATTCGTATATTAATATTTATTAATATTTATTAATATATATATTGTGATATATCTTTGTATATTAATATAGTTTCGTATTAATATAAATATATTTTGTTATATTCAAACATATATATTTATTCATATAATAGTATATATATATGTATATTATGTTATATTTATATATATATCGTTATAATTTTTTATCTGTATATTTATTTGTATATTAATATATATTTATAAGATTATTTTTAAATACATTTATAAAATATGTTTTTCAATGTCTGATTATAAATAAATAAATACATAAAAACATACATATATAAAACAGACACACACAGATATATATATATATATTATTTACAAGTAAAAGCATCTATTTGTGTATTTGAAAATCCATAGAATGTTAAAAGGACCATAACATCTAATCCAGAAGTCTGTTCCAACTCCACAAGCAGTAAGATCGAAGAAAATGAAAAAATATTCGATGTGATATATCGTAGAGGGCTAGAGGACATCCGGATTTGAAGATATACCTGTTTGAATGTTAAAATAATCAAGGTATCTCGACAAAAAACTCAGTTTTGGAGGCCTTATTGGCCCTTTTCGGCCTTGCAAAATATGACAAAAGGTTCCCTTCAGTCACTAGCATGTAGAAGTCGTCGCAAGCTTCAGTTTGATATGTTGTAGATCTCAAACGAACCACTGGATCAAACGTATGGACATTTGAAGTTTGAGTTACATTTTCAACTTATTTTAGATCTTTTGTTAATAGTTTTTTTGATTTTTTGGGTCTTCAAATTGTTTTAAATGAATATTAATCGATGATAATTAGAAAATTATTAATTAATAACATTTTTTAAAATATTTTAAATCCATTTTCCGAAAATTTCTTATTTAATAAATGTAATCATCTATTTAAACTATTTTACAAAATATTTAAAATATATATTTTATTTATAGCAATATAATATACTTAAATAACAATATATTATTTTTCAAGATTTTTTTGAAATATAAAATTTATTAGCGCTACAAAAAACACCGATAAATCATCCATTTATCAGCCCTACTAAAAAAAGAACTAAAAAGGCACGAATAAAGGGGGGGCTTTATCAGCGCTAAAAAAGCGCAGATAAAGGGTCACTTTTAACATGACTTTTTTTAATGCTATTAAAGGTGCCTTTTATCAGTGCTTTGTTTAGCGCTAATAAAGGACCCTGTTTATCAGTGCTTTTTTTAGCGCTGATAAAAGTTGGCTAGTAGAAACCCTGTTTTGTGGTAGTGTTAGTAATAATTAATAATAATTAATTATTATTATTATTAATTTGTAATAATTAATAATAATTAATAATAATTAGTAACAATTTGTAACAATTAGTACTAATTAGTTATAATTACTAATAAATAATAATAATTAGTAATTATATGTAATATTTAAGAACAATTTTTAATAATTAGGATTAATTAGCAATAATTAGTAATAATTAGTGTTAAATAGAGGTGATTTGCAGTAATTTGTAATAATTAGTGGTAATTAGCAGTAATTTGTAATAATTAAGGCCATTAGTGGAAATTTATAATAATTAGTGGTAATTAGTGATAATTAGCTGTAATTAGTAATAATTATAAGTAATTAGCAAAATTAGCAGTAATTATAAATAAATAGAAATAAAAATCAAGAAATAATAAAAATTTGTAACAAAAAGTAATTAATAGTAAAAAATAGTGATAAATAGAAATAATTAGTAATAAAAGAAAATAATTCATCATAAATACTAATTATTATTAATAAATAGTAATAAGTAGTATTAAATGGAAAAAAATTGTTGTAATTAATGATAATTAATAGTAATTAGCGTTAAATAGTAAAAGTAAGAGGTAAATAGAAATAATTTGAGTTAAATAGTTTAAAATAGTAATAATTTGTAGAAAATAGTAATAATTAGAGGTAAATAGTTATAATTAGCAGTAAAGAGTAATAATTAGTAATATTTAGTCATAATTAGTATTAATTAGTTATAGTTAGTAATAAATAGTATTAAATAGTAATCAATAGTAATCAAAATTAATAAATGGTAATAATTAGTAAAATTTTGTATTAATTAGTAATAATTAGTGGTAATTAGTAATAATTAGTGGTAATTAGTAATAATTAGTGGAAATTACCATTAATTAGCAATAATTAGTAATAATTAGCAGTTATTAGTAAAAATTAGCAGTAATTATTAATAATTAGAGTAATTAGTAATAAATAGAAAAAATTAGGAATAAATTGTAATAAATAGTAATAATTTGTAATAAATAGTAATAAATATTAATAAATATGAATAAACAAGTAATAATGAGTATTAGTTAGTAATAATTAGTATTAATTAGTGATAATTAGTATTAATTAGTAATAAATAGTAATAAATAGATGTTATTAATAATAAATGGTGGTAATTAGTGTTAAATGAGATTAATTAGTGATAATTAGTATTAATTAGAAAAACATATTACTAATTAGTGATAATTAGTATTAATTAGTATTAATTAGTCATAATTAGTAATAATTAATAATAAATAGTGTTAATTCGTAATAATTGGTAATAATTAGTAATAAATAGAGGTAATTAGAAATAAATATTGGAAATTTATAGTAAATAGCATAAATTAGTAATAAAAAGTAATAATATGTAATATTTAGAAATAATTACTAATAATTAGTAATATATTATAATAATTAGTTATAATTAGAAATAAATAGTTATAATTAGTAATTATTAGTAATAACTCGTAATAATTGGTAATAACTGACAGTGTTTAGGGGTAATTCTCAATAATTAGAAGTAATTAGAAATAATTAGCTATAGTTAAAAACAATTAGAAATAATTAGAAATAATAAGAAATAATTAGAAATATTTTCAAATATTTACTAATAATTAAGAATACGTAGTAATTATTAAAACTTTTTTGGATCTTGTTTTTCTAATATCAAATTAGTCCTAAAAACTAATTATTTTATTTTTCAGTGAAATATAGAAGAAAGAAGTCAACAAAAGTCATTATTAGATGATTGTGCATGGATAAATTAGCACTGGATTCAAAACTATTCAGGAATTAATCTAGTATATCTTGGGGGTGTTGAAACTTTCTTATCATTTGTATAATAAAAAGAAGAATTTGTTTCTGAAGGGCTAATTAAATTTCCATATAAAAATGTCTTTGAGGACGTTTGACACATTTGACAAAGTAGGGGGTTATCTATTGGGTTTTCATTTTCAAATAGATTATTTTTTGGTATCAACATAGTGAACATAGGACCAAAGAAGATAATAATAATTTGGTTCAAAATCCACTATGGTTTCAAAGTTTAGTACATGATTTTGCATATCTATATTTTCAATAAACTAAAACTCAAGATGATATTTATTTATCACCTAAGTAGGAACTATCTCATTTTTATGAGTTGTTGAGGTCCACTATGGATTCCTTATATATTGGATGAAAGATAAGAAAATTTAATGTGGTTGAAAATTTATGTATATTAAATTAGATAATGGATTGTAAAATATATGTTTTGATCATATATTATCCTTTGTTAAAACACTATTAACTAAAGTAAATGTGTTACCTATAAATTTTTATGAGAGAAAGGGTTTGGTTCAAAATCACGGTCTTGGTTATCATAACATTCATGAATATTCAAATGATTGCATTTAATATTATAGTGAAAATGATTATTTAGATAATTTTAATACATATGGAAAATATAGGTATAAATATTAACAACTAGGGATTTTTTGATTGATTCATGTAATATAGTTGAGTTATTTCACATTTATATCTAGATTATAGTGTTAATTTGTGTCTTAGAACACAACATCAATGATGTCATGGAATAAAACCAATATTTCAAATGGTAAGAGCTTAAATAATCCATTTGATGGTGATTCATGGAAACATTTTGACTATGTACATCCATATTTTGCTGTAAAATACCAAAACGTTTGATTGGATCTTTCTGTTGACATTTTCTATCCATTTGGTTCTTACGGTAGTAAATATTCTTGTTCTCCAACTCTCTAAAATATACCTCCTTAGATATTAATGATGGAGCCATATATTTTTATGAACTTATTAAATCCAGGACATCTGAAAATAAATATTGATGTTTATTTGACTCCACTTATTGACGAGTTAAATTAATTGTGGAATAATGGTGTCAGTAGATATGATGTGGCTACAAAATATAATTTCTTAATGAAAGTGGTATTGATGTCGAAAATTTGTGACTTCCCAGTTTATGAAATGTTATCTGGCTAGAGTACACATGAACCAAAATCATGTCTATAATTTATTAGAGAATGTAAAGCATTTATGATCGTCAATAGAATAAAACTATTTTGTAATTTCATGATAGATTCCTTCCAACCAATCATCCTTTTTTGGAGGAACATATATAATTTCCGGAAAGGAACAGTTGAAAGAGATAGATCTCCAACACTGATCTCATATATGGACTTAAAATCATTTCCTCTTCCTTACATTCCATTAAATATGGATAAACTAAAAACCAATAGGAAATCGATGGCTTTGGTAAAGAAAAAAATTGATAAAATGGATCATTTTTTGTGATCATCCATATATTTCTTATTTTTTTGTTCTTCACATATTGGATGTCATGCATATTGAGAAGAACTTTTTGATAATATATTTTATATCATTTTGGATACCCCAAGTAAGACTAAAGATAATATAAAGACATGATTTTATTTTTCCGAAACATATAGGTTACCAGAACATGAAATATTTGAAAATTTCATATCATATAAGTTAATGAAGCCCAACATAGCTTATAAATTTTATGAAAAAAACCTATTGTTATTTTATTAGTGGATTTCAAATTTGAGACTTCCAAATTGTTATGTTTCCAATTTGGCTAGGTGTGTCATAATTAGTCATATTACAATATTAAAAAGTCATTAATGTCATATTATAATGGAAATAATTCTACCAATTGGATTTATAGGTTTGTTGAATTATATGATTTGGGATTCAATTATAGAGATATCATATTTTTTTCGAGACATTTATGTTGCGACAACATACTATAACGCACTATGTATACTGTAATAAAATGTTGTTTTAATTTTATATAAACTAGAAACAAATTCCCAACACCTTTCATTGACTAAATGAAACCTTTAATATTACACGTTCTTCATGAAGATAAATGTATAGGTATGGTGCAGTTCTAATGGATGTACTCATTTGAGATATGCATGTATAAATTGAAGAAAAATGTATGTAAAAATTAATCGGTTAAATGATCAATTGAAAAATATTATTTTCTTGAGAAAATTTAATTTCAATGCTCTCATTATTTTCAATCTAAAAATCTATCAAAACAAAAATTCATGTTCCATAATAAGGGAAATATTAATGATGAAATGAATAATAAATTATCATTTTTTAATCAACCTGAACACGGATTTAGTAGATTTCATGAATGATGGATTCTAAATGATGAACATCGCAGATCTTATACATATGTTCTTATAAACTATGAAGAAATGAAACCAAGGTAACTACAATTTCTTCTATCACTAATTCTTTAATATCTTTTTTAGTAAATTAGTTTTTTTTATCTATAGGTTATATGATAATCATATCCAGTAACAGTTTCCCCAAATTAAATTAGTTACTCTCAAATAATTCCAGCAAAATAACTATTCCTATTGGCTTCAAAAACTTCTAAAATAAATTATTTATGGTTTAACTTATAAAATCAATTTATAACATTTTATATTGACAATTTTTTTAAATAAATTCTGGTGTCTCAACATGATGATAAAATTGATAATTGATTGTGTGTATTGAGTAACCCACTATAAAAAATGATTAATTCTTATAATTAAAATGTGGTTAATGGTTTTAGAATTGAAAGTCATGCAAATGAGGAATAATAAATAGTTAATAGTGTTTTTTTAGAAAATCTCAACCTAGAGAAATGGATGTTGACTTTAATGGAATGATGTAAAAAATAATCAAACTATGATATCTAGGACAGATGTACCTAATGATTTTTAAATTTCAGGGGTTAGATATTAAGAGAGGCTTTTCTATTCATCTTATTCAGGTAATCATTTATATGAAATTTAAAATCCTTTTTGTAGAAAATTAAGAATTTTTTTAGCTCATCTGGAATATCAAGTTTATTATGAAAAATATTATGCTACTTCCAGAGAGATGAATTATTGGTGGAGAATAATAAAAACAAAATATTTGGAAAATTAGTTTATTTAAATTGAATATGGATCCACTAAAGTGCAAGGAATTGAAAATTTTCAAGAGATTACTCTAAGAAAAAAATTTCCACAAAGAGACGAATATTGATGATAACACCCCATAGTTAAGGGTCTATGGTGATGATGATGTTATTGATGTAAGAAATGAATTTGAAATGAAAAGAGATGATGAAACTGAAAGCCCTACAAAAATTGATGATACTTAGGAGGAATATAAATATATTAAAACCGTTAGATATGAAGATAAGGATGATTATGAACACTGAAACAATTAAATTATGGTTACAATCATATATAATATATATCTCTATATAATATTTCTTTTAAACTATTTGATAGAAACATATATGTCATGTTTTAGATGGACTCAGATCTATTTCTTGAGTTCCATGAGGCTAATCTACCTAATGACAAGCATGATGTTGGATCTTCTGACCCTCATACTTCTAGTTGTTCTGCAACGACTTGGAGATGTTGTGGTCATGAGAGATTAATGATTTCAGGCCGAATCCCCAAGAAACATCCACCTCTTGGCATCAATCCATGCATGCTTAGGTATGATTACTTGTGTATTTTAGTTAGTTTTCCTTAATTATTAGTAATTTATATATATAATAATTCAATGATTATTTGTTATTTTTTCTAATATTTTGGCATATATCTATTGGTCCGGGGATTGCTATATTTTGAAATTATTTTTCTATATAATGGGTTACATGGGATCATATTACCATTGATGTTCAGCAATTCATGTTTGATCATTGGTAGGTATGTAAAGAAATAATATTTATATTGAAATTCATTTAATTAATAACATGATATTATAAATTTTTTGAAGGGATTATCATATCCCATCGATGGGAGGATGCATGACTTTGTCTAGAAGTCATGGGAGGGTTGTATCCTTGATCAATTCCATTTTTTTGCACAACATTTGGAGGATAGTTATAAGGAATGCATGACTTACAGATTTTAATCAGTCCTAATGGATCCATCTTCTTGATTACATTTCATCTCAGGTTTGGGATGGATGCTGTTCACATTGGATGGGGGGAAATTTTCCGGGGATATCATCAGTAGATCGACAAAACTGAGGGACATAGTAGGTGACACATTGAGCGGGTAGTCGTACATTCAGTATTAATAGGGATCATATGGTAAGTACATTTTATTAATTAATTTTATAACATTAAAAGTAATGTTTTTATTTTATATTCATATAGGTAGTTGAACAACATATATTATAGAGTTTGATGTTAATTAGAGTATGTACAACAATCCTAACACTAGGGAGATGAGAGGTGATTGCCAATTCCAAATTGTGGCCTGTATAACTTTTTTTTTTTGTGTTTTAAAATTAACTAAAAAATATATTTTAATTATTTTATTATTATATTATTATATTTCAATTGAAGGACTCACTTGAGTTCATGATGTCTCAAACACTATGTAATGTCCCGGATCCAAATGCCTCTCAAAGATTCCCCATACCTAGTTGGCCACATGGCCTCAAGCGCATTCCCCTGAATTCTTGAGAAATTAGACTAGCTGTGAGGGAATAAGTGTGATAATGTGGAAACAATGCATACATTGGCAGAGTATAAGACAACTAAATACATTACTAAATCAATATCTAAAGTAGTTATATTATACAATAGATGTAAACAGTGGGGGATTGATAATATAAATAACTAGGTGTCAATTCATAACAATGATGATGTTTCATGTCACATATTTTAAGAAAACATTCATAAAATGGTTCACTATTGTAATGCACAATATAATAACCGATAGTACAAAAAGAACAGAAAAACTCATAAGCATCACAAGGTTTGGCTTTGTCCCATGATATTATGCTCCTAATCATTATATCAATTACCTCAAGAAGGTAGCTTTCCCTTATCGAAACCATTAACAATATAATATGTTTGCTCTATATTCCCTTGAAAGCATGGGTGAACACTACAACTAGAACACTCCTGTCAAATGTTCCATTGATGTGGTTGGGTGTGGTGGTCCAGGAAAAAAATTCATGAACCACATAAATCCTTCACGGAACTATGAATCATCACTTGCATCTATTATCACAATTCGTGTTTCAACTGGTCTAATTGGAGGATCCACTTGTAGCCTGTGGCCAACCTCATGAAGGGTATTATCATCTCCATCCTCCTGGAGTACATCTTGAGGTCGTCGTGGTGTCATAACTCTACAATATCAAGCACACACCTTGGTTCAATATCATTATCAATGTTCTTAGTTCAAGATCGCAAAAACAAAACAGTAGAAGAAAACCCACAAAGGATATCAGAGAGGAGTACATGAAATTTAGACAATATATACAACGTGATCCCTCAAACTCTAACATTGGTTTCATCTCCTGCCATCTTGGGAATCTAAACACCCAAGTTACCAAATATTTAAGGTAGGTATATGGTATGTAATCAATTTTCTCGTCTTATATATGTACATTTACATGGCCAGAGCCACATGTGGCCTTCTTGTGAAAATCTACATGATGTATATCTAATGTACACTGTGTGTACTATCCAAAAACCATCATTTTGTGTTCCTACTGACATTGTTGAACATACAGTTCCATACCACACAACATACATGAAGTGTACTCTATGTGTAATTTATAAAATTATTTCTTAGTGAAGAGAAGAACATAGGTCATGTGTTCATAGAACCACATACCATGTTATCTAGGTTTCTGAGAAATAAATCCCCAGAACTCTACCAGTACCCCCATTTTTTAGAAGAAACCAAATTTTATGACTCTAAAGACCCATGATTAACATATATGGACATTACATTACTTTTGTGGAATAATTAATACATTACACAAACTATATACCCAAATACTGTATTAGTTAAGTGTATTTGGAAACTCAGAACATAATCTTCTAACTTGGTGAAAGATCTTTAACATCTCCTATAAATATCTTCCCCTTTTCTTTTTACTACCTAAATTCATTATTTATATCTTGGGGAAAAGAAAACATAAAAATGATGAGCTAAAAATCTCAGTAAGAGTAAATAAGGATAACATAAAACAAACCATAAAAATTTGAATGTAAAACCATGAACACAATGTTAGAAACATCAAAATCTTGAGTCATGAAATAAATCATTTCACCACTAAAGGAATAGATCATAAATCAATATTAACCACGATAAAATAGAATTGGAATAAAACAAGTAATTTTGTAAAACTAATAATCACATAATATTATTTCCATAGTAGACAACACATTGTTTCCAAGACCATCATATTGGGAAATGTCCATTATTGAACTCATTTTACTTTTCATTCTAGCCATGTATTACTAAACGAGATTTACTTTTCATTCCAGTCATGTATATATGATGATATAAAAAATCTTTCCCCAATACATTAGTCAGATATATAGGTCCCACCCATCTTAAAATGAAATAATTCTTACACGTGCCACAAAAACATAAATCATTCATCATAGCATAATGCATGCAATAAAATGAGAGTCTTAAACCTAATATCATCATAACATAATACATATAAAATAAATAGACACCATAAAAACAATTCCATCACAAAAAAATCAAATAAAAATAACAATAATTATATAAATATAACCCAATGTCATCTTAGATGCAAAATTATTTTAATAAAACACTTCAACTTAATTCCGGCGGAAAATATACATTATTTTTCAAAAAAGGGTTTATCTTCTCAAAATTACACACAAGTTTAAAAGATAATTTATTTATTGAAAATAAAATATAAACCATGTATAAGTAGATTTATGGAAACATGGTTTCATGAAAATGAAAAAATTTGTTCATTCTGTAAAAAATAAAAAATCACTCTCCTCGTACTTTTTCTGAAAATGTTAAAAAGTACCTCGTATGGTAAAAAAAGAAGGATTTCTTCCATACCATGTAGTAAAAGTAAAAATGGGTAAACATTACTTTATAAATTTAATACTAGTAGAAATTATATGGAAACATTTTTAGAAAACATAAACATGGATGATTAATATACCCCTAGTAAATACTTACATATAAACAATCTTGGTTAAAAATGAGATTGAATCATTATCACTTACCTTGTACATTTCATTAGTCGAGGGTGTGGTAACCTCATGTATAATGGTTAAATAATGTTATTAAATTTTACCCAGACCATGTCTATATTTATTATATCATATATGATCCTATTATATCATTTTTATAATAGTATTTCAATATTACCATTATTTGGGGTGTTAACTGCTTCATTTTCCAATTCCTATTTTTCAATGTAAGTCATGTTTGTTATGAATAGGATGTATTTTATTCAGGAAATTAAGTTCATAATTATTATTTTCACTCATCATATAAATTTTTTAATCACTCTTGAATCATTAATTTGCATATTTGAACTCTCTGCATCAGAGAGACGATAGGTCATACGTACGCACGACCGATAATATCATTCTCTTGATGGTTAAATGGAATGTAATTCAATGGTATATTAATTATAAAAATAAATTTATCATGTAATGTTAATTATTTATATCCACTATACTCATCCTTATACCCATCCAAATGAATTATTTTTTTAATAAAAAATTACACCACAATGTGGAGATGGTAAGCTGTTCGTTCGCACACAAGGTGATATTGTTATTCATAGGATGGATAAAAGGAAGGTATAAGGGTGTACAAAAATTGTAATAAAATATCACCATGTATAATATACATTATTTATTACTTTATTATGGAATGAAAATAGAAAGAGGAAGTAGAAGAAGAGAATAAATTGAATTGAATTGGTAAAGCAATTACCTCTTCTTCATTGGACATCCTTTGGATCTCTTCTTAGTGACACTAGGGTTGGACTTTTGGAAAACCCAGAACCTCCAAAAGTTGAATAATAATATTTTTAGGATAATTATTCAAGGTTTGGTCAATCTATAAGGCTCAATGTGTTGTGAGGAGATGTGAGAGGAGATGCATGTTTATTGGTGTGGAGGAGGGGCACTTTAGGAAAGAATTGAAATATATTTTTTATTATAACCTTATTTTCGGCTTACAAAGGTGCAAAACACATTTAATTAGAATATAAGATGATTAATGTTCTAAATATTATAAACCAATAGTTTTTAGAGAAGTTTAGGTCTGAAATGTAACCTTATCTTTTAGTTTTAACCCTTAGTTAACTATTTTAACACTTACCATGTCTTCTTGTATATTCATACTATATGGTTAATATAGATACTATGAAATGAAAATAGGCCCTCAAGTGATTCATTAATTACATTTTATATATTATCAAAGTTATTTGTCAGAATCTTATATTTTTAGGACTATCATATTATTTAATAAAACTGTATTTGTTTTTAAACACATTTATGTAAATATTTTTAGTATTCATCTCATGAATTTTTAAAAATCCATAAAAAATTGATTGTTAAGAAAACAATCATCATTAATTAAAATATACCAAGGCATAATTATCGAAAAAATTATTTTTTGGCATAAAAAGATTCAAAATAAATTTATTTTAATATTTCTAAACTCATTTATTTAAATCATTCATTAATAAGGTAATCACTACATCCTCATTGTGTCATTAATTAATTTATTTATTTGGTTTCTAAAAATTATAAATAAAACACCCTAATGTATTAAATATTATTTTATTTCCAATTACTATTTATATTAGAATTTATCTTATGTATAATCCCATATTTAAATTGTTTTATTAAGAAGATACATGTTTAAATCCTATTTTATTTACATTAAATTAATTGTTATAAAATGTCATTTTCACATCCAAGTGGTTCTATGGGGTCCCAAAATCGACCCAAGGATGCCCATGGTCCGAACTATCTCATCCAATATGGTTAAGTTATGTTTTAGGGAAGTTTAATATTATTATAATATTATTTTTTACTCTTATTTACTAGATTTATCTTTTAACCATCGTAAATAAAATAATTTCTGAAGTTACTATTCATAATGTCCAAAACTAAAAGGTACCTATTTATAAAATTTTAATCATGTGATTCCAAATATGGATTTAATTTTCTCAAATTCAAAACATAGATGATGAACTAAATATTTTAATGGTAATTCTCTTTGTCAAAACCAAAACAGTTGGTTTATAAGAAGTAATAACTATCAAAAGATTGACATGTGTTTTTGTCCAATTTAAAAGTAAAATTACTTAAAATGACCAAAATTGGATTTAATTATAAAAATATAATCCAATTACACATTAAAATAACACAAATTACAATCTAGAAATATAAATTAATTATATGAAAATCCAGTTTTGACTTAAAATGCGTTATTTTTCATTAACCATTAAAAAATGGACTTCATCATAAAATTACCAAAAAAAAATTTCACTCTTCCAAATACTAATTATATTTTTTTCATATTTAACTTATAAAAGTGTCAAAACAAGATTTAAAATTGGATTTCCATCAAAAGGTGGATAAATAACATTTTAAAAAAAAGATTTCATTTGTCTAAAAAATTGATTTTGTTCTCATACCATGTTCTAGAAAATGTGCAAGATGTATTATAATGTTGTATAAAACTCAAAATGTTGTTAATATTAATCCTAACAGATAGTTTATATCCCATAATAATATTTTAATAATTTATCATTATTTAGGGAACCCTAGTATCATGTACAATGCAAGATATCGAGGAAGGTCTATCATGCGTGTAACGAAATCCAAGTCATTGTTGCATGAAGTGAAAGATTTCACTAGTGTTTTATATAACATAATCCCAACATAGTTAATTTATACATTGAAAAAAATTTAAACTCAATTTTTTTGTGAAATAAGTTATATCAAAAGAACTTGAAACTGTGTACAACACAAGCCAAGGATATTGTTTTCTTTATTGCAGGATAATTTAGTTTTGCGTACAACATAAGAATATATGGATTTAATGTACATCATCAACTAAATTAAAATAATATATCTCATAAGATCTCTGGGTGTTGAAATATACCCCCTTGAAATGATTTTTACCTCGAAATTCATCGAGGTTATAAATGGTTTTCTACTTGAAAGTTTCTTCCATGGAAACCCACATCATAAAAAGGGATACTAAAACATAATTTAAAAAAGGAATGTTAGAAACATAACGGTTACCCAATGTAACTCATCACTATGTTTCCACCAAGGAGAACATAGGTGGGATTTGAAAGCAATGATATGGAATAGAAATCTAGCCATAATGTTCTGATGGATAATAATAGAGAATGGTTTAGAGAAAGTTAACTACTAGAAAGCCATAAATCTATGATGATTTAAGGGACCATATGATTAATCGGATTAGAAGGTACTAGGATAAATTTTTTAGTTTTCAAGATCATTTTCATAAAGTTAAAGAATTTTTTCAATGTATAAATACTTACTCTATTTTGGTACAATCTCACCATTGTTCCTGTGTTGAACAATTTCTACTTCATCTCTTATTTAAATAAATGAAGTTGAATTTTTCATTATTTATGTGTTAGAAAATAATGTGATATAAAGATAGGTAATTCCACTTGTCGTAAAAAAAGGTCAATGGAGGTAATAAAATATTCATAAGGCCACATATAGCGAGAAAATACATTAATCTAAGGAAATTCAACTAGAAAATAACTTTTACTAAACATAAATGGATAACATTACAATCCTTCCAAAAACAAAAATTATAAATCATTATAAAGAGGTGAACTATATTGACATAACATTTAAATCCCATGTCTCATAAGTTAGTTCTTGGTAGTCACATTCAAAACATGTGAATACCTTAATCTTGTATTCTCAAGAAACATTGTAATAATATAAATTACCATAAGACCTTAGTGAAAACAAGAAATCTGTCAAAATTAACTCTTTCCACACACCAAAAATTCCTAAAAAACTATAAATTCCTTCCATGATATTCCTTTCTCATTATATTAGTCCTATGGTCATTAATACTATCAAATAACTCATTATCTCATTATCCCATTATTATTTACATATCATTTTTTTCCAAAAAATATTAGAATAACTTTTCATGGTTACCAGTACCATTCCACATGTACATTCAAATACATTAGGAAAAACAATATTGTAACAATCCTTCAATGATTCTTTATTCCATGACATAATAAATTTACTTATAAAACACTATTCTTGATAAACAAGCAATCACTCCAATATCTTCTTAAACCATTGACCGAACATCATCATTTTATTCCTTAACACATATTTCATCTCATATATCATTTGTAGTCTCATCATCATCATCAACATAAATACTACCCACATGACCAAGCTGATTCTCTTATTCAGATTTTCCCTTAGGTAATCTATTTTCATAATGCATTAATATTCTACATTAGTAACATTTAACCATTATTGATGTATTATAAATATCATTATCATTTCCCATTGTGTTAACTGAACCTTTTCTTTTTAAATTACTATCTTTCTGTCCTTATTTTACACACCCTAATATTATTTCATTTCCTTTGAAACATTATCCTTAATGCCTCTTCCCACATTATTTACATGAAGAAAATTTAACTTTCGTTTATCTATGATCACCATGAAACTCCATAATTCTCTTATTATATATGTTAGGAAACTCACCAAAGTTGATATTATTAATCATATTATGAGATTTATAATTACTCATAAGAATGATGTCTCACCTTCCATCTCCCTTTTCATTTCATTTATCATGAAGAATACCATTCCATTGTCCATCATATTATCCATTAACATGAATCTTTCTCTTTCCATCCATTTTCTAAAACCAAAAAATAATAATGTGAGAGGAAAATATCATAACATAATCAAGGGGGAGTACATTCAATCTCTAACATATTTATTTTAATCCTTGCTTATTTATGAACATTACCATAATTCTAGGAGTGAAATATATAGTTATACTTAACCTGAGGTACATCCCTAGTCGTATAATTGAAATATATCTAGGGATATCACTAATTTTTTCACATCGTAGTTTCCAAAGGATAACTAAACCATTGATCTGAAACCAAATCTAACTAACCAACCTTTATGTACAAGGATATTAAATTAATTTTCTCTAATACTTAATAAATTACACAAAATATATTCCCATAGACCATCTTAGTTGAGGGTCTTTGGAATCTTGGAACATAATCTTCTAACTTGGTGAATGATATTCAACATCTCCCACAAAGTTCTTTTCATTTTTGTTCCAACCTAAAACCATTATTTATATCATGGGGAAAAGAAAAAATAAAAAGGGTGAGCTCAAATTCTTAGTAAGGGTAAACATCGAGAACATAAAACAAACCATAAACATTAGAATGTAAAAGGATGAACATAATGTTTAAACATGAAAATATTGAGTCATGCAATAAATCATGGTAATAAATAAGCCGCACATAATAAAGGAAAATTAACCACAATATAATATAATTGATAGGAAAAATTTACTTGTGGAAAACGAATAAGCACATAATGTGATTTTTATAGTTGCCAAGGCATTTATTCCAAGACCATCATAGTAGACAAAGTCCATTACTGAACCAACGTTACATGTCTTTCTAGCCATAAATTACAGAACCAAATTTAATTTCCATTCCACTCATGTCTAACTCATGATATATAAATATTTACCGAATTTATTGGAGAGAGATATAGGTCCCACCCATCTCATAATTAAATCATTCTTACAAGTTCCACAAAAACATAAATCCTTCATCATAGAATAACCCATGAAATAAAATGGGATTATTAAACATCATGTCATTATAATATAATTTAAATAAGAAAAATTTACTTCATAAAAATATTTCCATAATTAAAAAAATCAAATAAAATTAATAATAGGGGTAGAAAAATAACCCTATGCATTCTTAGATGGAAAATAATTTTGATAAAACACATCAACTTAATTACAGGTGAAAATATCATTTTTTTTAAAATGTATTCTCTTATCAAAATGCTATAAATTTTTAAAATAAAATAATTTTGTTGAAAATAAACATGAATCCATATAGATGAAGCTTCATTAAAATAAGGTTTCATGAAACTGTAAAAATTCATTCATTCTGTATAAGTTAAAAAATCATTTTCCTTGTACTTTTTCAAGAAAAGTAAAAAATAACCTCGCATGGAAAACAAAAGAATTACTGCATCCATACTATGTTGTAAAAGTCAAAAAACAGTAAAAATGACTTCATACATTGAAATATATCAAACATTTTTTAAAAATAATTTTAGAAAGCACGATCATGGATGATTAATATACCCCCATTAATTACTTACGTATGAACAATCTCTTATAAAAATAAGAATAAAACATTATCCCTTACCTTGTAATTTTCATTTGTAGAGTGTGTATTAACCTCTTGTATAATTGTTAAATCGTGTTATTAAATTAATTTAGGACCATATCCGTATTTATGATATCATATATGATCCTATTATATCATTTTGTTAATAGTTTTTCAATGTTACAATTTTTTTGTGTGTTAACTTGTTCATTTTCAATTCATGTTTTTCCATGTAAGTTATGATTTTTAGAAATAGGATGTATTTTATTCATTTAATTATGTTCAAAATTATTATTTTAACTCAAAATATAAATTTTATAATCATTCCTTAATAATTAATGTGGAGAATGAATCACACCGCGTAGTGGAGACGGTAGGTCATACGTACGCACGAGTGACAATATCATTATATTGATGGTTAAATGGTATGTAATTTGATGGTATATTAATTATAAAAAATAATTTATCATTTCATATTAAATATTTAAATCTATTATACTCATCATTAAACCAATACTAATAGATTATTTTTTTAATAAAAAATTACACCACAACTTGGAGACGGTAAGATGTATGTACGTACGCGTGGTATTATTGTTATAAATATTATGTGTAAAATGAGGTATAATATTGTCCCATAATTATAATAACATCTAAATATTTAGAATATTATTTATTTATTACTTTAGAATTGAATCATCATAGAAAGTGGAAGTAGAAGATAAAATAAATTGAATTGAATTGGTTAAGCAATTACCTCTTCTTCATTTTTGGATCTCTTCTTAGGGACAATGAGATGGAATATTTGGAAAATGAGGACTTCCAAAAGTTAACTAAGAATGTTTATAGGATAATTATGAAGGATTTTGTCAATATATATTTCTCATGGTTGTGTAAGGAAATGTGGGAGGATATTCCTTTTAGTAGAGAGGAGGAGGGGCACTTTAGGAACGTATTGATATATTATTTTTTTACAAAATTATTTTCAGATTAAAAAGCTCCATAAATAATTTAATTATATGATAAGATGAGTATTGTTCGAGATCCACTAAAATAATAGGATTTAGTGTATCTTAGTTCTGAAATTTAACCATATCTTTTAGCTTTAACCCTTAGATATCTATTTTAACTCTTACCATGTCTTCTTATGTTTTCATACTATATGGTTAATATAGTTAATAAAAAATGACAATATAACTGCATGTGGTTCATTAATGAAATTTTAAACATTATGTAAGTCATTTGGAAGAATATTATAATTATAGTACAATTATATCATTTAATAAAATAGTATCTGTTTTTAAAACTCATTTATGTCAATTTTTATACTATTCATATCATATCTTTAAAAATCTATAACAACTAAATTATTTCGAAAAAATTCATTAATTAAAATAGTACAAGACATACGCATCCAAAAAATTAGTTTATGGCATAAAAAATTTCTAAATAAATTTATATTAATATTTATAATTTCATTTATTTAAATCATTCATTAATTATGTTATCACTAAATCATCATTGTGTCATAAATAAATTTATTTATTTGGTGTCTAAATATTATACATAAAATAACATGATGTAGGAAATATTGTTAGAGATACAATGACTTTTTATAGTATAATTTATCTTATATGTATCCCCATATTAAAATTTTTTTATTATGAAGATAAAAGTTTATGTCTTATTCCTCTTTACTTTAAATTAATTCTTATAAAATGTCATTTTCACATCCAAGTGGTTCAATGGGGAACCAAAATCATCCCAAGGATTCCCATGGTTGAAAATATAAAATAAAATAGGATTTGGAGATGTGTCAGGGCATTTTAGTATTATTATAATATTATTTTTTACCCTTATTTACAAAATTTACCATTTAACCATGTTAAAGAAAATAATTAGAGAAGTCGCTATTGATAATGTCCAAAAATAAATGGTTCCTGTTTAAAATTTTGAACCTTATAATTATAAATATGGAATACATTTATTGAAATTCAAAACACAGAAATTGTTGTAATTAATTTAAATGTAACTCTTGTTTTCAAATCCAAAAAGCATGTTTTGAAAAGTAATAACTATAAAAACATTGACATGTGTTTATGTCCAATTTTGATGTGAAATTAAATCAAATGAAAAAAAATTAGATTAGTTGACAAAAATATGATCTAATTAAACTTAAATGCAATTAACAGTATAATCTATAAAAATAAAGAAATTATATGAAAAGGTAGTTGTGATAGAAAATGTTGTATTTTTCACTATTCATTAAAAATTCTACTTTATCATAAAATTACAAAAAATTCAAAAATAAAGTAAATTCTTATGTCCCAATTACAAATAATAAGTTTTTTCTACCAAATTTAACATATAAAAGTGTCCAAAATATATTTAAATTGGTTGCGCCATCAAATGGTGGTAAACTATATTTTTTTAAGAATAATTTTTTTATCCATAAATTTATTTTTTTCTCATACCATGATCTAGAAAATGTATAAAATGAATTCTAATGTAATATAGTAATAAAAATGTGGTTAATAACATTCATAATGTCTAGTTTATATTCCATAATAATATTTTAATAATATATCGGTGTTTAGTGAATCTCGATATCTCTTAAAACGCTAGATATCGAGGAAGGTTGTTCTTGCGTGTAACGCAAGACAAATAATTGTTTCATGTAGTTCAGTCTTCCTTTAGTGTTGTTTATAACATTGTCCAAACATAGTTCATTTATATATTGAACAGAATCTATACTTAGTGTTGCATGAAATAAATATATCAAAAGAACTTCAAATTGTGTGCAACACAACCGAAGAATATCATTGTGTATTCTGCAATCTAATATGATTTTGTGTATAGAACAAGATAATATTGTTGTAGCTTACATCATCAAATAAATTAAATGAATCTATTTCATAAAATCTTAGGGTGTTATAATGAATAATTTCTATCTTTGGGGGCCCATAATCCCCATGAATCAAATATTGACATCCATGTATAGACCATAGTAGAACATCTCAATATAAGGTCGAAACATGATCCACCATATTCTGATCGAAGAGCTCCCACACACATTAGGGACCAAATCATGGCTTCAATCCAATTCGAACTATTATATGTACCAATAAAACTATCCCAACTAAAGGTATATCTATCATAGTACCGATCACAATAGCATGCATATCTAGCACAAAATCTATCACAACAGCATGAAATCAATAATGATCTCTAAATGGATTGAAAATAATGCATGGAATGGGTTTTCTAACAGTGACTATTTGATTAATGTGATGGAATGTCTTCATATCGTCTGGTTCCAACAAAATAGAACCAAAAAAATATCAATAATAATAGGAAAACACAAGTGTTTCTCCCAATGGTGAAATAGAATCAATTTTAATATCTCCAAATCCAAATATCACAATTCAATTGACATAATATGGGTTTTCCATATACCCAGGGTAACTACCCTTGGGAATAGTTTATTACCAGAATTCATTTCCTTAATATACCTATAAAGTTTTTCCAAATATTAAGACAAACCAAAAAAGGCTCCACTGATAGAACTTTGTAACATCATGAATTCGGATACCACTCAAAGGTTCCCCATACCCAGTTGGACACATAGACTCAACTAAATTTCCCAAAATACGAGAGGCTTCCGAATTTCCATGAGGGACTAGGTGTGATAGTGAGGAAAATATTCCCTCAATGGAAGAGTATAAAACTAAAAAATACATTAATAAACCAATAGAGGAAGTAGTAATACCATACAATAGATGTAAAAAGTTGTATACTACAAATAAAAATAAACAAGTGTCAAATCATACCCAAGATGATGCTGCATGTACATGTTCTCTGAAAACATCCAAAATAGGTAACACTATAGTAGTGCATGATATATGTACCAATGGTATAAAAATATAAAATAATGTAATAACATTCCCATGCCTCGGGTTGGTCCAACACTCTTCTACTCCTAAGTATCATATCATGTAAATAGAGAATGGAACTTTACCATATCAATACCTACAACAATATAATATATTTGGTCCCAGAAACATGACCCAGATAGGGTTTGAGGCTAAATCCTAGTAGGAAACCTCCCACGTTTTGTGCCAATATGTCAGTGAATATTTATAATAGGTAGTGTAAAACTATAAAAGTAGTGATCTAGAAATTAATCAAAAGTAATCATTTATACAAGTTCTAAATTCCATTAAAATTCATTTCATATTCATTAACAATTCAATTTAATTGAATTACATGAGTTTCAATAACTAGATTAATCCCTACATCCCCTGTGTAAAGTAAGCACTAAAAATACCATAGATGGATATCTAAATAATTGTATGTGAATACTGAATCTAAGATTGTTCTTTGGCTTTCCAAACGAGTCATAATTCGTTCCATTTTAATATTCAAATTATAACTTCATCATGACCTTGACATTCCTAATATGGAATACAAGTATCACTCCAAGTGAAATTTACCAACATCGTATGATCACATTCTGGTAATCCTATTATGAACCAGGCATCACTCTAGGTGTTGTATAAGTCAATGTCTATAGAGCATGTATATGGAATCCCTCATTAGATCAATGTTTTATTTATCAAATAGAGAAAATACAATAGAACTAATCCATGGAATCCATCATTACATGATTCTTTCAGCATTTAAATAATACCTCCATGAGCCCGACCACTAAATCTATGGCACACTCACGAATTAACATAATAATAACCTCTTTGAGTCCATTTGAGGAATCTGTCAATGGATCCATGGTTCACCAAAGGGATAATATATAAAAGTCATATGGTCCCATCCATGGAATTATAATCTGAATCCATGGTTCACCCATTGTTATTTACCCTTTAGTGATAACAAGTTAAATTATTCATTTCATTAATCATGAAAATGTCAAAACCCAATGCATCTAATATAAATCTAGAATGAAATGGTATCATAAAGCCTGTGTATCACCCTGATCTTTTATGAGAAATATTATTTTTAATTTCTTTGATGTATTGTGTTATACACTACACCAAGATTAGCTTGCACTATACACAACACCGTTTTATCATGTAGTGTACGAAACACTATTATTGGCTTGTGTTGCTTGCAAGAGTGACCTTCCTCAATAGCATGTGTTGTACGCAATACCGAGTTTCACTAAACAACAATATATTTTTATAATAATATTATAAACTAGTCGTTATGAATATTATTAACCGAATTTTAAATTTTATAACATTATAATTCATCTTTATCATTTTACAGAACAATTTATGAGAAGAAAATCAATTTTTTGTATAAAGGAAATATTTTTCGAAAAGTACATATTTTCCACCTTTTGATGGTGCAGCCACTTTAAATCTAGATTTTGACATGTTTATATGTTCAATTTGACGAAATAAACTTATTTATTTCAATATGGATATAGAAATTAACTTTTGATAATTTCTTAATATTTTTTGTTAACTTTCATATTATGATGAATAGTACAAATACTCTAAATTTTATTTAAAAACAACTTTTTTCATCAAGATAATTTATATGGTTAAATAATAATATTGAATGGTTTAAAAGTATAAATAGAATATATTTTTACCATTTAATATTCTTTATGTCATTATCATTAATTTTACATTTAATTCTTAGGTAAAAACATTTCAATCATTTGCAATATTTTAACTTTTAGAACCATTTTTCTCAACAGTGGTATTAATTTTAAATTAATTAATGCAAATTCTATGTTTTGAATTTGGAAAAATAAATTCCATATTTGGAATTAGTAGTTCCAAATTTTGTTAATAGGCTACTTTTTATTTTTATACATTATGAATAGTAACTATGATAAATTTTATTTACTAATGTTAAAGGTAAATCAGGTAATTATGGGTAAAAATAAGATTATAAAATTACACAAACAGATGCCAAAATTATATTTGATGAATAAAATTCGACCCATATCACCTAAGGGTCAAAATAGATTAATTTCATGGACTTTTGACCATGAAAATGATGTAATTATTATTAAAACCAAAGAATGTGAAAACATGTCACTCTCTTATATCTAATATTTGTAATAATTTTAATTTAGTGATAAAATTCATAAAACATAGAACATAAATAATCTCCACAAATATAATAAAATTATCTGCATCATGTGAATTTACTTATAATTTTTAGGGAATAAATAATTATCATTAATGATGACACAATAGTGATGTATAAATTATATTATTGATTGAAATATCAAATAAATGGTTTTAAAAATATTAAAATAAATATTATATGGACTATTTAATGTTATCCAAGAATTTTCAAGATGAATATTACATGTTAGGGATCTATTAAATATTTTTTTTGAATATATCTTATGTGTGAATTTTATTTAAATTCAAATAATTTAGTAGTGTCAAAATTGACACTATTGATATTTTATAAAAATAACATATTATTAAATTGTTTAAAAATCACAAAAATATTTCAAAATTATAAATTGAAATTTATATGGTCTAAAATTTTATAAATTATCCAATTATAGACAATTCACAAGACATATGTACTTATTTATAATAATTTAAAAATTATATTATTATTACGGAAACTAAAATTAAATAGATTATATAAATAAAAATAAAAAATATAAGGTTTAAAATAAATGTAAATCTTGTAAAAACATTATTGGTTGATTAAATTACAACCCTATATCATATAATATTTGAATTTATTAATTTTTAAAGGTTTTTATTTTGGGTTTGGGTTTATTATAAATTAATATTTTAGAGGTTTCCAAAAGTGCCCCACTTTTCTCATATAAAAGGGCACCTCCTCCCTCTCATATCCACAAAATTTTGAGCCTTCAAGCTCAGAAAAACCCTGTTCATTTCATTACTCCACTTCCCTGGAAACATACTAGAGGTAGTTTGTTTCTTCAAAGACCATATTTAGTTCCCTAAGAGAAGCTTTAGAGGAGGCACGTCGAGGAAGAGGTAATATCATTCACTGATTCGTTCAAATTTATTTCTTCTAATACATCCCGTTATTTAGTTGTTTCATTATAAAGTAATAACATTAATATAACTAATAAACCAATATGTCATTATAAATATTAAAAAACCATATTTCACCTTCTATCCAACCTACAAAAAACAAAATCACCACGCGTGCGTACATACGACTTACCGTCTCAATGTCGTGGTGTAAACTATTTTTTCACCACCACCTTAGTTAGATGGGTATAATGATGGAAATAATGCCTATATATTATTATTATAACCTGATACTCATTCTAAGAAATTATATCATCCACTCCAATCCCATTCAATAATTATGTGAATGATATCTTCACTCGTGCGTACGTATGGATTACCATTTACACGATGTGATGAGGTTTATTTTCCATGTTAACCATTAAAAAATGATTATAAAGTACATATAATAAATAATAATGAAACATGTGACATAATAACGATACTGTATTTATTTAAATGTTATTTACTTCCATTAAATACAATTTATTAAGGAAACGAAAATAGCGTTCATGCGTACGTACGGTCTACCGTCTCCATAAATGGTGTATTTCATTTCATTTATCTATCTATTATATATATATACTGAATATATATGATATATAAATCATTTTTTAAATTCTTTAAGAAATTAAATCATGATATACTTAATAATAATGTCAAGAACAACAAGTCCAAACGCGTACGGTTAATGAAACGATTTTACCCAAAACGCTGCTTTACCATGGAATTGACAAATGAAAGTGTAATATAAAGATGTAAGTGATTCATATATGATATAATAAATATTATTATGGTTCTTTTACAAGTTAATAATATGTTTAAACCCACTATACAGGAGTTTCAGACAAATATGAAAGAAATTTGACCTATAGTAAGGGATACTTATTCCAATCTCATTTTTATCCAGGATAGTTTATTTGTAAGTATTTACTAGGGTTATGTTTATCATCCATATCAATTTTTTCTCAAAATGATTTCATAAAATGGTTAATATTCTTCAATTTATGTTTAAATTCATTTTTACCCTTTTATAAATTTTACCAGAAGGTATGGAAGAAATATTTCTTTTCATTACCATATGAGGTACTTTTTAGCTTTTCCAGCAAAAGTACGAGGAGAATGTTTTTTTAACTTATACGGCATGAACGAATATTTACTGTTTCATAAAACCTTATTTACATGAATCATATTATACAAGATTTCACGATTATTTTCAAGAAAGGTATTTTCTTTTAAAATTTCAAGGCATTTGGAGAAAAGAAAAAGATTTTGAAGATGAAAAGAAATTTTCCTCAAGAATTAATTTCATGTGTTTATTCAAAACTATTTTCCATATATTATTAAATTATTTAATATGGTTATCTTTCAGGTATAATTTTACAGTTATTTACATGGTTTTATTTTGTTTATGATGAAATTATATCCATTATTTTATACGGATTATGTTATGATGGGATGATGTTTATGAAACCCATTTTATTCTTTGGGATATGTTGAATGAATTATGTTTATTTTGTGGCACACATAAGAATGAATTCATTATAATATGGGTGGGACCTATATCTCCCTCTAATGCATTGGGTAATATTTATATCTCATGAGATAAACATGGTTGGAATAACATGTACATATGGTTTATTAATATAGGGTTGGAATGGAAAGTAAACCCGGATTAGTAATGGACTTCCTCCACTATGATGGGCTTGGAAGAAATGCCTTGGATAATATGGAAATCATATCATGAGATTAATGGTTTTACAAAATTACAGGTATTATTTCCATGCTATTTTATCATGATTGATGTTCCATTACGATCTATGCCTTACGTACTGCCATGTTTTATGTCATTGCTCAAGATTTTGATTTTTAGATTTTATGCTCATGTTTTTACATTCAAATATTTATGGATTGTTTGATGTTATTCATGTTTACCCTTACTGAGTATTCGAGCTCACCCTTTTTATGTTTTCATTTCCCCTGGATATAAATAAAGTATTTAAGTAAGAAAACAAAACGGGAAGATCGTTATGGGAGATGTTGAAGATCATTCACCATGATTAGAAGATTATGTTCCATGTTTCCAAAGACAGTAAATTATTATGGACCTTGGGTGTCTATTTTTGTTATGTATTAAGTATTCTGAAAAATTAATGTAATTTCTATGTATGTAAAGCTCTGGGTCTCTATAGTTCGTATAAGAGGAAAGGTTTAGTTAACCTTTGGAAACTAGGATGGGAAAACATTAGTGAGATCCCTAGAGATATTTCTGAGGTATATCTAGGGATGTCCCTATGGTTATGTATAAGTATAGGTTACAGTCCTAGAATTATGATAACGATCATGAATAACCAAGGATTAATCCTATGATGTTAGATATTGAAAGTACTCTCATTGCTTAGGATGTTTTCCTGAAATTATTTTTTCCTCTCACACTTTTTTTGGGTTTTAGATAATGGTTGGAACCCAAAATAACTGTGTTAATGATCAATGCACTGGGCAATACAATGATTGTCCTCCGAAACAACCAATTTTTTTGGGAAATGGAGTGAATAATCTTATTTCTATACTTACACAAGTTATGAATCATTCTGGACATCCAAATGAGCATAGAAGGGAACAATATTCTATTTAGTTATTCATGAGGCAGTATACACATTCTTTTAGTGGTTCTTATGATCCAATTGTTTTTGAAAAATGGATCAGTACCACTGAAAAGATATTTTCCATACATCGTTGTTCGGAACATGAAAAATTCATTCTGACTGTTTACTGTTTAAAAGATGAAGCAGACTAGGGGTGGACTCTAATTAAGAATACAAGGCCCCAAGATGAAACTAAATCCATGGAATGGGACGAGTTCAAGAACATGGTTTTCAATAAGTACTTCTCTCGTATTCATTGAACAAATATAGAAAAGTTGTTCTTTGAGCTTAAGCAAAAGGATGATGAATCTGTTGGTATATATGAGGAAAATTTTCCAAGGCTGGCATGGTATGCATCTGGCTTTATCATCTAACCTGAAAGTAAATTTTATAAATTCTTCAATTTCTTAAAACCAAGTCTTCAAAAGGCATTAGCTATATGAAACATCAGTACCTATTAAGATATTATTTGTTGTGCTATCAAGGTAGAACTAGAAGTTGGTGTTACATTTCCATCTCATGGTTTTGACAAGAAACAAAATATGGATTTCAAGGAAAAATCTCATAACTATGGTGAAAAGAAGGAAAATGTTTCTCTATGCTCAAAGTGTGGAAAAAATCATGGTGGAGATTCTCTTAAAGGGACTAGAAAATGTTTTAAGTGTGGAAAAGAAGGTTATCGAGCAGCTGAGTGTCGAAGTAATGGGAAAAGGTAACTAGTTATATTAATAGAGAAAAGACTACAGAGAAAGCACCACCAACACTTCAGTGCAACAAGTTCAAGGAAATGGGGCATTATGCTAACCAAGGCCCTAATCCAAGGGTTACTGATGATTGGCATCAACATCCTCTTAAAGCAAAGGACAAAGGGAAGTCACATGTGATCACTATTGGTGATGTTGAATATGACAACGAAGTGGTGGAATGATTAAGTGTTTATGTAACGGGATTCCAAAATAGTGTTTTGGAATCTCATTTACAGTATCGTGGAATTTTGAAGTATCTATGTATTGGTCCATTGCGGTTTTCTATAAGAATATGGTACTTGTAATGATGAAAAGTGTTTGAAATATTTTTGGAGGGTAGATGATATGCACATAATTAAGGATTAAGGATAAAATAATATGTTGTATAATGTTAATGAGCTCATGATAGATACAAGGACAAAGTGATATCATGATTTAAGTATATATAAATTTCTGGATTTTCGTATGTGGAAAAAGTTATCTTTTGACAGCATTCATGTTTTCACTAAGGTTCTATGGTAATTAAAGTTTCAAGAATAAATTATTAAGGTATTCACATGTTTTTAATGTGACCAAAAAGATATATGTTATGATATATGGGGGATAAATGATGGTATTCACATGCTTGTTATATGACATTTCTAGTAATCATTTTCTTTATACCATGAGTTTGGGTAGAAGTATTTTCGATAAGCCTAAAGATTGTAATGGATTAATTTAGACATCAGATAGTATTGTTTAAGGATTTAACTTTTTCATATTATGACATGTTATAATAGTATAGTTTTTGAAAAAGGACAACACGTAGGAAGGGAGACAACTAGTCGTGTCGGACAAGGTTGTAGGAATATAACCCACAACTAAACTGCAACAGGCCTTTATCGCCTACCATTGGCCTACAAGAAGTCCCTGGTTAGTAGAAATCAGTTTTATTTTATTTTGTGGTATTATAGATGAAGTATAAGTCCATTTATGGAACCATATACTATTAATACCACCATATATGGACTTATGTATATTTGATAACTTTTTCTAACCTTTTGTTTGAGACAGATGGAATGGCCCATCATTCAATCACATGATCTACTAACCATTCACGAATGACAAATTCATCTTCATTTATTTAGGATATGAAGTGAAAATTGTTCATGGAATGACCAACGATGATATTAAACTGAAATCTAGTAAGTATTTATCCTTATGCAATAATTCATCAACTTTAGGTAAATGATCATGATAACTAAAAACATTGTCCTAGTACCCTCATATTCGATGAATCAGATGGTACCTTAGATCATCAAAAATTTATGGCTTTGTGATTGTTGGATTTTTCATATTCATGTTATCTACCACTCTCCATCATAACTTGATGATTATATTTCTCTTCCATATCAATATTTTCACCTATATTCTCTTATATGGAAACCCAGTGATGAGTTAACTTGGGTAACCGTTACGTTTCTTACGTTAATTTTTAATATTAAGTTTTATTATACCTTTTTAAAATGTGGGTTTCTATAAAATAAACTTTCATGTAGTAAACCATTTAAAACCATGACGAATTTCGAGGGAGAAATTCTTTTAAGGGGGGTTGAATGTAACACCCCGAGATTTTATGAGGAATATTCTTTTTAATTTCATTGATGTCTTGTGTTGTACGCTAGACCATGATTTTATTGCACTATACGCTACACCGTATTATCTTTTAGTATACAGAACACTATTCTTGGCTTGTGTTTCATGAAAGAGTGACCTTATACAACAGTGTGTGTTGTACGCAATACCGAGTTTCACTATACAACGATATATTGTTATAATAATAATATGAACTAGCCTTTATGAATATTATTAACTTAATTTTGAATTATATAACATTATAATTCATCTTAATCATTTTATAGAACAAGTTATGAGAAAAAAATAAATTTTTCGTGTAAAGGAAATATTTTTCCACAAATACCGTTTTGCCACCTTTTAATGGAGTACCCAATTTATATCTAGTTTTTGACAAATTTATAAGTTCAATTTTAAGAAATAAGCTTATTTATTTCAAAAATGATATAAAAATTAACTTTTGATAATTTTTTAATATTTTCCTGTTAACATTCATATTTTGATGAATTGTAAAAATACGCTAAATTTTAATTAAAAACAACTTTTTTCATGAAGATAATTTATATGGTTAAATTATAATATTGAATGGTTTTAAAGTATAAAAAGAATATATTTTTACCATTTAATATTATTTATGACATTATCAATAATTTTTCCTTGAATTCATCGGTAATAACATTTCAATCTTTTGCAATGATTTAACTTTTAGAACCCATTTTCTCAACAGCAGGATTAATTTTAAATTAAATACTACAAATTCTATGTTTTGAATTCTGAAAATTTGATTCCATATTTGGAATAATTAGGTCAAAAGTATGTTAATATGCTACATTTTATTTTTAGACATTATTAATAGTAACTAGAGTAAATTTTATTTACTGCAGTTAAAAGTAAATAAGTTAATTAAGGGTAAAAATAAGATAATAAAATTGCACTAACCCCTTCCAAAATTCCGTTGGATGAATAAAAGTCGTCACATATCACCTAAGGGTCGTAATTGATTCATTTCATGAAGTTTTGACCCTAAAAATGATGTGATTATTATTAAAACCAAAGAATGTGACAGCATGTCACTCTCTTATATCTTATAAGTGTAATAATTTTAATTTAGTGATAAAATTCAAAAAACATAGAACATAAATAGTGTCAATAAATCTAATAAAATTATCTACATCATGTGAATTTAATTATAATTTTTTATGATTAAATAATTATCATTAATGATCACACAATAGTGATGTATAAATTATTTTATTCATTGAATTATGAAATAAATTGTTCTAAAATTATGAAAATAAATATTATATGAACTATTTAATGTGATCCAAGAGTTTTAAAGATGAATATTAAATTTTAGGGATCTATTAAATATATTTTTTAATATATCTTCTATGTGGATTTTATTTAAATTCAACTAATTGAATAGTGTGAAAATTGATACTATTGATATTTTATAAAAATAACAGGTTATTAAATTTTTTAAAAATCACAAAAATATTTAAAAATTATAAATTAAAATTTATATGGTCTCCAGTGTCATAAAGTATCCAAATATAGAAAATTCACAACACATAAGTAATTATTTATAACAATTTAAAAATTATAATATTATTACCGCCAATAAAATTAAATAGATTAAATAAAGATAAATCAAAATGATAAGGTTTAAAATAAACCTAAAACATGTCAAAATTTTCTTGGTTGATGAGATTAAAATACTATCCCATATAGTATTCTAATTGAGTTATTTTTTGAGGTTTTTATGTGGGGTTTGGGTTTACTATAAATTAATACTTCAGAAGTTTCCAAAAGTGCCCCTCTCCTCTCTTATAAAAGGGCACCTCCTCCGTCTCCCCTTCACAACATTTTGAGCCTTCATGGTCGGACAAACCCTGTCCATTTATCTTATCCAAATTTCTATAAACATACTATAGGACTTATTTTTCATCAAATACAAACTTTAGTGCTTTAATAGGAGGTTTAGAGGAGGCGCGTCGAAAAAGAGGTAATATCCTTTACCGATTCATTCAAATTTATTTCTTCTTATACATCCTATTATTTTGTTGATTAATTAGAAATTATTATCCTAAGTATAAATAATATAATGATATGTTATTATAAATATGAAACAACCCTAATTCGCATTATATCCATTCTACGAAAAATGAAATCATCGCCCGTGCGTACGTACGGCTTTTCGTCTCCACACTGTGGTGTAATCTATTTTTCCACCACCACATTACTTGGATGGGTATAATGGTGGAAATAATTACTATATATGATTATAATAACATGATTCTAATTATGACATATTATATCATCCACTCCAATTCCTTTTAATAATTATAAGAATGATATCATCGCTCGTGTGTACGAACAGATAACTGTCTCCACGATGCGATGAGATTCATTATCCATGTTAACCATTAAAGAATGATTATAAAGTATATATAATAAATAATAAAGAAATATATGAAATAATAAATAAACTAGATTTATTTTTATGTTATTTACTTCCATTCAATTCAATTTAATAAGGAAACGAAAATAGTGTTCATGCGTACGTACATTCTACCATCTCCTTGAACGGTGTATTTCATTTAATTTATCTATATATTATATATATATAGTGAATATATATGATATATAAATCATGTTTTACTTTATGGAAGTAATTAAATCAGGATATTATTAATAATAATATCAAAAAGCAACAAGTCCAAACAGATGTGATAAATTAAACAATTTTACCCAAAACTCTACTTTAACATTGAATTGAAAAATGAATGTGTAATATAAAGTCGTAAGTGAATCATATATGATATCATAAATATTATTATGGTTATATTAAAAGTTAATAATATATTTAAACCCACTATACCAGAGACTTGTACACATACAGAAGAAAGTTTACCTATGGTAAGGGATAATTATTAAATCTCATTTTTATCTGGGATTGTTTATTCCTAAGTATTTAATGGGGTTATGTTTATCATCCATGTCTATGTTTTATCAAAATGTTTTCATGAAATTTTTAATATTCTTCCATATAATTTTAATTTTATTTTTACCCTTTTATGACTTTTACCACAAGGTATGGAAGGAATCTTTCTTTTTTACCAAATGAGGTACTTTTTGACTTTTTCGGAAAAAGTACAAGGAAAATGATTTTTTAACTTATACGGCATGAATGAATATTTACAGTTTCATAACACCTCATTTCCATTAAGAATATTCTACATTATTTCATTATTATTTTAAATAAAATTATTTTCTTTTATAATTTCACGACATTTTGGAGAAAAGAAAATGATTTGGAATATGAAAGGATATTTTCCTCAAGAATTCATTTCAAGTGATTATTCAAAACTATTTCCCATCTAAGATTGCATTATTTAATATGGTTATGTTTCATGTGTAATTTTCCTATTATTTACTTCATCTTATTTTGTTTATGAAAAAATTATATCCATTATTGTAAATGGATTATGTAATGATGGGATGATGTTTATGAACCCCATTTTATTCGTTGGGTTATGATGAATGATTTATGTTAATTTTGTGGCATAGATAAGAATGATTTCATTATGAGATGGGTGGTACTTATATCTCCCTATAATGCATTGGGTAAATATTTATATCTCACGAGGTAAACATGGCTGGAATGGTAAGTTAATCTGGTTCAGTAATATAGGGATGGAATGACTAGTAAATATGTTTCAGTAATGGACTTCGTCCACTATGTTAGTCTTGGCAGTAATGCCTTGGCTAATATGGAAATCATATTAGGTGATTAATGATTTTCCACAATCACATGTTTTATTACTATGCTATTTTATCATGATTGATGTTGCATTATGATCTATGCCTTGTGTATATCCATGTTTTATGTCATCGCTCAATATTTTTATGTTTAGATTTTATGCTCATGTTTTTACGTTAAGATGTTTATGGATTATTTTATGTTCTCCATGTTTACCCTTACTGATCATTTGAGCTCAACATTTTTATGTTTTCTTTTCCCTAGGATATAAATAATGGTTTTAGGTATGAAAACAAAAGGGGGAGATCTTTATGGGAGATGTTGAAGATATTTCACCATGATTAGAAGATTAAGATCCATGTTTCCAAAGACACTAAACGATTATGGTCCTTGGGTGTCTATTTTTTTAGGTATTAAGTATTAAACATAAGTAATGTAATGTCCATGTATGTCAAGCTTGGGTCTCTAGAGCATGACCTTTTAAGTACGCACATGGGAACAATTTTCATAACAACCCACACATGTAAATTAAACTATTACATGCTTTTTTCTTTAACAAAATCATGTGGTCAATTCATACAAGAAGCTTATCATGTAATTTTAATTGTCGAGAGTCCTAACAATCAGTAAACTCACATGGGAAATTTCGTTATTGAACCAAATTCATTTTTTAACAACCTAAGGACATGAAATAAAGGGCATGAATCATAAGCATCCTCTACCATATATCCATAAATGGACATCCAAGGGAAACACACCCATGGGGTGGCCCCAAATAAAGGAAAACTACCCTAAACATGCTTAAAATTAGTTATGCAATTTCCTAGAAAACAATAAGAAATATCATGGCAAAAATATCAACCATGGTGACACCCATAAAATGGGACCACCACACTCTGGAATATATAAAAAGCTTCCAATCTAGTGAAAGAAACAAGACCACCTACCTCGTACTCATATGACTCCCCTCATCCATTTTTGGGCTCTAATTTTTTCGTTAGTGGAGTAGATCTTTAAAACATGCATAAAATCCCACGATTCTACAAATAGGTCCAAATATTTATACCATAAGAATGGCTTAAGAGAACTCGAAAACTCACCAAAGGTGTTCTAACGCATTTGATGGCATTTAAATCAGATTTCGGATGACCAATTGGGAGGAAAACCTATCATAGGGTCAACATAGAGCACTACTATTCAAGAAACCAGGTTAGGATTGTCTCCTTATAAAAAAATGAGGCAATTATCAATTTTATCATGGATAAAATGAAAAATACACCGTACTTACTTGAAAAATACACTCTTTGTATATGCCAAAAATTTCCCACTTCTGCAAACATTCCTTACACATTATACCGAGGTTCTTGCAAAAACCATAAATTCAATGGGTAGGGATTTACACAGCATGTAAACCCTATTCAAGTAGTGTAATAGGCCTACAAATAGCACTCAACCTATTGTTCCTCCTCTTTCTTAAGTACAAACTTAAATGAAATGATTCATAATTCAATGGAAGAATCGAGTTCTTACACATAGACTAAGATTCAAGTCGTGATCAAAGATTAGATCACTGCAGCAATATTTGATGAGGTAGAACAGATGTAGGAGACCTCGTATGCCTTCGATAAAGGTAAAATTATTTGTATTAGCTATTGATTCATTCCTTGAAGTTATTATGCTACCGTTGCGACACTGGCCTGCTGCTCGAGAGGTGATCGTGGAGATTCATAATCATCTGTTGCACAATATCAGGAGGAGTTACAAGTTTATGGTGAGCTTATATAGAGTATATGAAGGGAGCAGGAAGATCTCCATCAATAGTAGTAGCAACAACATGGGGAGATGCATCCATGGCACCAGTGGCAACATGAGCAAAAAATGGGGTAAATGTGATGTCTGACACATGGTTTAGGGATAGAGTTCCCTCCACTATCTCCACCAACTCCTCCAACTCCTCTAGAAGACCCCCCCCCCCCCCTTAGTGATGTATTTACTTTTTATGATAAAATATTTGATTGTAATATATTTTTGTAATGTTATATATTTATTTTCTATATAATGCACTTTTTATAATATTACGAATATTATTTATTTATTTTTTATTTATTTTTTTTAATTTTTTATGATGTTATTATTTATTTAATTTTTATATATTATTTATATTTTAATATTTATATTTTATTTTATTATCATTAATATTTTTAAATAGATTAATTTTTTTTATTTTTTTTTATATTTTTTTGAATATTGAGGTTTTTATTATCTAATAATATTTTTATTATTTTATTATTAATACAATGAATTTTTTAATATTATTTTATTACATTTAAAATTCTTATTATTATTATTTATTATTTTATTATTATTTTACTATTATTATTATATTAATATTATTTATATTATTATTGTTACTTTTTTATTAAAATTATTTTATTAATATTATTTTATTAATATTATTTTATTAATATTAATGTTTATAATTATATTTATAATTTAGTATTATTTTATTAAATATTATTTTTATTATTTTTATTTTTATTTTTATTTTTTTATGTTTTTGTGATGGGGCCATCACAACAGGGTTTTTTAAAAACTAAGTGAAACTATTTGCAGTGCCATTTTCTGCAACATGGCATTTGTGACATGACCTCACCCAATTCACTCAATTTACAGTAGTGAAGACTCATAATACTCATTAATAATAATCCTAATGTCTAAGGATCAATACACACATCCTTATATAGGAACATCAAATGACACATATAAATGAGGACATCCTACTAGCGAGTATAGTTCTTAAAGTATCATACACTGGATATTACTGAGGGTGTATACCATGAGAAGGTGCCTCAAAGTATTATGAGTCTCCAGCCCAAATAGTATGGATCATTTATGTCCCTAAAATTATATCATCCAACTATATAACATATATTTAATAATTCAATCATGGAACTTATGGGTTCCCACCATAATGTGGAACTATTATGACCTTTTAATGTGACAACTACTCTTTAGACATTATCACATAGTTTGTTATGGAGAAGAACAATCACGATACGAAAAGTATTTTTAATACTGAAAACTGTGAACTCAATTAATCATAATGTACACAAAAATTAGTTCTCGGGCACCAACACCAACAGATGCGGTCATTTATAAGTGTGGAGAGGGAAACCTTTGAAAAAACATGAAATATTATAATATAATATGTGTCTAACTCATTTCAAATAGTTCCAAAATTACATGATTAAGAATATAATAAAGGCATTGTCTTAATATAATCATCCAGTCAAATTTATATAGTTTTATATATCATTTAAAAACACATATTTTAAATTAACTCATTCATTAACCATTTTTATCCATAACCGCAATTATGAATTTCTCAATCTTATAGGATTATAATTTAATTCATAAGTGAAATATTTTCTTATAAGTGGAAATGAGATGAAATTTTAGACCATTTATCATCCCACATGTCTCCATTAAATATTGTTTTTTATTTTTAAATAATATAACAAAATATTATTTTTCAATAAATGGCATTAATGTCATTTTTAAAACTATTCATTTAAAATGAATTTAGATTCATGAATATTGTAATGGATTTCCAATATAAAATTTTAAAACATAAAAAATAAGTTATATCAATCTCATAAAATCTTTGAAAATAATAATTCATCCATTATATATTACACTTTGTGGTTTTAAAATTATTTACTATAATGTTTTACGGCTTTTGGAAGAAGGTTTTTGTTTTTGTATAGGTATTTAATGTAATTATTCAGTCACAAAATATTAAAATTAAATTATCAATATAAAAATAAACCACCCATATTTCAAATAAAATTTTATAATCTAAACTGAACTCTTTTTAACCTCTTAACAACATTTGAGATATACGAAATAAACGGAAGTGACATTTTGTATTTATTCTTTACATAAAACAATATAAAGTTAATAATAAATGATAAATTGGGAAAAGGTAATTTTCTTGAATTTTGGATGATTAGGAATGAAATATACGAATCCATTTAAATAACATCCTTGATGAATTTTAAGCCTTATCACATTATTTGTTACCATAATTAACCAATTTTTCCATTACCGTGGTGACAAATTATTTTATATAGATACTATTCATAATGATAAAAATGGGACCTATTTACAAAATTTAGACCTAATTTTTCTAAGTATGGATTTTTTAATACAATTTTTATAATTTTTAGGAATTAATTTAAAAATAAACCCATAAAACGCGATGAAAAACAATTCTCTAGAAAATAGTATTTTTAGGTATAAAAATGTTTGTGTATTTAAATTAAGAAAAATGTTGATTCCAATTTCATAAATTGGAATATTTTAAAAAAAAATTGAATAATTAAATTTTAAAACTAATACAAAATAAAATTGGACATTGTAAATTCATAAAAATAAAAGATAGTTTTAAATAAAATTGTATTTATCGGTATTCAAAGAAAAATTACATTTTTCTCTGAATAATACCAAAATATTACTTTAAGATAATTATGATATGATTATTTAAAAATTGATATTAAAATTTTAAAATATTTTTTAAAAAAATTTATGAAAATAGTTATATATATATATATATGAACATAAAATTCAATAAAGACATTTTTGAAGGAAATATTTTTTTATGAATAAAATGACTTAATTGAAAGTTGAGTACATATTTCTTATGAATTAATATATAATTTTTTTTATAAAAACCCATTATACTTATTTGAAATAATGTAGTTCTTCATATTCATACTCGACAACCTAATGACTAGGTGATAATAATTATATTTAATTTAATATTATTTCACAGTTTTTTCACACTCGAGGTTTCATGTGTTGTACACTATCAAATGAAGTGGTATGTATAAAATAAAACATAAACTAAAATTTACGGGTTTTATATTTCCCCCTTAAGAAAATTCGTCCTCAAAATTAAAATATTTTAACTAAATATAATATAGTAACAAAATCAGATATAAATTTACTCATGAACGTTTATTTTTAGGTAATTAACAATAAACTTATTATAAATGTACCCCTATAAGACAAATATTTAAAAATGAGTTCCTAGAAATATACCTTGTTATATGAGTGGAAATTTACATATAATACAAGTTATACGTACCGTCATTTTTCTAGAGTTTTCGAAATTCCATTACTATTTGTATAGAACAAAAATTGAAAATTTTACATACTTGATTTCTTTCAATTATATAACCATCATTTCATCCCTCGATTTGAATAATGATGATCATAATGATTTTTTAATTCCTAAAGTCCAAAAATAAATATTTAGTAAAATACGTGATCTATAAAATGATGAAAATTTATTCTTCATTTATGAAACCAAAATGGTCAACACTGACTAAAATAATAAACAATATGAATAAAAATTCATATGAGGACATTCTACATTAATAACCAAATCCTCAACAAATACACCCAGTGGTTAACCTAAATTATTCCATAAATTACTATCCTCAAAACTATTCAAGATTATTCCTAACCAAGATAAAAAACCAAAATGTAAAAATATTTTATTATATATTCTTTCGAGGTAAATTTATCATTCATATCCAAGAAATATTATTCACTCATAAATTCATATACAAAAAATATAAATATTCCCTACCATAAAATCTACAAAATTCCATAATATTTCCAATAAATTTACTAACTCGCCATTAAGATATAATAAAATAATATATCCTTCAAAAGGATCAGTAAACCTTTATTCTTCAAATAAAATTCTAGAATATCCAAAAATATTTCAATTCATCTTAATCATATAATTATCCAAAATAGTTAAAATGTTTAAAAATAAAATAAATCACTTCATCACCTAATAAATTTTTAACATCATGGTTATCTAAATAATAAATCATATGTTTATATAATATGATATCACAATTATCTTAATTACCCATATTAACATTATATATCATGTTAAACCAAATGTTTTTTATGACCTTTTTACATATGTCAAAAAAAATAAAATAATTCTTCCTCAAATAACATTTTTAGTAAAAAAATTACTTTCCAAAGGCTTTAAACAATAATGGCTTGAATTAATTCTTTT
This sequence comes from Viscum album, assembly GCA_963277665.1. Taxonomy (NCBI): domain Eukaryota; kingdom Viridiplantae; phylum Streptophyta; class Magnoliopsida; order Santalales; family Viscaceae; genus Viscum; species Viscum album. Next base: position 809,059,714 of record OY728122.1, on the reverse strand, counting down.
TATTTATTTTTGTATAATTCCCCTTTCAGGGGTTGAAGGGTAACCCTTACATGACCCGTAGGTCCAAGGAATAAGGCTCATTCATGACCCCTAACACACATGAAACAAACCCTCCCCAACATCTACATCTTAAAAGTTACTACCTACCCACCTTGAATGGCTGATCTGGTAGCATTGACTCATGCAGAGTTTCACGGTACCTGGTCTTGAGGCCAGTTGTCATATCCTCTCATTATTCTAATCTGGTTAGCTCTGCACTATTTTTTTCTATATTTTTCTAGGAATCCTTTTATAGGCATCCTCCTTTGTAGTCTACCCGAGTTGCACCTCAGTCTTTTCTGTAGCCTGAAGGCCATTGGGTGCCTAAAGGTCATTGGTGGATCGATGTCCCAGAGACCCGTAGGCCTAAACAAATGGCCCGATGGCCCAAATCAGTCGAATAGTACCAACTACTACAGTATCTAAGAGTACCCACTACAGTACTTATACAATAACATTTGAATTCACCCCCACCCAAATGTGATCCTGAGAATCTTAAAAAAGGGATTTATTCCAATAAATTTCCTAAAAAATGTCATTACGAATTTTAAACATTCATCACATAAAACCTAAAAAGGGTTATCTAGGACATTAATCTTATATTAAACCTTATAATTATCAATTCATGACTCTTACGGTTTATCCCATATAATCATGAAATATAATTGGTTCCATAAGTTCTACCCAATCTTTCAGCATAATATTCCATAATGAAAAATGAGAATTAATCCAAGAATATTCCATGAGAGTGTAAGAAAATTTTCTTAGTAACATCCCATTCAATGAACATCAGAATGATGGATGAGATATACATGACCAACTCTTTTTATGATTATTACCCATATAGGAATTTTTATCAAAACCACATCCACTTACACTATCCCGATAAGAATATATTTCTAGGAAAAATAGATAATCATTATCTTACCAAAAAATTTATGATATTATTATACAATTAGACATATCCTCACGGGATTTCATTGGGTTATGTTCCCTAATATATATTTTTCCTAAATCTAGTACCCGTGGTTTTTACTAAACTTACACTAATATTAATTATTACATCCCAAAACCCATACACCAAAATTAGGTGAAAACGTTATTATATTGGCATAAGATATAAGAAATATTACCTTTAATTACTAATCATTTTAGTAGTCTTTAATAACCAAATATATACATGCATCCAACTTAAATTTTATATATAACATAAAACATAGTGAAAATAAATATTTTGTATGATAAACTTCATTCAATGAATAATTATTCATATCCTATGGAAAGTAAAGAAATATATAGTTGGAATGAAATTCATATTAAGGGTTAAGTTTAATAAAATATATAATGATTAAATATGTAAAAATCAATATTTCAAGGTAAATAACCAAAAACACTTTCCAATTAATTAATAACAATAGCACGATAACCATCCATGGATAATATCAATGTAATAATCTCATGGATAGAAATAAATGAATTCTCAATGATGGAAATGAATAATATAGGTTGTTATGATATCAAATATCTTGATATAATTATTCATAAGGACATGGGAAAAGATAGTTTAAACTATGTATTGGTATACCCAAAAAAATTATATGACAGGTTAGCTAACTGGTTTATCTCATTAAGCATGTCAATGCATCGAGGGGGTATGTAATTTTGGGCCTCACCCATAACTACACATCCAATTCATTCCTCAAATATTGAATGGTAAATTTATTTAATAAACAATAAACATTATCAAAAAAATATCTATATTGAGTAAATATTATAAAATACCCATATATTCATAGTCAATAAAAAACATTCATAGTAAAACGTCATATGAAGAACTAGTATATAGTTTTGGAAACAAACATATTGATGATAAATATTATATAGATAAGTCTCATAAAATATTATCATATGAAACTAAATATTTTAAAATAATGTTAAAAATCATAAAATTATTGAAGTGGTGATTGATGAGTTATAATTCATCAGAAAAGTGTATTTTTAGTAAAATCAAATCTTTTAGAGAATAGAAGAAAATATAAGCAAAAAATTTTAAAAAAAATGTTAAATAATTATCTTTCTAAAACCACAGAAAACATATACAATAAATAAGTATTATAAAATTTTTATGATATTGGGAAAATCTTCTAACCTTCTATAAATTAGAAAAACAACCATTTTGACTTTTTATAAAGATTTTTTAAAATGAACCTTTCAAAAAACATTCAAATGGATGCTTTAATTCCTTTTCCAAATTTTAGGACAATAGAAAATATCCTTAATAAATCACTTGATTAAATAAAAAGGAATATTATTATAAAATAGAAAAAATATGGGCATTGAAGAAAAATATACCCACTAATAAAGAGAAAAAATCAACTTGTGTTTAAAAAAATTATTTTATTAATCCATTAACAAAGAGAGTAAAAGTTTAATGAAGGAAATAAAAAACATAAATTAATTGAGGATAACAATATAGATAGTGTTTATTAAGGATATAATATAATATTATTTAAAAGAAAAATACAAGCAATCCCAAATATTAAAATTTTCAAAGAAATCCTATCCTCTTTTGTAACATTAAAATTGGAACCCCTAGAAAGATTAAAATTGAATTTAAAATTTAATCACCATGAATTAATAAATATTATTGGTAAATAAATTAATGGGGGAACATATAAGCAACGTAAAATAAAAAGGATGGATAATACCAAATATGTCTCAATGGAGTGAAAACTAACACAAAATTCCTTACCAAGATCCTAACATTGAAGGAAGAATTAATCAATGAAGTGATTATGTATGACAAATTTGGATCCACATAATTAAAGTGGAAATAAACATAAAATAATTAGATGTAATTAGGCACATAACCTTGGTATAACGTATGAAATGATGAAGTAATATAATTCGATGGATGGAAATTGATTTAAGATTACCCTTATCTCGTTCTTCCACTTAGATGAAATTTATTTAACCTCATGTATAATAAATTTTGATTTTTTATAATTATATAACAGAACTGTATTCATGTCTCTAAAATAATTTTTGATCAATTAATAATTTATTATCACTTGATTGATCAAAATCTTTCTTTAGTATCATTGTTTTGTGTATTAAATGCTTTATTTTTTCAAATATGTTTCACCATGGATGTTCCATTTCTTGTGTGTAGGTTATAGTTTCATTATAAAAAAAATTATAAAAAAATTATAAAAGTAATATTTATTCATTTGATACATTTTTATAATCATTCATGAAAGGATGACATGGAAAATAAATCACATCACTTTTTTAGAGATTGTGGGTCATACGTATGCATGAGCGTCATTATAATTTTTTAATTAGTTAAATGGTAAAGAAGTTAATGATAAATTAAATTTAATGAACCATAATTTTTTATTAGTGTCATAGGTGTTTATTCGATATATAAGTATGACTATACATGTGATTTAGTGATGGAAAACAAATTACATCTGTTCATGAGGTGGTAGTCTATCGTACACACGATCGATAGTTTTGCTTCTCATTTGATGAAGGACGTAATGGATAAATATTATTTCAAAAAAAATAACATATAAGTATACAGAATATATATTTTTTATTATATTGTAGTTTTTTTTACATGATTTATAGTGGTAAAATAACAAGTAATATTGAAATCACATGGTTAAGATCATTACCTTCTCTTAGAGAACCCTCCTTTGGATCTCTTCTTAAAGACCGTAGAGTCACTATTTTGGTAAGACCAGAGTGACTGGAACATGGATAAAAATGTTGGTGATAAAATGTTTAGGTATTAAATGAGTTTAATGGATCATGTGGTGTGAATAATTGACAGGACGATGTTCCCTTATATATATAAAGTGATTGGTACTTTGGGAAATATTAGATATATTATTATATAATATATGTCTAACTCAAATAAAATGGTTCCAAAATGACATAGATTAAAATATATAGAGAAAATGTTCTTAATATAATAATATAATAAAATTTATATATGTTTAGATATCATTTTAAACCTTATCCTTTGGATTATTCCCTTCATAAACCATTTTTAACCATAACTGTAGTAACGACTTGTTCAATCATAAAGGGTTATAATTTAAAATATAAGACCAAAATTGGCCCATAAATGGCCATGTTACGAGATTTTAGACCATATATCATTAAAATATTCCAATTTATATATTTTTATGATTTTTACATAATTAAATAAAATATTATTTTTCATAAAATATCATTAATGTCTTTTTTGACACTATTTAATTAATTTGACCTTAATGGAACCAATATAGTAATATAATTTGAATAAAAACATTTACAACATTATTAGTTTTTTATATTTATTAAAAATATTCATCTAACCAAATAATTCACTGAAATTATATTACTTTAAATTTTTTTAAAATCATTTACTTTATTTTTTACTACTTACACAAGCTGTTTTTCGGCATTGTGTAAGTATTTAAGTTAGTTATTTATTAAATAATAATTAATAATAATTTAAAATCATAAAAAATTATCTAATATTTAAAATAACCTTTTATAATTAAAAATGTAATTGTTTATCCCTATCACTACATGTTTGAAATACTAATGTAATGAAAGTGGCATTTTGTATTTAGTATCTACTTAAAATAATATAAAGGTCATAATCCAATATAAATAGAAAAATGTAAAATTTTCTAGTTCTGGATGAATAAAGATGAAATATACTAATTAAATTAAATAAATTTATGTTTTGAGTGAATTTAACGCCTTATCCCTTTAGATTTAACCTTAATTAATCCATTTTAACTTTTCTATGGAAAAAATTTATTATTGTTACTATTTCAAATAATAAAAAATATAAAGGAAATAATTTCCTAATTATAATCTCTTGATTCAAAAAATGGAATCCATTTTATCAAATAATGTTCCTATGAGTTTCAAATAAAATTTAATATAAAACTAAAATATTTTAAAAAAATTATTCTCTCAAAAAATGTATTTTTAGGTGTAAAAATATTTCTATATTAAAATTAAGAATAATATCATTTAAAATAACATTAATTGGATTATTTTTAATATAATTTAATGAATAAAATTTTAAAAAAAATTTCAAATAAAAAGGTGCATATTAAATTCATAAAAAGAAAGGTTAGACTTCCATAAAATCGGTATTTTTCATAATTCACTGAAAAATCACACTTTTTATAAATGTATAGATATTTTACCCTAACATATTTTTAATCTGATTATTTAAAAATAAATATTCCATTTTTAATATAATATTTATAAATATTGAAGAAATTAACTATAATATCTGTGCACAAAATAAAATAAAAAATATTTTTGGAAAAAATGTATTTAAGAATCATAAAATAACTATTAATTATTATTTACATATTATATATGATTTGATAAATAAATTTGCATTATAAAAAACCATTATAAATATATTTCATACTTTTCTTATTCCTTTTCAAACCTACAAACCCAATGAATCTATTATAACAATTCTATTTAATTAACATTTTTTCACATTATGTTTAAGATTAGTGTTCTATCTGGTGTATCCTATCGAACATAGTTTTATTTAGAAATGAAAATATAAAATAAATTATTCTACTATTGCATATACGAACAAGTTATATCATGGGTCAGGTAGGATATTTATTGCTCCTGATTTGGGACTATTTAGAGGAAATATGGTATAATATCTCTTTGGTTGTGAATTTTCATGTATGTGTGTGCATGGTATGGATGACCTTTGTCATGTGTGTTATTATCAATGAATATGTATATGACAAAATTTCAAATCTATATTATATTATTCACTATTATTTTATATCAATCTTTAGCTAACATTTTTTTTGTATTTCTGTGCGTGGAAATTCATAGAGATTTCCTATTGAGTCGATATGATCACACATACATATGAATCATAGTGAATATGAAAACACTTCTTATCATGATATAGATAATGGTAATGTCTCGTACATTACTATTAGAGATCATTCATGTAGTATTCTTATCATTTTGGTGTTGAATCATGGATATTTCATTCGGTGAAATTTTCAATAGTTCCACATTGATGAATTCATTTCCCTTAGTTTCTTTAGACATTTATTATTATAGAATATTTGGTGTCTATTTTACTCTTAAAAATCTAATTGTAGTTTTAGTTTCTAGTTTCATTGGATTTCAATCATTTTTTTATCATGGAACATGATCATATATTTGTTTATTTCTTTCTATGAATGTTTTTTATATATGTAAGGTAAAATCATCCACCCATGGTTTCATCAATTACATAGAATTTATTTTTATCCTTTGGTGTCTGGGGATGTAAACTAAGGCTATTGGAACCCTGGTCCTTCCCAATGCAATGATATGGGTTGAGGTGTTATAATTGGTATCATTTGGGTATGGTCTATTAGTCATGAATTGTAGCTGTAGAGCTAGGATGAGTCATCTTTTGAAACATATGTATAATAATAAATTTCTAACCTATTTATAAAATAATTCACATTACTAGGATAGTTTGGGTACATTATCATTGTCAAATACATTTAGGAAATGTCATCAACCCATTATTGCGGGTTTAACTGATGACTGTTTAGTATCTTGCATTAGTGTTAGACTTCCAACTTAGACTAAATCATTGAACTGCTATTTTTGGATATTGTGTGATATTATTTGATATATTTTATATGATATGGGATTAATGTATTCAGTTGGGTTTGAGTTGTGATTTTTCCATCACTATTGAAATGTGTTTCCTGGTAGGAGACTTAGAAACCATAGAGAGGACATAGTTCTGAACATGGTTCCATATATGGTACCACAAATGAATCAGTAACTTGTTTGAAGCATTTCGGAGGATTTACAAGTTATATAACAAGCAAATAGACATGGGGAACCACACCATGTTTATATCATGAAGGAATTACAAAGTTAGAACCCATAAATAATTCAGGGCAACTTGGGACCTAAAAAAAGAGACACAACACAAAAAAATGAGAAAAATCATTAATTTATTGGGATAACCAACATAAATTAATTTGAATCTAGGTGTGTACATCCTCAAGCACCTAGTATAATAATGGTGGTAAATTTCCATCTAAGATTACATCGATAAAATTCTTACTAGGGGATCTATTTAATTATCCTAAAATCCTACCCACATACGTTTAAAGAATCATTTTCCATTTTTTTATTCTAGATGAAGTAAGAAAAACCTTTTTTTATGGAGTAAGGATCTTTGTTTATATACCCTTCCCACTTTTCATCAGAAGTGGTAGTTAGTGACTTGCTCTATGCATGTATGTTCGATGTAGGTATACAATATACCATTAACTATAGATTTTTGATGTTATGCAATGAAAATTAAATGAACATAGTGTAAATGGTTATTGTGATAGAGAAATACATCACTGGGATCTTTAATAGAGGGAACTAGTTTAAATTCCATGACACTGGTTGAAACTGAATTATGAGGAACAAGAAAAAAAGTGATAATTATTCCTAGGATAGTAGATCACCAGAGAACAAATCCATCATATCGGTTTATTTTCCTCTTCATCATAGTAACCAAACTAGTTATATCAAATGTGTGTCTTTGGAACATATTATAAGGTAATGATTAACACTACCTCAATGCTATCATGATTGTTGTATGAAGTGGAATATGAAGAGAAATTTCTCAAGTCATATAAATTCAGGTAGGTGAGATGGATATAACCGATATTTAGATTCTCATAGTCCACCAGGAGGATCTCTTAAAAATAGTTATCATCCTCATAATTGATGTAGTTAGGGGACTTCAGTAAATAACAAGAAACATCATCAATATATTACTCAATAGGGGAGAAATAATTATTTGTGAGAGTTAATAAATAACTTTTTAGAGTTTGGAAGAGTATTCCAAATGATAATGAATTTCCCTCAATGGTTTAAGGTACTATTCTCCTTGATTCTAAATTTATTCTTATTTTTTTACACCAGTTTTCCCCATTAGTTTATTACGTATGGGGTGGTGAAACAATTGCTTTTATCTATGTAAGTGATGCCCCACCGTATGATAATTAGAAAATTTCTAGAGCGATGCGAGTGAAAAGGATTTAAATATATGGTATGTTATAACACCATTGAATCTATACACTTTTTGTGGGACCTTATTATCTTGGTCATGGACATATTCAGTCTCCCCTTGGATATTAATTTTCTAGTAGAATTCAGGCCTCATATTGACTACTACATACAGTATGTGAACTACACATATCTTTAAATAGTTTATCTGTTATTCAATGGAAAATTACACGTGAATGTTGTAAGAGAAATTACTATAGAAATACTGGTTATAAATATATCATAACAATTAACAATGATCACCTTGGGGTATGTTGATGTATCTGAATGTAGATATTTTACTTCCATATTATATCAATACCCTATACTCTTTTCAGATAACATATCTGATCTACCACAAGAAAGGTAAGTGGAAAATACTTTCCAAATTCTCCCAAAAAACAAAACATATATTCACTTCCATCAAATATAATGACACCAAAAAAATTTCATGAGTTTATATTCTAACCCTAATAGTGATAAATCAAGGGTTTTATAATAGCAATTACATCTCCTTGGTCCACTATGATTCCATTTTCCATGAATTCGGATAGAACACTTAGACTTCATGTTTACTTTAATAAGTTGAATCAAATTAAAAAAATATAATAAATACCATTTTCAGTGAATAGATGATATTTTTGATAAGTTGAAGGGATCCAAGTGGTTTTACAACATTGATCGCCAATCATGGTACCACCAATTCTAGGTTTGGAAAGAGGATATTATGAAGATTATATTTGGAAGTTTCTACCACCAATTTCAATACCTGCTGATTCCATTTGATATCACTAATTCACCTTAGTATTCCTATATTAAAATAATCAGACCATTTATAGATATTAGAATTATTTCATTATAGTATCCTTTGTTGAAAAAATTTTATATTCTCTCACAAAAGATGATCGTGAATGGAACTTAGATACGATGTTGAGTACATTGTGGGACCATCATATTTATGAAAAATTCTCAATGGGTGACTTATAGATACAAAAATTTCACTTCCATGGGATTATAATCTCTAAGAAGACATCATGATTATACTAGATAAAATTTAATCCATTATTTATTATAAATTACCTATGGACATCTTCAAAATATAAAACTTCCTTGGAATAACATGGTATTATAATCACTTTGTATGTGACTTTCCTTGTCTCACATATCCCCTGACCATGTTGACAATTAAGTCCATTCCATTCTACTAGAGTAGTAATTAAAAGATATATTTCAAATAACTCAAGGCAAGGTTCACTTTGGAATCCATCTGTATCTTATCAAAAATAAGTGTTGGATATGATGTCTTCTGTAATGCATCCTGATCAGGATTGGGTTATGTTCTCATGTAAGGAGTTCAGTTCATATCTTATCACTCAAAAAATTGAGGATGCATGACAAGAACTATCTAATTCACTATATGGAAAAAGTTCTTGTTTTCCATGACAAAAATCATGGACCCATAATCACATTGGTGAAAATTTCAGAGTTCTCAGAGATAAAAAACTCATGAAACTCATCTTTTCACTATGGGACTTAAATATAAAATAATTATTCCAGAAGGAATATCTTCTAATGTATGTTTTTGACATAGTCTATAAACCTAGGAAAAAATTCAATTGCTAATGAACTAAGTCATAACTAATATATTCATGTGTTTCAAGAGGCCCGAAACCAATAGAAATTGTAAGTACTGATTGCTAATATGAACATCAAATTTTCCCAAAATGATGAATTTACTGTTTCATTTTTTATTTCCCTTATTCATGACATGGTTGAACTACTCAAATAGACTCAGTAGACAACCCCTAATTTTCTTATGATGTGGTTCGACCACTATATTTGGGAGACCATTATTAGTTGTATAGAAGAAAAAATTTCTATATTATGATTCCAATATTATGTTTTAGTTCCTCCATCTTTATAAGAGAAACACCTTCATGCTTATCATCATATAAATTAGGAAATCCTCTTAGATACATAGAAACAATGTGGGAAAATGAAAATAACTTATAGTGGTTTTTTAAGAATACAAAGGTAGCTAAATATGATTTGAGATTTCTTAGTTATGAATAGGTATATCCAGAACATAAATTTCAGGGAAATATGTTTCAATCATTGATCATACCTATATAAAATTGGGATAATATTACTATAATTTTCATCAAAATTATACCATGAATGATTCAAAATAATTAATTCATTTGGTTTATATTGAACCAACTCACATGGTCAACACACATCATTCCTATGTGAGAGATAAGAATAGTAGGCAAATTGGAAAAGTTCTATATTAGGGATGTTGTCAAATTTCATGGGGTACCAATCTCCATTGAATCCAACCAAAACTCAAGAATCACTGCATTGTTTTAGTGGTATATACAATAGTCCAATGGAACCATGTTAACTATGAGCACAACCTATCATCCTCATACTGAGATCCAGTCAGACTTTTCAATTTAGACATTATGGGGAATGATCAGAGCTTGTGTGATGTAATTTAGTGGTTCATGGGATATTTATTTAAATTTAGTAGAGTTTACCTATAAAAATTGTTATTAATACATGACACATATGGTCTTGTATGAGTCATTTTATGGATTTCCACATTGTTCTCAACTTTTTTGGGTCATGATTAGGTAAAATTAACAAATTGGACCAAGTCTGGTGTGTGAGACAACAATAAAGATATATATGATGAAGAAAAAATAATGATATCCCCATTCCATAAGAAATCCTATGTGAATCATCATCATCATCAGACATTGTATTTTTAAGTGTCTCATCTGGTGTTATTGAATATTTTTATAAGGTTGTGGCATGGGAATTTGGGTAAAAAAATGGATTTTTTTCCTTCATGTATTGGAACATTTTTAATTCTTAAAAGGATAGGAAAATTTTCCTATGATCTATATCTACCACCAATATATAATTTTGATTATATTTTTTAAATTGTTTCAAACATTAACATGCACCACTCTGGTCCTAACAACGTGATTAGTTTTTATCATATGGATTTGGGGCTTGTTGGGACAATTATTCACACCCCAATTTACATCATTTATATGTAAGATAAAGTCTTTTGTGGCCAATAGATATATTTAGTGTGAATATTATGTCAACATGTTTGAATGTAAAAAATAGACATGATAACGGTAGAATCAAATGATATATAAATAGTAAATAGTTTTTTTAATCACTCACATCTTCAAGATTTATTGGGATGGAAAGCCCAATGGTGGGGATAATGTGACACCAAAAATTTTAGGTATTCAACTGTTTAATGTTCTTTTTTCTTTTAAGTTACAGAATTAAGGGGTTAGATTGTAGGAAGTGTTCGGATGAAGATGTTGAATGGGAGCTAGAAACTAGTTGTACGAGTCAGTTCATGGTATGAATGAATATTCATGAAATGAATGAATTTTGGTCATCTCTCACAAATAATTAATTTAAGTTCATTCATAATTTAAATTATGTTGGCGGTATTTATGGGTTCATGTTGATGAAAATTTGAGGCCACTTGTTTTTATGAATCAGTCGTAATTGAATAATTTAAGGTGTGAATTCCACTTTCACATCATGAATTATGTCATTTCAAGAAAGTATATTAATTCCATCACCCCAGTGGAACTTTTTACTCTTCTACATGTACCATCAAATCCCAATTTTAATCTAGGTTACTTGGTGATCTTATCCGTTTTGGATAGAGATTTCAAACTCCTTGACAGTTTGACCAAGGCAATCTATGGTAGGAATTTTGGTCTTATTCACCTTTTTAATCTCACTTTTTTCATTTCAATGAAACCCTAGACCAATTAAATCATGTTTGGATCTATGTTTTATGTTTCATTTTGATAGAAATTATTGCGTATTATTTGAATGAACTAAAAGGGGAGCCAAGATCTATGAATCATGGAATGGTTTTTTTATCTAATGATCTTGAGGTAGGTGGATTCTCCCCCTCCCCACACTACCAAGAATGTGAAGGCTTGGTTTACAAAAACAATTACTATGTTTTCTTGATAAAAACACATGATGATTATTCTCTTTTATTCTCTTTGAAACTATGGGTTATAGGCATCGACCGCAAATTTTTTGATGAAATTATTAAATGATAAATCACTTTCAAAGAACTATACTAGGTACAAGAACATGTTATGACATGATTATAATGTTTTTATGTACATATTAGAGAATATTTGGATTTAAACATTTCTATCATGCTGATTTGGTGTTACTATATAATATACAACCAAGAGACTGCTTCGGTATGTGGGGTTGACTACCCCTCATGTGTTAGGATTTTCTAGTGGTCATTTGGGATGAGATCCCATTGGTTTGGAATTTTCATTTTTGTTCTCATGAGTGGCATGGGTGACCTTCCTGTTGTGAGCTCTTATCACTTCTTACATATATATACAACATGAACAAATATTTTAAATTACTGAGTGATTTTTTATACCATTAAAATATAACCTTTCTGGTTCTTGTGGCATGTGTGAAATTATTGGATAATTCCTACTCAATTGATATACTCATCCACTAGATATACATCCTAGTGCATATGAAGACATTATTTTCCATGATACAGGTAATGGAAAGGTATCATACTTTAAGAGTGGAGCAAGATGTTGTAGCAATCTTATCATTTGGGTGTTGGATATTAAATATGACTTGCATTGGAGTTGTTTATAGTGACACATCAGTGACATGATTTCACTTAGTTCCTTATAGATTTTTGTTGTATTAGGATACATGGTTCACTATTGTGACTATGACTCTGAGTTTTTTTAAATTTATTTTGTTTTATACTGGGTTTTATATCAATCATCAAGTTAATTTTGTTTTTTAATTATTCTATTATATTTTTTTATTTATGTATGTTAAAATTACCCACATAGTTTAGTCAAGCCAATGTTATTTATTTCAAGAGATTGGTGTTTTGGGGATACCACCAATGGTTACTATCATGTCTTTCCATCCTAATCCAATGGGTGGATTTTGTGAGTTATAGAGAACGTAATTGGAAAATGACTCTGGATAAACTTGGTCAAAGTTAATGGGTTATATGTTCATGTAGTTAAATGATGTTTTATGTAAAATTTATATATGATCAAATGAATGTTTCATTGGAGAATATATATGAGGATTCAATTTTCATATTCATGTTATCATTTAATATGATTTTATAGAATATTATAATAACCATTTTATTTTAGAATTTAGAAATAGGATAATAAAAATAATTTTGTGAAATTTGTATCATTATAAACTCAAAAGACTTATAGACAGATGAGGAGGCATTTTTGGAACAAAATGTTTAGAATCTCAGTAACTTATAATTATTAGGAAAAATATCTGTTTATTATCCTACCTATAATGGTTAGATTGAAATCATATGAAAAATTATATATTTTTTCTTGTCTATCTTATAGATACCCATAGCTATTTTCATTATTGAATAATAATTAAAATTATGAGGACACAATTAATTTAATGGATATAATGCAATGCCCTAAGATTTTAGTATATAATACCCATTAAACAAATATAATGTTGAATAGATTATATCACACATGACATAGAAATAAAATAATCCATCACATATTATATGAACATTATTATCCAAATTATAAGAATAATAAATCCTATAGTGAATAAAAATATAGTATTCATTTAAAAATTCTTAAATTTGGTGGATAAATAATTAAAACTATTTAATGTTAAAGATTTTTCTTTTCAGAAAACTATTGTTTTAAAGTGTCATGTCTTTAATCCTAAAAAAATAAATTAATAAATTTTAAATTATTATTATGATAATATATAATATTTCAATTTATGACCTTATATACTATAATTTATTAGTAATTTATATGAAACAGTATTGTGAACACTTAAAGTCTAAACTTTCATTTTTTAATAAAAGATGGTTCTCTTTAAATTTTTTATTTTCAATTAAAAAGTATATTATTGAAATTTTAAAATTTAATTTGACAAAATTAACATAATATTTTGATTTATCATAATATTATTTTATTATGATGAATTTTTGGTATTTTTCTAAAATAGTTGATGATTAGCTAAATAATGAAAAATATAGTTTCTACCAATACCTCATATCTTATGAATTTATAATTATATAAATAAGACATAAAAGCTTATTAAACATATTTATTGATCAAAGATGAATTTTAAAATAAAAATTATACATTTGAAAATTTTATGATTAATTTACAAAAAAATATTTTACATTTTCAACCCAAGTGATGTTGTTTTTCTAAAAATACTTTTATACATTATATATTTATTATTTTGAAATTATTTTAATCGATTTTAGAAATTTAATTTTATGAAAATTGTTTTATTTTTTGAATTGGAACATTCATATTATCTAATAAGATTAATTTTAGTTTTAGTAATAAAAATAATTTTCCATGGTTAAAAGATTTATTGTTGAAAAAGTATATTATTGGTAAAAAGTTAATATCAAGTATAAAAGCCCAAATATTACTTAAATAATGTATATAAAAGAGTTTTTGAGAGTAGTTTTGACCCATAATCATCTTTAATACATTATTATCCACACTTAAATATACTTTCCTTGAATAAGGATTTATCATTTTATATTATTACAAAACCATCACTATCCTCGCATATAAAAGGATACTTCTACCACCCCTTTTACAAACCCTCTAAAATTAGAATTCCTCTTGAATATATTCCCCATTCACCTCTCTTAGACCCCTAACCTATTTTTTAGCCCATTTATCTAATGAATGTTCCTAAATTCCATTTTTAAGAGGACCTTTAGGAGAAAATTAAAACTCTTAATTTGAGTACTAATCACTTCTTATCCTTTTTATTTTCTATTTTAAATCTCTAATTCTATTTAGAACTATATAATATAAGTAAACCACTATTTTTACTATAATAAAATATTATTATGTTAATGGTATAACCAGTATCCACCCCCTTTTATTGTAAATTAGTATATCTTTCGTGTGTCGTGTGGACTACCACCTCTATGAAGCATCATATTTTAATTTTCATAACTGCCTTACATCACATGTTATCATAGTGTATTTTTTCGATGTTATCTAAAATTTACATTAATGAGACGTATGTACACACGCATGTGATGCATGTACACATACACATGATGCATGAGAGAGATGTATAATATATGATATTATATAGAGTGTACATTTAATATATATATATTTATATATTTATATATTTGTGATGCATCGATTTGTGATGCATGCGATGAAGTAATATTATATATATATAAATATATATATATTCAGTTGAATGGTTTATTCATTATAATCAATCCATTATGTATAGATTAATTGTTTTTCCATCAATTAATTGAAAATGTATAATGAATTATATTACAATAGTCTGAAATGAATAAGATTCATTATTAATAGGAGATGAATCATTCCTCGGCTATATAATAAGATTAGATCCTTAATTTTTGGTGGTTTGTGTGGTGAGATGTGTATGAGATTCTATTAAACTCTCTTCCCCAAAAAAATATGTTTATCTCATCTGATAATGAATTATCACCCTTTCATAATTCATGTTTCCATGTGATTTGATCATGGATCCATTGGTGGATGTACTCCCTTGTAGGCATGGTTCCTTTTTTAATTTCTCCTCATAATCTTCCTTAATAACTCTACACATAAGGATGATAAAAAATACTACTATTCATGAATTACAATAACTTTGTATTATAGTTTTATTTAAAAAAATTTAATAAATATATACCTTCTGTGTTTTTCAGTTGTATTTGTTATAAATGATCATTAGATGTTCCTAAAAAAACATTAGTTGAATTAGAGGAAGGTTATTTAAGAACTAAAAAAGTTTTTATCACTTCTTTGGGAAGCACAAATGAAAAGGTGTTTTCCTAAAAGTGGAGGATGATTATCGACCCATAAGTGATCTATTTAAGAGAAAACATGAATTACCCTTATGTAGATTAGTTATGAAAAGTCCAAACCCTTATGAAGAATGTCTACATAAGGTTATCCTCATCTTTTCCATTATTTAATGAAACTCTACTATGTAAAGGGATAACCTAACATATAAATTATAAATAAGGGTTACCATATTTCTACATTTGTGAAAATTTCTTGTATAAAGGTTGTACCCATAAGAAAATGTTTTTATATTAATGTAAAACCCTTACAGAAATGGGTTTATGAAATTATCATTGGCACATTACCCTTATGCATAATGGAAATGTAGAGGTTGTGTAACAACCCCGATGATTACCTTTACAAAGCATATGACATATTGAAAGTACCATTGTATAAAAATGTTCCATAAATGGAATACCTTAATAATAGGGAGAAATGTAAAGGCAGTACGCTTACACAACAATATTATATAAAGGTAAATCGGAAAAAACCCTTACATAAAACATTATAATAAGGGTAATATCCTATGTACCCATACGCATTGTTTTAAATATATGTTCTGTAAAGGATAGGAGTGATTTACCTTTAAGTGGATTCTTTTAGATGTCCCACTTAAGGGTAAGGAGTGGATACACTTACACAGAATAGAGGTTCTATGTAAGGGTAACTAGAAACTATATATAAATTTTTTTTAAAAATATTAATGGTTTTCTTGTTTATAAAATGTTTATAAATTATAACAAAAAGTGTTATGGGATAATTTAATTTAAAAGGTATTTATAAATTAATAACCTGATTAGAAATTTTTTATAATTAATTAATTAAAATTTGATTAAAATTTTTCCCAAAATATTTAAGGTCAATATTTTGAAAAACATTTTCATAAATTAAATTGTATTTAGTATGAATGAAATATTGATATTTTATATAAAATCATAAGATGTGATATATGAAGTGTTTCTAAATTAAATAATATATGATATTTTGATTATATAAAATTTTTATGTAACATATATTGACTTATGAAATGATTATAATTCCTTAAATATCAAATAAAATTCGTTTAACGAGAAATATGAATGGTTTTATACTGAAATGAATATAAAATGTTTATATTATTAATAATTATATAATATTTCTGGTTAGAATTTATTTATGAATAGATAAAATTTTCCTTATGTTATGCAAAATAAATATTTTTTTATTTATTTGTTAAATTTCATTGAAATTAATGTTTAGTAAATATTTTATGAAATACGAAAATTATTTATTTCCATTTATATGAAAATTTTATTCTATTATTGAGCCTTACAGATCATTCTAGTTTTTATATCATAATATTTAGTTTTCTTCTTCTTTGACCTCAATTTGTATTTTTAGTTATGAGAATGAAAATAATTGTTGGTAATAGCTTATTCAAATTAGGAATCATAGTTTTTCAATAATTTAAATCCATCTTGAGTAAAGCCTCCCTAAGTTGAGGGACTTAGGATCAAACCACCTTCTTTCCTAGAGGTTTTCCTTCACGATGAAGGTGATTGTTGTTGCTCTCTAGGATTATTCAGGTGGAGTTTGTAAATATCATATAAATATATGAATTTAAATGAATCATTAATTTAACATATTAATATTATTAATTTGGATATGTATGAATATACATGACTTCTTTTTTTGGTGATTAACACAAACATATGGGTTTTTTAAAGAGTTGCATATTAATGTAGTGAGAACACACTAATTTCGCAGTTGGAATAGGGATTATAAATCAATATAATTATAAGAATCTTTATTCAAAAGGGAATCATACATGGGAATATAATTAATAAATAGCATATAATAACTATGAATTTAATATTCATATTTTTATTATTATAATGGTGATACTTTAAAAATAAAACACATCAAATAATAAGTGTGAGAATTCATCTAAAGAAATAATTGTCGAGAACTCAACCATAAAACTGGGTATTTTCATGTTATATTTTTGTTCCCCTAGATTATATCATGTCATAAAGGCAAATAATAAGTGACTCTGGATTGTCTAATGAATTAATTTCATTCCAAATCTAGGCGTTTTATGGGTTTTCCTTGGTTAACTTATTTTCTGAATATGGTTTATGTTGCACTAGCATGGAATCCCCAATGTTTTGAACATTATAGGAGTAAAGTTATATAAATCCATATGATGGATTAGGATAAATTATTATCCTCTCAATTATCAAAGAGTCATAACTGTTGTGATTGAGATGATTCTATACCTGAATAATTAAGTAGTGAGATGAATGCCCAAGTAAACTCATTTTAAGTAAAATATAGATCATACCTCGCCAAATGGATATGATGTATAAGGTCATAAATTTTAGTGGGATAAATATCATTAAAATTCCTCAATGAATATATATAAGGAATGATATTTATTTTATAGAAAAAAATTAGATAAATAAATCATCATCATCATCAAATAAAAATTAATATTAATCTTGGAAATGAGAGGTCTGAAGTAAGAAACTCCAAAGACTAGTATCTTAAGAAAATATCTTGGGTAAGATAAATATGATATGATTTATAATATCTTCTGATTAACAATGTGTTGAAGTTATTTATCAAGTGAAAATCATAATTCGTGTGGAATCATGGAATAATTAATTTTAAGGATTTAGTGGCATAAGATTCTAATTAACCTAAGGAATTTTAGTCTCATGTACCCAATATTATTGGGTATATTAATTATATTAGATATTACTGAATATGCTTGGAGAGAATAAATAATCCCAATAATTTTTATTATGGTTAAGGAATTCATTCTATACTCATCTATGAAAATGTTTTAAAAAGATTAATAAATTCAAGAAAAGTTAACCCAATATTCTCAAAGCATTGATAATAGATAAATTATTCATATTATGTCTATTTTTTGGTATTGTATAGATAGTACACGGAGGTTAAATTTAAAATCTATAAGAGATAAAGTTGTAATTTCCAATAATATATCATTAAGAAACCAGTTGAAGTTATTTTAAACCAAAATATATTTTTATCATTTGGTAATGACTCCATAGGATGGGATTATCTAAAATACTTTATTGGGTTTGGGAACTCCAGGGAATTTCCATTTCATGTAAAGTGTTATAAAAATAAATTTTTTAATTTGGAAGGGTATATGATAGCAAATATATATTTTACAAGACTCTTAAATATTCATACTTTCAAAATCAAAGGATGAATTGAAATAGCTAATAGTTTAAAATAATGTGACGTAAGAAATAGTTGTTATATTAGATATTTGAATGAAATTGTGTTTATCAAGAATGGTGGAATATATGTAAAGGAACAGTATCTTCATATCACTTCTCAAATATGATAATAGGTGTTAACAAATATTTTTTATGAACAACATGAGATGATTAATTATAGACAAAGGGTTTATCATTCATTGGATTCAATATTTTTTTGGCAGAATATATGGAGAAAAGTGTTTTATTCGGGATAATGTTTTTCACCTATTATTATTTTTAAATATGATAGAATTTTACTCCCACCATATATTGGTGTCTTTTAAAGAATGAAATCATCGTTTTCACGAAAATAATTTAAATACATAGAATTTCACGTGAGATATGGTGATAATATTTTGTTTTTCAGATATTCGTACAAAAATGAAATAAGTGTTATATCCTAAAACACAAAGTATTTTATGATGTATAAATATATAACATAGATAATATAGTGTATAATACAAAATAAAGAGTATGTTTTTACTAAGAGATTTTTAAAGATAAAAAATAAATTATTTTACCAAATTTAGTTTAAGGGATTATTTACTTTCTATATTAAATTGTTTGGATATTTTATTTTCAATAAAAATGTAAGTAGTTTCATCTAGTAGTTGTGTAAAAGTTAATGTCACTATAAAATAAATGATTATACAAGTCTAATGTTATATTGCTTCGCTGAATATCATAATGACGTTTAAAATATTTTATTTTAAACAAAAATGTAAATAGTAACATTAAGTTACCATAACAAGTTAACATCACTATTAAATGAAGGTTTATACCATCCAATACATAGTGCATAATTTAGTCTCCTAAATGTGTTTAGGGTATGGTGGTAAAGAAGAATACAAAAAGTTATATTAATTACTTTAAAAAAGTGGATAACAATTTATCCTAAAAGATTTTTGGATGTGCTGGTAATGTGATAATGTAAATAGGTACATTATATAAAAATTATTTCAAGGAAAATAATGATGGAAAGGTTTCCAAGGATGATGATGATATACCGAGAAACATTTATTAGTCGAAACTATAAATAAAAATATAACATTTTATATTATGAATTTGAGGAGTTTGAAAATTAGTTGAAATACATGAAAGTGAGGAATATGATTCCTAAGTCTCACTATTACTCAGACTAGACTTATTCGTAAATGTTAAAAAATAAGGGGTTCATGGGAGTATTTATCTTTAGATAGCCACATAAGGATGTGATAGAAATTTCATATAGATTTAATGTTCAAAAACAATTTCCAAATCAACAACACAAAATTCATATAGAATCTCTGAAGTCATTTCTTGTAATAGTTATAAAGATATCATATATTTATAAAAAAGAAGTCTATATTTATCATTCATTCATTGGGGCTCTAATTTACTTCACATGAATGGTCTAATGATAAATATCCTCTTAATGTAAATACTTTGAGTTTTCCTTAATCGATGATCATCATGAATTAACGTGGGCTTTGATGATATATTAATATTAGCATTAAAGATTATTATATTTTCTACAAAGGATTTTATATGAGACAAGAATAATAGATTTTTGAGGAAATAAGTGGAGACATGTCACTTCAACTGATCCATGAAATTATATCTTATAGAATCTCAAACGATCATAGATATACTAAAGATTTTATGATTATTATCAATCCTTCTTAATAGAGGTTTGTAGGATACCTATCATGAGTACCTTCATACATTTATTCCCTCCTTACACATGTTACCATATGAACATAGATAACAGGGGGTGGTTGGGTTTTTTCCTAATGTGGTCAGTTTTAGTGAAACCAATATGGGATATGTCATCTTATATGATATGAAAATGTGTTCCCCTATTATTAAATTAGGCTGAAGAAATTCATGACTATGTATTTTTTAGTCACATATGATGTTTTCAACAAATTTGGTGAATGTTACTAGATGTGATCATATTTTAGAATAATAACATTCTATGTATTCATCAACTTGGTCAATCTATTTAGAAAAATCAATAAAAGATGAGTTGGTTATTCAAGATTGACATGTTCAATTTCTAGATATCACTCAACGTCAACGAAAAAATTATTTTATAGATATAGGTATGATGTATTTGATATATCTTCTGGTGGACATGTTCATATATGGATATGAGTATGTTTGATAGATATCACACCATACCCCTTAGTAACTTAATTATCACTTATTATTTTCAAGAGGCCACTAATTACATACATCGATGAAATTTGGGATTTCATAGTTGTTTTTAATGCTACTAAAGAATGTATGGTCAAAGTATTAGGACCTTGGATAAGGATAAAATTTTGGGATTTTCTTTTTAAATGATGACTGTTTAATGAAAATCCACATTCAAAAGAGTTTATAAGGATTCACAAAGATGGGTGATCTTTTGTATAAAGTCTTTATGTGATATTGGTGACTTTGGGAGATTTTTTTATGTTTATAAAAACATAAATTCATGAGATACATGAACACATTCAGGATAAGAATTTACACATGCATGTGTTGCATGAGACACACACACACACACACATATTAATATATATCATTTTATTATATATAATTTATATTTAATATATACATAAGATGAATTCATTTTTCATAATTTTGTTACATAATTTTAATATATATATATATGTGTCTGTGTGTGTGTGTGTGTGATATATATTATTTATCTCTCCTAGAAGGAATATTAATCATTTACAATCCATTATTAATGGATTAATAGATTTTCCTTAAAATCATTGAAAACTTTTAATGAATTCTACCCTAATAGTGAGAAAAACCTATGATTAATTATGAATAAGAGATGCCTCACGATTTAGCTATATAAAAGTATGACATAATCTCATATTTGTGGTGTGTGTAGTGTGTTGTATATGAGACTCTAATAGACTTTATTCCTCCTGAAAATATGTTTATCTCATCTGATATGGCATTATAAACCCTTCAGAATTTATGTATCCTCACGATAAAATTCTGGATACATTGGTCAGCGTGCTACCTCAATGGACATGTACTTTTTTAACTTCTCCTTATGATCTTACTCAAACCCTCTCCATGGAAATAAGATAAAATCACTATTGTTTTTGAATTCTTGGTACTCTATTTTTATACTATTATTTACATATTAATTTCTTCAAGATATTTCTCCATTGTTTTTTGGTTATCTTTTGCTAAAAATAATCATTATATGGCTATATGAAACCCATCATATTTAATGAATAAAATTTATATTTATAACATCTTTATAAATCGATAAGGATAAACCATTTTCTATATTCATCTCATTATATGGAAAATTAAAACATTTTATGTATGTTTGTGAATAATAATACCTATATGGAAAGTCATATTTATTTTGTCATCATCACCAACTTGGATAATTATAAAAATTTATATAATAAATTATAATAATTTTTATGAAAATATTTATATTCATTATAAATAAATTCTTAATTCTATAAATCGTATTAAAAATAATCTATCATTTTGAAACTTATATCCTCAATTGAGCATACAACACATAAAATTGATTTTTTTTGTATATAATAAATTCATTTTAATTTATAATATTTTTATAAATATTATATTTTTTATTCATCACCTTAATAATGTCTAAATGACTTCATTAAACATATAAACAATGATATTATAACAAAATAATCACTTTCCCAATAATACTCACACACAAATTATAACATGTTCTTGTTTGAGCCGGTTTAACCAACGACATGATCAATCACATAAATTTTTATCATGGATGGAAATGATAACATAATTACTAGTATGATTATAAATTAATAATTAAATATATTTTTTATGTTTCTTGATAGTAATATTTTTATTTAAACTAAATAGTAATAAACCCCCAATATTCATAAAAAATTGTTAAAATTTGTTTGTCTTTGATTAAATCAATTTTGATCATAAATAAAACTCTCATTTAATGTAGTTAAATATGTAATTATAAATAATATATTCAAGATCCATGTATAATCTAATAGTGATTAAATTGGTAACAAAATGGGTTTCAATATTGATAATTCAAACAGTACACAAAACAACCCAAACATCTAACATACGATGATTAAAATAAACTATGAATAATTTACAAATGTTCAGTAAATAATTATAATTTTATATTATATACAGTTAAATATAACAATAATTTTATTAAATATTTTATTAAAATGGTTATATTTATTATACATGATCTTAGAAAATTTCATGGACGTCAAGAGATAAGGTACGGTTTTTGTCATAAATTAACATTATGAGACCTGATTTATATTATGAATATATTTTTTATATGGTTTATGTGATACCAATTTGAGATATTATATCATTATTAAATATCTATCCATTTTATTTTATGATTCATTTTAATTTTTCAATTATAAATTTCTTTTGAATAAAATGTTATAAAATCTATAAGGGTTTTTAATATCACTTTTATTTCTTTGAGATAATATTCTATAGTCACTAATTTCTTTTTATTGTGTGTTGTTTACAGTTTCCAGTATTTAATTTTTGATAATTTTATGTGATTTAATATATTTTAAAATTAATTTCAATTTCTAGATCTCATAGTATTTCAATTCAAGATATACCGATTTTGTATCGGTTTTTCTATCACAATTTACTTTCTTTAAGACATATGTTATTCTCCCCAATTAATTAATATTGTGTAGTGGATATAGAGAAATATATGAATTTATATTGTACATCTAATGAAAATAAATTTTATTCCATGATCTATCTTATGTTTTCTCATTCAAAGTATTTTGATAAAAAAATCACTAAATCGGTAAAGGATTTTGTTAAATAAATCCCATTTCATTTAGTTATGATCATTATTATTGAACAAATATTATAATAAATTTTTTATAACCTACCCTATGATGGAATTATATTTTAATTCGTCTAAATTTTATACGGTTTTAAATTCCCTTCTCATGAGGTCCTTTTTAATGATTTTTTATCACAGGTGTGAAAACAATAACTTTTTGACATTTTATGTGTGAACAATTTATATTATGAAAACTTTTCTTTAGAAATATTCATTTTAAGTCTTTAAAATGTTTATTTCAAATGATTTTTAATTCATAATGATTTTGATAATAAAAGTTAATGTTTTTATATTTTATAAGGGTAAAACATTGATTTTTTAAAAGTAATTTATAAATTTAGAAACTATTTTAAAGGCTTATATTATTGAGAAAGAAGTATAATATATTTTTATATCTTATCAAATAATATTTTTAAAAGAATATTTTTTTTATAAAATTTATTTTTTGAAAATCTTTTTTGGTTTTAATGGGTTAATTTTAATAATTTTTTATCAATCTCAAACTATTTCCTTTTAGGGAAATCATTTTTTGGGGAGTTATCCAGCATTCCAAGATGGGGTATATATTCTTGTGTTTCAAATTTAGTTATCTAATAATATTAAATTAATTTTTTTCATTTACGTCAACATCCCTTGGTGTTCATTATGTTATACTAGGGTTATTTTCTTATTATAAAATCTACACTATTTCTCTTGATGGAATATGTTGATAAATCTTTAAGGATGTTTTCATGAAACAAATTCTTTTTCAATTTTTTAAATAAACTATGATAAAATAAGGAAATTTTTTATGATATTCTAGGAAAATTATTATGGATTTTAATGTTTTTGGTGGGTGGGGCTCTATGCCTCCCTATAATTAATTAGTTATGTATTTATATCACATGTAGAAATATCATTACGCGTTGATATTTTGTTTATTCACAACAAAAGTATGGGAAATTTTTTATATTAATTATATAAAGCATGGATATATATTTTCTCTTCACTACATGAACTGTGGACATTTTGTTTGTTCAGAACATAAAGAATGGACATTTTTTAGTTCACAACCTGATGTATGGACATTTTGTTTGTTGAAAACGTAATTTATGGATTTAATTTTATTTTTTCACAATGTTATTATTTCACAATGATTATGGTTTCCCCATAATTCCTTATTATTTTATTTTTCAATTACAAGAGACATTTTATATCATATGATTATGTTATACTCCATGGATCATTTTTTCTCATGATTCTATACTCTTATTCCATGGTATATTTTTATCATATGAGACTTCACATCTTCTATATTCACTTATGGAAAATGCTTATGAATATGTTATATTTTTAATAAGATATTTATCCCATTATCAGGATTCTTTTATACTTATTCTATAACCATTTATGACTCATTTAGTTTTTCCCCCTTACTAAGAATTTGATCTAACTTATTTCTTCTATATTCCTTACATTAGGTTTTGTAGATGATTTTGTCCAAGGATATGTCTATAAGGGCACTTGTGTGGTTCAATTACGGATAATCATTCACAAGTAGTATAAAATAATATTCTTATATTGATAGTCCATAAAGACATTAAATCTTAGATTAATAATATTATGTGTTTATTGTGATAGGTAATGTTTGACATATGTAAATGATTTAAAATAAAAAAATCCAAAGACGGGTTTATCTCACTCATTATCAAATCCAATATTTTAATAAATATTTTTTTATAAACAAAAAATCGCAAGTCGTTAGTGACTAATATGGTATCAGATATGCGTTGGGTAATATTTAGAGATTGGTTTATTCATTTTTAGGGATTATGATGAGGGAAACTTAGTTCAAAACCTAGGGATACATATAAGTATTAGATAACATAAAAATTTTATGGAAACGTATAGATTGTGTGATTTCCTATGTAACACCCCATGATTTCATAGTATGTACTTCTTCAAAACAATTCAATAACTTGCACTACACGTAACACCGAGTTTTAACACACCATGACTTACCAAACACGTCGTTCAAAACAGGTTATGAATAGTTATAACTAAATTGTGAACCTTATATAATCCTTATAATTTTAGAATCCATATTATGAGCTTCTTAGATATAATGTAAAAACAAATTCATTTTTTCAGAAAAAAGAAGTATTTTTCAAAAATGCACTTTTAGTAACATTAATAGTGAACCCTTTTTAAAACCAATATTTTAAACTTTTATATATTCAATTTGAATTAATAAATATATTCTTTTGAATGGGGAAATAAAATATTTACAATGTAACACCCCTATATTCCACGATACGCTTCTCTTTGAATAATACAATATCGTCTGTTGTACACAACTTCGACTTCTAACACACACTACAACAAATCAAACTAGCCGTAATAAATAGTAATACCTACTTTTTAAAATTTTATAAATTTTATCTCTCAAAATGGACTTCATTTTTATATTTGGAATATCTAATTTATCCTAGGGTGAAATTTTGTACCTTTCGGATAACTTTTATATTTTAATGAATAGTGAAAATTACTAAATTTTAATTAAAAACAACTTTTTTAATAAAAATAAATAGTAGTGATAAATTATGAATTTGAGTGGTTTTAAAGTACATTTAGAATATATTTTTATCATTCAATACAATTTTGGTCATTGTAAATAATTTTACAATTAAACCGGACATAAACAAATGTCAATCTTTTGATAGTTATTATATCTTAAAAACACGCTTTTTGTTTTGACAGCGGGAATTAATTTTAAATTAATTTCTGCCACTTCTGTGTTTGGAATTTGGAAAAATGGATTCCATATTTGGAATCAGGATTTCCAAATTTTGTAAATAGGTAACTTTTATTTTTAGACATTTTGAATAATTACTTTGGTAAATATTTTATTTATCATTTTTAAAGGGTAAATCCGGTAAATAAGGGTTAAAAAATAAAATTATAATAATAATAAATTACCCTAAAACGTGTCTTAACATTATTGGTGGATACATGTCTGACCATGGGCATCTTTGGGTCGATTTTGGGACCCCATGGATCCACTTTTAAGTGATAATGGCACTTTATATTAATTAAGTCAAAATAAATACCAAAATGGCATATGCATATATCTTTTAGAAAAACAATTTTTACATGGGGTTATATATGTTTTATTTTCTATTATAAATATTCATTATAAAGATAAAAATATTTCCTACATAATGGTATTTTATTTATAATTTTTAGACATTATATAATTCAATTTATTTATGAAACAGTGGTGATGTGTAATTACCTAATTAATGAAAAATTAGAATAATTGATATTAAAAATGCCCAAATAAATGTAATTTGAGACTTCTTGTAAATAACAATTATTTTATTGGAAAATATGACATGTTAGGATTGATTAAAGTTGTTCTACGTAATCATTCTGTAATGATTTTTACAAAAATCAATTATTGAATAGTGTCAAAATTGAGATAAAATAGTTTTTAAAACAAATATTATATTATTAACTGATATGAAATTCTTAAAAATTTGAGGTTAGGACAAGAGACTTATATCATGATAGTTTTATAATTAATTGACCACTTGGGGGTCTCTCGGAGGTATATAGTAAGTTTATTAACTATATAATATAAAATTACAAAGTGACATGGTAAGTGTCAAACTAATTAACTAAGAGTTAAAACTAAACGATAAGGTTAACATAATAACCCAAACCTGTCTAAATTATATTAGTTGAGTGTTTTCCGACCCATACCCACCATAACATTTAAATAATCCACTTTTGGAGCCATTAGAAACCAAATATGAATTTATTATAAAATAATATTTCTAGCTTTTCCAAAGGTTCCCCTCACCCCTCTTATAAAAGGGAACTCCTCCTTCTCATTAATTCACACCTTCAAAGGCTTTTTGTTCGTCCAACCCCTACCCAAATACTCTCTAAACTTCCCTCACTTCATCCTAGAGGAATTCCTTCAGTCATTAATCCAACCTATAGATCCCTTTTGATCAAATCAAAAGGAAGAACCCGAAGAAGAGGTAATGATTTCACCACCCCTTTTCAAGTTCCTTTCTTCTTCCACTTCTTCTATATTTGTTATTACCATTATAAAATAATAACTCCAGTATATTACATATACTCTGATGTTATTATAAACATGGTACAACCATATTCATTTTTCTATCCATCCTTTGAATGACATGTCACTATACGTGCGTACATACAGCTTACCGTCTCAACGTCGTGGTGTAATTGTTATTCAATAAACTATTATTTGGATGAGTATAATAATGATATGTGATTCATGTAAATAATAAATATTACATGATAATAATTCTTTATGAATGATATATCATCCAATTAAATATTATTTTAATATCAAAAGAATGATATTGTTGCTCGTGCGTACGTACGGACTACCGTCTCCACGAACATGATGAGATTCATTCTCCATCATATCCATTCAAGTCTAATTATCATTTGATGATTAATAATAGTATATAAAGACTTTATATCATTATTTATATGAATAATATACAAACTATCCATGAAAAACATATCTTTCATAACAAAACATATAAAAGAAATCGAGTAAGTTAACAATCGAAACGACGATAATTCTAAAATATTATTAACAAAGCAAGGTTAAAAGATCATATATGATATCATATTAATATATATGATTATTGTATAATTTAATAATAATTATTTCACCATTATATAGGAGGTTAACCTACCCCAACCAAGGAAAACCACAAAGTAAGGGTTTATTTCACAATCTTTTCATTATCCGAGGTTATTTATACGTAATAATCTAGTAGGACCGCTTTATCATCCACATACATATTTATTAAAAATGTATTTCAAATAATTTTTACTATTTTAAAAACTATGTTATAAATTCATTTATACCTTTTTTTACTTTTTATAAGAGGGTTTTAAAGGAATCTTTCCATCGTTTTGCAAACAAGGTGCTTTTCATCCTTTTCGACAGAATTACGGTAATAATGTTTTTTTAACTTATATGGCGGGTGATGCTATTTTCTGCCATTACAAAATCTTCAATGATTCCCTTACAATATTATAAGAATATTTTCAATGTAATTTTATTTATAATTATGTGACTTTTAAATTATTTCCAAATGAATATTTTATGAATTTGTGAAAGGTACTCTTTATCATGTTCAAAATTTTAAATGTTTTAAGGATTTATCTTTCTAAATATTTTTTATTAATGTCTATGTTTTCAAAATGATTTTCGGGATTTATTTATATATACATTAATATTTTGAAATGATATTTCTTTTCAAATGTTTCAAATTGGTGTGAGACACTTTGATTCAAAAATCTCTTATGAATTACTTCCTTTATAAATGTGTGACTTTTAAATGATATCAAAAAACGAGATATTTCTCTCAAATAGTTTTGATTTCATCTATGTCAAAATCCATTGAAGGATTTTAAGATTATTTGAAGTTGATTTATTATGATACAAAACTTCCATATTGTATTGAAGGTTTTGTTATATGTTTGACTGTGGATGTGTTATTTTTATACCATTCATGGTTTATGGAGAAAGTATTGACATTTCGTATACTATTTTTAGTTCGAATGTTTATATCATGTTTAATCCTTTTCTTATGGGAATGCATTGGACTTAATATGTGATGGTTGGAGCTCGCTATAGCTCCTCGATGCATTAGTAGGTCTCATGAGAGAAACTAGTGT
Organism: Viscum album; assembly: GCA_963277665.1. Taxonomy (NCBI): domain Eukaryota; kingdom Viridiplantae; phylum Streptophyta; class Magnoliopsida; order Santalales; family Viscaceae; genus Viscum; species Viscum album. The sequence continues at coordinate 809,029,784 of OY728122.1, read as the reverse complement.
CTTGGTACAAGGCCTTGGAAAAATCTTATTTGTAGTCTTGACATGAGTCCTTGGATATGTGGTTATGATAGTCCGGCATTATGCATTCCATCATTATGAAAGTGGTTATTGATATTGCATGTGATTATTCTATTAGTATAATATCCATGTGAATAAGTAAATGGAATTATTTCATTTTATTTTTTTCATACTATGTTGAAGTTCAAGTTTAAAATTCTTTGTTTTAGTTATACATTGCCTTAAATGTTTATTCTTATTTATGAATATTTCCGCTATATTGTTATCCTTACTGGGTATTTTAGATCACCCATTTTCTATGTTTTATTTTTCCCAGGATGTAAAGAAGTAAATTATGAATGACCTGTAGGGATAGTATGAGGGGATTAGAGTGTGGACTATGAAGACTATATTGTTGTAGTTTTCATGTTTCTGATGTAATGTAAAACATTATGAATATATCTAGTGTTTAAAAGGCTACTAAACTAATCCTTCTTTCGATATTTTATCTTTATTGTGATCATGCCAATGTTATGTAATAATTCACCGACTCTAGGTAACTGGGGTCGGGGCGTTACAGTTGGTATCAGAGAAAGTTTTGTACAAACATTGGAAGCTATATTTAGATAAAATCTGATTAGATAACATAGACCTAATATGTACATTGAGGATTAGTATAGAAGAACTTCTTAAAATTTTGGTATTGTATAGATTTTGTGAGTTTTCCGAGAAATACATCCCTGTCTGGATACGAGCAGGTAGAGTCGGCTCTGGCACAGATGTACCTAGAGGTAAATCCGGAAAACACCAATTTGAGCAAGACCCGAACGGGAACTGGTTCACGAAAATAGGCCTTCCTGCACTCTTGGTTATGACACTCCTAGGGGATATGCTTAGGATAAGTCTCATTTTATTTACAAATCATTATAAAGGGTTTATGAGTATATACTTCCTCAAAAGAGACATTTTTATGATTATGGATTATATCCATAATCTATTTAATTTATTTTATGTGTTTTACAAGTTTGGGATTAGGTATTGTTATTCTTAAACTAATATAGTGTATGGAATTGTTTAGAAATGGTGTCTAGTAGAAGGAATGAGAACTCCAGCAATGCACATGATCCAAAGAGAAAGAAGGGTCATATCTTTCATGATCTTAAGACAGAATTTATAAGAGAAATAGGCTCCCATGTATTATCATCATATGAAGAAATAATATAATGTGTTGATACGATAAGTAAAGATTTTACTGAGTCCTATGGCTTTGAAAGGAAGAAAGAGAAGAAAAGTATGGAAGAGAGAAATATGGATAAAGGGAAGGGGGAAAAGAAAAATTTTCCCATATGTGATAACTGTGGAAAGAAACACCCTGGAACTTTCCTAAAAGGAATGGGAGTTTTTTATAAGTGTGGAGGAAAAGAGCACAAAGTACGTGACTGCAAGGGTAAGAAAATGGTTTCAAATGTACAATGTTTCATTTGCAAGGAGTTTGGACACTACGCAAACATTTGTCCCAGTCATCAGACTATGCCACAAATGATGCTATTGGATAATCATCAAGTTATGAGACTACCACATATGAAGAGGAATGATTAGAGTTCTTATGTTGATTATTTCATTTGAGTGTTGTATCAACAATGTACTTGTTATAATACTTATGGAATATATACGGATTGTACTATAGTACTATTTCATTAAGGACTTGAGATTTTGTGGAACAAAGAAGAGTGACACATTAGCATGTTAAATTTTTGGAAAATATATGGTTGAGAGAAAGATAAACCATAATATGGTTCTGATACTGAGGTGGTGATTTTAGAATAATATATGATTGATTTGGATAAATTATATTTGATATTCTTGACTACCATGAAACTAATTAATGATTTGTATATTCCATCATTGTTGGGGTTTACAAAATTTTTGGATTGAAGGAGTATATCCATTATTCTTTAAGGAATAAGGGATCATGAATGTAATCAATAAGGTTTTATGGTAATTCAGGATGTTGTAGTGTTTTAAAAAATACATGATGAAGGTGTTCACATGTTATTATGTGGAAAAAAGGATCTTCATTGTGTTTACCTTGTAAATTTTGGACTGAATTATTTTGGATAGTTCTAGATTGAATTATTTTGGATTTCCACAAAAGGACAACTCGGAGGTTGTGCGGAAACCCGCCATGCCCGGCAAAGTCGTGAGACTTGAACCCACAACTGAAGGGTGACAAGGGTGTATCACCTACCACTGACCCACGTGATGTCCTGGATTGAATAATGTCGTTTTTTTAATGGTTCTGCTAGATGAATTGTAAATTCATTTTTTTAAACCTATATGAATAGGAAAAATAGAATATTATTTTTATGTTCTATTATCTTTTAGAGTGAAAGATGATTTTGTGGTAGAACTTAGTTAAAGGATGAGACTCTACTTTTCAAGTATATATTTTTCTTTTTCTCTTATTCAATGAATAAATTAATTCTTATACTTTAGTGAAGGGATCTTAAAACAAAAAATGTGTTATCCTAATACCTTATTTTTTGTTGAACCAATGGCATTTTAAATCCTCATAGATTGCTGAATTAAAGGACCTCAATTTTAAACATGTTTAAGATTGATGACCTCAATCACCACCTATAAATATTTACATTTTTCCTCCAATTTTATGTCTCTAATTTCCACCAATGTTCTCCTAATCGAGATCATCATTTGGTGGTGACCCTTTCATTTCTCTTTTCCTCTTATTAAGACTAAATTTTATTAACCAAATTTCCGATGTGGGTTTTCCCACAAAGATATTTTCTGTTTTCAACCTTTATTTTTGAAGAAAAATATCAAGTTGCGAGGACGTAATTTATATAAGGAGAGATGAATGTAACACCCCAATATTTCATAGTATGGACTTCTTCAAAAAAATTCAATAACTTGCACTACACATAACACTGTGTTCAAGCGCACCATGACTTACCAAACAAGCCGTTCAAAAGAGGTTATGAATAGTATTAACTAAATTTTGAACATTATATAATCGTTATAATTTTAGAATACATATTTTGAGCTTCTTAGACATAATGTAATAACAAATTCCTTTTTTCAGATAAAAGAAGTATTTTTCAAAAATGCACTTTTACCAACATTAATAGTGAACCCTTTTTAAATCCAATATTTTAAACTTTTAAATATTCAACTTGGCTAAATAAATATATTCTTTAGAATATGGGCATCAAAAATCTACAATGTAACACCCCTAGAATCCACGGTACTCTTCTCTTTGAATAATATAGTAGCGTGTGTTGTACGCAACTTCGAGTTCTAACACACACTACAACCAATCAAACTAGCCGTAATGAATAGTAATACCTACGTTTTAAAATTTTATAAAATTTATCTCTCAAAATGGACTTCATTTTTGGATTCGGAATATCTAATTTAGCCTAGGGTGAAATTTTGGTACTTTTCAGATATCTTTTATATTTTGATGAATAGTGAAAATTACTAAATTTTAATTAAAACCAACTTTTTAAATCAAAATATATAGTAGTGATAAATTATGAATTTGAGTGGTTTTAATGTAAATTTAGAATATATTTTTACCATTTAATACAATGTTGGTCATTGGACATAATTTTATAATTAAACCGGACATAAAAAATGTCAATCTTTTGATAGTTATTATATCTTAAAAACACACTTTTTGTTTTGACAGCCAGAATTAATTTTAAATTAATTTATTCCACTTCTGTATTTGGAATTTGGAAAAATGGATTAAATATTTGGAATCAGCATGTCCAAATTTTGTAAATAGGTAACTTTTATTTTTATAAATTTTGAATAATTACTTTGGTAAATATTTTATTTACCATGGTTAAAGGGTATATCCGGTAAATAAGGGTTAAAAAATAATATTATAATAATAATAAATTACCCTAAAACGTGTTCTAACCTTATTTTTGGATACATGTCCGACCATATGAATCTTTGGGTCGATTTTGGGACCCCATGGATCCACTTCTTAGTGATAATGACACTTGATATTAATTAAGTAAAAATAAATACAAAAATGGCATAAGCATATATCTTTTATAAAAACACTTTTTTTATGGGGTTATATATGTTGGATTTTATACTATAAATACTAATTAGAAATATAAAAAGAATTCCTACTTAATGGTATTTTATTTATAATTTTTGGACATTATATAATTTAATTTATTTATTACACAATGGTGATGCAGTAATTACCTAATTAATGAAAAATCAGAATAATTGATATTATAAATACCCAAATAAATGTAATTTGAGACTTTTTATAAATACCAATAACTTTCTAGGATAATATGACAATTTAGGATTGATTAACTATGTTCTATGTAATCATTCTGTAATTATTTTTACAAAAATCAATTATTGAATAGTGTCAAAATTGACATTAAATAGTTTTTAAAACAAATATTGTATTATTAATTGATATTAAATTCCTAAAAATACAATTTTCGGCCAAGAGACTTATATCATGATAGGTGTATCATTAATGGACCACTTGGGGGGTCTCTTGGAGTTATATAGTATGTTTATTAACTATATAATATAAAAATACAAAGTGACGTGGTAAGTGTCAAACTAATTAACTAAGAGTTAAAACTAAAAGATAACGTTAAAATAATGACCCAAACCTGTATAGATTATATTTTTTGAGTGGTCTTCGACCCATAACAAACATAACCTTTAAATAACCCACTTTGGAGCCATTAGAATCAAAATATGAATTTATTATAAATTAATGTTTCTAGCTTTTCCAAAGGTGCCCCTCACCCCTCTTATAAAAGGGCACTCCTCTTTCTCCTTAATTCACACCATAAAAGACTTTTGGTTCGGCCAAACCATGCCCAAATACTCTCTAAACATCCATCACTTCATCCTAGAGTCCTTCCTTTAGTCAGAAAGCCAACCTAAAGATCCCCTTTGATCAAATCAAATGGAAGAATCCGAAGAAGAGGTAATTATTTCACCACCCCTTTTCAAGTTCCTTTCTTCTTCCACTTCTTCTATCATTGTTATTACCATTATAAAATAATAACTCCCATATCTTATATATACTTTGATGTCATTATAAACATGTTACAACCATATTCAGTATTCTATCTATCCTTTGAATGACATGTCACCATAAGTACATATGTACGGCTTACCGTCTCCACGTCGTGGTGTAATTGTTATTCAATAAATTATTATTTGGATGGGTATAATAATGATGTTTGATTCATGTAAATAATAAATATAACATGATAATTATTCTTTATATATGATATAACATCCAATTAAATATTATTTTAATATCATAAAATGATATTGTCGCTCGTGCGTACGTACGGACTACAGTCTCCACGAACGCGATGAGATTAATTCTCTATCATATCCATTCTAGTATAATTCTCATTTGATGATTAATAACAGTATATAAGTACATGGAATAATTCTAGATATGAATAATATACAACCTATCCATGACAAACAGGGCTTACATAACAAAACATATAAAAGAAAATGAGTATGTTAACTGTTGGAACGACGATAATTCTAAAATATTATTAACAAAGCAATGTTAAAAGATCATATATTATATCATATTAATATATATGAATCTTTTAAAATTTAATAACAATTATTTCACTATTATACATGAGGGTAACCTACCCCAACCAAGTAAAAGTACTAGGTAAGGGTTTATTTCGCAATCTCTTCATTATCTGAGGTTGTTTATACGCAATAATCTACTGGGACCTCTTTATCATCGACATCCATGATTCTTAAAAATGTATTTCAAATCATTTTTACTATTTTGAAGACTATGGTATAAATTCATTTATACCCTTGTTGACTTTTTATAAGAGGTTTATAAAGTAATCTTTCTGTCGTTTTCCAAACAAGGTGCTTTTTAACCTTTTCGACAGAATTAAGGTAAGAATGTTTTTTTAACTTATACGGAGGGTGCGGCTATTTTCCGCCGTTATAAAATCTTCGAAGCTTCCATTAAAATATTTTAAGAATATTTTAAAAGTAAATGTTTTATTTTATAATTATGTGACCTTTAAATGATTTCAAAATGAATATTTTAAGAATTTGTGAAATGTACTCTTTATCAAGATCAGAATTTTAAATGTTTGAAAGATTTATCTTTATAAATTTTTTTAATTAATGTCCATGTTTTCAAAATGATTTTAAGAATTTATTTATATGGAAATTAATATTTTGAAATGATATTTCATTTCAAAAGTTTCAAAGTGGTATGGGACACTTTGATTTAAAAATCTCTTTTAAATTACTTCCTTTATAAATGTGTGACTTTTAAATGATTTAAAAAAAAGAGATATTTTTCTCAAATAGTTTTTATTTCATCTATGTCAACATCCTTTGATGTATTTTAAGATTATTTGATGTTGATTTACTATGATACAAAACATCCATATTGTATTGAAGGTTTTGTGATATGTTTGACTGTGGATGTGTTATTTTTATACCATTCATGGTTTATGGAGAAAGTATTCACATTTTGTCTGCTAGTTTTAATACGAATGTTTATGTTATGTTTAAACCTTTTCATATGGGAATGCATTGGACTTAATATGTGATGGGTGGAGCCCTCTATAACTCCTTGATGCATCGGTAGGTCTCATGAGACAAACTAGTGTCTTGGCACATGGCCTTGGAAAAATTTTATTTGTAGTCTTGGCATGAGGCATTGGCTATGTGGTTATGATAGTCTGGCATTATGCATTCCATCATTATGAAAGTGTTTATTGATATTGCAAGTGATTATTCGATTACTACAATATCCATGTGTATAAGTAAATGGCATTATTTCATTTTATTTTTTCCATACTATGTTGATGTTCATGTTTAAAAGGCTTTGTTTTAGTTATACATTGCCTTAAATGTTTATTCTTATTTATGAAAGTTTCCGCTATATTGTTATCCTTACTGGGCATTTGAGCTCACCCCTTTTCTATGTTTTATTTTTCCCAGGATGTAAAGAAGTAAATTATGAATGACCTGCAAGGATAGTATGAGGGGATAAGAGTGTGGAATATGGAGACTATGTTGTTGTTGTTTTCTTTTTTATGACGTAATGTAAAACTTTATGAATATATCTAGTTTTTCCAAGGCTACTAAACTAATCGGCATTTCGAGATTTGATCTTTCTTGTGATCATTCCAATGTTATGTAATAATGCACCGACTCTGGGTAACTGTGGTCGGGGCGTTACATCCTAGAAATTGAATCAATATATATATATATATAAGTGAATGATGTATTTGGAATAAATGCACATACGTGTAATAATCCTAATAGGTTTGGTTAGGTATTAACTCGATCTTCAACTAAAGAGTGAGAATGAGGTCTAACTGCACATCTAGTTTGAAACATTTAGGTGATAATCATGGGTTTCTTTTTATGCTTTCTATAAACCATAATGACATATTTGAAAATGTTCAATAGATTTTCATGATCTAATATATAACTAGTAAGTTTAAAAAGCCTGTTATGAAAATAACCAAGGAAACCCTATGTTAAACTAATATAGTAATGTGTTTATTTAATAGAATAATAGTGGAAAATATTGTCTCATTAGTTCAAATTATGGTTTCATTAGAGACAATAACATATGATTGGGTTTTCTTATTCATGTGATCATTTACTCTTATTTTTTTGAATATTATAATAACCATTTTTTCTTTTAGTATTTGAGATAGAATCATGAAAATGATGTTGTGAATAGTATTCCTTTAGAAAATCTTTACACTTATAGACAAATTAGGAGGTATGTTTGGATCAAATGATTGAGAATATATTTATATATATATATATTATGGGGAAAATTATAATTTTATATTCTTACACATGATAGGGATATTTATGTCTCATTAAAAAATTTATCTCTATTATAGTTTATCTTATAGATAATCTAATAAATTTTCATTAATGAGTGATAAATAAAATTTTAAGGATGAGATTTTATTAAGTTGGAAAATGTAACTCCATGATATTTTTTATATATTTGAAGCTTTTAGGCACCTCAGAAGCATAGGGTGGGTTATAAACAACTCAGGATTATTTGATAATCCATGAATAATTTATGATGTACTTGAAGAAGAAACATCATGATTGATGTAATTAATACAAATATTAATTTATAAGGGATAGTAACAAATAAGATATTATATTTTTAGACATAATATATATATAATTTTTTTAATTAATGAATTTACAATCAATTAATTCTTACATCATTGACAATGATTGGGTAAAATATTGTATCTTTACTATCATTATGTTAGAGGAATCAAGGCTAGATTCTCTCTTATGGTGATCTATATGTTCTTTGTAAACATATGGTAATCACTGTTGAGTCCTTTGAGATATAGCATGGATGGTTCTAATGCTTTTGATTATTGATGTTAATCATAACTGAATCCATAAAGACAGAAGGGGTTCACTCTAGTGGAGGAGGAGAATAGTTATGAGTTCTCCGTAGTGTTCTAGGGTAGATATCTCTTTGGATTGAATGAATCATATATATAAATATTTATTCATAGAAAAGGATTATATATATCTCATTTCTATAAAATAGGAAAGTTTCTTAACAAGATTTATATAATGTTAGGGTCAAAATATAATAACTGTGAAATAAACCTTATTATTTTATTAATTTATAATGGACCCCGTGTCTAAATAATAATTTTTTTATTATTTAATTGACCTGAATTGAACTCACATATAAAATAAATATTATTTTCCTTCAATATATTAATTAATATTTATTAAAATAAAATTTAATATGAAATTTCTCGTTGGATCATTAAACTCAGTTTAACAATTCTCTAAAATATTTATCCCTCCTTGAATAATAGATAATTATTTAGTTAAATAGAATTCTTTGGATTATTGACCAATAAATATAAAAATATTATATCCACCATATTAGTGAATAAATATTTATTAAATATTAACATAACCAAATATTTAAATAGATTCACACCATATGCATGTCGTTGAATAAATATTTTTACTTTTTTGTTTTAGATACCATTAGTTCTATCATAATAAATATGTATAGATTAATAAACTGACATGGTGTTGGCGTAGCAGAGTACGACTCCATTAAGACATAGAATACAGGTGGCAGGATTTGGCAGGAGGAATATCTGGCATTTCAGAACTCTTATTTTATTCCTTTTATCTTTATTTTTTCTATTATGATATTTTTCCTTGTATTTTTTTTATATCTATATTGAATACATATAGGTTGTCTAGTTCATATTATTATGTAGGTAAAACATATGCCCCTTTCTATTCATGTTCAAAATTTCCAAAACATCAGATATATGGATTGCTCATGGAATATTTTAAATATATTTTGAAATTGAATAAGATTGACAGAAAAAGGTTAAATCATTGAAAAATGATTAAATCATACCCACAAAACAAGTCACTATCCACTTGTCATCTCGTAATATTCTTTTTGTATATAGTGGTCCTTCTCGGGCCAATGGGAGATCTGATTTTTTTATTACAATTATTTAATCTTGTATTCATTCGAACTAATTTTCATAAGATAATAATTAAAAGGTGTTAGATCAGAATGACTTCAAAAAATAATTTCTATTAAATAATTTATGATATTAATAGGACCCTACATTGATTATGTTGTGAAGTAATGTGTTTGGTTCTAAATAAACCCAATGTATTCCCAATTTATATGAAACATGGCCTTATAATAATTCAAAGTTACTCTTGTGTATAGATTGTGGTATTATAAATAAAAAATAATTCAAAATTTTGGATTTTCTATTATTGATTGGTTGAGTGACATTGGAAATATAAATTAATCTTTTAAAACAGAATTATTTATCATTTAATGATTTGTTACATGTCTAGACATGAATAAAACCCATATCCCACTAATAACTATTAAATTTGTTCATGTTATGGAATCATAACCTAAAATGAAAAAACGGAATGGAAATTAAATTATAGAAAAAAAATATTTGATGTATCATATATATTGGTGATTAAGTATGACATCCAATGTGTAATGATTTTTTCCATATAATATAGTGAAACATTAGATATTAAAAGATATCAATAAAAATACAATTTATCTAGGTAGAAGGTGAAATGTGTTAATCATAACATATAATAGGTTTCTACCTAATAATAAGTAATATATATCTTTATGAATACATTACTAAAGTATGGATTCTAACACCAATGAGTTTTCGTGAGAGTATTTTCTCTTAAATTACTTATGAGTGTGTCATCTATACTTTGAATATTGAATTCATTTATTTATTTTTGAAAGATGGTGTAGTTTTAATAAATAGACATTATATGTAAGAAATACTCTTTTTAGTCAATGGGGGATCAATGTGGGATATTTACCTATTTTTATAAGGTAGATACATGAGTTTATAATAAAAACCCCGAAAATGAAAAATGTAAATATTTAATGAAATGTGAGAATAGATTTAATAATATAATAGTAATATGGCTAAATTGTTTCATTATTTATAGAGAATAAAAATTAGTAATTTTCATGTTTCCAGTACATCTAAATGTGAATATTGAAGATCCCTAGATAAAGATTGTTTTTTATGGGAGATTGAAAGTCTTGTGAACAAATAAAGGTAACTGGGAAGATTAACAAAAAACATTGAGAGGTAAAACTGACAAGGTCAATTTATAATTTTTCTTTATAGTGATAGATGAGGGTCTCCCACCCACAATAAACTATTATATAATAAAGTGTTTAAATAACTATCACATTAAGAGTTTTTTATGGATTGGGTTCTTTAATTGATGATTAATGAGTTATGTACTTTATTTTATGATAGTTTTATTACCAACATGCTCATTAAATTGTTTATTTTTAGTTATATATTCATGGGAGGATATAGAAATAATAAACCATTTGAAATAGAAATTGATTTTTTGGTGAGTTGATAAACATGTAATCATTGATATGATGTAAAATTAATAAATAAGATGTCTATAAAAATAATTATGGTTCTATCCATGGTTTATGGAAGAATAATTATATAATCACAGAATACCATGAGTAGGGAAAAATATATCTTGGTTTTTTATAAAACAACATTTATTAGAAGAAGATGAATATGTTTTTATGTAGTGTATTGAAAATATGTTTTTATGAATATATTTTCTTCCCAATGATAAAAAAACATTATGTTAATTATTTCTATTTATAATAGTTTTTCCAAATTTTTTGTTTTAAAAATATATGAAAATAAAATGGTTATGGTCAAGTGACATTTTCCTTTAATTTCTCTGCTAGAGTTCGTGAATAAAAACTAAAACAAAATGGTAATAAAATATATCAGGGTTTCAGTAAAAGCTATGATATGTAATATGGAAAAAAATATCGTATTTTTTTATAGATTTTATATTTCAATTATAGTTTTTCGAAAATTGTATGATCAAAAAGGACCACATCAATGAATAATAAACCAAATAAATATTTTTTCATCTTTACATAAAAATATAGTTCCACTTATTGATATATATAGACAATAAATAAAACGTTTATTAGATGTTTTCAGACATGAAAAAGTGTGGTTATTGATTAAAAAAAATTCATATTTTATTGGTTGATCAAAATAACTTGGGGGAGGAAGAAGATCATTCATATTATTATTATTATTATTATTTATAGTTATAACATATTTGAATTCAATCATTATTCAATATATTGGAGGCATGTTTTGATTTTGGGGAGGCATTTACTATAATTGGTTCGTGAATAATTCCTTTCCCATAACATTCATTGTTAATTAAATACACTAAGAGACATGGAATAACACCCACAAATCACTAAGGACTGAGAAGCAAAACATTTGGAGAACCTTATAAAACATCTAGTTTTATATGATTTTTTTTATTTAGTATTCATCATGACACCAATAGTTGAATTTTTTGAGAAACACTCTAAATATTAATGGGAGAAAAAAAATTAAAGTATTTAAAAAATTGAGCACTAATTCACCCCACCCCCTCTCGGTTCTTCTAATATGTCACATCGAACCATCAAATACATACACATTATTTCACATTAATGGGAGTATTATTATTCATACGAATAAGCTATATGAGGTAAAATATATATTTTATTCTTAATGGGAAATATATCTTGTGTCCCTAAGATGTATCTTGATATATGATGTGCGTTATGGTGGATTGGTTTGAAGGATAATAAAGAAATATATGTTTTGATATGTCTTATATGTATGAATATAAATAGAAAATAATAATAAAATATAGGGAATATTTTTTACATCACTTATTACAGTTTTTTAGAGGTATTATAAAGAAATAGAAATAATTTTTATGTTTCTTAGGTATTCCAAAGGACTTCACATAGTATGGGTGACTGTGGATATGATTAAGAGTTCAGTTCACTTTTTAAAAATTAAAGGGGTGATGAACTAAGCTTGATATTGAATGAGAGATGGTGAAACATATAATATTACCTATAATAATTGTTTCATATCATGATTTATGATTAATTTATCGATTTTTCTAGATTTTCTACATTATGTTGGAATTAAAGTATACATAGAATGACTTACTATCCTTAAACTAGCTGTAGTACCTCAAGAAACCCTAAGAGGGGAGGGGTGAATTAGGATTTCAACTTCTTCTTTTAAAACAAAGATCTCATTCCCACAGGGGTAGGAATTCATTAATCCTGTAACATTGATGGGAATAGAATGAAAACAACTATAAGAAAGGAGACCACACAACACTTTTACTTGCTTCACCACTAAGGTATATGTCCAAGGAGCATGCGCCGAAAGGTTTCTAGCCATACCTAATTTCACTAAACATCACTAGATATGGATTACAGTGTTCAGGTATAGTCACTATATCCTAGCCACACTTCCTTTAAAATGTGTAGCGATATCTCACTACATCCCTTGAGTCACTCCTGTTGACACCCCCTGGCTCACTGGCTTTGGTGAAGTCTCACTCTGTTTATAGACATGAAGGTATCTTCAATATATTTTCATTTAATTATTTGTCTCTATTCCGCAAGAGTCACTACTTTAATCGATGTCCTAGATTCATTTACTTGAAAGCACTGAACCACAGAACCCAATATTTAGAATGTGTAATCAGGTTACACTAACAATTGCGCGTAACATCTACCCTTTAAGTGAAAGATCTCACCTTTGCGTGCAATATTTTCTTTTCTCATGGGAAATATTTTGTGCAAAAACACCCTTTATACGCAACTTTTAACTTTATTGAGTAGCTTCAACTTTTACACACAAGGTCTCATTTTCCACTCAACTTCACCTTTTTGTGAAACTTTAACTTTTCCACTCAACTCCCTTTTCATGCCCCTTTTAAGCATATCAGAACTCATATATTCTCGAATTATTTAATCGTACTGAATGAGGGGTCACCTCTTATTTATATGCATCGTTTACCCCCATGCACAAAACCCATTATGTCGCGCAGAACCTCGCGTTCAATGAGAAATGTTTTTTGGGAAGAATCTATTTTCTGTGCAAACTCCATAATTTTCGCGCAGCTCATTTCTTTTCCATTTTTCTGCATTTTGATCCTGAAACACCTTTTGCATGAAAAATTAAAAAACCAATTTTTTTACACATTCTATGATTTTCTCGCACCTTTCTTTACCAAGAATACAACTCTCCATTTTCCGGTTTTCAGGCCCAAATATTTTGAAACACTGGAAAATGGTGCCACCTTCAATACTATTGTGTCCTATAACTATATGATCGCTTATCTGGAAAACATTCTGAACATCCAACGAGGATTGATAACAATCAAAAAAAACCTCCATTTCCTATATATAATTTTCATGGTTCCAACACTAGTGGTTCGTCATGGTGTATGATTATTATATTAGAACATGCACTTTGAGCCTAATTAATTTTGGTAGTGATTAGGGGGTATTTTTTTATTAGCTTTGTTTTCCAAAAAGAAATATGCAACATTTATTCGAATGAATCTATTTAATTCATCATATGGTATATTGTGTTGATCACAACTCTATTGGATAAATATTGGAAATCATTCATTAATTGAACCTATTTGATAAAGGAGACTACATAATGGGGTTAATGGATGAAAAAAGAATGGTGAATTCCTATAGTAGTCACATGTCATATTTAGAGTAATTATGTAGACCTTTAGAGTTTAGTGTTGATCATCATATATTCCATTGGGTGTGACATTAGTTGAAACATCGATATTTATGAAATTATGGGAAAATAACACCTCACTTCATTTCGATATTCAAAATTAAAAAATGAGTTAGTGAATCATATTTATGGTTAGTTTTTCCCCACAATTTTGTATTATTCAATATGTCAATCTTGTATATTTAGTGAGATGGTATTATCTAAACTTGTGTCATTTAATTATTTAGGGTAATGTGAAGATTAATTATGACTCTAATTTTATGGAGGAGTTAGTGTGAAATAAGAATTTATGAGATAAATTCCATCAATGTAAATTTATTTCTCTCAAATGAGTTATATGACCACCTGTTATACTTTATGAAGAAAATATAGAATTGAAGGCCAATAAAAAATATTAGTTTTCAGAGTTGTTAATTAATGACACATTATGAATTTTCTCAAGTATTTAAAGATAAGTGGTAGAAATATTTCACCAGACATCATTTTAAAGATAAATAAATTTATATAAAATTATTATTTTAATCTCTTAAATATGGTAATCAAACTGAATTAATAGCTATTGGAGGTTTTAGATGTTTTTAGAAAATTTGGAAACTAAATAGAATATCTAATCGGGTAGAAAGAGACTACCAAAATTCTAAGGTGGTTCTATCACAAGTATTATAGTCTGGGAAGAGGGTATACCACTACTTTTAATCCACCAAACATCTAGTGTTTGACCACCAGAAATATAGTGGCCACTTGAGTTCCTAAGGTGATCCAGTTAAAGTTTAGTTGTTCACCTAGTCCTTCATTTCAATATGGTATACCTTCATAATTTCACCATCTTAACCCCTTTACACCCTTCCACCTTCTCCCCATATTGATACTCAAACCATCTATCTCTATACCATAAGTTTTTTCTTTGATATCCTCTTTTATTTGAGTCTAATATATTCATTCCTCTACCATTTTTAGATCTATCAAGTATAGTGATTATTTCCAACTGCTCTTCTCTAATACATTTATTTTCATTTTTTATTTATGTGTTTTTATAATTTTTATATATAATCCTATTTTTTCCTTTATTTTTAGTGGGTTTGTAAATTATTACTCATTTTTCTAGATTTGGATGATGATCTACTCATGATATATTTTCTTTGACTTCAACTAGGTTACCCAAAACCTTCCATAGTGGTTTATTTTATATTTCAGTTATCAACGAGAGTGTAATATAGAAAAAATAGGAATGTGTGGTCTATGGTGGAATAAAATACACCGAAGTGTAGGAAATGGAAATGGAATAGGTTTTGTAAGCCTATCATTATCAATATAAACCTGGTATAGGGGTTACATAGTTCACTAGGAATTATAACATGGGATAGAGATGAGGGGTTGTGGTAAGAGGGTTTTTTCTCAGTTGATCAAATTTCAATTCTATTCTGTGTGGAATTATTTTTAATATTATTTGATGTTTGACAAGGTACCTGATTTTTACTTTATTTTTATTTATATTTTAATTTAAAAATATAATTTATGTCTCTTTTGAACTTTTAAAGTGTTATTTTTATTTGAGAAATTAATTTATACACATCAAACATTTAGATTTAAAGTAAAAAATGAACTAATTATAATATCATCATAGAAAAAGGGAAGAATAAAAAAATTGAATAGTCAAGCATTTTAAAAAATCATGTAGTTTTATGGGAACACGAATTATTATCATAAATCAAAAATGGAGTCATTGGTCTGTCCCTGAATCTAACTTATGACATTTCCCTAAGGGTATTCATGATACACATGGGTTAGAACCTTGTGAAAGTGCCTCAAGGGATCGCATTGGGGAATGGTTTTTCATAATAAAAACAACTATTGAGTGTTTTACTCAAGAACTTTGTGTGAACCCGCCATACAATGGTGAGATACACACTATAACATGTAATTAAACGTGTAAATAAAAACCAAAGCATGGAATATATAAACACATCATAACCCATAATATAAAAAATAGATTATAATTAATATTCATATTTTTAATAGAACCCCAAAACTATACATACTATAATTGATAATCCAAAAAAATTGGATATGGGATATGAAGTCGAAGAGGAAGTATATAAGGGAAGAGTATATCAAAAAACAATAACAAAAACTAGAACAATTTCCACCTATATCAATATTTCATGAGGTTTATATCTAGTAATGTCACCTCTTTTAGCCAGTCTAAGTTCACATGAAAATCGACGGCCTTTAAGCGGTGCATTTCCTTTACTTGTGTCTATCAAAAAAAATTCAATGTACACTTGAAAGTTGTATGTTGGCTATGAAAATAACTATCCATGTTTGATCCCACAAAGTGTTCCTTGTAATACCTTTTTTAGATATTCCTAATGTGATAATTGGATAATAAATAAATTAAGATATAGTTATAATTTTTTGAAACATGTTTCATTATGCATGGAAATGAACCAGATTTAGTCCAAATTATGCATTCCAGTAAATAATCATATAATAAATTTTTTTAAACCAATAACATTGGGTTATTCCTAAGGGTAACGAAGTTTAACTCTCTCAACTTTTCTTATAAAAATTCATATCCAAATCAGGTGTATCAAACTATACACATGCCACTAGCTACAATGGCATCCTAAACCAGTGAAAAAAATCATTCACTAGAGTTGAATCCTTATCTAGTTACGCAATTTAACATTAACTATGAAAAATGGAATTGATACTTAATAAGATACTTATCATAGGTTCCCTACCCATGTACCCAAGAATCATATAAATCAAATCAGTTTGAGCTTCATTTCAAGTTTACTTTTACTATTTTGGCATACCATATATAATTCATTTCCAAAACCATACCATGATTATATATTATTAGAAACAATAATTTAGTGAGAAAGGATTTCATGCAAAACTAGGGGAATATTTTCATCAAAAATACTATAGGAATCATCAAATTCAATATGAAAACAAAATATTTACAATAGAATTAATATATCAAATCAAAATTCATAATTAAATTGTAATTATATAAATCACATTAGTTATCAAAGAGGGAATATAACACTTTAAACACACTTAAAACATCGATTTAGAAATTAAATCACACTTGGTAGTTCAAATAAAGGTAAAACATGGAACCACGCATTCTTAAATTGATGACAGAAATTCTGGATAATGAAAATCCACTAAAATATAATAGAAAGGGTCCTTTATACTAGATTATAATCACAAAACATGGAAACCACTCACTTTTAATTCACCCAACACAAACCATAAGACACTCTAGAAATAAGTAAATATGAAACCCAATTAAATAGAGAAGATATTATCAGTACTATTATAATAAACCACATTTTTTAGGATTCAATGATGGTTCAATTAAGAAATCAAAAAAATCAAGTCCAATAGAGCGATATGAAATTTTCAATGTATAGAAGTTTTTTGAAATTTAATTGGGGGATAAATGGGTCAATTAAGGGTTAATATCAAGAAAGGGAAAAATGGTAATTTCATATTTTTAATTTTTGGGTATGTCTACATAGTTTTTCATCATGTTTTTGTAAATCATTCACCAACCATGAAAATGATTATAGAACCAAATTAACAATTCACATGGTTTCCTCTATCTACCTATGATTTACCTATATGATTATAGGTAACTAGTCCCTATTAATTCACCTTTGATAACTTTGAGGAAACTGTGAGTATGATTAATCCATATAATTTTCCAATTCAAATTTGATTAATCAACATGAATTTTACTAACCATACAAATGATAATTCCATGGCGGTCCTACTTTATATTATTAAGATGTATTGTTACTTATATCCATGTGTTAATAGTAAAAATCCCATTATAAACTCATTATATCCATACTCTAAATAAGTTCCACCTAAAACCATTAAATTAAGTGAATAATCGATTAATAAAATATTTTAAAACTGAAAATTAAATCATTGGAATGAAAATTGTCCCAACTATGTACCTATATACGACCAAAAAGTATTATTGAAGAATGATGACCCTAGAAGTGGTAAGGACATAGCTCACTCAAGAAAGATTCCATATCCCATTTCTCATGAGAATCACACTTAATTAGCTATATTTATGAAACTAATGGAATATTTTTTTCCATGCAACACATTACTATATGAGTTAATAATTTGGATCAGTTTCTCAGTAAATAAAACTCTCAACTCAAATTCTAGCTCGTCCCAACTCAACTTATTGGACGGATCATGATTGTATTTATTTAAATAAGATACATGAAATATTATATGAATTTATGTAATCTAGGTAGGTAACTATAACTAGTTTGAAAATTTCATGATCCATTCTATGATTTTTAAGGGACCCACAAAACGTAGTGTTAGCATCCCTTACTTAATGAGCTGTTAGTGACCTAAAATAGTGATAGATTAAACAAAACTTATCACATACCAAAAAACAAGAGGTTTGTTACATAAATTTTTATAACATTTATAGATTTGAAAGCCATTAAATTTTTTTTCAAGATAATATGTATATTTTTTAGTCACTTCCATAATGATGCTCAGTCCTAAGAGAGGAATTTCACACACCTCATTCCAACGAAAGGGAGATCAACATGGTCCATCATATAAATATTAAATATTATACATTATAATAATTTATTAATATGTATTAGGAAAATAAAATTTAACAAATTATATATGGGTCTCCCATGATCCCTTGTAGTCTAATACACTAGAACAAAGCATGTCTTCAAAAAATTAGATTGCTTTCTCTGTCTGTCCATCTATTGATAGATAGAATAGAATGTTTAATTTCCCAGGGGATCCCATAGCCACTTTAATACCACTCTAAAAACATTATTTTTTTATAGTATCTTTATAAAAATTAATGGAAGAAGGAACTCCATGTAATTTTATGACTATCTACACATACAACATCCACATATCCTCCACTATGTTATTATCCATGACCCAAAGTAAATGAACATACATTAATCAAATAATCAGTCAAATTATATTGGATTTTTTGTCATTTTATTTAATATTATTACAATGATAGAATCAAGATAGGTAATTTTTTTATGATACATATCATAAAATAACACTAATATCATTTAATATCATATTATATTATGGTGGTTCCTAAATATATTGTCCACTAAGTGTGAGGAAAATTATTCATCACTTCTTTATTCAGGGATAGAGGAACCACATAACATATCAAGAAATATAATATACCCTGGAGATATATAGAATAAGAATCAGTGGTCTCCCCTCCATATATAATTCCCCCAATACATTTACACTCCTCATCTCTTGGTCACTCGTAATGAATTATCTCAAGGAGAAAAGGTTTCAACTAAACATAGCCAAGAAACATGTTATAATTGAATTATTAAATATATAAATGTATCTTATAAAATATTATCATTAGGTTCCAAAAATATCTAGAATATTTCATGTATAGTGATGAAAATTTATACAAAGTCCATCAGAAAATACATTTTTTCCCTATTTCCTAGGTAAGGATGAAATAAAATGTTTGAAGGAACTCCACCAATATTAAATTCATTAATTTAGAATAAATTTTTGATAAGATGTCAATAAAACTTTTCTGATGGGTATAAATGATGAATTTACCACTTAATCGATAGTGCCTCTTATATTGAAGAGAATACATAACCACATCTAGATTTAGATCATGGGTTGGGTAATTATTTTAATGTGGACAAATTTAATGAGAACAATATTCCATAACATGATCACCATTTGTAAGAACACAACCAAATTCAATGATTGATGAATCATAAAACATGATATAACTATATCTAACCTCAGGTATAATCAAAATAGGGGTTGGTGTGAAGAATCTTTTTAACTCATCAAATGACACATAATATTAAGGGACACATAGAAATTAAACCCCTTTCTATATAATATCTATTAAAGGTGATGTAATTATAGAGAATTAAATAAAAATAAATTCTAGTAACCCACTAAATAAAATAATAATTCTATTTCAAAATCAGACTTTTTAAATTCTTGAGATATAAAAACTATCAATTTTTAAGATTAACATAAGATACCACATGTTCTGAAAACATAACTTCTTAGATCCTGATGCTCTACATTGATAAATTATCATAGAGGTGATGATCACAGAGGGTTCCAAAAAATCCTCAAGTGATTCCTAGGATCCTATATAGTTTTGTAATAAACTGAGTTTTCTTCCATGAATACCTCAAAACATAAACCGAGGTATCAATGGAAAATCGATTTCATAAGAGCCGTGGATAATAAAAGAGAATTGGTTAGTAAGAATGGAATCAATAGGTACCCAATGTTACCATGAGTTCTTATAAGAGAATTTTTGGAAACAATAGACTCTTTCACCTAGAGTAGATGGTACCCAGATCAGAAGTAAATATTGAAGAACTACACATCCCCTTTTAATTTATCAAAGTGTCCAACAATGTGAGAAAAGTGGTTTGTATTCTTAATATTCATATGTTATATCTTCCTAGATTTTATAAACATGAATATATTTCCATAATATCACTTAGAAAAGTGGATATTTGTGTCCCTTATAGATACATTGGCCCGAATAAATCCTTCATCTTCCTTGTTATCTTGGAAAACCCTTATCTTCGGATAGTTGATGCAATGCGTATTGGCCAGAAACTCACTCAAAACCTTCCCATTGTGTATTAAATACCCTATAAAATATCTACCTCAATATCTAAAAATAATATAAATAAATAAAATTATCGGATACCATTGTGCCACAAACTATCCACAGATACCCCCAAAGGATAAATAGGTTTGGATCCAAAAGAGGGGATATATAAATAATTATTTTCTTATAAAACCATAAAAAATATAAATAGAACCACTACCACACATATCTATATAAAACATGGTCCATATCAAGTTATTCCACCTCCCGTAGCCAAATATAAGAATATAAGAATGTCCAGCACCTCCAAATGGAACCATGACTTTACCTGTTTCAGTCAAAACGAGTTCTATGTACACTCAAAGGGTGTTTCCAAGGTCTGATCATATCTATACCAGTAGGATCCCAATAATTGTTCTGTAGGAAACCTTTTTTAAATAATCCAAGCATTTTATTTTGATCATAATTATTTGAAGACCCACCATTTATTTTTTAAAACAAGTATCATTGTGAAAAAAGGAAAAATATTTAGAAAAAAATATATAAAATTACAGAACTATATAATCATGAATTTTAAAACAATAATCATAGGATATTCCATAGGTAATATAAGGTTAAGGAACAATAATACCCTTACACTAATCCTTATCCATAGAAAGGGAGTAAAATTTCACATCAGATACTAACGAGAGTGGAGTTATAATATAATGAGAAGAAATTCAATCCATATCAGAATCCTTAACTAGTGATGTAATATTGAATTAACTAGGAATATTGGATTCAATTCCATGTAATGTTCCTATTTAGTTTCCCTACCAAAACTTGTGGTATTACTATGAAGTATATCCATTTTAAAAGGATTCAAATTCATTAAAATTTCACTTATACTGAAGAAGAATTCAGTATCAAATAATTCATTTTTAAATTTATACCGTGATTCCACATTATTTAAATAAATCATTTTAAAATAAATTCTTTCCTATAATACATGAGGAATAATTTATTCAAAAATATTATAGGGATCATAAAATTTCATAAGAAAACATTACATTGGGAATCACTTTAACTTCAATAAGAAATAAAGAATGATATAGTAGTCATAGAAATAATATTATTCCTCAATGATGGAATGTAACATATTAAAATAATTTAAGACATAAATTTTGATAATAAAGAACATATTTTTCTTTAAACAGTGGTAAAACCTAGAACCACAAACCTTGGATCGATGAAACCATTGGTAGAGAGTGTGAATCCATGGAAATAAAAGATAAAGGGAACTCTACACATTATTTGGTTCACTAAAAATATAAAATTAAAAATTAAAAAACATACCAAAACAAACTCTAATCCACCAATGTCACAATGAATGAATAAACCTAAAAAAATGTAGGGGAGAGGATGATGAGTATTGGAAGGAACAAATTTTATGAGTATTATATTGTGATATGATGAATAAATCTACAAAAAAAATCAAGGCTGTAAGAGGTATAATCAATTTTCTATGTGTATAAGGATCAGGAAATATTAATATAAAACACAGGGGTCAAATGACGGTTAAAATTAATTGAAGAGAAAGTGATTATTTTACATTTTTAATTTACCTGAACATTTATATAGTTTTACTACACAGTTTAGGAATGCTTATTCTAATCATTCTAATGGATTTGGAACCCATTTTATGATTTCCATAGTTTCCACTAACGTTGTGTGATTAACATAAACTATTACTATCAATCATTCACCTTTCATATATATAGGTTAACCCTATACATGTTTAAGTATCATGGTTTCCCTTAGAAATGTATAATAAAACCCCATAGTTTCTAATAATTATGCACCTCACATTTCTATGGGGGTTATCCTACGTATGAATAAACTACACACTTATATAAAACAATTCACTAACTATACAGATCCCATTATAACCTCATTATCTTTCGAATCGAAGTATTTTCAGCCTAAAACCAATAAATAAAGATATAAATAATCAAATAATAAATATTATTCCTAAAAATCACATTGTAGGTGTGATAATTTTAATTTTTACACATGATTTAATATTGTGGGTTTATTTCATGCACATTTAAAAGCCATGTAATTTATTTGTTATATTCCATGAACATTTCAAAAATTTATAGATGAGAAACATGACCATAAAACAACTTCCTATACATATTTATGTTAGTTAATTATGGTGTTAGAGGTTAAAAACACATGTATTTCCTTATCTAAGTAGTTAGTCGATGACAGTAGGATTGTACACCATGTTTTTTTATTTTTTTTATTCTACAAAATTAGTACCTTTACCCCTCTAACCAAATTCCTACATTATTTAATGATTGATAATTTACCATGTAGTAAAAAGAAAAAATCACACATTTGGCCAGGTACATTATGTATAGTTTATAAGTCCTATAAACAAAATACATATTAAATCAATTTGAGAGGATGAGGAGACCCCAAAATTGATGTTGAAAATTTTTTCCCTGTCAAGAGAAAAATTACAAAGATGGTAAAACTATTTTTCAAGCATGTAATTGATTCATATTGAGGAATCATGGTCAGATCTTCATTGTATTAAGGTTTTATTTTCTATTTTATGGTCTTTAATTAACTTTAATTCCCCACAATCAATTTATTCTCTTTATTTCTAGTGTTCTATTTTTATATATTATATTTTAATAGATTTTTGGAATTATTTTAATTATTTAAATAAATTTAATATCATTTTTTCATATTATATTATGAATGATTATTGGGATTTTTCTCTCTTTGTATTTCCGAGCGAAGGGACTTTGAGTGTGACAAATAAAACATGATAGGGAACAAGAATTACCTTAACCATTACGTTTCCAATACATTTCATTTTGGTAATAAATTCATAAAATTATTTTTAAATCCAATAATGGATGAAGTATTTGCATTGTATATGGAGATAGGGTTAGTACAAGACCAAGGAATCTCCCTTATAATTGATTTCCTTAGTGATAAATTTATTATTTTAAATTAGTTAAATTACAAGGATCTAAATATAACTCCAAAAATTATGCATGGATTGAAAATCCACCAAAATATAAACTTTTTCATACACTATTAATGTAGGATGAATTTTATTTACTTTTATTTCTAATAACATTTTTTTCCTAAATAATAATTAAAATTCAAAAACATAGGGAATACATATACTCTTATGTAAGATATACTCTTAATACCACTAGCTATATAATTGTATGTATTAGCATAAAATAAAATCATTTTATTTGGTTTATCTTATGATGATAATTCTAAAATATTGGTTTTATTTCTAAGGATTTTGATAGTTTGGAATTTTGATTTTACAAGACTAATTATGTTTGGAATTAAGAATTTTGATTTATGTATTACATTTTCATTATAATTAAAACTAAATAAATAAAAAAACCACTATTATTGATCAATTTTAAAAATCAATGATTATTTTAAGAACAATTTTTAGAGGAGTATTTCCTATATATATGTTTCAATCCCACAAAATCTTATGATTTTATATATAATTAATAATAAAAATTACTTTTCGTATCATATTAATGTGAAAAAATTGGGTTGGATTTATTCTATAATTTGAAATTATTTCAACCCCCACAACAACAAAAACCTCCACCTAATCTTGGAGATGATATAGATTTTGAAAAACTATTCTCCATAATCTAATATTTTACTAGTAAAAAATATAAACAATTTATATAGTTATAATTATTGGGTCATTTGGTGTATATGTTTTCAAAGATAATAAATTGAAAGAATAACTTAAATTTAGTGGGAGAACATGTATGGGTGGTTGGTTTCATGATTTATACACTTTTTTACCTCTATCATATAAAATACTTCTTGAACCCACTACCCATTTCATCGTGGAAGTTTCAAAATATTTATTTTATGAAATAGAAGTAAGAATGTTAATAAATCATAAATATAATCTCCAGTGATTTTTTTAAACACTGAATCTTATCATGATGTGAATCATTAAATTATAGATTTTATTTGTATTATAAGTGATATGCCATGTAATTAATTTTAATATGAAACGACATCTTCTCATGTTATTTCATAATTTTAATATCCTTTAAATTTTTATTTTTTTACTATTTTACTTATTCTAGTAGGGTATATTGTTAAATTTTAGGTTTTAAATAATAAGGAGAATAAAAAACCAATTGGGGGACTATATTTATTATACCCACCTCTACTAAAGAAACAAATGGTCATAAAATATATCCAATATGAGGTGGATGACATGAGGATCCGGTAGATATGACTTCTCATTTCCACAATGGTATTTAATATTATATCAGTTGCGGTTAATTAGGAATTTTCCATGTTTTTTGGTGTTTCAACATTTTGGTCATGTTTTTTAAAGATCTTATCATAGAATATCCTTCCAAGACACAATGGGACATATTTTCATGTGTTTTTAGGAAAATATAAAGATCTGGACTTCAAATATCCACACCTTGTATGGTCTATTGTGTCATGATGGGTTGTATAATATTTGTTCATTTTTTAGCAAGAAAATGGGACCACACCTTGACAAGGGAGAACACACCTCGACTAGACCCACGAAATAAAGACAATTTCAATTGAGTTTTCATAGATAGGTGTCATACCAAAAAGAACCATCCACATAGATATATCCATGATATGAAGGAATAATCATGTTGTGCTGTGAACTTGGGAAATGAGCCTCTGGTCCTTCCTTGTATGTTCCTAGTTTTAAAATTTCAAAATTTATTATTCTATAATTGTCAATTTGGACTTGTTCTTAAACTCCATTTAAACCCCATTAATTTTTATGATTATATGGTTCATGAAAAGGAGATCTCCATCCCTACCTATTCAATTTTTATCCCCAAGTACATCAATTTCAAGTAGTTTTCTAAGTTAAATCATTCATTTCTTCTTCCACTCTACTTCCATCTTTTAAATCCATCGGTTTTCCTTTAATATATGAACCCTAATTATGATTTAGATCAAATATAGGTTCCTGGATGGGTTAATTTATTGGTATTGGGTTATTTAGGGTTTGTAGAGATCATTTACTCATCTCTTTAGCTTCTTCTATTTAGCGAGACGTGTGGTGACATATTCCTGTTATGTTTAATATATAATTTTTCCTGAAGTTCCAATATTTTACATTTTATTATATTATTATGTTTTTTTAATTAATTTAATATTTTGATGCACCTATTTATGAGGCCCGTGGGGGGTTTAAAAAAATTCATGGATTTTAATACTAAACATAGTATATTTCTAAATGGATTCTTAGAAACTATTTTGGGAATAAAATTTTTTTATTCCCAGGGTTTTTGAAAATGTCTATGAGGATTTTTCAGTATTTTTTTAGAATAAAAGAAACATGTTGGCCGTATTTTTATTTCTGTATATAGTAACCCATGTTTAAAAGGTGTTTTTAAATCACAGAGTGTTCTTTGGGGTTTAAGTGAAATAAAAGGGAATGAAGAAGTGTTTTTAGAGTATTGATTCTTGTATTGTTTTCAAATAATATTTTTAACATGGTTACCCATTTTGGATAAAATGGTATGTTTGGCACCATATAAAATTAATTACACAATGTTTTAGTGAGACCCTTATTTTTTTGATGGTTTATTGTTTTCCCTTTATGGGATTTTAATTGATTATGATATTATTCAATAATATGTAAAATTGTGTATTTATTGAGAGGATGATTGAGGTGATATCTGGATTGTTTTTTATGTTATATTGTTAATTGATATGATTATTTCTTTCCTAATTTCACACCACTTTTATAGTAATTTCATTGCAACCCAACAAAGGTAAATGAGAAAACTATATTTTAGTACTACTTTAGATTATGTACTAACTAGTTACATGGTATATATTTCACTCTAGAAATGTGAAGGAACCCAAAGAGAGTGATTCAGGTGTATAGCATTCAGTAATTCCATACTATATTATATTATTCTATTACTAGTGCCCTAGTTTATAATATGTTATGTCTAAGGGAATTACCCAACAAAGATTGGTTTGAGTGTATATATGGTTGGGAAAAAAATATATTCTATATAGTTTATTAATTATGTATATTATTTTATTATCTCACATTAGGACCTATAGACTTTCTCATTACACTTACTCATTTGATAGAGTGATATAATATTGGTGATATCCATTAAATAACTTATTTGTATCCCCTTATACTCTTCTTTACAATGTGTCTCCATTGGGTATAGTTTTTAATTTCATTATACCTCTTGATGTGGTGGATATTGTTGGATTTATGCCTTGTTTCTTATGGTTTGGGTTACATTTCAATTTGAGTTGAAAATAGTTTTGAAAAAAAATTGAATAAGGAGATTTGTGTCATTTTCATACATAAACATGCAAGTCCGCCTTCTTAAATTTTTTTTAATTTATTCTCCATTTAAATTTTGGATTCCACCACTTTGTAAGAATTTGATTTTTAAAAAAATAAAGGAAGGTTTGATTTATTTTCATTTTTTTGAAAGAAGGGTTTTAATATTGAAAAGTTTTTTTTAAAAAAAATTGTTTCCCCAAGCATTGGAGAAGGGAAGTAAATATATTATACTTGTTTCTTAGTATCATAAAGTAGAAATAAATAATATATACATAAGTTAAAACAATTATTTAAAATTTAATTTATAAAATTAACTACACATAAGTTTTGTGAAATACCACTTGGTAGATTTTGTTCACATGTTGTTTACACATCATAGTGTTTGGATGTATAGATCCTTAAGTTTTCTTTCTGGTGAAAAGTTCATAATATTATATAGGATTATTTTTTTATGCATTTATGGATTTCATGCATGTTTTTAGTGATCATTTATCACATGGATATGTTCATGTGGTATCTTGGGAAGATTGTTTTATTTTTGTTACATTAATGTATCAACCAAATCGATAAGCTATTGTATTTAATTTTTTTGTTTCTTTTTTTGGTTCCTTGATACATTTTTTACTCTGATATTGTAATTTAGAGGTTTATTGGATTATTTTTTATGCAATTGTTTGTTTTTTATTCTTTATATAAATATTTATTTATTATAAATGGATGTTCAATGTATAGACACACCATGTCAAAATTTTAGTAAATTAATTTGCCTTATTATTAATATTATTATTTGGTGAAACTAATATTACTAGTTGGTAAATCTGATACCCCGAAACTAGTTGTTATCATATGGTGATTGTGACCATGATTTGAGCATTATGCATGATCAATTAGGGGGACTTGTTAAGTCGAACTTGGTTAGTTCATTAGAAAATGGTATCAGAGTGCTCCCTTTCTAATTGTGTATGTTTATGTAATATAGAGACTATGATTTTTGGAACATAGTAAGATAGTCTTGAGTCGCTAAGTGATCACTACCTTCTATTATGATACTTTATTTTCTATGGGTGGATGAAATTTGAGTATAGATTTTTTTTCTAGTTTTTATTATTTCAATGGAAAATTGATCCCCATTGAGTTACATCAAATACTTTTAGTCACTTCCTTTGAAATTAGGATGATAATATAAAATATTGGGTTGCATACTTATCTCTCATGATTGATAAAACTATGTAGTTCTTGTGAAAATTGTTCTACAAAATTTTAAGGGTCTTTAACAAAATTGATACATGGTCAACCAATCTATGTGTCCATAATATGCACAACTCTACATCCCTCTTAACATTATTTATTAAAAAACTATTGACTTTCGGTGTCTTATAAAGTGGGTCCCACTTATTAGAGATGGATTATAGTGGGTTCTATTATGTGTAGATTTTTTTAATCCTTTTATTTTAAAGGTCTTACTTATGTGAATTTTGTTTAACTTCATAATTTAAAAAAAATTGTTTGAGAATGTAATTTCAACAATTACTTTGGTTTTTTCAACTCGTTGTTATGGTTTAATTATAATGGATTTAAGAATTTCATGAGTCTTTTTCAAACTGGATTATTTCAATGTAGAATTTGGAAAATGTTTAAAAATATAAGTTTATTTTTATTGAAATGTTTTGAAATACAAGTTAATTTTATAAATGTTCTGGTTTTATAATGGAATTTATAGGGTATTTTGGAAATAAAGATTAAATATATTAATTTTAACAAATATTATTATTTAAAATGTGTTTATTGTTTTACAATAGTTCATTCCCTTTTAAAATGAGTTTTCATTCCTTATTATTGGATAGTGATGCTAAGAAAAGGGAATTTTTCTGGGTGATATGATTTTGTAAATTTTGTTGTTGGGATAAAAGTACTTAATTTAAAATGGGATGTTTCTTTCTACATATAATACATGGACATGTTATACTTAAATATTATGATCTTTAAAATATTCCCCCCACAAACGTCTTTATGTAAAGTAGAAAGAATATTTTTTAGGATAATCCTTAGGGTGATTCCTCTAATCATCGACGCAAAACTACTCAGATTCTTGAGTAAGCACAAACTATAAACAGAGTGATAGATCCAGAAACATATATTTTTTTAGATTTTTTAATTCATTTTAAATCTAAATTCCATGGTAATCAAGCTTAATTTATACATCAATGACTTTAATAAAGATCATTGTTGAGATAGATCTTTATCTGGATGTTCGATTAGCTATGTTTTGATTTTACTTAGTGTCCTGTTATAAAATGGATTATAGGGACTCTCAAATGCATTCAAGACTCAATTGATCATACATTATTTTATTTATTCATTATGAGTTTTCATTTGGTAGAGTTTTAAGTTGATTTTTAATTGGTGAATTCTTTGAGTGTTTCCTCCATTTTTTAGAGGTGTTGATTATTCATGGTTAGGGTCATTATTTATTGATTTTTTATACCCTTGGGGTTTTAATGTGAGGGTATACATTTCTTGATAATATCTTTAGGCTGGGTTTATCATAGAAACAATTTGGTGTTCCATTAGGTAATTGGGATGAGTTCCCTTAGTTAAGTTCCATTTGTTGATTATTGCTTTAACTAGGGGATTATTCTTTGGGATTCTACATAGGTTTTTTCTATATTATGATTATCATGGATGAGTGTTCTGAGATGAGTGCCACCTTATATTTTCCCTTCAACTTCATTACATGGTGTCAAGGTCCATATTGAATATTTAGGAATGATTTTTTAAAATTCTATATCTTTTTTATCTTTCTGTTATGTGAAAATGATGGATCGTTTGAACTTAATGGTGGTAATTTTGGTATTCACTTGGATTATTTTGAATCATAAAATTTAGAATTATTTTATGTGTGGTTGGTTTTGGTTGATAGATTATTATTGTTTCTATTGAGTTATTTTGAAGAAAAGGGTTTTTTTATTTATTTATTTCTCATGATAGTGTTTTTATTTTATATCACCATTTTCATGATTAATATATGGTTGGGAGACCTACTATAGGTCTTTGGGATATTAATATTCATGTTTCAGTATTTTTGTTACGTTTATACTCAAATATTTGTAATGATTCTTGAATAATAGTTCTGTTAATTTGGGGGGCGTTGTGTTGTTTGTTTAATGCTACTTCATTCATATAACTCCTTGAATTCTCCCCTACACACCCACCAAGTGTATTTAATCACGACAGTTCATGTTTTTATATTTATTATAATTTTGAACATAACTTTATAGAGGAATAAAATCTCATTATAGGGGGAATTTTCAACCCCTGATATCAGTATGGAATTTAATATTATATTAGTTTCTGTTAATTTAAAAAATTTATAATGTATTTTTTGTTTTTCCATTTTTTTGTAATTTTTTGAAACATTGTCTTTATTATATTGCATCAAGATATCATGGGACGCACATTGATGTGTGTATAGGTTGATATATAGTTCTAGAGTTTAATTGTTGATTCCAGGGTAGGTGGGTTGTGCAATGACTAGTGGTTTTTACATTGTTCATTATTTGGAGAAAATAAAGGGGTCACATCATAATATGGGAGGTCTCATGTGACATGAATTGGATATGGGGTCTATTTCTTGGTAGGAATCACAGCTAGGCATCACATTGAAAATGGAATCCTATATAGTAAGATCCAATGCATGAAGGCAGGGTCACACAATAATTCAACACCCATTAGTGATCACATAGTCCTTCCACATAGACATTACATGCCCCAATATGAAGGTCATGTCACAACTTTCTTCTTCACTATTTAATTTTTTTTATAATTTTACATTCTACCCATATCAATTTTTAATGGTTCTTGGCCTCCCCCCCCCCCCCCACCCCTCATTTCATTCATTAAAATCTCAACATAATTTAAGGGAGATCTCTTTCAATTCTTCTTTAACTTTTAGACTAACCTCCACTAATTTCAAGAAACTATAAACGTAAATACTTTATTTATAATAATTATCTATTTCTCTATTTTATCCCACGAGGTTTTTCGTTATTCAAAAAAACCTTAATCACTAAGGGGGGGAAATTATGGGTTCTTTATTGATCTAATAATTTTTATTTGGTTGTTTAAGTTTTTTCTTGGTCATTACCATCCTCTTACTTGCTCACATTATTGAATAAAATGTGTTGTGATTTGTTCTATTTCGGTCTGAGTTTGTTTTTTACTAAAATTTATATATATTATAGTTCATGATATTCTTCATCTATCTAAGTTAATTTATTATAAATATATATCGATATATGAGCACTTTAACATGTATAAAAAGTATTTACCATGTTTTTCTTTACTCTGAATAATTGATTTATAAAATAGATTATTATGAAATAAATGTCAACTAAAATTCTTATATGGAAAGTGGTTTTGAAAATTACTATGAGGATCATTTAAAATGGATTTGATGGTAAATTTATGGTTTTAGCCCAATTTTTATTTTCAAATTAAGTAACCAATGTTTGATGTGGTTTTTAAAATGAAGAGGTGTTTTGGATTTCATGTGACTCAAAATTGTTGTTTTTGGATAAATAAAGGGCCTTGGGACAATTTTTTTTTTCAAAATAAGTAACCCATGTTTGAAGGGATATTTTAAATCAATTAGGTGTTTTTATTTTATGTGGAAACTATAAGAGGGAATAATGGATTTCAGTAAATTAATTACCATTGGGTTTTCAAAGAATTTTTTATGACCTAGATTACTATATTGGATGAAAAGTCTTGTTTGGAACATTATAAAATGAATTTCCAAATGTTTTTGGGATACCCCCACTTTTTTTCCCTATAGTTTTTCATTTTTTTGGGATGTGAATTCATTAGGTTATACTTATATAATGTATAAAAGGTAGATACTTATTGATAGGGTGTTATTGGTGAGATTATGGTTATTGTTTATGTTTTGTTATTGATTGATATAAATGATGCTTATTTAATTTCTCACCTCTATTTTTTTTATGTCATGAGAATATAAGGTGGTAGGTTGATTAGTTTTTTTTCATAAATTTTTTTCCAGAAAATAGTTCCCTTTTTTTATTTATCTTTGGCCAAGGGAAGTCCCCAAATGAGAGTGATTTTAGTGTATATCATTATATAACGTCATACTTGTTTAATTTTTTTCTCTAACCAGTGACATAGTTCTAATTATGCTCTGACCAAGGGAAGTCCCCCTATGATAGTTATTTAGGAGTCTATATTTTTAGGAATACAATATAAACCTAGCAGTTGATTTCATTTATATATGCTTATATCATGTCTTGTTTGGACCTATGGAGTTCCCCAGAGTGCTTAATTTTTTAATATGACTAAATAATCATCAATATTTCCAATGTATACCGTTTTTGAATCATATTTTACTCTTTTTGTATTTCTAGAACCATTTTTTATTGTTGTTTACCTTTATTATATATCTTGATGTGATTATACCAGATGATTTTTTGACTTCTTTCTTATGGTTTGGATTATATTTCAATCTGTGTGGAAAAAGAGTTTTGTGAATACTTTTGAAAAAAGGAAATTATTATATTTTGGATTAGATTAATTATGAAGTACACCTTTTATCAATGTAATAATTAATTTTCCACTAAAATGGTGGATTCCAAGTCTTGGTAAAATGTGTATCTTAAATATTTTTTGAAGGTGTGTTTGATTTATTTTATTTGGTTTGTAATTATGCGGTTACGATGGAAATATTTTTTTTTCTAAAAAAAGTTACCCTGAACCTTGAAAAATGGATATAAAAATGAGATAAATGTTTTATTAGGTTTTTTATATTGAAAAATATTCATTATATATATGTTGAACATAAAATTTATTATTTTTTTATAAAATGAATTGCATAAGAACATTGGAGAAATATTACTAGGTTTTTTTTATAACACTCTCTACATACACACTAGTACATGTGTGTATACAACCCCTTGTGTTTTCTTTCATCTTCCTAGTCCATGATCTTAGTTGGGATTCTAATTTTGGGTTTGTTTATAGACATTTAGAATGTTTTGAATGATCATGGTTCACATGGAGAAGTTGGGTGGTGGATAAAGATTTCTTTTGGGTTGATATATTGGAAAATTAACTGAATTGTAGTATTTCTATTTGAGATTCCATTATTTCAGAAATATTATATGTTTTTGACAATGATTTTGTAATTTATATTTATATTTTTTATATTTTCTTATTCCATGTTGGCATTCCTCTTTTATTAGTATCTTTTCTTCATATGGATAGTATTCCAATGTATGGATACAACATGCCAATTTTTTTTGAAAATTTTGTTTCATTTTTATCAGTGTTTTGGGGTTGAAGCCATCCCCATGGGCTGGTTCATTTGATATGCTGACACTAGTTGTTAGCCAATAGATATTGACAACACACTTCAGGCCTTATTGCAGATCGGTTAAGGTGATGTGTCAAGTCAAACTTTTCTAGTTTATAACAGTATAAATAAAGATCAAAGTTTAGTTTATTTATTCATAAATAATGTTATTTATAAACTACCATGCTTCTATCCTAAAGAAAATATATCCTTTAAAAGAGCTAACGACATTCTAAGCATATAATTGTTTACTCTAAGAAATAACTTCCTTTTATAGACTATAGACTATGGTGTGGGTTATATTGTGATATAAATAATTTTAAATAATGACTTCTCAGGGAGAAACCCCATGTTCGTTTGATTTTGATTTATTTTGAAAATAAAATTAATATTAATAAATAATTATAATAATAATAAAAATAATTATATATATATATATGTATGTATAATTTGAGTATCCTTACAAAACATAATGTGTGTGTATGTATTTTTGTGCACTTATTTGTTTTTAATTCTACACAAACACATATGCATATGTTAACATGTTGGTTTTTATATATTTATAAATATTAATATATGTAAATTTTATATTTTTAAAAAATAAATAAAAAATAAACCTATAATGATTCTTCTTCCAATTGATGTGTATGATTTAGGATACTAAGTCATCACTAATTCAAATCACAATTCAACAATTGGTACAATATTCTTTATTTTTATCTGATTTTAAAATGATAGTCTTGTGATTTTTTTTAAAATAACAAGTCATGAAATTTTCACTAATTCAAATCACTGAATATTAGTCACACATGGCGCGAGGGGAACATGGTGGCTGACTTCCTCGCCTCAGGAATTACTAATGGTGATTTTAATTTTTTGTTTTCCAGGCTGGGGTCTCTTCCACATGCATGTGGTAACTTTGTTAGGGCAGATGCATTGGGTCTCCAATACTTTAGACCTCCTTAGGATTGTTCTGTGTAGGGATTTTCCCACCTTGAAATAATAAAAAGTTAATGTTGGATGGATGGATGTGTCTCTATTAGGTGATATCAAGTATACATAAGCAATTGTGGTGTATAAGAGGTATTTAAAATGATATTCATAGGTTCAACCTCAAGTAAAAGTATAAAATATATATATATATATCATAGGGTTAATTTAATATTTCAAATTCTCATAGGTATTTCCTTAGTCCTTTCATCATATTCTCCCTAAAAACCATATATGCATCATGTTATCTAGATAAAATAAACCCATAGCACCCTAGGGAAGTAATTATCACCCTAAATTCTGATTTTTCTTAACTTATTTTTATACTTTTAGATACCTTTTAATGTTTTTAATTTTTCATAGATTTGGATTTTTCATAACCTAAGATGTGAAACAGATTTATAGAATTAAATTATTATCATGTAAAAAAATACTAATAAAATATTTCCTTCCTGAATAATTTTTTTATATAGTTATTCTATATTTCAAAATTTCAACTCAATTTCCTTCATTTAATTTATTTTTTATGAATTGTATAATTCAATTCTTAAATTTAACCACTCCACTAAAGCAAATGATATTTTTATGGAGGTTTATTACTTTAAATTTTTTCATACTCTAAATATACAATAAGAATCGAAAACTTTCATTTATCTTTATTTAAAAATTTTCAAAATTTAAAATAAATAAAATTTTATAGAGGGTGCCTTTAAAATTTTACAACCCATTCATAATTTTTTTCATATCATTCCTTTATATGTCCCTAGAAAAAAATATTTGTTCCCTAAAGAATCCTTTTACTTTTACATATATAATTTTATCTCAAATTCATTTCCCACCATTATCTTTTTGAAAATTTGGTCGTGATTATATTTGTGTTTTTTAGGGGGAAATAATTTTTTTCACATATTTTTCCATACAATATTTTAGTATGAGTATTTGACTTCAATATATGGGAGGTAATGTTATCCTTTTAATATATTGAAATTTTATTCATTTATACCAAATCATTTCTTTTTTATGTAATTAATTTTCAATGTATTCTTTATAATAGAAAATGTATTTATTATGATCGTTTTATAAAAATATATATTAAAAATAAATGAAATGTATAAAAGATAATGATCTGAAAAATTTAGTTTTAGGTGTAGTATGTACATTCTGTTTAAATGAAATCATGTAAAATATTTCGAATAGGAAACACCATTCCATGATTTATTTTTTAAAACATTTACCTACCATCCCTTAACATATTAAAATATTTTAAAAAGTGAACTTAATTTAATTTTTAGATATAGATTATACATAGAGAAATTTGAAAAATGAAAGCTAATAAAAATAAGTTCGACACTTCTATCTAAGAAAATATAAAATTTTATATAATGGGATGGATTTTATCCACTATAATTATTAATTTATAGAAAATTACACTTAAGGAAATAAATAAAAAAATAAATTCTTATTGTAAAAGAAGCATAAAATTTAAAATAATCTTATAATATATTTTAAAACTGTTTTCTAAAATAAAACATGAACTATATTTCTATGTATGATAGGTATAATTAAGGAATTAATTTTATTTTCATGTGTCATGACTGAATAATTTTTTACAAGAGTGAAAAATATTTATGTGTGATGTAATTTTATTTTATTTTCTCAGGATTTATTTTTATATTAATGTTATATAACAAATAAAAATAACCATTATCTTGGAATATTTGTTAATTTTATATAAAAACAATTCATATTGATCAAATATAGAAATTTCAAGTAAAAAGTTATAAATTGGGACATCATTGATATAAAATAAATAAGAAAATGATAATTTTACAGGTAAAGTAATTTACATTGCATGTACTATTCTGGGGTATATGTTATTTAATTTTTACAAAATATATACTTATCTTATATTATTTCATTTACTTTTCAAAAAAAATTCATAGTGTATAAACTGGTTCAACTGATGAATTTATATACATCTACATGTTGTGTAATTATATTTATTGTGGTCAATGCACTCTATAAAATCTACCTCAAAATATTATTCAATAAAGATTACACTTCACCAATGTATCTCAATCATCAGTGTTATACATTTCATAGACCTTAATCAATTACTAATAAAATATAGTGATTTTTCAGATTCTATATAGGAAAAATTTTAAAATTCATTATTGACCAAGTACACTATTTAAATTTGTACGCAACATGTTGTTTTTAAAATCCAATAAATATGATTCATTGGTGGTGGATCCAATATTAGGGGAATAAACCAGATTTATTAGAAAAAATATAAAATACATTCCTATAAGTATTTTAAGTAGTTTATTGTTTCATTATAGAATTTAATTCATAATTATCTTGGAATCATTATCAGATTTTCATTATTTCGGGATTTTATTTTCTGTTTATAGATATTTTATTACATTTTTTCACTAAATATATTTTTATGGTTTATTTATTTTTGATTTTTTTGTACTCAATTTATAATTATTTTCAGTATGATTTCAATTTCTTAATTTGTAACACCCCAAGCTTCCACAGTACGCTTCTCTTTGATTAATACAGTAGCGTGTGTTGTACGCAACTTCGAGTTCTAACACACCTCGACCAATGAAAGTAGTCATTATGAATAGTAATACCCACTTTTTGAAATTTTATAAATCTTATCTCTCAAAATAGACTTCATTTTTTGTTTCGGAATATCGAAATTATCCTAGGGTGAAATTTTGGTACTTTTAGGATAACTTTCATATTTTGATGAATAGTGAATATTACTAAATTTTAATTGAAAACAACTTTTTTAATAAAAATAATTAATGATGATAAATTATGAAATTTAGTGGTTTTAAAGTATATTTAAAATATATTTTTACCATTTAATACAATTTTGGTCATTGGACATAATTTCACAATTAAACTAGACATAAACAAGTGCCAATCTTTTGAAAGTTATTATCTCTTAAAAACACGCTTTTTGTTTTAACAATGTGAATTAGTTTTAAATTAATTTTTTCCACTTATGTGTTTTGAATTTGGAAAAATGGATTCCATATTTGGAATCAGGATGTCCAAATTTTATAATTAGGTAACTTTTATTTTTAGACATTTTGAATAATTACTTTGGTAAATATTTTATTTACCATGGTTAAAGAGTAAATCCGGTAAATAAGGGTTAAACAAATAATATTATAATACTACTAAATTACCGTAAAACGTGTCCTAACCTTATTTTTGGATACAAAACCGACCATGGGAATATTTGGGTCGATTTGGGGACCCCATGGAGCCACTTGTAGGGGATGGGGACACTTTATTTTAATTAAGTTAAAATAAATACAAAAATCACATAAGCATATATCTTTTAGAAAAACAATTTTTACATTGGGATATACATGTTTTATTTTCAACTATAAATATTAATTATAAAGATAAAAATATTTCCTACATAATAGTATTTTATTTATATTTTTTAGACATAAAATAATCTAATTAAATTGTGACACAATGATGATGCAGTAATTACCATAATAGTGGAAAATTAAAATAATTGATATTATAAACCCCAAGATAAATATAATTTGAGACTTTTTATGAATTAAACTAATTTTATAGTTTAATATGACATGTTAGGATTTATTTTATTAACGTTTTGTGAATTAATCATTCTGTTATGATTTTTACAAAAATCAATTTTTGGATAGTGTCAAAATTGACATAAAAGAGATTTTAAAACAAATATTATATTATTAATTGATATTAAATTCCTTAAAATATAAGGTTCGGCCAAAAGACTTATAAAATGATATTTGTTTCATTAATTGACCACTTTTTGGTCTCTTGTATGTATATAGTATGTTTGTTAGACATATAATATAAAATACAAAGAGACATTGTAAATGTGAAACTAATTAACAAAGAGTTAATACTTAAAGATAAGGTTAATATAGTAACCCAAACCTGTCTAAATCCTATTGTTTGAGTTTTTTGTGTCCTATACCAACCTTAACCTTTAAATAATCATCTTTGGAGCAATTACAAACCGAATATTACTTTATTACTAAATAATATTTCTATCTTTTCCAAAGGTGCCCGTCACCCCTCTTATAAAAGGGCACTCCACCTTCTCATTAATTCACACCTTCAAAGCCTTTTGGTTCAGCCTACCCCTGCCCAAATACTCTCTCAACTTCCCTCACTACAACCTAGAGGCCTTATTTTGATCATAAAGCCAACCTATGGATCCCTTTTGATCAAATCAAAAGGAAGAACCCAAATAAGAGGTAATGATTTCACCACCCTTTTCAAAGTTCCAATCTTCTTCATCTTCTTCTTTCGTTGTTATTCCCATTCTAAAATAATAACTCCAGTATCATATATATACTGTGATTTTATTATAAATATGTTAAAACCATATTAAGTGTTCTATCCATCCATTTAATGACATGTCACCATATGTGCGTACGTACGGCTTACCGTCTCCACGTCATGGTGCATTTGTTATTCAATAAATTATTATTTGGATGGGTATAATAATGATGTTTAATTAATGTAAATAATAAATATAACATGATAATTATTCTTTATATATGATATTCCATCCAATTTTATATTATTATAATATCAAAAGATTGATATTGTCGCCCGTGCGTACGTACGGACTACCGTCTCCACGAACGTGGTGAGATTTATTCTCCATCGTATCCATTCAAGTATAATTCTCATTTTATGATTAAAAATAATTTTTATAGACTTTATATCATTCTGGATATGAATAATATACACCCCATCCATAACAAATATGGCTCACATAATAAAGAATATAAAGGAAAATGAATCCGATAACACACGAAACGATGATAATTCTAAGATATTATTAACAAAGAAATGTTAACAGATCATATATGATATCATATTAATGTAAGTGATTATTTTATAATTCAATAACAATTATTTCACCATTATACAGGAGGTTAACCTACCATCAACGAAGGAAAAATTACAAGGTAAGGGGTTTCTTATCTCACTTTAAATTCCGTGAGATTTCCATTATTCACCACTTATTTATTGCATGTGGTGTGTGTGTTGTCGATGTTTGTATTAATTGTGTAATATAATTTAATTCATGTATATTTACATAATCATTGTATTATCCTTCTTTCCTAGGTGTATTTTTATTAAGTTACCAAATCAATAAGGTAATTTGAAATTTCAATTTACACTCATTCGACTTTAAGCATACATCATTGATTATTTTACTCCAAGATTATGTGTAGAATCACTATTAATTTGATTATCTCATAAATTCCACTCCCCTTTCTATGGATATACTATTGATACACATAATCACTCGATTTATAAATTCTAAAGCCATCAGTATGAGATTGATAAGAGTAATTTTTACTCAATCTCTATTTGTTGAGTTAAACATCTAATTCATTGGTATTGTTTTTACAAGAATATGTGTGAATGTACTTTGATTGTTTTACACTAAATATCAAATCATATTAAGTGTATTTATATTTTTCACACATAATTATGTAATTGTTTTATCCTTAACCTGATGATATGGCCTTTATGAAAGATTTCATCTCAATTTACATTCCATTGAGACTCCTTTGTTTTTATACACCAAATCACTTTTATATGGTGTATATAATGTACTATGACTTAGTATATCAGGAAGCCCTTTATTCTCATTATATTTCAAATTTTTATTACCTCAATTATTTGTATTCAAGTTTCTCTCTTTTGGTTAGGAACTCTAACTGAAACATCATTTTAAAATGTTTTAATGATTTATTATTATAAATATTTCTCATTAATTCCCATGTTTTAAAAATGTTTTTAAGGATTTATATATATGGAATTTAATTTTTTAAAATTAAAATTTCTTTTAAAAGTTTCAAAGTGTTGTGGGACACTTTGATTCAGAAAAATCTATTTTCAATGGCTTATTGACAAATAGTGTGATTTTTAAAGGTTTTCAAGAAAAGG
Organism: Viscum album; assembly: GCA_963277665.1. Lineage (NCBI taxonomy): Eukaryota > Viridiplantae > Streptophyta > Magnoliopsida > Santalales > Viscaceae > Viscum > Viscum album. The sequence goes on along the minus strand of OY728122.1, from coordinate 808,989,150 downwards.
GGGATATTTTTCTCAATAGTTTGATGATTATTTTAATCTATGTCAATATCATTCATCATTCTCAATTGAGGTTAATCTGATACAATAAAATCTTCCATATTTTGTCGAATGATTTATGTTTGACTGTGGATGTCCTATTTTTATACCATTCATGGTTTGTGGTTAAAAGTATTGACATTATGTATTCTAGTTTTAATACGAATATTTATGTTAGGTTTCAAACTTTCCATATGTGGAATGCATTTAACTTAATAAGTGACGGGTGGAGCCTGCTATAGCCCCTTGATGCATTAGTAGGTCTCATGAGACAAACTAGTGTCTTGGCACGAGGCCTTGACAAAATCATATTTGTAGTCTTGGCACGAGGCCTTGGCTACGTGGTTATGACAGTCTGCATTATGCATTCCATCATTATGAAAGTGGTTATTGATATTGCATGTGATTGTTCAACTAGTAGAATATCCATGTGAATAAGTAAATGGAATTATTTCATTTTATCTTTTCCATATTATGCTGAAGTTCAAGTTTAAAAGGGTTTTGTTTTAGTTATACATTGCCTTAAGTGTTTATGCTTATCTATGATAGCTTCTGCTATATTGTTATCCTTACTGAGAATCTGAGCTCACCCCTTTCAATGTTTTATTTTTCCCAGGATTGTGAAAAGTAATTTATGAATGAACTGCAAGGATAGTATGAGGGGATATGAAGACAAGATATTTTTTCTGGATGTAATGTAAACCTTATAAATGTATCTTGTTATTCCAAGGCTACAAAACTAATCGGTCTTTAGAGACTTGATCTTTCTTATGATCATGCCAATGTTATGTAATAATGCACCGACTCTGGGTAACTGTGGTCGGGGCATTACAGTTGGTATCAGAGGAAGTTTAGTAAAAACCTTGGAAGCTAGATTTAGATAAACTCTGATTAGAACACATAGACCTAAGATGTACTTTGAGGATTAGTATAGAAGAACTTCCTAGAATTTTGGTATTGTAGAGATTTTGTATGTTTTTTGAGCACTACATCCCTATCTGGATACGAGCAGGTAGAGGCGGCTCTGGGACAAATGTACCAAGGGGTAAAACCTGAAAACACCTCTTTGATCTAGACTCTAACGGGAACGGGTGCACGACAACGGGCCTTGATGCACTCTTGGTTACGACTCTCCCAGGAGATATTCTTAGGATAATTTACATTTTATTTACAAAACAATTTGAAATATTTTAATATAAGATGAGAATAAATGACCTTGGTTAGTCCTAAGGTGTTTCAAATTGAGAATATGGTGTCATGATATTCTCTAAATGATTTTATGACTACTATTACTCACACAATGCTTTCTGGTTTTATTCAATGGCTGGAGACCAAGGAAGTCATAGTAACATTGAGAACGATGTACAAGGTGAGAACGATGGTGGAAATTAGCAACAAAATGGAATGTTTATGGGCGTAAAAGATATCGTGTTCATGACAAATTAGTTTTCCAAAAATATGATAAAAAACATATATATTAACCAATTCCCAGACTCAACAAAGAAGAGAAAGGTAATGAATGATAAGAGATCTAATAGTGGATACCATGGAAAAAGGAATTGTCAATTTATATCTTGCAGGTAATGTGGAAAGAGACACCCATGAAAGTATCTCAATGGGACCCAGAAATGTTTTACATGCTGGAAGGAAGGACATAAATTGAAAAATTTCCAAAGAAATATGAAGAGTACTATTGACGAAGATAAAAATGGTCCCAAGAATCCATTTATAGTCATTTTCCATAAATGTATTGGACCTGGCCATTACCCGAGTGAATGCCCTATTCTATAGGATATTTTCTTGGTTAAAGAAGAAGATATGTGGAAATAAATGGTTGGAGAATGTTTAAAAAGTATTAGTGCTCCTTGTTTATGGGTTTAATTTGGAATAATTTTCTCTTGTATTTGTAACCCTACAGATTTCCATGTAAGAATGATATTTGAGGAAGAATTGTCTTTTCTCTTGTGGATATAGTTATAAATAATCATTTGGTTTTATATGATCATTAGGTTTGAGACAATTATAAGTTATTATAATTTGGGATGAAAATTCAAGGTATGATATAACATATGTGGTTAAATTATGTTATGGTTATTTTGAGGAATTTATCTCACTTTGGTAATGATATAAAATATAGTTTTTGAAAAAGGAAAACACGTAGACCGTGTGGCAACCCGTCGCGTCAGACAAAGTTGTGGGAATCGAACCCACATCCAATGTGCGATTGGGATTTATCGCCAACCACTAGACTACGTGAAATCCCTGGATAGTGTGACTAATTATTTTTAGTTAAATGATTTTATTGATCAATAATAAGTTGATTTTGGTTCTTATGTCTTATCAAATGAATACCCCTGATATAGGAAAATGATTTTCTGATTAAGTGATAAATGTTATTTTGGAAGATGTTCTCTTTGTTTGGAACACTATATGCCCAAGGAAAATAGAATACTATGGGTTTCATTTTTGGAGTAACAGTTGATTTTTATCTACGTTTTTTTTGTGGATTTATAGTGATTTAGGTTATTTATGGAAAGGATTAACCTATAATAGAGAATATGTGATTAGGTTAATTACTTTTATGTATGTGACTTTAAAAGTATTTGATGTCATTTAGAGATACAATTTAACAGGGAAGACTACATAACCAAATTCTTCTATGTTTTGGGTTTCAATATTAGATTGGATTATATTGAAGAATTTTAAGGACAAATGATTATTGAATGGTATTTATTTAACGTTGGGGTATTGATTTTAGAAATTAATATTAGTGTTTATTTCTCTCAAGGAATATCCTTTTAGGGGATCATTAGATCTTGTACTATCCATTTTGGTTTTGATTAATCTCTAAAGACAATGTAAATATATAGTTTATCCTCCTTGGATCATGTGATTCTATAGAAGTATATTCTAGCTCTTCCAATGTGACCAAGTCTTCTTGAATACTCATCATTTAAATAAAATGAGTTAGTGGTGGAAATTTATTAAAGAATGAAACTATACATAAAGAGTAAGTATTTTTCTTTATTTTCTTAGTCAATCTCCCAAATTAATTCCTCATCCTTATGTAATGTAACTTAAAACAAAAAAAAATGTTGTCTGTTTACTTTTCCTACTGGGAGATTAATGACTGTTTTCCCCAACACAAGTTTGTGGTTTTCTTATTGTTAAAATTCTCCTGATCATGTTTTATATCCCTCTCCATCAGAACATGACACTTATTTTATCACAGTATCCATGTTTTTCTATATGGAATCCAAGCATAGATTATCTCGGGTGACCTTTGTACTTATCTTTCTTTCTTTTAAAGTGATAGTTTTATTGAATCCTTTTCTGATATGGGACATTCCATTATATTCCAATTTCAAATTTTAAAAATTGTGTGGAAATAATTTATTTAAGTAGGGGAGAATGTAACACCCCAAGCTTCCACGGTATGCTTCTCTTTGATTAATACAGTAGCATGTGTTGTATGCAACTTCGAGTTCTAACACACCTCGACCAATCAAAGTAGTAGTTATGAATAGAAATACACAATTTTTGAAATTTTATAAATCTTATCTCTCAAAATAGACTTTATTTTTGGTATTGGAATATCGAAATTATCCTACGGTGAAATTTTGGTACTTTTCGGATAACTTTCATATTTTGATGAATAGTGAAAATTACTAAATTTTAATTAAAACCAACTTTTTTAATCGAAATAATTGATATTGATAAATTATAAATTTAATTGGTTTTAAATTATGTTTATAATATATTTTTACCATTTAATACAATGTTGGTCATTTGACATAATTTCAAAATTAAACTACATATAAACAAGTGCCAATCTTTTGATAGTTATTATCTCTTAAAAACACATTTTTTGTTTTAACAACGAGAATTAATTTTAAATTAATTTCTTCCACTTATGTTTTTTGAATTTGGAAAAATAAATTACATATTTGTAATTAGTATTTCAAAATTTTGTAAATAGGTATCTTTTATTTTTAGACATTTTGAATAATTACTTCGGTAAATATTTTATTTACCATGGTTAAAGGGTAAATCCGGTAAATAAGGGTTAAAAAATAATATTATAATAATACTTAATTAAACTAAAACGTGTCCTATCCTTATTTGTTGATACATGACCGACCATGGGTATCTTTGGGTCGATTTGGGGACCCCATGGAGCCACTTGTAGGTGATAGGAACACTTTATTTTAATTAAGTTAAAATAAGTACATAAATGACACAAGCATATATCTTTTAGAAAAACAATTTTTACATAAGGATATACAAGTTATATTTTCTACTATAAATATTCATGAGAAATATAAAACTATTTCCTACATAATGGTATTTTATTTATAATTTTTAGACCTTAAATACTTTAATTTATTTTTAACACAATGATGATACAGTAATTACCATAATAGTGACAATTTAAAATAATTGATATTATAAACACCCAAATAAATATAATTTGAGACTTTTTATGAATTACACTAATTTTATTGGTTAATATGACATTTTAGGATTTATGTAACTAACTCTTTGTGAAGTAATCATTCTGTAATGATTTTTACAAAAATCAATTATTGGATAGTGTCAAAATTGACATAAAAGAGTTTTTAAAACAAATATTATATTATTAATTGATATTAAATTCATAAAAATCTAAGGTTCGGCCAAGATACTTATATAATGATAGGTGTTTCCTTAATGGACCACGTGGGGGTCTCTTGGATGTATATAGTATGTTTATTAGCCATATAATATAAAAATAAAAAGAGACATTGTAAAAGTGAAACTAATTAACTAAGAGTTAATACTTAAAGATACGGTTAATATAGAAACCCAACCCTGTATAAATACTATTGGTTGAGTGTTTTTAGACCTAACCCACCTTAAACTTTAAATAGTCCACTTTGGAGCCATTATAAACCGAATATGAATTTATATAAAATAATATTTCTAGATTTTCCAAAGGTTCCCCTCACCCCTCTTATAAAAGGGCACTCCACCTTCTCATTAATTCACACCTTAAAAGCCTTTTGGTTCGGACATCCCCAGCCCAAATACTCTCTAAAATTACCTCACTACAACCTAGAGGCATTTATTTATCATAAACCAACACTAAGGATCCCTTTTGATCAAATCAAAAGGAAGAACCCAAATAAGAGGTAATGATTTCACAACCCTTTTTCAAGTTCATTTCTTCTTCAACTTCTTATTTCTTTTTCATTCCCAATATAAAATAATAACTCAAGTATCTAATATATACTGTGATGTTATTATAAATATGGTACAACCATATTCAGTATTCTATCCATCCTTTGAATGATATGTCACCATACGTGCGTACGTATGGCTTATTGTCTCCACGTCGTGGTGTATTTGTTATTCAATAAATTATTATTTGGATGGGTATAATAATGATGTGTAATTCATGTAAATAATAAATATAACATAATAATGATTCTGTATATATGATATACCATCCAATTATATAATATTATAATATCAAAATAATGATATTGTCGCTCGTGCGTACGTACAGACTACCGTCTCCACGAACGCGATGAGATTCATTCTCCATTGTATCCATCAAGTCTAATTCTCATTTTATGATTAAAAATAATTTTTAGAGACATGATATCATTCTTGATATGAATAATATACACCCCATCCATAAAACATATGGCTCACATAACAAAGAATATAAAGGAAAATGAATCTGATAACACCCGAAACGATGATAATTTTAAGATTTTGTTAACAAAGTAATGTTAAAAGATAATATATGATATCATATTAATGCAAATGATTCGTTTATAATTCAATAAAAATTATTTCACCATTATACATGAGGTTAACCTATCGTTGACCAAGGTAAAAGTACAAGGTAAGGGGTTTCTTATATCACTTTAAATTCCGTGAGATTTCCATTACTCACCACTTATTTATTGCATGTGGTGTGTATGTTTCCCATGTTTGTATTCATTGTGTAATATAATTTAATTCATGTATATTTAAATCATAATTGTATTATCCTACTTTCATGGGTGTATGTTTAGTTATTTACCCGATCAAAAAGGCTAATTTGAAATTTAATTTCCACTCTTTCGGCTTTACGCATACATCATTGATTATTTTACTCCAAGATTATGTGTAGAATCACTATTCATTTGATTATGTCATAAATTCCACTCCCCTTTATGTGGATATACTTTTGACACACATAATCAATCCATTTCTAAATTCTCAAGTCATCGGTATGAGCTTGATAGGAGTAATTTCTTCTCAATCTCGATTTTTTGAGTTAAACATCCAATTCATTGGTGTTGTTTTTACAAAAATATGTGTGAATGTCCTTTGATAGTTTTACACTGAATATCCAATCATATTGAGTGTATTTATATTTTAAACACATAATTATGTCATTGTTTTATCCTTAACCTAATGATATGGCCTTTATGAGAGATTTCATCTCAATTTACATTCCATTGAGACTCCTTTATTGGTATACACCAAATCACTTTTATATGGTGTATATAATGTACTTTGACATAGTATATCATGAATCCCTTTATTCTCATGATATTTCAATGTTTTATTACCTCAATTATTTGTATTCAAGTGTCTCTCTTTTGGTTAGGAATTCTAACTAAAATATCATTTTAAAATGTTTTAATGATTTATTATTATAAATGTTTCTCATTAATGTCCATGTTTTAAAAATGTTTTTAAGGATTTATAAATATGGACTTTAATGTTTTAAAATTAAAGTTCCTTTTAAAAGTTTAAAATTGTTATGGTACACATTTATTCAAAAAAAATCTATTTTCAATGGCTTCTTGACAAATAGTGTGAATTTTAAATGTTTTCAAGAAAAGGGGGATATTTCTCTCAATAGTTTGATGATTATTTTAATCTATGTCAATATCCGTCATCATTATCAATTGAGGTTAATCTGATACAATACAGTCTTCCATATTGTGTCAAATGAGTTATGTTTTACATTGGATGTGCTATTTTTATACCATTCATGGTTTGTGGTTAAAATTTTTGACATTCTGTATGCTAGTTTTAATACGAATGTTTATGTTATGTTTCAAACTTTTCATATGAGGAATGCATTGAACTTAGTAAGTGACCGGTGGAGCCCTCTATAGCTCCTTGATGCATCGGTAGGTCTCATGAGAAAAACTAGTGTCTTGGCACGAGGCCTTGACAAAATATTATTTGTAGTCTTGGCACGAGGCCTTGCCTACGTGGTTATGATAGTCTGGCATTATGAATTCCATCATAATGAAAGTGTTTGTTGATATTTCATGTGATTATTTGACTTCTAGAATATCCATGTGAATAAGTAAATGTAATTATTTCAATTTATCTTTGCCATATTATGATGAAGTTCAAGTTTAAAAGGCTTTTGTTTTAGTTATACATTACCTTAAGTGTTTATGCTTATCTATGATAGCTTCTGCTATATTATTATCCTTACTGAGCATCTAAGATCACCCCTTTCAATGTTTTATTTTTCCCAGGTTTGTGAAGAAGTAATTTATGAATGACCTACATGGATAGTATGATGGGATATGAAGACAATATATTTTTTCAGGATGTAATGTAAACCTTATGAATGTATCTAGTTATTCCAAGGCTACTAAACTAATTGGTCCTTCGAGACTTGATCTTTCTTGTGATCATTCCAATTTTATGTAATAATGCACTGACTTTGGGTAACTGGGGTCGGGGCGTTATATAATTTATTTTCAGTTATTGATTTTTTTTGTATCATGTTGTGAATGTATTTTGTTATTTGTCTCTTTTTCATTTATGTCACACCCGATTTTTCATGTTTGGGTTTATGGTCTGGTTCATTGGTAATCCTAGACTTTTCATGGGTTTCAGGTGTGATGAGTTTTGAGTTTCTAAGTGTTTTCATTTTATATTATTTTACTCTTGTTTTATCCTTGGTTTTTTTGGGAGTTTTTGGAGTAAACATTAAATTTTATCTTAAAAATTCACTATGCATGGTTTGGCACACAGTTTAATAAACTATGTGGCCAAACCTAGGAAACTATATGGAAGGAATAAAGAAAACATAATAGTTGGATCATGGATGTATGGTCAATTTGGGTTGACCATGTGGTTGGTACCCATTTTTGTCTCATGGTATCTATATGTTTTAATAAATAGTCTAGCCAACCCATGTGAGGTTTCCAAAAATTAAGAACTTTATTTCTCCATGTTTTACATATCAGGATTTTTAGACCCAAATAACTTAAAACCTTCTTCTATAGGTTCTTATAGACCTATGTATCCCTCTCTATTACCTTCCAATACATCATACCCCCTCATTTGGGATATATCTAAGAGATATTCAAGTTGCAGCTATTTTTCTAAAGGTATTATCTCTCCTTTTTTATCTTTCTCCCTTATTCATTCATTTTTTTTGGTTTTCCCTTTACCCCTAGTCATGATAAACCTAGGGTTAATTTTTCCATGAATTTTATGGTGGTTTTGGTTTTTTATGGGGTTTCTTCATAGATATTGGTTTTTGGAACCCTCATTGTGTGATTTCATGTGTTTGTTTCCATTTTACCATGGTTTTGAGGATGGTTTTCCCATGAAAATGAAATTTTAATTTATGTTTCATATTTTTATTTCTATTCCCACATATATATGTTCTAATTGTTGTTGTCTGACCATTGGTTTAATAATTTAATGTGAAAAATGGTATTTTAGGTATTGTTTTGTGAGAAATAGACCAGTTTTGTAAAAAAAATGTACACACTCCATGCTTGATAAAATTTTATGTTACCATTCACACATGGTTTTTGATATTTTAAACATGGTTTAGAATATTGACTAAATTTATGGCATTAAATTGTTGTTTTTTTCCCTATTTGGTGTTAAATTGAATTTTTTGTAAGATATTTCACACTTAATGTGCGGTTAATTACCCAGTTAGAATTTATGCGTTGAGTGTGTTATAAAATAATTTTTTACTTATAAATATTTTGGAAGCATGAAAAATGATATTTTCTTGTCCTAATATGGTTTACAAATTATTTTTGGTTTTTTAAAGAAATGAGTATCAATTATTAATGTTTTTTGCATTGCGCTACTCGTGAATGGCATGTTTGGAATTTTTATAAAAATGGTTGTTCCATGAATGTGTGACCTGAATGTTTTGAAGAAATTATGTAAATTTTTTGATACATAAAATGGTGTCTTTTAAAACTTTTTTTTTAATTTTATTTGTACCGTTGAAAAATGCTAGTTTTGTGAAATACTTAGAGGCCAGTTTGGAAACATTATGAAAATAGTGAAAGGGTTTATTATGAAAACCACATTTGGATGATTCTCATACCGTTTATATTAATATTTGACGGTATTTAATCACATTGTAATCATTGAGATCCATTATCAGATTGCCTCAATTTTGACTCTTTGTGTTCTATTTTTTCTATGGGATGAGTTCAGTCATTAGGGTGGCTCGGGATGATTCCCATTACCGATTATTATTATATATACTAGTGATTATATACTCAAATGGAATTTAGAAGCACACCACCTTTATATACATGAGACCTGGGAACCTGGAATATTGAGAGAATTTTCTAAGAATGTTTTCTACACTTGTAGTTGACGTACAGACCAGGGTCCCATAGTTGGTGGATATATTTAAGTTTATTAATATGGGATTTTCCCTCTTCCTTTCCTGAGATAGGGTGTACAAGAATATTTAGAGGTTTTATTTTATCATATGTGGCATGATACTGGGGATGGGTTATCGTATATTATTATCTTCTAGATAATTATTTATCTCCAAGGTACACCCATCTCTTTTGGATCTTAGATTCTTATAGTGGAAAATATGATACTTATATGATTATTTCCTTTTCCATTGTTGTGTGATTATTATATTTCCTCCATGTGTAAATTTGTTATTGGAAAGTGATGTGTTTTTTTATTATGGATTATGTATTTTTTTCAAAGAAAAGTGTTTTATTCCCTTTGTAAAATCTAAAAAGTTTAGACATCACTTTACCCTTGAAAATACCTATGTCCCACTAATGGAATTAATCTATTTTTGGAAGTGAATAAGGTTAATGAATTATACTTTTTTATGTAAAATGCATATATAATCATACTTTTATATATTTTAGTTCACAATTTAAATTGATGTTCTATTTTATTTTAAAGGAAGTGAATTAGGAATAGATTATATGGCTAGACTACCAATTTTTAATACTCGAATCTATAGTTATTTTATATTTTTATCACCTGTGCATGTTCAATCTTGAGCTATGTATCCTTGGGAAATAGTAAACCATTGTGTTGGAGAGTGACCTGTGGGGTAAAATGTAGATAGTGTAGTCATCATGTTCGGTTAGTCTAGTTGTTCTATTTGGTTGAATTTTTTGGATTCCTTTGTAAAATATGTTCAATTTAGTCATATATATTAGACCACTTGTGCATCATATACTATTGGTTTTTTTGTTTATTTATTAGGATAAATCATTCCATTATTGTACTCTGTTGATGCCCATCACTAGTTTCTAGCCAGTAGGGATCGGGAATGCCCCTCGGGATATGCCACGGATCGACTTGGGTGAACGATTCTGGGTTGACCCAGGTTGGTTCTTGATAAAATGGTATCAGAGGAAGAATGGCTACTATAAGACACTAGATCTCCCTTAAGGTCTGTTGTTTTTACAATTCATTTTAATTTATATGTTTTAATTAAATAATTGTTTCCCCATGTTTATTTGAAGACTCGGGGGGTGTTCCTAGGGTTCGGGATAAGATAGAGGAAGAAAAAGAGGTTTCTATGCATACTGCATGGTTTGCATGTGATTTGTGAAAACTCTACGGAATCCCTAGGTAACTATGTGAGGGGTTGTTTTTGGAAAAAATCATCTTTATAGTTTGGGGATGGTTTGGAAAATCATGCTGGTAAACCGTGTTGCCTAGTATTTTTGAGAAAATTAAACAAAATCCATTATGGGATTTCTTGTACCAAAAAACAATTTTTCCCCCTTCTTCCTCCTTAAACCCTAGTGATGATACAAGGTTTATAATAACTCCCAATGGTGTTTCCCCCTAATATGAAGTCCATTTAGAGTGCCAACAGTTTTGGATTGAAGATTTGGGTGTGTCTAATCTCCCTATTGCTTCTCTTTTTGTGTTAGGGTTCACATCTCTTCCTTCTATCAATCCAAAACTCTAAAACTGTTAGTTTTTTGGGAGTTTTTGGTTGAGGCTTCAAAGGATGGTTGAATCTGGATTTAAGGCCTAGATTTGGAGTTTGTACACCAATGTATTGAAGGTAGGTGGTTTATATGTTATATGCCTTGGGTTTTATGAACAATTCTGCATATAAGGTTATGTTATTGATTTTCCCTTGTTTTTTTCATGGTTTTCATTGAATGTTTTAACATAGTGGGTGTCAAATCAACTAATTGAACCCCTCATGATCCCCATGTGATTCATATAGGATTACTTCACCAATCTAATTCCACCCATGTGGTTCTTGATTCCTCTCGATTGGGCTAATGGAATTATAAGGTGTAAATTGACTCAGGATGAGGTAAATCCCTAGTGAGTATGTTAATCGGTTATGTACTGAGATAGAATGGATTATGGTTGGTTTTTTATAATACTTTTAAAGGAAAAAATATTACTTGGGTGCAATTTTAATGGGGTTAATGTGAATATTATAGGTTTATATGTTTATATTTGATCGTACTTTGTGAGATTGGCACGGGGAAAAGGGGATTTGGTTTTATGGTATGTAATATAAATGATAAATGTGATTATGGATTTTGGCATGATATTAATCCCCTTGATTTTATTTTTGGAATATTGTTAATGGAATTGGTTTTACATTATGGTTTGTTTTGTTGAATGATAAATAAGCATGTGCACATGTCTTGGTAGAGTGGGGTAAATACATGAGAGTCTACACCCACGGGTCGAGTTAGACTGAGGTTCTAGCTCCACCACTAAATTCATGGGTTAGGGAAGGGGGGAGATTTATATTCCCCTAATAGTTTCATTCCACCAAGACTGAGGCTTTGAGGTGAGGATTATGAGGTTATTACAATGTAATGCCTAGTGAGACAGGTCTTGATTTTATTCCCATATGCTTGAGAATATTGAACATGCCTAATCCATTTGATACATGAAAAGGGTATATTAAACCATGGGATGCCTAATTAGTATACCTAGATTCAATGGTAGTATAATTTATGAGAACATAAACTAGAATGGAGTATTGAAATTTTTACCCTTACATTCTATTATTTATCACTTGCAGGCACTATTTACTTTTAATGGATATTTTGTAGACATTTTTGGTGGTGGAATACTAAGTTATACTCACACCCTTTAAGGTTGTTGTTTTGTACCCAATCATATTTCATTATTTTAGGTTAAGAAAGGGGATAGGGCCCTAAGATTGGGAAATGAGTCAGTTCGGTGTGTGCACAGATGAGGTCCAGGACATGGATCTTTGACCGTTTTGGGGATTTTACTATTTTTCATTATTTTGGGTATTGTTTACCTATCACTATTGAATGGAATGACTTTTTTACTATTGGATATGGTTTTTAGCTATTTTGGGAGTTGGTTATTTATGCATGTTGTTGATTGTTCCCTATTGTTTCTACTATTTAAACTGTTTTCAACTAAGGCTTACTCTGGAAAGGAGGGTATAGTTTCCCCATATGTACTAGAATACCCTCACTGCTAGTTGTTAACCTATGGCGTATGGGGAGGCATGCTTGAGGTCATATGGAAAGCTGGCTCGGGGCACTGGTTTAGGGGATCCTAGGTCAGGTACATTACAAAGTCGTATTAGGGGAGTTATTTTCTCTTTATTACTATTCAGGGACTGTAGATAGGATATTAGGAATGTTTTAGCCCTTGGTAATGAGCTAGATCTTTGGAGTATCTAACCCATTCATGAGGTAAACTCCAAGTCACCCTAGGAGGGGATTGTTGTTCTTATTGTGTGTTGTTATATTTGATGATATTTCACCATCAGGTGATGCACATGTTGTGTGATTTGATTATTTTGTGGAACTTCGATCGTGTATGGGATAGTATGAGGATGTGCATTCATCCATCATTCTAGTAACCTATATAGATAAGTGTCTTTTATCATGGCAGGCACACCCATGGGATGGGTGCGAGGGATATAAAGGTTAGGATGCATTTGTTTTTTATAAATGTAATGAAACTTTGCCCAATGAGATGGTATGAATGTGTAAAAATGGAAGTGAAAATTTTAAGTTGTAATTAGAAAATGGTATTCAATTAATAAGAAAAGTTGGATTGACATGTTGTAACTGTAAATTGGGATATGTAATTTTTTGAATTGATGTAAAATATATGTCTTGTAACAATGTGCATGAGATACCCATGTTAGCCACGATGGTAGGAGTGATTTCAAAGGGTAGTGTTCCGGTTGTTAGTGGGCTCATTTTGGTAGTTTATGTGAACTTGTTTGTATATGAAAAGTGATGATCCTACCTATACCTATTTGTATTTTATAAAAATCCTTGTGGTTGGGTTCTAAAGCTCATGGTTCAAATTCAATAGGAATTCCAACTTGAAAATGCGTTCTAGTTGGGTGACAAGAGGACGTGGCCAATAACGCTCCACTAGAATTAGATAAAGTTAAAATGGTGACCCAAGAGGATCGGGAAGAAAGTTTTTGTGATAACTTTTCTCTTTTTATGAAATTGATGGTGGGATACACCGAGTATGTTTGAGCTGACCAGGGAGTTTTAGCTGCAGCACCCTCTGACCTTTAATGGAGAGGGTATTCCAGAAGAAGCAATGATTAGGATAGTGTCCATCAAAAATATTATTTACCATCTAGAGAATTATCTAAAGAATCAAGTCAAGTTAACATCATATATACTGAGATGTCAAGAAAAGCATTGGTGGGACTTCACAGTTTAGACTGAGTAGGCTGAAGGAATGATGTGGAAATATTTCCAGGAGATGTTTCTTGAACACTTTTACCCAGAAACCATGAGGTAGAAGAAGGGTATAGATTTTATGATGTTGAACCTTGGAAAATTGTTAGTAATGGCATATTCTAGAGATTTCAATGATTTTATATGCTTCTTTCTAACATTAACAGAAGACATGGTAATTGTGGAGAAATGATTCTAAGATGGGTTGATACATGAGATCAGGTCTTAGGTGAATATATTTCTCCTGAAAATGCTTTATGAGATGGTGGACCAATCCCTTATCTCGATGGGGAACCTAAATGTAGATTCTGGTAGTGAACTGGTGGTGTCATCTGGGCAGACATGTGGTGCAGCTTCCAAGAGTAGGAAATGTCGTTTTGGAAATTTTTAGTAGGGTGGAAGTGTACAGAGTTGATAGAATAGGGGGTAAGTATCATTATGTGGTGGCCATGTATTCTATTATTAGTGAGGTAGGCTGGGCCACAAGTGTTCCAGTGTCCCCACCCACCGGTCGAGTGTCGATCATGTGGGAGGCTAGGCCATATGAAGAGGTTCTGCTAGAACCCAAGATAATCATGGAATTATGAAGGTCATTGGTAGATTTTGAGTGTATGTAGGGGGTCGGCCACCCCGTACTGGGATGAATGTTTGAGCTCAATGGGTCATAATGGTTGGGTGATGTACATGGAAGACCAGATCGAGATCAATCATATCAACCTAGCAGTGCAGTGCAGGGTACTCAGACCAGAGCACAAGGAGTAGGGGAAGGTCATCTCCATGCTGTTCAGACTACACCTGATGGTGGTGAGGTGGGACCGTCTATTGTTCGAGGTATGACTCATGTATCTTCCTCACTCAGTAGTGATTTATTTGATACAGGTGTTATGCATTCTTTTATTTCTACTGAGCTTAATGTTGTGTTGGTATTAACCATGGAGAGTTTCTGTGTAGTAATGTCAATTGATACTCTGCTAGGGGTATGAGTTGGGGAGATGAACCAGTGTAAGGGTTGTGCTCTGGAGGTTGGTGGATGTCATTCTTTGTGGGGTCTGTTTTTCCTTGATATGTATGGTTTTGACTTAATTTTGGTTTTGGATTGGTTGGTGTTATAGAAATCCCATAATAATTGCTACCGACATCAGGTAATATTCACATCTTTCGATGGAAGAACTTATGTCCTTCATGGTGAGTGGGATACTCGAGTAGTCCATGTAGGGACGCTATTCCAATCGTTTGGAGAACTGAAAGCCCGTGTAGCATGCCTTATTATTGATGATGGAGAGAAATAGTAGTGAGTATTCCCCCTTAGGGTGGACTAGATTTAGGATGTGTTTCCTAAGTACTTTTCATGGTTTCCACCTGGGAATGATGTTTAGTTCATAATCATATTTTTGACAGGCGAAGAGACAGTTTCAATTATTCCATTACGAATTGTACAAGAATAGCTCCAAGAACTAAAATTTAATATTGAGGAGTTGGAACATAAGTGGTTTATGCATCCTAGTAAATCACATTGTAGATCTCCTATATTATTATCTAGGAATGCTGATGGATCACTGAAGCAATGTGTCAATTATAGGAAACTGAACCAGATGACCTTTAGAAATGATACCCTCTTCCTAGAATCAATGACCAATTTGATTAGATCATAGGTGACTGAGTGTTTTTATAAGATCAATATGTTGTCAGGATACCATCAGTTGAGGGTGATACCTCTAATATACCCCGAACAACTTTCCAAAGTAGGTACAAGTTGTATTAATTTTTGGTGATTCCATTTGGATTGACCAATTCACTAGTTGTGTTCATGGCCTTGATGAACCAGATATTACACCCATACCTGGATCATTTCATAGTTTTCTTCATTGATGAAATCATTATGAACTCTATAACTCCTGATGATCATACTAATCATCTTGACATCATCTTGAGTACACTAATAGAGAATATGATATATTCCAAGATATCAAAATCTCATTTTTTGACTGATAAGTTGCACTTTTGGGACATTTTGTTTTTGAGTCAGGTGTGTTAGTGGATCTAGAGAAGGTGCATGTTGTGGTGTCTTTGGAGAAACCCAGGAACAATTTTAATGTTCTTAGTTTTCTGAGTTGGGCCAGTTATTACCAATGGTTTATTAGAGATTTATCTTTTTTGGTAGGACCACTCTCATGTTTGAACTGGAAGGGGTTAAATTTGAATGTTCAGAGGGTTTTGAGAATGCTTTCCAATAGATGAAAGGGTGGTTGACTACTACATTGATTTTGATCTTACTATAACTAGGTAAGAGGTACACCCTGATCTATGATGCATTCAGTGTTGGACTTAGGGTATTTTTGATGCATGATGACCAGGTTATAGTTTACGAGTTGAGACAATTGATCCCTCATGAAAGGAATTACCCTAGTCATTACCTTGAACTAGCAGTTTATGGTTCATTCCTTGATGTGTTAGAGGAATTAATTTATGGGAGAACCTTTCACAGTTCTTAATGAACAGAAAAGTATTAAATACAACTTCTCTCATTGGTATTTGAATGTTTGATAGTGATGGTGGGTCAAGTACCTACAATACATTGATTTTGAGTTGGTCTACACACCATGGAAGGGGAATGGTGTCGTTGATGCTTTGAGCTAGATGACTCAAAATCAGGCCGTTCAGGAATCCAATTCAGAATGGATGTTCGTGAAATTACTTGTTGAGAGTAATTTGGAGGAATAGGATGGGTGCGGGGAGATTAACCTTGCATATATATCAGATTAATTTACCCATTATAGTATATTTAAATAGAGTCATCTAGTGGATCCATAGTGTTTGGATATCAATGAAAGTATTAATGGTCATAAGTCAACTTCTAGTTGTACTTTTGGTGCTGATTATGTTTATTATGTTCATGGCTGTGTTGCGGTGCCAGCAGATGTATGGGAGGAGTTTATTCATGAGATTCACATGTCAAAGTGGGAAGTGCATCCTATTTTTACCAAGATGTACCATGATCTTTATAGGATGGTTTAGTGGCTGAGAATGAAGAATGATGTGGTGAATTTTTTTGTATGATGCCTTACCTGTCAATAGGTGAAGGCTAAACATCAACTTCTAGGTGGGTTGATATAGTCATTTCCATTTTAAAGTGTAAGTGGATTGATGTAATATTATACTTTGTAGTCAGCCTTCCGATGATGGCTCATAAGGATGATGCAATTTCGATAGTGGTAGATCGACTAACCAAAGTGGATTATTTCTTACCGACCAAGGAGACATATATAGTTGACCAGTTGGGAGAATTTTATTTTTCAATGATATTATGGTGTCATGGTGTTTCGAGAACTATATATTCGAATTGTGACCAGAATTTCACTTCATGCTTTTGGAAAGGACTATAGAAGGCACGTGGAACCCAAGTGTTTTAGAGTATTTTTTTTCACCCATAGACTGATGGGAAATCGAAAAGAATAATAAAACTATTAGAATATATGTTGAGATCTTGTGTTTCGGATATCAGTGGATCATGGGAATGTCAGTTGTTGCTTGTTGAGTTTTCTTACATCAATAGTTTTAAATCTACAATTAAGATGGCCCCATTTGAGGCACTCTACGGGAGACCTTGTAGATCCCCATTTTTTTGGTTAGAGGCAAGGGAGTCTGATCTATTGGGACTGAGTCTCTTACAGGAGATGTTATAGATGGATTGATTGATTTATTAGTGTGTAAAAATGTCTCATAGTAGAAGGAACTCATATATCGATCAACATCGTAGAACTCTTGATTTTATGGTGGACAATATTGTGTTTCTTCGGGGGTCACCAAAGATGGTACATCACCATATCCAAAAACAGGTCAAACTGGCACCTAGGTATGTGCGGGCTTTTGAAATTGTGGAGAGGAACAGACTTGTGGCTTACTTATTATCTCTTCCATAGTGGTTTGTGGTCTTTATGATGTTTTCCATGTTTCAAAACTCCAAGAGTGTCGCCCTAATCCATATCATTTGATAAACACTGATGATTTCGACTTGAGGTTGATGCGTCCATTGAGAAGCATTTGTTTCATATTGTGGATCAAAGTGAGATGGTCTTAGAAGGAAAATTTGGGCCCATGGTTCGTATTCTATAGCATAATGGAAAAATTATTGGGGAAACATGTGAGTTGGAATAAGATATGGGGTCCCAGTGGCCCAATCTATTTTCTTTGGAGACTCATTGAAGCTCGAAAAGAGTGGATTGAGGAAGAGTCATCATATGGTTGGGAGGTTCTAAGATCACAGATCTCCCTTAAGGTATTTGTTTTGTTTATGTTTCAGTTTATATTTTATGTTTTGGATAAAAATGTTCCTCCTAATGTTCATGTGAAGACTTGGAGGGTGCTCCTTGGGTTTGGGACACGAAAGAGGAACAAAGAGGAGTTTCTGGGCCTGATGCACTGTTTTTGCATGGTTAGTGAAAACCTCATAGAAATACTAGTTAACCATGTGAGGGGGTGTTTTCAGATAGTATCATATGCATGGATTGCACACATTTTGGAAAACCATGACGGTAAACCATGGAACCCAATACTTTTGGGAAAATCACAAAAAAAAACTATTACAGCATTTCTTAATCCAACTTGGGATTTATCCCCCTTATTTTCCTAATCCCTAGTGATGAGCCAATGTGTCCATGAACTCACAAGTATTTTCCCACACATATAAAGGCTATTTGGAGTACCGTCAATTGTGGATCGAAGATTCGGATGAGTCTAATCTCCCTCTTACATCTCTTTTTGGGTTACGGTTCACATCTCTTACTTCTCTCCATCTAATAATCTAAAACCTTTCTTTTCTGGTGATCTTTAGGTTGATCATTAAAATTGTGATTAAATCGGGATCTAAGTCCACAATTAGGAGTGTCTTCACTAACATATTCAAGGTAGGTTGTCTATAATTAATATCCCATGGTTTTTAGGTAGATTTGATCATGTAGGGTTATGTTCATGGTTTCCCATTGTTGTTTTCTTGTTTTACATTGAATGTTTTAACATAGTGTTTGTCAAATCAACCAATTAAACCATTAATGATCCATGCGGAATGCATAGAGGATGAATTGACCAAATTAGGGCCACCGATGGGGTGTTTCGGCCCTCATGATTTGTCTTATGGAAATGTAATGTTTGAAATTGACTCATGATGAGGTATATCCCCGGGGAATGTGTTAATTGGTTATATAATGAGAAGGAAGGGATTATGGGTGGTTAATTATAATATGGTTATAGGATAAGGTATTGTTTGGATGTATGGAATGTAAATGGTGTTAATGTGAATATGCTAATGTAGTATGTTTACATTGGATTATACATAGTGTGATGGGTATGTGGAAAAAGAAATTGGGTTAAATGTTATTTAAATGAATGATAAATGTGTTTATGGATTTTGGCATGATTTTAATCCCCTTGCGGTTATTCAATGAATATTTGTAATGGTATTGTTTATGCTTTATGGTTAGTTGTGGTGAATATAAATAAGCTTATGCACATGGCATGGTTTAGTGGGCTATAGACATAAGGTTCTACACCCATTGGTCAAGTTGGATCAAGGATCTAGCTCCACCACTAAATGCACGGATTAATGAAGGGGACATAGTAATTTTCCCATAACTGTTGCATTACACTTGGACTGGGGCTTCGAGGTGGGGGTTATGAGGTTATTATAATGTGATGTCGAGTGAGATAGGTCTTTATTTTATACTCATATGATTGATAATGTTGAAAATTCCTAATCCATTGAACAAATTAAAAAGTTAGATTAAACCATGGGATTCCTAAGTAGTATACCTGGATTCAATGGAGGTATAATTTAAGGGAACAAAACTAGAATGAAATATTGAACTGTTGTCCCTTAATTTCCATTATTTATCACTTGTATTCACTATTTACTTTTACAGGATATTTTGAATTAACCTTTAGTGGTGGAATAATGAGATATACATATATCTTTCTTGGGTCGTTGTGGGGTACCCAAGAAGATTTCATGGTTACAGGTCAAGAAAAGGGAAAGGGCCCCATGCTGGGAAAGTGAGTCAGTTCGGTGTGTTCATAGATGAGGTTCAATAAATGGAGTCGGGACCATTTTTGGTATTTAACTATTTTCATTTCTTTTTTCTTTTGATTACTTGGAACTATATCATTTCATGACATGTTTACTATTTCTTGTGGGTTTTATACAGTTTAGGAGTTGGTTATTTATGCATGTTATCGACTGTTATCTATTATTTTCACTATTTAAATTGTTTTCTATTGTGGATTACTCTGGTAAAGAGGGTATTGTCTCCCCAAAATTCATATTGGACCCTCACTACTAGTAGGAAACATATGGTGTACTGGGCGGCATGCTTAAGGTCATGTGGCAACTCGGCTAGGGGAATCGGTTTACTGGCTCCCAGGTCTGGGCCATTACAGCTCCTAGTGGACCTTAATTTTCATAGTGCCCTTTTTTTATGGGGATGCTAAGGTAGAAGGTACTGGATTTGGGACTCAAGGGGAAGGTGTGGGAAGTGCATCATGATCTTTTTCTCATTCGAATCATCAATTTTCTATGGGACGTCCAGTTTTGTTAGTTTCTTAGTTTTTAGAGATTGTTTGGTGATTAGTATATCATAAGGGGAGTTGGTCCCATGGTCTCTTTGTGCTTTTAGGGCCTCAC
Source organism: Viscum album (assembly GCA_963277665.1). NCBI lineage: Eukaryota > Viridiplantae > Streptophyta > Magnoliopsida > Santalales > Viscaceae > Viscum > Viscum album. The sequence continues at coordinate 808,968,450 of OY728122.1, read as the reverse complement.
AAGACATGTGGATCTAGGGGAATGGTCCTAGAAGGATTTCTATGTTGGTGATGTTTTTTTCATTTTTCCTCCAACCATATGGTCTCATCACCCACCGACACTAGTTCCTTTTTGTGAGTTGTTTTGGTCTCCTTTGAATTATGAAAAATTATTGTGAAAACCGTTGTGTTTGATTTGTGGAAATGGGATTTTAATGTTAATAGTTGGATTTTGGAATGTGGTAAACTATTTTTAAAATTTAATTTCTATAAGATCATTGAAAATGAGTTTTTTTTAAAATGACATCATGGGGTTTATGTTAAGCAGATGTTTTCATTGGATGTTTTTTTAAGTGAAATAGAGTGGGTTATTAAGCAATGGTTTTTTATATAGTGTGGTCTGTTGAGTTTCTAGAAAATGGTTTTACAAAAGTTAAATAGATTTTTGATTGAATTCTATGGGGTTTCATTCTCATATATGGATAAATGGTTTCATATGTGAATCTGATTGTTTTCTGGGGGTTAGTGATCCCTTGGAAGGGTCATGGTTTAGAAATTGGTTGAATGGGTTATTTTGGAATATGGGGGTGTTTTTTTAACCATCTTGATCTTATGGAATCATACATGCATGGTGGTATTTGGAAATGTGAATAAATTCCTGATATGGCATAGTGGATTGGTTCCTGGGGTGGCATGAAAACTTTCATGTTAGTGAGACTCTAAGGAATACTAATGGACAGGGTTCACCTCACCAAGTATTTTTTAAAATTAAATATGTTTTCAAAATGAATTTTTTGATTTTTTAATGTATTTTTCTTAAATATACAAATATTATCACTAATGTGGTGTTCGTTCCTAAGGATTTTGGTTGTTGAGTTGGCCTTGATCTAGTTCTTGGCATTTCCTTATCCATAATTTTTCCCTATAGAGCCTTTATGGATGATCATAGTGTCGATATGTTTGAGTCGTGATTAATGGTAGTTCCATTTGATCAACCTAAGGATTTAATTCTTGAGTTTTTGAAGCTATATCCACCACTCTTTTATTGATGAGTAGATCCCCTGGAGGCATAAGAATGTAGGTGAAAAATCAAAAGGAACTTTTGTCTCATCCAGATTCACGATTCGTTGAAGGTTATGTTTGCAACATTCATTCTTGATGGTTCACCATGGATGTGGTTGAAGTTGATGTCTTGGAAAAATCCAAGTAGAGATATTACTTGAGAGTTATTCAAAGATTTGTTCATTCATCTGTATTTCTCTTATAATGAAAGGGTGAGAAAGGGATTAGAGATGGGTTGTTTGTAGTAGGGTGGTGGATTAGTGTTGGAGTATTTGCATTACTTTGTATATATCATACCCTATGATCCACAGTATGCCACAAATGATTCCATGAAGTCTCAACATTTTGAGTTTTTTCTTTATCCCATCCCGCTGTCGAAGTTGTCAGGGCTCAATCTAATATCATTTTTTTATGTGGTGAGGAAATATTGTCATCATGGATCCATGATGGAGGGAGTGCATGAGGTAGTATTCCCTCATTCAATCCCTAGGATAATTGGGGAATATTATTTTAAGGATATGTGGAAGTGGTTTAAAATTGAGGGATAATTACATGGAACCAAATCACATGAATATATTTTATCATCCTCTTTAGAGTGAGAGATCATAGTATATTACTCATGTGGAAATTCTGGCCACCAAAAGTCAACGTGTTCACATTCTTAGAAGCCCTTCCTGGACTATAGATGTTTGAGTCACATGAGGCGATTCTATGGGGTGTTTCTATAGAGAATCATGGAGGAAATCATCATAAGTGTTGTGTTGTTGGAAATTCAATTAATGTTACATTTTATTAGTTTCATTCTAGTTTAATTGATCTTTTTGCATTGCAGTTGTGCTGATGGAATCTTGTGTTTTGATATGTAAGGGTTGTTGTGAGTCTTCTTATGAACTCATGTTTTCAGTGGAAGTATGGTTTTTTTATCCATATTTCCAATATATTATTTATATATCTAATTGTCTCATTCATGTTCATGTTGGGGATTAGTAGCTTTTTCCTGTGATGCAGTAGATTCTTTATCCATCATATCCCTAGCCATGGGAATCAGAGAAAAGATGGAACCGAGTTACAAATCTCTAGAGTGTGGACCAGCCATGTGAATCAGTTGTGGTCTTGGATTTTATCTATCCCTTGGTGATGAGTGGTGGGTGGATATTGGTAGTGGTTATAGTGTTCAAATATTTGGGTTCCCTTCCCACCCCTCTCCCTATGGAGTGGGATTTTTTTATTTGTGCAAGGTCTATTGGCTCATATTTACCCCCTCATTTCAAGAGTGGTTATTTCCAATTTCCTTGCTATTTTCATCTTGGCCTTACATGATTATAAGGGAGTTTTTAGTTGTCATGTGTGGAAAAGGCCTGGTTTTTGGATCATGTTTAATTGTCATTTTTCCTTTGATAGTTGGTTCTTTATTGTGGGGGACCCACCACGAGTCTCTTTGAGCTTCATTCTAAGAATTCGTCAGATCATACTTGTTTTCTGATGGTGGGGAGTCCATTCCAGCCTCCCTTGAAATCATTAGTCTTTTTTGAGTGTTCTTGGGTTTGGATGATTATTGGGATCTTTGGTATAAGGCCCATCAACCTCGTTCTTGTCTTGGTTATGGATGTAATGGCTTGATCCTTATACTGACTATTGGGATGTAGATGTGGGTTTTTGTTTGGTTTTGATAAAGAGGATTAAGTTTTGATTTTTTTGAGTGAAATGATCATGGTTTAAGTGTTTTTATCATGTTGAGGATCAATCCTTAGAGGTTGGTCAATTATCTATAGAGTATTGTGGCTTTCTGGGGGTAAGAAATGTTAATGGTGGGGAGAATTATCACACTCATATTTTCATGTTTTGGTTTATAATATTGTTTGTTATGGATCCTGATTTTTTATTGGGTTACAAGTGTGATGAATTTTTATTTTTTAATTGTTATTATTGTATACAATTTCCCTCATGGTTGATCTTTTGTTCATTTGGGAGTTTTCTGAGAAAATGTGGAATTTTGGCTTAAAAGACCCTGCACACAGTTTGATAAACCATGTTCCCAAACCCAGCTTACCATGTGGAACATATTAAACCTAAAAAATGGTTGGTACATTGTCGTGATTTTGATTAGGTTTGACCATGAGGTCGGTCCTTATATTTTTTTCATAGTTTCTGTGTAGTTTAATAAACTCGGCGAGGCTGCGCAGAATTAAAATTTTGAATTTTTCAAATTTTCCCCATATAGATATTTAGACACCAATCGCCTAAAAATAACTTCTCTAGGTTTTTCCAGACCAATTTATCCCTATCCATTTCCTCCTAAGCCAGTCTCCCCCTCATTTTGTGTATATCTAAGAGATCTTCATGTGGGGGATATTTTTCTCAATGTATTCTCTCTCATTTATTCTCCCTCTCCCTTTTTGTTTTATTATTTCTTGGATTTCTCTTCTCCCCTTGTAAATATAGACGTAGGGTTATTTTTTCCTATATTATTAAGGGGGTTTTGGTTGTTTAAGGTTTTTCTTCATAGATCAAAGAATTTGGAATCCTCATAGAGTGATCTCAGGAGTGCGTTTCTATTCTTCCATGGTTTTAAGGAATATTTTCCAATGAAAAATTCTTGTTTTATTTAGGTTTCAACTTTTTCTTGATGTTAACACATTATATATATTATATGGGTTGTTTTTCAACATTTTTATTAATTTTTTGATGTGAAAAATGGTAGTTTAGGCCTTGTTTTGTGAGTAATAGCCTTGTTTTGTTAAACAATTTGCACACTACATGCTTGATAAAATGTTATGATACATTTATTAGAAGTTTAATGACATTTTAATCATGTTTTAGTAGCTTGTATAAATTTATGCCATGAAATTGGTTTTTCATTCCCTGTTGGGTAATAAATTGAATTTGTTTGTTAAATACGGCATGCCTAACGCGTGGTTAATTTCCCAATTGGATGTTATGGTTTGAGTGTGTTATAAAATAATTTTTTGGGATTTATAAATATTTTGGTAGTGTGTGAAATGATAATTTGGTTCCCTCATATGGTTTCCAAAGTTGTTTTGGTTTTTTTGAAGAAATGTTTATCAATTTTGAAAGAGTTTTGGCTTGCACAGCAGGTGAATGGCACATTTGGCATTTTTATAAAAATGGTTGTTCCTTTAATGTGTGACCTAAACATTTTTAAGAAATTATGTAAATGTTTGGATGCATAAAATGGTGTTTTTACACCTCATTATGAAAAGTGTATTTTTTAGCATTGATAAATGATAATCTTGTGAAATGCTGAAAGGAATGTTTGGAAACATTGTGAAAATAGTGAAAGTGTTTATTAAGAAAACCTCATTTGGATGTCTATTATGCCTTGTATGAATATAATGGATGGGTTTTCCTCACTGTAGAATCTATGAGATCCATTATCAATGTTCCTCGATTTGAAATATTTGTGGTCTATTAATTTTGTGGCATGATATTGGTCCTTGGGGTGTCTCTGGGTGATGTATGTTGTTGATTATTAGTATATAAACATGTGATTAGATTCTCAGCTAGCATCATATACCTCACCCTTTTATATACATGCTACATGGGAACCTATAATATTGAGGGAATTTTCCAATAATTATTATTGGATTATTAGTTCATGCACTGACCATTGTCCCATATTAGGGGGACATATTTGGGTTTATTTGTAATGGATTTCCCCATAGTTTTTCCTGAGATAGGTTGGTTGAGAGTATTGATCTTTTTTATTTCATCGTGTGTTCCATGAAACCTAGGATAGGGTCTCCTGTATTAGTATCTTCTAGATTATTCTTTATCTCCCCGATTCACCCATGTATTATGGATTTTAGTTTCTTGTAGTGATGAATGTGATACTTATATGATTATTTCCATTTACCTAGTTGTGTGATTACAATAATGCCTTCTTGTGTAATTTTTTCCTTGAAAAGTGATTTTTTGATTTTAATAATGCTTATGAAAATTGTTTTCAAAGAAAAGTGTTTTATCCCCTTCATACAATCTGAATAACTTAGATATAACATACCCCTTGAAAATACCAATGTCTCACTAATGGAAAGAACCTGGTTTTGGATATTAAGAAGGGAAATAAGTTGTACTATGTTTCTTAAGTAAAATGTATATAAAATCATAATTTTATATATCTTTTTCAAGGTTGAATTTGATTTTTTATTTTTTTTAAAGGAAGTGCATGGGAAATAGATTATTGAGCTAACCTACTACGTTTTAAAACTCACAACTATTGTTCTTTTCTCTTTTTAGCCTTCATGAAAGATCCAACTTGAGTTCTTTCTCCTTGGGAGAGAGTTGATATTTTTGTTGGAGAGTGACCCACGGGGTCACATGGATATAGTGCGGTCATCATGTTTGGATGGTCTAGTTGTCATGTTTTGTTGCATTTTTCATATTATTGTATAAAGATGATCAATTAAGTTATATATATATATATTAGACCACTTTTGAATCTTATATTGTTGGTTTCGTAGTTTATTTATTCGAAAAAAGCATTTACATTTTGTACTCTTTTGATTCCCAACACTAGGTTTCAGCCTATAGGGATCAAGAATGCCCTTCGGGCCATGCCATAGATCAGCTTGGGTGACCTGTTCAGGGTTGACCCAGGTTGGTTCTTGATAAGTTGTGTAACCAAGAGACTTAGAGTAAGGGAAAACAAACAATACCATGTATCGGTAATGAGTTTTCCATTAGGTTTCCAATATTTTTTATTTGGGAATTGAATTCTAAAATCATTATTAAATCCAATAGCAAGACAAAGATTTAGTCTGTCTAGGGTGAATGGGTGAGTACTAACCAAAATATCATATGAATAATTGAATCGTATAATAGATGAATCATTATTTGAAATAATTTTAATGTTCAAAACTCCAACATAATTCTAAACTTTATATATACCATTTAATTTCATTATAATTATAATATTCAAATAGCACCACATATATAAGATGGATTTTATTTATTTTTTTCTAATTTATTTCTATGTATATCATAAATATTTGGTTAATGTAATTTCCCTAGTGGTTTCCCTTTATTTATTATAAATCATCCCCAATTATGACTAGAAATATATTTTCTAAGATTAGGGTAAATGAAAAATTCCGAATTTGTGTTATTTTTCATCTCATGTGTTGGGTACTCTCACATGTCTATAATATGTTTCATCTGTTTATATGGATGTTTATACCTCATTATTGGAATTTTATAAAGGGTGGTGCATGGTATAATTATTTTTCCTCTTATATTGTCCTATAAGAAGGTGTATCTAGAATATTGAATCCACATTTACCTCATAGTAAGGATGAAGAGGATGTATAGTTAGATTTTGTATGTGAGCTACAACCCTTAAAACTATTATCCTGACACCTTAATCCCTTTTCCCTCTCATTACAACCATATATTAGTGATATGTTTTCCTTTGATCAAGGCCCTAAGGACTGTATAAGTCTTGTAACACTTTTTGTATATAAGTTTAAAGTAATTTATATGTTTTGTGGTTTCTTGGTAAGAATACTTACTTGTATTGATTGGTGGATTATTTGGTTATATGTTTCTTATATAATCATCACAAATATTTGTTGGGGAGTTCCTTAGTCACACATTTATTTCCAAATACACAGGTATACACTTGAATTGTGAAATAAATTTGGAGTGGGGTGACTACCCCCTAAAGGGTATATTATCCTTATACCCAACACATTCACATTATGTGTATATGTATATATTTTATCTATGTGAGGAAACACTTTCATGGGATTATTGTCAAATTAATTAAAATGGTTGACATTATGATGAGAGTTTGTGACAGGGGATGAGATAAGGGAATTAATGGGATTCAAACTTATCTCCTTTTTTATTACCTTAGCTTAGTTTTATATGATCAATATAAATAGGTAACCACATTTTGATAATAGTTTTTCACTCTTATATACTATTCATGCACATGTATTATTTTTTAATAAACTATTTCATAGATTTATGGGTTATATAATTTTATTATAATTTTTGATATTAATTATTTTATTAGGTAAAAATTGTAACCAAAAGAAGAGGTAAATCCTTCCCTACGTGAATATAAATACTATAAGGAAAATCAATTTTGATTTTTTATTTATAAAACATAACAAATAAGAATGTTTTTGTGGATAATGTTCACCATATTAATATGAAATAATTCAATTAAATTTAAAAGTATAATAAAATAGATGAACTTTAAAGGTATTGAAATATTAGAATCAACTAATATCACATTTCGAGTAAGGATAGTAAATCATTTCATTAACAGAAAATATTTAATTTGATGAATCTAATTCAACTAATGCTTTAGAACCCACTACATATATAATATTTATACTCAACCCATATGGATTTTTTAATTACATATCCAACTATAATTAATAAATACAGTATTTTATATAATTTTATATGATCCACCATCCATTATTTTCAATAAAGTAAGTCGAAAAATACTTTGGAAAAAAACTATCACTAAGAGAATCCTAAAATATAATATTTTTTTAGTATCAACTTACAATTTATAGAGGCCTAAAAATTTTATTTTTGGGAGTTTCAAAAATTATTAAGGTTATTATAGTAATTTTTAACTTAAAGGGTAAATTTGTAATTTAAATGGTCTCAAAATATAATCTCGATCATGTTATTGGGTTTTGGATGTGACTTTTACCTATGGTGGTATTTTTCTAAATGATTTATGATAGATTAAAATATTAATAAATCTCACAATTTGAGAGAATTAATTATTAATATCAAATTTTCTATATAATACATTTTTAATTAAATATATTTACAAATAAATTGTAAAAGATATGTGGCGGTTATTGGATAGGGAAAAATTAGAATAATTTATGGTGAAATATTTTATAAATTTTGTGTCTTAACACATGGTATAATTAATTAATTTATGGGGGGATTTTAAATAGGAATGTCAAAGTGGTTATATAAAATTTCATATATGGTTAAATAATGATTTTTTAAGAGAATAGACATTCTAATATCTCATTTAATTTATTTTAACCTGGATACATACACCTCTATTATTCCATGAAATAATACCTTATAATATTTTTTGTAGTAGAGTATTTAAGAGACAACGATGGAGAACATAAATAGAGGAATAATCATTAGTGATTGAGGATAAAAACTTATTAGATAATTAAGGTAAGGACTCAAATTTATCATCTTTTATTAATGTTAATGAATTTATCTTCCATTTGTACTATGATTTGGGGATGGTTCATGATAATCAGAAATAACGATTATATTTTTAAATTGAAATTCTGAATATGATGGAGTTACATTGATATAAATATTTAGAAAATTTATCCAAAAAATGTTTCAATACTTTTAAGAACTCCATGATATGGTGGGGAAAATTCGATTATGGTTGTATCAAAATAGCATTAGGGAATGTAAATATTTAAAAATAAGTATATAGATGAGGGATTATTAGAAGATGAAGGTTTAAATTAGGTGTGTAAGAGCCATGTAAGAAAACTCATCATCTATGATACGCACTATAAAAGGTATATTTTTAACTAATGTGTTATGTAGATGTGGTATTGTTTTTAGATAGGTCACTCAACCATGACATGGAGTTAGTTAAAATCAACACTTGTATCAAATATCTTGATGAGATAAAATTATTTCATAGGTAAAAGTATATAAGTAAATGATAGAGGATGTGTTAGATAGAGTGACTAACTATGAATAGGGTTTCTTCATATTATGTGGCTAGTAATAATATTGTGGAACATCTTTATACTAATGATATAATAAATGTTGGATATGTGATGATTAAATCCCTTTGATATAGATTAAGTCATACTTAAGTGGGAGTGTTGTATAAATATATAATTTAATTGTCTAATCTCGAGGATATATTTATATAATTTTGTTTGATTTTCCTAGATGGTAAATATAATTAATATTGTGGTTATAAATCAATTTTCGACACATTAAAATGTTAATATCGATACTTTGGTAACTATATAGTTTTTATTTGTGTAATATAGTGATATTTGTACATATAGTGGTGATTTTTTTCACACTGAATTTTTATTAATTATGTTGATGTTGTAATAATGGTTTAGTTTGATGTGGGGAGATTCCCTACCAGTGGTCACATAGTAAGAGTTAGAGTTCTGGTAGGTGGATATATTCCCAAGAATTATGAATCACTGGTTATGGGATCATAGTGATGGGATATATGTTTTTATCTTATTATATGTATAGTTATAAGGAACTATTTTGATTAGGAGATAGCCTCTGAGTAGACATCTAGAAATAGAGTGACCCCCAATGGGTGGGAATCTCCTTAACCATTTTATACAAGGAGGTTGGGTTGAGGTGTAGATAGTCCCTAAGGATTGATATTTGGTAATAATGAGAGTATTTTTCTATCAAATATTTATTATAAATTATTCAAAAGACATGATCTAGTATAGAATATATGTTTTGTTGTGACGATTCTATATTTAAGGACACTTTAAAATAGAGAGTGTCTCTACGTGTGGATTTATTCCCAACCATTATGATTTGTAGTGAGGTCCCTAAAAGTTGATAGTTCATTAGAGTTGATTGATAATATAGTTTTATGTTATTTCTATAGTTGGGGATATGAGATGTTTTATTTTGGTAGGGGTGTGGATTATAAGGTATGAGATAGATATGGATTGGTGGATTGACTTTTGGGATATCTTTTTTATTATATTTTTTTTATGTAATTAATTCACAGATGTGCTAGATAAATTCATTCACATATATATTTTATAGTTTCAAGGAGTAACCTATAGTGTAAATGTATATGATCGATATTAATATATATATATATATATATTTAGAAAATTATGATATACTTTTAAAATGTTTCTAGTGAAATTTTCTTATGATACAAATTTTTTTCAACTGTAGTCGTTTTTAATACCATGTGAGAGTTATAGAGATTTTGTTGGAATTATCATTCATTTTTTTATTTTGAATTGTATTACAGTATATGAATTGGATAAATAATATTAATGTATTTATAATGGGTAATATTCATTGATACATTTATTGTTATTTAGAAATTTATTTTCAAAGGGAAATTCCAACCATATATCTATATTGATATTTCCTTAGCGCTAGTCACCAAACCATGGCCTATTGAAGCTGGGATTCAAGTTGAAAGAAAATCTCATTATAGGATTAGTTGGAGTCTCAAAGGGGTTATTTAATGATACAAATGGAATTATAGGGTGTTTTTTAGGCTGTATTTTAGTGTATCCACTGAATGGGATTCAAGAGGATGGTATGGAAAAAGTATTACCTAAACATAGTTTGTGAAGTTGCCTTGAGAAATTTCCATGATACATAAGGGACCCAGTGATATAAGAAATGTATTTTTTTATCATTAAATATTATGGAAAGAGAATATTGTATGTGGGTTATATTTATTGGTTTAGAAACATGTTTCATAAATTTTCAGGTCATGATGGTTGTGTGTTGTAAGTAAAGAGTGATGGTTTATGTGTGAGTAAATTATATGGTAGTCTAGTTATATATTATCTCTATGTGTATATATATATATCATTATATTGAGGATGGTTTATTTTTATTTTTCTATATTTATTTTTTGATTACATCATGAGGTTCAACAAGAGGATTTGTAGTGAGAACTTGAGGATTTGAATTGCTCGATACACCCAGAGGATAGAATGGTAAAGAGAAAACCTTTAGTGGGTTCTCAATGTATAAAATACCAATGTATAAGGAGCCTGTCAAAACTATTAAGATTTAACAATGGTTATAGGAGGATAAGATTGAATTATAGTTGATGTAGACAGATTATGATAACCATGTACGTTTTATGTTTATTTTTTATAAGGTTTGATGTGTTAGTGGTGGACTCTATGTTTGGGATATCATGATGTTTAAATGATAAAATACTCTTTATTTTGGGATATATTTGGGAAGAGTTCTTATTTAATACACTTAAAATTGAGTGACTATAAGATTTTTGGTAATCTAATAGGTGATATCCAATATTTCAAGAGTTTAGTGTGTTGTTATTGGGATTGATATATTATTCTCATGGTTTAGTGACTAATGAGTATTCGAGAGATTTTTATTATAAGAGATCTTTGGGACCCAACTTTCAATGAAAATTGGGGATATTTTCTTCAGGTTAATTCCTGAATATAATGGAAAAGGATGAGAAAGTGGGGAATTTGTTAAATAGGTAGGTTTCTTTCTTGGATATTTCTTTTAAAGGAATGGTCTAAGTTGAGGTAGAGGTGGATATTCTTTATTAGTGTGGAGCCCATGTCAGTAAGGGTATTGCTGAGATGGGGATGAATCAATAGTACTTGTTTCATTTATTTTTAAAAAATATTCTTTTTTAATAAAATCCATGTGAACAATTAAATTATTGATCCACTATTTAATCAATATGTCTTTATTATATTCATGAAAATAAATCTAGGAAAAACACAATAGAGTTTATACAAGGTTTGGTCTCAGTGTGATAACCTACTCTTTATCATGACCAACTTGTGATTGTTTCATAGATTTTATCATCACTATAAATTGTATTGGTTACATGTGAAAAATAATTTTCACATAATATTTAAATAAGAGTCATCCCCTTATTTTAAAAAATGAATTTCATTATTTATACTAGAACCACAAGTTCTTTAAAAGATTCTCCTTGAGAGATTCTTGGATTTTTAGGATTTCATAACATTAAATAGAAAGATCATCTTAAAAGAATATTTCAAACATACAAATGATATTATTTCAATATATTTATTGATTGATTATTTCTAAATATATGAGGATAATATTTTCATCCATGAGAGAATGTTTCATGTGAAAAAATACCCTCCTTTTTCATACGTGAAAATGTGTTATATTTTCTCAATTCTTTCTGCACCTTCACAAAAACCATTATGGAATAAAAATACAATCTACTTTACATATCTATCAAATATCAAAAATAATGTATTTACTTTTGATTCCTACACTAGATATTTATACTCATAAAATCATCATGATTTTTATTCTCAAAACATTAAATTAAATATTTACATATTTGAATTATAGAAATCATTTGATCTACAATAGTAATATCATATCACTTATAGCAGTCACCTAATTCCTAATTTATCTCTCATTTTAATTTATGTTCACATATTAATTTAAATCCCCTGTATACACGAGCTTCAAGATTCCAATTGATATATAAATATCTATATCCTCAATTCTTAGTTCTTCAAATACATTCAATATTTTTGTCTCTTAATGCAATCTACTTCATTGAAAAAAATAATTTATATCATAGTAATTGGTAACATAGAAATTTAGTATCTGGTTTGAATTTATCCTAGTATATGTTAATTAAATGTTTATGTGGAAAATAATCACCTACATAGAGATAAGTTATATGGTTCTAAATTGGCTACATAGTATATTTTCATATGTGAGTCAGCTATGTGAATCTACAGTCATATATATCACATATTAGCTACATAATTCTCATAAAATTTAATCTATGTGAAAATTTTGGATATGTGACTCATTTTACTACATGGAGAATTTCGTTGTGAGATTTTCTTATATAGTATAAATTGGTACATGAATCACCTATATAGAAAAAAATGCTACGTGAATCTACACATCATCAATTCTTCAATGTTACACTAATATACACTCAAACTAAAAAAGAAACACTTTTATCATACTCAAGACCTTCTAAAACACTTTATAGAATCTGTAAACATTCTTCAATGATATAAAAAACCATAAAAACTAGATCAAGAACAATCATTATTACTTTTATAAATTGTCTTGTACTTCTTAGTTTGAGTTCATCAAGATATAGACTCACATTTTCTGGTTGATAATATTTATTATATAATAAAATTTTTAAGGAATCTTCTATATCCCCCTATGGATTTGTTTTCAATCAATACATAAACTCCTAAAACACTCCAAACGGGTCAATAAATAACATATTTCCTCAAATAGAAATTCCCTAACCCCACACTACCAGATAATGTAATGTTTTTTATGGAATTCCATATCTCAATGAAAATCAATTTTTATAAAAGTAACATAGATGGTTTCACATAACTCACTCACTAATTGAACCCCCTTTTAAAATCAACCAAAACTTCAGATTCAAAAACAACTCCCCTTATATAAAAAAGAGTATACATTTTCGCCACCTTTGAAAAAATAATCAAAAGTCATTTAGGGGTCTCAAATAATGAATTATAATGACATGGGTGGGGATGAACACCCATGTTAAGAATTAGTGTTTCGAATCAATGCTTAGGGATAGACTTGGTGAAGATATATTCCAATTATTATTGAGTTGGAATAAATTCCATCTATATGAATTTATTTTCAACTTTCTCTAGGATGAAGTGAAATTGGATAGCAATATTATTTTATTTTCAATATTAAATAGTATTTTAAGAATATTTATAGAACCTTGATTATCACAATTAATTCGATGAGGTTTATAAATTTTTAACCTTAAATAATCCAATTGTTCCTTCATCTAGATAATTTAATCACTGGTTGAATCAATATATTCAGCCTCATTAGTACTGAATGTGAATAAGTTATATTTTTTATAGTTCCAACTCACACATATGTCTTTTAAGAAGAAAATACCCCCTAAGGAATACCATATATCACCATAATCACCTACCAAATCAGAATCTGTAAACCCATATAGATTAAAATTGTTTCCATTCAGGGAATGTATCCCAAAAATCAATATCCCTTTGATATATCTATTAACCCATTTAGCAGCCATAATATGTGACTCCTTTTTATTCCTCTAATATCTAGTATGGAGAATCACAATATATAAAATTTTAGTTTTGTTAGCTATGAGTTAAACCATACTCACAATTATCTTTAAAAATTCAATATGATTAACACTATTTACATCAATTTAATTATAAATCATCACACCCACTTGAATAAATCTAAATATTTTCATTGAATATTCCATCTAATAGCTCTTCAACAATTATCCTCAAAACTTTTCATGGGTTAAGAAGGTAAAATTACCTTTTTATAAGACTTTTAATCCAAATAAGTATCTTAGTTCACCAAGCATGGATATCTAAACTACTTCTTCATTTCATTTTGAAAATACTGAAAATAATTCTCAACATCACCTAAAAAATTCATATCATCTACATATACAATTACAATAATAATAATTTTCATTATTTCATTAATATAAAAGTTGTTATTAACCATTTCATTGATAAATTTTAATATCTTTACAATTTTTTTAGCTTTGAATACTGGGACTATGGTGCCTATTTTAATTCATCAATTTCATTCTCAAGTTTACATGCTCTTTTTTCATCATTTTCAGGTACAAAACCCTCAAGTTTCTTAATATAAACATATTCATCAATATCACCATCTAAAAAGGTATATTTGACATCCATTTGAAAAAAAAAAATTAGATGTAGGTTATAATAGAAAAAAACTCTATAGTTTATTCTTAAATTGAAACTGAAAAAAAAGTCCCTTAAAAAATAACATGTTATACTTGAGAGTATCATTTTCATACAAGTCTATCTTTAATATTGGTATTTTTTTCTGAAGACCCACATTATCCCAATTAAATTTTGATCCTTTTTTTGTAAAAAAATATCCCATGTGTAATTATTTTCAATTTAAATCAAATCTCTATTCGTAGCATAAATCCACTCCAAAAATTAAAATACTTCTCTAACTGATTTACGCTCAACTTGAGAGGTAAACGACATTCCATTTTCAACCCTAAAACTTCTTCTAGTTGGATATGTTGTGTGATAATTATATCATAGTTTTACAATGGTCTCTGTAGTTGGGGAACATTCTCTAATGATATTATCTATTTCCACATGTTTCGTCAACCTTCAATACTTTTTATATTTAGAAAACCTCTCTTCACCATCTATCTGGTCAGAATGAACACTTCCTGTATAGTTTTTTACTAGATGTTTATTTTAAATAAAATTATAAAAAACCTACCTATATTTTGTATCATGTTATTATAAAAATATTACATTTGAATTATGATTTAAGGATAAGTTATTAATTAATTTGACATCATAATTATTAAACATTCCTTGCAGTCTCTTAATCAAACATTTTTATCCTTTCCCCTTAGATAAATATCCAAGAAAGACACCTTCTTAACCATTATTTTCAAATTTCATAGTTTTGATTATTTAATTTGGATAATTCAAGTCCTCCCAAAGTAATAATAGTATCTACTTATAGGATTTTTCTTTTTCCACAATTAATATGAATTATTATTTTAATTTCTCTTAATAAAATATTGATTTTTAAAGTGCACATTTGTACAAATTGTTTCCCTTTAAAACAATTTTGATGTTGCAAACTTAGCCAGCATTGTTCTCCCCATTTCCACTATACTTCTATTCATTCATCGAGAAACTGAACTTTTCTTAGAGTGTAAGGGGTTTATATTTATGTCTTATCTCATACCATTCAAGATAAGATTCAAAATATCTTTAAATTCATTTCATTCGGTTCTCAAAAAAATCTAGATGTAATGGTCGATCCCGATTTTAATTTCTCTCTTATCGATCTTGAACATATGATGGAATGTGCCTTGTAATTTAAAGAAAACAATCCAAAAATTCTTATGAAATCATAAATAAAGGTGATAAAATATAATTCTCCTTTTATAGATTGATTTCTAATATTCCCAAAAAAATCTAAGTGAATTAATTCTATAGGAATTATTGATTATGTCTCCACTCCCTTGTACTTCCCTTGACCCATTTTACATTTCTATCAGGCCTTAAAAACCCCATCATTTTCTTATCTAAATTTAGGAAAATCCCTTACCATATTTTCATCATAGATATTATTGAAATTAATTAGACCAATATTGTAAAGTGTTCTATTCTACATATTTTTTTCTATATAATTAAGATAATAGGTATTATTTGGATCTCTAATTTGAAATAAATCTACACTTGTTCCTTCTCCTCTTATAAAAATATTTCAATAATCAATTATCTTAAAGAGAGAATATTTATTATTGAATATTACCAAATTTTCATCATCACATAATTGACTAAAACTAAATACATTATGTTTGATCCTGTTAACAAATAGAACCTCATGTGAGTTCCTTCACGATGGTACAATTTTAGTTGAACTAATTCCCTTGATTTTAAATGAGATCCCATTTCCCAAGGTCAAAAAACCTGTATAAAGTTAGTCGATATTCTTTAGAATTTTTGTTTCTCATATCATATGTGAAGAGTATCTAGTATACAAAATCTAGGGTCTTACCGTTTTCAATCTTCTAATAAAGCATCACTAGTCAATGGTTTTTATGTTGAATCGTCTCATATTTAGGAATTTTTTATTACTGATCTATAAGTATGATCAAACACTCATCAGCATATTTAAAATGACCCCATATTTTCATACATAAATATTACATATTTTTAGATTAATATTTAATATATTTCACAAATACTCACCCAATGACTGCAATGGTTTAGTGTAACTGGTGACTAGCTAGAAAATCTTCTTATTTTAGGAAATATCTTCAACATCATCAAAAAATATCTTCCCATTTTGTAATCTTCATACATATACCCTGATTAAAACCTGTTTTTATTACCTGTGTAAAGGAAACATAAGAAAGGGAGAGCTCATGTGCCCAATAAGGTCAAACAAGGGAGATATTAAATGGTGATTATATGAAAAAAATGATATAATAAAAAGGTTGTGAGGTAATGAATATAACATAAAATGTTAATAACTAATATATCATGGACCGTAAACATGATTCATGATAGAATAAATTATCATTTCAAAATACATGAATCATAAGAGTGAGAAATCATAATAAATCAATCATGAATCATAATTTCTTGTCATAAAAGTGTGGCCCCATCATATGTATTGAAACTATTTCATATGTAAATATTTACTACTCGGACCATTAATTCATAGTGTACAAGAAGACCCTACCTATTTCCCATATCATAATAGATCAAGTATCCCCACCTACATACTCCAGTGTATGAAGAACGTTGACTTGTTTCCCATAGTTGATCAATCACACTACCTTATTTCCCATAACGGATCAAGCTCATCGGATTGTTTCCCATAATGGATCAACCATATTACCTAATTTACCATAATTATCTTATGAGATATAATAAATTACTAATTTTTTGACGGACTTAAATTACAATTCACCTTATCACATAATGAAACCCATAGTAATGTGTTACATAATATCATTAAACATTCATAATGTCATCATATCATAACTTATGTTAAAAAAATGGGGTTCATAAACATTTCATAAATCCATTATAGAATAACCCATGGAAAATAAATAGGTTTAATAAAAAATATAATAATCATAGCCCTAATCCGTATAAATTAATAATAATGATGGTAACATTGGATCATATACCTAGTAAAATATTGTCAACACCAATAGTTTTTTTCATTTATTTATAAGAATATAACAAAATTTTAATTAAAACCTTCTAGTGGAAAATACCATTCCAAGTTGAAAATAACTTTTAAAAATATAATTATTTACTAAAAATTAAATAATATTTTTCAAATAAACTATTCAAATGGTAATGGAATATTTAAATCATTGGTTTTTCATGATGTCATCAAATACAATTCTTGTTGTACATGTTAAAACAAAGATTCTTTACAAATTTTATGCGAAAATTCAAAAGTACCTCATTCGAGAAATGATAATAATACGCATTTTAAACCATTTTTTAAAAATTATTAAAAGAATAAAAAATAAATTAAAAGTTAATTGATAATATTAAAAACTTTATTTAAAAATAATAGAAAAAATGGATTAGAAGGGAAAATACTTTCGACTGAATATAGAAATAATGTCAGTTTTACTTAGAAACATTCATTTGGTCTCTTAAGTACATAAAGATATAGAAAATGAATGTAAAAAATAAATTTATATAATTTAAAAAATTATAATAACTTTATTGATTTTATTGATATTATGATCAAAATATTCTATCATCAGAAGAAAATCCTAATTTTTTTAAAAAATAATGAGATTGTATCATAAAACGGTTAACACTTTGGTAACTTTTAAATCATATTACCTATGAAATAAATAAGATTATTTGGATATGTATATCCTATAATATTCATGATATGAATCATAACATTAATTAAATTGAAGTATTTACACCATGTAAAAGAAATTAGTGGTGACTATGGCATGTGTCCCAAAAAAATAAATGTGAGACAAAAATCCCTTACCTCAAGTCTCAACATTCTTTGTCCACATTCAAAACTCATTTATAATAAATTTATGTTATTATAAATATATTCAAAAACCATACTAATATATATAATACTGTATATTATTTACTTATAACCTTTTACCACTTGTTTATCAAAAATTCTTTACTAAAATCATTGTTCTAGGTGATAACTACTTCATTTTTCTGTATGTTCGGGTTCGGTAGTTATGGTCCACGTACATTGATAATAGTTACCTAAATGAAGAAATTTTAATAATAATTTCAATATCATATTTAATCATTATATACATATTTAGATACATTCATTAAAGTTATAGATGGGAAAATGAATTTCATCATTAATAGTGATGATAGGTTGTATGTACGCTGTAATGATGTTTCTATTTTTCAAATAATTTTAAAAAATTGATTGAACAAAATTTAAATTTATAAAAACATTTAAATATCATATATAACATATATATTCATTAAAACTATCCTTATAACCATCCACATCAATATAAAATGAAAAACATTTTTCATTATTTCGTGGAAGTTTTAGTCCACACATACAAGATATGTTATCATTTTCCATTGGATTTGAAGGTAAAAACGTAGATATGATATAACAACTATGAAATTATAATTATTTAATGAATATAATATATATAAATTAAATATATAATTACACCCATTTGTGAGAGGCTGTGATCGAAAACTAATTATAAAAGTTCGGGATGTGGTACTCCATCACCCACATAATCGATGGTTTTGTTTCCCATTCATAGAAGAGTAGATTGATATAGATTATTAAATTTACAAAATAGATCTTAGTATACATAATATATTGGTTTTATTATTTCATAATAGTTGAAGAATATTTTAAATCAGTAGAAGAAGAAATAAAATAAAAAATATCCATTAAAATGATACCTCTTCTTCAGGAAGCCTCATTAGGTTAGCATCAAACCCCATATTTATAGGGTTTCATACTAAAAACAAGGCATATATTATTTGATAAGCTAAGATATAAATGTATTTTGGTATGTATTGGATGAAAAAAGGCTATGTAAGTGTGAATAAGAGAGGATATTGGGTTCCAATTTATAATTGAGGGCATTGTCCTAATTTTAATATTTCAATGTTTTAGAATAATGCAAGGTCACATTCCTAGAAAAAAGGAAAAAAATGGTTAAATATTTAACATTAAATGATTTAAGGTCTACATATGGTCATTCAATACGAATTATACATGTTTTTATCTCATTTTAGCACTTAAATATTTAGTTTTACCCCTTATAAACCCATAGTAACCTAAACTGCAGTAATTAATTTCAATTTTTCACTATTCGTTATGAAGAAAAAATTAGTTGAACATATTAAATAATATTATTAAATATTATTAAAATTACATAATACCTTTTAATTAATTGGGTTCAAAAAAGAGACAATATTTAATTTAATATTAAACCCACAGATGTGATGAAAATTTTATTTTCTAAAGAAAATGTTTTCAAAAGTACAAAAAATATTTATATCCAAATTGAACATAAAAATTATTCAAATGAACCAAGTTGGATTAATAATAATAAAATTGAACAAATTTTATTATTATAACTATATAAAAACAAAATTTAACATTTCAATGCTTGAAACAAAGAGATGATTTTAAATAAAAATCATAATTTTTCACTATTCATTGAAAAATCAATATTTTATGAAAATTACCAAAAAATTACTCTAAGATAATTTTGAAATGTTGATTTAACAAAATAATTTATTTTTTTAATACATTTTATAAAATTTTAAAAAAATTAGTTTTATTATTTCTCCATAAAAAACAATAAAAATCATTTTTTAGGGAAAAATGTATTTTGAAGCATATAAATACTTTACAAAAAATTAAGCACATATATATCAATATTTTTTTTTTATTTAAAACCTTTATAAATAATTTTTAATATTTGGTTGTTAATACTCATATCCAACAGTTTAATGGTTAGGTTATAATGTTCATGTGGAGTTAATAGTATTTATCGTATATTATGTTCTATTATAACTTTGTGTTGTGTGTACTGCAATATCTATATAAGAAATAGGATATATTTGAAAAAATATATATTTCAAAAATTATTACGGTTTTATGATATTACCCTTCATGCTTACATATTCCATTAGTTTCATAAATTACTTCAACCCTATTTTGGACTAATATCACATGTGGGTTTTTATTTTTTATCTTATCCTAATTGAGTTACTACTTCTATCTTGAGTGCTCCCCCAAAAAAATATTCCTTCTTCGATTCATGGGAATATAGATGTTATACACACAAAAAAACATTTGTTTCATTAATTTCCACAATCCCACAAGTATCCCCTGATGTTGGATCTTCCATAAAGTAATTAATTATCTCTTTGGAATTTGACTTTTTATTTAGAAATAATATATGCCTTGTTTTCCATATTTTTTGAGGAACATTGATTCATTTTACTCAATCTCTAAAAACATATCTAAAGTAATTTTTTACTAAGGGTTTTTCTCAAACCAGGTTTCCAAGAATTTCTCATGATACCGGGACTATTAAAATGTATAAATTCTATATTTTTATATTTAATAGGTCTAGACTTTACTTAAATATCTATACTACATTTCTAATCATTATAATAATATTCAGAATTTAAAAAAACATATTTAACATGATAAATAATCATCATTTTTAGAGGCTTTTTAGCCTTGAGACATCTTAAGTCATAATACTTAATTTATTCATCCTGGGTAGTCATCTTCTTCTATGATTATCATATAATTTTTTTCATTATCATACACTTTATCCATGATATTTTTTATCTCTTCAATCTACTCATCTTCCTTGATGTGAAAATCATATTAAATTTCCTTCAGTTTTTATAAAGTTTTTCTTATTTTCTTTATATGACTTCATGATCCATGTTTTTCATTCTAGACAAACATCAAGTTCTTTCCTCATCATGTGAATAATATAAGATTTATCATCTTCGTTTTCATGACTACTAGAGCTATCATCTTTTCTTTCGACAAATGTCATATAGTTACTGGATTTTATAGAACACTCATCCTCTAACTCACTGCTTGTGGAGGAGATATATTCCAATTTTTTTACTCAGTATGATTATATTTTTCCTTTAAAATTTAAACTTTTTTTCTTTCATCAAATTCATTTTATATTTTATCATATTTTCATTTTGAATTCCATTGGGGGTTTTCTTCATCTTAGTTTTTATTTTATTTCAAATCATTATTCATATTTAGAAAATCTAAAGCAAAATTTTTAATGCCTCCACATTAAAAAAATTTGGTATCTTTACATTGAGCCTTATTTTACCCCTTTAAGATTTTAAGATTTGAAAGCCCTGATTTTCTTATGATTCTCATCACTCTTTTCATCCTCCTATAAATAACTTGTGGAGTCAAATAATTCTTTCCTTTTTGATCTTTAAATTATAAAAAGAAATGAAATCTGTTTCTTCAATTGCCTTTTTATTAATGACTTGTTCTTTTGTCATCTCATAATTCATGAGTATATTTTAGTTCATCATGAAATATATCATATATCACTTCCAAAGATTAAATATTAACATAAAATATATTGGGAAAGTTTATCAATAATTTTTTTATCATATTTGAATCATCTAGTAATTCTAAAATGCCTTTGATATGGATAAAAAACTCATTTACCCTTATTAAATAGTCCTAAGCATTATCATCTACATCTATTATTATATATATAATATATTCTATTTTTATTTTAAAGTTTCTTATATTATTTTGATATTTCTATATACATATTCTTCTATGTGTCCCACATTTCCTTAACTCTCTTTAGACCCAATAACATGATGTGTACATTGTTAAATAAATATTATAGTATAATATTTCTTGCTTTCCCATAAACCTAAATAATTTACTTGTCCTTAAATTTCATGGAACAATAATTTACAATCAGTGTATTTCCAATAGTGATAGCATAACTTAATTTAATACCCTGTGATAGCAGATATTACAATGTTCAATTATTCCATCCTAGAAAATTATTTCCCTTGAAATAAGGATCTCCTCTATTACATGAAGAATTTTTAATTTCCATAATAGACTTCAGATAAGTAGAAACATAGGGAATCCTATTTTTCTCTGATAAAAATTATGGATCCTAGTTTATTAAGGGTACTACTAAGAGGGGTTCAATCTGTACTACCTATTTATTTTTTTATAATAAATTATTCCATTAAAATAAAAACCATATGAACAATTAATATCTTGATCCACACTTTAATCACTCTCACTTTTTAGTGTTTTTAAAAAAATGTAAAAAATAGTTTTTTATGAGGTCCAGTATCTATGTGAGAACATAATCCATATAAAGATAAACCTATGGTTGTTTCATGGATTTTATTATTACTATTAAATATATTGATCACAGGTATTAAAAAATATACACACAGTTTTTAAATAGGAAATATCCACCTCTTATAAAATATGAAAGGATTTTTTATACTAGAAACACTAGTTCCTCAAAATATTCTCATTTCTCAAGGTGATTAAAAGACCATTATAGATTCTTAGTATCTCATTACATCAAATATAAATTTATTATCAAAAAAAATTTCAACAACTCCAATGATATTATTTAAATATATGTATCATTGGTATCTTTCTTAATATCTAAAGATAATATACACATGCATGATAGAATTCATGAATGGGAATAATTATATTCTTTTTTCACAATTGAACAAATGTTACATATACATAATTCCATCTACAAATTTTTTAAAAACTGGATGGATTTTAGATACTCTCTACTTCTCATATCTCTTAATTATCAAAAAGACACCACTTACATTTGATTCTTGGTACATATATTTATATTTATGATATCATTATTAATTTTATTCTCAAAAAATCATAGTCAATACTTCAATATTTTATTTATGAAAATCCCCTGATCATCTGTAGAAATTTCATCTCAAATAAATCAGTTAATTGATTCCTAATTTATCCCTCATTTAAACACATTTGAATTTACATTCACATACTTAGTTTAATCCCCTGAGAATTAGGCTTTATGATTTCATGTGAAATAAATATATTCACATCCTCAAATATCGGTTCATCAAATATATCTATTGTTTCCTTATATTTATGAATTATAATAAATTTTAGTAATAAACTATGTTGCATAAATTGGTTATGTTGTTCATATTGAACATTAGTTATGTAGATGATACTGCTATGAGGAAAATAATCAACTACATGACAATAAACTGTGTGGTTCTAAATCCATTTCATATCATATTTTACTAAATTAATTAGCTATATAAATCGTCATTTAGCTACATTTCCTATCATATATGTAATTCTCATAAAAAATTATATCGTGGGCTCTATTTGGCTACATCAATCATTTTTCTATTTAGAGAATTTAAAAACATGATTTTACTATGTAGAAAAAATTACGACATGAATCTCTTATGTTTTGAAAATTCCTATATGAATGTTTACTTTTTTAATTTAGCTATGTATCTCTAGTATCCACACAATATCAAATAGAAACACATCATATTTCATCCACACCTTCTCAAAAATACTTTCTAGAATCAGGAAATATGCTTCCATTATACATAAACCCATACAAATTATATCAAGAACCACCATAATCACTTTTCCACATTGACTTGAACATTACTATAAATGTTTCTGAAGTTATTTTATCTCAATTATTTTTTGAAAAAATGGTAACATAATAAAAACATTATGGATATTCATTTATAAAATCACTAAAAGTTTAGGTTGGTCATGCGTATAGATACTGGAACAAACAAATTTCTCTAGTATGATAAGTATGTATACATTTATGGGAGATTGAGGTATTTAATGATTCTACCCAATAATAAAATGCCATAATAAATTAGTAATCCCTTATTTTCAAATTTTTTATTTGAGGACAATGTATAATGTGATCATTGATAGATCAACCTGTCAGTTATTCATCCACCTCAATGAAAATTTTAATATAAATAGTAGTATTGATAACTATTAGGACCACCAACATAGGATATTTGTAGGGGATAATGTTATATAAGAGATAAAGATCCTAAATAATGGAGAGATTTAAGATTATGGGTAGAGGTAGGAAATGTGGATAGAGAATAAAAGGATGAGTTATTAGTGGGAAACTCCATGATATAGAATATTAAGTGGTGGTGGGACCGTAGGTGGTTCTATGAATAATTTTCATTTACTCTAATCATTCTTCTATTATGATAAATACAAGTTCTTCATATTCATTTATCACCATTCCCCAATTTTATAATTTATAACCTTAAATAGATAATCTTAAATGGCCATTAGAGTTTGAGTAATATAGTGGAAGACCAAGAATTGTTATCTAAGATATGATTTTTTGAACTAAATATGATATGAGATTAATATTAATGGAACCTAGTATTATAATAGAGTAAACTATAAGTTTTTATCCTTAGTATGTATTGGTTATAATCAATATAAGATCTTTTTTATTGATATTAATGAAGAGTGACTTTCACCTACCTAAATGGACTATTTTGGTGTTTTTTGGGCTTAGATAGTTCCAACTAGGTTGGAGATAGATTGAGATAAAAAGTATTAAATCCCTGATGATTAATTTGATTTTGTGTATATGAGGTTAATATAGATGATAGTTATATATTTATGAAATATTTATCTAATATTTTACTTAAAGTGTTATATAAAAGTGGTTTTACTTCAAATAATTTAGATGTGTTACCATAAATTAATTCTAAATGGACTTTTTTGTTTTATAAGTGCTGTGTTTGGTTCTTTGAAAAATGACTGTCATCTGAAGAATATGTGAGGCCCATTTTTCACTATTTAAAAAAATTATTTGGAAAAATATACTTTGGATATATATCTTTTTCGTGTTTTTTGTTATAAGAGATGGGGGTCCTTTGAAGGTGACTCTCCTTTTGAATTAATGGTCAAAATAAAAGCGGGATTATTCTTTAGGGTGATTCAGGGTTGATAATTTCTTGTGTTTCATATGTGTGTAATGTTATAATTATTTATATATGGTTGATTGTTTTATAATCCTTAGACCACCCCATTTTTATACATGACATGGGAACCAAGAATACCTACTGGATTATCCATGAACGTTTGTTTCACTAGATTAGTATTACGCTCTTGCTAGTGGCCTCTAGTATGGACATTTCTCTACTTTGGGATTAGGAACCTCAATTAGTCCTGGAATCATATGATCGAGTGTAAGTTTTGTTTGATTACATCGGTCATATCAACAAATTTTATTTGGTTAAAATACGTTCTAGATTTTCCCTTGATCTCCTAGGTATTCTCATGTTCTTTGACACCTATTTATCTATAGGGAACAATCTAGGTGCCTCGTATAGTATGGTTACTTTACTACTGATTCTCCATTTACCTCATTATGTTTTCATTTCCTCCCTATGTATGGTTTTTTTCTTTGGTAAAATAAAATTTTTGGGTTTTAAATGTTTTCATAGAGAATATTTTCAAACAAAAATCGTTTCATATATTCATTCACCCCATTACACAAACTCCTCTTTCACTTTCTCTCTCTCTCGCATCCCATATTTTACTATTAAATGCTCCAGCCACCAAAATTTCTAAAATAATTATATTTATATTAATGATGGAAATGGACCGTTTTTTTTAAAGTAATTTTTTAAAACATTGTTTTTATGTAATGTATTTCAAACTTTCAGTAAATGAATCTTTTATTTAAATAAACTACATGTAGAATATTATACATAGGATTGACTACTGAGTTTTAATAATCACACCTATACTTGAATTATTTTTTCCATAGGAGTAGTTACATATTGTATTCTATCATCATTGAGTGATTTTTGGTATTGGGATAGTTGAGTAACCCATGGGGTTTCATAGCGATATATTTGATTGTCAGGTTTGGCAATGTTTTAATTTTAGTTTATGTTTAGTTGCTTCTTTGGTAATTTTTATTTATGGGGTTATATTTATTTATCTATACACTGATTTTTTTTTGAAAATTAGTTCCCTATGACTCACTTTGTTTCCCATTGTTCTTATTGTTACCCTAGGGAAATTAGGGACGCGCTTTAGGGAAATCACGGGTGGGCTCAAGGGACTCATTTGGGGTTGACATGGGTTAGTACATGAAAAAATGGAATCTGAAGATAGGTTATTTAGATTAACTATATTTCCAAGAACCCATTTTTAATTGGGTTTTCAAGGAAGAAGGAGTTGGACAACTAGATCATGGTTTGTAAGAAACAGGAGGTGTCCAACTAACACCTTCGGTACTAATCCTTGGGTTACCCTGTGAAGTTGGGTTTTTAGTTTTGGTATATTGATTATTGTTGTCAATATTTTTCAATGTGGGTAAGCATGGCCAGTCTTCCACTTCCCTTATATAATGGAATGTTCCTCAAGGCTATCGGAAACACTCTCAGGGGGTTCCTATATACCGCTAAATGCACGAGTAGTGGTGAGGATGCTTTGGCGGCCCAGATCTATGTGGAGTTGGACCTATTGTTTCTTGTTCCAAAGTTTCTATCACAAGGGTGCTTGATTCATTCATTTGGTCCCTAGAAATAATTTATTTAGTGTTTCCTATGTACTGTTCTACCTACCTTCTCTAGGGACATTATATAATCCTGCTTTTTTATCACATAAAATTTCATTACATTTTACAAAACTGGGGATCTTTAAGGTTTAGTGTCTTGGAAAACAGGAACTTAAAACATGAAAACATAAAACATTATTTTTAAACACTTCAAAGGATTCTCCTCATTTTCATCCTAGGTTCATTATAGAATCTCATAACCTGGGGACATACATCAAAAGAAAGGGTGAGCAGAAGGCCCAGTAAGGTAAACAAGAGAAACATTTTACATGTGAACTTGAGATACTTCAATAAAGTCCTGAAAAGAACTTTAAGGAATGAGAAAGAAATCCTGATACATATCATAATAAAAATAAAATTTTCATAACTTGAATATGTGGCTACAATATTTAATATTGACAATCATTTCGTTTCACCAAGGTCCATCCCCAACGTGTCATTAAAAATTACTAAGGTTATTCCCCAAGGTATCTGTCTAAATGGTCATCTCTAGAAATTAAGTCTTTACCCAATTCATTGGAGCGCTATCTGGGTGCACCCTTGAAATGTCTTTATTATCATGTGAGCCAAATATATCCTCATCAATAATTTCATAAACAACCCATATAGCATAAAATAATTGGGTTTCATTTCATAATCATAACGTTTTAAAAACTGCTTTAAAGACGTGATCTTTTTGTCACTTTAAACCCACAAAAAGGGAAAGAGGGTTTCATGTATGTAAATACCAGAATTTAAAAATAGAACATTTTGATATATATGTGGATACCCTTGTAGAAATAAGAACTTTGAGTATTCACTTAATAACATGAATTAATTTTGAGAAAAAGAGAGAGGAATTTTGAGATGAAAATTCTGCAGCACAACGGCTACGTTACAGGGTTTTAGAAAACGTTGAAAAGAGAGGGGGCATGGGTCAAACATTCATAAATGACCCATAAAACAGTATAGGGATAGAATATAAGGGATTTCATAACATGGTTATGAAATTTTAAAATATACAATATGAAATGAAGAACATGAAAGGAAGAGAAAAATTAATATTTCTTTTATGAAAATTCGGCAGCCTAACGACGTCACATAAACATCAACCAAAAATGAATTGACGAGATAAAATAGGGTCTCTCATCATATTAACGTCAAATATAAGTATGATAGATTTATAGATCATACCACAACATAATAAAAAGGAACATGAAAGAATTGACATGAAAATAGATCTTGAAAATGAGAAGGGTGAAAGAATCCCTTAAAAATTCGGCAGCCTAATGGTGCCACTTAAAACTTCAACAAAAATGAATTGACAAGATCAAATAGGGTCTCTCATAAATTGACCATAAAAGATCAGTATTATAGATTTAGAGATCATACCCCAACAAAATAAAAAGTAACATGAAAGACTTGACATGAAAATAGATCTTGAAAACGAGAAGGGTGAAAGAACCACTTAAAAATTCGGTAGCCTAACGGCGCCACTTAAAACTTCAACAAAAATGAATTGATGAGATCAAATAGGGTCTCTCATAAAATGAACATAAACGATCAGTATGATATATTTAGAGATCATACCCCAACATAATAAAAAGTAACATGAAATACTTGACATGAAAATAGATCTTGAAAACGAGAAGGGTGAAAGAATCCCTTAAAAATTCACCAGCCTAACGGCGCCACTTAAAACATCAAAAAAAAATGAATTGATGAGATAAAATAGGCTCTCTAATCATATGAACGTAAAAGATCAATATTATAGATTTAGATATCATACCCCAACATAATAAAAAGGAACATGAAATACTTGACATGAAAATAGATATTGAAAACGAGAAGGGTGAAAGAATCCCTTAAAAATTCGGCAGCCTAACGACGCCACTTAAACTTTCTTAAAATTAAACGATAAGAGAAAGAGGGGGTATTTCATAATATGAAAATTAAAAGGGAAGTAATATGAATATTAAATAACATCCTTCAACATAAGATCATGGAGCATAAAATAAATGACAGAAAAGAGATTACTTGAAAAGAAAGAGAGAGGTCGGATCCCTTACCTTAAAACGTAACTCTTAAAACGTAAAGGTTGGGACCTTGAGGTCTTGGGGGAACCTTGGGAGGACTCCTTGGGAGGTAATGAGACCATAACTTCGTTGGTGAAGAGTGGGGAGTCGAATGGATGAGAGGAGTTCTTGGTATTTATTGGGAAAGTGAGGGGACAAGGCATTAATGGCCAAGGGACTGCTCATTAGTGGTTTTGGCAAAACCATGGGCTTGCCCATGGTATTTTCCCATGGTATTGGCCACCTAGGACACCTCATAAAATATTTCATCCCCTTTAGTCGACCATATCATAAAATACCTCATGTAATCATCATGACACAGTTATGATGTCATTAAACATACTGAAACCCTAAAACTGTATTTTTACTATTCACTGAAAAATCAACTTTCTCAGAAAAATCCCAAAATTTCACATTAACCAAATATCAAGGCTATGATTTCAAAAATGAACTCCATTTTATAAAAATAATTTTCTAAATATTTTTAATTTAATTTTTAGATAAATACACTATTCACCGAAAATTCATTTTTTCAGAAAAAAAAACCCAAAAATTACCTTAACATAATATCGATGCTCTGGGTTCAAAAATGAAATCCATTTTATAAAAATAATTTTCTAAATATTTTTAATTTATTTTTTAATTAAAAAACTCTATTCACCCGAAAAAACTAATACTTGAATAATAATTTATGAAACAATTATTTAACCATTTTATTGAATCACATTACTTAAATAAGGTGCCTAGATTATATTAATACTTTCTTTAAGTGAGATTACGAATCCATTTGGACACATTACTAATCCTAATCATAAAATCACTATTCATAATATACTATTCATCAAAAATCATGTTGATCTTATTAGACTATAAATTTCATATAGGTCATAATTATAGAAGACCATTTTTTAATATCATTACACGTTTTTAATTATTTAAGGTTTACATAAACATTTTTAAAATATCCTTTTTTTTAAATTCATCAAAAATATTCATACTATATTTATCCGGTCGTTTAAAAATTCATAAACTTCATCATAAAAATATATCCCAATTTTTATTTAAAACAAAGGATTACACAAGGCAGTTACGGTCTCCTTACATAGGCCCTTATCACACCACCATATGACCTAAGTGTAAGGTGTGATATGGTGAGAGAATCCGAGGGAGGCTCGGCCAACATCGCACGAGTAGTAATTTCTTTCAGTTTGAACTTCTCACAAAGGCAATTCCGTTCTAGCTTCACATGATGAAGTTCTGCTTGGGTTTGGTCCAGAGCAAAGCCCAGTGGTGCTACCTCCTTCCCAAGTTCAATTAGATGGGCTTCGATCGGTCCAAGACTACTGGGTGAGGACATCGAATATTCTTTCTATATTAATTAACCAAGATTATTTTTATTTAGAGACAATAATTGAAACGTTTAGTTTACATCGGTCATATTGACCAATGGTCATATAATAGTCAAAAACCAACGGTATCATTTTAATTATACTCATGTTATCAAATGAAAATTTTTTGTTGAGTATAAAAATAAAATAAAATAACTCAAAAAATTAGGAAACAAGATTTATTCAAAATTTTGGTTTGTTACAATCTTCCCCCCTTAAGAAATTTCGTCCTCGCAATTTTTAAAATTGGGTTTTGAAATTTCATTGAAAGTCCCACATCGGAAAGGGAGTCAGTATAACTATTACTTTAAAAGAAAGGAAAGTACAAAGGTCACCCGAGTTAACCCACACAAGGATTCCATGTAGGAAAACATGGACATGGAGGAGAAAACAAAGGGTCAAGTTCTAAGGGAGAGTGATAGAAAACATGATTAGGAGAAAGTTAGCCATAAGAAAATCCCAAACTTATGATGTGTGTAAACAATCTTTGATTACCTATTTGGAAACGTAAACCAACAACGTTTTTGTTTTCTGTTCCTTTTCATAATTTTGAGGAATTCATTTTCTAAATTGAACAAAAACATAAGAAAACATACCTACCGTCATGT
The DNA here is from genome assembly GCA_963277665.1 of Viscum album. Taxonomy (NCBI): domain Eukaryota; kingdom Viridiplantae; phylum Streptophyta; class Magnoliopsida; order Santalales; family Viscaceae; genus Viscum; species Viscum album. The sequence goes on along the minus strand of OY728122.1, from coordinate 808,937,358 downwards.
AGAGTTTCATCCTTTAATAAGTTTCTACCAAAACTATTCTTTTCTCCAAACGATGAGCATTCAAAACTACTTGGTCTCATCAAAACACAAGAATCATATTCTAGAGAATCACATAATCCAAAAAAGATTAACTATCTATTTCTTATATATTTAAACATTATCCCAAAAATAGAAATGGTAAGGTAAAATAACTATTCAAAAAGAAAGAATCCCATAGGAATGGAAACTAATTTTAAATATTCGAAGTTATATGGTACTACCCAAAGTTCATCATAGACCATTCCATAAATAATTTTCCTTAAAATTCCTCAAAATAACCCAAACTAAGATTGAACCCCAAATACAAGAAAGAATTGGTAACATAGTCTTCCAAGATAAATTTTATTGTTCATCTCCAAAAAACATCAACCACTCCTAACATATTATAACAAAAGTAACTAACCTAAACATATTTTCCCCAAGATAGATCAATCATTTCCATAAGTAACCTATAATACCATAAGTTCACCTTAATTTCATCGATTCTTCAAAATATAAGTCAACCTTTACTCCTCGAAGAAAATACCACAGTAATTTCTTTACCTCGATCAAATAGGGTTCCCAAAATAGTGAACGCCTTCCAAAATAATAATCATCTTTTAATTACCTAATCATCTCTATCATATTAATACGGAAATCGTCGCATTTTCTATCACATTGGTTGTTGGGACATGTTCTTCCATTTCCCACCATTAACTAAGAAGAGAAAGTATAATTAGGGGATCAAATACTTAGCCAATAATCATAAAAAGGAACATAAAGCATATAAGGATAACTTGTAGAAAAAAGTATACCCTAACTTGTGACCCCTAGGTTTCAAACTAGGTTATCCATGATCATATATTCTTATATGAATCTTTATTTTATTTTATCTTTGTTCCTTTAATAATGGTTCATACTAAACTTATGAATTTACCAAATCATATCCCCTGGGAGTGTCGTAACCAAGAGTGCAGCAAGGCCCGTTGTCGTGTACCAGTTCCCATTCGAGTCTAGCTCAAAGCAGTGTTTTCGGGTTTTACCCCTATGTACATCTATGCTAGAGCCACCTCTACCAGATTGTATCCAGACAAGGATGTATTTTCTTGGAAACCCCTTACTCAATACTCACCAAAATACCAGGATGGTTTCCTATATTTAAACTTTTCTATAGGGTTCTTCCTAAAGATTTCATATACTCATTTCTACAAATAGCTAAACAATCCTTTGATACAAACTATAGCATCCTGCCTTTTTATCACATAAACTTTCATTACATTTTACAAAACCGAGGATCTTGAAGGTTTAGTGTCTTGGAAACCAGGAACTTAAAACATGAAAACATAAAACATTATTTTTAAACACTTGAAAGGCTTCTCCTCATGTTCATCCTAGGTTCATTACTGCATCTCATAACCCGGGGACATACATCAAAAGAAAGGGTGAGCAGAAGGCCCAGTAAGGGAAACAAGAGAAACATTTTACATGTGAACTTGGGATACTTCAATAAGGTCATGAAAAGAACTTTAAGGCATGAAAAAGAAATCATGAGATATATCATAATAAAAATAAAAAATTTCATAACTTGAAGATTTGGCTAAAACATTTAATATTGATAGTCATTTCGTTTCACCAAGGTCCATCCCCAAGGTGTCATTAAAAATTACCAAGGTTATTCAACAAGGTATCAGTCTAAATGGTCATCTCTAGAGATTAAGACTTTACCCAATGCATTGGAGCGCTATTTGGGAGCACCCTTAACATGTCTTTATTATCATGTGAGACACATATATCATCATAAATAATTTCATAAACAACCCATATAGAATAAAATAAATGGGTTTCATTTCATAATCATAACCTTTTAAAAACTGCTTTAAAGACATGATCTTTATGTCACTTTAAACCCACAAAAAGGGAAAGAGGTTTTCATGTATGTAAATCCCAGAATTTAAAAATAGAAAGTTTTGATATATATGTGAATAAACTTGTTGAAATAAAAGCTTTGAGTATTCACTTAATAACATGAAGTAATTTTGAGAAAAAGAGAGAGGCATTTTGAGACAAAAATTCTGCAGCACAACGTCTACGTTACAGGGTTTTAGAAAACTTTGAAAAGAGAGGGGACATGGGTCAAAAATTCATAAATGACCCATAAAACAGTAGAAGGATAGAATATAAGGGAATTAAGAACATGGTAATGAAATTTGAAAATATACCATATGAAATGAAGACCATTAAAGGAAGAAAAAAATAAGATTTCTCTTATGAAAATTCAGCAGCCTAATGGTGTCACATAAACTTCAACAAAAAATGAATTGATGAGATCAGATAGGGTCTCTCATAATATTAATGTAAAAGATCAGTATGATAGATTTAGAGATCATACCCCAACATAATTAAAAGGTACATGAAATACTTGACATGAAAATAGATCTTGAAAACGAGAAGGGTGAAAGAATCCCTTAAAAATTCGGCAGCCTAACGGCGCCACTTAAAACATCAAAAAAAATGAATTGACGAGATCAAATAGGGTCTCTAATCATATAAACGTAAAAGATCATTATGATATATTTATAGATCATATCCCAACATAATAAAAAGGAACATGAAAGACTTTACATGAAAATAGATCTTGAAAACGAGAAGCGTGAAAGAACCACTTAAAAATTCGGAAGCCTAACGGCGCCACTTAAAACTTCAACAAAAATGAATTGACGAGATCAAATAGGGTCTCTCCTAATATGAATTTAAATGATCAGTATGATATATTTAGAGATAATACCCCAAAATAATAAAAAGGAACATGAAAGACTTGACATGAAAATAGATCTTGAAAACGAGAAGGGTGAAAGAGTCCCTTAAAAATTCGGTAGCCTAACGGCGCCACTTAAAACTTCAACAAAAATGAATTGACGAGATCATATAGGGTCTCTCATAATATGAACGTAAAATATAAGCATGATAGATTTATATATCATACCCCAACATAATAAAAAGTAAAATGAAAGACTTGACATGAAAATAGATATTGAAAACGAGAAGGGTGAAAGAATCCCTTAAAACTTTGGCAGCCTTACGGCGCCACTTAAACTTTATTAAAATGAAATGATGACAGAAAGAGGAGGTCTCTCATAATATGAACATGAAAAGGAAATTAATATAAATATAAAACAACATCCTTCAACATAAGATCATGGAGCATAAAAGAAATGACATAAAAGAGGTTACTTGAAATGAAATAGAGAGGTCGGATCCCTTACCTTAAAACGTAACTCTTAAAACACAATGGTTGGGACCTTGAGGGCTTGGGGGAACCTTGGGAGGACTCCTTGGAAGGTAATGAGACCATAACTTCGTTGGGGAAGAGTGGGGAGTCGAATGGATGAGAGTAGTTCTTGGTATTTATTGTGAAAGTGAGGGGACAAGGCATTAATGGCAAAGGGACAGGTCATTGGTGGTTTTGAAAAAACCATGGGCTTGCCCGTGGTATATTCCCATGGTATTGGCCACATGGGAAACCTCATACAATAATTCATCCCCTTTAGTCTACCATCCCTTAAAATTTCTCATGGCATCATCATGACACAGTTATGATGTCATTAAACATACCGAAACCCTAAAACTATATTTTTACTATTCGCTGAAAATTCAACTTTCTCAGAAAAGTCCCAAAATTTCACATTAATCAAATATAAATGCTTTGATTTCAAAAATGAACTCCATTTTATAAAAAAAATTTCTAAATATTTTTATTTTAATTTTTAAATAAATACACTATTCACCGAAAATTCATTTTTTCAGAAAAAACCCCAAAAATTACCTTAACATAATATCGATACACTGGGTTCAAAAATTAATTCCATTTTATAAAAATATTTTTATAAATATTTTTAATTTAATTTTTAATTAAAAAACACTATTCACTCGAAAAAACTAATACTTGAATAATAATTTATGAAACCGTAATTTAACCATTTTATTGAATCGCATTACTTAATCAGGGTGCCTAGATTATATTAATACTTTCTTTAAGTGAGATTACTAATCCATTTGGACACATTACTAATCATAATCATAAAATCAGTATTCCTAATTTACTATTCATCAAAAATCAAGTTGATCTTATTAGACTCTAAATTTCATACTGGACATAATTGTAGAAGACCATTTTTTTAATATAATTACATTTTTTTACTTATTTAAGGTTTACATAAACATTTTTAAAATATCCTTTTTCTAAAATTCATCAAAAATATGCATACTATATTTATCCGGTCATTTGAAAATTCATAAACTTAATCATAAGAAGATATCCCAATTTTTATTTAAAACAAAGGATTACACCTGGCAGTTACGGTCTCCTTACATAGCCCCCTATCACACCAGCATAGGACATAAGTGTAAGGTTTGATAAGGTGAGAGAATCCGAGGGAGGCTCGGCCAACATCGCACGAGTAGTAATTTCTATCAGTTTGAACTTCTCACAAAGGCGATTCTGTTCTAGGTTCACATGATGTAGTTCATCTTGGGTTTGGTCCAGAGTAAATCCCAGTGGTGCTACCTCCTTCCCAAGTTCTGTTAGATGGGCTTCGATCGGTCCAAGACTACTGGGTGAGGCCATCGAATCTTCTTTCTATATTAATTAACTATGATTACTTGTAATTAGAGACAATAATCTAAATGTTTAGTTTACATCGGTCATATTGACCAATTGTCATATAACAGTCAAAACCCAACGGTCTCATTTTAATTATACTCATGTTATCAAATGAGACATTTTTGTTGAGTATAAAAAATAAATAAAATAACACACAAAATAAGGAAACATGATTTATTCAAAATTTTGGGTCATTATAGACATTTATTACAGGTCTATAGGAAGCGGCGCCTAGAGGGGCAGGGTCATAGAAAGGCTCCAAGGAAAAACCTTCCTCTCCACCCTTTGGCTGATCTAAGGCTGGTTCTGGATCATAGGATGCCCCATGATGGTAATCCTTCTTATGCTAACACAACAATGAGACTCACCCCCCTCCTTCCCAAGAGGAACTTGGCATCACCTCTTTCCTTGAGGAAGAGGGTTGTAGTTAGGTGATTTTCCCTCAAATCTCAAGAGATCCCTAAGCGTTTCTTGCTGAATTCAAAGCTCAAATTTTCAATCCAACCATGATGTTTTATGTAGGGTCCATGTTAGACCACATCCTAAGGTTACTGCTAATGTCTCTGGGCTTCCCCTACTCCCTCACTACCTTTCTTGAGGCACCTCCTAGGTCCTGGAATGAGAAGAAATCCCATCCAATTTCCACTCAAGAATCCAATACTTCAATCACGCTGGAGGATGATCGGAATAAGACGGTGTCCTATGTCTTTCCTTTAAACTGATTAGGCACCCTGGACTCTAGGAAATCTAGAAATAGGGTCCCATGGACCCAATCCCCACCCAGTGGTGTGAGAGAGGAATCCCATAGTCTCCTCTATCAGTTCCATCCTTCATCTCCAAATCCATCTATAATGATCCTAGTCATGTGCACTTGACTTCGCTTAAAGAAAATGTAGTCTAAGAAATGTCCTTATTCCCTTCTATTAGCGCTCAAGGTGCATGATTTCCAAACTAGGCTTTCTTCTCTACAATTATTCCTATAATCATAAGGAATTCTTGCGTCATAAGTGTACAGGTTAAATCAGATTACATGGCCTTAGAATCAATGAAAAATAAGTCCCAGATGCTTGTTGTCCTTGAACACAAGCAGAACCCCTCTAAAATAATTTAGTTCACGCGGAGACTCAAAATGCATTCTTCCATGCATGAAAACCCTACCAATACACACATATGGATATTCTAGACAAGGGTAGTCTTAGTCAACCTGATATAGGTAGGTGACCAGTTCATCACGACTAATGTCACAAGCGGCATCAATTCTCTCTTTTTAAATTTTTTGTATGGCAGTTGTGATGCACAAAGAAGAGAACAACTTTGGTTCGATCTCAATAGGTTTGACTCAAGGGGTATGTTGTGGGTTATAGGTGGAGACTTCAATATCATTTCCAATCCAGCTAATAAGAAAGGAAGTGTGGTATTTACCTGGAAGGGTAGTATGGAATTTTCTTAGTTCATGGATAGAAAAGGCCCTCTAGACATAGGATATTCAGGCGATAACTTTACCTTGTGTAATATCCAAAAAGGGATTCAAAGATGTTGGGGTCATATTGACCATTTCCTTGCATATATTCATTCCCTCACTATGTTTCCAAACACCATGGTCACCCACCAAGTCTGAGGTAGTTCTAATCACTGCCCATTATTACTGTCCTGGTCTCCTTCGCAGGCCCCCTCTATTTCATTCATGTTCGTCAGCCAATGGACCAGTGACCCAGTCTATCAACAGCTGGTTAGGGATATTTGGGTAGAACCATATCAAGTTCATACAGGGGTGGCCCTAACATCAATCTTAGGTGTCTCAATAAAGGGATACATGTGTGGGCTAAGGCCCTACCCCCTGAGGATCAGGATATAGAGGTGATCAAACGAGAAATTGAGCTGATGAAATCCAGCTTAGAGGTGGCTTTGGACTAACAGGCCTCCGAAGTCCTTTTAGATAAAAAATAGAATTATGGATATTTCCTCTCCCATGATCATAGGGTGAGGGAAATCTCAAGGATAAAATGGATACATCATGGGGATAAAAATACTGCGTATTCCCATGCATTCATTAAGGAGAATATGCCTCATATCAAGCCCAACATTGCTATGGATGATAGAATATTCATATATGATAGAGATATCTTTGGGGGTATGTCACATTATTTATTTAAAAGTCATCTTGTGGATCCGAATAAGAACATTTCTAGTGGATATCCTCAAGTGGATGAAGATTTTTTCAGGAGGATTCCCAGTCTTGTTTCTACACATGAAAATGATATAATGGAAGGGGTACTAGAGGAAAAGGGGATCCATGCATCCATGATGAACTTGAACCTCGAGAGTGCATCAGGCCCAAAATTTTTTCCTGGCTTGTTCTAGAGGATCTCTTTGGATGTGTTCAAGAAGGATATTATTGCATCAGTGCATGACTTCTTTCAATGAGGAAACTTACCTTGGGTTTCTTGCGGGACGACTCTAGTTCTTATTCTGAAGATAAAAGTCCCCTCCAACATCCTTCACTATTGACCTATGAGTATGTGAAACTCCCCTTACAGGATTCTGTCTAGTTTCATTAATATGGGGTTTTCTACACTCCCACCCAAATTTATCTCTATCAAGAAACACTACTTTGTTAATGGATGCTCTATACAAGGGGCGATAGCATTTGTAATTCCCTAAACCTGAACTTCTGGATTTATTACTAAAAAATGCTTTGTATTTTTTTATATAAATGATAAAAAAGAAATAAATAGTATATAATTCATTTGAGGAAATTTTCTACTCTTGGTTCTAGAGCATTAAACGAATGGTACATTAAATAAGAGTTTACAAAAAACATAAATATTCATTTAATTCCTTCTTCTCTTGTTTCTTATATTCTCTTGAATACTCCATTGTAAAAGTAGCCACCATATGATATACATAAAAATGGGTGATCTAAAATAAAAGTAAGAGGATATATAATAACAATATAATAATGGGTGAGAAAAATCTTGACATAGACAAAGGATCATGAACTTGACAGGAATCAATAATAAAAGACTTGGAATGTGGCAATGCATAAAAAATAAAACATCATGACTTAGTGGTTAACTACTACACATAATTGTTAACATATCTAGAATCTTTTTCACACATCATTTCACTCACACTCATGAGATTCATCACTTTAACTAATTCATTATAGCAATGTATAATTTCGGGCACACCCGTCATAATGAAACATTCATATTGCGCTATATAATTACGGGTGCACCCGTCACATCAAAACATTATCATTATCATGCATAACACAATGAACATATATCAAAAATGGAAATAACTAAACCATGTAAAGGAATGTATTTCATCTCGTAATAACATGTTCATAAACATTGGGTTTCCAAAATATTGTGGGAATAACATACTTGATACGATAACCATCAACCTTGAGTGAGAAGTAAAAGGAATGTTTTTGAAAGAAGAGTTATTTTAGAGAAAGAAAAATTACATAAACATTAGTAGAAAACATTTATATCCAAAAAAAGGTATTATAATGATGAAAATTTTATTTTTAAGTAATTACCATAAGAAAAATGGAGTTAAAGAAGGAGAACCCGAAGAAAGAAAGTTGGGTTTGAGATTTTCCCCTTACATTGTATGCGAACACATTCGTCACATTAATTTCATATATAACCACATTATATTAATTAATTGACAGTTTTAGAACCTTTTTTACATTAATATGTTTCATTATACTTTAATTAAGTCATTTTATGGTCTTTTGGATGAGTTTTATAGTTTAAAAAACATTGTTTGGCAATGTTCATTTTTATGGTTTTCTTGACAGGTACACATGTATTCGTAAATGGAAGTTCATGTAGAACATGGGTAAAAAAACAGAACTAATATGTCATGTTATTAATGATATTACATAATCTTTAATGATCTTATAATGAATTATATTATATACCATGTGGATGAATCATTAGATAAAAAATTAAATGGCGATTGTTTGGGTTAATAAGGGCAGTTTTTCAACCACAATAAACTTGTTTTGTTTAATCATTTCATAATATCTACATAAATTAGTTAAATAAAATTAAATAGGATATAATACATATAATATAATCTATTTCCACCATAAAACTTCTTTCATAACCAGATCATAAAGCTTTAATGGAAATTGAAAACATGTAGTTCTTGAATGTGATAAATTAACACCCAACGAACAATGTTCTCTTTTATAAAATAAAAAGAAGAGGAGAAGGAAGTTGGATGAAATAATATCCCATTAGTATCATAAAATTCATTTATATGTGTAATACAGGAGTTACCATACCATGTTGATGAATATAGGTGGGTAGAGAATAAGAAATGAACATGAAATTGAGATGAATTTAAAGGAAAGAGAGACAGCGAGAGAGAGAGGAATTACCTGTTGAATCCTCCTCTTTATATCATCCTTAATGAAGCCAGGCATGGCCTTTTGATGATACCAGAAGCTCTTGGATGTGGGGGAGGGGAAATGGAAGATTCCTGGGCAATTTTTAGACAAGGCCTAAATCTTGAGAGGTTTGAGGAAATAAGTGTGGGAAGGGTGGTATTTATAGGGGAGGGGAGATTGGATTTATCAATATAATAGTCATTAATTTATTATTTCTCCAAAAGACAAGGAATAGTGAGTATTCCATGACTAATTATAATAATTTTCTAATTTTAATCTGAAGAAATTGGGATTACATCGGCATAACATCATACATGACTTAATAATTAGTGTATTTAACTTATTTTGTAAATTATGGTATTTCACTATTCATCCAAAAAAAATGTATTTCAGAAATATCTCAAAAATTCACCCTAACCATTTTTTGACATGTATAATCCATAAATGAAGTCCATTTTCAAAAATAATTTTCTATATATAATTAAAGAAATATTTAATTAAAATCATAATTTATTATTAAAAAATCAGTTTTAAAACATTCATTTACTTATTCTAAAATATATGTTCATCATACATTCACTTAAGTATTATTTATATACTATCAAATTTAATGTTACTATTCATTAGGGTATATAAATATTCAAAAGGGGATTTTACTATTCATAAGGGTAGGTTACTATTCACTAAAAATAATGTTTTTCTTATTGGACTCCAAATCACTTACTGATCGCAACCGTGTATGTCAAATTTTCGAAATTCATAACAAAGGAGTGAGAAAATTAAGTTTAATGGATAGGTTATAAATTCCACATAGTACTCAGTAGTTCATTTAAGCACATAGTGTTTCCTTTTAAATCCTTTTTATATTAGAGCATTGGCTATGGAAATGCTATGGCATCTCAATACTAAGACCAATAGTCCTAATATAGCTATAATGTTAGATATGAATAGGGTGTATGAAGTAATTTAACGGGGTTTTATTAATAGGGTGCTTGTGATCATGGGTTTCTCCTCTTGGGCCTGATATATTCTCTTCAGATGATACAGCTCCTCCTAGATAATGGTGTCCTTTATAGAAAAAACTCAGGGATTTTTCAAGGAAACTAGAGTTTTGTGCTATTGTGACCACATCTCCCCTAGCATCTTTATTCTCATACATGATACTCTTAGTCATATGATCAACATCGGTATATCCAATGGTGACATTCTCCAAACACCGAAGGAGTTAAAAACTTCACTTCATTTCCCATCTGATGTTCACTGATGACACAATGGTTTTGATGAATGAGGGAAAGAGAATAATGTGTGGAATCATCTCGGGACTAAAAGAGTACCACCGCTGGAGTGAATTGGTTGTTTACAAAAGTAAATGAAGCTTCTGTATCTCGAAAAGATGGGATTTTAATATTGTTGATTATCTGTGTCACAGTTTGGGCATGCAGTGGGGATCATTTCCCATGGAGTATCTTGGAAACCCCATCCTCACATGAAGAATGTGCATACATGATTTCAACCATGTGGTGAGTAGGATCACAATCCGAGTCCCCAATTGGAACAATCATTTCTTATTCTTTGGTGGAAGGATTTCCTCAGTTAATAGTGTCCTATCAGCTATGTTGATCCATGCTTTGGCCTCCACTTCTGTGTCGAAGGGTGTTATAAGGACCATTTATAAAATTATTGCAGGTTTAATATGGGATTCTCTCTCAGAAAGAAAAAGACACGGGGTCTCCTGGGATGACATGGTAAAACCTATTCATAATGGGGTATTAATTTCAAGTGTGTAGCTATCATGATCAATTGTATACATGAAAAACTTCCATGGGAAACTATTGAAGAACATTCCTTTTATTGAAAGTAGATGTCCAATAACATGGTATGTAATGTGGTTACTGCCACTACAAATGTCTCTCCCCTCTGGTCCATGATTAACAACATCATTCTAAACCTCATCCAGAACTCGCAATGGTTTTATGGGTGGTGAATATTCTCTTCTAGTACAACAACTGGGCAGGAAATGAGATTGGCTATCCGAGATGCCTAGAACCTACCATTTCCTTTAAGTAGGTGAGATTCCATTCTTCGTTCATCAAGTTGGTATTGTAAAAAATCAATAGGAGTTTTCTCTTGAATAATCATTAATTTGGAGCATGATAGATTTGTCTTCACTCCCTTCAAATCGGGGACATTCAACTCAAAAAAATTATCGCATGTTTTTCAGCACTCTTGATCAACGGTATAGATAGAAGGACACAGTTTGGTGCACTGATATTCCCATAAAATAAAACATTCCCATTTGGAGGATCATGAACAAGGAAATTCCATAAGATTAAAATGTCAAAAGGATTGGAATCAACCTACCTTCCAAAAGACAATGTTTCAAGGAGGGATGAGAGGATAATACAACTCACATCTTCTTTGAAGGGGAGTGGGCCCATGCGGTGTGGAGTGATTTTAGTGGGATTAATGCTTATTCATCTCAGGAGTTTTGTAATACTCCTTTGTTGGATCGATGGTTTAGGGGATTATAATATAATGTCCTAGAAAAGATGGTAAGAATCGTGGTTCTCAGGGCTAGGTTTCAGTGTGTATGGAATGCCAGAAATAGGGAAAGATATGAGGTGAGTACTTCAACAGGGTGGTCCATCATTGTGAGGAAAAAGAGTCTATTGGTTGACATTGTGTCACTGACCAGTAACTAGAAGTAGGAACTATCTCTTTGTATGTTTCATGCTCCTCCACTGTCTAACATTCCCATGCAGGGACACTGGGTATAGTGGTCTCCCCCAATAATCGGCCAAAAGCTCAATATAGATGGATCTTGCATCTCAAGGGACATGTGTGGTGGAGGGGTTGCTTGTGACCACATGGGATGTGTTTTTATAGCCTTCACATCACACTACGGAAACAGATCCTTCATGTTGGTAGAGGAAAAATTTGTATTCACAAATCTCTAACTTTTCCCTCAATATAATATTTGAACAGATTCAACAATCATTTATGATTCCTTAAACTGTATAGGCTCTACTCCATAGTCAATCTCTTACATCGTCATAATCTGTAAGGGTATCCTCAAAAACAATATAACGGTACCCCATACTTGACATGAGAGGAGAAAAATAGTAGATCATCATTCCTCTTTAGCTTCCCAAGGCTCCAATGTAACTTTTTTATCCAACATTTCTCTCTTTAAGCCCTAGGGGTTAATTTGATCCAAGGGGAGGCACTTAGTGTCTTTTACTTTAGCCCCTATCCTATTTTCCCTACTGTCTTTATACATTGCGATTTCCCCTTGAATAAAAATGCTATTATTTATGATGACGTGTGGCTACAATTATTGGGCCCTCTCATTGAACAAGCTAAATACTTTCTCCTTGAGTTTTAATAGTTTAACCCTCCTCTCTTTTATTCTCAAATTAATCCTTTTGAAGTAGAAGAGTGGATGTGAAAATTCTAAAGGATCTTCGGTTTCTTTGAGTTTCCTAAGCTTCTAAAATTTAATTTTTCTAAATTTATGCTCAAACTTATTAGTTGGAAGTGGTGTAATTCGATCATTAGGATCAATATTTGAGAAGACCTCCCTTGAGAATTTTTCAAGGCCACATTCATCAGATAGTACTTCTTTGAGGTTGTGAATGGAGTGAGGACAAAAAATCTGTGTTTCCTTTAACAAAGAAATAGATTAGCAGTGAAATTCCTTTTTCACTGTGTGGATATAATACTCTATCATTCAGATTCATATGAGGATTATTCTTTCAAAGAAAAAAATTTTTATAATAGTTTTTTCTTTGATCATCAGTCAAGGATTTCGGAATTCAGTCTGAAATTGTTCTTCTATGAGGTGATGAAATCTATTCACGTTGATACCTTATTATAAAGGTTTATCATGGAAGAAAATACTCCTTTATTATCATGAATAAATGAATTTAATTCCATAAAATAGATGGTAACATCACCGAATGATAATTATAATAGTGGAGGAATTAAGAGGCCTCATAATATTTTTTTAACTTCGTCTGGGAAAAGGACAGTAGTGTGTCATTAATACAGCCTACTAGGTCACAAGAATCCTTTTTGTGAAATTTATCAAAATACATATCATGCTTGTGGTTGTTTAGGCCATCTCCAAAAAAATTAATTTTTGTTTCATGAAATAATAGTCAATATGGGTCTACACTCATAAAGTATCGAGTTTATCAAATAGATTAACATGGAATTGGTGTGAGTTCTATATAAGGAATTTGATGTAAAACCCCATTTTTTTAATGTTTATGTCTTGTGATGTTACACTTTTTTGGAATAGAAAAAGTTTTTGTGTATCATTTGAGAATATATTTTCTAATGGGATCATGTTTTGGGAAATTTCGGAATTTTATCATCTTAGAGTGAAAGAATGTTTTGATATGTGGAATGTTTCCATCACTTATTAATTTATGCTTTGTGTGTTTTTGGTTGTTTCAGTTTGAAATGTCAGTATTTTATCATTGGTGTTGTTTATATAGCTGACTAGTATTATAATATAGTGGGGAGTCCACCCGGGCCACCTCTGTTTGATAAAATTAGCTTTTTTTATAAATTTTCTTTTTATTCATTTTCCAATGGTAATTTTTCAAGAAGTTATCTCTATCATCCTAAGTTCTATAACTCTGATTTACCTTGGAGAACATTGTGACCTCTGAGTTGGACTGATGGTTATAGTGATGTTAGGGTTTTTGGATTGTGTTTTAGGGTTTTCATCATCCATCAAAATGTGGTTTGATCTCTATGGTTTGTTTCAGGTTATGGATGTGCACCTTGTACTTATGGTGATTAATATGTTTTTATATTATAGAGTAGAATCATTTGAGAGTGTGGACCTTATAATTTTACCCAGATCAATTAGAAAAAACAGGGCTCTCTAGGTGAAGAAAGAGTTATGGGGGAGATAATTGTCACATACTGATTTTTAATCACTACTTTATTTTGGATTATCATTTATTATTTGGATCTTCTCTTGTCTATTGGGTGTTTCAGAAGAAGAAAAATCAATTTTGTTCTTTTCCCTCTATTGCACAGTTAGTGTACACTATTGGGAGGAAACTGTGCAACCTCCTGATGTAGAGTCCAATTTAGTTATTTTCTGTCTTTCAAAATTAGTGCTTCACGAGTTGTGCATGGTTAGATTCAAATCGTCTTGTTCCTATATATGACCATACATGTATTGGGATGTCCTTAGATGATGGTAAATGAATTGAGTACGGTTAGTCTAAACCAAGAGAGAAGTGTGATCATGGATCTATAATTTTTATATAACCAAATAACATGATTAGAACACAATTTCTTAAAACATGTTACCAAAGAGTGTAGAGGTATTATGAGTCTAGTAAGGGATCAACAGTTGGCACCTGTTTCCTAAACTCTATGCAGTGTCTATATACATTAAAATTTTATTTTTATCATTTTCTCCCTCTTTGTTTTTAACCCTAAAACACCTCCTCCTCCCCCATTTGGATAATTCGACCCAAGGTAGGCTCCTCCCCTCTTCCTCAGACCTATGTTTTCCCTCCAATGGTGATTACAATTGATTTCTTCAAGTATTGGGGATAACTTTTCAATGAAATCCCCTCTTTTCTTCTTACCACTCTCGATACTTACATTTTCATCTTGGTTCCTCTTCTCTCATGGTACCTTTTGTCTAAGGTTCATGTTTCCATTATTTTAATTTTGGGGGATTGTCTTGTTAAGGTGGCTTTTTGGTATTATTTTCCCTTTCGACCTCCTTGAAACCATTTGGAGTTACCATTGTCCAAGAACCATGAGTTTTAGGTAGTTTTTAATTTTCATTTGTCCTTTAAATTTAATAAAAATTTATTTATGGATTTTTACACTCTCTATTTCTGTTAATTAGTGAGATTTATTATTTAGAATAATTGTTCAAAATAAGAGAAATTCAATTCCACATGAATCTAATTGCATGAAATTATTGTTTTACCTTCACATGCCAAGTGTTTTTTAAAATTCTTTATTTTACATGGTATGTTATTTGACTTCTAAATGGTGAATTCGGTTTCCCAAAATGCGTAATAAAGGGTTTTTTTGTTTTATAATTGGTGTTTTTGGTTTTTTTCAATAATTTTGTCACCAAAATAATTTGTGAAGCCCTATTAAAACCATTGAAAATGGATTCCTTTAGAAAGATATCATTGGGTTATGTCTCTCTTTCCTTGTTAACTATTGAAAGAAATGGGGGCTACTAGCAGTGGGAATTACCATGTGAATTAATGGTTTAAAATCAAAGGGTAATATTTTATGGCGTAAATCAGGGGTTATGATTTCATATGTGACTTATGTGTGGCATGGGATTATTATTTATATGTGGTTTATTTTTTTATACTCCTCCGGCCACCCCCAGTTTAGAGATGAAATTTGAACCTAGCATAGTTAATCGATTATATGATATCATTTTCTACACAAATTTAAGATTACACTCTGGATAGTGGCCCTTAGTATGTACTTTTCTCTAATTGTGATTATTCCCCTCGGTTAGGCCATGTTGAGTATGACCAAGTGTTAGGGATATTTAATTGTGTGAGGCATGTTGAAAGGATGGATCATGTTACAATTTGTTATATATTTTCCCCTGATCTCCATGGTATTCCCATGTTCTCTTTCACCTATTTATCTATAATGGATAATCTAGGTGCCTCATGTGGTATGGTTAATTGAGTACTACTTACCTATTTACCTCATTATAATTTCATTGATTCCCTATTTATGGTGTGTCTATTTGTTAAAATTTAATATTTTGTCTTTATAGGTTTTCATAAAGAATATTTTGAAAAAAAAATTCATAATCTCTTTCATCCATTTTCACACACACTACATTAACTATCACTCCATCTCTCTTATCCTATTTTTTTAGATACTCAAGCCTCATCCTTGTAGAAATTAAAAAAAAATAGAAAAGGGGGAAATATGCCATGATTTTTCTAAGAATGAATGTATAAAAAGCCTATATTTATATATTATATTTAAAAATAGTATTAAATAAATAATTTATTTAAAATAAATTCCTAGGGAATAGATTACTATGGCATGCCTGTTGAATTTTAATACTCACACCAATACTCATTTTATTTTTTTGGATTCAAGTGTAGGTCCTTGGTTTCAATCATCATTGAGTGATGTTTGGTTTTGGGTTTATTCTGTGACCCACAAAATCACATGGAGATCTATTTGATCACCAGTTATGACTGTTTTTAATTCCATTTTTTTAGTTTTATTTTTGGTACTTTTTATTTTCATTGTTCTATTAATTTATCTTTCAACTATTTTGTTTATTTATTTTTGGTTGAAATCAGTCCCTATTACTCTCTTTGATTCACTATGATATTTTCTCTACCTCAAGGTGATTGGGAACATACCTCATTGATTCTTCGAGCTGGATCGGGTGACCGGCTTGGGGTTGACCCGACATAGTTCATGACATTTCCTTATATTTGATAGATTTATTTTGGGATAATCATGTATCTATGTGATTATACTATTTCTATGGATGATTATTTCATGAATTGTATGGATATTTTGGAGTTTTTAATTTAAATTGATAAATTATTATAGAGAGGTTTAATTAAATATTATATATCACTATGGGTTGCTTTGATATTTTTCATAAAGAATTTGATTGGAAATTGGAGTTATATATAGATTATTTATGAATTATCTATGTGGAATTTAATAACCGCTATCTTCTTCTTAGGATAATATTTTTTTTCAATTATTTATAGAGGAGATGTTTGTATTATAAGAATTACTTATGATCTGGATATTAAAATATGAGGGTTAAATAAGAATACAACCCTTTGAAATAATTTTTTATGTCATTTTAGGAATTTACAGATTGTGGTAATGTTTTTTAGAGTTACATGTTCATTGACTTTTCTTATAGCCCTTTTGAACTGTGTGTTTTGAAATTTCCATGACGTTTTTTGTAGTATTAATTGATTATTTATTAGTATATTCTAAGTCATAATAGGATCAGATAATATATATTGAAATAGTGTTAGTGTATCTGGAGAGTTTAGATGTGTCTTTATACAAGATAGAGATTCCATGGGACTAGATGGTTGAGCTCTCATGAGATTAACTATACTAAAAATGATTTTTATCTTGAAATTTTGGTTGACGTACATAAGTTATGATTGAATTAATTTTTTGTGACTACATTATAGATTAGACATATCATTATAGTTTAATATATGTATTTTCCAAAAAGGTTTCGAATTTTTGACAGATAAAATGGGTAAAATTTCTATAATATAAAAACTGTAAGACCACAAGTACCTCTCAGAAGGGTTATTTGATGGGTATAACTTTATCTATGAGGATGTATGGAGATTTATCTCTTCAAGAATGTGTTGAAAGAAAAGTGATGGAGTTATTCATACCATTACATATTAATTTTGATGTGATTTGTTATAGAATGTTTATTTATCAAATAATGGTGTCATAATCATAACTCTGACATGTGGAGAAGTCTCATTTAAGAGACCATAAAATATAGTTGTGTATAGGTCATATATTAAATGGTGAATCACTTGATGAATGGAATAAGGATGAGGAACAAAAAGTATGGTTACATACTAATTTACTTGTTACTTAAAGTATATAAATAGTATTTTTGTGATTTTGATAATTAATATTTGGAAATGTATCTAGGTGTAACAATGAAATGCAATGATTTGAAGGAGAAATTTTTGTTTCTTGGTATAATGAAATTATAGGATGATTTTTTCTCTTGTTGTCTTGTGAGCTAATAAGTGAAAGTTAGACATCAAGTTCTAACTATATTATTACAACCATTAAATATTACCAAATGGAAGTGGGAGTAAATTTTTATTAATCTTTTCAGGGTATTACCCCATGATCTTATAGTTTTTTATTTTATTTGAATTATCATGGATCAAGAGAAAAAATCCACTCATTTATCTTAAACTAATAAATTTATCTTAGCAGACAGTTTGGGAAATATTTTTGTGATGTAGGTTATGATGTCTTATGAAGTTTCACTATAAAATGATATCTAATCATGATACTCATTCTGTATCATTAATTTATAGGATATTATATCGTTATTTTGGTATCCAATTTTTCCTTAGCATGACATTACTTATGTATATTTATGGTTAAATGGAGAAAATGATTCAAACATGGGAGGAAAAGTTCAGGGTGTGTATCATGGATTTTAGGGATCATGGGAGGATCATTTTTCATTGCTTTGATTTTGTTTTATAATTTTTTTATTATTATTATATTTTAATAACACCTCATAAGTCCTTTTATAGGACAATATGTCATTCACTACTACATTGGGTTGAAATTTTTGAAGAAAATATATTTGGGCCATAGATAGTACATGATATGATGGCACATGTGTAGATTATTCTATATCTAATAAAAAATTCATAGTGGATATAAATATTAAACAAATTGGGGATAAATTATATTGTATTTTTATATTGAAGATCACATGTTATTATGAGTTTCTCCTCAATAAGAGAAATGAAGTTTTAGAAATTTCTTGAGGTAGTGGGGTGATTTAGATAGGTAGCTTATCATTTTGTGATACCTCAAAATTTCACGATTATTTATGATGTATTTCATGTGTCTTTACATATGAGGTATTATTATCATCCTTTTCATGTGATTGATTTAATGATATTAAAAATGAAGAGGATTTGAGTTTCGATAAGACTAAGGAAAATTAAGTATCACAGAGATAAGTTCTGTATGGATGAGTTATTTTCTGAGTGTTAGTTCTTTGGAAAATTTATTATATATAATAAATCACTTTGGAAATAGAATCACATATGTGTGTGAAAAATCAAAAATCATTTTAAATTTATATGTTGTATACTATTGAGTGGTCTTGGTTTAATGATAAAACTTAATGTAATGATAATGTAAATGATAATATTTCTTATTTTTGGTTATTATTTAGAAATTTTAGGAATAAAAAAATTCAAATGATCTGGTAATGTAAAAATCTAGAAACTTTTTTTCATGAGTTTGTAAAATTCTTGAGATTAATTTTTTAATTTTACGGGAAATTTTTTATTATGTGGATCTGAGAAAGAAATTTTGATCATAACATTTTCTTCAGGATTGAATTTTTAACGTTATATTGAATAATAATACTTTTATATTATTGTTGTATATTTTGAAAAATGTAGAAATTTGATGGAATTAATTCATTAAATTTATTTATTCAAGATATTAATTTTTAACTGATTATTTTTTATAAATAATTTAATAGAGATATGTGGTTGTTATTGATATAGTAAATATTAGAGGAATTGGAGGGTGAATATTTTACAAGGTCTACGGAATAAATCATGATTCGTTCAGTGTATTTATAAGAGTTTTAGAAAATGGGAAAGTCAATGGAGGCTATAAAAATTAAATGGAAAATTATATAATGATTTATGTGGATAACAAATATTTCAATCTCATTTTATCAATTTTACGTTAGAGGAATATCACACTCTATTGTCTTAAGAAAGAATCAGTTGAAATCAATGTTTCATGGTGGATCAAACATGGATGGATGGATATAGAATAGAAGTAGATGAATAATCAATCATAAATGAGGATTGGAGATCATCGTGGAATTGAGGTAGGTGACTAAAAATTCCCATATTTTATTTGTCCATGTGATTCTTTCAAGAATCATTTATCTATAATTGGTGGATGATTCATGATAATCATAGAGAAATATTATATTAGTAAATTGATTATATGAATATAATTGAATTTCACTGATGTGTATTTTTAAAATATTTTTACTAATTGTGATATAGGAAATTTAAGGATAAAAAATTTAAAGTTATGGAAATAAAATATATGAAATGAAGTATAATAAAATATATGATTATAAGAATTTAGTTTTTGTGAATTATGGTAAATTAGTAGTGAAATTTTATATTTTGATAAATAATTATGAAAATATCTAAAGAAGTGGATTTTGATTATATGTTTTGTGAATAAATTGGAGTTGATAGTTATTTAGGATTAAATTATAATATTTTATTAAGAATTGGTGAGAATTTGAGCTTGAAATACTATCCAGATAGTTATAACTGTTAAAGTGGAATTAATAGTGTTTCATTTCATTTTACATCAAGGTGTTCCAATTCATCACTGGCCCCCAAACCATTTTATAAAGTTATACCAAAACATTCTCTAGACTTACATGGTATCAATGATAGGTCAATGAGAAATTAACATGGGGTCGTTCTACATTCTATAAATTTTTCATAGAACATGGTTTATCAGCAAATGAAGTTGATATTTTTGTGCATGTAGGTTTTGAAGGGTAGCAGTGGGGTCATTCCATAATTTTTTAACGTCGAAATATTAACTAGTGCATTTCATGGGGGTGGTACAGTTTTCACACAATTGATTCCACTTTGGAATGTGGTGGTTCTAAATCAATAGTGGGGTTTTATAACTTTATTAAATGTGGTTATCTATTATGAGATGGGATAATGTTCTAAAAATGATGTGGTGGATAGATGGGATATGTGTGAATTGGATTTATTGGTATAATATGACAAGTGATTAGGTTAGAGAACATGTTTATTAAAATAAAATGGCTAATTTTAATAAAATTTTGATTGACTCCATAGTATATTTATTTTGGTAACCCTATATTAGAGTATGGTATAAATGGTTAATATAGTCATTTACTCACTGTGACCTATTATATAAGTATCTATTATTAGCCTAGGTGGGAGATATAACTGATTGATTGGATATGAATTCATTAAAATTCCTTGGAAGTGATCATGTTGATGATATAAAAAATTTATAGTGTTAATTTGTGCTACAAAATAATTGTTATATATGTATTGTGGATTTTTGTTGTGATCTAATGGTTTTCAACAAGTGGTGATGATGTGTAGTGATGGTTAATGCTGGGGTGGGGAGTGTCCCTATTGTAGATACCCTATAACTTTGAGAGTACCCCTTGGAGGATAATTCTCCAACCATTATATTATATATATGATGTGATGATGGTGAGGAATTTAACCAGACTATATTATTAATTTTAAAATGATGACGAATTGGTTAGATATTTAGAGATTCCATGAGAGAGGATATCCAAAAATAGTGAGTCCTTATAAGTGGATAGATGTTTAGCCATCAGGTTGCATTGGATATTGGTTAGGTTATAGATAGTACATATGGGAGGACATATAGTAATATAAAGAGTCTCTATGGGTGTATAGTTTTCAAATTTCCACTCCACATATGTAATTTGGTAGCAGGGGTAAGTGGTGGTTGGGATATTTTCTATGAGTGGAAACCCTATAACAGAAAGTGTCCTTGTAGGTGTACAGTATCCCAAATATTATGATTTACAATGAAGTCGCTATAGAAGGATGAATAGATAGACTGATTTGATATCTTAAATTAGTGATATTACATCTATGGGAGAAATAAGATGTTGTATTGTTGTAGGAGTGTTTAATATGAGGTATGAGATAATTATGGATTGGATATTTGACTTTTGGGATGGTTATTTGATTATATTTATTTTTTTAATTCATACATGGATGCATTAATTTTCTTCCTTAAAATAGAAATATGAGTTTTCTAGAGAGGAACCTATTAATTATATTTTCATACTCTCCCCTAATTTTTATATACAATTTTTTAGACATTTATATTGAGTTCGTCCGTGTCATGAAAAATTATATTTTTTTGTGGGAGGTTTGTTAGTGGAGGCATTTATATTACAACTCCCTAGAGGAATATAAAAGTTAATCAGATTTTCAATCAATTTTTCATTTTTATTTGGCTTATATAACATACATTTGATACAAATTATTCATGTATTTTTGTTTGTTAACATATACTAATATTTTTATGGTGATGTTGACTTTTATATTCTAAGAGTAATGTTTTCCATTTGTTAGTATCGGGGTATTCAACAGATGCTAGTGGGATGGGAATTTATAAACATTCCTCACTACAATTATGAAACGTCATCACTCTCAGTGATTTTTTCCCTAGTAGAGATTTTAGGATCTCATATGAATTTATTAAGCATAAAATTTAAAAAAAATGTTTACCTTATTCAAAAAAGCGGTGTGTTCGACTACAACTTCTCACCAGTGATATTTCTTGAGGATCCAAGCTTGAACCCCACTAGATCATTCACACACACTACGAGAATCCATATGGATGTTGATCCTTGAATTATGAGTTCTATCATGGAACTTCAATGATTTTTTTAATGTCAAAATGATCACGTAAATATAAACCCTTCAGTCCATGAAGGAATTCTTAGATCAATCCTTAGAAAGATCAAGTATCACTCTAGGTTGTGGGGGGAGTTAAATACTCTCAGTACTTGTTGAATAAACAGCCATTGAAAATGTGATTCTCATCTAATTATACAGTGGATGACCAAAATACCCTGAAAGGGTTCCCCAACCCCTATATATTCTACAACCACAAAATAAGCTATAAATGACTCATTATAAAGAAATAACTACATCATAACCATAATTTATATTTTATCACTTATTTTTAATATATAATAAATATATTACATGATAAAACTGAGTCATTAACCTAACTACCTAAATATTAATTCCAAAATATATTAAATGAGCATTGAATATTAAAATAATATTCAATGGTATAATATATTTCTTTGTATTCACTAAATACATTATAAATAATGTCAATAAATAAATTTAACCTAGCTATTATATAAATTAATAATAATAAATTTTTTTATTTCTTGGTGATCAATATTACTTGGAAAACTCTCAGACCCATGGTGGGGTCCACCATATCCTATGTGCTTGTTCACCATAATAGGGAAGACACTTGGATATGCTATTGTGTGTGACCCTCTAGGAATGTATCTTGATAGTAGGTAATATCATGCATTGACCAAGAGTGAGGTCTAGAAATCAATCATGATCCATAAGGATATAAGTAGAAGTCATAACAACAATAGCATATCCAATGAACACAAACTGTGTAATGTAATCTCTTTGTCTTTCGAAATATTATAATACAAGATGCACACTTGTGCCATTGTAAATTCCTTTAATTACTATTCATTAACCTAACTGGATGTACTATCTGTCTTCTATCATGGACTTCGATTTAGTGAAGGTACTACCATCCTAATCAACTGTGTTTGAGATTTCACTTCCTCAATTCGAAGAAGAAAAATCCAATCTTGATCATTCAACATATGTCATTCCAACAATGATACACCGAAAAAATATAACTTTCCAAGACATTAATTTCATGTTATTTTCTTTTCATCAAATTATTTTATCCAATGGTATAAATTGAAAATGATCTCATGTCAACTGACCGATAAACATGATCATAAATAAGAACAACCAATGACACCCAAAATATTTAGCGTTTCTATTAGTGGGTTTGTCCTCATGATATCACATACTATAGATCAGCAGTAGTGAAGTTCATAAGATAATGTCTCTATGCTTATAAGGCCCCAAAACCTGATAGAAAATCATCATCTTCTTCTAGTTAGTATATTGTATCTAGACTATATGACATATTTTTAAGATTAATTTCATAATATCATGAGGTTCAGATTATGTATTAAAAATTTCTATAACCTTTTGACATGAAAAATAATCTATATAAATTACCATTTAAATAGTGGAAATGTAAATATTAGAACTATTATGATTATAATAAATCATCCATAACACACTGTTTGCATGATATGGTAATCAAAAAGTATTGTTTATGTTGGGTCTATGGAATCCACAATTACAACACTCCCACTTTGACTACATCCAACATTATAACCAACCTTGTTCTCTCTCACACAATAAAATCATGCATCTACTGACTTATGGATTTAATCATGGACCTACCATTTCTTCAGTATGTTTAAATTATTCTATCTATGAATTTAAATACTTGATTGATACTTATTAAGAGATGATATCCCTAATTATTTGACTTTTTCCCACTATAAAAACATAACATGTTGGCTAGTACTAGAAGTAGAATTATAATAATTTATATTATGAAAAAAAATACTTATAGGATAAATTCCATGAACAAAAAATCATTCCATAATTAACATAGCTTCTTTATCTCCATTAGAATATACAATGCACTTGGTATTTATAGACATGGATACCACTAGATAAGATGATATTTTTTTCTCATTAACATAGCCTAACTAGTATGTTAGATCATATTGATCCAAAGGGAAACTATTTTGTTCAACATATAACTTATGTCCCTTCCTCTCCAAGTAATTGGAATTTATCTCTTATACTCATTCAAGTATTCTTGGATAATTTTGACTACTTACCTTGTAGTTCTCTTAGATTTTGATGATATTTGACTACCATATAATTTATGATGGAAATATAATTTCTTATACATATCATGGAAGAAGTGATTTATCCATTGTATAAGATCATGGAAATAAACACACCACAATAATCTCCTCCTATATCTCTATATATATTTTTGGAGAGATTTATTCTATGCATCACTAGTAAAAATTCTCTCTCAAGTTGTTCCAACTTGTATTTTATCAATACATTGTCAATATATATACTATTGAATTGGTCCTTCTAACTATTAGATTTAACTTGACCGATCATATTCCATAGAACATAGGTTTATACATTGAGTAAATCTCTTTATAGTTACTTTTATACTAGTCGTAACTACCTGTAAGATCAATATTAGTTTTGATTATGTTATAAAACATATTTTACATGGAAGATAGTAGATCTCCCCCAACCCTTTCTAGTTGCATCATATAGACTCATTCCATTATTTTTGGGTTGTGACATCTAGTGACCAATTTTAACGATCATAGTATGTAGTTATGAAAAGAATAATTCAAATGGATTTAGTCATAACATCTAAAAATTTACAATTGAGATTTATTGGTACCAGGCTTATTCCCCCCCCCCCCATGTATCACCTCACATGAATACCCATCACACTATTCAAAATAAAAATCCCTTGTACTTTGATACATACAATCCATTATTGAATTTTCATTAATCTTGTAGTCTTATCTTGTTTCCATATACTTCTTACTTGTAAGATATATTATTCTCAAAGAATAAATTATCACAAGTCATGGTGAATATAAATCCAATAAAATGGTTTTAACATTCTTACATAGTATGTGTCTCTTGAACATTACTTTTCCACATATCGTATGGAATTGTTTCCTCTTCCAACTATTTCAAAATTTTTGAAATTGGTTAAATCAAAGTGAATATTTATCCCAATATCTCAAATATATATGTTCACCGACTTATGGAAATGTAGTTTTTCACTTTACTATATCTTTGCTGTCATAGTGACGTTTTTAATATTCTAATAAACCTTTAGGATAATTTTTTTATACACACATTATGTTTCCCTTGATGAAAATTTGTTTATATCCTGGCAATTTCTTTGCATATAAACACATTTTCTCAGGAAATAATAGATTTATATTATAAAATAACACATATTATATAAATTTAATATTATAATTGTTATACAGGTATGGTATAACACCTCTATTTGTGTAGCGTGTCTTAGACATAATATATGTATTTGTAATAAATATTATTTTTACCAATGAGGCTCCTTTTATATACTTGATTACTCTAATGTGTATCAGGAAATATGCAATTAGGAATTACTCTATGCGAAATTTTATTAATCAATGTTAACATGTACGACTCACCATTGATCCTCCTTGTTAGCATCATTTCATTTTATATACATAAGGTAACTTTCATTTAGGAATTACTCAACGCTACAACATAGTGATCGATGAATTCTTGATCAGGGTATTCTTCTATACATGGGACCAAAGTAACTGATATATTATATCTATATATATATAATACATCATTTTAACATTCATTGGTATATATATAAAGGAATTTTATGATGTATATTTACCACTATCGAATATGTGTAATAGTACACAATCTCCATATAAATTAATTTGAAAATATTTATTGATTAACTTTCATATATAATGGTTTATCTATCCAAAATAAAAAAGTATATATGCTTATAATTCCAAATGGATCTACCACCACAACATCTAAATAACATACTGGGTATAACCATGATATGAACTTTAAAAAAAAGAATAATCTTGAAACAAATATGTATTTGAATCATACATTTTATATTCATCATGTGTTTCCAAAGGTTTAGGTATTAATGAATCATTAATTGAGAATTAGACACCACAAAAAATATTCATTCCAAAATTTCAATAACATCCCCTTGTGTTCAATGAAAACATGAGATAAATTTTTTTGTTTACTCTATAAAATATTATGTAGAATATTTTAGTCTTGGAAATTTGAAGTTATGTGCTTCTCACCACTGACATAGAAATCAACCTTTCCCAAATTCTTGGGGAAGAAATCTGAATTCATGAAATGTTTCAATATTTACTTGTTTACTTTATTTCAATACATATATGTGATAGGAATATTTTATTTAATACCCAATAAGTATGATATACATATCATATATAATTGATGAATATACCAGAATAAGAAGTGACTACTTGCTTCTTCAATTCAGTTCACTGCATTTAAACATACATAGATTAATATTGTAATATGCGAAGTTTGGAATGGCCTTTTTGATGATAAACCTTTGTGTTTTGATGGAAGTTTTTAAGGTACATTTGTTATCACACATTTCATTATACTTTACTCATTTTCATTCAAGATTTTCTCTACATGAAATAAATATTATACATTCTCTAAGTTCATATTTTCTTAGAGAACATTAACCAAAAATTAAATGCTGTGTTTTCCCCATGATAATTTTTTAACTTAAATGATACTAGATTAAGTGGGAATTAAATATATAAGAATGTGATGTTCTGAAATATCATGATCCATCATTCAATTTTTACATGTCCAATGTAAACAACACCTTATTCATATCATTATTACTTTCTCTTCACAAGCTTCTTAGAGATTTAAAAACATGTTTATTCATCCATGTCCTGATCTTGTATCCAAAACTCACTCATAAATTGATGATATTATTATCACTTAACAAACTTATGAGTCATACAAGAGCCATCTGTAATAAATTTACACATAATCTCTTCCCAAGGTGGCTCAATCATCAGCATGAATTTCTTACATCGTAGTAATTTATGTAATCACTTGTACTCCACTTTAGAAATTCATACAAGATCAAAACATTTATTTTTACAAAATTAATTGAATTGTGTTCATATTATTAAATTACATTTTATAAAAAAAGGTTATATTATATTAGTACATTTATCTTGAATTCTGATTAATTAAATTTTTAAATATATCCCACAATTTTTCAAAAAATCTAATTTCCCTTACTAATAAAATTTTAATGCTTTGTGGATTTAGTGTTCTAGTCGAATGGATACATGAAACCTCTCCTAATAGTCTAAAATCTATTTCTCCACCACTATATAGATAGTTTCATTGTAGGAATTTCACTATCAAACCACATTAACTCAAGACTCCTTGATATGTTAAGTAAAATCCCCACATCTAAAATCATATACTTGATTTATTCAATTATTGCCTCTAAAGATGAAAAAAAATAGTTATAGAAACATATATTTCTCTATTAATATTTAACTTAACTCATCTCACTCAAAACAAAACTTATTAGTAAGAGTCTCCCTCAATTTGGGATGATGAGCCCCTCGTACACCTGATTTTGATCAAATATGATTGATAGAAGGAGATTAGGACTTCATATTTATCTGAGAGGTTTTGAATATTTTTAGAGAATGAAATCCATTTCTATTAATTACATTCATACTATATTTTTTCCCTCTCTACAAAACATGTATTAATTTAAAATAATTTATCATATATTTTTTCTATTTTTTCTGTTAGTAATTTTATGTGTTTTCCAAAATAATGAAAATGAATAAAGTAATAAACAATTCATAAAATAAATACATTTTCCTACTCGTCTTGAGCATCTAATAATACTTTATCCATTTAAACTTAATGGATAATTTGTGACCTAGGGGTATCATACCAAAGTCGAATCTTAACTCGTATCACAGATTGCCCCTGGTCCAGCATTTTCACTTCTCATCTGGTATATTGAATTGTATTAGCATGTTCGGCATCTTATATCATCATTTTCAATAGTATAGATATACTTTCACACATATGAGAGGTTCTCGAGAAGCAGAAATATATATTTAGTAATAATATGGATGATCATATAGACTCGTACATATATTGAATAAAATAATTTTTTATATAACATCAATAAATAATAAATAATAAAACATCGTACATAGTTTTAATAAATATTTAAATAAAAATAACTTAGACAAATATAGTTTTATTCACAAATAAGGCTTATTTATGTATAAAACGAATGTACGATAAAAATTAAATTTTAATAAATTAGTGTTCGACGGACAGTAAATAAATGAAATGAGATACATTATGTTTAGATAATTTAATTTAATTCGATCCCATGATTAATTTAGTTTTTAAAAAAAAAATTATTCAATTATCTTTTTTATAACAAATTTAAATATTTTTGTATAAAAATATTTATATTTTGTAATCAAAAAATTAATAATCATTTTTTATTTTACCTCAGGCCCCAAAAACCGTATCTAACCCATTACGATTTGGTCCAAAACCATTCTGACCCGTTTAGGGTCAAAAAAACACAACCAAGGCCATTGCAGGTAATGTAGACCCCATGAGAGGAAGATCCAGGTCGGGAAGACCTTCCCCGACTCATTCATGGTCCTGTGGACCCACCAAGACACTATATGGGGAGGATTACTTTGGAAAAGACCTGTGGGAGTCTTGATCGCAACATGGCATGGAGGTCCTAGGATGGTGTCATACCTAGGGTGGGGGTGCATAACACTAGTAGTGGAATTTGTGAAAGGTCAGCTAGGAATCGGTGGCTGGAGAGTTCTCACCTGCTTGCATGAAAAGTGATAAAAAGAGAGGCTGAAATGGCATAGTCATGGGAGTGGAAGTGGATAGTATCAGGTGGTGGTTGGTTCATCTGTATCATCTAGTGGGAGTGCACAATATTTGTAGATTTGGTAATGTAGTACAATATTCCATCTTCAGGAGTGGAATTGATCGGGCTTGGAGAGGTGGTGGCTCAACCATAGGGAGGGAGCATTGGGGTCTGATAGTGGTTGAGGAGGTATCTAACTCTGAAAAGGATAGAATTGTAGATGTTGTTTAAAGATGGATTTCATCGGACGGAAGGACGGCATTGCTCATGGGGATGATAGGTTTTTCCACCAGGGGCGATGGTGGGATCTGGGGGGAAGGAGGCTGATGACTTCCGTAACAGGCCCCCTAATTTTTTAAAAACTTATACATACCAATAGTTGAGTATCCCATCCCCACTTCCCTAGAAAATATGATTTCCCATTATTTTTAAAAAAATATCATAACTATAGATATTCACCCAGTATGTTTTTTTGTCTTTTTTTAAGGGTCACACTAGAAATCCCCTCTTTTTTATTATTCTTATATGATATTGACCCTCCACCAAAACCCCTAGTTTTTTTATATATTGTTTGAAACCCTATTTAGTAGGTCTTCTGAAATTTTAATCATCCATGAAAATGACCCAACAAAACAGAAATAATCTGGTGATTATAATATGACCAGTGAGATGCGTATAACCAGATATCTCCATTTATGACACAAACTGAGAAACAATTACACACACACGCACATAGATATGTGTGTGTGTGTTCATGTATATATAATTTATATGTGTTTTCATCATTTTTACTCGCAAAATCACATTTTTCATCCGTATTAAATATTTTTTTTTGGTTGTAACTTATCCATCAAAAATTAGTTTGACACATGGTTTGTCCCATGGGACTGAATAAAAATCAACTTTAATTATTTAAATAAAAATAATTTTTCATACTTCATAAAATTTACATGATCACTCTGATACCAATTACTCATACTAGGGTAATCCATTGAAGCCTAGAGGCCATGGATTAAAAAAATTCATCACATGAATGATCAAGCCTTTTCATCCTAAGTGATTTGAGAATACGTAGAGGTACTAGTATATGACAAGATTTTATTAAGCCCAAAATTGAAATGAATATTTATATCATTTTAATCGATGGATCGTTCGACAACAAATGTTTTTTTGGTGATCATTTCTTGAAGGATCTGAGATTAAACCCCACAAGATCATCCAAGAACATCTTCATGGATCGAAGGGACAAGATCTAGGATGTATTATGAGAGAGAAGTTCTAAATTCCAAATGAATGAATACTCATTTGAAAAAGAGATTCTCCCCTTCTTATTTAGTGGTTGTCCAATATACCTAGAAAGGGTTTCTTACCCCTATATATCCAACACCCTCTAAATGAGCTATAACGAATCATTTTGCTGAAATAACTACATCATAAATATCATTTACATTTTCTCACTAACTTTTAATATATAATAAATATATTACATGATAAAAGTGAGTCAGGAATGAAACTGATAAATCCTAAAAATATATATTCAAATCATGAATATTAAAATTATATTTGTTCGTATTAGATATGTCTATATATTCAGTTAATACCTTGTGAATAAATTTAATAAATAAATTCATCCCAATTATTCTATACTCGAATAATAATGGATTTATTTATTCATTGGTGATTCATAATACTTTTACAACTCTTGGACCTCATGGTGGGTTTCATCATATCCTATATACTTATTCATGAGAATAGGGAAGACACTCCAATACACTATTATGTTTGACCCTCTAGGCTCTTATCTCAGTACTAGTGAATATCGTTCACAAACCTAGAGTGATGTCTAATAACCCATCAAGGCCCCTAAATATATAAGGAAGATTCATAGCAATTATAATCTTTCCAATTAACACATACTATGTAATATAATCTTTTTTCTCATGATATCTCATAAAGCATGATGCACAATAATATAATAATCCTTTCCTTGCATTATTATTCATTTACATTACTGATTGGACTAAAATTATTCTATAATGGAAATGTATTTAGGGATGGTATTACCATCTTGATCAACTGGACTTGAGATATCACTTCCTCAACTCTTAAGTAAAAAATTCTAACTTGATAATTCAATGATTGTCGTACCACCAATGAAACACCCAACACAAGATACCTCACCACAACATCAATGTCATGATTTTTTTTCATGTATCAAAGTATGTTATCAAATAGAGAACATTGATAATGATCTCATGTTAGGACAATAATACACATGTTTATTGACAGGAACAACAAATGACTCCTAAAATATGTGTTCTTCCTATTGGTAGGTCTGACCTTCTGATCTCACCTATTTGAGATCACTATGTGCTAACATCATCAGTATAAGTCCCAATGATTATGATTCTTGAGCAACAGATAGCCATACATCAACTGGTTCCTATTATTATGATCTATATAGACCATATAAAGTATTTTTATGATTAATTTCATAGTGTCATGAGTTTCTAATTATAACATGGGAACAACTATGACCTTTTGATACTCCAAATAATCTATGGACAGTACAGTTTAAATAGTGGACACATAAATATCAACACTAGTATGGTAATTATACATCATGCATAAGCTTGGTTCCAATCACAACCCTTGTCTTATTAATGTAAGGAATTGAGGCTAAAAATACAATCTCATTGTCAGTTTAGGTGGAGTTTTAGTGAGTTCAAGTCATAAAATTTTTCACATACAGTGATACATTATAAAACATTATACTATGACACAATATAAATTAATTAATATTGGTCAATGTTTAATTTCTTATAGACTATGGGTCAAAAAATATCCCAAATTTTGTTAAAATTATAGATGTAAAAAAGAGATTGTTTTTGAAGATAACATCCTGTTTATATGTTTAAAATAAAACTCACCATATATATGATAGAAAATTTTCTTTTGTAAAATAAAAAAAATAAATATATTAGTTTCATGGTAAGAGATATTGTGAAAATTATTGAAATAAATCAATATTAATTTTTCAAGAAGTTTTTAACTCCCAAATTTCATGAAGTATCTAGTCATTCAATCAGATTTTCTATTCATTTCTTCAATTTCAAAATATCAATACCATTCCAAATTACATGCAAATATTTTTTACTATATACTCTATTCTAAAAATATAAAAAAATATCAACATGGAATTTGGAAGACTTAATAATTTAATATTATAAAATAATGAATTAATCTAATTAAATGACGTGAAAATTCATGACATCATAGAGTAAACTAGTTCTAGAGAATTAATATTTATTCATATTAATAATCACCATAATATCCATTTCAAAAAAATCTAAAATAATTGATTTTTCATTTGATAAATGTGAATTTTCTATCATATATATTGTGAATTTTCTTTTTTGTTGATAAACTTCAAATGGTTTCCATAAATGAACTATAAATAATGTCACTCAATTCATGATATGTTTTTATGTTTCAATAACTTATAATATTGATCAAATTAAAAACAATGTCATTTTAGTCGATATATATTATAGTTAAAAATAATATATATATATTATATATTTCAATAGATATATTAATTTATTAAGCTATATGATTACTATATTTGAATTTTTGTAACATGTTTTTTATAGGGATGGAAATGGTGTGTCGAAAAAATATTCCCCAAGAATATTTCCTTTACGGGTAAAGCAGATCGAAGAAAAATCTACCTCACCGATAATGTTTTTTCATTGCAAAAATATTTAGGGTAGGGAAACCATCTCATTTCCTTGTGGAACCAAATAAAATAAATTTACATTTATATTTTTCATAATTTAATGATAAATGATATATTATTTATAGTCATCAATGTAATTTAATCCTTCCATTTTCATGTGGGACTTTGACCCCTTTTTAATGGTTCCACTTAACCTATAAAAGTGGTTTCATTTTTTAAATCATTTTTAAAAAATTAATATAAAATAATGAAAATAAATAAATTGAAAAATATATTTAATAATCATCTTCCACCTAAAAAGTAAAACAATAGAAGAAAATTCTATAGATAATTTAAAATGTGAATAGATTATGAAAGGAATTGATGGAAGAAAATAAACATCACCATTTTTTATATAATTAATTATAATGAATTTTATATATATTTGTGTAAAAACACAAAGGAACCAAAGGTAGGATCACCACTCGTACACATGTAATAGATCATTCCGTAGGGTAATAATATTTTAAATCAAATTAAATTTTTAAATGAAATATTAATTATCAATTAAAAAAATCTTATGGAGTTCAAAAATATGGCCACATGACATATGTTATAAAACTTATAATTATTTGAATAAAATTTTAAACATGTATTTAAGGTCATTATTACCCACTTATTATGATGAATATTCTAGTTAATTCCAATGAAAAGAATATAAATCAAAATAGTTTCTAATTAATTTCCACAAATAGTAAAATTATATTGCCAAAATTTCACATTTGTGATGACTAGTATAGTTGTAAGATAAATTTCATGTCATAGCTAACATACATTTTCCATATACAAATGTGTCAGAAAAAATAAAATCATCACAATAAATAATTATCATCATGTGGTGGAGTTCCCAAAAAAATAGGATGAATTATGTATCCATCGATAATATATATCATAATAAATAGTGTACTTAATGAATTCAAACTTCCATTGGGAAAATAAATTCAAAAATATATATTTATAATATGGTTTATTTTTTCAACACAAAAAAAGTGAAACTAAATATTGATTTTGAATTTATGTACTCGAAAATATAATAAATAATTTAAAATACAATATAATAGAAAAAAATATTTTAATATAATATTGATATAATGAAAAATATGAATATGATAACATATAAAAATATAATAACTGATTAACTCAATTAATTATTTAAAAATTCATATAATTACTAAGAAACCTAAAGTGATATGTTAATATTGACAAAAAAATAACAAACAGAAATTAAAATATAATAAATAATAAGCATAAATATAAATAACAAACTTAATACACTCTTTAATCAACAATATAATAAAAAAAATCAATATATATTTAAACATGAAAATATACTACCACAAAAATTAGCAAAAAATGAACATTTATCAACTCTTTTTAAAATCACATAAAATTGGATATCTTTTCCAATAATTTTTTTAAACAAATATTACTAAATAGACTATTTCATAGTGTTTTTTAAACACTAATAATGATACACATATATGTTAATTTTCTAATATATTTTTTAAAAGAGATGATAAATGTTCACTTTTTAAAATTATTTAAAAAACAAAAGTAAGTTAAAAAAATATCACACAAAAAATTACATATTTATCCCCCAAAGAAACCCTAAATTGAGATTTATATTTAGTTTTCACTTGAAAAAAATTCACCATGGGATGAATATATAGAACCACATACTGATCTAAATAATTGATTCTATATTTGAATTTTTACATCCAAATCTGAAAAACAATGTGAAGACCTGCTCATAATATTTAAAATCATCAATCAAAATAATCTATCACAAAAAATAATTTTTTATATAGACTTTTTTTAATTTAATGATGTGATTTAATCCACATTCATCATTAATATTTGATTTCATTTTTTTACCTATTCATCTACTCTAATCATTGCGTATTTGCACTTTTCTTTTTATCTACTATGATTTTTTAATGTCCATCATGTCTTTCATCAATGTGTTTCATGTTATCTCAAAATTTACTTCCATAAATAAATTTTCTTTCAATTATGGATTGTTGAAGGGATATAGTTTTGAAACACATTAAGAAAACCACATAATAGGAAATGGATTATTGAGTTTATTAATGTTATTTTTAAATGAAAATGGGATATAAAGAAATAAGTGAAAAACAACATATAAGGAATCAATATCAGTATAGAAGAAAATAACATGAGGGAAAGTAAATAAACATTGAGGATTTACATGATATAACTGTATTGGACCTGCATGAATGCCAAGAAAACCACCCCACATATTACATATTATGTAAATTAACAGAGGTATGTTACATAACCAAAATGTGAAACAAATAAATCCCGCAAGATGAGAGACTGGGGTGAAGTACTCATTAATATAAGTGGAACTATTAAACCATTCCATGATGAGTTAAAATCCCTTGAATTATATTACTTACTCATTCTATCCAAATTGAGGAGAAGTGTGTAGAAAAAAGACAAGGGAAACCCGAATAATCAAGATGTATAATGAAAAAGGCTTAAAATTGGTAGGTCGAAGTTATGTTGTAGTATTATTTGTTTTTAATATATCAAATGTGATAAGAGTTTAGACGAAGTGGAGTTTTTCATTATGGACTAATCATGTCATACTATCCATTAGGATGAACTAAATATAGAGGAATAGATAAACAATCAACGGTAAATAGGGTTCTAGACAGAGATCTTTGGATGTAGAAAATGTGACACAGGTTTCGATCAAAGAAAATATGATGATTCTTTATTGTTCATTTAAAGATTCAAAAATCCGGAATAATTTATCATTCAACTAGGAGTGAGTAGAAGGAAAGAGAAATGTGAGTTTCTAGAGTTTCTAACACTGAAGTGTACGGGATATAGCTCATCTAACCAAGGATCACAAAATCTAAGTGTTGTTAGAAATATCAAAATAGAAATTTTACAAGTTCAATGTATCAACTTTAAAGTATTCATTGGGAGAGACCAATCCATCAACATGACAAATATTTTGATCCATTTGAAAAGAAGAATACACTTTTACATTGAACGAGTGCTGACATTAATCCATACATAGAGTTGTTGACACTGGTACATTGGATGGGTATCGACCCAAATTCATTAGTCAGAGAATAAGAAAAGACAGAGTAGAAGTTAATCTTTGTAATCATAATCATTTGATTAGTCTAAGAAAATTTATGAAGAGTGTTTTCATGAAGGGGAAGTGATTTAAAATGTGAGAATTATTGAGTTTCTACTAAAGTGGTTACATACAGTCAACCATATTTAATTGAATTAGAGTATTGTATCAAGTAATCATTTGATTGTTTTTATTTTTGAGTGAGTCAAGAGAAAAATTATGATTGAGTATTTTTCTATTGATATAAGAGAATGAGGTATGGAGTCCTAAGTTGTTAGTTTGGTTGATAAATTTTTTTTACATAAAGCCCATCAGACTATCTTTAAGGATGAAAGAACAATAATATTTACCAAATAATGAAATATCAAATAATAGAATTGTTTGCAAACTCAATGGAATTATAATTTTTGAAAAGATTCAAGAAGATTCAAGAATTTCACAGAAGTGTTTAGAAGAGTTAAAATGGTTAAATATGAAGTGTAAATGAAGATGAAATTGAGAGATATAAATATTTGGTTGAGTGGGAAGTATAATTTGTTTCCCACATTTACCATTCTGGGATGCCTATAATGGTGTTCCAGCTATATTGGTTGGTTAACGATGAAAATAATCTACCAACCATGGTAGGTGGGGATTAGTGGGGTTTGATGGTGGAGTTGTGTCTAACATGGGACCACCCACCATGACTATAAAAGGAGGTTCTAGGGAGCCTTCTTGAAATCATCCATCTCATCCTTGAGTGTTACACTATATGATGTTCCTTGAGATATTTATTTGTAGTGGGATAGGTGCAGAGAGGATTTTTTGTAATCTTGATTACAAGTTGAAGTAAATATAATTTTATTCCTATTTTATTTCACCATTCTTATCCCTTTGTGATATCCAAATCCAAATTGTGGTATTAGAGGAGGTTGTGTTGATACAGTGTCGAGCATTGTATATTTTGTAGTGACTAGAAAACTTTTATTTGTCCAGAATTATGTTTTGAAGGAAGATTCTGAAATTTCATATCG
This sequence comes from Viscum album, assembly GCA_963277665.1. Taxonomy (NCBI): domain Eukaryota; kingdom Viridiplantae; phylum Streptophyta; class Magnoliopsida; order Santalales; family Viscaceae; genus Viscum; species Viscum album. The sequence continues at coordinate 808,900,314 of OY728122.1, read as the reverse complement.
AGGCGGTTCCAATAGCACAAACAGTGTTGAAAAACATAAGTAAAATTCACTTTCTATGCTCAGTAAAATTTTGGTGAATTTTAAATTTCTCTTGTTTCCCTTTTTAGAGAAGTCAGTATTTTTCTTGTATAGATGACATTACTGGTGAGATTCAAGTAGTTACTCTGTCATGCCATATCATCGACTACATCATCCCTATGTCATTAGTTGGTCTCAACTTTTGACACTAATTTGGCCATATCCTGGTAAATTAGTGTCCTATTTCATCGATCCAAGTGTATATTCCACCATTTTCAACCATTACAAATGCAAAAATAAGATCTATTTTTAGATAATATCTACCAATATTTACATAATATAAATTCAATGGAGGGACCATCCACATGAGTGATAATCATGTTTTATTTTTTGAACTACTCTATTTTGAACTCTCAAATGGAATATCTTCTTAATGAGAAAGATCATTTTGAACCCATTAAGAACAAGGGATTCAACCCTAATTCTATTAAGGAAGTACAGTGTTAGAAGAAGAATAAGAATATGATTATAAAAATCTTACAATGGAATAATCACAACATATACCACTATGTTACTCAATTTAATGGTGTTTATGAACATTGGATGAAGTTGGAATATATGTACCAGTTAAATACCACTCAAAATAATATCATTTTGTTAAATTAGTTTATGAATCCTTGACTATATAGTGGAATCACAATATCCCATCACATGAGTGATTTACAAACCCTTCTAAATAAAATGGTGGTTATGGGTGAGACACTGAATAATGAATATTAGGTAAACCACCTACTTTAAACACATCCTGATAGGTGGAAAACACTTTTCATTTCATTCAAAAACACAGTTATCAAAGGAAAAGAAACCCTAGAAATAGTAAATGATTCATTGTTCAATGTGGAGGCCAAAAGAAATGACCTGAGTTATAACCAAAGGAAAGATCTCATTATGAATAATCAAGGGAGACATCAAGGAGGAGGTTGAGGTGTAGGAATTATAGGTCAAGGTAAGAGTAGAGGATGTTCCACGGATAGTAGGATATTGTAATAAAAATGATACCATTGTTGCATGGAGGGACACATGATGAGAAACTAACAGAGGTTTCTATAAAAAAAGGGCCAAAGTAAAAATAGGTAAAGAAGAGACAAATTTGTATGAATTATTAGAGAACTTATTCTTTTTTAAAAATATGAAGACGATAAATTATTTCATACATCATTACCAGACACATAATGTGTGGTTCATACTATAACATTGTACCATGTCACTCTGAATCATGAGTATTTATTATCCTATCAAGCTCGGGACTTTGTTTTAGTCAAAATGGGGAATACTAGTTTTGAAAATATTATGTGAATGAGTGATATCCATGTCAAGAGGAACATTGGATACAAAATCACCCTCATGGATTTTTGACATGTTATGAGCCTTCGACTCAACCAGTTATCAGGAATATCCTTTAAAAAAATTATATGACAACATATTCAGTAATAGATCATGTAAGGTGGTAGAAGTGTCCATATTCATCGCTGGAGGACACAAATGTGGAAATTTGTAAAAAACCCCATGTGAATATATGTGAAGATAACCTAAAAAGGGTGGAAGGATAGATTTTATCCTATATTTGGAATAGGATACTCAACCAAAAGATTTAAATGGGGTTATCTACCTTAATAAAGAATAAATTCATCAATATTGACAAGGATACATCACTTGATCCTTGATAATACTATTTTTATAGGAAGAAACATAGAGTCTCATTCAATGCTACTTCATAAAGGAGATCTGAGTTTCTAGAGCTTGTGAACATTAATGTTTGTGGAGCCATGGGGGTGAATTCACTAAGAGGTAACAAATATTTATTATTTATTATCGTTGATGCATCTAGAAGGGTGTGGTTGTACTTCTTGAAGAAGAAGGAACATGTACTACATCACTTTAAGATGATTCATTCCATGGTGGAGAATGGAACTTCATGGAAGCTAAAGTATCTCCATTCATACAATAAAAGAGAGTACACATCCATGGAATTTGACGCCTCTTGCATGAGTCAAGGAATTTGACAAGAGAGTATAGTCCCATTCAACCCCACAACAAAATAGAGTTTCAATAAGAATGACCATAACCATAATTGAGAAGGTTATAATCATGATGAGTTTGTATAAAACTTCCTAACCCATTCTGGGGAGAATCTGTGTAGGTTTCATACAACCTTATCAACAAATAACTCTCATTCCCACTAAATTTTTAGATTCCACAAAATTTATGTTCTGGTAATCATCCCTCGTACTCTCCATTATGAGTATTCAAATGTATGTAATTTTTACATGTATCCAAAGATCTTATACAGAAGCTAGATGGGAGATCTACTTCAAGCATCTTCATAGACTATAGAGATGAGGTGTTCAAATATAGGATTTGGGACCCAAAGGATAATAAGGTGATAAAAATTGGATTTCTTATACTCCATGAGAACCAGACGATCGAGGACATTAAATATATTAAAACGTATCTAATGGAACATTTTAAGGAATCAATTCATTATCCAACATTTGTACCTGTATCACCTATTAATGAAGAGGGGGTGGTGAAAACACTCATTTATAGTAGAGTATTAGGTAGTGGGGGAGGATATAGCATAGGGGGAGTGTAAATCCTCTCTATAAGAACATTTAGAAACATAATAAAATCTAGGTGATATTATGCCACATGAACCTAACATTTAGTATGTCTATAGATCATCATGATGAAGTATTCCATGACCAATATATTCACACTCAATGTACTTATTTCCAACTGATGAGGGGAATCCTAAATGATACCAGGAAGAACTAACTCATCTTAACAAAATCAAGTAGTTTCATTAAATAGTGGATGAGGTGGAGTCTTTAATGACAAACTTGGGATTCAATTTAGTGAAACTACCCAAAGATAAGAAGGGTGTTCTGGCTGAATAAATATGGAAAATAGTTAAATTATAAAGCTCAGATAGTAGTCAAGGGATTCCTTTATAACAAAGGAGTTGACCTTGATGAGATATTTTCACCCTTGGCGATGATGGATTTAATCTTAGTCATTTTTGGATTAGTATCTATCTTAGAAATTGTTATTTAATATATAAACATGAAAACAACTTTTCTTTATGGTGACTTCTCCATAGAGATCTATAGGAAGCATCCTGAAGGTTTTGAGATTTCTGGATAAAAAAACAACATCTTCAAATTAAATAAGAGATTATATGGACTGAAACAAGGTCCCATATAGTGGAAAATGAAGTTTTAGTCATCCATGGTGAGTCATTACTGCAATATACAGATGGGGACCAATGTCTTTACATCTAGAGATTTTAGGATGGTAAAATTTTTTCTCTCCTACTTTATGTTGATAAAATGTTAACCATTGAGGAGGATGTAATGAAGATCATTCAGTTAAGGAAGGATTTATCCAGGTCTTTTTATATGAAGGATTTGGTACCATCTCAAAATGTTTTGGGGATTTATATCATTTTTATAAGAGGTTGGTTGTTTTGGATATATCAGGATAAGTATGTTGATTGTGTTCTAAAATGTTTCAACTTCGATAAAACCAAACCAGTGAGTATTACCATTCCTGTCTATTTTAATTTGATAAAGAGTTCATGTATGTCATTTGAGAAAGAAATTAAGGGGATGGATTTGGTTCCATATTCCTCAGAAGTTGAATGATTGATGTACGCAATGGTGGGAATGAGTCCATACATTTCCCATGCAGTGGTGATCATTATTCAGTTTCTATCTAATCCTTGGTAAAATCATTGAGGTGAAATCAAAATGATTTTGAGGTATCTTAAAGGTACATCAATGTTATGTGTTTTCTTTGGGGGAGATGAACCTCTCTTGGAGGGATTTATAGATACATATATTGCTGGAGATCCTGATAGCAGGATGTCTATATCCTGATTCATCGATACATTTGTGGCTAAATCATTTTCTCTAGGAGATTGGATTCATCCAAAAGTAAAAAAGGGTTCATTAAAAAAGTAAAAATTAATTTTACTTGAGAAAAATCCATATACCATCATTGTAGGATGCACATGAACATTATCTATCATTAGATGGGTGAAGTTCTAAATTGATAGCTACTGAGACTTATAATGATCCATAAGAAGTAGAACTCGATGGATATTTTAAGAAAGGTTATTACTAAAGAGAATTCAGACCTTTTTAGATGATCCAATGGATTACATCTCAAGGTAGAGAATATATGGAGTTCCAACGGCCTTAGTAAGTGCCTAGAGATCCAACTCCACCCACCACGGTAGTAGAGGATTGGTGGGGGTTTGTGGGGGAGTTGTGTCAAACATGAAACCTCCCACCATGAATATAAAATAAGGGCCTCGGGAGCCTTTTATAAATCATCCAACTGAATCATCCGATCTATTTTATCTAGTGAGATCCCAAGGAGCTACATTTTTTTGGGAGAGAGGTGGAGAGAGTGAGTATACTAAGATTTTTTCAATTTAAAATAAAACCCATTTTCTTCCCATTTTCTTCCGCCATTATCCTATCTTTTTTATCAGCAAATCACAAAATCCTTTGAATAGAGACCAAAGTACATTTATACCTAAAAAATATTAAGGTGTGAGGAGATACGACATTGTGACATTTTTTGTAATAGGAATTGATATCCCAACCACATATTGATTAATGTTGAAGTTGAGAATATTACGCAGAGATTCATTGGTCCAAGATCCATTGGATTGAGCTCAATCAGATAGAGGTCCATCAGAGTGACTCCCATTGGAGTGTGGTCTATCATATGGATTTATATCAAAAAACAATTTAGTTACTAAATGAGTTCCCACTCACAAAATTCTTGAAGAGAAAATGCATAACTGGATAGATGGAAATAGGAGGAAGGCCATCAATTTGAGTTTACCGGATGAAGACCAAATTTGACTTATTTTTTCTATGTTTTCAAAAAATAATTTCTAGAAATATTAAAATTGAGCATATATTTATTTTTTAAAGATATGGATTATGTTTCATGACTAAAAAGTGTTACAACTATTTTTTTATGTCCTTGAATATTTTATATAGGTGAAGTTGACCCAGCTTACTTATGAAGTAATTGAAGAGATTTATGAGGTGGATTTGAATAGAAAAAGAAATAATCTTGTACCTATGGGTTCTTACCAGCTACTAAAATGTCTCGTTTTAGGGGGATGTTTAACTAGATGTGTGGAAAGAGGATATAAAAAGAATAATTTGGGTTATAACTATCTATATTCGTAAATTTTTCTAATAGGTTATAGAATAATTTCCCACTTATGCCTTTATATTCAGGAAAAATTTAGTGAAGAAATTTATGTTGGTGGGACTATCCAACATAGAAATAAGTAGTTATTTATTCTAAACCTTGTAAATAACTTTTTCTTATCCATATTTATATTTGTTACATAATAAAGGTGAGGTTAATATATTTTTTTGAGTGGATAAAAATGTTTTCTAAATATGCAAAGAAACATTCTTTTAAAAAGGGAATATGATCAATTAATCCCCCTTGCCCCTGCCTCTCTACAGTCTCTATCCTACATGGATAATTCAATTGGTTTCCGAGGAAGGATTCCTATGAAAGATCTATCTCTGAGAATGGATATTTTCAATTCATTAAACAAAAATGGTGTCCTAGTTTTTAATTAAAAAAAATAATTGTAGGAGTAATATGATATTACCCATTATTATATCAATCAGTCTTGAATTTAGAGATATAGTAACAATGTAATTTTCTCACGTCAATGAAGTTTTTATGATAGCTACTGATAAGGGGATTTTATAATATAATATAAAGGCTTGGATTTAACTATTGGTGGAGCTTACAAGTAATTTTTATACAAAGATTCTGTGATTTCCAATAGCATAGTTAATGTTGGATAAGTAGAGTAGTAGATATAAAGGAAATGATAAAGTGTAATAACCTGAGTTATAAATCAATATAAGTTCATTTGAAGACATCAAATTGTGTGATGAATAAAGTATTGATGATTACTTTAAAAGAGTAAAAGAGATTGTGAGAAACATTAGAGGTTTTGGTGATAATATGGAAGATTCTATAATTGTTAAGAAATAGGTGGGAAACTTCTAGATATATTTGATTCGAATGTTTTATATTTATTAGATCATGAAGATTTATTATTTTTTTAACTTTAAAATATTATTTAATAAAATATAAAATATGAAAAAATGTTGTTTTCATGAAAAATGATGATAGGGAAATTTCATTCAAATATTTTTTATAAGGAAAGAAAAAATTATAAATAAGTTAAAGATTAATTAGGTGATTTGTATGTAGAGGAAGAAGTAGAAGGTTTCAATAATATCGTTTCTCTGCTTTAAAAGAAATATAATTATGGAAACTAGAAAGGAATAGGTAAAAATTTTCTCAAATGTTAGAATTGTGATGGGAACGGAAATTTTTCACAAATTTTTCCAAGGAAGAAAATAAAGGATTAAGATTCTGAAGAAGATGTTAATAAATATTAAAAACAAAAAAAATAAAGAATGATTTCCTTATTACAATAATAAGAAAAGTTATTTGAGAATAGTAAAGGTAGATGATTACAAATGTTGTGATGAATCAAATCATAAATTAAATTTTCTTAATAAGGTTACAAATAAAATTACATCATCAATAAATGATGATGATGGTGATGAAATTTTAGATTTTGAGTGGCTTTTTAAAATAAGTTCAGATAAAAATTGATTATAATACTCAACTGAAGAAAGCAAAAAGGAAACTAAAGATGTATGTTGGAATTACAACTATTGAGAATGGGGGTCAGATCAAGAAAGTTTAAACTAACTTTAATTTTAATAGATCTAAGAAGATGAGGATTTGTGATATTTAAAGAAAACTAAACAATTATGGAGAAAATCAACCGGTGATGAGAAGTTCAACTTGTCTATGATAAACTTATTAAATAAATTAAATAAAATAAGTTAAAGATAGATGAGTTTTAAAATATGGTAAATTCTTTGATGGATAATTTGGATGAAAAAGAATAATATTTATCTTAAACACAATTCATGTTTCTTATTAGACAAAGTGAATTAAGGAATATGGGAGAAGACTTAACAAAATTAGTTGAGGTAAAGTGTGAAATTTATAAATTTGGTGAAAAGAAATGTTTATAGAAGTATGTTGTTTATTCTACTAAATAATCTAAATATAAATCTATTTTAACTAACTATATAGGTAAAAAATAAAGGTGTTAATTAAGAAAGTATCTTTATGAGATAATTGGTATATGATTTATGAGGAAACAACAACAACAATGTTCTGAGAAATTTAACCATCAGTTTGAAAGATGATGATTCAGAAGTTACTGTTCTATTTGTGAAATTTTAGGACATATAGATTTTTCATTTTGGTAAAACATTCCTCTACTAGGTAATAGTCATGAATCAAATGTGATTTATGGTGAGAAGAGGAGACCAAACGTTTCTAAACAATTACCATAACTGAAAAAATAAATTCATAAGGGGAAACATTTCGAAGCCTCAAAAAAGAAAAATGATAACCTAAACAAAGATGAGTACATTAAGAATGTTTAAAAAAGTAAACATGATGATTCTGAAAATAAATATTGTTTAGTTATTTGTCCAGAACAATTTTCCATTACTATAAATCTAGAACAACCATAAAAATATGTTGAATAAAATAAAAAGAAATTTTTTTCTAAATATAAGATCAAATCTAATAAAAAATATCATTAGGTTTTGATTTGATGATTCATAAAATGTGTAAGTTATGTGATAAATAAGGTAGTTTTACACAAAAATTTATAACTATCATTCTTTAATAATATAAAAACTTGTGGAAGAAGTTACAAATTCATTATTTCAAATACGTTACTATGGTAGAATATTAGTTGAAATCACAATATGAATATTATATAGATGAGAATAAAACTGTTAAAAAATTTGGGAAGGATGAACCAAAAGAAGAAAACACGTCCAATAAAAAACAAGAAAAATACACAATTTAGAGAAGATTCTCATTTAGAATGTTTCTTCTAAGAAACTACTAAGGTTCCACCATATTCCAAAAAATATTTTAATTTTTTTCTAAATTTAGGGAATTGAAGGTGTTCAAAATTGGAATCTAGGTGAGTGTTTTAGATGTTCCGTAGTAAGAAGTTGTGGGATACCCTTGATGGGGAGAAAATTTTAAGCTAAGTTACTGAGTTTGTTATTTTTCTTATAAAAGAGACTAATGATGTTACAAAAGAATAGGTTTGAAAAAGATATGTTTATTCACCTTAACTTATCTGAAATGTCTGTTGATATGGGTTCAGGTTATTTTTTATCTTAACATATTTTTCTCATATTTCCTCATATATGAGAATTATATAAGGAATATAAGAAAAATTATTATAAGAAAGTTGTGTAGGGACTACATTGATGACCTTGATTATACACTTTTTTCCTGCATTAGTCTTTCTCATATAGTCTTCGATTTTTTTGTTAAAGGGACTTTGTAGATAAACTAATGTGATACATTTCACCACACGAAGAAAATGTACCACATTTTTGTGTTTCCCCTTTGAATATATATTTCCAATAAGCGGAAAAAGAAGCATAGGGGGAGTACTAAAACTAAAATGAGTTGGTGTGGAAAAATATTTATGAACAGTAAGAGAGAAATAAAATGAAAATTATTTGGGATGAAAAAAGATATGTATATGTTTCAATGCTTTGTTTGGATTGTATTTTGTGGGTATTAATAACAAACAGAATGGGGGAGATTATTAGGCCCCAATTGTGTTTTGATTGTATTTGTTTTCAATAGATCAAATATGTTTAATGATGAGAATAAGTTGATTTTTTCATTATATATTTCTCCCATTAGATTAACCATGAATATGAAAAAAATGTAGATGATGGGAAGAAAAAATAAAGGGAAACATGTTTTTGGACACAGAACATCGTATACAGGTTCTGTTCAGAAGAAATTTTACAATTACTCTCTATTATTTAAAATTTTCACCGATCATAAAGAGTCTATGATACAATCAGGATTGAGTAGAAGGAAAAAAGAAATGTGAGTTTCAAGAGTTGCCAATATTTATGTGTTACAGATGTATCTCATTGGACTAAGGATCATTTGATCAATGAGTTGTTAGAAATATAAATATGGGAATTTCTATATTCAATGTTTCTTCCTCAATGTACTGAATGACAGAGTCGAATCCATAAGTATGAAATATATTCCAATCCATTGTACATGAAGAAAAAACATGTACATTATATGGGTGATAAGACCAATCTATACATAGAGTTTCTGACCCCAGTACATTTGATGGGTATTGACATCATTTCATCTATCAAAGAATAAGAAAAGACTAAGGGTGTTCATATTTTTCATAAAAATCATTTAATTAGTTTGAGAAACTATATGAAGAGTTATTTTTTAATGAGGAAGTGATTGACAATTTTATAATTATTTAATTTCTTCTTAACTAGTTGTAGGAATTCAACCATTTTCAATTGACCTAGAGCATCAGATCATGAAACCATTTGATTGATTTTATTATGTAGTGAGTTAATAGAAACGTGCTGATTGGTTGTGTTTTAATTAAGTTAATAGATATGGCTATAGAGTCTGAATTTGTATGTAATTTTGAGACAAATTTTCTATAATATAGTCCACCAAATTGTATTTGAGGTAGAAATAACAATCAGAGTCACTAAATAACAAAATATCAGATTGAATACTTTTTTGAACTCGAATAAGACTGAATTTTTTATAAGATTAAAGAATATTCTAGAAGCACTTATACGTGTTGGGAAGAGTTTAAATATTCAAATATGAAGCATAAATGAATACAAAATTTAGATATAGGAAAATTTTATTTAAATTGGAGAAAAATTAGTTTTATCACCTTTTCAATTTTGAGATGCATACTAATATAGAACACAATAAATTCATACTTTGAAAATATTCATGTGTTCAGAGAGATGACACTCTGACATATTCGTGACAGGAATTGATATCCCAAAAAAATTTTGTTTCAGGTTTAATTTGATAATACTGTATGTGATTTCATTGGTTGGATATCTATTGGAGCATGCTCTATCAAATGAATGTATATCAGAGCGAATCCCTTCAGAGTGAGGTCCATCTAATGAAGTTCTATAAAATGATGCAATTTTGAGTTTCCCACTATGTTTCTACTTAGTTGATGTTGGAGGAGTATAAGAATAATTAGATATAGGTGAACTAGATGGAGGCCATTAGTCTGAGCTTACCAAAATAAGACCTAATAAGATTGGATTTTTCTAAGTATGTTTTTAGATCAAAATTAACTGAAACATTGAAAATGAGAATATTTAAATTTGTTAAATATCTGGTGGAAGTTTCAATACCAAAAAGATCTGAAGAGAATTTTTGAAGTTCTTGAATATTGTACATAGGCGTAGTTGATCCATCTTACTTGTAGAGGCAGTGAATAACTTTATGAAGTGTATCGTAACAGATATAGAAATAAGATTGTAGTTCTGGGTTTTTACTATTTACTGGAATGGATTGTTTTTTTGGGGTGTATAACCTGATTGGCGAAAGATGATACAAGAAAGAATAGTTGGGGGTATAACCAACTATATAAAAAATGTTTTTTACTAGGATGTATAATTTTTTTCTTCTTATGCCTCTATATTTTGAAAATAAGTCAGTAAATGAATCCACGTTGGTAGTACTATCTTACATTGAAATAAGATGATATTTGTACCAAACATTGTAAATATAATCTAATGCTCCATATTTATATTTTTTACACATGAAAGGTGAGGTTGAGATATTGTGTTGAGTAGATCATAACATTTACTAATTTTAAAGGTTAAGACAATTTTCTAAATAAGTTAGGAAACATTCTTATAAAAATGACAAAGAAACAACTGATTCACTCCACCCCCTCTTAGTGGTCTCGATCCTACATGTAAACATCAATTCATACTACGAGAAGGTTACCTATGAAATATACATCTTTAATAATATATAATTTCAATTCAATGAACAATATGGGAGTTACGGATTTTGATTAAAAAAATATCATAGATGGAGTAATAAAATGTTAACTTATCTTCAATCACTCAGACATTAAGTGATACATACAAAAAATGGGTTTTCCTCCCATCAATTATGTTTTTATGACTAGTACTGATTAAAGGAGTTTATAATCTTATGGAAAAACTCAGAACACTATGTTGATGGATCTTACTGGTAACATTTATTAAAATATTAGAGGATTTCCAAAAACTAGAAAAATATTGTATAAGTTGAGAATTAGTTATAAAATAAATGATAAGGTTAAATAAGGAAAGCTACAAAATTGATGAAGTAGATTTGAAGAGGTAAAATTGTATTATGAAGAAATAATTGATGATTTCTTTACAAGAGTTGAAGATATTGTGAGAAACCTCCGAGGTTTTAGTGAGAATAAGTAATTTTGTATAATTACAAAAAATTGAAGAGAAACTTTCTAGAAATATTTAATGATAATTCTTTATCTTTATAAGATCATAAAGATTTATCTTTGAAATATCTTTAGAATATTCTAGTGGAAAATGAAATGAGAAAAGCTCATATTTTTAAGAAAAAGGTTGATAGAGAAATTTCCTTAAAACCTTTGTTAAAAATTAAGAACAATGGCAATGAAGTTAAGGAAGAATAAATTTATTATGAATAATATAAAGAATCAAAATATTTCAAAAAAATCATTTCTGTATTTTCTATGAAATATAATTAGGGAAATTAGAAACAAAAAGGTAATAATTATCTCAAATGTTGGAATTGGGAGTGGAAATGAAAATTTTCACAAAATTTTACAAAGAATAAAATATAAAATAATGAGTCTGAATAAGATGACAATAAATCCCAAAAAAAGTGTAAGAAACAATAGGAAAGTGTTCATTGTGATTTGAAGAAGAAAAGTTATCTGACTAGAGGAAAGAAGGATGATTCCTCATCTAGTGAAGAATATGATCATCCAATCAAATTCCTTGACAAAGATATAATTAGATATACTTCATCATGAAATGACGATGATGGTGATGAAATTAGAGAATTTGGGTGGATTCTAAATACAAATTTAGAAAAATAATTTGATCAGAATACTCAAATCAAGAAATAATGAAGGAAGCCAAAAAAAATATATTAAAATTATAACTTTTTGACAACGGTGATCTGTTCAAGAAAGAGGAAATTAACTTAAATTTTATTAGAGATCAGAATGTTAAGATTAGTGAGATTGATTGAAAATTGAAAAGATATAAAGAAAAATCAACTGGTCATGAGAAATTTAATATTGTCGAAGCTAAATTTATGTATGAAAGTAAAAAAAATAAGTTAAAGATAGCTGAGTTTAATAGTATGCTAAATTTTCTAAAATATAGTTTGGATGAGAAAGAAGAATAGTTATCTGAAACCCAATCCATGTTTCTTATTACGAAACAATGAGAATTAAGAAATATGAGAAAAGAATTCACTAAAACAGTTGAGTAACATGGTGAAATTCCATTTGATGGTGAAAAGAAAAGTTCACAGTTGCATAATATTTCATCCAAAAAACAATATGAATATAAATCTATTTCAACTAACTCTACTTGTATGAAAGAAAAAATTTTATCAAGAAAGTATCTACCTAGAAAATTGGTTCCTGATTTATTAGGAAACAACAACCACAATATTCTGAGAAATTTTACTATCAACAAGAATGATCGTGATTCATAGGTCACTGTTGGTGTTGTTGAATTTTCAGACATAGGGCATCTTCATATTGGTACAACATGTATCTACCAGAAAATATTTATGAATTAAGGTAGAGTTATCTTGCTAGAATAATTTTACATGGATATAAAGTTAAAAGAAGAAACAAAATCAGATGAAGATAAGGGGAGGAAAAAGATTTCTGAAGCTACTAGGAATTTAGATAAAAAGATATCAATAGATAATCGTTTGAATATTAATAAAAGTTTTAAGAGATATGAGCAAGAAGGACATGTTATATAAAATTGTATAACTATCTTTCTAGCCTAATGATGATGTTACAAACTCATTATAACAAAAACTATTTCTAAGGTAGAAAATAAGTTGAAAACTCTATCTGGATATTCTACAGATGAGATTAAACTTGTTACAAAATCTGATAAGAATGAACATGAGGAAGAAAGCACATACCATTAAAAATAAATGAAAAAAAATAAAAATTCAATACTTAGAGAAGATTATTAGTCTTAATGTTTCATCAAAAAAACTACTAAGGTCCCCCTTTATATCCAATAATATTTTTATATTTTTACTACCTTGTAAGTAATTGAATGAGATGAAATAAGTAATATGGGTGATATTTTTTTATGATTCAAAACATGAATTTGTGGGATACCCTAGAGGGAGAGAAATTTTGAATCAAAGGTGATGAGTCACTTTATTTTCTTGAAAAATAGATAAATGATGTGGAATAAGAAGAGATTTTGAAATGTTATGATTATACACATAAGCATTTTAGATATTTTTGTTGATATGGGTTTAGTTTTTTTTTCTTAATAATGTTTTATTTGAAAACCCCATATATGAGAATGATGGAAGGAACATAAGAAAAATTATTTCATGAAATTTGTGATATGGAAAACTTTGGTACCCTTAACTATACACTATTTTTTCTACATTGAGTTTTCCCAAATAGACATAGAGGACTTTATTTAATGGTTATTTGATAAAAAACTCATGTGATTCATTTATTCTCAAGAATAAAATGTTTATTCTTTATGATTGGCCCCATTGAATTTTATTGTCAATAAATGGGTGAAGAAACATAGGGGTGTAAGAAAATGAAAATGACATGGGATGGAAAAAATGTAATAAAAATTAGGGGAGAAAGAAAATAAAAGTGGACTGGGATGCAAAAAGATATTTATATGTTTCAAAGTTTTGTATGTATATTATTATGTGGGTATTGACCATAACAAAAGGGATAGATTGTTAAGTCCAGGTTTTTTTTTGTTATATTGGTTGTCAATCGATCAAATATGTTTAAAGTTAAGAATAATCGGAGCTTCTAATTTTGGAATGATCTCATCAAATGGAATTTTAAGATTTACCAGATGTAGAGGAGTGGATGAAAAAAACATAGTGAATCATAGTTCTCAACATAGATGGGTAGACATGGAAGATCGGACACTGGTTTCGATAAAATAAAAAATGAAGATTATTTTTTGTTCTTTTAATGTTTCACAAATAAAAGAGAATTCATGAAACAAGTTGGAGAGTTTATAATGAAATATAACTATGAGTTTCTAGAGTTTCCAACACTGTAGTGTTCTAAACACAGCTCATCAGATCAAGGATCACTGGATCGAGCAGTTGTTGGAAATGTGAAAATAGTAGTTTTAAGAGTTTCATGGATCTATTAAAAATTAATGATTAGGAGATAATGATCTGCCATTATTACATAGATGCATATCTATTTGAAAAGAAGTAGAAACTTATACATTAGGTGGGTGATGAAAATTATCCATGCATAGAGTTGTTGACCATTATACATAAGAAAGGTATTGACACCAATTCATCAATGAAAGAATAATAAAATACAATGGGGGGTTAATATTTGTAATCATAATCATTTATCGGTGTGAGAAAATTTTTGAAGAGTTCCATCGTAATGATGAATTGATTGAAACTGTGAGAAGTGCTTAATATCTACCGAATTTGTTACATACATTCAACCAATTTCAGTATACTCTGAGAACTAGGTGAATAATTCAATTTATTCTTTTCATTATTCAATTAGTTAATATAAAATTGATGATTGAGTAAATTTCAATTGAGTTAAGATAAAGGTCATTGGAGTCTGAAGTTATATGTTATGTTGAGACACTTATTTAGGAAATTCCATCAGACTAACTCTAAGGAAGAAAGAAAAATCCGAGTCACCAAACCATGAAAGATAATATTTGATAATTGTTTGTAAACTTGAAGAAAATTGATTTTGTGATAATATTTTAGAAAATTGAATCTCTTGAAATTGTTTAGAAGTGTTGAAATTTTCAAATATGAAGTGTAAATGAACATGAAATTCAGATATATGAAAATTTTATTAATAGGGAAAAGGATTTAATTTTCCCGCCTTCACCATTATAGGATTCATATAAATAGAGAGAATAGTATATTCAAACTTTGAAACTATTCACATGTGTAGAGACCTAAGGCTGTGAGATTTTTGTTATAGGAATTGAGATCTGAACTGATTGTTCTTTCAACATGATTATCAGAAGGTTAAATATTGATATATTGGTCTTAGATCCATCTAAGAGAGATCCATCAGATGGATTCCCAATGTATTGACTCCTATCGGAGAAATTTATATCAAATGAAATTATATCAGATGAATCAATTGTCATTTTTCGGCTAAGTTTATACTTAGTTGAAGCAGGGAGATAATAAGAATATTCAGAAGGAGGAAAACCGGGCAGAGGCCATCAGTCTATGTTTATTGGGTGAAGAACTAATCATAATGATTTTTGTTAAGTAAGTTCTCCTAATATAATTTCTAGAAAGATCTAAATTGACAATATTTTATTTTATTAAAGATTTAGGGGAAGCTCAAAGACTAAAAGGTTCATAAGATAATTAGTGAAGTTATTGAATATTTTACATAGGTGAAGTTTATCTGGCTTAATTTTTGAGGAGTTGAAGAACCTTCTCAAGTGGTTCAAAATAGAATAATAAAGAATATTTTAGAATTGGGTTATTAGCCATTAATAAAAAGGCTTATTTAATGGGGTTTATAACCAGATATTGGGAAAGTGGTATGAAAATGACTGTTGGGGATGTAACTGTCTATAACATAAAATTTGTATAGCTATTTGAAGAAAAATTTAACAATTTTGTCTTTATATTATAGAAAAAATTTGGTGAAGGAATCCATATTGTAGGGACTATCCAACATGGAATGGATTAGGAATTTGTACCAAACCTTGTAAATATCATGTGTTACTCTATATTTATATTTTCTCATATGAAATGTAAGGTTTCGATATTTTTTTATTGGATCATAATTTTTCAAGCTTTATTGGATAATAATGTTTTCTAATTAGGATATGAAAAATTATTATAAAATGGAAAATGGAACAACTGATTCATCCCCCCCCCCCCACTCTCGTTGTTCTCAATCCTACGTGAAAACCTATATAATACCATGCATACACTAAGAACTCGTCCCTCTGTTTCAAAATGGATGATTAGTGTTGTGAGAGTCACAAGATATCAAATGAATATTTTAATGCCTAGTCTTGGATCATTATATAGTAATTGAACTAGTCTGTCTTGTGACCTCATATACACCATCCCATACATTATAATATGTAGATTAGCATCAAGGGTCTAACATGATATCATGGGTATATTATACACTAATATCAATGTAATAATTGTTTTGAAATATTATATAATTAGGAATCAAAAAATCCACATGGATAAATACAAAATACCTTCTAGGCCACCATAAAAAATAATAAAATTGTTATAAAATTTAATTACTATAATAATATTACAAAATTGATACAAACATAAGAAATTTCTCCCATTGAAAGATCATATACATCCCAGACCAAAATAAAAAAACAACAAATAAACCAAACCACACATCTTGAGTCCCAAAAATTTCCAATCTCCTAACTTCATCAATGTGATTCACCTCAATCATCCAAGACTATGTTTTTCCTACCTTCACATACGATCATGAGGCATGCTCAGGTATGAATGTGTTAGGGAAGCCCAATTAGGTCATGAGTAAAACTCAGTAGGCCAACACCAATGATTTTCCTATCATAAAAGGTCAAAACAATGAATGTTCAATTTGATAGGATCAATATAATTAATAGTAAATTGAAATGAAATAAAATAAGTTGTTTTCAATCTTCGGGATCAATAGAAACACATAAGTTTGGTCGTACTAAAGGTTTCATAGAGAGTGGAATTTCTGGATCGGGCATTGCCAACTCATTTTTTTTGTCATAATCTAGGATTAATCTAATTTTTACATGATATGATCAACATAATTAAATAAATTAATATATATAATAGAAAATTGCAGAACCAAAGTTGAATATCATCTTATATTATTTATAAATAACTTAAGTAAGTGATGAAATAAATTTCAAGGGATTAATTATTCATTGATGGATCTTAAAATGTCCCTACGTCATACCATTATTGAATTATAGGAATCATGAATATATTCCCTCCAGTGGTAATCCACACATGTTCCATGAACCCTCTAAATTGTTTTGTAGGAATCTCTATGTTCTAGAATGGAACATCCAAAGGCTTCCATCATTAGCCTTCAATTACCCCTATAATCACTTCAAGGAAGCGTTCTATTTAAAATACCTAGACATTAGCATGGTGGTAGAGGAAGATCAATCTCTTTTCTTGAGATCATTTGGGGAGATATAGATATCTAAGGATTTGAGAGGATTCTCTCTGAATGTCATTGTGCACATCCAAATCAATTGGATCTATTAGAGAAATAATATAATTGGGTTTATATATCACTATGGTTATAAAATAAAAATTGCAAATGAACCCTAATCATTTTTCATAATTCTATTAAAACCTCATGCATATAATAATAATATATTTATTATAATTTCTTGACATGTGCTAATGTCAAAAATTATACTAAATTATATTTATTCAAATAATATTCAATTTATATAATTTCTCATAGGACCTTCATACTCTCTCTACTATTCCCCCGCAACATTTATCAGGACATTAATAATTAATATTTATTTAATACATAAATATAATTTCTTTATTCACTAATAAATTAATAAATATTATATTCCTAAATAGAAATTAAATATTTATTAACTATTTTTTCCACAGAAAATTATCTTGAATAACTTGTAAAAAAATAAATGTGATAAATCAAAAATGCATAATTATTAAACCATATGTTAGTATAATATTTATTTTAATTGTTAAATAATAAATATTTTTATTATTTGACTAAGGTTTTGGATACACTTACTTTGTGACCCTTTAGGCATCATTCTTAGTGGAATTAGATGAAGCATACCAATGTCCTAGTTTAGCATCTAGAAGCTTTCCTGTGCACCCATAGTGGAATAAGATAATTTCACATTGATATAAAGACACATACATAACCATACTATGTAATATAATATCTTTATCATGATATCTCTAATCAAGAAGGTTGTATGCGGGTACCATCAACCTATTACTTGATATCCTTTTATTTTAATACTCACAAATAAAAATTTTCTACATAACACCATGGCCATGAATTTGTTGAGGATATATCATTTCCATCAAAGGGACTGAGATATCAAATTATGTTAAAGAACATAATGGAAAAATTCATTCTCACATTATTCATTAATGAAATATTACTTGTGATGCACCCAACATATCATACTTTGACACAAACATATGTTGTCATAGTATTCATTAAAACATCATATAATGAAACTTATATTACTCATTAATGATAATATAAATATATAAGGACCAATACACAAATCCTATGATAGGAAAATCTAATCAGACATATAAATATAGATCTCCTACTGATGGATCTCATTCTCATAAAATATTATACTAGATATTACCAATGGTTTACATCATGTAAAGGTGACTGAAAGTCTTATAAGTCATCCAGCTAATAACCTATATCATTTATGTCCCTCAAATGATTTCACCTATCTATAGAACATATATTTAAGAAAAAAATTATTTCACTTCAAGGTTCTCATTATAGTGGGTAACTTCTAAGACCATTCAATGTGATAACTACTATTATGACATTATCACATAATATGTTAAGCTAAAGAACAATGATGATGTGATAAGGAGTTTTTTAATATTCAAAAAAAATGAACACATCTTATTATAAAGTAAAAAAAGTTGGTCCTAGGGTAACAACTCTAACAGACTCCCACTTTGACTAGAACCTACTGCTAACAACCGTCAACCCACTAACTCTCACATGATACTCTTGATTCTGATGAGATATGTAATTATCAGGGGTCCACCATGTTTTCTTCCATGAAAACTATACATACTACAACTTTACCCCTTTGAAAAAAATGTCTCTAGAGGTGATACTTCTACAGTATTTTCATGGTCCATTGGTGTGACCTTGGTTCTTTTGAAAGAGCTAAAGTTGTAGTATTATCATAATAAAATATGAAATGATATTTACTATTAGGTACCAAATCCATATCCTAGACAATGTTACCTATCCAAATAGATTATTTGGATTCATAATAAGTCATTATATACTCAGACATCACTATATAATCTATGACATCAGATTTCATTAAACTCTTCCAACTCATAACTTTGATGTTAAGACCGAAAAAATATCTGAACTGTATCTTTATGACATTTTGATCTACTTGAGAATTAGATTATATATAACTCTTGATGGAAAGATCCATTAATTCTCCATAGACTAGGAATATATCCTTAGTTCTTCTTAGATAATTAAGAATATCCTTAACAGTAGACCAAAGTTATTCTCCTAGGTCATCTAGATATGGTCCTACCATGATCAATGCATAGAAAACATAATGTTTGGTACAAAACATGGCATATATGATTGATATTATCTCTAAATAATTTAAGATATTAGTAATTATCTATTTTTCATTTTGTGTTTGAGGACACATTTTCTTAGAAAGATTCATACCATGTTACATTAGAACCAATCCCCTCTTGGATTGTTACATACTAAATAAATTTAGTATTTGGTCAATTTATGTACCTTTACATAGTCCAAGATTCCACTTAGATATATCATGAATAATCTTAATCCCAAGAATATAAGATGATTTATTTAATTCCTTAATGGAAAAGAATTTGTCTAACAAGTACTTAACAATTTGTTAAGACTGTTAATTAGTTTTCAATAAGTATTATGTCATCACCATATAATACTATGATATTGACTATATCCCCAATAGACATCTTATAAACACATGGATCACATTCATTACTAATTTAACAAAAATATTTTATATATTTATCTAATTGAATGTTCCATGACCTAGACTGTTACCTAAATCCATAAATAGATCTCTATAATTTTCAATTTCTTTTAACATCACTTGGAGTCAAAAACCCTTCTGGTTGTGCCATATAGACATCTTAATGAAGGTTACCATTAGGGAAAATTTTTTAGGGATCCATCTTCTAATTTTCATAGTCATAGTATTCTTCTAGATAAAGTTTAATTTTTATGGATTTGAATATGGAAACTAGTGAAAAGGTTTCTTAGTAGTCAATTCCTTTACATTTCTTAAACCTTTTATCCACTCGTCTTAAATTATAGGCATTTAATTTACCTTCTATATCCAGATTTCTCTTGAATATTCATTTTAACCCAACTATATTTATGTCATCTGGTGCATCAACCAAAACACAAACATAGTTCTAATACATGGAATCCATTTTAGAATTTTTGGATTCTTACCTTCTTGTAGCATCTAATCTCTATACTACCTCATTGCATGAGAGAGGTTCATCATTGTCAACCAATAATGTGTCACCATCTTCAATGAATAAAAAACCATAACTCTCTGGTTATGTTACATTCCTAGACATCTTATATAGTACATAAGTTTTAGGAACAACTTCTTCGATGGAGAATTTCGGAATCTATTCTTGTCCCAACTCTTTTGTATCCTGGGAATCAACTTCATCGAAGTCAATATTTCTCTCCATATCATTTTTGAGGATTTGATCCCCCTAATTAAAGATGACTTGTTAGATGATATTAATTTTCTTCTCTAAGAGTTTTTAGAGTTATTATACATTTGTTTCCTTTGGATAGCATATAAATATAAACATTATTCCCCAGGGTGATTTTTTCTTGTGATAATGCATTAAAAAATTCCTCACAATCGTATACATGTGTATGTGAAAAAACAGGTTTCTTTCCCCTTCATAACTCATAGACTTTCATTTTCTTCTTTAGTTAATAGTTGATTTAATGTATATAATATACTTTGTAATTAATATCCCCAAAAAATGATGGAAGATCTATATAACTCATCCTCGATATTACCACGTCTAATAAGGTACAATTCCTCCATTCATTGACACCATTCCACAATGTTATGTAAGGTGTTGTGAGTTGATAAATAATATCAAACACCCAAAAAATTATATAAATTCATGGTTAAGATATTCACCACTTCTATACAAGAAAATATTCTTTTTCTTCTTTCCATGTTTATTCTCTACTTCATTCTTGAAATATTTTAATTTTTTAAAGGACTCATACTTATACATCATCATGTAGATATATTTGTATATACTAAAGTAATCAGTAAAAGTTAATAAGTAAGAATATACACCTCTAGATTCTACTGGAAATGGTCCACACACATTATTGTGTACTAATCCTAAAATCTATATGGCCCTTTCACCATGTCCACTGAATGGTGGTTTTTTCATTTTCCCATGTAAATAACCATGGCATTCGTTAATTAGTTTTAACACAAAATCATCAAAATATACATCTTGATAGATCATTGTAAAACACTTATCATTTACATGACCAAGATGGTGATTCTATAGCTAGGTAATATATGATTCATGGTAAAATGATTCATTGTCAATATAAAATAATTTTTATTTCACAAGATAATACATAAATACCATTATTTAAATGTTCCACACCATAAAATATGTAGTCTTTATAAAAGAAAAAAAATTGTGTCAAAATATGAAAATAACATCGTCTTTATAAAGGATTCAAAAATTATGTTCTTGGTAAAAGTTGTTACATAATAAAAATCTCTTAAAACAAGTATCATTCCAGTAGGTAATATCCAATGGCTAGAATAGGCATCCTCAAACCATTTCTTGCTCACAAATCTAACTCTACTCTAGAAATATTTCAGAATCTACTTTTCTCCTACATTTGTATACAAATTTAAGCAACAAAAGATTTAAATAATACCAAATGTGTAGATATTGAAATATTACACTTGATAAAAATAACACATTAGATTCCCCTGGCTTCTATGTGCAGTTCCTCCTCTAGTGGACTTTCTTTCCACATGAAAAACATGATACTTCCTTTTCTTTCCCCTACTTATGAATATTTCCCTTCTTTAAGGGGTTCTTCTCAGGATCTTTATACTTGTTATGAGTCTTAGGACCGTTTTCAGTGTTCTTCATATTCAACATAAATTATATTAGTTATTCATGACCCATGTTCATTTATACTTGAAAATTTAGAGTAAGAAGTTCAAAAAGAATCTCCTCATTATTTATCATGTTATAATAGATAATAAAACTATCGAAGGAAGTATTTAGTGAGTAAAGTTTGATATATATGTGAAGCTCATCAAGGAATTTAACCCCTGATATTTATTATCATTAAATTTTTCTAATTAGCATCACAACATGAGGTCTAGCAGGCATCGAATATCTAATCATAGTTGTAAACATAGTATTGGAGATCATATATGTCTCTTGTTTTTTCCTTCTCTTGATAGAGATCCCAAAAGTGATAAATCAAGTTATACACATCTATTTCATCATGTTTCTTTAGAATATCATTGGTTATGGATGATAGCATGAAACACTAAAAATTTATAGAATCATTCAAATTCTCCTCGTAGAGAGACAACTCCTCCTCACAAGCCTCTTTACATGGCACTTTCAGAATAGGTTTTTCCAACACATAAAATTTTCATTCATGGAATAAGATAATGAATAAGCTCATTTTCCACTATTGTAAATATATTATAGTTAGAAGGTTATCCTTATCTTGTATGGATCATAGTGATATGTTTAAATCCATGGTTATTGTTATTTCTAAAAATAAAATGAGTAGAGTTTTAGTAATTTATCTACAAAATTTCTCACAATTATCTTCATAATATCTTTTTGATTGGACATTATAGTAGAAAGTATCAACATTACCCTTCTCATCACCCAAAATTATTCTGGTTAAGCATCTTAAAGGGTTTTATGTAGGAATTACAACTTCCTACTACATTAACTCACAGTTATTTGATCTATTGAGTAGACTCCCCATTCCTGAAATCTGTAAATTAGATTTCCTAAACCTTTACCGATTATTTACACCAAGTATTTATTTTTAAGTCATCCCTTGATGTTAACTATGCTATTTCAACCTTAAAAAACAAGTTATAATTCCCAAATAATTTTAATTTCCAAATATTGGTTGGTCAGGCACATTGAACTATGGTTCTATTTTAACTTAAGTAGTGGAATGCTATTTTGAATTAATATATAAAATTAAAGGATTTTATTTTTATACATAAATATCTAATTATTAACTTTTCTAATTGATTTTTAATATTAATTGGATTTACATAAGTGGTTAACTTTTTCTTAAATATTGTATACATGTAATCCATTTTATTTTAGTTCAATCTGGCATTCTTGTAATTTCATTAATTTAAGTGATCATAGAAAAAAATCCATAATGAATTATCTAGGAAATATAACAAAAAAATAAAAAAGTGGCATGATCGCGATCTTATTCTAATGGATAGTTTATCTGGAAGATGATAAACTAACCATATACTAAGAAGAAAAACATTGTGATCCATTTTATGATTCATGATGCAATATTCCACTTGACCACCCATGTATCTCTTTGGGAGTGGTTTCACCTACGCTCCAAATATGAACAGCCTATACTATATTGAGATCTCTATCTATTAAATCTACTTTTACTAACACAAGTATGAAGGGAACTAAATTATTGGTTAATGGATTTAAATAAAAGAAACCATGGTAATGTATTCCCTTACATAATGAGTGAAGGGGCGGTGCAAAGGCCAATATTTTAATTTTATAATGAATTAAAAGAAACCAACCATATAAAATGTTTTGGTCTATTCTCATAATCATCTAAATTGATGCATTGTATTACACATTTAATATAATAGAATCAAATTCTAATCGTTCTTATTAAAGATAAATCATGCATGAATCGATAAACTATCTCATTCAATTAATAATTTATTTTATCATAATTCTCAACTGAATTTATCTTTAGATTCTCATCCATTATAATTTTAAACAAATTAAATTAATTTAAAATTAACTATGTATAAAACATGTACCATTGAAGAAACATGGAAAGTACCCATCCAAATTTCCCAATGAGTATTATATTTCTATATTGTTTACTAAAGAGACATCTAATACACATGAATTATCACACAATGTCATGATGTGGAGTATCAACTTAATGACCACATTAAACACATGTTATTTACATGTCATGTAATATTTCAATGTGTGTGTATTAATAATGGTATTTCAACTTATACACGATATACATTTCTAAAATTTATATAGTAAATTAATTAAAAATTTAATATATATATATATATATATATAACATCATACGATGTGTACTATAAACATAAGGGCTGCCCAGAACATTTTTTGATAAAGTTAATTAGTATAATACGTTAATTTTTAATTCAGCATAATTTTGTAGAAATACAAAGCTTGTAAATTTTAGGTACGCATCGTGTATTATTCTCACCATCTCTCTAGAACACATACATAGGGACTTGGTGAATAACTATTCCATTGAAAATATTAGATTACCTGGAGTGTACATGGGAACACAATATTTTATCTTTGAGTTATAGAGTCACCATCCATATAGGTTGTGTATGAAGATACATGTCCCATATGTGAATAAAGGAATACACGTCATGTATGGATGTTACATGGCATGTACTCTGGATGATTGTGAACTAAGTTGTCTGGGTCAACACTTGGTGTCTAATTAAATACACAACATGTAATAAATGAACATGGATCTAATTAATTATGAATAAATTCAATGTTCATTAAACATGGGTACATTGTGTGTACCTCTGGGATACATGGTGTGTTTGCTTGTATAGTCCATTAAGACTCATAAATACCTTCGAGTGAGTTCTTTGAATATATTTCATTCATAAAATGAATGGATTTTTATTGTACCACCATTAATTTGTAGTAATGAAGAATAGATTCCCTCCAGTGGTGATCCACACATATTCCAAGAACCTCCAAACATCATTGTAAGATTATCTAGGTGCTAGAATGGCATATCCTAACACTTGTGTCGCTCATATTAAATCTCCATGAGAATCACCTCAAGGAAGGGTTCTCTTTGATAAATCTTGACTTAAGGGTGGTTGAGTAGGAGGATCACTCTCTGTTCTGGAGAGATTTCTGAGAGAGGGATCTCTCAAGGACTTTGAGATGATTCTCTATGGATCTCATTCTTCACAAAAAAATGAATTGGATCTATCATAGAAATAATATAATTGGGTTTATATATCAATATGCTTAGAAAATAATAATTATATATTCACCCTTATTATTTTTCTAAATTCCTAAAAACCCCATGTCTACAAAAATAATAATAATATTATTTCTCGATATGTTCTAAACTAATGAAATAAATTAAATATTATTAATTAAAATAATATTCGATAGATATTATTTCTCTCTAGACCATCAAACTCGGTCTACCATTATATCATAATATTTAGTATACCTTGAATAATGACTATTTATTTAATAAATAAATATCACTAAATTATTCTACAATAAAAAAATAAATATTATAATAACTAAATAAAAAATAATAATTTTCAAATATTTTATCTACATAATATTCTCTCAAATAACTAGTGATGGAATATATGAAATCAAGATGACATGAATAATTACTAAACCATGTGTAGAAATAATATTGATTCAACATGTTAAATAATAAATTATATTATTATTTAACTATAGTTCTAGATACACAGAGCGTGTGAACCCTTATGTCTCTTTCTTATTGGTATTTGACGACTCAACCCAATTCCAAATTTAGCATCCAGAAAAATTCCAAGGGACCTATAGAGAAATAATTTTATTTCAAAATTAAATAAAAACACATACATATGCATAATTTTTAATATAATCCCTTTATCATGATATCTATAATCAAGCAGGTTTCATGCTACTGATATCAAACTATGTATTCAAGGTCTCTTTATTTGACTTTTCAGAAATTTTACATACCTACAACACACCATAGACATGGATTTATTTAGGTTATATCATTTCCATCAAAGGGCCAGATATATCAACTTCCATTAAATAACAAAAGGGAAAAATAATTTCTCACATTATTCATTAATGAAATATTACTCATGAAAAACCAAACATATCATACCTTTCCTTGAAAATATGTCATCTTAATTTTCATCAATATATAAAACTATTAAACTTAAAATATTCATTAAAAATTGAATTATAGTGTAAGGATCAATACACAAATCTGTGTATAGGATCATTCAATGGTGCATATAAATGTGGATTTCCATCTAGTGGGTCTTGTTCTCATAGTATCCTATACCGGATATACAAAATATATACACCATGAGATGTTTCCTCAAAGTCCTATGAGTCTCCACAGATGGAAACTTGTATCATTTTTGTACATAAAATGATTATATATTGATATAGAACATGTATTTAAGAATATTATCATAGAACATCTTGGTTATCATCACAATGGATAACTGATATGAACATTCTTTAGGATAGCTACTCTTAAGACATTATCACAGGCAATGTCTTATAGAATAAAAAAATTGGTGATAAGAAGATTATAAATATTCAAATAAATGAATACCGGTTATCAAATATACAGTAGTTAGATCCAGGGAACTAACTCTCACATATACATATATCATCCAGTTCTAGATGTCTCTGAGAAAGACACATAATCATACCATGGTTAAGATAAGCCTCGTCCATAATAAAACCATATATCATATCATTACATAATAATAAAAGATAAAGGTGTATTCCCCATAGTACAAAACAAACATGCACCTGTGGGTAATGGTGCCCCAACCTAGAACATCAATATCTCATAATTTATAGGAATAGTTCACACCATGTATATCTATATAAAACTCATCAAGGGGATATGAACCCCTCTTGATATAACTCTATATAAATAATCAAGTGGGATAGTTCCCCATATGATATATCACTATCAAAATCATCAGGTGGATAGAAACCCCATCGGACATCTCTCGGTATAAATCACTAGGTGGATATGTTCCCCACTCGATATATATCGATATATATAATCAGGGGACAAGAAACCCACCTGAAATATCTCTATATAAATCATTAGGTGAATAATCACCCCTCCAAAAAAATCTCCATATAAATAAATTTGGTTTAGGGGTAGCAACCATCTCAATATATCTTCATTTAACATATTGAAAGGGATATCACCCAACCCATAATACAATTGTATCTTCTAACAGGGGGATAATGGCCTACCCATAATAGTACATATCAAATTTGTGGGAAAATAAACCAACCTAAAATATCTTATATCATATCATGGGGTAGCCCACCTATAATAATATAGCTCATATACTTATAACATGGTTTAGTAACTCCCCAGAACCTATTACACATTTTCTATATGGACTCTCAAGAACACATCGTACTCCAATTATAACAATACCTATGAAGATGGTCTACCCTATAACATCGTGTTACAATTTTTAGGTATTCTTAAACCCCTATTTTTATCATTCTTTTCTTGGATTTAATTTATGGTCCTTTCAGGTGAAAATTTTGGAATATTTTAAATTATATGTGTCATGCACAGTTGTCGAACAGTTTTCTCAAACTGTGCACCCTCTCAGCGGAAACTGTGAAAACATAAATAGTAGGGTTTTCACAGTTGGTGTACTATTTGAAAAATAATTTTCCCACATAGTAGAAACTTTGCTCCTTGAATAATAGGGGAAAACTGTTAGAGTGCACGGTTTGTCTAACCGTGTGGACTTTCCCAGGTAGCCAGGTGTAGAGGATTTACATTATCTACAGATTAATTTTAAAACCATAAACCCCTTATTTTTAGTTCCCAATTGGATGGTACAATCTGAACATAGTTTATTATTCCTTCCAGGCTCCCAATAGGTGATTTTTTCCACTCTATACCCCTCCATAGGTGAATTCATGCTAGGATAATGATGTTTGATCGCTTCTCAGTAAGTTTCCTCTTACCATTATCTTTCTCCACCTCTCTAATATATCCTCTGTATGGTTTTTTAGATCTTTTTGTTGTTTTAGAATCTAATATATTCTAATTTAGATCTTGGATCGAGGATTGATTTCTGGATCTTCACTGCTGACATTCATCATTGGAGTTTCTCGATTAGGGATTTGGGTTTCAAGATCCAGTGATCCTAAGTTAGGTGGTTATATTATGATGGACAACTTTACATAACCCTAAACTACTTGATTTAGATTCAATTGATTGATTTAAATATAATTACTTTCAATAGGATTATTAAATATCCAATTCAAGTGAATTGTGGATTTGGATTTGGATTTGGAATGAAATTGGGAAACACCCCCCAATTCCAATAAACTATGATGTTCTTGTGAAATTGATGGAAAAATATGAGATTTATGTATTTGAATTTAAAATTGTGAAATTTATTTGAGGAAATTATTTTCGAAGTTGTATTTGAAAAAAATTGCTTGAAATGGTTTTGATAGAAACCCACTGGTTTTATCATGGAAAAAAGGAATAATATGATTAGAAACACATGTGTTGGTTTTTAAAAATGGAAATTGGCAAATTTGAAATGGAAGAATGGGTTGAATTGTATTTTAAATAGTTTTAAAATAAATTACCCATCATTTATTATTATTAGAGCACATGAAATCCTAGTTAGTTAGTGTGTTATCTAGTACAACACATTGTTGATGACTTACAACACTCACATTACATATTTAGTAGGTCACACCCCCAATGACATAGTCGTGGGACCTCTTGGACCAGTGTAAGAGGGATGTGTATACGCATATTGACGTGATCACTATTTGAGTATGAGGGAGTCTCATATCCAAGAACTATCACACCTTTTGGAAGATGACCATGTTCCTCAATGTTTATATTTGAAATATATTCCATTTTTTGTAAATTTTTTTATATATTCCCTATAAATTTATATATATTTTTTATATTTAATGTTTTTTATGCAATTTTTTTAAAGTATTTCCATCATTGGAAATATAAATATTTATTTTTTAAATATGATTTTGACCTTCAATTACTATTTATTTAAAATTGAAATATTTATTTGTTTAATGAAATGTTGGAATTTTATTTTGGTAACCTTAGTGAGACCCATCCAAGATTTTACGTCACACCCTAACTGTCCCTTCAGGTGTTTCTATATTATCTTCTTCTAGATTCATGTAAGGGTAATGCACCACTTGGAGCTGTTAGTAGATACTAATTCTTTGTCTTGGAGATTTGTTTCCTTTAGTTATTTCATTATCTATCCTATTTTATGGTACTTTGAGTTGTAATTTGGGTTGTTTCTGCTTGTTTGACTTCAATAAAAATTCTCTTTATAGATATTTTTTTATTCACACTAACTTGTTTGTTTTTCTTCTATTGTGGCTGTTGAAATTCATTTTCACTTTCATACTATTTTCTGGAATGGCCCAACGACCTTCATTTTTATTGATTTTTTATATTACACCTTTCAAGGGATGAGGGGTAACCCTTACAAGGCGCGTAGGGTAAAAGATTACAAATTTTTTATGCTTAAGAGATTATAGGACCTGAAGGTCTTATGGAATTAAACTAGACTATAACTACAAGGAACTTCCCCTCTGTAGAATCTACATCGTGATGATAGATCTCCACCTTCGCATGGTTGTCTTTCTAGGCTTCTCATGCAAGCACAGGCTAGTCCTGATGGCATATCCATACCCTCTTATTATTCCAATTGCATTTGGTTCAACTCTGGTTAGTTCACTTTCTCTGAATCCTCCTCTAGGGTTGTCCCCTTTCTGTTGAGTCTCTCTGGGGAACTGCACTGATCATGTGTCTAGAAGGCCATGAGGTGGCCTTAAACCCTTAAAGGTGGCCAAAACGCCTTACTAACCCAAAGTCCTGGGTGTCCTGAAGTCATTAAATACTCCAAGACCAAACCGGTGGGCCAAGGTGAATATTTATAGCTACTATAGTATTGAATAGTACCTGCTACAGCACTGCTATAGTACCCAGATTTATGCCTCTGCCATGTTTTGAACCCGGGTCTCGTGGATTCACATAAGGATTACTCAACCACTAGGCTGAGGCTCATGTTCCACATTCATACTATTTGATTCCAATTGTTACTCTCTAAAACATGGTGATCAAGAACATCCTTCGAGCTATGTCAGGATCTGATCAGTTATCAGGTTACTAGGGTATCCAAGCTAGTTTGTGACAAAGTGGTATCAGAGGTGTAGTTTTTTCATCATTCCTTATAGTTAGTATGCAATTTTTTACTTGTCTTGGGACTTAGGAGGTAGTATATTTTGAGTTCCTAGCTATCTCTCATAGTAATGAGCCTTACATCACACAGTGTGGTTTTGGGAAAGACATCTTGTTAATTAGTTCTAGTCTCTTCCCCACATTTTATTGGGATTGGATGAAATCCAAATCTTCTATTCTTATATAATTGGAATGATTTCCGTTCATTCGTTTTTTGATTGTGAATATAATTCCTTCAATGTTGTCTACTAATGTTGTTTAGCCTCATTTCTCTAAGAAGACGTGTGAATCGGATCTAGGAGAAAGATGCAAATAACCCATAATGAGAAAATCCCCTACCAGATCTGATTCTAATTGAGTTGATTGTGAATATTATTCAAGATCTGGGATAGGAACTTGCACCTATTCTCATTCAAGCTCCAGTTGTTGAAACCTAAAAGGTATGTTTTTTGGAATCATGCTCAGGAGTTCATTCACCATAATCAACAAGATTTTAATTTCTCAAATGACCCTCAAGACGGTAAGAAATGGTTGATCATGATTGATTGTTTGTTTGAGTTCTTCGACACACTTAATGAAATCATGGTGATTTTTTCCACCTTCATGATGGATAGACCAAGAAGGATATGGTGGGATATGTTTTTGATGACAAATAAGTGCAATGGATTAGATTGGAAAGTATTTAAATCTCCTTTCAATGTCCTATTCTGTCTAGAGTTGATGGTGTTATCCAAGGATATTGAGTTTTTCAAAATCAAGAATCCTAAAAATACAGTGATTGAATATAAAACCCATTTTTATGAGATTATTTAGTTTTCAACTTAGATAATATCGAATGAGACAATGAAAACTCAACAGTTCTATGTGGTACTTAGATCAGATATTCATTCTCAAGTTTTCTTTTTGATTCTACATTTTTATAATGATGTGACAGATAGATAATTTTTGGTAGAAATCAATTAGGTCGGAATCTCTGTGTTTATGGGAGTCTATTTTCCTCCTAATTGTGGTTCTATGAATTTCTTTAATGTAAAGAGTATGTGTGATGATTCTCATGGTGGTTCCTAATAACAGTGTTTTTATAAACCTTCTATAGTAACAGAAAGATGCGTTTTTATTTTCTAAAAGTGTGGCATGGGTGGATATTCTATGTAGTTTTTCACCGAGGATCCTAATATATGTGGTTCCTACATATTCTCATTTCGCTGGCAAATGTTCAGAATTTTTTTATACACTATGTAGTAACAATGGATTATTATCACCTATTGAAATTGAAGGGAAATAAGTTTCTTCATTAACAATTGGGTTTTAACCATAGTCATCTAGAATGAAACATCTTCATGTATTGGAAGAGTCTCTAGAGGAATAAAGTATGTTTCCAGTGATATTGAGAGGTAATATCACAATAGCTTCATTATAAGTTTCTACTTTATTTGATACTAGTGAATATCAATAATTTATTTCAACATGTATTTTAAATCATCTTAATCTTCCTACGTAGATTCTATCTTATGTGATTGATATTACTACACCCCTCGAAACGAAGAGATATTAGGTTCTACATAGTCCTGCTTATGTTTTCTCTCTTTAGGATATCAACAATTCCTGGAGTTTTATTCAAATTGACAAGAAACCTCTTGGAATCATATTTGTCATGGATTAGTTTATTAACGATAAATCATGGATTGATTGTTATCTTCGAAGGGTCTCCTTTACTGCACCTGATGGTGTATGTCGTATGATTCAAGGAGAATGGGAACTGAGGTCAGTTAATGATAGAAATTATTATCCAACTCATGAAAAATTAATATTGGTGTTTTATTTTATCATTGAGTGATAATCCTTGAGTGGTGATCCCCCAAAAGTAGTCATTGAGTTCCCCAAAAATTTACCTTCTCAATTATCTGGTTTTCAACCGGAAAGGGAGGAATAGTTTTCAATAGATTTAGTGCATGGTACTCAACAAATATTTATTCATTCTTATAATATGGAACCAGCTAAAATTTAGGATTTGAAGACTCAATTGTTTTATCTTGTAGATAAAGGATTTATAATAATTAGTGTGTCAATTTAGGTGGTACTCATTATCTTTGCTAAGAAAGATAATGGGTCACTTCAACATTGTGTTGATTATTGGAAAAAAACTCAAGTTATGGTATTGAGAAGTATCTATTTCCATGTATTGATGATATGTTTGACTATTTGAATGAGAAAATGTGGTTCTCAAATATTTAACTTCGATCTGGTTACCATAAGCTGATAATAGACATATATAACATTCAAAAAACCGCCTTTCAGATCAGGTATGAACATTACGAGTTCCTTTTCATGAATTTTGATACAAACAATCTTTCTACAGTCTTTTTGAATTTGATGAATATGATTTTTAATGATTATCTTGATACATTAATGGTTGTATTTTTAGATGAAATCCAAATTTACTCAATGTATGTGGAGGATCATGTGCATCATTAGAGACCTATTTAGGAATTTTTGACAAACCACCAACTATATGACAATCTTTTGAAATGTGATTTCTAGATTCAAGAAATTATGTTATTGGGATATGTGGTGTTAGAACATGGTATTTTAATTGATCCTGAGAAGGTTAAAGTAGTTATGAAATGGGAAACACCACAAAAAAGTTTTAAAGATTTGGAACTTCTTGAGTTTATCTAGATACTATCACTAGTTTGTCAAGGAATTTTAAAATATGAATTCTCTTAGAGCCACTATAAATGGAAGGGATTATGGATTCCTTGGTACGATAAATGTCAGAGCTTTATTTTTGATTTGAAACATATTTTGACTATTTCACTTGTGTTGACTCTTCCAGAGGTCGGGCATGGTTGTGTGGTATTTTTTATGCATAGGGTTCAGGTTTGGGTTTTGTTCATATACAATGAGATCATGTTGTCACTTATGGGTATCTTAATATTAGGCCACATGAGAAGAATTATCACACCCATGACCATGAAATTTCAGTTGTGATGTGCACACTTAAGAGTTTTTGGAATTAACTTTTTGGGAAAAGTCTTACAATATTTTTAGACCACAAAAGTTTGAGGTGCATATTCTCACAAAAAAAATTAAATCTTTTCCATAGGCATTTGGTGGTGTACCTATAATATTTTTATTTGGAAATTTCCTAAACCCAAGGAAAGGGGATGTTGTTCTAGATGCTCTACGTTGGAAAATTCTGGCCTAGTCCATAAAATATTCCTTAGAAGAGAGGAATTTGATGTCTATTTTTTCACAGTAATACATTGGAGTCTAGGAATCAGTGGAAAAGTTTTCCTTGGCCAGTGTTCAATTGAAATCCACTTTTCTTGAAATTATTTTCTAGGAAAAAACACCTTGATGATGAATTCCATATCATTAGAGACTAACTTTATGGTGGGGAGACCATACCTTAGGGATTTCTGACAATGTCTCTCGTTGTTATGTGTTCGAACAAGTCAAGTTCATGAACTCGAGACCTTCTGGTTTGATTCAACCACTTCTAGTACCTACTTGGAAGTGGGTTCACTTATCAATGAAAATTTTGTTTTTTTTCTACACACAAAAGGAAAAAATAATGTGATAGGGGTTTTATCAATAGTTAGACCAAATAAGCTCACATTATACCCATTCATGATAGAACCAATGTTGCGGAGTTTTTAATCCTCTTTGTGAAAGTGATTATTTGTTTTCATGGAGTTCCAACTACTATATAATCTAATAGGGATCCTTAGTTCACTTTTCTCTTTTTGAGAGGCCTTTAGGGTCACTGGGATCTCAGGTCTATTTTATCACATCCTATCATTCATAGTTATATGGTATGACAGAAAGAGGTATTAAGATTTTTTAGGATATGATTCATGATTGTGTTCTCAACTTTAGTGGATCATGGGATGATAATTTGGGGATTGTTGAGTTTTATTTTTATAATAATTACTAGACTCTAATTAGAATGGACCCTTTTTAGGGATTTTATGATTGATATTGTTGATCTTTGTTGTGTTGGTTTGAGACTGGTGAAATTTCCCTAATTGGAGCAATATTGATTAAAGAGACAACAATAAATATTCAGTTAATGCATTTGATAGTGTTGATGGCACAGATCCGGTATAAGTCTTATGAAGAACAACATTGTATACTATTGGAATTTTTAGTTGGTGACCTTGTGATCTTGAATATTTCACCTCAGTTGGATCATCGACATCTCAGGAGGCCAAGGAAACATTCTCTTCATTTTTTTGGAGCTTTTTTAGTTGTGGAGTTGGTGGGGAAAGTTTCTTAGCATTTATAACTTCCACCATAGTTTAAAATGAAAAATACTTCATTCTACACATCTCAACGATGAATGTATCTATCTAACCAATATCATGTTCCGAGCTTGAGTGATCTTGATGTCGAACCTAATTTATCCATGACGGAGAATCCAATGAAGATAGTTGATTCAGAAACCAAGGTACTTCATGTGAGGATGATACCTTTTCATTGAGTTCTATGGAAGCATGGTTCCGATTATCACGAGACATGGGATAGGGGGTAATGATTAGAAAGAGGTCTCCCCATCATTTTGACATGGATGCTTATTAGCAGGCTTTTGGGAATATAAATTTTATATGGTTGGTAGGTTGTAAGTACCTGTTAGTTTTTAGGGACTCCTAAACCCCTATTTTGACCATTCTTTGTATGGGTTTAATTTAGGGATGTTTCAGGTGAAAAATATGTAAATTTTGAATGTTTCTGGGATATGCATGGTTGGCGCATGGTATTCCCAAACAATGCACCCTTTTAGTGGAAATACTGAAAACCAGAATACTGGGAGTTTACACGGATGGTACACAGTTTGAAAACCCATGCCCCTACCTCTTAAAATTACACCACATTGGAAAATAGGGGCACAAGGTTAGGGTTCATGGTTTTTCTAACCATGTGGCCCTACCCAGCTAACAGTGCGTACGAGAATTCCTTAATATAAAAATTAATTTTAAAACCGAGAAACCCTTGTTTAAATTTTTTAAAGGGTTGGTATGAATTGAATATGATTTCTTCTTCTTTATAATCCCCCAATAAGTAATTTTGGACACTTTAAACAACTCTGAAATTGAATCTAATCTATGAAAATGATTTTTGATCTATTCTCGATAAGTTTCGTCCTCACATTATCTTTCTCCTAATCTCTCCTCCTTATTCCCTGGGTTTTTTCAGATATATAAGTTGTAAAAGAATTTAATATCTGATATTTTAGATCTGGGATCTAGGTTTGATTCTCATATATTAATTTTTGATATACTTTTTTGGATTTTACCGACTCTGGATTTGTGTTTCATGATCTATTGATCCCGATGTAGGTAGTTCCCATATGATGGCCATTTTTGGTTAACCCTAAGATGCTTGATTTATATTTAATTAATTTATTTAAATATAATTTATTTCATTAGGTTTATTAAAAAATCATTTCTACTGAATTGGGGATTTTGATTATGATTTGACATGAAATTGGGGTGTGTTTGTGAAATTGATGAAAAATTGTGTGATTTAAATTTGTGAATTTAAATTTGTGAAATAGATTTGAGGAAATTGATTTTAAAGTTATATTTTATAATAGAGTCTCAAAATGGTATTATTTGAAACCCAGTGGTTTTATCTTGAAAATTGAATTGTTTGATTAAAGACTTGTCTGTTGCTTTGTAAAATGGAAATTTCCATATTTGAAATTGAATAATGGGAAGAATGGTATTTTAAAATGTTTTAAAATAAATTTATCATCATTAATTTTTATTAGAGTACATGTTCGCCTATGTAGTTAGAAATTTATTTGGGACATCACTCTATGTATGATTTATAAAACTAAAAATAGATATGTGGAAGGTCACATCCTTTATTGGATAGGGATGGGTCCTCTTTGAACAGTGTTAGAGGGAAGTGTTTACACATATTTTAATTATCACTATTTGAGTGTGAGGGAGTCTTATAGCCTATAAATATCTCACCTTTTAGAAGATGAACATGTTTCTTGTTGTTTATATTTGAAATATATTCCATTGTTTTTAAATTGTTTTAAACATTGTATATGAATTTATATTAACAATTTTAATTAAAATGTTTATCAATCCATTTGTTTATAGTATTTAAAACATTTTAAATTTAAAGCATGGTTTTTTTAAAATATACTTTTGAAATTACATAATGATTTATATAAAATTAAAACATTTATTTGGCTGATTAAATTTTGGCATCTTATTATGGAATCCATGGTGAGACCCTAATATGGTTTTATCTCAAACCATACATGTGCTTTCAGATGTACGTACATAGTATTATTTCTTGTTCATGAAAGGGTAATGCACCACATGGATGTGGTAGTAGTTGTTGATCCATTATCTTAGAGAGATGTGTATATTGTTGAAAAATTTTTTCCCACTTTCATAGATTTTGATGTTAGATGCTAGTCGCCAACCTGTGGGGATCATGAATGCCCTTCAGGCTATATTAGGACCAGTTAAGTTATTAGGTTACTAGGGTATTCCGGATGGTTCATGACACACCCTCTTTGGTTCCCTAGTCCATATCATTATTTGGACATTAATAAACAATAATTTTATCAATGGAATTTCCCTTCTTATAATTATGTCATGTAGTAAAAAGAAAATACATCACATAGAAAAACCAAAAAATAATAAATACCATAAATTAATAATGATACATTAGTAATAAAATAAACCAATAATGATTCCAGGAATTATATTGGGGCAATAAATATAAAATAAGAGATTATGAATAGGGTAATTTGGAAATGCTCGATCTACTAGAATATTCGCGTTCATGAATAAAGTTGTATAAATAAAAAATAATTTTAATAAGAAAATATATATTTTGAAGATTAAATTATATATAAAATTTATATAAAATATAATTGAATGAAAAATGAATGTAATAAGAGGTATTTATAGGACCTATGGAACTCATACGATGTTATAAATATGATTGTTGGAATAGTAATCTGATTGTTAGAAAATTAACCTCACCTATGGAAAGGAAAAATAATATTTAAGAATCTTATAGAAACAAAATATTATATGTTTATATCATGGTATATGTAAATAAATGTTTAAAAAATGATAAATTAAGTGTTGGTATTTTTTTAAAATGTTACAATTTTATTAGAAATTTTATAATAAATATAGAGATTTAAAAGAAAATTTATTTTCATAAAATGGATTCAAAAATTAATATTATGTTTTTTTATAAATACAATATAATTTTATTAGACCATTCTTAATATTTAAATGTTTCATTAAATTGTTTATAATATTAAAATCATTATTTTTTTTAAAAATTGTGATTTATTTAAAAATTAAATTTCTCTCTTTTATTAAATAATTTTAAGAAAATTTAATCCATTTTTAAATATTTATAAAAAATTAGGATGCATTTTTAAAAAAATCCTAAAATAGGTAAATTTTGGGTGAATATTGAAACATGATATTTTATAGTATTTAATAATTAAGCCAAATAAAATAATTTTTGAGTCAGAGATGATGTAAGAACCATTTAGTTATACCTAAAATTAACTATTTATTTTATATAGTCCCAAGATACAGTACTATTTATAATATTGATCCAAAATAATAAAATCATGAATTTAATAAAAAAAAACACACATCTCCCCCAAATAAATACTACCTCTCACCACCCACTTCTCCTCACACACATTTTTACCCTTAAAGCTTGAAAAATATCAGTCAAACCCTCTCCTCCCCACACTCACCACATCACAGTGCTACTAGGATCATCCAAATACAAATTTCATGTTCTTTAAGGGGTACTTCAAGGAGGTTATATTCATGATGTAACATTCTCAAACTACCTTTTTAATTTATTTTCTACTTATACCTTCTCCTGACATCCTACATTCATTATATCATAAAAACTATAGTATCTTGTATATAATATAATGTTATATTTCTAGTGGAATAACATTTATCCACCCCTTTATTCATCCCCTATTATTCAAGTAAAAATGGATCCATAGTCTATATTATAGAGGTTAGCCACCATTGTGGATGATGAGTTTTTTCCCACTAATGCAACCCTGAAAGGTTTAAATTCAATTAAAATAATTTAAATTTAAATAATTATAAAAAATATTTGTATCTTCACTTTTTTAAATATAATATGTTCATAACATTAAATAAAATGAAACTAGTTTGAGATGGTCGGAAAAACCACCAAAATAAACTAACCATTTATCATTAATGTTTTATTAAATGAATCATCCACAAGTGAAAAAACAAAACTGATATATGGGACCATTTAAATTTTAGAAATCCCATGAATACCATTTCACTTTACTACTATATATTTATTTCCATTGGAAAAGATCTTCCATTATATTACACATGTGAACTGACCATAAAACCATGAACTGAATGCTCTCAGAATAATGAAATTAAACTTCATAAATCATCAAAATGAACATAAATGAAAATAATAATATTTTTATAAACTAAATATATGTGGAAGATTTCTTTAATTAAGTAAATAATGATTATAATTTTATTATGAAGGACATTAATTGATTATACCCAATGAATTCAAATATAAGGTAATGGATGTCTTCGAACCTCCATACATTTTTGGGTAACACTTTGTCTCTCTTTGAGTCAATTTATCTCTTCATTATTAATATAAAATTATTTTTTATTTGGTATATATGTACTAAACATATATATCTATCTAAATTAATCGTAGTTTTATGGTAAATACATGTTTGAAAATGGTTTATTTCTTAGTTCCTCTCAGCATACAATACAGATTAAAGGGAACTTCTCTATTTCTTACCCATTTTCAAGTAAATCCCTTAAAATATTTTTGGACAGTTTGTTTCTACATTCACTCATTTTATCATAAAAATAATATTATATCATTTTTTGTTTTCTGAAAAAAATTATTCCTTTATTGTCTTTAAATACCCTTCATTATTTTCTCTAAAACTATACTTGAGTTGTACATTTCTAAAGTTACATCACCAATATTTTTTATATTTTCACGTTTGATGGATTTAATTATTCATGAACATTTATTATATTTCCTTTATGAATTTCCAAGAATAATTTAAATACCTTCATTCATTGATACCATTATGATACACCCATCGGTTTTTCCTGATGACATGATTATGAAACCCATTTATTTATATGGGTAACCCTTATGATTATTCATTATGTTTGATTTCATTATGTGGAACACATTTTCATTTACAGGTTATGATGGGTGCACCCAAATGGAACACAAATTCATTTGATAATGTTTTAGTCTCATGAAATGTTATGTATGGTATAGGGAGTAAACCTAATTCATTATGGGACTTTTTTTACCATGTGATATCGTCTAGGCAGTTAACCATCACTAATTTTAATGTCATGATATATGTTACTTCAAAATTACAATATTTAAATGATCATATTATTATGTGCTCTATATTTTATTCCTCTATTTTTATTCATAATTCATTACTTTAATGTTATCATGTTATTCCTTATGACCCATGTATTATCCTTCTTTTCTATGTTTATTCCCTTGTTGAAATTTTTAGCTCATCCATTTTTCTACGTATTCCCCCAGGTTATTATATATAGTTTTTGGAGCTCAAAGGTAGTTAGAAGATCATTATGTAGATTAATAAAAATATTATCTATTATAGTTTTTTGTTTTCTAATTAGGAACCTAGTCATCCAAACACACCAAGATTTTCCATCCGTGGTTTTTATTTGATGGATAATTATTCTTAAAATAATGTAATCGTATGTGTAAAAGGATTGGGTTTATATACTTGGTATTAGAGAAAAATATATTTATTTTTAGTTATTATGACTAAAAAACTTTAGTAATAACCCTATTGTTAATTCTATCACCATAGATAACCATGATTTAAACCTAGAGAATAATAATTTAGGATTTGATTTTAATTTATAAGTTTATCCTTATATGTTCATTGTAGCCTTTTTTATGATCATTTGTTAATTATTCGAGCCCCATAATTTTATTTTTATTTTTTTAGTTAATTGATGTAAATATGAGAACACGTCCTAACGATAAATGTGATAGAAAATATAATGATTTCCATAATGAGATTCCAAACCTGATAGGAACACAATATCAAAACTTCATGACAGTACTAGCTCAACTATCTTAAGTTATGAATGATAACTAGAATCATGTGTTACTCCCTCCTTCTCCTAAGAAATATCATGTTTTGGATAAATCCATTAGGCTATAAAGTACTTCTACCATTGGTGGATCTTCTGAAACCCTCATATTGGAACAATGTATTCACACCATTGAGTGATATTCTCTATCCTTCGGTGCTAAGAATAAGAGAAAGTCGGGTTGGTGGTCTATCATTTTGATGGGAATTCTGATATGTGGTGGAATCTGATTAAAAACATTATGTTTAAAGAGAAAATTGATTCCATGAAATGGGAAGGATTAATAAAATATTTTTTAAATAAATATTTTACCCAAACTCTCTGTCCTAAGATGGAGGTGGAGTTCCTTTCATTGAAGCAAAAGGAAGATGGGTATATCCGGGCATACAAACCAATCTTCACCGGTCTTTCGTTATACAACTCTAGATTTTTCATGAATGTGGAAAAGCATGTTGGATCACTTATTTAATTAGTGAAATATAATTCTATGTAAATCCTTGGTGGATTGAGACTTTAACATCAATGAGGATATTTTTCATCATGCACTTATGGTTGAGATGAAGATTAGAGAATCTAGGTTGTATCACAGGATCTAAGATAAAAATAGGAAAATAGTGTTTAATATGGTAGGATCAATAGATAAATCCCATGGAGGCAAAAAAACCCATCATCCCACATGTCAAAAGTTTGGGAAAAATTATCCCAATAACTTTATAAAGGGAATCAATATATGCTACAAATTTGGAAATGAAGGGAACCAGAATAATCATTGTTGGAGTGATATAAAGAATATCACTAATTCAGAAGAATAAAAGAAGGGTCATTTTAACACTAAACATGAAATACCGTGTTCCAAAAACAAGTAACACGGACATTATGTGATCTAATTACCTAATATAAGGGTCATCAGAGACAATGAACAACAATAACCTCCAAGTCAGTATGGAAGGGAATATTTTATCACTATTTTTGCGGTGGATCCTAAAAATGATGTAGTGATGGGTATTATAGATATTCATTCAATAATAGAAATCATAATTTTTTATTTTTTTGTACACATTATTTCATACCTTGCAAGTTTAGTAGAAGAATTAAAATAACACCTCAAAATATAATGGTTCAGTTATCCATGAGAATAGGAAATGTGGAAATTATTCCATCTAAATTAAATAACTCATCCCTGGTCAATGTTTTTTGACTAAACCCCCCAAATAATCTCATCTTACTTAATTTATTAGAGTTTTATTCTATATTGGGAATGGATTAGCTATCATTTTATAAATCCAACATCTACTGTCAGGAGAGGGAGATCACTCCACACATCCTAAGGAATCCTACAATTATATACAAATGTAAGAAGAATTTTGAGTATCCTTTGGAATAGTATTCCCATGTGTGGATAATATTTCCTTGTGAAAAATCATATATAGGAAAATGATTGAGAAAAAGGAGAGGATCGTTCTTGAAGACATGTCCATTATGAAGGTCTACACTGATGTGT
Organism: Viscum album; assembly: GCA_963277665.1. Taxonomy (NCBI): domain Eukaryota; kingdom Viridiplantae; phylum Streptophyta; class Magnoliopsida; order Santalales; family Viscaceae; genus Viscum; species Viscum album. The sequence goes on along the minus strand of OY728122.1, from coordinate 808,858,166 downwards.
TCTTTGAAGAATTGTCTGGTCTTCCTCCAAACTAGGATGGTGAGGTATCCATTGAACATATACCTGAATCTCAATACATATCAATGAATCTTTATAGGATTACTACCATTGAGTAAGAATAATTTAAGAATCATTTACAAGAGAATATGGATAAGAATTTTATATTCCCTAGTTCTTTATTGTATGGTGTTCCAGTACTCTTATTCCAAAATAAGGAGAGATAAATGACTCTCTTCATTTATTATCACGAGATCAAATAAATAATGATAAATAAAATGTATCCCCTACCAAAAATTGATAAAATTTCCAATCAACTATGTGGGGTGAATTATTTCTTTAAGGTGGTCCTTCATTCAAGATATCACCAATTAAAGGTTAGTAAAGAAGATATTCTCAATATAGCCTTTTGAATGAGTAATTTACACTATGATATCATAGTAATGCCCTTCATACTCACTAATGCTCCATCAATTTTCAAATATTAGATGAATATGGACTTTATATATTACCTTAACAAATGTTTTGTAATATATATAGATTATATTCTTATATACTCCAAGAACAAGGATGAGCATGGGGATCATTTTAATAATTTTATAACGAATTTTAAAGGGGATAAGATATATGAAAAGCATAGTTAATGTGAAAAGAAATTATCTTTTTTAGGGAATGGTATCACTGAAAAGGGGATATCTATGGACCCTTATAATACAATGTAAATTAAGGAGTGGCCCAGAATAGCATTAGTAATGGAGATACATAGATTCATTTTTCTTGCTGGGTATTACTATTGGTTTTTTAAGAACATACTGATATTGAAAAACCACCGAACCATGATAAATTAGTTCTTATTAATGTTTTCAAGAATAGGGAATGTTAATATTTCTTCAAAGAATTTAAAAATAGTCATATCACTACACTAGTACATACAATACCCATAAGTGGGGAACTCATTATGATAGACATAGACACATAAATAAAGGTATGAGGATGTGTACAGATGAAAAATGATAATGTGATAGGCTAGGCCTCAAGGAATTTTAATGTTCATGAGAAAAACTATACCATGCATGATTAAAAGTTGCAGATGTGATTTTCAAGTTGAAAATATGGTGGAATTATCTCAATAGGGAGAAGTGTGAGATGTAGACTAATCATAAGAGACTAAAATATATATTTACACAAAATGAGATTATTATATTCCAACAGATATTGTCATATCTCATCAATGATTATGAATTATCAATCCACTACCATCCTGGGGAAGAAAATGAAGTGGTAGATTTTCTATATAGAAAATATCCTCTAACATTAGCAATGATAATATTGAGAAAGATCCAATCTTCTTAGACTGAAAATGTATGGAAATGATAATCATAAATGATGTAACATCATCATTATTTTCTAAAATGATTTCTTACCCATCTGTTTTAGAGAAGATAATGTATTTTCTAAGAGATGATGCAAAAAATCAGAAGAATGTGAAAGCTATCAGAAATTGGAAATCCTCAAAGATCCAAATTTATAATGAATGATTCATTAAATTTAGGGTATGATTGTGTTTCCTGTGAAATAATGAGATAAAGAGGGAAATTTTGAATGATTCACATAGTTTGGAATTCTTCATCAACCTCGGGAGAATAAAGACGTATTAATATATTTGATAGAACTACTAGTGAGACAATATGAAGTATGAGATCATTGAATATACATCAATGTCCCTAGTGTTTCATCAAGTTAAGGATGAAAGGAAAAAAATTGTGGGGATGATGAACCAATTACCCATACCTATATGGAAATTGTAAAAAATCACCATGGACTTTTTCACTATAAATTCAAATACATCTAGAGAAAATAAAGCTATATGGTTTGTTTTTTATTTTCTTATAAATATGGCTTTATTTTTTTTCAATTCAAGAGGATTTATCACTCAATAAACTTTTAAAAATATAAATTAGAGAAGTGGTGAGGTTTTATGGATTATAATTATCGATCTTAATCGATCAAGATATGAAATTTACCTCCATATTCATGAAACTTCTCCCACAATACCTAATAACAAGTTTGAACATTAGTACTACTTATCAACCCCACACTGATGGACAGTTTGAGTGAACTATTTAGAAAATTTATGATATGTTGAGAGTATTCTTGATGTAATTCAAAGTAGGATGGGACTAATATATTACATGGGTATAATTATATCACAAAATAGTTTCCACTAAATTATCTAAATGGATCCATATAAAACCCTTTGGGGGAAAAGATTAATAACACCTACATTTTTGGGATGATGTTGGTGAACATAAGCTTCTAGAACCAAAAATGGTTGAGAAAATGGTAAAAATTGTGAAGACCATTCAACAAATCATTAGGACATCCCAATGTCGATAGAATATATTTGAAAACAATCATCAATGACACCTATATTTTTGTGTAAGATATAAGGTATTCCTATACATATCTCCATGGAAAATAGTAAAGAGGTTTGGGAAGAAGGAAAAACAATGTCCCAAGTACATCAGCCCCTTTTAGATTCTTGATCGCTTTAGAGAAATGGAATATCGACTTGAAATTCCACCAACCATGTATTAATTACATGATATATTCCATGTATATCCCTTGAGGAAATACATATCATATACATAAAATGTACTAAATTTAGAGGTGGTATGGCTGGGAGATGATCTCTCTTATGAGGAACTGTCAGTGAAGATCTTGGACTGTATATATAAAGTTCTAGCTGATAATACCACTCACCTAGTCATAGTACTATGGTGGAGCCATAAATATTAAGGATAAATAGATGAGACGATGAAGGATAAGTACCCTCACATTTTTTCACCTTATTATGTAAAATGAAATTTTTAGGGTGATATTTCATAAGGGGGAAGAATGAAAAGACCCATAATTTTATCAATTGAATTTCCCTTCTTATAATTATGCCATGTAGTATAAAGCACATACATTAAAAATGGAAACCAAGATACCATTATTCTCCTAAATGAATAATTATACATTATTTAACAAATAAAATATCAATAATTCAAAATATAACAGTAGGATAGTAAATAGAAAATAAGATAATAAGGACAAGATAATTTGGATATTCTTGGACAACCAAAATTACCACACTCACAAACAGAGCTATAAAAATAAAACACAATTTAAATAATAAAATATTTATTTTTAAGAAGAAACTATATATAAACATGATATAAAAAAGAATCCAGTGAATAATTAATGGAATAAGAGGTATTTATAAGTAGGGAACCCATATAACCATTATAAATATGATCATTGGAATTATAATTTATTCATTGGAATAGAAATCTGCCTATTAAGAATAGTAATCTAATAATTTTAATCGTAATCTATTTTATGAAAGTGTAAAAAATATATAGTTATATTATAAAATGAAAATATGTTATATTTATATCATTTTACAAGTAAATATATGTTTTAATATAGATAAATTGTTTGTTGGTATTTTTGTAAAACGTAACTATTTTATCTGAAATTTAATAATTAAAATAATTATTTTCAAAAAATATTTTCATGAAATGGATTCTCTAATTAATATTATACATTATTATAATTATAAAATAATTTTATGATAACATAAGTTATTTTTCAAAGGGTTATGAAATCAATTATAAACTTTAAATCAGTATTTTTAGAATAAATGGGGATTTTATTTAAAAAATTAAAATATCATATTTAGAAAATTATTTTAATAAAATTTATTCAATTTTTGAAATCTAAACATAAAAAATGAATAGGGTTAATTTTTTGGATTTTATAAAATAGTTGGATTTTGGGTGAATAATGAAATACAGTAATTTATGTTATTTAACATTATATGCCAAATACATGAATTTTTGAGTCATGGATGATTTAAAAACCCATTATTTAAAACTAACATTCAAAATTTACTATATATTTTCACAATAATCAATAATATTGATGTTCTTGAGGAAGCCTAATAAAATAATTAATATAATAATCAAAAACACCCCTCCCCTCTCCTTATAAATACCACACCTCTCCACCCCCTTATCCTCACACATTATAAGACTTGAATCATTCCAAATATATACCAACCCATATCCTATCTAGTCTCCCAATGTCCAAGTTCCAATGGTCTCACCAAAATAATAAATCTGCATTCTTTTAGAGGTCCTTCAAGGAGGTTATATTGAAGAGTTAATATTCTCAAACTATCTCTTTTAATTTATTTTCTTCATACAACTTCTCCTTGCCTCCTTCATCCATCATAGAATAATAATTCCAATATAATGTACATACTAGAATTTAATATTTCTGATGTAATATACTATTTCCACCCCTATTCCTGTCTCCTCTTATTCAAATAAAAATTAAACGATTGTCCATTTTATGTTGGTTAACCACCTTTGTAAAGGATGAGTTTTCATTTTCCACTAAAGATCTAATTGAAGGATTGATTTTTTTTATAATATTTAAAATTAAATAATTATGTATAACATATATATTTCCACTTTCTATAAATATAATATGGACATAACATTAAATAAAATGAAACTTTTTTGAGATGGTCAGAAAACCACCAAAATAACCTAACCATTTATCAATTTCATTTAATTAAATTAATCATCCACTATTAGAAAAAAATGATATATGGGACCATTTAAAATTTTATAAGTGCATGAATACCATTTTATTTAATTATTTAGTTTTACTTCCATTTTAAAAGAACTTCCATTATTATACACAAGTCAACCGACTATGAAACCATGAAATGAATGCTCTCAGAACAATAATATTTAACATTAAATCCCATCAAAATGGCCATAAATGAACTTAATAAAATTATAAAAAATTAAATATATATTTAAGTGTTTACAATGTAATTAATTAATTAATATAATTTTTTTATCCAAGTCATTAAGTGAATGTTCAGAACACATTCAGACAAAAGGTAAGGGATCTCCCCAAACCTCCATATTTTCTATGGGTTACGATTTACATATATTTTCCTCAATTTATCTCCTCGTTAATCATATATAATTCTATAATATTTGGTTTATATTTACCAAAAATATACATCTTGATCAATTGATCTTTCTTTTATGGTAAATACATGTTTTAAAAAGGCTCCCCTCTCAATCCCTCTTGACAAGAAAACTCGATTTAAGAGAACTTATCTGCTTCATTTCCATTTTAGGTACACTCTATAAAATATATGAAGCCACCATAAATTTTATAAAATCAATAATTTTTTCTAAAAAATAATATTATTTAATTTTTGGTTTTATAGAAATAACTGTGACTTTATCCTCTTTAAATATCCTTTATTAGTTTCCCTAAAACTATGTTTATGTTGTACACTAATAAAGTTACTTTGCATTTTTTTCATGTTTTAACTTCAATTGGATTTAATTATTCATTATATTTTCTTATATTTTCTTTATTAATGTCCAGGAATAATTTAAATCCTTTATTTTATTGATACAATTATGATACACACTTTGGTTTTTCCTTATGAAATGATTACAAACCCCATTTATTTCCATGGGTAACCCTTTTAATTATTCCTTATGTTTGATTTATTTATCTAGAAAACATATTCATGTACATATTATAATGGGTTCACCCAAATAGTGCTAAAATGCATTGGTTAATTTTTTACACTCATGAGATGTTATGTATGGGATTAGGGAGTAAACCTAATCCATTATTGGAATCTATCTTCTAGGTGATATCTAGTTAGTTATCCTTAACTAATGTTTATGCTATGATATATGTTTCTACTGTATTCCTATATCTCCATGATCATATGATTCCATGTTCTGTGTTTTATGACTCTATAGGTTTATTCATGATTCGGGCCTTTTATGTTCTCTTTTTATGCCTTCTAACTCATTTATTATGCTTCTTTTCCTTGTTTATTCCCTTACTAAACTTTTTAGATCAACCCTTTTGTATATGTATTACACAGGTTATCCTATACATCTGTATAACCTCAATGGGAGTGGGTATCTCATTAAGGAGATTAATGAGAAGATGATCTATTCTAGTTTCATGTTTACAAATCTTGTACCTAGTCATCCAAATACACAAGTATTTCTATACATAGTTTGTATTATATGTATAATTGTACTTAAAATCATGTAATAATATATGTAAAAGTATTAGGTTTCTATATGGACACCCAATATGGGTTTCTTTACCCATTCCCAACATTATTTTCTAAGTCTCTAACACCATGCGACCTTAGACCAGTAGTTAGTTCCCAGAACAACGGTTGTCACTTGACCTCTACTGGGACTCCTTGTATGATAGAGGATGATAACTAGTAGTACATTCCTAGATAGGTATAGTGGTCAATCTATACCCATATTTCATGGTAAAACAATGGTGTAAATAATACTTATCAGATACAACATCATGAGAAAAAAATAAACAAAAAATCAGGAAGGTTGCATATAATAACAAACATATCTAAAGATATTATAAAATGAACCATGTACAATATCAGTTAGGCATAAAAAACCATCCATTTACAGTGTCCCCAAAAGAACAAAAGATAAATATGGGGAACCCTAAAAAAGAACTATGTTTAAGCCCCTTCCCAAACACCCATTCTCCATTCTGGCTACCCAAAAAATCACTAAGAACCAAGACTGGTTCCTAATCTAGTTCTATAAATTGGTATTATATGATCAATACCAAAGATCCATGGTGACCAGAGCAGGGTGTGAATAGAACTTTTCTTTCCACCACCAGTGATGACCATAAATATACATTTTGATAAATGAATACATGAGGGGTGTTACAAATAAAGAAGGTGATGTAAAATAAAATAAAATAAAAAAATTGATTCTAGAGATCCATTATAACACTCAAGGCCAAAACCTACCTACTTTAGTCAGTGTCAGGGTTTCTCTAGGCATGTCAAGATGATCGCACCTCCATAGGTAACAACATGGAATCTAAACACTCTTCCTTAAATTAATTAGAATCATAATTTATCAAATGGAATCTAAGAACTCATCCTAACATTCCAAAGTATCTTATTTCATATGGGGTCTTATCTATCATCCTAAAATTCCCACCATTAGGAATAACATGGAATCTAGGTGCTTATCCTCTCATTCCCATAGAATCTGGGTGCTCATACCAGTATTCCTAGTCATCAAGTATCATGCCAAATTCTATGATTTCATCCTTGTATTCACATGGAATCTAAGTTTCATCCAGGCATTCCCAATTATCCAATGTAACAATAGATTCAAGGATATCATCCTAGAATTCCCATTTAACTAGTGTTCTCATCCCAACATTCCCAAGAATAAATCTTCACATGATATATAGACTCTCATCCTGACATTCCCTATCTCATGTACCATGACTACCCAAAGGCCTTTAAGTTTCACATCAATAAAATTTGAATAAGTGCTATTTTAATTTCTCATTCCCAAACTAATTTCATAATATATAGTTGACCAATTACCATATTTAATCCATTTATAAACCATTTACATTATAATTAAGCTATCTACACCTTATTATAATTATTCATTGTATTTGTGATCCTCATAGTCTTTCATAATTGTCATGATTTTATGATTTTATGATATTGATATAAATTCATTGTTTTCCCTTTTATTCCATTAAAGACCCTGTTATTTTACCCATTACCCTTTAGGAACTTGAGGTTCCCTTATTATACTATGGAATTCCCTTTTAATCGACCCCACAGAGGTTTATTATCACGTAGGAATATCAATATCAAGGAACGTTTCATTTATTTAATAATCCTTGAGACAAAAATCCTTTTCGAATAAATTTTTATCTTTTATCAACTTGAGATATAAACATGTGACAAAACCACAAATTTTCATTCCAATTATAAACTAATCATTCCATTTTAATCATAAAATATTTTGGTTTTCAACTTTTATAAAAGCATTTCATAGGGTTCATTTCCCAAGTGATTTGTCCCATCAGGATTACCTTCAAGTTCATCAGTTAACATTATATCTAAGGGAATAAGAACAAGGAAATTTCATATTGAAAATATTTATAATTTAAGGAAATTATTTTCATTTAAATTTATAGGTTTCTCATGTGCACTGAAGCCTCATAGGCTGGGTCTCATTACAAAACTATTTCCCAATGATCACACATGTTCCTGACAGTTCTAAATCATGGATTAAGACCATTCTCACCACTATGAAACTTACAAATTTATCACATGGAGGAAATATAAGTTTCCAAATTCCCTAGGTTATCACACCACAACCCACTATTTTCATTCATGAGAGGCCACAAACCATCTCTCATATGAGTCGACCATCGCCACCACACTAAAGCACTCTAGATTTCATAGACATCTAATCATTGTTTATAGAGATCACATTCCATGAATTGATGACACCCAAAATAATTACATACCAAGGATATAACACTTGATCATACAATAGATCCACTATTTCATGAACCAGCTTACACCACTTCTATAAGTATCCACACCCACTTCTTAATCATGGTCAAGGAGGGGTTCACATTCTTTTTCCAATACCATACCTTAACTAATCATTCATTGAGCCCATTGGAAACTTTCAATCTATATTTACACATGTTAGGAAATCTAACGAGTCCTAGAGCCCCATCAAAGTATACAAGCACCTTATATAGTCCCATCCGCTGATGGGGATCTAGGAACTAATGTAATATGCTCAGAAAATACTGACCCATATACTAGAAGCATCAAATCAAAACTAGCACACACTTTCACCCATTATCATGAACCCACATCATAGTCACATAACATCCCCATATTAATCTCAATTTCTCATATATTTCTCAAAAATAGTCCATAGAAATGTCTCACATATCCTCTATATCCAGTCACAAAAAGAAAGCATCAATTTGACCACCATTGGATCAAGGTTTTGCAATACCTTCCCAACTACCATATAGTTTAGAAAAAACTAACTCACTTATTATAAGTTGATGAATTTATACGATTTAACCTATCTCAATTGATGTCAATAGATTAAGTTGTTCACCAGGAATCCCAATAATCATACATCCCATTTTCGCTGTGTTGTACTAGTTGACTTGACCAACTCCAGTAAAAACCCTTTTTTGTTAGGTATATATTCCTAATAACCTAGCTGATATTGATCTCTACATGTCAACTCATCTAGACATACCCATCCCTCCCAGTGCATTATTTTTTCTAACAAGCCTAGGGAACCTCACCCATTTCAAGGATATTATGCATTCATTAACCAATATGGGTATCACCAAAACACTAAAAGTGTTCAATCAAAATCTACCTAATCCAGATTCAAATTCATATGTTCAATATCTAATAGGGTTATAAATCCCATAATCCCAACTTTCAAAATCAAGACAAAACCCACAAGACTAAGGTCAAGCGTCTACACCCACAATTCTCGATGAATTTACACGCCTATCCTAATTTTTTAGAAACTCTCGTGCCTCAACTGGCCCATAAACATTCCCTGTTATATTCATATATTAGGTTCCTAAAACCTAGGCTAACCCCTCTCTTTGGTTACACTCACACATCAAATTTTTTCTCCAATAATATTAACAAATTATCTTGTTACCTACTCCCAATGACTGTCTCACCCAATCGTAAACTACCTTCCAACATGACAAGAAACCCTTAAACTAGAACACCCTCTCTAGAGTTCTCACACAATCATAAAACTATCCTGCCCTATCCACTCTTGGTTCAGGCATGAGACACAATGTAACATATTGAGCTAGATTCCACTAAAATGGTTCCTTGAGTAAGTTCTCTACAATACCTCAGGCATTCCTACTTGCACACAAGAGGCTACTAACTAGCATTGGGGGTCTAAATCGGTTCTGTAAGAAGGTTGTACCCTCATATTTGAGTATGAAATTATAAGTAAATCACCAAAAATTATATAAATCGTAGTTTGGGGAAAGAATAGAAAAACCTAAATAGAATAATGCTATAATGAAATGAAATACATTAAAGGAAAAAATAACCATTACATACATACGCAACTCATCTCCCACTACACCAAAAACATGGAAACATTAAATAACTAACAAATAAATACCTTAGGATCTACTAACAACTCATAATCATGTCACATATCTAGTATCTAGTTCCCTGTCAATCTTATCCAGTTTGATCATCAGACTCCATACAAGAGAATCACTCAATAATGAAACCATGGCCCTTATCCCTATCTATCATGAATATGTGATAAAATTCCAAGTAGAAATAAGGTCTGAACACACACCTTGGTTCATGTATTGGCGGTTAGAAAAAAATCTCCACTGTCCACCCCCAATAGTGAACCAATCACCTACCGCCATAAGTGACTGATCATGAAATATGACCATCCAAGTTAAAACATTACTAAAATAAGTAAAAATTCAACCACCATTGATCATTAGTTCTATGACCTCGATTTCCCATACCTACTTTATCCATAAATGGTGTGTCTCTAAGAAAGTACTGATGATTGTACATCACAAATAGCATGGGATCTCCCTAACCATGGCCACACTAACCAAACCAAAATACTTTACTCAATATCCCTTACTCGATACCTATATGCATCAGTCTTGGGAACTCATTCTATGATAAAGTTCTTGAAAAACCTAGAGAATCAGTCCAACCTCTATCCCACATATCATAACTGATCATTCCTAGGTCATCAGACTAGTACCTAACTATGAATCAACATCATTGGTCCCCTAAGCATCAATTTGACACCATCCTAATAAGGAATAGCATTAGTACTACATCCTCTTCTAAATGTATTGTCATTACTACCCAAAGCATCAATCTATAACTTAAACTATAGAGTGTACTATCAGCGTCTAGAGGATCAGTCTAACACTGAATCCATATAGAATACTACCCATGCCTACATCCCCAATTGGGAATCACAAACACATATGTGGAACATCATGTCCACCATACTCAATAATATCCATCAACATTCCTGGAGCCTTGGTGAAATAATCAAACCATAAAGAAAACTATCAGTACAGATACTGAGCATCATATCTAACATCATATCTCTTGGGTGTGAAGTATCATTTCTAAACTACCAAACCAAAAATATCGAGCATCATGTCAGACATCCGGAACCATGTGTGGGGAATGTCATGTACAACTCTATTAACCTCAAGTGTGGGGCATCATGTCAGAAATCTGGAGCTAGGACTATGGATAGTAATTTATAGATATATAATCCTCATATGTGGAGAATAATCTTACAAATATGGAACCATATATTTGTATAATCAATTCAAGCTCTCTCAATGATGGAAACCCATATCATTAAACCAAGCCCCAAAATGTGGCAACCCAACCATATCACAATAGTCTTATGGGTGAAAACTAATTCTCAACATAAAAAAAGTTGAATCACATCAAGGGATGGTTGAATTTCCACACCCAACATCAACATCTCATAACCATTATCTCATTCATTAATTTGGGTCCTAAGGGAACACTTGCAACCATTACTACCCAAACACACTCTAAAAAACCATCATGGGTTGACCAAATATGTCACCTGATCTGGCTCACCACAAGGCAAAAAACACACCTTCCCAAATGAAAGATAATTATGATTAGTGGAGAGGGTATAATAGATATAATGGGGATACTATACCCTCTAGTCAATGTGAAATAATAATGTAAATAACCAAAATATTCAGAAGGATAAACATCAGAGTATGTATAATAAATAGACTAGATAAACAACATGATTTCATTTATGAAATAAAACATTCATCCATATAGACTCAATCATGTAAAAAAACAATATATGGTTTCTCATTGTACTGACCACATATAAAAAATAAAAAAATTGAAAATAAATTCAATAGGAACTAATACCAATACAATGTCAAACCACATAACCATTCTCTATGGTGGTCAAGTTACCTGAGTCTGATCCTGAGGCTTCACTTGAGTGGCTCAAATTGATCAATAATCACGTTGCATCATCCTCATCCACTGTGAAACATGTTCTTCTACCTGAATGTATATATTAGTTCTAAACACACCCCAAGTTGCACATATAAGGGGTTAAAACTAAATCTCAGTAGGACACCCCTAATGGTGAACCTATAATATACTATCATAACAAGTGAAAGAACATATGATATGACCACCCTAGATGAAGAATAAAAATATTTATCATGAAAGAAAAACTAAATAAAGGCAAAGGGATAAAACAAAAAAATCATGACGTAGGTTTTATCATGACACCTGAGTAAAATATAACCCCTCTTTAAAACATAATAGAGGTTTTACATCACATGAATCAACCAGTCACGTCGAAATCGGTGTTTATTCCATTTCTACACAGGAGATCCAAAACATCTAAAGCTAAAGGAATAAATATTGGTCCCTAGGATGTAACCATAGGAATCCACATGATAATGTGAATCGAATGGGCTCAAGGACTCTAATAGAATGATATAAACTAGAAACATGAAAATATCGGTCAATGTAACAAGATAACCTATCACTCACAAAATTCATTCGGAATGAATTAAGAACCATATACGGATCCAAAAATATGTGGGATCCATATATAAACCGAGGATCACACAATATCCATAGGTTTAAGAGTTCTATAGTATCCATAGTGGATAAAAACCACTCTATGAGTGACTTGACACCTCATGTAATTAAAGCCACTCTATCCATGGTGTACACTAAACTAGAGGAGGACTCACTCATCCAGATCTCCCACAAGATCCCTAAGCCTATGTAACAACAACTATATATCATAGGATAGAACCTAATGAAAACACAGGTCCAACCCATAATCCAAGATATATTAAGATTCTTATCCTCAAACCAATGTTCTGAGGAAAAACTACCTCAAAAATCACAGCCAATGACCAACTGAATGTGGGTCGGTCCAACACTAAAATCCACCATCCAAATAGATGAACTAGATGTGATGATAAAATCTCTAGAAACAAAGAATGGGGCCTCTCTTGATCCCCTAGATATCCTCATCCAACAAAACAGCCACCACAGACTCTCACTGACCCATATCAAGGAAAAACCAAAGCTTGGGGCTCCCACAGTTCCAAGGGTCATAGCAAAAATTGATTCCTACGAGGGTCTCCCCTACTACACCCAAGTTATCAGAACAAGCCCATCTGAAGATCCTCAAATGGACCATAGGTGACAACAATAGGACACCCTTTTAGGGGTTCCTCTATCTCATTGAAATCATGATAGTTTCTTAGCACAGAAACATCCAAAACATACCTCAGTGGACTCAAAATGATACACAGTTAGCAACACGCCTAAAGAGAATCCAAAAAATCACGTCAATATGGGTTTTCACAAAGGTCATCATGGACACCCCAAAAAAAGGTACCAATAAGGTTCCCCATCAAAAGACAAACAATTTCACATAGGAATTCTCAACCACTAACTATGAAAAATGCTGATCAATCCATCAGTAACAATCCCACTAGGGCATCTTTAAAAATCATTCAAAATCATATCAATAGAATAACAACACATAACCATAACCATAATCTGAAAGAATCAACCCAAACCATTGGATACAACATATATTATCCTCAAACACATTACAAAATACCTAACTATGTTGTCCTTAAGAAACCAATCCCAACACATTGTGAAAAACAACGATTTACTCAGAGATACCTATTGATCTTTCCTTCCAAGATCTGTTCAAAGGAACCCAAAATAGATCCATCCTATAATTCATAATCTATAAAAACAAATGGTATCACAACTGATAATTCTTTCAGTTCAACTAGAAACCACGGTCTCACTCCTAGAACTGGTGCATCCAATGCTATCTTGGCCATCCAATGACCAGTATTACAGTGTCAATATCTCTCTTCCAACATGAGTGACATTCAACCTTGATCGGTCTGATTCTCCCCACCAAAGGAGTATCCTTATCAACACCCCACTAAAAAAATGGAAAACTACATAGCCCACACTATATGCATCCCCAAATTAAATTGATAGTAATGGACAAACCAATCACCCCCAAGTGCTAGAACAAAAAACACAAAACCCACACTCATTACCATCCCTCCATGAATAGAAGCCTCCATTCTCAAAAAACCATTTAAATGAGGATATTGGCCTCTAAAATCCTATAGTGAACTCCCCATTACAATTATTTCCTTAAGACACTCTTAGTCTAGCAACATGACTCACACATACATTGGCCAAGTATTAAAAAAATGTTGATAACATGCCTAAAATATATGTCCACACTCCTCACATAGGTCAATTCCAGTAAAATAGGTCACCCTTGACACTCCTCTTCAAAAACAATGAATCTCCCTCATTCCATAATTAACCACATGAACACCCTACACTTGGGAATCAATCCAAATATATAATCACGCATCCACACATGCATTTTGATACCCATGGAACAACCAAAATGAGCAGGGAAAGGGGTCCAACCAAACCTTCCCTCTCAAGCTATCCAAAAGGCATGAAGTACTCCCAATTCTCTAATTCTCAACCACTTGTAATACTCATTATTGGCCACATTATATTGAAATAAGACCTTGATTCCCCCACCAAGTAGGAACAACAACGCCCACCCATGACATTAGTGATAGTTGGTAAATGAGCCTCACTTAAAGACTTGAAAGACAACATATCTCGAGTGTAGATCCCTCCTAAATAACAGAAATATGAGAATTCAAGGGAACCACCATCTTAGGTAACCTTGAGCCTAATCCAATGATCACATGGTAATCCTTTACCTTATCAAGCCACCAATAGGGAACTTAAAGTCTACATTGACTCACCAGGGTCTCCGTGCACCCCTCAATGAAAGGAATTAATCTTCATCATCCCTAAACATCTCTCCAATAGATCAACATGACCTATCATTAGAAGAAAATATATTGATATAGTTTTGTTTAGTAGAATAATATCATGTACTTATATGAAAAAACACTATATGAGCAGTTGCTGACACTTTAAAAAAAATGAACCTCTATCGTTAGTGATAATACCATAGATAGAAGTATTTCATGTGAATCCTACAATCACAGAATGATTCATGAACATCTCTCTTCTCCCCAACGTCTAAGATCAAAAAACTAGAATAATCCATAAGTCCACAAAATGAAATGCAGTATACTCGGATAGATTGTGAAACTATAAAAATGGAATCCAAGAACTATAATTACATACCCTAGAAAAATGGACTCACTCTTAGAAAAGGTGTTCGTTGCACAACAGTGTTATATCCACCAAAAGTTCCAAAACATTACTATACCACCTTTCTACAAACTCCCAATTCATAAAATGAAATTCTCTAATTCCATTTTTGTAACAAAAAATCTCATATCCACTTAACCTATCACTACGTCTTGCTCGCCATAAGGCCTCAAGAACTCCTCCCAGAAATAAAAGGGATACCAAATAATGGTAAGGATCTAATAGATGCCGTGTAGATACTATAACCTCTAGTTGGTATTCAATAATAATGGAAATAACTAAAACATCCATAAGTATAAAAATCACAGTATTTATAATAAATAAACAAAAGAATCAACGTGATATACTAAATGAAATGGTTCAGGTAGTCATACTAACTCACGAATTCAAGTTATACAATAGAAGGTCGCTCATTGGGTTTACCACATATTTGAAGTAAAAAAACTTAAAATAAATTCAAGATCATCTACAACCAATACTAATCCAAAAACACATACTCGATCTCCATGTTGCTCGAGCTACACCATACCAATCTTGAGACTCCACATGATTGGATCCATTTGATCAAGAAACAATGGGCATCACCCCATCCACAATGAAATATGTGATACAATCTAAAATTATATATCAATTCTATATTCAAGCCAAGGTTCATGTAAATGGGTTCAAAAATAAATCTCAATAGGCTAACTCGAACGGTGAACCTATAATCTTCTGTCATAACTAGTTTATTCACATGTTATATGACCAACCTAGACAAGTAATAATAGTAGTTAGAATAAATGAAAAACTTTATTAAAAATGGGTAAAATAAAAAAATAAAAAAGCCAACAACAGTTTATAACCTAACCCCCAAGTTAAATCTACCATATCATTAGCCCATGCTATAGGATTTATAGCACATGGATCACCCAGACACATGAGAATTGGTTTTTCCACTAGATATAGATGGGAGCTCTAATATGTCTAAATTAAAAGGCTAAAATGTCATACCCAAAGGTATAACCATATGAATAAACGTGAAAATACACATCTACCAGGCTCTAGAAATAAAATCAAATTATCTAAAATGGTGACAGGAACATCTATATCGACACATATAGAGAACACGTTAGTATTAAAAGTCATGTGGAATGAATATGGCACTAGATCTGGACCAAAAAATTGGTAGGATCCATATATAAACTCAAGATTGTACAAAATCATTGGGGCTAGGAGTTCTAAATCATCCATAATGGATAAAAACCACTCCATGAGTGCCCCATCACCTCATTGTCCAGAAACCATTCTAACTAGAGAGAACACTCCACTAGAGTGGGGGTTGTGCTCATCTATATCTACCATTTGATCCCTAATCCAATATAACCATTTCCTTCTAGAAGAATATAGAACCAAATCAAAACATAGGGATAATGGATAATCCATGATATCTCAAGGGTCCCCTCCTCAAACCAAATTCCATAGAAAAACTACATCAAATTTCACAGCCAATAGAAAACCAAACATGGGTCGGTCCAACTCTCAAATACAAAATCAAAACAGATAAATGAGAAGGTCCAATCAATTCTAAAACAACAAATAATCAAGCCTCTCGGGATCCCATGGATATCCTCATCTAACAAGACATACACTATGGTCTCTAATAGGCCCATCTCATGGCGAAGAAAAAAATTGGGGCTCCAATGGTCCTTGGGGTCACTACACAAAGAGGCATCCTACTAGTGACTCCCCTACTGAACCCATTTTCTATGGCGAAAATAATCCAATGATATTGAAATGGAACAAAGGATTCATAAATAGAAATAAACTATATTATGGGTTCCTCTATCTTATTCAAATAATGGGATACACCTAGTACCAAAACATCCCAAACTACCCTCGGTGGCCTCCAAATTATCCTAAATCAACAACACACGCAAATGGAATCAAAAATAAAATCACTCCATCCAATGAAATTCACAATTTTCCCCATGAACACCTCAAAGGTAGGACCTAGTAGGGCTCCTTGGAACAATAAAAACCATTCCACACAAGAATTCTAAACCACCAACTATGGAAACAACTGATCACTCAATCAGCAATCAGACCACTAGAGAAACCTCAAGAGTGCCTCATACTCATCTCAATAGAACAAAGACACCTAGATTTAACCTCCATACAATAGATTTTACCCATCCTATAGGATAAAATATATCTGAACCTTAAACACGGGAGTAAAACATCAACTCCTTTAAGCTCAACCAAATAGTCATGATACATAGGTACAAACCAAGATCTCCACCGATATAACACTTGATCCCACCTTTCTGTATCCATCCCAGATAAAATCATGTATAATTTTAATAGAATCTGAAATACATGTAAACTAATTATCTCTCAACCCTCACCTAGTATCACATTCACTACCCATATCTCGGAAGGATCCTAAGTCCAAACCTCGTTGAAATCCTCCAGCAAATGATCCATCATCCAAAACACTATAAGGAAGACCCATAATAAATGAAAGGATTCCAAAATCATGATATACATAGAAAAATTATCATAATAGAATAATCACAAGTCAAATTATGACATCCATTTGAAAAAAATCAAAACAGTCCAAGTCAGGAAAAAGTACATTGTGTGTACTTCAGGTGAACGACATGTACCCCCAAGGGGCTTCTCTAGACATATTCCATAGAAAAATTGGTGTGTATTTTTCCAAAGTAAAAGGTTTGTGTACCCATTTAATAGTGTGAACCCCCCCCCCCCAATTTTTACTTGATTGTGTACCCCATCCCTACTCTGTGTGTACATCGCCAAACTACATGGCATGTACCACCCTCTACACTGCATGTAACCCACATTGTGTCCCCAATCATGTACCTAGAAATATTACCCCCAATAGGTTCTATCAAAGCATAGTATATTTAAATTGGAAGTTACCTTTCATGGTTTTTGGTCATGTACCTTACACAACCATGATCTCCCTGCACACCATGAGTCCCACTACACTATTTATACCCCGAGTACATGGTTTGTACATCCCAAAACATTGTCTGCTTGTGTACTTGTCCCCATGAATAGGTACATTACCATGTAAAACTACATGTAATGTACCTATATTACACTATTTTTACTTCCAAAAAATTCATATTTATCAAACAATAATAACACATGGTGTGTGTTCTATAAACTACACCTCGTGTACACGGGTTTTCCCAAAAGAAAGACCCCCAAAATAACCTAAAACCCTAATTTCTCCCTAATTAATCCTAGATTGAACCCCACGATGTTCCTAAAATCCCAAAAAATGATTTAAAATTAAAAAACTATGATACATGTATTTTTGGAGAAAACAAAAAATGGCCTACCTCCTGGCAGAAACTGTTTAAGCTTTAGGCCGAATCTACCACGTGCAACCGAAAAACTCTGATCTAAGCCTAAGATGAACCCCAGATGATTCATAATAATCTCTCTCTATATTCTCTCTCTTTTAATCTCTCAACCTCATGATTAAAAACCCCCCAAGGGAAATTCACAAGAATCCAAAGTGAAAATAGAGGGAAATAGGAAAAAAATAACGATAAAAGATAAAGAAAAGAAAAGAAATGGGGCTTGGGCACAACCTCGGCACCCGTGATAGGTTTATTATTTTTCTAGAACCCCCCCCCCCCAATTATATACTCAAATAAAAATATATAATCTCAATTCAATTCTTTGTTTGAAATATATCGCAGAATTGACATGCGTAAATAAATTAATATTTACTTAATTAAATATTAAATATATTTTGAAAATGAGAAAGGTACTGAATTGAACAAAACTCATATCTTATGTTAAACAACCTATTTTAGAATAATAGAGTGGTTGGAAACATTAACCCTGATTACCTTGTAGGGGAAATACAATTTTCCCCTGAAACACTTATGGGGAAAAATACAAATTTCCACTATTTTTCACAACTCGTGACGATGTGAGGTGTCACACATATATAAATTCTCTAGGTCATCCTATCAATAGGGAACACACTACGCCTTGTAGTTTAATTCATAAACTGAGACATCCATCTATGGATCCTTAGAACCTATAAAAAGGAAGATGCATCCCATTTTGGATTCTCTTGGTCAGAACTTAAGTAGAGACACCCCCCTTCCAATCCATGGTAATAACCAATATCTCAAGATAATGATTTTATTTTAGGTGTCACACAAACCATATCCTGGACCCTTCTATCTCATGGACTCACCTACCTAAAAGAGAGTAAACCTCATAAAATAGATGACATAAATACCATCACATCTCTATGTCACCCTAGGTTTTCACCTATACACCCATCATGTCAATTCTTAAGTCATAAAACAGTCCCAAAAACTAGGTATAGTTCCATTCCAATACCAATAGAGGTATATGATGAACTCATCCTATATAATTCAATCATTATCATAACCCTCTCTTGGGCCTCATCCTATGTATCACTCTCTGGAGAACATTGAATTTACTTTCTAGTGGAAAACATATCTAGTAGTACATACTCACCGAAAATGACTCTCATAAGTCCTAAAAACGCCCTAAGGGATAAACTATCACATTATACTCTGAAAAAACTCAAAATAGACTCCTCTTAAGTCAAAAATAAACTCTAGGAGAAAATCACCCAAACCTTTTAAAAGATAAACAAAGGGAAAATACGTGGCATGTACCTCAAGTACACATTGTCTACTCCAAAACCTTACACTAGTCCATATGCTTCCCCACTGTCTAGTTACACTTGAGGTATGTCCATGTACTACTACATGTCTAGGGAAAAAATGTTTTCTATTTTTTTACTACTATATGGCCATTTCATACAGAGTTTCTAGTAATCTTATTACACATGACCGTGTCCCTCTCACATTGGGTGTTTTTCCATGTAGCCAATAATAAGGACACCTCCCATTACATGCCATATACCTCGACTACATGACATGTAGTCCCAAAATACCTTCTTCCCAAGTACTTTTCCACATGTCCTTTCACCACTACACAAAGATCACCCCAGGTACATATCATGTCGGAATAAAATTCCATCTTCCTCAAATAGGAAGAAAACAATGTTTTTTTCTGAACTAAAAGATGTGTGATTGGGTTTTCTAAATTGGAAACCCCTATGAACTTCCTAAAACCCCTATTTTTCACTAATTAGTCATAGATAGACCCTTCATGTGGTACTCACCTATAATGGTAGGTTTTATAAAACTAAAAAAACACATATAAGGGGACAATAGCATAAAATGCAAAAACTACCTTATCATATAATGAAAATTATGAAGCTTTAGGTCCAAATCTACTCCTAGAAGTTGTTGCACCACAATATGGCCTTGATCTCTACCATGGATGAAGTCTAGTAGCATATCCTTCCGCACCTCAATTTTTTTTATCCATAATTTGAGGCAGAATCCCTCTAAACCTTCTTGTCATGAGTAAGAAGCCATAGGTTCTTTCAATAAATTTATTAATTTATTAGATTCCATTTTAATACTCATCTCGAGTCTCGGAACCCAAAATGATTTTATACCTCACCTAAGAAAATTTCATCATTGTGGAATCAACATATGGGTTGAAATCTAAATCATAAAATCTATTCAATATATATCTCTACTTGAACCCCTATTAATAATTTAATATTTAATTAATTAAATATTAAATATTCTACCAAAATCTAAAAAGCATGGAATTCCACCAAACTCCTATCCTAGAGTAAATTACCTATTTTGTGACCAAAATATTGGTCAAAAAAATTATCTGAGATCATCTACATGGGTAAAATTACTATTTCACACATTATGAGATTCCAAAACAAAAAATTAAAATTTCTGATCAAATTTAAAATTTGAAGAAAAAAAGGACTTTATAACCTCCTGACCACAAATCTTCTTCTCCCAAGAAGCCTTAGTGGTCGTCCAATCACACATCATGACCCACCTCCATCATCAATTCATGATAAACTTATTTTATTTTAAATTAGGATGAAAACTGAGTTTCTGTCCATAACTCCAAATATATGGAAATAAACGCATCAAAAATCAAGCCACCACTTTCCACCATCAACAAAATGAAGACATTTCTTAGACATTCATATCCATCTTGAAACATTATAGAACGATCAAAAACTCATAATCATGCTCATGGTTCTCCCCTACATAAAACGTAACCTACCATGGATGATTATATTCCACGGTACTCCCCACTATTTGAGTCGCCTATCAAAACATATCATCAGTAGTCCACCAACATACCAGATGTGGTTCCCACTACATCATTGACCATACCCACACACGGGTCACATCACCATTACTAATATGATACTCCCATGCAAAAATTGTATCATTATTATCACCTGAAAACAACAAAAAAACTCCACAATACATGTTCCAAAAACTATTGAACCTTAATATAGGATTTGGTCATATTTATCTCACCTAAATGATAAAACAAAACATAAACTATTATCCATCACTAAAATATGATAATGACACCCATGGTATTTTCACACATCAGATACAAAATGTAAACCTCACTCACAGACAACTGATGTTTCACTCCCACCATATGGATTCATGTACACATCTCCATGAGCACAACCTCTAAGGAATCCCTTTAACAAATCAAAATTTAAATTTATATAGCATGATGCATATTTTATTCCCTATCATTATACTCAGGACAATGTTAAGATATTGAGAATGATATTCTCTAGACTAGGAGTAAACTAATATTTCATCAATGAATACCACAAAAAACTTATCCATTCTAGGAATATCAAAATTCTATCCTGAAGGCCTTGGTTCACCATGACTACAAACCTCTCATCACACCCCAACAATTCTCAGCCTACAATCAGCTTTATTCTCAACTCAAACATCCCATGTGTATGCTTCTATAGTACCCAATCATCAATCCAAACATCATAGAGAGTCGCCGAATTTTTCTTCCTCCAATATCCATCAATACTTAATCGTTTCACACACTTGTGTAATAAAAATAAAAAACCTAATTTCAACTCTAACTAGTTGCATCCCTCAAAATTTAGTCTCACATGCCCTATCCAAAAAACCTCAAGCACCATGTGGGATCATAATACATCTCATAACTATCAGGAAAAACATGAATTCACAGTCATTACGTAGGCTAGGCACCAGAACAAACCTTCCCCTCCAAAAACAAACCAAAATTCCAAATAAAAATCATACAAGTGATCCTTCTAAAAAATGGAATCCAATATTCTTACACCCAATACTAGGTTTCACCCTTTATGCACCATTTTCAAAACTCTCAAAACATCCACCTATACCTCACATGCCCAAAGGAAAACATAAATTATATGAACTATCTCAAGGGTATCCGTTGAAATTCATATATCACTAACTCCCTAAACTGTAGACACATCAAGAAGGTCACTATCCTCTCCCACCCAGCCCCACTCGTTATGTGTCACAACAAGTCACTAGGTCAATCATCCTAGATCCAAACCATCACATAGAATATCAAAACACATGGTGCATCAAAAAAGCTCCCATATAAATTCTACCTAACATCTTCATGTCAAAACCCACATATTTTGGGTCTCACATTGAAAGACATACCTCACCAAAATAACCACCCACAATTATGCTACATATCCTCTATGAGAATCTGCACATCAGACTGTGTCGTAGATGACTAGAAAATATAACAAACCTCGAACAAAAAAACCCCCCAGAATGGTCCAATGATTATATATCCATACCATACTGACCCACCATGGTCACTACACCTACTATGCATGAGGACCCCATCATATCCTTTGGAACATTCCAATCTCTACGTCTACAAAACCCAAAATAGTAAAACAAGAAAGTAACTCCTCTGATACAACTTCATAATTTCCTAGCCCAAATTCCACTAAATCAGTTCCCTAGGCTGGTTCACTATTAGACCTCGATCATGCCTCCTCATACACTAGAGGTTATCGACTAGAAGAGGAGGTATAAGTTTGTAATGTGACAAGAATATACCCCCATATTAGAGTTTTTAACTATAAGTAAATCATTAAACATCACACACATCATAGTAAGTAGAATGAATAAATTAACTAAAATAGAATAATGTTGTAACAAATAAACATATAGTAAAGTCTTAAAAATACATGCATTTTAATAATAATGATTTCACCTTTGGACGATTATATATGCAAAATAAACAATGGTTTAGTAAATATATCGGGATATACTACCAACTCTGAGCCATATCACACACCCGGTCTCTAGTAACCTATCAAGCTTCTTCAGTCTAATTTTCAAACTCCACAGGATAAACCAAATCAATCATTTAACCCTATAACTTTTCCCTATCCATCTAGCATCTATTATCAACCTGAATGAAAACATAGGATCTACATGAACACTAAGGATCACATAAATGGGGTGAGAAATACATATACATAATCCAGCCCCAATGATAAACCTATAACCTACTACCGTAAATGTATTCTAATGAAATATATTTATCATATCAAAAACATAACAGAAAAAAATAAAAATAAAACTATTATCGATCCTTAGGTCCATGACCTTGATCAATCATAACATATTTAACCAATATTAGTGTGTCTATTAGAAATTATCAATGTACATGAATACCAAATAACATGTAGGTTACACAACCATGGATTCTTTAAGAAAACCTCGCAATTTTAATCGGTATCCCTTACTCAATACCAATATTCCATAGTCTCAGGTTCCCATTCCATTCTAAAACACTACCAAAACCTAGATCATCAGTCCAACCTCTATACCACGTACAAAAAATGATCAAAACTAGAGTATCCTTCCAAAAACTAACTATAAATAAACATATGGTAGTTTCAAATACATCAATATAGAACTATTTCAAAAGGAGAAGCATTAGTCCAACATCTTCTTCCATATGGCATGCCATCATTGCCCATAAAATCAGTATGGGACTTAGAACTTGGAGTATAATATCAGTGTCTAGACACATGGTATAAAAATTACTCTTAATAGTATACTACACATTCCATAATCCTCTATCCGGAATCTCAAACATATATGTGGAATTCCATGTCCACTATACCCAAAAATATCCATCAATGTTCTGGGAACCTTGGTCCAGCACTCAAAACAAAAACAAAACTATCAATTTTGATATGCTGCTTCATTTCCAAAATCATATCTCTTTAGAGTGGAGTATCATGTCCAATATACCCAACCAAAGAAGTAGATCATCGGGTTTGACATCTGGAACCACGCATGGGTAACATCATATTTAACTCTATCAACCTCAGATGTGGAGCATCATGTTGGACATCTAGAACCTTGTCTGTGGATCATCTTGTTAAACACCTATACCATATATGTGGATCATCAATTTTTGAACTCTCCGTGATGGAATCCCATTTCATTAAACTAAGCTCTAAAACATGGATGCCTAACCAGATCATAACATTCCTGCAAGTTTAAACCAAGTATCAACCTGAACAAACAAGAGGAAGCAGATTAAGGGTCGGCTAAACAACCATTCTTATCATCAACATGTAATCCCCATCAGTGGATTTATATATTCAGGTCCTCTATATTTTTGAGATTTTTTGAAATGATTTTTTCAAAAAACAATATTTTCAAAAAAAAATGTTACATGAAACACCGTGTTTAGAATCCATTACATGCAATGTCAGGTTTTAACAAAACCTGACATACTGTTAAAGTTTTATTATTTAGTATGATAGTTATTACATAGTTGTTTAAATGGTGTGTGTGAATATAATTATCTAATTATGAAAATGTATGGTTTAAAAAAATATATATAAGGAATTATTGTCTAACCAATTAATTAGAAAAGGAATTAAAAACTATTTGAAAATAAAGGAAATATTTTTCTAAAAAAATATTTTTAAGCTTAGAAATTATTTATACCTTAATAAATTTAAAAAATAAACTTTAGTGAATCATTTTAATAAAATTTATATATTAAATATTCCATAATATGTTTAATATTAATATTATGTGTTTTCTAGGTATGAGATAAGAATAAATCCAATTTTATTCTTAAAAACAAGATTTTTTTTAAAAACAGTTTTATCACATTTTGTGAACTTTTTTTTAATTAAATTTAAACCCATTTAGAAAATTAATTTGAAAAAAAATTAAAATACAAATAAAAATTATCATAGTGTTAATTTTTGGGATTTTTTTGAAAAGATAAATTTTTCGATGAATAATAAAAAATAATGGCTTTTATTGACAACTATCTTTTAGTTTAAAATATTATATTGTTAACTTCTATTTAATAATGGGTATAAAATTAATATAAGTTCAATTTTATAGTTATTAATACAATTTATTTCACTGTAATCAACTTAATATTGAATTTTTATATTATAACCTTATCTACTTATGAAAAATTTCTCTTTCAAAACCTGCATTATCGTTACATCAGTGGGAATAATTTTAAATTAAATTTCTCCACTTCTGTGACTTGTATTTTAAAAAATGGATTAAAAATATTTTTAATAAAAATATTATATACTATATAATAATTTAAACATAATTTTTGACAATAATGAATATTAAAAATATTAAAAAAAAATTTACCACTATTAAGGTGAAAATGGGTTTACCGGGCGTTAAACTAAAAAGATAATGGCTAAAAATTACTCAAATCCCATAAAAACCCATTTAATGGCCATATTTAGAACCTATAAAAACTAAAGTTCTATAATGAACCATTTTGGATCCTTTTTCATTATTAAAATGTTGGTACACCTTTTTCTTTTTAAAAATTATAAGTATGCCATTCAACTCGCATATAAAAGGCAATATCCTATGCACATCTATTAACACATAAAACTTATTTTGGTTTATCCTATACCTATGAAAATAAATTACTTAATTCCCTAATTTCATCACAGAATCCATATTTGGGTTAGGAATTATTCCAATGAATTCTTTAGCTATCAACCTAAAGAGGCTCTCCAAAGAAGAGGTAAATTCTTAAACATGCATTTTCATTTTATATCTTATTCCAAGTCATTAAAATATTCATATGTTATTATGATATAAAATAAAAATTATATAAAATATATTCAGGTGTTATGATTTTAATTTAACAACCTCTATCTATATCCACTTTAACTAAATGGCATATGAAATCATCATTCGTGAGTACAATAGACTACCGCCTAACGATCAAATGTTATTCGTTTTCCATCACCACCTATAACGACTAAATAAAAGGATATATTAAATGTTCATATATGATATATATTATATTATTATATTTATTTAATTATTATATCACATATATCTCCTTACTTTCCATCCCTTGGGAATGTGATAACGTTGCTCGTGTGTACGAGAGACTACCACAACAAGAAACGACGTGATTCATTCATGATTTAAATAGAAGTTAATGATGATGGAACTTATTTAAATATGTGATATATATGAAATAAAAGTTATTTTGGATTGATAATATATTATTTACATTTGTTACTTTCATTCCATTGATAAAATGGAAACAGCGTTCATGCGTATGTATGGCCTACCGTCTCTAGGAACAATGTATTTCATTTTCTCTCTCTAACTTTAATGGATTAATATAAATAAATATATATTGAATAAATATTATATTTATATAATGAAAAAAATTACGGTGATAATTTAACCACGATAAAAGTAATAGGATCCAAAATAAGGAATCAAAGTATACACAAAAAAGCAGTTTTTACTCGAAATGTAATTTTTAACATGGAATTCTTAATAAACGGATAATAAAAAGTCTTATGTAAATAATATATGGTATTATATATATATGTAATTATGGTTCTATAATATATTTATAATAGAATAATATTTATTATACATGAGGTTATAACATGTACAAAGTAAGTGGAGACATAAGGTAATGGATTTCCGTCTCACGTTTTACTTCTTTGAGGCACATAACAAATTCACGACCCATTTATTTTATGAGTTGTATATATTGTTCATGAATTTATTTTAATAAAATTATACTTAAAATTATTTGGACTTAAATATAAATTTTAGGATAACTCTTTAATGGGGATTATTGTTTAAAAATTACCAAAGCGGTAAGGTGTTTTTGTCAAAATTTCCTTCATTAAGATATATGTTATGTTCTAAGACTATCTTCTTTTATGAGTTGTATATAAAGACCCATTTTTATTTACAATATTGAATTTATTTATAATAATTATATTTTATATTTCATTTAATGTTATTCTTTCATTTGTTCTTGTGGTTCAATGTTACCATAGTGTTAAAGGTTTTTTTGGTACAATCTCATTGTTTATCTGAATTTTTTATGATTTTATTTCTGTTGATTTAATATTATTATCCATATCCCAAGAACTTCATGAATTTTATTATCCTATGGTTATTCCATGATAATACAATTTTTCCCTTTATTTTCTTCTCTTTTTTTACTTAAGAGTTATATTTTGTTAATAAGAATAATATTTCTTTCTTTCTTCGGTCAAAATCTATTTTTCTTCAAAAAAATATTTTTTCTACAAAAAATTTCATAATTTTTTTTTAATTATTAAAATTATTTATTAAATATATTTTCAACCATTTATTATATTTTTATGATGTATTTTAAAATCAATCATCATGTTGTTTTAAAAAAAACAAGTCCAATTTGGCATTTACCAAAAATGTGAAAGGAATAACTGTTTTAACATTTTTAGCATCAATGTAATTTAATAAAATTATTAAAATTATTTTATTTAAATTTTCATTTATAATTTTTCAATGTTTTCAATGAAAAATGATATTGAAATTTGTTTTATGTTTTAAAAACTATTTTTCAAATTCTAAATGGTATTTTCATCAATAAATCTTTTAAATAAATTTTAAATCTTCCATGATACATTTTAAAAAGGTTATTTTAAAAGAAAATGAATTATAAATTATTTTATAATGATTTAGTTTTAAAAATTTATTTAAAAAGAAAAGTTATTTTACTTAAGAAATCTTCCAAGTGATCATTCAAAATCATTTTCAATCTAAGATGACATCCTTTTATGTTACTTAATCTTAATAAAGATATTATACAAGGATACTATTCGTATTATTTCATTTGATGGTTTATGTTTATGATGACTATATATATATGAAATCATTTTTTCTTCCATGGGTTATACGTGATAAAATTATTATGAAACCCTCTTCTTTTTTCATGAGTTATTCTTTGATGAAATGATGAAATTATTATGATATTTTTTTATTTTTCACATGTTTTTTGGTGATAAAATATTTATAAAAACCATTTATATTCATGTGTTCTAATATTATGAATGTTTTAGGATCTCATGGAATAGAAATGTATGATTTTAATTATGTGATAGTGGTTATATTATAACCAAGGATGGTGTTTATGTTATAACCAAGGATAGTGGTTATGTTTTTACAAAGAGGGTTGGGACCTATATCTCCCTATAACGCATTGGGTACATATTGATATCCCATGAGATAAAAAGTGATGGAATGGTGAGTGATCCTCATTCAGTAATGGAATTTTTCCACAATGATAGTCTTACGTGTGCATCTTGACTACTGTGATGGTTTGGGGAGTGAACTCATTCTACAATGATAGTATTTGAAATTGGACTTTAACTTATATGGAAATTATATTCTATTCTTAATATTTCCCACTAATATATGTATTATGCTGATTTTATGTTCTCGAGGTTCATGTTCTTTGATTCTATTATGATTTACGTCTTATGAACTATTATGATTTATAACATTACCCAATTTTATGTTCTGTGATATGCAAGGTATGATTTCCAAATGTTATTATAATGTTTTCATACCATTATGATCATGATATGTTGATATGTCCCTTGTTTACTCTTAAAAAGCATCTAAACTCCTATTTTCTTAGGTTTCATTTCCATATGTTATGATGAGATGTATTATGTATGATATGTATGAGAAGGGTACTAGTTATGAATGACATAGTGGAAGATAGTGTAGCACACCTATGGACCAGTTTTTTTGTCCAAGTTTCCAAAGGCACAATACCTAAACAATTATAGAATGTATTGTAATGTTTTTAATGGATATTCAACTTTTAATATGTAATATTTATATATGAGATTTTTTTGTTTCTACAGTTGGTATCATAGAAAGGATTAGTTAACCTTTCGAAACAAGGATGAGAAAACATTAGTGAGATCCATAAGGATATTTCAAAGGATATTTCTAGGGGTATGTCTACATATTATTATAAAGATGAGTCAAAGTATTTGAAAATATCCTAGAATTTTGGTAAAGGGTAGGGTGAGTGGTTTCCAATAAATTAAATGTCTATATAGATACTACAAGTGGATGTGGCTCTATAATAGAGGTACCTAGTGGTAATAACTCTGAAAATGGAACATTGATGTGGACCCAATCATCACCTAGTGAATCAAAATGGGACATGATGCACACAAGGTTTGGTACTCCTAGGGGATATGATTTATGAATTCACAAACTCTTTACAAACAATCATGAAGGATTTGAAAAATGAACTAGGTTAAACAAAAGGTTTCATATATTGAAAATAATTTTTTGATATTTAGTCCTCAATATAAGTTATTTTTCACGATTATATGGGTTCCTACTATGATTATTGTTTCTTATACATTGTGTTTTGGTTTTACTCAACGATATGAACTAAAATAAACTGAGTTAATGTTGAATGTGATAGAAACTTTGTTGATGAGAAACCAAATTTTTGGATGACTAATGTGAAGGATATTTTAATTATGAGTAATAATTTATCACGATATATGATTAAAAAATATCACCTCAACCAACTCTCAGACTCACCAAAGAATAAAATAATATAGTTCACCGAGATCTCATGTGGTGGAGACCATAGAGAAAGTATGATTTAGAATCCTATATGTTGAGAATGTGGGAAGAAGAACTTAAGGGAGTGTATCAAAGGAAATAAAATATGTTTTATGCATGTAGAATAAGGGAATGAAATAATTATTTTCTGAGGAAAAATGAAAATTTTTGTTAATTCAATGAATGAGAATAATGGGCACTATACAAGTGGAATGAATGGGAATTTTAAAAATTGATGTCATAGGGGGGAAAGATCATGAAGAGATTCAAAAAGGTTGTATACTTAATGGTAATACTAATAATGATGAATATATTACAAATTATATAAAGGCATGTGTTTTTATAATAGTACAGCTTATGTTAAACAAAAGAAGAATGATTAAATTGAGGTTAATTAATGTTAATACATTATCCATAATTCCTATTATAGTAAAGAGGTATTGAGGAGTAATATGATGAATCCGAGTAATTTTTTTAAAAATGAAGTGGTATGATTGAAATGTTTATATATTATAAGTAAATAATTATGTTATATGAATAATGAAATCTAGAATTATTATTCAGTATAATTTTTTTGTTAAGTATTTACAATAATATGTTTAATTGTATCGATGACATAGAAAAGTGATTTAATATAAAATACATGACTAAGGGAAGATAACCCTTAATATGTTCATAATGATGAAATAATAATGTTGGGATAATGATATTATGTATATGAATAAATAAAATTGTATATTATTGAGGAACATGAAACTTATTATTGATTTTTTGAAAAACATGTCTCTTTTATCATCGATGGTGTTTACATAAATATGGTATTTATATAATATATTGAATAATATGTGGTTTTATTCATGAAATGAGGAATCAAGAATATTTTCATTTTGGTTTTATCTTAATTATGGTTATTAACATGTTTAAGGTGAATTTATGACTATGGTATTCACCCATTTGGTATGTGATTATTAAGATCAACATATTTATATTTAGCATGATGCCCATTCCCCAAAATCTTGAAGTGGGTACATTAATTTTTTATATTGGAATAATTAAAAGGAATAAAATTTTGAAGGACCAAATACTTTAAGAGATTTGGAAAACCATCTTGTATGTATGATACTCATAATACATTGGGAAATGAAAATAAATCATAAAATAAGTAAAATATCAACATACATGAAACTCATTCAATGGATTCCTCTTCATAACCTGGGGAATGGAAATATAAAAAGGGTTAGATCAAATTCCTAGTATGGGTAAGTACAATAGAATAAATAATTAATCAATAAGGATAATAAACATATAATAGTAAATAACTAAGAATAAATTCCACTCAAATAACTAGATAAAGAATAATTAAAATGGACTGCTAAATAACATAAACACATTCCATTTTATCAATAAAATTAGAATGAAATGAATTCATAGACATTATCAATGAAAATATCAGGGATAATAATAACAATAAATAAAATATATCTATTGGAAATTAATAATTATTTTACCTCTTATATGACATGAAATCCTATACCAACAAGACCTTTCATCAGAATGTTTAAAACTATAGGTAGAAACCCATTTAATTTGGCCAATTGATTTGTCTCATGAGAACATGTAACTTCATCAAAGGTCTATATAAAGTCTAGGACCCACTCATCACTCCCAATCCTACTCATTCATCATATCAAGTAATTTGTTAATAAATAATATGTCTTATCACATATCCATATAGAATAAAGAATACAGATTTATCAATATTTCCTTATATAATTAAATAACTATCTAATTAAGCATCATATGTAACACATTTTAGGAAATAATAATATCCATCGCCCAATAATGTGTATATTCAATGAAATTTCCAATTAAAAATAATTATAATAAATTTATTTTTCCATAAAAACATATCAATTAGAAAAGAAAGTGAGACTGCAATGATAAATTTTACCACTTGGAAATTTTGAAGTTAAACCCCTTGGGTGATATAATTAAAAGTGAAACATAAAATACCATGAATTATGAGTGAATAAAGATATTAAATGAAAAATGGGTATTATATAACCCTTATTAAGGTTAATTGGTTCATAAAAACAAATAAGTCTAAATGGAATGTGAATTGAGACAAAATCCCATGCATTATGCTTCCTTTTTGGTTGAACGCTCATTAACCTATTGTATAATTGTTTTAAAAAAATATTACCTTAAAATATAACCATATTAATATCTATGGTATCTTATATATTCTTTTTACAACATATTATATCCCATTCATTGATAATCATTTATAATTTTCATCATTTTGGGTATTAATTTCCATTTTTTAGTATATTTTGACTTGTTATTTTTGTTCCTATTAATTTGATCATGATTCAAGCATCTCTGTAATGTAAACCGTGATTTAGAAATCATATATATTCAGTAAATATGTATTTATAGTGTTATATGAAATTTGGATATAAGAAATGAAATGCGCAGTTCATAGAGATAGTATGTTGTACATACACAAGAACGTTACTTTCATTTCTTTATCGTATTTAAAAAAGTATGAAACATATATGTATAAGTATGAATATATTATAATTAAAATATCATATTTATCTTATATATGTCACATATTTTTATTAAAACTATCCATAATACATTTCATGTACAGTATGAACGAATCACATTGCTTTGACGAGGTGGTAGTCCATACATCCATAAACGATGTTATCGTATTCCCACAAAATGGAAAGAATAAAGGTATGAGTTATATAAAAATTATAGAAGCATAAAGACATATTAAAAATCCTATATATCATATATAAACTATAAATACTTAATTATTCAAACCTTTAAAGGTGGTAATGGAAGAATGAATGGCATTGGTTCAAGATGTGGTAGTCTACCTTACACATGAACGGCTATTGTGTATTTCATTTGATGGATGTGTCTGAAAGTGTAGGAAAAAATATTATAATAACAATTATCATTATATTGATGATATATATTTTATTATATAATAATTATATAAAAATAACTTAATGGATGGATAATTGAATGAAACAAAAGTGATCGTTGAAGGACGTTACCTCTTATCCGGGTAACTCATTTTGGTTTATAACGAAATACATAATTAGTTATATTTATACCTTAAGTTAGGATTATATGAGGAGGGGTTTTTTTGGAGTTTATTTTCTCATGTTTTTAATGATACAAAGTTCTTGAGAGGTGTGAATAAATTGGAGGGTGAGTGCCTTTTTATAGTGGAAGGAGTGGCATTCTTATAAATATAAAAAGGTAAAATCTATTCAGAGGTCTCACTTAAATCATGAAACTCCAATAATAAATAATATTATTTAAAATGGGAGATATGGTATAAATATGGCCATAAAATAAGTTTTGGACATGTTTTTGGGTCATTTTGTCCATTCCTTATAAGGTTTAGTACCTTGTTAAACTAGTTTTCCACCTAATCACTATAATTAATTTTAATTTATTTTGTCAAATATTTTGCTCAAAAAACTAAGTTGAACTTATTATACATTATAAATTATGATTATTCAAATTTTTTAATATGTTTTTACAAATTAAAATCATATAACTTACATAAATAAATTTAAAATTATTCTAATAGATGGGATGAGAAAGCGTTTTTTAAGTAAAATTGTTCAAAAGTTTGAGATGTAAAGACCTGGATTTTTCATGTTATTTTTTTAGTTATATGGAATTATTGAGAGTCTTGGAAAATTTACGGCATGTGTTTCCGAGGCCTGATGTTCCCAGAATAAATTTCTGAACTTTTTTTAAGGCACCTTCAGTAAACGCATGAGAGGCATTTTCTAACATTTGAACAGGTACTCAGATTAAAAATATAAAGACACCATTGGATCCGCAGTGCTAGGATTTTCTTAAGGGAGACTTTACTTTGACCATAGTAGGTCTGGAAAAAAAAAATTAGTTTTGGGACTTTTTAAAAATCAATAAATTAAATAACTTTGTTATTTTATTATCATTCCTTTCCTCCAAAAGACAAGACGCAACGTGATACCAATGATGTGTGAAGCCAATAATTGGCTTAACCCATCAAACTTAAGTAACGGCGTTGTTAGGGAATTAGGAAGGTTCAAAATTAATGGGCCCCCATTAATTCCCAACTTAGTTACTTACCCTCCTCCTCTCATATTTATATGGAGCTTGGGTTGGGGTGTCGGCACAGCATCTCCGAGCAACGAAGTGCATGTAAAGCGAAGAGATGCCAAACCCTAGGAGGAAGAAGCCAGTTCCAGTGGGAGGTGACGAGCGACATCAAAACCCTGAACCATAGATCGATGATCCAGTGACATCATTGGAGGCTAGTTGTGGAGGATGGAGAACACCGACCCCCTTCCTCAAGCACGGAGGCTCTCCCACAACCTCAGGAAGAGGTTTGATACTAGTTTAAATTCAAGTGAATTTCTTGAACCCTTTAATCCTCCCACATGATTACGAGCTAAAGTGGAGGGCTCGGGCCTAACAAACCCTACCCTAAACCTCCTCTACATTAGTAACCTTGCGGACTCCATGGAAGACTTTCGGCACGGCGGAACCAACCGGCTACGAAGGAGGCAGCGTGCCGACGCACGCCGCAAGTGGAGGTCGCGACCCTAAGCGGCGACGGTCATCGGAACGGCCGACACTAGCCGGCTGCGGAGGAGGAACGGAGCACTGTTGCATACCACCAGTGATAAAAGGGGATGCAGCTCGTCATCCATTATAGTTGGAGGAGGCAGCCAACACATTGGTCGGCCGCTGAAGTGGAGGCAGCGCGACCAGTGCGCCGTCGGCGAGCAGGGAGGCGGCTTGACCAGCATGAAGCCAACGAGCATAGGGACACTGCCAAATCTACAACGGAGGAATAATACACACCTCTGTTGAGTTCCACAGTGACTGGACGGCACCCATGTGTCACCACCTTTTCAAAAAATCACACGGATTCTGGGTCTTTCGGAATACCGGGGGCTTTCACCCACCTTTGCCTGCTCGAGCGGAGAGCAGGATACACCACCTGCGGGCCTCGCTTCATGCAGTCGGTCCACCTACCCAGTGGGATTCCTACCCACTGGGATGAACTCCTGGATGACCTCACGCCCCATTTGATCTATTCCCCCTTGAGGGCCTCCCCCTTTCAGTCCAAGATGCCCTTGCAGGATTCCCTATACGGGCCAGGCCCCCCCTTACGGGCCGCTGCTTTGCAGGCCGCCCTTGTGGACTGCCCTTTGTCAGCCACCCCCTTACTAGTCGGGTCACCCCTTTGCGGGCCAGGCTGGTCCTTAGACTAGTGGGAGGATCCCGTCATGGCCCAGCCCAGACTGGGTTGCACCGGGTTGGTCTGACCAAGTCGGACTGGACCTGGGCCCTACTGAATCCAAAAACACTTACAGGGTCATATCTTGATAACCATACATCTATTTGACAAATTGTCTATGGTTCTAGGGTCCTTGGATCAAGATAGTCCGTTTGGTATACTCCACTTGAGTTTTTGAGAATGTTGGATTATGGTTGGGTTGGATCGAACCAGAATCCAACCGAACCCTTGGAACTAAAACACCTATAACTCACAGACGAGGCATCCGATTAACGCACCGTCTATCATGTTGGAACACTTAAAACATGGTGGCCTTTTTTATTACTCTTTAGTGGATCTTAGTGGGGGTCTAGTTACGACCGATATCTCTAGAGGAATATTCTACGGAACTCAAGCGGACCGAGTGTGAGGAATCATGTAACCGGTTGTAACGTGAATAAAGAAAATTGATCCTTTGTGGGTTTGTATCTATCAATCTTGTGTGGGTCAGAAACTATCGATCCTATGTGGGTCATCTTATATAGATCATGTGTGGGTCAAAGCTCATCAATAATGTGTGGGTCAACGCATACCGATCCTGTGTGGGTTAGATCCTATGTGGTTCAGTGGGGGTTAGTTACCTATCGATCCTGTGTGGGTCAGAAGCAGTGTTACTTAACATAATAATATGATCTATCATTCGTCTAATCATACATACTTATGTACTTAATTTAAACTTGATGTGAGATGAGTCTTCTACCATCATGGGTTTATCTTCATTGTGTTACCTGTGTGGTACTTCTGTCTTCTTGGGGTTACCTTTGTGGTACTTATACCTTCATGGTGTTGTCTTCATGGTGTTACCAGTGTTGTACATCTACCTTCATGGTGTTGTCTTCATGGTGTTACCTGTGTGGTACTTCTACCATCATTGTGTTACCTATTTGGTATTCTTCCCTCATGTATGATATGATTATGTCATGATAACTTAGGTATATGTATGGGCACATACTTAAGTATAGTTGATGTCTATTTCTTCATGCTTTGAGATTCAGGTTTTTCTTTGTGGTATTTCATTTGTGGAACTTAAGTAGACCGATGGGGTCATAGGGTCCCTACTAAGTATCATTATACTCATCCATTCAGGGGATATGCTTACACCTTGTTGTGTATTATGTAGATGACAGACATCGTTGATCGAGGATGAGGGAGCCAGGACGGGACGGTACTCAGAGGTGGACTATTTGGCATGATGTGACATAAGGACTACTAATTGTGTGTTATAACTACCCTTCAGGTAGGATCCTTGGTAGAAGATCCAGGATATGTTTTCCCCTTTTCATTTGTATCAAACTTTTCAGTTGTACTTGTACATTTACAGTTGGGATTATATTCTGGACCCTTTTACTTTTAGCACTCTTTTTACTACAGCATTTTACTTAGTGGTTTTTTCATATTGTGTTCTTGGACTATGTGTTTTTATAGGATAAAAGGAAATGCCTTCCCATTTTAGGGAAGTTCCATTCTGGATCTAGTCGTCATCCCCTAGACTATGCAAGGCGGGCTTGGGGTAGTCACGTCACAGGCCCCGAGGGACGAGTAGTGACAAAGTGGTATCAGATGAGTCGGTTCTACTGAAGAACTTTGACTCTGATCCTTTATATGTGGAAATAATGTTATGTTTTATGAGTGTGTTTTTCAGTATGGGGAATCAATTGTTGGTGTGGAATCTGATATATCCATTCACCAGGACCCTGATTTCTGATTTCCGACTCAGCGCACGAAAACACTGATTGCGTGTGTTTTTAAAAGTTTTTCTTATGATCTCTTGAGTCAACTAACCAGGTATAACTTATTGAAAGGGTGACACCAGACTTTTTCCAGTATGTCTCCTTGTAGAAACCCATCTAGGATTCCTGAGAGAGTATATAATGACGTCCCACCGAGTGACAAGGCCCCGATTCAGGGCCCTCTTACTTGGTTGCCACCTTTAGGTAGTGTGTCGTCTATATCACTGCTCATTGTCCAACAGTTACAACTGGTAGTACTGGTAGAGGACACATGTAGGATTGGTGATTTACATGTGTTTCAGTATCAGATACTCATCAAGTTCTGATGAAAGACCGACTCACGGGCATCTATGGAATGTCTTGAGGAGGTGTCCGGGTTTCTATCTATCCCGGGAACCATTCCATTAGATGGTGGTCCTGGTAGAGATCCTTATATGTGGCTCAGTAGGACGATTACATGCTTTAGGTTACCTTGATATTGTGATGTGTAAGTAATAGGGATAGATGAATCTACAGGGCAGAAGATGTGGAAGATGAGCTAGGAGAGAATCAAGAGGTGTTACACATTTTGATATGTTACAACCACAACCCCAATGTGATTCCCGCCATGCTCAGGGATCTAGAGGGCAGGGGATTGGAGTTTCTGCATGTGGTCAAGTAGTGTGACCAAAGGGATCCAGTAATGATTAGGGGTATGGTCTGTGTCTACAACTAGATTCTATATTAATAGTCATAGGAACTAATCACTCCTTCTATCCATGAATCTTGTTCAAGACCTAGAGTTTCTAGTTTAACCGTTGAGTTGAATCTTACGTTTGGAGATACCTTTAGGAGGAGACTTCATAATCACACTTATTCTGATGGTGTGATCTAACCCTTGAGGTGAGAGTTTCAGTCGGAGGCACATGGTGGTGGCATTGAGGCCTTGCAACGTTAGTTTTGGTATGGACTAGACATCCACGGTTCATACTCAGATTGACTATATTAGGAAAAAAATTTGTGGTTTATCCACAATTTTGGAATGGGGTTTTCCTTGGTCGGTGAAAAAGGAAACCTAGACAGCACAGGATAAACTCATGAATAAGAGGGTGCAGCCGATCACTCTTGAGTCGACCAACCTTTCCCTCGTGGAAACTGGTTTTTTGGGTTTTCAGTTCCCAATAGAAGGGGAAGAGTGTGGGGACATCTTTTCAAAGGATTTTTCTAAGATTACCTCTTTGAATGTAGAGGGACTTATTCTTTGTATGGGTACTACCAGAGTTTTGAACCAGACTTCTCTAGGGTAGCATAATCCTTGATAGAATTGACGAAGAAGGAGGAGCCTTCCTTGTGGACCAAGAAGTGTCAGCAGAGCTTTCAGGAGCTGAAACAGTGATGATGGCTAGAGTTCATCCAGGACTATGACCTTGAGATAGTATATACTCTTGGGAAGCAGAACATCGTAGTAGACACAGTTAGTAGGAGGTCTGGTCTACAGCTTCTGAGTGAGGCGTTATAGTATCTAGTCACGTTGTGGATACCATTCATGCATAAAGATGGAGATGCTTACCTCTAGTCTATGACTGTCACTCCCCCAATTCATCAGCAAATTCAGGAGATACATCATCGGATGTTGACTACAAAGCCTGACTTGCTCAAATATCCTCAGTACGGTCTCCTGAATTATTTTCTAAAGGTATAGATCGCGTTATCCTCTTCAGACGATGCACCGTAGTGCTAGTGACACTTTGGGAGGAGGTGTTAAGGGAGATCCATACATCCCCTTTAACGATACATCTTGTAGTGGCGAAGATGTACCAAGACCTCCAGTGTTAGTACTGGTGGCTAGGGATGAAGGAGGCCATTGTAGTTTGAGTAGGGAGACCATGTCTTCTTGTGAATATCACCTCGATGAGGTTTATAGAGATTCAACTGAGGCAGTAAGTTTTCACCGAGTTTTATCGGACCATTTCAGATACTTCAGAAGATTGGAGTGGGAGAATGAGGCTTGGTACATCCATGATAGTTGGAAAGGGTGCAAAATGTCTTCCATGTATCCCAACTGATGAGATACGTACACAACCCATCTCACAACATTTACCAAAGAGAGATGGAATTTGATGATGGGGAGACATTTATGGAGGTTCCAGTAGAGAT
Organism: Viscum album; assembly: GCA_963277665.1. Classification (NCBI taxonomy): domain Eukaryota; kingdom Viridiplantae; phylum Streptophyta; class Magnoliopsida; order Santalales; family Viscaceae; genus Viscum; species Viscum album. The sequence continues at coordinate 808,818,779 of OY728122.1, read as the reverse complement.
TGAGGATCGATAGGAGCGAGTCCTTTGTGGGAGTTCGATACCTCTATTGCGCATTCATTGGAAGCATGGGAACCTCTAGGATAGCACATGGGAGTGGGAGGCTCATATTCATGCTCATTACCCCCATTTGTTTTCTTAGTCTATGTTGTTGATTTTTTGGATAGAAAGACCAATGGTGGAGAGAATTTAAAGACCCATATTTTCCATATAATGTTTTTTACTATAAATAATTATTATGTGTCTGTGAAAATTGATGGACCATGATTCTAAGGCTTAGTGTTCTCGAAATAAATTTCTAAACATTTTTTAAGGTATGTTCATTAATCACCCGAGCGGTGTTTTTGAATTTTTGAATTGTTGCTCGGATTAAAAATATGAGGACACCGTTGAATCCGCAGAATCGGGATTCTCTTAAGGGAGACTTCACTTTGACCACAGTAGGTCTGGAGAAAAAGTTATGTTTTGAGACTTTTAAAAAATAAATAAGTTAAATAACTTTGTTATTTTATTTTCATTCATTTACAGCAATGGACAAGGGGCTACATGGGACCAGCGACGTGTCAAGCCAAAAAATGTCTTGAACCTTCAAACATAAGCAACGAAATCATTGGGGAATTATGAAGGTTTATAATTAATAAAACCCCATTAATTCCCAATGTCGTTACTTACCCTGCACCTCTCAAATATATATGGATCTTGGGAAGGGAATTTGGCATTGCTTTGGAAATCAATGATGTGCTGGTAAAGTGCAGAGATACCAAACCCTGGGAGGACGGACCCGGTTCCAGCGGGAGGTCATGTGCGACACTGAAACCCTGAACCGAAGATCGACGATTGGGCAACGTCATTGGAGGCTAGTTGCAGAGGACATCGATCACTGACCCCATTCCTCAAGTGTGGAGGCTCTCCAACAACCTCAGGTAGGGGTTTGATCCTTCTTTAAATTCAAGTGAATTTATTGAACCATTTAATCGTCTCACGTGGTTACGAGATAACGTGGAGGGCGTGGGCCTAAAGAACTTGGCCTAAACCCTCCGCTACATTTCGACCCTTGAGCCCTCCATATAAGACCGCTAGTGTGGAGACACCAACAAGCTATGAACGAGGTGACCTACCAATGCATGCCTCAAGTGGAGGTTGTATCAATAAGTTGTGGTCATCATCAAGTAGTCAGCACTGGCCAGTCATGGAGGAGGATTGGCACAACGTCACATGCCACTAGTGAGAAAAGGTGCTACAGATCGTCATCCTTGTCGGTCGAAGGAGGTGTCTGCCACATCGTTCGAACACAGAAGGGGAGGCGGCATGACCATCTCACCACTGGTGAGTAGAGGGTTGTGGCCTAAGCCGCGGCGGAGGGAGAACCCGTGCCTCCGGCGGTTCCCACGTGGCACCGCCGTTTCACAAAACCGAACTACCTCCAAGACATTCAGAATATTGGAGGGTTTCACCCCCCCCCCCCCAACCCCTTTCCATCTTGGGTAGACAGCAAGCCACGCCCCCCTGTAGGCTACGCTTCATAAGGTTGGGCCACCTGCCCAGCTGGCCACCTACAAAGTGGTCCACCTACCCAACAGGCCGCGCTCCTGGCAAGCCGAGACCCTCTTCCGGGTAACACCCCCTTGTGGGCCTCCCCCTTGTGGTCTAGTCCTCTAAATAATGGTCCAAGATGGAGCTTAGCACAGTGGGCTGAATCCACCGCGGCCCAGCCCAGACCGGGTCGGGCTGGGTTGGTCAGACCAGGTTGGAAGGGGGTCGGGCCCAACCAGACCCAAAAATACAAAAATCTATATATCTAGAGAACCAGATGTCTGTTGGACGAAACATATATGGAAATAAAATCCTTTTATTGAGACATTCCTTTTGGTATACTCCATTTGAGTTTTGGAGAAAGTTGGTGTATGGACGGGTTGGATCGAACCCGAATCCAACCTGGCCCTCAGAACTAAAACACTTATAACTCACAGACCAGGCATCTGATTGAGATGATTTTTGTCAAGTTGGAACCCTTAAAACATAGATGTCTATTGGTTTACCACTCAGTGGAGCTTAGTGGAGGTCTAGGTATGACCGATATCACGAGAGGCAGATTCTACAGAACTCGAGCGCACTGGGTGCGAGGAATCTTGTGGCATGCTGTAATTTGAAGAAAGAACATTGATCCTATATGGTTCAGCATCTATCGATCCTATGTGGGTTAGAAACAATAGATATTTTGTGGTTACACTTCTATAGAACCTGTGTGGGTCAGCACTCAGCGATCCTATGTGGGTCAGCGCATATCGATCTTCTGTGGGTTGATTCCTGTGTGGAACTATGGGGGTTAGTTACCTACTGATCTTGTGTGGTTCAGAAGTAGTGCTACTTAACAGAATAAGATGATATAGCTTTACACTAATCATATGTACTTTTGTACATAAGTTATACCTAATGTTAGTTGAGTCTTCTACCTTTGTGGTGCTATCTTCGTGTTGTTACCTATGTGGTACTTCTATCTTCGTGGTGTTACCTGTGTGATAGTACTACCTTTGCAGTGTTGTATTCATGGTGTTACCTATGTGGTACATCTATATTCTTGGTGTTACAGTGTGGTACTTCTACCATCGTGGTTTCACCATTGTGTTATTCTTCCCTCGTTTTTGAGATGAGTATGTCCTGACAACTTATGTATATAATTGGGAATATACCTAATTAGAGTTGATGTATATTTATTCGTTCGTTGAGATTGAGGTTTGGATTTGAGGTATTTACTTTGGGGAACTCTAGAAGACCTATGGGGTCTCAAGTTCCCTACTGAGTATCATTATACGCACCCCTGCATGGGTTATGCCTGCACCTTTTCGTGTCATGTGTAGACGACAGACAGCATTGATCGAGGCTGAGGGAGCCAGGACTAGATGGTACTCATAGGTGGACTATTTGGCATTACATGACCTAGGGAATACTGATCTTTAACTGTACCTACCCTTCAGGTAGGATCATTGGGGGACAATCCAAGAACTGTTTTCAGCTTTTTAGTTGAATCTTACATTTCATTTGTACTTGTACTTTTACAGTTGGGCTTGTATTCCGGCCCCTTTTACTTTCAGCACTCTTTTTACTATAGTAGTTTACATAGTGGTTTCTAATTATTTTGTTCTTGGACTATGTGTATGTACATGTAAAAAGGCAATGCTTTCCAATTTTAGGGATACGCCTTTCTGGTGCTACTCTCTAGCCCCTGGCCTATGGAAGGCGGGATTGGGGTAGTTATGGCATGGGCCCTGAGGGACAGGTCGTGACATGAGATGTTTCTCTATCCAATTTCAATGTAAAATTTATTATAATGACCTAAATTTTATTAATTTATGTATAATTTATCTAATTTTACATTAAAACCAATTTAAACTATAATTTAACCTTATAGAAAAATTAGATGAAACAGAATTTGTCAATTAAAATTCAAAATTTTCAATGTTCATTAAAAAATGAATCTTTATAGAGAAATACCAAAAATTCAACCTAAGATATTTTTTAAAATCATATTCCTAATTTTCTTCCTATTTTATTAAATAAAAATTATAAAATTTTCATAATTTAGTTTTAAAATATTTTTTCCCTTAAAAGACGGAAAAACTGTCTTTTTAAGAATAAATTTTTTTATGTGTAATATTGAGTGTGTTCCTATCTTATTCTTATAAAATCAATTTTATGGATGTATAGAATATTTTATTGAATATATAATATATATATTTCATTAATATAATTCAAAAATAGTAATTAATTTAATTTATTACAATAAAACTCCATTGTCATCATAAAGACAGTTTTTTAGAAAAACATTTTCATTGTAATCAATTGGTTTCTATATGAATTATAAATTAATTTCTAACACATAAATTCATCCATATATTTTAATTTTACTTAATAATATTCATAAACACTAATTATATAGCTAGTTATATTTTATTATATTAAAAAATAATATTTTAATAACATATTGTTGTTCGGTAAAACTCAGTCTTACATATTATGCAAGCCATCAAAGAAATTAATTGTTTCGTGTAACGAAAGATAACTTCTATGTTCTATATAAAGAAATATAATCAATATATTTCATGTAAAATAATCTTATCTTGGGGTTTTTTATAAATAAAACTATGAACAAAATTAAATTCATCCAAAAAGGAAGGTATTTTGAAGTCTTGGGGTGTTATAATCTCCTCACCTTAAATAAATTACATCCTCACAATTCATAATATATCTTAGTAATCAAGGGATTCGTATGTTAAAAAACTATTTTTTAAACCCCCACATCATAAATATGATTAATAACTCATCTTATTAATAAAATGAAAAAGTTAATGTGAAGGTTACCACAAAACTCGACTTTCGAATAGGAGAAAATTAGTTAAAATGTTGATATGGAAGAGAAATATAACTATCAAATTATGATAGAGAGTGATATAAAACATTTTAATGAGAAATATTTTGACCAGAAATTGAAAAAATAGAGGTGTGAAAAAGTTCATTTACATCATCAGTAATGATGATAATAAGAGAACATTTTTTTCAGGACCCTTTTCCTAGAGTTGAGGAATTTTTTCACTCTATTAGAATGTAAGGGTATATAATTACTTGATACATTTATATTTTATATGCATAGTATTATCGTACGGGTGTGCCTTGAACAATTTCTACTACATAAATTAGCACATGCTTCATCCTAAGTGGAATTAATACATTTACTTCTAAAACCTCATTCAAATATCAACTTAAACCATTTCAAAAATAGTTATCCTTTCCAAAAGATTTTGATCCCGCACTTTAGAAAACTTTTCAGGGTAGTTATTTTTATTCAATTTAATTCATTCATAAAAATCATCTCTTTATGCAATATCATTATCTCAACATCAAAAACATATTAGGTTCTATATTTCCTCAACCATATATTTTCCAGAAAAAATTACTTTCTATTGAATCACTTTTCTTGGTATCATTCAATATGTGATCTCAAATCCTTAATGAATTAGTACTTCTACAAAATCCATAAATATTTTATAAATCATATGATGAGAACTTAATCAATAAAATAATTTTAGAATATATTGAAAATTTCCAAATACATAAGCACATTAATCCTTTCACTTCAATTGTGTCAATAACATATGTTTTACCTAGATCCCCTAGCTTCTTAGGAGGTATATTCCCTTGACACATGGGGAATTAATTTTCATAGAGCCCCATATATTTAATGTTGTAACACAAAATAGAATTTTTTTCCTTATTACCTTTTCATTACTTTTTCTGGTCAACCTTTTCTCTATACTTATAAAAAAATCCAAATCCTTTCTAGTATTTTCTAGTGTGATTCTTTCCATAGTTATCACATGTTTGGAAATCCTTTAATCCGTTATTTTTTTTTGAATCATTCCATTTTTCATGGAATTCAGAAGAAATATAATTCTCTTATTCCCAAAAAAATCCATAAGAATTGGAAATTCTTTATGAGTATAGATAACACATAAAACTATTTCATCATATTAAATAATGGTTTGAGACACTAATTCTCATTAGATACTTTACTTAATCCCTTCAAATAAATGGTCAATCGTAAATTATATGTTTTGTATGAAAATTCAAGCCTAACTTTATAACATTGTAAAGGTGGTTCCATAATCTACAACACTATCATCCTCATTTTTATTTAAACAATTTAACTTTATCTTTATCTCATTTTATTTCTCACAGGGGATGTATTCATCAAATAATGTCTCCTTAGAAGTTCTTCATTCTATATGATCTTTTTCTTCTTCCTCCCTAGTATTTTGGATCAATAACCAATATTGATATGAATAACCATTGAGACTATACACTACCATGGTAACCTTTTCCTTTTCAACATATCCCAAATCCATAAATATCTTCTCAAAATACATAATACATTACTCAACTACCACTATATCATAAATCCTAGTAAATTATGGGAGCCTATATTTCATAACGAAATATAACATTAGATAATCACATTTTGTAATAGGTTTCTTCATATGGGAAAAGTTATGCATAAGAATTTTATTAATCTTCCCAAATATGTCCATAACTTTCTTAGTTCCAATACCATCTATATTAACTTACTCGGCAGGGAAACCCCTATAGTAGCCACAAGTATTTATACACTTCTTAATTCCATGTTCCATTTCTAAAAAATGGAATATAATATTTTATCTCATAAAAATATACAATTTTTATAATTTTAAATATGGAGTAACACTTAACATAAATTTTAATGTTTATGAATAGCTAATCTCATAATCATAAAGGTGGTCTCTTTTGGGATACCTATACTTTTAAATCATTCATAATTTTTTATAATGAAAATGAGAATCATCCTAAGTGTATCCCATAAGAGTGTCTAACCAAGCATTCAGTAAGGATTGTTTTTTGTGTATTAGGTTATGCTTTTGTTAGGCCTAACACATATTTTTAGATTTATTTCCCTTAGGTACATATTTGAAAAAACCATGTACACTTGTAGTATTCAAACAAAGATGTATTTTTTGGAAGACACACTAATATATACCTTAAAAAGGTCAAGGAAATTATTCTATAATTATCCTAAAATTCTACCTTAGTGTTATATTCCCTAATCTATAGTTTCTAAATATAGTTTCCAAGGTTTCTACTAAAATTTATTTGATACCAACTGAATGACCAAAACACGGAAGCCTGGAGCTTGTGTATTACTTTATTACATTGGCATGATTACCCTGAATCAAATATGGAAGTACTGAATAATTTGACATTTTAGGAATATTTTATTACATACATGATACCCATAATACATTGGGAATTGAAAATAAATAATAACATAATTAACATCCCAGTATCCTTGAAACTCATTCAAAGGATTCCTCTTCATAACCTTGGGAAGGGAAACATAATAATGGTGATCTCAAATTCTCAGAAAGGTTATGTACAGCAAAATAAATAATGAATCAATAAGAATAATAAACCTTTCATGGTAAATAACTAAGAATACAATCCACTCAAATAATTTGATATGGCATAATCAATATGTTACAGTAAATAACTAACACACATGCTATTTAATTAATGAACTGAGAAAGAAATGTATCTATATATTTTATCATATGAAAATTTCTTGGATAATAATAATAATTAAAATTAAAATATCTATCATATAAATTAGTAATTATTGGACTTCATGTTTAAGTAATAAGACAACCAATTCTATCAAGGCCTTTCACAAGGTGGTTTAAAACTACTCATTGTGTAACACCCTGAGATTTTATGAGAATTTTTTTTTATGTCTTATGTTATACGCAACACCAAAGCAATATTTCACAGCACACAATACGGACTTGGCTTGCATTACACGCAATCGCGACCTTCCTCGATAGCGTGTGTAGTACGCAATATCGGGTTTCACTAAACAACGATATATTATTATAGACTAGCTGTTATGAATAGTATTAAATAAATTTTGAATTTTATAACATTATTATTCATCTTACACATTTTCTAGAACATGGTATGAGAACAGAATACATTTTTCGGGTAAAATAAGTATTTTTCAAAAAATGCAGTTTTTCCACCTTTTGATGGTGCACCCACATTAAATATAGTTTTTGACATGTTTATAAGTTCAATTTGGAAAAATAAAATTCTTCTTTTGAATCAGGATATAAAACATTACTTTGGATAAATTTTTGATATTTTTCTGATAACTTTCATATTTTGATGAATAGTAAAAATACGATAATTTTTAATTAAAAACAATTTTTTTCATTGAGATAATTTATATTGTTAAATTATAATATTGAATGGTTTTAAAATATAAATAGAATATATTTTTACCATTTAATATAATGTATGTCATTATCATTAATTTCACATTGAATTCATAGGTAAAACATTTCAATCTTTGACAATGTTTTAACTTCAAAAACCCGTTTTCTTAAAAACGGGATTTATTTTAAATTAATTACTGAAACTTATATGTTTTGAATTTTGAAAAATGGATTCCATATTCGGAATCAGTGGGTCCAAATTATGTTAATAGGCTACTTTTTATTTTTGTTCATTGTGACTAGTAACTACGGTAAATTTTATTTACCATAGTTAAAGGTAAATCGGGTAATTAAGGGTCAATATAAGTTTAAAAAATTAAACTAACACCCGCCAAAATCCTATTTTATGACTAAAAGTAGACCCATATCACCTAAGGGTCGTATTATATTCATTTAATGGACTTTTTTCAATGAAAATAATTTAATTATTATTGAAACCAAAGAATGTGATAACATGTCACTTTCTTAAATCTTATAAGTATAATAATTTTAATTTAGTGATAAACTTAATGAAACTTAGAACATGAATAGTTTACAAAAATCTAATACAATTATCTACATCATAGAAATTTATTTTGAATTTTTAGGGATTAAATAATTATCACAAATTATGACACAATAGTGATGTTGAAATTATTTTATTAATTACAATATAAAATAAATAGGTTTAAAAATATTAAAATAAATATTATATGAACTATTTAATGTTCTCCACTAATTTTCTATATACATATGACATTTTATGAATATATTAAAGCTTTTATTTTGAACATATATTCTGTATATATTTTATTTAAATTCAAATAAATGATTAGTGTCAAAATTGACACTAATGGTATTTTATAAAAATAACATATTATAAAATTGTTTAAAAATATCAAAAATATTTAAAAATTATAAATTAAAATTTATATGGTCTAAAAGTTTATAAAGTGTCAAGTTATGGAAAATTAACAACACATATGTAAATATTTATAATAATTTAAAATTTAGAATATTATTACCACAAAAAAATTTAAATTGTTAAATAAGGATAAATCAAGTTGATAATGTTTAAAATAAATTCCTAACAAGTCTAAATTTTATTGTTTTATGTGATTACAACCCTATCTCATCTAATATTCGGATATGAGTCATTTTGGAAGTTTTTAAGTGGGATTGGGATTTAAGATAAACTAATATTTATTATATTTCCAAAGGTTCCCCTCTCCTCCCTTATAAAAGGGCACCTCCTCCCTCTCCTCCTCACACCAATTTGAGCCTTCAAGATCAGCCAATCCCTGCCCATTTCACTTCCCCACTTCCCTAGAAACACCCTAGAGGTCCTAGTCTTCTTAAAAGACCAATTGTAGTTCCCTAAGAGGAGGTCTCAAAGAGGCGCTTCAAAGAAGAGGTAATGTCTATTACCGATTCTTTCAACTTTATTTCTTCTTCCACTTCTTATTCTTTAGTTGTTTCATTATGAATTAATATCATCAGTATCACTAATATACTGATATGTTATTATAATAATTAAACAACCCTATTTCACCATCTATCCATCCTATGGAAAATGAAATCACCGCGTGTGCGTACGTACGGAATACCGTCTCCACGCCGTGGTGTAATCTATTTTCCACCACCACCTTACTTGGATGGGTATAATGGTGTAAATAATGACTATATTTGATTATTTTAAAGTGTTATTGATTCTGAAATAGTATACATACACTCCAATACAATTCCACGATCATGGGTACGATATCATCGCTCGTGCGTACGCACGGAATACTGTCTCCATGATGTGATGTGATTCGTTCTACATGATCTTCATTGCATAATGATTATATAAATGAATTGAATGAATTAATATTATATATATTAAACTAATAAAATTCTGGAAATGAGGTATCTATAACCTAAAGAGAAGAATAATAATTTATTCGACAAAACACGCATAAGAACAAAAGGTAATAAACACCCGAATAACAAGTAGTAATGAAATATTACTAATAAGAAGCTAAGAATATGACCATATATGATATCATAAAAATAAGTATGATTCTGTAATAAGTCAATAACATTATTTAAATCATTATACAGGAGTTTCAGACACTTACGAAGAAAATCGGACCTAAGGTAAAGGAAAATATCACAATCTCATTTTTATCAGATATTGTTTATACTTTGGTATTTACTAGGGTGTATTTTATCATCCACATCCATGTTACCTCAATATGTAATATTGTTTCCATCAACCTACAATTGTCTAGATCCAATTTTACCCCTCGGTGAGTTTTTAGTAAAGGATATGAAAGGAATCTTTTGTCGTTTTTCGTACGAGGTACTTTTTTGACTTTTCCGAAAAAAGTACGAGAAGAATGTTTTTTTTAACTTATATTTCATGAATGGATTTTAAAAACATTATTTCCAAGAATATTCCTTTACAAGTTTTCAAGTCTATTTTTAATCAACTTCTTTTAGTTTAAAATTGTATGACATGTTAAGAAATGAAAATGTTTTTGAAGTAGAATGGATATTTTCCTCAAGAATGGAGTTCAAGTGTTTTATCAAATTTATTTTCCATCTAAGATAATATAGGGTTCTGTTTCTATCACTATTATTACACTGATTTGATTCTGTTGTGATGGAATTATTTTTATGATTTCATTTATCTTATATGAATTGTTTTATGATGTCACGATGTTTAAGATTCCCATTTTTATTACATGGGATATGCTATGATGTATGGTTTATGATTTTGTGGAACATATAAGAATTGTATCATTATGAGATGGGTGGGACCTATATCTCCCTCCAATGCATTAGGTAAATATTTTATATCCCATAAGATAGACATCGCTAGAACGGCAGGTTAAACCGGTTCAGTGAAACAGGACTAAAATGAGGAGTGAACTCGGTTCAGAAATGGTCTTTGTCCACTAAGATAGTCTTGCCAATGAGTCTTGACTAATAAGAAATGATTCTCTATGATTATGTGTGTATGCCACAAAGTTTCATGTTTTAAGTTATTATTATTGGGATTACATTTCACTACCATGATTTATCCCATGTTATGAAATTATGATCTCTTTTGCAGGGTAAGATTTCAAAAATGTTATGTTCTTATGAATTTGATGTGATTGATATTTCTTTTTTTACCCTTACTGATCATTTGAGCTCACCCTTTTGTATGTTTTCTTTCCCCAGGTCAGGAAGAAGGGTATTAAGTAATATATTCCAAAAAGGGACTATAGATATGTTGAAATAAATGAGAGGCAATGTAGATGCTTTATGAACCAGTTGTTTATGTTTCTCAGTTTCTAAAGACATTATACATATACGGTCCTTTCATGGTTTTGTTATATGTTGTAATAAGTATGCTTCAAGTTTGAATTATTAACCATGTATGTAAAGTATGGGTCGCTATAGTTGGTATCAGAGGAAAGTTATAGTCAACCTTTGGAAACTAGGATGTGAAAGCCTTTGTAAGAAACCTAAGGATATGTATAAGAAAAGAACACAATATTAGTGTTTTAGAAATGGTCATGAACAACCTATGATAAGACCTTAAGTGTGAAATTATATTCTTGATTATGTGGTTTTCCTATTATAATTAGTGTTTCTCACACTATTCTTCTTGGTTTTAGTCAATGGCTGGAACCCAAAGAAATCGTGTTAATGCGGAATGTGACGGGCAATGAAATGATTGTCCCCCTGAGAAACCAAATGTTATGGGAGATGGAATGCAAAATCTTATAGCCATTCTCACATAACATTCTCAAGCTATGAATCAAGGAGGACTTCCAAATGAGAAAAGGAATGAGCAAAATTCTTTCGAATCCTTCATGAGGCAGCGTCCACCTTCATTCAGCGGGTCTTCTGATCCATTAGTGGCTGAACAATGGATCAGTACCACTGAAAAGATATTTTCATTTCTTCAATGTTCTGAACATGAAAAAGTCATCTTAGCAGTGTATCATTTGGAAGGTGATGCTGATCAATGGTGGAATCTTATTAAGAATACGAGGAATCTTATTTGAACAAAGATGTAGAAGGAGTTTCTTGAACTAAAGCAAAAGAATGATGAATCTGTTGGTACCTACGAAGCAAATTTTATAAGACTTTCAAGGTACGCTTCCGGAATTATTATCCAACCTGAGAGTAAGATTGATCAATTCTTTAGTGGATTAAAAACAAGTCTTTGAAGGTCATTAGCCATAAGGGACATCAATAGCTATGAGGAAATTGTTCGATGTGCTCTCAAGGTTCAGATGGAGATTGGTGTAACCCATCAGTCACATGGGTTTGATAAGAAGTGGAAAATGGAATTCAAAGGAAAATCTAATGACCACACTGAAAAGAAGATGATTTTTCCCTTATGCTCAAAGTGTGGAAAGAAACATGGAGGAAATTGTCTTAAGGGGACATGCAAATGTTATAAGTGTGGAAAATAAGGTCATCGGGAAATTGAATGTCGAAATAATGGGAAAAAGATGTCTAATGATGCAAACAAAGGAAGGGATACACAGAATGAACCTACTACACTTCAATGTTTCAAGTGCAAGGAGATGGGGAATTATGCCAATCAATGCCCAAATCCAAGGTTTGATGAGGATGATCGACGTCAATAAACTCTTAAGTCCAAATACAAAGGAAAGTAACATGCAATTACAATCGGCGATGTGGAGTACGACAACGAAGTGGTGAGAGGTACACTTACCATCCACTCTAAAGTAGAAAATGTTTTATTTGATTCTGGATCCACCCAATCTTTTATTTCTGAAGAATTTTCTAAGGGTATCATCATATTACCTCAATAATTAGATGTTGAGTTGGCTGTGACAACTCCTAATGGCACAACAGTCGCATCAAAAGTTTACAATTCTTCTCCGATTGAAGTTTGTGGGAAAGTGCTTCCTGCAAATCTTGTTATCCTTACTATAGTGTAATTTGATGTGATTCTTGGCATGGATTGGCATTCTTTATAAAGAGCTCATATCAATTTACAAATAAGGGAAGTCACATTTCATATTCCAGATCAATCTATGATCGTCTATCGATGCAAGGATGAACATAACCTTCCAGTGAAAATTTCTTCTGTCTTATGGGTATTGATTCCACTAAATGAAGGTTATTTATCTCAAATGGTTGGAGAGAAACTCACGATTAATAATATTCCCATTTTACAGGATTTTTATAATGTCTTTCCGGAAGAATTTTCAGGTCTTCCACCAAATCGTGAAGTTGGGTTTTCAATAGAACTCATACCGGGTTCTTTGCCTATTTCAAAGACACCTTATAGAATGGCCCCAATTGAGTTGCAGGAATTGAAGAAGAAACTCCAAGAGAATCTTGATAAAGGATTCATATTCCCTACTGTGTCACCTTGGGGAGCACCTGTTCTGTTTGTTAAGAAGAAGTATGGATCAATGAGACTCTGCATGGATTATCAATAACTTAACTAGATCACTATCAAGAACAAATATCATCTCCCATGCATTGATGACCTATTTGACCAACTACATGGAGCTCAATACTTTTCCAGTATTGATCTTCGTTCAGGGTGTCATCAATTAAGGGTCAAAAGGGAGGATGTACCAAAGACGGCTTTCCGTACAAGGTATGGACACTATGAATTTATAGTGATGCCATTTGGTCTTACTAATGCCCCTGCTATCATCAAGGATCTAATGAATAGAGTCTTTAGAGAATATCTTGATCAGTTTGTGGTTGTCTTTATAGATTATATTCTTGTCTATTCAAAGATCAAGGAAGAACATGAAGATCACTTGAGAATTGTATTAAAACCCTATGAAAGGTGAAGCTTTATGCCAAATTTTCCAAGTGTGAATTTTGGCTTCAAAAAGTTGCATTTTTTGGTCACATAATCTCAAAAGAGGGGATATCTGTGGATCCAACAAAAACAGAGGTTATCGAAAGATGGTCGAGGCCAACAATAGTAACTAAGATCCGAAGTTTTCTTGGTTTGGTTGGATATTACCGACGGTTTGTGAAAGATTTTTCTAGGTTATCTAACACACTCACCAAGTTGACTCGAAAAGGAGTTAAGTTTGTTTGGACGGAGGAATGTGAAGAAAATTTCAAATAGCTAAAAAGAAGGTTATCCAGTTCACCTGTGCTCACACTACCTTGTAGTGGAGAAAGGTTTGTGATCTACAGTGATGCATCCAAGAAGGGACTGGGGTGTGTTCTCTTTCAAAATGATATGGTGATATATTATGCCTCACGACAGTTCAAAATCCATGAGAAAAATTACCCAACTCATGATTTGGAGTTAGTTGCGGTAATATTTTCATTAAAGATTTGGAGGCATTACCTTTATGGTGAAAGGTGTGATATTTATACTGATCATAAAAGTTTAAAGTATATTTTCACACAAAAGGAGCTGAATATGCGTCAAAGAAGATGGTTGGAGCTGATTAAGGATTACTACTGCTCAATTCATTACCTCCCTGGGAAATCAAACAAGGTAGCAGGCGCATTAAGTCGACAAGACCATGCTAGCTTATCCATGATGAGGATCACAAAATATCTAATATTTATGGATTTACAAAGGATAGATCTTGGAATTTTAATGTAAGGGGAGAAATATTATCTTTCTTAAATGAATGTTCAACCATCTATACATGTGAAGATTCAAGAGGCACAGAAAGAAGATGTCAAGTTACAAAAGAATGTGTGAAATGTTCCTGAATTCAACTTTGATTGTGATGGGATAATAAAGTTCAGGAATCGGGTTTGTGTTCCTTCCTTCCCCAAATTAAAGAATGAGCTTCTGGATGAGGCTCATATTTCTCCATTCTCTATTCATCCTGGAAGCACGATGATGTATAGGGACCTAAAAGAGTACTTCTGGTGGGATGGCATGAAAAGATATGTTGCTGAATATGTCTCTCGATGCTTGGTTTGTCAGCAAGTTAAAGCTGAGAGACAGAAGTCTAAGGGGATGTTACAACCATTACCCATACCAGAATGGAAATGGAAAAACATCACTAGGGACTTTGTCACTGGACTTCCTAAAACATCCAAAGGCAATAATGTTATCTGGGTCATAGTTGATCGTCTTACAAAGTCTGCACACTTCATTGCTATTAGAGAGGATTTCTCTCTAGATCATCTTGCCAGGATATATGTAAAGTATGTGGTAAGATTTCATGGAGTACCACTTTCTATAATATCTGATTGGGATCCGAGGTTTACCGCAAAGTTCTGGCGAAGTCTTCAGCATACTCTGGATACAGAGTTGAGTTTCAGCACTGCTTATCATCCTCAGACAGACGGTCAGTCTGAGAGGACAATTCAAACAATAGAAGATATGTTGAGAGATTTATCTATATATTTCAAAGGTGTTTGGGATCAACACCTTCCTTTTGTGTAATTTTCTTATAATAATATCTTTCACTCCGGTATTCAAATGGCTCCTTATGAAGCTATCTATGGAAAGAAATGCAAAACTACAACTTCCTGGGATGAAGTTTGGGAAAGAAATCTATTAGGACCTGATCTTGTTGATGAAATGGCAGAAAAGGTCAGATCTATTCAACAACACATAAGAGCAGCTCAGATTAGACAAAAAAGTTATGCCGGCAACCGAAGAAAAGACCTAGAGTTTGAAGTGGGTGATAAAGTGTTCCTACAAATATCTCCCTGGAAGAGGGTCATGAGATTTGGAAAGAAGGGAAAGTTTAGCCCTAGATATATCGGTCCTTTTGAAATTCTGGATCGTGTTGGGAAGGTAGCATACCGATTGGCGCTTCCACCGAATCTCTCTCAAGTTCACGATGTGTTCCATGTATCTCTCCTGAGAAAGTACATACCTGATCCTTCACATATACTCAGCTCAAAAGTTGTACCACTGGAGCAAGATCTTTCTTATGAAAAAAAACAATAGATATTCTTGGATCATAGCGAAAAAATCCTATGGAACAAGACCACTCGCTTGGTGAAAGTTTTATGGAGGAACCACCAATTAGAAGAAGCTACATGGGAACTTGAGGATATGATGAGGGAGAGGTATCCTCATCTGTTTGTAATGAAGTGATGAATTTGGAGGGCAAAATTAATTTTAAGGGGGGTAGAATGTAACACCCTGAGATTTTATGAGAATTTTTTTTGTGTCTTATGTTATACATAACACCAAATCAATCTTTCACAGCACACAATACAGACTTGGCTTGCATTACACGCAATCGCGACCTTCCTCGATAGCGTGTGTAGTACGCAATACCGAGTTTCACTAAACAATGATATATTATTATGGACTAGATGTTATGAATATTATTAACAACATTTTGAATTTTATAACATTATTATTCATCTTACACATTTTCTAGAACATGGTAAGAGAACAGAATACATTTTTCGCGTAAAATAAGTATTTTTAAAAAAATGCAGTTTTTCCGCCTTTTGATGGCGCACCCACATTAAATCTAGTTTTGACTTGTCTATAAGTTAAATTTGGAAAAATAAAATTCTTCTTTTTAATCAGGATATAAAAATTTACTTTGGATAAATTTTTTATATTTTTCTGATAACTTTCATATTTTGATTAATAGTAAAAATACGCTAATTTTTAATTAAAAACAACTATTTTCATTGAGATAATTTATATGGTTAAATTATAATATTGAATGGTTTTAAATTATAAATAGAATATATTTTTTCCATTTAATATAATGTATATAATTGTAATTAATTTCACATTGAATTCATAGGTAAAAACATTTCAATCTTTGGCAATGTTTTAACTTCTAAAACCCATTTTCTTAACAACGGGATTTATTTTAAATTAATTACTGCAACTTATATGTTTTGAATTTTGAAAAATAGATTCCATATTCGGAATCAGTGGGTCCTAATTATGTAAATAGGCTACTTTTTATTTTTGGGCATTATGAATAGTAACTACGGTAAATTTTATTTACCATAGTTAAAGGTAAATCGGGTAATTAAGGGTAAATATAAGATTATAAAATCACACTAACACCTGCCAAAATCCTATTGGATGACTAAAAGTCGACCCATATCACCTAAGGGTCGGATTAGATTCATTTAATGGACTTTTTCCATGAAAATAATTTAATTATTATTAAAACCAAAGAATGTGACAACATGTCACTTTCTTAAATCTTATAAGTATAATAATTTTAGTTTAGTGATAAAATTAATGAAACGTCAAACATGAATAGTTTACATAAATATAATACAACTATCTACATCATAGAAATTTATTTTTAATTTTTAGGGATTAAATAATTATCACTAATTATGACACAATAGTGATGTCGAAATTATTTTATTAATTAAAATAACAAATAAATAGTTTTAAAAATATTAAAATAAATATTATATGAACTATTTAATGTGCTCCACTAATTTTATAGATACATTTGAAATTTTATGAACATATTAAAGATTTTAGTTCGAACATATCTTCTGTATATATTTTATTTAAATTCAAATAAATGAATAGTGTCAAAATTGACAGTATTGTTATTTTATAAAAATAACATATTATAAAATTGTTTAAAAATCACAAAAATATTTAAAAATTATAAATTAAAATTTATATTGTCGAAAATGTCATAAAGTGTCAAATTATGGAAAATTCACAATAAATATGTAATTATTTATAATAATTTAAAATTTAGAATATTATTACCACAAATAAAATTAAATTGATAAATAAAGATAAATCAAGTTGATAATGTTTAAAATGATTTCCTAACATGTCTAAATTTTACTGGTTGAAGAGATTACAACCCTATCTCATCTAATATTCAGATATGAGTCATTTTGGAAGTTTTTAAGTGGGGTTGGTATTTAATATAAACTAATATTTCTTATATTTCAAAAGGTGCCCCTCTCCTCCCTTATAAAAGGGCACCTCCTCCCTCTCCTCCTCACACCAATTCGAGCCTTCAAGATCGGCCAATCCCTACCCATTTCACTTCCCCACTTCCCTATAAACACCCTTGAGGTCCTAGTCTTCTTCAAATACCAATTGTAGCGCCCTAAGAGGAGGTCTCAAAGAGGCGCTTCAAAGAAGAGGTAATGTCCGTTACCGATTCTTTTAACATTATTTCTTCTTCAACTTCTTCTTATTTAGTTGTTTCATTATGAATTAATAGCATCAGTATCACTCATATACTGATATGTTATTATAAGTATTAAACAAGCCTATTTCACCATATATCCATCCTACGGAAAATGAAATCACCGTGCGTGCATACGTACGGAATACCGTCTCCACGTCATGGTGTAATCTATTTTCCACAACCACCTTACTTGGATGGGTATAATGTTGTAAATAATAACTATATGTGATTATTTTAAAGTGGTATTGATTCTGAAATAGTATACATACACTCCAATACAATTCCACGATCATGGGAATGATATCATCGCTCGTGCGTACGTACGGAATACCGTCACCACGATGTGATGTGATTCGTTCTACATGATATTCATTGCATAATGATTATATAAATTAATTGAATGAATTAATATGATATATATTACACTAATACAATTCTGTAAATGAGTTATCTATAACCTAAAGAGAAGAATAAGAATTTATTCGACAAAACACACATAAGAACAAAAAGTAATAAACACCCGAATAACAAGTAGTAATGAAATATTACTAATAAGAAGCTAAGAATATTACCATATATGATATCATAACAATAAGTATCATTATGGAATACTTGAGTAACATTATTTAAATCATTATACAGGAGGTTCGGACACATACGAAGAAAATCGGACCTAAGGTAAGGGAAAATATCACAATCTCATTTTTATCTGAGATTGTTTATACTTTAGTATTTACTGGGGTGTATTTTATCATCCACATCCATGTTCCCTCAATATGTAATACTATTTCCATCCACCTACAATTGTTTAAATCCAATTTTACCCTTCGGTGAGTTTTTAGTAAAGGATATGAAAGGAATCTTTTTTTGTTTTTCGTATGAGGTACTTTTTTGACTTTTCCGACAAAAGTACGAAAAGAATGTTTTTTTTAACTTATACCGCATGAATGGATTTTAAAAAAAAATTCCAAGAAGCTTCCTTTACAAGATTTCAAGTTTATTTTTAATCAACTCCTTTAAGTTTAAAATTTTATGACATGTTAAGAAAGGAAAATGTTTTTGAAGTAGAAAGGATATTTTCCTCAAGAATGGAGTTCAAGTGTTTTATCAAAATTATTTTCCATCTAAGATAATATAGGGTTCTGTTTCTATCCCTATTATTAAACTGATTTTATTATGTTGTGATGGAATTATTTTTATGAATTCCTTTATCTTATATGAATTGTTTTATGATGTCACGATGTTTAAGATTCCCATTTTTATTACATGGGATATGCTATGATGTATGGTTTATTTTTTTGTGGCACACATAAGAATGGTATCATTATGAGATGGGTGGGACCTATGTCTCCCTCCAATTCATTGGGTAAAGATTTTATATCTCATGAGATAGACATGGGTAGAACGGTAGATTAAACAGGTTTAGTGAAACAGGACTGAAACGAGGAGTGAAATCGGTTCAGAAATGGACTTTCTTCACTAAGATAGTCTTTCCAATGAGTCTTGACTAATAAGAAATGATTCTCTATGATTATGTGTTTATGCCACAAAGTTTCATGTTTTACGTTATGATTATTGGGATTATATTTCACTACCATGATTTATCCCATGTTATGAAATTATGATCTCTTTTGCAGGGTAAGATTTCCAAAATGTTATGTTCTTATGAATTTGATGTGATTGATATTTCTTTTGTTTACCCTTACTGAGCATTTGAGCTCACCCTTTTGTATGTTTTCTTTCCCCAGTTCTGGAAGAATTGTATTAAGTAAGATATGCCAAAAAGGTACTATAGATATGTTGAAATAAATGGGAGATAGTGTAGATGCTTTATGAACCAGTTGTTTATGTTTCCCAGTTTCTAAAGACACTATACCTCTACGGACCTTTCATGGTTTTGTTATATGTTGTGATAAGTGTGCTTAAATTTTGAAGTATTAACCATGTATGTAAAGTATGGGTCACTATAGTTGGTATTAAAGGAAAGGTAGTGTCAACCTTTGAAAACTAGGATGTGAAAGACTTAGTAAGAAACTTAAGGATATGTCTAAGAATAGAACACAATCTTAGTGTTTTAGAAATGCCCATGAACAACCTATTATAAGACATTAAGTGTGAAATTTTATTCTTGATTATGTGGTTTTCCTATTATAATTAGTGTTTCTCACACTATTCTTCTTGGTTTTAGTCAATGGATGGAACCCGAAGAAACCATGTTAATGAGGAATGCGACGGGAAATGCAATGATTGTCCCCCTGATAAACCAAACGTTATGGGAGATGGAATTCAAAATCTTGTATCCATGATCACACAACTTTCTCAAGCTATGAATCATGCAGGACTTCCAAATAATCAAAGGAAGGAGGAACATTCTGTCGAATCCTTCATGAGGTAGTTTCCACCTTCATTCAGCGGGTCTTCTAATCCATTAGTGGCTGAACAATGGATCATACCACTAAAAAGATATTTTCAGTTCTTCAATGTTCTGAACATGATAAAGTCATCTTAGCAGTGTATCGTTTGGAAGGTGATGCTGATCAATGGTGGAATCTTATTAAGAATATGAGGCAAAGGGATGAAATTGAGTCCATGGAATGGGACGAGTTCAAGAACTTATTTTTCAATAATTATTTCATTCGTATTCTTCGAAACAATATGGAGAAGGAGTTTCTTGAACTGAAGCAAAAGGATGATGAATCTGTTGGTACCTATGAAGCAAATTTTACAAGACTTGCAAGGTATGATTTTGGAATTATTATCCAACCTGAGAGTAATATCGATCGATTCTTTAGTGGCTTAAAACCACGTCTTCGAAGGGCGTTAACCATAAGGGACATCAATAGCTACAAGGAAATTGTTTGATCTACTCTCAAGGTTGAGATGGAGATTGGGGTAACCCATCAGTCACATGGGTTTGATAAGAAGAGGAAAATGGAATTCAAAGGAAAATCTAAAGACCACACTGAAAAGAAGATGAGTTTTCCCTTATGCTCAAAGTGTGGAAGGAAACCTGGAGTAAATTGTCTTAAGGGGACACGAAAATGTTATAAGTGTGGAAAAGAAGGTCATCGGGCAATTTAATGTCGAAATAATTGGAAGAAGATGTCTAATGATGCAAAAAAAGGAAGGGATACACAGAATGAACCAAATACACTTTAATGATTCAAGTGAAAGGAGATGGGGAATTATTAAAATCAATGCCCAAATCCAAGTTTTGATGATGATGATCGACGTCAACAAACTCTTAAGGCCAAAGACAAAGGAAAGTCACATGCAATTACAATTGGCGATGTGGAGTATGACAACGAAGTGGTGAGAGGTACACTTACCATCCACTCTAAAGTAGAAAATGTTTTATTTGATTCGGGATCCACCCACTCTTTTATTTCTGAAGAGTTTTCTAATGGTATCATCGTATTACCTCAACAATTAGATTTTGAGTTGGCTGTGACAACTCCTAATGGCACAATAGTCGCATCAAAAGATTACTATTCTTCTCTGATTGAAGTTTGTGGGAAAGTGCTTCCTATAAACCTTGTGATCCTTCCTATAGTGGAATTTGATGTGATTCTTGGCATGGATTGGATTTCTTTATATGGAGCTCATATCAATTTCCAAATAAGGGAAGTCACATTTCATATTCCAGATCAATATATGATCTTCTATCGATGCAAAGATGAACATAACCTTCCAGTGGAAATTTCTTCTATCTTATGGGTCTTGATTCCACTAAATGAAGGTTATTTATCTCAAATGGTTGGATAGAAACTCACGATTAATAATATTCCCATTGTACGGGAATTTTATGATGTCTTTCCAGAATAATTTCCAGGTCTTCCACCAAATCGTGAAGTTGATTTTTCAATAGAACTCATACTGGGTGCTTTGCCTATTTCAAATACACCTTATAGAATGGCCCCAATTGAGTTACAGGAATTGAAGAAGAAACTCCAAGAGAATCTTGATAAAGGATTCATACGCCCTAGTGTGTCACCTTGGGGAGCACCTGTTCTATTTGTTAAGAAGAAAGATGGATCAATGAGACTCTGCATTGATTATCGATAACTTAACAAGATCACTATCAAGAACAAATATCCTCTCCCATGCATTGATGACCTATTTGACCAACTACGTGGAGCTCAAAACTTTTCCCAGATTGATCTTCGTTCAGGGTATCATAAATTAAGGTTAAAAAGGGAGGATGTACCAAAGACGGTTTTCCGTACAAGGTATGGACACTATGAATTTATAGTGACTCCATTTGGTCTTACTAATTCCCCTGCTATCTTCAAGGATCTGATGAATAGAGTCTTTAGAGACTATCTTGATCATTTTATGGTAGTCTTTATATATTATATTCCTGTCTACTCAAAGATCAAGGAAGAACATAAAGATCACTTTAGAATTGTATTAAAGACCCTAATAAAGGTGAATCTTTATTCCAAATTTACCAAGTGTGAATTTTGGCTTCAAAAAGTTTCATTTTTTGGTCACATAATCTCAAAAGAGGGGATATTTGTGGATCCAGCAAAAATAGAGGTTATCGAAAGATGGTCGAGACCAACAACAGTAACTGATATCCAATGTTTTCTTGGTTTGGCTGGATATTACCTATGTTTTGTGAATGATTTTTCAAGGTTATCTAACCCACTCACCAAGTTGACTCGAAAAAGAGTTAAGTTTGTTTGGACGGAGGAATGTGAAGAAAATTTTAAAGAGCTAAAAAGAAGGTTATCCAGTTCACTTGTGCTCACACTACCTTGCAGTGGAGTAAGGTTTGTGATCTGCAGTGATGCATCCAAGAAGGGACTGGGGTGTGTTCTCATGCAAAATGATATGGTGATAGCTTATGCCTCACGACAGTTGAAAATCCATGAGCAAAATTACCCAACTCATGATTTGGAGTTAGTTGTGGTAATCTTTGAATTAAAGATTTGGAGTCATTACCTTTATGGTGAAAGGTGTGATATTTATACTGATCATAAAATTTTAATATATATTTTCACACAAAAGGAGCTGGATATGTGTCAAAGAAGATGGTTGGAGCTGATTAATGATTACGACTGCTCAATTCATTACCCCCTGGGAAAGAAAACAAGGTAGCAGATGCATTAAGTCGACAAGACGATGCTAGCTTATCCATGATGAGGATCACAAAAGATCCAATATTTATGTATTTACAAAGGATGGATCTTGTAATTTTAATGGAAGGGGAGAAATCTTTTCTTTCTCAAATGAATGTTCAACCATCTATACATGTGAAGATTCAAGAGGCACAGAAAGAAGATGTCGAGTTACAAAAGAAGGTGAGAAATGTTCCTGAATTCAACCTTGATTGTGATGGGATAATAAAGTTCAGGAATCGGGTTTGTGTTGCTCCCTTCCCCGAATTAATGATGGAGATACTGGATGAGGCTCATAGTTCTTCATTCTCTATTCATCCTTGAAACACGAAGATGTATAGGGACCTAAAAGAGTACTTTTGGTGGGATGGCATGAAAAGAGATGTTGCTAAATATGTCTCTTGATGCTTGGTTTGTCAGAAAGTTAAAGCTGAGAGACAGAAGTCTAAGGGGATGTTACAACCATTACCCATACCAGAATGGAAATGGGAAAACAACCCTATGGACTTTGTCACTGGACTTCCTAAAACATCCAAAGGCAATAATGCTATCTGGGTCATAGTTGATCGTCCTACAAAGTCTGCACACTTCATTTCTGTTAGAGAGGGTTTCTCTCTAGATCAGCATTCCAGGATATATGTAAAGGAAGTGGTAAGATTGCATGGAGTTCCACTTTCTACTATATCTGATCGGGATCCGAGGTTTACCTCAAAGTTCTTGAGAAGTCTTCAGCATACTCTGGATACAGAGTTGAGTTTCAGCACTGTTTATCATCCTCAGAAAGACGTTCAGTCTGAGAGGACTATTCAAACACTAGAAGATATATTGAGAGCTTGCTTTATATATTTCAAAGGTGGTTGGGATCAACACCTACCTTTGGAGGAATTTTCTTATAATACTAGCTTTCACTCTAGTATTCAGATGGATCCTTATGAAGCTCTCTATAGAAAGAAATGCCGGACTCTAACTTGTTGGGATGAAGTTGGGGAAAGAAAGCTATTAGGACCTAATCCTGTTGATGAAATGGCAAAAAAGGTCATATCTATTCAAAAACACATATGAGCAGCTCAGAGTCGACAAAAAAGTTATGTCGTCAATCGAAGAAAAGACCTAGAGTTTGAAGTGAGTGATAAAGTGTTCTTACGAATATCTCCCTGGAAGAGGGTCATGCGATTTGAAAAGAAGGGAAAGTTGAGCCCTAGATATATCGGTCCTTTTGAAATTATGGATCATGTTGGGAAGGTAGCTTACCGATTGGCGCTTCCACCGAATCTCTCTCAAGTTCACAATGTGTTCCACATATCTCTCCTGAGAATGTACATACTTGATCCTTCACATGTACTCAGCTCAGAAGTTGTACCGCTAGAGAAATATCTTTCATATGAAGAAAACCCGATAGAGATTTTGGATCGTAGCAAAAAAGTCCTATGGAACAAGACCACTCTCTTGGTGAAAGTTTTATGGAGGAACCACCAATTAGAAGAAGCTACATGGGAACTTGAGGATATGATGAGGGAGAGGTATCCTCATCTGTTTGTAATGAAGTGACGAATTTTGAGGGAGAAATTCATTTTATGGGGGGTAGAATGTAACACCCTGATATTTTATGAGAAATGTTTTATGTCTTATGTTATACGCAATACAAAAGGAATCTTTCACAACACACAATACGGACTTGGCTTGCATTACACGCAATCGCGACCTTCTTCGATAGCGTGTGTAGTATGCAATACCAGGTTTCACTAAACAACGATATATTATTATGGACTAGCCGTTATGAATAGTATTAACTACATTTTGAATTTTATAACATTATTATTCATCTTACACATTTTCTAGAACACGTTAAGAGAACAGAATACATTTTTCGGGTAAAATAAGTATTTTTCAAAAAATGCAGTTTTTCCACCTTTTGATGGCGCACCCACATTAAATATAGTTTTTGACATATTTATAAGTTCAATTTGGAAAAATAAAATTCGTCTATTGAATCAGGATATAAAAATTTACTTTTGATAAATTTTTGATATTTTTCTGATAACTTTCATATTTTGATGAATAGTAAAAATACGCTAATTTTTAATTAAAAACAAATTTTTTCATTGAGATAATTTATATGGATAAATTATAATATTGAATGGTTTTAAATTATAAATAGAATATATTTTTACCATTTAATATAATTTATGTCATTATCATTAATTTCACATTAAATTCATAGGTAAAAACATTTCAATCTTTGGTAATGTTTTAACTCCTTAAACCCATTTTCTTAACAACGAGATTTATTTTAAATTAATTATTGAAACTTATATGTTTTGAATTTTGAAAAATGGATTCCATATTCAGAATCAGGGGGTCCAAATTATGTTAATAGGATACTTTTTATTTTTGGGCATTATGAATAGTAACTACGGTAAATTTTATTTACCATAGTTAAAGTTAAATCGTGTAATTAAGGGTAAATATAAGATTATAAAATTACCCTAACACCTGGAAAAATCCTATTGGATGACTAAACGTCGACCCATGTCACATAAGGGTCAGATTATATTCATTTAATGGACTTCTTTCCATTAAAATAATTTAATTATTATTAAAACCAAAGAATGTGACAACATGTCACTTTTTAAATCTTATAAGTATAATAATTTTAATTTAGTGATAAACTTAATGAAACTTCGAACATGAATAATCTCCAGAAATATAATACAATTATCTACATCATAGAAATTTATTTAGAATTTTTAGGGATTAAATAATTATCATTAATTATGACACAATAGTGGTGTTGAAATTATTTTATTAATTAAAATATCAAATAAATAGTTTTAAAAATATTAAAATAAATATTATATGAGATATTTAGTGTGCTCCACTAATTTTCTAGACACATATGAAATTTGATGAATATATTAAAGCTTTTATTTCGAACATATCTTCTTTATATATTTTATTTAAATTCAAATAAATGAATAGTGTCAAACTTGACACTATTGTTATTTTATAAAAATAACATATTATAAAATTGTTTAAAAATCACAATAATATTTAAAAATTATAAATTAAAATTTATATGGTCTAAAATGTCATAAAGTGTCAAATTATGGAAAATTCACAACACATATCTAATTATTTATAATAATTTAAAATTTAGAATATTATTACCACAAATAAAATTAAATTGATAAATAAGGATAAATCAAGTTGATAAAGTATAAAATAAATTCCTAACATCTCTAAATTTTATTGGTTGATGAGATTACAACCCTATCTCATCTAATCTTTGGATATGAGTCATTTTGGAAGTTTTTATGTGGGTTTGGGATTTAATATAAACTAATATTTCTTATATTTCGAAAGGTGCCCCTCTCCTCGCTTATAAAAGGGAACCTCCTCCCTCTCCTCCTCACACCAATTTGAGCCTTCAATCTCGGCCAATCCCGGACCATTTCACTTTCCCACTTCCCTAGAAACACCCTAGAGGTCCTGGTATTCTTTAAAGACCAATTTTATTTCCCTAAGAGGAGGTCTCAAAGAGGCGCTTCAAAGAATAGGTAATGTCCGTTACGGATTCTTTCAACTTTATTTATTCTTCCACTTATTCTTATTTAGTTGTTTCATTATGAATTAATAACATTAGTAACACTAATATACTGATATGTTATTATAATTATTAAACAACCCTATTTCACCATCTATCCATCCTACGGAAAATGAAATCACGGCGCGTGCGTACGTACGGAATACCGTCTCCACGCCATGGTGTAATCTATTTTCCACAACCACCTTACTTGGATGGGTATAATGGTGTAAATAATTACTATATGTGATTATTGTAAAGTGGTATTGATTCTGAAATAGTATACATACACTCCAATATAATTCCACGATCATGGGAACGATATCATCGCTCGTGCATACGTACGGAATACCGTCTCCACGATGTGATGCGATTTGTTCTACATGATCTTCATTGCATAATGATTATATAAATGAATTTAATTAATGAATATGATATATATTAAACTAATACCATTCTGGAAATGAGGTTTCTATAACCTAAAGAGAAGAATAATAATTTATTCGAAAAAACATGCATAAGAACAAAAAGTAATAAACACCCGAATAACAAGTAGTAATGAAATATTACTAATAAGAAGATAAGAATATGACTATATATGATATCATAACAATATGTATGATTCTGGAATAATACAATAACATTATTTACATCATTATACAGGAGGTTCGGACACTTACGAAGAAAATCGGACCTAAGGTAAGGGAAAATATCACAATCTCATTTTTATTCGAGATTGTTTATACGTTGGTATTTACTGGGGTGTATTTTATCATACACATCCATGTTCCCTCAATATGTAATATTGTTTCCATCCACCTAAAATTTTTTAAATCCAATTTAACCCTTCGGTGAGTTTTTAGTAAAGGATATGAAAGGAATCTTTTGTCGTTTTTCGTATGAGGTACTTTTTTGACTTTTCTGACAAAAGTATGAGAAGAATGTTTTTTAACTTATATGGCATGAATGGATTTTTAAAACATTATTTCCAAGAAGCTTCCTTTACAAGTTTTCAAGTTTATTTTTAATCAACTTCTTTTAGTTTAAAATTGTATGACATGTTAAGAAAGGAAAATTGTTTTTAAGTAGAAAAGATATTTTCCTCAAGAATGGAGTTCAAGTGTTTTATCAAAATTATTTTCCATAAAAGATAATATAGGGTTATGTTTATATCCCTATTATTACATTGATTTGATTATGTTGTGATGGAATTATTTTTATGAATTCCTTTATCTTATATGAATTGTTTTATGATGTCATAATGTTTAAGATTCCCATTTTTATTACATGGGATATGCTATGATGTATGGTTTATGATTTTGTGGCACACATAATAATTGTATCATTATGAGATGGGTGGGACCTATATCTCCCTCCAATGCATTGGGTAAAGATTTTATATCTCATGAGATAGACATGGCTGGAACGGCAGGTTAAACTGGTTCAGTGAAATAGGACTGAAATGAGGAGTGAACTCGGTTCAGAAATGGACTTTGTCCACTAAGATAGTCTTGGAAATGAGTCTTGAATATAAGAAATGACTCTCTATGATTATGTGTGTATTCCATTAAGTTTCATGTTTTAAGTTATGATTATTGGTATTACATTTCACTACCATGATTTATCCCATGTTCTGAAATTATGATCTCTTTTGCAGGGAAAGATTTCCAAAATGTTATGTTCTTATGAATTTGATGTGATTGATATTTCTTTTGTTTACCCTTACTGAGCCTTTTAGCTCACCCTTTTGTATGTTTTTTTCCCCAGGTTCGGAAGAATGGTATTAAGTAAGATACGCCAAAAAGGGACTATAGATATGTTGAAATAAATGGGAGATAGTGTAGATGCTTTATGAACCGGTTGTTTATGTTTCCCAGTTTCTAAAGACATTGTACCTATATGGTCCTTTCATGGTTTTGTTATATGTTGTAATAAGTATGCTTCAATTTTTATGTATTAACCATGTATGTAATGTATGGGTCGCTATACATTGAAACCCTTTTAATTTTACCAACTTATTGATCTCATGAGAACATATCGATTCATCAAGGTTCTATATAAATTATGAGTCCCACCTTTCAATAACATTCAAAATAATTCCTCAAATCTATCAATAAATGGTATTCCTTATCAAATATCCATATTTAACGAAGAATACAAATTTATCAATATTTCCACCAAAAATCAAATAACTATCGAAGAATATAGTGTTTGTAAAAAATGGTATGTGGTTTAGGCAATAATAATATCTATTACCCTATAATGTGGATATTTAATAAAATTAACAATGACAAAATATTAAAATAAATGGATTATTTAGAGATAATGTTAACAATCGCAGAAGAAAGTGAGATTGAAAAGATAACTTTTATCACATGGTAATTTTAAATCTAAACACATTGGGTGAGATAATTCAAATTGAAACTTAAAAAAACATTTAATATTTACATTATATAAAAAATGAGTAGTATATAAACCACATTAATGTAAATTGTTTCATAACAACAAATTACTCTAAATGGAATATAAATTGAGATGAAATCCATTACCTTATGATTCCTTTTCAGTTAAACGTGACTTAAACTCCTTTATAATGGTTTTTATAATTTTATTAATTTAAAAAATAACCATATTAATATCTATGATATCATACATATTCCTTTTATAACATATTATATATCATTAATTAAAAATCATTTTTCATTTTCATTATTTCTAATGTTAATTGCCTTGTTTTTTTTGAATGTTTTGACTTGTTATTTTTGTTTCTATTAATTAGATCAATATTTCAAAATATAAATAATTTAAACCATGATTTAAATATCATATATATTCAATACATATTTATTTATAATAATCCATAAAATTTGTATATAGGAAATGAAATGCACAGTTCATGGAGACGGTAGGTCGTACGTACGTATGAACGTTACTTTAATTTCTTTATCGTATTTAAAAAGTAATATATATATATATATATATTATGGTTAAAATATAATATTTAAGTTATATACATAAAATATATTTATTAAAAATGTCCTTATTACATTTCATGTGTAACTTGAATTAATGACATTGTCTTGAGGAGATGGTAGTCCACGCATCTATAAATGATGTTATCGTATTCCCCCAAAATGGAAAGAATAAAGGTATGTGTCATATAAAAATTTCATAAGAATAAATAAATCATAAATATATTATATATATAATATATAAACTACAAATCCATCATTAATCCAACCATTAAAGGTGGTAATGGAAGGACAAAGAACATCATTTTTTGAGTAAGTAGTCTGTTGTACACAGGAACGATTATTGTCTATCCCCTTTGACGGATGATTGTGAATTTGTGGGTCAAACACATAGAATAAAAAATATAATTATATTTAATATATTTATCTTATTATATAAAAATTATATAAAAATAATTTATGTGGTGAATAAGTAAATGAAACAAAAGTGATCGTTGGGGAACGTTGCCACTTATTTGCATAACTACTTTTGGTTTATAACAAAATACTTCCTCAGTTAGATTTATTACAAAAAATTATGATTTAAGAGGGAGTTTAGGGATGTTTTTAGAATACTTGGGAATGGTTTGGATGGGTAAAAACGGATTGATGGGTGTGAATAAATGGGAGGTGTGAGTTCCTTTTCGTAGTGGACGAGGATTTTAATTTTTGTAAATATAAAAATGTAAACACTATTGAGAGGTCTCACTTACATCACATGCCAAAAATAATGAAAAATATTATAAAAAAGGGATTTCATGTAATATATATTTCATTCCAATAGTTTTTTAACATGTTTTTAGGACATTGTTCTCTTTAAGTATTAGTTTTATTCACTTGTTAAGCTAGTTTTCCTCTTAATCGTTGTAATTAATTTTAATTTCTTTTGCTAAAATTTTGAGGAAAAAATAAGTTAATATTATTATAAAATATAAATTATTCTGATTCCAAATTTGGAATATATTATTTCAAATACAAATAACATAAGTGGTAGAAATTAATTTAAAATTAATCATTTATACAGGATGATAAAATGCATTTTTAAAGTAAAAATGTTCAAAAGTTTGATAAGTTTTTTATATCTAATTTCACTGTGAAATTGAAAAAAATGAAATAAATTTGATTTATTTTTTTATAATTTATCTCATTTTACTTTAAAAATAATTTAAAATATAACTTAACATTATAAATAAATCAGACAAAAAATCATTTTTCTATTAAAATTCCATATTTTTCACCATTCATCAAAAAATAAAAATTCATAGAGAAATACCAAAAAATAACCCAAAGATAATTTTGAAATTAATATTCCAAAAATGAATTTTATTTTTTATATAATTCTTTTTTTCAAAATACAGTTTTAAAATCGGTGTGCCATTAATAGGCGATAAAACTGCTTTTATAAAAATATTTCTTTTTATGTGTAATGTTGTGTTTATTTCTTTATTATTATTATCAAATATATTGGATAAATTTATTGAATATATAATAAATATATTTCATTAATATAATTCAATATTTACAGTTAATTTAATCTATTATGATAAAATGTCTTTGTCAGCATAAAAATAGTATTTTTATAAAAACCTTTCCTTTATATTCAGTTGGATTATATATTCATTTTTAATTTATTGGTTACCAATGAATTAAACCGTATATTTATATTTTAGGTTATCCTTTTCATAACAACCAATTTAACAGGTATTTTATGTCATATTATATTAAATATTAAAATTATAATAATAAATTATTGTTTGGTAAAACTCGATCTTGCGTGTTATGCAAGCCGTCGAAGAAAGTCATTATTGCATGTAATTCATTATGAACTCATTATTCTATGTATACTAATATAATCATTACATGTCATGTAACATAATATTAACTTGGTGTTTCATACAAAGAAAACTATGAATAAAATTAAATTTATCCTAAAAGGAAAATATTGTAATGTCTTGGGGTGTTAAATTTGGGTGATTAATGTTAAGTTGATTTTGGTAAATATAGTGACCTTTGTTATAATTATTTTAGTTTCTTAAGACTTATAAGGTCAAGCATTTATGTAATGGGTTATGTTGAACTTTGTAAGTGGTTTTAGAGACAAATGTTTTTATTTACTATATAGATATTTATACATATTGGATAACTTTTACTATCCATTTTTTGTAATGATAAAAAAGGTAAAAATAATAACTTGTACTTTTATTATGGATCTTTTGATTATTCAGTTCTTCAAACATAAAAAATTCATCTTCATTTCTTTTAGTAGGAGTTGATGTAGATATTGATCAAAGTACATCCAAAATATGAAAAATCAAAATACCATAAAAGGAAAGCTAAGTCGTAGGTATATTATTCCCTTTGATATTCTTGATCATATCGAGATGGTATCTTATCTTCTTATGGTTCCACTAAACCTCTCCCACATTTATGATGTTTTCAATGTATCTCTCTTGGGGAATTGCATACATGATCTATCATATATATGGAAATCATAGGTCATACCATAGGAGAATGATCTTTATTATGAGGAACAAATGGTGGAGATTTTAAATCATACAAATAATGTTATATAAAACAAGAACACTAACCTATAAAACGTTTTGTGATGAAACTACAATCTTGAGGAAACTATGTGATAACCTTAGGATGTAATGAAGTAGAATTATCGTCATTTTTTATCAAAGTGATGAATTTTGAGGGAGAAATTCTATTTTAAGGGGATAGAATGTAACACTATGATATTTTGTGAAATATAATTTTCAACTAAATTTAATCTTTTTGCTATTTTTCATTACTAACAACACAATTTTTATCTTGCTTTATACACAACCTCATGTTTTAATGAAACTCGGTATTCTATTAAAATATTATTATTTTGATATAATAGTTATCAACTAGTCATTGGAATAGAATTTATGAATATATTTAGATAAATTAATAAAATATATGTATTAAATATATATATTTAATGAATTCAGTGGTTACTAATTAATTAGAAAATAAAAAAAAAGAACTATTTTAATATAAATGAAATCTTTTTCGGGAAAAAAAATTTTATGCCCAGAAACATGTTTTACCTCAATGAATTTTGAAAATCACTTTTGGTGATTTATTTTAAAGAAATATATATATTATATTTCTAATAAAATTTTTAACATTCATATTATGTGTTTTTTAGGCGTGAGATAAGAATAAATCCAATTTTATGATTAAAACTTTATTTTTTTTAAAACATTTTTTCCACATTTTTTGAACTTATTTTAAATTAATTATTGAAAATTTTAGAAAATTAATTTTAAAAAATAATAAAATTTAAATCTACATGTAAAAATTATCTTAGGGTCAATTTTCTGGATTTTTTTGAAAATATTAATTTTTCGATGAATAGTGAAAAACATTGGGTTTTATTCAAAAATGACTTTCATTTAAAGAATTTATAAGGTTCCTTTTTTTAAAATGGGTCTAAAAGTAAAATTATTTCGATTATATATTTATTAATCTAATTTAGTTCATTTTAATCAATTTTATAATTAATTTTGATATTAAAATTTCTCTACTTATGAGAATTTCCTCTTTCAAAACACACATTTTCATCATGTCTACAAGATTAATTTAAAATTAAAATTTTACTCTTATATTATTTTAATTTAGAAAATTTTATTATATATTTTTCATAAAAATAATTTATATCATCTAAACATTTCATCTTAAATATTTACAATAATGAATATTAAAAATATTAAAAATTATTTTCCACGGTTAAGTGAAAAATGGGTTTATCGAGGGGTGGGGTAAAATAAATGGTTTTGGGTTAAAAATGACCCAAAACATTTAAAAAACCAATTTAATAGAAATATATATACCCTAAAATATATATGGTTCTATAATGGACCATTTTGGATCCTTTTGGCATGATAAAATGTCCATGCACCATTTTTTTTTCAAAAACTACAAGTATGTCACTCACCTTACATATAAAAGGAAACCTTTTCTCCTCTACTTTTTACACTTCAAAAAAAATTTGATCCAATAACTACCTAAAAACATAATTATTTCGTTAATCTCATCCTAGAAGACTTATTTTTTCTATTAATCCCTCCTAAGTAGGCTTTAAGAAAAAAACTAAAGAGGCTCTTTGAAGAAGAGGTAAATTCTTGAACTTGCATTTTTTGTTTTATTTCTACATAAAACACCATAAAATATATTTATATTATGATTATTTTTTATATAAAATATAATTATTTTTTATCCTGTTATGTAATAACATATATCCATCTTCTTTTCCATCAAATGGGATATGAAATAATTAGTCATCAGTACGATAGACTACCGCCTCATGGATCGATGTTATTCTCTTTCCATAACCACCTCTCATTGATAGATATAATGATTTATTAAATGTTTATATCTGACATATATTATATTATTATACTTTTGAAATTATTATATCACATAATCCATCTTAATTTCTATTCAGTGTTAATAAGATAACGTCGCTTGGTGTATGGAGAACTACTGCTTTGCGAAGTATTGTGATTTGTTCACGCTTTACATGGAAGGAAATTATGATGGGATTAACGAAAATATATGATATATATGAAATAAAAATGATTATATAATGGTAATATATTATTTAACTTTTTTCTTTTAATCCTTTGAGAAAATGGAAGCAACATGCATTCGTACATATAGCCTACCATCTCCATTAACATTCTATTTCATTTTCTATCTCTAAATTTTATGGATTACTATAAATAAATATATAATAAATATATATGATATTTATATACTATTTAACGTTATTTATATTGTTAAACTATGATCCAATTAATAGGTGTGAAAATAAAAAATCAACCAATATATAAAAAACAAAGTGGTAGTTACCCGAAACGTGATTTTAATAAGGAATAGTTAATACATGGATAATAAAAGGACATATGTAAATAATATATTGTATCATATATATAATTAATGTTTTTTTAATATATATTTAATAAAATTTTATTTAATATATAGCAGGTTCAAACATGTATGAAGGAAATTATGTCTTAAAGTATTGGATTTTCACCACACTTTTTACTTTTGTGAGACACATCCCATATTTACCAACCATTTATTTTATGTGTTGTATATACTAACCATGAATATTTTTTATAATTATTCAAATTAAAATTATTTTTATTTAAAAATGTATTTATTATATATATATTTCGTGATGTTTATGGTTTAAATTTTACTAAATCGGTAAGGGATGTTTGGCTCAATTTTCCTTCTTTTAGACATATGTTATGTTATGCACCTATATTATTTTATGAGTTGTATATAAATCCAAATTTAAATTTATTACCAATAATTTATTTATTAATTTTATATTTTAACTTTAATTTTATTTTATTCTTTCCTTTGGTCTTACGATTCAATGTTAGCAAAGTGGTATGGGTTTTATGATATAATCACATCATTTATCGAGATTGTTTATGACTATATTTCTAATGATAAAATATTATGACCCATATCAAAATAAATTAATGAATTTTCTTACCCTATAATTATTTCATGATACCTATTTTTCATTCATTTTTTCTCTCTTTATGTGATCAGGAGTTTAAAAGAATTTATTTAATGCAAATCATCTTTATTTCCCTCTTCAGTTGAAAACCCTTTTTTTCCAAAACCTTATTTTCTAAAAATGTTTTCAAAAATGTTTTTAACATTCTTAAAATTATTTATTAAAGAAATTTTACCCATTTTTTACCTTTTTACAATGTTTTTAAAAATTAATAATCATTTCATTTTAAAAAACTTGGCATGTTTATATTTTTCCAAAATTATGAAAGGAATATTTGTTTTAATGTATACGACATGAATGGAATTTCCCATAATCATTAAAATTATTTTATTTTAGGCATTTTTTTTCAACGTTATTTGCAATGTAAAAAATATATTGAAAATATTTTATGTTTTAAAAAGTGATTTTCTAATTGGAAATTATATTTTCATCAAAAAATATTTTCAATGATTTTAAATCATCGTTATGAAGTTTTTAAATTTTATTTTCAAAGAAAATAATTTAGAAAATATTTTATAATGTTTTAGCATTAAAATTTTATTTTTAGAGAAAATAATTTAAAAAATATTTTATAAAGTTTTAGTATAAAAATTTTATTTTCAAATAAATTTTCTTTTCCTCGGGAAAAGTCCAATTTCATATTTCAATGTAATTTTCCATCTAATATGACATATGTGGATGTTACTTATGCATTACTGAGGATATGATCCAAGAATAAAAATATTTTAATTTCTTTGGATGGTTTATATTTATTATGGAAGGATGTTTAGGACACCTATTTGTCTTCCATGGGTTGTAGAATGATAAGATTCTTATGAAACCTACATATTTTTTCCGTGAGTTAATCTTTAATGAAATACAGAAATGATTATGAAACATTTTTATTTTCTATAGGTTATGTTATAATGAATTTTTTATCAAATTCATTTATTTTTATGGGTTCTAATAGGATTACTTTTTTATAATAATATGGAACACATTTGTATGATTTTCATTATGTTATGGGGGTTATGTTACAACCAAGTATGGTAGCTACATTATAAAAACGTATGGTGGTAATGTTATAACCATGATGGGTGGGAACTATATCTCCCTCTAATTAATTCGTTAAATATTTATATCTCATGAAAAAAATAAGAAGAGAATGGGGGTGGACCCAGTTTAGTAAGGCACATTTCCCACAATGATAGTCTGGGGAGTGAACCTTGACTACTATGATGTTTTGATATGTGAACTCATTCCTCTATAATAGTCTTGGAAATTGTCCTTTTACCACTATGGAAATTATTTTCTATGCTTATCTGTAAGAAAAAAGATCTATGTCTTATGCCAATGTTACATTCTCATGGTTCGTGTTATTTGATACCATTATGATTCATGTCTTATGAACTTACATGATTTATTACAATAATCAAGTTTATAATCTACGATATGCATGGTATTATTTCCAAATGTTATTCTCATGTTATCATGCCCTTATTCTCATGATATGTTGATCTCTCCCTTGTTTACCATTACTTAGCATATGAGCTCACTGTTTCTTATGTTTCCTTTCATAAAGTTGTGATGTAATTTATTATGTTTGATATGTCTAAGAAGGGTTATAGTTATAAATAACATAGTTGGAGATGGCATAGATAACATATATATCAATTGTTTATGTTTCCATGTTTATAAAGGCACTAAACCTAAATGATTCTGTCATGGATTGTTATGTAATAAAATGAATATTTATCTATTAAGATGTAATATTTTTATAAAATATTTTTGGATTATATAGTTGGTATCAGAGAAAGTATTAGTTAACCTTCAGAAACATGGATGATAAAAATTAGTGAGATCTCTAGGGATATCTCCAATTATATTTCTATGGATATATATAAGGATAACTATATTGATGAGCCAAAGTAGAAGAAAATATCAAAGAATTTGGGTAAAGTATATAGAGAGTGGTTTAAATGAAATTGCATCATTTTATAGATAATATAAGAAGATGTGGCTCTAGAATAAAGGTTCCTAGAGTTAATAACTTTGAAAATGGTGCATTGAGCTATAATTGATCATCTCCTGGTGCATGATAATGGGTCCAGTTGCACACCATGTTTGAATCTCCTGGGTGATATTATTTGAGAATTAAAAAATTCATTGTGGACCATTATAAAGAAATTGAATAATGATCTAGGTTTAACATAAGGATTAATGTATTAAATATATGGTTTCATGATTTAAACCACTTATAAGTGATTTTTCAGGATTACATGGTTTCACATTTTGATTGTTGTTGCATACACTATGAATTTTGGTTTTAGTCAGTAGACAAAACCATGGTAAACTTAGTTAATTCTAAATTTGATAGATAATTTGTTGATTAGAAACTAAATGTTTTTATGGCTGGAGTGAAAAGTATTGGGGTTATTCCTAATAATTTATAATGATATATGATTAACAACCTGCACCTAAGCCAACTCTCAATCTCACCAAAGAAGATAATTAAATAGTTCACACAGATTTTGGGTGGTGGAGACCATAGAGAAAAGAATATTTGATTTCCTATATGTATATAATGTGGGAAGAAGAACTTAATTTAATTTCTTGATGGAATCAGAAGATGTTTTCCTATGGAGAAGAAGGGAGTAATTTAGAAATTTTGAAGAAAAATTAAAAAAAATGATAATATAATTGAAGAGAATAATGGTTTCCCTAAGGAATAATCACTGGATAAATTTTATAAATGTGAAATGAATGGAAATTATAAAACTATATGTCATATATGAAAGATTCTAAAGATAATCAACAAGGTGTTCCAAGAAATGGTTATACAATATATGACGAAGAGACTATAAATGAAATATAAAAGGTATGGTCTGTTTAAATGGAGTTATTTATGTTAAATATAATAAGAATTATTAAATTGATATTGATGATTGTTATTACATGATTAATATTTCATATTATAGGAAATATTCATTTAAAAATAATATTATGAAGCCTAATAAAGGGTTTAATAATGAATTTGGATGATTTAAGTGTTTATGTATTATAAGTTAATAATTATGTTATATGAATCATAAAATATAGAAGTATTGTTTAGTATAAGTTATTAATTATATATTTTAATGAATATGTTCAATTTTATTGGTGACATAGAAAATTTATTTAATGTAATATATTCTGAATGTAGAGATACTATTGTTGGTATAAATAGATTATGGATATGAATAAAGTAAATCTGATAGTATTGATAACCTTATAACTAATTAATGAATTTTTGAAACTTGGTTTATAATATCATTGATGCAGTTTAAAAAAATTATCATATTTATGGAATATTTTCAATAATATGGGGTTTTATTCAAAAAATTTGGATCCATGTCTATTTTAATAAAGGTTTTATGGTAATTCTATATATTTCCATGTTTTAGGAGAATATATGATTAATCTATTCATGTATTTGGTATGAAACCATTAAGAGGTACTTACTGATATTTGAGGGATTAATGTTATGTTTATTTTTGGGAAATTTAAGTAAATTCATTATACATTTTTAATTCTTTATGGGTTATAAGGTTAACAGATTATGGAATTAATTATGTTTAACTTCAAATGAGGTGTTTTATATTAATGTGTTACTTCACTATAAGAATATTTATGAATATTGGAAATGTTTTTCTGACCATTTTTTTATGATGATAACTAGAGATAGAAGGAATAACTTATCATTTATTATAGATCTTGTGATCTATTAGTGCTTCGAGCATAAAAAATTCATCTTTATTTCATGGGGTAATATATGAAGTGTAAATTTATTTAAGAACAACCAAAAATTTAAAAATTTATTATGATATAAATGGAAAGGAAAAAAATGGGTATATCAATACCTTTTATATTCTTGATTTTATCAGGATTCTTTCATATCGCTGGGTACTTCCACCAAACCTCTCTCAATATCATGATGTGTTCCATGTATCTCTACTGAGGAAGTACCTACTTGATTTAGCACATATACTGAACTCGGAGGACACACCAATAAAGCATGATCTTTCTTATGTGGAATAACTAATGGAGATCCTAGATCATAGAGATAATGTTATATGAAACAAGACCACTCACCTAGAAAAATATTTGTGGCTAACCTACCAGCTTGGGGAAGCCCCATGAGAACCTAAGGATATAATGTAGAAAAATTATCCTCATTTTTATCAAAGTGATGATTTTTGATGTTCAAATTCAATTTTAATGGGGTATAATTTAACACCCTGATATTTTTTGAAATATTTTCTTCAAAAAAAATAATCTCTTCGAAATTTTTCATTAGACACAACACCATGTTTTTATTGCATTACACGCAACTGTGAGATTCCAGTAAAGTCATCGTACTATTAAAATACTATTATTTAATAAGGTAGTTGTCACCCAACCAAAGTAATGGAAGGTATGAATAGAATTAACCAAATTATGAAAATATATTGGTTTCACATATATATATATATAATTAATTCTTTGGTGACCAATTAATTAGAATTGAAAATAAAAACTATTTGAAAATAAAGGAAAACTTTTTATGAAAAACTATTTTTATGAATAGAAATTAATTTTGACCAAAATAAATTAGAAAAATAAATTTCATAGAATTATTTTAATAAAATTTATATATTATATAATTGATAAAAAATTTATCATTTATCTTATGTGTTTTCCAGTCATGAGATAAGAATAAATCCAATTTTATGTTAAAAACTAGAATTTTCAAAAAAAAGTATAACATTTTATGAACTTTTTTTTAATTATATTTTAACAATTTTTTAAAATATATTTTAAAAAAATTGAATCAGCATGTAAATTTTATCTTAGGGTAAATTTTTTAGATTACTATGAAAATATTAATTTTTCAATGAATGGTTAAAAATACTGGTTTTTATTGGATATTTTATTTTTTTATAAGGAATTTATATGGTTAATTTATATTTTAAAATGATTCTAAAAGTAAAATTAATAAAATTTAATTTTTATTAATCCAATTTAGGTAATTTTATTCATTTTTTTATTGAATTTTGAAATAAAAACTTTCTTCACTTATGAAAATTGTTTCTTTCAAAACAGGCTTTCTCGTCGCACCTACGAGATTAATTTTCAATTAAAATTTTTTACTTCTATGAATTTAATTTTTAAAATGGATTAAATATTTATAATAATAATAACATGTATTTTCTAATAAGTTCAATTTTTTTTACCATAATGAATAGTAAAAATAGTAAACATTATTTACCATGGTTGAAGGGAAATGGGTTTACCGAGGGTTAAACTAAAATGATAAGGGTTAAAAAAGAAACAAAACTTTTACAACACCCATTAGATGGACCTATTTTTACCCAATAATCTAAAGGGTTAAATAATATTCCATTTTTGTGCTTTTTTGTATAATAAAAATGTTGTTACACCTTTTTGATTTTTTAAATTACAAGTATGCCACTCACATCACTTATTAAAGGACACCTACCCTCCTATCCTATTCACACATTAAAAACCATCTGGTTTAGCCAAGACCTGCCCAAATTCCTTTTTTAACTCCCTCCCCTCATTTTATAATCCTTATTTTTGTTAGGAGTCCTTTCTAAAAAGTCTTTAGTTACAAAGAGGCTCTCTAAAAAAGAGGTAAATTATTACACTTTCATTTTTATTTCATTTCTTCCATCAACTCGTTTTATTCGGATATAATATAAAAAATATATTCCATATACAAATATGTTATTATGTTAATTTAAAAACCTATATCCATCTTCTCTTCCATCAAATGGGATATAAAATAATCATTCGTGTTTGTGAAAGACTACAACCTTTCAAACCGATGTTATTCATTTTCCATAACCACCTATCACGAATGGATATAATGACATATTAAATTTATATATAAAATATATATATGATATTATTATAATTATTTAATCATTATATCATTAATACCTTCTTACATTATATTTCATTGGAATACGATAACGTCACTCGTGTGTATGTTGAACTACTTCCTGCAAAGCGAGGTGATTCATTCACACTTTACATGGAAGGTAATAAGGATGGTATTAATGAAACAATGTAATATATGTGACATTAAAATGTTTCTCTAACGATAATATAATATTCACCTTTATTTTTTTCAATCCATTGAGATAATGTAAATAGTTTTCAGGAGTACGTATGACCAACCATCCCCATGAATGGTGTATTTCATTTTTTGTCTCTAAAATTTTTGGATTACTATAAATACATATATAATAAATATATATGAAATATATATAATATTTTAAATTCTATATATGATGAAACTATGATCATAGTGAGAGTTATGAAAATAAAAAAATAAAAACATACACAAAAAGTAAATCAGTTATTAACTAAAATGTGATTTTAACAAGAAATTATTAATAAATAGATATAAAATGTCCTAATAAAATTATATATCGTATGATATATATAACTATGGTTATATTAAATTTTAATAATAAAATTATATTTATTATATGGTATGTTCAAATGTGTATGAATTAATTCCAAACTGAAGGTAAGGGTTTCATTCTTCCTTTTTAACTTTGGTGAGACACATGCCTTATTCACCACCATTTATTTCATGAGGTGTATATAAAATAGGTTCCAGGAATAAAAAAATCATTCAAAGGGTTGTGAAATACATTTTTTTTTGTCTGGATCTATGATAAATCTGATATTTACACAATGATAAACTTCATGATCTATATAATTGAATCAAAGAAAACAGATAAGGGATAAAATGACGGAACTAGAGAGAGGATAATCACAAATTAAATATATTAAATTTAATAAATTAAAGAATTACCTTGGATGAAATATTCCATAGTTTATGGATCTGACAACAAATCTACATTATAAAATCTTTTCATTGTATGAATCAAGATCATATTCCATCTAGCAATGATCCACACATGTTACACAAATCTCTGAAAATCACTGTAGGAATCTCTGAGTTCTTTCATATAATATTTTATCTCTCATATATTCTACCTTTTCTATCTAATAGAATCTCATTCAAATAATTATCTTCGATCTCTCTTGACTTGAGAGTGGGAGGTAGAGGAATAAATCTCTTCATTATTGGTAGCATTATTAAAAAAGGTATCTATAGCATCCCGCCTTTTTATCACAAAACATTTATTACATTTTACAAAACCGAGGATCTTTAAGGTTTAGTGTCTTGGAAACCAGGAACTTAAAACATGAAAACATAAAACATTCTTCTTAAAGACTTGAAAGGCTTCTCCTCATGATCATACTAGGTTCATTACTGCATCTCATAACCTGGGGACATACATCAAAAGAAAGGGTGATCAGAAGGCCCAGTAAGGGAAATAAGGGGAAACATTTAACATCTGAACTTGGGATACATCGACAATGTCATGAAAAAGAACATTAAGGCATGAAAAAGAAATCAAGAGGCATATCATAATAAAAATAACATTTTTCATAACTTGAAGATGTGGCTACAACATTTAATATTCACAATCATTTCGTTTCACCAAGGTCCATCCCCAAGGTGTCATTAAAAATTACCAAGGTTATTCACCAAGGTATCAGTCTAAAAGGTCATCTCTAGAGATTATGTCTTTACCCAATGCATTGGAGTTATATCAGGGCGCACCCTTGACATGTCTTTATTATCATGTGAGCCACATATATAATAATCAATAATTTCATAAACAACCCATATAGCATAAAATAAATGAGTTTCATTTCATAATCATAACGTTTTAAAAACTGCATTAAAGACAGATCTTTATGTCACTTTAAACCCATGGAA
Source organism: Viscum album (assembly GCA_963277665.1). Taxonomy (NCBI): domain Eukaryota; kingdom Viridiplantae; phylum Streptophyta; class Magnoliopsida; order Santalales; family Viscaceae; genus Viscum; species Viscum album. Next base: position 808,775,715 of record OY728122.1, on the reverse strand, counting down.
AGGGAAAGCGGGTCTCATGTATGTAAATACTAGAATTTAAAATAGAAAATTTTGTTATATATGTGAATACCCCTATATAAGAGAGATCTTTGATTACTCACATAATAAAATAAGAGAACATTATAAAAAGAGAGATACATTTTGAGACGGAAATTCTACAGTATAAAGGCTATGTTACGATGTTTTAGAAAACATTGAAAAGAAAGGGGACATGGGTCAACCACTCATAAATGATCCATAAAAAAATAGGGGAATAGAATATAAAGTATTTAAGAACATGGTAATGAAATTTTAAAGACATACCATATGAAATGAAGAACATGATAGGAAGACAAATAATATTTCTCTTATGAAAATTCGGCAGCCTAACGGCGTCACTTAAACTTCATCAAAAATGATTTGACGAGATAAAATGGGGTATCTCATAATATGAACATAAAAGTTCAGTATGATAGATATAGTGATCATACACTAACATAATAAAAAGAAACTTGAATGACTTGACATGAATGTAGAACTTTGAAAAATGAGAAAGGTTAAAGAATCCCTTAAAAATTCGGCAGCCTAACGACGCCACTTAAACATCAACAAAAATGAATTGATGAAATAAAATAGGGCATCTCATCATATGAAAATAAAATATCAGTATGATAGATTTAGATATCATACCCCAACAAAATAAAAAGGAACATGAAATACTTGACATGAAAATAGATCTTGAAAATGAGAAGGGTGAAAGAATCCCTTAAAAATTTGGCAGCCTAACGGGGCCACATAAACTTCAGAAAAAATGAATTGATGAGATAAAAAAGGTTCTCCCATAATATGAAAATAAAATATCAGTATGATAGATTTAGATATCATACCCCAACATAATAAAAAAACATGAAAGACTTCACCTGAAAATAGATCTTGAAAATGAGAAGGGTGAAAGAATCCCTTAAAAATTTGGCAGCCTAACGGCGCCACTTAAACATCAACAAAAATGAATTGACGAGATCAAATAGGGTCTCTCATAATATGAACATAAAATATCAGAATGATAGATATATAGATCATTCCAAAACATAATAAAAAGAAACATTAAAGACTTGACATGAAAGTAGAACTTTGAAAAATGAGAAAGGAGATAGAATCCCTTAAAAATTTGGCAGCCTAACGGCGCCACTTACACTTCAAAAAAAATGAATTGATGAGAAAAAATAGGGTCTCTAATCATATGAACATAAAAGATCAGTATTATAGATATATATATCATTCCCCAACATAATAAAAAAGAACTTGAAATACTTGACATGAAAGTAGAACTTTGAAAAATGAGAAAGGTGAAAGAATCCCTTAAAAATTTGGCAGCCTAACGGTGCCACTTAAACATTTTTAAAAAGAATTGATGAGAGAAATAGGGGGTATCTTATCATATTAACATGAAAATGGAAGTAATATGAATATAAAAGAACATCCTCCAAAATAAGAACATGGAGCATAAAATAAATGACATGAAAGAGATTACTTGAAAAGAAAGAGAGAGGTCGGATCCCTTACCTTAAAATGTAACTATTAAAACTAAAAGGTTGGGACCTTGAGGGATTGGGGGCACCTTGTGAGGACTCCATGGTAGTTAATGAGACCATAGATTCGTTGAGGAAGAATTGGGAGTCGAATAGAGCGAGATGATGGCTTGGTATTTATAGGGAAAGTGAGGAGACAAGGCATTAATGGCCATGGGACACCTTATTAGTGCTTTTGGCAAAACCATGGGCTTTCCCATGGTATTTTCCCATGGTACTGGCCACTTGGGACACCTCATACCTTATCTTACTATTCATAAGTCGAAAATATTGATTACATACTTAATACATCATTTAATGATTTCATTAAACACTCGTAACTTAAAAACTGTATTTGCACTATTCATCGAAAATTCAACTTTCTCAGAAAAATCCCAAAATTTCACCCTAACCAAATATAGATTCTCTAATTTCAAAAATGAACTCCATTTTATAAAAATAATTTTCTAAATAATTTTTATTTAATTTCAAAATCAATACACTATTCACCGAAAATTCATTTTTTCAGAAAAATCCCCAAAAATTACCTTAACATAATATTGATGCTCTGAGTTCAAAAATGAAATCCATTTTATAAAAATAATTTTCTAAATATTTTTAATTTAATTTTTAATTAAAAAACATTATTCACTTGAAAAAACTAATTCTTGACTAATAATTTATGAAACCGTTATTTAACCATTTTATTGAATATCATTACTTAATCAAGGTGCCTAGATTATATTAATACTTTCTTTAAGTGAGATTACTAATCCATTTGGTCACATTACTAATCCTAAGCATAAAATCACTATTCATAATTTATTATTCATCAAAAATCAAGTTGATCTTATTAGACTCTAAATTTCGTACTGAACATAATTATAGAAGACCATTTTTTGAATATTATTTCACATTTTTAATTATTTACGGTTTACATAAACATTTTTAAAATATCCTTTTTCTAAAATTCATCAAAAATATGCATATTATATTTATCCGGTCATTTGAAAATTCATAAACTTCATCATAAGAAGAAATACCAATTTTTATTTAAAACAAAGGATTACACAAGGAAGTTATGGTCTCCTTACATAGCCCCTTATCAAACCAGCATAGGACCTGAGTGTAAGGTGTGCTAAGGTGAGAGAATCTGAGGGAGGCTCGGCCAACATCGCACGAGTAGTAATTTCTATCATTTTGAACTTATCGCGAAGGCGATTCCATTCTAGCTTCACACGATGATGTTCGGCTTGGGTTTGGTCCAGAGCAAAGCCTAGTGGTGCAACCTCCTTCCAAATTTCTGTTAGATGGGCTTCAATCGGTCCAAGACTACTGGGTGAGGCCATCGAATCTTATTTCTATATTAACTAACCATGATTAATTGTATTTAGAGACAATAATCGAAATGTTTAGTTTCCAGTGGTCATATTGACCAATGGTCATATAACAGTAAAAAACCAATAGTCTCATTTTAATTATACTCATGTTATCAAATGAAATAGTTTTGTTGAGTATAAAAAATAAAATAACACACAAAATTTGGAAACAAGATTTATTCAAAATTTCGGGTCGTTACAGTATCTCTTGAGAGGATTCTTCAAATTTATTATGTAGAACCAATCAAATGAATTGCTTCCCTGTGAAAATAATATAATTGGGTATATATACCTCTAGGGTTAAAATAATATAATTTCATAAGTGTCAGTCATTATTTATTTAATCCATATGAAACCCTATGTCAAATAATAATAATAATATTATTATTATTATTATTATTTCTCGACATTCACCTTGATTGTGAATTAAATTAAATATTATTTAATAAAATAATATTCAATATTTATGATTTCTCATTGATCCATTAAACTTAGTCTACCATTCCTCCATAATATTTATTAATCCTTAAATAATGATTATTTATTATTTAAATAAATATCACTATATTATTCACCAAAAAATAAACAATTATTATATTCAATAAATAGAAAATAAATATTTATTAATATTATTCTAACATTATATTTTATTAAATAACTAGTGACAAAATTTATTATTTCAATAAAACATGAATAATTATTAGACTACGTGTGAGAATAATAATTTTCTAATTTGTTAAATAATAAATACAAATATATTATTTAACTAAAATTTAGGATAGACATAGTGTGTGACCCTTCTGGCCTATTTCATAGGGTAATTAGAATAAGAAGACTAGATTCCAAGGTTATAATCTAACAACATGCCAAGGCACCTAAAGATAAATAATTTAATATCATAAGGATATAATACCTCATATGGATGCTTACTACGCAATATAATCCATTTATCATGATATCTCTAATTAGTAATGATGCATGTCAATGCCATCAACATATGTGCTCGATGTCTCTTTCTTTGACTTCTTGGAAATTGAAAATTCTTATTAAACACCATGTAAATGGATTAATTTAGTCAATATAATTTCCATAAAATGGACTAACATATCAAATTTCATTAAATAACTGAAGGTAAAAATCCTTTCTCTTATTATTCATTAATCCAATATTAATTGTGACACACCCAACATATCCTACCTCAGCATGAGTATATGTCACCAATATTTTCATTAATATATAAAAGTATGAAACCCATAATTCTCATTAATAATAATCATAAATTGTAAGGATCAATACATACATATGTTGATGGGAACATCCATTAACACATATAAATGTGGATTTCCTATAGGTGGGTGTCATTCTTATAATATCATACACTGTATATTACCAACAGTGTACACCATGAGAATGTTCTTCAAAGTCGTAGGAGCATCCACCCCTGATAGGATGCATCATTAGTTCCCCACAAATTATATCACCCATATATAGAAAATATATTTAATAATAGTTTCATATCATTTTTTGGTTCTCATCATAGTAGGGAACTCCTATGACCTTTTTGTGTGACAACTACTATTAGTACATTATCACATACTTTGTTAAACATAATAACAATCATGATGTGATAAGAATAATATTAATATCAAACACTATGAATACCGGTTGTTATAAAGTACAAAAAAGTTTTTTCTAGGGAACCAAATCCAATATACTCCCACTTCTACTAGATCCAACTACTACCATCCTTCATTCTGCGAGTTGTTACAAGATACTCATGCTTCTACTAAAATATTCCTCTAGTAAAATTGTTTACCATTTTGTCTTCCTTGAGAACTCTACTTAATAAAACATTACCCTTTTGATAAAAATCCTTCAATAGGTGATACTTCTAGAGTATATACTTTGTCTGTTGGTGTCATATTGGCTCTTTTTCAAGATCTATCGCTACAAAATTATCACAATACAACATGATAAGATCTTTACTATTAGGTTCCACATCATGATCCTAGAAGAAGTTTTGTATCCAAATAGATTCCTTGGCTGCATCAGAAGCCATTATATACCCAAAATCCCTTGTATATTCATCTACAATTGGCTTATTTGAACTCATATAGCTCAAAGATCCTCCATTGAGATAGAAAACATACCCTGACTCTAACTTCATATCATTATGATCTGTCTAAAAACTAGCATCAATATAACCCTGAATGACCAGCACCTCATCTCCTCCATACACTAGGAACATATCCTTAGTTCTTCTTAGATACTTTAGGATATCCTTAATAGTATAGCAATTTTGTTCTCCTATATCATCATGATATCTATCTGCCATGCTTAGTGAATAAGCATCATAAAGTCCATTACGTAACATGGAATACATGATTAATCCTATCACTGAAGCATATGGGATCTTACTCTTTCTTTCCTTATCATGTGGTGTATGAGGACCCACTTTCATAGAAATATGTGAACCATGTGATACTATAACACTTCCCTCTTGGATTGTTCCATTCTAAATATCTTTAGTATCCAGTCATTAGATATACTTTGACTTAGTCTAATAGCCTCTTGGGTCTATCACAAATGATATTTATCCTTAGAATATGAGTTGATTCACCTAATTCCTCCATGGAGAAAAACATGTTTAACAATTCCTTAATAAACATCTGTAGTGGTATATTGTTTTCAATAAGTATTATGTCATCTACATATACTATTATGATAACGATTTCATTTCAACAAAACCTCTTGTAAACACATGACTCACATTCATTATTAATGGAACTGGATTATTTTATTTCTTCATCGAATCTAATGTTCCATGACCTAAATGATTAATTCAATCCATAAATAGATCTCTGAAACTTGAAAATACTCTTGGAATCACTAGGAGACACAAACCCTTCTTGGTGTGTCATATAGACATCTTTCTAAAGGTTCTAAATAAGTATTGTAGATTTTACATCCTTCTTCTAAATCTCATAGTCATGGTAAGATAATATAGAAAGTATAATTCTGATGGATATAAACATAGAAACTAATGAAAAGGTTTCATCTTAGTAAATTCATTGACATGGTTTAAACCATTTATAAACTAGATTTTCTTTATTGGTATTTTCATTTCCTTCCATTTCTAGTTTCCTCATGAATAACCATTTTCATCCAATGGGATTTACATTAACTGGTTCATCGACCAGCACACAATCATTGTTCTGATATATGGAATCCATTTTGGAATTCTTGTATTTTTTTTCTTCTTGTAGCTTATGAGATCTCTGTTGCCTCTTTGTATGAGAGAGTATTAATATTTTCAGCGAATAATGAATCATCATCTTCAGTGACTAGAAAAAAATATCTCTCCAGTTCTCTTACATCTCTTATACCCCTATATATTACTTGTATTTTAGGAACTACTTCTTCCATAGGGACATGTAGAACCTATTCATGGAGAAACTACTTTGTATCTTGAGCATCAACTTTATCAAAGTCAATATTTATCTCTATATCCATTTTAAGGATGTCATCCCTCTCAAAAAATTGGATTTTCTTGGTGATAGACACATTCTTGTCTGAGGGTTTTTATAGGTAGTATCCCTTTGTTTCCTTATGATACCTTATAAAAATAAAAAAATTTCCCTGAGGTGCTAGTTTGTTGACTGAGATTTCCTTACCAAATTCCTTGAAACCCCTTATATGTGTATGCAACAAAATAGGTTTCTTTCTAATCCATATCTTAAAGGTAATTCCATTTTCTACTTTAGTTGGTACTCAGTTTAATGTGTATTCCACAGTTTTTAATTAATATCACCAAAAGGATAATGGAAGATCTGCATGACTCATTATTGACCTTACCATATCTAACAAGGTATAGTTCCTCCACTCACTAACACCATTCCACTATGGTGTATAAGGTGGAGTGTGTTGAAATAGAATCCCAAACTCCTGTAAGAAGTCAACAAACTCTTGGCTATGATATTCACCACCTAGATCTGATCTAAGATTATTTATCTTCTTTCCAAGTTAATTATCTTCTTTATTTTTTAATTCCTTGAATTTATCAAAGTACTTGGACTTATACATCATCAAATAGAAGTAACCATATCTACTTAAGTTATCAGTAAAAATTTTGAAGTAAGAATACCCATCTCTAGATTCTACTAGAAATGGTATACATGCATATGTGTTTACCAATCCTAGAAGATAAATGGCCCTTTCACCATATACACCAAATTGAGGTTTGGCTATTTTTCCTTATAAACAAGCATCACATCTTTCAATTGGTTTTAGCTCAGACGAGTCTAAATAATCATCTTGACATATACTTTTTCAAAAAATTATCGTTTACATGACAAAGATGTTGATTCCATAGTAGGGTCTTGTATGAGTCATGTGAACGTGATTTGTTATCAATTTCTGATACTTGATTTTTTTAATTTAGTACATAAATTATATTATTTAAATCTTTCATAATATAACATATGTTGTCTTTATAAAAGAAGAAAGTTTATTTCTAAACTTGAAAATAAACCCTTCTACATTTAGGCATGGTATAGAAATTATATTGTTGCTAAATTTGGAACATAATAGCAATATTTTAAAACCAAAATCATTCCTATTTGAAATGAAAGGTGGTATTCACCAATTTCTATAACAGAAATCCTCACACCATTAAAATCCCTTAGATCCACCTCTCCTCTATAAATATTTCATAATCTACAGGGTTCGTGTATTTGGATGGAAATGTAAGCACCAAAAGATGTATCTAATTCCAAATGAGTAGATATTGAAATATTACACTTAATAATGAACTAAACTCTGGCATCCCCTTCCTTATGGGTGTATTTCCTCTTCCATTGGTCGGGATTTCTATATAAAAAACACACTTCCTCCTTTTCCTTTCTTATCATCTAGATCTTTCTCTTTTTAGAAGGATAGTGATTGAGAGATTTAGATTTTTTGTGAGTCTTGGGAGCATTTTACTTGTTCTTAATTTTATTTATTCACCATATGGATCATGGGTTTGTCAATCCCCATGACCTTATCCACTTTCTGAATCAAAATAATAATTTCTAAAATACTCTTATCATTATTATTCATCTTGTAATTAACAATAGAACTGGACAAAGTCTTGGGCAGTGATGAATGTATGAGATCTGTACATAACACATACAGGAATCATTGAACATCTATGGAATAGATGATAAAGGAGAGACGTCTTGTAATTACTAATAGAACTTATCTTGTCTTCTTTTTTATTCATATATATCATAAAGGCGAGACATCATGTTATACCCATCCCTATCCTATGGTTTTTTCAAAATCTCAGTGGTCAAAGATGATAGCATGAGTCATTTAAAGTCTATGTAATATTTAAAATATTTCTCATATAGTGATTAATCTTCACCAAATTCCTCATTACCAATCTCATCAAGAATAGGTTCTTCCAGCATATACAATTTCCTTTCATAGAAAAGGATAACATGTAAGCACCTTTGTCAATCTTGGAAATTTATGCTGGTTAAAAGGTTATCCTTCTCGAATATGGATCATAGAAATATGTTTGAATTAATTTTAATTATTTTTCTAAAAACTTAGTTTAGAATAATTTTAGTAATTTATTTAATAAAAAATCCAAAAATAAATAAATATTATATTTATTAATCTCCAAATATTTTATTGAAACCCAATAGTCATCACCATTGGATTTGGAATATCCTATTTCTTGGACATTATAGGGGTAAGGATCCATATTTCCCTTATCATAACCCCATATTTGGATGGACAAGCAACATAAATGGCATTAGGTAGGCATTCCATACACAAACTAGATTAACTCAAATTTCCTTAATCTATTGATTGGACTCCCTAATCCGGAAATTCATAAATTTTATTTCCTCAACACTTGCCTCTTAGTTAAACCAAGTCCTAGTTTATAAGTCAACCCTTGATTTGAACTAAGTTCTCCTAACCCAAAAATTCAACTTATAATTCCACTATAATTGAAAGCACCCCAACATTGGCTGGTTAAGCACTTTTAACTGTGGTTTGATTTTAACTAAAGTAGTGGAAAGCTATACCGACTTGATATATATATTTGAGGGATTTTATTCTGTTATACATAAATTTCGATTTATTGTCTTTATTACATTATTTTTAATATTCATTGTATCTACTTAAGTGATTAACCATGTCTTCGATAATATTTATGCATAATCCAATTTATTTTAGATATATATTTCATGCTTGTTAATTCATTAATTCATGTGATCATAATAAAACTTCTATAATAAAATAAATATGGAACATGAACAAATAAAATAATAAAGTAGTATGATCATGAGATTTTACTAATTATTAGTTTATCTAGCAGTTGAAAAACTAACTATTGACATAGGGACAAATACCTTGAATCAATTAAGGTATGTGTTACAGCTTCCCACATGTCGAACTTTGTATCTCTCTTTGATAGGTTTTGCCGCGTCTCCAAACATGGTCTGCCTCCCCATGTTTGGCAGATCCATCCATTTCATATGATTTTACTCACCTGCAGGTGAGGGTAAATTGTTTACATAAATTAAACCATGGTCATGCAGGTCATTACATAATAAGATGATAGATGACACATAGGCCACAAATTAAATTTAAAAATAAATTAAATGAAACTGATCACATAAAAAGGTTTGGTGTATGGTAATTCTCTTCCACATTTATGCAATGAATTACACATTTAATAAAACTAGCATTAAATTCATATTCGTTATTATTTAAGAAAAATCACACTCAAATAAATTAATTATCAACTTTAACTGATAAAGACTTTTATATTAGTTATCAACTGAATTTCATTGAGATTTTCATCCATCATAAGTTTTAATAAATTAAATAATTTTTTTTTAAAATTAACAGTGTACATAAATATAACATGGGGTAAACATGGTGAAAACTTGTCTGAATCTACCCAACACGTAGTTTACACGTATACAATTTACTCTTCTAACATATGGAATACATGACTTATTATGTACCTTCATGAAGTGTAATATCAATTTAATGATTACACAAATTATATGATTTTTCTATAACATGTTAAGATTCATTGTACATATAGTAATATATATCATATGACTCATACGTGATATGAAGATATGAAAATTATATAGAAACTATTTAAACATTTATACATATATATATATATGTATATTAAAACTCATGACATGATGTGTCCTATCAATTTAATGACCACACATAATCATATTTTGAAAATGTTTACACAGTATAATAAATTAATTTTAATTCAGCATAATTTGGTATAAATACACTATGTGTACAGATGAGCTATATGAAGTGTATGTCCCTCACTATCTATCTGAGGGATACACCTTGTCAATCAGTGTGCAAAATCTGCTACAAAAAAAATTGAGTACATGATGTGTACAATGGGATACACAACATGTAGACTATATGTTACATGGTCATCGATCAAGAAGTCCATGTATAGATTTAAATGGAACTTCTATGACTTAAATGTACTACACTCCATGTACGTGAGCTACATGGTGTGAACACTAGCTGACCATGCACTAGTTTGGCTGGGTGAAAAATTAGTGTAATAAATTTAATGCACCACATGTGCTCAATGCACATGGTTTGAATTAATTATAAATTAATTCCTGGTGCATTGAACACAAGTACATGGCATTTCAATCCAGTTACACAGCGTGTAATCTTGTGTTATCCTTCAAAAATACTCTTCACCTTTGGATAAATTAATCAATTTTATTTTATTCATAAAATTTGTTTTTTTGATTAGATCAATGAGAAACAAATGAGAAAAAAGTAGATCTCACAATTTAGATAAAAATAATTATTAAACATGAATTGAAAAACTAAAAAACAAATGAATAAATCAATCAAGGATAATTAAATAATTAAAAATATTTATGTGACTTCTATGATACCACTTCTAGGTTATCAACATAGTGAAAGTGTGTGATAGTTTATGCCTAACTTTAATTTTTTCATGATCAATGATCAATCTGATATTTACACAACAATAAATTTCATAGTCTATAGAATAGAATCGAAGAAAACTAAAATGGTATAGAATTCCAAAATAAGATAGAGGATCATCACATATTATATATAATTAATTTAATTATATAAATAGTATCCTTTTTGGAATTATTTCTTTATTGATGTATGTGACAACATATCTTAGTTGTGCCATCATTGCATTGTAGGAATCAAGAGAAGATCCCATCTAGCGGTGTTCCACACTTGTTCGGAAAATCTCTGAACAACACCGTAGCAATATCTGAGTTCTAGAATAGAAAAACCTATCACTGTATTATTTTATAATAAATTAATTAATATTATATTCAATAAATATAAAATAAATATTTTTTATATATTATTCTCACATTACATTCTCTAATATAGCTGGTGATAAAATATATGGGATCAAGAAAACATGAATAATTATCTAACCTTGTGAGAGAATAATATTTTTTCAATTTGGTAAATAATAAATAATAATATATTATTTAACTAATATTTTGCATACACTTAGTGTGTGGCCCTCTAGTCCCCTTTCTTAGTGGAATTAGGTGAAGCATCCAAAAGTCCTAGGTTAGCATCTAGAAAAACACCAAGTCACCCCTAGGGAAATAAGTTAATGTCTCAATAACATAATTCCTCCTAAGAATGGTTACTATGTAATATAATACCTTTATCATGATATATCTAATCAACAAGGTTTCATGTAAATTTTGTCAACCTATATGATTGATGTTTCATTCTTTGACTTCTTATAAATTTTACTTGCCTATTGAACACAATGTAAATGGATTAATTTATGGTATATTTGTTAAAATAATGGTCCTGAGATATAAACTTCTTTTTATGAACATAATCTAAAAATCCATTATCGCATTATTCATTATTTCAATATTACTCGTGAGGCACCCAACGTATCCTACCTCACCACAAAAATATTTCATTATGGTTTTCAGCAATACATCATCGTTTTCACCAATACATCAAATTACATGACTCATAATATTCATTTATAATAATCACAAAGTCTAAGGATTAATATACATGTCCACAGATAGAAACATCCAATGACACATATAAGTGTGTATTTTATATTGGCAGGTCTCATTATCATAATATGATACACTGGATATGATCAAGGGTGTATACTGTGAGATGGTGCCTCAAATTCCTATGATCCTACAACCTTGATAACTTGTATCATTTTCATCTCTCAAATGACATCAACTATCTATAAAAGAAATATTTAAGAATGTAATTTTTTTCATTTCTGAGTTCTCATTATAGTGGGAAACTACTATGACCTTTTTTTTGACAACTACTTTTATAACATTGTCACATACAATGTTATGTAGAAAAAAAATCATGATGTGATAAAAAGTTTATAAATATTAAAAACATTGAATATAGGATATCATAAAGTACCTAGAAGTACGATCTAGTGCACCAACTCCAGCATATAATAACCATGAATGTATTTTAAGATGCGTAAACTACAAATAAATCAGATTTAAGTTGTTTTTAAAAGAGGAAATAATATTTTCATCATGATATGTTTTAAATGATTTTTGAATATTCCTTTATGTGTTTTAAAAGTTTACTTTCAATGAAATAGATTTCAAAAATATTTTATAAATTTTTAGTTTTAAAAATTTATTTTCAAATAAAGGTTATTTTCATAAGAAATATTCCTAGTGATATTTCAAAATAATTTTCATCTAAGATGACACACTTTAATCTTACTTCTGATTTACTGAGGATACGATCAAAGTATATCATTCTTATTATTTCTATTCATGGTTTATGTTAATTATTGAAAGATGTTTATAAAACCTATTTCTCTTCCATGGGTTAAACCATGATAAAATTCTTATGAAACCTTCTTATTGTTTCATGTATTGTTCTTTGATGAATTGATGAAATGATTATGAAACCTTTTTATATTATAATGGTTATGTTATGATGAAATGTTTAGGAAACCCATTTCTTTTCATGGGATATGATATGGTGAATGTTTTATAATCTTATGGAACATATATGTATTATTTTAATTATGTGATGGTGGTTTGGTTATAACCAAGGATGGTTATTATGTTATAAGAATCCACTATGGTTATATTACTACCATGATGGGTGGGACCTATATCTACCTCCAATGCATTGGGTAAATATTGATATCTTCGGAGATAAATAGGGATGGAATGGGGAGTGAACATAGTCCATTAAGGGACTTTATCCACTATTATAGTCTTGGTAGTGATCATTGACAATTTTTATCATTTTTGGAGTAAACCCATTATACTATGTTTGTATTGGAAATGAGACTTGAAGAAATAAAGAAATGATTTTTATAACGACCCGTACTTTACATACATTGTTATTACATCGGAATTGAAGCACCCTTATTACAACATATAACAAAACCAGGAAAAGACCGTATAGGTATATTGTCTTTAAAAACTGGGAAACATAAACAACTGGTTCATAAAGCGTCTACACTGTCTCCCATTTATTTCATCACATCTATAGTCCCTTTTGGCATATCTTACTTAATAACCTTCTTCCTGACCTAGGGAAATAAAACATACAAAAGGGTGAGCTCAAATTCTCAGTAAGGGTAAACAAAAGAAATATCAATCACATCATATACATAAGAACATAACTTTTGGAAATCTTAACCTGCAAAAGAAATCATAATTTCCTAACATTGGATAAATCATAGTAGTGAAATTTAATCACAACAATCATAAATTAAAACATGAAGCATTGTTTCATACACACATATTCATAGAAAATCATTTCTTTTTAGTCAAGACTCATGGACAAGACTATCTTAGTGGACAAAGTCCATTTCTGAACCGAGTTCACTCCTCGTTTCAGTCCTGTTTCACTGAACCGGTTTAACCTGCCGTTCCAGCCATGTCTATCTCATGAGATATAAAATTTTTACCCAATGAATTGGAGGGAGATATAGGTCCCACCCATCTCATAATGATACCATTCTTATGTGTTCGACAAAATCATAAATCATACATCATTGCATAACCCATGTAATTAAAATGGGATTCTTAAACAATGTGACATCATAAAACAATTCATATAAGATAAAGGAATTCATAAAAATAATTCCATCACAACATAATCAAATCAATTTAATAATAGGGATAGAAACATAACCCTATATTATCTTAGATGGAAAATAATTTTGATAAAACACTTGAACTCCATTCTTGAGAAAAATATCCTTTCTACTCCAAAAACATTTTCCTTTCTTAACATGTAATACAATTTTAAACTAAAAGAATTTGATTAAAAATAAACTTTAAAACTTGTAAAGGAATCTTCTTGGAAATAAAGTTTTAAAAATCCATTCATGCCGTATAAGTTAAAAAAACATTCTTCTCGTACTTTTGTCGGAAAAGTCAAAAAGTACCTCGTACGAAAAACGAAAAAAGATTCCTTTCATATCTATAACTAAAAACTCACTGAAGGGTAAAATTCGACATAAAATATTGTATAAGGATATAAATATTACATATTTATGAAACATGGATGTGGATGATAAATATTCCTGAGAAAATTATGAAGTATAAACAATCTCGGATAAAAATTGAGATTGCGAGATTTTCCCTTAATTTAGGTCCAATTTGCTTCGTAAGTGTCTGAACCTCCTGTATAATGATTTAAATAATGTTATTGACTTATTCCATAATCAAACATATTTTTATGATATCATATATGGTCATATTCTTAGCTTCTTATTAGTAATATTTCATTACTACTTGTTATTCGGGTGTTTATTACTTTTTGTTCTTATGCGTGTTTTGTCGAATAAATTCTTATTTTTCTTTTTCAGGTTATAAATACCTCATTTCCAGAATGGTATTAGTGTAGTATATATCATATTCATTCATTCAATTCATTTATATAATCATTATGCAATGAAGATCATGTAGAACGAGTCGCATCACATCGCGGAGAAGGTATTCCGTACGTACGCACGAGCGATGATATCGTTCCCATGATTGTGGAATTGTATTGGAGTGTATATATACTATTTAGGAATCAATATCACTTTAAAATAATCATATATAGTTATTTATTTGCACTATTATACCCATCAATGTAATGTGGTGGTGGAAAATAGATTACACCACGACGTGGAGACGGTAACCCGTACGTACGCACGTGCGGTGATTTCGTTTTCCGTAGGATGGATAGATGGTGAAATAGGGTTGTTTCATAATTATAATAACATATCAGTATATTAGTGATACTGATTTTATTACTTCATAATGAAACAACTAAATAAGAATAAGTGGAAGAATAAATAAAGATGAAAGAATCGGTAACGGACATTACCTCTTCTTTGAAGCGCTTCTTTGAGACCTAATTTTAGGGCACTAAAATTGGTCTTTGAAGAAGACCAGAACCTCTAGGATGTCTCTAGGGAAGTGGAGAGAAGAAATTTTCAGGGGTTGGCCGAGATTGAAGGCTCAAAGTGGTGTGAGGAAGAGAGGGAGGAGGTTCCCTTTTATAAGGGAAGAGAGGGGCACCTTTGGAGTAACAAAACATATTATTTTATTATAAAGTAAAATTCAGCTTTTAATAGTTCCAAATTGATATATTTAGAAGATAAGGAGGGTATGGGTCGAAATCCTCTCATCCAATAGAATTTATACAAGTTTAGGTATCAATTTTAACCTTATCAGTTAGATTTAACTTTAAGTTAGATAATTTAACTTTTACCGTGTCTTCTTGTTTTCTTACACTATAAGGTTAACAAACTTACTATATCAAGCCCAACGAACCCCAAGTTGTTTATTATTAATATATATAACCTTATCTAAGTCATGAGGCCTAACCTTATATTTTTAGGAATAAAATAACAATTAATAATGTAATATTTGTTTTAAAAACTATTTTATGTCAATTTTGACACTATTTAGTAATTGATATTTGTGAAAATCATAATAGAATTATTATTTCTAAACAAGTTAAATTAAATCAATAGTAACATTTCATATTAACATTGAAAATTATTGTAATTCATAAAAAGTCTCAAATTACATTTATTTGGGTATTTATAACATCAATTATGTCAATATTTATTTCATAAGATAATTATTGCATCATTGTTGTGTCATAAATAAATTAAATTATTTAATTTATAAAAATTAAAAATAAGATACCATTATGTAGGAAATGTTTTTATCTTTATAATGAATATTTATAGTCGAATTTATCTTATGTATAACCCCATATAAAAAATTATTTTCTTATTAAACTTTGATTTTAACTATTTTAACCCTTCTTTAAATAAATTAATAATAAATGTCCTAATCTAATCCATGTGGGCCTAAATGGTCATATTTTATTCATAAGATTGTTTTTAGTCGAATTAAACTTATCCAATAGAATTAGGATATGTTTTGAGGTAATAATAGTATCATGTTTACCCTTAATTACCCTATTTACTTTTAACCGTGGTAAAAAAAAGTAAAAAGTTACTATTCACCAAAAATAATTTTCATCTCATTGAACCACATTTTATTCCTTGATATTAACTGTCACTCTCGGATTTTCGAAATTCCACGCACAGAAGCAGTAAAATTACGTTTTATGAAAAATTTGGTTTTTTTAACTACCACTTAGTGGTTTCACTATTCATCAAAAATTGAAAGTTTTTAGAAAAATACCAAAATTTCACCCTTGGATAATTTCGATATTCCGAATCCAAAAATGAAGTCCATTTTGAAAAATAAATTTTATAAAATTTCAAAAAAAAAATATTACTATTCATAACGGCTAGTTTTAATAATATTTTAATAGCATACCATTGTTTAGTGAAACTCGGTATTGCGTACGAGACAAGCTATTGAGGAAGGCCGCGGTTGCATGTAAAGCAAGCCAAGCTAGTGTTGTGTGTAGTGAAATATTCCTTTGATAAAAAAAATATTTCTCATAAAAGTCTCGGGCGTTACATTCTACCCTCCTTAAAATGAATTTCGCCCTCAAAATTCGTCACTTTGTAACAAAAAGATGAGGATACATCTCCCTCATCATATCCTCAAACTCCCATGTAGCTTCTTCTAATTGGTGGTTACTCCATAAAACATTCACCAAGCGAGTGGTCTCGTTTCGTAGGACTTTTTCGCTATGATCCAGAATCTCTATCGGCTGTTCTTCATAAGAAAGATCATGCTCCAGCGGTACAACTTCTGAGGTGAGTACATGTGAAGGATCAGGTATGTACTTTCTCAGGAGTGATACATGGAACACATCGTGTACTTGAGAGAGATTTGGTGGAAGCGCCAATCGGTAAGCTACCTTCCCAACACGATCCAGTATTTTTAATGGACCGATATATCTAGGGCTAAACTTACCCTTCTTTCCAAATCTCATGACCCTCTTCCAGGGAGACATTCATAAGAACACTTTATCACCCACTTCAAACTCTAGGTCTTTTATTCGGTTTTCAGCAAAACTTTCATTTCGACTCTGAGCTGCTCTTATGTGTTGTTGAATAGATCGGACCTTTTCTGCCATCAAATCAACAAGATCAGGTCCTAATATCTTTCTGTCCCCAACTTCATCCCAGCAAGTTGGAGTCCTGCATTTCCTTCCAATGAGAGCATCATAAGGAGCCATCTGAATACTAGAGTGAAAGATATTATTATAAGAAAATTACACCAAAGGTAGCTGTTGATCCCAACCACCTTTGAAATCCATAGAGCAATCTCTCAACATATCTTCTAGAGTTTGAATTGTTCTCTCAGACTGACTGTCTGTCTGAGGATGATAAGTAGTGTTGAAACTCAACTCTGTATCCAGAGTATGCTGAAGACTTCGCTAGAACTTCGAGGTAAATCTCGAATCCCGATCAGATATAATAGAAAGTGGTACTCCATGCAATCTTACCACTTCCTTTACATATATCATGGCAAGTTGATCCAGAGAGAAATCCTCTCTAATAGAAATGAAGTGTGAAGACTTTGTAAGACGATCAACTATGACCCAGATAGCATTATTTCCTTTGGATGTTTTAGGAAGTCCGGTGAAAAAGTCCATAGTGATGTTTTCCCATTTCCATTTTGGTATGGGTAATGGTTGTAACATCCCCTTAGACTTCTGTCTCTCAGATTTAACTTGCTGAAAAACCAAGCATCGAGAGACATATTCAGCAACATCTCTTTTCATGCCATCCCACCAGAAGTACTCTTTCAGGTCCCTATACATCTTCGTGCTTCCAGGATGAATAGAGAATGAAGAACTATGAGCCTCATCCAGTAGCTCCTTCTTTAATTCGGTGATGGGAGGAACACAAACCCAATTCCTGAACTTTATTATCCCATCACAATGAAGGTTGAATTTAGGAACATTTCTCACCATCTTTTGTAACTCTACGTCTTCTTTCTGTGCCTCTTTAATCTTCACATGTATAGATGGTTGAACATTCATTTGAGAAACATACGATTTTCCCCCTTCCATTATAATTCCAAGATCCATCTTTTGTAAATCCATAAATATTGGATCTTTTGTGATCCTCATCATGGATAAACTGGCATGGTCTTGTTGACTTAATGCATCTGCCACCTTGTTTGCTTTCCCAGGGTGGTAATGAATTGAGCAGTCATAATCCTTATTCAGCTCCAACCATCTTCTTTGGCGCATATTCAGCTCCTTTTGTGTGAAAATATAATTTAAACTTTTATGATCAGTATAAATGTCACACCTTTCTCCATAAAGATAATGCCTCCAAATCATTAATGCAAAGATTACCGCAGATAACTCCAAATCATGAGTTGGGTAATTTTGCTCATGTATTTTCAACTATCGTGAGCCATAAGCTATCACCATATCATTTTTCATAAGAACACGCCCCAATCCCATCTTGGATTCATCACTGTAGATCACAAATCTTTCTCCACCAAAAGGCAGTGTGAGCACAGGTGCATTGGATAACCTAATTTTCAACTCCTTGAAATTATCTTCATATTCCTCCGTCCAAACAAACTTAACTCCTTTTCGAGTCTACCTGGTGAGTGGATTAGATAATCATGAAAAATATTTCACAAAACATCGATAATATCCAGCCAAACCAAGAAAACTTCAGATCTCAGTTACTGTTGTTGGTCCCGACCATCTTTCGATAACCTCTGTTTTTGCTGGATCCATAGATATCCCCTCTTTTGAGATTATGTGACCCAAAAATGCAACTTTTTTAAGCCAAAATTCACACTTGGTAAATTTGGCATAAATCTTCTCTTTTCTCAGGGTCTTCATTATAATTCTCAAGTGATCTTCATGTTCTTCCTTTCACTTTGAATAGACAAAAATATCATCTATAAAGACTACCAAAAATTGATCAAGATAGTCTCTAAAGACTCTATTCATCAGATCCATGAAGATAGCAGGGGCATTAGTAAGACCAAATGGCATCACTATAAATTCATAGTGTCCATACCTTGTACGAAAAGTCGTCTTTGGTATATTCTCCCTTTTGACCCTTAATTGATGATACCGTGAACGAAGATCAATCTTGTAAAAGTATTGAGCTCCGCGTAGTTGGTCAAATAATTCATCAATGCGCGGGAGAGGATATTTGTTCTTGATAGTGATCTTGTTAAGTTCTCGATAATCAATGTAGAGTCTCATTGATCCATCTTTCTTCTTAACAAACAGAACAGGTGCTCCCCAAGGTGAGGCACTAGGTCGTATGAATCCCTTATCAAGATTATCTTGGAGTTTCTTCTTCAATTCCTGCAACTCAATTGGGGCCATTCTATAAGGTGTCTTTGAAATAGGCAAAGCACCCGGTACGAGTTCTATTGAAAACTCAACTTCACGATTTGGTGGAAGACCCGGCAATTACCTCCGGAAAGACATCATCAAACTTTTGTACAATGGGAATATTCTTAATCATGATTATCTCACCAACCATTTGAGATAAATAACCCTCATTTAGTGGAATCAAGACCCATAAGATGGAAGGAATTTCCACTGGATGGTTATGTTCATCCTTGAATCGATAGACGGTCATAGATTGATCTGGAATATGAAATCTGACTTCCCTTCTTTGTAAATTGATATGAGCTCCATATAAAGAAAGAAAATCCATGCCAAGAATCACATAAAATTCCACTATAGGAAGGATCACAATATTTGCAGGAAGAACTTTCCCACAAACTTCAATCGGGGAAGAATTATAAACTTTTGATGCGACTGTTGTGCCATTAGGTGTTGTCACTGCTAACTCAACATCTAATTGTTGAGGTAATATGGTGATACCCTTAGAAAAATATTCAGAAATAAAAGAGTGGGTGGATCCAGAATCAAATAAAACATTTGCTACTTTAGAGTGGATGGTAAGTGTACCTTTCACCACATCGTTATCGTACTCCACATCGCTGATAGAAATTGCCTGTGAATTTCCTTTTTCTTTAGCCTTAAGATTTTGTTGATGTCGATCATCATCAAAAACCCTTGTATTAGGGCATTTATTGGCATAATGCCCCATCTCCTTGCACTTGAAACATTGAAGTGTAGTAGGTTCATTTTGTGTGTCCCTTCCTTTGTTTGCATCATTAGACATCTTCTTCCCATCATTGCGGCATTCAAATTCCCGATGACCTTCCTTTCCACATTTGAAACATTTACTTGTCCCTTTAAGACAACTCCCTCCATGTTTCTTTCCACACATTGAGCATAAGGGAAATCTCATCTTCTTTTCAGTGTACTCTTTAGATTTTCCATTGAATTCCATTTTCCTCTTCGTATCAAACCCATATGACTGATGGGTTACTCCAATATCCATCTCAACTTTGAGAGCACATCAAATGATTTCCTCATAGCTATTGAAGTCCCTTATGGCTAAGGCCCTTCGAAGACTTGGTTTTAATCCACTAAAGAATCAATCGATCTTACTCTCAGGTTGGATAATAATACCAGAAGCGTACCTTGCAAGTCTTGTAAAATTTGCTTCATAGGTACCAAAAAATTCATCATCCTTTTGCTTTAGTTCAAGAAACTCTTTCTCCATTGTTTTTCAGAGAATACGAGGGAAGTACTTATTGAAAAATAAGTTCTTGAACTCGTCCCATTCCATGGACTCAATTTAATCTCTTTGCCTCGTATTCTTGATAAGATTCCACCGTTGATCAGCATCACCTTCCAAACGATACACTGCTAAGATGACTTTATCGTGTTCCGAACATTGAAGAACTTAAAATATCTTTTCAGTAGTACTAATTCATTGTTCAGAAATTAATGGATTATTAGACCCGCTGAATGAATGTGGACGCTACCTCATGAAGGATTCAACAGAATGTTTCTCCTTCCTTTTCTCATTTGGAAGTCCTTCATGATTCATAGCTTGAGAAAGTTGTGTGATCATGGCTACAAGATTTTTCATTCTAGCTCCCATAACGTTTGGTTGCTTGGGGGGAAAATCATTGCATTTCCCGTCGCATTCCGCATTAACACGGTTCCTTTGGGTTCCATCCATTGACTAAAACCAACAAGAATAGTGTGAGCAACACTAATTATAATAGGAAAACCAGATAATCAAGAATAAAATTTCACACTTAAGGTCTTATCCTAGGTTATTCATGGCCATTTATAAAACACTAAGATTGTGTTCTATGCTTAGACTTATCCTTAGGGTTCTTACTAAGGCTTTCACATCCTAGTTTCCAAAGGCTGACTATACCTTTCCTATGATACCAACTATAACGACCCATACTTGACATACATTGTTATTACATCAGAATTGAAGCACACTTATTACAACATATAAAAAAACCAGGAAAGGACCGTATAGATATAGTGTCTTTAGAAACTGGTAAACATAAACAACTAGTTCATAAAGCGTCTACACTCTCTCCCATTTATTTCATCATATCTATAGTCCCTTTGGGCATATCTTACTTAATAACCTTCTTCCTGACCTGGGGAAATAAAACATACAAAAGGGTGAGCTCAAATGCTCAGTAAGGGTAAACAAAATAAATATAAATCACATCATATACATAAGAAAATAACTTTTGGAAATCCTAACCTGCAAAAGAAATCATAATTTCATAACATGGGATAAATCATAGCAGTGAAATGTAATCACAATAATCATAACTTAAAACATGAAGCTTTGTAGCATACACACATAATCATAGAGAATCATTTCTTATTATTCAAGACTCATGGCCAAGACTATCTTAGTGGACAAATTCCATTTCTAAACCGAGTTCACTCCTCGTTTCAGTCCTGTTTCACTGAACCGGTTTAACCTGTCGTTCCAGCCATGTCTATCTCATGAGATATAAAATCTTTACCCAATTAATTGGAGGGAGATATAGGTCTCACCCATCTCATAATGATACCATTCTTATATGTGCCACAAAATCATAAATCATACATCATTGAAAAACCCATGTAATAAAAATGGGATTCTTAAACAACATGACATCATAAAACAATTCATATAAGATAAAGGAATTCATAAAAATAATTCTATCACAACATAATCAAATCAATTTAATAATAGGGATAGAAATATAACCCTATATTATCTTAGATGGAAAATAATTTTGATAAAACACTTGAACTCCATTCTTGAGGAAACTATCCTTTCTACTCCAAAAACATTTTCCTTTCTTAACATGTAATACAATTTTAAACTAAAAGAAGTTGATTAAAAATAAACATAAAAACATGTAAAGGAAGATTCTTGGAAATAATTTTTTAAAAATCCATTCATGCCGTATAAGTTTAAAAAAACATTCTTCTCGTACTTTTGTAGGAAAAGTCAAAAAGTACCTCGTACGAAAAATGACAAAAGATTCCTTTCATATCTTTTACTAAAATCTCACTGAAGGGTAAAAATGGAAATAAAATATTTTAGAAGGATATAAATATTACATATTTATGAAACATGGATGTGGATGATAAATATTCCCCAGTAAATTCTGAAGTATAAACAATCTCGGATAAAAATTGAGATTGCGAGATTTTCCCTTACCTTAGGTCCAATTTGCTTCATAAGTGTCTGAACCTCTTGTATAATGATTTAAATAATGTTATTGACTTATTTTAGAATCATAATTATTTTTATGATATCATATATGGTCATATTCTTAGCTTCTTATTAGTAATATTTCATTACTACTTGTTATTCGGGTGTTTATTACTTTTTGTTCTTATGCGTGTTTTGTCGAATAAATTCTTATTTTTCTTTTTAGGTTATAGATACCTCATTTCCAGAATGGTATTATTGTAATATATATCATATTCATTTATTCAATTCATTTATACAATCATTATGCAATGAAGATCATGTAGAATGAGTCGCATCACATCGTGGAGACGGTATTCCGTACGTATGCACGAGTGATGATATCGTTCCCATGATTGTGGAATTGTATTGGAGTGTATATATACTATTTCAGAATCAATATCACTTTAAAATAATCATATATAGTTATTTATTTTCACTATTATACACATTCAAGTAAGGTGGTGGTGGAAAATAGATTACACCACGGCGTGGAGACGGTATTCCGTACGTACGCACGCGCGGTGATTTCCTTTTCCGTAGGATGGATAGATGGTGAAATAGGGTTGTTTCATACTTATAATAACATATCAGTATATTAGTGATACTGATGATATTACTCCATAAT
This sequence comes from Viscum album, assembly GCA_963277665.1. Classification (NCBI taxonomy): domain Eukaryota; kingdom Viridiplantae; phylum Streptophyta; class Magnoliopsida; order Santalales; family Viscaceae; genus Viscum; species Viscum album. Next base: position 808,752,054 of record OY728122.1, on the reverse strand, counting down.
GAAACAACTAAATAAGAAGAATTGGAAGAAGAAATAAAGATGAAAGAATCGGTAACGGACATTACCTCTTCTTTGAAGCGCTTCTTTGAGACCTCATTTTAGGGCACTAAAATTGGTCTTTGAAGAATACCAGGACCTCTAAGATTTCTCTAGGGAAGTGGAGAAAAGTAATTGGCAGGGGTTGGCCGATCTTGAAGGCTCAAAGTGGTGTGAGGGAGAGAGGGAGGAGGTGCCCTTTTATAAGGGAGGAGAGGGGCACCTTTGGAATAACAAAAAATATTATTTTATTATAAAGTCAAATTCAGTTTTTAATAGCTCCAAATTGATATATTTCTAAGATAAGGTGGGTATGGGTCTAAATCCTCTTATAAAATATATTTTAGATAAGTTTAGGTATCAATTGTAACCTTATCATTTATATTTAACTTTAAGTTAGATAATTTAACTTTTACCGTGTCTTCTTGTTTTCTTACACTATAAGGTTAATAAACTTACTATATCAAGCCAAAATAACCCCAAGTTGTTTATTATTAATATATATAACCTTATCTAAGTCATTTGGCAGAACCTTATATTTTTAGGAATAAAATAACATTTAATAATATAATATTTGTTTTAAAAACTATTTTATGTCAATTTTGACACTATTTAGTAATTGATTTTTGTGAAAATCATAACAGAATTATTAGTTTGAAAAAAGTTAATTAAATCAATACTAACATGTCATATTAACGTTGAAAATTATTGGAATTCATAAAAAGTATCAAATTACATTTATTTGGGTATTTATAACATCAATTATGTCAATATTTATCTAATAAGATATTTACTACATCATCGTTGTGTCATAAATAAATTAAATTATTTAATGTCTAAAAATTAAGAATAAACTACCATTACGTAGGAAATTGTTTTATATTTCTAATGAATATTTATAGTCGAGTTTACCTTATGTATAACCCCATATTAAAAATGATTTACTTATTAAACATTGATTTTAACTATTTTAACCCTTCTTTAAATAAATTAATAATAAATGTCCTAATATAATCCATGTGGGCCTAAATGGTCATATTTTATTCAAAATGCTGTTTTTAGTCGAATTACACTTATCCAATAGAATTAGGACATGTGTTAGGGTAATAATAATATCATTTTTACCCTTAATTACCCTATTTACTTTTAACCGTGTTAAAAAAAGTAAAAAGTTACTATTCACAAAAAAAATTCATCTCATTGAACCACATTTTATTCCTTGATATTATCCGTGTCTCTCGGATTTTCGAAATTCCACTCACAAAAGCGGTAAAATTATGTTTTATGAAAAAATCAGTTTTTTTCACTACCACTTAGTGGTTTCACTATTCATCAAAAATTGAAAGTTTTCAGAAAAATACCAAAATTTCACCCTAGGCTAATTTCGATATTCCAAATCCAAAAGTGAAGTCCATTTTGAAAAATAAAATTTATAAAATTTCAAAAAGTGGTTATTACTATTTATAACGGCTAGTTTTAATAATCTTTTAATAGAATATCATTGTTTAGTGAAACTCGGTATTGCGTACGACGCAAGCTGTTAAGGAAGGTCGCGGTTGCGTGTAAAGCAAGCCAAGATAGTGTTGTGTGTAGTGAAAGATTCCTTTGATAAAAAAAATATTTCTCATAAAAGTCTCGGGCGTTACAATTTTCATTGATTGTGTGTATTCCAAAAATCTATTTATTATGCCAATGTTATATTATCATGGTTTGTGTTCTTTTATTCCATTATGATTCATGTCTTATGAATGAATTTATTTATTACACTACTCAGGTCTATTATCTATGATAGGTTGGGTATGATTTCAAAAGTTTATCCGCATGTTCTCTTACCCTTATGCTCATGATATGTTGATATCTCCCTTCTTTTTTCCTTACTGAGCATTTGATATCACACATTTTTATGTTTCATTTCCCCGGGTTATGATGAAATTTATTATGTATGATATATATAAGAAATTTGTGAGTTATTAAGAACATATTAAGAGATAATGCAGCTCACTTATAGACTAGTTGTTTATGTGTCTATGTTTTAAAAGGAATTCGACCTAAATAATTTTAGTGTAGATCATTAGGTTGTGTAATTAATATTCATTTATTTAGATGTTATATTTACATATGGGATTTTGGGTCGCTATAAGTCCCATGGGAACAACATCATCCATTACTACCAAAACACACACACCTTCTCAGGGTCTTCTTATCAATTGGGCACCCACTCGACCCTCTAGGTCGACACATAAATAGAGGCATCCATCTCTGGCTCCATTGAACTGGTATAATGTAATATCCATCCCAATTTGGATCCTTTTGGTCAAAATTTAAGCATAGAAATCCCCCCACAATACTTGGTGACAACTAATCTATTAGGTCAATGCTCGTTTCTTTGGGGCCACACATACCATATCCCATTACCTTGTATCTCATGGCCTCACATGCCTAAAATTTAGTAAAAATCATAAGGAATATTGTCTCAAACTCATACCCTCTCCAATTCACCCGAGGTTTTGGCCTGAATACCCACCCTATCCATCTCGAGTCACTAAATATTCCTGTTATGAAGGGAATGTTCCACTCTAATACCAACTGAGGTCTCTAATGAACCCATGCTATCTCCACCAATAATTCTCATGACGCTCACCTAGGTCTCATCCCATGACTCACTCTCAGGAGACAGTTGAATACTATTTCTGGGGGAAATCATCTCTGATAATACTTACTCACCCCAAAATGCCTCTCAAAAGTCCTCAAAATGCCCCATTGGATCCACCATCACATTCTACATAGAAAACACTCAAATGGACTCCTCTTATGTTTAATTTTAACTCCAGGGTGAAAATTAACCCAATCCCATCAAAAGGGTGACCAAGGGGAAATACACGACATGTACCTCGTGTACATGGCATGTACTCTAAAACCCTTCAGCAAAACATATACTTTTACATGTCCTAGGTAAACCCTGGGTCTAACTGTGTACTATTATATAGCCAAAGCATGCATGGGTCCCAGCCAAATATTATATAAAATACATGATATACATGGGTTCTAGCCATGTACTTCCATGTGTCCATTTCCCCCATACATGGGGTGTCTGCCCATGTACCTGGCCATAAGGCCATATCCCACTATAGGATATGTACCTTAAATACAAGGCATGTCGTCCCAAAATTCTTTTTCCCATGTACTCAACCACGTGTCCATTAACCACTACATAGAATGTACCCTAAATACACTTCATGAAGTCCCAAAATTTCATCATCCATAAATAGGAAGAGCACATAGCATGTGTTCCTAAACTACATGCCATGTGATTGGGATTTATGAATGGGAAACCCCTATGAAACTCTGAAAAGACATTTTTTATATATTAGCCACAGATCAACCCCCATCGAGTCCTTAGTAGTCATAAAAGGGTTTTAAAACTCACAAACATCACATATATGGGGATTGGGAAATAAAACTAAAAAATTAGCCTACCTCATTGCGAAAATTATGAATCTTTGGGTCCAAATCTGATCCTCAAAGCTATTGCACCTTGATATGATCTAGATATATTCCATATATGTAGTAATGTGGCATCCCCATCCCCTACTTCAATTGGTCGATCCATTCCAAGATAGAGAATCCATATCCCCCTTCCTTCCATATGTATGAATCTAAAGGGGGGATTCATTTAATTGATTAGTTAATTAATTAATTAAATTCCCGTTTTTACAGTCAACTCGAGTCTCAGAACCTGAATTAGGATTACATGTCACCTAATAAAACCCCAATTCCTAACTCAACCATGGGGTTAGAATTTAAATCTGACACTCCATTCAAAATTATATAGCCACCCTAACCAGCATGAATATCATAATATTTAATTAATTAAATATTAAACATTCCACCAAAACATGATTGAATTTGAATTCCACCAAACACCCATCCTAAGGTAAAATAATTTTTCGGGACTAACAGAGTGGTTTGAAAACTTATCTGATACCATATTCAAGGATAAAATGATCAGTTTACACCTTGTGAGAACCTAAAAGAAAAAACTCAAATTTCTTCTCAAAATCAAAATCTGGTGAAATGCAGGTCTCCACACACTGAATGTCAAGACATATCACAAGACTTAGATTCACAACACAAAATTTAAGTGAAAATTGACATAGAATCTTTTTATCATATATTCCACGCATCATAGGAAGTTCAGAACATATGCACTCTCAAAATCCCCCAAGTACAAAAAAATAGGGTAAATAGCACAGGATTATATTGTCTATATCATATATGTGGGATTTAAAATTCTAAACTTTTTTCAGTTTTCATTAATTAGAAGTTTCATGACAAGAGTCTATGTTAAATAATATTTCTATATAAGTTATAGTGGAAAACACATCATAATTTATAATAGTCATTTTATTTAGTTGTGGACATATAATAATCAAGAAAAAATCACACAAAATTTCCTTATCATTTAGAAGAATAGATTAGTAAAATGTCACCATTAACTTATAAATAATCACCATATAAATGGTTGTAGAAACTTTAAATAAAAAATTGATATCATAGTACAGGTAATCAGATAATCAGATATAGGAAATCATGCCAATGAAATCTGAATCCTTTGTTCCTAATATGTTGCATGAACGCACCCTCTCTTACCATATTAGGCCAAGAGATAAAAACCCACAATGCATAGCCTTATAATAAACTATATCAGTCAAGGTTAAATTAGACCAACTGTAAAATAGAACCTTATGACCAACCATCATATCCATGGAAACATTTGCTTCCCTCATGTGTGGGGTGGTGAGTCCCAAGAACAAGCTACACACCATGTCTCAAAAAACTCTTATTATCATGTTTTCTATTCTTAAATAGTAATATAAAAGAGAATCTATGATACCACTTTGTAACACCCCTCTTCCCTATACCATTAATAAGTTTTTTGACTAAAATCCATCACATTACCTCAATCATGACTTACCTTAAGTCAAATGATTCATACTAGTATTTCATACCTATGGTTGTCTAGTGGGTGGTTATATACACATATCAGAGTGAAATAATAGTGGAAATAATACCAATCATATACAAAATCTAGATAAAGTGATAAATATACTATTTGTAAAGTGGTATATAATGATCAATATAACTAAGGATATAATAAAATGAACCACATATTGTTTTAGGGAAGAATAAATAAATATATCAAATAAAATACCCCTAATTGATCAAAGGAAAATGGGGGAAACCCTTGAAAAAGGCACTAAATACTAGCCTAATCCCAAAATCCAGTGCTCCATCATAGAAGTCTAAGAAATCATAAATCATTCGAAATTCTTCATGTTCTAGTCCTGTAAATAATTATCATCTTATTAGGTACCTAAGTGTCATGGAGACCTAAGAAGAATGTGATTAAAACTCAATTGGATACCAAAAATGAGGCTTTTAAATATCTAGTCTAATAAAGAAGTGCATGAGAGGTGATCTGCATACAACAGGTGTTGTAAAATAAATAAATAACAACACAGATTCCTGGTCTCTATAGTGACAACCATGATTGGATCATACCTACTTTGGCCAATTTTAGTGTGTCTGTGAGCACTTAATAATTATCACACTTCTATAGGTAACCACATGTAATCCAAGAATTCATCCTATAGTTCTTAATAATCATGAATAATAACACCTAATCTAACAACTCACCCCAGTATTCCCAAGTATCATATATCATTTGGAATCATGATCCCCATCCCATCATTCCCCATCATTAGGTATCACATGGAATCTGAGCTCTCACCCAGGAACTCCCATGTAATATAATTGATCATCCAAATATTCCCAATCATTACATACCACACTAGAATCCAAGAGCTCATCCTAGAATTCCCCTGAAATCCTAGGGATCATCCTAGAATTCCCAAGCATCAAACATCACATGGAATATAGGTGCTCATCCAGAAATTCCCTATCTAAAATACCATGGCCACCATAAGGTGATTATATTTAAAATAAATTACAGTTAAATAAGTTCCATTTGAATTTTCCATTCCAACACCCATTTTATAATCCATAGTTAAAAAATTAACATATTTAATCCATTTATGAACCATTTCAATTTTAAGGAATACAAAATATCTTTCACATCTTAAATAGTACCTTCCATTTATGATCCTCATATTAATTCATAATTATCACAATTTTTCTATTTTATTATATCGATATCAAATCATTGTTTCCCCTTCCTTCCATAAAATTCCCTTTTCTTTTACCCATTACCCTTTAGTCACATCAGGTTCCATTATTTTATTGCGGCATTCCCTTAGAATCACCTCCCATATATGTATCTTAACACCTAAGTCATATCAATATTAATGAATATATCATCTACTTTTTAATCCATGAGACAAAATCCTATTTTGAGTAACTTTTTGTCTTTTTTCAACTTGGGTTATAAACAAGTCCCAAACCAGTCATTCAAATTCATAACTCATCATTTCATTTTTAATCACAAGAAATTTCTGTTTTCTACTTTTATATTACCAATTCATAGGTTCCTAGTCTCAATTGACACATCCCATTAAGATATCCATAAAATTAATTGATTAATATAATATCTTAGGAAATAATAAGAAGTAAATTTCATATTTAATTCTTGAATATTATATTTAGTGTAAATGCATAACACATCAATTTGACGGAAAAACTCATGCACTTTGAAAAATAAACAAGCCTATATGAAAGACTTAGGGAACACCTACCTCAACCTTATAGGATCCCACTTATCTTATACTAGCCTATGGTTTGAGCTAAAGTAGGTGAAATCAATGAATCATACAAAATCCCTGAAAAAGGAACATTGGTCTTTAATAATAGTATATTAATAAACATAAAAATAAAAGAGAAATATGTAATAAAGTTGTAGCCTTACCTCTATATCAAATTAACTACTAACATCACTCAAAATGATTAATGACCAACAGATATCCTTTAACCCTCAAGGATGAGATAAAATGGATTGATGGGGTTCTAATATGTTTTGATAGGAAAAAATATGAGTAATGTATAAGGGGTTGGCCTCGGGGAAATTACTAGGATTCCCCCACTTAAAATGGGAAGGGTGGAAACTAGATAACCTTTGTCCCCATAATAGGCATCCATTATGTTCAGCATCTCTGAAGGGATACTAGAAATTACACCATCTAGATGGTGTCTCTGTATCAGCTATCTGATGGCACACTAGTAGTTTTCTGTAGGCCACCAGCTTCCCCTGAACCCACTAAAAGCTTCTATAACCACTTTGAATCCTAAAAACATGCCCAACCAAATGAACTACATGAGGTTCACTAAATATTTTATAATAATTGTACCTTTAAGACCCATCACTCAAAGTGAATAACTTTCATAAACATATCCATGAATTTACCATTGCATCATTGGTCAAACTGATAATACTGTGTAAACTAATCACAAAGGGATGAAATAACATAAATATCACTTCTTAGTCAAGTTGGGTTGGTCCTCTCACCAACCCTACCCACAAAACCTTCCTATGTTATCCCAAATAGGATACACTCACATATAATTGGGGAGGAACACTAACCCCATAGATATTTATCATTCAAATATCCTATAATGTATTCAAAACTTCTATACGATCGATCATGAGGATCAAAATGTCAAATTAAAAACTCCATTATATACTAAAAGGACTAAGAGAACCTATTCCAAGGTACAATAAACTTCATAAATCTCATTCATGTCCCTCTAGGGTCCATGTATCTCATTAAATGTAATTATATTACAAACATTGTCCATCATAGGACAAGGCATCAAACCAGTGTCCCAGGGTTCACAAAGACCCGAGACACTTCCAATCTAGTCATGGGATATTAAATAGAAAAAATAATTTTTAGGTTATGTTCAATCGTACATCAGTCGATAGACCTCACATCACATGCACATAAAAATCATAAACTTTAGGGAGATTATTAGTCACCACATAAGTTATTTTGAGTTATTCTCTTTAAGAAAATCTCATTCACCCTTGCCAATCTCATCCAAGCCCAACCAATCATCTCCAAATATTATAAGGCCCTAGAAACATAAATAATAATAAAAATTACTTATTAACAAATTATAATTAATATAAATATTAAACCAATATTTATTCAATAATTATTACTTGGGAATAATTGATAAATATCTCGTTGGATTGTTTAATGATGTCAAAACCTCAAGAGAAAAGCTTTGTATCACTACCAACACACCCCCAATCCCATAGTTGTTGAAATCACTGACATCTAATGTTGTAACATCAATAAAATAATTTCTAATTTAATGAAAATCCATGAAAATTAACAATACTATCTTACCTCAATAAAACCATAAAAAACCTAAGGTGTTCTTTCTCTCAGTACTTACTCTATCCAACCAAATAAAAATACCCATCATATCTGACTAATTTCACTGTGATATAATTTAATTAGTATAAAAACATATCTCATGTCCTAAAAATTCAAATAAAACAAAATAAAAATAATTAAGAAGAGAATTAGGTCCTTTATTTAGTTCCAACATGCCAAATGTAATTCCTAGCCAACCTCAAATCATGTGTGAATCATGGAGGATCTAAGGGGAAGGAACAAAGAGGGGAATAATATCTAAATGAAATATCTTGAATTATTATATTTACTAAACATAGAAGGTAAAAATCTAGAAAATAAATTTATTACATTTTAATAATTGAAAAAAGGTTAGGTTGTAGAATGACTCTATACATTGTAGTGTGACACCACTACATATACTAGGGCCACTACATGAACTAAAGGGGAATGGGATGAAGTATCTCATGTGGTAAATCACCCGTAGTGTGTCCAACTATGCCACAGTTACTCTTTAGCCTTCAAGTGGCTCATCACGATGTGACCTTAGTGGTCATAGTAAGGCACACCTTCCTTGACAGAAGAAAAATACAAGGTACATGCCCTCATGACGTGGAAACCTCCCTCTATAGTCTAGCACCAGCCATGATTTACCATTTTGTCTTGATCCCATTAGTTATTTCATAGACCCAAACCTCTAGGAAGATCTCAAACTCACATGTAATGGAATTCTGACCCACAACACACTGTGAAACTCGTCATGATGTGACCCTTAAGAGTCACTAGAAGACTATCCTTATCCATGGAAATCATAAAGAAAATACATAAGGTTCTTATAATATATTATATATGGTAACTCATACTAGGATGGATCCATCATCCATGGAGTGACACCCATATGTAATATATATTTTTTTGAAATAAAATTTAACACATAAGGTTCATAAAAACATGACAACCTCTTCCATTGAATGACTATTATATATAATAATGTTTCCCTATCCAAAAACAAAGAAAAAATCACCATGTCATGACACATAATTTTCAAAGTATGAGCCACTACCTCTATGAATTGGTGGATCCCTATCTATAGATTGATCCTTCAACCGCCCCCTTATCATGGTATGACATTCACCCATCATAGTGTGACAAGACTTATAGAGTAGAATTTCAGCAATGGGGTTCCTTGATCTTATTATAATGCTCTCCTAGGAACTCAAAACACATATTCAGCATCTGAACACATGTAAAAAATCTATTAGTTATGTACCAACACTAAGAATCCTGTTTTAGACCAAAATTTTAAAAACATCCCTTACTCCAAGACCAAAATTAAAATTTCCATTGATTTTCACCAACCCATATGACATGGGTCATTACAAACTTGATGTCATAATTATTATTGACCCTAAGAAGTATCATTATCTATCCTCCATGTACCATATTGGTCACTAATCCTCAATTTATAACAAAAATTTTATGTCTTGAATTGTTCATGGCTATACTGACATTGTACCCTAATCAGTTCCACTCCTCGAAACCTTGTATGATTATATTTTACAATGCTGTTTATTTCTACTAAATCCAGAAATATTAACTAATCCTAATGGAATTGTTGAATTAAAGAACTATAAACATTATAATCCATTAATTGAAGTTACCAATATATAATTGACTATCACTATCTCAGACTCTCCTCTGAGTGTCCCCTTTCTTTTCTCATCAAAACCCATAATCCCACTATTGTGAATATATCAAAAACACAAGGCCTCTACTCTTTACACATGTTAGTGTGTTATCCTTTTTCATAAAAATTCCATAGAATCTATCAGTCCACAATATTATTTTCTTAAATTCATCCCCATTTATACCACATGATTGTTATCCCTTATCTAGTATCTATTAGTCATTGAGTATACTAACTCAGTCCGTTTTTTAGTTTTTGACAACCATATCAAGGAATTTTCTATTTACCACACATAATACATATAAATTTCATCAAATAACCAACACAAAAACAAAAACATCATTGATTTACATCCATTTACAAATAATCCTTTCTGTTTATCAAAAATTGAACAAAATGAGCACCAAACTCTCATAGAATCCATTGTTTTCTCACCACTATAGAATTCCCCTTATCATTGATCCATGATAATGATCCTGCCAAATATACACTACCAATATAACACTCAAAATCAAAAAACCAACTTCTATTCCTCGAATGGGTCTCCATAATGATCCATGTTTGCGATCTTAATAATATTTCAGATCCTCATACAACCACTTTCAAATTCCACCGATGATCTTCCACCATACACCTAGTCCTGACAGATCTAGATCAAGGCCTGTGAACTTTTTTCACTACAACCTAACTCTCGTGTTCCAGCCCAGTACTTTTCTTTCTTTATCCCACTATAATCTCATAATCACACAGTTTCCCAACTTTCGATAGTTAGGGATGTCTCTCGGTTACTTATCTATCACACTGAGCCACTTAACCCCTCATCATTTCGTAGAACCCAGTGACCATGGCACTGCTTCCCACATTCCTCAAAATCATTACTCATATCTCACACGATTTTATCATCCCATATTATCTATAATCTCAATCCCCTTTCATCAATACACCATCACACTATCGATAACATATCTTGTGTGCTGGTTATATCCAGATACATTGGTTCCCACTATTCAATCACACCTAACTATTCCCCCAAGAATCCCCTACTCTAACTAGGAGACATCATAACATCAAGGGTTTAAAAGTAATTTTTATTTCTTGAATTTATCGAGTTTCCTCACACCTTCCCCATATCATCTCATACATGATCACCATCTATTCATGATCCTCTACCAAAACCATAAAAAACAAAGACTTATATCAATGAAATCCTGGAACTAAGGATCCATATATCCCATTACAACACACAAGAACCTCTCAAGGTCCTATTCCAAAACTTGTCTCAAAGGACTAAACATTTGAATCATAAAAAAGGAATATCCATACACTATTAATGTGTCACATGTGACCACCTTGCATTTCCATCCACCATCATGACCCCACCCCAAGAATCACATAATTTACACAACCTAATATCCATGGTTTAGATATTTCTAAAAACCCATCCATCAACATGTATCACATGTTATCTAAGGAAAATATTCCCAAATTTTTTTTAATATTAATAACCATGGGATAAGAATAAATTTCACTACAATATAATATATAGGATAAGAAAAAACTCACTCTCTTCACCTTAGTTAAGAGAGTATTCATCAACCCAAATTATCAAAATGTATCTCAGTGGCCCCCACTACCAAAATAAATCACACATAGAAATGAATAAAACTTTTCAAGACCTTCATACACCACTCAAGTCATACCATCTCAAGCTTTATCCCATCAATAATAGGCTCACTATACTAATTAATTAGATAAAAATACTACCTATTCATGTGTGACCAATCACAACACTATCACTACCCATGGTTTCTATCTTTAGAGGTGCTTTACAGGAAAGGGATAACCCCTATCTCATGTCATACTCATACATCATAACTCATCTCATAAAATAACATGAAAGTATCCTACTTTTACATTATAACATTTGACCCACTAATATCCTAAGTCATATCAACATGTCACTAGGGTCCCCCACCTATCCCAAAAGTCACATCCAACATGGGTTATCGATCAAGAATCATCATCCAACCTATATTATATGATATCATAAAGTAACTCATATTCCAATAAACCCACTCTGGGGTTATAAAATATACATAGTAGGAATATCATATTCGAGTCAACTAGCAACTCTTGGGAACTAATCCTCATTGTTCATTCTCAAACCAAACTACATCTCGAGGATCAAGGTCATGTCCACATGAAAATAACAACATCTCCCCAAGATGACATAGGTTGAGTAAAACATAATCATCTAGTTTGGTTAAATAGAATTCTACTAAGAAATTATTTTATAAAACGCCAAATAAGTTATTATTGAAAATTTAAATAACAAAACCTATATTTCATTCCATAACTATTCATACCCATGTGGTTAAGTTAGGTATAATTCCACCAATAATATGTATGGTAAAAATCATATATAGGTTATTTTTGACACTTTAATTAGCCAAACCTCTTTCATTTTATCTTTTTCTTTTTCCATAAATAGTAACACAATCACACAACACATTTCATGTGAAACTATGTCTTTAATATGATCCATGAACTCCCATTTTTCTACCCCCTCAGTCCAAGGGAAAAAATAACCATTAAAATTTTATTTTAAAATAATCAACTCAATAGTATCATTGAAAAATAGGAATATCAATTCTAACTCCCCGATAACATGAATTCAACTCATGAAGGTGTTGGCCAAATAAAAAACATAGAATTCATCCAAATATTGACATGTCTTATCTCTAATATACCATATCCCAAACAGTAAGACAAATAAAACAAATACTCAAATTCCATAATGTAACTTATTAGAACAACACACACTATTGTTATTCGATTGGATAATCATGTGACCTTGGGTGCACCAACCAATACATCAGAGGCAACCAAATAGAAGAAAGGGTATAAGGTGATACCATGGAAAGACTATACACTCATATCAATGTAATAAAATAACTTCAATATCACATGATCAGTAATCATAATATCCATAAGAATAAATTAACAACACATCCCATCCAACAGAAACAAATAATACACTACATGTTATAAAAAAATAATCTATTCTTATAATGTCACAATAATCAATATGAAACTGATAAGATCTCCGTTGGGAAGACCATATACATCCTAGAAAAAAATAGAAATAATAACTACCACCTAATATCGAGTCTTGACCTAGTCCCATATCCTAAATTTTCTAACAGATTCTTCTCAACCATCCAACTTGGATCACTTTCCCCACATTCACATATCCTATAAGGTATGCTTGAGTACTAATGTTCCAAAGCTACCTGATCGGGGTGTAAGTAAAACTCAGTAGGCCACAACCAATAGTGTTTTAACATAACTATTAAATACAATGCATGTACATTGTGATATGATCATAATAATAAATAATACACTGAAAAGAAATAAAATAAGTCATCCTAGATCCTTAGGTTCTAAGTTGACACTCAAGGTTGACCATACATACTTCAGCTAGTTTCTAATGACTCTGATGAAGTCACATAAACATACCATGGGTAGGTTAAGAACCTCAAAAAATACCATCATATATCACATCATCACATCTTAATCGTGAGGAAAGAAACCTACCACATGGTACCTAATAAACATACACCAAGGGTGGAACAGAACCCATCCTTTTAATATCAATATCTCATAATTGGGGGGAATATTTCTCACCTCATATAACTCTATATAAATCGTTAGGGGATAATATCCACACCCAGTATACCTCCATGTAATGCATCATGGGTAATAACACCCTACCCACCATATCTTTATATAAATCATCAAGGGATAACGAACCCACTCACAAATCATTATATAAATAATTGGGTGGATAAATTCCCCACCCAGAATATCACCATATATATGATCAGGGGGATAAGCACCCCACCAGACATGTCTCCATTTAATTCATCTGGAGGAATAGTTTTATTCCCGATATATCACTATATTCCATATTATGAGGAACATTTATTTCCTTATAATCCATAATTTCTCATATCCTGGGGAATAGAGTCCAGCCCTTAGTAGCATATATTATACCAAGGTAAGTGTCCCACATGTAATACCACATATCATATCAAGGGGAAGAGTGGAACACCCATAATACCAGGTATCATGTACTTTGAACATGGTTTGGCCACTTTCTTGAACCCATTACACATTTTATAGGTTTTCCCGTCACGTATACAACCTATTCTTATTATGACATATTTCAAGGAACCTCTTTGGAAAATTAGGTAACATCAATTTTCAAACACCCCATATGGGTTTCCTTATCCCATTCACAACTCTATGGTCCAAGACCATCACTCAAAGGGAATCAATTCCCTCAACATAGAAATTCCCAAACCATTTCCTCATTAATCACACTAGTAATAATATATAAATAATAAAAATGGATGACATTAACTCATTATCACTTATAAGTCAAGATAGGTTGATCCCATCACTAAACCTACCCATAAAACTCTCTCATGTTATCCCAAATTTGGTATACTCACTTTAGAGTGGAATGGGAACACTCACCCCATGCATAGTTATCTATAAAATATCTTAGAATGTATTCCAAATTTTTATATGGTCTATCTCTAGGCCAACTATTTCAAATTCATCACTCTCCCCAAAATATAGAGTACTAAAGGAACATATCTTAAGGTATTTTATGTTTCAATCATATCCCTCTAGGTTCCATGTATCTCATTGCATATATTTATATCTTAACCCTTGATCATCAATGTCCAAGGCAAGAAACTAGTTTCTAAGGGTCCATCGAGCCATAATACTCTCTCATTATTGGTATTGGATTTCAAAGTATCTATTAATTTTCAGTTTAAGGATGATCAAACACTACTAGTGAGACCATACATCACATGATAATATCAATATACATAAAATTTAGTCATATTTTTAGGGACCACCAAACTCATTCGGAGTAATTTCCTTTAACCAAATCTCATCGACCCTTAACCAGTTTATCCAAGCTCAACCATCCATCGACCAACCGCGTTAGGACTTAGGAATATAAATAGTCACCAAAATTAATTATAAACTAGTAATAATTAATTTAAACATTAAATTAATATTTATTCAATAATTAATGATCAACCAGAGTGAAGAAATATATCATTGGAGGGAATGTCGATGCTAAAACCTCAAGAAACAAGGTGGGGATCACTCTCATCACACCTTTAAGACCATATCCAATGAAATCCCAAACACTCAATATCTTTCTATAAATTAATTAATTTATAATTTAATGAAAAATATAAAATAATTTATGTTAGTGTCCTATCACATTGAAACTATATAAAAAATAGTTTATCTATCCTCAGTGGACTTCCTTTGTCAAACCTAAGAAAAATACCCATTATCATTACCTGATTCCACCATGCTCTCATGGAATAAACTTCAAAACCTTAACCCGAATAATTAAAAAACATAAAATATATATATATAAGGGATAATATAGGTGGGAGGTTTATCTATCTCATATTCACCATAAATAACTCCCAATCAACCTCAAACCAAGAGGTAATCATTCATAATCTATGTGAAAGAAATAAAGTTAGAGAGGTATTCAAAATAAACTCTCATAAATACACATTTTGACTAAAAAGTTAAGTGTGCAAACTATAAATGTAATTTCTACCCTTCCTTTTCAAAAATTGGAAATGTGTATATCTTAGAGTGACCCAATCATTGTTTCGTGACAACTCAACCTAGGGACTGGTCACAAAATGGCCTAAAGGGTCACTGTGAGATGTATCACCCATGGGCACTCCCTCAAGGAAAAAAATAGTTCCCAATATAGGACCCCCAATTTAAAAGGACTCATCACAATAATACATTCATATTCATTGTGTGACATTACTTCCCTTGAAGAATAAAAACCTAAGGCATGGACCCTCATGGTGTTTCCTCCCCCCTCTATTGAATGAAAACTCCCATGGTTTTGACTCTAAGGTATGATAATTTTGGTCATATCATGGAACCAATCCTCTAGGAAAATTCCAAACTCCCATGGTGTCGCCTTACACCTCATGAAACATCATGAACCATAACATGTTGTCACCCTTAGGCATTATGGAATGGAAATATTTCTTTTCAGAAATTTTAAAAGAAAAATGTATAGTTTTTTCTAATATATTACATATGGGAACTTTTCCTGATGTAGTTCCCTGAACCGAAATATTATTCTCACATTAAAAATATTTTCCATTAATGAAAATGAAACATTTAAGGGTCATCATGGTGTGACATCCCCATCCACAACATGACACTTGTCAATAAGAATTTTTTTCTTAACTAAAAATCAACAAAAAACCTACCACACCATGACACTCACTTTTCTTGGAATTACCCACTACCTCTAAGCCATGTTTCCACCCAATCCATGAAATGGTCCTTCATCCAACCCCTTATCACTACATGAAATTGACCTATCATGATATAAAAATCCATATGTAATATAATTTAATCAACATTGTCACCCTAAACCTACTACAATTCTGACTCAAGAAAATCAATCTCCTCTCAAAACTCTGATCGCAAAAAAAAATCCTTGAGATTTTCCAATAATGAAAATTTTATTCTCGATCCCAATTCTAAAAACATTATCCAATTGAGGACTAAAATTCAAATTTTCGTAGATTTCAACCAACTCATATAACGTAGGTAATAACAATTGTCATCATCATCCTCCTTTGATCTCATTGGGAATAAAATAACCATTAAAATTGATCAATAATGGTAAGAATACACCGTGTATCTAGTTAGTTGAAGCTTCGGAGTATATCATATCAATCTCTCTATCTCTATATTTTTTTCTCTATGTTTTATCTTAGATGCAAAAAAATGGGATGATGATGTTTCTAAATTAATAGGTAATGAGACATCAAAAAACTAAAAGGTGGGGAAAATGAGGTCATGGAAGGCATTTTTATAATCCCTAGGATTATATAAGATATTTGGATGACTAGAAATTCATGGAAGAATCAATAATCCCCCAGTGAAATAACATCTGAAAATCCACAAAGGGAATATGGATCACTAGGAGTTGAATCCAACACCAACACATGGATTTCACCCAAAATATATGGAATGAAATAAATGAGGTAACATTAATCTATTTTAACACATATATAAAATCATTTCAAACAAGTGATGAGATCACCCTTGAGAAAATATCTTATAATTTATTGGGTCAGTACACTAAGAGAGTGTAACAACCTGATATTTTGTGAGTTATTTTTTCCAATTAATTTAATCTTTTTGATATTTTTCATTTCACACAACACGAAAAATAGTTTATTTTATATTAACGAACCATTTTTGTCTTATGTGAACTACACACAGCATAAATTTCATATCTTTCAACATGAAACACTAAGGTTAGACTTCATTACACCCAATAATGACTTTCCTCTATGGCTTGCGTAACACACATAACCAAGGTTTTCCAAACAATAATATATTATAATTAGATATAACCTAGAAGATAAATTAAAGGTTATGAATAGTATAAAATAATTTATGAGAAAAATATTTTTACACAAATATAATATTTATTCATAGGTTACCAATTAATTAGAAATGAAAATATAAGAAACAATTGAATATAGAGGGTATATTTTTACTTGTATGATCCCAAAGTGTTTTATCTTAATAAATTAAATTAATTAAAATTAATAAGTGAAATTTTTTTAATGTATATGTTATATACTAAATAAAATATTGTTTATATTAATACATATATTTGATAGGCATAATAATAGAACAAACCCAATTTTACACTTAAACCCTACATTTTTTAAAATGTAGTTTTTTCATCTTTTAATAAAGAACCCATTTAAATTAATTTATTTGGAAATTTTATAGATTTAATCGGATAAATTAAACTTAATAGTTTTTAATAAAACCTAAAAATAAGATTAGTATAAATATTTTGTATTTTTATGAAAGGATTCATTTCTTAACGAATATTTAAAAATATAGGATTTTAATTCAAAACTGGTTTTTCATATAATTTTTTTATATGGTTAAATTATATTTTAAATAGGATTAAATGTTTAATTAGATCATATTTTTATAAATTAATCAAATTTAGGTCATTTTAATCTATTTAAATTTTATGTTTAGTATAAAAACATAACAAACTACTGAATGTTTTTACTTAAAAAACTCATTGTGTCATCCCGTCAGCGGCATTAATTTTAAATTAATTTATACCACTTCTGTGATTAGAATTATAAAATTGGATTCCATGTTTTTAATAAAAATAATTTTTAATTTATAATAAGGTCAATTTTTTTTAAGTAAAAATATTAGTGAAACTATTTAAAATTAATTACAATGGTTAAGATAAAAATTACATTAATAAAGTAATAAACCTTATATTTAAGACCCAAAATGACCAAGAAACATGTCAAAAAAATATTTTATGGACATTATTAGTCCATTAAACATACATTTTTTATTATTTTTTTATTAATTATTTTAGGTAAAAAGTTGGTTACATCTAACCTATTTTCAAAAATGCCAAGTATGTCCTTTCCCTTCCCTATAAAAGGCCACCAACTCTCCCTCTTCTTCATACCTCTCAAACCAGATAGGTTCGGCCATTAAATTTCAAATACACATAAAAACATACCTACCATACAACTTTAAGCCTAAATCTTGGTATAAATAAATCCAAGGAAGCCATTAAGAATAAACAAAAAGGAGTTACCCGATTAAGAGGTAACGTCTTCTCTCAGGCTCCTTTCTTGTATTCTCTTTCTCCACCCCTCCACTATCTTTATTTCATGATTGTATTAAAAAAGTATATTGAATATAATATGATGTTTTTATGCTAATATTTTGACCTAAAATTACACACACATCTATCTAATGGGTAACGAACATATTATATTTGTGTATGGAGAACTACCACCTCACTAAACGACAATTTATCATTTTTCCTTTACTTCCACTCATGGTGATCATTATGATGGAAACTATATTTACATATTTCATATATTATATTTATTATTTCTTTAATTTTTTTATTCCTTTTACAACACATACCTTTTTCCTTTCCATTTGGTGTAAATATGATAATTTGGTTTGAGAAGTGTGGACTACCTCCCCCTTAAAGTGATGTGATTCGTTCACACACTACATGGAATGTATTTAGGGTGTAGTGAAGTTATATGATATATATTATATAATAATACTTATTTAATAATGATATATATAGATATATAGATAATTATATGTCATTTTATTTATGTCTTTCAATACGACAAAAAAACGGAAATAGCGTTCATGTGTACGTACAAGTTACCATCTCCATGAACAGTGGATTCCATTTTGTAATTATTTATTATATAAATTATTGTAATAACCATATAATGTATATAAATGATATTTATATTATTTTTTGAATTCTTTAAATCATGATATAAGTATATGGACCAAATATATAACAAATTAAGACACATGCGAAGAACAAAGTGAATATTGCCCAAAGTGAAACCACAATATAAGATTATTAAAAAGCGGGTAATATAATGTCATAATAAAAACATATATGGTATTATATATAATAATATTATTCTGTAAAATATTTATAATAAAATTATATTTATTATACAGGAATATTGTATGACTGTGAATAAATTAAATACACAAGGTAAAATAATTTCATCTCATTTTTTGTTTTTGGGATATACATGCTTTATTCACCACCCATTCCTTTTGTGTGTTGTGTATAATAACCATGGATGTATTCTGTGATTATTATATGTAAAATTATGGGTATTTATATATCCATTTTATGATAATTCTATCATGTAATTTATGTTTCAAAATTTACCAAATAGGTAAAGTAATTTTGTCTCAATTTTTCTACTTTGAGACACATGCCAAGTATTGAAACTATATTTTTTCATGAGTTGTATATACTACCTTTGAAATTTTATCTCATAAATATCCTTATATTCATGATATTTTGAGATTAATGTAATTCCTTTTTATTACATGGGGATTATGGTTAAAATATACCAAGTGGTAAGTGTTTATTGAAACAATCTCATTGATTTTTTAGATTGTTTATATTTTGGATTCATTTGATGAAATATTAGGATAAATATATTAATAACCCTCGTGATTTTCATTATAATATGGTTATTAATGATATATTCATTTATTTTTTTCCATTTTTCCACTCTTTGGTACATAATATATTTAAGAAAGTGTGTTTAAGAAAGCTTGACTTTACCCTCTCTTCGGTCGGAAGTTTTTTTCTTTCAAAAAATTGTATTCTAAAAAGGGTTTTCAAGAATATTATACTAATCTACTATGATCATTAAAATAAATTTTTACTCATTTTTATTTTTAAAATTATTTAAAAATAATATTATTTCCTCTTTCCAGACTAGGAATGTTTCTATCATTTTTACCATGAAAACGGAATGCTCTTTTTACCTCGTATGCCAGGTGAAGATTTACCCAACATCAATTATTTAATGATTAATGTTCTTGTTTAAAAGGTTTTTTTAAGAAATTATTTGAAATTATTTTTTAAAATAATTTTTTTTCAAGTTTTATTCAGGTTTCTTTTATAATTTTTTAAGGAAATTTTTTTTCAAAAATGTTTTCAAGATTATTTTATAAGTTTTCAAGGAAAATTGTATTCAAAATGTTTTCAAAATCATTTTATTAATTTTAAAGGAAAATGGTTTTCACCAATTTTTCAATCTCCTTTTATAAGTTTACATGGAAGTTTTTTTTCAAAACGTTTATAAGCTCTCTTTATATGTTTTCAAAGAAAAAGAATTCGAAAAGGTTTTCAAATATTTCCATATATGCATTCAATATTATTTTAAAGAAAATGGTTTTAAAAAGGTTGTTATTTTTTAAAGAGTCTTTTTCAAATAATAAATGACATTTTCTTCAATAATTTTTTTAAAAATATATTACCAAGTTATCTTTCAAATAAGATGAAAAGTATTTATATTACTCATTCCCTTCTATGAAATGATACGAATATTCTATTGATATTCCATCTTTAATGGTTTGTGTTTTGATGGAATGACACTTATGACACGTTTTTCTATTCTATGGGTTATATTCTTTTGAAACCCTCTTCTTTTCATGGGTTATTATTTTGATGAAATGATTATGAAACCAGTCTTTTTCCATATGTTAAGATTTGATTACATCTTTATAAAACCCATTTCATTTTATGGGTTATGATATGATTGTTTATGAATTTTTGGAACATGTTTGTATGACTTCATTATTCTATGGGTGGGACCTATATCTCCTTTCATTGCATTGGGTAATGACAAATTTTTTATGAGATCAAAGGGTATATGAGAGGACATCCTAAGCCCAAAAGAAAAGGGTAAATGGGCGGAAATCCCAAGCCTGAAACATGAGGGTACACAGGAGGACATCGCAAGAACAAAATAAGATGGTACATGGGAGTACATATAAGACCAAACTAAGAGGGTAAATGGGTGGGCATCTCAAGCCCAAAATTAGAGGCTATATGGGAGGAAATAATATGCCCGAAACAAGAGGGTAAATGGGAAGGCATCCCTCTCTTGAAATAATACGGTGCATGGGAGAACATCCAAATCCCAATACGAGAGGGTACAAAGGAGGGAATTCCAAGCCTGATGTAGGTATACAAGTGATTAACCCAAGTCTAACATGTTACAAAGGCCTTAGTAGGCTGCCTTGAAGTAGGGTTTTTATATGCTTATGTGTCTTCCACAATTTCGGATTTTATTCCTATGTTACACTTACATGAATTGTGATCATAATTATCTTATGATCTATATCTTATGATCTACCAATCATTATTATAATCTCTAACATGAAGGGTATGATCATAAAATGTTACATTCAATTTCCAGTCCCTTTGTTCATGTTATGCTTATTCATTTCCTTTATTTACCATTAATGTGCACTTGAGCTCACCCCTTCTTAGGTTTCCTTTCCCCATGTTATGAAGAAACGTTTTAGGTAGAATTACTAATGGTGGAGATATTTATGGGAGATATTTAAGATCATTCACCAGTATATAAGATTTTGTTTCTATGTTTGCAAAGACACTAAAATATTGCAGTCCTTGGGAATGTATTTTTGGTAATGTACTGAATATTCGTCTAAAATGATGTAATAGCCATGTATGTAAATCCCGAGTCTCTATATTTGGTATCAGTGGAAAGGTTTAGTAAAACTTTGGAAACAAGGATGAGAACGATTTAGTGAGATACCTAGGTATATTTATAAGGATCTTTCTAGGGATATCTCTAAGTATATGTTTAAGTAAGAGTTGACATTTAGGTAAATATCATAGAATTTTGGTAAAGGATAGAGTAAGTGGTTTTCAAAGAATATATCCATGTACTGATAGTACAAGTGAATGTGGTTCTGGCATGGATGTACTTAGGGGTAAGAAATCTGAAAATATGTCATGATCCTGATTCAGGGTAATCTGGTACACAACAATAGGTCTTGCTACACACAAGATTTGAAACTCCAAGGGGATATACTTTGGGAATTCATAAACTCTTCATAAACCATAATGATGTATTTTAATACTAATTGGATATTAATAACTTACGATAAACCTAATATTTCATAGTCTAAGAAATGTATCATAATTTAGACATTATAAAAGTGGTTTTTCGGATTATGGGATTCCCCACTCTGTATATTGTTTCTTACTCTATGATTTTGGTTTTAGTCAATGGATGGAACCAGAAGGAACCACAATAATGGTGATTACAATAGGAAATGAACTGATCATTCTCTTAGTCAACCAAATTCTATGGGAGTAGGAGTGAAAAGTATCATTTTTTGTACTCACCAAAATTTTCTTAATATATGAACCATGTTGGACTCCCAAATGAGTAGTGGAGGGAACAACACTCTATTGAGTCCTTCATTAAGAAATTTTCACCTTCTTTCAATGTGTCTTCTGGTACACTTGTTGCTGAACAATGAATCAGTACCACTAAAAAGATATTTTTCATTCTCCAATGTTTAGAACATGATAAATTCATTCTAGTTTTTTATTAGTTATAATTTGAAGCAGATCAGTGGTGGATTCTAATCAGGAATACGAGGCAGCAAGATGAAATTCATTCAACGTAATGGAATGAGTTCTAGAACATATTTTTTAATAATTATTTTACTCATATTCTTCATACGAAGATGGAAAATGAATTCCTGGAGATTAATCATAAATTATATTATTATTTTCATGCTTATGATGAAAACTTGATAAATTATTTGTTGGAAAGAAACCTAGTCTTAGAAATCACGTGTATATTAGAGACTTTAGAATATATGAATAAGTAGTTATATGTGATATAAATGTGGAAATCAAGGTTTTAGTTCTACATCAATATCATGGTTTGGAAAAGAAAATGAAGATGGATTTCAATGAAAAATATAACAAACATGGAGAAAATAAAATGAGCCTTCTGTTATGCACAAATTGAAGGGAAAAACATGGAGGTAATTTTATTAAGGATAAAAAATAATGCTTTAAGATTGTAATGGAAGGACATCGAGTGATGAATGTTGAAGTGATGGGAGGAAGTTAGATAATGCTGAAAATAATGAGAAATCCCTACAGAATTTACCTCCCACACTTTAGTGTTTCAATTTCATAAATTTTGGTCATTATGCTAACAATTCCCCCAATCCAAGTACTGATGTGAATGATGAGATACAAAACCCTCTAAATAAAAATATAAAAGGGAAACTTATGCAATCATAATGGTAGAAGTGAACCAATATAATTAATAAATACTAATCCTTCCCTCCTTAGTTGATAATTTTATGTCTCATTTTGTATGAATAATCCCTATAAAAGGCTTATTCTTCATCCTTTGGTGAGATTTCGAGTTATTATCTCCCCCTAAAATGATAATTGAGTAATAAAATCACATTTGATATTCTATCAATACAAGTATGGACCCAAGTTTCTAATGAAAATGTTTTTGGTTTAAGATAAGATATTATTCAAGGAATAAATGGTGAGTTATATTTTTGAAGGGTTAAAAGGTTACCATTTCTTGAAAGTTTAGTTTAAACATTAAATGAAGTTTTTGAGATTAAATTATTATCTCACCATGTGAGGATTTATTCATATCGGATAACCTATTATAAAAACATGATGTTGAGAATAATTGATGACCGATGGGATGACATATCATGGATGTCATGAAATGTTAGTGCTTCATAAAAGAAAAAAAATCACCTTCCTTTTTGGGGAAAGAGGTGATGTGGATCAACGAACAAAAAAGGGTGAGGATGTCCTAAAATATTGAAAGTATATATTTTAATAAAAACACTATAACTTTTGGACAAAGGATCATGAAACCAAAAATGTTATCTAAGTACCTTGTTTTGTAATGAATCAAATGATCCCTTAGATAATCATAGATTTATGGCTTTATGATTCTGAAATTTATTCAGACATTGTTCTTTATCACTCTCTATTATAACTAGATAGTTATATTTTTTTTCCATATCCATGTTTCCACTTCCCACCTTTATTCCACTATGTGGAAACCTAGTTATATGTTACTTTGGGTAACCACTATGGTTCAAACTCTACCTTTTTAAAGGATATTTTAGTATTCATTTTCACTATTTGGTTTTCAATGAATGAAACTTTAAAATATTATTCTTTTGATAAACTATATGAATTTCAAAGGATAAATTCATTTTAAGGGGGTGTATAATGTAAGACCCTGAAATTTGTGAATTTTTTTTCTAATTAATTTAATATTTTTGATATTTTTTAATTACAGAAAAAATAAAAATAGTTTATTTTATATTAAATAAAAATGTATTTATTACATTCACTACAAACAACAAAAACTTTATCTTTCCCTACTTTTAACACTTAGGTTATCTTTAGTTACACGCAATAATGACTTTACTCAATGTTTTGCATAACAAGCATGATCGAAGATTATAAAAAAATAATGTATTATGATTAGATATAAACTAGACATTAAAATATAGGTTATGAATAGTATTAATTGACTTATAAAAAATATATGGTTTACAAAAATATAATATTAATTCAGATTTACCAATTAATTAGAAATGAAAATATATAAAACAATTGAATATAACACTACCACAAAACTGGGTTTCTGCAGCGCCACCCTTTATCAGTGCTAAATAAAGGGCTGATAAAGGGGGGACATTTATCAGCGCTATAAAAAGTGAAGATAAAGGGGACTTTTAACTGCGCTAAAAAATGCATTGTTAAAAGTCACCATTTATCATCCCTTTCTCTAAGTACTAATAAAGGACCATTTATCAGTTCATTTTTAGTGCTATTAAAAGGGACCCCATAATCAACACTTTTTTAGTAGCTCTCGTATGGGGGGGGCTTTATTAGTGATTTTTCCTAGCACTGATAAATTTATATTTCAAAACAAAATCTTGAAAAATAATATATTGTTTTATAAGTATAATTATATGTATATAAGTATAATATATATTTTTAGAATTTATTTTTGATAAGAATAAATAGACTATTACATTTAATATATACAAAATTGAGTGAAAATGGAATTAAAATATTTTAAAAAAATATTATTAATTAACAATTTTATAATTATCATTGATTAATAATCATTTAATAACAATTTGAAAACACAAAAATTCAGAAAAATAATAATAAAAGATTTAAAATAAGTTGAAAATGTAACTCCAAATTTAAACTGCCATAACTTTTGATCTGGGTGTCTGTTTGAGCTCTACAGCATATCAAATTCAATATTGCAA
The DNA here is from genome assembly GCA_963277665.1 of Viscum album. Classification (NCBI taxonomy): domain Eukaryota; kingdom Viridiplantae; phylum Streptophyta; class Magnoliopsida; order Santalales; family Viscaceae; genus Viscum; species Viscum album. Next base: position 808,726,128 of record OY728122.1, on the reverse strand, counting down.
CAAGATCTACTCATTAGTTACCCAAGGGAAACTTTTGTAACATTTTTTAAGGTCTAAAAACACCATAAGTCTAAAAAACTGAGTTTTTATTCGGGATACCATGATTTTTTTTCATTCAAACTTGTATAACTTCTAATCTGGATGTCCACTAGGCCTATACCACATATCATATAGGATATTGTTTCATTTTATTCAATTTAACTGGTTATATAGTTGATATAGACTTCTGGATTATAAGTTATGGTCTTTTTAAAATTTTATGGCTTCTCAAATACACATATATATATATACTTATTAATAAATATATATTTGTGTGTGAGTGTGTGTGTGGTATATATGTATGTATGTGTTTATTTATTTATTTATAAACACACATAAAAACCCATATTTTATAAATGTATTTAAAACTAATATTATAAAAATAAATTATTATAAAAATAAATATACAGATAAAAAATTATAACTATATATATATATAAATAAATATAAATATAAATTAATATATGAATAAATATATATATACTAATATATGAATAAATATATATGTATTAATATAAATAAATATATTAATATTATTGTGAATCTATATTAATATATGAATAAATATAACTATATATATAAAAATAAAAATAAATATATATTAATATATGAATATATATATATTAATATATGAATAAATATATATTTATAAATATAACTAAATATATTTCTATTAATAAGAATCTATAATAATATATGAATAAATATAACTATATATATAAATAGGTATATCATTAAATAGAGAAAAAAATAGCTTAGTGGTAAAGGTGCACGCGCGCAAGGGGGGAGGTCTCGGGTTCGAGTTCAAGTGGAAGCTGGGAAGGGCACACAAGCATGTGATTAATGTGTGGAAAAGTGAAATGTGCGGGAGAGTGGGAGGGGGTCCACCTAGCACTGATAAATGAGGGGTAAAGCACTGTTAAAATCTCCCCGAACATTTTAGTTTTTTTCGTTTATCTGCACTAAAAAACAATGATAAAATGGGTCTTTTATTAGTGATTTTTTTAGCATTGATAAAAGGGGCCTTTATCAGCTCTTTTTTGAGCGTTGATAAAAGGGACCCCCTGCCTTCACCTCGATAAAGAGTTCTTTTCTAGACCTGTTAATTTCCTTTTCTATTACTGATAATGGCCATATTTGCAATAGTGTAAAGGGTAAGTTTTGTTATGTTCCTAAATGTGTTTTGTCTTTATAAATAAAATTAATTATAATTATTAAGTGATATTATTTTAATATATATGTTATATATTTAATCAAATATTTTTTATATTCATACAATATATTTGATAGACAAAAGATAAGAAAAAACCCAATTTTATGCTTAAAACGTATATTTATTTAAAGTTAGTTTTACCACCTTTTAATGGAGAACCAATTTTAAATACAAGTTTATGATATTTTATAGATTTGATATTTAAAAATAAACTTCATATTTGAAATCAAATCATTAAAATTCAGTTAGGAAACACTTGTGGTATATTTCTATAAGGATTCATTTTTTAATGAACAGTTAAAAATACTGGGTTTTAATTAAAAACTTCTTTTTCCTTTAAATTATTAATAAGTTTAAATTATATTTTAAATTGTTTTAAATGTTTAATTAGATCATATTTTTATCAATTAATCCAATTTAGTTTGTTGGAATCATTTTCACATTGAAATTCAGTATAAAAACTTAGTAAACTTTTTGGCATTTTTACTTTAAAAACTCATTCTGTAGTCCAATCAGCATGATTAATTTTAAATTAATTTTTTCTAGTTTTGTAATTATAATTTGGAAAAATTGATTCTATATTTGTAATACTAATAATTTATAATTTATAATAATTTCAAACTAGTTTTTGACCAAATATATTAGTGAAAATGTTTAAAATTAATTAAAATGGTTAAGAGAAAAAATGGGTTAATAAAGTACTAAACCTTATATTGAAGACCCAAAAAGTCCAATAAACTTATCCAAAACCCATTTTATGGACATTATCCGTTCATTAACCTTCCATTCTTGATTTTTTTGGTATTTTAGGACTTTTTTAGGTAAATATGTTGGAACTCTTAATATATGTTTAAAAATGCCAATTGTGTCATTTCCCTTCCCTACAAAAGGCCACAACCTCTACCTATGCTTCTCACCTCTCAAAACACTTAGGTTCTGAAAATATTGGCCCAATACACTTCAAAACAATGCTCCAAAATGATTTTACTGATTAAGAGGTAACATATTATCTCAAAATCCATTCTTTTATTCTCTTTCTCCACCCCCTTCACTATCTTTATTCCATACTTGTATAAAAACCAGTATATAAAATATACTAGGGTTTGTTTAATCTAAGGGTTTTACTTACACTTACACACACCTCCATATAATGGGTATCAAACATATTGTTTATATGTACAGAGAACTACCACCTCACTAAACTACAACTGTTTATTTTTCCTTTATCACCTCTCATGGTGGACATTATAATAGAAACCGAATTTATATATGTCATATATTATATTTATTATGTTTTTAATATTATTTATTATTTTTAAAACACATACATATTTACAATCCATTTGGTGTAAATATGATAATTTCTTTTGAGTAAGAGTGGACTATCACCCCCTCAAAGCGATGTGATTCCTTCACACGCTACATGGAAAGTATTAAGTACGAGTTTAGTGATGTTATGTGATATATATGATATAATAATAATATAGGAATAATTATATTAATACATATATATATATATATATACTTATTTTTTATTTTTTTTCTTTCTTTCAATATGAAAAAAAAACGAAAACAGTGTTCATGTGTACGTACGGATTACCATCTCCATGAACGGTGTATTTCATTTTGTACTTATATATTCGGTAGATTATTATAATAACCATATACTATATATACATAATATTTATATCATGGTTTATAATCTGGAAATCATGATATAAGTATAAGGGCCAAAGATATAACAAATTAAGACACATGCAAAGAACAAAATGAATATTACCCAAAATGAATCCTTAATATTATATTATTAACATACAGGTAATATAAGATCAAAATAAAACCATATATGGTATTAAATATAAGAATATTATTCATTAAATTATGTATAATAAACTTATATTTATTATACAGGAAGATTTTATGAGTACGAAGTGAGTCAAGACACAAGGTAAGGGAATTTCATTTCACTTTGTTTCCATGAGTTACATGTTTTATTCACCACCCATTCCTTTTATTTGGTGTGTATATTACTGTTCTGCCTCTGAGGTTTTGCATTTCGGGTGATGGTGAAATGTTCTGAAAAGGATAATCACATGTCCCTTTGTCTGAATATGTTTTCTCATCAAATTCACCAGTTATCTTGTTTCAACTTGTTCTACATCATTATCCTATAAAATATCGTTGGATTAACCCCATGGGGACTAGGAAATTCACCCCTTTGGCATTGCGAAGGAGGTTCCACAGTCAGTCAGTCATAGTGGGAGATTGTGTGGGGTCATGTACTTGTTCAATCAGTCTTCCTCAGATAAAAATTCCTCAGATGGTCTCTAACAGGTTTTATTCATGGAGATAGAAACACCCAATGGACCTGGTATCCATGATTCATGGAACTTATTTCCAAAGGCAAGTTCTCATTGATTTATGAATTAGCCAAGGACACTTAATGACTCTATTGGTCTAGAGGATAGGAAGTTGGGCTCACCACACCCTTTTGAGGGAGTACTGTCGCCTGTTTGAGGACTCTCTTATAGATTTGAGTTATGTTCATATGTTCATGAATCCTTGGTTAATTCCTGAAGAGTGTTTCTGCAGGCTAAACTTGGATTGCAAGATCATTGTATGCATGAATATATCTGATTATATGAAGGTACTACTAACTTTAGCCATCCAATAAGGATATCTAGAGTTTATCGTCATCTAGGGGTGGAAGGGGACTTAATTTTGATATCGGACCCATTAGATGGGTTTCCTACTTATCCTCAGGTGAGGAATCAGAACCCATGTAGTTCAGAATGTCGGGGGCTTACGCATGGAAGCAGACCATTTTGGGGACATGGTTGGGTGAACCCTTTTGGATAGGCACCCTTTTGAGCTCCGCCCTTATGGTAGGCATACTATGTATCCTAGTTTGATCAAGAATCATAGTTCTCATAGTTTATATTGTTGGGGAATATTCATGGGATCTTCCCATTTAAGGAGACATGATTGGGTGGACCCTTTATGGGAGGGAACCCTTTGGAGCATGGGCCTTCAAGTAGGCATCCTGCGTATCCTATTTTTATCATGAATCGGAGTTCTCATAGTTCATATTGTTTGGATGTTGTAATCTTCACAAGCCTCTAAGCCCATGTGTGTTGTGCTCGGTGTGAGAAATAAGAGGTTGTGTGAAATCCAACCAACCACATGCTTCCTCTTTTGTTGGTAGGATAGGGAGAGTCTACAGTAAAAGAGGCCAGGGCGATGGTGGGGAAGGGTGTGGAGTAATGAACCTTTTAATTTGAGATGACATTAAAGGTCATGAAACTCAGGCTAGGAAGATTAGGGACTTACCCTAGTGGGAGTTCCCCAGAACTTCATATGAGGTATACTAAATTTTAAATTCATATAGCTTGGATGATGATTAACTAGAGGATAATCATGTTGGGATATTCTGACATGCCTCGAGCATGAGAGGGAAGGAACGTGCAAACCATGATTTTAGAGGATCTCAGGTCAAGAGAAATGATATGGGGAATAGAAGACATTGACGCATGCAGAGGTAGGAAAGGACACTCCGAAGAATGAATTTTCCTTTGGTTGGTGGTCTTTTTTGTGGGCATCATATTCAGAACCACCAGGGAATGATCTGCATAGTCAAGCATAGGTGTCCTCAAGACATAGGACTTTCTATTCTGATGGCCATGGATGCTTATGAGGATCTGAAATCACCCATTATACTACATTTTAAGGTCATATATCTTGGAAGGTGGCATCACATTTTAATGTCGTGTTTCATGGACTAATAGCATACAGTTTAAGGTCTTGTGGTCAGCATGGTAACTCATAGTTTACGATAATAGAGTTTGCACCATTTGTTATCGAATCCATGATTAGTTGAAGGCTAATTAGGATGGGATGTTCTCACATTCCTTGAACATGAGAGGGAAGGAAAGTGTAAACTATGAATTTAGGGATTCATGGATTAGGAGAAATGATATAGGGCATGGATTCCATTGAGGTGTACAGAGGTAGGAAATGATTCTCTTGAGGGTTAATTTTCCTTTGGTTGATGGCCTTTTTTGTGGGAAAAATATGCAGAGCCACAGGGAAATTATGTGAATAGTTAAGTGGAGGTGCCTTCAAGACATTTTCCTTCCTCTTTTAATGGCCATATAGGTTTATGATGATCCAGAATCACCAAAGATGTAGATTTTGATGGATGGAAAGGACATGTATGGGCATTCGAGAAACATTTGTGTTGTGATTTTCCATGGAGTTCTGGGTCAACCTGGCATAGGAGGCAGGTGATAGGGTTCTCAGTAGGTGCATGAGAAATTTCTCTTCTCAAGGTATATAAAGGAAGGATGTTTGGCCAATATAAGGGTTCAATGGAAAATGTCGCTGAACCAACTTGAAATTTTTGCGGTGCGACTCTCCATTTTTCATGGGGGTCAGTGATGGAAGTGAAGGGACCAGTGGGTGCGAACGGATTTCCGAATAAGGTTGTTCGCATAGGAGTTGGTCGCATAGGAGAATCTACAAAAAATCTGGCCACGAACTATCTATTTGTGAAAGAGCTAGCCACATAGGATGGTATGCAGAAGAGCTGGCCGCCAAAGGTTGTGTCCTTACTGGGCTCTATATATGGGACTCCTTGTACTTTCTTCTGCATAAGTTTATTTATGTACTATCTTCTACATAAGGGTGTCTGTGTACTGTCTTCTGCATATAGGAATCTGTGAACCATTTTTATTATAATTTTTTATTGGTTCGCGGATTGGATGTGGAGGGTCCTCTGAAAATGGTTTGTGGGATGGAGTTAACAAACAGCATATGGTTCACAAGATAGAATCGGTGAATCACTTCATCTTAGGGATGGAGTCCCACAAACAACTTCAAGTGTGGGATAAATTACTCTTTCCCCCACCCTTGTTCTTTGTCCCCTTTTTTCCCATCCCAGAGCTATTTCTCCCCCTATTCCCCCTTCTCTTCAGTTCCTCTAGATTTCCTTTCATAGAGTGATAGGGAAAATCATATCTATGGGATTGTGACACTATTTACAGAATCCCAGGAAGAGATATCTCGATTCGCGTATGACTCAATCAGCCGGGGTTTATGTAGGTGCAGTACGCCATTGGCTTCTCCTCATCCTTGAACCATATCATTCGTGGGGATGGTATGTGGGGAATACCTCTTTCGGACTCTCATCGACGAAAATGGTTCGTGGAGGCTTCGGTTCGTGGGTAAAAATTCACTGCAAAAAACCATCATTTGCTGGTAAATGCCTCGCGGGCCAGCGGGTCATCGACCATCCACATACCTATGGTTAGAGGTTTATTCCATATGAAAACCTTTCTTGGTGATGGTATGAAGCTAGGATGGATTCCTTTTCCAAATTTAATTTCAACAATTTTCTTCTCAATTTTTCAAACATGCATCCTTCTTCTTTACCAAACTTTTGGGAGTATGTTTCTTCCCTTTTCTTAATTTTATAGACCCAAAAACTGCCCATGGATGTATTATATGATTATTATACTTAAAATAATGGGTATTTAAATATCCATTTTATGATATTTCTTTCATGGGATTTATGTTTCAAAAGTTACCAAATCAGTAAAGTAATTTCGTCTCAATTTTCCTTCTTTGAGACACATGCAATGTTCTGCACCTATATTTTTCCTTCAGGTATATATACTAAATTTTAAATGTTATATATGGAATATAATTATTTTAATGATATTTTAAGCTTCATTTAATTCCATTTTATTTCATGGGATTACGGTTAAACTTTACCAATAGGAAAATGTTTATTGAAATAATCTCATTGATTTTTGAGATTATTTATGTTTATGCTTCCTTTGATGGCATATTATGATTCATATCTTTAGAAATCTGTGTTCCTTAAAAACCTAGTTTTCTAAAAAGTGATTCCAAGAATATTCTACTAGTACCCTCTGACCATAAAAATAAATTTTTAATTTTTTTCTATTTTACCAATGATTTCAAAGGAATCTTCTTATTTATTTTTTAATGAGGAAATTTTCTATCCTTTTTACCTTGAAATAAGAATGTTGTTTTTACCTTGTATGAATTATATGGATTTACATACTATCAATTCTTTGATGATTTCTTTTAATTTTTTAAATTTTATTTTTTAATGATTTTTTTTAATGATTTTTTCGATGAAATGGTTTTAAAAAGTTTTTCAATCATATTTTATAAGTTTTCAAGAAAAAATGTTTTAAATTTTTTTTAAAATCTCCTTTTATATGTTTTGGAGGAAATTTATTTTCAAATTTTTTTTCAAACATCTGTTATAATTTTTGAAGGAAAATATTTTTCAAAATGTTTTCAAGCTCATTTTATAAGTTTTCAAGGAAAATGGTTTTCCAAATGTTTTTAGGCTCTTTCTATAAGTTTTCGAGGAAAATGGATTTCAAAATATTTTCAAGGTATATTCATATTTTTTTCAAGGAAAAAGGTTTCCAGAATGTATTCAAATATGTCCATGTAATCTTCGAATTTATTTTCATGAAAATGGCTTAAAAGGGTTTTTATATTTTAAAGATCCTTTTTCAAAGAAGAAAGGGTATTTTCATCAAGAAATGTTTTCAAAATATCTTTCCAGGTTATTTTACATGTAAGATGGAATCTTTTTTTGTTACTCATACCCTTCTATGAAATGATCCAATGTTTCTATTCATATTCCTTATTGAATGTTTTATGTTTTGATGGAATTATGCTTATGGCACCCACTTTTTTTCTATAGGTTATATTATTTTGAAACCTAATTTTTTTGACTGGTTAATATTTTGATGAAATAATTATTAAACATATTTTTTCCATAGGTTAATATATGATTATATGTTTTTGACGCCCATTTAATTTCAGAGGTTATTATATGATTGTTTATGATTTTTTGGAACCATATGTATGACTTTATTAGGGGATGGGTGGTACCTATATCTTCCTACAATGCATTGGGTTATGATAAATGTTTTATGATCTCAAAGGGTACATGACAGGACATCCCAATACCAAAAAAGGGGACATGGGTGGATATCTTATGCCAGAAACAAGTGGGAACACGAGAGGAAATCCCAAGCCTAAAACTAGAGTGTACATGGGAGGACATCCCAAGCCAAAAACAAGAGGGTACAAGGGAGGATATCCCAGTACCAAAACAAGAGGGCGCACGGGAGGACATCCCAATCCTGAAATAAGAGGGTATATGGGAGGACATCCCTACAAAAAAACAAGAGGGTACATGGGAGGACATACCAAGCCTGAAATAAGAGGGTAAATGGGGGGACATCCCAAGACCTAAACAAGAGGGTATATGAGAGGGAATCCCTAGCCTGAAATAAGAGGGTACACTAGAGTGAATTCCAAGACCAAATTAGGTACACAAGTTATCAAACCAAGCCTAAAATGATACAAATTCCTTGGTAGGCCTCCTTGACATTGGGTTTTTAGATGATTATGTGTCTTCCATAATTCCATATTTTATTCCTATCTTACACATTCATGACTTATACTCTTAATTATCTAATGATCCGTGTATTTTTAAATTCCAATCTTTATTATGATCTCTAATATGGGGGGTATGATATTTAAATTTCATTTTCAAGTTACAAACCCTTTGTTCATGTTATTCTTAGGCATTTCCTTTATTTACCATTATTGACTATCTGATCTCACCCCTTCTTATGTTTCATTTCCCTAGGTTGTTAATAGTGGTTTTTGGTAGAAGTACTAAAGGTGGAGATCTTTATGGGAGATGTTGAAGATATATCACTAGGATAGAATATTTTGTTTCCAAGCTTCCAAAAACACTAAACTATCATGGTCCTTGGGAATGTATTTTTTTAGTGTATTGAATATTCATATATTATGATGTAACATTAATTTATGTTAAGCAAATGGTTCTATATAGAGATTTCAAGGGTTTAGGCCAAAACATGCAAGGGCGAGTCATCAAATGGTACATGAAAAATAACCTAAGGTAGAGGCTAAAATATGATATCCAAATGGAATTATAAAGTTATCTAATATAATAAAAAAATTGTAAAAAATAAATATAAATTTTTAGGGGAATTACAACTAAACATGAAATTTAAAATTTACACATGGACTAAAAATGTAAAATAAAAATAATTTCATTTATAATAAGAAAAATGAAATAATTCAAAAATTTAAACCTTACAAATAATGTTATAAAATATGGTAAATCTTTTTAAAACCTACCCTAACCTAAAATATAAACTGGTTTGGGTAGTTTTCATTCTAATAAAAAACCCATGGTGCGACAATAATCAGTCCTTTTTAACCATGTCATTAGAATGTGCAGTAGTGAATCACGGATCAATTAATCCAATTCTAAATACTGAAACATGCTCATAAAATTTAATATCAATATAATAAAAGGATGAATAAATTTCTTATCGAACCACTTGACTTACTCTATACCTGATATAATGCCACCAAAATCCACAAAAGGGTTAATAAACACTTACAATACAATAAAAAAGAGTATTAACTTCCTTGATAGTTAAAATATTTATCTCAGAACTCATATATAAAAATATAAAAATAATAAATAATAAAGAGAAGCACATAATGTAAAAAAATCTAAAAACTAAGACAACACAAAAAATCTAAATCTAAAACAAATATTCATGAACCCCAATAAATAGAAAACACTACGTAGACCTATATAGATAATCCTTCCTTACAACTGGTGGATACTATAAGTTAAATATAGGTATAGTCCTTGGATTATAGAGGTATTAAAAACTAGATTGACACCTAACACTACTCTAAAGGAACAAGATAGGTTCATAAAAATTATCACTATAAAAATTAGGGTGTAAAATATTTTTTTGGGTTCTACTATCCTTATTCTTATTTCTATTAGGAAATTATCAATTAATGTGACCAACTTCACTAAACTATAGAACTTAAAATTCCTAATATGACTTCCATATTTCATTTATTTTTTAGTTTTTTTAAGTTAACCACTCATACTCAAAATCACTAACTCTGACACTACCATCAATCTATTAGTTTGAGTCCTCATAAATAATAATGAAACCTTTACTTCCTCAAGTTTAATTTACTCCCTATCATATATCATACAATCATTTAAATATTTTTTTTAATCATTTATATAATACACTAAAATAATGTCTCAAACAAAAAATCCTACTCTCAAATATATATTGGCTAAATCTAAGAAACATTTTTAGGTTATTCATTATGAACTTGGATATAAGTTTTTGTAATCACATTATATTTTTATTTATATATTTTGTTATAAATACTTTCTAGAATTGATTTAGTCCTATATATTTTTTCTAATTTATATTATATAGTATGAGTAGTAGGTTCATATGAAAAAGTAAACAAAATTTTATCTCCTTGGTTGAATAAAAATTAATAAAATTAGAGGAAATATTGATATAAGAAATTGTACCCTATCCATTGGTAGACACAGTGGTGAATTTATTATTAATATCACCTAAAGAATACAAAAATCCATTATGGAAAAATTATGCACAAATATTAATTTTCCACAACTTAAAATCATTATCTTCATCAAATTTATCAACTTCAAGCTTTGTAGAGAAAATTATTAAACTCAATACAATCTATGATACCTATTTTTGAGGGAATTAGGTATGAAACAAAGGTAAAAAACATCACCACATATGCATTAGAAAATTGAGTTTTTTTATGTTCCAAATTAAAGTAAATGAAACACAACAATAGAGACGAAAAAAAGTGGAGGGGGGAATCAAGCTTGGTGACAAAAATACTATAAAAAAGGGCTTTAGTGACCACTTAAAGTCATCGCTAAAGCCGTTTAGCCTCCACCTAGAATCTTCCAAATGGTGTACCCTTTTGGCTTTTTTCTAAAGACTTTAGTTTCTACCTTTTTTCGGACACTAATGATCAACCCCAAAATCCAAAAAATTTCAGTCCTTGATGCAGTGGGAAAATAGGGTGACATGATAAGGACATGGGAGGTTTTATAAAAGATTACTTCATAGGACATGGCAGATTCACGGTGGTGGGGGAGTGTCTGGGTAGTTTGGGGTGGTTAGGGTATGGTGAGGTGATGTTGTGGTGTGAACATAGGTCTAAAGGAATTGTTTTGGAGGTTTTTGGGTTGACCATGGGTGACAAGGGCGGGGACGGCGGAGGCGGCCGATGGCGTGGAGCGGCGGGGGGCGACGGGTTGCAGCGGGGTGGTGTTGTAGAGGAATGAAGAAGAAGACAAGCAGAAGGTGGGAAAAATCCCACTTCTTTTTTTTAGTATTAGCGTCCTCTATTTGGTGTACCCTAATACACCCTTTAGAAACTGCTAAATGGCAGTCGTTAATACTCACCCGCTCCTACATGCGCAAATGCTCTGAATTATAGTAGTGAAATAATAATAGAAAATGTTTTAAGGTAGATGAATAAATCAGATTTATGTTACTCAATTCATATTCTACACACATTTAGAGAAATAATACCACCACATAAATTCTTTATTATGAAGAAAATAAATAAAATATAAAAATAGAATCAAGAAATAATGAAAGAACAAAAGACTAAAGAAATTATCTGAGGACTATCTGTAATTAAACCAAGGGGAACTAGTGGACTGTTTCAAAATGAATTAAAATTCACTTTATTACCTGATGGACCCAATCAATGAACTTATAAGTAAAGTGTATAGAAAGGGGAAAATGTTAATGTGGAGAAATTAGAATATGATTGTAAAAAGGATAACAAACCATGGCCTAATCAACCTCCTCTTTTGAAATGGATGAATAGTTCTATAAGAGTCGCATCATCTCCAATGAGTGGTGTCATCATCATCCAATAAGATCTATATAAATTAAAACTTCACTAGGATGGATCTATGATGGAAATAATCTTTCATAGACCATGGTGGTGAAGCTCTGAAGCTTTTCCCCACCATCTCAAATTATTTATATATTTTTATATTGGGTAAAAACCCAATAATATGAAGTCATTAAATGATTTGATGAAGGTTCCTTGATAAACTAAATATAACTAAAATTTGGGCATTATAGGCGGTGGTATAGTCCTCAATAGTTGGGAGAACATGTAGATGGCTCAAAACAGTCATAAAAATATAAATTTCTCCAACACAATAAGTTATGAATGTCTATGTAGGACTCACGATTAAAAATTAGTGGAATACAAGAGCATCACATGGATTGTACCCAAAATAAATTTACAAGAAATAAGTAAGGAAACACACAATTCCCTCATCACAATTTTTGGTTCATTACAAACACGGGTTGAGATCACCACTAATAAAAGACAGGGAACTGCCTGAGATCATCACACCGAGAGAGGGATCAAGGGAATAGGCTGCAAAATAAGAGGGTGATCTATACAATTATCCAAGAAAAATATCCCAAGGTAGAGAACTGATTAGGATACCTAGATGAACAAATAAATAAATCCAACATCATATATGATTTTCATAATTAAATAAACATATTTTTTTTGTATTGAAAATTTAATATACCACATGTGAATTAATAATCGAATCAAAATATCAAATGAAAATAATTTAATTTATAACATTCAAAATGAAAAATGAAATGGATTCTAGTTCTAATTAAATTATACCTTTCTCTATGAAATGATAGAAATTATAATATCATGTGTTTTTTAATTCATTTAAAATGTAAATAAATGTGTATTTTGGTGTTGATAAAAATATATTTTGTATTATTGATAATAAATAACAAAAAAATTAAATACGTGTTAAAACTTTATCTGAAAATAAATCATAATAATATATATTAATAATAACCAAAATTTGAATGTTTTCATAAGATATGGAAATTATATATTGTTCCCAACATTTCTTTTATCAGAGGCCTATTTTGTTATTTACGTGGATTGATTCTTGTCAAAATTGATAAGATGGGAGCCCAAACCATCCCATAGAGTATCTTATTTCCTAGTCCATGTATCTCTTATATATTTTAGTATATGTTCATAAAATCTTTCCCAGTAACAATATCAGGTACCCTTTGTGAAATTGATTGACTAATACCATGAATTTATAATGACACCATATGGGGGGAAAATATTTCTAAATAGTTAATCCAAGTTTTTAATTACACTACAGTTTAAATTCATATAGTGAGGTGTCTATAATTAAAATCCATATAGGGAGAAATAAAATCTCATAAAACGAGATGTAGGTATAGTGATGGAGGCATTGGGCCCACAGAAGGGGCTTCAAACATATATTGCTGAAGGGAATCCAAACCTAAATAGTTTGGTGTCATATAATGATACAATTCAAACTTTTTAAGGTTTAGTGATAAGGACCAAGATGGTTACTTTTAATGTCGTACATCTGTGACAAATGATGTCTCTTTTATGTCTTTGTATCTAAGACCATAATATCATATAGTTTAAGTTCATAGGACAATAACCTTTTATGGTCAGTTTAAATCCATAAGGAATGGCATATTAGGTACATGTACCTAACTATTGGAACCTTAACTGTTTATGTTTTATTTTTTGACAACATATGTTTTGTTGATAACATATTATATGCTGCATGGATATATAATTGGATGACATTCTTGATAGGGAACATATTAAAGAAAGTGGTGATTCTTAGAAGATTTTCATAGCCTTAAGCTTAGATGTCATGTATGTTGAAGAAATGTCTTAGGATGTATCATTTCAATATATATGGAAAAGTTAGGTGGGTAAGGATAATTATAAGGATGTTCGAGTGGATTTCATAAGAATCTTCATAAGAATGAATTTTGATCTTCATAAGGATGATTCCAATGTTTTCATAAGGATATTTTAAGATCATAATGATCATTATAAGGAAAAAGTGATCTATTTATAAGGATCAATAAAAGTATTAACTTAGTTCTTCATAAGGATGAAGAAAGGGTGATAAGGATCAATACCTTAGGGAATTTCAATAGTTTTAAAGGTTCTCAAGGATAATTCTATATCAACTCACATCAAAGGTGAAATTATAAAAGATAAATGTTGTGATTTTATTGGTGGGTTATTCCGTTAAATCAATGGATTCGTTCTGTTTATTTAATTCCTAAAAAGTCATGATGCTCTGAATTAAATCTATTATCCAAGTAAGAGTTTAAGGAAGAATGTTTGGTGATATTATAGTGAATTGAATATCACACTTAAAGTTAGGGAGTTTCTATGTGAATTTGTTCCATGCATTGAGATTAAGGAGTCATATTATACTCTACTTTACAGTTTTAGTTTTTTTTATGATCTAGGAAGTTTTATAATGTTAACCAATATTTTTTCTTAGTATATGGAAATTATTTCACAAAAAATATTAAAGTGTTTTGACTGAGAAAAATATATACGTGAATACGAGATATCTCTGCACTAATATTTATATTGGTTTCTATATTTGAAATATTTAATGTGATATCAAATGATTTTTTGTCTTCTATAAATAGAGTATAAGGATAATAATGTAAAATTCTTGATGAAGATAATAGATATTGATACGCATATTCATTTAGAGAGAGAGAGGAATGAAATTTAATGTTATTGAAGACCTAATTTTCTAATAATAAGAAATTTTGTATAGTGTATAAAGAAAAAAAGGAATTCCAATCATAATATTATTAAGGTGAGGAATTTCCATATTCACTTTGGAAGGATATATTTGTGTACCATAAGAAGAACTTTCAAATGTATAGGATTAATAGGTTGTTGTTCAAAAGGAAGTTCATAGGAATTTTATGAAGATGTAGTTGAGTAGTTCAACCATGTATCTACACAAAACTAAGGATATAAATAGATAAACCCTCATTTCTGATGATGAAGATACCAACAATTCTACAAAATATGGTATATCTTCCCTGATGTTCTTTATAAAGGATATGAAAATATGGTGATCCTTTGGAGGGAAGTGATCCTAACCTAAATTATTTTAGAGGTAGTGAGCCTTATTTCTCCATTACTGCCACTATACTATATCCACCAAAATAGTATTCTATTAGATATTGGTGCATCAGTACACTATAAATTTCTTACTCCTTGGATTTTCCAAGTGTAGGTGATCCAATTAAAAATCCATGGGTCCCCTAAATGTCTCATTTAATATTTCTAGAAGAGGGGATTTATTGATATTTTGAGTGAGGAACTCTATAGAATGATTTAACAAAGTTCCTACCTATATGGTACCAATTTCCATCAAAATATAAAGATAAATTTTCCTACACACTAACATAAAATCCCCCTCTCACTACAAAAAAAACATGGTTTAGCGGCGGTTCTGTGGTGGCGGTTCAGAAAACCGCTGCTAAACCTTTTTCGGTGAAGGTTTCGCGGTGGTTTTTAATAAACTGCTACGAAACCCGAATTATTTTACACAGACGTTGACCCTTTCCCCCTTCCCCTCCGCGATCCCTAACCCTCGCGACTCCGCACCCCCCACGCTGTCGGTGACTCCCCACCCCCCGCGCTGCCGGCGACTCCTCACCCCCGCGCTCTCTGGCGAAATCCGCACCCCCTGGCGCCCCCCTCGACCACCGGCGACCCCCTCGACCACCGGCGACCCCCGCGCCCCCCACTCCCCCCACGCCCCCCACGCCCTCCGGTGACCCCGGCACCCCCCACGCCCCCCACGGCCTTCGGCGACCCCCGCACCTGATTTGTGAGGTAATCTAATGACCTGATTTGTTTACATATTAGTGAATCGGGCTGGGGAATTGATATCATGATTATATGGTTCCTAGTCGGGGGGAATTGATTTTTATTTATAGTTGTTGAATAATGGGGACTTGTATCTAAACACTAATACAACTAATTGAATGTAATCTTCTCTTTCCTGGGAATTTTCCTCTCTATATAACTTTAGTGGAATCTAGTATTGTGGATCATGTAGTGCGCTAAGACTATACACATCCTTATCCTACTACACTAGTATAATATGGTGCTTGATATGTGGGGGTGTTTCTACCTACACGCCTAATTGGATGACATTGTGAGATGTCCCTAGAACAATGGCCCCATCACTAATCGACAATTCATAATGATCAGAATTTAGTAAAAAATATAGATATATTTTTGTTTTATCGTAAAAAATAACCAAGATATACCATGGTATTATGGGATAATATATATATATATATATATATATGGACAAATCTCGCAATTTAAAATCAATGTACTCAATCATATGTGATAAAATTACCAATTTTTTATGTAACCAATGTCTCAGTATACTGAGTGAAGAAGCATGATGTCCATTTCTTGATGAATGGACATAATAGCTAGAACACACACAGTTTGATCCCTAGAAAAAATGCAACAATCAAGACTAGTTGACCAAATTCTGTTAAATTCTAAATAAAACATCACTAGGTTAATAAATATTAACACCCTCTTTAGGTTCAACCACCTCGGATAACATTATATAACATCCCAACCCATTAGACCCCGGAGCTAGTGGATAACTGGTCCACCACAACTCAAAGAACACCTATATAGGCATGAGGCTAGAAACATGAACCAAAAATAATAACTACTATTCTAATATTTTTACTAATATATCATTATGCACACACCAATCCATATCTATTAAAAATGGTGGAGTTATAACATGTAAAGACATTGACCATTGTAGTAAAATTAAGGTTTTTAATAATTTTTAGTTTGTAAAAAATATTATGGTAGTATAATATAAAAATTAATGTAAATATATTCATTCCCAACATGAAATGTTTTCTAAAAATAATAGAAACTATATACGAAAAAATAGAATCAATCATGAATCACAATATCCAAGTCTCATCCACTGTACACAATTAAAGTCACAAAATAATCTCTAAACACCACCAAATCTACCATAGTTTTATCTGACCTTTTTATAATACATGAACATTTTGTACAATAACAATGAAAGGATGATTAGTCACATACCCATTATGACATCTAGAAAATTGAATTTGGATAAATAAAAGACATTATATAAGAATTCAGAACTACATAGAGAAATAATGAAATGGTACCCAATAATAAATATATATGTAAAATGATGAATCCCATAATAGAAAGTCTGGGAATCTGTATCTATCCTACCAACCGAGGATGATGATTATTTTTATATCTTTGAAGATACATCATTGATGACTAGTACCTCACTATTATATCCAAATAATTCATGAGGATGGATCCCACATTTCCACTTCCCCACATGCCGATGGAGAGTAAACATAAAGGAAAGAGGACCCATTCTTGAGTGTGATGGTGGTGAATATATAGTACCTACACCCTATTGTGATAGGGAGCACTCTCTCCAAGGATAGGGGACCCATTCCCTTGGGTGATTTGAGTGTACTGCTTCTCTATTTATATAATATGACTTGAAGTACCATTCTATATTGCACCAGGGAGTTGGTCCTATATCCATAAATATTGTATCCCCTTTCACACAAGGGTGTAGGTTCACAATAAACATTATGTAGAAATATATTATGTAATCCCTATAACCCTAGGAAGAGGGCCCTCCATCAAATAGGATGGTTCTCCGCAGGAACATTTTTTGTGGATCCACCATACACATTATGCCGAAACAAAGGATGTAATACACTATTACACAATGTAGAGATTCCTCAATCCACGGTTGTTATGATCCATAAGATTATAGAAAATTGATGAGGTGTTTTTCCTCCTCAATAATTCCCTGAACAAATTATCATGATACTGGGCATTGATGATATTTCATTAGAGAAGTTGTGAAACCATTATTTTGGACTGGTATTTGAGATAGATATAACCTTTCTCTCCTTTTCAGTTTTCATTGAAGAACATATATCTTTATTGTTGGGTTAGTTTTTCGTCAATATTTAGGCTCAGATGTCTAATATTAACATGTATTCTATTCCTCCTATATCAGTTTTGGATGCGGAAGGTTGGGTATATATGTGCTCAAACCTAATTGAGTTATTCCCACACATGTCATGTATATATAGATAATGTACAAATTAGTTGTGCATTATGTTGGGAAAAGGGATAATTGAGTTAATTTGACCTTACATGGTGGTCGGTGATTATAGATCAATAGCCGATCTCTCTATAATTCATTAATTTCATATTATTGTCAGGATATATAATATTTCCCTATTAGGTGTATATTTTTTCCATTTGTTTTCATATTATCTATTGTAATATTTTTTATTCTCTAAAGTAAATAACATGATAGAATGTAAATATTTAGTTTATTTTCTCTTATTTTTATTATTATGAACTTATTCATATATATGGTTGGGTACATGCCTACATGTACATTATGAAGAGGCCTACCATTATAATTATTCATTATCGTCACTTATCTTTAAAAAATGGCCTATGGTGGAAAGAATTGGGTTTTGGTGGCCTAGTCTTCCACCATGAGGAGGTCATTACTGCATCGAGTCTCAAAAAACCATAATGGGAAATAAAAACACATGGGTCATCAAAATAATGAAATATCTAAAAAATTATTTCAATTATGACAAATATACATTCCACCTTATCAACAACTACATGACTTAAATATTTCAAAATACCAACATATATTCCTATGATGTAGACATTGTTTTTGGGAGAGGCAGATAGATAGAGAAGGGAAAGGGGAATAAATTATATGGTTAGGAAGAAGTATATGTAACCAACACATCAAAAAGATGATGCTAATGTCAAATAGGACATCATTTGATTATAAACTACTTGCATCAACCTTGGATAAATTCCTCTACAAAATCATTCATGGCCATGGTTGGGGTCAAACATGTAGTATTATTTCCATTA
Organism: Viscum album; assembly: GCA_963277665.1. Classification (NCBI taxonomy): domain Eukaryota; kingdom Viridiplantae; phylum Streptophyta; class Magnoliopsida; order Santalales; family Viscaceae; genus Viscum; species Viscum album. The sequence goes on along the minus strand of OY728122.1, from coordinate 808,707,056 downwards.
TGTATGACTACATTTGATGTTACCTTTACATTATTCTTCATTTATTTTTGTATTTTTTTGGTTAGATTTTGGAGATTATTTACACTAGATCATTGTATAAATCATCTTATCTGATAATTATATTTCTCAAAACTGATATGAGATGTCCCAACTTTATTATCTCATGCTGTAACATGTCATTGGGTTAGAGGTACATCACCATTTATAATTTTTAAATAGTTTTAATTAAAATTAGATTAAGTTAAGTTAATTTGTTGATTGACTTGGTTCAACTTCATAGGTAATTTTTTTGGGATAAAGTTTGGAGTTCACCAAAAACAATACATAAGTGGTTGGTTATTATATAGGTGTGATGAGGTGGGCTGGTGATTTTTAGGCAATTATTCCTTGTTGGTTTTAATTGAAATAAATTATAATTTTTATAATAAAATTATATAATTAACTATAAATTGTATATAATTATGTATTTGGTGTTGTGCCTTGAGATAGGTACTAAAGATATGATTTCAGATTTAAAAAATCATAGACAAGAGTTATAGGGTTGTTCTAAAAAAGTGAAAAAAAAAAATAGAATTGATGTGAGTAGTCCTTCTCAATTTCCCATGTGTTTATGAATTTGATGTATGTATGTGTTTTACATTCTCACCACTATAGTGATCAAACCCTTTTAAAAAATTAAATTTTTTATTAAAATAAAATTCTTATAAATGAGATTAGTAATGTTTCAATGTCTAAGACAACCCTTGAATAAAAAACTGGTTCTTTATATGTCGATGGTTGAAGACATGATTATAAATGTCTGACTTGTAATACTCAAACCTAGAGAGGTGACACTTAGATGAATAAAGTGAACATAGTGGCCCTCTTTATAGTTGGTTTTGTATAAAACCATTGAGAAACATCATTCCTCTTGGAGGACATCTAAGGTCAAGCCTAAACAATCACATAATGTCTCAGGTTTAAAATGCATTATGATCAGTTTCGATCACACATCAATGGGGTGTTGTTTGAGGCAACATAAATGTCTGATCGATAGTGTTATGATAAGTGTGTAGCCCGATATTCTTATTGCTCCTCAATGAAGTGTTGATGCTGTCTCCTATGGACCAGACTTGTTCTGTTGGTCTGAAGTGGTAAATGTGATCAATGAATCATCTTTATTATATTATGCATACTTTATGATCAATGGTTCATCTTTATTATATTATGTTTCTGTAATCTTACACTATCGTATATTTTTTTGTAGGCACATTGTGATATACATGGATAAAAGCTGGATCACATTACCGAGGAACACACCTCAATATGTTAAGGGTTTGAATGAGTTTTTAGATTTTTCAATTTCTAATCGATCCGTTGACGGGAGAATAAGATGACCATGTCCTAAATGTAAATTTAGAACATGGTTGAAGAGAGATGAAGTTTTTGAACATTTAATACTGAAGCAATTCCCTAATCAATATTTGTGTTGGATTTGGCATGGAGAATCAAACAATACAGAAAGATTTAGGACTGATGTTAATCCACATAATGGGGTCCCAAGATTGTCTCCAATGGAAAATGAAATGTAAAACCTCATAAATGATGCATTCGGCACTGCAAGACACCACTATGAGCATCAAAACATATCAGAAAAACCAGAAGATGATGCTACAAATTGCAACGTGACATGTGATGTTTTTGAGACTTTAACACAAGCAGATCAAGATTGTAACATATCATTGGATCCTCCTCTTGATTCTGTGGAGCCAAATGTAAGGGAAAACCTCAGTGAGGAAAATGCGTTTCATGATTTAGTTGACGATGGAAATCAAGAGTTGTATAGTGGGTGTTTGAAATATTCAAAACTTTCATTTTTGTTGAAGTTGTACCATATCAAATGTCTTTGTGGAATTACAAATAAGGCAATGTCTATGTTATTGGAATTGATTCGTGATGCATTTTCTGAAGCAAAAATCCCAGAATCGTTTTATGAGATGAAAAAAGTTGTAAACAAGCTTGGTCTGAATTATAAAAAAATACATGTGTGTCCCAATGATTGTATGCTTTACTGGGGAGAGGATTCAAGTAGACAGAATTGTAATAAATGTTCTTCTTCTAGATTGCATTTAAAGGGTAATGTTGGAAGTATGACTGAACATAATTTCATGGAGAAGAAGAAAAGGAACACACCTGCAAAAGTTTTGCGTTACTTTCCTTTGAAGCCTCGATTTCAAAGATTATTCATGTCATCAAAAACCACCGAACACATGAAGTGGCATGCTGTAGATAATAACAATGATGGGTTAATGAGACATCCACGAGATTCCCAATCATGGAAGAAATTTGATTCATTACATCCATATTTCTCAGCTGATCCTAGGAATGTTCGATTGGGATTGGCTTCCGATGGATTCAACCCATTTGGGACTTTGAGTACGAGTTATAGCATTTGGCCAGTTGTTTTGATCCCTTATAATCTGCCTCCGTGGATTTGTATGCAACAAACATCTTTTATCATTTTGAAGATTATTCCTAGAAAAAAAATGCCTGGAAATGATATTGATGTATACCTGCAGCCTTTGATTGAAGAATTGCAGGAGTTATGGAGCAACGGTGTTGATACATTTCATGTTTCTTCTAAAACAATGTTCAAAATGCATACTGCTTTAATGTGGACCATTAGTGGCTTCCCTGGGCTTGGGAATTTATCTGGTTGGAACACTTATACGGGTTTGGCTTGTCCCGTTTGTAACTTTGATTTCGAGCCCAAATGGCTACCTCACAGTAGAAAATGGTGCTTCTTGTGCCATCTAAGATTTCTTAATGCATCTCATAGATTTCGGCTGAAAAAATCAAAATTTAATGGTTCCATTGATCGTAGACCACCTCCAAAGTTGTTAATCGGTTCTGAAATATTGAAACATCTTGAAAATGTTAAAACAGAATTTGGGAAGGTTCATCATTTGAATGATAGCGGAAAACGAGTGCGAAGTGCATCGTCAAGTGAAATCAGAATGCAACAATGGAAGAAAAAAAAGTATATTCTTCAAACTTCCGTATTGGGAATTTAATTATTTGTGCCACAATCTTGATGTGATGCATATTGAGAAGAATGTATGTGATAATTTGATTTTCACATTACTTAATGAGCATGGAAAGTCGAAGGATCATCTCAATGCTCGCAAAGACTTACAAGTAATGAACATAAAACGTCATCTCTGGCCAGATGAGAATGAAAAGTGTGCTCCGGCCATTTTTCCAATGAAAAATAGGGATAAAGATACGTTCCTTCAAATTTTAAAGAATATGAAGGTATCTGATGGGTATTCGAGTAACATCTTGAGGTGTTTTGACTTGAAAAATCGTAAGTTATATGGATTGAAAAGTCACGATTCACATATTTTGTTACAACAGTTACTACCATTGGCATTGCGTACATTATTACCTGAAAAAGTTACTGCTGTTGTACTCCAATTCTGCACATTTTTCAGGCAATTATGTGAGAAATATCTACATCCATTTCAGATTGACAACCTACAGGAGAGGTTTGTATTTACCCTTTGTGCAATGGAGATGATCTTTCCTCCATCGTTTTTTACTGTCATGATGCATTTAACTGTGCATTTGGTTGACGAAGCTAAATTAGGAGGCCCCGTTCATTATCGATGGATGTATCCAATTGAGAGGTATATTATTTATATGTTTCCAGTTAAGTAAACAATTTTTGGAATATAAATAAATACATAATATTATTATTTTTTTCACAGATATCTTGGGCATTTGAAAGCATACGTGAGAAATAAAGCTCAACCAGAAGGCTATATTGCTGAAGGCTATTTGGCCGAGGAGTGTATCACCTTTTGTTCCAGATATTTGGATGATATTGAGACAAGATGTAATCGAGTTGGACGTGTTGACGACACATCACCTCATTCTCAAATGCATCAAAAATCAAAAATATTTCCTGCTATTGGCCGATCAGTTGGGAGGACCTCATACGCGACACTAACAGAATTGGAATTATTACAGGAACATAGATATGTGATGTTGAATAGTGAAATTGCAGATCCATTTATTGAAGAGTTGAGGATACAAACAAAGAGACGAATGAGAGGCTGAACACGAAATGAAAAAGATATAACGAAAGCTGTGAATAAAGAGATGGTATAATGGTTTGCACGACGTGTAAGTTTATAAATATTGCAATAAATACGAATATTAGTTTGACACATACAATTTTCAAATCTATTAAACTTTTTTTCAGATCATGAATACTGATACTCGAGCAGACTTGTCAGAAGATTTGAAGTTTCTTGCTAGAGGTCCTATAAAACAAGTTAGAAAGTTCGGCGCTTATAATGTGAATGGTTTTAGATCTCGTACAGTCGATCGAGAAGTGGGTTTGAAAACACAGAATAGTGGTATATTTACATTTGCTAAAGTGGAATACTATGGAAAGCTGTATGATATTATTGAATTAAACTACCACGGGCATTTTTCTGTTGTTTTATTCAAATGAAAATGGGTCGATATTATCAGAGGTGTTAAAAGAGATTCCTTGCAATTTACTTCTGTAAACTTCTCTCGCTTGATGGATGTTGGTGATCGTGAACTGCATGATCCTTATATCTTAGAATCGTAGGCAAAAATGGTATATTATGTGAATGATGTTGTGGATGAAGGTTGGAGTGTAGTTACTCACATAATACAAAGAGATTTGTATGATATGGGTGATGAAGTGGAAGATTTGACCTCTGCAATTGAGTTTCATCAACAACAGGAAGCAGAATTATTTGTCCATCATGATATTGAAAATATTATTCTAGCAAGGATGAATGAAGTGGATGAAGAAATGGAGCAGGAAACCGACATGATTGAAGGGTAAAATGATTGTATGTACAATTATTTATTCATTCAGCAACTACTTGTTTCATTTCTGTAGTCATTCATTATCATTGTTATATATATTTTGTTTGTTAGTACTGGGCATATATTATCATTTTTAATTTTTTTCTGCATAACTTTTTTGAAATATTTATTCTGAACTTAATTTTATTTGATTAAATGACAGGAATGCCAAGGAAGAAGCGGTACACCATTCCTTCTACTTCTGCGACAGATGATGATCTGTCTGTCCCCATGACATCTGAGGCAGCAGCCGCCTACATCCCTGCATCATCTCCCCCAGCACTATCTCTGACACCATCAGTGGATGCCTCATTAGAGGATGATTCATCGCCTCCCCCTACAGGAGCCTCAGCAGTGGGGCAGCGACATGCCCCTTCCAGTTCATCACGGACATTCTGGAGGGTCACAGTCATAGGTAAAAATTTTAATTAAATAAATTTATTGCATTTTGTTTATAGTAATTGTTTTCTCATTGCAGATGGAAACAATGCAACCATGGAAAAACACATAAAAAGTTCTGATGTTTGGAACATGCATGGCGAGAAGATAGTGGTGACATTTGATTCTTATGGGGTCCTGACGGATGACGCCGCAGGTTTACTTGGTCAGATTATAGGTCAGCTGGCAGCGAAGCCCATTTCCCTGCCTATTTCATTTGATGATTGGAGGCATATGCCTCCAAACTAGAAAAATGAAGTTTATGATTCTCAGATAATGCTAATTTTATTACTTTATGGTTTAATTGAATGTCATGTTACTAATATATTCAAAATGAATTTCTGTATATAGATGTTCTTCCACTTTACCGTTTCTGATGTGATAGCACAGAAGTGGACATTGAAAAATCTTGGAAAAAAATGGAAAGATTTCAAATGGAGGTTGTGGTGTGATGTCAACGATACTTCGTTGACCTTGCAGCAGATGTATGAGAAGCTACCCAGTGGGGTACCGAAAGAACAGTGGAAGGTTTTTGTCGATAGACATCGTGATGAGAAGCGGATGGTATTGAAATATATATTATTATATTATCCTCATTTTACATTTATACATGTACATGAAGAGGAGATAGACATTGAATACAATACTGTTAAATTGAATTTTATTTATTTCAGGATCTCTCAAGACAGAATGCTTCAAATCGGGCAAAGCAGGTCATCCCGCACACTGTGGGTTCAAAAAGCTTTTCAAGAATCCGAATGTCATTGGTAATATTTTAATTAGTTTAAATATTTATAAGATAATATTATCTATTTAACATATTTAATTGTTGATTTATCTTTGTTTAATGAATTCACAGAGTTTAGGGCTTGACGCATCCTAAACAGAGCTGTGGATGGATGTTCATAAAAAAACAGGTGGAAGTTTTTTTAATGAACCTGCCAGAGAAGTTGGGGTATGAAGTCAATTATTTATTATAATAACTTATTATCAGTTTTTACTGTGTTAATATATATTGATATTTTATTTATAGGTAAAAATTAAAGAAATATGGGATGCCAATCCTGGGCAATCCTACTCAGTCTCCTAGGATAACCCGGTTGGTAAAGTCCTTAGGAAGGATCATCCTGGTAGAGTGCGCGGGATGGGTTTGGTACATGTACCATCGGAGGTCTTTCGCATGCCATCAGGGATTTCAGCTACATCTACTCCTGCTTATAGTCATTTCATACCTGAAGATGCTCAGAGGGAGATTTCTTCTCTACGAAACACATTTCACCATCAGGGGGATCAGATATCTGCTTTGCAGAAAGAGTTGCTTGAAATACAACAGTATATGAGCAGATATGCCCCCGGTGGTAGTGCATCGGGTAGTGGTGAGTAGGTAAATCACAAAAAAATAAAAATCATTTAGTTTGAAAACTTTTTTTGGTTTTAAGTTTTATTATAAATAAGCAACAATATTTAATTTTCAATATAATGTTCTTACAGGTGGAAGCAGGTGGTGGAGATGAAGGTGGAGAGGGTGACGATGCCGCATCAGATGATGAGTAGTAGTATTGTTGATGTGTTGAACAAGTATGATAACGGTTGGTTTGTATATGTAACATATATGGCACATAGTTGCCACCAAACATTTCCATATATGTAACCCATATTAATACCATTTAAACTATATAGCAGCATTCGGGTAGCCCCATTGTGTAAGCTCGATTCATAAATGGATTGGGTGTTCTGACACGCTGGTCGGGTTGGTTTCATCTTTTATGACAAATGTTATGGAGTTTGTGAGTGTGAATCAGATAAGTGTCACATGTGCGATTAAGGTGAATCTAACCTAGTTCTCTTATGAGCAGTTGGTCTATCTCTTCTTTTCATGACTAGGACACTCCTAATTTGGGGAACATCGTGTCAGATATAGTAAAAATGTCCTTCTAGGTAGTAGAAGTGATGGAAGTGTCTTAGAGGTGATGGAAGTGTCTCCAATCTTCTGATAATATTTATACTCTCTTAGTGTACTCTTGCTTAGGAACGAGCATGTCCCCTATCTTTACGTCATCCTCGATGCACTAAGAGAGCATCGGTTATATGGTGGGTCGAAAATGTCTTCTGAGAAAGATTTCATGACTAGTTTCAGTTAGGCTGATTGGCATTTGATTGTTTCTTTATAGTAAGGTCCCTATTATGGCCTCAGAAGTATTTAGGATTTCCCAATTAGAGGAAAAATTCCAATATTATCATTGGAAATCTTTGGATATTCTTTATAGGAAATTACAATGGTGGAGAATACTATGGTTCATAATTTTCTGTTAATGTTAAAACCTATGGTGGGGAGCACCGTCGGTTGGATGCTTAAAGGGATGACTATGTGATCATTTATCTAGTTGAACGGGCCTAGGTAAGCACCAAAAATATCAAGTTTGGGTGGTATGATAGTTGCACACAGTTTGTCTAAAACTGTGCGAACCTGTAGTAGAAAACCATGCGGCTGGAGTAGGTGAGAAGAAGTGCCCCCCACGGGCTGCACACAGTTTTCCAAACTGTGTTCCTAGCTCACATGGTTAGTGCCACTTAGGCATTATTATCACACAATTCATTACACATTTTTCACATGGTTAGGGTAAACTATGTGGGGAAACCATGTGAGGTAGGATTCCTAAGTAGTGGGAGTCTCACGGTTGGTGTACGGTTTGGAAATTCATATAGCCAAACCATGTGAACTATTATTAAGGGTGAAATTACCATTTTTCCATTAATAGGTTAAATGTTTTAACTCCATTTATTTCCTCCTCCTTCTTCTCCATCATTCACAGCTCCCTCCTCTATGGGTTTCTCCACCTCCCTCTATTGGGATTTGATGGTTCTCCTTCATCCATCATCAGATTTTATCACCATCGATCCCTAATTTATCAAGGTACAATATCTTTTCCCCTATTTTCAGGGTGGATGTATGTTTCTTAGATTTCTTCCCTTAGGGATTTTAGTTATTTTATTTATTCATGTACTAATTTGTATCATGCTACCTTCTATATGTATACTATTTTTTAGTTTTTTATCTACATCTGGACATGAATTCATGGTTGTAAATTGTCATTGGCCTTTTATATTTAGTTTATATTATTCATCCAATGCTTTGTCTTTCATTTATTGTTGATTTAATTATTGTATGTTGTTTCTCTATTTATTATACCGCTATCCTACACTACCAAGAAGGGGGTCGAGATCCCCATGAAACCTAGGTGATCTCTATATTCTGGTTTGATTTATTTTTCAGGGCAGTGGTGTAGTAGAACCAAATTTTTTTTTTCCAGTTCAGCATTTAGCGGCGGTTTTAACCACTGCTAAATATATTATGTTTATATTTAGCGGCGGTTTTTACCGCCGCAAAATAGGCGCATCAAACGGCATAATTTCGCGGTGGTTAAAACCGCCGCGAATAAAAAATTGTGGTATACCCATAAAACCGCCGCTAAATGGAGATAAACTGCCAGGAAATGAGGCATCTACGACACATTTTTAAACCGCCGCGAAATAGAAAAACCCGCCGCTAAAAGATTGTCGGCGCCAAGTTTAGCGGCGGTTTTTGTAAACCGCCGCAAACCCATTTAGTGGCAGTTTAAACTGCCGCTAAGGACTGCTTTTGTTGTAGTGTCTCTCAGGGTGTCTTGGGACCTAAAAAGTGGAATCAGAGCCTAAGGGTAGTATCTAGTATTCAACCATAAAATTTTTTATGCATTTTGATTCCATGAGAGAGCCGCCATTTTTAATTGGTATAAAATTAAATGAAAAGAAAATAGAGTTCATGATATATATGGAATAATATATAGAAGTTCCACGTCGAGTGGTTATTGAAGGAATCATTTTATTAATAAAACATGGACTTATATTAGAAACGTATCAATGTAATTTTGAAATTTGTACTTATCTTATAATGGAATTAAAAGGTGATCTGAAAGAATAAATTTTCAATAAGTTTGGTCATTATAGTTTCTCTAAGGATATTTGGAAAAAAATATTGAAGTGGTATATTCCATAGAATGAAATATTGGTCAAGAGGAACTAGTAAATTTAAATAATTAAGAATGACTAATTTTTTAAGTTAATAAAAAGATAAGGAACAAAAAGAATAATCCTTTGATGATTAAATCTACAAACAAGGTAAACAATTTAGAATCTACTATTTTATCTGAATCTAACATTTTTTTGAGAATGAATAAAAATATATAAAATCATATTCACTCTCAAAGATAAAGTGGGGCATGGATCCCAACAATGATATAATAAAAATATCAAATTTATAATATGAAATATGATCTTGGATCATTCAAAGAAAGATCCAATAAATTAAATGGGATGTCAAGGATGAATTGAACTATGACTTCATAGAACATCTATCCCAATAAAAAGGACAAGAAGATAGGTGGTGTCCTTGTAGTTTGATATATGTTAAAAGATAAAAGAATAAAGTGATTTTAAAAAATACCTTTCACAATAAATTGGATAACAGATAGTCACAAAAAAGGGATTGAAGGCAAGGATTCTCTCTCTCAAGATACTTCATGAAGTGAGTAGGGAATCTAAAATAAAATCTACCTTTAGTATAAAGTATATGGTAGTCCAACTCACGAAGAAATAGGAAAATATCAAAAAATTAGAAATAATGCACTATTTTATAAATTGAAAGGAAGATATGGAATTTCCCATTATAAACACCCCAATAAATGAATCATAAAAATAATAAAATCTAGTTTCTCAAAGAAACATAAATTTTTTATACAATATGGTGGAAAAGTATCTCAATTAAAAGTAGTGTTAATGTGATACTTCATTGGAAATGTAGGACACATCATTGTAGTGTGTCAAGGGAACAAGGGACCAATATAATAATATCTTTCATTCCAATATATCACTTATAATAAGACCTTGAAAGGTATTATTTATATAGAAAATTATTTTTATGTTCTAACCCATGTAATTTAGAAAGACATTTTTTCAAGAAGAATGCAAGGAGAATCTACACTCCCCTGACATACAAGGAACTAGTTTACCCTGAAAAGTGGGATGTTATACAAGAAAAAAAGTTATCATATTTTGAGGATATTTATGGAACTCAATAGAATGTGTTTCAAACATATAATATGGTGTGATCATAGAATCCATCTTATAAAGAAGGTGGAAGATGTTGAGAATGGAGAAAAATAATGAATTTACCTCAAGTATGAGAGGAATTACCATGAACTAAAAGGAGGAATCACCCCATAGGAAAAAGGAACAAGTGTTCCTTGGAGAAGAAAATAATTAATCATTATTAAGTGGTTTCATTAATAACACTACAAATAATTAAATTAATATCAATGGAATTTTTTATAGAAAGTGAAAGAGGAATAACATGGATTTCATAGGTGGTGCATCTCAAAAGAAAACCTCTACACATGGTTTCATCCTCACAACTAAGAAGAAGCCCAGTCCAAGGAATGAAAAGAATTCTCACATCCAAAAAGAAGTACATACTAGTGGTAATGAAAATATGAACAACATAAAGGCTTGGAAGAAGGATAAAAATAAAGGGTTGGTCCAACTTAACCAACCTCATTCCTCAAATTTAGTAAAATGAATTTAACCTTCTATCCATGAATTTAATTATTTATAATTATTTATATATGTTGTGGAATTAAGGGGGTTGCTCCATGTGGTGTTTGTTCTTATAAGGGCATTGATTTATTGACTCCTCCCTTTGCGTTTTAGGGGTGTTTTGAGGCATTTGAAAAGTGGATGAGTGTTCTGGAAGTGATTCCGAGGTGTGGGATGAAACACAAGGATTGAAATGGATAGGGATTCCATTTCAGAAGGAATTATTCCTTGGGATCCCACCTATGTAAAATAAGATAGGGAAACACCCATGGAATTAGCACTGTACAAAATGTAAATTATGGACTTTTTTACGTTGGAGACATTTTAAAACATTGCTAATTCATTTATCAATGTTTCTCAAAAACATGGATAAATTATTTGTTCCTAAAATAGTGATATTTATAAACATCACAAAATTAGAAATGTTTATAAACATGAATAATTGGTGATTTACTGGAATTTTTTTGAAACATTGGTAAATTACTCCTTTTTATGTTATTAAAAACACTATTTTTTTAAATTCATATTTTGTTTACTTTTTAGTGATTTTTATAAACATTTATAATTATAGACACATAATATTTTGAAGATTTTGAGAAACATTAGTAAATCACACCCAATTTATCAATGCTTCAAAAAAAGGTCTGTAATGTTTTTTTGAAATTCATGATTTTTTTACTTTTTAAAAAAAATTAATGTTGAACAATTAAAAAGATATATATAGCCCTGATTTGTCCCCTCTACACCCATTCAATTTTACAAACATCAAAAATTAGTGACACATAATTTACGGATGTTTTTGAGAAACACCGATAAATCACACCTTATTTATCGACATTTAAAAAAATGTTGGTAATTTTTTTTGAAATTTATAATTTTCAAAATCAAAAAAAATTACAGTCCTAACCGGACCCCTATTCACCCCCACCCCTTCTCTGGTACCCCCTCTCCCTTTTTCTGATCCAACCTCTCTTGTAATAGCTCGGACCTGTCTGGCCCATTCCTTTGTCAAAAAGGAGGTCATGAAGTGTTCTAGAGGATAAAATGGACTTTTCCCACACTTTCCAGAATTTTGAAACTACACACCATGTAGTGTGAGTACCATCCATCTACCCCCTCACCGGGTATACCCCGTGTTGGAAGCTGTGTCCTTACCATGTGAAATAAATGGGTACACGCCGTGTATCCCATACTACACACCGGGTAGTCCCTCCCCGTGTACGCGTTACCCTCAAACCGTGTGTTGACCAGTCAACGGCCATGTGTCGTGTTGAAGTTGTGTCCTTACCGTGTGAAATAAATGGGTACATGCCGTGTATCCCATACTACACGCCGTGTAGTCCCTCCCCGCGTATGCGTTACCCTCAAACTATGTGTTGACCAGTCAACGGCCACATGCCGCGTTGAAGGCCATGTTGGAAGCCGCGTTGTGACCGTGTGAAATAGTCAGGTACACGCCGTGTACTAGAAATTACACGCTGTGTACTTTTGTTTTTCTCACCTATAAAAGTAGGGGTCCTCTCCTCCATTTCAAATCACTCCTCTCCTCTCATTTCCTTTGAGCAGTGCTCTCCCAAGAGAATCGAAGGATCTTTTCTTCCATAACTTCTTCGTCCGAGATCCGATTTACGATCCGTCAGTGGCCACTGGATTGTAACGACGAGGAGGAACTTATGAGCTTGGATCTGTTGTCTTCCCTTTGGCCTTTCCTTCTCATCTTCCACCCGAGGAGGTTTTTCTGAGTTTTGGCAGAAGCAACGGACACTGACGAACGTCTTCTAAAGTTGATTCGGGGGAGCGTTGTGATCAGAACCTATGGAAGTAGGGATCTTACCTTCGTCTCTCTAAATTTTTAATCATGTAGGGTGGGTTCCTCTTGTTTATGTGAAACACAGTTGAACTGGTTTAACAAAAATAATAACTATCTTAAAGAACGGAGATGGGGAAGTTTTTATGTTATCTTTATTTTTATAACCTGTGATATTATGTTGTGAATTTAATAGGCTTATGCCTACTGAAAATCATGGTCGTTGGGGGCCTTTACTTATGCAATTAAATGTTTCCCTATCTTTCTAGACCGTTTATGGAGTGAAACTTTTTTAATGTAGAAATTGGTTAATCACATAAAGTTGGCTGATTAAATGAATAACTGGAACCCTTGTGTGATCACCCCGGTTGAACAAAACTGAAATAATAAACATGTGGGTGTTGTTTAGGGTTTATTTATGTGAAGGGGGTGTTTTGTGGGTTGTTGTGGATTGGGGGAGCAGCGGGGCTGCGGTTGGCTTGGTTGTGGGTTGGTGTGAATGCTATGTTGGTGATGGGCAGTGGGGCTGCGGTAAATGATATCAAGGGATGATGATGTATGGGTTTCGGTGTGTCTGTGGTTATGGAGGTTGGCAGCGGGGCTGTAGGGATGGGTTTGAATTAAAAGAACTCTGGGTTGCGAATAATAAATAAAAGTGGAAGAGTTAATGAATGGTGTGGCATGGTAATGAAACGAGAATAATAGTCAATTGGGTTGGTTGGTTAACAAGAAGGGACTTGTTTGTGTTTCTTGTGTTTTCCTAACCTGATTTGTGGATGGAATGGATATGTTTTATGAATGATTAATATGGTTGGTTGTGGATAATTTCTCAGTAGTTAAGGAACTAATTATTTTGAAACATGAAAACATAAATTGGGTTGGGGTTGTTTGTCGTATGCATGCTTCGACATAGCAGTGTCGAGGAACGTGGTCAATTTCTCTGTTTAGAAGACATAAGTTGGGTTGTGTTTTGTGTATATATATGTATATATATATCTTTGTGTTTTGTTTCACCCCACCCATTTTGATCACTTAGTGTGGAACACTCCCATTTCATGGTAGAGGGTGTTTTCCCCTTAGTTACTAGCTCATTCCGGCTCCTTCTTCCATAAGCTGTGATGGATTGAGGTGACCTTACACCTAAGACTCTTCAGGTAGGTTCTGATTGGGGTGGTGTTAGCCCAAGACTCTACGGGCAGGTTTACCATTTCCCAAGAATCTTTAGGATGAGGCCCAGGTGTGTGTGGGTGGGATATGTGGTTTATGAGTCCCAGGTGTGTGTGTGTGGTATATGTGGTTTGTGAGGCCCAGGTGTGTGCGGCCGGGATGTGTGGTTTTGAGGACCAGGTGTGTGTGGTCGGGATTCGTGGTTGTGAGGCCCAGGTGTGTGCGGGTGGGAAGAGTGTGGTAGCATCATGACGTTCACTTTTAGGAAGAGCCGCTAACTAGTGGGAAATGGTTTGGGGTACCCAATACTCTTGATCTTATATACTACTACTACCTGTTGCTATGTGTTTTGGTGAGCGTGGCTGGTGAGGTTGGGTGGATATAATTCCTTGCTAGGTTTTGGTTTCTTCTGTTGTTTTCACATGACATTAGGATGTCTCCCCAATTGTGCATGAGAGATTTAGGTTTCCCTACTGAGTATACTTGTATTCTCACCCTATGTTTACTTTCAGGTTTCAAGGAGGACTACTAGGACCGTCCAGGACCCTAATAGTCGGGACAGTTGGAGTTGTTGCAGTTGTTGTACTCTTGTTTCTTTTGGTATTGTACTTTTGAGATTTCTTGTACTTGTAACTTGTTTCAGAACTATTTAAACATGAATGTGGGATTGGTTTGGGTTTATTTGTCTTTCCTTTCTTTTATTTTGGTTTTTGACTCATCCTATTTACTGATCTTAAATAAATAAAAAGGGTAATGCCTCCCATATTGTGAAAAACTCATACCCTTGGTGCTAGTCGCCACCCCGGGGCCTACTAGAGGCGGGACTCGGGGGGTCATTATCTCCCTTTCACTATTTCCATCTCAGGAGGGGCATCTTTAGTGGGAGGGGGTCATCACAAAATGGAATCAGAGGTGATGGTTGAGAGATAGGATGGATTCTGGAGTTAGGCGTATTGAGGATTGCATGGTATGATAGGGAAACAATGTTGGATGATCTTGGTGCGTGAAATAGGCCAGGGATGACCGGCTAGGACACGGGATTTTAGGGCCCCCTGTGATCCTATGCAAGGACTCTGAGCCTACTGAATGACAAAGTGAGACTACATTGATTGCAGGGTAGAGACCCTAGGGAAGGTGCATGCATCATCATGATTATATTTTACTTGATTTGGGTGTTCTGGGAAAGAAATTGAATAAAATGATAAAATTAAACCTTGAGAAATTTCCTTACTACTTGGGCTCAGGTGATCTTTGTTTACCGTACAGCTATGGCACCTGGACTTCGTCCCCAGGTGGCTCAGACAACCGAGGCCCAGTAGATTCAGGAAGTCGATCAGTTGAGGATTGACCAAGAGGAGGAAGATAACCAGTGGCAGAAGACTCTCCGTTCTTTCCAGCGACAAACCCTCAAGAAGTATTAGGGTAGTAATTTGGATATGGAGATAGAGTGGTGAATTGAGGAGCTAGGGATCGCTTTTACTTTGATCCGTGCTCCGAGGGAGTATTGGGTTCCCCTAGCAGTCAGTCAGCTAAGAGGTGTGGCGCGTCAGTGGTGGACGCTCTACCTCGGAGAGAGGACAGAGATAGAGGTTCTGTGGGATGACTTTGTGAAGGAATTCCGATAGGAATTCCATTATTCCATGATCAAGGCAGAGAAGCGGCAGGAGTTACTCTCCCTTCAGCAGAATATTATGTCGGTACGAGAGTTGGGGATCAAGTTCAAAGATCACCTGCACTTTTCTCCAGATCTCTTTCCGGATGAGGAGTCTCGGGCGAGACGTTTGGAGGAGGCGTTTCATCCTTCTCTCTAGTTTGTTGTCACCCCCTTCACTCTTCTGACGTACTTGGTGGTACAGAAGAAGGAAGAGGTTGTATAGAGGATGCACTCGCAGGGAGGTGCACCATGAGAGGGGATCCAGCTGGGTTCATCGAAGGGGAAGGCAGTCAGTAGCAGGTCTCCTACGACAGGACATTCCAGGTTCAGGACAGTAGGGAGTAGGCCCCAGCAGTTCCAGTTCAGATATTCGGGTCCTTGTCCCTTTTTCACAAGCCCAGGACTAAAGTTTTTCTCTTGTGGATGTTTTGGGCACATTCAGAGACGGTGCCTGACAAGAGATCAGTATAGTAGAGGTGGGCAGGTTCAGCGCCCGCCTCAACAGCACCAGTTACCGGCGAGGCCCTTCCAGCAGTAGCAGTACCCTGCTCCTCTGAGGGCAGACTTTGCAGGAGGAGGCCGACCTGAGGATGATCCTCAGGGACCTTGACCAGGTCGTGGTCGGGGATGTGTCCGACATCAGAGAGGCAGAGGAGCTGGGCGTGGACAGTTGAACACGGTAGAGTTGGAAACTTTGGCAGGACTAGAGGTGGTGTGAGGTATGATTTGTTTGTTCAGCACTCTCGTTTCTCCTTTGTTCTATTAGGGAGATTCACACTCCATTGTTGCACCTGGTCTAGCCCATGCTTTGGGACTAGACGTAGAGAGTCTTTCCATACCCCTGGTGCTGAGTACACCAGTTGGAGGCCAGACCAGCGTATCTTGTGTTTTCCAGGGATGTTGGACTATGTTGGGACCACATCGATCTAGTGGGGACTTTCTTTTTCAACATATGAAGCCATACAATTTCATCCAAGGCATCGACTTGCTGTTTTCTGTTAGTGTCCTTATCGACTGCTTTCGAAGAAGGGTCATGTTCTCCGACGTGGATGGGCTGCATGTATCTTTTTTTAGTGAGAAGAGCTATCAGGTGGGAAGCTGGCATGCGAAGCCTCTCCTTTCCTTTTTAAGCGGTTTATCAGTGGTTTTCGCTGATACAGAGATGATGGATGTCCTAGAGGTTTTTGGGGAGTTCCTCAATGTTTTTCCTAAGGAGGTTGTGACTCTACCCCCCCCCCCCCGACGTGACGTTGAGTTCGGGATAGGATTATAGCCTGGTGCCTGTCTGATTTCGATGGCCCCTTATCGGATGGCACCTTTGGAGTTGCGGGAGTTGTGGATTCAGATTGACGATCTGATGGAGAAGGGTTTTGTTCGACCGAGCGTGTCACCATGGGGTGCTCCAGTTTTGTTCTTAAAGAAGGCAGATAGTGGTCTCAGGTTATGCATAGACTACTGAAGGTTGAATCAAGTAACAGTCAAGAACTGTTACCCCCTTCCAAGGATAGATGATCTCTTTGACCAGCTGAGGGGAGTAGGTTGGTTTTCTAAGATCAACCTATGATCTGGATATCATCAGCTGAGGTTAAAGGACAGTGACATCTCGAATACGGCTTTCAGGTGCAGGTATGGGCACTTCAAGTTTGTAGTGATGTATTTCGGAGTTACAAATTCACCAGCTGTGTTCATGGGACTTATGAACCTTTTCTTCCGAGAGTTCCTGGACCGGTTCTTCATTGTGTTTATCGATGACATCCTGATCTACTCAAGATCAGAGGAGGAGAACATTCAGCATCTTAGGGGACTCTTGGAAGTCCTTTGACACCACTAGATTTATGGGAAATTGTCAAAGTGTAAGTTCTTGACACAAGAAGTACACTTCCTTGGGCACGTAGTGTCTCAGCATGGAGTGTCAGTGGACCCGTCGAAGGTGGAGGCAGTTGTTTCTTGGGTGGCACCCAAGAGCATGGCTGAAGTTCATAGTTTCTTAGGTCTGGAGGGTTATTATCAGAGGTTCGTTTCAGACTTTTCTCGTGTTTCTGATCCATTGACGGCTTTGACTAGGAAGAACCAGGTCTTCCTATACAGCGAGAAGTGCCAGAAAGCTTTCGACTACCTGAAGGAGAAGTTGGTCAGTGCTCCCGTACTTAGGTTGCCAGAGGAAGGGTTTTTGTACGAGGTGTTTTGTGATGCTTCTGGCCTTGTCTTGGGGTGTGTACTAATGTAGAAGAAGGGTGTGATCTGTTATGGGTCTAGGCAGTTGCGCCCTCATGAGTGTAACTATGCCACCCATGACCTAGAGCTTACAACAGTAGTGCTCGCGCTGAAATTGTGGCGACATTACCTCTTTGGGGAGCGCTTTTTGGTATTCTCAAATAACAAGAGCTTATGTTATATCTTCTCCTAGAGTGACCTGAACTTACGGCAGTGGAGATGGGTCGAGTTTCTCGAAGACTATGACTTCGAGATCTCTTACACTACAGGTAAGGGCAACGTTTTGGCTGATTCCCTGAGCACGAAGTCGGATAAGGAAGTGGTTCAGGAATCCTCTAATGCTTGGAGATCTATGGGAGGGTTGGCTTCCTTGAACTTGTATGCAAGGGTAGAGGGTGTTAGAGGCTATTTGTTTCAGATGACGGTGCAGTCCTCCTTGTTGTAGAAGGTGGAAGAGTCTCAGTGGGGAGACTCTGAGTTAGAAGTAATGTGGGATCGTATCGATCAGGGAAACGCTCTACAAGGATGGTTATAGGATAGCCGATACTGGATGATCTTTCATGGAAGGATGTTTATTCCAGAGGAGATGCATGAGGAAGTTCTCTGTGAGTTCCATATCTCAGCCTTGGCGGTACATCTAGGAGTTTCAAAAATGTACCGAGGCCTGAGGGAACAGTTTTGGTGGCCCGGGGTGAAACGGGAAGTGGCAGAATTATGGATAAGTGCCTAGTGTGTCAGCAAGTGAAGGATGAACACCATTTTCCCAGTGGTTTGTTTCATACTTTAGATGTCCCCGAGTGGAATTCAGATGACATCTCAATGGACTTTATCACAGGACTACCCAGAACTCAGGGTGGTTGTGATGCAATCTGGGTAGTGGTGGATCAACTGACGAAATCAGCTCACTTATTAGCAATTAAGAATTCAGTCCTGGTGAGTACATTAGCACAGAGTTATATAGACAAGTTGGTGCGTTTTCATGGAGTTCTGAAGTCTATCGTCTCAGATCGGGATACTCAGTTTACCTCACGAGTCTGGAGGGGGTTACAGAATGCTTTTGGCACCCAGATACGCCTTAGCACTGCTTTCCACCCCCAGACCGATGGGTAGACAGAGCAGACTATCCAGACGTTGGAGGACATTCTACGAGCATGCGTTCTGGATTTCGGAGGATCATGGGTGTGACACTTTCCATTAGTAGAGTTTCCCTACAACAACAGCTTCCACTCTACTATTAGCATGGCACCATTTGAGGCTTTGTATGGAAGACCATGTCGTTCACCCATTTTCTGGGCAGAGGTTAGTGAGACAAGTTCTCTTAGGCCAGAGGTAGTACATAGCACCATAGAGAAAGTCCAGCTTGTGTGTGAGAGGATGAAAGAGGCTCAGGACCGACATAAGTCTTAATCTGATCGTTGGAGGAGGCCCTTGGAGTTCGAGGTGGGAGATCATGTGTTCTTGAAGGTTTCCCCTCGACGGGGGCAGCGGAGGTTCAGGAAAGGGATAAGCTCTCCCCTAGGTTCATTGGACCTTTTGAGGTGTTGAGGCAAGTCGGCGAGGTGGCATATCAGCTAGCCCCTCCACCTCAGTTGGAGAAGGTTCATGACGTCTTCCACGTCTCCCAGCTTCATCGGTACTTGCATGATGACACTCATGTTATTGACTGGGGAGAGTTAGATATGGGAGATGACGGGACCTTCAAGGAACAACCAGTCAGAATCGAGGATCGTAAAGAGAAGGTGCTCTATGGAAGAACCATTCCATTGGTTCGTGTGTTGTGGAGGAATGGCGACCTCGAGGAGAGCACTTGGGAGCGGGAGGCTCAGATGCATGCTCAGTACCCATAGTTGTTTTGACTTTTGTTTTTCTTTGTTCTTCTGAGCATTGTTTCGATGTTATACTTTGTACCTTTCATATGGAATTCTTGGCTTGTTGGTTGTGAGACCTTTTTTTTCCTTGTTCTCTGGAAGTGTGTAGCATGTCCGGATGTTTAGGGAAAGGGAAAAACCTGATCCTTAATCAAGGCGCATTAATCCGAATGTGATTGAACTCATGCGGGCGAGTCGTTTTGCCTAAAGAGGATAATATCTCGACAAAGGAGAAGGAATTTCCCCAAACCATGTGTTCGGGAGTGTGTTGGTTGTGTGGTGTTGGGGGTAGTGCAAGTTAAAAAATGATAATGTATGAAAGTAGGAAGACCCAATTCTAAATCAATACCCATTAATGAGGATGCAATAAAACCCATGCAGGTGATTCAGTGCCGCCTAAAGCGGATAATATCTCGACATAGGATAAGGAATTCCTAACACATATGATTATGGTTGTTGGATTGGTTCCTGTTATAACGAGAGCCGTAAGACATATCTTGTTGGGTTCCTCTAGGTTGGATTTTGAATTCTTGGGGATGAGAATGTTTTAATAGGTATCTGATGTAATGGCCCAGACCTCTCCGGCCCATTCCTTTGTCAAAAAGGAGGTCATGAAGTGTTCTGGAGGATAAAATGGAATTTTCCCACACTTTCTAGAATTTTGAAACTACACATCGTGTAGTGTGAGTACATGTTGTGTACCCCCTCGCCGGGTATACCCCGTGTTGGAAGCAGTGTCCTTGCCATGTGAAATAAATGGGTACACACCGTGTATCCCATACTGCACGTCATGTAGTCCATCCCCGTGTACGTGTTGCCTTCAAACCGTGTGTTGACCAGTCAACGACCGTGTGCCATGTTGAATCTGTGTAATTGTCGTGTGAAATAAATGGGTACACGCCGTGTATCCCATACTACACGCCGTGTAGTCCCTCCCCGCGTACGTGTTACCCTCAAATCGTGTGTTGACCAGTCAATGGTCGTGTGCCGCATTGAAGGCCGTGTTGGAAACCGCATGGTGACCGTGTGAAATGACCGAGTACAAGTCGTGTACTTTTGTTTTTCTCACCTATAAAAGGAGGGGTCCTATCCTCCTTTTCAAATCACTCTTCTCCTCCCCTTTCCTTTGAGCAGAGCTCTCCCAAAAGACTTGAAGGCTCTTTTCTTCCATAACTTCTTCGTTCGAGATCTGATTTACGATCTTTCAGTGGCCACGGTATTGTAACGACGAGTCGGAACTTCTGAGCTTGGATCTTTTTTCATCCCTTTGGCCTTTCCTTCCCAGCATCCACCCAAGGAGGTTTTTCTGAGTTTTTTCAGAAGCAACAGACGCCGATAAACATCTTCTAAAGTTGATCTAGGGGAGCATTGTGATCAGAACCTATTGAAGTAAGGATCTTACCTTAATCTCTCTAAATTGTTCATCATGCGGGGTGGGTTCCTCTTGTTTACGTGAAACACAGTTGAACTGGTTTAATAATGATAATAACTGGATTAAAGAATGGGCATGGGGATTTTTTTTTGTTATATTTATTTTTATAACCTGTTATATTATGTTATCAATTGAATAGGATTATGCCTACTGAAAATCACAGTCGTTGGGGGCCTTTGCTTGCGCAATTAAATGATGCCCTATCTTTCTAGACCGTTTATGGATGGAAACATTGTTGAATGTGGAAATTGGTTAATCACGTAAAGTTGGCTGATTAAATGAAAAACTAGAACCCTTGTGTGATCACCCTGGTTGAACAAAACTGAAATAATAAACATGTGGGTGTTGTTTAGGGTTTATTTATGTGAAGGGGGTTGTTTTTTGTGTTGTTGTGGATCGGGTGAGCAGCGGGGCTGCGGTTCGCTTGGTTGTGGGTTGGTGTGAATATTATGTTGGTGATGGGCAGCGGGGCTATGATAAATGATATCAAGGGATGATGATGTACGAGTTTCAATGTGTTTGTGGTTATGGTGTTTGGCAGCAGGGCTGCAGGGATGGTTTTGAATGTAAACGAACTGTGGGTTGTGAATAATAAATAAAAGTGGAAGATTTAATGAATGGTGGGGCATGGTAATGAAATGGGAATAATAATCAATGGGGTTGGATGGTTAATAAGAAGGGACTTTTTTGTGTTGCTTGTGATTTCCTAACTTGATTTGTGGATGATAGGGATATGTTTTACGAATGATTGATATGGTTGGTTGTGGATAATTACCCAGTAGTTAAGGAACTAATTCTGTTGAAACATGAAAACCTAAATGGGGTTGGGGTTGTTTGTCGTATGCATGCTTCAACATATCAGTGTCGAGGCACGTGCTCAGTTTCTCTGTTTAGAAGCCATAGGTTGGGCTGTGTGTTGTGTATATATATGTATATCTGTATCTTTGTGTTTTGTCGCACCCCACCCATGTTTAGCACGTAGTGCCGAACACTCCCATTTCATGGGAGAGGGTGTTTTCCCCTTGGTTACTAGATCCTTCTTGCTCCTTCTTCCATAGGTTGTGATGTCTTAAGGCAACCTTACACCTAAGACTCCTTAGGTAGGTTTCTATTGGGGTGTTGTTAGCCCAGGACTCTTCAAGCAGGTTTACTATTTCCCAAGAATCTTTGGGATGAGTCCCAGGTGTGTACGGGCGGGATTTGTGGTTTGTGAGGCCCAGGTGCGTGTGGGTGGGATATGTGGTTTGTGAGGCCCAGGTGTGTGCAGGCGGGATGTGTGGTTGTGAGGCCCACGTGTGTGTGGGTGGGATTCGTGGTTGTGAGGCCCATGTGTGTGCGGGTGGGATGTGTGGTTCTTGAGGCCCAGGTGTGTGCAGGCTAGAAGAGTGTGGTAGGGTCATGACATTCGCCCTTAGGAAGAGTAGATAACTAGTGGGAAATGGTGCGTGGTACCCAATACTCTTGTTCTTATATACTACTACTACCTGTTGCTATGTGTTTTGGTGAGAGCGACTGGTGAGGTTGGGTGGATAAAATTATTTGCTAGGTTTTGGTTTCTTCTGTTGTTTTCACGGGACATTAGGATGTCTCCCCACTTGTGCATGAGAGCTTTAGTTTTCCCTACTGAGTATACTTGTATGCTCACTCTACGTTTACTTTCAGATTTCCAGGAGGACTACCAGGGCCGTGCGGGACCCTACTAGTCGGGACAGTTGGAGTTGTTGCAGTTGTTGTACTCCTGTTTCTTTTGGTATTTTACTTTTGAGCATTCTTGTACTTGTAACTTGTTTCAGAACTATTTAAACATGTATGTGGGATTGGTTTGGGTTTATTTGTCTTTTCTCTCATTTATTTTGGTGTTTGACTAATCCTATTTCCCGATCTTAAATAAATAAAAAGTGTAATGCCTCCCATATTGTGAAAAACTCATACCCTTGGTGCTAGTCACTACCCCGGGGCCTACTGGAGGCGGGACTCGGGGGGTCATTATCTCCCTTTCGCCATTTCCAGCTTAGGAGGGGCATATTCGGTGGGTGGGGGTCATGACATCTCTACACCCCACCCCTTCTCCAGTACCCCCCCCCCACTGACTTCCCAATTTTTTCTATCTACACCCCTGACCCTTCCCTAGTACCCCTCACCCTCTGCCTGATCTGCTCCCCACCCCATGTCATAAGCATCACCAAACCCCGCCCCATCCCACCTCGTCTCGTATCCACTCCAGTATATGTGCCTCACCCTCAACTAACCTACAACTCTCTAATATGCCTCACCCCACTGGCTGCCCTGAAAACAACCTCCGCTAGCGATTGTTCCATGCACCTTCACTGTCACAACTAAGAAGGGGACCAACTCCCCAACTCTGATTTTGATTATTTAATTATTTTAGGTTTTATATATATATATATCGGTATTTAAAAAAATTAATATTTTATATATTTTTTTATATACATATATTAATATATAAGTATATATATCTTCAAATTTTATATTTTATGTTTTATATTTTATGTTTTATATTTATATATATATATATATTTGTTTATTTATTTACATTTTACTTTATTTGTATATATATATATATATATATATATATTATGTTTATTTATATGTTTATATTATATATATATTTATTTATATTATATATATATATATATATGTTTATATTATATATATATATATATAAAGATATTATAACTTATAAGTTTATATATTTATGAGTGTGTGTGTGTATAAATATTTATTTTTTTGTAGACATATATAAAATTATAATTATATATATATAATTAGCTGTTTTTTGAATCACTAGTAAAAATGTCTCTAAAATAATCACGTTTTCTTATAAACATGACCAAATTTATGATATTTTATTATATTATGTTATATATATATATATATATACATTTTAGTATTTAAAATTTAATATTATGTGTGTGTGTTTTTATATTTTATATTTTATATTTTATGTATATATGTGTGTGTGTGTGTGTGTGTTTATATTTTATATATGTGTGTGTGTGTGTTTATGTATTATATTATATATGTATGTTTTTATATTTTATGTTTAAATATATATATATATATATATGTTTATATTTTATGTTTATTTATATGTTTGTATTATATTATATGTGTGTGTGTGTGTGTTTATATATATATATATATTTTTTATATGTATATTTATTTATTTATTGTTTATTTATTTATTTATTATTTATATTATATATATATATCTCTGTGTATTTATATAAATGTATATATTATATGTTGATATTCATATATATATATATACATCCTTATATATATGTGTGTGTGTAAATATATGTTTATATATGTGTATATATTTTATATATATTATATGTTTTTATTAATATATAGATGTTTATATATATATATATGTTTGTGTGTGTATAAATATATATATTTTCATGTATGCATATATATAATTATAATTATAAATAAATAAATACTTATATATATATATAATTAATCATGTTTTAATACACTGATAAAAATGTTAATAAATAGCCACATTTTATTAAAAACGTGCATAAATTTAAAAGATATGTGTGTTTTTATATATAAATATATGTATATCTATATTTATATATGTGTGTGTGTTTATGTATATATGTGTGTGTGTATGTGTGTTTTTATATATATGCGTTTTTTATGTACATTTATATGTATATATATGTTTAAATAAATATTTACATTGATGTGGAGAAATGGCCTATATAAATATATATATTTTTAGTGAATTTTCCTTAAAAAATGTTGCTAATTTAATTATGTTTCCTTAAGAATAGGGACAAATATTCAATTTTTCATGAAGATTCCCTTAATCTAGCGATGTTTCCTGAAAATGTTCGTAATTTAGAGAAGTTTCCTAAAAAATCACTAAATTAGAGAGTTTCCTAACATGTGTCACTAAATTTAAAATTAGTGAAGTTTTTAAAAAATGTTGCTATAAACATTGCAAAATTAAAATTTTATTATAGTATGGGTGTGTTAATGTGAAATGGTTTGGTGAGTTTGATCATGTGAGCATGGGAAGAAATGATGAGTAGGGGGTCTCTACGTTGTAGTCTTTAATGTGGTAGGTCGAAATGGATAAGGATTCTTCTCTACACCATAGAACATTGTGTGGTGGTAGTTCGGGGTAGTCTTTGAGTCTTGCATTAAGGTAAGAAAATCTTATTCAGCACGCATGTGGGTGATCTGGAGTCCTGCATGAGGGTAGTTCAATGTTTCTAAACATTATGTCAGGGTAAGTTATTCTTTGCATAAGGGTCTAAACTCTGATTGAATCTCACTTGAGGGTTATCTCCTTAATCACATGTAGGTAATTCACTATTCTCATGATGTGCATGAGGGTACTTGGTTTTTCTATCTCGCGTCTAGGTTAATGATATCACCCTTATGCAGTATGCCCTTTATTTGCAAGAGAAGCGCATTTTACTCATAAATTCTATTTTTTCCCTAGATTTCGACCTGTAAATTTTTTTAAAGTAAATAAATGGAAATAATGAATATAATTCAGTCATTTTGATATTTCTTAAGTGTTTTAGAATGATATATTTAACCATCCTAAATTTTTGGAAATTTAAAATGGGTTATGAGAGAGAATTAAATAAAAAATAATTAATAGGAAATAAAATATAGGAAGCTTGGTTGAGTATTTTGGAACTATATCTATGAAATATAAAAGTAAAATATTTCTGTAAATACCATATTCTTTCCCCTCGGACAAATCCTATTAATATTAACTTTGAGACCAGGTAATCAAAACATTTCAATTTGAGTCTTGCAAGCCTCCTCTGATCAGCTCGAGCCCCTCCTTCTCATTTCCAAAACTATTATCATTTCTTCTACCCTTTTCTTTGTGTATGATGTGAACCTTTATCTAGGCTTCAGATTCATGACCTTCTCTTTTATTTTTTGTAAATAGTGTTATTATTATTCTTTTTTACCCACTAAATAATTATCATTAATTAAATTAGAGAGATAAATAAACTGGGATGATGAAGGTTAAAGTTGGGTCGTGTGATCCCTATATTTTTCTATATATTTTCATTTTATTTCATGTATTTTTGTAATTATTATTTTGATTAAAATAAAATATCATGACATATTATAGATAAATATGATAGTTAGAGAACTTTAATAATTTTGAAAATAAAACTGGTGTATGTATTATAATATCCATATGGTATTTAAGCCTTAAAATTTTGGTTATGTATTGTTCTTTATTTTGATTGTTTTTAGAGCCTATAAATGTTGTGAAATTATTTTCAAGAATTTATCACTGTGTTTATGTGTAGGAATCACTTTGAATAATTTAATAAAAATTAAAATTTGTTAAAAAATATGTTTTTTGGATAATTTAGACTTAAAATGATATTGGTACCAACCCTTATTATTATTGAATATTTAGAATGATGTTTGATGCTAGTCCCTATAATTTTTATGCCAATAAATATGATGGAAACTTGATTTTTCTCGGATATTTTTATTATATGTGACGAAGTGAGGCTAGAATAATGTAATGGTGAGTTGTTAGTTAAAATTTTGTAATGTGGTATGGGATAAAATTGAATAGGCGTGGATTGGAATTTAATAGTTATATTTAATGATGATATTAATGAGAATATAAAGGATGGAACAAATGAGGGTGATGATTCCAATTTTATTAAATAATTATAGGAAACAAAATGTATAATGAAACGAATACTAGTAGGAAATGGTAAATCTAGGTTTTTCTAAATGAATTATTAAATGAGAAGTTACGGTTGTTATAAGGCAGTTTATGAAAGGTTATTTCCTAGTTTGTGTTATAATGGTTGTGATGGTTGTGGATGAGTATTGGTGGGGAAATGGTAGATTAGATTAGTTTTTTTAGGTTTTTTGTGTTCAGAATTAGGATAGGTTTGGTTTCTATCTATTATACCATGTATTTTGTTATTATTTATAAATAAACCCCACATGAGTTAAGAATTTTATACTAACACTAAATTTTTTAGTTCCATGTAATTTTTTAGACATTATGGTTGGTGAGTGGGGATGGATAACTATCCCTATTCCCCGCTCTCCATTTAGTAGTAGTCTGATTGTGATGGCCAAATTTTGGTAATTTCATGCATGGTATGGGAGTGTCTTGTAGTATACCCAAGTGGTGGTGGTCATGGAAATAAAAGTGGGGCATGAGTTTAATTTCCTTCAAGTTCGTAATAAAATTTTGTTATGGTTATGAAGTAATGGATGTGGATGTTATGTAAAGACCCAAAATTTCCATGTAATTTTTTTTAATAAATGGGAATTTTACGAGTCCATGAAAATTGACGGTGCATGATTATGAGGCCCAAAGTTCCCAGAATGAATATCTGAACTTTTTTTCAAGTAAGTTCTATAAACGTGTGAGTGGGTTTCTCTAATTTTTGAACCAGGGATAAGAATTGAAATCTGAAGAACCATTGAACTCACAGAGCCGGTATTTGCATAAGGAGACATTCACCTCGACGCCAGTTGGTCGAGGGTGAAAGTTAATTTTTGGGTTTTTTATGGAGTAGTAAAATAAAATAAAATTTGCGTAACATTTTATTTTATTTTATTTTAAAATTCCCATGTGGATGTTTCATAGTTGGGGACCACCTTAACTAAACCTCCCTTGAGAGGTTATGGTGGTGGGGACCACCCGAGTATAAACCCCCCTTGAACTCCCCTTTAATGGTAGAAACCCACAAACATCCTATTAAATGTGGGGGATCCTCTTCAACTCCTCCAACATTTATTATGCCAATCTAGTTAATTAATTTAGCCAATTTGAATTTTGTGCCAACGAAATAAAAAATAGATAACATAATCTATTATTTTGGGCTACCTTTCATTTTGGTGGAATTGGGGGAAAAGGCTTGGCAAAGGGGAGAACTTTGGAGACTTGGGAGAATTCTCTCCAATGAAGAATGTTGACGCACAAATTTTTCCTCGAGAAATCCTCCAATGTGGGACATCTTCAACCGACGTCCGTTCGTTCCTCCTATTTGATGTCAACAAGCAATCAAACGGGGTAGGGGTTTATTTCTACATTAATATCACTTCCCATGTTCTTCCCTTCAAATTCTATTACGGAATTAAGAATTGTGATTGATGAAGATTGTAGGGTGGTTATTTGAAATTATCTTCTTTTTCATTCTTGACGTCTCTTCATAATTCAAAGAGAGATTATAGCCACTTGCTACCGCTCTAATGCGGAGAGTGCAGGCCAAACAAATATGGAACATCCTATATGCAATTCTTATGATGATTTGTGGTGTTCTTCACAATGGATGAAGGTGAAGAAGGAGACAAAGGAAATGACTCCACCCTGCGGCCACCGCAGCCCGCAGCTCCGCCGCCTGCGCCCTCCGAGCCCCATACCGCTCTGCCGCCTGTGGCCATCGCCCTCCCAACCAAGCCACTTCGGCTGACGGACAGCGCTGACTGAGGATGTGAGTACTAGGACTAGAGGAAGCTCGGCGGTGGACCATAGAAGAGGAATACCATAGAGATGACTGATCGAGAGGTGTACCTACCCTTCAAGTATGATCCTTGGTGGGTGTTCACAAGAGTTGTTCCAGTTTACTTGTATTTTTAGTTTCTTGTACATTCTAGTTGGGATTGTATTCTGGCCTCTTTTACTTACTCTACTCACTATGTTTACTATTTAGTTTACTTGTGTTCGTATCTTGTTGTGTGCATGGTTGCGTGTGTTTACAGGTTACAAAGGCACTGCCTTCCGAGTTTTAGGGATAATGCCTTATGGTGCTAGTCGCCAACCCCTGGCCTATGGAAGGCGAGATTGGGGTAGTCACATAACAGGCCCCAGGGGGATGGGTCCTGACAAATTGGTTTTAGAGGAGTCGGTTCTACCGTAAAACATAGGACTCTGGTCATTATTTTTAATGGAAATAGTGTTAAATGTAGTGAGTGTGGTTATCAGTTTAAGGAATCTAGTGTTGGTGTGGCGGCCAACGTATCCATACACCAAGCCCCTGACTTCTGATTTCTGACTCGATGCATGAAAAAATCGATTCCCTATTTGTTTTCAAAAAATTTCTTTGTGATCTCTTTTAGTCAGCTCACAAGGTATAACTTATTGACTGGGGTGCACCTTTTTCTTTTTAGGATGCCTCCATGCAGACAGCCAGCTAGTTCTCTGAGAGTAGTACGCACTAATAGCCCACCGAGCGATGTGCCCTCGGTGCAGGGCCCTTTTTCAGTAGAGGCACCAGTAGAGGCACTAGTGGAGGCACCAACGGTACCATTAACCCGATGGGCCACTGATTCCACCGGCCCTTGCTGCAGATAGTGCATGTGTCCCGAGCGCGTCGCATGAGTTCCAGTGCCAGAGGCCACCCAGGTTCAGGGGAGAGACGGACCCACAGGCAGCTGAGGATTTGTTGGTGGCTGTAGTGAGAGTCTTCTGGCTAGTAGGGACACCAGCCGGTCTCAGGGTGATCCTTGCTACCAGCCTTCTACATGCAGTAGTAGGTAAATGGTGGAGCTTTATGCTCTAGGTTCACGACGATGTGACTCTTATCTGGGCAGACTTCGAGAGCCTATTTTGGATAGATTTTGTGCTAGAGACTTTTCACACAGTACGCATATAGGAGACTCTCCATCTACAATAGGGTAGCATGACTGTAGCTCAATACTAAGCGAGGTTCACTGACCTCTCATGCTACTCCACATATATGGTGCGGGACCCATTCTTCAAGGCCCGGACCTTCGATTAGGGGCTCAGGCGAGAGATCAGGTCTTCTATGATCTCATTCAGAATCCTGACATAGGCGAGGGTGTTAAAGAGATCCCTCTTAGTGGAGAGTTTCCTTGCTGAGAAATCACCAGAAATGAGACCCACCACCCATCATCACATAACAAAGTCTTTTGCAGCTAGAAGTAGATAGATGATGCAGAGGTCCAAGAGGACCAGACCTACAGGTGGACTACCACATGACTCCGGGTCGGTTGTGTGGGGAACATGGGGTGGAGCCTGCTATACCAGGAGCAGAAAGTGTTACGCATGTGGCGGCCAGGGTCACATGGCTCGTGACTGTTCGAACCTTCGTACGGATAATCAGTAGACAGTCTAAGGACCGCCCAAGCAGAGACAGAGGTTCGACTGAGGAGGTCCGCATGGAGTAGGTGGATGTGGAAGAGGATCAGGCCATGTAGCTGGCAGGGGAGCATATTCGAGATGTTACCAACACCACCACCAAGTGGTTCACCCCGGCCATAGGAAGCTGGAGGGCAGGGGCGAACTCAGCTCTAGGCAGTTGAGGCCTACGATCACGACACTCTGGAGATGATACGAGATACGATCTGTGTCTACTCCACCTTAGTTGTAGTACTTATAGACATAGGTTCCAGTCATTCGTTTATTGACACTACCCTCATTCGGACCTCGCATATTCTTACGGATACTTACAGTAAGAAACTTCTATAGGACAAGATTCAATGATTACACATTGGCGCCGGCAGTGTGAGCTTACTCTAGGATGCGAGAGCATCGGCTGGGATCTCCAAGTAGTGGTGTTGAGGTATTACAATGCCATCTTGGGTATGGACCGGTTATCTATAGTCCATGCTCAAATTGAGTTTATTAGGCGCAATGTGTAGTGTTTCCACATGGATGGGACCAGTTTTACCTCCACTAGCGAGAAGGGAACATTTGCATCACAGGATGGACTTACCTAGAGGAGAGTGTAGCCGATCACTCATCAGTTTCCTAGCCTTACCCTCGGAGCAGTTGATGTGGAGAGTCCGAGTTATCCTATAGTGGTGGACAAGTACACGAATGTTTTCCCTGATGATGTCCCTGGTATACCTCCTCGAAGAGAGGTATACTTTTACATTGTCTTGTACCCCAAGACGGCACCGATTTCTACACCAGTGTATCGGATGGCTTCCGCGGAGCTTCGTGAGTGGCGGGTACAGCTAGACGAATTGCAGGGGAAGGGATTCATTCGGCCTAGTGTATCTCTTTGGAAGCCCTAATTTTGTTCCCCAAGAAGGCAGATGGGAGCTTAAGGATTTATGTTTACTATCGGAACCTGAATCAAGTGACCGTGAAAAACAAGTACCCACTTCCGAGGATTTACGACCTCTTTGATCAGCTGAAGGGGGTACGGGGGTTCTCTTAGATAGACCTCAGATCAGGCTATCACCATCTCAGAGTATGAGACAAGGATGTGCAGAAGATGACCTTCAGATGTTGGTACGTCCATTATGAGTTCTTGGTTATGCCATTTTGTGTAACCAATGCTCCGGTAGTGTTCATGGGACTCATGAACAGGATCTTTCAGCCATACCTTGATCACATTTTAGTAGTCTTCATCGATGACATTCTGATATACTCGGCTACTGAGGAGGATCATGCCTATCATTTCTCGGTAGTACTGGACACACCCCGAGAGCACCAGCTTTATGGTAAGATCTCGAAGTGCCAGTTTTGGATCTTTGAGGTTAACTTTTTGGGACATGCCATATCGGAGGCTTCAGTTCCAGTGGATCCAACAAATATTGAGGTGGTAATTTCATGGGATCCACCAAGGAGTATGACAGAGATACGAAGTTTCCTGGGTTTGGCTGGATACAACCGGTGATTTGTGCCAGGTTTCTCCAGAGTTTCAACAACTCTATCAGCATTGAATAAGAAGGGAAAACCCTTCATGTGGTTGGAGAGATGTCAGTGGAGTTTTCAGGAGCTGAGGTAGAGGCTGACTAGTGCCCCCATCATGATGATTCTAGAGGAGGGTGTAGGTTACGTAGTCTATTGAGATGCATCAAGGACCGGGCTCAGATGTGTCCTGATGTAGGAGCAAGTAGTGATCGCATATGGTTCTCGACAACTGAGACATCATGAGCAGAACTACGATACCCATGACCTGGAGTTAGCAGTGGTGTTCTTTTCCATAATGATGTGGTAGCACTATCTGATGGGAGAACATTTTACAGTCTACTTGGATTACAAGAGTCTCAGGTATATCTTCTCTCAAAAGGATCTGAACCTGAGACTGTGACGTTGTCTTGAGTTCCTCTAGGACTATGACTTCGAGATAGTATATACTCCTGGGAAGGGGAACATTGTAACAGATGCACTCATTAGGAGGTCTGGTATACAGCTACTAGGCGAGGCGACAGATCAATTGGCCGCTTTGACGATATCCTTTGTGGATAGAGATGGAGTAGATTTTATTCAGTCTCTTACAGTCACTCCCACACTTCTACAATGAGTCAGGGAGTCGTAGCATGGGTACATCGACTGCGAGGCTCAACATGCTCAGATATCCATGGGACAGGCACCTGATGGATTTTCTGAAGGTGGGGAGAATGTCATCCTCTTTAGAGGACGTACCATGGTACCAGTGTCACTTCGGGAAGAATTTTTTAGGGAGTTCCACACATCCCCTCTATTGGTATATCCGGGAGTGGTGAATATGTACCAGGATCTTCGATGATAGAACAGGTTTCTAGGAATGAAGAAATCAGTAGTAGAGTTTGTCTCTCAATGCCTCACTTGTTAGCAAGTGAAGGTAGAGCATCATGTACCAGCAGGCTTGGTTCATTCTTTAGAGGTCCTAGAGTGGAAGTGGGATGGGACATCCATGGACTTCGTGACGGGACCTCCACGTACATCCAGAGGTCATGACTCTATTTGGTTGATCGTCGACGAACTCACTAATTCGGCCCACTTCCTACCAATCATAGAGTAGGGTTCAGTAGAGATCTTGGGGTGCCTCTATGTGCAGGATATTGTGTAGCTACAAGGATTACCCTCGATGATTTTCTATGATCGTGTTGCATGATTTACATCTCCGCTGTGGAAGGGGTTTAGGGGGATTTTGGGACTCAACTTTGTTTAAGAACCGCCTTCCATCCTCAGACGGACGGTCAGACTGAGTAGACCATTCAGACCCTCGAGGACATGTTATGTGCTTGTGTCCTTGATTTTGGTCGCAACTATGAGGATCACTTGCCGTTGGTGGAGTTTTCATACAATAATAGTTATCACCCCACCATTGGGATGTCTCCTTTGGAGGCCTTGTATGGGTGACCTTTCAGATCGCCTTTATGTTGGACTAACCCAAGGGATTCGGCACTCATGGGACTAGAGATGGTACGGGCAACCGCATAGAAGTTTCAGATCGTCCAGGAGTGGATGAAGACTGCACAGAGCAGGACGAAGTCTTATTCTGATAGGAAACAGAGACCTCTGGAGTTTGGGGATGGCGACCAAATTTTTCAACAGGTCTCACCCCAATGAGGTCTGTGAAGATTTTTTCGAGGCAGCAAGTTATCTTAGAGATTCATCAGACCTTTTTGGGTCCTCAGCAAAGTTGTTGAGGTGGCGTACCGCTTATCTCTTCCACCTCAGTTTCATCGGGTGCAAAACGCATTTCACGTATCCCAGCTGAGGAGATACATGCACGAACCTTCCCATCTCATCGACCAGGGAAATCTGGACATCGACGATGGGGAGAATTTATTGGAGGTTCCAATTGATATTGTGGATCGATGGTAGCAGGTCCTTCATGGATGGTCGATACCTCTGGTGCGTGTTCGCTGGAAGCACGGGAACCTCCAGGAGATCACACGGGAGTGGGAAGCTCAGATGAGTGCTCAGTACCCCAACTTGTTCCCTTAGATTGAGTTGTGTCTTATGGATATGTAATCCCTCAGGTGGGGAGAATGTGAAGAACCATAATTTCTATGTAATTTTTTTTATTAAATGAGAATTCTACGAGTCCGCGAAAATTGACGGTGCGTGATTCCGAGGCCCGGAGTGCCCAGAATGAATTTCTGAACATTTTTTGGGGTATGTTTAGTAAACGTGCGATCGGGTTTTTCTAACCTTTGAACCAGTGCTTGGAATTGAAATCTGAGGACATCGTTGAACTCGCTGTGCCGGTATTCGCTTAAGGAGTCTTTCACCTCGACAGTAGTTAGTCGAGGGTGAATGTTAATTTTTGGGTTTTTCGTGAAAGAATAAAATAAAATAAAATTTGGGTAACATTTTATTTTATTTTATTTTGAAACTCCCATGTGGATGTTTCACCGGTGGGGACCTCCTAAACTAAACCTCCCTTGAGAGGTTATGGTGGTGGGGACCACCCATGTATAAACCCCCTTGAACTCCCCTTTAATGGGAGAAACCCTCAAACTTCCTACTAAATGTTGGGGAACCTCTTCAACTCCTCCAAAATTTATTATGCCAACCTATTTAATTAATTAGGGAAATTTGAATTTTGTGCCAACAAAATAAATACTAGATAATATAATCTTTTACATTGGGCTACCTTTCATTTTGGTAGAATTGGAGGAAAAGGCTTGGTAAAGGGGAGAACTTTGGAGACTTGGGAGAAAGCTCTCCAACAAAGAACACCAATACATGACTTCTTCCTCGGTACACCCACCAATGTGGGATGTCTTCAACAAACGTTTGTTCCTTCCTCCTCTTTGATGTCAAAAAGAAATCAAATGAGGTAGGGGTTTATTTCTATATTAATATCACTTCCCATGTGCTTACCTTCTAATTATTTTGTGGGATTGGGAATTTTGATTGGTGAAGATTGACGGGTGGTTGTTTGAAATTCTCCCCTTTTTCATTTTTCAAGACTCTTCTAAATTCAAAGAGAGATTATAGCTGCTTCCCACCACTCTAATGTGGAGAGTGCGGGCCAAACAAACATGGCATGTCCTCTCCACAATTCTTGTGATGATTTGTGGTGTTTTTCGCAATGGACGAAGGGGATGAAGGTGATGAAGTAAACTGTGCCACCCTGTGGCCACCATCGTCCGCGGCCGGCACCTCCGCCCACCGCCGGCCGCACCGCCCCGCAACTCCGCTATTCGCAGCCCTTTCTGCCGCCCGTGGCATCTGACCTCCCGGTCGAGCCACTCAGTCATGCCGCCCTGCTTCCTTGCACCCTCACGGAACCCCTGCGGCTGAGCTGCCCCGCGCCCTCGTGGCACCCTCACGGCCTCACGGCCCTCACGGCCTGTTGGGTCGGACCCAGCGGGCTAGGTTGATCCGAACCGGGTCGACCCAGGCTTGGTCGGGTCGGGTCAGGCTAACCGAGTCGGACCGAACCTTGACCATATAAGACCCTATACTTTAGTTGGGCCATAAATTTGGCACCAGACGCCCGTTGGATGAATCGTCAGCAGTGTCGTAAACCTTGGAGTGAGACTGTCCCATTGATATACCCCACTAAAGTTTTGGATAAAGTTGGAGAATGGTCGGTTTGGATCGAGCACAAATCCAACCAGACCCTTGGGACAAAAAGTCTAATAACTCACTGACCTGGAGTCTGAATGGCACGTTGTCTATTGCATTGGGACCCCTATGACATGGTAGTCCTTTGATATACTTACTCGTGGGACTTCGTAGTAGTTGGAGTATCGACCAATGACTTGTGGATAGGATCCTTCCGGAGACGAGTTGGCTTAGTGTGGGAACCCAGAAGCTGGCTGCGATGAGAAGAATGAAGCGAGATCTTGTGTGGGTCAGATCCTAGCGATCCTATGTGGGTCATATCCTAGAGATCCTGTTTGGGTCAGCACCTAGCGATCATGTGTGGGTCAGCACCTAGCGATCCTTTGTGGGTCAGCACCTAGCAATCCTGTGTGGGTCAGCACGTAGCAATCCTATCTGGGTCAGCTCCTAGAAATCCTTTGAGGGTCAGTACATAGCAATCATGTGTGATTCATCTCCTAGCGATCATGTGTGGGTCAGATTCTTTACATAGTAATATGATTCAGTAGTTACATCTAATCTTCTCTACTACTGAACTTATGTTATACCTGGTGTGAGCTGAGTTCATTCCTGAGTGGTAATCTCCTTATGTTAATACCTTGGTGGTATTCTACTATGTGGCATACCTTTGGGGTACTTGCCTTTGTGGTATTCCTTCCTTTGTGGAACAGTTTATCTTTGGGCTTTCAGATGGACTATGTGTTTTTCTCATGATTGAGATGGGTATACTTGATAACTTAGGTATATTTATGGTCATATAACTAAGTTGGGTTGTCAGTTGATTCCATGCTTTGTGGATTATCCTTTGTGTATTTTGTGAGACCTTGAGGTTCTCGGGGTCCCTACTGATTATCGTTATACTCACCCGTGCATGGGCTATGCTCACACCTCATTGTGTTTGGTGCAGACGATGGACAACACTGACTGAGGATGTGAGTACCAGGACTGCAGGTAGCTCAGAGGTGGACCTTAGACGAGGTGTAGCGTGGAGAAGACCGATCGAGAGATATAACTACCCTTTAGGTTGGATCCTTGGAGGGTGTTCACAGGATGTGTTCCAGTTTACTTGTATTTTATGTTTCTTGTACTTTCCAGTTGGGTTTGTATTTTGGACACTTTTACTTACTATACTCACTCTATTTACTATCCAGTTTACTTGTGTTAGTTTATTGTTGTGTGCTTGGTTGCATGTGTTTACAGGTTATAAAGGTAGTACCTTCCCAATTTTAGTGATTACACCTTTCGGTGCTAGTCTCCAGCCCCGGCTTATAGAAAGCGGGCTTGGGGTAGTCACGGCATGGGCCCTAGGGGATGGTTAGTGACATGTGATGACATGATAAGTGGTTTTAATTAATATCAAACTGAGATGATGTATCTTTTGGGAGTTGGGGTAGGAAGTATTATGACCCAAACCAGATCATACGGGAAGGGTTGAGAGAACATGATATTTGACGTTGGGGTGTAAGAGAAACAATCTAGAGTGGAAGTGGTTGCAGGGTCCCTGTGATTATATTTTACTGATATTATCATACTATACTTAGAGAGATATTATTTAGTGAGCCTTGGTGAAGCTAGGGATGAGTAGTTGGCCAGATAGTTTTACTCATTATAACATTAATATAATTCTCTCACATTTTCACATAAGCTGATAGGGTAGATCCTTATGAGTATATATTTTATGCCCACCCATATATATAAAAATATATTAGTAGGTTAAGGTGGTTTTGGTTACTGATATATACTAGGCTATCTTGGTGGTAGAGTTTCAGTTTAGAGCTTCTACTTAGAAGTGGTTTGGGTTTTTTATTTCGGAGATTCATTTTGAAGGAAATGACATCCATTGTTTTATTTATTTATATGGATTTTGGATTATTTATATAATGTGGTGTTGATGAGAGTTTATCCACTTATATATTTCCATTTCTTCGAAATATAAGGGTAATACCTCCCATTGTGTGTTATATATCCTAGGTACTATTCTCCAGCCCATGGCCTATTGGTGCTACTCTTCAAGGGTTACTCTTTCTCTTTATTTACAACCTATGAGGGGTATCAAGGGAGTGGGGTCATGATAATTTGGTATCAGAGCATATATTTGGGATATATGATGGAGAATGAAGTTAGGCATAATGATTATTTCATGGGTTGGTAGTGAAATATTTTCATTTGTGCTTGATTAATGATAAATGTAAGGGATACTGTATAAGGACCCAGCCTTAAACATTACTTAATCTTGAGTTATTACAAGATTACACCTTGAGGATCTTTTCAGGTTTAGTGTTTTATAGAATTAGATCATAAATCATGCATTACATTCCACATTTAAACAAAGTGGTTTCATAAAAGATAGTATTCATTTTTCCCATCAATGGAAACATATTTAAAATAAAACATGGATTCTTTCTTGACACTTCCTTGACACTATCATCATATCATGTACATTTCCATTGACCTATGAAAAACATTTCAAAAACATGGGATGAGCATAAAAAGCTCAGTAAGGGATATAAAAATATGGAAAGGAAACATGGGTACATATATACATAAGAATGAAATCATACTTTACCCATAAAACATAATAACTTTAACATAACTCATAAAATCATGAATAAATCATAGAAATCATAAGACATAAAGGTAACTTGAGGCATTCATAACATTCTTACGTAAGGAGTTACCCTCTTGGTTACGTTTGGAATACCCATCACAATATATTCCCTAAATCTCTTCGGGGAAACCTTAACGTTTCACTCCTTCATGTTACCCAATGCATTGGAGAGCTATATCGGGCTCACCCGCCCTTATTTTATCACGGAACCACCCGTCTTTATAATAATGCCTAAGAACCATAACATAATCGTATCACATAAACATGCATAAAGGAAACATAAAATTTCCACATTTCAATCACAAGATATCAATACAACACATTGATATAATAAAAATATTATGAAAACCATTTTCAGTACCAAAATAAAAGAAAAGTAAAACATGGTATTTATTTTTCTTTTAAAAATAAGGGATGTCTTGTAGAGGAAGCCGAAACTCAAATAATGGTCACAGCGGCGGAGAAGTCATTGTCGCCGTATACGTACGACAAAAACATTCCCTTTTGTCGTTTAGTAAAACGCTTCGTATAAAAAATATTCCTTTTGGATAAACGTAAAAGTCAAAGGGGTTTATACACCGTATAAAATAAGGTTGTGTATAAAACAAAATATGCATCAATGAAAGGAGATTGAGACGAAGTCCCATACCTCGGGTCCGACTTGACTCAGTTGTTCTTTAATCTCCTAAATAATAAACTTGAGTTAATTTCTACTTGTTTAAGAACCTTTTTCAAGTTCATTATTTCTTTTATATCACTTATTACCATGTCATGAACACTATGTAATTATTTAAGTTAATAACGGTCGTTTTAACGATCATTTGTACTTGAGTCAGAAATAAACCCTTTATAATTACAAGTTGTTCATGTATCTATTATATCCAGAATTGTATTCATGTTGTAGATATCATATATATCATATATATCCAGTACATTCATGCATTTATAATATTATATTACATTTAGAGGTAAGAAATGAAATGCACCGTTCATGGAGACGGTAAGCCGTACGTACGCATGAACGCTCCTTCCATTTCTATTTCGTATTTTATGAAATGGAATCATAATGATATAAAGGTATATTATAATTCTAGTGTAATATAATATATAATATCATAACTCCATCCTTTATACGTCCCACATATGGTATTAACGAATCAAATCACTTTGAGGGGGCGGTAGTCTGCACTTCCTTAAATGAAGATACCATGTTTACCCATAATGGAAACCATAAAGGTATGCCCAAAATGAGAAATACAGAAGCTTAAGGAAAACATAAACATATTATATATCATATATAAATATAGTTTCATCTTAATGGCCACCTTTTAAGGTGTTAAAATAATGTTGAACAATCATCGTTTCGGGAGGCAGAAATTCTCCATCCACGGAAACAGTATGTTCTTTAACCATTAGATGTAGGTGTGTGTAAGTGTAGATCAAATACTTATTATAAAAACATCTTATTATATGTAATATACTGGTGTTGTTACAAAAGAAATGAATAAAAAGAGTTTAGGGGGTTGTAGAAGCAAAATAAATCAAAAGAACACAAGTGAAGACATTACCTTAAAATCGGGTAACTCCCTTTGGTTTGAGCTCAAAGGCTTCCTTGGGAAGACTTCTGTCCAAAGTTAGGCTTCAAGGAGTAAGATACGGAAGTGTAGAGACACAATGGGCAGGGTTTGGCTGATACAAAGGCTTTGTAAGTTTGGTTAAGAAGGTAGAGGTGGGGGGCCTTTTATAAGAGGAGAGGAGGGGCACTCTTGGAAAGTAAAGAAATGTTACTTTATTTTAAAATGCGTTTCGGATTCAAAAGGCCCCACATTTAAATAATTATAGGTTAAGATGATAAGGGTTCGAAATCCACCCATCAAATAGGTTTTGGACATTTTTAGGTCATAGATTTTACATTATCTTTATATTTTATTTAAATCCTTTATTAATGAGGTAATCGCTGCATCATCATGATTTCATAAATAATTTAATTTATTTAATGTCTAAAAATTATAAAAAAAATATCATGATGTAGGAAATATTTTTATCTTTCTAATGAATATTTATAGTGAAAAATCTGACTTATATAACCCCATTTAAAAATTGTTTTAGTAAAACAACTCATGTTTGTGTCATTTTAATTTTAACATTAAATAAAAAGATATTAATGTCATTTTCCTACCAAAGTGGATCCATGGGGTCCCCAAGTTGACCCATGGATTTTCTTGGTCGGCCATGACACATCCAATATGGGTAGGACATGTGTATAGGTATTTTCATTTTATTATAATATCATTTTTGCCTTAAAGTGCACTAATTACCTCTAATCGTGATAAAAAACATAAAAGTTACTATTCACCAAAAAATTATTTTAATCACATTGAACCACATTTTACTTCTTAATTACAACCATGTATGTTGGATTTTTGAAAATAAAATCACAGAAGTGGCAAATTTTCATTTAAACGAAAAATCAGTTTCTTTAACTACCACTTAGTGGTTTCACTATTCATCAAAAATTGAAGTTTTTCAGAAAAATACCAAAACTTTACCCTAAGATATATTTGATATTCTGAATTCAAAAATGATGTCTATTTTACAAAATTCAAATCATATAAGTTAAATTAATTAATTTAATAATTAATTCCCGTTGTCATGACAAATAGTGTGTTTTTATGAAACAATAAGTTTCAAAAGATTGACACCAGTTTAAGTCCAATTTCGAAGTGAAATTGATTCCAATGACCACCATTGGATTAAATGGTAAAAATATATTCTAATTTTACTTCAAAACCAATTCAAAAGATAATATAATCATATAAATAAATTATATTAAAAATAGTTTTTGAATTAAAATACAACATTTTTCACTATTCACTAAAAAATGAACTTTATCGGAAAAATACCAAAAATTCACACAAAGTAAATTTTGATGTCCCAATCTTAAAGAATAACATTATTTTGACAAACATAGATTATAAAATTGTAAAAAGATATATTTAAAAATGGTTTTCCATCAAAAGGCAGTAAAACAATCTTTTAAAAATATTAGTGTATTCCATGCTTAAGATTGGATTTATTCTCATTTTAAGCCTCTAAAACACTATCTAATTCACTAATAGACATAGATAAAAATATATATTATTCATTACTTACTTGGGATGTTACATCCTTCCCCCCTTTAGAAAATTGCGTCCCCGCAATTTATTTACTTATCGAATAAATGGTGGTACTTATCCCTCATTGCATTTTCAGATTCCCATGTTACCTCTTCCATCATGTGGTTTTTCCAGAAAACCTTTACCTGATTAATCACCTTATTCCGTAACACTTGCTCCATGTGGTCAAGAATTTAGACCAGTTGTTCCTCATAAGATAGGTTCTCTTCCAGCTGAACTACCTCTGGACTCAAAACATGAGATGGATCTGGCATATACTTTCTCAACATCGAAACATGAAAAACATTGTGTACCTGAGATAAACTCGGAGGTAAAGCCACCCGGTATGCAACTGATCCAACTTTCTCCAGAATTTCATATGGTCCAATGAACCTTGGACTCATATTTCCTTTCTTACCAAATTGCATCACACTTTTCCATGGTGAGACTTTGAGAAAAACATGATCACCTACCTCAAAAGATAGATCCTTCCTCTTGTTGTCCGCATAACTCTTCTACCTGCTCTGAGCTGTACTCATGTGTTTCTGTATCAGCTGAACTTTTTCAGCCAAATCTTCTATCAATTCTGGTCCAATCAGCTTTATTTCACCCACTTCATCCCAAAAAGCTGGATTTCGACACCGCTTCCCATATAACGCCTCAAATGGTGCCATCTGTATACTGGAATGGAAACTGTTATTATATGAAAATTCAACCAAAGAAAGATGTTGGTCCCAACTTCCCTGATAAACCATAGAGAAAGAACGTATCATATCCTCAAATGTCTGAATTGTTCGTTCTGACTTCCCATCTGATTGAGGATGAAAAGCTGTACTAAAATTTAATTCAGTACCC
Source organism: Viscum album (assembly GCA_963277665.1). NCBI lineage: Eukaryota > Viridiplantae > Streptophyta > Magnoliopsida > Santalales > Viscaceae > Viscum > Viscum album. The sequence continues at coordinate 808,665,041 of OY728122.1, read as the reverse complement.
AACGACTTCTGAAGGCCTTTCCAAAAGTTAGAAGTTAACCTGGGATCACGGTCAGATACAATGGAGAGGGTAACTCCATGTAACCTAACTATCTCCTTAAGATACAAACAGGAAAGTTGATCTGGGGAAAAAGTATCTTTTATAGCAAGGAAATGAGCAGATTTAGTCAAGCGATCAACAATAACCTAGATTGCATTATTACCTCGAGGGGTCTTTGGCAATCCCACAATGAAGTCCATGGATATATTCTCCCATTTCCACTCTGGAACTGGTAAAGGCTGAAGCATCCCCTTCGGTAACTTCTGCTTTGGTTTAACCTATTGACATGTCAAACACTTCACAGTAAAATCAGCAATATCTCTTTTCATTCCATCCCACCAGTAATACTCCCGCAGATCTCTGTACATCTTAGTACTGCCAGGATGAACTGAAAACGGAGAACTATGAGCTTCACATAACAACTCTCTCTTCAACTGTGAATCACAAGGCACACACAATCTCTTCCCAAATCTCAAAACGAAATCAATATCAATGTTGAATTCAGGCAACTTACCTTTTTAAACTAGCTCTACCTTTTTCTGCAACTCACTGTCTTGCTTCTGTGCTTTCTTGATTCTGTCTGATAAAGAAGATTTCACTGATACCTGAAACAAAACAGAAGAACATCCTGCACCAACAACTTCTATGCCAAAGTTCATCAAATCCTTAACCAAAGGATCATGTTCCAAATGCAACATTGCTAATGAAGCATTACTTTTTCGACTCAAAGCATCAGCCACTTTATTTTCTTTTCCCAGATGGTAATGAATTGTACAATCATAATCCTTGATTAATTCTAGCCATATCCTCCGTCTCATGTTCAATTCTTTATGAGTGAATATATACATTAAACTTTTTTGATCGGTATATATTTCACACTTTACTCCATACAAATGATGCCTCCAAATTTTTAAAGCGAAAACAACAGTAGCTAATTCCAAATCATGTGTAGGGTAATTTACCTCATGAGTTTTCAACTGTCGTGAAGCATAAGCAATTACCTGATCATTCTGCATTAGGACACAACCAAGTCCTTTCAATGAAGCATCACTGTAGATAACAAACTCCCCATTCCTGGAAGGTACTTCCAAAACTGGAGCATTCACCAATCTTTTTTTTAATTCCTGAAAACAATCATCACATTCTTTTGTCCAGATAAACTTAACACCCTTCCGAGTTAGCTTAGTCATTGGACTAGATAACTGTGAAAAATTTCTAACAAACCTTCAGTAATAGCCTGCCAAACCAAGGAAACTACGAATATCTGTTACATTTGTGGGTCTTGGTCATTCTCCAACAACATTTGTTTTTGCAGGATCAACGGTTATCCCATCTTTAGAAACAATGTGACCAAGGAATGAAATTTTCTGCAACCAAAACTCACACTCGCTGAATTTCCCATACAATTTCTTTTCTTTTAAGGTTTGAAAAATTACCCTTAAATGTCTTTCATTATCCTCTTTACTTTTAGAAAACACCAAAATATAATCAATGAAAACCACCACAAACTTATCCAAGAACTCATGCAAAATTATATTCATTAAGTCCATGAATAAAGCTAGTGCATTGGTTAGCCCAAAAGGAATTACTACAAATTCATAATGGCCATATCTTGTATGAAACGCAGTCTCCGGAACATCTGCTTCCTTTACCTTCAGCTGATGGTACCCCGATCTCAGGTCAATCTTTGAAAAAAACTGAGCTCCCTGCAGCTGATCAAACAAATCATCGATATGAGGCAAAGGATATTTGTTCTTAACAGTGATGTTATTCAAGACTCTCTAATCAATGCAAAGTCTCATAGAACCATCATTTTTTTTAACAAATAAAACAGGAGCACCCTATGGTGATGCGCTAGGTCGAATGAAACCTTTCTCTAATAAATATTTCAATTGCTCCTTCAACTCTAAAAGTTCAATTTGAGCCATTCGATAAGGGGGTTTTGAAATTGGCTTAGATTCAGGAACTAAGTCAACAGTAAATTCAACTTCCTGATCTGGTATTATTCCAGGGAACTCATCAGGAAAAACATCAGGATACTCATTTACCACTGGCACATCATTAATCTGAACAATTCCCTTGTTTTCAACAATATGTGCAAGGTAACATTCATTTCCATCTTTTACAAGTTTCTCGCCCTCTTGATAAGTTATCAACAGTAAGGGTTCATTCTTGTACACAAACTGAAAGTCTTTCTGAAAATAAACTTCTTTAGCTCTACATTCAATCTTAGCATGGTAAATAGAGAGCCAATCCATACCCAGGATAACATCAAACTCTACTAGACGTAGAACAATAAGGTTTGCAAGTAGGTTCTTTCCACAGATAAGTATAGGAAGATTATTATAAATTCTTTTTGCCTCAACATTTCCCCCAGGTGTTTTTACCACAAGTTCAGGAGTCATTTCTTGAGATGTTATTCCGATTTTACTAGAAAATGTTTCAGAGATGAAAGAATGTGTGGACCCCAAATCAAACAACACACTGGCATAATCTGAAAAAAAACAAACAAAGTACCTGATACAACTTCATTTGATGGCCCGACATCTGCTGAAGTAGTTGCAAAGGATTTCCCCACCCCTTTCTGCTTGTAGTCTAACTGCTTCCCATCACTCAAGCTCTTTTTCGGACACTCATTTTCATAGTGTCCCATCTCATTGCACTTAAAACATTTCACTAACTGTAAATCAAGTTTGGACTTACCATCACCTTGATCTTTTTCAGTGCAATCACGAGCCTTATGTTCCATCTTACCACATCGGTAGCACTTTCCAGAATTCAGAAGACATTCCCCAGCATGCCTTTTACCACATTTATCACAAACTGGAAACTTAGGTTTCTTACCATCAGGCTTTTTTGAATAATTCTTTCCTTTCTCCTGCCACCTCGTTCTCTTCTTCTGTTGGTTGTTATAGAAAACTTGATCATCGGCAAACTACATTTCCACCTTCTCAGCACATCGAACAAGATTTTCATAACTTTTAAACTCACGAGAAGCTAATTCCCTTCGATATTTTGGTTTTAATCCTGTGTAAAAACGATTTATTTTACTATCAAGGTCTCAGATAAAATTTGGAGCATACCTTGCCAAACGAGTGAACCTCTCTTCATAGGCAGCCACTGAGTCTTCTTCTTGCCTCAATTCCAAGAATTTATTTCAATCCTAAGTCGAACAGCCTTAGGAAAATAGTTCTCAAGAAACATACCTTTGAATTCATCCCAGTCGAGAGCATCAATCTCATCAACGTCCCTGATATTTTTAACCATCGACTACCACTGATCTGCTTCACCCTCCAAACGATAAATAGCATGACTAACCTTTTGATTGTATGAACACCCCATGACATCGAAAATCTTCTCCAGTGCTTTAATCCACCCTTCAGCTGGCACAGGGTCAGATGATCCTCTGAATGATGGGGGCATGTTTCCTCATGAAATGTTCCACCACTGACATGTTCCTCTGCGGTTGATCTGGCTGATCTCGTGCATGGATACCATCACCATTTATCGCTTGAGTCAACTGCGCCATTACTGCAACAAACTATTCAGTTTCAATTCCGACCATCTCAGGATGCTGATTTGGAAGGTTATTTCCTTCTGTATGCCTTCTTAGCACTGCTTCCCTGTTTCCTCTGCGGAAAACCATTATGAAGAAACATGTCTTAGATGAAGCAACATGGTAATCTTCAAATGCTATATCATTTCAAAAAATATATTTTTTTTGTATAATCATTTAATAAAATTCTAATTCCTAAATTTATCTAAACCGACCTCTGATACCAACTATAAGGCCCCAGCCTTAAACATTACTTAATCTTGAGTTATTACAAGATTACACCTTGAGGATAGTTTCAGGTTTAGAGTTTTAGAGAATTAGATCATAAACCATGCATTACATTCCACATTTAAACAAAGTGGTTACATAAAAGATAGTATTCATTTTTCCCATCAATGGAAACAGATTTAAAATAAAACATGGATTCCTTCTTGACACTTCCTTGACACTATCATCATATCATATACATTTCCCTTGACCTGTGAAAAACATTTCAAAAACTTGGGATGGGCATAAAAATCTCAGTAAAGGATATAAAAATATGGAAAGGAAACATGGGTACATATATACATAAGTATGAAATCATACTTTACCCATAAAACATAAGCACTTTAACATACCTCATAAAATCATGAGTAAATCATCGAAATCATAAGACATAAAGGTAACATGAGTCATTCATAACATTCTTACGTAGGGAGTAACCCTCTTGGTTACGTTTGGAATACCCATCACAGTATATTCCCTAAATCGCTTTGGAGAAACCTTAACGTTTCACTCCTTTGTGTTACCCAATGCATTGGAGAGCTATATCGGGATCACCCGCCCTTAGTTTATCACAGAACCACCCGTCTTTATAATAATTCCCAAGAACCATAACATAATCGTATCACATAAACATGCATAAAGGAAACATAACATTTCCACATTTCAATCACAAGATATCAATACAACACATTGATATAATAAAAACATTATGAAAACAATTTTCAATACCAAAATAAAAGAAAAGTAAAACATGGTATTTATTTTTCTTTTAAAAAGAAGGTATGGCTTGTAGAGGAAGCCGAAACTCAAATAATGGTCACGGCGGCGGAGAAGTCGTTGTTGCCGCATACGTACGAAAAAAACATTCCCTTTTGTCGTTTAGTAAAATGCTTCATATAAAAAAGATTCCTTTTGGATAAATTTAAAATTCAAAGGGGTTTATACACCGTATAAAATAAGGTTGTGTATAAAACAAAATATTCCTCAATGAAAGGAGATTGAGACGAAGTCCCATACCTCGGGTCCGACTTGACTCAGTCGTTCTTTAATCTCTTGAATAATAAACTTGAGTTAATTTCTACTTTTTAAAAACCTTTTTCAAGTTCATTATTCCTTTTATATCACTTCTTCCCATGTCATGAACACTATGTAATTATTTAATTTAATAACGGTCATTTTAACGATCATTGGTACTTGAGTCAAAAATAAACCCTTTATAATTACAAGTTTTTCATGTATACATTATATCCAGAATGGTATTCATGATGTATATATCATATATATCATATATATCCAGTACATGCATGCATTTATAATATTATATTACATTTAGAGGTATGAAATGAAATGCACCGTTCATGGAGACGGTAAGCCGTACGTACGCATGAATGATGCTTCCATTTCTATTTCATATTTTATGAAATGGAATCATAATGATATAAAGGTATATTATAATTCCAGTTTAATATCATATATAATATCAAAACTCCATTCTTTATACGTCCCACATATTGTATTAACAAATCAAATCACTTTGAGGGGGCGGTAGTCCGCACTTCCTTAAATGAAGATATCGCGTTTACCCATAATGGAAACCATAAAGGTTTGCCCAAAATGAGAAATACAGAAGCTTAAGTAAAACATAAACATATTATATATCATATATAAATATATTTTCATCTTAATGGCCACCTTTAAAGGTGTTAAAAGAGTTTTGAACAATCATCGTTTCAGGAGGCAGAAATTCACCATCCACAGAAACAGTATGTTCTTTAACCATTAGATGTAGGTGTGTGTAAGTGTAGCTCAAATCCGTATTATAAAAACATCCTAGTATTTGGAAGATACTGGTTTTGTTACAAAATAAATGAATAAAAAGAGTTTAGGGGGTTGGAGAAGCAAAATAAAACAAAAGAACACAAGTTAAGACATTACCTTAAAATTGGGTAACTCCCTTTGGTTTGAGCTCGAAGGCTTCCTTGGGAAGACTTCTGCCCAAAGTGAGGCTTCAAGGAGTAAGAGAGGGAAGTTGAGAGACAAAATGGAAAGGTTTTTTCTGATTCAAAGGCTTTTGAAGTGTGGGTAAGGAGGTAGAGGTGGGGGCCTTTTATAAGAGGAGAGGAGGGGCACTCTTGGAAAGTAAAGAAATGTTACTTTATTTTAAATTGATTTTCGGATTCAAAAGGTCCCACATTAATATAATTCAACGGTAAGATGATAAGGGTTCTAAATCAACCCATACAATAGGTTTTGGACATGTTTAGGTCATAGATTTTATATTATTGTTTCATTTTATTTAAATCCTTTATTAATGAGGTAATCACTGTATCATCATGATGTCATAAATAATTTAATTTATTTAATGTCTAAAAATTATAAAAAAACTATCACGATGTAGGAAATATTTATATCTTTCTAATGAATATTTATAGTCAAAAATCTGACTTTTATAACCCCATTTAAAAATTGATTTAGTAAAACAACTCATGTTTGTGTCATTTTAATTTTAACATTAAATAAAAAGATATTAATGTCATTTTCCTACCAAAGTGGCTCCATGGGGTCCCCAAGTTGACCCATGGATTTTCTTGGTCGGCCATGACACATCCAATAAGTTTAGGACATGTTTCTAGGTATTTTCATTTTATTATAATATCATTTTTGCCTTAAATTGCACTAATTACCTCTAATCGCGATTAAAAACATAAAAGTTACTATTCATCAAAAAAAATTATTTTAATCTCATTGAACCACATTTTACTTCTTAATGACAACCGTGTATGTCGGATATTTGAAAATAAAATCACAGAAGTTGCAAAGTTTCATTTAAACGAAAAATCAGTTTCTTTAACTACCACTTAGTGGTTTCACTATTCATCAAAAATTGAAGTTTTTCAGAAAAATACCAAAACATCACCTGAAGCTATATTTGATATTTTGAATTCAAAAATGATGTCTATTTTAAAAAATTCAAATCATATAAGTTACATTAATTAATTTAATAATTAATACTCGTTGTCATGACAAATAGCGTGTTTTTATGAAACAATAAGTATCAAAAGATTGACACTAGTTTATGTCCAATTTCAAAGTGAAATTGGTTCCAATGACCAACATTGGATTAAATGGGAAAAATCTATTCTAATTTCACTTCAAACCCAATTCAAAAGATAATATAATCATATAAATAAATTAGATTAAAAATAGGTTTTGAATTAAAATACAAAATTTTCACTATTCATTAAAAAATGAACTTTATCGGAAAAATACCAAAAATTCACAAAAAGTAAATTTTGATGTCCCAATATTAAAGAATAAGTTTATTTTGACAAACATAGCTTATAAAATTGTCAAAAGATAGATTTAAAAATGGTTTGCCATCAAAAGGTAGTAAAACAATCTTTTAAAAATATTAGTGTATTCCATGCTTAAGATTGGATTTATTCTCATTTTAAGCCTCTAAAACACTATCTAATTCACTAATAGACATAGATAAAAATATCTATTATTCATTACTTACTTGGGATGTTACATACTGGCTAAGACATGAGATTTTAGGGACCCTCGTGGTCCAACGCAAGGACTCTGAGCCTATGGAATGATCAAGTGAAGTGGTACTATGGGTACATTTTACATAATTATATTTAATTAAAAACATTATGGATCCCTAAACTTATTAAAGTAAATTATTTTAAACTTCATGTTTTATAATGAATTTTATTTGTTAATTGATATTATCTAGTTTTGAAGTTATGCATGTTGATACTAACTTGAAAAAAGGAATTATTTTGATATTTTCATGTAGTTGGTTAAATTATTTAGTAATGTATGGTTGACATAATTTAAACCCATGATTTTCTTTATTTATCAAAATTATACAAGTTTTCTTTTAATAATGGTTGTGATGATTTTAAAATATAATTTGTAACTAGTTTAATGAGTTCTATGAAAATTTGTACTAACTTCATGATTTAAAATAAAATCTATGAATTTATGATAGATTTTTAAGAATGATTTAAATTTTACTCATTAAAATGTTTTTAGTTTCTTACAAAACAATTAACGTATGGTTTTCATTAAGAAAAGTAAATTCTCATGATTTAAAACTGATTCTATACTTCACGTTATTTTAAAGCATTATTTAAGTGATAAAAATTATTACATGCATTTTTTCCCTTTAAGAATGTTTGATTCATTTTCATGGTTTCATTTATTATTTGGTTTGAAAATATGTTTAGAGTGTTAACTAATGATATAGTATATTTTTATAATGAGATTATTGGTTTGATTTAATGTGTCATGTTAGTTTTAAAATATTAATGTTAAAGTATGTTTATTATATAATTTGTTGGAGCATGTTATAAATTGAAAATATTTTTTAAGATCTTATGTATGTAGTAAGATAATGTGTTTAATTAATGAATCTATAGATATTAATTAATATGAAAAACATTTCCTAAAGGTTTTCTTGATTAAGTGTACCTTTGGTGGTAACCTATTTATTTTGTATGTAATTTTTAAGACAACATGATTTAGATTTTTACATTCCCTAATATAAATTGTTACTCTATGTTTTAAGATAAATTTATTATAATTAACTATAATTTATAAGTATGATTCATTTAATTAATGAGCATCCTAAAATTTGTGAATTCTTGTTTTTTGTCTTGGTTGACTTAAGTAAGATTCATAATGAATGTCCAATGTATATTATACTTAAAGGAAATTAATGATGCATGATTTAAATAGTGATATTTTTTATTAAATATTATTAGTGAGAACAATGTACAAATATTTGTGCAATCATTCTACCTCTGGTGAAAAAAAAATTCATTCCATTTTAAAAATGATAAATTTCAAATGTAATTAATTAAATTGTTTGCATGGTATATTATGTTATTCTTAGATTATGTATAGATCTTGAATTTGGAAACGTGCAAAAATTAATTTATAACGTAAAATCATGGAATCGCTTATACACACTGAAATCATGTTTTCATTGATTGTAAAATGATCATAGAATCTTAGTTGAACATGGATTGTGTGATGAATGAATGTAATGGTTGTGTTGTTTTTTTAATCTAAAATCATAATGGTTTTGTGTTATATTGATTAATGAATATTTAATTTAAACTTGTCAAACATGACATATAAGGATAAAGTATGTGCATATTTTCCTTTTTTACCATGATTAAAAGGAATTTTTTATTTTCCAAGCATGATTGTTATTTTAAATGAATTTAAATAAATTAAGAATATTTTATTATGTAATATTTGGTTAATGATTTTCTTGATGTGTAGATATGATTGTTTAAATCTATTTTCTGAACCATAAATGGTCGTGATAAAATCTAGTAAACATGATTTTTTTAACAAAATAATTACTCAAAAGTTTCATGCCTTCTGTTTAGAAATAATGTGATGTGATTTAATTATAAGATATTTCCTATTTTTGTGAATATGTGTAATTATTGTTGTTAGAGCCCTGGGGATCACCTTAAATAAAATGATAAAAATCTAATTCCAATAGTAAAAAAAAAATTCATAAATATGAATTTGAGTGATGATGTTTTTATTGATCACATGTATTTTATGTGAATAGAATGATGAAATTGGTAACTAGTATTCTTTATTGGTTGGTTTTCTCTGACTACTTGTGTGGTTGTTGTTAAAATTTGGGTGACTTTAATGGAAATTGTTGTGGATGTATAGAGTCCTCAAACTAGTTACTTATACTATCCCATGTTTATTATTGGTAGTGTTATTATTGTTTGAGGTGAATCTTCCCTAATAGTGTGTTCTTTTAGGTTATTGTCTCATGTTTTAAGCACCCCTTCCTTCTTAGGTAGTGTTCATATTTTGTTTATAGGGCGGTTTTTGAGAGGAATATCATAGGCTATTTGTTCAGATCCTTATTATCCTTCCATTTTAGTTTTTTTGTTATTTCTAAAGGACAAGAATATTTTGAGAGGTATTTGATATAAGGGCCCAGATTTTTGGACTCCACCCACTGTTGTTTTAGGTGTTTAGAGTGTCTTTAAAATTGGGTGAACTATTTGGAAGTTATTGTGAGGCATTGGGTGTACCATGAGGAGTGAAATGTCTAGGTAGGATGTTTTGGAAGGAATTATTTTGGGAAACCCATCTATATAAAATTGGAAAGGTAAACACATAATATGTTGGGTGTGTTAGAATGATAGGTTGTGATGAGGCATGGTGCATGGTAGGGGTCAAAATGATAATCATGGTGTCTCTATGTTGTGGTCTTTAATATGGAAGGTGAAAATAGCTATTAATTCTTCTCTAAATAATAAAACATCACATAGTGGTATATAGTGGTAGTCTTTAAATATTTCATGAAGGTATTGTGAGTTCTTTTCATCTCACGTGTGGGTGATCTAGAGTCTCATGTGAGGGTAGTTCAAGAATTCCAAATATCACATTAGGGTAAGTTATTTTTCTGTCTCACCTATAATTGAATCTCATGTGAGGGTAATCTCCTTAATAATTTTTTGGTAAGAAACTATTCTTAGGACTGGCATGAAGGTACTCATTTTCACTATCTCAGATCATGTTCATTGGTCCTACCCTTACGCATTACACCCTTCCTAAATAAGGGTATCACATTTTACACAAACAAATATCCAAATTTACTCATGTAATGTATTTAATATAAATAAAGTGAAATAATAAATGAACATTGGTAGTTTTGATATATTTTATGATTTATCAAAGAAAACTTTGACCTTTTAAATTTTTAGGATATTTAAAATGTATTGTGTATGGGAACACTAAATGAAAACTAATTAATTTGAAATAAAATATGGGAAACATGGATGATTATTATAGAAATATACTTGATATAAATTACACACTTTTATTTATTTAAATACCCTTTTAGTTTCACTTGATTGAGTCTTCTTAATCTTTCCTCCAAGTCTAGGTGATCACAAATTTTCCCTTATAGTCCTATGAGCCTCTTATGAATAGCATGTGTCCCAGCATTGAGTTTCCAAAACTACAATCATTTCATATCCCATGTTCTTAGTGTGTCTTTCAAAACTTCTTCTATATAGTTGATTTAAGACCTATACTTTTATATTTTAAAATAGGGACAATATCATGATTTTTTATTTAATGGTTAATTATAATAAATTAAAATAAATATTTAAATAAAATGTGGTGATGAAGATTAAAAAATGGGTTATTCATCACATATATTTTTCTATATATTTATGCATTATTTCATGTGTCAATTTTATTATTATTCAATGTAAAATAAAATGGGATGTTCTTTCAGAGAAATATAAAAATTATGGATCATGAATCATTATGGAAAAAATATAGGAATATTTATTCTATTATTCATATAGTATTCAAGCCTATAAAAATTTAGAGAAATATTATCATGTTCATTTATTGTTTTCAAGATACCATTAATACATTGAAATTGTTTGTAAGAATTTATTATTATGTTTTTGAGCAATAATAACTTCAAATAGTTAAATAATAATTAAAATCTAGTAATGAATGAGTTTATTGGATAATTTGGGCTTGAAATGATATTAGTTCCATCTCTTATTGTTATTGAATATTTAGAAAGATGTTTGATGATAGACCCTGATATTTTAATGCATATAAATATTATAGATACTTACTATTGTGTGGTTATGGTTATGATATGTGATGGAGTAAGGGTGGAATAAAGAAATGGTGGGATGTTAATTAAAATTTGTTAAAGTGATATAGTTTAGAATTGAATAGGTTAGGATGGAATTTAATATGTGGTAATTAATTTATAAACTCAGTGATGATATAAACAGAAATAAAGAGGCTATAATAAAAAGTGGGTAATGGTTGATAGTGGTTTGTTAAAAAATATGGGAATAAAAATGTATAATGAACCAAATACTAGTTGGAAATATTAAATGTTTTTTTTATGAATGAACACTTAAATAAGGATCATTTTTAAGGTTTTTTGGTATAGTTATTGGATGGTTTTTATTATATAGGTAGTAAAAGTTGTGGGTGGGTAGAAGTGATAAAATGGTAGAGTGGTTGCCTTTTTTAAGGTTTTTTTTGTGAACGCCTATGCTATATTTTGTGGTTATCTATTATACCAAGTATTTTATTGTAATTTCTAAAGTCACCCAACCCGATTTGAGTATGTTATTCTATTGCTAAAAGTTTCAGTTCAAGGTATTTCCCCATAAATACTGGTTGGTGAGAGAAGATGGATAACTAACCCATATTCCCCACTCTCCCTTTAGTAGTAGACTTGTTTTGATATCCAATAGTTGGTACAATCATGAAAGGTATGGGAGTGGAATGTGGTGTACCTAATGATGTGGTGGGGTAGTTCATGGTAGGATGAGGGCATGAGGTTTATATCCTTTATGTTTACATTACCCTACTATTATGGTTCTAAAATATAGGATATTGATGTAATGTAACTATGATGTGATGATATGATATGTGGTTTTACATGATTCCAATATGAGATGTTGGACCTTGCGAGAGTTAGTGTACATTGGGTTTCCACCCAACACATATCATGTAAGAAGGGACAAGATAAAAAGATGTTTGATGTTGGGATGTTAGAGAAGAAAACTAATGGGGAAGTGGTTGTTGTGTTCTTGTGATTAGATTTTTATTTTATTATCTTATTATACATGGATATGATACTTGGTGAGGTTGGGAATGGGTATTTGACCTAATAGGTGTATGTTGGTTCTACTCTTTACTCACTGGAGCATTAGTATGATTTTCTCATACATTCATGAGAGGTCCAGGATGCATTAGTGTATATTCATGTGAAAAGAATGTTCACATGGATACTCTGATTTAATCATTGTGATTATTTATAATTGAAATGATAGTTTAGGGATCCTTTTTATATGAAACAAAGGCATGTGTACCTTGGAATTTCAAGTAACCACTCAGGTGACTAGGTGTGACTCTAGGAACATGAGAGATTATTTTCTAAGTAATTGATGGGTGTTTAGGAGGGTGTATAGAATAAGTATTTCAGGAATTATATTATAGGGTATGGGCCACACTTTCTCCTTAAAAATTTTCAAACTCCTTTTTTGACTTTATGATTTATTTCATCGAAAATATTTGAGTTCCAAAAATCACCCCCCCCCCCAATAAAACTATATAGGATAAAAGGGATCAAAATCTGATGAAGATCATACTTTGTAAGGAAAATTGGATAAAATAAGGGCATGTACCCATGTTTGAGGAAAACTAAACATACTGGTGGATTAACATGTGAACTCTCTACCTTGGATAAGTTCACACACTTTGCTAAGTTTATAGGAGACACTGTGGGATTGGTATTTCTTGTGGTCCTCATATATTACCATAACGGGACCCATTATCAAGGAAAATGACTTGGGAGAATCTTTTAGATCAATCATTTTTGTCCTTTGTCGACCTCAGTGCACACTCCCCTTTCACATGTTTGGATGTTTCAATTTCCATTTAGGATTGAGCACATTCTCTTGGTCAAGATCATCTTGGCGAACCATCCTAGGTTATCCAATTATAGAATTTATCTATGGTAAATAGAGTTAATTCACCTTGACACATTTAGCTAGATAAAAAACATACTTTTTTTAGTTCCACTAGTGGATCATGCAATCACCCTGGGAGGGGGTGAATTATTAGAGACCAAATTAACTAAATATATTCAACATAAAATATTTATTAATTCAATTTTTTTAAAATATATTTTATCATTTAATATGAATGGATATTTAAAAAATATTATTCACTATTTTAACATTATACTTTTTAGATGGTATAAGAAAAACCATTCACATGTATTTTTACATGGTTCAACCTCAGTGTGAAGACCTACATCCTTTCCATGGTGACCCATATCGGTCCATGTATTCTTCCACTAATAATATTTTCATAAATTATATTTTATGGGTATTTATATTGCATATTTTAGTTAAGATATATCTCAAAAAGCTCTACCTATCACCCAATATGATTTTATACATGAGCCAAATCTCATTATAATCCTTCTATATCTTGATACAGATGATTATACTAACTCACATAAGTTATAAATTTTGTTAATCCTTCAATCCAAAATAAGATACAAATGTATGATTCTCCTGGAAAAGATAGTTTAGAAATGTCTATCTAATAACTCAATCTGTTATAATCTTTTTGGTGTACCACTCCCTTCATCTAATATAGTTCGTCTGATTCACCTCACCTTCCATCCAAAAATCCTTCATCTAGTGAACCTTTAAACATAGTGCCTTAATATTCCACTCCTCAACTTCTATCTATAATTCCTTTATCGGGTGTGTCATGCCACTCTTCACTTCTGATTGGGGCTTTGTTTGATGCACAAAACCCTGCACCTATGAATAGTCTCTATATGATTTAACTAATCATAAAATCATGTCTAATATACATTAAAAGAAAATATATTTTCATTATATATGATCATAATTCAATTAGAAAACTTTTATTCAATTAAATTCTAATCTTCATTGGAAAATCTTACTGCTCTGAAATCATTCGTACTTAGCCTATGCACATATATGAATAGTTTTTATACACATTTTCCTAGAATATTGAACCCCCATTTTATGGTTATATTCAAATATGAATGGTAGGTATCTAAATTTCATTTCCCCACTCATCTGAAGTTTTTTGGATTCTACTTAATAATTCTAGATCTTTATAATGACTCTCGTATCTACTACCATCTTCAAACTTCCATAACTTCATCATTAAGGATCTTATTTGAACTTACCTATCTCATCTAGATAAAAAAAATTATTGATCATCTCAATATATTCATTATAATGGGATTTAAAAAGTCATGTAAATATTCTCATAAATTATGTCTAGTAGGTGTTTTCTGATGACTTCTTCAAGATATCATCCATCCATCTTAGGTTATCTATCTGGTGCATATGTTATTTCTATATCTAGTGATTCACCTTTATACTAACTACTTAAAATGATTACTTTGGTTATTTGAACTCAACTATTCATATGTATTCTCTTCCTAAATCATTCATAAATGTCTGACTAATAAAATATATTTCAATACTTCATCTAATGTACTTTCAAATGTTTTGTGAAATCCCATATCTTATTACACATTATTTCATTATTTAATATAAAAAGATACACTTAATACAACCCCAATATATTTTTAGAAATATTTTATTTGGAAAATTAGGTATATAAACCATTGACTTGAGACATGATCCCAATATAATGTTTTAAAAATCTAAATTATGCCCTTATATTCCTTGTATCTTCTAAAACTGCATGGGATAACTTTAGTATGTACATGATAAAGGGGTTAAATATAAATCCTAGTAAAGGAATAAACAAATAATAGTATAATGTAAAGTATTATATTTGATACAACATACATATCTATGTAATATAATAGGTTTTAGAATCTTAATCTTGAATAACGAGTCGTGATATAACATAATAACATAAATGAAACATAGGAATATGGAAATAACATAAAACATGACATAATAAACATAAGGGAATGATAATAACTAATAAAAAATGAAATAGTGTTCTTAGTATAACCTATTGTGCACTATATATTTCATCCCATGAGATAAAAACATTACCCAATGCATTGTAGGGAAAGATAATTACAGCCCCACCCATCACTTTCATATCATGTACATGCATAAGTTTGTCACATACAAATACAACATAAAGATTTATTTTATATATTTTGACCACATGATTAAATATTTTGGGTTAAATAAATGTAAATCCCCAATAAATTAAGTATAGTAACAAATAGTTGAATACCCTTGAGTGGAAATGGAAAATGGTTATTCAATATAAAAATGTTTGGCATAAAAAATCATAGTATAATTTCAATAGAATAATGAGTGTACATAAATGTTTAAAAATGGGGTGAATGAGAGATAAATGGGTATTTAATTACTTTGGAATCATAATGACTTTTATCGGGATGTTCCAAAACATATCCCATCTAGAATAATTGGAAATTAAAAGGCATGGTATAAAGAAGGTTCTTTAATAAAAAGGATAAGGAGATGATCCCTTACCTTGAGAGGGTTCTCATTAAATCTTATTAGGAGCATCTTAAAATATTAGGGGAAAATTGGGAGGGATATAGAGAAATAGGGGTATAGAATCTTCATACTCAAATAATTTTTAGTGGAGAGGAGTGGGAGGTTTGGTGCATTTATATAGAAAAAGAGAGTAAAATTCTTTATTAATTTCAAAACATAGGTTTTTGACTCTATAAGATTAAGTAATAAAGACCACAAAATGTACCAAGGTTTTTTATGATGGTTTCTATCCAATAATAGTGGATTACATTATTTTATATGGATATGAACTGAAAAAATTAAAATAATTCCCTTAGTGATGTGAAAGTGAGCAATTTTTATAAAGAATTGATTTTAAATCATTAAAATATAATATTGGTTTTGGAGGATTCATTAAGGATTTATAAAATTTATTAAATAACATAAAAACACAAAATTTTAATGGGAAAAAATAATTTTGGTTATTTATTACATCACTTTTGGGCTTTTAGTATTTCATAATACATACCATATAATTATATGATATTTAATATTTACCCAAAAATTCAACTATCTTACAAAATTCTAAAAAATTAACCATTGGATAATTTTTACATGATGATTTAAAAAATAATATTATTTATTAAAATTAATTTTATAAATATGATAATTTTAAATTTTAAATAAAAAATCCTCATTTATTGAAAAATACATGTATATTCATAGAAGAGTTATTTAACCCTTATAAAAATTAAATTTAACATCATAGAATTATATATTCATTTATATTTGATAAATATAATTTGCTAATATTATTTTAATAAAATATAAATTATTTGAAAAAAAAATTAATTCATCAAAATGAGTGTCTTGATTGAAACTATACATTTCCCAAAAAAAAATGTGTGTTTCATTGTGTCAAAATCTAATTTTTATCAACATGTTATTTAATAATTTTAAAAGTAATATTAAAAAGGGGTAAATAAAATCATTATTTTATTAAAAAGAAAAATATACAAATTCTTACTTTTAGGATTTATATACATATCCATTTATTACACCAACAAATTTCATAAGGTTAAGGTGTGCGATGGTGAGATTTTCATTGGGTCATTCAGTAAACATGGTATGGTCCATGATCACAGCAAGATTGAACTTCGATAGTAAATAGTTTCACTCTTACTTTAGTTGTTAGATCTTGGATTGGTCTTAATCAATGAAAAATCACAATTTTGTTATCTCCCTTGGAAGTTATGATAAATGGGAAGCATAGGGTACGAACCAACTAGTCGAGAAAATCCTTTCCTTTGTCTATGTCAAATGGAATTTATCATAACCATTACATTACTAATCATAACGGTCATTTTACAATGTCTATAATATTAGTGGTTATGATTTATAAAATTTATTTAAATTTGAAAGGATATAAACTATAGTGGTCCCAAATAACCAAAGTAGTACATGTGTTTTCTATAACTTCATTACATGATAATACATTTATTTATTCAAAAATGGAAGTTATTTTTAACATATTGGGTCATTTCCTTATTCTCCCTTACAAGAATTCACCATTGAAGTTTTCATATCATGCACCAAAATAGATTAGGGTACTATTGTTTCATCACTTATTCCCACCAGAACACTTAAATATCTTTATCATCTAATCCTCATATAAAAGATCATTCTCCAATGGTTCCACATATGGATATAGTACATGTGATAGGTCTGGTATGTACTTACTCAATAGACATACATGAAATTCATCATGTACCTAATAAAGGTTATGTGGGAGTGGTAGTAAATAGGAAAACACTCTAATGAAATCAAGGATCTCAAAGGGGATGATGTATCGTGGACTAAGTTTTCCATTTTTTACCAAACCTCATGAATTTCTTCCACAAATATATACAGAGGGACACTTTATCTAGAACCTAAAACTCTAGGTCTTATCAAGTACTATCTATATATATTTTCTTTCAACTTTTATTTTTATTTTATATGAAATAGAATTGTTGGAACCTTCTCTATAATTTATTAGATAACATTGGGTCCCATCATCTTCCACTCTCTAACATCATCCCTACATGTCAGTGTATAAACCCTCTTTCCATATAGAGCCTCATAAGGTTCCATTTTAATGTTAGAATTTAAAATATTGTTATATTATAACTCCATTAGGGGAAGGTGTTAGGCTCAATATTCTAGGAATTCTATTGACATATATCTCAGTATATCCTCAATATTTTTAATGGTCCTTTCTAAGGGTGATAAGCAGTGTTAAAGATCAATTACGTATCTAATGTTTGATAAAGGATTCAATATAACTGACAGATAAACCTTGGATCTTGATTAGATATAAAAGAGAGTGGAAATTCATGCAGTATTACCACTTTACTTATGTATCTCATGGTGAGTTAGTTGACAGAAAAATCTCCCTTGATAGCTATGATATGTTTTGACTTTGTATGGTGATCGACTACCGCCCATATAATGTTATTTACTTTAGGAATCCTAGGTAATCCTATTATGAAATACATTGTTATATTCTCCCATTTCCATACTTCTATAGGAAATGGTTGCATCCCAACTTTAGAGTTTAGACGTTCTTCCTGGCCTTTTTGGAATACAAAGCATCGAGATACAAACTCCACAATCTCCTCTTCATATTATCCCACCATATTTTACATAATAAATCTATATATATTAGTACTTTTTGTGTGAATGAATAAGGATGTTCTATTTAAATCATCTAGTATTTCCCTCTTCATCCCTAGTTTTGATGGGAAACATATCTGAGTCCCAGACCTTATAAATCCATCTTTAGAAAAGTTGAACTCTAGAATATTTACTAAATTATTCTATAGAAACACATCATCTTTATAGGAATCCTTGACCCATCCAATAATATTTGTTTGAGAAGTTATTTGAGAAAGGTAATATAAATATCCTTTTATTATTCTTGTGTTTATCCTATTCATGTCCAAGAATATTGGATCCCTTACAATCCTCATCACGGATAGGGTTGCAGGATACTTTCTACATAAAGAATCTACCACTATGTTCACCTTCCTAGGATGGTTACAGATTGAAAAATCATAATCCTTTTTCATATATAAAAACATTCATTAGTTCATATTAAGCTCCATTTTGTTGATAAATACTTGATTCTTTAATGATCCATATATATGTCACAACTTTATATATAGAGATAATGTCTCCAAATATTAAATTTTAAGATCACTGATACAAATTCTAGATTATTAATTTGGAAGTTTTTCTAAGTCTTCTTTAATGGTTGGAGGAATAGGTTATCAATTTTTCATCTTTCATGAGTACAAAACCCAAACACGTTTTGGATACATCTCTATAGAAAACATAACCTTCCCCATTGGTGGATAATGTAAGAATAGTTTCAATTATTATCCTCTTATTCTTCTCTTTAATGATTTAATTTCATTCATCCATCTATAAAAACATGACTCCCTTCCAAGTAAGCTTATTTAGTGGGATTTAAAATCTTGATAAGTTTCTCAAAAATTTACTATAGTTCTCAACTATTCCAAGGAAACTAAAAATTATGATCAATTATTTGGTTTTGGGCCTTCTTTTAATTTATTTAGTGTTTATGGGATCCACAAACATCCCTTTACAGTTGATAACATTCTCTAGTAATTTTTCATTCTCTATCGATTACTCACATTTACTATACTTTGAAAGTAATGTTTTCTTTCAAAAAGTATTCAATAATGAATTTAAATTATTCTAATATTTCTTATTTTTTTTGGAGTAGATAATAATATAATCTATGAAAACTACAACAATTTTTTTTGAGGTAATCCCTAATGTACTTATTCATTAAATCTGTAAATATTTCATGATACTTTTTGAGTCCAAATGACATCACTATAAACTCATAGTGCTCATACCTTGTACGAAAAGAAGTCTTGGGGATGTCCTCCTTGACATTTAGTTGATAATATCTCTACTCAAGATCCACTATAGAGAAATATTTGTCTCCATGTATCTAATTAATCATGTCATCAATATGTGGCAGAGGATACTTTTTCTTTATCATGATCTTGTTGATATCTTGTTAACTAATGCATAGGAACATTCACACATTCTACCTCTTAACAAAGAGGATAGGTGCACTGTAAATTGAAGCAGTTTGGTGTAAAAACCCCTTATCTATATTCTAATATAATTGTTTCATAAACTCCCAATGTTAAAAAATTTCTAGCCTATATATAGTCTTGGGTATTGGAAAAGTTTTATGTATAATTTTGACTAATAACTCAACATCCCTACTATGATTAAGACCAAAAAAATATTTAGGAAATACTTTAGTAAATTCCCTTACAACGAGAATATCATCAAGGGTGATATTTTATCAAGTATTAGTCATTTGAGATATATATTATTTATTGTAATACAATAATATCCATTCTTGAGATGATGATACCAATGCAGATTCATCCTCTTTTATGAACTTATATTTAATAATAGGGTGACTTGTGATATGGAGGGTGATTTCCTTCACTGGTAACTTTATGTTGGATATATATAAAGAAATCCATTCCATGTCTAGAATAAAATTTAATTATACTAAGGAGGGGTTTCATAAGTTATTTTGGGAAATTAATCCCATGAATTTGGATAAGGTATGATTTATATTCTTGGTATGAAATAATTGACCATTTTTTGTCTTCATCGATAACTGGACTTCCATGTTTTGAGGTGTTATTTGAATATTTATACTAAACATTCACAATATGAAAGAATTTATAGAACCATAGTCAAATAGGATGTTAAAGGTTAAAGGATGGATGATAAGAAAGTCTTTCACTATTTGATTCTGGTTCTAATCAATTATATCATCCAAAAAAGACTTTGATATTAGGATTTTAATACCAAAAAAAACATAAAATGGAAATGTGAGAATTTATTGGAAAACTCATAAATGACATATATTACTTAACCTATGAATTTATAGGTTTTATTATATGTTATATATGATCTATTTATTAACATAAAATATTGTTGGCATTTTTGTTCCCTTAATAATGGTTCATAAGGAGCTTGTGAAGTTACCAAAGAATATACCCTAGGATTGTTAAACCATGTGTGTAGTAAGGCTTATTTTCATGCACCAAGTGATGATCGAGTCCATATCAATGGATCTTTTCAGTGTCATAACCCCATGGAACAACTATTCCATATCCAAATCAACTTGTAGTATCTACACGGGGATATATTTTCTTAGAGACCACTTACTCTATACTTCTCCAAAATTTAGAGACGTATTCATACTTTTAGTATTATCCCTAAGTCTTTCACTATATATTTATAATCCTAATCCCCAAAAATAACTACTCTTTGCCTCTAATACCAACTATGAAAACCCATATATTATTCCACCTTAATTCATGATATATTACAAAGATAAAATTAATAAAAACTATAAGATCATGATGCCAATTTTATTTGATAAATTAGTTATACATAACATTAACATGAATCATGTGTATAATATTATTATTTAAAAATAGTAAAGCATTCCCTTATATTACTTGGATCTCCTAAAATTGCATGGGATAACCTGGGGGAAAACAGAAGAAAGGGCTGATCTATAAAGACTAGTCATGGAATAAAAAATAATAGAATAAGGTAATTAATTACATGTGATCCAAGAGGTATACCAAGGTAATATAATATGGGTGAGAATCATAATCCTGAAAAATGAGGCATGATATAACATGATAACATAAAGGTGACATTGGAATGTGGAAACAATATAAAACTTGGAAGAATAAATATAAGTCAATGATAACTACTAAGACAACATGAAATAGTTTGATTATGATAACCTATTGTGTACCATACATGGAATATCATGATATAAAAACATTACCCAATGCATTGGAGGGCTCTATAATTATGGTTTCAACCATCACTTTCATATCACGTACATGCATAAGTGTGTGCCCTGTAGATCATAAAACATAATGATGTATTTAAAAATATTTAACCCCGTGATTAAGAACTGAGGTTTAAATACATGTAAATAAAAAATAAATGAAGGATAGGTGAAACTAGGTGAATTCACATGAGTAGAAAAGGAAAAGGGCATTAACTACACAAATGATTGGCATAGAAAATCAAAGGATAATTTCAATGGAAAAATGAGTGTATATAAAAGTTTATAAAATAAGTAATTAGAGAAAAAGGGGTCTATAGTTACTTGGAAGTCATAATGATAGTAATAGGGATGTGAAAAAACCACTTCCAACTTGAATATTTTGAAATGAAAAGGCATGACATAAGGAATGTTCTCGAATAATGTGTAGAGGAACCCTCACTATGAGTGGGTGGTTCTTAAATCTTGGGAGGAACTTTTTAAGAGTTTAGGGGAACCTTGGGATTTATATAGAGATACAAGTGTAGAGTAACATCATGATCCAATATTTTTTAGTGAACATTAATGGGTGTTGGGAGGTTTTATATACCAAAAGAGAGGAGAATATTTTCTTAATTTCCAAACATAGGTTTTGGACTCTATATGATAAAGTAATCAAGACCACAAACCATCCCATGTATTTTACATATGTTATAGACCAAATAGGAGTTATTTTAATTATTTTATAATTTTATTAACCGAAAACATCAAAATAATTCCCTTGGTGATGTGGAAGTGAGTCATGTTTATAAATAATGGATTTTAAAAACATAAAATATAATACTAGTTTTAGAGGATTCATTAAGGATTTATAAAATTAATCAAATAACATATAAAACGCAACATTTTAAATTAGAAACATAGTTTTGGTCTTGGATAATTTTTATATAATTTACTATAACACTTTTGGATTTTATGATGTCATAATATGTACCATATAATTATAGTGTAGTTAATTTTTAACCAAAAAAATTGAATGTCACTAAAAAATTATGAAAAAATTACCATTAGATAATTTTGAGATGATAATTTAAAAAATCATATTTATTTTATCAAAATAATTCTCTAAATATGATAATTTACACTTTTATATAAATAATACCAATTTATTTAAAACTTTTTTCTTTTTTGACAATAATAGTTTGTGACCCTTATAAAAATTACATTTGACTTCACAAAATTATACTATCATTTATATTTAATAACTTTTATTTAATAATTATAATTTCTTAAAATGTAATTTATTTAAATATTATATAATTCTTGGAAAATAGTGTCTTGATTGGAACCATATATTTCCCAAAATTACAATTTGTGTTTCATCTTTCAAAATTTAATTTTTATCAAACTCAATATTAATCATTTAAAAAGTGATATTAAAAAGAGATAAATATAATTGTTATTATATTAAATAGAAAAATATAAAAATTCATACTATTAGGTTCTAGATATATATACCATTATAATACTAGTGAATTACCTATTGGTTAGGTGAGTGAGGGTGAGATTTTCCTGGGGTGGTTCAGCTAATGTGGTTTGGGATTAGATCATGATGAGCTTGAAATTATCCAATAAATGGTTGTTATCATAATTAAATTTTTGAATATCAGATTGGAAATTGTTAAGGGAAAATACTAGTGATACTATCTCCCTAAGAATCTATAATAAATGGGCTATATAGGGTATGATCCTACTAGACAAGGACATTGATTCCTTTTCAGTGTTAAATAGACTTTATCATATTCCTAGATATATTAGTATTAACGGTAACTATACAATTCATATATTATAAATTGTTATTATACTTAATGGTATTTTAAATCCAAAAAGATATAACTTATAGTAGTCCAAAATAACCAAATCAGTGCATGTGTTTTCTATAACTACATTACTTGATAATGAATTTATTCATTCAAAAATAGAATTTCATTTATAAATGTTTATGTCATTACATGTTTGGTTATAATGATCTACCTGATGGGTAGACATTCCTCTATCTGGTATCCATATCTAGTGAAATATTATATCTGATACTCAACTATCCAATTACTCATTCTCAATTCAATACATCATTCTAGACTCACTTTCTTTAGTCTAGTACAAATCCATACAATCATCCATCTGATAAAATTATGTATCTTTGTCCAATGACCATCCATCTGATGAAATTTTGACTATTCCTCCTAAATTTAAAAACCCATCCTAATTTCATCATTAATAAATGCCTTATTTGACTAATTCACTTTCTACTGCACTGATCGGTAGAACCGTATGAATTTTCCAACCAATAGAACCCATGATTTATATCATACTTCCAAAAACATTTTCTTATAGGAGCGTATTAATATTTCTCTAGTTTAGGACATCATAATACTCTTTTAGATGTCATCATGTAACTTTTTCCTATCATTTCACATGTTTATATAATCAAATTTTTTGAATAGTTCATCCGATTAATGTTCGTCTGAAGGTTCTTTATCTAATGGGTCTTCATTCGATGGAATAGATCTGATATCCTTCCTTTAGTAGAACATTCAAGGACTTTTTAACCTTTAACTTTATTATTCTTGTAACAAAAAACATTTCCATTTGTAAAATAATACAAATTTATATCTAGAAACTTTGTCTACCTCTATCTGGGAATCTTCATCTGCCATTATTTTTTTCACTCAATCAATTAATGTTTTATAACATTGTTTCAAATTCAAAAGACTTCTTTCATATAAAAGTTTCTCTATCTTATTATAATATCCCAAATTCATCTAGTAACTTGTTATTTTTCCTCTATCCAGTATCATCTATCTGGTTATCAATTTATGGTGATATCAACTATGTTTCTTCTGGTATCTTTGTTTAGTTTCTTCAGTCATTGTACTTTTTTTACCTTTTCACATTAGTCATACTACCATTACATATATTTTGTGTTACCATTATAAATTTAATTAAAAAAATTAGTCACCTTTATATAGACTTGTAAATTTCTCCAGTACCCTTACAGAGATGATAAAAGACCTTTTCACAGCCTCTATCTATTTCTCATATGTCTAGATCCTTTAGTACTCTAAGATTTTTTTATCTCGTGATCTATATCTGGTACTTAAAATATCATATTGTATTCCCATTCAAATTATAACTTCTTCACTTTTATAAACTTCTTCATTTGATCACCTTCTATTTGATGAACTATATATGGTGGTTTTGATCCCCCCTTTGAAAAAAATCTCAGATCATAAGATTTTTCATGATGTTGGAAACTTTGAATAATGGATTAATATCATATAAATTTGTGAAAATGTTTCTTAACAAATTTACATAAACTTTCCAAAAACCTCTATTGTATTATTATGAATTTTTCCTAACCCTCAAAAGGAAAAATTTCATAAAAAATTATCATCATCATATGAAAACTTTTTTATCTTCTATAAATAATGTCTTCTAAGCATCACTAACTATCTTCTTTAAGTAGAATTATTCAATATTATTCTATAATATAACTAAAATCCGTATCTCCTAATGTCATGGATAGTTTTTAGTGGTAGTAAAAAACCATCCTTAGGAACCTTTACTTCTGGAATATTTGCCTTTAACATCCCTATTGACTTTACAACATACTATTGAAATCATATACAATATATGTTACAAAAAACATCCCAAAGGATATTAAATCTCCCCATTTGAGTTTTTTTCAAAACCATAACCTTTTAAAATTCAATGAGAAAATTTTCCCCCTTAGTTAAAAATAATTCAAAGGATACTTATTATTATATAGAAAGAAGTGAGAGGCCATTTTTTCATCCCCTGATGATTTGAATTGTTGAATCTTCCTTGGTCCTAATTTTTAATGGGGGAGTATCATTCTTCAAATATTTTATTCCTCCCTTATTTTAATCTATATAAATGGCTCTAAAATTCTTATTATAAGGAAAGGACCACTTTTCTTAAATCAATAATCATAAAATCAAAAAAAAAAATCAAGTATGTGTGGGCCATGCTTAGTCTAAAAAATAAGAGTGATTAACTCTTATATTAAATCCTCACATTATTTTTTTTCCAAGTGATTATATCATTAAAAAAATTATTTCATTATTAAATTCATCAAATTTTTCATAAAACAAATTTTCAATAATATATATTAACAAAAATATCAAAAAAAAAATCAAGCATAATCATTAGTAGGTTTTCCTATCCCTTTGCAAGATAATGAAAAAAATTCATCAAAAAAAAGATGTTTCCATTTTACATTTGTACTCTAGTTTTTTTATCTAAGTGGTTGTATATGAAATGTACCTCAATGTTGAAAAAATATATTAATATTATAGATATAAAATATCCATTATTAGAACACCTTGTATAACTGGAATAACTTTTTACAATACCTTATAAAGATTCCAGGAAAACCAACTTCATCTTTCTACTTCAAGACTCCCCCTAAAAATCGTCACCTTCAATACCCTATCACATTGTAAACATGTTGAAATAAATTTGGTAATAATGTGGATCTTTATTATATTCCTTATAAAGTGAAATGGTGTTGAGAAATTATTTCCAACTTGAAAGATTTATTTTATTCACTTTTCTTCATGGTTTCACCCTTAATTTTCCAAAGATTGATCTTCATGGGAGACATGGGTTTCTTCTACTCACCTTTTCTTACATTATTATGTGGTGGATTTTTATTAACAACGGATAACATGGATCATTGAGATTTCTTGATTTCTTCAACTTCCATTCACCATACTTATTACAACTATTCTAGTGATAAAACCATACAAACCTTTAGAATATGTTACTTCCTCAATCCAATTCACTGATCAGTAACCAAACAAGAGAGCCACCTGACCATAAGCACACCTCCCTATAAACCAGAGGCTTCTAACTAGTAGTAAGGGTCTATGTTGGTATAGTGGAAGACTATACCCTCATTATCAGTGTGGATCATATTGGTATATTAAATAGATAAATAATGAAATTAGATAATAACATCTAGTTGGATGAAATAAACATACAGAGAAATAATTTTTTGATTGAAATGGTAACATAAATAATAATCTAATCCTTCTTAGTATCATATTCATGAATTATGTCATGATTTAATTAAAAAATAGAAAATATAAAGGGGAACATGGAATTAGGCATACATAGTACATTCAATAGAAAATAAACAAAAATGACAAAAGATATCTTCAATAGCATCAAGATCATATGCCTGATATACTTATACCGTAGTCTATCCTCGAATAGGAATTAAAAATATATATATGGACACTTTACCTTGTCCCTACCTGCATCCATGATGTCTCTCTAGGTACCAATTTCAGACCGAATAAGGTTTGAGTAAAACATAGTGGTCCACCACTAACGGTTTCTAATACTACAAACTATTGAATATTGAATGGAATCATGTTCATGTAGAGTAAACATAAACTAGTAGTATAAAAATACCATTTTGGGTTAAATCTTATAATGGGATTCCTATATAACCAATACCATTTTCATCCTAGGTAAAAATGCCTCTGAGTAAGTGATCATGTGATTGAAATAATAATAATAATAATAATAATAATAATAATAATAATAATATCAATCCCAAGGTGTACCCAAGGCATCCATGACATTATTAGGTTAATACAACTAATATTCGTAACTCATGTAGTCTGTATATTGGGGTATGGGTGTAATTTTGGTATGTACCCTCAGAATTTCAGTCCTAATAACAAAATTATATCAAGCCCTATGAGAAAGTTCTAGGAATACTTGATCTAGACCTAATTGAATCCTAATTATATAATCTGAGGAGGTCTACATCCCTAAGATACCAAGCTAAATCCATATAGATAATCTAAGACATTCTAAATTCAATGAAAAGTAAAATATGAGTCCATGGATAAATATCTAAGAATTCATCAATATAAGACAACAACCGAGTCTAAGAGGGGTGTCAACACTTAGAAAACACAACCATGAATTTAGTGGCAACCTCTAGGTAGCCGAGGAAAAATGAAGGGTGGATCTGGGAATTTTCCAAGGTAATCAATCCTATAACTATATATAATTGGAATAATCATATCCAAGTGAAATATAATCCAATTCACATTTCATCTAACCTCATTTAGTCACGAGAATAATTCATCATTTAACAAGGAACATGTAATACATTTATACTATTTAGATTCCATTTAATGATGGGTATAATTAAAATTTTAATATGGTTCAAGTGATATGGGATTTTTATTCACATTGCATTTAGTTATTTAAACATTTCAATTATTTAAATTTACCCATTTGAATCATAAATGTCAACCTAAACTACCCTTTGAATGTGGTTTATTCATATAGGTATGGAGAAAGTGTCAAATCATAAATTGGTCGCACCCAAAGGGTTGTCACTAGTTAAGTTATAAAACATCTGGAAACGTCAAGGGTCTATATGAGTATCTCATCAAGGTATAT
Organism: Viscum album; assembly: GCA_963277665.1. Lineage (NCBI taxonomy): Eukaryota > Viridiplantae > Streptophyta > Magnoliopsida > Santalales > Viscaceae > Viscum > Viscum album. The sequence goes on along the minus strand of OY728122.1, from coordinate 808,636,702 downwards.
ACATTTTATTAGAATAAAAACATATTTTAAATGTGATTCATGGAAATTATGTCATGTGTCACAATGATGCACTTTATAAACACCATCACGTTTTGGGAAAATTATGAGACCACCTACAAAATATCGGTAGATGACATCTTGTCTGATATCAGCTTCAAATTTGAAGTAAAATGGGAGAAATAAAGGAAATAAACAAATTACCTAAAAATATGAAACATTATCTCACAAGGATTTATAACTTCAAATATAATGATAAATAAAGTAAGGAAGGTATAGGATTTAACGTATTATCGATGATGATCCAATGTTAAAAATGATACATGAATCAGAGTCCTATTGATGGATGAGGCTCGAAGACAAATTTTAGGGAGAAGAGGGGCTCTAATGTTATCCACTTTTATGTAAAAAAGAAAAGGGTGAATGGGGTTTGAGTTTTAAATAAGGGACGGGAAAATCAAAATTTTCCCCCTTTTAAGAGGGCTCACAATTGGCCGAAGCATATTCCAAACATGCACAAGTATTATCCCATAGCACACACCACTTGCATTGTTTTTAGAGGGTTATAAAAACTATATGCACAACGTGTGAATCATTTTTGCAACCAACTTGAACCATTTTTCATGGAAATGTGGCCTCCCTCGCATTTTTTTTTAAAATATGCTCCACGTTTTTATGGACATACAGTAGAGACATACAATTATTGTTAACCATTCACCAATTGTGCACCTCTATCTATGTCTACAAAAAACTAGATCTCTAGGATTTGAAAAAGATCTGAACACTTCTGAACCCTTCCTTAATCTATTAGGCATTTTCATATAGAAATTAATTAAATTATTAAACCAAAACATAAAGGATTATTACCTCTCTATAAATATGGGACTTTGCAACATCAACTCCTTTAAACAACTCATCCCTAATTTTCCCTTCAATGGGTGGTAGGACATCATTAGAGAATAGCTCCATGCACTAACCATATATGTCATCCTCCCTCTCTTTGATTTCATCATGTACATGGTTTTTTTATCATAACACCCATAATAGAGTAAATAACCTACCTTTTAGAGCCTTTAAGCTAAGATTAACAATACATACCAGATATTCCTCAAAATAATCATATCTAATTCCACCTCATTAATCTGGAAAACATGGGGAAAATATAAATATTGATGGTGTTGCTATGAAACATAGAATATATCATGCATGGATAGATTCATATGAGGTAACTACCACCAATAAGATATTGACCTCACTCTCTCCATAATTTCAAAGGGTTCAGTGAACCTAAGGGCCATCTTACCTTATTTTTGGATCTGTTGTTGTCCTAATCTAGGTGAAATGAAAAACAATACCTGATCTTTGACCTCAAACTCTAGAAGCAAACTGTGATGATCGACATAAGACTTACACCTATAATTAGCTATATCAATTCACTTATTAATAATTTTTACCTACTCTAAATTATTTTGACTAATATTAGTTCCTAATAGTGTATAATCTCCTACATCTAACTAGCATAGTGGTGAACCAAAAGGCCTACCATATAGGGCCTTCTAAGGATCAATCTTTATATTCACTTGGATGATATTGTTGTAAGTTAATTCATAAAGGGATATTTGTTTCTCCCAAGAATCTCCAAAATTGAGGACCCATTATTAGAGTTTGTCCTCTAACATCCATATTGTACGCTTTACTATCCTTCGGTATATGGGTGATAGACATTACATAGAATTACTTGTTAACTAAGTGCCTTCAGCAACCCTTTCCCGAACCACAACATGAATTAAGCATCCCTGACAAATAAAATGTATGTAGAACTTCATGAAATCATATGATATACCTAAAATATATCCCCCCAAGTAGTTCCACTAAAAAAAGTTACTCCAACTGGTAAGAAGTAGGTGACCTTTGTTACTTTATAAATTATCACATATACTATGTCACTTATTTAAAGTGATCATGTAAAATCCATTATGAAACCATCTAGATTTCATCCAATTTACACCTAGTAATGGCTAAGGAATATAAAAGTATTTTTGGTCACTGGTGTTTTACCTTCACCTACTCAGAGATAGAACACCTAGTAACAAATATAGTTTTACCCTTCCTCATCCCCGACCACTAGTACTAGAAATGTAATTCATGATACATCTTTGTAATACCAGGATTTACTTCCCAAGAAGAGGTATGATACTCTCACACCAATTCCTCTTAGATTTATATGAGCACCCAGACACATCCATTAATATGCAAGACTACATCCCTATCAACAACCCAATAAGGTAGTGTGTTCTCACCTAAAGCACTCTCCATTACGAGCAGTCCCTCATGATAAAAAATGTACCTCATATTTACTCTATAGATAAGTGGGGAGGTCACTACCAAAGCTATAAGAATAGTCTACTCATTATTATTTTGAATCACTGGACTCTTATCAAAAAACAATTCCATCAATTGTCACTCACTACTAGCCTCCTAAACTAATTATTTCTAATTCTTCATGCATATATCATCATCCACTACATTTCCTTTCCCAATTATATAATCCATATAAACCAAGAATGACTAAAGGTAATCGTCCCATATCCAATCTTTGATATTAAATTCATTTTGTGTGAAGATGTACTTGAGACATTTTATTTTTTGTATAAACTATGAACCGCTCTCCCAGAAGATAATTCCTCAAACATTTCATGGCATGGACAACAATAGAAAGCCCAAGATCATTTTTTGGGTACATTTTCTCATGACATCTTAAATGGTGACACACACACACGATGTCTTGATCCCCTTCCAATAAAACTGATCCTAGACTGATACTTGATGTATTAAAATAAAAAGTCTAGATTTTAATTATATCAGGTAGAATCAGTATCAGTTTTGATTTAAATTGTCCTTTTAACTTTTAAAAATATTTCTTACATTATTAATACCGGAGTAATTTTGCACCATTATTTGTTAAGTCCTTAAGGAGTTTTTTAAGGTGTGGGAAATCTTGGATGAAACACCTATAATATCCATATATCCCTATGATGCTCTAAATATAAAACTAATATTTGGTTAATCCCAAGAAAATACTATTCTCACATTCTCTAGGTCCATCGATACTCCTGATTTGGAGATAATGTGACCCAGAATATAGACTTTATCGACCCAAAATTGGAATTTTGTGAGCTTATCATACAGCTAGTGCCCTCTTAACATACACTAAATGATATCGAGGTGTTTTGAATGTTTTTGTTGAGTATTTAATTTTATTAATATTTTATCCATGAATAATACCATAAATAAATCTTGATATGGGTAGAAAACCCAATTCATCAAATCCATGAAAATCGTCAATGTATTCGTGAGACCGATCAACATGACCAAATACTTTCAAAATTCAAATCTATTATAGAATGTTGTACATGGTATATATAAGGGTATAACATGAACCTGATGATATCATTACCTCAAATAAATCTTGTAGAATACTCCCTATCATTTGAGTAGGTTATAGAGATCATTTATATGAGGTAGAGGTTATAGATTCTTCACAATAATCTGATTCACCTTTCAGTAATCCACTCATAACCTATTTTTCCCATATAATTTCTTGGAAACAATAATGGGTGAACCCCAAGGTGAAATATTGGGTCATATAAAACTTATATATTCCTTTTCCTCAAACTATATTTTAAGTTCTTGAAGTTTAGATTCATCCATCCTGTATAGTGGTATAGACACCAGTGTTGATTTTAGAACCACTTCAATAGTAAACTCTACGTCTCTCTCTATAGGTAGCCCAAAATTATAATTAGGTAATACATCCATGAAATATTCCACTATAGGAAGAAAAAATATAAATCACATTTTTCTAATCATCCATATAGAGAATATAAATTTGGGTTGTTACTCCACCCATCCTATGATGCTTCAGTCTAGCTCAACTTTCTTATACATCCCATTCACCCTATGAATATAATTACCTCCCATGGGTGATGTGAAGGACACCCTCAAAGGATAGAAGTTGATATGTTCACCAAATTATACTAACCATACCATATAGATATTGATTTAGATTTCCATTATATTGATGACAAAATAAATCCATAAGTAATGATAATTCCCAATCTCCCGGGGATGCTACTTTCATAGGCATACACCCTCTAATCATATTACTAGTGATGTGTCAAGGGTCATTACTTTATATAAACACTCAATTACATAACTAAGAATGTCCATAATTTCCATAGATATAAAGGTGTGGTAAGCGCCTATGTTAAATAAAGAATATACAAAAGTCAATGCTACAAAAATCATACCTCAAACTATAGATCACCTAACACCCTACTCCTTAGGCACAGGTTGTACTGCATGAATCTATCTTGATCCATGACCCTGAGCTACACCCTAACTAGCCTGAGTTGGTCCACTATACTAGTGATAAATCTCAAAGGTCTGGATACCCAATCCATGACCACCTCTTAGGATTGAATGATCTATTGTACTGTATCACCCTACCTGATGTGGAGCTATAGATCGTTCTCTAGAAGGTGGAGCTAGTTCAAATCACCTCCCACTTTTCACTAGAGGAATGTTTATATAGATATGTTTAATATAAACTATTCATCCATAATATCATCACTAAATTTGGTCTTTGGTACACTAGGGATTCATATTCCATATCCTCTTACACTAGTGAAATTCCATGCTACTACTAGTGCAGACACTCTGGATACCACTTCCCTGATGAGAAGGCTCTATGAGACACATTCTACCACTATATGAACTGCTTACCTACCTAATAACTGAACCTCTATGTCCCACACCTTCATCTTCCCATGGTTTTCTCTTAGTTATGAGGGAATGATTGACTATACCAAAAATAATTGTTAGATGGAAAATTTTTACATGTGATCAGATGCAATACATGATCCTATCCTCAAATTTTATATCTCTATGTAAATCATCATCATAGAGAGGAGGAATAAAAAGTTGAAACTCTGTGAAATTAGCATAGGAGTCCAGAGCTGATGACGTTCCATACTTTCGATGAATAAAATCTCTAAATCATCCATCCCTCAACATATTGGTAAAGAAATAATCATAAAATATAGATTTTAAATACCTCAAAAATAGAGCGTGATGCTGATAATCCTAGATAATATCTTCCCACCACCTCTTTCTAGATCCTCTAATCGTGTAAGATGTGATCTTCCCCCACCTCACTAGAGGTGTCACTAAATACTCAAAGAGGGTAAACATAGACCCTATCCATGACTCAGTATCTGGGGGGACCACCTTCCACTAAAAAGGTAGGAGGGTGATATTATCGTAAATATCATGAAAAAGAATACATAGTTAGTGCAAGGAATAGATCTTCCTATATAAACTGTGATAACTATATAAAATAATATCAAAGCTGGGAATCAATACTGAATCTAGGAAAAAGAGGAGGTGCCTCATGTGGAACTTACATAGATATGTTGGGTGGTTTAGGGCCCACCACCTAGGGATCGTGGTCGATGCCACATTCATAGATTATGACTCAAGGACTTCATGGTGTACTATTTATACAATTCCAAACATATTCCTGAAAATAATATTTGATATTAGAATGATTACCTAATAAGGAATATAGAAGGTACAAGGAAATCTGGTATATGGGACAACACTCGTATTTTATCTTCTAAAGTTAGGTCCAAGTTATATTAAAGGACAAAATATTCATGAGAAACACTCCTAATACCCACTACTAAGGTCAGTTCTGGGTCAAGGCCTTATATATCAGATGAGAATTTTTGGTATATGGTGTGTCAACTAGAAGTTGTGTAGGAAGACACCCTTTAATTTCAAATTGACATACCCATTTAATGGAAACAATTTCATTTAATAATTTTTATTAAACATTTATATATATATTTCATGGTCTAATTAGATTATTTAGAATATCCATGTTATAATTTCCCATGATTTATGAGTTTAAATTGGCATTTCATGTAACCAAAACCAATTCAATACGTTTCATCTAGTTTCAGAACATAAAATTATAGGAAAAAGTTTCAATTTTATAGGTCACCACTCTTAATTTATAAAGTCCCATACACTTCATAACTTTCAATTGCAATCCATTTAATTGAATCCATTAATGTTCTAGCCCATGAAACTAATGGATCACGGCTCAAACATGTCATAATTAGTCGGTTGAGGTTCCACCAACAAGATATATAGGAAAACCCATTTAGTTTTATGTATACATGATAATTAACCAATTATTTATCATTTTCCTACATGAAACGTTATAAAAATTCCAACATAGTTATCAAAGAACTACAACATGCTATAGACAGTAAATATAGTATAATACACATGGAATGGAATATGCATGATAGGGGAATTCTTAGGTGCCTAATATAGTCCATGAGATAATACCTTTCTTCCATACCAACTAGGGAAAAATAAAATCCATAGTAATAGCAATAACTCTAAAACTCATGTGTTTCAATCAATGGTAAAATTATAACAACTATAATAGGAAAAAACCAAAACATTAAGTCCCATCCCTAGAAAATTTTCTTTTTCAATATATGTAGGATAGAAACTCCTAGAAATATCATTATTAACAAATATCAATACACTCCCATTCTCTCATATACCAACCCAAATTACTAATAAAAGGGTGAAATAAGGATCTGATACCAGTTGTAATGTCCCGGGTCCCTAATCTAAAACTGAACCTGAGAGCCTCTTGGACTCAATCGAACCACTCCATACTTTAAAGGATACCAACTAATAGTTGGGGTATAAGGTGGAATGGTGGGGAGACAATAACCTCATCATCATAGTGGAGTATAATGGTATAATAAATTGATCAATAATGGAAAATAATAATAACATGTAGTGGAAATAAATAAACATCCAAAGAAATAAGCCACTGATGGAAATAGTAGCATAAACATTAATTAGATCCTTATAAGTATCATATAAAAAATAATGCCATGATTCCCTAAAAAATAAGGGAATACAAAGGGGTACATGGAAGAAGTCATACATACTACATTCTATAAAAAAAGAACCAAATAGAAAAAAATCTACCTCCAAAAGCTTCGGGATCCCATGCTTAGTCATCTTCTCCGATACACCATCCTAGAACTGAAGTCAAATATCTATATATTAGTTCTTCTCTTTATCCCTATCTACATCCACGATATATTTATGGGTACCAATTATTTTCCTGAACATGGTGTGAGTAAAACTCAGTATTCCACCACAAATGGCTTTAAATACTATCTATTTAGTGAATATAGAATTCAACTACGTAAAGGTTTAATAAACATAAAACAATAGTATATCAAAACTATATTGGGTTCAGTCTTCTCATTTGATACTTGTGTAACAAATACTTGATTTTTAATAGGTTTTAATCTCTGAGTAAGTGACCTTGTGATAGTAACAATAATAATGATACAGGACCCAAGGTATAACTAAGGCATCTATGACCTTAGAAGGTTAAGCCAACTAATGGAAGTAACTCATATAGTCAGACTATAGTGGTATTTTTGTAATTTTGAGATGTAACCTCAACGTTGGACTACTAATAATAAAATGTTTCCAAGACCAAGGAACAAGTCATGGGTAGAATCAAGATAGACTTGATTGGTGCCTAAGGAGATAATATGATGTAGTCCTCATCCTTAAGACTTCAACTAGAATCCAAGAAGATAGTCCAAGGAATTCTAAATCTAGAGAAAAGTAAAAAAAATATTCTAAGGATCTATTTTTAGGGATTTATCAATTTAATACAAGGAATGAGTCTAATAGGGGTATAAATTCTTTTAAAATTCAACCATTAATTGGATGTAAACCTCTAGTTATTCAAGGAAAACCCTAGGGGGAATCCATGAATCCAAGACATTACCAAGGAATACCATATTGTAACTATATATAATGATCTTAATAAGGGAAAAGTGAATTATAATACATTTCACATTTCATCTATACTCATTTATTCATGATCATAATTCATCATTTAACAAGTACCATGTATAACATTTGTACCATTTACATTACATTTATTCCTATTTATTGATTATCATTATTCGCAATTTAATATGATTCAATTGACATGGTATTTCAATTCACATTCCATTCATTTATTTAAACATTTAAATTATTTTAATTTACCCAATTGAAAAATAAATTTCAATAAAATCCCACCTTAGTAAGTGGTTTTGTAACATAGTCATTGAGAAAGTGTTAAATTATAAGGTGAACACACCCAAAGGGGTGGCACTAGTCGAGGTATACAACCTCCAACAAAGTCATGGTTCTATAACAGTATCTAAACAAGGTAAAAAAATTACTAGAATAAAAAAATTAGAGGTGATGCACTGAAAGTATGGAATTTAGAAAAATAGGGAACTCAATAAACATCATAAATTATAGAGACAATCATGAGACTACATGCCTTATACTACTAAATGAATCCCCATCCAATATCTTTTTCAGATTCAATGTAGAATGGAAGAAATTGGGGAATTAAACAAATTCCTTGAAAATAGGGAAAATTAGAACACTTGTATTTAGAATTTAAAATGGAAAGATAAATGAACAAATTAGTGAATATGATTGAAGGTATTATTGAAGGTGATCCAATGTGACAAATGGAACTTGAATTGGGGTCTAATTTATGGAGGTGGTCTAAATCCTAGGTTGACGGAGAAGAGGGGCTCATATGATAGTCGCTACTATGTAAAAATAAAAGTTATTAGAGGCATTGAGTTTTAAATATGGGAGGTTAAAAATTTGTATTTCACCCTTTTTTAAGAGTCTATGTGGTTTGGTCACATAGTTATCCAATCCCTACACTAGAAATGAGCCAATACCATCTCATGGAACACACCATTAGCATAGTTTGTGCATGGTTAGACAAAATGTGCAAATACTATGTGAAATACCTATATAACTGACCTGAACCATTTATCATGTCTATGTGGTCCCCCTTTCATGGTTTTTCAAAATCATTCTCCTCCTTCTTGGCACTTCATGTTTGAACAACATGATTACTACTAACCATGTGCTAAACTTTCACCGCTATTTTTTTAAAAACTAGAGCTCTTGGCTCCGATAAAGCATTGGATTATCCTGAACCTAATTTAAATTCTTATGCACTTTTATATAGATAAAAATAATTTTTTAAACAGAAACTTAAAGGATTTTTACCTATCTAAAAAAATGGGATGTTATAAAATATATTCAATTTTCTTCTTGTGCTCAACATTCCATACAACACCAGATTTTATTTAACAAAACTATCCATTTTGATTTATAAAATTCTACTATCCTTAAAAAATTATCCTGAAATTTACAAGAGTGAGGCCATAAAAATTATATCTTTCACATAGTTTCTTAAATTCTGTAATTTTACTCTTTAGATATGACTTCCAATGAATTTCAAATTCTTCAGGGGAGATATATACCACTATTCCAATCTTCTTGCTTCATTATCATATTGATTGACTTTTTGGCTTAAAATTCCTTAACTAAAATTGAATTTTCAATGTATGTTTACAATTATCCATGAAGTGTACTTTTTTCCACATATGTATTAATTTTCATGGATATGAAAAATTATGAATCCTTCTTCATGGGTGTAAGATTCTTCTTTACTTTCTTTTTTTACACCCTAAGATAGACTTATAGTCTATCTTTATTACTTTTTATTTCATATTTAGTGTCTTATTTCAATTAGTAGTACCCATATTGTAGTTGGTAGAAACAAACCAGTATTTTTCTTTATCGTGGCTATTTCTTCCACAACTCTCCCAAAAATATTTAAGATATCCAAATATTTTGGATGTCTGTAGATCATTATTTTTCTGAATGTTGGATAAAAAAAGATATGTTTCTTTTCTACATCAAATTTCTCCCCCAAAATTTTGTATTTATATTTTCTTAATACCATTACAAATTTTACAATAATTAATATCCTTGTTTCCAAAATTTCCACCAAACCAATAGTAACCAATGAACCTTTCCTTCATTCATTGTGTTATATTTCAATTAGTGAAAAATTTATTCCTTAGGAAATATCTGGGAGATCTCTTTCACTTTCCTCTTATAAAATCCACCTTCTTATAGGGTGTTGGATTATTCACATCCTTTTCCCACTTTTGTCTGAAATTAAAACCAATACAAATATTACAATAGTTCATTTTTAACATATTTTATATAGTGTTGGGTTACTTTTTTCTTTATATCATTATAAAATGATACTTTTGATTCTTTCACGTTATTATTTTCATTGGAGATTATTCATGGAAGAATTATTTTTCATGGAAACATTGGAATAGATTATTATCTCATTATTATGTTAATATTTAACTTGAGCTGATTCCATTGTTCTCAATCTCACCGCATTTTCAATACACATTACATTAAAAGTGTTATTTTATTTTCATGACTCCCCACTTTATTTTAGAATACAACTTAATTATTTTGTGTCATCCCTTCATATACCCTAATTATCAATTTCAAGGAAATATAAAGTTTCTTTAACCAGTTTTCTTTGATCTCTAGTTGAAAATTCTTAACCAAGACAATTTCTTTGTAAGTATATTTGAGTGCATGGATATTTTATTTAAAAAAATTTTAGGAAACATTATCCACACAAACTCTTTAGTAAATATTCTTCCATAAGGATGGAATTTTATTCATTGAAGACTAATAAACATTCCTTAAGATATTTTATTTTTTATTTTTATTTACAAACTTCTTCTGTCCATACAAAATTATCATGAAATTTACATGAGTGTGGATGGAAAAATTATATCTCTCTCATAGTTTCTTAACATCTATAATTTTACACTTTAGAGATGAATTTCGATGAATTTCAAATTATTCATCTGATATATATAACACCATTCTAATCTGATTATTTATTTCTTGGATTTATTGAATTTTTTTCTTAAAATTCCTTATGTAAAATTGAATGTTCATGGTAAGTTTACAGTTATCCACGAAGTGGAATTTTTTCAACATTAGTATCATTTTTCAGGGTTATGAAATATTATGAATCCTTCTCCATGGGTGTAAGATTCTTCTTTGCTTCATTTTTTTACACCCTAAGGTGGAATTATAGTCTATCTTTTTTATTTTTTATTTTAGATTTAGTGGCCTCATTGCATTATTAGTACCTATGTTGTTCTTGGTAGAAACAAAACAGTATTTTTTCTTTATCATGGATATAGTAATATTTCAAGATCTTATATTGTTCCATATTTAACATTCAATTAAAATTTATTTTCTACAACAAAACTTCCTATCACGTGGTATCTCTATCTAAGAACTTCCTCAACAATGATATTCTCACAAAAACATCTATACATAATTTCATTCACAAGGTGCTACTTTTATTGAGAAACCAGAGAATATTATTCCTTTACTTAAATAAGTTTATAGAGAGATGAACATTCATGGATCCTCTCTCCTAGTGTGTACTCTGAGTCATAGAGTTTTAATTTCAAATGTGATATTTCCTCCTTTTATCTCCTGATATGTGAAAGTACATATGTAGTAACATTAATAGGAATATTTTTCAGGTGGGCTTTGATTTTAAAAAATAAATATTATACTATCATTACTAGGTTATATATTGAGTATGATTATTTTAGAAGATTAATTTTCTCATATTCACAACAGTTGTTATCAGACACTATAACTTCAGGTGGATATTGATCTTCCTTCCAACGATTTTAAGGAAAAACTACATTACTTTTTAGCTTCTTTCTTATTTTTATTTTTTATGGTTTTGGATGAAACCTATATGTTGGTATAATCAGAAATAAATTATGTATTCTTCAACTCTAGATGAACTTTATTAAACTCCATAGGAAAAATTTCTTCAACTTCTAAAAAGATTCAATTCATATGAAATAGAAAAATACAACAAGGAAAAGGGATTACAGATCCAATATAGAAGGAACCTTGATATTACACCAATTGATGTTCCCTAAGTGGACCATGTAGTCACCCTAAGAGGGGTGGGGTGAATCAAAGGTGACTAAATTTTGTCGATTATATTCAATATAAAATATTTATTACCTTAAGTTTTCAAACATCTATTATCTATTAATATGTATATATCATTGGAAAACTCTTCCCTACTATTTTAACCTTATTCTGTATAGATGATATACATACAGAAATCAATAAGAATTTTTTAAAGGTTCCAGAATAGTGTGAAAACCTATATTTTTTCCATGGAATATCTTATTAGTTCATTGATTCTTCACCTGATAATATTTTCATCAATTACAATTAAGGGGTATTTATTTTTCATCCCACTGTTGATATATCTCCAAAAAATATCTATCTATCTCCTAATAAGATTTTATAATTGAGATAACTCCCATGAGATTCCTTATATTTACTGATATGGATGATTATATTCACTAACTTAAGTTAAATTTTTCTTATTTTTTGATCCAAAAAAAGAAAAAAATGTATGAATATCCCTAAAAATTTTATCCAGAAATGTTTTTTTGGTGACTCTGTTTAGTGCACATATGCCTTCCTTTAGCATGGTCAATCTAATACACCTAACCTTATATTCAGATTACCTTCTTCTGATGTGACACTAAACTTAACACCTTAATATTATGCACATCAACTTTTATCAGGAATTCCTCGATCCATTGTGCCTTAACACATTACACCTATAATTGGTGCTCTATCTAATGCACAACACCATGTTCCTATATCTGATGAACCTGATCATAAAACTATTTTTTGTATCTGTTATAGGAAAATATATACTTTTTATATCTCTTTATAATTTAGTCCAACACCTTTTCTTCAACTATATTTTAATATTTTTTAGTAACTCTTACTACTTTGAAATCTTTATCATTTCACCTCTCTGCATATGTGAATAGTGTTCTTACACATTATCCAATATTGGTGCACCACCATTTTATATGTTTACTCAAATATTAATGGAAAATAACTAAATTTCATTTTCCTACTCATATAAATTCAACTGGATGATTCTAAATCATTCTAGAGTCTTTACGAAGCTTTATGCAGACTCCTGCATTTGAACCCTTCTTCAATCTTCTTTAACCTCATTATTAAGGAACATCTACAAAATTCCTTATCTCATATAGATAGAAAATTTTTATATATTAGATCAATATTATAATTTTAATGGTATTTAACAATTTATGTAAATAATCTCATAAACTATGTCTGAAAAAAAATCTAATGAATTTATCAAGATTTACTATGTTCAGTTTTGTTTCTCAATCTAGTGCATGATGAATTTCTCTGTATAGGGATTTGCCTTTCTACTACCTTATTTAACTGATTTCTTGAGTATAGAGAATTAATATCTTCATATACCTTCTCAATACAAATAATTCATAAATTTTTGAATGATTAAATTTAGTTCAATCCTTCATATGATAGATTTTTATATGTTTAATCACCATGATCTGTCTGATGGGTTGAAATTCCTTATTTTCCTTCCTGTCTGATGAAATTATTTTCCCAATACTCATCCATTCGATTAATCAATATCAATTCTAGACTTTATAAATGAATCACATTATTCAGGCTTGTACAAATTTATAAAATTTTCCTTCTTATGAAATCATGTATCATTGCCTGATGCTTGTTTATTCAATGAAATTTTGACCATTCATCCTCACTTGGAAAAATCTTCTAGGTAAATTCTTTGATAAATGCCTTCTTTTTCTGATTCACTTTTTACTGCATAGATCAATAGGAAATTGTGAAGTGTCCAAATGATAGAACCAAGGAATAATATTGTTCTTCATTCAACTTATTCTCCCAGGAGCATATTCATATTTCATTATTCAATGACATCTAAATACTCTATCTGATGTCATCATAGAACATTTTCCTATCATTTAACATATTTGTTTGCTTATATTTTTGAAATAGTTCATCTAATGAATGTTCAACTAGTGGATGTTCGTCCAATATAAATTCATTATATGGACTCAATATGATGGTCCTCCTTTAGAAGTGTATTCCAGGAATTTTTAATTTTGAACATCATACATACTATAACGAAAACTTTTCACCTAAATAATCATAAAAACTATATATCCATAAACCTTGTCTGCTTCTATCTAGAAAACTTTATCTACCTATTTATGTTGAACTCAATAAAATGATGTTATATAACATATTTTAACTTATGAATACATCTTTAATATCAAATATTCTCTATCGAGTTACAACATCAATACATCATTCGGTAACTTATGATTCTTACATCGGGTCACATAGTTCTATTTATCTCCCCATGGACATCAAACTATTGTATCTCCATCCTCTTTCACCTATTCAGTTAACTCTGTCTGGTGATATCAAATTTTTTTTGTTTTGTATCTCCGTTAGGTTTCTTTATCCACTATAATTCAGTTACCTTTATGCATTAGGAATACTACCATTATGTAGCACTTGTGTTACATTTTCTATGGTAATAAAAAATTAGAGTTACCTTAATGTAGACTTCTCAATTTTTTTATCACCCTTACATAGATGAAGATAGACCATTACACAACCTATATCTGTTACCTATATTCTTGGACTATCTATCACTCTAACATTTCTCTATATGTTGACCTACTTCTTGTACTTCAATTATCAATTTGTATGCCCGCTTAGATTAAAACATTCCCCCTTTAGCCAAATATTCCTCTAATAACCTTCTGTCTTCTAATCTATGTCATGTGGATTCGATATCCCCCTTTGAACATAATCATGAATCATGATATTTTTCATGATGTTGGAAAAATTGAAGAATATCATAGAATCATCTGAAATTGTAGGAGTGTTTCTTAACAAATTTAAGGAAACTTTATAACCTCAAACAACATCTTTTTAGGAATGTTCCCTAACCCTTATGAGGAAAAATTAATAAAAACATTCATAAAATTCATTTGAAAACTTTCTTAGCTGCCATATAGGAAGTTTCCTAAGCTTCTCCAACTGTCTTCTTTTAGCACACTTCTTGAATATTCTTCTATGTTGTAAATTACTTCCTTATCTTGAAATTTCATGGTTATTGTTCAAAAAAACTATCCAACAGAATTTCCTTAGGAACCTTTACCTAATAAACCTTTATATTCAACTTCCTAATTTCCATTACAATAGACTATTGAAAACATATACAATATATGTTACCAAAACATCCCAATGGATCTTCATTTTGAAAAAAAATCATCAACTTTCTTCCATGCCCTATCTCATTCTTTTATCCTCAAATTCTACTATGCCATTTCTTATTTTTGGTTAATTCAAACAACAC
This sequence comes from Viscum album, assembly GCA_963277665.1. Taxonomy (NCBI): domain Eukaryota; kingdom Viridiplantae; phylum Streptophyta; class Magnoliopsida; order Santalales; family Viscaceae; genus Viscum; species Viscum album. The sequence continues at coordinate 808,621,377 of OY728122.1, read as the reverse complement.
ATTAATAAATTTATTTTAGGAAATAGATTGATATTATAATATATCATTTGATAGAGATTCGTTTATTGAACATTTGGGCTTCTACATACCCTAACAAATCCTATTTTTTTATCCTCAAAAAATACCTTATTTTTTACTGATGATTTTTCATTGATTGAATTTTATGTTATATATTTATTTATTATATTTTCTCAATACAAACATTTATTCTATTTATATCACAAGAATAGTTACCAAGTATAGAATATTACATGATGATAATTTATTCTTAAATATCTTATTAAAGTTAGAAATTAATATTATATTAAAATTATCTTCATGTATTGGATATTATAAATGCGTTTCAAAATGATAGTTACTCTAATGCATCATAAACATCAAAAAGTAATTTTTATTATATACTCAATTTTAATTAAAGTTTCTTCCTATATATTAGGATATTTTAGACTATACAATATTACATATTTTAACATTTTCAAACTTACTCATACATATTGAATATTTACTAATTTATAAATCCTATGCCTAAAGAAAAATTAAAATTATTCTAATTTATTCAAGTATCTATTCAAATATACTTACAAATATATTGTTATATATAATTATTTATTCTTAAATTTTCTTTAAGAATATAAGTTTATTATTATATATAAAGAATTATAAAAATTCCAATTTCAATATATATTTATAAGTGATTTTAGGTTGATAAATTAAATGATAAATATTTTCCCATAATTTAATTTTTTAAAAACAATATTTATTTTTAAAAGATTTTGACCAAGATTATTTTCAGATGTTATTTCTATAATTTCTATGTTTCTATAACAAGCATCAAAATTCATATATTCTTGAAGAAGATCACCATAATTCTTTGAATCAATTAAATAGGGCTTTTTATTTATGTATTACCTTGATAGTGAAAATAGAAGTAAATTTGTATCATTTATATGTCTCATTTGGTATAAAGAAATATAAACAAACAACTATTTTACTACTATTTTGATTTATTGATAATTTTGAAAGTGATTCTATTCATGATAATTTTAAAGTCTTATTGAAATTCTATAAGGAGAAATAGAATATATTATTTTCATTGTGTATTCTAGAAGACTTAATAAATATTTGGGAATCTTTTCTAAGATACAATTTTGAGACAAATTTTTCCCTAAAAAATATTATTCATTAGTACTGGTGTTTCTATAGAAACTATGAACTAGAAACAAAAAATCAACTATTTGAATTTCTAATTATTATTGTTCACAATAATTATCTTTATTATGGTGGAGCCTAGTGAAAGCATTGTATTTGAGATCCGAGTAGAAATATCTTATAATATATAAAAAGATTGTGTGTCATCCTCTTGAACTCAATTATGATAACCCTATTAAAATGATTTGAATAAAATAATTATAACTTCATTTAATATTGGTAGAGTGGAGAAAGGAATGTTTCTTCAAAAACTTGAACCACTACAAAAATTTACAATGTTATCTATTTTTTTATTTGATTTTTTTCTTGAATATATTATTATTTAAGAGTATAGATTTAAAAGAAAATTTACGAGGGAATTTAATAGTTTTAAATAGTGATTTTCAAGAACTAAATTTATAAACTCTTAAGTTGTTTTAATCAATAAAGTAAGGGGAAACACTTGGTATTAGGGAATATATTTTTATTTCTATATACTAGTTAATTGATCCTTAAATTTATACATTTTTCAAAAATGGATAATATAATAGAAGGAATGATTATGGTTAGAGCACGTTATTCTAATAATGATATTTATATCCTACTGAAAATAAGGATGATTATATATCTCAATAAATTTAGATTTAATGAATATATAAATGTTTTGAAACCCTATATGATAATTTTTATAGAACTAGAACTTCGGAGTGTTGAACAAGAAGTGGAATGTGATCTTAATTCTAAATATTTGAATAATATTATTTCTAGAATAAAACTAGATTAATTAAATAGATTTTCTCATTGTACAACTACATTGATATGTTGGAAACAATAGTTTTTTCTTATAATGGTATTGAAAATGTGAGGCGATTGAGATAAAATACAGCCAAGTTAACATTTAACACTTATATGATTTTTAATGGTGAAATAATCACTCAATTGAATGGAATATGATAACGACTTAGATTTTCATGAATGTAAGGATCATTGCTTCAGTTTAATTGCCTTGTTTTACCTTAGTAAATGTGGTTTATGGCTCAAGGAAGGTTCCAGGAGCATCTACAGCTTGTTTGAAGCTCGAAGATCTTGAAATTGGACAAAAATAGTGGATTTCATGGTTAGTATGTGATCAGTAATAATTGTGCGCCTCAATTGTGTGGGGCACTTGTTATAGAGGAGGGGCCACATGATTTTTTTGCAACCATGTGATTCAGTCCACTTGCCCATGTATGCTTTTAGTCCTCTGTAACAGAGGATTTTTTCATTGATTGTGATAGTTTGGTAATTTATGTTCCTATCCTATGTGAGTGTTGTTCAAAGGTAGTGGGTGGCGCACAGTTGGTGCACAGTTTGGCCAACTGTGCTACCAAACTGTGAAACCCATTTTTTGGGGTGAATTTACCGAATTTCCCCTAGAATGTTTTTAACTCCTTTTTCTTCTTCTCAATTGTTTCCCAATGGAAATCCCCTCCTTATCCTCTCTATGATCTCTACCTACTTCTCTTTTAGGTATTGAGATAACTCCCACATCCAAACTCTGAATCAAACGTCATCAGTCATGTTATATACACAATGATAAGCTCTATAATCCTCTTTCTTCTTTTCTTAGCTTATCTTCCCATAACATTAAATATTTATGTGCAAGCTTATATGCCCTATTTTTAGGTCATTGGTCTATTAATTTGTTTTATTCTATTCTACAGAATCTCACATTTGATGTGGAGTCATCCACATCCGTAATATAGGTGGTCTGGTTGTTTTACATAAGATTCGTGATGTTTTCAAATCTTCACTATGGTTCCACATGCCGACCATTACCATGTGTTTACCTTAAGTGAGTTCCTACTTTATAAATAAATTTAAGCATGTTGTTATACTCCCAAGGACACTTTCTATGTTGTTAGAGGTTTATGACCTCATTCATTTCCACCCTATTCGGTGTGCTAGGTTAATTGCCTCCTTGATATTAAGGATGATGAATACGAACACCGTATAAGGGGTTCATATTGACTCTAAAATGGATCTTTCTTAATTAAATTAAATGGATTATTTTAATGGTTTGGAAGTGGTTGGAAAGACCGCACCACATGCTATATAATTTTAAATGGAAATTTTAAAAAATTTGATGTGCATGGTTGATTGTGATTGATTAGTTGGAATGCATTATATATAATGGCTTCCTATTATTATTATTTTTATTCCATGGATATTGGTTGTTAAATAATGGTCAAGGGGATTATTGAGAATGATGTTCCCCGCTTCCTTATATAGGGTGTTGGGCATGATATCTCACAATGTTATACTTTTATTTGTGTGATGGTCATGATGTTCCATGTTCCTCCATATCAGGTGATGGGAACGATGACTCACCCAACCATCTAGAATTATGGACAATATTTCTTAAATTAAGCATGTGATAAAGGGATTTTATCCTTACTTGAGCCTATAGGTAATTATACTAGTTATTGACATCTGAATTCCCCAAGTTTAGCTAGCACCTAGTATTCATGTATATGCCTGATTAGGTCCTCATGTACTTAGTGAATGTTTATATATAGTATATAACTATATTTATATTGTTATTATATATGTATATGGTATTCAGATCATAAATATTCTAGACCATGCTAAAGCATGTAGATCTGTCATGGTGTCTTATAGGAACCTAAGCCAACACGCATCTATTTATTCAGTTTTTTATTATTATTTTACCTACACAGTAAAATTTCTATGTACACAGGGTGGAATATTTATAGACAAGATTGGTGGTGGCCTACTAAATTTATCTCACAACCTACTTGGGCTACCTTTAGTACCCGAGTATACTTCATGTTTATGATATGAATAAGGGAAATATCCCTTATACGGATGCTTGATCTATTGTGTTTATAGATTAGATCATGGTAGTAGAGGACTGAGAAAATTCTCATGATTCTAGAGGAGTAGTCTTTTGGAATTTTCTATTTTTTTGTATAGTATGTTGTATATGATTATTCCCTACGCCCCCTATTTCATTTTTGTATATCAACATTCCATGAAATCATTATGTATGTAACTCTTCCTATAGGAATATGATTACTATTATAGTTTCTTGGTCATTTATGCTTCCATATCTCATTATCATTTGTTTCTATTGTTCCATTTTATTTATCATTCTTCCACTATTGTAAATTTTTTTATTATATCCATTCTTCCACTCGGATGTGAGGTTAAAATCTCCCCACTGTGCCACCTTGGATCCTAGCTAATAGTGAGTAGCCTTTAGTGTACAGGGAGGCACACTTGAGACTATGTAACTCACCATCTCATGGTGCAGTTTAAGTGGATCCCCAATTAGGATGTTAAAAAATGGTATTAGAGGAGTATCTTTTACTTTTGTCTTACTATTTGAGTGATAGACAAGTGACTATGATGAAATGGAATTAGGTATTGAGCCTATGCCTTGGAGTAGCTAACTCACGTATAGGGGAAACCCAAAATACCCAGGATGGGATATTGTTGTTCTAATTTTTTACTATTACAATTGATTTGATTTCACCATTGGGTGACCCACATATTTTGTGACATTATTGAGATTTATATTATAATTATTATAGGCTTCCTTTCCTTGTCTAGTTTACGAATGGAATTAGTATCTCATTCTTCATCATATTCACATTAGGAGTAATATGACATGTATTTTTTCATGCCATGTCTACTTTTTTTATGCATTTTCCTACTGAAATTTATTAGCTCCTTGATTCTAATATATTGAAATGTGCTTAAATTTCTTGTAGAGATTATATAATTAGATTAACTAAAGTTCCTACATCAATATAACTGGTGTTTTCTCACATTTATTAGTGATGAAACATTAATTGGATAATTATATAGTGTTGCGGTTGGTGGACTTACTGGTTCCATGGATACGGACATCAGATGATTGGTTTACCTAAATTATAAAGGTGGTTTAAGAGAAAGTAATTCTATGAATCCTATTTTTTTTCAAAGGTAATGCTTTGGTCAAAGACTAAAGCATAATTTTTTGATAGTAAAAAAAGGATTATAAGCGGCGAAATGATGGGATTTTTTTACAATCTCTATCAAAAAGATATAATAAATCATAATGAATAGAGTCCATCCAAGTCATGGTCTGATGAACTCCTTTGTTGGCAAGAGCATCAGCAATGGAATTCGCTTCATGGTAGGCACGAGTAGCTATATAATCGATCCCATGAAGCAAGTTCAGACAGTTCATCCAACGAGCGGTAAGAGTCCAGGCTAGATGGACGTTTCCATTCCAGATGGCATGGATGATAGTGGTTGAATCACTTTCAGTCCACAGCTTTCTCCAACCTCATTGAAGCGAAAAATCAACAGTGTGAATGACCCTGAGAATTTCTGCCTCCAGAGATGAAGAGCATCCACATCCAACATAGAAACATCCCTGACACTTGCCAGCTGAGTCTCTGAAGATAGCACCATAACTAGCAAGGCCTGGGTTGCCTTTGGAAGCGCCATCAACGTTCACTTTGATCCATCCTGGCATTGGTGATTTCCAGAACAATTCAAAGGATCATTTAGGCTTTGGGAAGATTCCATGAATATGGAGATGACAAAGGATCTCAAAGTCACCAACTGAGTTATCGCAGCAGTCTTTTTGAATTGAGTCAGCTTCATGAATCGCAAAAAGAAATCGAGATTTCCCTACCTTAAGATTGAAAGAGTGATTATTGTGAATGAGATCATTTCTAACATACCAGAGCTCATGCAGAAGTTTCGCCACTTCTGCAATAAACAGATTATTAATTTGCAGAGAAGCTTCATGTCTAGTGCAGTTTTTTAAAAACATGGAGATTGAGTCAGTAAAGAATTTTTTTCAATTGAATAAATCAAAAATATAATTCCAAAGGGCTGAGGTCGTCGCACATGATAGAAAAAGATGGTTGGCATCTTCCCTGTGCTGATTACACAGGCGTCACTTAGAATAGAGTTGAATGCCAAATATTTGCAGACCAGTTTCTGTAGGTAATCTATTATGGGAAATGCGCCAAATAAGGGTGAGCCTCGAAGATTTAATCCAGGGTTTGTTAAAATGATTCACCCAAAGAAAAGTAGATTAATTTTCAGAGAAATTATTCTTATAATAGTTTTTGGAGTCTAGAATTCCATTAATAGAGGGTTCCCAAACAAGGAAGTCACCATCAGAAGTAAAAGGATGATTATCAATAATTTTCAAAATATTATCAAGGAGATCACATTGATGAGATTGTAAGACCTCCTTTACAATCTGATTAGTATCTTTAGGAAGATTATTAGAGGGTAACAAAGATATCAGAGGGTTACCACACCATTTGTCACACCAAAAATTAATGGAAGAATCAGCACTGACAATCCATCTGGAATTTTGCATGATTTTGTGGTAAGAGTCCCGAATCGAAGGCCAGATGGAAGACTTAATGAAATTAAAATTCCCTTTTAAAAGCTTAGAAAAGAATCTAGGTTTCAGAAACTCAGAATCTTTAGAAGTTGAGTTAATAATGCGCCAAGTAATATGAGCCTAAAGTGCATCATTGAAAAGCTTTAAATTTTTAATGCCAATTCCAATATTAGCAATGGGTTTACAGCATGATTTCCAAGGTATAGTAACAATCTTATTTTCAAAAATGCTTCCATAACAAATGAAGTTTTTAATATAAGTATTAACATTCCTGAATATGTAGACGGGCCATTTGTAGACCATAAGGGAATAGACCATTTTAGAAACAATGGTCGATTTAACCAAACAAATTCTCCCAGCCATGGAGAGGGATTTCCCTTTCCAGCTGGAGAGTTGATTTTTGATTTGAGAAATGATATTAGAAAAAAAGGTAGCTTTGGGCCGACCCCAAAATATTGGAACACCCAAGTAAGAGAAAGGTAAAAGACCCTCTTTAATACCCAGATAAGTGATGATACTAGATTTCCTTCTTACAGGAAAATTCTTACCAAAATAGATATACAATTTGTTCCAGGAGATAGCTTGACCAGAGATATCCTCATAGTGAGATATAGCTTGCTTGAGAACATGAAGATTTTTCTGATCCCCTTTTATGAAGAAAATAATATCATCAGCATATAAAAGATGGGTGGGGGAATTTAAATTACAGGAAACTTGAATAGGCTTAATCATATTTTGATCAAAAAGATTGTTAAGGAGTCTGCTAAGGTAATCCTCAGCAATGACAAAGAGAATGGAAGAAAGAAGATCGCCCTGCCTGACACCTTTTGATAAATTAAAAAAACTTCTAGGGGTACCGTTGATCAAGATAAATATATAAGCAAAGTGAAAAAGAGTCTTAATCCTTACAATGAAGGAATCACTAAAGCCAAAGTTTTTTAGGACTTTGAAAATGAAATTCCAGTCAATGGTGTCAAAAGCCATTCTGATATCCAGTTTTATGGCCACACAACCTCCTCTAGTGTTTTTATTTAAACTATTAGCACAATCATAATCAAGACAAATACAGTCTTGAATAGATCTTCCTTTAATAAAACAAAATTAATTCCAGGAGACGATTCTATTGCAGATAGGATCAAGTCTATTTTCAATGATTTTAGTAATGATTTTATAGATAGTGTTAATCAGAGAAATAGGTCTGAATTGATGGATCTCAGAAGCATTCTCAACCTTATGAATTAAGGTTAAAAATTGAGCATTGATTCCATGAGGAAGAGATCCATGAGTGAAAAAGATCTTAACAAGGTTACAAGAATCATTTTGAATTATATCCCAATGATTTTGGTAAATACCATTATTGAATCCATCCGGACCCGGAGCACTGTCTGAGTTTAAACTGAAGACAGTGTCTTTAATTTCATCATCAAGAGGAGTGTGTAAAAGAGACTTGTTGTCTCTTTCATATACCATTAAATGAATTTTATCAGGTTTAAGATCAATATTTATATCTGGACCATTAAAAATGTTATAGAAGTACGAGGTAACATGATCTGTAATGGCTTGTTCAGAATCAATGATCAAGTCATTATGAATGAGCATAGTAAGAGGAAGACTAACGTTTATAATTATTTGAAGAAAATTGTAAAATTTAGTATTTCGATCACCATCAGTAAGCCATTTTGTCCTAAACATTTGTTTACAAATATTTTTCCGTAAATGTGAGTAATGAATTAAGTTTAGAAGAGATATTAGCTTCCAATTGAGGATCCATATTAAAATCAGAATTAGTGTTTTGAGTTTGGAAGTGACTGAGTTCGTCTTCGAGATAAGAGATATCCTGATCCATTTGGTAATTTGTATTTTTGTACCAGCCTTTAAGAGCTTTCTTAAGAACTTTCAATTTGTGTAAACAAGCAAAAGAATCTTTATGATGTTTCATAGAGTTCTAGGTGTTATAAATAAAAGTGGCACAATCAGGATTCAAAGACCAAGCATTATTAAATTTGAAAGGAATGACAGGCTTTTGATCATTCATAAGGATGCTAACAAGGATAGGATGATGATCAAATTTTAGTCTAGGAAGAGTTACACTAGATATTTTTTCCCAGATATCAAGAGCCTTCATGTTGACAAAAGCCCTGTCAAGTTTACTAGCAACATTTTTATTGTAAAGGTCAGTTTATAGTTAAATGACATGCCAGTTTCAATTTATATGGTATATGAATTTTATAAATTGGAAATGATGATGCATTTAAATGGACCATGTACGCGTATATATATATTATAAAAGAATACAAACTCCGATGAATTGAAATCTTTAAAAGTGAAATGGTTACCTATAAATAGGATGAAAATTCGAAAGTAAAGGTTTTTTTCCTCTATAACATTCAATTGAAACTCCATATATAGAAACCCCTATTATGTGATATGAGACCCAGAACCAAACCTGACCATAGTAGTGGGAAGTCAAGAATGTCTCGTATGGTTCTTATAGCCTAATATGGTTATCCTAATCACCTAAACCTGGATTTTGGAGTAGGAATTGAGGTGTAATCTTTTCAATATGAAGGATGAGTACATGTCCTATTATCTATATAAAATTATTTTAACTATTAAATTCTCTTTGAGGTTTTCATTTGGAATTATAGAATCATTCCACCATGAAATCCTTGAGTCATACACAATAAAGGTGTTGACGACCATGACTGAATGTGGTGGGAACCAATCCTCCATTGATTCCTTCTGTAGTGAAACCAATATCACAACCTATTATTCCTAATTTGGGGACAGATGCCCAGTTTCGAGAGGGTTTTTTCTGTATGATGTAGAATATGAAAGGATTTTCTTAACGTTTCCAACTATGGAAGATTTTAATCAGGATTTAGAAATGAAGAATCCTTCCACCTTTTCTGGGGATGGAAGACCTCATGCTATAGATTCATGGGTGGACTCCATGCCATCTATTATCAGGAATCTGGATACACCTCTAGAGAGGAGGGTCAAACTCACTACCTATAAGATATAATATTCTACCAAGTGATGGTGGGATGTCATTACTCAGGTTCACTGATATTTATACATGTTCTAGGAGTACTTCTAGATGATCTTTCATGATTACGTTTTTCCAAATACATTGAGGAACAACTTTTCTAGATATTTTATGAACCTGTAGTAGGGAGAAATGTCTATCATGGAATATTCTTCTTGTTTTACTGAGATGTATTATTTCATACAAAATCTATCATTACATGAGATTATGACTACTAGGACATTCAAGGATGGGCTGGTATACACCATCTGATCATAGGTTAATATCTTTTGAATAATGAATATTTTGAAATATTCAACCAGGCCCTCATTATTGAGGGGAATCTAAGGGATGTTGTTGGTGGGAACCAGGGTGGTTGATCCCCAAGATAGTTCAGTGGTTCTTATAGTTGGATAAAGCATCACTTTGAGGTTTCTCATGGGTATAGAATTAGTCATACATCTCATACTAAAATATTCTTTATTGTTCCCTAGTGTGTGAATTTAGGACACACTAAAACCACAGTTTATGTGAGATATACTGAAATGTAGAGGCTTTTGTGGGATAGGGAATATCTTGTTCTTCTGCCTGAAGTTTATATAAGTTCCTATGAATTAGGGATCTACACCTAATCCAAGTTTCGAATAAGGACCAGTAGTATCTTTCCAAGAAGTAATCAAGAATACCACTGACCACTCAGACTGAGGTGGTGGAGGAGGTAGGGCAAATAAGACTTTGGACTTGTTGTTCTAGCAGAGCAGGCTTGCTCAGAGAATTCAGGTTGTGACTAAGTGTAGTGGTATAGGCTAGTTACATACAGTGGAACCTATGTTGGAGGAGTATAGCTCCAAACATTCTACTATTTGAGGTATTATTCTAGTAACTGTAACATTACTTTCTGCCTTATTTGAAGCAAGTGTGTCTCACTCTTTTATATCTAAGATGATTTTGGAGCGTCTGATCTTTGAGATAGAGTTTTACTATGAAATTATGACACTTGATAACCCATTGGGTATCCAATTAGAGAGAATTATCTATTGTAAGGATTTTCCCCTTGATATATGAGGATATCACTTTGAGTGGAGTCTTTTTTTCCTCAACTTGACAGGGTTTGATGTAATTATCTGAATGGACTGGTTAGATACTTATCGATAACATATTAACTATTATCTTTTGAGGTGTTTTTTATATCACCCATGGGCATCATACACATCCATAAGTGACAATGTGATGTCCAAGTCATGAGATATACCAAATAATCAGGGGATAAGAAGGGTGAAAACCTAGATAACCAGTCTTTTCATTGAAGAATAGGGAACACAAACTACTTATTTATCACTTATAGTGGATCATTTCATAGATTCCTTCCCTAATGAATTTTATAGGATGCCTTCATTGAGAGAGGTATAATCCACCACAGAGACAGTTTCAAGACCACACTAGAGTCTATTCCTCCTTATATGATTAAACCAATAGAGATTATGGAGAATAATAAATAGTTGGAAGACAAGGAATATAAAGGATTTTTCTGACCTGGCACTTATACATTTGTTTCTTTGGTCATTTTTTTCAATAATGTGGATGGTACCCTGAGGCTTTATGTGGGTTTCCTATGGTTAAACCATATTACGGTTAATAACTAGTATTCGTTGCCTCAAATAGATGACCTATTTGTTTAGCTCTGAGGAGTGAGGGTTTTCTCAAATATTGATTTGAGGTTGGGCTATCATCGGGTTTATTTTAGGTCATCATAAATACCTCACATGGCTTTCCAAAGTAGGTATTATCTTTAAAAGCACCCAATAATTCCATCCAATCTCACAAATGTTCCATTTATTTTTATGGTTCTGATGAATCAGGGTTTCCACCCATGCATTGATTCATTCGTCGTACTATTTGTATATAACATCTTAGGGTATTCTTATTCTCAACATAAACATGAAAACATCTTAATACCATGATGAATACACTAATGAAGAATCATCTTTACAAAAGCTCATCCAATTCCACTTTTGGATTGACAATTTCCACTTCCTAGGCTATATCAAATAAGAGTTAGAAGTATTAGTTGAGCCAGAGAAAGTGAGATCTATATTTTCCTTGGAGAAGTCCAAGAATTTCTTTGACATACAATGTTTCTTGGGGCTAAATGGGTATTAAATGTTCTTTGTCATTCCTAGATGTTCCCCTTGTTAGGTTGAATAATAAGGGTGTAAAATTAATATGGTTAGAATCTTATGACGCATCCTTTTAGGATTTGGAGTGAAAATTGTCTTTTACATCAATTATGATTCTTCCTGAGCTAATAAGGAGCAATAAAATTTATTTTAACACATTAGGTATTGGGCTGGGAGAAATTATGATGTAAGAAGAGTGAGTTTTCATATATGGGTCTCATCAGTTGAGGACTTATAAACATTATTACCTGATGTACGACCTCGAGAAATCTACAGTGGTTCGTGATATATGTTTTTGGAGGAATTTATTCTTGGGGAGAATTTTGTGGTATTCACTGATCCAAAAATCCCCAATTATATCGTTACAAAATATGAACTCAATCTCAGGTGATTTAGATGCGTTGAATACTATAAATACTTTTATTTTGAGATTTTCCATATTCTTGGAAAAGGAAACGTTATAGCCAATATCTGAGTTAGAAGACTCATACAGTAGTATTTTAGGAGGCCACGGGTGAGTGGCAGCTCATGGACTTATTTTTAAAGATTCATTTTGAGGTTCGGGAGGATAACGTTCAAACTATCCTTTTACCCCTAACAGTGAAATATACCCTTCTATAATGGGTGAGGATGAGGAAACACTTAGATCGTGAATTCCTAGTCCTGAAGGAAATTATCTGAGATGATGATTCATTTTCTGTTTGGACCAAGGATGAGGATGAGAACATACATTTCCATGGGCATGTTTGGGTCCCAAAATACATCAGTGAGGAGATGATATGAGAATTTCAGGCCTCGGTATGGGTGGTACATCCCTATGTTACCATGATTTATCAAGACATTTGTTGCTAGTATTCATATCTGGGTATTAAATGGGAGATAGTCATCCTTATCACTTAGTGTTACCCATTTCTCCAGGCGAAGGTGGAACATTAGTGATTGGAAGGACTTTTACAGTCATTGTCCATTATTGAGTGAAAATGGGATGGTGTTTCCATGGACTTCATGACTTGTTTACCTTGATTTCCTCAAGGAAAAAATAAGCAAATTGATTTTTAATTGATCAATTGAAAAATTTCTCAAAATTTTTTCCAGTTCCAAAGACCTCGGTAGTCTTGGTTGGGAGGTTGTACATCTGGGATGTCATACGTCTTCATAGAGCTCATCGTTATATCATATCTGAAAAGGATGATCACTTCACATACCATTTCTAGCAATGGTTGCAAAAGGCATTAGGTACATAGGTGCTTCTAAGAATGGACTATCACCCTCCAACAGATAGATAAATAGAGAATATGATTTAGGTGTGGGATTAAATGTTTCATATAGGTTTCCTTAACATCAAGGATTCTTGGGAGAAACACATTCCATTTTTGAGTTATCATACAATAATATATTTCATGTTACCATCCAGATGGCTTCTTTCTAGTCATTATATGGTAGGACTTCTGATCACCTCTATACGGGATAGCGGTAGGGGAGTAAAATTTTTATGGATAATGTCTCGTCTAAGAGATTACATATCAGGTCCAGTTGATCAAGAATCATATGTTGACAGCCTAGTCCAGACAGTATTTGTATTCCAATCATCATCGATGACCTATTGAGTTTGAGGTTAGGGACTAGTTCTTCTTTTGTTTCTCACCCATTTTGGGCCATCTATGAATTCATATACAAGGTATGTTTTCTCCTCAATTCATATGACCCTTTGAGATTCTAGAGAGAATTAGATTAGTGGATTATCACAGGGAAATTCCTCAAAGATATCAGTCTATGCATGACAACTTTCATGTATCTCAACTATTCGATTACAATCCAAACACATCACAAATTATATAACTTGTTGAGGTTGAGCTAGAGGTGGATTATTACTTCAAGGAGTATCCAGTGTGTATTCTAGATTAGAGAGTGAAGACTCTTTTAGGTAGGTCAATTCCTTTATTACGGGTTCTATGGTTTAACAAAAATGTATGGGATGAGACCCATGATTGAGAAGTTGATATACGAGTCTAGTGGCTGGGGATTTTCTTATATGATCCTTCTTTAACCTCTGAAGGCTAACTAATGGACGAGTTTCATTAACAATGGTAAGTGGTAACAATCCATCATATCCTGAATGTATAAATCATTTTTTTTTATGTTTTAATTCCATTTTTAACCATAGAAAATGTGACAAAGTACTATGGAAGGTTCCGAGATCTTTTGGGTCTTGTTCAGATATTGGAGCTTCAAAAATTGGACAAATAGAGTGGGTCGCATGGTTAGCACATGGATAGTACTAAACATGCAACTCAACCATGCAAGGAACTTGTTTCAAATGAGAGGATGCATGGTTTTTCTACAGCCATGAAAGCCTGGCTGAATACCCATGATAGATTCTAGACCTTGGTGATAGATTCTTTTCTCATGGCTTGTGAACAATTAGGTAAATCATGCACCAATATTATTTGAGTGGTGTTCAAAGGAAGTGGCTAACGCACGGTTGGAAAACTCTTTGGAAAACTGTGAGGCCAAACTATAGGACCTATCTTTTGGAGTGGAATTTACCAAATTTCCCCTGAAATGTTTTTAAATAAATTTACTTCTTCTCTATGGTTTTCTAGTATACAACCCTTCATTCTCCTCTCTATGAACTGTCCCTCCTCCTCTTCTAGGTATTTAGATAAATCCCCCATCCAAAAAACTAATCAAATTTCATCAGTCATGTGTGATCTGTAGCCATAATCTCCCTAATTAATTTTCTTCATATGTTAGTTTCTCTTCCCATCTTCTGTTCCATTTAGGTGAAAGAATATTTGACATATTTTTGGTATTGGTCTGTTCTTATATTTTCTTTTGTTCTAATTCAAACCTGAAGCCGATATTGGATGAGTATTTTCATATGGTCCTAAGGTAGGCGGTCTAGTTGTTTTCCCTAAAGTTATGGTATTTTTATAGCTTTTTCATTAACTTTCATTCCAGCCATTGTAACGTTTTTCCTTTAAGCGTGTTATTCCTTTCTAAATAAATTCAATCATGTTCTTATACTCCCAGTTACCCTTTCTAAGTGAATAGTGGTTTCTGATCTCATTAATTTCCACTCCATTGGGTGTGATAAGTTAATTGTTTCCTTGATATAAATGTTAATGAATATGGACACCTATTAATTGGTTTTAAATGACTCTAAAATGGATCTACCTTAATTAAATTAAATGGATTAATTTAATGGATTGGGAGTTTCTGTCAAGGATTCCCCACATTCTATATAATTTTATATGGAAATTTTATAAATTTTGATTCCCAGGGTTGATTAGGATCGATGAATTGAAATTCCTTATATATAATTCCTTTATATTATAATTGGTTTTCCAAGGATATTGTTTGTTGAACGATGGATAAGGGAATTTTTTAGCATTTCCTTTCACACTCCCTTACATCTGGTGTTGGCAATGATGTATCACACCATTATACTTCTATTTGGGTGACGATAATTCCATTCTAGGTTCCTCAATTTTGGGTTCTAGGCTTGATGACTCACCCTACCATTTTGAATGATATGAAAGATGGATCACAATCATCATGAAATTCAAGTCTTGTACCCTTTCTTGAGCCTATATATCATTAAACTAGTTATGGATGTTTAAGTTGCACCCCAAGTCCATCTAACACCTAGTATCCATGTATATTCCTACTTATGTCCTCATGTACTTCATGAATATTTTTGTATACATCATATATATATATATAATTATAATTAATATATATATATATGGTATTTAGATCAGACATATTTCATCCCAAGCTAAAGCAATTAGATGTAGCCATGTTTTTTATAGGAACCTGATCATGATGGTATTTATTTACTCAGTTTTGCTTATTATTATTTTACTTTTACACTATTGTTACTATGTACACTAGATAAATTGTTTCTACACACCTTTGGGGTGGCATGTAGAGTTTTATCTCACACCCTTCTTGAGATGCCTTTGGTACCTAAGTAAACATCATGTTTACAGGTACGATAAGGCTATGATCTCTACTATAGATGGTTGATTTGTTTTACTTATATCTTGGAGCATGGGAGGAGAGGACTGGGAAAATGATCATAATGATATACAAGTAGTATTTTTTTCATTTTTTTTATATCATATTTTATATTCCTATTCCATGTATCTTCTGTTTCCTTTTTTTTATATCAGTATTCTATAAAATCATAATGTATATCACTCATCCTGTGGGATTTTTATTACTACTAATGTTTCTTGGTTATTTATCCTTCTATAGTTGATTTTCATTTTCATTTCTTTGTTCCATATACTTTAATATGCATTCACTATTGTATGTTTATTTATAATCTCTGTTGTTCCACTCTGATATGAGGGTATAGTCTTCCCAATATACCACCTTGGACTCACGACAAGTTGATTGCCTCAGCCATACTTGGAGGCACCCCTAAGGACATATGAACCACCGACTTGGGGAACCATTTAAGTGGATCTTGGGTTAGGATGTTAAAAATACCCATTGATATTATTAATAATATTAATCCCTAAGAAACTGATATACTAGAGTCTGATCAATATTTAAATTTTATAAGAATTTTATCGTCTATTTGGAGTGATTTATCTATTTTTATTATACAGTTTACACCATTTAAAGACATTAAACTGAAAAATATAATCATTACTTATATAATGTATATAGATTAAATGAAAGATAAAGTTTAGTATCATAAGAAAATTATTATAGATAGTGATTCTATTAAATTCACTACTTCAGATAATTAAAATACATTCAAAGAAATATTTTATGACTCATCTAGTCATGTATAATCAAGTAATTATAATTATAGAGATGAACTTTTTAAAATTTATAGATGATTAAAAGTGTTATTTTATTGAAGAAAAAGTTTTTTAAAATCCTTTAGAAATTTTTAAAAGAATAAGGAAAATATAAAAGTTTTCTGATTCTATTAATGTAAAAAATCTAGGTCATATTAAACCTAATTTCCCTCAACTAAGAAAATTAAAAATCAGAATGAAATTTTTAAATAAATTACATTATAAAAAATTAAGTGAAGAATGAAATTAAAGATACTTATAATGACTCTAAATATTATTTCGATATTTTTTATTCTAACTCTAAGGATGCGAAATAAAATTTATTGGATAATATATGTTTTACAACTCATAATGAAGAGGTAAATTATTTTTTATAAACAATACCTAAAACTTATGATTTTAATTTAGATGAGATTAATTCGTTTTGTTTCATTCTTGAATATAAATATGATTCTTTATAGAAGGTTCATATGTCTCTTAGAAACTATTATGATACTATTATTGAAGAAAATAATGTCTTCTCTAACCAATTTTTATATTTAAAATATATACTTGATTAAGATAAATATAATTATGTTATGCATGATAAAAAATTAATGGTTTTTATCTAAAGTGTCTAATTTTAAGTTGGATGATTGTTAGTTTCTATAGGGACAGAAATACCAAAAAAACTTGTTATTCAAAATCAAGTAAAAGGGAAATAAGGAATAAGAATAAATGGATAAAATCCAATGATTTATAGGAATTATTTTTTTCCTAGTTATAATAATAAGTTCATGTATACTATTAATTGGTTTTATTATAGTACCACTAAACATTTTTCTAATTATTTAATTTTAAAATATCATAAAATATATGGTATTAAATATTACTATATTTTTTAAGGTTTAGCTAATTTTAAAGCTAAAATTTCTACTAAAATTAAGTATATTTTGTTTCTTAAATCACTAAAAGCTAACACATATTGACCCAAAAGTATATGGGTCTTGAAACACATACTTGTATTAAAGTTTTATAGAAAAAAATCCACAAAAACTATAATGTTAAATGGTATATGGATAGTCAATGATTAAGAAATATGAATAGAGATCTTTTAATGTTTTATTATTTATCAAAAATTGATGGTGCTTATGTCATATTTGTAAATAATTCTGAAGGAAAAATTATTGGAGTTGGATCTATTTGAAATCTATAATTTTTCCACATTAAAAAATAATTATATATTGATTTATTAAATACCAATCTAAAAATTATCTCTCAAATCTATGATAATTTGTATTTAGTTTACATTACTAACAACACATGTTATATTTAGAAAGATATATTACATAAATTTAATGTGAAGAAAAGAAAAAATACATGAACTTTTGATCTTAAATACTTTTGTAGATAGATGATAAATTGTACGAATTATTGAATCAATAAATGTTGTATTTGGAATAGAAGACTTATAAATTATAAGGTTTATTATTTAGAGAACTTGTTTAAAAATAATTTGATTTCTTATTTTCCTAAAATAATTTTTGATAAAAATAGGCCATGTGATGCATGTTAAATGATAAATAAACACAAATATTATTTTAAAACAAAAAATGTGGTTAATACTTCTAGAACTTTATAACTTATCCATATAGATTTGTTTCGATGGGCTAGAATATAAATGCAGGGTGTTTGGCATTTTATTTTATTTTTGTTAATTTTTTTATAGATTTACTTCAGTGTAATTTTTTAGGCTTAAAATTTAATCTTGAATTTACTTAGTGAATTTATAAAAAAATGTTCAAAATGAAAAATATGCCATAAAATTTTTCTTATGAAGTGATAATTAAGGAGGTTATGAAAGTACCAATTTCAACTCATTTTGTTTAAATCATAGTATTAAACATAAATTTTCATACCAAAGGTAATTGAAAAATCATAGTATTAAAATTTCTTGGTCATTTAACCATGTTAAAACTTATAAATTTCTTAACAAAAATTCAAGGATAATTTAAAAATTAATTCATGTAATGTTTTATAAAGGTGAACCTTTTATTCACATGAAAACCTTCAGTGACGACCTTGATGATTAGCTTAACAACTTGATATGTTATCTTTCTATAAACACTAAAGGCGGTGAATAAAATGAATATGTTCATGTATAATCCAATCTAGAAGAGTTGAAACCAATGAAATCGATAGTGTACTAGTTAGAAAGACTAGAACCTTAATACTACATCCACTAGATTCTATTTTTTTCATTTATATGTATGTAATATAATTAGAATATGTTATTGAAATATAGATGAGGTTTCTACCTTTATCTCACATATTAAACCTAAAACCATTGAGGAAACCTTGAGTCATGAAAGTTAGGTTTTAGATACATAAAAAGACTTGAATCATTTGAAAATAAATAAATTTTAGTAATTAGTTAAGAAATGATTTTATTACCCTATCATGGGAGTCAAATGGGTTTTTATAAATAAAAAAAATTATCACGATGTTATTATAAGGAATAATGATAGATTTGTAGTTAAAGGTTATAATCAAGAGAAATGAATACACTATGAATATTCCTTTTTACTTGTGTCTTATTTATAATCCACTAAGATCATCATTTCCAATACATATCATATTAATTTAAATCAATTTCACTTGGATGTAAAATCTTCTTTATTAAATTCCATTCTTAAGAAGGAATATTATGTTGAAAAATATCTGGTTTTTAAAATCCTTTCATTCCAATTTTTTCCATCATAAAAAAGTTGTATATGGTCTTAAACAAGAACCTATATCTTGGTATGAAAATATTTGTTCTTTAATTTTGTCAAAAGGTTTTTCTATAAGTGTGGTATACCCAAAATGGCTTAAAAACATTATCTTAAAATATCTTATTTTTTCAAATATATATTGATGATGTGATTTATGGTTAAGCCCCCAAATTTATGTAATGAATTTTATAAACTCGTGATATTATATTATAACATGAGAATGACTGATGATTTAACAATTTTTATTAGTTTTAAAAAAATTTAAAAATACTTTGGTATTATTTTAAATTAATTTATGTAAAAATTAGATTTATAAAAATTTTGGACTTGAAAACTATTACTAATATGTTACTCCTATGAGTTATAATATTAAACTTGATATAATTGAGTTTTGGAAACCATTCTACAACAATATTTATAGAGGAATAATTGAGAACGTGTTATATCTCACTACTAGTATTCCAAAAATTATGTTTTTTGGGTGCCTTGGTGATATATTTCAAGTTAATACTAAGTAATCTCATATTAAATATTCCAAAATAATTTTAAGGTACCTTAAGAGTTATATATTTTTTAATTTTATGTTTTCTAAAAATTCTAGATCTGACTTAACTTCATATTTATATGTTAAGTCTGGAGTTATAGAATAAATAAGAAGATTGCCTCAAGAACCTTCCATTTCTTGGGAAAATCATTGGTTATAATGTCTAGTAAGAAATAAAATTATATTTGATTATCAAATTTTTAATTTGAAAATGTTTTTTCTAGTAGTTTGTTTATCTGAATATTGTGGATGAAATGGACATTTAAGGATCTTGGATTCAATTTTGAGTATCTTCCTATCAAATATAATAACACTTGTACTATCAATTTTTTCAAAAATCATATAAACCATTCTGAAACCAAGTATATTGATATAAGACATCATTTTTTATTATATAATTCTTAAAATGGTTATATATCTCTTTATTTTATTGATCGTTTGGAAAAAATATCCACTAAGTTCTCTGATTCTGATCATTTGGATTTTATTATGAGTGAATTGGACTTGTTTAAATTTAAGTAAATTTATACATTTTTTTAAAATTAAAAATTTTATAATATTATTGATGTATAATAATTTTTTTTAATCTAATGTATTGATATTTTTATTCTTACATATATACTATAAATCTTATATAATTTTATATATAATATTAAATTAACTAACTATGGGATATTTAATATTATTCTTTTGTTGCATAATATTAATATCCTTGTATATAAAATTAACATTATGTTGTAAAACTTTGTTTTTTTTATATTATATTTTACAATTCAATCTTACATGTTAGTATATTTTCATTCAATGCTTGGCATTCTTCTCAAATCTTATTTTTTTTTTGAAATGTTTTTTTATTTGGATTGAATCTTTCAAGTCAATTAAATCCTATAAATATTACTCTCAAAACTAAACCCTAAATCCCCAAAACTGGATAAAATGGCCTGAATACATTAGAATTTTATTTATTTTTAGATAATCACCTTTTTAACTGGGTTTATACGGAACTCTTACATAACTCGTAGGCCCATAGGCATAAGGCCCAGTGCATGACATGAAGTCCTAAAGACCTGACTACACTAGAATATTGCCTCCCTAGCATCGACTTTATTGATATAACCTATCACCCCACCTCACATGGATAATCAGCTAGCATTTCCCCATATAGAGCTACATAGTTCCGATAAATTATAACAAAATTGGCATACCCTCTATTCATTTATTAATCTGGTAAGCTCTTCTATAGAGTTTGTTACTTTCCTAGATTCTTATTTTTGGGTCTGCACCTCTATGGCCATACCTGACTACTTTATGGCCCAGAGGCCCTGTGGCATGAAATCCCATGGCTTAAGGCCTGAGGTGGGTTAGAGGCCCTATGGCCTAAAATCCTGTGGTATCCCAAATGACCTATGGGCTAAAGGCCCAAATGTGAGTCCTTTAGTCCCAAATCATGTAAAAAAATCAGATGTCATTGTAACTACTAAGTCCCCAAACCTTATAATTGTCCTTAATCATGGGGAATATAAATATTTCAAATACTGGTTCTTCATTGGTTATAAAGAAAGTGAAGAATAGTGATTTAGAAAAGGGAGTTCTTCATGGTAAGTGTAACACCCCAATATTTTATAGTATTTCTCTTTTAAAATAGAACATCTTCGATAGTTTATGCTTCATGCAACACCGAGTTTAAAACTATGATATAATATTAAATATGACCATGGGAATAATGATGTTACCATCAAGAATAGTAATATGACCAATATAATAGTAACATAACCTATGAAAGTATAAATAAAATTTGGGTATCTTATAAATGAAAATATGGTATATTTATATCATGGAATAAGTAAATAAAAGTTTTAAAAAACATAAATTAAGTGTTTTTATTTTTATGAAACAAAAAAAATTATTTACTATTTACTAATTAATATAATTATTTAAAAGAAAGTATATTTTCATAAAATATATACATGAATTAATATTTTTTTTATAATTATCAGATAATTTAATGAGATCATAATTAATTTTTGAATGTATCATAAAATCAGTTATAATATTAAAATCAGTTTTTCTAACTAAATGTTGATTTATTTAAAAAATAAATTTCTCATATTTATAAAATTATTTTCATAAAATTGAGTTCCTTTTTCAATTATACACATTGAAAAATTGTTAGGGTTAATTTTTCATATTTTTCTAAAATATTTGAATTTTGTTAATAGTGAAATACGGTAATTTACGGTATTTAACAAATACATGAATTATTGAGACATAGATGATGTGAGGATGTTGTAATCTCATAACCTAAAACTATCCATAATTATTTTAATATATTTATTGATAAGGTTAAATCTATTGATACACTTGATCCAAAATATTTAACTAATGAATAAAATAAAAAAAACACCCCTTTCCTCCACTATCAATACCACCCCTCACCACCCCTTCTACTCACACATCAAAAGCCTTAAATCTTGTCTAATTAATCCCAATACACCTACAAAAACTATACCCCATGTTATGGTCTGACGTTTATCACAAAAAATATCATTTCAATGTTCCTTAATGTGGTCATCAAGGAGAGGAATTCAAGAGTTAAAATCCCCTTTCATTGTTTTAATTTCCTTTCAATTTAGTTTTTTTATTATCTTTTACCTAACTTTTCTGTACAAGAATTAATCATATATCTAGTATCTTATATAAACTTTAATTTTATTATTATAATTGTATATCTACTATCAATTCTATTATCTTCCCCTTTTTATTCTAAAAATGAAAACATCATCCATGAGGTGCCAACTTACCGCCTTCATGAACGATGAGTTTTCATTTTTCAATTACACCTTCAAGGACAATTATAATACCATTTTTATGGATAAAAAACATTAAAATATATTTAATAAAACTTATATAATATTTTTTTAACTGTATATATACATAATATTAATTCATAAAACAAAACTATTACGTGATGATCCAAAAAACACCAAAAACAATCCAAACGGTTATCATTAACGTTTTATCTAATGAATTATCACCATCTATAGATAAAATGATATATAATACCACTCAATATTATGAAAGTTCATTAATGACATATAATTTCAAATCTGGATAACTATTCTCATTTCACATGACCTTTCTCACATATACACAAGTGAACCAATCATGAAAACCAAGGAAACAAACACTTCGAATGAAGAAATTGAATCTTATAACACAATAAGAATTCCATAACTTAATTTAATAAAATTATACTAAATAAAATAATTTTTGAATATTTTCTAAATTATATTATTAATTAATTTAATTTCATTATCCAGGACGTTAAGTACAAGTACATAACACTTTTATACATAAGGTAAGGGATTCTCCCCGGACATCCATTTTTTATTCGGGTTATGATTTCTCTATATTTACCATAATTTAATTCTTATTTTTTTTATATGTTTCAAAATCATATATCTATAACATTTAATCCTCCTTTTATTGAAATTTCATGATTTTATAAGGTTCCCTTATTAATATTTCCTGATAAGCAAGCTCGATTTAAGGGAACATCCTAGTTTCTTAACCATTTTCAAGTGTATTATATAATATGTTTTAATCCACCATTATTTGTATAAAATCACTCATTTTATCAAGAAAACCAATAGTTTTTCATTTATTATTTTATACAAAAAATATTCATTTTTCTGTTTTAAATACTCTTTAGTATTTTCCCTTAGACATCCCTAAAGAGGATCATTTATAAAGATTCCTAAATTCTCTTTTTACGTGTTTTCACCTTAGTTGGAAATAATTTATACCTCAAATATAATTTCGTTATCCCTCTCTTTTCGTTTCTAAGATATACATGTTATAATCTAATTTAATGACAAATAAAAATTATTTTCCAAAATTATTCTTCTTTTCGAAGTAAAAAAGGGTATTTCTCTCAAAAATTCCTCGATGATCTTATTATGGTATTTTAACTTATTTAAACACCCTATGATGAATATTATGATTAATTTGGAATGACATTCTACGATATCATCTACATTATTTTATTAAATGGTTTATGATCAGTTTGATTATGGATGTGCTATCTTGATATCATTCACCATATTACTCAGAATGATTAGTGATTATGTTTACTGATTGGGGAAAGTTATTTTCATTTCATATGTGTATGTTTTTTATATTTCACCCCATTCATATGAGCAAATAATTGGACTTAGTAAGTTACGGGAAGGTACCACTATATCCCCTTGATGTATCAGTAGGTCTCATGAGACAAAATAGATATGGATTTGGCCGAGGCCTTAACCATTTATTTTAATATGTCTTTGTTGAGGCCTCAACAGTGTGTTTTAGATGTCCAGTATTATGGATTCCCTCATTAGGATACTAGTAATTGATAGTCCATGAGATTATTTGTCGAGTATAATATTCATGGTTATGTTTCTTTCTCATGTGATTATTTATGTAATTATTTAATCATCTTTTATTCTTATCATATTATGCTCAGTATTATGTTTTGATGGAATTTTTTTAGTTATTCACCATAACTTATTGTTTTTTAGAGATTATGCTTTATTTTTTTACCATTAATGATCATTTAACATCACCCCTTTCATATGTTTTATTTTTTCCCATGATGTGAAGATGTATATTATGAATGAATTGAGGGGATAATCTAGTATTTTATGGATGTTTCTAGTGGTGTTTCTTGTTGTCTTTCATTTAAAATTTTTTATGTAACAATTATGTTTGTATCTGGTTTTCTAAATATATTAAACTATTCATTCTTTCAGGATGATACTTCCTTGTTTATTATACCAATGTAATACAGTAAGGCACCAGTTTTAGGCTATTGGGTCTGGGTATTTATGGTAAGGTTCTTGATTTCTCTTGGATTGACCATAAAAACATACAAATGAATTTATTTTTAACATTTCATGAATGGTTGTTTGTTTTTATTCAAATAATATAAAATCTTATTTTACAAGTAATTTCATTGAATTTTACTTAATGCTTTGTTCATGTTTGGGAGTGTTGAATATTCGGTTAATCAAATGTGAGTGGATATGTTTTTACTTTCATTATTAATAAATTTTGTAAACTATTTCACTATCCTCATGAATTAAATTTCATTTTTAGATAAACTATGGTTAGTGATAGTGATTCTTTGGACACTATTTTCTTTTTTTTAAAAAAATATAGTACAAAAAATATAGATAAAAAATTTGAAATCTAATATAAAGGTTCATAACATTTTTAGCTAAACTCAAGTATCCCAAATAGATAAATAATTTGAGACAGTTTTGTACCAAGTTATGTAATTTTTATATGTGTTTTTGAATGATAAGAAACATTACCTTCTAATATATATGCTAAGATACAAGAATTATTTAGTTACTCAAGGATGATGTTAAATATCTATAATTATATAATATTGATGAATTTTATATTTGATAATAAATAAGTGGAACTTAATGAGATATAAGTTTTCATGTTTCATCATTTTAAATATATGATGGTTGGAGTTTTAAGGAAAATTGTGTGTATTTTTAATGTACCCATAAAAATAATAGTTTCTTGTAAGTAAGAATATGATGAAAAGATAAAAAGTGGCCCTTGCTAAGGTTGATGGGGGTCTATTAAATTTAATGAATAGATAAATGTTGCTAAAGAGAGGGATATTTATAGTGCATCAATTGAAGTTGAATTAACTAGACATGATAGTCCTAGTCTTGAAACTTTTGAGATAGATTTATTGTTTTCTATTAAAGAATATATTACTAACAATGATAAATAAGAAAATGAAGGGGTTTATTTGAATATTAAAACTACAAGATCTAATGATGAAAATATAAGTTCATAGGTTGTTGAAGATCGTAATTTTATATTAAAATTACTATAATGATTATTGATTTAAGTAAAATTTCTGATACTGATGTTGATGTTGAGATATTAGTTGAAGTGGATAATCTAATTGTTATGTATGATAAAGTAAAAAATTAGACTAATGGAAGAAACTGCTAAAAATGAAAAAGAATTTGAAGAAGAGAATGAACCAAAGATAATTGAGATTGTTAAACTGACACATGTAAAAGTGAAAGTTGAAATTGAACATAAGAATAATAAATCTCATCAAAATGAAGATTTAGAGGATTATGATTATTCTGAAATATATATAGGTCATATCTATATATACAGATAAATTTGTAATAGATGATGGAATTCCATCATTGACAACAAAAGTGGAAGATCTAATTTTTGATATAGTTCTAAAAAAATTTACTAATAGAATAATTTATTAATTTAATTATTTATATGATAAAATCATAGACATGAAAGGATGTTTGAAAAATGTTAAGGAAGAGCTGATAAATTTTAAAGAAACATTAGTTTCTAAAGATTATTTTGAAGATTTGAAATCATTAATGGTTTCTAAGTCTAAATTTGATTAGTTTAAAGAGTTGTTGAATGATTAGACTAAAATACTAAATATTTCCATAAAAATTGATAAAGTTATGGATACGTCACTCAAAATGAGTTTAAGGATATATTAAAATCTCAATCAAAACTATTAAAATGAACTGTTGAAATATATTTTCTGGTTTTAGTTATGGAAGAGCATAATTCAATTAATGGTAAACTGTCAACTTTAAAATTTTTAACTAATATTTATAATACTAAATAAATAACATCATCCCTATAGTGTGATATTGTGACCTTGTATACTTTTCAAAAATTCAAAAAGGAATTTATTGATGAATCTAAAAAATTCAAGTCTAGCAATAAAAATATTATAATTCTTTGTTTATTCCACAATGTATTAATAAATTTATAAAGTTCTACTATGAATTTAATAATAAACTTGATTGGTCTGTAAGTTATTTAAAATATGTTAGTTAAAATTTGATAAAACACTAAAAATATGTATTTTTATAGTTAATCTTATGAAAATTAAGATAATAAAAATACATTTTCAACTATTGAAGGAATTAAGAAAAAATTAATTACTAACCATGGTTAGTTATTTCATTGCAATGATGTATTTTATAGTGAAAATAAATCTCTTCAGAATATTCATAAATTTCATAAAGAACATTATGAGACTAATTTTAAGTCAATAAATTGAGATAAAGAAGATGTAAAATGAAAATTAAATTTTATTTACAGAGATCCAATCACAGCTACATCAGATACACTTTCTAAGATTTTTGTGATTTCACAAAAACATTTAAAAATGTTTAAACAACTTTTTCAAGATAATAAAATTTCTTATAATCATTTGAAATAACATAATAATGGAATAAAAATAAAAAAAATATTGATTATTATCAACAAAATGATTTCATATATTTATAAACATTTATATCAACTAACAAAGAAAATATCCACCAAATAAGAGTATAAAATTGACCAGTTTTATATTGATTATATTGGTATAGATAATATAAGATAAATAAAAAGGATTATGGTTATTTTATATAAAATATTTAGAGAGTATTTTATTATTATAATAAATATGAAACCATTTCAATATTAGATATATTTTGAAAATAATTATATGATCTCAAAGTAAAGTATATCCTTAGTGCAGCTCCAAAAAAAAACTACCCCCTTATAAAGCTAAATTGAAAATGATTATTGGTCCAAACTTATATTTTAATGAGAATCCATGGAAGAACATGATTTTAAGAGGATAATTGATGCTTCAAAACAAATATCATTTAACCAGTTCATTGTATGATCTACCGGGTTTGGCTCCACCAAATCCTAAACACACTTCTAGTTCCTCTCAATAATGAAACCCTAATGTGAAGATATTTCTAAATGTTACGTATATTGTAGATAAATTATATGAAGGTTCTGTGAGAACTGAATAATACTTTAAAATTTTTAGATGGAAAATATCTGGACCACAGGGTATCTTATTTTCATAAATAAATTATGGTTCTACTTATAGAACCATTTCCTTTACCCAATCCACAATATCTTATATTATGGAAATTTATACTAGTCCTAAAAATGGAAAATTATATTATTCTAAAAAACTAGACCCAAAGGAAAAATTATTTTTGATTTTATAATCTATAATTATTTATTAATTTATTTTAGTTTATTGTATTTCTATTATTCTTGTTTGATAAATGTCAATGTTAAATTCTTCTTTAATTCCATGTCTATTTCAATCAATTCTTTAGGTATAATAGTGTTACATGGACAATGTTTTATAAATTTCCTCTAAAAAATTATATCAATGAAATAGGGTAAATGATTATGATAGCACTAAATTTTACCTATTTTTAATTGATATTTTGTTTTATTTACTAGAGTTTTAGTTTTACTTACCCTATTAATTTTTATGTTTTCATAATCAGAAAAAAAAAATTACATTTAATGGGTTTTTTATCATAAAAAGGGAGAAATAATTAGAAATTTGTTGTAATCCAACATACATTTACATATCATAAGTTTTTATGCTCTAAAAATCACTTTTCTTATTGATGATTTTACTTTGAGGGAATTTCAGGTTATTTATTTATTTATTAGAGTTTATCGATGTAAATTTATAATCAAATTATGTCTTAAGGAGTTGTACCAAGTACAAAATATATAATTTGGATAATTTATTGATATATATCTCATGAAATATATAGATTAAACTTATAATAGAAAAAAAATATTGGATCTTACATATAAAGTTCAGAATGATAGTTACTCTTTTGGATTTGAAATTTCATAAAGGAAAGTTTCTTATGTACATAGTGTGATATAGAATTTATTCTTATATATCATGAATTATCAAAGTAAAATATATTTCATATTGATTAATTTTCATACTTACTCTAAAATTAGCTAGATTATAAATCCTATGTATCAATAAAATTTTAAAATTGATTCTTCATATTCAAGTACTTATTCTTTCATACTATTGAATCAATTATCACACATAAAAATGGATTCATACACATACTTTAGGAATATAAGTTTATTATTATGTATAAATAAAGATTGAAATTATAATTTAAAGAGATATTTATGAATGGTTTTCAATTTTTAAATTAAATAACAATGATTTACTTGTCGTTGAAATGGTTTGGTAACAAAGTAATGGTTTTAGGATGAGTTTTACCAATATTATTCTGAAATGTTATCTCTAGAATATTGGAGTATCTATAATGGTTATAAAGACTCCTACATTTATGGATAATATAAATATAATACTTGGAATCAATTAAATTTAAGTTATTATATATGTATTATCTAAATATGGATAATATAAGTGATCGTGTGTGGTCTATCCCTCATGCATCCAAAAATAATGTAGATGAAAAATTGGTCTAATGAAGCTGTAATTTCTTGATTACTCTAAAAATTATGTTACTCATGTTTGATTTACTATATTATTAAAATACTATAAAAAGAATGATAAAATCCGGTTATATATTTATGTTCTAAAAGACTTCATATATGGATATAAATATTTTTAGAGATACACTTTGGATATATATTTTTCTCTAAATAGGATTCTTGATCTATCCATTGTGTTTCTATAAAAATTTTGTAATGCCTGCTAAAAATAAACTCTATTATTTTATAATTCTAAGAGTTAAAATTACATGTTCTTATTGTAGTGAGACCTATTAAAATCCTTCTATTTGAGATCTTAGTTGAATTTTTTTGTAATTTTTATGTAGTCTAAGTGTCTTCTACTTTCACTCTACTATAATATCACTAGTAATGTGAGATAAAAAAATAAGCATACCTACTTTGGTTGTGGGTGGATTATAATTGTGAATATTTCTTGAAATACATGAACCAATATAAAAAATTTCAATGTTTTATATTTTTTTACTTTATCCCAAAACAAATATTATTAAATAAGATGATGTATTTAAAAAAACTGTAATGGGATTTAAAATTCTTTATAAGTGAGTCATTAAACCCCTCTTGATTCATTATAATAAAAAAAATCTTGGAAAATAGTGTCAAAATAATATAAATAATTGATTAAGTACATTGATCCAGGATAGATTCACCAATGTAGGTCGTACATGTATTCTCTTCTACAAAACGTCACTCAAGTGTCACCAAAACTTCCCATTTTTAGATTTCCTTTGGTTGTATGGTTATATAATATTGACTGGTACCAAAATTCCTTGACTATATCATAATCCAAAAAGTTCATGGTTCACCCTTAATTAAAATCTGGAGAGGTTAGACATCTCAATGAGGGCCTCATTCATTAAAGAGGCTTTTGTGGATATGGAATATGTTATATGGTATATGAATACTAATCTTGATAACCATCTGCATGAATTGGAGCCTTAGAAACATTTTTATACATCAATTTATCACCAGGTAGTTTTTTATAAACTTTTAATATGTAACAACAATTGGGATCTATGCCCTTGGGATGTGTGTAATCCTGAGTGGATGTTGGTTTATTAGACATTGTAAACATATGTTGAGTTTTGAAACCATCTCAAAGTAGTTGTAAAATATGAATTCATATAAATTTTAAAGTATTTCATGTATAAAAATGTATATGTCAACCTTAACCATTTCATTCATTGAAATCCCAAGACAAATACATTCCAGATATTACACAAAGTAGTTAGAATTATCTTGTTAGAAATGAAAAATATTTATAGGGAACTGATCCCTGAGGAGATGTATAATGAATTCATCCCACAAAATGATTTTTGGGGGGACATTGAATGAACACCCACATTGGTGATGATGTTTTCAAGGAAATATGAAGATATAGAGGTTCATACTACATGTATTTCATGGAAATTACCAATTTCAAATATTTTGAATATTTCATATACCATGGGGATGGGTAGGGACTCACTTAAAGGCTCGTGAGCTTCAACAAATTCGTGAGATACTAAGGTTCGGGATAAAATGATATATTCAAGAAATTTAAGGAATTTTCCCACTCTTTGTGAATGATTAAATGATCGTCAAGAATCTAGGTATATCTAAAATGTTTAGTTTTTCCTTATGTATTGAGTTCCCTACTTGGAAAATTACACATAATGTCTTTACAAGATATGAAGAGTTTTCATAGAATATTTCCTTAAAGAATTTAATTTTATTAGGGTATATTTAACATGGAATTTTCTATGAATTCTAAGCATAAAAATGATTTTATTTATAATTACAATTCTTATAAAAGTATGACATTACACATCTACATAGTAGGTATAGAGAAACAACCTATGGTGGACTACTAATTATGGTAGATGATGATTTAAGAGGACACTTATGATGATATTACATTTCCAAAAAGATATGGTGGTGTTATATTGATGATTGATTATGATAATGTTTTGATATCTTCATATCCCATATCTATAGTGGAAAACAAGATTTCAAAGGTTAGATTCTCCTTTGTTTTGGATAAGGGGAAGTAGGATGATAAGATGTTATAATATTAAGGTACCATAACTGAGGCATTAGATCATCCAATTCAACGACATCCAAAACAATTTCAATAGCTCATGATTGATTATCCAATGTAATGTGATCCCTAATTAAGATGATCTATCTAGAGTCATAAGGGTGATTCTATGGATAAGGGTGAGAGACTGAGAAAATATCTAAATATAAATGAGCCTAAGACTTCCTTTAGGATTGAGGAAGAGGATCTATATTCTGTTTTAAGATATGTATATTTTTTTTAGGCCCGTAATTTCTAGGATAATTGGGTAGAAATAAATATTCTGGAAGATCTATAGACTCCCCTTTAAAGTGATGTTTTCATTCCTAAAATTTTAAATTGATGGAATCTGAGAAATTTAACCTCGAGAATGATTTGTAAGAGGATAGAATCTAAAATTGAGAATTAGTGAATTCCACTGATTAAATAATTCATGTTACAAGATGAGTGAGAGAGATGATAGACTACAGAAGCATTGGAGCACTAATAAATCAAAAAATTAATAAATAATATAAAAAATATATTGATTCATTAAACGTATTTTGGAAACCCCCTAATTGAAATTTATCTTTTAATAATTAAAAATATAAATAATGTGCTTGAAATTTCTCTTTATATTGATAGGTGAAGTCATGAGGATGAATATAACATCCCTCAATATATAGAAGTCAGTTCTCTACTTGGTGGTACAATGAAATAGGATATTCTAGTATATTTATAACCATCGTTGGTTCACAAGTTGATACTAGAAATTTTAAGCACCCAATATATACTTATCCATTTCTTGTTTAGTTGTATTTTGGAAAAAACCTAACAACACACCATATAAATATAGACTCTTATTGTGTGTTTATAGACTAGAAAACACATTCTCACAAGTGAAAGGGGTTATTCATTGATTTCGAATTGTAATCTTGTTTATACACTTATATTTTACCTCTATATAACTACAATATACTACTTCTCAAATAAATCTCCCCAAAACCCAAGTAAATATGGTAAATAAGATATTGATCTAAATACATTGGGTAATTAACCCCTCTACAAGAATATAGACACCGAACCCAATACAAATCTCAAAATATATTGCTATCCATTTTAAAAATTGGCCAACTCAGTGCTAGAATGCATTCATTTGGGTGATAGAAGTTGACTAAAATTTAAATTGTTATATTTTTTTGGATAGTTTAAATGTATCTTTATTTTATAGTAGTTTCCTAAATATTAAGTGTATAAGATGAGGAGGGGGGAGCCTCATGGCATTGTGACCACACCTTACGTTGATTTGGTGACCTTCACTACTATAAGTTAAATTCTACAACCCTATATTGAATCTTATACTACTCCTGATGAGGTTCTAAAATCATGGGAAGACACCAATGTTATTTTCAAATAGGTCCAAGTATTTATATAGGAATATCCTTGGGAAATTATGGAATATCCTTATTCAAATGAAGAAGTATCCAAGACTCATCTTGTGTCTACAACTATGATGTTGAGTAAATCAGCTGTTTATTTTCCTGATCTATCTAAATGTTTGGGGGAAATCTCTCTAATTGAATTTTCAAACACACTGATTAATTATTATGATTCTTCTAATCATTTTTCTATTATATACCCAATATAACATACAAAACTCATAAGGATGGAGAAATAGATGGGGTAAATATTATTAAAAGCTACCTAAGACTACTCATCATCCCTTATAGATTTTCATAATCTTATCCAAGTAATGGTGGAATTTAAGTATTATCTCTTAATTAATTATATATTACTCATTCTTATAGCATACCAACATGGATTATTATCTTTTATAACATCTATATAGAAAATGTTTATTGTTGAATCTATGACTAAGAATCCATGTCTTTCACACCATTACCGATTGCGTTTTATATCACTCGTAACTTATAGTCTTCAGTAATCCTTCCAGGATCACCAAGAATGATGTTTGAATATATTTACTCTGAAACACTTTAGGAGAATATTTTGGTCAATAAAACCAATGAAACAAATATAGAATAGGAAAATTCCTTTTTTTAAGAATCGATGAAGTAGTTTATGATACAATAACATTGAAAGAAGACACCCCCATTACATCATTTTATGAAGCAACCATAATGGGAGATTTATTTCATCAATGTATAGAGGTGAATATTTATGTTTTTATCTATTATCTAAAATACATGTTGTTTTAGAAAAAAATCAATCCCACTAGAATACATATTCAATAGAAATAAAAATCAGTGGTACCACCATAGACAATGGAGCATCGAGTAGATGAATCGACTGCTCATGTTTACTAATCATTAAAAGTAACTTAACTACTTATGTTTCTATAATTCTATATGGTACAAAGTTCTTCTAATCAATGAGTGATTTAGTAAAATATTATGTCTCAGTCTCTCTGGTAGACTCTGATTTTGATCTTAAGTCTACTTAATTTCAATGAACTATGAAAAAAATAGTGTAGTGATATATTCAGATCCTGATTTTTGAAATCCCCATAAAGGATTTAAGTTATAATCTTATAATGATCTTGAAAATTTTCAAAAAACAAGTATATAATGGGCTTTAGTACCATGAAATCCATGATGGTGTTAAGAAAATAGTTAGTGAACAATATTAGGATTGGATGCAAGAATTTAACCTCTATATGGATGAATCAAAAACTACTTTTCATAACTTTGAGTTGTTGTGATCTAAGAACGGTCCCATTAAGTAAAAATTGTGGTTGCACATTAATTATCAATAAATAAAGGTATGGTTTTCTAAAATTTACCCAACATGATAAAGTGGTCTCTTTCCACACAAATATGTTTTCGATTACATAGATACCAATGAATTTAACTAATATACAGTGATTTTTTAAGGGTTAATGCTATTAAGTTCCCAAATATTTGGGGTGAGTTGGTCTAAATAACAAAAAAATGTATTTAAATTAATTTGATCACTAAATATGGTTCAATATTTAGTTTCTTCCAGGACTAGATTGGATGAAACATTTCTTATAATATTTTATTTTCACTAATTCAAGATGTATCCAATCAAACAGATAATTACCCCTAATCATTCACTAATTTAATCCATATAAAATTCTAAGGATAATATCATAAACACATATAGAATAACTTTAATTATCACAAAAGGTATAATATCATACTATCACTCAAAATATCTTTTCTAAAAATTCCAAAAAGTCTAATAATAAACTTATTCATTAAATGGAACTCTAAAATTAAATATATAATTAGTGGATTGAAATCACACCAAATAACATCCAATAAAACCCATGAAACTCCCTAAAATCAACGTATAATAGGGTTACCCTCAATTTTTTAAAAACTCTCAATGGAATATGAATGTTGGATCATATAAGCGAGATTAGAGAAGATAAAAAATATCAAATAAGGGCCACTTATATTATTGTCTAAATGGATTCAAACCATGAAATAAATTCTTTTAAAGTGAAAATATGAGAGTAAGAATAATTATAATACATGAAATATTTTAATTAAATAATTAGAGTGAGTTGGAACATATTAGAAATGAAGAAAAATCATACAACAAAAAATGATAGTATCACATTACATAAAGAACAAGAAAACTTGAGACCCATATTTCCTCCCAAAAATCTAATTTAAATAAACATTTTAGAGTATTGGTTTTAGAAAACATTTTAATTCATCCAATTGATTAATATAGGAAAAGGGTGGAGAAAAATGAGTGGAGAGTTGAATTTTCATCATTCCCAATGATGAAAGATTTAATTTCTATCTCTTCATGGATGAAACAAAAATAACTTCAAATTTATAGAATTAGGATAACTCATAGAAGGCTAAATTTTGGCCCAATTATTTCTTAAATAACTTTTAAAATTTCCTCAAAATTAAATTAATTATTTTTGAATAATTCCTAAATTGTTGAAATGGATTTTGGGGCCATGAAATGTTAATTAGAATTCTATCTTCATATATGGTTTCCTATATCACTTTATGAACATCCAAATTATCTTGGTTGATAATTTTATGAAAAATTACCCATGATGTTTTCAATCTAAATATTGAATTTCAATTTCAATGTACTTTTATTTGTGGTAACAATAAACATTTTAATTCTTGGGTGCACCCAGATATCACCCCAATGCATTATATAATTTTTAGTCTCTTGAGACATCATGTTGGGATAGGGAGTGAACTTGATTCCTTTATTGGACTTTTTTCTCTATGTGCAATGGTTTTGGTAGTTATCCTTGACTCATGCTTATGTCATGTTGTATGTTGTTTCCACATTTTTATGATTATGTGATTATATGATCCCATGTTCAACATTTCATGCTTCTATTTGATTACTTATGTTCTATTCATTTTTATTTCATTATGTTATGCCTTCTGACCCATGTTTTATGATTTATTCCTATTTTTATTCCCTTACTGAGATTTTTTTCTCATCCCTTTTTCTCATATATTCCCTGGTTATCCTTTGCAGATGTAATAGTTAAAACCAAGTTAGGGTAATTTTATGAAGATTAAATAAAAGATATTTTTATTTTGGTTTCATTCTTTCTAATTATGTACCTAATATTCCAAAGAAACTAGACTTTATGATCCTTGGTTTTTATTTCATGGTTAATTATGATTAAAATAATATAATAATATGTTTAAAAGTATAGGGAAAATATAGTTATTATCAAAGCATTTTATAGTAATTTTTTGATATTACAACTAGAAAACATTAGTAAGAACCCTTGGAATAATTCCCTCACCATGGATAACCAAGATTGAAAATAAGGGAATCACATGTTATGATATAATTTCAATTTAAAAGTTTATATTTCTATTTTCAATTTTTCCTTTTTATATGCTTATTAAGTAATTATAATATCCCCTAATTGTGATTTATTTTTATTAGTTAAAGGAGGGAAATTAGAGAACTTAGGCCAATAGTGAACGTAATAGGCAATGTGATGATTTCCCTAATGAAATTCCAAATCTAAAGGAAGTGACAACTTAAAACTTCATAATAGTACTTGATCAATTGGCTCAATTTATGAATAATAAATTGAATAATGTGGAACTCCCTTCTTATCCTAATATGTAGAAATTTTTGATTTAATCCTTTATGTGACAAAGGCCTACCATATTTAGTGTATAATCTGATCCCATCATCACAAAACAATGTATTAACTCCATTGAGAAGATATTATTTATCCATCAATTCTCAGAAGAAGATAAAGTCATATTGGTGGGTTATCATTTTCATGGTGAATATGATCAATGGTGGAAAATGATAAAAACACAAAGTATACAGAGGAAATTTATTCCATGTAATGGGAAGATATCAAGAAAATATTTTTCAATAAATATTTTCCCAAAAATATCCATCTTAAGATAGAAAGGGACTTCCTCAGACTGAAGAAAAAGTAAGAATAGTATATCAGGATGTAGGAGAAAAGATTAAAATGATTCTATGATAAACATATGTCCTTTTCATGAAAACAAAAATAATAGTGGATCACTTCTTTAGTGGATTAATGTCGAGTCTAGGAAAATCCTTGGTGATCTATGATGTTAAATGATATGTGGAGATTGATTGTTGTGCCCTTAAAGTGGAAATGGAGATTTGAGACTCTCAATCTTCTTAAGGACTCGGATATAAAAAGTGTAAAATGGAGTTTAATATTAATGTTTTAGTGAAAAATGATTAACATACATGGATATTACATCATTTTAGATGAATATTCAGCACATTACAATAATACATGCCTCAGGACTATAATAGTTTAGTATCTTTGGAAACATGGATATATAATATTATAACTTGGTGAAATACCTTCAACATCTCCCTTAAATATCTTCAAATTATTTAATTATACACAAAACCATTCTTAATAACCTAGGGAAAGGAAACATAATAAAGGGGTGAGCTTAGATGCTCAGTAAGGGTAAACAAGGGAGATATATAATAATAACATGAGCATAAGGGTATGATAAAATGATATTAACATTAGAATATCATACCATGAATATTAAAGATCATAATCCATATTCATAGAATAAATATTAGGAGTTCATAATACAATAATCATAATGAAATCAATAGAATAATCCATGAGAGCATAATAAATGAATAAGGCATGGAATTTGTGGCATACACATAATAATAGAAAATCCTATGTCAAGGATACCTACCAATACCTTCATAATATGTTAGGATTGTGATAATAACCCATGTACCTTCTTATGTAATGGGATTCCCTCCCATGTACCCTCTTATTTTAGGCTTGGGATGCCCTCCCATGTACCCTCCTCTATCAGGCTTGGAATTTCCTCTAATTTACCCTCTTGTTTCCGGATTGGGATGGCCTCTCATGTACCCTCTTTTTTTAGAATTTGTATTCCCTCTCATGTACCCTCTTTTTTCAGGATTGGGATGCCCTCTCGTGTACCCTCTTGTTTTGGGATTGGGATTCCTTCAAGTATACCCTCTTATTTCGGTCTTATTATTCCTCTTCTTTTGAGATTGGTATGCCCTTCCATGTACCTTTTTAGATCATAAAACATTTATCATTACCTAATTCATTAGAGTGAGATATATATCCCACCCATAATATAAGTAAATCATGCATGCATGAGCCACAAGATAAAACAATTCCTCATATCATGACACATGAAAAAAGATCGGTTTTATAAACATAAAATCATAAACAATGAAATTAAATTGGTATCATCAATATTTCATCACATCATAACCTATGGAAAATATATAGGTTTCTTAATAATTTCATTAAATAATAACTCATGAAAAGAATCTGGTTCTAAAAGCATATAACCTATGTAAGAGAAATAGGTGTCATAAAAATGATTCTATCATAACATAAACCATTCAAGAAATAATATGAATGGTATTCTTGGATCATGTCCCCAATAAATCTTAAACTGTATCAATTTATTTTATCTTATATGGATATGGATTTTGAAATATCACTTGGAGAATTTCTCAAGTAAAATAACCTTTCTTTAAAATTAAATTTTTAAAACATAGAACATATTCAAAATTTATTTCAAAAAAATAAATTAAAAACATATAAAGTAATATTTAAAATCATTTAAAACATTTATTGAGTAAAATATCATTTCTTTTTTAAAAACACACTTTAAAACAAAAATCATTTTGAAAAAAAATTTCATTGAAAATTAGTTTGAAAAATTATAAAGGAATATTGAAGAAAATTTGAAACCATCTTTCCTATAAAACATATAAAAGGGTGTTTAAAACTTTTAAAATACTTTTTAAACGTAAAACATTTTTTAAAACTCTTTTTTTATAAAAAATTGTTTTGAAAGAACATAAATTTCCAACCAAAGAGACAGATAATGTCAGATTTTCTTAAAAAACATTCTTAATTATATTAAATACCAAATAGTGGGAAAATGGTATAAATACATGAAGATATAATGGATAGCTAGATGATAATAAAATCCATGAGTTTTATTGGGATATGTATCATAATATTTCATCAATGGAAGCGTAATCATAAATAATCCTGATAAATTATGAGATTGTAGTAATAAACCATTACCACTTTAGTAACATTGAACCATACTCTACCTGAGAGAATAAAATTTAATGAATCTTAAAATATCATGAAATAAGTAGATTCATTAAAAAACATTTCAAATGGTATTATAAACAACCCATAAATAAATATAACGGTATAACATGGCATGCATCTCAAAGTAGGCAACTTGAGACAAAAATTACTTTAGTGGTTTGGTAACTTTTGAACCATTAACACCATAAAATAAAAATAGTCAAATGTATATGTAAATACCCATATATTTAATTATAATAATCATATAACACATTCATTGTAATTATATACACTATACAAAATAAATTATTTTTGAATAAGGCATATATCTCATGGATATAAAAAGTGATATCAGAAAACCCTTACCTTAAGTCTTGTCTTTCTTTGTACATGCTTCAACCTACTATATAATAAATA
The DNA here is from genome assembly GCA_963277665.1 of Viscum album. Classification (NCBI taxonomy): domain Eukaryota; kingdom Viridiplantae; phylum Streptophyta; class Magnoliopsida; order Santalales; family Viscaceae; genus Viscum; species Viscum album. The sequence continues at coordinate 808,581,994 of OY728122.1, read as the reverse complement.
TAAGTTTATTATACATATACCAAACAATCATATTTCTATATATAATACCATATATTTTTTTTATGACTTCATATTACCTTTTTATTAACAACTCCATGTTAATGTTAAGTTTCGGGTAATATCCGCTTTATTATTCATATATGTTTTCACTTGTTATTCTTGATCCTATTACTTAGATCATGATTTAATTATTTCCATAAGTTAAAAAATTATATAAATATCATTTATATTCAGTATATATTTACTCATAAAAATATATTTAATATGTAAGTATGAAATAGAATACATCATTCTTGGAGATGGTAGGTCGTATGTACACAAGAATGTTGTTTCCATTTTATTATCGTATTGAAAGAAATAAAGTAAACGAAAAATATGTATATATATATATATATTATAATTATAATAGAATTATTATTTAATATATATCATATAATCTCACTAAACTCTTACTTAATATATTCTATGTGAGGTTTGAATGAATCGCAACTCTTTGAAGAGGTGGTTGTCCACACACCCACAAACAAAGTTATCGTATTTAAAAAAATGGAAAGTATGAAGGTATGTGTTTATATAATAATTATTGATGCATAAATAAATCATAAATATCAGATATATCATATAAAAAAAGTTTCCATCATAATTACCAACCAAGAGAGATGTTAATGTAAAAAAATTAACAACATTGCTTCATGAGGCGGTAGTTCGTCGTACACAAGAATGGTAAGTTAGTTACACATTTGGCCTAAGTGTGTGTATTTTTAGGTATAAAACTTATAATAAATAAATATAAGTATATTTATAATACTTTGGTTATTATTTAAACATTTAATAAAAATATTTTATTGTGTGGAAAATTAAAATAACAAAAAATATCTTGAGGAAGGGTGTTACCTCTTCTTTGGGTAACTAATTTTGGTTTTCACCAAAGGGATTGATTGAATGGATTTATTAAAAAAGGTATGATTATATGATTAAGTAATGTATGTTGGGATATTATTTGCGAATATTTTTTGTGAGAAAATTGTATTTATAGGTGTGAAAATTGGGAAGGTTGAGTGCCTTTTTATAGTGGGGGAGGAGTGAAATTCTTATAAATTTTTGAAAAGTTAAATCCACCCACATTTCTCCCATTTAAATTAGCTCCAATGATTTAAAAACTTCTATAAAAGGTATTATATGGTATAAATATATCCATAAATTGTATATTTTACATGTTTAAGGGCCATTTTCTCCTATATTTTTATGATTTAGTCTTTTATTAAACTAATTTTTCCCGTAATTGTTGTCAATAATTTTAATCACTTTCACTAATAGCTTTTGTCAAAAACTAATTTGAACTCATTATAAATTATAAATTATTGTGATTAAAAATTTGGAATCCATGTTTCTAAATTCTAATTACATAATTTGTATAAATTAATTTAATTATAATTTTATAGACGAGATGACAAAGCAGGATTTTAAAATAAAAATGTTCAAAAGATTGAAATATTTTTATATCCAATTTCAATTTGAAATGGATTAATATGACCTAAATTTTATTAATTAATGTAAAATTTATTTAGTTAAACTTTGAATCCAAACTAAAATATAATTTGACTATATAAATAAATTATAATAAAAAGTAGTTTTTAATTAAAATTTAGTGTTTTTCACTAGTCATCAAAAATGAATCTTGTCAAAAAAAAAACAAAAATTCAACCAAAGTAAATCTTGATGTTCCAATTCCAAAAAAAAATTTGTTTTCAAAAAAATTTAAATTTTTCATAAATCATATTTAAAATGGGTTCTTAATTAAAAGGCGATAAAATTATCTTTTATAAATATGCATCTTTTTATTCATAAAATTAGATTTATTTTTATCTTATACCTATAAAATATTTTGGATGAGTATAAAAAATATTGGTTTAATATATTAAATACAAATTTTCTTTAAAACATTAATCATTTATTTTTTATTAATTGATATAAAAAAAATTATATAGAAAAATAGTTTTTCTATAAAATTAATTTTATTATTTTCAAATAGTTTTTTCATTAACTTATACTAATTGATAACCAAAGGATTAATTTTATATACATGTCTAAATAATATTTTTAGAATTTAGTTTATATTATTTTTATCTTCCATTTGAACTTCTAGCTGGTATCTATAAAAATATTTTAATAATTTTACTAATAGTATATTATAGTTCAGTAAAACTCAGACTTGCGTGTTACGCAAGATATTGAAGGAACTTGAAATTATTTGTAAAAAACAAAACATGGTGTTGTGTGTGCTGAAATTTAATATAATTGTTTCATGTAGAACAAGAATAACTTGTTTTTTCATGTAATTCAATCCAAACTTAGTGTTTTAATATAATAAAATCTATATTCAGTGTTGTGTCAAATGAAAAAAAAAATTAAAAATATTAAATAAATTCGAAAAAATAATTCCAAAAAAACCAAGGGTGTTACATTATTACCCCCTTAAAAAGAATTTCAACCATGAAATTACTATGGGTTATCAAAGGTTTAATACCATAAAGTTCCACTCATAGAAACCCACATCATAAAAATGAATACTAAAACTTCTTTTAAAAAAAGAATGTTGGAGGCATAAAAGTTGCACAAAATAACATGTAACTAGGTTTCCTCATAGGATAAATGTAATTCCCAAACCCTAGTTACCCAGAGTTGATGCATTATTACATAACATTTTCATGATACAAGGAATCATGTCCTGAAAGACCGATCAGTTTAGTAGCCTTGGAAATACTAGATACATTCATAAGTTTTACATTACATCATGAAATAAAAATATCAAAAAAAATTCCCCTTTTGAACACACTTATATCATTAGCCTATCCCTGCAAGTCAACCATAAAATACTTCTTCACATCCTGGGAAAAATAAAAGATAGAAAGGAGTGAGCTCAGATGCTTGTTAAGGATAAAAATATAGAGGAAACATTTATAAATAAGCATAAACATTTAAGGAAATGTATAAGACTAAAATAAAATCCTTTTAAACATAACCTTTAGAATAATATGGAAAAGATAAAGTCAAATAATTCCATTTACTTATTCACATGGATATTATAATAGTCCAATAATCACATGAAATATCAATATCCACATTCATAATGATGGAATGCATAATGTTAGACTTCATAACCAAATAGTCAAGACATTGTGCCAAGACGACAAAAAAAGATTTTGTCAAGGCCTTGGGACAAGAAACTATTTTGTCTCATGAAACCTACCGATGCATCGAGGAGCTATATTGGGAACCACCCATCACTTAATAATTCCAATTCATTCCTCATATGAAAAGGTTTAAACATAACATAAAAATTCTTATTAAAACTAGCATATTAAATGTCAATAATTTATCCATAAACCGTGAATGGAGTAAAAATAACACATCCACATTCAAACATATCCCAAAAACTTCAATAAAATATGGAATATTTGTATCCTAATAAATCAACTACAAACAATTTTAAAATCCATCAAAGGATGTTGACATAGATGAAATGAAAACTATTTGAAATAAATACCTCTTTCTATTTTGAAATCATTTAAAAGTCACATAATTAAAAAAGAAAACCTTTATTTTGAAAATATTCATATAAGCTTGTATGGGAAGCTTTTAAGATGATATAATAGTGTAAAATATCCACAGTCGTAGTAAAAGTTAAAAAAATACATTATTGCCTTAATTTTGTCAAAAAGGTCATAAAGTACCTTGTTTGGAAAACAACGGGAAGTTTCCTCTCAAAACATATAAGGTCAAATAAGGGTATAAATGAATTTAACACATAGTCTATTAAATAGTAAAAAAAATTTGAAATACATTTTTATGAGACATGAATTTGGTTGATAAAGTGGTCCATGTAGATACTTACGTAAAAACAACCTTAGATAATGAAGAGATTGTAGAATTAACCCTTACCTTGTACTTTTCCTTAGTCAATGGTATGTTAAACTTCTGTATAAGAGATAAAAATTGTTATTAAATTATACAAGAACTATATACATAAATATGATATTATATATGATCCTCTAATATTTATTTGTTAATAATATTTTAGTAGTATCATTGTTTCGAGTGTTAACTGGTCCATTTTCCTTTATATGCTCAGTTACGTAAGCAATGTTTGTTATGGATAGGATGCATTTTATTTATATCCATAATGATATTAAGTTCTTAAATATTATTTTTAATCATAAAATGGAAATTATTTTTTAATGATTACAATGGGGAATGAATCTCATCGTGTTCGTGGAGACGGTAATCCGTACGTACGCACAAGAAACAATATCATTATATTGATGGTTAAATAATATGTAATTGGGTGGTATATCATATATAAATAATCATTAACATGTTATATTTGTTATTTACATAAGTTATACTCATTATTATACCCTTCAAAATAATGAAGTGTTTGAATAACAAACTACACCACGACGTGGAGACGGTAAGCCATACGTACGCACGTATGGTGAATTTATCATTCATATGATGGATAGAATAATAAATATGGTTGTACCATATTTATAATAACATCACAGTATATATAATATACTTGAGTTATTATTTTTGAATTTAAACAACAATCAAAGAGGAAGTAGAAGAAGAAGATAACTTGAAAGATGTGATGAAATATGTACCTCTTCTTTAGGTTCTTCATTTTTTATTTGATCAAAAGGGCTACTTCGGTTGAATTTATGACCAAATTAGGGCCTCTAGGATGAAGGGAGTAATTTTGGGAGGATATTTGGTTAGGTTTTGGCTGAGCCAAAAGGCTTTCAAGGTGTGAAATTAAGAGATGGGTAAGTTCCCTTTTATAAGATAGGTGAGGGTCACTTTACGAAAAGCATGAAATATTATTTTATAATAAAATATTTTTCGGTTTATAATGGAATAAAAATAAATTATTTCGAGGATAAGGTGGGGATGGGTCTATGACCTCTCAACCAATAGGTTTTATACAGGTTTAGATCATCTTATTAACCTTATCTTTTAGATTTAACTCTTAGTTAAATAGTTTGGCATTTACCATGTCTCTTTATATTTTTATATTATATGGTTAATAAACTAACTATAAAAAGACAAGCGAACCCCAAGTGGTTAATTATTAATATATAAAACCTTATCTAAGTACTTTTATGAAACCTTATAATTTTAGGAATAGTATATCTTTTATTAATATAATATTTGTTTTAAAAACTCAATTACGTCAATTTTGACACCATTTAGTGTTTGGTTTTTTTGAAAATCATAACAGCATGATTACTTTGAAAAAAATTATTTAATCAACCCTAAAATGTCATGTTAACCTAGAAAATTAGTGTATTTTATCAAAAGTCACAAATTACAATTATTTGGATATTTATAATATCAATTATTTTAATCTTTCATTAATAAGGTAATTATTGCATCATCATTGTGTCATAAATAAATTTAATTATTTAATGTATAAAAATTAAAAATAAAATACCATTATGTAGGAAATATTTTTATATTTATAATTAGTATTTATAGTCAAATTTTTATTATGTATAACCCTATATTAAAAATGGTTTAGTTATTAAACTTTGAATTTAACTCTTCTAACACTTCTTTAAATAAAATAATAATAAATGTCCTAATCTACTCCAACTGACCAAAGGTGGCCATATTTTATTCATAAGGTTGTTTTTGGTTGAATTACACTTATCCAATAGAATTAGGACATGTGTTAGGGTAATTATAATATCATTTTTACCCTTAATTACCCTATTTATTTTTAACCGTGGTAAATAAAAGTAAAAGGTTACTATTCACCAAAAATTATTTTCATCTTATTGTAAAAAATTTTAATTAATTATGTGTGTCTATCAGATATTTAAAATACAACTCACAAAAGTTGTAAAATTAAGTTTTATGAAAATTTTCAAATGCTCCTTGGAGGTGGGTTAAAGACGCTAACAAGTTCAACAACATTTTTATATATCTAAGATAATTATAAAATGACTCCAATGAGTTACATTGATCATATATAGGTATTATTTATCTATTTTTACCTAAAATAAATTTAAATAAAATAAATAATTATTTAAATAAAATGTTGGTTTTAACCAATAACGGAGTGTTTTTCACTATTCATCAAAAATGGAAAGTTTTCAAAAAATTCCAAAAATTCACCCTAGGATAATTTCAATATTCTGAATTCAAAAATAAAGTCCATTTTGAAAACAAAATATAAAATTTCAAAAAGTGGATATTATTATTCATAATTTCTAGTTTGATTGGTCGTGCTGTGTTAGAATCTCAAAGTTTCGTACAATACTAGTTACTGCATTATTCAAAGCGAAACATACCATTGAAGCTTGGAGTGTTTCAATAAAATAGGTGGTAAGTGAAAACATGGACATGGAATAAAAAAAATAATCAAATAGATTTATAAAAATCACTTATCATAAGAAAGTGGGTAATTCGGAGAAAGTTAACAATCAAAAAACCATAAACTGAAGAAGCGTGAAAGGGGTTATTGATATCCTCTAAAATGATGATAGGAGGACAGAATTTTATATCAAAACCCTTTTCCTAAAGTTATATAACTATCATGAGAATATATACATAGTTGATTTTAGAAAAATATCACCCTTATTTTTTCCTTTATCAATTTACACTTCATCTCTTATTCCAATAAATAAAGGTTAGTTTTTCACTCCTAAATCATTAACAGATCATAAGATCCATAAATATAATGATAGGTCATTCTATCTTTCATTATCAGAAAAAATTTTATCACAAGTTATCCAATATTCATAAATCCTCATATGGTGAGATAATACTTTAATATCTAAAATCTCATCCAAAGTTTAACATAAACCATTCTATAAATGTTTTATCTTTTAACCCCTTCAAAGTATAATTCACCTTGTATTCATTAAATATGTTCTTATCTTATACCAACACATTTTCATTAGAAACATAGGTCTATACTTGTACATATAGAAAATAAAATGTGATTTTATTAATCAAAAATCCATGTATGGGGATGTAATACAAGAAGCTTCACTAAAGAATAAGCAATGATATCTTCACAGTGATTAATAATACAAAATAAAACATCGAATTCACAACTAAAGAGGGGAAGGTAAGTGTTCTCTAATTATCATGATTCACTTCATCCATTTTGGTAGCATAATCATTCCATTGGTCATTTTTCTTAAGCATTTTTTGGGACTTATCATCCACATTAGTCCTTGGATTGGGTCACTTGATAACATATTGTCCAAACTCCATGCAATTGAAACAAAGAAGTGTGGGAGGTTCATTCTATGGTGATTTCTCATTATTCTCATCATTTTATAACTTCTTCCCATTACGTAAACATTTATCTTCTTGATGAACTTCCATTCCACACTTAAATAATTTAATAGTCACCTTAAGTCAATTCCCTCCATGTTTTTACCACACATTGTGCAAATGGAAGGCTCATTTTCTTTTCTCTATGGTTGTTGGATTTTCCTTTGAACATTATCTTTATTTTCTTTTCAAAACCATAATATTAATACTCAATTACTACCTCCATTTACACCTTTATATAACATTAAAAACATATCTATATATACTAAAGTATCCTATAGACAAGTCCTTTCAAGGATTAGGTTTTAGACCACAAAATAATTGATCAATCTTTCTTTCAGTTTGGATGATAATACCCAAAGAGTACCTCATATGCCTTGAAAAATTTACTTCCTAGGCACAAACTGATTCAATGTCCTTATACTTAATATCTAGAAATTTATTTTCCATATTAAAATGAATAATATGATGAAAGTACACAATGAAAAATAAGTTCTTGAACTCATCCCAGTCTATTAAGTCAATTTCGTATTATCACCTCATATTGTTAATAAGATTCTACCATTGATCTACCTTACCTTTGAGATGATAGACCACCATAGCTAATTTTCCAGTCTCTAAACACTAGAGAATGGAAAATATATTTTTGGGTTGTATTGATACATTTCTCAGTAACTAATGGGTCATTGAAACAACTAAAATAAGTTGGGTGTTGCCATATGAAGTACGCAATAGACCAAATTACCCTCCTTTTCTCGTATGGATGTTAACCATTATTCATAGATTCAAAAAATTGGGTGAGCATATAAAATAGATTTTTCATTCAATCTCTCATAAAATTTGGTTTCTCAGGAAGAAAAGTATTGCATTATCCATTGCATTCCTCATTTACATGGTCCCTTTGAGTTCTAATCATTGAATAAAACTAAAAAAATAGATTAATAAACAATTATCATAGTGGGGAACCACATAATCATGAAAAATCACTTATAGGATGTAAAAATCATAAAACATTCCTTTTTAATCTATTATAACATAGGGTTATCCTAGTTCATTCATGGTCATCATCTATTTAAATCCTTCATTAAATCAAATAAATAATTTGTGAATTCCCAAAGCATATCCTCTTGGAGTGTCAAACTAGGTGTCCATCAAGACTAATTTTCATGAACTAGTTCCCAATAGATTCTAGATCAATACATAGTTTTGGGGGTAGTTTTCACTATGTAAATCTATTCCAGATCCACATCCACTTGTGTTATCCAGATACAGTTGTATTTCTAGGAATCCGCTCACTCTATACCTTACCAAAATTCCTAGAAATTTTCCTAAACATTAACTCATCCCTAGACTTACCTTTAAAGAAATCCCTAGACATATCCTTAAAAATATCCCTAGGGAACTCACTAAAGTTTTATCATCCTAGTTTCTAAAGGGTGAATAAACATTTCCATTGATACCAACTATAGTGACCCACTCTTAACATGCATGGATATTACATCATTTTAGATGAATATTCAGCACAATACAAAAAAACATGCCTAAGGACCATAATACTTTAGTGTCTTTAGAAACATGAAAATATAATCTTCTAACTTGGTGAAATATCTTCAAAATATCACTTAAATAACTTCCCCTTTATTACTCCTAATTAATACCTTTCTTCGTAACCCGTGGAAGGGAAACATAAGAAAGGGGTGATCTCATATGCTCAGTAAGGGTAAACATGGTAGATACGTGAGCATAACATGAGCATAAGGGGATATGTTATTACCACTGCTAAGGTGGAACCCGATAATGATATAGTGATAGTTACACTGATTACTCATTCAAGAATAGTGAACATAATATTTGGTTCTTATTCTACACATTCTTCGTTATCATGAAAATTTAGTAGAACAATTCAAATACTTCCTCAAAATATGGAGTTTGAGTTATCTGTGAGAATAGAAAATAGAGAAATTATTGTACCCAATGTATATAACTCCTCTCTAGTTAATGTTTGTGAATTGAACCTCTCAGAAAATATTGTCTTGCTTCCTTTGGTGTAGTTTGGTACTATATTTTTCATTGATTGGGTATCTTTATACAAATCCAACATCAACTATCAGTAAAGGGAGATCACTCTTCACCTCCCAAGAGATCCTCCATTTTTATTCAAGTGTAAGGAGGATGATGAATATTTTTAAAATAATTATCTCAATTGTGGATATTATTTCCTTAAGATCAAAAATATCTAGCTCAAATGGTTGAGACAAAGATGATAATCATGCTCTAAGACATTCCCAGTGTATGGGTCTACACTAATGTGTTCGATAAAGTGTTTCTTGGTCTACATCCTGGTTGAGAGTTTGAGTAATCAATTGACCTTATTCATGGATCTCTACCCATATCAAAGACACCATATAGAATGGGCACTATTGAGTTAGAGGAACTAAAGAAGTAGTTACAATAGAATATGGATGAAGGTATTATATGCTCAAGTTCATCTCCATGGGGTTCACCATTCCTATTCGTCAAAAATATGTATGGATCAATGTGCCACTGAATTGATTATAGTGATCTCAGTAATATCCCAATAAAGAAAAAGTATACCATGCCAAAGATAGATGGCTTGTTTGATCTACTACATGGGGCCAAGTATTTCTCTAAGGTGAGCCTTCATCCAGGATATCAACAATTAAAAGTGAAGAAGGAAGATATTCCCATGACTTCCTTTCAATCAAGGTATGTACAGTATGAGTATATAGTGATTCCCTTCAAACTCACTAATGCTCCAGAAATATTCATGGACTTAATGAATAGAGTCTTCAAATATTACCTTAACAAATTTGTGGTAGTATTTATTAATGGTATTATAATATATTCCAAAATCAAGTTAGAAAATGAGGATAATTTGAATAATATGAAAAAGACTTTGTGAAGGGAGAACATATATATAAAAATTATAGTAAATGTGAGTTTTGGATGGAGGAAGTATCATTCTTGGGTCATGTAATCACAGGGAAAGGGATATCTATGCAAACTCCAAAGACAATTTTAATTGAAGATTGGCACATTAAAACATTTGTAATAGTGATCCATATTTTCCTTTGTCTAGCTAGGTATTACCGGTTATTTGTGAATAACTTATCATGATTGTCAAATCCACTAACAAATATGACTCGAAAGGGAGAAAAGTTTGTCTGGACCAGTGAATGTGAAGTCCACTTCAAAGTGTTTACTAAAAATTTATTTTTATGATTTTCAAATATCCTCTTTATTTTGGAGTAGTAACCAAGGTTTACGTAGGTTTACACAGGTTCCATGTATTGATTCAAATTTCAAATTAATGAAAAAACCATCATCACACCTCAATCCACATACTTCCTTACAACATGCACTATTGGGTCACATCTTATTCCATGAGCCACCTTGAGTCACCCCAAGAGACAACTGATTGCATATGCATAATTTACACCACACCACTAAGAACCCATTAGACTTTATCTCACTACTGATAAAAACACCATCACAGAGCTCCAAAGAGTTGAAAATGAGGCTTATCACTGTGCCAGTACTCACACTTATGACAAGTGGGGAACTCTTTATGGTATACAATGATACTTAAAAGAATTTATTAGGTTGTTTAATGATGCAAAATTATAAAGTGGTATCTTATGCCTTAAGTTAGTTGACAATTCATGAGAAAAACTATCCACCTCGTGATCTGGAGTTCGCAGTTATGATCTTCACGTGGAAAATATGGCGTAATTTTCTCAATGGGGAGAAGTGTGAGATGTATATTAATCATAAGATCCTAAAATATATATTCACATATAAGGAGCTTAATATTCACCAGTTAAGATAGTTAGATCACACCAATGATTATGACTGTTTAACCCACTACCATCATATTAAGGAAAATAAAGTGGAAAATTCTCTAAGTAGAAAGGATCCTACAACATTATTAATGATGAGAATTGAGAAGGATCCAATATTTTTAGATTTTCAAAGGATAGACATGGGAATTATTAAGGGAGTAACATAATCAATATTTTCTCAAATGATTGATCAACCATACCTTGTGGGTAAAATAAAGGATGCTCAAATAAATGATGAGGAAATTCAGAACAAGGTGGAAGATATAAGGAAGGGAAAATCATCAAAGTTAAAGATTAATAAGAAAGGAGTTGTTAGATTTGGGTCATGATTATATGTATCATCCAATCCAAATATAATTAGAAATTAAAAATGACACACATAGCTCAACTTTCTCTATTCACTTAGGGAGAACTATGACATATTGAGATCTCTAAGAGAACTATTGCTGGGATAATATGAATAAATATATCGGTAAATATACCTCAAAGTACCTGGTATTTCAGAAAGTGAAGTAAAAAAGGAAAAATTATAAGGGTATGATGAAACCATTATCTATACCAATATAAAAATGGGAAAAACAACACCATGGAACATATCACCAAAGTTCCCAATATATACATAGGAAACAATGCTATATGGGTTGTTGTAGATCATCTTACAAAGATAGATCACTTTATTGCAATTTTAGAGGATTTATCATTCAACTAGCTTACAAGGGTATACATCAGAAAAGTGGTGAGGCTACATATAATACCACTATCAATTCTATTTTATCAAAATGAAAGATTCACCGTCATGTTTTGGAAAACTCTCCAACATGCTCTGAACACTTACTTGAACTTCAATATGACATATCATCCTCAATCTGATGTCTATTTTGATTAAAATATTCAGTCACTGGAAGACATGTTGAGATCATGTTATGTGGAATTTAAAGGAGGATGGGACCAACATCTACTTATGGTTGATTTCTCTTACAACGATAATTTATACTTGTTCATCCAAATGGATATATATGAATACCCTTGTGGTAAAAATATATATAACAATGACATGATGGGTTGAACCTAGTGAACGTAAGTTGTTATGACCTAAAATGATCGATGAAATGGTAGAAAAAGGTAAGAACCCTTCAGAATCTTATTAAGGCATCCTAAAGTCAACAAAATAGCTATGTAGAAAATCATCAATGAGACCTAAAGTTTGAGGTTAGAGAAATGGTATTCATATGTATATCCCCAAGGAAGAGGATCCTGAGATTTGGGAAGAGAGGAAATTCGATTCCTAGGTATATCATCTCCTTCAATATTATTGATCATGTTAGAGTTGTGTCCTATTAACTAGAACTTACACCTATGATGTCTCAAGTGCAATATATGTTCCATGTATCCCACTCGAGAAAGTGAATTTTAGATACCTCACATGTACTAAATCTAGAGGTGGTACAACTGGACAACAACCTCTCATATGAAGAGAAATAGGTGTAGTTCTTAGACCATTGAGATAAAGTTCTACGCAACAAGAAAACTCACCTGGTCAAAGTACTATTACAAAACAATAATTATGAATATTCCACATGGGAATTTAAGGAAGAAATTAATTAGAAGTACCCTCAACTTTTTTCACCTTAGAATGTAAACTGTAACTTCAAGGGAGAAATTTTATATTTGTGGAATAATGTAACCACCCAAAATTTTATCAAGTGAAAATAAATTCTTATAATTATTTAATATAGTATAAATCACATAAAATAACTTAGAGAAAAAAATAAAAAACATTATAAATTAAGGATCAATGAAATAAGAGGTAGTTCTAGAAATTAAGAAACTTGTACCAATGGAATAGAAACTGGACAGTTGGAATAGTACTATGACCATTAAGAATAGTAATCCAACCAATAGAATAGTAACTTCACCCATAAAATTATAAATAATATTTTAGAATCATATAAATTAAAATATGATAAAATTTTATCATAGTATAGGTAAATAATTTTTTTAATAAATGACAAATTAAGAATTGTTATTTTTGTTAAACGTAAGTGTTTATTAACTATTTTATAATTAATATAATGATTTAAAATAAATTATATTTTTATAAATTATATTCATAAATTAATATTTTTTGTCTTATGATTGTAATATAATTTTATGAGACCTTAATTAATTTTTCAACGTTTCAAAAAATCGGTTATAATTTTAAAATCAGAATTTTTTTAATAAATGATGATTTTAATTAAAAAATAAATTTCTCATATTTATAAAATTATTATCATAAAATGGAGTCTATTTTTGAAATATAAACTTTTAATAATTGTTAAGGTAATTTTTTGTGATTTTTCTAAAATATTTGATATTTTGGTGAATAGTGAAATACAATAATTTACAATATTAGCTAAATATGTGAATGTTTTAGTCACTGGTAAAGTATGGATGATGTAATCACAATAATCAATAAATTTCCTTAATTATTTAATATATTTAGTATTAATTTTCAATAATATTAATATTCTTGAGCCAAAATAAAAAATATAATGAATATAATAATCCCAAATACCCTTATCCCCCACTATAAATATAACCCATCACCACCTCTTCTCCAAATAAATTTCAAGCCTTTAAGCTTGTCAAAATTATAAACAATACTATTCTAAATTCTCTTCCCCATGTCTAAGATTCTTTAGTGTCAAAAAAAGACCAAAACCAATTTTCCAAAGGAGGTTCTCAATGAGAAAAAGTTTAAGAGGTAAAATCCTCTTTCGTTTTCTTTTATTTTCATTTCAATTCCTTTCTTTACTTATTCCCTAATCATATCCCCTTATCCAATTGACATGATAAATCTAGTATCTTGTATATAATGTAATTTTATTTTGTTAATTTAATATCCATCAACAATTATTTTCTCTTCCCCTTTAGTTCTAGAAATGAAAACAACGTCCATGAGGTGTCGATTCACCATCTTTGTGGATGTTGATTTTTTGTTTTCAAATACCGCCTTCATGTCTGGTCATAAAAACATTATATTTCTTAAACCATATTTTAAAATATATATTATGACTTATTTAGTGTTATATAACTATTATATATAAATAATATTAATTAATAAAAGAAAACTAGTGTGACATGATCGAAAAAACGCCAAAATAATATAAACGGTTATAATTAACATTTTTTCTAATTATTCCTCCTTATATTTGGATAAAATGACATATAAACCCATTTAATATTCTGTAATTTTATTAATAATATATAATTTCAATTCTGGATAATCGTTCCCATTTTACATGATCTTTCGTACATGTATACAAGTGAACCAGTCATGAAAACCATGGAAAGGAACACTCTCGAGCGAAGAAATTGAATCTTATAACTCCTAAAAAATACAAAAATTAACTTAATAAAATTATTATAAATAAAATAAATGTTTAATAGGTTCTTAATTAAATTATTAAAAAATATAATTTCGTTATCTAGGACATTAAGTACAAGTGCATAACACCTTCATACATATGGTAAGGGATTCTCTTCGAACCCCCAATTACCATTGGGTTATGCTTTATCTCTCTTTACACCAATGTAAAACTAAATTATTATTATATAATTATTACATATTCTATTTATATGTTCTAAATTTTTTTATTCATATTCTTTCATCCTTCTTTTATGGGTAAATTCATGTTCTATAAGGTTCCCTTCTAGAATATTCCTGGTAATCAAGCCCAATTATAGGGAACTTCCCAATATCTTACCCATTTTCAAGTACCCTAAATAATCTATATTAATTTGAAAATATTTTTATAAAAAAACTCCTTATAATAAAAAATATCCATGTTCATCTCTAGTTTTATACAAAGAAATATTCCATTTTCCTTATAAAAGACTCTTAAATATTTTTCCTTGAACTACACTATAGAGTCTCTTTTCTAAACTTGTTTAAATATTATTTTTTAATGTTTTAACTTAATTTGTACATAATTTGTCATTTTTTATTCCTATTTTACCTTATTAATGTCCATGTATGTTTTAAATCCACTTTTACTTGTACAACATTATGATATGCCCTTTGGTTATGCCTTATAACATGTATATGATACCCAATTCTTTCCATGGGTAACCATTATGATTGATTATTCATGTGGAAAACACATTCATTAACATTTTATGATGGGATAATAGAGATAGTGATCCAATGCATTGGGTAATTTTTTGTCTCATGAGACGTTATGTTGGGATTGAGAGTGAACCCAATTACTTTTTGGGAATTTGACCACCATGTGCAATGGTCTTGGAAGTTATCCTAGACTCACACTTATGTCATGTTGTAACTTATGGACACATTTCTATGATTCCATGACTATATGATCCATTTTTATACATTTTATGCTTCCATATGATTGCTCAAGTTCCATGCCTTTTTATTTCTTCTTTTTATGCCTTCTAACCCATGTGTTATGTTGTATTCTTATGTTTATTCCCTTACTGGTCTTTTTAGCTCATACCTTTTTCTCATATATTCCTTAGGTTTTCCTATACATATTTAAGAGATAAAATAATGTTAGTATATCTTTATGGAGATTAAATAAAAGATTTTTTATTTTGGTTTCATGCTTTCTAATTATGTACCTAATCTTCCAAAGACACTAAACATTGCAATCCTTGGTTTGTATTTCATGGTTATTTATAATTAAAATAATGTAATAATATGTGTAAAAGGATAGGGTTGTAAAAGTTTTACAAAGTACTGAAAAATGGACCAATAATAAGTAAAATTTAAATAATAATTAAAACCATGAAATTAAATTAAGATTATATTATAAAATTAATTACCCTTGTCACTTAAGAGGAATAAATAATATGAAAAATACTCAAAATAAAATAAAAAACATCCACTTTAATTTTCTAATCATCCCCCCCCCCCCACTTGAGTTTTTATAGTTCCTAGAAAATTACAAGCTAAAACATATCAAAATTAAAATACCCTCTCTAAACACATTTTAACATACCATGTTTTCTATAATGAACTCCCATAAAACAATCATAAATCCCATAAAAATTCTTTAAAACAATCATAAATCCCATAAAAATTCTTTAAAACAATATAAATACATAAGAATACCCCAATTCCAATGTCATACCTTTGTTCAAATTCCCCATAACCCTTCATCAAATTCCAATTAAGAATAAATTTGTGTTATTATTTATAAAATTAATGGTGGGTCATTTTTGTTCAAGGATCAAATATAGAAGTTCTAGGTGGAAATCACATTTCAACCTTAGAATGATAATGCATTTTTTTAACCCTAATGGAGATGGCTTGTTCAACTTCATGAAAGATAAATTTGGATTCACTAACCCCAATGTTGGATTATACACATTATATAAATCCATTACTCTTCAATATTGATGTAAAGTCTAAATATTGGAAAGAAAACTATGAAGTAATTATCCTCAAGTGTTGGATTCCGTAAATTTGGAAAATAGAATTATATTTGTGGTCATTTTTAGTTTTTTATTATATTTTTTCAATATTATTAGATACTCAAATCTAAACTTAAAATGTTTCTGAATCCTATTTTATGAATTTATGGACCCCAATAACTCACACCTATACCCCACAATCCAAAGAACATGCATTGTAGCATTTTGATTAAATGGATGAAAATGTACATAGTGAAAAATCACATCGGACAACCATATTTACCAAAATATAGGTTCATGAACTAAAACATACATAAAGATCTGAATTAAGGCATGAAAAAAAATTGAAATTATTTTTTATGTTTTAAAATGTAAATTATCATATACAATGAAAAATAAATTATATTTTCCCAAAAAAGGTTTTCTTTCAAAAATCGCAAATTTCCACCTCTATCTTAGAGTGGAACTACCCTCAATGCTGATAGAGAATAAAATAGAGAGTTTATAACTGGTGGAAAAGTGGATGAGGTAAGTTCAAGAATAATTTTTGAAATTAAATCATGGAATATATTCAGATTATTTATTGTTTAAGTACCAGTATAAATAAATTTATCATTATAATTTCATGTTAGACATTGAATACCAAGGGATGATTAAATATTAGGTTTAAAATTTGGAAGGCATACAGTTTAATTGCAAAATATTCAACCACTTGAGAACTTAAATCTCACACATAAACAAATTTATATCACCCTAGAAACCCCAAGGGGTTACATTAACTAAAAAAATAAAAAAATATGGATTGAAAATAAACAATATTTTCATTTTTTATTAGATGAAAAATGAAAAAAAAATAGGGTTCATGTTTCCTCTCATGAATTTATTATTTTAAATATGTTAGATATATATTGTTGGGATGATGTATATCATCCCTAAAACCCACATATAATGTCCACTAGAACATACTAAAGGAGGAAATCAAGTTTTAACTTGATCCTTTTCTATATAGTTTATAATATAGAAGATAAATGTACCCAAATCAATAAACCATAATGAAAAACCTCTAGACATACACGAGAAAGGCTTTTATAGGTTAACATTCAAAATAAAAAATGTCACAATAACAACACAAATTTTATATGGTTCATAATTACATCATATTCTATGGGGGAACACTGTAACTCTTTTATTAAAGGAAAAAATGATGATTACAATTACTATAAAACATAGAAATATCTAATCACAAGTGATCCACCCAACTAATTATAGTAGGATACAACTATTGTGACTTGTGGTCATCACCATCTGATATTCAAAGGTCAAATTCCACCTATCATGCTCTCTTTGGATAATCCTCCATTCGGTCATGGACATGCACCACCTCAACTCTTTTACACAGTAAACAATGTTATCTACTGAAAATTTATCAAGATAACACTTACACATCACAAATAAAGACTCTTATTTTTTCCTAGAGTAATTATTTTGAAATATCCTTCACATTACCACTAAGATGAGTGATCATGGGTAACTTATAACTACAGCTTCTAGCTATCACATTCAATCACATCATCTAAATAGTATTATTTTGTTGTAAGTGTGATGGTATCACCTAGTCTGTATAACCTCGACTTCCAATGTCTAAACACCAAGACCTTAGTCATTGATCCTCCTATATTTATATAGAAACTATCAAACATTATAAGATCAAAATTTATCCTTCTAAAAAGAGAATTTATTTTTCACGAAAATGGTGTTCAAAACTAATCCTAACAATATCCCACTTAAGAATCATTTTTGAGGATCCAACAACTTGTCATATATCAGCTTTTATATAATTGACTCCAGTATTGAATATTCCATTATAGAAATCATGGTTCCCCCATCATTCCTTCCATTCATCCCAACCTAACCAAGGTATACAACTGCCTTTGAACATCCCAGTATAAGACCATTATCAACATATCTATTAGATTCTGAGTCCCTCGTATCTTCCATAGATCCAAAACATTATCCTCAAAAAATCTATATATGAATTTATACTATATATTAATGTGATTTACCCTTTATTAGAATACTATATATTTTTTAATGTGAATATCACTTAGTGAATCAAAAAATAGAATCCCATAATATATCCTCCATCCAAGATATTTCATCACACCCTCCATCCATATCAACTTCTTCCCACCTTTTTTCATTATTATGTACTCCACTTATTTTGTTGGGAATACAACTACCTGTTAAAGTTTTTATATTCAGTTAATTATTGGTCCACTAAAATTGAATATATAGCTGATGGTTCTTTTCTGAGTTCCACCATTTATACCAAATTCTAAGTTAGTAAAACATTTTTATAAATCATATACTCTTAATAAAAGTAAAAATAATATAGGAACCTTTATGTACTTGATAATCCACTTCATAACCTTGTAATGTTCTCTTTTAGGATGTGACATGTATCTACTGACAACACCCACATCATATGAAATTTCTGGAAAAGTAAATACCATGGAATACATCGAGAATATCATATCTGATGCATATTTAACATTCACCATATACTAAACCAAAACTTTTGTTCATATATAATTATCCTTTATTATCATGGAATTTATGACTAGGGACTTGGTCATTAGTTTCACATAACCTATGTAGAATCACTCCACCACCTTCCAAACATAATCTAATTATCTTAGGTAAAAAATACCAAAAATAACATCTCTCACAATATGAATCCCCAAAGTACTTTTTTTAGATGAGATCTTTCATCTTAATTCTTATAAAAACTTTATCCATTATTTCATTTATTAATTCCATTACCAAAATTGTAATAATAATATCATTAATATAGATATTTAGGATGATTAAACTCCCATCATCTAACACCTTACTATAAAAATAATGTTCAATATTTCTCTAGAAAAAAATCCACTCCTTCATAAAGATATTTAAATTCCAATTCCAATTCCTTGGTACACGATTCAAACTATAAAGGATCTAGTTAATATTTCACACAAGATACTATTTCTGCTAATCCATAAAACCAACCAATTTCTCTATGTATATATCCTCATTTATGTCCCCCTGAAGGAATGTTATCTTCATGCCCAAATTCTCTAGATTAATTAATTCCATTTCAACTATAATCAAAACCATATGAATAGTTGTATTTTTAACTACTAGTGAAAATATCTCTAATAAATACACCCCTTCCATTTGTTTAATTCAAATTATGACTAACCTAGTCATTTACCTTTGTCTACCACCTACTTCTTACTTTAGTCGATACACCCTTTTTTTAAAGAATTTATTTTCATTAGGTCTATTTTTTATCTCCCATGTTCCAAACACATAGAAGGAATAAATTTCTTCCATCATGGACAACCCCCACTGATTTAAGTCTTTAAAACTTCTAGCCTCTTCTAAGATATTAGGCACTCTATCATCTATGAGAAGCAAGTAATTTGGTTTAATTTTATAAATATAAACTTGGATCCTCACTTTGATAAATCTTAATAACACTCCCTTCTGATACTACATCTTCTAGAGATTTATCTTCTAAAACATTTTTTATATCTTCCATAATCCTTGAGTTATCTCTTACTTCAGGGCACAAAAATCCGTTGGAATTTTTCTACCTTTAGTAACATCCTCTAAAAAAATTTATCTTTTGATATTGACATGATACCATAATTATCCAAAACATATGTAAGTTTTGGGCATTCATTCAGTTGAAATTAAACATCTAATAATACTTTTCTTACATTATAATTCTATTTTAATTTTAGATCCTTCCACTGGATCTCTTCATTGAATATCAAATTTTGACTTCTAAACACCTTATTAACGTTGTTATATTAGGTTTAAAAACTAAACTCTTCATTTCCATATCCCACAAAATAATACACTTATAATATATTGAAAATCTTGTTCCTTTCCATGGAATCAACATGGATATAGGAAAGTGCTCCAAATTTTTTGAGATGGGTGAATTATATCTTCCTTTCGGGCCAAAAAAACTATTTGGTAGTTCCTACCCTAATAAATAATAAGTACTAATACTGATCAAGTATGTCACAAAATCTACCACCTCCACCCAAAACACCTTGTGTAATCACTTGTGAATTATCATATTCCTTTCAATTTTAACTAAATTCTATTTCATACCCTTCATAGATCTATTATGTTTTAGAGTTCTTGATATGGTCTTCTCAAACCATATTCCCTTCCACGATCATAATATATGGAGCTCTCTTAATCCATATGCCCCACCATTATCAGACCTCAAATGCTTAATCATGAAACCAATCTTATTTTCCATAATTGATCTATATCAAAGGAATATTCTGAATGCCTCATAATTTTTCTTGATAATGAACACCCACAATTTTTGTGTTGTATCATCAATGAAAGTTACATAGTAGAGTGATCATATTTGAGAATGAACCTGAGCGGGTCCTCATACATCCATATGCACTAACTCTAACATCTGGTTTTTTGGTGTATTACCTTATATTTTTAAGTACACCCTATGATAATTCCCTAGAATGAATTCCTCACATATAAATTAATCCATGATTTCATCCTTTAGTATCCATTTATCATTTAGGATTTTTATCCCTTTCTCACTAACGTGACCCAAATGTTCATTACATAACTTCACAAAAGTTACTTTTCTATCGTGAATATCTCTTTTTGATACAATAATTTGGTACCATGTTTCATCATTCACTCCTTTTTGTATAACCATGGATCTGGTAAAAATCATCCATGCTTCATCCATGAATATTTTATAGAAACCAACATCTTCTAACTTTTGAATACAAATTAATTTATTCCTTAACCCCATGATGTGCTTCACTCCATGAAAACACAACAAGATTCTACTAATTTTACATATAGAATGGTTTCATATACCAAATATCTCGAATTATTGATAATATTATAAATTTACCCTAGTGAATCATCTGGAAATATATTTCTTTATACTTAATCTCTCATATGTTGAGTGAAAAAAAACTCTATAGTTTATCACCCAAGACTCAAGTAAAATAATGACGCTTAGGAGTAATCCACTCTCATCCTATGAAATTGGATTCAAATATCCAATTATAGAACTATATCTTCTAAATTTAACTCTATGCTCATTATAATCCGTCTTCAGGTAGAATTTCATCACACAACGAAAACACATGGGATCATCATCTGCCAAACTACTCTTGTTATGCCTTCTTCTTCATTTAAATTTCTTATAAACCTTTTTTGTTATGGATAAATCATTTCCTTATATTTTAGTTGAATTTCTAGAAGATGAATGGATATCCTTATGATGAAGAACCTCATTCAAGATCAGACCTTAAGTATTCATAAACACTAGGTCATTCTACCCACTCAAGTTATTCACAACACTTACTTTCACATTTTGCAGTTTTTTGGAGGGTTCTGGTGGATTAGTTAGTGCTTCTATGGATTGGGATGATGGTGATTGTCATATCAAATTGTGCATAGAGGAGTTTCAATCTATGGTTTCATTTTTCCCTAGTTCAAGGTTTCCCTAGTGGTCACCTGCGTCACTTTTTGGATGACGTGGTTGACAATGATGTGTAGTTTATTGATGGTAGTAATAGCGGTGTTCCAGACTTCGATGAGAGGGTAATGTGGTTAGTCATGTGGCCCAAATAAATTCATGATTTTATTTTTGATTTTTGATTTTTTTAATCTTAATCACGTGTGGGTAGTTGAATTTGAATTGGTAAGGGTCAAATGGTTGTTTTCCTTGATGGTTTTTAAATTTTTATGGATTGTGTAATGTGGGTTCACATTTACCCCTTAAAAGTGTCATTTAAAAATACCAAAAAAATATGTATTGTGGTTACTATCACATTCCAAGATTTATGGAGTGATGAAAGTATCAGAAGGGTCCATAATGAATATCTAAATTTTATAAACACTGACTCCAATGACTACTTATCATATTGAATTAATTACTATGATTTGTATAAAACATATATCCTAACATCCTCATGCTAAATAGTATCATTAGAAATAACACTTTTTCCATCATAATGGGCTTCTCATACATGTAAACAAGGGTTTTCATAACTTATGATTTGGTATTCACTTCCAAGATATTATAATCCTTGTTCTGATATAATTACATCTACATCAACCCCAATTATTTATTTTCTAGACTCTCCCATACTTCCTTCTTCATCATGTCTGGCTTGGTACCTATGAATAGAAGATTAAACTCCTTCTATGATAGATAATCCTCTATATTCATTCTCTAAAACCCAAAATCTGTGTCATAGAGCTTATCGACCCAGACCTTACCCTCTTTTAATATCATTTATATTGGAATTGGGTAATCCTACTAACATTAATTCAATATAAAAATATATTGGGGAATGGTTGTTGATATTATTTTACAAGGAAAAGGGAATGTTGATGCTGTCAAACCAAGCTATAAAACATCTTAACCTGGGTTAGTAATCTGTAAAACTCCAATTGAGCATTGATAACACTTGTTGGGATAATTTATATCATCCAAAAAACCCATTGATGATGTTTACTAGAACTTATGGAAGGTGGAAACAAAGTTCAGAAAATAATCAATGTTGCAACATCTGAAACATGGGAAAACAAACATACCCAAATGACCACATCTCAAAAGACAACCTATATACATAAATAGGAAATAATATCAAATGAAAATGATCAAATAAAAAATTGGAATAAGTAAAATACAATTTTTAATTTTTTGACTTAGTCTTAATCTATATGGGAGCACTGTGAGACTCTTATTCATGGAAGCAAGGATGATCAAAATTTCTCTAGTTCACAGTCATATATGATCATAAGTGATCCTCCCTACTACTTATAAGAGTATAAATTAAGTGTGTCTGGTAGTCACTGTCATCCTATCATTGTGGGATGAAGTCCAAATACCCTAATATTAATGGAAATCCTCCATTTAGTCTAGAACTTCCACTACCTCAACTCTTTCACCAAGTAAACAGTGTTATCTACTGATGCATTCATAAGATAACTATTAAATTTTACCCTTTAAGACTCTTATATTTTCTTATAGTAAGTATTATGTAGTTTCCTTTACACTTCATACAAATTGAGTGATCAAGGGTATCTTCTTATTTCACCTTCCATCTATGATACCAAATTTCATCTTATGTCTATATCATCCATACAACATTATCAAGATGTATTGTAAGATAGAATCATATGGACAACATAATTTGGTTTTCCATTGTTTATAAACTGGTACCAGGGTCACTACTACTCCTCCATCATATTCCAAACCATTATACATTAGATTTGTGAAATTTATACTTCAATTAGACTAATTTATTTGGACATAAAAACGGTTTTCATTGTTGAACCAAACATACATGGACCCCTAACATACCCAGTACAAGATTTCAATATCTTAATGGTTATATTTTTCACCAATTTTATTAGATTTTTATATATTCTAGTAGTGGTTTATGAAAAGGTTTAGAATATATCTTGAGGACAATATTCAAGGCCTCAATCAGTGGGATAATCCTAGGAGTATCATAAAGAATCCATCCAATTTTTTTCTTCTTCTTTCTCAGGATATTAAAAATAATTTTATCTTGGTTACATTTTAGAATAATAAATGATACCAAGATGTGTTTAATTACTCCATAATAAATTATGAATGTTAGGGATTTAATTTCATGCTCAGGGTGGTCATAGTTTCCAATGATGGATTTGGGGTTGGAATTAGACATGATTGGTTTTTTTGGAATAATGGGAATAATTAACTCATTTAGAACAGATGTTTCAACCATAAAAATGGTTAAATCAACACTGGGAATGGGTATAGACTCAATATTAATTATTTCTCCAAAAAACTTATAGATTTTTTATCTTAAAATATCTTCATTGGAGATATATGATAGATATTTATGCTAAATATAAACATTTCCTTTAAGTAAATTAGGGAAATTAATCTATACATAGATTAAACATCCTTTAATAATTCGATGATATTACTTAGGTCCAATTTCAACATTACATATCCAATTAACCTCATTAAACTACTTATAATCATTATTTTGAGAGCCTTCATTATATATTTTGATATCACGGCTCGTGCTTTCAATGGCTGTGATCATGTTCCCACTCTTAACTTAGAAGAGTTAGTTGATTATTGTAAGGAAGAGATAACCAAGGATAATTGGATTTTATTCTATTAGACCTATGATTGAATTATTTTCAATTAAAATTTAGTCATAAGGGAAAATTAAAATTTCGACTATTATTAAAATATAATTTAAGATACCCTTAGGTACCTGAACACAACGATCAGTGTGTTAGTGAGTGACAGGTGTGGTTTAAATCCCCTCAAGACCTAACTAACAATAAAAAAAATATGTAATGTGGTTAACAGTATATCCTAGATCACATAAGGATTTTACAAGATTTTCTATCATCGTTTAACATTTATTTAAGGATAATTGGGTTCCTTTAACATATGATGCATGGTTACTTAGATGGTAATTCGCACATTAGTAGCCAAATGGACTTGGTTTTGTGAGAGAATTTCCTATTGAAAATAAAAAAGTCCTTAAGGTACGTGGAGGTTGTGGATAATTTTTTGATTTCATCAAGAATGGGGATATTGATTTTAATATGTGTGAATATTTCCCATAAATTTTCACTAAACTTAGGTTTGGATTTTCCCCTTATTCTTTGAGGGAATGAAGTAGTTTTCTTGATTATTTTGGGAGGTAGTGGTTACTTTATATTATATTCATATTTTTTATTTAATAAGGGTGTTTATTAAGTAATATCATGATATTTTAAATCATTTTATGGTTTTTAATAGTTTTCTTGGGGTTTTAAATGGTTTCCCAACTTTTAAAGATAGTCACAGTATTTAGTTGTACAAGAGAGGCATGTGTGTATCTATATTCTTCCCTTATGGTTGAGGAAGGGACACCCTGAGTGGGAATGGATTTGGTTCTAGTTTTAATTCTTTTCTATTTAAATTTTAATGATTAAATCTCATAAATTACTTTTTCCATTAATATTCCTAGTGAACCATACAGAAACACCTAAGTGGGGGTGAATCAGGTGATATCCAACTTTTAATAAAAAAATCTTTTTAACTTAAACCCTTTTAGTATTTGAACCCCTATTCTGAATTAAATAATATATATATATATATATTTATATTTTCACCAAAATTTCATGACCATAATTAATGTATAAATGTAAGAAATATCATTACATGGTATTTTAAAAATGTGTATCCTCAATGTGGGAAACATATTCATTATCATACCAACTCCCATTAAGTAAAATTTTATACTATAATAAAATCACCAATTATAATGGTGTTCCAATGAAAATACTAAAACCATGTTCATGAAATATTACACATGTGTGTCCACTATATTACACAGGTGACATCATTTTCTCCCACGAGTTCATTACCCTTGTATCTCAGAAGCTCTTTTTCTGCTTTATCCTATTGAAATATATCTTCACATTCCACTGGGTTTCACTAAAACAATAATATAAAATATACTTACTCAAAATGTAGTCATTAACTATGTGTATATATTCAATAATGCTACTTGAAATTTGGTTTATGGAACTTTATCTACTGCATACAGTTCTTCCCAGAAATGGTTGCTTGCAACTCAACTCAACTTAACTCTTCTTCTTCAAGACCCAGTAGTTTAAATAGATTAATATTATATATTCTTATTCTTTCTCACTAAAACATCTAGTAGATTATTCTTTTTATTCTTTTTCTTCAATAGATATCTTGTTACTCACAGTTCACAATCACTAAATAGTAACAGTTTTCACTTCGTTTCTCTTTTCTTCTCATCAATTTTCTTAAAAACCCACATGCATATGTAGTCACACTAATTACATCGTTCATTTACACATACCATAAAAGGTAATAATTTATATTTTTTGGTTTTATATCCAAAAATTATGATTATTAAATATCTATATTTGGGTTCCCATGACTTTCATAGGAATTTTTCACTCAAGGTGTATTACAGGAATACTCTTATTTAATTATCCCTGTTATTTGAAACAAAACAAAATAAAATAATATCTTACTCTTCACTAGGAATAAATTCGAAATATTATTATTTAAATCAAAATATATTTAATGAAATCCTCCATTAAAATCTTCGTATCTACACAATACACAAATTCATTTCTTCAATGGTGTGGAACTCTTTTTGTAGCATGAGACTTTCCATAAAAATGTATAACCTTAAAACTATCAGATATATAAATATTATCAGATAAAATTAATACTCATATCCTCAAACTCTTAGTATTATTAAATTTCCAATACCTCTATATAAGTTCCTCTCAAAAATTCTAACAACTTTATATCAAGATCATTTGTAAACTTGGATGTCTAAGTCAAAAAAAAATTGTGACTTCATCTTCATTTTTATTAGAAACATAATAAATTTACTTTTAGTGTCAAAAAAATTTAAAAATAACTCTTCCTTCAATATTATTCATAATTATATTAAATCATAGATTAAATAACCTTCATGATGTTATAAAATTAAAATCACATTGCTAGCATCTTCATATTTGACTTTCCTTAAAATGAGTAAATTAGTGTAACACCCTGATATTTTATGAGAAATTTTCTTTATGTATTATGTTATACTCAACACCAAAGGAATATTTCATAGCACACAATACGTACTTGGCTTGCATTACACGCAATCGCGACCTTCCTTGATAGCGTGTGTAGTACGCAATACCGGGTTTCACTAAACAACGATATATTATTATGGACTAGACGTTATGAATAGTATTAACTACATTTTGAATTTTATAACATTATTATTCATCTTACACATTTTCTAGAACATCGTAATAGAACAAAATAAATTTTTCAGGTAAAATAAGTATTTTTCAAAAAATGCAGTTCTGTCGCCTTTTGATGGCGCACCCAAATCAAATATAGTTTTTGAAATGTTTATAAGTTCAATTTGGAAAAATAAAATTCTTATTTTGAATAAGGATATAAAAATTTACTTTGGATAAATTTTTGATATTTTTCTGATAACTTTAATATTTTGATGAATAGTAAAAATACGCTAATTTTTAATTAAAAACAACTTTTTCATTTAGATAATTTATATGGTTAAATTATAATATTGAATGGTTTTAAATTATAAATAGAATATATTTTTACCCTTTAATATAATGTATGTCATTAGCATTAATTTCACATTGAATTCATAGGTAAAAACATTTCAAACATTGGCAATGTTTTAACTTCTAAAACCCATTTTCTTAACAACGGGATTTATTTTAAATTAATTACTGCAACTTATATGTTTTGAAATTTTAAAAATGGATTCCATATTCGGAATCAGTGGCTCCAAATTATGTTAATAGGCTACTTTTTATTTTTGGGCATTATGAATAGTAACTACGGTAAATTTTATTTACCATAGTTAAAGGTAAATCGGGTAATTAAGGGTAAATATAAGATTATAAAATTACCCTAACACCTGCCAAAATCCTATTGGATGACTAGAAGTCTACCCATACAACCTAAGGGTCTGATTAGATTCATTTAATGGACTTTTTTCCATGAAAATAATTTAATTATTATTAAAACCAAAGAATGTGACAACATGTGACTTTCTTAAATCTTATAAGTATAATAATTTTAATTTAGTGATAAACTTAATGAAACTTAGAACATTTATAGTCTCCAGAAATATAATACAATTATATACATCATAGAAATTTATTTAAAAATTTTAGGGATTAAATAACTATCATTAATTATGACACAATAGTGATCTTGAAATTATTTTATTAATTAAAATATCAAATCAATGGTATTAAAAATATTAAAATAAATATTATATGAACTATTTAATATGCTCCACTAATTTTATAGAAAAATATGACATTTTATGAATATATTAACTCTTTTATTTCAAACATATATTCTGTATATATTTATTTAAATTCAAATAAATGAATAGTGTCAAAATTGACACTATTGTTATTTTATAAAAATAACATATTATAAAAAAATTTAAAAATCACAAAAATATTTAAAAATTATAAATTAAAATTTATATGGTCTAAAATGTCATAAAGTGTCAAATTATGGAAAATTCACAACACATATGTAATTATTTATAATAATTTAAAATTTAGAATATTATTACCACAAATAAAATTAAATTGATAAATAAGGATAAATCAAGTTGATAATGTTTAAAATAAATTCCTAACATGTCTAAATTTTATTGGTTGATGCGATTGCAACCCTATCTCATCTAACCTTCGGATATGAGTCATTTTGTAAGTTTTTAAGTAGGGTTTGGATTTAATATAAACTAATATTTCTTATATTTCCAAAGGTGCCCCTCTCCTCCCTTATAAAAGGGCACCTCCTCCCTCTCCTCCTCACACCAATTTGAGCCTTAAAGCTCATCCAATCCCTTCTCATTTCACTTTCCCACTTCCCTAGAACCACCCTAGAGGTCCTGGTCTTCTTCAAAGACCAATTGTAGTGCCCTAAGAGGAGGTCTCAAAGAGGCGCTTCAAATAAGAGGTAATGTCCGTTACCGATTCTTTCAACTTTATTTCTTCTTCCACTTCTTCTTCTTTAGTTGTTTCATTATGAATTAATAACATCAGTATCACTCATATACTCATATGTTATTATAAGTATGAAACAACCCTATTTCACCATCTATCCATCCTACGGAAAATGAAATCACCGCGCGTGCGTACGTACGGAATATCATCTCCACGCCGTGGTGTAATCTATTTTCCACCACCACCTTACTTGGATGGGTATAATGGTGTAAATAAAAACTATATGTGATTATTGTAAAGTGGTATTGATTCTGAAATAGTATACATACACTCCAATACAATTCCACGATCATGGGAACGATATCATCACTCGTGCGTACGTACGGAATACCGTCTCCATGATGTGATGTGATTTGTTCTACATGATCTTCATTGAATAATGATTATATAAATGAGTTGAATGAATGAGTATGATATATATTACACTAACACCATTCTGGAAATGAGTTATCTATAAACTAAGGAGAAGAATAAGAATTTATTCGACAAAACATGCATAAGAACAAAAAGTAATAAACACCCGAATAACAAGTAGTAATGAAATATTACTAATAAGAAGCTAAGAATATGACCATATATGATATCATAACAATAATTATGATTCTGTAATAAGTCAATAACATTATTTAAATCATTATACAGGAGGTTCGGACACTTACGAAGCAAATCGGACCTAAGGTAAGGGAAAATATCACAATCTCATTTTTATCCGAGATTGTTTATACTTTGGTATTTACTGGGGTGTATTTTATCATCCAAATCCATGTTCCCTCAATATTTAATATTTTTTTCCATCCACCTACAATTATTTAAATACAATTTTACCCTTCGGTGAGTTTTTAGTAAAGGATATGAAAGGAATCTTTTGTCATTTTTGGTACGAGGTACTTTTTTGACTTTTCCGAAAAAAGTACGAGAAGAATTTTTTTTAACTTATATGGCATGAATATATTTTTAAAACATTATTTCCAAGAAGCTTCCTTTACAAGTTTTCAAGTTTATTTTTAATCAAATTATTTTAGTTTAAAATTGTATGACATGTTAAGAAAGGAAAATTTTTTTGAAGTAGAAAGGATATTTTCCTCAAGAATGGAGTTCAAGTGTTTTATCAAAATTATTTTCCATCTAAGATAATATAGGGTTCTGTTTCTATCCCTATTATTACATTGATTTGATTATGTTTTGATGGAATTATTTTTATGAATTTGTTTATCTTATATGAATTGTTTTATGATGTCACGATGTTTAAGATTCCCGTTTTATTACATGGGATATTCTATGATGTATGGTTTATGATTTTGTGGCACACATAAGAATGGTATCATTATGAGATGGGTGGGACCTATATCTCCCTCCAATTCATTGGGTAAAGATTTTATATCTCATGATATAGACATGGCTGGAACGGAAGGTTAAACCGGTTTAGTGAAACAGGACTGAAACGAGTAGTGAACTCGGTTTAGAAATGGAATTTGTCCACTAAGATAGTATTGGCAATGAGTCTTGACTAATAAGAAATTATTCTCTATGATTATGTGTGTATGCCACAAAGTTTCATGTTTTAAATTATGATTATTGGGATTACATTTCACTACTATGATTTATCCCATGTTATGACATTATGATCTCTTTTGCAGGGTAAGATTTCCAAAATGTTATGTTCTTATGAATTTGATGTGACTGATATTTCTTTTGTTTACCCTTACTGAGAATTTGAGCTCACCCTTTTGTATGTTTTCTTTCCCCAGGTCAGGAATAAGGGTATTAAGTAAGATATGCCAAAAAGGGACTATAGATATGCTGAAATAAATGGGAGATAGTGTAGATGCTTTATGAACAAGTTGTTTATGTTTCCCAGTTTCTAAAGACATTATACCTATACAGTCCTTTCATGGTTTTGTTATATGTTGTAATAAGTATGCTTCAATTTTTAAGTATTAACCATGTATGTAAAGTGTGGGTCGCTATATTTGGTATCAGAGGAAAGGTATAGTCAACCTTTGGAAACTAGGATGTGAAAGCCTTTGTAAGAAACCTAAGGATATGTCTAAGCATAGAACACAATATTAGTGTTTTAGAAATGTCCATGAACAACCAATGATAAGACCTTAAGTGTGAAATTTTATTTTTGATTATGTGGTTTTCCTATTATAATTAGTGTTCCTCACACTATTCTTCTTGGTTTTAGTCAATAGCTAGAACCTGAAGAAACTGTGCTAATACGGAATGCGATGATCAATGAAATGATTGTCCCCCGGAGCAACCAAATGTTATGGGAGCTGGAATGAAAAATCTTATAGCCATGATCACACAACTTTCTCAAGATATGAATCATGCAGTACTTCCAAATGAGCAAATGAAGGAGCAACATTCTGTCGAATCCTTCATGAGGCAGTGTCTACCTTCATTCAGCGGGTCTTCTGATCCATTAGTGGCTGAACAATGGATCAGTACCACTGAAAAGATATTTTCAGTTCTTCAATGTTCTGAACATGATAAAGTCATCTTAGCAGTGTATCGTTTGGAAGGTGATGTTGATCAATGGTGGAATCTTATTAAGAATACAAGGAAAAGGGATGAAATTGAGTCCATGGAATGGGACGAGTTCAAGAACATATTTTTAAATAATTATTTCCCTGGTATTCTTCGAAAAAAGATGGAGAATGAGTTTCTTGAACTGAAGCAAAAGGATGCTGAATCCGTTGGTACCTACGAAGAAAATTTTACAAGACTTGCAAGGTACACTTCTGGAATTATTATCCAACCTGAGAGTAAGATCGATCGATTCTTTAGTGTCTTAAAACCAAGTCTTCGAAGGGCGTTATCTATAAGGGACTTAAATAGCTACGAAGAAATTGTTCGATGTGCTCTCAAGGTTGAGATGGATATTGGTGTAACCCATCAGTCACATGGGTTTGATAAGAAGAGGAAAATGGAATTCAAAGGAAAATCTAAAGACCACGCTGAAAAGAAGATGAGTTTTCCCTTATTCTCAAAGTGTGGAAAGAAACATGGAGGAAATTGTCTTAAGGGGACAAGAAAATGTTATAAGTGTGGAAAAGAAGGTCATCGGGCAATTGAATGTCGAAATAATGGGAAGAAGATGTCTAATGATGCAAAAAAAGGAACGGATACACAGAATGAACCTACTACACTTCAATGTTTCAAGTGCAAGGAGATGGGGCAGTATGCCAATAAATTCCCAAATCCAAGGGTTGATGATGATGATCAACGTCAACAAACTCTTAAGGCCAAAGACAAAAGAAAGTCACATGCAATTACAATCGGCGATGTGGAGTACGACAACAAAGTGGTGAGAGGTACACTTACCATCCACTCTGAAGTAGAAAATGTTTTATTTGATTCTTGATCCACCCACTATTTTATTCCTTTTGAATTTTCTAAGGGTATCATCATATTACCTCAACAATTAGATGTTGAGTTGGCTGTGACAACTCATAATGGCACAACAGTCACATCAAAAGTTTACAATTCTTCTCCGATTGAAGTTTGTGGGAAAGTGCTTCCTGCAAATCTTGTGATCCTTCCTTTAGTGGAATTTGATGTGATTCTTAGCATGGATTGGATTTCTTTATATGGAGCTCATATCAATTTCCAAAGAAGGGAAGTCACGTTTCATATTCCAGATCAATCTATGATTGTCTATCCATGCAAGGATGAACATAACCTTCCAGTGGAAATTTCTTCTATATTATGGGTCTTGATTCCACTAAATGAAGGTTATTTATCTCAAATGGTTGGAGAGAAAATCACGATTAATAATATTCTTATTGTACGGGAATTTGATGATGTCTTTCCGAAAGAATTTCCAGGTCTTCCACCAAATCGTGAAGTTGAGTTTTCAATAGATATCGTACCGGGTGCTTTTCTTATTTCAAAGACACCTTATAGAATGGCCCCAATTGAGTTTTAGTAATTGAAGAAGCAACTCCAAGAGAATCTTGATAATGGATTCATACACCCTAGTGTATCACCTTGGGGAGCACCTGTTCTGTTTGTTAAGAAGAAATATGGATCAATGAGACTCTGCATTGATTATCGAGAACTTAACAAGATCACTATCAAGAACAAATATCCTCTCCCACGCATTGATGACCTATTTGACCAATTACGTGGAGCTCAATACTTTTCCAAGATTGATCTTCATTCAGGTTATCATCAATTAAGGGTCAAAACGGAGGAGGTACCAAAGACGGCTTTTCGTACAAGGTATGGACACTATGAATTTATAGTGATGTCATTTGGTCTTACAAATGCCCCTGCTATCTTCATGGATCTGATGAATAGAGTCTTTAGAGACTATCTTGATTAGTTTTTGGTATCCTTTATAGATGATATTCTTGACTATTCAAAGAGAAAGGAATAACATGAAGATCACTTGAGAATTGTATTAAAGACCCTAAGAAAGGAGAAGCTTTATGCCAAATTTACCAAGTGTGAATTTTGGCTTCAAAAAGTTTCATTTTTGGGTCACATAATCTCAAAAGAGGGGATATCTGTGGATCCAGCAAAAACAGAGGTTATCGAAAGATGGTCGAGACCAAAAACAGTAACTGAGATCCGAAGTTTTCTTGGTTTGGCTGGATATTACTGATGTTTTGTGAAATATTTTTCAAGGTTATCCAACCCACTCACCAAGTTGACTCGAAAGGAGTTAAGTTTGTTTGGCCGAAGGAATGTGAAGAAAATTTCAAAGAGCTAAAAAGAAGGTTAGCCAGTGCACCTGTGCACACACTACCTTGCAGTGGAGAAAGGATTGTGATCTACAGTGATGCATCCAAGAAGGGACTGGGGTGTTTTCTCATGAAAAATGATATGTTGATAGCTTATGCCTCACGACAGTTGAAAATCCATGAGAAAAATTACCCAACTCATGATTTGGAGTTAGTTGTGGTAATCTTTGCATTAAAGATTTGGAGGCATTACCTTTATGGTGAAAGGTGTGATATTTATACTGATCATAAAAGTTTGAAGTATATTTTCACACAAAAGGAGCTGAATATACGTCAAAGAAGATGGTTGGAGCTGATTAAGGATTATGACTGCTCAATTCATTACCACCTTGGGAAAGCAAACAAGGTAGCAGACGCATTAAGTCGATAAGACCATGCTAGCATATCCATGATGAGGATCAAAAAAGATCCAATATTTATGGATTTACAAAGGATGGATCTTGGAATTTTAATGGAAGGGGAGAAATCTTATCTTTCTCAAATGACTGTTCAACCATCTATACATGTGAAGATTCAAGAGGCACAGAAAGAAGATGTCGAGTTACAAAAAAAGGTGAGAAATTTTCCTTAATTCAACATTGATTGTGATGGGATAATAAAGTTCAGGAATCGAGTTTGTGTTCCTCCCATCCCTGAATTAAAGAAGGAGCTACTGTATGAGGCTCGTAGTTCTTCATTCTTTATTCATCTCGGAAGCACAAAGATGTATAGGGACCTAAAAGAGTACTTCTGGTGGGATGGCATGAAAAGAGATGTTGCTGAATATGTCTCTCGATGCTTGGTTTGTCAAAAAGTTAAAGCTGAGATACAGAAGTATAAGGGGATGTTACAACCATTACCCATACTAGAATGGAAATGGTAAAACATCACTATGGTCTTTGTCACTGGACATCCTAAAACATCCAAAGGAAATAATGATATCTGGGTCATAGTTGATCATCTTACAAAGTCTGCACACTTCATTGCTATTAGAGAGGATTTCTCTCTAGATCAGCTTGCCAGGATATATGTAATGGAAGTGGTAAGATTTCATGGAGTACCACTTTCTATTATATCTGATCGGGATCCGAGTTTTACCTCAAAGTTCTGGCGAAGTATTCAGCATACTCTGGATACAGAGTTGAGTTTCAGTACTGCTTATCATCCTCAGACAGAAAGTCAGTCTAAGAGGACTATTCAAACACTAGAAGATATGTTGAGAGCTTGCTCTATAGATTTCAAAGGTGGTTGGGATCAACACCTACCTTTGGTGTAAATTTCTAATAATAATATCTTTCACTCCAGTATTCAGATGGCTTCTTATGAAGCTATCTATGGAAAGAAATGCAGGACTACAACTTTCTGGGATGATGTTGGGGAAAGAAATCTATTAGGACCTGATCTTGTTGATGAAATGGCAGAAAAGGTCAGATATATTCAACAACACATAAGAGCAGCTCAGAGCCGACAAAAAATTTGTGCCGACAATAGAAGAAAAGACCTAGAGTTTGAAGTAGGTTATAAAGTGTTCTTACGAATATCTCCCTGGAAGAGGGTCATGAGATTTGGAAAGAAGGGAAAGTTGAACCCTAGATATATCGGCCCTTTTGTAATTCTGGATCATGTTGGGAAGGTAGCTTACCGATTGGCGCTTCCACTGAATCTCTCTCAAAGTTCACGATGTGTTCCATGTATCTCTCCTGAAAAAGTACATACCTGATCCTTCACATGTACTCAACTCAGAAGTTGTACCGCTGGAGCAAGATCTTTCTTATGAAGAAAAACCGATAGAGATTCTGGATCATAGCTAAAAAGTCCTACGGAACTAGACCACTCGCTTGGTGAACTTTTTATGGAGGAACCACCAATTAGAAGAAGCTACATGGTAACTTGAGGATATGATGAGGGAGAGGTATCCTCATCTGTTTGTAATGAAGTGACAAATTTTGAGGGTGAAATTCATTTTAAGGGGGGGTAGAATGTAACACCCTGATATTTTATGTGAAATTTTTTTTATGTCTTATGTTATACGCAACACCAAAGGAATCTTTCACAGCACACAATACGGACTTGGCTTGCATTACACGCAATCGGGACCTTCCTCGATAGCGTGTGTAGTACGCAATACCGGGTTTCACGAAACAACGATATATTATTATGGACTAGCCATTATGAATAGTAATAACTACATTTTGAATTTTATAACATTATTATTCATCTTACACATTTTCTAGAACATGGTATGAGAACAAAATAAATTTTTCGGGTAAAATAAGTATTTTTCAAAAAATACAGTTTTGCCGCCTTTTGATGGTGAACCAACATTAAATCTAGTTTTTTAAGTGTTTATAAGTTCAATTTTGAAAAATAAAATTCTTCTTTTGAATCAGGATATAAAAATTTACTTTGGATAAATTTTTGATATTTTTCTGATAACTTTAATATTTTGATGAATAGTAAAAATACGCTAATTTTTAATTAAAAACAACTTTTTTCATTTAGATAATTTATATGGTTAAATAATAATATTTAATGGTTTTAAATTATAAATAGAATATATTTTTACCATTTAATATAATGTATGTCATTAGCATTAATTTCACATTGAATTCATAGGTAAAAACATTTCAATCTTTGGCAATGTTTTAACTTCAAAAACTTGTTTTCTTAACTACGGGATTTATTTTAAATTAATTACTGAAACTTATATGTTTTGAATTTTGAAAAATGGATCCCATATTTGGAATCAGTGGGTCCAAATTATTTTAATAGGCTACTTTTTATTTTTGGGCATAATGAATAATAACTACGGTAAATTTTATTTTCCATAGTTAAAGGTAAATCGGGTAATTAAGGGTAAATATAAGATTATAAAATTACCCTGACACCTGCCAAAATCTTATTTGATGACTAAATGTCGACCCAAATCACCTAAGGGTCGGATTAGATTCATTTAATGGACTTTTTTCCCTGAAAATAATTTAATTATTATTAAAACCAAAGAATGTGACAAAATGTCACTTTCTTAAATCTTATAAGTATAATAATTTTACTTTAGTATTAATCTTAATGAAACTTCGAACATGAATAGTCTCCAGAAAGCTAATACAATTATCTACATCATGGAAATTTATTTAAAATTTTTAGGCATTAAATAATTATCATTAATTAATAGTGATGTTGAAATTATTTTATTAATTAAAATATCAAATAAATGGTTTTAAAATTTTTAAAATAAATATTATAGAACTATTTAATGTGCTCCACTAATTTTCTAGACACATATGACATTTTATGAATATATTAAAGCTTTTATTTCGAACATATATTCTTTATAGATTTTATTTAAATTCAAATAAATGAATAATGTCAAAATTGCCACTATTGTTATTTTATAAAAATAACATATTATAAAATTGTTTAAAAATCACAAAAATATTTAAAAATTATAAATTAAAATTTATATGGCCTAAAATGTCATAAAGTGTCAAATTATGGAAAATTCAAAACATATATGTAATTATTTATAATAATTTAAAATTTAGAATATTATTACCACAAATAAAATTAAATTGATAAATAAGGATAAATCAAGTTGATAATGTTTAACATAAATTCCTAACATGTATAAATTTTATTTTTTGATGATATTACAACCCTATATCATCTAATATTTAGATATTAGTCATTTTTGAAGTTTTTAAGTGGGGTTGGGATTTAATATAAACTAATATTTCTTATATTTCCAAAGGTGCCCCTCTCCTCCCTTATAAAAGGGCACCTCCTCCCTCTCCTCCTCACACCAATTTGAGCCTTCAATCTCGGCCAATCCCTGCCCATTTCACTTCCTCGCTTCCCTAGAAACACCCTAGAGGTCCCGGTCTTCTTCAAAGACCAATTGTAGTGCCCTAAGAGGAGGTCTCAAAGAGGCGCTTCAAAGAAGAGGTAATGTCTGTTACCGATTCTTTCAACTTTGTTTCATCTTGCAGTTCTTCTTAATTAGTTGTTTCATTATGAATTAATAACATCAGTATCAATCATATACTTATATGTTATTATAAGTATGAAACAACCCTATTTTACCATCTATCCATCCTACAGAAAATGAAATCACTGCACGTGCGTGCGTACGGAATACCGTCTCCACGTTGTGGTGTAATCTATTTTCCACCACCACCTTACTTGGATGGGTATAATGGTGTAAATAATAACTATATGTGATTATTTTAAAGTTTTATTGATTCTGAAATAGTATACATACACTCCAATACAATTCCACGATCATGGGAACGATATCATCGCTCGTGCGTACGTACGGAATACCGTCTCCATGATGTGATGCGATTCGTTATACATGATCTTCATTGCATAATGATTATATAAATAAATTGAATGAATGAATATGATATATATTACACTAATACCAATCTGGAAATGAGGTATCTATAACCTAAAGAGAAGAATAATAATTTATTCGACAAAACACGCATAAGAACAAAAAGTAATAAACACCCGAATAACAAGTAGTAATGAAATATTACTAATAAGAAGCTAAGAATATGACCATATATGATATAATAACAATAATTATGATTTTTTTAATAAGTCAATAACATTATTTAAATCATTATACAGGAGGTTCGGACACTTACGAAGCAAATCAGACCTATGGTAAGGGAAAATATCACAATCTCATTTTTATCCGAGATTGTTTATACTTTCGTATTTACTGGAGTGTATTTTATCACCCACATCCATGTTCCCTAAATATGTAATATTGTTTCCATCCACCTACAATTGTTTAAATCCAATTTTACCCTTCGGTGAGTTTTTAGTAAAGGATATGAAAGGAATCTTTTTTCGTTTTTCGTACGAGGTACTTTTTGACTTTTCCGACAAAAGTACGAGAAGAATGTTTTTTTAACTTATACGGCATGAATGGATTTTTAAAACATTATTTCCAAGAAGCTTCCTTTACCAGTTTTCAATTTTATTTTTAATCAACTTATTTTATTTTAAAATTGTATGACATGTTAAGAAAGGAAAAAAAATTTGAAGTAGAAAGGATATTTTCCTCAAGAATGGAGTTCAAGTGTTTTATCAAAATTATTTTCCATATAAGATAATATAGGGTTCTGTTTCTATCCCTATTATTACATTGATTTGATTATGTTGTGATGGAATTATTTTTATGAGTTCCTTTATCTTATATGAATTGTTTTATGATGTCACGATGTTTAAGATTCCCATTTTTATTACATGGGATATGCTATGA
The DNA here is from genome assembly GCA_963277665.1 of Viscum album. NCBI lineage: Eukaryota > Viridiplantae > Streptophyta > Magnoliopsida > Santalales > Viscaceae > Viscum > Viscum album. The sequence continues at coordinate 808,542,683 of OY728122.1, read as the reverse complement.
TGTATGGTTTATGATTTTGTGCCACACATAATAATGGTATCATTATGAGATGGGTGGGACCCATATCTCTCTCCAATGCATTGGGTAAAGATTTTATATCTCATGAGATAGACATGGCTGGAACGGCCGGTTAAACCAGTTCAGTGAAACAGGACTAAAACAAGGAGTGAACTCGGTTCAGAAATGGACTTTGTCCACTAAGATAGTCTTGGAAATGAGTCTTGACTAATAAGAAATGATTCTCTATGATTATGTGTGTATGACACAAAGGTTCATGTTTTATGTTATGATTATTGGGATTACATTTCACTACCATGATTTATCCCATGTTATGAAATTATGATCTCTTTTGCAGGGTAAGATTTCCAAAATGTTACGTTCTTATGAATTTGATGTGATTGATATTTCTTTTGTTTACCCTTACTTAGCATTTGAGGTCACCCTTTTGTATGTTTTCTTTCCCCAGGTCAGGAATAAGGGTATTAAGTAAGATATGCCAAAAAGGGACTATAGATATGTTGAAATAAATGGGAGATAGTGTAGATGCTTTATGAACCAGTTGATTGTGTTTCCCAGTTTCTAAAGACACTATACTTATACGGTCCTTTCATGGTTTTGTTATATGTTGTAATAAGTATGCTTCAATTTTTAAGTATTAACCATGTATGTAAAGTATGGGTCGCTATATCTAGAAACTCCATTTCTTCCTATTTCTTAGATCTTATCATTTTATGGATAAATATAAACTTCTATTTATTCTAAAGGTTCAATAAAAACCCATTTTTTGTTATGTTTATACCATTAATTAACATTTATTGCATCATCCCTTTTTTATCCTCATCTGATTAAATATTTGGAAACTTGATTTTTCATCTAGAAGAACTTCAAAAATTTCCTAAGTATTGAATCTTTAAATAGGGGACATCAAAGACATATATTCTCAAAGCATTATGATAAATGCATATTTTCTATTATAGAATAATTATTCTCAATTCATATACTTAGTATTAAAAACATATACTCTGGTGAAGACTTATGATCTTGACTTACATTGTGTATTTAAGTATTATGATCATGAATTTATCAAATTTCAGAATAATTTAAATCCTTATGATGGTTTAGGAAGCCATATTATGAAGTATCATGATTAAAAATCACTTAATATTGGTAGATTCATTTGATAAAACTAAAATTATTAATATCACCTTAAATATTTACACTCATTATCTAGATATTAATGATCGGTATAGCCACTTGATCGCAATAGGAAACGTCTTATTCTTATGAATTAACCATTTTTATCATGAACTACAAAATCAATATTTATATAGGTAATTTAAAAGAGAATTTTCCTTCCTCCAAGTCTTCTTCAAACTCCTCAAACCATCTCAGGAGTTCCTCCAATTATTTTTATAATTATTAGAATAATTTCAAACTTCTTAAAACTCATATCTGATGTGTTTTGGCATATAAAACACTCATATTAGAGTTTTTAAATGAGTATATCCACTCATTCAGTTACATCTCTTCTTCAACAAATTCTAATCCATCTATAATCACATAGAGATTTATCTATGAGTTTTATAACAATTATTGAAGTAGAAAATATTCTTTTTACTCCCTAGATGGATTCTCCTTAAACAAGAACTAATCCAAGATTTGAAACTGGTTAACTTTAGATATTCATATCCCTGAGGGGTGTCTAGTCATTAGTTCAGTATCTATCTTCTCTTTCCCATTACCTATCACTTATCTTGAAAAATATTCTTAAGAATAAGCATCTTCCACTTCTTTTGGGTTGATACTTTCTATATCACCCATGGTGTTCCTTTACATTATTACATTGAGAATCCTAATTTAAAACAAAATTTAATCAAACACCTTTGGGTACTTCAATATCCCCTTTGTGTTAATTTAAATTCCCAATCAATTACAATACATCTATATAGTGGTTAATGTTATGTTTCTCTAATATGATATTGTTCCCCCTAATTGAAAATAAATGAAAAGGTGAAGGAAATTATTCTCCCCCTTATTGAGATAGTAGGGTTTATTGTATCACTTTCTTCCTCTCATTAAATATATGATTCCACTTGAGATACTAATTGAGATATTGGGGGTTATTCTTAAAATTAATCTCCCTTTTATGATACCACCAGGATGATTTTCTATAAGAATAACTACATACCATTTTTATTTGATTTCAAGAACTTAATAATAGCATAACATGATTTGAAATGATCTTTGAATTACATTAATATTATAAATATACCATCAACTAATATACTCTATGACTACAATGGGTCGATTTTTGTAAAAAAAGAGGGTTAAGTTTATATAACAAGTTTCTCAAAATTTTCACCACTTGTGATACCAATTTATAAAATTATTACTTTAGAAACAATACATACATATTTTCAAGAAATTTTAAGAATCTGTACTAACATGAAAAAATACATCAAAAAAATTCAAGGTCTAGGACTTCCCATTTGGATAAATAATCACCCCCTCTTAATAAAAATAACATATACATGTTAATAGTTGGATGGGGTAATTAAATCATACCACATACTTTATATTTTGAAGGGGAAATCAAGATTCCCAAATTCAATATAATTTATAAGTCTCCGACATTATTTCACATTTTTTGAGCCCACCCTCAAAGGATAGTATCCACCCTTTATCGCCTTTCTTGATTATCATTTAAAGAACACTAAATACTTTGTAAAGGGTGGACCTTCTGGAAGATCCTCAATTTGAGAAAGAATTTTGAGGCCAATTTCTCGACCAAAAAACCTATTTTCTTATTAGTTAGAATTTTATAGACCTCTTAATGTTTTCTTGACCCATAACATTATAAGATTTTCACCTTTAAGAAGCATGTAATCATTTCCATTTTCAAATTTAATTATATCTAGGATGGTATTTTCTATTTTTAAAACAGTATAAATAGATTTCTTTTCATTTTTTTGTTACTTTTTCAGAAATTCCAACTAATCTAGCCATATGGTTAGAATATCATTAAGCTCGTGATCCGATTTCAATTTGGTTATGGTTTACTTATTTTTAATAACTAATTTTAAACTTTATATCACATGTTGTTTTCCAATATTCTTCAATCACACTTCTTTTCTAGGTGGCCATGTCATACATTTGACAACACTATGGTCTACCTTCTTACACCTTCCATACACCTCTTGACGAACTTTTGTTTTTTCCTTCATGGGAAGGTTATTATAATCTTCAAAAGAAGTGTCAAAAACCATACCAATTTGTCCATAATTTTCATAAATTGGTTCCCTTTTTGTTTTTAGGTTTATCCCTTTGACGTTAAAATTATTTTGCATCTTGTAATGGTCTATGGTGTGGCCTATCTTACCATAATAGAATCATTTCTTCCCTGTTAGCTTGGAATCCTTTTTTCCATTCTTTACTGTCTTTTTATGAGTATTTGTTTTGTCTTTTTAATTTACTAATTCTCTCATAAGGCAAGATTTTCATGATTATTTATATAAAATAATTCTCAATTTTCATTAGTAATAGGATGATACATGGAAGTATTTTACCAGTATTCATCATAATTATAACCAATAATTTGAAACAACTCATCAAAATTATTTAAACATTAAAATCTGTTCATCAAAGACATTTTTTCATTTTTAATGAGATATGATTCTTCCTTGAAGGTTTATTCCCTTAAATAGCCTTTCTCACCCTTGATTTAGGACTTTTCTAATTTATATATATAGGTATATTATTCCAAAAATAAATATCCCTATGGTCAAATATCTTGCAGAAACAAAATCATCCAATTACTCTTTATTTTTTTCTTATAGGTGTAGTTTACCTAGGTCTTCTTGCTTACTGATTTTAGGTTGTAACCCTAACCTTTTGGGATCATTTTTGGGAATAGTTATCCTTGTAAATATTCATGTCATACCTTTACATATTTTTGGATATGCCAACATTTTTACTCTTCCATTTTTCTGAAGTTCCCATAGCAGTGTGAGATCATTGAACGAGATAGGATGAATTAGTAATCCATTTATTTTATAAATCATTCTCAAAAATAAAATTCTAATACTTTTTAGAGTTTTGATCAACTCAAATATATCTCTCAATCTCACCCCATATATAGTAAATATAAATATAGATATCAACAGATGATATTTACAAGGTTTTTAATACCAACCAACCCATTCCTTAGATAGGTATTCCCCCTAGCATGAATTAATTACTAACTTCAATGGGATTACAAAGACACATGAAATAAATAGTTCTACTCCCCATTATTCATTATTCCTATTGACTCTATTTAAACCCCAACCACTTACTCTTCTACCATAGTTGTCTATACCCATAAATTATCCTTTTTCTCTTATTTCTTCATGACTGGTTATACCAACTACCATAACCCTCCTAAGAAAATGGTTATACCCCTACCAGTTATAAGTTATTCCTTATTTTATGTTGATTCAATGTATAAATATTTTCTTCTTTATATAGCCTTCCTCTACCAGAAATTTAGATCTTCTTTACCCTTGTAAAAATTCATTAAGATCTTCAATAGATCCCAAAAAATAATGGTCTCTAAAGGACTTGGTTAAACTCAAACCTCTTAAGTAATTTTTTATTTTTTTAATGCTCTATCTATTATGATATGTATGATTCTCCTTATTTTGGTGTGATCTATATAAGATTCATTCATCCAGTACTCCTTGGTCTGATGTGTTGTGTCTAATGGATCTTCATCTGCTACACCTCAGTCTCATGTGCTATGATTGATAAACCATAGTCTAATTCCAATTCTTTATCTATTACTCCATTCTTATGGTACTTCTATATCTGGTGGATCTCAACCTTGATCTATTATATCCAATTCTCCTCTTCTTCAACCAAGTAGAATCTTGGTTGGAAACTCTCACTGGTCTCTCATAAAAACTTCATCAATTTCAATCTCTATAGGTAACAATAGTAAAAACCCTAAATTATCTATCCTTCTTTTATAATCATACATCCTCAACAAATCAAGAATGAATATTGGGATACAATTTGAATTTCTTTCTTAGATCAACTTTCATTTGACTACCGTCAAAGTCTTTGAAAATTCTAGTTAACATTATTCATGTGAATTTCCTCAAATATCAACATCAATTATATCTTCAAAAAATCCTTAAAACTCAACTATATATATGAATATTCAAAGACCAGCTTCACGTTATTAGAATAAAATGAATTTACAATTTTTTGTAAAGATTTCCAAACCTATGTTTGGTTTACAAAAATGTAAGAAGATATTTATGATTTTTCCTTATAATAAATTTTATATCCTATGTACTCTATACTATAAACCTTTAACATTCTCTATTTTATGGACTTGTAAATCTATTATTTATCTGACACACCCTCATTCGATTCAAATGTTTTCTGGAAACCTATGTTTGATGGACTCAAAATATCTCTATGATTGATACAACTTCATATTTCCCTATATGTAGAAATTATTATCATCCTAAAATGGATATTTCAAGATTATTTCCAATCATCTTTGTTCAATCATATTTATTTTTTTTTGAATCAGCCTAGATAATTCCTCAAAATTTCAGTATTTCTGATTTAACTTTGTGCATGTATGACTAGTAACCTTCGGAGATTTATTATTCTTCATGAGTTAATAAATCACTGTCTGATCATCCTATCTCTGATTATAACTTCAAAGATCAACATTTATACAAAATAAACTATATAAATTCATAACTTTAAACTATGTATAGTTTTCAAATTCATCATTTTATAGGTTGATCCTTATAAAGACTATCTATGTTTATAAAATTCATGAGAGAATTTCCTCCTCAACCATGATAATTTTCTAGTGATCATTTTGTAAGAAACTTTTAGTATCATTAAATCATTATCTCATGTAAAACTGTTGCACTAAACTAAGAAACATAACTTCTATGAAAATTATCTAAGTAAATTCTTCTACAAAAACATGTTGACATATTGAAAAAAAATGTAACCAATACACTTTAGATTATCGATCTCCCCCTTTTGTTTGTTTTCAATATCCCCGAACATCTTTAAAGTTAATATTGTAATCAATTATTTCTCCCTCGGTTGATGCATGCATTTTATTTCTCCCCTTATGGATAATAAAATCAAAAGGGAAATACAGGGTACATCTCTTCTAATATTTTTTTTATTTTAGAATCCTAAAAAATTTCCATGAGATAAGAATAGTATAACATCACTCACTAAACAAAGATCCTTTAATTTGATAACTCAATTTATATATGGGCTAACCCGGTGTATAAAACAAGAGTGAATAATCATGGTGATCAATGTTTCTCATAACACTTCTTTTTGGTAATAATTTCCTCATGATTATTCTATTATATTTGTACCATGGGATATATAAGTAAGATAAAATCTGAACTAATCTAAACAAACACATCAATAAAATTAAATTTTATAAACCAAACTCCCCCAACATCTCATATTTCTTAATAATCCTCACTCTTCTTTGAAAATCAGTTTGATATGACTATGGAAAGTTTGATAATCATACCTTAGCTTCATCTTTTCTCCCCCTAAAGGGTAGCACTACAATCCTCATCAGGTTGATTATAATTTTTCATTAAGGATATATCTTTTGGTTGTAAAACTACTATAACACTAATCTATTTCCTCTACTTATTCTCCTTCAATTCCATGCAAGATATTTACAATAAATGTGAAAATGGGAATTAGGGGGAACCTCAATGTTATTTAGGAGTAATATTCAAACACAGAGTCTTCTCTCAGCTCATTCTTCTTATTCTTCTTCTTAGACTTAGAATGGGATGTTTTTTCCACATTGTGACCATACTTCATTGATTTTATAATGGATTTATTCCTATTTTTTGAGTCTTAGGATGAAGTTTTCCTCTATTTTTATTTTTTGAAATATATTTACTCCCTCTTGAGTTTAAAAAATCGTTTTCATGATTCCTTCTTAAGATGATAAGATGTTCATTCAATATTTAGTGTTATTATCATCTTTCTCACACATCTCACTTTTCTTCTGAATATTCAAATCACCATCTATACATAACTTTTCATCAGCTTTGTTCTCATCTTCTAAAACATGTCTCTTATCTTTTTCTTAGTAGTATTTTTTTCATCCTCTATTTTTCTAGAATTGTATATTTTATGTATCCAAATAGCTAAGAATTGTTTCTTTTTTTATTAAGTTTCTTTATTTCCTCACCATCCACCCTTGAAACCTTAGCAGTCCTCATCTTATGAACTTTCTTTTATTCCTAATCTTTCATTCTTGAAAACATCATTCTCATCTGGTTATCATATCCCCCCATGATTCATACATATCTCTTAGTAGAGACATATTTTACCACCATTAGTAGGATTAGAGAACTAATATTTTACAACACCAGTAATGACCTCTAAGCCATGATCTTTTAGACTGGTAATATTTCTTCTCTAAATTTTGTTATTTTTTACTCTTTAGAAACCACATACATATCTATTCATGAGGAAATATTCTTAAATTATTCCAATATTTCATTGTGGAAGATGATTTCTCACTAATCTTTTTAGTCATAGATGATTAAATCTTAAATTTTAAACCTAAATTATTAATGAATTCATATGTATATTTATATTTATTTGGAATATAATCAACCAACCTCTATGGAGCCTTCTTTTCACCATCTTGAGAAGATTCGCCTTTAACCTCAACCACTTTGATGAAGTGTTATCTAATATTATTTAAATAAATAGTATCATGAGAAACATTGATTGAGCATTAGAAAAATATTCATCATTCTCATCCAATATTTCATCAATATCTTTTAAAATCTTTTAAATTCAGCTAACTTCAATATGTTCTTATTAATTTACTCAATAAGTTTAGTTTCTTCCAAGTTGATCTTCTCCAGTCCAACTAATGTTCCTTCATCATCTTTCGACTTATTTTTTAGATCAACTACTTTTGTTATATATACACTAATATAATAAATTAGTTTCATGTATTTTTTTCATGATCACCATTCTCAATTTCTATTTTCTTAGTTTATTTCTTCAAATTTTTACTCTCCTTCTTGAGTTGAGCAATTTCCTCAAGAGATTATACCAAATTTTATTTTAGAATACATTAATGTTCTATTCTATTTTATTCATCCTCGTTACTACTTAATGGAGAAATTTCCATTTTAAGATGATATAATAAGTTGACTTGTCAATCAGATTCATTATTGGATGATGAATTATACTTCTCTTTTCTACTAAAAAAATTATTCTTCCTGTTATAAAACCTTGTTTTATGTTTCTTCAACTTACATTTCTGATATTTCTTATATTATTCCACTAACTAAAAATAATTGATCTTATTCTTTGGATAACATTATAAAAAATAGTCATTATCATTAAAATTTCAAGATTTAAGATATATTTTACCTTTTCCTTTCCAATTTTTCTTTTTGTATCTCATATAAAGAAGATAAATGATTATGTTAGAGTCCAATTCATCCTCCTCATCATCTGAATCACTTGATTATTCATATATTTTATTCCCTTTTAAGATATATTCAAAATATATTTCATAGATAGCTTTATTCTTAAAAAATATTAATTTTCTTATTTTATATTCTATGACAATATTCTAAAAAAATCCAGAGATACATCCTCTTGATCTTCCAGAGTTGAAACCTTGGCATCAAACCTATCTGTAAAGTTCCTTATAAATATCTTAAAAATAGTAATATCTTATAGATTTTCTAAAAAATATCTCATATTGCTGAAAATCTCATTGACCCTTTAAAATTACTCATCAATATTTTCATCCTCATCCATCTTGATATCTTTAAATCTACTCCTCCATATTTTCAACTTACCCTCCTTGACTTTTACATATCCTTCAAAACTACTACTAAAATTATCCTACATGTCTTTAAAAATTGTAAACCCATAAAGTTTTGTACAAAATTTCTTGGAGAGATCCATAATAATAATATTTTGATATTTATCATAAAATTATAATTTTCCCCTTTCAGTGGTCATCATAGAAACCACATTAATATGATTAAATCCCACTATAGTAACATATCTAACTTTTTTTTCAAGATATAGAATATAGGGTAACACTTTATTCTTCTAACAGTGATAGTTATTTCCATTAAATACAGGAAAACCCCTGTTGTTATTGAATTTATATTCTCCACCCTCAATAGATTGGTATATATTTTAGAGGAAACATTCCCTTTAATACTAGTGAAAGTGCCCTGATCAGTGTGAAATCTCTAAGAGGTATAGGTGGTGAATCATAGATCCCTTTATTTTCTAAATTATTCTCAAAACTCTACCAATGAAACTTAGTATATTTTTTATCCACTCAAATATATCTATCAAACTCACTACATATGCAATAAATATAAAGAGAGAGATCAACACACAATATTTATAAGGATCAATAAAAAGACATAATCCTTGTCATATTGGACATTCCCCCCATCATAAATTGTTCAATAATTTTTATAGGATTATAAATGCATAAATAAAAACTAGTTATACACACTAGTAATTGTTCCTCAAATTGATTTTGGTTCTACACCCAAACAATTAACTCTTATACCATATTTGGTTATACTCCTAAAATATCTTTCTTTTCTCATATTCCTTATCGATTGGTTATAACCCTAATTTGTCAGCCACTTTAGAAACTGATGATACACCCCTTGTATAAGAACTTCCTTATTATTTATTGATCTAATGTAGAAAAATTTTCTTCTTCAGATATTCTTCCTCTATAAGAAAGTTAGATCTCATTTTCCAATTTTGAAACTTCTTCATGATCTTCAACACCTCCTTAAAAATACTTCTAGTATTGAAACTTCCTCTTGGTCATCAAATACCTTGATTACTCAAACCACACAATCATCTTTCTTTCCTATAATACTTTCTATTGTGTTTTTTATGATTCTCCTCAATCTAGGGTGATATTTCATATGCACCTTCATCTTATAATCCTCAGTCCGGTATGAATTTTCTAATTAATCTCCATCTAGAACTCCTTGGTCTGATGTGCTATATTTTATGCACCTTGGTCTAAAACTCCTTCTTCATACGGTATATAAAATTTCCAGTAATTCTCTACCCATTGGATCTATTTATAGATATCTTTCATATGATTCTCCATTTATTCAACCAAGTAAAATATTCCTTGAAACCCCTTTTTGTACTATCACAAAAACATATTCAATTTCACTCTTCATAATTAGTAATATAAATAGATCTCAATGATCACTCCTCCTATGATAGAAATACTTCCTCCAAGAATCAATGAATAATATTGGTCTCTAATATTAATTTTCCAGTCAAATCAACTTTCATTCGATCACCTTAATAGTATCTAAAACATCAGAGTAAACAATATTCATGTGACTTTCCTCAAATATCATCTTCAATGATATCTTCAAAGCCTCCGTAAAACTAAGATATATTAATGAAAATTAAAATAATAACTCAACATTTTCATAATAAAATATCTTTAAATAGTTTTTTAAGGATCTTTAAACCTATGTCCAATGTACAAACATGAAGGTATCTATATCTAATATTTCCTTGAAATAACTGCTCTATCCGATGGACTTTTTTCAGTACATATTAATATTTCTCCAACTATTGGACTCACAAATATATTTTTCCCAAATACACTCTTGTCCAGTCCCACTTTTCTATGATTAATCTATCAAATGGACTCAACATTTCTATGTTCCTGGTAAAACTTCATATTTCTTTGTTTAACAGAGATGATTCTCTTTATCTAGTGGATATTTCAAGAGTCTTTATAATCATCCCTATTTGATAAGATTGGTTTGTTATACTCAGTATCATGACATCCTCAAAACATTACTCTATCTAGTGGACATTATATTTCTTCATCTGGTATAACTTAGTACATGTATGTCTAATAACCTTCAGAGATTTCTTCTTTGTCTAGAGTTATGAAGACTCTTCCTAACCATCCTGTATTGGATGATAACTTACGAGATCAATCTTAATATAGTATAAATACCATGACTTCATAACTTCAAAATTTTTATAGTTTTCAACTTCAATATGTTATAACTTCAACTCTGTATAAATAGTCTCTATCTAGAAACTTCATGAGATAACTTTATATTTAACAATCAGAACCTTTTAATAATCATGATATTATAATTATTGAGGATCAGTAATTCATTTTTAGACATAATATTTTTTATGAAAACTAATAAATAACTCTTCTCTCAAACTTATTAAGTAACTTCTTATAAAAACACATATTAAAATATCGATAACAAATGAAACTAACGCACTTTAGACTAATAATCTGCACCTTTGTGTTTGTTTTTAATATCCCAAAATATATTTGAATTTAATATGTGTTCTCAATTTTTTATCCCCCAGATAAAGTTTTCATTTTCTTTCTCAACCTTATTGACAATCAAATATAAATGGAAATATATGGTATATCAAAACACATATTTATTTATTTCATTATCTTGAAAACATTCTTTGGGAGAAGAATACTATCTATAAAAAATACTTCAATTATATTACTTTAAGTCTATGTGGGTGAACCCAATATAGAAAACAAGAGTTTATAATCATGGTTATCAATGTTTCTCATAACAATTCTTTTATGTAATACTTTCATCATGATTATTCAAAAAAAATTATACTAGGGGAAATATATGTAAGTTTTTTATGATAAGCATTGTACCCATATCGACAAACACTTCAAAAAAATTCAAGTGTATAAACATAATTCCACCCACATCTCGTATTTCTCAGCAATACTCACTCTTCTTAATGATCAGTTTGATATGACTAAGAAATTGTGATAGTCATGCCTCATCTTCAGCTTTACCCCCCTTAAGGGTATCATTAAAATACTCATCATAGTGATCATAATGTTTTATTATATATACACCTTCTTATTAAAAAACAATAAAACACTAAGACATCTTATCAACTTATTCTCCTTTAATTCTCTACAAGTTATTTTAACTGAACATGAATAATGGGAATAAGGAGGAACATCATTATTCCTTAGAAGTAATATTCAGAATTATATTCTTCTATCATTCTTATATTCTTCTAATTTTTCTTAGACTTAGCTTGGGATTTTTTTCCTAGTGATATTCATTCATATATTTTTAAATGGATTTCTTCTCATATATTGAATCTTCATATGAATCTATCATCTAATTTTTTTGAAATATCTTTATTCGCTTGATTTTATAACATCCTATACAAGTTGTCCTATTGATATAGAAAGATATTTACACAATATTTAATGTTATTCCAATATCCCTCACACCACTCATATTTTTTCTCAATATTTAAGTCCCCATATATATAAAACTTTTCATTAACATTGTTCTCATCCTTTGAATCATGTCTCTTCCCTTTTTCTTTAGTATTCTTTTTATCTTACTCAATTTTTCATTCCTTATAAATTTGATCTCAAAAAATAAATAATAGAACATTATTTTATTACTTAATTTTATTGAGTTCCTTATATGCCTCACTTGAAAATTTTTCATTCTTAATCTTCTAAACTTTCTTTTCTTCCTCATATTTTATTATTGAAATGTTTTTTCTCATCTTCTAATAATATCTCTCCCTTAATTAAAACCACTTTTTTGGTATAGAAATATTCTAATAGAATTAGTATAATTTATGCTAAAATATTCCATAACACTAGCAGTGAAACTTAAACCAAGATATTTCATAAAGATAGTATTTCTTCTCAGAATTTTATTATTGTCGTCACTTAACAAACTATGAACGAATATTTTCAGGGGGAAATCTTCTGTAATTATTTCATTATTTATTTGTAGAATATGATTTCTTACTAATATTCATGGTACTAGCTGATTCAATATTATCTTTTGAACCTATATTGTAAGTAAATATAGATTTATATTGAGATTTATTGGGAATAAAATCAACCTATAACAATAGATCATTTTTTTCATAAGCTTGAAAATAATTACCTTTAATGTAATGACCCAAAGTCTTTCAATGGAAATTCCCTTCTTATAAATATTCCATAAAGTCACATGAAAACACAACATAATGAACTAATAAGTTCTAAGTGACCTTTAAACATAATTTTTTAACTTCTATGTTTGGAATTCTGAAAATCCGACATACATGGTAGTGTTCAAGATGATTTTTGGGGTCCAATAAGAAAAACATAATTTTTACTGAATAGTAACCTACCCTTATGAATAATAACCTACCCTTATGAATAGTAGCATTAACCTTATAAATAGTAAATCGTCCAAAATAAGAGTAACCATACCCATGAATAATTAAATAAAATTTAGGCATCTTATAAAGTTATAATTTGACCATAGTAAATGTTTTGGTATTTTTGTAAGACATAAATAATTAATTATAATTAATTAATTAATTTAAAAGAAAATTTATTTTATTAAAATTTATTCATAAATAAACAAATCTATGTGTTATAGTTTTTATATAATTTTATTAGACCTCAAGTAATTTTTGAAATCATTATAGAATCAGTTTTAATTTTAAAAACTATATTTTTCAAATAAATTATGATTTTAATTAAATATTAAATTAGTCATATTTAGAAAATTATTTTTGAAACATAGACTTTATTTTTGGATTCTACACATTGAGAAATGGTTGGAGTGAAATTTTGGGATTTTTCTGAAATACTTGAATTTTTTATGAATAGTGAAATACCATAATTTACAAAATAAGCTAAATAAGTTAATTATAGAGTCAAGTATGATGTTTTGATAATGTAAGACCACTTGGTTTGGGATTACATTATAAAATTACTATTCTTGTTCATGTAATACTCTTTATTCCTTGTCTTGTGTAGAAATAATAAATTAGCAAATTTTATAATAAGAAAACCCCTCTCCCCTCTACTATAAATACCACCCTTCACTCCCTCATTCCCTCACACCTCTCAACCTTAAATAATTGTCTAAAATCTTCCCAATCATCTTCCCTAGTCCCTCCCCAACGTACAAAATCTTCTATTTTCATCAAAAGAATAAGCTTAGGGCCCTTAATGAGGATCTTAAGAGGAGGATACAAGATGTAATTTCTCTCCTTTTCCATTAAATTTCTTTCAATTTCAAGTTATTTTCTTATTATCTCCCCACCTATAATTGTCCAAATGGTATGTTAACTCTATTATAATACATATAATGTAATTTTATGATACTAATGGTATATTATACCATCAAACCCCTTTCTCATCTTCCTTTTATTTTATAAAATAAAAAGTTGTCTGTGAGGTGTTAATCTATCACCTTCAAGAAGGACATGTTTTATTTTTAATTTCTACCTTCGGATATGGTCATGAAACCATTTTTATGGTTGAAAGAGAATATTTTATATGTATTAATTCCTATTTAAAGTTACAAAACTAACTTATGTACATATTACTAAATTATTAATCAAAACCAGTTCGTTGTGGTCGAAAAACCGTCCAAATTAACTCAAACAATCATCATTTAATTATTATCTAATGATTCATCCACATTGTATACAATGAAATTAATTATAAGATCATTTTAACTTCTATAATATCATTAATAACATGGAATACATGTTCTAGATGTTTATCCATGTTCTACATGAACATCAATTCATGAATACATGTGAAACACTTAAGAAAACCGTAAAAACAATCATTCCTGAACAATGTTTTTAAATCCTATAATTTATAAAAAAGGACCATAAAATAACATAATGACACCAACATGTACCATTTTCATTTATAAAAGTTTCTTGAGTTTCAAATAAATTAATATAATGTCATTATATAGGACATGAAAGCGAAGGGGGCGTTCGGATACAAGGTAAGGGGAAATTCTCAAACCCAACTTTCATCCTTCGGGTTCTCCCTCTTTCACTCCTTTTTTGATATGGTTACTCTTTAAAAATATTTTTATCATTATTGTATTTAATTTTCTAGGATATACATATTTTTCACTAGTATTTACGTCAAACCAAATGTTTTTTAAAATAACTCTTCTTTTAAGAACACACCTTTTACTTCTCATTCAAGATTGAAGGTTCTTGTAATATGTATGTTATTCCCTCTTTATTTTGGGAAACCAATGTTTATGAATTTTTTATTACAAGATTAAACCCATTACTTTTCATGGGTTAGTTATGTTCATTTTTTTAATATGGAATTATTGATAAAGGATAATTTTATGATGTGATGGGTGCACCCAGAATTATATAGCGCAATATGAATGTTTAAATGTGACAGGTGTGCTCGGAATTATACAGTGCTTAAATGCATTGGGTAAAGTGAATAATATCATTATTAAATATGAAATTATTTGTGAACAAGATGCTATATTTTTTCACAAGTATTTTTGGTAGGTATCCACTAAGACATGATGTTTCATGTTTATTCATTGCCATATTTCAAGTCTTTTATTAATGATTCCTCTTATTTTCATGATCCTTTGCCTATGTCATGATTGTGATCACACCATGATATATTGTTCTTATCTATCCCTTTACTAGGCTTCTAGATCAACCCTTTTTACATATATCATCAGGTGACTACATGTACTAAGGAGAGGTCAAGTTCCAGTAAGAAGCTAGAGAAGAAGAAATTGAATAAATGTTTATGCTCGATGTTGTAATTATTATGTATGGTCCTAGTTTTACCTAGACACTAAACCATTGGATACTCTATGTGTAATAATATTATATTATTTATCATTAAAATTATGTAATAGTACTGTAATAAAAGGTTGGGTTCCTATAGTTGGTATCATAGGAAAGGTTTAGTTAATTTCGGAATTAGGATTAGTGAACCCTAGAGAAAACCTCTAGCATGAGACTAAGTACAAATATGCACACAATAAACATTCCATATGGATCCCATATGTTATGATTTTAGTATAAATTTTTTAAATGAATAATTTATTCAGTAATTTTTGACTTATGGTTTGTTCTAACCTTTTCTATTTTAGAAAATGGAGGGAACCAGGAGAAACCAGGCCAACAACTCGTGCGAGGGCCAATGCAACAATTACCTGAATGACATCCCCAATGATTTGAGAGGTGGATTTCAAAACTTCATGGAGATTATTTCCCAATTATCTTAGGTTATTAAAATTTACCATAATAATGGGGAACGTCCTCCTTCACCAAAGAGGGAGCAACTAGTTATCGAATGTTTTATGCGGCAACAACCACTGACATTTAGTGGATCTTCTAATTCACTAGTTACAGAATAGTGGGTCAACCCCATGGAGAAGATATTTTCTGTTCTTCACTATTATAAGATGGATAAGGTGACTCTATCCATTTATCTTCTATATGTAGAGGCTGATCAATGGTGGGATTTTAATAATAACACCAATCCAAGGGATGAAATTGAAGAGATGGAATGGGAAGCCATTAAGATCATGTTTCTTAATAAGTATTTCCCATGAACTCTTCACACAAAGATGTAGAGATAATTCATAGATCTCAAGAAAAAATAAGGTGAATCTGTCACAACCTATGAAGCAAATTTCACAAGGATTTAAAGGTACGATTTGGGTTTTGTTATAAAAAATGATTGAAAAATTGATAGATTCTTTAGTGGATTAAAACCAAACTTTCTAAAGGCTCTTGAAATTCAAGACTTTGGGAGTTATGAAGAAGTTTTTTGGTGTTCTCTCAAATTGGAGATAGAATTTTGAGAATATCCCCACGGCTATGGTGATAAGAAATGAAAGATGGAGTTTCAAGCCGGTGGATCTAATGAAAAAGGTGGGAGGAAAACTCAAAGACCCACATGCCAAAAATGTGGGAAGTTGCAACATGGGACCTACCTTAAAGAGACAAGGAAATGATTCAAGTGTGGAAAATATGGAAACCATGCTCAATATTGTCGAAAAGACAAAAAAAAGAAGGATAATGTTGTGGAAGAAAAGAGATAACCACTCATGGTTTAATGCTGTAATTATAGGGGGATTGGGCACTATGCAAGCCAGTTCACTAAACCTCAAGTTCTGTGTAATCAGCATCAACAACCACTAGAACCAAAGGAAAAAGGTAAGGCTTATGCCATCACTACTATGGAAGTGGATCAAGATAATTAATTTGTAAAAAGTAAACTTCCTATTCACTCAAAAATTGAAAATTATTATTTGATTCTAGTTCTACGCATTCCTTTATATCTTGAAAGTTTGGTAAAACTATAGAATCGATGCCCCGAACCCCTGAAGTAGATATATCTATAAAAACACCAAGTGGTTCAATCATTGCAACCCAAGTTTTTGAATCTCATATTTTTGGCATATGTGGGAATATTCTTCCAGTGAATCTTGTAATACTTCCCTTGGTGGAATTTGATGCTATAATGGGAATGGATTGGCTCTTATTATATAGAGAACATATCAACGCTTGGGAAAAGGAAATATCTTTTAATATTACGAACCATCGCATGATCCTCTATAAATGCAAGGAAGATCATGAATCTCCTTTGAAAAATTCTTCAATGGTGTGGGTGTTGATTCCCTATGAACAAGCATACCTCTCCCAAATGGTTGGGTCAAAGAAAAGTTCCAACCTTATGGAAATGCCCATCATGAGGGAATACGGTGATGTATTTCCTGAATAGTTACCCGCAATTCCCCTAGAAAATGAGGTAGAGTTCTCAATTGAACTCATAACTGGAGCTACTCCTATCTCAAAGTGTCCCTATAAGATGGCTCATATAGAACTTGAGGAGTTAAAGAAGAAGCTACAAGAGCATTTGGAAAACGGTTTCATACGATATAGTGCATCACCTTGGGGTGCGCCAGTGCTCTTTGTGAAGAAGAAGGATGGAAAAATGCGGCTGTGTATTAATTATCAAGAAATATACACGATGACCATAAAGAACAAGTTTCCTCTTCCAAGGATTGATGAATTTTTCGATCAGTTAAGAGAAGCTCAATACTTCTCAAAGGTGGATCTTCATTCTGGATATCATCAGCTAAAGGTGAAGAAGGAAGATATTCAGAAGACTGCCTTCCGTACAAGGTATGGGCACTATGAGTTTCTAGTTATTCCCCTCGGACTTACTAATTCCCCTATAATCTTCATGGATTTGATGATTAGAGTCTTTAGAAATTACCTCGACAAATTTGTGGTAGTGTTTATTGATGATATTCCCATTTACTCCAAGATAAAGGAGGAACATGAAGTACATATAAGACTTGTGTTGGCGATATTGACAAAGGATAAGTTGTATGCCAAGTTCATAAAGTGTGAATTTTGGATGAAGCAAGTCACACTCTTGGGAAATGTGATTACAAGTGAGGGAATTTCTGTGGATCATTAAAAAAAAGGTGATTGAGGAATGGCCCAGGCCCTCTAGTGTCACAGAAATCCGTAGTTTTCTTGGATTATCTGGGTACTACCGATGTTTTGTGAGAAAATTCTCATGATTTTCAAACCCGCTAACTATATTAACAAGGAAAGGGGTAAAGTATGTCTGGATGGAATAATTTGAAGGAATATTCAAGGAGCTAAAGAGAAGGCAGATCACTACACCTGTACTCACACTACTCAAAAGTGGAGAAATGTTTTTGATATACAGTGATGATTCAAAGAAAGTATTGGGTTATGTACTTATGAAAAATGATAATTTGATAGCCTACACCTCATGGTAGTTGAAGATCCATGAGAAGAACTACCTGACTCATGATCTAGAGCTATTAGCCGTGATTTTTTCCTTGAAAATCTGGTGGCACTACCTTTGTGGTGAGAAGTGTGACATATACACCAACCACAAGAGCCTAAAGTATATATTCACACAAAAGGACATCAACATGCATCAAAGGAGATGGTTAGAGATAATCAAGGATTAAGATTTCTCTATTCACTACCATCTTGGAAAGAAGAACAAGGTAAACGATTATCTAATCCGAAAAGAACCTGTATCTCTATCCATGTTATGGATTGGGAAAGAACTTATCATCTTGGATAAGCGAAGGATGTATTTAGAAATCATAAGGTCAGGAGATACATCCTACCTTTCCCAAATGATTGCACAGCCATCCATCCAAGAGAAGATTAAGGAATCACAAAGGGATGATGTGGAGGTAAAAAAGAGGGTGAATTCATTAAAGGAAGGGGAATCTCCATGAGTTCCATATCGATGATGATGGTGTGATTCAGTTTGGAACGCGGCTTTGTGTACCTTCATCACCTGGGATAAAGAATGAGCTATTGGAAAATTCACATAGCTCAAAATTCTCTATCCATCATGGTACAACCAAGATGTACTATGATCTCTGAGAACACTTCTGGTGGGATAACATGAAGAAGGATATTGCAGAATATGTATCAAGGTGATTGGCATGTCAGCAAGTTAAATCAGGGTGACAAAAGTCTAAAGGGATGATGCAGCCATTGCCTATACCCATGTGGAAATAGTAAAATGTTACTATGGAATTTTTCATGGGTCTCTCGAAGACATCGAAGAGAAATAATGCGATATGGGTTCTGGTTGATTGACTCACCAAGACTGCCCATTTTATCGCTATTTAGGAATATCTCTCACATAAAACATATGCAATGATATATGTGAAGGAAGTGGTGAGACTTCATGGTGTTCCACTCTCAATTGTCTCTAACCATGATCCAAGGTTCACATCTAACTTCTGGAGGAGCCTTCAACATGCTTTGAGTACTGAATTAAATTTTAGCACGGCTTATCACCCCCAAACCGATGGCCAATCTGAAAGGACTATTCAGACGCTTGAATATATTCTAAGAGCATGCTCTCTAGGATTCAAAGGAGGATGGTATTAGCATATCCCATTTGTTGAGTTCTCATAAAATAATGGCTTCCACTCAAGTATTCAGATGGCTCCATATGAAGCTCTGTATGGAAATCTATGTAGAACTCCAACCTGTTGGGATGAAGTTGGATAAAGAAAGATACTTGGACCCAATATTGTTCAAGAGATGACAAAGAAGGTTCATGTCATCCAGAAGCACATCAAAGCTACTCAGAGTTGGAAAAAGATCTATGCTGACAACCAAAAAAGTGACTTGGAGTTTGATGTTGGAGATAAAGTCTTCCTTCGAATATCACCATGGAAGAAAGTCATGTGATTTGGGAAGAAAGGGAAGCTAAGATCAAGGTACATTGGCCCCTTTGAAATCCTTGATCGTATAGGAGTCGTGGACTATTGTCTTGCACTTCCACAAAATATGGCTCAGTTTCATGATGTTTTTCACGTATCACTCCTGATGAAGTATATATCTGATCCCTCACATGTACTAAACTCAGAGGTGGTACAGCTGGAATATGATCTCTCTTATGAGGAGTAGCCAGTAGAGATTATGTACCAGAGAGATAAGGTTATATCCAAAAAGACAACCCACCTTGTCAAAGTGTTGTGGAGGAACCATAAGTTTGAAGAAGCTATTTGGGAACCAGAGGAGGCGATGAAGGAGAAGTACCCTCACCTATTTTTGTAAAGTGAAATTTCATGGGTAAAATTTCCTAAGGTGGAAGAATGTAATGACCCAAAGTTTTTCAATGGAAATTCTATTCCTGTAAATATGTCATAAAATCACATGAAAACACAACATAATGAACTACTAAGTTCTAACTGACATTTAAACATAAGTTTGAAACATCTGTGTTTGGAATTTCAAAAATCTGACATATACGGTTGTGTTCAAGATGATTTTTGGGGTCCAATAAGAAAAACATATTTTTTGGTGAATAGTAACCTACCCTTATGAATAGTAGTATGAGCCTTATAAATATTAAATCATCCAAAATAATAGTAACCTTACCCATGAATAATTAAATAAAATTTAGTCATCTTAGAAAGTGACAATTTGACCATAGTAAATGTTTGGGTATTTTTATAAGTCATAAATAATTAATTATAATTAATTAATTAATTTAAAATAAAATGTATTTTCTTAAAAAAAATTCATTAATTAACAAATATATGTCTTCTAGTTTTTAGATAATTTTATAATACATAAAGTAATTTTTGAAAGCATTATAAAATCAGGTTTAATTTTAAAAACTGTATTTTTTATGTAAATTAGTATTTTAATTAAATATTAAGTTAATCATATTTAGAAAATTATTTTTGAAATATGGACTTTATTTTTGGATTCTACATGTCGAAAAATTGTTGGGGTGAAATTTTGGGATTTTTCTGAAATACTTGAATTTTTTATGAATAGTGAAATACCATAATTTACAAAATAAGCTAAATAAGTTAATTAAAGAGTCATTTTTGATGTTCTACTGCTGTTATCCAACTTGGTTCAGAATTACATTATAAAATTAATATTATCAGTCATTTAAGACTCACTATTCCTTTTCTTTTGTTGAAATAATAAATTAATTAATTTTATATTAAGAAAACCCCTCTCTCGTCCACTATAAATACCACTGATCACTCCCTCAGTCCCTCACACCTCTCAAGCTTCAAGCCTTGTATAAAATCAGCCCAATCATTATCCCTATCCCCTCCCACATGTCAAAAATCTACTGGTCTTATCAAAACACCAAGATTATGCCCCTTAAGGAGGATCTCAAGAGGAGGATTCAAGAGGTAATTTCTCTCCTTCTTTTCCTTTAAATTCCTTTCAATTTCAAGTTATTTTCTTATTCTCTACCCACCTATAATTTTACAAATGGTATGGTAACTCTAGTATCATACATATACTGTAATTTTATGATACTATTGGTATATTATACCATCCAACCCCCTTCTCCTCTTCCTTTTATTCTATAAAATAAAATGTTGTTCGTGAGGTGTTAATCTATCACCTTCAAGAATGACATGTTTTCATTTTTTAAATTTCTACCTTCAGGTCAGGTCATGAAACCATTTATATGGTTGAACCAGAATATTTTATATGTATTAGTTCATATTTAATGTTCTATAACTAACTTATTTACATATTAATAAATTATTAATCAAAACAATTTCGTTGTGGTCGAAAAACCGTCCAAATTAACTCAAACAATCATCATTTAATTCTTATCTAATGATTCATCCACATGGTTTAAAATTTAATTCATTATAAGATAATTTTATCTTCTGTAATATCATTAATAACATGGAATATATGTTCTGTATTTTTATGCATGTTCTACACGAACTTCAATTCATGAATACATGTGAAACGCTCAAGAAAATCGTAAAAACAAGCATTCCCGAACATTGTTTTTAAACCATATAACTCATAAAAAGGCCCATAGAATAACATAATGAAACTAAAATGAACCCTTTTAATTTATAAAAGGTTCTGGAGTTTCTAATTAATGAACATAGTGTCATTATACAGGAGATTAAAGTGAAGGAAGCGTTCAGAGACAAGGTAAGGGGAAATTCTCGAACCCAACATTCATCCTTCGGGTTCTCCCTATTTCACTACATTTTGATATGGTTACTCCTTAAAAATATTTTGAACATCATTTTCTTTCATTTTATGGGATATACACATTTTTCACTAGTGTTTATGTCAAACCAAATGTTTTCCAAAAGAACAGCTCTTTTAAGAACACACCTTTTACTTCTCATTCAAGATTGACAGTTCTTGTAATATGTAAGTTATTACCTCTTTCTTTTAGGAACCCAGTGTTTATTAATGTGTTATTATGAGATGAAACCCATTCCTTTTCATGGGTTAGTTATTTTCATTTTTGTTATATGACATGCATGATAAATGATAATGTTATGATGTGACGGGTGCACTCAGAATTATATAGTGCAATATGAATGTTTAAAAGTGACGGGTGCGCCCCGAATTATATAGAGCTCAAATGAATTGGTTAAAGTGATTAATCTCATGATTAAATGTTAAATTAAGTGTGAAAAATATTCTTTCTTTGTTCACAAGTATGTTTGGTAGGTAACCATTGAGACATGATTTTTCATTTTCATGCATTTCCACATTTCAAATCTTTTATTAATGATTCCTCTTATGTTCATGATCCTTTGCCTATGTTATTATTATGATCACCCCATGATATATTGTTCTTATCTATCTCCTTAATAGGCTTCTATCTCACCCCTTTTGATTTATATCCTCAGGTGACTACATGTACTAAGGAGAGGTCTAGTGCCAGCAAGAAGCTAGAGAAGAAGAAATTGAATAAATGTTTATGCTCGATGGTTTAATTGTTATGTATGGTCCTAGTACACCTAAGGCACTAAACTGTTGGATCCTCTATGTGTAATATATTTATTTTATTTATCTCTAAAAATATGTAATAGTTATGTAAGAAAAAGTTGGGTTGCTATATTTAACCTCTACCACTTTCATGAATTCTTCTCTAATATTAATTAACTTACTTTGGAATATGTAAAAAATTAATGATATGTGAGAAAATTATTCTAAATTTTTTAATCATTATTCAAGATATTTTATGTTATTTTCAACTTCATCCAACTTTAATATGTTCTTATTACTCTCCGGAAAAAGTTTTATTTCCTCACAGTTAAGATTATCATGTATGGATGATGTTTATTCATTCTATTTCAACTTCTTTTCTATGTTGAATTATTTAAATTTATATGTTCTAATCTCATTAAGGGGTTTAAATTCTTTTTTTTCATGTTCAACATTATGAAATTATATTTCCTTGGTTTCTTTATTCAACATTTTCCTCTGCTTCTTGATTGGTGTAATTTACTTAAGAGATACATTCATATATTAATTTAGAATCCATTTTATTTTTGTTCTCTTTTCTTAAACATTATCAATGCCTGATGAAGAAAATTTCATTTTAACATGAGCTATGAAATTGAATTTTCTATCATATTCATTATTGGATGATGAATCATCATACTCTATCTTACTCAAAAAATTATTCTTCTTGCCAGAAAACATTTTCTTATATTTCTCCAATGTCTATCTCATAGACTTCTTATCTTATTCTAATAATGTAGAATCATGAGTCTTCTTCTTAGGAAATCTTACTTTAAAATGGAAATCATAATTAAAATGCTAATACATAAGATATTGATTAACTTTTTTCTAGTTTCTCTTTTTGTTTCTTTCATAATGAATAGTAATTATTTTTTTTAATTCCTCATCCTCCTCATCAACATTTGAATAAATTTATTGTTCTATTTATTGATCTCTTAACTTCTCTTTTAACATAGCTTCAAAATATATTTCTTCTTTATCCATATTCATAAATACTATTGATTTTATCATTTCATATTATATGAGAATATTTTTAAGTTCGTATAGAGATATATCCTCTCGATCTTATAGAGATGAAACCTTGGAATCAAAACTAACTGAAACTTTTCTCGTCATTTTCTTGATAATAGCATGATATTCTAATTTCTAAACAAAACCTATAATTTTTTAGACAATATAATTTACCATTATAAATTACTCATCAATATTTCCATCTTTATTCATCGTAATATATTCCAATATTCTCCTTTGGATTTATAACTTATCCTCCTTGACCTTCACATTTCCTTCATAACTACTTCTCAACTTATCCCACATTTATTTTGTGGCTGGAAATCCCATAAATATTTCTATAAACCTTCTCATAGAGATCCATAAAAATGGAATTTTGAGATTTTATATCAAACTTCCAATTTATCTTACCAATAGTATTCCTAAAAACTCAATAATGGGATAAAATTCCATAGAAGAAAAATTTATAACTTAAAAGCCATGTGATAGAAGATATAGTAACACTATATTCCTCTAAGTAGGGTTGTAATTTCAATAAAATATAGGAACGCCCATGTTCTTCACTAAATTTATATTCTTCATCCTTAGTTGATAGTTGTATCTTTCAAAGGAAACCTTCCATATAAAACTTTTTAGATTTTTTATCAAATGAAATATATCTCCTAACCTCCACTCATATGATGTATATATAAATAGAGAGATAAGAAAATTACATTTACAAGGTTTGGTACTATAACCCACTCCTCTCCATGTTATTTATTCCCCTCAACATGGATTATTCACTAACTCTAACATGATTAAAATGGAACATGAATCAATAGGTTCTACACCCCAATAATTGTTCCTTCTATTGAATCCCCCCCAACAAACAACACTTATACCATAGTTGTTTTTACCCCAAAATTTTCTATCTATTCTCCTCTTCTTTTTCGATTGGTTATAACCCTTAGCCCTGAGCATCTTCAAAAACCGGTTATACCCCTAGCTACAAGCTCTTATTTCTTTATTATTAATCTAGTGTAGAAATATCTTCGTCTTTAAATAGTCTTACTCTATAATAATGTTCGATATCCTTTTCCCAGGTATAAAATCTTCAAGAAATTCAAAAACTCCTTAATAATACCATTGGTCATGAAACTACCTCCTTATCACGAAAGACCTAGATAAACTCAAACCTTTCAAGAAGTTTCCCATATGGTAATACTCAATCCATTATGTTGTATCTGATTCTCTTCAATTTGGTGTGCTATGTATGATGCACCCCTATCTAGTACTCCTCGGTGTGATGTTTTTTATCTAATGCATCCACTATTATAAAATAGGCCTTTAAGTTTTCTAAAAATGGAATTTATCAGTGCTAGAAAACCACTGACTACTAGATTGAGATTAAAAGTCCTATGATTTTATCAATTCTAAAAAAATACAGATAAATGGGTTATTTATCAATTCTAAAAATCACTGATAATGGATTCATTTATCAGCGCTTTTATAATTTATTATAAACACAACATTTATCATCACTTTTATCTAATGCTAATAAAGGGTACGCTTATCGGTGTTCGTAAAATACCTGATACATGACCCCTTTATCTGTAATTTTAAAAGTGGTGATAAAGGAGAATTCTCTAGAGTGTTGTAACACTACATTATTGCACTAGTGCAGTGTGTTGTAATAACAAACCACATCATGAGAAACACTACCAGATATAAAAAAAATCAAGTACCAATATATATTTTAAATGAAATGAAATTTACAACACAAATAAAATAAAATATATATATTATATACATTTAAAACATTGGTTTATACAATTACATAAGTAAAAATTATTAAATAAATTAAAAAGCATCAATGTTCTTTTGTCTTTTGATCCTCACCCCGAATCATGCTATTAAAGAAAAAACCACCCCTGCTCAAGAAAAATAATGAACCTGCATAAGAAAAAAAATTATTTTCTTAGTAATAATATAAATAAATAAATAAACATAAAGTGTTAATTTTAAACTAAACTTTGAGTCATACTTGGAACATTGTGTATCTGATTGAGTTGTGGTTGATTATTATAAATCACACCATTTATTGTTTTCCTTATAGAATTATCTCTATGAAAATTAATTAAATAATATTAAGATAAAAATGATGAGGAAATTAATTAATTAATTAATATCATATATAATGATGAGAAAACAATCTGGGATCATTTTCTCAGTTTTGGTGATGTGATGCGGGTCTTAAACTAAAATGACACATATATATTGAAAAGATGCACTAAGAGTCATATCGGTCTCACCATGAATCATATTGAGGTCAAGCTAATTCATACATGTACCAAATTACTTATGGATTGTTTTTATGAAGTATAAAACAATTTGAATGTGTTTTCTCAATTTTGAGTAAGTCAATTGTCTTTTTTACTAAAATATCATTTTAAACTGGAAACAAGCACTTTGGCTCACACTTGTCAAATAATGTATCGTTTTGATGTAAGAATAATTCCTACATGTCAAAAATGACTTATAAACTTTTTTCCTAAATTATCAATAAAATTCAAGTGTGTTTACTCAATTTTTAGTGTGTGACACTTTTTGAACTCTAATTGTTGATTTTAAACTGATAACTGACACTTTGAGTCATACTGAGCACATTTTGTATTGGATTATGGTGAAGATGATTTATACATTTCACAAATGACTTATGGGTTATTTCACAAAAGTATCAAAACAATACGAATGAATTTTCTCAGTTTTTAGTAGGTTAGATGTCTTTTTTACTAAAATTGATGTCGAATTTAAATAAAAATATGCACTTGGAGTCATAACGGTCACACAATAAATTGGATTGAGGTGCAGCAGATTTTTACTTGTCTCAAATGAATTATGGGTCATTTTACTAAAGTATCAAAATAATCCTAATTCATTTTATTATTTTTGAGTATTTCACATATCTTTTTTACTAAAATGTCATTTTAAACTAGAAACACACACTTTTACTAATACAAGTCACATCATGTATTGATTTTATGTGAGACTAATTCCTAAATGTAACAAATGTTTTATGAATAATTTAACAAAATTATCAAGACAATCTGAATTTGTTTTCTTGGTTTCAATAAGAAACACTTTTTAAACTAAAATGTTGATTTTAAACTAATAAGATACACTTTGAGTCATAACTGGCACATCATGTAACAGATTGAGGTATATCTAATTCCTACACATCAAAAATTAATTATGTATCATTTTCTGAAAGTATCAAAATAATATGAATGTGTTTTATCTATTTTGAGTCTATCATTTTCCTTTTTAATAAAATTGATGTCAATTTTATATAAAAAGATGCACTTGGTTTCATACCAATCACATTGTGCATCATATTGAGGTTTGGATTATTCCTACATATATTTAATAACTTATGGATTTTTTCCCTAAAGTATAAAAACCATATGAATTTGTTTTCTCATTTTTGAGTACTTCACATGTCTTTCTTACTAAAATGTAATTTTAAATTGGAAAGACACACTTCCACTCACACTAGTCACATCGTGTATCAGTTTGAAATGAGACTAATTCCTACACTTCAAAAATGATTTATAAATAATTTTCATAAATTATCATGAAAATTTTATAATGTTTACTTGGTTTTCAATGAGTGACACTTTTTGAAATAGAAAGTCAATTTTAAACTAATAAGAGAATATTTGAGTCATATCGGGAACATCATGTATCATATTGAGGTTTAGAAGATTCCTATATGTCAAAAATGAATTCCAGGTTTTTTCCTAAAGTATAAAGAAAACATGAATGTGTTTTGGAAGTTTTTAGTAGGTTAGTTGTCATTTTTACTAAAATTGATGTTAATTTTAAATAAAAAGAGGCACTTGGAGTCATATCAATTGCACGATGCGTCAGATTGAGGTATGGATGATTCATACATGACTCAAATGAAATATGGATCCTTTTTCTAAATTATCCAAATAATCTGAATGTGTTTTATTGTTTTTGAGTATTTCACTTGTCTTTTATACTAAAATGTAATTTTGAACTAGAAACATGCACTTTTAATCATACCGATCACATCATTTATCAGTTTAATGTGAGACTAATTAATACATGTCACAAATGATTTATGAATCATTTTCTTAAATTATCATGATAATCCATGCGTGTTCACTCAATTTTCACTGAGTGAAAATTTTTGAACTAAAATATCAATTTTAAATTGATAATGGACACTTTGAGTCATACACGGCACATCATATATCAAATTGAGGTGTGGATGATTCCTATACATAAAAAATGAGTTATAGATCATTTTACTAAATAATAAAAAAAATCTGAATGAATTTTCTCTATTTTGAGTAGGTCAATTTTACTTTTTACTAAAATTGATGTCAATTTTAAATAAATAAAATTACACTTTGAATCATAATGGTTACACCGTGCATCCGATTTTGGTATGAATGATTCATACACATCTCAAATGAATTATGGATCATTTTCATAAATTATAAAAACAATATAAATATGTTTTATTGGTTTTGAGTATGTCACTTTTCATTTTTACTAAAATGTCATTATAAATTAGAAACACACACTTTTAATCATACTGATCACATCGTGTGTCGATTTTATGTGAGACCAATTACTACTTGTTAAAATTTATCTAAAAACGTTTTTCATAGATTATCAATAAAAAATGTTTTCTTGGTTTTTAGTGAGTGACACCTTTTGAAATAAAATATCAATTTTAAATAAATAATGGACACTTTGAGTCATATCGGAAAAATAGTGTATAAAATTTAGGTGAGGATTATTCTTACACATCAAAAATGACATATAGATAATTTTTATAAAGTATCAAAACAATCTGAATTAATTTTAGTTGTTTGGATAAGGTCAATTTTTTTTACTAAAACTGATGTCAATTTTAAATAAAACGACACACTTGGAGTCATACTGGTCACACTATGTGTCAGATTTATGTGTGACTACTTACTACACATCTAAAATGACTTATGGATCATTTTACTAAAGTACTAAATCAATTTTAATGTGTTTTATTTGTTTTTATTACATCACCTATCTTTTTTACAAAAATGTCATTTAAAACTAGAATCACGCACTTCGATTCATACCGATCACATTGTGTAGCAGTTTGACATGATATTGTTTCATACACATAAAAATTGATTTATGAATTGTTTCACTAAATTATCATTACATTCAAATTGTGTTTTCTTGGTTTTTAGTAAGTGAAACGTTTTTAACGAAAATATCGATTTTGAAATGATAACAGCCACTTTGAGTCATATCGAGAACATCATAGATCTGATTGAGGTGAGGATGATTAATAGATGTAAAAAATGACTTATGGAAAGATTTTATAAAGTATCAAAATAATATGAATGTGTTTTCTCAGTTTAAAGTAGGTCATTTGTCTTTTTAACTAAAATTGATGCCAATTTTAATTAAAAAGACACACTTGGATTCATACCGGTCACACCATGTGTCCAATTAATTTGGGGATGATTCCTAAATGTCTTAAATAACTTATGAATCATTTTAATAATGTATAAAAATAATCTCAAAGTGTTTGATCTGTTTTGAGAATGTCACGTGTCTTTTTTAATAAAATTTTATTTTAAACTAGAAACACACACGTTGACTCATACCAGTCACATCGTGTATCGGTTTGATGTGAGGATGATTCCTGAACATCACAAATCATTTATATATCATTTTCATAAATTATCAATATATTACAATTGTGTTTGCTTAGTCTTCTATGAGTGTCACTTTTTGAACTAAAATGTCAATTTTAAAGTCATAACGGACACTTTGACTCATACCGAGCACATCGTGTATAGGATTAGGGTTCGACTAATTCCAAAATTTCAAAAATGACTTATAGATTGTTTTTATAAAGTACCAAAACAATAATAATGTGTTTAATTGTTTTTGAGTAGGTCAAATGTCTTTTTTACTTAAATTTATGTCAATTTAAAAAAAAAGATGAACTTAGAGTCATTTTGGTCGCACCATAGATCTGATTGAGATGAAGCTGATTCCTACATGTCCCAAATGACATATGAATAAATTTTTCTAAAGTGTAAAAAAAATTTGAATTCATTTGATCAATTTTGATTACATCAATTGTCTTTTTTCTAAAGTTTAATTTTAAACTATAAACAATCACTTTGACTTATATAGATCACATTGTGTATCATTTTTATGTGAGGCCAATTTCTACACATCACAAATAATTTATGAATCATTTTAATAAATTATTAAGACAATCCGAGTGTGTTTTCTCAGTTTTCATTGAGTGACACAGTAAGAACCTGGATCTTCCTTTCAGGTATGGATCCTGTTTTTCAGGTGTTTTGAGAAAAATAAGAGTTTCTAGAAATTTTTGGGGTACACACCATGTACTTTAAAGTACATGTCGAGAACCTAGTTGTCACGGGTAGTCATGTATTGGCCGTGTAATGGCCGAATACATGGTTGTGTGGGGTGACCTGGAGACCGCCTAAAGCAGAGCCTGGTTAAGGCATGTACACGGCATGTACATTAAATGAACACATCATTTACTTTTTATTTTATTTGTTAAATCGAACCAGGGTTTCATCTAATTGGAAGAAATGTCTTCTTATTGAATCGTCTCATCTAGGAGTGACTATAGGGCACAATTATTCTCTGAGCCCCAGATCGACTATCAGTTCTCCAAATTAACTACAGTCAACTGTGTCGAAATCACCACGGTGAGTTATTCCTTTTTATATAGCCTAATTCCTTAATTTATCCTCTTTTATGAGATATCCTTGGTTTAAAGTTTTAGATGTTTGGCAGATCTACATAATTTTAGGCCGATTCAAGGGCTGAAGTCAGATTATATCGATTGTACAATGTCGAGGTATGTGTTTTGTGCCTTTCCACAGTTTGTCTTTAAATTATATGTGCAAACTTTCCCAATACCCTAGTTCATGGTATTGCGTGTTTAGGTATTTTAACCCTGTTGATGTCTGTTATGATTGTTTGCTTGAGTTAGGACTCTTATTTATAAATATGGTCATTTTTCCATGATATGGAGGTGTTTTCACATGTTTGATTTGATATTGACCATTTGGTCTAGTTTTTTCTATTAGGATTCTTTCTTTCCATTCCTAGTGTTGTTAAGATGAATTGATCTAGCTAATGTTGTGATATGATTTGTAGTTGTTTAGAAAAGTAGTACTTTTAGGTTTACTTTTGCTACTAAACATCATTTCTGCACGATTTCCTTACACAGGGCTATGGGAACCTGTTGTAGTGATACCATAGGGGGAATTGACGTTGAGGCCTTCCCCATAGTGTCTATTATTCTTTATGACTCTATGAGACCATAGGGGGTATTGATGTTGAGTTCTCCCTCAGAGTGTCTATAATTACCATTATGAGACCATAGGGGGTATTGACATTGAGTACTCTCTCAAAGTGTCTATAGTTACTGTTATGACACCATAGGGGGAATTGACATTGAGTTCTTCCTCAGAGTGTCTGTAGTTTATCATTAAAATACTATTGGGGGAATTGACGATGAGTGCTTCCTCAGAGAGTCTTTTTTTTTCATGAGACCAAAGGGATTAGACCGTGTGAGCTTACCTAGTAGGTCAATGTATCCTTGCATATGTTGAACCAGAGGGGTTATGCTATGAGAACTTACCCAGAGGGTTACTTGAGATTGATTGGTTGAACTAGAGGGGATAGGCTATGAGAACTTCCCATAGGGTTGCTTGTTTTCGTATGGTTGATTAATTGACAAATGTAAATGAATGTAATTGAAACTGTAGGATTGTTTACTTTTGAGTACTTCCTTGTTTATTGCTTCATTTTTTTTATTGCCTACCATATATATTTACTAATTTTTAGGAACAGATCTTTAGGTGGTTGTCTACTAGGTTTCGTCTCACACCCAGTTTGGGTCATGCTTTTGGGCCCAAACAGATTATATTAATGCGTGTATAGATAATGTAAATTTTCCTTCTACTTCAGGTACTTGATTATTTTAGAGCTGGAGAGTATAGGACCAAGCTGAGGATTGAGATACTATTGGAGTTATTTACTTGTTTTCCTTTTACTTTGTTTTATTATTGTATTCTAGCATTGTGACTTGTTTGGTTTCTTTCCTAGATACTTGTGACATGCATCATTATTGATATATATATATATATATGTTTCAGTTTTTTATTTACTTCCAATCTTCCGATTTTTACTATTTTATGGTATAATTATTTCTTCTGCTACTGTTATCAGTTTCTTTCCATTGCATTAATCTTCCAATGAGGGCATAGTTTCCCCACTATCACGCCCAAGGCCCTCGCTGCTAGTCAGAAGCCTCTGGAATTTGGGGAAATGCACGTGAGGTCGTGTGACCAACCGGGTACAGGGAACCTCTAGGCAGTACCCAGAACTAGGAAGTTACAATGTTTTATCAAAGGGAATTATTTTCTTCTTGACTTACTGTTTGGAGCCTATAGATAAGGATAGCAAGGAATAGGTATTTGGTAATAAGTTGTGCTTGGGAGTAGCTAACCCATGTACAGGGAAAATCCAATTTACCTCGTATATTGCAATTTTTTCTAGTTTTACAATTATTACAGTTGATTTGATTTCACCATTGGGTGATTCACATATTTTTTGTTGTCAACGTTGATAATATTGAGGTTCTATTTCTATTTCAACCTAATGAGATAAGGTCATGCCATCTCATACATCATATAGGAACATTCTAGAGATCACATGTCATGAATTCTTTCAATGCCATTTAGGGTGCATTACTAATTTCATGTTTTTTTTGATAGATGTTGTGCAAGATATGCATGCTATTGTGATAGATGCCTTGATAGAATACTTACTATTTGATAGGGTAGTTCATTGAGTAAGGTTTCATTTGAATGAACGCCAATCCTTTGTTCTTGAGGTGTTATGGGGTCTCATGGATTGAAATTTGGTTGATCATTGCAATGTTATGATTGTATAAGACATTTATAAGATTCCAAACATTGATTTGCGGTGAGTATGGGCCCTCAAGGATCTGAATTTGGCACTTTAATGTTTGTTTCAGTGTTTTTCTGGGTTTCGAAGTAGTTTCTGAGGCTTACTATCCGGAAAAACATAGAATACATGGTTTGTATTGCTGAAGACAGACCCTGTATCCTTCTATTCGGGAAGGAACTGTTTTTCTTAAGTACACATTGTGTACTATATGTACATGTCGTGTAGTCTCTAACTGTGTCATTGGCTATGCGGAAAGAGACATGGGGTTGGGAAATCCATGGAGGAACACACCATGTATTTGACGTAAACTATGTGTTGTAGGGACCGTGTGTCCACCCATGTGACTAACAACACATATGGATGAAACATAGGTTATACATGCCATTTCAAGCTTGAAAACGTTGTTTAGTGTAACTCATATGTCCAACCGTGTGACTAACAACACGGGTTGGTGAAATACTTCTAGTACACGCTATGTCTGGAATGAACATGACGTGTAGTCTCATTCAAATAGAACCGTGTTGGATAGTCATGTAGAAGAACTCGGGAAGGGGAGAATGACTCAAGTACACATTGTGTCTTTGTAGAACACGTCATGTGTATGGGGTGTTACACGACCAGGGTTGGGAGGAGTACGCACCCATGTGAGGGCTTAAAGGGACACACCATGTAGGGGGAATACACATTGTGTATCCCTATTTTGAAAAAAACTTGAATTTTTTCCTTCTCTTGTTCCTTTCTTACACTTATAAGTTTCAGTCCTTGATAATCTTGAACTAAGTTGTGTGATTGACCTTGAAAATTCATGCCACAACGACGTCCTCTAGTTTTACACCAGATATAGGGCAACAATCAAACACCAGACATGGTAGATTAGGTATTACCAGTAGACCATCCCGTTATTCCTATCTTGGCACCAGCCGTCATTCTGGATATAGGTGTCGATGCACAGTTCCGAGAAGGATTCATTAGGTTTATGAAGACCTTCCAAAGGGAACTATATCCAACTCCATATATGGAAGAGTTGACGCTGGTATTTTAGCAAAATCATCCTCCCACTTTCTCAGGGGATGGACGACCCTCGGCTGTTGATCCATGGTTAGAATCCATGATATCTATCTTTGAGAATCTAAAGATTCATCTAGAAAGGAGGTTGAATATCACTAATTATATGCTTCGGGATTCCTCCAAGAGATGGTGGGATGTGATCTCGTAGGTAGGATGCCGGAAGGTTATGTATTGGGGTGAGTTCCAGTGTACCTTTTATGACTACTTCTACCCGGAGACTTTGAGGGCCTATCGAGCCCAAGAGTTCATGAGTTTGGAGCAGGGTACTCTCTCAGTCATGCAGTATTCTTCTCACTTCATAGAGTTGTAGAATTTAACACTCATTCTATGTGGTGATGAGCTCTACCTAGAAAGGAAGTTCGAGGATGATCTATGTCATAACATCTGATCTCAGGTGAACATCTTCAGGTTGACGATTATATCTTCCATAGTCAACCAGGCACTAATCACATAGCGCAACCTGATAGATTCTAGATCTCTGGGCTAGGGAGATTCAGTATCCAGAGTTGGTGCTTCTCCAGTTGATAGTAGGAAGTGTCATAGTGAGTCTACATGTGGAGATCCGATTAGGCATGATACACCGTCAGGTATCCATGTGGTATGTTACCAATGTAGGAACGACAGGCATCCGAGACCACATTTCTCGAGAGACCCAGTGGAGTGCCGATCTTGTGGAAATATAGGTCATATTTAGTGGTTCTAATAGTTTTTCTCATTAGAAGCTGTTGTTAGAGGTCCCTCTATGACTCCTTGTTTAGGAGAAGCCCAACAAGTTTCTCATTAGTCTGGGAACTTGAGTTCTTCTGGTCATTCAGTCTGAGGTGGAGGTCGCGACCGTGGTAGCCAGTCGACAGGCTTTCAACGAAAATAGTGTGGATCATCTCTGGGTGGTCAGGCAGGGTCATAGGGTCGTATTACATTCCATACTATTGTAGTGGAGAAGACCTAGCAGGAGAAAGATCCCAGACCCTCTATAGTTTGAGGTACAACCCTAGTTGCGTCACTTTTATCTTCTTCACTCTTTGATACAGGGTCTTCCAATAGTTTCATATTTGTTGCTATTGTGGAGACCCTTGGGCTCTATATCTTTACTTATACTAATGTCTTGATGTTGGACACTCAGTTGGGGACAAGGACAGATAGTGTACATCAGTGCAAGGAGTTCCCTATTGAGGTCGGTGGGTGTCACTGCTTCTGGGGCCTCTATGTCCTAGAGATAATAGTCTATGATGTCATTCTTGGAATGGAATAGTTAGTTCCCTTCTAGGTTTTTGTTAACTTATATCATCATAGGATGAGTTTCACATCCCCATAAGGTATTTTTTTTCTTACATGAGGGAAAATGGGATGTCCAGTCAAGAAGAGCATGACTCGAGCATCATGGGTTGGGAGGAGTTACAACCCAGATTGCTAGTCTATATCAGGAAGACCAGGGGACTTTACATTTGGACTTTCCTCTAATGGTGGATCATTTCATGTATTTCTTTCCAGAGGACTTTTTAGGTTTTACTCCAGAGTAAGAGGTGGATGATTCTATTGATCTTGTTCCAGGAGCAGTACTGGTGTCCATTCCTCCTTATAGGATGGCTACACAAGAGTTACAGGAGCTCAAGAAGTAGTTAGAGGAGTTACAGGTGAAGGGTTTCATCTAACCCAGCACTTCTCCTTAGGTTTCACCATCCTTGTTTACGAAGAAGGCGGACTATTACATTTGACATTGCGTGGATTATCGGAAGATGAACCAGTTTACAGTCAAGAACCGATATCCCATGCCGAGGATTTATAATCTCTTTGATCAGCTTATAGGATCCTGAATGTTCTTGAAGATCAAATTGAGATCCAATTATCATCAGTTTTATGTTAGACTATTAGATATACCTATTACAGCCTTTAGAATCAGTTATGTTCTATACGAGTATATGGTTATCTCGTTTGGTATCAAGAACATGCTTGTAGTTTTCATAGTACTGTTGAACCAAGAATTCCATCCATACTTGGATTCTTTCATGGTAGTCTTTGTGGGAGATATCTTGGTGTACTCTAAAACTTGACATGAACATGACGCACATCTTGAGATCAATTTGAGTACCCTAAGAGAGTATCAGTTATATGCTAAGCTCTCAAAATTCCACTTTTGGATTGACCAAATTCACTTCTTGGGTCATGTAATCTCAGAGACAGGAGTATAAGTAAACCCATAGAAAGTGAGATCAATAGTTTCTCAGGAGAATATGAAGAACATATTTTAGGTACGGAGTTTTATTGGGTTGGATGGTTACTACAGATGTTTTATACAGGGCTTTTCATGCTTAGAAGCATAGCTGACGTGCCAGACTAAGAAGGGTGTGAAGTAACTGTGGACAGATTCTAGTGATTCAGCCTTTCAGGAGCTGAAATAGAGGTTGACTTCAGCACTCATACTATTATTACTAGATATAGGAAATATCTATATTTTATACTGTGATTCATCAGGTATCAAGCTGGGAGCAGTTCTCATACAGGGGGGATGATTTGTTGCATATGGGTATCGGCAGTTGAGGCCACATGAGATGAATTACATGATTCACGGTCTCGAGTTGGCTGCAGTTGTTCATGATTTATGTTGTTGGAGACATTATCTGTTGGGAGATCATTTTGTGGTTTTCTCTGACCACAAAAGTCTCAAGTACATCTTTACTCTGTGTGCTCTAAATTTGATACAGCGAAGGTGGGTTGAGTACCTTCAACCCTTTGATTTTGAGCTTGCCTATACACTTGGGAAAGGAAATGCAGTAGATGATGCGTTGGGCAGGAGGACTCAGATATAAGATGTTTAGGAGGCCAGAAGTGAGTGGAATCTTATGGATCTATTCTCTGATAAGCATTTGGAGGTGCACGACAGATAGGGGCAGACATTTATTTCTTCTGTGGATATTACCTCTACTCAAGTTGATCGATTTCGAATTGGTATTCTATTATATTCTAAATGTCTAGTTCTACGAGAGTGTGTGTTAGGGAAGGACCCTATTCCTGTATGGACCATAGGTGAGGATGAGATATTTCATTTTTATGGGTGTGTATGGGGGTCATCAGACATACGTGAGGAGCTGATATAGGAATTTCATTCTTCATTTTGGGCAATTCATCCTGGTGTCACTATGATGTATCGAGATCTGCACCGTCAGTAATGGTGGATAGGAATGAATAGAGATGTTTTTGGTTTTGTGATGAGGTGTTATACCTGTCAGCAGGTGAAGGCGGAGCATCAGAAACCAGCAGGTATTTTGCAGTAGTTATCCATTTTCGAGTGAAAGTGGAATGATGTCACGATGGACTTCATGATAGGGTAATCGAGGTCACCTCGAGGGAACGATGAAGTTTGGGTGGTCATTGACAGACACACGAAGGTTACCCACTTCTTACCGATCAAGGAGACCTTCAGTTTTGATGAGCTAGGAAGGTTATACATATGGTAGATCATACGTTTTTATTGGTTTTCTCACTCTAATGTTTCATACAGAGATGCCCATTTTACTTCTTGGTTCTGGAAGGGACTCTAGTGGGTGTTGGGTATATAGGTACTTTTGATTCTAGCTTACCATCACTAGACAGATTTCTAGTCCAAGTATACTATTTAGGTGATATAGGACATGCTTTGAGCATGCGTCCTAGATTTTGGAGGTTCTTGGGAGAAGCACATACCTCTTATGGGTTTTTTCTACAATAATAGTTTTCAAGCAACTATTCAAATGGCACCTTACGAGGCTTTGTACGGTAGGCCATACCGATCACCCCTATGTTGGATGGGGAACGAAGATGTAGCCATGTTGGGACCTCGTCTTGTCTAGGAGACCACAGAGTATATAGAATTGATTCATAAGATGATGTATATTTCATATTCATGACAGATGTCATATACTGATCAAAGGAGATGACCCCTAGAGTTCGATGTCTATGATCAGGTTTTCCTGCGTGTCACGCTGAGGTTGGGACATAGGAGGATTAGGAGAAAGGGAAAGATTTCGTTGAGATATTTTGGACCATTTGAGTTTTTGGAGAGAGTTGGTCCAGTTTCCTATCGGTTGTAGTTACCTCAGATGTACCGATATATGGACGACATCTTCCACGTTTATTAGCAACGATGTTACTTCTCAGACACGTCTCATGTTTTTCAACCCGAGGTGGTTGAGTTGGATGTGGGTGCCACATTTGAAGAGCATACTATCTGGATTATTGATTGAAGTGAAATGGTTCTACATGGCCGATCTATTACTCTCGTACAGCTGTTATGGCAGCACAAGCGAGTAAAGGATGAGACTTGGGAGAGGTAGGTTGATGTATGATCGTAGTGGCTGGAGCTATTTGAGGATTCTTCTTATTATCCTCCTTCTTAGGGAAATTCAGGGACAAATTTATTTAAGGGGGGAATTTTTTAAGAAATTAGATCTTCATTTCATGTATGGATCATGTTTTTAAGGTATTTTGAGAAAAAAGAGGATTTTTTGGAAATTTAATGAGTACACACCATGTACTTTGAAGTACACACTGTGTACCCGGTTTCCATGGATAGCCATGTACAAGCCATGTAACAAAAAAGTACCTAAACATGTGGGGTGACCTAGAGACGGCCTAAAGTGGAGGCTGGTTAAGGGATGTACACGGCGTGTACATCCCTTGAACACACTGTGTAATTTTTCTTTTATTTTTCAAATCGGACGGGGGTTGCATATAATTGGCATAAACACCTTCTTCTCAATTCATCTTCTCCAGGAAAGACAGTAGGGAATGATTCTTCTCTAAGCCCCTGATCGACTATTCGTTCTCCGAATCAACCGCCATTGATTGCGTTGTAATCGCCACTGTGAGTTCTTATTTATTATAGAGGCTCATTCCTTTATTTCACCTCTTTCATGAGATATACTTGGTTAAAAATTTTAGATGTTTTTGTAGATCTACATCGTTCTAGGATGATTAAAGGGCCTACTCTGGAGTATATCGATCGTACAACACTAAGGTAGGTGGTGTGTGCCTTTCTTAAGTTTTTCTTTGAATTATATGTGCAAAATTTCCCAATACCCTAGTTTAGGGTATTGCGTATTTAGTGATTTTAACCTTGTTGATGCCTTCCATGCTTGTTTAATTGAGTTAGGACTCTTGTTTGTAAATAGGGTTATTTTTCCATGCTATGGAGGTGTTTTCCCATGTTTTATTTGATATTGACCATTTTGTCTAGTTTTTCCTATTAGGTTGCTTACTTCCCATGTCTAGAGTTGTTAGGATGGAATGATCTATATGATGTTGTGATATAATTTTTAGATATTTATCCAAGTAGTACTTTTAGGTTGAATTGTTCTACTGAACATAATTTTTGCACGATTTCATTACACAGGGTTATGGGAACTTGGTGTAGTGAGACCATAGGGGGAATTGGCATTGAGGGCATCCCCAGAGTGTATGTTATTCTTTATAACGCTACGAAACCATTGGGGGATGGATGTAGAGTGCTACCTTAGAGTGTCTATAGTTATCGTTGCGAGACCATAGGGGGGATTGACGTTGACTACTCCCTCGGAGTGTCTATTGTTACCGTTACAAGATCGCAGGGGGAATTATGGTTGAGTGCTTCCACAAAGTGTCCATAGTTTATAGTTAAAAGACTCTAGGGGGAATTTATGGTGAGTGATTCCCCATAGAGTCTTTATTTGCATCATACCAAAGGGGTTAGACCATGTGATCTTACCCAGGAGGTCATTATATCCTTGTATATGATGAACCAGAGGAATTAGGCTGTGAGAACTGACCTAGAGGGTTACTTGAGATTGATTTGTTGAACCATAGGGGATAAGCTATGAGAACTTCCCATAGGATTGATTTTTTTTCATTTGGATGATTAATTAACGAATTTAAATGAATGTAATTGAAACTGTAGGACTATTTACTTTTGAGTACTTCCTTGTTTCTTACTTCATTTATTTTTATTGTCTACCATATATATTCATGAATGGTTAGGAACAGATCTTTGGGTGGTTACCTACTAGGATTTATCTCACACCCTATTTGGGTCATACTTTTGGGCCTAAAGAGATTATATTACTACAGGAATAGATAAGGGAAAGTGCCCTTCTACTTTAGGTACTTGATTACTGTGGATCTTGAGAGCATACGACCTAGCTGAGGCTTGCGATGCTGGTAGAGTTACTTTCTTTTTTTCCTTATACTTTGGTTTAGTACTGTATTCCAGCATTGTGACTTGTTTGGATACTTTCATAGATACTTGTGAGATGCATAATTATTTATATATATATATATATGTTGTTTTTTATTTACTTACATTATTCCGTTGTTTACTATTGTATGGTATTATTATTGCTTTTTCTATTTTTATCTATTATTTATATTGAATTAATCTACCAATGAGGGAATAGTTTCCCCACTATCACACCTAAGTCCCTCGTTTCTAGTCGAAAGCCTCTGGCATTTCGGGAAATGCGCTTGAGGCCATGTGACCAACCGGGTATGGGGAACCTCTAGGCGGCACCCAGAACTGGGATGTTAGAGAAACCTTTTGAAATAAAATGTCAATTTTAAACAGATAATGAACACTTTATGCATCATAAATTATAACACATGTATCCCACATCTATTTTAGATATTCGATTAATGGATCCAAATATACATCAATATCATTTTTCAAGTTTTTTTGGTCTAGATATAAGTAGAGAAAACATAATTTATTTTCACTTCATGCATAACCATGGTGGAAAGTTATAATTTACCAACATGGCAGGACATGTATTATGAGTAATACTCTGTACACTAAAAGGATTTAGTACATTTATAGATAAAGTAAGATGCAAGTTTCTTGGATCATTTCCAAATTCAAGATACTCGTAATAAATTTTCTTCCACTAAGGAGAATCTTATGGATGACGTAGGTTCCTATATTTAATTCTTATATCTACATGAAATTTCAATTACCTCACAATTTCTTGAAATACATATAGTCTTCAATTATCTCACAGTTTCATTTTATTCTGGTATCATATCATTCAGGAGACCAAGTAGTTCTATAAAGTTGGTGTCACTCCATTCGTTGCTAGATTTCAAATTATATAACTTCAATATAGCTAAAAATGTTTTGAATTTAGTATAATCAGTATACAATGGCCTCTTAATACAATTATTCAACAACTCAAACATCTTTGGACAATCTTTAAGGTCATCTTAAATTGAAATTTCCATTTCTTCTATATTATTTCCATCATCATTTACACTGGTATTCATATCAAATGATCCATAAACCGTAGTATCATCCTAGTCTATGTAAATGTTTAGTTTTTTTCCCATGTTTAGTCCAACATTTATAGATCTGATCTATTCCATGACAAAACAATTGTTCTTCCAACTCTTCTTGGATAATTTTTCTTCAATAACCATAATGTAAACATGGAAAAAGTATTT
This sequence comes from Viscum album, assembly GCA_963277665.1. Lineage (NCBI taxonomy): Eukaryota > Viridiplantae > Streptophyta > Magnoliopsida > Santalales > Viscaceae > Viscum > Viscum album. The sequence continues at coordinate 808,500,890 of OY728122.1, read as the reverse complement.
TAGAAGGGTCACATGCATGCTCTATTTCAATTATGATGAATTCATTAACTCCATATTTATACTCTTTTTTCAAATAATTAGAATGAATCCATTTTCGATTCATATCTATCCTATTGTTTTCATAAAATATTCATTTTATAAAATAAACAAATAAATAAAAAAATATTCATTATAAAAGTTTAATGTTATAGATAATTCCAATAAGGGAAACCTAGTATTTGATTATTACAGATAATTTTAGTATGATTTAAAGAAAAAGGGTAATTGAATGTAAGAAAATAATTATTCAACTATGGTAGGTTTTATCCCCTAAATTCATCCAAATGTGAAAGTTATAGAAAACTTTCATCCTCATCAGTTGATCTCCCAAATAGTTTTCATTGAATTTTATTGCATGACACTCATCCTATATCTCTTGTGGACATGAACATATATTGCCTGAAATAATCTAAGAAAAAAATATCCATGGGATTAATACTTCTTGGAGTAGTACATTCAACATAAAAGAGATGAGGGATGAGTCTCAAGAAACAAATTTCAAAAATAACTATTTAGGAGAGGAAGCTGATAAGGATGACAATTGTACTTCATTATGTTCTCTAAAAGGGGTAATGTCTCCCATTTGTTAGAATTACCCCATTGGCACAAGTTATTAACTCATATCCTATTGAAGGTGAGATTTTGGGGGCATACATGTTCTTTTAATGATTCAGCGGGTCTCATTGGGGACATTTTATGATATATGAATCCTTGGGACCTCTATGAATTCTATATCTATAGGATAAATCACAATTTTAATACTTTAAATCCTATAACTAATATGATTCCAACCTCTATTAAAATGAATCATCGGGTCTTTATTAAATCCCCTAAACAAATGAAAATATAATATAGGTAATTAAGGAGTATTAAATTCATTTTAATATAATATGATAAACAAGAATAATAAACACTCATTTCATCAACTACAAGATATAAAAAATTATTGATAAAACATTTTACTAAATAAAGTGTTATTTCATATGCATGGATGGTAATCAGAGATTTCTAGGGGTGGAACCAATACATGTCGACTTAAAATAGTGAATACCTAAAAATAATTTCCAAAAAATATTCCAACATATATAGAATTTGAGAACCTCCATTCTATTTTTTGGAAGAAGTGTTGTAACAACATAATGAATTATTACATTTAATATTAATTGAATATAAAATATTTGAAAGAATCTCAAAATTATATTTTCAATTTAAATTAAAATCGATAAGGATTGGAAAAAATAATTTTAGGAAAAAAATATACCTAATAATGATCAGGGTTTTGATAATATAAAATTTATTAGTTAATAAATTGATTCAAGAATTATGTCAAGACAGGTTGAAAAAAAGAATTTTTTTCAAGTAGAAAAATAGTAGGCTTTATAATAAAATTTTATTTTCATGACCATTATAGGTTCTACGGTGATTTTGGAAAAATGATATAAAATATTAGTCATAATGAGATAAATAATAGTAATTATGGAATATATATAGGTTTTAAGTTAAAGAGGAGATGAACCAATCTTACAAAAATAGTTTTTAAGTGAGATAAATCAACATAGGTAAAATTGGATGATGAATTTTTTCCACTGAATAAACTCTATTGAACATGGGACAAATTAAATAGTTGTATAGAGGATTTTCAATATTTTATAAAAAAATTAATGAATTTGAAGAATGAATTATAAATTTATTATATAAAAAATAATGGAATGTAAGAGGAATTTATTATTTATGTCACACTAAAGGATTTACGAAAGTAATATCCTTTAATATTAGATCTTGGTTATTCATTTAATTTCAACAAAATGCCATATTTTATGGATTACACCCAATCTTGGGCCCCTTTATTTATAGTGGTTGTGGTTATGGCATTAAGGTTGATCATTATTTTAGGGTCCATGTGAGTGGTGTTAAAAATTATAATCCCCTCCTGTATATTTCTACTCCTAATTTTTTAAATGAAGGTAGAGTTCCATTTGATCAAGCATCAAGTGATGACAATCCTCATGACCAATTTTTGATGGGCTCAGTTATTTTTTATTTTTGGATTGTTCATTGGAAAGAAGATTGTGAGTTCTAGGATACCATAATGTGGTTTCCAAATTTAATTAAATATTCACTGCATAAATAATAGATGTTATTAACATAAAATAAATATTATTATTTTTTAATTTATTAATGTATATTTACTATTTTTAAAAAAATTATTTATTTAATTTCATAATGGTATTTATTAGTTTTAAAAAAACTAAATTATGCTATTTTATAAATAAATAAAAACAATTTATAATAATAAACACACATTAATAAATTTGAAAATACTTATTTTATTTTCACAACAAAATATATTATTTTTTTAGAGTATTTTAAATTACAAATAAAAAAATTACATTTTGATTCATTCACATTGATAGCCAGTGATGTACCAATCCTCACTATAGTAGATGTTCTTGAAATAAAAAAGCATTGGATCAGTCAATGGTGGTTATGGGGGTGGTCATAACCGATTCTTGAATACCTAGAATGAAACCTTTTGGTATAAGGTTTGGAGAAATGGAATGTAATAGGTGTTGATAATTTTGAATGTCACTTGCATGACACCTGAAATAGAAATCTCCATCAAAGACACAAATGAAACCATTATCACAACCATAATAAATATAAAAGAAGTCTATATTATATTATAGAATTCTTTTTCAAAGGCATGCTCCTCGGTGTTCCTTGGCAAGAGGCGAGGTGAATAACACCAAGTGTGACCTCACCAAGGTGCGCCAAAGGCAGGAGCCCCGCACACCAACTCGAGAGGCACAGTGGCACCAGGCGCGGTAAATGTGCACCACCAACTGCCAAAATTAAGGGGAACATGGTGACAAAAATTGTGGGTATACGGGCAGGGAAAATCAAGGGTGACTCGATGGAAATTGGGGGTGAAATAGGAAATAATAATGATAAAAATCCACAAATATATATCTCCCTACAAGAAATCAATGAGTGAGGATGAGGATAACATAACATACCTTGTATTGAAGCTTTGAGTCATCCAAGAGAAAGTAGATATATCACCAAACATGGAAATCATTCGAGCCATGGATTCTTTTGAACCATAAATCATTCAATCCTTTGATTCGAGCCTTGGAATTGTTCAAGCCTTGATTCGTAACTTGATTCAAGCTTGGATTCAATGAGGAGGAGTGTGGGTATTAAGTGGCTTTCACGGAATTCTTTGGATATCTTGACTGGTTCGTGTATGGCTAGGGTTCTTAAAATAGATCGGGACACTTTTATCAACACTAAATTAATAAGTGCTAATAAAGATTCATTTTATTAGTGATTATTAATTAAGCGCTGATAATGGATTTATAATTATAATTATAAATAAAAAATGTTGTAAATATATTTATATAATTATATATATAAATTTCATAAAAATATATAAATATAAATATAAATTTAGTAAATATATTCCTTATTTAAATATATTTATTATAATTTTATAATTATTTAAATATATAATTATTTATTTATAATTATGTCAATACTTTTAAAACAAATAATATTTATATACTTATATCATTATATACATTTAAATAATTATATGTATATAATAAATATATTTAATATAATCATTATTTAAATAAATTTATTATAATATTATAATTATTTAAATATATATAGTTATTTATTTATAATTATATAACTAATTTTTTAAAAAATATTATGTATATATTTATATCATAATATATATTTATATAATTATATATATAATAAATATAGTAAATATATTCATTATTTAAATAAATTAAGTATAATTTTATAATTATTTAAAAAAATATAACTATATATTTATAATTATATAAATACTTTTAAAAAAATATTTATGTATTTATATTTATAAATATATATATATATATATGTATAAATATAGTAAATATACATTTATAAATATATTTATTTATAAATATTTATTTACAAATATATTTTTATCATTATTAATGAATATTTAATTTTAAGTGCATTCATGTTAAAAATGAGTGAAATTGAATAATTAAAAATGAGTACACTATACCAATATTGAAAAAATGGAAAGGTTTAATTAATTAAATATAAGTTATTAAAAAAATATGGATATATATTTAAATAAATATGAATACATATTAAAAATATTAAAAATTAGCAAATAAATATATGTAAATAAATAATGGAAATTGGTTAATTTCCCAAAAATAAAAAATAAAAAATATTAAAAATAAATTAATACCTAACTATAAAAAATAAAAAATAAATAAATAAAATGTTCTAATTAAAGAAAAGATATATAAAATGTATCATGTTATAAGGAAATTCTAAAATTAATACTAAAATTTGAATAAATTATATAACAATTCCATTAATTATATAAATATTTGGGTGTGTGCGTTGTATATAAAAATGCAGTTATTGTATATAAGTATGTGAAGTTAATATAAAACTACTTTGACATATGTTAAATTTAAAAAAAATGACATTCAATTACAATTACTCGATGCAATTAGTTGGTATTTTTTATTCATATTAATTTTTAATTATAAACCATTCTTCACAAAATATATGATTATTTAATGTAAAGCATATAGATTTTTATTATATAAATCATATTTATATATATTCATATATATCTATATATCTAATATATACTATTTATTAATATTATCAATAATTATTTGATTAATAAAATGTTTAATATTTTTATTAATTTCCTTATTTTTAATTTTTATTTATTTAATTATCATTTTACATATATATAGTATAATCAATTTATTCATTTTTATTAATAATTATTTAATAATAAAATTACTAATTTTTATTTTAATAAAATCATTTTTATTTATTTAATTATTTCATTTTATTTGTGACCTTTATCAGCGCTGATAAAGGATCTCGTTATCAATGCTAAAACTAAAGTGTTGATAAATAGTGTCTTTTATCAGTGCTAATGAAAATCATTGATAAAGGTTACCCTTTATCAGCACTAAAAAATTATTGATAAAGCATACCTTTATAAATGCTAGCACTGATAAAAAGGTACCCTTTATCAGTTCTTATTTTAGCGCTGATAAAAGGAACATTTATCAGTGATTTTTGCTAGAGATGATAAATTTCATCACTATTAAAGACTTGTTTTGTATTAGTGACCTCAGTATGATGATACTTCTTTATCTCATACTCCATATGTCAAATAATTCTATGTTTAGTGTATCTCAATCTATAACTCTTTTTTCTGATTATCCTCTTCTTCTACCACATATAATCTAGGTTGTAAACCCTCACTGCTCTCTAATAAAAACTTCATCAATTTATCTCTTTAATATATGTAGTATAAATAGCTCTAAATTAGATCTCATACTTTTATAGGCATACATCCTCAAAAAATCATAGAATAAGTGTGAGCTATAATTATAATTTCCTACTCAACTCTACTATTGTTTTACTTCCTTCAAATTCCTTAAAACTTCGAATTGAAAATTCTTCATGAGTCATTCCCCAAATATCTATGATAACTATATCTTCAAAAATTCATTAAAACATGGTTAGATTTATGAATTTTTAAATAACATCTCTCCACCATCTCAGTAAAATGACTTTACAATGTTTTGTAAATATCTTCAAACCATTGTTTGATGAAAAAATATGAACATATATTTATCAAATATATCCTTGTAGGCACACATCTATCTATTGGAATATATCTATTATACCTTCAACTCTCTCCATCAAGTGGACTCTGAAATATATTCTCAATATGATACACCCTCATCTGGTTCCACTTTGTTAGGAAACCACTATCATATGGACTCAATATTTCTCTATGTCTGATACAACTTCAAATTTTTATATCTAGAAAAAATAATTCTCTTTGTATAATGGATCTATCAACTATCTTTCTAATCTTCTCTGTTCAATCATCTTGATTTTTTAGACTCATTCAGGTGACTTCATTAAAACATCACTATGAATAGAGGACTTTATATTTCTCTGTCAGATATTACTTACAACATGTATGTCTAGTAACATGTTGATATTCCTTATTCTTATAGAGTTAAAAAATCTATAACTAATATTCTTGTGTCTGATTATGACTTCATAGATCAATATTTATACCATATAAACTCAATGGCTTCATAACTTCTAATTTTATACCGTTTGAAACTTCATTATTTTATAACATCAAATTTTTTAAAAACTATCACTGTATGGAAACATCATAAGAGAACTTAATATAAAAATATTAGAAACTTTTATTAATCATTATGTAATAAAATTTATGTATCACGTTGATATTTTAAAAAAGAAAACTTTATTTGATAGTATATACGACACACAACACCAAGCCTAAACTAATCATGAAATATTATTATATAAATATGATTGTTCTAAACTAGCCATAAATTGGTAGGTATTAATAGGATTAAGCATATTATTAAATATATATAAAGGTACCATAAAATAAAAAACTATTAGTAAATTCACTATAAATAATCACTCAATTTTTCTGTTATGACATTTTATGCTTCAAAAAATATGTTTTCTTCAAAAATGGTTTTTTTTCTTTTTGACAGAATATAATATAATTAATTTACAAAAACTTTAAATATATAATTTAATAAATAGAATTTAATTTTTAAAGTAAACATATTAAAATTATATTATAGTGAATTTTTTTAATTTTTCAGAAAAGATTGATTTTTCAATGATTAGTGAAAAATACCGATTATTGTAAAACTGCCATTTCTTTTCATTACATAAAGTAATTTAAAAGTACCATTATAATTTTAATTTTATTTAAAATTAACATAAATATTATTTAATAAATATATTATGTTACTTATTACATTTTAATCATATTTATATTTTATTTTTTTATAACTACATTTTTGGTTAAAAAATACATTTTTCTAAAAAAAATGTTTTTATCGCATTTTAGAGGTTTGATTTTTAATTAAATTCTGCCAAATATATGAATTAAATTTGATAAAATATATTTTATATTTTTAATAAGAATAATTAATATTATTTAAAAGGCTAAAATCAATTTGTTTCTATAATTAATAGAAAACAAAATAAAAAATTAGTTACCATGGTTTTGGTTAAAACAGGTTCACCAAGGGTAAACAAAATAGATAAGTCTTAGAATGATTATAAACTAGATTAATTTCTATTTTTTGATATATTTATACACTATATGATCTAATATTTTGGAATCTACCATTTTGGATCCTTTTGGTGTGAATAAGGTATTTATATATTTAATTATTTTCAAAACTTTCAAGTGTATAATTTTCTCCACTTATAAAAGGACAACCCTACTCTTCTCCACTCCACATATCAAGGGTATTTTGATTCATAAAATGCATAAAAAAATACCTTATTCAATACCTTTATCATATCCTAGAACCCTTTTTTATTATAAAACTATTATAGGAGGGATTTTGGTGCAAACCTTAAGAGGTGGTCTAGAGAAGAGGCATTGTTCTTAACCGAGTGTTTTTGTTTTATTTATTTTTCCCCATAATTTAAATATTATTCAACCATATCGATATAATGACATCATTATCTACCATATAATTAATTTTATTTTTTTAATATCTGGACCTACATTCATCTCTTCTTCCATCAAATAGGAAACCAATCCATTGTTTGTGTGTACGGAAGACTACCGCCTTGCAAACCGATATAATTCATTTTCCATCATTTACTATCATAGATATTTATAATGATCTATGTAATATATATATATATATATATATGTTATTAATTAAATATTTATCATTCCATAAAATAAATACATCATATATTTTATTTCCTTTACATTCATTGAAAGATGATAATTTCGTTCGTGCACACGTGTGGATTACCACCTCCACGAAATGATGTGATTCGTTTTTCATTACCACATAACATGGATGGTATATATAAGTTTATATAAAAAATAAAATTTAATTTTTGATATAAATATAATTATGGAAATATAAAATAACACTTACCTTTTTCTATCATGATTTTTGAAAAATTGAAATGTTACGCAAGAATACGTATTACCTACCATCTTCATGATTGTAACATAATTAATTTTTCATAACCATATTTCATGGTTGTTTTTAAAAGTAAAATTTATGTTTAAGAATGATAATTATATCATGATTATTTTTCTATAAATGATTAAATAAAAATCTCTTTGACCTTAATCAACTTACCAAAGTGATTTTGGGCATATTAGATGAATATCATCATAATGTCCAACATGAACCTATATGATTAAGTAATTGAATATAACATGATAATAAATAAAATAAAAGTAATAATAAACTTGAAAAAGGTTATTAATAAAGTTAATAATTAACATAATTTTATTATTCAGGAATATAACGACTGTACGTGATGAGTCAGACTCAAGGTAAGGGATCTCTCTTAACCACTCTTTTTCTTTGAGTTATGATCATTATCACTCTAAGTAAATTTATCTCTCTCATTAATGTTTTGGAATGCTTCTAAATTTTTTATAGAGATTTATCACATATATTACTAAATTATTCTACCTTTCTTTAATCAGGTAATACATTTCTAATGATCATTTCTCAAATGCCTTCTTTGAAAAATCTCTTTTAATTAAGATATGAGGCAATATCATGAAACCCATTTCATTCCATGAGAAATTATTAGATTTAGCCTTATGAATTACTTTATTTTTTTAGAACACATAATAATGAACATGTTGTGATGGGTAAATATAGTTCTCCATTCCATTTGGGAAATATTTTTTCTCAGGAGACATAATGTATGGGGTTAGGGAGTAAACATAATCCACTATGGGACTCTTTCCACATTGTGATGTTGTCTTAGAAGTTAGCCATGACTTATTCTTGTTTTGCTTTTTTATTATTACCACATTTCATATGTTTCCAAGATCTTTTGATTCCATGTTCTTTATGGTATTCTCTCATGTGATTTATCATGATCCATCCCTTTTATGATATCATGTTATACCTTTAACTCACATGTTATGTTTCCTTTTCATTTTTATTCTCATAGTATGTTTTTTATCTCACTCCTTTTGTTTATATATTCCATAGGTTATCTCATTAATTTGTGGGAGGTCAAAGGGATTTAGGGTCTCATTAAGGAGATTAAAATAAAGACTTTTTATTGTAGTCTCGCTTTGATTTAGTATGAAACTAGTCTTTGTATTAATGGATATTTATGTTTAAAATCATGTAATAATCTAGGTAAAAATTCATAGGTCACTATACTTTAAGAATTATCAAATAATTTTATGAATTTATAATATTTCTCTAATTTAAGAAACAATTATTCACTCAAACTTCTCTAAGTAACTTCTTCTATAAAAACATATTGAAATATTTAAAAAAACAACACGCATTGGACTAACAATTTATATAGATTTTTTGTTTTGTGCATGCACTTCTTGAAAATAGAAATTTAGTGCTATCAGATTTTACTAGGTCACGGGATACATTTTTTCATGATATTGAGGTGGAATTTATATAAATTATCTCAGTATATTTGAGTTTCGATTATCATGCTTATTTTACATCGGTCTCACTTAATATTTTTTTTCAGTAAATACCCATTTCCTTACTAGATTGGGAAGTTTTATATTTTTCCTCATCTATTTTTTCAACTTCAATTATAACTCAAGGAATTTTATATTGAGGATTTTATTTTAATCCTATAATGATCTCTTCATTCCTCCCCAGTCACTCCCCATCTTTGAAATTTTATCCTCATACATTTTCTTCATCTCCAATAGAGAAATGTCCAACTCTTTAACCTACTTTGATTTTAATTCTATTTGGGAAGTGTTTACATCCACAAAGTCTTTATATAATTTCTATATCACATGGAATTGTTGATCATGTGTTGATTCAACAATTATGTTAATTTATTTTTTTTATGATCACAAACACCCACATTTATGTTACTAATGAATTTAATTTTAAGTGAATTTTAGGAAATTATAATTCATCAAAATATTTATTTTGGAATTATACTCAAGTAATTGATCCACTGGTTATATTTTTTGAAGTATTTAGGAAATTTTTTAACATATTCTTGAAGAATTATTCATACCATACATGTGTAAGCATAATATATCATTCAAAAACCCTAAGTTTGAAACAACATGTATGGATATTATACCCTACATTGTTGGAAACGTATGGTTCAACAACCCTACATTTATGAACAAACCTACATTTTAGGAAACAAATTTATTTTAAATCAACAATACTTTTTTGATATATAGTAAATTTTCAACCCTAAGTTTGGAGTTAAGTCATCACAAGAAGGAACCCAACATTTGACCATTCACTGACGGAGTTTTAAATCTGTAATATTATCCATGATTTATGCATTAGTCTTAATAGAAGTAAAGATATTTTCAAAGCTATTTTATGTCTGATTTAAAAGGATCGTTATGATTTTCTTAACGTCTCATATTCAATGGAGTAAATAATTACTATTCTTATATGAAGTTACATCTATCTTGAATTATTTTTGAATTAAAATATTCACAATTTATTATATGATATTTCTAGAGATGCTTTGATCAAGATCTATTCGACCTATAATATAAATATTTAGATTCTCTTCATTAGAGATGTATAATATAAAATATAAATATAAAAGGATATACACATCAAAATAAGTGTGATTTTGTTGTTATAGTTAAATTTTGGAGATATAAATGTTTTGATATATCTGATCAACTCACTATTATTGATGTAGTTTCTACTACATTTTATTGTTACAACTTCCTCTGTTAAGAATGATGAAGCATTTTGTGAAGATACACTATAAATACATACATGTTTAAACATCTGTTTGGGGTTTTATTTTTTATTTTAAATCCAATTAAACATTGAATATTAGAATATATCTATATTTTTTTCTACAATTTTGAAGATTAACTTATGTTCTTAACAAAATAAATATTTATTAATTTGGTGGAGTTTTGACTACTCGTACTCCATAATAGTTAATTTTCAGATTCTTTTACTATGTTTTGAATCTATGGTTCCCTATAAAATAACTATAAGGCCCTATAAAATCCTTGTAATGTGTCAACTTCCTACACTCATTTGTTCTTATAAATTTATTAGGATAAGAGGAACGGATAGTGAAAATCATCAAACTCTTGGAACCGATCATTGGTGGAGTGGACTAGAAGATCTTTGTGACATGAACAAATATAAATTATTGTATTTATTTATTTTATTTATTAACATTTCTCACTCATCTTTGATATAAAATTAAAGTTTCACTTCATAACAAGAGAGGTGTTATAAATCTATCAAAATTTTGAAAGACCATAATTCACCCCCCCCCCATGTCTTTGTCTTCATTATCACCAGTACAACCTAAAAATTGGTATCACTGGTATTGATATATTTCTATATTTGTCATTTTGTAAATCATTGAATATTTACTAAATCTATCAAGTAATATCAAAGGAGGGCCTCTAAAAACCTAATTCAAATATTCAAATGCAGAATTCTTGAAATGATTTATGATAGAGAAGTTATCTTAATGATTCTTTCTCCTTATTTTAATGGTGAAAATTATAGATGATGGAAAGATCCTATGGTTATTTATTTTAAAAATCTTGGAGTAATGGTTTACTTAAAGTTGGTTAAACCTTATGATATTCCTAAATAAGGTAGGTAAGATTTGAATAAATATCAAGAGAGTGAGTATGGTCTCAATTCAAAAGTCATGCATGCTATTGTGTGTGGTTTAAGAGCTAATGAATTCAATCAAGTGTCTCAATGTCCTACATCATATAAGATGTGGCAGACTATTGAGGTTTCATATGAAGGAACTAAAAATATCATAAAATTAAGGTACACTACTTTTAAGCTAAAGTTTTATACATTTAGATTGAGTGAGGATGAAATTATCACTCAAATGAATGGAATATTGACAGAGATTATCAATAATGTTGGTACTTTGGGTGATCCAATTTCACAATCAGATCAAGCGTTAAATGTACTCATAGTACTACCCTCTAAGTTGAATGGAATATCTATAGTTATAGTTCAATATATACTTGTGCAGAATTTAGATATGAAGAAATTGATTGGAACCTTAATAGTATATAAAGCTAATATGTAGGCCGAAGCTGAAAATCATATAAAACATAAAGAAGATTCTATCAAAATTATTATGGATGAATCATATAATTAAAATCATTTATATTTGGATAAAGATTTATTATATATTTCTATGAAATTTGAAAATCTATACAGAATCAAAAAGAAAGGGATTGAACATAATAGATTTTTTGAGTGTAAGGAAAAAGGTCATACAAAGGATAACTATTATTTACTCAAAGCTCAAAGAAAATATAATTACAAGAGAAAAATTAATAAAATTGGTGAATTATACCTAGATTAATACTTCTAGTTCACATGATGAATATTCTATAGATTCTGAGGCTAAGCATAAAAGAAAAATGGTGTGATTTATGGCTCATACTGATGAGGTACAATCTTCTTACTCTCAACACACTATTTGTGAGAAAATGTTTTATGATTAATTAAGTAACTTTTCCATTGTGTTATATGATAAATATGAATCCTTAAATAAATATCAGAAAAATATTATAAAATCTTATGAATTTTTTGTATTATATAAATAAAACTTATCAAAATAAGTTTTAGATTTAAAGTCCACTTCCTCTAAAATTTCTTCTGATTTTCATGACACTAAGATTAAAGAATTATTCGATAAATTTGAAAAATTAAAAAAATATTATAGTATTCTAACAAAAGGAGAAACGTATTTAAAAGAAATCCTTGGAAAAAATAAAATACTGAAAGAAAAGTTTGGAATTGGAAAAAACGTTGAAAGACTAAAAATATATAAGAATTATTTTATTCCTTATTTAAATTGTAAAAACATGTCTAATGTTAATTTTTTTCTTGTGTTATTAATGGAAATTATGAAAACCATTTATTCTTTAGAAAACATAAAATTTATGGTGTTAAAAAATTTTATTTCTCAAAAGAAATGTTTAATTTGAATATTATAATTCCTACTCATAATAAGAAAGTTTGGTTACCTAAAAACTTAATTGCTAACACTGCTAGACCCGAAAGCATATGGGTACAAAAAAGAACATGCATTTGATTTTCTTCAGGATTACACTAGTAATTTTTATTGTTAAATCCTTGAGTGGTCAATGGATTGATATATTAAACTCTCCACTATGGGAGTTCAGAACTCTAAAGTAGTTCACTATCAAAAAATACACAGTACTAAAATCATTAATCCATGAATTATTTGATTTTTAATATTTATATCCTTTTTTTATAATAACTATTTTATATATGAGAATAAATTTATCTCTATAAATTTTATGAACACTCTTATTTATTATTTTAATCAAGACTTAATCTATTTTTCTTATATTAAATATTTTATAAAACACAATTTTTGTTTAAATAATGAAAAGTTTATATTTTCCATATTTAAAACATTTTGAAATATTTATATTTCATGTTCATAAAATTTTATTTTTTTACAAATATTGGAATACCATTCTTTTGTACTGCTTATTCTGTATTTTTTTATGAAGAAAATAAAATGTCATCTTCATTTTGTCAAAACTAATCATTTATCTTCTCTTTAAAATATTTAAATTTTGAAGTTGTATTCTTCAAAATATCCTATTAAAAATATTTTGGAAAACCAAATACTATAAGATGAAGTGATGAAGTACTTCCAATTCAGAAGAAAAGCATTCATTCAAATGGATAAAAGGTAGTCCTTATTTTTTAAGAGAACATTCGATTTTGTATGTTGAAGATTCATTTGAAAAATCTTCTGAAATATATAAAGAAGTTCAAATTACTAAATAATTGGAAGTATCTTCTTATCAAATATCTTTAAAAAGGCTTATGTTAAAATTTAACTCATTTAATAAAGAAAATGAGAAGATACAATCTGATTTTGATACATTTAGAAATTTGTATGATGAACTAAAAAATGAATTATATCAAAAATAATCGTTTATTTGTTACAAAAGGAATATCAAAAAATGAAAAATAGTTCGATCTCAAAATAATACTTTGAAGAACTCAAGATATAAATTCTATTTCAAATGTAGTTTCTTAGAAGGGATGTTGTTACAATTCTAGATCCTGATAAGATGAATTTGTTCCTACTTGAATAGTGTGCATCATCTTCATATCCAATAACAGTGGCTATTCAAAACATATTAAAATAATTGTCTAAATTTTTTACTTCTTTAGGCAAAAAAATAAAATTTTGGAAAGTTCAAAAGAATAGTATACTATTTATTGACTCTTTTTTATTCAAATTCAATATTATATATATTGTTTTCAATATATATTGTTTAGTGAAAATTTGTGCTACTATTTAGTTCATAATTTATTTTTGATATTTATCTCAAATGAGCATGTACTTAATAATTAATTATCTCATTTCTATAGCAATTAAATAATAATAATACTATTATTTTCAAGTAATACTTGTGAAAAAAATTAGTTAATTTTTTTTATAAATTTATAATTAATTTAATATTTTATATGATATGATTCAGGGGGATTTTTTAAGAAAATATTTGTTTTATTTATTATTATTATCCTTGTTTTTTTGTAAGAATTTTGGGGGAGAATTTTATTTTACTCCTCTTATATTTTTGATGTCGAAAAAAGGGGTAGAAGTTTATAGGTTTTATTTACAATATTATATTTATAGGGGAGAAGTTTTAATGTTATAATCATGTTGTAATGTTGGAAAACTAAACATGGGGGAGAAGTTAGTTTTTATTTTGTAAATTTTTTTTATAAGGATGATTATATAAAGTAATAATGAGGAAAATTTTCCTTTATGAGAGAAATATTATAAAAATATTGTAGAGAAAAAGGGGGAGTAATTTATTTTGGTTTTTAAAATTTAAATATTTTATAATGGGTTATTTTTTCATGGGTTTTTTTGTCATTAAAAATGGAGATATTGTTGGGAATGTTTTGATTTAAAAAATTTGTAATTTCTTTTTGTTTTTATGCTCACAAACGCCAATATTTATATTACATGTGAGTTTACTTTTAAGTGAATTTCAGGAAATTTTTATTTATTATAATATTTTTTCTGTAATTATATTTAAGTCATTGATCCACTAGGAATATTTTTTTATGAATTTGGATTGTTTTAGAATGTATTCTAGAAACATTTTTCATACCCTACATCAATAAGCATA
The DNA here is from genome assembly GCA_963277665.1 of Viscum album. Classification (NCBI taxonomy): domain Eukaryota; kingdom Viridiplantae; phylum Streptophyta; class Magnoliopsida; order Santalales; family Viscaceae; genus Viscum; species Viscum album. The sequence continues at coordinate 808,485,571 of OY728122.1, read as the reverse complement.
ACATATCATTCAAAAACACTATGTTTGAAACATCGTGTTTGGATCATATACGCTACGTTGTCAGGAAAGTATGGTTCAAAACCCCTACATTTATCAAGAACCCTACATTTGAGGAAAAAACGTATGGTACAACATCCTTACTTTTGTGATAAACTATACGTTCTCAACCCTATATTTGGAGTTTTTTCATCACATTAAGGAACCCTTCATTTAACCTTTCAATGATGGAGTTTTAATTCTGTGATATTGTAAATGATTTAGAAAATGGTCTTAATATAAGTATAGATCTATTCAAGGCTATTTTTTTACCTATTCAAAGGATCATTATGATTTTATTAAATTATTTTATTCAAAATAGTAAATCGTTACTATTCTTATGGAAATTTACATCACTCTTGAATGATTTTTGAATTAAAAATATTTATGATTTATTGTGTGATATTTCTAGAGATGGTTTAAAATAGAGTTGATTGACCTATTTTATAAATATTAATATTCTAAAAGATATAAAATAGACAATATACACAGAAAAGGAGATACACATAAAAATTCATGTGTTGTTGCTGTCAGATCTAAATTTTGTAGATATACATGTTTTGATCTATATGATCAACTCACTATTTTTGTTGTCATTGGTAATGCATTTTTTGTTACACATTCTTCTACAAATAATGATAAATAATTTGGTGAACATAAACTTTGGATAAATACATGTATAAACATATGTCCAGAGTTTTCTTTTCTATTGTAAAGTTTGTGTAGAATTAACAATTTGAATACATCTAGTAGTCGATGTTGTAACTATGATGTTTAATCTATGTTTTCAACAAAAATCAATCTCTACTGATTAGGTGGACTTTTGACTTCTCAAACTCATTCGTGGTTAAGTCTCAACTTCTTTCACTAATATATGGATTTATGGTTCCATATAAAAGAACTAGATGAACCTTTAAAAGCCTTGTAAAGTGTAAATAGTCTACACTAAGTTGTTCTTGTAAAGTTATTAGGATAAGAGGACCTGATAGTGAAAATCATTAAGTTTGTGGAGTTGAGAATTGGTTGGGTGGACTAGGGGATCATTGATCCCTAAATCACTACAGTTTTTTTCATTTAATTCATTTATTTTTGTTACTCACTCATCTTTGATAAAAAAAAAAGGAAAGTTTTGTTTCTTAACAAGAGATATGTTCTGAATCTATCAAAATTTTTAAAGACCACAATTCACCCCCCCCCCCTCTTGTGTCTTTGTATTTGCTATCACAAGTCTGACCAAATAAGAATTCTTCTTTCACAACCTTCTTGAAAAATTATTTCTCAAAAAGAACATTTTTCAATTCTTTATCAATTAAAGAAACTCTTTCATTGTAAAGTGCATAAAATTATTCCTTGTATTTTAAAATCTTTGTTAGAGTGTTATAAGAACTCATTTTATTTGTCAATGATTCTTTTATTATTTCATCGTATTTCTCTGGTTATGAATTTTAATTATTCATACTCTTGATATATGGAAACATATACACAACAACTTCCTTAGGGAGTTTTTTAGGTAATTATTAACTTCATAATAAAGTCACAAAGTTACTTATAATGATCATATTCCTTAAATATTTATCATGTAAATTTAGAGTAACATTCATAAATAGATCTATCAAGGAACTTACCACTTTTACTACCTTCGAAAAGTGTTTATTACTCTTATTTATTAAAACATGTACCTTGATTTCTTTCTAGTGTATTATATTTTCATCTCAAGGTCATTTTTGGGACCACCAAATATGTTTTTAAAGATCCCACTTTGTGTATAATTTTTATATTTTATCAATGGTGATTATTGGTTATCAATAGTTTTCAATGAAATATAAATATTTCATTGATTTCAATATGTTGAAGAAGTTAGAAAGAAATAAGTTAGTGAAGTATCCAAGATATCCAATATTGATGAAAAAATGAATGTTTCTTAGATGAATGGATGAATAAAAAAGTAATCAAGTCTTATTATCTTAACAAATATCTTTTTAAGACATTGAGTTTATAACACCGATGGTTGTTGATCTCTACTTAATGATAAATACAGGTGTCCATTATACTATGAGTGTTCAAACTATTTCCAACATAATGAATAAGAGAAACTGAATAAGTTCGTGAAATATTTTATTATTTAATGAGGACCATGAATGATATTGAAGACCATAAAAATAGTTATTTTTATGAGGAGTAATTGAATGATATATAAAGACCGTGAAAATGAATAGTATTTGGAATAAATGATTCTTGATGAGGAAATTCAAACATGTGGGTTAGAATATGTTTGTTTGGAATGTAATTTCACACTAGATATTTTGTAAGTGTAATTGGTAAAAAAATCTAGCTAAGCCAACTATGAAGATATCTCATCAAAGGAATTGTTGGAGGAGACATCAACCACACAATGAAGCTAGAACATAGAGCTATCATGGTGTAAAGGGGTAGAAAGTGACTATATGGGAAGGCCTAAGTGTGTACAGGTGCAACGTGGGGGCACATAAAACCCTTAGAGTGAGCATGGTTGCAGGAAAGGGAGCGAGTAGTTTGGCCCACCCAATATTGGTGTCTATAAAGTGTATCTGGGTGTCGACCCTACTTTTAGCTCAAAAGCTTAGTGACACATGAATTTTCATAAATCAGAACCCAAAAAAAGATAATTTGATGTGGTATGAGAGTATAAGGTTATTATTCCTCTATATTAAAAAAATATGGATAAATGAATTCTTCTGATCGAAAGTTATCCAATTACTATCAAGCTTCCATGTTATCATCTACTTCCTAAAATTATCGAGGGTTACCACACTATAAATATTTATGAAATGAACAACTATCTATATATAGACCACCATGATCATGGTGACGTCATGAGATAAAAAAATTATAACTTGACTCACTCAGTCATCCCTAATCTATGCATCTCTTCCATGAATGCATAAATTAGTTTAAATAAGTTGAAACTACCGAGAATAATATGTAGTTACAGGAGTTTGAAAATATATTCATTATACATGTATAAGTTAATTCTTATAAAATGGTATGGAGAATGAGGATATCACCACATGCACATTTGGAGTTATTAAGATAAGGATCGATGTTTTTTAGAATAATAATATTTGAGAGACTCACATCAAATATTTTATTACCAAAAGATTCAGTAATATTATTATTCGAACATCACATGGTATAAAAAGTGAAGTATGGGTATGTGAATCAAAGGGGATAATGAGGTGGAACCTCGCCCATAAATACCAATGAACCAAGGAGTAATTTTTTACTTCTACTCATTATTTATATGGGAGCTCTTGTTTTTTTAAAATAGAGCATTCTCTAAGCTTTTATTTGCATGGGGTAGGAAGTTTCACAAGACTCTTAGATATATGGAGAAGGGGAGTGTGTCACACTTATGCTTTTTAAAAAGTATTTCAGCACTCATCCAAAGAATTAATAAGAACCATGTATCACTCTGATTACATAAAGAAGAATAACTCCTGCAATACTATTACATGAAGGAGAAGAGGAAACTATGGGCCTTCAACTTGTATTTCACACTCAACGTTCTTTATGAAGAACTGGTTCAATGAATCCCTTATGTTTCATGAAAAAATATTATATGATGTGTTTTGATGCACCATATACATTGAGAATAAACCTTCTATAAAGAAGAAGAAAAACTCATATACATATTCAAGTATTCATAAGGAAGTTAGTGCATGCGTGAAGAAGTACATGAAATTAATATACATAGTTTGAGATACCCTAACCTGGTTATATAAAAGTAATTATGAGTTGATGTAATATAATAAACCTAATATATAAATATAATATAAAATAATAAATTAATCTATATATCTTTTGGGTTTTATAACTTTTAGAAAAACCCTGAAAGTTGTATTACACATGCATAAAGATTGAGAAATGCACATGTGATATGATTTGCAGTAATGGTGTGCAGTGAACTTGAGACTGAATACGATAAGTATATCCTAAGTGTTTATAGACGATTTTTCAAATAATTTAATTTTTTGATGATAATTCTTTCACAAAATAATATTGATAGTGTTTTTCAATTTAGTTTCCTAAATATTCACTACACCAGGAAGAACAAAGGAGAACCAATACTATATTCATTATTGATATTATATCAAATAGGAAGAAGTAATTATTATAATTCTAAGCTTAAAATTCATTGTTTCAATAATAAAAAATTAATTTCATGATTCTAGAAATAATTAAAGAATAATTGATTGTACATATAGGTACCATACTGATAAAAAGTTATCAAATGGAGAAGTTACACTGAATGGAAAGGTATTTGATGATTAGGTTGAAGAATAAATAGATCCAATGTAGTCTATTTTGTATTAATGTTGAAAGAGATAATAAAATAATAATGTCTTGTGCCAATATATTTTCATATGAAGATAAGTAAATGGAAGAAGATATAATAATATACTTTTGTACATCTATCTATATAAGATATGAGGAAGAAGATAAAGTGTCTTTCAGTTTTCTTTTTTGAAGAAGGAAAGTTCCTTCCACACTACTATATAAGTAACAAGTGAAGAAGTTATAAGAGAAGAAAAAATTAGAACTTTTACATCCAACATAAGTCACAATAGGTGGAAGACTTTATTGTTGTTACAAAATACCTTAACAAGAAGCTGAATACCGTCTTCAGAGGCAGTATAAAGAACTATCTAAGAGTTGTAAAACTAGTAATATCATTAGAGTATAATGAAACACAAGTGAATGGTTGCTCCTTACTTACCATGTAAAAGGATTATTTTCTAACAGTTGTGTAGTATTGTATTATTTACAAGACATTCCAAGGACTAGATATTATTTTTGAGTAGTGAACCTTGTAAAAATATTATGTTTCATATTAAACTACTTTTATATACTCTCATTTTATAAGTAAAATAAAATATGAGAATCAAAATCCTAAAAAATAAAATAGTTAAAGGGTTAAAAAAATTTAATTAGTGAAAATGTTACCAATATATATTCACCCCCCCCCCCCACACCCTCTTAGTGTTGAGTATATCCCAAAGTGGTCCTCTCAATTGATATCAAGATCAAGGTTCGCCTCTATTGTATTCTATAATTTGTAGTTATTCTCTTTTTAATATTTTAATTTCTTTCTAGTATTAATATTGAAGTAAAATTTTGGTGATGATTCAATTATCTCTTAAAAGTATACTATTTCTAAAAAAAACCATGATCAACAAGAGAAGGAAAGAGAAAATAAAGTTGAATTAGAAGTCCCTCTTATCTAAATAAGAGTTATTATTAGTTTCTTCATTCCATGTTATCAATTAATATATATCAGTCTTGAAAAGTTAAGAGTATGTGTCTCAGGTTTCCACCAAGGAGAAAGATAACATTCCTACCTGAATTGATAATGAGGTAAGTGAGTATTCTTGTACAAAATGTCCTTAAGAATAATATCCTTTCATGAGTGGTGATGATGATTGATCTTCAACTTCTCAAGATATATTAGTATATAGATTAATAGATATCATGTATTAAGTTAACATAAAAATATACTCTTTTTTTAGAGTTTTTCAGAGTATGATGGAAGAAATCACATAGATGGAAGAAGAAACAGTTAACATGGAAATTTATTTACAATAAAAATTTCTGGAATGTTTAAATATCTCTAGATAGGTTGGATCCTCTAAATCAATAAATAATGAGCTTCAAATAAGTGCCTCAAAATGGCTCAAATAAGTTGATGATAAATGGGTATTCAAGAAGACTCAGGAAAAAAATATCCATGCACTTAAAGAAAAGTTGAAAAATAGATTTTATGTCAATGATTATAAATTTGAAGTAAATTTCATAAAGATCAATGAACTTGAATCTCTATTAAAAAAAGTTAATTTTCATGAAAACTAGGTTGAAATAATAAATAATTTTGGTGATGATAAGGTTATTTTGATTGAATATCAGAAAATCACACTCAATATGATATATCTATAATTAGAAGTTCACTTGGCCAATATTGAAAATACACATATTGAGAATTTAAAAAAAGAATTATAAAATTATTGTTGTTACTCAACACTCACTGGAGTATTATAATGTTAAAATAATTATATCATGAGATGAGAAGATCATGACTTCATTTAATAATCTATCTCGTGAATCTTTGAATAAATTGGTACCATCTATATCATCTTTTAATATTTTTTCTAAATATATTATCAAAAATAGTGCATCTTGGAAAAACAAAATCTGTATAATTATGGATGAATAAAGGTGATGATGATCCTACCAACAATACTAGGGTAGATAAGAAAAATAATGTAGAATTTGGTTTCACATGAATATCCCAACAAGTTATGAAGAAACAAATCTATATAATAAATAATAAGATCAAGGTTTGTGGTTCAATGTTGGTGCTGCAACAAATTTTAGAATTGTGCATTAGATATCTAGTACAATACATTAAAATAAAAAACATAAATTAATCCCATGTTAAGGGTAACAAGCTATAGATGGGGAAGAAGCATCCATATGTCAATAAAAAAATATATAATGAAAAAATATTTGAAAAACATGAAAATATCTATGATGCATGTAATGGTAATCATCAAAAAAATAGTGTGCTCTCATTTAGACATGTATATAAAGATGATGAGAAAATAAGTCTATATAATTTGGGTAATAAATAATAATAAACCTTGGGAATAATGTAATAAAATGTTGTAAAAAAATTATCCTAAGAATATTTCAATGAGGAAATGTGAGAATAACATGGATTCTAAATCCAAGTAGGTGAAGAAAATTGAATCATCTAAAAAACTACTAAGATGGTTGCCACTCAAAATAATCCATCCAAAAAATCAAAATTTGATACCAATGTTCCTAAGGAAATGTTAGTTATATTTCCATAATATTTAGAAATAATGTGAAAAATATAATAATAAAAAACTAATTCCAATGAAAAAGGATAATATAATATTCCACATGATGAATAAAAATTACATTAGAGGTTGTTAACAAAAGACAATACTTGTATTAAATAATTGTTTTTTGTGAGAGATGCAATAAATCTTGACATTCTGCAAAAGGTTGTTTAACTATTATTTCAGAATAATAAGTAGTCATTAAAAATGAGTAAGAATGAATTATTCATGAAGTATGTTAAGAATAAAAATTTTCTACAAAAAGTGAAAAATAATGTAAATAGATCCATGTTTCCCCAATATAAATCAGAATAAAAGTTCAAATGTAAATGCATGAATACTGGAGGAATTGGAGAAACATGGTTGAGAAAACTATCTCAAACTTTTTTCACGTTGATAAGAAAGGAATAACTACCTTATTACATTAATATTTGGGTATTTTGTTTGTTATAATGATATATGTAATTGAATGTGAAATAGGTTCTCAAGGGGAGAACCTGAGAAGCAGTGAGTTTTGTCAATTCTTGACAGAAAATATAAATAAGTTCCCATCCTTGAGGGGTTCATCAATTTTTATTCAAATAAAAATGTGATATATGGTCATCTTTGATAAATATGAAGAATTTTTTTTCTTATCTTGGAAGAAAATCATAAAGAAGATATTATCTTGGTTTGATCATTTATTTAGTATCTTGAAGAATAAGTGTGATAAAGATCATTCTTGGTGAAGTTGTGGATGTTTTCAAATGTGGAAAGTTGCAATTTAAAGTTCCATTTTATTTTATTCTTCATACTGGTATATATTAAAACCCATTATTTAATATATTCACCATTATGAAGAAGTTGAGAAGTGTTTCCCTTGATGGGAAACAAATAAAAAAATATTAAGTAACTTCAAGAATCATTTTTCCAATTGGTATTAAATATAATTATTATTGAATGTTCTTGAAGATCATGTCATTAGAAAAGGAATGTTTTTCATAACCTCCTATCCTTAGTTATTAATAATAATAAACTTAACATAATGGGTAGTAACTAAATTAATCAATGATAATAATAAATATGGAATTATGAAAGTTCTCTAATAATTCTTATCCAACATGTTTCACTTGAATTTTTTTTATTTGTTTTTTTAAGTGAGTGTAGGAGTTATAGGTTTTTTTTTCTTATAAAAGTTTCATATATAATTTATTATATTTAGTTAATAATAAAAATGGTCAAAATTAAAGATAAGTATAAGAGTTCTCATTTCATCAGGTATCAAGATCATTTGACAAAGTATAACTTTGTTGTCAAAATAAATTCCTCTTATTTTCTATGTTAAGCATGAATCATGTAGAATTTGAGTGAAATAATGGATGGAACATTGCTTAAGTATAGATTAAACCCTTTTTCCATGAAATTTTTATTTATTACAAATAAGGGGGAGATTAATTGAAATGAATTTTTAAAAATTAAATATGGGAGTAAGAAGATAAAGATTCTCATATTGACACATTCACTTTGAAATAAATTTCAAGGGTATTTTGAACAAATACAAAGGGGACATTGAATATAACACTTTGTGTATGAGTTGTATTTGTTTTCAATGATTTTTATTATTTTTAAATGGTGTTTAGTGAAATATAAATTTTTCATTTATTCCAATATATTGAATATGTTTAAAATAAAGAAGTTGATGAAGTATCCAAGATATCAAAGATTTATGACAAAGTGAATATTTCTTGGATGAGTGGATGAAGAATAAAGTACTAAAGTATTATTATATTAATGAATATATTTCGAATAATTTGAGTCTATAAATATTATAATTTTTTATATATTCTTAATAAAAATAAATTCTTCCATGGCACTAGGATAGTTCACACTATTTACAAAATGATTAAGAAGAGAATTTAAAGAAGGTCATGCAATATTTTATTATTGCAGAAGGACCATGCACGATATTGAAGACCATGAAAATAGTTATTTTAATTAAGATAAGATTAATAATATATTAATTACATGAAAAATAATATTATTAATCGTGAATAATTCTTGAACATAAAATTTGAGTATATGTCTTTGAATTTGTGTGATTGGAATGGAATTTTACACTAGATATTTTCTAAGTGTAATTGGAAACAAATGGCCATCCAAGACAACAGAGGATCCAACGTATCCACCACATTGTGGTTAGAAACCATAAACATATAGGAGATCTATATTATATATATATCATTTTTAAAATAGGTGGTGATCACCTACATAGGTAGTTCTGTTTTCACATGGGTGTGGAGAGGGAGCGCATAGCACCCACAGAGAATACATTGTGGCATATAAGGGGGTGAGCGGTTCAGCCTTCCCAATATTGGTGTGTGAAAAGTATATCTAGATACCAAAATTAGTGATGAATTATAATCTTAGTGACATAGAAAATTTTTAAATAATATCCAAACCAGATGATATTTTTATGTTAGATGATCACATGTGGCTATTGTTCCTTTGTATTAAAAACATACAAATAAAACTCAGTCGTCTAATCTGAAGTGATCCAAAAAATATCATGATTTCATTTCATAGTATTCTTTATTTAATTATCATGGGTATCCACACAAAATAAATTTAGTAAAAGGACACTGACCGAGCTATGGACCACTATGATCATGCCAATGTAATTAGATATAAAATTCAAACTTGACTCACTCGATCGTCCTTACTCTATGTATAAGGACTCGGCCTTAAACGTTACGTGATATGGATTCAATTCAAGAAAATTTAACTTATATCACATTGAGGATCTTTTCAGGTTTATATTTTAAGATAATTAGTTCATAACTTATACATAAAAATGACATATAAGTACATAGTGGACACTTCCAAATAGTATCTATATTTTTTATAAAACAAACACTTTAAAAATGAAACATGGTTTCTTTTCATGTTCAACTATCCCAAATTTTCCTTGATCCAATCCTTGTCTCTATTCTCACTTAAATCCTATAAAAAAAAGTTAAAAACTTTGGATGAGAATAAAAATCCCAAAAATGGATACACAAAGTTGGAAAACTATTAGTTTTGTGAAAACATGAAAATCCATAAATACTTTGTAATAAATTAATACTTTTTACCCTTAATAAGTAGTAAATACTTGCATTTGAATATAATATCTTTTCTTAACCTTTTTTTATAATCAATATATTACCATAAAACCCATAAATATCATATATAACACATAAAGTAAACATGGTACATAATTATACTTAAATGGAATAACCAGGCGGCCAAATTCCATACATATCACTCTTACAAAATGGAATAACCATGAATTCGACTTACATACATAACACATAAAAGATTATAATTTAACCACTCATCCTTTTTTTTATAATGGGACCACCTTTCCTTCGTTTATCACATAATCACTCATCAAATTTCCAACTACCATTATATAATCATAACACATAAAAGATTGCAATTTTCACCATTTCACTCCAAAAAAATCATTTGAAATCATAAGGAATCATTAAAAGATATTGAAATAATAAATCCATTTTTTAAAAAAATTAAATACCAAAATACCCAAAAAAGGAATAATGTATTTCTTTTTCTTTTAAAAACATTAAGGCTTGTAGAGGAATCCAAATATCAAATAATAGTTACTGCGGTGGAGAAGTTTTTGTCACCATATATGTTAAAAACATTCCTTTGTCATTTGTAAAGAAATTAAAACACTATATATGGAAATATAAATTTTTAAAACCCTAGAATGAAATTAAAATTCAAGGTATTTATTATACACCTTATAAAATAAGTTGTTGTTTAACATCAAAATATGCCTTAATGAAAGGAGATTGAGATGAAGTCCCTTACCTCGAGTCTGACTCATCGCATATATTCATTATCTTCCTGAATAATAAACCTAGGATAATTTATACTTACTTGAGAACCTTATTCAAGTTTATTTTCCCATTTATATCACTTATTACAATGTTATAAAAATTATTTAATTATTTAAACTCACATCGGATGTCTTGTCAATATTCAGTACTTGGGTTCAAGATGACTTTGGTATGATGTCAATAGTCAAAGTGATCATGATTAAATAATCTCAAAAATAATATTCATGACATAAAAATAACTTTTATAAATAAATTATAATTTTAAATATAATTATTTATTTATTTTAATGAAAAAATGAACATTGTTATAATCATAGAGATGGTAGGTCGTACATACGCATGCGTAACGTTACCATTTTTCATTGATCATTATATAAATAAGTTAATTGTATTATTAACTATACAGAATTAACATAATATCATTAAAATCATATTAATAATTTATGTATACTTATATATCATATGTGTGATTTGGTGAAGAAAAATGAATCGCATCGCTTCCTGGAGGTGATAGTTTATACATACGCACGAACAACGTTATCATTTTTATAAGCATGGAAGATAAGAAAATAAATGGTATATTATTATTTCACAATGATAAATATTTCATTAATATCATATAAAAACATTAATTTCATTATTATAAATAGTATTTAGAGACGGTAATGGAAAACAAATTATATCGGTTCGTGGAGGTGATAGTTCACACATACGCACGAATGATTAATTATTTTCCCATTTTATGGAATCATAGATGGATTTAGGTGATGATATTAACATAAAAACATCTCATTATGTTAAATATACTAGATTAATTATCTCATCATGGTTGTAGAATATTTTAAGGAAGTGGAAGAAGAAGTAAAATAGAAACACTTAAATAAAAACATTACCTTTCCTTAGGACGATCACCTTTTATAAACACCTAAACACCTCTAATGAGGGTGTTCTCCCTAAAATAAGTCCTATAGAATTTGGGGAGGTATTATAGGAATATTTTTGGAAAGATATTTTCCTAGATGAATTCTTTTTTAAGTGTAATTCATAGATATGAATGGGTTCCCTTTTAAAGGATAAGGGAGGGTCCCTCTTAGAATTATAAAAAGTATTAAATTGATATAAATTCATTTTATACTCCAAATGGCTCAAAACTAAATTATTTCTATTATTGGATATATTTTTTTGAAATAAATGCATCCAATTAAAATTATAAAAAGTTTTTATAATTTTTTAATCCTTATCTTTTTTTAACCCCATTTAACTCTTACTGTGATATCTTGTTAATTACAATTTGAGGGTTAATATAATTATTGTAAAATTCCAAAAGAATAAAAATGAGTTGTGCATGAAGTATTTAGAATTATCCCAACTAGTTGCTGAAATATTATATTTTTAGAGAATTTATATTATTTAATAAAATATTATTTATTTTAAAATCTCATAAATGTCAATTTTGACACAATTCATTAATTGATTTTCTTAAAAATATCATAACAACTTGATTCCTTCGAAAAAAACTACTTTAAATCATCTATAACATGTCAAATTAATCCATAAATGTTTTTATAGAATAAAATATTTTAAATTTTATTTATTTTAATATTATTAATATCATTTATTTGATTCTTCCTCTAATAAATCTATTATTTTATCATCATTGTCTCACAATTAAATTTAATTATTTAATGTATAAAAATTATAAATAAATTATCATGAAATAGATAATCATTTTATCTTTTAAATGACTATTTATAGTCTAATTTATCTTCTATATAACTGTATATCAAAAATTATTTACTTATTAAAAATATGAGAATGAAAATTTTAACGTAGCTTTAAACAAAATATAATAAATGTCATATTCTTACCCATGTAGCATAAAAATGTTATAATTTATCCCTAAGGTTGATTTTTGTCGAAAACCACTCATCCAATGAAATTAAGTCAAGTTTTAGGGTAATTTTATAATATTATAATATTATTTTTACCCTTAATTACTTGATTTACACTTAACCATGGTAAAAAAATTCTAAAGTTACTATTAATAAGAAATTAAGTTGGTCTTATTAGACCATAATTTTCATAATTATTACAAACTTTTATGTCCGTTTTTAAAAATTCAATTCATAGAAGTGTCTAAATTAAGTTTAACACTAAACTCACAGATGTGGTGAGAAGGCAGGTAAAAGGGATGTTCAAATTTTCAAAAATATATATATATTATTTCAATATAAAAATTATTAAAATGAAATAAATTGGATTAATACATGTATTAATGGTCTATTTTTACTTTAAAATCTATTTAAATTATAATGATAATTTAAACCAATAAGCAGTTTTTAACCATATTGATGTATTTTTCACTATTCATCAAATAATGAAACCTTTCATAAAAACACAAAAATTCAACCAAAGTAAATTTTGATACTAATATTTTAATTAATATATTTATTTTGCAAAATATAACTTATAAAAGTGTCAAAAAACAAGATTTATAACATGTGCACCATCAAAAGGTGGAAAAATGCATTTTTAGAAAAATACTCCCTTTATCCATAAAATTTTATTTGTTCTTACATAATGTCTAGAAAACACATAAGATGAATTTATAACATAATAATGAATTTATATTTCATTAATATAATCCAAAAAATTGATTTATTTTCTTATTGGTATAAAACATTCTTTTGCACATTTTGATAGTTTTTCAGAAAAACATTTCATTTTATTTTAAAAGGGGTTTTACATTATATTATAATTAATTGTTCACCAAATAATTAATTATATATACAAATGTAAAACATATTTTCATAATTCAGTCAATACTATTCCTTCACACTATTCTAACATCTAGGTTTTAATAGTGACATTTAAATATTATTTAGTTTTCCAAATTTTTGGGCCTCAAAATCGACAAATGGAGAAAAGTGTTTTGAGAAATGGGACTTGTGCGCCGATGTCTTGGAGACATTGAAACTTGCGTGCCAGATATTTTTCGAGATCAGAACATCAAAATATGGCAAATGAAAGAGGGTCGCCCATGTTTTGGTTTGGGCGCACAAGGTGACTAGGGCGATAGAGACTCGCGCGCTGAGTGAAGACTTGTGAATAGGTGCTCATGGTGTCCAAAATTCCTATAAATAGAGGTACACTCCACCTCATTTCTTGTGAAGCTCAACACTTTGAGAAAATTAGAGCTCTAGTCGTGCAGGTGGTTTGGGCGTGAAAGTGGTGGTGTGAGCGCACAAGTATAAGGTTAAGCAGATGTTGTGCGCCAGTTGATAATTGTGTGCCAATATTGATTTGGGCATAAAAGGGTTTGAGTCACCCATGTTTGGAGTTGACGGAGGGAGTGTCGTGCAACTGGTTTGGTGGCACTTGTGCGTCAGACTTGAAGAAGTGCGCCAATTGATATTTGTGCGCCAATATTATTTTGGGAGTAAAAGGGTGTGAGTTGCCCAAGTTTTGGGTTAAAGAAGGGAGTGCCATGCAAGTATCTTGGTGACACTTGTGTGCTAGGCTTGGAGAAGTGTTCCGGTCATTCTAGGTTTGTGTGAAAGTTGGAATATTTCCCGATACATCTGGTTCAAAGAGTTATTCATGAGTGGATGACATTTGGACTTCAATAGATCATCTACATACAGTGGATGATGCATTCATTAGTGATAATGAAGATACCTACAGGTCCATAAACTATGAATGTATCTTTTAAAGAATTAGTGAGCACACTTCAGTTGAGAGAGTAGTGAGCTTTTATATTGTGATTGATTTTAAACCAGAAGGGACAGTGAGTCCTCTTTGAACATTGTAAACAAGAGTGTGCTTTTAGTGGATTTGGTACATTGGCACATCGTCGGCGTATGCTCCTTGGATGTAGCCCAGTGAGGGTGAACCAAGTAAAATTGTTGTGTCTTGTTCATACCTTAAGATTCACTCATACTCTGCAATGGGAAGTATAGATAGTAGAGTGTTTTTGTCTAACAACAAAACAAGATCAAAATGGTCAGTTGTTTTAATTTTTCATACCCTGATTCACCGCCACCCCCCTCTTAGGGTATCTAGCCTATTGGACCTCACAATTGGTATCAGATGGAAAGTTTGATATTAGTATTTCTCTCTTAAATGGAGTTCATCAATCACAAAGGGATTCCAATCTTTGAAGGGAACAATTTTCACCTATGGAAGAACTGAATGTCACACTACCTTCAATATTTGGGAATGGATGTGTTCGCGGTAGCAATGTATGGCATAACTACCAATATTACTAGTGGTGCATTATCAGAAGCCAAGCGAAGAGAATTAGATGTTGACACTAAAGGAATCAATGCTTTAGGTGGAGCCCTATCCAATGAAATCTATATAAAGGTGATGTCACCCAAAACATCACATGATATTTGGGAAAAGCTATTGAACATATATGAAAGAGATTCAAAGGTCAGAGAGGCAAAGATGCAAGTGTTGTGGAATATGTATAAAGATCTGATAATGAACCTGAATGATTCTATTGATGCATTCTTTGATAGGATAATTGTTTTAGTGGAAGACATTTGAGTTCTTGGAAAAGTTATTAAAGACATAAATTTTGTGAAGCGCATCTTGAGGAAAATTTCACATCAGTTCAATCTGAATGTTTCCGTTTTGGAAGATAAAGACCCGAAAGAGTTGACATTGGATAACCTAAACAACACCCTTATTTCATATGAAATGAGGAATTATGATAATGATGTTGTGGAAAAGGGGAAATCCAAAGAAGTGTCATTAAAGACCATGAAGAAGATAACTATTTAAGATTCTCAGGAAGAAGAAGAGACAGATGAGGTGATGTCATTCCTCTCCTCAAATATTCAAAGACGAAACGGAAATTTAAAAGGGAATCTTTCACTTGCTTTGTTTATATGTGGAAAAGTTTGTCACCTTGCTGCAAGGTTCCCCAAGAAGTTTCAAGAAAATGAGGAGAATGAAATCGAAATTCCCAAGAAGAATAATTCAGCCTATGTGAAAAGAAAGAAACAATTAAAGAGAAATTTCATTAAGAAAATGAATCTTCTCTCATAATAATGTGGTAGTTCAGATGGTTCTGAGGCTGAAGAGGTTGAACAGATAGAGAACTACACAAATCGTGGAGAGAATGCTATGGTGGCAGTTGTCGGTATCTCTCAGAAAAAGGAATAAACTGACAATGATGAAGAAGAAGAAAAATAAATTGAAGGAATAGTTGACATGGAAGTTGAATTAGAAGCAGCTCTTGAAAAGATAGATGTTTGGAGAGAGAAAAAAATAAATCCAACAAGGTGGTGCATGATGCCAAACTCTGCATGCAACAGCAAGAAGAAGAGAAGTCTGAGATGATAAAAGAAATTTAAAACCTTAAGTCTTCTAGGCTAGAGAGGCGAGGAAAGGTTGATGAATATAAACTCAAGGTTGAAGAATAGAAAAGGGAGATAGATGCATTGAATAACATAAGGAAATATCAAATCAAGCGTATTGAAGAACTTGAAGGAGATTTTTTCGATCTGTAGAAAAGGTTAAGGATCAAGAGAAAATATTGACTCGTTCTAGGACATCAAGAAAGCATATCACTCGAAAACATAGAAGCTAAAAGTGGATCATAGTGGTTCAGTAGAAAGGAAGAATCAATTATGTTCAGATGCTAAGGCCGATGGGGGGCTTTATTGAAAACAAAAAACTTTGAAAATTTAAGTCAGACCACAAGAACCCATTCCGAGATTGAAGGTTGATTTGGGAACAAAGAAGAATCATAATATTCATATATCCCAAGGGAAAATTAGTAGTGCAGAAGTGAAATGAAGGAATTCACCTTATATCAGGTGTTATTATTATGGAAAGATGGGACATTCACAGTATGTGTGATCCATATCCAAGAGATATAGAAGGACACAGGAACAGAGGTGGAAGACAAACAGAGAACAGTTCCCTTGAACATATTTCAAAGGACACTGTTTTTTTTTGTGGAGGATTTGATAACATGGCTAGATATTGTACATCGACCATACAGAGGAATGTGCCAAAGCAGAATCAAGATATTCACAAGCAGTAGGTCAATAAACCAACAGTTGATATGTAAATGCAAAATAGATTTTCATCTTTGAAAGATGAAGTTGTTCCATCATACTCTGAGAAAGATCATAAGTATCAATCTATGTCGAGTGTAAGGAAAAATTTGGACCAATAAGAGAAAGGGTGAGAAGGCAGCAGTGGTATAAATTTCCATTAAAGCATCAGGCCATTATTGTGTGGGGATCCTTAATAGCGGTTTCAAATCTCACATGACAAGTAATAAAGATCTTATTAAAAGAAAAAAAATATGAAAAGGAAGGAGTTTTCAAGTTTTTAAATAATGAAGGACTGAAGATTATTGGCTCAGGAAAGGCTAGGTTTGGGGGAAAAGAGATGAGACGTGCTGATGTCTTAGTAGTAGAAGCCCTCAGTCACAATTTTCTCATTATAAGTCAAATATGTGACTCAGGACATTCTATAAGGTTTACAAAGAAGATTTTTATCGTCAAAGGAAGAGATGGGGCAATAGTTCTATAGGGAAAAAGAAAAAAGGGAAATCTCTACTTGGTAAGTGGTGAAAAAGATATGTGTTTTCTGTCCAGAGTGTAAGAAAACAAGATGTGGCATAAACGACTTGGTCATCTATGCCAACCATCTCTAGAAGATCTGGTAAAGTGTGATGTAGAAAGAGACCTCCCCAAGCTATCATGTGATCGTAATCACACGTGCGATGCATGCCAATAAGGGAATCTCATCCAAAATATGTATAAGGAAAAGGAAAAGACGTCAACAAGAGTGATAGAATTAGTGCATGCTGATGTTTGTGGGCCTATAACACCAAGAGAAATTGATGGAAAGATGTACTACATTATTTTCATTGATGACTAAAGCAAAATGGCATGGGTATTTGTTCTTCCCAACAAGTCTGATGTGTTCAGTTACTTAAAATAGTACCGAAGGGAGTGCGAAAGGATGGTTGGACAAAAAATTATGAAGTTTCGTACTAATAATGGTACGGAATTAACAAACAGCTAGGTGGAACACTATCTCAAGAAACACGGGATAAGGCATAAAGTTTCTTCAGTGAGAACTCCCCAATAGAATAGAGTGTTTTAAAGGAGAAATCAGATCATCAAAAACATGGAAAGAATAATTCTTAAAGAAAAATACATACCCGAAAAATTTTGGAAGGAAGCAGTATTGACATCGGTCTACATTTCTAATAGGGATTTGTTGTGTCTAAAGGAAGGAAAGACTCCGTATGAGATGTGGTATGGAAAGAAGCCAATAGTGAAATACTTTCGAATATTTGGAAGTATGTTCTTTATCCTCAATAAGGAGAAACATATGAAATTTGAGTCACATGGATATGAGGGGATATTCCTTAGAAACTCAAGAAAAATTAAATCATACAAATACTTTAACAAAATGCTAGGAGAATTAGTTGAGAATAATGATGTCGTTGTAGTAGGGAATGAAGAGAGCATTCAATATCACAGTGAAAAATTTCATGATGAAAGTGATGAGGAGGAAAGCAACATAGGGGGTAAATTTGGATGATTTTTATTCTGAATACAATAATGATAATGAGCATGAGGAAGTAAAATCAGTATCTACAAAAAAGCCAAGAAGTCGAGCTGAAATTGATAGGAAAAATAACATTGGTGATCAGTCAGCTCCAGTTCAGAAAAGAAGAATGAAATCACTACAGTATACATCTTTCTTATCTCAGGTAGAGCTTAATTTTTTTACTGATGTAGCTAAAGAGTAAAACTGGGTTCAGGCTATGAATGAAGATCCAGATCATATTGAGTAGAATTACACATGGGAGATTTTTTCAAGGCCAGCAGATAAAAATGTCATCGGGACTAAATGGGTCTATCGCAACAAGGTGAATAAAGATGGTATAGTGATCTGAAACAAATCACGACTAGTGTGAAAAAGATACTCCTGGATATAGTGAATAGATGTTGATGAGACATTTGCACCGGTTTCAAGGCTGGAGATAATCATATTATTCCTATCCATTGTAGTGCAATGGAAGTTCAAAGTGTTCTAGATGGATGTAAAATTGGTATTCTTGAATGGGGTTCTAGAGGAAGAAGTGTATATCGAATATCCAGATGGTTTTCTCATTCCTAAGGATGAGAACAAGGTTTGTCGACAGAAGAAGGCATTGTATGGTCTGAAACAAGCACCAAGAGCATGGTACTCAAGACTTGATCAGTATTCGAAGAAGCTTGGTTTCCAGCATGGGGGATTTGATTACAATCTCTATTTAAATAACAATATTAATCAAAGGATGACGGTGCTAGTTTATGTCAACAAAAAAATATTTGGCGGATCAGATGAAGCTCAGTGTAGAAAATTTTGTGAATTCATGAAAAGTGAGTTCGAAATGTCAATGATTGGGGAACTAATGTTTTTATTTGGATTGCAGGTGAAACAAGGAAAGAATGGTGCATCCATTTCTCAATCCAAATATACAAAGGAGGTTCTGAGAAGATTTGGAATGGAAAATTCAAAGAAAATGAAGACTCTAGTTTCTACTCGAATGAAATTATCGAAATAAGATAATGGAAACGCAGTCAATATCACAGAATACATGTAGATTATTGAGATTTTTTTGTACCTGATAGCGATGAGACCTGATATTGTTTTTTCCACATGCTAATCAGTGATATATAAAAGTAATCCAAAGAAAATCCACATGATTGTAGTGAAAATAATACTTCGGTATATCAAAGGAATTGGGGATTTCGATTTGATGTATAATAAAAAATATCAGCAAGAGTTGTTGGGCTATAAAGAGGAAGATTGGGGTGGTTTGGCGGATGATAGTAAATCAACGTCAGGAGTTGATTTCTATATTAGTGGATTGTGTATTTCTTGTCTATGAAAGAAGACAGATTTAATTTCATTAAGAACTGTAGAATCTAAGTATATTGCGGCCACTCAAGCATGCACACAATTATTGTGGATGAAGTAGTAGCTTGATGATATGGGAGTTTAATTGAAGTCTTTGATCAGAATCCACTACAATAAATCACGTTCTATAATTCTCAGAAAAAATCCCGTCCATCACTCAAGGACAAATCACATTAATATAAAGTGTTATTTTGTCAAGGAGAAGGTTCAATAAGTAATAGTAAAGTTGGAGTATGTGACTACAGAGCTACAGGTTGCAGACATTCTAACTAAGATCTTACCTAATGAATCTTTTGAGTGGCATCGACTGGCTTTGGGAGTTCATTCGACTCCCCACACTTGCAAAAGTGTGGATGCGGGCCTCCCCCCTCCCCCCCCCCCCCACACACACTCCCCGAGGTATGGTGTGTTTTTTTGTCTATACTAAACTGTGTTCTCTACTCTATTGCAGACCATAAAGGAGTGACATTTGGGTTCATTTCCAAAGGGAGAGAAAGAGTGACTCTTAAAGGGGGAGAAACTCTGGCTAGAAAAGGGAGACAATGTATTTTTAAAATAAAAGGGG
Organism: Viscum album; assembly: GCA_963277665.1. NCBI lineage: Eukaryota > Viridiplantae > Streptophyta > Magnoliopsida > Santalales > Viscaceae > Viscum > Viscum album. The sequence continues at coordinate 808,465,244 of OY728122.1, read as the reverse complement.
AGAAGTTGATAGGTTGAGAAGTGAGATAGGGGGAGTTTATCAAGATAGGTGGAGAAACTGATAGGGGGAGAACCATGATGAGAGTATGGGGTGTTCGAAGATATCAGCCAGAGTTTAGTATCGACAACACAACAACCCAAGAAGTGAATAAGGAGAGTTTTCAATCTGAAAATGCTAGAAGTGATCAATCAAAGAGTAGATATCATGATAGTTAAGGATTGTGATAAAAGCAGAATATTAGTGTTGGAATGTTGTCATAAGGTTTCCAGCTATCACCAATTGGTATTAGTGTGGTATCAACAACTGGTATTAGTTTACCAATTGGTATAAGTTTGGTGTCAATAGTTGGTGTATTAAATGAAGTGATTCATTGATGATCATTTCATTTACTCTTGTTTCTCCTAGAGAGCATTTCTCATGTGGGATTAGAGTATCTGTTGAGTAAATCCTTGATCTCTATCTGAATCACAAGTGGCGAATGGTGGTAGTAGTTGGAAGAAACATTAATGAGTTATCAAAGTGTATATAATTTTTATGAGAATAGTTTTCAAAAAACCCAAAGGTAGGGTATGTTGGGAGAAAATCACTCAAGGTATTGAATCATTTTTGAGGTGATTGTGTTTGTTGACAAAGTAGGCCTCCGTGTTTTTTTTGTTGACAAAGTAGACCATGATGTACAATTTTTTTGACAAAGGGGGTTTACATGGTGAGTTGTCGATTTCAAGGGATATTTTCAACAATCCATGATTGATTGAAGAACCTTGACAAAGGAATGGATGATCTGGAGGTGGTACAAAAAGATACGATATAAGGTGGCACTATTTTCCAGTGTTTGCCAAATTTTTGAGCCTCAAAATCAACAAATGGAGAAAAAGTGTTTTTGGAAAAGGGGATTGTGCGCTGATGTCTTAGAGGCTTGAAAGCTTGCGCACCATATGTTTTTAAAGATCAGAACATCAAAATATGGCAAAGGAAAGAGGGTCACCCATGTTTTGGTTTGGCCATGCAAGGTGACTAGGGAGAATAAGACTAGGATAGCTGGACTTGCACGCAGAGAGAAGACTTGCGCACCGGCGCTCAGGGTGTCCAAAATTCCTATAAATAGAGTTCCACCCCCTCCTCATTTCTTGTTAATCTCAACACTTAGAGAAAATTATAGCTTCAGTCGTGTAGGTGGTTTGGACGGACAAGTGGTGGTGTGAGAAAGCAAGTATAAGGTTAATCAGAAGTTGTGTTCCAGTTGATAGTTGCATACCAATATTTATTTGGGAAAAAAATGGTTTGAGTCTCCCAAGTTTGGAGTTGGCAAATGGAGTTTCATGCAAGTGGATTGGTGAAACATGTGCACCGGACTTGAAGAAGTGCTCTAGTTGATATTTGCGTGCCAATATTGGTTTAGGCGTAAAAGGGTGTGAGTCTCCCAAGTTTGTGTTAAAGAAGGGAGTTTCACGCAAGTGTTTAGGTGACACTTATGTTCCAGGCTTGGATAATCATTCTGGTAATTCTAGGGCTATGTAAAAGTTGTAAGATTTCCCGATACATCCAGTGAAAAGTGGTATTCATCAGTGGATGAATTTTGGACTTCAATAGAGAATCTATGTACAGTGGAGGATGCATTCATTAGTGATAATGAAGATACCTACAGTTCTATAAAATATGAGTGGATATTCTGAAGAATAATTGAGCACACATCAGTTGAGAGATCAGTGATCTTTCATATTGTGAGTGGTTGTAAACCAGAAGGGATAGTGAGTCCACTTCAAACATTGTAAACGGCGGAGCGCTTTTAGTGGATTTGGTACATCGGTACATCGTCGGTGTATGCTCCTTGGACATATCCCAGTGAGGGTGAACCATGTAAAATTTTTGTGTCATTTTCATGCCTTAAGATTCACTCATACTCTACAACTAGAAGGAGAGGTAGAAGAGGGTTTTTTCTAACAAAAAATAAGATCAAAAGGGGTGGTTGTTTTAATTTTTCATACCTTGATTCATCCCCCCCCCCTAGGGTAACTATCCTAGTGGACCTAACACATCCCCCCCCCCCCCCCCGCTTAATAAATTTTGTCCTTGAAATTTGAACTCAGGATCAAAACTAGGGGTTTGAATTTTCAAAATACCTTTGTTGAAATCTCACATCAGAAAAAGGATTAATGAGACTTCCATGCTAAAATAAATAAATAAAAGTATGATGGTCACCTAAGAAAACACATTCTAGGTTTCCATGTAGGAAAAAATGCATATGGAAGATAAAACTATGATGTAATTAATATTTTCATAACTTATTGTATACTCCCTTTACTGATTTTATATGAAATTTTTATAATTTGTGTGAAATGTTATTGTTTAAATATTAAATATAATTTTAGGGCACTATTTCAATTCATCCAGATTCGATTATATTTAATGTTTTAATAATAAATATCACCCTAATGATCAAAATTTTATGTTTTTTGTTTTTTATTATTACTTATTCAATATAAAACATTTCAATAGTATGCATATGGAGCCACTTCTTCCATTTGGAGGGTCATATGGTCCACACAAAAAGGAACAAATAATCTATGAAGAAACTGGACCATCAATGAGGATAGAATTATTGGGCTCACTCCTGATATCAAAATCCTTCAATTTTCCTACAAAGGTATGGGACAATATATTTCATCTTAGATAAAAAATTCAAAGCCCAACTCCAAATACAAGGGGCTCGACTGATGAATTTAAACCCATCCCACCATTCTGGTCTAGAATTAAAATACTGACACTTTTTATACCATTTCTTGTGATATTTTCATAAAATCAAGATAATATTTTGTAGTTTGAAAGAGGAGATATAGGAGACCTAATTTTTTGAAGAAATAATTCATATATAAAGGTGTCTTCCTATTCAAAAATCCATTCAAATTTCGTCCATCGAAGAAGAATGGATAGAAATGGATAGTTTAATATTGTTTATTAAAACCGATATAACTTTGGATCCATAAGTCCAATGGCCTCCAAATTTTTTGATTAGTCAACCAAAATTATAATATAAAACATTTAATAAGAGGATATCTCAATATTCAGCTGTATGGATGTCCCAATTGGTGATTCAAGTGAAGGGGCAGTTTTGGAATGAAAACATTCCAACTCCTTGGGCTACAAATACATCCCCCTCTTCTCTATCAAAAGGGTTGGAATTTCAGAAGATAGGAGCACACAATGGAATGACCAAAGATTTTACAAAGGCTTTTGTGGACTTTAAATACTCAAGTTTTCACTTGATAGACTTTTCTTCCTCTCTTTATTTTAATTTACTTTTGTAGTTTTCTTTGTTTGTAATTTCACAAGTGTGTGTCTTTGTAATTCTATTTTAATGAAATTTTCTTCTTAAATACCTCTTATTATCATCCAACTTCTGTAGTTTAATATTAATGTTATTAAAATATTTTAAATCAAGTTAAAACACTTTCCCTTATTTTGCTTCCTCATTCAACTGAAAGCCTTTTTTTAACTCTATTCAATGATCGTGTGTGTTCAACGCATTACTCTTTTCTTATCCCATTCTTTTTTGTTATATTTATAATTCATCACCATAATCATATATTACTATATTATTAAACATATTAATGGCTGAGTAAATATACCATTGGAGGGAGTTAAAATTTAGAGATATTAAGTGACTGAGAACTTTTTCTTGATGATTATTCTTTAATTTAACATTGTGTATGTTGGAATTAACATGTCATGGATTAATGGATTGTTTTGTTTAATGTGTGGTTTCCATGGATTATTGGAACTGTAAATACACTACTATCAATAATCTATGATTTATATTAAAACCCTAAGTTAAGATAAGTCTTGGATTAAAGCCTTAACACTTAGGAATTCCAATCAATGTTATCTTGTAAAGTGGGTGTTAATTTAAATGTAATATAATGAAAAGCTCAAGGATATCACAATCTTAACTCCCTAAAAATGAACTCACCCCAATCTTTATCAAATTGTTAAATCAAACACCAATAATTAATAACTTCATTTATGCTCCCCAAAAAAACCCCCAAATCAAAATACAATCAACTAAAAACAATTTACTATTAAAAAGTATCATCACTGAGGATTCGACCCGAGTGCTACTATACACATTAGTAGAGCATCAGAACTTTTAACAGCCAATTAAATGCAATATAAATCAAATCTCAGGGATATCACAATCTTAACTACCTAAAAATGAAATCACCCCAATCTTCATCAAATTGTTAAATCAAACACCAATCATTAATCACTTCATTTAATCTCTTCAAAAAAACCACAAAATAAAGATACAATCAACTAAAAACAATCGACTATTAAAAAGTATCATCGTTGAGGATTGGACCTATGTGCTACTGTACACATTAGCAGAGCATCGTAACTCTAAATGGTTCATAGGAAACAATCGGCCTCACTTTCAAATGAGGTTGTTTCCAGGGATGGTGCAATTAATTAGTAATTAGTTTTTAGTTATTGTAAAAAAACAAAAAAAAATTAAAAAAATTGAAAAAAACACAAAGAAAAACCAGCCTTCCCATAAAAATCATAAATGAAAAAAATATAATGAAAAATCCATCTTCCTCTTTCTTCCAAAATATCTCTAAATGCCTCATTGCTACCGAAACAATCCCTCATATTTGTTTGACCCTGAAATTGAGTGAACACTTCTCCAACTTAGGAGGAACATTTGGGATAATCAAATAAATCAAGAACCAGCCCTTGTCCAACCAGTTGAATTAGAAATGGTCAATCCTAGGGAATAAACACTTAAAGAACTTATTGCCCCTGGTTTGAATTACCAACCCCTTGGAATCAAATATATAAACATAGAGGCTGATGTTGAACTCAAATTGTATTTGATTCATATTCTTCCTCATTTCCATAGGCTAGTCGGTGAGGATCCACATCTCCACCTTAAAGAGTTACAAGTGGTGTGCTCTACCATAAAGCCTCAAGGGGTTTCTGAGGAACAAATAAAACTTAGAGCATTCCATTTTTCCTTAGATGACTCTGCAAAGTCATGGCTTTACTACCTTCCTCCTGGTTCCATAACCACATGGAATGACATGAAGTGACTCTTCTTAGAGAAATTTTTTCCTACTTCTCGTACTGCTTCCATCCAAAATGAAATTAGTGGTATCCGTCAATTCCCAGATGAATCACTCCATGAATACTAGTAGAGGTTCAAAAATCTTGTGGAAACCTGTCTACATCACCAAATACCTGACCAAATTTTTATCCAATACTTCTTTGAGGGGTTATTGGCTATGGGTAGAACTCTCATTGATGTCGCAAGTGGTGGTGCTTTTGTTGATAAAACTCTTGCAACTGCAAGAGGTATCATAAGTAACATGGCTTCAAACACACAAAAATTCTATACTAGAGCACATGCTCAAGTAAAACAAGCCCAAGTAAAACAAGCCCAAGATAGTCAATCAATAGAGACAAACAATATGACAGAGTGGATGAGTGAACTTACAGTTCTTGTATGACAACTAGTTGTGGCTACCAAATCCCCAACCTCATCTTCTCCACAATCTATGTTCCATAGACCTATCAAGAACAATGGAATATGTAGCTCTCCATATCATCCAACTGACACATGTCCACAACTTCAAGAGGATCCATCTAATTCATCTAAACCAATGGAGCTCAATGTAGCATATGCTCAGAGGAACACCAACCCTCAAAAATTAGTTTAGTTCATTAGAAACTTCAACCAACCCCACCCTAAGCCTTTTTCTTCTACCTTCAACCAAGGCTTGAGGTATGTTAATCCCATTTCTCATCCCCCTCAATTCCCTCCTCAAAACCCAAACCAATTACAATATGGTTAAAGTGTTGGTAACTTCCAACAACCTTACCATTTTGTTCTTCAGCCTCAAAGGATCAATCCTACTCTTGCTCCTACTGGATTCCACTATCCTAGTGAGCCTTCCCATTTCCAAAACCAATACAATCACTTTCCCAAGAACCAAAATCAAGGTAATACCAATCTATGACAAGCCTCTTCTTCCAAGAGACTATGGGAAAGTGTAGTAGAAAATATTTCCTCCTTCACCCATTCTAGCCTCAAAAACACTGAAAGTCAAATTGGTCAACTTACATCCCACTTGATCCAGCAACAATAATCAAATTCTTCTCAACTCCCAGATCAACCATTACCCAACCCCAAGGGTAATGTAAGTGCAATTTCACTTAGATTGGGAAATAAAATTTTTATTCCTCATTATATGTCCTCCAACTCCCCTCTGAATGTGGACCTAGAAAATGAAAAGAAAAATAAACTTGAAAAAGAACCTGAAGACATTACCTCACCTACTTCCATTCCACTTAAGAATCCAATTCCTTTTCCTTAAGCCATTTCTAATCCAAATAAGTCCTTTGAACATGATCCTAAAATGCTTGACATGTTTAGATGTGTTTAAGTCAACATACCCCTCTTAGATTCCGTAAAACAAGTCCCTAAGTATGCCATGTTTATTAAGAAAATTTTCACCCACAAGAGGAAACTTAGGACCTTTGAAAATGTTTCTACCCAGCAGTATATTCCCATAAAGTGTAAATATCTAGGGACCTTTAAGGTTCCATTCCAAATTGGAAGTTCCAACTTCGATGATGCACTTATAGACCTAGGATCCTCAATTAATGTAATTCCCAAATATATCTTCTCCAACCATGGTCTAGGTCCCTTACATCCAATGGGTGTTGTCATTTAGTTGGAAAATCAAATCACTGTTATTCCTAAGGGTATAATCGAGGATATCCTTGTTCATGTCAATGGTCTTATCTTCCCAGTTGACTTATATGTCCTTAACAAGGAAGATGAGACAACTTATTTCCAATCTCCTCTGATTCTAGGAATACCTTTCCTTATTACATCTAAAACCAAAATTGATGTCCATGCTACCATTTTATCCAGGGAATTTGGTGACCAACTGGTCAAGTTTAGTATTTTTCAATACATGCGATAGCCATCAGAGAATTAATCTGTATTCTCTATCTATTCTTTCAAAAGTCTCTCTGAGAGTGTCTTGAATCCCAATCCATCATGTTCTTCATGTTCTACTAATAGAGAAGTTTGTTAATATTGCATCCTCATTAACCAAGTCATAAATGGAGATGTTGATGTTGACATTACAAAAGCAAACTCCATTGATCTAATAGATCTTGAAAACTCTTTGGAATCGCATCTCACCTCTGACATACACTGCTCCAAATTGGATGGTAATGGGAGAAATGAACAATCATGTTCATTTTTTGTTTCAAATATGATTATCCAACATTCATCATTTCCTATCCATGGTTATGAAAATTATGTTATATGTGAGGTGAACCATGGACTAATGTCTTTATATTGTCCCGATGGTAGTGATGTCTGTGATATTTGTTCCCAAATTAATAAAGTGATCATTTTTTATGTTGAAATTGACCATTCATTTTAGAATAACATTGATATAAAGAATATTGAAAAATTTATTCCGTCTTATGACTCCACTAATCCTCATTACTCTGCATCAGTAAGTGATGAAATAAATGAGTCAAAAACAATTGGTATCTCATACTCTGGTTTTGTATCATCTGAACCTTACATAAATGAACAATCAAAATTAAAGCATCTTCCTAAATTTCCGAGCATAGAAAACCATCAATTTGTGGAAAACATCATTCCTCAAGTCAGAGACCAAAGGGAGGGTAACTGTATTCTCTTTCCACCCTGATTTAATTGCAAGAAAAAAATCAAGGAAGGGGAGAAATTATCCAATGAATAATCATGCATCCCAAAAGGTAATTTTTTCTGGAAGAAATCTGGAGTTGAGAAAATACGGTGGCCACCATCACACTATGGGTATTCCACTGCACCTGTCTAGCTGTAGATAAATAAATGCAGCGCTTCTTTGGAGGAAACACGTGTTTTATTTTACTTTTATGAAATTTTAATTTCTTTTTATTTTTTCATTATATGAATAATGATTTTTCTTTTTTAGGTATCATCCCACATGAACCACCTCCAATTCCACTAACCCACCACTGGATGGAGATGGTGACCCACCAAATCCAAACTAAGGGAACCCATTTCCCTTTAACTCGGTCTCTTCCTCTCTCCACCTCTTTCTTCTTCCTCCTCTCTCTTTCATTTTTTACCACTATCATCATCAAAAAAATTCTTTCTTTTTATCTATCTCTTTTGTGTGGGTGTGCATTTGAAAAACACTAAAAAAAATAATAAATAAAAAAATGTAAAAGAACCCAAAAGAACCATACTTACTCACCATCCAATTTTGAAATTTTGTCTAACCATTTTGGGGAGTCAAAATACATGGTTTCATCTCAAAAAAAAATTGGTTTCTTCATACATTTGGATAAAGAATATTGTGTCAAAACCAAAAAAAATTAATGCTCAATTTTTTTTTTGATTTGGAAAATTATTTTCCCCACCCATGAGGAATAAAATTTTCTTTAATTACAAGGATACCTATGGTCATCTTTTCAAAATATTTGTTTTTCTCCCTCATTTGTGAGTTTTGAGTTTTTGGACCTTCGATTTGAATTTCCTAATTTTGTGTCCATTAATATGATAGAGTCATTTTCTGAACCCCATGAGAATTATAATATCAAAATAGCCTCCCATTAAGCATACATTAATCCTCCTTTTTAAATCCCCTTCAAGTCCATGAAAACCTTTTCTTTGATAACCATATTACAAGCCTAATACCTTATCCCACCCAAAATCAACATGGATTTTCATTTCATAATTTTTTGAAATTTAAGTGTGGGTGGAATGGATTTCATTTTGGGTACCATTTTTTTGATTTTCACCATGATATCATATGCTTGAGGGAAAGCATCAATTTAAGTTTGGGGGAGAGGTTGTCCTTCAGTGGGGTTTTTGAATGTATATATGTTTACCTTGTATAGATGATATTGAAAAGTGTTCAAAAAATCAAAAAAATATAGAAAAATGAAAAAAAGAATGGGTTGTGTCTTGGGTGGGTCAAAAATCACTCTTCATCAACCTTTGATCTTGTTATAACTATTACAATTAGTGTCATGAAGAGATTAAACCTAGGTTAGGTGATGAGTGTGAGATTTGTTTCAAGTTTAAATTTGGAAAAAATAAAAATACAAGAAAAAATTGAACACTTATGTCATTGGGAGAAGTTTTGTGATTTTTAAATATTTCATCTTTTCATCCACTTCAAATATCCTTCATATTTTGTGTCTTATTTCATATTTTTATTACCTCAAAAATACGTTTTTCCATTTCCTTTCATGTATCATTTCAAAAGAAAATTGTATTGCTTTTTTCATGATGGTGTTTTACCCCCTTTTTCCTATCTTTTGGATATCATATTCCTACCATCCCATAGCCACACAAAAAACCCCTAAAAAGACCTCTATATTTTTTAGAACTTTATGATAGGGAATGGAAGCTGAGATCTCTTACAAACTCTAAGATTTTCACTTTTGGATGGTGAATGAGTGAAGCTCCACAAATTAATTTTATCATCTTGAGAGGAGTAAGTTTTCTGTGCCACCATTTTCCATTTCTAAATTTGATCATGAAAAACTGGATTGTTCTGTAATATTATTTCTGTAAAAATTTGTGGTGGAATTCAATATATATGAGTGAAATAGTCTAAACCTCCCATGATTGGGGAAAACAAAATTTTAATATTTTTTGGTAAGTGAAAATGATTTTGTCATGTTTTTATATTTATTGCACATAAGGACATACGCAAGACTAAGTGTGGGGGATTTGATGTTATTAATATTTTCATAACTTATTTTATACTCCCATTACTTATTTTTTATGAAATATTCATTATTTGTGTGAAATATTAATGTTTAAATAATAAATATAATTTTAGAGCACTATTTCAATTAATCCATATTCAAATTTATTTAATTTTTTAATAATAACTATAACCCAATTGCAAAATTGAATGGTTTTTATTTTTTAGGATTCCTCATTAAATATAAGACATTTCATTAGAAGGGGTCTTGGACCACTTCTGCCATTTGGAGGGTCATATCATCCACACAAAAAGGAAAAAATAATCTATGAATAAACTCAACCATCCATGAAGATAGAATTACTAGGCTCACTCCAAAAATCCAAATTATTTAATTTTCCTCAAAAGTTTGGGGTAAATTTAATTCATCTTAGATAAAAATTTCAATGCACAACTCCAAATAAAAAGGTCCTAGTTGATGAATTTAAACCCAGCCCACCATTCTGGTATGGAATTAAAATCCGGACACTATACATGACATTTCTCATAATATTGTCATAAAATAAAGATGATATTTTTCAGTGTGCAAGATAATATATCGAAATAAGACTCTTTTTAAGAAAGAATTTGGATTTTAATTCATCTTCCTATTCAAAAATCCATTCATATTTCGGCCATCTAAAAAGCATGGATAGAAAAGGACAGTTTAACATTGTTTATTAAAACTGTCATATCAATGGATCCATAAGTCCAAAAGCCTTCATATTTTGGGAGTAGTCGTAAAAATTATTATATAAAACTTTTAAGAAGATTATATCTCTAGATTCTGCATTCTGGATGGTCCAATTGGCGATTCAAGTGGAGGGGTAGTTTTGGAATGAAAACATTCCAACTCATCGGGCTATAAATACATCCCCCTTTTATCCATCAAAAGGGTTGGAATTTCAGAATAAATGAGCACATATTGTCATGAACAAATATTTTAAAAAGGATTGGGAGGACCTTCCATAATCATGTTTTCACTTGAGGGACCTTTCCTCCTCTCTTTGTTTTAATTTACTTTTACAATTTTCTTTGTTTGTAATTTCACAAGTGTTTGTCTTTGTAATTCTGTTTTAATGCATGTTTCTTCTTCAATATATATTATTCTCATCCACCTTATGTAGTTTAAGATTAATTTTCTTAAAATAGTTTTAATCAATTTAAAACCCTTTCCCTTATTTTTCTTCCCCATTCAATCGAAAGTCTTTTTTTTAACTCTCTTCAACGATCGTGTGTGTTCAACGCACTACTTTTTTCTTGTCCCATTCTTTTTTTTTCTATTTATAATTCATCACCATAATAATATATTACCATATTAATAACAATATTAATGTCTTAGTAAATATACCATTGGGGTGATTTAAAATTTAGGCATGTTAAGTGATTGAGAGCTTTTGATCGAAGAGTATTCTTTAATTTAACATTGTGTATGTTGGACTTAACATGTCATGGATTAATGACTTTTTTTGTTTAACTTGTGGTTTCCATGGATTATTGGAATCATAAATAAACTACCATGAAAAAGATATAATTTATATTAGAACCCTAGGTTAAGTTAAGGCTTGGATTAAAGCCTTAACACTTAGGAATTCCAATCAACATCATCTTGTGAAGTGGGTGTTAATTTAAGTGAAATATAAAGAAAATCTCAAGGATATCACAAGTTTAACTCCCTAAAAATAAACTCACCCCAATCATTATCAAATTGTTAAATCAAACAAAAAACATTAATCACTTCATTCAATCTCTTCAAACAAACCCCCCAATCAAAATACAGTCAACTAAAAATAATCAACTATTAAAAAGTATCATCGCTGAGGATTCAACCTGAGTGCTACTATACACATTAGCAGAGCTTCGGAACATTTAATGGTCAATAGGTGACCATCGGTCGCGCTTTCAAATTAACCATCATATTCTAATAGAGAGTGATAGAAAACATGGTCAGTATAAAGTTAACAATCACAAAACCATAAATCTATGATTGGTTATATGGTCATTAGTTCCATAGTAAAAAAATTAAATGGATAGCATTTTTATTTTAATATACATTTCATTGAGTTGTGGAATTAATTTACTTTATATTATAAGAACATAAAGAAACATACTAAATTTAAAAGTATAGTTTCATCCTTTAGTCAATTTCAACCACAAACTCATCTTTTTCTCCAAATGATAAGTATTGAAGATGAATTTTTCACACCTGAACATCTAGAGAATACCATAATTTCTAAAATATTAACTTTCTATTTATCCTGTATTTATACATTAACTAAAACCAATATGGTTAGGTAAAGATAAGATAATTCCCCTAAATATTAAACCATTATATGATTAAAAACTAATTTAATATCCAAAATTCAATAGTAATACCCAAAGTTCAATATAGACCATTTGATAAATAATTGTCCTTAAAATTAATCAAAACAATCCAAACTAATATTGAAACCCAAAATTTATAAGGATTTGATCACATAGTTTTCCAAGATAAATTTTAATAACTATCTCCAAATGACATCAATCACTTTTAATATCTCATAATAAACAAGTAATTAAACTAATCACATATTCTCAAAGATAGGTTCATCATTTCCCTAAATAACCTGAATCCCCATAAGTCCACAAAATAAATATATATTTTTACAAAAATATAACTCAACCTTTATTCTTCAAAAAAATACTGTAGTATTCTATTTACCATGATCATATATGGTTTCCAAAATCATGAACATCTTCTAAAAAACATTAATCACTTAATCACCAAATCATTTTCTAATACCAAGGTTATCAATTTGATAAAACATGGTTTCCCAAAAAAACTTATTATTAATCCATAAACTCATTTAACTAAAATGAAAAATTCATACTAACTCAGGACTTCACATAGGTCAGTGGTAGGTGATGCACCCATGTTGCCCTTTGGTTGTGGGTTTGATTCCCAGGGCCTTGCCGGACATGATGGGTTGTCACTCATCCTACAGGTTTCATTTTTTCTAAAGCTATATAATTCAAAAAAATATGATAAATACCTCAAAAATAATCAAAACATATTTTAATCTCAATGGTTATCTAATAACTTTCATTTTTCATCCAAAAGAGTAATAACCCATAATTACCTCAAAGGTGAATGTCTCTAAAAATAATGTTAGTCAACAGAAAATTTAATAACTTCAATCATAAAAAGAGATTGTATTAAATTAAACATATAATAAAACATAAAATTATAAACTCATGATAATATCTCTAACTCTTTAAGAACCATCTAAATCTCCAAAGTTTTCTAAACCATCCTCTAATACAAACTATAAGGACCTAACCTTAAAAGTTACATGATATTGAGTCAAGTCAATAAATTTTACTTTCTTTCACATTGAGGATATTTTCAGGTTTAGAGTTTCACAGAATTAAGTCATAACTTACGCATAATAAAACCATAGAAATAAAAAGTGGACACTTCCAAACAGTATCCATTTTTTCATAAAACCATGAATTTTAAAATGAAACACAGTTTCTTTTTGTGTTTAATCATCACAATTTTTTCTTGATCTCATCCTTGTCAATATTCTCCCTTAAATCCTATGAAAATAGTTAAAAACTTTATATGAGCATAAAAATCTTAGTAATTATTACACAAATAAGGAAAACTATTGGTTTCGTGAAAACATGAAAATCTATGAATACTTTATCATAAAGTAATGCTTTTCACCCTTAAGAAGTAGTAAATACTTTCCTTTGATTATAATATCATTTATTACCTTTTTTTTAATCAATTGATTACCATAATTCCCATAAAGATCATATATAACACATAAAGGTAACTTTAGGAATAATTATAATTAAATGGAATAACCATAGGGTTGACTTCCATATATGTCACTCTTACAAAATGGAATGACCATATAGTCAACTTCCATACCCAATACATCAGAGGTTATAATGTAACCACCCATCCTTATTTTATCACAAAACCATCCATACTTGGTTTATCATATAACCACACATCAAATTTCCAAGTACCATTATATAATCATAACACATGAAATATTTCAATTTTCACCATTTCACTCATTAAATTTCATTTGCAATCATAAATAATAATTTCAAGATATTAAAATAATAAATACATTTTCAAATACATTTTCAATACCAAAATACCAAGAAAAGGGATTAAGGGATTTCTTTTTCTTTTAAAAACATTAAGGCTTGTAGAGGAATCCAAATATCAAATAACAGTTACAGTGTCAGAGAAGTTGGTGTCACTGTATACGTTAAAAAATAAAAAAATCATTTGAAAAGAAATTAAAATGATATGTATAGAAATATTCCTTTTGAAAAGCTTTTTATGAAATTAAAATTCAAGTGGTTCATTATACACCTTATAAAATAAGGTGGTGTATAACATCAAAATATGCCTCAATTAATGGAGATTGAGACAAAGTCCCTTACCTCGAGTCTAATTCATCTCATACATTCTTTATATTACTGAATAATAAAAATAGGTTAATTTATAATTTATTGAGAAACTTTTTCAATTTTATTATCCCATTTATATCACTTATTACAATGTTATAACAATTACTTAATTATTTTAACTCACATCAGATATTTTTTCAATATTCGGTACTTGAGTTCAAGATGACTTTGGTCTGATGTAAATAGTCAAAGTGATCATGATTATATCATATCTAGAATAATATTAATTAAATAATAATCACTTTTATACATCAATTACACTTTTAAATCAAACCATTTATATATTGTTATGAAAACTAAACAACATTATAATCATGGAGATGGTAGGTTGTATATACGCATGAGTATTGTTTCCATTTTTTAATGATCATTATAGAAAGAAGTTAATTGTCATTTTATCTTTATATACTTATGATAATATCATTAAAATCATATTAATTATTTATATATACTTATATATTTTATATTTTATGTGGTGAAGAAACACGAATCACATCGCTTCGTGGAGGTGATAGTTCACACGTACGCACGAACGACATTATCATTTTTATGTGCATCTAAGGTAAGAACATAAATTATATATTATTATTTAAAAATGATAAATATTTAATTTATATAATATATAAACATTAATTTTATCATTATAACATGTCTTGAGAGATGGTAATGGAAAATGAATTATATCAGTTCGTGGAGATGATAGTTCACACGTATGTATGAACGATTAATTATTTTCCCATTTAATGGAATAAAAGATGGATTAAAGTGATGAAATTAACATAACAACGTATCAGTATATTTAGGATACTGTAGTTATTATCTCATCATGGTTGGAGAATATTTGAAGTGTAAGAAAAAATAAAATAGAAACACTTAAATAAAAACGTTTCCTATCCTTCAAAAGATGGCCTTTGATTAACACCTTAACACCTATAAGGAGGGTTTTATGACTAAAATAAAGACTCTAGAATGTGTTTAGGTATTATAGTAAGGTTTTTTAATTAATATATTATGAACAAAATTGTTTTGTAAGTGTAAGGAATAGAGATTAATGGGTTCTCTTTTATAGAAGAGGGGACGGCCACTCTTGGAATTATCAAAAGTGTTAAATTAATATAAATTCATTTTCAATTCAAAATGGAAAAAAACAAAATTATTTTTAATATAGGATGATATTAGGTATAAATAAATTTATCCAATTAAAATTAGACAAGTTTTTCATTATTTTTTAATCCTAATATTTTTCTTTTAACCTCTTTTAACTCTTACTATGATATCATGTTAATTACACATTAAGGGTTAATATAATGATTATAAAATACCAAAATACCAAAAATGAGTAATTTGTTGAATTTTTAGACTTATACCAACTATTTTTTTAAATATTATATTTTTATATATTTTATATCATTTAATAAAATATTATTTATTTTAAAATCTCTTAAATGTCAATTTTGACACTATTCATTAATTAATTTTTTTAAAAACCATAACATCTTAATTCATTTTAAAAACTATTTTAACTCATATATAACATGAAAAATTCATCCAAAAAATTATTTTATTGAATAAAATATTTCAAATTATATTTGTTTTAATATTATTAATATCATTTATTTGATTCTTCATCTAATAAATCTATTATTGCATCATCATTATGTCAAACTTAAATTTAATTATTTAATGTATAAAAATTATAAATAAATTATGAAGATGTTTATAAACAATTTATCTTTCAAATTACTATTTATAGTATAATTTATCTTCTATATAACATTATATTAAAAATGATTTACTTATTTAAAATATGAGTTTGTCATTTTTAACTTATCTTTAAATAAAATAAAATAAATGCCATATTCTTACCCAAGTGGCTTAAAAAGGTTATAATTTTTGAATAAGGATGATTTTGGTTCAAACCCACTCATCCAATGAAATTAGGAAACGTGTTAGGGTAATTTTATAATATTATTTTCACCCTTAATTGCCTGATAAACCCTTAACGATGGTATATAAAATACTAAAGTTACTATTAACAAAAATTAATTTGATCTTATTAGACCATAATTTTAATGCTTATTATAACCATTTATTTCCATTTTTCAAAATTCAATTCACAGGAGTGGCTAAATTAAGTTTAACATTATTCCCACATATGTGGCGAGAAGGCGAGTAAAAATGACGTTCAAATTTTCAATATGTTTTTATATCTAATTTCAATATAAATATTAATCCAATGAAATAATTTTTCTTAATACATGTATTATTGACTTATTTTGACTTTAAAAATCAGTTTAAATTATAATAATTATTTAAACAAAAAATCAGTTTTTAACTACAATGATTTATTTTTCACTATTCATCAAAAAATGAAACTTTTCAGAAAAATGCTAAAATTCAACCCAAGAAATTTTTTATGTTCCTATTTTAAAGAATATATTTATTTTTTTAAAAAAAATTATAAGTGTTAAAAACTATATTTAAAACAAGCATGCCATCAAAAGGGGAAAACTGCATTTTTTTAAAAATGCTATCTTTATCCGTAAAATTGTATTTTTTCTTATATAATTTCTAGAAAACACATAAGATTAATTTTAAACATTATATTGAATTTATATTTCATTAATATAAGTGAAAAATTGATTTATTATCTTATTGGTATAAAACACACTTGTTCACATTTAAATAGTTTTTGAGAAAAAACATTTCCTTTTTTTAAAGGGGTTTAAATTATTTTATAATTAATTGTTCATCAAAGAATTAATTATATATACATATGTAAACCAAATTTCATAATTTAGTTAATATTTTTCATTATCTCTATTATAAAAACAAGTTTTTAGCTGTAAAATTTAAATATTATTTAGTTGTTCACTTAGGCTTTATGTGGTATATTGTATACGCTATCGAACATAGTGTTTCCTTTTATAAACATGGGATGTTACACCGTTAAAGTAATCTCCTTCATTCATGCATAAATAAGTTTTAAAAAGTTAATACTACTCAGAATGATATGGATTTTTATGAGGCCAATCATGTATTCGTTATACATGGATGAGTTCATTATTATAAAAGAGGATGGATCAAGAGGATATTATTGCATGCACATGAGGAGTTCCTACATAGACACCATATTTTTCGGTATAAGAATATTTTAGAAATACACGTTGAATATTTGATTATCTAAAATAGTGGTATTATTATTATCGAACCTTCACATGGTATAAAATTCATAGTAAGAGTCTTTGAATTATAAGGGATAAGGTAGTGGATCCTTGCCTATAAATACTGATGGAATGATGAGGATTTGGTTGTTGTAGCTCAGGATTTATATAAGGGATATTATTTTTATAAAACATATAATTCTCTAAGTTTTAATTTTTATGAGGAAATAAGATCCACAAGCCTATAGTCTATGCCAAGTAGGGGAGTTTTATGCACTTCTGTTTATGCGAAGGAGTTTTTCGCTTATCTATAGCATGATGAGTAATTTCATAGCACTCTGCTTATATAAAGAATAAGAATAAGACCACCCATAATACTCTTACATGAAGTATAAGAGTAAAATAAGGGCATTCAACTTTGTTTCACACTTTAAGTTATTTGTGAAGAATGGATTCTAAAAATCCCTTCCGGTTTTCATGAAGTTCTTATGCATAGTGTGATAATACATTGTGTACATTAATAATTCACCTTTCAAGAAAAACAAGAAGAAGCCACATACATGTTCAGGATTTCATATGAAAGTTAGTGCATGAATGAATAAATAAGTAAATTCAATTAATATACAAATTTTGAGATACTCAAACCTAGTTCTCCATAAGAAAGCATGATTTGAGGTAAGATAATAAAACTAATTGATAAATAGAATATACAATAATAAAGAAATATATATATATATCCTAGGGTTTATAACATTGAGAAGACCCAAAAATGTTGTATTACACATTAATGAATATTGAGAAATGTCCATGCGATATTCTTTTCATTGATAGTGTGTAGTGAAATTGAGATTGAAGTTAGGAATAATATTATAAGAGTTCATATCTGAGTTTTTAGTTAATTGATTTTTTGAAAGATAATTATTGAATGAAATAATATTTAAAGTGTGGTTTGATTTAGTTATATTAATATTTTTATACCAAGAATAATAATGGTGAACTAATAATACATTCACTTTTGATGTTGTATTGAAGGATAATAGGTGATTATGATGATACTTAGCTGAACATTTATTTTTTCAATATTCATTAAATAAGTTTTTAATTCTATAATGGATTAAGGAATAAGAGATAAGACATATAGGTACAATAATGAGCAAAGTTTATTAGATGAAGAAGTTCCACCAAATAAATAGGTATCATACGATTAGGGTGAAGAAGAAGGAGATCTAGTATAGAATATTTTTCACTGAAGTAGAAAAAGAGAAGAAGATAAGAAAAGAAGAAATTAATATGTATAGTTTCTTCACAAGAAAAATAAAAAATAGAATAAGAGAGGATAAGAGACATTTGTACATTTTTCTTCACTGGATAAGAGGAAGAAGAAAGAGAATCTTTTAGTTTGTTACTGTGAAGAAGGAAAGTTCCTTTCCTACTGCTATGTAAGTAACATGTGAAAAGTGGGAAGATAATATAAAATGAGCACTATGACATCCATAAAAAGAATCAAAATATGTAAGAATTTCCTGTTTTAAAAAAAATAACTTAAAAAGAAGGTGAATATTATCTTTAGAAATAGTATAAATAACTAACCATTAATAGTAAAACTAGCACTATTAGTTGACTATAGTGTAATTCAAGTGAATGGTTATTCCATTATTTCTATAACCATGTAAAAGGATTATTTTCTAATGGTTTTTTTATTAGATTATTTTCAAACCATGTCAAGGACTGGCTGATCTTATTGAGTAGTGAACCTTGTAAAAATATCTTGTTTCATATTTACCGATTTTCATATACTTGCATATGATAAGGAAAATAGAATAAGAGAATCAAGATACTAATAAGACTAAGAGGTAAAGGGATAAAAATATTTAATTGGTGAAAAAGTTCCCAACATTGATTCACCCCCCCCCCCCAATAAATTTGAGTATATCTTGAAATTTTCATATCAGTTTGGGTAGGAATAGAAGTATATTCTTCTATAATATGTGCTTCTTTTAACATTTTAAATCCTCACTTCATATATATCATATAAAAAACTAGGAAAATTTTTATCCCTTATCAAATTTACCCTTTTCTCTAATACAAATTTTGATAACCCAAAAGATCCAATCATATAGAACCTATAGTATGATACCCATTTATATACCCATTGGGTTGTGAAGACACACACAAGAGGGAGGGTGAATAAGGTTATTTCCAACTTTTATAAAAATACAAATTATTCTCTTTAACTTAACCAATTTTGGTATTTAAACACCTATTTTCAGATAAATCATATATGTATATTTTAATAATTTACTCAATAGGAAACATAAAAATGAAATATATAAATGTAAAAAAGATCATCATGTAGTATTTTTATAAGGTTTGACCCGGATGTGGGAAACCTACTCCTTGGAGTGTCAACTCCCATTGAGTCCTGTATTCTCCACTATAATTGAATCACTAATTATAGTTAGTGTCCAGGTATCTTCTTAAAACCTTCTTTGAAAAATATTACACATGTGTTTTCACCATATTTCAAAAGAGACTTAGTATGCTCCCACAAGTTCTTTATACTCATATCTAATGATTTCTTTTTTGAATTCCTCCTCTTGAAGTTGATATTAACTTTTCATGGGGTGTCACTACACCAAAAATATCAGGTATTCTACTACAACTCAAACACTTTGACTAAAAATAAATATGAAATAATACTACTTTCAACTATATCTCTAAAACAATGTCTATAGATTCTTAGTTTTTCATTAAAACTATTACTTATAACTAAACTCAACTTCTTTTTTATTCTTTAAGACCCATCAAGTTTCATAGTCTGGATTATCATCTCCTTCTTCCTTATTACATTATAAATAGGTATATATTTTTATCTTCTTTGATATATCATCTTCAAACATAGTTACTCACAGTTCACACACACACTCAATAGCAGTAGTTATTTCCTCCTTTTCTCTTTTATTCTCCCCAATATTCTCAAACTCTCATGTGTATAGGTGACAATATTAATAATAGATTTCATTTCCATATACCATAAATGGTATTAATGTATAATTTTTTGATTTATAGATAAAAATAATGATTATTAAATACCCATATTTGGGTTCCCATGATTTTCAATGGATTTCCTTCCACTCAATGTGTATTCCAAGAATACCCTTATTTAATGATCCTCCATTTTTGAAACACAGTTAAATAAAATATTTTTTTATTATTCTTTAATCATGGATTATTCTTCTTCTTTGACTCAAAATATCTCCAATAAAATATATATTTCAAATATACATAACTATATAAAAATTATATATAAAATCATTTCTTATGTGGCGTGGACCTCATTTTGCAGTATGAGACTTTTCATGAAAATATTATAACCCCTACCATATCTATACATAAGAGCTACTCAAATTCATACTAATATCCTCAAGATATATTTCTTGAGAAAATTCCTAGACTTCAATATCAGTTACTCTCGAACACTCGAATATCCACAGATCAAGATCATTTAATCTCTTTTATATTTAGCTTGATCTTCGATGTGACTTTATCAATAATTTTATTGAAAACCTGATAAATTCATTTTTTTCATTAAGAAATACATATATAAGAACTATTCCTTTGATATCCTTTATAAAAATATTTTATCATCTCTTAAATAATCTTCAAGATATTAAAAACATAAATGTACAACATAAGCATCTTTATATTTAAATCTCCTTAGAATTAGTAAATTATGGAAGTTTTATTTCTTCCACTTAATATGATCTTCCCTTTCCATTGATGAAAATGAACATATATTTATATTAAATATTGGATCACATGTTATAACATGTAGGGATAAATATTTCATCATTCTATTTCATTTCATCTTCATCAGATTCAAAATTTAGAAACTGGGTTTTCCATATAGCATAACTTTGAAAACTTCCTAAGTTTCAAAGCTTTAGAATGGGGAACTCAAAGAATTAAATTTGAAAAGACATATAATAAAGACTTAAAGTATGTGGTAAAATTAAAATACTAAATTTATACACTCATTATTCAGGATAAATACTATGGTTAAGCCTTAAGATCAATACTTACATTACGTCATGAAGTTTTAAAATCATGCCTTTATCAATTTTTAGAAAACATTAAAGCATTATGATAGACCATGTGATAAAGTCTTATAATATTTATGTTCAACACCTAAATCTTTATGATCGATTGAAGTCACATGATCACCATAGGCAAATCACTCAAGACTTAGAATTTTTTCTCATGAAGTCCAAAATCCATATTTCTAAAGTTATCTTCGAATGGAAATATTCTTACTCTAGGGATTATCTAAACTCCTCAAACCATATCATAACTTTTTCCAATAATTTATATAATTATTATAATAATTCATAAATACTTCAAAATCATATATGATGTGTTACAGTATATATGAAACTCATATTAGAGTATTTTAAAGAATATATCTGCCATCTAATTTCTAACTCTTCTTCAATGAATCTTAAACCATATATGATCACATCAACCTTAATTTAGATGTTGTATAACACTAATTACAAAATCCAACATTTTTTTCACTCCTCATATTGGTTCTACTTTATCTATCTATACTACATAATTTCAACCTGATTAACACATGATATTCACAATCATGAGGTATGACCAATCATAGGTTCAACAACCAGCTACTCTTTCACATTACCTAGAAATTTTCAAACTAGATCTTCTTAGGTTGCAGCAGCTTCTACTTCCTTTGGGTGATCCTTTCTCAACCACCCAATGTGTTTATTTTTATTATTATAGTGATAATCCTAATTGAAAACAAATATAACAAACACATTTGGGTACTTGATCCATTTTTTACGCAATTTCAAAACTAATGGGAGAATAATGGATTAGATGAGGGTTTGAGATTATTGTTTTATCCTAAGAGGATATTTAGGCTATTGTAATTGCACTAAAAGATGTTTAAATTGGGTTATCTTGTATTTAAAATGGTTATGGGTTGGAATTTTTTATAGAGGATGGGGATTAAAAACCTTTGACTGATTTTTTTATGGATTATCCTTCTAATAAAAGATAGGATCATTATTCTAACTTGGATTGAAATTGTATGGTATCTAAGGCTTTTGAAAATTTAGAGAATTGACCTCCAAAGATGTTCCTCCAAGAATCACTACTATAAATAAATAAATATTTTTCCAATTATCATTCATATGGTCATTTTTTCAACAAATTATGTTAACTCGGTCAATAGACTGGTCTTAATGGATTTTTTTAAGGTCTATCTATTTGAACTTTATATAGAGAGATATATGATTATTCCTAAGTATTTCATCATCTCTAATAGCATGAATACCACTATATTTTTAAGGCTTCTTATAATAGGTAGTGGTTCCCCATGTTTGGATGTGTTTAGTAAAAAATTCTAGATAATCATAATCCTTAATGGGGTTTTTATAAGGTCCCATTACAAATCATATAAATGAATTGTTTATTTACTATCCCAAACCCTTCATAAAATATTTTAAATTATTATAGGATTGAAAAATCATGGTGAGTCACCATGTATAGGGAACCATTAATCCTTTCCTATGTCACCTAAAAATAATATTCATATTTTTCAAAAAAAAATTGAAAACTCTTCTTAAGGTAAATTATCCTATGGTAGGGTTAGTATTTTTTTATAAAAATACATTTTTAATTGGTCCCATGAGTATATGGATTATGGGATTATATTTTTTTAATATATTATTAGCTTAATATTTTATGGAAAATGGGAAGAGTTTCATTTTGTATGACTCAATTTGATGAGGGGGTCAAATGGCCTCAATGATGTAATTAAACTCATTAACATGAAGGTAAATCATCTCTGACTCTATCCCATGAAAGGTTTGAATGTGGATTAGCATAGGGGTTTGAAGATATAATTTTTTTATCCTTAAGTAGTTTGTCTCATGTAAGAGGTTAAATTATTCCAAGAAGGTATGAGGTATTCATTCATAGTTTGATCTAGGTCATTCCCCATATTAGGGGTTTCAAAATATAGATTTCATATATGATTACCACCTAGGTTTAATATGGGGTTATTTGTATGACCTTATATTGGAGTGGAATGAGAATTAGATTTTGGATTCTCAATAAAAATTGGATCTAAAGGTAGATGTCCCCTAGGTTCACTTAATTCCTCTCCCCTACGATTATCCACCCTAAAAAGTTAATTTTATTGGTATCCAATATAAGAGGTCATACATGGATGTAAAAAAAAGAAACTATAAGATAAATGGGGTGATAATAGATAAATTGGGGTGATATTATAATGATAGTGCCTAATTTACATACTCGAGTCCCCGAAAATAGGGCCAAAATTTTGGTTCACCTAAATTTTCCATGTGGGATAAAGTAATCACCCGATACATATATAGGGTGTTGATTCCATAGAGACCTAAGAATTGAACTGATGTATTTTTTTAGGTATTTGGATATTAAGTGTCCAACTATTTGGGGTGAGTTTATTTAAATAAAAAAATAAAAAAATGAATTTAAGTGATAAATAAATATGTCTCAATCTTATGTTGTTTTCAGGGAAAGATTGGGTGAAACATTTTTTGGAATATTTTTGTTTCATTAATTCAATAAGTATCAAATTATGAGATAAGTCTCTCCTTATCATTCATATATTTATTACCTATAAAATTCCAATTCAAATCACCTATAAACTTATACAATCACTTTCAAGACCACTTAGAGGTATAAAATCATATTATTTCTCAAAATATATAGTTTTTAAATTCAAAAATAGTGTAGAAAATAATTCATTGAATGGAACTATAAAATTAAAGAAAAAATTATAGTTTAAAATGACATCACATAACAACCAATATAACCCATTAAACTCTATAAAATTAACCCACAATCGGGTTATCCATTCATTGATGTAAATATCTCAATGGAAGACATAAGTGTACTCACAGAAGTGGACTCACAGAAGTGGGATTGAAGAAGAAAAAAATGAAATAATGGTTAATTATATTGTTTTTTTAATAGATTCACACAACAAAATAAAATTTATTACAATGAAAAATAATAGAATAATAAAATTTAATATGGATTAAATCTTTTAATTTTAAAACTAGAGTGGTTTTTTACAAATTCCAAATGAAGAAAAAGCATAAAAATTGATAATAAGAAAAAAATAGACCCATATTTCATCGCAAAATCCACCTTATATTTAAAATTCTAGATTCTTGGATTAATAAAACTATTTTGAATTAATATAATTGATTAGGGAAGGATAAAGGGTGGTGGAATGTGGGTGGAGAAATTAATATCCATCCTTCCCAAGGTTGCATGATTTTCTATCTCTCTCTCTTCATTGATGTTTTAGAACAACCTTAATGTTAAAATAATTTGAATAGGTTTTATAATATGAAACTATAAAGTATGTTATATTCTAATATCTGGAAAAATTTCAATCGAAATGGATTATCTATTTTGAAGTTATTCCAAAAATTGGGGGTTACATTTTGGGCCATGAAATTTTTTCTATAATTTTATCTACATCTTGGGTTACCTATATCACCTTCCAAATGTATAAATTAGATTGTTTTATAGTTTAAATAAATATTTTTACATAATTTTTTATATCCACGTATTAAATTTTTGTTTCATTGGACTTGTATTGTGATAAGTACAAGAATTTTATTTCTCAAGTTTCCAATTTTCTTTGTCAAGAAAATTTTGGACCCAAGGCCCAAAATTATTAACTTAATTTATGAATCTCCTATTTATATGGAATGAAAAAATAAAACCTAAAAATTGGGTGACTGGATCCTAAAATTTAAAATAATAATCATTATCATAGAATATTTTTAAAAGTGTAGAAAAATGGGACAAAAATTAATGTATTTTAAATAAGAATTACATGAAAGATGATAAATTAAGATTATATAGTAAAATTAATTAACATTATCACTTAAGAACACTTAAGTGGATGAAAAATATATAAAATAAAATCAATTTTATCCACCTTAAATTTCTAATAAAGTTATGATCTTAATTTCCCACCTTTATTTAGAGATTACCATAACCAAGGATAGGTTGTAAGAGTATAAAATGTTTCTTCAATAAGATAATATGGCATAAAAGAATTACACTACTCAGGGGAAGGAGTTAGGCCTAGATGAGAAGGCTAAAATCAAATAGCTAGATAAACTCTAGTAATCCATTAGTGATTCCAAGAAGTCAATAGCTCAACTCTGGGTGTTAATTAAAAAAACTTTATAGCAATGTTAATATCAATTTTACTATTCTCTTATGTTTTTTAACTATCAAGGGGAGGCTACAAATTTTAGATGATCCTCCATTTTTTCTCAGTCAATGAAAAAAATTATTTCTCAAAAATATTTATTAATGTCTTTAAATTAATATATAATTCCTATAAAATTGACTACTAAAAACTAGAAACTTGTGAAATTTTATATAGGAGACTCTACTTTCATTATGTGGTGTCCCAGTGTAAGGGATGTAAGTAAAACTTGATTTGAATGAATATTATATAAACATGGAGAGCTTGTCTTAAATAGAAATTTATGTATGAGTCTAATATATAAGATATATATATATCATTATGTATTTTTTGAAGATAGGAATGAGTCCACACATAGTTCTAGAAAGGGGTGTTTTTTGGGGTACTAGTGCATGGGTAATTATAAAGATCTGATGTAAGTTAGTGTACCCATACACTAATATATTTTAAATGTGAAATGGGATAGAATAAAAAGGTACCCTAGTGTGAGGAGAAAGTGTAAAATCTGACATGAACTAGAGAGAGACCGATTACCTAGGTGGGAAAATGGATGGGGTGATAATGAAATTTTTTTCAATCCCAGGACAAAGTCCCTATGTGAATTAGTAATCTTGTACACAATAAACTCTTAGGTAGATATGGATATTATATAATGGAATTAAATTATATTATGAATAAAAATCTAAGTAGTTCAAGGTCTTGTAGGATGAACCAGACACCTTGTATTTTAAGGTCACAAAGCAAAGACATTATATTATTTAATTAAAGGTTATGTGATAAGGACAACATTTCATGTAGTTTATGGTCATGATATGAGGACCTAATATAATATTTTTCTATGTCATGTAGTAATAACCATTTAACCTAATGTGAATTTATTACAAGTATTTATTGAGAAATAAATCATTGGTGGGAGTCATGATATGCTCTCATTCTATCATAATTAGAGAGTATTCTATATTAGAGTAAACCTTATATATAATGTGAGGTCTTCCCATTCATTCTATAACTTTAGGGGTTTCTTTTTAGGTGTCATTGGTTGTATAAAGACTAATAAAAATTCTCCTAGTATAAATGAGTAAAATAAAACCATTTTTTTAATGCTTTTGAAACATGACTCAAATAAACCTTATGGTTTTGTAATAACTATAACCTTTTCTCTTAAAACTATTATTATACATCAAAATTGATTTGTTACTCATATTTGGTTAATTGGTTTAAAATATCTATCTTGAGTGAAGAAAACTAAACTTAAATGGGAATGATTGTCTCTACACCATACACTAGTGAATACGATGTCACTTGTGTATAAATATAGGTAATGGGGTGATAATCCTACAAATCATTGGGGAACTTTTCAAATAAAAAAATATTGTCCTTATACACCATTTTCTAAAATATATTTAGTAAATTCGAATTTATTTCCTCTACTTATCCATTAGAATTTGTTTGTTAGTGGGATAAATGATTGGAATGGATGTTGTACTCCAAATAAAATTTCATCAAATTAGATATATATAATTCGGTGCCATTTTTTTTAAGAATGGTGTGAGGAACTCCAAATGAACTGATGATATTGGAATTCAAAAAAATTATCACATCCTTAGTCCCAATTTCTTTTAGGGTTATAGCTCCATCCCAATTAGAGAAGAAGTTGGTAATGGTAATAATAAATTTTAATTATCTAATAATGTATGGTGGGTATGGACTCATGACATGTATCCCATATATAGATAATTTCAGTGAGTATTTAGTAGTGTGAAATAACTCTAGAGTTTGATTAATGAAGTGATCATATCCCTAACATGTATAATACTTCATTATAAACTCCACATAGTCATGCATCATGGAAGGCCAAGAGTATCTAAGACTTCTGATTTGGTGAGAGAGTTTGGTTCCTATATAATGTGCACCACGTGTGTAATAATGGATGTTTTTTATAATAATGGGTGTATATTATCCTTTAATTCACCTAATAAGGACACTATCAAAACCTCAATTCTAGATGAAATTTTTGGAGTTTAGGCCATCAAGGATAATGATGTTCACTACCTATGGATAGATCTATTAATTTTTGGTTTCATCTTGCATAATATCCCCACCTTAAAGGTATTTTACAATGAGATACATCCAGTTGGTTGCCCCATTAGTTATTGAGGATGAAGATTCAGTTTGGAGTAAAGTGGTATCTACCTCATAGTTCAATTTGATCACTTTATTTATGAATATAAGAACCACCCTTCTTTGTGTGATGTGGAATGTTGTTTCATCTTGATATGGATTAGTGAGAGTAGTAACCAGATTAACTAGGGTATCTTATTGATCACTATACGATAATAGAATGTGATAATGTACTAAATCTAATGAAAATTATGGCCAAAACTCTTATACATAGTCCATTAGGGATATCAATTCCTCTTTTTTGATAGTATACTCTCCAAAGTTATATTTTATTACCAGTTATAAATCAATTTTAATATTCAATAGGGTAAATAATATCTTAGATTATAGAACCAAACCTAATATAGGGGCTTACTAGTCAACCTAATTATTGATATATCCTTCTAAGAGGATGGAAGAGTAAGCCAGAAGTTCTTTTTCTAGAGAAATTAGATCAATACCTAAATAGGGTTGGTTGATTATGGGTTCCTTCATCATTTTTCCAATTAGACTTTGAAAATAACTATATAAGTACATTTATCACATCTAATTAGCTTCATTAATAGAGAAAAAAATATTCATCAAGGAGTTCCATTTTCATAAGTGTCTCATTTTTGGAAGGGTGTGATACTAGGAAACATTCCAATGTTTTCCCTTTAGTATCCTTTTAGGACTTGAAATGGATATAGAATTACTGACGGATGATTGACCATATTTCTAATTTTCTAGTAAACATAGGATGGAAAAGGATGTATTTGTGTAAATCCATATATGATATCTAATGAATATCATTGTGTTACAAATAGTTTCACAACTTCTAAACTAAAATGATCATAGAAAAATAGTTCTTATCAATGGTAATTTTCCTTATTTCAGGCTCGAACATTGTCTGGCCTAGATAAAAAAAGGATATTTTCTTTTCCCATATCATTCCTCTTAGTAATAATGTCACTAAGATACTTATACTAAGATTCTATATAATGGACAAAAGTTTTCTCCACTAAGGGTGGCATCACAAATGTAGGGTTTGAAAAATAATACTTTAGGATATCAAAAGTATTTTGTAAATTCATATCCCACTAATAATTTTATCTTTTATTCATTAATGTTGTGAATGGAAAACATTTTATCGTGAGGTTTTCAAAGAAATTATTGATGTATGAAAGCCTTCCCTGAAGTATTTTAAACTCTCAAAAATTCTAAGGAGGTGGTATTTCAAGTAGTTTCTTAGTATTATTAGGATTTTATTTAATTACTTGACTTCAAACCATAAATATAAGAAATTTCTAGATATTAACCTAAACGCACATTTTAGTTGATTTATCTTTAAATTGTGTGACCAAATATTGGATAAGACAATTTTCAACTTAGAAAATATTCTATATATTGGGGTGATTTGACAAATAATTAATATATAATTCCATAATTTTTTCATGGAGATGTTTGAAGATATGGTGTATCACACTTTCATAAGTGGATATGAAATTTTTTGACAAAAAAGAATTAATTTGTTACAATACACTCCTTGGGATACCTGGAAGGTAGTTTCTTATTCATATTCATAATTCATCTACATCTAGTTATATCTAGAATATTCATAAATAAGGATAAATCTTGTAAATAATTTTTTTTCATCAATTAACAATTTTTTGGATAGAATATAAAAGTAATATTTTTAAAAATGATTGTTTAGATCCCTAAATTCAAGGAAAAATATAATTTTCACCATTTTTATTCTTAATAGGGATGATATTTTTAAGATATTTGGGGTATTGGACTTCTTAAATGAAACATTCCATGATTAGATTATAAACTTTGGCTTCCATCATGGAACCATGATCCAGATGCATCCTTTTTTTATCTATTTTTAACCATGGGGGTTACCCGATAAATCTAAGTAGTGGAAAAATACCTTAGCATCTATTTCAAATAACTCTATTTAATTCCATGAAAAATCATCCTAGTGTTTTCTAAGAAAAGTAATATATTTATCATGATCCTCTATATTCATTTATATATAGATAAGTTTAGGTTTTGGGTAATATTTGGTATCCAAATTCACTAGATTAAGTTAATAAATAGTGGTTGAAACACCCTCCTCAAAAGAATATGTGGAATATTTGTTCTCCTCTCCTTAATTTTCATTAAGAGTATAGGGATAAGTTACTTCCTAAGATATAGAATATTTCACTGGATTATTATTATCAATGAAAGTAATACACTCATCCAAAGTATATAAAAACATTTCAGGATTTACTAGCACCATATTAATAGATATAAAGGTACCCAATCCCTATATATTCTTTTGATGATGTTTTTTCATCTAATAAAAGGTCTCAGTTGAATCAATTGGATATCAGTTAAGTCTATGTTCAAATAAATATACGCTAAGTTAGTATTAATGAACAAGGATTGTGTCAAAATTCTTCCTCTTATTAATGGAGGAAACTCAATAAAGTCCACTACTTGTTTGTTATAAGAAAATAAGTTGGTATCAAAATTATTTCCTTTTAATGGTAAGACCTTTTGATTTTATAAATATGTAATTATCACCTCAATGTGATGGATATGGAGTATAAAACATATTTTCAATTTTTTATAATTTTTTGTAGGAATAGGTTTTAATCCATTGGGGGTTTTGATTTGTATAATATCACTAAATTCCCCCCCCCCCACCCGCTTTTAGTATCCAACATTAGCATATTGGGATTTATAGAAATTGAAAGGAGATTTATCACAATAAAGTACCCCAATTTTTTAATAAATGAAATATTTCATATATAGATAATATAATGAGTATACTACCATATGTAAATAAAACCATGGTATCCCAAAAAATTCATTACAAGTGGTGTCTTGATGAACCACCATGGACACATAATCAAACATGAGGTCCACAAATGGGGTTTTCAATTTTATATTTCTTAGGGTTTATGTTTGATTTTATTATAATTTTAGATATCCGTATTATAATCACCTAGATAATATTATCTATATCCCAAATGAAGAAGGGTCTGATCTGAAATAAGTTTGATTCATGAACCATTTTCCACCAAATATTGATGAATATTAATTTCATTGAGTCTACCGAACACATATAGGGTCCAGATATGTAATTTTATGGTAGTTTTTTATCATAGGAAGGACCTCTAATTCAGTAAAAAAATCATGGGGAGGAACTTCTCAAAAAATTACATAGGAAATACTAACAGAGATTCTTATAAGTTCATTTAGTAAAGGGAGGACCTAATTTTATGTAGAATTTTTTGTCACAAGGAGAACCTCCATAAAAAATTCCATGTGGAGGATCTCCATTATTGATACCTTAGGATGTAATGCTATGGTTTTTTTATTATACATCACCATGGGAAGTAACTATACGGTCAAACTGTATATTTTTGTGTGGAGGACCTCAATAATGAGGACTCTGGGGAGGATCTCTATAGATGATGGATATGTCTCTATATGGAATACCTCTATAATTGTTTATTTTCCTCATAGGGGATGAATCATATGATGAATAAACCATCAATAA
Source organism: Viscum album (assembly GCA_963277665.1). Lineage (NCBI taxonomy): Eukaryota > Viridiplantae > Streptophyta > Magnoliopsida > Santalales > Viscaceae > Viscum > Viscum album. The sequence continues at coordinate 808,433,816 of OY728122.1, read as the reverse complement.
TCTTGAATATAATTGTGTATTTCCATTTATGGTGATATATAATTTACCCTTATCTACCATAAAGGTCTACTGATGGATATTGGGGATACTAGTAGGAGTGGCATGTGTGTGGACCTATATTTGAATTTCAATAGTTTATTTCCCTTGGTGGTATTTTCTCTTAGATTCCCCAATCTAAATGACTAGGGTTGATATAGCTCCCAAAATAATTTTCTAGGGTGTTGAAATTGCTCGAGGGTGGTGGTGACCCTATTTAGTGGGATCCCTCCTAGGTGGATCCTAAAAAGTTTTTTGGGCATAATTGGAATGCTTCTCAACTTAATAAAGATAAGGGATATGATTTATGTCTCACTATAGGGGAAAACTCTAAAAGTGGTTTGAGTTTACTAAGGGGTTATCTTTTTTCTTACTAACCTATCATCAAGGTGATAATAGTTTTAGCTTCATCTCCTCTAGCATAGCATGGGATCGCCAAATTACATATGATGTTGTTGTGGAGGAACTCTTGCACCATGACTTTTATAATTGCATGTTACAGTCCATGACTGGGAGAAAAAATTTATCAAGTGTTTGAAGATGAGGGAGTTAAATTAGAATCAACATATTTTTGGGGTACTATTAGTTAGTGATTTAGGGAAACCCTTGTTTCCTTGTAGTTTCTCCCAATATGGCTATGGAATTTGATTCCTTAAGGGGTGTTGATTGTAAACTCCATTTGGATTATTTGAAAATAAACAAGAAAAAAATTAGTATAGTATCACATATGGTAATGCTTCATAAATCACATCTTTTATGGGTAAAGGATTTCATGTTGGTTTCACCATTTTTTGTTTCTAATGTTTCCTTTCTCATAAGATCATTTTATTTTTTCATGAGGGTGATGCATGTATAAATTGAGAGGATGAGAGGCTAACTCATCCCATGGTGGATCTTATTGTCTATTTTTACTCTCTCTTATAGATTTTATCATATTTTTGTGAAATGATTACCATTAAAAATATCAGTTATCCTTTTTGTAAAAGTGACTAACAAATAACTTGAATTTATTATAATATTGGATACATGACTATATTAAATAAACATCTTATTATAATATCCAACACAAAAAAATACATTTTATTATATCATCATAGTAAAACACACAAAATAAAAAAAAATCCAATCACTATAATGACCATAAATAATGTTATCAAAAAAATAACAATATAGGGAATCACCATAATCTTGAAATCTAGAGAATCATACACTAAAATGAATGAAACATAAATAAGATAAATTTATATTATAAATAAAAAATAATCAATGGAATATAAATGGTATAAGAACTAAAAGAATTATATGAATGATTTTATATTCTATAAAAAAGTGTTTATATAAGGGGTAATATGATCATGGGAAGGGTAAGGTGGTCATTGGAATTTGACCGTTTTGAATCAGACCATTACAATGGTAATGTAACCATTATACATCCAATTTTCCAATAAAACACATAAAATCATTTGGTAATAATATAATTAATAATTATTAATTATTAACACTTTATATTGATTAATGAATAGTAATACAATTGCACACATTTTTGTTATAATAAAAATAGGATTTATTTAAAAATTGTTTTAAAATTTTTGGTTCCAAACTCATTAATTTGAAACAAACTAAGAGTTTTATTTAATAAATTAATTTCTCATATATAGAAAAAAAATTCATTAAAGGACTAAAAATTTAGAATCTGTTTATCAAAATTATTCATTGGTAAATTTTCATAATTTTCTAAGATAATAAAATTTTTAGGTAAATATTAAAATAAAATATGAATATATACAAAGAATTATGAATTTATTATGATATAAAAATGAAGTAATAATTAATATAAGTGATTACTCGACAAAAAAAGTATTTTAATTTTATACAAATAAATTATTTTAATTTAATACAAATAAAGTATTTTAATCCATTAAAGTCAATTTTCTAAACCTATAATGAACATTCCAAAGTCTAAAATTGAAATTAAGGTTTTAAAAACAATTATTTTTTAATAAAAGTTGTTTCTAAAGTAATATAAAATAATGGGATTAGGTTATAAACAATTAAAAATTCCAAAAACCTTTTTTAAAATATTAAATACCATGGTTTTAATCTTAGGTTAAGCCAATGTTTTTTCATTTTCTATAATCTAGATTTTAATGGCATAAAATATAAAATTAAAAAACAATTTCCCAGTACTTTCTATAAATACCCACACACCCTAACATTACACTTCACTGAAAGACTATTTATTAGGTTTCTACTCTCATTTTCCTTTTTAAGAGCCCCTCTCAGGTGTTCTTATTGTTTTAATATGTTCTTTCTCAATGTTTAATAATATATTTTGTAAGGTAAGGGTTTTTAACCTTCTTTATTCATTTCTAATTTATAATCCTTTTGATTCTTTTAGATTTCCATAGCTAATGTTGTAATTAAACCTTATCATAAATACATTATTTTGTTGTTAATGATATTCTACTCTTACCTATCATTATACCATCTTCATAATATGTTATTATTCTTAAACATTCATATATATGTAAACTCTATTTTCTAGATCCCTATAAATTCCATGTATTTGTAGTGTTATGGATATATTATTTATACGAGGTGGGATTTGTATAAGGAATAATTATAGTGATATAATTAGTGGATTATCTATTATTTCCCATGTGAATTAGTCTTGATATTGGAATAAGTTTGCCTATATCATTAATGCATACTGACTTATAAGTCTTTCCTTAAGGAAATTTTGTTTCCTTAATGTGTATTAAATATATGTGGCACATACTCCTAATTTTCATATGATATTTTTCTATCATTTATTTGGTCTCCTACCATTTCAAACTATTTTATTCAATTAATATTTCTTATTTATATTCTTGTACCATGAAACTACCATACACTATTTATTCATTATCATTCCACTGATAAGGGTATTTTCTATTACATTGTGAATATCCTATACTTTAAAAGTTGATTATTGGATATTCACATAGATATCCATATTATTATAATGAATTGGGAAACATTTATATTATTTATATCCATTATATATATACATAACACTATTTATTACTTCGTCATGATTATATATGAGATTAGTTAGGAAATATTATGATATGTATTGTTTAGCCATTCTATTCATATAATGGATGCATTGAACTTATTATATTACTAGTGGGTAACATAATTATATATCATCTTGATGGACTGATAGGTCTCATGAGACAACCTATCTTGGGAACTTGGTTTATGTCTTCCCATTTAGTTGAGACCATGACAGTATAGTTACGATGTCCGGTGTTTTGCATTTCATCACTGTGAAGTCAACTATTATTATCCATATGGTTGTTTATTTATATTGTTATATTATCCATGGATTTATAATTCTCATGTTATTAGTTATATGTCATTATTTTATTATTTATTCCTTCTATATTATGTATTACTTGAATATTTCATGAACTCTTCTGATATACACTACACCTTAATTAGCATCTGAGCTCACCATTTTACATTAATTCTCATAATTCCCTAAGAACCCCTAAAGATTACTATGAGATTCCTAAGGATAATAAATGAAAATTAATAATTGTTTCATGAATTATTACGTTGTATTTTAATTTTACCATGTAATGTAATGTTCATTTATGTACCTAGTCTCTTGAGACTACTAAACTATTGGTTCTTATGTGTTGTGATATATGTATTCAGTTCCAATATAATAAAATGACCACTGAATCTAGGTTATTGGATTCATTTTTTTAAGTTAATATAAAATAAATATTAATTGAAACATTAGGGACTATATTTAGAAGAAAAATTGTTAGAGAACAAAACCCTATGAAAAACTCTTAGGAAATTCTATAAAATTTTATAAAATAGATAGAACACTTGAAATTAACTTGAAATAATTTCATAGTTATTATATACTAGGATTTATTAATTATAGTGTTATTCATGAAATCATTAAGTATACCCGATTATTTAAAAATTCTATATAATGAAAAGAATGGAAATTGTGACAATACTCGTAATCAATGTGGGTATTGTATGCATGAGAAAATCAATGAGGCAGGTATTTAAGTTGATCAATGGTCATGTTTGATTAAAAACACCAAGAATAAATAACAGATATAAATAATATGGTGAAATAATTATTAAGTGATATCACATAAGAAATAATTTCCTATAGAACAAATAGATTATATAGAAAGGAAATTCTTGAATTTAAGACAAAATGACAAGAAATAGTTGTGGAGTATGAGGATAGCATTACAAGGTTATAAATGCATGATATAGATTATGTTACCTAACTAGAAATATAAATTTACTTATTCTTTAATGGAGTGAAGTTGTTTCATAGAAGTTCATTAGCCTCTAAAAACATTTTCATCTTTTGAAGAGATAGTGAAAAGTGTCATCATTACTAACAATGGGTTATCTAAGTCCTATAATTTAAAAGGAAATTAAGAGAATAATAGGATGATTGAGATATATTTAGAGAAAAATATTGAAAAAGTGAATAAAGGGAGGGTATAATTTCAAACATGAAATAATTAGGGAAAGAAACATTCTTAGTAATGCTTTAAAGGCTGAGTATTCTGCTTCAAATGTTGATATAATGGCCATAAACCGCATGAGTATGATGGAAATATATAAGTCATTAACATACAATGATTACATTGTAATTATATGGGACACTATTAAAATTAATTCCTCAATCATCAAGATAATCTACCCCAAAAGAGGACAACGGAGTAAAGTTAGGATTATGCAATCACAATAGTGAAAGTTTGGGTCCTAAATGATATCATTATGGGTACTTTGAACATAAAATCAAGGTTATATAATAAATTATTTGATTCCAGATCTATACACTCATTTATATATTGAATTTTTTATTATAAAATTTAATTATCCCCCGATTCAATAATGAATAATTTTTAATTTAAAATTCTTAGTGGAAATCTTATAATAATGAAAGCATATTGGTTTATCTCTATTAAAATTCATATAGGTTATTTTTTTGTAAACCTAATTGTTATACTAATGGTTGAATTTGATATAATAATTTAAATAGATTGTCTCTCTAATAATAAAAAAATAATTTATTATTGAGAGAAGGATATTAAAATTTATGATTCTGGAATATAATCCCTTATTTTTAGAGGAGAGAATCCATTGCCAAAGACTTGTTTGGAAGTTCCTATAGTGGATCTTGTTAAAGAAATTCTTGGAGAATAAAAATATCAAATACAATCAATAAATTATAGATATATCATAATAATTGGGTACTTATCAATTTTTTGAGATTATATTGATATATTTTTAATGGAATTACTTAGATATCCACCTGATCATGAAGTTGATTTTTCCTTCAATCTCATCCCAAATGAAAAGCCCATATTTAATCCAACTGGTAGAATATATATAGTGGAATTGATGGAATTAAATAATTAACTATAATATTTGTATGATAAGGTATTCATACACCCTATAGTTTTACCTTGTGGGAACATTTCTTATTTATTAAGAATAAGGATGGGTATATGAGGATGTGAATTAACTATAAGAAAACCAATTCCAAACTATTAAGAAAAATTAACATTTACCATAAATTGATTATTTTTATGATCTAATTCAAGGGGATCAGTACTTCTCAAAGACTAATATATCTTATGGTTAAAATTTATTAAAACTCCTGAAATTTAATACACCAAAAACTATATTTTTCACAATGTGTGGGAATTATGAGTTCATAGTAACACATTTTGGGTTATTAAATTCACCCTCTATGTTTATGTATATGAAAAGTAGAGTATTAAATGATTATCTTGATAAATTATTACAATATTTATTGATGATATATTGATATAATTTAAGAGTTATAAATATCATTAAGACTATTTATATATTATTCTTGAGACACTAAGATAGAATGTGTTATATAAAAAAATTATCAAGTGTGAATTTTGGATTCAAAAAGTTTATTTTCTTGGTAAAATTTTCTCCAGTGAAGGAATATTAGTTAACCCCTAAAAGATAAAGTTGGTTAGAGAATTTTCCACACCAAAAATTATAATTTTCATAAGTAGTTTACTTAACTTGGTTGGTTACTATCAGATATTTGTTGAAAGATTTTCTAGATTAACTAATCTGTTAACCAAGTTGACATGTAAAGGGTTCAAATTCACATGTTCAATGGGATGTGAATATTATTTTAAATAAATGAATAATATATTAATAAATTTACTGATATTAAAAATATCATTTAGAAAGGAAGGATTTGTAATATATATCTCTATATCAATGAAAGGACTAGGGTGTTTCCTTATACAGAATTATAGAATTTTTTCTTATTAATCAAGTTATTGAAATACCTATGAACAAAATTTTACAACTCTTGATCTTGAGAAAGAAAACATAATATTTTCCTAGAATATATGAACATGATATATTTTAAAGTGATATATGTGAAATATATATAGATCATAAAATTTTAACGTATATATTCACCTAGAAAAACTTTAACATGAGATTAAGGAGATAGTTGGAACTACTAAAAGACTATGATTTTTTAATACACTACAACATTGTGAAGTAAAATAATCTGGTGGTTGCATTTAGTATGAAGGATCATAGATTTTTATCCATGATGAGGAAATACAAGAATCCAATGTTCACAGATTTAGTAAATTTGGACATGGATATTATTATAGAAGGAGAAACATCATTCTTTTTCCAAGTAATTTTCCAAACATATTTATTGGATAAGTTTAAGAAAGTTAAAAAGGGTATAAAAATGAATATTAAGGCCATTTATAATGGGAGGATTAAGTAATTATACTATGATGGTAGCATTTTGAAGTTTGGAAAGAGGATATGTGCACCATCAATATTAGAGTTAGAGAGGTAATTTCAAGGTGATTCACATAGCTCGAATTTCTTTATACACCTTGGAAGTACCAATATGTAGAGAGATTTATGAGATCATTTTTTTTGTATAATATTAAGTGGAAAGTTATTGACTATGTGTTGAGATGCTTGGTATTCCAACAAGTAAAAGGTGAGTGACTACTTCTAAAGGAATTCATGTAACCTTTCCCTATACCAATGTGGAAGTGATATAATATCATAATGGACATTGATACTAGACTACCTAAGAAATCTAATAGGAATGATTTTATATGGATTATTATGGATTACATGACAAAGTATGAACATTTTCTAGAAATATAGGAGGATATACCCATTGATAATCTTATATTGATTTATATCTATGAATTTTTAAGAATTCATGCGGAACCTTTGTTGATTATATTTTATTACAACCCTCATTTCACATCAATATTTTGGAAAAGTCCTCAGAAATATTTGAACACTGAGATAAACTTGATCACTTCTTATTATTAATAGTTTAAAAGTATGATAAATTTTTATTTTAATTACTATAAATAGAAACTTTGGATGTTATCTTGGCCTTGATATTTGGATAGCAGAAATGAAAATATTTATTTAAGGTACACTATTTGGAAGATGATATCTTCTGATAGTTGTGTGTAGTGGTCAGTCCACCAGAAGATGTAAAAACAAGTTAATATTTAAGATTTTCTAGATTTTATGTATTGAGAAATTTCTGATAATTTAATAGAATTTAATGTTAATGTGGAACTTTATTTAAGCTATTGGTATCCACCATGGTTCAATGGTGTGACATCCATAGAGTTTAAAAGTCAGTACAACAAGATGACAAGCTATATCTCACTATATTAGTGTGATGGGACCACTTGTGCATATATTGTGGCATGCAAAACAATATATTATAGCATCATATGTACCTATCTATTTTGTGCGTAAATATTTTTAATTTGTAATTAATAAAAAATGGCATCATTTTTCTTCTGTTGATATACCTCTCACATAAAAACTACATAAGTCCAAAGTTTCATTTTTTTTCTTTTTTCTTTTTTGTTGTTTGAATGACTATTTGCGTGAGTAGTGAGTTTTATTGAGTGTTTATCTAGTAAAATAAGTGTAGTGATTTAGGATTCATATAATTTCTATGTTATAGTATTCAAATTTGAGGGGATCTTCTGATTAAGGAATGTTATTGGAACTTGTTATGTTGTGCTTGTAAGTTTGAGTGGTGAAATTTCCTATATATTAAGGATTCACTTCCCCGATAAGTGATATCAAATATTGTGGTTCGGGTTTTGGAAATGTATAATTAATTACATCTTAGGTTAAATTCTATTGTTGTGATGTTATTTCAGTATTAGTGGTAGTTTAAGGTCATTAAAAGGCATAGCTTCTGAAAAGGGTATGTTTTGGATATAAAGGTTTGATGGAATGGATTTCAATTTCTAGAGAATTTATATAGAGGGATATCTCATTTGAAAGTATTTGGAAGCTCTATTAGATATATTCATATAAGAGAAGATGGAAAACGTGGAATGGGAATTTCTATATTGGAAAACACTTGGGTTTCTTAGGATTTAGTTGGATCAAAATATATCCTTTAACATTTGGGAAATTAAAACCATGGTATAGTTTGATGAAGGCCCTAGATGATATGCATGAGAATCCAATAGAATTGAAAAAATTATTCATGAGGCAGATTTTATATAGTATGATATTATTAAAAGGTAGATATGTCATTGGTCATTTGAATTACTTCCATATGATTTGAGGGAAATTTGAATCAGTCAATGAAAAGTTTGTGGATTATGTATGGGATCTTATAAAACTTTCTTCATTTCAATAGTCATGGTATTTTAAAGTAAAAGTTGTTATTAATTATTTCATAAAATATATATAGAAGTCTGAGGATGTCCAGAATCTAATATAGAATAAATAACTTGGATATATAGAAGTCCAAGAACCTTATGGAACGAAATTAAATTATGAAATAATAGGAAAAACACATCAATAAATAATTTGGAGGAAATAAAAAGATAAGTATAGAGAAAGGAGTTGATGTAAATTGACTCGTCCAAACCCTAAATGTTGGGAGTGTGTAAAGAGATAAAATCTCAATAAAGACTACAATATTTATAGGTAAACTTATAAAAGGGATTCTTCTGAAATTTCAAGTTTCATGAACTCAGTTGAGGGGGATATAAACTTGTTACTAAGTGTAAACACTATAGTAAAATCATGGGTTATTGATTATGGTGCATCATTCCACTCAATTCCATAGAAAGGATGCATGGTGAGTTATGTATCCTAAAGATTCAACAAAGTTCATTTATAGGATGATGAGTCTCTTGAATTCATGAGGAAAGGAAATGTTAAAATTAATGTTGAATCTTGATCACATGGAGTTTGTATGTTTTGATACCTATGTTATTGGGAAGAATAGGGTTTCATTTAACCAAAATGATAGGAAGCCCATATCTAGGAAGTTGAATCTTGTTTGTAAGTTTTTTGGGGACCAACCCCATTATAATATCATTATGGTTCACTTTACTTCATGACTTTCATTGATAGTGTAATAAGTAAATTATGTGTTTAATTTATAAAAAACAAGTCTGAGTTATTTATAAAGTTCACTTAAATTAAGTCTATGGTGGAGAGACTAAATGATCAGAAGTTAAAGTTCTTAAGATCTGATAATGGTTATGATTATAATAAAAGATACTTCCAGAAATTTTGTTGGAATAAATGGATTAGGATGGAAAATACTATGCTCTATACACCTTATAAAAATAATGTGGTGGTTAAAATGAATTATAAATATATAAATAATTTAGGGAGAATGAGTTTACACTAAGGAATACCCAAGGCAATTTTATTGGAAAGGGTAAACACAAAAGTGTACTTGGTTAACATAAGTCCATCTACTCCACTAGGATAAGAAATTCTAGATCATATATGGTCTATTAAACCTATGGAAGTTATCCACCTCAAAATTTTGGAAATTATCTCCCACATCCATGCTGATTCTAAGGATAGGGACAAACTTAATGAAAATCCAAGAAATGTTTCTTTATGGGATATGGAGATGGAAATTTTGGATTCCCTATATGGGATGATGATAAGGGTTAGGTTTTCAAAATCCAAAATTTTCTCTTAAATGAGAATGAATTTTATAAATATTTAAACTTGGATGAGATGAATTTGAGAATAAAATTTTAATTGCCCAAGTCTATGTTTATCTGGGTGGGAGTACAGGAAGAACATAAGTTCTCAAGAGTTCAAATAGAAGTAATGAAAGTCTAGTAGATAAAATAGTGGGTGATGTTCCTGAATAATATAACATTTTTTAAGATATAGGTGGATCACCATAAGATATATTATCACAAATTATATTATTGGAATAATCTGAGATACAATTATAATTGCAGAGATCTACCAGAGTTAGAAAACTAGTTTAGAGGTTTGGGGATGACATGAACTTATTGCTTTTAATGGATAGCGGAAAAATTGAGATCCCATAATAGGTGTCCATTATCAATGAACCCAGAAAGTGATAGTATGTTATGAAAGAATAAATGTCTATGTTAGATTCAAATAGAACATGTTATCTAATAGAGTTACCATATGGGATGAAAGCACTATAGAACATTATTATTTTCTAATTGAATTAGGAGGAAGATGTTATTTAAAGGTATATGGAATGGATGGTGGTGAAGGGAATTCAATATAAATAGGGTATTTACTTCATTGAAATATTTTCATCAATAGTTAATCATGCTACCATCAATATATTGCTGAGCATGTTTACTACCAAAAACCTACACTAATAGAATATCGATGAAAATACAGATATTATTCATGGTGACTTGGAGGAAGATATCAACATGAAACAACAAGTGGATTTAAATGATTATCGGAATCAATATTTGGTGTGTAAGATAAAAAGAATCATATATGGTTTGAAGTATGCATTATGGTAGTGGAATCATAAATTTGATTCTTTGATGGACGAATAAGGTTTCACCAAATGAAATATGGATTGTCACTATAACTAGAATTCATGGGATGATGGGAGTATCATCATTAATCTCATGTATATTGGTGATATTCATCTAAACAGTTTGGAAAATAAGAGGATTTGGGAATTAAAACATTATTTGTCCAGAATATTCAAAATAAAATATCTTGGTCAAGATAATGAAATTTTGAGGATGAATATTAAGAGAGATATGAAATTTGGGTCTTTGATTATACCTCAATGGTATTACATATAAAATATTTTCGAGAAGATCAAAATGTTTTAATGTAATCCTGTATCAACTTCAATGGTCAGACACTTTTAATTGTCCAAGAAGAAAGTTCCCAAAATGATATATGAGGTCAACTTTGTGGAAATGGATTTTTTTAATTAGTAGTTGGTATCCTGATATATTCCATGATATTTAATTTAATAGACATTTCATTTAAAATTGGATTCATGATTAAATTCAAATAGAATCTAGAGAATGAACACAATGAGGTTGTGAGTGGATCATTCGATATTTCAAATATCCAGAGGTAAAACTTTGTTCTTCAAGATAGAAGATCCATTATATGGTTATGTTGGTACTAAAATTGTTGGGGATTTTGAAACCTGTAATATAACCATATTTTTTCTATTCACCTATATTAAAATGGAAGTTAGATAGATGTTTTGTCTATAAAAGGGTTTACTTTTTCCATAATGGAAGCTGATTATGTGGTAAAAATGGAAGTTTGGAAAGAACTAATATGGTTGAGGAATCTAGGGGAGAATCCTAGAAGGATTAAAGAGGGAATATTTATCTACTGTGACAGTGAAAGTGAAATTCATTAAGTGAAGAATCTAGTCTTTCATTCAAGGATGAAACAAATCAACCTGAAATATAACTTCATTCAGAACATGCTGGAGGTTCTAATAATAGATTTTTAGAAGATATCTCAAAATTAAAATCCATAGAATATATTCAATAAGGTTTTATTCCATGAAAATATGAGGAAACATTGTTCCTTAGTGGTACTTTGGTGAACATAAGGATGTTAAAGAAATTTTATGATATGGAAGTGTGGAATTGTTTTATACATAAGTGTTAGAGTGTTTCTACTAGATTCCTTGAATCAGTATTCAAGTGGTTGATTGTTTTGAATGTTAGTCATATTTAATTTACATTTAAATAAACAAAATGATATAATTTATATGTTATCTCAACCTTGAGGTTTAGAAAGTGGTGGTAGAAATATTAAATGGAGGTAGGCTATTTGAAATATGATATCTCTCGATGGTTGTCTATAGTGTTTAGTTCATCAGAATATGTGAATGTAATTTGATACATATTTTTTGGATATTAAATATTGTGAAAATTTTTATTCTCTACTGGATTTCATTGGTTATGTGAAAATTTCTATTGGTGATTGTAAATAACCATGGTTTAATAGTGGGATGTTTACAATGATCAAAAGTCATTATACCTAGATGACTCACAAGGACCCACTATAAAGGTGGTGTTAGATCACATTTACATATACCGTGACATGGAAAAAAATAATTCTAATATTTTATATGTCGATTGATTTTTTATATAAATGTTTATAACTTCTGATTAATTAAAATGGAAGTAGTTTACTTCTATGGATGTAGGACTCACGTCCAAACCATGTAAATCTAAAGTTTATTTTTTTTTTCTTAATTGTTTTTATCATGAATGTTTGTGTGAGTTTTGAAATTTCTTGAGTGTGTGTGAGATTATATCAGTGAATTTATTTAGGGTTTAGATACTTTCTATGTTCTGAAACACTAATTTAAGGGGATATTATAGTCGGTGGAGGTTATTATAATTTTTTTTTCTATTCTAGTAAGTTGTAGTGGTATAATTTCTATTATATCATTGTTCACATTCTAAACACTTATCATCATTTAATTTATGGGTATCCTAAAAGGACTATCCAAACATTAAAGGGTATTTGTGTCCATGTTCGAGTGACTTCCAAGGAACATCATATTAGTATCAATATCTGGTGAAATTTGAATATAAAAATAGCTTTCATTCGAGTATATAAATAGTACCATACAAGGCCTTTCATGGGAAAATATTTCATACTCCAACCTTTTGGGATGAAGTTGGTGAAATAAAGCTATTAGGTATATAAATTTTTTGTGAGACAACTAAGAAATTGAAAGATATCTATAATTATATCAAGGAAACTCAAATAAGATATAAAAGTAATTTTTATAATTAAAGGAAATACTTGTAATTTCAAGTAGGGGATTATATATTCTTGAAAGTATCACCATGGAAGTGAGTTATAAGGTTTAGTAGTAAGGGGAAGAGAAGTACAAGGTACATTGGACCTTTTAATATTTTATATTGAATAGGATTTGTGGCTTATCATTTAGATTTTTTATTGAACCTCTCTAAATCACATGAAATATTCCATGTATCACTATTGAGAAACTACATTCCAAACCCAATGGATGTCCTTGCTATAATGACCCACAAATTTATTGGTCATTATTTTCTATTGAAATTTGAATTTTTTCATCAGGGTAGAGGTGTTTGGATAATTGTTACCCAAATTGAGATTTATAGGGTTGTAATATATCAAGTATATGTTTTTGGATGTTTTTAGAGGCTTGAGATGTGTTTCGGGTTCTCAAGTGAGTGTTGTAGATTTTTCAGTGTAACCATGTTGCTGAATTTTTATTGTATGTTCCTCATAATTGCATGATGAGTGGGGTCATTCTCTAACAAGTGGATGACCAAGGTCATGACATATCCAATAATAGAAACTATAGAATAATGGATTAGATCACAATAGGTCACACCATAAACAAAGAGTTTCAATTTATGGAATATTTTGTTTTTTGGATATTTTCTAAGGTAAAGACCCATATTTATAAAGGTCACACCATGGAAGAGAGATCCATATCGTGGTGATGAATTTTATATGTTGGATTTCATGACCCTTTTATATTGGGTGCAAATATCACATCATTGTAGAGGGTTCCACACTATGATGTTGAACATTATTCATAGGGTATGATTACTCTCATGTATTCATTTTCAATGTCTTCTTAGGAAAGTTGGTCATGTCATAACCCCTAAGGTCATGTTGTGATAAGGTTCATGGTGAGATGTATTATACCATGAGGAAGGATGCCACACCATAATGTATTTGTACATGTATGATTAGGTTATTTCGGGAGGGAAGGTCGCTTCATGAAGGGAGGAGACTCCATGATGGCATGGAGTGTAGGATGTTTGTTCTACATGGGAGAGGTTTTTCATGCTATAACAAGATGGGTCACAATGTGATATGAATCTGAGATGGGGTTCCATGTTTTGACTTCTAGTGGTTATGATGTGATGTTCCCATTGTATATTTTTTTAAAAGAAGTGGAACACCTGTCTTTTCCACATCACCCCCATTAGATTTAGAGAAAAGGGGGAATCGAGAGAGGCCCATTTCATCCAAATCTCCCCCTTTATTTATACCCTTCTCCCTCCATTGTGAGGGGTGGTTCTTGGGAGATTATATGGAGATTTGAGATAATTTATTCCCTTAAATCCATTCCTTTATTAATTACCTATGTTCATCTCTAATTTTTGATGATTTAGGAAAGAGTTTAATGATGATTCCACTGGTGTACAGTGGAAATCATCCTGATCAATGGGAATTTTTCTTAGCTTTGATAGAGAGGATCCTATGAGGATGAACAAACTAGGTTTTGTGAATTTTGGGTGATGCAGTGTTTCCCATAGATTTTTTAAGAAATTATTCCTTATTAGATTAAATAGAATAATTAAATATAATTTTTTACAATTATTTATTTTGTTTTAGTGACTTTATATAAGTGATTGGGAATCGTTACAAGCTTAGATGAGGTAAGGATAGGATTATTCAAGGATAAGTATAACCTTTAAGGATCATAACTCGATAGTTGAGGTAGGTGGCCCCTTTAATACTAAACTATATTATTATTAATGAATTATTATGGATGATTTTATAAATATATGTGTTATAGTGAAAGGGATAGGGACGGGTGTCATTGTGTCTCCTAAAGTTAGATCAGATTCTTCCCTGCCCCTTGAGTATTCAATGATTTCTCAAATACTACATCGTCAAGGGGTAGAGGATTCCAATTGATTTTATGAGAGTAATGGGTTAAGTATTGGGGTTGGATGAGATATGAATATCCTAGGTTGGTGATGTGGCCACAAATTTTCAAAAAAAAATAGGAGTTTTATAGAATTTTTATCTATTGCAACCAATAATTTAGAATAAATAGTTAAAATTTAAAAATAATATGAATTTGGAATTAAAATGAAAGTTTTATTTCAATGATGAATTTTAAGTTTTTTATTCATTTTATAATTTTTGGGTAATCCTTACATTAATTTTTCGATTTTTTGTTTAAACTTCTAAATGGATTTTAAATCTGATTCTCATTATCTTAAATTAATTACGGAATAGATTGAATAAAGATTTTACTGGGTTTATATTTTCATGGGTGGAACTTATAAAAACTGAAAAAATGAAAAATGGATGTATCATTTAAGACTATGCATGAGAACTTTAAGACTTCACTGAAACACGTATGACTTGGATGAATCAGAGTATAAGACTTTTCTCCATCATTTCGTATGAATTTCCCTAGAAACATGAAATACTTTATATGCATATGAAATAAAACCACCGACATAATGAGACTTAAAATAAATCCCATAATACTTTCCATAGACTCATTTATAACATTACCAAGGTCAATCCCATATGACTTTTCTTTAGGCATAATAATTTGGAGGGAAGAAATTTGTCAAATGCATGAGCTGAAACTTGTATGTCTATGACTTTGAGGATCTCATAAGAATTTCATTCTCATATATGACTTTGGAGTTTTAAAATTTTCATATACTTAATAATTTCCACACATTTATGAATTTCCACCATGCATCGTAAGACTTCTCATGAAATTTAAGACATATTAGTGGCTACGTATGGATTCTAATGTTTGTACAACTTTGGGAATTTTCTAATTTTTTAACCATGGGGGTTAAAATATAATAATTAAAAAATATGTATGGAATGACCTAAAATAGAATCCTGCTTACCTATTCTACCCGAATCATGTAACAATGATCTTGATATTCCACATGGAAAATATTCATCAATCTTAAAAAGGATAAGATCATGGGATAGAACATCAAGTCCGAGGAGATTTGAGACGGATCTACCTGAAGAGAATTTTAACCCTCAACCAAGTCTTGCTGGAGTCATATGAAAGGATGTTATATAGGAAGAAACTTAGGATGATTTTAAATTCACTAAAATCACTAAAGGAAGAGGAAGAGTCACATGTTTCTCATGTGGGAGATGAAGTTGTTGAAGAGTTTAAGGATCCCCTGATCACTTTACTACCTTAATAAAGAGGATGGTTGTTCACTAGTGAGGGGGATTTCAAACTAATTAATTGATCATGAACCTATTACTGGGGGTTTTATTTTTATTTTATTTTACTATAATCCCCTTTAGTGATGGGATATTATACCCTTAGTATTCTATACAAGGAGACTCTCCCCACCTCTATTAGTGAATTCAAATTTTAATCATTAATTTTATTCTAATTAATATCCATGGAAGTATTTTATTTCTTGTAAATTATCATATCTCCATTTTTTTCTCCACATTTAAATTCTTCTTACCTTCTTAACTAGTTTTCACACATAGGCCACTAGGACCTCCTTCACTACCTATGATAGTGATTAGTGGGTTGATTTCTGATTTATTGGAGATATTTAAACACTTTGATAGACAATAATATGGAATTCAATGGTTCTTTCACTTCTCTATTCATGATGAAACTTCTAGGTTAGGGTGATTAGTTGATGTTTTTGATGATTAGAAAGAGATAGCATAATATTTTAATTTAATGATTATTTAAAAATGTAAGTGAGGGGATATCCAAGGTTAGACAACTATTTTTAAACTGAATCCAAGAACCCTTTTAATTTCCTTCTCAAGTAGAATAATTAAACCCACTGGACACAAGAAAATCATACCCCAAACACCCTCATCTCCAGATAAAAACTGAGTCCCCCCAATACTATATATACTTGGTTTAAAAATTTATTTTTTTTAAGGCCCATGATAACCATCACATCAAACTTGTTCCATAAAAAAGGAGGCAAATCAATTTTTTGTTTTTCTTTTGTTTATTTTTGTTTTCATTTGAATTTTTTTTTTTGATCTGTTACCAGGTATAATTTTGATCACTATTTTTCTTTTAATCTAGGGTTTGAGAAAAAAAAATTAGGACTCTAGAAAACCCTAAGAGGGGAGGGGTAAATCAGGGTGTCTAAATTTTCTTTAAAAGATACAGATCTTGTTCCCACACTGGTAGGAACCTATTAAACCTATATGAAGAATATGAAAAGAAAACAAAAAATCACATGAAGGGAGATGACATAGTAGTTTTAATTGGTTCACCACTAAAGGATAAATCCAAGGATCATATGTCGACAGTCTGTCAATCATACCTAAATACACTATTGTTCATTAGTTTGTGGATTACAAGGTTTGGTCATAGTCACTATGTAGCAGGCACACTTCATTTATAATGGTTCCTGGATAGCTCACTATGTCTCTCGGATCACTTCCATCAACTCCCCTTAACTATCTGCTTGCATAGAAGGCCTGAATTTATGCAATTGAAAGCACTGAACCATTGAACCAGATATTCAGAAAATGTAATCATCTTACACTGACAATTGCGTGCAACACATACCCTGTGCGCGCAAAGATCTTACTTTTGCAGGAAATATTTTCCTTTGCGTGTAACATCCACTATTGGTGCGCAAGATTTGATATTTTGATGGAAATATTTTTTGCAACAACAACATTTACACGCACCTTCACCTTTTATGTGCAACTTCAAATTTTACATGTAACTTCAAATTTTACACGCAACTTCAACTTTTCTGTGCAACTTCAACTTTTCTATGCAACATCAAATTTTACGCTAAACGACCTTTTTGCACAATGTGTACACGCATCAGAGCTCAGATCCTCACAATGTCTTTAGCCTTTCGGAATGAGGGGGTCACCTCTTATTTATAGGCATCGTCGACCCCCACATGAAAAAACCACTGTGTCTTGAAAAAACTCTCATTCTATGCACAATTCTTTTCATGTAAAAACCATTTTCAACGCACATCTCCAGATTTCTCACGCAGCTCATGCATTTTCCATTTTTCTATGTTCTGATCCTGAAACATGCCTTGAACACAAGTTTCCAAAACACCTAAAATCATGCGTGAAAATTCCTTTTCCAAACACACATTTCTCTATTTTCTGATTTTCTGTCCCAAAAATTTGGAAAACACTGGGAAATGATGCCACCTTCAATATTATTTTCCACTTGAACTATATAATCCCTTTCTGGACAAACATTCTTAATTACAATGAGAATTGACAACAAACACAAACCATACTCCATTTTTTGCATAAAACAGTCGTGGTTCCAACAATCTCCCCCATTGGGTTGGTTTGCAATCATGAGATAAATTCAATAGATCACCATCCACAAGAAAATCTGAAACGCATGAATAAAATCATCCAACACTCTAAGTCTACATGATAGGTGATCAGTGTAGAAAACAAGAGGGGAAGCTTTAATTGGGTTCCCGTGTTTTGGAAACCTTAAAGACACCCAATATATTCTCTTTCGGTGTCACAAAAGCATTACATATCCTTAAAAAATACTGAAAAAATTCCTTCTCCTCCTAACACGAATTTATCATCATGTCATAGAATCATTACATGTTCATTACATGTACATGCCCTGAATTTATTCCTTTCTCCCCCCATTGAAAATAAACCCAAAGAATGGTAAATGTTAATTGAATAGCTCAAAACACACCATGGATAGTTTCTCCTCCATTAACCTACATCACATCCACAAACAGATTGAAAGTAGTAAACATAACTGGGGAGAGGAGAATTTCATAACCCCCTTATATACTGAGAGGTCGCTGAACACCGAGGTTTAGTTGATGTTTCTAAAACACAACTGATGACAATGGATTGGTCAGGATATCAGCCACTTGCTCATCAGTTCCAACATGATCCATTTTAATCACACCTTGTTTGACTTTTTCCTTGATAAAGTGATATCACATTTCAATATGTTTTTTATGAGAATGCTGAACAGGATTATTTGTAAGATCAATTTCACTCTTGTTATCACTGTAAATCTCTATTAGTTGCTTCACCTCATCTCCAATATTAGTCAGTTGTTTCTTCATCCAAAGTAATTGAGTGTGCGCCTTTTTAGAGGATATATGTTCATATTCAGCAGTACTAAGAGAAGTACTTTCATGTTTCTTTCTCAAAAATCCAACACATTTCTTACCAATATAGAATGCTCCACCACTGATGGACTTTCTATCCACTACATCTCCAGCCCATTCCACATAATAAAATGCTAATAATTCAATATCCCTTCCTACAGCAAAGTATAACCCATAATTATGAGTACCTTGAATGTACCTCATGATTCATTTTACTGTTATCATATGTTATTCCTTTGGATTACTCTAAAATTAGACCGCTAATAATTTTTCAAAGACAATATTAGGCCGTGTCGCTGTTAGGTATAGTAAACTTCCAATAATTATCCTGTATATGGTGGGATCTATAGAGGTCTCATCCTCATTCTTTCCAAGTTTGGTTCCAATCACAATCGGATTTGACATTTTTTTGGAGTCATGCATATTAAATTTCTTCAGCAGCACTCTTGCATACTTTTCCTGATAAACCAAAGTGTAAGCCTTCTTTTGAATCAATTGTAGCCCCAATAAATATGTGAGCTCCCCAATCATAGACATTTAAAATTCTGATTTTCTTGTAATTGGAAAATTCATTCACTGGTCTGTGTATGTTGCCACCAAATATAATGTCATCAACGTAAACTAGAACCAAGAACTGATATTTTAGATAATTATACAAATAAATATTGTGATCTACTCCTCCTATTTTTAATTCTATCTTCTTGAGATAAGAATCCATCCAGGAATACCATTCTCATGGTTCCTACATCAAACCATAGAGATCATTATTTAGTTTAAAAACCTTTGTTTCATTAGTATCAAGAAAAAAAACCATTGTTTGTTCGATGTAGACTTCTTCTTCAGCATTCAAGACTTTTGTCTTGCATCCATTTGATATACTTTATATCCTCTATGGATTCCCATGGCAAGAAAAAGCTTGATTGACTCCAGTATATCCACTAGAGTAAAGGTTTCATCAACATAAACACCTTTAATCTGTGAATATCCTTTACATACTAGTCATACCTTGTTTTTTATAACACTTACATGCTCATAAAACTTGTTCTTGAAAATCCTTTTTTTACCAATAACATTGTGACCTTTGGGTCTCTTGACTAGATCCTATGTCTTATTCTTATCAATCTGATTTAACTCTTCATTCATGGATTTCACCCATGATTCATTATTTGTAGCCTCTTCAAATGGGGATGGTTGCACCACTAATAAGAATTCATATTGTGCATTATTCCTCATTCTACTTGTTTTTGTGGTTGAACTCTTATCCCCAATTATGTTAGATAAATCATTATCAACTCTTCGATTTCTCCTATGAGGTTTATTCAAATTATCTTTAACCATGGTTTCCTCTTCTGATTCCTCTTTTGAGTCGACATCATGATGTGACTCCTAAGAGTTTTTTACACCATCTTCTACTTATGTATTTCCATTTTTTCTAGGTTCATGTACAACCTCATATTCAATCTTATCAGCATAGGAATTCCCTGAAGAATTTTTATTTTTCTATTCAATGATCTTAACATCATTACTTTCCAAAATCCATACCAAATGCTTATTTAAACACTTGTAGTCTTTGATATTCATTTGGTATCCAAGGAATATTCCTTCATCTTCATTGTCACCATACTTCTCTTGATTTCTTTCTTTATTTCAGATGAAACACTTACTTCCGAAAACATGAAAATATTTCAAAGAGGTATTTCTTCCATGCCACAGCTCGTATGTTGTCTTTGTCTCACCCATATAAAGACCCATTCGATTTTTAATGTGAACTAGAGCTTTAAAATCTTCTTTCCAGTAATAAAGAGAGATACGACTCTCTATCAGCATAGTCTTGTCCATGTTGTTCACCTTTCGATTCTAGCACTCAACTACTCCATTTTACTATGGATTTCTCACAACAGCAACCTCATGTCGTATTTCATGTTTCTATAGGTAATTTTCAAGATCAATAGACGTGTATTCCCCTCCATTTTTAGATCATAGAACTTTGATTGTCCATCCAGTTTTATTCTCAACGATCCAGTGATAAGTTTTCATGCAATCAAGCACTTGTATTTTCCTATGTATGACCATCACATATTCCATTCTACTATAATCATCTATAAAAAGGATAAAGTACCTTTCTCCATGTGTCTATTTAACATTTATTAGTCCACATACATTTATATGAATGAGGTCAATAAGATTAGATTCTCTTTTCTTCTTTGGATGATAGAAACTACAGACCATCTTTCCTCTTATACAAGCACCACATGCCTTTTCTCATCCACGCTTCAGGTTGGGGATATCTATGACTATATTTAGTTTAGATATCTTTTAAATGTCTTGTTGATTGATGTTCCACAATCTACAATGCCACTGGTTATTTTCTTCTTCAACTGTTAGATATTATATGTTCTCTTTATTGTAAACATGATATAAATTTCCATCTTTTCTACAGCCTTTTATGGGAGAATTTATTGTCTTTACCTTTATAGTGCATACCTTTTGATTGAAGGGCACTATAAGTACTAATTCACGGAGTTGACTCACACTGAGGAGATTTTCACGCAAACCTTCCACATAGAGGACTTCAGTTTTCTTGAGCTCTCTATTACCTATCTCAGTACTTTCACTACCTTTAATCTAAAAAGCACCATCATTAAAAAAAATTACTATTACATTGAATCTTTTCTTGTCATTTTTTAAGATGTTAGAATTCGGTATCATGTGGTATGAACATCTGATATCAAGAATCCAAGTGTTTTTGTTCTTTGTAGATTTGAGGGCTACTTCTGCAAGATTGGATTTTTCAATTTTTCTCTTTTCTTTCTATGAGATATTGGATTGAGTGTAGGACTTTGATGGCCTTTAAAATATATCTTTTGTGTACATGGGATCTTCATGTTCATACTCGTCTTCTATAATCAAAAACATGTTTGAGATAGTAACACAATCTGGTTGGTGAGTATTCACCTGTCTCTAATTGTTGTATGAAAATATCTTGTCATTCCTCTGCCTGTAGTGTACAGCTTTTTAGCCAATGTTAGAATAAAAAAACAATATCCATATAAATTATTTCTTCTATAAGATATAGGATATGAATTTTTTCTCCTTTTTTGAACTCCTAGATCTTAACCATTCAGATAGATCCACCCTTCTCCGCAATATGACATGGTGTGACCCAGATATCCACATAACTGACATTTCATGAGCGGAGATATCTTCTCATTTCTATTTATCCTCATGACTTCTTTCATGGGAAAATATTTTGATTTCCTGACATTTTTAGGATCTCAAGAAGAACCATCATTTCTCTTTTTAGGTTGGTTGAGGGGTCTCTTCTTTATCACTTACGATGAATTTTCAACATTATCAACTTTTAGCTTGCCTTTATTCTAGTCCAATTTTATTTTAGCATTTGATGTTTTAGAATCACAACTGATTCCACAGTTTCCCATGCGTGCAGGTCTTTGATCATTCAAAATAATTTCACCACTATTCGAACCACGCTTGGATCTTAATGGTAATTCTACATCTAAGAATCTTCCAAAATGAATTTTCTTCTTTCCCTCCTTTTTGGTTGATTAAAACTCAATTTTACTCTTAAGAGTAACAAATTCTTTCTCAAAACCCTCAATAGTCTTGGACTTCTCTTTCATTATGGACTTAAGTTCATTGATGACATTTTATTTTTCTTAAATTTTAAGACTTAGTTCAACAACGTCATCTGTTCTTTCAAGGATTGAAGACTATACTCTCACTAGTTCTTCTAGTCATTCAATTTCAGCTTCAAGGTCATCAACATATTCAAATGATTCTTCCACCATTTCTTTCCACTTATTTCATCTCTTACATTTATTCTCAATCTTGGAAAATTCATACTTAATTTGAAACTTGGGATCACTGTTATGAGTCATCTGATTATCTCTCTCTTTATCGATCGAAGGTTCTGACTTTTCAATGGTACCCATCATGGAAGCATGGTTTCCAGTTTTAAATTATGGTTCTTCTTCTTCACAGAATTCAATATCATCATCTTCCTATTCATATAAAAAACTCTTCTTCTGTACATTCTTTCAATATTTGAAGTCTTCCTTTTTGAAAAACATTTTTTGAGTCTTCTAAATGTCTTCTGTTTAGCTATCTTCATCATCAAGCTTTCTTTGGAACTGGGAGTCAATGTGCCCAAATCTTCCGCAATAAAAACATTCCATAAGTATATTACCTTTAAATTTAAATTTTCCCTTCTTAATCTTCTTTGCAATGAGATATAGAATATTTTTTTACTCATCATCTTCACTACCGCTATCTTTTGAAATTTTCAGTTATTTCATGTATTTGAATGCCATTTCCTTGATAACATGAGTCGTAGCATCTTCTTATTTGACTCTCATCTCGTATTCCACTAGGTTACTTAGTAGATCATCCAAATATAGTTTAGATAGATCTCTCTCTTCAATGTATGACACCTTTTCATTGTACGTAGGTGAAATTATTATCAATATTTACTTTATGATATCAATGTCTTTGATTTCCTCTCCAAGACCTCTAATTTCTTTCACTACTTCTATAATTTGATTGAATAAGGAATATTCATTCTCATCGGGATGAATCTTCAGATCGTTGAACCTATTATAAATAACTTGGAGTTTTTCCTCTTTCAATTTGTTATCTCCTTTATAATTATTCTCTAGATTTTCCCACATCGATTTTTCTTAGGTGAAACTCATCACCTTCATATAGATATTATTAGAGAGTGTTATAGTGAGACCATTTTTTCCTTTAGAATCAGCATCAAGAAACTTCCTATATGCATCAGTCATAGCAAGTCCTATTGTATTAGTGAGTTGAATCCCTTGAAGAGTATAAAAAATAACATCCATTCGGAGTGATCTTAAATGGGATCTCATCTTGTTCTTCCATATCTAGAAGTTTCCTCCATCAAAGAGGGGTAATCCTATAACATTCATTGAATTATCCATGAAGTCAAAAGAACAAATTTATCTTTTGGAGACCTCCCTCTAATACCACTTGTAGGACCCTAGAACACCCTGATAGGGGAGGGGTGAATTAGGGTGTTGAAATTTTCTTTTAAAGAGACATATCTTGTTCCCACATTGGTAGGAACCTGTTAAACCTGTATGAAGGATATGAAAAAGAAAACAAACAATCACATGAAGGGATATGACACTGTATTTTTACTTGGTTCACCACTAAGGGCTATGTCTAAGGATCATACTCCAAATGTGTGTTGGTCGTACCTAAATCCCCTATCGCTCACTAGTTTTTAGACTACAAGGTTCGGTCATAGTCACTCTATTTCAGGAACACTCCCTTTACAATGGTTCAAGGATAGCTCACTATGTCCCTCAGATCACTTCCATTGACTCCCCTTATCTCACTACCTTGAGAGAAATCTAACTCAGTTTATCGACATGAATGTTTCTTCAATAGATTTGCACTGAATTATTTGTCTTTATTTATCACGAGACTCTACTTGCATCAATGGCCTGAATTGATGCACTTGAAAGCACTAGACCACTAAACCAAATATTCAAAACATGTAATCAGCTTACACTGACAATTATGCGCAACACCTACCATGTGCATGCAAGATCCTAATTTTACGTGAAAGATTTTCCTTGGCATGCAAGATCCACTATTTTCACGCAAGATTTTATTTTTTCATGGAAATATTTTGCACAACTACAACCTTTATGTGAAACATCACCTTTTACATGCAACTTTAAATTTTACGCACAACTTCAAATTTTCCACGCAACTTCAACTTTTCCACAAAACTTAACTTTTCCACACAACATCAACTTTTCCACGCAACTACCTTTTAGAACAATGTTTACATGAATAAGAGCTCATATATTCACTAAGTATTCAACCATTCTGAATGAGGTGGTCACCTATTATTTCTAGGCATCTCTGACCCTTGCATTAAAAACCCACCATGTCGCGCAAAAACTCTCATTCTGTGTGCAATTATTTTCATGCAAAAACCATTTTCCATGTACATCTCCATATTTTTTACACAGCTCATCTCTTTTCCATTTTTTTATTTTTTGATCTCGAAACTTTCCTTGCACACAAGTTTCCAAAACACATACAATCATGTGCTCAAATTCCTTTTCCAAATACATATTTCTCTATTATATGATTTTCTAGCCCAAAAATTTGGAAAACACTAGGAAATGACGCCACCTTCAATAATGTTGTCCTCTTGAACTGTATGATCCCTTTCCTAGAAAATATTCTGAACTTCCAATGAGGATTGACAAAAAACACAATCCATAATCCATTTCTTACATAGAACAGTTGTGGTTCCAACAATTTTCTAGCTAAAGTTATAAATGTTAGAATCATTGTGAAAATAGATAGGTAATTCATCACAATTAATTTTATAGACTATCCATCCTTTTATTTCCTTCTAATCAAGTTACCTTAAAAATTGAAAATATAGAAGAAAATTTGGATCAACTAAATATAAATTTAAAGTATTTATATGCACCTAATTTATAAAATAATAATCGAGTTTATTTATCAAATAACCAATATCACTTTAAACATAAAATTAGAATGATCCAACTACTATCTAGGTTTCATGGATTTTCTAGAGAGAACCATTACTAGTAGTTAAGAGAATTTGGTAATGTATGCAATAATTTCATTCCTATAGGAGTACTAGAAGCTCATAACTATTAAAAGGTTTTTTCCCTTCTCCCTTCAGGGATAAAAAAGGACTGGATGTAAAATATATATCATTGAGAAATTACTACCTATGATAAACTCTAAATGGCCTTCCTCCAAAAGTTCATTCCTACTTTGAGGAGTACCTAAATAAGTAAGGAGATCTATAGGATCAAGAAAGAATGTTTAGAAACTCTATATGAGTTTTGGGAGAGGTTCAAGAGAATAAAAATATCATTCCCTCATCAACCAAATTAAGACCTCCATTTCTTGATGTTCTTTTACCAAGGACTGTTGGATAATGATAGGAACCTTTTAGATTCTTCCTCTATAAAAGAATTGATAGGAAACTCACCAGTTAAATTCAGAGAACTAATAAAGAGGAACTCACAAAAATCCCAAAAATTAGGTGCAAGATCCACTGCTAAAGGAGTATATGAGGTCATGATTTCCCAATCTCCTTTAATAAAACTAAATTTGAAATACTAACCTCTCAGTGATACATTTAGAAATTAAAAAATAAGAAGAATTACCATATACACCACCTAAAATCTACCATCTTTTACACTCTTAGGAGAATTTCACAAATGGTTGTACTCAAGTAAAAGAGACTAAAAATTGTGAATCAGTGTACCAAATATAATACCAACAACCAAAAAACAATAAAGGATTCAAGGATTAATCACAGATTTAATATGAATCAAGAAAACTATATCCAATAATTCCACCCTTCTAAAATAAACTTAAATAGTCTTATTAGCCACCAGTATTCTAGAGAAAGAGTTCCCAACCCTCTATAAGCTACCAACTAGGAAAGAATCAATAACCCTCAACAAAGAACATAATCAGACATATTTTTTATTCTCAAAGTAACCAAAAGTTGTGCCTTACCACTCATGTTTTAGAGTTGAACTATCTGAAAGGTCTGTTTGGATAGATCATTTCCACTTTGAATAACTTATTAAATCAAGTCTCTTGTAAGATTAATACCAAATTAATCTCTAAAACTAAGGGTAATATAAGTTTTATTTGTTTAATAAGTGGTAGGGAGGTAAATATCCTTAAAAACTCACCAATAAAATCTAAATTAAGAAGTGGAAAGCTTATAGAACATAAAGAATCATCCATTATTGAACAAGAAGTGGAGTTATTTTTAAAGATAAAACCTATGAATAGGGATAATGGAAAAAATTCAAGATTAAAGAGGTACCTCAACCCCAACCTCTCTTCCCTTCAAGTATAACCCCACCTAAGATGACCAATGAAGAATCCATACAATAAGAGATGTTGGAAACATTCAAGAAAGTGAAAGTCAACATTCTTGTGTTAGATTCCATCCAAAAAATCCCAAGGTATTAAAAATATCTCAAGGAAATGTGTACTAAGAAGATAAAAATATAAGTAAATGAAAATGTGAGTTTAGGTAAAGTAATCTAGTCTAATATTCCCACATCTACCTAGGAAATTCTAATCCCTTGGTACATTCACTATCCACTACACAATAGAATATATTAATTTAAAAAAAATCATTGTGTGACATGGGAACTTCAATTAATGTCAGGCCTTAATCATTTTATTCTTCCCTATAGGTAGGATAACTCAAACTAACTAGATTTTTTGTTTAATTAGCTAACTAAACCATTTTTACCTAGTAGTGGTTTTAAAATATGCACTGATAGGAGTGAAAGGATTATTGTTTCCAACATATTTTTATATCTGGAACTTGAAGGAAGAAATAGGTGCAGTCCAACTCGGTCAGACCGACCCGGCTTGGCCCGCACTGGGTGGCCCGACCCGCACTGGTCGGCCCACGGTGCGATGAGATGGCCATAGGGCGGTGGGGCACTGTGGTGCTATGGGGAGACCATGGACTGATGGGTTGGTTGCAGTCCGGTGGTTTTCCATGGCTGGCCAGATGGCCAGCCGTCCTCTCCACGTGGCGCAGTCGTGTGTCGCGCCTTCACCGATGGCCGGCTTGGTCGGTCGTCCTTCCTTCACCGTTGTGACACAAGCCATGGTTCGCTTCCTTCGGGCGGTGCGGTCGCACCCTCTCCTTTGTTGTTAATAACACAACAAATAATCACAATAATTACAGAGAGGTCGGGACATGTTCGTTTGGGCCGCACGCTCTACAATAGAGTGGTAACAAGCGGTTATGATTCCTTCTTCAATTACAAAGAGTAGTCAAGAATGGGAAAGGTGAGAATTAAAAACAATAATCCCTACATCATTCATTCATTGATGTTGGCACAAGGAAGAAGTCGAAGATATCAATGTTCGTCGCGCCCGCAACACGCCTCTGATCCCAGGCTCGTTCGTCGAATAATTGCTCTTTGATTGAGGTGGTTTTTTGTTAGAGAACTTTCTTCATTGGGAGGTGTTCTTCATTGTAGAATCATAATCCTCCAAAATATCTCCCCTTCTCCTTTTCCCACCAAAAGAATGAGGTGACAATATAATTTAACTTAAGAAGATTAATTATGTTGGCATAAATAAAATTGCTGACACATTTCATTAAATGTTAGTAGGATCCAACAATTTAAGGGGGAGTTGGCATAATTAAATAATTTGAGGAAGTTCTAGAGTTACATCTGAGGTCCTGATATATCTTCACCACTCCTAGATGTACCGATAGACGAGACTTGTGGAACTCCCTCAACACTTCCTCCTGAAGCGACAATGGTACCATGGTACATCCTCTGAAAAGGATGACATGCTCCCCACCTTCAAAAAATCCATCAGATGCCTGTCCTGTGGATATCTGAGCAGGCCAAGCCTTGCAGTCAGTTTCCCCACGTTATGCCTCCTTGAATCGCTGAAGAAGTGGGGGAATGACTATAAGAGACTGAAGGAAACTGCTCCATCTTGATCTACAAAGGATATCTGCAAAGCGGCTAGCTGCTCCATCACCTCGCCTGGAAGATGTATAGCAGATCTCCTACTGAGTTCATCTGCTACAGCATTCCCCTTCCTAAGAGTATAGAATATATTGAAGTTATAGTCCTGGAGGAACACAAGACAACATCGATGTCTCGGGTTTAGGTCCTTCTGTGAGAAGATATAACTGAGACTCTTGTGATCCAGGTAGACTATAAAATGCTTTCCCATCAAGTAATGTCACCACACCTTCAAGGCTAAGACCACTGCTGCTAACTCTAGGTCATGGGTAGCGTAGTTCTGCTCATGTTGTCTCAGCTGTCGAGAATCCTATGTGATCACTACTCTCTCCTACATCAAGACACATCTGAATCCGGTCCCTGATGTGTCGCAGTGGACAACGTACCCTACGCCCTCCTCCAGAAGCCTCAAGATAGGGGCACTAGTCATCCTCTGCCTCAACTCCTAAAAACTCTGCTATCATCTCTCCGACCACATGAAGGGTTTCTCCTTCTTCTTCAATGTTGAAAAAGGTGCTGCAACTCTGGAGAAATCTGGCACAAACCTCAGGTAGTATCCATCCAAACCCAGAAATCTTTGTACCTATGTCACACTCATGGGAGGCTCCCAAGCAAGTACCGCCTCAATCTTCACTAGATCCATTACAACATCAGCCTCCGATATGACATGTCCTAGAAAGTGAACCTCTCGGATCCATAACTGGCACTTAGAGAGCTTACCATAAAGCTGGTGATCTTGGAGTGTGTCTAGTACTACCTGCAAATGATAGGCATGCTCCTCCTTAGTAGCTGAGTAAATAAGAATGTCATCAATGAAGGCCACCATAAATCAATCAAGATATGGTTGAAATATCTTGTTCATGAGTCCCATGAAGACTACTGGATCATTGGTTATGCCGAATGGCATGACCAAAAACTCATAATGGTTGTACCAACATCTGAAAGTCGACTTCTCCACATCCCCATCTCATACTCTATGCTGGTGATAGCCTGATCTGAGATCTATCTTCAAGAACCACCATGCTCCCTTCAGCTGATCAAAGAGGTCTTCATTCCTCGGGAGTGGGTACTTGTTCTTTACAGTCACTTGGTTCAGGCATCGATATTCAACATAAAGCCTCAAGCTCCCATATGCCTTCTTGGTGAACAAAATCGAGGCTGCCCAAGGACAAACACTAGGTCAGATGAACCCCTTCCCTTACAAGTCCTCTAGCTATACTCGCAGTTCGCGAAGCTCCGCAGGAGCCATTTGATATGCTGGAGTAGATATAGATGTCGTCACAGGGTACAAGTCAAAGTAAAATTTCACCTCTCTGTGAGGAGGTATACAAGGAACATCATTAGGGAAGACATCTATGTATTGGTCAACCCCTACAAGATAACTTGGACTCTCCACATCAACCGCACCAAGGATAAGGCTAGCCAACAGATGAGTGATCAGTTGCACTCTCCTCCAAGTAAGTCCATCATGTGTTGCAAAGGCTCCCTTCTCACCGATGAAGGTAAAACTGGTCTCATCTATGAGGACACACCACACTTTGTGCCTAATACAGTCAATCTGAGCATGGATGTAGATAACCATTCCATACCCAAGATGACGTCGTAAGGCCTCGACACCACTAATAAGAGATCCCAGTCGAAGCTCTCACCTCCTAGATTAAGCTCACACTACCGGAACCAGTTTGTAATCATCAAATCTGCTCCTGTAGGAGTCTCTAGCCATAAGGATCGAGCCAACAATTCCGTAGGAATCTCTAAGCTCCGAATGCGGGCAGTGGAAATAAAAGAATGACTGAAACCTGTGTCTATAATTACTTCATATAAGGTTGAGTAGACACAGATCATACCTCATATCATCTCCAGAGTGTGATGGTCATCGGCCTCAGCTTCCTAGAGCTGATCATGCCCTTGTCCACCAACTCCCTGTGGTTGGGGTGGACCACCTGGTGGTTGTGGCGGTAACATCTCGAATCGTCTCCCACCATCAGCTACACGGCCATCTCCTCTGCCACGTCTGCCTTCACCATTCGGACCTCCTCGGTCGAAACTATTTCTCTGCCTAGGAGGTCCCTCAACCGTCTCCTAATCATCTGTATGGCTGGTCGGATAGTCACGAGAAATTTGAACCTACCCACTGCATGTGAAACACTACATGTTCCTCACATGACTGGCTCGGTCTTTAGAACCCCGCATAACCGATCCTGAATCATGTGGTCGTCCACCTATATGATTGATCCTCTAGGAAATCTGTGACATCGGTCTTCTACCAGCTTCAGAACACTCCGCTATGTGATGACTGGTGGTGGGTCTCACTGTCGGTGACTGCTCAGCAAGAAAACTCTCCAGTAAGAGGGCTCGCTCTAACACCCCCGCCTACGTCGGGATGCTGAGTGAGATAATTAAAGCCCTGATCTCCAGCCTGAGTACCTACTCGAAGGTCTGGGCCCTGAAGAATGGTCCATGTACCATATTAGTGGAGTAGCATGAGAGGTTGGTGAACCTCGTTGAGTACTGAGCCACAGTCATGTTGTCATGCTGCAGATGAATAAGCTCCTGAATGTGCACTGCGTGAAGAGTCACTGGGAAAAACTCTGCTCGAAACAGGATCTCAAAGTCTACCCATAAGAGTGTCTCCTCATCGTGAACCTAGAGAATTAAGATCCACCATATTACAATTGATTCTTGTAGTATATTGGCGGAAAGGATCACCATGATATCAACTGGTGTCCCTACCAATCGAAAAAACCCTCACCATGGCCTCCAGCCAATCCTCAGTTGCCTGTGGGTCCGTCTCTCCCCTGAACCTGGTTGGCCTCTGGCACTGGAACTTGTGAAACGTGCTCAAGCGGCGTCCACCCTCTTCTACTAGGGCTGGTGGAATCGGTGGCCCAATGGGTAATGGTACTGTTGGTGCCTCCGCTGGTGCCTCTACAGGAAGAGGGCCCTACACCGAGGCCTCATCGCTCGGTGGGCTATCAGTGCGTACTATATCCAGAACCCTAGATGTCTATCTGCGTAGAGGCATCCTGAAAATAAACAGGTGTTCCGTGGTCAATAAGTTATACCTGGTGAGATGACACAAAAATATCACCAAGAAAACTCTTGAAAACATACACGCAATTAGTGTTTTCGTGCACTGAGTAAGAAATCAGAAGTCAAGGACCTAGTGTATGGATACATCGGTCGCGCACCAACACTGGATTCCCTAAACTGATAACCACACTCACTACACGTAACACTATTTCCATTAAAATGATCAGAGTACAATGTTCTACGGTAGAACCGACTCCTCTGATACCAATTTGTCACGACCCTTCCCCCAGGGCCCATGCCATGACTACCCCAAGCCCACCTTCTATAGGCAAGGGGCTGGAGACTAGCACCGAAAGGTGTATTCCCTCAAATCGAGAAGGCATTGCCTTTATATCCTATAAACACATGCAAATAAGCACACATCAAGATACGAATAGAAGTAAACTATATAGAAAAAAAAGTGCTGAAAGTAAGAGGGGCCAAAATACAAGCCCAATAGTAAATGTACAAGTAAAAGTGAATACAATACAACTGAAAAAAGAGAAATATAGCTACTGTGTCGTCCTCCGAGGTTCCTACCTTGATGTTAGGTATAGATCACCTCTTCAGCACTCCACATCTTCCCGTCTCCTCTATGTACCGACATGTCGTATGGTCCACCTTCGGGCACCGACCAGTCTTGGTACCCTCAGCCTCGATCAGCGTTGTCCTTAGTCTGCACCAAACACAACAAGGCGCGGGCATAGACCATGCAGGGGTGATTATAACGATACTCAATAGGGACCCCGACACCCTCAAGGTCTGACAAAATCCACAAAGGATAAACCACAAAGTATGAAATCAATTGACAACCCTACTTAATTATATTCCCATACATATACCTAAGTTATCAAGTATACCCATCTCAATCATGAGGAAACACAGGTTCCAACCCAAAAGCCCAAAGCTCAACTATTCCACAAATGAAGGAATGCCACAAAGTTCAGTACCGTATAGGTACGCCACACATAAAAATACCACCAAGGTACTACCATGAAGGAAAGTACCACATAGGTATGAACTCACTCACACCAGGTATAACTTAGGTACAATAGTAGAGATAATTAGATGTGAATACTAAATCATCTCACTCTATTAAGAGGCAGACCCACAAATGATCCTAAATCATCATCAGACTCACAGAGGATCATAGTACATCGTTAGACCCACACAGGATCCTAATACCTCTTTATACCCACATAGGATCCTAATACATTGTCAGACCCACACAAGATCCTAGTACATCATAAGTACGTCATCAGACCCACACAGGATCCTAGTACATCCTCAGTACATCATCAGACCCACACAGGATCCTAGTACATCGTCAGTACATCGTCAAACCCACATAGGATCCTAATACATCGTCAGTACGTCATCAAACCCACACAATATCCTAGTACATCTTCAGTACGTCGTCAGACCCACATAGGATCCTAGTACATCGTCAGTACGTCGTCAGACCCACACATAATCCTAGTACATCGTCAGTACATAGTCAGACCCACACAAGATCCTATTACATATTCAGTACATCGTCAAACCCACACAGTATCCTAGTACATCGTCAGTACGTCATCATACCCACACAAGATCCTAGTACATCGTCACAGCCAACTATAGGGATCATGTACTAAGCTCGCTTGTCTCTGGGAGGGTTTTCTCTTCAATACACTGTTTGATACTCCAACTACCACTAAGTCCCATGAATAAGTATCCCAAAGGATATCCATGTATTAGGGGTCTCAATGAAACAGACGGTGCATCAATCAGACGACCGGTCTGTAAGTTATTAGTCTTTTAGTCCCGAGGGCCCGGTTGGATTCGTGCTCGATCCAAACTGACCATACCCCAACTCTATCCAAATCTCAATTGGGTATACCAAAAGTTCCATTTCACTCCAAGGTTTCCAGCACCACAGACGGTTCTTCAAACGGATGCCTGGTGCCAAAGTTATGGCCAAAAGTGTGGAATGGGTCGTAACTGGTCCGGGTCTGGTCTGCCCTAGTCAGACTGACCCGACCCGACCCATCCTTGGCTGACCCGGTTCAGTTCGGCTAGGCCCGCGGTGTGGAAGGGCGCCGCAGAGCGGCAGGGGGCCGCGGTGCTGCGGGGGGGCCGCGGAGCGGTGGGGTGGCCGCGGTGTGGCGGGGCGGACGCGGGGCGGCGGGGCGGCCGTGGTGCGGTGGTCCATCACGACTGATCGGATGGCCATCCATCCTCTCTGCGTGGCATGGTCGCGCACCATGCCTTCGCCAGCAGCCAGCTCGACCGGATTTCCTTTCTTCACCGTTGCGGCACAAGCCGTGGTTCTCTTCCATTGGGCGGTGCAGTCGTGTCATCTCCTTCATCGCGAAGAACACAACAAAGAATCACAAGATTTGCAGAGAGGTTGATCCATATTCATTTGTCCTACACTCTCTGTGTTAGAGTGGTAGCAAGCGACTATGATTCCTTCTTGAATTACGAAGAGTCTTCAAGAACGGGAAAGGGTAAAATCAAAACAACAATCCCAACCTCGTTCGTTTGTTGGTGTTGGTGCGAGGAAGAAGTCAAAGATGTTGACATTCGTCGCGCCCACCACACACCTCTGATCCAGGGCTCATTCGTCAAATAATCGATCCTCGATGGAGGTGGTTCTTTGTTGGATAACTTTCTTCGTTGAGAGGTGTTCTTCGTTGGAGAATCGTAATCCTCTAAAAGCTCCCCCCTTCTCCTTTTCCCACCAAAAGAATGAGATTTCAATATAATTTAACTTAAGAAGATTAATTATGTTGGCACAAATAAAGTTTCTGACACATTTCATTAAATGTTAATAGGCTCTAACAATTTAATGGGGAGTTGGCATAATTAAATAATGGGAGGAAGTTCAAGATTTACCTCTCATTAAAGGGGTTCGGGTGGTCCCCACCTTTGAATTCAAAATAGAGGTTTTATTTTGGGTGGTCCTCACCTCCATAACTCATGTAGAGCGGTTTTAATTGAAATTAAATAAACTTTTATTTTATTTTATTTTCATTTCCTTGAGAAACCCAAAATCTATCATTCACCCTCAACCTACTGCGGTCGAGGTGAAGGTCTCCTTAAGCAAATACCGGTACTGTGAGTTCAACAGATTATGTTTGAAAATGAACTATATCTAGAATCATATCTATATCTTGAATATTTTGAGGAGATATATGGGGTATAAATTGATTATATACTTAAATATTTTATTGATCTGTATTCATTTCATATAAAAGTTATAGGCTTGAGAAAATATTAGATGAAACCATCACTAGAACACAAACCTGAATTGGAACTTAAGTTACTACCCTCTAGATATAAATATTATTTTCTAAAATAAAATGGAAAACTACTTATAATAACCTCAAAAAAATTGGAACCTAATCAATAGAACCATTTATTTAACATCTTAAAAAAATAAAAGTCCATTGTCTAGTCACCATAAGACATTCCTAGGATTGGTCCCACTATTTTTATGCATCATAATATCTTATAAAATGAGTCAAAACCAATGAGACAGCCCCAAAGAAGGCTCAACCCAACCCTTATGGAAGTTGTGAAAAATAAAATTGAAATTTTTCTAGGATCTAAATTCATATACCTTATTTTAGAATATCAGTGGGTCAGTCTCATTCATATTGTTCAAAAAAATAATGGATTCACTATTTTAAAAATGGTTATAATGAGATAGTTCCCCCTAGGATTCAAAATAGTTGTAGGATCTTCATTTATTATAGGAAATTGAACTATATTACATGAAAATAAAACTTTTCCATTAATTTTTATAGATCAAATTTTATAAATACTAGCTATTAAGGGTCATTATTATTTTCTTTTTGTATTTTATGGTTATTTTAAGGTCCTCATAGCACCATAAAACCAAAAAAACTACATTCACATGTCCCTTAAGTACATTTGAATATTAAAGGATGACTTATGGGTTATAAAATTATCTAGGTACTTTTAAATATTTCATGTTAATAATATTTTCATAGCTAATCGAATTCTTTTTGGGGTAATTTCTTAATGGTTTTATTTTTTTATGGGATATATTTTAAAATATTTCTTGAATATATAGAAAAAGTTTTAAAGTAATGCATAGAAAATGTCTTGGTTTTAAACTTTGAGATATTTCATTTCATGGTAGAAAAAGTTAATGTTTTTGTACAAAACATTTAAAAGGAAGTAATTTAAGTGTATAAGGACAAGGTTAAAATTATTTCCACATTTCATAAACCCACCATAATAAATAATTTTAGATAATGTATAGGACACGATAAATTTTACAAAAGATTTATTAAATAATTTAGAAAAATTTCTTTTCCATTTACTAACCTACAAAAGAAGGATATTGATTTTTTGTTTACTAAATCATATAGAACATCTTTCAACAAGATCAAAGAAATCATAACCACAACCCATGTAATCTTTCCACAAACTTGGGAAGAACCTTTAAAATTGATGTGTGATGCCTCTAATCAAGCAGTGGGAGAAATGATTTAACAGAAGCTCAATGGGAATTCACATGTGATATAATATGCTTCATAAAATTTTTACACAACCCAAATAAGAAATACTATAGAATAAAAATAGTTTTTGGGTATTTTTGTACCTTTCAATAAATTTTATCCATATTTACTATGAATTAAAGTAACAATCTATTCTAATCATGAAGATCTTAGATATTTGATAAAGAAGGATGATGAAAATCCAAGATTGGTGAGGTGGATGCTAATTTTATAAGAGTTCAACTTGGAAATAAAATATGAGAAGGTCTATGAGAACCTAGTTGCAAAATATATGAGTATATTTTTCATATTTTTGAAGTAAAAACTCCAAAAAAAATATGCATGAATGATTCCCTCCTAGGTGAGTAGCTGTATTAAACAATAAAGTACCCTAGTTTGCTGACATGGTGAAAATTTTAGTCATAATAAATGAAAATACTTTATTTTCTAAACATAAAACTCTTAATATGAAATATGAGTCTAAAAAATATGTTTGGGAGGATCCTTATCTATGTAAAATTTTCAGTGATCAATTAATTAAAAGGTGTATACCTAAGGTGGAGGTAAATTTTGGGCTTACATTTTTTCATTCCCTTTCATGTGGAGTCCATTTATAACCTTATATAATGGATAAAAAGGTGTTGGAAGCTATCTTATTTTGACCAAAAAATTAAAGCTCATATAATTTTTTCAAAGCATGTAAAAAAATATCAATTTACTTGAGGAATTTCTAAAATATTGGAAATTCCCCCAACAACCTTTGATTTTATGTGAAGTATTTGATGTATGAGGATTATATTTCAAAGACCTTTTTCCTATTTCTTTTGGATTTTCATATATTCTATTAGTAGTAAACTATGTTACTATGTGGATTAAAGCCCAATAATCTAGAACTAATGATTCAAAAAAAATATTGAATTTCTAATATCACACATATTTTCTTGTCTTGGAATATCTTGAGTGATAATTAGTTATATAGGAACACTTTTTTGTAATAAGATCATGGAATCCCTTCTGAGGAAATATGGATTATACCATAAAACCTCTACATCCTACCACCCCCAAATAAATGGGTAAGTCAAGGTTTCAAATAGTGAAATAAATATAATTATAGAGAGTATAGTGTATCCCAACCAAAATACCTAGATAAATAAGTTATAGGATGAACTTTGTGCCAATATAACTACATTAAAAACTCTGCTAGGTATGTCCCCTTATATAATTGTTTATGGGAAATGTTTCACATAACTATTAATCTATAACACAAAGTCTATTAGGATGTGAATAAATTTAAACTCAAATTTAGTAAGGATATAAAATAAATAAATCTTCAAATGATGAAAATAAAGGAGTTGAGAAAATAATCTTACAATAACTCCCTGTTATGTAAGGATATGTACTAATATTTCCATGACATATTCATTTAAAAATATACTTCCAAGTTAGAGACAAAGTGCTATTGTTTTCCTCCAGAATAAAACTCATGTCTGGTAAGCTTCATTACAAATGAAATAGACCCTTTACAGTGACTAATACATTTCCATTTAGTTTATTTTAGATAAAGGAAATGAATTTCAATATCCATTTAAATTGAAAAAATAGAAATCGAATCAGTTTCATTAAGACTTTTAGAAGGAACTAATGGAGGATTCCAAACTCCTCCCAATTTAATATGAATAAAAAGCCATCATTTTTTCTCCTTCCTTACTACTAGTATAAACACTTAAATTAAGTTTTCTATGAATCATTAATAATTCCATGTGGAAATAAATTAGAATTGTTGTTAAAGATATGTGTGGGGGATAATATATAGTATTTAGGGTGTAAATAAGTTATTTTTTTCTTTTATTTTTGTGTTTTTGTGGTGGAAAATAAAATAAAAATTTCAATCTATTTAAAAAAAATTCACCTACCCTATACTAAAAGGAATAAATAACAAAGTTATGGTGGGAACCATTGAACCTTTTTCCTTAAAACTATTGAAAGTATTTTTTTTAGAAAATAATATAATGGAATCAAAATAATAGTAATAGGAATCTATAATTTTTAACTTAAACTTAGGTTTACTTAATATTGTGATTTATTAACACCTTAGTGGGCCTCACTAAATGAAATTTGGATAGCTCATATGAATTTAAGTAAAATAAGAAGATATGAACTAATCTATAAGTATTCCTAAGTTAGTAAATAAAAAGTGTGAGTAAGTTTTACATTAAATAAGAGTTATAGGGACCATAGAACTGGTATCCCAAGAATTTATTTTATGCATTAACTATTACAATTAGTCTTTATGGATACCTACTATATTAGAATAGTTTATTTCTAGGTTTAGTTTCACTCATCTAAAAATGTAATAACCCAGTTTTTCACTCAGGTATGGATCCTTCAATTTTTGGTCTAAATCTTTTCTTTGGACCTAATATGGATTCCTAATGAGTTAGTAACGGTTCCAAGGGTGTATGGGGTTTGTTCGGAGTTAGGAACCCAGATACGTCCACATATACGTAAGACACCATCTCTGTCCATAGACTAATTTAGAGGTGGCTTATCTCCTGATATACTCTCATGGAGAACTAAACCTTTAGGATCTGAAAACTACCTGCTCTTCAACTTATCAAGGAGGGAAGAGATAACTATTAAGGCTGAGAGATAATACTGCTTGTGACTGTCATGAAACTCCAGATGACGTTCAAAAAAGAGGGTCATTAACTTCTATTCATCACTGGATTCATGTACGGACTGCATTTGAGTTTTCCAACTCAGTGCATCTGTAACTACATTTCCTTTTCCTGGTGTATAGGCAAGCTCAAAATCAAGGTATTATAGATATTCGACCCATATTCACTGTCATAGGTTTAATTCATGCTGATAAAAGATATACTTGAGGCTCTTGTGATCTTTATACACAAAAAATCACTCACCTAAGAGATAATGTCTCCAGCAACGTAAGGCATGGACAATTTCTTCTAGCTTGAGGCCATGCATCAGGGAATTTCTCTCATGTGGCCTCAACTGCTAAGATCTATATGCAATGAATTTGTCTTCATACATCAACATTTCTCCTAGGACAATGTCTGATTCATCTTAGAACATGATATAACCTTTAACTGGTTCTGGAAGAATTAAAATTGGTGCTGATACAAGCCTCCCTTTCAGCTCCTGAAAGGATTTATCACATGCCTCTAGCCATGTGAACTTTAAATCATTCTTTGTAAGACTGGAAATAGGTGTT
This sequence comes from Viscum album, assembly GCA_963277665.1. Classification (NCBI taxonomy): domain Eukaryota; kingdom Viridiplantae; phylum Streptophyta; class Magnoliopsida; order Santalales; family Viscaceae; genus Viscum; species Viscum album. Next base: position 808,394,107 of record OY728122.1, on the reverse strand, counting down.
TCAAGACAAGAAAAGTCTTGTATAAAATGCATGTAATATCCAGAAATTCATAAGAAGCTTCTGATATAAAACAAGTTCTTAGGATGCTCCCAGGAGACTACAACACTAACCTTTTTAGGGTCAACAGATACTCCTGATTCTAAAATAATATGGCCCAATAAATGGACCTTGTTGATCGAGAAGTCACATTTAGAAATTTTTTCATAAAGATGATGCTCTCTCAGTACAATCAGAATGATCTCAAGATGTTTGGCATGGTCTTTATTAGTGTATGAATACACTAAGATGTCATCCACAAAGACCATGAAAAAAGAGTCCAACTAGGGATGGAAAACCCAATTCATTGAAGCCATGAAAATGGAAGGTGTGTTTTTAAGACCTAATGGCATAACAAGATACTCATATAGATCATACCTGCTACAGAAAGTTGTATGAGGTATGTCTAATGGTCTGACTCGCACCTGATGATATCCCGATCTCAGGTCGATCTTAGAGAACACATTTTATCCTCAGATTTGTTCAAAGAGATCATCTATTAAAGGAAGGGGATACCGGTTCTTGACTGTAAGCTAGTTAAACCTTCTGTAATCCACGCATAAATAGAGAGTTTCATCTGCCTTGTTAGTGAAAAGTACGGGTGAACCCCAAGAGGATGTATTGGGCCGTATAAAGCCTTTGTCCTATAAGTCCTCTATCTTTCACTTGAGCTCTTAAATATCTGTAAGTTACATCCTATATGGAGGAATGGACACTGGAACTGCTCCTATAACAAGCTCTATTACAAAATCTACCTCTCTCTTAGGAGGTAATCTAGAAAATTCATCAGGAAAGACTTCCTTGAAATGATAAACTACTAGAGGAAAATTAGTTTGAATCAATCCCAAATCCTCCATGAAAATATTTAAAAATTGGACGTTCACTTCACCTAGCCCATGATTCTTTGGTCCAGATCTCCCAACCTGGACATCGTACTCACCTTTCAAAAGATAATTGTTACCTTCTGGTGATTCAAAAGAAACCCTTCATCAATAACAATCTACAAAGGTGTGATAGTGGACCAACCAGTCCATCCTAAGAATGAAATTGAATCCCTACATCTTGAGAAAAAAGATATTCCACAAGGGTAACTACCTACCTCAAGGGTGTAGTCCCTAAACTGGCGTATGCACTCTTCCTATATTCCCAATGGTGTATTGAGGGTTATTATACCATAGTGATATTGTATCTCTAGTCTAAGACTTTCCATGATATATATAGAAATAAAATAGTTTGAATGAACTATATCAAATAAAGCAGAGACAATAGTAGAGGCTACTAGAATAGTAACTTGTATTGTAGATGGTCATGTGGCCTGATCCTCGGGTATCTACTGTAAGGAATGCAATTGACCTGATCCACATCCCTATGCAAAAGATAGACTACCATGACCATGAATGCTCTAATAGCACTATTGTTTAATAGGGATTGAACTACCATGGACACAACCTCCCCCTCAGCCAAACCTGTTAGTGCTACTCCAACTCCACGCCTGATGTGGTGAAAAAGAACTTACTCCTAAAGGTGGAGCTTAAGCTGATCCTTTTCCACTCAAAGCTAGTGGGAAGGTCCTTTAAAATTGTTGAAGATGGCCAATATGACCACAAGCCCGGCACTCCATAGGGTATCTATCATACTAGGTCTTCTTATTCCCTAGTTTTCCACATTGATGAAACACTATATAGCTATCAAACAGGATACTCTGGCTGCTACTTACCTAATAAAAATCCTCAAGGGAACTTTTCCTGCCACCGGAAGAACTATTGGACTGATGCATCACTGATCCATTAAACTCGATACTCACTCTATCCCTTAAGTTATGCTCGATGATAACCTCTTAAAAAACTATTGAAGAGAAGTTAGGAAGGTGAAATACATTCACCTGATATCAGATGGCATAATGTAGCTCATCCTCAAATCGTCTAGCATGTGAAATCTCATCATCGGCTAGAAGCAGTGAAAAGAGATAAAAATTAGTGAAATGCGCTGAATATTCCATAACTAAAACAGAACCCTACTCAAGGTGCATGAACTCTCTAGCTCTATCATCTCTCAGTGACTAAGGAAAAAATGATCACAGAAGGAAGTCTGGAAGTCAACCCATAACATGACCTGATGACGTCTGGCCCGGGTAACGACATCCCACCAACGCTTGGCCAAATCCCGAAGCATGTATATAGAATGCTTAATTCTACATTTTGGAGGTGTTTCCAAATGATAAAATATAGATAGCATGGCCTCTAACTTAGACTCAGTAGCTTGAGATCCTCCATCTCTTGAAAAAGTAGGAGGATGCTGCTGCTGGAACTCGCAGGTCAGATTAGCTATCGTAGGTGAAACCCATGGAGCACCTTACATAGACTACATCAGATATAGGAAACTATCACGGAATTGGGAATCAGTTCCTAGATTAGGTACAGTAGTTGGTGCCTCAAGTGACACTCCTGGAAGTAATACTGGCGGCTTAGGACCCAGCATGTATAGAGCATGGTCGTCACGACCCTCCTGGAGAATGACATGAGGATGTCGTGGTGGCCTTGGTCTACAAATGCCAAGAATACACCTTAGATAAATATTATAAGAAAGGAGATAACATCACTTGTAGAAAATAATCATAAAAAAACTCACTACCCATAGCATACTACCCAAACTACCCACTTAAAAGACCAGGTATCGGTAAGTGCTCGAGTATAAGTTTTATTTCATTTTGCAGTTAATTATTAGGTTCACTCCTTTACCATTCATAAACATGACAAGGCAGGATAAGGATGTGAAACCAATTTATTTTTGATTTCAGGATACAATTTATAATGGATATTCATTTCTGATGAATTAGTTCTCATACACTTATCACAATAAACGACACCCATTTACTTATAGAATAATGGATTGACTCGGTAAATTACTCATCCCAACCCATGAGGGCCTATACACCTCAGGAATTGAGACAGGAGATCACTCAATCAAAGTCAAAGTAGTACAAGTACAAGAAACTATCACAGCATCACTCAGCAATTACAGGCATATCAAGCAATGAAAAGTAGTGAAATACACCTGTATGGCATGGAAATATGCATGACATGTGAATTCTAGGTGCCTATAAAGATGCATGTTACAATGTGCCTTGACCTCATATCATCGATCTAAGGATGAAATAAATTCTCAAACAGAGTAATAATCAACAACACCACATGGCATGTGCATCACCCAATGGTGAAATAATATCAACTATAATGGGATAAAGTAAAATAACAATTGAATTTTGGGTAACTTGTATTTTACCCTGAACATGGGTTCATGACGCCCAACTATGACTTATGACCAAGTCCCAAGAATTCCTATTCTCCAATCTATTTTCTCTAAATAGTAAAATAGGAAAAGAAACCACCTCTGATACCACTTTTTGATGTCCCGGATCTGGATACCACTTAATGGGTTCCCCAAGCCCGGTGGTCCACTTGGCCTCAAGTGCATCTAATCAAACGACAAAGGCTGCCGTCTAATAGTGAGGGCCTAGGGTGTGTACATGGGAATAATATGCCCTCATTAGCGGAGTGTAGCACATCAGAAGGAATATAAATGAATAGTGAATAGAGAAAGAAATATAAGTGATACAAATAAACAACAGAATCAAACTGATGCAATAGATAAATGAGACTAATAATAACTGTATCAACTTGAACAATGATGGTCTAATTTTATGTTACTAGAATACTAGAAAACATGGATACAAGATAGAATGCATAACATGTTCCCCAAATTAAAGGAAAACAAATACTACTCCAAGCATCTCGAGATCCAACTCGGTCATCTACTAACAATCTCTATTCTATCAGCACGCAATCAAGTATTGGAAGTTGTATGCTTCCTTTTTTCAATACCTACAACCATATAATATACTCCAGGCACTGTTTGATACCCGAAGTATATTACATGGTTGCAGGTATTGACAAATGGAATCATACAGCTTCCAATACTTGATTGTGTGATGATAGGATAGAGCTTGTTAGAAAATGACTGAGTTGGATCTTGGGATGCTTGGAGTAGTTTTTGTTTCCTTTAATTTTTGGAATATGTTATGCAGGCTATCTTGTATCCATGTTTTCTAGTTTTATAGTATCATGACATTACATCATCATTTTTCCAGTTGATACAATTATTATTAGTCTCATTTATTTATTGCATTAGTTTTCTTCCATTGTTTATTTTTATCACTTATATTGATTCCGCTATTCACTATTCCTTTATATTCATTTTGCAGTGTTACACTCCACTAATGAGCAAATATTATTCCCACATACACACCCTAGGATCTTGTTTCTAGTCAAGAGCCTATGGTATTTGGGTAGATGGTCTTGAGGCCATGTGGCCCACTGGGCTCAGGGCACCCGTTAAGTGGCATCCAGGTCCGGGACGTCACAAAAACGTTCTTTGCACAAGCATGGATTGTGAAAATATAATAAGTGTTAATTAAAAAATGGGATGAAAATATTTGGGAAATTATAAACAGGGATGAAGAAGGGGAAGGTGAGATATTTGAATGTCATTTAATAAGTATAAAGGAAGTGTGAAAAGGATCTTTAGATATGGGAAATTAGGGGATAGGGATCTTAGTAGGTTTCACTTGTTAAAATTTTATTCAACTAAAATTCATTAAATTTACAGTCCTGGAACTAGAACTTTTACTTGAGATAAGTGAAACCAATGTTAAATTGAGGATAAGTTCTTGTTTATGTGTGGGGGTGATGGAGCCTAAAATTTCCAAATTTTGTTTTATAAATTTTATAATATTTATACCTATTTATATCTATAGTTTAGAGTAAATGGTTGAAATAATCTAATAATATGAATCTATAAATAAAATGAAAAAAGGTTTTCAGTATTGACTTTTAAATTTTTTTATTCATTTTATAATTATTTGGTGAAGCTCTAAATTGATTTTTTGGATTTTTCATTTAAACTATTAAAAGGATTTTAAATAAAATTTACATTATTTTAAATAAATTCTAGAGTACCCTGAAAAAATCCTACATTAAGTTTATATTTCCATGGGTGGAAGGTATGAAGATGGAAAAAATGAAAAAGTAATATATCCCATAAGAATCTGAATTAGTACCATAAGACTTCTCCTAAACATGTATGAATTTAGATGAACTGGCATGTAAGACATTGCTCTATAATTCCATAATACTTTTCCTAGAAACATGTAAGACTTGATGCACATATGAATATAAACCACTAGCACTATAAGACTTAATATCCATCCCATATGAATTTCCCTAGACATTTTATGAATTTACTAGGGTCCAACCCATATGAATATTCTCCCAATGTATGACTATAGAGGGTGTAAAACAAGAAAATTAATGAGATAAACCCCATGCATGTATTACTTTCAAGATCTTGTATGACTTTCCCACATATGAATTTAGAGACATCTTATTTTTAGACATGTAAGACTTTACAAGTTTTTATGATTTCCCACCATCTGTTTTAAGACTTATCAAGTGTCATAAGACTTTTTAATGGGCACATATGACTTTTGTTACACATAATACTTTGGTTCTTCTATAATTTTTCAACCATTGCTATTAAAATATGAAAAATTTAAAAATAAGTAGGGAATGGACTAAAATATATCCTTGCTTACATGGACTTTCCAAATTGGGAAAGAATTATCTTGATCTTCCACATGACCATCATCTATCAATCTATAGAAAGAGAAGATAATAGGATTTAACTTCATGGATGAGATTATTTGAGAGTGAGCTGCCTCAAGAGAATATGGATCCTCAATTGAGACATATGAGATCCATATGAAAAGGATTTTAATTGGGCACTAAAACTTATGATCTCATGACCCCCTCCCTCAAAAAGTTCCCCTCATCATCCAGAAATAGAGAAATTGAGATAATGACACATGAAGCCTTCCTCCAACAGGTCAGGGGTTGGTGACTAGAACCAAGGGTATATAATCACAAACATGGGAGGAAGTACCCTCATAATTATTGGAGAAGTTAGAGATAAGATAAAAACCACCCATAAATCCTCATAATAAATAAATAATCAATCCTTATTCATGATGTTATTTCATAAAAAACTGAATATGATTGAAATGAAAATACTAAAGATATAATCCTCAACATTGACCACAAATCTCCAACATCTCTTGAACAACTCTTAAAATGAAATTCAGTCTCGATCACCAACCAACTCATGCTGATGTTAAAAATAACTTATATATTCATAGGGTGAGCATAAAATGTATACTCGGTAGGATCATCCCTAAAACCTCTTATGAAAAAAGTAAAATAATCATACTAAATCCCAATGAGTAATAAAATGAAACTAACTCATCGCCTAAACAGTTTTACTATTATTTTTCCATCCTTATCATGGATCACACACTAAATAACACAAATAAGAATAAATAAAATATTGAGAATATATATATGGGTTCCCCACAATCACTTCCCTACTAGTTTTCCTCTCTCACTCCCCAATGTCACACATCACGAGCTCCCATACCTTCCATAAATCAAGTCATCACTGATGTGATTCATGCCTCAACCCTACTAACCTTATCCCCACATAGATCCCAACATATCATGTTTTAATTAATCCACATATCCATCTCATTGTCATCGTCATCCAATCCATATCCAAGTGTATGTATGAAATCCATTATAGCTTATGTAAATTAATTATACCTCAGATCATCACAAACCATACACATAAACTTATGGGAATGAGGGGCCACCATAATTAGATACAAGTGTGAACCATAACCTCAATCCATCATATCCCCTAGAAATATTGTATGGAAAATCACCCTTGTGCATACTCGCACATAATACAATAGTCAAATAGAGATTAGGGGAGACGGGTAGTCATTCTTAAGTATCCAAAAAAACCTAGATGTTGAGGAAAACACCCCCATAACATTTGGTAGTCATTTTCCTTTTTGTAATGTATGGAATTCATAGGAAATAATAAAACATACATAATAGATATATCTCACAACTACACTACGGGAAACTACTTAGCCTTAGGTTCATCTTTCGCTATCATCACATAGGACACTCAACTTCCACTGTTAATGTCTATATATCATATAACCATACAAGAATAAATTTTAATTAATTCACTATACATTAATTAATATTACTCTATTTTAATTCTAAAATTACAATTTTAATCTTTTAATCCAAGTATCATTGGATCTATTAATTATTTTCTTGTATTCTCAAGTATGACAATATTATAAGTGAGAATCAAGAAACAATATCATTCTTCCATTAATTCATTATAATTTAATAAACATTCATGTACTCTAGTACTCAACCTAATATACCACTCAAAAGATGAATTCGTAGTGTATATAATCAAACTACATCCCATGGTTTGAAACTGGTTATATAAATAATAGTCAATCAATGGCCATCAAGTACACATCAAGATAGAAGTAAGAATCAACAATAAATCTCTACTTTGAAACATCCTAATGGCCTCGGTGTCCCCCACCATTGTGTATAACATCACATTTGATATCCCATTCCAACATCATCACCATGACCAGCACCTTGTGCTATCATCATCATTATTATTGGCACTCTGTGACATAATCATCATCATCATCCGCACCCCATGCCACCCTCATCATTATAACCATATTAGGTTATAAATAAATTACATAAAGGATCTATATCCATAGATAATAGATACATATTAAATTTACTTTTACATAAAAACTTTTAAAGGAAACTACAGATAAATAAAACATGGAATTCTGTCCTTTATAAAACAATGACAGGCTCTTTCATCCTGAGATAAATGATTAAAAAATAATTTAATTTTCGTTAACGTATATAATTAACCATTTAATAATGAATAAATCTTAGCACCATTATCCATATAAATTTCCAAGTATAAGTATTATTTATTTTATTTGGAATTCCACATTAAGTTTCCTTTTCATATATCAATAATCTCAATGATAATTATTTCAACATTCCATTTTAATTATAAACATAGAATTTCCATATTTAATTTTTTATTTAATTTCATGGCATATCAACCATGATTAATAGCTATAGAAATAGATTTAACACTATCTAGTAAATATCAAGAGGAAATATAAAACACATTTGATCACCAACATGGCCATTTATTTAATCTTCACATTATAAAATATTAAATTATCTAAACATGAGATAATTCCCATTTCAATTACCTAAATGAGATCCATAGTTAAAAAAACATTTATAATCAAAATTATTTAAGTATTTTGACACTTTAGAATGATAGAATTTTTATTTTATCAAATAATAATTTGAAAACATCATACGATTATCCATTTCTCTCTCTTAGGTAATTTCCATAATGATAAAAATTATTATATAACATGAAATTATTTATTTTTTCTTTTTGAAGTTTCAAAGGATCGAAGAACAACTAAGAAAGGTGGGTTGAAACAATTTTTGTCAATTTCAAATTACCACTTTTAAGAAACTTAATCCCTTCTACTTGTTAGATTTTCTTCCTTATCAATTTTGGTAAACTTAGGTGCATTCATAAATGGAAAAGTGAACAAGGAACACATGATTTATAGGGGTCGACCTCAGTGTGAGAAACTAAATCCTTATCATAGACACTCCCATGGGTCTATGAAAATTCACTATTATAAATAAGTGCATAAAATGTGTGTCAACTCCCATTTGACAAATTCTATCTTCTTATAAGAATGAATATACTGACTCCTATCAGTTTACAAAAAAAATCTTGTGCCAATTTGATCCACTAAAAAATATATAACTTGTTCAAAATACTTCACCAAAGTTTAATCCAGAATCCTAGTATGATATTCCTCTGTATGATTCACCAACATTCGATGAATTAAATATGATAGCCTCATTCTGATGGCCCAATTATCAATCTACACAAATCCAAACCTTTCTGATCTTCCTATATAATAAATATACACTTCTAAAAAACTCATACTGATAACCATAGTCCAATTATCACTATTCGTTAAATTCAACTTGCCTTAGTATGATCTTCTATTCAGAATACAATTTCTAGAAACACTTCTTCAACACAAAACAACTTAGGTTGGAAAACTCACTTCTGAAACCAATTCTACATAGAATCAAATTTTTCTCATTGATGAATAGTTTTGTGTACCACTGTACGTTCTCCTTTATTTATAGGTTCTTCAAAAAAGTAAAGAGTGGGAAAATTAAATATTTACCCACTCATCAAAATTCTAAATACTCTAATTTCACTCACATTTGAACTTAATTTTTGACTATTTGAAGACTTCACATCTCTTCTTGTGTCTTCTCAAAAATTCTTGAATCTGCACAACTCTTCTCAAATTTCCTAATCATCAAAACAGAAACACTGATCTAAAAAATTCAGTCTAAAATAGTTTTGATCATTCCACTCTCTTGAACTAATTAAAATATAGAACATGTTTTTCCTCTTGAACTATTGAAAAAGAAAAATAAATATAATTGATCACTTTGATGCTCCGAGCCAAATAAAAATAGTTGAATACATTGTTGCATATTCTAAAGACTTCAGTTTCCTACAACAACTTTAGAAGAAACTCAAACATTTATGAAAATTTATTTGTCTAGAGACTCTGTCTACTCATTTATATCTGATCACTTAGCTTTGGATCTTGTCTTTCTAGAGAATAGAGTCAGATGGAACTTGATCTCCCCTTTGTGTTTTCTCAGGTACAATAGTTGTAACGTCCCGGTTCCGGAAGCCACACAAAGGTGCCCCGTACCCGGTTGGTCACATGGCCTCAAGCGCATTTTCCAAAACGCCATAGGCTGCCGACTAGCAGCGAGGGCCTTGGGTGTGATAGTGGGGAAACTATGCCCTCATTGGCAGAGTACACAGCGGAAATAGATAAACATGCAATAGTGGAAGCAGTAATAACCAACAATATAAACAGTGGAAGACTAAATCAACAAACTGGAGCACATGTGCATATATGAAATGATGCATGATACATATCTAGGAAAGAATCCAAACAAGTCACAATGCTGGAAAACACCACAGTACCAAAACAAGTACAAAAGAAAGTAAAACAGCTCCTTAGCGTCGCAATCCAAAGCTTGGTCCCATGCTCTCCTGCTCCAAGCAATAAAGTACCGGAAGTCGAAGGGAGATTTCCCTTATCTATACCTGCAATAACATAGTCTTCTTGGGACCAAAATCATGGCCCAAACAGGGTGTGAGATAAAATCCTAGCATGCAACCACCCGAAGATCTGTGCCTAACAGTCAGCGAGTATATGGCAGGTAAAAGTTCAAGGCAGTAAACAGCAACAGCAAGCAGTAGGTAGTAAACAGTAAGCAGTAATAAGCAGTAAAAATTAAGTAGTAATAGGGTGACGTACAACAGTAGTCAAACCACATCACATCAAGCAGCAGAGAAGCAAACAACTAACCACAAATGGAAACCCCCTGGGAAGTACTCACATCCATCCCCTTTGGTCTATCCAAGAAGTACCACAAACCTATGGGCAGTGCACTCAGCCTAACCCATCTGGTTTGGTCATATGAATTTATGAGACTCTCTGGGGAAGCTCACTCGGTCAATTCCTCTTATAGTCTAGGGTAGTCAGGGACTCTCTGAGGAAGATCACGCGGTCTAACCCTCTTATCCCCAAGGTCTAGAGACTCTCTGAGGAAGTTATCTCAGTCAATTCCTCCTATAGCCTATGGTATACCACAGACTCTCTGAGGAATCTCACTCGGTCAATTCCTCCTCTAGCCTGGAAAGGTTCTTAAAAAGATTCGAACAAATTAAGACTCTCTGAGGAAGCTCAATCGATCTACCCTCCTATAATCTATAATATCTGAAGGCACTCTGGGAAGCTCGATCGGTCTATCCCCTGTGGCCTACACTATCTAAGACTCACTGAGGAATCTCACTCGGTCTACCCTCCTGTAGTCTATAATGTCAAAGACTCTCTAGGAAGCTCACTCGGACTATCCCTTATAGCCTATAGCATTAGGTTCTCACAGCCCGTGCCAATCAGTGCATGATAATTCTATAAGGCCAAAGTACACTTACAGAGATATTTGGCTAACCAAAGTATACCTATAGAGATACTTGTCTAAAATTCTATAGGGACAACAAGCATGTAACACAAAACACTCCATCCTATAGACACAAGGCATGGCAACAGTCATAACGGTCAAAGGCTAACAAGACCCAAAGCTTGTAAACAGAGCAAAGCATGGGAAAAACATCCAAGCACAAAAAATTATCCTCTAACATGATTAATTTACCTCTACACAAGCATACAAGAAGGGAAGGAAAACAACAGGGTCAAAAAGGTAAACACGCAATACCCCGTTCACGGGTATTGGTAGAATTTGCACATAAAACTCAAAGACTTTGAACGGTAAGGAACAAACCACCTACCTCGATCCAAGGAGATCGATATAATTGAACCACGACGACTGATTCTCCCTTGAACATTGTAGATATGAGAAAACATCCAAAAAGCTCAAACCATGATAACTTGAGAAAGAGGAAGAATCGGGGAATGAAACTCAAGAAGAAGGAAGAACACACCGCTGCGGTTCCAACTCAATCGACGGCGGTCGAATCAGACAACAGATGGAGGCTTGGGAATCTAGAGACGTTTCATGGTCGTACGGCGTCTCTCGGTCGAACCAGACCTAGAAGAAGACGTTTATGGCGATCGGGCGTGACCCCGGTCCGATTAATGAAAAAAAAAGTACATAGCGTGTACTTTTATAGTACACGGTGTGTACTAGGTCTTTCCATACTCCGCCAAAATCGGCCTCCACGTCACCCCTACACACCATGTGTGTGGCCCGGACATGGCCAGTACACGGCTTCAAGCGGGAAAAGAGCACACGGTGTGTACTCAGAAAGTACATGTCTTGTACTTCAAAAATTCCCAGAAAATTCATTTTCCTCAAAAACTCAAGAAAAAAAAAAGACATATCGGGTTCTTACAAACTTCCCCCCTTAAAGAAATTTGTCCCCAAATTTCCCTAGCGAGGCGTAGAAGAAGAAACCCTGAACAGCTCTGGCCACTGTGATTGTACATCGGCCTCCCTCTCCCATGTCTCATCCTCTACTCGCCCATGCTTCCAAAGCACCTGTATTAAAGGAACAGACCGCCCACAGAGAACCTTCATACTGCGATCGACAATCTGGATGGGATGCTCCTCAAATGATGCATCCACTTCGAGCTCATCCTCCTCAGGCTGAAAGACATGTGACGGGTCTGAAATGTAACCTTGGAGCTGAGAGACGTGGAAGACGTCGTGCATATCCCGGTACCTCTGATGTAACTTTAACTGATAGTAAACCGGCCCAACCCTCTCCAATACCTCAAACGGACTGACGTACCGTGGTGAAGTCCTACCCTGTCTCTGAATCCTCTTGTTTCCCAACCTCGGTGTGACACGCAGGAAAACCTGATCCCCAACCTCGAACTCCAGAGGTCATCTCCACTGATCAGCAAAAGACTTCTGTCGAGACTGTGCAGTAGCCATCCTCTTCTGAATCAACTCTATCTGCTCTGAGGTCTCCTGAACAAGACGAGGTCCCAGCAAAGCTACCTCTCCTGCCTCCAACCAGCATAAGGGTGATCGGCATGGCCTACCGTACAAAGCCTCGTAAGGTACCATCTGAATGGTCGCCTGAAAACTGTTGTTATAGGCGAACTCCACAAGAGGTATATTCTTCTCCCAAGAACCGCTGAAGTCTATAATGCAAGCTCAGATCATATCCTCAAGCACCTGGATCGTGCGCTCGGACTGGCCATCAGTCTGGGGATGGTATGTTGTACTCAAAAGTACTTGTGTTCACAAAGCCTTATAAAGTCCCTGCCAGTACCGAGAGGTAAAACGTGCATCCCTGTCTGAAACAATGGAGTGTGGAACTCCATGTAGATGTACAATCTCTCGAATGTACAACCTTCCCAGATCATCAACACTGAAGGTCTCCTTGATCGGTAAGAAGTTTGCAACCTTTGTAAGCCTATCGACGACAACCCAAACGGCATCACTTCCACGAGGTGACCTCGGTAACGCAGTCACGAAGTCCATCGTGACATCGTTCCACTTCCACTCGGGAATGGGTAACTGCTGCAAAAGCCCCGCTGGTCGTTGATGCTCTGCTTTCACCTACTGACAAGTAGAACATCTCAGGACAAAACCAGCAACATCTTTCTTCATACCTAGCCACCAGTACTGGTGGTGTGGATCACAATACATATTGGGGACACCAGGATGAACTTCCCAAATTGAGGAATGAAAATACCATATCATCTCCTCGATTATGTCTGTTGAAACCCATACACATCCCTGTAAACGCAAGATTTCATCCTCTCCCATTGTCCATCCACGAAGAGGGTCCCCTCCTGACACACTCACCCGCAAGACTAAGGCCTCTGAATTTGATAGTTGCATCACCCATACCCTATCAAAAAGTGTAAAGGTAACAGCTACAGAATATAGGAAAGTTTATCCCTGCCTATCGTGCACCTCCAGATGCATCTCAGAGACCAGAGCCATAAGCTTCCACTCACTGCTGGCCTCCTGAACTGCCTGAATCTGAGTTCTCCTACTCAAAGAGTCAGCCACTGCATTGCCCTTTCCCGGCGTATAGGTGAGCTTGAAGTCAAAGGACTGAAGATACTCGACCAACCTACGTTGTCTCAGATTCAGATCACGTTGAGTGAAGATATACTTGAGACTCTTGTGGTTGGTGAAAACCACAAAGTTCTCTCCCATAAGGTAGTGTCTCCAACAGCATAAGGCATGAACAACAACTGCTAACTCCAGATCGTGCGTAGGGTAATTCCTCTCGTGTGGCCTCAACTGCCGAGACACATACGCAATGACTCCATCTCCCTACATAATCACAGCTCCCAGCCTGATACCTAAAGAATCAAAGAAAATAGTGTAGCCCTTTCCCGGCTCTGGCAAGACTAGTATCGGTGCTGACGTCAATCTACCCTTCATCTCCTTAAAGGCTGACTCACAAGAATCTGACCATAAAAACTTCGCCCCATTCTGGGTCAGACCTTTCAACTGTGCTGCTAGGCGCGAGAAGTCCTGAATGAAGCGTCTGTAGTATCCATCCAGCCCTAGGAAACTCTGCACCTCAAAAACGTTCTTCAGTTTCTCCCAGGAAACTACAGCTCTCACTTTCTCTGGGTCCATAGATACTCCAGCCTCTGAGATGATGTGACCCAAGAAGTGAATCTGATCTATCCAAAAGTGGCACTTTGAGAGTTTATTATACATCTGATGTTGTCTTAGTGTACTCAGAACGATCTCAAGATGTGTGGCATGGTCGTGTTGAGTGTGATAGTACACCAAGATATCTTCCACGAAGACCACGATGAAGGATTCCAAGTACGGATGGAACACTCGGTTCATCAGTGCCATGAAAACTGCAGGCGAATTCGTGAGACCGAACGGCATGACTATATACTCGTATAGACAATACCTATTCCTAAAGGTTGTAAGAGGTATATCTGATGGTATAACGTGCAACTGATGGTAACCAGACCTCAAATCGATCTTTAAGAACACTCAGGATCCTCGAAGCTGATCAAAGAGGTCATCTATCCTTGTCAAGGGATTTTGGTTCTTGATCATCAATTGGTTTAGTTTCCGATAATCCACACAAAGCCGAAGGGTGTTTTCTACCTTTTTTGCAAACAGGACAGGCAAACCCCAAGGAGAAGTACCGGGTCGGATGAAACCATTTTCCTGCAACTCCTCCAGCTGCTTCTTGAGCTCCTGCAACTCAGGTGTAGACATCCTATAAGGAGGAATGAACACTGGTGCCGCTCCTGGCACGAGCTCAATCGATAATTCTACCTCACTCTCCAGAGGCAATCCCGAAAATTCTTCTAGAAAAACATCCCTGAAACGATCCACCACTGTGGGGAAAGTCTAATTGTGAAGTCCCCTGGTCATCCAGATAAAGACTGGAAATCTGGGCTGTAACTTCCCCTAGCACATGATGCTCTAGTCTAGCTCTACCCACCTGAACATACCACTCACCTCTATGAAGGAACGATCCGCCCTCTGGTGATACAAAACTCACCCTGCAGCAATAGTAATCAATGACTGCCTGGAAGGAAACCAACCAGTCCATTGCGAGAATGAAGTTATAGCCCGTCATCTCTAGGAAATAGAGGTACCATAAGAAATGACACCCCGCAACCTCAAGAGGGCACTTTCTACACTGACGTATGCTAGATTTCCTCATTTCCAATGGCGTGTCAAGAGTCAATAAGTCGGAAGACGAAAATATACAGAGCCCAAGGATCTTCACAATAGAAACAGAGATAAAGCTATGAGAAGCACCAGTATCGAAAAGAGATGAAGATAAAACTAAGGCTACTAAGATCGTACCTCGGACTGTAGAAGGGTCCGGATCCTACTCCTGATAGGTCTTCTCTTTGGTGAAAGATTGGCATGCACCGCGGCCCTGCGCCCCTGGCTAACCGCTCTTAGCTGATCCACTCTGTTGTCACTGATGACCTGGTGACTGACCACCACGGCCGCAACCTCCACCTTGGCCCGAACGGCCGAAAGAACTCCAGTTCCCAGACTGGTGGGAAATTGGCGAAGCATCTCCAGAACACTGGGTCATTGAGGAACACCTACCACCATCTGAAGGTGAGAAGATGTGACAGAAGCGCTGAAGATGGCCCATCTTTCCGCAAGATCGACACTCCATCGGATCTCTCTAAAACTGAGGCCTGGTATGCCCACTCCTATCGCATTGTTATCATACAACCTGGCTGCCAGAAGACGCATCCTGCGAACCCAGATCTCCTCGAAAAGACTCTCTGTGATGCTTCCCACTGTCCGTAGGAGGAACACCGGCTCTGGATGTCGAACCACCCTGGCTCACTGCTCCAGAATCCCTCAGATTGCGCTCAGTGATTAGCGTCTGGTTGACGATAGAAGATATCAAAGTCAACAGGAAGATATTCACCTGGGAATGGATCTCCTGCCTAAGACCGTCCTCGAACATCCTAGAAAGGAACAACTCATCACCTGCTAGGATCGCCGTGAAATGCAGCAGCTCAGTGAAGCGAGATGAGTACTCCATAACAGAAAGAGTACCCTACTGCAGACTCATAAACTCCTAGGCTCGATCGGCCCTCAGGGTCTCTGGATAGAAGTATTCATAGAAGGTGCGTCGAAACTCATCCCAAGACATACCTTGCTGATGCCCTGACTGTGATATCACCTCCCACCACCTCTTGGCAGTGTCTTGGAGCATATAGGTGGCCAGCTTTACCCTTTTCTCTGAGGGGGGTATCTCCAGATGCTCAAAGATAGTTAGGGTGGCCTCGAACCATGACTTTTCAGCCTGGGGTCCTCCATCCCCTGAGAAAGTAGGATGATGCTACTTCTGAAAGACCCGCGTCAACTCAGCCATCGACGGGGTAGGAGGCGGCGCTCCCTGAAAAGTCTGCAACATCCTCAGGAAATCCTCCCTAAACTGTGCATCAACGCCTACGACAGGTATAACTGCTGGTGCCAAGGCTGGCACAGTAGGAGGATCAACAGGAGGTCCCTAATCGGCCATATCTGGTTTCTAGTCACCATCTGACAACTGACGTATGACTGGAGGACGTCTCGAAGGCATAGCTCTGAAAGATCAAAAGTACACCTTAGATCATGATTAACAAGGATTGAAAACACAGGAGTACAAAATGGGAACAGGGGAAAGAAACTATCAAGTTTTACAAAACACGACTACACGGAATATTTAAAAACTACACAGTGTGTCCGTTAAATCCATTAACATAGACGTGTACTCCTACCACTACTGGTCGTGTAACACCCCAAACTACGCGGCGTGTTGTTCCCACACACAGCGTATACTTGAACCCTAAACCCATGCCCGATTCTCCTTACACGGCTAACTCACACAGTCCAAACTAACCCCATAATACACGGCATGTTCCCTATGGACACGGTGTGTACTAGACACGGTCTCGGTGTCCTGTGTTGTTAGTTACACAGCCGTCTACACGGCTTCCCTTACACGGCATGTTCCGAACAAACACGGCGTTTATAGGAGAAGGTAACACCGACCAGTTTTGTTCGTGACACGGCCAGGTACCTGGAAAAAAACTACATGGCGTGTTCTTTACCAACACGGTGTGTTCTACTCGAGCTTCCCCAACCCGTGTAGTTAGTGAAATGGCTGGGTACACGGCTCTAAACTACATTGCGTGCACCTACCGTACACGGCGTGTTCCTGAAGTTATTTTCACGACACTGTGTTTCTTCTCACACGGTCAGTGACATGGCATGAAAACTATACGGTGTGTATCCAGAAAGTACACGCCGTGTATTCTGGTTTTTTCTAGGCAGTATCTCAGAAACTGCACAGAAGCCCAGAAATACTGAAAACAAGGCAAATAGGTGCCAAATTCTGATCTGTGAGGGCCCATACTCCCTGCGAATCAAAGCTTGGCATCTCCTACAGTCATGTACAAGAGAAAAATGGATCATGATCCACCAACTTTCGATTCAAGATGGCACATAACACCTCAAGAATCAAAATTTGGAATTCATTTTAGAAAAGTACAACACAATCAATTTCTCTATTACAACAGTAGGGATTCTAACAAGCATCTATCACAATAGCATACATAATCTACACAGAGTCTATCACAACAACATTCAATTGCTAATGCACCCTATATGGAATGGAAAGAATGTATGGCATGTGATTTCTAACAAGTGCCTATATAATGCATGAGATGGATTACCCTCATCTCATCGGGTTGAGACAGAAATAGAATCGTAGTATCAAAACAATAACAGCATGAAGCATGTAAATCACTCTAGGTGAATCATATCAACTATAAAATTTCAAAATCATAAAACTGAAATAAAAAAGGTAGTATGGCTTTTCCATGTACATGAGTTAGCTACTCCTGGGCATATCTTATTACCAAGTACCGAATCTGTCCTATCCCTAGATAAAGTTAAATCAAGAGAAAAGAATCCCTATGATACCACTTTGTAACATCCCGGTTCCGGAAGCCACCCAAAGGCGCCCCATACCCAGTTGGTCACATGGCCTCAAGCGCATTTCCCCAAATGGCAGAGGCTGCCAACTAGCAGCGAGGGCCTTGGGTCTGATAGTGGGGAAACTATGCCCTCATTGGCAGAGTACACAGCAGAAATAGATAAACATGCAATAGCAGAAGCAGTAATAATCAACAATATAAACAGTGGAAGACTAAATCAAAAAACTGGAGCACATATGTATATATTAAATGATTCATGATACATATCTAGGAAAGTAGCCAAACAAGTCACAATGCTGGAAAACACCAAGTACCAAAACAAGTACAAAAGAAAGTAAAACATCTCCTCATCATCACAAGACAAAGCTTGGTACCATGCTCTCCTGCACCAAGAAATCAAGTACTGGAAGTCAAAGGGCACTTGCCCTTGTCTATACATGCAACAACATAGTCTGCTTGGGCCCAAAAGCATGGCCCAAATAGGGTGTGAGATAAAATCCCAGTAGGGAACCACCCGAAGATCTGT
Source organism: Viscum album (assembly GCA_963277665.1). Classification (NCBI taxonomy): domain Eukaryota; kingdom Viridiplantae; phylum Streptophyta; class Magnoliopsida; order Santalales; family Viscaceae; genus Viscum; species Viscum album. Next base: position 808,375,460 of record OY728122.1, on the reverse strand, counting down.
GCCTAACAGTCAGTGAGTATATGGAAGGTAAAAGTACAAGCCATTAAACGGTAACAGCAAGCAGTAGGTAGTAAACAGTAAGCAGTAATAAGAAGTAAACATTAAGTAGTAATAGGGTGACATACAATAGTAGTCAAACCACAGCACATCAAGAAGCAGAGAAGAAAACAACTAACCACAAATGGAAACCCCCTGGGAAGTACTCGCAGCCATCCCCTCTGGTCCTATCCAATAAGTACCACAACCCTCTGGGCAGTGCACTCATCCTAACCCATCTGGTTTGGTCATATGAATTTATGAGACACTCTGGGGAAGCTCACTCAGTCAATTCCCCTTATAGTCTAGGGTAGTCAAGGACTCTCTGAGGAAGATCACGTGGTCTAACCCTCTTAGCCCCAAGTTCTAGAGACTCTCTGAGGAAGATATCTCGGTCAATTCCTCCTATAGCCTCAGGTTTACCATAGACTCTCTGAGGAAGTTCACTCAGCCAATTCCTCCTCTATCCTGGGAAGGTTCTTAAAAAGATTCAAACAAAGTAAGACTCTCTGAGGAAGCTCACTCGGTCTACCCTCCTGTAGTCTATAATATTTGAAGGCACTCTGGGAAGTTCGCCCGATCTATCCATTTTGGCCTATACTGTCTAAGACTCATTGAGGAAGATCACTCGGTCTACCCTCCTGTAGTCTATAATGTTGAATACTCTTTGGGAATCTCACTTGGTCTATCCCTTATAGTCTATAACACTAGGTTCTCACAGCCCGTGCCAATCAGTGCATGATAATGTTATAAGTCCAAAGTACACTTACAGAGCTACTTGGCTAACCAAAGTACACCTATAGAGATACTTGGATAACATTCTACAGGGAAAATAAGCATGTAATACAAAACACTCCATCCTATAGACACAAGTCATGGAAATATTCATAACGGCCAAAGGCTAACAAGACCCAAAGGTCATAAACAGAGAAAAGCATGGGAAAAACATCCAAGAACAACAAATTATCCTCTAACATGATTAATTCAACTCTACACAAGAATACAAGCAAGGTAGAAAAACAAAAAGGTCAAAAAGGTAAACACGCAATACCCCGTTCATGGGTATTGGTGGAATTTGCACATAAAACTCAAAGACTTTGAACGGTAAGGCACAAACCACCAACCTCGATCCTAGGAGATCGATATAATTGAACCATGACGACTGATTCTCCCTTGAACGTCGTAGATTTGAGAAAATGTCCAAAACTCTCAACCCATGATAACTTGATAAAGAGGAAGAATCAAGGAATGAAACTCAAGAAGAAGGAAGAACTCACCGCTGCAGTTCCAACGCAATCGACGGCGGTCGAATCGGCCAACAGATGTAGGCTCAAGAATCCGGAGAAGTTTCACAGTCGTACGGCGTCTCTCGGTCGAACCAGACCTAGAAGAAGACGTTTATGGCGGTCGGGCGTGACCCAGGTCCAATTAATGAAAAAAAATATATAATTACATGGCGTGTACTAGGTCTTTATTTACTCTGCCAAAATCGGCCTCCACGTCACCCCTACACACCGTGTGTGTGGCCCGGACACGACCAGTACATAGCTTCGAGCGGGAAAATAGTACATGGTGTGTACTCAGAAAGTACACGGCATGTACTTCAAAAATTTCCAGAAACTTCATTTTCCTCAAAAACTCTAGAAAAAGGACAGACTTACCGGGTTATTACAATAGTTCAGTGTCAAAATATATTCTATTGGATCAGTGCAAACAACTCTTCTATTAAATCAGTGTCAATAAATATTCTATTGGATAGGTATTAATAACTCTTCTATTGGATCAGTGTCAATAACTCTTTGGTGTCAACAAGTATTTTGTGTCAACAAATATTTTGTTGGATAGGTTTCGAAAACTCTTTTTTTGGATTAGATTCAACAACTCTTTGGTGTCAAAAATTATTTGGCGTCAACAACTCAACAACTACCTCTTGTCCTCTAACAACTTCGACATCTAGATCTTCTTAGTCTGATGATCTGCATCAAGAAAACCCTAAGTCCATAAAACTATATCTGGAGAACTTAAACATCTCCCTTTATTTAACAACTTATATCATGAGATTTTTCAGGATGTTGAGAACTCTAAATGATAAAAATTCATCATATGAATTAATTTGAAATTTTATAAAACTTCTAATCAACATCTTTCATAACTTATGGACTTAAAGACATAGAAAACATTTTAAATCTAATTAACATCAACTTTAGATTTTATTAATTTCAATAACTTATTATTCATTTAGATTCATATAAACTTCTCAGTAAACAGGTTAAAAAATTTGAGTAAAACACATTTCATCTAATTTATAAAAAACATTATTTTACAAAAAAAGTTAGTTTTCAACAAAAAAACTTTATTAGAACAAAAATAACACAAAGGATCTCCAATCTCTCCCATTAGATTTTTTGATAACTCCCATCACTCTCATTAACAACTTTTTCAAATCATCATATTTCAACACTCATACTTTTTCAGAACTCAGATTTGTGAACAACTCAATTTTTCGACTTTACCAAAACATATACATTATCAAAAGAGAGTTTCATAACACTAAACTACTGGATAAAGTAATGTTTTCAAATAATTACATCTCTCGATGAAAAGAACATATGTATACATGTTAATATAAACTCCCCCTCACTTTTATATTTATCTCTCACTTTTATTTCACTCCCCCATTTTATTATAACCACATCTTAAGATTCATTTAAATAAGAAAAGTAATTCCATATCCCTTGTAGGATAATGTTTTAAAAATTCTCCCCCTTTGTCAACACAATATAAATCATGATGGGGGACTTTCTTAAGATGTTTAGGAAGACTTTGGTGGAGGCTGAACATGAAGTTGCAGCCTAAATTCCACAAATATCTATTTCGGTATTGCATTTGAGAAAATGTTAGAAATTTGATATTTTTTTATAAATTTATTCTATAAAATCATACCCACCAACAAATTTCTCTTTGATGAAGTGAAAATCAATATCAATATGTTTTGATATTGATTGTTGTATAGGATTTTTAGAAATATAAATTGCACTTTGGTTATCACAAAGTATCTTCAATGTTTTTAAAACATTAACTTTCAAATATTATAACTAAACTTTTATCCACAATATTTGAGTACATTCTTGATTAGCAGTAACATAATCTGATTCCATTCTGCTTAAAGTTAATGAACTCTTTTTCTTACTGTTCCAACTCAGAAAACATTCTCCTAGGAAAAATGGTCCTCCTGAAGTTGATTTTCTATCATTACAATCTCCAGCCTAATAAATATCAGAATAACTATGAATGTTCATGTAACAACTTATTTTGTATAATAATACATGTAAATTTGTTCTTATAACATATATGAAAATTCTCTTTACTTCCAACATATGAGAACCTTTCTGATCACCTTGATATCAAGAATACAAAGACCCAGTATAAACAATATAAGGTCTTGCTCCTATGAGGTAAATAAAACTTCCTATTAGCTTCTAAAATTATTTTTTATTCACACTTTTTTTGATTTTATCTTTTCTCATATTTTTACTCACTGAAATCATATTTGATACTTCCTTGAATTATTCCATGCCAAAAAAAATTAACAATTATATGTCATGATTTTCTTGAGATAGGAAAATGTATTTTTCCTTTCATTAATCTTGAAACCCATGGAAGAATTTTAATTATCCCAACATTGAAATATCAAAGTTATTATTCATTTTCTTATTAAATTCATTACAAACATTTTCTTCATCTCCCTTAAAAATTATATCTTCAACATAGACAATTACAATTAGAGTTATAGAGTTAACTTATTTCACATAAAAGTTAGTATCAACTATTCCATTAGAAAAAAAATTATGTTTCAAAAAACTATCAAGTTTTTAATACCATGAAAATAGATATTATTTTATCCCATTAAAGTATTTCTTAAATTTAAAAACTTTTCTTCTATAATTATAAAGTAGAAATCCACATGGTTACTCAATATAAAATTCTTCTAAAATTTCACCATTTTTAAGAGATGAATTTACATCCATTTGAAACACTTTGTAATTTTTATGTGTATCCTATACTAAAAAAATTATAATATTTTATAATCTTATAATGGGGAAAATATTTATTCAAAATCCATGCCTTTCATATATGCATAACCTTTACAAACAAGTCTTACTTTTTTTCTTGAAACTTCTCTATGTTCATTCAACTTGTTTCTATACACCCATTTTGTTCCCATAATATTTTTATTTTATGTACATGGAACAAGTTCCCAAGTTATGTTTTTCTCAATATAATCTAACTATTCATTCATTTAAATAACCTATTATTTGTGTTCAACTTCTTTAGAAATTTATTCTAGTTCAATTTGTGAAATGAGTGATGTTTGATTTTCTAATCTCAATCATCTTATTGTATGAACCAAAGCTTTTGAATTCCTAAGAATATTTTCATTTTCAACATGTTTTCTTAATTTAGTAAAATTTAAAGTTTCTCTTTTAGCTTCACTTTACTAATCACATGATTCTTTTGAATCTTGACAAGTCGGTTTTGACTCACTTACACCATTGTTGGAAATCTTCATTTTGTCTTCTTCAACATTTTCAAAATTATTTGTTGAGGAATTTAAATTTTCAATAAATTTAAAATCATAAGAAAATAAAATTAAACACTTGTTCCAAAATTTATAACTTCATTCATTGGGTGAGTATCCCATGAATTTTCCTTCTTCGTCTTTCTTATCAAATTTTCCAAAATTCAGATTTTTTATTTTTAGTAAACATAGACTTCCAAAAAAATTGAACTAATTCAATGACTGTTTTTTGTTATAAAAAAATTAATAAGAAGTCATGTTGGATTCCATCCTTAATAAAAATCTGTTTTAAACATTTATAGCAGTATTAACAGCTTTTACCTAGTAAAAAATCAAAATTTTGTATTCTAATAACATGTTTTTTCCATTTCCACTGAACTTTTATTCTTACTTTTTGCTACTCCATTTTGTTGTGGGGTATATGGATAAATATACATTTTTTTATTCTATGCTTTATTAGATAAAATTAAAAATAATTACATGCTAATTCTATTCTATTGTATATTCTCAATTTCTTTATATAAACCCACATTTCCCTCTCAACATCTTTACAAAAAAATCTGAAAATTTCAATAGCCTCTGACTTGTGATTCATAAACATGATGTTGGTCATCTAAGTGAAATCATCAATAAAAGTAATAAAGTAAAAATATCATTTTTTTTATACAAGGGTATAACGACCACCTAGGTAGCTCACATGGTCTAACCTCTGTTTTCCAAACAAAACAAAGACTCTCTGATGAATCACTCACCATCAATTCCCCTTGTGGTATTTCATCAGTAAACTACAGACACTCTAGGGAAGAACTCAATGTCCAATTCTCCCTGTGGTCTCACAACGAGGAACTACAAACACTCTAAGGGAGAACTCACATCCATCCCTTGTATGGTCTCGTAACGTGAAAGTAAACAGACACTCTGGGGAATCCCTCTACGTCTATTCCCCCATTGGTCTAATTACACCAGGTTCCCATAGACTTATGTAAGTCAATCGTGCACAAAAAATTTCAATAGCCAAAGTAAACCTTAAGAACTACTTGGCTAACATCTTTCAATAACTACTTGGATAAACAGCTACTAGTATATAACAGTATCAAATAAATCACTCCATACTAACAACACTATGCATAGAAAGTAAGTAGCCTAATCAGAAAAGCAAGACCAAATGGTAAATATCAAAAAAACATGGGAAACACATCCATATCATGGAAAATAAACCTATTCGTAATCAAACAACCTCTACTCAGGAACACCAGGCATATCAGACAATAACAGTGCTAAAATCCCTAAACACACAATACCCCGCTCTAGGGTATTGGGTACTTTTGAACATAATATTCAAAGACTAACTATGGAAGGGAACAAACCTCCTACCTCGACGTTGTAAGATCGATATACTCCATAGTCATCCCTTGAATCGATCTAAAATGTGGTAGATCTATAAAAACGTCAAAAAATATCAATCAAGGATATCTCATGAGAGATAAGAAAACAAGAGATGAATATCTAGAAGAAGGAAGAACTCATCGATGCGATTCCAATGCAACCGACAGAGTTCGATTCAGAGAACAGACGGCGAGTCGGAGGTCTGGAGAAGATTCGCTAGTATATGTTTCTCCTGGAAGAGACGAACCTAGTAGAAGGTTATTCTACCAATTAGACGCGACCCCAGTCCAATGCAACAATTAAAAATAAAATTACACGACATGTTCTTTAAAAGTACATGGCGTGTACTTGCCTTAACTGGACTCCACTTTAGGTGGTCTCCAGGTCACCCCACACGGCCATGTACTAGTCGTTACACAACTATTACATGATCACCCGTGTCAACCTGGTACACGGTGTGTACTCCAAAATGCATGGCGTGTACTATTTAAATTTACAGATTCTCCTCTTTTTCAGAAAAACACTAGAAAACAAGATTCATACCTGAAAAGAAGATCCAGGTTCTTACAAACTTCCCCCATTTAAGAAATTCATCCTCGAATTTCCCTACCAAGGAAACATAGAAGAAGAATCCTCAAATAGCTCTGGCCACTATGATCTTACATTGGCATCCCTCTCCCAAGTTGCATCATGTACTCGCCTGTGCCGCCATAGCACCCATACCAGAGGAACAGACTGGCCATGGAGAACCTTCACGCTGCAATCAACGATCTGGATAGGATGCTCTTCGAACGATGTGTCCACCTTTATCTCAACCTCCTTGGGTTGAAAAACATGAAATGGGTCTGAGAAGTAACATTGTAACTGAGAAATTTGGAAGACTTCGTGCATAGCCTGGTACCTCTAAGGAAACTGCAATCGATAGGCAACCGGTCTGACTTTCTCCAAAACCCCAAATGGTTCAACATATCTCGGAAAAATCTTGCCCTTTATTCTAATCCTTCTATGTCCCAACCTTGGTGTGACACGTAGGAAAACCTGATCTCCAACCTCTAACTCTAGAGGTCATCTTTTTCGATCAGCATAAGACTTATGTCGTGACTGTGCAGTAGCCATCATCTTCCAAATCAACTGTATCTACTCTGTTGTCTCCTGAACACGATGAGTTCCCAGAATAGTTGTCTCTCCTACCTCCAACCAACATAAGGGTGATAGGAATATCCTACCATAAAAATCATCAAAATATTATATCTTGATAGTTTATTGAAAACTATTATAGTAGTAAAACTCCACAAGAGGTATGTGCTTCTCCCATGAACCTCCAAAATCTAGGACGCATGCTCGAATCATGTTCTCTAGAACCTAGATCGTACGCTCGGACTGGACATCTGTCTGAGGGTGCTAATTTGTACTCAGAAGTACTTATGTACCCAAATCCCTCTTTAGTCCCTTATAGACCCGAGAAGTAAAAAGTGTGTCCCTATATGAAAAAATGGAGTGTGTAACTCCATGTAAATGTACAATCTCTCAGATTTATAGCCTTCCCATGTCATCAACACTGAAGGTCTCATTGATAGGCATGAAGTGAGAAACCTTCGTGAGTCTGTCAATGATAACCCATAATACAACATTCCCTCTAGGTGACCTCAGTAATCCTGTCACGAATTCCATCAGGACATCATTCCACTTCCACTTGGGAATGGGTAACTGCTAAAAAATTCATACTGGTCATTGATGTTTTTCCTTCACCTACTGACAGGTGGAACATCTCATGACAAACCCAGAAACATCTCTCTTCATACCTAGACACCAATACTAACGGTGCAGATCTTGATACATCTTGGTGAAACTAGGATGAACTGCCCAAATTGAGGAATGAAAGTACCACATCATCTCCCCTCTTATGTCTGTTGGCACCCACACACGCCTATGAAAACGCAAGATCTCATCCCCGCCTACGTTCCATCTAGGAATAGGGTCTTCCCTTGACACACTCTTTTATAGGACTATGACTTCAGAATCTGATAGCTGCATCATTCTCACTCGATCAAGTAGAGTAAAGTTAAAATCCATAGAAGAAATAAATGTCCACCCCTGTCTATCGTGCACCTCCAAATGCATCTAAGAGAACAGAGCCATAAGTTTCCACTCACTACTGGCCTCCTGAACTACCTATATCTAATTCCTCTTTCTCAATGAATCAGCCACTGCTTTTCCATTCCCAGGCATGTAGGAAAGTTCAAAATCAAAGGACTGAAGGTACTCAACCCATCTTCGTTGTTTGAAATTCAGATCGCACTGAGTGAAGATATACTTGAAGAATTTTTGGTTAGTGAAAACCATAAAATTATCTCCCAATAGGTAATGTCTCAAATAGTTTAAATCATGAACAACTACAGCCAACTCGAAATCGTGCATCGGGTAATTCCTCTCATGTGGCCTCAACTACCGAGACCCATACGCAACAACTCCTTTACCCTGCATAAGCACTGCTCTTATCCCGATACCTGATTCAACATATTACATAGTATAACTCTTTCCCGACTCTGGAAATACTAGTATTGGTGCTTAAAGTAAACCTCCCTTTTATATCCTGGATGTATGACTCACAAAAAATTGTCCACAAAAAGTGTGAACCCTTCTTATTCAGGCTTGTTAGTGGTGTTAATAAGTGTGAAAAGTCATGTATGAAACATTTGTAGACAGCCCTAGAAAACTTTGTACCTCAAAGACGTTCTTGAGCTACTCCCAGGAAACTACTTCTCCCACTTTCTCGGGGTATACTAAAACTCCTTTATCTAAGATAACATGACCCAAGAAGTGAATTTGGTCCATCCAAAAGTGGCATTTTTGAGATCTTAGGATATAAATGGTTCTCTCTCAGTGTACTTAGAATGATCTCAAGGTTTTTTTCATGGTCGTTTCGAATATAAGAGTACACCAAGATATCATCCACGAATACTACCACGAAAGAATACAAGTATGGATAGAACACTCGGTTCATTAGGTCCATGAAAACTACAGGCACGTTCATGAGACTGGACGACATAACCACATACTCGTATAGACCATACCGACTCTGAAAGGCTATAAGAGGTATATCTGATAGTCTAACGTGAAACTGCAGATAAACGGATCTCAAGTAAATATTTGAGAACACCTGGGCTCCTCGAAGCTGATTTAAGAGATCACCAATCCTTGGAAATGGATATCGGTTCTTGACCATCAACTAGTTCAGCTTCTGATAATCCACACAAAGTCTGAGGGTACCGTCTTCCTTCTTTGAAAACAAGATAGGCGAACCCCAAGGAGAAGTACCGGGTTGGATGAAACCCCTTGCTTGTAACTCCTCCAACTACTTATTGAGCTCCTCTAACTCTGGTGTAGCCATCCTATAAGGAGGAATGGGCATCGCTGCAACTCTTGGAATGAGCTCAATAGAAAATTTCACCTCTCGCTCTGGATTCAAACCTAAAAATTCATCTGGGAATACATCCCTGAAAAAATCCACCACTAGAGGAAAGTCCATATGTGAATTCCCCAAGTCATCTAGATATAAACTATCAATTTGGGTTGTAAATCCTCCCAACCCATGATGTTCAGGTCCCGCTCTTCTCGCCTGGACATCCCATTTTCCCTTTTGTAGAAATATTCCTCTTTCTAGTAATGTGAAACTCACCCTACAACGATCGCAATCGATAACTACCTGGAAGGGAACTAACTAGTCTATTCTGAGAATGAAATCATATCTTGTCATCTCTAGGAAATAGAGGTCCCATAATAAGTGACACCCACCAACCTCAAGAGGGAACTCCTTGCACTAACGTACACTAGTCGTTCTAGTCCCCAACGATGTTTCCATTGTTAAGACGTCAGCAGAAGAAAAGATACAGAGCCCAAGGATCTCCAAAACAGCAACAGATATGAAACTATGGGAAGACCCTGTATCGAAAAGTGTAGAAGCTAAAACTAAGGCAACTAGGATTATACCTTGAACTGTAGAGCGTCCAGGATCCTTCTCCTTCTGGGTCTACTCCACTACAAAATTCTGTCATGTACCACGGCCATGTGACCTTGCCTGACCACCCTGAGATGATCTACCCTATTGTTGCTAAAATCCTGTCAACTGGATACCATGGCCACGACCTCCACCTTGGCTGGAACGGACAGAAGAACTCCAGTTCCCAGACTAATGAGAAACTAGTGGTGATGCTCCTGAGCACGGAGTAATAGAAGAACTTGGATCACCATCTAGTTGGGAAAAAAACTAACAAAACTGCTAAAGATGACCCATATTGTGGCAAGATCGGAACTCCACTAGGTCTCTCGAGTAATGTGGCTTTGTATTCCCACTCTTCCCACACTAGTATCACACAACTTGGCTACCATAAGAAATATTCTACTTCCCCAGATCTTCGCGCGTAGACTCCCTATGGCGCTTCTTACTGTCAGTAGGAGGGATACCAACACCATATGCCGAGTTACCCTGGCTCACAACTCTTGAATCCCTCATATTGTTCTCCGTGATCAGCACCTATTTGACTATAGAGTTGATGGAAGTCAACCTGAATATGTTCACCTGAGATCGGATGTCGTGCCTGAGACCATCCTCAAACTTCCACACCAAGAATAATTCATCACCCCCTAGGATGGGTGTAAAGCGCTACATCTCTATGAAGTGAGAAGAATACTCTATGACCAAAAGAGTACACTACTCCAGACTCATGAACTCTCAGTCTCAATCGGCCCTCAAAGTCTCCAGGTAGAAGTAATCATAGAAGGTATGTTGAAACTCATCCCAATACATACCCTATTGGTGTCCCACCTCTGAAATCACATCCCACCATCTCTTGGTGGAATCGCGTAGCATGTACATAGAGAGATTCACCCTCCTCTCTAGAGGCATCTCCAGATGCTCGAAGATAGATAGCATGGCTTCTAACCATGACTCAGCTGCATGAGGTCCTCCATCCCCTAAGAAAGTGGGAGGATTCTACTACTAAAAGACCTACTTCAACTCAGCCATAGACGGAGCAGGAGGTGGTGATCCTTGGAAGGTTTTCATAAACCTCATGAATCCCTATCATAACTCTGCATCGGCACCTATATCCTAGATAATGGCTGGTGCCAAAATGGGCACAACTAGAGGATCTGCTTGTAGTCCCTGATCAGCCATGTCTGGTGTCTGATCACTGCTTTGTAACTAGCGTACAAATGGAAGACGTCTCAGTGGAATGACTCTTCAAGGTCAAACACACACCTTAGATCAAGATTAATAAGGAATGTGACTTAGAAGTGTAATAAGGGAATAGTATAAAGAAAGTATTCAATATTTCAAAAAGGTGGATACACGGCGTGTACAAATCATACACAGCGTGTTCCCCTAAGCTTTAATATGGATGTGTACCTTCGCTAACCTAGGTCGTGTGACACCCCAAACACACTGTGTGTTCTCCTAACACATGGAGTGTACTTGAATCATCTTCCCCTGCCCAACTTCTTCTATATGACTTAACCCACATGGTTCTCCTAGAGCAAGACTACACGGTGTGTTCGTGCTAGACATGGCATGTACTAGAAGGATTTCTCCAACTTGTGTTGTTAGTCACATGTTTGGATACATGTGTTACACTACATGGTGTGTTCAACCTTGACACGGTATGTATTACCTAAGTTTAATCCATCTGTTTCATTAGTCACATGGGTGGACACATGGTCTATACAACACGGGATTTACGTCTAGTACACGGCATGTGCCACCAGACATTTCCCAACCTCGTGTCTCTGTCCACACAGGAAATAACATGGTTAGAAACTACACGGCATGTACATACAGTACATATCTTGTATGTAATAAAAATTGTTCGTTCCTAAATAGAAGGATACAGGGTGTGTATTCAACAATACAAACAGTGTATTCTAGGTTTTTTCAGACAGTAAGCCTCAAAAACTACTATGAGACCAATAAAAACACTAAAATGGACATTTAAGTGCCAAATTCCGATCTGTGTGGGCCCATACTCCCCACAAATCAAATCTTGGCATCTTTTACATGTCATATACAAGCATAACAGTGCAATGGTCCACCAAATTCTGATCCATGAGGGCCCATAACACCTCAAGAACCAAAGTTTGGGATTCATTCAAATGAAACCTTACACAATCAAATACCCTATAAAATATAATGTATTATATCAAGTAACATATCACAACAACATTCATATCTAGCACAACATATGCCACAACAACATGCAATCAGTAATGCACCCTAAATGGCATGGCAAGAATTATTGACATGTGATCTCTAGAAAGTGCCTATATAATGCATGAGATGGAATACCCTCATCTCATCGGGTTACAACAGAAATAGAACCTCAATAATATCAATGATAATAGCACAAAACATGTGAATCACCCAATGGTGAAATTAAATCAACTGTAAAAATCACACAACTAGAAAAATTGCAATAATCAAGGTAAAATAGCTTTTCCCTATACATGGGTTAGCTACTCCTAGGAACAGCTTATTACCAACTACCTATTATGTCATATCCCTGACTATAGGCTCCAAATAGTAAGTCAAGAAGAAAATAATTTCTCTGATACCACTTTGTAATGTCCTTGTTCTGGGTGCTGCCCAGAGGTGTCCTGTACCTGGTTGGTCATATGGCCCCAAGCGCATTTCCCCAAACACCAGAGGCTGCTGAAAAGCATCAAGGGCCTTGGGTGTGATAGTGGGGAAACTATGATCTCATTGGAAGAGTAACTCAGTGAAAATAAATAGATATACAATAACGGAAGCAGTAATAACATGCAGTAAGTAAACAGCGGAAGACTGAAAGAAATAAACTACTAGAGCACATATACAAATGATGCATGATACATATGTCTAGGAAAGCATCCAAAAAAGTCACAATGATGGAACACAGTACTAAAACAAAGTAAAAAAGGAAACAAATAAACTCCAACAACATCATAAGCCTCAGTTTGGTCCCATGCTCTTCAACTTCACAACAGTCAAGTACCTAACGTAGAAGGGTGCTTGACCTTATCTATACCTGTAGCAATATAATATGTTTTGTCCCAAAATCATGACCCAAACAAGGTGTGAGACGAATCCTAGTAGGCAACCACCCAAAGATCTGTTCCTAACAGTCAGTGAATATATATGGAAGGCTATAAGCAAAGTGAAGCAGTAAAAAATGAATTACTCAAAATTAAACAATCCTTCAGTTTCAATTGCGTTCATTTTCATATAACAAGTAAGTAGCTGATCAAAACAAGTAACCCTCCTGGAAGTACCCACATCTTATCCCTTCTGGTTAAACCAGACAATCTCAATTAACCCTTTGGGTAAGTTCTCACAGCCTAACCCCTCTGGTTCAACTTATACAAGGGTATAATGACCTATTGGGTAGCTCACACGGTCTAACCCCTTTGGTCTCAAGAAAACAAATACTCTCTGAGGAAGTACTCACCATTAATTCCCCATATGGCCTTTCATTGGTAAAATAAAAATACTATGGGGAATCACTCAACATCCAATTCCCCATGTGGTCTCGCAATGAGGAACTACAGACACTCTGAGGGAGAAATCACGTCCATCTACCCTATGGTCTCATAACGTGAAAGTAAACAGACACTCTGGGGAAGACCTCAGTGTCTATTCCCCTTATGGTCTAACTACACAAGTTTCCCACATCCCTATGTAGATCAATCGTGCGCAATGATGTTCAACAGCCAAAGTAAACCTTAAGAACTACTTGGCTAACAACTTTCAATAACTACTTGGCTAAACAGCTACAAGCATATAATAGCATCAAATAAATCACTCCATCCTAACAACACTAGGAATATAAAGTAAGTATCCTAACCAGAAAAGTTATAACAAATGTTAAATATCAAAAAAAACATGGGAAACACATCCATAACATGGAAAATAACCCTATTCACAATAAAAAAACCTCTACTCAGTCACACTAGGCATAGTAGGCATTAACTGGGCTAAAATACCTAAACATGAAATACCCCTATCTAGGGTATTAGGAACTTTTTCATATAATATTCAAAGACTATCTATGGAAAGGAACAAAACACCTACCTCGACGTTGTAAGATCGATATACTCAAACGTCGGCCCTTGAATTGATCTAGAACATGGTATATCTAAAAAATGTCAAAAATGTTCAATCAAGAATACCTCACGAGAGAGAAGAAAATAAGTGATGAATCTCTATAAGAAGTAAGAAATCACTGATGTAATTCCAATGCAATCGACGGATTTCGATTCAGAGAATGGATGGAGAGTCGGAGACCTAGAGAAGATTTGTCAGTATTCATCGTTCCTGGACGAGACGGACCTAGAAGAAGGGTGTTCTGTCAATTAGACGCGACCCATGTTGGATAAAACAATTAAAAATAAAATTACATGTCATGTTATTTAAAAGTACATGGCATTTACTTTCCTTACTTGTCCTATTCTTTAGGCGGTCTCCATGTCATCCCACATGGCCATGTACTTGGCTGTTACATGGTCAGTACACGGTCACCCGTGGAAACCAGGTACACGACGTGTACTCCAAAGTACATGGCATGTACTCCTTAAATTTCCAGGTTCTCCTATTTTTCTCAAAAACACCAGAAAACAAGATTCATACCTGAAATGAATATATGGGTTCTTACACCTAGCATTCATATCTGGATTATTATAATATATCAAGATATCACCCATGAAAACAATGATGAAGGAGTCATGGTATGGATGGAAAATACTCTTCATGGGAAACATGAACATTTTTTAAGAATTTTTTAATCCAAAATGCATGAAAATATACTTATACATTCTATAAGTACTCCTCAATATTTTCTTGGGAATATCACCCCCTCTAACTCACAACTGATGGTAACTTGAATGAAGATCAATCATGGAAAACCAACAGGCCCCTCATAATAAATAAAATGGATAATCAATCCTAGGTAAAGGGTTACTATTCCTCACTATTACCTTATTCAGTTTCCTATATTCCACACTGATCTAAATACTACCATCTTTCTTCTAGGAAAATAACATTGTTGTGCCCTATGGAGACATGCTCAGTATGATAAAACCCTTTACCTCCAAATCCTTTATCTACACCTTCAACTCTCTTAACTCAGTTAGTTACACATGATAAGGATCAATTGATATTAGTTGCTCACCAGTCACAAGCTCAATATCAAAATCAATTTCCTTTTCTACAGGAAGACATGAAAATTAATCTAATAAGACATCTAGATAATGATCCACCACTAGAGGGAAGATAGTTGGAACTGTAATAGATTTTTTTACCATATCCAAACCTGCTACCTATGTTATGATAGCTCTAACCTGGCTAAGTTATGGTCCCATCCTTCCATCTTTGAGATCCCACTCACTGACTAACATGAACCTTTCTCCTATAGGTGTGGTGAAAGGTACATATCTCCAATAGCAGTCAATGTGAGATCGATAACTGGTTAAATTATCCATTTTGAATATCACATCACAACTAGTCATGTCTAGGATCATGAAGTCTCATAGATATATGTATCCAATAATTACTATGAGACATTAATAAAATCACTAGATATGGTCTAATTTCTTTCCTAATGGCATGTTGATAGAGGGTAACTTGGAAGAAAATTTAATCAGTAAATCCAGTTCAACATTGATGTGGGAAGATATAAAGTAATGGGAAGATCATGTGTCAAATAAAGAAGTAGATAGCATAGAGTTAATCAAGAATATACCTATAACTATAGAAATTCCCTATCCACCAGTGTTTAGAACTACATCCATTGCATAAATCAAGTATTCCTTTGGAGAATGACTATGCCTCTATGGTGCCTGAGTCACCTAAGTCACTAATATCTTTCATGTATGGTCCTACTACTGAGGACCCCTACCTGCACTCTAACATTTTCTCTATGAATCTGTGTGTAGATTCATAAAAAAATATTTGAATATATACCATATTTCCACATTAGTTACATTTCTTAGGTGACCTCACGCATGATGTACTAAAATTTACCTTCCTTACACACTTGTAGTAACTGGTCGAACCTCCACCCATATATGGATTATAAGAATACCTACTATGCTCTATCTATCTTCCGCCCTATTATACCTCCTCATCCTTCCTCATCCTACTACCAAAATATTCACTAGTTTATACCCTATAAATTTCATTCATCAACACACTATAGGCTATAAGGAAACCTATAATCTTATCCTCCTATATCCCCTTCTCAAAAGTAAGGCCTTGAAAAGTACCCTAAGTTACGTTGTTAGGTAAAAACCTCTAACCCGATGTATAAGATATGAAATAAGACCAATCTAAAACTTCCTAGCCTTTTATGCCACATTCTCAGTAATAAGAGGATAAAAACCTGGAAAATCCATGAAATGAGCTGATTAGATAGAAACTAACATCCTCCCCTATTAAAGCTGCATAAACTTATAAGCTTGGTCCTAATTCAATGTGTTTGAGACAAAATACTTTAATAATATTCCATGAATTCCTCTAAAGTAAGACCAACGCACCTACATACCTAACCCTTGATGTTGTTCCACCTCCTGGTGGATCCTTGAAGCATAAAGGGTACCAACCTAACCTTCTTATCACCAAGTTTCTCCCTTAAGTTAAAGATTCCATCAATAATTCCAATCCAATCCTAAATATCCTAAAGAATTCTAGTTTTAGAAAATGATTAAAGATGTTGGAGCTAAAATTCTCATGCATAATCAAACATCATCCTTTGCACCCCTCTACCCTGAGCAAACATAATTTGTAAGACTATGGGTTGGAGTTGGTTTACCGCTTGAACCACTAGAGCAGGTGCGGAAGCATGCTAAGGTTAATCCTCCTTTATGTTAGGTAGTGGAATGTGTATATGTTCTCTAGAAGGATTAATCTAGCATCTCTAAGTAGTAATTTTATAAAATAAAAAATGGAAGTTTATAATTTATATAAAAACTTTATTATGAGTACAACTTTAGTTATTACAAGGCATGTGTAAGGGATTTATAAGGAAAGACTTATCCTAGGAGATACCACTATATAAGTTATGACCATCCTAGTTCTACCCAAGGATCAAGCCTAGTCCTCCATACTTTCATGTTAGTCATAATAATATATATACAAAACATGACAGTATTCACCAGTCCAACTAACTAATGCTAGTATAGATATATCACAAAGACAAATAATATAGATATATTACTCAATAGTTACTATAAACTAGGGAATTTAATTAAATAACAACTATGAAATAATCAATAGGTATATATATGACATGTGATCCTATGTGCCTACTCATGATGCAAGAATTAACCCCAAATCCCAAAAACTAAAACAACAATCTCATCATTGGTAACTCAGATGTATGTTACACATGAGACATCCAGGAACATAGCAACTCCCCTACCTAAGTTCCACATATCCTAGCTCCTTTCTACCATAACCAAAGAAGAAAATAAAGTAAACTTAACACCCCAAGATTTTATAGTATGTTATTTCTTCAATGTAATTCAATAACTTGCATTACACGCAACACCGAGTTCAAACACACCACGACTTACCAAACTAGACGTTCAAAAGCAATTATGAATAGTATTAAATGAATTTTGAACTTTATATAATCCTTATAATTCTATAATCCATATTATGAGTTTCTTATACAAAATGTAAGAACTAATTCATTTTTCTCAGAAAAAAAGAAGTATTTTTCAAAAAATACACTTTTACTGCCTTGTAATGGTGAACCCTTGTTAAAACCAATATTTGAAACTTTTATATATTCAGTTTGACAAAATAAAATTCTTCTTTAGAATCGGGACATAATAATTTAGTTTAAATAATTTTTTGGTGTTTTTCTGACAACTTTCATATTTGGGTGAATAGTGAAAAATACTATATTTTAACTGAAAACAACTTTTTTAATCCAAATAATTTATAGTGTTTGATTATAAATTTTAATGGTTTGGAAGTATAATTATATTATATTTTTACCATTTAATCCAATTTTGGTCATTGTAAGTAATTTCACTTTGAAATTGGACATAAACAAGTGTCAATATTTTGATGGTTATTATTTCTTAAAAATGTGCTTTTTGGTTTTGACAACGAGAATTAATTTTAAAATAATAAATGCAACTTATATGTTTTGAATTTGGTAAAATAGACTTCATTTTTGAATTTGGAATATCAAAATTAGCTTAGGGTGAAGTTTTGGTATTTTTCTGAAAACATTCAATTTTTGATGAATAATGAAAAACATTAAGTTATTGTTTAAAACCAACTTTTTATTTAAATATTTATTTATTTTATTTAAATTTATTTCAGGTCAAAATAGATAAATAATACCTATATATGTTCAATGTAATTCATTGGAGTCATTTTTTAATAATATTATATATATATAATTTTATTGAATTTTTCACCGTCTTTTACCCACCTCCTAGGAGCATTTGAAAATTCGCATAAAACTTAAGTTTACTGCTTCTGTGAATTGAATTTCAAAAATCTGAGAGACACGGTTGATGTCAGTAAGTAAAATGTGGTTCAATGAGATGAAAATAATTTTTGGTGAATAGTAACTTTTTACTTTTATTTACCACGATTAAAAGTAAATAGGGTAATTAAAGGTAAAAATGATATTATTTTTACCCTATCACATGTTAAAATTCCATTTGATAAGGTTAATTCGACCAAAAACAACCTTAGGAATAAAATATTATCCTTTAGGTCCACTTGGATTAGATTAGGACATTTATTATTATTTAATTTAAAGAAGAGTTAAAAGAGTTAAAATCAAAGTTTAATAACTAAAACATTTTTAATATAGGATTATACATAAGATAAATTCAACTATAAATATTCATTAGAAATATAAAAAAATTTCCAACATAATAGTATTTTATTTATAATTTTTAGACATTGAATAATTAAATTTATTTATGACACAATGGTGATGGAGTATTTTCCTTATTAATGAAAGAAACAAATAAATAGTATTATAAATGTTAAAATAAATATAATTTTAAGTTTTTGATGCCATAAAATAATTTTCTAGGTTAATATGGAATTTTAGGATTCATTAAATGAATTTAGTTCGAATTAATAAAGTTTTTAGGAATTTAAAAAAATCAATTATTAAATAGTGTCAAAATTGACATAAAATAATTTTTAAAACAAATATTATATTATTAATTGATATAATATTCCTAAAAATCTAATATTCGGACAAAGGACTTATATAATGATATATATATCATTAATGAACCACTTGGGGTTCTCTTGGTAGTTTATAGTAAGTTTATAAACCATATAATATAAAAATATAAAGAGACATGGAAAATGTCAAACTAATTAACTAAAAGTTAAATCTAAAAGATAAGGTTAATATAGTGACCCAAACTTGTCTAAAACCAATTGGTTGAGTGGATTTAGAGCCATCCCCACCTTAGACTCTAAATAAATCAATTTGGAGCCATTATAAACTGAATATAAATTTATTATAAAATAATATTTTAAGCTTTTCCTAAGGTGCCCCTCACCCCTCTTATAAAAGGGCACTTCCCCTTCCCTCAAATTCACACCTCCAAAGCTGTTTTTCTCGGACAAACCCTACCCAAATATCCTCTAAACTGTCCTCCCTTAATCCTAGATTCATTCCTTTAGTCATAAAGCCAAACTAAGGATCCCTTTTGATCAAATCGAAAGGAAGAACCCGAAGAAGAGGTAATGATTTCACCACCCTCTTTCAAGTTCTCTTATTCTTCCACTTAATCTTTCTTTGTTGTTTCAATTCTAAAATAATAACTCCAGTATCTTCTATATACTATGATGTTATTATAAATATGGAACAACTATATTCATTATTCTATCCATCTTATGAATGATAATGTCACCATGCGTGCGTATGTACGGCTTACCGTCTCCACGCCGTGGTGTAATTTGTTATTCAACACTATATTATTTGGATGGATATAATGATGATTAATATGTATATAAATAATGAAAATAACATGATAATGTCTCTATAAAATTAATATACCATCAAATTCCACACCTTTAAGGAAATGATGTTGTCGCTAGTGCGTACGTACGGATTACCATCTCCACGACGCGATGAGATTCATTTCCACGTTCACCATTCATCGACGATTATAAAAATATATATTAATAATAAGTATGTAATATATGACATAATAATTCTAATAGATATATATATGTGTGTTTTTGTGTGTGTGTGTGTACTTACATATATCTTATTCACTTATTTCCTTTCAATACGATATGAAAACGGAAATAGCGTTTATGCGTACGTATGGACTACCGTCTCCATAAACAGTGTTTTTCATTTCATATATATGTCTATTATACATATTTATATTCTAAATATATATGATATATAAATCATGTTTTATGTTCTGGAATTATTTAAATATTGATCCAAGTGATACAATCAAGAGTAACAAGTTAAAACAAGTACGACAAAGAAAGCGATTATTACCTGAAATGTTAATTTAACATGGAAATTATTATTAAATGGGTAGTATAAAGTCATAAATGAATCATGTATGATATCATAAATATTAATATGGTTATTTTATAATTTAATAAAATACTATTATTTTCATACATGAGGTTAAACGTACCCTTGACTAAAGGAAAGTGCAAGGTAAGGGTTAATTCATCAATCTCATTATTATCCGAGATTGTTTATGTGTAAGTATTTACTGGGGAATTTTTATCATCCATGTCCATTTTTCATAAAAATTATTTCAAAATTAATATTTTAAGGATTTGTGAAAGGTAATCTTTATCAAGATCATAATTTTAAATGTTTTAAAGATTTATCTTTCTAAATCTTTTTAATTAATGTCCATGTTTTCAAAATGATTTTAAGGATTTATTTAAATGGACATGAATGTTTTGAAATGATAATTCTTTTAAAAAGTTTTAAAGTGGTATGGGAAACTTTGATTCAAAAATATCTTTTAAATTACTTCCTTTATAAATGTGTGACTTTTAAATGATTTTACAAAAAATGATATTTCCCTCAAAAAGTTTTACTCATCATTTTCAACTATGTCATCATCCTTTACTGGATATTATTTTTTATTGAGGTTGATTTATTATAATAAAATATTCCATATTGTATTGAATGAGTTATGATATGTTTGACTATTGATGTTCTATTTTTATATCATTCATGTTTTATGGTTAATGTATTGAAATTTCGTATTCTAGTTTTAATACGAATGTTTATGTTATGTTTCAACCTTTTCATCTGAGGAATGCATTGGACTTAGTAAGTGATGGGTGGAGCCCATTATAGCTCATCAATGCATTGGTAGGTCTCATGAGACAAACTAGTGTCTTGGAACAAGGCCTTGACAAAAATTTTATTTGTAGTCTTGGCACAAGGCCTTGACTATGTGGTAATCATGTCCGGCGTTAGGCATTCCCTCATTATGAAATTATTTATTACATGTGATTATTCGACTAGTAGAATATCCATGTGCATGTTTATATGGTAATGTTTGATTTATTTTTCAATATTATGTTCAATTTTATGTTTAAAAAGTCTTTTGTTTTTATCACACATCTTTCCCTAAAAGTTTATAGCTTCTGCTAAATTATTTACCCTTATTGGGCATTTGAGCTCACCACTTTCTTATGTTTCATTTTCCCAGGTTCCCAAGAAGTGTTTTATGTTTAATATTCAGGGTTAAGCTAAGGTAACAATGGCATTCTCAAATTATTTTTTTGTGTTGTATGTTGGAAAGTGTAATGTAACGTTCATGTATGTAATATTTTTTCCAAGACTGCTAAACGGGTCGGTCTTTCGGGACTTGATTCCTTGTAATTATACCAATGTATTAAAATAATGCACTGAATCTGGGATTTTGGGGTCGGGGCGTTATAGTTGGTATCAGAGGAAGTTTAGCAATAACCTTGGAAACTAGATTTAGATAAACTCTTATTAGAGCACATTACCCTAAGATAGACTTTGAGGATTAGTATAGAAGAAATTCCTAGAATTTTGGTAATGTAGATATTTTGTGAGATTTCCAAGAAAATACATCCCTGTATGGATACGAGTAGGTAGAGGCGGCTTTGGCACAGATGTACCTAAGGGTAAAACCTGAAAACTCTGCTTTGATCTAGACTCAAACGGGAACTGGTGCACGACAACGGGTCTTGCTGCACTCTTGGTTACGACACTCCCGGGGGATATTCTTAGGATAATTATCATTTTCTTTACAAATAATTATGAAGGATTTTCGAGTATATACCTCCTCAAAGAAAATATTTTTATGGATTATATCCATAAACTGTTCAATTTACATTAGGTATTTTACATGTTTGGAATTATTCATTGCAATTCATAAACTGACCTAGTGTATGCCATTGTATAGAAATGGTGCCCAGTAGAAGGAATGTGAACTCCAGCAATACGTATGATCCAAAGAGTAAGAAGGATCATATCTTTCACGGTATTAAGCCAATATTTATAAGGGAAATAGTCTCCCATGTATTCTCAACATATGAAGAAATAGTATCATTTGTTAATAAGATAAGTAAATAATTATCTGAGTCTTATGGCTTTGAAGGGAAGCAATAGAAGAAAAGGATGGAAGAGAGAAAGATGGATAAAGGGAAGAGGGAAAATAAGGATTTTTCTATATGTGATAACTGTGGAAAGAATCACCTTGGTAAATACTTGAAGGGAATGGGAGTTTGTTATAAGTGTGGAGAAAAAGGACACTATTAACGTGACTGCAAGGGTAAGAAAAAAGTTTCAAATGTACAATGCTTCATTTGTAAGGAGTTGGGACACTACGTGAATCAATGTCCAAATTATCAGAGTATACCCCAAATGCTGCTATTGGATAAGAATCAAGTTATGATACTACCAAAGATGAAGAGGAATGATTAAGAGTTCTTATGTTTTTATTAAAGTATTGTGTCATTTGAGTGTTGTATCAATGATGTACTAGTTATATGAATTATGGAAATAAATAAGGATTGTACTGCAGTACTATTTCATTGGGAATTTGAGATTATATGGTCCTGATACTAAGGTAGTAATTTTGGAATAAGAGATGGTTGATTTGGATAAATTATATTGGATATTATTGACTACCTTGGAACTGATTAATGGTTTTTTTATTTCATGATTGTTAGAATATTCAAAAAAAAATGGATATAAGGAATATGTATTATATAAAGGATAAGAGAGCATGAATGTAATCAATAAGGTTTTATGGTAATTTCGGGTGTTATAATTTTTTAAAATAATACATAATGAAGGTGTTCACATGTTATTACATGGAAAAAAAGATCTTCATTGTGTTTAACTTTTAAATTTTGGACTGTGATTTTGTATAGAAGTATTTTGGATAAGTCTAAAGCTTAGAATAGATTAAGTTTGAAATTGGATATTATTGTCAAGGTTATTTTCGGATTGTTATAAAAAAGAAAACACGCAGACCGTGTGACAATCTTCCAAATCATACAAAGATGCGGGAATTGAACCCACACCATAGTGCGATTGGGATTTATCACCTACCACTGGACTACATGAAGTCCCTGGATGGTATAATCTAGTTTTTTTAAAGGGTCGAATAGGTGAATTATAAATTCATTATTTTTTGAACCCTATACGATGAGGATAAATCGAATATTTTTTTTGAAATATTTTTGAGTGAAAGATGAGTTTGTGGTAGGAATTAGTTAAAGGATGTAACTCTACTTGTCAAGTATATATATATATATTCCCTCTTATTAAGACTAAATTTTATTAACCCAATTTCCGATGTGGTTTTTCCCACAAAGGTATTTTCTATTTTCAACCTTTTATTTTAGAAGAACAATTTCAAATTGCGAGGACGCAATTTATTGAAGGATGGAAGAATGTAACAACCCAAGATTTCATAGTACCTTATTTCTTCAAAGTAATCCAATAACTTTCACTACACGCAACACCGAGTTCAAGCACACCATGACTTACCAAACTAGTCGTTCAAAATCAGTTATGAATATTATTAACTGAATTTTGAACTTTATATAATCCTTATAATTTTAGAATCCATATTATGAGTTTCTTAGACATAATGCAAGAACTAATTCTTTTTTTTCAGATAGAAGAAGTATTTTTCAAAAAATGCACTTTTACTACCTTGTAATAGTGAACCCTTGTTAAATCCAATATTTGAAACTTATAAATATTTAATTTGACAAAATAAACACCTTCTTTAGAATTGGGAGATAATAATTTAGTTTCAATAAATTTTTGGTGCTTTTCTGATAACTTTCATATTTGAGTGAATAGTTAAAAATACTATATTCTAACTGGAAACAAATTTTTTAATCAAAATAATTTATAGTGTTCAATTATACATTTTAATGGTTTGGAATTATAATTAGATTATATTTTTACCATTTAATCCAATCCGGGTAATTTTAAGTAATTTCACTTTTAAATTGGACATAAACAAGTGTCAATCTTTTGATAGTTATTATTTCTTAAAAATATGCTTTCTGGTTTTGACAACGGGAATTAATTTTAAATTAATAAATGCAAATTATATGTTTTGAATTTGGTAAAATAGACTTCATTTTTGAATTTTGAATATCAAAATTATCTTAGGGTTAAGTTTTGGTATTTTTCTAAAAACATTCAATTTTTGATGAATAGTGAAAAACATTGAGTTATTGTTTAAAACTGACTTTTTATTTGAATAATTTTTTCTTTTATTTAAATTTATTTTAGGTCAAAATATATAAATAATACCTACATATGTCCAATTTAATTAATTGGAGTCATTTTGTAATAATATTATATATATATAATTTTATTGAACTTTTCACCGCCTTTTACCCACCTCCTAGGAGCATTTGAAAATTCACATAAAACTTAATTTTACCACTTCTAGGAATTGAGTTTTAAAAATCTGAGATACACAGTTGATATCAGTAAGTGAAATGTGGTTCAATGAGATGAAAATAATTTTTGTTGAATAGTAACTTTTTACTTTTATTTACCAAGTTTAAAAGTAAATAGGGTAATTAAAGGTAAAAATGATCTTATTTTTACCCTAACACATGTAAAAAATCCATTGGATTAGGGTAATTCTACCAAAAACAACCTTAGTAATAAAATATGATCCTTTAGGTCCACTTGGATTAGATTAGGACATTTATTATTATTTAATTCAAAGAAGAGTTAAAAGAGTTAAAATCAAAGTTTAATAACTAAAACATTTTTAATATAGGGTTATACATAATATAAATTCGAATATAAATATTCATTAGAAAGATAAAAATATTTCCTACATAATGGTATTTTATTTATAATTTTTAGACATTCAATAGTTAAATTTATTTATGACACAATAGTGATGCAGTATTTTCCTTATTAATGAAATAATCAAATAAATGGTATTATAAATGTTAAAATAAATATAATTTTAAAGTTTTTATGCCATAAAAGAATTTTATAGGTTATTATTACATGTTAGGATTCATTAAATTAATTTATTTCTAATTTATAAAGTTTTTAGGACTTTCAAAAAATCAATTATTAAATAGTGTCAAAATTGACATAAAATAATTTTTAAAATAAATATTGTATTATTAATTGATATAATATTCCTAAAAATATAAGATTATGAAAAAGGACTTATATAATGATACATATATCATTAAGTAACCACTTGGGGTTCTCTTGGTAGTTTATTGTAATTTTATTAACCATATAATATAAAAATACAAAGAGACATGGTAAATGTCAAACTAATTAGCTAAGAGTTAAATCTAAAATATATGGTTAATATAGTAACCCAAACCTGTCTAAATCCAATTGGTTGAGCAGATTTAGACCCATCCCCACCTTATCCTAGAAATAAATAAATTTGGAGCCATTATAAACTGAATATTAATTTATTATAAAATAATATTTTAAGTTTTTTCCTAAGGTGCCCCTCACCCCTCTTATAAAAGGGCACTTCTCCTTATCTAAAATTCACACCTCCAAAGCCATTTGGATCATCCAAACACTTCCCAAATATCCTCTAAATTGTCCTAAATTCATCTTAGAGGCATTAATTTAGTCATAAATCCAACCTAAGGATCCCTTTTTATCAAATAGAAAAGAAGAACCCGAAGAAGAGGTAATGATTTCACCACCCTCTTTCAAGTTCTCTTATTCTTCCACTTACTCTTTCTTTGTTGTTTCAATTATAAAATAATAACTCCAGTATATTCTATATACTGTGATGTTATTATAAATATGGCACAACTATAATCATTATTCTATCCATCTTATCAATGATAATGTCACCATGCGTGCGTACGTACGGCTTACTGTCTCCACGCTGTGGTGGAATTTGTTATTCAACACTATGTTATTTGGATGGATATAATGATGAGTAATATGTATATAAATAATAAAAATAACATGATAATGTCTATATAAAATTAATATATCATCCAATTCCACACCTTTAAGGAAATTATGTTGTCGTTCGTGCATACGTATGGATTACCGTCTCCACGACGCGATGATATTCATTTCCACGTTCACCATTCATTGATGATTATAAAAATATATATTACTAATAAGTATGTAATATATGACATAATACTGATAATGGAGATATATATATTTATATATATGTGTGTGTGTGTGTGTGTACTTACATATATCTTATTCACATAGTTCCATTCAATACTATATGAAAATGGAAACTACGTTTATACGTACGTACGGACTACCGTCTCCATAAACGGTGTTTTTCATTTCATATATATCTATTATACATATTTATATTCTAAATATATATGATATATAAATCATTTTTTATGTTTTGGAAGTATTTAAATCTTTATCTAAGTGATACATTCAAGAGTAACAAGTTAAAACACGTACGATAAAGAAAGTGATTATTACACAAAATGTTAATTTAACATGGAAATTATTATTAAATGGGTAGTATAAAGTCATAAATGAATCATGTATGATATCATAAATAATAATATGGTTCTGTTATAATTTAATAACATACTATGATCTTTATATAAGAGGTTAAATGTACCCTCGACTAAAGGAAAGTGCAAGGTAAGGGTTAATTCCTCAATCTCATTATTATCTAAGATTGTTTATCTGTAAGTATTTACTGGGACATTTTTATCATCCATGTCCATTTTTCATAAAAATTATTTCAACATGAATATTTTAAGGATTTTTTAAAGTTAATCTTTATAAAGATCAGAATTTTAAATGTTTTAAATATTTATCTTTATAAATCTTTTTAATTAATGTCCATGTTTTCAAAATGATTTTAAGTATTTATTTATATGGACAAGAATGTTTTGAAATGATAATTATTTTCAAAAGTTTCAAATTGGTATGGGACACTTTTATTCAAAAATCTCTTTTAAATTAATTCCTTTATAAATGTGTGAATTTTAAATGATTTTACAAAAAATTATATTTCTCTCAAAAAAATTTACTCATCATTTTCAACTATGTCAGCATCCTTTACTAGATGTTATTTTTGATTGAGGTTGATTTATTATAATACAATTTTCCATATTGTATTGAATGAATTATGTTATGTTTGACTGTGGATTTTCTATTTTTATATCATTCATGGTTTATAGTTAATGTACTGACATTTTGTATGCTAGTTTTAATACGAATGTTTATGTTATGTTTCAACGTTTTCATATGAGGAATGCATTGGACTTAGTAAGTGATGGGTGGAGCCCGCTATAGCTCCTCGATGCATCGGTAGGTCTCATGAGACAAACTAGTGTCTTGGCACAAGGCCTTGACAAAAAATTTATTTGTATTCTTGGCACAATGCCTTGACTATGTGGTAATGATGTCCGGTGTTAGGCATTCCCTCATTATGAAATTATTTATTACATGTGATTATTCGACTAGTAGAATATCCATGTGCATGTTTATATGGTAATGTTTGATTTATTTTTCCATAATATGTTCAAGTTTATGTTTAAAAAGGCTGTTGTTTTTACCACACATCTTTCCTTAAAAGTTTATAGCTTCAATTAAATTATATACCATTACTGGACATCTGAGCTCACCACTTTCTTATGTTTCATTTTCACAAGATCCCAAGAAGTGTTTTATGTTTAAGATGCAGGGTTAAGCTAAGGGAAAAATGGCATTCTCAAAGGATTTTTTTGTGTTTTATGTTGGCAATTGTAATGTAACATTCATGTATGTAATCTTTTTTCCAAGACTGCTAAACTGATCGATCTTTTGGGACTTGATTCCTTGTAATCATACCAACATATTAAAATAATGCACCGACTATGGGCTTCTGGGGTAGGGGAATTACAGTAAACCTAGAGACTTTGATACCATTTTTGTAACAACTCAACCTAAATCACCAAGTCTAGGATGAAATTCCACATAAACTCATGCATGCCTCCACATACACAAGATACTGATGACTATAGATGAGGGTATAAAGTGATGCGGGGATACTATACCCTTGGTAATCATATCCATCACTATAAGAATAATAATAAACAAAATCCATTCAATTAACACAATAAAATATAACATGAATAATATTATAATAGATTCCATTTTAGTATATATAATAATAATAAAATAACTCCAAATATGGCAGGTCAACACTTAAAAGTAGTATAAATG
Organism: Viscum album; assembly: GCA_963277665.1. Lineage (NCBI taxonomy): Eukaryota > Viridiplantae > Streptophyta > Magnoliopsida > Santalales > Viscaceae > Viscum > Viscum album. The sequence continues at coordinate 808,346,738 of OY728122.1, read as the reverse complement.
GAAGAATAAATAAATAAAAGTTCATTGGTAATTATATAGAGTTTTTTCAGGTATCATGTACATCTCCCAAATCCAATCTCCTTAGAAACATGTCACAATAACCTTTCCCTTCTGTGGATCTCGCATTATGAATAATTCACATGCACTGAGATTCTCTTGCAGGGTATGAGTATAAACCCAGTAGGACACCACAAATTCATACTTAAAATAATTACACATGTATATAGAAGTGTATGACATGATGTAATAGTAAATTTATACACAATAATACGACCAATCATGTGTCATACGATCATGTTATAACCAATATTCCATGAACCATGACCATACGTACTTCATTGACTTGCCGAAAGAACATCACATGTAATCAATCGCATGAGTTAGATCATGTTATGTAACTTCATATTCCTTTAAGTAAAATGCTTGTTTTTCCTTTAAATAAAAACTCAACACCAATGTTTAAGGGTAATTATTACCCACGACTCATAGTTACCAACTCATCTGCGATGGTACACACCCTTGGCATTCCCAAACAATGGAATCTCTCTCAAATTAAAGGATTATCCCCATTACTAGATAATACCGACATATATGAACACTCTTCTAGGATATGAAAATATAAGGTGTTAATCATCCCATGAAGATCCATCACCAATGAGACATGTCACCCATAAGACCCTTCTAATGAGTTGTCTTAGTCTGTCAGGGCCACCTATGAACCTAAACACTAAAATAAATATTCCACAATTTATACACAAAATCGTATATAAGGAATAACATAGAAAGGATAAATATATCAAGATAGGTAATTCTACAGGCCATAAAATATTACACATTTAATGAACAACATATCAAGGAACACATAATCCATAAATGAGCATGGGTCTCACGATCCATCATATTCATGTAAAACATACCTATCATGAAAGGGTCTCTACACTAGGAACATACACAAAATATAAACATTCCAAAAAATTCTATAAAAAGGCTCTATATAGTTATAAATTCCTAACATTAAGACATTGAATCCAAATTTCAAGTTCCTCCAAGGAATGAAACCTATATCACACTCACGTTCCAATGTTAAAAAAAGAGATTTTCCATCAACATTGGATCTAGGGTCTATCAAAAGGAGGCCACCAAAACTAATTTCCCAACATCTATCTTGAAATCCTTAGGACTGATGCTTCAATATCCAATGTAATTTCTCTTCTGAGAAAATTAATTTACTAAGAACGGCCACTGAAGTCCCTAGGATTGAGATATCTAGGAACGGGATAAAAAATTAGAGTTTTGTGGAAGTTATGGGTTTAAAATATAATTTTACGATTAATTAAAACCCTATTAATGATTTGGTTTCATGGTTTATCAAATTGTGCACCAGCTGTATGAGTATTTTTTTCTTCATCTAGGATCCCACACCATTTTTCCATATGGTTTGGAAATCCATGGACCAACCATTATTTTCTCATCTTACCCAAGCCGCATGGTTTCCTAGGAAACATCATGTGTTTATATCTAACTGTGAACCAACCTATATCCAGAAATAAAAAATCTACACTGTTTCCTAGGGAGAACCACACAGTTCCCTGTAACCATGCACCAATTTTACATCCTCTATTTGGCCTCTAAAACTCTCTAAAAACAGCAAAAATATTCTTAATAATTTACCAAAGTAAATCATAACTTAGAAACACTTAAAGAAATTCTAAAATTATGTCATAATCTACCTAAAAAATATGGTACATTATAAGAATGTGTAGGAAGGACCCTACATTGAGTCAGAAGGTAGGGGTTAGGTTGTGATTTTAGGAACCACCCTAATAGGGGAGCATCTAGTTTCGTGTGAGACTAATTTGGATGTTGTCCTTTCCTTTAGTGATAGAGTAGGGACTGCATTGAGTGAGAGAGTACTAGTCCCAGTTGTTCTTGTGAAACCCACTTAGAGAGAGGGGAGTGGTCAATGAAATATAGCACTGATGTAGATTTTTGGGATTTCACTAAGTGATAGGGTAGTGGAAGGAACCACCCTGAATGAGTGGATACTATCCCTAGTTTTTTTGAGACCCACCTTGAGAGAGGGGAGTGGTTAGTGTGGTGTAATACAGATGTGGATGTTGGAAATTCACTAATTAAGAGGGTAGTGGCAGAGACAACCCTAAGTGAGAGGGTACTGATCTTGATTGTGCTTGTGGAAACCACACTAAGAGAAGGGATTCGTTAGTGTGGTGTGTTATGGGAATGAATTCTTAGAATCAGCTTAAGTGATAATTCATTGAGATATAATTCCTTTAGTGTGAAGGTATGGGTCTAGGATATGATTATGGGGACCTACCTTGATCAATAGGGTAGAGTTTGAGATTCGGTATAAGAAAGGATGTGAGATCAAGGTTTAGAAAGGACATTATATTGAGTAAGAGGATGATTTTCATGGTTTTTTATGACACCCTACCTATCGTCTTTATTTATAGGCTAGGATATGTAGCATGAGGTTACTATTCTCTAGTATAAAATGAAGCAAGTATGGTCGAGTTTTGTGGTGTCCTGGTTAGCACATGATGACTCGACATATAGGTTTTTGTGCAGTTTTTTATTTTATTTTTTTCCTTATGCATACACAAGTATATGATGATTTATATTAGGGGAACTTGGTGATACCCTTCTGAGATTTATTTTTAACTTTTTTCATGGGAAACCTGGTGTGTGTGTGTGTGTAGAAATTATGTCTATTATGTAAGTATGATCACAAGTTATGTGGTGGATTAGTTTGAAGCATCTTGATGAGGATTTGGATATGGGATGGAGGTGAGGCTCAAGGATGGTAGTATATCATCATTGTGTATTAATTAATTTTTATTATTTTTATACATGATTTTTCCAGTGGGTGAATATTTATGATATATAACTACATAAATTAATTTACATTTGTTATAACAAGAATTTTTATTGATTTATATGTACTATGGTTATCTTTTATAGATGATGTTTAGTCATTTTTTATTGATGGTTATGATATTGAGGGCATAGTCTACCCAACTATGATTTATGAACTCATAATTAGTTTCCAGACTATGGAATATAGGGAGGTTCACTTGAGGTCATATATCTCTCTAGTTGGGGATACTATAAAGTGATTTTATCTAGGGGATTATACTCACCACCAAAGAAATAAACATGGAGCCTGGATTGTCCTATAATAAATAGCTTTCCCATAATTTTGAAAATAGATAATAAGTGTTATGGAAGAAAAATAAAATTTTGAAAGTACTTTAGAGGAATCACATGTTGGAGGAAGTGATATGGGAACCTGAGGAAGCAATGAGGATGAATTACCTACATTTTTTCATGGATTTATGTTTACCATAAATTTTGAAGATGAAATTATTTAGGGGGTGTAAGACCTGATACATGAATATATTAAATAAATATCTTATTGAAATATCCATCGCATAGGAAAATCCCTTTGATTACATCATCATAGTATAATAAAAAATATATAAAATTACATTAACTATAATGGGTACAACTAGTGCTATAGAACACATGAAAATATGGTTCATCACCATAATACTTAACTCTGGAGGATCATACTCTAAAATGAATGAAAATATAAAGGATATATTGTTATTAGTAATAAAAATAATGAGAAATGGAATAGATGTAGTATAATAAATAAGAGAAGGATGTGAATGATTTTAGATGTCATAATGAAGTGTATATATAAGTGGTAATATGACTGCTGAAAGGGTGAGGTGCCCATTGTAATCTGATCATTAGGAATCAGACCATTATAATGATAAAGTAATTTGTATACATACAAGTGTGCAAAAAATATATATAAAATCATTTGATCATAATATAATTAATAATTATAAATAATTTCTATTGATTAATTAATATTAATATAATTAAAAAAATATGTCTTAGAATAAAAATATGATTTATTAAAAAAATAAATTTTTGGCATTGAATAGATGATTTTTAAATATGCCAAGTTTTTAATTAAATAAATAAATTTTTCCATATATATAAAGAAAATTTTAAAAAAGGACTTTAAATTTAGAATCGGTATGTCAAAATTATTCGATGGTGAATTTTTCATAATTTCCTATGACTTTTCAATTTTTAGGTAAATATTAAAATATAGTGTGAATATATGGAAAGAATTATGAATTAATTATGTTATAAAAATGCTGTAATAATTAATATAAGTTACTCTTAAACTAAAAAATTATTAATTTAATAAAATAATTTATTTTCAAGTATTAAACTCAATTTCCAGACCTATAATGAACTTTCCAAAGTTTAAAATTGAATTTAATGTTTAAAAATAATTATTTGTGAATAAAAGTCTTACATGGAAAAAGTAATATAAAATAATGGTTTATGGTTCTCAAACATAAAAATGTAGAAAAAAATGTCGTAAATGTCAAACCCAATGCTTTAAATCTGTGGTTAGGCCAATGGTTTTTCATTTTTCACAACCTAGATTTCCAAGTCCTAAAATACAAAATTAATAAACAATTCCCCCTTATTTTCTATAAATACCTACCCATACTCTAATTATTCTTCATTCCAAGATTATTAATCATGGTTTTACTCTCATTTTCCATCTCAAGAGTCCATCTAAGGAGTTCTTATGGTTTTAAGGTGTTCTTTATCAAACTTTAATAAGCTACTTTGTAAGGTTAGGGTTCTTGACCTCCTTTATTAATTTCTCATTTATAATATTTTTAATTAATTCAAATTTCTTTATAAAATTTTGTTATTAACCTTTATTAAAAATATATAATTGTATTATTAATGAGATACTACTCTTCCCTCCCATTATACAATATTTATAATCCATTATTATGATCAAAAATTCTTATAGCCATAAGCACCATTATTCAAATGCCAATGTATGCCATGTATTTGTGGTATTATGGATGTATTATTTATAAGAGGTGGGATTTTTCTAATGAAGGATAATAGTGATGTATCTAGTGTATCCTCTATCATTTCCCAAGTGTATTAATATTAATTTTTTAAAAAGTTCATTTTTCCATCAATGCATTCTGACCTGGAAGTCATTCCTTGAAGGAATTTTATATCCCTAATGCATATCAAATATATGTTACATGTAATACTAATTTTTAGATGGAATTTTTATATAATTTTTTTGATCTCCTACTATTTAAAAATATTATATTAAATCACTATTTTCAATTGATATACTTATACCATTAAAATACCTTACACTATTACTTCATTATCATTCCTTTGATAAGGGTTCTTTCCATTGAATTGTAAATGTCCTATATTTTCTAAGTTTATTATTGGATATTCACCTTGAAATCCATATTATTCCATTGAATGGGGAAATATTGATATTTTTAATATCTATTATTTCTATATGGAACATTATTGATTACTTACCCATAATTATGTTTGATTTTCATTATGGTGAATTATGGTATGTATTGTTTAACCATTATCTTCATATGATGGATTCATTGGATTTAATATGTGATATGTGGGGACCAGAATTATATATCCCTTTGATGCATAAGTAGGTCTCATGACACAAACTAGCTTGGAAACTTTGTAAATACCCATAAATTTCAAGTAAATTTTTTTTTCTTAATTTTCTTTGGAATTTTACAAGAACGCAGTTTCTGACGGAACCTGATTCTGAGGCCTGGTGTGCCCAGAATCATTTTCCGAAGTTTGGCTCGGGTACGTTCAGTGAACGAACGAGCGGGTTTTCTAACTTTTTAACCGGTGATCGGAATCGAATTCCGAGGGCACCTATGGAATCGCAGCGCCAGTATTTGCTTAGAAACGCATTTTCTGGAGTTGCGTTTCCTCGGGTGTGGTTTTTAATTTTTTGGGGGGGTTAAGTTAAGAAAATAAAATAAAGTGGTGCGACAACTTTATTCTATTTCACTTAAATCCACTTAAAGCCACTTAAGCTAAGTTGAAGAAGATAGGGTGGAACCCAAAATATCCTACCCTCGTGGTAGGATATTTGTGAGGTGGGGCCCGCACGAGCCCCACCGTTTCTTTTCCTCTAAGTAACGCACCCGCAAAAACTCCTCTTTAATGAAAGTCAACTGGTGCGTTTTCTAAAACTCTTAACGCTCCTATTAATTGGACAGTTAAGATGTTACCATTAATTCATCGAATTAATGGTTCGTTTCTTAACCTATTTTTCAAATTGTTGGCATGTAATAAAATAAGACCAACACACGTTTTTCTTGGGTGTGGATTTTTGAGAGGATTTAGAGATGACTCTAAGGCTTGAGATCTTCATCCTCCTTCGTGAAGAACGCGAAGAACGCGAAGAACGCGAAGAACGTCGGCCTTCGACGAAAGGCGACTAAGAACGCCGAACCCTCGGAGATCGACAACGCGACGTCATGTACCGCGATGCCGATTCTCCTCCCACAACGTTCTTCAGCAAAAATCCTTCCCCACGACAACCTTCAAACAACACCGTTTGAGATCCTTGACGTGACGTCGTGTACCGCGACGACGCGACGCCCCTTCCGCGACGCGACGATCCTCTTCTTCCGCGACGGTCAATCTCGCGAATAACTCACGTCCGAAGACAACGACGAGGTAGGGGTTTTAATTCTTTAAATCTTTGTGATTTATACCTGTGTAGTTTGATTAAAAATTGTTGGGAGACTTTTAAAACCGCTAACGCAGTGGGTGTGGTCTAACAAACAAGTCCGAACCCACCGCCCCTTTCGTTCTTGGTGTGCGAAACGGCGGACGTCGAAAAAATCAGCCGCACGGGCGATGTAAGGTCCCCGCAGTGAAAGACGGAACCCGGGAGGGCTTTTGGCGAAGACGGAAAGGAATTCCGACCACCGGAACTCGTCCAGTGGTCCGCAGAGCGACCCGCCAGCGAGCCACACCGGCACGGCGGCGCCTGGGGCGGAAGGCGGCGGCGCCCGGCGCGCCGCCGTGGAGAACCGCCGCGGCTGAAGCCGCAGTGGCAGCAGTGTGGTCCCGCGACCGCGCGAGACCGGTGGAGCATGGGACGCGGCACCTCGGCCGCATCCGCTGGCAAGGGTGGCCCCACGCGGGGCCGCGGTTCTCTCACGCGCCCCCCCCCCCCCCTGCTCGCGGCTCGGCCGTAACAGCCGAGCCGACCCGCCTGGCGGCCGGGTCGCGCCCAGACCGGGCCGGGCCACCCTGGCCGGGACGGGCCGTGCCGTCCGGGTCGGGTCGACCCGGTTCGGTTCGACCCAAGGGGGTTGGGCCGGGTCGGTCTGGGCCCAGACCCCCCGTTTTCGGACCTTTTCGGTCTTTTTCTCATAACATGAGTTGTAGACCTTCGATCGATGCATTGTCAGCGGCGATGCGATCCTTGGATCAAGATAGTCGTTTCGGTATATCGCACTCAAGGTTTCAGAGTACTTTGGGTTTGGCCGGGTTGGTTCGTACACGAAACCAATCGGGCCCTCGGAGCGGAAACGCTCATATCTTGAGCTACGGACGTCTGATTGGCGTGTCGTAAACTTTGTTGGATTCCTCTAAGTGAGACGGATATTTTGGCATACTCCGCCCGAGGTTTGGACATAGGTGGAGTATGGTCGGGTTGGTTTTTCCTTAAAAACCAACCGGGCCCCTGGGACGAAAAAGCCAAAAACTCTCAGACTGGGCGTCCGATTGACACGCCGTCTGCGACGTTGAGTTCCTGTTGACGATACGGAACTTTTGGATACATCAAATCTGGACTATGTGTCAGTTGATGTATCAGCCTCTCGGCTCCTGGAGCGGACCCTCCTGATCGAACTTGCTGTGTGCAGGAACCCTAGAGCTGGCTGCGACTGCGACGACGACGACGACTGTGCAGATATCCTCAGTGGATTCGACGGCGACGACTACAGCACTCTTCGATCCTTTGTGGATCAGTGCTACCGATCCTGTGTGGGTCGGATCCTGTGTGGGTAAGCGCTCAGCGGTCCTATGTGGGCCAGCGCCTACAGATCCTGTGTGGGTCTGATCCTGTGTGGGTCTTTGCGGGGGTTAGTTACCTATCGATCCTGTGTGGGTCAGATCCTTTGTGGGTCATTGCGGGGGTTAGTTACCTATCGATCCTGTGTGGGTCTGATCCTTTGTGGGTCATTGCGGGGGTTAGTTACCTATCGATCATGTGTGAGTCAGATCCTTTGTGGGTCATTGCGGGGGTTAGTACCTATCGATCCTTTGTGGGTCCGACGGCTTAGATGAATTAGTGGAAATATCTGGTCATCTTTATCGTCATATGAAGAAGTATACCTGTGTGAGCTGAATTCGGTTTTTCTTTCCTATGTGGATTGTGTTGCGCTATCCTGTGTGGTTTTACGTTTTGCTTTCCTGTGTGGACTGGGTTGTGCTTGAGCTCGGATGTTGGAGCCGAATGAGAAGTGATGACTTAGGTATGTGTATGGGCATATACCTAAGCAGTGTCGGATGTTACTTTGTGATTGTATCTTTCATTTGTGGATTATCCTTTGTGGATTCTGGGAGACCTTCAGGGGTCTCGGGGTCCCTACTGAGTAGCTTATACTCACCCGTGCACGGGCTATGCCCGCACTATGTTGTGTTGGTTGCAGACGACGGACAGCGCTGATCGTGGTTGAGGCTTGCGGAGCAGGACGGTACCTAGAGGTGGACCACTGGGCGGGACGTACTCAGAGCGGTCGGCTGGACCTGAGGAGCAGTGGAGGCTATCTTTACCCACCCTTCAGGTGGGATTTCCAGTGGACAGCTTGATGATGTGGCTTTACTTTTTAGTTGTTGTTTTCCCTTCCAGTTGTACTTTACTTCTAGTTTGGGTTTGTATAGTGGCCCACTTGCTTTTTCGCACTTACTGTTGTACTCAGTTTTTTCTTAGTGTTTACTTCTGCCTAATTGCTCTGTGGTGTTTGTAGTTTACTTTACAAAGGCAATGCCTTCCCTTTTTCTGGGATCTACGCCTTGGTGCTAGTCGCCAGCCCCTGGCCTATGGAAGGCGGGCTTGGGGTAGTCACGGCACGGGCCCCGAGGACGGGTTGTGACAAATTGGTATCAGAGGAGTTCGGTTCTACCGCAGAACTTTGGACTCTGATCTTTTTCCTATGTGAAGCAATAACATTAAGCGTATTGGGTGTGGTTATCAGTTCAGGGAGTCCAGTGTTGGTGCGGCGGCTGACGTATCCGTACACCAGGACCATGACTTCTGATTTCTGACTTAATGCACGAAAACATTGATTTCATGTGTGTTTCAAGTTTTCTTTGTGATTACTTTGTGTCAGCTCACCAGGTATACTGTTCTGACCATGGCGCACCTGTTTCCTTTTCCGGATGACCCCACGATGGCAGCCAGCTAGGGTTCCAAGAGTTGAGCGTGATGACAGCCCACCAAGCGACGAGGCTTCAGTACAGGGCCCTTTGATAGCTGAGGCACCGGCGGTACCTCTACCCGCCGAGGCACCGATGCTTACAGCCCCAGCCGCTGACGATGCACGTCGCCTTAGTGCACTTCATATGTTCCAACGCCAGCAACCGCCCAGGTTCTGCGGGGAGACGGACCCCCAGGCAGCCGAGGACTGGCTGGAGGCAGTGGTACGAGTTTTCCGGTTAGTGAGGACACCAGCAGACCTCATGGTGATCCTCGCAGCGAGCCTACTGCATGCGGCAGTGGGCCGATGGTGGATCTTGATGCTCCAGGTGCACGATGAGGCATCTCTTCTCTGGACGGAATTTGAGAGCCTCTTCCGCTCGGAGTTCGTCCCAGCCACCCTTCGTGCGGTGCGCATCTAGGAGCTTCTTCAGCTGCGGTAGGGCATCTTGACGGTCGCCTAGTACTCGGTGAGATTTACCGATCTCTTGCGCTACTTGACAGACATGGTACGGGACCCATTCTTCTGTGCCCGAACCTTTGAGAAGTGTTTGAGACATGAGATCAGGGCATCGCTGATCTTCATCAGCATTCCGACTCAGGAAGGAGTACAGGAGCGAGCCCTTTTGATCGAGAGATTCCTTGCTGAGCCTTCATCAGCAGTGAGACCTACCGCGGGGCGGCACATAGCAGAGTCTTCTGCAGCAGGCAGTCGACGGATGACTCAGGGGTCCAAGCAGACCAGACCCTCACGCAGATGACCTCAGGACACTGGCTTAGCAGTGCGGGGCACACGGCGCGGAGCCAGTCTTTTGAGAGGCAGGCAGTGCTACACATGCGGCGGGCAGGGCCACATGGCTCGTGACTGCCCGAACCACCGTGTCGAGGAGCAGAAGATGGTTGAGGGGCCACCCAGGTAGAGGTAGAGGGTCGACCATGGTGGCCCGTAGGGAGAAGGAGGATGAGACAGAGGAGCTGTCCGAGCAGCAGGTAGTGGGCGACGCTTTGAGGCTCTACCACCACCACCAGGAGGTCCACCCCGGCCACAGGGAGCTGGCGGGCAGAGACAGGCACAGCTCCAGGCAGCGGAGGCCTATGACCATGGCGTGCCCGAGATGATTTGAGGTACTATATGTGTCTATTCCACCCTTGTTGCAGTTCTTATAGACACAGGAGTGAGTCACTCTTTCATAGCTGCTGCCCTTGTTCGAAGCTCGGAGATTCCGACAGAGCCGTTGGCTCGATCCTTAGGGCTAGAGACTCCTATGGGAGCAGACTCGATGATTACACACTGGTTCCGGTAGTGTGAGATTACTCTAGGAGGCTAGAGCTTCGGCTGAGATCTTCTTGTAGCGGCGTCGAGGTCTTACGACGTCATCTTGGGCATGGATTGGTTATCTACATTCCATGCTCAAATTGACTGTATTAGGCGCAAGGTGCGATGTGTACGCACCGACGGGAGCAGGTTCACCTTCACTGGTGAGAAGGGAGCCTTCGTAGCACAAGATGGACTCTCGCAGAGGAGAGTACAGCCCATCACTCATCAGTTGGCTAGCCTCATCCTAGGAGCAGTTGACGTGCGGAGTCCTAGTTTTCCCGTAGTGGTGGATCAGTATGCGGACGTCTTTCTTGATGACGTTCCAGGGCTACCTCCTCACAGAGAGGTAGACTTTTATATTGACATGTACCTCGAGACAGCCCCGATATCGACTCCAGCGTATCGGATGGCCCCTGCTGAGCTTCGAGAGCTACGGGTACAGTTGGAGGACTTGCAGGGCAAAGGATTCATCTGACCCAGTGTTTCACCCTAGGCTTCCCCTATACTGTTCGCCAAGAAGGCAGACGGGAGCTTGCGACTTTGTGTCGACTATCATCGCCTGAACCAGGTGACAGAGAGGAACAAGTATCCGCTATCGAGGATTGATGACCTCTTTGATCAGCTCAAGGGAGCACGGTGGTTCTCAAAGATAGACCTCAGGTCAGGCTATCATCAGCTCAGAGTTCGGGACGAGGACGTGAAGAAGACGGCCTTCAGATGTTGGTATGGCCACTATGAGTTCTTGGTTATGCCTTTCGGCGTGACCAACACTCCATCAGTGTTTATGGGCCTCATGAATAGGATCTTTCAGCCATACCTCGATCGATTTTTCGTGGTCTTCATCGACGACATTTTGATATACTCGACGACTGAGGAGGAGCACGCCTACCACTTGCGAGTTGTACTGGACACACTCCGAGAGCACCATCTTTATGGAAATCTCTCGAAGTGTCAGTTCTGGATACGTGATTTCCACTTATTGGGACACGTCATCTCTGAGGCAGGAGTTTCGGTGGATCCTGCTAAGATCGATGCAGTTCTAGATTGGGAGCCACCCAAGAGCGTGACGGAGGTGCGGAGTTTCTTGGGGCTAGCTGGATACTACCGGAGATTTGTTCCAGACTTCTCCAGAGTTGCAGAACCACTCTCAGCTCTTACGAAGAAGGGGAAACCCTTTGTGTGGTCAGACATATGTCAGCAGAGCTTCCAGGAGCTGAGACAGAGATTGACCAGCACCCCTATCTTGAGGTTGCCTGAGGAGGGAGTAGGGTACGTAGTCTACTGCGATGCATCAGGGACTGGACTCGGATGTGTCCTGATGCAGGAGCGGACAGTGATTGCCTATGGATCACGTCAGTTGAGGCCGCATGAGCAGAACTACGCTACCCATGACCTGGAGTTAGCAGTAGTGGTATTCGCTCTGAAGACATGGCGACACTATCTGATGGGCGAGCACTTTATAGTCTTTTCTGACCATCAGAGTCTCAGGTACATCTTCTCTCAGAAGGACCTAAACCTGAGACATCGGTGATGGATCGAGTTCCTCCAGGACTATGACTTTGAGATAGTCTATACTCCTGGGAAGGGGAACGTGGTAGCCGAAGCTCTCAGCAGGAGGACGGGCATTCAGCTACTTGAGGAGGCGACAGAGCAGCTAGCCGCCTTGCAGATATCCTTCATGGATATAGATTGAGTAGCCTTCCTTCAGTCTCTCACAGTCTCTCCTCCACTACTATAGTGGGTCAGAGAGGCATAGCGTGGGGACGCTGACTGTGAGACGCGACATGCATAGATATCCTCAGGTCAGGCACCTGATGGTTTCTCCCTTGGAGCAGAGCACGGCGTCTTTTTCAGAGGACATACCTTGGTACCAGTTTCTTTACGGGAGGAGGTGCTCAGGGAGTTTCACACTTCTCCTTTTGTGGTACATCCTAGAGTGGTGAAGATGTACCAGGATCTCAGACGACAGCACTGGTGGCCAGGCATGAAGAAGGTTGTGGTAGAGTTCGTTTCTCGATGCCTCACCTGCCAGCAGGTGAAGGCGGAGCATCAGGTACCAGCAGGCTTGGTACAGCCCTTGGAGGTCCCGGAGTGGAAGTGGGACGGGATATCTATGGACTTCATGACTGGACTTCCACGCACTTCCAAAGGTCACGACTCCATTTGGGTGATTTTCGACTGACTCACCAAGTCGTCTCACTTCTTACCCATTAGAGAGCAGGGCTCAGTGGAGGGCTTGGGACGTCTCTACATTCAGGAGAATGTACGGCTTCACGGTGTGCCATCATCCATCGTCTCTGATTGAGATTCTCACTTTACTTCCCGGATTTGGAAGGGGTTGCAGGAGGCGTTCGGGATGCAGCTATGTCTGAGCACCGCCTTTCACCCTCAGACGGATGGTCAGACGGAGAGGACCATTCAGACTCTCGAGGACATGCTCCGCGCATGTGTTCTCGACTTTGGTCGCAGCTGGTAGGACCACCTACCCTTGGTGGATTTTTCTTACAAAAACAGCTACCACTCCACCATCGGGATGGCACCATATGAGGCATTGTACGACCGACCTTGCAGATCTCCTTTGTGCTGGACAGACCCTGGGGAGTCAGCACTTGTGGGACCAGAGATGGTCTGGGCCACGACAGAGAAGGTCCAGGTCATCCAGGAGCGGATGAGGATAGCTCAGAGCCTGCAGAAGTCTTATGCTGATAGGAGGCGGAGGCCACTAGAGTTCGAGGATGGAGACCACGTCTTCTTACGTGTCTCACCTCGACGTGGTTTATGGAGATTTGGCCGAGGCGGAAAGTTGTCTCCACGCTTCATCGGACCATTCCAGGTCCTCAGCAGGATTGGCGAGGTGGCTTATCACCTGGCTCTACCACCTCAGTTGCACCGGGTGCACGACGTCTTCCACATATCTCAGCTGAGGAGATACGTGCACGACCCATCGCATATCATTGACCATGGGGAGCTGGATGTTGATGATGGGGCGACTTTTGCGGAGGTCCCGGTGGAGATCAAGGATCGACAGGAGCGGGTCCTACGTGGACGGTCGATTCCTCTTATGCGCATCAGATGGCAGCACGGGAACCTCTAGGAGAGCACCTGGGAGCGGGAGGCTCAGATGTGTGCTCAGTACCCACTTTTGTTTCCCTATTTTATGATGTATCTTTACGGGGACGTAAATCCCTGAGGTGTGAGTGATGTAAAGACCCGTAAATTTCAAGGAAATTTTTTTTTCTTAATTTTCTTTGGAATTTTACAAGAACGGAGTTTCTAACGGCACCTAATTCCGAGGCCCGATGTGCCCGGAATCATTTTCCGAAGTTTGGCTCGGGTATGTTCAGTGAATGAACGAGCGGGTTTTCTAACTTTTGAATCGGAGCTCGGAATCGAATTCTGAGGGCACCGATGGAATCGCAGCGCCGGTATTTTCTTGGAAACACCTTTTCCGGAGTTGCGTTTGCTCGGGTGTGGTTTTTAATTTTTTTGGGGGTTAAGTTAAGAAAATAAAATAAAGCGGTGCGACAACTTTATTCTATTTCACTTAAAGCCACTTAAAGCCACTTAAGCTAAGTTTAAGAAGATAGGGTGGAACCCAAAATATCCTACCCTCTTGGTAGGATATTTGTAAGGTGGGGCCCGCACGAGCCCCACCGTTTCTTTTCCTCTAAGTAACGCACCAGCGAAAACTCCTCTTTAATGAAAGTCAACCGGTGCGTTTTCTAAAACTCTTAACACTCCTATTAATTGGACAGTTAAGATGTTACCATTAATTCACCGAATTAATGGTTCGTTTCTTAACTTGTTTTTCAAATTGTTAGCATGTAATAAAATAAGACCAACACACGTTTTTCTTGGATGCGGATTTTTGAGAGGATTTGGAGAAGACTCCAAGGCTTGAGATCTTCATCCTCCTTTGTGAAGAACGTGAAGAATGCGAAGAACGCGAAGAACGCCGGCCTTCGACGAAAGGAGACGAAGAACACCGAACCCTCGGAGATCGACGACGCGACGCCATGTACCGCGACGCTGACGATTCTCCTCCTGCGACATTCTTCTGAGACAATCCTTCCCCGCAAAAACCTTCGAACAACACCGTTTGAGATCGTCGATGTGATGTCGTGTACCGCAACGACGTGACGCCCCTTCCGCGACGCGACGATCCTCTTCTTCCACGACGGTCAATCCCGCGAAGAACTAGCGTTCGACGACAACGAAGAGGTAGGGGTTTTAATTCTTTAAATCTTTGTGATTTATACCTGCGGCGTTTGATTAAAAATTGTTGGGAGACTTTTAAAACTGCTAACACGGTAGGTGCGGACTAACGAACAAGTCTTAACCCACCGCCCCTTTCGTTCTTGGTGTGCAAAACGGCGGATGTCGACAAAATCAGCCGCACGGGCGATGTAAGGTCCTCGTAGTGAAGGACGGACCCCGTGAGGGCTTTTGGTGAAGACGACAAGGAATTCCGACCACCGGAACTCGTCTGGTGGTCCACGGAGCGACCCGCCGGCGCACCACGCCGGCGGCGGAAGGCGGCGGCGGCAGAAGGCGGCGGCGCCCGGCGCGCCGCCGTGGAGAACTGTCGCGGCTGAAGCCGCGGCGGCACCAGCGCGGTCCCGCGACTGCGCGGGACCGGTGGAGCACGGGATGCGGCGTCCCGGCCGAGTCCGCTGGCAAGGGTGGCCCCACGCGGGGCCGCGGTTCTCTCACGCGGGGGCAGTGCGCCCCCCCCCCCCCCCACCCGCGGCTCGGCCGTAACAGCCGAGCCGACCCGCCTGGCGGCCGGGCCGCGCCCGCGCCGGCCGGGCCGGGTCGCGCCCAGGTCGGGCCGGCCCACCCTGGCCAGGCCGGGCCGCGCCGGCCGAGTCGGACCCGGACCCGGGTCGGGTCGACCCGGTTCGGGTCGACCTAGGGGGTTGGGTCGGGTCGATCCGGGCCCAGACTCCCCGTTTTCGGACCTTTTCGGTCTATTTCTCATAACTTGAGTTGCGGACCTCCGATCAACGTACCGTCAGTTGTGATGCGATCCTTGGATCGAGACGGTCATTTTGGTATATCTAACTCAAGGTTTCGGAGTACTTTGGGTTTGGCCGGGTTGGTTCGTACACGAAACCAACCGGGCCCTCGGAGCGGAAACGCTCATATCTTGAGCTACGGACGTCCGATTGACGTGTCGTCGACTTTGTTGGATTCCTCTAAGTGAGAAGGATCTTTTGGAATACTCCGACCGAGGTTTGGATGCAGGTGGAGTACGGTCGGGTTGGTTGTTTCTTAAAAACCAACCGGGCCCCTGGGACGAAAAAGCCAATAACTCTCAGATCGGGCGTCTGATTGACGCGCTGTCTGCGACATTGAGTTCCTATTGACGATATGGAACTTTTGGATACATCAAATCTGGACTATGTGTCAGTTGATGTATCAGCCTCTCGGCTCGTGGAGCGGACCCTCCCGAACGAGCTTGCTGTGTGCGGGAACCCTAGAGATGGCTGCGAGTGCGACGACGACGACGACTGTGCAGAGATCCTCAGTGGATTCGACGGCGATGACTACAGCACTCAGCGATCCTTTATGGATCAGTGCTACCGATCCTATGTGGGTCCAATCCTATGTGGGTCAGCGCTCAGCGGTCCTTTGTGGGTCAGCGCCTACAGATCCTGTGTGGGTCTGATCCTGTGTGGGTCTGATCCTGTGTGGGTCTTTGCGGGGGTTAGTTACCTATCGATCATGTGTGGGTCAGATCCTTTGTGGGTCATTGCGGGGGTTAGTTACCTATCGATCCTGTGTGGGTTATATCCTTTGTGGGTCATTGCGGGGGTTAGTTACCTATCGATTCTGTGTGGGTCAGATCCTTTGTGGGTCATTGCGGGGGTTAGTACCTATCGATCCTTTGTGGGTCCGATGGCTTAGATGAATCAGTGGAAATATCTGGTCATCTGTATCGTCATATGAAGAAGTATACCTGTGTGAGATGAATCTAGTTTTACTTTCCTATGTAGATTGTGTTGCGCTATCATGTGTGGTTTTACGTTTTGCTTTCCTGTGTGGATTGGGTTGTTCTTGAGCTCGGATGTTGGAGCCGAACGATAAGTGATGACTTAGGTATATGTATGGGCATATACCTAAGCAGTGTCAGATGTTACTTCGTGATTGTATCTTTCCTTTGTGGATTATCCTTTATGGATTCTGGGAGACCTTCGGGGGTCTCGGGGTGCCTACTGAGTAGCTTATACTCACCCCTGCACGGGCTATGCCCGCACTACATTGTGTTGGTTGCAGACGACGGACAGCGCTGATCGTGGTTGAGGCTTGCGGAGCAGGATGGTACCTGGATGTGGACCACTGGGCGGGACGTACTCTGAGCGGTCGGCTGGACCCGAGGAGCAGTGGAGGCTATCTATACCCACCCTTCAGGTGGGATTTCTAGTGGACAGCTCGACGATGCGACTTTACTTTTTTAGTTGTTGTTTTCCCTTCCAGTTGTACTTTACTTTCAGTTTGGGTTTGTATACTGACCCACTTGCTTTTTCGCACTTACTGTTGTACTCAGTTTTTACTTAGTGTTTACTTCTGCCTGCTTGCTCTGTGGTGTTTGTGGTTTACTTTACAAAGGCAATGCCTTCCCTTTTTCCAGGATTTATGCCTTGGTGCTAGTCGCCAGCCCCTGGCCTATGGAAGGCGGGCTTGGGGTAGTCACGGCACGGGCCCCGAGGACGGGTCGTGACAAACTTGGTGTATGTCTTCCCATTTATATATGATGTCTTGACAGTGGCCTTCACAATATGGTTTTGATGTTTGGAATTACGAATTATATCATTATGATATCAATTAGTATTATATGTGTGATTATTTATTTCCATTTTTATATTATCCATGGATATATTATGATTATTTTTTCTATTACAAGGTATTTTTTGATTATTTATTCATGTCATATTATATATTATTTGATTATTTTATGATTTCTTCCATCGTACACAACCTCTTACTAATCATCTGAGCCCACCCCTTAAATTTTTTCCCCATTTTACCAAGAAACCATGAATATTACTATGTATGACCTATGGATAAACAAGTAGAATTAATAAATTTTTCATATATTCATATAATTTACTTTAAGTTTCCCAAGTAACATAATGCTTGTTTATGTATCTATTCTTCTAAGACTATAAGACTATTTGATGTTGTGTGTTATGGTCTATGTATTGTATAAAAATGTAATAAACTAACCACTGACTATGAGTTACTAGAGTTTGGGTTGTTACATTTTTAATGACATTGTATATGAGAATTATATTATTTCAAAATTAAACCATGTTTGAATTACTCTATAGTTTAAAGCTATATATGAGGGCTCTCTAGAATTTAAATCCATTAGGGAATCATCAACTCCCATGAAAGGTGCTAGAGGTTTTTTGATGGAGGGATTAATCCCATGAATGGGATTCTTACATGTCCCTATAAAGGGAATCAAAAATCATGTAGTTCAGTGCCTTATAATGTGGCTTATCGGGCATTTTATGGTTATGTGACAAGGATTAAAATGGTACCTTTTAAGTTCGTGCATCCATGACCAATGATGTTCATTTTATGGTCATGAAACTAGGACTATCATGTCTTGTGTTTTAGTCTCGTAAAACTAGGACATTTTCTGAGTGGTTTAAATCTATACAGAATAGGTTATTAGGCATAGGTACCTAACAATGGTTTGGTGTGAGACTTATGCATGAGTGGCCCTTTATAGTATAAATTAATAGATAAGATAGGTAAAGGTATATAGGGGGTTACACTGGGTTAGAGGCCTATTTGTACCTCTAATTCATTAACTAGACATAGGGAGGCTGACTGGATGCTTAGTGGACATAGGACCGATTCAAAATAGCCATGATAGGCACCCTAGAAAATTTCCTAGTCATTTATATCGGGAGGCTATTGTCAGGATAATTCTACCAAACCAAACTTTATAGGCCTAACACATAATCCCTTATTTGGTTCCATCATAAAACCAATTGGAAATAGAATTATCTCATCAAATCATATATTTTATCCAATACTCCTTATGAAAACTGATGTGGGGTTATATTTCCCCCAACAATCCACCCCCCCCCCAAAACTAAAGACCACACATATGGGAATCCCCTTTAATGATAATCCAACTGATCTAAACATATTCCACTACCATTTTCTATCACTGGGAAAATTTTACTAAATGTTTCTATCAATAATTCTTTCAACACAGGGTACCATCATGGATCCACATGATCCAATCGAGCCACCATTATTGATTTCAAGACAATTTGGGAATATGACTCTCACATCAAACATGGGCTACACAATGGCTCTAAAACCACTTATCAAGGATCATTCTTCTATATGGATACTTCCTATCCCAACATATAATCCCTTATGATGTTTTATCCTAAAACCAATTGGTGATAGGAGGAGTAACATATCCAAGATTATATATTAACTGACACTCCTTGAAAAAACTAATGTGGAATTGGGTTTTTACCCAATATACATAGTTTAGGCTTTGGTAAAATAGTATTTTTGAAGGGTAGACCTTGAAATAAGGTTAAAAAATGAGTTTTTTGAAGCTGAGTGGGATAAAGGGTATAACTTAGACTAGCTGGATGACTTGAGCATGTGAGGTTGCCAAGTGATCCATTGAATGTTAGGTGCAACCTTCTTTGAATGGAGAATATTGGGAATTATGGTTGATTTCACTTGATGGCTGGGTGTGGCTACAAATTATGTGATCTTAGAAAAATGGGTCACCTATGTGATCCCTTTATGGATAGGTGTGACTTTAGTTATGGGAATATTATGTTCCACATAAATGTTATGAGGCATAGTGTGAGCAGTTAGGCTTGTTCCCAATAATGTTTTTTATCAGTTTCTTTAGATAAAATCCTTATAACTAGATGAAGAAACCCCAGATACTTCATAGATAGGATATTTTCACAAATAATTTATAATTAATTTATAATAAAATTTTCCTCAACTTGATAATTTTTTCATTGTTGATGATCAATTTTATTGACGTTCTTGTTATATTTTCATTGTGATGAAAAAACAAAATCAAAATTCCTCTAGGATTATCCACACATGCTCTATGAATCTCATAACATTCTTTATGTAACTCTAGGTGCTATCATGAAGGATCCAATCATATTTCTTCATTAATCATTGATCACAATAATAATTCCTTTCAGATTAAAGAATTATTTTTTATGTTCTCTCATTTTGAGAGGGAGTAGGAGGATCACCTCTCATTCATGAGAGTGTTCCTAAGAGATTCCTCTTCGGTCTTGAGAAAATTATATTTAGAGAATATTTTTGTGCACAATAATTAATATAACATTAGAAATTATATAAGTTGGGTTATATACTTAGGATTAGACAATTAGTTATTTCACAATGACACCTAACTAATTTATTTATTCTAAGTAAACCCCACATATAATAGTAATATTATTATTATTATTGTTTTTTTTTGTTATTATTATTATTATTCATGATGTTCACTAACTCAAAAATATTTAAATATAATTTATTTGATAAATAAATTATTATTTATTCAAATGATAATAAATAAAATATATCATTTTCATCAGGCCCTTAACTCGGCCCATTAATCCTCCTCATAATTTACTAAAACTTGAATAATAAATATTTTTTTAATAAATAAATATCATTATATTATTCATAAAATAAAATAAATTATATTTAATAACTAGTAAATAAATATTTATTAAATATAAAAATTTCATATATTATAAACTAAAAAAATTGGTGATTGAATTTATGTGAATAACATAACCTGAATAATGATTGCCCCAAGCCTGAAGGGGTTATATATTTTTATTATCATGATAAACCCTATTTTTAACTTTTTTAAGGGAACCTTATATAACTCAAATTCCCATAGGAACAAATGGCATGAAGGATACATAACCTAAAGGAATAGAGGCACACATGACTTGGAAAGTTGCCTAAAAGACTATGCACTGGAACAACAGTTTGTTTATATGATATTGTGGCTTATAACATATCTTAAGATGTAGTTTAAAATATCTCAATATATTATATCAAAATGTATTAACATTTCATCTTTTGTTGAAACTTTACATCTTGGATAAAACAATATCATAGAACAAACTGTTTTTAAACTACATCTTAAGATATATTATAAGACACAATGTACTTGGTCTATGTAGATTTAGAAAACACTAGTTGTAATATAATTTTATTGCTTATTAATGTATACTTACTATGATACTAAATAAAATTGATCTGAATGAAGACTATTTTTTTGTCCCCTTGATAACTAGTAATCCCACTTCTCTAAAATTAGGTACTCGTCTTTTTATACTTTATCAAGTACTACCAGATAGTTCCAATTATAATTATGTGCAGTTTTTCTATTTTTTTATATTCTCCATCTAATATTTTTATATAATAAATATCAAACCTCATTACATGTCATAGAATTTGAGATAGATTCAAAAGTACACATAGGTATATGTTATTCTATTCTTATAAAAAATATCCTTATGTGCCTTCATAGATAAACTTATAGATATTCCATAGCATGTGGAAAAATCAATAATTAAATATCTAATTTTTTTAATCATCTATTTTTTTAATACCATATAAGATTATAAACTAAAACTAAATTTAAACAACCCCATGGATCTAAGTCAGTATATTTTGTTTCTAAGAATTTGGGTTGCTACTTTAATTCATCTTAGAGAAATTATTCTCTTTATTCTTAATAAAATGTAATGCTAAACATTTATTTTCCATGTGTTATGAACATATGTGACTTAGAAAATAATATCCTTCTCACTAACCACTTGTAGACACCTGTAACACATTTGTTCCAAACAAATATTTTATGATCATTATGATTGCTTTAATCTATAAATAGATTTCCAAAACTTTCATACCTTATTCGAATTATTTGGGGTCACCAACCCTTTTAGTCATATCATATAGAAATCTTAAAAGGGGTTTATTTTAATGAACATGGACTTAACATCAAATTGGTTAGTAAAATGGTCATAAAAACTTACTATTACCAATATAATTCAAAGGATTTAGCATAATGATTACTGAAAGGTTTTTTTCATGGATTATTTCTAGACATCACTTGAAACCTTTAGTAACCAATCAATCCTTATAGGTACCAACTTTTACTATCCATGTATAGTTTCTTTTAAATACCCACAAACAACTTTATATCAATTTGGGGAAATTGCCAAAATGTGGAACTATATTTTGGAATGTAGAATCCATTTATAAATTCATATGAACTATCTAATCTTAACATGATTCCATTTACTACATCATTATAGGATTTTTTATTATTATATAATAATATATCACCCGTATTGGTGAATATAAAACCCCCTATTTGGTTTAATATTCCAACGTAGTATGTGTCTCTGGAATAACTACTCCCACTAAGTATGGTGGAATTTAGTGTTCCTATGAAAAATCATGAACATCTAGAGACTTAACCTCATTAAAAAATCCTATTACTATTTTTAGGTACTTATCAACCCATATTTTGATAATAATTTGGTTGGGTCTTGTTTAGGGTTTATTCAGGTGGATGTTTGAAATTTTTGGATGGATTTTGGGTTGTGCACGGTTGGCGTACAGTTTTCCCAAATCGTGCGACCTGTTAGTGAAAACTGTGAAAACCTAGGTAGTGAGGGTTTCCATGGTTAGATCATGGTTTGAAAAACTATGCGACTGTTGAGGGTAAATCATGTAACCCCACTAGTATGGGTGCATGGTTAGTTTGCACGGTTTGATAAACCATGCATCCCTTCCTAGCTAACTATGCACACAATGTTTAATTATTCCGAAAATTCTTTTAAAAATTCTTGAACCCCTATTTGGACCCTCATTAGACCCTAACTCTCTATATTATGATTTCATAGGATTTTAGTTCTCCTACGAACCAATTTTTTATCCTCTAGAACCACTCCAATGTGTATCAAGGCTAGGTGATCATTATTCAATCCTTTCCCAATACGTGTTCCTTCCATGTTCCTTCTCTTCTGCTCTCTTCCTCTCTCCTCAATAGGGTTTGATATATCTCCATATTGTTGGAGGATATAATATATTTTATTTGGGATCTTGAATCTAGGATTTATTTCTTGGTCTTCATTTTCAATGTTATTTGTTGGCAAATCCCATTTTGGAAGTTATGTTACATGCTCCTGTGATCTATAGTAGATGGTTTTGTTCAAGATTGGCCAATTGATTTAACCCTAAATTGATTGATTTGAATTAAATTTCTTAATTTAAATTTAATTTATTTTAGTTGGTTTGTTAAAAACCCAATTATAGTACATTCGAGATTTGAATTGGATTTGACATGAAATTGGAGAAAACCCCCCAATTCCCATGAATTGGGGTGTCTTTATGGAATTTTTTTGGAAAGTTGTGAAATTAAAATTTTGACATTGAATTATGAAATTGATATGGGAAATTGATTTGTGAAATTGATTTAAAATTTGTATCTAAGAAAAATAGATTAAATTTTTTTTATAGAAACCCATTGGTTTTATCTTGGAAAAGGCATGATTTGATTAAAAACATTTTTTGGATTTTAAATGGAAATTGGCATATTAAAATGGAATAATGGGTTAGTTTTATTTTGAATAGTTTTAAAGTAAATTTACCATTATTGATTTTTTTTTGAGAACATACAATACTAGGTAGTTAGTAAGTTATTTGGGGACAACACTCTATTGATGCTTTACAACTCTCATAAAAATAGTGTAGCAGGTCACATCCTCAGTGGGATGGTGATGAGTCCTCTTTGACCAGTGTTTGAGGGATGTTTGTATTCATATTGTTATCATCACCTATTCAAGTGTGTGAGGATCTCATAACCTAGAACTATCATACCTCTTGTAAGATGACCATGTTGCTTTTTTGTGATTATTTCAATATATATTCCATTGTTTGTAAAAAAATTTACACGTGCCTTGTGAATTTATATAAAATTATTTATATAAAATGTTTATTAATACATTTTTTGAAATATTTCCATCAATTGAAATGTAAAGCATGATTTTTTTAAATATTATTTTGTACTTACATGCCTATTTTATTTAAAATTAAAAGCTTTATTTTTTTTAATTAATGTGTCATATTATTATGGAATCCTTGGTGTGAACCTAATAGGGTGTTACATCACACCCTACCTTTTACTTCAGGCATTTATAGATATTCTTTTACCAAGTTAAATAAAGGGGAAAGCACCACTTGGAGGTGGTTTTTTTGTTGATTATTTGGGATCTGAGATGTTGTGTCTTTTGGGACTTGGGTTGTTTATCCTATTTTATAGTACTTTGATGATATACTTTGGGTTTTTTACACCTTTTTGGATTCTAGTAAAATTATCTCAATGGATTTTTATTTTGTGCATACTAACTTGTAACTCTTTATTTCATTGGGTGTGTGGAAAATTCATTCTCACTTTTATATTGCTTGATTTTAGGTGCTAGTCACCAACCCATTGGGATTGGGAATGCCCTTCGGGCCATGTCAGGATTGGATTAGGTATCATATTACCAAGTTATAAATGATATTTCATGAAAATGTGGTATCAAAGGTGTAGGTTAAGCATATTTCCTTGATGTCAGTATGCAGTTTGGGATCTTTTCAGGACTTATGAGGTAGTTAAAACTGAGTGTCTATCCATCCCTCACCATAATGAGCCTTAAGTATCCAGGGGTGGTTTGGGAAAGGTGTATTGAGGATTATTTCTAGTAGTTTCCCTACTTTTTATATGGATATATTGGAATCCAAATCTTATTTATATATCTGATGGGATTATTTTTCCTTGTTTCACTTGTTTAAGTGTCAATCTAGGTATCATTTTTTATGTCTTCAATGTTATATGGTGATGTTGTGTAGCATCATGACTCTGATAAGACTTGTGAATCAAATCCAAGAGGAATCTATTGATGAACCATAGTGAGAAAATACTCTTGTGGACTAAAATATGTTTGAAGTTATTTTATGTCTTGTCCAAGCTCTAGGACAGGCACATGCACCCATCCCTGTTCAGGCTCCAACTGTGGAACCTCAAAGTTATGACTTCAGGATTCATGCTTAGGAGTTCCTTCACCAAAATACACCATTGTTCCTAGCCTCTAATGATCCTAAACTGGATGATGATTGGTTAAGAAATATTTATCTTCTTTTTGAGTTCCTGGAGACACTAGAAGAAATCAAGGTGAAATGTGCCACCTTCAAGATAGAGGGAGCTAGTAGGAGATAGTGGGACATGATGGTGATGTAAAATAATCACGAGGCCTTCGAGTGGAAAGAAATTAAATTTATTTTCACTGACTAGTTCTATCTAGATTTGATGGTGTTTCCCAAGGCTATAGAGTTTTTCAAACTTGAGTAGGCATACAAGACCATGACAGAATATGAAAATCACTTTACTAAGATTGTACAGTTTTCACCTGAGATTTCATTGAATGAAAAGATAAATACTCGACGGTTTGAGATGGGACTTTGATTTGAAATTAATTATCATGTTTTCTTTATAAATATTACTTCTTATACTGATGTGATTGATCAAGTGTTTATTTTTTAAATGGACCTAGCTGGTAATTTAGGGTTGATAGGGGTTCCTTTTTCTCCTAGTGTAAGTTTCATGATTTACTATAAAGGGAAGAGGAAGTTTGATGATTCTCATGGTGTTTTTTGATAGCATGGGTTTTCTGGACCTTCTTAATTTCCTGGAAGAGGCCCTTTGATTTGTTACCAGTGTGGAAAAACCTGGGAACTCAAAATGGGTGTGCACTAAGACACCCAAAATATGTGGTTATTTTGGATGCTCAGGTCACTTGAATAATTTATTTCATATATATTATACTTCATGAAGTGGAATGGGATCATCAGTGTGTAATAAAATTTTGGTGTGATCAAACACTTCATGAATAAAGGGGTTCCATCCACCAAAATCTGGAACAAAGCTTATTCATGTAGTGGAAGAGTCTCTAGAGGAAGAAGATATGGTTCAAGAGACTATGAGAGGTACCATCACTATATCTTTTCATTAGTGACTACTTTATTTGATACTGGTGAATTTCATTCATTCATTTCGAATCGTATTGTGAATATTCTTAATCTTATTATAGATCATTAATCTTGTGTGATGGATATTACTACACCCCTCAGAATGAAGAGAGAGTGGGGTATTTGTAGTCTTACTTGTGTTTTCTCATTATCGGATATCAATCTTTATTGGGATTTTCTTTTTCTTGGAATGAAACCTCTTGAAGTCATATTTGGTATGGATTGGATCATTTATAATAAATCCCAAAATAATTTTTATCTTCAATGCATCTCATTTACAACACCTAATGGGGTGTGCCATATCTTTCAGGGAGAATGGGACTTGAGATCAAGTAGAGTAGAACCTTCTTATCAAGAGTTAGGGAAAGTGATATCTATTTTTATTTTAATATGGGTATAGAATCTTTGAGAAATGATCTCCCTTTAGTTTCTATTGAGTTTACCGACGTTTTTTCATCTGACTTCTTGGGTTTTCCACCGTTAAGGGAGGTATAGTTTTCTATTGATTTAGTACCTGGTACTCAACCAGTGTCTATTGCCTCTTACTGCATGGAACCAGCTAAAATGAAATAGGTGAAGAATCATCTGGATAATATATTAGATAAAGGATTTATATTCCCGAGTGTGTCACCTTGGGTGGTGCTAGTTCTCTTTGCAGAGAAAGCTAATGGGTCACTTCACCTCTGTGTTGATTATTTAAAACTCAATAGATTCATGGTAAAGAATAAATATCCATTTTTATGGATTGATGGTATATTTGATCATTTGAAAAGGGTGAATTTGTTCTTGAATATTGATATTTTATATGGATATCATCAATTGAGAATAAAAAAATATAACATTCAGAAAACTATCTTTTGAAGAAGTTATGGCCATTATGAGTACTTTTTCATTCCATTTGGTCTAAGAAATTATTCTTTAGTCTTCATGGATTTAATTAATATGATTTTCCATTATTATCTTGATACTTTTGTCATAGACTTTGTTGAGGACATCCCGGTTTACTCCAAGTCCAAGGAGGATCATGTGCATCATTTGAGAGTAGTTCTATAATTTTTTAGAAATCACCAACTTTATTCAAAGCTATCAAAATGTAATCTATAGATTTTGGAAGTGAAGTTCTTAGGATATGTGGTGCCGAAACATGGTATTTCAGTTCATCCTGAAGAGGTAAAATTTGTTATGATATGGGAACAATTATGAAATTTTTTAAATATTTAGAGGTTCTTGGGTTTAGCTGGGTATTATCACTAGTTTTAAAAAGGAATTGTCAAATTTGGATTCTTCAATGGCTACCCTAACTTGTAAGGGAGTAAATTCTTCTTGGGATGATAAATGTCAGAGTTTTTTTTTTGAGATGAAATATATTTTGATAATTGCATCAGTGTTTACTCTTCTATAGGCTAGGTAGGTCTATGTGGTCTTTTGTGATGCATCTAGTTTATTTTTGGGTTGTGTTCTTATATAGGGTGATCATGTAATTTCCTATGGATCTCAGAAGCTTAGGCCACATGAGAAGAATTATCTGACCCATGACCTTGAACTTGCGGTTGTGATGCATGCACTTATGATTTGGAGACATTACCTTTTCAGATAAAGGTTTACCATGTACTCTGACCACAAGATCATGATTTATATATTCTCTCAAAAATATTTAAGTATATTCCAAAGGATTTGGGTGGAATACCTGAAATATTTTAACTTCTAAATCTCATATACCCTAGGGAAAGGGAATGTCATTGCAGATGCATTAAGTAGGAAGATTTTGACCCAAACCTTGAAATAATATTTGGAATAGTGTAACTTGATGGATCATTTTTCACAGTTACATATTGGAGTTTGAGAATTATGGACCAAGGTTTCTATGGCCAGGGTTCAGTTGACCTCCATTCTTCGTGAGTTGATTCTTCAAGAACAGAAGCTTGATGGTGAGTTCCATAGAATTAAAGACACTATTTATTATGGGGAGACTGTTTTTGAGTAATCATTCTCCACTAAGTAAATTATATGTTATTGGAATCATTTTTTGGTATCATTAACAGTAAAGAAATATGTTATGTGTGATATCTATAATTCATGGTGGGTAGTGCGACTAGGAACTATGAAGATGTTTTCTGACATGCGGTGACGATTCTAGAGGCCAGGTATAAGATGGGGAATTTCTGATTTTGTCTCTCATTGTTATACATTACAATAAGTCAAGGTCGAGAAATAGAGACCTTCAGGTTTACTTCAGCCACTTATAGTGCCAACTTAGAAGTGAGATGAGATCTCTATGGAATTTGTGGTTGGGTTTCCATATACCCAAAGAAAGAATAATGTGATAAGTGTTTTTATCGATAGGCTGACCAAATCATCTCAATTTATATCTATAAGTGATTCAACCAAAGTTAAGAAGATAAGAAATCTCTATGTGAAAGATATTGTTCGTTTGCACAGAGTTATCTCTATGTAAAAGAGATTGTTCATTTTCATAGAGTTCCATCTGTTATAGTCTTTAATAGAGATCCTTATTTTTATTCACATTTTTGGAGAGTCCTTGAGGAGTCACAAGGATCTCAGGTCTATGTGAGCATGGTATACCATCTGCAGTCATGTGTCTAGATAGAAATAGTTATACATATTCTTGAGGATATGATTCTTGCCAAAATTATTGATTTTGGTGGATCTTGGTATGATCATTTAGGGTTGGTTGAGTTTTATTATAACAAAAATTACTAGTTTGTAATCATAATGGCTCTTTTTGAGGCCTTGTATGGTCGGCCTTGTAAACATCTACTGTTTTGGTCATAGATTGGTGAAAGTTTTATAGTTAGACTGATAATGGTTCAAGAGATGATAGTAAATATTAAATTTATTCATCATATAATGTTTTCATCATAGATCTGGTATAAATCATATGTTGATCATCATCGTAGACTATTGTAATTTTCAGTTGGTGATAAGGTGTTCTTGAAACTTTCACCTCGTTTGGGTCATCGACGGCTTGGGAGGAAAGATAAAAATTCTCCTCATTTTGTGGGACCTTTTGAGGATTTTGAGAAGGTGGTGAAAGTGTCTTACTATTTATAACTTCCTCTATAGTTGACATTGATACATAACATCTTCCTTGTATCGTAGCTGCAAAAGTATCTTTCTTATCCATATCATGTTCTGAGATGGAGTAATCTTGATGTCAAGACTGATTTATTCATAACTAAGAATCCAGTCAGGATAATTGATTCTAAAACCAAGGTACTTCGTAGGAGGATGAAACCATTAGTTCAAGTACAATAGTATCATGGTTCTAATATTCATGAGACTTAGGAGAGGAAGGCACTTATGAGAGAGCAGTGGTCTCATCTTCTTGACATGGAAGCTTCTTAAAAATATTTCTGGTGACAAAAAGTTTCTGTGGTGGAGAGGTTATAACATCCTATTACTATTTTAGGTACTCTTCGACCCCTCTTTTGATCATGATTTGGTTCAGTATCATTTAGGGGTGATTCAGGTGGAATTTTGAAATTATTGGAGGGATTTTGGGTTGTACACGGTAGGTACATGGTTTGTCCAAATTATGTTCTCTACTAGTGAAAACCTAGGAAGTGAGAATTTTCATAGTTGGCACATGGTTTGAAAAAACATGTTCCCACAAATGGGAAACTATACAACCCCACCAATATAGGTGCATGGTTAGGGCGCACAGTTTGAAAACATGTGAAGCCCTGCCCAGATAACCATGCGTGTGGGATTTAATTATTCTAAAAATTATTTTAAAAATTCCTAAACCCCTATTTGGACCCCCTCTTAACCCTAACTCACTATATTACAATTTCCTAGGTTGGGAGGGCTCCCAAGAACCAATTTTAGATCCTCTAAACCCTCTTCAAGGTGGATCAAAGCTAGGATATCATCGTTCGATCCTTTCTTAGTATGTTTTCCTTCCTTGTTCTTCTCTCCCACTCTCTTCCTCTCTCATCCTTAGAGTTCAATAGATCTTTGTGTTGTTGGAGGATCTAATCTCCTTTATATGAGATCTTGAATATAGGTTTGATTTATTGATCACCATTGTCGACATTCTTTTTTGGAGAATCCCATTGTGGAAGTTGTGTTACGTGATCCTATGATCCAAAGTAGGTGGTTCCATTTAAGATTGGACAATTAATTTAACCCAAAATTTATTGATTTAAATAAAATTTTTTGATTTAAATTTAATGGATTTCAGTTGGCTTTTTAAAAACCCAATTCTATTGAATTGGGTATTTGAATTGGATTTGATATAAAATTGGAGAAAACCCCCCAATTCCAATGAATTGGGGTATGTTTGTGGAATTTTATGGAAATTTGTGAAATTGAATTATGAAATTTAAATTGTGAAATTGAATTGTGAAATTGATTTGTGAGATTTATTTCAAATTTGTATTTAAGAAAATGGCTAAAATTATTTTGATATAAACCCATTGGTTTAATCCTAGAAAAAGGCATGATTTGATTAAAAATCCATTTTGGTTTTTAAATGGAAATTGGAATATTGAAATGGAAAAATGGGTTGATTGTATTTTGAATAGTTTCAAAGTAAATTTCCCATTATTGTTTTTTTTAGTACATGAAAGTCTGGGTAGTTAGTGAGTTATTTGGGACAACACCCTATTGAAACTTTAGAACTTTAAAAAAAATAGTGTAGCAGGTCACATTCCTGATGGGATAGAGATGAGTCCTATTTGAACAATGTATGAGGGACATGTGTACAGATATTGTCATGATCACCTATCCGAGTGTGAGAGGATCCCATAACCTAGAACTATTATACCTATTAGAAAATGACCATGTTTCTCATTTATGATTATTTTGATATATATTCCATTGTTTTTAAACCATTTTACAGATAACTTGTGAATTTATATAAATTTTTTTATATAAAATTTGTATTAATCCACTGCTTGAAATATTTCCATCAATTGAAATGTAAATCATTATTTTTTTAAATATAATTTTTTACTTCCTCCCCATTTTTACTTATAATTGAAATATTTATTTTGTTAATTAATTTGGAATCTTATTATGGAATCCTTGGTGAGACCATACTGGTCTTTAAGCTCACACCCTACCTTTTCCTTTGGGATTTTTTAGATCTTCTTCTACCATGTTTGAGAAAGGGTAAATCGCCACTTGGAGGTGGTTCTTGTTGTTTATTCTTTGGGCTTTGATCTATTGTGTCCATTTTTAATTAGGTTATTTATCATGTTTTCTTGTGCTTTGATGATATACTTTGGGTTTTTTACACCTATTTGACTTATGGTATAGTTATCCCTATAGAGTTTTCTTTTTTTCATACTGACTTGTAACTCTTCCTTCTATTGTGTTTGTGGAAAATTCATTCCCATTTTCATATTATTTGATTCCAGGTGCTATTCTCCAACCCGTGGAGATCCCGAACTCCCTTCGGGCCATGTTGGAATTGACTTGGGTATTAGAGTATTAGGGTATCAGGGTCGGTTTGTGACACTCATTGATTTCAAGCCTCCACCCATTATCACAAAAGATAACTGCTTACCTCTTATAGAATTATAGTCAATATTGACTAATACATTTCTATATTAGGGATATAATTATCTGGAGTAGATATTGTTTAATTAACTAAGATGAACTTAGTATTTTACTTAATGTATGTTTATAGATAATTGTAATGACCCGGATTTCCCCGGGCCATTACTTTGTGAAAATATAGTGTGTGTGGTGTTCTTGGAGGTTATAGTGGTTTGTTTCGGGAGTTTTCCAAAAATCCAGTTTCACCAAATGGTTTCACCAAAATGGTGGCATTGTGACTGTGTCACACCAAGATGGTGGGACTGTAATGGTGTCACACTTAAACAGTGGAACATTAATGGAGGCACACCAAAACGTTGGCACCGTAACGGTGGCACTGTAATGGTGGCACGGAAACGGTGGCACACCGAAACATTGGCACTATGATGGTGGCACACCGAAATGGTTGAACCATAATGGTGGAACACTGAAATGGTGGCACACCAAAATGGCGGCACAATAATGGTGGAACCGTGATGGTGGCATACTGAAATGGTGGCACACCAAAAAGTGTCTCACCCTTTTCCAAATTTCTAGTTTCTCGGGTTTTTTTTTCTGTTTTTACCCTCTTGAATTTTATTTGATATAAGCTAAGTTTAAAAGACTTATGTAGGAATTTTTAAGGGTGTTTCAAAGTATATTAATTATATATTTAATATCATAATGCTTTAGGGACTTTGATATATTCAAATTGTGTGATCTTGGACACGATCTGGCTTTAATGGCCTTTGGAACCATTTCTTTCTACTGATATAGGATCTGGATTTTTCTAAAAGATGAGGTCCTCTCTTATCTTTTATCATGGTGCACCTAGAGTCCTCCTCTCTAGAAAAGTCTTGTTCCTGTGCTAGATCCCTTTTCTATCCATTTTTATTGGAGTTTTTTACTGCTCACGTGACCCCCTATTTTGGCACAAATAGGAGTTTTGGTCGCATGTTGTTTCAGGTAGAGATTCTTCAACCTATATTTATTTATGTATTAAGGGGGTGGGTGTATTAATGTTTCCTTGTGAGAACAAATGAATCCAAATTTAACAAATATAATTATAAGTAATAAATTGGGTACATGGGTGATGTTGATGCTTTGTTTTTTTGTTTTAATTGTTATCATTGTTGAGGATGTGATCTGTTTTGGTCGTATGGATTTTGAAAATCATGGTCATTTTTGGTCCTTACTTTCCCACTAGTGGTGTTCTATTTTTGTAGAGATTCTTCGATAAATGGATATAACATGAAATTTTATAAATCATGTATACTTGGTTAAACAAATGAATTCCATAGGATCGAACTTGTTCTATGATCACCCTTGTTATTTAAAGTGGAATTAAAGAACCCCTATTGCTAAATCAGAATATTCTAGGCTTAATGGAATGGTTGTATGCTATATTTGATTGGGTTTTTTACTTCATGGGGGTTGTGTAACGTTTCCATTGGTAACCTTGTTATGGGTACGGGGGGTGGACAGAGGGAATGACCTGGTGTTTGGGGGATGGCCTGTTTGTATAACGGGGCTACTGTTTGGTGGTGTTTTTATATAGGTTTTGTGTATGGGGTGATACAGGAGGTGTGATGGAATATCAGGTTGAGATATTGATTGATTTTGGAATGGATGGAATTTTTGTACAGTGGGACTGCTTCTGGGTAGTGGTTGGGTACCAGGGTTGCAGAACTGGGTTGTATCGTGACGTCATGTTTATGGGTGTGCTGGGTGTGGTGTTGTTGTGCACCGGGGATGCTTTTTCTAGTTGTGAGAGGATGATTGTGTGAGATAATAATGAACAATGACAGTTGGTAGTGGATGAACATTTGTCTAGGAAAAAGGGGGTATACAATGGGACTGCTGGTTGGTTGTTATCTATTATTTTTATGAATGGGTGTTAAAACGGATTTCCTTACCTTGGTCCCTACTTCCTTGTTTTCCTTAGTGGTGTTTAGTGGCCTTTAGAATTCTGAAAAAGGTTATAGATGTTGTGCTTATTAGTTTCCCATGTAGTTCTAGAATAAATTAATGTTAACCCCTTAATTAACAAATTGCAAGTGGTTAAATGAAGGGGGTTAGGATTGTGTTTTATTGTAACTATTTGTGTGGTTGTGCATATAAGGGTTGCAGAAAATGTGGTTTTGTGTGGAATGGTTGTTTTCTTGAAACCCGTAGTTTGGACTGAGTGTTTGCTTACCCATATGTATAAATTTTAGTTCCTTTTGATTTCTATATTCACCCCACCCTTATTGAGCACCATATTCTTAACACCCCCATTTCATGGGGGAGGTTGTCTTTCCTAACATTCTGGTGGGAGGATGGATGGATGGTTACTGACTTTCTTCCTCTCACCCTCTTCCAGGTTCTTACTGCTCAATCATATCTGGGCATGCTGTAATGGATTGAGGTTTACCATATTCCAAGATCCTTTAGTTATGTTTTTGTTATAGACAAGGGTCCCATGTGTTTTCAAGTAAGGATTGTTTTCCCAAGTGTATTCAAGATGAGGACCAGGTGTATTTGAGCGAGATGCATGGTTGTTGTGTCCTAGTTGTATGTGGGTGGGATGTGTGGTGTGGTTGTGGTTTAGGTGTATGCGGGCAGAATTTTTGTGTGGTTTGAGTCTCATGTGTGTGTGGTAAGGCTGTGGAAGTGGATATGAATTTTGTAAGAGTGGTAGCATCAAGACGTTAGTCTTTAGGAATGAGAAGATAACCAGTGGGAAAGTGGTGTGGGTTACCCAAATCATCAATGTTCTTATATTATTATCTTACTTGACTTGCATTATTTAGATAGTGTACCTTGGTGAGGATGGTCTGGTTAACTTTACTTGTTAGGTGTTGTTGGTTTCTGCTGTTTTCACGGGGGAATTAGTATGGTTCTCCCACTTGTGCATGGGTGGATTTAGTTTTCCTACTGGGTATACTTGTATACTCACCCAACATTTGTTGAACTATTTTTAGGTTTCCAAGAATACTTTTAAGACCATGTTGGACTTTATTTGCTCGAGTGCTAGGATAGTTTCTATGGTGTTGCTTAGTCTCTTTCTTTTGGTACTTTCTTTGGTGCTCTGGTTATACTTTTTTCACAGTTTACACTTAAATCATTCATGGGTTGGATTTTTGTTTCCTTTATATAAATGTTTAGTGTTGTTTGGTATTTTTTACCATATGATCATCTGATCCTGTTTTCATTTAAAATGGTAATTCCTTTAATTTTTTGTGAGATTTTATACCCTTGGTTCTATTCTCCACTTTGGGGCCTATTGGAGGCGGGACTCAGGGGGTCATTATCTCTCATTCATCTTGAAGAAGGAAGGGTGTGGCATTTTGTTGTCCCTTCCCTCATCTTAAAGAAGGTGGGTTGTGAAGGAATGTTATCAGAGGTGATATTTGAGGGATAGGATGGATTTAAGTGTTATGTATAGTGATTATTTCATTGGATGGTAGGGAAAAAGTGTTAGGAAATCTTGGTGTGTGAAATAGGATAGGGAATACCAGTTAGGACATGGGATTTTAGGGCCCCCCAAGATCCGATGTAAGGAATGTGGACCTACTGAACGACCAAGTGATACTATACTGATTGAGGTTAGAGACCCTAGGAAAGTTACGTGCATCAAAATGAATTGCGTTCTTGTGTGTCTAGGGAGTTGTGGGAATTTAATTTAAATAAATAGTTAAAATAGATCTTTAAAGAAAATTTTATACTACTCAAAATTTGGAGTTCCTTGTTTACCCTTTTCAGCTATAGAACTCGGATGTCACCCATGTGTGGTATGAGTAGTTGAGGCCCAGTAGGCTGACTTGGTTGATCAGTGGAGGGATGATCGATAGGAGAAAGATGACTTGTGAAAACATTCCCTTCATTTTTTCCAGCATCAAATCTTGGGAAAGTACAAAGGCATCATTTCAGACTTAGAGACAGAGAGCTGGCTTGAGGAGCTGGAAATCACCTTTACCTTGATTTGTGCTTCGAGGGAGTACTGGGTTCCTCTGGCGGTGATCTAAATGCAAGGAGTGTATTTTCAGTGGTGGAAACTTTACCTTAGGTATAGGAAGGAGACTGATGTCTCATGGGTTGACTTTGAGAAGGAGTTTTTGGTAGAGTTTCCTTCCTCAATGATGAAGGATGAGAAGAGGCAGGATCTGATCTCTCTCTAGAAGGGGAGTATGTCAGTGAGGGAACTAGGGATCAAGTTCAAGGATCTCCTATTCTTTTCTCTGGATCTCTTTATGGATGAGTATTCGTGGGAAAAATGCTTGGAGGAGGCACTCCAACCTTATATTCATTATGTCATCACTCCCTTTACCATACCGACATACTTACAAGTTCATAAGAAAGAAGAAGTGGTGGAGAGGATGAACTCATAGGGAGTTGTACCATGAGAGGGGAGCCAACTAATTTCTTCAAAGGGGAAGTTAGTCATTAGTAGGTCTCTAGCGTGAGGGCCTTCCAGGTTTTGGCCAGCAGGAAGTAGGCCTCAGCATTTCCAGTTCTAATCTTCTAGTCCTTGCCCTTTCCCCATGGGCCTGGTATTGAGGTGCTTTGTCTATGGAGGTTGTGGAAATCTTTGGAGCCAGTGCCCAGTTCAAGATCAGTATGGTGGGGATGGGTAGGTTCAGAACCCACCTCAGTAGTAGTAGTATCTAGTCAAACCTTTCTAATAGCAGGGGCAGCAGGATCCCGCTCCACCAAGGGTAGACAGTGTTGTAGGAGGCTGACCTCAGAGTGATCCTTAGGGACCTCTTCCAGGGTATAGTCAGGGAGGTAGTCAATAGAAAATGGGTATAGGAGATAGGTGTGTGAAGTTTCATTCCACTGAGGAAGAAGTTCCAGCAGGGCTAGAGGTTGTTCGATGTACGATGAGTCTGTTTAGTACTCTTATGTGTGATTTGTTTGATTCAAGATCTTTATACTCCTTTGTTACACCCTATCTATCTCGTACCATGGGAATAGATGTAGAGAGACTTTCCATGCCCCTAGTGTTGAGCATGGTAGTTGGAGGTTAGATCAGTCTGTTTAATGTATGCCGAG
This sequence comes from Viscum album, assembly GCA_963277665.1. NCBI lineage: Eukaryota > Viridiplantae > Streptophyta > Magnoliopsida > Santalales > Viscaceae > Viscum > Viscum album. Next base: position 808,310,364 of record OY728122.1, on the reverse strand, counting down.
GATGTAGACTGGTGTTGGGGCCACATTAGTCTAGTGGGGATCTTCTTCTACTATAGATGTAGCCATATGATGTCATCATTGACATATATTGGTTTTTCTTTGCGCATTCCATTATCTAATGATTTTGGAGGAGATTCATGTTTTCAGATATGTATGGACATCATGTAGCTTTTTTTTCTAGCACAGTAGTCAAGAAGGCATCCGGCATGTGGAGCTTCTTCTTTCTGTGTTAGACAAGCTATCATAGGGGTCGATGGGTGCTGATATAGTTGAGGTTCTAGGAGTTTTCATGGAGTTACTAGATGTTTTTCTCAAAGAGGTCATTACTCTACCCCCTCTATGTGATGTTGAGTTTAGAATAGACTTGAAACCCGGTGCCCGTCCAATTTCGATGGCTCCCTATCGGATGGTGCCTTTTAAGTTGTGAGAGTTGCAGATTTAGGTTAACGACCTGATAAAAAAGGGTTTTATCCATCCGAGTGTGTCATCATAGGGTGATCTAGTCTTGTTCGCGAAGAAGGAATACAATGGAATGAGGATGTGCATAGACTACTGAAGACTGAATCAGGTAACAGTACCATCTCCCAAGAATAGATGATCTTTTAGACCAATTAAGAGGAGCAGTTTGGTTCTCCAAGATCGATCTACAGTCTAGATATCACCGGTTGAGGTTGAATGAGGGTGACATCCTGAAGACTACTTTCATGTGCATGTATGGGCACTTCAAGTTCGTGGTAATTCCCTTCGGTGTTTCGAATGAACCAGCTATGTTCACGGGGCTCATGAAATTTGTCTTCTACAAGTCCTTGGACTGGTTCATCATTGTTTTCATCGACGATATTCTTATTTACTCAAATTTATAGGAGAAGCACACTGAGCACCTCAGGACATTCTTGGAGGTCCTCCGACACCACCATATCTCTGGGAAGTTGTCCAAGTGCAAGTTCTAGATGTGAGAGGTACACTTCCTTGGACATGTGGTGTCTCGTCAAGGTATAGAAGTGGATCCATCAAAGGTTTAGGCAGTTGTTTCTTGGGAAGCCCCTAAGAACATGGCAGAGGTTCATAGCTTCCTAGGTCTAGCGAGCTATTACTGGAAGTTCATACCCGACTTCTCTCGAGTTGAAGATCTATTGACAGCTTTGACCAGAAAATACCAGGCCTTCATGTGGAGTGATCAGTGTCAAGCAACTTTTATCTACCTAAAGGGGAATTTGGGTAGTGGTCCATTTCTTAGGTTTCCAGAGGAAGGGGTGGATTTCAAGGTGTTATGTGACGCTTTCAGTCTAGTCTTGGGATGTGTGCTGATGCAGCAGGAGGGAGTGATCTCTTATGGGTTTAGGTAGTTACAGCCACATGAACGTAACTATTCCACCCATGATCTAGAACTTGTAGTGGTCATATTATTACTGATGTTGTGGAAAAATTACCTCATTAGGGAGTGTTTTTTGGTCTTCATAGATCATAAGAGATTGATGTATATCTTCTCCTAGTGAGACTTGAAATTACAGCAACAAAGGTGGATGGAGTTTCTCTAGGAATGCGACATCTAGATCTTTTACACCTTAGGAAAGGGTAAACTGGTGGTTGATGACTTAAGCAGAAAGTCGCAGAAGGAGGTAGTTTGGGAATCCAAGGATTCTTGGAAGGAAATAGAGGAGTTGGATGATTTGTGTATGGATGTGGGAGTGGATGGTGGTAGAGGCTATCTATTTCAGATGACAGTGCAGTCTTCCTTGGTACGAAAGGTGGAGGAGTCTTAGTGGGGATACTCAGAGTCTAAATTGATGTGCGATTGCACTGTCTAGGGTGATGATCTAGAGGGATGATCGGAGGATATTCAAAATTAGATGTTGTTCCATGGGAAGTTGTTTTTCCTAATGGAAATGTTCAATGGGGTTATCTTTGAGTTCCATAGTTCACCATAGATGGTGCATACAGAAGTTTTTGTATTGTACTGAGGCTTGATAGAACAATTTTGGTGGCCCAGGGTGAAGCGGGTAGTAGCAGAGTTTGTGGGAAGGTGCTTAGTGTGTCAGCAGGTGAAGCATGAACACTGTGTTCCTGAAAGTCTGTTTCATACCTTAGAAATTCATGAGTAGAAGTGGGATGAAATCTCAATGGATTCGGTCACAGGATTACCCAAGACTCAGGAAGGATTCAATGCTCTTTGGGTATTAGTGTATCGGTTGACGAAATCGGCTCACTTCTTAGCGATCATGGAGTCGAGTGTAGTGGATTCCTTAGAATAGAGGTAAGTGGATGAGGAGGTGTGGCTACATGGAGTTCCAAGATCCATTTTATCGGATTAGGATACACATTTTACATCGTGAGTCCGGAGGGGATTACAGCATGCCTTTGGAACTCAATTACGCCTCAGTACTGCTTTCCACCCTCAAACGGATGGACAGGCAGAGATGACCATCCAGATGTTGGAGGATATGTTACGGGTATGTGTTCTAGACTTTAGTGGGTCTTGGGTGTAAAATTTTTCCATGGTAGAGTTTTCTTACAATAATATATATCACTCTTCCATTGGTATGGAGTCATTTGAATCTATATATGATAGGTTATATTGTTCAACCTTGTGATGGATGGAAGTTTGGAGGAAGCTATTCTTGGTATGGATGTGGTGGAGAGTATGACATAGAAGGTGCAACTTGTCTGTGAGAGGATGAAGGTAGAACATTACTAACAGAAGTCATATTCCAATCATAGGAGGATTCCTTTGGTGTTCAAGGTTTGGGGCTATGTATTCTTGAAGGTTTTCCCTTGACATTGGAATCAAAGGTTTGGTAGAGGGATCAAGCTTTCTCCAAGGTTCAACATACCTTTCGAGGTGTTGGGATGAGTTGGTGAGGTGGAATATCAGCTAGCATTTCCACCACAGTTGGGAAGGATCCATGATGTCTTCCATGTCTCTCATCTTCGTCGGTATCGACACAATTACTCCCACATCATTGACTGGGGAGATTTTTATATCAAGGAAAACATGATGTTCATGGAGTGACCAGCATGAATCAGGGATCGTGAGGTTAATGTGCTTTGTGGATAGACCATTCCTTTGATTCATGAGTTATGGAGCCATAGTGTCCTTGAGGAGTGTACTTGGGAGCGAGAGGCACAGATGCGTGCCCAGTACCCAGATCTGTTATAAGTTTTTCTCTTATTTCTTTCCTTGTGGTTTGATTATAATGTAATTCTGTAACTCATTTACTATGAGATGAGTTGTTTCCATGTTCTTTGAATGTGTGTAAAATGTCCTAACTGTGGGGAGGGGAGGACCTGATCCCTAATCAAGATGCATTAATTCAGATGTGATTGAACCCATGCAGGTGAGTCAGTGCTGCCCAAAACGAATATTATCTTGACATGGAGAAAGGAGATTCCTATTCCATGTGTCTGGAAAGTGTTACCTTTGGTGTTTGTGTGGTTTTTTGGGGTGATAGTGGTCAGTGAGGTGTTCTTGGATGTCGAGGTTTTCTCTCCAGTTTTCAAACAATGCAGGGTAGTTTGTCCCTGAGAGATATCTTACGAGGGAAATGTTCAGACCCCTCTTTCTTCTGGTTAGTTTTGAATTATCAGGGATGAGAATAAATTGAGGGGTATTTGATGTAATGGCCCGGATTTCCCCAGGACATTCCTTTGTGAAAATCCAATGCTTGTGGTGTTCTTGGGGGTCATAATGGTTTGTTTTGGGAGTTTTCCAAAAATCCAATTTCACCAAATAGTTTCACCAAAACGGTGGCACTGTGATGGTGGCACACTAAGATGGTGGCACCATAATGGTGGTACACCAAAATGGTGGTACCGTAACGGTGGAACACTGAAACGGTGGCACCGTGATGGTGGAACACCAAAATGGTGGTGTTGTAATAGTGGCACTGAAATAGTGGCACACCAAAATGGTGGTACTAAAATAGTGGCACCGTAACAGTGGCACACCAAAATGGTGGCACACTGAAATGGTGGCACCGTAACGGTGGCATCGAAATAGTGGCACACTAGAATGGTGGAATCGTAATGGTGGAACCAAAATAGTGGCACTATAATGGTGACACCATGATGGTGGCACACCAAATAGTGTCTCACCCTTTTCCAAATTTCTAGTTTGCCAAGTTTTTTTTTCCAGTTTCACCCCTATTATGTTTTATTTGACGTAAACCAAGTTTAAAGCCTTATTTGGGTGTTTTTAAGGTATTTTAAAAGGATATTAAGTATATAGTTAATATCCTAATGCTCCGAGGACTTTTAGATATTCAAACTACATGATCTTGGCCACAATCTAACTTTAATGGCCTTTGGAACCATTTCCTTATGTTGATATAGGATCTGTATTTTTCTAAAAGTTGAGGTCCTCTATTCTCTTTTATCTTGGTTCACCTAGAGACCACCTCTCTTGATGAGTCAAGTGCCTATTCTAAAGCCCTTTCCTATCTAGTTTTATTGGAGTTTCCTACTACTCACATGACTCCCTGTTTTTGTGCAAATAAGAGTTTTGGTCACCTGTTGTTTCAGGTAGGGATTATTATGCCTCTCTTTATTTGTGTATCATGTGAGGTGGGAGTAGTAATGTTTCCTTCTGAGAAAGGATAAATCCAAATTTAAAAAATATAATTAGAATTAATAAATGGGGGATGGGGGTGATTTTGATGTTGTTTTGTTTGTTTTAATCATTATATATGTTGAGGATGTGATCTGTTGTGGTCATATGGATTCTAAAAATCATGGTCATTGGTGGTCTTTGATTGCATACTGGTGGTGTTCTGTTTTTATAGTGATGCTTTGATAAATGACTACAGCATGAAATTTTATTAATCATGTATAATTGGTTAAACAAATGGATTCCCCAAGATCAAACTTGTTCTGTGATCACCCCTATTATTTAAAGTGGAATTAAAGAACCCCTCTTATTAAATTTGAATATGCTTGGATTAATGGTGTTGATATGTGATGTTTTTTATTAGGTTTTGTAATTCATGGGGGTTCTTTGAAGTTTATATTGGTAACCTTTTTATGGGTATGGGGGTGGATAGAGGGAATGAACATACGTTTAGGGGATGGCCTGTTTATGTAGTAGGGTTATTGTTTAGTGGTGTTTTGTTGTGGGCTTTGTGTATAGGGCGGTGCAAAAGGTGTGACGGAATCTTAGGTTGAGAGATTGATTGATTGTGGAATGTATGGACTTATTGTGTAGTGGGAATGATTCTAGGTAGTGGTTGGTAATAAGGGCTATAGAACTAGTTTGTGTCGTGACTTCATGTGTATGGGTGTGTTGGGTGTGGTGTTGTTGTGCAAAGGGGCTATCAGTTATAATTGTGAGAGGATGATTGTGCAGGATAACTTTGAAGAATGACATTTGGTAGTGGATGAATTGGTGTATAGGAAAAAGGGGGGTGTGCGGTGGGACTGCAGGTTGGTTGTTCTCTATTTTTTATGAATGGTTGTTAAAATGGATTTCCTTACCATGGTCCCTACTTCATTATTTTCCTTGGTAGTGTTTAGTGATCTTTATCCTTCTGAAAACGGTTGTAGATTTTGTTCTTGTTAGTTTCCTGGGTAGTGCTAGAATAAATTAAAGTGAACCCCTTAATTAACTAATGGCAATTGTTTAAATCAAAGGGGGTTAGGATTGTGTTTTATTGTGACTGTTTGTGTGGTTTTTCATATAGGGGTAGCAGCAAATGTGGTTCTATGTGGGCCAGTTGTTTTTTTGAAACTTGTAGGTTGGGATAAGTGTTTTCTTACCTATATGTATAAATTATAGTTCCTTGTGATTTATATATGCAACCCACCCTTGTTGAGAACCATGTACCAAACACCCCCATTTCATGGGGGAGGTGTCTTTCCCAACATCTTGATGAGAGGCTGGATGGCTAGTTACTGAATTTCTTTATCGCACCCTCTTCTGGGTTCTTAATTCTCGAATGTATCTGGGCAGGCTATAATGGATTTATGTTTAACATAGTCCAAGATCCTTCAGACAGGTATTTTTTGTGGATTAGGGGCCCAGGTGTTTGTGGACCAGGATTTTTTTCCCAAGTGTCTTCGGGATGAGGACCAAGTGTCTTCAAGAGAGAGGTGTTTTTTTTGTCACAAGTGTCTATGGGTGGTATGTGTGGTGTGGTTGTGGATCAGGTGTCTACGAATGGGATTTGTGTGTGGTTTGAGGCTCAGGTGTGTGCAAGAAGGTTGTGGCAGTGGGACTTCATTTTGGAAGAGTGGTAGCATCAAGACGTTAGCTATTAGGAATGAGCAGATAATCAGTGGGAAAGTGGTGTGGGGTACCCAAATCATCAACGTGCTTATATTATTATCTTAATTTACTTGAATTATTTAGGGATTGTTTCTTTGTGAGGGTAGGATGGTAATCCTTCCTTGTTAGATGTTGTTGGTTTTTGCTGTTTTCATGGGGGCATTAGTATGCTTCTCCCACTTGTGCATGGGTGGCTTTAGTTTCCCTACTGGGTATACTTGTATACTCAAACTACGTTTGTGGAACTATTTTCACATTTCTAGGAGGAATTTGAGGACCATGATGGACTTTACTAGCTCAGGTGTCAGGATAGTTGTTGTGGTGCTTCTTAGTCTCTTTCTTTTGGTACTTTCTTTGGTGCTTTGGTTATACTTTTGTCGTAGTTTATGTTTAAATCATGCATGGGTTGGATTTTGGTTTCCTTTATATAAATTTTTTGTGTTGTTTGGTATTTTTTACCATCTTATCTCCAGATCTTGTTTTCATTTAAAAGGGTAATGCCTTTCATTTTGTGTGAGATTATATACCCTTGGTGTTAGTCGCTACTTCGGGGCCTATTGAAGGCGGGAATCTGGGGTCATTATTTCTTCTTCATCTTGAATAAGAAAGGGAATGGAACTTTGTTGTCACTTCCCTCATCTTGAAGATGGAGGGTCATGAAAATAATCCAAATTTAACAAATTGTTCTCATCAAACACATGTAGATATTATATAATTAAATTCCATTATATTGAAACTAATATGACACCATTAGTCAGAATGGTTGGAATATGGTTATCTATTACATTTTTATTTGTGAAACGTGTTTGAAAATTAATCATGGAAGACTTGAAATACAAATAAAACTATTAATCTATCTCCCTTACACTACCATCAAGTCTTTGAAGTGTATAAGGTAATGTGAGTTATGTATTAGCGCCACTCTAGATTTAAATGGTCAATGAATATTTAGTTAATATATTCTCTAACAAGTCCACCTTGAGGATCTTATATCTTTTACCTAGTGTATTCATTTATCTATTGAGAATTCCTAAAATTTATTAAATGGATCTCATAGGGTATATGAAATTACCTCAATATTATCCTTATAATAGTTCACTAGGTTCAGTTATACTAACTCTAGAATATTTTTTGGATTATTTTTATATCTAAAGGTTTATTTTTCTAAAACATAATAATTAAGTACATCATGACACTTTGGTATTTTATATCCTAAGATTTTAAAAACTCTCCAAGGTATACTTGAAAACTAATTTTAGTTTTACTTGACTATGAATTATCTTGACACAAATGGGTATGAGTGTTATATTTTATATTCATCATTCATTGATGATATTGGATGTCTATGATTTAAGTATTATTGAACTAATATTTAATTATTAAATTGCATAATAGAATTCATTTAAAACATGAAATAATGTCTCTTTGCATCTAATTGAACACTAAGATAAATGTTTTGGTAGCACTCAATACAAAATAATAGTATGATGAAAATTAATCCACTTGTAAATCAAATGTTTTGTCCATATCTTGGATGACTTAAGAATAACCCTTTCTCAACTACTTAGTGAGTTCACCATACCTATTATAATGTTTCTAAACTTCCTTGGTTCCTATATTTTCATAAAAATGTGTGAGAAATATATTATATTTAATACTCAAGGAGTAAAATAGAAATTTTACATTCAATGATGAATATACCTAGGGTAGATGCTACAATTTTATTCTTCTTAAATTAATTATAGCTACTATTCTAGTGACATTTTGGGCCATATGAATAGAAGATAACCTCTTATTCATTGTACTTCCTATGAATCTTTTTTCTCTTTGAAGGGTGTTGTAAAGAAACCATTGAATTTGAAATGGTCATTATATTTCAACCTCATCTATCACTTTTTTTACCATAAGGGGTGAGGATCCATGTTCCCACTAACCCTTATCTACCAAAAAAATATTAGTAAAAATAATCCTAAGTAAATTCACCATACTATTAATCTTGTAATTATTTATGAATAAAAATAACATGGGTGGAAATAATGATAATATGATATTAATGGATAATTTATTATCCATATGAAGCCTAACTTCACTAGTTGATCAATAAAATTTAGCATTTTGAAGGCAATATTACTAGCAAGTAACTTGTATTCCAATTTACACTGGTATAGTGTGTTGACAATCTCATTTATCTTTAGCCTCTTCTTGTATTTTTTAAGTTCAAGGATATGATTTTTTATATTGTAAGAATCCATGCCCTTATATTTTAGAATCGTCTCTTCATACATAGTTGATATCATGAGACAGTGTGCATAAGAAGCATCCTCAATGAATCCCACGTAAGAATCATTTTCACCTTGCTCACTTGGTGAGTTTGCTAATCTGGAATAAGGGATTCTAACACATATAAAAAAATTTCCTATAGTAGTTTAGTGTATAAACAAATATACCACACTATGACATTTATATTGGTAAGGACATGGTCCATGTCTATAAATTATCATAACGTTCACATGGTTTCACTTTTCATTTTCTAAACTAAATAAAATCAAGTTTTAATGCATTATCTTGCTTTCCATGTGTGGCGTAATAATTTTTTACTTTATTAGTCTCCCATTATTTTATCAAATCCCAATACCCCTCATCATGAGATTCAAAATATCCTATCATGGGGATATTCAAGTTTTAAGGATATATATTTCCATTCTCATAACCTAGATAAGGGCATGTTAAAATTACTCGATATAACATCCTAACTCGGGTTCCACACATTGATGCCCTGATTTGGTCAGTCACATGACATCAAACACATCTCCCTGTATGTCAGAGGCTACTGACTAGAAGTGATGGTCTAATATCAGTCATGGGGATACTATGCCCTATTTTTCAGAGTAAAACACCAGTGGAAAATAAATAAATAAAACCAAATATCTAACCATAACCAGAAGGATTCCAATATCACATGATGACCAAAACTAGAAATACAAAATCAAAACTAAATAGTAGATATTCCATTCTAAAGTATGTGTCAAGTGTCAAAATGAAACTCAAAATTAAAGACACTAAAAACTCCCAAGTGGGTCCCAAACTATGTCTGGTTCCCTCATCGATGCTCCATCCCCAAATCAGCCATCTAACACAAGGACTTATCCCTTAACCTATCCTGAAACAATGAAATCTATTTAGGTGCCAATTAGGAATCCTGAGTAAGGTGTGAGTACAACACAGTAGGCCACCACCAACGTCATCTAAAAAAATATCCAATAAATAACAGGGTATATAGTCATATAAATAAATAAATATAATTCTTAAGTAAATAGTTATCACATTATCAGTTCTTCTTTATTTAACCACATAAACCCCAAGGTTTCTGAGGACACCTGAACCTCAATACCTACTTTGACCTATTCTAGAGTCTAAATTATCTTGAAGGGATATAATGTCCTAGAATTCCACTGTTATCATTCTATATCTCATGTCTTATCCCAAAATTCCATTGTTACCATTCTAGAATACATGTCATATCTCATAATACCATTGTTACCATTTTATATTTCAATTCTCATATGAATGACATTGATACCATTCATCAATTAATTAATTAATTCAAAAATTAATTAATCATCTCCATTCCATTAACTAACTCAAAAATTAATTAATCTTCTCAATCTCATTAATTAACTCAACAATTAATTAATCTTCTCAATCTCATTAATTAAATCAATAATTAATTAATCTTCTCAATCTCATTAATTAACTCAAAAATTAATTAATATTCTCAATATCATTAATTAACTCAAAAATTAATTAATAATCTCAATCTTATTAATTAACTCAACAATTAATTAATCTTCTCAATATTATTAATTAACTCAAAAGTTAATTAATCTTCTCAATACTATTAATTAGCTCAAAAATTAATTAATCATCTTAATATTATTAATTAATTAAATAATTAATTAATCATATCAATATTATTAATTAACTCAAAAATTAATTATTCTTCTCAATCTCATTAATTAACACAATAATTAATTAATCATCTAAATCTTATTAATTAACTCAACAATTAATTAATCTTATTAATCTTATTAATTTACTCAAAAACTAATTAATATTATTAATCCTATTAATTAAATCAAAAATTAATTAATGATAACAATCATATTAGTTAAATCAAAATTAATTAATCATCTCAATTCATTAATAATTCAATAATTATTTTATCACATCAAATACCTTAATTAATTTCCCAATCAATTAACCAAAATCCACTATCCTGATAATCCCATATTTAATTCATCAATTAATTATTCAAATAACAATCTTCATATCCCCTAATTAATTCCACAATTAATTAATCACAATCAAAATCTCAATATCCCCTAATTAATTCCACAATTAATTACTCACAATCTATAATTCCAATATCCCCAATTTCATATTTTACTTTTATTAATTAATTCGTCAATTTAATTAATTCAATCACAAACTCAATTGATAAACATAAATAGAAAATCTACAATTACATACACATAATTACAATCAATACTTTGGGATTTTAATTAAATACCATCTACCTCAATTTGTTGACAAACGATTGCCCAATGGAAATCCCCAATTTCAGTGGAGTAATGATGTAGAAAGAGATTATAATCTAAAACATAAATCAAGATCAAACAAATAAAGATCTCTTAAATATAGATCTAGACCTAAAATATTAGATATATATTCACAATACTATATACATATCTAATCTAAAACTATAAGAACAACCCATCAAAACATATAAGAGAAGAATAAAAAATCAATCAAGAAGAAACCACATACCTGGCGTGGTGTAGATCTACCAACCGGGATTCAAATCGCTAAGAAAAAAGGTTATAGGGCCTTAGAATATCTTTAGGAGGTTTTGGAATTGAGATAAATCAGTTATGGGTTGAGCTAGGGAATTTGGGGGTATTGTATGGGGTTTTAGGAATTTTTTTAATAAAATTCGGGGGAGTAAAATTCTATATGCATGGTTCGCTGCTTGGGGAACACAATTTCCCCTAACAGTGTGGCTCTTTTATAGGGGTTCATGGTTTATACTAATAGGGTTCATGGTTACTAATAATAAGGAACATGATTTGACAAACCTTGCATAAACCATGAAATTCCACTCTATTTAGGGATGCATGGTTTGTTGGACCAGGGCACACGGTTAGGGTAAACCGTACGTCAACCATGCACTGCCCTTTTTCTTCCATTTTTTTCAAATTTTCACCCAACCACACCCTAAGGTAAAACCCAAATGAAAAGTACTCAACCAAAGAAAAAAATAATACCTGAAATCAATCCTAATTCATCTCCAAAAAATTTCAAGATCTTACAAATTCCCCACCTTATAACAACTCGTCCTCGAGCTATACTCCCAAGCATCTCTAAGATTATGATCCCAAAAGGTCAGGCCACTGATCCCTCATATATGCTTCTTTATCCCATATTTCCTCATGAACATGGCCATGTTTCCACAATATATGAACTATCAGTGTTGTCTTTCCCCATAATACTTTCTCGTTGTGATCCAACACACATATGGGATGATCCTCAAAGGACACATCTATCTCAATCTCAACATCATCCACATTGATTACATGAGAAGGGTCAGGGTGATACCTCCAGAGTTGTGACACGTGAAAAATTTCATACATAGCACTGTATTTATATGGATGATTCAATTGGTATGTCACTATCCTAATTCTTTCTACAACCTCAAACCATATAATAAACCTGGGCTCCAGCTTTCCATGCCTCTGTATTCTACGGTGACCCAAACTAGAATACACCCTAAGTAATATATGATCACCCTCTATAAACTCTATGGGTAATATATTTTTATAATAATATGACTTCTATCTACTCTAATCCATATCCATGTGATTTTGAATAAGCTGAACCTGCTCCGACGTCTCCTACACGAGACTCGGTCCCAACATCTCTGACTCACCCGCCTTCATCCAGAATAAGGTGATCTGAATGGCCTACCATAAAGAGACTCATATTATTTAATCTTAATAGTATCATGATAACTGTTTTTATAGGAATAATCTACCAAATATAAGTATTTATCCCAAGATTCATCGAATTCAATAACACAAGCTCACTGCATATCCTCAAGCACCTGTATAGTACACTCTGACTGCCCATCTAACTATGGGTGAAAAGTTGCACTCAACAAAATCTATGTACCAAGTGCCTTCTATAATACCTTATCAAATCATGAAGTAAAATTTGAGTCATGTTCTAAATATATAGTTTGTGTCACCCCATTTAGATGGACTATCTATCAAACATAAAAACCTCCCAGCTGCTCCACTAAGAAAGTATCATGTATAGGCAAGAAATGCTCTACTTTCATCAGTCTATCAACAATAACTCAAATAGAATCATTAATCCAAGGAAACCTCAGGAGACTCACCAAAAAATACATTGTCACAAAATCCCACTTTTATTCCAAAATGGGCAACGACTATAGAAAACCTTCTGGTTGTTGATGTTTGTCCTTCACTTGCAAATAGGTTTAGTATCATGTGACGAACTCTGTTATCTCCTTTTGAATTCCTGAACACCAAAACTATCGACATTGGTCACAGTACATTTTGGTCGCACCTAGATTCATTATCCACTTCAAGGCATGAAATTCATGCATCAACTCATCCTAAAAACTCATAGGCACAATAACTCGATTCCTATCATAGATGACATCATCCTCATCTATCAACCAGTATGAAGATGCCTCCCTACCTTCAAGGATTCTCCTCAAAGATAAACATTCTAGATCATCATACTACCTATCCAAAATCCATCTAAAAATTGTATAATACACTGAAATTGATGCGATATTCATCTGCTCCTAACTCTCTTAAACCACCACATACATCTCAGCTATTAGAGTCATCATCTCCCCTGAGTACTAGACTCACAAAGAGCCTAAGTTTGAGTTTTTCTGCTTAAAGAATAAGCAACACTATTTCCTTTCCCAGGAAAATATTCTAGTTCAAAATTGAAATACTACATATACTCAAACCATCTCTGCTAAAATAGATTCAAATCTCATTGTGAGAAGATATACCTTAAACTATTATGATTGATAAACACTATAAACTTATCACCCAATAGATAATTTCACCAAAACTTCAAATAATAAACCACCATAGCTAACTTGAGGTCATGCATAGGGTAATTCCATTTTTGTGACCTCATCTTCTGAGACTCATATGCCATAGCTTGATCTCCCTACATCAACACTGCTCCAATACCTATCCTAGAAGCGTCAAAAAACATTATGTACTCCTCACCTTACTTTGGTAGGATCAAGATTGGTGCCAATTTCAACTGATTCTTCAACTCCTATAAAGTATCCTCACATGATTCTAACTAATCAAACATTATCCCCTTATTTTTAAATCCCAAAATGGGTGATTCCAATCTGTAATAGTCTTGGATAAACCTCTAATAATATCCATCTAATCCCAAAAAAATGTGAATTTTGAAAACATTCTTGGGCTGCTCCCAAGATACAACTACCTGAACCTTTTCTAGGTCCATTGACACACCTTCCTCTGAGATGATGTGACCTAATAATTGTACCTTATCTATCCAAAATTGACACTTTAGTGTATATCTAATTCTATCTTAGTGTACTCAGGATAATTTCAAGATATTGGGTATGATCTTCATGATTCTTGGACTACACAAATATTTCATCCACAAACACAAACACAAATTGATCTAGGTATAGATGGAATATTTTTTTCATTAAGGTCATAAACATTGTTGGTGTGTTTTTTAAACCAAATGGCATTATGGTGAACTCATTTAGGGCATACCTTCTTCTAAAATTAGTCTGTGGTATATCAGAATTCCTAAATCTCAATTGAAGATACCCTGATCTCAATTCGATCTTAGAAAATACACAAGCTCCTATTAATTTGTTAAAAAGATCATCAATGTTTGGAAGAGGATTCCAGTTCTTCACATTCATCATGTTCAACTTCTGGTAATCAAAACACAAGCATAAACTCCCATCATAATTTTTTTTAAACAACATTGGTGACCCCCAATGCAATGTACTCGAATGGATAAACCCCTTATACATTAACTCCTCCAACGGATTCTTGAGCTCTTGAATCTCTTTTACTGCCATTTTGTATCATGGAATAGAAACTAGTTCAGCTTTGGTATGATCTCAATAGTAAACTCTAAATCTCTCTCAGGTGGTAGCCCTGAGAAATATTCAAGAAACACATCCTGAAATATATCCACTATAGGTGGAAAGATATCCTGTTTTACATCTCCGTCATCTGGAAATAGGCTTGAAACCTAGGATGTGAGCTCTCCCAGTTATTGGATAATTGGCCCTGCTCGTCCCATCTAGATATCCCACTCTCCACGTTGGATATAACAATCACCCTTAGGAGATGTAAAATTCACTCTCCTATGGTAATAATCAATATATGCTTGGTATGCTACTAACTAGTCCATACCCAAAATTAGGTAAAATCCTAACATGTCTAGGATGTATAGATCCCATAGAAAATGATACTCACCAACTTTGAGAGAACATCCCTTGCACAAGTATATGTTAATATATCATACTCCTAGAGGTGTTTCTATTATCAACACCCCACTCACAAAATCCAACGTCAGGCTCAAACCATTTATACAAGTTGTGTGTAAATAAAGGAATGAGTGGAACTAGTATCAAATAAGGCACTAGATAATGTATAAGATATAAGAATAGTACCTCTCATTGTTGATGTTCTAACCTCACTATCCACCAGTGTGGAATGAACTACATGAAACTTACTTACCCCACTTCATTATGATGTAGTCTAAGTCCCCTGAGCTGCACCACTCTACTGATATAGTTCCTCTTTCTAAGAAGTACCATGTCCACTGCCTCTACCTCCATGTCTAGTATAGCTCAAACTGCCAACCTGATATGGTGTAGAAGATCCCCTTCCTACACTCTGATTCTATCTAACCACCCCATCATTACCCATAAATTGTGGGTTCCTATAGAAATTATGTAGATGTACCATATTTTCTCAAGATTGGAAATACATTGGTGGTCATGGAAGGTGTCTATGATAGTGTCATGGACTACCACACTAGTGGAAAATCAATAGAGAAAGGTATTGTGAAACTAAATTTTCTACCCAGCCACTCTATTTTCAACTACTCTAGCTAAAGTTCTCATAATGATGTTTCCTACTCTAAGAAGACATATGTCCGGATTATCTAGTAGAAACCACTTGTCCTACACTAGAATCCACCTCTAGGTTCCTATCAGCTATGAGAGACTTATTCACTGATTTTGAAAACATCTTCAACCTGAATATGTTCACCTAGGACCTAATTTCACACTTAATACCTTCTTAAAATAATTTTTCTAAAGTATCCTCATCTGTTTCCACTATTGAAGCAAAGCGCTGCAAATCTATAAAGTGCCCTGCATAGTCTATCACATACATACTCCCCTGAGATGATCTCATGAACTCATCTATTATCTCCTACCTCAGTGTATTTGGATATAAATGCTCTAAGAACCTATCCAAGAAATACTTCCATAACATAACATCATCCTATCCAGTCAAAGTCTGAATTTCCCACCAACACTTTGCTTATCTTCCTATTATATAATAATCCAACTTGACCCACTTCTTAATAGGAGTCTTCAAGTGGTCAAGTATAGTACGAATAGACTCAATATAGAACTCATCTCCCTCAATCCAACCCTATAAAGTAAATTTAAGAGGGTTCTAAAACTTAAACTCCATTTCCAAGTCAGAAATACTCTTCTCAACCCATCTTAGGTCTCTTTCGATGAGTTTCATGAATCGATAAAAGTTCTCCTGAAACTACTCTCCAAATTCTTCATCTGGCACTATCAGTGCCTCAAGTTCCACCACTAGAGGATCATCCCTAGTCATGTCCTTCTGTCATCCTCTAAATAACCATCATCATGGAGTCATAACTCTACGATCCAAACACACACCTTAGGATACTTTTCTCAATATTAACACATTTAAGAGAATACACAATAAGGCACAACAAGTATTTTTCCCCAAACACCTCCACACAGTCAAAACTGAGGCATTAACACTTCCATTAACCATCCTACATATAGGTCAAGGTTAAAAAATGGTAACTCATTTTTATTATTCAAATTTATCATTTAGGCACCCAATTATTCACATCTTGCATCATTTTACAACTTTAAATTTCATATTAGGCACCATTTTCAATTAAATTTCACAAGTAAGGAAAAATAGTTCGAGTTCAACAAATTAACCAAAACCTATTTTATGTGCATGCCTAAAATGATTCATGTCATAAAATAATCCTAAGTTCCTAGTATGATTCAAGAAAACTCAAATCTCATTCCATATCAGGCCATGATTCAATTCTCAAAAAAATTTCATAAATAACAATCACATCACACCACATGTGTGTCACCCAAGGTGAAATAATATTTAACTATAACAGCAAACAAAAATAACAAAAACCCCACCCTAGACACTTGGGTTCTCTCTCATACATGGGTTATCTACTCCATATATGATCTCATAACCAAGGATTAACTCTTCCTAGTCTCCTGTCTACCTTTCCAAAATAGTAATATCAAATGACCTCAATCATGCATCCTCCTATGCTATAGGTTTATGACTAGAATCGAGGTTCTAATATCAGTCATGGGGATACTATATACCCTCTTTTTCAGAGTAAAACACTAGTATAAAATATATAAACAATAACCAAATATATAACCATAACCATAAGTATTTCAATATCACATTACGACCAAAATTGTAAATATAGAATCAAAACTTAATAGTAGATATACCATGATAAATTATGTGCCAAGTGTAAAAATGAAACTCAAAAGTAAAGACACTGACAACTCCTAAGTGGGTCTCGAACCATGTATGGTTCCCTCATCCATGATATATACCCAAATCATCCATCTAATACAGGGTATTTTCCCTTAACCTACCTTTTAACAATGAAATATATATGGGTACTGATCAGGAATCCCAAGTAGGGTGTAATTACAACTCATTAGGTCACCACCAACGACATCTAAAACAATATCCAATCAATAACATAGTATACAATTGTATAAAGAAATAAACACAATTTTTATGTAAGAAGTTATCACATTATCAATTATTATTTATTTAACCGCATAAACCCCCAGGTTTCCAAGGTCACACAAACCTCAATACCTACTTCAGCCTATACCAGAGTCTAAATTATCCCCAAGGGATATCATGTCCTAGAATTCAACTGTTAAAATTATATATCTCATGTCTTATCTTAGAATTCCATTGTTACCATTCTAGATTACATGTCATGTCTCATAATTTCATTGTTACCATTATAGACTTCAATTCTCATATGAATTTCACTTTTAACATTCATCATTTCATTAATTAATTCAATAATTAATTAATCATCTCAATAGCATTAATTAACTCAACAATCAATAAATCTTGTCAATCTCATTAATTAACTCAATAATTAATCTTCTCAATCTCATTAATCAACTCAATAATTAATTAATCTTCTCAATCTTGTTAATTAATTCAGCAGTTAATTAATCTTATCAATCTCATTAATTAACTCAACAATTAATTAATCATCTCAATCTTATTAATTAACTCAAAAATTAATTAATCTTCTCAAACTTATTAATTAACTCAACAATTAATTAATCTTCTAAATCCTATTAATTAACTCAATTATTAATTAAACCATATAAATATTATTAATTAAATCAATAATTAATGAATCGTCTCAATCTTATTAATTAATACGACAATTAATTAATCTTCTCAATATCATTAATTAACTCAATAATTAATTAATCATCACAATCTTATTAATTAACTCAATAATTAATTAATCTTATAAATATTATTAATTAAATCAAAAATTATCTAATCTTATTAATACTATTAACTAACTCAATAATTAATTAATCATCTTAATAATCCTATTAATTAACTCAGTAATTAATTAATCATCTCAATTCATTACTAATTCAACATTTAGTTTATCGCATCAATTCCCTTAATTAATTTCCCAATAAATTAACTAAAATCCATTATCCTAATAATCCCATAATTAATTTATCAATTAATTATTCAACTCATAATATCAATATCCCCTAATTAATTCCAAAATTAATTACTCACAATCTACAATTCCAATATCCCCAATTTCCCATTTTTTTTAATTAATTAATTCACCAATTTAATTTATTCAATCACAAACTAAATTATTAAACATTAATAGAAAATATATAATTACATACATATAATTTAAATCAATACTTTTGGATTTTAATTAAATACCACCTACCTTAGTATTTTGATAAATGATCACCCAACGGAAATCCCCAATTTCAGTGGAGTAATGACGTAGAATGAGATCTGAATCTAAAACCTAAATCAAAATCGAACAAATAAATATCTATTAAATATATATCTAGATATATAATTATATATCTATATACACAATACTAGATCCATATCTAACACAAAATAGGAAGAACAACCCACCAAAATGAATAGGAGAAGAATGGGAAATCAATCGGGAAGAAACCATATACCCAACATGGTGTAGATCTTCAAATCAGGCTTTAAATCACTAATAATAGAGGTCATAAGGACTTGTAATCCCCATATAAGTCTTTGGAATTGAGATAAATCGGTTATGGGTTGATCTAGGGAATTTAAGGGTATTAGATGGGGGTTTGGGAATTTTTTAATAAAATTTGGGGGATTAAAATATTGTACGCATGGTTTTCTACTCGGGGCACATGGTTTTCCCAAACCATATGCCTTAACTGTGCACCTTAACTCTGTGCCTCTTTTATAGGGTTTCATGGTTACTATTAAGAGGGCATACCATTTGAAAAACCATGCACTAACCATTCAATTCTCCTCTGTCTAGGGTTGCACGGTTTGTTGGGTTAGGGCGCATGGTTAGGGTAAACCATGTGCCAACTGTGCACTACCATTTTTATTCCATTTTTCTCAAATTTTCACCCAACCACACCCTAAGGTAAAACCCAAATGAAAATTACTCAACCAAATCAAAAAATAATACCTGAAATCAAGAATTAGTCATCTCCAAAAAAGGTTGGGATCTTACACTCAAAGGTATTTAGGTTGGCGGTCTATCCAACTATATTAAATGACAGTTCCCTAATCTGTTGAGTGGACTCCCTAATCCTTAAATCCTAAACTCAAATTTCCTCAAAACTTTCCTCCAAGTTATAACAAGTCTTGTGAGGGAAACTACTCTTAATGCCAACTTGGTTCATTAAACTCATAAATTTTATTACAACTCCCCAATAAATATAAGTGTCTTGATAAGGAAAAGACCAACACTTTAATTTATGGTTTCATTCTAACTTAAGTAATGGAAGGCATTATCTAACTTAATATTTCCTTGATGGTTTTTATTATATTATGCATAAATATTCTTTATTTTATCCTTTTACATTTTTTGTTAATATTATATGAATTTTATATAATTAATTGACCATGTCTAATAAAATATTTTACGCATAATCACTTTATTTTTTTATCTTGGAATGTTTGTTATTTTATTTACTTTATATGATCACTTTTAAATATAAAATAAAAATTTCATAACATAAATAAATAAATAATCATGCACTAGAAAAAATAAAATAAACATGTGGTGTGATCATGAGCTTTAACTACTGGTTTGTTTATCAAGCAGACGATAACCCGACCCTTGACCCTAGAGTAATAACTCCTTGATATGGTCTTGGATGGAGTTACAATATTCTACCTTTAATATGTGTATTACATTGGTTGGTTTCACCTCAACTTGGTCTGTAACCATATCTTCGCTTCTATATCTCCTTCCTTTGCATAATTTTACTCACTCATGGGTGAGGGGAACCAAGGGTTTGGGTTATATAAAAGAAACTATGGAAAAATAGTCACATATATAATAAAAAGTAAGGGATAATAAATAGATCTTCATGTTTAATTTAATAATAAATTTATCACAAAAAATGATGCAATAAATAATTAAATTAAATATAACCCAACATATACATATATCATACAAGATCATGATCATGTACGCATATAACTACTACACATTTAATTAACTAAAATTCAATTCAATTCATTATTTATTAATATAAATCTTTTGGATTAAAAAATAAATTATCTTATTAATTAATCCATTCATTTATCTTATTTAATAATCCAAACAATCCTTGACATTATCATCCATGTTAATTTAAAATAAAACAAATAAATTAATTTTAATTTAATATTATTTAATCACACTACATGTAATAGAGGAATCATGATGTATACCCTTCTGTTTATGACTAATCTCATTCATAATGTTTAACTATTACACAGCATGTACCATCACATGACCTGACATGTGACTAATGTCATGTATTTTTGTAAGGAATTAGTCTTTGAAATTACATAATCTTGAGTTTTAAGTAAATAATCTATTCATCTACATTTGAGTATCTTTTTCAGTTTATATTTTTAGAAAATAAGATCATAAATCATACATAAAAAACCATATATTACATGGTGGACACATCCTATTAGTATCAATTTTTTACACCATATAAAAATTTTAAAACAAAACATGATTTCTTTTTATGAAAATCTTCATGACATTCAACTTGACCTTTTCATTTCCCTTACTCATCCTTAAACCTTATGAAAAAAAATTAAAACTTGAGATGAGAATATAAATATAATTAAGGGACATAAAATAAAGAAAGAAATAATTAGTCCATAAATACTTATAAAAATTTTTCTTTTACAAAATAAACTACAGAAATAAAACAAATGTTTTCTTACCTAATAAATCACGTTTTTTATCCAAATAATTCCATAAAACATTTCATAATAAATTTTAAAGGTAAAATAAAAACATAAAGTATTCTTTGAAAACATGAAAACTCATGAAAAAAAATTCAAAAAGTTATACTTTTCACCCTTGAAAATTAACATATAATTTCCTTTGAACATAAACCCAATATCATACCTTGTGAAAACATGAGATTTCTATAAAAATATATAAAGAATAAATAAATAAAATAGGTAAATTTGGGAATCATTTTATTACAATACTTACTTATGAAGTAACCCTCACAGTTACATTAAAATAACCCCCATAGTTATACTTGACATAACCCTCATGATTATATTTTCCATAACATAATCATAAAACATGAATTATTTCATCATACAAACATTCCTTGAAGAATATCACCTATTTTAAAAGAATATTTTGCACATACAAAGGAAGGAAATTTCTTGAAAATTAACCATGTAATATTGTAAAGGATGATTCAAAACATTAATTTTCAAGAAATTTGTAAAGGATGATTCAAAACATTAAGGTTCCATGAAGGTAGGAAAATATGTTCATTATATATAAGTTAAAAAAAACATTCCTTTTGACTTTTGTAAAAAGAAACATTAAAAGATGATTTTAAAAAGAAATTCCCTTACAAAATATCATATCATTGAAGTGTGAATTAATCAAAAGAATCAATTATATTTATTAGATTTAAATCCACATAAAACAAGTGGAAATACAACATAATAAAATAAAAATTCATTTCACACACAATATTATAATGAAAAAATAAAATGAGGTAAATGTTTAACTCAAAGAAAGGAAATTGAGTTAAGAATTCCCTTACCTTGAATTTTACTCGTAATGTATAATATTTATCTTCCTAAATAATAAAATTAGGTAAAATTATACATTATTAATAACCTTTTTCAATTTTATTATTACTTACTACCATCTTATATACAATTACTTAATCGTTTAATTTCATGTTGGATGTTTCAATGATATTCGGTTCATAAGTCAAAAATGAATTTGGTCGGTTAACTATGGCCAAAGAGTTCATTATTACATAATAAACATAATAATATTCATGAAATAATTATAATTTTTATACATAAATTATAATTTTAAATCTAACTATTAAATATGGTTATGAAAAATAAACTATGTTATAATCATGGAGGTGGTAGGCAATACGTTCACATGAGTAACGTTTTCCATTTTTCAACGATCATTATGGAAAGAATGTAAGTATTGTTTTATCATCCCATAATGATAATAATATCATATATATCATATTAAATATTTAAATATACTTTTATATATCATCCATTTTATGTAGTGATGAAAAATGAATCACATCACTTCGTGGAGGTGGTAATCCACATGTATGCACAAACGACGTTGTCAATTTTTTGGGCATGGAAAGGTAAAAATGTTAGGGATGTATTATCTTTTAATAATGATTAATATGTAATTAATATCATATATATAAACATTAATTCCATCATTATAACTATTTTTGAGAAGTTTTTATGGAAATTAATTACATCGGTTCGTGAGGTGGTAGTCCATTGTATGCATGGATGATGGATTCCTTTCCCATTTTATAAAAGAGGAGATGAATATGGTTTATGCCAAAAAAAATAATAAAATATTAGTCTATGGATGATATTTGATTTATTATTTTATCATGGTTGAATAATATTTGAATGAGATGTAAGAATAAACAAAACTAAAATGTGTAGATGAAAACTATACCTCTAATTTGGAAAAACTCCATTACTTAGCACCATAAACCCTATAAGTTTGGTATTATACCTAAAAAAAGACCTCTATAATGTGGGTATTAACTATAAGAATAGATTTATTTAGTTATTTTCTGAACCAAAAGGTTATTTAAGTGTGAAGAAATGAGAATAAGTGGTTCCCTTTTATAAGAGAGGGGAGGGGCACTCTTAGAATTTCTCAAAATATTGAAATATAATAAGACTATTCTAGATATAATTGTGTAAAAATAGCCTATAAATTAATAGCTAATGAAATTTTAGACTATAATTTATCCCCCTTGTTATTATTTAATTTTTTATGATTTTTAAATAATTTAATAAAATATTAATTCCATAAAATATCATTATTTTCAAATTTCATATTATTCGTTACTTTGACTTTAAAAACATCAATACAGAACGTCAATTTCAAAAAAAAATATTTTATTATATCCTATAAATGTAAATTTCATCTATAAAATTAATTTATCACATTAAATATATCAATTTATATTTATATTTATATTTATAATAATATTTATTTGATTTTTTTCATTAATTAAATAATTACTGCATCGGTGTTGTACAAGCATTTGAGGTAATTATTTATTCCCTAAAAATTAAAAAAAATAATCATGATGAAGTAAAATATTCTATATTTCAAAATACTATTTATAGTCAAACATATCCTCTAGATAACACCATTTTAAAAATAAAACACTTATTAGAAACAAGAGTGGGATATCTTTCACATTAAATTAAATAAAATATTATAAAGGTTATAATCATATCCAAAAGGCATAAAATGGTCATATTACGGAACCTTAAATTATTATGGATGAATATTACTCATTAAATTAAATTTGGGTGAGTGTTAGTGTCATTTTCTAGTCTTTATCATTTTATTTTTACCCTTGATTATATGATTTACCATTTACATGGGTGATAAAAATTACTAAGTTTACTATTCATTTTGTCCAAAAATAAAGGGGATCTATTTACTAAATTTGAACCTACTAATTTCAATTATGTGATCCATTTTTTCAAAATTCAAAACACTTAAGTCTTTCAATTTAATTTAAAATCATACAGGAAAAACACAAAGAAAAACACTCTATTAGTAAAATTCCCTTCCTAAAATATAAAATGTTTTTATAATAAATTCAGGTATAAAATTTATTTAAAAAACCATAATTGGATTAATTTAAATAAAAGTAAACTAAATAAAATTTAAAACTAATCCAAAAAATAATTTTACCATGAAAATAAATTACAGTTTTCAATAAAAATCAGTACTTATCACTATTCATTGAAAAAAATCATTATTTTCAGAAAAAAATCAAAAAATAATTATAAGATTATTTTGAAAACATTAATTTAAAAATGAAATTATTTTTTTTCAAATTAAAATTTTATAATTTGAAAACTAATCTTTAAAATATAACATTATAATAAATAACTTTAATAAAACTTTTTCTTTTTTGATTTTAATAATTACTTAACATATTTATAATGAATATAACTATTTAAATCAAGAATGAAAATAAATATGAAAAAAAAAATTATATCAGTACCTGGGTAGTTACATTATCCCCCCTTTTGGAAATTTCATCCTCGTGATTTTATTCACTTATTAAACAAGTGGGGATACCTTTAACTCATAGAATTTTCATTTTCTCATGTTGGTTCTTAAACTATATGGTTTTTCCACAAAACTTTAACTTGGGGAATTACCTTTTTCCACAATAATTTCTCTCAATAGTTAAGAATCTGAAAAATATTTTCTTCATAATAAAGTTTATCTTATGACCGAACTACATCAGAGCACAAAACATTGGATGAATCTGGAACATACTTTCTTAACAATGAAACATGAAAAATATTGTGTACCTGGCATAAAATTGGAGGCAAGGACACTCAGTAGGAAACTAATCCAACTTTATCAAGTATTTCATATGGTCCAATGAATTGTGGACTTGACTTTCCATTATTACCAAAATTCATAAAACTTTTCAATAGTGATATTTTAAGAAAAACATGATCACCTATCTAAAATGAAAGGCCTTTCCTCTAATTATAAGCATAAATTTTTTAACTACTCTGAGCTATCCTCATATGTTATTGAATCATTTTCACCTTCTCAGCTACTTACTATACCAATTATAGTCCCATAAACTTCCTTTAACTTACTTAATCCCAAAATGCTAGAGTTTGACACCACTTTCCATATAATGCCTCAAAATGTGTCATCTATATACTGGAATGAAAAATTTTATTACAAGAAAACTCAACTAAAGAAATATGTTTATCCCAAATTCCTTATAAATCCATTGAATAATCACAAATCATGTATTCCAAGGTCTAAATTGTTCATTCTGACAGTCCATCAGACTAAGGATAAAAGGTTGTGCTGAAATTTAATTTAGTGCCCAATGAATTTTGAAGGCCTTTCCAAAAATTAGAAGTGAACTTTGGATCACAATCAGATACAATGAAGATAGAAACTTCCCTAAACCTAACTATCTCTTTAAGATATAGTTAATAAAGTTGATCTAAAGATAGTATATCTATAATGGGAAGGAAATTTCTAAATTTATATAGTTGATCAAAAATAACCCAAATTGCATTATTACCTCAAAAAGTATTTAGTAGCCACACCATCAAATCTGTGGATATATTTTTTCATTTCCACTCAGGTACTAGAAATGGATGAAGCATCCCCTTTGGTAATTACCATTCTTATTTAACCTTTTGACAAGTCAAACATTTCATGGTAAAGTCAGAAATATCTCTTTTCATTCCATTCCACTAGTAATACTCCCGAAGGTCTCTATACATCATGGTGTTTCTAGGATGAATAGAAAATAGGGAACAATAAGCTTTATTTAACAACTCTCACTTCTAATGGGAATCATAAGGCACACATAATCTCTTTATAAATCTCAAAACACATTCTTTATCAATATTAAATTTAGGAAACTTACCCTTATTAACCAATTCTACCTTTTTCTATAACTCGCGGTCTTCCTTATAAGCTTGATTAATTTTTTTTAACAAAGATGATTGCACTAATAAATGAAAAAAATAGATAAATTTCCTACGCCCACAACTTCTAAGCCAAAATTCATTAAATCATTAACAAATGGTTCATATTTCAACCATAACATGGTTAATGTGTCATTATTTTTCTCACTCAAAGCATCAACCACATTATTTTCTTTTCTTGGATTGTAATGAATCATGAAATCATAATCCTCAATTAGTTCCATCCATCTTCTTTTCCTCATGTTCAACTCTTTCTGAGTGAATATATACTTCAAACTTTTATGATTAGTATATATTTTACACTTGGATCAATATAAATGATGCCTCCAAATTTTTAAATAAAAAACCACAATAGCTAATTCCAAATCATGTGAAGGATAATTTAACTCATGAGGTTTAAATTTCCATGAAGCATAAACAATTACCCAATCACTCTTCATCAGAATATAGCCAAGTTGCATCAATGAAGCATCATTGTAGATTAAAAAATCAACATTTCTCGAGATAAGGTACAAAAATAGAGCATTCACTAATCTTCTTTTTAATTCCTAAAAAAATCATCATATTATTTTATCGAGATAAATTCAACTCATTTTTGTGTTAGCTTAGTTTTTGGGCTAGATAACCATGAAAAGTTTTCAAAAAACCACTAATAATATCCTGCTAATCCAAGAAAACTTTGAATCTTATTAACATTTGTAGGAATTTCTCATTCATTAACCACTTTTTTGTTGTATGGATCAATAGTAATATCATCTTTACTTAAAATGTGCCTAAGAAAAGAAATTTTTTGTCACTAAAATAAAATTTTCTAAATATTCCATATAATTTATTTTCTTTGCGGGTTTGTATAACAATACTTAAATGTTTTCATAATTATCATAACTTTTTTAATAAACTAAAATTTCATTAATAAAAGAAACCTCAAACTTATCCAAATATTCATGGAATACTCTATTCATAAGATTTATAAATATAGTAGGGGAATTTTTCAAACCAAAAGGAATAACTAAAAACTCATAATGACCATATCTAGTATGGAATGTTGTTTTCAGAATGTTTTCCTTATTAATCATTAGAATATGGTACCTGGATCTCAAGTCAACCTTCAAAAAATACTAAGCTCTCTAGAGTTGATCAAATAAGTCATCGATATGAGGTAACGAATACTTATTCTTAACAATAATGTTTTTCAAAGATCAATAATAAATAAAAAACCTCATAGAACCATATTTATTTTTAACAAATAAAATAGAAGCACCCCATGGTGAAGTGCTAGGATGAATGAAACATTTATTTAATAACTCCTATAATTTATTTTTCAATTCCATAAGTTCTATATTATCCATTTGATAAAGGGGTATTAAAATTGGTTTAACATCTATAATTAAGTTAATAGTAAATTCAACTTCCTGATTAGGTATAACACCGAGAAACTCATCAGGAAAAATATATAGGTACTCATTTACCATCAACACATCATTAATTTGAATATTTCCCTTATTTAAAAAATTATGTGTATAATAACTTTCATTTACATATTTTAAAAAATTTATTGACTTCTTAATATGTTATCAATGGTATGGGTTCATGTAAGAACCTGGATCTTCGTTCAGTTTTGCCTTTCCTTCTCTGGAGTTTTTGAGAATTTTTGGAGTTTCTGGAAATTTTTTAAGTACACGCCGTGTACTTTATGAGTACACATCATGTACTCTTTTCCTGCTCGAAACCGTGTGTTGGTCATGTCCAAACCACACACACAGTGTGTAGGGGTGATGTGGAGGCCGTTTTTGGCGGAGTACGGAAAAACCCACTACACGCAGTGTACTTTGGAAATACACATCGTGTTTTTTTCTTTTTTTCACTAAACGGACCGGGGTCGCGCCTCATCATCATAATCATCTTCTTCTAGGTCTGGTTCGACCGAGAGACGTCGTATGACCGCGAAACTTCTCCGGATTCCTGAGCTTCCATCCGTTCTCCAGTTCGAGCTCTGTCGATTGTGTTGGAAGCGCAGCGGTGAGTTCTTCCTTCTTATTGAGCCTTGTTTTCCAATTCTTCTTCCTTCTCAAGTTATCTAAGGTTGAACGTTTTTTGCGTTTTCTCAGATCTGCTACGTTCTAAGGAGAATCAGCTGTCGTGGTTCAAGTATATTGATCTCCTAGGATCGAGGTAGGTGGTTTGTGCCTTACCATTCAAAGTCTCTGAGTTTATGTGCGAATTTCCACCAATACCCGTGAACGGGGTATTGCGTGTTACCCCTTTTTGCCTTCGTTGTTTTCCTGCCTTGCTTGTATGCTTGTGTAGAGGTAATTTGACCATGTTATAGGATAATTTGTTGTGCTTGGATGTATTTTTCCCTTTCTTTGTTTTGTTTACGACCTTTGGGTCTCGTTTGCCTTTGGTTGCTACACCTGTTTTCATGCCTTGCGGTTATAGGTTGAAGTGAAACTCATGACATGCTTGTTGCCTTGTATACTGTTTATCTAAGTAGCTCTATAGGTTTACTTTGGTTATCCAAGTAGCTTTATAGGTGTAATTTGGCCTTATAACATTATTATGCACTGACTGGCACCGGGCTGAGAGAACCTGGTGGTATAGACTATGAGGGATAGACCGAGTGAGCTTCCCAGAGAGTCTTAGATATTACAAACTACAGAGGGGATAGACCGAGTGAGCTCCTAGAGAGTCTTGGATTTTATAGACTACTGGATGGTAGACCGAGTGATCTTCCTCAGAGAGTCTTACCATGTTTTAATATCTTTAAGAACCTTCCGAGGCTAGAGGTGGAATTGACCGAGTGAGCTTCCTCAGAGAGTATGTGGTATACCTGAGGCTATAGGAGGAATTGGTCGAGATAGCTTCCTCATAGAGTCTCTAGACCTTAGGGATAAGAGGGTTAGATCATTTGATCTTCTTCAAGAGAGTCCCTGACTACCCTAGACTATAAGGGGAATTGACCGAGTGAGCTTCCCCAGAGAGTCTCATAAATTCGTATGACCAAGCCAGAGGGGTTAGGCTGAGTGCAATGCCCAAAGGGTTTTGGTACTTCTTGGATAGGACCAGAGGGGATGGCTGTGAGTACTTCCCAGAGGGTTTTTGGATTATTAGCTATTTATTTCACTGCTATTGATTGGTTGTGGATTGATTTCTGCTATGTATCATCCTGTTTTACCGCTTACTGTTTACTGCCTACTACTTGCTGTTGCTGTTTACTGCTTATTGTACTTTTACCTGCCATATACTCACTGACTGTTAGGAACATATCTTCAGGTGGTTTCCTACTAGGATTTTATCTCACACCCTGTTTGGGACATGCTTTTGGGCCCAAGCAGACTATGTTGTTACATTTATAGACAAGGGCAAGCACCCTTCGACTTCTGAAACTTGATTACTTGGGGCAGGAGAGCATGGGACCAAGCTTTGGCTTGTGATGCTGAGGAGATGTTTACTTTTCTTTTGTACTTGTTTTGGTACTATAGTGTTTTCCAGCATTGTGACTTGTTTGGATTCTTTCCTAGTTATGTATCATACATCATTTCATATATACATATGTGCTTCAATTTGTTGATTTAGTCTTCTGCTGTTATATTGTTGGTTATTACTACTTCTGCTATTGCATGTTTATTTTTCTTCCATTGTGTACTCTGCCAATGAGGGAATAGTTTCCCCACTATCATACCCAAGGCCCTCGCTGCTAGTCGGCAGCCTCTGGTGTTTGGGTAAATGCGCTTGAGGCCATGTGACCAACCGAGTATGGGGCACCTCTGGGTGGATTCCGGAACCGGGACGTTACAAAGTGGTATCAGAGGAATTTTTTTCTCTTGCATTACTATTTGGAGAATTATCCAAGGATAGGATGGATTCGGTACTTGGTAAAAAGTTGTGCCCGGGAGTAGCTAACCCGTGTATAGGGAAAATCCAGACTACCTCGTTTATTTCAGTTTTATGGTCTTGAGATGTTACGGTTGATACGATTTCACCTAGACTGATTCATATTCTTTTTACTGTTATTGTTTTGATATTACGGTTCTATTTCTGTCGCAACCCGATGATATGAGGGTATGTCATCTCATGCATCATATAGGCACTTGTAGAAATCACATTCCATGCATTATTGCCATGTCATTTAGGGTGCATTAGCGATTGCATGCTGTTGGGATAGACCTTGTGTAGATTATGCATGCTGTTGTGATAGATGCTTGATATAATCTTTGTTGCCTTGTTATAGGATTGTTGTATTATACTTGTTTAAATGAACGCCAAGTTTTGATTCTTGAGGTGTTATGGGCCCTCTTGAATCAGAAATCGGTGGATCATGATCATGTTTTCTCTTGTACATGACTGTAGGGGATGCCAAGCTTTGATTCGCGGGGAGTATGGGCCCTCACGGATCGTAATTTGGCACCTCCTTGCTTTGTTTTCTGTGTTTCTGGGATTCTGTGCAGTTTCTGAGATACTGCCCAGAAAAACCCAGAATACACAGCGTGTACTTTCTGGTTACACGCCGTATAGTTTTTAGGCCGTGCTACTGACTATGTGTGCAGGAACACGGTGTTGTGAAAATAACTTCAGGAACACGCCGTGTACGGTATGTACACGTCGTGTAGTGTAGAGCCTTGTACCTGGCCGTGTCACTAACAACACAGGTCGGGGAAGCTCAAGTACAACACACCGTGTTGTAAATGAACACGTCGTGTAGTCTGGGGTTAGTTGAAATGTGTGGGTTAGTCGTGTAAGGAGACTCGGGCAGGGGTTTAGAGTTCAAGTACACACCGTGTGTGGGAACAACACGCCGTGTAGTTTGGGGTGTTACACGACTTGTCGGGCAGGGGTACACGCCCATGTTAATGGCTTAAGTAGACACGCCGTGTAGTTTTTATACACGCCTTGTAGTCATGTTTTTTAAAACTTGATAGTTTCTTCCCCCTTTTCTCGTTTTGTATTCCTGAGTTTTCTGTCTTTGTTAATCCTGATCTAAGGTGTGCTTTTGATCTTTCAGAGATATGCCTCTGAGATGTCCTCCAGTTGTACTTCAGTTTCCATATGGTGATCAGACACCGGATATGGCCGATCAGGGACCTCCTGCAGATCCTCCTGCTCTGCCAGCCTTGGAACCAGTAGTTATACCCGTCACAGGAGCCGATTCGCAGTTCAAGGAGGACTTACTAAGGATGATACAGACCTTTCAGGGAGTGCCGCCTCCTACCCCATCGATGGCTGAGTTGATGCGGGTTTTCCAGCAGCAACATCCTCCTACTTTTTTAGGGGATGTAGGACACTAGGCTGCAAAGTCATGGATAGAGGCCACACTGACCATCTTTGAGCACCTAGAGATCCCTCCGGAGAAAAGGGTAAATCTGGATACTTATATGCTCCGGGACACCGCCAAGAGGTGGTGGGAGGTGATCTCACGGTCAAGGCATCAGCAGGATATGTCTTGGGACGAGTTTTGACGCACCTTCTATGACTACTTCTATCCGGAGACCCTGAGGGACGATCGAGCCCGGGAGTTTATGAGTCTGCAGTAGGGTACTATTTCTATTATGGAGTACTCATCTCATTTCACTGAGCTGTAGCGTTTCACACCGATCACAGCAGGTGATGAGTTGTTTCTTACTAGGAATTTTGAGGACGGTCTCAGGTAGGAGATCTCTTCCTATGTGAATATCTTCTAGTTGACTTCTATATCCTCCGTCGTCAACCAGGAGTTGATCACTGAGCACAATCTGAGGGATTCTAGAGCAGTGAGCCAGGGCGGTTCATCATCCAAAGCTGGTGTTCCTCCTACGGACAGTAGGAAGCGTCGCAGAGAGTCTTCTCGAGGAGATCGAGGCTCGTGGTATGCGTCTTCTAGCAGCCAGGTTGTGTGCTACCAGTGCGGTAGGAGTGGGCATACTAGGCCTCAGTTCCAGAGAGATTCGATGGAGTGCCGGTCTTGCGGAAAGATGGGCTATCTTCAGCATTTCTTTCACATCTTCTCACCTTCAGCTGGTGGTAGGGGTTCCTCTATGACCCCGCGTTATGGAGATGCTTCACCAGTTTCCCACCAGTCTGGGAACTGGATTTCTTCCAGTCGTTCAGGCCGAGGTGGAGGTCACGGTCGTGGTGGTCAGTCACCAGGTTATCAGCAACAGCAGAGTGGATTAGCCCAGAGCGGTCAGCTAGGGGCGCAGGGCCGCGATGCGGGCCAGTCTTTCGCCATGGAGCAGACCTATCAGAAGCAGGATCTCAGCCCTTCTACAGTTCGAGGTACGATCTTAGTAGCCTCAGTTTTATCTTCAGCCCTTTTTGATACTGGTGCTTCCCATAGATTTATCTCTGTTGCTGTCGTGGAGAGCCTTGGCCTCTGTATCTTTTCGTCTGCTGACTTATTGACTCTAGACACACCTTTGGGGACAAGGACATTTAGCCTACGTCAATGCAGAGAGTGACCTCTTGAGGTTGCGGGGTGTCATTTCTTATGGGACCTCTATGTCCTAGAGATGACGGTCTATGACTTCATTCTCGGGATGGACTGGTTAGTTCCTTTCCAGGCAGTTGTCGATTGCTATCACCGCAGGGTGAGTTTTGTATCACCATAGGGCGGATCTTTCCTTCATAGAGGCGAGTGGGATGTCCAGGCGGGTAGAGCTGGACCAGAGTATCATGGGCTAGGGGAATTTACAGCCCAGATTTCCAATCTTTATCTAGATGACCAGGGGACTTCACAGTTAGACTTTCCTCTAATGGTGGATCATTTCAAGGATGTCTTTCTAGAGGACTTTTCAGGTTTACCTCCAGAGTGTGAGGTAGAATTCTCGATTGATCTCATGCCAGGAGCGGAACCGGTGTCCATTACTCCTTATAGTATGGCTACACCTGAGTTGCAGGAGATCAAGAAGCAGTTGGAGGAGTTGCAGGAAAAGGGTTTCATCCGACCCAGTACCTCTACTTGGGGTTCACCTGTCCTGTTTGCGAAGAAGGCAGACGGTACCCTTCGGATTTTTGTGGATTATCGGAAGCTAAACCAGTTGATGGTCAAGAACCGATATCCCTTGCCAAGGATCGATGACCTCTTTGATCATCTTCGAGGAGCCTGGGTGTTCTAAAAGATCGAATTGAGGTCCGGTTATCATTAGTTGCGCGTTAGACCATCATATATACCTCTAATAGCTTTTAGGAGCAGGTATGGTCTTTTCGAGTATACAGTCATGACGTTCGGTCTCACGAACGCGCCTGTAGTTTTCATGGCACTGATGAACCGAGTGTTCCATCCGTACATGGACTCTTTTTTGTGGTCTTCATGGACGATATCTTAGTGTACTCTCACACTCGACACGACCATGCCACACATCTTGAGATCGTTCTGAGTACACTGAGAGAGCATCGACTATATGATAAACTCTCAAAGTTCCACTTTTGTATGGATCAGATTCACTTCCTGGGTCACGTCATCTTAGAGGCTGGAGTATCTGTGGACCCAGAGAAAGTGAGTGTTGTAGTTTCCTGGGAGTAGCCGAAGAACGTTTTTGAGGTGCGGAGTTTTCTAGGGCTGGCTGGGTACTACAGACGCTTCATTCAGGACTTCTCGTGCCTAGCATCACTGTTTACAGGTCTGACCAAGAAGGGGGCAAAGTTTTTATGGTCAGACACTTGTGAGTCAGCCTTTCAGGAGCTGAAAGGGAGGTTGACGTCAGCACCGATACTAGTCTTGCCGGAGCCGGGCAAGGTATATACTGTTTACTGTGATGCTTCGGGTATCGGTCTAGAAGTTGTATTTATGCAGGGAGATTGGGTCATTTCTTACAGGTCTAGGTAGTTGAGGCCACATGAGAGAAACTACCTGACGCATGATCTGGAGTTGGAAAAAGTTGTTCATGACTTACGCTGTTGGAGACACTATCTTCTGGGAGATCACTTTGTGGTTTTTAACGACCACAAGAGTCTCAAGTATATCCTCACTCAGCACGATCTGAATCTGAGACAACGCAGGTGGGTCGAGTATCTTTAGTCCTTTGACTTCGAGCTTTCCTATACGCCGGGAAAGGGAAACGTAGTGGCTGATGCTTTAAGAAGGAGAACTCAGATTCAGGAAGTTCAGGAGGCCAGCAGTGAGTGGCAGCTTATGCCACTGCTCTCTGAGATGCATCTGGAGGTACACGACAGGCAGGGACAGACCTTTATTTCATTTGTGGTTGTTACCTATACACTTCTTGATCGGGTACGAATGAGGCAGCTATCAGATTCGGAGGCCTTAGTCCTGTGGGAGAGTGTGTCAGGAGGTGACCCTCTTCCTGGATGGACAGTGGGAGAGGATGAGATCTTTCATTTCTAGGGACATGTATGGGTGCCAGCAGACATACGCGAGGAGCTGATGCGGGATTTTCATTCCTCAGTTTGGGAAGTTCATCCTGGCATCACCAAGATGTATCGTGATCTACATCGCCAGTACTGGTGGCCAGGTATGAAGAGATATGTTGCTGGTTTTGTCATGAGATGTTCTACTTATCAGCAGGTGAAAGCCAAGCATCAGTGACCAATAGGGCTTTTATAGTAGTTACCCATTCCGGATTGGAAGTGGAACGATGTCATGATGGACTTCATGACCGGGTTACCGAGGTCACCTCAGGGAAGTGATGTTGTTTGGGTCATTGTCGACAAGCTTACGAAGGTAGCATGCTTCTTTCCGATCAAGGATACCTTCAGTGTTGATGATTTGGGACTATTGTACATCCGAGAGATTGTACGTCTACATGGATTTCCACACTCCATTGTTTCAAACAGGGATGAGTTCTTTACCTCTCGGTTCTGGCAGGGACTTCAGAAGGCTTTGGGTACATAGGTACTTTTGAGTATAGCATACCATCCCCAAACTGATGGCCAGTCCGAGTGCATGATCCAGGTGCTTGAGGATATGCTTCGAGATTGCATTCTAGACTTAGGCGGTTCTTGGGAGAAGAATATACCTCTTGTGGAGTTCGCCTACAACAACAGTTTTCAGGCGACCATTCAGATGGCACCATACGAGGCCTTGTACGG
Source organism: Viscum album (assembly GCA_963277665.1). NCBI lineage: Eukaryota > Viridiplantae > Streptophyta > Magnoliopsida > Santalales > Viscaceae > Viscum > Viscum album. Next base: position 808,275,345 of record OY728122.1, on the reverse strand, counting down.
TAGGCCATGCCGATCACCCTTATGCTGGATGGAGATAGGAGAGGCAGCTTTGCTAGGACCTCGTCTTGTTCAGGAGACCTCAGAGCAGATAGAGTTGATTCGGAAGAGGATGGCTATAGCACAGTATCAACAGAAGTCTTATGCTGATCAGCGGAGATGACCTCTGGAGTTCGATGTCAGAGATCAGGTTTTCCTGCGTGTCGCACCGAGGTTGGGACACAAGAGGATTTGGAGACAGGGTAAGCTTTCACCACGGTACGTCAGGCCATTTGAGGTATTGGAGAGAGTTAGGCCGGTTGCCTATCGGTTGCAACTACCTCAGAGGTACGAGGCTATACACGACGTCTTCCACATCTCTCATCTCCGACGTTACTTTCAGACTCATCTCATGTCTTTCAGCCCAAGGAGGTTGAGCTCGAAGCGGATGTGTAGTTTGAATAGAATCCTATTCGGATTGTTGATCATAGTACAAAGATTCTTTGAGACTGGTCTGTTCCTCTGGTATGAGTTTTATGGCAGCACGGGCAAGTACAGGATGAGACTTGGGAGAGAGAGGCTGAGGTTCGATCGCAGTGGCCGGAGCTGTTCGAGGTTTCTTCTTCTACACCCATCTAGGGAAATTCGGAGACAAATTTCTTTAAGGGGGGAAGTTTGTAAGAACCTGGATCTTCATTCAGGTATGTATTTCCTTTTTTGGAGTTTTTGAGAATTTTTAGAGTTTCTGGAAATTTTTGAAGTACATGCCATGTACTTTCTGAGTACACGCCGTGTACTCTTTTCCCACTCGAACCCATGTGTTTTCCATGTCTGGAACACACACACGGTGTGTAGGGGTGACGTGGAGGTCGTTTTTGGTGGAGTACGGAAAAACCCACTACACGCCATGTACTTTGTAAATACACGCCGTGTACTTTTATTTTTTTTCACTAAACGGACCAGGGTCACACCTCATCGTCATAATCATCTTCTTCTAGGTCTGGTTCAACCGAAAGACATCGTACGGCCATGAAACTTTTCCAGATTCCTGAGCCTCCATCCATTCTCCGATTTGAGATCTGTCAATTGCGTTGGAAGAGCAGCAGTGAGTTCTTCCTTCTTCTTGATCCTTGTTTTCCAATTCTTCCTCCTTCTCAAGTTATCTAAGGTTGAACATTTTGTGCATTTTCTCATATCTACAACTTTCTAGGGAGAATCAGTTTTTGTGTTTCAAGTAAATTGATCTATTAGGATCGAGGTAGGTGGTTTGTGCCTTACCATTCAAAGTCTCTGAGTTTATGTGCGAATTTCCACCAATACCCGTGAACGGGGTATTACGTGTTACCCCTTTTTGCCTTAATTGTTTTCCTGCCTTGCTTTTATGCTTTTGTAGAGGTAATTTGACCATGTTAGAGGATAATTTATTGTTCTTGGATGTATTTTTTCCTTGCTTTGTTCTGTTTACGACCTTTGGGTCTCATTTTCCTTTGGCTGGTACACCTGTTTTCATTCCTTGCGGTTATAGGTTGAAGTGAAACTCGTGACATGCTTGTTTCCTTGTAGACTGTTTAGCTAAGTAGCTCTATAGGTTTACTTTGGTTAGCCAAGTATCTCTATAGGTGTACTTTGGCCTTATAGAATTATTATGCACTGACTGGAATGGGGCTGAGAGAACCTAGTGTTATAGACTATAAGGGATAGACCGAGTGAGCTTCCTAGAGAGTCTTAGATATTACAGACTACAGAGGGGATGGATTGAGTAAACTCCCAGAGAGTCCTGGATTTTATAGACTACATGAGGGTAGACTGAGTGAGCTTCCTCAGAGAGTCTTACCTTGTTTGAATCTCTTTAAGAACCTTTCTAGGATAGAGGAGGAATTGATCGATTGAGCTTCCTCAGAGAGTCTGTGGTATACATGAGGCTATAGGAGGAATTGACCGAGATAGCTTCCTTAGAGAGTCTCTAGACCTTGGGGCTAAGAGGGTTAGACCACGTGATCTTCCTCAAGAGAGTCCCTGACTACCCTAGACTATAAGGGGAATTGACTGAGTGAGATTCCCCAGAGAGTCTCATAAATTCGTATGACCAAGCCAGAGGGGTTAGGCTGAGTGCACTGCCCAGAGGGTTGTGGTACTTCTTGGATAGGACTAGAGGGGATGGTTGTGAGTACTTCCCAAAGGGTTTTCGGCTTATTAGCTATTTGTTTCACTACTTTTGATTGGTTATGGATTGATTGCTGCTATGTATCATCCTGTTTTACCACTTACTGTTTACTACCTACTACTTGTTGTTGTTGTTTACTGCTTATTGTACTTTTACCTTCCATATACTCACCGATTGTTAGGTGCAGGTCTTCGGGTGGTTTCCTACTGGGATTTTATCTCACACCCTGTTTGGGCCATGCTTTTGGGCCCAAGAATACTATGTTGTTGCAGGTATAGACAAGGGCAAGCACCTTTCGACTTCTGGAACTTGATTTCTTGTAGCAGGAGAGCATGGGATCAAGCTTTGGCTTGCGATGCTGAGGAGCTGTTTACTTTTCTTTTGTACTTGTTTTGGTACTGTAGTGTTTTCCAGCATTGTGACTTGTTTGGATGCTTTACTAGTTATGTATCAGGCATCATTTCATATATACATATGTTCTCCAGTTTGTTGATTTAGTCTTCCACTGTTATATTGTTGGTTATTACTGCTTCCGCTATTGCATGTTTATTTTTCTTCCACTGTGTACTCTGCCAATGAGGGAATAGTTTCCCCACTATCACACCCAAGGCCCCCACTACTAGTCGGCAGCCTCTGGCATTTGGGGAAATGCACTTGAGTCCATGTGACCAACTGGGTACGGGGTGCCTCTAGGTGGCTTCCGGAACTAGGATGTCACAGTTCATTCTTGTATACAAACTGAAAATATTTCTGAAAAGAAAATTATTTAGCTCTAAAATCTATCTTATAATGGTAAATAAAAATCCAATCCATGCTCCGAATAACATAAAACTCTACTAGGAGAAATAAAATAATGGTTTTAGGTAAATTCCTTCCATAGACAATGATAATAAGATTCGTATAATTTCTTTTTTCCTTGATACTTTCCTGTGGTTTTTTACCATAAGTTATGGTTCCATTTATTATTGTGGAATTTCTAATTTACCAGGAAATTTCTCAAATATGAAAGAATTTGTAGAACTAAAATCAAAAAATACATTAGCATAATCTAAATAAACAAACAATGTACCTTATACCACTTTTTTTCATGGCCCAACATCTACTAAAGTAGTCGCAAATGATTTTATCACACCTTTCTCCTTATAGTATGGTCGTTTCCCATCATTTGGGTCCTTATTTGGGTATGTATGTGCATAATTCCCTATCTCACCACATTTAAAACACTTTATAGTTTTCTTATCATAATTTAACTCTCCCCTACAAATATATTTTTCATTACAATCATGGGACATATTTCTAGACTTACAACATCATAATCACTTCCTAGATTTGATAAGGCATTCCCCATGGTTCTTTTTACCATACTTTCTGCAAATTGGAAAATTTATTTTATTACTTTCATATTTATTTGATTGATGCTTACCCATTTCCTTTAATATATACCTTTTCTTAGACTTGTTTTCATGGAATACATGATCATCTCCAAACTCCATTTCTACCCTCTCAGCACATCGAATAAGTTTATCATAACTTTTGAATTCTTGAGATGCTAATTCCTTTTGATATATTAGCTTAAATCGTAAATAAAAATGATTGATTTTACTATCAAGATCATGAATCAAATTTGGATCATACATTTCCAATCAAGTGAAGTTTTTTTCATATGTGGCTACTAAATCTTCCTCCTTTTTTCAATTCTATGAATTTATTATCCATCCTAAGTCGAACCACCTTAGGAAAATATTTCTCAAGGAAAAGATTCTTAAATTAATCCCATTATAAGGAATAAATGTCTTCTCTTTCCCTAATATTATTGACCATTGACCACCATTGTTCATATTCACCTTTAAAATGATATATTTCAAGACTAACCTTTTGATGATTTGAACACCCCATTCTACTGAAAATATTTTCTAGGGATTTAATCCACACTTCATCTACCACTGGGTCAGAAGATCCACTAAATGCAGGAGTGTGTTCACTTATAAAATTTTCCACTATCATCATGTTTTTTATGGTATATCTATTTGATATCTTGTATAGATACCACTACCATATACATCTTGTGTCAACTAATCCATTACTGCCACAAACTACTCAGTTCCAATTCCAACCATTTAGGGTTTTTGATTTGGAAGGATATTGTCCTCTTGGTTTTTTCCAACTTTAGCTTCCTAGTTACCTCTATGGGAAACCATTTTGAACCGGCGTAGTTTAGATGAATCAACATGATAATATTTAAATTCTATATCATTTCAACTTAAACAAAAATTAAAACCTTCTAAGGGTATTATATTAACATTATTCTAACCTCTAAAGTTATCTAAATTGTCTTATGATACCAACTATAAGTAATTGGACTTAGACATTATATAATATTGATTTCTAAGTCAAGAATTCATTATATTAAATTTTAGGATCTTTTTAGTTTTATAGTTTTAGAAAATTAGGTCATAACTCATACATAAAAAATCATATATTACAAGGTGGACACCTCCAACCAGTGTCCATTTTTTCCAACATATAAAACTTTTAAAAAAACATGGTTTATTTTTATGAAAAAATTTCACGACATTCAACTTGACCTATTAATTTCCCTTACACATACTTAAATCCTATGAAAAAATATTTTAAAACTTGGGATGATCATAGAAATATTAGTAAGGGGCATAAAATAAATAAAGAAATCATTAGTGTATAAAAACTTATAAAACATTTCCTTTTTAAAAATAAACTTTGGGCACAAAACAAATGTTCTCTTACCCCCAAGAAATAAAATTTTGTGTCTAAATCATTCCATAAAACATTTAATGAGAAATTTTAAAGTAAAAAATAAAACCAATAAAAGATTCTTTGAAAACATGAAAAACTCGTGAAATTTTTTTCACAAAGTTATACTTTTCACCCTTAAAAAGTAACATAGACTTTACTTTGAACATAAACCCAATAACTTACCTTGTGAAAACATGATATTTATATAAAATAATATAATTAATAAATAAATAATATAGGTAACTCAGGGAATCATTTTCTTATCATACTTACTTATGATGTAACTCTCATGGATACCATAAAATAACCCTCATAGTTATACTTGACATAACCCTCGTGGATATACTTGGAGTAACCATCACAATTATATTTGTAATAACCATACATTAAACTTATATAATACCTAATTCATTTTAGGTATATCACAAACCCACTCATATTTGGTTTATAATATAATCACCCTTCATCATAAAAAATGTCCAAGAACCATAACATAATCATAAAACATGAATGCTTGCATCATAAAAACATTCCCTGGGGAAAATCACTCATTTTAAAAGAATATTGCACACATACAAAGGGAAATATTTTCTTGAAAAACAACCACGTAATTTTGTAAATGAATCTTCAAAATATTAAGGCATATTTAAGGTGGTAAAATCCTCTCATGTCATATAAGTTAAATAAATATTCCTTTTAATTTTTGTAAAAAGAAACATTAAAAGGGGATTTTAAAAAGAAAATACCTTACAAATATCATATCACTGAAGTGAGCATTAATAAAAGGAATAAATTATTTTTATCAACTATAAATCCACATAAAATAATTGGAAATACGATATAAGATAATAAAAATTCATTTCACAAATAATCTTAGTATGAAAAAATCAAATGAAGTAAAAGTTTAACTCAAAGAAAGGAAATTGAGTTAAGAATTCTCTTACCTGAAGTATGAATTGTCACGTTCAATGTTTATCTTCCGAAATAATAAACATAGGTCAAATTATAATTTCTTAAAAACATTTTAAACTTTATTATTACTTATTACTATGTTATATAAAATTACTTAATCATTTAAGTTCACGTCGAATGTTTGGATGATATTCAGTTCACAAGTCAGAAATGACTTTGGTCGGTTTACTATGGTCAATGGTTCAATTATCAAATAATATACAGAATAATATTCATGAAATAATTATAATTTTTATACATAAATTATACTTTTATATTTAACCATTAAATATGTTTATAAAAAATGAACTATGTTACAATCATGAAGACAGTAGGTCGTACGTACGCATGAGTAATGTTTTCCATTTTTCAACGATCTTTATAGAAAGACGGTAAGTATTTTTTTATATTTATATAATGATAATAATATAATATATATCACATTAATTATTTAAATATACTTATATATATCATCCATGTTATTTAGTGATGAAAAACAAATCACATCGCTTCGTGGAGGTGGTAGATCATATATATGCACGAATGACGTTATCATTTTTCTGTTCATAGAAAGGTAAGAATGTAATTTATATATTATCTATTAAGAATAATTAATAGGTCATTATTATCATATATAAATATTAATTTGGCCATTATAAAAAAATTTAGATACAATGATGGAAAATTAATTACATCAATCGGCGAGGCGGTAGTCCACCGTACATACAGATGATGAATTATTTTCCCATTTGATGGAAGAGGAGATGAATATGGGTAATTCCATAAAAATAATAAAATATAAGTATATGTATAATATTAGATTTATTATTTTATCATGGTTGAAAAATATTTTTAGGAGGTGTAAGAAGAAATAAAACTAAAATGTTCAGATGAAAACTGTACCACTTATTTGGAAAACCTCCTTTTCTTAACACCTTAAACCTTATAAGTTTGGTATTATGCCTGAACCAAGACCAATAAAATGTGGGTAGGGATTATATAAAGTAATTTTGGGATTTATTTCCAAAAATAATGGTTATTGTGGGGAAATGAGAATAATATGTGTCCTTTTATAAGAGAGGGGAGGGGCACTCTTGGAATTTTTCAAAATATTAAAATATAATAAGACTATTCTAGAGACAAATTCTTTTGAATGGAAAATAAATTAATATGGTGATATTTTAGACCATATATTACCCCTTGTTCTTATTTAATGTTTTTATGACTTTTAAATAATTTAATAAAATATTAATTCCATAAAATAACATTATTGTCAAATTTGATACTATTAATTACTTTGGCTTTAAAAACATCAAGAAAATACTAATTTATTATATTCTAAAAATATAAATTTAATATATATAATTCATTTAACACGTTAATTATATAAAATTATATTTATTTTAATATTTTTAATATCATTTATTTTATTTTTCCATTAATTAAATAATTACTACATCGGTGTTGTGCAAGAATTTAAGGTAATTGTTTATTCCCTAAAAATTATAAAAAATAACTATGATGAATATAAATATTTTATATTAAAAAAAAAATATTTATAGTTGAATATATCCTCTATATAACACCATTTTATAAATATAACGCTTATTAAAAACAAGAGTGTGACATCTTGGACTTTTCTTTAAATAAAATATTGTAAAGGTTATAATCATATCCAAATGGCATAAAATAGTAATATAACAGAACCTTGAATGATTATAGATGAAAATTACTCATCCAATTAAATTGGTTCAAGTGTTAGGGTAATTTTATAGTCCTTATCATTTTATTTTTACCCTTAATTACCTGATTTACCATTTACCATGGTAATAAAAATTACTAAGTTTACTATTCATATTGTCCCAAAATAAAAGGGGAATATTTAATAAATTTTCACCCATTGGTTTCAAATATGAAATTAATTTTTCAAAATTCAAAACACATAATTTTTAGAATTTATTTTAAAACTATACTAGAAAAAATCAACGAAAATTTATTTTTCGGTGAAATACCCTTTTTAAAATATAAAATGTTTTATACTAAATTAAAATATAAAATCCCTTTCAAAACCCCTAATTGGATTAATTTAAACAAAAAATAACTAATTAAATTTTAAAATTTATCCAAATCATAATTTTACCATGTAAATAAATTACAATATTTATTAAAAATTAATATTTTCACTATTCATTTAAAAACCCAATATTTTCAAAAAAATTATAAAAAATTCATTCTAAGATTATTTTGAAAAGATAAATTAAAAAATGAAATTAATTTTTTCAAATTAAAATTATATAATTTTAAAATTAATCTTTTAAATATAACCTTATAATAAATGAGTTTAATAAAACTATTTCCTTTTTGATTTTAAGAATTACTTAACATATTTATAATAAACATAACTATTTAATTCAAGAATAGTAATAAATATGAAAAAAAATATATATTCTATCAGTAACTAGGTTGTTAAAATTTTCCTTTCTATGTATAGTGTACATACACAACATGTATATCTACACGATGTGTTGTGATATACATTTCTTTTTGTTCTATGAGTAAATTCACATAGTCTGTACAGCTTGTATGACTACATGGAATGCTTTAAATATACACGGTGTGTACCAATAGTGATTCCCTTGAAGTAAAATATGTGTATGAAAACCATACACTCCTTATATCTACATAATAAATAAAAAAATTAATTAATCATTTAATATCTCACACGACTCATCGAAATCACTCACCAAGTAATTCATTTGGAAAACCCTATCACACGGCATATACAACCAAATACACTCTGTGTAGTTTCAATTTAATTAATTAGTTAATTCTATCCACACATTGGCTTACAAAATTCATATGTCTCAACATATGTCTTGTGTGAGTTGTCCAGAATTACACAGCACATACAACCAAGTACACGATGTGTGATTTGTTACTAGCCACCTATACTACATGCTTAAAAACTCAACTTGAATTTCATGTGGGTTATTACATGTTACATGGTGTTTACGACCTTCTATTTGTTTTTGAATTTATGTAATTCCATGTATATTTTATAGCGGTCAATATGAAGTGTGTTTTAATTACATTTCATGTACTTTGACCACACATGTTCCATGATTTATGTGGGGAGAAGCTATGTGGGGTTACAAGGTGTGTGCGCCAGTTACACGCTGTGTACCCCTATCATGTCCTATGACAACTGTTGGCACATACACAACATATATTGAGGTTGCATATTAAACCCCTCACATGACATGTTGTGATATGTGTGTCTCGTCCTGTTTTGGTTAACCGTGGATACATGATGTGTACATTTCCATTACACAATGTGTAGCCTTGTCTCTTGGACAGCATTCTTGGCTCCTTCAAATGGGATCTTCAAGCATTATTTATTCATTATTGATCAAATGAAACCAAATGATCATATTATCTTGAATTTAAGATTAAATAATGAAAAAATATAAATGAAAAACTAACAATCAAATGTGTAATTGATCAAAAAATAAAAAAACTATAAATTGATATATGATTATTCTGATACCACTAAAAGGTTATGGGGCATAGTGGAAGTAGTTGGGACCATTCCCAATAATGTTTTTCATTAGTTTCTTCAGATTAAATCCTTAGAATTGGATTAAGCAACCCTAGATAATTCATCAAGAGGATCTTTTCACAAATAATTTATAATTAATTTATAATGAGAATTACCTCATATTGATAATTATTTCATTGTTGATGATCAATTTGGTTAACTTTCTTATCATGTTATCATTGCATTGAAGAATCCAAAGCATAATTCATTTTGTTTTATTTACATGTTCTCCATGAATATCATAATGTTATTGATGGAACTTTGGGTTCTAGAACATATAATCCAAATATCTTTTACTACTACAAAATAGGCCTTTAACAATGCTAGAAATGTCCTTTATTAGCGCTAGAAAATTGTTGACTACCTGAGTGAGATTAAAAGCCGCGGTCTTTTATCAATGCTAAAAAATCATTGATAAATGGTTTTATTAGTGTTTATAGAATCATTAATAAAGTGTACCTTTATAATCACTTTTAAAAGTGCTGAAAATGTGTCCATTGCCAGTGATTTTAAAAGCGCTTATAAATTTTTCCTTTATCAGCGCTTTTAAAAGCACTAATAAAGGGCCATACTACAATGTGATGCAACAACACACTGCAGCACTAGTGTAGTGTGATGTAACATCACACCGCAGTACTAGAAACACACTAGATATCAACAAAAATAGTCCCAATACATAATTTAAATGAAATGAAGTTTAAAACACAAATACAAGAAAAAAACACTATATTATAGACATTTCAAATATTGGTTTATACAATTACATAAATAAAAATTATTACATACATTCAAAAACATCAATGTTACTTTGTTTTTTAATCCTAACCCTGACTCATGATATTTCCAAAAAACCACCCCTTATCGAGAAAAATAACCCACCTATATAAGAAAATAATTATTATGTTAGTAATAATATAAATAAATAAATTAACAGAAAGTGTTAATTTTACTAAAATTGATATCAATTTTAAAAAAAAATATGAACTTAGAGTCATACCAGTCACACCATGTGTAGGATTGAGGTGGGTCTGATTCCTGTTAGAGTTTGTGTCTTGAGAAACAACTGTTTGTACTTTTATTACATGAATAAACCCTTATTATATATTGTTCATTGTTCTGCATGACTATAATATAATAATATCCTGAAATATTTGTTGCATTAATAAGGTCATGGAAGATCCCCATTATGATGAGAACCTTGAAATGCTATAAAAATATTTTTAAATAAAGTTCTATGGTTGGATGAAATACTATGATAGGACGCATAGTATACAAACCGTCATGTGTGAGTACTCGTAAGAAGACGAGAATCTATCTCATGGAGTTCTCACTTGGTAATCTCCAAGATGGAAGATTATGAGAATAGACCTGCCAGTAGAAATTATGAATGTCTTGGTGTCATCGGACATTGCTATCTACGAGCGTATGTAATGGTCCTTAGACTGGAAGATTATCATTAACTCATGTTATGACTTGCGTACTTAGATTTTCTAACGAAAACCGTCACGAAGACAGTTGGTGGGAAGTAGGGCACGTTGGGTACGTCACAAATAACATGTTGTTAATGGATAAGTCAAGGAAATATTTGTCTCTTCCATATTTATGGAAATAGATATCTCGGGCCCTTTGATTGAAATATAACTGTCGCTCAAATTCCATGGTCATGGTGTCACGACGAGTTTATTTCTGGAAGTCAAAGAATGATAGATCAAGAATATAGGTTTATGAAACTTCCATGAAACCTGCTTGATGAGATATTGAGACAAAGGGATTAAATTATATGGTAAGAATTCGTATTAGGTGAGACGTCAATGTGGCGTTAACTTCTTTCTCTTGGGTGCCTTGACCCATTGCTAGACAGTAATCTTGGACTTTAGGCAAGCACGCCTAATGCCAACGAGAAAGAGGCCTAGAGGGTCACACACTAAGAGTATCCAAGTATCTCAAGTAGAATAAAGATTATTCCTGTATGTGGTTTAATAATTATTCAAGGAAACCTAAATTGTTTTAATGTTGGAGGAAGAATAAAATGAAAAACAAGATATACACGTCGTGTACATTGAATGTACATGCCGTGTAGTTTCCATTTTGGAAAGGAAATAAAAAATGAAAACAATATATACATGTTGTATACATTGAATGTACACGCTATGTAGTTTTCAATGAAAAATGAGTACACTCCATGTATTAATGATTACACACTGTGTAGTTTTTCCAATCGGGATTTTGAGGAAATAATATCGTTTTATTGAATAATATTTATTATAATCAATGTGGGCGCATGATAAAGAATTAATGATTTGACATGGGGTTTTAAATAAGATTTAATGAAATATATAAAACATGTAACGTTTTTATTTATTTTCATAACTCTATAACCTCAAACTCGATTATAAATATCCTCAAAACCCCAACACTTTTCCCAAGAATCGTTGTGCAAAACAATTCTAAAGAATTCTCTCAAGACTGAAAGAACTCTGTCCTTGAAGAACTCTCTCAAGACCGAGAGAGATCCACCTCCATCGGATCAAGGCGATATAATGTGGACAATGCAAGCAAAGGATTCTCCACGCTAGCACCCAGATATTTCTTTGGCGACGTCCAAAGATACGCAGTGCATGTGTGGATCACTGCTAGAGGAAGTCTACACTTGGCTTCTACGACGCAATGACGAATCACATCGGAATGTGATCATAAATATCAACGAAGAAAGAACACCATAAAAGGTACTTCTTGTTAATTAATTAAATTAATTATAATAAACCTGTTATGATCTTTCCTTTGTGGTTTTGGGACTTTTCTTCTTCTTTGTCTATTTCTGTTATTCGATCCATGGAGTCTAACATTTATCGTCGTATTGATCCTGGATTGATCATTATTAATCAAAAAAATCTAAGTGGGCACATCCACCCATGAGCTTCGGTTGCACCCGGAACCTTAAAGTGGTATCAGAGGGAGTCACAATTTTGATTATAGTTATTTAATTCTCCTTGATAATTTATGCATTTGTATTTGATTCAATTCTAGATAAATTATTCTATAAAACTTAATGAATGAGACATGTTCTTCCTCCTTCGTTTCTCTATTCACATCACAGAAACAACCTTTTAATTTTAATTTTGATTAAATTAAAAATGATTAAGTCATCCGGAGGAGCCGCTCTTTCTGTCTGTACAACACAAAAATACACGGCATGTAGTGAAAACTACACGCTGTGTACTTAGGTTCAACGAACTGGTACTGGTCCACCAAACCACGCCATGTGAATTTAGCATGCCTAAGTATTTATTACACTATGTTGACCATAACTGAATGGCACATGGAAACTGGAATACACAGTGTGTATGTTGAATCAACATGTCGTGTATTCCAATCCGTCCCAGGTGAAACCATGTACAAGGAGAAGCTGTGTACTGCGTACACAGGATTTTCAGGCCTGTAATCACATAATAAGAAAGCACATGCCGTGTTAGATTAATCTACACATCGTGTACTCCAAAATTTCCAAAGTACAGAAAACACGCCAAAGCCCCGGCGTGTACTTTGGATAAAGGGTGAAAACAAATACACACCATGTAATATAGACTACATGCCGTGTACTTTCCATAAATGGAATTTCACCAGGTTTCCTCCAAAGTACAAAGACCTATACAAGGAATATGGATGAGAAGAATCTCAAGAAAATTCCGAAAGGAATTTAAGATAAATAATTGATTAATTATAAGATCATTATTAATTGAATTCAAGATTGACTTATATTTAATAAAATAATGATTAAAAGAATTTGAATTCTAAATATGCTTAAATGTCATTGCATTTTATGGATGGTTATGAGCTAGAACAAATACCCTTTGTATGTGTGTATGGTTTCATTTAAATTTATTTAATTTAAATTTTTTGGCCTGCGATACTTCTTCTAATAAAATGTAGGGATTGCATTCCCATGGTTTCTTTAATGTAAACCCCATGTAATGGAGGATCTCCCAAGCCAGAGGAGACTGTTCAAAACCTGAAGCTAAGGTGAAACCAACCCAAGAAGATACAAAGCTGGACAGGTGGGAGCTGCAAAACATGAACCATCGGTTTAAGGTGTTTTTTTCCCTAGGTCAGGGTTAGCTTATCAAAACCGCTAGATAAGCTAACCAATAGAAGATCATGATAATTCCATATTATTTTATTTCTGTTTGATTTCATGGTTTATTTATTATGTATGTGTTGTCACGATCACATAATTAATGAAATAAACAAGCATGCAAAGATGGAATAAAATAAAAACCAGACTATGCGTAAACATTATCAGAACATGGTTAATCACTTAAGCAAGTGTCACTTAATAACAATCATGTGATAATTCAAAAATATGCACAAATAATAAAATCCCTTAAATACCATATTAAGTCATACCAAGCCTTCCATTACTTGATTAAGGGTAATACTCAATAAAACTATGTGTTTGACCAACCCTTGTTGGGACACTTACTTTTATAAAGGAAGATCTTATGAAAGTTTCAGGTTGACTTAAACATTTTACATCAAGAGGAGTAGACCTTTCTAGACTTGTTGTAAAGTGGAGGAAAGTGTTGAGGAAATCTAAGTCAGGATTTCAGGATTAGGGAGTCCACTCAAAAGATCAAGGAATTGTAAGCTCACGGTTTTCAAAGACACACCTACCTAAATACCTTTAAATATCTTGACCAACCCTTATTGTGGTTATGCGAAGGGGAATATGGATCCTTGCCACTATAATGTCATCGCAACTGGAAATTCCGAGTTCAATGGTGAGGTCCATTGGGACTTGATAAAATAGTGGGAGAATTAATAAATTCATTTATTATTTTTCATAAAATGTAATCAAAAGGTACTGATAAATATGCTCTTTTAATTTGTAGAATCATTATGAAAAACTCATCAACCACATTCTCACTATGATCAATTCTGGATAAAGACAATATCCTCACCGGCAGTAACTTTCAGGAATGTTTTAGGTGCCTTCGGGTTATCCTACGCCATGAATGAAATTTTTACGTGCTAGAGTCCTCACTTCTTGATTCACCTACCCAAGGGGCGAGTGATGAATATTTCCTGGTCTATGATCAACATTTGAGAGATGCACTCTACATTCAATGTTTGATCATGTCATAAATGTCTAGTGAGATCATGAAGTCTCGTGAAGTCATGGATGCCTATAGCATGCTCGAACACCTCTGTGGTCTATACCAGGAGAGAGAAAGATAGGAAAGGTTTTAGATCTCTAAGTCTCTATTTCAAAGAAAGCTTGGAGAGGGTTCCCCATCTGGGCCTCATGTAGTCAAGATCATTGGCTACATTGAGTGCTTGGAGGTTCTTGGGTTTAAAATCCCTAAAGAACTGGGTACCGATATCATTCTCGCATCACTCCTCCAGATCTTCTCTAACTTTGTTGTAAATTTCAACATTAACAACATTGAGAAGTCTCTATCTGATCTTCTTATCCTTATTCACCAAGTGGACAATTATATAAAGCGTAAAAATCATTCTTTCCTTATGGTGAATAAAAGGAAAGGGAAGCAGAAGAGCTTCAAGCCCAAGGCTTCTTCAAGGCCTTCCAAGAAAAAGACGATCAAAGGGGAGGCAAGAGAATAGGAGGCTATTTGTTTCGCATGTGGAAAGAAAGGCCAGTGGAAGAAAAACTACACCCAGCCAAGGAAAAAGGGGAAGCTTCAGGTGTGTTTTTTATCAAATGCAATCAATATTTTTCTAAAAATTGGGTACTAGATATAGATTGTGGTGCTCACATATGTATCTAAATACAGGAACCAAGTAGATTCAGGAAGATTGATTGAGGGGAGGTAGATCTACGAGCATCCAACAGAGCCAGACTTTCTGTTGTAGCTGTCGGGGACTACCACCTCACAGTGCCAACTAAAATGATCTTGGTGTTAAAGGGTTGTTATTATGTTCCTTCTATTACTGAAAACATTATTTTAGTATCCATATTAGATACTTATGGATTCATATTCAAGTTTGGAAATGAATGTTTCTACTTTTATAAAGATAGAATTTGTTTTGGTAGGTCACATTTAAATAACATCCTTTATGTGTTAGACTACACAAACCATGTAATGTAATTTTATGACAAAGTTAATTCACATGACTCATACCACACCCAACTTTGGCATCACCAGCTAGTTCATGTCAATAAGAAACATTTGACAAAATTACATCAAGATGGGTATTTAGATTATTTCGAACTAAAACCACTTGGTATATGTCATGCATGTCTACAACGAAAAAATGACCAAAGCCCCATTTAGTGGGAAAGGTGAAAGGGCTAAAGAGCTTCTAGAATTAGTTCACACAGACGTATGTGGACCATTTCCAGTTGAATAAAGGGGTGGGTTCTTGTACTTCATAACTTTTACTGATGATTTTTTGTAGATATGGATATATTTACTTAATGAGGTATAATTCAGATTCTTTTGATTGGTTCAAAGAATACACGAATGAAGTTGAGAACCAGCTTGTTAAGAATATTAAGAAACTCTGCTCAGACAGAGGAGGAGAATATCTTAATCAGGACTTCATTGATTTCTTACAGGATTTTGGGATTCTATCTCAACTCACTCCTCCTTACACGCCTCAGTGGAATGGTGTAAGTGAATGGAGTAACCGCACCCTGTTGGACATGGTGAGATCAATGATGAGTCATGTGAGCCTTCCATTATCCTTTTGGGGATATGAATTACAAACAGCATCACACATACTAAACCAAGTACTAACTAAACCAATAAATGGTATTCCATATGAATTATGGAGTGGATGAAAAGCCATGTTATCAAATTTACATGTGTGGGGTAGCAAATCATTTGTTAAGGCCTCTTCAAGAAACAAGCTTGCACCCCAAGGCACAAAGTGTACATTTATAGGATATCCCAAATAAACAAGGGGATATTACCTATACAACCCCTCAGATAAAAAGGTTACAGTGGCAAGACACGCCATATTCCTCGAGAGGGAGCACATCTCCAAAATAGATAGTGGGAGCGAGATAGACTTCGATGAAGTCAAGGCTCAAGATACCCAAGAGTTGGTATAAGAACAGATTCCACAAATCCCCATGGGAGAAAAATATGTTCCAGATACACAATAACTACATAGGATCATGAGAGAGGTGAGAGAACCAGAACGATATGGTTTTCTTTTCACTGAGGATGGTGACTCATTATTGGTTGACAATTATTATCCTATTACCTACAAGGAAGCGGTTGAAGTCACAGACGTTGCCAAGTGGAAAAAATCCATGAATTCTGAAATGGATTCCATGTACCAAAACCAAGTCTGGATTTTGGTAGATCCTCCATTTGATGTAAATCCTGTTAGTAATAAATGGGTATTCAAGAAGAAACTAGACATGGAGGGACAAGTCAGCACATATAAGGCATGACTGGTTGCAAAAGGTTTTAGATAGCGTCAAGGAATTGACTATAATGAAACCTTTTCACCGGTTGTGATGCTGAAATCCATCAGAATCCTATTGACCATTGTCGCTTACCATGACTATGAAATTTGGCAAGTGGATTTCAAAACAGCATTCCTTAACGAGAACCTCTAGGAAGATGTCTACATGACACAACCTGAAGGGTTTGTGACTCCAATGGATGCCAACAAGGTATGCAAGTTACAGAAATCCATTTATGGATTAAAGTAAGAATCAAGGTCATGGAACACTCATTTTGATGAAGCTGTAATGGAATTTGGATTTATTAAGAACGAATGTGAGCCTTGTGTCTACAAAAGGTTTAGTGTAAGTGCATTCATTTTCCTAATAGTATATGTTGATGACATATTACTAATTGGAAACGAAGTTTCTATCTTACAATCAGTTAAGGCATGGTTGGATAAATGCTTCTCTATGAAAGACTAGGGTGAGGCAGCATATATTCTTGGGATCAAGATCCATCGTGATGGATCCAAGAGAATGTTGGGCCTGAGTCAAAGTATATAAATTGACAAGATACTTAAGAGATTCAATATGGAACAGTCCAAGAGGGGATTGTTGCCAGTGTCACATGGCATTCATCTTTCCAAGAAAATGTGTCCTCAAACACATGAGGAAAGAAAGAAAATGGAAATGATCCCTTACGCATCTGCGATTGGGTCATTCATGTATGCTATGCTATGTACAAGTCTAAATTTTTCTCACACATTAAGTGCGGTAGGCATATATCAAGCTAATCCAAGAGACTTCCATTGGATGGCAGTCAAGACTATCCTTAAGTATCTGAGGTGTACTAAGGATTTGTTCCTGGTTTATGGAGGAGATGAGGAACTAGTCATTATAGGACATGTAGATGCTAGTTTCCAGACTGATCAAGATGACATGAAGTCGCGGAATGGATACATCTTCAGTTTGAATTGAAGTGTAGTGAGATGGAAGAGCTCAAAGAAAGGTGTGGTCACAGATTCTACAGTAGAGTCCGAGTATATCGTAGCTTCTGAGGAAGCTAAAGAAGTGGTATAGATGCGAAGCTTCGTCCAAGATCTGGATGTAGTACCTAGCAGCAAAGATCATATCACACTATATTGTGATAATACTGCAGCGGTGGCACTTGCAAAAGAGCTAAGGTCACATCAATGGACAAAGCACATACTTCAGAAGTATCATCTCTTGAGAGATTTTTCTCAGAGAGGTGAATTTGAAGTGAGTAGTATTTACACAGAAGGCAACGTGGTGGGACCCTTGACTAAAGCCTTGACTCAGCAGAAACATGATCATCATGTGAGGTCTAGCGGACTAAAAGTTGTAGGTAGTTGGCTCTAGTCCAAGTGGGCGTTTTTTAGAGTTGGTTTCATGAGAACCAATTGTTTTTACTTTGATTACGTGAATATACCCTTATTATATATTTTCCATTGTTCTGCATGACTATAATATAATAATTTCCTGGAATATTTGTTGCATTAATAAGGTCATGGTAGATCCCCACTATGATGAGAACCTTGAAATGCTATAACAATATTCTTAAATAAAGTTCTACAGATGGATGACATACAACGATAGGATTCATAGTATACAGACCGTCGTGTGTGAGTACTCATAAGAATACAAGACTCTCTCTCATGGAGTTCACACTTGGTAATCTCCAAGATGGAAGATTATGAGAATAGACCTGTCAGTAGCAATTCTGCATGTCTTGGTGTCATCAGACATTTCTATCTACGAGCATGTGTAATGGTCCTTAGACTGAAACATTATCATTAACTCATGTCATGACTCGTGCACTTAGATTTCCTGACGAAAACTGTCACGAAGATAGTTGGCGGGAAGTAGGGAACGTTGGGTGCGTCACAAATAACATGTTGTTAATGGATAAGTCGAGGAAGGATTTTTCCCTTCCATATTTATGGAAGTAGATATCTCGGGCCCTTTGATTGAAATATAAATGTCGCTCAAATTCCATGGTCATGGTGTCACGATGAGTTTATTTATGGAAGTAAAAGAATGACATATCAAGAATATAGGTTTATGACACTGCCATGAAACCTGCTTGATGAGATATTGATACAAAGGGATTAAATTACATGTTAAGCATTCTTATGAGGTGAGACTTCAATGCGGAGTCAACTTCTTTCTCTTGGGTTTCTTGACCCGTTGCTAGACAGTAATCTTGGAATTTAGGCAAGCCCGCCTAATGCCAATGAGAAAGAGGCATAGAGGGTCACACACTAAGTCTATCCAAGTATCTCAAGTAGAATAAAGATTATTCTTGTATGTTGTTCAATAATTATTCATGGAAACCTAAATAGATTTAATGTTGGAGGAAGAATAAAATGAAAAATAAGATATACATGCCGTGTACATTGAATGTACACGCCGTGTAGTTTTCATTTTGGAAAGGAAATAAAAAATGAAAACAAGATATACACGTCGTGTACATTGAATGTACACGTCGTGTATTTTTCAATGAAAAATGAGTGCACACCGTTTATTAATGATTACATGCCTTGTAGTTTTTTTAGTTGGGATTTTGAGAAAATAATATCGTTTTATTAAGTTATATTTATTATAATCAGTGTGGGTGCATGTCAAAGAATTAATGGTTCGACATGGGGTTTTTAATAAGAGTTAATGAAATAAATAAAATGCATAACGCATTTATTTATTATCATAACTCTATAACCTCAAACCCGATTATAAATATCCTCACAACCCCAAAACTTTTACCAAGAATCGTTGTGCACAACAATTCTGTAGAATTCTCTCAAGACCGAAAGAACTCCATCCTCCAAGAACGCTCTCAAGACCGAGAGAGATCCACCTCCATTAGATCAAGGAGATCTAAGGCGGAAAACACAAGAAAAGGCTTCTCCATGCTAGCACCTAGATATTCCTTTGGTGACGTCTAGAGATACTTGGTGCATGTGTGGATCACCGCTAGAGGAAGTCTACACTTGGCTTCTGTGATGCAATGACGAATCACATCGGAACGTGATCAGAAATATCAATGAAGAAATAACACCATAAAAGGTACTTCTTTTTAATTAATTAAATTAATTATAATCAACCTATGATGATCTTTCCTTTATGGTTCTGGGACTTTTCTTCTTCTTTTTCTATTTCTGTGATTCGATCCGTGGAGTCAGGTGTTTATCGTCGTATTGATCCTAGATTGATCATTATTAATAAAAAAAATCCAAGTGGGCACATCCACCCATGAGCTTCCACTATGGCTGGAACCTTAAATTCCAACACATCTCAAATTACATGTGGATCATTGAAATGAAGTATCAAAACAATATGAATGTGTTTTCTCGGTTTTGAGTATGTCGGGTTTTTTTACTAAAATGTCATTTTAAAATGGAAACATGCACTTTTGACTCATTCTGATCACGTCATTTATCGTTTTGAAGTGAAACCAATTTATACATGTCAAAAATGACTTAGTAATTGTTATTCTAAATTATTATGAAAATTTGAGCGTGTTTGACCGGTTTTCAGTGAGTGGCACTTTTTGAACTAAATTGTCGATTTTAAACTGATAAAGGACACTTTAAGTTATACCAAGAACATCATGTATCGTATTGAGATGTGTCTTATTCCTACACATAAAAAATGACTTATGTATAGTTTTTTGTAAAGTATCAAAACAATACAAATGTGTTTTCTCAATTTTTAGTAGGTTAATTGTCCATTTTACTAAAATGGATGTCAATTTTAAATAAAAATATGCACTTTGAGTCATACTGGTCATGCCATGGGTTGGATTGATATGAGGATTATTCATGAACATCTCAAATGACTTATGGATCATTTTTATAAAGTTTCAAAACAATATAAATTTTTTTCTTGGTTTTGAGTATGTCAATTTTCTTTTTTACTAAAATATAATTTTAAACTGGAAACATGCACTTTTGAATTGTTCTGATCACATCGTGTATCGATATGATGTGAAAATAATTAATACACATAAAAAATTAATTATTAATCATTTTCATAAATTATCAATAAAATCTGATCATGTTTGATCAGTTTTCAGTGAGTGACGCTTTTTGAACTAAAATGTCGATTTTAAACTGATAACAGACACTTTCAGTCATATCAGGCACATCATATATCATATTGAGGTTCTTCTGAACCCTACACCTCACAAATTACTTATGGATAATTTTCATAAAGTATCAAAACAATCCAAATGCATTTTCTCAGTCTTCAGTAGGTCAGTTGTCCATTTTACTAAAATTGATGTCAATTTTAAATAAAAATATGCACTTTAAGTTATATCGGTCACACCTTGGGTCGGATTGAAGTGTGTATGATTCCTAAACATCTCAAATGACTTATGGATATTTTTTCTAAAGTTTAAAAACAATATGAATGTGTTTTATCAGTTTTGAGTATGTTAGTTGTTTTTTTTACTAAAATGTCATTTTAAACTGGAAACACACACTTTTGACTCATTCTGATCACATCGTAAATAATTTTGACATGAAAAAAAATAATACACATCACAAATGAATTATGAATAGTTTGCTTAAATTATCAAGAAAATATGAGCAAGTTTGTCCAATTTTCAATGAGTGAAACTTTTTAAACTAAAATGTCAATTTTAAACTGATAACGAACACGTTCAGTCATATCGGGAACATCATGTATCGAATTGGGGTGAATTTGATCCCTACATGTCAAAAATGACTTATGGATTATTTTCATAAATTATTAAAATAATATGAATGTGTTTTATTGGTTTTGAGTAGGTCAGTTTTCCATTTTACTAAAATTGATGCTAATTTTAAATAAAAGTACACACTTTGGGTTAGACCGGTCATAATGTGGGTCGGATTGAGGTGTGGCTAATTACTACATGTCTCAAATGACTTATGGATAATTTTAATAAAGTATAAAAATAATTAGAATGTTTTTTCTTGGTTCTGAGTTCATTTTTTGTATTTTTTACTAAAATTTCATTTTAAACTAGAAACACGAACTTTAACTCATTCTGATCACATTGTGTATTAGTTTGATATGAAACCAATTTATATAAATCGCAAATGAATTATGAATCTTTTTACTAAATTATCAAGAAAATTCAATCACATTTTATCAGTTTTTAGTGAGTGATTCTTTTTGAACTAAAATGTTGATTTTAAACTGATAACGGACACATTGAGTCATACCGGGCACATCGTGTATCGGATTGAGGTGCGGATGATTTCTACACATCACAAATGAATTATGGATCATTTTAATAAATTATCAAAACAATATGAATATTTTTTCTCATTCTTTAGTATGTTAGTTTTCTATTTTACAAAAAATAATGTCAATTTTAAATAGAAAGAGTACTTAGAGTCATACCAGTCACACTGTGTGTTAGATTGAGGTGCAGTTGATTCCTACACATCCCAAAGTCTCAAAAAAATCATAACTATAAATTTTAACACAAAATATGTTGAATTTATTCATTGAACTATCAACATTTCATGAGAAACCTCAAACAAACCACCCCTACTCAGAAAAAAAGAATTCACTTGTATAAGAAAGCATTTATTTTATGAGTAATACTAAAAATAAATATGAAATGATACATTAATTATATGGATAATGATTTTAATATATAAACATCAAGATTATATTTGTGATTGAGAAGTGGAGGTAACTTATATGAAATTGACAAATTTCAACATTGTAGGGGTGAAATGTTTTGAGGGAGAAGAAGTCTGTAAATATTTTGGTGCACAAAGGCATGAAATATGGACAGATCACCCTAAATCAAAAAATAATAATACACCTGTATAAGAAAACAATTATTATGTGAGTAATACTAAAAAGAAATTAATTAAACATAAATATGGAACAATACATTAATTTTATGGATAATTATTTTACTGTGAAAACATTAAGATTACCTCTGTGATTGAGAAGAGGCAGCATCGTTGCTCTTCCTGCAAAGGTAGTGGAGGTAACATAAAGGAAAGTGATAAATGAAACACTGCAGGGGTGAAAAGGTTTTGAGGGAGAAGAATTTTGTGGAATTTTTTGTACAAAAATTTTTGAAATATAGATATACCACCCCAACTCAAATAAAAGAATCCACTTGTATAAGAAAAAATTTATTATGTGAGTAATAATAAAAATAAATAAATAAAACATAAATATGAAACAATACATTAATTATATGGAAAATGATTTTACTATGAAAACATCAATATTTCCTCTATGATTGAGTAGATATACTGTAGTTTCTCTTCTTGCAAAGGCGTGATAGATGGATAGGAATCTTCTAAAATAAATGAATTATGCAAGGAATAATAAAAATTAAATCAATGTTCCATTATATAATTTTTCAGTAAAATAGAGAAAGTATGTTGTAACATTATCTTTAAATTTTTTTTCAAAGGGTTTCCTTCATTATAGTTTGTTATTTTGAGGGATTGGTAACATCATCATATGTAGAAGACACTGTCTGCATGAGTAGTCAAACATTTAATTTAGATTATGTTAATGCAGTAGAAAACATATAATATTATGAGGAAAAACGTAGTATATTAAAAAACACTTTTACCTTCTCATTTAACTCTCTTTCTTTTTTTATAGGTTTTAGTGATTTGGTTCCTCTATCGAGAATTCAAAACCCCTCTTTGTGGTCCCCTCTAACATACAAGACATTTCTACATTGTGACTGACATTAAGTGATTGTGATCTCCCAATAAAAGGGTCGTCCTCAATTGAATTTTCATCTGACCTGATATTTGTTTTAGTCTCCAGTAAGATAATCGACCAATTCTTGTTTGTTGGGTTATAGAAATAAAATACTTTCACTATTTGTGATGCTATTATGAACTTTTTCCCCTTCCGTGCTGAAATTCATCTTCACACATCCCATTTCATCAACTTTTTCTGCAATGATATTTTCAACCCATTTGCAATGAAAAATCATCACTTGAAATGTTGTATAATCCAACCCGTATATCTGTTCGATAATGCCAAAATATGACATATTTACATAAATTGGATTTCTATCCTTGGAACCAGATATATGCATTGCTTCAGCAACAAGCATAACACCAATTTTTTTCATTGTATTGTAGTCATCGTGTTCTTTTTTATAAAATGTATAACCATTGATTACAAAACCAATGTAAGATATAACATTTGCATTTGGTCCTCTGGCTAGCCATTGAAGTCGTTTGGCAATTAAATTTGGATTTTTAGATAACTCCTTATAAATTTGATCTTGAAACTATCCTACAAACTATTGATTGTGTGTATTTAATATCCATCCTTCATCCATTTATGGATTCAAATCTCTAATAATTTCTTTGTGGGATTCAATGTATGGATCAACATCTTCACTATTATGTAAAATGAAAAGGTTCTCTTGCTCCCTCTCTGTCAAGGTAATTGTAACATCTCTTCTGAAAATCCCTTCACCCATAAGGCATTCACTGTGACGAGACTTTGGGAGACCGATGTTGTCAACATCTAATAGGTAATTGGTATAGAATTCAATATCTTCTTCGACAATATATGATTCTACAATACAGCCTTTTCGCTGACTTCAATTCTTGACATACCCTTTCAAAATCTTCATATACCATTCAATTGGGTACATCCATCTGTAATAGACAGGACCACATAATTGAACCTCTCTAACCAAGTGAACCATCAGGTGGACCATTATATCAAAGAATGATGGAGGGAAGAATATCTCTAATTCACATAATATGACTACAACCTTCTTATTCATGATGGGAAACTTCGTCGGGTTTATATCTTTACTGCATATGGCTTTGAAAAGGAAGCTGAGTCTGGTTAATGTATGTCATACATTTTGAGGCAGAATGCAACGAAAAGCAGTAGGCTTCCGTCAAAACATGACAGTCATGTGATTTTAGTCCTTGTAACTTCAAATTAGTCATTGGCACGACATTCTTGATATTTGATGAATACTTTTCTGGAATTTTTATACTATTAAGGAAAAGGAAAAATTGCAATTTTTCCTATTTGGATAGAGTGTAAGCTGCTGGAGGAAGAAAATTTTGTCTTTTACCCTTCACTAGTGTCAACTCTTCCCTTATCCCCATTTCAATCAAGTCCAACCTAGCCTTGATGTCATCTTTCATTTTTTTAGGAACATTTAGTAACGTGTCAATAACACTATCAAATACATTTTTTTATACATGCATGACATCAAGAAAATGTCTGACATACAAACAATTCCAATACGTTAATTCAAAGAAAATTGATCTCTTCTTCCAACCTGATTTTGTAAGGTTTTTCGAAAATGGTTTACCGAAAATAGTGTCAATATCTTTTTATTTATTGTATAGTTGATCACCCGTTACTAAAGACAATGTTGTACCCTGTTTGATATTCCCATCAAATGTTGTCGTACAAGATCGTTCACTAAGAGAAAGGCGTTATTTGTGACATGTTATTTGCGACGGGAAATGGTCTCGTCGTAAATAGTCCGTCAGGAGGTACTATTTGCAACGAGAATAGGTATCCCGTCATAAATACCTATTTAATTGCCACCCTTAATTAATAGGGGGTTAGCATTTGTGACGGGTATCGTCGCAAATAATCTAACCTATATATACCTCCATCCAATTTTTGTCCCATTTCACAACTCCTCTCGCTCTCTCTACTCTCATATTTTTCTCAAATTTTTTCAAAGTTTAAAATTTTACATCGAAGAAATTTTCAAGTCTTGCATCCTACGAAAGATTCAGTTTTAAGGTATTTATCTATTGCTTTTATTTTTTAGTTAATTCATTTTATTTTATATTAGTTATAATTATTGTTAATTAGCAGAAATTAAATTAAATTAGAATTAGATAGTTTTATTTTGCATTATTTATTTTTACAAATATGTTGTTTCATTAAGATTTAATTTTTTATTTAAAAGTAAATGGTATTAATTTGTAATAATTCGGTTCAACTATCATTAATTAATAATAATTACGTGTAATTAGTATTAATTATAATTAATTAGTATTAATTATAATTAATTAGTATTAATTAGTATTAATTAGAAATAATTAGAAATAATTAGTAATAGATAGTAATAAATTTTATAATTAGTGGTAATTAGAAATAATTAGCAATAATTAGTAATAATTAGCAATAATTAGTAATAATTAGGGCAATTAGGAATAATTAACGTTAATAAGTAATAACTAGTAATAATCAGCGTTAATTAGTAAAAAATAGTGGTAATTAGTAATAATAGTAATAAATATTTATAAATAGTAATAAATACTAATAAATATTAAGAATTAGTAATAAATAGTAACAATTAGTCATAATTAGTAATAATTAGCAGTAATTAGGAATAATTAGTACTAATTAGCAGTAATTTGTAATAATTAGCGTTAATTTGTAATAATTAGCAGTAATTAGTAATAAATAGTAACAAATATTAATAAATAGTAATAAATATTAATAAATAGTAATAATTAGTAATAAATGGTAATAATTTGCAGTAATTACTAATAATTAATAATAATTAGGATTAAATAGTAATAATTAGCTGTAAATAGTAATAATTAGCGGTAAATAGTAACAATTTATGATAAATAGTAATAAATAGTAATAAATAGCAATAATTAGTAATAATTAGTAATAATTAGCGGTAATTAGTAATAATTAGCGGTAATTAGTAATAATTAGCAGTAAATAGTAATAAATACTAATAGATACTAATAAATTGTAATAAATAGTGATAAATATTAATAAACAGTAATAGATATTAATAATTAGTAATAATTAGTAATAATTAGTAATATGTAGTAATAATTAGTAATAATTATTAATAATTAGTAATAATTAGTAATAAATAATAATAAATAGTAATTAATAGTAATAATTAGTAATAATTAGTAATAAATAGAAATAATTAGTAATAATTAGCAGTAATTAGTGGCAATTAGTAATAATTAGTAATAATTAGTGGTAATTAGCTTTAAATTGTAATAATTAGCGGTAATTAGTGTTAATTAGTAATAATTTGTAATAATTGGCGGTAATTAGTAATAATTAGCGGTAATTAATAATAATTAGCGGTAATTAGCACTAATTAATGGTAATTAGTAATAATTAGCAGTAATTAGTAATAAACCGTAATAAATAGTAATAATTAGTAATAAATAGTAATAATTAGTAATTAATAGTATAATTAGTAATAAATAGTAATAATTAGTAATAAATAGAAATAAATAGTAATAAATAGTAATAAATAGCAATAATCTATAATAATTAATAATATTTAATAATAATTAGTTATAAATTGTAAAAATCAGCGGTAAATAGTAATAATTAACGGTAAATAGTAATAAATAATGATAATTAGTAATAATTAGTAATAATTAGTAATAATTAGTCATAATTAGTCATAATTAGTAATAATTAGTAATAATTAGCAGTAATTAGCAGTAAATAGTAATAATTAGTGGTAAATAGTAATAATTAGTAATAATTAGTAATAATTAGTAATAAATAATAATAATTAGTAATAATTAGTAATAATTAGATTTAATTAGTAATAATTAGTGGTAATTAGGAATAATTAACGATAAATAGTAATAATAGTAATAAAAAGTAATAAATGGTGATAAATAGTAATAATTAGTAATAATTAGTAATAATTAGTAATGATTAATAATAATTAGTAATAATTAGTGATAAATAGTAATAAACAGTAATAATTAGCGGTAATTGGCAGTAATTAGTAAGAAATAGTAATAATTAGCGGTAATTAGTAATAAATATTAATAAATAGTGATAAATATTAATAATTAGTAGTAATTAGTTATAATTGGTAATAATTAGTAATAAATATTAATAATTAGTAATTAATAGTAAAAATTAGCAATAAATAGCAGTAAATAGTAATAAATAGTGATAAATGGTAATAATTAGCAGTAAATAGTAATAATTAGTGGCAATTCGTAATAATCAGTAATAATTAGTAATGATTAGTAATAATTTGTTATAATTATTAATAATTAGTAAAAATTAGTAAAAATTAGTGGTAAATGGTAATAATTAGCGGTAAAGAAATATAATTATTAAAAATTAGTAGTAATTAGTAAAAAAATTGATATAAATTAATAAAAATTAGTAATAATAAGTGTTAATTAGCTATAATTAGTAATAATTAATGTTATTTAGTAATAATTAGTGGTAATTTGTAATAATTAGTTGCAATTAGTATAAATTGTTATAAATTAGTGTAGATTGGTATACATTTTAAAAAAAAATCACTATAAATCACTATGAAATAATAGAAATTATTATAAACTATTGGAAAGGTGAAAATGAAATAGGTTATTAATTTTCAAGCCATGATCAATAACAAATTTTTATATACATAGTTGACACAAATTAGTTATTTGTCATGGCCTGAAGATTGGAAATTCTATGATTTACACATTTTTAGTAATTTATAATATATTTTATTACTTTATAGTAATGTATAATAATTTTTATTAATTTATAAAAAAAATATTAATATTAGCAATAATTAAAAAGAAAATTTTAGTAAAAATTAGCGATAATTAGTAATAATTGGTAGAAATGAACATTAAATCACTATAATTAGTAAAAAGTAACAGTAATTAGTAAAAATTAGTGGCAAATAGATAAAATATATAATATTTAAAAGTAAATTATGATTGTTTTAATTTTTACTTTTTTTAGGTCGTCTTTTTCTTATATCAAAATAATCCTAAATAATTTATTTATTTTATATTTTTTAGATTAATATGGAGTAAGGAAGTCAACAATAATATTTATTACATGATCATGATTGGATAAATCATCACAAGAATCCAAATGGTTCTAGTGTAAACCTGTATATGTTGAGGGTGTTGAATCTTTTTTATCATTTGCATCATCAAAATCAAAATAAATCAGAAGGAAAAATTAAGTGTCCATGTAGGAAATGTGATCTGAGGAGGTTGGACACATTTGAAAACATTTTGGGTCATCTATTGTGATTTTTTTTCTAAATGATTATGTTTTTTGGTATCAACATGGTGAACACAATTCCAGAGAAGATACTAATAATTTGGTTCTAGATCCATCATGGTTTCAAAATTTATTACATGATGTAGTTGGTTTGTCTTTTCAACAAACTGAAACTTAGGATGATATTGATTCAACTCCAAAGTTGGAACCATCCCAATTTTATGATTTGTTGAAGTCTGGTGAGTAAGCCTTATATCCTGGTGCAAAGATAATCAAATTTGAAGCAGCTAAAAAATTTATAGCTATTAAATCAGATAACAGAATGTCAAATAGCTGTTTTGATCAGATATTATCTTTGATTAAAGCATTATTACATGAAGGAAATATATTACCTACAAATTTCTATAAGATCAAGAGGCTTATTCATAATTTGGGTCTTGGTTATCAAAAGGTTCATGCATGTTCAAATGATTTCATCTTATATTTTTCTGAAAATGGGCCGTTCATTAGTTATCCTACATGTGGATAATAGAGGTATAAAGAGGCTCAAATAGAGAAGTTTGGATTGATTCCTATAAAACAAATGTGGTATTTCCCAATTACACCCATATTGAAACATTTATTTATGTATTAGAATATAGCGTCATTGATATCATGGCACAAAACCAATATTTCACCTGATAAAGGCTTAAACCATCCTGTTGATGGTGATTCATGGAAACATTTTGACCAAGTACATCTATTTTTTTCTTCAGAATCTCAAAATGTGAAATTGGGTCTTTTAACTAATGGTTTTTGTCCATTTGGTTCTTATGTCATTCAATATTCTTACTGGTCAATCTTTATAACTCTATACAATTTACCTCCTTGGATGTTGGTGAATGAGCCATATATCTTTTTAACTTTATTAATTTTAGGACATATGAAAAAGAATCTCATTGTTTATTTGAAGTCATTGATCTAAGAATTAAATTTATTGTGGAATAATGGTGTTAGTACGTATGATGTTGTTAAGAAAGATAATTTTCTACTGAAAGTTGCATTAATGTGGACAATCACTAACTTCCCAGTATATGGAATGTTATCTGGTTGGAGTACACATGGTATAAAATCATTTCCTTACTGTATGAGAGACAATAAAGTGTTTATGCTCATTAATGGGAGAAAACCTTGTTTATTTGACTATCATCAAAGATTTATTTTGAATGATCATCCTTTTCGAAGGAACATATATCATTTCAAAAAAGGTAAAATTGAAAGAGATGAACCTTCAACAATGATCTCAAGTATTGAGTTAAAATCCATTGTCTCTTTATTACCTCCCATTACATTTGGACCAATTATAAACCAATCAAAAATTTATGGCTTTGGGAAATAACACAATTGGATAAAACATATCATTTTTTGGATCTTCCATATTAGTCGGATTTGTTGGTTCGTCACTTGTTGGATGTCATGCATATTTAGAAGAACTATTTTGATAATATATTCTATACAGTTTTGGACACACCATATAAGACCAAAGATAATGTAAATACATGATTAGATCTTGCACAAATTTACAGGAGACCAGAACTTGAACTGTTTCAAAATGACGGATCACTGGAGTTAATGAAGTAAAGAGAGGCATATACAGTTTCCAAAGAATGTCATTTATTATTTTGTTAGTGTATTTCATATTTGAGGCTTCTAGATGGTTATGTTTCCAATTTGGTTAGATGTGTCAGAAATGGTCAAATTGTTGGATTAAAAAGTCATGAATATCATGTTATAATGGAAATACTTCTATTGATTAGATTTAAAGGTTTGTTGAATTCTATGATTTGGGATGTGCTAACAGAAATATCATATTTTTTCCAAGATATTTGTGTAGAAAAAATAGACTATGATGCACTAAGTATACTGTAATAAGATATTGTTTTAATTTTATATAAATTGGAAAAAATATTCTCATCGACTTTCTTTGATTCAATAGAACATTTAATATTACATTTGTCACATGAAGAAAAATACGGAGGTGTTGTACAATTCTGATGGATGTATTGATTCAAGTGATGCATGTAGAAATTAAAGAAAAAAGTACGTAACAAAGCATTGGTTGAAGGATCAATTTCATAATCTTGTTTATAGGAGGAACTTTCTTTTTTCTGCTTTCTTTATTTTCAATCTGAATATCCCTCAAAACATACCCACATGGGCCGTAATGAGGGAAATTTTAACGATGAAATGAGAAATCAATTATCATTTTTTAATCATCCCGAACTTGGATTTGGTGGAGTTTATGAATGATGGATTTTGGATGATGAACATAATAAGGCTCATACATATGTTTTTCTCAATTGTGAAGAAATGACACCATTTGTATTGTGAGTGATCCTATAACTTATTATATAATATTTTATATAGTAAATTAATATTATTTTATTTATAGATTGTATTATAATTATATCAAGAAACTATTTCTACAAATTACAGTAGTTTCTCTTGAATAACATCGACAAATTAATTTTTCCTATTGGTTTAAAAAACTTATAAAATATATTTTTTATGGTTTAACATAAAAAATAAATTTATTACTTGTTATATTGATAATTTTTTTATAAATTTTTAGGTATCTCAACTTGTTGATAAAATTGATAATTTATTGTGTGTATTGAGTAACCCACCATCCAAAATGGTTAAATATTATAATGAATATGTGGTGAATGGTATTTGATTTCATACACTTGAATATAGGGAATCGAAAAAAAATTAATAGTGGTGTTTGATTGAGAGGATCTCATCATAGAGAAATTGAATTTGTCTTTTACAACATTCTAGAAGAAATAATTGAACTGTGTTATTTAGGACAAAATTACGTAACAATTTTTAAATATCAATGTTTGGATACTAAGAGATTCTTGTGTGTTCATATGTGCCATGGAATCATTGATATTAAATATAAAATCCATCTTGTAGTAAATGAACCGTTTTTATTGGCTCATTAGGCACATCAAATTTATTATACAAATTATTTTGCTACTTAAAGAGAGTTAAGTAATTGGTGGAGCATAATAAAAATGAAATCTTAGGAAACTCAGTTTATTCAAAATGAATGTGGTTCTGCTAAAGTGAAAGGAATAGAAATTTTTCAAGAGACTACTCTAAATCCAGTTTTTTCCTAAAGAGACATGAATATTGATGATGACACCTCATAGTTAAGGTTAGATTGTGACAATGGTGTTATTAGTGTAATAAATGAATTTGAAATGATAAGAGATGATGAAATTGAAAATCCTATGGAAATTGATGATATTGAGGAGGAATATGAAGATATTGACACCATCAAATGTGAATATAAGGATGAAGATGAATATTGACATAGTTAAATGCTAGTTATAATCATATATAATATATATCTATATATAATAGTTGTTTTCAACTGTTTTCTAACAATAGTCATTTGGTATTTCAGATAGAATCAGATCTGTTTTGTGAGTTACAAGAGGTTGATCTACCTAATTATAAGCTTGGTGTTGGATCATCTGACCCTAAAACTACTGGTGGTTCAGTGATGGATTGTAGGGGTCTTGGTCTTTAGAGATTAATGATTCCTGACCCTATCCCCGAGCGATGTCCATGTCTTGGTTTCGATCCACACAGGCAGAGGTATGTTTAGTTATGTATTTCAGTCAGTTTTCATTAATTATAATTTATTTATTAATATATTAATTGTTTTATTATTTGTTCTTTTTTCATAGCATTTTTCATATAGTTGTTGGACAGGGGAGTTCTATATTGTGAAATTATTTTTCTGGAGCATGGGTGACATGAGATCAGATTCCCATTGATTTTCAGCACTACATGCTTGATCATTGTATAGTACGTAAATAAATAATATTTATTTTGAAATTTATTTAATTAATAACTTGATATTGTTAATTATTTGTAGGTTTTATAGATCTCATCGATTAGAACATGCGTGACTCTATCTTGGAGGCATGAGAGGGCTTTATGCATGACCATTACTGTTAGTTTTTACACAATTTGAGGATGAAATCAATGAGGGAAGTAGGAGTCACAGAGTTTGATCAGTCTTGTTGTTCCCATTGACTTGATTACATTTCATCTTAGATTTGGGATGGATTATGTTCACACTGGATGGGTGGTCGTTTTCAGAGGATATCATCAGTAGTTCGACAAAACCAAGGGAGATAGGAGGTAACACATCAAGATGGTAGTCGTACATTCAGTACGCATAGGGAACATATGAAAATTACATTTTTTAAATAATTTATAAAACTTTAAATATAAACTCTTTATTTTATATTCATATAGGCAGTCAAATAGCCCAATATTATAGAGTTTGACATTTATAGGATTATGTACAGTGATCCTGTCATGGGAGAGATTATAGGTGATCACAAGCGTCAGATTTTGGTCAGTATAATTTCTTTTTGAGTTTTAAAATTAACTACAAATAATATTTTAACTATTTTAATTTTAAATTTCTATTGAAGGAGTCATATGAGGCCATGACATCTCATACACAAACCGATAGTCAGGCCAAGACCGATGATCATACCAGTGCAGTAAGATTTGATGAGGCAGCATGGAAGTAGGTGACCTAGTATGCCTTAGAGAAAGGTTGAGTTGTTCGTATCAGCTCTTGATTGATGCATGAGAATTTTTATAGTAACATTACGATGTCGGTGTGCAGCTCGAGAGGAGCTCATGAAGAGTCATATTTATCTGCTACATAGTATCAGGAGTAGCTATGAGCTTAGGGTGAACTTATAGAGAGTATGTGTAGGGAGTATGAAGAGCTCTATCAACAGTAGTAGTGGTGGCAGGAAGAGATGCGTCGATGGCAGCAGTAGAAACACGAGCAGACAATGCGGTACATGTGACATTTGAATCATGGTTTAGGTATGAATTTCTCTCCACCAACTCCTCCAACTCCCCCAGAAGATCATCCCCCTCAGTGATGTATTTACTTTTTATGAAAAAATATTTGAATGTAATTTTTTTATAATATTATATATTTACATTTCTATATAGCGTGTTTTTTATATTGTTGTGAATATTGTGTTTTTTTATTACTTTATTATTTATTTAATTTTTTATTTTTTTTATTTTTTTATTATTTGTTTATTATTTTATTAAAATTATTATTTTTTATTATTTTATTATTAATATTATTTTGTTATTATTATTATTATATATTTTTGAAAATATTAAGGTTTTTATTATTTTATAATTTTCAAATCTGGGTGGGAGCGAATTTCCACTGGCAGGCGGTGACACGCGTATGACGCAGGCAGATGGTGACGCGGGCATGATGCAAACATGATGCTGCATCGAGCCTTCGGGCCAAATTATGAGCCTTTGGTCCATGTAATGGGTTTATTCCCACTGGTTCTTTGGGCCATGTACTGAATAAATAAGGATTGATGGGTGTGGTATCCCTTGGAGGGGGCTATGACCTGCCTTTCTGGTCTGTGTGTGTGGTGTGTGTGTGTGTTTAATGTAATTGTACCCCCAAGCACCTAATATATATAATGTCTTATTATTTTTATTTTTATTATTATTATTATTAATGTTATTAATATTATTTTATTATTATTATTATTATTATTTTATTATTATTATTATTATTATTTTATTAATATTATTTTGTTGTTATTATTATCGTTATTTTATTATTATTTATTATTATTATTATTATTTAATATTATTTTATTAATATTATTTTATTATTAGTAGTGATATTATTTTATTAAATTTTATTAATATTTATATTTGAAGGACCTCGGAACACCCTAAGAGAGGTGGGGTGAATCAAGGTGTCAACTTTTTCTTTTAAATTGATGGATCTTATTCCTACATTGGTAGGAACCTATTAAACCTGTCTGAAGAGGAAGTATATAAAATAAACAATGACATGCAAAGCAATGATATGACAATTTTACTTAGTTTACCACTAAGGGCTATGTCCAAGGAGTATACGCCAACAATGTGTCGGTCTTACCAAAAATCACTAATCTTCACATGTTGTGGATTATAAGTGTTAAGCATAGCCACTCTGTGCCAGCCGCACTACCTTTACAAGGTTTTAGGGATATCACACTGCATCCCTCAGATCACTTCCGTTGACTCCCCCTTGATCACTACATTGGAAGAATCTTCACTCAGTTTATCGACTTAAAGGTTGATTCATTGGTTTAGCATTAAATCATGCATCCTCAACTGTAAATGGATGCTCTGTTGAAGTCTTGTAATCACCCACAGATGTAATTTATTTTTCTATATACTAATATGTTATGGAACTTGATTCCACAAACTAATTTGGTCAATTTTTTAGGGTTCCTTGGGTTTTCCACGTACTATGTTCCGGGTATGCTACGCAGACCACCTCCTCTACATACCACTGCTATTTTTTCATACCGTCCATCTCCTTGGCGAATTTCCCTGATCCTCATACTACCTTCCTCTGTGTACTGCTTAGCTTCTCCACGTACCGCCCTGCTCTGTGTGTTGCCTTGCTCTGTTGCATAATGTGAGAGCTTCCTCCATGAATTGCACTTTCTTTCAAGGATTGTTTGCCTTATTCAGATGGTTCTCTCCATGTACCATCTTCTCCTTTGCGTACCACTTTGAACTTTACCAGATTTCTTCCTAAAATTTTAATCTCTCATTCCGTCACTTAATAAAGTGGATTATTATTCCTTAAATAGGCACATAAATCCACAAATTTCGCTAATATGATTTACCCAAATTTTCAATGTGGGACAATATTCACTTTATACTAAACTCCATCTGTGTACGGTTAACCTCCACAGCATACTACTCCTGTTTCAAGAACTGTAGCAATCCCGCCAACTTTCATCACTCTGCATACCACATGCCTTCACCATGTACTGTCACTGCGAACCATTTTTTGTTTCAACCTTTATCATTATGCGTACCGCATGCCTTCACCGCGTACCATTGCTGCGGACTATTTTCAGTTCCATTCGCCACTCCGCGCACTGCTCCACGTACCATTCCCACTGCCTATAATGTAGCTACAAACCATTCCCAGAACATGGTACGCGGTCCATGTTCCGAGGTATGCGGTTCCATTATTTTTTCAATTTTATTTGTCGTTTCACATATCATTCACTCATATCTGAAAAACCTTGGTTTTCCAACACCAAACTCCCGATTTTGAGGCCCAAAAATTTGGCAAATACTGGGAAACTGTTCCACCTTTAATATTTATTTCATCCTCAAATGTATGACCTCATTCCTTGCAAACTCCCATGTCATCCATGTGAAGATTGACAAAAAACACAAACCAAACTCCATCATTAGCAACTAATAGCTTTTGTTCCCATAATCTTCCCCTTTGGATTTGTTGGCAACCTCGAAATAAATTCACTGATGTGCCATCCATGATCAAAACTTAAACCTTCAATAAACAAATCATCCATCACTCTAAGTCTATGTGAGCAGTGATTGGTGTAGAAAACAAGGTAGAGGACATGAATTGAGTTATCATCCTTTTCTTTTCTTCCCCATAGTTGCATTTCTTGTTGTTTATATTCTCTATCTTTCCTATATCCAGAAAGAAACAGATCACTCTCCATTGAATTTATCCATTCTCCCCCATTGTTAATAAACCCAAAGATCAGTTATTTAAACATTTTAGAGCTTAGAACAAACTCTCCCTAGATCATATCTCCACCATGAACATACAACACTTCCCAAAATAGATAAACATGGTTAAAATAGTTGGGGAGAGGGGAATCTTGTAACCTCCTTATGCACTAGGAGGTGGCTAAACACTAAGGTTCAACCGATGTTTCTCAAACATAGCTAATAACAGTGGCTTGGTCATAATTTCAGCCACTTTCTCATCAGTTCCCACATGGTCCATTTTGATCACACCTTGTTCAAATTTTTCCTTGATGAAGTGATATCTTATCTCAAAATGTTTTGTATGAGAATGCTGAATAGGATTCTTTGTAAGATCAATTGCACTCTTGTTATCACAGTAAATCACCATTGGTTGTTTCACCTCATTACCTATGTCAATTAGTTACTACTTCATCCAAAGTAACTGAGTGCATGCCTTGGTAGTAGATATATATTCATCTTTAGCGGTACTAAGTGAAGTACTTTACTATTTCTTACTTAACCAGCCCACACATTTCTTCCCAATATATAATGCTCCACCACTGGTAGACTTTCTGTCCACTACATCTCCAGCCCAATCAGCATCAGAAAATGCTAATAGTTCACTATCTATTCCTACAGTAAAGTATAGCCTATAATTATGTGTACCTTGAATGTATCTCATGATTCTTTTCATTATCTCCATATGTTCTTACTTTGTATTAATCTGAAAGTGGGCTGCTAGGAAATTTATAAAGACAATATCTGTTTGTGTCGCCGTCAGGTACAGTAGGCTTCCAATAATTCTTTTGTACATGGTAGGATCCACAGAAGTACATTCCTAATACTTTCTGAGCATTGATCCAATTGCAATCGAAGTCTCCATTGGCTTGGAATAATGCATATTTAATTTCTTTAGTATCTCTCTTACATACTTTTCCTGAGAAATGAATGTGTAGTCCTTCTTCTGAAGTACCTACAACCCTAAAAAGTATGTGAGTTCACTAATCATGGACATTTCAAATTCGGATTTCATGTGATTGGAAAATTCATCCATTGATCTATGTCTACTTCCACCAAAAATAATAGTATCCATGCATAACAATACCATGAACTGATCCTCTTTAGAGTTCTTCACATAGATATTGTGATCCACTTTTCATTTTTTAAACTCAAGCTTTATAAAATAAGAGTCCAATAGAGAGTACCACGCCTTTGGTTCTTATTTCAGACCATAAAGAACATTCTTTAATTTAAAAACCTTTACTTCATCGTTTACAAGAAATATCCCTATGGATTGTTCAATGTATACTTCTTCTTCCAATACTCCATTTAAGAATGCTATCTTGACATCCATTTGATGCACTTTATAACCTCTTTAGATTTCCATGGAAAGAAATAGCCTGATTGACTCCAGTCTCGCTACTGGAGAAAATTTCTCCTCAACCTCAATGCCTTCAATTTGTGAATATCATTTACAAACCAAGTGCGACTTATTTCTGATCACATTTCCATGTTTATCAAAAAAAATGAAAATCCACTTCGTACCAATCACATTATGATCTTCAGGTCTTTTAACAAGATCTCATGTCTGGTTTTTGTTAATCTAATCTAACTCTTCATTCATTGTTTTCACCCATGACTCGTCCTTTTGAATCCTATTCAAATAAGGATGGTTCCACAACTGATAGAAATGTATATTGTGCATTATTCCTCATTCTACTTGTCTGTGTAGGTGCATTATGATCTCTAATAGTGTTGGACTGATCAATCTCTGCTCTTTGATTTCTCCTTTGGGGTTCGACCGAATTCTCTCCAGTTATGGCTTCTTCTTCTTATTCTTCTTCTGATTCAACATCATGATGTGACTTCTGAGATTTCTGTACACCTTACTCTACCTCTTTATTGTCATTTTTTCCATGTTCACATTCTTCCTCATCTTCTATCACATTAGTATAAGGATTACCTGAAGCATTCATGTTTTTATATTCAATGATTTTTACATCACTGCTTTCCACAATTCTTCCCAAGCACTTATTGAAACACTTGTAGGATTTTCTGTTAATTGAGTATCTAAGAAATATTCCCTCATCTGCATTATCTCCATACTTCCATTGATTTACTTATTTATTTCGAATAAAACATTTTCTTCTGAAAACATGAAAATATTTAAAAAAGGGTTTCCTTCCATGCCACAATTCATATGGTGTCTTTGTCTCACCCATATATACCCTTGTTTAATTTTGAATATACACTACAGCTTGTACTACCACTTTCCAATAATGTCAAGGAATACGACCCTCAATTAGTATAGTTATGTTCATGTTGTTTACCTATAAATTCCTATGCTCAATAACTTCGTTTTTCTATGGAGTTCTCATGGTTTCCACCTCATGTTGTATCTCATGATTCTATAGGTAATTTTCAAATTCAATGGACATGTATTCCCCTCCATTTTCAGACTATAGGACTTTGATCTTCTATCTAGTATCATTCTCAGTGATTCGATGATAGGTTTTCATGAAATCAAGCACTTATCGCTTCCTATGTATAACGATCACACATGCCATTCTAATGTAATCATCTAT
Organism: Viscum album; assembly: GCA_963277665.1. Taxonomy (NCBI): domain Eukaryota; kingdom Viridiplantae; phylum Streptophyta; class Magnoliopsida; order Santalales; family Viscaceae; genus Viscum; species Viscum album. The sequence continues at coordinate 808,236,211 of OY728122.1, read as the reverse complement.
GAAAAGAACAAAGTAACTTTCCCCGTGTGTTCCAACAACATTTATCATGCCACATACATCTTTATGGATGAGGTCAAGGAGATTTCATACTCTTTTCTTCTTTGGCCAGTAAGAACTGCAGACCAGTTTCCCTCGCATGCAAGCGTCACGGGTATTTTCTCATTCATACTTCATATTAGGGATATCCATGAATATCTTCAGCTTAAATATTTTTTAAATATCTTGATTATTGATGTGCCCCAATATCCTATTCCATAATTTTTTTTCCTCTTCAACTATTAATTATAAGATTTTCTCTTTTCTATTAACCTGATATAAGTCATCATCTATTCTATAGCCTTTCATGAGATAATTCCTGGACTTTCCTCTTATAGTATAGCCATTCTGATCGAATGTCACAATAAGACATGAGTCATAAAGTTGAATCACACTAAGAAGATTATGACACAGACCATCCATATAAAGGACTTAAGTTTTCATCAGCTCTCAATTAGCTAGATCAGTACTTTCACTACCTTTTATTTTCAAAGCACCATCGTTACCAAACCTCACTGTTCCATCAACATTTTTATTGACATTCGTTAATAGGTTTGCATTACCTATTATGTGGGATGAACATCCACTATCAAGAATCTAGGTTCTATTTTTCTTTGTATCTTTGAGGGCTACTTATGCAAAATTGGATTTTTCAATTTTCCTCTTTTCTTTCCATGAGATATTAGATTGAGCATAGGACACTGATGGTCTTTAAATTATCTCTTCCATGTACATGGGTTCTTCATATTCAAATTCTTCTTCCAGAGGACCAAACCTGTTTGAAAGATCAACAATGTATGGTTGATGAGTATTGACTCGTCTTTGAGCATTGAAAGAGTTTCTCATGTCATACCTCTACCTGCAATACACAACTTTATGGCCAAAGTTAGAATGGTAAAAATAATATCCATAGAAATTATTTATTCTATAAGAAGTAGGATATGAATACGTTTTCCTTTGTTGAGCTCCTAACTCTTACCCATTCATATAGCTCCTTGCCTCTCTGTAGTATAACATGGTATGGCCTAGATAGCCACAAAACTGACACTTCATGAAAGGAAATGTCTTCTCACTTCCATTTTTCCTCATGCCTTCTTCCTCGGAAAAATAGTTTGAATGCCTATAATTTCTAGGAATGTGATGATAATATTTATTTCACATTTTAGTTTGATTCAAGGGTTTCCTTTTCATCACTTCTAGTGGCTTTTCAACATTATCAACTTTTAACTTACTTTTATTCTGGTTCACTTTATTTATAGCATTTGACATTTCAGCATCACAACCAATTCCACTATTTCCTATACATGGGGGTCTTTGATCACTCAAGATATTTTCAACTCCATTAGAACCATTTTTTTCTCTCTCTAGTAGATCAGCATCCGAGAACCTTCAAAATTGTATTTTCTTCTTTGATTCTTTTGAAATTGATTCACTTTCGAGTTTACTTCTCAGAGTAAAAATTTCTTCTTAGAGTTCATCAATAGTCTTGGACTTCTCATCCAGTCTCGAGGTAAGGTCATTGATGAACTTTTATTATTCTTAAATTATGAGTTTTAGTTCCATAACATCATCAGTGCTTTCAAAGATTGATGATTAAACTTTCACCAGTTCTTCCAATCTTTCAATTTCCTCTTCCATCTGATTAATATATTCTGAATATTCTTCCACCATTGATTTCCACTTATTATATCTCTTAAATTTATTCTCAAGCTTACCAAAAGCATCATTAAGTTGAAACTTGGGATAAACATTAGTAGTCAACTGATTATCTATAGGTTTATCTATCAATGGTTCTGACTTTTCAATGGTATCCATTATAGAAGCATGGTTCCCAAATTTGAATTATGTTTCCTCTTCCTAAAAGAGTTCATTGTCATCATCTTCTTCTTTATAAAAAAAACTCTTTCTTTGAAATTTCTTTCCATATTTGAAGTCTCTCTTTTTGAAAAACATTTTCTGAGGCTTTTGAATGTCTCCATCTTTTCTTTCTTCATCATTGAACTTTCTTGGGAAACGAGATATAATGTGCCCAACTCTTCCATAGTGAAAACAAGCCAAAGGTAGCTTTCCTTAAAATTTCCCTGTTCTCTTCTTGATTTTCTTGGCAATGAGAAAAAGAACTTATTTTTCCTCATCATATTCATTTACAAAATATCTTGAAATTTCCAATTTTTTTGTAGCTTCGAATTCCATTTCCTTGCTTACACGAGTCGTTGCATCTTCTGGGTTGAGTCTCATATCATATGCCACCAGGCTGCTCAGCAGATTATCAAGAGAAGGTTTGGAAAGATCCCTTTCTTCAAGAGCTAAAACCTTTGCATTATAAATGGGCAGAATTATTCTCAAGGTTTTCTTAATAATATCAATGTCTTTGATCTCTTCTCCAAGCCCTCAAATTGCTCTTACAAATTCAGTAATTCAATTGAAGAAAGAATCTACATTTTCATTAGGGTGCATCTTCAGATCATCAAACCTATTTTGTAAAACTTAGAGCTTCACCTCCTTCACTTTACTGTCACCTTCATAAATATTCTCCAATTTCTCCCACATGGACTTTACTAGTGTAAAATTCATCACCTTTAGATATATTTGATCAGAAAGAGCTGTAGTTAGGACATTATGTGCTTTAGCATCATCATCCAGCATTTTCCTGTCTTTATCTATCATAGATAGACCAGTTGGATCAGTGACCTCTATTCCTTGTGAAGTGGAAAAAAGAACATCAATTACATAAGATCTTAGATGACATCTCATCATGTTCTTCCATATTTTAAAGTTACTTCTATAAAATAAAAGAACTCCTCTAACATTAACTGTATTCTCCATGTCAGGAAAAAAAGGATATATTTAACACCAGCAACCTTTATGCTCTAATGCCACTTGAAGGACCCCAGAACACCCAGAGAGGGGATGGGTGAATCAGGGTGTCAACATTTTATTTTAAATTGATGGATCTTATTCCCACGTTGGTAGGAACCTGTTAAACCTATCTAAAGGGGAAGTGTAGAAAATAAAAAATCACATGCAAAGAAATGACACAACAATTTTACTCGGTTCACCACTAAGGGATATGTCCAAGGAGAATACGCCAATAATGTGTCGTTCATACCAAAAACCACTAATTTTCACAAGTTGTGGATTACAAGTGTTAAGAACATCCACTTTGTGTCAGGCGCATTGCCTTTACAAGGTTGTAGGGATAGCACGCTGCGTCCCTTGGATCACTTCTACTGACTCCCCCTTGCTCACTAAACTGGAAGAATATTCACTCATTTTATCAACTTGAAGGTTTCTTCATTGGTTTAGAATTAAATCGTGCATCCTCAATTGTAAATTGATGCTCTGTTGAAGTCTCGTAATCAACCAAAAATGTAATTTATTTTTCCATATACTGATATGTTATGGAACTTAATTTCGCAAACTGATTTGGTCAATTTTTAGGGTTCCTTGGGTGTTTCGCGTACTATGTTCCGGGTATGGTGCGCAAACCATCTCCTCTGCATATCACTACTGTTTCTGTGTACCGTCCATCTCCTCAGTTAATTTCCCTACCCCGCATACTGCCTTCCTCAGCATACTGCTCAGCTTCTCTGCATACTACCCTGCTCTGTGTGCTGCCTTGCTCCATCGTGTACTGCAAGAGCTTCCTCTACAAACTGAACTTTCTTCCATGGATTTTTTTGGCTTACACGGATGGTTCTCTCTATGTATCATCTTCTTCTATGCGTACCACTTCGAACTTTACCATATTTCTTCCTGAAATTTTAATCTCTCATCCCATCACTTAACAAAGGGGATTATTGTTCCTTAAATAGGAATGTAACTCCATAAATTTTGCTAATTAGATTTACCCAAATTTTCAATGTAGGAAAATATTCACTATATACTGAACTCCATATGTGTACAGTTAACCTCCACCCTGTACCGCTCCTGTTTCGAGAATCGCATCAATCCCGCAAACCTTCAGCACTCCGCATACTGCATGCCTTCACCGCATACCATCACTGTGAACCATTTTTTGTTTCAACTTCTACATTCTGCATACTACATGCCTTCATTGTGTACCATTGCTACGAACTATTTTCAGTTCCACATGCCGCTCTGCACATCGCTCTGCATATCACTCCGTGTACCACTCTGCGTACCGTTCCCACTCCCTAGAATGTAGTTACGAACCTTTACTGGAACATGGTGCGTAATTCATGTTTTGAGGTATGTGGTTCCCTTATTTTGACGATTTTATTTGTCATTTAACATACCATTCACTCATATCTGAAAAACCTTGGTTTTCCAACACCAAATTCCTGATTTTGAGGCCCAAAAATTTGGAAAACATTGGGAAACTGCGCCACCTTTAATACTTTTTTCAACCTCAAACGTATGACCTCATTTCTTGAAAACTCCCTAGTCATCAATGTGCAGATTAACAACAAATACAAACCAAAATCCATAATTAGAAACGAACATCCTTGGTTCCCACAATTTTTTTATTTTTTTTAAGTTTTTTTCTATGGGTAGATTTTGTCATCGCAACAGGTTTTTTTAGAAAAAACTCAGAGAAACTATTTGCAATGCCATTTTCTTCAATGGGGCATTTGTGACGAGACTACATCGCAAATAAATAAATTTTAAATAGTGGGTATTTATGTCATCGAGGAAAAAAAATTGATGTCCTAAAAACACAGTCTTCGAGAAATGTTTCAACTGAACTGAGTATGTATGCTTTTCACAAATGGGACACCCCAACATTCCATTAATTCTATAGCTTGATAAATTTCCATAAGTGGGGAATTCATTTATCATTATATAAAATGTGCTCCTCAATGTGAATTCTTCACTTCTATGACAATTATACATTGTAAAACATATATATCACATTGATTTTAGATCTTTGATCAATGGATCCAAATAGACATCAATATCATTACTGGGTTGCTTTAGTCCAGATATAAGTAAAGACAACATAATGTATTTTCACTTCCTGTATAACCATGGTGGAAAGTTTTAATTTACCAACATGATGGGCCATGTATTGTGGGTACTACTCTATAAACCAAAAGGATTTATTCCATCCATAGATAACGCAAGATGAAATTTTCTCAGCTCATTTTCAAATTTAGGATACTCATAATTAATTTTATTCCACTAAGGAGAATCTTCTAGATGATATAGGTTTTCATCTTTAATTCTTGTATCTACATGCCATGCCAGTTGTCTTATAGTTTATTTACATCCATATAGTCTTTTAAACCATGAAATACTAGGAAAGTACCATACAAATTTCAAAGGAATTGAATCATTTTTCTTGTATTGATCTGTGCCACACTTAGGACATATTATGAGTGATTCATGATCCTTGTGAAACAATATGAAATCATTTGGACAAGCATGAATTTTTTTAGAGGTCATGAACATTTAATGTAACATTTTTTTATTATTATATGTTCGGAATGGTAGTTCATTTTATTCCGGTGGCATATCATTCAGGAGACCAAGTAGTTCTATAAAGTCGGTGTCACTCCATTCGCTGCCATCTTCAAATTATATAACATCAATACAGCTAAAAATGTTTTGTATTTAGTACAACTAGTATACAATGGTTTCTTGTCACAACAATTTAACTCCTCAGACAACTTTATACAATCACGAAGGTCAACTTCAATTTCCATTTTGATTTCTTCCATGTAATCTTCATCATCCTTTACACTAGTATTCATATCAAATGATCCATAAACCACAAGATCATCCCAATAGGTGTCCACATTCATTTTTCCCATGTTTAGTCCAATATTTATATCAATGATCTATTTCATGACAAATAAAATGTTCTTCAAACTCTTCCAGACTAATTTTTCTTGAATAACAACAATGTAAACACGAACTGAGGATTTGAGAAGGGTCGTATGCATGTTCTCTTGCAAACATGATGAACTCTTTAACTCCATATTCATACTGTATTTTCAAATGATTAGTGTTCACCCATTTTCGATTCATATCCATCATATTGGATTCATAAAAGATTAATTTTTTACAATAAATAAATAAATACACATAAGATATTCATTATCAAAGGTGAAAGTTATAGACAAAGGGAAACTTAACCTTTGATTGTCTCAAAGAATTTCAGTATGTTGAAGAAAATGGGTAATTGAATTTAAGAAAAGAATTGCTCCACTATGGTAGGTGTTATACTATGAATTCATTAAAAGGTGAAATTTATAGACAACTCATCCTCATCAACTCATCTCCCGGACATTTATCATTGCATTTTGTTGTTTGACACATCATTTATCTCTTGTGGACATGTGCCTATGTTGCTTGAAATACTCTAAGTAGTAGTCATACATGGGATGAATAATTCTCAGAGTAGTACAAGCAACATAAAAGATATGGGGGATGAGTTTCAATCAACAAATTGCAATAATGGCTATTCAGGAGATAAAGTCATTGAGGATGATAGTTGTCTATAAAAGAGATGAGGGATGAGTATCAAGAAACAAATTGAAATAATAAACTTTGTTTGAAACACATTAAGTCTTTCTTAAATCCCCTAAACAAATGAAAATATAATATAGGCGATTAAGGAGTAATAAGAAACCAAAATATGATAAAATAAAATAATAAACTCACATTCAATCAACTAAAAGGTATAAAAATGTATTGATAAATTTTTTTAATAAATAAATAGTTATTTCATATACGTGGATAGTAATCAAAGATTCCTAGGGGTGGAACCAATACATGTATACCTAAAATGATAAATACCTAAAAATAATTTCTAATATGTAGAATTTGATGACTTTCATTCTTTTTTTTTGGAACAAGTGACGTAGTTACCTAAGGAATTATTACATTCAAAATTAATGGTATATCAAATATTTGAAAACATCTCAAGACTCTTGGGATGTCATATCACCACACCGACCCATCCCAAGGATTCTAACGAGGTCATAAAATTAGATCTACCCATCTGAACAATTCTAGGGAGGTCATCTAATACACATTGACCCATCCTTGAGATTCTCAGGAGATCCATAAAGAAGTTGGCATAAAGCAATAATACACATCAACAAGATATATCAAAAACAAGTGATAAAAACACATCAACCCTTACAATGTCTATCCCATACACATTTAAACATATATATATAACATGGAATTTATAATACACATAATTGAAAATTAAATACACATTTAAACATAATTTTTAATGAAAATAAATATAATCCCTTTATAATTTGGAAATCTAGAACCATAATTTGTGAATAAATAATTATATAATCACCCTTACATTATAAGTTCTGAACACGCATATAAATAGATAAAAAGATATATATTTACATATATATGTATATATATATCTTTATAAAATAAACTTAAATTGATAAAAATATATGTAACCCTTACAATAAAATATCTCAATATAGTAAAATAAATACAACCCCATACTAATTTTGAAAATAGAGATACATTGAAAATAAATAAATATGGTATCACTCTTATTAAGATTTCTCTTAAAATAAAAAAACAAAATTCTGAGCAAATAAATTTTTAAGGAAAAACCCTTACACCGGAATATTAAAACAGAATTTAAATAAATAAATTCCCTTACATGAATTGCATAAAATCAGCTTTTATTTCTACTTTGCACCATCATCAGACTGAGAACTGGATTGCTAAATCAATTTTATCGTTCATTTAATGTTTTTATATCCAAAACCTCCATTTTTTATACAGTGGAAAAAATATTTATTTAATTGGTTTATCTGCAGACTAGAGGTGATTCTATAAGATTTTAAAACAGCGACAAAATTAAGCTTGTGGAGAAAGCTGACATATAGATGTAAACAATGAATCAAATTGATTCAAAAAAATTTAAAAAAAACAAAACAGGATATCCAAATCAGTAGCCAAGCAAACAATAGGTCATAACCAGATGTCAGATGATGTTTGAGTAACTAGAGACAATGGGTTTTTGTGATCCGAGTGGGTTTGCATGATTCAAGTTTTGATTCACCGAGGAGGATCTCCGACAGTGGGTGACTTCCATGGAAAGTTTTTGATATCACGATGGGTTCGCAACTGGTTAAGTTTTTCTAAATAGATCAAGACACTTTTATTAGCGTTTATTTAACACTAATAATGGTTTCTTTTATCAACGCTTATTATTTAAGCACTCATAAAGGATTTATAAATATGATTATAAATAAAAAAAATGTAAATATATATATATATATAATATTACTTATTTAAATATATTTATTATAATATCATAATTATTTAAATATATAATTAATTATTTATAATTATAAAATTATTTTAAAAAAAATAGTATTTATATCACTATATATATTTATATAATTATATATATTTAATAAATATATATATAAATATAAATATAGTAAATATATTCATTATTTAAGTAAATATACTATAAATTTAATAATTATTTAAATATATATAATTATTTATTTATAATTATATAAATTCTTTAAGAAGAATTATTTATTTATAATTATAAATATATAATTTTATAAATATAGTATGTACATTTATAAATATAGTATGTACATTTATAAATATATTTATTTATAAATATTTTTTTACAAATATTTTTTTATAATTATTCTTTAACATTATTAATGAATATATAATTTTAAGTGCATGCATATTAAAAATGAGTGAAATTGAATAAATTAAAAATAAGTACACTTTAACAATATTGAAAAAATGGATAAGTTTTGTGTGTGTGCATTGTATATAAAAATTCATTAATTACGTATATGTGAAACCAATATAACACGCATTTAATCTATGTTAAATTGAAAAATCAAAAGACATTAAATTATATGTCCATTACTCTATGCAATTAGTCAGTATTTTTAATTTATATTAATTTTTAATTATAAACCATTATTCATTAAATATCTGACTATTTAATGTAAAGCGCATAAATATTTTTCAATATATAAATAATATTTATATACATTAATATATATATATATATATATTTAATATATACTATTTGTTAACGTTATTAATAATCATCTAATTAATAAAATGTTTAATATTTTTCTCAGTTTACTTATTTTTAATTTTAATTTGTTTAATTTTAATTTTACATATATCTATATATCTAATACATAATATTTATTAGTATTTATAATTTATATATAGTATAATCAATTGATTCATTTTTATTGATAATTATTTAATTAATAAAATTTGTAATATTTTTTTTAATAAACTCATTTTTTATTTTTATTTATTTCATTATTTCATTTTATTTATTAGGACCTTTATCATTGCTAAAAAAGAGCTGATAAATGACTCATTTATGAGCGCTAAAAATAAAGCACTGATAAAGGTACCCATTATGAGCACTAAAAAGAAAACATTGATAAGTTGTTAAATTTATCAGTGCTTTCTTTAGCACTGATAAAGATGTCATTTATCGGTGCTTTTTTCTAGCGTTGATAAATACCAGCACTGTTGAACATCTATTTTGTAGTAGTGTTATGCCATTCACCATTGACCATAATAAGAATTCCTTTGGGATTGAAGGATTATTTTTTTTATTCTCTCAGTCTTGAGATGGAGGAGGAGGATCACCTCTCAATCTTGAGAGTGTTCTTGGTAGAGTTCTCTTCGAACTTGAGAGAATTCTCTTTAGAGAATATTGTTGGGAACAAAAATTCATATAACCCTATAAATGATATAAGTTCTAATATATTCTTAGGGTTAGACAATTAGTTATTTCACAAAGGCCATTAACTAATTTCATTACTCTAAGTAAACCCCAACTCTAATAATAATAATAATAATATTATTATTATTATTATTATTATTATTATTATTATTATTATTATTATTATATTTCATGATGTGTGCTAAGTCATGGATATTTAAATATCATTTACTAAATAAATAAATCAATATTTATTTAAATGATATTGAATAAAATATAATTTTTCTTTGATCTCTTAGATCATGCTTTCAATCCTCCTTGACATTTATTGAACTTCAAATAATAAATATTTATTTAAATAAATAGACAAAATTATATTAATTATTTCAATAAATAAATATTATATTCATTAATTAGAGAATAAATATTTATTTAATATTTAACTCACATATATTTCAAACTGAATAATTGGTGATTGGATTTATGCAATCAACATAACCTGAACAATAATTATTCCCTAGTCTTTAAAATAATATTTATTCTAATATTAAATTCAATTGGAATTCAATTGATATTTTGAATACAATTAGTGTATGAAACTATAGAAATTTGTCTTATTGGAATTATAAGGGCTTTCCTAATGTCCAATATTAACATCTAGAAACATGTCAAGTCACTCATAGAGAAAGAAGTTAATATTGTAATGACAACAATCTCATACAGACGTTTATTGTGTAATATTATATCTTTTTCTTGATATCTAATCAAGAAGATTGCATGTTTGTGTCATCAACATATATGCTTGATTGTCTTTCTTTTATTACATGAAATGAACTTTTCAATGAGCTACTTTGGTCCTAGATTTTATTAGTCGGTTCCATTCCAATCAAAGCTCCTCAAATATCATCTTCCAATAACTTGGAAAGGAAAAATTCTTTAATGAATTATTCAATTAATATCATATCACTTATGATGCATCCAACGTATCATACCTCATCACAGGCATATGTTGTTATTGTTTTCATCAATACATCAAAGTAAGTGATTCATGATATACATTAATAATAATCTCAAGTATGGGGACTAATACATAGGTATGTAGATAGGAATATATAATGACATATAAAACATGTGGAATTATTATTGGTGGATCTGCCTTCATTACCTCCTCTCTTAGAGATTATTAAGTGTGGAACTTCATGAGTTGAAGTCGCATACACTTACAATTATCCAACACCTAATAGTAAAAACATCATTTGTGTCATGTTAGAAAGATGTCATCTAGACCATAATGCATATGTTTATGAATATTGTCATAGCACTTCTAGGGTCACATTATAATGGTAAAGTACTATAACCTTTTGATGTAAAAAATACTCTAAGGTCATTATCACATAAATGTTAAACAAAATAACACTCATCATGTGATAATATATTTATTAAGATTCATGTATTTGAATATTTTGGTAATCAAAGGTGAAAATTCATATAGTATTAGGGCACCAACTCCAACACCACAAGCATTTTCCCTACTTTCTTGGGAGCTATCTTCGAGAGGGGTCCTTCACCCCAACCTAAATTAAGTCTTGGGTTACGTGGTCTTTCATGGAGGTTTTGGGTGTCAAAAGATCCATATTTCCCAAATACCCCTGGTTTCCATTCCTTCTCATAGGTGTCAACTTGAAAAGTCAACCGAGTGAGAGTTTGGAAAACTTGGGTGAGTAGGAATGCACTAAAGTGCTTGGAATGTTAACCCAATGACTCTAGTTTCTGCCTTATGGCACCTTCCTATTGAAATGGGATGTCGGGGAGTCTTTTATAGGTAAGGGAAACCCGAGCACTTGGGATTTTTAGGTAATTGATCGTAACTTCTCAGGTGACCATGTTTGATTCTGGACATTTGGATGGTTCTTTTCCATATTGTATGTGGGTGTTGTGGAGGGTGTGTGATAAAGGTACAACAAGGCATGGGGCAGTAAGGTGCATGAAAAAGGGTGTCAACCACTCTTTCTCCATTAAAATTTTTCAAACTTTCGTTGAGGCTTTATGGAGTTGTCCTTGAAAAAAATTGAGCACCAGCACATATAACTAACAATGTATTCCAAGTCATCAAAAATTTGAGTAACCTTGTCATAAATAAATAATAACTTGGGATGACAACTGGTCGGGTATTCGTGAAATTTGGGGAAATCAAACCCTAACCTGTTTATTTTTACAAGACCCTAACCCTAACTCATTTATTTTTAAAATTTACTACCATATTATATTTTTAACTGCTCATTTAACTAGCCTAACCCTTTTAAATTCCTGATTAGAAATTTAAATATTTAAATTTTTTTTATAAATCTAGAATAAATATATCAATAGATTAAGTAAATATATTATGTAATTGCACTTTATTTAATAACATATAGTCAATTAATTAGTAATTATTAATTTAAATGAATTAAAATTTAAAAATTCCTTATAAATATAATATGAACTGAATTAAAAATAAATAAATGTTTTTTATAATTTTAATGAAATTTAAAATCTTATTATTGATTAATTGATAATAATTTGAATAATCGAGCTCGGATTTATGGAACCTTAAAAGTACTACCCAAACCATATTGGTTTATTAATCAGGTTTTCAGTTTACTACCATAATCTTATATATACTCATCTAACCACTACTCTAACATTGTTTAATTAGGTTAAGTAGTGTCAGGTACCTAGTCAACAGGTACCCATTTCCATCATTAGTAATAACTTTTCAAATATGAAGTTTAAAATTATAAAACATGTATCATTTCCTATACTTTCAAAAAATACGTACAAAATTAGTCACATTCATAAAATAAAATATAAAAATAAATCCAAACAACAAACATTAGGAAAATGCACTATCCAAAATTGTATACATAGAGAAGAAAAAATAATTGCAACTCATTTGTATAAAAATGCTCATTTTATCACTTAAAAACTAACTATAATTCAACCCCTTGAACAAAGGCACACCACATGATATAACAACAATTTTTTTGGGTATAGAAATTTTAACCCCCTATACGCTGATTGTTCTTCCCAGTAACTAGTCCTTGTCCCATCTTAGTGGGTCACGAAGCCTGGGTTTTTTAATGTTCACTGTTAAAAATTGGATAAAATTGGATCTTTCACTCTGTTTGAGGCAATCAGATCGATGAGTCACTGGGTGTGTAATTACGGTACTAAAACACACCTTGTGTGAATAAAACAACCAACCACAAAGATTTGACATCTAATCTTTCCACTGGACCACCCCAAAGGGACTAACAACAATTTTAACTTAACTAAATAAAAAATAATCCAATCATTAAATAAAACAACTTATTGATAGAACTCCAGTTACTAAAAAAAGAAATATAACAAATCATAATGAACGTTACCGAGATAGATTACCACTCTCACCACATTAACAAAAAATATCATTAAAGATCACCAATGAGGGTGATCTGACATGTCACAAACATGACATCAGTTGATGTTCATTATGGTGTGATTTTTGATTCCACAAATGCATGGTTAATCTCAGCTCCACCAACCCCTTAATTTTAGTTTGATTTTTGAATACACAAATTGGACGATGTGGGGATCCACAACTAGTTATATCTAGCTCCGCACCCATGGAGATTTGCACAACAAATATGTTTCCCTCCCAAACTATCATGACCCCTCCTCTGAGGCCTGATCTGTGACTACCCCAAGCCCACCTTCCATAGGCTAGGGGTTGGTGACTAGCACCGGAAAGGCATATTCCTAAAATGGGAAGGCATTGCCTTTAAACCTATACAATCACATAGTCCAATAACACAACAAGATGTAACCACGAAGTAAAACTGCAGTAGTAAATGTGTGTACTGAAATTAAAGGGGCCGGAATACAAACCCAACTAAAAAGATGCAACTACAACTGAAAACAAAAAACAGCTCCTGAGATCATCCACTGGGGATCCTACCTAAATGGTAGGTATAGCTTGTCTCCAAATCTCTCCACGTCAACCATCACTACAGTCCACTATTAGGTCCTAGCTCCCTGAGTCTCAGTCAAGGATGCTCATCGTCTGCACAAGACGCAACAAGGTGTGGGAAAAGGATGTGTAGGGGTGAGTATAACAATACCCATTAGGGAACCCGAGACCCCTGATGGTCTCTCAGAATTACACAAAGGAAAACCACAAAGCATGATCTCAAACACAAAGCACAAAGCAAAAGGCTCAGCTCAAAACCAGGTATAACTAAAGTACAGTAGTAAAAATGATTATTCGTAAAGCTTGATCATCTTATTCAGTCAAGAGACACTGTTGCTGACCATACAGAGTCTGAACCACATAGGATTGATAGGTACTAACCCCCGTTGACCCACAAAGGATCTGACCTACCCAGGATCGATAGGTACTAACCCCCACAAGACCCCCACATGATCGATAGTTATTGATCCACACAAGATCGCTAGGTGTTGATCCACACAATATCACTAGGTACTGATCCACATAGGGTCTCTATCTGCTAATACACACAGGGTCACTAGCTACTGATCCACACAGGTTTGTTAAGTGTGGATCCACACAGGGTCGCTAGGTGTTGATCCAAACAGGATCGCTAGATGATGATCCACACAGGATCGCTAGGTGATGACCCACACAGGATCGCTATGTACTAACCCACACAAGATCTCTCGGTACTAACCTTCGTATGATCTGTCTCCAACCTCCATATCACAGTCAGCCACTGGATTCCCGCTCATATAAGGCTTGATTCCGGGAGAAACCACTCCTCAATCCATCGGTTTTTTTTTCAACTGGCACGAAGTCCCATGAAGAAGTTACCCAAAGATCTGTCACATTATAAGGGTTCCAACACAATAGATGGCGCGTCAACCGGACGCTCGGTCTATAAGTTATTGGAATTTTAATGCTAAGGACCTAGTTGGATTCGAGGTCGATCCAACCCGACCATATTCCAATTTTCTCTAAAAATCTTGTGGGGTATCTCAAAATTATCTTCTCGCTCCAAGGATCCCAGCACCATAGACGGTCTGTCAAACGAACTTCTGGTTCACAAGATATGGACTTTTGAGCATATCAGGGCCCAAGAGGGGTTCAGGTCTGGTCTGACCCAGTCGGACTGACCCGACCCGGTTGAGCAGGGTTGCAGACTGGCCTGGATTTCCCCGGCTAGTCTAGGCTATGGCGACTCGGCCCGCTGGCTGGCGCAACTCGCACAGGGGTCGTGTGGTCCGCCTCTAAAACGGATCAAAGAGTTGTTCGGTTCTTTAAATGGTGGCTCCAGGTGGCACCGCCTCATCACCCATGGGACCCACATGGAGTGGGTCCCCTCCTTCATCGCAGCTTTGTAACCGCGGCCTGCTCACCGCGGCATGCTACCTCCCGCCTCTGCGGTCGACCGAGAGTCATCCGCTTGTCCGTCCTCCGCGGTGCCAAGCGGTGCCAACAGGACTTCGGCGGGCCATCGGGTGGCATCTGGTGGTCCTTTAGTGCTTCTGGATGTTCCTATAGGCCTCCTAGGATGTCATTGTCTCTTTGTGCCTCCCAGTTTCCACTTTTTTTCAAGTTTGAAATTTTTCCCTAAAAGAACGCAACATGAACGAAGCGGCGGAGGGTCCAACCTTGTTTGGTTGGCTTTCACCCTCTGCATTATCATTATAAAAAGTGGGATATTATTCAATTCATCAAATATAATCTTTAATAAATAAACCCCCTACCTTGGATTTTGTTGGAGATATCACGGTGGTGGAAAGAGAATCCACGCTTGATGAAGCCACCAGAGTTCATCATTCCCGATTCGATTCCTCTAATGTTGTCATCCAATATTCTATTCCTTGGTGGAATTCACTACAACACTTCGTCGGAGGTTCATCACCTTCATTCCAAAATCTCATGACCGAGCTTCTTTTAAATATACGGAGGATCCAAATGTGTTGCATGACATTAATGTGGTTCATTTATGAACCACATTTAATGTTACAATGTCGAGGTTACAAAATAGAAGAGTCAAGCCATTAAATGTCTTGACAATTCATGGGTCCTGCCACCGCCTCTCAACAGTTACATAAAAGAAATAAAATAACTTTGTTAAGTTATTTTATTATTTTTTTGTAAAGTCCAAAATTTATCTTTTTCTCCCAACCTACTATGGTTGAAATGAAGCTTCCCTTAAGAGAATCTCGGTGCTGCGGATTCAACAGTACTCCTAGATTTCAATTCTGAGCATCGGTTAAAAAGTAAGAAAACGTCGCCCGTACGTTTACTAAATGTACCTTAAAAAAAGATCAAAATTCCATTCTGGGCACACCGAGCCTCAGAATAACATGCCGTTAATTTTCACAGACTCGTAATAATCCCAAATAATTAAAAAATACATGGAATTTATGGGTCTTTACATTCTCCCCACCTTAGATATTTTTATCCCTGGAAGCTACAAAAAAACTAGGGAAACAAAAGGGGGTACTGAGCATGTATCTGAGTCTCCCACTCCCATGTGCTTTCCTGGAGATTCTTGTGCTGCCAGTGAACTCGCACTAGAGGAATCAACCACCCATGAAGGACCTGCTCTTGTCGATCCTCTATCTCCACTGGTAACTATGAAAACATTGCCCCATCGTTGATGTAAAGCTCGCCCCAGTCAATCAGGTGTGATGGATCATGCACGTATCTCCTCAGCTATGACACGTGGAAAACATTATGCACCTGGTGCATCTATAGGGGAATATCTAGATGGTACGCCACCTCACCTACTCTACTGAGGATCTGGAAAGGTCAGATAAACCTCATAGATAGATTGACACCCCTGTAAAGACCAGAAAATTTCAATAAAATTTATTTTTCTTAAATACTTTGGAATTTTACGAGTCTTCGGTTTCTAACGGCACTTGATTCTGAGGCCCGGTGTGCCCAGAATCAATTTCTGAAGTTTTGTTCAGGTACGTTCAGTAAACGTACATGCAGGTTTTCTATATTTTGAAATGGTGCTCAGAATTGAAATCCAAGGGAACTGATGAACTCACAGTGTCAATATTCGTTTAAGGGTACCTTTACCGTAGTTGTGTTTGCTCGGGAGGAGAAGTTAATTTTTGGGGTTTAATAAAAAAAGTTAAATAAAATTGTTGTGAACAATTTTATTTATCTTGGGTAGTTATATCCTACAAGGGGAAGTTATTGGTGGGGCCCACACCCACATAACCTCTCATGAGAGGATATTTTTGAGTTGGGGCCCACATGATCCCTAACTTATCACCTCCCCTCAACTCCCCATTAACACCCCCTAAAATTAATTTGAAAACTCCCCCTTAATCAATGGGATATCTTCACCTCCCTCACTCACATTAATTTTTGCCAACACTTTGAATTAATGAATTGAACCCTACAATTAATTAATTAAAGTGTTTGAATTTTAAAAATTCATGTGTGAATAAAATAATTGCCTTAGCTATTATTTTATTTTGGCACTCGTTGTTTTGAGAGAATTTTGGGAGAGCTCTTGAGAAATAGAAGAATAGGGTTCTTCTTTCGACAAAGAACCGCTGAAGAACGATGATCATATCCTTCAATCATCATCCAACCCAAAGGAGAAGGATCCACCTATAAGGAATGCCGACAGCGCGTCATTCTCGACCCCTTCTTCCCCGACATCAACAAGTTGGCGCCACCTCCCTGCGACTCCGTCTACGAATGAACCTTATTTCGAGGTAGGGGTTGGATTTTAAGTATGATTATATTCCCAAGTTCTTCTTTTAAGAATGTGGATGTTTTATTTTGAGGTTTGGGAATAATATTTGTGGGGGGTTAGGGTTTGATGATCTTCTTTAAGTTCTTGTTGAGACACCTGTTACCGCTCTAATACAGAGGGTGCGGGCCAAACTAACATGGCCCGACCCCACCGTCGTTCCTCTTGAATGGTGTGTTCATCATGATGGTTGTTGTTTTACTTTACTACTGTTGTACTAGCTTTTCAGTTTTATTGTAATTAATGTTGGGCTTGTATTTCTGGCCCCTTTACTTTCAGCACTTACTTTTTATATTCAGTATTTACTTAGTTCTTGCTTTACTTGCGCACTCTGTTGTGATTTTTTACTTTCATAAAGGCAATACCTTCCCAGCTTGGGGATTTATGCCTTTGGTGCTAGTCGCCAGCCCCTGGCCTATGGAAGGCGTTCTTGGGGTAGTCACAACACGATCCCCAAGGACGGGTCGTGACAAATTGTTATCAGAGGAGTAAGTTCTACCGTAGAACTTAGGACTCTGATCTATCTTACTGTGAAGCAATAGTGTTAAGAGTATTGAGTGTGTTTTTCATTCCAGGGAGTCTAGTGTTGGTGCGGCGGCTAGCGTATCCATACACCAGGACCCTGACCTCTAATTTCTGACTCAGTACACGAAAACACTGATTGCATGTGTATTTCAAAAGTTTTCCTTGTGATTACTTTGTGTTAGCTCACCAGGTATATTGTTTGACCATAGAGCACCTGTTTCTTTTCAGGATGGTCCCACGAAGGCAGCCATCTAGGGTTCCGAGTTACGTACGGGATGGTATCCCACCGAGCGATGAGGCCTCAGTGTAGGGCCCCATCACAGCGGAGGCACCAGCAGTACCATTACCCACTAAGCCACCGATACCACCAGCCCTAGCAGTAGAGAGTGCACGTCGTTTGAGCGCGTTGCAAGAGTTTCAGCGACAGAGGCCACCCAGGTTCCGCGGAGAGATGGACCCACAGGTAGTTGAGGATTGACTGGAGGTTGTTGTCAGGGTTTTCATATTAGTAGGGACACCAGCTGATCTTATAGTGATCCTTGCTGTGAGTATCCTGCACACAGCAGCAGGTAGATGGTGGATCCTGATGCTCTACGTGCATGATGAGGCATCTTTACTTTGGACGGACTTTGAGAGTCTTTTCCGCACGAAGTTTGTTCCAACCACCCTTCATGCAGTGCAGATACAGGAGTTACTACATCTACGGTAGGGCAGTATGATAGTAGCTCAGTACTCAACGAGGTTCACTAACCTCTCACGCTACTCCACGAATATAGTACGAGACCTGTTCTTCAGGGCCTGAACCTTCGATTAGGGACTCAGGTAAGATATCATAGCTTTGATGATTCCCCTCAGCATCCCAACATAGGCGGGGGTGCTGGAGCAAGCTCTTATAGTGGAGAATTTTCTTGCTGAGCAGTCACTAGTGGAGAGACCCTCCACAGGGCGACACATAGCAGAGTCTTCTGCAGCCGGCAGTAGACAGATGACGCAGAGGTCTAAGCGGACTAGGCCATTAGGTGGGAGACCTCAGGATATAGGTTTTGTTGTGCGGGGCATATGGAATAGGGCCAGTTATATGAGGAGAAGGCAGTTCTATTCATGCGGCGGGCAGGGTCACATGGCTCGGGACTGCCCGACCCACCATGCGGACGAGCAACAGATGGTATGGGGACCTCCCAGGCAGAGTCAGAGGTTCGAACATGGCGGTCCACAGGGATCAGGTGAACATGGAAGAGGAGCTGGCCGAGCAGCGGGTGGTGGACGACACTTTGAGGTTCTACCACCACCACCACCAAGAGGACCACCCCGACCACAGGGAGCTGGCAGACAGGGAAAGGCTCAGCTCCAGGCAGTCAAGGCCTATGACCACGGTGCACCTGAGATGATTTGAGGTACTATCTGTGTCTACTCCACCGTTTCTGTAGTACTTATAGACACAGGAGTGAGTCATTCTTTTATTTTCGTTGCCCTTGTTCGGAGCTCGGATATTCTGACGGAGCCGTTGGCTCGATCCTTATGGATAGAGAATCCGATGGGAGCAGAATCGATGATTACGCACTGGTGCCGGCAATGTGAGATTACTCTAGGAGGTGAGATCTTCGGCTGGGATCTTCTTGTAGTGGTGTCGGGGCCTTACGACGTCATCTTGGGTATGGACTGGTTATCTACAGTTCATGCTTAGATCGACTGTATTAGGCGCAAAGTGCGGTCTGTCCGCACAGATGGGACCAGGTTCACCTTCACCAGAAAGAAGGGAGCCTTTGCAGCGAAGGATGGACTTACGAAAAGGAGAGGGTAGCCGATCACACATCAGTTGGCTAGCCTCATCCTTGGAGTAGTTGACGTGCAAAGTCCAAGTTTTCCTATTGTGGTGGATCAGTATGCAGACGTTTTTCCTGACGACGTTCCAGGACTACCTCCTCGCAGATTGGTATACTTCTACATAGACCTTTACCCCAGGACAGCACCGATATCTACTCCATCATATCGGATGGCTCTCACTGAGCTTCATGAGCTGTGGGTACAGCTGGAGGAATTGCAGGGAAAGGGGTTTATCCGACCCAGTGTCTCACCCGGGGATTCTTTGATTTTGTTCGCCAAGAAGGCGGATAGGAGCTTGCGACTATGTGTCGACTACCGTCACCTGAATCAGGTGACTGTGAATAAAAAGTACCCACTCCCGAGGATTGACAACCTCTTTGATCATCTCAAGGTAGCACGATGGTTCTAAAAGATAGACCTCAGGTTAGGCTATCAATAGCTTAGAGTTCGAGACAAGGATGTGCAGAAGATAGCCTTCAGGAGTTGGTATGGCCACTACGAGTTCTTGGTTATGCCATTCGGCATAACCAACGCACCAGAAGTGTTCATGAGTCTCATGAACATGATCTTCTAGCCTTACCTCGATCGATTTTTTGTAGTATTCATTGAAGACATATTGATTTACTCGACTACTGAGGAATAGCATGCCTACCATTTACGGGTTGTACTAGATACACTCTGAGAGCACCAGCTTTATGGTAAGCTCTCAAAGTGTCAGTTATGGATTCAAGAGGTTCTCTTCTTGGGACACGTCGTCTCGGAGGATGGAGTTGTAGTGGATCCAACGAAGATCGAGGCAGTACTTTCTTGGGATCCACCCAAGAGCATAACAAAGGTGCGGAGTTTCCTGGGTCTTGCTGGATACTATCGGAGATTTGTGCCAGACTTCTCCAGAGTTACAGCACCACTATTAGCCTTAACGAAGAAGGGGAAACCCTTCGTGTGGTCAGAGAGATGCCAGTAGAGCTTTCAGGAGCTGAGGCAGAGATTGACCAGTGCGCCCATCTTGAGGCTACCTAAGGAGGGTGTAGGGTATGTAGTTTACTGCGACGCATCAGGGACCGGACTCGGGTGTGTCCTGATGAAAGAACGAGTAGTGATCACGTATGGTTCATGACAATTGAGGCAGCATGAGCAGAACTACGCTACCCATGACCTAGAGTTAGCAGTATTGGTCTTCGCCTTGAAGATGTGGCGACACTATCTGATGGGAGAGCGCTTTATAGTCTATTCTGACCACTAGAGTCTCAAGTACATCTTCTCGAAGAAGGACATGAACCTGAGACAGCGGTAATGGCTCGAGTTCCTCCAGGACTATGACTTTGAGATAGTCTATACTCCCAGGAAGGGGAACGTTGTAGCTAATGCTCTCAGCAGGAGATCGGGCATTCAGCTACTAGGAGAGGCGATAGAGCAGCTAGCCACATTACAGATATCCTTTGTGGATATAGATGGAGAAGCCTTTCTTCAGTCTCTCACATTCACTCCTCCATTTCTTCAGTGAGTCAGGGAGGCACAGTGTGGGGACATTGACTGTGAGATGCGACATGCTCAGATATCCTCAGGGCAGGCACCTAATGGATTTTCTGAAGGAGAGGATCACATCGTCCTCTTCAAGGGATGCACCATGGTACCAGTTGCACTACAGAAGGAATTGTTGAGGGATTTTCACACTTCCCCTCTAGCAGTACATCCAGGAGTGGAAAAGATGTATCCGGACCTCAGACGACAACACTGGTGGTCGGGTAAGAAGAAGGGTGTAGTAGAGTTCGTTTCACGATGCCTCACTTTTCAACAAGTGAAGGCGGAGCACTAGGTACCAGTAGGCTTGGTACATCCCTTAGAGGTCCCATAGTGGAAGTGGGATGGGATATCCATGGATTTTGTGATGGGTCTTCCATGTACATCCAGAGGGCACAACTTTATTTGGGTGATCGTAGACCGACTCACCAAGTCGGCCCACTTCCTACTGATTAGAGAGCAGGGCTCGGTAGAGAGCTTGTGATGCCTCTACATTCAGAAGATCATACGGATTCATGGTGTGTCATCATCTATCATTTCCAATCGAGGTGCTCAATTCACTTCCCGGCTATGGAAGGGATTACAGGAGGCTTTTGGGACACAGCTTCGCTTGAGCACTGCCTTTCATCCTCAGACGGATGGCCAGACTGAGAGGACCATTCAGACTCTTGAGGAAATGATCTATGCATGTGTCCTCGACTTTGGTCGCAGCTAGGAGGATCATCTACCCTTGGTGGAATTTGAGTACAACAATAGCTACCACTCCACCATCGGGATGGCACCTTACGAGGCACTGTACAACCGACCTTGCAGATCACCTCTGTGCTAGACTGACCCAGGGGAGTCAGCACTTGTAAGACCAGAGATGGTTCAGGCTATGATGGAGAAGGTACAGATCATCCAGGAGTGGATAAAGGCTACACAGAGTAGACAGAAGTCCTATGCTGATAGGAGACGGAGACCATTGGAGTTTGAGGATGGTGACCAAGTTTTCCTATGGGTCTCACCTTAATGAGGTCTAAGGAGATTTGGCTGAGGTGGAAAGTTATCTCCACGTTTCATCGGGTCTTTCCTAGTCCTCAGTAGAGTAGGCGAGGTGGCTTACCGCCTGGCCTTTCCACCTCAGTTGCATCGGGTGCATGACGTCTTCCACGTATCTCGGTTGAGGAGATACGTGCATGACCCGACCCACATCATCGATCACGGGGATTTGGACATCGATGACGGGGCGACATTCATGGAGGTCCCAATGGAGATTGAGGATCTACAGGAGCGGGTCCTACGTGGACGGTCGATTCCTCTGGTGCACATTTTCTGGTAGCACGAGAACCTCTAGGAGAGCACTTGGGAGTGGGAGGCTCAGATGCGAGCTCAGTACCCCCATTTTTTTCCCTAGTGTGTGTTGTAGCTTTATGGGGACATAAAGCCCTAAGTTGAGAGTAATGTAAAGACCTGGAAATTTCAAGAATTTTTTTTTCTTAAATACTTTGGAATTTTACGAGTCTGCGATTTCTGAAGGCACTTGATTTCGAGGCTCGGTGTGCCCAGAATCAATTTCTAAAGTTTTGTTCGGGTACGTTCAGTAAACGTACGTGTGGGTTTTTTTATCTTTTGAATCGGTGCTCAGAATTCAAATCTGAGGTCACCGATGAACTCGCAGCGCCGGTATTCGCTTAAGGGGACCTTTACCACAGTTGCGTTTACTCGGGAGGAGAAGTTAATTTTTGGGGTTTAATAAAAAAAGTTAAATAAAATTATTGTGAACAATTTTATTTATCTTGGGTAGTTATATCCTACAAGGGGAAGTTATTGGTGGGTCCCACACCCACATAACCTCTCATGAGAGGATATTTGTGAGGTGGGGCCCACACGAGCCCTAACTTATCACCTCCCCTCAACTCCCCATTAACACCCCCTAAAATTAATTTGACAACTCCCCCTTAATAAATGTGATCTCTTCACCTCCCTCTATCCCATTAATTTTTTCCAACACTTTTAATTAATGAATTGAACCCTACAATTAATTAATTAAAGTGTTTAAATTTTAAAAATTCATGTGTGAATAAAATAATAGCCTTAGCTATTATTTTATTTTGTCACTCGTTGTGTTGAGAGAATTTCAGGAGAGCTCTTGAGAAATAGAAGAATAGGGTTCTTCTTTCGACGAAGAACCACCGAAGAATGACGATCATCTCCTTCGATCATCATCTAACCCAAAGGAGAAGGATCCACCCGCAAGGAATGCCGATGGCGTGCCATTCTCAAACCCTTCTTCCCCAATGTCAATGAGTTGATGTCGCCTCCCCGCGAATCCGTCTACGAACAAACCTTATTTCGAGGTAGGGGTTGGATTTTAAGTATGATTATATTTCCAAGTACTTCTTTTAAGAACGCGGATGTTTTCTTTTGAGGGTTGGGAATAATCTTTGAGGGAGGTTAGGGTTTGATGATCTTATTTTAGTTCTTGTTGAGCCACCTGTTACCACTCTAATGCAGAGGGTGCGGGCCAAACTAACATGGCCCAACCCCTCCGTTGTTCCTCTTGAATGGTGTGTTCATCACAATGGAAGGTGGCGGCTTAGCATTAGGGTGACAAATGGAGAACCCCCTTCGATTCACCAAGAAACCCCTTCGATGTGCCTTTAAAATGTGCTAAGGATCTCCCCCAACCTCTGAAAACCAGAAATCCCGCATAAGGCACGAGTGGGAGGAAGAACGGGGAAAAGATGGGAAATCCCGAGTGGACTGGGACTTAAAACCCTAATTTTAAGTGGCTGCACAGTTTGGTCGTATGATTTTCCAAACCATGCGCCAACTGTGTGGTAGCCACTATCCTATCTAGGGACTTCGCAAGGTTTGGCCACACGGTTTGATAAACCGTGCGCTAACCATGCGGTAGCCACTGTCTCACCCAGAGACTTCGCACGGTTTGGTCGTACAGTTTGATAAACCGTGCGCTAACTGTATGGTAGCCACTTTCTCACCTAGAGACTTCGTACGGCCTGGCCGCATGGTTTTTTAGACCATGCGTAAGCCATGCGCCCCTGTACAAACCTCCATAACTTTGGCACCGGGCGTCCGTTTGATGAACCATCAGCGGTGCTAGAATCCTTATAGTGAGATGTTGCCTTGAGTATACCCCACTAGAGATTTGGATTGAGTTTGAGTATGGTCATGTTGGAT
Organism: Viscum album; assembly: GCA_963277665.1. Taxonomy (NCBI): domain Eukaryota; kingdom Viridiplantae; phylum Streptophyta; class Magnoliopsida; order Santalales; family Viscaceae; genus Viscum; species Viscum album. The sequence continues at coordinate 808,211,671 of OY728122.1, read as the reverse complement.
CAATCACGAATCCAACTAAACCCCGGAACTAGAAGGCGAATAACTCACAGACTGAGCGTCCTATTGACGCACCGTCTGTCACGATGGGTTTCTTTTGACAAGACGGAACTTCGGGATACATCAACTCTGGACTTTGTGATAGTTGATGTATCTAACCCTTGGCTCGAGGAGCGGACCCTCCTGGAATCGAGCGTGTTGTGTACGGGAACCCTAGAGCTGGATGCGACTGCAACGATAACTGTATTGGAATCCTCTGTGGGTTCGTCTGCGACGACAACTGTACTGGAATCCTCCGTGGTTTCAGTAGCGACGGTAACTATACTAGAATCTTCCATGGGTTCGGCAGTAATGACAACTGTACTGGAATCCTCCATGGGTTCGGCAGCGACGACAACTGTACTAGAATCCTTCGTGGGTTCGGCAGCGACGATTAATCAGTGACTACATCTGATTATCTATATATTTATACGAATGATGTATACCTGTGTGATATGAGTCTTGACTTTCAATCATTACCATCTATATGATTGACTACTTTCCTGTGTGGACTAGTTTGTGCTTGGGCTCGAGAGTTGGAGCCGAACTTGGATTGTTAACTTAGGTATATGTATGGGCATATACCTAAGTATAGTTGGTTGATACTTCGTGTTTGTATCCTTCTTTTGTGGTTTATCCTTTGTGGATACTGGGAGAACTTCAAGGGTCTCGGGGTCTCTACTGAGTATCGTATACTCACCCCTGCACTAGCTACGCCCGCACTACATTGTGTTGTATGTAGACAACGGACAACACTGATCGTGGTGGAGACTTGTGGAGTTGGACGGTACCCAGAGGTGGACCACTTGACGAGACGTACACGGAGCAGACGGATGGACCCGAGGTACTGAGGAGACCATTTGTACCCACCCTTCAGGTGGGATTCCCTGAGGATGACTCGGTGGTTTCTGTTTTACTTTACTACTATTGTACTAGCTTTTCAGTTGTACTGTACTTACTGTTGGGCTTGTATTTTCGGCCCCTTTCCTTTCAGCGCTTACTTTTTGTATTCAGTTTTTACTTAGTGCTTGCTTTACTTGTGAACTCTGTTGTGATTGTTTACTTTCATAAAGGCAATGTCTTCTCAGGTTATGGATTTACGCCTTTGGTGCTAGTCGCTATCCCCTGGCCTATGGAAGGCGGACTTGGGGTAGTCACGGCATGGGCCCCGAGGACGGGTCGTGACAACCCCGACCAAACCTTTGTAATCTCCATTGGGGTGAGACATATAGGAAGACATAGTCTCCCTACTCAAACTCCAAGGGTCTCCATCTTCTATCGGTATAAGACTTCTTTCAGCTCTGTACAATCTTCATCCACTCCTGGATGATCTACACCTTCTCTATGGTTTCCTGTAACAACTCTGGACCCATAAGTGTTGACTCCCTTGGGTATGTCCAGCAAAGAGGTGATCTACATGGTTTTTCGTACAAGGCCTCAAACGGATCCATGCCGATAGTGGAGTGAGAATTGTTGTTGTATGAGAACTCCACCAGGGGTAGGTGGTCCTCCCAACTATGGCCAAAATCAAGGACACAAGCATGAAGCATGTCCTCGAGTGTCTATATGGTCTACTCCATCTGACCATCTGTTTGAGGATGGAAGGTGGTTCTCAAACATAGTTGAGTCCCAAAGGCCTCCTGCAATCCCTTCCACAAGTGGGATATAAAACGTGTGTCACGATTTGAGATGATCGCCAATGGAACCCCATGTAGTCGCACAATATCTTACACGTAGAGGCATCCTAATCCCTTTATTGATCCCTGCTCTCAAATGGGTAGGAAGTGGGCCGACTTGGTGAGTTGGTCAACGATCACCCAGATAGAATCATGGCCCCTGGACATACGTGGTAGCCCTATCACGAAGTTCATGGAGATACCATCCCACTTCCACTCTGGTACCTCAAGTGGCTGAGCTAAGCCGGCTAGTACCTGATGCTCAGCCTTCACTTGCTGACAAGTGAAGCATCAGGATACAAACTCTATCACTACTTTCTTCATCCCTAGCCACTAGTACTGAAGTTGGAGGTCCCGGTACATCTTCTCCACTCCAGGATGTACCACTAAATGGGATGTATGGAACTCCCTCAACACCTCCTCTCATAGCATCATTGGTACCATGGTGCATCCTCTAAAGAGGACGACGTGCTCCCCACCTTCATAAAATCATTCAGGAGCCTGTCCTGAAGATATATAAGCACGTCGGGCCTCATAGTCAACATCCCCAAGTTGTGTCTCCCAATCTCACTGTAGAAGCGGGGGAGTGATAGTCATAGACAAGAGGTAAGTTGTTTCATCTCTATCCACAAAGGATATCGGCAACGCAGCTAGTTGCTTTGTCGCCTCACTCAGCAGTTATATACCAGACCTCCTGATGAGTGCATCTGCTAATACATTCCCCTTCCTTGGATTATAGACTATCTCAAATTCCTAGTCTAAGAGAAAATCAATCCATCGTCGTTGTCTCAGGTTCAGGTCCTTCTGTGAGATGATATACCTGAGACTCTTGTGATCAGAGTAAATAGTAAATTTTACACCCATCAAGTAGTGTCACCAAATCTTCAGTGAAAAGACCAATATTGCTAACTACAGGTCATGGGTAGCATAGTTCTTCTCATGCTATATCAACTACCGTGAGCCATAGGCGATCACCGCTCGCTCCTGCATCAGGACACAACCTAGTCTGGTCCCTAATGCGTCACAGTAGACTACATACCCAATGCCCTCTTCTGGTAGCCTCAATATGGGGGCACTCTTCAGTCTCTTCCTCAGCTCCTGAAAACTCTGTTGGCACTTCTCTATCCATAATAAAGGTTTCCCCTTCTTTGTCAAAGATGACAAGTGTGGCACTATGATTGCATAGCGATTCACTATTCAAATCTGCCCTTACACTGTTGTTTTAAACTGGTTTTGTAATAAATATTAAAAATATAATAATAAATTTCAATTTATTTTTGAATCAATGAATTAATGTTTATCATTGTTTAATAGGGAAATTTTACTTGTTTTGGTTTTCACATTGTAGGTTGAGGTGATTTGGAGAGCTCGTGATGGAATTCAAGTAAAATGGGTCAAACTACACGAGAGCCCAAGCATGTATGTGGAAAATTATTTGTACTGTAGATAATACATGTATCTAATTAGGATAAAAATGTGTGTATGAGTGAAAAAAATGTTTTATACATTTCTCTAGAAGATCATGAAGCCCAATTCATCCATTTAGAGGCCCAAAATATGCCCACAATGTGAAGAAATTCTGGGCAGGCCAGATTAGACCATCCTTCTGTATTTGGGCCGTAACTCGGGCCTCGAAGATCCAATTGGGAAGATTCTACCTCCATTAGACAACTAACTAAAATCTAAGACTCAAAACTGAATTTAAATTCATTTTCACGTGTTTTGGTCTGTCAAAAAATCATATAAAGTTGGAGTAAAAAATCTTCCTTGAATAGTCACCTAGCCATTTAGATACTTGACCAATTTATGTGGAAATATGGATGTAAATTTCCCATAAAATCACTCCTACCCCTCATTATCTAGGTTTCAAGACCATGGGTGAAGGTTAGTAGAATTTTAGAGCTCTCTTCACCCATTTTAGTTCTCTTATTCCTCATGTACTTCTAAACCTCTTAGTGATCAATTTGGGGAGTGCCCTTTGTTGTAATCCCGAGCTCCACACTTGTAATCTTCATAAGGTAATTTATTTCCACATTTGTTGTAAATTTTTCTTCATTTCTACCTTCTAAATTTGTGTTTATTCTGGTATGATCAAATAAAAATAAAAGGAACAAGAATCCACATGCTTCCATGCATAACCTGGATCTTGTGATGATTTGAGTGTGGTTGCCTCTTTTCTCACCCCTCCCTTTCATGAGTGTGAAAATGGATTGCATCGGTTGATAAAATACAGGATCTTGAACCTATGAATATGAATGTTCTTTTCTTGTGGAATATTTTTATCATTAACACAAATCTGGTCATCTCATCATGTTGTTTATGTGATGCCTTGATTGAGTTTCATTTTTTACATCGATTCATGTTTGTTGATTTTGAGTGGTTGTTGATAATAAATATCATTGATTGATCAAATACTAGGTGGTAACCTAGTAAGAAATCACATGCCATTAATGGTTTCAGTATATATAAAATAAAAGAATCAATGATCTTTCCCTTTCCCTTGAGAGCAATGACGGATTGAGCATCGAAGGACACTTACCCGGGTTGATCACGATTTCTCCAACTGGTTTCTCTCAGTAGTAATATACTTTCAATTTCTGTTCTTAAAGAAACAAAAACAAAGTTTTATAAAAACCCATTTCCCTTTTATTTTCTTAATCATAACCTCATTTTTTAATTAATGATCTAAGGATCCTTCGAGAGACATCCTAGGGTTGCTGTTATACTGCAGAAATTCTAGTTAAAAATAAACATCTAATTTGACATGCTCGACAACGTGATCAAATTTTGGCGCCATTTCCGAGGAGACAAGATCATTTTTTTATCTCTTTATTTCCTTTTATTTATTTATTTTACTTCTTATTTAGTACTCATTTAAATTCCCCACCCCCATTTGATTGTTTTTGTTTTGGTTTTCTGTTTCTATTTTTGGTTGTTTTGTGTGTTCTTCCTTTCTCTCTATCTCTCTCTCTCTCTCTTATTCTTCTCCATATATCTCTATAATTATGTATTATAACATTCTATTATACTTTCACCCTTCTTAATTCCTTCTATCCATATTCAATCATAAAAAAAATACTTCACAACTTATTTTCATAACCCGATTAGAAAAAGAAAAACTGCTTGAATTTGACCCAGAAATTGAAAAGACACTTCACATGAAAATTAAGGCATATAGAGAAGTTCAATAAAGTAACACTAAGGAACCCATTTTGGAACCTCAAGTGGTCATAAACCAATCAAAAATTTAACCCAATCAAACCCAAGAAAACATGGCTGCAAATAATTGAACCTTAAAAGAACTGACCACCCCGAATGTGGTGTACCAACCTTCGTACATCCAATATCCTGGGGAAGTAGCCAACTTTGAGTTGAGATCAGGCCTCATTCACATACTTACAAAATTCCATGGTCTTCCTGGTGAGTACCCTCGTAAACACCTTAAGAAGTTTTACATAGTGTGTTCCACCATGAAACCCTAAAATGTGTCTGAGGACTTAATTAATTTTAGGGTCTTCCCTTTCTCCCTTGATGGTGTAGCCAAAGATTGGATATACTATTTTCTTACCACAATTGGGGGATATAATGACCTGAAAAGACTATTTTTATAAAAGTTCTTCCCTGCCTCCCGAACAACATCAATTATGAAGGAAATTTATGGCATTAGGCAATCACAAGGAGAGACCCTTCATGAATACTGGGAGAGATTCAAACAACTCTACTCAAGATACCCCCACCACTGGATTAGTGAACAACTATTAATACAATACTTCTATGAGGTACTTATCCCCATGGATCGTGGAATGATTGATGTAGCAGCTGTTGGTGCCTTGGTTGATAAAACTCCTTCCACCGCTCGTGACTTAATAGACAACATGGCTCAAAATGCAAAAAAAAATTGGTACACGAGCTATTTCACCAACTCGAGGAGTTCATGAGATAAGTCATTAATCTCTAGAACAAAAGGTAGATAACAAGATTGATGAGATGCATACCCTTCTAAGGCAATTAGCTCAAGCACAAGGTAACTCACAATCTTCTCATGTTCCATTATATTGTGGTATTTGTTCTGACAATACTCATTTTTCTGACCAGTGCCCACAACTTCAAGATTCACCCAAGTCTTATGAAACCATGTTCCCAGGTCTTCTATTCCAACAATAACCTCCCTTTAAGAAAGAAAAATTAAGGCCAAATCCAAATCTTTGGTGGCAAGCACAACCCCAGTATCGATAAGGATGAAACTCAAGCTACCCCAATAAGAATTGGTATCAACAAGGACAATGTATGAAACCTTCTTATCCTTAAACTTCTCAAATTAATACTACTCCTCCTCCCAAATGTGAACCAAGCCTTGAGGACATGGTGAAGAAAATGGCATATCAAAACCTCCAGTTCCAAAAAACCACACAATCAGCTATTCAAGACCTATAAACTCAAGTGGGGAAATTATAAAACACCATCGGTGAGATTAATATGCAAGGTTCTTTAAAACTACCATCCCAACCCATTTCCAATCCGAAGGAAAAAAGGTAATGTATGTGCAGTTACACTTCATTGTGGAAAATAAGTCTCTTCTTCTACTAATTTTGTATAGCAGGTATGTCCCCCTCTTTAAAACTCTCTTTCCCAACCCTCAAAAATTTCAAGTAATGAAAAACAAGACAAAAAGGGTAATCGAGTTATCATTGATGATTCAAATGAACAATACATTCCTATTACTTTCCCCCAAAGACTCTCTAAATATAAGAAGAATTTTGATAATGATATTGATAAAGAAATAATGGATACATTTAAAAAGATTCAAGTTAACATTCCTCTATTGGATGCATTTAAACAAATCCCTTGATATGCCAAATTTCTTAAACAGCATTTCACCCATAGAAAGAGACTAAAGGGGAATGAGAGAGTCAACTTGGGAAGAAATGTCTCATCCTTGATTCAACCAGCAATTCCAACCAAATGCAAGGATCCAGGCACATTCATGATACCATTTACCATAGGGGAGACCTTATTTTCTGATGTTATGCTAGATTTAGGTGCTTCCATTAATGTAATGCCTCGCTCTGTGTACACTTCTCTGTAGGTTAGAGAGCTTCAACCAACAGGCATTGTCATACAACTTTCCAACTGAAGTACTATGCATCCAATAAGAGTGATTGAGGATGTCCTTGTACGAGTGAAGAATCTCATCTTCCCTGTTGATTTCTACATTCATGAGATGGAAGATACCCACACCCAAGGACATGCTCCTCTCATACTTGGGAGTCCATTCCTCAAAATAGAAAATATGATCATCAACATTCACAATGGTATGATGTCCATGGAGTTTGGAGGAGAAAAGGTAAGTTTTAACATCCTTGAGTCTATGAAACACCCCATTTAAGAGCACTCCACTCTTTCTATCTATTCGATGAAAGTGCTCTCAAATGATGCACACACACACAATTCTCTCCTCAACCCATACTCTGATTAATTTTCTTCTTCTTCACCCTTGGATTATTTGAGTTTTGATTCATGTTTTGAGTGTTGTGTGGGTTCTAAAAAGTGTAATTTTTTTTGCTTTAATTGATGAGTGTGTTCATTCTGAGGTACCCATGATCGTAGATGATTCTGTAAATCTCATTTCAATAGATTATCTATCTTTAGAGAATAAACATGAGCAGGTAGACAGTTTAATAGACCTCACTCCCCCTAAATCCCCTCCCTGGATCCAGAAACCACTGGTGTTGGAATCCTTCTAATTTAAAATATGAATATCTTGAGGGAATTGACCAATTTCCCATCATTATTTCCAATAACCTCTATTCACAACAGGAATCGAAACTACTCAACCTTTTGAGTGAGTATAAAAAGGCAATAGGATGTAAATTGGATTATATTCTCGGGATTATCCCATATATTTGTATGAACCATATAATTTTGGATGATGAGGCTAAGCTTGTAAGACAATCTCAATGCTGGTTGAATCCCACTCTCCATGAAGTGGTAAAATTGGAATTCGGTAAATTACTTACTGCAAGGATTATTTATCCTATATCTGATAGTAAATGGGTTAGATTTGTGCAAATTGTGCCTAAAAATAGGAATAACAGTTGTTTCAAACAAAATGAATGAATTGGTTCCAACACATGTGCAAAACAGTTGGTGAGTCTATATTGACTACCGTCGACTGAATCAAGCCACGCGGAAGGACCGCTTTCCTCTACCTTTCATTGACCAAATGTTAGGATGGTTGGATGGTAAGTTCCATTATTGTGTCCTTGGTGGCTATTCGGGTTATTTAAAAATACATATATCCCTTTAGGATCAAGAAAAGACAACATTTACTTGTCCATTCGGCACATTTGCATACAGAAGGATGCCATTCAGTGTATGTAATGATCCTGGTACTTTTCAGTGATGTATGTTGAGTATTTTTTTCTGAGTACCTTGAGAGTTATATGGAAGTCTTTATGGATTATGTCACGATATATGGTTCTTATTTTGATGATTGTTTGGAACACCTAGGTTCTATCCTCCGCCGCTGCATTGAAAAAGATCTTGTTTTAAATGATGAGAAATGCCAGTTTATGGTTGAGCGGGGGATAGTTCTTGGTCATTTCATTTAAAATAACGGAATTCAATTTGATAAATCTAAAATTGAATTAATTTCAACCCTTCCATATCCAAAATGTGTTTGTGAGGTGCGATATTTCTTGGGTCATGCTGGTTTTTATCGTTGATTCATTAAAGAATTTAGTAAGATCTCACTTCCATTGTCCCGATTATTGCAAAAAGATTATGAGTTTGTGTTTGATAAAAATTGTGAGGATGCATTAAATTCACTAAAATGGAGTCTCACATCACCTCCCATAATCCAACCATCAATGTGGGATCTTCCCTTCGAGCTTATGTGTGATGCCACTAACTTTGCAGTTGGGGCAGTTTTATCACAAAGGGTTGAGAAGGCTCCTCATGTCATTGTGCATGCCTCACATACCCTTGAATCTGCTCGGGTAAACTACAAAAACACTAAAAAATAACTCCTTTCTATTGTGTTTTCCTTGGAAAATTTTTATTCATATCTTCTTGAGTCAAAATTTATTGTGTTTTCTGACCATGTTGCCCTTCAATTCCTCTTAAAGAAACCTAAAGCTAAGCCCCGCCTCATACGGTGGATGATCCTCCTCCAAGAGTTTGACCTTTATATTAGAGATAATATAGGAGTGTAAAATGTGGTGGCTGGCCACATTAGTAGGATTTCCCCACCAGTGGATCATCATGTTGACTCACCCCTCCCCATTGGAGAATTCTTACCTTATGAGAACCTTTGTGATGTTGTGGCCCTTACCCCCTGATATGCAGACATTGTGAATTTTCTAGCAACATCTAAGGTCCCCACTAATTTCAGTATTTCACAATCCCAGATACTTAATCATGATTCTCAATGGTACATTTGGGATGACCCATATTTTTGGAGAATTTTTGGTGACCAAGTAGTTCGTCGGTGTGTCCCTAACCCTGAGTTCACCTCTGTTTTGACCTTCTGCCACACTTTGGCATGTGGAGACCACTTTGGATCTCAACATACAGCTCGAAAGGTCCTTGACTCAGGAGTTTATTGGCCAAAATTATATAGGGATTCCCATAGATTTTTCAAGTCATGTAGTCGTTGTCAATTCATAGGGAATATCTTCAAGAGTAATGAAATGCCCCAACAACCCATGTTATTCTGTGAAATTTTTTATTCATGAGGCAATGACTTCATGGGGCCTTTTTCAAATTCATTTGGATTCATGTATATATTGTTAGTTATGGAATACATGTCTAAATGGGTGGAAGAAAAGGATACTAGGACCGATAACTCTCAAGTTGTTGTTGATTTTGTGAGGTCCTAAATTTTTAGTCGATTTGGTTTTCCGAGATTCATCATTAGTGATCAGGGTTCCCATTTTTGCAATCGCAACATGAAAAATTTGCTTCGTAAGTATGGGGTTGATCATAAAGTCTCTACAGCATATCACCCACAAACTAATGGACAAGCGGAAATCTCAAATTGATAAGTTAAGAGAATCTTGGAAAAAATGGTACAACCCAACAAGAAATATTGGAGTTTACGCTTGGATGATGCACTTTGGGCATACCATACAGATTTTAAAACCCCAATCAGAATGTCACCATACAGAATTGTGTTTGGAAAGTCTTGTCACCTCCTAGTGGAGGTAGAACACTGTGCATATTGGGCAGTTGAACAATGTAATATAAATCTTTCAGATACAGTTGAGCAAATAAAGTTGCAGATTTAAGAGTTGGAAGAAATTTGAAGTGATGCATATGAGAACTCTCAGATCTATAAAGAGAATACAAAGGTTATCCATGATATCATGATTCATCAGCAGAAGATCCATATTGGTGAGAAGTTGCTCATGTACAATTCCAAGCTAAATCTCCACCCAAGTAAGCTTTTTTACCGATGGCTCGGTCCTTATACTGTTACTAATGTTTACCCTTTTGGTGCAATATAGATTTTTCATGAGCAGAGTGGATGAAGTCTTACCATTAATGGGCATCAACTTAAACACTTCTTGAGGATTTTACAAAGAATCTGGTGGAGTAAATCCACCTTCTAGAAGCAACATACCAGTGAAACACACCAAGTTTTATCCTTCCTTCTCACATTCTCAATTATTACAGTGAGGACACTACACATTCTAGGTGTGGTGGTGGATACATTCCTGGGTTCATTAGGATTTTCATCGTATTTCTTCTTTCTTCACTTTTTTCACCTTCTTTATGGTATTTTCACTTTTCCCCATCTTTCTAAGTTCATTAGGATTTTCATTTTCTTTCTCCTTTCTTCTCTTTTTTTCCTTCTTTATGGTATTTTTACGTCCCCCCCCCTTATGGTCACCAAATCATGGAACTTACTAAAAATGCATGTTGAAATTTTTGATTCCATGTTGTTTTTAACATTTGATGAAACCTGTCTCTGTTATGGAATGAATATTTGTATGAATTTAACATCATGGAGTGATTTTTAGTCAATTGGTTTTCTATCAATGACATAAATGGTTGTATCTATGTGAAACCTTTGAGATGATTGATGCCCCTTGTGTGAGTAGTTTTTGGAAAAATAGTGTCACTAATATCTCAACACATTTTTGCACTAAACCACAAAGTGTGAATATTTCTTACTTACTATAAGGTAAATATAAGTTAGGTTAATATTTTTCAGCTTAAAACGATATTTACATATGTTCGTTCCTTATCTGATATGTTTCATTACTGTACCGGATTAACCTATGTGTGTATACCAGATATCTGATTGTTGCACACCCTCAAAAAAAATTGGGTTGTGTTTTGGGTAGTTCAAAAACCACTCCTCCTCAACCTTTGATATTTTTATAACTATTACAATTAGTTTCATGAAGAGATCAAACAAGGGTTGATAGATAAGTGTGAGATTTGTTCCAAATGCAACTTCTGAAAAAAATTGAGGGGAGTGATGAAATGTGAAACATATAGGGATATCTAGGTCGGGAGATTTTGGTTTGACTTCCGGGAATTCTTAAGTGAATGGGTCTTGAAATATTATTGCAAAGGATGTAGGGTAGGTTCATTGGATAAAATCTTTTAAGCTGAAACATGTTAAAATAACCTATATTTATTGGATAGAAAGTGGAAAGAATAGCATGGAATTGTTTTCATACACACACATGGAGAGTTAGTGGCATGGTTGAATTTTTAATTCCTTTCTCAATTTGTTATCATTAATCTCTTTGAATTTCATTTTAATATGATTTTTGAGACATCTTTTTCCATTTTCACTAGGAAGAACTCATTGGTGTGGTTTGTGCATTGATCACATTACTTTAATGAATTTAAATTTCCTCAAATGTTAAAACTTCATGATGTTGGGAATATATACATGCATCATTTTTTTGGATATGTGATTTTTCCCAGGAGTGAAAATGTTTAGGTGTGGGGGTGTGATCACATAGCGATTCACTATTCAAATCCACCCTTACACCATTGTTTTAAACTAGTTTTGTAATGAATATTACAAATATAATAATAAATTTCACTTTATTTTTGAATTAATGAATTAATATTTATCACTGTTTAATAGGGAAATTTTACTTTTTTTGGTGTTTACATTGTAGGAGGAGGTGATTTGGAGAGCTCGTGATGAAATTCAAGCAAAATGGGTCAAACTGCACGAGAGCCCAAGCATGTATGTGGACAATTATTTGTACTTTAGATAATTTGTGTATCCAATTGGGTTAAAAATGGGTGTATGAGTGCAAACAAATGTGGGATAAATTTCTCTAGAAGATCATGAAGCCCAATTCATCCATTTGGAGGCCCAAAATAGGCCCACAATGTGAAGAAATTCTGTGCGGGCCAGATTGGACCACCCTTCTATATTTGGGCCATAACTTAAGCCTCAGAGATCCAATTGGGATGATTCCACCTCCCTTGTGTAGATAACTCAAAGCCCCGACTCTCCATTGAATTTAAAGTCATTTTCACGCATTTTGGTCAGTCAACCAGATGGATAAAGATGGAGTAAAAAATCTACCTTGAATAGTCACCTATCCCTTTAGATACTTGACCACTTTATGTGGAAATATGGATGTAAATTACCAATAAAATCACTACTACCCCTCATTATATGGGTTGAATGACCAAGGGTGAAGGTTAGTCGAATTGGAGAGCTATCTTCACCCATTTTAGTTCTCTTCTTCCTCATGTACTTCTAAACCTCTTAGTGGTCAATTTGGGGAGTGTCCTTCGTTGTAATCCCAAGCTCCACACTTGTAATCTTCATAAGGTAAATGATTTCCGAGTTTGTTTTCAATTGTTCTTCATTTCTACCTTCTAAATTTTTGTTTATTCTGGTATGATCAAATACAAATCAAAGGAACAAGAATCCACATGCTTCCATGCATAACCCAGATCTTGTGATGATTTGAGTGTGGTTGCCTCTTTTCTCACCCCTCCCTTTCATGAGCGTGCAAATGGATTGTGTTGGTTGATAAAATCCATGAGCTTGAACCTATTAATATTCATGTTCTTGTCTTGTGGAATATTTTTATCATTGACACAAATTTGGTCATCTCATCGTGTTGTTGATGTTATGCCTTGATTGAGTTTCATTTTTTACATCAATTCATGTTTGTTGATTTTGAGCGGTTTCCGATAATAAATATCGTTAATAGATCAAATACTAGGTGGTAACCTAGTAAGAACTCACATACCATTACTAGTTTTAGTATGTATAAAATCAAGGAATCAATGATCCTTCCCTTTCCCTTGAGAGCAATGACGGATTGAGCATCAAGGGACACTTACCCAGGTTGATCACGATTTCTTCAACTAGTTTCTCTCAGTAGTAATATAATTTCAATTTTTGATCTTAAATCAAAAAAACCCAAGTTTTATAAAACCCCATTCCCCTTTTAGTTTCTTAATCATAACCTCATTTTGTAATTAATGATCTAAGGCTCCTTCGAGCGATGACCTATGGTTGCTGTTATACCACAAAAATTCTAGTTAAAAATAAACATCTAATTTGACACACTTGACAATGCGATCACACTACCCTGGAGAAACCAGGTACAAATATTCAGTAGTACCGAGCCAATCCCAGGAAACTCTGCACCTCGGTCACACTCCTGGGTGGTTCCCAAGAAAGAACTGCCTCTATCTTTGTCGGATCCACTACGACTCTAGCCTCCGAGATAACGTGCCCCAAGAAGTGGACTTCCTGTATCTATAACTTGCACTTCGATAGCTTTCCATAAAGCTGGTTCTCTCAGAGTGTATCCAAAACTATATGTAGGTGCATGGCGTGCTCCTCCTCCAACGTTGAGTATATCAAGATGTCGTCAATGAAGACCACCATGAAGCGATCAAGGTAAGGCTGGAAGATACTGTTCATAATCCCCATGAACATTGCTGGAGCATTGGTCACGCCGAAAGGCATCACCAAGAACTCGTAATGGCCATACCGACATCTTAAGGCTGTCTTCGATACGTCCTTGTCCCGTACCCTAAGCTGGTGATAGCCTAATCTGAGATCTATCTTTGAAAACCAATGAGCTCCCTTCAACTGGTCGAAGAGATCATCAATCCTCAGCTAAGGATAATTGTTCTTCATGGTCACTTGGTTTAGGTGCCAATAGTCCATACAAAGCCTTAGACTCCCATCTTCCTTCTTGGCGAATAAGATCGGGGATTCCCATGGAGAAACATCGGGCCTTATGAACCCCTTTCTCTGTAATTCCTCCAACTGTGCCCTCAGCTCACGAAACTCCATGAGAGCCATCCAATATGATGGTGGAGATATTAGTGTCGTCTCAGGGTACAGGTCGATGTGAAATTCTACCTCTCTGCGAGGAGGTAGTCCCGGAACATCATCAGGAAAGACATCAGTATACTGGTCCACCACTACAGGATAACTCGGACTCCTCACGTCAACTGCTCTGAGGGTGAGGTTGGCCAACTGATGAGTAATCAGTTGCACCCTCCTCTGAGATAGTCTATCTTGTGCTTCAAAGGATTCCTCCACACCAATGAAGGTAAACCTGATCCCATCCTCGCGGACGCACCTCACTTTGCGCCTAAAACAATCGATCTGAGCATGGAATTTGGATAGCCAGTCCATAGACAAGATGATGTCTTAAGGCCTCGACGTTGCTACTAGGAAATCTTAGCCGATGCTCTCGCCTCCTAGAGTGATATCACACTGCATGCACCAGTGTGTAATCGTCGAATCTTCTCTCACAAGAGTCTCTAATCGCAAGGATCGAGCCAACGGATCCATCAGAATCTCCAAGCTCCGAACGAGTGTTGTAGTAATGAAAGAATGACTGGAACCTATGTCTATAAGTACTGCAGCTAGGGTGGAATAGACACAGACTGTACCTCTAATCATATCTAAAGCACTGTGGTCGTAGGCCTTTGTTGCATGTAGTTGTGCTCGCCCCTTTCCACCTACTCCCTATGGTCGGGGTGGACCACCTGGTGGTGGCGGCGGTAGATTCTCAAACCGTCGCCCACCGCTTGTTGCACGACCTACTCCTCTGCCACATTCTCCACCCTATGGACCTCCTCACTCAAATATATGCCTCTGCCTAGGTGGTCCCTCGATCGTCTGCTGATTGTTTGTACGATGGGTCGGGAAGTCGTGAGCCATGTGGCCCTACCCACCGCACGTGAAGCACACTCTGCCTCCTAACTGACCTCCTCTACCTCGCGAGCTCCGCACCTCCGACCCTGCGTCCCGGGGTCGTCCATCAGAGGGTCTGGCCCATTTGGACCTCTGTGTCATCTTCCTACTCCCTCCTACAAATGACTCGTCTACCTGTCGTCTGGTGCCTGCTCAGCTATGAAGCTCTCCACCAATAATGATCACTCGACCACTCCAGCCTGTGTCAGAAAATTTAGAGATATCATTGACGCTCTGATCTCTCACTGGAGACCCTGCTCAAAGGTTTGAGCTCTAAAGAATGGGTCACGTACCATGTCGGTGGAGTAGCACGAGAGGTCAGTGAATCTCACCGAGTACCGGGCTACTATCAGGCTGCCCTGCTGTAAGAGCAGTAGCTCCTGAATACGCACAGAGCGTAGTGTCGTTGGGACGAACTCCGCCCTGAAGAGGCTCTCAAAGTCCGTCTAGGTGAGGGTCACCTCATCATGTAACTAGAGCGTCAGGCTCCACCATCTTTATGTCGTGCCCAGAAAAAGACTAGCAGCTAGGATTACCATATGCTCTGTTGGTGTCCCAACTAAGCGGAAAACTCGTGCCATAGCCTCCAGCCAGTCCTCAGTTGTCTGGGGATTTGTCCCGCCTCAAAACCTTAGAGGCCTCTACCACTGGAACTTGTGCAATGCGCTCAGTCGGCGTGCACCGTCCACTAGTGGGGTTGGTGGAAACTGTTGCCCAATGGGTAGTGGTGCTGTTGGTGCACCACCCGAAGGTGCTAACACAGTAAGAGGGACCTACACAGAAGCCCCATTGCTCGATGGGCCATCATCATGTACTCTCTCAGGAATCCTGGTTGGCTGTCTACGTGGCGGCATCCTGAAAAGAAACAGGTGTGCCACGGTCAATAAGTTATACCTCATGAGCTGAATCAAAAGAGATCAAAGTAAAAACATTTCCAAAACACATGCAATCATTGTTTTCATGCACCGAGTTAGAAATCAGAATTCAGGGTCTCGGTGTATGGATACGTCGGCCGTCGCACCAACACTGGACTCCCCGAACTGAAAACCACACTCAAAACACTTGATGCTATTTCTCCATTGGAAAGATCAGAGTCCTAGTTCTTCGGTAGAACCGACTCCTCTGATACCACTTTGTCACGACCCGTCCCCCGAGGCCCGAGCTGTGACTACCCCAAGCCCGTCTTCCATGGGTCAGGGGTTGGTGACTAGCACCTGAAAGATGTATCCCTAAAATGGGAAGTCATTGCCTTTAATCCTGTACAAACACACAGTCCAAAAACACAACAAGATGTAACCACGAAGTAAAACTGCAATAGTAAAGGTGTGTATTGAAAGTAAAGGGGTCGGAATACAAGTCCAACTGAAAAGATACAACTACAACTGAAAACAAAAAATATCTCATGAGATCGTCCACCGAGGATCCTACCTAAAGGGTAGGTACAAATCGTCTCCACAACTCTCCACGTCAACCGTCACCGCAGTCCACCGTTAGGTCCTAGCTCCCCAAGTCTCAGTCAAAGATGTCTGTCGTCTGCACAAGACACAACAAGCTGCAGGCGAAGCCCATGTAGGGGTGAGTATAACAATACCCAGTATGGACCCCGAGACCCCCGAAGGTCTTTCAGAATTTCATAAAGGAAAACCACAAAGCATGATCTCAAACACAAAGCACAAAGCAAAAGACTCCGCTCAAAACCAAGTATAACTAAAGTACAGGAGTACATATAATTAGTCGTAAAGTTTGATCATCTTATTATGTCAAGAGGCACTACTGCTGACCATACGGAGTCTGGCCCACACAGGATCGATAGGTACTGACCCCCGCTAGCCCACACTGGATCCGACCCGCCTAGTATCGATAGGCACTAACCCTCGCAAGACCCACACAGGATCGATAGGTGTCGATCCACACAGGATCGCTATGTACTGATCCACACAGGGTCGCTATGTGCTGATCCACACAGGGTCGCTAGGTGCAGATCCACACAGGGTCGCTACGTGGCGAGCCACACAGGGTCGCTAGCTGCCGATCCACACAGGGTTGCTAGTTGCTGATCCACACAGGATCGCTAGGTGCTGAGCCAAACAGGATCGCTAGGTGTTGACCCACACAAGATCGTTAGGTACTAACCTCTGTATGATTTGTCTCCAACCTCCATCTCACAGCCAGCCACTGGATTCCTGCTCATAGCACGCTTGATTCCAGGAGAAATCGCTCCTCAATCCATCGGTCATTTTTCAACCGGCATGAAGTCCCACGAAGAAGTTACCCAAAGATTTGTCACGTTATAAGGGTTCCAACGCAATAGACGGTGCGTCAACCGAACACCCGGTCTGTAAGTTATTGTCATTTTAGTGCCGAGGGCTCGGTTGGATTCAGGGTCAATCCAACCCAACCATACTCTAATTTTCTCCAAAACTCTCGTGGAGTATCTCAAAAGGATTTTCTCGCTCCAAGGATCTCAGCGCCACAGACTGTCCGTCAAACGGACATCTGGTTCGCAAGATACGACCTTTTGAGCGTATCAGGGCCCGAGAGGGGTCTGAGTCCGGTCCGACTCGGTCGGGCCGACCTGGCCCGGCCTGGACCGACCCGGTCGGGCTGGGCCGTGACGGGCTCGGCCCGCTGGGTCGCAGACCGGACTAGCCTGCCGGCTGGCGCAACCCGTGCGGGGGTCACGCGGTCTGCCTTCTGAACGGCTCAAAGAGCCGCTCGGCTCTTTAAATGACGGCGTCAGGTGGCGTCGCCTCATCACCCGTGGGACCCATAGGGAGCGGGTCCCCTCCTTTGTCGCGACTTCGTAGCCCCTGCCTGCTCACTGTGGCCGGCCAAGAGTCGGCCGCCTGTCCGTCTGCCGCAACGTCGAGCGGCGCTGCCTCCTTCCGCGGCCGGCGAGCGTCGACGCGTTGGGGCCGCACCGGCGGGACTTCTGCGGACCACTGGGTGGGCTCTGGTGGTTCGTTCTTCCTTCCGGACGCGCCTACGAGACTCCCAGGATGTCATCGTCATTGCGTGCCTCTTGGTTTCCTCTTTTTGTCGAGTTGAACGTTTGTCTCCTGAAGAACGCAACATGAACGAAGCGGCGGAGGGTCCGACCTTGTTCGTTTGGCTCACGCCCTCCGCGTTAGCATTATAACAAGTGGGAGATTATTCAATTCATCAAAGATAATCTTTAATAAATAAACCCCTATCTCAGATTTCGTTGGAGATGTCGCGTTGGTGGAAGGAGAATCTGCGCTTGACGAAGCCGTTGGCGTTCGTCGTTCCCGATTCGATTCTTCTAACGTTGTCGTCCAAGCTTCCGTTCCTCGGTGGAAGTCGCTGCAACACTTCGTCAGAGGTTCCTCACCTTCATGCCAAAAGCCCACGCCCGAGCTTCTATTAAATAGACAGAGGATCCAAACATGTTGAATGATATTAATGCGGTTCATTTAGGAACCCCATTTAATGTTACAACGTCAAGGTTACAAAACAGAAAAGTCAAGCCATTAAATGGCTTGATAAGTCATAGGTTCTGCCACCGCAGCTCAATATTTACAGAAAAGAAATAAAATAACTTTGTTAAGTTATTTTATTATTTTTTTGTAAAGTTCAAAATTTATCTTTTTCTCTTGATTTACTGCGGTTGAAGTGAAGTTTCCCTTAAGGGAATCCCGATGTTGCAGATTTAACGGTGCTATCAGATTTCAATTCCGAACACCGATTCAAAAGTTAGAAAACACCGCTCATATGTTTACTGAACGTACCTTAAAAAAAATTCAAAATTTCATTCCGGATATACCAGGTCTCAGAATCACGCGCTACCAATTTTCGCTGACTCGTAATAATCTCAAATAATTTTAAAAAAAAATTACATAAAATTTCTGAGCATTTACATAAACCTGCGTGATGAGAGCATGCCACACACTAGTTGGATTTATTTTCCTCGTAAGGATAGTGATGACATTTGAACACTTTTTTTTTGTTATGTGTATTTTTTTTAGTGATGACATCATTTTATAATCTAGTTGTACTAATCGCGATATGGAGGTATTTCATTTTGGAATGTTGCCGAACACATCTAAATACATATAAGGTCGACCTACCCCTCCCTCCCCTAAACCTTTACCGTCCCACCAGAAATACTCTGTATAATGGGATCTGAATCTGGCCGTCCCTCAGGTTTGGCTCCGCGCGGGGCTGGGGAATTTCCTTTTGTTAAAGCGGACAACACACGATTGGGTTGGAAAAAGATTCTGTTAATCCAAAAGGAAGAATATGTTCTGCCCTTTCCCCTCTACAGCCAAACGAAAAATCCTCTGCTGAGACCTTTTTCTTTCTCCCTCTCCCTCCTCGAGAGTACTGCTACCTGTGAACCCTAGAGTTGCTTGGAATGACTAACGTGAGTTGGACGGATAGTTTCTTTCTACTTTCATCCCCTGTTTGTGTTTTTTTTTTCACCTTAAAATCTCCCTCTCTATATATTTCTGGGGGCGTGTTTACTTTCAGGTGGTGGAATTGAAGGTGGGTCTTCACTGCGAGGAGTGCATCAAGAAAATCTTGAAGGCCATCAAGAAGATCGAAGGTAGCTTCGCTCCTCACTCTCTCATCATCTTCCCCTTCTAATCCCAACCTTTGTGTTAGAAAACTAGGCGAACCGATTGAACAGTAGGGGCAAGAGAATGACCTAACAAGCCAAACACAAATTCAAGCGAATTTCGAAGTTTGAACGGACTTATATCGGGATACACGCCTCCGATTGACTGTTGCGATATATGTTCAAACGAAACTGTTTTAAAGGCCCCAAATCGGCTTCCAATGGTTTTAACTGGACCGATCTTTCTCTAAACATGTGTATCTGGTATTTGTCGATCCAGTTTGATTCACTTTTGAATCAAAAATGAAATCGATCCAAACTGTTCGGCTTATAATTTTATTTTTGGGGACTTGTTAAGCTTTGTGTGAAAGTGAATTCGATTTGTTTAGTTATATTTTGAACGTCCTTCTGTGCAAGTTCAACTTTTCCCAACTTTATCAATGGCGTGGTGATTTGTACTGCTTTGTGGGGGTGACAGATATCGAGACGTATAACGTGGACCCAGGACTGAACAAGGTGACGGTGACGGGGAATGTGAGGGAGGAACAAGTGATGAGGGCGGTGCAGAAAATTGGCAAATCAGTCAGCCCTTGGAAATCCTGAGGTGATGACCATTTACGCCATGTTTGGTACGGATTTACGAGCTTGAAAGAATCATGTTTGTTAGACATTAATAATTTAATATAATCAATTACATACCAGATTATCGATAAACCCATTTTTTTAAAGGATAAAGTTGAGGACCGGTTCTGTTCTGTTCTGATAATCATAATTGAAGGTATTGAATGACATCAAATTGCCATGGCAATGTTAATCTTTTGACCTCTCTCATGGGGGGTATATGGTCGAGCTTTAGAAATGGCTGGTCTTTTTGGGGTCTTCTCTGTATCGAAGCCAACTCTAGCTTCCTTTTTTACAGTATCAATATGAACAAAATCACCTGCAAGATAAGTTCAGATTGACCAAAAAGGAAAACGAGATCGCTATATATGCATGCAACACAAAGGTCTACTGCATTAAAGTTTTGAGAGGATATGCAATTGTGATAGTAATTTATATGTATTTCTTGATAGTAATAAATGTTTTTTTTTAAGTTATAATTTGTATTTCATCTATATACCTTTTTTTCCCTTCATATTTAGTTTTTTGAATAAGTGATGAAATTTTTCATAATTGACTCCTACAGAAACCACAGTTAAAAACCGTTGTAAAAGGATGAAAAACTGTGACATGTTTTTTTGAAAACCTTGAAAATAAGTGACTTGCTGTCACAGTTTTAGAACTCTGGACCTACTGCCACTGTTTTCCAATTGCGGTAATAAATGATTTATTGTCACAGTTTCCGAATTGTGGTGCTAGTTCAAAAACCATGCTGCTAGTCCATATCAGATCTACCATGCCAATAACCATGATTTCAAAACATCAACTCATATGACTTTTTTTGATTTTTTATATAAAGGACACTCAATGGTGACACACCTAGTCAATTGTCAAAAGGTTGGCTCGAAAACTAGCTCGAGCCTAAACTAATCCACATAGGCAACATAGATTCAGAGAAGTTCACCAATGCCCTGCAAATTAAGGGGTCGCAGCCATGGAGCCCATCCCAAACAATATCGTACCATACCAAACGATGAGATGGGCTTGTCCAAGGGCATGCCCAACATCATATGGAGCCTAAGCCTTAACAAACCGAGGGCTGATGCTCGGGTGGAGTCGGTTTTTGCCGAACCACGGTAATTCTTTCGGTGTTCTTCTATTTATTTCTATTGCATCGACTTACCCAACATCTGATATAAGAGGAGGTGGTTCGTTCTTTACTTGCTGCTTAATTATGGGAGATTTGTGTCCAAAGATTTATATCTATATTGATATGTTTAATAAGCATAAAGATTTCACACCGTGACAACAACGAGTAAAGAATATTTTAACTCGTGAAGGGACGGTGAAAACATTGAAGAAAAAATCAGAGAAGCCGAAGAAGATTAGCCCTGATAATTGGCAAGATCTGAGAGATTTGACAATGAGCACCATTCAAGTTGGAAAACATGTATAAATCTAAATCTCTGACAAAATCGTTCATATAAAAAATTGATTATATCGTCTTCGAATGTCAGAAAGTGGAGATTTGGGATACCATTTGGATGAGTTCACTAAACTCTTAAACGAATTGTCTTTGGTGGCGGTTGAAATTGATGATAAAGGCAGTGTGGTGCCCGTGGAAATGAAAGAAAAAGACAAGGCTTTGCCTTTATTAGGTTCTTTGTCATATTCGTATGATAATCTTGTCACCACACTGTTATTTTGGAAAGGCACTATCATATTGGATGATGTTATTTCATCGTTGCTAATGAACGAGACTCAGTGAAAGACCAATAATGATGAATCATCAAGTAATAATGAGCTTTTTGCTGTGACCATTGAACGTAACTATCAAGGAAGGTTGGCAAAACAAAGGAACTGTTCAGGGACCATGAGAGATTGAAGTCAATCAAGACCATGAGGCGATTTTGTATGCTGAGAGTGTGACAAAAAAGGTCAAATGAGAAGGAACTGTGAGAAGTTTAGTGAGCGAATGGAGAAATAAAAAAAAAGAAGCGGAAACAGATGAAGAATCAATTAAGGTGAATACCATGACTCAAGATGGGATGTATACAAATGATTTATTGCTTACAATTGTGGAAGATATGGATGATTCATATTGAATTTTAGATTCTGGTTGGTCTTATCATATATGTGCAAAAAGAAGGTTTTGATAGTTATGAGAAGTATGATGATGATATTTTGAAAATGGCTAACCAGTCGGAAAAGTAGAATTGTTGGCATTGGTATGGTGCGATTTTGTATGTTTGATGGGGTTATTCGCACACTTTTCAACGTGAGCTATGAACCTGATTTGAGAATGAACTTGATTTCTTTGAGTATGTTGGATTCTAAAGGTTTTATGATTTATGTCGGTAATGAAGTTCTCAAACAAGAAGAGTAATGCCCGTGATCAAAGGGTAGAAAATTAGGAATTTGTACAAGTAGATTCGAGCAGGTGAAGCTTCTTCGAGGCTCCAGAGTACCGTTGCAGATGATGTTCAAAAAGATATGTCTACAAATGGTTATTTGAAAAAGAATGTGACATTTGCTTCAGTTGTTCGTGCACGGTGGAGCCACAACATTTTGTTCGTTAGTTTTGAGCATTTTGACACCTGTAATGGGTGTGGTGGGTCATGTCAATCTTGTGCATGTCATTAAAGGTCAAAATGGATGATGATGTAGTGATGCATTTAAATTTTAAATCACGGTGGAGATTGTTGGGAGTGTTTTTTTTAATTTGAATTATGTGAGATATTTTCTGGTTTTGACTGAGTCACAACGGAAGATTTGGGGAGATCCATTATATTTGGAAATCCCATGGGATAAGGATGCAACGTTTAAAAAAAGAGTTTTCCATACGTCCTCTATAAAAAGGAAACAGTTTGACGAAAAAACTTATTGGAAGAGACAGAGCGAGGGTTTCTATTTCTCGGCAAGACATCGTATACGGGACAGTGCAGGCAGGAGGCAGTTCGCGTCGACTAGGAGATATTGCACTGGTGATTAGTGTTGTGCGGTGCATTGTGTGTGTGCGAATAAGAGGGAAACCCGCGATCACGAGAAATGTTGAAATAGAGAACCAAGCAACGCTGAGATTGTTGCGCCAAATGAAGTGTGTGATATGTGGAACTTGTAATTTTATTTGATAATAAAATGACTCATTCTCGGGCGGAGTAGACTTTTGTTGAACCACAATAATTCTTTTGGCGTTCTTCCATTTATTTATATTGCATCGGCAATTGCTTACCCAACATACCCAAACTGACAGGAGCTATCCTCGGATAGAAGCAACTTACATTGTAAATAAAATACATGAAAAATACAACATACTTGTAGCAATTTTCTTCTTCTTTGATATAAGGAGAATGCTTGAAGATCCCTGTAGTAGTTGACGAAAGGGTCCTACATCTGAGGGGATTGCATCGACCTTTGGATCCCAGAATGTTTCTTAAGGATCTCTAAACGCAGAAGGGGTGCTAACACCTTCATTGTGTGATAAACTACGTCTCAAGAGGAAGAGAGTTGAGGGGCTTACTGACAATCAAATGATCATAATAGGAGGGATCTCATCCCTATATATACCCATTCACAAATCGTTTCATTTAATAAAACGTGACAATCATATTCAATATATATATATATATATATTCCCATTGTCATTAATTAATTAAATCATATTTAATGAATATTCAAGCCATTTAATCCATTCACAATAGATTAATAACTGAAATGAAACAATGTGGGAATGAGGTGACATAACCATGCATTATGCGTGCATTAAATTAGGTGCAACAAACATGTATCATATACATTTTAGTGCACATATCCTACAATCTCCCACTTGCACTAAAACCCATAAGGACCGTCAAACTTCACAACCCTTTGCGAATCCATCCAGAACCCTTTTGGATATAGTTTCATCAAACTCTCTTTATTTTGGAACAAACATTTTGTCCAAAATTTATTCCTTATCCAAAGGTCTAACCGTGTGACCCTGGGGGCCTTAGTAGCGTTGACAACAAATATGAAATCCCTATTTCATAGATCTAAGTAAAGAGAGACTTTTAACAAATCATCAATGTTACTCAGGCTATTAAGAAGTTTGGTGTAATCTCCATCAAACATACTCACATCTCTATACGAACATGTCCATCACTAGATATATCATATACATCATATATATACCTATATAATCCTTTTGTCCATGACATCGAGTAACCACTATTCACAAAACATGTCAATCTAGTATAGTCATCCCATCTTTTCTTGATTCTCTGAAATAGACTGATCAAGTCGATGAATAAATATCATGCCATTCATCTAACAGATGAGTGCATCACATGCCCCTCATCAAAGTAGTTGAACACATTATATGTGACTCAACTAATCATGATCATGCATTTCTTGAGTCTTATTCAATCAAGAGCCAGATGACTTTACTTGTCATACAATGAACAAATCTCATCTTTGTTGCACTCCAACCGATGACATGATTAGCAACAAACCCAACCACCCCCTGATTAACCAAGTTCATATTTTTTACTTGCGTAAGTAGGGTATCAAAGTATGAAGGTTCTCATGTTAGGTATCTCGTTAACCACGAGCAAGCATACACTCCTAAGTATATCTATGATTGTATGACATTCCATGAGATATACTTTAGTGAGTCAGTCTAAGTAATAAGTCACATTTATTACCTCATGAATCTATTCTTCATATCTCGTATACAACCATTTTTTATGAGTACAATAATCTATTCAAGCTAATCTTAACATATCATCACAACCCGTAATACTCTGTGATGATCATTGATTAGGGACAACTCGAAGTTTGTACTTTGAGGTGATATTTTTCATTTGATTGTTCATGTAAAGTAAATTGCACCACACATGAATGAATGATAAATGAAGATTGCATTTATTATAATTACATGATATGTTTACAACCATTACAACCAACCTCTTAAGTGTTTAATATCCAAAGATTCTACATGACTCATGTTGTTATTGCAATAATGGTTTTTGAACATTACATCCATATGTAATTCACGTCACTTCCCCATGTGACCATCTGATAAAATACTCCAACTAACCTCTCATTGAGTAATATTTACGAAGCAAGCTAGTTTGAATAATGGAGAGACTTAGCAATCATATTCTTTAAGTTTAACTCTTTGAACCTATATTCAAACTCCTTAAATTCACAACATCAAATGTTATGATGTTAACTTCTGTTGTTTACTTAGAACTCTTTCTAAGCACATCATCATCATCATCTTTGAAACCCTTTCCATTAAACTTTTTCCTTGAAATATTTTGTAAATAATGTAACTATTAAAATTATCACTTTACCAGCACATCCTAAACTCTTTTATGATAAAGTGATATCCACTTTGTTACAATAACTAATTTAACTCTCTACATTTCTCTTTACCGCCATGCCCTAAACTCTTTTAGGATACTATGTGATACACTTTGTGTTTTTGCTAGTATAAACATTTCAGGAATAGTGTTGTTCACTTGTTATGGTAACTAAATGTAACTCTTTAAAATTTTCTTTACCATCACATATCCTAAACCTTTTAGGATATAAAGTGAAAAATCACTTTAATATTGAACTTGTATAATACTTTGGGAAATAGTGATATTCATTTTCATGTGGTAACTCAATGTAACCTTTTACATTATTACCACCACATATCTTAAACTATTTTAGGATATAAAATAAAAAATCTCTTAATATTTATTTGTTAACCTTCTCTAAGCTCAAACATACTCCCACTAGTCTCCTAGACATTATTATGATAAGATACACAAATTGATTCATATTTAAGAAATAAAACTTATTTATACTTAGTAGGAATATTTAATAAATAAACTATCATATACATATCATATATGATATTCTGTGTGTATACAATATTTTTTTGAAAAGAAGGCTTTATTAAAATATAACATTGATGGTTATCGAGAACACATTTCCTTATATTTTAAAAAACTAGATAAACTCTTTATCCTGGATAACACATTTTATCCATGTTTTATTCTCAAAATATGTTATATAATCCAATTAATCATAAACCATGTGTATACAATTAATCATATAATTTTTTTTATAACAACCTTTTGTTAATGAAACATATGTCATATTATATAAGATAAATGTGATGAAGATACACATCCTTTATTTAGATTCATTTGAGCTTGTCACACATTCACATCTTCAATTTAGCAAATATTTTTTCTTCATCACTTGAATGAAAATTACAAGATCTATCGATTCTTCCCTTCATTTTGAACTCCTGTATATTTAAAACACTTGTAAAATATACATTCGGTATCACATATTCTTCAAAATCGAAGAATCAATTTATATAACATTTATACCTAACATAGACATTCCGTGAAGTTCCCAAACCTCTTCAGGTATTCCATATAATCCCATCATATGAAATCATTACCCATTCCTCATAATTCCCTCAGGTTTCAACTAACCTTAACTGGATTCTTAACGAAATATTGCTAGACTTTCCAACTTTTCCTCTTCAAGTTTGAACTTTTTCCTCCTTGTACTGTCAATATAGTACACAACTTAGACATCGTATGCCTAATTTATTTATTATCAACATTTTAAGAATATCAGGTAAACTTTTCTTAAACTAATTCATACCATCAAAACATTCCCACCAATGACAATAAGATGAAGTCCTTAACCAGAATAATCCATATAATAATTCTTCACTTCTTCCAAGAATATTCAATCATATTGATTATCATTGACATACCCAATCATATTGAGTATACGAGACTAGAATTCCTGACTTCAATTAACATCTAATGATGTTGAAAACTTAAATGAATCATTCCATGCTTCCATAAGCATTTAGATTCACTTTTTGAACAATTTTAACACATGGTTACTGTTGGAACCAAAAAACACATCCAAAGGATTCATTTAATGCTTCCACACTTGATCCAAGAGTGTATCTTGTTCCACAGGCTTCAATTTGATAGGTCGTAGAGTCCGAACAGAGTTATGGATTGGAAGTTATGGTCCTTTGAAGATAAGATGAAAAAATGGTTCGTGGAGACCATTCGTGGAGCTCTGATTTGCAGAGCTCCCCCTGTGATCGCGATGAAAGTTGACAAGCGCCTTCGCGAGTCCAATG
The DNA here is from genome assembly GCA_963277665.1 of Viscum album. Lineage (NCBI taxonomy): Eukaryota > Viridiplantae > Streptophyta > Magnoliopsida > Santalales > Viscaceae > Viscum > Viscum album. The sequence goes on along the minus strand of OY728122.1, from coordinate 808,184,411 downwards.
AGATCCGCGAACGCCCCAAAGGAAGTTGATGGACGACTCTGCGAGTTTGACGATGCTCAACCTCTTCGCAAAGATCATGTTTGCTTCGCGGCGCACTTCCTAGCATCGTGAGACCCCCTTTTCCTATAAATACCCCCCCTCATGCCTTCATTTTGAAAGAGACATCGTCGGGTTGCACCCTCGCGCTCTCAATTTGTGGAGCTCATGTGCTTCATGAGATCCCCTTTCCAAGAGCCCCTAGGACTCACGAATCAACCTCCCTTATGTTCTTGAGATCCTCCACCCCATGTGGAGATGCCCTTCGCGAAGGAAGAAGGCCCTCTGAGACACTTGAGGCTCCGCGAAGCATTCAGCCTTCGCTAAGCACTCCCCCTATGAATCAGGGAATCCTTCATGAGACCCTGAGCTCCACGAAGCCCCATGCTCTGCGAGAACCTGAGCTTTGCGAAGCTCTATCCTCCGCGAGGCCCTGAGCTCCACAAAGCCCTATCATTCACGAGACCTTGAGCTCCGCGAAGCACCTTTAGGAAGCTCCTTCCTTCGTGCCCACTCGTACATACCACTGGGGCTGTGCCCCCACACCCCTGCTCAGGATCATCGCCGGGTTGTAATCTCGGACCTCCGAGCCGGTCCCTTCACTACCGTTACTAACCCACATGAAAAATCAAGAGTCGCACCGTGAACTTTTCAAGCTAGATTGACCCCATTTCCTGCTGCGCCCCTATGCAATCCCAACTTCCATGCCAGAAAAACCATGATTTGGGATACTCCTCCACACTCTAAGAAACATCTTGAGTCGACCCTACTCCTTTTAGTCCCTTTCCCATTTTGTGAGTTGAGATCCTCATCTTGGATTCCCTGAATACCTTGAGTCGAGCAATTTTTCAAGAAACTCTTCAAACCACATCACCTAGCTCCTATGCCGGGTTGAACCAGAAAGGGCCGCTCTTGCGTAAGTCCCAACACCATCCATTTCTAGGCGTCTTATGCCTAACAGTCCTCACTACATGACTACAAACTATAGTATACCCTATATGAAAAACATAGGACACCTCTTGCTCCAAACAAGAGATTCCTTATGCGTCAAGCATAAGATGCCAACAATCCTCACTACATGACTTTAAATTGTAACATACCCTGTCATTCAATAATATGATGCCTCCTGTGATAAACAAGAGATGCCTCATGTGCCAAGCGTAAGATGCCTCATGCCATGATCATGAGACGACCACCAAATAATAACCCTGGAAGCTTCCATGCGTAAGCCCCAACCATATATGCCTCAACCCACCAGCGAGTTGGGATGCCCTCATGACTTGACATGAGGAAGCCTGAATGGGAAGCTTCCATGCATAATCCCCATGCACCTCATCCATTCACATGACGTTAAATCGAACTCTTACCTCATGCAATGCACATGGGATGCCCTCATGGCTAGACATGAGGAATACATATTCCCCATCCACTATTGCCGCTCCCTAGCAGCACCTGGGCACCTTGGGCTGCCTCTTCAGGTGTAATCCCCAACACCCCATCCAGAATTACGTGGAATTTGATCCCCATTTAACTGGGGTACATAGGAAGCCTCTTTGAGGTTCAAGACCGACAATCTATACATTCCGTATGTTTCAAGTCAGTTCACTCTCGTCCTCATCGTACGACGTTAAATTGGATGGGACTCTTGAACTACATGAGATTTGATCCCTACCTCCTAGGCAGGGTACACATGACCCCTACATGAGGGTCAATCCTGACTATCAGTAAACCTTGGTGCCCCCCTCCTAGGGGTGCACGCTCACTGATCCACCTCCAGTGATGTTCAGATCATCCGTCATGGTGTGACATCTTACATTCATGGGAAACACCACATAGGATCCACCTCCGCTATCACGACCCATCCCAGTGGGGCCCATGCTGTGACTCCCCAAACCTGCCTCCGATAGGCCATGGGCTGGTGACTAGCACTGAGTAGACATATCACTAACATAAGAGACATTGCCCAAGTACCTGTACACACACGCACATCTCCAAGGCACATTACTGAAATGTAAAAACCACTAAGGAACAAAAAGCATGCATACCACTAAACCCAACCAATAGAGTACAACAGGAAAGCAAAGTGCAGTAAAGTTAATTGGGCCAGAATACAAGCCCACCAAAAGAAAGAGTCTACAAAATAAAAAGTCCAACCTGTAAACAAGATATGTACTGGGACTGCTACTAGAATCCATAAATACACCTCAGCCTGTATGAGAATCACAAAGATTTGTCCGGTCCTGGTATGCTTAGGCTTCATTAAAAGGTCGCTCGTCTCCACAAGACACAACACATGCGAGTAAAACCCATACAGGGGTGAGTATAACAATACTCAGCAGGACACTCCAAAAACCACAAAGAAATACACAAAGTAAAGGTATAATCAGCTGTACACAGTATATGTCTACAATACATATAACAAGATCATATCCGTATGTACTCAAACCCATACATGTAGTCTAGAAGTAAGTCACAATGACCCCATACCCAAGCTAGGGATTCAATCTGAAGATTCCACGAAGTACTCATTCGGGAGAACTATCTCCTGAGTCTGATAGCACTAATGATGTCTGTATGAGAAGTACTATTCATCATGAACCACCATGAGAGAGATATATACACTAATATATTTGAAGAGAGAAGACGATACAATCACTTTGGGAGAACCAACTCCACGAGTGGGGAATATCACGATACACAGGTGGGGATCACTGCCAGGGCCATGATGTATACCGCAACTCATTCGGATTCACCTGCTAAGTAGAGGATTGAAATCTAGTAGGATTGGTCCCACCGATACCAAGACTCTACTTAGGGAACAAGAATAGATAGAGGATCCTACTCTAGGCCTCTCATAGGGGATTCCAGACTCTTCGTAAAGTCCTACTAAAAGGATCATACTCATGTGAATAGGAAATGATACCAACTGACCTTCAGGGGAACGAGCAAGGGGAACCAACCCAAATGAAACTTGTCTGAGATATGGTGGACAAGGAGATCAATCCATGTAGAAGAGAGTACATGAATGTAGAAGGGTCACACACCGTGCCCCTTGACCCTGGGTACTGCCCGTGTACAACGACCCATGTCAGAAGAACATGTCGTGTAGAAAAGGTATACACAGCGTGTAGAGAGGGTCACACGCTATGTCCTACTCTCCAGGGTCTGATCTGTGTACGCTGACCATGTGCCAATACATGGCTTCAACCCGTGTCTTCCTGCCCGTGTACCAGTACACGGGGTGGCCCGTGCAACCGGTCTGGGTCTGGCCATGTGGTGGAGTACATGTCGTGTACTCCAACCCGTGTCCGTGTATCTCCCGAGATACACGCTGAGTCTCTAGGAAGGGCCCACATTCCATGTGACAGGTGTCACACGTTGTGTGACACTTTACGGTTTCCAAAAACCCCAGCCGCCGCTCAGCGGGGTCCACATGATGTGTATTTCGAAATACACGCCGTGTTTATCGAGATTTTCCAGAATCACTGGTTTCTTCGCCAGTCTTCTTCTTTGTTGCTCCAACCACTGTTTCATCTGTGCCTCATCGGGAAACTCTAGATCCAACATCGTCTGGTCATGCCATCACCGATTCGGTAAGTTTTGGGTCTCCAAACACCTGGAAATCCAAATCCGGTCATCCGCATGAAGAACACTCGAAGAATGATATCTTCTGAAAAACTAAGATCCATCCATCGCCATCACTGTCGCACCTCCTCTAGGTCATCCCAATGCTATATCTACAATCTTGGATCGTTACGCCGCGAATCGAAGGCGCAACGATCATTCGTTCATAACCCCTCGAAGAACGAAGAACACACAGATATAATGGGGGAAGAAAAAACATAGAACAAACCCAAGGAATGAACCTTGATCATTGTTTGTTGCGGCCTCGATCTGTTCCGTCAGAAGGATCAAACAAACTAAATCAAAATAGAAATCAAACCCCCTAATCAAACCCGCAATCACCCATCCCGCAAGAACGATCGAACCATGGGTTAACCTGTTCATGGGTTAATCCGCATTCGTTATTGAATCTAAGAACGAGAAATAAGTAAATGAAATCACACGCCCTACCTCAGGGTTGGATCGTTCTTTGAAGAAGATCGATCGTCGTGATGCTACTGTTGGTGAGATCCATCAAAGCGGCATTCGTCGATCTCTGATCTAAGCTTCGTCGTCGTTTGCCGTTGAGAGAATTCTTCAAGTTCTCTCCAGATCCTCTAGGAAGTTCTCCAGGGTTATGAGCCTAACCCTAGGCTCCTGCTCATTTAAAACTAGAAAAACCGTCACTGCGTCACCGCAACGTCAAAATAAAATAAATCCTTAATTTATTTTATTTCTTTAAAATGTCCAAAAATTAACTTTCATAGCCGATCCGTGCCGACCGATGTTAGGCCTTTCCTAGGATAAACTCGCTTCTCTGAACGCAATAGTGCCCTCAGATTTCTGATCCGGGCACCCGTTTAGAAGTTATTCCATTTTTTCAGGAAAAATTCTCTCACATGTTATTTAATATATATAATATATTTTAAACATTTATTCTGGGCACACTAGGCCTCATAATTGCACATTGTACCAACACCTGGTCTTGAATTAATTTCATATAATATTTAAAAATAATACACAGAAAATCTGGGACATCATATTCTCCCCACCTTAGGGCTTTACATGCTCGAAAGCAAAAAACAAAGGCTATATAAAAAGATGTGGGTACTAAACACAAATCTAAGCCTCCCTTTCCCACGTGCTCTCCTTAAGATTCCCATGCTGCCACTAGACACACACCAAGGGAATCGATCACCCACAAATGATCATCTTCTGCCGATCCTCAATCTCCATTGGGTACTCAGTAAAGGTCGCTCCATCATTGATGTCCAGCTCGCCTCAGTTGATGATGTGTGATGGGTCATGCACGTACCTCCTCAGCTGCGACATGTGAAAGACATCATGTACTCGATGGAATTGCGGGGGTAGAGCTAAGAGGTATGCCACTTCGCCAACTATACGTAGTATCTGAAAAGGGATGACATACCTCAGAGATAACATGCCGCCTTGGCCAAATCTCCGCAACCCTCATCGAGGTGAGACCCGAAGGAAGACATGATGTCCTTCCTCGAACTTCAAAGGTCTCTACTGTCTATCAGCATACGACTTCTGCCAGCTCTGTGCAGTCTTCATCCGCTCCTAGATGATCTGCACCTTCTCAGTAGTAGCTCATACCAACTTTGGGCCCATGAGTGCTGACTCTCTTGGGCCAATCCAAGAAAGTGGTGACTGACAGGGTCGCCCGTACAAAGCCTCAAACTGTGCCATACCAATGGTGGAATGATAACTGTTGTTATACGTGAACTCCACTAGAGATAGGTGATCATCCCAACTATGACCGAAGTCCAACATGCAAGCCCGTAGTATGTCCTATAGGACCCGAATGGTCCTCTCTGTATGGCCATCCATCTGGGGATGAAATGCTGTGCTCAAGTGTAACTGAGTCTCAAATGCTTCCTGCAATCCCTTCCACATCCAAGATGTGAAACAAGCATCATGATCTGAAACTATCGTCGATGAGACTCCATGGATTCGAACTATCTCCTACATATAGAGGCGTCCCAAGCTCTCTACTGAACTCTGCTCTCGGATATCTAGGTTGTGGGATGACTTGGTGAGTCAGTCAACGATCACCCAAATGGCATCGTGTCCCCTGGATGTATGTGGTAAACTCTCCACAAAGACCATCGATATTCCATCCCACTTCCATTTCATCACCTCAAGGGGGTGAGCTAAACCCGTTGGAACCTGGTGCTCAACCTTCACCTGCTGACACGTAAGGCATCGAGAAACGAACTCTGCCACTTCCTTCTTAATCCCTATCCACCAGAACTGACGTCGAAGGTCCTAGTACATTTTCATTACTCTAGGATGTACCGCCAAGGGGGATGTATGAAACTCCCTCAGAATCTCCTCCCGCAATGCCGCAGGTACAACTATGCACCCTCTGAAAAGAACGATGTGCTCCCCACCATATGAATATTCATCAGAAGCATGCCTTGTGGACATATGAGCACGTAAGGTCTCGCAGTCAGTATCCCTAAGTTGTGCCTCCCTAACTCGTTGTAAGAGTGGAGGGGTGACAACCATCAACTAGAGGTAAGCTGCATCATCTCCATCCACAAAGGATAACTGTAACGAGACCAATTTCTCCGACACCTCATTTAGTAGCTGTGAACTAGATCTCCTGCTGAGAGCATCCACCACCACGTTCCCCTTCTCAGGAGTATAGACAATCTCAAAGCCATAGTCCTGGAGGAACTCTATCCATCGCCTCTGTCTCAAGTTTAGATCCTTTTGAGAGAAGATATACTTGAGACTCTTGTGATCTGAGTAGATGATAATCCGCTTTCCCATCAGGTAGTGTTGCCACATCTTCAATGCGAAGACTACCGCTGCCAACTCAAGATCGTGGGTTGTGTAGTTCTATTTATGTGGCCTCAACTGGAGCGACCCATATGTAATCACTGCTTGCCTCTACATCAGGACACAACCAAGTTTGGTCCCTGATGCATCACAGAATACTACGTACTCGACACCCTCCTTGAGGAATCTCAAGATCGAGGTGCTCGTCAACCTCTGACTCAACTATTGAAAAGCCTGCTGACACTTCTCCATCCATATGAAAGGATTCCCCTTTCGAGTCAAAGCTGTCATTAGTGTAGATATCTGAGAGAAATTAGGTATGAATCTTTGGTAATATCCTATTAGCCCAAGGAAGGTCTACCCCTCTGTCACGATCCTAGGTGGATCCCATGCTAACACTACTTCCACCTTGGCCGAGTCCACTGCTACTCCATCTATTGAGATAACATGTCCCAAAAAGTGGACCGCCTGAATCCAAAAATGGCCCTTTGAGAGATTCCCATAAAATGGGTGCTCTTGAAGTATGTCCAGAACCATCCGTAGGTGTCTCGCATGCTCCTCCTTAGACACTGGGTACACAAAGATATTGTCGATGAAGATCACTACAAACCGATTTAAGTATGGCTAGAAGATCCTATTCACGAATCCCATGAACACTACTGGGGCGTTCGTCACGCCAAAGAGAATCACCAAGTACTCATAATGATCGTAGTGGCATCTGAAAGCCATCTTCGGTATGTCTTCATCCTGTACTCACAACTGGTGATAACCTGATCAAAGGTCAACCTTCAAGAACCATCGTGCCCCTCTCAACTGATTGAAAATGTCATCAATCCTTGGCAGTGGATACCTGTTCTTTACCATCACTTGGTTCAAGCACTAGTAATCCACACACAACCTCAAGCTGTCGTCTACCTTTTTTGGAAAACAAAATTGGGGCTGTCTAGGGTGAAACATTGGGTCTCACAAAGCCCTTCCTCTGTAAGTCCTCCAGCTACACCCTCATCCTACAAAGCTCTGTGGGTGCCATTCAATACACTGGAGTTAATATCGGTGCCGTCCTGGGGTGTAGATCGATGTAGAAGTCGATCTCCCGGTGGAGAGGTAACCCTGGAACATCTTTTGGAAAGACGTCCTTGTACTCCGCCACCACTGCTGGGAATTGGAAGCTCACAACATTTTCTGCTCTGAGGGTAAGGCTATCCAACTCATGAGTGATTGGCTGCACCCTCTTATGCATGAACCCATCCCATGCTGCCTCGGTTTCCTTTTCACCAACAAAGGAAAACCTCGTCCCATCGCTGCGGACACACCGCACCCTTCACCAAAAATAGTCAATCTGGGAATCGAATGAAGATATCCAATCCATACCAAGAATGACATCATAAGACCTCGACACTGACACCAAGAGGTTCCAACCAAAACTCTCACCTCCAAGGGTAAGACCACACCGTCGGTAAAGGTGTGTGATCATCGAGTCTCCTCCCATAGGTGCCTCCAAGCGCAAGGGTTGAGTCAACGGTTCTACCGAAATCTCAAGGTCTCGTACAAGGTATGCAGTGAGGAAAGAATGACTGACACCCATGTCTATAAGTATGACAAATATGGTAGAAAAGACACAGATCGTACCTCGGATCATCCCTGGAGTCCATGGGTCTTATGCCTCGACCGCATGTAGCTGCCCCCGCCCCTGTCCTCCAACTCCCTAAGCCTGGCGTGGACCTCCTAGGGGTGGTGGTGGTAGTATGTCAAAATGTCTTCCACCTCCGAAAACTCTCCATGATCCTCTTCCATGTCCGTCGCCTGATGGGTTGCCTGCTCCACTCATTGCCTCTACTTCGGTGGTCCATCCACCACCTCCCTACCAGAAACTCAACGGGTTGGAAAATCTCTAGCATGATGTCCTTTGCTGTCACATGTGTAGCATCACCTCTCCCTAGGATGACTGGATCTATCCTAAGATCCATGGACTACAGATCCACTACCTTGGGACCTCCTTGACGTCTCTCATGTCCCGATTCCTGTGTCGGATGTCGAATCCCTACTGCCGAGGTCTCTTCACCTGTCTGCCTATTTCTGACTATCATTGGCTACTTCTGCTCAGCCAAGAAGCTCCCAACCACCAAATATCACTCGAACACTCCATCATAAGTTAGAATGCATAGAGGTATGATGCTGGCTCATATGTCCTGATGTAGACCTTTCTTGAAGGTCCGAGACTGAAAGTACTAATCTCTGACCATATCCATTGAGTACTTGGAGAGGTTGGTGAACCTCGATGAATAGTCAGACACTATCAAGCTACCCTATTGGAGACAAATAATCTCCTGTATACGCACTTCTCTCAGCGTAACTGGAGAGAAATCCTCTCTAAAGAGACGCTCAAACTCCATCCACAAAAGTATCGCCTCATCATGAGTCTGCGTGGTCAAACTCCACCATCGCCCTACCAAACCCTAAAGAAGGCTCGCTGTCAGGATCACCATCTGGTCCACTGGTGTCTTCACTAGACAAAAAACTTTGGTCACTGCCTCAAGCCAGTCCTCAGTCACCTGAGGGTTGGGATCGCCTCGGAACCTGAGGGGTCTCTGTCTCTAAAACTCATGGAGTGCGCTCAACCCGATCTCCTTGTCTGCTGGTACTATAGGTACCACGTGTTTCTCCATTGGTGGTGGTATAGCTGGGGAACCACATGGAGGTAACACCTGGGGAACTGGCCCCCTATACCGAAGCCTCTTCACTGAGGGGGTCATCCTCATGATCGAGCTGATAAATCCAAGATGGTATGTGTCGCAGAGGCATCCTATAAGAAAACAAGATGTACCACAGTTAATGAGTATATCTGGAGAGATGACTCATGAAGAACATGGAAACCACAACCCACTATATGATGCATGTACCATTATCGTTTCTCCTGTAACTAGTATTCTCATGTACCAAGTCGAAAACAGGTTATCAAAGTCCTGGTGTATAAATACGTCGGCCGCCTCACCAATACTAGAGTCCCTGGCCTAAAAGCCAAACTTGAAACACTAAACACTGTTTCCCAAAACCAATCTCACAGACTCTCGGTCATAAGGTAGAACTAACCACATCTGATACCACTATGTCATGATCCATCCCAATGGGTCTCGTGCTGCGACTCCCCAAGCCCACCTCCAATAGGCCAGGGGCTGGTGACTAGCATCGAGTAATCATATCACTAACATGAGAGACATTGCCTAAGTACCTGCACACACACACACACACATCTTCAAGCCATAAATGATGAAATGTAAAAACCACCAAGGAACAAAATTCATGCATACCACTAAACCCGACCAATAGAGTACAACAAGAAAGCAAAGTGAAGTAAAGTAAACTGGGCCAGAATACAAGCCCATCAAAAGAAAGAGTATACAAACTATAAAGTCCAACCTGTAAACATGATAGGTACTGGGACTACTTCTTGAAGCTGTAAGGACACCTCAACCTCTATGGGACTCAAAAAGCTTTGTCTGGTCCTGGTCCACCCTGGGCTCCGTCAAAAGGTCGTTCATCTGCACAAGACATGATTTGTGCAGGCAAATCTCATGCAAGGCTGAGTATAACAATACTCAGTAGGACACCCCTAAAATCACAAAGCAATACACAAAGTAAAGGTACAATCATCTCTACACAGTATATATCTACAATACATATAACATGAACATAAAACCCAGAACTGTAGTCTAGAAGTAAGTCACAATGACTGCATACCCAAGCTAGGGATTCAGTCTAGAGATTCCACAAAGCACTCATCCAGAAGAACTCACTCCCGAGTCTGATAGCACTGATAACATCCATTCGAGAAGTACTATTCTTTAGGAACCTCCATGAGAGAGATATACACTGATAGATCTAAAGAAAGAATACGATACACTCGCTTTAGGATAACCAACTCTAGGAGTGGGTAAGATCACAATACACAGATGATGATCACTGCCAGGGCCATGACGTACACCACGACTCATCCAGATTCACTTTCTAAGTAGAGGATCGACGTACAGTAGGATTGGTAGTTCTGATACCATGAATCTACTTATGGTACAAGAATGGATAGAGGATTCTACTCCAAACCTCTTGAAGGGGATTCCAAACTCTATCCAGAAAGTCCTTTTGAAGGGATCATTCTCCTGTAAATAGGAAACAATACCAATTGACCTTCAGGGGAATGAGAAAGGGGAACCAAAACAAATGAAACTTGTCCTAGATATGGTGGACATGGAGATAAAGCCATGTAGAAGAGAGTACACAATGTGTAGAAGGGTCACACGATGTGTCCCTTAACCCCGAGTACTACCCGTGTACAACAGCCCGTGTCAGAAGAACATATCACGTAGAAAAGGTATACACAACATGTAGAGAGGGCCACAAACTATGTCCTATTATTCGGGGTCCGCTCTATGTATACTGGCCATGTTCCAGTACACAGCTTCAACCAGTGTCTGCCTGCCCGTGTAGCAGTACATAGGGTAGCCTGTGCAACCAGTTTGGGTCTGGCTATGTGGTGGAGTACATGTCGTGTACTCCACCCCATGTCCGTGTATCTCCTGAGATACACATAGAGTCTCAGGGAAGGGATCACACACCATGTGACACTTTACGATTTCTTGAAACCCCAGCCGCCACTCAGTGGGTCCCACACACCGTGTATTCTGAAATACACACCTTGTTCATCAGGATTTTCCAGAATCGTTGGTTTCTTTTCTGGTAATCTTCTTCGTTGCTTCAGCCACTGTTCTGGCCATGCCTCATCGAGAAACTCCAGATCCAATGCCGTTTGGTCATGCCATCACCGAATTGATAAGTTTTGGGTCTCCATACTGCCTGGAAATCCAAATTCGGTCATCCACATGAAGAACGATTGAAGAATGATATCTTCCAAAAAACTCCGATTTATCTGTTACCATCACCGTCACACCTCTGCTAGGTCGTCCCGATGCTGGATCTACAATCTTAGATCATTGCGCTGTGAATCGAAGACACAACGATCATTTGTTCATAACCCCGCGAAGAACGAAGAATTCACAGAGATAATGGGGTAAGAAAACACATAGAACAAACATGAGGAACAAACCTTGACTGTTGTTCATTGCAACCTTGATCCGTTCCGTCAGAAGGATCAAACAAACTAAATCAAAACAAAAATCACACTCTCGAATCAAACCCGCAATCACCAATCCCATAAGAATGATCAAACCACGGGTCAACCTGTTCATGGGTTGATCTGCGTTCGTCGTTAAATCTAAGAATGTGAAAGAAGTAAATGAAATGACATGCCTTACCTTAGGGATGGATCGTTCGTTGAAGAAGATCGATTATGGCGCCGCTGCCGTTGGCGAGATCTGTCAAAGAGGCATTCATCGATCTCTGATCTAAGCTCCATTGTCGTTTTCTGTCGAGAGAATTATTCAGGTTCTCTCCAGATCCTCTAGGAAGTTCTCCAGGGTTACGAGCCTAACCCTGGGATCCTGTTCATTTAAAATGAGAAAACATATCGTTTTTTCACCATAACGTCAAAATAAAATAAATCCTTAATTTATTTTATTTCATTAAAACGTCCAAAAATTAACCTTCACAGCCGACCCACACCAGCTGATGTTAGGCCTTTCTTAGGGTAAAATCACTACTCTGAATGCAACAGTGCTCTCATATTTTTTATTTGGGCACCCGTTTAGAATTTATTCCACTTTTTTAGGAAAACTGCTTGTGCATTCTATTTAACATATATAATATATTTCAAAAATTTATTCCAGGAACAATGGGCCTCATAATTGCATGACTTCCTGGATCCTGGTCTCGAATTAATTCCATATAATATTTAAAAATACACAAAAAATCATGGACATTACATCCATAAGCATTCTGATCCATCCGTCTAGTAAACTATGGTGCTCCCTTATAGGGAAATACCCTAATGATGTGACATTTTCCCTTTATGGGACCATTTCTCGAATCCACCTTCCTGAGGTGTTTTGTTCCATCCATCACCGCTTCATCCATCACCTCACCATTATCCTGATGAGATCACTTCATCCACCTCCATCCATTTGGGATGATAACCATGCGTAAGCCCCACCATGTCAAAGTGAAGCAAGCCATGTGTAAGCCCTGATGCCATTCAGAACTATGTGGACTTTGATCCCTGTCTCCTATATAGGGTACATAGGAAGCCTCCCCGAGGTTCAATCCCACCACCTTCCACGCTACATCCATTCCACTTCAACACTTCCTCCGTATCCATCTTGATTTTACTCAGGCCGCCACATCTCGATGAGATCATGCCACCCACATCACCACTTATCTTAGCAGCACCCATACATCTAACCATGCATAAGCCCCACACAATCCATATTCATTCAACCAAGAGTGTCCCTCGTGTGAAGGGATGCTAACCATGCGCAAGCCCCTGACATGTCTTCGGGTCGCTGTCCGAGTGTATGCCCCAATTCTCTGCCTCCATCCTGAATTATGTGGGTTTTGATCCCTATCTTCTACACAGGGTACGCAGGAAGCCTCCCTGTGGTTCAATACCTGCCAATGGTAAACCTTGGTGACCCCCTCTTTGGGGCCCACCTCCCTGATCCGCCCTCAGTGGTGTCTAAATCAGCCATCACAGCCTGAAACCTTCTATTCATGAGACACACCACCTCAGGTCTGCTCTCATTGGGCGTTTTGATCCATCCATATAGTGTCTCCCTCTATGGGTTCCACCTCCTTGACCCGACCTCAGTGGTTTCCATATCAGCCTTCACGGTGTGAAGCGTTATCTTAATGAGATGCACCAACTTGGGTCCGCTCTCATTGGGCGTTCTGATCCATCCATCTATTATCCCCCTCTATGGGGTCCACCTCCCTAATTCACCCTCATTGGTGTCCAAATCAGCCTTCATGGTGTGAAACCTTCTCTTTATGAGACACACCACCTTGGGTCCACTCTCATTGGGCATTCTAATCCACCCATTCGGCAAACCATCCAGATATTCCCTCCTGAGGATGCACTTCATTGATCTGTCTCTATGGGATGTTCCAATCAACTTCATACCATCTCCGCAAGATGTTAAACTCACGACATACCCCATGTCAAACATGGGAAGCTGAAGAAAACCTTGGAGACATGCCTCTGACATAAGATACCCCGCGATTGGCATGGGATGCCTTGGGTTTCCACGCCCTTGAGAAGACCTCTTATGAGGAATAATACAACTGCTCCAATGTCCCAGTATCCAGAGATTCCCTTACATTCCTGATGTTACCATCTACTCTGACTGAAGGTTGCTGCCTTGTCAAGACCCTTTGGAATGTACTGGAAAAAGCAACATAATTAATCAGTGTCCACAAAGAGATGACATCGGGAACGAGGTTCACAAACAATGACTCAAATCTATAAGGGAGACCCGAACTAGGCAAAAAATTCCAAGGAGGAATCCATGGAAGGAGTGACCAATATCTCATTATCTCATTTCAATCAAGGAGAAGACATATCTGAAGAAGTGATGAATGCTACCCGCCTTTGGAAAGCAGGAACACGTGGCCACAAGAACGCGTTTCCACGATGATGTGCACGTCGGCCGCATAAAGCATCAGAAATAGTTACTCAGGAAGGAACTATTTTAATACATAAAATATTTCTCTTTCTTAAGAATTATTCTTAAGCTACAAATCTTAGGAGTTGTTTACTTTAAGCCTCTCATTTCAAGGATTAATTTCAAAGTTTAGTTTGATGATGATGATGTATTTATCTACAATAGAAATTTTTATTAGATGCATATAATGTTTTTATATCTTTTCATTGAGGAAATTTAATGATAGTGCTCCCCTAAAAATGACAACCATGTACATCATATCCTTGTAGTGAGATATGATTCATATTTCACTAAGAAACAATCCCACTTTGGCGTGAAACTCCTTACATTAGTTATTTAGGTATGGATTCATCCTAATCACAACATTTCTGACTCTTAGATAGTTTAGTGAATAACCCTTTATCCAAATCTATCATATGAAAACAATCAACTATATTCCTCTGGTATCCTAACCCCTAGGGCTTCCGAGCTAAGTGTAACCCAAACAAAATGCCAAAAATAGGATAAAAAAGGATAATCTAGGGGAACCCAACTTTAGCATGAAACTACTCAAGGATGTTCTAGTGTTACCTATCAATTTATTTCCTTACACAAGATAATATAGGGGAATTGATTGCATTGTCAAGCGCATCAAATTAGATGTTTATTTTTAACTAGAATTTCTGTAGTATAACAGCAACCCTAGGTCGTCTCTCGACGGAGCCTTATATCATTAATTTAAAAAGAAGGTTTTGATTTTGAGAATAAAAGGGTAATGAGGTTTTAAAAAACTTGGGTCTTTTTGATTTAAAAATAAAAATTGAAACTATACTACTAAGTGAGAGAAACAAGATGGAGAAATCGTGATCAACCCGGGTAAGTGTCCCTTGATGCTCAATCCATCCTCATTCTCAAGGGAATGTGAAGGATCATTGATTACTTGATTTATGCACACTGAAACTAGTATGACATGTGAGTTCTTACTAGGTTACCACCTAGTATTTGATCGATCAATGATATTGACTATCAGTGACCGCTCAAAATCAACAAACTTGAATCGATGTAAAAACAGAACTCAATCAAGGCATCACATCAACAACGTGATGAGATGACCAGATTTGTGTCAATGACAAAATATTCCACAAGAAAATAACATACATATTCATGGGTTCAAGCTCCTAGAATTTATCAACCGACATAATCCATTCGCACACTCATGAAAGGGAAGAGGTGAGAAAAGAGGCAACCACACTCAAATCATCACAAGATCCGGGTTATACATGAAAGCATGAGGATTCTTGTTCCTTTGATTTTTATTTGATCATACTAGAATAAAAAAAAATTAATAAGGTAGAAATGAATAAAAATTGACAAAAAACCTATAAATTCAATTACCTTATGAATATTACAAGCGCGAAGCTCGGGATTACAATAAAAGACACCCCCCAAATTGATCACTAAGAGGTTTAGAAGTACATGAGGGAGAAAGAGAACTAAAATTTGTGAATAGAGCTCTTAAGTTCGACTCACCCTTGCCCTTGGTCATATAACATGATAGAATGAGGGTGAGAGGTGATTTTATGGACAAATACATCACACTTTCCACAAAATAAGTCAAGTTCCTAAGGGACTAGGTGACTATTCATGGTAGATTTATTTATTATTATTTATCCAGATGGTTGACTGACCAAAACGCGTGAGAATGAATTCAAATTCGGTGGAGAGATGGGCCTTAGAGTTGGATATCCAATGAAGGTGGAATTGGACCAATTGAAGTTCTAGGTCCTGAGTTATGGACCAAATATAGAAGGGTGGTCCAATCTGGCCTGCCCAGAATTTCTTCACAATATGGACCTATTTTGGACCTCCAAATGGACGAATTAGGCTCCATGGTCTTCTTGTGAAATGTATCACACACAGTTTTTCACATGTACACCAATTTTAAACTCAATTGGATGAACAAATTATCCACATTTCATATTTATGTTCACATGCATGCTTGGGCTCTCACACAATTTGACCCATTTTTCTTGAATTCCATCACATGCTCTCCAAATTACCTCCTCCTACAATGTAAACACTGAAACAAATAAAATTTCCCTATTAAAAAGTGATAAACATTAATTAATTGAATCAAATATGAAGTGAAATTTATTATTATATTTGAAATATTCATTACAAAACCAGTTTAAAACAATGGTGTAAGGGTGGAAATGAATAGTGAATCGCTATGCGATCACACCCCCACACCTAAACATTTGCACTCCAAAGAAAAGTCACATATCCAAAAAAAATTATGCATGTATATATTCCCAACATCATGAAGTTTTAACATTCGAGGAAATTTTAATTCATTAAAGTAATGCGATCAAAGCACAAACCACACCAAGGAGTTATTCCTAGTAAAATGGAAAAAATGTCTCATAAATTATATCACAATGAAATTCAAAGAGATTCATGATACCAAATTGAGCAAGGAATTCAAAAGTAAACCATTCCACTAACTCTCTATGTGTGTGCGTGAAAACCATTCCATGCTATTATTTCCACTCTATATCTAGTAAATATAGGTTATTTTAACATTTTTCAGCTTAAATGATTTTGTCCACCGAACCTACCCTACATCCTTTGCAATCATATTTCAAGACCCACTCACTCAAGCATTCTTGGAAGTCAAACATTAAGCTACCAACTTAGATGTCCCCATATGTTGCACATTTCATCACTCCCCTCACTTATTATTATTTTTGTTATTTTTGTTATTTTTTCATAAGTTGAATTTGGAACAAATATCACACTCATATCTCAACCCTTGTTTGATCTCCTCACGTCACTAATTATAATAGTTATAACAAGATCAAAGGTTGAGGAGTGGTTTTTGAACTGCCCAAAACACAACCCATTTTTTAAGGGCGTACAACAATTGAATATCAGGTACACATGCATAGGTCAATCCAGTACAATAATGAAATTGATCGAATAAGGAAAGAACGTATGAAAATATCATTTTAAGTTAAAAAATATTAACCTAACATATATTTACCTTATATTATGTAATAAATATTCACACTTTTTGGTTTGGTGAAAAAATGTGTGGAGATATTAGTGACACGATTTTCCCAAAAACTACTCATAAAGGGGTATCAATCACCTCAATTTTTTCACAAAGATATAACCATTTATATCATTGCCAGAAAAACAATTTACTAAAAATAACTCCCCAACGTTAAATTCATACAAATATTCATTCCATAATAGAGACAGGTTTTCATCAAATGTTAAAACAACATGGATTCAAAAATTTCAACATGCATTTTTAGTAAGTTCCATGATTTGGTGACCATAAGTGGGGGGGGGGGGTAAAATACCATAAATAAGGAAAAAAAGAGAAGAAATAAAATGAAAATTCAAATGAACTCAATAAGATGGGGAAAAGTGAAAATACCATAAAGAAGGTGAAAAAGAGAAGAAAGAAGAAATATGATGAAAATCCTAATGAACCCAGGAATGTATCCACCCCCACACCTAGAATGTGTAGTGTCCTCACTGTAATAATTGAGAATGTGAGAAGGAAGGATAAAACTTAATGTGTTTCACCGGTATGTTGCTTCTAGAAGGTGGATTTCCTCCATTGGATTCATTGTAAAATCCTCATAGAAGTGTTTAAGTTGCTGCCTATTGACGGTAATACTTTATCCACCCTGCTCATGAAAAGTTTATATTGTACCAAAAGGGTAAAATTAGTAATAGTATAAGGACTAAGCCTTTGGGAATGAAGCTTACCTAGGTGGAGATTTAGCCTGTAATTGTATATGAGGACCTTCTCACCAATATGGAACTTCTACTGATGAATCATGCTATCATGAATAGCCTTTGTATTCTATTTATAGATCTGAGAGTTCTCATATGCATCACGTCTAATTTCTTTCAACTCTTGAATATGCAGCTTCCTATGATCACCTACATCTAAAAGATTCATATTACATTGTTTAACAACCCAATATGCACAATTTTCTACCTCCATCGGGAGGTGAAATCCATTTTCAAAAACAATTCTATATGGTGACATTCCGATTGGAGTTTTAAAAGATGTATGGTATTCCCAAAGTGCATCATCTAAGTGAAAAATCCAATCTTTCATGTTGGGTTGTACCATTTTTTCCAAGATTCTCTTAACTTCCCAATTTGAGATTTCTTCTTTTCCATTAGTTTGGGGGTGATATACAGTGGATAATTTATGATCAACTCCATACTTACGAAGAAATTTTTTCATGTTGCGATTGCAAAAATGTGAACCATGATCACTAATGATGAATCTTGACAAACCAAACCTACTAAAAACCTAGGAGCTTACAAAATCAACAACAAATTGAGAGTCATCAGTCCTAGTAGGATTTTCTTCCACCTATTTAGACACTTAGTCCACAACCAATAATATGTATACAAATCCAAATGAATTTGGAAAAGGCCCCACAAAGTCAATGCCCCATGCATAAAAAATTTCATAGAAAAACATGGCCTATTGGGGAATTTCATTCCCCTTGGAGATATTCCCTATGAATTGACAATGACTACATGACTTGAAAAATCTATGGGCATACCTATACAATGTTGGCCAATAAAGTCCTGAGTCAAAGACCTTTCAAGCTGTACGTTGAGAGAAAAAGTGTCCCCCGCAATCCAAAGTGTGGAATAAGGTAAAAAAAGAGGTGAAATCATGGTCAGGGACACATCGACGAACTACTTGGTCACCATAAATTCTCCATAAATATGGGTCATCCCAAATGTACCACCAAGAATCATGTTTAAGTCTATGGGATCGAGAAGTGCTAAAATCAGTGGGGACCCTAGATGTTGCTAGAAAATTCACAATGTCTGCTTACCAGGGGGTATGGTCCACAACATCACAATGGTTCTCATAAGAAAATAATTCTTTAATGGAAATGGACGATTCCAC
Organism: Viscum album; assembly: GCA_963277665.1. Taxonomy (NCBI): domain Eukaryota; kingdom Viridiplantae; phylum Streptophyta; class Magnoliopsida; order Santalales; family Viscaceae; genus Viscum; species Viscum album. The sequence continues at coordinate 808,165,421 of OY728122.1, read as the reverse complement.
ATGGTGGTCCAGTGGTGGAGAAATCCTACTAATGTGGTCAGCTACAACATTTTCCACTCCCCTCTTATCTCTAATCTCAATGTCAAACTCTTGGAGGAGGATCATCTACTATATGAGGTGGGGCTTAGCTTTAGGTTTCTTTAAGAGAAAACGAAGGGCATCATGATCAGAAAAGACAATGAATTTTGACCCAAAAAGATATGAACAAAAATTTTCCAAGGCAAACACAATAGAAATGACTTCTTTTTCAGTGGTTGTGTAGTTTACCTAGGCAGGGTGAAGGGTACGTGAGGCATACACAATGACATGAGGAACCTTCTCAACCCTTTATGATAAAAATGCCCCAACTTAAAAGTTAGAGGTATCACACATAAGTTTGAAGGGGAGATCCCACCTTGGTGGTTGGATGATGAGAGGTGATGTGAGAATCATTTTTAGTGAATTGAATGCATCCTCACAATTTTTATCAAACAAAAACTCAAAATCTTTTTGTAATAATCGGTACAATGGAAGTGTGATCTTACTAAAGTCTTTAATGAATCGACGGTAAGACCCCGCATGACCCAAGAAGGATCGTACTTTACGAACATATTTTGGATATGAAAGAGTTGCAATTAATTCAATTTTTGATTTATCCACTTGAATTCCCTCATTTAAAATAAAACGTCCAAGAACTATCCCTCTCTCAACCATGAAATGACATTTCTCATAATTTAATACAATATATTTTTCAATGCAGCGACGATGGAAAAAAACTAGGTGTGCCAAACAGTCGTAAAAAGATGATCCATATACTGTAAAATCATCCATAAAGACATCCATACAATTCTCATGGTACTCAGAAAAACACCCAACATACATCACTGAAAAGTACCAGAAGCATTACATAGACCAAAAGGTATTCTTCTATATGGAAATGTGCTGAATGGATAGGTAAATGTAGTCTTTTATTGATCCTCAGGTTGGTGCAATAGCTCGTATACCAAATTGTTGTGCATTTTGAGCCATATTGGCTATTAAATCACGAGCAGCGGAAGGAGTTTTATCAGCAAGGGAACCATCAACTATAACATCAATCATTCCATGATCCATGGGGATAAGTCCCTCATATAAGTATTGTATTAATAGTTTTTCACTAATCTGGTGGTGGGGATAGCTTGAGAAAAGTTTTTTGAATATCTCCCAGTGTTTATAAAGAGTATCTCCTTGTGATTTACTAATGCCACAAATTTCTTTCCTAATTGATATAGTTTGGGAGGCACATAAGAACTTCTCTAAAAAGAATCTTTTTAGGTCATTACAACCCCCCAATTGCGGTAGGAAGATAGTATAGCTAGTCTTTGGCTACACCATTAAGGGAGAACGGTAATACCCTAAACTTAATTAGGTCCTCAGACACATTTTGGGGTTTCATGGTGGAGCGGACTATGTGAAACTCTTTGAGATATTTGTGAGGGTCCACACCAGGAAGACCATGAAATTTGGGAAGTAGGTGAATGAGGCCAGATCTCATCTCAAATTTGGATTCTTGCTCAGGATATTGGATGTACGCAGGCTGGTACTCCACATCCGGGGTGGTCAGTTTTTTTAAAGTTCGGTTATTTGAAACCATGATTTCTGGGTTTTGATTTGGTTTAATTTTTGATTGGTTTAAGACCACTTGAGGTTCATAAATGGTTTCCTCTATGTTACTTTATTGTCCTACTTTGGATGGACTAATTTGTGAGTGAAGTGTCTTAAATTTTAGGGTCTATTTCAAATACTTTTTCTTTTCCTGATCGGGTCATGAAAATAAGTTATGAATTTTGTTTTTTTTATGATGGAGGATTGTTGGCGCCAAAATAATATGGCACGAAAGGAAGGAACGAAAAAGAAGGCTGGCACACTGCCTCGCGAAGCACCGCCGCGAAGCACCATCGCGAAGGACCGACGCGAAGAACCCCGATCCTCGCGGCCTCGCGAAGCTCCAGAGGCGGTAATCCTCCGCGAACGCATTTGACGTTCGCGAGCCCACCGCGAAGCTCCAGAGGTGGTAATCCTCCGCGAACGCATTTGACGTTCGCGAGCCGCCGCGAAGCTCCGGAGGCGGTAATTCTCTGCGGGCGACGTTGACGTTCGCGAGCGCGCCGCGAAGCACCGGAGGCGGCGCGCGAGTTCTGCTTCGCGGCGCCCCTTCCCTATAAATACTGGACTCCCCCTGAGTCCCGAGGACGGACAATCCGAACTTTCAGCTTCTCCTCTCCCGAATCGCGAAGCACTCTTTGCCCTGGGAATCATGAGCTCTGCGAGGTACTTCTACTTCGCGAGACGCCTCTGCCTTGTCTCGTTTTGAGCCCCTCTTTCGAGAGGGATGCCCTTTGCGAAGCTCAAGGGAATTCGCGAAGGAAGGGGATTCCTAAGGGAACCCGGGCAGCCGCGGAGCGTTTATGCTTCACAAAACACCCAACCCATGCTAGTGATCCCTATGCTAAGGAAGGATCGCTACACATCACGAAGCACACTGCTTCGTAGGACCCTTCTTCGCGAGTCACCTCTTCCTCACGAGGCAGTGCTCCGCGAACACTGTTCCACTTCGCGAAGAACTTTCCCCTCACACCTATGCCCCATGCTAAGGCCAAGGCACTCCACTTCATGAAGCACACTCCTTTGCTTAGCAATTCCTCTTCCCGTGCGACCCTCCAGGTTTGCACGATGTGATTTCAAAGTCCCATGGACAATACCACCCGTAGCGTTGCTTCGCCTAATGCTTCTTCGCATAGGCACGCTAACGGCTATTGCTTCTTCGCATAGCCACGCTAACGTGGACCCCTTGATGATTCGTTCCACAACCCCCCTTAACCATGGCCTTACTGGTACCTTCCCTTCCCCAAGGACCATAGGGTACCGGTTATGTAATTCCTAGGGGTGTGGAGTGAACCCACCTCGTCCGAGCTGCAGGACGTTAAACTGCCAAGCACCACGTCCTCAACACATGACGTTAAACTGTGATCCGACCTCGTCTCCCTCACGAAGGGTCCCCCCAGGTCGAACATTTTTTACACCACTCGTCTCCACGGGAATGGAATCACCCATCCACAAGGGATGACATCCTCCTTATTGGAGTGGCGTATGTTCATGGGAGAAGGGAGACCCTAGTTCACCAACGGATGGCTGCACCTCTGCATCTCCGTACTTCCCCACTACCAAGGTTGGTGGAGGGCGTGATAGGGAACGAGGCACCTCCCATTGTTGGAACAAGGTCCATCTTTCCCGCGCTTTGTCGCACCATGGGCCTCCATCCTGGAGTAAGTCCCAACACCATGGGCCGCCTAACGCGTAAGCCCCTCTTCGCTTCTCACAGACGCATCTTTCGCGACGTGATCATCAGGTCCTTACAACCTCTTGTTTCTCACACCGAGCATGACTCACGTGGGGTTAGAGTGAGCACCGACCCTGACCCCCAACCCTCTAGCGAACTACGAGAACTTTGATCCATGTCAAGGCATGGTACGTAGGAAGCCTCCATGAGGTTCAAGCCCACCCGTCATTTATTCACGTCGGGTCTCATTCCCGTCCAGCATGACGTTAAATTGCACTCCGGTCCAATGGCAAGCCATTGCGACCCATCCCATTTGAACTACGAGGACTTTGATCCATGTCAAGGCATGGTACGTAGGAAGCCTCCACGAGGTTCAAGCCACATTGCTCGGTCGTTCATTCACGTCGAGTTTCTCCCTCGTCCAGCATGACGTTAAACTGTATGTCTCCGTCCCGCAAGACGTTAAACTGCACGCCCCATCCTGTATGACGTTAAACTGCATGCCCTCGTCCAACATGACGTTAAACTGCATGCCTTCTTTTGTCCCGCATGACATTAAACTGCACACCCATTCCCACCTGAACTACGAGGTCTTTGATCCATGTCAAGGCATGGTACGTAGGAAGCCTTCCAAATGTTCAAGCCCACCACCCATTGGACCAAGGCCCACTTTCACGTCGGTTCGCCGACAAAACCCAACCCGAACTACGAGGTCTTTGATCCATGTCAAGGCATGGTACGTAGGAAACCTTCCAAAGGTTCAAGCCCACCACCCATTGGACCAAGGTCCACTTTCACGTCGATTCTCCGACAAAACCCAACCCGAACTATGAGGTCTTTGATCCATGTCAAGACATGGTACGTAGGAAGCCTTCCAGAGGTTCAAGCCCACAACTCATTGGACCAAGGTCCACTTTCACGTCGGTCCGCCAACAAAGCCCCATATGAACTATGTGGTCTTTGATCCATGTCAAGGCGTGTTACGTAGGAAGCCTCCACGAGGTTCAAGCCCACCCATCATCCGATTCACGTCGTGTTCTACCCACGTCCAGCACGACGTTAAACTGCAATTCCAGTCCGACGGCAAGCCGTTGTGACTAACCCGAACTACGAGGTCTTTGATCCATGTCAAGGCATGGTATGTAGGAAGCCTCTACGAGGTTCAAACCCACCATCCGGTCGTTCCGACCTCATTCACGTCGGTTCACCCCCGTCCCGCATGACGTTAAACTGTATTCCCCAATCCGAACTACGAGGACTTTGATCCATGTCAAGGCATGGTACGTAGGAAGCCTTTCAGAGGCTCAAGCCCACCACTCATTGGACCAAGGTCCACCCTCACGTCGGTACGCTGACGATGCCCATCGGACCAAGGTCCACCTTCACGTCGGTTTACCGGCACCATCCCGAACTACGCAGACTTTGATTCCCTACCACATGGATACGTAGGAAGCCTCTTCAAGGTTCAAGCCCAACTTCACTGTCGCCCCTGCGATGGTCCCATTTCATTCCCCCTCTACTTCATTCATCCACATACAGCCCATCCTGATCCTCTCCCGGACCGTCATATCCCGGTGAGACCATGTCGGTACGCTCTTCTTCACAGCCGCCCATGGGCTGGCCCCGGTATCGACATCCCTTCAAGGACAATCCCTCAATCCGATCTATCCTAGCTAATGCTCTGGTTGGGTTGATCTGTCTCCGCTAGACGTTAAACCCGCGGCATACCCTGTGTTAAACACGGGAAGCTGAGGAAAACCTCAGATATGTGTCTATGACATATAATTCCCCGCGCTCGATGTGGGATGCCTTGGGCTTCCACGCCCTCGAGAAGCCTTGTGACCAGGGATAATAGACAGACATGCTAGGTTCCCCAGCATCCAGACATGCTACTGATGCCTTAACGTGACTACTCCCCCGACCGAAGGTTGCTGCCCTGACTGGACCCTTTGGAATGTCCCGACAGAAGCAGTGTAATTAACCGGCGTTCATGGAAACATGGCACTGAGAAGAGTTTCAGGAACTACGTATTAAATCTATGAGGGAGACCCGGACTAGGTGACGAGTTCTGAGGAGGAATCCACAGGAGGAAGAACCGACATCCCATCATCCCGTTTCGATCAAGGAGCAGACGTCCCTGAATAAGGATCGAATGCCGCCCGCCTTTGGAAAGAGGGAATGCGGGGCAAAAAGCAGCGCACCCTCCACAGACGGATGTGCGCGCCCCGACGAAAGCGTCGGAAACAGAAATGGTGAACCCGACGTGAAATTATTCTCCTCAATATGGAGAGTAGTAGCGTTCGAGACACCAGTAGATTGACGTGTCACCGGATCCAGATATCCGGTGCCTGGTCCCGCCAAGAAAATAGAGGGCTTATCGTGAAACTCACCGGAGGTCGGGGCAGTAGAACTTGGGGCACTCCGTTCTGCAGCGTGTTGGCGTGGATCCTTCTTACAGACGTGGAGAATGGAAGGACGCTGGGGCACTGGCTGTCAATCCTTTTCCTCTCAGTACTGATGAGTTGATCCCTTCGTTTCTCAGGAACCCGGTTACTGTTACAGAGGCGCGATCTCCATCCGCTCCTCGCCCACGCAGGGGCAGGGGCAACACTGCTACGGCCACCCCACGTAGCGCCGCTACCGCCACGACGGCCGCCACATCGCGGAATACGGGGCGCCCACGTCCCCTTTCCCCATCAGGGGTCATCCCAACTCGGGATATGGCCCGCCTGGACCTAGAGGCCTCCAGGCCCCGCCGTCAACGCCGCCCTAACAGGCCGCACAGGGAGCCCCTGCTCCCCACCCCAACATTCAACCGTTTCGGGAGCCTATCTCCGGAATGTCTTGACGACTCCTCGCCTTACGCTGAAGTGGCGGGAGCCGTCCGGCTCAGCCTGCTCAGGGTCCCGACCCAAGGGCTCCAGGCGAGAGCTCCCGCCCGGCCACGTCAGCGCCGCCGTCCGGCCCCGTAGGAAGAGCAGGCAGGCTACGTCTCTGCACCACCTGCACCAGCTCGCCTGACCCGACGTCAGCGCCGGGCCCGGGCTGAGGACGCTCGCCCAGGCGTGTCAACGTCGACAGCTACAGTGGCCCGAGCCACCGCCGACGTGCATCGTGAAGCCCCTGCATACACTGAGCGGGGGCAATCCTTCACCCCACCAGGATCGAGACCCCAACCGCCCCACGGGAAGGCTGGGTTGACTCTCCGGGTTGTAGGCCCAAGTGGTGATCGCCACAAACTAACCCGCGGTAATGTCACCCCGTACGGAGGTCCTCCCCGTACCACTAATCCACAGAGCGTGGGCCTTCCCCGCTCTGAAGTTCATCATGGAGGCATGCCTCGTGCTACCCCCATCCCGAAGGAAGACCTGCCCCGCGGCAATGACGCTCAGCGCGGAAACCTTTCTCGCGCCCATTATACAGGGCATGGAGTCCATCCTCCTGCCCCCGACCGCCAACCTGAAGGCACCGTCCATCCGGTCCTTCTCCAACGTGGGGGCCCTCCCTACATCCTCTTTGCAACCGACGAAGGTCCTCCTCGCCCCAGCAACTCGAGGAGTGAAGGTCAGCCTCGCTCCACTCACATCGACCATGGAGGTCCTCCCCATGCTCCTTCCGGTTCCAACAGAGGCTCCTCCTATATGGGTGATGTTCATGGAGGTCCTCCCCATGTACCCTTCGACATTTGCCCCGGTGCCCCTCGCACCCCGGCTATCTCGAGTGGGGGCCCTCTCCGCCACGGCGCCAGCACCGCCCCGAGGCTGCCTGATAGGGGTCAACCCTGTCCCGAAGAGCCACCCCGGGGAAGGAGAGCGGGTCGTCGCCGCCACACGAAGAACCCTGGGAAGGCCCAGGTGGAGATCAAACCTGCCCGCTTCTCCGACTCGGAAGCGGAATGCGATTCAGCGATGGGACCTTCTCCTCGCTCTTCCGTATCAAGGACTGGGGTAGGAACCAGATGCGTTAGCCTCATTCTCCCAGAATTTGAGGTCCACTAGATTCCCATCTCCCTTCGCAGGTACATCCAAGAGGAAGAAATCTTGGGAATTCCGCAGGTCTCGACCGCGCAATCACCGCCTTTGTCACCAGAAGCGCCCTCTACCTCTACCAGAGATCACATAGAGTTATTTTGGGGGCCAACGACGGTAGAGCGACGACACGACCAGTTTCCGGTAGCCACGGCTCCTATTCCGGAAGCTGTGGCTATCAGCCCGTCGTATCGTGACATTGTGGCCAGGTCACCTCACTCTTCGGAGGATGGCCCGGAATTCAGCGGCCAGTCAACTCGTTTTCCGTATTCTCCACCGCCGAGCTTACTATCCCAGAGGTCCGCCTCGGTACCGCTACCGGTCCCTCAGCCGCCCCCGGTTGACGAGTGGGGAAACATAGGGCCAGACCCTGAGTCCGATCCCAGGACCTTCTGGAGTATCCTCGCAGCGGATTACTTCCCGGAAAAGTTCTGGCCAACGGCGGCGCTGAATTTTCACGTACCAGAGTCTCTTACCCCTGAAGAAGTGGGGTGATTTTGTCGAACCCTATGGGCGACACACTTCCGCCTTCATTACGAACGGGTGGTGTACCCCATAAGTCGAGAGCACTTCGAAGAAATTGGCGAGCAGTGCCGCCTGGTCGATGCGGCCACACTCCTTGTGGCCCAGCACCCTGAGTCGCCAGGCCGCCAGAGTGCCCTTCAACGAAAATGCGTTCAGAGTTTTAAAGCACTCCGCAAAATCATCAGGGAAGCCACCCCCATGTGCAAGTCCGTGGTTGGGGACACTATGCCGCTCTCCTCTTCGACCCTATCCGACGGTAGCCCGATTCGCTATGAAACATCGAGTACATGCCCTCGAGAGGGTTCGCGGCCCACATGGCTGACGTTGTGGACAAGGAAGATGAGCTTGAATTCCTTGATGGAGACTTACCCCCCGAGGGCGTACCGCCACTGCTGGACCCATCAGGGAGGGTTACCCGTCAGCAGAGGAACCTGCTAGGCCTCCCCGTACCCACTGAGTCGCTGGTAATCGGTCGAAACACCGGCAAGGGTAAGGAGCACGTCGGAACAGTCAAGCACTCCGACCCGTCCGCCTCTGTGCAGAAAACGGATGAAGATCCCGAGAAGGCCACGTTACGCCAGCTGCTTGCTGAGCAGAAGAGGCTGGTTGACGAACTCTTGGCTGAGCACGCCGCAGAGCGGCGACCCGACTATGGTAATCCCAGGCCGGGGTAGCAGGGGCAGGAACAATTCCCCCCCGGTGAGATGCCTCCGGGCAACCCTGATCATGCTACTGCCGCAGACAGGGAAGAAGCCGGAACGTATGGCAAGAGGGCGCGATACGTCTCGCCAAATCCCCCCGAGCGACGGGGCAATCTGAAGAATCCAGTCCGGGTTCCCCCAGTCGCCCCGTGGGCCGTCCAGCCAGTTGATCCACGAGCGGCTGAAGCCATCTACCGTGTTGAAGAACCTGGCAATGCACTTGTGGTTAAGGATCCCCGTCAAGACAGGGACCCCCACCCGGATGATCTTATCGCGGCGCTCATATCCCACCTCGAAGCGTTGGAAACGCGGCAGGTGGCGGTCCCACCGAATGGCAAGCCTTATCCCGTGTGGGTGGATGATATGCCCGCACCTCCAGGTTTTGGGAACCCCACTTTCTCACCTTTTAACGGGACAGGGGACCCGCCGCAGCACTTGGCTCATTTTTCTTCCAGGTGTGGCCCCATGCTGGGGACCCCGGCTTAGCAAGAAGCCGCCAAGATCCGATGTTTCGTACAGACATTGGAAGGTCCGACATTCGTCTGGTACAACCAGCTCCCTATCGGATCGGTGACCGGTTGGGAGGATCTTCGCCGACAGTTCTTATACCAGTTCAGCTCTACCACGCGGAAGACCAGCATTGCAGACCTCTTCAAGTGCAAGCAAAGGCCTGATGAGCGGGTTACAGATTTCATCGCCCGGTGGAAGGGACTTATGTATTCCCTCGATATGCCACTGACTCAGGAGCAACTATTGACGATGTGTGTAGGGAACATCAAGACAGATCTGGTACCCTCCCTGATTACCCAGAACTACCCTGGAGGGTTCAGAGATTTCTCGGATAAGGCTCAGCGCCTTGAGGAAGCCCTGCAACAGGCCAGTCAGGCACGTTTGTTGCCCCCTATGATCCCGGCCAGGAGGACCGCCAGGGCTGAACCCGCCGCGGTGGCCCAAATAGAAGCCCCGAGGCAGCTGGAGTTACTGCCGGCGGCACCGCCCCCGCAACCCCGCAGAGGTCCTCCACCTCAGGCACAGGCTCCTGCCCAGCAGCGACCGCCTCAGAACCGACAGGTTCCCCCACGCAATGCGCCACCGCCACCTAGGCGTGACAATCAGGCGCCGCCTCCTCGGCAGACCCCTCCGGCCCCTCATCAGGGCCAGGCCCCCAGGCCCCCCTATCCGGAAAGAAGGTACCAGACTTATTTGTTCAACGAAAATCAGGTCCCTGGCTACTTCCGAAGTGCTCTAGAGCAAGGGATTGTGCGTCTGCCTGAGTGCAGAAGGCCGACAAAGGCGAATGTCACCGATCACCCCCACTACTACCCTTATCACCGGATCCTGGGGCACACCCTCAAGCAATGCTATGTGTTTAAAGACTGGCTTCAAGACCAGGTCAACAACAACATAGTCAAGTTGGGCCCAGCACCAGCGCAAGTGGCAGGTGTCTTTGCAGGATCAGAGATCGACAGTGACAGTGAAGGCGAGTGGCAGCAGGTCCCCAGCCGCGGATCCCAGAAATACGACGACTAGATGGCTCGAAAAACCATCATCCGTGCCCATGGTATCATCCGGGCACGCCTGAAGAAGTCAGAACCTTCAGAAGAAGTATCCGGTGCCTCCGCATCGTCTTCACAGTCGGCCTCTTCCCAAAAGGGCAAGCAACGACGACGTAAGAAGAAGCAACGCGCACCGCCGGTGCCGTCGTCATCCCGCACTCTCGGCGACTTTATGCCCCCTGAAATGGGGATTCCTCCCAGAATCCGCCCAGCGGTGGATGACTCCTTGAGCGACAACCAGGGGTACGCTTCGGTTAACACCGTGGAGCTGGTAAAGCCCTATATGACCCCCGACGAGGGGGAACGCCAGACAGACCTCCCTAATGTTTCCAGCCGAGGTCAACGTCAGCGGAATCGCAACCGCGCCGGTCATTGAGGTACGTCAGCAGGCACTTTTGGCCAAGCCGTGCACGCTACTGAGACCAGGCAGCAGGCTCAACGCAGATCTCAGCACGCGCAACCCCATCTAACGCCCTCGGCTCTACCTCCACCGTCGTTCGTGCTACTGGATCGGGGGGAGCTGCCTCGTTCGTATCACAGTCAGTCTTGCCCGGCTACAGGCCGACCTCCGCTGTCCGATCCTAGTCCGGCGACTAGTCTACAGGCTTCTACTAGTAGGCAGCAAGATGTACCCAGTACTAGTCGATCGCCGGTTCAACCAGCAGGACCCGCTATGCCTCCAAATGCCGAACGACCTCCTGTAAGCAGAGGTTCACGTTTGGAACGAAAGTATGATGTCCTGGAGCACCTGGCCGGCATTCCGGCGAGGCTTTCTATCCTTGAGACCCTTCGCCTGTCATCTGAAATGCGCGAGGCACTTGCCGAGGCCCTAAGGAGCCCCCTCCAGTTTGAGACGGAGGTAGCAGCTGCAGAAGCCTCCCATACCGAGACGATTGAAAATGCCGAATGTCAGGCGGTTATCTCGTTCTCCGGTGAAGATGAGGACCCTCCTATATAGGGGCACATTCGCCCGCTGTACATCACTGGCCACTTCAATGGTGTGGAAGTCCACCGCTGCCTCGTTGACACAGGTTCCGGAATCAATCTAATTCCGACCCGGACGTTGCAAAAACTGGGTCTTCCTGAAGGTGATTTAACTCCCTCTGACCTCAGAATCCAGAGGTACGACAGGACAGAGCAAACCCCAGTCAGCAAGATCCGCCTGAAGACTCAGTTCGGTGGCTTAATTGCCAGCACCGAGTTCATGGCTGTCTCTCAGGACACCGCCTACAACGCATTGATGGGTAGGCCATGGCTCCATCTTCATGCAGCGGTCCCTTCGTCGTATCACCAGTGCCTCAAGTACTCGCTCAACGGTCGAGTAGGCGTGCTCCAAGGAGACGCGTCCCCTTTCGCTTCTTGTGAGGCCCGCTATCTGGATGCGGGTTATTACAAAAGTATGGACAAGAAAATCCTAGTAAGCGAGGATGAACCCGCCCCGGTCACAAGTGATCCCTGGGCAAGCATGGATGACGCCTACATTCTCCCGATCCACCGGTTGGAGGCCACAACCCCCGACATGGGACAATGTTTTGTTGTTTCAGGTACGCAAGGAAGGCATGTTCCCGTGTCCAAGCGACGATGGAAAATCACCTCGTACTCCTACATCAACCAGGCTCAAGTCATCCCGGAACCTCCTACCCCTGTACGGTACCAGGATGTCAAGCTTATGACAACGACAGTGCTCCATATGTGTCTCTTCCGCCGGGCTGGAATCAACCGACTCAGGCCGACACGTCACCACTGCTTTGATATTATCAAACGAGGCCCCTTAGGCCGAAGGCCAGATGGGATAGGGTCGACCACCTTCATTGCTATGGTCTCAATGGCGAGTGAGTCTCCCAATGTGATGACCGCTGCTGCCCAGGCCGGCACCAGCTGCCCCTCGGGTTTTGATAGCCCAGAAGTATCTTCCATCACGGGAAGTCCCCCCATGGGTGGGGAGGAAGACGTGGAGGATGCCCCCCGCCTTTGAAGAAGGCGTCTCTACCACGGTTGATGAACTAGTACAGGTGAACCTTGGTAGCGAGGCAGATCCGAAACCCACATTGATCAGTGCAGCCATGTCCCCTGAGGAGCGGCAGCAGTACGTAGACTTCCTCAAACAGCACCGTGATGTGTTTGCTTGGAGTTACAACGAGATGCCAGGGCTAGATCCCCAGGTAGCCGTTCACCGTTTGGGCCTCCCGGAAAAACATCATGGGTTTAAGCAGCCTCCCAGGAAGATGCACCCTTCTCATGGTGCTATGGTTGAGGCCGAAGTTGACAAGCTAATCAAAGCCAACTTCGTCAAGGAGGTACAGTACCCCAAGTGGCTTGCCAACATTGTGCCAGTCAGGAAGAAGAATGGGCAGATCAGAGTCTGCATCGACTTCCGCTATCTTAATCGCCACTGCCCAAAGGATGACTTCCCACTCCCGGTGACAGAGTTGTTGATTGACGCCACGGCCGGGTTCCAAGCCCTCTCTTTCATGGATGGGTATTCCGAGTATAACCAGATCCGGATGGCCCCCGAAGACGAGGAGTCCACTACCTTCAGAGCTCCCCAAGGTACCTTCTGCTACCAGGTTATGCCATTCAGTTTGAAAAATGCAGGTGCCACTTATCAGAGGGCCATGCATCGCATATTCAAGCCGATTCTCGGGACATTGGTGGAATGCTACGTGGATGACCTCGTAGTCAAATCATGTCAGCGCCAAGACCATCTCAAAGACCTTGGGGAAGTGTTCGGTTTCCTCTGCTCCTGTCACCTGAAGATGAACCCGCTGAAGTGTGCCTTCGGGGTTACCTCTGGGAAGTTTCTAGGTTTTGTTGTCAGATACCGAGGTATCGAGATCGACCCAGAGAAGATCAAGGCTATCATCCAAATGACTCCCCCGAGCAACATTCGGGAGCTTCGAGGCCTTCAAGGCCACTTATCCTATATACGCCGATTCATCACGAATCTGGCCGGCAAGTGTAAGCCATTTTCTCGGCTCATGAAGAAGGGCGCCGCCTATGAATGAGATGAGGAGTGTCAGACCGCCTTCGAGGAAATCAAGCAGTATCTGCTCCAACCACCGGTCTTGATGCCACCCATCTCTGGAAAGCCACTGGTCCTTTATGTGACCTCCCTGGAGAGATCCCTCGGTGCGCTGCTCGCCCAGAAGAATAACGAGGGTACTGAGAACAATCTCTACTATCTCAGTCGCATGCTTCTCGATACGGAGGTCAGATACTCCCCTATCGAAAAGAGCTGCCTTGTGCTCGTCTTCACCGTGCAGAAGTTGCGACATTGCCTGCAACACCATGAGGTGCAATTGGTCTCCCGGGTAGACCCACTGAAGTACATCCTGAACCGCCCTATGCTGACTGGCCGACTAGCACGGTGGGCAGTGATTCTCCAGCAGTTCGATATCAGGTTTGTACCTCAGAAAGCCATTAAGGGACAGGCGTTGGCAGACTTTTTAGCTGCCCATCCAACCTCTGCGGATCAATCCCTGGACCTGGATTTCCCTGATGAGACGATCCTCTCAGTCGATCGTGCTGTCCCGTGTTGGCAAATGCATTTTGACGGCGCCTCCCGGAGCCCCACCGGTAGGAGGCTCAATGATCCCAAGCTCAACAGAGTGGGCCTGGGTATTGTCTTCATTACCCCGGCGCAAGCCGTCCTGCCATACTCATTCCTGTTGTCAGAAGGCTGTACGAACAACGAGGCAGAGTACCAAGCTCTCATCACCGGCCTCGAGTTGGCCCTTGAGATCCATGTTCCCCATCTACATGTGAAGGGAGATTCCGAGCTGGTAATTAAGAAGGTTAATGGCGACTACGTCGTCAGGAAGCCGGAGCTCGCACCGTTGTTGGAGTACACCCTCCGCCTAATGGCCCAGTTCTCTTCTCGACCAGAGGTTACCCATGTCCCACGGTCGCAGAACGGCCAAGCAGACGCCCTGGATGGCTTAGCCGCGTCGCTCGCAGAACCCGAGCAAGATGATTTGATCATACATGTGGCCCACCGGAGAGTCATTGCCCCCACCACCCAAGAGGATAATGATGGCCTGCGGGTAAGTCATCTCACCGCTGAACCCTCCACGTCAGGGGCCCCGGGTTCGTTAGACGTAGTGGTTGAAGCCACTCCCGACTAGAGAGAACCTTTTGTCAAGTATCTCCAAAATGGTCAGCTCCCGAACGACCGGGCTGAGCGCGAGCGAATCCGACGCCGCGCGCTGCAATTTACCCTCCAGAGTGGCCCCAGTCTTGAACAAATCCTTTATAAGCGGAGTTTCGATGGTGTCCTCCTCCGTTGCCTCCAAGGAGGGGAGATACCTCAAGTTATGCAAGAGGTTCACGCCGGTTCCTGTGGCGCCCATCAAGCTGGGACGAAGCTGTCCCATCAAATCCGGAGATTGGGGTACTTTTGGCCCTCTATGATCCATGATTGTATTGGATATGCCAAGAGATGCCACGCGTGCCAAGTGCACGCCAACTTCTTGCATTGGCCGCTGAAGCCCCTCCACCCCACCAAGTACTCTTGGCCATTTGCGGTATGGGGACTTGATGTAGTGGGACCGTATCCGCCGGCAACAGCCTGCCAATGTAGGTTCATCCTGACTGCTACAGATTTCTTCTCCAAGTGGGCAGAAGAAGTTCCGCTCAAAGCGGTCAAGGCCCGTTCCATCGTTGACTTTGTGAGCTCCAACATTATCCACCGGTTTGGGGTACCTCACACCGTCCTCACCGACCAACTTCCGAGCAGCTGAATTGAAGAAATTATACGCCAAGTATGACATCCGGTCGAACCATACCTCCCGCTACCACGCGCAGGCGAATGGACATATCGAGGCGTTCAACAAGACCCTCTCTAACATTATGCAGAAGATGGTTGGTCAGAACAAGAAAAGTTGGCCGAACAAGCTCCCCAACGCCCTCTGGGCTTACCGGACGACGACTCGCAACTCTACCTAGGTGACCCCATATTCCCTGGTGTATGGAGATGAGGCCGTCCTACCCATTGAGATCCAGCTGCCGTCGTTACGCACTACAGTTTATGACCACCAGACATCAGATGAGGTAGCCGAGATCCGTCTAGCTGAATTAGAAGCACTGGATGAGAACCGGCTTCGTGCCCTGCACAATCTGGAAAGGCATCAGGACAAGATAGCGAGGGCCTTTGACAAGAAGGTTCGTCTCCGCTCTTTTCTACAGGGCGACCTGGTACTGGCCCTTCGAGCGCCAATGATTCCCAGTAGGAAACCGCCCAAATTAGAACCCAAATGGGAAGGACCTTATATCATCCATAAGGTTTACCCCAATGGAGCATACTCCTTGGTGACCACAGATGGAGAGCGTATAACCCCTCCCACCAATGCCAAATTCCTCAAACGATACTTTGCCTAGGGCAAAAAGGGTCCTGCACGACCCTAAACTGCAAGATGGTCCTGCACGACCTTAAAATGCATCTTCGTCCTGCAAGACGATAAACTGTGAAACGGTCCCACATGACCTTAAACTGCACATTATGGTCCAACATGACTCTAAACTGTAAAGTCCTGCACGACCATAAACTGCATCTCCGTCCTTACTGCAAGACGTTAAACTGCAAGTCAGTCAGGCCTTCCTGACCGAGGCTCAGCCTCAGGCCCCTTGGCCTCCTCGGGTCCCCGACCCCCATCCTTACTGCAAGACGTTAAACTACAAGCCAGTCAGGCCTTCCTGACCAAGGCTCAGCCTCAGGCCCCTTGGCCTCCTCGGGCCCCGACCCCCGTCCTTACTACAAGACGTTAAACTGCAAGCCAGTCAGGCCTTCCTGATTGAGGCTCAGCCTCAGGCCCCTTGGCCTCCTCGGGCCCCCGACCCCCATCTTCACCGCGAGACGTTAAACAGCAAGCTGGTCACGTCTCCCTGACCGCGGTCCGGCCCCAGGCCCCCTGGTTTTCCCCGATCTACCCTCTTGCGGGATTGTACGGTATGGTGTAGGACTACGTCCTCATTCACGTCGGATTACTCGTCGTACCGTACTATGTCCTCATTCACGTCGGATTACTCGTCGTACCGTACGTATCCCCAAATGAGATGCTTCTCATCATCCTGCATGACGTTAAACTGTATTTCTAGAACTACGCGTGGCTTGATTCTCATCTTCATGGGATACGTAGGAACGCTCGGACGCCTCGTCTTGAGCCCAACCCCAAGCTTTTCTCTTCCACTATTCCCCCTGGGAATAGTTTCCTTGGAGGATCTTTGTGTAGCAGGGAGTAGGCTTTCTTGGCCCCGCTCATGCAACCCCGCTCGCACAAGGATTGTAAGGGTCGCACCATGTTCCCACTCCCGTTCTTCTATCCTCCCACGTCCTTACCGCATGACGCTAAACTGCATGGCCTTTAAGAACTATGTATGACTTGATTCTCATCCTCATGAGATACGTAGGAACGTCCGAACATTTTGTCCATTGGCCCAGCCCAAAAGCCAAAATCTGCCCCTCGGGTCAAGACATGGCAGGGTGCACACTTTTTCCCCGACTCACATCGAGCAAGCCTTGACCCGGCTGCACATCCCCCCTGGAGATGTTTGCCTCTTTCGTGGATGGATACAGCTATGCTTCACCCACTCCTTGACTGGGATTCCATCATTTGTTTCACACCCAGAGGGATCCCCAAGAACGGCCTGGATACTACGCCCAAGGGCTCTCCTACCGATACGGGCCAATGCCCCCGAGGGTTTTCAAGCAACAAGCCGATACAAGTCCCGCATTGCGAATTTGGTCAGCGGTCGACGCTCATTTGTTGCTCCCATAACGGGTCACCATAGGAACGCTGTGTTTCGAACATGGTCAACAGTGTCCTGGATCTTCGGTTCCACCCCGAGATGTCCCAGACATCGAGTGTAGTGATTCATTCTGCCCCATCCCGAGGTGAAAAACTTCCCCTCAGGTGGTGCTAGCGATCGGGACCATGGCCCCGATCTCCCATAGGGGTGTATGGTGTGTTGTGAGACTATGTCCTCATTCACGTCGACTTCTTCTCCATACCGTACGCCTTCCCTTCCGAGGCCCAGCCTCAGGCCCCTTGGCCTCCTCGGGTCCCCGACCCCCGTCCTCATGTAAGACGTTAAACTGCAGACCCGTCAGGCCTTCCTGACCGATTCCTGACCTTAGGCCCCCTGGCCTTCTCGGGCCCCTTCGCCCAACTTCTTACCCGGAGTGTACGGTGTGGTGTGGGACTACGTCCTCATTCACGTCGGGATCATGTACCATGTCGTACGCCTCCCCTTACGAGGCCCAGCCTCAGGCCCCTTGGCCTCCTCGGGTCCCCGACCCTCGTCCTCATTGCAAGACGTTAAACTACAAGCTGGTCAGGCCTTCCTGACCAATGCCTAGCCATCAGGCCCCTTGGCCTTTCCGGGCCACGACCCAGGTCCTCTCTTATAGGAGTGTACAGTGTGGTGTGGGACTACGTCCTCATTCACGTCGGCTTCTTCGCCATACCGCATACCTCCCTTGTTTAGGGGTATATTACTCCCCTTCTCGTCCAGTATGACGTTAAACTACATTTAGAGAACTACGTGTGGCTTGATTCCCATCCTAATGGGATACGTAGGACCACCTGAATGTCCAAGATTCGGGTCCAGCCCCATCTCTCGGGAATCCTCATCCCATCTTGGCCCCTTGGCCTATCCTTCCTCCATGAGGGGATTATATGGTGTGGTGTGGGATTATGTCCTCATTCACGTCGGTCTCGTAATGACCACGCAATGTACCTCCCCCTACTGAGTTGTTTCGTCAATCCCTTTTCGGCGGTTCACCAATGTGCCTAAGAGCACTCTGGTTTATTACCTGGAACGCCAAGCTTTACTCGGACACGTCCGCACCCGCCTTCCAGGCTTTGTGTACCCCTGCATCAGGGCTTTCATCATCTTTCATACCCAGAGGGATCCCCAAGAACGGCCTGAATACTACGCCCAAGGGCTCTCCTACCGATACGGGCCAACACCCCCGAAGGTTTCAGACAGTGAATCGATAAAATCCCGCGTTGCGAATATGGTCAGCGGTCGATGCTCGTTTGTTGTTCCCACCTCAGGCTAATGCGATATGAATGCTGTGTTTCCACCATGGTTAACAATTTTCTTCTATCGCCACGCCAACCCATTAAGCCCAAAATGTCGGGTACATGATTCACACCCTTCATCACTTCATCATGTCCAAGTAGAGTCTCGGAACTCTTGGTACTTTTCCTCCGTGCACGTCCACGCGTTGGGGGGACAAGCTGCGTCAAAGGTGTCCTTCGGGGCTCTCCGCTGACTCCCCTTTGATGGACACCCCATGTATTGCAATAAGGATCTTCCCCCCTTGTTTCCCACACTGAGTTTATCTCACGTGGGCTTAGGGATTGGGTTGACACCTGTGCTTACTCGGGGAGTTGTCACCATCCACGACCCGAGCTCTAAGACCATAAACTAAGATTCTCATCTGGAACTACGTTCAGCTTGATTCCTATCTTGATAGGATACGTAGGAATGCCCAGACCCCTTGTCTTTGGGTCCATCTTGAGTTCAGCTAATTCGCCTCTCGGGTCCTGCCATTGGGACCCCGACCACGGGACCGCGTGGCGTAGTGTAGGACTACGTCCTCATTCACATCGGGTTTGTAATAGCTGCACCACACGCACCCCGTTCTGAGAGTTAGCCCTCCTATTCCTTATCCCGCACGACATTAAAATGCACCCTTCAGAACTACGTGTGGCTTGATTCCCATCCTCATGGGATACATAGGACCACCTAAATGTCTAGGATTCGGGTCCATCCCCACCTCTTAGTGATCTCCTGATCTCCCGGTCACCTAGGCCACTTGGTCTGTCCCTCTCCAGGAGGGGTATATGTAGGTATGATACAAGGTTTTGGGCACCATGCCCCTTTCCCTGGGAATCTGCCATCTCTCGATCACCCTCAAAGTTGAGTCCCTTGACTCCTTGCAGCTACCAACCCATGTGTTAAGAGTACTCTGGTCTAGGACCAAGAGTGTCAGATTCAACTTGATCAAGTTCATTCCACTTGTCAAGCTTCGTGTTCCCCTCTATTCGGGCTTCCGTTACCTTTCACTCCCGGAGGGACCCCCAAGAACGGCCTGGATACTACGCCCAAGGGCTCTCCTACCGTTACGGGCCAACGCCCCCAAGGTTTTTGGACAAAAAATCGATAAAATCCCGCGTTGTGAATACTGTCAGCGGTCGATGCTCATTTGTTTGTCCCCATTTTAGGCTAACGCGACAAGATGCTGTGTTGTGAACATGGTCAGTAGTAATCCTCTATCGTCACGCCAGCCCCTTCAGTCCTCGAATGTTGGTTGCATGATTCACATCATTTTCCACCCCATCATGTCCAGGTGGAATCTCAACACTTTTGGCGCTATCCCTCAGTGCACCTTTGCATGTCAGGGGGACAAAGCTGCAATATGGCGTCCTTCGGGGCTCCCATGGTCCGAGCTCTAAGACCATAAACTAAGATCCATTCAGAACTACGTGTGGCTTGATTCCCATCCTCATGGGATACGTAGAACCGCCCGGACTCCCTGTCTTCAGGTACAACCCATTTAGGGAGCCAGTCTCTCCCCCGGTTTCACCTCTTACCTCTATATAGGCCCCTCGGCCTAAGGTTTCCCTCTCCGGATGGCGTACAATTTGATGTGGGATCATTTCTCCGTCAATTGTGTTTTATAACACTGCGCACATTTCCCGCCTAGCATCGTCTCTGCTACGTCTGCGCTGCATGATGATAAAATGCATGCTTGGTCCTATCATACAACCCTAAACTGTGACATTATCGTCCTGGCCGCACAACAAAAAACGGCACTGCATTGTGGTGACCTCGTTGTAGAGGAAATCACGTTGGGTATTGGCCACGTGCCATGGCATTTGTCAACACCCGTCACAGATTGATCCTTGTGGAGACCTCACGGCCTACTATTCTAGGCCTGTCGCTTCACAAAAAAACCATTCAACTTAAAGAACAAACAAGATTTATCAAATTCCACTTCTTTTAGTGCAAGGGCCACGCCCGCACTCCCCTTTTCCCCGGCACTGGTATCTTACCGTGTCGCCATTCAGAACTACGTATGCCTTGATTCTCATCCTTATGAGATACGTAGGAGCGCCCGGGCACTTCCCCACGGGCCCAGCCTAACCTTTGTGTTCGAACCTTCGACTAGAGCATTTCCCCAGAGAATTCATGGTAAGTAGGGCTTAGGTCCTCCTTCACGTCGGGTTTTGATGCCATGCGTCCCCTGCTCCCTTTACCCATTTATGGTCTAAGGTCCATCAAGAACTACGTAAGGATTGATTCTCATCCCTATGAGATACGTAGGAGCGCCCGGGCACTTCCCCGCAGGCCCAGTCTAACTTTTCATGGTCCGAATTCTACGACCCTAAACTAAGATCTCCCTAAGGGAAAGGAATCTTCTCCCTCTATCTAATACGTTTCGCTGTCGTATTCAGATGTGTTTCGACAAAGAACCCGAAGTGTGGGTCTTTCATACGGACATTCCCTTCATCCCACGACCAAGCTTCGCGAGCTCACTATTTGGATCCTTATCCTCTTCCACATCCAAAAGGACCCTCAGACGACATGGATACTAGGCTTAAGGGCTCTCCATGAATGCTGGACCTAAGGGCCCTTCAATCGTTTCAGACCAACGTCCCTACGGATATTTGACAAACATTTGTGACATGGTCCCGTGTTTGGAACATGGTCAACGGTCGACCCTCATTTGTCTGTCCCCATTCTAGGATAACACAATAGGATACTGCGTTGCGAATACGGTCAGCAGTTACCCTCCATCGTCACGCCGCCATCATCATGATCTGAATCTCGAGCACCATGATTCACACATTTCCACTTCCCCATGTTCAAGTGGAATTCCATCATACTCAGCTCTTTCTCTTCGCGCATCTAGGAGCGCTGAATGATCGTGTTAGTGTCACTGGGCCGGTATTCACCGAGCGTCCCTCTGCCCTAACCTGCCCCTTTCTATGTCGGGAAATTCCTATCACTACTGCTTGTTTCCCACACCAAGCACGACTCACGTGGGCTTAGTAGTTTTGGCGGGATGTGTACCAACGCGGTCAGGCTGCTCCTCGTCCTGCATGACGTTAAAATGCGCTTCCATAACTACGTATGGCTTGATTCCCATCCTCATGGGGTACGTAGGAATGCCAGACCACTCTGCTTCGGGCCCAGCCCAATCCTCACTCTTGGTCCCTCGACCTGAAGAGTTTCCCCTGGGGGTATGTGGTATGATTTGGACTCCAAGTCCTCATTCACATCGGTTTCATATCTACCGCACCACACGCTTCCTTCCCTTTTAGTCCGCGTCCTATCGTATGACGTTAAACTACAGGAGTCTATGTGTCCTCAACGCATTACACTAAGCTGCGGTTCTACCCTGAACAAGTTCAGGATGCCCCAAGATCCCACTGGGAAGTGATAGACCCCCTCGCCAGAGAGGCCCTGTCTGAAAGAAGGAATGATCCATGATCAAACCGATGCGCCCATCTGGAGTACTCCCACCACGGTGGTGTAACTACCCAAGTGTTGGATTCTGTTCGGACAGACCATCACTCCATATTCCACGCTTTACGTGCCCCTTATTCGGACCCTCGTCCCCTTTCATGTCTCACGGGACCCCCCTAACGGCCTGGTCTCATGCCGCATCGGCTCACCTACCGTCCTGGGCCAACGTTCCGGAAGACGGGTCATATCTGGAAGGACCCCCTAACAGTATGGATTTTTGACCTATGGTCCGCCAACTGTCCTGAGCCAACGTCCCGAAGGATTGATCAACAACATTTGTGACATGGTCCCGTGTTTCGAACATGGTCAATGGTCGACCCTCATTTGTTGTCCCCATTACAGGCTAACACAGTAAGGGTACCGCTTCTCCTCCAAGGTTAACGATTGTCCCTTATTGTCACGCCATCCCCACAGTGTTCCAAATCTTGGGTATCGTAATTCACGCTTCCCATTTTCATCTGTCTGGACCGATTTCAGCGCCCCTGGCGTTGCCCCGTTCGTGCATGAGAGCACGTTGAAGAAACGGTAATTCGGCTACCCTGAAAGTTCCTTCCCCCATCAAGCCTCTCCCGTCTTTCAGAAATCCGGACTGGTAATCCGAATCCCGGACATCGGGCTCGACCCAGGTGGGCTTGGGGAATTGTCGCCGAACGTCCCGCAAACATTGTAGGGATGTAACAAGGCAATTCAACAGTGGAAATCGTGCGCGCTACGACATTCAAAACAAAGATAAAATTTTGAAGCACAAAAGTACCAATAAAAGGTTTTTGGGTTTGTTACAATACTCGGGGGTCGACTCCCCCCACGAACGGGTTGACCCCGTCAAAAGAGCGTTGCAGCTCTGCCACCCGTTGGCTTGTGGCATCCAAGGCTTGCTGCCGCTGACCTAGATCCCGCTCCTCCTCAGCAGCGACAGGGCGCAGTTCGTCAGTCCTGGCTTTGTCCCTCTCTACGCCAGCTCGAACGACAACCATCTCTCCAAAGGTCTGCCTCATATGCTCTTCTGCCTCTGCCAGCTGGGCCTTCAACCGCGAGACTAGCTCAGATTGTGCATCAAGAGAGGATGAAATCTTGTCTGCTCGGGTCTGCATCTGTTGAACCTCGCCTTCAGCCTCCTGGAGCTTCTTGATACTGGTCGCCTTCCTCTGCTGCCAGCCCACGCTGAGCCCACGATCATGCTCCCGGATCTTCTCAGCCATAAGATCTCAGATGAGTGCATGAGGACGTTGGGCATCCACTCCCCCAGCACACAGTTCATGCAACCGCGAGCGAAGTCTATCCATTTCGGCCAGCCATTGCGCTTGGGGAGTGTCCTTGATAAAGCGCGTGATCAGCTTCCACGACCGACAGCGGACTATGCTGTTGTCTTCCTCGTTGGAGGCCGTTTCTTCCCAGTCTGCGCGATTGGCAGGCTCGTACGCGGGGTACGCCCGCAAGAAATCCTCGGCAGGATCAACATCCAGTGTTGAATCCAGTACGACACCTGGCGCCGAAGCAGGCGTCACAAGACTGGGACCGACCGGTTGACCCTCTTCCTCGGAGTCCACCTCAATGACTTCGGGTACGACCCTGCTGGTGGTCCCGCCAGTGATGATGTGCGTCGCAGCTTGAGGAGATGGGGGGACTATCGCCACCATCACCGGAATTCCCCTAGGAGGGGTGCCACCAGACATCCCGACCAGTCTTGCCGCAGCGGCCCACGCCAGTCGAAGAACTGTACGACAGAGAGGGACAAACGTTAGTTGGCATGGTCTACATGTGACAACGAGGTGACCGGTAGAGGAGACTTACAGAGATCGACCTCCTGGTGCTGCTCTTGAGAAGGTACTGACGGGACCCCGAGGCGAGGCCCTCCGTATACTGTTGGAAGGTCTGGAGATTCCAGAGGAGCCACCTC
The DNA here is from genome assembly GCA_963277665.1 of Viscum album. NCBI lineage: Eukaryota > Viridiplantae > Streptophyta > Magnoliopsida > Santalales > Viscaceae > Viscum > Viscum album. Next base: position 808,141,878 of record OY728122.1, on the reverse strand, counting down.
GGGCGCTCTGGTCCCACCAAACGCAGAACTGGACGCAGCCATAAGCGCGGGTTCTGACGGTCCCGCATCATCACCCTCCAAGGAGCGAGAATGAGGCCTGCGAACAAGTTCCTCCTGCATGGCTCAAACATTGGTGAGAAGTCCATAGTGACCCAAGAACAGATCATAAGGAGAGAAGTTCGGAATGCCACCTCGAGAGCCTCCGCGGAATCGTCAGATTCTGAGCCTCGGTCTCCGACCTCGCCCTCCTCCAACGGGCTCCCTCCTCCAGCCTCATCCTCCCGAGAGGAGTCCTCTGATTCTTCCGGCAAGGGGAAGCGCTCCCTCAGATCGGCAGCTGATAACTGTGGGGGGACCGTCTGATTCAACAGTACCCTCACCCGATCTTTCATTGGGCGAGGGACACCACTGGAGTGGACGTAATCCTCCAACTCGTCCAGGTATTTTTCTGCCTCCGCCGGAGACGCCATGAATCCATCCTGGACTGGGCCTATGCCCGGTAATTCCATCCTGAGGCGATTCAGGTGGGCCCATATCTCGGGTGGGCTGAGTAATTTCCGGTTGACATCCCAAATGTCCCAAGCTTCCGGGAAGACGGCATCCTCTGCCATGTCATTATGACGCAAGCGCTTCCCCGGAGCCTGAGTGGATATCCTACGAAATCCCCTCGGTGGCCGCCCCTCCGGATGACGTTGCTCTTCCGGAATCACCGGATCCACCGCTGCTGCCATACCCTCGGCCACTGCGAGTCTCGCCTCCATGGCAGCCCTGCTACCGCGAGCGGCCCTGGCTGCCCTCCGACCCCGACCTCGAGATAGAGGAGGCCCACCGTCACCGACCCGGATAGTTGGTTGCTTCAGCATCTCCCCTGGGTAAGCAGCCTCCCAACTGATGGCGTACTCCTTCACCAATCCGAAAGCGGCGGTGGATGGAGGCAATGCAATCCGCATCTTTCCATCTTCCCGTGTGAACATGAGCCACAACTGCCTCATCACACACGGGTGCTCCTCGTGACGCACCTCCCAGTAGACCTGCGGGGTCAGCCGCTGGAGGCACCGGAACTGCCTCACAGACCGATGCGGGGTGTACGGTTCGCAGAGTGGCTCACGATCTATTCGTGCCACCAAAACTCCACCTCGGAAGGCCAGGAGGTAAGCCCGATGTTCTTCCATTCCCCGTCCGTCATCAGTAAGCATCCCCGTCGGCAATGGGAAGGGGTGGAAGTTGAACTCATCCGCCCTCCACACCCGATTTAGCACCATCGGAACGACCAGTTTGAACGGGAAGCTCCCGACCGCGTTTAGGATGGAGGGGCAAAAGTTCGATCCCGGCGGAGAAATGGGGTTTGGATACTCGTAAATCCCCCTGATATGCGCTGCGATCCACCCATACAGGAGGTGGAAGGGCCCGCATATCCTTGGCGGCTTCTTTCCCTCGCTAATATGCCGCAGCATTCTGTACAGTTTGGTGAGCATCAGAATCCCCAGATTGATCCGCTGCCCCATGGCCAACATCGACGCCATGATAAACGAGCTGGGCCGTACCCCCATGCTTGTATCTCTCACTACTAGGATCCAACCACAGATGAGAGCCGCGATGAATGCCGCCATCCTGACTATCGGCTGTTGTTCAGTGCTGACACTGAAACCCCAAGTCTTCCATTGGCTGTCCTCCAAGACCCGCCAATACGAGTGCCCCTTGCCCCGTTGGGCCGCCCTTGGACAAGTCCGAGGCCTCGGAGGGAACTCTCGATTCTTTGGGAAATTTAGGAAGCACTTGAACCATCTCCTAAAATGGACATCCCTCACCGCCTCCTTGTCCTCTCCAGGGACAAGTGCCATCAGTGCCGACGCCAGTCGCGGCATTTGCTCCGTATCCCCCCACATGCTGACTACGGGGAGGAATTCTTCATACATGGCCCCCAAGATCGGGACCCAGTAAATCTGGTGGACATCCCACAGGCTGATGCCCTCCTCCCCGTGATGCAGGTGAAAAGTGTTGGTCCTAGACGACCATCTGCTCAGCAGCTCCAGCATCAGTTGCTTTGGTTGGTAAATGTGGAATTGGGGGGCCCATGCCACCTCATACAACCCCACTCTCCTCAGCTCGGCCCCAAACTCCTCGCATGAGGCACTTACCCAGTAGGCCCAGGCCCATTCATCAGTAAAGTTTCCACCCTGGCGCAGGTCCCACTCATCGGACCATCCCTTCTTCGAATCCTGCAAATTCGCCTTCAGCATGGTACGGTAGAGGGGAGGGGAAGTCTCCGACTGCAGTGGCTTCCCGTCAATGTCGTTCACATGGTTGTAGAGACAGTCAGTGGTAACGGGTGTGAAGTTCTCTTGTGCGTGACCATCGGCTGCCCTGAACCATTGGTGCTGACATGGTATGTTCCTGAACCAGCAAGCTGGTTCGTCCCTACTCGCCTCAGGGATAAAGACGTCATCCCTCAGCCCGAAGCTGTACAATGGCAGTTTCTTGCACTGCGGATAATCCTTCTGACCCTCCGATAGCAGATCTGTCAGAGAAGTGTGGTCCGAGTGGCTTCAGATCATCTCCCCCAGGCCTGGACAGTTGGCCATCTCATCCCGACGAGCAGCATCTGCAAGCACCCCCAATACAGCTTCTCGATGAGCCATTTTAACTCTGGCCCTCAGAAAAGAATTTATTTCAGCTGGATCGTGAAGATCGACCGTGAAGCTGAATTGCAAAGCCGGATCGCGAAGATCGGTCACGAGACCAAGCCGCTAAGTCTAGCCAAGGCCGACAAGCAAGGGTTCGCTTGGTGCGGACGCGGAGTTGGAGACCCGCGGTTCGCCGCGAAGCTCGATTCGCGGAGGGCTGTCGCAGAGTACGCGGAGCTTCGCGAAGTCGAGAGCACAAAAAGACAAGGAAGGCACGTGAAGACAAAACAGGTCGACCCCCCTATTTATAGGCGGCGACCCCGGAGCATCGCGGCACGCCTCACCCACGCGGAGCATCGCGGCGCATCCAGATCTGTGGCCCTGGTCAGCACCGCAGGCACCCTTCGCGAAGCCGCATCGCGAACCACCGACAATTTTGGCGATTTTCCCTCAGACTTAGACCCTTCGCCCTCCACGGATCCAAGTCTGAGGGGGGGCATTTGTTGGCGCCAAAATAATATGGCACGAAAGGAAGGAATGAAACAGAAGGCTGGCACGCTGCCTCGCGAAGCACCGCCGCGAAGCACCATCGCGAAGGACCGACGTGAAGAACCCCGATCCTCACGGCCTCGCGAAGCTCCAGAGGCGGTAATCCTCCGCGAACGCATTTGACGTTTGCGAGCCCACAGCGAAGCTCCAGAGGCGGTAATCCTCCGCGAACGCATTTGACATTCGCGAGCCGCCGCGAAGCTCCGGAGGCGGTAATTCTCCGCGGACGACGTTGACGTTCGCGAGCGTGCCGCGAAGCACCGGAGGCGGCGCACGAGTTCTGCTTCGCGGCGCCCCTTCCTTATAAATACTAGACTCCCCCTGAGTCCCGAGGACGGACAATCTGACCTTTCGGCTTCTCCTATCCCGAATCGCGAAGCACTCTTTGCCCCGGGAATCATGAGCTCCGCGAGGTACTTCTACTTCGCGAGACGCCTCTGCCTTGTCTCGTTTTGAGCCCCTCTTCCGAGAGGGATGCCCTTCGCGAAGCTTAAGGGCATTCGCGAAGGAAGGGGATTCCCAAGGGAACCCGGGCAGCCGCGGAGCGTTTATGCTTCGCGAAACACCCAACCCATGCTAGTGATCCCTATGCTAAGGCCGGATCACTACACATCGCGAAGCACACTGCTTCGCAGGACCCTGCTTCGCGAGTCACCTCTTCTTCGCGAGGCAGTGCTCCGCGAACACTGTTCCACTTCGCGAAGCACCTTCCCCTCACACCTATTCCCCATGCTAAGTCCAAGGCACTCCACTTCACGAAGCACACTCCTTTGCTTAGCGATTCCTCTTCCCGTGCGACCCTCCAGGTTTGCACGATGTGATTTCAAAGTCCCATGGACAATACCACCCGTAGCGTTGATTCACCTAATGCTTCTTTGCATAGGCACACTAACGGCTATTGCTTCTTCGCATAGCCACGCTAATGTGGACCCCTTGATGGTTCGTTCCACAACCCCCTTAACCATGGCCTTACTGGTACCTTCCCTTCCCCAAGGACCAGAGGGTACCGGTTATGTAAGTCCTAGGGGTGTGGAGTGAACCCACCTCGTCCGAGCTACAGGACGTTAAACTGCCAAGCACCACGTCCTCAACACATGACGTTAAACTGTGATCCGACCTCATCTCCCTCACGAAGGGTCCCCCCAGGTCGAACATTTTTTACACCACTCGTCTCCATGGGAATGGAATCACCCATCCACAAGGGATGATATCCTCCTTATTGGAGTGGCGTATGTTCATGGGAGAAGGGCGACCCTAGTTCCCCAACGGATGGCTGCACCTCTGCATCTCCGTACTTCCCCACTACCAAGGTCGGTGGAGGGCGTGATAGGGAACGAGGCACCTCCCATCGTTGGACCAAGGTCCATCTTTCCCGCGCTTTGTCGCACCATGGGCCTCCATCCTGGAGTAAGTCCCAGCACCATGGGCCGCCTAACGCGTAAGCCCCTCTTCGCTTCTCACAGACGCATCTTTCGCGACGTGATCGTCAGGTCCTTGCAACCTCTTGTTTCTCACACCGAGAATGACTCACGTGGGCTTAGAGTGAGCACCGACCCTGACCCCCAACCCTCTAGCGAACTACGAGGGCTTTGATCCATGTCAAGGCATGGTACGTAGGAAGCCTCCATGAGGTTCAAGCCCACCCGTCATTTATTCACGTCGGGTCTCATTCCCATCCAGCATGACGTTAAACTACACTCCGGTCCAATGGCAAGCCATTGCGACCCATCCCATTTGAACTACGAGGACTTTGATCCATGTCAAGGCATGGTACGTAGGAAGTCTCCACGAGGTTCAAGCCACATTGCTCGGTCGTTCATTCACGTCGAGTTTCGCCCTCGTCCAGCATGACGTTAAACTGTATGTCTCCATCCCGCATGACGTTAAACTGCACACCCCGTCCTGTATGACGTTAAACTGCATGCCCTCATCCAACATGACGTTAAACTGCATGCCTTCTTTTGTCCCGCATGACATTAAACTGCACACCCATTCCCACCTGAACTACAAGGTCTTTGATCCATGTCAAGGCATGGTACGTAGGAAGAATTCCAAAGGTTCAAGCCCACCACCCATTGGACCAAGGTCCACTTTCACGTCGGTTCGCCGACAAAACCCAACCCGAACTACGAGGTCTTTGATCCATGTCAAGACATGGTACGTAGGAAGCCTTCCAGAGGTTCAAGCCCACCACTCATTGGACCAAGGTCCAATTTCACGTCGGTCCACCGAAAAAGCCCCATATGAACTACGAGGTCTTTGATCCATGTCAAGGCATGGTACGTAGGAAGCCTCCAAGAGGTTCAAGCCCACCCATCATCCGATTCACGTCGTGTTCTACCCACGTCCAGAACGACGTTAAACTGCAATTCCAGTCCGACGGGAAGCCGTTGTGACTAACCTGAACTATGAGGTCTTTGATCCATGTCAAGGCATGGTACGTAGGAAGCCTCTACAAGGTTCAAACCCACTATCCGGTCGTTCCGACCTCATTCACATCGGTTCACCCCCGTCCCGCATGACGTTAAACTGTATTCCCCAATCCGAACTACGAGGACTTTGATCCATGTCAAGGCATGGTACGTAGGAATCCTTTCAGAGGCTCAATCCCACCACTCATTGGACCAAGGTCCACCCTCACGTCGGTACGCTGACGATTCCCATCAGACCAAGGTCCACCTTCACGTCGGTTTACCGGCACCATCCTGAACTACGCGGACTTTGATTCCCTGCCACAGGGATACGTAGGAATCCTCTTCAAGGTTCAAGCCCAACTTCACTGTCTCCCCTGCGATGGTCCCATTTCATTCCCCCTCTACTTCATTCATCCGCATACATCCCATTCTTATCCTCGCCCGGACCGTCATATCCCGGTGAGACCATGTCGGTACCCTCTTCTTCACAACCGCCCATGGGCTGGCCCCGGTATCAACATCCCTTCAAGGAAAATCCCTCAATCCGATCTATCCTAGCTAATGCTCTGGTTGGGTTGATCCGTCTCCGCTAGACGTTAAACCCACGGCATACCCTGTGTTAAACACGAGAAGCTGAGGAAAACCTCAGATATGTGTCTATGACATATAATTCCCCGCGCTCGATGTGGGATGCCTCGGGCTTCCACGCCCTCGAGAAGCCTTGTGACCAGGGATAACAGACAGACATTCCAGGTTCCCCAGCATCTAGACACGCTACTGATGCCTCAATGTGATTACTCCCCCGACCGAAGGTTTCTGCCCTGACTGGACCCTTTGTAATGTCCCGAAAGAAGCAGTGTAATTAACCGGCGTTCATGGAAACATGGCACTGGGAAGATTTTCACGAACTACGTATTAAATCTACGAGGGAGACCCGGACTAGGTGACGAGTTCTGAGGAGGAATCCACAGGAGGAAGAACCAACATCCCATCACCCCGTTTCGATCAAGGAGCAGACGTCCCTGAATAAGGAGCGAATGCCGCCCGCCTTTGGAAAGCGGGAATGCGGGGCAAAAAGCAGCGCGTCCTCCACAGACGGATGCGTGCGCCCCGGCGAAAGCGTCGGAAACAAGGATGCATAAAATAAAATCAATCAAAAAGGTTGAAAGGAGAGAATAAAATATAATGTTACACTACATAATTAGAGGGATAGGAGAGGAAAGGGAGAGAGAGAGAGGAAGAACACACAAAAACAAACAAAATAAAAAAAAAACCAAAACCAAAACAATAAAATGGAGGGGGGGGGGTATTTAAAAGAGTAAAAAAAAATAAAATAAAAGATTAAAATAAGAAAAAAATGATCTTGACTCCCCAACAATGGTGCCAAAATTTGATCACGTTGTCGAGCGCGTTAAATTAGATGTTTATTTTTAACTAGAATTTCTGCAGTATAGCAGCAACCCTAGGTCGTCTCTCGATATAGCCTTAGATGATTAATTTAAAAATAAGGTTCTTATTTTGAGAATAAAAGGGTAACAGGGTTTTATAAAACTTGGTTCTTTTTGATTTAAAAATAGAAATTGAAACTATACTACTAAGTGAGAGAAACAAGATGGAGAAATCGTGATCAACCCGGGTAAGTGTCCCTTGATGCTCAATCCATCGCCATTCTCAAGGGAATGGGAAGGATCCATGATTCCTTGATTTATACACACCAAAACCAGTATGGTATGTGAGTTATTACTAGGTTACCACTTAGGATTTTATCGATCAACGATATTGATTATCGAGGACCACTCAAAATCAACAAACTCGAATCGATGTAAAAATAGAACTCAATCAAGGCATCACATCAACAACGTGATGAGATGACCCGATTTGTGTCAATGATAAAATATTTCAAAAGAAAAAAACATGAATATTCATGGTTTCAAGTTCCTAGAATTTATCAACTGACATAATCCATTCGCACACTCATGAAAGGGAAGGGGTGAGAAAAGAGGCAACCACACTCAAATCATCACAAGATCCGGGTTATTCATAGAAGCATGAAGATTATTGTTCCTTTGATTTGTATTTGATCATACCAGAATGAAAACACATTAATAAGGTAAAAATGAAGAACAATTGAAAACAAACTTGGAAATTCAATTACCTTATAAAGATTACAAGTGTGATGCTCAGGATTACAACAAAGGACACCCCCCCAAATTTATCACTAAGAGGTTTAGAAGTACTTGAGGGAGGAGAGAACTAAAATGGGTGAAGAGAGATCTCAAGTTTGACTCACCCTTACCCCTGGTCATATAACATGATAGAATGAGGGTTATGGGTGATTTTATGGACAGATACATCACACTTTCCATAAAAGAAGTCAAGTGCCTAAGGGAATAGGTGACTATTCATGGAATATTTCTTTATCATTATTTATATAGATTGTTGACTAATGAAAATGTGGGAAAATGACTTCAAATTAGGTGGAGAGGTGGGCCTTAAAATTAGAGGTCCAATAGAGGTGGAATCGGCCCAATTGAAGTTCCGAGGCTCAAGTTATGGCCCAAATACAGAAGGGTGGTCCAATCTACCCCGCCCTAAATTTCTTCACAATGTGGACCTATTTTGGGCCTCCAAATGGACGAATTGGGATCCATGGTATTCTTTTGAAATGCATCTTACACGGGTTTTCACATGTAAACCAATTTTCAGCTCAAATGGATGAACTTATTATCCACATTTCATATTTATGTGCACATGCATGCTTGGGCTCTCGCACAGTTTGACCCATTTTGCTTGAATTCCATCATAGGCTCTCCAAATCACCTCCTCCTATAATGTAAACACTAAAATAAGTAAAATTTACCTATTAAACAGTGATAAACATTAATTAATTGAATCAAAAATGAAGTGCAATTTATTATTATATTTGGAATATTCATTACAAAACCAGTTTAAAATAGCGGTGTAAGGGTGAAAATGAATAGTGAACCACTATGCGATCATGCACCCCACTTTGAAATGAAACTATCTGGATGGATGATTGAGGTCTTGAAAAGTGTTGATTTAGAAGGAATCTCACACTTATTATTTTAGGGGATTTCTTTCCAAAGTATCATCCATTTAATATACATTATATGAATATTAAATTCATAATTATTACATCTTATGTAATCATTATATTCTCATGCCTTAATCTCCTTTGTGTATGCATTCTTCTAATGATTTATTTTTAGTAATCCTTATTCTAATCGCCAAATTAATGTGTTCACACCACATCAATGCATAACTCTTTATACAACCCACATTATGTGTTACTCATCAAAAAATAAAATTCAAAGATATTAATACATATCTGAATGGATCATATATATAAGGTACATGAACTCTTCATGTAAAAAAATAAAGATATAGGAAATTGATAATCTCAACATGAATAAGCTCGAAGTGACAGTTAAACAACCCCATTCAACTTTCTATAACAAGGCATAAGCTTCAAGGCCAGTCGGTGGTATGACCCCAAGTACGTTTACCTGAGGAGACTTTACTTAATAGAAAATTAGATTTATGATATTTCTAACACCTAATATGCACAAAATATTCCTAAAAAATAAATTCAATCTAATGACTTCAATTACAAACCAAGTTCAAGGTAGATGAAATCTAAATTCTATAGAGTCGTTCCTAGCATGTAATGCAATAATTTCTCTCTTAGAAGTAATTTAATTTTTTTTGAAGCTTTCTTCTAGGGCCACATATTTCTTTCCTTTCCTCTCTTGAAGTGGTTTTCTTCCATGTATCGGTCTCTCCTCCTCCATGGTGGTTGGTTGGTTTCCCCGCATTCTTTATTTCCAAAGGCGGCCATCCTCTACCACCATGATTGACAATTTCTACTCCTGAATCAAAACAGGATGATGGGATGTCGATTCCTGCTTCCATGGATTCCTCCTCAGAGTTCGTTTCCTAGTTCAGGTCTACCTCATAGATATGAGTCATGTTTGTGAAACTCATTCTCGATGCCATCTTAAGGTGGATGCTGGTTAATTACGCCTCTTTTCTCGTGATTGAGAAGCTACCTGTGGTCTGGGTGGATGGTGATGTTGGAAACATCTGGACATATATGGGCGTTGGGTGTGTTTGGAACATGTAAATCTCCCCTCTTTTGAATTCTAGGGCATCTCATATATGAGGCATCTTATGTGTAGAACCTAAGGTATCCCATGTCCGACACATGCTAATTTTCTCCAAAGGCATAATACTTCCGATACTTTTTACACCGAGCATCCCAGGTTCATTTCATGGGGTAGTGATTTTGGATCATGTCATAGGTTTAGGGTATTGTGGGGACACAATCACCGGTTTAACATTTTGTGTGGACAAGGTGGTCACAGATTTAACGTCTTGTGGAGACAGGTTGGACATAGATTTAACGTCTTGTAGAGAAGGGTTGATAAAAAATTTAACATCTTGTGGAGACATGTGGGTCACAAATTTAATGTATTGTGGAGATAGTTTGGTGGGGTTTCAGTGTGTTCCCATGGGGAATATGATCACACTTTAGGTTCGCCACCTTTCAGGGGGAATACAAATATATTTGTGGTGGCGATGGAGAGTGTGCCCCCATAGGGGGAAGATGGTAACACTTTGAGGTTGTTGCCTTCCAAGGGGATGACATAAAGATTTAATGGAAAAGTTGGAGGGTTAGGATTGAACCTCAAGGAGGTATCCTAGATGTGTTAGGGTTGAACCTTAGGGAGACAACCTATGTACCCTGTTAAAAGGTAAAGATAAAAAACCATGTAGTTTGAGTGCACAATTTAAGTTTGTATGACAAGATCGGTCTATGTAGTTTATCATCATGCGTTAAGGATGCTCGTGTAATAGGAGTGATAACAAGGGTTAGTGTGGGTCTTACGAATAGAGGTTTCTCGATGTAGGAGGATCATCCCATGATGGGGGATATTCAGTGTGGGGCTCACGAATCTAGGTTTCCCATGGTAGGTGTCTCATCCCATAGTGGGGAAGGAAGTGTCATCCCATGATGATCATTCATGGTGAACCCCATGTTCATCGCATAGGGTTGGATGTGGTGGAGGGGGGGGGGGGTCATCCCATGCCAACAATACATAGGGAATCCTATTTGCATAGGTAGGGTTATAGTTTAATGTTACATATTTAGGATATTGTCATACAGTTTAATGTCATATGACTAGGGCATTTGGCTATGTAGTTTAACATATTGAAGCTCAGACATGGGATGGTCCTACACCCAAGGTGACCTTTTCCAGGTAAGAGAGGAGTATACACCAGTATCTCTCATAATAGGGAATGGAATACAGTTTCCCTTGACAATTCCACCTTTATAGATTACATGTCTACTACGTAGGTTCCTCAAGGTGGTGCATGGCATAAACACTGCCATGGTAAAGTGGAGAATGAGGATCCCGACATTAGGGTTACTATTCTTAGGAGAAAGTGGAATTATGGGTGCCTATTATCAGGAGAAAGAGGTAATAAAACTGTATGGGCCATGCTTAATGCAAATAGTTTGGACAAGAGAGTTGATGATACAGGTCGTGCAAGTGATCGAGGTGAGGGTGGACCCAGTATGAGTGGGTGTAGGGCACCTGAGAACTCAAATTGTGGGAAATTATGTTTTTTGGAAGGAGGTATTAGTCAAGGGACTCAGAGGTTGTTGTGAAAAATTCTATAGTTGCACACGCAAGTGGATCCATGTGAACTGTAGGTTTTAGTACAAGGAAACAACATAGATATTGGAGGAACATGTGTACACAACTTCTAGAGTTACGCGAATCTTGGGGTTGCGCAAAGGGAACTCAACTTGTGCACAACCACCTAAAATTTAAGGGAAGTTGTGTGAGGACATCTCAAACATGAGACAAGACACGTTGGGGCCTATGTGAGGCCTTTCATGAAATTTCTATGCCTTTTGGGATCCATAAAGTTCTAGAGTTGCGTGATGTCATGAAATATTAGGTTGCATGAATGAGAGATGATGTTTCAACTTCTAGAGGTCCATCCCCAAAATGGGGGGTGGGGGTGATGCTCTATTTATAGCCTAAATGGGCGACTTCGGGTTTTCAGCTCTACTTGTATCACTCAAAATTTTTGTGTGACAATTTTTTCTTTTCCACTGGTGTAGGTTTTCGTAAGGCAGTAGTTCAACAACACCTTTCTCACACAAAGGATTGCGTGTGACCGTTAGGGTGGAGTTCATGGGTCCAATGTTGTGCGCCACTGAATTCTTCAGTATTTAGTCCCTTCTAGAGCCCCCAAGAAAATTAGTTTCTTCAAAATTTCCATTTTCACAAAATTCAGTTGCATTCCAAAACAAAGAGTTGTGCACATTACACTGAAGTTGCATGTGCTTGCTCCCTTGGCTCCAAAATGGATCCCCGGGTCGGGTTGTGTGTTCTTTTAGAGAAAACCCACCTTCTAGGGGTTGAGGCACATTTTTGGCGTTTACAAAATTGAAATAAATCATACACATTCATAATATAAAAAATTTATAACTATGAATAAAATAGGTAATGGACTTTAAATAAATGAGCAATTCAAATATTTAAACACGAGATAACAATTTATGAACTATTCATAAAGAAAATCTGACTATAAACCCTTTTATAAATTAGCTAACATTATAGACATTTCATAATTTTGAATATAAAATATTTTATACTCAATCCACTATAAAATCTTTCATATTATTTATTATACAACATTTCAATTTATTCTTTAAACCATTGATCAAATAATCAATCAATTTTTTTGATATAGTTTAAATAATATGTTTAAATAATTCACCTTTTAATTTGAACAATTTCAAATTAATTAATCCTAAACAATTCATAATTATAAATATAAATTCCTTTTATATTTTGACCTTATGTATGAGATTTATAAACTCTTTTATTAATCATTTTATAATCTTTAAATTAATAATTATTCAAAGATTACAAAGATACCATACAATTATTTTTAAAAAGGTTTCAATACCATTTATTATGATTTATAACATTTATATATCATATTAATGTGAACAAGATATTATTAATATTATCTATTTAATAGTAAAGGAATATTTGCAATAAATGTTTCAAAAACATTTAATCCATTAACCATAAACATTTTATAGCTGATTAACTTATAAAAAAGACTTTTATAAATTTCATAAACATTCTATAAAAACTTTTTTATTATTTATAAACAATTTAAAAATAATCTTTTTCAATTCTTAATTAAAATTTCTTTATAAATAAACAATTTATTTATTTACCAAAACATTTTTAATAATTACTAAAAATAAGGTACCTTTTAATTTGAACAATTTCAAATTAATTATTCATGAAATTTTCATAATTTTAAATATAAAATTATATATATTTTGGTCTTATTTTATAATTTATCACCCTTTATAAATTATCTCTTATTATTTCTAAATAGGAATTTTATTCCTAGATCACAAGACATACCAAATTATTTGGTGAAAGGTATTTTAAATATTAACATTTAATATTTGGAATATTTTGTTGATAAATGTTTTATAAAAATTTATATAATTAATTATAAACAATTTATAACTATTTTATTTATAAACCTTTTATAAATTAAAATATTCTCAAAATTCCATTTTATATGAATTATAAAGATTTTATAAAACCTAATCTAAATTATCAAAACTTAAAAATTTCTATAAAACATTTTACAGTTTTGAAAAATAATTATTTAAACATGATCAAAAATTAAAGAAACTTATTCTTCTGACATAGTTAACAAATTAACTCAGTCATTTTGATAAATTAAATCATTTATTTCAAATTGTTTTCATATAAAAAAATATCAACCAAATTCAAACCAGTAATGTAACATATATCATGTTTTCTATAAACAAAGATAAATGCATGTCGATCTGATAAGAAAGCTCTCTCTAATACCTCTGTTGGATTTTTGAGGATCCTCACATGATCCTTTGGTGGTGGAAGAATACCCAAATCAGTTGGAACTATCCTTGAACAGAAGTAATAGACATCATAAATAAAATACCTGAAAAATATAGCATACCTAGTTCTTGTTGCAGTGGCTTTCTTCTTCCTTGATGTAGGGAGAACTCTTGCGGAAGATCACTATGGTAGCATATGGAAGCCTCCTTCCTCTGAGGGGGATTACACCAACCTTTGGACCCTGGGACGTTTCTTGAGGATCCCTAAATGAAGAAGGGGTTCTATCACATTCACCATGTGATAAATTGCATCTCAAGAGGAAGAGAGTATTTAAGAGGATTGCTGACAAATAGATGATCATAATAAGAGGGATCCCATCCTTTTATATAGCCATACATGGAAGGTTTCATTTAATGAAATGCATCAACCATATTCAATGTATTGTATACATTTATTTCTATTCTCATTAATTCAATAAATCTTATTCAATGAACATTCAAGACATCTAATCCATTCATAATATATTAATGAAAGAAATGAAACCGCATGGAAATGTCATGGAAAATCAATACATTAATCTTGCATTAAATTAGGTACAATGTACATGTATCATATACATTTTAGTGCACATATCCTATAGTTTCCATGGGTATCGACAATTGTGGAAGAATTGACTTTTCAAAATGAGTCACAAAACCACAAAATTGACACAAATGATTCCATAAAAAAACATTGGAGATAGGAGAAAATCAGAACTATAGGATTAAACATGGAGTTGAGAATCCAAGAAACCAATTAGTTGAGGTAATCTTTGAGAAGTCCCCATTTTCATGAGATCCTTGGTGGGGGGGGGGGAAATGATGACCGATAAAGGAAATCCAGTGATGAATTGTTGAAGTTGGGAACATCACAAGGGAGAGAAGCCATCTCAAAGATACTAAATTTGGATTGAGACTGCATGGACTAAGGGAAAATGAAAATGGAATAGGAGGCCACTGCTGGAGAATCCATTTGGAGTTGAGGAATCACTACCATGAAACTATAAAGCCAATGAAACCATGCTAAGGTTGTTAATCAAAGGATAAAGGATAACCCATATAAAAATTATAAAATAAGAAAATCTAATCACTAATAAGGATGAATGTCACCAATGGATCTATTTTGTGGAATCTCACACTCTATCACAATCAAGCCCTCTCGATCGCACTCACACACACATGCAAGGAAGAAAAAAAACATAGACACAATATTTCCATGGTTTGGTCGGATGATCGACGCCATGAGGAAGACATAAAATTTATCATTATTCAAACAAAATTCCACTGATTACAAACATTTCCCATGATTAGAATCCATATTTATAACATGGGGGAAGGAGAGGAATTAAACGACTATTACATGATTTAATTATCTAGGTGTTCAAATCATTTATTGTAGTCAAGTGATTTGTGGTGGTTATTATTTTGGTCAATATTAAAAAATATCCACCTTAATGAAAAAAACCACCAAATGATGAAGCTTAGAATAATCCTTCTCGCTGCCTTCCTGATTCCTATAGGCATCTCAAGTATGATAGATTTTGATCAACTCTAAACAGTGTTGGAACTTGATCCTTATAACCACCTTCATCAACATGTCTCCTAGGTTCTCTATTTTTATAATCTTCTAATTTGAGATACACATCTCATTGATAATATATTGGATGAAATGGAAATGAACATCAATATTCTTAGTTTGACTATGATGAACCTGGTTCTTCAAAAGACAAATATCACTCTAGATATCACAAAAGACATCGATGTTCTCTTGGATGATCCATAAGTCTTTGATCAGTTCATGTAACCATATTGCTTTGATGAAAGTTTCTATGACTTCCATGTAATCTTCCTCTACTATAGGAAAACCCAATATTGATTATAGAGTAGATCTCCAACTCACTGGTCCTCCTGCCATAGTGAAAATATAACTAGCAGTGGATCATCACTTATCCAAGCTGCCTGCCTAATTAGAATCCAACACAAAATCTCCAAAAATTTATCTCTCATAAAATTTAAACCAACATCTACGGTGCCTTTGATATACTATAGAATCCATATGATTTCCTTCCAATGACCTATATCCGGATTATGCACACAGAAACATACCATGATCACCACATGTGAAATATCAAGTCAATCACACACTATCAAATACATCAAATATCCCACTATACTTGTATATAGAACATAATCTATTTGTTTCCTCTCTTTATCTGTCTTAGAAGATAATTATGAACTGAGTTTGAAATGTGGTGCTAATGGGGTGCTGAATGGTTTTAATTTTTCATCAATGTCAAAACTTTGGAGCATTTTCTTCAAATATTACATCTGCCTCAAGGGTAACAACATTCTTATATCTATCTCGTCTGATCTCCATCCCAAGAACCTTCTTGGAATCTCTAAGATCCTTTATCTCAAATTTAGGGCTGAACTGAGCTTTCAATCTTCCAATCTCTACCTCACTTTTACATGCCATCAACATATCATCAACATATAATAACATGTAGATAAATGTACCATAAAAAAGTTTCCTAAAGTAAAAAAAATTATCAAATTGACTACATACATAGTTTTTTTTTTGCATAAAATTATCAAACCTTTTGATCCACTGTATTGATGAATGCTTTAGGCCATATATTTAATTTTTCAATATACAAATCCAATTCTCACATCCTGGAACACAAAACCCATCAGGCTGTGTCCTATATATATCTTCCTCTAATGATATATGAACAAATATTGTCTTGAAATCAAGTTGTGATAGATGCAGATCAAACTATACAACCAATGCCAATAAAATTTGGATAGATGCATGCTTAATAATAGGAGTTACTCATTGTAGTATATCCCTTACTTATATGAATAGCCCTTGGAAACAAGTCTATCCTTGTACCTAATACTATTCTTACTAGTAACGTCTTCCTTTTTCAAAAACACCCATTTTCATCCAACCGCCTTCCTGTTCTTAAGAGGAGGAACACGATCCCATGTCTGATTCTGGTGTAGTGAAATCATTTATTATTCCATATATTTTTCCACCAGTACAACTATTTTTTATCCAAAAACGCCTCAATAGCTATCTGGAACATCATATTATATTACAAAAAGAGCATAACAAGCCATATCATCATACCTGGAAGGCCTCCATATGGTCTGTTATGATATTCTAGTGGAGATAATCTCATGATGATGATTATATTTATATAATTGAACTGCTTCTTTAGTTATAACATCAATATTATCACCGTACTCTATCACTTGTGACTCTTAATCAATTAGTGGTGGAATTTTATTCACTTCAATTGAAACTTTATCTTAGCCATCCATCAATTTTCCAAAATCATTTGAATTCACTATGACTGATTCATCTAATGTGACATCACAACTCTGAATGATCTTCTTTACTTATGGATCCCATAGCTAGGAAGATTTCACACTGCCACTAAATCCAATAAATACTTCTTTCTTTTCTCTATGATCTAATTTTGAGTTTGTGATATGAAAATAATCCATACAAAAAAAGATATGAAATCTATCATAATCAAAAATATTCTCACTAGAACAAAACTCTATCATAATTTTAATATCAATAACATATGTAGGTAATCGGTTCACAAAGTGTGCTGAATACATCAAATATTCTTCCTAAAATGATTTTTTAAACCATTATAAGATAACATACATTGTACCTTTTTAACGAGTGTACAGTTCATCCATTATACCACTCCATATTGCTGTGACATTCCAAGAATTGTAAAGTGCCTCATAATACCTTCATATTGACAAAATCTCTTGAATGAATTTGATATGTATTCTCTACCATTATCTGATATCAACCTCTTGATTTTTATTCATGTCTAGTTTTCAACCATCTTATTATATTTAAGGAAGGCATCTAACACTTCATGCTTATGCATCATGGAATACACCCAAACATATCATGATAAATAATCAATAAATGTGAAAAAATATTTATTACCTTCCAATAAAGCATTCCTTAATGATCCCCATACATCGTTATTAATGTAGTCAAGTGCCCCCCTTGTGTGATGGGTTGCAGTGCTAAAACTGACTCTCAATCATCTTCTTCCATTTAAGGAATGCATTTAATAGATCATTCTTATGGTTCATGGAATACACCCAAACATATCATGATTATTCATCAATAAATGTAAAAAAATAATTATTACCTCCCAATGAAGAATTCCTTGATGGTCACTCAACATCAGTATGGATGCAATCAAGTGTTCCCCTCATGCGATGAGTTTTAGTGTTTCAACAAACTCTAGTTTTCTTTCCCATTGTATAATGATAAAAAAAATCAAGTTTTCTTATATTAGTACCTTTCAATACACATTTCTAAACAAATATCTAAAAATACCTCTCTTTAGTATGCCTATATAAGACCAATACTTTTTACACATTATTACATTATTTTTAACATAAATATCCAATAAAAACAAAACAAGGATTAAAATTCCTAGTGTCTTTGGAAGACTAGGTATAAAAAACATGAAAATAAATCATCCTTATTTTAATTTCCATAATGATATCTTAAATCCCTTTTTGATCTTAAAACTGCATGGGATAACCTAGGGAATACATATACAAAAAGGGTGAGCTAAAAATCCTAGTAAGATAATAAACATGATAAAGAAGCATAACATGTGAGTCAAATGTATAACTTAATATCATAAAAGATAAGGATCATGAGTAATGACATGGGAGAATAACATAAAGAATATGGTATCATAAGATCATAAAAACATATAAAATTTTGCTACAACACAAAACATGATGTAAGTATAAGTCAAGGATAACTGAGATGACAACAACACATGGTGGATAGAGTCCCATCATGAATTAGGTTTACTCCCTAATCCCATATATAACATCTCATGAGACAAAAACTTTAACCAATTCATTGGAGAAATATCTTGGTGCACCCATAATAACATGTTCATGAATATGTGTTCCACAAAATGAAATCAATTATAAGGCATAATCATAATAATTACCCATAGAAAGAAATGGGTTGTATAATCTTAGCTCATATCATAATCAAAGGAGTTTTCATAAAGAATACATTTGAGAGATAAACATAAGTAATGTATTAACCTATTAAATGAAGGAATAATAATCTAGGTATACATGTAATAGAAATATATATATAATTTATAAGCAATCTATAACATCAAAGGGAGAGAGAAAGCAAGTTAGAGAGAGAACGATCACAACTCAAAGAAAAAAGGTAGGTTAGAGAGATTCCTTACCTTAAGTCTTGAATTTCATAATGTTCATTAGAAACTCTTGTATAATAAATATAGATTTATTATACCATATATGATTTTCTTATAACTCTTACCACTCATTTATTAATAATTATTTATTAAAATAACTATTTCGAGTGTTAATTGCTTCGTTTTTCATGCATGTTTTTCTTCGAAAGTCTCAGTCTTTATACATTGATCATGGTTCCATCATATTAAAAATGTTAAATATGATATTAATATCATATAAATTAATTAATTATATATATATATATATATATATTTAGCGTCATCTATAAAAGTTATAGATAAAAAAATGAATTATACCAATTATGGAGACGATAAGCCGTATGTATGCATGAAAGTTGTTTCCATTTTTGATGGATGGAAAAAAAGAAAGGTAAATAATAAATACCCTTTTTATAATAATAATAATATCATAAATAACATATATATTTATCAAATCCATTATTATAATCATTTGTGATAGGTGGTGATGAAAAAAAAATTACATTGGTTCACGAGGTGGTAGTCTGCCGTCCACACGAATGACGATTTTGTTTCCCATTTTATGGAAGAGGAGATGGATTTATGTGTTGAAATTAAGATAATAAAATATAATTATATTTAATATAATGGTTTTATTATTTCATCATATTTGAATAATATTTTAAGGAGGTAGAATAAAAAATAAAACTAAAACATTTGGTTAAAGACTATAACTCTTGTTTTGGAAAACTTCCTTTTCTTTATACCTTAATCCCTCTAATGTAGGTATTATTCACAAAAAAAGACCTATAGAACAAAGGGATGGATTTTATTAAGGTATTTTTGAAGGGATTTATTTAAATAAATGGATTTTTAAGTGTGAGGAAAATAGGATAGGGGGTATCATTTTATAAGTGAGGGGAGAGACACTCTTGGAATTACTTAAAATATTAAATTAACATAAATTAATTTTCATTGAAAAAAGGATCCAAACTAATATAATTTTAATATAGGATAATTTTGGGTCTAAATAATATCATATAATAAAATTTGGACAAGTTTAGATTAAGTTTTACCCTTATCTCTTGGTTTTAACATGTGTTTTCCTTTGTTGACAATTACTACAATAGCGAGGTTTTACTCTTTAGGGGTATGGATAGTTACTATAAAATGTAAATTGTAAAATAAATGGACTATATATGATATTTTTGAAAATATAATGATCACTTGGTGGGAAATAGGATTTTCAGGTATTTTAAATCATTTAACAAAATATTATTTATTATAAAATAACATTAATATCATTTTTCATACTATTCATTTAATATGAAATTAAATATATCAAGAAAAATAGGGAATCAAAATATAGACATTCAAAACATTTCTAATATTTAATATATATATCTATAAATTTTATTTTCTACTGTAACTCACTGAAAAAATATTACTTTTAGAGTTTTAAAAATAATTTATTTTATTTTTCTATTAATTGAATAAAAACTACATCGGTGTTGTGTAGCCATTTAAGGAAAATAAATAATCACTAAAAATTAGAAATAAATTACCATGATAAAACTAAATCATTTATATTTTAAATAAACCTTTTATAACCAAACATTTCTTATTTTTATCCCCATGTCAAAAAATTAGAGTTAATAAAACAAAGAGAATGTTATTTTTGGATTTTCTTTATATACAATAATAAAAATGTTAAAATCAAATAAATATGACACCAAGTTGACATATTTTTGAAAATTTGATGTATATAGAAGATATAAACTCATAAAATAGGATAAATTCAAGTGTTAGGATCATTTTTTAGTCTTTATCATATTATTTTTAACTTTAATTACCCGATTTACCTTTAACATAATGAAAATTATTTACTAAGGTTACTATTCATAATAACAAAAAATAAAAGGGACATATTTAATTTTTTTTGACATTATGATTTAAAATATAGAATATATTTTTCAAGATTCAATTTCTGTAATCGGAAGAAATTAATTTATGATTAAAATAAAAAATGTAACGAAAAACAATTTTTTCAGAAAAATTTCTTTCTAAGTATAAAAATATTTTCATACCAAATTCAAGTATAAAATTAATTAAAAAGACTATTATTGGATTATTTTTAATAAAAATTAGATAATTAAATTTTAAAACTAATCAAAAATAGAATTTTACTTTTTGAATACTTTAAAATAATATACAATTTTTAGTAAAAATTCAT
Source organism: Viscum album (assembly GCA_963277665.1). Classification (NCBI taxonomy): domain Eukaryota; kingdom Viridiplantae; phylum Streptophyta; class Magnoliopsida; order Santalales; family Viscaceae; genus Viscum; species Viscum album. Next base: position 808,120,807 of record OY728122.1, on the reverse strand, counting down.
TTTTCACTATTCATTGAAAAATTAAAATTTTAAGAAAAATTTAATTTTTTTCCATTAGATAAATTTTATTTTCTAATTTAAAAAATGATATCCTTTTTATCAAATAAAATTTCTAAAATTTCTAGAAAATAATTATAATATTTTCTCACAAAAAGCAATAAAAATCATTTTTGAAGAAAATGTATTTTTGAAGAATAAAAGGACTTTACTAAAAATTGAGTGATTATTTACTAAGAATTTATCAATAAATTTATATTGAGTAGGAATTTATATATATTTCATAAATTAGTTAATCCTATTCATACCCTAGAATTTAACATATAGATTATAATGGTCATATTTAAATAATAACATTTCATGGTTCATTAAGGCTCGAAGTCACATGTCATATATGATATCGAATATAGTTTTATTTTAAAAAACCTAGAGTGTTACATTCTTCTACTATTAAGCAATTTCATATTACATACTAAGGTGAAAAGTGATGAGGGTACTTCTACTTCATGGTTTCCTCCGGTTCTTATGTTAGCTCCGTGTACTTATGGTTTCACTATAGTACTTTCACTATGCAATTTGTCTTGTTTTTAGAACTTTATATCTATAGTATAAGTTATTTATTATCTTCTCATCATAATAGAGATCATTTTACAGTGATACCACCTCTAAATTCAATACATGTATGAGATCTGGTATGTTCTGGTATGCACTTCCAAAAGAGGGATACGTGGAATACATTGTGTACTTGAGATTTGGTTAGTGGGAGTGCTAGTTTCACATAAGCCTCAGCCCGGTTGGTGAGGAATCCTTAAGTTCATCCAGGAGACTCGGGATCAAATCCAGGTGGAGGCATATTTTTAGGTTACTGTAGTAGGTACTGTAGTAGGCACTGTAGCGAGAACTATAGCAGGTACTGTTTGACACTGTAGAAGCTAGACGGATTGCGAGAATGAGAGGGTATGATACCTACCATCGAGACAATCTTGTGCATGGATAGGAAATCCTAGCCTAATAGCTATGCGAAGGTGGAGAGATGATTTCACGATGAATATGTTGGGGAGGAGCAGTTCCAAGTAGTTAGTCTGGGTTGTATGTAATGTTTGAAGCCTATGAGCAATGAATTCCTCCAAGGCCTATAATCAATGTAATACTTATGCCTACGAGCCTTGTAAGGGTTCCACTTCACCCCTTGAAATGTTGATGATCAAAATCAATAAAAAATAAAGGCCTTCGGGCCATTGGAGGTTAATGGGAGTGCTAGTTGATAGGCCACAAATCTAGTGAGATCGAGAATCTCAAAGGGGATGATGTACCTTGTACATAACTTACCATTCTTCCCAAATCATATAAATATCTTCCATGAAGATATGCATAGAAACACTTTATCTCTAACCTCAAACTCCAGGTCTCATTGATGATTGTCAACATAGCTATTTTATTGACTCTAGGAAGCCCTGATGTGCCGCAGAATGGTCTTGACCTTTTCTACCATTTTCTTGACCATTTTAGGTCCCAATAAGTTTTTTTCACCCACTTCAACCCAAAATACTGGTGTTCTACATATCTTCCCATAAAGGGATTCATAATAAGATATTTGGATGCTTGATTGAATGCTATTTTTGAATGAGAAGTCAACAATAGGAAGATATTGATCCCATCATCCTTTTAAGTCCATCAAGCATGCTCTGAACATAACTTCTAGTGTCTGGATAGTATTCTAATATTAACCATAAGTTTGGGGGTGATAAGATATACTAAATTTAAAACTCAATATTTAGACCATGTTGGGGACTCTTCCAGAACATGTAGTTAAACATTAGATCTCAGTCATATATAATCGATATTGGTGTTCCATGAAGTCTCACCACCCATTTTATGTATATCCTTGCAAGTTGATCGAGTGATAAGTCCTCTCAAATTGAAATGAAGTGAGATATATTTTTAAGATGATTCACCAGAACCCATATATAATTATTTTCTCTTGATGTCTTTGGAAGACTAGTGAAAAAGTCCATGGTGATATTTTCCCATTTCTATAAAGGTATGGGTAATAATTATATCACACCCTTATAATTTTACCTTTCATCCTTCACATGATAAAATACTTGACACTTTGATGTATATTCTATTATCTACTTCATATTGTCCCACCAATAGTGTAACACCCCAAAACTTGAACATCATGTATTGATAATTTTATGTGTTAATTTTGTTTGAATTTAATAATAACCAAACAAAACTTGTTTCTCATGAAAAAGTAATAATATGGTTTTAATGTACTTTATTATGAAACCGAGTAAAACACACAAAATGGACACAAGGATTTTCATTTAAATAAGAACAATTTAGTGTTTATAATACACCGAGATCAAAAGGGTAATCATGCTAACTGAATATACCTACTAAAACCCTATCAAAACCACGTGAAGACCCCCAAATACAACAATGAGGCCCGGTAAATAAAGGAGATACCTCAGGTTAGTTGAAATTAAGAACATCACCACTGTGATCATGAAAACCATACTGATCATCAGGGGTATAACAAGAACCATCTTCTTCAATTGCCTAAAGCTTAAGACACCATAAGATAAGGTTTTATAAGGAAACAACCCGACCATTTCCTTGGGTGACCATTGAATTCCAACAGCTATAATTATAGCCGTTGGCCTTATGGTGAATTAACTAAAAACATTTAAGTACAACTTAGTTTTCCAAAATTTACGAATTTGAAATTATAAGATAACTTCTAGTTATGGTGAAATATTTTGAATTACACTTAAGTTATTTTGAAATGTATTAATGAATTCAAAAAACTTTTCAAATATTTCAAATACATTGTAAATATTTTCATTCCTTAAACAGTGTTTAAAACTATGTTTAATTTATTTTAATTAAACCATTTTCTTTATTAAACTATGTTTTGACTTCTATAATACTAGTATAAGAATTTCCAGTTTTCAATTTACAACTTTGTATGTTAAAGGTTTAGTGTTTATAAATAATTTTAGAAATAATTTTAACAAATACAAAGTCTAATTTGTATGTTTAAAATAAGTCATGTTTAAAAAGATAATTTCTATATAGTGATTATTTTCTTTGAGACTTTATAAAGATGGGATTTTATAAAAAATAGACCCACTAGGGACATCCCTTTATAGCTGGGCTGAGGGAGGCAGCTCACGCTAGGTGGTTGAGCCTAGCCCTCAGCCCAAGCCAAGGCTGGCCCGAGCATGGGCATAGGTTCCCCGAAGGGTGCACGGGAGTAGGAGTGCATGGGCGTGCCACCGTGGGCGCAAGTTCGCAGCAAGGTAGAGGTAGGCTGAGGCATACGAGGGTGGGAGCCCATGTATAAGGCTCCCTAAGTGTGTGCTGTGTGTTTTTTATGAGCCTTCGTTCGGAGCCTCAAGCTTATAAAGAGCCGCAAAAGCCCTCACCGTTTCGATGTGGGACAACTAAAATCACCTAGGATCAGATCTGGGCCTTTGGATTGCATCACACACAATCTGGGCCATTGATCTCGATCCCGCATTCGACCCTCAACAACCGCGGAACAACACCACATTTTTATGGACAGTTCGATCAAACTTAGATATAATCTCATCCATCTGAGAGTTTTAAAATTCCGTATCAACCTAGGACCGTCCGATCAAACTTGGATTTAATCTGAGTCATCCAATTCTTTTTAAAATCGCAAATGTTCTCCAGACATTTGATCAAGGTCAGAATTGATCCTGACTGTCTGTTTTTCTTACGGTTTCTTCCCGTAGCACTGCCTTCTTCTTCCCTGTATCATGCACTGCACTAGTACCCTACACCCTATCCTTGCATCGTATTCTCCACACTTGACAGCCGTTGGTCCCCCACTTTTCACATGGTTTCCACAAAGTCATATCCCCGATCTTTTAATATACTGTAGTGGACTCATATCCTCAATAAGTGGCCTTAAAATATTATGTAAAATTCTATAATAGTATAGCATATAAGCGACCTATTTTCACCCCCAAGGATCCCTCAGCTCTTCCACAAATCGAACCTCCAGCAAACTCCAGCTAATACTCCTTGAGATCTCCTCCCCTAGGACCAAAGTAATGGTTGTATTGTCTTGAGTTTTATTTTACTTTTTAGAATATATACATATGTATACCTATAATGTATATTTTTACATCTCACAGTTTGAGTTTAAACCCTTTTATACCCAACTCCAGGGCTTGGGATTTTTGAGTTTATAGGGTATTAGTGAATCTGAAGCATAATTACCTCATGAAACTTAATTACATGCCACATATACATACCACACACACACTCACTCACTCACACACACACACACGCATATATATATATACATATATACAACCCTACATTTTTTTCATAAAACCCTAGTGTCCAAATTTAAGTTTTACTAAAAAATTTAAGTTTCAAAGTTAATGAAGAACTATATTTTGTATAAAACTTTTTACTCAATTATGTATGTTCTTATATATATATATATACACAGTCAAAAATTTTATAAACCTATCATGGTTTGGTTTTTAATCAAGTGATAATGGTGTACTAAATATGTTTTAAAGTATTTACTACTTATAAGAAATAATTAAACCTAGTTTAATTAGGAAAACTCATATATATATGTTGTGTATATACAATTATAGTTTCTAGAACCCTAATTTCATTTATGGATTATTATAATTTAATTAATTTATTGATGTAATTAATACTTATAAGACTTTAATGAATATCAGTATCTGTGTAAGCCAAACCAATAGGTATTTATGTAAATGTGTATGTCCTGATCCATAAATTATGTCAAACTTATTTTGGTTAAAGAAATTTTAATGATATTAACCCTTTTATAATTTCATGTCTCAAAGGTATTATATGTTTAACCTTGTTGTGTCTTATGATTAAAAAGAATATATGTTTTGATTTGACCCAAAATATGTTAAAGGATAAAAGGGTGTGTTAAACCACGTGATCATATTATGTTCACTTAATGTTTTATTAACTAAAGTGATTGTTGTTAGTTAAGTCACGATGTAATATAATTTCTTGATCACTGACACTTTTTATTAGTATATTAAATAACATGTATTTACATTCAGGGAATAAGGATTTTTAATTAAAGGGTTATCATTTTAACATCTCATATGGAAAACCCATTCTCACTTATTATTTGATGTGCTTTAATAATTATCTCATGTGAAAAGGATGTGTAATAAGCCATGTATGCCTTCGATAAACTGTTACTTCCCTATTTTCAATGTTATTTGTCATATTATGTATTTTTGAATTAAGTGGTTTCATTTTCCATTTTATTTATAGTTGCACTCAATGATGCATGCATGTGGCATATCATAAAAATGAGATAAGAAATCAAATTACTCAAAGTGGTATGAGACACCTTGAGTAATATGAAATAAAATTTAATAATTCAAGGTGGTATGAGACACCTTGAATAATATGAAATGTGTAAGTAATTATTCAAGTGGTATATGACCTTTTGAATATATGACCCGATTTGGCATATGAGGAATGTATTGGACTAGTATGTTCAGGGTTGGGGACTGGTAAAAGTAAGCCCTTCGGGTTGGAGTCTAGTTATTGATTCTCTTTTGGATGGAGTCTGGTTAGAGAGGATCTCGGGGTTGGGGTCCAGTTATAGTTATCCCCTAGGTCTTGGCACGAGGCCTTGACACAAAAATTAAAGTCTGACATTATACATTCCCTCATTATGTTTATGATAATTAATTAACCAAATGGATATTTGACTAGTAGAATATCCATGGTTAAGAGCCAGTACTTATGATTATTAGAAAAGTAAAATCTTATGGCATAACATATGTTTAGCACTCAGTGATTTAGTATTCGATGTATGAAATTGAAGTTATTACCTTTACATGCAAATCTGATTATTCATTTCTCTTATCTATTTAGTTTGTGCTCTCATATGCATATGTCATACTTGTTTTGAACATATTTTATTTATTATTCCAAATGAGAATGCATATATTTGAATCACGAATCCCTATATTTCTGTTAGCACGTTTTTAATTGATCACTTTTATGATATGTATATGTGTTACAAAATTTCTTTAAGAGAAAAGTTTTATGGAAAGTTTTAAATAATGTTTTCAAAAGATGTATTGATTTATTTTTAAAACCCCATACTAGGAATTCGTATGCTCACCATACGTTTTTGGTTAAAAATTTTCAGGTGTCAGTTTGAGTTAAAGAAGTATGACAGAAGTGGCTAGTTTCCTAGAACCTAAACTGAATTCGATCCTCTATTAAAAAGGAAATTATGCATATTTTATCAGTGCATGATTCTTGTGAATAATTACACCTCATGATTCAAGGCATTAACTCCTAGTTTTATGGGGTCGGGTCCTGACAGTTGGTATCAGAATATTCGGTTTAGATAACTCTGAAAAAACCAGAACTGAAACAATGAAAAATTTACTTAAGCATTACTAAATATGAGGTTTTTTTAATTTTCAGATGGAAAACAAAGGTACTAGTCTTCTGTAACTTCCCAATGAGGCCTTAGAAACCATAATTTACATAGACAGTCATGAAAAGTTTACAAACTATACCCATATCCGAATGACATGTAAACACCTCTATGACGTATCCAAATCTCCCCGATTACTTCAACTCCACCGAAGAGTAGGTCTGGATTACATATTTATGATACAAGCCCAATTTACATCCTATGCACGACGGGGAAAATAATACGAGGGACTTTTTAGATGCTTCACCACCACGAAAGGCATCCCATCCCTCACGACCTTCCAAGAAGCTGTTGAACTTGGATACCTCTGCGTGGCATATATGTGTCAAGTCTTGTCCTATGGCCATTTTGGTCAGGTAATGGACTTTGACATCCTTGAATACAAAGCCTCCCATTTTGTGTATAGACAATAAGTATATACAGACATCTCAAAGTTGTAAACCCCACATTCTAGACCCTGGAGACACCATAAGTGCACCCATGAGATAGAACTAGACTGATCAGGTTGCATATGGTTTAAGGATATAGAGAGTTTTGAGCTTGTTTTGGGGATTCATGTATTCGAAAACTGGGGAAACCGTTAGCCTTTATCTTTTTATGAACAAGTGGTTATATGAGAATACAAATTGTTATCCCTTCCTTCTTTCTTCTATTTTGTCTGTGTTTATACTTATGAATAGGTTTCACTGATTTAACCTTCACAATTAATTTTCAGACGGGAGGACGAACCCACATTTTATCCCTTCCCGCTGAAATACTAGAGGTTATCATGACCAAAACATGCGAGGAAGAGTATATACCTTTATAAAACTTGCGAAAAAAGTGAAAGAAACTTTATAAAGTATCAAAAAGTCTGAACATTCTCTGTTCTTGTCAGGATAATGCTTACATATACCACAAAATAGCCATGGTCCAATTGGACGAGTATAGGCGGAGGGGAAAATACCACCAAGAGATTTTCCTATGCTTTACTCTAGGCAGGAACTTCACATATAGAGTAATATTTCAAGAGGATGATTTAGAGGGAAACCTTTACATATCCTATATGTATCAACTCATCAGTTTCAGCTTATACGATAACATCTATGACTTAGATGTTCTCAATTGAGAGGCAGCCCGATGAATTCTTCGAGAGTTGGTCCATTTGGACATCTCCGAACTTTCCACCATGCGAGCCTCCCTTTGGAAGTCTGAGTGTATGAAACATGAGTTAAACCCATACTTTATAAAGTGTATTTGGTCCAGAGAAGATGAAGAGTTGAACATCAACTTGGGAATTCACCTGGCCACACCGGAGGACCCTCTACAATGGAGGATGTAGGGAAATTGTGAGTGAGACTTTCTCTTATGCGTATGTAGAATGAATTGCGAGGAAAAAATTCTTCATAGGGGGGATAATGTAACACCCCAAAACTTGAACATCATTTATTGATAATTTTATGTGTTCATTTTGTTTGAATTTCATAATAACCAAACAAAACTTATTTCTCATGAAAAAGTAATAATATTGTTTTAATGTACTTTATTATGAAACTGAGTAAAACACAAAAAATGGACACAAGGATTTTCATTTAAATAAGAACACCGTAGTGTTTATAATACACCGAGATCAAAAAGGGTAATCATGCTAACCAAATATACCTACTAAAACCCTATCAAATCCACGTGAAGACCTCCAAATACAAAAATTAGGCTCGGTAAATAAAGGAGATACCTCGGGTTAGTTGAAACGAAGAACATCACTACCATGATCATGAAAACCATACTGAGCATCAGGGGTATAACAAGAACCATCTTCTTCAATTTCCTAAAGCTTAAGACACCCTAAGATAAGGTTTTATAAGGAAACAACCCAACCATTTCTTGGGGTGACCGTTGAATTCCAACAGCTATAATTATAGCCGTTGGACTTGTGGTGAATTAACTAAAAACATTTAAGTACAACTTAGTTTTCCAAAATTTATGAATTTTAAATTATAAGATAACTTCTGGTTATGGTAAAACATTTTTAATTACACTTAAGTGATTTTGAAATGTATTAAGGAATTCAAAACACTTTGAAAATATTTCAAATACATTGTAAATATTTTCATTTCTTAAATAGTGTTATAAACTATGTTTAATTTCTTTTAATTAAACCATGTTTTTTTTATTAAACTAAGTTTTGACTTCTATAATACTAGTATAAGAATTTCCAGTTTTCAATTTACAACATTGCATGTTAAAGGTTTAGTGTTTATAAATAATTTTAGAAATAATTTTAACAAATACAAAGTCTAATTTGTATGTTTAAAATAAGTCATGTTTAAAAATATAATTTCTATATAGTGATTATTTTATTTGAGACTTTATAAAGATGGGATTTATAAAAAATAGACCCACTAGGGACATCCCTTTATAGTTGGGCTGAGGGAGACAACTCACACTAGGTGGTTGAGCCTAGCCCTCATCCCAAGCCAAGGCTGGCCCGATCATGGGAATAGGTTCCCCGAAGGGCGCATGGGAGTAGGAGCACATGGGCGTGACACCGTGGGCACAAGTTCACAATGAGGTAGAGGTAGGATGAGGCCTACAGGGGTGGGAGCCCATGTATAAGGCTCCCTAAGTGTGTGCTGTGTGTATTTTCTGAGTCTTCGTTCGGAGCCTCAAGCTTATAAAGAGCCGCAAAACCCCTCACCGTTTCGATGTGAGATGGCTAAAATCACCTGGGATCAGATCTGGGCCATTAAATCGTGTCGTGCGCAATCTAGTTCATTGATCCCGATCCCGCGTTCGACCCTCAACAACCGCAGAACACCACCACATTTTTATGGACAATTTGACCAAACTTAGATATAATCTCGGCCATTTGAGAGTTTTAAAATTCCGCATTAACCCAGGGCTGTTTGATCAAACTTGTATTTAATCTGAGCTGTCCAATTCTTTTTAAAACTGTGAATGTTCCCCAGCCATTTGATCAAGGTCGGACTTGATCCTGACCATATGTTTTTCTTACGGTTTCTTCCCGTAGCACTTCCTTCTTCTTCCCTGCGGCATGCACTGCACCAGTACCCTACACCCTATCCTTGCACCGTATTCTCCTCACTTGACAGCCGTTGGTCCCCCACCTTTCACACGGTTTCCACAAAGTCCTATCCCCGCTCTTTTAATATACTGTATTGGCCTCAGATCCACAATAAATGTCCTTAAAATATTCTGTAAAATTCTATAATAGTATAGAATATAAGCGACCCGTTTTCACCCCCAAGGATCCCTTGGCTCTTCCACAAATAGAACCTCCAGCAAACTCCAGCTAATACTCCTCAAGCTCTCCTCCCCCTAGGACCAAAGCAAGGGTTGTTTTGTCTTGAGTTTCATTTTCCTTTTTAGAATATATACATATGTATACCTATAATGTATATTATTACATCTCACGGTTTGAGTTTAAACCCTTCTATACCCAACTCCAGGGCTTGGGATTTTCGATTTTATAGGGTATTAGTGAATCCGAAGCATAATTACCTCATTAAACTTAATTACATGCCACATATACATACCATATATAAATATATACATATATACAACCCTACATTTTTTTCATAAAACCCTAGTGTTCAGATTTAAGTTTTACTAAAAAATTTAAGTTTCAAAGTTAATGAAGAACTATATTTTGTATAAAACTTTTTACTCAATTATGTATGTTCTTATATATATATATATATATAGTCACACATGTTATAAACCTATCATGGTTTGGTTTTTAATCAAGTGATAATGGTGTACTAAATATGTTTTAAAGTATTTACTACTTATAAGAAATCATTAAACCTAGTTTAATTATGAAAACTCATATATATATGTTGTGTATATACAGTTATAGTTTCTAGAACCCTAATTTCATGTATGGATTATTAGAATTTAATTAATGTATTGATGTAATTAATACTTATAATACTTTAATGAATATCAGTATTTGTGTAAGCCAAACCAATAAGTATTTATGTAAATGTGTATGTCCTGATCCATAAAGTATGTCAAAATTGTTTTGGTTAAAGAACTTTTAATGATATTAACCCTTTTATAATTTCATGTCTCAAAGGTATTATATGCTTTACCTTGTTGTGTCTTATGATTAAAAAGAATATATGTTTTGATTTGACCCAAAATATGTTAAAGGATAAAAGGGCATGTTAAACTAGGCGATCATATTATGTTCACTTAATGTTTTATCAACTACGGTGATTGTTGTTAGTTTGTCGTGATGTAATATAATTTCTTGATCACTGACAGTTTTTATCATCATATTAAATAACATGTATTTACATTCAGGGAATAAGGATTTTTAATTAAAGGGTTATCATTTTAACATCTCATATGGAAAACCACTTCTCACTTATTATTTGATGTGCTTTAATAATTATCTCATGTGAAAAGGATGTGTAATAAGCCATGTATGCATTCGATAAACTATTACTGCCCTATTTTCAATGTTATTTTTCATATTATGTATTTTTGGATTAAGTGGTTTCATTTTCCATTTTATTTATAGTTGCACTCAATGATGCATGCATGTGGCATATCATAATAATGAGATAAGAAATCAAATTACTCAAAGTGGTATGGGACACCTTGAGTAATATGAAATAAAATTTAATAATTCAAGGTGGTATGGGACACCTTGAATAATATGAAATGTGTAAGTAATTATTCAAGTGGTATATGACCTTTTGAATATACGACCCGATTTGGAATATGAGGAATGTATTGGACTAGTATGATCAGGGTTGGGGACTGGTAAAAGCAAGCCCTTCAGGTTGGAGTCAGGTTACTGATGCTCTTTGGGATGGAGTCTGGTTAGAGAGGCTCTCGGGGTTGGGGTCTGGTTATAGTTATCCCATAGGTCTTGGCATGAGGCCTTGACATAGAAATTAAAGTCCGACATTATATATTCCATCATTATGTGTATGATAATTAATTAACCAAATGGATATTCGTCTAGTAGAATATCCATGGTTAAGAGCCAGTACTTATGAGGATCAAAAAAGTAAAATCTTATGGAATGACATATGTATAGAACTCAGTGATTTTGTATTCGATGTATGAAATTGAAGTTATTACCTTTACACACAACTATGATTATTAATTTCTCTTAGCTATTTAATTTTTGCTCTCATATGCACATGTCATACATGTTTAGAATGTATTTTATTTATTACTCCAAATTAGCATGCCTATATTTGAATCATGAATCATTGTATTTTTGTTAGTACATTTTTAATTGATCACTTTTATGATATGTATATGTGTTACAACTTTTCTTTAAGTGAAATGTTTTATGGAAAGTTTTAAAGAATGTTTTCAAAAGATGTATTGATTTATTTTTAAAACCCCTTACTGGGCATTCGTATGTTCACCCTACGTTTTTGATTAAAAATTTTCAGGTATCAGTTTCAGTTAAAGAATTATGACAGAAGTGGCTGGTTTCCCAGAACCTGAACCGAATTCGATCCTATGTTAAAAAGGACATTATGTTTAATTTATCAGTGCATGATTCTTATAAAGAATTACACCTCATTATTCAAGGCACCGACTCTTAGTTTTCTTGGGTTAGGTCCTAAAAAATAGTGATCTCAGAGATCTAAATACATCTTCGTGATCTCTGAGTGAATGGATAAGGTCAAGTTATGTGAATCATTCAACAACTCCTTTATCTCATAATTTTATGGTACACATAGTCATGACCCAAATATTACAACTCCTTCATTAATTATGAACTCCAAGTATTTCCCTTTTCTTATAGATTTTACATTCTTCTGAATTTCCACACTATCTCATTGAGAATATATTATCTTCTTTAGAAGGGATGGTTGATAAATAATTTGAGTAAGGAATGATTATGTTACTTCCTTTATGATTTCCATTTCCATACTATTAAAGTCAATAAAGATTGTATTGTTCTCAATTATCATCATTGATAAAGTTGTTAGATCCTTTCTACTTAAAGTATATGCCACTTTTTTTCTTTTCCTGGATGGTAATGGATTGAGAAGTCATTATCCTTGAACATATATAACTATCTTCACCAATTCTTATTAAGATCCTTTTGTGTGGATATATATATTTGAGGCACTTATGATTCATTTATACTTCACACTTATCTCCAAAGAGATAATGCTGTTAGATTTTCAATGAAAATATCAAAACAACTAACTCCAAATCTTGTGTCGGATAGTTCTTTTCACAAACATTCAACTACCTTGAGGTGTAGGATATCACTTTATTATTCTAGATTATCACACAAACCAAACCTTTATTTGAAGCATTACCATAAACCATGAAAATTTCCCCACTTGAGGTAAGTGTGAGAACTGGTGCAGTGATAAGCCTCCTTTTCAATTTATTGAAGCTCTCTTTACATTCACTAGTCTGGAAAAACTTTACTCCCTTCTGATTTAGTTTGGTTAGTGGGTTTGAAAATCATGATAAGTTTATCACAAATCATTGGTAATACCCATCTAGTCCAAGGAAACTATAGATATCTATTATAAATTCCGGTCCAGGTTAGTCCTCAATTTCCTTTTTCTTATAAGGGTCTAAAGATATTCCTTTGGTAGTGATAACATGCCCCAAGAATGATACTTCCTTCATCCAAAAATCAAAATTTATGTTCTTTTTATATATATTATCCTTTCATAATTTCATTATCATAATAGTAAAATTCTTCTTTATTATCCTACTTGCTTTTGGAGTAAATTATAATATCATAAATAAATACTGTCATAAACTTATCGAGGTAATATATAAACACTATTTTCATTATGTTCATAAAAATTACTAGAGAATTAATGAGTCTGAAGGGCATCACTATGAACACATAGTGTCCATACCTTGTTTGAAAGGCAGTTTTGAGACTATCTTCATTCTTCACTATTTATTGGTGATATCCTGATTGAAGGTTGGCCTTAGATAAATTCTAGGTGTTGGATCGTAAGAGTTTATGATGGCTATAGGAGGGGGGGGGGGTCAATTATAGTTTAAAAAATTAAACTAACACAAAACTGAAAACCTATCTTGTTAAAAATATAAATCTTTGTAATCATCCAATGATTAGAGTATATGTATTATATCCAAAAGTATTTTGATAAATTATAGTTACTAATCAGGATCCTAGATAGTCTGATAAAATAGATATTAAAAATATTAGAAAAAAATATTGCTAATGTAAATGCATAGGAAAATATAAAACTTGTTGAAACAATTAATATGAATGCTTATAACAAAGTAAGAATTTATTATAAGCTTTATAAAAGAAACTATACTCTTTAAACTTAAGATTTATTGAATTCAGAAATCCTGACTTAAGATATCCACAATTTTTAACCCAACTATAAAGGTATATCTTTCTATACTAAGAAAGCCTTCAATAAGAATATCAGAATAGACCCGTCATCCAAAAACCTAGAATCCCTAGATAGGGATGATATATGTTAAATCTATATTCCAATCCTCTAGAAGCCCTCAATCGTCCTGATCAGAATCACCTATTTTCCTATCCCTAAAACCCCTCAATCTAAACCTTGATCTGAAAAATGAATACAAAAGAAAAATGCCCTAAGAAATTTACAACCCTCACACAGATTCCTTATAACTACAACTCTCAGAAAAAAAATACGAAGTGTAAGAATAAGAATTTCAAGTATAGAGAAATATTAGATGTGTTGAGTTGCAATTGCATCAGCTCATAGTTACTCGAATTCACTCCTATATATAGGCATCCTTACAATAGTCATATTTTCCACGAATCTCAATGTTGGTTGAAATAGTCTTAGATATTATTCTCTTGAAATATCAACAAAATATCTCCATTAGATGTTGTTTTTATATCACCATTACAATGATATAATAAATTCCATTCGATATAAATAATTATAATACTTTGATTATAAACTTTTGACAATATAATGAATTATACTATTTTTCAATCAGATTAACTAAACTATCATTAGTATGATAGATATGAACTACTATTATTCCGATGGATATGACGTTTGTTAGTCTGATAGACAAGACACTAGCCAATATGATGAAAAAAACACTAGTTAGTCTGATGGACCAGACTCTACGTCAGTCCAATGGATCAAATTTAATAATATAAATTTTACATTCATTTAGTTGGAAACTATTTCATCATTCTGTAGAAAAGTATGTTTTCTATAAATAAATTCTAAAACACTTGGGATTTATAAAGTTATTAAAATAAGGTTTTAGAAAGTGTTTTTTATTTTCAAAACTAAGGTAAGTAAAAGTATAAATTATAAACTTTTGACTGAACAATCTCCCCCTTTTTGGAAAGCACAAAACACAACACTTAAAATGATAAACTATTAACATTGGAAAATATATAACCCTTTTCACATTTAATAACTTCAAAGAAAATATTCATAAGAAATATATTTCCTTTACTTATCTTAAAACCTACTATGTTGATGTATTCTTTGTATTAATCATTCTTCATCTGATAAAAAGAATTATAACTTTGGATTATCCCCATTAATAAATTTTCTTCCGATAGATAGTTTCTCCCCCTTAGATAATTTCCCCCCCTTTGTATTTTCCCCCCATTTGTGATTTGTAAAAAGGAATAGGGAAATTAATATATTGTATTGAAATGTTAGAAAATATAGTGTGAAAAAATTATGTTTAAATAAAAATTCATCCAAGATAAAAAGTGTGAACATTCATCCAAATTAAATTATAAAACATTCAAACAAAATGTGTTTAGAGAACAATTTATTCAAATGATATTTTATTAAAAAAGTTTCATCAGAACAAATACATTAAGTTTTCAATAAAAAAATTCATTATTTCTTATAAAACTTTTTGAAAATTTATTTAATCTTCTTGATTCCCTCCTAGTTTTTCTTAGATTCATATATTGTAGATTCAATCTTAGATATCTTATCTTCCACTACTCTAAACCTCTAATTCTCTACCTTTAAACTCGTAATATACTCTTAAAGAAAACTATTATTCTTTTCTTCCTTCAGTTAGGAAAGCATTATTCATAGTATTGGACCCTTGAATTCTCATATTTCAACATTTTAATGTCTTATTTCAGTTCAAAGACTTCCTGATTAAGAGAGTTTAATAATTCTTTGAACTATTCCACAAACTTTACCCTATCAGAGACATCAGATGATTACTTTTCAAAGGAATCAACTATATAAAAATAAAATTTCTTGACCTCCAAAACCTGGTAATCATGTTATTTAAAATCACTATCTACTTGTCTCTATCACTTTACCATCTAATTAAAACTTCTTTTATGTGACTTAGAATTGTCTTTGAAATACTTGATCTCGACCTCATTTTGAACAACTGATTCAGTCAACAATATCATTTATTCTAACTTCTCATTCAAACTATTATGAATCTTCTTTCATATTACTTCAATGTTTGGAAGATATAGAGTAAAATCCAGAATTTTTTTAGAGTCTAAAAAATATAATATATTATTTTCTATGATTTAGTGACCGAAGTATCTAAAAAGTCTGATGAAGCTTCTAAAATTCATTGGTGAGATGGTCCAACATCTACCTTTTTTCCATTAAAATTTTTATCTTTAAAAACTTTTACAACATCAACTTCTTTATCGATCTCTTACTTATCTAATAGTTTTTTATGAGAATATTATACTTACACTTCTTGATGTGATATTAATTTATCATTCAAAAAAACATCTATCATTGGTTCCTTATCAGATTGAGTCGATAAGTAAGTAGATGATGAAAGTTGGAATTCTTCCAAGATTTATGATCCATCAACTTATTAAAGTCCTGATTAGACATGGTTTTATTTTCTTTTGAACTTTAGGATAAGAGGATTCAAATTTAATTTTCTATTGCACTGATTATTTTCCTTTAAAAAATTATGTATTGGATGCAACATTGTCCGATTTATCTATAAACTTTTTCAACTTTGGTTTGAAAAAAAGTTTCATTATTCCCGTGGTTTCTTCACCAATTAATGAAACCTTTTATCTAAGTGCATATGAGTAATTATTAATCTCAAATACTTTCATAAAGTTTAGAAACATTTTATTTATAAGTCATAATAATATAGTAATCCTTTACTTTATAGATATTTTTTTAATTACCTCAATTGAAATAAAAAAAACTTCGCTATGTTTATCGACCTCATGTTGATAAGGAAGTATAATATGAAAATATCAAGCTCTTTTAAAGAATCTATATCACCTTTTCTCAGTATCAAATACCCTTTCATCCATAGAGTTACAACTCTGGAATCCAGAGTGAGTTGAAAAACTTTTCTAACTTTCTCATAAGATGAGAATAATGAAGATTGAACTTTTTTCTTTTCAAAACTTCCAAGATTATATAGAATAATATATGATGGAAGATATGCTTCACCTTCTAAATTCACTTCAGCTAGATCAAAAACTTAATAAATAGTTAGTTTGAAAATTTCCATAAAAAGATTGAATACTATCACATCTAAATCATCTTCGACATGGAATTATACCATAGAATATAATTCTCTTACAATTTCTGGATAATGTAAGTTGAAATCATATTTTTCAACACAGATCTTCTCCCATACTTGAAATTTAATAACTATTTTCAAAAGAGATATATAATTTTCATACCAAGACTTCTTGATCAAACTTTCCTTAACAACATCACGCTTCATGAAATCTTCAGCTAAATCCATTAGATTGAAATTTATTCCCAGAATCGAAAGGGAAGAATTCCAACTTTCAAACTAATCAATAAATAGAGATTTGAGGGTTGATAGCAACTTCTTGAAAAATGATGCAGGATAAGGGTGAATCACTCCCTATATATATTATTGGTGAGTGACCTTTCATCATCTAAATATGTAACAAATCTTATTAAAAGATATATTTTGATTTGATAGTTTAGATTAATCGATGAATGATTTAATAATTATTCTGAAGCCTTAAAGGTTTTTTTAGTAAAACTAAATTTCTAAGTAAAGAAATGTTCGAATATATAAAATTTTAAAATTTTGAAACAAATTAAAAGTTTGTCAAAAATAAACAATATATAAAAAAACATAAAAAAGAAAGAGTAATGGATAATTGAAAAAACAAAAAGATTAGAAGAATACTTCTCAAAGTGAATATTAAATTTCAGTATGAATGTTTTATCAAGTAACATGTTATTATTGGTATTTATAATAGAAATTGAATTTGATAAACTTTATAACAAAAATATTATTTGAAAAATTTTAGTATGAAATTTTGAGTCTGAAATAAGATGGTAAAAATTTTGACTCAAGATTTTTTTAATAATCTTAACTCTGATTTTTTTGTTAATTTCGACTATAATATTTTTAAATATATTAAAACAAAAGTTTTAGATATTTTTAGAAAACAAAAGTATTTAGAAAATAATTTTTTTTTGAAAAAAAAACATAAACCCCCTGTTGAGAAGGAGTTCATTAATGTAAGGAGATATGTAAAAATGAAGTAGATATGAATGATCATTTGATATTAATTATTATTAGATTATATTTAATATATTCAAGTCTATCAGAACTGAGGGGTTTAGTAATAATATTGGTAAGTTTTTATTGCATTATGATGAATTATAAAATGATATCTCCTTTTTTATGTGTGATACTGAAGGAAATGGTGTCTTATATATGTTTTCTTTTCTCATGAGTGATGTGATGATTTTTAATTTAAAGAAATGGAACTTGTGTCATCAAAAAACATTTGAGTTTTAATAAAACTCATGTCATAGTCATTGAGTGTGTGTTTCATCCATAACACCTGAGTACAACAACTTTCAGCTGCCACATATTCATCTTTGATAATGGGAAGTGATCTTGAGTATTTTTTCATACAAGATCAAGACACTAAATCTTCTACTAATAAATGAAAATTTCGAAAATTACTTTTTCTATCCATTCTATATCCTCAAAAATTAGTATCCGAATTTTTTTTAATTCAAAATCATTTCCAAAATAATAAAAAAAGCCTAAAACTATAATTACATTAATGTAATGAAAAATTAATAATAAACATTTAATATGGGACTCATTTTATTTTTTTTGACATCTATATTATAATAAAACATAAAAAATTAAATCCAAACAACTAGTATTCAGTAAAGTAAACTTCTAATTATTCTTATAAATATATTTTGATCAACTGGTTTCCTAGATTCATGAATATCTAAAGTATTTGAGTTTTTGATAGAAGTACTAATGCTTTTAGTATTTTCATATATGAATTTTTTGATAAGATATTTCATATAATTATGTTGAGATATAATATATTCTTCTAGTTTTTGTAAATTTTGAAAACCTATAAAATAAGTGAGTTCTCCCATCATGCTCATTTCAAAATTAGACTTCATAAGATCCAAAAATTAATTTGTTAAATAATTTTAAGTTAAACCAAATATAATTTCATCTACATAAATTTGAATAATAATTATATTTTTAGAAAATTATTTTATAAAAAGAGTTGGATCCAAAAATCCCTTAACACAATTTTTTTATAACAAAAATCTAGTTAACCTATCTTATCAGAATCTTGGGGATTGTTTGAGTCTGTAAAGTGTCTTAGTAAGTTTAAAAACATGTTTTGGATTTTTTTTAATTTCAAAACCATGGGGTTGTTATACATAAACTTCCTCCTATATATATCTATTAATAAATTCACACTTTATATACATTTGAAATAATTTGAAATTTAAGGATGCTTCATATGATAAAAGTATACAAATAGATTCAAGTATATCTATTGGTGTGTAAGTTTCTTCATAATATATTCCCTATTTTTGATTGTACCCCTTAGAAAAATTTATTGATTTATTTATAACTATTATTCTATTTTCATTACATTTTTTCGAAATACCCATATTACTCCAATTATAGAAGTATCTTTAGGTTGTTCAACTAAAGTCCATACTTGATTTCTATTTAATTAATTAAGTTCATATTAAATTGATTTTATCCAATCCTCATAACCTAAATCCTCATCAAGAGTCTTAGGTTAAAATTGAGATGAAAATACAAAATGATCAATTTCATTTCTCAAAGAACTTATAGTTCTAACTGTTTAATCTAAATCACCAATGACATTATCACTAGGTTGATTCCTATGAAATAAATTGTTTCTCGAGTTTAAAAAACTATTTCCTTTGATGACATGGTGAAAATATTCTTGAGGTATAAATTTAGAAAAATATTCTCTAGTTTTTATCTCATGAGAAGAAATTTATAATATAGGTTAAAAATCAGTTTTAGAAATAAAATATGAAGATGTGGCTTTTGATCGTTTGAAAGTAAAAGGATCGGTTTCATCAAATTTAACATGTACTATTTACTTAATAGTACTTGTGTTTTTATTAAAAACCCTAAATGAATTACTAGTTGTAGAATATCCTAAAAATATCCTTTAATTGGATTTTGGATCAAATTTATGTATGTTATATTTAGTATTCAAAATGAATACTTTGCATCTAAAAACATTAAAGTAAGAAAGTTTTGGTTTCCTTTCAGTCCATAACTCATAAGGAGTTTTATTAATAAAAAGTATTATTAAAACATTATTTATAGTATAAAAGGTAGTACTAATTACTTCATCCTAGAAATGTTTAGCAAACGAGTATTCACTCAGCATGGTTCTAGTAATCTCTTGAAGAATTATATTTCTTCTTTCAACTACAACATTTTTCTGGGGAGTTCTTGGTGCTGAAAAGTTATGTATAATACCATAATTTACTAAAAAAAATTTCAAATCAAAATTTTCAAATTATTCACTATGATCCCTATTAATATTTATTAAGGATTGGTTTTTATCATTTTTGACTTTGTCTACAAATGTTTAAAAAAAAGGCTTCAGACTTATTTGCTAGAAAATAAACCCAAGTGTATCTAGTGTAATCATAAACTAAAATATATACATATTATTTTCCACCAATACTTACAGTTTTTGTTGGACTAGAAAATTATATGTGAATTAACTATAAAACATAAAAAGTCGAGAATTCATTAATAGATTAAAACCTGACTTGTGTTTCTTTTTCAATTGAAAAGGATCATAGATTTTTTTATTGTTAAATATATGTTCTAGTATATCCTTAAATAGTCCATTATTAGATAACTTATCTGATTTTATAACATTATAGTTTCCTAATATTATATTCTATAACCAAGATTGGTATTTCATTTCACTATGGAAAGGTAGATATTAGCTCTTAAGGTCTTATAAGTTTAATGTGTAGACATTCTCATGAATATTTAAATAAACAATAAAATCTTATTTAAAAATAAGAAAAATACATTTATCATTCCTAAATTATAAAATAAAACACTCAACACATAATTGTATTATGCTAATAAGGTTGTTCTTAATTCCTATAATAAATAAAACATTTGAAATTAAAGATTTTCTAAGAAGAATAATGTTACATATTCTAATAATTTATACTTTAGAATTATCTTCAAAAGTGACTTTGAAACCTTTCATATTTATAATCTTCTTAAATAAGTATTTGTTTCTATTCATGTTTCTAGAGTAACCACTATCCATGTACCAAATATTTTTTTTGGTATATTATTTATTTTCCAGAAAACTAAAACATTATCATTTCAGAACCCAAACCTTCTTGGATCTAGTATTATCAGAAAGTAAAATTTTAAGAATCCACATTTTTTTGAATTTAGAATGTTGATAAAATGTTAATTATTTTGAAAATTAAGCTTTATGAAATTATAAATTTTTAAAGAAATTTTTATCTCCCAGTGTCAACCACTATGGAATTTAGTGAAAAATGGGTCAATTTTCAGAACAAATTAATTATTATTAAAAATAGGGTTCTATTTGTATAATCCATTTTAGAAATATCTCTATGAGGTCTAATTTGATTAAAAATTTTATCAAAATTTTCCTTTCCAATATTAAACTTTTATATAATATTTTTTGAACTAGAAATTTCATAATTTAGTTTTAAAACCATTTTTTTATCAAAAGTATAATTTTTATTTGAGCTAATTTTTACAATTTAATTTTGTAAACTTGTTTTCTCAAAAATAGATTTTTCAATTTCTTTCAAAATACCATATTTCTAAAAATTATATTTTTTTAAATCCTTAGAAAGATATGATATCTTAGTAGTTAAAGTAGAAATCCTTGAATTTTCCTTCACAAGTTTTGTTTAAGAAACTAAAAGTTTTTTATAAATATTAAAATTTTCATTTTTAATTAATTTTGAAAATCTTGATACTTCTTTAAATCTTAGTAAATAATTTTTTTCTTTAGATGAGGAAGATTATTCATCCAAATATATGGAATTATGATCATAATTACTATCAAGGAATTTTAATTTTAATTAATATTTGTAAGATATTATCTAGTTACCTTATCTATAAAGAATTTTTTAACCTGTGGTATTTCTATGTAGAATCCAACATTTTTCTATCCTAAAATTTCATGGTCTAATGAATTATAAGAAGAAATATCTCCTCCACTTGAACTCCAATTATCTGAAGATTTCATAATTTTATTGTTATTATGATTGTAATACATATTAAAATTCCTTTTAAAATTTATTTATTTATTATCCTTTATTTTCATATTAGGAAAATCCAGTCAGATATGTATAGGTTTCTTACACTCATAGCATATTACTTATGAAGAATCCTTTTTATTCACTTTTATCCTTTTGATTTTTCTTGTATTTGTACTAAAAATCTTTTTTCTTGAAAATATTATTCATTATTTTGGAAAGATTATCCACTTCATTTCCTAATTGTTCTAATGAACTATTATATAAATCAATAATAACATTATTATTTTTAGAGTATTTCCCAATTTTCTCAATAGATTGAACTTTATTGGGAACATTTGATATAATTTCAAA
This sequence comes from Viscum album, assembly GCA_963277665.1. Classification (NCBI taxonomy): domain Eukaryota; kingdom Viridiplantae; phylum Streptophyta; class Magnoliopsida; order Santalales; family Viscaceae; genus Viscum; species Viscum album. The sequence goes on along the minus strand of OY728122.1, from coordinate 808,098,403 downwards.
AGGAAATACTCTATTCTTCATTTTCATTTTCTTAGTATATCTCTTTAATCTTCCCTCATACTACATAATGGTTCTAATAAGATCGTCAAGTGTAAGATTAGTAATCCAACTTATGTCATACAAAGAAGTTCCATTTGATTACCATTCACGAGGAATTATTTCAATAATCTTTTCTACTAAGATTTTATATATAATATCCTTATCACCAAGAGACTATAAATTGTTAAAAATAGTTATAAACCTTTGGGGAATCTTTTCAAAATTTTCCCCAGGTAGAAAATAAATTTTTTGATAATATTCTCTAAGCATAGCTATTCTTGTCTCAATGGCTTTAGAAGTTAAAAAAATGAGTTATCTCAAACTTTATCCATATATTATTTGTTACTTCAAACCATGACATCTGACTATAGATATTTATAGTCATACAAAATTATAGTTTCCCATAAACATTAAAATGTTATCCACACCAGTATTAATAATTTTTTTTTCATTATATCTCTCCAATATTCATAATAATTACCATATAAAATTAGTGTATACTAGCATTAAAATTCTCAAGAGTACCGAAATTTAATCCCTCCATATTATAGAAACAAAAAATCTTTCTACAATACATGTTAGTGTAATAAAAATGTATAAACAAATAATTTATAAAAAACATAATAGATTGAAGTAGATAAAAAATGTAAAAACCCAGAAAGTAAATCAATAGAATATGCTTTGATACCAATTGTTGGATCATAAGAGTTTTAGATGGTTATGGGGGGGGGGGTTAATTATAGTTAAAAAATTAAACTAACACAAAAACAAAAACCTATTTTTTTAAAAATATCAAACTCAATAATTATCCGATGATCAAAGTATATGTATTAGATCCAAATATTTTATGAAAAATTAGAGTTATTAATCAGGATCACAGATAGTCCGATAAAACAAATATTAAAAAGATCAGAAAAACATAATTTCTAATGTAAATGCATAGTGGAATATAAGACTTTTTGAAAAAAGAAATATGAAATATTATAAAAAAGTGAGAATAACTTACAATATTTATAAAATAAATTATACTCTTTAACCTTAAGAGTTAAGGAAGTCAAAAATCATAAATTAAGATATTCATAATTTTTAACCCAACTTTAAATGTCTATATTTACTCATTCAGAAAACCCTTGATAAGAATATCAGAATAGATATATCTTCCAAAACCCTGGAATCTATTAATACAATGATGAGTGTTAGATATATCTTCCAATCCTCTAGAAGCCCTCGATCAGCCTGATCAGAATCAGCTATCTTCATATCCATAGAATACCGCAATCTAAACCTTGATCATACAAACAAATACAAAAGAAAATTTCATAAGGAATTTACAACCCTCACACAGATTCCTTAGAACCACAACTCTTTGAAAAATTACAAAGCGTAAGAATGAGATGTTCAGGAAGATAAAAATCTCAGACATGTTGAGTTGAAAATGAATTATCTCCCAGCTCCTCAAATGAACTCCTATTTATAGGAATCCTTTTAATGGTCATATTTTTCATGATTCTCAGAGTTGGTTGAAATGACCTTAGATGTTCTTCACCTAAAATCTCATAAAAACTTCTCTATCCAATGTTGTTTTGATATCAACATTACAATGCTATAATAAATTCCATCTGATAGAAATAATTAAAATACTTTGATTATAACCTTTTGACTGTCCGATGAACTATACTATTTTTCAATCCAATTAACTAAAATATGGTCAGTTTGATGGATCTGATCTGCTTTTAGACTGATGGATATGAATTTAGTTATTTTGATATATTATACACTAGTCAATCTAATAAAAAAATAGTAGTTAGTCTTATGGACTAGAATCTAAACCAGTCCGATGGATTGGATTAAATAAAATAAAGTTTATATTAATTTAGTTAGAAACTATTTCGTCATTCAGTAGAAAAGTATGTTTTCTACAAAAACATTCTAAAACACTTGGGATATATAAATTTAGTAAAATATAGTTTTAAGAAAGTTTTTTTGATTTTTAAAACTAAGGAAAATAAAAGTAGAAAGTATAAAATTTTGACTCAACATTGGGGCCCATGTAGTTGATCAAACAAGTTTTTATCCATGGAAGGGGATACTTGTTATTTATCATTATTTTTTTGAGTTTAAGATAATAAGTACAGAGTCACATTGAAACATATTTCTTCTTGATGAAGAGGATCGACGCACCCTATAGTAAAGAAATCAGGCATGTAAATACCTTTTCTAGATTCTCTTGTAACTTATTTTTTAGTTATTCTAACTCAATGATGGACATTCTATAAAGAGTCATGGACATGGGAAAATATCTGGGTATAAGTTCGATTGAGAACTCAACTTATCAATTAGGAGGAAGACCAGACAACTCTTCGAGGTATACATCAGTATAATCTCTCACAATAGGAATTTATTCAATCATGATTCTCTCCTTTTGAGGCGGTGATTGAATAGTTCTATCAAAATTACAAGATATGAACGAATACATAGAAAAAAAATAAAAAATTATTCTTGATATTCTTGAACGAATAACCTATATAACTATCATCACATCATTATCAGAATACACCTTAGTAGCAGTGATAACATATTACCTTTATTTATCTTTAGTACTTGGAGGTTATTGTTGTTGATTGTCTTTTAAAACCATTAGATTAGGGAATTTTATTTCATAATACCTATATTCCTTAGAGTTGAAACACTTTACCTCAAGCTAAGTGTTGATATGTAACTTATTTTCTTCTATCACATTCATGAGTTTTATCTTCTCTAATCATCACCAATTGGCATGATTCCCCTCTTTTCCACACTTAGAATCTCTCGATTCCCTTTAGACAATTTATGTGATGCTTCTTACCACACTTTTGACATGAGGGATGTTGGGATTTATTTTCTCCATGAGATTTATCCATTGATCCTACCAAAGAAAACTCTTTTTTATGCTTTTTTATCTCTAGTCACATGAGACCACCGAGAGTCACCAATATCCATCCATACCTTGAGGGAACAACGAGAAATCTCTTCATAGCTTTCAAAGTCTTGAATCACTAAAGCTTTTCATAAAATTGACATTAATCAACTAAATAATTGGTCTACCTTAATTTTTGAGTTTAGGATGAACCCAGAGGTGTACCGTGAATGCATTGTGTAGTTTTACTCATATTACCCAATAGAATCATATTCATTTTTCTTTTATACAAGTAAATCCTTCTCTATTTTAAGATGGAGAGTTTAGAGAAAATATTTATTGAAAAATATTTTCTTTAATTCTTCACATTCCATTAAATCAATATCCTATTTGGACTTTATGTTCTTGATTAGCATCAACCACAAGTCAAATTCCCCCTATATGTTATAAATGGACATAAAAAATTTCTCTTATTCTGAGTATTGGAGGACAAAGAATATATTCTCAATGGATTTAATCTATTGTTCAATGATGAGGGGACTAGAAGATACACTAAAGTTATGAGGCCTTTGTCACCTAAATTATTCAAATGCAACTTGCTCTTTCTTATGGGAAGGATGGCGTTCCACATGACTCAATTTATTATTAATAGCACGAGTCAACTGCATTAGTACTATAATGAAGTTCCCTAATACTTCTTCCATAAGGTTAGGAATATCATCACATTTATTATCATGTTGGTTGTTGGAATGGTTACTCCTATTTCCCACCATTAACTAAAATAAAAAGAGACGAGAATACTTTAAAAAATAAACATATAAAAGGGAAACTATGAACTTTTAAGGAATAAATTATAAATGACATGTATATTCCAACTTTTTAGTATCTAGGTTTTATTTGAGGTTATCCATGGTGAATTCCCTATTAATTTTTCTAACATAAAAATCCATTTAAGTCCTTTATAATGGTTTGTAATGAGTTTTGGAATTTTCCAAAGCATATCCCCTAAGAATTTCAAATTAGGTGTGGAGAAAGGCCTCTTTTTCATCCACCTGGTGAGGATAGAGTCAAAGAACAATTCTCCATTATTAAATTTATTAACCTTAGGTACAAATATTCCATATCCACATTCACTCGTAGTATCTAGATTGGGATGAAATTTTTGGAAACCACTCACTCTATGCTTCTCCAAAATTCAGGATATCTTCCTATACTTAGATTTATCCCTAGGGATTTATCAATAAATTATTCTAGTATTAATGCCCAAAAATAACTATACATTAATATGATACTAAATATAACAACCTAATACTTTTTACACATATTATTACATGATTTTTGATATAAATATCCAATAAAAAACAAACAAGGTTTGAAAGTACTAGTGTCTTTAGAAGACTTGGGACATAAAACATAAAAATAAAATGTAATTATTTTAATCACCATAATGATATAATAAGAGGATTTTATATCCTAAAACTAAATGGGATAACCTAGGTAATACATAGACAAAAAGGGTGAGATAAAAATCCCAGTAAGCAAATAAACATGATAAGGAAACATAACACGCGGGTCAACGGTATAACATGATATCATAAAAGAGAAGTATCACGAGTAATCACATGGAGGCATAACATAAATAACACAATATAATAAAATCATGTAAAACCAGAAAATGTGATATAAAAATAGAACATGACATAAGTAGAAGTCAGGGATAGCTTCTAATACAACATCACATGGTGGACAAAGTCTCACTGTGGATTAGGTTTACTCACTAATCCCAAACATAACATCTCATGAGACCAAAACTTTACCCAAAGAATTAAATATCTATATAGGAAAACCCATCATAACATGTTCATGATTATGTGTTCCAAAAAAGGAAATCAATTATAAGTCATAATAATAATAATTACCTATGGAAATAAATGGGTTGCATAATCTTTCCTTATATCATAATCAAAGGAGATTTCATAAAGAAGGCATTTGAGAAATGAATATAATAAATGTATTACCCCATCAAAGGAAGGGATAATAAGAAATTTATATATTTAAGATACATATAAAAAGAATTTAGAATAAATACATGACATCAAAAGGAGAGATAAAGTAATTTAGATAGAGAATTGTCATAACCAGAAGAAAAAGGGTGGTTTTGAGAGATCCCTTATCTTAAGTCTTATATTTCTTCATATTTGTCAAAAAATCCTGAATAATAAATATATATTTATTATGAAAGTATTATAGAACCATAATAAAATATATCATACCATATATTACTTTCTTATAACATCTCACTACTTTTTTATTAAAAATTTATTATTAAAATCATTATTCTAGTTGATAATCGTTTCGTTTTTCATGCATGTTTTGGTTAAAAAATCTTAGTATTTATATATTTATCATGGTTACCTCATCTAAAAATGATTAAAATGATATTAATTTCATATTATATATATATATATATATATATATATATTTCTTTTCATCCATATAAGGTAGAGATAAAAAATGAATTACACCGTTCATAGAGATAGTAGAACATACGTATACATGAACGTAGTTTCCATTTTCAATGGACGGAATGAAAAAAAGTTAAATAATAATTAAAATTTATATAATAATTATAATATCATAATTATTATATATATTTATTAAATCAATCATTATAACCATATATGAGAGGAAATGATGGAAAATGAATTACATCGGTTCGTGAGGTGGTAGTCTACCGTACACACTAACGATGATTTCATTTACAAATTGATGGAACAGAAGATGGATGTAGGTGATTACAATAACATAATAATGTATAGGTATGCAAAATATACTGGTTTTATTTTTTAAGCATGTTTTAAGAAGATTTTAAGGATGTATAAGAAGAAATAAAACTAAAACATTCAGTTAAAGACTATACCTCTTCTCTAGATAAATTATTTTTCTTTACATATGAAATATTCTAAGGTTGGTATTCATCCAAAACCAATACCTATAGAATGTGGGGATGGATTATAGGAAGGCATTTGGTTAGGAATTGGATGAAATAAAAGTCTTTTTAAGTGTGAAGGAAAGATGATAGGAGGTTCCCTTATATAAGTGAGGGGGAGGAACTCTTGGAATTACTTAAAATATTATATTAATATAAATTAATTTTCATTGAAAAAATATTGAAATTGATATAATTATAATATAGGATGATTTTGGTTCCAAATAATACTATCCAATAAAATTTTGACAAGTTTAGATTATGTTTTTAAACTTATCTCTTTGTTTTAACTAGTGTTCACCTTTTTTAATAATTACTTTGATAATGCTGTTTTTTCTCTTTAGAGGTCAAGATAGTTACTATAAAAGGATTCTTGGTCCATAAATGGACTATAGATGATATTTTTAAACATACACCAATAACTTGGATTAATATAGTATTTTTTTTTGTAATTTTAAATAATTTAATAAAATATTATTTATTATAAAATAACATTAATATCATTTTGACACTATTCATTTAATTTGACTTTAAATACACCAATAAAAAGAGTAATTTCAAATATAGACTTTTAAAACATATATAAAATGTCATATGTGTATATAAAATTCACGGGTAACTATAAATTACTCAAAAAATATTATGTTTAGAGTTTTTAAAATAATTTATTTTATTTTTCTATTAATTGAATAAATACTGTATCAGCGTTGCGTAGGAATTTAAGGTAATTAATTAATTAAAAAAAAATTATAAATAATTTACCATGATAAAAAAATAATTTATATTTCATATAAACATTTTATAACCAAACATAGCCTCTTTTTATCTCTACATCAAAAAATTAGAGATAATAACATAAAGAGAATTACATTTTTAACTTTTCTTTACATAAAATAATATAAAGGTCAAAATAAAAGAAATATAGAACCTAGTTTACATATTTTTAAAAATTGGATGTAAATGGAAAAAATATACCCATAAAATAGATAAAGGCAATTGTTAGGGTCATTTTTAGCCATTCTCATATTATTTTTAACTTTTCCAATGAGCCCGTACCCGAGTGGTAAGGGATCCTGCTTGGCATCTAAGAGACCCGGGTTCAAAACCGGGTAGAGGTGAATTTTCAGGGGTATTATAGCAGTACTGTAGCAGTTACTGTTCGATACTGTAGCAGTCAGAACTATTCACCCGATTTGGGCCTTCGGGCCACCAGTTTGGGCCCACGGGTCTCTAGGGCCTTCGGGTCATCAAAGGCCTTCGGACCACAGGGCCTTCGGGTCACGCAGACCATGGAGTAGCCTAGTTCATATAGAACAGGCCCCAGAAGAGGATCAGAGCAACAGGAGTAGCAACCACCAGATGCAAAGCTAACCAGATTGGAAGAATGAGAGGGTATGGCAGCTGCCATCGGGACCAGGCACCTTGCAACTTTGTATGGGGTAATGCTAGCAGATTAGCAATGCAAGGTGGGGAGATAAGGCGATCAATGATATAAGATGCTAGGGGAGGAGCAGTTCTAATGGGCTGGGCCTACAAGTCATGTAATGGGCATGGTATGCCTCTGGGCCTTCAGGTCATGTATTGCGGGTCATGTCGGGCCTTGTGCCTTGGGCCTACGGGTCATGTACGGGTTCCCCTTCAACCCTTAAAAGGGGGATTATCTATAATAAAATAAAAAAATAAGGCCTTCGAACCATTCAGAGTAACTTTAATTATCTCAATTCCCCATATCACGATGACAATTATTTACTAAGGTTACTATTTATAATGACTAAAAACAAAAGGGTCCTATTTATAAAATTTGAACCTACTAATTATGAATATGGAATCCATTTTTTAATATTGATTTTCTGGAAGTGGAAAAAATTAATTTAAGATTAAAACATAGAAAGTAGTGATTTTTTTTCAGAAAAATGTATTTTTAAGTATCAAAATGTTATTATATAAAATTAAATTATAAAATTAATTAAAAAGCTAAAATTGGAATATTTTTAATAAAAAACAATTAATTAAATTTTAAAACTGATCCAAAATATAATTTTAATTGGTAAATACTTTAAAAGAAAATATAGTTTTTAATAAAAATTACTATTTTCACTATTCATTGAAAAATCAAACTTTTTATAAAAATATAAAAAATTCACCATAAGATAATTTTAATATGGTAATTTAAAAAATTATATCATTTTTATCAAATAAAATTTCTACAATTTCCAAAAATTAAATATATTATTTTCTCACAAAAAGCAATAAAAACCATTTTTGAAGAAAACACATTTTTGGAGAATAAAATGACTACTAAAAATTGAGTGATTATTTAATAATAATTTGTCAATAAATTTATATTGAGTTGGAAATTTATATATGTTTCATAAAGTAGTTAATACTATTCATATCCTCCAATTTAATGACTAGGTTATAAGAGACATATTTAAAAAATAATATTTCATGGTTTGTTTAGGCTCAGAGTTGTGTCTCATATATGCTTTCAAACATAGTTTTATTTTTTAAAAATCAAAGTTTTACAATACTTAAGTCTCATATGACATATTATGGAAGTGTCTGCATAACTCCCTCTTGATATAACTTCTCCACCCTTAATAGTCTGGTCATTCAAAGATTAAAAAATACCTTTCCAAGCACTTCTCATCATAAGGAAAGAATAGTGGATTAATATTATAACTCCTTTAATGGTTATTTTTCAGCCAAGAAAATCTAAAATTCCTAGAGATATGAGGCTATTATCCAATTCTGGTACATATCTCACATATATAAAGTATCGAATTATACCATCATGCATCCTTAATTGAATTTTTCTAATAACTCTTGTATGGAAGGGATGGTTATTCCCTACAAGAACCACACCACCATATGAAACATTGAAACTTGAAGACAAATATCAATTCTTTTACATGTGAAATGAACAACCAGAATCAAGAATATAACCTTATTAATGGTTGACTATCATGGAAATAAGGAAATACGAGTCATCAACATCTTTAGTTTTGTATACAAAATTCACCTTTGGTTTCTCAATATTGGGGAAATCATTCTTATAGTTCCCTTTAAAATGGAAATAGGTACACTCATATTTTTTGGTCATCTGTAGGTTGAATCACCTCTATAATTTGATCATGGATTATATCTTTTTAAACCTCCTAGATTCCTACTAAATGATCTTCAAATTTTACCTCATCATTACCATACAACAATGTAGTGGTTATATTGACCATAATTATCTGATTGAGAGTTCAACACTTAGAGGGCCATATCTTCATCTCAAATCATTACTTTTAAACTTTGAAAATATTATAGGGTTTTATTAAAACTATATTGGTGCCCAATGATAAACAAAAATTTCTTGTAATGAAATTAAAAAAAATCTATTTTTTAGATAGAATCATTTTTTAATTCTTTTGGCCACATGTTTATTCTCTAAAATCTTCCATAAACACTTTTTATAGGTCTCTTACATCGTACTATATTTTTTATATTTTTCCAAAAAAAGATGAATAGTGCCATAGTCTTGGTGATTTAGTCTCCTCCAATCACTATTAGAGATGCCAATGAGTTTTTATTATTATAGGTTAATATCTAACTCAAGTTGAGTGACCACATCCAGAACATTACATTTCCACATGATGAAGTTATTTTTCCCATCAAATTTCACCCCCTAAAATTTGGTGTTGTACTCCATGATTCTATGGCTACATGCTCTTGGTGTCCCTGTATGTTCTACTGGATTTGACTCATCGATTGGAACTATGCTAATTTTTCTTTGAGGATTCTCTATAAAATCCAAAAAATTAAGAATTAATATAAACAGATAGCTTCAATGATTTCAGAATAGTTGAAAATGCTAAAATCTATTGTTTATTTATTTCAATAGGACCATAAATGAATACAAAAAAAATCAAACTAGTGATGAAGCTGGAGGCGGAGTTGTGGAAAACAGTTCCAAGGGTCCATAGGATAACATATAGCAGTGTTGAGGAAAAAAACAACAAATTTGAGCAAGAAGTGCAAACATCAACACCAATGCATTTCATAAGTATAGATAACCAAACTATTACATTTTCTCCCTAGTAATAAAATCTCTTTAATACCAATTTTTTTGGAATCTCACAATCTATTATAATCATTCACTCTCAATCGTACTCATGCACATATATAGGGAAGAAAAAAACATATACACAAAATTTATGTGGTTTATTCAGATGACCTACTCCATGGGGAGGAAAATAATTTTTTTTATTCAAGCATAATACCACTAATTACAAACATTTCCCATGAATACCACCCATATTTATAACATGGGAGAACAATATGAATTAAATGTTCATTAAAATATTTAATTCTCTAGGTATTCATTCCATTTATGGAGGTTAAGTGATTTATGGCCGTGATTAATTTGGTCAATATTTAATAAGAGCACTATGTAAACCAATGTTACCAAAGGAAGATGTCAAAGAGAAGAAAAAATAATAAATTTGTAAGGAAGAGGAAATGTGGTAAGTAGACTACAACCCATCACATATTGAATTATAGAAGCATAAGACTATAATTCCCACATGAGAGTGACATGATCCTGAGAGAGAAAACATCTATTTTTTCCGTTATCTCTATATTAAAATATCAAAATATAGCAAAAAAAATTGTGCCTATATATTTAAAAAATAGAAAAAAATATAATTACATTATTTAGTATATGCATAATATATAGTCAGAAAAACGTTTTTGAGTTATTTTATAAAAAATATATCTATATAATATAAAAATTCTCAAAAATTTTATAAAAATAACTATCCAAAAAATATTTTATAAACTTCCCATAAAACATTTAGTTATATATAAATTTCTATGAAACACTATATATATTGAAATACACCATCAGATATTAACCATTCAAATATTAGAGTAAAATAGGCTCAACATAAATAGGAACAACCAAACCAAAAATTGGTCCCTAGAACCAAAATAGTTTCTATCCCAATAATAAACAACTTTTTTTCCATTTCTTCTAATAAAAAAAATTGGCAGCAAAAATATTCAATAAATAAATCTAATTTCATCCAAAAGAACCCCAACTGAATTGGAACTTAAAGAACTATAATTAATCAAGGAAATTAATCCCTAAATGTATAACTTAATAATGATTTCCCTCTATGATTGAGCCCTCACATAATTCAATGCAAGATAAATAAAAAAATATTTAAAAATCAAAGGACTACTTATCAAATGAAAAATTTTATGGGAATAATCCAAAACATACCCTAAAGAATTCCTATAAACCAAAACAATAGCCCCTTTCTCATCATCAAAAAACAAAAAATTCATATCAATTTTTAAAAATCTATATGGAGGTAGAGACCATTGACTACACATTTCACACCTATAAATCAGTTTCCCATCAACATATTCTGCATGAATAAAACCTTTCCTTCTATCTCTCTAAAAACCAATATAGATGAAAAACCATTAAATATAAACAAAATCTAGAAAAGTTATTTGATTAAAATGGAACCAATTTTGCCTCATCTAGATAATATGTTCCTCCTAGAAAGACTCAGTTGAAAAAACATGGTTACATATATCAAAAAATTTTACAAAAAAAATAATTTGATATAGATTCATATTAAAATTTCTACATAATATAAGAGAGATTTAGGTACAAAATACAGAATAATATGATGGAGTTTTCTACTCTATATAGTAGAAAATATTTATATATAACAATGTTTTGTGAAAAAATATATCTATATATATATATAAATTTTATATAGAACATTTTATATATAATAAATAGACATTCACACAACATTTACATGTTTTTTTAAAACATAACATTTATATAAAAATTTTCTACAAACATTGAAATTACTATAAATATTCATATAAAATTTATTTTCACTATCATATATATTTCTCTATTTGATACCCATAAATTTTAGTTTCACATAAAATTTAAGTTGAGATAACCATAAAAAAATTTCATATACATAACCTAATATTTCTGATACAAAAATCATTTAGTTGTACAAGAAATTGAATAAATGTAAGAAAAAAATATTTATTCATTGATATAGAACTTATATGTTATAGGTTGAAAAATAAAAATATATATTTTAGATGTTTTTGAACAAATTACATGAAACATTGTTATCCTTCCTGTGTTTCATCCATTTGTACATGTGTCCATTCATTCATGCGACTGTGTGTGAATATATGTGTGCATGCATGCATAAATTGTTTATAGGGAATTAATGGACTTTCAGTGTTCTAACATGATTTTTATAAGCCAACTGTTAACTCGACTAGGGTTAAATCAACTCATACCACAAAAGTATGATCATCTACACCAATTTTATTTCCAATACTACTAGGATACGTCTATGAACCTCACCATTGTTGTTCCCATTTGTGATGTCAAGACAGTCTGGGGGTTAATAGACATTTAAAATTTAAAACAATCTTAAAACATTTGAGTAGATTATAATCATATGGGTGAAAAAAATAATTCTTGCATAATGAAAGTACAATGTTTAATAAGATAAGGAAACAATAAATAAACAAAGATTAAAAACATTAAGACTTTTATAGTAGTTTAGTTAAATATGAATCTAAATATACTCTTCCCTCCCCTCTTCCCCCTAGGAGGTATGATAATCACTATAATAGATATGGAATTTTATATAGGAGTAGACCCAACCCAGAATAATGTTATATGGGTATTGGAAGAACCCAACCAATAATAGGATGGATTAAACCTCTAAATTTTTACTAGGTTAAAGCCCAACCCGTGTGTACATTATTTTTTTTAGGTTTTAATAACCAAGACACAACCTTTTGAGTGGAATCACAACTCTGTGTGAGACGAGTTACAACTCGATGAAAAATTTACAACTCAAAAAAAAAATCACAAAGAATAATAGAATGATAGAACCAGATAAATAAAAAAAAATAATTTCAGAGTAAAATAAGTTTCTTTATCCCTTTAAGAGTGAAGATAGATGATTAAGACTCAGGAATAATAGAACAACCTCAAATATTTAGCAAAAACAATGTAATAATGATGAATCTCAAGAACTTTCATAACACTTTAAATGATTCTCTTGATTGTATTTCACATTGTTCAAACTAGTCACTTGATTTATCCTATATTTAAATAAGATTATACAATGATAATATCATCAATTATGTGATCCTATTCATGTGGTCACTTCTTGAGAACCAATCACAACATTCCACAGTTAGAAAAAATAATAATAAGGAATAAGATTCTTTACATGTGTATTGGGAAATACCACATGAATCTTTCACTCAAAAAATTTAAAAACAATTTGAATAGATTCATTATAATTTATATATTTTTTAAATTTAATTAAAATGATATAATAGATAATATAAATATTCAATAATTTAAAATATTAAAATATAGAAAAATGGAGTATCAAAATGATTTTAAAATAAAAAAGGAAGAACTATTGATGAGTCATTTTTCATATCACATATGAGTTATTTTGTATAAAATGTATGAATTATTTTAGTATTTGTATATGTGATTCAAAACTTAATAAGATTCATTTACCTTATTTATAACCATCATTTAACTTCTATGTAACCATGAATTAAACTTGTGTAAACATCATCTCTAGCTATCGACCGTGGCCTTCACAATGATTTAGAGTTCTCCATTTGGCCATTTTTATCAATGTATTTTTACCACAACCTTAAATAACACCATGAATTGAAAAATAGTGAAAAATTACTTGTGGAGTGTTAAAATATCAATTGTAAACCACACTAACCAGAACCATGATGCTGTGTTCATCTTCAAGCTATTTTCACATTGAGAGGTTGAAAACAAAATACATCTTCTTTTGAAAAAGAGAAAACTACCTGACCAATTTTCTCAAATATTTCAAAAACATGGATGAAATTTTAAAAAAACTTACATAAATATATATAATTAATAATTAATTATAGAATAAATAAATCATCCATAATAAACAAAATGAATATATTGAAAACTAAATATGAAGAAAAAAAGCATATTTTGAACTTTGGGAAAACAAAGTAAATTTCATATGACTTACACAAAATTTTGTATGACTTTGAAAATTAAAATATATACATTTTAAAATAGCTTCATGTGACTTTAAAACCAATTTTTTCTGACTTCAAAAAATAATACAAATTTGTAAACAATTTTGTATGACTTTAATTTTTTTTGAGAAAAACAGTGAAATTACAAAAAACTACAGGTTATTTATAAAAACTTTATAAATATTAAAACTAATTTATAATACATTATAAAAAAAATATACCCTATAAATAATAAACATGGTGTGATTTAATGTTCCTTTGATAAATTATATTTATCTATTTAAACATGTGTGGTTTTTGTAAACAATGTGACATGTGAGGTATTTGTAATATTCAAAAAAACCAAACATAAATAATCAAACTTGCAATAATAATCTTTCCATTAAATATAATTAGCACTAAAAATCTCCCACTTTTTTTAAATTATAAAACTAAAAAATAAACACAAAAATTACCTCCCTTTTTAAAATTTTTCAAAAAGATAACAAGAAAAAACAAAAGTATCCTCTTAAAAATATTCATTTTTTAAATCTTCCTTCTTTCAAGAATTAAAAATAAATTCCATAGAGAAATTATTCCCAAAAAAATATTCTTATAGAATAGTTAAACTATATTTGTAGAAAAAAATTAAATAATAAATCTTCCAAAACCCTATTTTCAACTCAAATTCTTACATGATAAGAATTATAGCTCCCCTTATGTTTATGCATATCATCATGTTTAAAAACAAAAAAGTTAAAAAATTCCTAAAAAATATTTATAGTAGAGATATATTTTAGTAAAATTTATATATAAATATAGTAACATATTTTAAAACAATAAAACCTAAAATAAAACTATACATTTTTAAAAATTTCAAAAAATGTTTTAGCATATTTAAAATTTCAAATAGGGTCTCCCCATGAATTAAATATTTCATTCCAAAATTTTGACAAAGAAATTATTACATATTACTAACACAAAAATTGTACAAAACATAAATATTCCAAGCATACATGAGAAAATTTTAAATGATATTTAAGGAATTAGAAAAATATTTGCAATGGATTAAAAAATGAAAAATTATTAAGAACATTCCAGTAAAACAAGAATGAAATTAGAAAACATTATCTCCATCCATAACATAAATACAATTTTTTATGATTATACCAACAAACCATATATTTAAAAATTGAAAGGATATCCATGATAACCATCTAAAGAATAATTACATAGTAATATAGACTGTCATAAGTCCAATAAGACTTGAATAAGACCCCTTCGGTACCCATGCTGTACACTTTTTAGTCCTTTTGACATTAAAAATAGATTTAGAAAGACAATCATTTGTATAACCAAAATATTGAACCAAATTTAAAGAAAAACCTATTTCATAATAACCAAACCTCCATATTTAAAACATATAACTGATGAAATTATAATAAATTTCCATTTGAGCAATTTATTATTGTAATTTTTTGGTAATATTTCATCAAAACCAATATAATTCCGAATTTGTTTATTTTTTCTCATCCTTTTTAATCTCAAAACTTCATATGGATTTTGAATTACAATATTAAATTTAGATAATACTTCCTTTAAATTTCCAATTTCGGTTTTCATTTTTACATTTTTCATTTGAATGATTTATAAATCATCACAAATATTGTCTTTGTCACATGAAGAATAATTATTTTTACTATTATTATCTTTTCCATCTTAGAAAAATTGAATTTCAAAACATTAAATTATTCCATTTCATTATAAAACATAGAAATTATATTTCTTAATTTTACATTTTCAAAAATGAGTTTCTTCTTTTATTTTGAAACATTCATATTATCTTTAGTCAACTTATCATATATTCTATAATTTTTTTCAATTTTCCCTTAATATTCATCAAAAATTTCATTCAAGTTTTTAATTCTAGATTTATTATAATTAGAATCATAACCATTAGAGTAAAATATATAATTAGAGTTAGAATAATTTAGTATTATCATTAAAACAAGTGGGTTTTAAAATATCAGTAAGAGGTGAATATAATACCATTGAACATGTAGAAATTAAATCAAGGTTACCTGTTTGATTCTCCCTTCAGTATTAACCACATGAGTAAGATTACTCTATGTAACTTCATCCACCACATAATTATTTCTTTTTTATTCTTCCTAATGTTCTTTATTTTTTTCCTAGGTGCTTTATATTTGGATAGTCTAATTTAATATCCCCCTTTATCCTTCACTCATAACACATTATCTTAGAGACATCATTATATTTAATAGTATTACATTTTCTCTTGAAAATTTTCTTGTATTTATTCTTCCATCCTTCATTATATGTTTAGTTTTTTTCATGATTCCTTGAATGAATTTTTAAATTTTATTTAATTAATATATTTTTTATATTTAGATGAAAATACAATCTCCTTATAAGATTTAGAAGAAACATGTTTAATAAATTTAAAATAAACTCCCCTCTTTTTATTAAAATATCTACTATTATTAACCTTCAGCTCTAGTTTGTATTAAAAAAGAGATATGATGATCCCATCTGTAGTGTATTCAATGAAATAATTACATTCATCAATAAAAACTTTCTTGGATTTACCCTTTGTAGGTGAGGCTTGAAGTATCCTTTTGACCATAACTTCATTTTTCACATTCTCTATAAGGAAATCCATGTTATTCATGTTTTTAGTAAATCTATTGTTCATATCACTAATTATTTCATTAACAAACATTATATATTCTTGAAGCCCAGCCATGTGATTACCTAACTTGGTTCTTTTTATTTTATCGGTTCCTTGATAAGTGACTTTCAAATTCCTCCAAAAGTAAACAATAATTTTACATCATAAAATATGTCTATAAACACTTCTACTTAAATAACAATATAAAAATTCATAATCTTGTAATTTAAAACATATTTAGTATCATCATTAACAGTTAAATTTTCATGTTTAACTTTAGGTATTTTATATGGTCTGTCCATTACCATCCAATATTCAATACCAATATTTTTCAAAAATTACATCATTCGATCCTTTTAATATCCATAATCACTTCCATTGAAATGGGGTGGTCCAACAGGATTTAAGAACTTAGTTTTATAACATTCCATTATTGGAAATAGATATTCTTATAGTATTGTTAAGGATTAGGATAAATGTTAGGTAAAAAAATATTAAAAAATATTCAACAAAGTTAAAAAAATCCTTTAAAGGTATTTCTATGATACTAATTGTCGGTCCCTATTGTTATGGAAATACAATCTAGATGAAGGGGTGAATATACATTATAAAATTTTAAACAAAACTAAAAAATTATATTAAATAATAACAAAAAATAATTAATGCACAATGAAAGTACAATGTTCAAGTGGATAATATAATAGAAAAGAAATAAATATCAGTAACACCAAGACTTATAGTAGTTAAATTTAACATAAACCTATAAATACTCTTCACTCACCTATTCTCCTTGATAGTAATGAAACATACTATAATTGATAAAACCTTTTACACAAGAGAAAACCCAACCTAACATAACCTTTTATGGATACAGGTTAAACCCAAACTATTATAGGAAAAACCAAATATTGAGCTTTTTACTTAGTTTAATCACAAACTATATACACATACTTATTGATTAGGATCACATAACCAAGGAATTTCTTTTTTGAGTAGAGGAAAATATATGTGTGAATTGAGTTATAACTCAATGAAAATTTTACAACTAAAAATAAGACCACATAAAGAATAATAAAATGATTTAAATAGAGAATGAAATGAAAGGAATGTATGTGTATATTAATTTTATTTATCCCTTCAAGATTTAATATAGATGATGAAGACTTGGGAAGACCATCACAACCTTAGCCCTTTAGCAACAAAAATGTATGAATGATGAGGCTTAGGAACTTTTAAAACACATTAAATGATTTGATTAATTTTATTTTATGTTGTTCAAACTCATAAATTTCAAAAAATTATTCATTATATATTTAAATACAATTATCTAATTAAAATAACATCAATTCTATGATCATATTCACTATTGCGGCCCGCATTATCATGAGTTGTGAAAATCAGAGGAAATTTGAACCTTTTTATTCATAAGAGTGTTTAGGGAAAAAATGGTACATTCTACTATAATATGATCTCAAATAATTTTTATAACAAATATTTTGGTACTGAAATAGGGGTTTTACCCTAGGAAATAATTTTAGTGGAAATCCGAACCATTCAAATTTTCATGGAATATTTAATATTTAATTAATTAAATATTAATTTATTCACGTATGTTTGTTCAGTTGTATATCTAAAATGGAGAATCATATTGAGACTCTATCTCCATAGTTGAGTCTAAAATGGGGGGTTTTTCTTAGGTGATGCATAACCATGCATTGAGTGCTGGGTTGGAGATAGACCCCTTTTCTTTTATTTTTCTTTTTCTTCTTTTTTATTTTCTCATTTCCATTTACCTTCCTATATTGACTTGTCACATACACATATAACCCACTATGGGTGTCACTCTACTAAGATAGGGAGATTGAGAGAAAGGAGGGATAGGGAGAGAAGTAGGCATCACCACGAAGCTTGGGTTACGCTGGATCATCATGCTGTAGCTGTAGATTATGAATCAGATGGAAGAATTCACAGTTTCCACCCAAAGGTAGGCCTGTTTTATGTTTTAGGTATTAAATCCCCATAAAATAGTTTTTTTTTAAGTTTTAATACCATTTATGGGTTATTGGGGACCCATAAGGGGTCGATCTATGGGTTTCAAGGAAGAATAAGGTGTTTTGGGCTATTTTAGGGGCTTCCCATTCAGGGAAACCCATGTACACAACATATGGTTTAGAGAACACATGACAAGTTTACTTATTTTTCAGGTAAGTTAACATTTTTTGGGACTACCTATCATGTAATTGTAAGTACACGCTGTGTAGTGGGTTTGGGGGTGTGACCGGGTACTCGGACATACACCCTGTACAGGGGTACTTGGTTATGTGAAGTACACAACTAGTCCTAATGTGGGGTGCATGCTATACTGGTCTACATTACCAATTAGATTAAATGGATATGTACACGGGTGGGTACCCCATGTGGGGTTACATGCCACATATATGTGGTACATGCCATGTACTCAGGTATTTTACATGCTGAGTGGTAGTTATGGTACACGAGTAGGTACCCATGTGGGGGTACATGCTATTATATGGAATACATGTCGTGTACTTTGGAAAAGTACACTCTAAGTTTCCTTAGTCATATGAAAAGGGAGAATATTGGGGTTACATTCTATATACCCCAAGTACACATTGTGTACTTTCCTAATTGGACTTGTGATTAGTCTACTATGATTGTTTTCCCCATAGACTGTGATGGTGGAATAATTTCAGTGTTTATATTCTATATGGATGGTGTTTTGGAATGTGATATTTCAATAGGAGGATCTCCTCGAGGTTTGGATTTAGAATCCCCCTGGGGGTTGGGTTGTGAGCTATGAGGCCCAGGTGAGGGCTGTGAGCTCATTAGTAGGCCTGGCTTGTGGATTATGACTAGTGTTACTTGAGGTTATTTCATATGGATACAAGAAGGTGGCATAAATTAGTATCTCTAAGGATATTTTGGTTTTTACTAATATATCGGGACTACCTGCCTGAGGTTAGATCAGTTCAGGTTTAGCTTTTGTATTTGAGGATCAGAGTTGTTGGAGCCTTTGGGATGGGTTGATTCTATGGGATGACAGTTATGGATGGGTTCCATTGTGGTATTGAGATGAGTCAGAGAGACTCTTAAGTATACCCTTGTGGGGTTGTTTCTTATCAAGTGATCTGGGGATTCTATAGTTGGATGTTGAGAATACCCATGGGGCATGATGTTTCTTTGGATTCCCTTACATGTGAGTTGGTACCCATGGATGGTTTGTTTATCAAAAAGGTTGGTAGAGGTTTTATTTTTTGGGATTTTCCTCGAGGTTTTGATTTTGATGAGGATCAATTTTTGAGGCCTCTGATTTTTAAGTGGTCATGAGTACCATTGAGAATTTCCCTATTGTCTAGCTAGTTCTTTTGGATTCCCCTCTAGGTGCTTTGTTAATCAAGGATCAATTGGAGGTAGCTATGGTACCTTTTTAAGGTTTCCACACTAGGCATGTCCCATTATTTTGGATGAGATATAGGAACCCCTCATAGGGTTTCCTACTCTTACTGTGGCCTTTGGGTCAGTTTTGGATCTTTGGATAGGCTTGGCCCTAAGACCTTAGGTGTATAAGGGGAGTCTTAGGGAGGGCGTCACTTTATGCTTTGACCCTCGGGACTGTGGGATCCCTAAGTTTTGGTTTCACCCTGAGGTGGGTTGTTGAGATACTATGGTGGATGTTTGTTGGATTCTAAGATTAAGGTGCCAAGAGTGGCCCCGAGATTTGTTGGATAATGTTTTATCAACTATGCTAGTTCATTTGTTTGGATGGTGGGGTCGAGGTTGGATCATCCCACATTTGGTTTCCCATTGGCCATGAAGTTTGAGAAATTTTTTTCTCATGATTATAGTTTTAGGAGGATACCCTTGGGATATATTAGATTGGGTTACTTCTATGAGTTGTGATTTGGTTCTCTCCACCATTGGTTAGATATTGTTATATGGGATTAGGGAGCTAATGGATGATCTAGATGAGTTCACTACCCCTAGGTTGAGTGTACGTAATAGCTAGGGGTGGATTTATTTTTCATGGATGTTGTTTCTCTATCAAACTCGTGTATGGAGCCCTTGTGTAGTTCATCTTTTGGGTCCATATTGATATTTCCCATAGGGTGGTGTATTAGATAGGTCTATAATGGAGCTTAAGTCATTTTTCATGACTTCAAAGACATGACATATCTATGAAATATGAAGGGGAGATTCTTTCAAAAGTTAGGATCATGCCATTAGAGTCATAAATACCATTACAGGCATGTTGTGGTTGTGGATGACTATAGTTACACCATGGGGTCTATCATTCCTGAATTTTCATTTAGATATCATGGAGATCCTGAATAGATACGAAGGATGCACTAGTCAAAATGTGGCTGGGTGAGCCACGTGCTATAAATCCATTGGCGGGGTTAGATTATTCTGATGTCATACTAGAACCCGTGATTGGATATTTTCCTTTATTTTAGTTTTCCACCTTTTGTTTGTGAAATTATTTATTTTATGCCATATACTGTTAGTTTTCAGCTAGGATGGTCATATCACATGTGCATGCAATTATTATAATAATAGATTATAGGTTCACCGTTGGGGGTAACCTATTGAGATTTGTTTCTTACCCCATGTATGTGAACCTTGGTGTTCATGTAGACCAAATATCTATTTTTTAGATAACAAGTTTCATGATGTATGGGGATGAGTCCATAGTTTCTTGGTCAAACAGAGACACTTGTGTGGAGTCTCAGGATCATGCTGGTGTAGTTAGAGTGTCATCGAAATCAGGTATATGGTTTGTCTTGGAGTTTGTAGTAGAGATAATTGTATTTATTTTTCATTGTTTATTTTTTATATGTGGTCGGGATAGTGGGTGACCGACTATTTTATTTTTTTCATTCTTGTGAGTCTATATGACTGTATGCTGCATTTTATTTATTATATCTTGGTTTTATTCAATTTATTTATTATTCATACTCTGATGATTATCCCTTGTGTATATATTTTTCTTATTTCTGTTATAATTTCACTCTCACCATAGGTTATAATATTCCCATGCACATTTTAGACCCTTGACAATGCACAACATACTTTGGAGTTTAGGGGGTGTGTGTTGAGGATTTGTGGTGAGCCAGATTGGGGGACATGTCTGGTTGACTCGAGTGGGTTCATTACAAAATGGCATCTGAAATTTTTTGTTTTATTATTTGGGGAGTTGGTAGATAGGTGGACTAGGAATGTTTCATAACTTATTATGAATATTTTAAGGGTGTTTTGTGAACACATTTTCTGACAGGAAGTCTAAGTTTCTAGGGTATGGTATTTTTGATATTGGATTCTATTTTTATGGTTGTGTGATTTCACCTAGTGTGATTCACTTGTCTTTGCAGATTATGGGTTATTATAGTTTTTTGATCTTGTAACATGGGTAAGAGTACATTTTTAATTTATCTTTATAGGCACATAGTACTCACATTACATATTCCTATCAGTGGTGTTTTTACTTATGATGGAGGTTCAGTTGTTTAAAGTTCCAGAAACTGCTTATACTATGTTTTCCTGTATAATTATATAGTGGAATTATACTCAACTGAACCAAATTTCTATATTGTTTTTGATAACAGGTCATGTGGATCATATGGTGATAGGTTCAATGGTGTTATTGATACATTCCCTTCTTCAAGGGATTCATGGAGACCCCTATGGGTCAATAAAGGGGTTTAAGTACCCTATTGGTGGCTTGATGGGGGAAAGGATGCCTGAGGGATATTTGGATTGGGATTGAGTTTCTCTAAGCTGGTTATTCCCATAAAGTCCTAGACTTGTGTTCCTTGGGAGGGTGTTGTTCTTTCCGCATGATGTATAATGAGTATTACAGTGGGGCCCAAGTTTCTTCTATCACTAATGGATTTGGTGGGCATGGATGTTCTTCCTTAGTGGCCCTGTTGAGGTCTACTATCACAAGGGAATGGCTAGGATTAGGGATTCTTGGTTTCTGAGAATTAGAGTGATGAGATTGATCCCTGTCTTGTGACCTGTTTGAGAGGTTAGGTTTGGTTGGACCCATGGCCCTGCTCATTTTTGGTTGGGCATTGGGTATCATAGTGGAAGCGTAGTTTGATGCTTGTGATTTTGATCGATTCCCCAGTATAGGTTGGTTATGTGGTAGATTGTGGCATGAGGGATTTGCCACTTTTTTTTTTGAAGTGGATTGCCAAGGGTACTCTGGTTTCATTGAACTAACTTATGTGTAGATCATGGTCAATGGTTTTAGGTGCATTATCCTAGTTTCATTAGGTATTGGATCACTTGAGCGTGAGTCCTATTACACTTTTGAGAGTGGTTTAAGGAAATCCTTGTGGTGGGGAGTTCACTGTAGACTGTTTGAGGTTTTAATCCTTGTTTAAGTGGTTATTTGAGTATATAGGTTGTGGTTTTTTATACTGTTTCTTAGGTGTGAGCGGTTTGTACATGTCTATCCATTGAATTCTAGTGATGGATGTAGCATGTTATGGATGGTTTACCATTGGTAATAGGGGAAATGATAATGATACTCCTATAATTGGGAGCATTAGATCAGCCACGTTTGAACGAATCTCATGTTATGAGAGAACCATGGATGTTGTAAGACCTATTATTGGA
This sequence comes from Viscum album, assembly GCA_963277665.1. Classification (NCBI taxonomy): domain Eukaryota; kingdom Viridiplantae; phylum Streptophyta; class Magnoliopsida; order Santalales; family Viscaceae; genus Viscum; species Viscum album. Next base: position 808,075,060 of record OY728122.1, on the reverse strand, counting down.
TGGTTGAGATAGCATTATCTACACTAGTACTTGGGAAAAATATTATTTGCTGGCTTCCCACTGAGGTTTATTGAGGTGAGAAGCATTTTTAGTGGGGAGTTTATGAAGACCCACATCATCACGAATTTTGAAAATTTGGGGAAATTTGAACCTTTTTATTCCCAGAAGTGTTTAGGAAAAAATGGAAAATTTTATTGTAATATGATCTCAGATAACTTTTATGACCACTCAGTTGGTCCCGAAATAAGATTTTTACCCTAGGAAAAGAATTTTGTGGAAATATGAACCGTTTTAATTTTCATGGAATATTTAATTTTTGGTTAATTAAATATAATTTTATTCATGCATGTTAGTTTGGACATATATCAAAAATGACATGTCATATTGAGACTTCGTCTTTTTGGTGAGTCTAGAATAGTCAATTTTTCCTTGGCGAGGAATAAACTTATGTTAGACACTAGGTATGGGGCCATACCCCTTTTCTTTTTTGTTTTTACTTTTCTTTATTTTTCTTCATTTTTTTATTTTCTCCTTTTATTTTTATCTTACTCATTTATCTTGTCATGTACCTATCTCCCCCATATGGATGTTTGCTAACCAAGAGAGTGAGGGGGAGAGAATATATGGAGAGGGAGTGGAGGAGGTGCCACCACATAGCCCAAGTTATGCCAGATCATCGTAAGATAGTTTCAGATCACAAATCAGATCAAAGATTTGGAAATTTATGCCTAGAGGTAGGCTCATTTTATTTACTATACTAAAAAAATCCCATATCATGGTTTTTTTTATGTTTTAATCCCATTTATTGGTTTTTGGGGACCCCTAGCCTATCTATCTGTGGATATTAGGTATGAATCATGCATTTACGGCCATTTTAGGAGCTTCCCATTTGGGGAAAACCATGTACAAGACATGTAGTTCAATTAAAACACACAACATGTTATTCCTATTTAGGGAAGAGGATGTTTATAGGACTACACACTATGTACTTGAGAAGACACGTTGTGTAGTGGGTTTGGGGGTGTGGCTGAGTACTTGGCCAGACACCTAGTGTGGGGGTAATTTGTTGTGTAGAGTATATGGCCAATCCCCATGTGGGTTTCATTCCATGTAGGAATACACACCTAGGAAGAGTACATGGATAGGTACATGGGTAGGTACACTAAGTGGGGTTACAAGATGTGTACGGGTGGTACAATCCATGTACTCATGCATTTTACACACCAAGTGGGGGATGTGGTACATGGGTAGATACCCATGTGTTAGTACACAGTGTGTACATGGAATACACACTACGTAATTTGGGAAGGTACACATTGAGTGGAATGAGTCACATGGTCAGGGAGTATCTTTAGGGTTACATGAATTTTACCCCAAGTACACACTATGAAATTTCTTTCCTTGACCCATTTTTCCAATTCTTTACCTTGGGTTTAAAATTGGACATGTGAGTAGTCCATTCTAATAATTTTTCTACATAAATTGTGATGGTAGAATTATTTAGGAATTTATAGGCCATATGGATAGTGTTTTTTATTGTGAGAGTTCATCAGGATGATATCCTTGAGGTTTGGATTAAAAATACTCCTAGGGGTTGGGTTGTGAGCTATGGGTCCCATGTGAGGGTTTTTAGCTCATTAGTGGGCCTATCTTGTGGATTTTAGCCAGTGTTGTTTGAGGTTATTTAAAATAGATCTTATAATGTGGGATCAAGTAGTATCTATGAGGTGATCTTGGTTTGTCCCTACGTATTGGGACCAGTTTCTCAAGGTCAGATCAGTTAAGGTTTATCTTCTATGTTTAAGGATCAGAGCTATTGGAGCCTTTGGGTTGGGTTGACACTGTGGGATAGAATTTATAGCCAGGTTCTATTGTGACACAAATACGAGTATAAGTTACTCTTGATGATTCAATTGTAGGATTGTTTTTGATCAAGTGGTTAGGGGATTCCATAGTCATTTTTTGAGAATTACCATAGGTAATGGTGTTTCTTTGGATTCCCTTTTGGGAGAGTCTGTACCCATGGATGGGTTATTTTTTGGTAAGGATGGTTTAGGTTTTCTTACATGGGATTTTTTCTGAGGATTATCTTATAATGAGGAGAAATTATGGAGGTCCCATCTTTTGATGTGGTCATGAGGACTGTTGAGAATAACTCTATTGGAAGGCTTATTCTTTTGGATACCTCTTTGGGTACGAAGTTGATCGTGGATAAGTTAGAGCCCACTAAGGGCTGTTTGGGAGGTTTCTACACTGGGCATGTCCCATTAGTTTGGATGAGCTAGAGGAACTCCTCATAGGGTGTCTTTATCTTTCTATGGACTTTTGGATGGTTGTAGATATTTGGAGGGGAATATCCCTAGATCTTGGGAGCATAAGGGGAGTCCCATGAATAAAGTATCTTTATTCCATGACCCCAAGGACTGTAGGAGCCCCAAGTTTTTATTTAGCCCAGAGGTGGGTTATTGAGAGCCCATGGTGGTTGTTTGTTGGAGGCTAAGATCCAAGGTTCTATGGGAGGACCTATGCTTTGTTGGTCGAGAGTTTATTGGCACCACTTGTTTAGATATTTGGAAGGTGGGGTCGAGGTTGGATCATCACATATTTAGTTGTTCTTTGGACATGATGTTTGAGAGAGTTTCTATTCAGGACTATGGTTTGAGGAGGATACCCTTGGGATATCATGAATCAGGTGTTAACCCTGAGTTTTTATTTGGTTCTCTCCTCTATTTGATGACTATTTTTAGTCATTCTTAGGGAGATAATGGATGATATTGATGTGTACACTACCCCTTGGTTGAGTGTTCACCCTAGATAGGGGGTTTATTTTTTTTGGATGCTGTTGTGCTCCTAACCTTGTGTTTGAAGGCCTTATGTAGTGAATCTATCAGGTCATTGTGGATGGAGCCCATAGGGAGGTGCATCATATGAGTCCATGGTGGATCCCAAGTTGTTCTAAAAGATTTTATAAACATGAAATATCTTTGATGTGTAGAGGGGAGATTCTATTTCAAATTTATATAATTCCATCAGAGTCCTAGAGTCTGGTAGATGTGTGTTGTGGTTGTGGACACCTATGGTTATGACATGAGGTTATAGATTCATGAATTTTCATTTAATGTCAAAGATATACTAATATTTTCTATAAATAACCTGAATCACCATAAATCCACAATAAAATCATATATTCACCCATAAGTTAAGTCAATAATTATTCCAAAAATTTCATTTACCTTAATCATATAATACTACCAATATAGTAAACTTATTCAAAAATAACATTAATAACTTAGTCATCAATTAAATTTTCAATCCCATGGTAATCTAAATAATAAAACATATGTCCCCAAAATGTAATAACATTCTATCCAAATTAACAATATTAACATAAATGATCATATTAACCCTAAATGTTATCTTTACCTTATATATTTTATCCCCAATGAAATAACATTCTTCCTAAATAACCTTCATAGTAAATCACATGATAATCCTAAGGGTTACATATACCTCAATCATATATTAAAACCTTATAAATATCTCCCAAAGTATCATTATTCATATTAATCCCCATCACATAAAACCTTTAAAGGATACCAAGTCCTTTAAACTCATGACCATTATTTAACCTATCAACCATTAAATAAAATAAAACTATATCATAACTCTTGAAACCCAATATGTTGACACTTAAATAAATGAACTTCTTTCATAAACCTTTGACCAATATTTTTCATATTATTACTCAATAATTCCTTTCTAAAACATAAATAATCCCCTAATACTCATCAATCTTAATCTAATAACGTTTCCTACTTTAAACATAATAAAAAATGTTAAAATACTTCATACTTTCAATATGTTATGTGTAGTTCTTTATCTTAACTATAATATCATATTTACTTGATGATACTTTAATATTAATATATTTTTAATCCCATTTATGATCTTTATTACTAGGGAATTTATTTTAATAATGACCATACTCCCTAAATTTAAAACATTCAATTGATACTTTAGGAACAACTTTATTCCCATTCACTGAGTTCACTAAAATATTTAGTTTTTCTTAGTAGTTTATCTCTCTATGACCTCATTTAAGACATATAAAACATATTTATATTCCTTTAATACATATACCTAGGTACTTATTCACACATTCTTGAAAAGTAGAAATTTTAATCAATTTACCTTCATGATCTTTATCACACGAACTTCCATGAAACACCATTTTCTCTAATTTGGTGCATTAAGAAACTCACATAGATTTATGTTGTTAATAATAATTAAATATAGATAATTAAGAATAACCACAATATTTTTTACTCCAGATTCTATCACATTCACTTACTCATTCACAAAACCATGAAATTTTTCTTCACATCCATTGAAAACTTGGTTACTACTGGTTCTAGCCATTTAAAAAAACAAAAAATGGTTATTAAGAGTATATAAAATAAAATAATAATAAACCATATTCTTAAAAGTATGAAAACTAAGATATCCTTAACCATGTTATCTTCCACTCAACTCTTTCAATTCAGTAAAAAATAACCATAATTTTCAATATTATACTTACTTTTTAAGGTTTTAAAATAATTTAAACTTATGATTCCAAATCATTATATTAACCTCTAAATTTTTCCCATAAAATAATATCCTAACAAAAAATGTAATATAAACCTTTTCTCTGATACCAACTATAATTACATAGACTTATCTACCTATATCTAGTACTACAAGGACACTATTTTCATTTTGGATTTTATACCTCTTGAAGAAACCCGAATTTTAACTTCCATAATTATAATGTCAATAATAAATACTAAGTCACTTATATCTTGAAGACTGTTTAGGTTTAGAGTTTTATATAATTAGGAAATTTATTACATATAAAGTGGATAGTTCCACTATATGTATATTTTATCATAAAAATAGGTTCTTATGTTTAAAAATCTATTTCATTCATGCCATTTATTCTTTTTTCAATACATACCACCATTGACCTTACTATAATACCTACACTTCCTTAATCCCTATGGAAAATATTTAAAAATGTTGGATGTGAAAAAATCTTAGAAAGGGATATAAAAATAAAGGAAACATGTTAATCTATATGAAATTCATGAAAATCCAAATGTATTTTTTTCTTTTTCAAAAAATAAAATTTTAGTTTAAAACAATAACCTACTCTTGAAATAAACTTTTTGCCCAAATATTTTCATAAATAATTTCATAATAAATCATAAATTAAAAATCATTATTTATGTGGGTTTCCTTAAAAATCATGAAATTTTCCTTGAAAACATTCCTTCCACCCTTATGAGTTCAAAAACTCATTTTATTATTTTATAAAATAAAAATATTTCAATAAAAACCCATCATAACTTGAATATGAAATATATCCATGGGAAACATAAATAATCACATGGAAAAAAATAACTGCATACATAATGATTGATTCATAATTCCAGACATCATAATCTTACCATTAAGGCCTTATGCTAAGATATCATAAAAATACCATCAGGACCTTGTTCTAAGAAATCATAAATAATAAGGAATACATGCACTAAATACCCAGGCTATTTTGTCTCATGAGACCTACTAATTCATCATGGACCTATCAATTATTAGGGACCACCCATTCACTTACAAATTCTAATGTATTTATTATTTAAAATAAATGATAAATAATAAAATATATAATCAATATAAACATTTACTTGAAAAAAACAAAATATGAAATTTAAATATTTCCCTAGTTAATAAATAGAAAAACATGATCATAATCCATCTAGAGAAATAAGGTGGGTGATATCATTAGATTTTATCCATAGTGAATAATAATAATATTTAAATTATATTTTCATAAATGAAAAAAACTTTATAAAGGAATTATAAAGTTACGTTGAAAACATGGATAAATATCATTTTCTTTTGAAAACACTTTAAAACTAAAAATTCCTAGAATAATGGGAATAATATTTTATTTTAAAAGCTATGGAAAATTATAGAGTAATATTTATAAATAATAATTTCTATGATAGCGGGAAATGTCTATCATGCATTAAATGGTAAAAAACATTCTTTCTATAATTTTTTAAAAAATTCAAAATAATCCAATCAGAAAATATTAAAAATATTTAATTTTAAAACTTCATAAAAAAAAGGAAAAATTAGTGTAAAATTATATTTAAAAATAATTGAATCATAAGTAAAAATATTCTTGAAACATTTAAAATAATATGGACATTGAGGAAAAATAGTTTAAAACATTTAAAATAACATCTTAAAGAAAAATCTATTACCTCGAGTCCTGAATCATTTTGTATGTTCTGTACCCTCATTAATAATAAAATTACATTAATTATTTACTTTTTTCAGAATATTTTTCATATTTAATCCCATTAAATTATTCATTACACTTCATTTATTATCTCATTTCGTTTGTTTACTAAATATATATAGTTTATGTTGGTCATTTTGGAGTCATTTGGTTCAAATTTTTTAAAAACAATTTAGTAGTTTAACCATGGTCAAAATGGGTAATGATTACATCATATAAAAAATATTAGACATGATATTATTATCATTTTTATACATTTAATATTCTTTTATAATCATCCATATAATTTGGTCATGAAAAATGAATCACACCATTTCATTTTGACTATTGTATGTTCGTATAGTTGAGTGGAATTTTCATTTTTATAATGGGTAAAAATGAAATAAATAAAATAAAATATTACTTTTCTAGAATCAAAATAATGTCATAAAAACTTATTTATTCATTAAATACATTCTTATAATCATCCATGTAAGTTTGAAATGATAAACGAATCACATTGTTTTATGGAGGCAGTAGTCCACACACATGCAAGGGTGATTTTATTATTTTTCAATGGATGATGGGATAAAAATTTAAGTAATATATCTTCTTTAAATTATCAAAATTATGTAATAAATATTATATATATTAATTTGATTCGTAATTTTAACAATCTATATGAGGCTGTGATGAAAAATGAAACACATTATTTAGTAGAGATGGTAGTCAGTACATATACATAAGAAAAGTGTTCGTTTTATATTAGATGAAAAAGTTTTTGGAAAAGGGTTTTACCATAAACATAATAAAATTTCATTATATCAGAGATACATATTTTATTATATCAGCATGGTAATGATATATTTCATATATTTATAAAAACAAACAAACTTAAAATAAATCAGTTAAGACTAATATCTCCTCTTTTGATACCCCCATTTTGATTGAGTTTCAGGATTTTAAAGGAAAGGTTTAATGTTGAAGTGGATCCTTGATCTAACTTGTTTATTTAATAATTATAATACATCACATATTTTATTTCATTTTTTTATTCCCTCTAACATGAGTTACAATGAGTCTTTTATTAGTATGTTTTTTAAAATTAGGAAAAGTATGAAACTACCTGTGAGTGAAAAATTGGTAAAGTATGGAACTAACCATAAGAATAAAAAAGATCCCACTACAAGAAAGAAAATTAACCTACCATATGAAGTAAAAATTTTGAATCCTAATAATTCAAGTGATTTTATATATTTAGGTTTCTACTGGAATATTGATAAAGGAATGACCATAAGCCTTTTTATTGATCATATGACTCCAGAGCCTAAGCCTTGTGTTGAATGTAAGCTTTTGTGCTAAACATATGTATTCAGTGTAAGCCTTTGTACAATGAAAAGGTCTCCACAGTGCAGTCCTTACACTAAACTTAAGACTTTGTGCTAAATTTATGACTTCAATGTAAGCCTTTGTGATAAGTATAAGACTTCAAAGTTTAAGACTTGTGCCGAACATAATAATTTACTCTAAAAACATGACTTTATCATAGGCCTTTAAACTCATCATAAGAATTAAACACTTAGATATTTTTTTTAGGTTTCTTATAAATGAAAATTTTATATTCCAAAATTTATATATTGAAGAAATAAAATAAGAAATAACTTAGATGATGTAAGTTATAATTTTTTCATAGATATAACTTAATGATCATTTATGACCTCTAATAACTTAATGGATTTGTCATATCTTGGTTCAAAAAATGTATTGTTTTTCTCATTATTTTATATTTTTAATTACAACATGTTTGGTTCATATGTTTCTCCTTGTTTAATTATCCCTTAAATAATAAATAATTATTTTGATTCTATGGAATTTTATTTTGGGATATTTTATATTGTATTTAGTGTTCATAAAATATGATCATATGTGAATTAATATACAAACTTATTTCTTGTAACTTGAAACATTTTATAATTATTTAAAATATGAAAAGTATATCTCACATGTATTATAATAATCTTCTAAGAACATTTTGTTTTTTATGGGTTCATTTACTACTATATTAAATGTTATAACAAGTTATGTTGTATTACCTATTTTAGTTTTATAGATTATTGAAGTAAACCCACTTGTGTATAATTTTCATGTACATTCAATGAAGAAATAAAATACTTATTTGGGAAGGATAAAATGAAATGGGCTTAATGATTTGAATATGTTTTTCATGAAAAAACTATATATATTGAGTTTGATAGAACTAGATCAAGTGAATGAGGTTGATGATATTCATGAACTGTACTATGCGATACACCATGGAGATCAAATACTACTCACTGTTGAACTTCAATCATTCAATACATTTGTTAGTGGAGAAAACCTTGTTAGTATTTGAAGTTTTTTTTTATAATTTTATAGTTTTATTTATTTTTATAAATTAATATCTCATTACATTTATTAAAATTAAAATTGTTTTTAAAAAATTAATCTTTTTATTTCTAAAGAAGTATCTTATTTAATCTTTGAAATGGAGTGATTATAAATATGTTTTATTAATGTTTATTATTTATTAATAATTATGTTTATAATTTTTTACTTAATGTTTGTTAATATTTTCTGGTTCATTATCCAAAAGATTTTGGGCCATCCTTGTGAGACACCTAGGCTAGCCCTCAACCACACTAATGGGACCCAATAAGTCAACCCAATGGGAGATCCAACCATAGCTATCCCACTAGGAGGTAGTGGTGTTCATACATATATAGTGCATTCATATTGTGAGTAGGCCCATGTATAAGGACAATAGAGAATGCCATCTAAGAGCATATCTTCGGATTGGTAAGCCCACTTAGCCCATGTATAAGGCCCATGCATGTGAGTGATGGGTTTCAGGTATTGATCCACTACTAACTAATAAATGTGAGGATAATGTGATTTGATTGCTATATTTCTTACTCTCTATATCACAAAACTGATGTGGTCCATTTTTTTAGTTTCAATTTTCATCAGAGTTAAAAAACTCAGATAACAATTAACTATCAAATCTAAGAGATCTCCACCATCCGATCAGTGCGTAATTATCACACACCTTTATTTATTCTCTCACACTTATCCTAATATAAATTCATCCATAATCTTCCTTTTATACCTTTATAACATCATTTTTCTCTAGAGTTCATTAAGGTTCCCTCAGTCAAACTATTTTTATTCATATCGAAGGACTGAGCCAAGTTTCCCTATCTTCTCCTACACCAATAGATAGTTCTGTTTGTCGAATCGTGTTCATCTCAATCCAATAGTAGCTCTATTTTTTGGTCATTATTTCTTTATATAAAATTAATATCCTTTTATATGTAATATCCATATAGATTTGGTATAGATTTATACTATTCGATAATAGTTCATCCTTCAACAGAAGCACCGTTGGATCTTTACAATGGTCAACCATTGGACTTGATGGTAACACTTCTGTTCAATAGTGATTAATTGTTTTACCAGTAGAAGAATATGATACCATTATCTATTTTTCTACAATTGTAAATATAAATATATATCAATTATCCTCCAGTATATTCTCTGTTTTTCTACTATTGGACATCCGATGAAAGCACATTCTTTTTTTACTTTGGTAAACCTTCTCTTGGTTGCACAATCACTTTTATTTAACCTACTTCACATTGGATTTTATTATTTATAATTTGTGTTTAAGTTCATTTATCATCTGCTACTGCATGTTTTAAGTTGTTATCTTGTTTTTAACAGTTGATGATTTTTTTATTTTTTTGTGTTTAATCTTTTTTGTTCCAATAGCAGGTTCAATACACTGTTCTATTTTTTTCCACCATTGTACATCCAACAGTCACATATTATTCTTTCTTCTCAAGAAGCTTTTGTTTTCACAGTGTCTTGGAAATAGGTTTTTTATTCACACTTATTTTTTATACCTCTAAGTGAAATTTTAGATCTTCTCTACTTTTCTACCATTGGACATCCAATGGTAAATCATTTTTTTCTTCCACCAGTAGAAAAATCATGCTATCTCTCTCTATTTCACTTGTATAAAAATTAATATCCCTCTATCTATTTCAATGGTGGATTCTCACCAACGATAGTAGAGTTAATCTACTTACAGTTTTTTAAATCCACTGTTTTTTCAAAAAAAAATTCCTAAATTTTTTAATTATTATTTTAAGTGATGTCATTAAAATAAACCATTTAGTGAAATATTTTATTATTTTTTTTTGAAACATAATTTTAAGGTTTGTAAAAATTAATTGAAAACATTTTTTATGTACACATATACTTAAAGTTTTGTTTTCTCAGTTTTACAATATTAACTTTCATGATAATCTAGAAGATTATATTTTTTATTTCAATTATTTTATAAATATAATTTGTATAATTTTTTAACTTAATATACTAATTGTTTTATATTATTATTTCATTAATAAATATAAATCATGACTTTTCTTTGGTTTTAGTGCGGATTTAAAAATGAAGGTAACAATCATATTATTTTATTTTTATACTATAACAAGTGTCATGAAATTATTGGAAATAGACACATGCCTAGAAGATATTTGTCTCAATGATCCAAGAGGCATATTCAAGGAATAAAATAATTCCAATACAGATAATTCAAGAAATATGATTTTGTGATACAACTTTGAGAAATTCTTACTGCTCTATTTTGTTTAAAGAAACTTCTGTGACTTCTATACTTTGTCTATGATCACAGAAGAACTTCAACTTCGACATTGTTCCATTAAAGTGATCAACGATCATCAAGCTTCAACATCTTTAACATTTTTTTATCATTTGATAATTTATATATATATATTTTTATTTGTGTAATATTTTTCATTTGGTTTGAATTTTTTTGAGTCCATTTTATACTTTTCCCAATAAAAAGAGATTACTACATTGTCCAGTTATTCCACCACCTAAAAGGAAGTTTGAGTTATGGATCCCAATCAATGTTCATGAAAAAATTAGGTTCGTTTCCTATAAAATACCCGGTTGTTCCTTTTGGTTTCTGTAAAAATGAAGTATCTATGACAAGGTTATCACACCTTTAAAAGTGTTTTTGTTAGCAGGTACCAATTTTATCAAGGAGTAGAGATGTTTGAGGAGCGGACTAGGATATTTGGGATCCAAACCACTATAAATATTGCTGTTCATTATTTTTATTTCTACTAAACCTATTTTCAAGATCATTTCACTCACTATATATATTTTATTTTTTAAACTTTTATTTTTTTCTTTAAATTTTTTAAGAGACTATTAAAACCCTCTAGTAATATTTCCCATCACTATCAATCCAAAAATTTGTATCAGAGGGTTTCACCTTTCTTAAAGGATAACTAGCCTCTCTTATTATTTTTGTAGCTTATTTTTAACTCTATACTAACATGAAATCCTAAAATTAATAGTGTAAGTAATAAAAGAAAGACATTTATTTTAAGAAGGAAGGTGTCAATGATAATGATGGATGGATTCCATAAAAACACCAATTCTTCAATGAAAGTGACTATGGATATTAGAAAGATAGAATGAAATAATAATTGAAACAATTAAGTTTAGGCCACTAGATTATCATGGATAATCCATATGAGCTACCCAAACTGGATCCTGAGACACTTGTAGGTAATGACATGGTAAAATATGTTTTAAATTATAAAGTTAAATTTTTTTTTTATTGTGATATAATTAAAAGTGTATATAGACATGTTGTATCTAGTAAGATAACACATGATTAATTGAGGATAATTCAATTGACTCATTATGGATGTAAAAAGCTTAAGTGAACCAATCTTGGAATGATCTAAGTAGAATACCAGGACTTCTAGATGGGAGATGAAGAATCTATAAACCAGATGTTCCATAATTTTTCTAGTATTAATAATAGTATGAGTGATCTTGGAAAAGTTTTGGAAAATAAAAATCATGTGGAGTGAGTACTGAGATCTCTTCAAAAAAATATGGCATGTAAAGAAGGTGGCCATCAATGAGAGTAATAATTTTAAGGATTATAATTTAGATGTATTAATAGTTTATCTTCTAAAATATGAGTTAGAGATGAAAAATATTGCTGATGAGGAGTATACTAAAATAAAAGTTATTAAATTTAAATCCAATTTTATTGATACCTATAATTCCTATAAATCTGAGTTCCAATAAAGTGACAAGGATATTGATCACTTTTGTAAGAAGTTTTTCAAGTTCATGAAAAATAATGGTGGAACAAAATAGTTTAAGAGGAAGTCTAGAAAGGACTAGAAGAAAGGCAACATGAGTAATAATAATGATGTTTTAGAATTAAAATGTTATGAGTATATAAATAAAGGTAACATTAGGACCAATTATCCAAAACTCAAACATCCAAAGAAATACCAAGATAAAATAATAAATGAAAAAAAATATTTATTTTCAAGGTTGTGACTACTCAGACATTTCTAACTTAAGTGGTGATTTTGGAAGTGAAAAGGAGACACATAATCTTACCATGATGGGTATTCAGTGTGATGTAAATGATTCACTATTTAATCTATTAATAACTCCTGTGAATTTTTATTATAAAGATTTATCTAGAAATGAAACTAAAATAATTTCTAATTCATGGTCTGATTCTAATTCTATGAATCCCAAAGTAAAACAGTTGCTTAAAGAGGATGAAGAATTAAAAAGGGATGGAGTCCTAATAATTGAAAAGTGTATCGAATTAAAAATTAAAAATAATAATTTTATTAAAAAAACAATAAATTTAAAAGGGAATGTTATCATATGAAAATATATGTTTCCTAGAATAATAAATCTAAAGATGATTATTATTCTTGAGTTGCTAAAACTAATTGAGAAAAATGAAAGAATTAAAAAAAATGGCAGTTAATGAAAAAGATCAAGATAGTAGATTTAATTTAGTTATGGATAATCTCACTAAATTATAAAATTAATGTAATAAATTAAAGTTAGAAAATAAAAATTTAAGAAACAAAAATTTTTTATCCAATGAAAATGTTTTTATAGATTCTATTCAAAAAGAGAATATGAATTTGAAAAATGATGTTTGTAAAATTAAATAATATTTATCTTCTTTTTTTAAAGGTAAAGAACAATATAGTAAAATGATGTCTTTTATGAAAATAAAAAAAAATTTAAAAGGTTTTGGTTATAAAAATTTAACAATAAGTTTAAATAAAATTAACTTTTTTGAAATATAAAAAGGAAGTGTTTCCAGTGTAACCTATTTTAAATATAGAATGAAAGGGAATGATGCCCATGAGTATTCAATGAAATTTAAAAAATCATTTAGGAATAATATAAATTTCATTTATATAGATATATTTTATTATCATACCACTAATAAATGATTTAAATAAATATGGGTGCTAAAGTTTTCTGCTACTAATCGTGTTGGACCCAAGTTAGAATGGGTACTAAAATAGCCTATTTGATTTTTTAATTTTAGGAAATATTCCATATAAGTCTCAATGACTCATGGTATTTAGATAGTGGATACTCCAGGAACATTATGTGTGATATTTAAAAATTTATATCATTTAATTCATGTGATGGTGGCCTTTCCACATTCCGAGACAACACTAAATGATAAATTAAAGGTATTAGTGAAGTTGGTTTTTTTAAAATAGTTATTATTTAAAAATTATTATATGTAATTGGTTTAAAATATAATCTTATAATTATATCATAATTATGGGATGATGTGTTAAATTTTATATTTAAAAATGATAAATGTACTATTTTGATTTTTTTTTATTTTCTACAAAAAAGAAAAGAAAATGTATGCAATATTGAGTTCTCTAATATACCCATATAAAAGGTTATGTGTTTTAATGATATAGAAGGGGATGAAATTATTTATCATAGGAGGCTTGGGTATGAAAATTTTAGATTGTTTCACAAACTATCAAATCATGAATAGGTTCTATAACTTCCCAAGTTACATAAAAGTAAGTAATTCATGTGTGATTCCTATTTAAAATATAAACAACACAAAGAAGAATTTAAATATATAAATGATGTTAGTAGTACAAGATGTTTTGAATTATTACATATTAACTTATTTAGACCTATAAAACCTATTATTTTTGGTGGTAAGAAGTATGCATTTTTAACTGTATATGATTATAGTATATCCTTGTCGATTTATTTCTTATCCCACAAAAATGAAACTTTATTAAAATTTTGTGTTTTCTATAAACTTATTCAAAATTTAAAAAATGTATCAATCATATCTATCCAAATTGATAGTGGTGGTGATTTTTGGAATTTATAATTTTATAATTTCTGTGAATTAAATGGATATAAATGTATCTTATCAGCCCTTAATACACCATAATAGAATGGAGTGGTATAAAGAAAGAAAAAATATATTTAATAAATGGATATATCAATGCTAATGTAATTTAGTGTACCTAAATAATTTTTATAAGGATATATAAATATGTACTTCAATTTTTTAAATATATTTTCTATTAGACCTTTCATAAATAATACAACTTATGAACCTTTTAAAGGTTTTAAACCTAAAGTTTGATATTTTTTAGGTTCATTAGTTTTAAAGTGTTTATCATAAATAAAAAATATAATTTATACAAATTTAATTCTAAATCAGATGAAGGGATATTTTTAGGATATTAAAATTCTAGAAAAGATTATAGATTTTTAAATAAGAAAAATTTAATTTTTGAAGAATATTTTCTTGCTAATTTTATTTAGAACAATTCTAAAAAGCTGGATTATGAATCAATAAAAGAAAATGATGAATTTAGAGAATTTAATTTTGGTGAAGATAATGACCAATATAATGATAATTAATCACTTAAGGGGGGGATCTCTTTGAAAATTGATCCTAAGGAATGGGAAACTCTTAAAGTTCATTATATTAAAAAATTAATTGGTAATGTAGAATCTAGAATTGAAACTAGAAAATATGTTTTACTTTACTGTGAAAACTCTTCTTTTGTTTCTGATTTTTTCCTATCAATGTTTAAAATACCTTAATTGAATAAAATTGGATTAATGGTATGAATGATGAATTAAATAAATTTAAAATAAATAAATTATGGGGTTTATTTTATTTTACAAAAGATAAATCTATTATAGGAGCTAAATGAAATCTTCATAATAAACTTGATGAAGCTAGAAACATAGTTAAAAATAAAGAAATACTAGTATATCAAGGTTATTACCAGTAAGAGATAATTGAATTTGAATATTTTTTTGCTCATATTTCTTAGATGGAATAAATTAAAATTCTATTAGCCTTATCTAATTTTAGAAACATCTAAATATTTTAAATAGATATAAAATATTCCTTTTAAAATGGTTTTATTTTAGAGGAAGTCTATGTAGGAAAAACCCCTATATTTGAAAATGATAATTTTACAAATCATTTTCTAAACTTAATAAAGCCTCACATGTTCTTAAACAAGATCTATGATCTTGGTATGAAATAATAGCATAATTTTTATTACAAAATGAATTTGTTAAATATAAGGTTTATGAAAAATTGTCTATAAAAAGAGTTTCAAATGATATATTGATTATAAAGATATATGTTGATGAAATAATATTTGGTTCAACAAATTATTCACTTTGATATTATTTTTATAAATTAATGACAAGTGAATTTGACATGATCTTATTGAGAGAACTGAATTTTTTCCTTAATTTACAAATTAATCAAAGTAAGGTTTGTATTATCTTAAATCATGTTAATTATTATAAATAACTTAAAAAAATATTTGTACATTATTATAGTAAGACTATGAAAACACTAATTAGTACTAATTCCAAATTGGACTTGGTTCATTCTAGTAAGTCAGTTGATATTAAACTATATAGAGACATGATATGAATTCTGTTGTATCTCACTATTTCTAGACCATAAATCTTGTTCTTAGTTTGCTTGTGTTATTGGTTTCAGTCAAAACCTAAATATAGTCACATTAAAAATGTTAAAAGTGTAATTAAATACATCAAGGGTACTATTTGTTTTAGATTATTATATTCTAATGAGAATTATTTTTATATACTATATTACTCTTATTCTAACTTTAGAGGTTTCATACTTGATCGGAAAATATCTACAGGTATGTGTCACTTTTTAGTAAAAATTTTAATTTCATGGAGCTCTAAAAAAATCTTTCAGTAGAACTATCTACAGCTAAGGCTGAATATGTTTCCGATTATAGTTTTTGTTCACAGGGAATTTGGATAAAAAAATATTTTTTTTGATTTTAATATTAGTTTTGATAAAATTTCTATCTACTATGATATCTCAAGTACTATTTAAATTTCTAAAAATCCTCTTCAACACTCTATAACTAAACACATAGATGTTGTATTTAATTTCCGTAGGGATTATATAAATAAATGGCGATATTTTTTTATAATTTGTTCCTAATGAGAAATAATTAGCTAAAATTTTCACAAAACCTTTAGATTCTATTAAATTTGAGATGAAATTTGAATTGGGCATGTTAGAAGCTTAAAATATCAATTTATTATTTTTTTAATCTTAAATATCTCTTTATTTTTTAAAAATACATTATTAAACTATTTACCTATCTTAATTTTTTCATTATCTAAATACTATAATTATATGTTGACAACTTACTACTCTGTTACTTCTAGAGTAGTTTATTTTGTTTAAAAGGGAGTATCTTTTATATATTAAATTATAATATAATTTTTGATAAATTTTAAAAAGGGTGATATTTTCTGTTTAAAATTTAATAAATATTAAGTTTTTTAATTTAAAAAAGGAGTATTTTGTTAGTATTTGATGTTGGATTTCGTAATTTAACAGTTTTATTAGTTTTGATAAAATAATATCTCATTACATTTATTAAAATTATAATTTTTTATTAAAAAATAAATATTTTTTATATTTTCATAAGTATTGTTTTTTAATATTTTAAATGGAGTGATTATGAATATGTTTTAATAATGTTTATTGTTTATTAATAATTATGTTTCTAATTTTTAACTTAATGTTTGTTAATAATTTTTGTTTCCTTATCCAAAAAAAATTTGGGCCATCCTTGTGAGCCACCCATGCTAGACCTCAACCACACTAAAAGGATCCATTAGGTCAACCCCATGGGAGATCCTACCATAGGCAGCCCACTAGGAGGTAGTGGTGTTCAACCATGAATAGTGAAGACCTATTATAGGTGAGACCATGTATAAGCTTAGTAGAATAAGCCCTATAGGTGCATAGATTGAGCTTGGTAAGCCTGCTGGGCCCATGTATAAGGCCTGTGTGTGAGTGATGGGTTGTGGGTACTGACCCCCTAATAACATCTCAAGGATTTGATGGAACGCTTTGATTTTTATACCACTTCTTCTTTGCATCACAGAACTGAAATGGGGAAACATTTTAGTTTCACTATTCATACAAGTTAAAAAACTTAGATAGCACTAAGATATTATATCTAAGTGATCTCCACCATTTGATCAGAACTTTGTTCTCTTGTGCCTTTATTTCTTCTCCCATGCATCTCCTTTTCGAAATTCAGTCATCTTCTTCCTTTTTTACCTCAATGACATCACTTTTTTTCAGATTTTTTCGAGGTTGCATCGGTCGAACTGTGTGTATTCATAGTGAAGGATCAAGTAAAGTTTCTCTCTATTCTCCAGCACCTAAAGGTTGTTCCCTGCATTGAATCATTTTCATATCGATCCATTGGTAGATCTCTATTTATTCATTAGTTCTTGAAATGGAAGTCATCTCCTTCCCTGTGGTATCGCCATGAATCATTGCTAGACCTATCTACTGTTTGATAGTAGTATTGACTTCAATAGAAGCAATGTTGGATATTTAAAACAGTCAACGATTAGACCTAAAGGTAACATCATTTCTCAACGGTGGATGATTTTTTTATCAGCATAAGAATATTCCACTATTCTCTATTTTCAACCATTGGACATCAAAAAGTAGATCAATTATTCACCGGTAGCTTCTCAATTTTGAAACCATTAGACATACAAATGTAGCACCTACTTTTTTCTTCGGTAAACCTTCTCTTGGATTCACAATGGATTTTATATATCATTATTCTCCTCAGATTTTATTTATTTTTGTTTTATTATTTCTCGTTGGTGTGGAAGTTCGTTTCTCTTCTATTTATACATGTTTTGAGTTGTTATATTGTTTTTAATAGTTTATGTTTTTTTTATTTTTTTAGTTTTTAATCTTCTTTGTGCCAATAACAGGTTCAGTCCACCATTCTATATTTTTCCACTATTGGAACAACAATGGTATATCATCTGACACTGTTGAACATCCAATAGTATAATATTCTCCTTGCTTCTCAATAATCTTTTGGTTTCATAGTATCTTGGAATTTTTTTATTGGAACTTATTTTTTATGCTCCTAAGTGAAATAATATATCTTATTTGTTTTTCTACCTTTGGACATCCAATGATAGATAATTTGTTTCTTCCACTAGTAGAAAAATCATTCTACCACTCTCCATTTTACTCTTAGAAAAGGTGAGATACTGCTCTATGCTTCAATGGTGGATCTTCACCAATGGTAGTAATGTCAATATACCACCAAATTATTTTAATCCACCATTAGTTTAAAAAAAATTCTAAAATTTTTAATTCTTATTTTAAGTGATGTTATTTAAATAAAATATTTATTTAAATATTTTATTATATTTTGTTGAAATATAATTATAAGTTGTTGAAAAAATAATTGTAATCATTTTTAGGTACACATATACTTGTAGTTGTGTTTTCTATATTTTAAAACATTTAATATCTTTATAATCTATAAGATTATATTTTTTATTTAGATTTTTTAAATATAATTATTATAAAATTATTATACTTAATATATTAACTATTTAATATTAATATTTCATCAAGAAATATAAAGTGTGATTATGTAATGGCCCGGACCTCTCCGGCCCATTCCTTTGTCAAAAATAGGGTCATGAAGTGTTCTGGAGGGTAAAATGGACTTTTCCCACACTTTTCAGAATTTTGAAACTACACGCCGTTTAGTGTGAGTACATGCCATGTACCCCCTCTCTGGGTATACCCCATGTTAAAGGATGTGTCCTTTCCATGTGAAATAAATGGGTACACGCCGTGTACCCCATACTACACGCCGTGTAGTCCCTCCCCGCGTACGCGTTACCTTCAAACCGTGTGTTGACCAGTCAACAGCCGTGTGCCATGTTGGAGCCGTGTGAAATAAATGGGTACACACCGTGTACCCCATACTACATGCCGTGTAGTCCCTCCCCGCGTATGCGTTACCCTCAAACCATGTGTTGACCATTCAACGGCCACGTGCCGCGTTGAAGGCCGTGTTGGAAGCCGCGTGGTGACCGTGTGAAATGGCCGAGTACACACCGTGTACCGTAAAGTACATGCCGTGTACTTTTTTTTTCTCGCCTATAAAAGGAGGGGTCCCCTCCTCCTTTTCAACTCACTCCTCTCCTCCCCATTCCCTCGAGCAGAGCTCTCCTAAGAGACTTGAAAGATCCTTTCATCCATAACTTCTTCGTCTGAGCTCCGATCTACAATCCGTCAGTGGCCATGGGATCATAACGACGAGGAAAAACTTCTGAGATTGGATTTGTTGCTTTCCATTCGGCCTTCCCTTCCTAGCTTCCACCCAAGGTGGTTTTTTCGGGTTTTGTCAGAAGCGATGGACGTCGACGAACGTCTTATAAAGTTGATCCGGGGGAGCGTTGTTATCAGAACCTGTTGAGGCAGGGATCTTACCTTCGTCTCTCTAGATTGTTCATCATGCGGGGTGGGTGTCCTCTTTTTTACATGAAACACTTTTGAACCAGTTTAATGAAGATAATAACTGGATTATATAATGGGCTTGGGAAGTTTGTGATTACTGTTACATTATTTTTATATCCCATGATATCATGTTGTGAATTGAACAGGCTTATGCCTACTGAAAATCACAGTCGTTGGGGGCCTTTGCTTGTGCAATTAAATGCTGCCCTATCTTTCTAGACTGTTTATGGATGGAAAATTTATGGAATGTGGAAATTGGTTTATCACATAAAGTTGGCTGATTAAATGAAAATATGGAACCCTTGTGTGATCACCCCGGTTGAAAAAAACTGAAATAATAAACATGTGGGTGCTGTTTGGGGTTAATTTATGTGAAGGGGGTGTTTTTGTGGGTTGTTGTGGATCGGGTGAGCAGTAGGGCTGCGGTTGGCTTGGTTGTGGGTTGGTGTGAATGCTATGTTAGTGATGGGCAGCGGGGCTGTGATAAATGGTATCAAGGGGTGATGATGTACGGTGTGGTTGTGGTTATGGTGGTTGGCAGCGGGGCAGAAGATTTGGGTTTGAATGTGAACGAACTATGGGTTGTGAATAATAAATAAAATATGGAAGAGTTAATGAATGGTAGGGCTTGGTAATGGAACAGAAATAATAATCAATGGGTTTGGTTGGTCAATAAGAAGGGACTTTTTGTGTTGCTTGTGTTTTCCTAACTTGATTTGTGGATGGCAGGGATATGTTTTACGAACAATTGATATGGTTGGTTTGAGTTTATTTCCCAGTAGTTAAAGAACAAACAAACTGATTCTATTGAAACATGAAAACCTAAATGGGGTTGGGGTTGTTTGTGGTATGCATGCTTCGTAGTAGCAGTGCCGAGGAACATTCTCAGTTCTCTGTTTAGAATCCATAGGTTAGGTTGAGTGTTTGTTATATATATATATATATATCTGTATCTTTTTGTTTTATCGCACCCCACCCATGTTGAGCACTTAGTACCGAACACTCCCATTTCATGGGAGAGGGTGTTTTCCCCTTAGTTACTAGCTCCTTCCTGCTCCTTCTTCCATAGGCTGTGATGGATTGAGGCGACCTTACACCCAAGACTCTTTGGGTAGGTTTCGATTGGGGTGGTTTTAGCCCAAGAATATTCAGGCATGTTTTACTATTTCCTAAGAATCTTCGGGATGAGGCCCAGGTGTGTGTGGGAAGGATACGTGGTTGTGAGGCTCAGGTGTGTGTGGGAGGGATACGTGGTTGTGATGCCCAGGTGTGTGCACGAGGTATATGTGGTTGTGGGGCCCAGGTGTGTGCGGGCAGGAAGTGTGGTTCTTGAGGCCCAGGTGTCTGTGGGCGGGAAGAGTGTGGTAGAATCAGGACGTTCGCTGTTAGGAAGAGCAGCTAACTAATGGGAAATGGTGTAGGGTACCCAATACTCTTGTTCTAATATACTACTATTACCTGTTGTTTTTTGTTTTGGTGAGTGTGGCTGGTGATGTTGGGTGGATATAATTCCTTGATAGGTTTTTGTTTTCTTCTATTGTTCTCATGGGACATTAGGATGTCTCCTCACTTGTGCATGAGAGATTTAGTTTTACCTACTGAGTATACTTGTATGCTCACCCTAAGTTTACTTTCAGGTTTCCAGGAGGACTACCAGGGCCGTGCGGGACCCTACTGGTCGAGACAGTTGGAGTTGTTGCACTTTCTGTTTCTTTTGGTATTGTACTTTTTAGCTTTCTTGTACTTGTACCTTGTTTCAGAACTATTTAAACATGCATGTGGGATTGGTTTGGGTTTATTTACTTTTCTTTCCTTTCTTTCTCTTTTTGTTGGTTGACTCATCCTATTTCCTGATCTTAAATAGTAAAAATGGTAATGCCTCCCATATTTGTGAAAAATCATACCCTTGGTACTAGTCGCCACTCCGGGGCCTACTGGATGCGGGACTCGGGGGTCATTATCTCCCTTCCACCATTTCCAGCTCAGGAGGGGCATCTTTGGTGGGAGGGGGTCTTGACAGAATGGTAACAAAGGTGATGGTTGAGGGATATGATGGAGTTCGGAGTTAGGCACAGTGAGGATTGAATGGGATGGTAGGGAAACAATGTTGAATGATCATTGGTTCGTGACATAGGAAAGGGAAGACCGGCTAGGGCACGGGATTTTAGGCCCCCCTGTGATCCGATGCAAGGACTCTAAGCCTACCGAACGACCAAGTGAGACTACATTGATTGCAGGGTAGGGACCCTAGGGAATGTACATGTATCATCATGATTGTGTTTTACTTGATTTGGGTGTTCTGGGAAAGAAATTGAATAAAATGATAAAATTAAACCTTGAGAAATTCCTTGCTACTTGGGATTAGGTGATCCTTGTTTACTGTACAGCTATGGAACCTGAACTTCATCCCTAGGTGACTTAGACGGCCGTGGCCCAGCAGATTCAGGTGGTCGATCAGTTGAGGATTTACCGAGAGGAGGAAGATAGCCAGTGGCAGAAGACTCTCCATTCTTTCCAGCGGCAAACCCTCAAGAAGTATGAGGATAGTACTTCGAATACAGAGATGGAGGGGTGGCTTGAGGAGCTAGGAATTTCTTTTACCTTGATCTGTGCTCCGAGGGAGTACTGGGTTCCCCTAGCAGTCAGTCAGCTGAGAGGTGCGGTGTGACAGTGGTGGACGCTCTACCTCAGAGAGAGGATAGAGGTAGAGGTTCTGTGGGATGAATTTGAGAAGGAATTCTGAGAGGAATTACTTTCTTCCATGATCAAGGCGGAGAAGCGGCATGAGTTACTCTCCCTCCTTCAGGGAAGTATGTCAGTATGAGAGTTGGGGATCAAGTTCAAAGATCTCCTACTCTTTGCTCCAGATCTCTTTCTAGATGAGGAGTCTCGGGTGAGACGTTTGGAGGAGGCGCTTTGTCCTTCGCTCCAGTATGCTGTCACCCCCTTCACCCTTCCGACATACTTGGAATTATGGAAGAAGGAAGATGTTGTAGAGAGGATTCACTCACAGGGAGGTGCACCACGTGAGGGGATCCAACCAGGTACGTCGAAGGGGAAGGCAGTCACAAGCAGGTCTCCTGCAATGGGACCTTCCAGGTTCAGGCCAGTGGGGAGCAGGCCCCAGCATTTCTAGTTCAGATCTTCAGGTCCTCGTCCCTTTTTCACAAGCCCAGGACCGAAGTGTTTTTCTTGTGGGGGTTTCGGGTACATTCATTGTTGGTGCCTGGCCCGAGCTTAGTACGGTGTAGGTGGGCAGGTTCAGCGCCCACCTCAGCAGCACCAGTTGTCGGTGAGGCCCTTCCAGCAGCAGCAGGACCATGCTCCTCCGAGGGAAGACTTTTCAGGAGGAGGCTGACCTCAAGGTGCTCCTCAGAGACCTCGACCAGGGTGTGGTCGGGGAGGTGGACAACATCAGAGAGGCAGAGGAGCTGGGCGTGAACAGTTGCACGTAGCAGAGTTGGCATCTCCAGTAGGACCAGAGGTGGTGCAAGGTACGATTTGTTTGTTCAGCACTCTCGTTTCTACTTTGTTCGATTCAAGAGCTTCACACTCCTTTTTTTCACCCAATCTAGCCCATACTTTGGGTCTAGACGTAGAGAGACTTTCCGTACCCCTGGTGCTGAGTACACCAGTTGGAGGCCAGACCAGCGTATCTTGAGTTTTCTGGGGATGTGGGATGACATTGGGACCAAATCAATCTAGTGGGGATCTTCTTTTGCTAGATATGCACCCGTATGATTTCATCCTAGGCATTGACTGGTTGTTTTCTGTTAGTGCCATTATCGACTGCTTCCAAATAAGAGTCGTGTTCTCCAACGTGGATGGGCAGCGTGTATCTTTTGTTGGCGAGAGGAGCTATCAAGTGGGAAGCTGGTATGTGAAGCCTCTCCTTTCCTTGTTAGGCAGGTTATCAGTGGTTTCAGCTGATGCAGAGATGATGGATGTCCTAGAGGTTATTGGGGAATTCCTCGATGTTTTTCCCTGGGAGGTTGTGACTCTACCCCCCAACGTGATGTTGAGTTCAGGATAGACTTACAGCCTGGTGCCCGTCCGATTTCAATGGACCCTTATCGGATGGAACCTTCAGAGTTGCAGGAGTTGCAGATTCAGATTGACGATCTGATAGAGAAGGGTTTTGTTCAACCCAGTGTGTCGCCATGGGGTGCTCCAGTTTTGTTCGTGAAGAAGGCAGATGGTGGTCTTAGGTTATGCATAGAATACTGAAGGTTGAATCAGGTACTGGTCAAGAACAGTTATCCCCTTCTAAGGATAGATTATCTCTTCAACCAGCTAAGGGGAGTAGGTTGGTTTTCTAAGATTGATCTACGATCTGGATTTAATCAACTGAGGGTGAAGGATAGTGACATCTCAAAGACGGCTTTTAGGTGCAGGTATGGGAACTTTGAGTTTGTAGTGATGCTGTTTGGAGTTACGAATGCACCAGCTATGTTCATGGGACTTATGAACTTTGTCTTCCGAGAGTTTCTGGACCGGTTCGTCGTTGTGTTTATCGATGACATCCTGATCTACTCAAGATCAGAGGAAGAGCACGTTGAGCATCTCAGGGCAGTCTTAGAAGTCCTTAGACACCACCAGCTTTACGGTAAATTGTCGAAGTGTAAGTTCTTGACACAAGAAGTAAACTTCCTTGGGCACGTAGTGTTTCAGCATGGAGTGTCATTGGACCCATCGAAGGTGGAGGCAGTTGTTTCTTGGGAATCACCCAAGAGCATGGCAGAAGTTCATAGTTTCCTAGGGTTAGCAGGTTTCTATTGTAGGTTCGTTTCGGACTTCTCTCGAGTTTCTGATCCATTTATAACTTTTACTAGGAAGAACCAGGTCTTCCTATGGAGCAAGAAGTGCCAGAAATCTTTCATCTACCTGAAGTAGAAGTTGGTCAGTGCTCTAGTACTCAGGTTTACAGAGGAAGGGTTGTTATATGAGGTGTTTTGTGATGCTTTTGGCCTTGGTTTGGGGTGCGTACTGATGAAAAAGAAGTGTGTGATCTGTTATGGGTCTAGGAAGTTGTGCCCTCACGAGCATAACTATTACACCCATGACCTGGAGCTTGCAGCAGTAGTTTTCATACTGAAGTTGTGGTGACATTACCTCTTTGGGGAGCACTTTGTGGTCTTCTCAGATCACAAGAGTTTTCGTTATATCTTCTCCCAACGTGACCTGAACATGCGACAATGGAGATGGGTCGAGTTTCTCCAAGACTATGACTTCGAGATCTCCTACACTGAAGGTAAGGGAAACAATGTGGTTGATGCCCTGAGCAGGAAGTCACATAAGGAAGTTGTTCGGGAATCCACTGATGCTTGGAAAGCGATGGGAGAGTTGGCCGCCTTGTACTTGGATGCAAGGGTATAAGGTGTTATAGGCTGTTTGTTTCAGATGATGGTGCAGTCCTCCTTGTTGTAGTATATAGAAGAGTCTCAGTGGGGGGACTCCGAGACGGAAGTAATACGAGATCGTGTCGATCAGGGAAACGCTCCAGAAGGATGGTCAGAGGACAACCGACATTAGATGCTTTTCCATGGAAGGTTGTTTGTTCTGGAGGCGATGCGTGAGGGAGTTCTCCGTGAGTTCCATAGCTCAGCCTTGGTGGTACATCCAGGAGTTTCAAAAATGTACTGAGGCCTGAGGGAACAGTTTTGGTGTTCCAGGGTGAAACGGGCAGTGACAGAGTTTGTGGCTAAGTGCCTAGTGTGTCAGCAAGTAAAGGCTGAACACCGTGTTCCCAGTGGTTTGTTGCTCCCATTAGATGTCCCCGAGTGGAAGTGGGATGACATCTCAATGGAATTTTTCACAGGACTACCCAGAGATTAGGGAGGTTATGATGCTATCTAGGTGGTGGTGGATCATCTGATGAAATCGGATCACTTCTTAGAAGTTAAGGAGTCAGGCCCGGTGAGTACCTTAGTACAGAGGTATGTAGACGAGGTGGTGTGTTTTCATGGAGTTCCGAAGACTATGGTCTCAGATCGGGATACTCTATTTACCTCACGAGTCTGGAGGGGGTTACAACATGCTTTTGGCACCTAGCTACGCCTTAGAACTTCTTTCAACCCCCAGACTGATGGGAAAATAGAGCGGACTATCCAGACATTGGAGGACATGCTGCGAGCATGCGTTCTGGATTTCAGAGGGTCATGGGTACGACACTTTCATTTAGTAGAGTTTTCCTACAACAACAGATTCCACTCTACTATTGGCATGGCACCGTTTGAGGATTTTTATGTAAGACCATGTCGTTCACCCATTTGCTGGGTAGAGGTTGGTGAGATAGGTTCTCTTGGGCCAGAGGTAGTGCAGAGAACCACAGAGAAAGTCTAGCTTGTACGTGAGAGGATGAAAGCAGCTAAGGACCGACAGAAGTCTTATACTGATCATCGGAGGAGGCCCTTGGAGTTCGAGGTGGGAGATCATGTGTTCTTGAAGGTTTCCCCTCGACGGGGGTAGTAGAGGTTTGGGAAAGGGAGAAATCTCTCACCTAGGTTCATCGAACCTTTTGAGGTGTTGAGGCGAGTCAGAGAGGTGGCATATTAGCTAGCCCTTCCACCTCAGTTGGAGAAGGTTCATGACGTCTTCCACGTCTCCCAGCTATGTCGATACTTACATGATGACTCTCACGTTATCGACTGGGGAGAGTTAGATATGGGAGATGACGGGACCTTCGAGGAATGACCAGTCAAAATCAAAGATCTTAAAGAGAAGGTGCTCCGTGGATGGACCATTCCCTTGGTTCGTGTGTTATGGAGACATGGAGGCCTCGAGGAGAACACTTGGGAGAGAGAGGCTTAGATGCACGCTCAGTACTTGGAGTTTTTTTGACTTGTGTTTTATTTGTTCTTCTGAGCTTTGTTTTGATGTTATACTATGTACCTTTGATATATGGAATTCTTGTCTTGTCGGTTATGAGAACTTTTTTTTCCTTGTTCTTTGGAAGTGTGTATCATGTCTGGATGTGTGGGAAAAAGGAAAAAACCTGATCCTTAATCAAGACGCATTAATGTGGATGCGATTGAACCTATACGGGCGAGTCAGTGCCACCTAAAGCAGATAATATCTCGACATAGGAGAAGGAATTTTTCCAAACCACATGTTCGGGCAGTGTGTTGGTTGTGTGGTGTTGGGGGTAGTGCAAGTTGAAAAATCCTAATGTATGAAAGTGGGAAGACCCAATTCTTAATCTAGACTCATTAATGAGGATGCGATTAAACCTGTGAAGGTGAGTCAGTTCCGCCTAAAGTGGATAATATCTCGACATAGGAGAAGGAATTCCTAACACATATGATTAGGGTTGTTGGATAGGTTCTTATTATAACGAGGGCCCGAAGAGGTATCTTGTTGGGTTCCTCTGGGTTCGATTTTGAATTCTCTAGGACAAGAATGTTTTAAGAATTATCTAATGTAATGGCCCGGACCTCTCCGGCCCATTCCTTTGTCAAAAAGAGGGTCATGAAGTGTTCTGGAGGGTAAAATAGACTTTTCCCACACTTTTCAAAATTTTGAAACTACACGCCGTGTAGTGTGAGTACACGCCGTGTACCCCCTCGCCAGGTATACACCGTGTTGAAGGCCGTGTCCTTGTCGTGTGAAATAAATGGGTACATGCCGTGTACCCCATACTACACGCTGTGTAGTCCCTCCCCGCATACACGTTACCTTCAAACCGTGTGTTGACCAGTCAACGACCATGTGCCATGTTGGAGCCGTGTCCTTGCCATGAGAAATAAACAGGTACACTCTATGTACCCCATACTACACGCCGTGTAGTCCCTCCCCGCGTATGCATTACCCTCAAACCGTGTGTTGACCAGTCAAAGGCCGCGTGCTGCGTTGAAGGCCGTGTTGGAAGCCGCATGGTGACCGTGTGAAATAGCCGAGTACACACCATGTACCATAATGTACATGCCGTGTAATTTTGTTTTCCTCACCTATAAAAGGAGGGGTCCCCTACTCCTTTTCAACTCACTCCTCTCCTCCCCATTCCCTCGAGCAGAGCTCTCCCAAGAGACTCAAAGGATCCTTTCATCCATAACTTCTTTTTCTGAGCTCCGATTTATGATCCGTCAGCGGCCATGGGATCGTAACGATGAGGCAGAACTTCTGATCTTCGATTTTTTACTTTCCTTTCGGCCTTTCTTTCCCAGATTCCACCCAAGTAGGTTTTTTCGGGTTTTTCCAGAAGCGACGGACGTCGACGAACGTCTTCTAAATTTGATCCGGGGGAGCATTGTTATTAGAACCTGTTGAGGTAGGGATCTTACCTTCGTCTCTCTAGATTGTGCATCATGCGGGGTGGGTGTCCTCTATTTTACGTGAAACACTTTTGAACCGGTTTAATGAAGATAATAATTGGCTTATATAATGGGGTTGGGAAGTTTGTGATTACTGTTACATTATTTTTATATCCTGTGATATCATGTTTTGAATTGAATAGGATTATGCCTACTGAAAATCACGGTCGTTGGGGGACTTTGCTTGCGTAATTAAATGCTTCCCTATCTTTCTATACTGTTTATGGATGGAAACTTTATGGAATCTGGAAATTGGTTAATCACGTAAAGTTGTCTGATTAAATGAAAATCTGGAACCCTTGTGTGATCACCCCGGTTGAACAAAACTGAAATAATAAACATGTGGGTGCTGTT
Source organism: Viscum album (assembly GCA_963277665.1). Taxonomy (NCBI): domain Eukaryota; kingdom Viridiplantae; phylum Streptophyta; class Magnoliopsida; order Santalales; family Viscaceae; genus Viscum; species Viscum album. The sequence goes on along the minus strand of OY728122.1, from coordinate 808,046,274 downwards.
TGGGGTTAATTTATGTGAAGGGGGTATTTTTTTGGATTGTTGTGGATTGGGTGAGCATCAAGGCTATGGTTGTCTTGGTTGTGGGTTGGTGTGAATGTTATGTTAGTGATGGTCAGTGGGGCTACGATAAATGGTATCAAGGGGTGATGATGTACGGTGTGGTTGTGGTTATGGTAGTTGGCAGCGGGGCTGTAGAGTTGGGTTTGAATGTGAATAAACTATGGGTTCTGAATAATAAATAAAATGTGTAAGAGTTAATGAATGGTGGGGCTTGGTAATGGAATAAAAATAATAATCAATGGGTTTGGTTGGTCAATAAGAAGAGACTTGTTGTGTTGCTTGTGTTTTCCTAACTTGATTTGTGGATGGAAGGGATATGTTTTCTGAATGATTGATATGGTTGGTTGCGGTTGATTGCCCAGTAGTTAAGGAACTAATAAACTGATTCTGTTGAAACATGAAAACCTAAATGGGGTTGAGGTTGTTTGTGGTATGCATGCTTTGTAGTAGCAGTGCCGAGGCACGTGCTCATTTCTCTGTTTAGAAGCCATAGGTTGGGCTGAGTGTTTGGTATATATATATATATATATCTATATCTTTTTGTTTTGTCGTACCCCACCCATGTTGAGTACTTAGTACCGAACACTCCCATTTCATGGGAGAGGGTGTTTTCCCCTTAGTTACTAGCTCCTTCCTGCTCCTTCTTCCATAGGCTGTGATGGCTTGAGGCGACCTTACACCCAAGAATATTCGGGTAGGTTTCGATTGGGGTGGTTTTAGGCCAAGACTATTTAGGCAGGTTTTACTGTTTCACAAGAATCATCAGGATGAGGCCCAGGTGTGTGCGGGCGGGATACATGGTTGTGAGACCCAGGTGTGTGCGGGCGGGATACATGGTTGTGAGGACCAGGTGTGTGCAGGCAGGATATGTGGTTGTGAGGCCCAGGTGTGTGCGGGTGGGATGTGTGGTTCTTGAGGCCCCGATGTGTGCGGGCGGGAAGAGTGTGGTAGCGTCAGGATGTTCGCTGTTAGGAAGAGCAGCTAACTAATGGGAAATGGTGTGGGGTACCCAATACTCTTGTTCTTATATACTACTACTACCTGTTGTTTTGTGTTTTGGTGAATGTGGCTGGTGAGGTTTGGTGGATAGAATTCCTTGATAGGTTTTGGTTTCTTCTATTGTTCTCACGGGACATTAGGATGTCTGCCCACTTGTGCACGAGAGATTTATGTTTCTCTACTGAGTATACCTGTATGCTCACCCTATATTTACTTTTAGGTTTCCAGGAGGACTACTAGGGCCATGCGGGACCCTACTAGTCGGGACAGTTGGAGTTGTTTCAGTTGCTATTTCTTTTGGTATTGTACTTTTGAGCTTTCTTGTACTTATACCTTGTTTCAGAACTATTTAAACATGCATGTGTGATTGATTTGGGTTTATTTACTTGTCTTTCATTTCTTTTTCTTTTTGGTGGTTGACTCATCCTATTTCCCGATCTTAAATAGTAAAAAGGGTAATGCCTCCCATATTTGTGAAAACTCATACACTTGGTGCTAGTCGCCACTCTGGGGCCTATTGGAGGCGGGACTCGGGGGTCATTATCTCCCTTCCACCATTTCCAGCTCAGGAGGGGCATCTTTGGTGGGAGGGGGTCATGATAAATTATTCTCTATTTTCAATGCATATTTTAAAAATGAAGGTAACATTCATATTATTTTATTATTATAATTTAATAAGTGTCATGAAGTTATTGGATATAGACACGTGCCTAGAAGATATTTTTCTTAATGATCCAAGAGACAACTTAAAGGAATAAAATAATTCTAGTTTATATCGTTGAATACATATGATTTTGTGATCCAACTTGGACAAATTTTTTCTTCTCTATTTTGTTCAAAGAATCTTCTATAACTTCTTTACTCTAGACATGATCACAAAATAACTTTAAATTCTACATTTTTCTATTCAAATGATCAACGATCATTAAGATTAAACATATTTTACAATTTTTATCATCTTCTGATCTCTATATATTTATTTTTATTCATGTAATATATTTCCTTCTATTTATATTTCTTTGAGTATGGTTTATTCTTTTCCCAATAAAAATCATGACTTGTATCATTTGGTTATTAACCACAAAAAAATAAGTCTGGGTTGTGACTCCTGATCAAAATTTAGTTAAAAAAACTAGGTTGGTCTCCTATAAAAGACTATGTTGTGCCTCTGGGTTTCTTTAAAAGGTAGTGTTTATAATAAGGTTCTCACACCTTTAAAAGTAAGTTTCATGTTGGGTACCAATCATCTTGAGGAGTAGAGAAGGTTGAGGAGTAGAATAGGTTCTTTGTGATCTGAACCACTATAAATCATGGTTTTCATTATTTTTATTTCCCCCACACCTCTTATCAAGAACACTAAAATCAATACCTATATTTTATTTTATAAACTCTAATTCTTTTCATAAAATTTTTAAAAATATTATTCACACAGCTCTAGTCATATTTTTCATCACTATCGATCCTAAAAACCCTACTACCTCAATGTTCAAAATATTTCTTTTTCATATGGTTTCCATGGTTATTAATTATTTCCATTCTTATTTTTACTTAATCATGTCAAGTTATACTACCATAAAAGGCAGGATTTGGGTTATACGGCTTTGTAAAAAATGTTTGGGTTCTTCTATAACCAACAAAAGGAATGAGGATTAGTTGCGCCTTGGTACAGGTAAAAGGAAGGGTTTAGTTCTAACTCCACATCAAAAGGAAGATTCTGTGTTGTGCCTCAAGGTGTGAAAAAGGTAGGGTGATCAGGTTAATTCACCATGTGTGAAAAAATATTGTCTTGGGATCTTCCTCCAGGGTTTAAAAGTCATTTTAAAGGGTTGAAAATTCATTTAAAATTCAGAGAGGCTATTATAGTGGGTTCCACCTATCTCTATTTATAGGAGGGTTGAAGAGTAGAGTAGGATCATTTATATTTGAACTATTATAAAAATCACTATATTTATTTCTCATTAGATTTTTCTATGTCAATTTAACTTTGATAAGTGATTAAAAATATTTTAAAAGGTCAATTCATCCCTATTGAACATTTAGAAATTATCATCAGTAACTAAAAATTGTTATCAAAGTAGGATCCCTAGATTTATTATATTTTTATATATTATTTGTGATAATAAAATACAAAATTAAATTTTTGAGGGGAAAAGATCTAATTTGAGATGGAATGAATGAATTTGAATGATGTCTGGACACCTAAAATACCTCCACTCTTTGATGGAACTAATTATGGTCATTGGAAGTCTAACATAGAATCTTTTATTAAACACCTAAGCATTGAAATTTAGAAAATCATGAAGAAACCATATAAACTAATAATTATTGATCATGAATCATTAGTTAGTAATGATGTGGAAAATTATTTGTTAAATTACATGATGCTTAATATTATGTATTGTGAAATTAATAGGGTTGTGTATAGTCTTACTTCTTTATGTAAAAAACATATGAAATTTAGGAAAATACTATAAGTTAGTCATCTAGGTTCGAATAATTTAATAATATCTAAATTAGGAATGTTAAGAGAAAAAGTATCACTAATTAAAAATGGTAAAAGAAGAGACAGGTAAGAAAATGTTTCATAGAGTTATAATTATTGTAAATATCATGAGTTCTTTTGAAGAAAGATTAGATAATTCTATTCCATATAAAAGGGTTTTAAGAGATTTAATTAATAAATATGATGATAAAAAGGAATTTATTGAAAAAATTAAAAATTTCAAGGAATATAAATTAGATTATATTATCAGATATTTACTCTAATATGAATTAGAATTGAAAAATATTACTCAAGAGAAGAATTAAAAAATTAAAGGTATTACTTTTAAATAAAAATACATTCTAACACTCACCCTTTTGATTCTGAATTTAACGGAAGTGAAAGATACCAAGTAGTTATGTTTTTTAAGGGAGAATAAAGAAAATATACTCAAGGAAAACAAAAAGGAATCCCCTAAAAAGTAAGGAAAGGAAGAAAGTTAATGATTGTAATGAGGTTATTTGTTACGAATACAGAGAAAGATAGAAAATCATACCCAAATACATGAGACTCAATAATGATAATAATAAGAGAAAATTACATAAAAAGAAAAGAAAAGTAATAGTATCTAGTTTGAGCTACACATAAAATTTAGATATAGGTGATTTATTTGGTGTAAGAAAATAATAAGTAAATATATTTCCAATAAAATGTTAGTAAATCTAATTGTTACTCATATTTTGAATCTAATTATGATATTTCTAAAGATAATTCTCATGAAGAGATTGATAGCCTCTATTGTAATATTTATATGATTACTATTTTGTTCAAAAATATTAAAAATAAAAATATTCAAGTACTTGATGAAAATGAAAAATTGAAAAATGACCCTTAATGATCCAATGAAAAATTATGTGATAATCTATAAAGTGTTCAAATTGAAAATGTTAAGATTATAAAATATTTTTCTAAATATGATTATGCTCAAATAATTATGTTTTATTATGTTTTGGGTGAAAATAATAGGATTAAAAATTAAATAGACTGATTAAAATATGATTTATCCAAAAAATTTAAAGGGAAATAAAGTTATGATAAAATTACGAGTTTGAATAAAATGAATATAAATAAAACTATTATTGGATATGATAATATTTTACTGAAGATGTATAAAACCATATTTTTTAATTATTCAAGTGAAAATTTGTAGAGACCCAAAGATTGACGTACATGGACATTACATTACTTTTTTGGAATACTTAATACATATAAAAACAGACACCCAAAGACCGTAAAAGTTTAATGTCTTTGGAAACTTGGAACATAATCTTCTAATCAAGGTAAAAGATCTTCAAAATTTTCCATATAGATATTAACCTTTTGTTTTCTTACCTAAAAACTTTCTTTATATCCTAGGGAAAAGAAAAAATATAAAGCGTGAGCTCAAATGCTCAGTAAGGGTAAGCATGGAAAAAATAAAACAAACCATATATATTTGAACTTAAAAACATGAACATAATTTTTTGACATCAAAATCTTTAGTTGGGAAATAAATCCTGATAGTACGTAAGATATAGATCAGAAAGGAACATTAATCATGATAAAATATTATGGGAATAAAACATGTAATTGTGGAAAACCATTAAGCACATGATATTATTTCCATAGTATCCAAGGCATTGCTTCCAAGACTATCATAGTGGACAAAGTCCATTACTGAACCGAGTTCACTCCTCATTCCAGCCCTATAATGTTGAACCAAATTTAATTTCCATTCCAGCCATGTCTATATCATGAGATAAAAATCTTTAACCAATGAATTGGAGGGATATATAGGTCCCACCCATCTTATAATGAAATCATTCTTATGTGTTCCACAAAATAAAAATAAATCATTCATCATAACCCAAAGAATAAGATGAGTTTCATAAACATTATCCCATCATAACATAATACATATAAAACAAATAGATATAATTTCATCATAAGAAAAATAAATCCATGTAAATAATAGAGACATTATACTTGAAATATAAACATACTAAATAATGTCATCTTATATGGAAAATAGTTTTGATAAAACGCTTGAAATGAATTCTTGAGGAAAATATCCTTTCTTTTTCAAAATCATTTTCTATTATCAAAATTTAATTCAATTTTAAAAGAAAATAATTTGTTTTGAAAATAATCATGAAATCTTGTAGAGGAAGCTTCATGGAAAGAAGGCGTTATGAAATCGTAAAAATCCATTCACTCCGTATAAGTTAAAAAAATCATTCTCCTCATACTTTTTTCGGAAATGTCAAAAAGCACCTTGTATGGTAAAAAAAAGAAAGATTCCTTCCATACAATGTGGTAAAAGTAAAAAAAGGGTAAAAATTACTTTAAAGATACATGTAAGAATAGTAAAAACTTTATGAAAACATTTTTATAAAACATGGACAGGGATGATAAATATAACCCCAATAAATACTTACGAATAAACAATCTTAGATTAGAATGAGATTGGAATAATTATCCCTTACCTTATGTCCAATTTCTTCTGTATGTGTCCGAGACTCCTGTATATTAGGTTTAAAAATATTATTAACTTATAAAAGAACCATAATAATATTTATGATATCATATATGATTCACTTATGACTTTATATTACCCTTTCATTTGTGAATTTCATGTTAAAGCAGCGTTTTGGGTAAAATTGTTTCATTTATCCTACGTTTTTTGACTAGTAATTATTCATATGATTACTCAGATCATGATTACTTACTTCCAGAATGTAAAACATGATTTATATATAATATATATTCGGAATATATATATGTAAGATATCGATAAATGGAATGAAATACACCGTTCGTGGAGACGGTAGGCCGTACGTACGCATGAACGCTATTTTTGTTTCCTTATTAAATTGAATGGAAGTAAATGAAATATATATATATATATATAAATAAAATAGAATTATTATGTCATATATTTCATGATTACTTATTACATATACTTTATAATCATTCTTGAATGGTAAACATGAAGAATGAATCTCATTGCATCGTGGAGAGGGTAATCCGTACATACGCACGAGCGATGATATCATTCCCATAATTATTGAATGGAATTGGAGTGGATGATATAATATCTAATAATTATTATTATGTTATAATAATAATATATAGTTATTATTTCCACCATTATACCCATCCAAGTAAGGTGGTGGTGGAAAAATAGATTACACCACGGCGTGGAGACGGTAAGCTGTACGTATGCACGCGCAGTGATTTCATTTTTCGTAGGATGGATAGAAGGTGAAATAGGGTTGTTTCATATTTATAATAACATATAAGTATATTATTTATACTTATTTTATTACTTTATAATGAAACAACTAAATAAGAGGAAGTAGAAGAATAAATAAACTTGAAAGAATCAGTAGAAGAGATTACCTCTTCTTCGACGCACTTCCTTTGAACTTCCTCTTAAGGGACTAGAGTTGGTCTTTTGAGAAGACCAGAATATCCAAAATGTTACTAGGGAAGTTGAGAAGAGTAATGGTCAGGCTTTTTCCGATCTTGAAGGCTCAAAAAATGGTGTGAGGAGGAGAGGGATGAGGTGCCCTTTTATAAGAGAAGAGAGGGGCACTTTTGGAAACCTCAAAAATATTAGTTAATAATAAAATCAAAACCTACTTAAAAATATCCAAAAATGACTCAATTAGAATATGAGATAAGATAGGGTTTTAATGAAATCAACCAAAAAAATTTAGACATGTTTTATGTTTATTTTAAACCTTATCATTTTTTTATCCTCATTTAATATATTTAATTTTATTTATGGTAATAATATTCTAATTTTTAAATTGTTATAAATACTTACTTATGTGTTGTTAATTTTACATAATTAGATAAATTATTAAATTTTAGACCATATAATTTGAAATTTGAAATTTTTAAATATTTTTGTTATTTTTAAACAATTTAATAATATGTTATTTTTATAAAATATCAATAGTGTCAATTTTGACACTATTCAATTATTTGAATTTAAATAAAATACACACAGAAGATATATTCAAAGAAAAATATTTACTAGATTCCTAACATGTCGTATTAATCTAAAAAATTCATTTATCATATTAAATTTTTCATATAATATTTATTTTATTGTTTTTAAAACCATTTATTTGATATTTATCTTAATAAAATAATTATTACAACAATTATGTATAATTATTTAATATACTTATTTGTTACATAAAAATAAAAAATAAAATACTATGATAAATATAAATCTAATATATTTCATAAGAATACATTTACTCGAATTTATCATCTTAAAATAACAACATTTAAATTGTTATATTAGTTAAATTATGAAGGTGACAACTTTGACATCTTTTAAAATAAAATAAAATAAGTGTCATAATCGCTTTTATAAGGATCCAAATGGTCCAAAATTATACCATTGGATTATTATGGTTTATATATACAATAAAAATAAGTTTTTTTTCATGTTTTGGGGCCTTTTATGTGTATTATTATTTGAATAAAAACTTATTATTTATTTTTTCACTAAATAAATAATTTCTGCATCATTAATGTATAAGCTATTAAGCTAATTAAATTTTTCTTAAAAATTAAAAATAAATGACCATAATAAAGAAAAATATTTAAATTTCAAATGAGTATTTATAATCGAATTTATATTCTGTATAATCATATATTAAAAATACTTTAATTATTAAAGTTTGAGTGAGACATATATCACTTTCTTTAAATAAAATAAATTAATGGTCTTAATCACATCCAAGTGGGTTCCAATAGATTCCATTTCTACCCAAGTATGTTTTAGAGAGAAATATAATCATCAAATTATATTAATACAAGTTTTAGGGTAATTTTATAAATTTATTTTTACCCTTAATTACCTGATTTACCTTTAACTGTGGTAAATAAAATTTACCATAGTTACTATTCATAATGCCTAAAAATAAAAAGTAGTCTATTAAAATAATTTGTAGCTAATTATTCAAAATATGGAATCCATTTTTAAAAATTAAAAACACAAAATTTTCAGTATTTAATTTAAAATTAATCCCGTTGTTGAGAAAACAGGTTTTAAAAGTTAAAACATTGTAAAAGATTGAAATGTTTTTACCTATGAATTCAGTGTAAAATTAATGATAATGACTTAAATTATATTAAATGTTAAAAATATATTATATTTATACTTTAAAACCATTAAATATTATAATTTAACCATATAAATTATCTTATTGAAAAAAGTTGTTTTTAATTAAAATTTAGCATATTTTTACTATTCATCAAAATATGAAAGTTAACAGAAAAATATTCAAAAATTATCCAAAGTAAATTTTTATATACTTATTTCAATGAATAAGTTTATTTTGTCAAATTTAACTCATAAATGTGTCAAAAACTAGATTTAAAGTGGGTGCGCCATCAAAAGGCGGCAAAACTGCATTTTTTTGAAAAATACTTATTTTACCTGAAAAATTTATTTTGTTCTTATAAAATGTTATATAATATGTATAAGATGAATTATAGTGTTATAAAATTAAAAATTTGTTTAATAATATTCATAACGGATAGTTCATAATAATAGTATTACAATATATCGTTGTTTAGTGAAACTCGGTATTGCGTACAACACAAGCTATTGAGGAAGGTCGCTCTTGCATGAAACAAATGCCAAGAATAGTGTTTGCGTATACTAAAAGCTAATACGGTGTTGCATATAGTTGAATATAATCTTTTTTTAGCATACAAAACAAGACATCAAAGAAATTAAAAATAATATTTCTCATAAAATCCCGGGGAGTTACATTCTACCTTTCTTAAAATGAATTTCTCCCTCGAAATTCGTCGGGGTTTTAAATGGTTTACTACATGAAAGTTTCTTTCATAGAAACCCAAATATTAAAAAGGAATACTAAAACCTAATTTTAAAAACTAAAGTATGAAACATAACGGTTACCCAAATTAACTTATCACTGGGTTTCCACATAGAAGAACATAGGTGAAAATATGGATATGAAAGAGAAATATTACCCTCAAGTTATGATGGTGAGTAGTAGAGAACATGGATATGAAAAAGCCAAAAATCACAAAGTCATAAATTTGTGATGATCTAAGGTACCATCTGATTCATCAGATATGGGGGTACTAAGACAACGTTTTTGGTTTTCAATATCATTTCCCTAAAGTTGATAGTTTTTCGCACAAGGAGAAATACTTACTTGATTTTAGTGTAATATCAGGGTTGGTCATTCCATGAACAATTTCCAATTAATCTATTATTTAAAGAAATAAAGTTTAAATTTTCATTCTTGAAGTGTTATCAGATCATGTGATAGAATGATGGGTCATTCCATCTGTCTCAAACAAAAGGTTAACAACAGTTATCAAATATACATAAGTCCATCTATGGTGAGATTAACCGCATATGATTAAAAAATGGACTTATACTTCAACTATCATACCACATAATAAAATAAAATTAATTTCTACTAACCAAGGACTTTTTGTAGGCCAGTGGTAGGTGATAAAGGCCTGTCGTACTTTGGTTGTGGGTTCGATTCCCATATCCTTGTCTGACGCGACAGGTTGTCACCCATCCTATGGGTTGTCATTTTTCTAAAACTATACTGTTATAACACTTCAGAAATAATATCAAAAAGTACTATACTTAAAGAATAATATATGATGTATAACTTAATCCATTCTAATCTTTAGGCTTATCCAAAATACTTCTGTCCAATCTCATAGTATAAAGAAAAAGATTACTAGAGAGGTCATATACAAAGCATGTGATTAACATAATTTATCACCCATATATCATAAAATATATCTTGTTGGTCATATTTCAAACATGTGAATACCTTAATCATGTATTCTCTTAAAACATGAATTACCATAGAACCTTAGTGAAAACACAAATGCTGTCAAAATTTAACTCTTTCCACATACCAAAATCCCAAAATTTCTATATACTCAAACCATGATATCACTTTGTCCTTATATCAGTCATGATCTCATTAATACTATCAAACATATTATTTTATGCTTATCCCTTCATTATGCGCATATCGTTTTCTTTCCAAAAATATTTCAATCAATTTTCATGGTTACCGGTACCATATTCTTATGGAAAACCACAATGGGCCAATACACAAATATTTCAATATACCATAAAAGTACCTCAACAACATTATTCTTGAATTCCAATACATAATCTGTTCAATCCATCCTCTTAAATGATTGGAATGGAATAGGTCCTTCCTTAATTTATAAGTAACCTCTTAGGTAAGGGAATTGAGTTAGGTAATGCCCATGTTCTCTCCAGATAAGACATTCAACCCCATAATAGTCTGTCACTATATATCCCTTTTCCCCAAACAGATAACATATTCCCCTCCATTTGAGATATTCCTCAAGGTTCATCTTCCCTTCTTCTTGATATGTAGAAAGATTTATCTTCTTTACTCTATGTTCCTCTCCATGAGAACATACATAAAATTCCATCTTCCTATTATTTTATGACTTAGGAATACCACAAAAGTTCACCTTGTTAATTATATATCATGATGATTGATTCGGCATAATCACAATATCTTTCTCTCTAGACATTTTGCAATTTCGCTACTCATAGTCACCAATTTGTCCATAAGATTCAATGTCAACCCAATTCCTTCTGATTCCCTCCATTAACTAAAACCAGAAACCACTGTGTAAGAAAAAATTAAAATAATGAGGATCCATATAATCATAAAAAGTCACTTATAGGATGTATAACTTATGAAAACTTCTTTAATCTATGACAGATTAGGTTTAATCTAGGTAATTCATGATTATTAACATAATTCTAGGACTGTAGCCTACAATTATACTTAACCTTACGGATATCCCTAGACATACATTAGAAATATCTCTAGGGATCTCACTAAAGTTTTCATATCCTAGTTTCCAAAGGTTAACTAAACCTTTCCTCTGATACCAACTGTAGACACCCAAAGATTGACGTATATGGAAATTACATTAATTTTGTAGAATACTTAATACATATAAAAAATAGACACCCAAGGACTGTAATAGTTTAGTGTCTTTGGAAACTTGGAACATAATCTTCTAATCATGGTGAAAGATCTTTAACATCTCTCATAAAGATATTACCCTTTTGTTTTCTTACCCAAAACATTTATTTATATCCTGGGGAAAAAACATATAAAGGGTGAGATAAAATTCTCATTAAGTTTAAGAATGGATAAAATAAAACAAACAATATACATTTTAACTTAAAAACATGAACATAAAGTTTTAACATCAAAATCTTGAGTTGGGAAATAAATCTTGGTAGTACGTAAGGCACAGATCAGAAAGAAACATTAATCATGATAAAATATCATGGGAATAAAACATGTAATTGTGGAAAACCATTAATCACATGATATGATTTCCATAGTAGCCAAGGCATTGCTTCCAAGACTATCATAGTGGACAAAGTCCATTACCGAACCAAGTTCACTCCTCGTTCCAGCCCTGTAATACTAAACCAGATTTACTTTCCATTCCAGCCATGTCTATCTCATGAGATACAAATCTTTACCCAATTCATTGGAGGGAGATATAGGTCCCACCCATCTCATAATGAAATCATTCTTACGTGTGCCACAAAATAAACAAAAATCATTCATCATAACCCGAAGAATAAAATGGGTTTCATAAACATCATCCCATTATAACATAATACATATAAAACAAATGGATATCATTTAATCATAAGAAAAATTAAACCATATAAATAATAGAGGAATTATAATTTAAACATAAACATACTAAATAATTTCATCTTATAGGGAAAATAGTTTTGATAAAACACTTGAAATGAATTCTTGAGGGAAATATTATTTCTTTTTCAAAATCATTTTCTATTATCAAAATTTAATTCAATTATAAAAGAAAATAATTTTTTTGAAAATAATCATGAAATATTGTAGAGGAATATACATTAAAAGAAGGCGTTATGAAATCGTAAAAATCTATTCATGCCGTATAAGTTAAAAAAAACATTCTCCTTGTATTTTTTTCAGAAAAGCCAAAAAGTACCTTGTGTGGTAAACAAAAGAAATATTCCTTCCATACAATGTGTAAAAAGTAAAAAAAGGGTAAAAATGACTTTAAAGATACATGTAAGAATAGTAAACACTTTATAAAAACATTTTTATAAAACATGGACATGGATGATAAATATAACCCCAATAAATACTTATTAATAAACAATCTCGGATAAGAACGAGATTGCAATAATTATCCCTTACCTTATGTCCAATTTCTTCCGTGTGTGTCCAAGACTCCTGTATAGTGGGTTTAAACATATTATTAACTTATAAAAGATCCTTAATAATATTTATGATATCATATATGATTCAGTTACAACTTTATATTACCCTTTCATTTGTCAATTCCATGTTAAAGCAGCATTTTGGGTAAAATCGTTTCATTTATCCTACGTGTTTTCACTTGTAATTATTCATATGATTACTTAGATAATGATTAGTTACTTCCAGAATGTAAAAAATGATTTATATATAATATATATTCAGAATATATATTTAATAGATCGATAAATGGAATGAAATACACCGTTTGTAGAGACGGTAGGCCATACGTACGCATGGACGCTGTTTTCGTTTCCTTATTAAATTGAATGGAAGTAAATGATATATATATATATATATATAAACAAAAATAAATACAGTAGAATTATTATTTCATATATTTCTTGATTACTTATTATATATACTTTATAATCATTCTTGAACGGTTAACATGGAGAATGAATCTCATCGCATTGTGGAGACAGTAATCCGTACGTACGCACAAGCGATGATATCATTTCCATAATTATTGAATGGAATTTGAGTGGATGATATAATGTCTCAGAATTAGTATTATGTTATAGTAATCATATATAGTTATTATTTCCACCATTATACCCATCCAAGTAAGGTGGTGGTGGAAAAACAGATTACACCACGACATGGAGACGGTAAGCCGTACGTACGCATGCGCGGTGATGTCATTTTTCATAGGATGGATAAAAGGTGAAATAGGTTTGTTTCATATTTATAATAACATATAAGTATATTAGTTATACTTATGTTATTACTTTATAATTAAAAAACTAAATAAGATGAAGTAAAAAATAATGAAACTTGAAAGAATCGGTAGAAGATATTACCTATTCTTCGACGCACTTCCTTTGAACTTCCTCTTAAGGGACTAGAGTTGGTATTTTGAGAAGACCATAATCTCAAAAATTTTATTGGGGATTTTATAAGAGTTATGGGAAGGGTTTATCTGAGCTTTAAGGCTCAAAAAATGGTGTGAGGAGGAGAGGGATGAGGTTCCCTTTTATAAGAGAAGAGAGGGGCACTTTTGGAAACCTCAAAAATATTAGTTAATAATAAAATCAAAACCCACTTAAAAATATTCAAAAATGACTCAATTAGAATATGAGATAAGATAGGGTTGTAATATAATCAGACAATAAAATTTAGACACGTTTTAAGTTTATTTTAAATCTTATCATTTTGATTTATCCTTATTTAATCTATTTAATTTTATTTGTGGTAATAATATTCTAATTTTTAAATTTTTATAAATACTTACTTATGTGTTGTGAATTTTCCATAATTAGATACATTATTACATTTTAGACCATATAATTTTAAAATTTAAATTTTTAAATATTTTTTTGAGTTTCAAAAAATTTAATAATATGTTATTTTTATAAAATATCAATAGTGTCAATTTTGACACTATTCAATTATTTGAATTTAAATAAAATAAAAACAAAATTTATATTAGAAAAAAAATATTTAATAGATTTCTAACATGTCATATTAAACTAAAAAATTGATTTAGAATATTAATTTGTTCATATAATATTTATTTTAATGTTTTTAAAACCATTTATTTGATATTTCTCTTAATAAAATAATTATTACCACAATTATGTATAATTATTTAATATACTTATTTGTTGAATAAAAATAAAAAATAAAATACTATGATAAATATAAATATAATATATTTCATAATAATACTTTTACTGGAATTTATCATCTTAAAATCACGACATTTAAATTGTTATATTTATTAAATTATGAAGGTGACAACTTTGACATCTTTTAAAATAAAATAATATAAGTGTAATAATCGCTTTTATAAGGATCCAAAAGGTAAAAAATTAAACCATTGGATGATTATGGTTTAGATATATACTAACAATAAGTTTTTTTCAGGTTTTGGGTTCTTTTATGGGTATTATTATTTGAATAAAAACTATATTATTGATTTTTTTCACTAAATAAATAATTTCTGCATCATTAATGTATAAGCTATTAGGTAATTAAATATTTCTTAAAAATTAAAACTAAATTACCATAATAAATAAAAACATTTTATCTTTCAAATGAGTATTTATAATTGAATTTATATTCTGTATATCATTATATTAAAAATACTTTAATTATTAAAGTTTGAGTGAGACATATTTCAATTTCTTTAAATAAAATATATTAATTGTCTTAATCACATCCAAGTGGGTTACAATAGATTCCATTTCGATCCAAGTATGTTTTATAGAGAAATATAATCATCCAATTATATTAATACCAGTGTTAGTTTAATTTTATAATATTAGTTTTACCCTTAATTACCTGATTTACCTTTAACTATGGTAAATAAAATTTACCGTAGTTACTATTCATAATGCCTAAAAATAAAAAGTAGTCTATTAACATAATTTGGACCTACTGATTCCAAATATGGAATCAATTTTTCCAAATTAAAAACACATAAGTTGCAGTATTTAATTTAAAATTAATCCCGCTGCTAAGAAAACAGGTTTTAAAAGTTAAAACATTGAAAAAGATTGAAATGTTTTTACCTATGAATTCAATGTAAAATTAATGATAATGACTTAAATTATATTAAATGGTAAAAATATATTATATTTATACTTTTAAACCATTAAATATTATAATTTAACCATATAAATTATCTTGATGAAAAAAGTTGTTTTTAATTAAAATTTAGCTCATTTTTACTATTCATTAAAATATGAAAGTTACCAGAAAAATATTAAAAATTATCCAAAGAAACTTTTTATATAATTATTGAAATGAATAAGTTTATTTTGTAAAATTTAACTTATAAACATGTCAAAAATGAGATTTAAAGTGGGTGCGCCATTAAAAGGCGGCAAAACTGCATTTTTGGAAAAATACTTATTTTACCTAAAAAATTTATTTTGTTCTCATGAAATGTTCTAGAATATGTGTAAGATTAATTATAATGTCATAAAATTAAAAATTTGGTTAATAATATTCATAATTTCTTGTTCATAATAATATTATGATAATATATCGTTGTTTAGTGAAACTCTGTTTTGCGTACAACACAAGCTATTGAGGAAGGTCACTCTTACGTGCAACACAAGCCAAGAATAGTGTTTGTGTATACTACAAGCTAATACAGTGTTTTTTATAGTGCAAGATAATCTTAGTGTAGCGTACAACACAAGACATCAAAGAAATTAAAAATAATATTTCTTATAAAATCTTGGGGTGTTACAAAATGTTTCAAGTGTTACATGCTTTATATGTCAAATGAAGGGACATTATCAAAATGAACATTTCTTAAGACATCCATATTATCTTTGTCACAAAAAGTATTTTATAAAAAATAACCATCTTCTATATTTCTTGTAAACTCTTTCTTGAAATCAGTTTTGGTTCCCAATAATCCATTTTCTAACTCAATTGGGGCTGAATTTTTATGGGTATTACAGATTTCTTAAATTTTTATTTATTGGAAGCTTATCATGAAAGAATAAAAAGTTTGTGTGGTATATTGATTGCATATGTTAACAATATATGACTGGTGATATGTATAAATTTTTATATTTTAATAAATGTGTTGGTTGTAGTGTTACTTTCATAACTCAGAGGGAAAATTAAAAGGTTTTGGAGAAGTTGGAATTTCAAATTCAATTTTTATCTAAAAGGTTTTTTATTTTTATGGTTAAAAACTAAATATAATAAGTATCTATCATATTTGTGATGATAATATGAATGAAAAATTTGAAAATAAAAATTTTATGAGTTTAAAAGAAGAATCCATGTTGCTTTATGAAAAATAAAGGATGTTATTTATTCAATTAATTTTGATGAGTTAACTAAAAAAATGAAAAATGTTTAAATGTTATATAATATGAAAATGTTTTTTTCATATAGGATTAGGCTATGAAAATTTCATACTATTACACAAGATTTACAAAAGTAAATATGTGTTGGATTTATATGAGTTGAAACCAGACAACACCTATGTATGCAATTCATGCTTAAAGGGTATTCAACAAAAAGATTCATTCAGTCCATCTAAGAGGTAAAAATGTATATTCTACTTAAAATTCTACATTTAGATTTATTTGGACCCACAAAAATAGTTATTATTATAGTAAAAAAGGTATGTTTTTATTGTTGATGGCTATAATATATTTACATGGACTTATTTACTTACACATAAATTTGATACTTTGTATAAATATATTTCATATTGTAAGTTGGTTAAAAATGAAAATTATATCTAATTTAATTAATTTAAACTGATAGAGGATATGAGTTTTTCATTCTAAAATTTGATAAATACTATGAATAAAGTGGGAATCATCATAATTTTTATCCATCAGACTCCACAATAAAATGGTGTGGTTGATAAGAAAAATAGTACTTTATAAGAAATGGCTAGGTTAATTTTAAATGAGTACCGTTTTCCAAAATATTTTTAGGTATATTTTTTAACTCATATTTTCATGTTTCTAATACATTTATTCTTAATCCATTTTTAAAGAATACACCTTATTAAATCTATAAATATGAGAGTCTAGAATTGGTTATTTCTTAGAATTTGGCTATAAAGTTTACATTCTTAATACCAATGATTTACTAGAAAAATTTGATTAAAAATTAGAGTAATGATTTTTTATAATATATTCTTATTACAGTATGGTTATAGTGTTTATAATGAAATAGAATTAGTATTTGAGGAATATGTGCGTGTTAAATTTGATGAAAATGTTCAATAGGAAAGAAAATTTTATTTTGATATTATTGAGGAATATTTTAGATTATTTATATTTGGAGAACCTAAATTGGATGAATCTATTTAGTGGGAGAGTATCTATCATGAGAAAAATTTAAAAGTCTATAAAGATCATCTAGTTGACAAAGTAATTTGTGATATAATTTTTTTTACTAAAACTATAAATTCATTAATAAATGTTTGTTATTATAATTTTTTTTATTTTGTACCTAAAAATATTGATAATTATTATTTTTTGATTCAAAATAGATTATGGAAATTCATGAATAATTAAATTAGTTTGATAGGAATAAATAATATACCTTAGTTGAACCCCCTAATGATTAAATTTTTATTGGAACCAAATAGATATTTAGAAACATTTTAGATGAATCTAGTAAAATAATTAGAAACAAAACTATGTTAGTGGATCAAGGTTATAATAAAAATTAGGGAATATATTCTAAATAATCAAATTTTTTGGTTTTATGATTAGAATCTATAAGAATTATTTTTTTATATGCATATCATTGTGGAATTAAACATTTTTTAAATGGATGTTAAAATTTAATTTTTGAGAGGATATATATATATATTTTTTAAAATAACCCCTAGGTTTTGAGAATGAATCTAATCCTTATCATGTTTTGAAACATTCAAAATCACATTATGGTTTGAAACAATCTCCTCAATATTTTTATAAGAGTTTTCCATTATTTATTTTGAATAATGGATTCAAAAATGGAAAATTTAATCTGAATTTATTTTTTAAAAGTATTTCAAAAGATATTTTAATTGTTAAAATATATGTTGATGATATTATATTTGGATATTATAGTGATTTAATTCATAATTAATTTCTAAATATATTTTATTTGGAGTTTCACATGAGTCTTATGGGTGAACTTATATTCTTTTTGCGTTTAAAAAAGGTTTAATATAAAGATGGTATCTTTATAAATAAATTAAAATATGATAAATAATTGGTTAAAAGTTTTGTCCTTGATGTTTGTAAAATATCAAATATTTCAATGAGTGCTTCTTGCAAGATAAATTAGGAATAATTTGGAAAACTTGTTAATAATAAGATGTTTAAAGAAATGATTAGTAGATTACTTTATTTATAAAAATATAGTCCATATTTTATGTTTTTAGTGAATATATTCTAGATTCAAATATAATCATAAATAAATTCATTTAAAGGATGTTAAAAGAGTAATTAATTATGTTAAAGGGGTTTTGAATCTTGAATTATTTTATCCTACATATAAATCATTTGAAATAAATAGTTTTTCATATTTTTATTTTGGTTAATTAAAAATAGGTTGAAAAATAATAATAGGTATGTGTCACATTCTTGGTAATTTTTTAGTTTCATAAAGTTTTAAGAAATGAAATTTAGTGGATTTATCAACTAATAATAGTTATTATGTTACTAATACATATTATTTTTCATATTCTTTATGGATTAAACATACAATTTTTTTAATTTTGTTTTAATTTTGAGAAGATCCATATTTTTTGTGATAATAATTCAAAAATTTATTTCTCTAATAATCCTTTATAAAAATATTTGAATAAAAAATGGATTTCAGATATCACATTTTTAGAGATCATTTATAAAAATAATATATTAGTTTAGAATCTATTTCTATAGAAGATCGATACGCTATAATTTTTATCAAACCATTTATTTTAGCTTAGTTTGATAAAATAAAATTTGAACATGGTATGATAAAAATAAGAATTTATAGAATATTTTTGGGGAAGTTAAACTATGTCTTTGTACTAATATTAATTCAATTAGTATAGATGATAACCATTTATACTTATCACTAGCTTGTGTTATAACATTTGGATAATATTTATTTCAATTTAAATCATTATATACTATTCCTTGAAAATATTTAAATGTTTTCATGGATTATTGAGGATTCTAAAATATTTTTATTAAATAATTTATACTATTTTATAAAAGTAGGATTTTAAGTTTGTATATATTATTTTAGAATACATGAATTTATGGGAATCATATTTATGTGTTTGATGTGACTTTTAGGGTTATTTTCTTTCCCAAAAATCATTAAGGGGAAGTTTAACATGTTCTATGTTAACATTAAATGTATTATTTTATCTTTTAGTAATATTTCATAAACCATTGGTACATTTAAGAAGGAGACATTTGATTAACCTTATTGACCAATTTAAAAAATGGGGATAAATTTGGATCTTGTTTTATAATTATCGAAAGGGGGAGAATGTTGTAGTGGATCCTTGATACAAATTATTATTTTTTGATAATTAATATATTTTTATTACATAATTATAATTTATCAAAAACTTTTATTTTAATATTTTATTATCTCGGTAATGAGTTTTAGTGAGTCTAATTTTATTATATTTTAGTTTGTTCTTGAAAATTTCATAAAGTATAAAACTCACCTTGAGTGAAAATTTGTAAAACTATAGAACTGACCGCAAGAACAAAAATTAAACTACTGAAAGAAGGAAAATTAACCTATAGTATGAAGTCAAAGTTTGGGCTCCTAATTATTAAAATAAATGTATATATTTGGGAGACTGTTGGAATATTGATAATAGAATGAGTGTAAGACTTCATGCTGAGTATAAAACTTCAATGTATAAACCTTATGCTGAACGTGAGCCTTTATTATAAACATATTACTTCAACATAATCCTTTGTGTTTAGTGTAATACTTCAGAGTATAAGCCGTATGCTAAATTTTTGACTTTTAAAAAATCAAATAACTTTATTGTAGGAATTTATGCTATGTGTAAGACATTATAATATAAACCTTGAAATGAATTCAAGATTTTGAGATAAAATTATGACTTAATCATAAGACTTTAAGTTGATCATAATACTTCAATACTTAGATATTTTTTGAGGTTTCCACTAAAAGAAAATTTGGTTTTACAAAATTTATATTTTAAATAAATATAAGAATAAATAAAACAAATGTTGTCAGTGAATTTTTTTATTGATATAAAATCATGATTATTTATGACCTACAACTACTTAATTTATTTTTCATATTTTATTTCAAAACATGCTTTTTTATTATTATTTTATATTATAAATTAATTCATTTTTTTCATAAATTTATATTGATTTAATTATTCCATAAATACTAAATAATTATTTTGATTATATGGAAATTAATTTAGGGATATTTTATATTGTATTTTAAGTAATTTTAAAATGATCATATGTGAATTAATATACACAATTTTTTCTTGGAACTTGAAATGTTTTTGAATTATTTAAAAGATGGAAAGTATATCTCACAGGTATTATCAGAAGTTTCCAAGAACATTTTTTCTTTTTATGGGTTCATTTAGTACTGTATTAAATGTTATAAGAAGTTATTTTTATAACCATTATTATTTTTATAGATTATCAAATAAAAACCATGTGGGAATAATTATCATTCCCATTCAATAAATACATTAAATATTGCTTTGGGATGGATGAAATGAAACAAGATTCCTTATTTGAATCTATTATTTATGAATAAACTCTATATATTGAGTTTTATTGAAACAAAT
This sequence comes from Viscum album, assembly GCA_963277665.1. Classification (NCBI taxonomy): domain Eukaryota; kingdom Viridiplantae; phylum Streptophyta; class Magnoliopsida; order Santalales; family Viscaceae; genus Viscum; species Viscum album. The sequence goes on along the minus strand of OY728122.1, from coordinate 808,025,000 downwards.
CAAGTAAACATGGTTAAATATATTCTTTAAATGTATTGTGTGATACAACTTGGTGATCAAGTAATGCTCTCTGTTGAAATTCAATCATTTAATCTATTAACTACTCTAGAAAAACTTGTTGTCTTAACACTCAAAATATTTATTGTTAATCTAGTTTTGGTAGCTCTTAATTATTTCTATTCTTATATTCACTTATTTATGTCAGGTTATACCACTTATAATATGTAAGAGTTGGGTAATATTACACTATATAAATGGTATAGGTTCTTCCATAACTGGTAAAATTAAATAGGATTAGTTGTTCCTTGGTATGCGTAAAAGGTAGGGTTTGGTTTTGCATACAATTAAGAAGTCCGCATCTAGTTTGTGCCTCTATATGTGTAAAAGGTAGGGTGACTAGGTTAAACTACCATGTGTGCAAAAATCTTGTCTTGGGTTGTGCCTCAAGGGATTAAAAAGGTAGTTTTAAAGGGTTGAGAATCCCTTAAAAAGTAAGAGATTCAATTATAATGTGTTCTATCTATATTTATTTTTGAGAGGGGTTAAGAGTATAGTACAATAATTTTGATCAGAATTACTATAAAAATTATTATTATTTTATTTCCCTTTATATTTATTCTACATTAACTTAACTTTGATAAGTGGTTAAAAATATTTTTAAAGGTATATTCACCCCCTCTTAACCATTCGACCATTCTCATCAGGACCTAAAAATAGACACTATAGGAGACTAAGGATATAGTAATAAAAGTTTAAAGGGGTATTCAGGTAGATATTTGAGATAAAACTGAACATGAGTTGTGTTTTTAAAATTTTGAAGTGATTCCCTTTTTATAGGTAGAAATTTAATGACATTTTTTCAATTTTTCAATATTTAAGGTCCACAAATGTAATTTTCAAAATTCCTAGTGGAGAATACATGATACATGCATGATTAATTTGATAATTTATAGAATAATTGAGTAAATATAGTATTTTAATGACTTTATAATGATTTAAAAATATTTTTGAACATTAAATATCATTTAAAGTTATTTTCATGACTATTGACATATTTTGACTTTAAAGGAATCAAAATAAAAATGAAATTCAAATTGAAACACCTAAATAATCAATTATCCTTCCAAATTATCTATAAAATTGATTAACCACCATAATTTATAAAAAATATTACTTTTAAAGTTTTTAAAATCAATTACATGATTTGTCTCTTATTTTTATAAATGCTGCATTAACATAGTGTATGCATTTTAGACAATTATACTATTTTATTTTTTAAAAAAAAATTATAAATATCAATATAATTTATTAAAAATCACTATTATAATATATTTTCATTAATAATGTATATTTACACTTATCTTTACCATGAAAACATATTTAATATATTAAATGAGGTAAAGTGATATTTTTGTAAATATAATTTTATTAATATAAAAAAGAAGTCATAATCATGTCAAGTGGATAGAAAACAGATAAAAATTGACTAGGGATAAGGGAGTGTTTTAAATAGACTCATCTAACCATTTTTAGATAATATTTTGTGATTTTATCATATATTTTTAACCGTGATAAACATGTTTTACCCATTATTGTGATGAAATCTTTTTTACCTAGGCAAGTTATTTATATGAAAAAAATAAAAAGTCCTATTTAACTAATTGAACTATTCTAATTCCAAATATGAAATCCATTATACAACATATAATTTCAATAATTGGTAAAACTTAATTTTAATATAATTTCTCAAAATATAATGAAAAATCATTTTTCAAGAAATACTCCTTTTAAGGATAGAAGGATTTTACACTAAAATAATGTATAATGTTTATTCCAATGGAATTAATTATATTATTTGTAATAAAATTAATCTTATGTAAATTTAAAGTAAATAATTTTTTTTTTATCATTTAAATTAATTTGATTAAAATAAATGAAATGATATTTTTTTTCAAAATCGGTATTTTCCACTATTCACAAAAAATTTACCTTTTTAGAAAAGTCCCAAAAATATTATTTATATATATTTTTTAAATTTTATTTTAAGAAATATTTTTATTTAATCAAATATGATTTCTAAAAGTTTCTATAATTAATCATAATATCTGCACACAAAATGAAATTAAAACCATTCTTGAGGAAAATGTATTTTTGAAGTAGAAAATAAATTTATAATCATTACTTATATAGTAACCAATATTAAATAAATGTTAATTTATTTTATATAATGTAAAAATTTAATTAAAATAATCCATCTATAGTGATTAACTTATTTTTTTTATATAAAAAATATATTTTACACATAAATCTGTTTTAAGAAAAATATCTCTTTTAATATGATATGATTTTATTTAAAATTAAGTTCTTATTTCCTAGGAATTAATTAGTACATTTTTAGTAGGGAAAAATTTTATACATATATTTCATAATAATATTAATCATGTTCATACTCGCTATTCCAATGACTATGTTATAATGGTCATATTTTAATAATAATATTTTAATAGTATATCATAGATTGTTTTAATATTAGTATTATGTGTGGTATATGAAATCAAAAATTGTATTATTTTAAACTAAAATATTTGGGTATTAAAATTTTAGTGCCTTGAATCCTTTTTTAATGGAACTAATGGGAGACATTAAATATAAGTGTCACCTGATGAAGGATCTTGAAGAGATAATGAACTATGACTAAACAAAACATCATATTAAAGGATAATAGTTTATAAAACTATGTGTAACTATTCTAGAAATAGAATATGAAAATAATGAATAATGAGAAATTTTAATTTCATAGGTGAAAATAAGAGTAATTTATTCTATACATTAAATAAAGATAAAAAGAAGAAAATTTTTCACTCATTGAAGACCCTTCCAAAGAAGAAGAAGTTGATACAAGTAGAGGAATTCACAAATTACTTGTGAAGAAAAAGCAGTAGAGATCAAAAATTAATCTCCAAGAAAAAGTGGATGTAAGTGTTTCTAATCATGATAAACCCAAATTTACTTAAACTATGGAAGACCTGAAAGTATATAAACTATGGGTGATCTTTCCGAAGTAGTGTAAAAATTAAAATAAAGGCAGTGGGCCTTGGGAGATATGTGAACTTGTCCCTATAAAATATTTTAAAGAGTAGTGGGATTATATTGATTAGGTACATCAATATATTTTTTATCACATTCTCAGTGGATTATCCCATAATGTTGAACTAAGTAAAAATCATCATGTTCGTATGGATTCTTGTTTATATTTTTACTAGGCATAAAGTGTTCTAAACAACCATATATAATGTATCTTAAAGGGATGATCAAGTTAAGTGCTAATCAGATCAATATAAAAGAAAAATGGTAAAAATAAGTGATCCTTAAAGTTGATATGTCATTATCATTTAGGTAGATGAGGAGAAAATGAAAAAGTTTTTAAAATGGGAATGAGTTACATATCCTAATTTTTATTTTATTTTCACTTCAATTACTTGATCTAATTAGTTTTGATGTTGATGTTTTAGACTGTTCTTATATTCTTGGTTTCTATGGAAATGTTTAGGAATTCAAAGAAGAATAAAAAGTATACTGTAATTCCATATTTTAGAACCGTTTATAGAAAAAGTGAAATTTTATTAGAAGGATCTAGTGGCATACACAAATATGGTATAAATGATTCATATTTTGAGTCTCTTTATCAGTTTAATGATGTTCTAGAAATTATTCAAGAGGTTTATGATCCTAGTGATATTGGGAATTTTAATGATATGGAGATCCCAAGGAATCTAAGAATGGAAGATGTGTATTTATCAGAAGAGTTAGATCAATAATTAGGAGAATAATATATGAATATTAAAGAAGATAATAAGTCTCAAGATATTTAGATTAAAGTTCTGGGTATTGAGTTTGACAAGTTGAAATTCCTAAAAAAATATACTTGTTGATGTGGATATACATTTGAGGAATTTTTTTTCTAAGATAAAGGAATTGGAAGTGATATCTTATAAATTTGAAAAATTAAAAAGATGATGTCAATGGGAATAAATTAAACAAAAAATAGGATTAGAGTTTGAAAACATAAAAATATGAACTTATTGCTCATATGACATATGTATTTGAGGAGATAAAAAGTCCGTAATAAGAAAAGGTTTTCCTTAAAAACTTTATTGCTCAAATAAATAGGAAGATGAAGGAGAAAAGTGATATGATGGACAAACTCAATCATGTATTTGGGGATGATATGTATAGTGAGAAGGTTATAAATAAAGATATAAATTCTCAAATTGAATCCTGGTGTAAAAATATTCAGATATTGGAAGATTATTTAACTTCAACTAAGAAGAAGTTGAAAGAAAAAGCTAAACTGAAATTAAATATGCTCTGGATTTGTTGTCTGATTACCCTTTGATAAGTGATGATGAAAAAATGCTATTTATTCCATCTTGGAGTAAAATCATAAAATTATTTTTTTATCCCAAAGGCCTTATTATATAGGAAAATATTATATTGTATTTGATAAGACCCATATAAGGTAGTAGAAGAAGATAAACTTGATAATTCCAAGATATTACAATTAGTATCAGGATGAATCTAGTTTTTAATAAGTGTAATTATTTAAAACAATTAGTGTAATCATACCACTAAAAGAGGAGGAAATATTAGATATGGAGGTAACTACATATATGAACATCATTTCTATTTAATTATGTTTTTTAATAATTATTATCATTTTATTATGTTTTTAGGATTCTAAGAGATTATGTATAGGAATATTTATTCTTAAAAATTGAAATCCCTAGGATATAAAATATCTCAAAAATTTCTAGAAAGAGATGAATATCTAGGTAGTGTTTGTGATGAACTTTCAAAGGTTGTTAAGACACATCATTGAATAAAGGAACCTATGAAACTCTGGATGATGTGGATTTCAAGTGGAATTATAAAATTTATATTTAAAAATGTTATTAATAGATGCTTCAAGTGGAATGTATCTAATATCTTATTATTTCTTGATTATATACAAATTATTTTTGTGAAGACCTCATGAGATCATAGGTTATGTTTTTATTGGTAAAGTGGAAAGATAAGGTTGATATGGTTTTAATGGTATTCAAGAGCGACTTGTAAAACTTTGATTATGTTAACTTAGACTCTTATTTCCTACACTAATATCAGTGTCATTAAGCTTATAGGACTTTTTGACATCCCAAATTCTAATTGGTAAATTCACTCATTAGATATATTTGAGTGTTTTTAGTTTTCATGAAAGATAGCTTTGAGGAAGTTTATGGAATTGGATATTCTAACAAGAAAGTTTTAAAATATGTATTCATAAATTTGTAATAAGATTAATTGGTTGAACAAAAAATGGTTTAAGCTAAAAGATGAATTATCATGAAAAAGGGGGAGAATAGAGTATAATTCCCCGACCTTAAACCTTACTTAATATTGAATTAAATGAATAATTCCCATTGAGGATCTTTTCAGGTTTAGAGTTTTAGAGAATTAGATCATAACTATTACATCTCAAAAGATTACACAGTAGACACTTCTACAAAGTTTCCTTTTTTTCCAAAATATGAACTCCAAAAAAAATTCATTTCTAGTTCCATGTTTAAGAAAGCATGACTTTTCCTTGATCCCATCCTTGACCCTATTCCACATTATGTCCTGTGAAAAACATTTCAAAAAAAACTTGGGGTGAGCATAAAAAACTCAGTAAGGGATACACAAAGAAGGATAACTGTTAGTTTTTGAAAACAACAAGTAAACCATGAATACTTTATAAAAGTAATACTTTTCACCTTTATGAAGTAGAAAATACTCTTCATTGAATAAAAGATCATTACTTACCCTTTTCTAACCAAAAGATTACCATAAAACCCATATAAAGTACACATAACATATAAAGGTAACTTGGGACATAAACATACTTAAATGGAATAACCATACGGTCGACTTCCGCACATATAACTTAATGGAATAGCCATACGGACGACTTCCATACCCAATGCATTGGAGGTTATAACGTAACCACCCGTCCTGGTATTCACGACACCACACGTCATATGGCTTATCACGTAACCACCCGTCAAATGTCCAAGTACCATTATAAAATCATAACACCTAAAACAATTATAAAGGAAAGAAAACATTTCCACATTTCAAGCACAATATATCACTTAAATATATTGAAATAACAAATCCATTATCAAAACCATTTTCAACACCAAAATACATAAAAGAGTATATGGTATTTATTTACTTTTAAAAATATAACGGCTTGTTGAGGAATCCAATGATCAAATAATACTCGCGGTGGCAGAAAGGTCATTGTCACTACGTACATTAAAAAGAAACATACTTTTTGTCATTTAGTAAAGCGATTCATATAGAAAAGATTCCTTTCAAATAAAAGTAGAAGTCAAAGGGGTTTATACACCGTATAAAAGAAAGTTGTGTATAAAACAAAATATGCCTCAATGAAAGGAGATTGAGACAAAGTCCCTTACAAAGTTGGTATCCTTAGATTAAGGATAAATCAATTACATGATTATGTGTGACAAATATAAATACACCAAATATTAGTCGATATTAAGTGTAAAAAAATCGTAGGTCATTCACACATACTCTTGAAAAAACCAAACCAATGACATATATATTTAACTCAATGAAATGAGATTGAGTTATGATTTCCCATACAAGTCCATATAAATGATGTAAGAATATATCAATGAGATGATTATGTGTAGAAATAGTATATCCACACAAAGTGTTGTGGAAATTACAACATAGTGATTCCTCATATAATCTTGGCATAATAAAATCAAGAAGTAAAGGTTTAACCCAATGAATTGAAAGTGGGTTAAGAAGTTCCTTTACAGAAATCCGACAGCCTAACAATGTCACTTTAAAATTCAGAAAATGAGTTGATGAGTTAGAAAATGATATCTCATCACTTTACATAAATAATGATATATAAGAACATATCCCAACATAATATTATGTGAATTAAAAGACATAACAAAAGAAGTCTTTTAAAAAGAGGAGGGTGAAAGGTTCCCTTAACGACTTGAGTAACTTTTGAAACGTAAACCCCAGGGAAGAAGGGTCATACAATGAATATGTATATACCCATAATTGAAATTATACTACACAATGAGTATAATAATGTTCATTACATACACCACTCAAAGGAAATTTTGGAAACCGTAGCATAAATGTCACGGGAATAAAAGTGAGATGAAAAAATCCCTTACGAAAACTCAGCAGCCTAACGACACCACTTAAAACTTCCAAAAATGGTTTGATGAGATCAAATAGGGTTTATCATCATATTAACATAAGAATTACAGTAATAGGAATATAAAATAACATCCCCAAACATAAGAAAGATGAGCTTAAAATAAATGACATAAAAGAGAGTGATTAAAAAGAAAGAGAGGGGTAGGATCCCTTACCTCAAGTCCGACTTACCTTGTTTGTTTATTTATATTCCTGAATAATAAACTTTAATAAATTTATAATATCTTAAGTACCTCCTTTAAATATTATTATTCAGTTAATATCACATATTATAATGTTATAATAATTTTTTAATATTGTTAGTTCATATCAGACGTTTTTGCCGATGTTTGGTACATGAGTAAAAAATGAACTTGTTTGAAAATGATTGCCCAAGTAGTTATAAGTAAATAATTTCCAGAATAGTATTACTGATTAAAATATCATATATATCCAATAAATATTCATTTTTTACTATTCCATAACATTTGGAGATAAAAAATGGAAAGCACCGTTCATGGAGACGGTAGGCCGTACGTACGCATGAACACTACTTTCATTTTTTTGTCATATTAATGGAATTAAAAATAAATTAGATATATATATATATTATAATTCCAGTATAATATATATGTTATATAGTTTACAAATGTTCATTAATTTCATTCTTTATAAATTCCATGTATTGAATGAACGAGTCACATCACTTGAGGGGGCGGTAGTCCACACTTCCTCATATGAAATTATCATATTTGCACAACATGAAAAGAATAAAGGTATGTTTTAAATATAAAATACAGAAGCATATAATAAACATAAATACCATATATAACATATATAAAGTACAGTGACATCATAATGGCCAATTTTAAAGGTGTTAAAATAATATTGAACAATCATCGTTTCGTGAGGTAGTAATTCACCATCCGCAGAAACAGTATGTTCTTAAACCATTAGACGGATGTGTGTGTAAGTTTAGCTCGAATAATTCTTATAAAAACATCCAAGTATATTAAAGATACTGGTGTTATTACAAAATAAAGGAATAAAAAAAGTTTAGGGGGTTGGATAAGCCAAATAAAACATAAGAACACAAGAGAAGACACTACCTTTAAATCGGGTAACTCTTTTTGATTTGAGATCAAAGGCTTCCTTGGAAAGACTTATGCCCAAAGTGAGGCTTCTAGGAGTAAGAGAGGGATTTGGAGAGACAAAATGGGTAGGGGTTGGCTGAGCCAAAGGCTTGAGAGGTGTGGGTAAGGTGGTAGAGGTGGGAGCCTTTTATAAGGGGAGAGGAGGGGCACTCTTGGAAAGTTATAAACTATTACTTTATTATAAAATGATTTTCGGATTTCAAAGGTCCCAAAAGGTTATATTTCGAGGCTAAGGTGATAAGGTTTAGAAATACACCCATACAATAGGTTTGTGACAAGTGTAAGACTTATATTTCACCCTATCTTCACATTTTATTTAAATCGTTCATTTATGAGGTAATCAATGCATCATCATGGTGTCATAAATAAATTAATTTATTTAATGTATAAAAATTATAAAACAATAATGATGTATGAAATATTTTTAGCTTTCTAATGAATATTTATAGTCAGAAATATGACTTTTATAACCCCATTTAAAAATTGTTTTAGTAAAACAACATGTTTGTGACATTTTTATTTTAACATTAAATAAAAAGTTATTAATGTAATTTTCCTACCAATGTGGCTCCATGGGGTCCCCAAGTTGACCCATGGATTGTCTTGGTCGGCCATGACACATCCAATAAGGGTAGGACATGTGTCTAGTTCATTTCATATTATTAAAACATTATTTTTACCTTAAATTACACTAATTACCTCTAATCGCGATTAAAAACTTAAAAGTTACTATTCACCAAAAAATTATTTTAATCCCATTGAACCAAATTTTACTTCCTAATGACCACTATGTATGTTGGATTTTTTAATTTCATAACACAGAGGTGGTAAAATTTCATTTAAATGAAAAATCAGTTTTTTAAGTACCACTTAGTGGTTTCACTATTCATCAAAAATTGAAGTTTTTCAGAAAAATACAAAAACTTCACCCTAAGCTATATTTGATTTTACAAATTAAAAAATGATGTCTATTTTAAAAAATTCGAAACATATAAGTTACATTAATTAATTTAAAAATTAATTCCCGCTGTCAGGACAAATAACGTGTTTTTATGAAACAATATATATCAAAAGATTGACACTAGTTTAAGTCCAATTTCAAAGTGAAATTAATTCCAACGACCACTATTGGATTAAATAGTAAAAATATATTCTAATTTAACCATATAACCAATTCAAAATATAATCTATTCATGTAAATAAATTATATTAAAAAGTGGTTTTGAATTAAAATACAACATATTAGACTATTCTTTAAAAAAATGAACTTTATCGGAAAAATACCAAAAATTTATACAAAGTAAATTTTGATGTCCCAATTCTAAAAAGAATTTTATTTTGTCAAATATAACATATAAAATTGTAAAAAAATGGATTTAAAAGGGGTTCGCCATCAAAAGGCGGTTAATCGACCTTTTAAAGAATATTAGAATATTTATGCTTAAAATTGGATTCATTCACATTTTAACATTTATTTCAAAAAGTAAAAATATTTGAAAAACATATATAATAATTTTGTAGTTAGTTCTGTTCATTCCCGCCATTACAAAGGCTAGGCGTTAACTACCATTTAAAATAATATTATTTTATTATTAGAGTGCAACGTAAGATTACCAGGAAACTCATTGTTGCGTATTGGGTACGCCATTGAGCATAGTATCCCCTTTAAAGTAATATTAATATTTTACTCAAAAATATGGATAAATGTGAAAATGTCATATTATTTATTTACCTGGGGTGTTACATCCTTCACCCCCTTTGGGAATTGCGACCTCACAATTTTAAAATTGGGCTTAGAAACTTCATTGAAAATCCCACATCGGAACAAGAGTCGGCAAAACAATCACTTTAAAAGAAAGAAAGAGAAGTATAGAGGTCACTAGAGTTAACCCATACTAGGATTACATGTAGGAAAACATGGATATGGAAGAAAAAGCAAAGGGTAATGTTCTGAGGGAGAGTGATAGAAAACATGTTTAGGAGAAAGTTAACCACAAGAAAATCACAAACTTGTGGTGGGTTAAATGGTATTCGATTCCCCAGTAAGAAAACTTAATAGAAATTTTTTTTGTTTTAAGTTAATTTTCATTGAGGAATTTATTTTTGATCTTAAGTAAACATACTTAATTGTCATGTTGACTTTCATCTTTTACTAGATTTCTTACACAAACTCATACTTTCCCCAAATGATGAGTATTTAGGAAGACTTGTTCACATTAAGCGTACTATAATCAACTTATAGATAATCACCTAATATAAAAAAGAGAACTATATATTTCCCATGTCTTTAGACCCTTACCAAAACAAAAATTGTTAGAACAAGATCAGATAATCTAGAAAAGGATAACCCTTTATAAAAATAAAATCTATTCTTATTCTCCAAAATTTGTCCAACAAAACCCAAAGTTCAACGAGGATCATTTGATAAACAATTTGTCTATAAAATTATTCAAAGTAAACCAAACTAATATTGAAACCAAAATATTTGAAGGATTTAGTCACATAGTCTTCCAAGGTACAAATTAACATTTATCTCCAAATAACATTAGTTTCTCTTAGAGTCTCATATTGAAATGTAATTAAACCAATCACATATCATCCATGATAGGTTAATCATTTCCATAGATAACCCAAAATAAACTTACTCTTGATTCCTAAAATCAACTAACTAAAAATAATTAGTCAAACTAACCAGGGACTTCACGTAGTCCAGTGGTAGGCGATAAATACCAGTCGCACTTTGGTTGGGGGTTCAATTCCCACAGCTTTGTCCGACGTGACGGGTTGTCACACGGTCTACATGTTGTCCATTTTCCAAAACTATATAATTCTTAAAACATTACCCAAAACGAGATAAAATATTCAAAAATAACCATAACATAATTTAACCTCAATTTTATCTCATGCCTTTAATTTTCCATCATAACATATAGTAACCCATAATTACCTCAAAAGTAAGGATCATATAAACCCAAATGGTTCTTTATAACTATGTTCACAAAAGAACAGATAACTATTCCTTGAATAAAATTTTCATATATCAAACATCAGGGTTACACATACTATAAAAAGTCTTCTAATGTAACCCCATCATCAAAAGAGACTTAATACTTTTAAGAATTTCACCATAACTCTTGAAGCCCTTATGTGTTGACTTCTTACCCATTCAACATTATTCAGGATCCATTAACCATGCCTTTCCAACTTATTCTGAAATACTTCTTTCCTTCAAAAAAAATCATGAATCATATCCTAATATTCCAAAATAGGAAAACAAATGTTAAGAAATAATCCATACCTTTGATTGGTCATTGTCAGTTTCTTCATCCTCAATCGGAATGGCATTAGGTATTGGTAAACGAATATTTGTACAATCTTGGTGATCCCATTCCCAAAACTTCTTCACATGACATGTGTTTGCATAATGACCATGCACACCACATTTAAAACATTCAATTGATTTCTCAGAAAGAACTTCATTCCCTTTCCTCGAGTCAACTAGATGCTTCCTTTTTCCATGGCAGGTTCATGCTTTATGACCTTCATTTTCACATCTATGGCATATTTATATCCCTCTGAAACATTTTCCTAGGTGTTTCTTTCCACATATTTGACACATTGGTTTTTTAACACACTTAACTTTTTGATTATTACCTGACGTTCTGTAGGGATTTGTTTCTCGCATATATGATGCCTTATAAAAATCACCAAGGTTTAGGTGGTCAATCATGACTCCATATAGTTGGTTGAGGATAAACACAATAGTTCTCATTGCAGCTCCCATATCATTCAGTTTCTCACTAAGAAAACTGTTATAGTTTCCTTCACATTCACTGTTACTTTGGTGCTTTCTAGATCAAACCATTTAATAAAACCAAAAAGGTCTGTGTGATCATATCAGTAAAATCATCATATAATAACGAGGAAGATAAACACTAAGATATAGTTATCCAAGTTATCTCAAACTAATTCTAACTTTCAAAAAAAAAAACAATGACTCCATCCATTATACTAACCATTGTGGTTATACACAACTTTTCACTTATGCTTAAACAACACTCTAACCTCTAAAGTTATCTAAACCGACCTTTGATACCAAGTATAAGGCCCCGACCTTAAACCTTAATTAATATTGAATTAAATGAATAATTCACATTGAGGATCTTTTCAGGTTTAGAGTTTTAGAGAATTAGATCATAACTATTATATCTCAAAAGATTACACAGTAGACACTTCTACAAAGTTTCCTTTTTTTCCAAAACATGAACTCCAAAAAAAAGTCATTTCTAGTTCCATGTTTAAGAAAGCATGACTTTTCCTTGATCCCATCCTTGAACCTATTCCACATTATGTCCTGTGAAAAACATTTCAAAAAAAAACTTGGGGTTAGCATAAAAAGCTCAGTAAGGGATACACAAAGAAGGATAACTGTTAGTTTTTGAAAACAACAAGTAAACCATGAATACTTTATCAAAGTAATACTTTTCACCTTTATGAAGCAGAAAATACTCTTCATTGAATAAAAGATCATTACCTACACTTTTGTAACCAAAAGATTACCATAAAACCCATATAAAGTACACATAACATGTAAAGGTAACTTGGGACATAAACATACTTAAATGGAATAACCATATGGTCGACTTCCACACATATAACTTAATGGAATAGCCATACGGCCGACTTCCATACCCAATGCATTGGAGGTTATAACATAACCACCCATCCCGGTATTCATGACACCACCCGTCATATGGTTTATCACGTAACCACCCGTCAAATGTCCAAGTACCATTATAAAATCATAACACCTAAAACAATTATAAAGGAAACAAAACATTTCCACATTTCAAGAAAAATATATCACTTAAATATATTGACATAAAAAATCCATTATCAAAACCATTTTCAATACCAAAATACATAAAAGAGTATATGGTATTTATTTACTTTTAAAAATATAATGGCTTGTTAAGGAAGCCAAATATCAAATAATACTCACGACGACGGAAAGGTCATTGTCACCACGTACATTAAAACGAAACATACTTTTTGTCGTTTAGTAAAACGCTTCATATAGAAAATATTCCTTTTGAATAAAAGTAGAAGTCAAAGGGTTTTATACACCATATAAAAGAAAGTTGTGTATAAAACAAAATATGCCTCAAAGAAAGGAGATTGAGACAAAGTCCCTTACAAAGTCGGTATCCTTAGATTAAGGATAAATCAATTACATGATTATGTGTGACAAATATGAATACACCAAATATAAGTGGATATTAAGTGTAAAACAATAAGAGGTCATTCACAAATACTCTTGGAAAAACCAAACCAATGAAATAGATATTTAACTCAATGAAATGAGATTGAGTTATGATTTCCCATACAAGTTCGTCTAAATGACGTAAGAATTTATCAATGAGATGATTATGTGTAGAAATAGTATATACACACAAAGGTTTTTGGAAATTACAACATAGATATTCCTCACATAATCTTGGCATAATAAAATCAAGAAGTAAAGGTTTAACCAAATGAATTGAAAGTGGGTTAAGAAGTTCCTTTACAGAAATCCGACAGCCTAACGACGTCACTTTAAAATTCAGAAAATGAGTTGATGAGAGAGAAAATGGTATCTCATAACTTGGAAATAAAATTTACATCAATAAGGATATATAAGAACATATACCAACGTAATTGTATGTGAATTAAAAGACATAACAAAATAATTCTTTTAAAAAGAGGAGGGTGAAAGGTTCCCTTACCGACTTGGGTAACTTTTGAAACGTAAAACCCATGGAAGAAGGGTCATACAATGAAGATGTAAATACAAATAATTGAAATTATACTAAAAAAAGAGTATAATAATGTGCAGTACATACACCAACCAAAGGAAATGGTGGCAAACGTAGCATAAATTTCACGGGAATAAAAGTGAGATGAAAAAATCCCTTGAGAAAACTCGGCAGCATAACGACACCACTTAAAACTTCCAAAAATGGTTTGATGAGATCAAATAGGGTTTATCATCATATGAACATAAAAATTATAGTAATAGGAATATAAAATAACATCCCCAAACATAAGAAATATGAGCTTAAAAAAATGACATAAAAGGGAGTGCTTAAAAAGAAAGAGAGGGGTAGGATCCCTTACCTCAAGTCCGACTTGCGTTGTTCGTTTATTTATATTCCTGAATAATAAACTTTGGTCAATTTATAATTGATTAAGGAAATCCTTTAAAGATTTTTATTCAGTTAATATCACATATTATAATGTTATAATAATTGTTAATAATGTTAGTTCATATCAGACGTTTTTGCCAATGTTTGGTACATGAGTAAAAAATGAACTTGTTCGAAAATGATTGCCCATGTAGTTATAAGTAAATCATTTCTAGAATAGTATTAATTATTAAAATATCATATATATCCATTAAATATTCATTTTTTACTTTTCCATAACATTTGGAGATAAAAAATGGAAAGCACCGTTCATGGAGACGGTAGGCCATACGTACGCAAGAACGCTACTTTCATTTTTTTGTCATATTAATGGAATTAAAAATAAATGAGATATATATATATATTATAATTAAAGTATAATATATATGTTATATAGGTCACAAATGTTCATTAATTTCATTCTTTATACATTCCATGTATTGCATGAACAGGTCACATCACTTGAGGGGGCGGTAGTCCACACTTCCTCATATGAAATTATCGCATTTGCACAACATGCAAAGAATAAAGGTATGTTTTAAATATAAAATAAAGAATCATATAGTAAAAATAAATACCATATATAACATATATAAAATACAGTGACATCATAATTTCCACCTTTAAAGGTGTTAAAAGAATATTGAACAATCATCGTTTTATGAGGCAGTAATTCGCCATCCACAGAAACAGTTTGTTCTTTAACCATTAGAAGGATGTGTGTGTAAGTGTAGCTAGAATACTTCTTATAAGAACATCCAAGTATATTTAAGATACTGTTTTTGTTTCAAAATAAATGAATAAAAATATTTTATGGGGTTGGAGAAGCAAAATAAAACATAAGAACACAAGAGAAGACACTACCTTTAAATCAGGTAACCCTTTTTGATTTGAGTTCAAAGGCTTCCTTGGAATGACTTCTTCCCAAAGTGAGGCTTCTGGGAGTAAGAGAGGGATGTGGAGAGACAAAATAGGCCAGGTTTGTCTGGGCCAAAGTCTTGAGAGGTGTGGGTAAGGTGGTAGAGGTGGGGGCCTTTTATATGGGGAGAGGAGGGACACTCTTGGAAAGTTATAAACTATTACTTTATTATAAAATGATTTTAGGATTTCAAAGGTCCCAAAAGGATATATTTCGAGGATAAGGTGATAAGGTTTCTAAATCCACCCATACAATAGTTTTGTGAAAAGTGTAAGACTTATATTTCACCCCATCTTCTCGTTTTATTTAAATCGTTTAGTTATGAGGTAATCACTGCATCATCACGGTGTCATAAATAAATTAATTTATTTAATGTCTAAAAATTATAAAAAAAATCATGATGTAGGAAATATTTTTATATTTCTAATGAATATTTATAGTAAAAAATATGACTTATATAACCCCATTTAAAAATTGTTTTAGTAAAACAACACATGTTTGTGACATTTTTATTTTAACATTAAATAAAAAGTTATTAATGTCATTTTCCTACCAAAGTGGCTCCATCCAGTCCCCAAGTTGACCCATGGATTGTCTTGGTCGGCCATGACACATCCAATAAGGGTGGGAAATGTGTCAAGGTCATTTCATATTATTAAAACATTATTTTTACCTTAAATTACACTAATTACCTCTAATCGCGATTAAAAACTTAAAAGTTACTATTCACCAAAAAATTATTTTAATCCAATTGAACCACATTTTACTTCCTAATGAAAACCATGTATGTCATATTTTTGAAATTAAAAACACAGAGGTTGCAAAATTTTATTTAAACGAAAAATCAGTTTTTTAAAGTACCACTTAGTGGTTTCACTATTCATCAAAAATTGATGTTTTTCAGAAAAATACCAAAAATTCACCCTAATCTATATTTGTTATTCCGAATTAAAAAATGATGTCTATCTTACAAAATTCAAAACATATAATTTACATTAATTAATTTTATAATTAATTCCCACTGTCAGGACAAATAGCATGTTTTTATGAAACAATATATATCAAAAGATTGACACTAGTTTAAGTCCAATTTCAAAGTGAAATTAATTCCAACGACCACTATTGGATTAAATAGTAAAAATATATTCTAATTTAACTTTATAACCAATTCAAAAGATAATATAATCATGTAAATAAATTATATTAAAAAGAGGTTTTGAATTAAAATACAACATTTTACACTATTCATTAAAAAAATGAACTTTATCGAAAAAATACGAAAAATTTATACAAAGTAAATTTTGATGTCCCGATTCTAAAAAGAATTTTGTTTTGTCAAATATAAAATATAAAACTGTCAAAAAATATATTTAAAAGGGGTTCTCCATCAAAAGGCGGTTAATCGACCTTTTAAAGAATATTAGAATATTTACACTTAAAATTGGATTCATTCACATTTTAACATTTATTTTAAAAAGTAAAAATATTTGAAAAACATATATAATAATTTTTTAGTTAGTTCTATTCATTCCTGCTATTACAACGGCTAGGCGTTAACTAGCATTTAAAATAATATTATTTTATTATTAGAGTGCGACGTAGGATTCCCAAGAAACTAATTGTTGCGTATTGGGTACGCCATCGAGCATAGCATCCCCTTTAAAGTAATATTAATATTTTACTCACAAATATGGATAAATGTGAAAATGTCATAATATTTATTTACCTGGGGTGTTACATCCTTCCCCCTTTTGGGAATTACGTCCTCACAATTTTAAAATTGGGCTTGGAAACTTCATTGAAAATCCCACATCGGAACAAGAGTCGGTAAAACAATCACTTTAAAAGAAAGAAAGAGAAGTACAGAGGTCAATTGAGTTAACCCATACTAGGATTCCACGTAGGAAAACATGGATATGGAAGAAAAATCAAAGGGTCATGTTCTGAGGGAGAGTGATAGAAAACATGTTTAGGAGAAAGTTAACCACAAGAAAATCACAAACTTGCGGTGGGTTAAACGGTATTCGATTCCCCAGTAGGAAAAGTTAATAGACAACATTTTTGTTTTAAGTTACTTTTCATTGAGGAATTTATTTTTGATCTTAAGGAAACATACTTACTTGTCATGTTGACTTTCAACTTTTTCTAGATTTCTTACACAAACTCATACTTTCCCAAAATGATGAGTATTTAGGAATACTTGTTCAGATTAAGAGTACTATAATAAACTTCTAGAGAATCACCTAATCCACAAAAGAGAACTATATATTTCCCATGTCTTTAGACCCTTACCAAAACCAAAATTTTTAGAACAAGATTAGATAATCTAGAAAAGGATAACCCTTTATAAAAATAAAATCTATTCTTATTCTCCAAAATTTGTCCAACAAAACCCAAAGTTCAACGAGGATCATTCGATAAACAATTTTCCCATAAAATTCTTCAAAGTAAACCAAACTAAGATTGAAACCCAAATATTTGAAGGATTTAGTCACATAGTCTTCCAAGGTACAAATTAACATTTATCTCTAAATAACATTAGTTTCTCTTAGAGTCTCATATTGAAAAGTAATTAACCTAATCACATATCCTCCATGATAGGTTAATCATTTCCATAGATAACCCAAAATAAACTTACTCTTGATTCCTAAAATCAAATAACTAAAAATAATTACTCAAAATTACCATGGACGTCACATAGTTCAGTGGTAGGCGATAAATACTAGTCGCACTTTGGTTGTGGGTTTGATTCCCACAGCTTTGTCTGACGTGACGGGTTGTAACACGGTCTACGTGTTGTCCTTTTTCCAAAACTATATCATTCTTAAAACATTCCCCAAAACGAGATAAAATATTCAAAAATAACCATAACATTATTTAACCTCAATTTTATCTCATGCCTTTCATTTTCCATCATAACATATAGTAACCCATAATTACCTCAAAAGTAAGGATCATATAAACCCAAATGGTTCTTTATAACTTTGTTCAAAAAAGAACAGATAACTATTCCTTGAATAAAATTTTCATATATCAAACATCAAGGTTACACATACTATAAATAGTCTTATAATGTAACCCCATCATCAAAAGATACTTAATACTTTTAAGAATTTCACCATAACTCTTGAATCCCTTATGTGTTGACTTCTTACTCATTCAACATTATTCAAGATCCATTAACCATTCCTTTCCAACTTATTTTGAAATAATTCTTTCCTACAAACAAAATCATGAATCATATCCTAATATTCCAAAATAGGAAAACAAATGTTAAGAAATAATCCATACCTTTGATTGGTCATTGTCAGTTTCTTCATCCTCAATCGGAATGGCATTAGGTATTGGTAAATGAATATTTGTACGATCTTGGTGATCTCATTCACGAAACTTCTTCACAGGACATGTGTTTTCATAATGACCATGCACACCACATTTAAAGCATTCAATTGATCCATCAAAAAGAACTTCTTTCCCTTTCCTCGAGTCAACTGGATGCTTCCTTTTTCCATGGCAGGTTCTTGCTTTATGACCTTCATTTCCACATCTATAGCATATTTCTGTCCCTTTGAAACATTTCCTAGGTGTTTCTTTCCACATCTTTGACACATTGGTTTTTTAACACACCTACCTTTATGATTATTACCTGAAGTTCCATAGGGATTTATTTCTCGCATATATGATGCCTTATAAAAATCACCAAGGTTTAGGTGGTCAATCATGACTCCAGATAGTTGGTTGAGGATAAACACAAGAGTTCTCATTGCAGCTCCGATATCATTCAGTTTCTCGCTAAGAAAACTATCACAGTTTCCTTCACATCCACTATTACTTTGGTGCCTGCTAGATCCAACCATTTACTAAAACCAAAAAGGTCAGTGTGATCATATCAGTAAAATCATCATATAATAACGAGGAAGACAAACACTAATATATAGTTATCCAAGTTATCTCAAACTAATTCTAACTTAAAAAAAAACAATGACTCCATCCAATATACTAACCATTGTGGTTATACACAACTTGTCACTTATGCTTAAAAAACACTCTAACCTATAAAGTTATCTAAACCGACCTTTGATACCAAATATAAGGCCCCGACCTTAAACCTTACTTAATATTGAATTAAATGAATAATTCACATTGAGGATATTTTCAAGTTTAGAGTTTTAGAGAATTAGATCATAACTATTATATCTCAAAAGATTACACAGTATACACTTCTACAAAGTTTCCTTTTTTTCCAAAACATGAACTCCAAAGAAAAGTCATTTCTAGTTCCATGTTTAAGAAAGCATGAATTTTCCTTGATCCCATCCTTGACCCTATTCCACATTATGTCCTATGAAAAACATTTCAAAAAAAAACTTGGGTGTGAGCATAAAAAGCTCAATAAGGGATACACAAAGAAGGATAACTGTTAGTTTTTGAAAACAACAAGTAAAACATGGATACTTTATCAAAGTAATACTTTTCACCTTTATGAAGCAGAAAATACTCTTCATTGAATAAAAGATCATTACTTACCCTTTTGTAACCAAAATATTACCATAAAACCCATATAAAGTACACATAACATATAAAGGTAACTTGGGACATAAACATACTTAAATGGAATAACCATACGGTCCACTTCCACACATATAACTTAATGGAATATCCATATGGCTGACTTCCATACCCAATTCATTAGAGGTTATGACATAAACACCCGTCCTGGTATTCACGAAACCACCCATCATATGGTTTATCAGGTAACCACCCATCAAATGTCCAAGTACCATTATAAAATCATAACACATAAAACAATTATAAAGGAAAGAAAACATTTCCACATTTCAAGAACAATATATCACTTAAATATATTGACATAAAAAATACATTATCGAAACCATTTTCAATACCAAAATACATAAAAGAGTATATGGTATTTATTTACTTTTAAAAATATAACGGCTTGTTGAGGAAGCCAAAGATCAAATAATACTCGTGATGGCAGAAAGCTCATTGTCACCGTGTACATTAAAAAGAAACATACTTTTTATCGTTTAGTAAAACGCTTCGTATAGAAAATATTACTTTCGAATATAAGTAGAAGTCAAAGGGGATTATACACCGTATAAAAGAAAGTTTTGTATAAAACAAAATATGCCTCAATGAAAGGATATTGAGACAAAGTCCCTTACAAAGTCAGTATCCTTAGATTAAGGATAAATCAATTACATGATTATGTGTGAAAAATATGAATACACCAAATATAAGTGGATATTAAGTGTAAAAAAATCAGAGGTCATTCACATATACTCGTGGAAAAACCAAACCAATGACATAGATATTTAACTCAATGAAATGAGATTGAGTTATGATTTCCCATACAAGTTCGTCTAAATGACGTAAGAATTTATCAATGAGATGATTATGTGTAGAAATAGTATTTCCACACAAAGGTTTGTAGAAATTACAACATAGATATTCCTCACATAATCTTGGAATAATAAAATCAAGAAGTAAAGGTTTAACCGAATGAATTGAATGTGGGTTAAGAAGTTCCTTTACAGAAATCTGACAGCCTAACGTCGTCACTTTAAAATTCAGAAAATGAGTTGATGAGAGATAAAATGGTATCTAATCACTTGGAAATAAAATTTACATCAATATGTATATATAATAACATATCCCAACATAATAGTATGTTAATTAAAAGACATAACAAAATAAGTCTTTTAAAAAGGGGAGGGTGAAAGGTTCCCTTACCGACTTGGGTAACTTTCGAAACGTAAACCCCATGGAAGAAGGGTCATAAAATAAAGATGTAAATACCCATAATTGAAATTATAATAAAAAAAGAGTATAATAATGTGCAGTACATACACCACTCAAAGGAAATTGTGGCAAACGTAGCATAAATGTCACAGGAATAAAAGTGAGATGAAAAAATCCCTTACGAAAACTCAGCAGCCTAACGACACCACTTAAAATTTCCAAAAATGGTTTGATGAGATAAAATAGGGTTTCTAATCATATGAAAATAAAAATTACAGTAATAGGAATATAAAATAACATCCCCAAACATAATAAATATGAGCTTAAAATAAATGACATAAAAGAGAGTGCTTAAAAAGAAAGAGAGGGGTAGGATCCCTTACCTCAAGTCCGACTTGCCTTGTTCGTTTATTTATATTCCTGAATAATAAACTTTGGTAAATTTATAATTGCTTAAGGAAATCATTTAAATATTATTATTCAGTTAATATCACATATTATAATGTTAAAATAATTGTTTAATAATGTTATTTCATATCAGACGTTTTTTCCGATGTTTGGTACATGAGTCAAAAATGAACTTGTTTGAAAATGATTGCCCATGTAGTTATAAGTAAATCATTTCCAGAATAGTATTAATGATTAAAATATCATATATATCCATTAAATATTCATTTTTTACTATTCCATAACATTTGGATATAAAAAATGGAAAGCACCGTTCATGGAGACGGTAGGCCGTACGTACGCATGAACGCTACTTTCATTTTTTTTTGTCATATTAATGGAATTAAAAATAAATGAGATATATATATATATATATTATAATTACAGTATAATATATATGTTATATAAGTCACAAATGTTTATTAATTTCATTCTTTATACATTCCATGTATTGCATGAACGAGTCATATCACTTGAGGGGGCGGTAGTCCACACTTCCTCATATGAAATTATCGCATTTGCACAACATGCAAAGAATAAAGGTATGTTTTAAATATAAAATAAAGAAGCATATAGTAAACATAAATACCATATATAACATATATAAAATACAGTGACATCATAATGTCCACCTTTAAAGGAGTAAAAAGAATATTGAACAATCATCATTTCGTGAGGCAGTAATTCTCCATCCACAGAAACAGTATGTTCTTTAACCATTAGACAGATGTGTGTGTAATTGTAGCTCTAATACTTCTTATAAAAACATCCAAGTATATTTAAGATACTGGTTTTGTTACAAAATAAATGAATAAAAAAAGTTTAGGGGGTTGGAGAAGCAAAATAAAACAAAAGAACACAAGAGAAGACACTACCTTTAAATCAGGTAACTCGTTTTGATTTGAGCTCAAAGGATTCCTTGGAAAGTCTTCTGCCCAAAGTGAGGCTTCTAGGAGTAATATAGGGATGTGGAGAGACAAAATGGTCAGGGTTTGTTCAAGACAAAGGCTTGAGAGGTGTGGGTAAGGTGGTAGAGGTGGGGGCCTTTTATAAGGGGAGAGGAGGGGCACTCTTGGAAAGTTATAAAATATTACTTTATTATAAAATGATTTTCGGATTTCAAAGGTCCCAAAAGGATATATTTCCAGGCTAAGGTGATAAGGTTTCGAAGTAAAGCCATCCAATAAGTTTGTGACAAGTTTAAGACTTAGATTTCACCCTATCTTCTCATTTTATTTAAATCGTTCATCTATGAGGTAATCACTGCATCATTACAGTGTCATAAATAAATTAATTTATTTAATGTATAAAAATTATAAAAAAAATATAATGATGTATTAAATCTTTTTATCTTTATAATTAATATTTATAATAAAAAATATGACTTGTATAACCCCATTTAAAAATTATTTAATTAAAAAAACACATGTTTGTGACATTTTTATTTTAACATTAAATAAAAAGTTATTAATGTCATTTTACTACCAAAGTGGCTCCATGGGGTCCCCAATATGACCCATGGATTTTCTTGGTCGGCCATGACACATCGAATAATGGTAAGACATGTTTCAAGGCCATTTCATATTATTAAAACATTATTTTTACCTTAAATTACACTAATTACCTCTAATCGTGATTAAAAACTTAAATGTTACTATTCACCAAAACATTATTTTAATCCCATTGAACCACATTTTACTTCCTAATGACAACCATGTATGTCGGATTTTTGAAATTCAAAACAAAGACGTGGTAAAATTTCATTTAAACGAAAGATCAGTTTTTTTAAGTACCACTTAGTGGTTTCACTATTCATAAAAAATTGATGTTTTTCAGAAAAATACCAAAACTTCACCTTAAGATATATTTGATATTCTGAATTAAAAAATGATTTATATTTTACAAAATTCAAAACATATAATTTAAATTAATTAATTTAATAATTAATTCCCACTGTGAGGACAAATAACGTGTTTTTATGAAACAATATATATCAAAAGATTGATACTAGTTTAAGTCCAATTTCAAAGTGAAATTAATTCCAACGACCACTATTGGATTAAATAGTAAAAATATATTCTAATTTAACTTTATAACCAATTAAAAATATAATCTAATCATGTAAATAAATTATATTAAAAAGAGGTTTTGAATTAAAATACAACATTTTACACTATTCATTTAAAAAATGAACTTTATCGGAAAAATACCAAAAATTTATACAAAGTAAATTTTGATGTCCCGATTCTAAAAAGAATTTTATTTTGTCAAATATAACATATAAAAGTGTCAAAAAATGGATTTAAAAGGGGTTCTCCATCAAAAGGCGGTTAATCGACCTTTTAAAGAATATTAGAATATTTACGCTTAAAATTAGATTTATTCACATTTTAACATTTATTTTAAAAAGTAAAAATATTTGACAAACATGTGTAATCATTTTTTAGTTAGTTCTGTTCATTCCCGCCATTACAACGGCTAGGCGTTAACTACCATTTAAAATAATATTATTTTATTATTAGAGTACAACGTAAGATTCCCAAGAAACTCGTTGTTACGTATTGGGTACACCATCAAGCATAACGTCCCCTTTAAAGTAATATTAATATTTTACTCACAAATATGGATAAATGTGAAAATGTAATATTCTTTATTTACCTGGTGTGTTATATAGAGAATTAGTTTTCCACTATACTCAAAGGGGGAATAAAATCTTATAAATAAATCCTCTTATTTTCTTAATGGAAGAGAGAAAGGAAAACAAAGCCAAAGGGGTAGAATAAAGGGGAATTGTGCACCTAGATAAAGTTGGAGTTTCTTCCTAGGGGAAAAAAATATAGAGGGGTATAAAATTTGTAGTTTTTTTAGAAAAATATATTATCTAACCTTTTTATTTCCTAGAAAAAGTGATAGTGAGTGTATTCTCTTAAATTCATTTTCCATTCTAAAAGAGTGAGGAAAAAGAGTTTATATTGTTAACAAAATACAAAGGGGGCAATTTTTGGAACTATATGAGTTGGTGTTTGATTTATTCACAATATTAGTTGAATATGGTCTAATGTTATTTTTTGACAATAATTTTATAGGATATATGAAGTGATAGTGATTAATTTAGGATTTTTAGGGATTCATGAAATAAATAAATTTTAAATTAGAATACTTGAGAGTTGTTGAAGTAAAAATATGTCTAGTGGATAGAAACTACACCTTAGAACCATAATATACACCACTATATTTGATTTATAGAGCTATCCTATTCCGTATTACAATGAATTTCACTAAAAGAGTTTTCACATAAGGGTATATCATACTAGTATACAAGTACACAGGGATTTTCATAAAGGTAAACTCCTTAAGAAGTAGATGTGTAAGGGTAGAGAAAAGTTTCCTACACTATAGTAACCAAGGATACACTATAAAGGAAGGATAAATGAAGGTAATCTAGGTATATCACTACCTATTTAAGGGTAAAGAGGCAAACTATATAAAATTAATTTATAAAGTAAGGTTAACCACACTATAGAAATTGAATCCATGATATGAAGAAAATTTCATCAAGGTAACTCAGAACCTTTGTAAATGTAATCCAAGAAATACACCACCTACATAATGGTAAATAAAATATTGTGTAATTGTAGAGGAGAAAAGCAACTACAAAATAAGGAGCCATTCTATGGAGGATATTTCATTAAGGTAACATAAACCTTGTATAAAGGTAAAAATGAGACTGAGCTTCATAGTTTAAAGGTAAAATTTTCAAAATAGGGAA
This sequence comes from Viscum album, assembly GCA_963277665.1. Taxonomy (NCBI): domain Eukaryota; kingdom Viridiplantae; phylum Streptophyta; class Magnoliopsida; order Santalales; family Viscaceae; genus Viscum; species Viscum album. The sequence goes on along the minus strand of OY728122.1, from coordinate 807,999,452 downwards.
TGATTTGAAAGCAATAAAGAGTGAATGCTTTAATGGAAGTTGTAGATATTGAATTTATGAGGGTGCTTAATACAAGGAGAAATGGATACAGCACAACCATTTTGTATAGGAAATGTTCATGCCTACAAACTCCTTTCAATGTAGAGGATATTGTTGTAAGATTTTATGATTCGTGTTTCTATATACCTATATAAGATTAAAATTTAGATGAAAGAATTATGATATAACTAGTATAGTGATATAAAGTATTTTGAGGATCTAGTTCCATGATTGTGGGTGAGATATAAAGAAGTTAAATGAGCGAGTTTTGTTGATCTAGTCAACATAAGGATACATCATAGGAGAAGAAGACCACACCATAATATTTGGTTGATCTAACTTTCTATTCCATATAATAATGTGTTATTCCATGGTATAAGCATTAATAGATATGTATACAGGGTGGAATAATATACCACTTCACTACCAAGTGGTTTTCTAAACAACCTAGAAGGTTGACCATGGGGTTATTTCACAATATTTTAGTGCCCCACCTCATTTATAATAAAAAAATGGATACACTAAATCTTCTAGACACCTAAAGAAATATCTATTAGAGATAAGTAAAGAGGATTAATCTAAACCATCAAATTGAGGGCTATATGTTTATAAAAATTCCTTTAGAAGTTATAGAAATGGGATATGAAAATAGAGTAGATTGAAATATTTTAATTTCATAGGATAAAAGAAGATGAACTACTATAGTTTAGTATTAAATGAGAAGAATAAGGAATACTGTATCTCATTTAAGATCCTACCAAATAAGAATTTTCTTTAATTATAGGAGTTCATAGAGCCTCTGTGAAGAATAAATAGTGGAAATCAACAACATATCTACCCAGAATAAGAGGATTCAAGGGTTTCTAATCATGATGGATCAACATTTACTTAAAATATGGTATAATTAAAAGTCTATAAGTTTTTGGTGATCTTCCTAGGGTAGTGTGTGGCGTAGAAGATAGGTAGTGATCCATGGTATATAAGTGACAATATGCATAAAAAATATTTGTAAGAGAAGTGTTCTTATATTGATTCAATGCATTGAAACATTTTTGATCACATTCTCTTTGGATTATCCAGTAGTGGTGGACCAAGTGAAAATCCTTACGTCTATGTGGAATCTTATTTATATTTATTCGAGACACAAAGTGCAATAAAAACCATAGATAAAATCTATTAAAGTGATGGTAAAGTGATGTGTTAATCAAATTAATATAGAAAAAAGAGAAAAATAATCAACCCTTTATTTTTAGGAGTTCAGTATCAGTTAGTGATGTTAGAAGGAAAAAAAAGTTTTTAAATATGGAATGAGTTCCATAACCTAATTCACCACACCTCTTAGGGTATCTCTCACTTATGTCCCTCGAGGTATCTATAATAAATGACAAAGTTTTCAACCAGAAAGTAATCCTATTTTTTCACATAAAAAATTTTTATTTATGAAAAAACCTAATGTAACATTATTTTAGTTCCTTGAGAATGGATGTCTACAAAACATATATTCATGGAATTTTATCCTCATGGAAAGTGAAACATTATTAGAAAAAAATAGGAGAGAGCTTGATGTCGACAAAAAAAAGAGTCAATGTATTGGGAGGATCTTTATCCAATGATATGTATATGAATATGATATCATGTAAATCCTTACACATAATGTGGGAAATTATTATCAAAATTTATAATGTAAACTCTATAGTATAAGAAGAAAATTTGAAGGTTTTATAGAACTAGTATAAGTATTTAACAAAACACTCGAATGAGTTTGTTGATGCATTATTTGATCGATTGAATATAATTTTGGAATACAAGTGCAGATGCCAATAAATTCTTAATGATATAAAAATTGTAAAGAGGATACTGAAGAGATTTACACCATGGTTCAATGAAAAAGTATTAGTGCGCAAAGACAGAGACCTAAATGACATAACTATGGATAGTATTTAAAAAACTATTTTTTATATGAGATGAGAAAAAAATGACAACAAATCTATGAAAAAAAGATAATTCTAGAATTAATGGTGATAAAAAATATTAAAGTGGTAAATTACTCCAAGGATATGGATGTTAATGATATAATGTATTTTTCTCCACAAATATAAAAAGAGGAAAGAAAAAATTCAAAGTCAAGATTCCACTTCCTTGTTTTAGTGTAGAATAGTTGGACATCTCACTACAAGTTGTTCAAATAAATTTTGAGATGATAATGAAGAGTAAGAACCCATGAAGAAATCATTTAAGCATGAGAAAATCAATATAATACCATAATAGAAAATCTTCAAAAATAAGAACATTCTTTCCCAAGAAGATGTTAGCTATGAATAAAAAGAATTTGAAGAATATGAGGACTATACAAAACTTTTCAAGGATATTATTTTTGATGTCATAGAAAGACTAAAAGTGTATGAAAATGATGATGAAGCCACTGAATTCGAGGGAACATTAGACCTCAAGGATGAAATTGAAGCTTCACTTTAAGAACATGATGTTTTGAGGGAAAATTAAACTAATTAAAATTTAGTGTTTCTTGACTCCTAAATTTAAATGTAGTATCTATAAGAAGAGAAGTATGAGTTGAAAGCTAGGATTATAAAAATTAAATTAAAAGTTTTTGGGAACTCAAAGGAGGAACTTTATATTAAGCTAAAAATTAAAGAACATGCTTGGTTTATAGATTTTTTGAATTATTAATTGAAATATATTATCAAAATAATTGAGTTAATAAAAGGGTAATTCATGATGATGTGGAAAATTATTAATGATAAAAAAATGTATTATAACCCTCAACATGATATCGAGGAGTTTGAGTACACTGAACACTAAAGAAACCAATGATGTATATGGGGAGTCCACAAAGAAATTAATTACTTGATCATAAGTGAATCATTTTAATGATGAAGTTAAGTCTATTGAGGGTATTTATTGGAAGAAAAAATTAGTGGTGGTTGATGTGATACCATATGCACCCATTTTTTTGAAGAAGGTTGTTTTTTGTATCTCCTTACAGACTCAAAAAGTTATAGTGGGAGCATTGAATACACACAATAATTCACCAAATATCTAGTGTTATTGTTATGTAAATATGGGGAAAACATCATAAATGTGTTCCATGGAAAAAAATATATTTTATGTATTAAGATAAATAAAAATATATGATCATAATTTCATAAACTCGATATGTTTTTAATGGATATTATTTTTGGTGTAAAGGTTTCATACTCAAATGCATGAATTGATCATAAAGGGTAAAAAGGAATGTACTAAAGGATACTTGAGAAGGATATCAAAGTAGATGGATGCATCATAATACTGGATGAAAACACATATAAAATTTACATTTTTTGAGATGATTATAATACAATGAAGTTGGAGTAAGAACAATCTTATTCGATACCAAAGAAAGAAAGTTAGTGAACATTGATCAATAAAGGAAAATATAAGATGGGTAATATTGTTAAAGTTTATTTAAAAGTGAAATATCTAATAATAGTATATACTCTAGATAATGGTTTCACATACCATATGATGGTAAATATAAATCTTTCATTGGCCATAAAGTATGAAAACATGTATTTTTTTCTTTGGAAATGATGAAGATTTGAAGATAATTGGCTCTAGAAGATCCAAAATTGGAGAATAATAATTGAGTCACAAAGATGTATTAATGGTTAAATGATTTAGTAATAACTTACTAAGTCTAAGTTAATTATGCGACTCAAGTTATATAGTTAATTTCAATAAGAATACATGTATAATCAATGGAAGATATGGGGATATTATAATGTAAGGGAAGAATAATAAGGAGAATCTCTACCTCATTAGTGGAGGATAACACAAGTTCTTTCTACCTATGGAGGAAGATAATGAGTTGTGAAAAAAAATATCTTAGACACTTGAGAAAAAATACTTATATAATTCAGTGACGAAAATTCTCATGGGATCACACTCTTGTGCGTTTTTCTTGCTAAAAATGGAGTGTCATTCAGAAGACTTACAAGATAAAGGGAAAAAAGTCGATGATTCTTCTTGATTTGGTGCATGTTGATGTGTGAAATCCAATATAACCCAAATACATGGACGATAAGAGTTAAAATATTTAATTTATAATTGATTAAACTATGATTCCATGGATGATGGTTATCTCTCATACATCCAAAGTGTTCTAATATATTACATGTTATCCGATATTGGAAGAAAATTTTCTTAGAATGAAAATTCAAAAGTTATGAACTGATAATGGTATGAAATTCCTTAATAATCGAGTGGAATAATATCTTCAGAATCATGAGATAAGTAATCTTCTATTTATATTGAGTAATCTTTAAAAATTAAGTCATTGAAAGGAGGATATGAATTGTTAATAATATGGACCAAAAAATGTTGATAAAAAGAATATACCTAATACTTATTGAAATAATGTAGTGATTACATCATTTTATATCTCCAACAGGGATTTTTTTGTGTCAAAATTATGATAAGACACCATATGAGATATGTTATGTATATAAACAAATATTAATGTACTTTTTAATTTTCAAAATTAAATGATTTATTATTGACAAGGAGAAGAAATGGAAGTTTGAACATTGTGGGGATGAAGGTATTTTCCTTGGCTATTCATCCAAAAATAAAGAATAAAAATTACATAATAAAAGGATTGAGAAAATAATTGAAATATAATATGTAATGGTTATTGAAAACAAGAAAATTTTGTAATACAATAAGATTTTTTTTCAATAGAATAGCGATTAGTTGTCTCAGGATGATGATACTGAAGTGAGTAGCCTATGGGGGATCACATGTAGTTATAGGAGACTCATAAGAAGACACCAATGTTGAGGAAAATATAGTAGGTTCAACAAAATTAAATAATTTAAATAGAAGGGATGAAATCTATGATGGTAATATTATTAGTGACTAGACTACTCCAACATAGATATGAAGAATTAACTTTTTATAAAAAACTAATTTTCCATATAAAGGAGAGTGTAACTATTTTGAAGAGGCTTACAAAGAATAAAATTGGGTCAAATTGATGCGTGGAGATCATGAAAAAATAAAAAACAATCAAACATAATAATTAGTTCCAAGGGTGATGGATAAAAATTTCATGACATAACCTAACACACCGGGGCTCTGTCTAGGTTGACAGTAAGTCAAGTGTGCCACTCCAAGACTGAATCTAATAGGTCAATGATTGGTGACTATAAATGACTAGTAATATCACACAACATGGGTGGCCTTAACCTATAAAAAACTATAAAAACCTATAAAAACATTCTTCCAATGAAAAATATAATCAAAATACCATAAAAATATACATATAATAAACTAAACAGTAAGTAACACATACTTGAGAGAACTACTAAGATACACATAGATAACCAATACATAAATCATAATATAAAAGGGGAAGATACACTCCCAATATTAAAAAAGAAAAACTGACATAAGTATATGAGAAGAAGAGGTCATCACTACAAGCTATCTCTAAAAATGAACATCTCCCGTTACCATCTTCTCCTCATACCCCCAAGATCTTCAACACCATATACCCCAAATTCACTTATTGTGAAATATGAATAATCCACACAACTCCTTGTTTTAAAGGCTATATTCAACCTATGTTTCACCTTAATAGACACATAATGTGTGGTATCAATGAACGTGTATGGGTGATTATAAACATTCCTGGTAGGATACCTCAAAAACCATAATGAAAACACAAAAAAAAAACATCATCTTGACTCATAGTACAAGAGGTGACTATGAGGAAGATGGAAAGTGGAAACTAAAACACAAAATTAGCTCAAGATTATTTTAATAAAGAGTAAATAGATGAATTTAATGGGAGAATATTACATATATGATCTAAAACATTGATTCTCAAGGACATAAGGAAGATCCTAATCATTTAGATATAATCCTCAATAACCATATCTCACGAGAAACCAGATGTGTTCAGAATTTTAATGAGTCCACATAACATGAAGATGATAGATAAATAAAAAATTGAATGTAAAAGGAAACACTAGGGTGTTGAGGAATCATAAGTATCATAGAATTTTATACTTATCAAACTTGTAACAGTCATGGTGATGCCATAAACCATAATGGGGAGGCCATTTAATGATAAATATGCTCATCAGATGAGGTAGAACCACAACCTTCAGTACATCAATACGGAACAACTGGCCATATATCTGAACTATAAACCATGTATCCTACCAAATCCTATAATATAATATTCCACACCTCTAATAGTGAAGGGTGATACCAATTTCAGTAGATGATCCCCTAGCTCGCCCAGGATATATAGACATGGGGGATGCTGAATCCATAGATAGAGGATCTCACACACCTAGGTAAAGTATCCCACACCCCAACCTATGAGGGGGGGGGGATTACCAAACCTATCGAGAGATGGTGAGAGGAAATTTTTCCTTGATGTAACTATACTATCAGGGAGAGTTTCTATGTACCAAGAATGCCTAAAATCCAAGCCTGATATCTATATACTGATGCAGTATATCATAATCACTTTCATGGTGTTATACATATATTTCTTCAAAAGTTGGTCCACCATCACATATAATATTTAAAAAATATTAGATGGGATTTCATGGTGGTCCAAAAACAGGTTTGAATAAGAAGGAATGACCAATAGGTAGCTCTAAGAGAAGTATATGGTGTGTGCTATAAGGTACACATAGTGTATCCCTAGGTAATAGCCTGACCATACACTAAAGTCCCACATGGTGTGAAAAGGCCACATACATGGAATTTAGGTTGGACTACATGAGGTTTCAGATCAAGAAGGGTACTCGAAGTTCACCACCACTACCCGAGTCACACAGAACCATGGTTCATGATGTGTGGTCCTAATTCACATGATGTGTAAGAAAAAATAGAAGCCTAGGCTAGTACTCCCTGTGCATTCCATGCTAGTTGTATAAGGTCACAAGGTGTGTGAGGAAATAACACAGGTTATGATATTAAACATGGTCCTAAACCCCACTCACTACATCATCCAAGATACATAACATTTGCTATTATGTAGTACAAGTCTTATAGGCATGGATTTTCTAAAAACTTATAGTTTCTCTCATTATTCAATGCTCCCATTGAATCCAAATACAATATCATCTGATCCTTCTTAAAAAGCATCAATCTTGGTACCGACACTACTGGAGGTCGATTATTGGACATTTCTCAGTGAAAAACATATTATTTTTCACTTTATAGAAGCTACCCATTATGACATACACCATTTATAAGAAATCGTTCAACCCCACATTACCATCCACAATTTAAAATCATCTAGTTATTCTTAAATCCTCTATAGTATTTTTTGAAATTTTTAAACACACTTGATGTTATTGAGGTTAAATCATGATTCAAATTGGTCTAGTATTAATCAAATCATCATCCAATTCATATCCAATAATGGACACACAAATAATGGGGAGAGAAATCCATAAAATAAAAAAAGTGAACAACCCTAATAGAAACAATTAATTTGACCATTGATCATGGGAGAGAAACATGGGTAAGAGTTAGAACAAAACAAGTTCCAACTTTGATAATCCAAAAACACCATATGGGAAATCAATAATTTGACAGGGCCATAACCAGGTTGAAAAAATCATAGAATTAAAAACAATCATTCTTGAGAAATATTGATGAAAAAATAAAAAATAAAATAATAATTCCCTACATAAATGGATAATTTCCATCACTTAACTTATGTTTCTATAACCACATGATTTGTTTATCGATGCTGCTGTAGGTCTGATCCCATTATCTTGATCCATCACCATTGACACCATGATCCAATCCTCTATCCTCAACCTAGGTTTCTAATGATGAGCTTAGATAACCATTGGGAAGTATGATAGAATGTATTTAATAGAGTATCTACTTAGAGTTTCATCATAACTCAAAATTAATCAACTAATTAATTAATTAATCAGTTAAACTGACTAATTAATCCACTGTGTTGGTGAACATATAAAGATCCTGATAAGAACTAAACTTAAATAGTGACCAAGGTAAAAAAATCATTCTATATTAAAAAATTGGATTATTTTTCCAATATCATTATCTATTAATGATACATAATCATTCTTAAAAAGCATTTGTGCATAGACTATAAATAATATAATATTTTTATTATATTATTTATGGGGCTCCAAGATGCTATCTTTTCCACACCGTCTCAACCTAGGGGTAAAAAACATAATACGAATGTAATGAAACCTTTAAAAAAATTATGAGTTTTCCTACTAGGGTAAAATTACTATTTTACCCCTATGAATATCTTGAGAGTTTAACAACAAAAAATTGAGTTACATCTCACATGGGTAAAACCTAGGTCACTACATGTTATCCAAACCAAGTGAGTGTTCTAAAAAAACTCAATGGATATAGAAAGGTAACTTAGAATAAATCAGGGATGGTGTGCAAGGGGTATTACCAAATCTATAGAATTAATGCTAATTATGTAACACTATCCAGATCACTAGTATGTTTTTAATTTTTTAAATTTATTTAAGTATTTTAAATTTATATTTTTGGATATTTTGAGAGTGTTTTAGAAGTTTTTTTGAGTTACTATCCTAGAAGCAAATTGTTTAGTACTTGATGAGTTTTTTATTATTAATGATGTTTTTTTATAAAAATATTATTATTATTATTATGAATGAATTGTTTTTTGATAATGTCTTAAGAATATATGTTGTGTTGAAAGGTCATATCAGTTACCTTATATGATGAGAATGTAGAGGTATAATAATAATATTATTGAATATATATTATATGGATGGATGGTATTTTTTGACGAGACGCAGAAAATTTAATATATTAGTGGTAAAAGGATCATAATAGATTGATACATCTTATGATTGTGTCTTCCCTTGGTAATCTCCCAGATAAGAGGTTATGAGAACTTGCTCATTAATAGGAAATCACATTTATATATGTCCTTGGATATTTCTATCTATGAATGTGTGAATTGATCCTTAGACTTTATGATTATCATTAATGGATATCAAGGATCACATTATTTCATGTATTTATAAAAGCTATGATGACATATGATCATAGAGAAGTATGATATGTTGAGTGAATCATGAGTGAAATAACATTAATTGATAATGTGGAAAAGGATTAATTTTTTTTGTATCTTAATTTTTTTTATATTTTAGGGCCTTTGATGGGAATGGAGATTCATAAATAAATCTATGGCCTTGGCGTTCAATGGGTGAGATCATTTATAGATATTAAAAGAAATAGACATCGATCATATTGGTTGATGGAACCGACATGAAAATTTCTTTATTTGATATATTGTGATACAATGATTATATTACATGTTAAAAATTTGTAGGAGGTTGTAAATCATTAGGATTTTAACTTCTTTCTATATGGATACTTCAACATGTTTCTAAATGATAAACTTGGACTTTAGGTGGTTATGTCTAATTATATTGATAAAGAGGCCTATAGGGTCAAACACTATGTGAATATGAAATCTCAATTAAATTATAGTATTTAATTTTACAAGTAAGAATAAATAATATTTATTTAGGTTTTGGTTGATCACCATAATTTAATCACAAATTATTTGAAAGAATAAGTGAGTTAAGTAATAATAATTTTTTTCAAGTTTTAAAAATATAATATTAATTAAATTTATTGGTGAATAATGCAGTGACATTTATTTATTAAATAAATCATTATTATTAGAGGATTGAAAAATGTTGATGAGAGAAAATAGAATGAGTTTAATGGTCTAATTGGAAGTAATATAACGATATTTATTTATATTCTTTATACATCTAACATGTCAAGAATTTAATAATAATATTTATATTATTATTTTTGGACACGGGGTCAACTAAGAATTATGGATTTGGGAATGATATTGTGTATGATTTATGACCCTAAAAATTATATAATAAATATCTAATTATATATCTTTACTAAAACACAATTAGTGTGAATAATAGATAGAGTGAATCTCTATTAATCCCTAGAGAGAGATCAAGAGTTCTAGAGTGCTATCTGCTCCTATCTCAAGCCAATGAGAGATAATCAAGAGTTCTTCATCTCTCTAGAATAATTATACTATGATCAATAATGAGAAATGAAAGTATTTCGATCATCTATGCTAAAACCTAATGATTCTATGGTGACCTTAAGAGATTTTGGTTCATGTGTGGATTACCGATAAAGGGATTATTCACTTGGATCATGTAGAATAATGATGGTATGATGTGATATATTCCACTAGATCATCAACTAAAGTGTATTTATGAGTTGAGGTAATTATATATCTGCTCTTAAATTAACTATAAATTATATGTGAGATCCTTCTCTTTTGGTTACAATGTTTTATTCTAGTAAAGTAAGATAAATTTTTATTGGACATGATGTTTTGATCATCTAAAGAAACAATTACATGTGATTTATGACTAAAACCTGATTTTCTCATACCTTCAAAGGATAATTTTACTATGCCTAAAACCTATAAGTTGTATCATATTGTACACCTTATTATTTTATAACTAATTATTATTCATTGAATACTTGCATAAATTTTCATTTTCTTTTACTAAATCAATTATTTTTAATATTAAACATTATCATATATTGCCTACTCTATTTTTGATAACATAACTAGTAAATGGGTAAGAATTAAAAATGAAGAAACATATAAAAAAAACATGTAGAGGTGCCAAAGGTTATGCTTGGGAAAAACCATAATACATGATATGTACTTCCAGTATACACACCATGTAATTTTTTTTCATGTCTGTATCTTGTTATATCTGGTCAAATATAAAAAAGTAGGATCTAAGATCTGAATAGATCAGATTGATGTATAGATCTGGATAGACTGTCACACAACATGAAAAACTACATTCCTTGTAAGTACACTAAATATTGTGTAGTCCCTATTTTCTCAGGGTTGAGAACATGGGGTTTCCTTGTGAGCCGTGCATTATATACATGACATGGGGATAGAGATGTTGTGAAATGACTAGGTTACTCACCATGTAATTTAGACTACACGCCATGTACCTCAAGTTTGTTTGTAGTTAGGAAACATGCCAAGTCCTAAGGCATGTATTACATACATGGGTAGAAGAAAATTACCCGTTGTATAGTATGATATAAGAAGTGTTAACAAATTTTAACATAAAGAATAATTAAATATATAATCAATAATATTAATTATGTGTTTCATGTGTCATTCATTCAATAGTACATTCTATTTCATGAGATTAATGATTATATATTAAAATTAATTTTCATGTTAATTGTTTTTCAAACACACGTGTTTGCCTCCAAGTACACTAATGCACTTCATTAATTTTTAATGAAATTTATGTTGTTTATAATTATTGATGATGGTGAGTTAAGTATGGTTGAATGAAATTAAGATAAATTGAATTAATTGGACTAATTAATTGAATATTCTCTTAATTAAAGAAAAAATCGAAGTAATTAATAACTGGATTGAAAATGTATGCTTATTGCTTATTGTGTGGATGATCATGAGATTAGAATAGTCCTTGTATTTAATTGGAGTAACAACCCAAAAATTTGCTATTTTTTATTTTATAATACTTTTTTTCTACCTTTATTTATATTTAAATCCAAGTTACGTTTATGATACACACAACACCGAGTTATCATGTGTTACATGCAATACCGAGCTTTACCGCCTTTTAATGACGCACCTATTTTAATGCCTAATTTTGAAATTTCTATAAATTCAATTTTTTAAAAATAAAACTCATTTTTTAATTTAGAATGTCAAAATTATCTTAGGGGGATTTTTGGTATTTTTCTGAGAAGTTTAATTTTTTGATGAATAGTGGAAAATACAACATTTTAGTTAAAAAATACTTTTTTGTTTAAATAATTATTAATGATAAATTATATTTTATATTGGTTATTAAATTCAAAATGGATTAACTATACATATATTAATCTAATATATTCCATTAGAATAATTTATATATTGAAATTGGATACAAAGACTTATTCAGATTTTGAACAATTTTACTTAAAAACCCGCATTCTCACCATGTCTGTGGGATTAGCGTTAAAATTAATTTCCCATTTTTGTGATTTGAATCTTGAAAAACATAATTAAATGGTTTTAATAAGTATAATATTTGTGGTATAATAATATAAACTTAATTTTTTACTAAAAAGATTACTGAAAGAGATTAAAATTAATTACAATGATTAAGGTAAAATTAATCTTAACAAGGGACTAACCTTAATCTTAAGGGAAAAAATGGCCAAGAAAATTTCCCAAAAAACATTTTATTCCAATATTTAGACCATATAAAATATTGGTCCTAATTTTATGAGTTATTGGGACACATGTTCATCAAATTTCCCTATATGATAAGTTAAGTAGGGAAAAAATGAAAAAGGAACATTCCTTACCTTTAACATGTATAAAACATTGAGATGTGGAAAAAAATCATATATTAAGTTATACATATCCTTTATAAATATAAATGGGTTATTTTTATCATAATAATTTATAATTAATTTTTAGAGATTAATTGGTTGCTTAAAAAGCTTAAGAAACGCCAACGAAATGATTATTTAGTTAATAATTAACTAAAATAAAGGATACAATAAATATTAAAGGTGAAGTAAATTGATTGAATTAATATATTTAATTATTTATATATATGAATATATAATGTTAAAAATATTATAAATTAATATATTTTAAATCCAATATTGTTTTTTTATTTTTAAATTAAAATTAAATAAATAATGTCAAAATTGATATTAATATTATTTTACAATAAATGCTAATTTATTAAATTATTGAAAATTAAAAAAATACTACATTATGCCAAGTTATTTTTAAGTGTTAATAAATATTAAATATGTTATATTAATGGACCAATTTATCTTTTATAGTTAACATTTTAACCCATAGATTGTAAAAACATTTTTAGAACAATCCAGGTTAAAGTAGTGTTTTTACACGTTACATGCACTTATTTTAAAATTAGTTTCCAAAAAATATGAGTTTTTTATTTTTAAATTATATATAATATTTATAATACATTGGTTATATATTTTATAATAAATCACACTTTAATTTTTTATTAATGGTTTAATTACTTATGTTAGAAAACCAGATGCTTTAATAAAAATCAAAATGATAAAATTGGGGAATCTTAGAAGTTAAGGAACACAATTATTAAAATGTACCTATTTTTCTATTTTGGAGGTTTTTTATAACATTATTACCATTTAATACATTATTTTTTCGTTTTTAGGCACATTAGGTATGTTAGACCTCCCAATAATGTATACCTTTTGGTATTTACAAGAGTGCCACTCCTCCTCCACTTTAAAAAGGCCTCATCTCCTCCTACTTCCTCACACATCTCAAGAAACTCTGGATTGACCAAGATCTGAAAAAACATCTCCTCAAAATACCTCACCTAAACCTATAATCCTGAAATTGTGCATAAATCCCTCAAAGGAATCCCTTTGGTGCAAACCAAAAAGGAGTTACTCGAAGAAGAGGTAACAACTTTCCTCAAGCTCTTTAGTTTAAATTCCATTATCCAACCCCTAAAACCTCTTTATTATAGGATTATATAATAAAAAAGTATTATAAATATACTAATATGTTTTATATTAAATTTTAGACCTAAAATTACACACACATATATCTAATGGGTAATGAACGCACCGTTTATGTGTACAGAAAACTACCACCTCACAAAAATATGTCATTTGTTTTTCCTTTACCACCTCTCATGGTTGAGAATTATGATGTAAATTATGTTAATATATGATATATGTGATATTTTTTATGTATTTATTCTTATATAATTCTTTATAACACACAACTTTATGCATTCCATTTTGTGTAAATATGATAACATTGTCTATGGAAGTGTGGACTACCACACCCTCAAAGCGATGAGACTCATTCAAAATATACATGGAATGTATAAATTATGGTTTTAATAAAAATTAAATAACATAAATTAAATATATATGATATTAATGAAATAATAACCTCTATTTAAACATAATATATCATTTTCTTTATTACCCTTATCACACAAAAAAAGTGACAACGTCAGTCATGGACATGTTGACTACCGCCTCCTTAACACAATGTGATTCCTTTTAAATCAAAGGAATTATATGAATAAGTATATATTATTTAAAAATATAGAATTTATGATATAATTATCATTATGTAAATTTATAGTGTTACTTACCTTCTTTCCATAATGATCACTATAGAATGAAAATGTTACTCATGCGTACGTACGACCTACCATCTCTATGATTATAACATTGGTTCATTTTTCATAACCACCATTCATGATTAGTTTTAAAGGTATAATTGACGTATAAATATTATAATTATTTAATTATTATTATTATTATTATGTTTATATAATTTTCCCTTTGACTATAGCTGACCTACCAAATTCATTTTAACACATAAATCGAATTTGGTCAAAACACCAAATGTAAACTTAATTATTTAATTTGTTGTTTAAAATATTGTAATAAGTGAAAATAAATAAATTATAAATATGAAAAAGGTTATGAATAAAGTAAATAATTAACATAAGTTTATTATTTAGGAATATAAATACACACATGACAAGTTGGACTCAAGGTAATGGATTTCATCTAAATTTACATTCCATTGAGACTTATTTATTGTTATACACCAATTAACTTTTATATGATGTATATAATGCCCTTTGAAATGTTATATCCTGAATCAATTTATTATCATGATATTATAATATTCATTTAATGTTATTCCTTCATGTGGATTATGATTGAAATGTTTCAAAGTTGTGTGAGACATTTGGAATATTTAATGCCTTTTTTCCTTCAATAACGTTTTAATGATATTTTAATGGAATTTCCATTCATCAAGGACAAAAAAACTTATTGTTAATTATCCTACACTAATTAATTTTTAATAAATACATATATTTTATTCAATATGGACATTTTAGGACAAGCCACATTTTTTATTTTTTAAATCAATTATTAAATATATGAGGAATGCGTCTGACTGGTATAACATAGTTGAGGAATGTTTAAAGTAAGCCCCTCGATGCGTCGATAGTCTTATGGGATAAAATTAGGATGAAAAAAACCTTCACATTTGTAACCATTATGTTATAAACTGTCTTGTGAAAGGTCTTGATAGTGGACATAAGGTTTCCTAGACCAAATCAGTTTGTACCCAGTATGTTATAAGTCATCTTATAAAAGGTCTTGATAGTAAAAGTACCATGTAACTAAGAAACATGACATACAACAGTTAATAATTTACCTAATTTAGTCTCAGTTACTATTTATCCATGATATTATTCATCAAAATATCTATAGATGCATTTCATTATCAGTTTATTGATTAAATGTAATGAGTTTCAATTATTTACCTTACCATGTTGATTATTCTTATTGATTTATTATTCATTCCACTTTACTTAAACTTACTGATCATTTTATCCCCCCTTATTATGTTTACTTTCCCTAGGTTATGAAGAGGAATCCTTTGAATGAGTTTTAAGGATTCTACTTATTTCATATTATTATGTATAATGTTTATATTTTATATTTATCAATGTATTATGGATATCATGAATATATTATGGATTTACAAAACTATTAAAAAAATCCATCCTTCATGATTGGATTCCTTGTAATCATTCTAATGTAATTAAATAATGCACTGGATCTGGGCTTCTGGGGTTAGGGAATTACAATTAGTATTATAATAAGTTTAGCAGTAACCTTAGAAACTAGATTTAGAAAACTTAGATTAAGGAAAATAACCCTAAGAAAGAATTTTAGGATAAGTATATAAGAACATCCTATAATTTTGGTAGGGTATATATTATATGGGTATTCCTAGAAATACATACCTGGATGGATACTATAGGTGGAAATGGTTCTGGAATAGATGTACCTAGGAGTAAGAACTCCAACAAGGTGTGTCAGGCCTAACTCTGTGCAACCTAGTACACAAAATCGAGCCTTACCACATAACTGGTTTGACATTCCTAGGGGATATGATTAAGATAATTCACATATTATTTACATACCATTATGAAGGATTTTAAAGTAATGATATCCCCAAAGAAACCGTGTTTATTATTATTATATTAGCTATTAATAAAATTTTAAATTGTTTTCTAAGTTTTACAACATATTTAGAGTTATAAAAAGTCTATAATTTTATGAGATAATCTAGTAAATTCCATTGTTTTTTAATGAAACCTGTAAGGAATAAGTGTGCCAATACTCATGAACAATTTATAGGTTTCCTTGCTGAGAAAGATGATATAGCTGGCATTGAAACTGAGAAAGTAATGGATATATTTAGGTATCTTAATCAGATTATGACACATAACCTTGACCAAATAGAGCAACCTATTCCACAATGAAGATATATAATTTTGGATCACTTTTTGCAATAGAGGCCCCCATCATTTAGTATGACTACTGATCCAATGGTAGATGAGTAATGGATTTATTCTTTAGAAAAGATATTTATGTCTTTGGGAAGAAGTGAAAAGGAAACGGTTATGCTTATGGTGTATTGTTTCAAAGGTGATGCAGATAAATGGTGGTATTTGATCTAGAATAATAGGGAGGATGAAGAAATAGAACTCATAGAATATAAATATTTTAAGGATAAATTCTTCAAAAAATAATTACTCTGTGATCAACAAACTAATATGAATAGGAAGTCCCTTAGATTAAAGAAAAAGGATGAATTAAGTGTTTCAGAGTATGAATATACCTTTACAAAGTTATCTAGGTATTCTACAGATTAGATACACAACATAGAGTGCAAGATTGTTCACTTTTATGAAGGGCTTAATACAACCCTATGAAGGGCATTGGCCTCCAACATTTTTTCATCATATGATGAAATAGTTTTATGTGCCATAAATATAGAGAAACAATTATCTGGGTATTATGACTTTGAAGGGAAGATAGAGAATAAGATGAAGGTAGATAAAGATTTGGATAAGGGAAAGAGGATAATGAATGATTTTCTTACATGTGATAATTTTGGAAGGAAATGCCTTGGTACATGATTGAAGGGAATGTGAGTTTTTTTATAAGTATGGAGAAAAAATCCATCAAGTTCATTATTTCAATGGAATGAAAGAAAATTCAAATGTGCAATGCTTCCACTATAAGAAGATAGGTCACTATACAAATGAATTCCTCAAAAATAAAGGGAATATACCTCCGAAGAAGCCATGGGATCAATGTCATGATTATGTTATTAATACTACTGAATTTGAATGATTAATGGTCCTATGTATTTGGATGCTTGATTAATTTTTTAAAAATATTTTATGAGTGACATAATGGTTATAAGAATTATTAAATATGTAAGGATTGTATAGTAACACTATTTAAATAAGGATTTGAGATAATATATTGAATGGTAATAAGAAATTATTTCAGTATACAGTTAAAATTAAAACAAAACACATGGTTTAAGGAAATATAAACCTTAATATGTTCCTAATGTTGAGACAATGATGCTTGGATAACGAGATGATTGTTATGGATAAAGTAAATTTGATACAACTAACTGCCTTGAAAATAATTATAATGTTTTAGATCATAGTACGTGGAAGTGTAATAAGGATAAACATTTATGAAATGGTTTAAGTTGATCTTTAGATGATTTTTTAATTATTATTGTATTAATTCACTATATGAAGCATCTTGTTCTAATAGATGAAAAATAAATAGTTCAAGGTGCAATCAAAGGAAAAGATTATGAAAGAATTTCTCAACTCTTGGAAAAGGATCTTGAAACAAAAATATTGTCCTATTATCATTATTTTTGATGATATCAATGACCTTTATTCATAGCTATGGATTATGGTTTTTTGGTCTAAAACTTTGCACATGAGACTTATCCCAGTTGGTAAGGACTCCATAAGTGCATCCGGGAGACCCGAGATCAAATCCAGGTGGAGACATTATTTTTGGGGTACTGTAGCAGGTACTATAGCATGTACTATAGTGGGAACTATGCAGTACTGTACCCGGTACTATTTGGCACTGTAACAGCTGGGAATATGCCCCTGTTTGGGCCTTCAGGCCACCGATTTGGTCCCCAAGTCCTTTAAGGCCTTCAGGCCACCTAGGCCTTTGGGTCAGTAAGGCCTTCGGTCCACCTCATGGCCTTTGGGCCACCTTAAGTGCAGATGCAAACCGGATGACCTACAAAGAACAAGCTCTACAAGGAGGATGATCAAGGAGCATTCACCACCACAGAAGCTAAACGGATTGCAAGAATGAGAGGGTATGGAACCTGCCATCAGGAAAAGCCTGTGCATGCATGGGAATGCCTAGCCAAACAACCATGCGAAGGTGGAGAGTTGATTTCACGATGAAGATGCTTGTGAGGAGCAGTTCCAAGTAGTTAGTATGGGTTGTATGTAATGTTTGAAGCCTACGGGAAAATAAATTCCTCTAAGGCCTATGATCCATGTAATACTTACACCTATAGGCCTTGTAAGGGTTCCACCACACCCCTTGAAAGGTGTATTATCAAAAACAATAAAAAAATGAAGGCCTTTGGGCCATTGGAGGAGTCTACAATTTTCAACTAAATATGTTCTCTATCACTCTCCATCAGAACATGATAGTCACATTTCTCTTCTATGTACAGGTTTTTACTAATGTTATCCTATTCTAAAGCCAATTTTTTTTTGTGGTGAAATTCATATTTAATTTTACCTTTTTTTAATAATATGTGTTATTGAGACTATTTACAATGTGGGGTTTTCGATAATAGTATTTTTAAATATCAAACTCTTGATTACCAAGATCAAGTTTAAATTGTGAGGACATAATATAATTTAGGCATGTAAAATGTAACACCCCAAAACTTTCCTATATTTTTATTTTAGAATAAAATTATTATTTTTTCTATATTGATTTATATGAAACACCAAGTTAAGATTACGTTACATAAAACACAAAGCTAGCTTTCATTACATGTAAGACCGAACTTTACTGCCTTTTAATGGCACTACTATTTTAAAAATAAATTTTATTTTTCAAAATAAAAATCATTTTTGAATTTTTAATTTCAAAATTATATTAGGGTGAATTTTTTGAATTTTTTTTGAAAAGTTTCATTTTTTGATGAATAGTGAAAATTCTGTATTTTAGTTAAAAAGTACCTTTTTATTTAAATAATTATTAACACTAAATTATATTGTAATTCAGTTATTAAAGTCACAATGGATCATTTATACATATATTAATATAATATAGGTCATTAAAATCATTTTTATATTGAAATTGGATATCAAGACTTATTTAACTTTAAAACATATTTTACTTTAAAAACCTGCTTTCTCGCCACATCTATAAGATTATTATTAAACTTAATTTTTCTACTTATGTGATTTTAATTTTGAAAAATGGAAATAAACGGTTATAATCAGTATAGTTTTTTTGGTCTAATAAGATCAACTTAATTTTTGACCAAAAATATTAATAAAAATGATTAAAATTAATTCTGGCGATTAATGTAAAATTAAGCTTAACAAGGGACTAAACCTTAATCTTAGGGGTCAAAATGACCTAGAAAATTTTCCAAAATCCATTGTATACCAACCATATAACCAATTTGATATAATCTTATGAGTTATGGGTGTAATGATCTATTTTTTGAGCCAAGTGAAAATGTGAAGGTTTTTGTTCTTTTTAGTTCACTGGGCATACCAATTTTAAAACTGAACTTAAAATATTGATTATGAGAGTTGGGACCCTTCAAAGTGATGTTTTTGGAATTGGGATAAGGATTGAAAAGTTTCATAGGTATCTCAAGGAGTTTTTAGAGCATAAAACTGGGAAAATATAATTTTGAAGGACCTGTAGTGGGAACATAGTTTTCTTAAAACTGTTCGGCCCACAACAGGAAACCATGTGGCCTTATATAGGTGGAAAGTGGTTGTGCGCATGGGTTTCACATATTTTTACAAACTATTCACCTATCCCACATGTTTAGTGGCATGGTAAGTATCTCCAAAGTATTAACTTCATGGTTGGTGGGTGATTTCCAAACTATGCGATGAACCTGTGTGGGGTGACCTGGGTATCCATTAGAGGGCACACAGTTGGCACACGATTTTCTAAACCATGCAACCCAAACCATGTGTGGGGATGTATTTTTAAAAATTGAATTATTTAATTTGAAATTAAAATAAAATAAAATTTAAAACTTAATACCTTTTCTCCTCCCTCTTACTAACAAGATGACCTCCCTGAGCTCTTCTCCAAGTCATGCGACACACCCCTCATGACTCCCTCTTGGTGCATCAATCTCTCCGAATTTCTTCATAGTTTCTCTCCAAATCATCGAGGTATGGACTCTGGTTCCCTCCTATTTCTATTTATAGTGGATTATATTGTCCCCATCACCATATTTTCATTTGGATGAAACCCTAGATAAAGGGGTAATCTGATTTTTGGTGTTCTTTCCTTGAGTAGGGAGTGTGAAAGGCTTCTCAGGACGACCTTGTGTAGGTTTCAGTATTAGATACTAAATTTTATGTGTTTTAGGTCAATTTTGTTTTCAAATTCCATTCAATGTAAGGGTTTTCATCCACTTCTTGGTTTCAACCATTTTATTTTGGGTCCTTTGGTGATTTAAGATCCTTATTAATTTTTTATAGAGAATTTTATGACTTCAGGAGGGATTTCACTCATATAAGTATGTATGTATATGTATATATATATATATATTCCTTTTCAAAATTTCCTCATGGAAAGGGGAATATATAAATTATATTAATATATATATATATATATGAAGGTATGTGTGTGAAAGTGTGGAGGAGTTTAGAGTGGTCACCGATAAAGTGGTCAAGTGCTGAGTGTTGGTCTTGGCTTGGTCTACTTCTTGAGGTAGGGTCCCATTCCCTTTCCCTTTAATTTTATGAATTCATTAGTTAATTTACTTATCACACCATCATTTGTTTTTAATTAATGAATTATGATTTTCATATTTAATGTTTCTTAGATGTGAATTGAGTATGTTCATGAATGAAATGTTAATTATGATAAAGGTATTGTTTTATAAACAATGAAATGATCTAATAATAAAAACCCTCCAACGGAGGTATGATGTATTCAAGATAAAAGTAGAGATTGGAGTTTTATTTTTTCTTACCTTATTACCTTGGTTTTACTATTATTACTTAATATTAAGGTTTGGTAAATAGAATGTTGATACTCAGACTTCGTTGAAGTTATGAAATGAGTTACCCCTTTTTCATTATAAATGTTAATATAACCAATGAACCTTAAAAGTTCATAGATTGGATGGTCTTATAAACGAAGTGGACCTTGTATCATATGTGTTTCAATGAACCCAAGACACCCCATGGGTTTTTGGACCGCTTAGATTTGGAATTAACCAAGTGGGTAATTAAGTTGTTTCCATAACCCTTTCCTTGAACATGACCATTGGGCTTATAGGTGGTGTTTTCATGTTATGAATGAGCTAATTTTTTGGCTAAGGTAAATGGAATTGTTAGAATAGATTATACCAGATGGTAGAAACCATTAAGGGTAATGAATATGATCCCTTCCTTTGGCACATATACCTTAAATCAATTTTCCATGTTTAAGAAAACTGAGTGAGATGACCTTGACTAGGAAGGCTTACATAAAATGGAATGCCTTAATTAAATGGTTTAGTCATAATGAATTTTTTACCTTCTATTAAATGGTGTAAATGAAATGGATCCATAAAATGGAATTGAATATGGACAATGACATGAATGAGAGGCCCTTGCCTCATGTATTGAATTGAATGTGACCAAGACCATGATAATGTTTTAATTGAAATTCTTAAGTTGTGTTTTCTTAATTATAAATGTGATCATGATACTTATATGTGAATAAAATGAGCTAATGACATGCAAGATAGGTTAATGAATCATGAATTATATATTCTAAATGATTACGGCATATATCCATGTGGATCCAAGGGACTATGAGATCCCTTGGGAGGGATGACTGTGTGAGCTTCCCAGCTGGAGCCAGGGGATATAACACGAGGGATCCCCTAGTAATGGATTCCTTTGGGTACATCTCAGTATTTTCAGCAGCTGGAGCTTGGGGATAGATTGTGAGAGCTCCCCTGGTAATGGAAAAAAGTGGATTACATCCTTCTCCATCTAGTACATGCATGCCATGGGACCATGAGATCCCTTGAGAGGGATAAATCTGTGAGCTTCCCACATGGAGATAGGGGACAAACTATGAGAGCTCCCCTAGGGATGAATTTCATTGGGTACATCCCAGTCCTGCCAGCAGATAGAGCCATGGGATTGACCATGAGAGATATCCTAGTGATTGATGACAGTGGGTACATCCTGATCATACCAGCACATGCATTCCAAGAGACCATGAGAGATCTTGTAGTTGGGTTAGGGGCTAGACCATGAGAGCTTCCCCTAGAATTGGATGGCGGTTGGTTACATTCCCATCCTTCACAACATATACCTATATGTATATATATAATGATACTATATATATATATAAAGTGACATTATTTGACATACCAACTTTAAAGACCTGGAAATTCCTTGGATTTTATTTAAATACAAGGGATTTTTACGAGTCCATGAAAATTTACGATTCTTGATTCCGAGGCCCAGTGTGCCCGAAATCAATTCAGAAGTTTTGTTCGGGTATATTCAGTAAATGTATGGGCATATTTTTATAACTTTTGAACCGGTGCTCGAAATTGAAATCCGAGGGCACCGTTGAACTCACAGTGCTGATATTCGCTTAATAAGACTTTCACCTCGACGACAGTTGGTCGAGAATAAAAGTTAGTTTTTGGCTTTTCATAAAAAAATATATAATAAAATAAAGTGTGAAACACTTTATTTTATTTGAGCCGCCTTTTGGTGTGTGGAGGTTAAAACCTCCTCATGGAGGTTGTAGGTGGGCCCACCGCACCTTAACCTCCCAGGAGAGGTTATGGTGGTGGGGCCCACCCGAAATCAACCTCCCATGAGAGAATTAATGTGGTGGGGACCACACGGGGCTTAAACCCCTTATTAATGAGAGGGGAGGAAAACCTCTCAACTCTCCCTCATTAATGAGGGAGAGCCTCTTGATTTCCTCAACTCCCCATTAAATGGGGAGAAACTCTTTGAAAACCACCATCTTAATGGTGCCACCAACTCCCCTAATTAAATGTGTCAAATCCTCCTCTTTAATTTTTGAGCGAAAACATTTAATTAAATGTGCCAAAATCATGAATTAATTAGGTGGGGACATTTAATTTATTTCATTCCTTTTGAATTTTGTGCCAACACCTAAAATAATAGAACTATTATTTTAGTGGGCATTGTTCATTACGGTGGAAACCTTGGGGGTTTTGAGAGGAGTGCTTGGGAGGATTAGAATTCTCCCAACGAAGAATGAAGAATGAAGAATGAAGAATGCGTTCTTCCAACGAAGAATGCCGGTGACGATCCTTCTTCGACTTCTTCCTTGGACACCTACCGATGAGGAGCGTCTTCCACGAGCCGACACAGCTTGGGATTGGAAGTGTACATCAGATGCGACGAATGACGAACTTCTTCATCTACCTTCCGCGACTCCGTCAACAAACGACGAACAACAAATAAAAGGTAGGGGGTTTATTACTTGATGATGTTATACCCTTTATTATCTTCTTCATTTGGTAGAAAGGGTTTTTTGCGGACGTGTTAATGATCAAATGATTATCTTGTTGAGCCAATTGATACCTCCCTAAAGGCGAAGGGTGCGGGCCAAACTAACATGGCCCGACATCCTCCGTCATTTTTCCTTCTTGTGGCGTTCTTCGGCATGGCGACGTAACAAAGATGAGGTGATGGAGATGACAATGAAAAAGGCCACACTACTCAAGGCCTCCATGAACCGCGCCGCCCCCGCGGTGTCCCGCACCACCTCTGGCTGAGCCCGTACGTTGCCCGCGCCCTGTTGGACTCCCCGCGTGCCCCTCAGATTGGCCGCACACAGCCCGCGCACTGCCGGCGCCCCGCCGGCCTACCAGCATGCTGCCTGCACACCCCGCGTCCTACCCGCATGCCCCAAAGACCTGCCCGCGCACTGCCCGCGCCCCGCGCGCTGCCCGCGCCCCGCGTGATGCCTGCACCATGCGCGCTAACCACGCCCCGCGTGCTGACCGCACCCCGTGCGCTGCCTGCGCCCCACGCACTTGCCTGCGCACTGCCCGTGTGCCCTGCGGCTTGCCTGCGCGTTGCCCCCACACCCACCGGCCTGCCCGTTTACTGCACGCGCCTCACCGGCCTACCCGAACCCTGCTCGGCGCCCCGCACCCTGCCTGGATGCCCCACCAACCTGCCCTCTCCCCACGTGCTGCACGTGCCCCGCGCGCTGCTCGCGCCCCGCGCGGCTTGCCCGCGCGCTGTCCACGCGCCCTGCACCCTGCCCGCACGCTACCCGCGTGCCCCTATGACTTACCCGCGCGTTGCACGTGCCCCACCAGCCTAACCACGCCCTACCCGGTGCCCCACGCCCTGGCCGCGCGCTGCTCGCGCACCCTGCTAGCCTGCCCGTGCATTGCCCGCGCCCTGCCTGTCGCCCCGCAGCCTACCCGCATGTTGCCCGCACCCTGCCAGGTGACCTGCCAGCCTGCCCGTGACCCGTGCGGCCTGCCCGCACCTTTCCCGGTGCCCCGCACAGCCTGCCTACACCCCGACTCCTGGCCGAACTGGCCGAGCCGCGCCGGCCACCCAAGATGGCCCGTAGCGTCCTTCGAGGCATCACTGGCCGAACCAGCTCAACTTTTCTGGCCCGGCCGCCTGAGCCGCTCCCCACGTGGTGCTGGCCGAACCAGCCTTGACCTCTGGGCTGAGCCGCCAATGCAGCGACCTTTAGGCCGAACCACCCCTGTAGTCCACTGGTCCGGGCCCAGTGGACCAAGCCGAACCTAGCGGGCTGAACGGGTTGACCCAGACCGGGTTGACCCAATCTGGGTTGGGCCGAGTCAGTCCGACCGGGTCAGACCGGGCCCATACCCATTACCGACCATGTTACTTCCTTTGGCTGTATCTTTGGCACCGAATGACTCTTTGACAAACCATCAGTGATGCTGGTTTTCTTGGGGTACGATGGTCCCTTTGAGTATACCCTACTGGAGTTTAGGGTAATGTTGAGATACGATCAGGTTGGATTGTACATGAATCCAACCGGGCCCCCAGGACTAAAAATTTTATAACTGACAGACCGAGCGTCCGATTGATGCGTCGTCAGTTGCGTTGAGACCTTTATGACAAGGCACACCATTATGATACTTCTACGGGGGACTTCGTGATAGTTGGAGTATCGACCTGCAGTTCGTGGATCAGACCCCCCCCGGAGATGAGCGAGCATAGTGCGGAGACCTAGTAGCTGGCTGAGACCTGACGACTTCTGACCGATTCGACTCGGAGTAATTCAACTAGCCCAGTGGAAAGTTCCTTGGTGTCGCGACAGATCCATGGTGGGGAGCGCCTCGGTGTGAGCATGGCAGACCCACAATATTCGACACATGGAGTACCTCAGCAGGCTATGAGGGGGAGCGTCTCTCTGTGACGTTGCAGACCCATGGTGAGAAGCACCTCTGTGTGACGTGGAAGACCCATGGTACTCGACAGGAGGAGTACCTCAGCAGTCCAAGGATAGTGGGAAGCACCTCTATGTGACGCGGCAGGCCCACTATACTCGATAGAGGAAGAGTACTCCATCAGCCAAGGTTACGAAAGTGTGACTGGGGTTGTTACTTGATACTACTCCAATAATAAAATCCTGGTTTGAGCTGAGTCAGTAAATTTGTGTTTTCCTCAAGATTGAGATGGATTACTTTATAACTTAGGTATATGTATGGGCATATACATAAGTTAGGTTATCTATTGATTTCATACTTTGTACTATATCCTTGTTGGATTTGAGATACCTTAAGGGTCTCAGGGTCCCTACTGAGTATCGTTATACTCACCCCTACACAGGCTTTTCCCATACCTCGTTGTGTTGGTTGTAGATGACGGACAGTGCTGACCGAGGCTGAGTATATGAGGACTGGACGGTACCCGGAGGTGGACCACTTAGAGTGACGGTACACGGAGGAGACAGATGTAAGTGGAGTGCTGTGGAGGCTTTCTATATCTACCCTTTAGGTATGATTTCCCAGAGGATGATCCAACAGTTGTTACACCTTTCTTCAGTTGTATTTCAGTTTCATTGTACTTTACAGTTGGGCTTGTATTTCTAACCCCTTTACTTTTCAGCACTCCTTTGTATACAATTTTTCTTATTGTTTTACTTCCAGCTCGTACTCTGTTGTGTGTTTTTACACTTTATAAAGGCAATGCCTTCCCAATTTTAGGTATTTTCACCTTTGGTGCTAGTCGCCAGACCTTGGCCTATGGAAGGCGGGCATGTGGTAGTCACAACACGGGCCCCGAGGGAAAGGTCGTGATAAATTCGTATCAGAGGATTCGTTTCTACCGCAGAACATAGGACTCTGAACTTTCTTTTATGTGAATAAATAGTGTTATGGGTACTAAGTGTGGTTTTAGTTCAGGGAGTCTAGTATTGGTGGGACAACCGATGTATCCATACACTAGGACCCTGACTTCTGATTTCCGACTCAGTGCATGAAAGCACTGATTGCATGTGTGTTTTCAAAAGTGTTTTTTAAGTCATCTCAACCAGGTCAGCTCACCGGGTATAATCTTTTGACCGTGTCACATCTGTTTAGGATGCCTCCACGTAGAAAACCAGTTAGAGTTCCGAGAGAGTACCCGATGATGGACCACCGAGCGACGAGGCTTCAGTGCAGGGCCCTCTTACTATGTTGGCACCTTCGAGTGTGTACCAGCAGCACCAACACCTGTTGGGTAGCAGATGCCACCAACCGCACTGGAGGACGGTTCACGCTGACTGAGCACATTACATGATTTCCAGTGGTAGAGGACTCCAAGGTTACGAGGTGAGATAGATTACTAGGTAGTAGAGGACTAGCTGGAGGAAATTGATAGAGTTATCTGCCTAGTTGAGACACCCGCAGAGATGATAGTGATCTTAGATACTAGTTTTTTCTAGTGAGTGACCATGAGGTTAGTCCGCATAGTGATGAGGCTTCGGTACATAGACCGTTTCCTGAGTTTGTACCTTCAGGTAGTGTGTCATCTATATCACTTCCTGTTGGTCAGTAGTTACAACCGGCGGTACCGGTAGATGACTCATGTAGGCTTAGTGCCTTACACGTGTTTCAACATCAGATACCCCTCAGTTTTCGAGAATATCCTGACTCACAGGAAGCTGATGACTGGCCTGAGGAGGTGGATGGGAGTTCTCTAGAGCTTGTACAACTTCATCCGGACTACATGTCGGTAGCTGAGTATACATCGAGGCATACCGATAGTTCCCGGTACTCTATGAATACAATACGATTAGTTCTTTGGGGTCAGACTATCGAGCAAGGTGTGTTTTAGGACATCTAAGCCAACACCTTTTCTCTAGATTCTAGCCTTTGCAGTTGAATGATCTTTGGCTGGGTGGATATAGCCAGTGAATGTTAGTAGTGGGAAATCAAGAAACTGGTGCCAGTCTCAGAGACTTGGGTGTGCAAGAAGTTTCATGAAGAGGTTGTGATAGGGACAGATGAATCTGCAGGGCAATAGACATGGAAGCAGAGCTTGGAGAGAAGTATGATGTTGTGTAATTTTTGAGAAGTTACAACCACCTGCATTTGTAGTCCCCACCAGGCTCAGGGAGCTGGAGGGAAGGGTAATAGAGTAGCTACATGCAGTCAAGGAGTGTGACCCAAGGTCTCTAGGAATGATTCGAGGTACAGTCTGTGTCTATTACTAGCTACTGTATCAATATACATAGGTACCAATCATTCCTTACTTCCCCGAATCTTGTCCCAGACCTAGAGTTTCTGGTTAAACCGTTTACTTGACCCTCACATATGGAGATACATTTGGGAGGAGACTCGATAATCACACTTACGATGACGGTGTGATATGACCCTTGATGCGAGAGTTTCGGTTGGAACCTCTTGGTGGCTGCATCGAGGCCTTACGACATTAGTTTGGGTATGGACTAGGAAAACACAATTCATACCCAGATTGATTGTATTAGGCAAAAAGTTTGTGGTTTATCTACAACGTTGGGATGAGGTTTTCCTTAGTCAGCAAAAAAGGAAACCCATGCAGCATAGGATAAACTCATGCATAGTAGGGTGTAGCCTATCACTCTTGAGTCGGCCAAACTTACCCTCTTGGAAGTAGGATTTTTGAGTTTTTAGTTCCAAACAGGTGTGATAGAACATGGGGAAATCTTTTCAAAAGATGTTTCTAGGATTTCTCTACAAAGGGGGAGGGACGTATGCTTTGGCTGGATACTACCAGAGGATCGTTACAAACTTCTCCAGAGTTTCAGCACCACTATTAGCCTTGACAAAGAAAAGGAAACCCTTTGTGTGGTCAGAGAGATGCCAACAGATCTTTCAGGAGATGAGGAAGAGGTTGACTAGTGCCCCCATATTGAGGCTTCCAGAGGAAGGCGTAAGGTACGTAGTTTACTATGACACATCAGGGACTGGACTTGGGTGTGTCCTAATGCAGGAGTGAGAAGTGATCGCGTACGATTCTCGGAAGCTAAGACAACACGAGCATAACTACGCTACCCATGACCTGGAGTTAGTAGCAGTGGTCTTCGCCTTGAAGATATGGAGACACTATATGATGGGTGAAAGTTTTGCCATGTAATATGATCACAAGAGTCTCAGGTATATCTTCTCTCAGAAGGACCTAAAACTGAGACAACAATGATGGCTTGAGTTCCTATAGGAATTTGAATTCGAGATAGTCTATACTCTTGGGATGGGGAATGTTTTTGCAGATGCACTCAGCAGGAGGTCTGATATACAACTCCTAGGAGAGGCGATAGAGCACCTGGCTTCTTTACAGATATCCTTTGTGGATAGATATGGAGTATCCTTACTTCAGTATCTAATAATCACTCATTAACTTCTTCAATGAGTTAGGGAGGCACAACATGGGGATGCTGACTGCGAGACACGACGTGCTCAGATATCCACAAGGCAGGCACCTGATGGATTTTCTGAAGGTGGGGAGCACTTCATCCTCTTCAGAGGAAGTACCTTGGTACCAGTGGAACTTGAGGAGTAAGTGTTGATGGAGTTCCACACATCCCCTCTAACGGTACATTTAAGAGTGGAGAAGATGTACCAGGACCTTCGACGACAGCAACGGTGGCCAAGAATGAAGAAAGCGGTAGCAGAGTTTGTCTCTTGATGCATCACTTGTCAGCAAGTGAAGGCGGAGCACCAGGTACCAGCAGACTTGGTACAACCTTTGGAGGTCCTAAAGTATAAGTGGGATGGGATATCCATGGAATTCATGATGGGTCTTCCACGTACATCCAGGGGTCACGACTCGATTTGGGTGATCATCGATCGACTCACCAACTCTGACCACATCCTACCGATCAGAGAGCAGGGTTCAGTAGAGAGCTTAGGACACATCTATGTGCAGGAGATTGTGCATTTACATGGTATAACTTTGATTATTGTCTCCGATCATGATTCACATTTTACTTCCTGACTATAGAAGGGGTTTCAGGAGGCTTTTGGGACACATCTTTGCCTGAGAACCGCCTTCCATCCTCAAACAGATGGTCAGACTGGGCAGACCATTCAGACCCTTGAGAACATGTACGTGCTTGTGTCCTCTACTTCGGTCACAGCTGGGAGGATCAATTATTGTTGGTGGAGTTTTCCAACAACAACAACTATCACTCCACCATCGGGATGACACCTTTTGAGACCTTGTATGGTCGACCTTGCAGATCGCCATTGTGCTGGACAGACTGAGGGGAGTCAGCACTAGTGGGACTAGAGATGGAATTAGCTACCATGGAGAAGGTGCATATCATCCAGGAGTGTATGAAGACTATACAGAGTAGGCATAAGTCGTATGCCGATAGGAGATGGAGACCTCTGGAGTTCGAGGATGGCGACCACGTCTTTCTACAGTTCTCACCTCGATGAGGTCTACAGAGATTTGGCTGAGGCGGAAATTTATCTCCGATATTCATCAGACCTTTATAGGTCCTTAGCAGTGTAGGTGAGGTGGATTACCACTTGACTCTTCCACCTCAGTTGTACCAGGTGCACAAAATCTTCCACGTATCCCAGCTGAGGAGATATGCGCACGACCCTTATCACATCATAGACCATGGGGAGCTGGACATCGATGATGGAACGACTTTAATGGATGTTCCAATGGAGATTGAGGATCAGTAGGATTGAGTCCTACGTGGATGGTCGATACTTCTGGTGCACATTTTTTGGCAGCATGGGAACCTCTAGGAGAGCACAAGGGAGAGGGAGGCTCAGATGCGTGCTCAGTACCCCCCATTTGTTCCCATAGATTGAGTTGTAGCTTACGGGGACGTAAAGCCCTGAGGTGGGGAGAATGTAAAGAGTTGAAAATTACGTGGGAATTTTTTTAAATATATGGGATTTTTACAAGTCCGTGAAAATTTACGGTGCTTGATTCTGAGGCCCGGTGTTCCCGGAATCAATTTTAGAAGTTTTGTTTGGGTACGTTCAGTAAACGCACAGGTGGGTTTTTATAACTTTTGAACCAGTGCTCAAAATTGAAATCTGAGGGCACCATTAAACTCACAACACCTGTATTTTCTTAAGAAGACTTTCACCTTGATGGCAGTTGGTTGAGAATAAAAGTTAGTTTTTGGATTTTCATAAAAAAAAATATAATAAAATAAAGTGTGCAACACTTTATTTTATTTGAGACGCCTTTTGGTGTGTGGAGGTTAAAACCTCCTCATGGAGGTTGTAGGTGGGGCCACCACACCTTAACCTCCCATGAGAGGTTATGGTGGTGGGGCCCACCCAAACTCAACCTACCATGAGAGAATTAATCTGGTGGGGACCACGCGGGGCTTAAACCCCCTATTAATTAGAGGGGAGGAAAACCTCTCAACTCTCCCTCATTAATGAGGGAGAGCCTCTTGATTTCCTTAACTCCCAATTAAATGGGGAGAAACTCTTTGACCACCCCCACCTAATGGTGCCACCAACTCCCCTAATTAAATGTGCCAAATCCTCCTCTTTAGTTGTTGAGCCAACACTTTTAATTAAATGTGCCATCCTCATGAATTAATTAGGTGGGGCCATTTAATTTACTTCATTCCTTTTTAATTTTGTGCCAACACCTAAAATAATAGAAATATTATTTTAGTGGGAATTATTCATTACGGTGGAAACCTTGGGTGTTTTGAGAGGAGTGTTTGGGAGGATTAGAATTCTCCCAATGAAGAACGAAGAACGAAGAACTCCGGTGACGATCCTTCTTCGACTTCTTCCCCGGACACCTACCGATATGGAATGTCTTCCACGAGCTGCCACAGCTCGGGATTGGAAGCCTGCGGCAGATTCGACGAACGAAAAACTTCTTTGTCTACCTTCCGTGACTCCATCAACGAATGACGAACGACAAATAAAAGGTAGGGGGTTTATTACTTGATGATGTTATAACTTTTCTTATCTTCTTCATCGGGTAGAAAGGGTACGTTGCGGACATGTTAATGATCAACTGCTTATCTTGTTGAGCCAATTGATACCTCTCTAAACGCGGAGGGTGTGGGCCAACCTAACATGGCCCGGCATCCTCCTTCGTTTTGCCTTTTTGTGGCGTTCTTCAGCATGGTGACATGACAACGACGAGGTGACAAAGATGGAAATGAAAAAGGCCGCGCTACTCGCGGCCTCCGTGAATCGCGCCGCCCCCGCGGCATCCTGCACCGCCTCCAGCCGAGCCCGCACGCTGCCCATTTCCTGCCGGCCTACCCGTGCACTGCCCGCGAACCCCGCAACCTGCCCGCACGCTTCCCGCGCGCTGCTCGCACCCCACTGGCCTTTAGTATGCTACCCGTGCGCCCTGTGACCTGCCTGTGCACTCCCCGCATGCCGCGCCGGCCTGCCTGTGTGCTTCCCGCGCCCCGCACGAACTACCCTTGGCCTGCCTGCGCGCTGCCTGTGTGTCCTGCAGCCTGCCCGCGCGCCCCGTCAACCTTCCCTCACAATGCATGTGCCCCGCCGACCTAGCCGCGCCCTGTCCGGCGCCCGACGCCCTACCCCTGCGCTACCCGTGTGCCCCGTCAGCCTGCTCGCGTGCTGCCGGCACCCCGCCGGCCTAACCACACCCTTCCCAGAGACCTGCACGGCCTGCTCGCACCCTGCCCGGTGCCCAGTGTGTCCTTCCCACGCCCCGATTCCTGGCCGAACTG
This sequence comes from Viscum album, assembly GCA_963277665.1. Lineage (NCBI taxonomy): Eukaryota > Viridiplantae > Streptophyta > Magnoliopsida > Santalales > Viscaceae > Viscum > Viscum album. The sequence goes on along the minus strand of OY728122.1, from coordinate 807,966,968 downwards.
ACTGAGCCGCGCCGGCTGAGCCGCGCTGGCCACCCGAGAAGGCTCGCGGCGTCCTTTGCAGCGTCGCTGGCTGAACTGGCTTGACTTTCCTGGCCGAGCCGCCCAAGCTGCGCCCCACGTGGTGCTGGCCGAACCGGCCCTGACCTCCAGGATGAGCCGCCTATGTGGAAACCTTCGGGCCAAACCACCCCTGCAGTCTATTGGGATGGGCCCAACGGACTGGGCCGAACCTAGCAGGCTGATCGAGTCGACCTAGACCGGGTCAACCTAGATCGGGTCGGCCCAGTCTGGGTTGGGCCTAGTCGGTCCAACCAGGTCTGACCGGGCCCAAGCCCATTACAAACCCTATTACTTCCTTTGGCTGTATCTTTGGCACCGAACGACCATTTGAAAAACCGTTAGTGGCACTGGTTTTCTTGGAGCATGATGGCCCCTTTGAGTATACCCCACTGGAGTTTGGGGTAATATTGAGATATAGTCAGGTTGGATCATACACGAATCCAACCGATCCCTCGGGACTAAAATGATTATAACTCACAGATCGGGCATCCGATTGACGCGCCATCAGTTGCGTTGAGACCTCTATGAGGAGGCATACCTTTTTGATACTTATACATGGTACTTCGTGAGAGTTGGAGTATCGAACTGTAGTTCGTGGAGTGGATCCTCCTGGAGACGAGAGAGCATAGTGCAGAGACCTAGTAGCTGGCTGAGACCTGACGACTGCTGACCAATTCGACTCAGAGTGATTCGACTAGCCCAGTGGGGAGCGCCTTGGTGTCGTGACAGACCCACAGTGGGGAGCTCCTCTGTGTGAGTGCGGCAGAACCACAATACTCCACACATGGAGTACCTCAGTAGGCTAAGAGGGCGAGCACCTCTGTGTGACACAACAGACCCACGATGGGGAGTGCCTTTGTGTGATGTGGCAGACCCATGGTACTCGATATGAGTACATTAGCAGTCCAAGGATAGTGGGAAGAACCTCCGTGTGACGCGGCAAGCCCACTGTACTCGATATAGGAGGAGTACTCTATCAGCTGAGGTTCCGATAGTGTGACTGGGGTTGTTACTTGATAGTACTCCTAGAATAAAATCTTGGTTTGAGATGAGTGAGTAACTTTGTGTTTTCATCATGATTGAGATGGATTACTTGATAACTTAGGTATATGTATGGGAATATAAATAAGTAAGGTTATCTATTGATTTCATAATTTGTGCTATATCCTTGTTGGATTTGAGAGACTTTGCAGGTCTCGGGATCCCTATTGAGTATCGTTATACTCACCCCTACACGGGCTTTTCCCGCACCTTGTTGTGTTGGTTGTAGATGGCAGACAACACTGACCGAGGTTGAGTGTACGAGGACTGGATGGTACCTAGAGGTGGACCACTTAGAGTGACGGTACATGGAGGAGACAGACAGACGTGGAGTGCTTTGGAGGCTATCTATACCTACCCTTCAGGTAGGATTTGCCAGAGGACGATCTAGCAGCTGTTACACCTTTCTTATGTTGTATTTTAGTTTCCTTGTACTTTACAGTTGGGCTTGCATTTCCGGACCCTTTACTTTTCAACACTCCTTTGTATACAGTTTTTCTTATTGTTTTACTTCTTGCTCGTACTCTATTGTGTGTGTTTACACTTTATAAAGGCAATTCCTTCCCAGTTTTAGGGATTTTTGCCTTTGGTTCTAGTCGGCAACCCCAGGCCTATGGAAGATGGGCATGGGGTAGTCACGGCACGAGCCCCAGGGGACGATTTGTGACACCAACCATGGACTGAAGTAGGTAGACTCACCAGATTTCATTTAGCAACCTGAGTAGGAGGTTATTTGATTATTTAGTACTGTTTTAATTTCTCTATACCAACACATTGTTCAAATTTATATTTCACTATATGGATTGGTCTAGAAACCATGGGTGACGGTCTACTAAGATCTGTATTTAACACCCTTCTTGGGCTTCCGTTGCACTAGGGTACCTGATTAGACTTTGTTGTTCTTAAAACTGTGAACCTTGGTTGATTTCTTGTTGTTTTATGCTTGTACCTGAGAGTTAAGAGAAAAGGACCGATATAGATCTTGGGATGCTCATGGAGATCACCCTTGGGAATTTTTTCCATTTCTTTATTTTTTGTTATGTATTGATAATTTCTTAGTTTATATATCATCACTATAACATGCATGCATGCATTGTATAAATGTGCATCTAAAACTTTTATATTCAATTGTTATATTTTTATTCCACTTATTTATTCATTTTTTATGCTGTTTATTGTTAATTATTCTATTATACCACTTTTCTACTCTGATATGAGGGTATAGTCTCCCAATATCACCTCCTGAGACCCTTGATACAAGTCGGTAGCCTCTAGCGTACAAGGAGACACACTTGAGGCCATGTGAACCATCGGTCCAACTACTGTCTTAGTGGTCAGCCATGTTGAGACATTACAAAGTGGTATCAGATTTAAATGTTTCCTTTGTATAATTATTTTGGGTTGGTATACAAGGGTCTAGGAATGTGTTGATGCTTGGTTAATAGTTGTTCTTGGGACTGATCACCCCATGTACAAGAAATGACCAAGTGGCCAGGATAGGGAATTGATGTTTGGGATATTTGGTTATATAATTGAATTTGATTTCACATAGATTTATGGGTTTATTTTTCTACTTCTTATTGATTTATGATGTTTATGGTATTTTCCCATTGGTCTGATATGGAAAGAGAGAAGCATTACATGCATCATTATAGGCACATACAGATTAAAATGGAATTCATATACCATGACATATAGTTGTATTTGTAGCATGATTGTTATATAATATTCTATGTCTTGTATTCTTTATAATTATTTTTTGTATAACATTATTTAGTGTTTATATGCCATGCTACTTGATTTATTAGCCTGATTTGTTGATATAACATGATTCTATGTTATAACATGATTTCCATGTTACTGCTTATGATGACTTTCTAGTTATGTTTTAATATGAAATTAGTTACATTGGATAAATTTATTGGTTATGATTATGATGGGATACCATTTTCATTTTTAAGGAGTATGGGCACCTTATATCTAGGAAAAGGTAAGCTATGTATCCAGACCATTGTAAAAGGTTTCTAGAATTTAATAGTTAAAGTAAGTTTATTTTGATTGATGGAAGAGAAATGAAAAATTGTAAAGTGTATGGATGTTTTATGGATTTGTATATATCCACCCATATTACTAGAATTTTTCATATGATCATGTTAAATTTTTAAATGAAATTGGTTGTGATTAATGATAGATAATTTTCAATCTATGAAGTTTATGGGTGCTTCATAAATTGGGAAATAGAAAACCATATTAAATATAAAGGTTTTTTAATTTTAACCTAAATTGAATTGATTAATTTCATAAATGTACAACTATACCAAGTAGGTTGGTTGAGGTATTTTTTTTATAAGGTGTCCTGTTTGGGTGTTTTCAAAGTTTGGTAATTGAGAAACTGATATTGGGTAGCTTCATAGAGAAACCAGGTTGGATCAATGGGACCTTCATTGGTTACCTTATCTGTTAAAAAGGAATTTATCATGATTAATTTCCTAAAAAAGATGGTATGTTAATAAATTCTTAATTTTTTTAAAAGAAGTTTTATGAAACTTGCCTATTTTCCCTTGGGGTGTTAGCTAAATCAAGTACCTTGTGTTTTTGTTTTACAAAATGGTACTTGATGTTTTGATTAAATCTTATAAAGTGTTGAAAATGTTAAATGTGATTAAATGAAAATGGATTTAAAATTGAACCTATAGTGGTGTCCTCTCTTTAAAAACCTCATGTAATGGTAGTTGAATTTACTCCTTGAGTTTCCTTGGAATAGAAGTGTGGAAATTTTCTATAGGCATTATTTTTTTATAAATGTCTTAGATGATTGAAATTTGATCCTAGTTACTTCTGTTTTCATAAATTAGTGATATGGTTGATTTTTTTTTCTTTTTAATGGGATAGTTGTGGGAGTTAGAACCCTTAAATCATCAGTGCCTTGCTAAATGCTATGAGTTTTATGGATTTTGATGCTGTTCGAGTGCCCATGTACCTTGAAAGACACTTACCTTTTATATGAAACCATTTTTTAGATGGGTGGTCATGGTTTCTTGACCCTCTTTACAGGCATGATCATCGCGTAATTATAATTTTCAGTAGGTTAGACATGCCTAGAGCATGTTTGGCTACTACATAGGTCATTAGACCCATTTTTTATTCCTTATAAATGGTCAGCTTGATACATCATCATCAAGATTAATGGTTGTATGATGCAATATGAATTTAGGATAAATCTCTTGTATGAGTTGTCTGATATGTGATTGTATAGGGAGTAAAACCAATGTATAATATTCAATATGGATTGTATCGATTTTGAATCCTTGGGGTAGAATGCGTTCACGTACGCGGTGCTTGATGAGTTCCAAAATGTGGTAACGAACTGGTTGAGTTCAATAAAATTGACGAACCATGTGCTTTTCAGTATGGTCTTGGTTCATCTCCATATGAGAGTGACATGGGTGCTAAGTAATCAAAATTAATCCCAATGTTTGAGATGAAATTTCAAGAAACTTGGGTGTCTTAAAAACTGGTCATTTTGGTTTTGGTTTTGGTTTGGTTTGGCCTTATTTCTATTCTTTGATGTTGTGACCGTGTCTCATAGGAATGTCACACATTCTTTGAATGTGTTTTTGATCTATCACTCTTGTGAGTGTATATATTATATTCTTTATCATTGACTAAAACAATCCTGTAGTGGGGAGCGTCATTTTGATTTTGATAAATATTTCCTTACAAGTAGAAGGAACAAAACCAAAGAGGACCATTGAGAAATGGTTTTTTTTCCTCGAATTCCTTTGAGGATTGTAGGTATAAATCCTGGCAGTGATTTCCTGGAAACATGAATTTGATGTGGTTGGTGGTTTACAAAACCCTTGAGAATCATTTTTGGTCTAAGGTAGGCTTCAATGGGTAATCTTGAATGCTCACGTGACACCTTAAGTGGTGAAGGCTTTTGATCGGTTAATAATGACGTGTCTGTAATAGAATCTAAGTTTCTTTCAATACAAGTAGACTAGTGGTGGTTCGACCTTTCCTATTTCTAGTAACTGAGTATGATTGAATGGAAACTATTCAATCTGTTTAGTGTATTCTACCAAGTGATGATCATTTCCCCTATCTTGATGTCGTCCTAGATTCACTAATAGAGCACCGGTCTTACGCCGCAATTATGTTTTAAATCTGTTGGGTTGTTTGGGTGATCCTTTTTGGTTTTGAATGCTAGAAACATGGTTCTTATTAAGGATTAGTTAGTCCAGAATGAAACTTGGGTTCCTATGTAGGAATGAATTAAACAAACTTTTGGATGCTAGCCGTCTAAGACGAACATTTCGAAAATGGATAGTCAGAGGTGGTTTGACTTTTTTCCCTTGTTTCTTTTTGCGACATTCAATGAATGACCATATTTTCATGTCATCAAGTGGAGACAAGTACATTTTGTATCGGTTGGGTATTTTTATGAAAGGATGGAATGTCTTGTGATTTGAGGTCAATGGTAAATCTACCTTTGATATTTTCAAAATCACACCAAGAGCATCATCAAAATGCTTAAGGGCATGATTTAAATGGAAATTCTAACAGTGGGGATTCCATGACTTATAATTATCCCTATTAAACATTACAACCTATATTAGGAAGTACCTTTGGAAATAATTTTAATGAAATAATGGTGTGATCATGTATATAGCTAAAAAGGCTTGGGTAAGTGCTGTCTCAGTGTTTTGGTTGGGAAAAAAGCATTGGATCGTGCTTTAACGACTTAAGTGTCATGTGTTTAAATAGATTCTTGAAGGTTCTTTGGGTGTTTGGAAACAAAAAGTGACCATTTCATTGGGTATTCACAACCCTTTTAGGTCAGTTGGGGTTTTCATAGTTCCTGAAGGCTTCTCAGGGATGAGAAGTTCTAAGGTAGGAAAGTTGTAACGATTCGTGTTTTGAATCAGATGAAAATGAAATGGTTTTAAAACTTTTCATTCACTGGGTGTGATGATTCTAAAACTAAACATTATAACTTTATTATAAGATTTGTAACCCTTAAAAGTGATGTTTTTGGACTCGGTTAAATGCCTAAAAAGTTTCCCAGGTGTCTCAAGGTGTTTAGGGAGCACCAGACCTAGAAAATACAATTTTGAAGGACCCACAGAGGGAGTATGGTTTATCTAAAATCATGCGGCCCACAAAAGGAAACTGTGCATCCTTATATAGGTGGAATGAGGTTGTGCATAAGGGATGCACATGGTTTTCCAAACCATGAACCTATCCCACACATGTAGTGGCATGGGTAGTAGTTGAAAACTATTCACCCCATGGTTGGCGCATGATTTCCAAACTTTGCGGCCAATCTGTGCGGGGTACCCTAGATGTCCAATAGAGTGCATATGGTTGGCGCATGATTTTATGAACCATGATGCACAAACCATGCATTGGGACCTATTTTTAGAAATTTAATTTTTTAATTTTCAATTAAAATAAAATAAAATTAAAACACTAATACCCTTTCTCCTCCCTCTCACTCGTGCGACACCCTCCATGGGCTCCTCTTTAGGCCGCACGATGAACCCCTCATGACTCCCTCCTAGCACATTAATATATCTAGATTTATTCATATTTTCTCTCTGAATCATCATGTTATGGATCTGGTTCCCTCAAATTTCTCTTTCCGATGGATTCACCTCTTCCCATCGCCCTATTTTCATTTGACCGAAACCCTAGGTAAAGGGATAATCTATTTTTTATAGTTCCTTCCTTGAATAGGATATGATAAGGGATTCTCTTATTGAACTTTTTTTTGTTTTCAGTGTTTGTCACTGAAGGAAATGTGTTTCAGGTCAATTCAGTTTTCAGCCACCGTACGAGGTAAGGGTTTACATCTACTTCTTGGTTTCACCCATTTTATTTTGGGTCCCTTAGTGATTCAGGGTCCTTAAAAATTGTTTATAGAGTAGTTGATGAATCCGGGAGGGATTTCACTCATATACATAGGTATGTATATGTATATATATCATCCTTGTATATATTCTCTCATATAAAGGGGAATATGTACATTGGATTAGGGGATACATATATATAAAGGGGAATATATCTAGATTTATTCATATTTTCTCTCTGAATCATCATATTATGGATCTGGTTCCCTCAAATTTCTCTTTCCGATGGATTCACCTCTTCTCATCACCCTATTTTCATTTTGACCGAAACCCTAGGTAAAGGGATAATCTATTTTTTATAGTTCCTTCCTTGAGTAGGATATGATAAGGGATTCTCTTGTTGAACTTTTTTTGTTTTTAGTGTTTGTCACTGAAGGAAATGTGTTTCGGGTCAATTCAGTTTTCAGCCACCGTACGAGGTAAGGGTTTACATCTACTGCTTGGTTTCACCCATTTTATTTTGGGTCCCTTAGTGATTCAGGGTCCTTAAAAATTGTTTATAGAGCGGTTGATGAATCCGGGAGGGATTTATCTCATATATATAGGTATGTATATGTATATATATCATCCTTGTATATATTCTCTCATATAAAGGGGAATATGTACATTGGATTAGGGGATACATATATATAAAGGTATGGGCATGTAAGTGTGGAGTAGCTTCGAGTGGCCTCCAATAAAGTGGTCAAGTGTCAAGTATTTAGCTTGGATAGGTATACTTCTTGAGGTAGGGTCCCAATCCTATCCCCTTTAATTTTTTGAATTAATTAATTAATTAATGTATCATTCCATCTTTAGTTTTTAATTAATGTTATATGATTTTCATATTCAATGTTTCTTAGATGTGAATTTAGTATGTTCATGAATGAAATGTTAAATATGATAACGGAATTGTTTTATGAATAATGAAATTATTTAACAGTAAAACCACTCTGATAGAGGTACACTCTCTAAAATCTAAAAATTGGTGGTTATACTTTTATGATTTCTTTCCTTATTAACTTGGTTTTACTTCTATGCCTTGATATTAAGGTTTGGTAAATATAATGTTGATACTAGGCCTTCATTGATGTTATAAAATGACTTTCCCCTTTTTCATTATAAATGTTCATGTTACCAATGCACCTTAGAAGTGAAAAGTTTGGATTATATTATAAATGATGTAGCCCTTATCTCATGTGTGTTTCAATGAACCCAAGACACCTCATGACTGTTTGGTCTGCTTAGACTTGGAATTACCCAAGTGGGTAATTGATTTGTTTCCATAACCCTTTTTGTGAACATTACCCTTGGGCTTGTAGGTTATGCTTCCATGTTATTAATGAGATAATGTTTTGGTTAAGGTAAATAGAATGTTTATAATGGATTATACAATATGGTATCAACCATTAAGGTAAATGAACAAGATCCCTTCCTTTGGCACTTGCACCTTAAATCAATTTTCCATGTTTAGGAAAATTGAGTGATATGGACTTGAGTAGGAAGGCTCACATCAAATGGAATGCCTTGATTAAATTGTTTAGTCAAAATGAATTTATTTCATTGTATTAAATGGTGTAAAAGAAATGGATACTTGAAATGGAATTGAATATGGATAATGAATTTCATGAGAGGTCCTTGCCTCATGTATTGAATTGAATGTGACCAAGACCATTATAACGTTTTAATTGAAATGATTAAGATTTGTCTGCTTAAGTATAAATGTGATCGTGCCTACTTATATGTGAATTAAATGAGATAATGAGATACATGATAGGTTAATGAATCATGAATTATATATCATAAACTACTACACAATATAAGAATATGTAGTCAAGGGACTGTGAGAGCCCATGGGAGGGAAGACTGTGTGAGATTCACATCTAGATATAGGGTATAGACCGTGATATCTCCCCTAGTGATGGATGCCTTTTGGTATGTCTCGATCATACCAGCAGCTAGAGCCAGAGGATAGACCATGAGGGATCCTCTAGTGATGGATGACAGTGGGTTATGTCCCGATTCTTCCATTACATGCATGCCAAGGGACCATGAGAGACCATTGGGATGGATGATTGTGTGAGATTCCCAACTGGAGTTGGGGGATAGAATATGATAGATCCCCTAGTGATGGATTATATTGGGTATATACTGGTCCTACCAGCAGCTTGAGCCATACGATAGACCATAAGAGCTCCCCTGGTGATGGATGATAGTGGGTACGTCCCGGTCCTGCCAGTACTTGCATACCAATAGGCTGTGAGAGCTCTATGAATTGGGTTAGGGGCTATACAATGATAGCTTCCCCTATAATTAGATATTAGTGGGTTAAATATCAATCCTTAACCAAATACACCTACATGTATATATATAAAATGTTACTATATAAATAAATAAATAAATATATATATATAATTTGACATGATCGGACATACCAGCCATGGGTTGAAATAGGTAGACCCACCAGGTGTCCTTTAAGAACCTGAGAGGGAGGTTATTTGATTATCAAGTACTATTTTACATTATATATAACTTCACACTATTCAAATTTATATTTCACTATCTGTATTGGGCTAGACACTATGGGTGTTGGCCTATTGAGATTTATATCTCACACTATTCTTGGGAGGACATTGCATTGGGGTGATTAGACTTTCTTGTTCATAGGATTACCAACCTTGTTTGATTTCTTTTTTTTCTGTGTTATTGTACCTAGGAGTTATGAGAAAAAGAATGACATGGATTTTCAGATGCTCATGGAGATCTCCCTTGGGGATTTTCTATCATTTCTTTATTTTTGTTTTATATTGATAATTGTTTAGCTTATTATCATCACTATGACACACAAACATGAATTTTATAAACTCAAATTGAAAAATTTTATATGCAATTGTTATATTGTTTTTCTATTACTTTTTTACTTATTTATATACTTTTCCACTGTTCACTATTATTTATTCTATTATACCGTTGTGCTACTCTGATATGATCATATAGTCTCCCCACTATCACCTCCTGAGACCTTTGCTGCTAGTCTGCAACCTTTGGAATAAGGGGAGAACCACTGGTCTAACTATAGACTTAGTGGTTAGCTAGTTCAGGAAAATACAAGGGGGTTACATGTTCATGAAAGTTCCCTATACGATGAGTTAAGTGAGGAAAAATACAAAAAGGAACCTTCCTTACCTTTAATATTTGTAAAAATTTGAGATATGGAAAAAACATCATATTTTCAGTTATACATATCCTTTAGAAATATAAATGGGTAATGTTTATCATAATAATTTATCATTAATTTTTATAGATGAATTAGTTACTTAAATTACTTAAGAAACACCAATGCAATGATTATTTAGTTAATAATTAACTAAAATAAATGATACTATAATATTAAAAGTGAAGTAATTCGATTTAATTACCATCTTAAATTGTTTTTTAGATGAATATATCATTTTAAAAATATTTGAAATTAATATATTTTAAATCTAATATTGTTTTGATATTTTTAAATTAAAATTAAATAAATAATGTCAAAATTGACATTAATGTTATTTTATAATAAATGATATTTTATTAAATAATTTAAAAATAATAAAAATCCTATATTCTTCTAAGTGATTTTTAAGTTTAAATAAATATTAAATATGGTGTATTAATAGACCAATTTATCATTTATAATTAACATATTGACCCATAGATTGTAAAAACATTGTTATTAGGGTCCAGGTTAAAGTTGTGTTTTTGTGTATTACATACACTTGTTTTAAAATTAATTTTAAAAAAACATGGGTTTTTTATTTTTTAAATAAGATATCATATTTATAATATAATGGGTATATATTTTCTAATAAATATCACTTTAATTTTTTTATTAATGGTTAAATTATGTAGGTTAGAAAACTAGATTCATTAATAAAAACCAAAATGATAATATTGGGGAATCTTAGAAGTTAAGGAAGTAAATTATTAAAATGAAATTATTTTTTTTATGGTGGAGGTTTGTATCAACCTTTATTCCCCTTTAATTCATTATTTTTACATTTTTAGGCACATTAGGTATGTTATACCTTCCAATAATTTATACCTTTTGGCATTTACAAGAGTGTCACTTCTCCTCCACTATAAAAAGGCCTCCTATCCTCCCAGTTCCTCACACCTCTCAATAAAATTTATGTCAAGTAATATCTATACAAATATCTCATAAAAATATCACACCTAAAACTAGATGCTTAACCTTGGGTAGAAATCCATCTAAGGAAGCCCTTTGTTTCAAACCAAAAGAAGTTACCCGAAGAAGAGGTAACATCTTTCCTCAAGATTTTTAGTTTCACTTCCATTCTCCACCCCCTAAAGCCTTATTATTAAATTATTATATAATAAAACAAATATAATAAATATAATTATATATTTTTAATGTTATTTTTTCAATATCCATTTAATCACACTTCCATATAATGGGTAATGAACTTACCATTTATGTGTATGGCGAACTACCACCTCACAAAATGACATCGTTCATTTTTCCTTTACCACTTATCATGGTTGGTAATTATGATGTAAATTTGGTTAATATATGATATGAATGATATTTATTATATATATATGATTTTTTAATTATTTTATAACACAAAACTTTATGCATTCCATTTTTTGTAAATTCGATAACATTGTTTTTGGAAGTGTGGACTACTGCCCCTGAAAGCGATGTGACTCATTCACACTATACATGAAACTTATAAAGTATGGTTTTAATTTAACATATGTAACATAAATTAAATATATATGATACTACTAACATAATTAACTTTCTGGAATCATAATATATCATTTTCCTTATTACCCTTTTCACACACTAAAAAGTTATAACGTCACTTATGGGTGTGTGGACTACTACCTCCCCGACACAATGTGATTAATTTTGCATAAAAATAATTCTATATATAAGTATATATGATTAAATAAAATTTAATTTATGATATATTTATTATTATATATAGTTATAGTTTTACTTACCTTCTTTCAATAATGATCACTGAAGAATGGGAATGTTGCTCATGCGTACATACGACCTACCGTCTCCATGATTGTAACATTGGTTCATTTTTCATAATCATCATTAATGATTAGTCTTAAAAGTATAAATGATATATAAATATGATAATTATATTATTATTATTCTTTATATTTTTATATAATTCCCCCTTTTAACATATTCAAACTACCAAAGTTGTTTTAACACATGAACCGAATTTGGTCAAAACACCTGATGTAAACTTAAGTAGTTGTTTAAAAATAGTAATAAGTGAAATAAAATTAATTATAAACATGAAAAAGGTTTTTATTAAAGTAAATACTTAACATAAGTTTATTATTCATTAATATAAAGACACATGTGACAAGTTGGACTCAAGGTAAGGTATTTCATCTCAATTTACATTTTATTGAGACTTATTTGTTGTTATGAACCAATTCATTTTTATATAATGTATATAATTCCCTTTGACATGTTATATCATAAATATACTTATCATAATGATATTATAAGTTCCATTTAATTTCATTACTTCATGGGGATTATGATTCAAATGTTTCAAAGTGGTAGGGGACACTTTGGAATGTTTATTGGTTATTTACCTCAAGAATTTTTTAATGAAATTACAATGGTATTTTTGTTCATAAATGTCAAAAAAACCTTGTTGTTACTTGTCCTACACTGAGTAATTATTGATAAATTCATATATTTTATTCAGTATTTACATTTTATGCCAAGTCACATTGTTTATTTATTAAATTGATTATTTCTATATGAGTAATGCTTTGGATTGGTATGAAACGGGTTGGGGACCATTTAAAGTAATCCACTTGATGCATCAATAGTATCATGGGATAAAATTAGGTTGGAAAAACCCTTTAAATTTGTAACCGATATGTTATAAACTATCTTGTGAAGGTTATTTATAGTAGAGATAAGGTTAGACAAACAAAATCAGTTTGTACCTAGAATGTTATAAACCATCTTGTGAAAGGACTTGATAAAAAAAGGTACCATTTACCTAGGAAACATGAAGTCCAATAATTAATCATTTACCTCATTTGGACTTAGTTTCTTTTTATCCATGAGATTTTGTGTCGACATATCTATGGATAGATTTCATTCTCAGTTTACTAATTAAATGGAATGTGTTTAAATTATTTACTTTTCCATATTGATTATTCTTGTTGATTCATTATTGATTATGATTTACTTACCCTTACTGAGAATTTGAGCTCAGCCTTATTATGTTTCCTTTCCCCAGGTTATGAAGAGGAATCCTTTGAATGAGTTTCAGGGATTCTATTTATTTCATTTTAATATGCATCATGTTTATATTTTATATTTCTCAATGTATTATGGGTATCATTTATGTAGTATGAATTTCAAAAACTACTAAACTAATGAGTCCTTTGGTATTGGATTCATTGTAATCATTCTAATGTAATAAAATAATGCACCATCTTTGGGATTCTGAGGTTGGGGTGCTATAATTTCTTTATTTTAATTTATTATGTTTAAATTATTATTGACGGCCTATGTATCATCACCTTCTTATTATATAAGGGCTCGTGTTCCCATAGTTTCTTTTATTTATAACCCCTTTATCTAATCCATTAGATCCCCTTACCTATGTGTGAGTAAAATATTATGTAAGTATGGAGACCCCAGGTGAGTGGAGGTGGTCGAAGTTAAGGAGATGAGGTGAAACCAATCAAGATGATTTATAGGGGAAATAAAGGAATTCTATACCAGGAACCATGTTATGGTTCAATGTGTGTTGCCCCCTTGGGTCAATTGTTATTTTATCATTCACTAGATAAACTATCCATTATAGAGTATTATGACCATGCCACTTATATTTTTGTTTTATCAGTTTCATGGATAATTATTTATGTTTTTGAATGTTATGTTATCTCCTAATAAATGAATTAACAAGAATGAAAGGTGGAATAAATTATAATTGGATTACACATATTTTTTTATCAGACATGGTTAATCACTTAAGTAAATTATACTTAATATTAACAAGACATGTAAAAGGGTAATATGGGCTTTACACATAAGGATAAAAATTCATCAACTAAAATATTAAGTCGGTATTGTATGACATTACTTAATTTATAAATGAACACACAGTTCAAAGTTCTAGATTAACCCAAGTTGGGATGCTTTAAATTATCATGGAAATTTTAGCTTAAAGTTATGGGTTAAATTAACTTAGTTCACATTAAGGGTTGACTTCCCAAGAATGTCTTGGTGAAACTAAGAGTAAAAGTTTGAGTAAATATTAAAACCTAATTTAAGGATTGGGGAGTCCACTAAATGGATTAAGGAACTACTAGTTAATGTATTTGTCAAGTTATGCCTACCTAAAACCCTTCAAATAGATTTTCAGAACCAAGTATGGATAGATCCTTTACAATTGAATATCTAAGAGGCACGATATTCTAAAACTGATGGTGAAGGCTATTTGGTTTCCTAAAATTGTGGGAGATTAATTGAATTTAATTAAATTTAAATTTATTAATCTGTTTTTGTAATAAAAATAAGTACTAATTATCTTCTCTTTATTTGTAGAAATTTCAAATTGAACAACTACAATAATATCACTGCGATCCATACATGAGAATAATAGTCTTATCAGTAGTGAAAATTTATAGGAATGGTATAGGAACTTTTACATTTTAATATTCCATGAACTGAAATTATATTTGCTGGATGGCACACTTCTTGAGTTCATTTCGAAAGAGGATAATGAGGAAGAAGTATCTATCTATTTTAAGAATGTATAAAATGATATGGATGTCCAATGTTTCATACTATCCTCTATTTCCAATGATATTATAAATAAATATGAGGATATAGATGTGCCTAGAATCATTTGTAACCTTAAGGATCTCTATTAGGATAAGGAGAGATCAGAGAGATATGAGATCTCCAGTTAAATGTTCATATGAAATATTGGAGAGTCAGTGCCATTGGGGGAACATGTAGTCAAGATGATTGGATACATTGAGTTCCTGGACATCTTGGGTTTCATGATCCTTGATGAGATATACACCGATATCATTCTATCATCATTAAATAAAATTATCTCTAGTTTTATTGTGAATTATAAATTGAGAAATAGAGATAAGACAAATTCAATAATTCTTACACTCATTATCCATGTTGATAAAGATATTGGGTGTGACAAACCCAATATCCTTTTGGTAAAATGAAGAGGAATAACAAGAAAAAAGGGGATGAAGACTCAATATAAGTGTAAGTCTTTGGAGTACCATCCTTAAAATAATAAGAATATCTAATGAAAAGAAAAGTAATATGATGAAGTATGTTTGGAATGTGGTAAGTAGGGCCATTAGAATATTAATTTCACCCAACCAAATAATAAATGGGAAGCGTCAGGTGAGTTCTTTATCAAGTGTAATCTTTCTATATCTAAAAGTTAGGTATGTGATACTATATGTGGTGATCATATTTTTATCCAAATAATGAACCAAGTTGATTTTATAAGGTTACAAGAGTCATGGTGGATAAACTAGCTTCCAATGGAGTGAGGGTGGTTTCTATAGCCATTGGATATTACCATCTCACATTTCTTAAAAGATAGATTTTGGTTTTAAATAATTTTTATTATGTGACTAGTGTTACAAAGAACATTATTTTTGCTATTTACTTAGATATGTATGGATTTATTTTTATCTTTGTAAATAATGGTTTCTAATTTTATAAATATATCAACTGTTATATCATGACATAGTTGAATAATAGTCTTTATGTATTAATTTCACAAACCAAATATTTCCCAAATGTCCCTATGGCCTTCTTTTTTATTGATTTTTGACAACCCCCCTTTCAAGGGATGAGGGGGAACCCTTATAAGGCCTGAGGGATTAGAAATTACATGACATGTAGGTCTTAGGAAATATACATACTATACTTGGAACTACCCCTCCCCAGATTCTTCATCATGATATAAGCTCTCCATCTTTTCATGGATTGTTTGGATAGGATTTCCATGCATGCATAAGCTAGTCCCGATGGCAATTCCATACCCTCTCCTTTTTCACAAATCCTCTTAGCTTATTCTCTAGTGAATGCACTTGCTCTGAATCCCCATCTGGATTCTGCTCCTTGTAGAGTATGTCTAGTCATTTTAAGAAAAATTTCAAGTGGCCCGAAGGCCTTGAGGTGGCCCAAAATACTTACTGGCCCAAAGGCCTTAGGTGAACCGAAGGCCTTAAAAGACCCAAGGCCCAAACCGATGGCCCAAAATCTCAAACAGATGAATAGTTCCGGCTACTACAGTACCGAATAGTGCCTGCTACAGTACCAAACATTTCTTGATGTTATAGTACTACTACAGTACCCCATAAATTATGTCTCCACCTGGTTTTGAACTTGGGTCTCCTGGATGTAATTGTTGAGTCCTCAACAACTAGGCTGAGGCTCTTGTGCTCATAAACCAAATATTGGAAATTGATAATTAAAACAATACATGCAACTCATATAACACATATATTTGGAATCACTATATTGGTTATGTAAACTAGTATCATTTGAAAAATCTCTACCAGGATGGTTATTTTGACTATTTTGAGATATAAAAACTTGAATGATATCATTATTATTTACAAGTAAATATGACCAAACTACCATTCGATGGTCAAGGTGAAAGGACAAAAAATATTCTAGAATTGATACACAACTATGTGTGGGGGCCTTTTAAAGTATAATCTAGAGGTGTATTATCTTACTTTATTACTTTTACGTACAACTTGAGAGGGAATGGTTATATCTACTTGATGAGTTATAAGTTTGAATCCTTTGAGAAGCTAAAAGAGTTCAAGAATGTGGTTGAGAATTATCTTGGAAATAATATAATGAAACTTTGATCGGATCAATGTGGTGAATAACCAAAAAATTATAAACTTTATATGGGATAATGGGATATTATCTCAACTCACTCAAACTTATACACCATAATGGGATGGTTTTAGTGAAATAGGGAACCATAAATTATTTGACATGGTAAGGTTTATGATGTGTCACACAAGACTTCTATTATCATTTTGGGGATATGAATTATAAAAAAAATTATACTTACTCATCTGAGTACCGACTAAATAGGAAAGAAGAATCACTTTTAAGTTATTGAGTGGGAAGAAACCTATTTTGTCATATGTTCATGCATGGGGTAGGGAGGTGTTCATTAATGATAGGTTAAGAAAAAACTAGCACCTCGAGGCATGAAGTGCATCTTTATAGTGTATCCTAAAGATAAAATGGGATACCATCTATACCATCATTTGGAAAATAAATTAACTATTGTAAGGCAAGCCATATTTCTTGAGAGAGAGAACAACCTCAAGGAGGATAATGGGATAAAGATTGACTTCAGTGAAGTTAATGTGCCAAATATATAAGAGTTGGTATAGTAACAAATTCCATAGGTCCCCATGTATTATCTTTTTCTTGAATAAAAAGTACTTTTTAATATTTCTAAATATGTGAGATAAGTAAAGATATATGGTTTTCTGGTCTCATATGATGGTAACTCATTATTGGTTGACAATGATGATCATATCTCCTACAATGAGGTAGTAGAGATCTCAAAAACTGTAAGATGGGAAGAAGCCATGAATTATTAGATATAATACATGTATCAAAACCAATTTTGGATTTTTATTGATCTTTTAGTTAATTTAAAACCTATTGGGTGTAAATGAGTATTCAATAGAAAGATATAATTGGAAGTTAAAGTAAATAATTATAAATAGTGACTAGTTGTTAATGGGTTTAGGATACATCATTGTATTGAATATGATGAAACCTTTTACCTATTTTATATGTTTAAATCCATCATAATTTTACTTTCCCTAGTAGATTACAATGACTATGAAATTTGGAAAATGGATTTAAAAACTAATTTTATTGATGGGAACCTTCAAGATGATGTGTATATGTCATAACCATAAGGGTTTATGACTCTATGAAATTACAAACAGTTATGAATGTTATAGAGATCCATTTATGGATTGATGAAAGCATACAGGTCATGGAATATTCTATTCAATGAATACATAAAGAAATTTGGTTTTATTAAGAACAAATGCGATCCATGTGTTTATATGCGGTTTAGTGATAGTATGGTTGTTTTGATAGTGGTTTATGTTTATGAAATATTAATAATTGAAAATAATATACCAAAATTACATGAGGTTAAGGCATGGTTGAGTAAGCAATTATCTATAAAGTACTTAGGAGAATAATACTACATTCTAGGGATCTAGATCATGCATGATAAATATAAGAGGTTTCTTGAACTAAGTCAAGGTACATATATTGAACAGATACTAAAGAGGTTCAGTATGGAACAATCAATGAAAGGATTGGTTATAATGTCATATTATATACATCATCTGAAGAAAATGTATCCTCATACACAAGAGGAAAGAGAGACAATGATTACGAACCCATATTCTTTTGTGATATGATCTATCATGTATGCGATGTTATGTACAAGTCTTTATGTTTCCTATAATTTGATCATGGTAGGAATATATCAATGAGATCTAGGTGAACAACATTAGACTATTGTAAAGGATATCTTTAGGTATCTAAGGAAAAATAATGAAATTTTCTTGGTGTATGAAGATGATGAAGTGATAGTCATTGGGGTTTATACAAATTATAGCTTTTAGATAGATTATAATGATCTAAATTTGAAGAATAGATATATCTCTTGTCTTAACAGAGGAGCAATGAGTTGGAAGAGTTCAAAGTAGCAAGTTTTTATTGATTTTATAGTGGATTCTGAATATATTATGGATTACTATGCATCCATTCAAGTAGTATAGATTTAGAAATTTTCCAACATCTTGATGTGGTACCTAGTAGTAAAGACCTTATCACAATTTAATATCATAATAATATAGTGGTGACTCTCTCTAATGATCCATGGTCACAACAAATTATGAAGAACATAGTTCATAATTTTCATCTCTTGAGGTATTTTTCTCAATGTGGTGAAGTTGGGGTGAGTAGAGTATCCAAAAAGGAAAATGCGGTGTAACCCTTGATGAAGGATTTATCTCAGTAGAGGCATGAGTATTATGTGGGATATAATGTTTTGAAAGAGGTTGTTAGTTGGATATAGTAAAAGTGGGAATCTGTTATAGTTGGTGACCTATAACCAATTGGTTTAGTACTTGATTACATGTTTTTTTCATTATAAATGAAGTTTTCTTATAACATTATTATTTTTCATCTATATTATGTTTGTATTTAATAATTTCCTAATAATATATGTCGCTCTGAATGGTCAATGTATTTCCCCACTATGATAAAAACCTAGAGGTTCCCAATAGTATTCTTGAATATATGTTTTATGGATAGATGATATTGTCTTATAGGATATATAAAATACATGATATTAGGGGTATGAGGTTCATAATAAATTGAGACACCTTCTCATGCTGTTCACCCTTGGTAATATCCAATATTGGAAGTTATGAGAAAAGTCCCATTAATAAGAAATCTACATTTCCATGTGTCATTGGATGTTACTATCTATGAAGGTTTATATTGATCCATATAATTTAATATTATAATCAATGGATATAATGAATCATGTATTTTTATGTGTTGATAATAATTGTGATGGAATATACTTGTGTAGAATTATAATACATTGGGTGCGTCATGAGTGATATTGTATTAATGGATAATGCGGGAAGGATTTATCACTTTTATATCTTGAATTTTTTTTATATCTCATGATCTTTTATGGGAATGAAACTACTTGAATAAATCTATATCCATGGTATTCAATGGGTGATTACACTTCTATAAAGTCAAGGAAAGAGAGATTGAGCATATAGGTTGATGGAACATGAATTAAACCTGCTAGATTTGAGATATTGTGATAAAAATATTATATTACAAAGTAAAAATTTGTAGGAAGTTAGAAATTATTGCAATATTATCTTATATATATATATATTCCTTATCATTTTTTATATGATAACCTTGTACATTAGGTGTTATGTCTAATTCCACTGAGAAAGATTCCTAGAGGGTCACACACTAAGAGTCTCCGCAATATTAGTTAAATTATAGTATCGAATTTAATAAGTCAGAATAAATAATATTTATTTAGTTTTTGTTTGGTCTCTATAATTTAATCACACATCATGTAAAAGAATAAGTTTTTTTAAATAAAAATACTAAAAAATGTTTCAATTTTGAAAAATATAAAATTTATTACATTTATTTATGAATAATGAAGTGATATTTATTTATTAAATATTTATTCATTATTCAAGGATCGATAAATGTTGACAAGGGAAAATGAACCAAGTTTAATGGTGTAATTTGATATGATATAAAAAGTATTTATTTATATTCTTTATACATTTCACATTTCAATTGTTTAATAATAATTTTTATACTATTATTATTGGATATGGGGTCAACTAAGAATTATGGAATTGGGAAAGGAATTGTGTTCAATTTTCCAACCATAAACCTATAATAATAAATATATAATTATATATCTTTTTTAAAACAAAATTAGTGTAAATAATGGATAGATTGAGACAATATCAATACTTAGAGAGAGATCAAGAGATCTAGAGTGCTCTCCTAGCCTCCTCTCTTTATCTAATGAGAGATCATCAAGAGGTATTCCTCTATTAAGAATAATGTTTCTATGATCATCCATAAAAAATGAAAGTGAACAGGATCAAATGTGATAGCACCTGAATATTCTACAATGATATTCAATTATTTTGGTGTGCATGGGGATCACCTCTATAGGGATTCTGAACTTGGATCTTGTAGCGCATGGGTAGTGTGAAGAGATATATTTCACAGCATCATCAATGAAAGTGGAATTATGGGTTCAGGTAATTCCATTTATTCTCATAAATAAATTATAAATTACATGTGGGATCCTTATCATCTTGTTATTTCATTTTAATATAGTCAAGTAATCTATTTTTTTCATTATACATGATGTTTTTATCATGTGAATAAATTAATGTATTTGATTTATGACTAAAAGTTTAGTCGGTCATCCATTCAAAGGAAAAATTCTATTGCACCTCGAACCTATAGTTTTGAGGTATAATCCGAGGTCATTATGCCATATCCCTCTAAGATACACTATGGAGAGGGTTTAAAGAAGGTATTGTGGATTAGTATATGGTTCTATTACATAGAGGATCCAAGGGTTGGGACCCCCAGACCTACCTCTTTGGGGAACCCCACGACGTAGCACTAGGGCTATACTATGGAGACATAGGGGTCGCAAAACACCAAGACCTTCCCCATGGAGGTGATCCCTGGTGCATCACCTCAGTTATACCATGGGGGATTCTAGTGAGGCAACTCCACACTATAATACAAAGGTTGTACCTGGATTTTTTAAATGTGTGTGGGAAAATGGAATAAAATTTCAAAACTACCTCTCCCTTCTATTTTACCCCTAATGGAAGATCACCCCTCCTTTTCTCCCCTAGATGCACAATACATGACTGAAAGGCCCCAGGATACATCCCATATCATATCTCCCTCTATTTTTTGGAGATTATTCTTATGATTTCAGATGGAATTTGTCTAAGTAAGGGTTTCTTCCTGTCCTCTTTCTCCTTCTCCTTCTTCTCCTTGGATTTTCTTTCCCCCTTTACTGTGTTCGATTTCAATGAAAACCTATGTGGGGTTTTAAGATTTAAAATTATATATCTCTTTTTAATGGGGTGTAATATCTTCTATTAGGACATTCCACTCTATATTCTTGAAGGCTTTACATCGTGTACACTTTCCACAGTTAGGTGTTTCTATGCTCTGGATTTTATCTAATATACTGTATATACTTGGGTGTTTCAAATTATTTTATATAAAATATAAATGTAATTTGGGCCCAATTTTATTTAAATATATATGTTAATCATAGTTTTTAAGAAATTGAAGTTTATTTTTAAATATATTTTTAGGGACTTTTCCATATTTTCACTCTAAACTTAGAGAATAACTTCTTCTTTTGTCTGATAAAATATCCATGGTGATTTTAAAAGAGAAATTGAGTGTTGTAAAATTATTTTAGGTTTCTTGAGAGATTTTATTAAGTTTCATTGTTCTATAGTTATATTATTCAATTGTGATTGATATTACAAATTATTCTTGTGATTTTTGGTTATTATAGTCAAATATATAGGTGTATATGTACAAACATATATACATATTGACATAATAATATGTGAATATATATAGGGATATTTTTGTATATATATATTTTTATGTAATTGTGTATGTGCAAAATGTTTAAAGAGAATTTTGGAAATTTAAACATGATTTTTGATTTTTTTTTAAAATTGTTTTCAAAGAGGTGTTTTTAAAGGTTATTAGTTTTCATTTAAAAATGGGTTTATGTTACCAAATGTTTTTGAAATGTCCACAAGAAACATATATTTTTTTTCTAATGAGTTTTAAAAGGGGATTTTGAAAGGAGTCATAGTTTCAAAGTGTGTTCTTAATTGTGGGTTGTTATTGATGCTAAATGGGATGATTTTGTGTTTTTGTTTTTGGATGGAATATGGGAGACCATGGGTAGGTGGGTAACTAGATGGGTGATACTCTAGCTTAGTGTGTGTATTAGCTAGGAGTCATTTTCGATAAGGCCCTAAGAACTCCTATTATTAGTTTATTTTTTTTAGTTCAAATAGTTAATTAATGTTCTGTGAAAGATTCAGTTACCTTTTGAACCTAAAGGTTAGTGATCTCCACATGTATCATGGATTTTAATTTTGGCTTTACACTTTTTTGGTTCCCACTCTCTCTTTTATGGATGGTGTTTAGATTTCTTATTATTACCCTTATTCATTTTTATTGCTTCTTCTGCTATTTTTTTTATTTCAACGTTGTTTTATTTATTTCTCCCATCATCACTTTATCTCATTATATTATTTTTCATTTTTTTACTATTTTTAAAGTAATAATAAAAGGGATTTAAATATGGGTCACATGTAGTGAATTTTTAAAGAAAATTATACAATGATTTCTAAAAATGGATTTCTAAATTTTTGTTTTTATTAAATAAGGATTTGGTTTAGGAAATTATTTTTATTTAATTTTTTTCATTTTATGGAAAGTAAATTTAATTTTTATAACTTTTTTATAATGGTGTTTGTTTTTCAAATGATCACTTTTAAAATCCATTTTCTAAATGTATTTCATTCTAGAATATTTGGTTTGTTTTGGAAAATAAAATCCTTGACACTATGGGGATTACCAACTAGGTTTTCAAGATAACACCCTAGTCACACAACTTTGTTTTTATATACTGATTGGATTTATAGGATTTATATTTGAATATCAACCTAAGATCAAAACATGGATAGATCATGACCATGGGTAATAGGAGATAGCTAATGAGGCATGTCAATATTTTATTTTAAATTTTTTATTTATTTCAACCAAATTGACCTTACCTAATTTTATCTATGATTATGAGCGGTGTACTTGATTATGGTTAAATAGAAGGGGATTTTTCTATGGTAGGTATTGGATGGTTAGTT
Organism: Viscum album; assembly: GCA_963277665.1. Lineage (NCBI taxonomy): Eukaryota > Viridiplantae > Streptophyta > Magnoliopsida > Santalales > Viscaceae > Viscum > Viscum album. The sequence continues at coordinate 807,943,359 of OY728122.1, read as the reverse complement.
GATGGATTTATTTTTGAATCTGCTATATCTGTTGGTTATTTAAATTTTATATCTTGTTTATTATCCTTATTTTTTTTATTGTGGACCTTCAACTTATGTACAGGTCATCCAATATTTTCAATTGAATAATCCATTGTGTTTTAACTCTAAGTTAAGGTAAAAATAATTCCCAATGATGTTTTATGACTCCTTGGCACTTATCACTATCCAATGGGGATCACGAATTCCCCTCAAGTTAGTGGTGAGCTGGTTCAAGTTCCAATTCAGGTGGAAGCCCAAGATGATTCATTATAAATGGTATTTTAGGTTAGGTTTCTTAAATGGATATATGTTTTTAAATTACATTTATATTTGGGATTTCTAGTTGATAGTGGTAGGATTGTTGGGACTTGAGATTTAGGAGTTGGAAGTGTGCCTTGAGATTGTACTCATTTTGAACCTCATGTCTCCATGGGAATATGGGTTTTGATTATTGGTTTATGGTTTTGGTATTTTTAGTTACATTTTAATTGTGTTTGTAATTTTAGTTATTTTTTATGAGATTATTTATGGATATATTATGTTTGGGGATGAAACAAGATTTGAGCTAGTATTACATAGTAAGCTCACATGGATTGATAACACATGTGGAGTCCATGTAAATGATTCTATGTTACTCTCAATGATAATTTTGTGATTAAAACATGGTACACCAATCCATGTGTCCAATTTATGAATGGTCACTAGTCTCATGTGTCTTGAATTTATGTCATGCGATGTCAATTAACTGATTTTCATTGATGTGTAAAAAAGAGCCTTTTTGGAAATTTAAAATTGTTTTTAAGTGAAGTTTAAATATTTTAAAAAAGAAATTTGTATTTTAAAATGGTTTTTAAAATAAATTTTTCTTTAAAATGGTGAAAGTTATTTTTAATTTAATAAATGGGTTTTTTATTGATGAACATCTCATAGAGGGATTATATTATCCTTTTTTTGGGAAAATTTTGTTTTGAAATAAAGAAGTTGGTTATGAAACCATTAAATCTATTTTTTAAATAAATAAATAGAAAATAAAATTAATTTTTAGGGATTAATAAATATTTTCAATGTAGAAAGTGTGGGGATTAAAAGGGTTTTTATATGGGTCTTTAAAATTTCCAAATTTGAATCTAGGGTTTTAAAATGGTTTAAAGGGAGACATTTGAGTTTTTTGAATGTTGTGATTCTATTAGGTGGTTTTATTGGTTGATTTATTTGAAATGATTATTTTAAATTGAGATAAGATTTTTTATGAGTGAGATTATTGATTTTAATATGTGATTAATTAGATCTTGTGTTTTTTTTGTTATTAAGAGTATGACTCCTTAGAAATTCGTGAGTATTTTCAGGTTGGGATTGTGATCCTAGGAATGGGTTGATCCAATGGGGGGGGGTGAATTAATGGTTCAATTTTTATGAATTTCTATGATTATAATTTTACCTATGAAAACTATTAGAGTTATGATCCATTAATGTAAAAATAATCACACTCCTTGCATATATTAATGTAAGCAATAAAGTAAATAAAATATAATTTTAAAAGGGTTTTCACCAATGAGGGAACCTAATACTTTCTATGATCAAAATATATGAGTTTTATATTTTCCACAGTGATCATTAAATACTTATAATGTCATGGGAAGGGACCATACATTAATGATCAGTGAATTCCAAACATAACGATTCTTAACAAAATATTATACTAGTTCCCATAAATTTACAATGGTTAGCTTATATTTTAATCCACCCTAATAAAAAAATATATTCTAATCACAAGATAAAACTTATGGAACTTAATAATCATGAAGTTTTTTATTCTGGTAAAATCAATTCTGAAAGATCCCTTTTCAAATAATATAGTCCAGATGCTAAGTGATCTTAAATAATCAAACAAGCTCAATATAATTAGTGAAAATTGTATCCTAATTAACAAAAATTTCTTGAATAATGTTCCCCCATTTATATAACCATAATTTCAATGATAAATTTAAGGAATGAGTGGGCTCTAATTTTTAAAATTTCACTCACTTTAAGTATTAATTCAAAAAACTTAATTTTTTTGAAGACATTGGAGTTTGGAATTTATGAAATCATCCACAAAAATAAATGAAAACATCCTTAAAATTTTCTAAATATATCATATAAAATCATGAAAATTACTTCATGAAAAACACACTTTTAATTCCAAAATTAACATCATGAAAATCAGTGTTTCTTAAAATATTTACATGTACTTATTGTGAACAAAATTCCAAGGAAGGTACTTCTGGTGTATGTACTTAGGATGAAGGTATCTATGTATCTTAAATTTCTATTGGTATTTTTCTAAAGTGATGTTCTTACATTGATTTAATAATATAAAATCATCAAACTTATTTTCTAAAGATTCCTTTGGTACACTTACAACTCTATGGATTTATGATCATCCATTGAACTTATGAAAACCTCCAAACTCATATTTTCAGATTTAATAACTTTAAAACCCATCTCATTTTATCTAAATGGTGTTGATAATAGGTGAAACACCTTTAAAGAATAAGAGTAAATTCAATCTACCCCTTTGGTTTTATTAGAAACACTATTGTACCTATTTATCTCTCAGTGTTTTCATTATAAAAAACATTATTTTTTGTTTATAACATCATCATTTGAGTGAAGGGGGTATATCTAGAATCCCACAACTGGTGTTGTGTGTCACTGAAAAATGAAAAAACTTAGTATATCTTATTTAGAGGGGAATGAGAAATTTGTATCTAGAGTTTTTTTTGACAATGTGGGGGAATTGATGGGAGCGGGGACTCATTCTATGAGTTCGTTGAGGACTAGTTTCAGGGAACCTATTAGAATTGCATTGAAGTGAAGTCATGAATCATGATATTTACTATGGAATGTTGGGTTATATTGGAGTCTAAAAATAAAAAAAGGTAAGGAAACCTATGCACTCATAATTTCATGAAGGTTCTTGTGAAATCTTTGGTGGAAGAACTAGGGGATTTTTTTAAGTGGGGGATCCTCAAAATCATTATGGAAAGTTATTGAAAGGGTAGTCCTGAATTATGAGGGGAGAGAAAGGAACAACCTGATAGAATTGGTTAGATGGAAAACGCATGTGAGGGGGATAAAACTCAATTTTTATGGATCATTTTTGGTATGGGATATGACAATAGGTGGTATAGTACTAGATGAAAGAGGATTATTTTTTTGGTTTCATATTCTTTAATGAAACATGAAACTCTATAGGATCAGAATCAGGGGCCATGGTTAGCAGACTAACTTTTTGTAGATGTATCAAAATCAACAATACAAAGGTGTTACCATCTTCCAAAGTTTTAGTTGGGATTTTTCCGAGAAATTACAATTATCCTTTGGATTTGATTTATCTCATCAAGATATATAGGATGATTGTGGATTAGGGTATCATAGTCAGAAACACATGTAGGGAAAGAATTTTTTTTGCTGATTCTTTGGCTAGAAAGGGGGACCCTAGGGACTATACTATCTTATATTTTTTTAGTGGATCCCTCCTTAATAATTTTATGATATTTTTAGGGGTGATTCACATATAATTCATGATTTATGGCCTCCATGATATAATTTCTTTTTATATGGATAAATCCTCCCCACTTATTTAATAAAAATTTCATTTTTAGTTAGTCTCATATTTTTTAATTTTAATCATATCTTTTATGGACTTAGTGAATATTCCTAAAACTTTTCAAAGGAATAATGATGATTTGGTTGAAGGATTAGAACAAAATTTTATCTTGTTTTGAGATCATGGAATGAAGTTGGAGGATCAACCGAAGATTATGGAATGAATTCTAGGAGGCCACAATTGAAGGTGGACATATATAAGAAGCATTGGATTGCTGGTGTAGATCCACTAGCTAGACTATGGTTATGTATATAATTAAAAACCAATATGAAGTCCAAAATCCAACAAATGGATATATATTAATTAGTCAGTTGTGATGGAAAAATCTATGTAGCTTATAGTAAGCCTACATGCAAGTCAGTGGAATTGTCTGGCTGCTAGTAGCTTCAATCCATCAAGTCAAAAAATCTTTATTTTTATATACCCAAAAACTCTTAAACTTCTATTAATGATTCTTAATGAATTTGATGAATTAAAAAATATTCTTAGATATTTTGGATCCTATAAATAGATCTCATTAGTGTCTTGGAAGATGTACATCTACCTCTATAAAACCCAGTTAATGGTAATGCATAATTTTTGAATCCAATCATTGATCAATTTTTGGTACACCAATGGAAAATATCTATCCAATTATCTATAATCTCAATGTTCTTTCATGATCCAAATTTAATTATTCAACATTATCTTAGACTATCTTCTTCCATCATCTCTATATCTATTGCCTCAATTGTTTAAGTCCTTACAAGATAATAGGGAGAGGCTATGCAATGGGTTTTCCCTAATAAACCCTCTCTTTTTCTAATCTCCTTCTACAATAGGTACTCATTAATATAAATTTTATGGATCAGTTCCTTGGCACCTAAAAAGTTCAAGAGGGTTCTCACAATAATAATTATAAGGACCGAGTTTCTTCATCACCACAAATATTAAGGGATAAATAACACAAACCTCATAACTTTAGGGGAGGATGCATAGGGGATCACAACATGCTATTACCTAAAAACATTATCAAATTGTGTTTTCTTATTAATTTATTTTCAGCATCAATTTTTTATTTTACACTATTCATCAAACTATATGTGAATAATTTTATAAATTTGATACGACCTTTTACATCATTAAAACTCAATCAATTAGTATTAAAATTTAATTTCTAATACATATTGAAATTATCACTTTATCATTTCAATATATTTAGTTTTTAATTTACCTTTTTCATTTTATTTAATTTTTAAAAAAAGAAATTCACCCCCCTCTTTCTATCTTACACCAACCAAAATTGGTATCAAAGAGTTCTTTTTAAAATCATGATTTGATCCTATTTTCAAAATCATGTTTATATCTTGTTTTTATTTTTTTATTTTAATTTATTTTAAAGTTCAAAACTTTATGATGGTTTATAACTATTATTAAAATGATTCTATTTTTATGGAATATATTATTCCTATTGGAAAAATTGCATGTCAATTTTTTTAGTAGCATAAATCATCCTATCTGGAAAGTGATTAGGAATTAATATACTCCTACTAAAGAACCAAAATATAAGTGGAGAGACTAATATATTAAATACTTTTATATTAATGGAAATTCCATGAACTCTATACACTGTGGTGTTGACTGAAATTAATTTAATCATGTTTCAACATGTAAAACTTCCCATGAAATATGCAAATTTCAATAAGTCACTAATGAAGGAACCAAAAAGTTAAATATACTGGATTATAAATTTATAATAAAGATTTTTAAAACTTTTTATATACATCAAAATTAATCCTTTACTAGTATGTTTACATGGTTTACATACATATAGAATGGTAAAAAGTCTCTTGGTGATGATTTTTTCTAGATAAATATTAGTAAAAATGATACTTTGGGTCTTAAAAAATAATTTTTCACCCAAGGTCACTGATATACAAGAAGAAAATGACATTAGGAAAATGGAATTTGAAGAAATTATTAGATATATAATGATGTATTAAATAAATATGAAGTGATAAGATGAGATGTAGGCCAATGAAACCGATGATGTAAAAAAACAATCACCTTTAAAGCTACCCATAATGACTTATCCAGAGGCGAAGTTAACGAAATTGGTCAAATCTCTAATAAAATGAAAAATTTATTCATGAAAAATAAAACTTCCAACCAAATTAATAAAGTGAACCAAAATATTGAATTAGAAGTGTCATGAAACAAATAAAAGAAAAAGGGTTACATAAAGCCAGATTGACCAGTCTACAAAAAAAAGATTAATAAAATGGGACATGGTTAGACAAATGTAATGGCCCAGACCCTCATGGTCCATTTATTTGTCAATTATAGTTCTTGAGGTTACCTAGACACCATGAATGAGTCAGGGGGGAATTAGTGTTGGTGGCAAGACGTCATCGAGGGGTTGCCTATCCGTGACACTGATCGGTGCTACACCTGAACGGTGCCATTGTGGAGTTTCGGGGTTTCTTTCCCCAGTTTTACCATAACACCTCTTTTAAGTATTCTTACCTCTTTTAATGTGGTTTAAGGCTATTTAATCCCATAAATGGTATCTTAAATCCTCTAATGGTGGAGAGACCCTATGTCACACCTTTTCTGTATTTCCAACTTTGCCCCTCTTACATGTTTTCTCCATTTAAAGGATATCCATTAACTCGTCGCCATTATCTCCACCATCTCTAAGGATAATTATTAAATCCGAATAAATAATAACCTTTGAAAGCACACATATGTGTGGTTAAACCATGATCTAATTTTTAATAACTTTGAGATTTCACATCCTATAACTCTAGGATCAGGCCTTTTATCACCTAAGATCCTTTTCTTCCTTGGTCTATTTATTTTCCTTGGTGCATTCATAGGCCTTATCGAGGAGACAAATGGCATGCCCATGCTAGATCATTTCCTTCTCACTCTTGGATTCCTTGGAGTTCTTCTTCTTCAAGTCTAGCATCTCAAGTTCTTGGTTCCAGGATAAAACATCGATCATTGATAATACATGTAGGGTTTTCCTTCGTCTCACTTTACTGTGTATCATGCGGGGTGGGTATGATAATGTTTCCTTAGGGTGTACATGAAATTAAACCATAACGAAGATAATAAATGGATTTTTAAAGAATGAAGGGGTGTGTTTGATGATGTTGTTTTTTTACTCTTTTTTATTCTTTTATATGTTGTGAATTGTATGGGCTTATACCCACTGAAAATCATGGTCGTTAGTAGTCCTTCCTTGTGCACTAATTAACCACTTTTTTCTTGATAATCTTGTGATTTAATGGATGTAACATGGAAAATGGTTAATCACATAAACTTCGTTAATTAAATGGATTCACAATGAATAATAATCCTTGTGTGATGATGAATAGTGTGGGAAAATCTAGAAAGTTCCTTACTCTGTTTTGGTAATGTGTGTGGTTGCTGTGGTTGATTCTCATGTGGTGATGTGGATGGGGATGGAATCTTCTATTGTTTGGTTGTTTGATTGTGGATCTGTTTCTGTATGTTGGGGCTTGTCTTGGTTTTAATACTTTGAGGGATCTCACATATCCCTTTTGTTGTCATGACTTTACAAGAGAACCAGGTGTGAATACTTAAATTTTTATTTGACTATTTTCTTCTTCAGTACAGAGTTGTTCGATTTATGGATATGTTTGTTAGTTTATTGATAGTGGATAATTATTTTCTAAAGAAATCACTTGAAATAATAATAAAAATGGGTGGTTCTCTAGTTGTGGCTGTTGTACATTTGTGCATGTATGAATAGAAATGACGGTGTTTGTGTATGGGTTGGTTTCAGAACCCTCAGACTGGGATGAGTTCTTGTTCAACTATATGTATAAATTTAGTTCTTGTGTTTCTTATTCCCACCCCACCCAAGTTGATCACTTCGTAATGAACACCCCCATTTCATGGGGGAGGGTCTTTTTCCTAAAATTCTTATGAGTGGCTGGTTATTAGCTTCTTTCTGCTCCCTCTCCTGGGTAGCCCAAGACTCTTCAGGTAGGTTGTGATGGACTGAGGTCCATTATAGCCCAATATTCTTTAGGTAGGGTACATTGTGGTGGTTATCCTAGGTGTGTATAGGTAGGTTTGTTTCCTATGTGTCTTTGGGATGAGTCCCAAGTGTCTTCAGGCGTGGAAGTGGTTATTCTGGACCAGGTGTCTATGAGCATGGTTATGTATGGCTATGGTGGCCGAGGTGTCTGTGGGCGTAGAGGTGGTTGTTCTGACCTAGGTGTCTGCGGAAGTGGTTACATATGGTTGTAGTTGCCTAGGTGTTTGTGGGCAGGATGCGTGGTTGTGGTGGCCCAAAAGGTTGTTGTTGGGGCAATAGTGGGACTGAAGTGAAAATGGTGGGGGATGTCTGACACGTCGGATTTCTTCATTAACCAGTGGGAAAGTGGTGTGGGGTACTAAAATATTTATGTGTTATTACTATTACTTTACTTGACTTTCATTATTTGGGGAGTGTGCCTTGATGAGGCTGGGTGGGTAGTTTCCCTTTCAAGGTGTTCTGGATACCTCTACCTTCTCATACTCCATTAGAATGCCTCCCCACTTATGCATGAAATATTTTGGTTTTCTCTACTGAGTATACCTATATACTCACCATACATATATAAAGAGATTTCATGTTTCTAGGAGTACTTTAGAACCATGCGAGACCATATTAGCTAGGACATTGGGACAATTGTTGTTGCTGTTTTCTTTTCTTTTGGTACTTTCCTTTGGAGTTTTTTTGTACTTTGTAGCACTTTATTTTGAACGTGCATGTGGAAAAAGGGGTTTGGATTTACTTTTAATTTCTGTATTTGCAGTTGTTTGAGATTTATCATCTTATCTCAAGATATTTTTCTATAAAAAGGTTAATGACTTCCATATTACATGTGATTCTATAAACTTGGTTCTATTATACACTCTAGGGCCTATTGAAGGCGGGACTCAGGGGTCATTATCTCTCATTCAAATTGAATAAGTAAGGGTTTAGCAAGTTTTTGTCCCTTCCCTCATCTTTGTGAAGGCGGGTCGTGATAGAATGATATCAAAGGTGATGATTGATGGATAGGTTGGAGTTTAGAGTTAGGCATAGTGAGTATTTCATTTGATGGTAAGGAAATATTATTAGGCAATTGTGGTGCATGAAATAGGCTAGGGAAGACTGACTAGGACATGGGATTTTAGGGCCCCCTGTGATCCGATGCAAGGAATCTAAGCCTACCAAATGACCAGGTGAGGCTACACTGATTGTAGGGTAGAGACCCTAGGAAAGTTATATGCATCATAATGACTTGTGTTATTGTGTGTTTTGGGTGTTTTGGGAATTTATAATGAATAAAAAGTTTAAGAAAAAATTAAAAGAAATCCTCAACACTACTTGGGCATAGGCATTCTTTGTTTACCTTACAACAATGGAACCTGGATGACAACCACATGTGGTGCAGGAGATCGATTCCAAAGAGGATAATTTGTATGATTAGAAAAGGGATGATCGAGAGGAGGAGGATGACTAGTGAAAAAAGACACTTCGTGACTTTAGTGGAAGTCCCTTGGGAAGTACGAGGGTAGTGTCTCATACATGGAGACAGAGGGCTGGCTTGAGGATATGGTGATTTCTTTCAACTTGACCCAGGATCTGATAGAGTAATGGGTTCCTATGGATTTAATCTAGATGTGGGGAGAGGCACATTAGTGGTGGAATCTCTATCTTGGGGAGAAGTGGGAGGCTAAGGTTTCGTGGATTGACTTCGAGAGGGAGTTTCGGGCAGAATTCCTCTCCTCCACAATAAAGGATGAGAAGAGGCATGAGTTACTCCCCTCTAGCAGGGGAGTATATCAGTGAGGGAATTGTGGATAAAGTTCAAGTATCTCCTTTATTTTTCTCCAGATCTCTTTCTGGATGAGGAGTCTCGAGTGAGACATTTAGAGGAGGCACTCTGACGTTCCCTACAGTATGCTGTTACTCCTTTCACTATACTGACATACATGGAGGTTCATAAGAAGTCTAAAGTAGTGTAAAGGATGCATGCAATGGGAGGTGTTCCATGATAGGGTATCTAGTTGAGCTCATCTAAGGAGAAGGCCATTAACATCAAGTCTCTGGCATTAGGACTATCCATGTTTCGACCGGAGGGGAGAAGGCATCAACAGTTCTAGTTTTGATCTCCCAATCCTCACCCTTTCCTTAAGGGCCTAGTACAAAAATTCTTTATTTTTGGTAGTCGTGTGCATCTTAAGAATTAGTTCTCGGAATGAGTGGAGTACAGTGGAGGTGGTAAGGTCTAGTTCCCACCTCAGCTGCTACAATTTTGGTCTATTCCTTTTTAGTATATGAAGCAGGGACAATGATCTCCCACTCCACCAAGAGAAGACGGTGCCAGAGGAGGCCAACCTCAAGGAAGTCCTTAGGGACCTTGACCAGGGCATGGTATGGGAGGCGGTCGATAGCTGAGCGTCAGAGGAGTTTGGCGTGGGCAGTTACATGCTATGGAAGTAGCAATTCTAGCAAGGATAGAGTTCGTTCGAGGTATGATCAGCTTGTTTAGTACTCTTGATTGTGCCTTTTTTGATTTAGGAGCTTCACACTCTTTTGTTTCACCCATTCTATCCCATGCTCTAGGTCTATATGTAGAGAGACTTCCCATTCCCATGGTATTTAGTATGCATGTTAGAGGTCAGACCATATTTTCCTATGTTTTTTTGGGGATGTAGACTGATGTTGGGGCCACATCAGTCTAGTGGGGACCTTATTTTAGTACAGATGTAACCATATGAGGTCATTTTAGGCATTTAATGGATGTTCTCTCTGTATGACATTATCAAATGCTTTTGGATAATGGTCATGTTTTCATATGTGGGTGGCCAGTGCATAGTTTTTGTTGGCTAGTGGGGTTTCAAGGAGGGAAACTGGTGATTGGATACCCTTTGTTCCTTATTAGTGTTGTAATAGTGGGTTCCTTAGAACAAAATATTCATTGTTTTTTATTACAATATCATGTATACAATTATATATACATGATTTTATCTTACTATTAATGTTTATAATTTTCTGCATCCACTATTAAAATGGTAATTTCCAAAGATTAATTACTGTATAAAAATGTTATAGTTGATCCCAGGATATAATTAGAACCTCTAGATACTACAGAATTAATATTAAATATATTTTCTATGATCTAGATATATCTTACTAACTATACACAATTGATGTTTGACTATCAGGTGTTGGGGGCTCATAAGCATTGAGACTTCTTCTCATGAAGTCGCACTTGGTGATCTCTAGTAGTGAGATCATGAGGACTAAACCGCCAATAGGAATACCACATGTTTCGAGAGTCATTGGATGTTCTTATCTACGATCATGTGTAATGGTCTCCTAACTTTAGATCATTACAAATGTATGTCATTTGATTATGTACTTTGATGTAAGATGAAAACCATGGAAATGAAGTTGTGGCGAGGTAGTTTGTGTTGGGTGCATCATTGGTGGCATGTCCTTAGTTGAATGGTCAAGAAAGGATTTGTCGATTTCAGGTTATGGAAGTAATATATCCCAGGACATGTTGATAAGGATTTCAGTACCTTTATAATACTATGTCTATGAAATTCAAAGGTAAATTCATCCAATTAAATCAACAAACAATAAAGAAAGAAAAGGGCGATGGCACGTGAGTGTGTCCTGCTTTATGAGATATTACAGACAAAGAGATTATATTACACAGTGCTTGTTCATAGGTTGGTTTTCATTGCTGCGAAAATCCTTATCTCTTTAGGGGCCATTATGGGTTTCTAGATCCCACTCTTGGTTTGTGAATACTATTCACAACTATTGAAATAAGGGCCTAGAGGGTCACATACAATAGCATATTCTAGAATCTTCCCTATTCAGTTTAATAGGAGTTTTGGACATGGTGGACCCCACCACTGGGGTACAAGATTTTTACAAGGATAAACAATCACCAATTTAATAAATAAAATAATATTATTCAAATTTAGAATAATGGGTATTGATTTATTTATTAAATTTATTTACAAGTTTTAAGTAAAAACCTGAAAAATATTGATGAATATTAAATATATTCAAGGTTCAATTAATATTTATGGGAGCACAGAGTTGAGTTAATGACTATATTATTATTGAGTAATATATTTTAATATTTTACAAGTAGTGATAAAAATATTTGTGATTCAATTTTAGTCATAAAATGTCGTTGATAGTGCTTTAAGTATTTGGGACCTACGAGGCTATACCAGTTATTTCAATTAATAACTATAGATATAAGAGAAGAGGATATTTCCATTGACTATTCATGGTGATTTTGTCTCTTCTCTTCTCTTCCATGATCTATAGAGAGAGGCTCTAGATCCGAGGAGCATGAATCAAGCACTCTCTGAGGAATTGCTTGCGAAGTGATGCGGTGATTGTCGGAGCATCGGTGGAATCATCACAATTCCGTGATGGCACCCGGATTAAGATAAACGATGATCCTATGGATTTCTTGAAGAACATGTGGATGATCTAGAGGAGTTCGATGTCATATTTTTTGAGCAGCAATCACCAACGATGAGAAGACTTCGTTCGTGACTTCGGAAATAAACCATGTATTTTATGGATTATTTTTGTTCTTAAAATCCTTCACGAATAGTCCTTGGCTAAGACTGGGCTACTGTTCACTGGCATTGACAAGTTTACATTGATCATCGGTGGAAATTTTTTAAAAACCCACCTGTTTGGGGCTTCCACTACACGCTTGGTTCCAGCAAGTGGTATCAGAGCGACGTGTGATGATTTTAAGACAAATTAAATAATTAAATTTGCATTAAAATATAAAGAGTATGTTGATATGGTCTCAACATCGCATACATAATCTAAATCGGACATCGGATGGCCAGTATGCATCCATCTGAATATTTGAATTCATATTTGAGATTGAATTCCGATGTTGTTTCATATTTCGACCTGAAATCCCATGGCCAAAATACTCACAAAAAATCAATTTTTTGGATTTTAATTTCTTAATTTTAATTGTATTATTCTTATAATAATAAAATTAGTTGGTTTTATTATAATAATTTTATTTTTATAATATTTTTTTTATTTTTCCAAAGCCTAATATAGGCTTTTGAAAAATTTTAAAGGGGTTCAAGACTTGTTTAAAAGAAAGACTTAAATTAAGTCTTTTATTTATAAAAAAAGGGGAGGAAAGGGATGACCTGAAAAAGTAGATCTTTCCAATATAAAAAAAGAATAGGTGACCTGCTTTGCAGGTCATGACTAAAATATAAAAAAAACAAGAAAATGGGGGTGGGGCGACCTGCATGGGTGGTTCATGAGAAAAAATGTTTTTATGGGGGGGGCGTTTTTTTCTCCTTCCCCGCAGATCCTGCAGCAGGCCTCCTCCTCCTACTTCCCGAAGCAGCGCACCAGGTGCTCCCAACCAGGCTAACTACCATCTGTTGGGAGCCCACACCACCTCGAGTGTCCTCCCGGACAGCTCCCAATGGTTCTCCTCCCTTCCACTATGCTGCAGCAGGCGACACCCTCCTTCTACAGTAGACAACACCCAGCCAGGCTCTGTGGATCCCCTCTGCATGCAGCAGCGTGCTGCCAGTCGTAGACCAAGCGCCTCTTATCCTTCCCCACAGAGGCAAGCCACACTAGGATGTCTACCCCCTACTCCATGAAGCAGGCCCACACCCATGTAATCTCGAAGAATCATGCTCCGCCGCCACCCCCATTGCTGAAAACCACCTCCTCAACACACCAAGCCCACACTAGGAGAGAGAACCCCCTGTGTGTCTCCTTTTAGTAGAGTGGAAAACACCACACCTAGACCAACCACCACCATCCACTTGAGCCTCCTCCCCGACGACCTCCTATGCCACCTTCTGACCCCACAACAGGACCACGCCGACGGAGGAGGACCTGCCAAATCTGGCGTAGCTGTGCCTCCAGCAGCAGTACCAGTTTCTGGCCAGAGCTCTCTATGTAGGGCGCACCACACACCACCCCTACTCGGACCACCTACGCACACCGGACCAGCCGGCGGCAGTGGAGAATCCTCCCTATTGAACCACGGTGGCACTCCACCGCGCTGCTTGCCGGAAGTCGCAGGTGCACGCTGCCCCATCGTGCCCAGCAGCACCGACCGCCATACCCTAGCCCATCGCCTATGAACCAGTGCCCAACTAAACCGCCCCCTTGTTGGACCAAACAGACTCACACTTTATCTGATGCACATCTATGAGAGCACATCACCCATGCGGCCAGATGGTGTCTTTGTGAGGTAATCCCTCATGCCTTTGGACTTGGTTTGATCCCAAAACATGCTCGAGTGTGTCTTCCCAGCCAGGAACTGGCATGGGAAGACATGCTTGACTCTGAACTCCCTTTCACAAGGTCAGAATATCCTAGACTGGGCCTGTGTAGGTTTTCCCCGACCTGCACAGGCCCTGCCTGGGGTTTCTGGGGCTCAGGTGAATTTTATTTGAATCAAAAATTAATTAAATTAATTAATTTAATTTCAGTTCAGAATTAAATTAATTAAATATTATTTTCTTTAGATTTTATGTGGAAGAATTAATTTAATTGGGGAATTAATTAAGTTAATTAATTAATTTAATTTAGTATTAAAATTAAATTAATAAATTGGGACCGAACGATGTAACTATTGAATTAAAAATAAGAGTGAAAATTTTAATTCAATCAAATTCCCTCAAGTATCATTTTAATGCAAGTTGAATTTTATTCTGCATTTATTTTATATACGCTAGTTAATGCGTATGCTGATCATGATATGGAGACCGAACAATGAATGTATGGTGTTTAATTATTTATTTAATTTATTTATTTAATTATTTCATGTCAGTTTGTAATAATTATTTTAATTGAAAAAAATATGATTTGCGTGTCATCTCAAGGGTCATTATATATATAATGGAATGCACTCCCATTCTTAGAGATGTATTTTATATCCTAAGATCCCTCGCTTGCGTGTGAGTATAGTTGTATAATGACGAGATGAGGTATGACACATTTTGTGCAAAGTGAGAGCAATGCACCGGACAAGAGTTGGTTGCATTGGATGTGCAGACATTACTGTTCAAGTTTCAAGAAACACGAATAAAGGTATTTACCCCTAGGGTTTTGGTTGGTCCGTTATTCACTAAACGGATCAGCCAATAGTACCAGATAATGATCATATTTTTCATTTTATTTCTACATGGTTTATTATTTTGTGAATGTGTAGTTGTAACGTGATCAAATAGAATAATAATAAACAAGAATTCAAGATAAAATGAATATGTGACATGATGAAATGTCCATTTCTTGCATGATCAGATGGGAGTGTGATCACATAGTACGTGCTTATAAAATATAAAATGATTTCTTTCATCACATTAAAATAATAAAACCCTAAAAGATATATTAAGTCATAATAGCCTTCCATCATTTAAATTTGGACAAAACCTGCTATTTGAGGTGTTGGTCATGCCATAGCTGAGGGTGCCTCTTACTACCAGGGAGTCATTATAATAATAATGTCTTGACTTAACTAAAAATTTCAGTAATAAAATATCCATAACTAGATTTTTTTAATTTTAGAGGCAAGCTTTGAGTAAATCAAGTTCTGATTTTAGAATATGGAACTTCACTCAATAGATCAAGGAACCACGAGTTAAAATGGTTGACCAGCCAAAATCCCACCTAGAACCCTCCATGTATTGGTGTAGCCATAGATTGTAGACTATGAGGGGTGGTTCCAGGATCCTTCCCACTAGAATACTCAAGCAACATAGTATTCTGATTCTAGCATAGAGTGTTCCTAGAATCTGATAAAATACTAGGATACATTAAATGATTTAAGTAATTAATCAAAAATGTCTAAATTGGTAATTAGATAAAAGGAACTCATCTGCTAAAATTCATTTTTTAGAAAAAATGGCATGTTATAATACAAGTTTAAACTATGATAAATATTGGAAAATGTAAATGTACCCACTAACATGAGTATCCATGAATAGTATAGGCGTGTGCGCATAGTACTATGATATAGGAAACTCAAAGTGCCAGTGACCCCAAATCTGTTAAACTACCTCCAGAAGCGAGGGTGAAACTGCATACAAGAGACTAATGTAAAAATCATATGATGGTTATATCATTATTATTTCATCATTGTTCAGTGACAATTGCGGTCGCTACACCATGACATAGATGATATAATCATGAAGTCTCTTCTTCGAGATGTATGCAAGGAGAAAGAGAATCAATGATATGAATAAGGAGATGTTGCACTGGTATGTGTAAATTGAAATATTGATCATGATATTTTAATGGATTCCTTTTTTACATCATTTCAACACATTACTCAAGTCTCGTTTTAAGTTACAAAACAAATAAGTGTTGAGTAAACACTTAATTACCAATTAAGGTAAGGTTCACCAAGTGAATAAAAATAAAATACAATTAAGTTTTAATTTTTATGATGAACAAATTGAAAGACAATGTAAAACGGTCAAAATAATTTAATGCCAATGACACATTCATGATGTCCTTTAATTAATGAGGTATTAAAAAAAGGTTATTTTCATTTAATATTATAAAATAATAAAAATGAAAGTTTTAAAGTAATAAAATGAATTAAAGAAGCAAGTTACCCGTTTATTCTTCAAAAATATTCATCAATTGTAATGTTTCATTTTACTAACTAGGTATTTAAAACTATATAATTTTTACATATGTGTATTTAAATAAAATAACCATGTAAGTATAGAAACATTACTAGAAGTCAGGTGTATTCTCTAAGTGACTATGAAAGGGTGATACCTATGCCGGTGGTGAGAAGTACATGACTTCTTAATTTACAATTGAAAGATTCATGTTGAACTATTATTGAGTATAACCACAAAAATTAATCTCATGTTTCCTTAGATGCAAGGAGACAATCTTTCAGGTTCTGGAATGAATGTTGTTTTTGGTAAACTCAATCACATGTTCAGTAATACATGAATCATATGAAATTAGTGATGAATATAAATGTAAGACTTATACCCATTTGTGAAAAGATAATTCTTTGTCAAGTAAAACTAAAAGTAGATGTCATGAATATACCATGTATGGTATTTAGTCTTGGCATAACTAAATACATTTGGTATTATCAATGTCTTTAGTTTGGACAAAGGTGCCTTTAGAAATAAAGGTATGTCACAAAGCTTTTGGAAACAGTTCAAAAAGTAAGCATGAAATATTTCAAGTATAATCTAGAGATATATATACCTCATAAGATTCCTTTAAATAATTAAGGAATAATAAAGTGAAGTATATTAAGGGTTAGGAGATATGAGTTTCTTCAGGTTGTGATATTGAAGAATATCTCGACCAAGCATTCATCAATCATGATAATGTAGCCTGGAGCAATTCCTAAAAACACATTACCTTATCGACATCACAAAATTGATGTTAATGAGGAGGATTGATGATAAAGTCTTACATATCAGAATTGATCAACAAAATGTAGCATGTATTAATTCCTAAATGAAAATTTTATACATCAAAATTTTGATGTAAGTAGTATCAATGTTACAACTTGCAGAAACTTCCATTATATTTCATGATGTTCTTCATAAATAACGGTGATATCCCACAACCATATGACAACTATAATAACAAATGGACATCATACGACTCATAGTATTATGTAAATCCATTATTTCATAAGGACATGTGTTTGGATGGAAATAGTTTCTTTAGATACAAATAAACTTGCATCAAGACAAACACACTGTGCATTTTGTGTAATAATCCTAACAGTTGTTTAGGATGTTACATAAATCCCTAAGATAGAAAATTTGGTAGTCAATAAATAGACTAAACTTCTATATAAGGCTTAGAATATCTATTAGAGATAATGGGGGCTATATTGACTTGTGTTTAGTCAATGCTCTAAATGAACAAATAGTTGGCATAGAAACTAGTTCCACACGTGCATGTGGAACAAAGTATTTTTCAGAGACACATACTGTGTAGGAAGGATAAAAACATGGTGATGGTTTTTATATTCACCAAGGTTGGTGATCTATTATTCAATGTGAATAATATTTCCTACATGTAATTAGTATATGGAAAATAGATAAAATTTATAAGACCAAATAAAAATAAATTAATGGATTCCATGTATCAAAGTGAAAGGGGGATTATTATTTTGAATACTGTGGTGGGTATTCAAGTGAGTTGATACATGGATGGTACAAGAATAGTACCAATAAGGCTCTATTGGTTTGACCAAGTTGTTATGACTAAATCCATTAGAATTTTACTTATCATAGCTAAGATCTATGATCAAATTATTTAGCATTGGATTTCATGACCACCTATCATGGATGGTGTCTATACGATGCAACCAGAAAGGAATGGTCACATAACATAATGATAATAAAGGTTGCAAGTTACTAAAATCTAGTTTAGGATTAAAGTAAGAAATAGGATTATAGAATATACATTTTTATAAAATTATTTCCATGTTTCTACAAGAGGTTAGTGGGAGCATCAAAATTTTCCAAGTGAAATATGTTTGGAAACATATGGTAAATAAAATTTGTCTTATAATTAGTTAAGACCAAGATGATATTTATTATACACTGATTAACTTAAAGCATCAACCTATATTCTAGGGAACATGATATACTGAGGTAGATCTATAGGTTTCTTGGTCCTAGTCAATCGTACATGTAGTGACATTGTATTGAACAATAAAAGTTAGAACAATTCAAGAGATGAATGGTTGCCTATGTCACAGGGCATAATATATTCAGGTTGACATGTTCTGGACATGGTAAGAGATAAACGTGACGAGTTAGATCCATAAATCAAAGCGATGGATCAATCAAATATGCTATGATATGTACAAGTAATGATATTTCCAAAGTATATTTTACAGTTGGTGAATGTTAGTTGTCTCTAGGAGCACTATAAGGAATCCAGTCAAAACTATCTAATTGTACTTTGAAAAGTACAAAATATATGTACCTAGTAAGTGGAGAAGATAAGATACTAGTTTTCAGGGATATAAACTAGTCTTCATAGATCAATTTGACCTATTATCATAGTTAGGATAAAGATGATGAGTGAGTCAATCTCAAATCCACCATTGGTATCCATACCTACATAGACCGAGTACATTTCTACTTCTGAGGAAGATAAGAATAAATTATTAAATGAAATGATTTATTCCATTTATTTGAATCACACCTAGTGAGAAAAGTATTATCCTAATGTGAATTATGATATTCTTACTAGCCAATATTTCAAGTTATGATAGTAGAAAAGAGAGATATACTCGGGATACCATTTCCGGAGTAGTTTTACTCAAGGAGACAAGGTTGTAATAGAATAATTTCCACATAGTAGAACTATGGAGGATCCAGTAGTTAAAGCTGTTACTCAGTAGAAACATGATGTTCATCATGTGAGTAGCTAAAAACTTTAATTATCAAGTTAGCTCTAATGAAAGTGGGAGTGTTGAAATAGTGGGTTCCCTAAACCCAACAATTCGTTGATTTTGATTAACATATCATGTAAACAGTTAGATATACATGATGCCATATTACCATTAGAGTATAGAATTTTCTGCATCCACTATTGAAATTTAATGTCCAAAGATTAATTGTTGTATCAAAAGGTTGTAAAAATTCCCAGGCTATAATGAGAACCTCTAGATACTATGAAATTAATCTTAAATATATGTTATATAGTCTAGATACATCTTACTGACTGGACACAGTAGATGTTTGACTATCAGGCGCTGGGGGCTCATAAGCATTGAGACTTCTTCTCATGAAGTCGACACATGGTGATCTCTAGTAGTGAGATCATGAGGACTGACCCTCCAATAGAAACACCACATGTTTCGAGTGTCATTGGATGTTATTATCTATGATCGTGTGTAATGGTATCTTGGCTTGAGATCATTACCAATTTATGTCATTCGATTGCATACTTTTATGAAAGATGAAAAAAATGGCAATGAAGTCATGGTGATGTAGTTTTTGTTGGGTGCGTCATCAGTGGCATGTCATTGATTGAATGGTGAAGAATGGATTTGTTGCTTCTATATTATGGAAGTAATATATATCTGGACATGTTGATTAGGATGAAAAAACATTTTCAAGACCATGTCCATGGAATTATAAGGTAAATCTATCTAGTTAAATCAATAAATAATAATGCAAGAAAAGGGAGATGACACGTGAGTGCATCCTTCTTTATGAGATATTACAGACAAAGAGATTATATTACACAGTGCATATTCGTTGGTTGGTTGTCACTACTGTGATAATGCTTATCTTTTTAGGGGCCATTATGGGTTACTAGATCCCGCTTTTGGTTTGTTAATACTATTCACAATTATCGAGACAAGGGCCTAGAGGGTCACACACAAGAGCATATTCAAGAATCTACCCTATTCAATTGAATTGGAGTTTTGGACATGGTGGGCCCCACCACTGGTGTCCAGAATTTTTCCAAGGATAAACGATCACCAATGCAATAAATAAATTCATATTATCCAAGTTTAGAATAATGAGTATTGAATTTATTTATTAAATGTTTTTACGAGTTTTAAGTAAATACATGAAAAATATTAATGAATATTAAATATATTCAAGGTTCAATTAATATTTATGGGAGCGATGAGTCAAGTTAATGACTCAATTATTATCAAGTAATATATTTTAATATATTACAAGAAAATTATAATTATATTTAGGACTCAGTTTAGTAGTCATAAATTTTTTTGATAGTGCATTAAGTATTCGGGGCCGACAAGGCTATACTTG
Organism: Viscum album; assembly: GCA_963277665.1. NCBI lineage: Eukaryota > Viridiplantae > Streptophyta > Magnoliopsida > Santalales > Viscaceae > Viscum > Viscum album. The sequence continues at coordinate 807,922,859 of OY728122.1, read as the reverse complement.
GTATTTTAATTATGCACTATAAATATAAGAGGAGAAGATATTTCCATTTACTATTCATGGATCTTTTCTCTCTTCTCTTCTCTCCCATGATTTAGAGAGAGAGGCTCTAGATCCAAAGAGTATGGATCAAAAACTCTCTCGGGAATCTCTTGAGAAGCGATGTAGTGATCGTTGGAGCATCGAAGGCATCATCGTAATTACTCTCTCACACCTAGATTATGATGAACAACACTCCCACAGATTTCTTGAAGCAGGTGTGGATGATCTAGAGGATTTTGATGTCGAATTATTCAAGGAGAGATCACCAATGATGAGAAGATGTCATGTACGACTTTAGAAATAAACCAGGTATTTTATGGTTTATTTTTGTGTTTAGAATCCTTCATGTGTGGTCCCCTACTATGATTGGGCTACTTTTCACTGACGTTGACAAGTTTATATTTATCCTTGGTGGAATTTTTTTAAAAACCCACTAGTTTGGGGCTTCCACTGAATTCTCGATTCCAACAAGTGGTGTCAGAGCGACACATGATGATTTTAAGTCAAATTAAATTATTATATTTTCATTAAAATATAAATTGGGCATTGATACAGTCCCAATGTTGCAGACAGAATCAGAATCTAACATCCGATGTCTAGTCTGATTCCATCTAAAGATTTGAATTCAGATTCGATATTGAATTCCAGTGCTATTTTGTATTTCAACCAGAAATCCCATGTCCGAAATACTCATCAGAAAATCAATTTTTATTTGATATTAATTTCTTAATATTAATTTTATTATTATAATAATAATAAAATTAGTTGGTTTTATAATAATAATAATATTAATTTTATTATGATAATATTAATTTTATTATAATAATATTAGTTTTACAATATTTTTTTTCCAAATCCTAATATAGGCTTTAGAATATTTTTAAAGGGGTGCACGACTTGTTTAAAAGAGATACTTAAATTAAGTCTTTTTTTTAAAAAAATGGGGAGGCAAGGGATGACCTGCAAAAGTAGGTCTTTCCAACACCAAAAAATAATAGGTGACCTAATTTGAAGGTCATGACTAAAATATAAAAAAAAACAAAAAAATGGGGGGTGGGGGGGTGACCAGCACATGTTGGTCATAATAAAAAAATGTTTTGGAGGGGGGGGGGGGCGTGGCCTCTCATTTTTTTCTCCTTCCCTATGGATCCTACAGTAGGACGCCTCCTTCTACTTCCCGAAGCAGCATACCAGGTGCTCCTAACCAGGCTGAATACCCTCTATTGCAAACCACATCACCTCCAGTGCCCTCCCGACCAGCTCCATCCAGTTATCCTCCCTTCCGCTGCACTGCACCAGGTGATTCCCTCCTTCCGTGGTAGCCCACACCCAGCCAGGCTCCGTGGCTCCCCTCTACACACAGCAGGGTGCTGCTAGCCACGAACCAGGAGCCTCCTCTCCTTCCCCATGGAGGCAACCCGCACCAAGCCATCTACCCCCTGCTTAATGAAGCAGGACCGAATCCATGTCCTCCTGAAGAAGCAAGCTCCGCCGCCAGTCCCCTTGCTATAGACCGCCTCCTCTTCACACTAAAAGCGCACCAGGTGAGTATACCCCTATAGGTATTCTTCCCACGGAGCCGCTATCATGACACCTGGACCACCCAATCACCCTCTGATTGAGCCTCCTCCCCGGTGACTTCCTGCGACACCAACCGATCCTGCAGCAGGACCACGCCGGTGAAGTAGGACTGACATACTCTAGCACAGCTGTGCCTCCAATAGCAGCACCAACTGCCAGCCTCACCTCCCTGTCTAGAGAGAACCTCACACCACCCTTTCTCAGGTTGCCTACACATTCCAGAATATCCTCCACCGGCACCTCCTCCCTACTGAACTGTGGCGACACTCCACCGCGCCCCTTACCAGAAGCCGTAGGCGTAAGCTACCCTGCCATGCCCAACATCACTGGTCATAGTTCCCTATCTAGTCACATATGAACCGGCTCCCCACCAGATGAACCCCTTTCTAGACCGACCAACCACCCATTTTATCCTACACACAACCATGTGAGAACATCACCCAGGTAGTCAGATTGGGTATTTGTGAGGTAATCCCTCATGCCTTTGGACTTGGTTTGATCCAAAAACATGCTCGGGTGTGTCTTCCCAGCCCAGAACTGGCGTGGGTAGATATGCTTGACTCCGAAATCCCTTACACAGGGTCGTAAAAACTTGGACTAGGCCTGCACATGTTCTCCCTAACCCACACAGGCCCTTCTCGGGGTTTTAGGGGCTCGGGTAAATTTTATTTGAATAAAAAATTAATTAAATTAATTAATTTAATTTCGGTTCAGAATTAAATTAATTAAATATTAATTTTGGTTTAGATTTTATGTAGTGTAATTAATTTAATTGGGATATTAATTAAGTTAATAAATTAATTAAATTTTATTTTTAAAATTAAATTAATAAATTTTGTCCGAACGACGTAACTATTGAATTAAAAATAAGAGTGAAAATTTTAATTCAATAAAATACCCTCAAGTATTATTTTAATGCAAGTTTAATTTTATTCTGCATTTATTTTTTAAATGCGAGTTAATGCGTATGATGATTATGAGATAGAGACCTACCAATGCATGTATGGTGTTTAATTATTTATATAATTAATTTAATTAATTATTTCATGTCGGTTTGTAATAATTATTTTAATTAAATAAAATATGATCTTCATGTCGTCTCAAGAGTCATTATATGTATAAGGGCATGTGTGCCCATTCTTAGAGATGTATTTTATACCCCGAGACCCCTCGCCTGCTTGCGAGTATTGTTGTATAATGACGAGACTATGTATGACACATTTCACACCATCTAATGGAGAAACACTCGCCAGGAGTTGGTTTCATTGGATGAGTAGATGTTGTTGTTCAAGTTGCAAGCCACGCGACTAATGGTACTTACACCTAGAGTTTCGGTTGGTCCGTTATTCACTCAATGGATCAACCAATAGTACCGGCTCATGATCAAGTTTTTCATTTTATTTCTATATGGTTTATTATTTTGTGAATGTGTATTTATAGGACGATCACATAGAATAATAATAAACAAGCATGAAAGATAAAATGACCATGTGACATGATGAAATTTCTAATTCTTGAATGATCATATGGGAGTGAGATCACATAATATGTGCTTATAAAATATAAAATGATTTCTTTCATCACATTAAAATAATAAAACCCTCAAAGATATATTAAGTCATAACAGCCTTTCGTCATTTAAATTTGGACAAAACCTACTCTTTGAGGTGATGGTCATTTCATAGCTGAGGGTGCCTCTTACTACCGGTGAGTCCTTATAAAAATTATGGCTTGAATTAACTAATAATTTCAGCAAAGAAAAATAGGTATCTAGTTTGTTATAATTTTAGAGGCAAGTATTGAGTAAATTAAGTTCTGATTTTAGAAGTGGGGACTTCACTCAACAGATCATGGAATCACAAGTTAAAACGACTGGCCAGCCAAAAGCCCACCTAGAACCCCCCAAGTAGTGGCGTTGCCATAGCTTATAGACTATGAGGGGTGGTTCTGAGATCCTTACCACTAGAATAATCAGGAGACATAATATTTCGATTCTAGCATAGAGGGTTCCTAAAATCCAATAAAATAGTGGGAGACATTAAATGATTTAACTAATTAATCAAAAATGTCTAAACTAGTAATTATATAGAAGGAAATCATCTGTTAAAATTTATTTTTGTAGAAAAATGGAAAGTTATACCACCAGTTTAAACTATGATAAATATTGGAAAATGAAAATGAACTCACTAACACGAGTATCCATGAATAGTATAGGCACGTGCACATAGTACTATGATATAGGAAACTCAATGTGCTGGTGTCCCCAACACTGTTAAACTACCTCAAGAAGCGAGGGTGAAACTACTTACCCGAGAATAATGTACAAATCATATAATTGTTATATTATTAAGATTTCATCAATATCTGATGACAGTTGTGGTTGCTACACCGGGACATGGATGATATAAACATGAAGTATCATCTCCGAGATGTATGCAAGGAGAAAGATAAAAAATGAAATGAATAAGGTGATGTTGCATTGGCATGTGTAAATTGAAAGATTGATCATAATCTTTAAATGAATCTCTTTCTCATATCATTTTCACCACATTAATCAAGTCTCTTTTTAAGTTACAAAATGAACAAGTATTGTGTAAACGATTAATTACCAATTTAGGTAATGTTCACCAAGTGAATAAGAATAAAAGACAATTAATCCTACAAGCCATGTAATCTCTGAGCCTACAGGCCTTATAAGGGTTCCCCCTCATCCCTTTAAAGGGGGGTTATCAAAAATCAATAAAAATGAAGGACTTCGGGCCATTCAAGAAGGTACTGTTTCCTTTTACTACTCAGGTATTTAATACTATATGCTTTTTACATATGTGTATTTTATTAAAATAACCAAGTAAGTATAGAAACAGTACTAGAAGTTTGGCGTATTCTCTAAGTGGCTATGAAAGGGTCATACCTAGGCTAGTGGTGAGATGTACACGACTTCTTAATTACCAAGTGAATGATTCATGTTGAACTATTATTGAGTATAACCAAAAAAATTAATCTCATGTGTCCTTGGATACAAGGAGACATTCTTTTAGGTTCTGGAATGAATGCTATTTTTGGTAAATCCAATCACTAGTTCAGTAATAAATGAATCATAGGAAATTATTAATGAATATAAATGTAAGACTTATACCCAGTTGTGAAAAGATAATTCTTTGTCAAATAATACTAAAAGTAAATGTCATGAATATACCATGTATGGTATTTAGGCTCTGCACAACTAAAAACATTTGGTATTATCGATGTCTTTATTTTGGACAAAAGATCCTTTAGAAATAAAGGCATGTCACAATGATTTTGGAAATAGTTCAACAATTAAGCATGGAATATTCGAAGTATAATCTAGATATATATATACTTCATAATATTACTTTAAGTAATTAAGGAATAATAAATTTTAGTATTTTCATGGTCAGGAGATATGAGTTTCTTTGGTTTGGGATACTGAAGAATATCTAGACCAAGCATTCATCAATCATGATAATGTAGCGCGGAGAAATTACTAAATGCACATTACCTTATCAAAATCAAAAAATTGATGTTAATGAGGAGTACTGATGATAAAGACTAACATATCAACATTTATCAACAAAATGTAGTGTGAAGTAATTCCTAAACGCACATTTTATACATCAAAATTTTGATGTAAGTAGTATCAATGTTACAACTTGCAGAAACTTCCATTATATTTCATGATGTGATTCACAAATAACGGTGATATGCCACAACTATATTCCAACTATAATGAAAAATGGATATCATATGAGTCATAGTATGATAGAAATCAATTATTTCTTAAGGACATGTGTTTGGATGCAAATAGTTTGTTTGGATACAAACAAACTTGCATCAAGACAGACACATTATGCATTTAGAGTAATAATCCTAATAGTTGTTTAGAATGTTACATAAATCCCTATGATAGAAAGGTAGGTAGTTGAGAAATAGAATAAACTTCTATATAAGGGTTCACATCTCTATTAGAGATAGTGGGAGCTATATTGACTTGTGTTTAGTCAATTCTCAATATGCACAAATAGTTGGCATAGTAACTAGTTCCACAATCGCATGTGGAACAAGGTATGTTCTAGAGACACATACTGTGTAGGAAGGATAAAACCATGGTGATGTTTTTTATATTCACCGTGGCCAGTGATCTATTATTCCATGTGAATAATATCTCTTACAAGTAAGCATTATATATAAATTATCTAAAATTGATAAGACCAAGTAAAATCCAATTAATGGATTCCATGTATCAAAGTACAAAGGGGATTTTTATTTTGAATACTATGGTGGGTATTCAAGTGAGTTGATACATAGATGGTACAAGTGTAGTACCAATAAGGCTCGATTGGTTTGACCAATTCGTTATTCCTAAATCCATTATAATTTTACTTATCATAGTTAAGATCTATGATCAAATTATTTAGAATTGGATGTCATGACCACCAATCATGAATAGTGTCTATATGACACAACCATAAAGGGATGGTCATGTCAGAGAATACTAATAAAGGTTTCAAGTTACTGAAATCTTGTTTAGGATTAAAGTTAGCAACATGATCATAGAATATACATTTGCGGAAAATTATTTCTGTGTTTCTAATAGAGGTTAGTGGGAGCGTTAAAGTTTTCCAAGTGAAATATGTTTGACAACATATGGAAAATAGAAATTGGTCTTATAATTAGTTAAGACCAAGATGAAATTTATTCTCTAGTGATTGACTTAAAGTAGCAACCTATGTTATAGGGAACAAGATCTACTGAGGTAGATCTATAAGTTTCTTGGTCCTAGTCAATTGTACATGTAGTGACATTGTATTGAACAATACAAGTTGGAAAAATTCAAGAGATGAATCGTTTCCTATGTCATAGGGCATAATCTCTTGATGTTGACATGTTCGGGACATGGTAAGAGATAAACATTATTAGTTAGATCAATATATCAAATCGATGGATCAATCACGTATGTCATGATATGTACAAGTAATGATATTTCCAAAGTATATTTTATAGTAGGTGAATATCTGTTATCTCCAGGAGCATAGAAAGGAATGAATTCAGAACTATCTAACTGTACTTGGGCAAGTACAAAAGATATGTACCTGGTAAGTGGAGAAGATAAGATACTAGTTTTAGAGGATATAAACTAGTCTTCATAGATCAATGTGATTTACTATCACAGTTAGGTTAAAGATGATGAGAAAGTTAAGCTCATATCCACTAGTGGTATCCATACCTACATATACCGAGTACATTACTGCTTCTAAGGCATCTAAGAATAAATTATTAAATGAAATTATTTTTTCCAGTTCTTGGAATCAAACCTAGTGAGAAAAGAATTATCAGAATGTGAATTATGATATTCTTACTAGCCAAAAAGTCAAATTATGACAGTGGACAAGTGATATATTCTAGGGATACCATCTCTTGAGTATTTCTACTCAAGAAGACAAGGTTGAAATATCAGAATTTCCACATGGAGGAACTGTGGTGGATCCATTAGCTAAATCCGTTACTCAGCAGAAACATGATGGTCATCATGTGAGTATATAATAAGTTTAGGTAGTAAGTTGTATCTAGTGTAAGTGGGAGTGTTGAAATAGTTGGTTCCCTAGACCCAACTATTATGTGCTTTTGATTACCATATCATATATACATTTAGCTAGACATGATATCATCTTACCATTATAGTGTATACTTTTCTACTTCCACTATTGAAATGGTAATGTCCAAAGATTAATTCTGGTATCGAAAGGTTATAACAGATCTCATGCTAAAATTAGAACCTCTAGATACTATGAAATTAATCATAAATATATGTTCTATGGTCTAGATACATCTTAATGACTGGACACAACTGATGTTTGACTATTAGGTGTTGGTGGCTCATAAGCATTGAGACTTCTTCTCATGAAGTTCACACATGGCGATCTTTAGTAGTGAGATCATGTGGATTGACCCGCCAATAGGAACACCACATGTTTCAGGTGTTTTTGGATGTTCTTATCTACGATAATGTGTAATGGTCTCCTTAATTTAGATCATTAACAATTTATGTCATTTGATTGAGAACTTTGATGAAGATGAAAACCATAGAAATGAGGTCATGGCGAGGTAGTTTGTGTTGGGTGTGTCATTGGTGGAATGCCATTGGTTGAATGGTCCAGAAATGATTTCTTTCTTTTGTTTTATGGAAGTGATATATATCAAGACATATTGATAAGGATAGAGGTACCTTTATAAGACCATGTCCATGGCATTCGAAGGTAAATCTTCCTAGTTAAATCAAAAAACAATAAAGAAAGAAAAGGTCGATGATACGGGAGTGCATCTTGATTTATGAGATATTACAAACAAAGAGATTATATTACACATTGCATGTTCGTAGGTTGGTTGTCGCTACTATGACAATAAATATCTCTTTAGGGGACATGATGGGTTTCTAGATCCCACTCTTGGTTTGTGAATACTATTAACTGCTATCGAGATAAGGGCCTAAAGGGTCATACACAACAATATATTCAAGAAGCCACCCTATTCAATTGAATAAGAGTTTTGGAAATGGTGGGCCCCACCAATGGGGTCCGGGATTTTCCAAGGATAAACTATCACCAATGCAATAAATAAATTCATATTATTTAAGTTTAGAATAATGGGTATTGAATTTATTTACTAAATGTATTTATGAGATTTAAGTAAATACATGAAAAATATGGATGAATATTAAATATATTCAATGTTCAATTAATATTTATGGGAGAGACGAGTCGAGTTAATGAATCAATTATTATCAAGTAATATATTTTAATATATTAAAAGTAGATGATAATAATATTTATGACTCAGTTTAGTATTCATAGAATGTCCTTGAAAGTGTGTTATGTATTTGGGACTGACGAGGCTATACCGAGTATTTTAATTAAGAACTATAAATATAAGAGGAGAGGATATTTACATTGAATATTAATGGAACTTATATCTCTTATCTTCTATCCAATTATCTAGAGAGAGAGGATATGGATCCAAGGAGCATGGATCAAGCACTCTCTCATGAATCGCTTGTGAAGTGATGCAGTGATCATTAGACCATCGAAGGCATCATCGAAATTCTGCGCTAGCACCCAGATTATGACAAACGACGCTCCCATAGATTTCTTGAAGTGCATGTGGAAGATATTGAAGAGTTTGATGTTAGATTCTTTGAGTAGAGATCTCCAAAAATGATCAGACATTGTGCGCGAATTCAAAAATAAACCAGGTATTTTACAGTTTATTTTTTGTGTTTAAAATCCTTCACGCATGGTGCTCAGCTAATACCAAGATACTATTCACCGAAGTTGAAAAGTTTACATCGATATTTGGTGGAATTTTTTAAAAAACCCACATGTTTGGGGCTTCTACTACATGCTTGGTTCCAACAGTTAGCTGAGATGTTAGTGGAGTCGGTAGATACAGATGTGGTGGAAGTCCTAGGGATCGTCAGTAAATTCCTGGACATATTCCCTAGAGAGGTCACGGCTCTACCCCCTTCGATGTGATGTTGAGTTTAGGATAGACTTGCAACCCGGTTCCCATCTGATTTCGATAGCTCCCAATCGGATGGTGCCTTTTGAGTTGTAGGAATTGAAGATCCCGGTTGATGACCTGATAGAAGAAAGGTTTTATCTGACTGAGCACGCAATAATGGGGTGATCTAGTCTTGTTTGCAAAGAAGGAAGATAGTGGTCTCAAGGTGTGTATAAACTGCTGAAGATTGAATCAGTTAACATTAAAGAACCGTTACCCCTCCTAATGATCAACTACCTTTTTGACCATTTTAATGGAGAATGTTGGTTCTCTAAGATCGACCTACGGTTGGGATATCACCAGTTGAGGGTGAAAGAGGGTGACATCTCGAAGACTGCTTTCTGGTGTAGATATGGGCACTTTGAGTTCGTGGTCATGATGTTCGGCATTACTAATGCACCAGCCATGTTCAATGGGCTCATGAAATCCATCTTCCAAGAATATATGTACCGATTCATAGTCATTTTTATTGATTACATCCGGATCTACTCAAGATCAGAACATGATCACACCGAACATTTGAGGATGGTTTTAGAGGTCCTTTGATAGCACCGGCTCTATGAGAAGTTGTCCAAGTGAAAGTTATGGTCATGAGAGGTGAAATTCCTTGGACACGTGGTGTCCTAGAAGGTAATAGAAGTGGACCCGTCAAAGTTCAAGGAAATTGTTTCCTGGGAAGAACCCAAGAACGTGGCATAAGTTTGTAGTTTTCTGTGTATAACAGGTTACTACAATAGGTTCGTTAACAACTTCTCTCAAGTAGCAACACCTTTAACATCATTTACCAAGAAAGACTAGGCTTTTGTATGGAGTGAGTATTTCTAGACATCCTTTAGTTATCTGAAGGGGAAACTGATCAGTGCCCCAGTACTGAGGTTTCTAGAGGAAGGGGTAATGTTTATAGTGTTCTGTGTTGCTTTAGGACTAGTCTTGGGGTGTGAGCTGATGCAATGGCAAGGAGTGATCTCTTATGGGTCTAGGTAGTTATGTCCCCATGAGCATAACTGTGCCACACATGACCTAGATCTTGCAGGTGTTATGTTTTTTCTGAATTTTTGGAGGTATTACCTCATCAGGGGACACTTCATGGTCTTCAAAGATCACAAGAGCTTGAGGTATGTATTCTCCCAGTGAGACCTAAAATTACGATAGTAAAAGTGGATGGAGTTTTTTGAAGACCACAACTTCGTGATCTCCTACACCTCAGGAAAGGTAAATTGGTGGATGATGCATTGAGTAGGAAGTCATATAAGGATGTGGTTCAAGAATCAGCAGATGCTTGGAAGGTGATGGAGGAGTTAGATGACTTACACATGGATTCAAGGGTAGATAGTGGTAGGGGATTTCTATTTCAGATGACAGTGCAATATTCCTTGTCACAAAAGGTGGATGAGTCTCAGTGTGGGGACTTAGAGGATGAAGTGACACACAATCATGTTAGCGAGGGCAATGATCTGGAAGGATGGTTGGAGGACAGTTAAAATTAGATTTTTTTTCATGGAAATCTGTTTGTCCTAGTGGCAATGTATGAGAAAGTTCTTGGTGAGTTCCAAAACTCACCCCTGGTGGTACAAACAGGAGTTTCAAAGATGTACCAGGGTTTGAGGAATCAGTTTTGGTGGCCTAGGGTGAAGCGGACAGTGGCAGCATTTGTGCAAAAAGTTCCTCGTTTTTCAGCAGGTGAAGGCTGAACACCGCGCCCCCGGAGGTCTGTTGCAACATTTAGATGTTCCTGAGTGAAAGTGGGATGATATCTTGATGGATTTTGTCAGGGGACTACCCATGGTTCAAGGAGGCCCCGATGCTATCTGGATATTAGTGGAGGTTCTATAGGGGTTGTAAGATTTCTCCTAGGTACTTCCAACCCTTCGAGGTGTTGTGGCGAGTCGGCAAAGTGGCATATCAGCTAGAGCTACAATCACCACTATAGAGGGTCCATGACGTCTTCTATGTGTCTCAGCTCTATCGGTATATACATGATGACTCTCACATACTCAGCTTGGGAGAGAAGGATATCAAGGATGATGTGATATTCATAGAGCGAACAGTGGGGATCGAGTATTGTGAGGAGAAGGTGCTTCATGGATGAACCATTCCCTTGGTTTGTGTGTTATGGAGGCATGGTGGCCTCGAGGAGAGTACCTGGGAAAGGGAGGCACAGATGTGTGCCCAGTACCCAAAGATATTTTGAGTTTTGTTTTGTTTTTTTTTACTTGAATATGATGTAATTCTTGACCTTGTTTTCTTTAAGGTGAGCTGTTACCCTTATTTTCTGAATCTGTGCAAAAAGTCTTGGCCATGAGGGGTGACCTAATCCATAATCGAGACACATTAAGGTGGATGCAATTAAAGACATGTAGGAGAGTTAGTGCCACCCAGAGAGGGTATTATCTTGACATGGAAGAAGGGATTCCCTAAACAACATGTATGGATGGTGATACCTTTTTATGTTTTTGTAGTTGATCGTGGGATAGGGGTAGTAGTGCTTCTACAGTTGATCGGTATGAGGGAGAGGTGTTCTTAGATGTTGAGGAGGTGTTCTTATGAAGCCTTAGTGTATCCATGGTTGTTCAAGATATATATGAGGGGGATGTGTTCCTAGATATCGAGGGTTTTTTCCTATTTCAAACAAATCTAGGGTGGTTTTTTCCCTAAGAGGTATCTTACGATGTGGTTGTTTAGACCCCTCTCTTTTCGTCAGGTTTAGTCCTGATTCTTGAGGATGAGAATAGTGTGATAGAAATATGATGTAATGGACCAGACCCTCATGGTCTATTAATTTATCAATTATGGTGCTTTGGGTGACCTAGAATCCATGAGTGAGTCAAGAGGGAATCAGTATTGGTGGCAAGTGTCACTAAGGTGTTTCCTATCGATGACACAGATCGGTGTCGCACCCGAACGGTGCCACCATGGAGTGTCGAGGTTTCTTTCCCCAAATTCCTGTAATGCATATTTTAATTATTCTTACCTATTTTAAAGCGTATTAAGGAAATTTATGCCTATAAATGTTATCTAAAATCCTCTAACAGTAAAGTGACCCCATGTCTATCCTTTTTCGCGTTTCCAGCTTAGCCCCTCTTACGTGTTTTATCTGTTTAAAGGATATCCATTAACTAACAACCATTATCTCTACCATATTTGAGGATAATTATTAAATCAAAATAAATTCTAACATATGAAACTACCCAAATTCATGGTTAAACCATGATACTCTTTTTAAGAACTTTGAGATTGTGCATCCCGTAACACTAGGATCAGGCCTTTTATCACGCAAGATCTTCTTCTTCCCTGGTCTCTTTCCTTTCTGTGGTGCTTTCTGACACCCTCTTGAGGAGACAAATGGTACGCCCATGCTATAGCCTTTCCTAGTCACTCTTTGAGTCCTTGGAGTTCTTTTTCTGCAATTAGAGCATCCCCAGTTCTTAGCACCAGGAGAAAACATCGATCCCTGATAATCCATATAGGGTTTTTATGACAACCCTGCTTTTATTACAAACTTAAACATGATTTATTACATAAACCATTCACTTGATACAACATGGTTTATTGAGACGTATAGTGTATTTGGGGCTTAGGATCATTACATAACAACTTAAAACATGAAGTACAACATATTTATTAAAAACTTCCTTTACATGACCACTATATTCCCTCGTACTTAGAATTGCATGGGATAACCTGAGGACATGCATAAGAAAAGGGGTGATCTATAAAGCCCAGTAAGGGAATAAACATGGAATACATGAGGAGTACAATACATGTTAGAAAATAGTAATATCAATAGAGAATAAGAGAAACATGAACATAAAGGAATGATAAAGCATGATAATCATAACATGGAAATGTGGCAACAACACTTATCATGGAATTAGCATGAGCCAAGGCTCATTGCACATAGAGCATGAGTAAATCCTCATTGCACATGAAGCACGAGTAAACCCTCGTTTCAATTTAATTAGCATGAGTCAACACTCATTGCACATGAAATATCATGATACTATACTTTACCCAATGCATTGGAGCGCTATAAGGGCGCACCCTTCTTAAACATTTCATTTCATGCATAAGTGTGCCACATGGATCATAAAACATGGATTCATAAAACATAATAATTTATTCCATGATAAAGGAATGTGGAATTAATACATGAAAATTTATAATCAATAAGTAAATGTGAATAAAGGTGAATACCCTTGATGGAGAAATGGGCATGGTATTCACTACACAATGACATTGGCTTAGAAAATCGGTGCGATTTCGGCAGCGTAACTGCGTGACATAAGAATTCATAAAAATGGTTTATGAGAGAGAAAAGGGTTACTAATCATATTTACATGTAATTTAAAGTAATGAGGTCATATAGATACATATACCAACAATTTTAATGGAATTTAGATTCATGATACAAAAGTATTGCTTGAATGTAAAAGAGGAGAGAGAAGTTCCTTTCAGAATTTCAGCATAGTAACAGGTGTACATGAGAGGCATTTAATGAGAGAGAAAGGGGTCTAACATCATTAAAACATAAAGAGGGAAGTATGAGGGAGGTGAGAAACCATACCCCAACATTCATAATTGAAATTGAAAGGGAAAAACAACTTAAAGAAAATTGGACAAAAATGAGAAAGGAATAAAAAAACCCTTACTTGGAAGTGTGCTTCCAAAGGCTTGAGAGAGGCTTGATATAGGTTTCTTGGGAGCTTGGGGAACCTTGAGAGGATTATATATAGAGTAGGGTAGAGTTTGGATGAACTAAAAAGGCTTTGAGTGAGGAGGAAGTGGGATCTTGGGTGGGTTTATATAGGAAAGGTGAGGGAATTCTTTATTATTTAGGTTTGGGACCCCTTATATTAAATTAGTCCAAACCACAAACCATATCATGGTTTTTGCACATGTTTTTTGGAAAAGGGAAGAGGAAAACAATATTTCATAAGGGCAAAGTCCTAACTTCTTAAAATAATAGGGTTTCTTATGTGGAGGTGAGTCACACTCCCATGGAAAACAATTTAAAAAGACAAGGTGTTTAATAAGTCTTGAAGGGTCCATTAATGCTTTGAAAAGTAAGTCAAACAAACCCAAAATAACATTATTTTAATGTTAAAACATATATTGTCCGAACATAAAGCTTATATTATTTTATTACAACACTATTGGGTCATTATGATGTCATAAAACACATTATATATTTAAACAGTTTTTAATTTTTACCCAAAAAATTGACTGTCTTAGAAAATTATGAAAAATTCACCGTTGGATAATTTTGACGTCCTTATTCTAGAAATGACATTTATTTTATCTAAATAATTTTCTAAATATTATAATTTTCACTTTTAAAATAAAAAATGATATTTATCGAAAATTCATGGGTTTTGACAAAAAATGGCTTTCAAACCTTAATAAAAATTACAATTTCATTCATAAAATTATATGATCATTTATATGTAATAAAATTTATTTAATAATAATAATAATAATATTTTATTAAAATATTATTTAATTCAAAAATCCCTTAATTTAATAAAATATAATTCTTAATTAAATAATAACTAAAAAACACTATTTTCACTTTAAAAACTATTTACAATGTATCAATAATAACAAGAAAGTATATTCATTATTATATACAAAAAAAATAATGTACATGAACATAGTACCAGTGATTTGTTACATAACTTCTTAAAAAAGCCGCGTAAGACCTAAGGGTAAGGTGTGCAATGGTGACCAACTCTTGGGGTGGCTCGGATAACATCGCTCGAGTGGTAATTTCTATCAACATTTACTTTTCCCGTAGACGGTCATGTTTGAGCTTGACATGATGAAGCTCAGCTTGGGCTTGGTCAAGAGTGAATCCCAAAGACGCCACCTATTTTCTGAGTTCTGACAAATGGGCTTCGTATGGAGCAATTCTACTGGATGAGGCCATCTCTTCCTTTGTCTGAGTAAATTGGATTTGTTAAAGCCCTATATTAATACTAATCATGTGATCACTGTTCAACGGCTATAAAAGCAACAATCAAAATTATTAACCTAAAACCAAAGAAGTTGACATTTTATATAAACATTTTACATAAAGATACATTTAATTAGATCAAGAGGGATTTCTATTAATGAAACTTTGGGTTGTTACAATATTCCCCCTTAAGAAATTTCTCCCTCGAAATTTCCTTTTTCCCACACTAAAATAGATGTGGGTAACTCAGCTTCATCATTTCCTCCGATTCCCAAGTCTCTTCTTCAAACTTGTGGTTTCTCCGCAACACCTTGACAAGGGGCATTGTCTTATTTCTTAGAAATTTTTCTCTATGATCTAAGATCTTCACTGGTTTCTCCTCATAAGAAAGATCATCCTCCAACTATACCACCTCAGAAGAGAGTACATGTGATGGGTCCGGTATGTAATTCGTTAAGAGGGATATGTGGAAGACATCATGTACTTTGGCCATGGTAGGTGGAAGTGCTAGTCGATAGACCACATCCCTGACATGATCAAGAATCTTGAAGGGGCTGATGTACCTTGGACTTAACTTCCCTTTCTTTCCAAACCTCATGACCATCTTCCATGGAGATATGCATAAAAAAACCATGTCTCCAACTTTAAACTCAATGTCTCAATGACGATTATCTGCATAACTCTTCTATCGACTTTGGGATGCCTTGATATGTTGCTGAATGGTTTTCACCTTCTCCACCATTTACTCAACCATTTCTAGTACAAGAAGCTTACGTTCACCGACCTCATCCCAACATGCCAGTGTTCTGCACCTTTTCCCATAAAGGGCTTCATATGGTGCCATTTGGATGCTCGAGTGGAAACTGTTATTACCAGAGAACTCAACTAGAGGAAGATGTTGATCCCATCATCCCTTAAAGTCCATTGAGAATGCTCTCAACTTATACTCAAGTGTTTGTATAGTCTGCTCAGATTAACCATCAATTTGAGGATAATAGGCCGTACTGAATTTCAGTTCAGTATTTAGATCATGTTGAAGACTCTTCCAAAACTTAGAGGTGAATCTTGGATCTTGGTCAGACACAATAGATAATGGAACTCCATGCAAAATTTCCACTTCCCTGATATATATTCGTGCCAGTTGATCTAAGGATAAATCCTCCCAAATAGAAATGAAGTGTGCAGTCTTTGTAAGACGATCCACAACAACCCAGATTTCATTGTTGCCCTTGGATGTCCTTGGAAGTCCAGTGACAAAGTCCATGGTGATGTTCTCCCATTTCTATTCTAGTATGGGAAATGGTTGCATCGTCCCCTTAGAATTATGCCTCTATGCCTTCACTTGATGGCACACCAGGAACTTTGATGTATATTCAGTGATCTCCTTTTTCATATTATCCCACCAAAATTTTTCTCGGAGATCTTGATACATCTTTGTGCTACCTGGGTGAATAGAGAAATTTGAACTATGTGCATCATCCAAAAGTTCCTTCTTCCGCACCGGGCATGATGGAACACAAAGTCTTTTCCCAAATCACACAATTCCTTATTCATTGACATTAAACTCCGAGGTTTTCCCTTTTTTGGTAGCATCCACTTTTTCCTGAATTCCCACATCATTTTTTGAGCATCCTTTAACCTTTCCAAAAGAGACGGTTGAACAATCATTTGTGAAAGGATTGATTATGTTCCCTTTTTTATGATTCTCATGTCCATCATCATCAAGTCTAAGAAGATTGGATCGTTCTTTATTCTCATCACTGATAGAATCGCTGGGTCCTTTATACTTAGGGCATCTGCCACCTTGTTTGCTTTCCCAGGGTGGTAATGTATTGAACAGTCATAATACTTGATGAACTCTATCCATCTTATCTGGCGCATATTAAGGTCTTTCTGTGTGAATATATATTTAAGAATCTTGTGGTCAGTATATATCTCACATTTCTCCCCATAGAGATAATGCCGCCAGATTTTCAAGGCAAAGATCACCACCGCCAACTCCAGATCATGCGTTGAATAGTTTCGCTTATGGATTTTCAAATACCTTGAGGCATAGGATATCACTTTATCATTTTGCATCATCACACAGCCTAAGCCCTTCTTCTAAGCATCACTAAATACCACAAAAATTTCCCCACTTGTGGGTAAAGTGAGCATGGGAGCAGTGATAAGCCTCCTTTTCAACTCCTTGAATCTTTCTTCACATTCATCACTCCAAGAAAACTTTACTCTATTTCGAGTTATCTTGGTAAGAGGGTTGGACAATCATGAGAAATTTCTCACAAATCGTCTATAAAATCCAGCTAACCCCAAGAAGCTACAGATATCCCTTACCGATGTTGGCCTCGGCCATCCCTCAATTGCATCTGTTTTGGAGGGATCCACAGATATTCCATTGATTGTGATGATATGGCCCAAGAATGAGACCTCCTTCAACTAGAACTCACACTTTCTATACTTTTCATAGAGCTTCTCCTTGCGCAAAGTCTCTAGTACAGTTCTTAAATGCTCCTCATGATCCTACTTGGTTTTGGAGTATATTAGAATATCATCTATAAATAATACCACAAATTTGTCGAGGTAATCTCTAAAGACTCTATTAATCAAGTCCATGATGATTTCTGGAGCATTAGTGAGTCTGAAAGGAATTACTATGAATTCATAGTGCCCATATCTTGTACGAAAAGAATTTTTGGGGACATCTTCCTTCTTTACCCTTACTTGATAATACCCCGAACGCAAATATACCTTAGAGAAGTATTGTGCTCCACTTGTTGATCAAACAAGTCATCAATTCATGGGAGAGGATACTTGTTCTTTATCGTGATTTTTTTGAGCTCACGATACTCGATGCAAAGGCACATTGACCCATCCTTCTTCTTGATGAAGAGGACTGGTGCACCCCATGGTGAAGCACTTGGGCGTATAAACCCTTTATCCAGATTCTCCTGTAGTTGTTTCTTTATCTATTCACTCTCCATGAAAACCATTCTATATGGAGTCTTGGATATTGGTAGAGACTCTCATATAAGTTCAATTGAAAAGTCAACATCTCTTATAGTAGGAAGACCAGACAGTTACTCGGGAAACACTTCAGTGAATTCCCTCACAATAGGCATTTATTCAAGGATGGTTCCTTCCTTGGACTCAATCATCTGAGCCAGATATGCATGCTCATAGGGAAGTAATATCCAGGCTTGAGATGATGGAGCTAAATGAGATTCATCTTCCTCCTTACACTTGTAAAGAATCAGGGGCCGATTCTCCATATGGAGTGTGGTTTCCCTCTCCTGAAAATTTATTTTGGCTCTATATAAGGAAAGCCAATACATGCCAAGAATTGCATAAAATTCCACTAGAGGGAGTATGACGAGGTTCTTTGAGAAATTAAATCCACATATTATAATAGGGGTGGACTTATATTCATGGGATGAAATGATTTCCCCATTTTCCGTACTCACCGACATCTTCACTTCCATGATTTGTGGTGGTGCTGGGATTGTTCTACTAAACTTTCAAGATATAAAAGAATGTGTAGAACCTGAATCAAAAAGTACGTTCTATATTCTTGAATGAATAACTAGCGTACCTGTCACCACTTCATTGTCGGGGTTCACTTTGGCAGAAGTGATGTCAAAAGCTCTTCCTTGCTGCCTTTGAGGTTGTTGGTTGCCTCAAAAAACCCTTGGAATAGGGCACTGATTTGAAAAGTAACATGGTTCTTTGCAGTTGTAGCAATGAAAAACGCATTGAGGTTTGAACAGAGAATTCCTCTCCTCTATCATAGCCGCAGGTCTTTCTTGCTGACAGTTAACAGCTAGGTTCCCTTCTCTTCCACACCTAAAGCATTTCCTCATCCCCTTGAGGCAATTTCCAAGGTTCTTCTTTCTGCACTTTTGGCAAGTGGGGTGCTGGATCTTCTTAGCACCGTTGGATTTATCCATTGGACCGTCAAAATTGAAGTCCACCTTACGCTTCTTCTCCCCATGATAACCCTGTGATTCCCCGATCTCCATTTCGACCTTGAGGGCACATCGGACAATTTCCTTATAGCTGTCGAAGTCACGGATCGCTAATGCTTTCCACAGGCTAGGCTTCATCCCCCCAAAGAAGCGGTCAACCTTGCATTTGGGGGCAATGAAAAAGCCAGAAGCGTATCGTGCAAGCCTTGTGAAGTTTTCCTCGTACGCTCCAATAGATTCTTCTTCTTTTTGTTTGAGGGAAGGGAAGTCCCTTTCCATTTTAAGCCGGAGGGTGCGCGGAAAATATTTATCGAAAAACATCTTCTAGAAATACTTCCATTCCAACGCCTCGATCTCCTCCTCAGGCTTCATATTTTTGATCAACGTCCACCATTTATCAGCTTCACCCTCCATAAGATAAGACTCTAGGAGAACCTTCTCTTGTTCATAACATTGAAGGATGGAGAAGATCTTTTCAATGGAGTTGATCCATTGTTCAGCGATCGTGGGAATAGATGATCCACTAAAAGTAGGAGGCCTTTTTCTCACGAGTCTCTCGATAGGGAATTTTTCTTTCTTAGGGGGGTTTGAACATTCCTCTTGAACCATGTTTCTATTCAAATCTTGAGTTAGCTGAGAGAGAAGCGTGACAAAGTTCACGATTCCCGCTCCCATTGGATTGGGCATCTCATTAGTATAGTCATCACACTGATCTTCACATCAGTTGTTAGCCCGAGTCCTCCTATTACTGGCCGTTGGCTGTAATAAAAGGAAAATTAGGGGGTAACACATAAAGGGTAATCAAAAGACAAAAGTTGATGAATTGTAAATAAACTTTTATTTCCTTAACTCATGAGTCTATAGGCTTCAATCTAGGATTTTCAGGATCTACTTTCTAACATATATTCTTAGGGGCATTTTTTTAATTCCCTTAATAAGGGTTCATACTAAGCTTGTTAATTTATCAAAACATATCCCTTGAGAGTGTCATAACCAAGAGTGAAAAAATTCCCATTGTCATGCACCCGTTCCCATTCTAGTCTAGCTCAAAGCGGTGTTTTCGGGTTTTACCCCTAGGATACATCTGTGCCAGAGCCGCCTCTACCTTCTCGTATCCAGACAGGGATTTATTTTCTTGATAAATTATTTACTCAGTACTTACCAAAACCTGTGGATGTTTTTATTATATTTATTCTTGTATCTAAGTCTTTACTAGGGGTTTGTAATCCTAATCCCAAAAATAACTAAACCTATCCTCTGATACCAACTATGACAACCCTGCTTTTATTACAAACATAAACATGATTTATTACATAAACCATTCACTTGATACAACATAGATGATCAAGAGGTCTAGTGTCTTTGGGGATTAGGATAATTACATAACAACTTAAAACATGAAGTACAACATCTTTATTGAAAACATCCTTTACATGACCACTACATTCCCTCGTACTTAGCATTGCATGGGATATCCTGAGGACATGCATAAGAAAAGGGGTGAGCTATAAAGCCCAGTAAGGGAATAAACATGGAATACATGAGGAGTATAATACATGTTAGTAAATATTCATATCAGTAGAGCACAAGAGAAAAATGAACACAAAGGCATGATAAAGCATGATAATCATAAATTGGAAATGTGGCAACAAAACTTAACATGGAATTAGCACGAGCTAAGGCTCATTGCACATAGAGCATGAGTAAATCCTCATTGCACATGAAGCACGAGTAAAACCTCATTGCACTTGAATTATCATGAGTCAAAACACATTTCACATGAAGTATCATGATACTATACTTTACCCATTGCATTGGAGCGCTATAAGGGCACACCCTTCTTAAACATTTCATTTCATGCATAAGTGTGCCACATGGATCATAAAACATGGATTCATAAAACATAATCATTTATTCCACGATAAAGGAATGTGGAATTCATACACAAAACTTTATAATCAATAAGTAAATGTTCATAAAGGTGAATACCCTTGATGGAGAAATGGGCATGGTATTCACTACACAATGACATTGGCTTAGAAAATCGGTGCGATTTCGGCAGCGTAACAGCGTGACATAAGAATTCATAAAAATGGTTGATGAGAGAGAAAGGGGTTACTCATAATATTTACATGTAATGGAAAGTAATGAGGTCATATAGATACATGTCCCATAAATTTTAATGGAATTTATATTCATCATATAAAAGTATTGCTTGAATGTAAAAGAGGAGAGAGAAGTTCCTTTCGGAATTTCAGCATAGTAACAGGTGTACACGGGAGGAATTTAATGAGAGAGAAAGGGGTATCCCATAATTAAAACATAAATAGAGAAGTATGAGGGAGGTGAGAAACCATACCCCAACATTCATAATTTAAATTAAAAGGGCAAAACAACTTAAAGAAAATTAGACAAAAATGAGAAAGGAAGAAAAAAACCCTTACTTGGAAGTGTGCTTCAAAAGGCTTGAGAGAGGCTTGAGAGAGGCTTCTTGGGAGCTTGGGGAACCTTGAGAGGATTATAGAGAGAGTATTCCAGAGGTTGGACGAACTCCAAAGTCTTTGAGTGAGGAGGAAGTGGGATCTTGGGTGTGTTTATATAGGAAAGGTGAGAGAATTATTTATTATTTAGGTTTGGGACCCCTTATATTAAATTAGTCCAAAACACAAACCATCCCATGGTTTTTTCCCATGGGTTTTGTCAAAGGGAATAGGAAAAAAATATTTTATAAGGCCAAATTCCTAACTTCTTAAAATAATAGGGTTGGTTATGTGGAGGTGATTCACACTCTCATGGAAAACAATTTAAAAAGACAAGGTGTTTAATAAGTCTTGAAGGGTACATTAATTCTTTGAAAAGTAAATCAAAAAAAACCAAAATCACATTATTTTAATGTTAAAACATATATTGGCTGAAAATAAAGCTTATAGTATTTTATTAAATCAGTATTGGGTCATTATGATGTCATAAAACACATTATATATTTAAACAGTATTTAATTTTTACCCAAAAAATTGATTATCTCAGAAAATTATGAAAAATTCACCGTTGGATAATTTCGACATCATGATTCCTAAAATAAAATTTATTTTATCTAAATAATTTTATAAATATGTTAATTTTCACTTTTAATATAAAAATCGACATTTATAAAAAATTCACGGGTTTTGACAAAAATGGCTTTAAAACCTTAATAAAAATTACAATTGCAATCATAAAATTATATGATAATTTATATATAATAAAATTAATTTAATAATAATAATAATAATATTTTATTAAAATATTATTAAATTCAAAAATCCCTTAATTTAATAAAATATAATTTTTAATTAAATAATAACTAAAAAAACACTATTTGCACTTTAAAAACTATTTACAATGTATCAATAATGACAAGAAAGTATATTCATTATTATATACAAAAAAAAATAATTTACATGAACATAGTACCAGAGATTTGTTACATAACCCCTTAAAACAGCCGCATAAGACCTAAGGGTAAGGTGTGCGATGGTGACAAACTCTTGGGGTGGCTCGGATAACATCACTCGAGTGGTAATTTCTATCAACTTCCACTTTTCCCATAGACGGTCACGTTCGAGCATGACATGATGAAGCTCAGATTGGGCTTGGTCAAGAGGGAATCCCAAAGACGCCACCTCTTTTCCAAGATCTAACAAATGGGCTTCGTATGGAGCAATTCTATTGGATGAGGTCATCGCTTCCTTTGTCTGAGTAAATTGGATTTGTTAAAGCCCTATATTTATACTAATCATGTGATCACTGTTCAATGGATATAAAAGAAACAGTCACAATTCTTAACATAAAACCAAAGAATTTGATATTTTATATAAACATTTTACATAAAGAGACATTTAATTAGATCAAGAGGGATTTCCATTAATGAAACTTTAGGTCGTTACAGTTTTCCTTAGTCTCTCTTTACTGTGTATCTTGTGGGGAAAGTATGTTAATGTTTCCTAAGGGAGTTGATGAAACCAAACCTTAGAAAAGATAATAAATTGATTTTTAATGAATTAAGGGGTTTGTTTGATCATGATATTGCTGCACTCTTTTTTATTTGTTTATATATTGTGAATTGTATGGGCTTATTCCCACTAAAAATCATGGCCATTGGTGGTCCTTCCTTACACACTAACGAACCTCTATTTTCTTGATAATATTGTTATTGAATAGATGTAACATGGAAACTAGTTAATCACATAAACTTGGTTGATTAAATGGATTCCAAATGAATAATAATCCTTGTGTGATAACCCTGGTGAACCAAAAAATATAAAGGAACTTAATTAATGGTGTGGAAAAATCTGGAAACGTCCTTTCTCTATTCTAGTAATGTGTGTGGTTGATCTAGTTGATGCTTGTGCGGTGATGTGGATGGGGATGTGATCTCTTGTTATTTAGTTGTTGTCTTGTAGATCTATTCCCATATATTGGGTCTTGGTTTTGCTCTAGTACTTTTAGGGATCTCACAAGTCCCTTTTTTTATCATGACTTTACAAGAGAACCAGGTGTGAATACTTAAATTATAGTTTGGTTGTTTTATTATTTAGTCCAAATTTGTTTGACTTGTGGATGTTCCTGTTAGTTTACTGGGAGTAGAGAATTATTTTATAATTAAATCATTTGAACATGATAATAAAAATGGGTGGTGCTCTGTTTGTGCCTTTTGTGCATTTATGCTTATATGAATAGTAACGAGGGTGTTTGTGTATAGGCTGGTTTCAGAAACCTCAAGTTGGGATGAGTGCTTGTTCAACTATATGTATAAATTTAGTTCTTTTGTTTCTTATTCGTACCCCACCCAAGTTGGAACTTCATGCTAAACACCCCCATTTCATGGTGGGGGGGGGGTCCCATTATGAGTGGCTGGTTATTTGATCCATTATGCTCCCTCTACTGGGTATCCCAAGACTCTTCAGGTAGGTTGTGAGAGACAAAGGTCCATTATATCCCAATATTCTTTGACTAGGGTATGTTTTGGTGGTTGGCCCAGGTGTGTGCGGGAAGGCTTGTTTCCCAAGTGTCTTCGGGATGAGGCCTAGGTGTCTTTAAGCGTAGTGGTGGTTGTTCTAGACCAGGTGTCTGCGGGCATGGTTATATATGGTTGTGGTAAACTAGGTGTCTGTGGGTGTATTGGTGATTGTTCTGGCCCTGATGTCTGTGGGTGTGGTTACCTATGGTTGTGGTGGTCTAGGTGTCTACAGGAATGATACATGGTTGTGGTGGCCCAAATGGTTTTTTGTTGGGGTAGTAGTGGGACAGTAGTGAAAATAGTGGGGTAGGTCTGATGCATAGGATGTCTTCAATAACCAGTGGGAAAGCAGTGTGAGGCACCCAAATATTGATGTGCTATTACTATTACTTTACTTGACTTGTGTTATTTGGGGAGTGTGCCTTGATTTTGCTGGGTGGGTAGTTTCCATTACTAGGTGTTTTTGATACCTCTACCTTCTCACGAGGCATTAGAATGCCTCCACCCTTATGCACGAGAGCTTATGGTTTTCTCTATTGAGTATACCTGTATAATGAACCTACATATATGAAACTGATTTCAGGTTTCCAGGAGGACTTTGAGAACCATGTGAGACTGTATTAGCTCAGATGTTGGGATAATTTCTGTTGCTATTTTCTTTTCTTTTGGTACTTTCCTTTAGAGTTTTCTTGTACTTTTTTTCACTTTATTTTGAACATTCATGTGGAAAACGGTGTTTGGATTTACTTTTAGTTTATATATTTGGAGTTTTTTGAGATTTACCATCTTATCTCCCAATATTTTTCTATAAAAAGGGAAATACCTTCCAAATTATGTGCGATTATATACCCTTGGTGCTAGTCTCCACTTCGGGGCCTATTGAATACATCACTTGGGGTGGTCATTATCTCTCCTTCAACTTGAATAAGGAAGGATATGACAGGTTTCTGTCCCTTCCCTCATCTTGGTGAAGTTGGGTAGTGACAACGAACCTCAAAGTTACAACCAAGAGTGAAAGAGATGAATCCATAGACTCAACTTCCTTAAACTCTTCAAGATAATCAAGTTATATGTGCCTTATGTCACATGTTTAAGAATATTTCATGTTTAGTTCCCCTATTTCCATTCACTCCACCTTTTCTACTCCTAATTCTTCCCCATATTTTTTTTCTTATTTGTCCTCAAGTAACCTTGAATATCAAGACCTTTAATATGAAGACAATTAACTCTAAAATCGTTCTCAAGAACTTAATTCATTATATAAATAAATTTGTACAAAATAAGTACAAGTTATTAAAAAAAAATAATAAATTATAAAAGAGAAGGAAAAAATATTTAAGGAAAAAGGAATAATTATTCATGAAAAATATAAATCAATCAGATGTTGATTATCTCGAACCTATTTTCATAGAACTCAATAGATCGATACCCAAATTCACTCAAAGTGAAAATGATCTATTTTTTTGGATATTATAGGTATGGAAAGAAAATGGGTTAGTCTCTGTTTCTCAAATCATTTAATTATATAAATAAATCCATAAAAACCCACTTTTATGAATGGTTTTTTACAAGATAAGTTTTCTAATTTTTGTAAAAGAGTTGGAAATTTATTTTATGAATGTGATTGCAAGAATTCATGATATGGGAGATGATAATAAATTGGTATTTCCTCATTTATTTCCAATATAAAATTACATAATAAAAAAATATGGATATTTAAATCATTATTGGGTAACATTAGAAAACCCATGTTTGTTTGGGTACCAAAAACTATAGTCGTTTGATTTTGTAGGAAGAGTATTATGATTAAAATACAAGAATCACTATGATACCTAGATAGTTTTTTCTTAATACACTTGTATGAATACCTATTCAAATTCTATAAAATAAATAAAATAGATGCATGTCACATTATATTTAGTGATAACTCTATGGGTATGATAATTGGTGAAGGTACCATCAGTTTTTATAACTCAACTATTATTAAAAATGTTTTATTAGTTAAATTATTTAAACAAAATTTTCAAAGAATTAACTAGTTTTGTGATAGTATTTTTAAAATTTATTTAGAAAATGACTTTTTTAAAGATCTTAACTGAAAATGAAATTGTTTATTTACCTATTTTAATTTTCAAATTTATTATACAATCAATTTAAAATCTCTCACTAGCCAAAATTTCAAATTCTTAAGTGACAAATTTATTGATTTTTGGATATGGAATAGACACCTTTTTCACTCTTGCACACACTCAATTTTCAAACTCAACTGTTATAAATGAGTATGAGACTTACACAAACTTTATTTCAAAGATAACATGGTTTTTTTAATCATTCCCTTTAGAAAACAACAAAAATATTCTTGAAAATATAAAAAAGTATTTATTATTCTAATGTTATCGAATTAATTCATCTTAATTTATTTAGTCCTTCTCAAATTGAAATTATTAGAGATAAATCATATACATTTTTTTTTATTTTTTATGAATTTACAAGATTCACTTGGTAGTACTTATTATTTTATAAAACTTAAGATTTCAAATATTTTATCATGTTTTCTAAAATAGGTGAAAATAAAAAATATTTTCAAATTATTTCTATTAAAATTGATCATGGTGTATAATTCTAAAAAAATTAATTTGATGATTATTCTCTTCTCAAGGATATAATAATTCATTTTCAATACCTCAAACCCCCTAATAAACTGGGGTAGTATAAAGGTAAAATTGAACTATCCATGAAATCACTCAAAATATTTTAAATGAATTTAATTTAATACAATATTTTTAGACTCAGGCCATAAATACTGTATGATTTTTCATTAAGCATATTCTCAAAAGATATTTTCTAAAAATCATCCCTTTTGAAATTTGGAAATAAAAAATAAAAAATATATTTTTATTTTTAGTATTTTTGGTTTTAAATGTTTTATTCTTAACAATAAATACCTTTTAGGAAAATTTGATTAAAAATATGATAAATGTATCTTTTATAGGGATTACAATATTTGGTGATCTTTGGACTTCTTGGAAAGCAATACATTATGATTAGATTCTATTTATAGGAGGATTTGATTATGTCCTCGTCCAAATATCCTCATTTTTGTAATGAATCCCATTTATTTCTCTTACTATGGTCAAAAGATTTCCATTTGATGTGAGAAACTCCGAAGAATATACTATGGGTGTAATGAACTAACCATTGAAGCCAGGATCTGGTGCATTATTTTAATACATTGAAAATATTACAAGGAATCAAATCCTGAAGGGCCAGTCAGTTTAGTAGTCTTGAAGAAATAGATACACAAATGCTTCTATTATTACATTGGTAAAAAATAAAACATAATAAAGGAAAATAATTTTCATCTTTGAAATAATTCAAATATTTCATCTTCAGAACCTAGGTAAAATAGAATAAATAAAATGGTGATCTCAAATGCTCAATAAGAGTAAATCATAATAGAAGAAATAATGAATAAATGAGAATAATAATTATGGCGTAGTAAATTAATGAGCATAAAAACTATGTAATCAACAAACTAAGAAGAAAGTGCATATACAAAATGGATAGGTAATGACTGGATACAAATTCCCTTAAAATAACTAGATAAATAAAAAAATAAACATGGAAAGGTATTAAATTGATACACATTCCATTTAATAAATGAACTAAGAATGAAATTCATCTATAGACATGTCAATGCAAAATCTAATGGATAAATATTAATTTAATCTAATTAAGGGAAATTTTTAATTATTGAACATCATGTTTGAGACACATTAACACATATACTATCAAGACCCTTCATAAAACAATTTAAACTATTTGGATTTGTGAAACTAATTTGTCTCATGAGAACCTGCTGATACATTGAGGGTTTATATAAATTCCATGCCCCACCCGTCATTGACAGTCCATAAAATTCCTCAAATTAAGTTATCTATTTTATTAATAATTAATATACCTTATAAAATAACCATATTGAATAAAAATTAGAAATTTATCAATAATTACCCAGTGTAAGATAAGTAAAAAAGTTTTGTTGACAAAAATACTATTTAAATATCACTAAAAACATTCTAGAATAAAATAATCTTTAAAAATTACAAAGTGTACCATACTACTTAGAAACATTTGAATCATTATTCCCATGTTGGTTTAACATTAAATAAAACTTACAATATCATGAAAATTATGAGATTCATGATATAACATGTCAAAGGGTAGTATATATACCATATAAAAGAAACCAGGTTCCTAACATTACAATATGACTCAATGAAATTAAATTGTGAAGAAATCCCATACCACTTTGTAATGATTTATTTAAAAGTTTGAACAATTAGAAAATAATATATTTTAATTTAAAATAACCTTTTAAAATTTTAAATCATGCTTCAAAATAGTATGTCTTTATGATGTCAGGAAATTCCATTCATACTGTGTAAGTTAAAAAGATGCATTCCTTTTACTTCGTTAAGAAAATATATAAAGTAACTTGTTTTTGAAAATTACAGGAAGATTTAGTTTTAATCTTTTTTAAAATGTAAAAAAGGTTTAAAAATGACTTTAAAAAATCATGTGATAATATTAAAAACTTTTTTGAAAATATTTTTATAAACAATAAAATGGAAGATAAATATTCCATAGTGGAGACTTAAATACAAATGATCCTGAATAACGATGAAGTTATGAAATAAATACATATTAATTTACAATCAGTAGAACCGTATGCCCATGAAATAAAAAAAATACATGGTTATGAAAATAAAATAATATTCAGGATAATACTTATAAAATATATTAGTTGGTAATAAATATACTATATATAAGAAATAGGAGGTGAACATGGCTTGTATCTCATAGAAAATAAAAGTGAAACAAAGATCCCTTACCTCACGCTTCGTTTGTAGTTTCACATGATTTAACCTCTTTTATAATGGTTTAATGAATATTATTAATTTATATAATAACCTTATTCATTTTTCTGATATCATATAAGTTATTTTTATATTATTTTATCACCCATTTGTTAATAATCTTTCATCATTTTCACTATTTCGGGTGTTAATTACCTAGTTTCTAGAGTATGTTTTGACTTGTTATTTGTTGTTAATATTAATTATATCACGTTTTGATCATCTAAATATTGTAAAAAATTATTTAAATATTATATATATGTATTTATAATAATCCAAATAATTTGGAGATAAGAAATTAAATTCACCGTTAATGGAGATGGCAGGCCGTACATATATATGAACGCTACTTTCATTTATTTTTCATATTTACAGAATGAAAATTAAATGATATATATTTTTTATTATAATTAAATTATTATATTTACTTTATATATGTCTTATATTTTTAATAAAACTCACCTTTATACGTTCTATGTATAGCGTGAATAAATCTCATCGCTTTGAGGGGTTGGTAGTTCACACTTCCACAAACAATGTTATTATATTTATACAAAATGGAATTTATAAGGGTATGTGTTATAAAAGAATTAAAAAAATAATGAAGACATAGTAAATATCATATATAACATATATAAATAGAGTTTCTATCATAATTCCCAACCATAATAGGTGGTAAATAAAAACTGAGCAATCATCATTCTGTGAGGCGGTAGTTCACCGTACACATAAACAATATGTTTGTTACCCATTAAATGTAAGTATGTATAAGTGTCAATAAAACACTTTTTATAAAAACATATTAGTATATTTAGCATACTGAGGTTATTATATAAATATTAAATAATAAAAATTAAGGAGTGGTTAAAGAAATAAATCTAAAGTGATCGTTGAAGAACATTACTTTGTTTTTGGGTAAATCCTTTAGGTTTATACCAAAATACTTCTTTGGTTGGATTTATGACCAAAGGGAGGATTCTAGAATTAGGGGAGGGAATTTAAAATCTTATATGTCTAGGGTTTGGTCGATATAGAAGGGTAAATGTAGTGTGAGGAAGTGAGGTATGAGGTGTTCTTTTATAATGAAGGTGAGGGGCACTTTTGGAATTTCTCAAAAGATTAATTTATAATAAATTAAATTTCAATCCAAATATCTATAAAAGGCAATTTATTCAAATATAATATTATATAAGGTTTTAATCTCATCAAACTATATATTTTAAAAAAAATTTGGAGTTATTTTAATATGTATCATTTTGATTAACCCATAATTAAGCTATTTTAATTTTAAATTTGGTAACTAATTTTTCTATATGAATAAGATGCATGTTTTACTTATAAAGTGTAAATTAGAATATAAATGGATAATTTATGATTTTATAGACTATATATTATCAAATTGTACTTGGTTAATTTTATTTTTATTTTTAAAAAATTTAATAAAATATTATTTTGTAAAATATAATAAGTGTCAATTTTGACACTATTCATAACTTTGACATTAAGAAAATAAATATAGAGAAATTGATTTAAAAAATCCACTTAATAAAACCCAAACATTTCATATTCACCCAAAATAATATTGTATCACCTTAATAAATTCAAATTATATTTATTTTAATGTTTATAATATCAGTTAATTTATTGATTTATTAATTGAATCATTATCGTATCATCATTGTGAAAGACTTTATGTTAATTATTTATTTCCTAAAAAATAAAAATAAGTTTCCATGATGTAGATAAATATTTTATCTTTCAAATTAAATTTTTTAGTCTAATATATCATCTTTATAACCTCATAAATAAATTTAATACTTTTTAGAAACAACATTGTGACATATTGGACTTCCCTTAGAATAAAATACAATAAAATCCATAAATTCATCTAAGTGGATACAAGTGGTTATAAAATTGACCCAAGGATGGTTTTTGTTAAACCAAAATAATAACATGAAATTATTACAAGTTTTATGGTAATTTTATAATTCTTATAATATTACTTTTACCTTTAATTACTTGATTTTCCCTTAACCGTGGTAAAGAAAAATAAAAAAAATACTAAAGTTACTATTATTTTTTTAAGATGGTCTTATTAGACTGTAAATATCACACTGATTACAACCGTGTATGTCTTTTTTTCTTAAAAATTCAACTCATCGGATATTCTAAATTATGTTTAACGTAAATCCTACAGATGTGGTGAAAAAGCAGGTTAAAGTAAAAATATTTAAAAGCTTGCTATATTTTTACATCTGAATTTAATTTTAAATTGTTAAAAATGACCAAAATTTGTTTAAATGATATAAAATTGGTCAAATTATACTTTAAAACTAAATTATAACATAATTTAACTATATAATTAAATTATACAAAAATTTAGTTTTGAACTAAAATGCAGTATTTTTCACTATTCATAAAAAAGTAACTTCTCAGAAAAACCGAAAATTCAACTAAAGTAATTTTTTATATAAAAATTTAAAAGAAGATGTTTATTTTTTGAAATAAAATATATTAAGGTTTAAAAAATTGTATTTAAAATAGGTCCTCCATTAAAATGAAATAAAATTGCATTTAGAAAAATATTGTCTTTTAAAGCATATATTTGGATCTATTCTTATCTTATGCCTATAAGATCATTTAGATGAATGTAAAACCATTTGATAAAATATATAATATATAAATTTAAAAATTTATTTAATACTATTTATTCTCATCAATTTAATGGATGAGTTATAATTTCATTTTAAATAATAATATTAATAGTATATCATGGTTCATTTAAGAACGATGTTGCATGAAATATAAGATATCAAAGAAATTTAATTTATTTAATAAGAGACATATTATGAAATCTTGGGGTGTAAATTCTATACTCCTTCAAAAAATTACGTCCTCACAATTTAAAATTGTGATTTAAAACTTCAGACTTTTCAAAAATATCTTTGTTGAAATCCCACATTGGAAAAATGATTAATGAAACATCTACTTTAAAATAAAGGGAAGTATGAAGGTCATCGAAGATGACACATAATAGGGATCCATGTTGGAAAACATGAACATGGAAGGGAAATCTAACCATTATGTTCTGATGGAGAGTGATAAAGGACCTGGTTAGGAGAAAGTTAATAATCACAAAGCTATAAATCTATGATGATCTAAGGGACCATTTGATTAATCAGAAAAAAGGTACTAGGATAATTTTTTTGGTTTCAAGATATTTTACCTATATTTGAATATTTTATTCACTTCATAGACTAATAACATAAAGAAAAATACTTAATTTATAAGTAAAGTTTCACCCATTAATCAATTTCCACCACAAATTCATATTTTCCTCAAAAAATGTGTATTTAAGTTGATTTTTTTAGGCATGAAGATTTTTAATGAACTTATACGAATCAAAAAATCCATAAATGTATAAATATATATATTCCTCATGAATTTATACTTCAACCCAAACCAAAATGGTTAGGATTATATAAGATAAATACCAAAATATAAT
This sequence comes from Viscum album, assembly GCA_963277665.1. Classification (NCBI taxonomy): domain Eukaryota; kingdom Viridiplantae; phylum Streptophyta; class Magnoliopsida; order Santalales; family Viscaceae; genus Viscum; species Viscum album. The sequence continues at coordinate 807,890,329 of OY728122.1, read as the reverse complement.
CTCTAAAATTCAATAGTGAAACCCCAAAGTTCAACATATATCATTCGGAAAATATCTATCTTTCCCAAAAAATATTTTAGATTAATATTGAAACCAAAAAATTAGAATTATTTTATCTTATAGTCTTACAAATAAAATCAATCTCTCTTAATATCTTATAAAAAAAATTTAATTTCCTAAATCTCATATTCTCTAAGGTTTGCTAGCATTTCCATAAATAACCCGAATCACCATAAGTCTACAATAAAATCATATTTGAATCCAAAATAAAATTTATCCTCTTTACATTAATCATATAAGGTTCTAAAAATAGTGAACATATTTTGATATAATATTAATCACTTAATCACTAAATAATTTTCCAATCCAAGGTAATCTATTTGATGAAAAAAATATCCCTAAAATCGAAATAACCATTATCCATTAGATATTTTAACTAATTTTTTTTCATAATAACGATGAATTCACATAGGATAGTGGTATGTGATGCACCATTTTCACCCTTTGGTTGTGGGTTCAAATCCTATAGCATTTCTGAACACGATGGGTTGTCACTTGACCAGCATGTTGTCCTTTTTCTCAAACTATATTAATATTATACAAAAATTTTATATGAATCATTAGGAATAACCTAAATATATTAAGCATTAAAGATATGTTTTAACCACAAAGGTTATATCATATGTTTTATTTTGTATTCCCAATAATATAATAACCCATAATCTCCTTAAAGACCGAGATCAAATAACCCCTAAAGGTTATCCTTACCTTTATACTTATGTCCAATAAATGTAAAGGAATTTATTCCTTAAATAAAATTTTCATACATACTAATCCAATGGTTTATGTTCCTTAATCTATGTTTCCCCAAATCTAGTTCCCAAGGTTGTTATTAAACATCCTTTGATACCAACTGTAACACCCTGACCCCAGAAGCTAGAAGCTGGTTCATTATTTTATTATATTAACATTATTAAAAGGAATTAAATACTAAATTAAATAAAAGGTTATTAGTCTTAAAGAAGTAGATATAAAAATGGCCCCCTTATTACATTGGTAAAATATAAAACATAATAAAGGAAAATAATACTAATCCTTAAAATCATTAAAAAATTTCATCTTTATAATCCATGGAAAATAAAACAAATAAAAGGGTGAGATCAAATGATTAATAAGGGTAATGTATAGAGGAAGAAAAAATTAGTAAATGAGAATAATAATTATGGAATTTTAAATAACTAAACACACATACCATGTAATCAAAAAATGGAGAATAAAGGGTGTAAATAATTTTTCTAGGTAATGACTGGATACACATTACATTAAAATAACTAGATAAGGAAAAATCAACATCGTAAAGTAATAAACTTAAAAGTATTCCATTTACTCAATGAACTAAGAATGAAATGAATCCATAAATATATCGACGCAAAATATCATGGATAAATATTAAATGAATCTAATTGAGGTAAATGGTTAGTTATTGGGTTTCATGTATGAGGCACATGAAAAAATATACCATCAAGACCTTTCACAACATTGTTTAAAAATTCTTGATTTTCACAACTAATTTGTCTCTTGAGAACTTATCGATGTATCGAGGGGCGATATAAAGTATGGGCTGCACCTGTCATCACCAGTCCAAAGTATTCCTCAAAGTGAGTAATTGATTTAATTAGTAGTGAATATTCATTATCAAATAACCCTATTAAATAAAAAATACATATTTATCAATAATTACCTACTATAGAATAAGTAATATAATGGTTTTTGACAAAAATATTATTGAAATATCATTAAAAACATTCCATAAGAAAATAATCTTTAAACATTCCAAAGTATCCCATACCACATTGAAATAATTGAATCATAATTACCATGAATGAATAACATTAAATGAAAATTATAATATCAATAAAATTATAAGATTCATTATATAACATGTCAAAAGGTAGTATATACACCATATAAAAGAAACTATGTGCGTAACATTACAATATACCTCATTAAAATGAAATTGAGATGAAATCCCTTCCCAATTTGTAATAATTTATTTAAAACACCATTCATTTGTGAAATAAGATATTTTATTTGAAAATAAACTTTTAAAATTGTAAATTAATATTCAAAACATTTGGGTGTCACGATGATTGAAAATTCAGTTCATGCCGTATAAGTTAAAAACACACATTCGTTTTACTTTTGCAAGAAAATTCATAAAGTACCTTATTTTGAAAAAAGATAGGATTATTTATTTTTACACCATTTTTAAAAAAATAAAAATGGGGTAAAAATGACCTCAAATAACCATAGTAGATTAGTAAAAACATCTTTGATTTTTTTAAAACATTAACATGGAATAGAAATATTCCCCAGCGGAGACTTAAATATAAACAACCCCAAATAACGATGAGATTATGATATAAATACATATCACTTCACAATTAGTAGAATATCATGCCCATGAAAGAAATAAAATTATATGGATATAAAAATACCATAATATTCATGATAAGACTAATAAAATATATTAATGGGAAATAAATACACCACATATAATAAATAGGTGGTGAACATGGCTTGTATCTCATAAAAAAAAAGTGAGACACAGATCTCTTACCTCACACTTCCTTTTTAGTTTTACATGATTTAACCTACTGTATAGTGGTTTAAATAATGTTATTAATTTATATCATAACCTTATTCATATTAATGATAACATATATATTATTATTAAATTATTTTTCACCCTTTTGTTAATAATATTTCATCATTTTCACTATTTTAGGTGTTAATTGCCTATTTTTCTAGAGTATGTTTTGAATTGTTATTTATTATTCATATTAATTATATCTTTTTATAATAATATAAATGATTTAAACCATGTTTTAAATATTATATATATTCAATATATACGTATTTAGAATAATCCATAAAATTTGGAGATAAGAAATGAAATGCACTGTTCATGGAGACGGTAGGTCGTACTTACGAATGAACGCTACTTTCATTTCTTTGTTGTATCAAAATAATGAAAAGTAAATGATAAATATTAATATTATAATTATAATATTATATTTATTTCATATAAGTATCATATTTTTAATAAAACCATCCTTTATTCATTCCATGTATAGTGTGAACGAATCATATCACTTTTAGAGGGCAGTAGTCCACAATTCCACAAACAATGTTACCATATTTACACAAAAGAGAAATTATAAGGGTATGTGTTATAAAAGAATTAAAAAAATCATAAACAAATAATAAATATCATATATATCATATATAAACATATTCTTCATTATAATTTACAACCATCATAGGTGGTAAAGAAAAAATGGACAATCATTATTTCGTGAGGCGGCAGTTCACCGTACACATAAACAATATATTTACGACACATTAGCTGTAAGTGTGTGAAATTATAGGTAAAAGACTTAATATAAAAAAATATCAGTATATTTGGGATACTTAGGTTATTATATAAACATGAAATAATAATAAATTAATGAGTGTGGAAAGAGATAAAACTAAAGCGATCGTTGAAGAACGTTACCTTATTTCCAGGTAACTCTTTTTCTACTTTATACTAAAAATATTTTTTTGTTGGATTTATGAAAAAATTGATTCTTCTAGGATGAGTTTATGGATGTTTGGAGAATATATTTTCATGGTTTTTTTTGAGTTATAAGGCTAAATGTTGTGTGGGGAAGTGAGAGAGGAGGTGTGCATTTATAATGGAGGTGAGTGGCACCTCTGGAATTTCTCAAAAGATTAATTTATAATAAATTATTTTTTAGTAAAAATACCTATAAAAGTTATTTTTTTGAATATAATATGATATAAGGTTGTAATATCATAAAAAACAATTTTTAGGAAAGTTTTTGTGTTATTTTAATCCTTATTATTTTGATTAACTATTAATTAATCTATTTTAATTTTAAATATGGCAGCATATATTTCTATACTAATAGGATGTAAGTTTGACTTATAAAGTGTCAATTGGACCATAAATGGTCAATTTATAATATTTTGGAAAAAATATAATCACTTTTTCCATATTTAATATTTTTATGATTTTAAAATAATTTAATAAAGTATTATTTTCATAAAATATAATATGTGTCAATTTTGACACTATTCATAACTCTGAATTTTAGAAAATCGATCCATCAATATCGATTCAAAAAAATTCACTTAGAACACCCCTAACTTTTCATATTAACCTAAAAATATTAGACCACCTTAATCGAGTCAAATTATATTTATTTTAATATTTCAAATATCATTTAACTGATTGTTTTATTAATTGAATCATTACTGCATAATAATTATGAATACCTTTATATAAATTATTTATTTATTAAAAATTAAAAATAAATTACCATGATGTAGATAAAAATTTTATATTTTAAATTAATATTTATAGTCTAATATATATTCTATATAACCACATATAAAAGATTTAATACTTATTAAAAATAAGTGTGTGACATATTGGACTTTCCTTAGAATAAAACATTATAAAAGTCCAAAAGTTATCCAAGTGGTACTAAAATAGAACCAAGTATGATTTTGGTCAAACCTCACTCATAAAATGAAATTATTATATGTTTTCAGTTAATTTTATAATTCTTATAATATTATTTTTTCCTTTAATTACCCGATATACCCTTAACCATGATAAATAAAATAAAAGAAATACTAAAGTCACTATTCACCAAAAAATTAATTTGATCTAATTAGACTATAAATATAATACTTATTACAACTATTCATTTTTTTATTCAAAATTTGACACACATATGTTGCTAAATTAATTTTAACACAAATCTCGGAGACATGGTGAGAAGCAAGTTAAAGTAAAAATGTCCAAAAGTTCGTTAAATTTTTATACCTAAATTTAATGTGAAATTATTTCCAATGACATAAATTAGTTTTAATTATATAATATTGGTATAATTATAAATTTAAAAATTTCAAAACACAATCTAACTATTTAAATAAATTAGACGAAAATATAGTTTTGAACTAAAATGCATTATTTTTCACTATTCATAAGAAATGTAACTTCTCAGAAAAATTCAAAAAATTCAACCAAAGTAAATTTTCATTTCTCTATTTAAAATAATAAGTTTATTTTTTGAAATATAATATATAAAATTTTCAAAAATTATATTTAAAATATGTTCACCCTTAAAAGATGATAAAACAACTTTTAGAAAAATATAGTCTTTTAATGTGTAATATTGGATTTATTCTTAACTTATTCCTATAAAATCATTTGGATTAATGTCAATTTTTTTGTTAATATATATAATATATAAATTTCACATTTTTTAATACTATTAATTCTTTCCAATTTAATGGCTGGGTTATAATTTCATTTTAAATAATAATATTAATAGTATATCATCGTTTGTTTAAGCTCGGTGTTGCGTGAAATATAAGCTATCAAAGAAATTGAATTTATTTAAGAAGATACATACTATAAAATCTTGGGGTGTTATAATGGGTTAGTCTCACAGAACTTTATCTTCCTTTTTAAATTCCACCAATCGTTCATATGATGGGGAATATAGTTGGTCACTTCTTATGCTTAGAAAATAGAACAAAATCAGTTTTCCATCCCTTTTATCCTCATTTATAATTTGAGGTGGATGTTTTAAAAAAAATTTAATGGGTATTAATTAATTTTGGTGAATAATTTTGTTTAAATAGTAATAAAGTTTTTTAATCATTGATATAGTTCTATTATTTGTGCATTCTTTAGGGTCATTCCACTCCATCTCATTGATGAGGGAACAAAGATTCCCACGGGGTTCTGACCCCAACCAGTCGATTGAGACCTCTACCCCTGATCTCTCTATTATTTATTTATCTCCCAATAATTCTCATAGTTTGTATCCTATTCTAGTTAAATATAAGGTTGTTAGTTAGGAACCAATAGTTGAGGACATCATTTCATTATTAAATCACAATTTTGGTGTTTTCAAGTTGGTAGAGCTGGCCTTGGTAGAGACTAGTTCCATGATAATCCCCTCCATTGCTGATATAGTCTAGTTCAGAGGTATTTTTAATGTAAAGGAGATTGATAAATCTTCTTCTAATAGTGGTGATAACATCTATGTTGATTCAAGGGTGCTTGTTGAGAAACATGACACACTCGATCTGAATATTTCACTCTCTCCAATTCGAGGGATACCTAACCAATAGAAATAATCAAAGATAATTAAGATCCAAAATAATTTATCTAACTTGAATGGATATGTAAAGGAGAATTAAGATATATAAGGATGGGAAACATATATTCCAATATGATAATAAAAATAGGTCGAGTCAAGGAATTTGAAAAATTCCAATCCAAGTGATAAAGAGGTGGACTCTCAATAGACGAAAGATTTTGAGCAGGACTCTCAAGGGACCAAAATGGTTTGGTCTTGATCAAGGAAGTGGAAGAAAAGAAATATTCTTTCTAGGAATTTACTATTCTACAAGGGGGTTTTGGAGTAATACCTTACAAGGATGACTCGAATAATCAAAAAACAATAGTTATTTGATCTATTGGTAAGGCAACCAAAAATGAGAGAGAATAAAAATTTGGGGAGTCAACGATGGTTGAATGTGTTAATATGGTTTTTAGTAAGATGGAAAAGTTGACTCCAATTGTGGATAAAAAATCACCTGAAGGTGGAACTAAGGTGTATGACCTAGATATATTGTTAGATGAAGTCTCAAACAAAATCAGAGGATAGGTGGGAGTGGAGAATAAGAAATACTTAGAGCTTATTTTTAACTCCTAAGAGGAAATGTTAGAATAGTCATTTCACATCAATTATATAAAGGAGGTAGTCAATAAAATATATGAGATAGTGATTCAAGTTACCATTAATGGGGAGAAAAGGAAGTGGATCAATAAACAAGATCACATTTTTGTGTGGGGTTTCAACAAAAGGAAGATCACTATGGAGGAATATATTCAGACTTTGGACAAACTAGCTGATCAGATTGATGATAGTTTAAAGGAAAATCTAGGTATATGGGTAACCTTGTTGTATTGGGGGTTATATAGGGTAGTTACTCTAATATCTTTAGCTTTTAATTTAATGATTTTATGATCAATTTTCATGGTTATCCTTTATGTGCATGTATTGTTTGGTTTATCACTTTTTCCTCAAAAGTGCCTTGAAATAAAAATTTACTTTTCAATTAGTTAGTAGAGACCACCCCCTTGAAAATGTTATTGTATATTTCTATGTGGTAGCTCATACTAAAAGATATTTATTAATTGGGGCTAAACACTTACTTTCATCTGACACTTAGAAACAAAAAATATTAACGATTTTTGATTATGAAAATTGGGATCTTTCCATTAAAGGTTAAGTAATTCAATTAACTTGGAATGATTTATGGACCCTCATGTAAATAACTAGTTATTATCCCATCATATTCTCAAAATGGGTGTTTAGGAATAAATTATATGATTTTGGTAATATTACTATAAATAAATCCCTCCATGAAGCTAAATTTTATAACCAATATGAAGGAATCAACTATGGTGAAACATTTTCACCTGTCACTCGGTTATAATCCCTTAGGATTTTATTGGAATTCACCTCTAACCTTCATTTCAAAATCTTGAAAATTATAACTAAAAGTTCAATTTTAAATTCTTTTATTTAAAAAATGTTTTTGGGGAACAATCACTGGGTTTTGAAGTATTTAATTTTCCAAATCACGTTTTAAAATTGACTAATGTTATTTGTGGTTTAAAACAATACCCTCAGGCTTTATATGAACATTTAACTAATTAAATTTTATCAAAGGTTTTAGAATGGGAAAATAGGACTGAAATATTTATATAAAACACATCTCAAATTATTTTTTTACTTTTTTTAATTTATATTTGATGATGTTTTTTTTCAACAAATAAATCACTTTGTTTTTAATTTTATAATTTAATGAAAAATTAATTTGAAATGGGCTTTATGGGTGAACTCAAATTATTTCTTAATTTTAAAATTTCTCAAAATAATGATAGAATTTTTCTAAACAAATTAAAATACAATATTGAAATATTAAAATGATTTGACACAGATCAAACTAAGGAAATTAGTACACCCATGAGTCCAACTTGTAAGCTAATATTAGATGATGCGAGTAAGATGGTTTACATTAAGATTTCTATAAGAATGGTTGAGAGTCTACTTTATTATACCATGAAAAAACATAGAATCATGTTTAGTTATTTATTTGTACTTAATTTCAAAAAAAATACAATGTGTTATCATATAAAATCAATTGAAATTATTTTTTTATTATTTAAAATGAACTAAAAATATTACTTTATTTTAATCAAAAGAAATTCTTTTGAATTAACCTCTTTTTTTGACATTGATTTTAGTGAATTCCAACTAGATAATAAAATTACAAGTGGTAATCAACACATACTTTAAAAATCCACTATCTCATAGAGTAGTAAGGAGTAAAACTATATTGATCTTTTTATAGCTAAATTGGAATACATACCTATTGATATTTGTTACACATAAATAAAATAATGAAACACAGTATCTTAGAATTTCATATTACATATGAAAATAATGATATTATATTAAAAAATACTAGGTCTATTTATATTTATAAAAATATTATCCACCACTCTAACACTAAACACATTGACTTAAGGCACCATTTATTAATAGATCACTTATAAAAGGGTGACATATTATTGGAATTTGTTAGAATGGAATTTAAACTAGATAATATTTTCACTAAAACTATAGTAGTTGATCATTTTTATTTCATTAAAGTAAATTTAAGAATGGTAAACTTATGATTCTTTCAATTTGACCATGGATGAATTGAGTAATATTTTCCATTTTTTAAAATTATTTTCTCTTTCCTCTAAGACCATAAAATAATTGATTTTATTCAATTAATTGTTTTGTGTTTTATTTATATCTTGTATATGATCCTTATATCTCATTTGTGAATTTATTTTAGGGGAAACATATCTTTTATTTTTGAAAATTTCTTTAAGATATATATTTTTTTAAATTAATTTTTACATCAAGTTTTTTTCAAACAACAAAGTCATACTTTAAAAAACATGTAATTTTTATCAAAATTTTACCATATTCTATTTTTAAAATATTTTTTTTCAAAATTTGAATACACTTAGTGTGTTTTTATTTTTTTTAATTTTGTTTTCAATACTTATTTAAAAAATTATGTTTAATTATATAATTATTTATTAAAAGTTTATTTGGATCTATCTTTAAGAATATTAATGATGAGTAAAAATTATATATATAGTTTTCACTCTAATAATGTTTTTATAATTTATTTTACAAAATAAAAATGGGAGGGAACTTTTAATTTATTATTTCACATTAAAAGTGAATCTTTCAAGATTCTTAAATGGATGAATAAATCAATTGAAGTAAAAACATTATTTAAGGGAATAAGTGTTTTTGAAAAAGGTATGTAATAAGTTTTAAAAATCCTTTTCACTTAATGATTATTTTAAACTTTATTATCTCTATAACTATCTATATAGTTATCTTATTAATGGGGGAATTTTAAAGCTAAGAGACGTTTCAATTTATGTTTTTTTCTTTTAACCTTCCTTCTATTTTTCGAAATTTCTGATTTTTTCTATGAAAATATATTCTCAATATTTATGTTGAGATTTTATTTTAAAAATCTATATTTTTTTCTCTTAAAATCCAATTTCAATCTCTATTTTGAGTTTTTCTTTTCAAAATATCTTCATTTTTATCATTAACTCCATTTTAATCTCTATTTTGAGTTTTGTAAATCAGTTTTAAAAGAATATTGAGTTTTTTATCAAATATTTTATTTTATGTTTTTTATTTCCTCTCATTGTTTTCCTTTTTAATAATAAAAAATGGTAAAAATTTATTGAACATAAAACGGGAATAATTTTATTGAAAAGGGGGAGATAATTATTTTTATATATGTTATTTCTTAATTGTTTCATAAAGGGGAAGTTAAATGTTTTACTATTGTTTGAAAGTTATATGTCTTACTAGTTTCTGGGTGGTAAAAGTTTTACTCTTGTTTGAAAGTTAAACTTCTTTCTCTTAATTTAAAGTTATGATTTTTTACTCTTGTTCAAAATATGGGATTTTGGGATTATTAACTTCTTGATAAAATTTAATAGATTTTTTTTAATATCTTGTATATATTGATATCTTGAATACATTAATATATCTTTCACTCTTGATTTACACCATATATATATTTATATTATAAGTGTTTGTGATATAGAAAAAGGTGTATATTGTTATACCTCTATATCTGTCATAGTATTTTCATGATAAAAAAACAATTTTGTGTTTCTAAAATATTCGTTTGAGTGAATTTTTGTCTCATATGTTTGAATTTTAGTCATGTATTTGATTAAAGTAATGAATATATCCATGAATATTCAATGGAATCATGATGATTTTATTTAAGGCTTAGAACTATATTTTATGAGGTTTTGAGATCATGTAATGAAGTTGGAGGATCAACTAAAGTCCATAGAAAGAAGTCCAAGAGGCCACAGTTTAACATGGATATATACAGGTAGCACTAGTTAGCTATAATAGAGGCACCATAAAAAAACTTGTTATGAATAGAATGACCAGGCTATAGTAAGTCCACCAATCAACAAATGGATTTCTACTTGACAACTGATGGTCATGGATAAGGACAAGAATCCTATAGGAACCCTATTAGCTAGCCGATGTGATCATTCGAATAGCCGATGTTATCTTTCAACTATTTCATGGCTTCAATCATGAAAATAAAAAATATTTATTTTGGTATACCATATAGATATTAAACTCATGTTGATTATTATTAATAAATTTTATGAATTATAGAATATTCCTAGAGATATTAAAGCCTATTAAAAGATCTCCTTGGTGGATTGGAATATGTACTACTACCTCTAAAACACTTGGTTAATGAAAATGGATCATCTGAGAATTAAACCAATGATCAATGTTTGGCACACTAATGGAGTACCTCTAGAATATTCTCTAAAATTTCAAAGTTATTTTAAGAGATAAGCTAAAATTTTCATCTTTCTCTTAGGATATATTATTACATAATTTCTATATCTCTAATATCAATTTTATAAATCCTTATAAGCATTTATGGAGTGTCTTTATAATAATTTTCCCCCAATCACACATCTCTTCTTATCATATGTTTTTACAATGAATTATCCCAACTGTAAAATTGAAGGATGAGTTTATTGGATACTAACAATGTTCAATAGGTTTCTCAAAACTATAATTTTGATGGACAAGTATCTTGATCACTACCAAGATAAAGGAATAAATACCAAAAAACTATAAACCTCGAGAGAGAAGATGTAGGGGCTCACATTGAGTTATTCTAGATCTCCTTTATAAGACTGTTTCTACTTCTTCATTGATTTTTACCAGAGAAATTATGTAATTTATAGTAAAAATAAAACTAAATACAAACAATTATATAAATTTTATAGGTCCTTTTCATTTTTCATACTTAACCAGTTAATATTAAAATTAAAATTTTAATACTTATCAAAATTATCACCTTATCAAATCAATATATTTAAGTTTTGAATTTTTCTTTTTCTTTTTATTTAATTTTTTAAAATGTTAATTAAAAAACCCTCTTTCTATCTTACTCTAACTAAAAAGCACAACTATTTTAAAAACTATGACATATTTTATTTTCTTCTAATCATAAACTTTTATCAAGTAGAAAAATCTTGATCACACACTGATATATAAATAAATGTTTTAGAGATAATTCCATCTCTTTTTGAGAATAAAAGTTTATCCAAGTGATTTTGATGTACTCCCCATAAATTCATAAATTTTATTTTTTATCTCCAGTTTTATGATAACTCCTATCTTAGATTAACTAAATTTATTTTTTACAACTTCTCTCCCCCGTTTTCAATATAATCTATGGGATCATGGGGGGGGGGGGGGGTTGACCAAACTTTATTTAAGTAGAATGAGAATGACGAATTTGAAGTTTTAGGCTTAGTTCCTCAAAAATTTACCTTTTAATATCTTTACTATAAAAAATTTGGTTCTTTATAGAGAAATTTTCATGATTAAATTCCCCCAAAATAAATTTTTATTTTATGAAATAGAACCTTATATCAATATTTTTGGACATGGAGTGTTGAAACATGTTCTTTGAGATATTGATTTCTCTTTGATTATCATAGAAAGTTTTCAATAGTTTTTTAATATTTACTTTCAAGTCTTTTAGCTGAAATTTCATTCTCATCATTTGAGTGCAAGCATAAGTGGTTATAATATATTCTGATTTTTCTATAAAAAAATTTCTTAATTTTTCTTCTTACTATTCCATAAAATGAAAATTTCTACCAAAAATAATATACCTCCAAATATTGATTTATGGTCATTATAATCATTTACCCAATCGGTATCCCTGAACTCGAGTATGTTCAACTTATCACTTCATTGATACATCAAGAAAAATATTAATGTTCCTTTGGTATAACTCAATTTTTTAGTAACTATTAGGTGTGACTCCTTCAGATCACTTTGATATTAGAACAAAATGTGCCTGCATAAAAAATTTCTGATTGAGATGTAATTAGATAGATTAAATATCTGATTAACTTCCATAAATCTATTTGATTAACAATTTTACTAAATTTATTTTTGATAAACTTTAATTCAATAGAGATAGGAGTAGAAAATTCCTTATAATTTACATATTAATATTTCTCAATAGATCCATAGAATATGTTTACTATGATAAGAGAGTATATCCACAATTTTTATAACATGAAACCCGATAAATAAATTAATATTCTTAATAATTAACATTTAGAAGTGTTTTTTCATTTTTTCAGAAAACTCCTTTCATGAATTAATGTTATCATTATAAAATATTATGTATCCAATGAAAAAATGACAATTAGAGTTTCAAAACTTTCCTCCCTCACATATATGTTACTATTAACTTTTCCCTTAGACAATTTCAATATCTTTATATAGCTATACTATTGGAATACCGTCCACATGAGGCATATTTCAACCCATACAATGATTTCTTGAGTATATATATCATAATACTATCCTCTTCAAATATGAATACCTATGGTTCTTCAATGTAAACATTTTATTCAATCATTCAGAAATGATGAATTTTCATCCATATGATAGGCCATATACTTTAGATGAGAATAAAAAACCAAAACCATTTAGATGATCTTTTATCTTGAAACTAGAATTTTTTCTAAAAAATCAACACCTTTCACCTATGCGTATCCATTAAAAACTAAAATTACTTTATTTCATTAAACTTATCCCTTTTCATTGAGTTTTTTCCTAAACAACCACTAATTTCTGATCATATTTTTTATTTTTTGATTTTGGGACTAGTACCTAGGTGTTATTCCTATCAATGTAATTCAATTCCTCATTCATGGATTTTAACCATTTCTTATTCTCTACTACTTCTGATACAGATTAGGGTTCCACCTAATATATAAGTTCAATTTGATTCTCCATTCTAAAATTTCTCCTTTATTGGATTAGATTTTCATAGATTTCGATTATATTACTTGGTTTAAATTTCTTTTGTAATGTTTATTTTGTTAATTTTCTATTTCTGGTAGAATATTATTTATCACTAGATTCATCAAAACATGTTTTCTCAAAATTGGACTCATGAATTTATTCTTCTTCACTTATTTTTTTGAAATATTCCATGTCTTTATTGGATTCACCTTTATTTTCTTCTATTGATTTAGAATTATCTTTAATTAAATTAACATCACATGTTTCCAAAATTTTGTCTGACTATTTTTTCTAGAATCTATAGCTCTTTCTATTAGTTGTATAACCCAAGAAAATATAGTCTTTAACTTTTTTATCAAATTTTCATATGTTTTAATTCTTGATATTTATTAAGAAAGGACTTCCAAACACTTTAAAATATTTTACCATTACATTATTCTTGTACCACATATCATAGTGGTTAATTACTATTATTGGTGTAATAAGACATATATTTTGAACATGTACAACTATATATATAGATTCTATCAAAAATAAATTATGGAGTTTATATTTTTCAACCTTGTTCCTTACTATTTTCAACTAAACTTTTATATTTTAATTTATGAAACCCCATTTTTCTGATGAGTGTAAGGATCACTATATTGATGCTTTATTTCATGTTTTGATAGATAATATATGAAATAATTACAAAAAAACTCCTTTAAATTATCCATTTTTATCTTCTATATATATGAACAAATTTTTTTTCTTCAGATTCCCTTTTATTAAATATGAATATTTACACAAAATCATATTTATGATTCAAAAAAATAACATTGGACATTAGGGTGAAATCATAAATAAATGTAAAAAATTAGAAATCATATTTCATGGATTGATGCCTCATCGGTATGCATACATATGAATATATTGGATAAGAGGTATGGTGGACTGAATTTCTATTATTTTATGTTTTCCTTATATAATATTCCATTTCTATAAAGCATAAAAAAGTGTTGTTCTTTATCTTTTTAATAGAGTAAAATATCTTACAAAATTTTACTTTGATATTTTTCTCATATTTTTTTATACAAGACGACCAAGTATCCCATACCACAACTAATTCTCAAATATTTCAGTCATGTAACATGAGCTACATTGATTTCCAATATGTAATATAGTTCTTTCTGTTCTTACTCATTTAGAAATAGCTCTTCCATCCTTCAAGAACTAGATTATACAGCGGTTTCTCTAGATTATCACCACATTTTTATTATCACATAACTTGCTTATACATAGTATGTTATGTTTAAGTCCATCCAATAAAATAGATTCCTTGTATTCTAAATTATGAAAATTTATGAAGCATATCCCACTTCCTTTAACTTTTAGGGAACTATTATTTCCAAAGGTAACAAATTCTCTACTTTAATATTGAATGTTTTACAAATTTTTTTTCTCACTAGTCATAATTGAAGATAATACATTACAATTCATGGTTTGGACTTCTATATAGATTTTAAGGTAACATAAAAAATTATAGATTATTAATTTTTCTTTTTTCTCTTATTTTTTTCTCTTATAGTGAATGGATCCTATTCAAGAAGAGTTATCATGTATTATTTACTAAAATGACTAGTTTAATCATATATTCCACATGTTCTTTCCAAGTAGTCAAAATTATTACTTTCTATAGAGCTATAAACATAGAATTCCATATTTCATGAAATATCATCTCTCGTATTATAATTTATAATTTTAGTTATTTTAATTTTAATCCCCAACAAATTGAGAATTCTTACCAGAAGCAATATATTTTCCCAACATTTGTTAGCTTTATGCCCATATTTTTTGTACCACCAGTAATATCCTTTGAAAATACACCATTTTACAGATATAAGTTTCATATATAGAACTATTGTGGTGGTTTATCAGTAGATATACCTTCCTTTATCTTTTTTTAAAGACAATCCTATTATGTGAACATATGTATAATTTTTACTCATTTAAAAGAAATCCTTACACTTTTATTCTCAATCCATACTTTCAAAGTTTTGTTTGAGAAACTTACATTATTATTAGAAATCAATTTAAATTTATTTTTAATATAAATAACATTTAACTATATTTATAAAATATATTTTGAAGATTCAAATATAAATTCCAATTCTTTGTTGAAATCAACTTTCAACTTTTTCAATGTTATTTCTTAACATTAAAATTACTTTTGAAGATACTTTCTACTTGTCCCATTTTTACTTATCTGATTGAAGACCCATTACTTTGGCATAAAACATGTCTGCAAAAGGAATGAGAATTATATTCCAAGACATACCAAAAAATTTTATATACCTCTTTTCCAAAAAATTCATAAGTTAATTTTTTACCTCAGTGGAAATATTTCTATCACAATATCCACTACGTCCATTCCAAGAGATAGCAGATAGGCTATCATCATATTTTTTCTATCCTTAATTTTTTTTTTCATCAAAGGTAAGAATAACATGACTATTAATGGTATTTAGTGTCTCTATTCAATCAAAAATATATAAAAAAGGAAACTTATTCTAACATAAATTGTGATAAATAGGAAGGGGTTGATCCACTGGGGGGGGGTGAACCAGTGGTTCAATTTTTATAACTTTATTTAACTTGAATTTAACCTATGAAAATTGTTAAGATTATGAACTATGTAGGTAAAATGACTCACTATAACCACATACAGTAAAGTAAACAATAATTTAAATCACATATATTATTATAAGGTTTAACCCTAATGAGGAAACCTACACCTTTATATTCTCATAACATAAGAGTGGCAAATTTTTCACTTTGATCAATCAAAAATTAGAGTTTCATGGGAAGGTATCAACCTATACCCAATAGTTATTTCTACACCAAAATTATCCTAAAAAAATATTATTTTAATTCCGACTAGTTAAAATGATTGAAATATCTTCAAATAAATATGAATAGTAAATAATATTTTGTTCACAAACTTCAAATTTCGGGATATCATCATCTAAAAATTCATTCTTTCAATAAATTAAACTCTGTGAGATCCTTCTTACAATGAATTTAATTTGGATTCTCAATGATCTTTTCACCAAAACATGGTCAATAAAATTAGTGAAAGTTATATCCTGATGAAGAACAATTTCAAAAATGATGTCCCTCATTTATATAACCATAATTTCTTCAATAAATGTTGAGAATTCATGAGATCAGATTTTGAAACTCCCACTCACTTCAAGTCTTTACTCAACAACCTTAAAATATTATGATGATATTTGAGTTTTAACTTTAATAAATACTACAAAAATTAGTGACAACATCCTTAAACTTATCCAAAGATATCACATATAATCATGAATATTATTATATTAAAACAATACTTTGAATACACAAATCTATATCAACATAATGGTTATGAATTCATAATATTTATAGGAATTTACCTAGGTCCTTCAAGTGAATGTATATCGATTGAATGTACTTCAAGTGAGTATACTTTCAATGAAGGTACTTTTGGTTAAGGTGTATTAATAACTTGAATCTATATTGGTATTATAAAAAAGCGATGTTTTTTATTTTATTGAATAATAAAAAATCATATGACTAAATTTTTAGGGCTTAATATCAAACACAAAAATCTCTTTATACCTCCATAAATTTATAGTGAACTTCTGAAAACCTATATAATCATAATTTATGATTAAAAAACATTACAATCCAAGTCAAAAACATTCTTGCAAATATTATTGATAATAAATGAAATACATTAAAATATCAAGGGTAACATTAGGGATGGTCATATATTTTTTGGATTGTCTATAATCAGGGTTTTAGAGTAATTCCTTTTTTAGGGTGTAAGTACTTAGGCACTTCCTTGATTGTTTGTTGTGGGATGATATTATTTTGGGTATTCTAATGTCTCATTGGAGTGGATGGGTTCTTTGGAGGTTTGTGTCCCTCTATGGTTGGTGTGGTTTGATTATAGTTCCACGACGATGGGGGGGGGGGTGCTAGGTGTGCTTTATGTAACTAGTACAATTGTGAACTAGTTTAGATTATGAATCAAATGGTTTTAATTTGGTTCAATTGGATCACTATTATTGTTTCCTTAGACATGAGGTCTAGGTTTACCACTTTTATACTATTGACCAATGTTTTAAAACCATATTTGTTTAAAGGGAATGATCACGGGTTATACCTTCTTCCTTTTTTTTCTTAGTTAGAGGATGATAATGGGTGTCTTGATGGTCCTTGTTATGGAATCATTTGAGTGATTCTTATGGATGTGGTTTCCTTTAAGAATGGTTTGTTGAGACTTTTGAGAAATTTTTTACTCATTTACCTTTCTTATCAATGATTAGTTTATTATGGCTGGGTTTCATCTTTTGGGTAATTTGTATTTTTCTTATCATGAGAGTAAATGGAAACTCATGTGATGTTTCGATGTGTATTTAAGGGAGTTTTGAGTTGATTTATTTTCACTTTGGATTTGACTAACCTTCCATAGTGTCATTTTGGTGATTCCCATACTTTATTAATCCAATATACCAAGTATGTTCTTAAATGGGGGGGGGGGGAGCACACCATGGGTCTCCATTTACTAATTTCTCTTTTAATGGACATTTGTGAGTTTTTCCTAAAGGATATAGTGTTTTTTAGAATTTTTGAGACACTCCTAGTGTATTGGGTTAAGTTTGGTTTTCGGTAGCTCAAGGATCCTTTAATATATTTTCCTTATTTCCCATTTTTAATCCTTATTTGAGTGTCCTAATTGAGTCTAGTGGATTTATGAGGGAATAAAGTTTTTTTGTAGTGATACTTTAGACACACTTTGGGTCACTGGTATGTTTTTAATTTTTTTATCTTAGTTATGTCATTTAATTTTAGAGTTTTAGACCTTTTAGTAGTGTTCATGATGTTTTGGGGAAAAATTAGAGGTCACCACACTTCAACACTCTAGGATCCATCATAGTGAGGGTTTAGGTTAAGGTGATATGATGTAGTCCAGGGTGATATTCCATGAAGGCTCTAGGGGTTGGGACCCCTATAACTACCTCTTGGAGGTTCCCCACAATGCATCACCGAGGATAAAATGTGGAGGATTAGGGGTTCCAAAACCCCATGACATTCCACCAAGAGGTAATATATGGAAAAATTCCTAAGATACACCATTTAGGGGAATAGAGGGGTATATCTATACCAAAAGGTAGGGGATGAGATTGAGCTATTTCATGCATAAAATAAAATGGAAGAAAATTAAAAATCTTACTATACATTCTATTCTATACTGCAAGTGACCTAAATATTCCACATCCTCTTAAGTATACATGAGACACATGGAAAAAAGGCCCTTTGATCCCTACCACCGTATCTATCCCACTGGTTTTGGGATATCATTCTTTAAGTTTTAGATGAAATCAGTTTGGTTAAGGGTTTCTATTATCCTTGGTTTTTATTCTGATCCCTTACCATGTAGAATTTTAGCTAAACCCTATGTTTGGTTTCAAGGTTTAAAATAGTATTGATCATATTACTATGATATGTGATATTCACTTAGGACCTTCTTCTCTCCGTTCCTGAAGGCTTTATATCATCCATTATTTCCCCAGGTAGGTGTTTTTAGGATTTGGATTTTACCTAATATACTGATATGATTGGGTGTTTAAAATTATTTTATCTAAAAATATAAATTCTATTTGAGTTCAATTAGATTTAAATATATATATTTTTTCAATGTTTTAAATTGATTACAACTGATTTCCAAATGTATTTTAGTGAGTTTTCCTTGTTTTCTATCTGAACTCAAAGGATAATGTTGAATTATGGATAATAAAATATATTTGGTAACTTTTATATAGGAATTGGGTGTTTTAAATTTATTTTACGTTTTTTTAAGTTTTTATTAAGTTTCCTTGATCAATCGTTATGTTATTAACTTTTTATTAACATTATAGATGTATCTTGAGATATATTTTTTTATTCTCATTTGTGTGGGTGCACACACATATATATAAATATGTATATATTCACACGATAATTTTTGAATATATACATAGAGAGATGTTTATATATATATATATGTATGTGATTTCATAAGTGTATAATGTATTAAGGTATTATTTGAAATTTAAACTTGATGTTTGAGTTTGTTTTATAAATATGTTTTCAAATTGGTGTTTTAATATTTTTTGGTTTTCATTTGAAAATGGTTTGATCTTAACAAATGTTAGTTGAATGACCATAAGAAAAATGTTTGATTTTCAAGTGATATTTGAAAGGGGATTTCGAAAGGAGTTATGGGTTAAAAGCGTGTTCTTGATTTTGGGATGTTGTTGATGTTAAATGTGATTATTATTATGTTTTATAATTTGTGGTTGGAACATGGGAGAATATAGGTATGTGGGTAAATATATGGGTGCTATTCTAGCTAGTGTGTGTACTAGATATGGTTCATTTCTGGTGAAACTGTTAGAGTTACCAGGTGTGGTTTATTTTTTTAGGTTTATATTACACGCTAGTGTTCTGTGATCGAGTTAGTAACATTTAAAACTTATAGGTAAAAGTTCCCAATGTGTCATGGATTATAATTGTGGTGTTACAAATTGTTTTGCCCTGACTCCCACTTTTTTGGATGATTTTTCAATTTCTTCTAATTTACCGTATTTATTTTTATTGCATAATTCTTCTGAAGTTCAGTTTTCTGAGACTTTTTTTATTTATTGCTTCTATTTTTATTTTGTCTATTTATCCATGGATTTCATTTTATGTACTATTTTTAATCTAATAAAAAAGGTAATTTTAGAGTCATGATTCACATGGATTTAATTTGTAAGTGATCTTTTAAAGTGAATTTTAAAAAGGGATTTCTCAATGTAATTTTTTATTAAATGAGGCTTAGGTTAAGGAAATGATTTTTAATTGACTATTTTAACATAAATAAAATGAAATGTAAGTTTTATAAAATTGTTAATTATGATTTTTTATTTTCATATGATCAATTTTAAAATCTATTTTCTAAATGTATTTCAGACTATAAAATTTGTTTTATTTTGGAAAATAAAACTTGGGATCTATAGTGATTACCTACTAGGATATCGAGATCACAACCTACACACACCACAAAATGTTTATACAATGATTGGGTTTACAGGTTCTAGATTTGACTCTCAGCATGAGATCCAAATTTGAATGGAGTGTGGCTGTGGGTCACAAGAGATAGTTTTTGAGGTATGTTAGTATTTTATTTTTAATGATTTAGTATTTTTTTTCAAATAGGTGTTTCCTTCTTTATATTATGGTTACGGACTTTGTAATTTCATGTGGAGTTATCGAAGTATAATAGAGGGGGTTATTTTTATGACATGTGGTTATGGGTGAGATGATGGATTTATTTTTCATCTTTTATATCTAGTGATTTTTTAAATTGTTTATCTTGTTTATTATACTTGTTTTTTCATTGAAATACAACTTACATATGGGTCATACTAGTTTCTTGGATGAAAAATTGATTATGTGTTAACTCTAATTTAAGGTAAAAAACATTCACACGAATGATTTTTTGATAAAATGGTTCTTGTCACTAGCCTTTAGAGATCATCAATTCCCTTAGGTCCAGTCGTGATCTGAGTCAGGTTTAGGTTCATGTGGAATCCTTGGATGTTTCTATAAAAATGATACATTTTCTCCCATAACACGATTAGAAACTATAGAACATTTCTTGGAAAATTTGGTGTAGATATGATTAATAGTATACTAGTGGATATTAAATCTACAATGAAAAATGGTGTTCTTGAGAAGTATGTGTGCATTTAGAAACTGGATGGTTTTCTTATAGATGAATATGAGCGTATGGTATGTCAGTTAAAGAAGGTTTTGTATGGATTAAAGAAATCACTAAGATATTAGTATTCTAGGACTTACCAGTATATGATAAAGCTTATATTCCAATGAGAAAGAGTTGATAAAAAACATTAATTTATTAAAAAATTTATCAAATTATTTTAGTTATTATTTATGTGGATAAAATGTTTTTTGGAGGATCAAAATAAAAAAAATGTAAGTTATTTTAATAATATATGAGGTAACATTTTGAGATTTCAATAATGAAGGAGTTACCATTTCTTCTTACTCTATAGGTTATTCAAGGAGGGGGTGGTACATTTATTTCCAGGTCTAAATATTCCAAAAAAATTCTCAAAAGATTTGTAATGGAAGATTCCAATCCAATGACATCTTCAGTGGCTACACGAGTAAAATTTTCAACAGATGATGGTGGAAATGAGTTGAGTATGAACAATTATAGATCAATTATTTAAATTAATGTATAATTGACGCAAAAATGTATTAATATTTAATTTTACACATCCCCAATTTCATGGTACCATATCTATCCCAAGTAGAGGCACATGCTTGTTGTGATAAAAGAGTAATTTGTTATATCAATGACATAGTGGACTTCTGGATCCTTTATCACATAACATTATAATAAGAGTTGTTGGGATTCATGTATATAGATTGGGAAGGTTTAATAAATGTTCACAAGTCAACATCAGGTAGTGTTTTCTATCATAGAAGTTTGTTCATTTATTGGCTGAGTATGAAAGAATATTTTATTTAAGTTAAAACTATGGAGGATAAATATATTGTGAATACTCAATAATGTACTCAATTATTATGGATAAAGATAAAAAATTAGGATATTATATTTGATATGTGATCTCCAATTGAAACCATTTGTGATAGCTCAAGTAATATTAATCTTAGAAAAAAATCCCATTCATCAATTACGAACAAAGAACATTGAGATAAAATATCATTTCATTAGGGAGAACGTTGATAAAGGGATTGTGAAGTTGAAATCTATGTTAAAAAAAATTCAAGTTTCATATATCATGAAAAATTAACTACCCAAGGATAATTTATAAAATCACTAATTGACTCTTGGTGTACAACCATAACCATCCATTTGAGTTGTTTGGTGAAGGAACCCCCACTCCCCCATGATATTTTCAATCTATAGTAAGGGGTTGTAACTCTATTGAAATAAAATTTTGGATTTATGACACTATTTTATGAGATTTAAAATAATTAATATTTGTGTTCATTGAAAAATGGGGTAAATATGTCCAAATATTAGTTGGGAGAAGTTGTCCATGTTTGGAAATGAAGTGGGATAATAGGGTTCTTTCCTATTAAGAAAGGTGTATCTTATCCAAATGATTATTCAGGGGGATCACCAGCTTGGAAGAGTTAAATATAATGAATTTCAAATAAGTAAATTCATGAGGATATTTTCATTTAACTCTTGTTTATGAAAAAAAAACTTGAATCACATGGGTTTAGAGTTGATGTTTAGTGAATCATTGAAACCAAATTTAAAGAAAAGAGATCTAGAAAATGGTTCTAGTCAGATCTAGTTGGTTTTGAGTTTTTCAAGTTTAGAAGTGTTGAATCTATTTTTAAATATTCAACAAACCCAAAGTGGGAGGCTATTAACAAAAATCTCTTTAGAATTGTTTTTTTGCTATGTCTTTTGAAATTATTATTGAAGGACTTTCCAAAACAACTCAAGAAGTCATCAGGAGAACATAACATGAATGATAATGGATCATTGAATGTATTATGGTAGAATTTTGGATAATTTTAATTTTTATAGGATGATTTGAAATTTTCTAGTTCTATTTATAATTATTATTTACTCTTTGTATAAGTGTAACTCTTTTAAGAAGTATAGGAAAATTTCTAAGTCCTGGTGTTATCTTGTGAGCATAAGTGTCATTTTATGGAAAAGGAGTAATTCATAAGGGCCATACCTAATTTCATAAGGGTCACTCTATATTTTATAATGGTTACTAGAGTTTTAATAACACCAACAATTACAAAGGTGTGATTTAATAAGGTTATTTCTTGAAACCATAGGGGTAATTGAATATTCCATAAGGGTCATTAGAAATTATGTAAGTCTCATCAGAATCATTTTATATGAGTCTTTACGTACCATGTAAGATTCATTTTTTATTTTATAAGTATTATTATTTGGAAAAGGAAAAAATCATAAGGTTAGAAATTCCATTTAATAAAATTAATTTTGGGAAAATCATAAGCACCATCTCTGATCATAGGAGCATTGTGTAAGGTTCATTCCATTAATATTTTTATTTGAAAAGTTTGGACTACAAAATTTTATTTAATATTTTATTGATAATTAAATTTTAATAATAAATTATCCCAGTGTAGAATGAAAAAATAATTTTTAGATTAATGGTAGGATCAATCCATGATATTTTTGTGGTTTAAATTCATGGTTTATGTAGATTTTGTAGATTTTGTTTTGGCTAAGAATCACGATATGGAAAGTGGAGTAAAATTGTGTATGTATTATCAATAAATTTTATTTTATATTTAAATATGGTATTTATTGGAAGATTAATTAAGAGATTATTTTAAAAAAATTAGGTATTTTTTTATTCGAATAATTTATAAAATCACATTGCGGACTTTGGTGTTTCCATATTAAAATATGGAAATATTTATCACTTATATATTTTTTTGAATAAAATATTTAAAATAGAAATAAAAAGTATAGGTGATTTTGGAGAATTTATTATCACAGATAAGAGATATATATTTTAATTTTAAATGACAAGATAATTATAGATGATACATATTAAAGATAATTATTTTGGATAATTGATTGAAGGGGATTATATGATCTTGTTGGAAAGGTAGTGAGGAAGAAGAGGGTATGAGGCCATATCTTTGTAATTTCATGGATGTACCATTGATTACTACAACATCTCTCATGCAGTTTCTAACCATTGTTCAAGGATGATAAAATGAGTTATAATAGGAGTAGTGAGTTCCATATTGTAAATAGAATAGTGATTTGTTAAACTATTTGTTAAAGGTTGTAAATTTGGAGTGCTAGTATGGACACTCCTTACTGTAGAATAATACATAGTGTGCTATGCTTTTCAAGTTCATCGATACAATATTGTGGTAGGCTCTTTATATTAGGACGGTTTGGGTAATCCAAGTAAATTTCTTATGTTTTTTCTTTTACTTCTATAACACTTTACATCAGTTTTAAGGGAGAGATAGTTATTAATAGTTAGGGAACAAGATAATTGGTTAGAGTTAGTTAAAAATAAACACAACCTGATTCACCCCCTCTATAGGAATTAACCATGTTTGGGACTAACAATTTAAATATATATATATATATATATTGAGAACATAACATTTGATATAAATGTTTAAAAAATATTTATTTTCATAACCATTGACCATTCAATATTAGGTACTAGAAACATTTTGTTTCACATAACACTTATTTTCCCAAAATATTTTGGTTGATATAACCACACAACATTATTAGGTTCAAAAAATAATCTTTAAAATTTACATATCATTTTGTTGTACAAATAATTTAATTTTTCTAAGAATAATTTTTGTTCCATTGAAAAAGTACATACATTCACACACACATGTTCAAAGAATAAAAAATATTTAATTTATATATTCAAAAAATATAATTTAAATTCTCTCTATGAACACATGGATGTGATAATTTAAATGATTGTGTGTTATTGTTATTTAATATAAATGTTCATATAACATATATATATTCACATTGAACTAAACATTTAATTTAAATCTTCACAGATCATTTAATTTAGATATATAAGATAAAAAATACAAGATTTATAAAATATATATATCAAATTTATTAAAAAATTTCTGTAGAATACTTAATTTTTTTTCACCTAACATTTTTAAAAAAAACTTTCTTCATAATAAAAAATATTAACAAAGCATTTATAAAAATAAAAACTACCCACAAAACATTTTATAAATTTTATAAACAACTTTTATAGAAAAACCATCCAAAAAACATTTTATAAAATCTATAATTTCCACATAATATTATATATATAATGTTTATAGAATATAAGGAATATTTATATACAGATTATATTATAATATATGGATTTTTTATGTGTTTTATAAAAAGAAATATTTATATAAAACAATGTTTCATAAGAATTATTTTATATATAAGTTGTCTACATAACATTTTATATATTATAAATTCATGTTAAATTAATATTTATATTTTATATGTAAAAATATAATTTAATTTAAATATTGAAAAAAATTTATATATAAATTTTCCATGAATATAGATTGTTTAATATAAATGTTCACATGAAATTTATTTTCATATCCATTGATCATTTAGTACAAGTTACACAAAATATTTATGATGTGAGATTCATGAGGTGATCTGATCATAATAACGTAGGGTTGTGGATGAAGGATAATGGTTTGGGGTTTCCTTGATTAAATTAGTCAACCAATTCCATTGAAGGGTTTATAAGGATTGAATAATTCTTGTTAAATAGAGTGGAAGGCAATAAAAATCTCAATTCCAAGATCAAAATGCATTGAAAAATCAAAACTATATAAAAGAAAAAAGTGAATTTAATCATTAATAGATTCTACTCCTATTATTCAATCACCGTGGTCAATAAATATTAGTCAAGAACAAACAAAGGAATCATTCCTCTAAGGCGTATAAACAGATAGAATGAATCACCCAATTTTTTGGTGGTTCCTCCACACAACCATGATTTTCTAATATCTATCAAAATCTAAAAAAGGAGAAGTAAGAGAGCTATGTCAACTTAATAAGGTAATATTTTGAATGGATCACACACCATTATCATGAACACTTCATCTTTATATAGGTCACAAAATATTACTCTGTTTTCATGAAATTTACTCGAATGTTTACTACTTTTTGAGTAATTACATATATTTAAAATGTTTTTAATATTTTAACCATAAAATTAACAATTATGTGCATTTGATCTTCCATGGGTTTCATTTAATCAATGATATCCATATACAAAATATTCCTAAATATTACGAATTAATTATTGAATTTTAATATTAGTCATATTTTATTGTGTGAATCATACAATATGATTCTACCCCTAACACTACTGTATGACATAACTTAATCTTATATTATGATTGTATTGGAAGTATAATGATGTATATATATTAAATATGTATGATGTGCTCTTAAAAGGTTATATGATATTCTCTTTTTTCATATGTCATACCATATGAAATATTCATATTTTATAAAATGGTATAGATAAAGAAACATATAATTTATATTGTATTTAGCACATATCTCCATCAATATCCCTCTTACACTAAATCCTTATTGACTTTGTTCAATTTTACCTTATATTGTATCATATACAATTACTTTTAAAAACATATCCAAATTCCTTTTAGATATCTTCTAAAATAATTTTGTAAATCTATCATCAAATTCACTATGTATCACATCCTATGTAACACTTTATGAACATCCATCCAAAAATACTTTTGGATAAAATCAAAAACACATTTTAGAGAAACTAATTTAGTTTCTTGGAAATAAATACACATTAAGTAAACCAAAAATTTTGACCCCAATATTTTTTTATCATTGAAAAAAAATATAAATTCCAAAATTCATAAATGTAAGAAAATAAAAACCTCTAGAAAATATCTTTACTACTCTATATAAAAAGAGATCTAGAATGATATCTATTAAACACAACAATCTTTATAATAATATCCATTAGTTTTATCATATAAAATCATGTGTTTTAACAAAATCCCTTTTTGAAAGGCATAGAGTAACCATGGGGCACATAGTATGTAAATCATGTATAGCTACACATATGTTCTTGATTTTTCAAGTATATATTGATCAAATGGATAAATAAATAATAATCTATTCACCATGATGGATATAACATCACATCAACTTCACCCAATATATGAGAACATCACATTATTTTTCTAGGTACAACTATACACTAATTCACTATATCTACATTATGGGACTAAATGTCATGACCTGTCACCCGAGGCCCATGTCGTGACTACCCAAATCCCACCTCTCAAAGGCTAGGGGATGGAGACTAGCACTAAAGGAATTTTACCGTAAGTGGGTTGAATTTTCCTAAGTACCTGTATGCATGCACAGAAACTTCCCCAACTCAAAATGATGAAAATTAAACATGCCTACCACTAAGAAAACCACTGAGAGTAGAAATATAAAATTGAAAGTAAAGGGGCCCAAATACAAGCCCAAAAAAAGAAAAGTAAAAGCTCCTGAAGCCTTTCTATGGTAAACCTTACCTGGAGGGTAGGTGTAGGGGGTGCTGCCCGAATCCATAGAAGTATTAATATTCTATCGTATCTCACTAACACCACCTGGTCTTATACCACTAAGGTCTCTATCGAAGCTTCTATCATATGCACAAGACACAACACGTGTGGGCGGAGCCCGTGCAGGGGTGAGTAACACAATACTCAGTAAAGACCCTAAAACACAAAGATAATACCATAATGGAAAGTATTCACAAATGTTTCTAGCTCACAAAGATATAATCTAAATAAAGGAGAGAAAGAATATTAGTCATAACACTATACACCTTATACTACAGAAGCACTCATACTCAATGAGCCACTTAGGTCTATGGGGTCACCTAGACCCGCTCATCACTTAGGACACTGGTTCACCTAGACCCACTCATCCCTAGGTCACATAGACCTTCTTGTTGGGGTGTCACCTAGACCCACTCATCACTGGGTTATCTAGACCTTCTCATCACTGGGTCACCTAAACCCACTCTTTTCCTAGGCCTGGTGGGTCACCTAGACCCACTCGTCATAGTCTTCTCATCACATCCAACCATAGGATTCCCAATCATAGCATGCTTTATTTTCAGAGAATCTACTGCTCAAGCCCTCAGTTGTATATAAACTTCTATAGAGGCTAACATAGTGTATATCAAAAGGAATAACTCATTGCAAACATCACAACACCACAAATGGCTTGTCAATCGAATGTATGGTTTGGAAGTTATGAGTATTTTAGAGAAAAGGGACCGGTTAGGTCTGGGTCCGGTCCGACCTGGCCGGAACGACCTAACCTGACCCAACCTAAGGTCCTCTAACCCAACCCGAGTCCATTGACCCACCCAGCAGATCCAGCCTACTAGAGCGGCCCCACTTGAGGCCATCCATCCTGTCCAACCAGGCCTGATGTAGTGGGAAGGTCTGCTCTGCCTGAGAGGCGGCGGTTGCCGCATCTCTGAACCACCCCACAGGTCTTCGCAGAGTCCACCTCCATGGTTCAGATGGAAATCAAACCTCTATCTTCATGATGCGGTGTGGCTACCGTGTCTCTGAACCATGCCACGAGTCGCCGTGGGGTCCGCCGACGTGGTCCAACTGGACTGCGACCCTCTAGCTGCATGATGTGGCGTGGTTGCATATCTGCCTGTACTGCCACCAGCCACTTGTCAGAAAACTCTTCTCATCACCTACGACAGATTCCACGGGCCTTCTTTTCTACCGACAGCTTCTTCTGTGGGCCATCAGACTCGCTCTAGTGGTCTTTTTTCTGATCTAGAAGTTCCACTACGATCCTTGGGTCGCTGCCTCCACTGTCATATACTCCAAGCTATCTCTCCATTGATCCAGGGGTCCAACCATGTTTAGAACCTCCCAAATAGATTCTGACATGACTAAGGGGGTCTATCGGTGAAGAACACAAGGAGGAATATAGAGTTCATAAATAACACCCAAGTCAATGAATGTTGGCCATGTTCTTTTGGACTTCATTCGTCACGTTAGAATAATGAGAGACATTCATCAATCAATAAGTTATAACCCCTTTTCTTTAAACCCCACTTGATGATTCCCATTCCTATATAGCCCACCGATCTGCGGGTCAATATTTTAGTGGATCAACCCATGTTCTTCATTTAGAAATAAAGAATGCGTGAAGGGTAACCACACAGAAATTAAATCCTCTTACTTGGAATCAGATCATTCATCGATGAATAATAGAGTCTCACATCCTTGTTCATTGACACTTGATCCATAGTAACCCATTATCATCAGCAATACTTTGATGCTTCATTATCATTAGATATCATTTGATCTACCATTTTCATTGAATATCCTTTGAAATAGGAGGAAGGGAAGAAGATTTTTCACCATCGTTCGACGTTCTCTAGCACAAATCCTCCAAATCCTCTAAGAAAAACTCCAAGATTTTGGCAATGATCCTTCATCCACGTTAGTATATTAATTTATGAAATTAATTTCAGTATTTATGTTACATTGAGTCTCTACATCATTCCATTGTTTAATTTATGAAATTAAAAATTTTCCTAATCACTACTTCACAGTGAAACATTTTTGAATAAAATAAAATTTTTAAGTATATTTTTTTCCTTAAAAAACCCAAAAATTAACTTTTTCCCCTGAACCACACCAGTCTAGGTTAGGTACTTAGGTAAATTCACCATTATGGATGCAACAATGACCTCATATTTTTAATCTAGGTACCCATTTAGAAGTTCAAAACAACCATGCACACATGCTATTTTAAACACACTAAAAAAAATTTGAAAATTTATTCTAGGATCACCAAGACTCAGAATCACATTCCGCCTCAGTTCCTGATCTCAAAATAATCCCATATATTTTTTTAAAAAAATTACATGGAACTTACAAGAAATTACATTCTCCCCACATTAGGTCTTTACATCCTCGAAAGCCAAAACAAGGGCTAAAAAATGGGGGTACTGAGCATAAAATGAGCCTCTCGCTCCCATGTATTCTCATGAATATTCTCATTATACCACTAAACAAGAAACATAAGAATTGACTATCCATGAAGGATATGCTCCTTTCGATCCTCTATCTCCACCAGGATGTCCCCAAACATTGCCCCATTGTTAATGTAAAGCTTTCCCCAGTTGATGACGTGTGATGGGTCATGCACGTACCTCCTCAGATGAAAAATCTGAAAGAAATTATGCACCTAATGCATCTGTGGGGGAAGAGATAGGTGGTATGCCACCTCAAAAACTCTTCTTAGAATCCGGAAAGGGCCGATGAATCTTAGAGACAACTTGTCAGCCCAGACAAATCTATGCAACCCCCATCGAGGTAAGACCCAAAGGAACACATGGTATCTATCATCAAACTCCAAGGGCCTATTTATCTTATTAGAATATGATTTTTTCCTACTCTGTGCAGTCCTGTTATTTTTTTGGATGATATGAACCTTCTCAGTGGTATCCTGTACCAACTTGGGACCCATTAGTGCTGACTCCCATGGGCCTGTCTAGCATAACAATGATCTTCTTGGTCACCCATATAGTGCCTCAAATAGTTCCATACCAATAGTGGAGTGGTAGTTGTTGTTTTATGCAAACTCCACCAGTGGTAGGTGATCCTAAAAACTACGACCGAATTACAATATAAAATAAAGAATCATATCCTCTTAAACCTAGATTATCCTATATGTCTGAGTGTCCTTCTAGGGATGAAATGTCATGCTCAAGAACATATGAGTCCCAAATTCCTCCTGAAATACCTTCTATAGTTGGGATGTGAAGTGACCATCATGATCTGACATGATAATTGAGGGAACCCTATGAAGCCGAACTATCTCTTGGATGTAGAGGAATCCTAGGCTCTCTACCGACCCCTGATCTCAAATGGGTAGGAAGTGGATCGACTTGGTAAGTCAGTCAAAAATCACCCAGATTGTATCGTTCCCCCTGGACGTGTGTTGTAACGCTATCACGAAGTCCATTGATATACCATCCCACTTCCACTCCAGTACCTTGAGTGGATGAGACAAGCCTGCTAGAACCTGATGCTATACCTTCACCTATTGATAAGTGAGGCACTGAGAAATAAACTCTACCACTACCTTTTTCATCCCCAGCCACCAATACTGACGTCAGATATCTTGGTACATCTTCGCCACTCTTGGATGCATCGCCAAGGGGGAGTTGCGGAACTCCCTCAGAACCTCCTCTCACAACTTCATTGGTACAATGGTGCACCCTCTAAAAATGAAGATGTGATCTCCACCTAATGAATATCAATCAGGGGATTTCCGTGTGGATAACTGATCATGTTGGGTCTCACAGTACACATCCCCAAGCTATGTCGCCATAAATCGCAGTAAGAGACGGGGAGTTAAAACCATTAAATGAATATAGGATACTCCATCTCCATCCATGAAGGATATCTAAATTGTGACTAACTACTCTAAATCCTCACTCAGAAACTATAACCTGGTTCTCCTAATGAGTGCGTCTGCCACCATTTTCCCCTTGCTAAGAGTATAGACTATCTCAAAGTCATAGTCTTGCAGAAACTCTATCCACCAAAAATACCTCAAGTTCATGTCCTTTTTGGAGAAGATATACCTACGACTTTTGTGGTCGGAGTAGATAGTAAACTTCTCAACCATCAGGTAGTGTCTTCACATATTCAAAGTGAAGACCACTGATGCTAGCTCAAGATCATGGGTCACATAGTTCTTCTCATGATTCCTCAAATGTGTCAAACCATAGGTAATGAATTATTTCCCATAAATTTAGAAAAAACCTAGTATGGTCCCTAATTCTTCACACAACACCACATATCCAATACCCTCCTTTGAAAAATGCAAGATAAGGGCACTCATCATCCTCCACCTCAGCTCTTAGAAACTCTGATGGCACTTCTCCTTCCATACAAAGGGATGTCCCTTCCATGTCAAAGATGATAAGCATGATGCAACCTTGAAAAATTCAGGCACAAACCTTTGATATTAACCTTCCATGCCCAAGAAATTCCTCACCTCAGTCACACTCTCAGGTGGATCCCAAACAAGCATCACCTCTATCTTCGCTGGATCTGCAACAACTCCAGCCTCTAAAATGATGTGTCCTAGCAAGTGTATGTATTGAATCTTGAATTGACACTTTGAGAGCTTCCCATAAAGATAGTGATCTCAGAGCATATCCAAGACCATACTCAGATGTGTCGTGTGTTACTCCTTGGACACCGAGTACACCATGATTTCATCAATGAAGACCATGATAAACCAGTCAAGGTAATGCTAGAAGATCCTATTCATGAGTCCCATGAACACTGTTGGGAATTGGTCATGCCAAATTTCATCACGAATAACTCCTATTATCCATACAGATATCTAAAGGATGATTTTGATACATCCTCATCCTATACATGAAGCTGATGATAGCCATACCTGAGGTCTATCTTCAAGAACCACCTCGATACCTTCAGTTGGTCGAAGAGGTCATCGATTCTCGGTAGTGAATATTTGTTCTTAATGATCCCCTGATTCTGGTGTCGATAGTCCAAAATAGTCTCAATCTCCCATATTCCTTATATTCAAATAGAACAGGGGCCTCCCTAGGTGAAACATTGGTCCTTACGAAGCCTTTCCTCTGTAAGTCCTCTAGTTATACCCTCAACTCACAGAGCTCTATGGGATATATAAGATATTTAGGTGTGGATATTAGTGTCATACCGAGGTAAAGATCGATGTTGGAGTAAACTTCCCTATGAAAAGTTAATCTCAGAACATCCTTGTAAAATATTTACTCATGCTCATCCACTACTATAGGAAATTGAGGACTCCTCTCGTACACCACACCGAGGGTAAGGCTAGCCAACTGGTGAGTGATCGGCTACACCCTCCTCCGAGAAAGCCTGTCCTACACTGCAAGCATTCCTTTTTTGATGGTAAAGGAGAACATTGTTCCATATCTGCGGACACACCACACTCTGTGCATATTATAGTTAATTAGAGCATGGACTGTAGACAACCACTCCATACCCAGGATAAAGTCGTAAGACTTCACGCCAGTACTAGGAGATCCTAGCCGAAGCTCTCACCTCCAAGAGTAATCTTACACTACTAGAACCAGTGTGTGATCATCAAATCCTCTCCTATAAGAGTCTGTAATGCTAAGGTATGAGAAAATACCTCTACCAGAATCTCTGAGATCCAAAAAAGGTCATTGGTAAGGAAATAGTAATTGAAACATGTGCCTATAATAACTACAACTAATGTAGAGAATACATAGATTGTACATCTAATCATATCTAGAGAATATGTATCATAGGTCTCTATCACTTGAAGCTGGGCCTGCCCATGTCCACCCAATCTTGAAGCCCATGGTGGACCACCTAGGGGTGATGGAAGTAGGGAATCAAACCTCCACCCAATACTTGCCGCTCTGCTTACTCCCCTACCATGTTCACCTCCCTGTGGACCACCCTACTTGACCCTATGTCCTAGGGACATCTCCTAAAAGGATTGAACCACTTAGGTCCCTACATTTTCTACCGATTACCCACCACTGAAGACTCTGCCTCCTGATGTATACTGGTAGCTCCTGTTGCAGGCACCTGCTTCATTAAGAATCTCTCCATGAGTAGATATCACTTCAACACCCCCGCTTGGGTAGGTATTATAAGTGATACCATGGACACCCTGATCTTCCAGCATAGTCCTTTATCAAAATATTGAGCCCTAAAGAACATGTATCACACCTTGTATATAGAGTAATGAAAAATATCGGTGAATCTCACTGAGTACCCTGCCACTATCATGATACCCAGCTGTAGGTGCAGTCTCTCTTGGATATGTATTGAGCACAAAGTTTCCAGAAATAATTCCTCCCTAAAGAGGTGCTCAAAATCTGTCCAAGTGAGTGTCGCCTCATCATGATTCTAGATATTAAAGATACACCATCTCCCCAACGATTCCTGTTGAAGGATCATTGATAAGATCTCCATCAGATCAGCTAGTGTCCTCAAAATACATAAGACACAAATGACTACCTCCTGCCAATCCTCTGCTTTTTGGGAGCCAGTCTCACCCTTGAACCTAGGAGGTATCTGCCTCTGGAACTCATGTAAGGAACTGAACCTATGTGCGTCCTATTCTAGTAATGGTGGTAAGAACTGCTGATCAATGGGTGGTGGTAACACTAGTGCCCCACTTGGTGGGGCCATCTCCAGTACTCGTCCCTATACCGATGCCTCATCACTAGGAATACTGTCCATGCGGCCACACAATTGAATCTTGCATGGCTGTCTACATGGGGGCATCCTTTAACAAATTAAGATGAACCAGGGTCAATATATTATACTGCATGAGCTAAATCTAACTCCAAAAATACATGAGAACACTATCAATTCCTATATGATGCATGCAACTAGTGTTTTCATGTACATAGTCAAAAATCAGAATTCAGGGTCCTGGTGTATGGATACGTCGGCCACAACACCAACACTGGACTCCTCAATCTTGAAAGTAGATCTTGAAACACTAAACACTATTTCCCCAAAAAAAATCCATAGACTCTCATTACTTAAGGTAGAACGGACTTCTGTTGATACCACTCTATAATGACCCGTACCCGGGGCCCATGCCATGACTACCCCAATTCTACCTCCCAAAGGCCAGGGTCTAGAGACTAGTGCCAAAGGAATTTTCCCTCAAGTGGGAGGTATTTTCTTGAGTACTTGTATGAATGGACAAACACATCTCCATCCCATAATGCTGAAGGGTAAACATTCATTCCACTAAGAAAAACACTGAAAGTAACATTACAAAAATGAAAGTAAAGGGGCCAAAATATAAGAAAAAAAGTCACATACAAGCTTCTAAAGTCAATATAAAGTAAAGCCTACCTGAAGGGTTGGTGAAGGAGGTGCTGCCTGAACCCATAAAAGTACACATCATCTGCCAGATCTCACTGAACACCTCCTGGTCTCTAATCACCATGGTCTCTGTCAAGGCATTTTTCGTCTGCATAAGACATAACACGTGCGAGTGGAGCCTGTGTAGGGGTGAGTAACACAATAATCAGTAAGGACACCAAAAAAAAGGTAATACTATAATGTAAAGTATGCACAAATTGTTGTCAACTCATGTAGATATAATATAAATAATTTAAAGAAAGACTATTAGTTGAAAAACTGTACACATTATACTACTGAATCACTCTTCCCCGATGAGTCACTTAGGTCTATTAGGTCACATAGACCTCCTCATCACTTTGGACGCTAGGTAACCTAGACCTGATCATCGTTGGGTAACCTAGAACCGATCGTCGCTGGGTCACCTAGACCCACTCCTCACTCATTCAACTAAACTTACTCATCACTTAGGCCTTTTGGGTCACCTAGACCTGCTCATCACATTCTTCTCATCACAGCAAGCCACAAGATTCCTACTCATAACATGCTTGATTCTGAGAAAATATACTACTCAAGACATAAATTGTACCTCAACTTCCACAAAGTCCAATGTAACGACCCAATCTTTTTGAGTAGTATATTAACTTACTCTTATTGATTTAATAAGATGTTAATGGTTAATGCAGAAAGAGGAGTCGATGGCTTCATCCAGTGGACTCGACCCTTATGAAGCCCACTTATCGGATCTTGGGAAGGAGGTAGCATCTGTGGGCTTCGCTTTGGACCAAGCCCAAGCTGAACTCCAGCATGTTAAACTTGAACAGAAACGCCTACGGGAGAAGTTCAAGTTAGTAGAGAGTACTACTAGGGCAATGTTATCTGAGCCTCCCTCATATTCTCTCACCATAGCACACCTTACACTTAGGTCTTATGCCGGTGTTATAAGGGGCTATGTGATGAGACCCTAGCTTCCTTGTGTAATCCTTTCGGGTGAATAAATTGAGATTTCTTCCTTTAGTGATGTTTGTGAAATTTCAAATGTCCGGATAATTTTAGAATGTATTTTATTGATGAATTTCGAAAAAAGGATATTTTAAAATATTTATGTAAACCCTAAATAACTAATGATGTGTAATGATTTTCAAAAAATGGTCTTCTACAAAAGTGTTCAGTAAGAAATTTGGAGTCTAATAAGATCAACTTAATTTTTGATGAATAGTAAATTATGAATAGTGATTTTACGCTTAGGATTAGTAATGTGACCAAATGGATTAGTAATCTCACTTAAAGAAAGTTTTAAAATATTTTAGGCACCTTGATTATATAATGTGATTCAATAAAATGGTTAAATAACGGTTTCATAAATTATTATTCAAGTATTAATTTTTTCGGTTGAATAGTGTTTTTTTAATTAAAAATTTAATTAAAAATAATTAGAAAATTATTTTTATAAAAATGACTTTATTTTTGAACTCAGAGCATCGATATTATGTTATGGTAATTTTTGGGGTTTTTTTCTGAAAAAAATGAATTTTCAATGAATAGTGTTTTTATTTTAAAATTAAATTAAAAATATTTAGAAAATTATTTTTATAAAATGGATTTCATTTTTGAAATCAGAGCATTGATATTTGGTTAATGTGAAATTTTGGGATTTTTCTGAGAAAGTTGAATTTTCAGTGAATAGTAAAAATACAGTTTTAGGGTTTCGGTATGTTTAATGACATCATAACTGTGTCATGATGATTTCATGATATATTTTAAGGGTTTTCCGGCCAAGGGTGATGAATTATTGTTTTGGGGGCCCCATGTGGCCTAACTCCTTGATAAATGCCAAGGGAGAGCACATGGGTTTGAGAAAAGCACATGTGTGGTGTCCCTTGGCCATTAATGCCTTGTCCCCTCACTTTCCCTATAAATACCCACCCTTTACTCCTTTAGTTTTCACCCCCAACTCTCCCCCAACGAAGTTCTGGTCTTCTTACCTTCCAAGGAGTCCTCCCAAGGTGCCCCCAAGCCCTCAAGGTCCAAAACATTGAGTTTCAAGAGTCACGTTTTAAGGTAAGGGATCCGACCTCTCTCTTTCTTTTCATGTAATCTCTTTTATGTCATTCCTTTTATGCTACATGTTCTTATGTGAGATGATGTTCTTTTATATTCCTCTTAATACCCTTTTCATTTTTATATGATGATATATCCACTCTTACTCTCAACATTTCATTTTATGAAAGTTTAAGTGACGCCGTTAGGCTGCCGAATTTTTAAGGGATTCTTTCACCCTTCTCATTTTTCAAGTTCAATTTTCATGTCAAGTCTTTCAAGTTCCTTTTGATTATGTTGGGGTATGATCTCTATATCTATCATACTGATCTCTTATGATCATATTATGAGAGACCCTATTTGATCTTTTCAATTCTTTTTTATATTGAAGTTTAAGTGACGCCGTTAGGCTGCCGAATTTTCATAAGAGAAATCTAATTTTTGTCTTCCTTCCATGTTTCTCATTTCAAATGGTATGTCCTTGAAATTTCATTACCATGTGCATATATCCTTCTTATTCTGTCCCCTTACTGTTTTATGGATCATTTATGAGTGGGTTACCCATGTCCCCTCTCTTTTCAATGTTTCTAAAACCCCGAAACATTGCCGTTATGCTGCAGAATTTTCGTCTCAAAATGCCTCTCTCTTTTCTCAAAATTATTTTATGTTATAAAGTGAATACTCAAGGCTCTTATTTATAAAATGGTATTCACATATATATCAAAATGTTCTATTTTAAATTCTGGGATTTACATACATGGGACCCGCTTTCCCTTTCCGTGGGTTTAATGTGACGTAAAGATCATGTCTTTAAAGCAGTTTTTAAAACGTTATGATTATGAAATGAAACCCATTTATTTTATGCTATATGGGTTATTTATGAAATGTTTTATGATGATATATGTGGCTCACATGATAATAAAGGAAAATTTAAGGGTGCACCCTGATAGCGCTCCAATGCATTGGGTAATGATGTAACCACTAGAGATTACAATTTTCACGATACCTTGGTGAATAACCTTGGTAATTTTCAAATGACACCTTGGGGATGGACCTTGGTGATATGTTCATGATTGTCTATGTTAAATGATGTAGCCACATCTTCAAGTTATGAAAAATGTTATTTTTATTATGAAATGCCTCATGATTTCTTTCTCATGCCTTAAAGTTCTTTTCATGTCCTTATTGAAGTATATCAAGTTCACATGTAAAATGTTCCTCTTGTTTCCCTTACTGGGCCTCCTGCTCACCCTTTCTTTTGATGTATGTCCCCATGTTATGAGATGCAGTAATGAATTTAGGATGAACTTAACGAGAAGCCTTTCAAGTGTTTAATAAGAATGCTTTATGTTGCTTTCATGTATTTTGTTCCTGGTTTCCAAGACACTAGACCTTAAAGATCCTCAGTTATGTGTAATGTAATGAAAGTTTATGTTATAAAAAGGCGGGATGCTATAGTTGGTATCAAAGGATGGTTTAGTTATTTGTGGAAATTAGGATATAAATAATTTAGGAAGAACCCCATAGAAAAGTTTAAATATAGGAAAACTTCCTTGTATTTTGGTAAGTATTGAGTAAGTGGTTTATCAAACAAATACATCCCTGTCTGGATACGAGCAGGTAGAGGTGGCTCTAGCACAGATGTACATAGGGGTAAAACCGAAAAACACCGCTTTGAGCTAGACTCGAATGGGAACTGGTGCACGATAACGGGCCTTGCTGCACTCTTGGTTATGACACTCCCAGGGGATATGTTTGGTTAATGACAAACTTTTTATGAATCATTATGAAGGAATTATAGAGTAGTATAATTGTCTAAGCATGAAGTCTTAGTTAAAAGATTCATAAATGAAATAAGTTTCTCACTAAGGTTTTATTATTTTAGAAGATGGCGGACAATAGGAGGAACCGTGCCGATGGTGACCGCAATGCACCATGTGCTGACGGCCCTCCGATGGAAGCTGGAATGGAAACATTCATGCGAATGATAAAGCAACTGACTCAAGTTATGAGTAATAACTTGAATCAAGATGAGAGGCCGATCTCACCATGAAGGGAGCAACTTTCTGTTGAGTCCTTTATGCGTCAACGACCACCAACATTCAGTGGATCTACTAACCCATTGGTTGCGGAACAATGGATAAGCTCCATTGAAAAGATCTTTTCTGTACTTCATTGTTCGGAACAAGAAAAAGTCACCCTTGCTGTTTACCGCCTAGAGGGAAAAGCTGATCAGTGGTGGTCACTGATCAAAAACACGAAGCCACGAGGAGAGATGGAAGCTATGGAGTGGGAAGAATTTCGGGGAATTTTCTTTAACAAGTATTTCCCTCGTTCCATGAGAACGAAAATGGAGAAAGAGTTTCTCGAGCTGAAGCAGAAGGAGAACGAATCTGTCGGAAGATATGAGATGAACTTCACAAGGCTTTCCCGTTATACCTCAAGCTTTGTCATGGACCCTAATGGGAAGGTTGATAGATTCTTTGGCGGTCTACGACCTCATCTGCGGAAGAATCTAGCCAACAGGGACTACGATAGCTATGAAGAAATAGTTCGAAGTGCTATGAAAGTTGAACTAGAGTTTGGGGAGACACAGTGGTCTCACAAATCTAATGAGAAGAAGAGAACTCTAGAACCAAGCCTGGGAAGAGGTTTTTATCAGGAAAGAGGTGGAAAGCATATGCAACATCCCACATGCAATAAATGTGGAAAGAAGCATTCGGGGAACTGCTTGATCGGAAGTGGTAAGTGCTATAGGTGTGGAAAAGAAGGCCATATTTCTCGGAATTTTCGTAGTGATGTGAAGCCTCAACTTCCCAACACTAACGACAGAGGAAAGATGGTTCTGGCCCTACTCGAAGTCACATGCTTCAAGTGTGGACAGCTTGGGCACTTTTCTAATCAATGTCCAAATCCGAGGGCGGTGGAGGGGAATCACCATCAACCTCAGCAGAGGCCAAGGGAGCAAGGTCGTGCTTTTTCTATCACAACAGCTGAAGTTGAAGTCCCGAACGATGTGGTAGCAGTTACTCTTGTTGTCCTCTCAAAACTAGCAAGTACTTTATTTGATTCTAGTTCTACGCATTCCTTTATTTCCTCCAAGTTTGCAAGGAATATATAATCAATCACCGAACTGCTAGATGTAGAGTTGTCAGTCAAGACTCCAAGTGGGATTATCCTTGCATCAAAAGTATTTAGAGACTCTAGTGTTTAATTTGGTGAGAACAATCTTATCACAAATCTAGTAGTCATTCCCATGATGGAATTCGACATTATACTAGGGATGGACTGGCTCTCAAAGTATAATGCTAAGATCAAATGCAGAAGTAAGGAAATCTCAGTAGTCTTGAATGAACGACCTACAG
Organism: Viscum album; assembly: GCA_963277665.1. Taxonomy (NCBI): domain Eukaryota; kingdom Viridiplantae; phylum Streptophyta; class Magnoliopsida; order Santalales; family Viscaceae; genus Viscum; species Viscum album. Next base: position 807,849,741 of record OY728122.1, on the reverse strand, counting down.
TTATCTTCCGAGGAGAGATATCCCGAACTGATCCCTATCTAGAAGCACCTCCTATAGCTTTCTTTATGGAGTTAATCGGTGATGAGGAAGAAGGGAAAGGGATCATATAAATTGAAGATGTTCCGATTGTTCAGGAATACATGGATGTATTTCCTGAGGAGTTACCTGGACCTCCCCCAGAAAGAGAGGTAGAGTTCTCCATTGAACTCGTACCTGGTTCTCAACCGATATCAAAGACTCCGTATAGAATGGCAAATGTGGTGCTAGAAGAGCTAAAGAAACAACTCCAAGACTTGTTGGAGAAGGGGTTTATCCGACCGAGTGTGTCTCCTTGGGGAGCACCAGTTCTCTTTGTGAAGAAGAAGGATGGATCAATGCGGCTATGCATTGATTATAGAGAATTGAACGGGATCACAGTGAAGAACAGATATCCTCTTCCAAGAATTGATGATTTATTTGACCAACTTCGCGGGGATCAATTCTTCTCTAAGATTGACTTTCAATCTGGTTATCATCAATTGAGGGTGAAGAAGGAAGATATTCCAAAGACTGCCTTCCGATCAAGATATGGGCATTTTGAGTTTACTATTATGCCTTTTGGCTTGACTAATGCTCCTGCTATTTTCATGGATTTGATGAATAGAGTCTTTAAGGACTAACTTGATAACTTTGTGGTAGTTTTTATTGATGATATTTTGATATATTAAAAAAGTTGTGAGGAGCATGAAGATCATCTGAGGGTTATTTTGAAAACTCTACAGAAGGAGAGGCTCTTTGGGAAGTTCATCAAGTGTAAGTTTTGGTTACAACAAGTGGCTTTCTTGGGGCACATCGTAACCAATGAAGGAATCTCAGTTGACCCTGCAAAGACAATGGTTGTGGAGGAGTTGCCTCAACCCACAACAGTAACTGATATTCGTAGTTTCCTCGGTTTAGCGGGATATTATAGGAGGTTTGTGAAAAAATTTTCACGACTTTCTAATCCACTAACCAAGTTGACTCGAAAAGGGGTTAAGTTCATCTGGACAAAGGAATGTGAGGAAAGTTTCCATGAGCTGAAGAAGAGATTGGTTACTGCACCTGTGTTAACACTACCCTCTACCGAAGAAGGATTCGTTATTTTCAGCGATGCATCTCTGAAAGGTCTTGGGTGCGTCCTCATGCAAAATGACAAAGTAATTGCTTATGCATCTCGACAGTTGAAGATTCATGTGCAGAACTATCCTACGCATGATCTAGAGCTGGCGGCAGTTGTTTTTGCTCTAAAGATATGGAGGCACTATCTTTATGGGGAGAAATGTGATATATATACTGACCACCAAAGTCTAAAGTATATTTTCACTCAGAAAGAATTGAACATGAGACAAAGGAGATGGTTGGAGCTTATTAAAGACTATGATTGTTCAATTCATTATCACCCTGGAAGAGCAAACAAAGTCGCGGATGCGTTAAGTAGGAAAGATCCTGTTGTTCTGGCAACAATGAGGATCCTGGGAGATCCCTTGATTAAAGATCTAGTAAAACTGGACATGGGAATTATAAGGAAAGGGACATCATCAACCCTATCCCAAATGATTTCTCAACCTTCATTACTAGATAAGATCAAGAAGGCTCAAAAAGAACATCCTTTACTGCAGGAGAAGTTGGAGGCTGTAAAAGATGGGAAGTTACCTGATTTCAATATTGATCAAGAAGGTGTATTGAAATTTCATAAAAGACTGTGTGTCCCATCTATTCCGGAGATAAAGAAAGAACTGATGGATGAAGCTCATAGCTCTACTTTCTCTATACATCCGGGAAGCACTAAGATGTATAGAGACCTTCGTGATCATTATTGGTGGGATAACATGAAGAGGGAGATTGCCGATTACAATACAAGGTGCCTGGTGTGTCAGCAAGTAAAGGCATAAAGACAACTTCCTAAGGGGGTATTACAATCGCTACCCATACTAGTATGGAAGTGGGATAATATCACCATGGACTTTGTAACTGGTCTCCCAAAAACATCCAAAGGAAAGAATACGATATGGGTTATTGTGGACCGTCTCACCAAGACAGCCCATTTTATCACTATTCGGGAAGATTTCTCTCTGGATCAGCTTGCCAAGATATACGTGAAGGAAGTGGTAAGGCTGCATGGGGTACAACTATCCATCGTATCTGATCGTGACCCAAGATTCACATCAAAATTCTGGAGAAGTCTTCAACATGCTCTGAATACTGAATTGAATTTTAGTACGGCCTATCATCCTCAAACTGATGGCCAATCTGAAAGGACTATTCAGACACTCGAAGAAATGTTGAGATTATTCTCAATGGAAATTAAAGGTGGATGGGATCAACACCTCCCATTAGTGGAGTTCTCCTATAACAATATCTTCCATGTGAGTATTCAGATGGCACCCTATGAAGCTCTGTATGGAAAGCGGTGTAGAACTCCTACTTGTTGGGATGAAACTGGTGAGAGGAAGCTTCTTGGGCCTGATCTCGTGCAAGAGATGACAGAACAGGTTCATGCCATCCAACAACACATAAAGGCTGCTCAGATTCGGTAGAAGAGCTATGCTGACAATCGTCGAAGGGACTTGGAGTTTGGTGTTGGTGACAAAGTCTTCCTTCGAATTTCTCCCTGGAAGAGAGTCATGCGGTTTGGGAAGAATGGGAAGCTCATCCCTAGGTACATTGGCCCCTATGAAATCCTTGATCGCATAGGAGTAGTGGCCTATCGTCTAGCACTTCCACCGAACCTAGCTCAAGTTCATGATGTCTTCCATGTATCTCTCTTGAGGAAGTACATACCCGACCCTTCGCATGTACTGAACCCAGAGGTAGTACAACTGGAACATGACCTCTCTTATGAGGAGCAGCCAGTGGAGATCTTGGACCGTAGAGACAAGGTTCTACGAAACAAGACTACCCACCTTGTGAAAGTGTTGTGGAGGAATCATAAGTATGAAGAAGCGACTTGGGAGCCTGAAGAAACGATGAAGCAAAAGTACCCTCACCTTTTCGACTAGGCCTCAAGTATAAATTTCAGGGACGAAATTTCTTAAGGGGGGAAGAATGTAACGACCCAATATTTTTGAGTAGTATATTAACATACTCTTATTGATTTAATAAGATGTTAATGGTTAATGCAGAAAGAGGAGTCGATGGCTTCATCCAGTAGACTCGACCCTTATGAAGCCCACTTATCAGAGCTTGGGAAGGAGGTAGCATCTGTGGGCTTCGCTTTGGACCAAGCCCAAGCCGAACTCCATCATGTTAAGCTTGAACGGAAATGCCTACGGGAGAAGTTCAAGTTAGTAGAGATTACTACTAGGGCAATGTTATCTGAGCCTCCCTCAGATTCTCTCACCATAGCACACCTTACACTTAGGTCTTATGCCAGTGTTATAAGGGGCTATGTGACGAGACCCTAGCTTCCTTGTGTAATCCTTTCGGGTGAATAAATTGAGATTTCTTCCTTTAGTGATGTTTGTGAAATTTCAAATGTCCGGATAATTTTAGAATGTATTTTATTGATGAATTTCGAAAAAAGGGTATTTTAAAATATTTATGTAAACCCTAAATAACTAATGATGTGTAATGATTTTCAAAAAATGGTCTTCTACAAAAGTGTTCAGTAAGGAATTTGGAGTCTAATAAGATCAACTTAATTTTTGTTGAATAGTAAATTATGAATAGTGATTTTACGCTTAGGATTAGTAATGTGACCAAATGGATTAGTAATCTCACTTAAAGAAAGTTTTAAAATAATCTGGGCACCTTGATTAAGTAATGCGATTCAATAAAATGGTTAAATAACGGTTTCATAAATTATTATTCAAGTATTAGTTTTTTTTGGATGAATAGTGTTTTTTTAATTAAAAATTTAATTAAAAATAATTAGAAAATTATTTTTATAAAAATGACTTTATTTTTGAACTCAGAGCATCGATATTATGTTATGGTAATTTTTGGGGTTTTTTTCTGAAAAAAATGAATTTTCGATGAATAGTGTTTTTATTTAAAAATTAAATTAAAAATAATTAGAAAATTATTTTTATAAAATGGATTTCATTTTTGAAATCAGAGCATTGATATTTGGTTAATGTGAAATTTTGGGATTTTTCTGAGAAAGTTGAATTTTCAGTGAATAGTAAAAATACAGTTTTTGGGTTTCGGTATGTTTAATGACATAATAACTGTGTCATGATGATGTCATGAGATCTTTTAAGGGTTGTCCGGCCAAAGGTGATGAATTATTGTTTTGGGGGCCCCATGTGGCCTAACTCCTTGATAAATGCCAAGGGAGAGCACATGGGTTTGAGAAAAGCACATGTGAGGTGTCCCTTGGCCATTAATGCCTTGTCCCCTCACTTTCCCTATAAATACCCACCCTTTACTCCTTTATTTTTCACTCCCAACTCTCCCCCAACGAAGTTATGGTCTTCGTACCTTCCAAGGAGTCCTCCCAAGGTGCCCCCAAGCCCTCAAGGTCCAAAACTTTGAGTTTCAAGAGTCACGTTTTAAGGTAAGGGATCCGACCTCTCTCTTTCTTTTCATGTAATCTCTTTTATGTCATTCCTTTTATGCTACATGTTCTTATGTGAGAGGATGTTCTTTTATATTCCTCTTACTACCCTTTTCATGTTTATATGATGAGAGATCCACTCTTACTCTCAACATTTCATTTTATGAAAGTTTAAGTGACGCCGTTAGGCTGCCGAATTTTTAAGGGATCCTTTCACCCTTCTCATTTTTCAAGTTCGATTTTCATGTCAAGTCTTTCAAGTTCCTTTTTATTATGTTGGGGTATGATCTCTATATATATCATACTGATCTCTTATGATCATATTATGAGAGACCCTATTTGATCTTGTCAATTCTTTTTTATATTGAAGTTTAAGTGACGCCGTTAGGCTGCCGAATTTTCATAAGAGAAATCTAATTTTTGTCTTCCTTCCATGTTTTTCATTTCAAATGGTATGTCCTTGAAATTTAATTACCATGTCCATATATCCTTCTTATTCTGTCCCCTTACTGTTTTATGGATCATTTATGAGTGGGTGACCCATGTCCCCTCTCTTTTCAATGTTTCTAAAACCCCGAAACATAGCCGTTATGCTGCAGAATTTTCGTCTCAAAATGCCTCTCTCTTTTCTCAAAATTATTTTATGTTATAAAGTGAATACTCAAGGCTCTTATTTCTAAAATGGTATTCACATATATATCAAAATGTTCTATTTTAAAATCTGGGATTTACATACATGAGGCCCGCTTTCCCTTTCCGTGGGTTTAATGTGACGTAAAGATCATGTCTTTAAAGCAGTTTTTAAAATGTTATGATTATGAAATGAAACCAATTTATTTTATGCTATATGGGTTATTTATGAAATTTTTGATGATGATATATGTGGCTCACATGATAATAAAGGCAAATTTAAGGGTGCGCCCTGATAGAGCTCCAATGCATTGGGTAATGATGTAACCACTAGAGATTACAATTTTCACGATACCTTGGTGAATAACCTTGGTAATTTTCAAATGACACCTTGGGGATGGACCTTGGTGATATGTTCATGATTTTCTATGTTAAATTATGTATCCACATCTTCATGTTATGAAAAATGTTATTTTTATTATGAAATGCCTCATGATTTTTTTCTCATGCCGTAAAGTTCTTTTCATGTCCTTATTGAAGTATATCAAGTTCACATGTAAAATGTTCCTCTTGTTTCCCTTACTGGGCCTCCTACTCACCCTTTCTTTTGAGGTATGTCCCCAGGTTATGAGATGTAGTAATGAACCTAGGATGAACTTAAGGAGAATCCTTTCAAGTGTTTAAGAAGAATGCTTTATGTTTCTTTCATGTATTTTGTTCCTGGTTTCCAAGACACTAGACCTTAAAGATCCTCAGTTATGTGTAATGTAATGAATGTTTATGTTATAAAAAGGCGGGATGCTATATCCAACATAGTGTATAAAAAAAGGATTTCTTCTTTGTGAGCACCTGAAGGCTATAAATGACTTGTCAATCAGATGTACAGTTTGGAAGTTATGATTCTTTTAGTGAAAAGGGGCTGATTGGGTCTGAGTTTGGTCTGATCTAGGTCCACTGACCCAACCCATTGGGTTCGACCTGACCTACCTGGTAGACCCAACCCACTGGGCCCAACTGGGACTGGCTGGGCCCGACCTGGTCCACAGCGCTGGCCCCGCCTTCTAGAGCGGCCCAACACCTTGTGCTGGGATGGACCTAGTCTGCTACACCGACTCGACCCACTGGAGTAGCCCGACCCAAGGTGCTAGATCCGACTTGAGGCTGGCCTGCCTATCCAAACCAACCCACTAGAGTAGGCTGGTCTTCTCCTCCTGAGATGAAACATGTGCCACATCTCTGAACTACCCCGTGAGTTACCGTGGGGTCCGTCATCACAGTCCAGCTAGACTGCGGTCCTCCATCCATGTGACGCGGTGAAACTACCATGTCCTCTAGCACCACCACGATCCACTGGCCGGTGGCCTCTGCTCACCACCCATGGAGGATACGGCATGCCTCCTTCGTCACCATCACCGACGCGCTTTCAGGTTATTTCACAGACCACTGGACTCGTTCCTATGGTCTGTTTTATTATTCGGAAGATTCACTACGATCCTCAGGTCACTTCCTCCACTACCTTGTGCTCCAAGTCATCTCATAATCAATATGATGGTTCAAACATGTTTCAAACCTCTCGATAAGAGTTTGATGTGACTACGGGGGTCTGTTGGTGAAGAACACGAAGAGGAAGAGAGAGATCACAAAGAACACCCAAGGAAAAACATTGTCTTTGTTCATTTGGCCTTTGTTCATCAAGTTAGAAAAAAGAGATACATTAATCAATCACTAATTTATAACACATTTTATTTAATCCTTGAATTCCAATTCCCATTCTTGTATAGTTGACCAATCTGTAGGTCAATATATTAGTGGATTAACCCACGCTCATTGTTTAGAAAAAAAGAACGGGGGAAGGGTGACCACACAGAAAACAAATCCCATTAATTGGAATTAGATCATTCATTGATAAAGAATAGAGTCGCACACTGTTGTTCGTCGATCCTTGATCCACATTCTGCAATTATCATTGGTGATCCCTTGATCTGCTATTATTGTTGGAGATCCTTTGATCCACCCTTATCATTGACAATCCTTTGAAAGAGGAGGATAGGAAGAAGATTTTTCATCTCCATTAATCATTCGCTAGTGAAAATCCTCTAAAACCTTCATGCAAAACCCCAAGATCATGGAAACAATTCCACATCCATGTTAGGCTATTAATTAATGAAACATGTTTCAAAATTTCTATTATGATGAGTTGCCATGTCGTTACCCTGTTTCATTTATGAAATTAAATAGTTTCCTCATCACTGTGTCCCAAAGAAATTTTTTCAAATAAAATAAACCTTTTAAGTTTATTTTATTTTATTTCTTAAAACGGCTTAAAATAAATTTTTTCCCCTGACAAGCACCGGTCGAGGTTAGGTTCTTCGGTAAAGTCACTGTTCTAGATGCAACAATGTCCACAAATTTTTAATATGGGCACCCATTTATAATTTTTCAATACCACACATGCGTGTTATTTTATAAAAACTAAAAAAATGTTCGAAAACTTATTTCGGGCTAACTGGGTCATAGAATCACATTCCATCTCAGTTCCTGGTCTTGAAATAATCCCATACAATTAAAAAAAATAAATGGAACTTCTAGGCCATTACACTAAATTTTATACACTTTACATGAGTAGAGATATCTAAAATGGGTTAAACCTTTGTAGATGAAATGATCAACAACATACCAACCACACTTTGATTACCAAAGAGAGTCAGATTACATAAGAAAGTTATTAAATTTTTCAGGATCTCTTTCTAGGTATAATAATATGAAACAAATACCCATAGTAAAAAAAAAATACATAGTGTGTGACACTCGACTTGGTATACATGGGGGGTTATCAACACACATAAATCAATATATTCCTTATTTGTAAATTCATATCTCTATACAAATTCATACTTATAATACCCTTAATATTTCATAATAACCTATAATAATATGTTTGGAATATTAGTTAGGGATAACTAAAAGTCATACATTAAGAGGTTAGTTATCATTTCAATTTATGAGTATATATATGCAATAAGAAGGAATGATAAAGTAGAGACTATATTTTATATAAAATTATAAATTTTATATGCATAAAAATAATTTAAGAATATTTTGAAAAATCATATATATGGCCCCATATATATCACATATGATAAACCATCTGAGAGGGCTTTTTATTGCTATAATTTTTGGGTTTTGTTAAAATCATTACATCTCAGTATAATTCCTTCCACATATCTATGTGACCAATTACTAAAACCCTCCCACTAAATCCTTTAGTGAGTAAAATATATTAATTAAGTATATCTGAATAATGGTGATACTTCTAAATCATATTCTTGATGTTCAACTATTTAAAAATATTATTTAAAATCCTTTCCTTCATGATATAATGTTATAATGTTAATTACTATTTTTTTCTACTTATAACACATTCTATGTTAATAAATTTTTTCATTTTTTAAAATTTTATATCAATCATTTCCTTGTGATAATTTGGGAAATAAAATACAACTCTTTACATTTTCTTTACCAATATATACCAAACTAATTTCAGATATAAAATATTTTTAACTTTGTATTTTGATAGGTATAAACATTTATTTGTTTCAATTGAACCTATTTAAGTCCAAATATACTCCCACTAGCCTCTTGGAAACTATATTATTTCTAGAATATCATTCTAAGATACACATTCTCATTTGTGTTCAGGAAATAACACTAATTTCTTATTAGTGGATTCTGTAATAAATAAATATATTATATATAAATCTATGTGTTTGGAGTGTTATTCTAAAAATAATGATTCATACTTTGAAATATGAAACTTATGTGTAGAAGGACATACTTATATCATGTTTTAATAAATATATTGGATAAACTCTTTATCCCGGATAAAAAATCATTTTATCATGATTTTATTTTAAATTTTTTATAGAATAAGATCATTTATAACCATGTTTATTAAAATGCTCATCTTATTTTGTAGATAACGACAATTTTTTACGACATCCCCTTTTATCACATAGATGAAAATAATATGAAAATAATATTTTTTTTTGATCTGACAGAGTTTTAAAGTGATCCATTACACACATGTTGTTGATGAAAGAACCTATTTCTCCATCACATGAAAGCACACTAGATGATCTAACCATCAATTCTTTATGATATTTAATCTCCATTATACTTTTAAAAAACTTTTATAATTTACATTCAGTATCATATACCATTTAAAATAAAATAAATGAATTATATAACATCAATTAATGATATTGAATCTACATGGTTCTTCTCAAAACCATTCAGTTATTCTAGAAAATTCTTTGTCCAGTGTCCATGATTTCTATAATTGAAGCATTTGTTCTTTTTAAACTATAACCTTATGTTTAAAAGTTGGTTTATACTCTCCAAAACACTAAAAATTCATCTTATGACCATAATTTTTATCCTTTCATTTATGTATGATAATCATGATACTCAAACTTGGACCTCCTATGTCCAGCTCAATAATCCTCATCACATTTAGGTGATTGTGTAAACTTTGGTTGAACTCATTCGTGTTATAGTTAATTAGAAACTATTAGAACATTTCCTAAAATTATTATATAATGAATTCTATGGATAGATCATTCATGTGAGGCAACATAAATCTCTAAAAATATTTGGAACACCTAATTATATTGAGTATATAAGTAGAGATATAATTTTCCCCAACTATTCTACACTAGAAGAGTGCTTTTGAATATTTTTATCTTTCATGTATTGATATCTCTTGATATATAATTTTCATATTATCTATAATTATGTCACTATCCATCATTTCAAGTTGATTTTGGATTTTATTATCCATAGATACAAGAATTAATATAGAATCATCATGTGAGTCCCTTTTATATTTAGAATAAACACTTTTCTCATCTAAAACATCTTTATCTGAAAGAGTTTCTATAGGAACTGGTTTTTCCAATACATATAACTTCCCTTCTTACATGATAAAAATTCTCAAGTTCCATTAATAGTCAAAAAAATTCTTCAATTAAGCTTCTCCTTTTTTAATAGATCTCAAATGTATGTTTAGTGAATATTTTTTAATTATCTACGAAAAAATATTTTATCATATGAGTAACATATTTTACGATCATTTAATAATGAGTTTTTAAATTTCCCCCACTAAAATTATGAAACCTTTTAAATTATATCACCAAGATCCATGTTTCACTAATATTTGGTCCACTCTATAATTTATCCTATCACATAGCTATATAGGTATAAAATCATGTCAATCATATAATATATGAATCTTGTGTTGTTTAGAGGAAAAATATTTATACTAATCCATCATATGGATTTACTCAGTATCATTTCTTTACCGACCTAATAATATTAGGGTCACCAAATTAAGTGTAATATAAAGAAAATGAGAATAATAGGTACTGAATCACATTTATTTCAACCATTACTTACTTTCCCAACATATAATAATCTAGGGGAACCCAATTTTAGTATGACCTATCCAGTTGGATGATTCAGGTCTTGAAAAGTGTTTTATTTGGAATGAGTCTAACACTTAAATTTTTAAGAGGGAATTAATATCACTATATTTGATCATATATTCTATTTTTATGTATTCATTATTTAAAAAATTTAGTTTAGAATCCACAATTATGTTAACAAATCACTATGTTCAAACCAAATTAATGTGAAACTCTTTACATAAATCTTGAGCAAGCTATATTTAAGGCAGAATAAAACTAAATCAATTATCATAACTACCATGTAATTCCTTATATACATGTATAAAAATTTATATAAGTATATGAAATCTTTAAAATAAAGTATAAAACCATTCATAATATAATTAATTTATATTTAAAAATAAATCATGAAATAAAATAAATGAAAAAATTCATAAACTTAGATATGAGATAAAAATTTATGAAAAATTTATAAATAATGAAATTATAATGTGACATACCAACCTGAACCACTAGGTTTGAATAGGAGATCCACAATACCTCATGCTTTCCTCCCCCTACATAAGAGGTTACTGATTGTCATTGAGGGTTCAAACACCATTAGTGGGAAGGATATACCCTCAGTATCATATCCATAAAAAATATAAATAACAAATAAAATAGCTCAAATTAGTTAAATTATAAGAAAAAAGAATCATAATATAATATTATATTGCACTCATGTCCTAAAAATATATAATATATCACCCAGTGTGGAAAGAAAAAACCAAGTATCACTAAAAGTCGATAAAAAAATAAAACTCTACGGAAATAATTTGAGTTCTTTCCCAGCCTCACTACAATATCCATTCTCCCCAACTAATTTATCTTACATGTTCCCCTTTAACTTATTCAAATACCTATAAATAAAGTCTTCACATGCATCAAGATTCTCGTGTAGGGTGTAAGTAATAAAATTCAATAGGAAACCATTGTATCCTTAATAAGTGTGAACAAGTGTAATAGGTGTATTCCAGGATAATAATAAATGCACAAGAAATAATAAACAATAATATACCAAGAACCCATGTTATAAATAAGACACCACAAGACTCGAATGTACCTACATTGTCCCCATGACATAAAGATGATCAATGATGTAAGAAGTGATCAAGAACTAGAGACAAGGATGGTGATAGTTTACTCAACATCCTCAAGGAATTGAGTGACCTTGGTTCTCAGTTTCCACCAGGAATTGATTTTTGGAATGTTACTAGGTATCCTCAAGACATAGAGTTTTGGATAGGACACAAGGCTATCATGATCCTAACCTATATATGGGTCCACTATCTTCATCCCTGAATGTCATACGTACTCCCCCTGTAATGTTTAATTTTACAACAATGGTCCACTTATTGAAAATACCAAGAGAATAACTCAAAGGAATGCTAAATATACACAACATGGAAAATCACAATAAGACAAGAATACCATGTAATCATGAGAATATAGTTGAATTATATAAAATATGTGAATATCATCAAGTATAGTAACAATCTACTTTAGAAATAATCATAGAATCAATCATAATATGTAGGTATAATGGGATAAACACACACCCACAAGAAAACACCATCAAACATGATCAACAAGATATTATATCACAATATTATGATAAGTAAAACAGATTTTACAAGGTCCTTAAAAGTAAGGAACTTACAATATCACGTTTTATGACGAGGTACTCCAAATTTCATCATAGGATTCAGGTCGAACCACATTATTCACCCTGATGAACTATCTTGTATGATAAGGATGCCTATCTATGGTTTCAGTTCATCAAGAATAAGGTTTAGATAATAGAACCATGGAGGTTCTAAGTTAATAAGGCAATTTAAGAATCACATACCTCACCAAGTCCATCAACAAAACTAGTTCCAAGATATATCAAAGGATAATATGTCAATTCACCGTATTTTTTGTTGAATCAAGAATAGACTATGAATTCATCATCAATTATAGAAGAGGACCTTGGGTATAGAAAATAAACATTGATCCACTAAGAATGCATCCTTAGAATATATATCCAAATGAGATTCAATAAGATGAATGTATCAAGATGATTTACCTATGAAAACATACCTAGAAATATCCACCAATAATGAAAAAATTTTATCCATTCAAAATGGATGTCAATGACCCATCAAATACACCACCAATATACCAAAATATTTTCAATTAATTATAGTTCTATCATAAATATGACATCTCGAAGTGGTCTAGGAATATTATTTAAAAACACATTCCTCTAAGGAATCCATATTCAATGGTGTATCTCGATCTAATTAAGCAAAATCATGAAAATTATAGATCTATCATTGATATATGAAGGATGGAATATTTCATCATCGGATCCACATAGAAAAAATAGATCCATTATATATCCATGATCATCTCTCAATAAGTATGATAAATTGGGTGTAAATATATAGGAAACTCACTATTATAGAATCCCCAAATTTTTACAACCTTGATGAACCAAGGGGAGATAAATGGGAGAGATATATATTCAATAAGTTAATTTTTGAATTTCAAATAGGGGATTTAGTGTTGTAATTGTGTGAAATTAAAAACCATGGTGTGCATTTAATGCCTTCTTATATTGGGTGCACCAGAGGGCTGGTGATTGGCCTCATTTCAGCCAGTGGGGTCTTCAGAAATCTATAGACCCACTATAGCCCCAATGGCTGGTGGGTGCATTCCACTAACTATCTGGTGGTCACTTTCCATCCACCAAAAAAACCAACCTCTACATATCTTCTAACCTTTTATTCTTGGACCCCTTTCTCTACAAACCTATAAAAGTGAAGAACCATCAGGTTAATACTGAATTTTATAAACCCAAAACATCATGTACGTAGAATCAGATGAGGATTTTATAATTCCCCCTCTAATTAATTCTCATTGTTGAGAAGTACCTTTAATGGTTCTACTCAAACAAATCAATAAATTGAGACCAAACATTAGAATCCCTGATAAAACACTATTTTATTGAATATTTTATTGATAATAAATGATATAATTTCCTCACATTGTGTTAAATATGTTTATTTATAAAATATTTGGGATTTGATCATTCATTTGAAAATTTGGTGAAAATTCCAGTTTTACCCTTAATAGTGCACTGTATTATTTCGAAGATAAATATTTTTATATTTATTATTTGAATTTGAAATTTTGTAACAGTGTTCCTAACTTAAGTATCTACAACTTTTATTCACGACACTAAAGCTAAATAGTTAATTTGGTTGTTGAAATTGGGCCATGAATTCAAAGTTGGGCTGGGCTCGCCAGAATGGAGAAGGTTCTGTATTTGGGCCATATCCTCTACATACGGGCTTGGATTGAGCCCAAATGTTGAGGAAAGCTCGGGAACATGATGTGGCACAAATCATCCTTCTGGAAGGCCGGTCAATTCACGCGGTTTGGAGGTCAAATGGGCGGTGCAAGTTTCATTAAAATATTTGGCCGAGATTTTGCATTCACACTTGAAACCACTTTAAACCTAGCCTCCCCTACACTCTATAAATTAGTGATTTTCTCATTTGGAGAGGCTGGTTCGTGCATTGGGAGATTGGAGGCAGAGGAGAATTGGTTTCAACCAAATTCTCCAACCATTGTAAGAGAGATAGCTCTTGAAGCAAGGATCCTCTCATCGAAGCCTCCTTCTCTCCTTCATGTTGTAATTGTTTTGTTTGTGTAATAAACTTCTTTGTTATTATTTTATTTCTTCTCTTTTCCTCTGTTTTATTTAAATTTATTCTTCTCTTAATCTTCCTCTTGGGGCTGGAATTCTTGAGTAGAAGCGATATTGGGTTATACCCATTATAAACCTTTGCACATGCAAAACGCTTCTACGATGATTACGCCACCCATGGAAGAGTAATTTTTAGTGATCGATCTATCTTCTACCCTCTTCATTTAATTATTTTGAATCATTGAGCCTACTGTAATTCACTTAATATGATCCATGAATTATGTTTTTAAATTTTAAGAAACTAATCAAGCATTTGAACAATTAATACAAAAACACGCGAGGTCGAGATTTTGTGTAAATTGTGAGAGTGCGAGTTTAATCGGTAATACAAGACCACTTGGGATAAATTTGTAGAGTTCAAATATAATCCCTAAACACAAATCATCCTCATTTCCAGAATGGATTTGTGCTCTAATTAACCACTGACCATAAGCTAACCTTAGAACAACAATCAAAGCAGGGTTCTGCGATTGCATGTTCCGAAGCTAGCCTAGGGTTTAAGTAATTCCATCTTTGTGGTTAAGTTAACTCTTGTAGGGTTCGAGGGTTAACAAATTAGAGGATCATAATTAAGTGGATATTCATTTAAATGATAATGATTAATATGTAAATGAAGAGGTAGAGTTAGATCGATTACGCCTTTTAAAATATTTTCTAAAAAAAAACATCTTCTTGTTGTGTTATTTTAATCGGAATTCATTTCAAAACTAAAAACAAAAAAAATACAATCTTCTTCCAGCAAACTTCTTCTAGATTCATAAACTATAAACAACCCCCATCCTTTTCTAGTAGTGTTTTTATTCTCTTTTATTTTATTTTTAGAATACCTCTAATAAGATGTTTTAATTCACTTCCTCCTTTGAGAGACGACCTTGGTTAGCCCCCTATGCTACACCAAGTAAACTAAACATTAGCTTAATAGAGTATTGTGCTTGGAGTTTTATCCAACGTAACTCACTTTTAAAGTTCTTTTGAGAGCGCGTGCGACAACGCTCTTTCAAATTGGCGCCATTTCCGGGGAGGCAAGTAATTATTTCAACCAACTAGAGGTATTTATTTTATTTTACATTTTATTATTTTCCTCTCTTCTTTCTTACTTCTTTACCCAATCTGATTTTTCATCCTCTTCTTTTATTTTCTCCTACTTCTTTGTGGACCATCAACTCAAACTTCTCATTTTTATTTTACTATGGTCCACCTTCTTTCTTTTCATTTTTATTTGATCTATGACACGAACTAATCCCGAAGATCTCTTAGATCTTGACCCTGAGATTGAACGTAGCCTTACGGCACGAATCAGACATTCTCAGTCTACGGGAAGTTTCAACATTCAACCAGTTGGAGAATTACTCCAATATCAGAACATTGAAATTGGAAGCAATTCAAATTCAAACATAAAAGAGGAACCAATGGCTGATAATAATGGAAATGAACTTAATAGAACCATTCGAGAATTGGCTGCACCTGATATTAACTATCAACCAAATTGTATTGCATACCCAAATCTCGAATCGGACTTTGAACTAAAATCAGGGTTAATTCACTTACTTCCAAAGTTTCATGGCCTCTCTGGTGAGGATCCGAATAAACATTTGAAAGAATTTAATGTGGTTTGCTCAACCCTAAAACCTAAAAATGTCTCTGAAGATCAAATCAAACTAAGAGCATTCCCATTCTCACTTGATGGAGCTGCAAAAGATTGGATGTATTATTTACAACCTGAAGATGTAACTTGTTGGAACGATTTGAAACGACTTTTCTTGCAGAGATTTTTTCCAGCATCGAGGACCACTTCCATTCGTAAGGAGATCTAGGGGATCAAGCAAGCACAAGGGGAGTCCATGTATGAGTATTGGGAGCGATTCAAGAAGTTGTGTGCAAGCTGTCCACATCACCAAATCAGTGAGCAACTCCTCATTCAATACTTCTATGAATGACTCACAGCTATGGAGAGAAGCATGGTGGATGCCGCAGCTGGAGGGGCATTGGTGGACAAGACACCAATAGCCGCACGTGCATTGATTGACAAGATGGCCCAAAACTCCCAACAATTTGGCGATAGAGGTACACTACATGTCAGGGGAGTACATCAGGTAAGTCCTTCTTCTCTTGAGAGTCATTTGATTGATACCAAGTTAGAAGAATTGAAAACTATGGTAAGGCAGATTTCTTTGGCACAAAAGACATCTTTACCTCCTCCTTCAAGGCCTTGTGGTATTTGCACTGAGACAAGCCACCCAACTGACTGTTGCCCACAACTCCAAGAAACAGAAGATTGTGCAGCAGTGTTCCCTGGGAGACCATATCAGCAGCAGCAGCAACAACCATATCCCCAGAAGAAGTTCGATCCAACATTCAACCAAGGGTGGAAAGATCATCTGGACATGAGGTATGGCTCTGGACAACAACAAAGGCCCCCCTTTCAACAAAACTTCCAGCAGCCTCCACCTTACCAACAGGGTTTCCAACAACCCCAAAGGAGATTTGAAGCTCAAACATCAACAAGTCAGCAACAAGGGAATCTCCAACCCAAGGTAGACTCTAACACTGATGATCTTTTGAAACAAATTGTTCTTAATCAACAGAATGAGCTGAAAAGTCAAAGTTCGGAGCTGAGGGAGTTGAAGACTCAAATGAGCCAGATTGCCACCGCCCTCCATGAACTTGTAAGTAAGAATTCTGGAAATCTACCTTCCCAACCCACTCCAAATCCAAAGGGGAATGTTAGTGCCATAACATTGAGAAGTGGGAAGCAAATGAACGATACAGCTGTACCTACCATTCCACCGGGATTCACCTCAACTTCAGAGAAGCCACATTCCATACCAACTGATGAACAATCCATGGAGAAAGATAAAGGTAAGAAAAAGATTGATGATGTTCCTCCTAAACCACTTCCTTTTCCAAACAGGGTTGTTCAAACCAAGAAGATGGCTGAAGAAACAATGCAAAAGGAGGTTTTGGACACATTCAAGCGTGTGGAGATCAACATTCCTCTACTCGAAGCCATTAAGCAAATCCCAAGGTATGCCAAATTCTTAAAAGAACTTTGTACCAATCGAAGAGGGCTCAAGGGAAATGAGAGGATCAACCTTGGAAGGAATGTCTCAGCACTCATTACACCAACTCTAGCAATGCCAACAAAGTGCAAGGATCCCGGGACATTCACCATCCCATGCACCATAGGGGAGTTTCACTTCTCTGATGCTCTTTGTGATTTAGGAGCTTCAATAAATGTGATGCCTCACTCTGTTTTCTCTTCATTGCAGATTGGTGAGCTCAAGCCTACAAGGGTAGTGGTGCAGCTAGCGAATAGAGCTACAGCATATCCGGCTGGTGTCCTTGAAGATGTGTTGGTAAAGGTAAAGGACATGATCTTCCCTGCTGATTTCTATGTACTAAACATGGAAGATGACCAGGTAAGTTCTCATGCCCCTATCATTCTTGGTAGACCCTTCCTCAAAACTGCTAAGACCATTATCAATGTTCATGAGGGTACTCTTTCCATGGAATTCAGGGATGAAATCGTGAGGTTTAAAATCCTGGATTCTATGAAGTACCCACCAGAGGAACACTCAACATTCTTTCTCTCTCATTCTGAGTCTCCATGTGATAGTCCCTCTATTTTTGATTCCCAATCTCTTGGGGACTATTCACTTCTTAATGAAATAATGAGTATTGGGTCCAACTTGATGTCTCATTCTACTTCATCCCCTTTAATTCATGATCTTTCTGATCTTGGGATTGGTTCATTTGTCCAATCATATTCGAATTCTGAGCATGTATACTCTGATTATGATATGGCTGCTAATTTTTCTGATGGATTTGATGCATTGTTCTCTCATTCAGATGATATGTATGATTGTGCACAGATGTCTACGCCACTCATGCTTCCATCCATTCAGTAGCCACCATCACTGGAACTAAAGCCATTGCCACCAAATCTCAAATACTCATACTTGTTAAGTGGTGAAAAATTACCTGTTATCATTGCTAACAATCTCTCTTTTGAACATGAAGAAAAAATTTTGAATCTTTTGAGGGAGAACATCAGGGCAATCGGGTGGACCTTGGCTGACATATCAGGTATTAGCCCCTCCATTTGCATGCATAGGATTCTTTTGGAAGATGGAGCTAAACCGGTGAGGAAACCACAAAGGAGACTCAATCCAACCCTTCTGGAGGTTGTTAAAAAAGAGGTTGAAAAATTGCTCGAGGCAGGTATAATCTATCCCATTTCAGATTCTCAGTGGGTAAGTCCTATTCAGGTTGTGCCTAAGAAAAGTGGTGTTACTGTTGATAAAAATGAGAAAGATGAGTTAGTTCCAATGAGGGTACAAAACAGTTGGCGCGTGTGTATTGATTATAGGAAACTAAATCATTCCACTCGCAAAGATCATTTCCCCCTCCCATTTATTGATCAGATGCTTGAGAGACTAGCTGGGAAGACACACTATTGTTTCTTGGATGGATTTTCTGGATATTTTCAGGTTCCTATAGCTCCAGAGGATCAGGAGAAGACTACATTCACCTGTCCCTTTGGGACATTTGCCTATCGGAGGATGCCATTTGGACTTTGCAATGCCCCAGGTACCTTCCAGAGATGCATGGTGAGTATTTTTTCTGATTTTATTGAGACCTGCATGGAGGTATTTATGGATGATTTTACAGTGTATGGATCTTCATTTGATGAATGTCTAAGTAGTTTGGAAAATGTGTTGAATCGTTGTATTGAGAAGAATCTAGTCTTGAACTTTGAAAAGTGTCATTTCATGGTAGAGCATGGCATTGTCTTAGGGCATGTAGTGTCAAAACATGGGATAGAGGTTGATAGATCTAAGGTAGACATCATTTCATCCTTACCCTACCCTTCATGTGTGCGTGATGTTCGATCATTCCTTGGACATGCTGGATTTTATCGACGCTTCATCAGAGATTTTAGTAAGATCGCTCTACCCTTATCTCGATTGCTTCAAAAAGATATTGACTTCAATTTTGAAGATTCATGCAGGGTATCATTTGATGAGCTAAAGAAGTGTCTGACCACTCCACCGATCATACAGCCCCCACGGTGGGAGATTCCTTTTGAGCTTATGTGTGACGCCTCCAACTTCGCGGTTGGAGCTGTCTTATCTCAGAGGGTGGAGGGACGTTCACATGTGATCGCCTATGCATCGAGGACACTAGATTCAGCTCAATCAAACTACACCACAACAGAAAAGGAGTTTCTTGCTATTATATTTGCTTTAGATAAATTTCGTTCATATTTATTGGGCTCTAAAGTAGTTGTTTTTTCTGACCATGCAGCTTTGAGGTACCTCCTAAAGAAGCCAGATGCAAAGCCACGACTTATCCGTTGGATGCTACTTCTTCAAGAGTTTGACCTTGAGATAAAGGACAAGAAGGGGTCAGAGAATTTGGTGGCAGACCACATGAGTAGGCTTACTCACACACTAGAGGGTGACACCTTGGACCAGGTACCACTTCGGGACACTTTCCCCGATGAGCATCTCTATACCATCTCAGGTAAGCATCCTTGGTATGCTGATTTAGTTAATTACATTTTTGGCTCTGAAATCCCAGTAAATTTGAAGAAGCATCAAGTCCAAAAATTAAAAAGTGAGTCTAGGTATTATGTGTGGGATGATCCATACCTCTGGCGCATGTGTAGTGACCAAGTCATTAGGAGGTGTGTTCCCGATCATGAGTTTGAGTCTGTTTTTCATTTCTGTCATACACTTGCTTGTGGTGGACACTTTGGACCCCAACGGACAGCTAGGAAGGTTTTAGACTCAGGATTATATTGTCCTAGTTTATTCCATGATTCCCATGTATTTTGTAAGTCATGCTCTCGTTGCCAACACACTGGAAAAATTTCAAAAAGATACGAGATGCCCCAACAACCCATTTTATTCTGTGAGATTTTTGACGTTTGGGGAATTGATTTTATGGGACCTTTTCCTAGTTCATTTGGTTTCTTGTATATCCTTGTTGCTGTCGATTATCTGAGTAAATGGGTGGAGGCCAAGGCCACCAGGACTGACGATTCTCATGTTGTTGTGGATTTTGTCAAAGCACAGATTTTTTGCAGGTTTGGAGTACCAAAGGCCATCATCAGTGACCAAGGGACACACTTTTGCAATAGGAATTTTGCTTCCCTCCTTCGGAAGTATGGGGTGACACACAAAACATCAACACCATACCACCCCCAAACAAATGGCCAGGCTGAGGTTTCAAATCGTGAGTTGAAACAAATCTTGGAGAAAACCGTGCAGCCAAATAGGAAGGATTGGAGCAAGCGCTTGGATGATGCATTGTGGGCTTATAGGACAGCATACAAGACCCCCATTGGTATGTCCCCATTTCGGATTGTTTTTGGGAAAGCATGTCATCTCCCCGTGGAAGTCGAGCATCGGGCATATTGGGCTATAAAGAAATGTAACATGGATTTGGCCCAAGCTGGAATTCAAAGGAAGTTGCAAATTCAAGAGCTTGAGGAGATTCGCCTGTCATCATATGAGAACTCAAGGCTCTACAAGGAAAGATCAAAAGTAGCTCATGACAAAATGATCCAACAAAGGGAGTTTCATATTGGAGAGAAAGTCCTTCTCTATAGTTCACGACTGAAGTTGATGCCTGGTAAGTTGCGTTCCAGATGGTTAGGTCCTTATATTGTGTCTAATGTTTTTCCTTATGGTGCAGTGGAGATCACACAAGAGGACACTGGAAGGAGCTTTAAAGTCAATGGGCAACGTTTGAAGAGATACATTGAGGGACATCCTACTGATGCAGTGGATTTTATCACACTGCATGACCCCATCATCACTTGATCACATCAGGCTGTTCCTAACCCTTTCACTTTTATATTATTTGTCCTATTTAAAAATTCTGAATTTCATGTGCATATATCATCTCACGGGTTCACATTGAGGACAATGCAATATTTTAAGTGTGGGGGAGGGAACCTTTTAGTTTAGTAATTTCAATTGTTTTCCTGTTAAAAAAAAACCAAAAAAAAAAATTGTGTGTTTTTCAAAATTTGTGTGTTTATTTTACAATTTTCTGTGTGTTTTTGAAACTTTTGAGCTGAAATGATTCTCATCACCATTTTTAAATCCATATCAATAAGTGAAACAATTTACCCCTTGAAAC
The DNA here is from genome assembly GCA_963277665.1 of Viscum album. NCBI lineage: Eukaryota > Viridiplantae > Streptophyta > Magnoliopsida > Santalales > Viscaceae > Viscum > Viscum album. Next base: position 807,828,182 of record OY728122.1, on the reverse strand, counting down.
TAAGCTTAAATGAATGCTGAAATGACTTTGTTTCAAGTTCAAATATTTAGTAATTTCATGCAAAGTACGCTGAATTTTGAATCCCATGCCAATCTCACTGTCTTTATATTTGAAATCACTTTCCTGTGAGGCTTCTAAACCATTATTTTCATATTCTTTACATTCACCTCACTTCTTGAGAGAGCCAAACCATACTTGATTTAACCAGAATTTGATCTATTCCTGTCAAAACTTGAGGGTTTGAGGTACTTGTGTTTAAATGATTGAGGCATTTGTTTGGTATTAAAACCCCTATTTCAAATAATCCTTTTTTATAATGGCCTACCTTGAATATTTAATCCTTGTAGCCCTTAGAAGCAATGCACATCCTGTTAGGTTAAGCCACATTACAAGCCAATTTTCCCTATCCAACCAACTCTTGAAGTGAAATTGCATAATCTAGTTGAGCTTAAGTGTGGGGGAAGCTGTCTTGTGTTGTGCCACCACATTATGTGATACTTTGGGTGGAAAATTAAATTCTGAAGAGATGTGTTTGCTGCTAAAGAAAGTCATTATATTGAAAGCTGTGCCTTTTCTGGAGCTTTCATGACAAGTGAAGCTGTGCCTTTTCTGGAGCTTCTAATTGAGGTGGAAAGTTGTGCCCATCTGGAGCTTTCAAGAAAATCATGTTTTAGAAGATTGACATTTTTTTATGCTGAAATGATGAATGGTGTAAACCTTTCATGACTTTTCATGATGATGGAGCTGAATTGATACTATGGGGATTGAAGAGAAGACCATATTTAAGTGAAAATTAGATTAATGCAATTTTGCTTTAAAAGAGTCAAGCCCTCCTCATTCAGCCTCAGAGTTTTTCACATCTTAATCCTACAAACCGAAAGCCACAGAACAACCCTGAAAAGTCCTCATGATAAACATATGTCCTTGACTCACATCGGGTAGCGATGTAGGAATCTATCAAGCCTATGGTGACCCTTGTATGAGTTTGGATGAGAAAGACATTGCAAAAAAATTGATATTTGAGTGATGAGAGAAAATTCAAGCGAGGTAAGTGTTTTGTGCATGGGTGGATAAATGAAGTGGAAATATATTGAATGATATAAATGGAGAACCTGAAATAAGGTTTTTTATGAGGCATGATATCTTTTTTATTCTTGGTGTGAAATTGATTGATCTTAAAGATATGTGTTTTAAAATTGGTTTTGATTTGATATTGATGTTTACTTGATATGAGGTTTTGCCCAGGTGTGCAAAAGGGTAAGTGTGGGGGAGTTGATAAAACACTATTTTATTGAATATTTTATTGATAATAAATGATATAATTTCCTCACATTGTGTTAAATATGTTTATTTATAAAATATTTGGGATTTGATCATTCATTTGAAAATTTGGTGAAAATTCCAGTTTTACCCTTAATAGTGCACTGTATTATTTCGAAGATAAATATTTTTCTATTTATTATTTGAATTTTAAATTTTGTAACAGTGTTCCTAACTTAATTATCTACAACTTTTATTCAGGACACTAAAGCTAAAGAGTTAATTTGGTTGTTGAAATTGGGCCATGAAGTCAAAGTTGGGCTGGGCTCGCCAGAATGGAGAAGGTTCTGTATTTGGGCCATATCCTCTACATACGGGATTGGATTGAGCCCAAATTTTGAGGAAAGCTCGGGGACATGATGTGGCACAAATAATCCTTCTGGAAGGCCGGTCAATTAACGCGTTTTGGAGGTCAAATGGGCGGTGCAAGTTTCATTAAAATATTTGGCCGAGATTTTGCATTCACACTTGAAACCACTTTAAACCTAGCCTCCCCTCCACTCTATAAATTAGTGATTTTCTCATTTGGAGAGGCTGGTTAGTGCATTGGGAGATTGGAGGCAGAGGAGAATTGGTTTCAACCAAATTCTCCAACCATTGTAAGAGAGGTAGCTCTTGAAGCAAGGATCCTCTCATCGAAGCCTCCTTCTCTCCTTCATGTTGTAATTGTTTTGTTTGTGTAATAAAATTCTTTGTTCTTCTTTTATTTCTTCTCTTTTACTCTGTTTTATTTAAATTTATTCTTCTCTTAATCTTCCTCTTGGGGCTGGAATTCTTGAGTAGAAGCGATATTGGGTTATACCCATTATAAACGTTTGCACATGCAAAACGCTTCTACGATGATTACGCCACCCATGGAAGAGTAATTTTTAGTGATCGATCTATCTTCTACCCTCTTCATTTAATTATTTTGAATCATTGAGCCTACTTTAATTCACTTAATATGATCCATGAATTATGTTTTTAAATTTTAAGAAACTAAGCAAGCATTTGAACAATTAATACAAAAACACGCGAGGTCGAGATTTTGTGTAAATTGTGAGAGTGCGAGTTTAATCGGTAATACAAGACCACTTGGGATAAATTTGTAGAGTTCAAATATAATCCCTAAACACAACTCATCCTCATTTACAGAATGGATTTTTGCTCTAATTAACCACTGACCATAAGCTAACCTTAGAACAACAATCAAAGCAGGGTTCTGCGATTGCATGTTCCGAAGCTAGCCTAGGGTTTAAGTAATTCCATCTTTGTGGTTAAGTTAACTCTTGTAGGGTTCGAGGGTTAACAAATTAGAGGATCATAATTAAGTGGATATTCATTTAAATGATAATGATTAATATGTAAATGAAGAGGTAGAGTTAGATCGATTACGCCTTTTAAAATATTTTCTAAAAAAAAACATCTTCTTGTTGTGTTATTTTAATCGGAATTCATTTCAAAACTAAAAACAAAAAAAATACAATCTTCTTCTAGAAAACTTCTTCTAGATTCATAAACTATAAACAACCCCCATCCTTTTCTAGTAGTGTTTTTATTCTCTTTTATTTTATTTTTAGAATACCTCTAATAAGATGTTTTAATTCACTTCCTCCTTTGAGAGACGACCTTGGTTAGCCCCCTATGCTACACCAAGTAAACTAAACATTAGCTTCATAGAGTGTTGTGCTTGGAGTTTTATCCAACGTAACTCACTTTTAAAGTTCTTTTGAGAGCGCGTGCGACAACGCTCTTTCAATCCCACACCCAAGTCTCTTCCAAAATCCATCCATGGTGCTATAGAATCATGAAAAGTTGAATGGTTTTCCCTAATATCTCTTTCTCCCTCCAATATATAATCTATATTGGGAATTTCAAATATTATTCATCAGGATCCAACTCAAATTTATCATAGTTGATGACATGAATAGGATTGGGAATGTACCAAAAAATACGAGACACATGAAAGACACCATGCATACCTTGGTTGTGAGAAGGAAGATCTAGATAGTACGACACTGTCACAACCCGCTTGGTGACCTCAAATAGTCCAACAAAGAACAATGTTATCTTAAATTTGTCAAAAATTTATGTCATAACTGATGTGTCATTCTTCAAAAAACTAGCCACCTACAACAAAATACAAACTTCTCCTATAGTAATTGACATAAGAATTATTCCCACTATTTGATTTGATCAACCTCTTATGACTCTACTACACTCTCTTAGAGGTGTCTTGTACCACACTGGGCCCTAAAAATTCTACCTCACTAGACTCATTCCAATAAAGGGGAGGATGAAATGTCCTATAATAAAGATACCCATAATGTTCTATCTAAATACAATCATGGAAACAATTGTTGTATGTGAACACAACCAAGGCTAAGTGACCATGCCAATATTTAATGAGGTTTAGGTTACAAGAACAATGCATATCCTCTAATATGAAAATTTTCAACTCCAACTATCTATCTATTTAGGGAAGGAAGGATGCGACCAACACAAGATGAGTCCTTAAGTCCTTCTAAAATTCCTACCAGAAATCATGATGTAAAATGTGCATCTATGTTAGATAAAATTCTCAAGGGAACTCCATGAAAGAGTACCATAAAATGGATATACAAATTTACTAGCTTATCAAATGAGTGAGTCTCTTGGATTGGTAAGAAATGAGAAACTCTCATTTGTTGATTAATAATCGACCAAACAATATCACTACTCCTTGGGGTCCTGGGTAACCCTATCAAAAATTCCATCACAAAATCCTCCTAATTCCACGTGGGAATGTAAATTGTCTTGATAAATCTACCAAAATGTTGGTTCTTGACCTTTATACTATAGAAGAAAATTAATGGGGGAAAAATCCTGTAATATCTTTCTTTATCCCTAGACACCATAACTTCCACATAGAGTCATGTCACATCATTTTCACTCTAGGATGAACTACCCACTTAGAGTCATGGATGTCTCTCTTCAGTTCTCCACTGATGGAAAATAGGACTAAAAATATCCCTGGTACAAGGATTACATCATTTCCATCCAACAACCACCAGGGAATCAGGTCACCATATGATATATGTTCCCATATAAGAACACTCTCTGGGTCTATTTCTTGATTGTAATTCACTCGGTATTCTAAATAAAATTTGATTAATAATGGATCACTTATCATTTATCCCTGGACCTCAAAATAATCTATCTTATAGTTGACTAAAAATCTCATCAGGTTCTATTTTTCATCTGAAATCCATTCACTATTCTCTTGAGAGAACTTTATCTTATGGATAATAGATTATATAATAATATTACCTTTACCTGGTGTATAGTATATCTCAAAGTCAAATGTCTATAGGTACTCTACCCAGTACATCTACCTCAAGTTTACATCCTATTACATGAATATATAGAGAAGGATCTTGTGGTCCACATAGAAAAAAAATCTCTCACTAAAGAGATATTTTCACTAACACTTCAAAACATAGACCATGACCGCCAACTCAAATTCATGGGTAGGATAGTTCCACTAATGGTTTTATATCTAATTTGACCCATAATCTACTTACCACTCCCTCTATATCAAAAATTATCCAAATATAACTTATTATGCATCATAATAAATGGTATATCTGATCCTTGGATCATAAAGATCATCACTGGAGCTATAGTCAGCCTCCACTTCAACTTAAGAAACGCCTCTTTACACTTTTTTGAACACTAAAAATTCAACTATTTTTTCATTATCATAGTCAATTATTTTGATAAATTGGATAAGTCTTGGATAAAATATTGATAGTATCCTGATAACCCCAATAATCTATGGATATTGAACACATTCTAGTGACATGTCCTGGATATCACTGCCATAACTTTATCTAGGTTCATGAATATACCAGTATCAAAAAACACATTTCCCAATAATTTTAACACTTTAATTAAAAAGTGAAAATTTATAAGATTGGTATTAATTCAATGATCTCAAATCATAGTTATCACGTCCTGTCCCAGAAGGGACCATGCCATGACTCCCCAAGCTCACCTCCAATAGGCTAGGGGCTGGTGACTAGAACCAAGTAGTCATATCACTAAAATGGGAGGCATTGACTTAGTACCTATACACACAAACACATCTAAAATCCCACAAATGATGAAATGTAGAACCAATAAGTAAACAATGAATGAAAACCAGTATAACCCACAACCAGGGTGCAATAATGAAATTGATGAAAAGTAAATAGGGTCAGAATACAAGCCCACTAAAAATAAATTCTGTAAACAAGTTCCTAAAACTCATTCAAAGAAAACCCTACCTGAAGGCAATGTACTAGGGATACTATCTAAAGCTGTAGGAACACCACGATCTGTATGATCTCACAAGGCTCCATCCGGTATTGGTCCGCCCTGGTCTCAGTCAAAAGGTCACTCATCTACAAAAGACACAACATGTGAGGGAAAATCCCATGCAGGGGTGAGTATAAAAATACTCAGTAGGACACCCGAAAACCAAAATTTAATACAGAAAGGAAAGGTATAGTCATATATACCAAGGTATATGTCTATAGAATATAACAAGAATATCCATATATACTCAAACCATACCTCACAACCTAGGGTAAGTCACAACCACCACATACCACTACTAAGGATTCAGATTAATGATTCCACAAATCACTCATCTTGGAGAACACACTCTTGAGTCTTATCGAACTGACGATTTCCGTTCGATAAGTATTTTTTGTTGGAAAACATCTTAAGAGATATATGCTGAAATATCAGCAGAGATAAGATAGATCAGATGAGGATCACAAACAGTGCCATGGGGTGATACCAAAAACCCAATCTATATTAACTTGTTAATTATATGATCGATTCCCAATGAATTTGTTCATGTCAATATTGAAGAATCTACCTAGGGCACAAATTTGGAATAGAGGATCCACTCCATTCCTCTTGGGGGATTCCAACAACTTTATCCTGAAAATACTACTGAAGGGATTATACTCTTGTGAGTAGGAAATTATATTGACAAACATTTATAGAAATGATAAAGGAAATGAACCCAAACAAAACTAATCCATGATAAAGTAGACAATGGATTCAATTCATGTAGAAAAGGAGGGTGTACAGTGAGTAGTAGTCACACCCACCGTACCCCTTGACCTCGGGTACTGTGTGTGTAAATGGACCATTTCACTAGAAATATATCCAAGTTAAAATCCACCATTGGTATCATAAGGACTCTTGTCATAAGGGTCCCAATTCTGCTGATGGTGCGTTAAATGAATACTCCATTTCAAAGTTAGGGACATTTTAGTAAATTGATCAAACCCGATCTAGTCAACCCAACTGGACCCGGTCAGGCTTCCTGGGCCTGGTCCAGCCAAGAACATTGGCCATAGTCTCAAGCAGCCCTTTGGGGCTGCTACCTGTTGGACCTTCTAGCATGGCCCAGTTCCCCTGGTCTAGCTCACCGGGCTTGCTCTACATCGGGCCACCTGACCTCCCCTCTCAGGCTGCCAGGCCTCCCACTTAGCCTACTTGACCTCCCAATCAACCCACCGCACCCCATGACCTATCTTCATCCCATGGTCCCCATGTAGTCCTCTACCTCTATTGGCCCTCCCCGACCTTCACATCCCACGGTCCCCATGCTTTCCACTGCCATGTCCATGCAGATCTACTAGCTCTGCATTCCACAACTCCGCCCCCGACCACTATTGTTATGCGCCGCAACATGTCACCTCTAGCCTCCATTTCATCTAGACACAACTCGATGCCTCCACACACCTCCTCGGGCCTCATCTTATCCTCACCATAATTCCACATCATACCCACACTGGCGGTCCTTTCCGCGGACCACAGTGCCACCTCCAGTGCCCGAATTTTAAAACAGTTGAATATACGAGTTTCTAGGGTCCCATTATTCACAGATCCAACCTATGATATCGATTCACCTCAAATTCAGTGGTTTGATCATGATTCAAGCTACCCAGAAATGGACGGAGAGAATCACAAGAATTCCCAGAAAATGATCCGTGATCTTTTTTTGTGTTGGCCTCAATTCATTTTCATTAGAAGGATGAATGAAGAGAAACAATACACTTACTTTAATCCTACTGATGATGAGAATATCTATTATTATTAATTGAATTGATCTTTTTTCATCCTAGAATAAGAAAGGGATGCAAAATCATAAAATAAACATCCTACCTAGAGTTTGGATCGATCGTTGATGAAGATTGGTTGCATTGTCATCATTGAATAGATCTTCCAACTCCATTGGTGCAACAATCCAAATTCCACATGATCCTTCATCACCGTATTCTAAGAGGGTTCCTCGTTACACTTCAAAGGAATTACAGGGTTATGGTGATAACCCAAAATTTCATGAAAAATCTTATTTTAAATAAAACATTTCCACATCGAATAAAAATATTTTTATTCCTGTTACATCAAAAAATACTTTTCACAGCCGACCAGTGCCGACCAATGTTAGGATTCTACTAGTGCAAACTTTCATCTCCAAATGCAATGGTTCCCTTGAATTTCTGATCTAGGAAACCATTTATAAATTATTCCATTTTTTTAGGAAAATATATTGTGTGTGCTATTTAATGTTTCATATTTTTCGAAAATTTATTTCAGGCACACTGAGCCTCAAAATCACACATTGTCTTAGCACCTGGACTCAAAATAACTCCATAAAATATTTAAAATAATACATGAAAAAATATAGGATGTTAAATTTTACAAAACTTAGGGATTTATGTCCCCGAAAATCCAAAAACAAGGCAACTAAAAAATATGTGGGTTCTGTGCACGAATCTAAGATTCCCACTACCACGTGATCTCTTAGAGATTCCCATACATCCATTATACACACACCAAAAGAATAACTCACCCATGAAGGATCCTCTCATTCTGATCCTCAATCTCCACTAGGTACTCTACAAAAGTCACTCCATCCTCAATAACTAGCTCACATCATTTGATGAAGGGTGATGGGTCATGCACATAGTTCATCAGTTGTGACATGTGGAATAAATCATGTACCCAATGAAACTACAAGGGTAGATCTAGGTGGTATTCCACCTAACAAACTTTATGTAGTATCTGAAAAGGGCCCATGAAACTTAGAGATAATATTCCACCCTAGCCAAATCTTTTAAACCCACATCGAGGTGAGACCTGAAAGAACACATGGTCTCCCCCTTGTACTCCAAGGGTCTCTATCTCCTATCGACATACGACTTCTACCAACTCTGCATAGTCTTTATATTCTTTTGGATGATAGTAACCTTTTTAGTAGTATATCATACCAACTATGGGCACATGGGTGATAACTCTCCTGGGTCAATACAACAAAGCGGTGATCTACGGGGTCTACCATACAAAGCCTCAAATGGTTCCATACCAATCGTGGAGTGGTTGCTGTTTTTACACGCAAACTCCACCAGTGTTAGGTGATCATCCCAAATATGAATGAAGTCCAAGATTAATGCCCAAAACATGTTCTCGAGAACCTAAATGGCCCTCTCTGTTTGTCCATCTCCCTAGGGTTGAAATTCCATGATCAAGTGTAACTGAGTTCCAAAGGCCTCATGTAATCCCTTCCACTACTAGAATGTGAAATGAGCATCATGATCTGAAACAGTCATCGATGGAAATCCATAAAGATAAACTATCTCCTGCATGTAGAGGTTCCCCATTCTATCTATTGAACTCTACTCCTAGATAGGTAGGATGATGGATGACTTGGTGAGTCTATCAACAATCACCCATATGGTATCGTGGCCCCTAGACATGCGTGGTAAACCTATAACAATCTCCATCGATATCACATCCCACTTTTAATTTGGTACATCAAGGGGTTGAGATAAAATCGCTGGAACCTGGTGCTCAACCTTCACCTGGTGGAATGTAGGGCATCCATAAATGAACTCTACCACTGCCTTCTTTATCCCCAATCATCAAAACTAACATAGGAGGTCCTGTTATATCTTTGAAACACCAAGATGTACCATAAAATGGGATGTGTGAAACTCCATCAAAACCTCATCTTGGAATACCATTGGTACAAATTTACATCCTATGGAAATAATGACATCCTCCCCACCTTACAAATATCCATCAATAGAATGACCTAGGGATAACTAAGCATGTAGAGTCTCACAGTTGGTATCTCCAAGTTGTGCATCCATGACTCACTATAAGAGTGTAGGGGTAACAACCATCGATTGGAGGTAAGATCCCCCATATCCACCCACAAAGTATAACTACAATGATGCCAACTGCTTTGATACCTATTCTTGAAACTATGAACTCGATCTCCTACAAAGATAATATACAACTATGTTCTCCTTCCCAGGAGTATAGATGATCTCAAAGTCATAATTCTTGAAGAAATATAGCCACCTCCTATTATCATGCTTAGATCCTTCCAATAGAATATATACATTAGAATCTTATGATCAGGGTAGATGATAAACCACTCACCCATAATATAGTTTTTCCACACCATCAATGTGAAGACTACTACTACAAGCTCTAGATCACGGGTCATGTTTTTCTGCTCATGTGGTATCAACTAGTATGAAACATAGGTAGTCACCACTTTCCTCTTCATCAGGAAAAAACCAATATCAGTTCCTGATGCATCCAATAACACTACATACTTGACACCCTCCTCTAGAAATATCCATATCGGATCACTTGTCAAACTCTATCTCTACTAATGGAAAGCCTACTGGAACTTCTCTGTCTACATAAAAGTCTGCCCATTTCAGTTCAAAATTTTCATAGGTGATGATATCTTTGAGAAATCAGGTATGAATCTCTAGTAATAGCCTACCAGCCCAAGGAATATCCACACATCTGTCACGCTCCTAGGTGGATCACATGCTAACAATACCTTGACCTTGGATGAATCCACTACCACTCCATATTTTGAGATAACATGTCCCAAAAATTTGACCACCTAAATCCAAAACTGGAACTTCAAGAGTTTACCATAAATATAGTTCTTCCCAATTATGTCCATAACCATCCTTAAGTGTCTTTAATGCTTCTACTTGGATACTGAGTACACAAGGATATTGTCGATGAAGACTACCATGAACTGGTCTAAGTATGGCTGGAAGATCCAGTTCATTTGTCCTATGAAAAATGCAGGGGTTTTAGTCATGCCAAAGGGAATCAACAAGTAATCATAATGATCGTAGTGTCATCTAGAATCAATATTTGGTATATCCTTGTCCCATACTCACAGTTGGTGATAACCTAATTGAAGGTCAAACTTTGATAACTATTATGCCTCTCTTAACTAGTAAAAAAGGTCATCGATCCTTGTTAGTAGATACTTGTTCTTAAAGGTCACTTGGTTCAGTGCCGATAATAAACACATAAACTCAATCTCCCATTAACCTTTTTGGAAAACAAAACTGGGGCCGTCCTAGTTGAAACACTAGGTCTCACAAAGCCCATTTTTTGCAGGTCCTCTAACTGCACCCTCTGCCCGTGAAAATATATGGGAGCCATACAATCTTATGGTAATGATAGTAGTGTCATCCTGAGGTGTGAGTCAATGCAGAATTTGATATCTTGATGGAGAGGAAATCCTGGAATATCTTTTGGGAAGACATCCTTGTACTCCACCACTACTATTGGGATCTGGAAACTCATAACATCTGCTGAAACAAGGGTTAGGCTAGCCAAGTGATGATTTATTGACCTCACCCTCCTATGCATGATTCTATCCCTTGCTGTCTGGGTTTCCTTTTCACTAACAATGGAAAAAATCCTTCCATCACTATAGACACACCAAAACCTTCACCTAAATTAGTCAGTATGGGCATTTACTGAAGATAACCAATCCATACCAAGAGTGATGTCATAATACCTCAACACTTTTATTAATAGGCTCCAACCAAAACTCTAACCTCCCAGGGTAAGGTTATACTATCAGCATAGATGTTTAATCATTGAGTCTCCTCTAGTAGGTGTCTCCAAGAGTATGGGACATGTTAGTGGTTCTACTCGAATATCATGGTCTCATACGAGATATGTGTCAGGACAAGAATGAATGGAATATCAGTCTATAAGTACTATAGATAAATTAGAAATGACATAGATCATACCTCGAAACATACCTGGATCCCCTAGGTCATAAGACTCGACCACATGTATCAATCCCCGCCCTAGTCCTCCAGCTCTCTAGCCTAGTGCAGACCACTTGGGGGTGGGGGTGCTATAAATTAGAAACGTCGAACACCTCTTACTGCTCTCCCAACTCCTCTTCCATGTCTTCCACCATGCAGATATGCCTTCTATTTCCCCTACCTGTATCTTGGTGATCCATAAACTATCTCGCTATCAGAAACATGAAGGGTTGGAAAATCTTGAGTGAGATGTCCCCTACCATCACATGAGTAACACAACCTATCTATTGGATGTCTGGATCAACCATATGAACCCTGAACTATAAATCATCTATACTGAGACCTCCTCTAAAAATTTATCCCATGTTCAGATCCCTCATGTTGACATCGGCTCCCTACTGGCAAGGTCACTGCACCTCCCTGTCCTCTTCTGACTGTCACCGATTGTCTCTTCTCTTCTAGGAAGTTATCCGCCACAAAGGACCATTCAAGAACCCCCAATATAAGAAGTAATGATTAGAGGGATAATGCTTGCTCGAATGTCTCTATGTGGATCTCTCTCAAAGATCCAAGATTAGATGTACGGATCCTTGACCATATCCATCAAGTACATAGAAATGTTGGTGAACCTAGATGAATAATTAGCTACTATCATACTGCACTTCTGGAGTAGAAGAAGCTTCTGTATAAGAATAGATCTCAGCATAACTAGTGATAACTCCTCTATGAAGATGTGATCGAACTCTATCCATGAGAGGGTCACATTTTCATGAGTTTGGGTAGACAAACTCCACCATCTCCTTACTAATACCTATAGAAGGATCACTTCCAGGACCACCATTTGATCCATGGGTGTCCTGACTAAATGGAAAACTCAGGTAACCACCTCATGCTAGTCCTCAACTGCCTAATGGTCAGACTCATCTTTGAAATTGAGGGGTCTCTGTCTCTAAAACTCCTGAAGCATGCTTAGCCCGTGATCCTTATCTGCTGGTACTACAGGTACTACAAGTACCTCTATAGGTGGAAATATAGTTGGTAAAACACCTAGAGGTAACATTTGGGAAACTAGTCTCTTTACCAAAGCCTCTTCATTGAGGGGGTCATCCTCATGATTGAGCTTCTGAATCCTAGCTGGTATGCATCATGAAGTAATCCTGTAAGGAAACAAGATGTTCCACAGTCAGTGAGTATATCTGGATATCTGAATCAAGAAGGAAATGAAAATAAAAACCCAATCCTATAGGATGTATGTACCATTATTTTCCCTGCAACTAGTGTTCTCATGTACTGAGTTGAATACCAGGTTATCAAAGTCCTAGTCTATGGATACATTGGCCACCACATCAACAATGGAGTCCCTGGCCTAAAATATTAACTCGAAACACTTAACATTGTTTCCCAAAAAAATATCATATACTCTCATTCCTAAGGTATAACTCACCACCTCTGATACAACTCTATCATGACCTATCCCAAAGGGGCCCTTACTGTGACTCCCCAAGCCTAACACAAATATTATAGGGGCTGGTGACTAGCACAGATTAGGAATATCACTAACATGAGAGGCATTGCCTTAGTACCTATACACACACAAACATATCCAAGAAAAAAATGTTGAAATATAAAAAAACTAAGTAAATAATGATTTCAAACCACTATAACCCACAAACAAAGTACAACTATAAAAGTTTTGGAAAGTAAACATCACCAGAATACAAGCTCACCAAAAATAATGTCTGTAAAAAAGTTACTAAAACTCATCTGCAAAAAACCCCAATTGAAGGAAAGGTAATGGGGATACTATCTGAAGATGTAGGAACACCACTGTCTCTCCAATCTCATAAGGCTCCATCCGGTCCTGGTTCACTATGGACTCATTCAAAAGGCCTCTCATATACACAATGCATAACACGTGTGGGAAAAGACTATGCATGGGAGATTATAACAATACTCATTAGGACAACCTAAAACCACAAAGTAATACACAAAGAAAAGGTACAATCATCTCTTTTCTGGATTATGTCTATAACATATAACAAATATATCCAAATATTCTCAAACTATACCACACATCCTATGGTAAGTCTCAACCACCATATACCACCACTATGGATTCATATCAAAGATTCCACAAATCACTCATCTAGGAGAATACACTCCTGAGTCTGATAACACTAATAAAGTCTATCTCAGAAGTACTATTCATCGGAAACCATTATAAGAGAGATACCCTGAAAAATTTAAAGAGATACAATACATCAGATGAGGATCACAACCAGGTCCATGGGGTGAGACAAAAAACTGAATCTAGATTAACCAAATAAGTAGAGGATTGACGCATGGTGAATTTGGTCATGTCAATAATGAAGACACTACCTAGGGAACAATGTAGGAATATAGGATCTGCTCTGATCCTCTTGGGGGATTCCAACAACTCTTTCCTAGAAATCCTGCTAAAGGGATCATACTTTTATGCGTAGGAAATGATACTGAAGACCTTCAGGGAAACAATAAAGGGAATGAACCCTAAAAAAATTCCATGATATGGTGGATGATGGAATAAATTCACATAGAAAAGAGAGGGTTCAAGTTGAGTAGTATTCACACCCGCTATACCCCTTGAAACCAGGTACTACCCGTGTAAGTGTCCCATTTAATGGGACATATATCCATGTTACAACTCACCATTGATATTATAAGTACCATCTCATCACAAGGTTCCGAATACCACCGATGATGCATCAAATAAATGTTTTGTTTAAATGTTATGGTTGTTTTAGGAAAACAATCTGACCTAGCCCAATCAACCTGAGCTGGCCTGATCTAGCATGCTGGTCCCAGTCTAGCCTATCCCATTGGGCCACCTAGCATAGTCGGTTCCCTTGGTCTGGCACACCTAGCCTTCTCTGCATTAGTCCACATGGCCTACTTGATCGACCCTATTGGCCTCCCGCTCTGCCAGCCTAGCCTCCCACTAGTCCCACCACACCCCACGACCTCTCCACATACCACAATCCCCATGTGGTCTACTGCCTCTGCTTTCATTCTCTATCCTTCACTTCCTGTGGTCCCTATGTGGTCTCACCACCGAATTCACTTGTCTCCTCCGGCTTCGTACACCACACTACCGTCACCTCCAACCGCCACTCCGTGCTTCCACACTCCACCTATGGCTGTCAAAACACTGCCACTTCACCTTCCTGGACCACCATTCTAGACCCTCGATGGTGGTCCTTTCTATAGACCACCATTACACCTTCAGTTCCTGGATTTTGAAATGGTTGGAGATCTGGGTTTCTCGGGTCCCGATCTTCATAGATCCGGCTTCTGATATTGATTTTCCTTGAATCCCGGGGTAGGATCATGCTCAGATCCACCTAAAAACATCTATCCATGTCAATGGGGGCCCAAAAATGATGAACATAAAGAATAAATGGAGAAAAGAACAAGAACATCCAAGGAACGGATCTTGGCCTTTGTTCGCGTCGACCTTGATTCGTTCTCGTTATAAGGATGAATGAAGAGAAACAATTCCATCAAATTTAATCCCATCGATGATGAACGTATCAATTCTTATTTTTTAAATTTATTTTCATTCATCCTATATTATGATCAGGATGTAAAATCATAGAAAAATATCTTACATGGAGTTTATATCAATCGTTGATAAAGAACAGTTGCATTGCCTTTTTTGATGAGATCCTCCAACTCTATTGGCGCAACTATCCACAATCCCCTCGATCCTTCATCACCATTTTCTAAGATGGTTCCTTGGAATGCCTTATAAGAATTATAGGGTTATGGTGATAACCCTAAATTTCATGTAAACTGTTATTTTAAATAAAACATTTCTGTATTGAATAATTTTTTCAATTACATTTACTTCTAAAAACTACTTTTCACAGCCAACCCACACTGACTGATGTTAGGAATCACCTAGGGTAAACTCACTGCTCTAAATGAAGCAATTCCCATGGAATTTTGATCTGGCCACCCATTTAGAAGTTATTCCACTTTTTTAGGAGAACTGCTTGCACATGATATTTAATGTTTAATATTTTTCAAACATTTATTCTAGGCCCACCTGGCCTCAGAATCGCATGTCATCTCAGTGCTTGGTCTCAAAATAAATCTTTATAATATTTGAAATAATACATGAAAAAATATGGAACATTATAATATTCATGACTATTTGGAATGGGGTCGATGATTAAATGAATATTTCATCAATAAATACCACAATGAATGAGTCAAGAATAGCATGGAATATCTTATTCATTAGATATATGAAGATTTACAACACATTCGTCCATACAAATGATAATCGTATAGTCCATAATTTCTCTAAAATTCAATATTTAGGATTTCCTTCTCTCTAAAACACATATGAGGATAGACCTGTGGGAGATAAATATTAGAGAAAGATTAAGATACCCATAACTAATCAGAGAAATCATCACTCATGGTAAAATGGTAAAAAATATTCATCATCACCTTATTCATCTTCGGGTAAACTATATAGAGTCAAATACTACCACATTCCTTCTTAGTAAACAAGACCGGTTCAACCCATAGTGATGTACTCATCCAGATAAAACCATTCTACTCTAAGTCCTCAAGATATACCTTATTCTCCTTCAACACAAACAACAACATACAATAAGGGGTTATCTAAATGGGATACACACTTGGAATAATTTTCATATTGAACATAACTACTATATAAGGGGTAAGACCGATGATGTTGTCAGGAAATACATCCTAATATAGATCTATAATTAGTGGAAAGAACAAGGGGGTAATACTAATCATACTGAAAGATCCAATCCTGTAATATAGACCATGATCATCCCAAGCTAGCTCATGTATGAACTAAATCTACCTACTCCCAACATCTACTCATATATTATCATAGTATTCTCTCCCTTTGGCGAAGTAAAATATACCCACCTACAATAGTAAAAAATATGAGCACGAAAGATGTTCATCTAGTCCATGCCAAGAACCACATAAAAACTCATCATCTCTAGAATCATAAAGTCCCACATATGTCTAAAAAATAAAAACAACTATAGAAAACTCTATGAATCATTTAATATGTTCTACATTAATTTCTAATGGTGTATCATGGGAACGAAACTTAGAAGCTAACTTGATTGGTATATCAAGTCGAATAATAACTTATGAAGATATAAAGGAAAGAGATACACTAGTATTAACAAAGTAGTAGACAACATAAAAGTGATGAAGACCATAATTTAAATAGTAAATGGTCCCTCAACACCATCTAGTATATTTTAATCCACTACATATACTCGATCTTTCTTAGCTCTATAAGCTTCTCTGTGAGGTGTTTGATCTTCCTGATTCTTGATCATCTGATCCTACTAATAAGGACCCCAGATAGATCCATTGGTCATGGATCACATTTTCCTACACACATATAGAACATTAGCCTCAAAACTCTGGTGAATAACTATTGGAGATTTCCTGTCTTTCCATATTACTATCACTTTTTTTGAAGTGATGTATAGAACTTGTGATAATGTCTGATCTTCCCATAGTTAAAGAATTGTAGAACTCCTCTTGAGGGGGATGAATAATCCATACTGTGGTCCATATACATACCAATACCCTACTACACATCCCCATTTTCCTCTCTCACTTCTAGAATTTACATTCACCATAGGAGCAATGTTTACACCCACCTGAGTACTAAAGGGTGGATGAAGAACAACTACTCCATCATTATCCATAACCTTATCAATTGTCAATGCCTTGTTCAGAACCTTATATGCATTTCATTAGGTTGAGGCTCATAACATGTTGTCTTATTTCAGGATGAAGATAGATTTCAAACTTATTGGCCTTCTATAACTCATTCCTGGACAAGAAAGGGGAAATCAAATTAGCTTAGTGAAATGAGCAGAGTATGAAGATACTATTATGGACCCCTTTTACAGATCAATGAACTTTTTAAATCAGTCAAGATTCAGTGTATCAAGAATGTATTCCTTAATTAATAAGCTATTTAAGGCCTCCAAGGTGTGACAAGGCTATCACATCACACCCCACAATCTTCTATAAAATCTCTATAGCATAAAAATTGACTTCTTTAAATTTTTTTCCTTATGTGACTCAATGAAATCAAATAAACCATCAATGATTTCCATATTTTACTCTACATCCTATGGTCCCCCAATTATTTGAAAGGCTAGTGGATGATGGAGCTGGAAGAATATTACATAGTTAACCACAAACCATCAATGATTTCCACCTCTTTCGTAGTGTTTATTAATAACATTCTCATATACTCCAAGAGAAAGGATGAACATGAAGAATTATAAGACTTGTGTTAGCGATGTTGGGAATGGAGAAGTTGTACGCCAAGTTCATTAAGTGTGTATTTTGGATGAAGCAAGTCACGTTCTTGGGACATGTGATCAAAAAAGAGGTAATTTTTGTGGACCCTTAAAAAAAGGTGATTGAGGAATGGAGAAAACCCTCTAGTGTCACAAAAATATGTATTTTTCTTTGATTAGCTGGGTACTACCGAAATTTTGTGAGAAATTTCTCATGATTGTTAAGACCTCTAACTAAGTTAACAAAGGAAGGGGTAAATTATTTCTGGATGGAAGAATGTAAGGGAATCTTCAAGGAGCTAAAGAGAAGGCTGATCACTGCACCTGTACTCACACTACTAAAAAGTGGAGAATGATTTGTGATATACAGTGGTACTTTAAAGAAAGTATTAGGTTGTGTACTCTTGAAAAATGATAATGTGATAGCCTATTCCTCAAGGAATTTGAAGATACATGACAATAACTACCCAATGCATGATCTAGAGCCGACATCCATGTTTTGTTTCATTGAAAATCTGGAAGCACTACCTTTATAGAGAAAAGTGTGACATATACACCGACCATAAGATCCTAAAGTATATATTTACACAAATGGAGCTCAACATGCATTAAAGGAGATTGTTAGAGCTAATAATGGACTACGATTAATCTATTCACTATCATCCTGGATAGGTGAACAAGTTAGCTGATGCTCTAAGAAGAAAAGAACCTGCTACTCTATCCATGTTATAGATTAAGAAAGACCTTATCTTCTTGGACATGCAAAGGATGGATTTGAAAATCATAAGGGCTGGGGATACATCCTACCTTTCCCAAATGATTGAGAAACCATCAATCCAAAGGATGATTAAGGAGGCACAATGGGATGATCTAGATTTACAAGTAAAGGAAGGTAAGCTGCATGAGTTCTATATCAACAATGATGGTGTGATTTGGCTTGGAACACATATTTGTGTGCCTTCATCACCTAGGATAAATAAGGATCTATTAGAAAATGTATATATATATAAACTTTCTCTATTCATCCTGGTAGTACCAAGATGTACCAAGATATCAAAGAACACTTCTGGTGGGATAACATAAAGAAGGAGATTGTAGAATACATCTTAAGGTTCTTGGTATGTCATCATGTTAAAGTAGAGTGACAAAATTCCAAAGGTATGATGAAACCATTGCCTATACACATATAGAAATGGGTGAATTTCACTATGGAATTTGTCATTGGTCCCCTAAAGACGTCATAGAGAAATAATGTGATATGGGTTGTAGTTGACTGACTCACCAAGACTGCCCATTTTTTCTCTATTCGGTAATATCTCTCACTAGAAAAACTTGCAAAGATATATGTGAAGGAAGTGGTGATATAACATGGTGTTCCACACTTGACTGTCTCTAATTGTGATCCATGTTTCACATCTAAATTCTGGAAAAGTATTCAACATGCTTTGAGTGCTGAATTAAATTTCAGCATGACCTATCACCCGAAACTAATGGACAATCTAAAAGGACTATTCAGACGCTTGAATATATGACAAGAGTTTACTCTTTAGAATTTAAAGGTTAATGGGATCAACATATACCATTGGTTGTGTTATCATACAACAACAACTTCCACTCAAGTATTTAGATGGATCTATATGAAGCTTTTTATGGAAAGCGATGTAGAACTCCAAGTTGTTTTGAAGAAGTAGGAGAAATAAAGATAATTGGACCCAATCTTATGCAAGAGATGACATAGAAGGATAAAGCCATCCAGAAACACAACAAATCTACTTTGAGTAAGCAAAAGAGTTATGTTGACAACCGTATAAGGGACTTGGAGTTAGACATTGGACATAAAGTCTTTCTTCAAATATCACCATGGATGAGAGTCATGCGTTTTGGAAAAAAAGGGAAGCTAAGCCCAAGATACATTGGCCCCTTTGAGATATTTGACCGCATAGGAGCCATGGAATATCATCTTTCGCTTACATCAAATATGTCTCAAGTTCATGATGTGTTTCACGTATCACTTCTAAGGAAGTACGTACCAGATCCCTCACATGTACTGAACTTAGAGGTGGTATAGCTGGAAGATGATCTCTCTTATGAGGAGCAGCCAGTGAAGATTCTAGACCAGAGAGATAAGGTTCTATGGAAAAATACAACCCACCTTGTAAAATTTTTGTGGAGGAACCATAAGTTTTAAGAAGAAACTTAGGAACCGGAGGAGGTGATGAATTATTAAATAAAATTTAGGCATCTTATAAGTGATAATTTGACCATAGTAAAAGTATTAGTATTATTATAAGTCATAAATAATTAACTATAATTAATTAATAAATTTAAAAGAAAATTTATTTTCCTTGAATGTGTTCATAAATAAAAAATTCTATGTATTATAGTTTTAAGATAATTTTATAAGACCTTATGTAATTTTTTAAAGCCTTATAAAAGTCAGTTTTAATTTTAAAAACTGTATTTTTCAAGTAAATTAAGATTTTAATTAAAATTAAAATTAATCATATTTATAAAATTATTTATGAAAAATGGACTTCATTTTTGGATTATACATTTCAAAAAATGGTTAGGGTTTTTTTGGTATTTTTCTAAAATACTCAAACTTTTTTGGTGAATAGTAAAATACATTAATTTACCGTATAAATACATTATAATTTAAATCAACTATTACTGAAAAAAAGTTATATAAGCCTCAAAATCAAGAACTCACATGAATTTTTTACTATTATTGGTTGTGTAATCACCAATATTTCTTATCTTGGTGGAAAATAATAAACTAATGATTAAAATATTAAGATAACCCCTCTCCCCTCCACTTTAAATACCACCCTTCGCACCATCATTTCCTTAGACATCTCAAGCGTCAAGATTTTTCTAAAATCTAACAAAAAATCTTCCCTATAACCTCCCCCACATATATGAGCTTTTGGTATAATAAAAAAACTATGCTTAGGTTCCTTAAGGATATTCTTAAGAAGGGGATTCAAGAGGTAATTCTCCTCTCTCTCTTTTCCTTTAATTTCCTTTCAATTTCAATTTCTTTTCTTAGTATCTCCCCACCTATACTCATCCAAATGGTATGGTAAATACTGTATCTCAAATATACCTAAATTTTATGATAAAAATTATAAAATATATCATCCAACCCACTTACCCTCTTCATTTTTATTTTAAAAAATAAAACGTTGTTCATGAAGTGTTAATTTATCATCGTCAAGAATGACATGTTTTCTTTTTTTCCTTTACCCCCTTCAGATATAGTCATGAAACCATTTTTATGGTTGAAACAGATTATTGTATACGTATTATATCATAATTAATGTTTTTGAACAAACTTATGTACGTATTTCTAAATTATTAAACAAAACAAGTACGTTGTGGTCGAAAAACTGCCCAAATTAACCCAAACAATCATCATTAAATTCTTATCTAATGATTCATTCTCATAGTATATAAAAAAATTATTTATAAGATAATTTTAAGTTCTGTAACATCATCAATAACATTTAATTAAAATTTTGGATATTTATCCACCTTTTATATGAACTTTTATTCATTAGTACAAGTGAACCATTCAAGAAAACTATAAAAATGAACACTCCCGAACAATGGATTTAAAATCTATAACTCATAAAAAGGCCCAGAAAAGAACATAATGAAACCATAATGAACCATATTCATGTATAAAAGGTTATTTAATTGCTAATTAATTAATATAATGTAATTATACAAGACATTAAAGTGAATAAAGCGTTCAGATACAAGGTAAGGGGAAATTCTCGAACCCAACAATGTGGCATGCATGATAATGTAAATATTATGATGTGATGGGTGCACCTAGAATTATATAGCACAATATGAATGTTTGAATGTGATGGGTGTGCTCATAATTATACAATTCTTTAATTAATTGGGTAAAGTGATGAATCTCATGAGTAAAAGGGAAATAATGCATGAACATGATGCTAGCATTGTTCACAACTTTGTGTGGTAGTTAACCACTAAGACATGATATTTTCATTTTTATGAATTTACAAATTTCATGCCTTTATCTAATGATTCCTATCATGATTTTTTATGATGATGTTATGATTATTATCACCCCATGATATATTATTCTTATATATCATCTTATTGGGATTTTAGATCACCCCTTTTTGATGTATATCCTCAGGTGACTACATGTACTAAGGAGAGGTCAGGAGCTAATAAGAAGCTAGAGAAGAAGGAATTAAGTAAATTTTTATGATTGATGTTGTAAATGTTACATTTGGTACTAGTTTTCCCAAGAAACTAAATTTTTGGATCCTCAATGTATAATAATATTATGTTGTTTATATTTATAATGATTTAATAGTAATATAGGAAAAGGCAAGGTCGCTATAATATTTGACCCTCCTGCACAATAGAAGGTGGAAGAGGGACATATTTTATAATGGAAGAATCTCGACCCTTGCCAGCTAGTGAAACATCTAGACCCGGGTGCCACACAACGGTGCCCTGATCCGGTCAGTCACATGACCTCAAGTGTGCCTCCCCGTACATCAGAGGTTGCTGACTTTTCGTGAGGGTTTGATAAGTAAATCTTGGGGAGACTATACCCTCTTTTATTAGAGTATACACAAACAAAAATAATAAACAATAGAAGAAAAATATATAACTATGAACATTATCAATATCTTAATATAATCAGTGAAGGAAAATACAATATCCAACTAAAGTAGAAACATGCCATGCTAATGTACGTGTCAAGTGTCTAAAATGAAAACTTAAAATAAGGACAAAGAATAATCCCAGTATTTCCGAAACCACATCTATTTACCTCAACCATGATTACTACCCAAACAAGACATTTAACACATGAAATTTTCCCTTAAATTTCCTGCAAAAATAATTCCTATTCGAGTACCGATCTGGAAGCCTGAGTAGGGTGTGGTTACAACTCAGTAGGCCACCACCAATAGTGTTTAAACAAATCCATTCAATAATATGTGTATGCAGTTTTATAAAGAAATAATTACAATGCATAAGTAAATATTTATCACGTTGTCAATTACTCTTTATTAAACCACACAAACCAACGGGTTCCCAAGGACATCTGTACCTCAATACCTGGTTCAGACCACGCCAGGTCTAAACCATGTTACATATTCAATTCACATTTCATTATGGAATATGGGATGTCATTATACATGTAACTTCAATTTAATTATTACTTACATTTAGAACCATAGTATAATTCCATTGTTCTGGGTGAAGAACGCCCGGTCTAGAACCTCATTTATCAACCATGCATGTGTATCATGGGATTAAAACATCATGTCTAGCACCCCAATTCAAAATATTATATATCTTTCATGGGAATATAAACTAATGTCTAGAACCACAATTCCCAATCATACATATATATTTTGGGCATAGAACGTCTTGTCTAGCACCTCAATTCTCAATCATACATATGTGTCATGGTAGTAGAACATCATGTCTAGCACCCCATTTAACAATAATGCATATATATCATAACATGTAATATTATCACATGTATATAATTATATCATGTTTTGAAATTGTCACATGAACCACGATTAATCAATATTAATACTCTTTTCACAATTAACAACTACAAACTTCCATTAATTAATTAATAAATTAATTAATCCAATTCTATGGATTAATTTAATAATTAATTAACCATATCCATCCCATTAATTAATTTACCAATTAATTAATCATATATCTTTAATTTGTTTATTCAACAAATAATTAGCCACACTAATTCCATTAATTAATTCATTCATTAATTAATCCTATCAAAATATTAACATCTTGTAATTAATTAACCAATCAATTATTATTAATTCACAATTCTGCAGTTCAATAATATGATGATTAACTCAACAATTAATTATCCCCATTTCTCCAATTCAATTCCTTGATAATAACTTCATCAATTAATTATCAAAATTCCACATTTCCATTATTAAATCAAATTACCATTTCCTCAATTCATTAATTAACCACATTAATTAATTAAATTTCATAATTTTAATTGCTAAAAGAAACCTAGAAATTATATAATCACATAAATTTATTTGATATCAATACTATGGTATTTGAATAGTAGAACACCTACCTAGATTCGTTGATGAACGGTTACCCAACAGAAATCCTAAAAATTAAGCACCACAATGACATATAACGACTTTTAGATCTAAAACCGAAAACAAGATTAAAAAAATGAAGATCTATTTAATCTAGATCTAGATATTTTATCTAAAATATAGATTCAAAAAATACATTTCTAGATATATAAAAATAGTAGATTACATCCCACCAATAGAACAAGAGCAGGAATAATGATGAATGTTAACGAAACAAGATTGAATCAACTTACCGGGAGAGGAGAAGATCATCAATCTGGGCTTCGAATAATGAAAAACGAAGGTCATGCATGATTTTAATTTATCTATAGAGCTCCAAAATCGTGAAAGACCACCTAAGGTCAAATGGGGGTTGATTTGGGGTTAATTAGGTGGTTTAGAATTTTTTAAAATTAATTTTTAGTGGACTTTGATTTCCAAGAACGATTATCTGGGATGGGGCATAAAGTTTTCTCTAATAATTTTCCAACTATGCGCCTATGATTTTAGGGGTGCACAGTTACTCATAATAGGGTGAATAGATTTGAAAACCATGCCCCAACCTTGTAATTCCCCACTATTCCTGGTTGCATGGTTATCTAGGTTAGGGATAATGATTTTCCCTAACTATGTGCTAACCATGCACAAACATTTTCTTTCATTTTTCTCAAAATTCCACCCAATCACTCCCCAAGTTATAAATAAAAAATAACTCAAACATGGAATAAAATTACCTGAAAACAAGCCTGATTCAACTCTGTAAAAGGTTGGTATCTTACATTTGATCAACCTATAAGTCTCATTTTGGATGATATCATTTAAAATGCGAAGTAAAATTTAAAAAAAATGAAGTCATCAGGATAGATACTAATTGATCAAAGGGATCACATAAAGGTTATACTAATATTATACCCATAAACCAAGGTATACCTCTCCTATCACTAACCAAGGCATCTATCACTTCGCATTAGTCATAGTCACATATATATACAAAACATTACAACATTCTTAGGTTCAAATAATTAATGATAATGGATATGTAACTCAATTGAATAATATAGTTCTATCCCAAAAATAAAGAATAATAAATATATTAAATTAAATAACTATTACACATCAAACAAAAAGTATATATATGGAATATGAACCTACATGTCTATTCATGATGCATGGATGCACTCAAATCCCCTAAAAGGTAATAGAAATCCAATCAATGTTAACTTATAGGTATATTGCACACAAGATATCCATGCACATGGTAACTCCCCTACCAAATTATCACACAACCAATCTAATTTCTACAGTGTCCTATGTTGGTTAAAATGAAATTAAGAAAAATCTCCTCTGATATTTTTTTAAATGTCCAGACCTGAACCACTCGGTTTGAGCTAAGGATCTATAAATCCTCATGTGCGCCTCCATATGTGAAAGAGTTTTTTGACTAGTATCAAGGGTATGAACATCATCAGTGGGGAGAATATACCCTCAATATCATATCCATACACAAAAAAATATAAATAAAATATAAAATAATCCATAGTAATCAATGTGTAAGAATAAAGTATCAAAATGTAATATCAGATGGAAAAAATATCACAAAAATAAATAAAATGGATCCAAATGAGGAAATAAAAACTAGAGTATAAGTTCAAGTTGATAAATAAATAAAACCCTACGGGAATTCTCTGAAGTCTATCCTTGTCTCAACACCAGCTCCATGATCCATAATTCAACCATCTTCTTATGGGCCCCTTTCCCTTACTGGGATCCCTATACATAAATTCTACACATGTATCGAGATTCCCATGAAGGGTGTAATTAAGAAAACCTAGTAGTACAAAAAAAACAAATCCTTAATAAATATACACAAGTATAATATGTGTATTTTGTGATAACAAAAAATTCACAAGAAATCATAAATGATCATATGCAAAGAACCTGTGTGCAAACCAGACTGCCACAATCGCTGACTATACTTGCTTCATATCTACAACGAAAGGGTTATCTAAGATGTCATAAGTGATCAAGAACTAGACACAAGACTGGAGATATGTTCCTCAATATCCTCAAGGCATCAAGTGAACATTATACTCAACATCCCTAGTGAATAGAGTTTCGACGTGTAACTCAGTATCCTCAGTGTATCATGTTTTATATGGGCCACAAAACTATCATGTTCCTACCCTATGTATGGGTCCACCATCATCGTCTCTGCACATCAGGCATACTCTCCCTCTAAGGGGAAATCCTTCCATGATGGTACACCTGTTATGAATACCAATATAATACTTACAAGGCATGGTAAATACTCATAATAGGGAAATTCATAATAAGAAAAGAATAACATGTCATTAAGAGAATACAATAGAATCATATAAAAAAATATGAACAACATCAAGCATGGTAACATGATATTCTAGAAATATTAATGGAATCAAGAATTATATAAGTGTATCATTCCAACACCCCAAGATCTTATGGTACTTCTCTTTCAAATTTAACATATTTGATTGCATACTTTTCCTGAAACACTGATATTAAACGAACCATGATATACTATTAAATATTAGCATAACCGTTAGAATAGTGATGTGACCATTATAAATTGTAATCAAAAAATTATAATAATAACATTACCTATTAAAGTAAAATAAAATTTATCTATCTCATAAATGAAAATATGATATATTCAAATCATGGAATAAGTAAATAATTTTTTTAAAAAATGATAAATTAAGTGTTGTTATTTTGGTGAAGCGTAAATTATTATTTACATTTTCATAATTAATATAATTATTTAAAAGAAAATTTATTGTCATTGAATATATTCATAAATAAAAATTTTATTACATTATAATTATAAGATAATTTTATGAAACCATATTCACTTTTTCAAAGTGTCGTAAAATCTATTTGATTATTGAAATTGAATTTTTCAAATAAATGATGACATTACTTAAAAATTAAATTTATCATATTTAGAAAATTATTTTAATAAAATGGATTTCATTTTGTAAGTATACACCTAGAAATTTTTTAGGGTTAATGTTTTGTCTTTTTTTTTTCTAAAATTATTGAATTTTTTTGAGAATAGTGAAATATTGAAATTTATAGTATTTAACATTATAAGAAAATAAATGAATTTTTGAGTCATGTTTGATTCAAGGATGTTGTAAGTTCCCATTATATTTAACTCACATACTCTATTTAATGTATTTAGTCTCAATAATTAATACTATTTATAGTCTTGATCCAAAATAAAAAACTAATGACTAAAATAATAAGAAACACCCCTCTCCTCCACTATAAATACAACCCCTCACCACCCCTTCTCCTAACACGTTATAAGATTTGGAGATTGCATATATTTTTTCAAATTCCACTCCCAAAAATTTTCCCCACATTATGGTCTTTATGGTCTCCCCAAAAGACCATTCCCAAGTGCCTAAAGGAAGTTCTCAAGGAGGCGTTATACAAGAGGTAAAATAATCTTTCATTTTCTTTTAATTTAATTTATTTTCTCTTATTCTAATTTTCTACTCTTAGAAAACAAGAATTATAACTTCAATATATTATATATACTATAATTTTATTATGTTACTAGAATATCCATCATCAAACCCCTTCTCCTCTCTCTTTTATTATAAAAATGAAAACAACTTCCATGATGTGTCGATTTACCACCATCATGGATGATGCATTTTAGTTTTCCACTACCGAATTCAATAATGATACTAAAAACATTATTATGGTTAAATAATATTTTATTATAAATATTATAAGTTATATAATGTTTTGGAACCAACATATAAACATGATATTAAATAAAATTATATATGTTTGTGATGGTCGTAAAAACTACCAAAATAAATTAAATCAATTTTATTAACATTTTGTCTAATGAATCATTATCATAACGTATAACAAAATGATATATAAGATAATTTAAACATATTTAAGTTAATTAATAACATATAATTGCAATTATGGAGAACCATTCCCATTTTACATGAACTTCCATACTTGTATACAAGAGAACTGATCCTGAAAAATCAAGAAAACGAACACTCCTAGAATGACAGAATTGAATCTTATAACTCATCAAAAAGGACATAAATGAACTTAATAAAATTTTAATAAGTCAAATATATGTTTATAAGGTTCCTAATTAAGTAATTAACAAATTTAATGTTATTATCTAGGACATTAAGGACAAATGTATAATTCTTTCGGACAGAAGGTAGGGGATTCTCCCCAAACCTCCATTTTCCCCTTCAAGTTACACTTTCTCTCTCTTTACCCCAATTAAATTCATAATTATTATTATTTAATAATCCTAAATTATGTTTTTATGTTCAAAATATATGTACCTAGATTAATTATTCTTTATTTTATGGGTAATTACATGTTTTAAAAGGTTCCAATTTCAAGATAAGCATGCCTGATTAAAGGGAACTTCTGAATTTCTTAACCATTTTCAAGTACAATACATAATATAATATACTAATATTTTTATAAAATAACTATTTTTATCATGAAAATATATCGTATTTCATTTCTGGTTTTATACAAACAATTATTCTTTTGTCCTCTTTAAAGTCTCTTTTATATTTCCTCTTAAACCGCACTAAAGTGTATCGTTTTGAATGTTTCTTAAACAATATTTTTACATGTTTTCAGTTTAGTTGGATTTAAATTATCATTATATATTACTATTTTCTATTTTAAATTTCCATGAGTGATTTACATCTATTCTCTCTTGGACACCATTATAATACACCGATTTGTTATGCCTTTTAACATGATTACGGTACCCATTTCTTTCAAAAGGTAACACTTATGTTAATTTCATATGATTAATTGAGGTTGATTTATCATGATACCATATAATATATTTTATTTAATGGTTTAGGGTCATTTTCATCGGGTATGTTATATATTTATACAATTATCCATATTACTCTGGATAGTTTATGATTATGTTTACTAATTGGGGAAATTATTTTCATTTATATGCTATCTTCAGTATGAATGTTTATATTGATTATGTTTCACCCCATTCATATTATGAATTCATTGGACATAGTAATTATCACGTGGGGATATCTATAGCCCCTCGATGTATCTGTAGGTCTCATGAGACAAACTACACTGGGTTTTGGCCAAGTCCTTACCCATTTATGTAGTCTTCTTAGATAACGAATTGATGGTATGTTTATGATGTCTAGCATTATGAATTCTATCATTATGAGAATATTTTTTGATAATCAATATGATTGTTCGACTAGTAAAATATCCATGGTTAAGTATCATTCTATTGAGATTATTTATATAGAGTTATTTGATCAGTTTTATTGCTTCCATATTATGATAAATTATATATTTTAATGGATTGTGTTGTAAGTTATTCACCTTGTCTTATTGTTGATGTTTATTTACAATAGCTTTAGTTATATTGATTACCCTTACTAATCATCTGAGATTACCCATTTATTATGTTTTATTTTTCCCCATGATTTCAAGATGTATATTATGTTTGACATGCAGGGATAATATTGGATAATAGGTATGTTTCCAAAGGATTTTATATGTTGTATTTAATTTCAAGTTATAATGTAAAAATTATGTTTGTATATGGTTTTACAAAGATACTAAACTATTTAGTCTTTTGGGATGAGACTTAATTTATTATTATAAAAATTTAATAAATTAAGTAATTGCCTCTTAGATACTTAGGTTGGGGTATTTATATTTGATATTAAAGGAATTTTAGTAGAAACTTTGGAAACTAGAGTTAAGAAAACAAATATTAGGGAAATATAACTATATAACTAACATTGATATGATTCCCAAAGTAACCAATCAAATTATTTAGAAATTAGTTATACCTAAATTTTTATTTTATATTATGTTTTTTACTATCTTTATATTATAATTTATGTTTCATAATGTTATCAGCTAATCAAGTATATGCTATTATTTAGAAATGATGCCTAGCGAAAGTAATGGAAACCATATCAACACCCGTATTCCATGTAAGGATTTCCATCCTTGGAAAGATAATAATTTTGGATCTCGATATACAACTAGATCTAAATAACTTATAACTATACTGGGATAACTGAACCAAGTTATAAGAAATAACCTTACTCACATGGAGCTGTTCGATCCATAGTGCGGTGTAATAATGTTAGACCACTTCATATGAAAACAAAATCCATCATCCAATGGGACTAAAAACACATTTGTATCTCAAAAATGGATATTTTCCTTAGGGAAGTTATTTCCCTATTTTGGACGTAACGAAATGGAGAGGGTTATCATGGCAGTTTATCATCTCTTGGGAGATGTAGATTGATGGTGGTCATTAGTTTAAAATAAAAAGGAGGAGGATAAAATGGAAAATATAGAATGAATGTATTTTAAGGAATTTTTCTAGGATAAATATTTACCACACTAATAGTGAGTGGATATGGAGATAAAATTATTGAGTCTGTTCCAAAAAGATGATGAAAATGTTGTTTAGTATGAATCCAGATTTAAAAGGATATAAAGGCATGATAAAGACTATATACATTATACAAGGATCAAGATTTACCATTTTCTTGATAGTCTTAAGCCAATTCTACAAAGGGAACTAGTCTCTCAATCATTCTCTTCATAGGAAAATATAATATCATGTGCTATCAAGATGGAGAAAGAAATTTCCTATCCATATAGCTTTGAAGGGATGGAATATAAGAAGAGGGACGATGAGTACTTAGGAAAAGGAAATATGGAAAAAGGGAGGAAGGGAAGAATATAATTTCTAATATGTAATAAACATGGAAATAATCATCATGAAGAATGCCTATTGGGAATTGGAGTTTGTTACAAGTGTGGAAAAAAAGGACATTGGGCTCATGATTAAAAGGGAAATAAAGAAGTAAGAAATTTCAAATGATTCAGATGTTAGGATATGGGACACTATACACATGAATTTCATGATTTCAAGGGAACATTCCCTAGAAAAGTACAAGGGAAATTTCATGCTTATGTTTTTACATAAGCTGAGGATGAAGTTCCTAATAATGTGGTGGAATGTACTTTAATTATCTCCTCATATTTAGCTAAAGAATTATTTGATTCTAGATCCTTTCACCCTTTTATATCTTCCCAATTTTCTATAAAAATTAGATATTTTAAATTCATCTTAACAAGGAAGTTTTCATAAAAAAAATCATAGCGGAAAACTTATTGCAACAAATTTGTGTCAATAAGTTCCTATTATAACACATAAACATGCTATAATTACTGATTTTATTTTCATACCCATGGTTGATTTTGATATAATCATTGATATGGATTGGATTTATAAATATAATGCCAAAATTTATGGAAAAATGTAAGGAAATCATGATTCATGATAAAGATATGGAATTTATCATCTTTAGAGGGAAGAATTCATCAACTAAGTAATATCTGGATCCACCACTGAGAGCTATTATATATGAGATTCTTAAAGAAGAAGGGAAGATAAAATGTATATATGAAAAAGTTGATCTTCAAATTGAGGAAGTACCTATTGTACATGAATACATTGATGTATTTCTAGTGTATTTACTTGTACATCCTCTAGAGTGGGAAATTGATTTTTCTATCAATTTAATCCCTAATGAGAGACTTATATCAAATACTCTATATAGAATGGCCATTGTGGAATTAATAGAGTTAAATAAATTACTAGAGGAATTGAGTGACAAGGGATTTATACACCATAGTTTTTCACCTTGGTGAGCTCATATTCTTTTCATTAAGAAGAAATATGGATCTTTGAGGCTATGTAATGAAAATAGAGAGATAAACGCTATTAAAATAAAGGAAAAGTATCATCTACCTCGCATTGATGAATAATTTGAACAACTTCATGGAGATCAATATTTTTCAATTATTTACCTTTTTTATGGATATAATAAATTGCATATGAAGAAGGAAGATATTCCAATGACAGTCTTTAAAATAATACATGGGCATTATGAATTTATATTAATTCCATTTGGACTAACTAATCACCCTCTATTTTTATGTATACAACAAAAAAGAATTCAAGTACTATATTGATAATTCTTTTGTGGTATTTATTGATGATATATTTTTGTACTCCAAAAGCTATGAGGAGAATGAGAACCAAATACGGATTTTTATAAAGACTCTTAGAAGAAAAGAGTTATATGTGATGTTTAGAAAGTGTGAATTCTAGATTCAAATGACTTTTTTTATTAGACATATTATCTACAAGTATGGAATATTAGTTTATCACATGAAGAAAAAGGCAGTCCATGAATGGCGTACAACAATGAACATAACCAAGATACGTATTTTTAGTGGTTTAGTAGGTTACTATTAGTGTTTCTTCCATAATTTTTCTCAATTAACAAACTTGTTAACCAAGATTACTCATAAAGGGGTTAAGTTTAGTTGACAAAGTAATGTGAATAATTCTTTGAATAATTGAATATGATATTACTGAATGATCTGATTTTGAATCTAAAATCGAGAAATGGTGGATTTTTTATTTATAGTGATGCATTCAAGGAAAGGCTTGGCTGTGCCTTTATGCAGAATGATTGAGCTATTTCCTATGCATCAAGGCAGCTAAAAACACATGAACAAAACTATCTGACTCATGATTTTGAGTTATCTGTTGTAATCTTTTCAATGAAGACATGGAGACACTCTATCTATGGTGAAAGATGTGAGATATATATAGATCAAAAGAGTTTGAAATATATCTTCTTCTAGAAAGAACTCAACATGAGGCATATGTGATGGATTGCAATACTCTATTATTATGACTGTTAAATACAATACCACACAGGGAAGGAAAATAGATTAGTATATGAATTGATCAATATAGATCATTGGGTTCTGAAAAAAATGTGGTTTGACAGGGATCATGTATACATGGATCTAGTAATGGTGGAAATGGGAATTATCAAGAAAGGTGAAATATCACTAATTTTTTAAATGGTTTCCAAACCATATTTATTGGAAAGGATTAAAATTTCTCAGTCTGATGATGACAATTTTTTAAAGAAAATTAGAGCTGTGAATGATGGTAAATTGGCAGAATTCATATATGAAGATAGAATCTTGAGATTTGGGAAGTGGATTTTTGTCCCCTCTACAGTTGATATAAAAAGGGAATTATTGGATTATTCTCATAGCTCAAATTTAAAAATACACCATGTTGGCACTAAGATGTATATATTTTTTAAGGAATTTTTTTGGGATAATATAAAGTGGAAAATTAATGATTATGTATCAAGTTTTTTAGTTTTTTGATAGGTGAAGGCTGAAAGAAAAAATCGTAGAGGATTCCTAAAACCTTTTCCTATTCCATAACATTAATTTGATGAAATTACTATCTATTTTTTCACTATATTACCAAATAATCAAAGAAAGAATGATTCAATATGGATAATTTTTGATCTACTTACCAAATTTTCACATTTCCTTACTATAATAGAGGATTTTCCACTAGAGTTCCTTGATAAAATCTATACTAAAAAAGTTTTAATACTTTAAGGAGAACTAATTTCAATTTTTTATGATCGTGATCCACGAATCACATTTAAATTATAGAAAATTATTTAAAAATATATGGATACCAAGCATTATTTGAGTATTACTTATCACCCTCATACCAATGAAAAATATGAAAGGACAATAAAAACATTATAATACATGTTGAGATCATGATAACTTTACTTTAAATGTTTTTGGGATCAAAATTTACCTTTGGTAGAGTTTTATAACAACAATAGTTTCCATTCAAGTTTTCAAGTGGAACCGTATAAAGTGTTATATATAAAGAGATATTGTACACCAAATTTTTGGGATGAAGTTGGTGAAAGGAATCTTGTAGGTCCAGAAATTATGGAGGAAACAACAAATGTAAATACTATTCAAACCCATATCAAAGAATCTTAGAGTAATTAAAAGAGTTATTCTGACAACTGGAGAAAGGATATGGAGTTTCAAGTGAGAGATCATGTCTTTATAAAAGTATCCCATGGAAGTGTTTCATAAGGTTCGGTATGAAATAGAAAAAGAACCCTAGGTACATCAGAACTTTTGAAATTATAGAGAGAAATGAAGCTATGGATTATCATTTTACAATGCCACATCACCCTTCTAAAGTACATTACATGCTCCACATCTATTTTTAAGGATTTACATACCAAACCCAATGTACTTTATCATTGATGAATGAATATAATTGAAATTTGATTTATCTTACAATAAATATCCAATCTAGATTTTGGACACTAGAGAAGATGTTTTGTGTAAATGGAAAACTCAGTTGGTAATTGTACTTTGGAAAAATCATACAATTGAAGAGGTGAAGTGGGAACAAAATGAAATTATAATTAACAACTACCCAAATCTTTTTAGGAGGTGAAATTATAGAAATTTTGGGGACTTAATTCTTGACCAAGGTGATAATGTAACACACCAAGATATTATGGTATGTATATTTTAAATTTAACATCTTCCATAGCTTATATTTCATGCAACACTGAGCTTAAATGAACCACGATATACTATTAAATATTAATGAAACCATTGGAATAGTGATGTGGTCGTTATAAATTTTAATATAAAAATTATAATAATAAACTAGATTTTGAATGTATAAATACAATTTAGGTTTATCATAAATGAAAATATTATATATTTATATAATTAAATAATTAAGTAAATGTTTTAAAAATAATAAATCAAGTGTTATTATCTTTCTGAAGCATAAATATTTATTTATAATTTTATAAATAATATAATGATTGAAATGAAAATTTATTTTCATAAAATATAACCAAAAATTAATTTTTTGTTTCGTTATAATTATAATAATATTTTATGAGAGAATAATTAATTTTTCAAAGTGTCGTAAAATCAGTTATAATATTAAAAATCAACAGTTTTACAATAAATGATTATTTTATTTAAAAATTAAATTTATCATATTTAGAAAATTGTTTACATAAAATGGAGTACTTTTTTTTGAAATCTACACATCAAAAAATTATTAGGGATTTTTTTTATATTTCTAAAATAGTTTAATTGTTGGTGGACAGTGAAATACGGTAATTTATTATATTTAACATTATAAGGAAATTAATTGAATTTTTGAGTCATGTTTGAGTCCTGAATGATGTAAGTGGACATTATATCTAAATAACATCCTCTGTTTATTTTATTTAGTTATATTAATCTACTCTGTTGATTATACTGAGCCAAAATATTATATTAATGAATAAAATAACCAAAAAACACCTATCTCCTCCACTATAAATACCATACCTCCCCACCTATTCTCCTCACACATTATAAGATTTGGATATTGATTATATTATTCCCAATTCCTTTCCATAAACTCTTACCCACATTTTGGTCTTATTGGTCACACCAAAATACCAATCCCAAGTTCCTTAAGGAAGTTTTCACGGAGAAGCTATACAAGAGGTAAAATTTACTTTAGTTTGCTATTAATTTATTTTCTTTTTTAACCTTTCCTCACCTCTTAGATAAAAACATGAATGATAACTATATTATATTATAAATAAAAAATTTTATTATGTTAATTTAACATCTATCATCTAACCCTTCTCCTCTCCCATTTATTCTAAAAATGAAAACATAGATCGTGATGTGTTGATTTACTACCATCATGGACAATGTGTTTTCATTTTCCATTACCGCCTTCAAGGATGGGTATAAAACCATTATAATTAATATATAAGATTTTATTGTACATATTATATGTTATATAATGTTTTCAACCAATATATAAATATTAAATTAAATAAAATGATGTAATTTCTTGATGATCGTAATCACTGCCAAAATAAACGAAATCATTTTCATTAACATTTTATCTAATGAATAATTATCATACCATATAAAAAAATGAAATATAATATCATTTAATATTTTTTATGTTCATTAATAAAAAATAATTTCAATTCTAGATAACTTTTCTCATTTTACATGAACTTGCATACTTGTATACAAGAGAACCGATCATGAAAAACCAAGAAAATAAACACCCCTAGAATGAAAAAATTGAATCTTACAATTAATAAAAAAGGCTATACATGAACTTAATAAAATTATAATACATAAAGTATATGTTTAAGAGGTTATGAATTATGTAATTAGTGAATGTAATTTCCTTATCCCGGACATTTAGCACAAGTATAGAACGCTTTCAAATATAAGGTACAGGATTATCCTCGAACCTCCATTTGTTTCCTTTGGGTTACACTTTATCTCTATTTACCATAGTTTAATTATTAATTATTCTTATTTAATCCTCATTAATTCTATTTTTATGATAAAAAAACATGTACCTAGACCAATTATTCCTTCTTTGATGAAAAAATACATGTTTAAAATGGTTCCCTTTTCAAATTCATTCCAATAAGAAAACCTGATTAAAGCGAACATCTCAATTTCATAACCATTTTTAATAACTCTCCATAATATATTTTAAAACACCAATATTTTTATAAAACCAACATTTTTATCATGAATAACTATATTGGTTAATTTATGGTTTTATACAAATAATTATGCTCTTGTCCCCTTTAAAGACTCTTTTATATTTTCCCTTAAACCGCACTGAAGTGACTCATTTAAAATATTTATTAAACACTATTGGTAAAAACTTTCACTTAAGTTAGGAACAAATTATCATGATATATTACTATTTTCCATTATTAATATCCTTGTATGATTTAAATCAATTCTTTCTTGGACCCCATTATGATATTCTGATTTTTTATTCCTTTTGATTTTCTTACTATACCCATTCCTTTACATGGGTAACCCTTATATTAATTTTTATGCATAATTGATGTTGATTTATTAAAATAAAATTTACCATATTTTTTTAAATGGGTTATGATCTTTTTGAATAGGGATTTACTACCTTGTTACCATTCTCTATATTACGTTGGACAGTTTATGAACATGATTACTAATTGGGGAAATTATTTACATTTCATATGATAGTTTCAATATGAATGTATATGTTAATTATATTTAACCCCATTAATATGAGGAATGAATTGGACTTTGTAAGTATCAGGTGGGGCCTTCTATAGACACTCGTTGAATCGGTAGGTCTCATAAGACAAACTAGATCAGGTTTTTTCTAAGTCCTTACCCAATTATTTAAATTTTTTATCTTAGTCCTTGATGGTATGTTTATGATGTACCACATTATGAATTCCAAAATTATGATAATAATTGTTGATAATACATGATATTTTTCTATTAGTAGAATATACATTGTTAATTATATTTTTCATGTGATAATTTATATCATGTTATTTGATCATCTTCCGTTCCTACCATATTATGCTCAAGTATATGTTTTAATGGAATGTGTATTTAGTTATTAACCTTCTCTTATTGTGTATGGTAATTTATGATAGCTTTCACTATATTTCATACCCTTACTGAGTATCTGAGTTCACCCATTTCTTATGTTATATTTTTTCATAAGATTACAATATGTATATTATGTTTTATATGCATAGATAATCTTGTATAATTGGGATGTTTCCAAATGAGTTTATATGTTTTATTTCATTTCAAATTGTAATGTAAAAATTATGTTTGTATATGTATTTCCAAAGCTACTAAAATA
Organism: Viscum album; assembly: GCA_963277665.1. Lineage (NCBI taxonomy): Eukaryota > Viridiplantae > Streptophyta > Magnoliopsida > Santalales > Viscaceae > Viscum > Viscum album. The sequence goes on along the minus strand of OY728122.1, from coordinate 807,790,525 downwards.
TTTGTTCCTTTAGGATGTTACTTCCATGTTTATTGTGACATTGTAATAATGTAAGGCACCAACTCTAGGATACTAGGGTCGAGATATTTACAATCATATTATACACCCATATAAAAAAGAAAACTCCAAAAAACATAGTGAACAAGAAATGAAATAACAATATTAAATCAAGGAAACATGAGTATATATAGGACTAAAAAGGTAATCAACTTAATTACTCAAGGTTGTTGATGAGGTAATTCAATGTTTATCAATGGATAAAAGATGAACCATGTTTTTCACCAAAATATAACTATATCAAAATACAAGGATGCTTATATTGGGTTCCAATTCATCAAGAAGAAGGTTTAGAGAAGACAACCAAGGAGATTCAAATTCAATAAGATGGTTCTAGATTCACTTACCTAAAATATTCTGTCAAAATAACTATTTACATGATATGCCAAATGAGGGGATGTCAATTCACTAGATCCATTGTCGATTTAAGAATATATTTTAAATTAGTAATTGATTCTAGAAGAGAAATTTGGTTCTATCCAAAGAAATCTAATCCACCAAAATCAATCATTATAATAGATATACATGATGATATTAAAGAATAATATGGTCTGAATATGATTTATATATGAAAATTTAATCAGAAACATACACTATTCTTGAGGAATTTTTCTTAGGTATGTCATTAACATGTAAAATCCACCATTAATCCACCAAAGGATTATTATTGAATAATAGGTCTATCATCAATACTATATCAATAAGTGGTTTAGGAAGATGATTTATAAAAACATACCCAAAATATGTCCATATTCAATGGTATATCTTGATCCAATTAAGGGACTCCATAAAAATTCTAGATCTATCTTTGATCAGTGAAGGAAAGAAAAATTTATCCTTGGATCCAAATAGAAAACATAGGTCTGTCATAGATCCCTAATCACATCTAAAGAGGGATGGAGAATTGGGGGTAGATCTTGAGGAAAATCACCATTCTGTTATCACTAGTTTAGTCCAACCTTGAATAAGGGGAGATGAATGGGAGATCTCTAATGTCATATGGGGTGGTTTCAAATTCAAAATAGTGGATTTAGGTTATGAATTGTGTATTAAAAATGGTCCAAACTAAGTGGAATTAAAATTTTGTGTGGTAAATTTAATGAACTCTCAACTTGGGAAAAACATAGACCAGTGGAACCACCTATTGGCCAGTGACTAGCCTTTGGTGGGTTGGTCAGAACCTCCTCGATTCTTATGGAGCCACATAATAGTCGATCAGATCCATTGGGTAGATTATTGTATCTTTATAGAATCCAGACAACCCATCCTCAATAGAAATTTCTACCTTTGATTCTTAGACCAAATTTCACTAAAAAACAACCTCCTTGCAAAGCATAATTGTGAAGAACCATTTGAGAAACAAATGATTTTATAAACTCAAAACATCTCATACATCAAAAAATAGTGATGTTATATAAAAAACTTTATAATTTATTTATGAATTAGTAACATTCCATGACTAAATAAATATAAACATTTTGTATTAATTTCCAATATGCACTCTTTCATATTAAAATTTAAGTGTAATTTTACTCAAATATTTGATATCTGTAATATAAGTAATATATATAAACTATTCCCATATTATATAAAAATTCAAAATATTACACATTTGATATTATTTAAACTTTCTTCATATCAATCATCAAAACTCCTTTTGATATGGTTTAAATAATTTTCTAAAAATAGAATTTTCAAATTTTAAAATTTCAAATTAAACATTATGAAAAATTCATAACTCAATATAAAATATGTTTTTTTATTTTTTATTTATGAGAAATATATAAATCACCCTTATGATTTCCACATAAACTATTTATATCCAAATCACAATTTATTAAATATTAACACTTAATATCATAGATATTTTTATAATAAATGTTCCATAAAAAGTTAATTAATTAATTATAAATGCATTATAATTAATTAATTTTTAAAAAATTTATGAATTAAGTAAATATACGAATTCGAAATTAAATTTTCCCATAATTTAAAATAATTTTAAAAAATATATAATTTAATTCATAAATCAAAAATTGATAAAATTAAATTTTCATGTATATCATATTTTATGATATACTTTATATCATAAAATATGAATTAATTCATTATATATCATATTTTATTATTGATAATTCCTATAATTGATATGACCTTTAGCACTTGTTATGTCATATATTACAATATATAGTAAATCATAATGATGACATAATGCTTTATTTTTCAAACACAGATCATCACTATCGTCGGCTACATCACCCTATGTTGTACACTATGAAATGAGTAAAACAAAATAATTTAAACTATATATCAATATATGAAATTAAATATCATAAGGTGATACTATATCACATATTATGGAATCCCATATTTCAATGATAACTGATAGAAAAAATTTCATTTATATCTTTGAGAGGACCACTTTGGGATATAATCGAGACTGAGAGGGGGGGGGGGGTGAATTAGTTTTTGTAAAATTTTCAACAATTATAACTTTTATCCATTTTAACTCTTAGAATTGTTAGGATTATGATTCTATTATTCTCTTTTTCTTATCGTATGAAAGTTTATGAAAGCATGTAAAGATGGAACATAATATTTTTACATGGATCAATACTCAATAATAGTTTCTATTCCTTGATGTGTATGATGATAGACAATAAATGGATTATCCATGATAATGAGACACCAATTATATTACTTTTTCTAGAACATAATCCTTGGACTAAGTGTAGCTCCCTACAATTTAAGAGATGGGGGGGGGGGGTATAAACAATCTTATTTACACGATCGGTGAAAAACTTATTCAACTTGTAGCTTCTTTCTAGTTCTTTATACTTATTAATCAAGAATTTACTCACCTTATTTTTTTGGTAATTTGTAACACCAATAAATTATTGCACATATTGATACTTCTGATATACTAAAAAATACTTCTTTTTTCTTATCTTCCTATTTTTTCCCTACACCAACATTGATATATATATTATATCAAAAAAGGGTCGAGGCCACTTCTTCACTTGCCACTTTCACAATAACGGGAATGAAACTTTACTTCTTCACATAAGCAAAATAAAATATGCTCGATTTTTCTTCTTCTCATTATTCTTTACTAACTGGTGTGCCTAGGTCACTATTTGTTTCTTTCTTCTTCAGTGACAAATAAACCATACCGAATCTTCTATTTTCTAGCTTGAATCAAAAACTTTTTTTGTGGTTATTGAAACAATTTAAGATCAAAATATCATCATTACAATATCTATGGATAGAATTATAATCAATTAATAGCATAAAAAACACTTTCTCTTCTTCAATATCAATGATATGAATATTATTATATATTGAATGCTTATACATCTAAGATATACAATATCAACAATTATTATCGTATCGGTTCTCCTTTTTTCTTCTTAGAGCATTAAATATTTATACAACAGAATCGCAACACACTTTTAATATCAATTCATGAAATAATGATCTTATATAAACTCAATACCCTGAAAAATCTGATATAAATTCTTATGATATTATTCCCAACTTTAGTTTCAATTTCACTTCACACTTTTCATGTAAGGCATATTGCATGTGAATTTTTCAATATTTATGAATGTGTAATAAAACATTCATGGGTATTCTCAAAGTTATAAACCCCAACACATGATATTTATTACTTTATTTTTGTGTGCCATTTATTCTATTTGGGTTAATGTTTTAAGTATGAATTCATGTGAATGGATGTATGTAACACACTTTTTAATTTATTCTATTCATAAATGTTTATGAAACCTTATCAAACAACATCTTCAAGCAAACAATATGGGTAGTTTATGTCTATGATTCTTTGTGAAAGTTTATCAAATGATCTTTTTTTCTTCACAATGTGATGTTTATGGGTTCCTTGTGAATGATATATAATAATTATTTACTTCCTGAAATAATGTATCTTTAATTGTAGTGTCTTTAAAAAAATCTTGATTTCTTTCTGGTAAATAAATATCCTTCATGTATTAGAAAGTTCATAGAGAACCTTTATTCTTTACATTAGGTTTTATATATTGAACAACTTCATGTCTCAAAGTTAGTTAATAACTCAAGAATTGATTCATGATTCCTCTTCTTCAATAAAATGTGTGTAGAAAACTCCCCTCTTTATAATTCTGAAGGCTTATATATATTCCTTCCTCACATAACTCAAATATTAGAGAATTTTCTATTTTAGAAAATCAATATATATCAAGGAGAATGTGATAATCAATAACCAATTCTCCCTTGGATCATTGGTATTTATAGGTAAGGTTCCATCTCTATATCCCCTTTTATTAACCTAATTATCCTTTATTTTGTATTCCATGCGAAGGTTTGATAATAATATTATTGAATCTCTTGGTAATCAATTATTCGACGTCGGTTTCTCAAATATTTTTATACTAAAAAACAAGGAATATTTATATAGGAATTCGTCACATGAATGTGGCAATATCATTATGTACTATCCCATTTTACAAGAATGAACTCATTTATGCATAAAGAATTCATGATCATCCTCCTGAAACTCCATATTGTTTTCATAAATATCAACTTCCTCAAACTAATTTATGCATGCATTAAGTAGATTCTATACATGGTGTCATGCCAATATAGTGAGTCATGTTCTAATTTTGTATCTCACGACATCAGCATGATCATGGTGGTCCAATACTCGATTGGTGACCATTTTTTGAAGATGTATGTTGTGGTGACCCTCAATAATTCGAGGAAGATGACGATGACATGGAATCTTGATAGTTGTTGGATCAATTATGACTGAATGGATGAATTTTATTCATATGTTTTTAATATATTGTAATATTAACCACATGTAATCATTCAACATAGAACTCTCGTATGGTTGGGATATTCTTTATTATCTTTTTTTTGTGTCACCAAGCTTCTGAGACAACACCCATGTCAACACATGGATAAATTTTCACACACCAACCTAGGGCGGACCAACCCGTTTGCCCCCTTTTGTACCACCATGAACACTCTGTGAGTAATATAAACATCATACACTCTGGAATTATCCATGAAGGAAATATGAAATTCCACTCTACACCTCTTCCACTATACGGGCTGGCTCTCCCTTGTGGTTGAGGTAACTCTCATATATAGGGTTGATGAGTTGGACCTTGAGTCTTATAATGGTTGGGATATTTTTTTTAAATAAAGTACCAATATCAAGTAAGAATTAGAATAATTCTAAGAATATAATAGAAGATTAATCCATTATCAAATATAATACTTAATATCACATATTTCCTTAAATATTCTTCATGTAAAATGTAAACACATTGTCCATAGCCTTCTTTGAATTATTATTCTCCTCCAAACATGGTTGTAAATAATGTGTCATCCTTATTGACTCTTGTTTTCAGAATTATGACTGATTAAAAAATATTCAAACATATAAAGTAAAAGTGTTCAAATTAACTACATTAAGATAATAAGACTTTATTACTTTCTTCTTCGTCCATTCATATAAGCTACATTCACTTTGTTGTTAATCTTTTTTAACTTGGATACTTTACCCGACCTTCCAAAAACATATTTCTATATAAATTAATCAAAAAATCAACATTAATTAAATATTTATATATAATTTTACACCATTTAAATGCAATGAAAACCATTAATAAATACAAATTATACACAAAGTGATATCTTCAATCTCCTCCTACGATTTTTTTGGAAATTTATTCAATGTTCTTTCCAAATGAATATTTAAATATTTGGATGTCTCCCCTTTAATTTTAGAAACATTCATTTCAATTTATCTACCCCTTTCTAAAAAGAAATAAAAGTTCCTAGGAAAATGGTATCATTACATACTTAATCAATTCACCTTCAATAATTTCATTATAAGTCTATGTGATCCATGCTTGGTGTAGAAAATAAAAATATTTGATTTACATAAAAATGTTCTCCCAAATCAACTGATCATGATACATATTATAATGAGAATTTATATAATTATCTCCTAGGGTTATTAAATTTTATTCTAGTCTTGAGATACGAAATGTTATATAATTTTTTTAAGAATAATCATTCTAAAATTATTATAATCACTTCAACAAACATTTCAAAAACATTAAAGTGAAATAAATTAGATAAGTGACCTTGGGGAACATCCGTTCATCCACTTATCTTATGTCATTTATTAATTTAATTAATCTCCATTTTGTATTATGTTTATTATTTTTTATAACCATGGATGAGATATTAAGAAAATACATACCTTTTCTAATGACATGATATTTATGAAATGTCCAGAATGATTATATTTGTATGAATTTTTTTTGCAAATTCTTCATCTTTAATAATTTGTATCCAACTCACAAAAAACACTCATCATCATTTTCATAATGTTTAATATCTTAAATAATGGATTTCATGATATTAAAATATGGATAATAAACCAAAATGGATCTTCAACTTGTGATTGTCTAGATGTGAAAAATTCCACAACTTTACTAGAAATGATCATATTCAATTTGTTTTTCAGGATATGAAATATAAGATCAAACCAAGATGGTATATTCATTATAATTATTTTCTAGGGAAGGAAATAAAATTCATCAACTTCATGAAACATGATTCTATACCATATTTTTATTTTAATACCAACCGAAGAATCATTCAAGGATAATAACTTCTTTCACTTTTCTTTCAGGAATTGAAAATGATTATTGTTTATTAGGTTCTCCCCTGATAAATTTATTTAACTTAAATTATATGAATTATGGTAACAACTAAAATGCAAAAATATTCGGGGAATATAATGTATATTCCTTTCCTATTAATATAAATAGAAAAGTTGAGATTATTTTATCAACTAAGATTCCCCATTTCTTCCCTTATTCATGCTTACACATATGAAATTGAATTTTTATTGGAGATGCGCAGTTATTATCATCTCATCAATTTCATTGTGTGTGAAAATTATATCTTTAATATATTTTAAATAACTTTAATCACTTGGTGAAACATTCTTCTTCTAATATAATTCTACTTATACTAGAATGACCAAAAAATAATTTATCATAATATGACCAAAAATTTTTCACCTCACACATAGAGAGTATTTATATTCTTGTGGAATATTTCTAAAATATTTTTCACTTGACTTTTCTTATGAATATTTCATTTTCCTCATTCTCTCTAAATATTCTAGCCAGATAAATAACAAGTCATTAGGAAAATTGGTAGGAAGTTCAGATTTTCCATAAGGGTTATTCTGAGTACTATACATATTATTAGTTCTTTTGGATACTAAAATTTTCTTCCATATATTGTATTTTCAATAGAAGGTCTTATCACTTTTATTCATTGAAATATTCTTGGTAATTTTTTTACCTTATTCTTCTTCTTTCTTCCTAGTAATGTTTCTTATTTCTTAACCACCTTATGTGGTCTTATTTTCTTATCGTATTACAATACATGTTGATATGATAATGTACCAAAATTGTGTGCACTAACATTGCATACATCACAAAAAATTCATGTTTTACAAATCTATTTGAAGTAAACATATTTTTCTTAACCCATTCATGCTGGTTCTTCATCTCTAGATTTCTCCCCCTTGTCATAGGCTTCATTTGTTCTTTTTCATTTAGAGGTCTTTAGAAAAAATATAATGCACAATTCCATATTTTGTTAAAGAGAAAAAATTTACCCACAAACCTTGTTCATATGATTTATTATATAGGATGTTTTTAGGTTTTATTCATAACTTGTTGGAACCTTCATGGGGATATAAAATACACACTATATTTCCTATCAACCATGGTCATGGTGGTAATATTATTATTTTATCTTTGTACCTAGTGTCTCCATGACATATGCCTATCAAATTTTAAAGCTATCTCCTCTTTCCCTAAAGTGAAGGTGAAACATCTTATGAGGAGCCTATCGGATCACTCCCCTCTTCAGGTAGTGTTTTATTCCAATAAAAAAATGGACGAGCAGTTTTCATTCCCCCATTCATGGGTTTCTTTGGCGGGGTATCAGGATGTAGTCAGGATCTCTTGGAACAAACCATCTCATGGAAATTCTTTGATTAGCTTACATCATAAACTGCGCAGGCTGAAGGGTGATATACTTGTATGGATTAAGATCCATCCTCTTTCCTCTCAGGATATTTAAGAAGTGAAGAAATATATTGATCGGTTCAAAATTGGCCTTGAGAATGAATGGAATGACTCAATGTTATGTGATCTCCACCAAAAGAAGAATGAGCTGGATGACATGATGTTAAGACAGGATCACTTACTAAATGAGAAGTAAAGGATTAAGTGTCTGCGTGAAGGATATTGGAATTCTACATTTTCCATGACTTCATTAAAGAAAGAATATTCTTTTCCATACCCAACATTTTAATAGAGGATGACACCTATTTAGATGATAAAGATCTGATTGGGGATTGGATGGATCATAATTTAAATCTATTCTTATAGTACCCAATACCAAAATGATTTGTGGCTACCAGAGTGGCGTTGAGGATCTCCTTGAGGTAGTCCCTCATGCAGTTACAGCCTCTGTCAATGATCTTTTTGGAGCCTTACCTGATGAGCAGGATATTTGTGGGGTGATGTGCGGCCTCAACTCAAAGACTGCCCCAGACCCAGATGGTTTCCCTGGGGATTTTTATAGGGCTTCTTGGGACATCATCAAGAGTGAACTGGTTGGTGTGATACAAGACTTTTTGTTGGGGAGGTTGTCTTCCCCATGTGGCTAGTGTGAAAACACTAGTTTTAATCCCCAAAATTAATGATCCGTTGTCTATTTAGAATTACTGCCCGATCATTATGTGTAACTTTCCTTACAAGTTTCTTGCTAGTGTTCTTAACAGAAGAATGTCCATGTACCTTTCTAGCTGGATTTTAGATGAGAAGCACCGTTTTATTAAAGGAAGGGAAATAGCTCTAGCCCAAGAAATGATTAGTGATATCAACCAGAAGGTTACAAGTTACAACATGGATAGAAAATTGTATATGGACAAGGCCTATGATCGAGTAGAATAAAAATTTATTATTAAAGTATTTAGAAAAATGGGATTATCCTCCTGAGTTTCTGATCTCCTGTTTAGGTGCTATAGTTCCTCCTCACTTTCTATTTTCTTCATGGGAAAAATTGTTGTTTTTTCAAGGAGACTCGCAGTCTTAGATAAGGAGATCTATTATAACCAACCATTTTCATATTGATCCAAGATGTTTTCAGTCGCCTCATATATATGAGTATTCAGAAGGGGAATGTGCTTCCCTTTAAATGCAAGAGGTAGTACTACTCTATTTCTCACCTTATGTTTGCTGATGATACCTCAATTTTTCTAAATTCTAGCACAAGGTCTATTCGAGGTATCAACAAAGTCCATGATTATTATTCCAAATGGTGTGACTAGGTTATCAATTGGATAAAAATTAATTTTTATATCTCAAATAAATGGCCAGACATGCATGCTTCCTCCTTGTCCAAAAACCCTAACATGAAAAGAATAAAATTTCCTATGGATAATTTAGGATCTTCCATTTATCCCACTAGACCCCATATCCACCATTTCGATAAAATTTTGGGAAGAATTATAGGATGGATCTTGAAATGGAAGAATCATTTTCTTTCTATTGGAGGCAGAATTACCCTGGCTAATAGTGTTCTATCCTCTATTCCAGTGCATGATCTCTCAACTAATTAGGTTCCAAAAGGGGTGGTCTCTCAGATTGACAAGATTCTGGCCTTATTTAAATGGGATGCTAATATGGAAGGTAAGAATCACTGGGATTCATGGTCTAGAATGGCCTGACCAATTGAGGAGGGTGGTATTAATGTCAGAAATCTCTTTGATAATCTTTAGTGTATGCAGGAAAAACTAGCATGGGAGGTTCTTGAGGAGAGGACTCTATAGGGAAGATTCACAGCCAAAACAATTGCTGCTACTTAGGATCTGGATAGAGGCAATACTTCTTCTCTATGGCCTATCATCCACCCCCACTTTCCCACCCTTCAGAATCATTCTCAGTTGATTGTGGGAAAAGGAGAGATCTCTTTATGGATTCATAATTGGGCATGCTCCTATCTCAGATTCCCTAGATGTCCTGTCCTAAATACATCCTTAAACTAAGGAATAAGACATATGGGTTTCAATAATATAGTTATGGATGAGTAGTAACATGATCTCTTTTGTTTCTAGGTGTGCACACTGTGATGATCACAAAGAGGAGAGACTGAATCATATTTTATTCAAAGGGTTCTAAGCTCATGAGTTGTGGTCAACATTTGAATATTTCACTGGTTTTTCTTCTCCGGAGTTGTGTGAGTTGGTTTTACTTGATAAATGGTTCCATGGTGCTGGTGATGTTGGTCCAGAAATGAAAGCCAGGGCAGTGGTTCTCTCCACTAGATACTAGTGTATCTAGCATGCTCAGAACAAAGTCCGATTCGAAGATATTGCCTGCTCTGGGAGGACGCTTGTTTTTAAAACTCACAAACTCTTGGAGAACCTGGTGCAGCTCATCAAAAATTTTCTGGCAGAACTTTCCCTCAAACATCTCGTTTCCTACTTTTCCTATGTATTGTCGAGCTGTCCTATTTACCAAGGTTGATGGGTAAGATGGTACCATCACAGATCAGTCCTCAAACTGAATAGAGATAGCTATTTTTCATCTACTGTTATGAGGGGATATGGGGTGGTCAGGGACTCTTAGGGCTCTGCTATTTTTTCTTTCTCTACTTTCTTTGGAAGTGGAAATTCACTTCAGGATGAAGTCAGAACCCTTAATACGGGCCATCTTCTTTGCGATCATGCTAGCATCTACCTGGAGATAGTTGAAACAGACTCCATGACGCTCTATAAGTCATTTCTTTGTTCATTCATTACTCCCTGGTATATTTCATACATCATTCAATGATGTAGCTATCTAATTAATAGTCAGATGATTATTATTCATACATGGAGGAATGATAATAAAGTAACAGACTTTCTCATATCTATGGAAGATCAGTGTACTCAGATTACCTTTTTTACCAACGCGCATGACTCTCCTCTTTATAGGATCAACCTTGTGATAGGTGATTCTCTCAACCTCCATTATTTCAGACCCCCCTAATCCTTTTCTTTGATGTCCCAATTTTTTTCCTATGTTTACTTTGCCTTTGGTCTTCTGAAGAAAATTAAATAAATATGATGATGATGGTGACAAAATCAATACACTAACAACTTGGATATGAATTATTCTAATATTCAGCTTAGCTTTAGTCTCAAGTTCAATGCACACTATTTATGCATGATATATTTCATACGTATTTATAAATATTCATGCATGTGTAATAAAAATTGAATAGGTATTATAAAATTTATAAATCCTACAACATGATATTTATTCCTTTATTATTTTATGTTCAATGTATTCTATTTGGGTTAAATATTCAATTATTCATGCATGAGGCTGGATGCATGAAATAAACAATTTACATTATTCTTCACATAAATGTGCATGAAGCCTTCTCAAACAAAACATTATCAAAAAAATTATGGATAGTTTATGTATTTTATTATTCCTATATGTTTATCATATAATAAAGTTTTCTTTATGAAGTGATGTGTACCATTTGTTGATATAAGATCTAGAGTAGTTATTTATTTCATGAAATAATATATCTCACAGTTCATTTTCTTTGAAAAATCTTGATTTCCTTACAATATATAAGGATCATTCACATATCAGAATGTGTATGTGAAAATTTCTTTTTCACATTATTTTTTATATTTAGAACAAGTTTTTTTAAAATAATGAGTGACTAACTCAATAACTGGTTCAGGATTCCTCTTCTTCATGAAGACGAGTGTGAAGAACTCCCCTCTATTGGATATTTAATTGACCATGGATCTTTCTGCATCATATAAATGACATCTCAAATAATGATTTATTTTAGAAAAAAATTTCTCTCAAGGAAAACATGGCAGAAAAAAATTCCTTAATAGGTCCTTGATATTTATAGGTGAGGATCCACCTCATTAGCCCCTAGGATTCAATAACTCATCCTATACTTTTTGTCCCATATTAAGGTCTTATAATAATATTACTGAAGATTTTGGTAATCAAATATTCAATACATTTTTTTCAAATATTCTTACATTGAAAAACAAGGAGTCTTCACATAGGAACCCCAAACATGCATGTCATAATGTCCCCATTCTCTATCCCATTTTATAATAATGGATTCATCCGTGTATAATGAATACATTATCTACCTCATATAACTTTATATTTATATCCAAAGTATCAACTTCTTAAATCTGATTTATACATGTATGCAAGATATTTTATGCATAGAGTCAGGATGATCATGTGATTCAAGTTCTTACTTTATATCTCATGATGTAGGCTTGATCATGGTGAACCATGAATTGATATGTGGATATTTTCTAAATTTTTATAGTGTATAGAATATCAATATTTTGAGGAAAAATAAGATGACATGGAAAATTGATAGTCATTGAATCACGTATAATCAAATGACTATATTTTATCTGTATGTTTATAATATGAAAGAATAATAATCTAATTCACATGCTGTAACATCCTAACCAGGTTCCATGCGACAGGGATTTGAGGTGCCATGCGATAGGGCCCTGAGCTAGTTTGTCACATGATGTCAAGTTCACCTCCCCATATGCTAGAGGGTGTTGACTAGCAGCAAGGGTTTAGTAAGTCATTCATAGGGAAAGTATATCCTCTTTTATTTGAGTAAAGTACCATCAGAATAAAAAAATAAAGACACGTGAGGAAGCACATAAATCAGTAGAACAACACCAATGTCAAAAATTAGTCAAAAAAGGAAATACCATACTCAATTGAAAGGGAAAACATACTGTAATAAAGAAAGTGCCAAGTGTATACAATGAAACTAAATGTGAATACACAATGACTCCCAAGCAGGTCCTGAACCACATATGGTTCCCTCACCCATGATCCATTCCCAAATAAAAACTTATTATAGGGGCTTGACCTTATCCAATACTGCAACAACAAAGGATTCTCGAGTGCTGATTGGGCTTCCCAAGTAGGGTGTGTGTACGAATTGTAGGACACCACCAACAATGTCTAAAAAAAGTCCATTCAAAAGACAGTCTATGAAAATCTATAAAGAGATAAGTATAATTAATAATTAAATATTTATCACATTTCCATTTATTCTTTGTTTAAAGACATTAAAGCTGGGTTGGATTCATGTCCCTAATTCCTTATTTTCATTCATTTGGTGTTGAATGCCATGTAAAACAACCCAAACCTCATTTGGTGTAGGTAACTATGCCTAAAACCCCAAATTTAATCTAGTGTAGATCCCCATGCCTACCACCCCAAATCCCATCTGGTGTAGATTGCCACGTGTACCACCTAACATCACAAGTGTTTAGATAAATATTGGGGTAGAACGCCATGTTTAAGACCCAAATTATCCATTGGTCTAGAACTCTATATATAGCATCCACATTCTCAATAATTTACATCATTTATTAATTTATAAATAATTATTCACATCAATACCTTACTAATCCAATGATTAATTAAATACATCAAAACCCATTAGTTAACTCATTTTTAATTAAGTGAACAACCCATTAATTAATTCATCAATTAATTAATCAATAAACATTAATCTCATTCCATAATTAATTCTCCACAATTAATTATCCAAATCAAATATCAACTTTTCATAATTAATCCCACAATTAATTATCTTAATGAAACAACAAGGAACATAATTAATACACCATTAATTATCTATTGAATATTCCATCCTTATCTCATAATTAATTCTCCCTGATTAATTATCTCAAACCCAACCATATTTGATATCTCAATTACAATATCTCAACCCATAAAAAATTTCCCCAAATCAAACACCTATTTGGAAATCCCCTTTGTCTCATGGTTCAGTCATCTATTTAATCACCAAGGTATCAATAAGATAATTTCACATTCCTTCCAATTCAGGGAATAAATTATTAAGGGAAGATAGAAAAACAATAATCTAAAATACACATATCAAATAATTGAATATGGGAGTTAAATTTAGACCACCTAGCTTGGTTTTTTGACAGATGTTTTCCCAACAAAAATACCCAAAATCTGAGTGGCACAACGATGTTGATCAGAATACATATCTAAATACCTAAACCCAAAATTAAGATCAAAGGCTTAAAGATCATTTAAATCTAGATATAGATCCAGAATCCTAGATTTAGATCTCAACACATAGGTTTAGATCCATGGAAATAGTGGAGAAATTCCTTGAAAATATCAAAGAAAGATAGAGGAAATAACCAAAGAATCAATAGAATGAAATCCACTTACCAAAAAGAGAGAAGATATTAAATTCTAGATTTTGATCTCGAAGAATGGTGTTCAAGTCACCTTGGTATCCCTCCATAAAGCTCTAGGATTGCCTAGAATTTTTCAACCCTGAGCATCGGTCAAAATAGAGGGGTTTTGGGGGTTTAGGTGATTTAAAAACTAATTTTCCAAGAAAACTATTTCGCGTGCATGGTTTCACCTGGGAGGGGTGCACAATTAATGAATCTTTTCAAACCTCAAAACCATAATTCCAAAGAATTGGTACTACAAAACAACTAAAATTACCTAAAAACATGATTGAGATGACTCCAAAAAGGTTGGGATCTTACACATGTTCCATATTAAACTCTCACATGGTTTGGATATTATTTATAAACATTTCCATGTCATTGAGTTTTTTATCAGACATTGGATTCAGTATCTAGATACACTTTTCACACTGCAGCATGGGGCAGGCTGATCCACTCTTCCCTTTGTGCACCACCATGCGTGCTCTATGGGATCTATACCCACCATTCCCCATTGTGAACTCCATGTAGGTGATATTATATCAAAACCCTCACCCCTTCTAATATGTGGAATACCCAGGCTATCAATCCCTTGTGGTCGAGCTAGCTAGCACATATGGGGTTGATGAGTTGGCTCTTGTGGCCTGTAATTTTTGTCTTATTCATTTAATAAAGGATCACCATCAAATAAGACATAGAATAATTTAATGTGTATAATATATGGTCAGTAAATTCTCTAATATGATTCCTAATTTCATATTCCTCAAAAATTATTCTTTATGTAAAATATAAATACATATTTCATGGCTTTCTCTTTATTTTTCTTCTCCACCAAACATTTTTGTAAAAAAAATTCATCCCTACTGACACATGCCTTCAATCTTAAGACCAGTTAAATAATATTTATACTTACAAAATAAATGTCTTAAAAACAACTTAGTTAAGATAATATTACTTTATTACTTTATTCATGATGCATTCATCCAAGCTACATTCAGTTTTTTATTGATCATTATTATCTTAAATACTCTAGAACACCTTCTAACAACTTCTTTCTATCTAACTTCATCAATATATTTATATCAATTAAAGATTTCAGTTTCATTCACCCATATTGATATCCATTAATAACCATTTAAAATAGATAAAACTCATACACAAATTGGTCTATTAATTCTTATAGTAAGAGTTATGATAAACAGTAAGACATAATTTTCTCTTTATTTAAAACATGATTTCATGAATCAAAAAGTATGATAATTCTCTAATACAACTAATAGGTTTCTAAAGGACTAAACAACACCTTTTAAATTCATAGAAACATAATAGAAATATTTAGTCTAATACCACCATGCTATGAAAAAATAAAAAATATAAAAAAATGAATAAATATACCTTTCACGATTGATTACTGCTGATCCTATTTTTCAATATCCATGGTTGATGAATATTACCAAGGAATATCCAAAGGTCTCTTCCCTTCCATTTGTTTCTACAGATTAATTGACTCAAATAATGTTCGGATGTATCCTCCTCTCATATATGATAAAATGATATCTTTGGGATGCTAAGGAATGATAAGGTATAGAGATATTAGAACTTGGTAGTGTATGTTAGGTAAGGATTGGAAACCATTATCATAGATTCAACCTATTTATACAAGACTTAAATAAATTCTAATGTTTTTATGAAATTTTATTCAATGTTACAAATTTTTTGAGTAATTCCATCTATTTAAAATATTTGTAAACATTCATCTATGAACTTAACATTTAAGTGAATTTGATCTCGCATGCATTTAATTTGATCAATGATAGAAATATATGTAAGATTCTTCAATTTCATCACTTAAAATTCGAATTATAATATTAATCATAGATATTTGTTTTGAAACACACAATATAAATCTACCTAAAACAAATCCCTACGACATTTCCAATAGTAAATTATGATTGGCTTGGTAGTAGCATGACATATACATATTCAAGAATTATGATATGACTTTATCAAGACAAATGATATTCCCTTAACATGGAATATGATTTTAATTGTTTCCCAAACATTATAACATATGACATATACATATTGTATAAAATAATTTAACCAAAAAATCATATTGTTTACATTAGATTTACGGTATATCTATATCATCTATAATATGAACATGAACTAATAATTCAAAAAACATACTCAATAATGAATGGGTCATGAAATCCATAGAATAATTTACTTGGGATACGAAAAAAATTAAGAGAATTATGATATTGGATGACCAATATGACTGGTATTTTGATAAGACATGAATATAAAAAATAAATAGATATTATAAAGATGTTCATTGACATGTCCAATCTTCCATCGGGACCCCTCCTTTGATCAGTGATGGGAGTTAGAGTGTCATGCTATCTTTCCCTCAATAGTTCTGGGGTTGATGAATAAAATTGAATGTTTTAAACAATTTAAATAAATAATAACCCAAAATACCCTATATACCTCATTAGAATATGAAAAATTCTCCAAGACCCATTCTATTACTATCAACTTTGGTAATAGAGATAACACTACTCGACAGCTGGATCAATCAAATCCTACAACCCTATCTGTAAAAGTAGGGGTGGATATATACACATTCATGGTAGGTAGTCACCAAATGATAAATAACTATGTTAATATCATTCATCAATTATAGTGAAAATTTTAAAATTTTAATACATAGTCACATCCACATAATGAATTTCTACATAGGGGTAATCTAATTCATACATTAACTAAGAAACTATATCATTCTCAAAGCCCCAGATATACTGAACAATTATAATAATCCACACATAATAGTTTGTAAAACTAATTAATTATAGAATATTATTCCTAATCACACCACAAATATATCTCACTAAATGAAAAATTATATATAATATAACTCACAATATCAAAATATTAAAAGGTATCCCACAAAGAAGCATTCACTACTTTGTTCCATTATCCCTCATGTCTAACGTCCTATCACCACCAATTATCATAACCATGAAAAAATACCTCCTTATCCTATAATAATACTCAATATATACAATCCACCTCAATGGAAACCAATTAGTGGATTGATTGAGGGAATACCAAGATGGTTATTTGGTTACTACACTCACCAACTAGATGTTGGGTTACACCAGAGAAAAATTCTCTCAGCTAGTAGCTATGTTGATAATGATATCCCCTCTCAGTAAAATAACATTAAAAATAAAATAAATAATAATATAAGATAATATTCATCCTAAAATTTAGATACAAAAAAATCATCATCATACCAAACACATAAACATAATCATAATACTATTTATATTCTGACACGATCAAGATACTCATACCAATAGGGTTTTAAGGTAATGAACCAAATCAATTATTCTAAAAAAATAACAAAATAAAAATCACAAAAATTCCCTCTGCCTAGGTAGACATTGCTAGGTATAACTATATAGATATCATCAATACTAGTTGACTGCATCATCATCTCTAGAATCATCTTAAAAGATCGAAATATATAGGTTAATTCTATATAATCAAACAAGTTGTTCAATGAAACAAACAAAATATTTCCATTCAAAAATAGATTATATTTTCATATTTAAATTGTGAACCGTTGGAAAATTTCACACCACTAAAAATACTACACTCTTTTTACACTACCCTCAAATAATAAAATATGAGTGAGAATATGAGTATTGTAATTCTAATTATTTCATAGTAGCTCAAAACCTGATCCCAAAGTTAATGCCAAACCATATCATAAAATAATTTCAAATCATCTATAATTCAAAATAAAACTCTTAAATATGAGAATAATAATGTACAATAACATCAATTTTCATTTCAAATCACATTAATTATCTCAAATTATATACAATCATTTCTTATCCCATAGTACTTTCTTATGGTTCCTCGATGACCACTACCATGAATAACATCATAAAACCCATATATAAAGAAAATTATTTGATCATAATGAGTCACCATATCTATCATCATGACTGTGGCTTCCATAATAATCTCCTTATACACTAAAATCATTATAGATTTCAATAAACTACCCTTAAACACACTCACGTTCAAAAATTATTTTAATAATTTCATCATCAATATATCAATAAATAACTCAATAGAGGTGAATATTGCACTATAAATGATAAATATAATAAAAAATTTTATTTATAGTTTTTTAGTTTATGGTTGTAACACCCGTGTATTTTAAAAGAGAACTATGTTCGATAGTGTAGGCGACACACAACACCTAGCTTAAACGAACACCAAATATATTATTATTTAAATATGGTTTTTATATCCTAGTCATTAAGTTAGTGGGTATGTATAGTATTAAATGAATTATTAAATACATATGGAAAACCTACTCAAAGAAATATTATTGATTATTTCTTGGTAAAGAATTACTTAATTTTTAGTAAAGTTATTTTATGCTTCAGCAATAAGTTTTCTTCAAAAATGATTTTTATAGTTTTTTATGATAAAGTATTATAATTAATTTATATAACTTATAAAATTTTATTTTATTAATATAATATAATTTTTTAAGTCATCATATAAAAATTATCTTAGGGTTAACTTTTGGTATTTTTATAAACAAACTGATTTTCCAGTGAATAGTAAAACATATTGATTTATATCAAAAATCGTTTTTTGAAGAATTTATAAAGTCACATTTTATTTTAAAAAGAAATAAAAGTAAAATTAGTTCTATTATATTATTAATATCCAAATAGGTTAACTGTAATCAATTTTATGATTAAATTTTTATAAAAACATTTTTATACATAAAACAATTGTTTAGAAAAACTGTATTTGTTTAAAAAATTGTCTCATCTCATTTTTCATAATTATTTTAAAATTAATTAATGAAATATATAATTATTTAATTGGTTAAAATGGATTATAGATTTTTAATTTTAAGGTTAAAATTTGGTAAACAAGACTCTTTTATTTTTAGTCAATATGAATAGTAAATGTGGTAAAAATTATCACCTCAGTAAGGGGTAAATCGAGTTAATCAAGTTTAAAACTAAGTGATAAGGTCATAATATTTCATATTAATTATTATTGGATGAATTAAATTAAAAACTTCTCATATTATTGTTTAAATTGGTATGCTTAATAAACAATTTTCTTGGAAAATTTCCAATATAATTTTTAAATCAAAGAATGTTAAAAAATGTCACTATCTTAGTTTTAAATATCAATTTTGTGTCTAGATAGAGACATAATAAAGTTATGAATGAATATAAATGTCAATTTTTTACATAATTAAATTATATTAGTTATTATAATTTATTTAAAGATTTTATTTATTATATAATTACCTTAAAAGTTTGTGCAATGCTAATACAATATTTATTAAATTAATTGAAAAATAAAATAAATGATACTAAAAATATAAAATCTGATATTATATGAGTGATTTACCAAGTTCAATGAATTTTTTAGATTAATATCAAATATTTGTGGTATTTTAATTAATTATATTCTAAATAAAACTTTGTATTGATGTATTTGAAGTCAAACTAATTGATTAGTGTCAAAATTGACATTAATGATAATTTATCAGAATAATATTTTATTAAATTATTTAAATAACCTTAAATAATTAAATATTATGAGGGGGTAATATATATTAAAAAATTTCATACATTTTACATTTATGTTTAAATAGTTACCTTATATGTAAAATTATTACCATTTAAGAGTGAAAAATATGTTAACGTTGTTAATGTAAAAATAGGTTAATTAAGGGGTTAAACAAAAATGTAATGTATAAAACACCACATAAACCATTATAATTTTTTTGTTGGTAATATTATAACCATATACTACAAAAGGGTTTAATACCTAGACATTTTGATATTTTTTTTATTAATTACTTTATTATAATGTAATCTTTTATGAAATTCCAAAAGTTCCCCTCACATCAATTATAAAAGGGTAACTCCTCTCTCACTTATTTACACCCCATAAAGCCATATATATAAAAGAAAACCTAAAAAATACCTTATAAAATTTCTTATTCACATTATAGAGGTTTTTTTCATCCCAAAAGTTCAACCATTGGACCCTTAAGAGGAGATTTGGATGAGTTCTTTCAAAGGAGAGGTAACCGCCTTAACCGATCACTTTATTTTTTACAAGTTCTTTAGTTCATCTAAATATATTAGATTTATCATAAAATAATAAATTAATTTTTCTAAATATACTGAAATTTTATTATTATTATGAAATCACCATTATCCACTCTCTTTCCCATCAAATGGGAAGTGAAGGAATCACTCATGCGTACATACGACTTAATGTCTCCCCATATCCATAGAATTCATTTTCATTAAACATATTTAATGAAAGTTTTTATGATGGTATTGATGTTTATATATTATTTCTATGACATAATTATACACTTTTAATTATAAAATTACATATAAATTCTTACCTTCCAATCCTTTGGAATATAATGACATCTCTAGAGCATACTTTTAGACTGCCACCTCCATGAGGTAATGTAATTTGTTTTCCATTTATGTTTAACTTGGATACTTAAAAATATACATTTAATTAATATATTTAATATATATAATATAATAACGATTCTTTAACATTTAATTATTATTTACCTTTCTTTTATTCCAACCATAGAAAAATGGAAACAACGTTCATGTATTCGTACGACCTACCATCTCCAGGAATGGTGTTGTTCATTTTTATATGTCTAAATTTTATGGATTATTATAATATATATATATAATTAATATATATTGTATTTACATAATTATGTAGACTATGTAACCATGATCAATGTACATATACCAAAAACCACTGGACTAAAATATACATGAAAAACAGAGCAATTATTATATCAAACAATGATTTTAACAAAGAATTGTTAATAAATAGGTGATAAATGATTATAAATAATTCATATATGTTATTTTATATATTATCATGAATATGGAATAGATTTATAATAAATATATATTTATTATATAGTAGTTTTGAACATGTACCAAGGAAGTCAAACCTAAGGTAAGGGTTTTTCATCTCACTTTTACTTCTACAGGGCATATGTAATGTTCGATAATTATTTATATTATGTGGTGTATATAATAATCCTTTGGTATGTTATATAATTAATATATATATATACTTATTTTATTCAAATTTTCATTTGATGTTATTTATTTTATGGGGGTTATGATTCCAATGTTTCCAAAGTAGTATGGGTTTATTTCACAATCTCAACATTTCTTGAGATTGCTTATGTTTAAGACACTACCGGGGGAATATTTTTCTTCCATATACATTATTTCATTAAAATGTTTTAATTAATATTTATATTAATCTATAATGTTTTATTAAATAAATTCTTACCCATGTTTTAATTCTTAAAAAATGGCTTGAAAGGAATCTTATTGTCCTTTTCTGAATGAAGTAATATTTAACCTTTTTACAGTAGTATATAAGGAATGTATTTTAAAATTATATAGAACAAAAAAATTTATTTCCATCATGAATGATATTTTATATGTAGATTAATTTACAATTTTATAGGGTTATTTTTTTAAAAAAATGTATCCTTTATATTTTTGAAGTTTTTAAATAAGTTATTATAATGTGAATAGGGCATTTTCCTCAATAATGTTCCAATGGTATTTTTAATGTATTTTAATCTATTTAAAAATAATTTATCCAATTTTATGATTTAATGAAGTTATTATCTTCTGATACCATCCCCCATATTTTTATGCATAGTTCATGATTAGTTTGACTGGGGAAATTATTGATATTTTATATTCTAGTTCTTCTAATATGGGATGTTATTGATTTTAAGGCATGTTGATTTAGTTATTCTAATTTTTATATATGAGAAATTTAATGGAAATATTAACTGATATGTGGGGACTCTAATTACATATCCCTTATATGCATCATTAGGTCTTATGAGTAAAACTAGATTAGGTATTCATATGAGGCCATACCCATTTATGTATATTTTCTTAGAACAAGGCCTTGAGGGAAGACATGTCTTTGAATGAGGACTTTATGGTATGTTTTAGATGTCTAGTAATATGAATTCCATTATTATAAAATAAGTTATTGATGAGCATGTGATTAATTTATTAGTTTTTAAATACATAGATAAGTTTTGAGATCATTTGATTATTTATATGGAATTATTTGATTATCATTTATTTGATTCCATATTATTCATGCCTTTTTAGAATAGAATATATTCATATCCTTACCAAGCATATAATATCACCACTTGATTATGTTTTTTCCCTAGGATACAAGTATTTGAATTATGATTGATATGAAGGGTTATGCTAGATGAAATCATGATTGATATGTAGGGTTATTTGTATGAAATAATTAAGTCCTTAAACAAAATACAATGTCATATTTTATATTTTCATATATAATTTGAAATTTAAGTATGTATTGGGTTTTCTTGGACAACTAAACTATTCAGTGCTTTAGGATAAGACTGATTATACCAAGTTTCAATTTAATAAAGTAACCACTATATCTAGGATACTAGAGTTGGGGTCTTTACAGTATTTATGAAATTTTTTTAGTATAAACCTTAGGAACATGATTTAAGAAATCATAGATTTGGGAATATAAATCTGTGATTGAAATTGAGAAAATGATTTTTAGTTCAGTTATACATAAATTTTCAATTATTTTTATGTGATTCACTAGTCATGATGTTATAAATTAAGATTCATAATGATATAATCTAGTTTATTCCATTATTTAGAAACAGTGCCTAATAGTAGGAATATAAACCAAATAAATGTACAAAAACCTTGTAGGGATTAACCACCTGAGAAAGATAATGAATCTAGAGATGGAGATGTATCTAGGGATGAAAAAATTATAACAATATTAGGGAATATAACTATAGTTATGACCAATAATCTTTATTGTATAGATCAACCTATTGATACACAATGTAGTGTAACAATGTTAGACCACTTTATGTGACAACAACCTCCACCATTCAATTGGGAAACAAATATATTTTTATCTTATAAATAGATAATTCTATAGAGATGTTATTTATTTATATGGGAAGTAATTAAATAGAGAATATTTCAATGGTATTTTATCACCTCTTTGGGGATGAGGATCAGTAGTGTTCATTGATTCAAAATACTAGGGATGATGAAGAAATAGAAAGCATGGAGGGAAGTATTTTAAGGTAATATTATTTGAAAAACATTTTCATTGCAAGAAATAAGAAGATATGTAGAGACACTTATTGAGTTTAAGACAAAAAGAAGATGAAAATGTTGCTAAGTATGAAGATAACTTTACGTGGTTATCCAAACATGATAAGGACAACATAAATAATTTAAAGAGAAATATTGACCATTTATTTTATGGGTTTAAGCCAATAATTCAAAGGGAAATAATCTCATAAAAATTATTATCATATGAAAATATATTATAATGTTCTATCAGGATAGAGAAATAATTCTCTATTTATTATATACTAAATGGAAACAAATAGAATAAATTTATGGCAGAGAAAAAATTGTATGTATAAGAAGGGAAAGAATTATTTTCCCACTTGTAATAAGATTAGAAAGAAACACCCAAGTTCTTTATTGAATAGAATGAGAGTTTTCTTCATATGTGGAGATAAATCAAACTTGGATCATGATTAAAAGTTCAATAAAGATGCTAAATTTTTTAAATAGTTTATATTTAATGATATGGGGAACTATGAAAAAAAATCCTCTAAACTTCAGGGAAATATAGCTTAGAATAAGAAAAGCGACCAAGGTCAAACTTATGTTATCAATCAATCTGAAGTGGAATGATAAACGTAGATGCATACTTTGATAAAAGAATTATGTTGTATAAATATTTTATAAATGATATATTGGTTATAAATATCATGAAACCAATATGTATTGTACTAAAATAGATTTTATTATGGATTTGAAATCATATGATGAATAGTACTGATAACCAAGAAAAGTGAGTAGTCGTAAGGTAACATTTTTTGACGATTTAATGAATGAAGGAATTATAACACTTAATGTTTTCAAATTTTGAGTTAATGATGTTTTTTTGGGATAAAGAGAATATTTATATTGAAAAAGTTAATGGGGGTGGTATTGGTTACCTTGAAAATGGTAAGTGATATGATGAAAAAGTAATTTTTGATGAATTTTACAGATTTTTTGTATTTTTGGGATATATGGAATAAGTATAAAGTTAATAGTGATTTAGGTTATTAGTATATTTGATAAAGGTATTCACATGTTTAGAATGTGAAATTATGAACTACATTATGTTGTTTAGGGATAAATTATTGATTAAATTTTTGGGTTTTGAATATGGTCAGTATTATTTTGGAGGAGTATTAAGGTTAAATACTTATAGAAATAATTAAGTATAACTTTGGAATTTTATTGTTTGAGGTTAAATTATGATTTATCATATGTGATAAACTATGATAACCATTTTGGTTTTGGTAAATTATTATTAGTAGACTAAAAGACTTATGGATCTTATGATTAATTAAAAGCACTTCAAGAATGAATTAAAATCATCTAAAATTTCAATTTCTTGGTGTAATAGATGATGTGGAAATTGAATGAAATGTAACCAAAGGATGGTACTATGATTATGAAATGAAAAGAAAAAAATTAATTTTATTTTCTTGAGTGATTTATCTGGATAGAAAAATAATACATTGAATTTAGCCAAAGGTATTTTAAATAAAAACATTTTCCATTTTCTTTTATTATAGATAAATCAATGGTCTTTTAACCAATAATTAATTCACAGTTTTGATGGGTAAATTTCTCACTAATATGTTCTATATCACTATATATTAATCCATGAGAAATATATTTTTCTTGAATTTCAATATTTTCACTTCCCACGGATTTTCCCCCATTTGGAAACCTATGTTTGTGATGACCATCAAATTTTCATCTCCCTCTTTTTAAGTGGAAGGGTTATTAACCCTTTTTTCGATGTGGTTTTTCCAAAAAGGTACTTTCAAATATCAAAACCTTTATTACCAAAAAAATTTCAATTTGTGAAGGTGAATTTTTTTTAATGGGGGATAATTTAAAACTCTGATATTTTAAAAGAACACTGTGTTTGATAGCGTATACAACATGAAACACCAAGAATAAACATACCCTAAAATATTTTTATTTAAATATTAAAATCATAACCTATCTTTTAATTTGACTGATATGAAAAGTATTAATTGAATTATGAAATATATATAAAGTAAATAATAAAATAAAAATCATTGATTAATTATTATGAAATAAGTACACAATTTTTAGTACACATATTTTATGCTTAAGTAATAAATTTTCTTCAAAAAATATTTTTATTGTTTTTTGTGATAAAGTATTATAATTAATTTTTAGATATCATAAAATTTTTTATTTCTTAAAAATAATATGTTTTCTTAAATAAGAATATAAAAATTATCTTAAGGTATGTTTTTTCTATCTTTCTAAAAATATTTATTTTCTAGTGAATGGTGAAAATACTGATTTTTATTAAAAATTATAATTTTGTTTCAAGAATTTACAAAGTTACATTTTATTTTAATATTTTTTAATAGTAAAATTAGTTTTAATATTTTATTAATATCCAATTATCTTCATTTGAATCAATTTTATGGTTGAATTTGGTATAAAAACTAGTTCATATATGAAAAAGAATTTTTCAGAAAAACAATTGTTATTTAAAAGCAGTTTCATCGCATTTTTCATACTTATTTTTAATTTTTTTTTTGAAAATTATAGTTATTTAATTATATAAAATGTATTAAATATTTTAAATCATTATTTTCATGTTTTTAAAATAGTTAATGTGTATTATTTTCAGTATGAATAGTAACTGTGGAAAGATTTATCAACACGATAAAGGGTAAAATGGGTTAATCTAGGTTAAAACTAAGTAATATAGTCATAATATTACATATTAATTATTATTGGATAAATTAAATTTAAAACTTATTATCTTATACTCTAAATTTTTGTTTTTAATGGACACTTTTCAATAAAAATGACCCATATAATATTTGAATCAGAGAAAGTTACAAAATGCCACTCTCTGAGTTTTTAATATCTATTACGGTCCACATAGGAAAAAAACTAAGAAATGAATGGATATAAATATGATTTTTGTGAATAATTAAATTATACTATTTATGATAGTTTATTTATAATTTTTAGTTATTATATAATTACCCTAAATTCTTGTGAAACACTTACAAAATAATTATTCAATTAATAGAAAAATAAAATAAATGATGTTCAAAATATTAAAAGTGATATAATTTGAGTGAAAATTAACATTAATTTCATATATTAATATGAATTATTATCCACATATAAATATATTATATTTTAAAAACACATTTTTATGATTTATTTGAAGTTAAATTAAATAAATATTTTCAAAATTGACATTAAAGATAATTTATCGAAAAATATATTATTAAATTATTTAAAAATAATTAAAATCATAAAATAGGATGAGGTGGTAAAATATGGTATAAATTCTCATCCATTTTCCATTTATTATTCAATAGTTACCTTATATGTCAAATTATTAACCTTTAAAAGTTAAAAAATACGTTACCACAGTTAATGGGAAAATAGGTTAATTAAGGATTTAAACCAAACGATAAGGCCTAAACACCATATTAATATATTAAAATTATATACATTGATGATAATTAAAATATATAATAACATAGGTTATAATAACTGGGCATTTGGATGCATTTTTCCAAATAATGACATTCTTATAGTTTAATATTTTATAAAACTCCAAAAGTGACCCTCATTTGAATTATAAACGGGATCCTGATCCCTCAATTATTTACACCACATTGTGACTTATATATCGAAAAAAACCTACTAAATTCCCTTAAAACTTACTTATAAAAATTATATAGGTTTTTTTCTTCCCAAAGGTCTAAAAATAGGACTCTTAAGAGGAGATTTAATGATGTTCTTTTAATTGAGAGGTAATTGCCCTAACCAATTAGTTTCATGTTACTACTTCTTTGACTCATCTAAATATATGGAATTTTTATTAAAAAAATAACTTAATTATAATAAATAAACTTAAATTTAATTATGATTATTAAATCACCATTGTCCACTCTCTTTGCATCAAATGAGAAGTGAAGGTATTGCTTGTGCGCACATACGACTTAACATCTCCCTGTAGTGATACAATTAATTTTTCAATACCATATTTAATGGATGGTTATTATGATGTTATTATTGGTTATATTTGATAATTATGATATAATTATACCCATATATCTATAATATAACATCTAAATTCTAAAATTTCAATCCTTTGGAATAAAATAATGTCGCTCATGCGTACGAGTGGACTACCACCTCTATGAAGTGATGTAATTTTTTTTCATTTCTGTTTTACTTACATGGAAATAAGGATGGATTAAATTATTATATATAATATATAAGATATAATTATGATTTTTTAAAAGTTAATTATTATTTATCTTTATTTCTTTCCATCTGTCTAAAAATGGAAACATTGATCTTGCGTGCGTACGACCTAACGTCTCCATGGACGGTGTTATTGATTTTTCTATATCAATATTTTATGGATTTATATAACACATATATAATGAATATATATTATATTTATATAATTTAGGATATTATGTAACCATTATCAAGTCAAAAAGACTAAAACCAGATAACTAAAATAGACATGAAAACTGAATCGGTTATAACCCAAATAATAATTTTAACAAAGAATTGTTAATAAACAAATGATAAAATATTATAATTCATATATCTTATTATATATATGATTATGGTCTTGGAATATATTTACAATAAATATATACTTATTATATCATAAGTGATTGTTAGACTTAGTGTCCTAGAACCAACTATTTGTACATTGATGACATGTATATTTAATGTATTTAAATATTAAACATCATATTACATATTGTTCATTATTCTGAATGAATATGATGTAACAGTTTCCTAGAGTATTTGTTGCATTGATAAGGTCATGGCAGTTCCCCGCTATGATTAGAGTCTTGAAATGATATAAAAATATTCTTAAATATAGTTCTGTGGTTGGATGACATACTATGATGGGACACAAATCACATAGACCGTCAGGTGTGAGTACTCGTAAGAAAATGAAAATTCCTATCATCATATTTTCACTTGGTAATCTCTAAGATAGGATATTATGAGAACAAACCAGATAGTATGAATTACACATGTTTTAGTGTCAATGAATATTCATATCATTAAGCGTGTGTAACGATCCTTAGTCTTTAATATTATCATTAATACATGTCATGACTCACACACATTGATTTACTGACAAAAACTATCATGATGGAAGTTTGTGGGATGTATGGTATATTGGGTACGTCACGAGTGCAATTTTATTAATGGATAAGTCGAGGAAGGATTTTTCCCTTCCATTTCTGGAAGTTGATATCTCTGCGCTTTGATTAAAATAGAACCATTGTGCAAAATTCCATGGCCACGGTGTAACGATGAGTTTATTTCAGGTAGTCAGAGAATGACTTATAAATCAGAATGGTTGATGAAACTATCATGAAAATTTCTTGATGAGATATTGAGACATAGGTATTATATTACACAATGAGCGTTTTCATGAAAATGTCATTGTTTCCACTTTGAGTTCTTTCTCTTGTGTACCTTGACTCATTGCTAGAAAACACTCTTAGAATTTAGGTAAGCTTACCTAATTCCATTGAGAAATAATCCTATAGGGTCACACACTATTTTTTTGGGGTCTTGGTTAAATTATATTTGAATTTAATTAATGGAATAAATATTATTCTCATGATAGTGGAATAATTTTATTTATGTCAAAATGATTGCCAAAATTAAATAAATATTTATTCACTGGATTGTGGGTAAAATATATATTTTTATTTTATAAACATTTAATAAATATTTATTTAATTGTTTTTAAATAGAATATTTATTTAATAGAATAAATTATTTATTTATTCATTCAAATGTTCAATAAATGGAAGTGAAGTTCGAGCGGACCAAGACTGTTTTGGTTGTAAAATAATCATTTGCAAGATGGTAAATAATTATTTAACTAGTTGGAAAAAATTAAAATAATAATAATAATTCTGCAATTATTTGGTGATATGGAATTTTATTTATAATTATATTTTACGCAAGTTGGAACACCATAAATAGAGACGTGATATTATTATTAAAATCAGGATTTTTCTCTAAGGTTATGAATGTATTTAATTGATGTTATGTAATTAAATATTGTAATCGAATCCCCATTTCAATAAATAGACACATACATCTATTATTCCACATACCAAACTACATGCTTGGTGAATTGATAATTGTTGAGCTAAACAATTTCTCTTTTGATTCCTCTTCCCGCCCCTCTCAAGAATGAGATACATTCTTCAAGGATGAAGAACATGTGATCAAGAATGATCAACACAAGACACTCGCTTCACTGTGATATCACCTAGAGAACGAGTGGTGTTGATCGGAGGCCATCAGAGCACATGTGGATTACCTCTAGAGGGATTCTAGTTTGTATCCTCACAAGTGAAACGAGATAATCCGGAAGGGTCATTTCGGACGATCAATATCATCGACGAAAAAAATTACAAATATCCCGGAATAATTTGCATTATAAATTTTTTTAAAATAATTATAAACATGATGTGCCATATCCTCTCTAAAAGTTTCTGGCCTCTTCCTTCTTTATCTAAATATTTTATTATATTCTGTGGAGACTGGCATTCATATTCATAATGATCCTGGAATAATCATTGATCATGGTAAAAATTAAAGATGGGCGTCGAACCAACGACGCTTCCACTATTCCCAGAACCATAAAGTGGTATTAGAGGGGTTACATCAAAGTTTTTAATTTTTAAAATATTTATCTGATGATTTACACATTTAATAATTTAGTTTTTTAAATTCATGTTAATCGTTCAAAAAATCTGAATCCTGATATTTGTTTCTCCACCTTCGTTTCTCGTTCACCTTACAGAAACTATCATTTCTTCTACTTTTGATTAAAACAAAATAGTGGATCTCATCCAAAGGTTACAAAGGTTCATGGACATAGAACACCAGAACAAATGATATGTATTTGGGTGTAGAAGTTGTTTAGTCAAGGTTCAATGCACTGGGTCTGGTCTACCAAACAAGCTATGTCATTGGAGTTTTTCTATGTCTTAATGACTCTGTGTGTTGATCAGGAATAAGTGGCATGTGTTTTCAGTATTATACACCATGTGTACTATAGAACACAGTGTATATTACCTTCTGGTTAGGGTTAAACTATGTACCCCATACATGGCTTGCCTGACTAGATGTTGTGTAACGAGGAACTACACGGCGTGTGGCCCAGTGGACACCCTGTGTACTCAGAAGATTTTCAAAGTACACTCACATGTTGTTTTCATAGGCATGTATATTGAATGGATGGAGAACAATAGTAAAGACCATGTACTCATCCAAATTATATAGATTTATTAAAATTTATTATTATATTATATAAACCCTTGATATGTATACCATGGTGCATGTGTAAAGCTGAGGCACACCACATGATAGGTGTTTTATATATATGTCTTTAATTTAACATCTCCGTAATTTTCATTTCTATTCATTAGGTAGTTATGAATAGGAATTCACCAGGTTTCGTCAAAGGTACAAGTTATGTACAAGGATAATTTCAAATGAATTTATTTGTTTAAAATTATGATGGATGTAAATCTCAATGAAATTAAAAATTGGTTTAAGACAAAAGGATTGATTAATTAAAGAGGATAATTAATTGATTCGAGCATGATTTATCTTAAACAAGAAATATTAAATAATTTAATGTTAGTTTTATTTACATGTAAATATCATTGCATTTATGGATGACCATGATATTGACCAGGACCTTTGTATGTGGATGGTTTCATTTAATTTATTTATTTAAATTAAATTTGTTGGCTTGCATGCCTTCTCCTAATTAATATGTAGGGCCTTCATGCCCAAGATTTATTTTATATAAAACCCCTTTTTACCCCTCACCTTTGTGTGAGTTAAAAAAGGCATATGTAATGGGTTGAACACCAAAGCTAGTGGAGGTGGTTCAAGATGTAGCCAAGATAAAACCAATCTTAGGAGATACAGAGGTGGGCAGGTGGAAAGCTGTAAACACAAACCCAAAAGGTTCAAGGTGTTTCTCCCCTAGGATAGGGTTATTTTAACAACCACTAGATAAAATAACTATTATAAAATCTCATGATCATTCCCTTTAATTTATTTTTTTTCTGTCAGTTGCATGGTTTATCATTATGGATGTGTTGTCATGATCACATAATTAATGAATTAAACAAGAATGGAAGATGAAACTAAAATAAAATAGGATTGTGAGTAAATATTATCAAGATATGGTTAATCACTTAATTAAGTTAAACTTAATATTAACAATAATATGATAATGATAAAAATCAATTCACGCATAAGAGATAAAAATCCCTCAAATAAAATATTATGTGAGACCAATCTTTTCGTTACTTGATTAAGGGAAAAACTCAATAAAACTATGTGTTTGAAAAACCCTTGTTGGGACACTTACTTTTATACATGAATCCCATATGAAAGGTTTTGGGTTTAATTAACCATATTACATCAAGAGGAGTATCCATTTCTAGACATGGTTTAATATTAGAGGCAAGAGTTAAGGAAATCCAAAGTCAGAATTTCAGGATTGGGGAGTCCTTTGAATAGATTAAGGAGCTACAAGACCACAGTTGGAAAAGACATGCCTACCTAAATTCATTCAACTATCTTGAAGAAACCTTATTGGGGTTATATTAAGGGTAATATGAATCTTTTCCACTAGAATATAATGGAAACTGGATGTTTTGAGTTCAATGGTGAGGTTCATTGGGACATGATAAAATAATGAGAGACTTAATAAAATTAGTTTTTTTATTCCTCATAAAATGTGATCAAGAAATTACTAATGATAGGCTCTTTTAATTATAGAATAAAAATGAAAATCTAATCAACCACACTATCCCTATGATCAATTATGGAAAAATAAAAATCCTCACTGGCAGTAACTTCTAGGAATGGTTTGGACACCTTTGGGTCATCCTATTCCAAGAACACAAGTCTTATATATTGGAGTCATCATTACTTGATCTGTCTACCAAATAGGTGAGTGATGAGTATTTATTATTCTATGAGAAATTTATGAATGAACTGGTCTACATTCAATGTTTTATGCTATCATCAAAGTCTAGTGATCTCATGGAGTGTCACAAAAACATGGATACTTATAGGTTGCTCGACCACCTCCGTGGTCTTTACCAAGAGAGAGAAATACAAGAAAGGTTTGAGATATCCAAGGAACTATTTCAAAGTAATATTGGATAGGGTGCCCCATACAAGCCTCATGCAGTCAAGATCATTGTCTACATTGAGTTCCTAGAGGTTCTAGGGTTTAAAATCCTAGAAGAACTGGGCATAGATCTCATTATCGCATCACTCCCTTAGAGATTCTCCAGCTTTGTTGTTAATTTTAACATGATCAACATTGAGAAGTCTCTATTTGATATTCTTATCCTAATTCTCCAAGTGAAAAAAGATAAGATGTGATACAGACCTTCTATCCTTATGGTGAATAATAGGAAGGGGAAGGTAAAGAGATTTAATCCCAAATATTCTTCACGCCCTTCTAAGAAAAATAAGATCAAAGGGGAGGCAAGGAAACATGAGGCTATTTGTTTTTCAAGTGGAAAGAAGGGCCACTTGAAGAAAAATGACACCCATCCTAAGAAGCAAGGGGAAATTTCAGGTGTGTTTGTTATCAAATGAAATATATATATTTCTAAAAATTGGTAATTGGATACATATTTTTGTTCTCACATATGTATCCAAACATAGGAAATAAGTAGATTTAGAAATATTGACCTAGAGGAGGTACATTTACGAGCAGCCAACAGAGCCAGAATTTCTACTATAGCTGTTGGGGACTACCACCTCACATTGCCAACTTGGATGATCTTAGTGTTATAGGGTTGTTATTTGGTTCTGTCTATTACTCAAAACATTATTTATGTATCCAGATTAGATACATGTGGATTTTTTTTCATGTTTGGAAATGAATGTTGCTTCTTTTACAAAGTTAGAATTTTTTGGTAGGGCACATTTATACATTGGAATTTACGTGTTGGATTACAAAAACCAAGTAATGGAAATCAATAACAAAGATACTTCACATGACTCATACCACACCCAAATTTTGCATAACCAACTTGGTCATGTAAATGAGAAATGAATGAAAATGTTAGATCAAGATGGATATTTATATTATTTATAACTAAAAACCCTTGGCATATGTCATGCATGTTTACAAGGAAAAATTACCAAATCCCCATTTAGTGGTAAAGTTGAAAGGGATAAAGTGCTTCTAGAATTGGTTAAAACCGATGCGTGTGCACCATTTTGAGTTGAATAAAGGGGAGGGTACTCATACTATATAACTTTTACTGATGATTTTAGCAGATATGGACATATCTACTTAATGAGGTATAAGTCAGATTCTTTTGATAAGTTCAAAGAATACAAGACTCAAGTTGAAAACTAGCTTGGTAAGAACATTAAGAAACTCCACTCAGAGTGAGGCGGTGTATATCTTAATCAAGACTTCATTGATTACTTATGGGAGTTTGAGATCCTATGCCAACTCACTCCAGCTTACACACCCCAGTGTAATGGTGTGAGGTAAAGGAGGAACCACACCTTTTTTTACATGGCAAGATCAATGATGAGTCATACGTGTCTTACATTATTCTTTTTGGGATATGCGTTACAAACAACATCACACACACTAAACCAAGTACCAACTAAATAGATAAATAGTATTTCATATGAGTTTTTTAGTGACAATAAATACATTTTATTTAATTTACATGTATGGGGAAGTGATGCATTTGTTAAGGACTATTCAGGTAACAAAATTTCACCCCGAGGTACAAAGTATACCTTTATAGGACACCCCAAGGAAACAAGGGGATATTACCTATAAAACCCATAAAAAAAGTTTTTAGTGGAAAGACACACCATATTAATTGAGAAGGGAATATATCCTAATAATATAGTGGGACCAAGATAGAATTCAATGAAGTCGCGGATCAAGGTATACAAGAGTTGGTATTGGAACAGATTTCACAAAGCCCCATGTAAGAAAGAACTGTTCTAGAGACACAAGAACTACATAGGAGTACAAGAGAGGTTAGAGAACCAGAACGGGATGGATTTCTATTTAATAAGGAAGGTGACTCATTATTAGTTGATAATAATGATCCTATAACCTACAAGGAATCATTAAGTGGAACAGCTGTTGCAATGTGGCAAGAAGCCAGGAATTCTGAAATAGATTCCATGTACCAGAATGAATTTTAGATTTTGGTAGATCTTGTAGTTTATGTAAAGCCTATTGGTTTCAAATGGGTATTCACGAAGAAAATGGACATGGAAGGACAAGTCAGTACCTATAAGGTATGACCAATTGTAAATGGTTTCAAGCACCATCAAGGCATTGACTACAAAAATACATTTTCACCAGTTGAAATGCTGAAATCCATTATAATTCTATTATCCATTGCTGCTTACCATGGTTATGAGATTTGAAAAATTGATGTCAAAATATCCTTCCATAATGGGAATCTTTAGGAAGATGTATACATGACACAACCTGAATGGTTTATGACTCCAAAGGATTCTAATAAGGTATGAAAGTTAAATAAATCCATTTATGGATTAAAAGAAATCATCCAGGCCATGAAAAATTCATTTTGATGAAGCCATAATGGAATTTTGTTTTATCAAGAATGAATGTGGGCCTTGTGTACACAAAGAGTTTCATGGGAGTGTAGTAATTTTCCTATTAGTATTTGTTGATGACATAATACTTATTGGAAATGAGATACCAGTCTTACAATCTGTTAAGGTATGGTTGAATCAATGCTTATCTATGAAGGAATTGGGAGACACAACATATATTCTTGGGATCAAGATCCATCGTGATAGACCCAAGAGATTGTTTTTCCTAAGTCAAAGTACATACATTGATAAGATACTAAAGAGTTTCAGTATAGAACAATCCAAGAATGGATTGTTTCCAGCATCACATGACATTCATCTTTCCAAGAAAATGTGTCTTCAGACACATGAGGAAATAAGGATAATGGAAAGGACTCCATACACATTAGTGATTGTGTTAGTCATGTATGTCGTGATATGTACAAGGCTGTATGTCACCTATGCATTGGGTGTAGTAGGTAGATATCAAGTTGACCCAGGTTAATACCATTGGATGACATTCAAGACTATCCTAAAGTATATGAGGTGTACTAAGGATATGTTCCTAATTTATAGAGGAGTTGGGTAACTATTCATTAGAGGATATGCATATTCAAGTTTCCAGACTAATCAGGATGACATGAAGTCACAAATAGAATACATATTCACTTTGAATGGAGGTTCTGTAACAAACCAAATTTTCATTAATGGAAATCCCTCTTGATCTAATTTAATGTATCATTATGTAAATTTTTTTGAACTTATTTGGTTTTATTATTTTTATTTTTAAAATACCGTTAAGAAATGTGACCGTTGCTAATATAGCCATTAAACAGTGATCACATGATTAGTATAAATATAGGGCTTTAACAAATCCGATTTACTCAGAAAAAAATCAATGACCTCATCCAGTAGACTTCCCCTATACAAGGACCATTTGTCAGAGCTCATAAAGGAGGTGGCATCATTTGTCTTTGGTCCTGACCAAGCCCAAGAAAAGCTTGAACACATTAATCTTGAACGGAACCAACTACGGGATAAATGGAAGTTAATAAAGATTACCACCCAAGAGATGTTATCCAAGCCACCCCAAGAGTCTGTCACCATCGCACACCTTATCCTTTAGTGATATGCAGGTGTTATAATGGGTTCTATAACAAGACCCTAGCACGATGACTATGTACATTATTTTTTTATAAAGAATGTGCATTCATTTTATTATTGTTACTTTGTAAATAGTTTTTAAAGCACAAATAGTATTTTTTGTTAATAATAAACTATGAAATCTATTTTGAAA
The DNA here is from genome assembly GCA_963277665.1 of Viscum album. Taxonomy (NCBI): domain Eukaryota; kingdom Viridiplantae; phylum Streptophyta; class Magnoliopsida; order Santalales; family Viscaceae; genus Viscum; species Viscum album. The sequence goes on along the minus strand of OY728122.1, from coordinate 807,753,825 downwards.
AATTAATGAATTTTTTAATTAAATAATATTTTTAAAAAATATTATTATAAGTAAATTAATTTTTATTAAATACAAATGAATGAAATTGTAATTTTTATTATTGTTTGAAAGCCGTTTTTGTCAAAACTCATGAATTTTTGATAAATGTCGGTTTTTATTTTAAAATTAAAAATTCACATATTTAGAAAATTATTTAGATAAAATGAATACTATTTTTGGAATCCGGAAATTGAAATTATCCAATGGTGAATGTTTCACAATTTTCCGAGACAGTCGAATCTTTGTGTAAAAATTAAATATCGTTTAAATATATAACGTGTTTTGTGACATCATAATGACCAAATAGTGATGTAATAAATTAATATAAGTGATATGTTCGGGAAATATATGTTTTACCATTAAAATAATGTGATTTTAGGTTTTTTTGATTTATTTTACAAAGATTTAGTGGACCCTCCAAGACTTATAAAACATTTTGTCTTTTTAAATTGTTTTCCTTGAGAGTCTGACTCACCTCCACATAAGCATCCTCAATATTTTAAGATGTTTGGAAATTGGACTTATAAAATATTGTTTTCCAATCTCCTTTGGCTAAAACCATGGGATGATTTTTTGGTATTGATTAGTTTAATCTGTGGTGACCCAAACCTAAATATTAAAGAATTCCCTCTCCTTTTCTATATAAACCCACCCAAGCTCTCACTTCCTATTCACTCAAAGCCTTTAAAGTTTGACCAAACCTTGAAATATTCTCTCTATAATACTCCCACGGTTCCCCAAGCTCCCAAGAAGCCTCTATCAAGCCTCTCCCAAGCCTTTGGGATCACACTTCCATGTAAGGGATTTCCTCTTTTCTCATTTTTATCTCAATTTCATTATATTGTTATTTCATTTTGTTTTCAATTATAAATGTTGGGGTATGATTTATAACATACCCCATACCACCCTATATATGTTTTAATGATGATATACCCCTTTATCTTTCATTAAATTCCCCTCATGTACACCTGTTACCATGCCGAAATTCTGTAAGGAATCTCTCTCTCCTCATTTACATTCAAGCAATTATTTTGTATTGTGAATATAATTTCCATTACATATTTTGGGACATGTACATATATGACCACCTCACTTTACATTTCATATACATATGAAGATACACCCATTTATCTCTCATCAACCAATTTTATTAATTCTTATGTCATGCCGTTACGCTGCCGAAATTGGACCGCAATTTTCCAAGCCAATGTCATTGTATAGTGAATACCATAACCATTTCCCTATCAAGGATATTCAACTTTATACACATTTACTTATTGATTATATTTTTCATGTATTAATTACACATTTCCTTTATCGTGGAATAAATGATGAGGTTTAATGAATCTATGTTATATGATCCATGTGGCACATTTATGCATGAAATGAAATGTTTAAGAAGGGTGAGCCCTGATAGGGCTCCAATGCATTGGGTAAATATTAGTATCATGATATGTAAAGTGAAATGAGGGTTTAATAATGTTAATTCAAGTTCAATGAGGGTTTAATCATTCTCCATACGCAATGAGCCTTGGCTCATGCTAAAATCACATTAAATGTTTTTCCCACATTTCCATATTAAGATTATCATGCTTTATCATGCCTTTATGTTAATGTTTCTCTTGTCATCCATTGATATGAATATTGTATAAAATGTACTATATTCCTCCTGTTATTCCATTTTTATTCCCTTACTGGTATTTATAGATCACCCTTTTTTCATTCTTGTCCTCAGGTTATCCTATGAAATTTTAAGTACGAGGTAATGTAGTGGTCTTGTAAAGGAAGGTTTAAATAAATATGTTGTATTTCATGTTATATGTTGTTATGTAAAGATCCTAAGCCCCAAATACAATATAAACCTCGATCTTATATGTTGTATCAAGTGAAATATATGTAATAAATCATGTTTAAGTGTGTAATAAAGAGAAGGGTTGTCATAGTTGGTATTAGAGGATTGGTTTAGTTGTTTTTGGGATTAGGATTAGAAAACCCTAGTGAATACTTAGAGAAAAGAATGAGTATAATAAAAACATCCCTAAGTATTGGTGAGTGTTGATTAAGTGGTTTATTGAGAAAATACATCCCTGTTTGGATACGATCAGGTAGGGGTGGCTCTGACACAGATGTATCCTATGGGTAAAACCCGAAAACACTGCTTTGAGTTAGACTCTAACAGGAACTGGTGCACAAAAATGGGCCTTGCTTCACTCTTGGTTATAACAATCCCAAGGGATATGCATTGGTAAATTCACAAGCTTAGTATGAACCATTATTAAGGAAAAAATATTCCCTAAGAATATATGTTGGAATGTAGATCATGGGTAACATAGATTGAATCCTATAGATTCATAAGTTAAGGAAATAAAAGTAATGTATATTTCAACTGTTTTGTCTTTGGATTACTCTTTATGTGTTACCCATAAATTTACTTTTATTCCAGCCAATGACCGGTAATAGGAGGGCTCGGGCTAACAACCGATGTGAAGATCAATGTGATGATTGTTCTAATGAGATGCCTAATCCGATGGGAGCGGGAATTGTGTACATTGTCACACTTCTATCTTAGTTAACTCAATATTTAAATAGAAACATGGGTCAAGAGAAACGTTCAACCCCCCTAATAATGAAAAAGTCTCTATCGAGAGCTTCATGAGACAAAGGCCACATAGTTTTAATGGATCATCTGATCCCTCAATCACTGAACAATGGATCAACTCCTTTGAAAAGTTATTCTTCATCCTTCAATGTTTTGAACAAGAGAAGGTTATCTTGGATTATTATTTTATGGAGGGTGAAGCTTATCAATGGTGGACATTGATAAAAAATATAAAGACTAAGGAAGAGATCGAGGCATTGGAATGAAAGGATTTCTAGAATATGTTTTTTGATAAATATTTTCCTCGTACTCTCTAACTTAAGATGGAAAGATACTTCCTTTCCTTAAAGAAAAAAGATGACGAATCTATCAGATCATATGACGCAAAATTCTGAAGGCTTGCATGATACGCTTTTGGCTTTGTCTTTACCCCTGAATGTAAGGTTGACTGCTTCTTTGGTGGGCTGAAACCTAGCCTATAGAAAGTGCTGACGATCCATGACTTCGACAACTATGAGGATATTTCCCGATGTTCCCTCTATGTCGAAATGGAGATCGGAGAATCTCGGGGGTATCATGGGGAAAATAATATTAAGGTGGACTTCAATGTTGGTGGTCTGATGGATAAATCCAATGGCGCTAAGAAGATCCAGCACCCCACTTGCCAATGGTGTAGAAAGAAGAACCCCAGAAATTTCCTGAAGGGGATGAGGAAATGCTTTAGGTGTGGAAGATAAGGGAACCTAGCTGTTAACTATCGGTAAGAAAACCCGTGGCTATGACAGAGGAGAGGAACACTTCGTTTGACCCACAATGTATTTTTTATTGATTCAACTGCAAATAATTGGGGCATATTGCAAATCAGTGCCCTAAGCCAAGGGTTTTCAGAGGCAACCCACAACCTCCAAGGCAGCAAGGGTGAGATATTTCCATCACTACTGCCGAAGTGAACCTTGAAAATGAAGTGGTGATAGGTACTCTAGTTATTCATTCAAGAATAGTGAACAAACTTTTTGATTCTGGTTCTACACATTATTTTATATCCCGAAAGTTTAGTAGAACAATCCCAACACCACCACAAATCATGGAATAAAAGATGTCAGTGAGTATGAAAAATGGGGAAATCATTGCATCCAATGAATATAAATCCTCCCCTATCATAATTTGTGGATTAAACTTCTCGAAGGACCTCTTCATACTCCCACTGGTGGAATTTTATGATATTCTCGACATGGATTTACTTTCCTTATATAGAGCCAACATAAATTTCCCTGAGAGGGAAATCACTCTCCATATAAAGAATTGACCCCTAATTCTATACATGTTCTAGGAGGAAGATGAATCTTATTTAGATCCATCATCTCAAGAATGGATATTACTTCCCTATGAGCATGTGTATCTATCTCAGATGATTGAGTCCAAGGAAGTAACCATCCTTAAAGGCATGACTATTGTGAGGGAATTCAATGAAGTGTTTCCCAAGGAATTTCCTGGTTTCCTCCTAGAAGAGGTGTTGAATTCTAAATTGATCTTATACCTGGGGAGTTTCCAATATCCAACACTATGTATAGAATGGATGTTGTGGAGCTTGAGGAGCTGAAGAAACAACTACAGGATAATATATATTAAGGGTTTATATGCCCAATTGCTTCACCATGGGGTGCACAAGTCCTCTTGATCCAGAAGAAGGATGGATCAATGCACCTTTTCATTGATTATTGCGAACTTAACAAAATCATGATAAAGAACAAGTATCCTCTCCTAATAATTGATGACTTATTCGATCATCTGCATGGAGCACAATAATTCTCCAAGGTGGATTTGCAATCGGGATATTATCAAGTAAGGGTAAAGAAGGAAGATATCCCCAAGACTACTTTTTGTAAAATATACGGGCACTATGAATTCATAGTAATGCATTTAGGACTCACTAATGCTCTAGAAATCTTCATGGACTTGATGAATAGAGTCTTTAGAGATTACCTCAATAGATTTTTAGTAGTCTTTATAGATGATATTCTAATATACTCTAAAACCAAGGAGGATCATAAGGAGAATCTAAGAACAATACTAGAGACCTTGTGGAAGGAGAATCTCTATACAAAGTATAACAAGTGTGAGTTTTGGTTGAAGGAGGTCTCATTATTAGGCCATATCATCACAATTAATGGGATATCTGTAGATCGCTCCAAGAAAGCTGCAATAGAGAGATGGCCGAGGCCAACATCGGTAACCGATATCCATATATTTTTGGGATTAGTAGGATATTATCAATGATTTGTGAGAAATTTCTCACGATTTTCCAAACCTATTACCAAGATTACTCGCAAGGGAGTAAAGTTTTCTTGTAGTGATAAATGTGAAGAAAGCTTCCCAGAGTTGAAAAGCAGTCTTACCACTATGGCCATGCTCAATTTATCCACAAGTAGAGAACTTTTTGTGGTATTTAGTGATGCTTATAAGTAGGGCCTGGGATGTGTGTTAATGAAAAATGACAAAGTCATTGACTATGATTTAAGGAAATTAAATGTTAATAAGCAGAATTATCCAACATTTGATCTGAATTTAGATGCTGTGATCTTTGATTTAAAAATTTGGTGACATTATCTCTTTGTGGATAAGTGTGAAATATATAAGGACCACAAAAACCTCAAGTATATATTCACATATAAGGAGTTGAACATGTGCCAATGAAGATGGTTAGATCTGATCAATGACTATGACTGCTCAATCCATTACCACCATGGGAAAGCGAACAAGGTGGGAAATGATCTAAGTATAAAGCACCCAGAAATTCTATCATTGATGAGAATTGAGAAGGATCCAATCTGCTTAGATTTGATGAAGATGGACATGGGAATCATAAATAAGGGAAAATCATCAATCATTTCACAAATGATTGATCAATCGTCTCTGTTGGAGAAAATAAAGGATGTCAAAGAAATGATGTGGAAATTATGAAAAGGGTGGAAGCTATTAGAAATGGGAAATACTCAAAGTTCATGGTTGAAAAGGATGGAATTGTGAGATTTGGGTCACGATTATGTGTACCATCTGATCTAGAGATAAAGAAGGAGCTTCTAGATGAATCCCATAGCTTAACCTTCTCTATTCACCTGGGGAGCACAAAGATGTATCAAGATCTCGAAGAAAACTTTTGGTGGGACAATATGAAAAGGGAGATTGCAGACTTTACATCAAAGTGCCTGGTGTGTCAGCAAGTGAAGGCAGAGAGGCAGAAGTCTAAGGGGATGATGCAAACATCACCCATACCATCATGGAAATGGGAGAACATCACCATGGACTTTTTCACTGGACTTCCGAAGACATCCAAAGGCAACAATTCAATTTAGGTTGTTGTAGATTGTCTTACAAAGTCTGCACACTTTATTGCTATTTAGGAGGATTTCTACCTGGATCAACTATCATAGATATATATCAGGGAAGTGGTAAGGCTGCATGGAGTACCACTATTTATTGTATCCGATCGAGATCCAAGTTTCACCTCTATGTTTTATAAGAGTCTTCAACATACTCTAGATACTGAACTAAACTTTAGTACGACCTATCATCCTCAAAATGATGGACAATCTCAGTGGACTATCCAAACACTTGAGGACATGTTAAGAGATTTCTAAATGGACTTCAAAGGAGGATGAGACCATCATCATCCACTAGTTGAATTCTCTTACAATAACAGTTTCCACTCAAGCATCCAAATGGCACCATTTGAATCCCTTTATGGGAAAAGGTGGAGAACCCTAGCATGTTGGGATGAAGTTAGTGAGCGTAAGAAGCTAGGACCATAAATTGTCAAAGAGATGGCAAAGAAGGTGAAAACCATTTAGTAGTATATCAAGGCATCCTAGAGTCAAAAAAAGTGTTATGAAGATAATTGTTGATGAGACCTTTAGTTTAAAGTCAGAGATATGGTATTTCTACATATATATCAGTGGAAGAAGGTCACAAGGTTTGAAAAAAAAGGGATGTTAAATCCCAGGTACATTGGCCCCTTTGAAAATATTGATCATGTTGGGGATATGGCCAATCAAATAGCACTTCAAACTACCATGGCCAAAGTACATGATGTCTTTCATGTATCCCTCTTAAGGAATTACATACCATACCCTTCACATGTACTCTCTTCAGAGGTGGTACAGTTGGAGGATGATATTTTTTATGAGGAGAAACTAGTGAAGATCTTATATCATAGAGAGAAAGTTCTACGAAATAAGACAATACCCCTCATCAAGGTGTTATGGTGAAACCACAAGTTTGAAGAAGATACGTGGGAATCAAAGGAAGTAATGAAGCTGAGTTACCCATATCTGTTTTAGTGTGGGAAAAGGGAATTTTGAGAGTGAAATTTCTTAAGGGGGGAAGATTGTAACGACCCAAACCTTCATTAATGGAAATATCTCTTGATATAATTAAATGTCTCATTATGTAAAATGTTTTGTGAACTTCTTTTGTTTTATGATTTGGATTTTTAAAATACCATTAATAAATGTGACTGTTTCTAATATAGCCTTTGAACAGTGATCACTTGATTAGTATAAATATAGGGCTTTAACAAATCTAATTTACTCAGAAAAAGGAAGCGATAACCTGATCCAGTAGAATTTCCCCATACTAAGCCCATTTTTCAGAGCTCTAAAAGGAGGTGGCGTCATTGGGATTCTCTCTTGACCAAGCCCAAGCCGAGCTTGAACACATTAAGCTTGAGCGGAACCGACTACACGAGAAACGTAAGTTAATAGAGATTACCACCCGAGCGATGTTATCCGAGCCACCCCAAGAGTCTGTCACCATCAGACACCATACCCTTCGGTATTATGTAGGTTTTATAAAGGGTTATTTAATAAGACCCTAGAACTATGACTATGAACATTATTTTTGTATAAATAATGTGCATTCATTTTATTATTGTTACGTTGTAAATAGTTTTTAAAGAAAAAATAGTATTTTCAGTTAATATTCAACTAAGAAATATATTTTGATGAATTAATGGATTTTTGAATTAAATAATATTTTAATAAAATATTATTATAATTAAATTAACTTTTATTAAATATTAATAAATGCAGTTGTAATTTTTATTATAGTTTGAATGCTGTTTTTGTCAAAACCCATGAATTTTGGATAAATGTCAGTTTCTGTTTTAAAAGTAAAAATTCACATATTTAGAAAATTATTTAAATAAAATGAATAGTATTTTTGAAATCCAGACATCGAAACCATCCAACGGTGAATTTTTCATAATTTTTGAAGACAATGGAATTTTTGGGTAAAAATTACATATCGTTTAAAAATATAATGTGTTTTATGACATCATAATGACCCAATAGTGATGTAATAAAATACTAGAAATGATTTATTTGGACAATATATGTTTTAATTTTAAAATAATGTGATTTTAGGTTTGTTTTATTTATTTTACAAAGCTTTAGTGGACCCTCCAAGACTTATAAAACATTTTGTCTTTTTAAATTGTTTTCCTTGAGAGTGTGACTCACCTCCACATAAGCATCCTCAATATTTTAAGAAGTTCAGACATTGGACTTATAAAATATTGTTTAACACCCCCTTTGGAAAAAATCAATGAATGGTTTGTGGTATTGATTAGTTTAATGTGTGGTTACCCAAACCTAAATATTAAATAATTTCCTCCCATTTCCTATATAAACACACCCAAGCTCCCACTTCCTCTTTACTCAAAGCATTTGGAGTTAGAACAACCCCAAATATCCTCACTCTGAAATCCTCCCAAGGTGCCCCAAGCTCTCAAGAAGCCTCTCTCAAGCCTCTCCCAAGCCTTTGTGATCAAACTTCCATGTGAGGGATTTCCTCTTTTCTAATTTTTGTCTCAATTTCATTATGTTGTTATGCCCTTTTGTTTTCAATTATAAATGTTGGGGTATGATTTACAACCTCCACCATACAGCCCTCTCTATGTTTTAATGATTAAACACCCTTTTATCTCTTATTAAATGCCCCTTATGTACACCCGTTACCATGCCAAAATTCTGTAAGGAATTTCTCTCTCCTCATTTACATTCAAGCAATTATTTTGTATTGTGAATATAAATTCCATTACTTATTTGGGTACATGTATCTCTGTGACCCCTTAATATCCATTTAATGTATATATGATGAGACCCCCACTTCTCTCTCAACAATTATTTTATTAATTCTTATGTCACGCCCTTACACTACCGAAATTGCGCTGCGATTTTCCAAGCCAATGTCATTGTATAGTGAATACCATGCCCATTTACCAATCAAGGATATTCACCTTTAATTACATTTACTTATTGATTATAGTGTTTCATTTATTGATACCAAATTTCCTTTATCATAGAATAAATGATGAGGTTTAATGAATTCATTTTATATGATCATTGTGGCACATTTATGCATGAAATGAAATGTTTAAGAAGGGTGTGCCCTGATAGCGCTCTAATGCATTGGGTAAAGATTAATATCATGATACGTCAAGTGCAATGATGGTTTACTCATGATAATTAAATTGAAACGAGGGTTTACTCTTTCTCTATGTGCAATGAGATTGGTATCATGCTAAAATCATGTTAAATGTTGTTTCCACTTTTCCATATTAATATTATCATGCTTTATCATGCCTTTATGTTAATGTTTCTCTTGGGATCCATTGATATGCCAATTTTCAAACATGTACTATTTTCCTAATGTTATTCCATGTTTATTACCTTATTGGGCTTTATAGCTCATCATTTTTTCATGCATGTCCTCAGGTTATCCTATGCAATGCTAAGTATGATGGAATGTAGTGGTCATGTAAAGGAACTTTTCAATAAAGATGTTGTATTTCATGTTCTAAGTTGTTATGTAAAGATAATACACCCCAAAGACACTAGACCTATAGATATTATATGTTGTATCAAGTGAAGTTTATGTAATAAGTCATGTTTAAGTATCTAATAAAGAGAAATGTTGTCGTAGGTGCAGTAAGTTGGAAGAGGTCAAAGAAGAGTGTGGTCATAGATTCTACAATAGATTCTGAGTATATTGTAGCTTTTGAGGCAGCTAAATAAGTAGTTTGGATGTGAAGATTCATCTAGGAGATGAATGTGATAGTAGTAGTAAAGATACCATCCCATTTTACTATGAAAATAATAAAGTGGTGGCTCTCACAAAAGAGCCAAGGCCACATTAGAGGACGAAGCACATTCTTCATAAGTATCATATATTGCGGGATTTTTCTCATATAGGTGAAGTTGAAGTGAGAATTATTTCTATGGAATAAAATGTGATATACCCCTTGATTAAAGCCTTTCCTCACTAGAAACATGATCATCATGCGAGGTTTATTGGACTAAAAGTCATTGGTAGTTGGCTCTAGTCCAAGTGGGAGTTTGTTAGAGTTGGTGTCCTAGAACCAACTATTTTTACTTTTATTACATGGGTATTTTATGTATTTAAATATTAAACATAATATTATATATTGTTCACTGTTTTGCATGATTATGATTAATAACGTCATAGTGTATTTTTTGCATTGATAAGGTCATGGCAGTTCCCTGCTATGATGAGAACCTAGAAATGCTAAAACGATATTCTTAAATATAGTTATGCGGTTGGATTACATACTATAATGGGAAACATAACAGAAATACCATCAAGTATGATTACTCATTATTAGATGTGACTTCCTATCATGAAGTTTTCACTTGGTAATCTTCAAGACAAGAGATTATGAGAAGAGACCCGCCAGTAGGAATTCCGCATGTTTTGGTGTCATTAGATATTCATATATGCGATCCTGAGTAATGATCCTTAGACTTTATGATTATTATTAATATATGTAAGAACTCACACACATTGATATACTGACAAAATCCATCACATAGACAATTGGCGATAAGTGGGGTATGTTGGGTGTATCACGAGTGGCATGTTATTAATGGATAAGTCAAGGAAGGATTTATCCCTTCCATTAATGGAAGTTAATATCACAGCACTTTGATTGAAATAGGACTATCACATAAAATTACATGGCCATGGTGTAATGAAGAGTTTATTTTAGGTAGTCAAAGAATGACGTATCAAACACAAAGGTTGATGACACTATCATGAAACCATATTTGTAAAGACCCACAAATTTCAAGGAAATTTTTTTTTCTTAATTTTCTTTTGAATTTTGCAAGAGCGCAGCTTCAGACGGCACCTGATTCCGAGGCCCGGTGTGCCCGGAATCAATTTTCGAAGTTTGGCTTGGGTACGTTCAGTGAACGGACGAGCGGGTTTTTCTATCTTTTGAACCGGTGCCCGGAATTGAATTCTGAGGGCACCGATGAAATCGCAGCGCCGGTATTTGCTTAGAAACTCCTCTTCCGGAGTTGCGTTTGCTCAACCGTGGTTTTTAAAATTTTGGGCTTTAAGTCGGAAATAAAATAAAGGTTGTGCGACAACTTTATTTTATTTCACTTAAGCCGCTTGGAAGTCACTTGGAAGCCACTTGAACTGAGTTAAAGAGGATAGGGTGCTATCCGGAAATACCCTACCCCTTGGTAGGATATTTGTGAGGTGGGGCCCGCACGAGCCCCGCCGTTTCTTTCGCTAAGTAACGCACCCGCGAAAACCCGTCAAAGTAACTGAAAAGTCAACCGGCGCGTTTTCTTTAATTTCTTAACAGACGATTTAATTGGGCGGTTTATTTCGTGAATTAAATGGGCTGTTTCATTCGTTGAATTAATTCAACGAATTTAATGGGTCGTTACTTACGCGTTTGCGTTCGTTGGCGATTTAATAAAATAGACCAACGTGTCTATTTTGGAGGATTACTCTTTGTTCTCTGGGCCTCCACCCTCCCCGCAAAGAACGCGAAGAACGCCAGAACCAAAATTCGACGACGCACACCGTGATCCGCGACGTCGACAAACTTTTCCGCGACCTTCTTCTTCTTCTTCGGCGCTTCTTCTTCCGCGGCAAACCTACGATCGGCGGTTAAAGGTGAGAATCGAATCTTCTAAATTCTCCCTTTTTATAATTCAATATCAACAGATTTAAATTAATTAAATCCGTTTGATCTTGATCCGGAGATCATCGGCGCGACTCCTTCCCGCGGTGCGACGAGCGTCTCTTCCGCGACGATCACCAAATCCGCGACGACCTCTCGTCCGACGACGACGACAAGGTAGGGATTTAATTCTTGATGATTCATTCCCGTGTTTTTATTTCTTTTTGAATAAAGAACCGGCATGAATATTTTCAATTAATTAAAATTGAATTTCCATTTAAAAGAAAAAGAAGTGAACAATTTTTATCTTGATTAAAAATTGTTGTAGCCCCTTTCTCCCGTTGTTTATGACTAACGCGGAGGGTGCGGGTCTAATGAACAAGACCCAACAACCCTCCGCCGATCCTTTTCGTGTGCGGTTTTGGCAAGCGACGACGAACCGTGCGGCAAGGGCGATCCGTTGATCCCGCAGTGAAGATCGGCCCCCGGGAGGAGCAACGACGCAGACAGGAGAGGAATCGGGCCACTGGAGCAACTCCGGCGGCCCGCGGAAGGCGGCGGCGCCCGGCGCACCGCCGGAGGATCCGCCGCGGCTCGGCCGCGGCGGCGGCGAACCGCTGGACCGCGTCCGCGGTCCGGCCACCCAACACGCTGCCCGCGCGGGCCGCGTTCCACCTAAGCCGCGGGTCAAACCCGCGGCGCCCCTTGGCCGCTCAGCCGAGGTCGAGCCGGCCGGTCCGGTCGGCCGGGTCGGGTCGACCCGGTTCGGCCGACCCCCAGGGGGGTTTCGGGCCGGGTTGCCCCGGGCCCAGAACCCCCGTTTTCGGGCCCTCTCCGGTCTTTTGCCCATATCTTAGGCCTAGGACCTCCGATTGACGAACCGTCAGCGGCTACGCGATCCTTGGATCGATACGGTCGTTTCGGTATATTACACTCAAGGTTTCGGAAGACTTTGGGTTCGGCCGGGTTGGTTCGTACACGAAACCAACCGGGCCCTCGGAGCGGAAACGCTCATAACTTGAGCTACGGACGTCCGATCGACGTACCGTCAGCTGTGGTAGTTTCCTCTAAGTGAGACGGAACTTTTGGCATACTACGCCCGAGGATCGGACACATGCGGAGTACGGTCGGGTTGGTTTTGCCCTAAAAACCAACCGGGCCCCTGGGACGAAAATGCCAATAACTCTCAGACCGGGCGTCCGATTGACGCGCCGTCTGTTGCGTTGAGATCCTGTTGTCGATACGGAACTTTTGGATACATCAACTTCGGACTACGTGTCAGTTGATGTATCAGCCTCTCGGCTCATGGAGCGGACCCTCCTAAACGAGCTCGCTATGTGCGGGAACCCTAGCGCTGGCTGTGACTTCGACGACAGAGCAGAGATCCTCCGTGGACTGCGACGACGATAGAGCCGAGATCGTTCGTGGACTGCGGCGGCGACTATGCAGAGATCCTCAGTGGACTACGTCGACTACTGCATTCAGCGATCCTACGTGGATCAGTGCTACAGGTCCTGTGTGGGTCCGATCCTGTGTGGGTCATCTCTTACGGTTCTGTGTGAGCCATTGCTACAGGTCCTGTGTGGGCCCGATCCTGTGTGGGTCATTGCCGAGGTTAGTACCTATCGATCCTTCATGGGTCCGACGACTTAGATGGATCAGTGATCATCTTTGACGTCATCTGAAAAAGTATACCTGGTTGAGCTGAATCTTATGTTACTCTCCTTTGTGGATTGTGTTGAACTATCCTATGTGGATTTACTATTTACTATTTACTCTCCCTAGTGGATTTGAGTCTTGCTTTCCTGTGTGGATCGAGTTGACCTTGAGCTCGAGAGCAGAGCTAGAAATGGGGACTTAGGTATATGTATGGGCATATACCTAAGTCGAGTCAGTTGTTTCTTCGTGGTTGCCCCTTTCTTTTGTGCTATATCCTTTGTGGATTTCGGGAGACCTTCGGGGGTCTCGGGGTCCTTACTGAGTAGTTTATACTCACCCCTGCACGGGCTATGCCCGCACCTTGTTGTGTTGGATGCAGACGACGGACAGAGCTAATCTCGGTTGGGGCGTGGAGCAGGACGGTACCTGGAGGCGGACTACTGGGCGGGACGTGCTCGGAGCGGACGTGGGACCCGAGGAGCCTGTAGGCTATCTGTACCCACCCTTCAGGTGGGATTGCCAGTGGACGACACGAGGCCGCCGTCTTTTCTTCAGTTGCTGTTCTTTTCCTTTTCAGTTGTACTTTCAGTTGGGCTTGTATTCCGGCCCCCTTTACTTTTCTGCACTCTGTAGTTACTTTCCGCTTGCTGACTCTGTGGTGGTTGTTACTTATAAAGGCAATGCCTTCCCTGTTTACCGGGATTTTACGCCTTGGTGCTAGTCGCCAGCCCCTGGCCTATGGAAGGCGGGCTTGGGGTAGTCACGGCACGGGCCCCGAGGTCGGGTCGTGACAATCTTAATGAGATATTTAGACATAAGGATTATATTACACAGTGAGCGTTCATATTTGGATTTCATTATTGTGACTTTAAGTTCTTTATCTTGGTTTCCTTGACCCATTGTTAGACAATACTCTTGGACTTTAGGCAAGCCTGCCTGATTCTGACAAGAAAGAATCCTATAGGGTAACACACTATGTGTTTCTGGTGGTCTTGGTAAAATTCTAATTGAAATTAATTAATGGAATAAATATTATTCTAATGAAAGAGGAATAATTTTATTCAAGTTAAAATGATTTCATAAATTAAATAAATATTTATTCACCAGATTGTGGGAAAAATATATTTATTTATTTTATTAAACATTTAATAAATAAATATTTACTAGTTTATAAATAAAATATCTATTAAAGAGAATAATTTATTTATTTATTTATTTACGTGTTCAATAAATGGAAGTGGAGTTCGAGCAAACCAAGACTGGTCTAGTAGTAAAATAATTATTTAACTAGTTGGCACAAATTAAAATAATAATAATAACACTAATATTATTTTGTTACATGGAATTTTATTCATAATTACGTTTTACGCAAGTTGGAGCACCATAAATAATGACACAATATTATTATTAAAATCATAGGTTCTCTCTAATGTTATGAATGAATTTAATTTTTGTTATGCAATTACATATTGTAACAAAATCGCCATGTCGATAAGTACACACATACATCTATTATTCATCGTACTGATCTACAGTCCTAGTGAATTGAGAATTTTTTAGATAGAAAATTTCTCTCTCGAATCCTCTTCTTTTCCCTCTCAAGAAGGAGAGACTTTCTTCAAGGCCAAAGAACAAGTGATCAAGAATGGCCGACATAAGACATTTTATTTTCCATGCTAGCACCCAGAGAATGAGTTGTGTTGATTGGAGACCATCAGAGGACGTGTGGATCACCACTAGAGGGATTCTAGTTTGTATCCTCGCATGCATAATGAGATATTCCAAAAGGGTCATCCAGGACTATAAACATCCTCAATGAAGAAAATAAAGAAGATCCAGGTATTTTTTTCTTTATGAAATTAATTAAATAAATTGTAAACATGATGTGTAAGATAATCTCTAAAGGTTTCAGGCCTCTTCATTCTTTATCTAAATATTTGATTCTATTCTACAGAGACTTGAATTCATCGTTGTATTGATACCAAAATAATCATTGATCTTGGTAAAAATTAAAGTTGTGTGCCAACCCCACTGTGCTTTTTCTATGCCCTGAACCTTCATTTCTAACATGTACAAAGGGAGTCCAACCTGTGGTAAGGTTTTATTGTATTACTTTTACTTCCATGAGACATATTCCATATTCACCAATTAATTCTATTATGCGGTGTATATAATTCCCATTTGATATATTATATCATGAATCCCTTTATATTGATTTTATTTAATGTTTAATTTAAATTTATTTCATTCACGTTTTTCATTATTCAAAGTTTACTATTTCAGTATGGGTTTATTTCACAATCACAACATTATTCATGATTTTTTTTGCTTAAGTCCCCATTGGGGGAAGATTGTTTTGGAATGTCCATATTTTCTTTAAATTTTTATAAAAATTAATCCTATTAATACACAATGTTTATTAATTAATTTTTTACCCATATTTGACTTTTTACAACATTGTTTGAAAGGAATCTTCTTGTCGTTTTCCAAATGATGTATTTTTAACGTTTTTACAATAATGTAAAATGAATGTTTTTTTAACTTATATGAAATAAATAAATTTTCCCATAATAATGAATAATATTTAATTTAAATATTAAATTTCAGTTTTTGAATTTTATTTTCACGGAATTGTTTCCATAATATATATAATGTTTTTAAAATAGTGATTTCAAAGTGAAAAGGGTATTTTCCTCATGAATTTTACAAATATATGGTTCAAGTATTTTCATCTATATTAACATAATTTGTTGTATATTATGATTTAATATGTTTATTCTCTTATCGCACCATCCAAAATATTTTTATAGGTAGTTTGTGATTAGTTTTTCTGGGGAGAGTATTGATATTTTGTATATGAGTTTTTCCAATATTGGATATTATTTATTTTTAAGGAATGTTTAATAAGTTTTGATTCTTATTTATATAGGGAATAAATTCTAATTATTAAGTGATGGATGTGGACATAAATTAAATAACCCCCAGATGTATATATTGGTCTCATGATACTAACATATCTTGGTTATTTGGATGAGACCTTAACCATTTATGTAAGATTTCTAGGAACAAGGCATTGACGTTATAGTTGTCTTTTCACGAGTCATCGATTTTTTTAAATTTTTTACACAACTAATTCCATAATTATAAAATAAGTTATTGATTCCCATGTGATTATTATATAAGTTATGAAAACCATGATTATGTTTTGAGTTCAAGTGATTATTTTTTTTGCAATTATTTTATTATCATTTATTCTCTTCCATATTATTCGTACTTTTTTTAGATTCTGATGTATGAATACCCTTTCTAAGAATCTAAGCTCGTACTTTTATTATGTTTCTTTTCAATAGAATATTAGGAAGTGTATTATTATTGATATTAATTTTTAAACTATAAGAAATAATTACATCCTCAAAGAAAATACTATATTATATTTTATATATTCAAATGTAATGTGAAATTCAAGTATGTGTCTGGT
Organism: Viscum album; assembly: GCA_963277665.1. NCBI lineage: Eukaryota > Viridiplantae > Streptophyta > Magnoliopsida > Santalales > Viscaceae > Viscum > Viscum album. The sequence goes on along the minus strand of OY728122.1, from coordinate 807,737,052 downwards.
TTTTCAAGACTAAGAAAATGGTTGGTCTTTTAGGATGTGATTTCCTGTATCTAATTACAATGTTATAAATTAACCATAAACTCTATGCTACTAGAGATGGAGTGTTTGTAGTCAGTATATAAGAAATTTTATTAGAAACTTTTGGAACTGTATTTAGGAAAACATAGATTAAGAAATACATCCCTATGATTGGATTTGGGAATATTATTTTGAGATTAGTTATATGTAATTTTTCATGTTATGTTAAGTGTTTAAATAGCCTTGAAATCATATATTATGATTCATAATGATAAAATCTAGTTTATTTCATCGTTTAGAAATGGCACTAAGAGGAAGGAATGGAAACCATATCGATGCATGTAATCTATGCAGGGATTTTCCTCTAAGGAAAGATAATAAATCTTGTTATAGAGCTGAAGATGGAAATGAACAAACTATAACTATATTGGGGAAGCTGAATTGAGTTATAACCAATAAACTTTCTCTTATGGATGATATTTTTAATCTACAACGTGGTGTAACAATATCAGACCACTTTATGAATCAACAAGATCCATCATTCAATGGGATGACAAATCCATTTATATTTGAGAAATGGAAAATTTTGGTAGAGAAGGTATTTCTTTTTTTTGGAAAGTAATTAAAGGGAGAATTTTGAAGTGTATATTTATAATCTCTTAGGGGGTAAGGATAAATAGTTGTCACTAATTGAAAACACTATATATGAATAAGAAATAGAAATTATATAGTGTAAGGATTTTAATGTACCCTTCCTTGAAAAATATTTTCATTGTGAGAAATGTGTGGATATAGAGAGAAAATTCCAATTTTTAAGACAAAAAAAGTTTAAAATGTTGAAAAGTATGAAGCTAAGTTTAAAAGATACCCAAGCATGATACAGACTAAATATTTAATCCAATGTGAAATATTGATCATTTCTTTGTGGGGATTAAGCCAATCCTTCAAAGTGAACTAGTCTCTCAAAAATTATCATCAAATGAGGATATAATATAATGTTCTATTAATATAGAGAAATAATTCTCCAAGACTTATCGAATTGAAGGAATGAATGTGAATAAAATAAGGCAATGAAAAAAATGTATATGGGGAAGTTGGGAAAGACTTATTTCCCCATATGTATAAATTTTTGAAAGAAACACCCTGTTACTTTTTAGAATGGAATGAGAGTCTACATAAAGTGTGGGGAGAGAGGCCACCAAGATTGTGATTTTAAGGGAAATAAAGAAGATTCCAATATTCAATGTGTCTATTTTAAGAATATTTGGCACTACCCAAAAAATATTCTAATCATTAAGGGAATATAGCTTGGAAAAAACTAATGGATCATAGTCAAGATTATTTTATTACTACAGTCAAAGTTGAATGATTAATGTAATTGTGTATTTGAATCCAATAATTATGTTTTATAAATATTTTATCAAATATACCTTAGTAATAAGAATCACTAAATGTTTAAGTCTTGTACTAATATAGTTTTTCCTTATGGATTTTAAAACATATGATGAATGATACTAATTACCAATAAAAGTGATTAGTGGTAAGGTGATATTTTAGGAAAATTAATGAGTAAGGGATAAATAAACCATAATGTGTTCCGATGTCAAGTTAATAATGTTTAGTTTAGATAAAGAGAAGACTGAAATTCAAAAAGATAATGGGGTGGTATTTTTTCCATGAAAATGGTTAGTAATTTTGATGATAATGTAATTTATGATAATGTTTACTACATTTTTTGTTTTATGGGATGTATATAATAAGGAAAACGTTAATGGTGATTTAGTTTATTAACATATATGTGATAAAGTTATTCACATGTTTGGAATGTGTCATTAGGTACAACTTTATGTTTTCTAGGGATAAAATTTTGATCGAAATTTTATTTTTCGAACGTGGTCAGTAATATTTTGAAGGATTATTAAGTTCAAGTACTTATGGTGTGTATTAAGTTGAAATTTGGGTATTATTGGTTGAGTTTAAGGTATGATTTATCATATTGGATAACCTATGATAACCATTTTTTATTTTTTAAATATTTATAAGCTTAATTAATGACATATGAATCTTATGATTCGTTTAAAGTGATTCAGGCATGAAAAAATTCATATTGAATACCCATTTCCTCGCATAATAGATGAAATAGAAATTGATCAAAGCACAAATAAATGATGATATTGTTCTTATGAAATGTAAATAAATCAATTAAGTTTATTTTATTGAGTTATTTATTTGTATGGTAAATGAATCCATTGACTTTAGAAAAATTTCTTGAAATAGAAATATTATCCATTTACTTTTTATACTGAAAAATTAATGGTATTTTAACCTATAAAATATTTATAGTTTTGTGATGGTTAAATTTATCATTAACATTTTCTATATCACTATATATTAAATCATGGGAATAATTTTTATCTTATCTTCCCATATTTTCACTTATTACTTATCTTCTCATATTTTGAAACCTACTTTTGTGATGACCGTTATATTTCACTTTCCCTATTTTTAAGAGGAGGTTTTATTAACCCTTTTTTACAATGTGAGTTTTCTAGAATGTTGTTTTCAAATATTAAAAACATGATTAAAAAAACAGATTCAAATTGTTATATGAAAATTTATTTAATGGGACATAATGTAAAACCTTGATATTTTAAAATAATACTATGATCGATAGTGTTAATGACACACTACACTAAGGCTAAATGAACCCCAATATATTTTTATTTATAAATGATCATTATAACCCAGAAATTAAATTGGAGGGTATGAATAGTATTAAATAAACTATGAAATAAATATGATAGGCCTAATAAATGAAAAATCATTTATTAATTGTGAGGAAATAATTAATAAATTTTTAGTAAAGTTATTTTATTCTTCAGCAATATGTTTTCTTCAAAAAATGATTTATATTTATTTTTTTGATTACGTATTATAATTAATTTATAGAAATTAAAAATTTATATTTTTAAAAAAATAATATCATGTTTAAAATTACCATATAAAAATTATATTGGGGGTTTATTTTTTGGTTTTTTATAAAATGATTTATTTTAGATTGAATAGTGAATATACAAATTTTTATTGAAAAATATATTTTTATTTCAAGCATTTAAAAAGTTAAATTTTATATTAAAATGTTCTAAAAGTGAATTTAATTTTATTATATTATTAATAATAAATTAGTATAATTAAAATCAATTTTATGATTGATTTTTTATAAAAATATTCTATACATAAAAAGGAATTTTTAAGTAAAATTATATTTCTCAAAAAACCCGTTTCATAAAATTTTTCATACTTGTCATAAAATTAATTTCATCCACTTTAGTTTTTGAATTGGTTAAAATTAATCCATATTTTAAATCATGAAGTTAAAATTTGTTAAGTAGGTCTGATTTATTTTTTGGTTAAGAGGAATAGTAACTGTGGTAAAATTTATCACTTTAGTAAAGAGTAAATTAGGGAAATCTAGATTGAATATAAGTGATAAGGTCATAATATTTCATAATAATTTTTATTATGTGAATTAAATTAAACCATTATCACCTTATGATCTAAATTGACATGCTTAACAGAGACATGTCCAAGGAAATGACCAATATATTATTAAAATCAACGAAAGTTACAAAATGTCACACTCTTAGTTTTAAATATTTATTACATATCCACACTGGGAAAAATTAATTTAATAATGAATATTAATATCAATTTATTCATAATTAAATTATATTTTTGATGATATTTTATTTCCAATTCATAGTTATTATATAATTACCATAAATTCTTGCACTATGCTAATATAACATTTATACAATTAATTAAAGAATAAAATAAATAATATTAAAAATATTATAAGTGTTATATTTTGATTGATTTATATCTTTAAATGAATTTTTTATATGAATATGGAATAATATGTCACGACCCGTCCTCGGGCCCTTGTCGTGACTACCCCAAGCCCGCCTTCCATAGGCCAGGGGCTGGCGACTAGCACCAAGGCGTAAATCCCAACAAAAAGGGAAGGCATTGCCTTTGAAAAGTAAACAAGCACCACAGAGCAAGCAAGCGGAAAAGTAAACACTAAGTAAAACTGTACAAGCTATGCTGAAAGTAAAAAGGGGCCGGAAATACAAGCCCAACTGTAAAGTACAACTGAAAGGAAAAACAGCAACTGAAAAGGGAAAACTGCAGCGTCGAGCCGTCCTCCGGAAGTCCCACCTGAAGGGTGGGTACAGATAGCCTCCACTGCTCCTCGGGTCCACCTAACCGCTCCGAGTACGTCCCGCCCAGTGGTCCACCTCCAGGTACTGTCCTGCTCCGCACGCCTCCTCCACGATCAGCGCTGTCCGTCGTCTGCAACCAACACCACGGAGTGCGGGCATAGCCCGTGCAGGGGTGAGTATAAGCTACTCAGTAGGGACCCCGAGACCCCCGAAGGTCTCCCGAAATCCACAAAGGATAAGATACAATTACGAAGTAACATCTGACATGACTTAGGTATATGCCCATACATATACCTAAGTCTTCAATTCCCGTTCGGCTCCAACGTCCGAGCCCAAGCACAACCCAGTCCACACAGGAAAGCAAAACGTATACCCACGCAGGATAGAGCAACACAATCCACAAAGGAGAGTAAACAGTAAATCCACACAGGATAGCTCAACACAATCCACAAAGGAGAGTAACACAAGATTCAGCTCACACAGGTATACTTCTTCGGATGACGATAAAGATGATCATTCAACCATCTAAGTCGTCGGACCCACGAAGGATCGATAGGTACTAACCTTGCAGTGACCCACACAGGATTGGGCCCACACAGGACCTGTAGAAGTTGGCTCACACAGAACCGCTGAGAGATGACCCACACAGGATCGGGCCCACACAGGACCAGGCCCACGCAGGACCTGTAGGTGCTGGCTCACACAGAACCGCTGAGCGCTGACCCACGCAGGATCGGACCCACACAGGATCGGGCCCACACAGGACCGGCAGCACTGATCCACGTAGGATCGCTGAGTGCAGTAGTCGTCGCAGTCCGTTGAGGATCTCTGCACAGTCGTCGCCGCAGTCCACTGAGGATCTCTGCACGGTCATCGTCGGAGTCCACGGAGGATCTCTGCACAGTCGTCGCCGCAGTCCACTGAGGATCTCTGCACGGTCGTCGCTGTCGAAGTAGCAGTCGCAGCCAGCACTAGGGTTCCCGCACACAGCAAGCTCGTTCGGGAAGGTCCGCTCCACGAGCCGAGAGGCTGATACATCAACTGACACGAAGTCCGAAGTAGATGTATCCAAAAGTTCCGTATCGTCAACAGGAACTCAACGTCGCAGACGGCGCGTCAATCGGACGCCCGGTCTGAGAGATATTGGCATTTTCGTCCCAGGGGCCCGGTTGGTTTTTAAGGAAAAACCAACCAGACCGCACTCCACCTGCGTCCAAACCTCGGGAGGAGTATGCCAAAAGACCCGTCTCACTTAGAGGAATTCAACAAAGCTGACGGCACGTCAATCGGACGTCCGTAGCTCAAGATATGAGCGTTTCTGCTCCGAGGGCCCGGTTGGTCTCATGTACGAACCAACCCGGCCGAACTCAAAGTATTCCGAAACCTTGAGTGCGATATACCAAAACTACCGTCTCGATCCAAGGATCGCGTTGCCGCTGACGGCGAGTCGTTTGGAGGCACGAAGCTCAAGATACGGGCGTTTGAACGAAAACGTCCGAAGATGGGGGGTACGGGCCCGGGCCGACCCGGCCTGACCCCCCCTGGGTCGGCCCGAACCGGGTCGACCCGACCCGGGTCCGACCTGGCGGGCTCGGCCCGGCTCGGCCAGGGCCGGTCCGGCTCGGCCGGCTCGGCCGGCTCGGCTTGGCCGAGCCGCGCGGGTGGAAGCCGCGGGCGCTGACCCGCGGCTTGAGGAAGGACCGCGGCCCGCGTGCGGGCCGCGCTTGCGAGCCGCGGACGCGCTGAGCCGCGTCCGCCCGGATGAACCGGACCCGCGCGCCGCGGGTCCATTTGGCCGCCACCACCGCGGCTTCAGCCGCGGCGGATTTCGTCCGGCGGCGCGCCGGGGCGCCGCCGACAACTTTTGCGGGCCACCGGCGTCGCTCCGGTGGCCCGTTTTCCTTCCCCTCTGCGCCGTTGCTCCTCCCGGGATCCGTTCTTTACTGCGGGATCGTCAACCGTCCGCTGCGGCACGTTACGTCGTCGACCGTCAAATCCACACAAAACGAAGAACGGCGGAGGGTCGTCGGGCCGTGTTCGTTCGGCCCGCACCCTCCGCGTTAGAGATAAACAACCGGGAGAAAAATGATCAACACATGATCCAACAATTTTAACTAAAATAAAATTGTTTATTGAAAACCGGCTTTTTAATTTTCAAGAACGTTCATGAGAAAATTAAAAAGGGGTAATTTTCCAAAATGAATCCCTACCTTGATGATCGTCGTGCGCAGGCGTTCTTCGCGGAAGAGACCGTCGCGGAAGAGATCGATCGTCGCGTCGTCGCGGGGAGGCGTCGCGTCGTCGCGGATTCCGGCGTTGAGTCGGCGAGCTCAACGAATCAAGAACAACAGATTTAAATTATTAATATTTAAATCTGTGTTTCGTTTAAAACCAAAGAAAAGAACTTGAGAGGAAATCCGAAAGCACTCACCTCGAATGGTCGGTGATCGGAGATCGGAGATCGGAGATCGGAAGAGCGTCTCGGGCGAAGGCGTCGTCGATTTATGGGTTCGGCGTTCTTCACGTTCTTTGCGTCCTTCGCGTTCTTCGCGTTCTTCGCGAGGGAGAAGAAGTTGCGAGGGTTCTCCCAAATCTTCTCAAGCGCAAATAACCAGAGGTTAAGCGTTGGTCTTATTTTATTATTACGCCAACGAATTTGAAAAACTGGTTAAGAAACGATCCATCAATTCGTTGAATTAATTCAACGAAAGAAACGACCCATTTAATTCACGAAGGAAACATCCCATTTAATTCACGAAATAAACCGCCCAAATAAATGGTCTGTTAAGAATTTAGAAAACGCGTCGGTTGACTTTCATTAAGACGGGTTTTCACGGGTGCGTTTCTTAGTGGAAAGAAACGGCGGGGCTCGTGCGGGCCCCACCTCACAAATATCCTACCAAGGGGGTAGGATATTTCTGGATAGCATCCTATCCAGTTCAAATTAGTTCAAGCCTCCTTTAAGTGCCATCAAGTGGCTTCCAAGTGGCTTAAGTGAAATAAAATAAAGCTGTCGCAAAATTATTTTATTTCTTAACTTTAAGCCCGAAAATTAAAAACCACACCCGAGCAAACGCAACTCCAGAAGAGGCGTTTCTAAGCGAATACCGGCGCTGCGATTTCATCGGTGCCCTCAGAATTCGATTCCGGGCACCGGTTCAAATGTTAGAAAAACCCGCTCGTCCGTTCACTGAACGTACCCGAGCCAAACTTCAGAAAATGATTCCGGGCACACCGGGCCTCGGAATCAGGCGCCGTCAGAAACTGAGTTCTTGTAAAATTCCAAAGAAAATTAAGAAAAGAAATTTCCTTGAAATTTATGGGTCTTTACATTACTCCCACCTCAGGACTTTACGTCCCCGTAAAGATACATCAAAAACTCGGGAAACAAATGTGGGTACTGAGCACGCATCTGAGCCTCCCGCTCCCAAGTGCTCTCCTGGAGGTTCCCGTGCTGCCATCTGATGCGCACAAGAGGAATCGATCTCCCACGTAGGACCCGCTCCTGTCGATCCTCTATCTCCACTGGGACCTCCGTAAAAGTCGCTCCATCATCCACGTCTAGCTCCCCATAGTCAATGATGTGCGTCGGGTCGTGCACGTATCTCCTCAGCTGGGATACGTGGAAGACATCGTGCACCCGGTGCAACTGAGGTGGCAGAGCCAGGCGATAAGCCACCTCGCCAATCCTGCTGAGGACCTGGAAAGGCCCGATGAAGCGTGGAGACAACTTGCCGCCTTGGCCAAATCTCCTCAAACCACGTCGAGGTGAGACCCGCAAGAAGACGTGGTCACCATCCTCGAACTCTAGTGGCCTCCGCCTCCTATCAGCATATGACTTCTGCCGGCTCTGTGCTATCCTCATTCGCTCCTGGATGAGCTGGACCTTCTCTGTCGTGGCTCGGACCATCTCTGGTCCCACAAGTGCTGACTCTCCAGGGTCTGTCCAGCACAAAGGAGATCTGCAAGGCCTGCCGTACAACGCCTCGTAGGGTGCCATCCCGATGGTGGAGTGGTAGCTGTTGTTGTACGCGAACTCCACCAAGGGTAGGTGGTCCTCCCAGCTGCGACCAAAGTCGAGGACACATGCACGGAGCATGTCCTCGAGAGTCTGAATGGTCCTCTCCGTCTGACCATCCGTATGAGGGTGAAAGGCGGTGCTCAGACGTAGTCGCGTCCCGAACGCCTCCTGCAACCCCTTCCAAAGCCGGGAAGTAAAACGAGCGTCCTGATCGGAGACGATGGTCGATGGCACACCGTGAAGTCGTACAATCTCCTGAACATAGAGACGCCCCAAGCTCTCCACTATGCCCTGCTCTCGGATGGGTAAGAAGTGTGCCGACTTGGTGAGTCGGTCAACAATCACCCATATGGAATCGTGACCTCTGGAAGTGCGTGGAAGTCCAGTCACAAAGTCCATAGATATCCCGTCCCACTTCCACTCCGGGACCTCCAAGGGCTGTACCAAGCCTGCTGGTACCTGATGCTCTTCCTTCACCTGCTGGCAGGTGAGGCACCGTGAAACGAACTCTGCCACAGCCTTCTTCATGCCCGGCCACCAGTGCTGTCGCCCGAGATCCTGGTACATCTTCGCCACTCCAGGATGTACCGCCAACGGAGAAGTGTGAAACTCTCTCAGCACCTCCTCTCGTAAGGCGACTGGTACCAAGGTACGTCCTCTGAAAAGGACATCGTGCTCTACTCCAAGGGAGAAACCATCAGGTGCCTGTCCCGAGGATATCTGTGCACGCCGCGTCTCACAGTCAACATCCCCATGCTGTGCCTCTCTGACCCGCTGAAGAAGTGGAGGAGAGACTGTGAGAGACTGAAGGAAGGCTGCACCGTCTCTATCCACGAAGGATATCTGCAAAGAGGCTAGCTGCTCTGTCGCCTCCCCAAGAAGCTGGATGCCCGTCCTCCTGCTGAGGGCATCAGCCACCACGTTCCCCTTCCCAGGAGTATAGACTATTTCAAAGTCATAGTCCTGGAGGAACTTGAGCCATCGCCGCTGTCTCAGGTTCAGGTCCTTCTAAGAGAAGATGTACCTGAGACTCTGGTGGTCAGAAAAGACTGTGAAGCACTCGCCCATCAGATAGTGTCTCCATGTCTTCAGGGCAAAGACTACTGCTGCCAACTCCAAGTCATGGGTAGCGTAGTTCTGCTCATGAGGCCTCAACTGACGTGATCCGTAGGCAATCACGGCCCACTCCTGCATCAGGACACACCCGAGTCCGGTCCCTGATGCATCGCAGTAGACTACGTAACCAACTCCCTCCTCAGGCAACCTCAAGATAGGTGCGCTGGTCAACCTCTGCCTCAGCTCCTGGAAGCTCTGCTGACATCTGTCTGACCACACGAAGGGTTTCCCCTTCTTCGTCAATGCTGAGAGTGGGGCCGCAACTCTGGAGAAGTCCGGCACAAATCTCCGATAGTATCCGGCTAGGCCCAAGAAACTCCGCACCTCTGTCACGCTCTTGGGTGGCTCCCAAGCTAGCACTGCCTCGATCTTCGCGGGATCCACTGCAAATCCTGCCTCAGAAATGACGTGCCCCAAGAAGTGGACCTCACGTAACCAGAACTGACACTTCGAGAGCTTGCCATAAAGCTGGTGCTCTCGGAGTGTGTCTAGTACAACACGCAGGTGGTAGGCGTGCTCCTCCTCCGTCGTCGAGTACACCAAAATGTCATCGATGAAGACCACGAAAAATCGATCGAGGTATGGCTGGAAGATCCTGTTCATGAGGCTCATGAACACTGCTGGAGCATTGGTCACGCCGAAAGGCATAACCAAGAACTCGAAGTGGCCATACCGACACCTGAAGGCCGTCTTCTGCACATCCTCGTCTCGAACTCTAAGCTGATGATAGCCTGACCTGAGGTCTATCTTCGAGAACCACCGTGCTCCCTTGAGCTGGTCGAAGAGATCATCAATCCTGGGTAGCGGATACTTGTTCCTCACTGTCACCTAATTCAGGCGACGATAATCGACACACAGTCGCAAGCTCCCGTCCGCCTTCTTGGCGAACTAAATCGGGGAAGCCCAGGGCGAAACACTGGGTCGGATGAACCCCTTGCCCTGCAAGTCCTCCAACTGTACTCGCAGCTCTCGAAGCTCATCGGGGGCCATCGGATATGCTGGAGTGGATATCGGGGCTGTCCCGGGGTACAGGTCAATATAAAAGTCTACCTCTCTGCGAGGAGGTAGTCCTGGAACGTCGTCGGGAAAGACGTCCGCGTACTGATCCACCACTGCAGGGAAACTGGGACTCCGCACGTCAACTGCTCCCAGGATGAGGCTAGCCAACTGATGAGTGATGGGCTGACCTCTCCTCTGCGTGAGTCCATCCTGTGCTGCTAAGGCTCCCTTCTCACCGGTGAAGGTGAACCTGCTCCCGTCGGTGCGCACACATCGCACCTTGCGCCTAAAGCAGTCAATCTGAGCATGGACCGTAGATAACCAATCCATGCCCAAAATGACGTCGTAAGGCCTCGACGCTGCTACAAGAAGATCCCAGCCGAAGCTCTCGCCTCCTAGAGTAAGCTCACACTGCCGGCACCAGTGCGTAATCGTCGAGTCTGCTCCCGTAGGAGTCTCTAGCCGCAAGGATCGAGCCAACGGCTCTGTCGGAATCTCCGAGCTCCGAACAAGGGCAGTTGCTATGAAAGAGTGACTCGCTCCTGTGTCTATCAGAACTGCAGCAAGGGTGGAATAGACACAGATCGTACCTTGAATCATCTCTGGCGCGCCGTGGTCGTAGGCCTCCGCTGCCTGGAGCTGAGCCTGTCTCTGCCCTCCAGCTCCCTGTGGTCGGGGCGGGCCTCCTGGTGGTGGTGGTGGCACAGCCTCAAAGCGTCGCCCACCACCTGCTGCTCGGTCAGCTCCTCTGCCTCGTCCGCCTCCTCCCTGCGGACCGCCACGGTCGACCCTCTGCCTCTGCCTGGGTGGCCCCTCCACCGTCTGCTGCCCCTCGGTACGACGGGTCGGGCAGTCACGAGCCATGTGGCCCTGCCCGCCGCACTCGTAGCACTGTCTGCCTCTCGGAAGGCTGGCTCCGGGCCGGGTGCCCTGCACTACTGAGCCAGCGTCCCGAGGTCGCCTGCCGGAAGGTCTGGTCCGCCTGGAACCCTGAGTCATCCGCCGGCTACCAGCTGCCGAAGACTCCGCTATCTGCCGCCCTGCGGTGGGTCTCGCTGTAGACTCAGCCAGGAAGCTCTCGATCAGGAGGGCTCGCTTCAGTACCCCTGCCTGGGTCGGGATGCTGAGGGAGATTAGCGATGCCCTGATCTCGTGTCTCAAACCTTGCTCGAAGGTCCGGGCCCGGAAGAAGGGGTCCCGTACCATGTCTTTCGAGTACCGAGAAAGGTCGGTGAACCTCGCCGCGTACTGAGCGACCGTCAAGCTGCCCTGCCGCAGCTGAAGAAGCTCCTGGATGCGCACCGCTCGGAGGGTGGCCGGGACGAACTCTGAGCGGAAGAGGCTCTCGAAGTCCGTCCAGATGAGGGAGGCCTCATCGTGTACCTGGAGCATCAGGCTCCACCAGCGTCCGGCTGCTGCGTGCAGTAAGCTCGCCGCGAGGATCACCATGAGGTCTGCTGGCGTCCTCACTAGCCTAAAAACTCGGACGACCGCCTCCAGCCAATCCTCGGATGCCTGGGGGTCCGACTCCCCACGGAACCAGGGTGGTCGCTGGCACTGGAACTCGTGCAGAGCTCCGAGGCGTCGTGCGTCGTCAGCTGCCAGTGCTGGAAGCATCGGGGGCTCGGCGGGTAAAGGTACCGCCGGTGCCTCTGCTGTCAACGGGCCCTGTACCGAGGCCTCGTCGTTCGGCGGGCTGTCGTCGCGCCCTACTCTAGGAACCCTAGCTGGCTGCTGTCGTCGTGCCATCCTGAAAAGGAAACAAGTATGCCACGGTCAGAACAGTATACCTGGTGAGCTGACACAAGTAATCACAAAGAAAACTTGAAACACACATGCAAACAATGTTTTCGTACATTAAGTAAGGAATAAGAAGTCAGGGTCCTGGTGTATGGATACGTCGGCCGCCGCACCAACACTGGACTCCCTGGACTGATAACCACACTCAATACACTAAACACTTTTGCTTCACATAGAAGAAAGATCAGAGTCTGCGGTAGAACCGACCCGCTCTGATACCAATTTGTCACGACCCGTCCTCGGGCCCGTGTCGTGACTACCCCAAGCCCGCCTTCCATAGGCCAGGGGCTGGCGACTAGCACCAAGGCGTAAATCCCAACAAAAAGGGAAGGCATTGCCTTTGAAAAGTAAACAAGCACCACAGAGCAAGCAAGCGGAAAAGTAAACACTAAGTAAAACTGTACAAGCTGTGCTGAAAGTAAAAAGGGGCCGGAAATACAAGCCCAACTGTAAAGTACAACTGAAAGGAAAAACAGCAACTGAAAAGGGAAAACTGCAGCGTCGAGCCGTCCTCCGGAAGTCCCACCTGAAGGGTGGGTACAGATAGCCTCCACTGCTCCTCGGGTCCACCTAACCGCTCCGAGTACGTCCCGCCCAGTGGTCCACCTCCAGGTACTGTCCTGCTCCGCATGCCTCCTCCACGATCAGCGCTGTCTGTCGTCTGCAACCAAAACCACGGAGTGCGGGCATAGCCCGTGCAGGGGTGAGTATAAGCTACTCAGTAGGGACCCCGAGACCCCCGAAGGTCTCCCGAAATCCACAAAGGATAAGATAAAATTACAAAGTAACATCTGACACGGCTTAGGTATTTGCCCATACATATACCTAAGTCTTCAATTCCTGTTCGGCTCCAACGTCCGAGCCCAAGCACAACCCAGTCCACACAGGAAAGTAAAACGTATACCCACGCAGGATAGAGCAACACAATCCACAAAGGAGAGTAAACAGTAAATCCACACAGGATAGCTCAACACAATCCACAAAGGAGAGTAATACAAGATTCAACTCACACAGGAATACTTTTTCGGATGACGATAAAGATGATCATTGAACCATCTAAGTCGTCGGACCCACAAAGGATCGATAGGTACTAACCTTGCAGTGACCCACACAGGATCGGGCCCACGCAGGACCTGTAGAAGTTGGCTCACACAGAACCGCTGAGAGATGACCCACACAGGATCGGGCCCACATAGGACCGGGCCCACGCAGGACCTGTAGGCGCTGGCTCACACAGAACCGCTGAGCGCTGACCCACGCAGGATCGGACCCACACAGGATCGGGCCCACACAGGACCGGCAACACTGATCCATGTAGGATCGCTGAGTGCAGTAGTCGTCGCAGTCCGCTGAGGATCTCTGCACAGTCTTCGCCGCAGTCCACTGAGGATCTCTGCACGGTCGTCGTCGGAGTCCACGGAGGATCTCTGCACAGTCGTCGCCGCAGTCCACTGAGGATCTCTGCATGGTCGTCGCTGTCGAAGTAGCAGTCGCAGCCAGCACTAGGGTTCCCGCACACAGCAAGCTCGTTCGGGAAGGTCCGCTCCACGAGCCGAGAGGCTGATACATCAACTGACACGAAGTCCGAAGTTGATGTATCCAAAAGTTCCGTATCGTCAACAGGAACTCAACGTCGCAGACGGCGCGTCAATCGGACGCCCGGTCTGAGAGATATTGGCATTTTCGTCCCAGGGGCCCAGTTGGTTTTTAAGGCAAAACCAACCCGACCGCACTCCACCTGCGTCCAAACCTTGGGCGGAGTATTCCAAAAGATCCGTCTCACTTAGAGGAATTCAACAAAGCTGACGGCATGTCAATCGGACGTCCGTAGCTCAAGATATGAGCGTTTCCGTTCCGAGGGCCCGGTTGGTCTCGTGTACGAACCAACCCGGCCGAACTCAAAGTATTCCGAAACCTTGAGTGCGATATACCGAAACGACCATCTCGATCCAAGGATCGCGTTTCCGCTGACGGCGAGTCGTTTGGAGGAACGAAGCTCTAGATACGGGTGTTTGAACGAAAATGTCCGAAGATGGGGGGTACGGGCCCGGGCCGACCCGGCCCGACCCCCCCTGGGTCGGCCCGAACTGGGTCGACCCGACCCGGGTCCGACCCGGCTGGCCCGGCCCGGCTCGGCCGGCTCGGCCGGCTCGGCTTGGCCGAGCCGCGCGGGTGGAAGCCGCGGGCGCTGACCCGCGGCTTGAGGAAGGACCGCGGCCCGCGGACGCGCTGAGCCGCGTCCGCCCGGATGAACCGGACCCACGCGCCGCGGGTCCGTTTGGCCGCCGCCGCCGCGGCTTCAGCCGCGGCGGATTTCGTCCGGCGGCGCGCCGGGGCGCCGCCGTCTCCGGCCGCCGGCGCCGCCGCGCCGGTGACCCGCACCGCCGGCAACTTCCGCGGGCCGCCGGCTTCGCTCCGGTGGCCCGTTATCCTTCCCTTCTGCGCCGTTGCTCCTCCCGGGATCCGTTCTTTACTGCGGGATCGTCAACCGTCCGCTGCGGCACGTTCCGTCGTCGACCGTCAAATCCGCACAAAACGATGAACGACGGAGGGTCGTCGGGCCGTGTTCGTTCGGCCCGCACCCTCCGCGTTAGAGATAAAAAACCGGGAGAAAAACAATCAACACATGATCCAACAATTTTAATTAAAATAAAATTGTTCATTGAAAACCGGCTTTTTAATTTTCAAGAACGTTCATGAGAAAATTAAAAAGGGGTAATTTTCCAAAATGAATCCCTACCTTGATGATCGTCGTGCGCGGGCGTTCTTCGCGGAAGAGACCGTCGCGGAAGAGATCGATCGTCGCGTCGTCGCGGGGAGGCGTCGCGTCGTCGCGGATTCCGGCGTTGAGTCGGTGAGCTCAACGAATCAAGAACAACAGATTTAAATTATTAATATTTAAATCTGTGTTGTGTTTAAAACCAATGAAAAGAACTTGAGGGGAAATCCGAAGGCACTCACCTCGAATGGTCGGTGATCGGAGATCGGAGATCGGAGATCGGAAGAGCGTCTCGGGCGAAGGCGTCGTCGATTTCCGGGTTCGGCGTTCTTCGCGTTCTTCGCGTTCTTCACGAGGGAGAAGAAGTTGCGAGGGTTCTCCCAAATCTTCTCAAGCGCAAATAACCAGAGGTTAAGCATTGGTCTTATTTTATTATTACGCCAACGAATTTGAAAAACTGGTTAAGAAACGATCCATCAATTCGTTGAATTAATTCAACGAAAGAAACGACCCATTTAATTCACGAAGGAAACAGCCCATTTAATTCACGAAATAAACCGCCCAATTAAATGGTCTGTTAAGAATTTAGAAAACGCGTCGGTTGACTTTCATTAAGACGGGTTTTCACGGGTGCGTTTCTTAGCGGAAAGAAACGGCGGGGCTCGTGCGGGCCCCACCTCACAAATATCCTACCAAGGGGGTAGGATATTTCTGGGTAGCATCCTATCCAGTTCAACTCAGTTCAAGCCTCCTTTAAGTGGCTTCAAGTGGCTTCCAAGTGGCTTAAGTGAAATAAAATAAAGCTGTCGCAAAATTATTTTATTTTTTAACTTTAATCCCGAAAATTAAAAACCACACCCGAGAAAACGCAACTCCGAAAGAGGCGTTTCTAAGCGAATACCGGCGCTGCGATTTCATCGGTGCCCTCAGAATTCGATTCCGGGCACCGGTTCAAAAGTTAGAAAAACCCGCTCGTCCGTTCATTGAACGTACCCGAGCCAAACTTCAGAAAATGATTCCGGGCACACCGGGCCTCAGAATCAGGCGCCGTCAGAAACTGCGTTCTTGTAAAATTCCAAAGAAAATTAAGAAAAAAAAATTTCCTTGAAATTTACGGGTCTTTACATAATAGGTATATTTAAATAAATTATATTCTAAATCCAAATTTGTCTTGACGTATTTGAATTCAAATTAATTGAATAGCGTCAAACTTGACATTATTGATAATTTATCAAAATAATATATTTTAAAAATATTAAAATCTCATTAAAATCCTAAAATAGTACAAGGTGGGATTATATGGAAGTACATTTAATTCCTTTTCCATTTATGTGTCAATAGTTACCATATTTGTAAAATTATGACCCTTTAGAAGTGAAAAATACATTTCCATAATTAATGTTAAAATAATCCAATTAAGGGGTTAAACCAAATGATATGGTTTAAAACGAAACATTAACCTATCAAGATTTTGTTGGTTGAATATATTTCAACCCTATCCTAATGTATAATTTAATCCACTTCCATTTGGATTATTTTTTCTCAATAATGACTTTATTATTATTTAATCTTATAAGAAATTTTAATAGTCCCCCTCTTCTCAATTATAAAAGGGATCCTACTCCCTCACTTATTTAGACCACATTAATCCTTATAGATAAATTGAACCATAATTAAATAACTTTTAAACATAGTTAGACACATTATAGAGGTGTTATTCATCTAAAAAGACTACTATGTTAGTATTAAGGGGAGATTTAAAGGATTTTTTTTTTCAAATGAGAGGTAAGTGCCTTGGACGACAACTTTATTTTAAATTATTCCTTAATTCATCTAAATATTTTTTATTCATCTTAAAATAATAACTTAATCATCCCAAATAATCCAAAATTTTATTAGGATTATGAAATCTCCATTATCTTCTCCCTTTCACATCAAATGGAAAGTGATGGTATCACTAATGTGTACGTACGACTTACCATCACCACGTAACAATACAATTCATTTCCCAACACCTAATTTCAAAGATGGTTGTAATGAAAAGATTAATGTTTATATATTTTAACATTTATATTATTATACCCATTAATTATAATATCACATATACCTTCTTACCTTCAAATCTGTTGGAATAGAATAATGTTGCTCGTCCATACGTGTAGACTAACACCACCATAAAGAGATGTGATTTATTGTTTATATTACAATTAGATGGTAATAAGGATGGATATAAGGATTATATATAATATATATAATATATATAATATATATAATATAATAATTATTCATTAATAGTGTATTATTATTTACCTTTCTTTTGTTCTATCTGTCGAAAAATGGAAACATCGTTCAAGCCTACATACTACCTACCTTATCCATGAACAGTGTTATTAATTTTTCTATATCTAATTTTTATGGATTAAAATAATATATATATAATGAATATATATGATATATATATCATTTTTTATATTATTGAACCATGATCAAATCAAAAATACCAAAACTACCGAACTAAAATATACAAAAAATGAAGCTTTTATTTATTAAAATAGTGATTTTAACAAAGCATTATTAATAAATGGGTGATGAAAGATTATAAGTAAATCTTAAAATGTATTATATATATGAGTTTTGTTTTTGATAAATTTATAAAAAATCAATATTCATTATACATGAGGTTCAAGAATGTATGAAGGATGTCAACCCTAGGGTAAGGGTTTCTCGAATCACTTTTATTTCAATGAGACATAGGCCATATCCACCAAATATTTATTTTTGTGTGGTGTATATACTCAACAATTTATATTTTATATCATGAATAAATTTATCATAATGGTATTTTATGTTTCATTAAAATTTATTTCTTTTAAGGGGGTTATGATTCAAAAGTTACCAAATCGGTAAGAGTTTATTTCACAATATCTTCATTATTCGAGATTGTTTACATTTAAGTCCTTGTTGTGGGATTTTATTTATTAAATATCAATATTATATTTATAATATTTTAAATAATAAATCTATTACTCTCCAATTATTTAGGAATTAAATTTTTATCCATATTTTACTTTTTAAAAAATGGTTTGAAATAAATCTTCTTGTCGTTTTCTCAACCAAGGTACTTTTTATCCCTTTTACAATAGCATAAAGTGAATGTTTTTAACTTATACGACTTGATTTTTATTTACCACTATAATGAATAATAATTTAATTTATTCTTTATTTATAATTTTACAGGGTTATTTTCAAATAAAATATTTTTCTTTATATTTTTGATGTTTTGAAATAAGTGATTTGAAAGTGAAAAGGGCATTTTACTCAAGAATTTTCCAATGATATTTTTAAATTATTTCCATTAATGTCATTATAATTTGTTGAATAATATAATTTATTTTGACTATTATATTATTATAAAATATACCATATTTTTTTGGATGGTTTAGGTTTAGTTTTACTAGGTAAAGTATAGATATTCCTTTTGTTAGTTTTCCAATATAGAAAATTATTCATTTTAATGGAATATTTTTTAAGTTGAGTTATTTATTCATTTGAGGTATGAATTGAAGTTATTAAGTTGACGGTGGGACAAAAAATACATATCCTCTTGATGCATTTGTAGGTATCATGAGAAAAACTATCTTGGGTGTTCAATCAAGGCCTTACCCATTTAGGTAATATTTCTTGGCATGATACCTTGATAATATAGATATCTCCGAAAAATGACTCGATAATATGTTTAAAATGTAAAGAATTATGAAATTGATCATTATGAGATCATTTATTGATGACCATGTTATTATTTGATTAGTTATGACATACATGGTTATGTTTTGAGCTGATGTTATTATTTATATGGCATTATTTTATTATAATTTATTATTTTACATATTAATGTTTACATATTCAGATTCCACTGTATACATACTCTTACTGTGCATCTTAGATCACCTATTTCTTATGTTTTTTCCTAGGATACTAGTAAGATTATTATTATTGATATTTAGTGTTATTCTTGAGTAAATAATGACATCTTCAAAGAAAATACTTTGTTATGTTTTAAATTTTCAAAGGTAATATGATATTCAAGTATCTATCTCATTTTACAAGACTAAAAAACAATTCAGTCCATTAGAATTTTATTACTTGTATCTATTTACAATTAAATAATGTAGACACTAGCTCTAGGATACTGGATTTATGGTCTTTATAGTGGTTATTAGAAAATGTTTAGTAGAAACCTTTGGAATTAGATTTAGAAAAAAATAGATTAAGAAATATATCCCTATGACTAGATTTTAGGATATATTTTTGAGATTATTTGTACATAAATTTTTAATTTATGTTAGTGTTTCAATATTCTTGAGATTATAAATTATGATTCATAATTTCATAATATAGTGTATGAAATATTTTAGAAATGGAACCTAATGGAAGGAATCGAAATTGTATCAATGCACATAAACCATGTAGAGATTTACCTCCCAAGAAAGGTAATCAAGATGGAGTTAGATATAAATCTTGATTTGAAAAAATTATAACTATATTGGGAAATATGACTTAGGTTATGACCAATAACCTTGGTCACATAGATCATCCTACTCATCCTCAATGCGGTGTAATAGTCTTTGACCGCTTCATGCATCAAAATCCCCCATTATTCAATGAGACTAAGAATCCATTTTAAGATAAAAAATGAGTAAGATTCATAGTGACTATATTTCATGCTTTGGGAAGTAATTAAAGGGATAATATTTTCACGTAAGTTAATAATTTTTTCATGGAATGCAGATAAATGGTGGGAATTTATTCAAAACACCAAGGATGAATAATAAATAACAAGTATTGAGTGGATGGATTTTAAAGTACTCTTCTTTGAAAAATATTTTCCTTGTGATCAATGAGCATAAATTGAGATAAAATTATAGATTTTAAGAAAAAACTAAGATGAACATGTTTCTATATATGAATATATAGTTATAAGGTCATCCATGCATTCTATGGACTACACAAATAATCCAAATATTAACATTTAATGTCTCCTTGATGGGATTAAGAAAATACATAAAATAGAACTAGTATCCCAAACATTCTCATCATAAGAGGATATAATATCATGTTCTATAAATATAAATAAATAATTCTCCAAGTATTAGGTCCTCCAAAGCAAGAATGGGAAAAATAAAGATATTGAAAAAATAGATAAGTTGAAAAAAGGGAAAAAGTATTTTCCCATATGTGAAAATTATGGAAAGAAACCACATCATACTTTCTTGAAGTTAATGATAGTTTTCTTCATGTGTGGAGAGAAACTCCATCTGGATCATGATTAAATGGGAAATAAAGAAGTTTCCAATTTATAATACTTTATCTGTGAGGATATTTGGAACTATGAAGAAATGGTCCAATGGTCAAGGGAAAATTAGTTATAAGAAGCATATAGATCATAGTCAAGATTATGATATTACTAAAGCTAAAGTTTAATGATTAAATTAATTTTGTATTTGTATTCAAGAATTATGTTGTAAAAATATTTTATCAATGGTATCCTGGTTAGAATAATCGTTAAATGAATAAATATTGCACTATAATTGTTTTTACTTAATGAATTGAAATAATATAATGAATGGTACTAATAACACCGAAAAGTGATGAGTTTTAATGTGATATTTTTATAGAAGTCACGAGTAAGAGAAATATTAACCTTAATGTGTTTTGATTTTGATTCAATAATGTGTATTTGGGATAAATAGAATGACAATCCCAAGTTTATAGTTGATGATAAGGGTTTTATATGTTTTCAATATATAAGAAGGTATCAAAATTCAATGTATGATGGAGTCCTCTATGATTAATGACTAATCATGAAGAGAGAAATATGGAAAGAGTTGGATAAATATTCAAGAAGGGTGAATATTATTCTTATAGAATTATTATAGATTCCTTGGATCGCATTAAATAATAAAATTATCCATTCTTGATGTGATAATGCTTGCAAAATTATTATGGAATCATTGGTTTTCATTTGGTAAGAAAATTCTCCAAGATTAGAGATAATTCTTTGAAAATTGTTTTGGATTCACTTGATGTCATTGGATGTCAAACTCAATTAATTTTCCTTGATATTTCAATATTAGTTTTGTGATTTTGGATGCAGTGGTGATTTGTAGAAACTTTTTATGGATTCATTTGGTGACATTGGGTTTCATGATCTTGAAATTTTCCATGTAAACTCTAATGATTTTTGAGTTGATCTTTAGTTCCAAGGACTGAGGTCATTAATGACACTTTAAAGAAGAATATTTCACTAAAAAATAAAGGTAATTTCATGTAGTTTATTTAATTTAATTCCATGAAAAAAATAAAATCATATATATTTTTCATGATGATGTTTGGAAGAAGAATATAATTTTAAAAGGTACATGAAATTATATTTTCATGATGAAGGAATTTTAGTAATGGTTTTCTTAGAATATATTATAGAATTGGATTGAGGAATTTATTATTGAATAAGGCTTATAATTCATCATAATACTTAGATTATTTCTAAGTATATGAGTAAGACTCATATAAAAATAAAGGCCTACCATTGAATCCCTCAAGGGATAGACCTAAACCACACATAAGTGGACATGAGGGTCAAAACCCAAGGGATAACTAACTAAAGAATGCCACACATGGTGGAAAAGGTTTGAGTGGTCTTATGTATAAGTCCTTTATGAGTGCACACCCAGAGTCATGAATGGTATCATGTATAAGAACCATATAGAGGAAATGACTAGAGGCACACATGGGTATGAGAAATAAGCCTATTAGGCCAAAGCTTGTGGTGTGTGAATGTATTGTTTGAGTGATGATCCAATAATACAAGATCCAAGTGGTAATGGGCGCGATTGATTAATAACAAGAATCTCAAAAATAGTGCATTTATGATGTGAGACAACAAAAATCAGTGGGAACTATTCACCCTCTTAAAATATACAGACATTTCCATGTTCTTTTGATCTAGATAATCTCAATTATCTGCTCATAAGAGCACCTTTTCATTCAACCTCATGATGTTCAGAGGCAGAAGTGCACCAGAAATGAAATCCTAACCACCATTAATCAAGATTCATGATTCCATGGCCATTTTAAGAAAAATATAATGAGGCGATGAGGATAAAAAATTTTAGGCATGCAATATTCATCTTGCATGCATGAATAAGATTGAATAATTTTCCCCTACCTAATGAAAGCAGATTTATAGTTGGAATTTTGAGTACTCGATCATCACAGATGAGTTCATAATTTTTTGATAAAGGATCACATGATCATCATCCCATTTAGGTGGAAAGGTGATATGATAACTTACATAATAAATAAGGAAAACATTTTAGGGTTATCCTCATATAATGTTCCATATGATGAAATCGAATTTTAGGCAAAGTAGAAGATGGATTTAATGAAAATATATTGATTGAAATGATATATGAATGATGTTATACTTGTAATCATCAATTGATAAAGATTGAAGAATCTAGATTCTTTAGGAATTTCTCACCCATGTAATGAAAATAGGCAAAATAGGGAACTCGATCATATCTGATGTAAATTATATTGTTATTCCATGTGATGGGAAGCCATAAATATTCAATCAGGGAAGATCCAATATAATGAATGAAGACCCATAACCATCTAGTATTTAAAATGAGCTATAATATTCATTATAACATGTGATTAAATAGGAAACTTCATACCGTAGAGTATTCAAAATTAAGGAAATGAATATTTATATGATTGTATATATAGGCAAGCTACATATGTGAACAGAAAGAAGAATACCTGAATCTTTAGGGTGCTTAAATATGGAATATACACTTCCTGGGTGACCTTTATACATGATAATAATAAGTAAATACCAAAAACACACTATATTATTATAAATATTCATTTCATAGTGATATAAATATCTAAAAGACAATGGTCATTTAGATGAGTGATAAAATAACCAAATTATTTAGGTATTAATATTTTAGTGAGGAATAAGTTTATTTATTCATAAAAAAATTTAAATGAGGATTTAAATATAGATTTGAAATTATGTTATTATTAAGACCCCATGCACCACACTTTTTAGTATATATATATTCTTTAAAGTGATGAGAATGAGACTTACCATTGTAATATAATTTGGATATCCTAAAACAATATTTGCATAAAAGAGAGGAGTCAGAGATTGGAAATTCTTCAAGAAGGCGATCACATAGACCTGAGCAATTGAAGGAGTATCTCAAGACCATCATTGCTAAATTTATTCCTAAAGTTCACAGGGAAGGAGAAACTATATTTATTATGGATTAATAATATCTTTTAAGGAACTGGTGGTACCACTATAAATAACACCATTGGAGAACTGGTGGTAGCAGTGAACACCACTTACTCAAAAAATGGATTTTTTCTTATATAAACAATGTTAACAAATTCTTGGAGTTCATGTGCTGCTATTTTATTTATTATATACTTTTAATGTTATTTTAATAGATAAAAAATAGATCCACTCCTCTTAAAATGGACATAGATTCTAGAGTGAGAGGGGATAATTAAAATTAAAGTAAAAATTGTTAATATTTGGGTAAATTGATTCAACCTCTATCTCAATGTCCTTGAATGATCCATATAAGCTCTACATAGAATATTAACATTGAAAAATTTATTATGGTGGTGTTTTTACCTTGAAAATGGTTATTTATTTGATAAAAAAATAATTTATAATGAAGTTTATTGTAATTTTGGATTTATGGGATATATAGAATAAGGATGAATTTAATAGTGATTTAGGTTATTAGTATACGTGATCAAGGTATTCACATTTTTGGAATTTGAAATTATGAACTTCTTTATATTTTATAGGGATAAATTTTTGTTTAAAATTTTAGGCTTTGAATATGGTAAGCAATATTTTGGAGGTGTTATATAGTTAACTAGTTAGATAATGGATTAAGTTGTACTTTGGATATTATTGTTTAAATTTAAAGTATAATTTGTCATATTAGATAACCTCTGATAACTAATTTGTTTATGGAAAATATTTTGAGGCTAAATGAATGAATTATATATCTTATGAGTCATTAATATTTCTATATCCATAAAAACTTCATCTTGAATATCCATTTCTAGGTGCTATATATGAAGTGGAAATTGATCGAAGAAAAAAAAAAGAATGATATTTTGATTATGAAATGGAAAGAGATTAAGTAAGTTAATTTTATCAAGTTATTTATATGTATATTAAAAAAATCCATTGACTTTATAAAAGGTTTCTTGAAAATAAAAATGTTTTTCATTTCCTTTTCTTAATAAGAAATCAATATTTTCTTAACCCATCACAAATTTATAGTTTTGTGATGGTTAAATTTCTCATCAACTTATTCTTTATCACTCTCTATTAATCCTTCTGAATATTGTTTCTCCTAAATTCACATATTTTAACATTCCATTGACATTACCCTATATAATAACCTAACTTTTGGATGACCTTCATATTTTTATTTCCCACTTTTTAATAGGATGTTTTTCACACTTTTTACGATTCAGGTTTTTGCATAGAGGTATTTTTAAATATAAAAACCTTCATTACCCAAAACTAGTTCAAATTTATTAGGAATAATATATTTAAGGGGTTTATGGAGGAGAATCTAACATCCTAAAATTTAAAAGAACACTACGTTCAATAGTGTATACAATATAATACATTGATTCTAAACAAACCCCCAAATATTATTATTTAAATTTGGTCATTATAACCTAGACATTAAATTGGATGTTATGAATATTATTAAATAAATTTTAAAATTCATATAATATTCTAACTCAATAAAAAATCATTCTTTAATTCTTATTAAATTAGTAATCGAATGTTAGTAAAGTTATTTTATTCTTTAATAATAGTTTTCTTCAAAATATAATTTTATTTAGTTTCTTGAGAAATTATTATAATTATTTTTTGGAACTTCTATAATTATTATTTTATAAAATTAATATATTTTCTTAAATAACAATATTTTTTTCTAAGGGTGAATATTTTTTATTTTTCCCAAAAGATGGATTTTATAGTGAATAGTGAAAATACTAGTATTTATTGAAAATTGTTTTTTTATTTCAAGAATTTAAAAAGTTCCATTTTATTTTAAAATGTTTTAAAATTAAAAATATTTATATTATACTATTAATAAATAATAAGTTTTATTTGAATAAAGTTAATTATTTCTTTTTCTATAAAAACATTTTTATTCCTAAAAGGCATTTTTCAGAAAAAAACTATTTTTTTTTCTAAAAAGAGGTTTCATCAAAATTTTCATATTTATTTTAAAATTAATTTATTATAAATATTTTAATTGAATAAGATAAAATGGATTCCATATTTTTTAATCTGGAGGTTCAAATTTGGTAAATAGGCCCCATATTTTTTGTCAATATAAATAGTAACTATGGTAAAATTAATCACCACAGTAAAGAGTAAATAAGATTAATATAGGTAAAAACTAAGTGATGAGGTCATAATATTTCTTATTAATTTTTATTAAATGAATTAAATTTAAAAATTAATATTATTTTTTTCTAAATTTATATGTTAAATGGAAAATTTACATTGAAAATGACCAATATAATATTTAAATCAAATAAAGTTACAAAATGTCACTCTCTTAGTTTTAAATATCTATTATGTGTCCACACGAGGATAAGTGTAATTTATGAACGAATATAAACATAAATTTTGTTCATAATGGAATTATATTTATGAGTATAACTTATTTCTAATTTTTAGCTACTACATAATTAACTTAAATTATTATGGAAAGTTAATACAATATTTATTCAATTAATAGAAAAATAAAATATATTATGTTAAAAAACATAAAACTGATATAATTTGAGTGGTTTAGTGTTAAATTAATTTTTTAGATTAATTTAAAATATTTTTGATATTATAATAAATTATATTATAAATAAAACATTGTCTTGATGTATTTAAAGTCAAATTAAATGAATAGTGTCAAAATTGGCATTCAAGATAAGTTGACAAACAAATATTTTATGAAATTGATTAAAAATAATTAAAATCATAAAAGAGAAAAATTGGGGTAAGATACAGTATAAAATTTCATCCTTTTTAAAATTATGAGTCAATATTATTTTATATGTTAAATTATAACCCTTTATGAGTGAAAAATACGTTACAACTATTTAAGGTCAAATAGGTTAATTAAGGGGTAAAAATAAAATAAGGTTCAATACACCACCTTTATCTATGACCATTTTATTATTTTATTATATTTTAATCATATCCTACATTATATTTTAATACTTGTTCATTTTTATGTATTTTTCTTAATAATGAATTTATTATAATTTAATCTTTTAAGAAATTCCAAAAGTTCCCCCACACCTCAATTATAAAAGGGAAACTCCTACCTCTCTTATTTACACCACATGGAGAATTATATATTAAAAAATTATAAAAAATACCTTTTCAACTTCTTTATCAACATTTTATTGGTGATGGGCATCCCAAAAGACCAACCCTTGGACCCTTAATAGGATTTTAAAGGAGTTATTTCAAAAGAGAGGTAATGGTCTTAACCGATCAATTTATTTTTAATTATTAATTAACTCATCTAGATATATGGTATTTATTATAAAATAATAAATTAATTATCCTAAATATGATAAATTTTTTATGATTATGAAATCATCATTATCTATACGCTTTCCCATCAAATGGGAATTAGAGGTATCGCTCGCGCGTACATACGGCATATAATCTTCACATGACAATACAATTAATTTTCCACCACCATATTTCATGGATTGTTATTATGAGGGATTAATTTTTATATATTATAATTATTATATAATTTTAAGCCTAGAATTATAATATCACATTTACCTTCTTAGCTTCCAATCTGTTCAAATGTAATAACATTGCTCGTGCGTACATGTGGACTACCACCTCCATGAAGTGATATGATTTGTTTTTCATTTATGATTTACTTGGTTGTTAATAAGGATTTATTCAATGAATATATATAATACATATGATATAATAATTATAATATAATAGTTAATTATTATTTACCTTTCTTTTATTTCATTCGTCAAAAAATTGAAACAACGTTTATGCGTACGTATGACCTATCATCTCCATAAACAATGTTATTCATTTTTCTATATCTACAATCTATGGATTAATATAATACATATATATAATGAATACATATGATATTTATATCATTATGGAGATTATGAAACCATTATCATAGAATAATGACGAAAACACATGAACTGAAACATACATGAAAAACAAATTTGTTATTACCCAAAATAGTAATTTAAGTAAAAATTATTTATAAAATGGTGAGAAATGAGAAAAAATAAGTCATATATGGTATGATATATATGATTATGTTTTTTAATATATTTATAATAAATATATATTTATTATATATTATTTTCTAATAAGTAGGAAGGATGTTGAACTTGAGGTAAGGGTTTCTCATCTCACTTTTACTTCTGGGAGGCATATGCCATATTCATCACTAATTTCTTTTGTGTGGTGTATATAGTAACCATTTGAAATTGTATATCAAGAATATATTTATATTTATTGTCTTTAAATTTAAATTTAAATTTATTTCTTTCATCAGGGTTATGATTTAAATGTTTCTAAATTGGTAATACTTTATTTTAGAATCTCATAATTATTCGAGATTGTTTTTGTTTATGTCCTCAATGGGGGAATATTTTTATTAAAAATAAAAAATTTCCTTAAAATGTTTATAAATAAATTTTTATTACTCTCCAATGATTTATTAATGAAATTTTTATACATTTTTTACTTTTTCAAAAAATGGTTTGAAAGTAATCTCTTTTTCCTTTTTTAAACAAGGTGCTTTTTAAACTTTTTAAAATAGCATGAAATGAATGTTTTTAAACTTATATAACATATAAATATTTTCTAACCATCATGAACAATATTGTTTTGAAGATAAATTTAAAACTTTACATGTTTATTTTAAAATAAAAAATTTTCCTTTACATTTGAGAAGTTTAGAAATATATTATTTCAATGTAAAAAGGGTATTTTCTTCAAGAATTTTCCAATTATATTTTTAAAGTATATATATCTATATCAAAATAATTTATAAAATATTATTATTTAATAAGATTATTATCTAATGATAACATCCACTATATTTGTATAGATGGATTATGATTAGTTTTATTGGGGTAAGTATTGGTATTTCATATTCTAGTTCTTCTAATACTAACATTTTTTAATTTTTATGAAATATTGATTAAGTTATGTTATTTATTAATATGAGGAGTTAATTGTACTTTATTAATTGATGGGTTGGGATAAGAATTACATTTCCCATATATGAATTAGTATGTCTCATTATACAAACTAGCTTCGGTCGTTGGATGAGATCTTACCTAGTTAAGTAATATTTCCTAGAATGTGGACTTGGTAGTATAGTTTTCTTGACATGAGGCATGAAAGATATGTTTCAGATGTTTGAGATTATGCATTACACCATTATGAAATAATTTATATATGAACATGTGTTTATTTAATTATTTATAAAATCCATTTTTTTCTTACATATGATTATTTATATGGAATTATTTAATTATAATCTATTCTCTACATTATTATTCATGTGTTATTTATCTTTTGTTGTATGTATACCATAATTGAGAATCTGATCTCACTATTTTATTATTTTTCATTTCCCTAGGATACCAAAATGTGTATTATTATTGATATGTAGGTTTATTATAGAGGAAAAAATGATGTCCTTGAAGAGAATACAATGTTTTATTTTATATTTTCATGTGTTATGTGAAATTCATGTATGTATAAGGTTTTTCAAGAATAATAAAATATTTAGTCCCTTTAAAACGATTTTTTTTGTATTTAGGGACAATTAAATAAAGTAATCATCCAATCTAGGATACTAGAGTTTGGGTATTTATATTTTTTTCACCAATTTCAATGCCTAATAATAAAAAAATTAAAAAATACCCTTTAAAATATCTTTATTGGTCTAAAAAATTACCATTGAAATCTATTTTTAAAAATGAACAAAAACAACTATTTACTTATTAAATCTATACACCAATGTGAGAATATATATATATATATATATATATTTTATGGGTGTGTTTATATTATATTCATATATATATATATATATATTATTTTAAAAATTTGGGGGGATGTGTCACTATGTGAAACACACATTCTATTCCCTTACTACACCTTTGAGTCAGGATGACCCAACTAACCATCCACCTCAATACCTAGTCTGACTTAAAGTAAAGGCATTATATTTAAAATAAAACTAGCCCACCATGGATGTCTTATTGCACATATTTCCTATGATCCAAGTTATGGGATTATCCCACTCTTCCCTATTATCACTCCCATTGGCTGTAAATCTCCCTCCCTGTTTAAACTAATATTTTCACACACTCACAAGGAAACTAACCATACCTATTTTTGAAGACTTTACAAATCTCATTTGTTGAAGTTCATAAAGGAGGTAGTTTCACTGGGCTTCTCTCTTGAACAAGCCCAATCTGAGATTCAACACGTTAATCTTGAATATAATCGCATATAGGAGAAGTACAAGTTAATAGAGATTACCACTCGGGTGATGTTTTCTGAGCTGCCCCAAGAGTCTCTCACCATCACCCATCTTACCCTTAGGGCTTATGTCGGTGTTATAAAGGGTTATGTAATAAGGTATTAGTTACTTATTGTGTAATCCCTTTTTATAAATAAAAGTCTAATTCCACTAATTCTGTAATGATAACAATCTTTCTTAAAAAGATAAATAATTTGATAAATTGATTTTTTGGGTAAAAATGGTAGTTTTGAGAAATATATACATTAATGTTTTTGTTAAAAATATTATAAAAACAATTCTTATAAATGGCGATTATATCAATTCCTTATCTATAAATGAATAGGAAATCTGTTTGATAAGAGATATATTTTTATAGGTTAAAGTATAAAGTGTATTTTTATAATTAAATAATTTATTTTAAGTAATTAATGAAAATTTTAAATAATTAATATTTTAATAAAATATTTTTATCAAATTACTCTTATTAATAATTAATGAGTATATATTTTTTTATGAATTCAAGTGTAATTTTTATTAAGGTTTAAAAACTGTTTTTGTCAAAACCCATTAATTTTCAACATTTGTCGGTTATCATTTTAAAAGAGAAAATTTATATATTTAAAAAATTATTTAGATAAAATTAATATTATTTTTGTTATCGGAACATCATAATTATCCAATGGTGAATTTTCTATAATTTTCTGAGACACACAAATTTTTGGGTAAAAATTAAATAATATATAAATATATAGTGTGTTTTAAGACATCATAATGATCCAATAATGATGTAATAAATACCATAAAATAGATATTCCACCAAATATATGTTTAAAATTTAATATTATGTTATTTTAGAATTATTTGACTTATTTTTTAATGCATTAGTGAATCCTCCAATATATATAATATATTTTATGATTTTAAATTCATTTCTTGGAGGGTGTGACTCATCTCCACATAAGTAAGGAAAATATTTTAATGTCTTCATCCCTTGGACTTATAAAATACCTTTTTAAACCCTTATTGTCCAGAAAACATAAGAAAAAACCACGGTTTGGTTTGTGGTTTTGAATATTTTAGTGTGTAGTGTCCAAAACCTAAATAGTAAAAATTTTCCCATCCTTTCTTATATAAACCCACAAAAGAACCCATTACTCTTCTCTAAAACTCTTTAAATCTCATCATAGATCTTCTATAAACTTCATAATGTCCTCCTAAAGTTCCCTCAAGCTCCCAAGAAGCCTCTACTAGGCCTTTGGGATCACACATCCAAGTAAGGGATCCTCACTTTTCTTCCATTCCCATTTTTGTCCAAGTTTCCTTATATTGTTATAACATTTTATTTTTAAATTAAAAATGATGTTGTATGTTTCTCTAAATCACCCATAATTCCCTTACTATTTTTAATGATTATATACCCCTTTTACTCTCATTAATCCCTCCCATGTACACCTATTACAATGCCGAAATTCGGTAAGGAATTTCTCTCTCCTCATTTCCATTCAAGAATTTCTCTTATATTATGCATCTGTAATTACATTTAACAAGTTGGGATATTATATTCCATGATAAAATTATTGTAAACCCCATTAATAAATTATTATATACCCATTTTTCTCTCATCAACCCAATTAACGAATTATCATATGACACCGTTATGCTGCCAAAATTGCACTGTGATTTTCCATGCTGAAATCATAATATAGTGAATACAAAACCATTCCTCTATCAATGGTATTCACATTTATGCAGATATACATTTTTAATGATGTCTTACATGTATGAATTCCACATTCCTTAATCGTTTAATAAATGATGATGTTGAATGAATCCATTTTATATGATCTATGTGGCACACATAAGAATGAGATTGAAATGATTATGAAGGGTGCACCCTGATAGTGCTCCAATGAATTAGGTAATGATTAGTATCATAATACATCATGTTGGGAAATTGGTTTACCTGATTTCTTTATATGACTTTTTCCACCAAATTGGGATAGGGGTTAACCTGATTCCTTTATGTTTATGATGCATTGTTTTAAATTGTCCCCACATTTTCATGTTATAATAATCATGATATATCATGAATTTATGTCCATATTTATGTTGTGATCCACTGATATACCTATTCCATAACATGTATTTTATTCTTCATTTTATTCCTTTTTTACTCCCTTACTATTCTTTATATCTCACCCTTTTCTTATATATATCCTCAGGTTATCCCGTGTAATGCTAAGTATGAAAGAATTATATGGTCATGTAAAATATATTTTCAATTAAGATGTTGTATTTTATGTCTTAAGTTGTCATGTAATTTTTCTAAGCCCCAAATACACTAGAAATATCGATCTTCGGGGTTGTATTAAGTGACATTTTTTTTGTAATAAATCATTCTTAAATTTATAACAAATACCAAGGTTGTTATATATTTCACTTATTTTTCTCTATCTACCCTCAACTGATCTTAACACCCCTCTCTTTATTAGAACTTATCTAATAATCCCACCAGGGGTCTCTATATGAACCACTTTATGAACCTCCAAACGAACCACTATCATAAGAATTGGAAAAAACCATTGGGTTCCTTCCTTCCACCAATCCAAGATCTAATCCCCTCAAATTCACTAAACCAACAACAATATATTCACTAAATAAATTTATTTTCCATCACTTAATAGATCTAATAAATAAAAAAGTCATGGTTGAACCCTTTTATTATTCTCCTTACAATATTGTCCACCAACTCTACTGGTGGTAGTGATTCTATCCTTTGGTGGTAGACATAATTAATGGTTATGACATTTCTCAATGGTATATGTGACATAAGCCGCAATGATAGAAGTGTATGGAGTTCTTAATTACCTACCATTGTGTTGTGAATGGTAATAAATCTTGGTGATCAAAGAATCATTTAATTTTAAATAAATTAATTTTAAAATTTAAAATTCCAAAAACTATAAATCATAATAGAAAAACATTAATTATTATGTATAAATTAGATTACTCATGGTGATCAAGATCTTACATCTAGGGACAACAGTCTTTTCCTCTCATTTTTCTATAATTTATTTCCTCAATTGGTGTGCTAAAATAATGATTATTGGGTTAAAATTATTATTTTTAGAAAAATAAACCCAAGAATTGTTAAATTATTTTAATCATTTTTTGTTACAATTAAATGAAACATGACATCCTATAAAATACTATCCTAAAATAATTTTAATCTGAGATCCCATATAAGTTATCTTCATTTTCTATAAAATTTTTAAAAAATGTCATACATCTCTTAAATAATTTATTTCAATAAGAAATTGAATATTAAATATTATCAATTTCCTGATAATATTATACCCAAGGTAAAAACCATATTCCAAGATTAATGGAGGCATAGTTATATAGGTACATTTATTACGTTAAAATTACCATTTTTCATTTTGGTAAAAAATGAAAAAAACAACCCTTTAAATTTAAAAAATTTGAAAACATGAAAATTATTTCTTCTACAACAGATACAACATCATAAAAATTTTAACTTAAAAAAACAAAAGCTCATTATCATAATATCAAAAGCTCAGTAACCTCAAGATTTTCAATATACTGCATACAATCTTCCGCTAATGATATAACTCCGAATATTCTCAAGAAAAAAATTTAAAGAACAACACAACTTAATTCCATATTCAATTTATAACTACTATTTCATTTAACTATCCATAAAAAATTTTCATAATTTATTTTAATTAAGTTTAAATGAAAGGATAGTATAAAAATCATGTTATTACACCCTTATTTTGGAATTCCTCTCACAGGTTATCTCTTTCATAACTTTGTACCACCATTGTACTAAAATCTAAGGAACCATCTACCGCTCACATGACCTATGGATTATAAAATCCTATGATTTCACTACATAATATTTTATATGTTTTGAAATTACTACATATTTCTCATTGAATGAACAATCTCACTCTAAATCTTACTCCTTCCATGACATACCAAAAGAAAGATTCAGATGATTCCCCCTCAATTGAAAAAGATTTTTTTTCAAACACTAATTATTTATGATATGAATATTATATGAGATTTTCCACCTCCCAACTTGATCTAATATTTCAAAGGTTCCCACAAACCATGATGATATCTTACTTTCATTTATAAACCTCCATTTTAAACCAAAGAGTTAAAAAGAAACTACAACCAAACATCACCATTAATAAAACTTCTGTAGCCTAATTAACTAATCCATTAGAATATGTTCCAAGTTATACACTACATTTTAATAATACAATAAAAATAATTTTATATTAGTAAATTAAAAAACAATTTAATTTACACATGATAATCAAAATGGGTTAACATAAAATTCATTTATCTTTAAATGATTGCATAAATTATTCATCTTATCTTGTCGATTATGACTCAAGTAACACTTCAATTATATAAATTTAATTTTAATAAAATAATTATGGAAAATAATTTTGAATATCTCATATATGTCTCGTTTTCTCATTGTAGTGATCCAATCATTACCTGTAATATCACTCAAGAAAATTATATACTATTCTATATTGATATAACTAATAATATATTTATCCTATACCCAAATAAATAATGTCATCTCTAACACTCATGTACAATCTCATAAATCATGGGTGTATCCAACAATAATTTTTTTATTTTTTTTGAAATTCACTTAAATTACACAATTAATTGAATCATTTAATTCCATGGGATTAATTTATACTCCCCAATCTTTAGGAGAAAACACATATGAAATAATAACTCAAAATGTCTTATCATATTAGGAACCACATATATAATTTCTCCCAAAAATATCTATATCATTTTATTAAGGAAGAATAAGACTCACTATCATCAACTTATGGAAATCAATTCTCTCCTATTTTCTATAACAAGAAACATTGTCACTGACACAAATCAACATAGTACACCCCTAAACTGATCACTCGAGTTGACCTGTGATAAGTCTTGAAGGTTATTCTCACTCCCTATTAGCTGAAAACAAGTTCTTGTGCATCATGGAACTCTTATGTGAATATATTAGCCCATAATAATGACCAGTTGTTCCATGTTAGGAACCTAACATAATTTTTCATAACATGGAAATTCATGCTCTAAGGGAATCCCAATCAACAATATAACATCAATAAATTTTAAAATTAGAAAATAACTGAAGGGAATAAAAATAAAAAACATGGAACAATGTATATAAAACATATATAAAACATCCATAGAGTATCCAATAGAGAGCTATGAAACAAAATAATACAAATTAAAATGGGATGGAAGCTGAGTAAGTAATACAATATACATATAAATTCAGACCAAAAGTAAAAAATGGCTACCATTACCCATATGACATAAGGATCAAGTCCCTACCATATCACCACTTCCAACCCAAATTCCACTAGTGATATGATACAACAAATCTTTGCAGAACCTTTCCTTTACCCGAATCTGTCCAAGAAATGTCTACATACACCATTTGGGTGTATGTTGGGTGTGAGAAACACTATGCCAATATAATACTGACAAGTTCTTTACATAGAACAAGTTTTATTAAATTATAAACATGATCATTTGAAATAATCTATAAGAGAGTAAAAATTTATCCTATAAAAGGAGGAAACAAATAATAATCTTAGTTAATTCATTTAAGGAAACCAATTCCACAAATGTAATCATTCCATAACACAAGCACCATGGGAATGAACCTGACTCATCTAAGGATATGGAAACCTTTTATCCTTATATCAAATAAGGATCTAGAGGTTAATCCATGTGTTTTCAAAAACCACTAAGGTATCATTCCATGGCCTAGTAGTGTAGTGTCACCCATCATAAGACACCAAATCCATGTCACAACTAGGGAGTGGAATCTATGTCCTAGTGGTGTGGTAATAGAAGTCCATGATATTAAGACCTTAATCCAATATCAATAAGTTTAGTTAGTGTGGTGTTTTGAAATAGGATACTTATAAATAGTCTTCTCTCATTACAAACCTTGGATCCTAGGTTCCTATTCCATTTCAAAAAAAATCCATTCCATTAAAAAGGGATCTCTATGAAAAATTCACAGACTATTTCGTACGTCAATTTATAAATAAATCCTTTAAAAACATATTTCATTCACAAATAAAAAGGAAACATTTAGAAAAATCCTGAGATACATCCTTGAGCATAAAAAATACCATAATATTGATTTAGTAATTTATAAAATTCTATTAAATAAATAAATAAAATTTAATTCATAAACAATACTTTTCTATGAAGAAACTTACCATTAACCAAGGTAAACCGATTACCTATTGTGGAAACATTTTTATAATTACAAGAGGGACCATATATTGTCAATAATAAATCAATAAAATCCACACCAACACTATTATATTCAACAAACACAAACCCCAGGTCACCTTGACCATAGGGAATAGGGAAATTAGGAGAAAAATAGAGATACATGAAACATGGAATGATATGAGTGAATTAATAGTGTGATCATTATAAAATATAGGGAGAACCCGAAAAAAAAATTGCACCCATGATTAAGGAGAAGATTTGTTTCATGTGTAGGAAGGAGTTAAAAGTTATGTTGGAAAAAATAATGGGGTTAAAGGTCATAATTCAAAGGGGTTTACATCTTTAATTTCCATTTTTATGTTTCTTGGTAGTTTACATTATTTTTCAAACCATGTTCCAACTTTATGGATCACCCTGATCCCCAAAATAGTCTACAAAATTCCATGTGCTGGTTGCATAGTATGAGTAACTTTTTTCAAAGAGTTCAAAACACATTTTATTAAGATTAAAGTAAATGTCTCGTGGTTACCTAATAACTAATACTAATAGTTTTCAAATTATGAAACAACCACTATTTTTTCAAAACTCTAATTTTTTTGAATAAAAACCCCTATAATGAAATGTAAGATAGTTAAAAAAATAAAAGGAGAAAAATTAAACCTGAAAATAACATCATGGGTTTGATAACACTCCCCAACATAACACTTTAATTCCCAAAAAGTCCAACTTGAAATAAACAAGTCCATGAAAATATGTGGAAACTACTCCTTCATCAAGATTATCAATACCATGATTCACAGGAATCAATCCCTTTCCACCAAAAAAATGAACCAACTGAACTGATTTCAAACAGAAAACCTTATCCTGGGAATCAATGATCTAAACTGTCTTCCTTATTATTCTATCATCAATCTCCAAATCAAGATCATTATATTTTAATACATGTTAGGGATATAAGTTATACATATTCATCTATGAGATGTATAAAATATCATATATAGATTTTAATCGGGGAAGAAATTCTAATCGGTATGAAAATCTTACAATTCTTTTTTGTGATATTTAAGGGTCTCATGTGTCTCAGGAAAATATTACCTTACTTCCTTAGCCTTCAGTGACCCAGCTAGGTTGAAAAAATCATAAATACATGGTCCCCAACTTGTAAATACATGGCATGGAGTCTATGATATGCGTAAGACTTGTGGTGTCTTTGATATATCACCAATCACTTCTTGATGGTCTATATCTTCACCATCGTCTCCTACACCAAGATCATCCTTAAAAAGTAATTCTTACACACCATAATCAAATATAGGGGATACAAAAAAGGTTGACTATATATTCTTTATATGGGGAAAATTTTAATGACGACAGATAGCTACTATTTTAGGTGAATTTAAAAAGTTCCAAATGGGTGTCCTATGACAAAAAAAATCAAGGACATATGATTGAAGCATATACTACAAAATCTGATTGGGATATTTATTATGAAAATTTCTCTATGGATGGTTAGTCATGCTAATATTGATCTAGGATCCCATTTCCTCTTAGAGGACTTTTAAAAAGTGATATATGAACTAGGGGTCCCTATATAAGATAATCGTAGATGGAATCCCATGAAACCTCATGATTTATTACACATAAAAACATCCATCTCTTTAACCTTTATAGTTTTCTTGACTAAAACGTAAGAGTTATATTTAGTCAGGTGATCAATAAGGACACATTTATTATTCTTACCTAGAGTAGTATGAGGAAATCCAAAAATAAAATCCATGGAGGTCTCATCTCAATTCCAAGTCAAAATGGGGATAGGTTTAAGCATAACATATAATATCTAATGGTTTACCAGGATTTGAAAACAAGTAAAACACTAAGCCACAAAATCCATGATTCCATGTCTCATGTTAGGCCACCTGAATCATCAATTCAGGTTATAGTACATCTTTGTGGAGCTTGGGTGGACAACCCTCACCAATTGGAGGCTGTCCTGCAATATTACTTTACCCATATGTAAAAAATACACATACCAATTTCACAAACATAAATACCCTAAAATTATTGAGACCACTTACATATCATCTCCCCACCATAATTTATAATGATACCAAAACACTCTTTATCCCCTGGAATCTCTTATAGAATAATCTCGAGGTAAAAAAGCTTCAATTAAATGATGAGAAGAGCCAAATTTTATTCCTATTCCCTCACTTCCAGATAAATCTAGGATAATTAACCCATCATGTTCCATTCATCAATGTATTATTTCAAGACTTGTGATGGTAATTTTATACTAAGGGGGAGGACAACCATATTCCCTTTTTAGAAATGTTGGTGAGGTCAATATCAAACACTTATGGATATTAAAATCTCCCCCTATATATCAGATTCAAATAATTATGTGATAAAATACAACTTAAACAATTAAGTTTAGAATAAACTATGAAGTTATACCCAAATATATGTTTCCACCATCATTTACGAACATAAATAACTACAACTATCTTGAGATTGTATGTGGGGTAATTTTTCTCATAGGGATGAATTTTATGGGATCCATAAGTTACCACATAGATACCATACATCAGCACAAACCTAGACCCATATTGATTCATCATAAAATACCACATATCCCTAAATATATTTTGGAAAAATCAAGAAAGGGGTTGAGGTTATCCATCACTT
Organism: Viscum album; assembly: GCA_963277665.1. Lineage (NCBI taxonomy): Eukaryota > Viridiplantae > Streptophyta > Magnoliopsida > Santalales > Viscaceae > Viscum > Viscum album. Next base: position 807,698,469 of record OY728122.1, on the reverse strand, counting down.
AAAATTATAAAATGAGCACTGACACTCTGAAATCCATGAAAACTTCACCCCCTTATATTTGAGGGTCATTTGAGGTGATTCTGTCAGAGAAAAGTATTTTGTGAAGCATTGATTACATAATTAAATACCCAATAAACTATTAATATCAAAAATAAATTGGCGCTTCCCAAGAAATAATATAGATTACCTTCTTAGGGTTAACTGATATGAATTATTTTGAGACAACATATCCTAATAATTTTAATTACTATATACAAAAAATTAACTTGTCTTTGTTGATTTAGAGAATATAATCACAAAAGGTTCTCAAGAAAATCTATAAATGAAACCAATGCTTCACTTATAACTTAGAATAAAGAAGGTTGTCTTCCATGAATATAACTACAAAGGATTTGAGGTACTATTTGAACATTCCATTCATAATATCTATAGAAATCATGGGAGTAGTGGATAGGATAAATGGATTAATAAATAATCAAAGTGGTCATACTTTCTTCTAAAAGGATCTTTAGCAATGTTAGAACCCCTTACACTGAGTTGGTGATATCGTGAATGAAGATCAATATTAGAAAACCAATTTCCCCCTTTTCAATGATAGAAAAGGTCATAAACATGAGGAAGGGCCATATATTCCTAATTTTCACCTAGTTTAGATTCTGATAATCAGTACATTAGTGGAGATACCCATTCAGTTTCATAGAAAATAGAACTGTGGATACCCAGGGGGACATAATAGGACTGTTGAAACATTTTCTTCCAAATAATCCATATTATATTTAACTATGTGAGATTTATAAGAAAAATATCACAAGAAGTTAATGAGATAAACTATATCCCACACACCAAGTTGATAGAAAAATGGACAACTTACACAATAGTTAAACTCATGAAATCATTAGGGAACTTTAGGGGACTCCATTAACAATTGGGGGAGATCAAGTATGATGTTCTACTCATAAACTTGATTATTAAGTAAGCTATTATACATGAAAGATTATCCACATCAAGAAGTGGTTATCTTAACTAACTTTATTGTGGGTCCCAATCTCCCTACAACACATAGGATCTCACATTAGGAGTTGAGAAGTTCACCCTTTAATGATAAAAATCCACATGGACCGTAAATGTTATCATCTAATCTATCCTAATGATGAAATTGAAAATCTGCATCTTTAGAGTAAGGAATTCACATTATATCTCAACTCTTTCTATAAATATGACACACAAGGGGAATTTGAGACCCTGTTTATTTTTCATCCTAAGTGGAGTTGAGATCATCATAATGTATAACATGAGATCCAATGGAATCTTCAATGACTGCACAACATGGGAAAAAAGAAATGAGTAGGAATAATTAGTGTCAAATAATTCATCAACCATAGAATATAAAATGATAATGTTACCACTCACTATAAATGGGATAATTTCAAAATCTACTAGAACTAATTCCATAATGTGAAATTATTAGGGCCTATGTGGATTTCTATCAGTGGAGGGTGAACTTATAAACTCTTAATGGGGGATCATATAGGTTTCGTGGACATTGGGACTCATGGTATAGTCTATTAGGACCACCCATTCTTGAAATGGGTAGTTTTTCATACTGAATAACTTCCCTCATGATTTAGGCATATGAGGAGAACTTCAAGATTATACTCCCCTGGTGGTAAGGAGTTTACTGAAGTGTTCCATGACAATTTCTTCGATTTACCTCTAGTGTGAGAGGTTAATTTTTCTATCAACATGATTACTATGATACAATTGATACCATTAACTTATTACCTTATATATTCTATATATATGAGATATTTAAACACTTATCATGTGTATTTAGAATAAAATGGATTTATGTGTCCTAGCATATCCCCTTGGTTCACACCAATTTTGTTTTATAAGAAAATGAATGGGTATCTCCACCTATTTATTGATTACTAAAAGCTAAAATGAGAAACAATTAAGGATACATTTTCATTTGCACACATTTACATCAATTTTAATCAATTAAAAGGTGAAAATATATAATCAAAGATTTATTTTCATTTAGGCTACCATCATCTTAGAGTAAGGGAGTTTGACATTCTTAAAACTGTTTTCAAGTAGGTATGGACACTTAGAGTATTTATTGATATATTATGGCCTGAAAAATGCTCCTTCTATTGTTATGGATATTATGAACTAAATATTTCACAAGTACCCCAAAATCATCATAATGTTATTTTTGGATGACATCTTGGTTTATTTTAAGTTAGATGAGGAGCATTAGAGGTATTTGGAGATTCTCCTAGGAACCTTTTATGATCATCATATATATGACATGATATCCAAGTGTAGCTTTTATATTTGAGGAGTAAAATTATTAGGACATGTTCTATCAGAAAAATTCATATTGGTTAACCCTGATAAGTTAAGGGCCATAATTTCTTGGTAAGAGATGAAACAAGTTTTTGAGATTTAAAGGTTATTGGGTTAGATAGGATATTATTGTTGCTTTATGAAATATTTTTCCAAGATATAAACACCCTTAAATACACTCACCTATAAGGGGGTTAATTTTTAATGGATTTCATAGTGTTATTTATCTTTTTATGATTTTATATGGTGTAAAATCTCATCCCGAATATTGATTCTTCCATAATCTATTCAGGGATATGCAGTTTATTATGTTGCATCAGTCTTTGGGATAGTTTGTGTGCTCATTATTGGTGATCATATGGTGGATTATAGATCCATTTAGATTCATACCATTGAGAAAAACTATTCCACACATGATATCAAGCTATATAAAATGATGTATTCATTAAAATGTGGGTTACACTACATATTTTGGGATAAATTCAAAGTTTATTATGACAATAAAAGTTTACGATATTTTTTCTAGAAGTATTGGATCTGGAGACATCAGATTCCAATTGAATATATTTAATAGTTTGATTTCATCCTCACCAATACACCTAGAAATTGGACCATGGTTTCCAATTCCCATAGTAGAATGTTACCCTTTGAAGACTTGAAAAAATTTGGTGATGAATAGTTCTTTAAGGGCATATTCACGTAGATGAATTTGTAAGAAAGAGTAGTGGAAGGAAATATTTATCTTTCTTATATTCAGTTGAAAAATTATCTTCTCGATCTTATTATGTATAAGAATATATGGGATTAGAAGTATTAGAGTAGTAGGAGAACTTATAGTTGAGATACCACTAATGATTGGTCTCCGTCTTCTAAGGGTAATCTCAATTTATGAAATCAGCATGGTTCCTTTAATTATGAAGAATTTGGTGCTGGGGAATGGCCACTATTCCTAGTGTGTAGTCCATAATAGCACAATTGATATGTAAAATTACCTTAAATGATGATTTTTGTAGCCTTATATGGGAAGGGACATCATAGATTTTGTTTCACAGTTTTCCCTTGCAAGAAGATCATTGATGAAAATCAAATATCATCTTTTATGATTCATCTTATCCCCAATATGAATTAGAAGTGAGATGAGATGTACATATATTTAATTGTGTTATTACCTCATACAACATAGGATATTAATTCCATATAGGTCATGATTGATCACCTAACTGAATCATCCCATTTTATTAATGTCAAGGATACGATGAAGGAGGAAGACATTTTAAGGTTTTATGTGCATGAAAGTTTGAGGTTTCCTAGGGTTTTGTTTGTAATAATATTAGATAAGGACCCTTAATTCATGTATTATTTTTTTAAAGGAATAATGGAGGAAATTTGATTATTTAGAAAGATTAGCAGGAATTTCTATCCCCACAATGATGGTATGATAAAATGGTCCAATCAGATTCTGGAAGATATGCTTCAAGCACGTGTCCTTGATTTTGACTGTTAATGGGGCACACATTTTTCAATGAATAAATTTTACTATAATAACAACTACCATATGTGAGTTAAATTCCCCCTTCAAAAAATTATATGGTTGAACTTGATGGTCTCCCCTCAGTTAGACCAAGGTGGGAGAGACTTCCTTAGCAAGGTCAAGATTTTTGGAAGAGATAATATATAATATGAAAACCACAAAGAAGAAATTAGTGATGGATAAAAGCTACCATAATTCCTATGTATATCTTCAACACTATTCCCATTGAATTATCAGTTAGGGAAAATGTATTTTTTAAGCTTGCACCTCAGTTGGGTCACCTATAGCTTGGGAAGCATGATAAAATTTCCCTGAGACATGTGGAACCCTTTCATATCACTAAAAGGATTTTAATTTTTTTTATGGATTGGTTTTTATTCCCGAATTTATTTCAATCCATAACTTGTTCCATGAATTATAGCTAAAGATTTATAATCTAGTTCCCTATCATATACTAGAATAAAATGATCTTAATTTGGAGTCCAATTCTAAAATGAATGAGATGCCAGTTTAGGTTATTGATTCATATGATAAAGTTTAACATTTGAAATATGTTCATTTTATATGAGTTTAATGGATACATGGTTGTGATTATCATGAAACATGGGAATAAGAATCCGTGTTGAAGGATCAGTGGCCATATCTTCTTATGCACCCACTACCTTCGTGTTGATTTTATGAGGGATGAAAGGAGTGTGGTGGGGAGTTCCATCACACCTACGATTCTATTCTCAAGTGTTATTTTTCACCTTTTTTTATTTATATATTTTTATTTTCATTCCAAGGATTTCATTCCAAAAAATGGGACTTTTTGAAAATTATTAGGCATTTCATGGTTTGCACACTGTTAGTAGTAAATGTCGATCGACAATGTGGAACCCATGGTAATCTTAACAGAAGAGTTTTCAAATGTTTGATGATAATACTCAATCAGTTAAAACTATCCTAGGAACTATTTAGCTGATTTACTTATGTTATTGAATTATCACTTTTTTGGAATTTGTTTTTAAAACAAGAAAGTTATCCTCTAGGGAATTCACAATCAATGATATAACAATAATAGATTTTGTATTTAAATAATAAATCAAGGGAAAATTCATAGCAAAATATAAATATATATATAATAATTATAAATTATCCAAAATAGATACATAAAACCAAAATATACAAAATTGAATGAGATAGATACCGAGTAGGTGATACAATATACATCAAAATCCTGAACAAAATAAAAAAACCATTACACATATCAATATTACATGATTTTTAAGTCCCCACCATTTCAACACTACCATACCAAGGTCTACTAGAAAGATAATCCACTACATCCATGTATAATGTTTCAATTACCTAAATCTATCCGAAATAGTCTACAAACAACCATTTGGTGTATGTAGGTTGTGATAAACTATTGGGAAAAAGTCCCTCAAGATGTCCTATTGTTATGTTTTTGGTAGTCTACATACATAGGCCAGTTATGGAAATTGTTCGTAATAAAGGATTATGGTACGTGGAAGGATTGCGATACATGGAGGGATTGTGGTACATGGGATGGACTATGATTTTTATAAATTATGCGGTGAATTGAGAATTCATGAAGGGTTCCATTTTAAAAAATGAGATAGTGATTTATGCTGTCATATAGGAAGAGCGGTGGTACGTGGACCATGTAGGGAAGACTAGTTCGCGGCTGGACCACGATACATGGTGAAAGTTTTACCACATTTAATATTTGGTAATTCTCATATTAGAATATTTTTTGGATATATTTTTATATATAAGGAGTTCTAGTCTCATCATTTTGTGAGAGTGAATTACATTATATAAAATCATTGATCTGGGAATTCAGCTAAGTCCTAAAGTGGTTCATGAGGGAGAATTATGCGAAGGGTTAAGTGGCTCACAAATAGGCAATTTTTCTGGAGGTTTTTTTTAGGGAAATATAGCCCACAAAGGAAGTGGTATGAAGAGGAGGAATATACAATACATGTAGAAGGAAGATCCAGTACACAAAGCAGAGATAGTCTGCAAAAGTAGAGGTAGTCCACTGACGAGAGATGGTTCACAGAAGTAGAGACAGTCTATGAAGCAGGGATGGTACACATATGAGAGATGGTTTAAGGAGAAGTGATATAAAAAGAATACACACTACATAGTATGTAGATGAAGAAATGTGTTTCATGGAGGGCTCAAGGAAGTTTGAAAAATCATTTAAATAGTTCACATAAACAATTTTTGTTAACATAAAAGTATGTGGAAAAGTAAATTTCATCTATGGGTAAAAAGGACTTTAAAATATCATCTACTAATATTTTAGGATGCACGATTTCATAAAAATTAATGTACCTACATGAATATAAACAATGAGTGGATCCCTTCCAAGAATAGTGAGAAAAGGAAGTGGAAGATGGTGATTCTTCCCACTGGTAGTGAGCCAGAGGAAGAGACATTGGGAGTGACCCTTTGGAATTCAATGAGAAGACCCCAAACCTTATAAATGATGTGAGCCTACTCAAAGAGGATATAACATAAACCATTTAATTTTAAGTGAAGATTAGTGTATTTGGTACATCATCACATAGCTATTGAATGCTCCTTGGATGTATCCCAGTGAGGGTGAACCAAGTAAAATCACGATGTCATGTGCATAATTTCATTTCTGTTCATATATTGCCATGGGAGAAAAATAGAAGGGTGTTTTTTTAACAATGAAACTAGATTTATAGGTGCATTCATTTTAATCTACCATACCCTAATTCACCCCACTCTTTTGGTATTTGGCCCAGTGGAACTAACAATTGGCATCAGAGGGAAAGGTTAAAAGTCAATGGTTCTCTTTCAGTAGAAGAAATGGAGGGGGTCAATCATAAAGGAATTCCAATCTTCAACAGTAATAATTTCCAAATATGGAAGAATCAGATTCAACACTACTTATGATAATTAAAAATAGATTTCTTCGCAGTATCTATGCATGAAATATCAATCAATATCAATAGTTGTGCTTTATCATAAGATGAAATAAATGAATTGGATACAGATGCTAAAGGGATCAATCCTTTAGTAGGATCACTATCAAATGAAATTTATACTAAGGTGATGTCATGTAAAACATCACATGATATGATGTAAAAGCTTCAAAATATCTACGAAAGAGATTCAAAGGCCAGAGAGGAAAAGCAATAGGTTTTATTGAACAAGTATAGAGATCTGAGAATGAACCCAAATGAATCTTTTGACACATTCTTTGATAGGGTGAATTTTTTATTAGAAGACAAGAATGGTCTTAGGGAAGTCATTGATGATATAAAGACCGTGAAACATATCTTGAGGAAAATTACACCTTGATTTAATCTGAAAGTTTTAGTTTTTGAAGATAAATATCTTGTGGAGCTGACATTGGATAACATGCACAATAATCTTATTGAATATGATATGATAACTTATGATAATGATTATATGAAAAAGGGGATCTCCCAAGAAGTGAAATTCAAGGCCATGAAGAAGCTATTTGTTGAAAATGGTCAGGAGGAAGATAATTTGGATGATGACATGTCAATTATCCCTTCAAATCTGTAGATTAGATAAGGAAAGTTCAAAGGTAAACTTCTAATTGCATGCTTAAGATGTGGAAAGATTTGAAATTTCGTAGTAAAGTGTCCTAAGAAGTTTTAAGATGACGATGAAGAAAAATATGAATTCCCTAAAAGATGTATTCATCTAATGATAAAGGTAGGATAAGTGATAAGAAAATGTTATTAAAAAGAAGAATCTTATTTTAAAAGAAGATGAATGTTAATAAGAATCTGATGTAGAAGAGTTGGAGGACTTCATGGATCAGGAGGTAGATTTTTTGGTGGTGGTTATCAAAAATTCCATAACAAAAGAAGAAAGTGATAATGAATAAGGATAAGTTGAAGTAAAAGTTAATATTTAGGATGAATTAGAAGCTTATCTTGAATACATATATGTTTGGAGAGACAAAACAAAGAAATATAATAAAGTTGTTCGTGATGACCATATCTATATGCATCAACAGGAAGAAGAGAAGTCTGAGCTGAATTAATAAATTGAAAAACTGAAGTCTTCAACACTAGAAATTATTGAAAACGTGGTTGAGTAAAAACTTAAAAATGAAAAATAGAAAATAGAGATTGATAGTTTAATTGAAAATGGAAAATAAAAAATCAAACATATCGAAGAATTTGAATAGGAAGTTGTTGGCCTATGATGGAGTGTTAAAGATCAAGAAAAATTGTTTACTCCGAGTACGATATCAGGAAAGTAGATCATGCAAACCACCAAAATGATAAAGTTGAGCATAGCGGTCCAACATAACAGAAGCAATAGTCAAATCAAATTGGTAAGGTTGGAATGGGGCTTGATCAAAAACAGAAAGTAGTAACGGTTGAATTTAGAACACAAGCAACCACTCCAAGATAGAATATGAATTTTGGTATGAAGTAAATTAGAAGATTTAGAGAACCCAAGGGACAAACAGTGGTGCAGTATTTGCACATAGGAATGCACCACACATAATATAAAATTGTTTTGTAAAGATGGAACAATCAATTTTTTTGTTCCATTGAAAAGAGGTACTGAAGGGAAGATGACCAATAGAGGCATTCATACAAAGATAAAATTTTGAGGTCATAATTTGATGGTTACTATTTCCTGTGTGAAGGATTTGGACACATGGAAGGATATTGATCATAAAAAATATAGGTTAATGTGTTGAAAAAGGCCGATGTTGGTTATAATCAGAAGAAAAATGTATCATCAAATGAGATGAAAATGAAAAATTGATTTTCAGACCTAAAAGATGAATCTGATCTCTCATATTCAATGGAATGTCAAGAGTATCAATCCATACTTGGTATGAAGTCAGAAACATGGTCTAAAAATAAAATATCTAATTAGATATTGATTTTGGAAATCGCGTTCAAGGCATCTGATCACACCAGGATATATATCATTAATAGTGGATGCAACTCCCATATGATATAAAATAAGGATATGGTGAGGAGAATTATGTACGATAAAGAAGGTATTGTAATATTTGGTAATTATAAGGGATTTAAAATCATTTTCTCTAATAAATAAATATATGGGGGTAAATACAAGAGGCATTCATATGTCTTGGTTGTTTAAGGACTTATTCAAAACTTATTAAGTGTAAGTCAGTTGTGTGAATCATGACACACCATATGCTTTTCAAAGAAGTTATATGTCATCAAGCAAAAATATGGTGCTGTTGTATTTTAGGGGAAGTGTACAAAAGGGAATCTCAACATCATGAGTGGAAGAGATATCTTATTTATGTCCAAGAAATAAGAAAATAAGTTGTGGCATAAATGTATTGGAAACAAAATCCAAACATCCTTGGAAGATTTGGTGAAATATGATGCTTCTTGAGATCTACCTAGATTATCTCATGATCATACACATACATGTGATGCCTTCTAACAAGGGAAGATCGTTCTAAATCCATATAAGGGAAAAAAAGAAAAGGTCAACAAGATTTCTTGAGGTGGTTTATATTAATTTTTATAGACCAATTTCATCAAGATCTATTGATTGAATGAGGTGTTATATTCTATCAATTGATGATTATTATAGAATGGAATGGGTTTTAGTCATCACCCAAAAATATGAGTTATTCATTTGTATAAAAACATATGGAAGGGAAGTTGATAAGATTTTGGTTCAAATAATTTGGAATATCTGAGTAGATTATGGAACAAAGTTCACAAATTTCCAAGTAGAGGATTATCTTGAGGAACATGGGATAAGGCATCAAGTTTCAGAAGAAAGAACTCCACAATAGAATGGAGTAGTTGAGATATGGAATCATATTTTCAACAACATGGAAATAAAAATTATCATTGAGAAATACCTTCTAGAGAAATTTTGGAAAGAAATAGTAATGAAGGTAGTCTATACATAAAATAGAGTGTTACTATGTCCAAAAGAAGAGAAGACTGCATATGAGTTGTGGTATGGGAATAATCCATCATTGAAGTAATTTTTAATCATTATAAGTATGTGTTTCATTCTAAAAAAGGAGAAAAAAAGAAGTTTGAATCCCATGGAGATAAAGGGAAATATTTTGGCTACTCAATAAAAAGGAAATCATATAAATTATTCAATAAGAGGCTAGGAAATATTGTTGAAATCCATGATGTAACCATAGTGGAGAATGAGAAGAATCATCAACAAATATATGATTAGTCTTAGGAGGATGGTGATGAAGAAATAATCACATAAGGGATGCTCTAGTTCTAGAGGCTAATTCATAAGACGACTCAAATGATGAGAAGTATGAGGATAAACCAATATCTTCATGAAGACATAAGAGAAGAGCCATGATTGATAGAAAAAACATAATTGGTGATCAAACAACACCAGCGTAGAAAAATAGGATGGAGAATCCATAATAAGAATAATACTTATCAAAGGTAGAGGCATATTGTTATGGTGAAGTAGCTGGTTATGAGAATTGGGTTCAGGATATGAATGAAGTGTTTGACCAAATTAAGAAGAAATAGACGTGGGAGATTGTTTTGAGGCCAACGTTAAGAATGTCATTGAGAAAAATGGGTCTTTTAAAAAAATGAATGAAGATTGTGTTGTGATTTAAAACAAGGAATGACGAGTGTGAAAAGGGTACTCCTAGATAGAGGGTACTGATGTTGATGAAACATTTTCAACTATTGTAAGGATAGAGACAGTTATTTTATTCTTGTCTATAGTAGTACAATGAAAGTTCATGCTTTTCTAGATGGATTTCAATTCAACATTTCTGGATGGGGTTCTGGAAGAAGAAGTTTATATTGAGTAGAAATATGATTTTCTCATTCATGAAGATTAGATGAGATTTTGTTGGCTAAAGAACGATTTATATAGTTTGAAGTATGCCCCAAGATTATGGTATTCAAGGATAGATCAGTTTCTAAAAAATCTATTTATTTAGTGTGGGGGAGTTGATTACAATCTATATGTTAACCATTACAGTAATACAAGGATGATGGTGCTGGTATATATTGATGAAAAATATTTAGAGGATCAGATGAAGCGTAATTTAGAAAGTTGTTTGAAATCATGGAAAGTGAGTTCGAAATGTCAATGATGGGTGAAATAATGTTTTTCCTTAGTTTACAAGTAACATAAGGAAAGAATGGAATATTTATTAATCAATACAAATATTCCAAGTAATTTTTGATAAGGTTTGGAATGGATAATTCTAGGGAGATGAAGACTCCAGTGGCTAACCAGATGAAACTATCAAGGGATGATGAAGTCAATATAGTAAATATCCCTGAATATAGGAAAATCATTTGCAATCTATTGTACCTAACAACGACAAGAACTAAAATTGTTTTTTCTACATTACAATTAGTGAGATATCAAAGAAATCACATGGAAATACACGTGATAGTAGTGGAAATAATTATTTATTATTTCAAAGGAACAATAGAGTTCGGTTTTATGTATAATGATAAATCTCAATAAGATTTATTAGGAAATATAGATGAAGATTTTTATGGTTTAGAAGATGACAAGAAATCATTGTCAAGAAGTGTTTTCTATCTTGGGGGATTGTGTACTTCCTAGATAAGAAAAAAACAATATTTCATTTCCTTGAGCACCTCAAAATCTGAGTATATTGCGACCACTCAATAATGCACACAATTATTGTGGATAAAAAAACATCTTGAGGATATAGGGGTTAAAGTGAGGTCTCTAATTGGAATCCATTGCGATAATTCAAGTGCTATAAATCCTAGAAAAAATCTAGTCCATCACTCAAGTAAAAAGAACATTGAACTGAAATATCATTTTATCAAGGATAAGACGGAAAAGGGATTATGAAGTTGGTGTATGTGCCTACAAAACAACAAGTTATGTTGTGGATATTCTAACAAAGTCCTTACCAAAAGAATCATTTTAAAGATATCGATTGGTTTTGGGAGTACAGTCAACTTACCACACTTGAAAAGTATTGTTGTGGGTCCCCCTCTCCTTGAGGTATGGTGTGTTTTTCCCTTATTGTGTTAATATGTGTTCTTTACCCTGTTATATACCTCAAAGGAATGTCCTTCAGATTTGTTGACAAAGAGGGATAAATTACGACATTAGATGGGAGACAAAGTCTAAGTAAAGATATAAGGAGAAGTTTCTAGGTGGAGAAGCGAGATAGGAGGAGTTGAATCTATTAGGGAGATTAGTGAAATAGGGGAAGTATTAAATCTGATGATGCTAGATGTGATTGATGAAAGGATATATATCATGATAGATGAGGTTTGTGATGAAAGAATAAGAGCAGTTTTGGACTGGAATGAAGTGATTCATTGATGAACATTGAATTATACCATTATTTATCGCACTGATCATTGCTCATGTGGGTTTAGAGTATGTGTTGAGTAAATACTTGATTTCTATCTTAATCACAAGAGGTGAATGCTTATTGAATACGTAAGAAGAAATAACGAGGTATAAAATTATGAAAGTGTTGTCCACATACCCAAATGGGGAGATTGTTGGGAAACAAATACTTCAAGATTTCCACTTTTTCTGTTTTGGGTGTGATTGTGTTTGTTGAAAAATCCAGATGGCTGTGAATGAATATGGTTAGTTTTTTCTGAATCAAGTGTTTAAGGTGGCATAGTTTCCCATTGTTTTCCAAAATTTTTGGCCTCAATATCAGAAGTTTAATTTTGGAAAAGGAAGGATTTACATTAAGGAGTAAACAATATACTGACCCAAATGATAGTTAATGGACCGTAAATGGTGGTACATAAAATGTTGAAGGAAATAGGAAAAGTAAGGGAATTGCGAAGCGTGAGACAAAAACCATGTATGGAAACAGTTCATAGGGAGAAAAAATTTTCATCAAATATTTTCGGTACACAGAAGGATTTCTATAAGAACTCAGATCTTTTTTAGGTATGTTTTTCTCTTTCATGGTGGTTTTGAGAAAAAGAGGAGTTTCTAGAAAATTTTGAAGTACACACCGTGTACTTATATGTACACATTGTGTACTCCTTTTCCACACGTAGCTATGTGCTGGCCCTGTAATGGCCGAGCACATAGCCGTGTGTGGTGACCTGGAGACTACCTTATGTGGTGGCCAAATAAGGTGAGTACACGCTGTGTACTTCAAAAGTACACACCATGTACTTTTTTTCATTAAACAAACTGGGGTTGTTTATGATGGACAAAACACACTTCTTCTTCGCCTTTTTCATCCGAGAGTGTCCATAAGGCCATGATCTTTCCCCAAGCCCCTGATCAAGCATCCATTTCACGATTCGACCATTTTCAATTTCATTGTGATTTTCATAGTAAACTCTTCCTTATTCAAGATCTTCATCTCTTTATTTCTCCTCTTCCTTAATTTATCATCGGTTGATCGTTTTAGACTTTTTTTAGACCTAAAATGTTCTAGGTCGATTCAAGGCCTAAGGTTCACGTATATAGATCTCACAACACTGAGGTAAGTGGTTTGTGTCTTTCCGTAGAAAGTCTTTGAGTTATATGTGAAAAAGTTCCGAATACCCTTTATCAGGGTATTGCGTGTTTAAGATTTTAACCCTGTTATTGCCTACTATTATTTATATGCTTAAGTAGATCTCAATTGAATGTGAATAGGGTTAATTTCTTTGCTATGGATTTCTTGCTCATGCTTGTATTGTTAATGACCGTTTGGTCTTGATTATCCTATTAGGATGCTTGCTTTCCATTCATAGTTTTGAGAGAATGGAGTAATATTATTTTATCTGACATGATGTTATGATACTTTGGCCATTATATATCACTGTGCTCGATTGAATTATACAGGGCCGTGAGAACCTGGTGTAGTAGACCATAGGGAGAATGGACATTGAGGGATTCTCTAGAGTGTCTGTTTACTATTACGATGCAAGACCCTAGGGGGAATGAACTTATGTGCTTCCTCAGAGTGTCTGTAGTTACTCGATGTGAGACGAAAGGGGAATTGGACATTGAGTGCTCCCTAGAGTTCCTTTTAATTACCGATACGAGACTAAAGGGGGAATTGATGGTGAGTGTTTCCTCAGAGAGTCTATGCAAAAGCTGAACCATAGGGGTTAGAATCTGTGTACTTCCTAGAGGGTTGCCTGTGTTAGTTTTGGTTGGACCAGAAGGGTTAGTTTGTGAGTACTTCCCAAAGGGTTCCCTACTTATGTTTATATTTTTACTTGATATCAGATAATTTAATGCATTTGAAACAGTAAGATTGTTTACTTTTGAGTACTTCATTGTTTACTGCTTCACTTTGATTTTAGTATGCCATATATATTCACTAACTATTAGGCATAGATCTTTGGGTGGTTTCCTACTAGGATTTAGTATCACACCCTGTTTGGGTCATGCTTTTGGGCCCAAACAAATTATATGACTGCAGGTATAGATAAGCGAAAGCACCCTTCTACTTTAGGTACTTTATTTCTATAGAGCTGGGGAGCATGAGACCAATATTAGGCTTTCAATGCTAAAGAGTTATTTAATATTTTATTGTAATTTGGTTTAGTATTTTATTTCAGCATTGGGATGTGTTTGGCTGTTTTCCTAGACATATGTATCATGCATCATTATATATGTGTTCCAGTTGTTTATTACTTCCAATGTTTACTTATTTCATGTTCTTACTGATTCCACTATTGTTATCTATTTTACTTCTGATGTGTTACTCTTCCAATGATGTAATAGATTCCCCACTATCACATCCAAGTCCCTCACTTCTAGTCGGTAGCCTCTGGCGTTCGGGGAAATGCGCTTGAAGCCATGTGACCGACCGGGTACCAGGCACCTCTGGGTGGCTTCCGGAACCGGGACAATACAAAGTGGTATCAGAGGGATTCTTTCTTCTTGACTTACTGTTTGGAGCCTATAGCCAGGGATAGGAAGGAATAGTTAATTGGTAATAAGCTATGCTTGGGAGTTGCTAACCCATGTATAGGGAAAATCCAATTTACCTTGTTATTGAAATTGTTATGGTTTTTCAATTATTACAGTTGATTTGATTTCACCATTGGGTGATTCACATGTTTTGTAATATTATTATTTATATTATTGAGGTTCTATTTCTGTTGTAACCTGATGAGATGAGGGTATTCCATCTCATGTACCATATAGGCACTTATTAAAAATCAAATGTCATGCATTTCTGCCATGCCATTTAGGGTGAATTAGTAATTGCATGTTGTTGTGATAGATTTTATGCTAGATATGCATGCTGTTGTGATAGATGTTTTGACAAAATACCCGATTTTGATAGGGTATTGAATTGTGTAAGTTTTTGTTTGAATGAATTCCAAACATTGGTTCTTGAGGTGTTATGGGCCCTCATGGACTGGAATTTGGTGGATCATTTCACTTTTATCTTGGTTTATAACCTGTATGAGATGCCAAGCTTTGATTCGCAGAGAGTATGGGCCCTCATAGATAAAAATTTGGAACTTGAATGACTATTTTAGTGTTTTCTTGGTTACAGAGTAGTTTCTAAGTCTTATTGTCTAGAAGAACCTAGAATACACAACATGAAATGATGAATACACACCATGTGTCCTTCTGTTCAGGATGGAACTGTTTTCCTTGAGTACACACCGTGTAGTCTCTAAACATGTCACTGATTGTGTGGGTAGAGACATGGGGTTGAGAAATCATTAGGGGAACATGCCATGTACCTGTTGTACATACTGTGTTGTGTAGAACTTGTGTCCACTCGTTTGAATAATGACATGGATGGATGAAATTTAAAGTTATACATGCCGTGTCAACCTTGAAGACACTCTGTAGAGTGATTTGTGTAACTGGACGTGTGACTAACAACATGGGTCGGTGAAACCTTTCTAGTACTCTCTATGTCTAGGGAAAACACACTGTGTAGAGTGATATGTGCAGCCAACCATGTGACTAAAAACATAGGTTGGTGAAGTTTTTCTAGTACACACCGTGTTTGGCACTAACACGCCGTGTAGTCTTGTTCTAGGAGAACCGTGTGGCTTAACCGTGTAAAAGAACTCGAGAAGGGGAAGAGGATTCAAGTACATGTCGTGTGTTAGGACAACACCCCATGTGTATAGGGCGTTACATGACTTGGGTTGGAAGAAGTAAATGCCCATGTGATGTCTTAATGGAACAATCCATGTAGGCACTATACACACCTTTTATCCATGTTTTAAAAAAATGAATGATTTATTTCTCTTTTTCACTTCTCACACTTCTAAGTTTTAGTCCCTGCTAATCTTGATCTAAGGTGTGCACTTGACCTTATAGATTCACGCAAATGAGACGTCCACTGGTAGTCCAATAGTAACAGGGAAGTGTCCAAACACCAGATATGGCTGATTTGGGACTATCAGTAGATCCTCCAGCTGTTCCAGTATTGGCACCAACTATTATCCAAGATACAAGTGCCTATGAACTGTTCCGATAGGGCTTAATAAGGTTCTTGGAGACCTTTTAAGGAGAACCACATCATGCCCCTTCTATGGCAGAGTTGACACGGATTTTCCAACAGCAGCATCCTCCCACCTTCATAGGGGAAGGAGAACCTTAGGCTGCAGAGTCATGGTTAGAATCCATTCTATCTATCTTCGAGCATCTAGAGATGCCTCCATAGAGGAGGGTGAAGCTCGCAGTGTATATGCTTCGGGAGTCCACAAAGATATGGTCGGATGTGATCTCATATGTGGGATGAGAATAGGTTATGGTGTGGGATGAGTTCCAGCATATCTTCTATGAATAGTTCTACCCGGAGACCTTGAGGGCCGATTGAGCCTGAGAGTTCATGAGTCTGGAGTAGGGTACTCTTTATATTATGAATTATTCTTCTCACTTCACAGATCTGAATCACTTCATGCCTCTTCTAGGAGGTGATGAGTTATTTCTATAAAGGAAGTTTAAGGATGGTCTTAGGAATGACATCCGATCATAGGTGAACATCTTCAAGTTGACTTTCATCACTTCTATAGTCAACCGGGCACTGATTATAGAGTGTAATATTAGGGATTCTGGAGTTTTGATCTATGGCGGCTCAATATCCAGAGTTGGTATCCCTCCTACTGGCAGCAAGATGTTCCATAGGGAGTCTACACATGGGGATCCGAGGAGGCATGACACCATTTTTGGTAGCCAGGTGGTGTGCTACCAATGCAGAAAGAGCGAGTATACATGGCCACATTTTCTGAGAGACTTAGTGAAGTGCCAATCATGTGGAAACATGGTCCTTCTTCATCACTTCTGTCAGTTATTCTCACCATCATCTGGTGACAGGGGTTCTTATATGACTTTGCATTTAGGAACAACACCACCAGTTCCTCACCAGTCTGGGAGCATGAGTTCTTCTGGCTGTTCAGGCCGAGGTGGAGGTCATGGTTGTGGTAGCCAATCACCAGGATTCCATAGACAATGAGGTGGATCAGCCCTGAGTGGTCAGGTAGGGTCATAGGGACATGGTGTAGGTCAAACTTTTGTAGTGGAGCACACCTAGTAAGAACAGAATCCCAGACCCTCTACCGTTCGAGTTACGATCCTAATTTCTTTCATTTTAGCTTCTGTTGTTTTCGATATAGGGGAATCCCATAGCTTTATATCAGTTGCTGTTGTGAAGATCCTTGGGATTTGTATATTTTCTTATGTTGTTATATTTATGTTAGACACTCTGTTGGGGACAATAATGGTTAGTGTATGACAGTGCAAGGAGTTCCCTCTAGTGGTTTGTGGGTGTCACTTCTTATGGGACCTTTATTCCCAAGAGATGATAGACTACGATATCATACTTGGAATGGACTGGTTAGTTCCCTTCTAGGTAGTTTTTGATTGATATCGTTGTAGGGTGAGTTTCACATCACCAGAGGGCATGTCGTTTCTTCACAAGGGTGAATGGGATTTCCAAGAAAGAAGAGTGGACCTGAGCATCATGGGTTTGGAGGAGTTACAACCCAAATTTATAGTCATTATCTTGATGACTATGGGACTTCACAGATGGAATTTCCTCTAATGGTGGATCATTTCATGGATGTCTTTCCAGAGGAATTTTCTTGTTTTTGTCCTAAATGAGATGTGGAATTTTCTATTGATCTTGTTCCAGGAGTGGAATCGGTGTCCATCCCTCCTTATAGGATGGCTACACCAGAGTTACAGGACCTCAAGAGGCAGTTGGAGGAGTTGCAGGAAAAGGGTTCCATCTGACCCAATACTTCTCTTTGGGGTTCACCTGTCCTGTTTGCAAAGAATTCAGAAAATACCCTCAGACTTTGTGTGGATTATTGGAAGTGGAACCAGTTGAAGGTCAAAAACCGGTATCCCCTATTGAGTATTAATGATTTATTTCACCATCTTCAGGGAGCCCGAGTGTTCTAAAATATTGACTTGAGATCTGGTTACCATCATTTGCGCGTTAGACCATTAGATGTACCTCTTACATCCTTTAGGAGTTGGTATGGTCTATACGAGTATGTGGTTATGCCGTTCGGTCTCACCAACGCACCTGCAGTTTTCCTAACACTGAAAAACCGAGTGTTCCATCCTTACATGGATTCTTTCGTGGTAGTCTTCATGGATGATATCTTGGTGTACGCTCACACAGGACACGACCATGCCACACATCTTGAGATCTTTTTCAGTACAATGAGAGATCATCTGTTATATTATAACCTCTTAAAATGCCACTTTTTGATGGGCCAAATTCACTTCTTCGGTCATGTTATCTCAGAGGCAAGAGTATCAGTAGACCTAGAGAAAGTGAGAGTAGTTGTTTCCTAAGAGTAGCTGAAGAATTTTTTTGAGGTACATAGTTTTCTAGGGATTTATAATTACTACATAAGTTTTATACATGAATTTTTATGCGTAGCACCACCATTGAAGGGCCTAAGTAAGAAGGGTGCAATGTACTTGTGGTTAGATTCTTGTGATTCAGCCATTGAGGAGATGAAAGTGAGGTTGACTCCATCACCGATACTAGTATTTCCAGATCCAGGAAAGAGCTATATTGTTTACTGTGATGCATCAGGTATCGGGCTGGGAGAAGTGCTTATGCAATGGGAAGGGGTTATTGCATATGGGTCTCGGTAGTTGATGGCACATGAGTGGAACTACCTGACGCACTATCTGAAGCTGGCTGCGGTTGTTCATGATTTATTCTTTTGTAGACATTATCTTCTTGGAGATCATTTTGTGGTTTCCACTGACCACAAGAGTCTCAAGTATATCTTCACTTAGCGTGATCTGAATTTGAGACAGCGAAGGTGGGTTGAGTACCTTCAGTCTTTTGACTTTGATCTTTTCTATACGCCTAGTATGGGAAATGCTATGGCTGGTGTGTTGAGCAGGAGGACTCGGTTATAGGCAGTTCAGGAGGCCAGAAGTGAGTGGAAGCTTGTGGATCTACTCTTTGAGATGCATTCGGAGGTGCCCGACAGGAAGAGGTAGACATTCCTTTCTTCTAAAGATGTTACCTCTACTCTACTTGATCAAGTGTGAATGAGGTAGCTATTAGATTCATAAGGCCTGTTCCTAAGGGAAAATGTTCTAGGAGAGGACCCTATTCCTGGATGGACAATAGGCGAGGATGAGATCTTATGTTTTCATGGGAACGTATGGGTGACAATAGACATACGCAAGTAGCAGATTC
This sequence comes from Viscum album, assembly GCA_963277665.1. Taxonomy (NCBI): domain Eukaryota; kingdom Viridiplantae; phylum Streptophyta; class Magnoliopsida; order Santalales; family Viscaceae; genus Viscum; species Viscum album. The sequence goes on along the minus strand of OY728122.1, from coordinate 807,678,931 downwards.
GAGACGCTCATTCCCCTGTTTGGAAAGTTCATACTAGTATCGTGAAGATGTATCATGATCTACACCATCTGTATTGGTGGCCAATTATGAAGAGATATGTTGCTAGTTTCGTCATGAGGTGTTCCACCTGTCAGCAGGTGAAGGCAAAGCATCAATGACCAACAGGGCTTTTGCAATAGTTACCCATTCCTGAGTGGAAGTTGAATGATGTCGCAATGGATTTCATTATAGGATTACCATGGTTTCCTCGATGGATCAATGGAGTGTGGGTTTTCATTGACAGACTCACAAAGGATACCCACTTCTTTTTGATCAAGGATACCTTCAGTGTCGATGATATGGGAAGGTTGTACATCCAAGATATTTTATGTTTAAATGGAGTTCCACACTCCATTATTTCTGATAGGGATGACCATTTTACTTATCGGGTCTATAAGGGACTTCAAAGAGCATTGGGTACTTAGGTACATTTGAGTGTGGAATACCAACCCTAGAGAGATGACTAATCCGAGCATATGATTCAGGTGATTGAGGAAATGCTTCGAGCATGCATCCTAGATTTTAGAGGTTCATGGGAGAAGAACATACCTCTTGTGGAGTTTTCCTACAATAATAGTTTTCAAGCAACTATTCCGATAACACCTTATGAGGATTTGTACGGTAGGCCATGCTGATCACCCTTATTCTAGTTGGAGGTAGGAGAGACAGCTATACTGGGACCTCGTCTTGTCCAGGAGACCACAAGTCAGATATATTTGATTCTGAAGAGGATGGCTACTGCAAAGTCTTGACAGAATTCTTATACTGATCAACAGAGATGACCTCTGGAGTTCGAGGCCGAGGATCAGGTTTTCCTACATGTCACACCGAGGTTGGGACATAAGAGGATTAGGAGATAGGGTATGCTTTCACCAAGGTACGTCAGGCTGTTTGAGGTGTTGGAGAGAGTTGGGATGGTCTTCTATCGGTTGCAGTTACCTGAGAGGTACTAGGCTATTCATGATGTCTTCCACATTTCTCAGCTTCAACATTACTTCTCGGACCCGTCTCATGTATTTCAACCTGAGGAGGTTGAGTTAGAGGTTGACAACTAGTTTTAGGAGAATCTTATCCAGATTGTTGATCGAAGTACGAAAGTTCTCTAGGGAGAGTCTATTCCTCTGGTACATGTGCTATGACAGCACGAGCGAGTACAGGATGAGACTTGGGAGAGGGAGGCCGATGTACGATCACAGTGGCCAGAGATTTTTGAGGATTATTCTTCTACGCCACCTTACTAGGGAAATTCAAAGATAAATTTCGTTAAGGGGGGAAGCTTTTAAGAACCTGAATCTTCTTTTTAGGTATAATTTCTTCTTTCCTAGTGTTTTTGAGAAAAAGAGGAGTTTCTAGAAAATTTTGAAGTACACTCCGTGTAATTATATGTACACACAGTGTACTCTTTTTCCGCATGCAGTCGTGTGCTGGCTGTGTAATGACCAAGCACATAGTCTTGTGTGGGGACCTAAAGACCACCTTATACGGGGGCTGAATAAGGCGAGTAAATTCCATGTACTTCAAAAGTACACATCATGTACTTTTTTTCTTTAAATGGACCAGGTTTGCATCTGATGGACAAAACGAGCTTCTTCTTATCCTTCTTTATTCAAGATAATCTGTAAAATCGTGATCTTTCCCCGAGCCCCCAATTGAGCATCTATTCTCTAATTCGACCGTCGTCGATTGTGCTGGGATTACCACGGTAAGTTCTTCCTTCTTCTAGTTCTTCACCTCTTGATTTACCCTCTTTCAGAAGTTATCCTTGGTTGAACATTTTAGAAGTTTTTGTAGATCTATGGATTTATAGGTCGATTAAAGCCCTGAGGTTCATTTATATTAATCCCATGATGCCAAGGTAGGTGGTTTGTTCCTTTCTATAGATAGTATTTGAGTTATATGTGCCGAATTTCCCAATACCCTTGATTGGGGTACAGAGTGTTTATGGTTTTGACCCTGTTATTGCCTACTATGATTTATATTATTGAGTAGAGGTCAATTGAATGTTAATAGGGTTAATTTATATTCTATGGATTTATTTCTTATGCTTGTATTGTTTAAAACCGTTTGGTCTTGCTTATCCTATTAGGCTGCTTTCTTTCCATTCCTAGTGTTGATAAAATTGAGTAATATTATTTTATCTGACACGCTGTTATGATGTAGACTATTTTTCCAAGTAGTTAATGAGGTATACTTTAGATGTTATATATTTCTGTGCTTGATTGACTTACACAGGTCCATGAGAAGCAGGTTTAGTAGACCATATGGAGAATGGACGTTGAGGGCTTCTTTAGAGTGTCTATTTACTGTTATGATGCAAGATCATAGGTAGAATAGACCTAAGTGCTTCCTCAGAGTGTCTGTAGTTCCTAGATGTAGGCCATAGGTGGAATTGGATGTTGAGTGCATCCCCAGAGCTCCTTTTAGTTATCTATATGAGACTAAAGGGGGAATTGACGGTGAGTTCTTCCTCAGAGAGTTTGTGAAAAAGCTAAACCAGAGGGGATAGACTGTGTGTACTTCCCAGAGGGTTCCTTGTGTTTGTTTAGGTTGGACCAGAGGGGTTAGGCTATGAGTACTTCCCAGAGGGTTCCCTGCTTATGATTAGATGCTTCCTTGATATCTGATAATTGAATGCATTTGAAATTTTAGGATTGTTTACTTTTGATTACTTCCTTGTTTACTGCTTCATTTTGATTTTATGCTGCCATATACATTCACTGACTGTTAGGAACAAAAATTTGGGTGGTTTTCTACTAGTATTTATTCTCACACCTTGTTTGGGGAATAATTTTGTGCCCAAATATATTATATTGCTTCAGGTATAGACAAGGGAAAGCGCCCTTCTACTTCAGGTACTTGATTGCTGCAGTGCTGGAGAGCATGAGAACAAGTTGAGGCTTGCGATGCTAAAGAGTTGTTTACTATTTTCTTGCACTTTGGTTTGGTATTTTATTTCATCATTGTGATGTGTTTGGATGTTTTCTTAGACATATGTATCATGAATAATTATATAAGTGCTCTAGTTGTTTATTACTTCTGTTGTTTACTTATTGCATGTTTTTACTAATTCCTCTATTGTTATCTGTTTTACTTCCACTCTGTTACTCTACCAATGAGGGAATAGTTTCCCCACTATCACAACCAATGTGCTAAGTACTAGTTGGAAGACTTTGGCATTCCGGAAAATGTGCTTGATTCCATGTGACCAACCGGGTACGGGGCACCTCTGGGCGGCTTCGGGAACAGGGACGTTACAATTACCATGAATGAAAGGCTTCCAGTACGTAGGATGGATAATTGTTTGTGGAAATTAGGTGGTGATAGGATAATCCATGAAGGGAATCATTTCCAAAAATGAGAATACGATTTTGGCTTCTACTTAGGAAGAGTGGAGGTATGCAGGCCGCATAAGGAAGATTGGTTTGTTGCTGGAGCATGATACGCGGTGAAAGTTGTACCACATGGAAGATTTTGTAAATCTCATATTAGAGGATTTAATGGATCTATTTGAATAAATAAATATTTCTAATCCAATAATTAAGTGACATAAAATTCCATTAGAGAAAATCATCACTCCGGGAATACATCTTTGTCTAAAATTAGATCAGGAGGGAGAATTCTGCGAATGGTGAATTGGTTTACATGGATGAAATTCCGCTAAAGGGTTTTCAGGGAACTATAGCCCACAAAAAAAGTTGTACGAGGAGGAGGAATATGTGATATGTGAGTAAGGAAGAGCTAGTATGTGGAAGAGAGACGGTCTGAAGAAGAATAGGTAGTCTGCAGATGAGAGATGATTTGTAGAAGAGGAGACAGTCTGTGTAGTAGGGAAGGTACGTGTATGATAGACAATTCTTGGAGTGATGATTTGTGAAACATACCTAATACATAGTACATAGAGGAAGAAATGTGGTTCATGTAGTAATCAAGTAATCTTGTGAAATCCTTAAAATAATTTGGGAAATTTTTTTTTGCTATCCCAACAGTATGTGGAAAATTGAATTTCATTTATGGGTGAAGAGTGAACTTCAACAGAATATCGACAAATTGTTTATGATGCATGATTTCATGAAAATAAAGAGACCTACTATTCCATAAAATGCAAGTGGATCCCTTTATTTAGAAGTGAGAAAAGGAAGTAGAATATGATGATCCTTCCCACCGATAGTGAGCCGGAGGAAGAGACATAGAGAGTGACCCTTGGGAATGTAGTGAGCAGACCATAAACCATGTAAAGGTAGTGAGCCTGGTCATATAATATCTATCCCGAACCTTGTTATTGGTAGTGATTTTTAGTATATTTGGTACATCCACACATCACCATTGTATTCTCATTGGACGTATCCCATTGAGGGTGAACTATGTAAAATTGCTATATCCTGTTCATGCATTCATTTATATTCATATATTTCTATGGTAGAAAGAGAGAAGTGTGTTTTGTTTAATAAAAAAAAGATATTAAGGGGTAGTAGTTTTAATATTTAACACCTTGATTTACTCCCCCCTTCTAGGTACTTGACCTAGGGGACCTAATAGAAACACTAGACTAGTAGGATCCGATAAAGTGCTTCATGATAAAACTCTTATAAGAAAATTCAAAATATACTAGTTTGAAATAAATCATATGAGGGTAAAAATTTATACTTTAATTGGATAAAATATATAATATTATTAGGAAATTCATTTAAGGAGATGAATTTCATTAAAGTAATCATTATATAATAGAATCGTTGTGTGAAAGACATTAATTCATCTAAGGATATGGGAATAGTTGGTCCTCATATGATCTTATGCCCTAGAGGTCAATCCATGTGTGATCGAAAAACAATATGGAGGTTAATCCATGTCTAAGTATCATGGTTTCACCCTTTATAGGGAACTACATTAATCTTACTACAGGGGAGTGAAATCAATGACATAGCGGTTTTGGTGACAACTGTCTAGAACACCATGACCTTAAACTAAGACCAATAAGTTTAGTTAGTTTTGTTATTTCCAAAGGGATAAATAAAAATAGTCCACCTGCATAAAAACCTAATATCCCATTTTCCAATTCTATTTAAAAAATAATAATTTAAATTTAAAAGGGATCTCCATTAATAATTCCCAAACAATTTCCAATTTCCATGTATAAATCGATTTTTAAAACCAATTCTATCCTCCAATCAAAATGGTTAATTTTAAAACAATATTGAGAGACATAATTGATCATGAAAAATACCAAAATATAGATTTATTAATTTAATCCATTATTTAAAAAGCATAATAATAATATTTGATTCATAAACTAGGATTTTTCCATGAATGTACCTACCTTTATCCATGTAAAACTAATCAGCTATGATGGAAACTTGTTAACAATGGAAAGAGGTATCCTATAGAAGAATGAATAAATCATAAACATAAAAAATATACCATTAAATTATTCCAACATAAATTTTAGGTCACTATAACCTTAGGGAAAAGAGAAATCTAGAGAAAAAGAGATAAAAGATCAAGAGGGAAGGAGAGGAGTGACTTGCTTGAGTGATCCTTAAATAAAATAAGAAAATCACCATCAAAATCACACCAAGGATCAATGGTATGTGGTGTTCCATGCATGGAATGGATCTGGAAGTCAATTGGGGAAAATGAAAGGGGGGGGGGGTAGGGGGTTATAGGTCTAAATTCATAGGTGGGTAGGCTGGCCATTTCAATGTTTTTTCTATGTTTCTGGACATGTTTTTTTGTTTGGAAACAAATTTTTTAAAAAATTGTGCACCAACCATGGTGGTTTCCCTATATCCTAAAATATACCTTACGATTATCTAGAGTGGATGTGTAGTATGAGTAGCCATACTTAAAACATGAAAAAAATATTTGAGTGGGTGTTTCATAGTTTTTTCACAATTATTACTGGTCATTCAAAAAACTATGAAGAATCAAATATTTTTTACAAACTCTAATTTTTGGAACAAAAGGAACTATAATGAATATGAAAATTGATAATTAAATAATAGGATGAAAACACACCTAAAAATGACAGAATGGGAGAAATAATAACAAAGTTGTTTCATATACTGCTAATATTCCTCTATTCAAACCTCAATCCAGATGCTATACCAAGATGGGATGTCTTTGAGGTCAATTAAATTTTAATTTTTTATATTGGACTAATAAATACTCCATACATCCCAACACTAGTCATTATTTTAACTTGATTTCACAATTAATTCCAATTTTATCACCGACTACCTTATTGTCCCTATATACATATAATATCTAAACACTAATAATCATATACTATTAATAAATTAGAATTATTAAAAAAACATGGTCTAAATTTCTTCAACACCCTTATTGAATAGGTTATAGAGAATTCATATAAAATAAATAATATGGAATTTTTATTACCCCATTATACACATGATCCCAATTTTGATAAGCATAAAACCTATTGGGGACCTATACTACCACATTAAAAAGTATACAAGGTCATATTCTAATTAATATTCTTAAAATTTCTACCTCAAACTCTATGAAGGAACTATAATGAGAATGTAACCCCTACCAAGTCCAAAAATAGTTATCTTAAAATTAAATCCCTTCAAATAGAGGGAACTTCATGAATTCCCCCAATGAATTTATGGAAATAGTTTAGACATTCTCATCCAAATAAATCAATAATTATAAAATCATGATGGTTTGAACCCAAAACTTTAAAACTTAATATTAAACCCTTATCATTTTGAATGTTCAAATATATAGGATATAAATATCCAAGAATAAGTTTACCACTCACAGAATTTTCCCAACCATATATCTCAAGTTAATACATCCAATGTAATTTCCATTTACATGTAATCAATTTAAATTAATCTCATATATATAGGGTGAAAATGTCAATACATGCCATATATAAATTATCTCAATATAGATCATAAATAATGACACCATAAATTAGTCGAGATGTGATATCATTATCTGATCTTATACAACAACCCATTCTTTCACAAAAAAGTACTCATAATATTTTCACTCAGAACCTTGTAAAAAATGAATAATATTTCATTAAAAGGAATGATCTATACCTTTAATGAAATTAATCACAAATTTCATTGCTTATATAGTCTATCAATCGTGAAAATCAAGAAACAATCACATTTGAAATAATATAAACCACTATCTCCATGTCCATCATCTCATCTCCTAAGTCACGATGGCCACTTTTTATTAACTTCCTTTCAAACATAAAGTTATTTCATGATGAAAATAAGGATCATAGATAATGGTGTCCAGACATGATAAAAAATAATTCCCATATCATCTATCTAAGGCTCCATACATGAAATCTTTATCATCCCAAAACATGTGTATATTCAAACAATAAATCTCCCATGGAACCTCATTAATATGAGATCCCTTGACCTTCATGTATCCTATATAGATAATTCAATCCTTGATATGTTAGTGATGCAGAATACTCATACCCATATCACTATATGATGTTTTAGTTATCCTCATTATCAATAATGGGTGATAATTATATAGGTGGAAACAAATATTTCCTCAAAAAATGAATTCAAAAATAAGTTTCTACATGTTATGACACTATATTCAATTTTTTATATCTTGATATTATAGTAACTGTAACGCCCTGACCCCAGTTACCCAGAGTCGGTGCATTATTTTAATACATTGGCAGTATTATAATGAATCATGTCCTAAAGGACCGATCAGTTTAGCAGTCTTGGAAAATAGATTACATATATGAATGTTACATTACACTTTGTAACTTACAAAACAATATAAACAATCCTTTATTAATTCCATTATTACCTTGGATTAACCCTACATATCAATCAAAATACACATCTTGGAATCCTGGAAAAAATAAAACATAGAAAGGGGTGAGCTCAGATGCTCAGTAAAGATATCAATATAGAACAAACTTTCATAAATAAGAATAAACATTTAAAGCAATGTATAACTAAAACAAATTCCCTTTAAACGATAACTTCCGCATAATATGGCAAAAATAAAATGAAGTAAAGCTATTTACTTATTCACATGGATATTCTACTAGTCGAATAATCACATGAAATATCACTAACAACTTTCATAATGATAGAATGCATAATGCCAGACTATCATAACCACATAGTCAAGGCCTTGTTCCAAGACTACAAATAAATTTTTTCAAGGCCTTGTGCCAAGACACTAGTTTGCCTCATGAGAGCTACCGATGCATCAAGAAGCTATAGCAGGCTCCACCCATCACTTACTAAGTCCAATGCATTCCACATATGAAAATGTTTAAACATAACATAAACATTTGTATTAAAACTAGCTTATGAAATGTAAATACATTATCCCTAAACCATTAATGGTATAAAAATAACACATCAATAGTCAAACATATCACAAAACCTTCAATACAATATGGAAAATCTTTACCATAATAAATAATCTTCAAACAAGTTTAAAATCCATCAAAAGATGTTGACATAGATGAAAATGATTTGTAAAACTTTTTGAGATAAATATCCCTTTTTCATGAAAGAATTTAAAAGTCACACAATTTAGAAAGGAATAAATTTAAAGACATTTTTTAATCAAAGTGTCCCATACCACTTTGAAACTTTTTAGAGGAATTAACAATTTAAAAACATTCATTTGAATATAAATAAATCCTTAAAAACCATTTTGAAGACATGGACATTAATGAGATATATTTATAAGAATAAATATTTAAAACATTTGAAATGAATTTTTTGTAAAAAAGATCCTTAAAATAACCCATTTGAAAACTATTTCATGAAACATGGACATGGATAATAAATATTTCCCATTAGATACTTACGTAAAAACAACCTCAGATAATAAAGAGATTGTGAAATTAACCCTTACCAATTTGGTAACATACAAAAAATACACCCCATGAAAGAGGTATCATAAAATGAATATGTAACTACACATAAATTAAAGTGTATTACACAAATAATAAAATTATGGGCATAAATACACCACAAAAAAGGTAATAGTGTTAATATGGCACGAATCTCACGGGAATAAGGAGTGGGATGAAAACCCCTTACCTTGCACTTTACTTTAGTCAAGGGTACGTTTAACCTCATGTATGAAGACCGTAGTAAGTTATTAAATTATAGCAGAACCATATTAATATTTATGATATCATACATGATTCATTTATGAAGTTATACTACCCATTTAATAATAATTTCCATGTTAAATTAACATTTTAGGTAATAATCGCTTTCTTTATCGTACGTGTTTTAACTTGTTACTCTTGATTGTATCACTTATATAATGATTTATATAATTCCAGAATATAAAAAATTATTTATATAATTCCACAATATAAAACATGATTTATATATCATATATATTTATAATAGACATATATATATGAAATGGAAAACACCGTTTTTGGAGACGGTAGTCCGTACGTACACATAAACACTGTTTCTGTTTTCATAACGTATTGAACGGAACTAAGTGAATGAAATATATGTAAGTACATATATATATATATATATATAAATATATATATCTATAGTAGAATTATTATGTCATATATTACAAAAATATTAGTAATATATATTTTTATAATCGTCGATGAATGGTGAATGTGGAAATGAATCTCATCGCGTCGTGGAGGCAGTAATCCGTACGTATACACGAGCGCAATACCATTTCCTTAAAGGTGTTGAATTGGATGATATATTAATTTTATAGAGACATTATCATGTTATTTTTTATTATTTATATACATATTACTCATCATTATATCTATTGAAATAACATAGTGTTGAATAACAAATTACACCGCGGTGTGGAGACGGTAAGCCGTACGTACGCACGCATGGTGACATTATCATTCATAATATGGATAGAATAATGAATATAGTTGTGAAATATTTATAATAACATAAAAATATATATATAAGATGCTGGAGTTATTATTTTAGAATGGAAACAACAAAGAAATAGTAAGTGGAAGAATAAGAGAACTTGAAAGAGGGTGGTGAAATCATTACCTCTTCTTCAGGTTCTTCCCTTTGATTTGATCAAAATGGTACCTTAAGTTGGATTTTTGACCAAATTAATGCCTATAGGACGAAGGTATGATAGTTGGGAGGTTATTTGGTCAGGGTTCTTCTGAGCCAAATGGCATTGTAGGTGTGATTTTTAGAGAAGGTGATGTTTTCTTTTTAAGTGGGGTGAGGGTCACTTTAGGAAAAGATTAAAGTATTAATTTATTATACAATAATATTCGGTTTATAATGGTTCCAAATGAATTTATTTAGAGACTTAGGTGGTTATGGGTCGAAATAATCCAAACCAATAGGTTTTAGACAAGTTTAGGTAACCATTTTACCCTTATCATTTAGATTTAACTCTTAGTTAAATAGTTTAACTTTTACCGTGTCTTCTTGTATTCTTACTATATTTGGTAAATAAACTTACTATAAACTTCCAAGAGAACCTAAAGTGGCTCATTAATGACATATATATTATTATTTATGCCTATTGGCCGAACCTTACATTTTTAGGAATATTATATCAACCAATAATATATAATTTGTTTTAAATATTAATTTATGTCAATTTTGACACTATTTGGTATTTTGTTTTCATGAAAGTCATCACAACTTGATTATTTCAAAAAATATACATTTAATAATCCCTAAAATGTCATATTCACCTATAAAATTCGTTTATGTCATAAAAACTTTGAAATTATATTTATTTCTATATTTATAATACCATTTATTTGATTCCTTCCTTAATAAGGTAATTACTGTATCATCATTGTGTCATAAATAAATTTAATTATTTAATGTCTAAAAATTATAAATAAAATACCGTGATTTAGGAAATCTTTTTATATTTCTAAGGAATAATTATAGTCTAATTTATCTCATGTATAAACCAATATTAAATAAGGTTTAGTTAATAATTTTTGAACTTAACACTTTTAACTCTTCTTTAAATTAAATAATAATAAATGTACTAATCTAATCCAAAGGAACCTAAAGGGTTATATTTTATTCCTAAGGTTGTTTTTGGTCCAATTAAACTTAACCAATAGAATTAGGACATGTGTTAGTGTAATAATAATATCATTTTTACCTTTAATTACCCAATTTACTTTTAACCGCGGTAAATAAAAGTAAAAAGTTACTATTCACCAAATATTATTTTTGTCATATTGAACCACATTTTACTCATTGATATTAACCTAGTCTCTCGGATTTTCTAAATTCAACTCACAGAAGCGGTAAAATTATGTTTTATGTGAATTTACAAATTCTCCTAGAAGGTTGGTAAAAGACGGTGAAAAGTTCAATAAAATTCTTATATATCTAAAATTATTATAAACCGAATCTAATGAATTAAATTGAACTTATATAGGTATTATGTATATATTTTTACCTATAAAAAATTTAAATGAAATAAATAATTATTTAAATAAAAATTCGGTTTTAAACTATAACTTAGTGTTTTTCACTATTGATCAAAAATTAAAAGTTTTCAGAAAAATACAAAAAAATTACCCTAAGATAATTTTGATATTCCGAATACAATAATAAGTTCTATTTTACTAAATTAAAAACATAGAAGTTGTATTTATTAATTTAAAATTAATCCCGCTGTCAAAACCAAAAGGCTTATTTGTAAGAAATAATAACTATCAAAAGATTGACACTTGTTTATGTCAAATTTCAAAGTGAAATTACTTACAATGACCATGATTGGATTAAATGGTAAAAATATAATCTATTTATACTTCCAAACCAATATAATGTATAATTTAACACTATAAATTATTTTTATTAAAAAAGTTGTTTTCAGTTAAAATATAGTATTTTCACTATTCACCCAAATATGAAAGTTATCAGAAAAACACCAAAACTTTATTGAAACTAAATTATTATGTCAGGATTATAAATAAGAAGTTTATTTTGTAAAATTGAATATATAAAAGTTTCAAAATATTGGATTTAAAAAGGCTTCACCATTAAAAGGCGGTAAAATTGCATTTTTTGAAAAATAATTCTTTTATCCGAAAAAATGTATTTGTTATTACATTATGTCTAAGAAACTCACACTAGGGATTCTAAAATTATAAGGATTATATAAAGATCAAAATTCAGTTAAAACTATTCATAACCAGTTTTGAACGGCTAGTTTGGTAAGTCATGGTGTGATGGATCTCGGTGTTGCGTGCAGTGAAAATTATTGAATTACTTTGAAGAAATAACATACTATGAAATCTTGAAGTTTTATAGAAACAAAAATATGTGATGATTTATCAGATAAAAATATATTTCTTAGACTATCTATCCTAAATTTTTTTCTCAATAATAAGAATCCACAAAGATAATATTATAAACACTATATGATTAATGGACCATCCTACACATAATATGTAATAAATTCTATAAGTGTTTGAATTTTGTTTGTAAATAATTAGATTCCATTTATAGTAATTCATCAACTTCCACAACAAGTATTGGATTCTCTATAATATCCAATTAAACATTAGTATCTATAATACTTTTTACATAATTCTCTTTAACTGACCAGAACCTCGCATGTTCTTAACTTTTAAATCCAATATAAAACCTACAAAATGATATAATAAAACATTGAAACAACCCATTCCTATCAAGGTTCCTCCCAATATTAGTGATGTGATTAGGAGTGAAACCAAAACTATTCATTCAACAAGACAAGGGATGATGAAGATCTTTAGGAGTTTTAAACTATCAAATAGAATACATCACCCTAAGAAAACCTAGAATAATACTATAAGGCCCAGTTAGGTTTAGGTCAAATGGAGGTTAAGAATAAAAAATAGAAATGAAATATTTTTTATATGTTTGTTATACTAGAATAAAGATCTAAAAAATTCAAAAATATTATCCTATGATAGAATTGGGATTCCATTTTAATTTAGGTGGAATATGGTTGAAAATAAGAACATGAATTTTTGTAAAAAAATATCCCTATAAAAAATATTTAAATACAATGATCTCCCCCATCATCTATCATTGTATCCCCTAACTCCATTGATATCAACCCATACCCATCACTGACATCGACCCCACTCACCATCAACATCACCCCCACCCATAAATGATTTTGACCCCTCCCACCAGAATATAATATCTTGTTTTCACCCCCACCTTCCACTTATATTCCCCGCACCCAAGTCCCACCATGATCATTGAATATCTATCACCACTATACTAATTACACTACAATATAGATAATTTTTAATAATTATGAAGGGATTGAATAGTTATTATTGGATTTAATAGAAATTAGGGGTTTTGGTCATTTAATAATGACTAGGGGCCTTAACATATAACAAAAATGATGGACTGTCATTAGCAAGTTGCTGTTGGGGTGTGGAATCATATGGGTGAGGGGTTATAGTTAGATTTGAATTGTCATCTGTCAGGTACTATTTTTAGTGAGGGGTCTATCATCAAAAAGGTTTTTCCAGGATAGTGTTTAAGAGATGGGGATACATGGAGATCCTTTTGGGAAAATTTTGTAGAGGTATTTGATGACATGGATAGGGAAACAAGGGTCATTTGATGTATTCTATTACAGATAATGGTATTATGATATTTTAACTTTAATAATTTTTAATTTCCACTCATTTATTAAATTTACATTCTAACAACACATGATTTTAAACATGGTTCCTATTTCATTTCTCATTCATTTTCCAATTCCACTTCCGATTAAGTTTCTATCATAATAGTTAGTTCTACAAAAAATGACCAAAAATAAAATAAGAACCACAACTATTAACAAGGTAAAAACCTCAATAAATAATGATAAATATAATAGATAAATTTTTTTATAGAAAATAACCAAAAATAGAAGACAACTACAAGTATAGAAAAACAATTGTAAACCCCCAACGCAAAGAAAAACCAAACACCTTATATACCTCAGTGGGGAATGAAATAGTCCTCCAATACCAAGATAATCATATCAAACTTGGTTACCAAAGAAATTAAACCTTAAAAATCAACCAATAAAATCCAGTATTATAATATATAAAATTAGGGGTTAGTATATCCATATACATTATAGCTGATTTCATCATAATTACCACATATTTTTTATCCTTATATAAATATTATTAACTATGTTTTGGTTTCTTTTTCAAAAAATGAATCATTTTCCACTATCTGATAATTAAAATAAATCAATATAATTAATGTTTAATGAGGAAAATTATTTTTTTCATATATTCATGGAATGTGGAGGGGAATTGAAAATAATTTAAAGTAATTAGAAAAAAATGGTCAAAAATACAAAAAATATCATGAAGATTAGTGGATATGAATTTATATGATTAAATATATTTCCATAAAACTTGAGATCAAATATTATTGTTGGATACCTCTTTATGTTATTTATAACCTATAAATTTATATAAAATAAAAATTCATCCATTTGGATACCTAATATGTTGTATCATGGGAGATGATATTTATTTTTCCCAATCAAGATTAATCTTTGGTAGTTTTTTTCATATGACCAACCATAAAATAAATAATGTTGATAAATTATATAGAGGTAAATTAATAAGATCATTAGTAACAATTATTTTTTAAAAAGTTATATAAATATGTGTATTTTCAAAAAATATCAGTCTATGTGGTTTTAGAAAACTTGTGTTCCAAAACCACCTTAAACATTGAAAATAAATAAATACCTTGGGGGTTAATATCTTTTTAATTTTATGAACATAGTTAATACCATAATTTTAAGTAATTCTTAAGGTTCATCTCATCACCTTATACATTCAAAAGTTCCCAAACCTTGTAGGGAGAGGTAAAATGAAGGAATAGAACCACTCTAACCAACTCCTCATATCCATGGAATGCTAAATATTGGGTAATCATTAGAATTTTGATACACACATGATAATAGAGTTCCAACAAAACATGTTACTAATCGTTTGGTTTGTTTTAGTTTCTAAAACATTATTTTTTTAAATATTTATATTGTTCCAATCAGAGTGTTGTGTATTGGTATTTTAATTAATGTTATCATTTCTATTAAATGGCCAGTTTTTTGAATTTTAAGAGAATAATTTTTTTTTATTTTTATATGAAAATATTATAATACATTTTATTGTTTATAATTTTATGATTGTATGTGTTCCTTGTAAGTTTTCTAAGCATGATCAACGGATGGATCATGGATAATTGATAATTACCCTAAGGATGATGTCTATGTTCACTATTTCAATGTACTAGAGGGTAATATAGATCTTGGAAAAATGTAAACCAATTAATTAAAAACAATATAATGAAATATTTCGAATACAAAACCATCAAGAAATCTAATAATGATCACCTTTCCATTTACCTCTTGAAACCCATGTTATTTTTAAAATCCATAAATTTAGGTCAAGTTGTTTTATTTCCTAGTTTAATTTTGTATTGTTTTAAAATGTCCCCTATTTTTGGATTCCATTTATTATAATTATTTTTAATTACACTCTATATACCTACAACTATTCTTAATAAATGGATTAGGTCATATCATATACTATACTTTTTTGATTTAAAATCTATTAATTTTACATGTCATGACAGCACAGTCAATTTTTGGTGTCGTTTCAAAGGATCGTCACCGTTTAGAGTGTGAAATTATGATTTGTGATTTATAAACTCTTTAAATAATTATATTCTATTTTTTCATATATAAATTTTTTTACATTTTTTTTATAATTATTTTTTATTAGGTATTCTTCTTTGGGGGACCGCCACCCTTAAAACTCAAACTAGAAATGATTATGAAATAATAACACCATGAAACCATTTAAAGGAGGACATACAAACCATCAAAAATATTCTAAACCAAAATAGTTCTAGAACTAAATCTAGAACAAATACTAATAATTATAACATGGATAACAACTAATCAAATGTTAAAAGAACTAAATTTTACCAATGTTTATTATCTAATAGCATACATTTAAATCCTAAGGTGAAACTCATAAATTTGAATTTGAATTTGTTTTTATTTTTTATTATATAAATTTCATGATTATTCTAGAGTAGACCCACAAAAATACTTAAAATAATTTTATAATAAAATTTTAAACATTAAAACCTGTAGAAGTGGTTGGATACAATGTAAAATTAGGATCTTTTTCTTTTTCTATAGAAGTCACTACAAAAAACATACTTTTTTATATAACAGCCTAATTTGAGACTAGGAACACATGAAAGAACTATTTAAAGGAAAATATTTCTGACCCTCTTGAACTAAAACAAAAAAGAAATTTATCCCTAAAATAAGAAAATATTTTGGCGAGACACTTCAAGAAGACTAATAGTATTTTAAAATATGTTTCATAAGTAGACCACATCCTCAAATAATTTATTAATCTATTATTTAATATATTTTTAAATTATTAATTCCTTTAAATTATAATATAATAAATACAGTTCTAAGTGGTTCTCTAGTGGATATGATTCTATATGTGAAATGGATGATCATCATTAACATGGTACAAATCACTAAATAGTTCATTTTAATGTATGGTGTCAATTTCAAAGGAGTACATGAGGTGAAGGGTTCTGATTTCATGAAGAATATGAACACTAATTTTGATAAATTAAGTAACCTAATTTTATAACATTCACTTTCCCATAAAAAATCACAATATTCTCTTCAAACACTTTGTGGTATTTGTGTTTTTGAATCACTATAAAATCCAATGATATAAAAAGTGTGATCCTTTTGAGAGATATGAAATAATAATTATGAGTCAAAAATATAACCAACCCTTCGAAATTACCACCATTAAAATTTTGGTTGTAAGGGAAATAAGGCATTTTGGAAATAAGGAAATTATATCCATCCACAACTATAATGATTCATATTTTCATGATATTATTTTTAGATATTATTTGGGAAAATTCCGAGACTAAGCGCTGAGACAGAAAGCTATTCCGAGGCCTGATGTGCCTGAAAAAATTCATTAAAAAATATTATTTTTTTAATAGCACATAGGAATGAATTACCTTATAAAGTCGAATATCATTTAAACATGTTCTCAGTTCAGAAATCTAAGGGTACTATTGAGATCAGAATGGTTGCTTTACCCTAGGCGCGACCTAACATTGGTCGGTGTGGGTTATCTAAAGAAAAAGTCACCAAGGAAGTAATCATAAATAAAATAATCAAATAAAATTATTTTATTTTAATGTTATAATAAGTCAGGAACATATATTTTTATTAAAAATCTGAGACCACTATTGATTTCATATTGTGATGTTTTCCCTATGTGTGACTTCACTTTAGCCTGTGTGAGTCTTTTATAAAAAACCCGAAAAGGAAAAAATCGTCATTAAATAATTTAAAGATAATTTTTTTTATTGAAACAATGACTATTTATCCTTTAAATGCATGGTTATATATTTTCCTTAGGGTTGGACACTCAAAAACAATAGATTCAGACAACTATTGGAGAGATTTTTGGTGGAGGATGATGAATCGAAGTTCGGATCGTAGATCATCACACCAAAGAAGTTGAAGGATCTCATCAACAATGGAAAAAAAACCATTATTCATCAATGATCGATCCAAAATCTATGTAGGGAGTGATCTATTGAGTTTTCCCCATTATTTAATTCTATTATGAAAGCATACTAATCTAAAAATAGATTATCCCACAATTCGATTGTTGCAGGATGGATTATATTTTCATGATTATTTTTTGGGAGTTTCCTCGATTTTCTTCTTCTTATTCATTTTAAAAAGAGCATATTGAGGCCTACATGAAAAGAAACTTATGTTCTTTATTTAGGAATTCTTGTGCATTTCTCCTCTAATCTCTTTCTTTATTCATGTGTTCTTCATCTCCTCCCCGTGCCGTGAAAACCCAATGTTAACGATCGATCGTTGCATCCTCGATTGTTGAAAAAAGGATTATAAACAATGGATCTGATTTTGAAATGATCCAATGGAGGTGAGACAGTGATAAAGAGGTATGTTTTTTAGGATATTGGCACACAAAAGCACATGAGGTGGCACATAGTGGTGGTTAGGGTGATAGCTCCGGTCGGTCCAGGTGAGCGGCAACACAGGTCTTGGGGGTCAGTCCAGAAGTACCATAGGGTGGATGGCGAGGCATCCAACAAGGTGACTAGTAGATGTGGAATGTGGAAGCGAGCCATGTGGGATTTGTGGGGGTGGACTGTGGTAGGTGGCCATGTGCGGTGGTGGCAGGATTCGGCGGGGCCAAAGACACCGAGGTGGCACGACCCGTAGTGCCAACAGACTGGGCTTGAGTGGAGCAAACCAAACCAAAAGAGTAGGAAGACCTAGAGTAGAGAAGACTAGGCTTGGTTAGGAAAGCCCATGTGGAGATGGATCAGGAATAAGATTTCTGGGCCATGCCGAACAAACGGTCCGGGCCCAACGGTTTGGTTTAGACCCAGCTGCCCGGGTCAGGACTAGCGAGCCAAGTTGGATCTGAGTGGGACCTAGGGTGTCTAGGTTAGAGTCGGTCCACTTTCCACCTCAAAATTCAACAGTGAGTTGCAGTATCTCTAGTTGTCTTGCATCTGCAACAGATAGGGGTGGTCAACTTTCAAGGTCGACCATTGTTGCCCAGTGCAGTCGACCTCCACTCTCGACCATGTCCATAGTGGGCGGTCAACTGCAGCACCCTAGGGCGGTCGACTTCCATAGTCTACCCTGACAGTAGGGGTGTTCGACCACCATGGTCGACTATGGAATTCAGCGGAGCCAGTGAATCCCTTATAAACTTCAAAACACTATAACTTTCAAACGGTACATCCGTTTGACAAGACATCTATGACGTTGGGACCCTAACAAGGAGATGATCCTTTTGAGATGATGTGGTGAGTTTTTATATTTGACCAATAGAGGTTGAGAGTGTTCCCTTGTTCCTTTAATCAAGGTTTCAGTATGGTATTGCATCTACATCACTGTATTTTAATCCCCTTTAGAGGTTGATTCCAAGATAGAGTCAGTCATCCCTCCACTGGACTAGAGTGTGATCCTCTATCACAACTAGTGGAGGTTATTGGAATCAATGTAAGCTCCAAGATTAGGGTGTTGGTCCTCCATCAAGATAACACATCAGCAGGGTATGTGGAATCCCCTAGATTTTTTGTGCGTGATCCATGGTATCCCCCTAGGTGTCTGGATTTGATCCCCCACATTGTGAATTGATCCAGATTGGGTATATAGTATCCCCTAGTATAACTGGGTTCAATCCATGGTATCCCCAATGTATAGAGGCATGATCCAATCTCTATGTTATAATAATATTTTTTTATGAATACATTCTCATTTTGATAGGTCCCAAATGAGCTAGACCACTTCATGAGTGTCTCAAATGATATATTGGATCAAGGAGTGAGTTCTCCTAGAATGAGTTTTCTTTAAGTAGAATCTTGTGGATGGTAATTGGTTAGGGATTACCTCTAGAATATGAGTCTTGTAATGAGTATATATATATATTCTTGTTATATTTGATGTTTACATGCACCTGTGCGGAGATTAATGGTATTACATTCATGGTATTTTCTTTGTGGTATTTCTTTTGTATTTTTTTCAATATGGTTTTGGGATGTCCTACTGAGTACTATTTTAATCACCCCTGCTCATTCTTTTCCTTCATTTTTCATATCTTGTGAAGATGATCAACCATTTTATGGAGTCCTAAGTGGACCAGGATTAGGAATTTCTTATCAAGTCCAGACAGATGAGGTATTCTTACGGTTTAGACAACAGTCCCTGTACCTCTTTTCTTACTGGTTGGACTTTTCATTACAGAATATTTTTGGTGGGATTATATTCTAGACCTATTTACATTCTAGTACATTCCTTTTTCTACTCTGATTATGGAAAATAGTGGTTTGAATTAATTTTTTACCGAGTGTTTTTTACCTTTCAGTATTTTTTATTGGATAAGTGTGCATGTGTACAAATACTTAAGGCTACTGCATCCCATTTGTGAGATATGTGTACACGGTGCTAGTCACCATCCCCTAGCCTATTGGAGGTGGGCTAGGGATAGTCATTAAATTTTACCCTATAGGTTGTTTTATGAAAGAGTGGTATCATAAGAGGTCGGTTCTAATTTGTTACTGGGAGTTTATGAGGTTGTTTTGGGGAAAAATGTTAAATATTTTGAGTTCATATTTTAGGCCAAGGACTCCAGTGTTGGTGAAAAAGCTGACGTATCCATACACCAGGAGTCTAATTACCTAATTTTTGACTCATTACATGAAAACACTAGTTGAAAGAAAAAACAATGCTACATGTATCATATAGGAATGGGGTTTGGTTATATGTTCTTCTTTAGTCAGCTCTCCACATATACTCTATTGACTGTGGTACATCTTGTTTTACTTCAAGATGCCTCCACATATACATTCTACTAGGATTCCACCACATGATCATTATGCTGATCTAACAAGTGAAAAGAAATCAGTAAATATATTTGTACTAGAGATAACACCTTCATGTGGTGCATCGACTATACCACCACCTGAATAGTCGCACATGGTACCCGTAGTACCAGTTGATGAGGAATTCAAGATGAACACACTTCAGAGGTTTCAGCAATTGAGACCCCTTAGGTTCCAAGGAGATCCTTACACACAGGTGGCTGAGGACTGGCTTGACGCAGTGACTCGAGTTTTTCATTTAGTCATGACCCCATCAGATCAATGGTGGTCCTTGTAGCGAGCCTTCTACATGTCTTAAATGGGCGATGATGTGGTTTGGTTACCCGATCTTGCGATGACATGAAACATCCATGGATACAGTTTGAGAAACCTTTTTTGGAGAGTATTTATCACATTATAAGTTAAGTATATGTGTGTCTAGGAGCTTCTATAGGTCTGGAAGGATGACATGTCAGTATCTGAGTGTTCATCGAGGCATACAAACATTTTTAGGTACTTGATGGATATGATAAATGACCAATGCTTCATGGATTAGAACGTTGAGCGAGGAATGAATAGGGAAATCCAAGACAACACTATCCCTCTATGAATTCCTACCTATGGTGGGGTGATAGAGTGATCCTTTTTGGTTAAGAGTTCCTTTGATTGGCAGATATAGCCGATGATAGTCAGTTGTGGGCAGGCAGGAGCAGAGACCTCAGTAGTGGGAAGTTGTCATCAACCTTAGAGACATGCACATGCGAGACGTTTCAAGAGGAGGTCCCATGATATGGGATATATAACTAAAGGATCACATGGTGGGTCTATTCATCCTAGAGAAGTATGAGGTGGTTGAAATTCTGAGCATTGATGGACCACTGAGAAAAAGAAAGTTATAGAAGCAGACAGATCCACAAGGGTGAGGATGTAAAATATGAGCATTGAGAGAAGTATGAAGTGGTTGAAATTTTGACACTTCACCACCACCACCCCCAGGTGGTCCACACCAGGCTTAGAGAGCTGGAGGGAATTAGAGGGGATAGCTGCATGCAGTCAAGGCATATAATCCAAGGGCTCTAGGAATGCTTCATGGAATGATCTATATCTATTCTAACTTAGCTATTGTATTGATAGACACATGTACTAATCATTCCATTCTTTCCAAGAACATTTTTCGAGACTCCAAGATTCTGGTTGAATAGTTTAATCAACCCCCTCACTTAGAAACTCTTATTAGAGAAGACATAATGATCATGAATTGGTGAAAATAGTCTGGCCCGAATGTTAGAGGTGAGAATTTTAGTTGGGATCTCTTGGCAGAAGTTCCAAGGCATTACGACATCATTCTTGGAATGGAAATGTTATCCACAGTTAATGATAAAATTTACTGATTTAGTGAAGAGTTTAGTGTGTCCACAGTGATGGAACCAGGTTTTCCCTTTTTGGTAAAAAGGGAACATAGAAAGTGAAATATGGACTGAAGAATAGAAGGCTGCAGTCGATTAATTATCAATTGGATAACCTGTCCCTCAATGTAGTGGATGTTCTGAGTGACCTGTTTCTAATAATGGTGAGGGAGTTACAGTGGATCCTATGAAGTTTGAGACAAAGATATTGGATAGAGTTCCTCCAGAACTATGACTAATTAATGTTTTATACTGATAATAATGGGAATGTGTTGACCGATTCTCTCAACATGAGATCTAACTTTTAGTTGTAGCATAAGGCATTAGACAAGTTGGCCTCTTCACAAATATCCATTGTGGATGGAGATGGATCAGCTTAACTCCACTCGATGGTTGTCACCCCTCAACTATTACAGCGATTATAGGAGGAAAAACACGGGGATACCGACTAAGAGACCCTATATTTTAAATTTTCCATAGGGAATGCTACTGATGGATATTCAAAAGGTGGGGATCATGTTGTTTTTTAGAGTGTGGAAAGTGGTACCAGTGACTTTGTATGAGGAGGTTCTGAGGGAGTTTCATACATCCCCATTGGCAGTACATCCATGTGTGGGAAAGATGAACCAAGACCCCCCGACATCAGTTTTGGTGGATAGAGATGAAGAATGGAGTTATAGAGTTCATCTCTCTATGCCTCAATTGTTAGAAATTTAATACTGAGCACCAGGTTCCAATGGGTTTGTACTAACCACTCAAGGAGCTAGAATGGAAGTGGGATGAGATATCAAGGGAATTTTTGAAGGGTTTATCATGTATGTCTTGGGGAAATGATGCCTTCTAGGTGATCATTGACCAACTCACCAAGTATGCCCACTTCCTAGGTATCTGATAGTAATGTTTATTAGTGTTCTTTAGACAACTTTACATGCAGAAGATATTTCAACTACCTGGAGTCCCATTGATGATTGTTTCTGATCGTTATGTTTTCTTTACATATGAACTATGGAAGGGATTTTAGGAGGTGTTTAGGACTCAGTTACACTTGAGCACAGTGTTACACCCACAGATGGATGACTAAACTAAGGGGACCATTTCAGTTCTTGAGGACATGTTTCTAGCATGCACGTTAGACTTTGTTCGTATTTAGGAGGATCACCTACCACTAGTGGAATTTGCGTACAAAAACAACTGTCATTCCACCATTGGTATGACACTATTTGAGGCCTTGTATGTGCAACCATATAAGTCACCACTTTGTTTGACTGACCTAGGAGAGTCATAAATTATGGGCCCAGAGTTAGTGTGAGATACTATTGAGAAGGTACATATAATCCAAGAGCAGATGAAGACTGCACAGAGCCGACAAAATTCTTCTACTGATAGGCGACAAAGGACTTTGGTGTTCGAGGAAGGAGACCATGTGTTCCTCCAGATCTCAAATCAATATAGATTACAGATATTTGGACAAGGTGTCATGTTATCTCTGAGGTTCATGGGACCATTCCCGATTCTATATAGACTTGATGATGTGGAATATCACTTGGCTTTACCACGATATTTAGAGCAGGTACACAATGTCTTCCATGTGTCATATCTGAGTAGGGGAATGCATCACCCATTACAAGTCAGTGAATGGTGTGAGTTTGACATCAAGGAAAGAGAGAATTTTGTGCAGTACCCAGCGAAGATAATGGATCGTCAGAAGATGATCCTTCATGGGTGGTTTATTCCTTTGGTTAAAGTTCGGTGAAAGCACAAGAATCTCCAGGAGAGCACATGGGAGCGGGAGGCTCAAATTATTGCTCAGTACCCTTATCTATTTGAGCAGCCATTGTTTTTGATTTTGGGGATTTAAAACCCCAAGGTGGGGAGAATGTAATGATTATTATTTTTAATATTTTATTTTTAGAAATTATTTGGGAAAATTCCAAGAGAAGGTGTTGAGTCAGCATGTGATTTCGAGGCCCGGTGTGCTCGAAACAATTCATTGAGAATTGTTATGTTTTTAAAAGCACAACTACATGAATTTCCTTAAAAAGTAGAATATCTTTTAAATGATTACCCAGATTAGAAATCTAAGGGCACCATTGAGATTAGAATGGAGTCTTTACCCTAATCACGACCAGACATTGGTCGGTGCGGGTCATTTGAAGTAAAATTCACTATGAACGTAACCGTAAATAAAATAATTAAATAAGATTATTTCATTTTAAAATCCTAATAAAACATAAATGGTGATTCAGATGGGAAATCCAAGACCACTGTTGAGTTTTTAATGTGTTTTTTCACTAGGACTGACTTAAATTTAGTCAGTGCGGGTCTTCTATGGAAAAACCTGAAAAGGATGTAGTCGCCATAAAATAATATAAAGATAGTTTATTTCATTGACGCAATGACTTTTTCTCCTTTAAATGTACATTTATATAATTTCTTTAGGGTTTTCCACTCAAACCCTAGTGACATAGAAAACTGTAGAATAGATTATATAGTGAATGATAGTGGATCAATGTTCAGATCGTGGATCGTCGCACCGACAAAGTTTGAGGATTTCTTCAACGATGGAAATACAACCGTTCTTCATCAATGATCGATCCAAAATCTGGCTAAGGTGTGATATTTTTATTTGTTTTCCATGTTATTAAATTTTATGATGAATATAGACAAACGTATGAACATATTTTCCCATAGTTGGATCATTGTAGGATGAATTATATTTGCATGATTATTTTTGGGAGTTTCCATGAATTTATTATCCATTCTTCATTATAAAAAGAGAGGACTAAGGATGAAATGAAAAAGAAAAAGGTCCATTCCTTGGGTATTCTTGATATTTTCCACCATGATTTATTGCATTATTCATGTGTTCTTCATCTCCTCCCTACTCTTTCAAAACCTTATGTGAACGATCGATCAATGCATCCTTGATTCTGGGCTCAACGATCCGAAACCATGGATCTGAGTTTGAAACAATAAAAAGAGGTGAGAAATCTATTGAATGGTGTGTTTTGGCTAGGATGGTGTTACAAATTGATGTAGTAGGCAGAGCACAGTGGAATCTGAGGTGGTGTCTCTAGTCATTCAAGGCAAGAAGCGACGCAGGTCTAGGGGGGTATTCTAGGAGGACGACAAGGTGGAAAGAAAGGTAGTCGGTGATTTGATAGATGGTTCCAGAGGGTGAGGACCATGGTAGGCGAACGCATGTGATGGCCACTGGATGAATTGGGGCAGGGGATGCAGATGCGGTGTGACGCGGAAGGCCAACATGATAGGCTTGAGTGGAGAAGACCAGACTAGGGGAGCAGGCTGGGTTGAAGAGGACTTGGTTGGGCTAGTTGTGGACCAATGGAGACGGTCCGATCCCAGACTAAGTGGGATAAAAAACAATGGGCCGGGATAAATGGTCTAGGTTATACCAAGTGGGATGGTTCATGCCCAGTTGGATGGGTCATATCTGGGTTGGACTCAGGGTGACCAGCCTAGAGTCGAGCCATAATCGTCTGCTATAGCTTAAGTTTCCTTACGAATGCGATAGATGGGGGCGATAGACCATCAATTTCAACCTTGGAAACCCACGACAGTTGACGTCCATGGTCAACCATGGAAGAAGGGGGAGGTCAACCACCACAGTCGACCGTAGTGGTAAGTGGGCCAACTGTGAGTTGGTCCACAGGCCCACTGACCCCCTTCTGAAACATCAAAATGCCATAAATTTCAAAATTTACGTCCATTTGATGAGATATCTATGTAATTGTGTCCTTGAAAAGGTTAAATCCTTTTGAGCCAGTGTAGTGAGATTTTATCTTATAAAATTATAGGTTTAGAGCATTCCCTTGGTCCTTCCCTCAAGGGTTTAGTATGGTATTACATCCACATCTATATATTTTGATCCCCTCTAGTGGTCAAGTCCCAGATAGAGTGAGGTTTCCCTCCCTGGGACTGATGTATGATCCTATATCACACGTAGTGGAGTTTTATAGAATTGGAGTAACCTTCTAATATTAGGTAATTGGTTATATATCCAAAAGGTGCATCAATAGAGTACGTGGTATCCCCTAGAGTGTTTGGGAATGATCCATGGTATACCCCAAGGTGTCCATGTGTGATCCCCCATATTTTGAATTGATCTATAGTGGGATTTTTTTAGCCCCCATTATATCTTGGTGTGATATGTAGTATCCCCCATCGTATCTATGTTATGGTTGGTGTCCCGAGAACAAACTATTTTGTAATTTGATTACATGAATGTACACTTATTATATATTGTTCATTGTTCTACATGACTATAATATAATAATGTCCTGGAATATTTGTTGCATTAATGAGGTCATGGAAGATCCATGCTATGATGAGAAACTTGAAATGCTATAACAATATTCTTAAATAAATTTCTATGGTCGGATGGCATACTATGATAGGACACATAGCATACAAACTGTCATGTGCGAGTACTCGTAATAAGATGAGACTCTCTATCATGGAGTTCGCACTTGGTAATCTCCTAGATAAGAGATTATGAGAACAGAACTGCCAGTAGTAATTCTGCATGTCTTGGTGTCCTCAGGCATTACTATCTATGAGTGAGTGTAATGGTCCTTAGACTGAAATATTATCATTAACTCATGTCCTGACTCCCACACTTAGATTTGTTGATGAAAACCGTCACGAAGAAAGTTGGTGGGAAGTAGGGTACGTTGGGTACGTCATGAATGACATGTTGTTAATGGATAAGTAAAGGAAGGATTTTCCCCTTCCATTTATGGAAGTTGATATCTCAATCTATTGATTGAAATATAACTGTCACATGAAATTCCATGGCCATGGTGAAATTACGAGATTGTTTCAGGTAGTCAAACAATGACAGATCAAGCATATAAGTTTATGACACTTCCATGAAACCTGCTTGATGAGATATTGAGACAAAGGGATTAAATTACTCGGTAAGCGTTTGTATGAGGTGAAAAGTCAATGTGGCGTCAACTTCTTTCTCTTGGGTTCCTTGACCCGTTGCTAGACATTAATCTTGGACTTTAGGAAAGCCTGCCTAATGCCACTGAGAAAGAGGCCTAGAGGGTCACATACTAAGTGTATTCAAGTATCTCAAGTAGAATAAAGATTATTCCTGTATATGGTTTAATAATTATTCAAGGAAGTCTAAATCATTTTAATGTTGGGGGAAGAATAAAATGAAAACAAGTAAATGCCATGTATTAATTATTACACACTGTGTAGTTTTTATTTTGAAAACATGTACACATTGTGTATTAATGATTACACGTCGTGTAGTTTTCATTTTGGAAAGGAAATGAATAAATGAAAAAAATACATGTCATGTACATTGAATGTACACGCCGTATATTTTTCAATGAAAAAAAAGTACACGCGATGTATTTATGATTACACGCCCTGTAGTTTTTTCAGTCGGGATTTTGAGAAATTAATTTCATTTTATTAAATGATATTTATTATAATCAATGTGGGTGCATGTCAAGGAATTAATGACTAAACATGGGCTTTTTCAAAAGAGTTAATGAAATAAATAAAACATGTAATGCATTTATTTATTGTCATAACTTCACAACCTCAAACCCAATTATAGATAACCTCACAACCCCAAATCCTTTTCAAAAAGAGTATCGTTGTGCACAAAAATTCTGGAGAATTATTTCAAGTATAAAAGAACTACTTCCTCCAAGAATGCTATCAAGACCGAGAGAGGTCCTCTTCCATTGGATCAAGATGATCTAAGGAACACACCACAAGCAATGGTTTCTCCACACTAGCACCTGGATAATCCTTTTGCGATGTCCAGAGATACGCGGTACACTTGTGGATCACCGCTAGAGGAAGTATACCCTTGGATTCTACCACACAATGAAGAATCACATCAGAACATGTTCAGAAATATCAATGAATAAAGAATAAAATAAAAGGTACATCTTGTTAATTAATTAAATTAATTATAATCCACCTATAATGATCCTCGATTGTGGTTCCGATACTTTTTTTCTTCTTTGTTTATTTTTCTAATTCAATCCGTGGAGTCTGGAGTTTAATGTCCTGTTGATATCATATTGATCATTTCTACTGAAAAAAATCCAAGTGGTAACATCCACCCCTGAGCATCCGCTGCGCCCAGAACCTTCAATTGGTTTCAGAGGGAGGTTAAAATATTGATTATAGTTATTTAATTTTCTTTGATAATTTACGCATTTATATTTGATTCAAATAATTATAAATCGTTCTCTAACACAGAATGAATGAGATCTATTCTTCCTCCTTCATTTCTCGATTCACATCATAGAAACAAACATTTAATTTTAATTTTGATTAAATGAAAAAAGATGATCTCATCTGGAGGAGCTTCTCTTTCTATATATAAAACACAAGAATACACAGCGTGTAGTGAA
Source organism: Viscum album (assembly GCA_963277665.1). Lineage (NCBI taxonomy): Eukaryota > Viridiplantae > Streptophyta > Magnoliopsida > Santalales > Viscaceae > Viscum > Viscum album. The sequence goes on along the minus strand of OY728122.1, from coordinate 807,650,599 downwards.
AACTACACGCCCTATACTTAGGTTCAATGAACCCGTACTAGTCCGCCAAACCACACCGTGTAAATTGAGTATACCTAAGTATTTATTACAATGTGTTGACCAGAAATGAATGGCTCATGGAATCACAATGCACAATCTGTATGTTAAATGAACACGCCGTGTAGTCCGATCCGACCCAAGTGAAACTGTATATAAGGATAAGCCGTGTTCCTCATACATGAAAATTCCAGGCCGATAACCAAATAATAAGGAATTACACACCATGTTAGATTAATCTACATGCCATATACTCTAAAATTTCCAAAGTATAGAAAACACTCCAAAGCCCCCGACATGTACTTTCGATAAAGGGTGAAAAATACATGGTGTGTAGGCTATATTACATGCCGTGTACTTTACAGAAATGGAATCCCACCGGGTTTCCTCCAAAAGTAAAAATACCTATACAAGGAATATGGATGAGAAAAATATCAAGGAAATTCAAAAACGATTTTAAGATAAGGAATTGATTAATTATAAGATCCTAATTAATTGAATTCAACACGAATTATCTTAAATGAAAGAACAATTAAAAGAATTTAAATTCTAAATATGTGTAAATTTCATTACATGCTATGTATGATCATGAGATAGACCAAATAACCTTTTTATGTGTGTATGGTTTCATTTAAATTTGTTTAATTTAAATTTTTTGTCCTGTGAGCCTTATTCCAATAAAATGTAGGGCCTGAGTGCCCATGGTTTCTTTAATGTAAACCCCATGTAATGGAGGATCTCCCAAGCCAGTGGAGATGGTTCAAATCTGAAGTTGAGGCAAAACCAACACAAGAAGATACAAAGGAAGAAATGTGGGAGCTTCAAAACACAAACCATCAGGTTCAAGGTGTTTTTTCCTAGGCCAGGGTTAGATTATCAAAACTGCTAGATAAGATAACCAATAGAAACTCATGATCATGCCATCTTATTTTATTTCCATCTAATTGAATTGTTTATTTATTATGTATGTGTTATTTCTATCACATCATTAATAAAATGAACAAGCATGAAAAGATGAAATAAAATAAAAATCAGACTATGCGTAAACATTATCAGAACATGGTTAATCACTTAAGCAAGAATCACTTAATATTAACAAGAATGAGATAATGCAAAACTACGTGTAAAGAATAAAATCCCTCAACTACCATTTTAAGTCAGACCAAGCCTTTCGTTACATGATTTATGGAAAGAATCAATAAAATTATGTGCTTAACCAACCCTTGTTGGGACACTTAAATTTATAAAGGAATATATTATGAAAGTTTTGGGTTGAATTAAACATTTTACATCAAGAGGAGTATCCCTTGCTAGAAATGTTGTAAAATGGAGGCAAGTGTTGAAGAAATAAAAGTCAGGATTTTAGGACTGGGGAGTCCGCTCAACAGATCGAGGAACTGTAAGCTCACAGTTGGCAAAGACCAGCCTACCAAAATACCTTCAAATAGCATTACCAACCCTTGTTGGGGTTATGAAAAAGGGAATATGGATCCTTGCCACTAGAATTTCAAAGAAACTGGACATTCCGAGTTAAATGGTGATGGCCATTGGGACTTTATAAAATAATGGGAGACTTAATAAAAATTTATTATTTATCATAAAATGTAATCGAGAAAGTACTGATAAATTTTCTATTTTAATTTATAGAATCAAAATGAAGAACCCGTCAACCACCTTTCATTTATGATCAATTCTAGATAGAGAAAATATCCTCACCAATAGTAAGTTTCAGAAAAGGATTAGGTGCCTTTGGGTTATCCTATTCCATGAACGAAAGTTTTACGTGCTGGAGTCCTAACTTCCTGATTCTCCGGCCCAAGGGGCGAGTGATGTTGATTTCCTGGTCTATGATAAAAATTTTAACGATACACTCGACATTGAATGTTTGATACTATCATCAATTTCTAGTGAGCTCATGAAGTCTCATGAAGACATGGATGCCTATAGCATGCTCGAGCACCTCCGTGGTCTATACCAGGACAGAGAAAGATAAGAAATGTTTGATATCTCCAAGGATCTATTCCAGATCAAGCTTAGAGAGGGTGCCCCAAATAGATATTATGTAGTCTATATCATTGGATACATTGATCTCTTGGAGGTTCTAGGGTTTAAAATCCTAGAAGAACTGGGTACCGATCTCATTCTCGCATCACTCCCCCAGAGCTTCTCTAAATTTGTTATAAATTTCAACATGAAAAACATTGAGAAATCTCTATCTGATCTCCTTATCCTCATTCACCAAGTAGAAAATGATATGAAGCATGAAAATCCTTCTGTCCTTATGGTGAATAAAAGGAAATAGAAGGTGAAGAGATTTAAGACCAAAGCATATTCAAGGAATTCTAGGAAAAGGAAGATCAAAGGGGAGGCATGAGAATAGGAGGCTGTTTGTTTCGCATGTGGAAAGAAGGGCCACTAGAATAAAAACTGCACCCAGCCATGGAATCAAGGGGAAGCTTCAGGTGAGTTTGTTATCAAATGAAATCTATCTGTTTCTAATAATTTGGAATTAGATACTTCTTGTGGTGTTCACATCTGTATCAAAATACAAGAACCATGTATATTCAGAAAGATTGACTGAGGTGAGGTGAATCTGTGAGTAGCCCACGGAGCCAGACTCATTGTTGTAGCTGTTAGAGACTACCACCTCAAATTGCCTACTAGTATGGTTTTGGTATTGAAACAATGTTATTATGTACCCTCGGTAACCAAAAACATTATTTCAGTATCCAGATTAGATACATATGGATTCATCTTCATGTTTTAAAATTAATGTTGCTACTTTTATAATGATAGCATTTGTTTTGGTAGGGCACATTTATATAATAGCCTTTATGTGTTAGACTACACAAATCAAGTAATGGAAATTGATGAAAGTTAATTCACATGACTCATACCACACCCAACTTTGGCATCACCAGCTAGGTTATGTCAATGAGAAACGTTTGAAAAAATTACATCAAGATGGGTATTTAGATTTTTTTGAACTAAAACCACTTGGTGTATGTCATGTGTGTCTACAAGGCAAAATAACCAAATCCCCATTTAGTGGGAAAGGTGAAAGAGCTGAAGAGCTTCTAGAATTAGTTCACACAAATGTGTGTGGACCATTTCCAGTTAAAGAAATGGGTTGGTTCTTGTACTTCATAACTTTTACTAATGATTTTGGTAGATACAGATATATTTAATTAATAAGGTATAAGTCATATTTTTTTGATCAGTTCAAAGAACACAATAATGATGTTGAGAACCATCTTAGTATGAATATTAAGAAACTCCTCTCAGACAGAAGAGGAGAATATCATAATCAGGACTTCATTGATTTCTTACGAGAGTTTGAGATTCTATCTCAACTCACTCCTCCTTACACGCCTCAGTGGAATGGCATAAGTGAATGGAGGAACCACACCTTGTTGGACATGGTGAGATCAATGATGAGTCATGTGAGTCTTCAATTATTATTTTGGGGATATGCATTACAAACAACAACACACATACTAAACCATGTACCAACTAAATTGATAAATGGTATTCCATACGAATTATGGAGTGGATGCAAAGCCATGTTATCAAATTTACATGTGTAGGGTAGTAAAGCATTTGTTAAGGCCTCTTTAGGTAACAAGCTTGCACCCCGAGGCACAAAGTGTATCTTTATAGGATATCCCAATGAGACAAGGGGATATTACCTATAAAACCTCTCAGATAAAAATGTAGCAGTGTTAAGACATTCCATATTCCTTGAGAGTGATCACGTCTCCAAAAGAGATAGTGGGAGTGAGATAGACTTCAATGATGTCTAGGCTCAAGAAATACAAGATTTGGTACAAGAGTAGATTCCACAATTCCCCATGGAAGAACAATCTGTTCCAGAGACACAAGAACTATGTAAGAGAACGAGAGAGGTGAGGGAATCAGAACGATATGGTTTTCTTGTCACCGAGTATGGTGACTCATTATTGGTTGACAATGATGATCCTCTTACCTACATGGAAGCAATTGAAGGCATAGATACTGCCAAGTGGCAATAGGCCATGAATTCTGAAATTGATTCCATGTACCAAAACCAAGTCTGGATTATGGTATATCCTCTAGTTGATGTAAATTCTGTTGGTAATAAATGGGTATTCAAGAAGAAACTAGACATGGAGAGGCATGTCATCACCTATAAGGAACGACTGGTTGCAAAAGGTTTCAGACAACGTCAAGGAATTGAATATGATGAAACCTTTTCACTGGTTGTGATGCTGAAATCCATCAGAATCCTATTGGCCATTGCTTTTTACAGTGACTATGAAATTTGGAAAATGTATGTCAAAACATCATTCCTTAACAGGAACCTCCAGGAAGATGTCTACATGAAACAACCTGAAGGGTTTGCGACTCCAAAGTATGCCAACAAGGTACGCAAGTTTCATAAATCCATTTATGGATTAAAGAAAGCATCAAGGTCCTGGAATATTCATTTTTATGAAGTCGTAACAAAATTTTGATTTGTTAAGAATGAATGTGAAACTTGTGTCTACAAAAGGTTTAGTGGAAGTGCAATTGTTTTCGCAATAGTATATTTTGATGACATATTACTAATTGGAAATGAAGTACCTATATTACATTCAGTTAAGGGATGGTTGGATAAATTCTTCTCTATGAAATACTTGGTCAAGGAGCATATATTATTGGGATCAAGATCCATCGTGATAGATCCAAGAGAATTCTGGGTCTATGTCGAAGTACATACATTGACAAGATACTGAAGAGATTCAGTATGGAAAAGTCTAAGAGGGTATTGTTGTCAGTGTCACATGGCATTCATCTTTCCAAGAAAATGTGTCATAAAAAACATGAGGAAAGAAAGAAAATGGAAAGGATCTCTTACGCATCAGCAATTGGGTCAGTCATGTATGATATGCTATGTACAAGGATAGATGTTTCTTATGCATTGAGTGTGGTAGGCAGATATCAAGCTGATCCAGGAGACCACCACTGGATGGTAGTCAAGACTATCCTTAAGTATGTGAGGCATACTAAGGATATATACCTGGTTTATAGAGGAGATGAGGAACTAGTTATCAGAGGACATGTAGATGCTAGTTTCTAGACTGATCAAGATGATATGAAGTCACATACTAGATACATCTTCAGTTTGAATGGAGGTGCAGTGAGCTGGAAGAGCTCAAAGCAAGGTGTGGTCGTAGATTCTACAGTAAAATCTGAGTATATCGCAGCTTCTAAGGTAGATAAAGAAGAAATATGGATGCAAAGCTTAGTCCAAGAGCTGTATGTAGTACCTAGTAGTAATGATCCCATCACACTCTATTGTGATAATACTGCAGCGGTGGCACTTGAAAAAGAGCCAAGGTCACATCAGTGGACAAAGCACGTACTTTGGAAGTATCATCTCTTGAGGCATTTTTCTCAGGGAGGTGAAGCTGCAGTGAGCAGTATTTCCATGGAAGACAATGTGGTAGAACCCTTGACTAAAGCCTTGACTGAGTAGAAACATGATCATCATGTGAGGTCTAGCGGACTAAAAGTCATAGGTAGTTGACTTTAGTCCAAGTGGGAGTTTTTAGGGTTGGTGTCCTGAGAACCAACTGTTTTGTACTTTTATTACATGAATGCACACCTATTATATATTGTTCATTATTCTTCATGACTATAATATAATAATTCTCTAGAATTTTTTTGCATTAATGTGGTCATGGTAGATCCTCGCTATGATTAGAACCTTGAAATGCTATAACAATATTCTTAAATAAAGTTCTACGATTAGATGATATACTATTATAGGACACATAGTATACAGACCGTCATGTGTGTGTACTCATAAGAAGACGAGACTCTCTCTCATGGAGTTTGCACTTGGTAATCTCCAAGATAGGAGATTATGAGAACATACCCACCAGTACTAATTCCGCATGTCTTGGTGTCATCAGATATTACTATCTACAAGCATGTGTAATGGTCTTTAGACTGGAAGATTATCATTAACTCATGTCATGACTCTCACACTTAGATTTGCTGACAGAAACCAACATGAAGACAGTTGGAGGGAAGTAGGGTATGTTGGGTGTGTCACGAATGACATGTTGTTAATGGATAAGTTGTGGAAGGATTTTTCCCTTCCATTTATGGAATTTGATATCTCGGTCCTTTGATTGAAATAGAACTGTCGCATGAAATTACCTAGCCATGGTGAAATGAAAAGTTTATTTCAAGTAATCAAAGAATGATAGATCAAGCATATAGGTTTATGACACTTCCATCAAACCTGCATGATGAGATATTGAGACAGAGAGATTAAATTACATGGTAAGCATTAGTATGAGGTGACACTTCAATGTGGTGTCAACTTCTTTCTCTTGGGTGACTTGACCCATTGCTAGATAGTAATCTTGGACTTTAGGCAAGCCTGCCTAATGCCAATGAGAAAGAGGCCTAGAGAGTCACACACTAAGTGTATTCAAGTATCTCAATTAGAATAAATATTATTCCCGTATGTGGTTTAATAATTATTCATGGAATCCTAAATCGTTTTAATGTTGGAGGAAGAATAAAATGAAATCAAGTACATGATGTGTATTAATTATTACATGATGTGTAGTTTTTATTTTGGAAACAAGTACATGCCATATATTAATTATTACACGCCTTGTAGTTTTTATTTTGGAAAGTAAATGAATAAATGAAAACCAGATATACACTTCGTGTACATTGAAGGTACACACTGTGTAGTTTTCAATGAAAAACAAGTACAAAGCATGTATTTATGATTACATGCCATGTAGTTTTTCTAGTCAAGATTTTGAGGAAATAATGTTATTTTGTTAAATAATATTTATTATAATCAGTGTGGGTGCATGTCAAGGAATTAATGACTCGACATGGGTTTTTTCAAAAGAGTTAATGAAATAAATAATGTGTGTAACATGTTTATTTATTGTCATAACTTCACAACCTCAAACCTGATTATAAATATTATCACAACCCCAACCCCTTTTCAAAATGAGAATCGTTTTTCACAACAATTCTGGAGAATTATTTCAAATATGAAAGAACTAATTCATCCAAGAATTCTCTAAAAAACGAGAGAGATCCTCCTCCATCAGATCACGATGATCCGAGGTGGAAAACTCAAGAAAAGGTTTCTCCACGCTAGCACCCAAAGACTCCTTTGGAGACATCTAGAGATACGCGGTGCACGTGTGGATCACCGCTAGAGGAGTTATACCCTTGGATTATACGAAGCAATGACGAATCACATCAGAACGTGATTAGAAATATCAACAAATAATGAACACCAAAGAAGGTACTTCTTGTCAATTAATTAGATTAATTATAATCAACCTATAACGATCCTTGTTTGTGGTTCCAGGACTTTTCTTCTTCTTTGTTTATTTCTGTGATTCAATCCATGGAGTCTGGCGTTTAATGTCATATTGATCCCATATCAATCATTGCTAATGAAAAAAATCCAAGTGTTCACATCCACCCACGAGCTTCTGTTGTGACCGGAACATTCAATATAGGCATGATTCTCTATATGTGGTATCATAATATTTCTTGACAAATAAATTCTCAAATGGGAAGGGACCAAATGAGCTAGACCTCTTCATGAGTGTCTCTGATGATATCATAGATAGAGGAGTGAGTTATCTCAGAATGAGTATTCTTCGTAAAGAATCATGTGGCTGGTAATTGGTTGTGGCTTACCTCTATACTATGATTCCTAGAGTGAGTATATCTGGATATTGTTATTATATTTTCTGTTCAGATATACCTATGTGGATCTAAATGGTATTTCCTTCATGGGATTTCCTCTATGGTATTTTATTTTTGGTTTCAATGTGTTCTACTAAGTATTGTTTTACTCTACCTAGAATTATATTTTCCCGTGCATGTCATGTATTTTGTAGATGATCAAACCTTTGACAGAGTCATAGGCAGACTAGGACAAAAATGTTCTTAGAGAGGTTGAATATACAAGGTGTTCCTATGGTTCAGATAGTAGTACTAGTACCTATTTTCTTATAGGTTTTACTTGTGGTTATAAAATCATTTTTTTGAACATGTATTTTATCCTTGTTTACTTTCTAGTACATTCAAAATGGTACAATGTTTGTGGGATATAATGGTTTTCATGCATTGTTGACTTAGTGTTTTTTATATTTTAGAATTTGTGACTTAGAGACGTGTGTGTGCATATGGGTACTTAAGGATAATGCCTCCAATTTTTGGGATATTACTGCTCAATGCTAGTCACTAGCCCCTGGAATATTAGAGGTTGGCTTGGGGTAGTCAAGTCACAAGCACCTATGGGACATGTTGTGACAACAACAGTCATGGTATCCATTAAGGTAGGGTAGTTATTCTCCACCACGACCCCAAAGTCCTCAACCTTTAGGAAAACCATTATAATCCCCATATAAAAAAATGAATATATCCTATAAGAGAAAAATATCAACAGAAAATATATAAGTCCATTAAACAAACTAAAATTTCGTACAAGAACTAAGAAATGAATTTGTATAACTTGCCAACTTTGTGTGAGGAATTCATGATCTAGGGTTGAGTAAAGTTCCTTCTTAACTTGTAGTAAAATAAAATGATAAGAGAAATATTAGTTCGATTACTCTATAGAGTGATGAAAAAAGTAATAAACCCATGGAAACTATACCCAAGTACCCTTTCAAAGAAGCTTCCTTCCTAACCATCCTGACAAATAAAAAATTTGAAACTTTTACCATGGAAATGTAGAATGTTATGAGAAAGAGTGTTCACATTGATGATATCCCTAGCCCAACAATTCAACTACAATTTTCCTAATTGGATTTCCTAACTACAAAAGGCCAATTTTTACAATGAAATACTAAAAAATTATTAAAAATTACAGTCTCCCATGCTGTTAATTAATGTTGTGAGGAAAATTTAATTATATTCCATTTTTTTGAAGGATACATATACCCACCGAAAATGAATTTAAAGTGAAGAAAATAATATTTTGGATTATTGTATCTATATTGAACCAAATATCACTTCCCAACAAATTCATGGATCCTGAAACATTTTTTTAATTTCATTTACAATAGGGGAACTCTTCATTTTTGATATTATACATTATTTAGGAATCTCTATAAATGTGATGATTGTAATAAAATGACCAAAATATACCATAAACCTATACTAGAGATGCCTCGAGCATGATTATTGATAATTGAGGGAAGACATATAGTGTATGTTAATCATTAGTGATTGATTTATACTATTTTAGAAACAATCTAGTATAGCACTATATTCTATATAATCTTAACATGACGTGTCTATATATCAGACATACCAAAAACTATAACCTATAAATAATATAAAATAGAACCCTATAATGGGGTATTCCATCAGAATATAAGAATAAAAAATAAAAATAACCTCTGTGAATGAATTCCAATATAAAAACAATGACTATATAAAATAAATCAATATTAAAATCCAAATAAGAAGGGTAAAATTGATGTGACTATATACCTAATGATATTTAATCTTAAAATATGTTTACCTCACTCCACTTCCTAATAGGGAAAAAATACTCTAGTTCAATAAATAGTATGTCCATAGACCATCCTAGTAGTTATCCTCATATATCTTCTCAGATTGCAAAGCCACATGCAAAATTTCAGGTGAATTGAAGTTCACATGTAGTGTGTACGTGAAAAACTCAAAAGGTACTACCAAGATTACACAACACTCATAGGTATAGATAATTAGGTGCATACATGTGTGTGTGTCCATGGAATTTATAATAATACTAATATATCATATGAAATTAATCAAAAATATAATTATAAATATCACCTAATAGAAAACATGGAATCATAACATTGTCCTTATACACTACTAAATGGATCTACATTAAATTAATAATATCCTCCTCCTACACCACCAAGAGAAGTTATACTAGAAGTACCATGTAATAAATTTTTTACTATTGGGAGGATCCACTTCTCCTTTGAGCTCAAGATAAAAATCTTATAAAAATAAAATAAACAACATCATATAAAATTCAAGAGGGAAAAATAACATCTAAACATCCTCAACATAATGTAAAATAAACTCTATATATCCTCACCACGAGAAGGAATAACCCTATTACCTATATAACTAGAAATATATCATCATTTAATACATTGTAACATATTATGTATAGTGATATCATTATCAAATAATAACATTCCAAATAAAAATATATAATAACCATATTAAGAAGTAACATCAGTTATATTCATTAAGTAGAAATATAAAAAATATAGATAAAACAATAAAACTTATTAGTTTTTTTGTAAAATGGTATTCCAATAATGATACATTTATTTTTCATAAACTATCCCATATGAACTCACCCGTATTGGTTTTTAGAGAAAATATTTATGTAGATATCCAAAGTTAAATACTTGATATAACATCAAGTATTTTCCTAAAATTATTATGCTCCATGCTTAGTTAAACCATATAGTGATAAAAATTACAATTTTAATTCTCACTAATAAATATACCCATCCCATTTTTTACTACATACCCATATCCCCACTCACAATATCAAAAGTCCAGGAGTATTACCAAATGAAAAATATCCCACCTTATGTAATCAATATATTCATTCCCTATACCCAGATACTATAAAATATCACACTCATTAAAAATATTTGGGAATGATATTTCAATTATCATGTTCATAATGACCTTCACACGAAACCTATCTCACATCTACTACCTCGAATGAAATAATTTACCATAAGTAAAATAAAGGAAACCAATCAAATTGAAAGTTGGGGGGATCATTGCAAAAAATTTAAAACCCTCAAGAGATGTAGAAATATAGTGCATATTTAAATGGATCAATCATAAAATAAATATTAAAATTGATTGAGGAAGATAAAAAATGACATTGAAAGTGAAAAAATTAATAAGATGAAATATATCATTCTATTGCTGTTCTTATTATATGAAGTATAACACCAGATCATACCAAGATCACTACCCAGGACTAAGATACCCCATCCTCAGTTACGTTAGGTCATCCAACCTGATCACATTTCAAACCACTCTCTCACCTATTGGTTGTTATCCTTTTTACTGATACCTGAGAATAAGAGGTTTAATATCCTGAAAACATTCAATTAAACACTTTTTTATTATATAGAGTTTCCATAAATATCAAGGGATAAACAATCATTTCTATATATCATGACCTAACCATTACATCAATAACAATTAAACCACTTTACCGAAGTATAAGATTCATTCATTGTCTTATAATTAATACAGGTCATCCATGGAAGGAAATAGGTTTTCCTATATATCATAAAAAATTAATATTTATAACTATTTTAACAATACATTTGAAGATATAATGGTCACATAATAAACAACACAATCAAATAAAACTATTTTTTTAAATAAAATTTTGAAAAAAATTTCTTCATAAGGGCTTAGATGTAAATAATAATTATAAATGATTTAAAAATAATTTTTTAAAAATGTATGGAAACCTAATAATTTGTATGTATGATCATAAATATTACAATAATGATTAAATATATAGAAGCAACGCTACTATAGGTAATAATTTAATTTAACTAAAAAATTAAATTTTGAAAAGATTCCATTTATTTTTTATAAAAATAAATGATTAAATTTTACAATTTTATTGAAAATTAAAATTTTAACACATAATATGAAAGTATACATTAAAAAAAAATAAAGTTGAGACTACCTACCCAAATAACCTGATTATAATCACATCCTAATTTGTTAATTCCCAACTGACCCACTAAAAATAAAAAAATAAAACACAATTAAAAAAGAAAATAGTAATATAAAACACTGATATATGACTCCCATCACACACATACATAAAATTACTAAATTATATAATAAAAAAACATCCACAACTGTCCAAAATTAGTGAAATTTATAACAAAATTTAAAAAACTACTCACTTTCACTAAAAAAACATTAAAAAACATGTCTTTCTCCCTTCGAGATTAATTTCCAAATTACACATGAAATCCAATATATTGGGGATGAATTTCAATAATTTTTGATGAAATCCATATAATATACCTAACTAATAAATGAAAATTATAAAAAATACAAGGATAATAAAAAAATGAAGGGAAAAATGAGATAGATACCTTAAATCACCTCAAACCATATAGTCTATAGAAGAAAGAAATAAGGGGGAAATAAATAAGGAGATGGAGCTTCCCCTTATGAACAACCAATTTAGAAAAGGGAACCCTAATGAGGTTTTTAGAAATATAAACCCTTAAGGATAAAAAACTCCCCTTTTTAAAAAAATAATAATTTGAGGATGCATTGATTCCCTGGTTAATTCCCACTGGCTACTCAGTGGATCCCTATAAACCTAATAGAATCCCACATGCTACCTAATGGGATGTATTATGGGATTCCCTATCTGGTTATCTCATCATGAACTATTCATCTCATTGGGTTACCTATATCTCTATAATAGGTATATGGTGGCTAACTACAATGACCCTTTATAAAATAACATATAATTAAATAATAAATTAACTTTATTGTCCTTTTCTAACCATCTCAAAAATCTCAAAATACATTATTTTAACTCTCTAAAATACCCATTTTTATCACTTTCTCACTAAAAATAAAAAAAATTCAAATGGACTAAAATTTTCACTATCTAATATCCCAATTTAAATCTAAAATAACCATTTAATAATTAAATAATATTATAATATATAAGAAATAATCTCTATATATTCTTTTATTTATAGGCCAGGGAGATAAATGTTACTACAAAAGTCATTTAACTTGAAAACCAGTACGTTGTACACCCCACTGTCATGTTAGAGGATGTTATTTTAGTGGTGGAATTTTAATATTTATTTGTGTTTTTATGTTATATAATTGGAAGATCATAAGATGAATAGATATTACCTATCATGTTGAAACACCTTTCCTAAAAAAACCCAAATCCATAATTCATGTATTTAATGGTATATTATAAATTTATTTTGGTGGAGATATTATCCACTTTTACATTATTAGTGTCATGAAAAACCCCTTAGAAGAGCATTTATTTCAGTTAGAGAATGGCATTGATGTACTCCTTACTCTTAGATACAATTATGTTATTTTTCATGATCCATTTTCTAATTTTTCATTATTTATAGAAATTCTATTCAATGATTGTGCTTGAAAAGTTTGTAATGGTTTGGAAATTTGTCATTCATATTTGTTAATTGATGATTTATTATGTGTTTTGGATTCAATTACCATTGATGTATCTACTATAATTCCAAAAGTTGAATCCTCATTTTATGATTATACCATCATTTAGTAAAATGTGAACATATATTTCTATCTCATTTTTTCCTTCCCATCAATTAAAAATTCCATCACAATGGAATTAGAGTGCCCAACTCAAAATTTAAAATATGTATATCTAGAGAATGATAGAAAGTTCCCGAGTATCAATATATATTGAATTTTATCATGGATTTAATTAAGATTTATTAACCTTTTATAAGAGTATTAATAAGTTTTAGGTTGAAAACGTTCTCAAATTCCACATGTCAGTCCATCCATTTATGTGTATAAAAATTTATTAAATGATAATCCCAAACCAATAAGGAAAACACAATTACATCTAAACCCAAACATCATTGAAATTATTAAAAAATAGCTATGTTATTACCTAATGAAATAATTTATCCAAAACATAGAATCCAATGAGTCAGTTTAGTGTAAATATTTCCAAAATAATTATCTAATGATCGTTAAAAATGAAAATAATTAACTGATTCTAAACCATATATATAATGTTTTGGGAGTCTATATAGACTATGACATATTAAACCAACACACTAAGAAGAATAATTTATAATTTCCATTAATTGAGATGACTCTAGGGAAGATAATGAGAAATTATCATGACCATTTCAACCATGAGTATTCTAAATATTTCCATATCCATACATCCCTTTATATTTAGAAAAAAATAATCCATCACTTTTTTTATTGGGTAAATTTTTATAATAAATGATTTCATTAGGTTTTTTCAATTCATTATGTATTTTCTAGTGATGCATGGTTGGTATTTTTTTTTAATGCCTAATGAATTTCTTCGAAGTAGTCATGTATGATTTTATTATGTATGGTTCATCTTTTGATAAGTTTATACATATTTTAAGTGATTTACCCTTTCATTGTTTTGAAATTAATTATGTATTAAGTAACAAAAAATGTCATTTCATGTTTTTAAAATTATTATATATAGACATGTTATATTTCATAAATTTGTAAAAGTGGATAAAGATATATTAGGTACAATTTAATCTCAGTATTTCCATATAAATGCATAGGATGATAGATATTTCTTAAGGCTTGTAGTATTTTATCACTATTTCATTCATGACTTTATCAAGATTTCACTTTCCCTCTCTTGATTACTCAAAATAGATATTAAATTTTTATTTGATAAAAATTATGTGTATTCATTTAATAAAATTACGTAGAATCTCATGTCACCCTATTTAATATAACCACTTTAATGGGATTTATCATTTTAGATCCCATATAATACTTATATATATAATTGGAGAATTTTTATTACAAAATATAGATTGAGATACCAACATTAATGAATATACATCATCCATAATAAACCCTACATAAGATAAATTTAATAAAACAAAAAACGGTTTTCTTAGAGTTGTGTTTTCCTTTGATTAATTTATTTATCTCATTTAGTGACCAATGGTGCTATGTTTTTTTATATGTATATTTCTAGAATCCCTTTATGAAATAGTATGTCAAGACACATCCCATTCATTGGATTCTAATCCTTAAAAAATTAATATTTTAAATTTAGGGTAGAATATGAGTGAAAAATTTGGTGGTTGTCCATATCAATAGGATATTTCCATCCTCAATCATTGAATCATCCCTTATTTTCCAATATATGTCATGTTTTTTGAAAAGTAATTTTACCAAGTTCCAAATGTTATTCTTTGTTATGTTAAAATTGAAATTTTTTTGGTAGTATATTTCATTCATAATGACTAATCACATAATGTGATCAAATAAAATATTTTTTATTTCTAATAAATAGTCTATCCTTAGGTTTTTTAAGTTTTTTATTTTGGGGCTACTTTGGTACCCAATGAAATTGTTTTAATATTATTAATTACAATATATTTTGTATTTTTTTGGGTGTGGATATGATTTTGATAAAGAAACTCCTCATTTTTAAAGGATACAAGATGTCATTAAAAGAATTTAAATTCCCCCAAACTTCTTCTATTCAATAAATTTTTTGATATTTGGGGTGTTTAATTCACAAGGATGTTTCTTGGATTGTTTGTAAACCTATACATCCTTATTATATTTGATTACATTTCTAAATTGGTAGAATCATGAGCTATAAGAGCTAATGAATCCATGATTATTATGAAATAGCTAAGAAAATAAAAAAATTATTAGTTTGGTTTTACTAGGTTTTTATTTATTTAACAGGTGGTCATTTATGTAATCTCATAATGTGAAAACATTTTCATATTTATGGGGTTATCCATTGTGTTTTTATTTCTCATCAACAGAAAAATAATAGGAAGGATAATATAGTACCCCCAATTTTAGGTACATAACCCTTTGATTCATTTATTTTGAGTCTATATAATCTTCATGTTTTGTTCCAGAAGGTTCCATGGGGTTTTAAAACATTTTGGAGGAGTTTTTAGAGGTTCAATATTTGTGTATAGTTAGAAGAAACTATCTAGTATCTTCAAAAAACTATCCAAGGTAAAAACGTGGGTAGTAGGTTGGTGAATAGTTCTCCCATATCATTCAGTTTCTCAGGATAAACCATGCATCTTGTAATAGAGGGAAAATCATTGCTCGAAAATGGTTTGTGTAACCATGTGATCCAACCATGTGAGGTAAGGTATTAATATTGTAGTAATGCAATATTCAAAAACAATTTTCTAAATCGTGAAACCTAACCGTACAATATATAGGTTCCCCTCCTTAAAAAGTATATATAACCCAATTTAGGTCTTTAAGCACATGGGTTTCCCTTAATACTACCATAAATCATATTTATTTTTCTACAAATTAATGAGAGATAATCCTCTTCAATCCAAGAGTGATCCAAAGGTGAAATAAATTACATTGGAGTCCAAGATTCATCACTAAGTTCCCATTATTCCTTACTATTCTTATATCATAGGTTATTATATCTCTATCAGAACCACTGATCTAGTCTATTATAGATATATTTATGTGTTAGAAATTGTTTATGATGGAATCTTGTCAGATATAATGAAGGTAACATGTTTGGTGATCATATTATGAAGTTTTTATATTCCATTATTAATTTTTCTATCATTGAGTGGTAGGTGGCTACTCTATCGACTCAAATTTATTTAGAACTTGATGGCTTAGTTTTAATTAAATATTTTTATTGAAATGGATTTGAAATACTTGTATAAATCTTGAAGGAATATTTTTTGGGTATTGTCTTTGAAACTATAGGAAGTTGATTAGTTTTGCAAAACCTTTTGTTTATAATTTTAAAATGATGTTATAAAATTATGGTTTGGTTTAGACACATGTAAAGTGGTTGTTGATATTCATTTAATGAAGGAATGGATTTATGTGAAATGTTTAGCATGTAAATTTGTTTTTGGAAAATGAATTGTAATGATGTTAGGATAAAAAGTTACAAATTAGATGATTTGGATAGATAATGGATATGAAATACCACTATCAAAGGGATGAATATTGGACATGAAGTTACACTTTTAACAGAATCACCAAGATTGAGTGTGTGGTATTGGATATGTGTGTGGACATGGAAAAGGGATATTATAAATCAAATGGAAAATATATTTAAGACTTTCTTGATGATTTATCTGTAAAATTTGTTTATAAACTCAATATTAATTGTTTTTACAGCATAAAATTATTTAATAAAAATTTGAAAACATGTTTTTTCTTTCTATTTTGAGTAGGGAAATCATAGGGGAAATCTTATAGAGTTTATAGTCACCCCCTTATTGGGCACAATTATGAGTTCATAGATGTTATCTATCGAGAAACTTATAATTTCAAGGTATCTTAGTTATTTATTATTTCTTCTTGTTACCATGGAATGTATTGTTGAGTTATATATTGGATAATATTTTATGTTTCTTGATTGATGTCACTTTGGTGTTTTGATTTTTATTGTAATTTTTGGTGTCCTTCATGTTTTTCTTCTGTATTCCTCTTATAATCTAATATAGCTATTGTTTTGGTAATATAGAGTTATATTCTATAATAACGAGTAATATAGATATTTTTTCATTTTTTTGTTATAGTTTGGATGATTTATCTTTAAAAATATTATCATCACGAAAATATTATTGATTACATTGAATTTATTTACATCCTTTTTTGTCTTGGGAATTACACCTAAGGCCTAGTAACACCACCACCTATTTTAAAGACAGTGGGAGAGGGGACAGATGTTACACCTAAGGTGCCTAATAAAGAGCTAAAATATATCTTGAAATTAATTGTCCAACATAATAAGAATGGTTGTATTTTTAGACTTTATGATTATTTACGGGCCTACCTTATTGGTTTAAAAACTCCCATTGGAATGTCTCTTTATTATATGTATTTTTAGAAGTGTTTTCACTTCCTTGTTGAGATAGAGTAATGGGATTATTATTCTATAAAATAATGAAAATATAATCATTCTAGTATAATTTATCAATATAGACTATAATTTTTAGAATATAAGGAAATATGAAGAGATGTATATGAAAATGTATAAATCTATAAAGAAAGAACATAAAATTATTACAACAAACTCGTACTTAACTTATAGTTCTATTCTAGTTAGAATGTTATATTATATAATTAAAAACTTACATTGACCCATATAATGAAGAAATAAAACTAGTTCAGATCTTATATTATTACTAATGTATACCTATTTTGGTTTTTGTAGGTTAATAATGAAGTAACCAAATAAACATTCAATATCAATGGGTAGAGACTGAATCAACTCTATAAAAGCCTTCCTAATCCCCTAGTTAAGGATATCAATATCATAAAAAACATATATCCATGAAAAAAATAAGTTTTATCCTATATTATTATACAAATTTCTAATTTCATTTCTATAAATACATTAAAAATATTATGTGTTGGGTGTATATGATTTCTTATGATAGCTAAGATTCTTTCATGTTAAAAAATAGAAAAAATTTAAAAAACCATTATTATTATTTTTTGTGTGTTTATTATATTTCTGTTGAAAAACTAATATTACATTATAATAATATCTATATATTACATGAACCATAATAAAAATATTGAATAATTTTTTATTTCAAAATTTTTCAATCAATCAATATGAATTCATTTCATTGTTATAATTTGAGCATGAGAAAGGATTTTATTGTGATTATTTATTTTAATAAAATTGGATTTTTATCAATGATACAATTGATTTTATCTTTAGGAATACTTTTATATTTTCACAATACCTATGTGATGTATTTATGAGAAAAGTTCATCAATTAATTCCTCCACCAATCATTCCATATAATCATGACCTATCAAAATATCATGGTTAATTGAAGTTATATATATAATTTTGGTTAATTTTTGTTATCATTATTGAAAACGTTTTGTACATTTTTTTATCCGATTAATATCATAATTATACTGTATTACTAAAAAATTAATCCTAGTGTTTTTTTGAAATAAATATCTAAAAAAATACATGAAAAACATAATGGTTTTACTTACATGAATTCTTAAGTGAGTTTTCTTATTGTAAAGGGAAAGAGTAGGTTCATTTTCAAAAGAATATAGTAAGCTAAATACTTTTAAATTGATTAAAAATGAATGAATATGAAGGAGAAAATAATCATAAAATGATTATCAAATAGAAAAAATGAGATTTAGTGTCATGGTATACTTTTGAACTGTCTCACTATAATAACTATCATGTATCTCTTTGAATTGTATTATGATAAAATTTATGAGACTTTTATTTTTATTCTTACCGTGGTTTAATCATTATTATTTTTATTGTTTTTATGAAATTTATATCATGAATCTAACTACCATTATATTATTAAATTCATGTAATATTGAATAACTTTATTCATATATTATCATTTTTCTTTTGGAATTAGTGAAATTTTATTTTTGTAGTCAAAAATGTTTTGTTGTGGAATTGTGATCATATCATGATTCAGATTTCATTTCCACCATTATATTAATGTTATTAATATTTTTTCTGATTAATTTTCTGAAAAATAATAAATTTTACTTATCATGTAATTAATTTAATTCACAAAGTGTAATTAACATGAGGTAATATTACTTTTTTTTAATTTCTTGGTAGGTACAGGTGATTTTAATTTCCTAGTATGAAATTAGAGAAAAACCTACCAACCATACCTATAGACATAAATTCATGTTATATAATATATTCCATTCTAATATGGATCAAATTTTATAGACATATACCTCATAGTGTGTTCTTGAAATTTCTTGTTTATTAAAATTAATAATTAATCAATTTGGAGGCCCAAAATACTAAATAATTAAAAAGAATTTGAAATTTTAATAATCATGTTTCTCTAATGTAATTTATCTATATCTCACCTTATAAATCTCAAAATAACCTAAACTTTTATTGATAAAATACAAGAGACTATACAATAACAAAATTGTTTTTTAGAACAATGATAAGACAAGTTGGTTACCCAAAAATTAAGCTAAGTGTATTATAAAAACTTATGTGAAAAAATAAACTTCTACATTATCTATATATACATAAATAGGTATCAAATATTATAAATTTAGAGAATAGAGAGAAAATATATACTTTTTTGAGTTTCCTATGTTTTATCATCCAATATATTTTCTGGAGTCACAAATCCTCATATGTAGAGTTTAAATGAGTAACTAGATCCACTTGATCCTCATCATGCTCTCTTTGTTCACCTAAAATCAAGGTAATTTTCTGGAGGGAACGATTATTTCAGAAATGTTATTTTGTAACTAAATGTGACTATTAGTTTGGTTTATTTCGTTTTTTAAAAAATTATTTTATTTTATATATATATTTTTGATTGGAGTACTATATTTTTGGTACTTTAATTAAAATTCCTTATTGTTGATAAATAATTAGTTTTGTGATTTTCATGTGGAGATCATGTTTTTTCTTAATTGTAATGAATAAGTGGCCTTATATTTCTCATATAACTTTCTTGGAGGTTATCTATCCATGAAAAGTGGTTGGATAATTGATTAATGATGGTTAGACTAAGTTTCATGTTTATGTTCAACATATAAAAGGATTTAAGGATAGCCGAGATCTCAATAAAACCGTAACCAAGGAATTACATGAAACACAATGAAATATTAAGAAAAATAAACCTTTAATGAAATTTTATAATCATGAAATGGTCAAATTTTCATTTACCTTTTATAAGACAATTTATTTTTTATTTTCATAAATTTACTTCATGTTATTTTTAATACTTTGAATAATTATCAAAATCCTAACATTTTTTGTTTTATTTTATTATAATTATTTAAAAATCCATGATCAATAAATTTAGTACTCCATGAGATATAACCTACATCCTTTTTTACACCAAACTCTCTAAATTAAAAACATATTAATTTTACATGCCATGAAAACATGGTCTGTAGGTTATCCCTAAATGATGAACAACCAAGTCAATATTTTTCATATATAAAAAAGTAGTAAAATCATAATACATTATTTCATCCTCAAAAATAATTTCTCCCTAGGTTCAATATAATCAAACATTAGTTAGGAAAATATCTTATCTATAGAAATTTTATGGAAACTTCATACAAGCCTATCCAATTCTAGTAGTTTAAACATAAAACTTCATAAATATTACTCATATGAGTATTCCACACTAAGTATCATTAAAAACCTAAATCACCAAATAAAAAACTGTATTTAATATAACAAAAACCATCAAAATATTGAAAGACCCACTCCCTCAAATTTACTTCCACCAACTAGTACCCTCACCCCAAATGTCTAACATACTATCAATATAAACTATCAAAACCATACCATATCTAAATTTATATCAAAGACCAATCTTCCATATATACAATCAAAAATAGTAAAAACCTATATGGGGGTAAATGAGATAATAGTATGATATGAATTGGGTTAGTTTACTGACCAAATGGATTTTAGGAACACTTAATAAAAGTATTCTTAGGTGATGGTTTCATAAAAAATGGCACTCTTATCATTAAAAAAACATAAAAATAAAATAGGAAAAAATGTCACACAATCATTTAACATTAAAAAATATACTAGAAATACTTTCATCTTACATATCATGTAAAAATAATTATTATCATCAAACTATCTTCTTGGTAATAGTGGTCAAAAAAATCATCCAAATGGGGTCTTAATTAAATGAATCATGTCAACTAGTAAAAATAAATAACAAAAAATATCATCTCAACACATTCCTCTGTCTAAGAAGACACATATCGTGTGAAATATCTATACATTATCAATAAAATGAGTCCCCATAATCATCCCCCTAATTGTATTATAGGATAAAAATTCCTAGGTCAACCCTCTATATTTAAATTAATTGATCAATGTTATGTAGAACTAGTGTCACTATTAATTAAATTATCCTTTCATGATTTTGTAGAGAATAATTGGATCATATTCTACCTATATAAGAACCAAATTCCATATAAAGTACCCTTCTATAATATAGGATGGGAAAAACATTTAATGTCCACTATCACATTATAGCATAATAACTAAGCTCAATGTCCATGCTAATGCACAACATGAAATAATTATACATTATCCACATATTAAAATCCAAAAAATCACTAAGAAAAGAATAAAAAATAAAACCATCAATTTCATCATATTATAACACATTAACCATCTCAATTTAAACACAATCATTTCTCATCCCATAGTACTTTCCAAATATTTTTTATGATTTCTTCCAGGAATAACTTCATCCATCCCTTGTACTTAGAAAATTTCCTATTTGGTATGAGTCACTATAGCTATCCTTAGGATCACAGGTTCCCCTGTAATATCCTTTTATATTTAAATCAACACATAATTCACTAAACCACCCATATATCACATTCATCCAAATGTTCTTTTAATAATTTTATAATATTAGGTTCATTGAATCACCCAATGGAGGGAATTTTTCACAATTCTCAATATTTTTAGGGATATTTAACTATCCAATTTTGCTCTAAATAACATAAATTCTCTTTAAAAAATAACCATTGGGTGTGAAAAAAATATCCATCATGATCTAAATAGGGAAAAAATGAAAATGACTATTTACTTATCAAATTTTAGCACCAAAGTGAGAAGATATAAATATCTATCTATATATATATAGTGTAAGAGACTGATTTTTAAAACAACATCTAATAATAGTTAACAATTTTTTTCCCTAAACTATGGTTGTGGGTAATATACATTTTTTATATGTGGAAAATAAAATAGAGATTAGTATATTCCAATGATTCCAAACTTATAATGAAAAAAAACTAAAAATATTATAGAAAACAAACACACACCCAAAGTAGAAAAATAGTACAACTAAAAATAAATAATTACCCAAGGGAAGAATAATGATCTAGTGAAATATAAATAAGTATTAGGATATAAAATAAATAGGTAACCAACATCCACATTGAGAATATAGTGAATTTATGGAATACGTATTTGGAAAATCCATAAAAAACTCTAATTTTTAAAGGAGATTTATCTAAGAACTATTCATCCATTGATGTTAATTGATTTTAAAATATTTTAAAAGGAATATATAATAGTGTTTTCTTATCTCTTTATGTTAATAATTTTAGTAACCTATTACATATTTACCAAATCCCAATTCTTTTTAATAACATGGGTTGTTGAAGCAAGTTACACTAGAGACATTTAGATGAATAAAACTATATTTTTTGTATCTATTTAAATATCCCAATCACTAGTGATTTTATTATTATCCCATTGAGAAAAATTAGTGAATTTTTTTTATGAAACAAATTTCAAGAAGAAATTATTTAAATGGAATCTTCTGTAATGAAAACCTTCCAATTTCTAACAAACTAAATAATATCCATTTATTGGGAGGAAAAATATTCTTTAATTTTAATTTTAATAGAACACTTAAGTGGGAGATCCCTAGACACAACCATTAAATTTTGATTATTATGACTACCAAATAATATATAAATACATGTTAAGTCTGTTTTTTCATTAATATTATTTTATTTAAGAGGATTTGTATTAGTGATCTAATTTATGTAAAAAATAATAAAGAAGTAGTGAATATTTATAGATAAAAACATAACTATAATAAATTTTGTGATTATGGGAATCTATATAAACAAAGTAATAATGACGGTGAGAAGTTAAAAACCAATTTCAAATAATTTATATTAAAAAAATTCCATGATTTTTTGTAGAATAATATAGAATTATTTGAATCAAAAAAGTGACTATTGAGGATAACATGTTTGGAAAAGTGATACTATTTGTAATGCCTTAATCCCATAATACCTTAGCCAATGCATTATTTTATGAAATTGGTATGATTATAATGAATCAAATACCAAAGGAATGGATAGTTTAGTAGTTTTGGAAAACTAGACACAAACATAAGTTCAACACTACAAATTCAAAGGAAAAAATATAGCGTTTCCATTGTAAATATCCATAACTCCTAGATTATCCATGCATGTCATTCATAATATTCATCTTCAAAACTAGGGGTAAATAAAATATAAGAAAGGGGTGAGCTAATATGATTAGTAAGGGTAACTAATACAACATAATTAATCAAAAACATAAATACTAGGCATGTTTAGAAGCTAAAAACACAAGCCTTTAAATATATACTTGAGCATAATATGGAAGGAATAAAAGATGAATGAATAATACCATAATAAAACATAACCATTGATATTCTATAAGTTGAATAATCGCAAGGACTATAAATAACAAGTTTCATAATGAGGGAAATGAATAATTATGGATATATAAAGCATACTTACAAGGATTCATGCCGATAATATATCATGGATTCATGATAGAATCTTTTATATCCAGGGCTACATGCTAAGAATATATTAAATGGGTAAGGCCTCAGCCAAAACCGTATGTAGTTTGTCTTATGAGACCTACTGACACACTAAGAGTATTTAGAGGGAACCAACCATCACTAACATACTCTAATGCATTCCTCATATAAAAGGGGTGAAACATAAACAACATATATATTCATATTGAAACTAAAAAATGAAATATAAATAACTTTCTCCAATCATTAAACATAATACTGACCATTCGATGCAATATGGATAATGGTTTCAAGGTAGAACATCCATAGTAAAACTAATCAAAAAACATTAAAAAAAACAAGTTATAAGATATCATAAAATATTTATCCCAATTAAACATATGAATCCACAAGTGTGTTGAAGTAGATGAAAATAATCTTCTAACATCATCATGTAATTCTTGATATAAATACTCTTTAACTTTGAAACGAATATTTCATTTAGAAAAATAGTTATATAAAACCTGAAGTGAATTTAGTTATTTTTTTCATAATAAAATAAGTTATTTTATAAAAATATTGGTGTCTTAAAACATATTGTATAGTGAATTTGAAAATTGGTAAGAATTCGAGAAGTTCTTTTGATACGAGCTCGTTTATCAGGATGAATTTTTGAAAGACCCTATTAAAACTTGTAACTACCCATAAAATAGAGAATTATTTTGATAAGTACACATATATATAAAATTAAAATATAATTTATAAGGATTACATAATAATAAATAATAATTTCATTGAGGTATGTAGAGAATAAGAGTATCTTAAATGAAAATGGAGGTTCATGTAGAAAACCCTTAACACTTTGTAATCAATCGAATCATATGACCCAAATTTAATAATAATGAAATATTAAATTAAATAACATTAATATAAAGAAATTAATTATATGGTACAATAATGGGATGTATACATCCACCATACCCAATAAACAATGGTGAATAAGGAATTTCTTACAAAAGTGGAAGTGAAATGAGGAAACCCTTTCCACTTTGTAATCAATCAAATCATATACCCAAAAATTAATAATCATCAAATGATAAATTAAATACCATGAAAATAAATATATTCATGATTTTTTACATCAATGGGAAGTGTACATACACCACACATAATAAATATTGGTGAATAAAGAATATCTTACAAAAGAAAATGTGAGATGGGGAAACCCTTACCTTATGTTCGAATATGTTCTGCACAAGACCTTAACATCCTGTATAATCAAATTAAATCCATTAATTAATTAATTAATAAACTTATATACATGTATTTTATTTATTATAATTTTATTAACTTTATTTATGGCCTTTTGGATGGGTTATAATATACAAATTTATCGCTCGAGAGAGTTTGTTTCCATAGTTTTCACGATCGATATACTTGTATATGAGTATGTATGTTCATGTGGAATGGATATAATTATACAGAAATGAATATATATATTATTAATGAACATATTAATTAAAAAGTATTTAATATATAAATTGTTTAAATGGTTTGAGGATGAATTATTAGACAAATAATTAATGAAAATCATGTAGATTATTTTGGTAGTATTTCGATTACTATGAACTTGTTCTTTTATAAGAATTAATATTTTTTATATATACTAGTAAAATAACATTAAATAGCATATATTAAATATATTATAGTTTTTTTCAACAATATAAATTGGTTCACAACTATACTTAAGGACAAATTGAAGAACGAAGGTTCGTCATCCACGAAAGGTTGTAAATTAGCACCTACCTGACGATGATTTAATTTTTAATATAAAAGTAAGAGAGTAATGATATTGATTATTAATCTTAAATAACATGATATAATTATAGTATATAGGTTATAATGTAGTTATAATGATCATTTTTTAAATTGGAGGTGATGAGAAGATAAGAAAATAAAAAAAATTGAAAATGAAATTAAAAGAAAAGGAAGAGGATTTACCTCTTGAAATATCCTCCTTGAGAACCTCTTTAAGGGAAGGGGTTTTGGTATTTTAGCAATACCAAGAGGTCCAGGATGTGGATAGAGAATATATAAGAGTATTTGGGAAGAACATTGAGAAGCAAAAATGATTATAGGAGTGAGGAGAAGAGTGAGTGATGGGTGGGTTTTATAGTGGAGGAGGGGAATGATTTCTGAATACCTTATTCATTATTTTATTATTTTGCACAAGAAAATAAATAGTGTTTGATTATTGTGACCAAAAATAGTATTATGTTCATGTGATTTCTAACCAAGTGTGATTACATTAGATATGAATCAATTAATATTGTATTTATCTTTAAATGTATTTATACCATAAATTATTGTATTTTACTATTCACTAAAAAAATCATGTTAGAAAAATCTAAAAAATTTACCATAACCATTTTTCAATGTTTAGAATTAAAAAATTTAATCTATTTTATAAAAATAATTTTCTAAATATGGTGAATTTAATTTTCAAATAAAATCATTATTTACTTGAAAAGTACAGATTTTAATTTTAAAAATAATGTTATAAAACTTTCATAATTTAACTAAGTACTCATAAAATTATCCAAAAATCATAGGACAAAAAAAATTTATTTAGGAATAAATTTTATGGAAATTATTTTTATTTTAAATTAATTTATAAATTTAAAATTTTAATTAAATATTTATTACTCACAAGAATACTAACACTTAATTAATAATTTCTAAAATATTCTATTTCATTTATATGGTGCCTAAATTTTCTTTATACTTTTATGGGTAAGGTTACAATTCATAAGATTCATATTAATATTAAAAAGGGTAATTTACTATTTACAAGGGTTACATTACTTTTCATAAGAGTAAGTTACTATTCGCCAAAAAATTATGTTGATCATATCAAACTCTAAATATCATACTGAACAAAAGCATATAAGACCATTTTTCAAAATTCAATTCACATATGTGGAAAATTTATGTTTCATCTATAGGTTATGAATATATAAATCATATAATTATAATAACAAAATATTGTTTTACTAGGACTCGGTATTGTGTACATCAGAATTTCTATTAAATTTACTTGTAAATCCTTGGGATGTTACATTATATCATGAAAATAAAAGTGAAATGTAATAAAAAAAAGATTAATTATTTCTTCCTTATAATGCTATAATTCACATATTGAATAGATATGGAATCCAAAACTGAAAAACAAGTCTTTAAAGATAATAATATTGTTGAAAAATCTCTAGAAAATCATAGAGATATTGATAAGATTATTTTATTCAAGAAAAATTAAAAATAAACATTAGTTCTATTTTTTATGAATTAAATAAAAAATACTAAAAATGAATTTTTTATTTAGGATGTAATTTTTATATGGTTTTACGAAGAGGGGTTTTTTTGGTCTTAAGAATATTACTTTCTAGAATGGAAATGGTGTTTACGATTGAGAAAAATAATATATATCCCTGAGGAAAATATCCTATAGGAATACTGTATTTCTTAACATATTTTAGTAATTAATAATATAAGATATATAAAGTTAATAAATACCATAAATACCTAAATAATGATTTTTATTATGATAACATAATTTATTCCCAGGAAACCAATGTCCCCTAGATCCATATTTAGAGTCTTAAAATAAAAAATGGCTAGTTTCTTATCAAGAGTAAGAAAATATATATGGGGAGTTGATGGGTTTCCCATTAGTTAAGGGTAAATGTGGATAAATTATGGGAAATAATATAAATATTTCCATATATGGATACAATTTACTCTTCTGGGATTTCATTTTTCTAAGAATTTTATCAAAAAAAATTTACATATGAGATTTGATTATCATGCCATTTAATATGGTTAGTACCAAGTAGATGTTTGGAAGAGATTTTTTTTCTTATATGAATCATAAATTTTATAATAATAGCTATATTAGGAAGTTATAACTGAATAATAATAAATTAAACTTTAGTATAATTCATATAAATTTCTTTACTAAATTGATGGTTTTTGAGAAAAACTATAAACTTATTGATATATTTAATATTAGCTCTAGTGAAAATAATAATTTCATTAGTATAATAGAGGAATTAAACATAGTTATTATTATATGTGGTATTAAAATGGATCATTCTATCATATAAGAAAATAATACTAAGACCCCGCCTTAATGATTCCAAGGATTTTCTATAGAAGAAGGGGTAGAGTATGTCACCATGTTTGAATCCACTCTAGGGATTTAAATATACAGAAACACTATTATTTATAATAATAGAGAATCTAGTAGAGTTAAAGAAACACTCAATAATTTTGAATAATATTTGGTTAGTATAAAATCAAATGAAAAAATAATGATAAATAACTATGAAAGAGTATCGAAGGACCCATGGAGATCCAGTTTAGAAGTTATATTATACCACATGTTTTATATTTAAAAATGTTTTTAATCTACTAAAAAAATTAATTATTATGAATACTTCTATTATTTATAATAATATATTATTAATTTTAGGTGATTCAATCATTTAAGGGTCTCAGTTAAGAGTAAATAATACCAATAGGGGTTTTATTGTTAAATTTACAAAATATATATGGAGAAAAGTATTTAAATTTGGTTACACCATCCCTTTTATGAATTATAATTACTAGAGAACTTATGATTGTTAGAGGTAGTGGGGTAACAAATAATAAATTATTTAATACACTCAAGAGTAATTTTCCTCTGATATCCTAATATTCTATATAAATCTTTCTAAAAAATACATAAGTACCTAGGATGATGCCTCACCTGAATGACCAAATTTCTTATTTAACCTCTTTGTTGGTGGCCACACCGAAGAAAAAACTATTATCACAAAATTTGACAAGAGTAGGTATGTTTTATAGGATCCTATGATTATTCTTAAGGGATTTTAATGTACAGGGATCATAACAGTAATGGATGTCCATTTTTTTATTTTTTTTATTTTTGTTAGTAAGGATACTATAAGAATTTTTAATAACTCTTCTTTAAAATTATTTTTATCTATTTTTGACATAACCATAATAAAATTAATGTTAATATCTCCTTTCTTGATCCAATTAAATATATATTTGTTTTTCTATAAATTTTTTATTTAATATGGTCTTTTAGGAGGAAATATTTAATTTTCATGATTATATTAAAAAGGGGTGGTATAATTGTTAATTTAAACCACTTTGACATATTCATTTATTTATTAATGATGTAAATGATGTTTCTAAAAAGATTCATATTATATTAATTGAGAGAAAACATAATGTTATTATGTTTATCAAAAAATAATTACATGCCTTTGTGTCCTATTTAAAGTGAATTAAATAAAAGTAAACCAGGGTGTTTGAGCTATATGTATTGGAATTTAAATGATTTCAGGGTAGATTAATTTTATATAAGAGTTTAAGAAGAAAATGTGTGTGATTTGAGTAAGTGATATTTAGTTGAAAATATATCACATATTCAAAGAATCTCTATCACTCTATGGATTTAAGGTATCTGTAAATTTCTCTCTAGATAATCGCATTAGATTAATTTTTATACCATATTAATTTATTACCAATGTAGGGTGGTTCATGAAGGAAATTAGAGATAATGGATTCATTAAAATCATTTATAACAATGATTTTTAGGTTTTTATCACCAAAACGTTTAGAGAACATATGGGAAATATGAAAAACACATCCAATAATATAATTTTTTTTGAATTAGGGACAATGTTAGAGATATTGGTCTAAAGATATTTTGTATATGTTCTATTAAAAATTTTATAAATAAAACTCCTGTAAATAAAATTTTTAATGGGAGAAGTCCATACATTTATTTGAATGAATTTTGGGTTATTAATTTTGATCTAAATATAAATCTAAGATTCATAGAAGACCAAACGTTTATTAAAAAATAGTTTAAATCAATTAAACTAGTGTTTATTTAAAAAACAAGTTTGTTTTTCCCAGATCATAAATTTTTTATGAATAATAATCATATATTTATGGTCACATTTAATGTTATAATTGAGATATCGAAAAGAGGTGTTTAAACTACTAAAATTTCATGTGATAACCTTAACCACTCAGAATTGTTCTTTGAGGAAAAAATGGGAATAAATTTCTTATATTTTTATATAGAAAAAAGGCCCAAATGGGTTTTTATTTTACCATTTTTTTTAAATTAGTATAATTATATTGGAAAGGAGTGGGGAGGGACAAATAATCATTAAATAAAGGGTTATCATCACATATAAAAAATTAAAGTGGTATAATGGATTAGGATTGATTCAGATGATGGTCTCTGGAAAATATTATGATGTTTAAATCATTTTTACTTAGGGAAATAATATTTTCCAAAGAGAAATAATTTAGTGGGAGATCAAAAATGATATTAAATTGTTTTTCATACAAAATAATTATATATTTATTAAAATATAAAGTTATTTATCATTATCTTCAATTTTAGGGAGGGAGGATATGGGTTTAGAAGGAAACTCGATTAAAGTGGGATTATGGGAAGGAATTAATATTGTATTGTTCCAAAGTTAATTAAAATAAGTGGATTCATAAGATGAAGAGGGAATTCACAATACCTAATATTTTCTCTTGAGTTATGTTGGAGAAGTAAGTGGGGGATCATGATAAAGGATAGGTGCTACTTTTGTCATAAAATTTTTAATTGGTGTGGGATGAAGATGGAGGATAAATATGTTATATAATTTTTATTTTTAGGGTGTGCGTTATCAATATTTGTTCCTTTAACATTATTAAACACATTAAGATTAATAGAATTTTTTTATTCAAATTACCAATCACATAATAGGAGGAACAATAATCAGGCTGGGCGGTGGTTCTCAAAATATACCATCTAAGAAAAAACCATTTTCCATTAATAATATATATATATATATATTTAAATAGTGCATTTGATACATAAAACATAAAACATATTCATAAAATTAATGCATGATTTTTCTCTAGAGTAGTTGAACCTTCTTCTATAGGATGAAAGATTGTTTTTTATGATCACTATGAGTGTTTCTTCATCCATAAGATGAATAATTATGTGACTAAAAGGGACTCAAATTTGGAAAATAGAAAATTTATAAGAGGGATGAATTTTTAATAACCATTTATGATCTTTATACATATACTATTAAAAGTCCAAGTCTTTTTAATGTAACATATATGAAAACTATTTCCAATGAAAATTTTAGTTAAGAATGAGTTGGATGAATAAAACACACATTAAATCTAATGAAGCAAATAGAACCTAGAATAACTCCTACCCAATATTTTTTTTATTTTATGGTCATCCATAGTAGTGAAGACAACATGTCATTCATGAACACTTTTTTCTCATCAATTTATAGTCTATAAATGTTGGAAAATAACAACTTAATTATGTGATTACTCAATTTTTTACTCCAAAATTATCTAAAAAATTTTGTGTATACATTAAAAAAATTATACTTATATTCCCATACAGTAACACAATTTCCATAAAGAAAAAGTAGACAATTTTAGTGACATCAAAAATTTTACAATAAAGAATACAATGTATCATCATTTAAATCCTATCCACCACAAAATAAATATATTTATCCCAATTTTTTCCTCAAGGATGATAAATATTTTCATATATTTTTCTACCCAAGGGGAATTAATGATAATAAGGTAAATATTTAATCCATTGTGTTTCAGTTTTATTTTTCTTCAGTTCACACAATGTATTTACCTATAAACTTCTCTATATATTTAAACATTATGTGAGGATAACATTTACCACTAATTGAAATTAATGTTTAATTAATATCAAAATATCTCATTATCACCATTAAATAGGTCTATTAAAGTAAAATTATGTGAAAAATGAACTTGAAAATGCAATTCTTATTAACACATAATTTGAACCATCGTGTAAATAATTTTTCTTATAATTTGATTCTGGATGACTGAAATGTTAATTGAAATAATTATAATTTTAATATAATTATTTTATCAATTGAAATATAATAACCTTAAAATATAGAGTGGAAAAAAAATATTTTAATTTTAAAAGTTAATTGAAAAAATGTTATTATTTTTCTTTTTTATAATTAATGACCACTTGAAATGAACTAATAAATTTTAAAAATATTTAATTTTTTATATTAAAATATATATATATATAATTTTATTTATAATATTCATTGATCATAAAATATTTTTTTCCAAAGATAATGTATATGTATTTCAAATACTCTAACTATTGCATTCTGATCTTTTTCATATGTTATATAGTTAAGAGAATGAATGTATAAATTCTTATGATAAATGGAATATTCCTACTTTCTTGAATGAGTGCTCCATGAATGATAATTTCACTTTCATCACATTCTATTTCAAAATTCCTAACAAAATTAGTAAGTGTACGAATATGTACATGGGTGAGTCTATCAATGAATGTACAAAAATTATTTTCCCGATTCCTCACCTGTTTGAAGAAAAACGTATTTCTCATCAACCCATTCAATGGTTTTGTGAAAATAATGAATAAAATTATAAATATTATCTAAAAACAAGAAATTCCGTGAAATATTTTTACCTATAAAATGACTTTTAGTGTCGACCACTCTTGGATGTATTTTTTCTTCTCATTATCCACTTTAACAATATCACCACTTATTCAAAATTAATTTAAATAAATCTTATTCATAAAAAATTAATTTTTTGACATCATAAAACATATTTTTTTTATTCCTAAAACATTCATAGATTATTTTAAATGATATAAATGTATATGAAAATTCCTACCATATAAAATAATATCATTAAATTATATAATGAATTTTCTAATGTGTTCTTGAAATGTACGATTCATTAATTCCATGAATATAGTAGGTTAATTTATTGGACCAAAAAACATCAATATCCATTTAAAAAGTACATGTTTTTTTTAAAAGTATCCTTACACTCATCATTTTTTAATTAATTTTTTTACAATTATAAAATTCAATTTAGGGGAAGCAGTTACCTAATACCAAAGAAAGAGAATCATAAATACCAACCAAACAATAAACTAATGAGAGGATAGATATTCATTAATTAGAAGACTATAGATTCCCTTAGCCTTGTAAATGTATAAATATTTCCACAGTATGTGGGTTACCAACCTTTTGTAAACACATTCCTGTGTTACTTCCAAAATATCCTATTTCAACAAATTGATCTTTTTCAATTTATAATCATTTTTCCATTACATATAAGATTGTTCTTGATCCTCTTACTCATATAAGAGTTTATAATGTTTATAAATTTTATTATCAGAATATATACAATCATTATAATGATGTATAATTGATTTGATGATACTTGAAGAACCATACCTACATTTGGATGAAAAACACTCCCTATTGGTCCCATTGTGAAGACTGGATTCTAATATTAAATTTTATAGATAATTTTATAATAAAAGGGAAATTTTTATCCATTATAACATAATAAAGAATAATTAAAAAAAAACAATCACTATAAATATCTTAAATGGGTGAACAAACCCCAACCCACTCATCTTGTCCTTTGAGTTATATTTTTTTGATAACCCTCACTATATAAATATTAGAAAAAATAATTTATCTATTTAACTCATAAATCATAACATTTAACATAGGGGTAATATTATAAAACTAGACATTGATATTGTTTATGATATATAATACACACACATTCTTCCTATATCATTGTTCTAAAATAATAGAGACACTAAAATAATACATGATTTAAGATTTTATTTTGTATATATCACGTCTAATGAATCTTTTAATTTACATTTAATTTCCTTTATATCGAATGAGATTTTTGATAAATAATTTTATATTTAAGGAGTGATCAAGGAATGAGACCAATTTGATGCTCAATAACTTGAATTTGTGTGTGAAAACCCAAAATTTGTGGTGTAAATTTAATTAGAGGAAGTATAGTCTTCAGTGGAAATAGATCTTGGTTGATTTTAAAATTTTCAATTTAGATCAAGGAAGGGTTATTATAGATTCATTTTTAATATATAAATAATGGTTTTGGAGATCAAAATAAGAGTTTATAATACATAGAGAAATATATTGGGTGTTGGGTAACAAATTTTTTTTTATTTTGTTATAGAAGGAACCGTGTATCGGGTAGAACACCCTAGATTAGCTGATTAAACCACTAGTTGGATTGTCACAATATTTAGGCAATGAGTGGTAGGTTTCCTTATATAGGGAAACCAATTGAACACCATCCTTTTTTATTAATAATTTACACATTAAATTTACATATTCTATGTTAGGGATTTAATGATGTTTTTTATTAGACATGGGTGAAATCCAACAGTTATCATGGGACTTTTATAGGCGGTAGGTAGATGAGGATTAAAAGGGGTGATATCACGTTGTTTCTCCATATTTAACTTGTGGTGGATCACTTGATGAGTTTATTGAAAGGTTTTATTTGAAATTGTATTGATGTGAAAATTTATTTCGGTTTATATATTAGTGATTTTTCTTTAATTAGTACTGGATATATGTCATGATTCATTTATCCCATTTCATATGGTTTTAGTGTTGTCACACCATATGGTGAGTATTTATCCATTTATACCATTTAAATAATTTTGTATTAAAATGAATAAATTATTTATTTTTATGGATTTGGATATGATAATGCCCTATTGTCATGGATGATGGTTAATATTAGATTAATATTATAAATGGATGTAGAGGTGTTGTATATGGCCATTACTCAATGATTGTATTGATCATTTGAACTATATTGTCTTGTTTACTTATTGTTTTATGATTTTTCATTATTTTATTATTGTTACTAACTTTTTTATATGGCATGATATGACTATAAAAAATTATATAGCCTTATGTTATCAAAATAGTCACTAAATAATTATATATATATGCTAAATGATTGATTTAGTAGATTACTGGTGGAATGAGGTACGGTGGCCCATGTTATCGATTTCAAAGAGGTGTGAGTGATTTTTGGTGTGTTTTTATGTTA
This sequence comes from Viscum album, assembly GCA_963277665.1. Taxonomy (NCBI): domain Eukaryota; kingdom Viridiplantae; phylum Streptophyta; class Magnoliopsida; order Santalales; family Viscaceae; genus Viscum; species Viscum album. The sequence continues at coordinate 807,615,344 of OY728122.1, read as the reverse complement.
AATTAAATTGTTTTAAATTTAATTAATATTAAAATATAATTATTTTCAAATTTTATTTCAGTAGAACAATTGATTTATAATAATGGGTTTGAAAAGGATATATCAAAAAAAAGTAGAATGTTTTTTTAAAATTTGTTTTCACTAGTTGTTGGACAAGGTACTTATATGAGTAATGATAGGATGTGATTTTGTTTTAATGGAATATGAAATTAATATTTGAAAAATATTTTCATGTAAAGTATAGATATATATTTTTTTGAAATGGTTTTCTTTAAGTTACCTCATTTGGGGGATTCCTAGCTTTCAAAGCATGATTACTTTTCTGTTCTATCCATATTTATGGATGTTTAGTGTGACTATTTTGGTTGCATGATAATGTATTATATTATGGGAAAAATAAACATAAACCATAATTTTTTTTAAGGGTGGTTTCAACTAGTCTAGGATACCTAGTGGGATCCTTGATGACTAAACGTTCATGAGACCATTCGAGCTACGTATTAGTATGGTTTATAGTATAGTACTCATAATTTTTCTATTTTATTGTAGTAGATTCATTGTATTTATGTGTTATTAAATGGTTGATCACATTAATTTTTTGATCAAGTCTTTAGATGACCATGAGACTATGTGACACACATTATATTGACTGAGAATTGGTGAGTGAGATCACTATAGACCTTGAGGGAATTTTTTTAATAGTAAAGTGTTAGAATAATATTTTTTAATTGATAGTACATGTCAATATTTGGGTTATTGTATCCATGTTTTGATGGTCCACATTGGGTATTAAAATAATGTTGTAAGAGTTAGTGAGCTTGTCTCCTTATTAGGTATTAGATTTTTCTAGTGTTAGATAATGTGACTGGACATATTTCCTAAGGGGTACGAATGTTTACATGATGGAACTATACAAAATAGGCATTGTTTAGGATGGAAATAGTGATCTTGATATAACCAATCCTAGGAGGAAAGGTTAGATATGACCTCATGGATCTTGATTGAGAAATAGTGGAGTAATAATTTATAATTATGATGTGAAAAACATAGTTGATGAGACACCCATTTGATGATAATATCTCTCATAATAGATCTAGTCTATGCATGATAATTAATTTAGTGTGATGATGAATTTTAATTTAAAAGATATGGGTGAATCTACTAATAAATGTGACTATATGTACCTTATAACTAATTTGTATTCCATCATGGAATTTCATTTATATTGATATATTTTTTTATTTAGGCCCTATTTGTGTGTACTTATTGTTTTCATTTTAATTTAACGATTAATATTATTACTTGGTGCATATTTTATTTCTCATTTATGTATTTCTAAAATTGACCATTTTTAAATATGATATTTTTGGTTTTATTTTTTTAATGGAAAAAAGATGAAAAGTTGGTTAGTGGTGACTCTTTAAGGTGGTATTTAATGATATAAAATCATACACATTGATGATAATTTCTCATGATATGATAATGGATTATGGTACACCTTCTTAGGATATGATGGTATACATGTCATCAGTTATTGGATAATGGTACTTGAACTGGTTGGGTAACAATGATTAGATAACTTAGTGTTGATATGTGTTATTCAATATGATGGAATGTGTGATGATATTTCATGTACATGCATGGTATATATTCCCATTTTCTCGAGTGAAACTCACTATATACTTTCACATGAATCTACTTGATCACTAATACTTAGTTATTCGAGTTCATGGGGAATTATAATTGGTCTTTAGACTCACCCCTATCTATGTATATGTCATGTTTTTTGAAAATCATAGATATAAATTCATGTTTATGTAGGTTTGGGTATCATTTTGGAGATATATATATATGTCTCAAGACAAACATTGTTAGGGAGGGAAATATTTTAGTAGGATATGTTATATTGTGCCGGGTGAAAGTCCATTGCACTTTATTTATATTACATGTATATCAGATATGTGAAAATATTGTGTATTTATTTATGATTTATACTGTTTAGGTTTTTAGACTATTGTTATGTATATTGTTTCATTAAATAATGAACTAGTTAACTTTTCTATAATATCATGGGCACCATAAAATGTTTTTCAAAACTAAATTTAGTGATCAAAGTGATTATCCATAAAATAATTTGAAGTATAGGATGAATTAATTTTGAAGTGCTGATCCTTTAGTGAGTTTATTAAGGAAGGTACATGACCACATCATAGTGAGGTGTATGTTAGATACCATTGGAATAAGGCATCCCGAATGATATGGGGAACTTTGATGGTGCAATATCCCTAAGATGATCTCATGATGGATGTTTGGGAACCATTGTTTCCCAATGTAGTCTTGCTGACAGTATATAAGATTAATTCTATAGAAATTTGTTTATTCTAATCTAACATAAACCATAATGTGGAGGAAACCACCCACATTTTTCTTATACACATGATAGTCTTGTGACCGTGCCTTCACTTTAGTACACATGATCTATTTTATCTCCAACATCATCACTCTGTAAAGTAGGGATAAAATATTTATAAATACCCTAAAAAAACAATAACCAAGGGTTTGGAAAATTTATATCCATCCATAAAATGAAGTAAAACATCATTGAAGTCACGATCATCACTTTTTTGTTCCTAATTATTCCACATGATCCCCAAGGAGACAACCAAAAAAATTCAACTCCAATACCCATAGTGTATTACAAGCTAAGAAACAAAGGAAACATATTTTATATGTTACCTACATTTATTATAATATATAATATATGAACCAAGATCCTATGAGCATAAATTGAATCATTTACACTCAAAGAAACCAAAGATCCAATGATTATGGGACTTACAAAACATATATACTTAGGTAAGACCTTTATTATAAGAATTCCTACACATTAATTCTAGGTAGCATTCCTTTTTTTTAAGGATGAAGAAACTGAAAATTACACAAAAATTATAAAGCATAAACATTAACCACGTAAACAATATTTAACATGAATGGAATCCCTTGATCATAAGTCCCAACTTCTACACAATGAAGTGAAACCTTCACATGTTCATGTATAACCCTTTATAAAATTGATGTAACATCTTTATGAGATATATATTAACCTTTATCATCAAGTATATACTAAATAATATTCTTTTTCACCTTGTAAGAGAACACATGCCATTTCTAAAGTTCAAATATATAACCAAAACATTGGGATTCATTTATATAAGCCTCACCCATTTTATGTTCTTGTCTCAAGTGGTCGACTATCAACTGCCCCTTACTTCCTAATCCCCAATGTATAATGTATACTTTATAAATAATTAGATTTATTTTACATGGGTTTTATATAAATAAACCTCTTAGTAGTGGTAACATTACTATTGTATCAACTTGGCCTAAAAAACATTGAGTAGTAAGCAGATCGGTGGCACCATGTAAACTCAGACCTATCTCCCCAAATGTTAGAGGCTATAGAGTAGTAGTGGGGGTCTAAGGAGTTATAATGGAGAAAATATCCTCCCATGTATCAGAGTTTAAATAATAAAAAAAATCACTAAACATCAAAAAAATAACCTTTAAAAAAATGTAAATATAAGGTATGATATAAAAAAATAAAAAGAATCATACAACTTGAATTCTCAAGATTAGAGTACAAAATAATGACACAGACCACCCACTGAGACAATAATGCATACTAGAAAAAAAATACATGAGATCTACTATATATTCAAGTTATACCTCATCCTGATCACCAGATACCATCTAAGATGTCCTTCTCAACAAAGAAAATCCCAATCCATGGAATCAACCCTACATATTTTTTTAATAACGATATGATAGATTCATGGTCACCTATGTGATATAAAAACCTATAGAGGGATAAGTTATAATTTTTAGTAAGAAACTACCAATGTGGTCCCATAACATGTATAATATTCTATGATATGTGTTTTTAACACGATCTTAATAGATAAATAGCATCTAGATATAAATATAACAACCAACCAACAACAATTTATTTATTTAGTGTCATTGTGTCTATGATCATGTCAGGTATACTATGAAAACCAATGTGACACGAATCATAATATTTTTATCTTTAGGTTCTTGAAAATGATCAACCATACCAGATTATTTCATTGATGCGGTGTCTCTAATCATGTCATAATGACTGTACCTCCCAATATAAAAAACCCGGGTTTCCTCAGTTTACAATACTATATCACGGACCTCCCCCACGAGAGGTTTATCAAATTATGGATTAAAACCATAATTAAAACATAAAATGGGAATGATTTTATGAATATTCATATGAGTAGACAAGATTAACACCCACTTAATATCCATATAATCCCTAAATATAGTTATATATACATCCCCTAAAGGGGTTTTACTAGCCAATGGAATAACCCAAAAGTGTCACATACCTCCACTATGAGAGTTTATCAGCGAAGTAACCATAAAGAAACACCAACCAATTGGTGTTTTCCATAAATAAATAAAATATAAAATACATCCCCTAAGGGTGTTTTCAAATTCAGATCCAAACCACCCAAAGGCTTTATCCATTTCACATCAAAACAAAGTAATGATCAAGGGGTGGCCAAAGACCTAATCCTTTCATCACTCTCCAGAATCTATTATATCCAATTAGTGTCGTTCTATCATTGGTGAACCAATTTTTGTCACCAAGGATTATATAATATGAAGTTACACCACTTGGGGACCCTTTGGTCAACACTTGGGTGGTGGAACCCTACTAGAGTCCTTAGTCATATTCTTGACTCTTGGCCTTCAAAAAATGATATAAAGATTATACATCCCTTGGGGTTATCATCAATATAGTGAGGATTGACTGAATACATGGGGTACAACACATTGAAAACTCTAAAGTGTTGTAACATGACCCATCTTGGTCCTTCTGGAAACTCTAGGACAATCCACTCACCCAACTCAATCCTGGTTTGGATAAGGTCTACCCACGTAGGCCTAATCAAATCATTTGAGTAAGGATCACTCACACAGATTTATCAATATGATCCATTTATCTCTAAGGAATCTCAAGTTCCTCCCATTAAATATTCATGAAATGGATTGATTCATTATCTCTGACCCTTACATGGGTTCATAAGGATATGAATCATGGTATACTATGAAATTATTTTTCAATTTCACAAGAATTAAGCCCCTCATGGGGGTCAAAATTCCTCTAGGAGGTCTCATGTCAAGGCCTCAACTATTAGTAACCTAGATGTCAAGCTGACACTATCATACCCATGTATCTTATGAATTATTAATTTTTTTCTATGTTTTCAATTAATTAACCATTTGAATTTAAATATTATAATTTTACAGGAGGGAACCACCTATAGTAGTGGGTCCATACATTGAATTCCATATAAAAAAATCATAACTTCTATATGGATAGTATATGACACCACCTACCTTGTCTAATATGATTTCCAATTTTAATTCTGAGGTCTGGTAGCTCTGCTAAGTCCAGTTGAGGTCCATCAATGCTTAGTATTAGCTCATGTAATTAATCAAGATCCTTAACCACACCAAGGAGCTCAAAAATATTAATTATATAAGAAATACTCAATTATATTTTTAATAAAATTTATACTATTAACCAAAAATTCATCGGGTTCACATTCCATATAAGAATCCAACCTAACGACACCCCAAGGGTTCATCTCACACCCCAACTATATGCTAGGGAAAAACCCCGACATGTGATTCATGACCGTTTTAAAATTTAATTTAATTATACTTAAAATCCTTGATAAATTTATATTACATCATAAATTTAACAAATTAAAAAATTAAAATGGTCACCCATTGTATTGGGATTCTCTCAAGCTAGGATTAACAAAAGCTCCATCGATAATGTCTGATTCCACCATTATGTGGTGGAATCAGGACCAAAATCATAGTAGGGAAACTAAAAATTAAAAAAATAATGAAGTGATAACCAAAATGAGATTAATTGAGGGGGTCATACCTTTAATTATCATAAATGGTCTATGAAACACCATAAAACTATAGGGAAACCAAGCACCTAAGAGGGAAATAACCTATTAGCTACACACACAAAAGGGATGAGAAAAAAGGGGGATAAACCCTCATAAAATTGAGGAGGAATAAGAGGAATTACGCCATGGAAAATGACAACTGGATATCTGATGGCTACTAGTAGTGATTGTTTCCATTTACAGACACTTTAGTGGAGTTGATAGGGCCCATAGGTTGTCCTGGGATCTACTACAGTTTTTCAATATCCACTCCAACCTCTACCTAAAACCCTATAGAGAGCCTATTCTAGATCATGAGCTCTATTAATGATATGAAATAACCAATTTGAGGTTCCCAAACTCTCAAAATACCATTATGAACCTCGGTTAAAAATCCAACCCATCCACTAATTCCACGATTCAAAATTTTATTGAATTTCAAATCTTTGTACAGAAAAGGATATTATAAGCTCCTAACCATAAAACTTCTCATCCCCAAGAAACATATTTGATAATTATGACATCCTCCTTAACCAAATTGTGTTTCCAACCCTTTAACAACCCATTGTGTCATGCTCGAAAATGCCAAATGGTCTCTTGTAGCATAATTTTGAAACCATGGAGTTTCATTTTCTAAAACACATTCCACCACTCAAAACCATCTCCAAATGAACAAGCTGGTTCCTACCTATACCCATATATCCCAATACATGATCAAATTTTCATAAAATTCATCATTTGAACCATGGTTCTTCCCACTATAGGAATTAGATCATAACATTTAATACCAATGTTTTGGCATTCCAAGAATGTAATTTAATACTGGAACTCTATAATTGTGTTCTAATAACATTACCAACATTTCTTACACTCTAACAATCCTTACCAAACAACAAAACTTTGGTCATGTTTTGATACCACTCATCATTATCGATTCTGAATCAAATCCCAAGAGCCTCACCACCTACAAATATGGATCAATTATGTTGTAACATACATGAAAGGTTCTATTCGATGCCTAAAACATACCAATTGTATCATAAATGATTACCCATATAGAATTTATGGCACATCACATACAATTAAATTCTAAACCATCAGTTGGAACCCCTATGTTCAACTTGTCTCAAGGAAACTCACACTCAACCATTAACACATTTCCCATTTTCCCCAGAACCATTCAATCATACTGTGACTATCTAAAAACATTTAGAAAACAATATCTTTGAATCCCATGCTAGAAACCCAGTGAATTTAAAATTTTGGATTTCAAGTCAAATAAATACATGTTGTTATTACTGCAAGAACCGAAACATTCCAAATCCAACACATCTGGGTCATAAAAAAACACCATGAGCTCGATGTCATGCTCAAAATCCACATATCAAGAAAACCAAATTTATATCAAGCATTGGAATATTATTTGGAATCCAATTTCCATCAAAATTGTCTAACAAATAGTCTCCCGGAACTATGAAAATATATTCCTTAGGTCATGTTACCCATGATGGATATGATTCATCCCACTGAAGGAGTGCAATTAGCATCACATTATTGGAGAAAAAAATCCCAACTATAATGGCTTACTTTATGTCCATCACTAAACACAATGAATGGATAAGGTCGTATCACACATCAATGGTTGATAGGGAACTACCCACCATATTAATTTCTTCATAATGGTCCTCAAGTTCATTCTATGAAATTTTTATTTCCAAAAAACATATGCCACTTCTTTCATTCCACACACACCTCATCCTTGGAAATAATTACCTTTAAGAAACTCTTAGATCAATCGTTTCACCACAATCAATTATTTTCTAATGTCTTATTTACCATAGAGGGACATTTCAAAATACTCATTTGAGCCCCAGGATATCATTAATATAATAATCACATAATAACTACTTATCCCATGGCTTATAAACAACCACCCACTAATCCATATTTCAGTAGAACCACATTAAACCGACATGTGTGACCTCAAAATACTCCAAAATTAATGGGCGTACACTTCCATACCACCCTATCATAGAACCAGATTCATGCCCCGAGGAGTCATACACCATTATCCATGGACCATGATCCCATAATAAATACCATACCCACAACATGCCAGTCTCACAAACCCTAAGCACCCTAGGTACCAATATTCAAAATTTTCTTTTAACAAGACATAACCATAACTAAAAAACATCTCCCATGCATTGATCTCAATAACAATAACCAACCAGTTCTTTCCACCTCTAATGATCTAATAATAACTAATATAAATCCTCTCAATGTTTTCCCTATAAAAAAACCAAAACTGGCATAATAAACCCAGATTCGTAATCTTATATCTCAATGTACACCCACCTATCCCATACCAAAAATCATAAGGACCCCATCTCATGGGGTATCTTTCGTAAAACCATCATAAAATTCTCATTAAATCACATTTTAAAAAACCTATATAGGGTCATCCAACATAATTATATCACATCATATATTAACAGCCTACTAAGGAATTGATCCTCACTAATAATTCTCCTACAAGAATACTTCCCTAGGAACCAAAAACTCAAGTTGATCCTCCATAACATCATATAAGATAATCCATGTTAAGGAACCAAGGTCACTTGGTTCAATTATATAGAGAGTCATTTGAAACTAATGGTAAAACACCATACAGTTTGTCACTATAATTATAAATTAATGAACCTATAAAATAACCCCCATGAGGGGTTCATAGTCAAGGCAGAAAATGAATGTAAAAACCTACTTGGATCACCACACATCCCTTTATATAATGAGTATTCTATCATTATATTCCATGAGTTTATTTGCATAAGATCCATAAAATATCCCACTAGAATAAAATTGATGCTTACAAGTTAGACCACATGAATATAATTCAACCAAGTATATATACAAAAAACACTACATGAGCAGTTATGAAAACTGTAAATAGTTGAGCCATAATATTCAATGAAAATAATAAAACTAGAGAGACCCTATATTTCATTTTAATCCTATGTTCAATGAATGATACACATATACCACTCTCTTACCTCTACAGTCCATGATCCAAGTATAATCCCTATCCTTTTTCTGATAGGCTAAATCCAGAATCCAATATCTTATAAAACATAAATATCAAAACTCATGTGCATTATTCTATGTGAAAATCATAAAAACAATAATAGAACAAGCCAAGAACATCAATCCTATACATATGGTAACCCCGAATTATATCAAAAAGGGGTTCGTGATGCACCAATCCGGGTTCTATTACAAGCTCTGATGCATTCCTCTCCCTCCAGTCTACCATATCCCAAAATAGTAATAAAAAAATTCCTATGATACCACTTTTTCACATCCCTGACCTGATAACTTTGTGAAATAACTAGATATGTGGCACCACATAGCCTCAAGAGCACCTCCCCAAATATCAGAGGCTATCAACTAGCAACATAGGTCAATGTTGGTTACATGGGGAGGCTATACCCTATGTATTGGAGTTCATAATAATAACATTAATATCTAAACATAATCCATTAAATAAAATTTATAGTGAAAATATTAAATAAAATACATGATATAACAAAATTAAAGGAAACCTATAGCTTGAATAATCAAGATCATTATATAAAATAGCGATATTGACATTTGACTGATCCAATTATATATACTAGATAAATAAAATAATAAATGAAAAGTGGATCTGATACATCTTCAAGACATACCTCATACCAATCTATAGATCCCGTCTAAGCTGTCCGACTCAACCATGCTAATCCTGATCATAAGCCTTAACCCTACATGTTCATATAATAATCACATGAGGTCTACTTAGGTAACCATGAGAAATGGCATCCTTAGGAGGGTGTGAGTACATAAATTGGTTAGGATCCACCAACACAGACCTTCATTAACTTATATATGCAATGATATGTGCATGTTACTTGATATAAATAGATTAATAACTACTAAAGTAAATAAAACAACCAACAAAAAATACGTACTTTGAACCATGATAAAGTGTCTCTGAACACATCATGTATATTGAGAAACACATATACTAGGAAACATACCATTTTAAATCATTAGGTTTGTGACCTTGACCAACCATACCTACTTTAGCTAGGGTAAGGGTGTCTCTGAGTACATCATGATGACCTTTCATCCCAATATAATAGAAACGGGTTTCTTTGGTATGTATTACAAGTATAATATATCTCCCTAGAGGGATATTTCTCAATAAATAGAATAAGAGTATATGTATCACATACCTATGGATTTATCTTATAAATATCCTCTCAGTAAACTAGATTAACCTCAATTCTATATATATTTCATCACCTTCAATAGTAGCGTATATCTCTCGTTTGGGTGCTTTATCAGCCAATTAACCATAAATAAACACACCCCTTTAGTAATTTTCAAAACATAAATAAAAAAATATAAAATTCCCCCAAGGAAATTTTCCAATTTACAACCAAACCACCTAGTGGGTGTATCCATATCACAACATATCCAATAGAGAGATCATGATTTGGTCAAACTCCTCAACCCTCCATCACTTTATATATCCCTCCACTATAGCTAAGGTTAATTCTATCATCGAGGGACATATTTAGTTCCCCAATGTCAATGAAAAAAGAAGGTACCCAACATGGGGTCCCTTAGATCAACACACAGGTAGTGGAACCCCACCCATGATCTCAGTCTCAGTCTAGACACATGTTAATTACCCAATGCCATGATTATTTTATGTCCACATGCATCATCATAAATATACATTATTCTATATGTATATATAGGGAATTTCTCATTAGTAACATTGAAGAGATGTCCCACGACCCATCTCAATCCTCATGGACAACCTAGGTCAATCCACTCAGTCCACTCATCTTAGTATACATATGTTATATTCATCTAGGCTTAATAATATTAGATGGAAAAGGATCACTCACCTCGATTCTTCACCATGTCCCTATTGGCACTAATGTATCAAAGGGTACTTGCATGGAAATTTCAATCCAGGGATGTATAATTAATCTCTCACCCTTAAATGGGTGTGAAGTGTTCTAAATATTGAGAAAATAAACCATGCTTATTAAATTTCATCTAAAGGACACCCCGTGTGGGGGTCCAAATGTCTGAGGGAGGTCTCATGTCAAGGCCTCGACCATCGACGGTGGAGGCTTCAAGATGAATCTGTATGACCAGCATGGCCTATGTCCTTATTTATTTTGTTCAAGTAATTAAATTAATTGATCATTTAAATTTAAATATTTAATTCAACTAAAATATTACAATTTAATAGGATGGATCTACCAGCAATGGAAGGATCACGTTCCATTTAACAAAGGCATAAAACCATATGGCTACTATATGAGACCACCAAAACTATCCAAGAAGCTTTCCAAATTTAATTCAATGTGATAAAAACTCTTCTACGACCCACCTATGTCCATCCATGGCTGGTCCTATCTCACGTCACTAATAGATCTTCTAATTCAAACCAAGATTCTCAAAAAAATTATTAAATATAATTAATTATTAAATTTAATTAAAACTATGAATATTTTACAAAAAACTCCCATGGTCTTCTCACCACACCAAAATAAAACTTAACAGTACCTCAGAGGTCCATCTCATTACCATACCCTACATTATAAAAAACCCCAACAATAGATGCCAAATTAATAGGTAATTTAAATTAATTTAACTTGAAATTCCTGATAAATTCATATCGCATCATAACTTTGATAAATTAATGAATTATTATGCCTAGAAATTTCATTGATATTACATATAGGTTTTTAAAAAAATCCCCATTGATAATATATAATTTCACTATGGTCTAGTGAAATCCGAATCAAAATCATATCTAATAAACTAAAAAATAAACAAGAATGAAGGGAGAAAAAATAGAGATTAATGTGAGGGGGGATACCATAAATCACTGAAAATGGTCAAATAAAACCCCCAAAATAAAAGGATAACTAGGGGTTAGATAAGGGAATACACTATAGATTTCATATAAAAATATAGGATAAAGGAGGCGGATTCCACCCTCAAAAACTCTAGGAGAAATATAGTAAGTCCCCATTTTAAAAATTCCAACAACAAACTAGTAGAGGACACCAATAGGTTGGTGGTATCCAGTAGTTTTATAGTAGAAACTGTGACCTCTCCCAAAATTCCTATTAAGATTTTGGGCTTACATAGATCCCAATTATTCATAAAATACCCATTTGAAGTTCTTAAATGCATTGAATACAATTCTGATCCATTGTTTAAAATCTATCCCCAACACTAATTCAAAATTCATTTTTTATTTAAAATTACTCTATAGATAAGGTAATTAAAAATATGAGCTAAATAATGTTATTGGGTTTCAATTTATCATGGTACTAAATTCATTCCCCATATATCACACTACTCATGGGTCCAATTATCCTCCCCCATACCAATTTACTGATGGATAAGAAGTGATATGGAATTTTCTTCCATTCAAATGTAATCAATTTACATCATCACTATGTTTTTCATGGAATCAAGCATTTAGGGCCCCTAACCTAGTCTAAAATCCAATAATTCACTATACTAACTAATCAATGAAATCCATAAATTTATTTTCATTCATAAACATTGCACAAAAAACTTTGACAGGTATTTTTCACCTAATGTATCTTGCCTTATTTCCTTAAACTAAATGGAATAATGGTCCCAGATGCACCACTATAAAATCAACACCATGAGTCCCTATCACATCAACACAAATGATATAAAATTTCTAATTATAAGGATATAATACAAATACATCCAACTATATGGGTTTTGAGACTAGGATACATAGGAATCACCTTATATTGTCCTAATTCCAACAACACCTCACATACCACTATTTATATCCTTTTAATGACTCTATAAACTCTTAACTCTACCTTGATGGAATGAAACTCAAAAATACCTCTATAATTTGATATCCTATCAAAAGAATAACCACCTATCAAGTATTTCCATTAGCAATTATCCATTAAATCTTTAAACCAATCAACAATGATCTATTTAGTCATTTTAAAAATCGTTAAGCCACACTAGACAACACAAAACTATAGAATAAACTCATATCCTCATACGATACCCTAAACCCCATCAAAACCTTTAATAATTACTATGAAATATGAAATTACAATGTGATAACCATCATTTGATATCATATTTAACACACAACTCTATAAACTACCTTCCTCAATTGGTGACGAGTTAATAGATATTTTTCTAGTGGTGAGTTATTACACCACAAACCCACTATTGATAAGCTAATGGTCTTGAATTTACTACTGATAATTTAGTAAATTTTAGATCTAATAGTGACAAGATAATAAATCCTTAATTATAATGGTGAAAATCCAGTGAATGTACATCTTTTTAGTGATGATATAGTTAACAAACTATATTGGTTCCAATCTAGTAATCATCACATCTGTTGGTTATGATCTAGTAAATAATGAAATTATTAGTGAAGATTTGGTTAATGTAAATATTTTATTGGAGAGGATACAATAAATAATGTTTCAAGTGGAATTATAATAAGTTTAATGCTTTACTAGTGAAAATCCCAAAAATTGATATATCTATGATCATGATGAGCACACACAACAAACCTCTCAACACCTCCCTAGGCGGTATTAAATTATATAACACTCTTCTACATTGATTTAATATATATAGTTTCTATATACACAATTATTTCCTTCTAAAATGGTTATGGGAATACTTGCTCTATAATAATGATATGGTTTTACTTTTTGTAGTATTCATTTAATGCATCAATCAATATACCCATTTCATAATGGGTGTCCACCTTGCCAAGATGAAAATCAATGTAAAATAAACTAGTATTATTATTAGGTAAGATTTCATGAACATAGGATTGAATATATAATAGATACCCAAAAAAAAAATCCACTTTTTGGGATGAGTTGAAATACCATCCCTCTAATTTCAGTATTCATTACCAAAGGAAACAACAAAATGGAAATATGAAAATAAAATCATTGGAATAAAATGGTAAAAAATTGTAAAAACCATTACACATGAAATAAATTGATTGAATGAAAATAATTATTTCTTATTTTGTGATTATGGGAATATTATTTTATTTTTTGTCTCCATGATTTAAAATGTCTTTAGAACCATGCTAATTACTACAACTTGTAATAGCTATGATGGATTATTAAAAGATACTGGTGAAACTAAAACTCATAGGCACCCATAATGATCCCTTACACATATATCGATGCAACCATTTCCTTTTCATATTATCTTGGGTAATTTGACCAGCACTCTCTCACCCAATTCCTCAAATGATAAGTTGTCAATGTAATATTGTAAGTATTCATGAAATATAATCTGACTCCAACAATATTTGTTTCATTTGGAGAATATTGATTGGATAGGGATACACATTCCAGTTCGACCCCTATGGCTTAGTATGGGATTTTGTACCCTATCAATATCTCTATTTTTTGGCATTATTTATTACTATAATAAAAACAACACCCTCCTTACATATTTTAATAATTATAACATTTATATTAACTATATTCGGTTGGAAGATTATGATTTCTCTTGGAGGGTTTGCACGCACCATGCTAATTTTCATTTCCAAATGAGCCCATATGTCCTTGAGATTAGGGAATACACATAAACCATGATATTTTAAGCCTAGAAACCAACAAGGATGTCTCATTATGGTAATAGAAACCCAAATAATAATAGGTATGTATCTTCCACTATCATCACTTACACTCCTAAGAACCCTCATAAAAGGGAAATGGTGACTAAAATAGAATTCACTTTCATGATGGCTTAGAGTTCCCAGCATCCTCACAAGAATCCTTAGGAAACCCTGGTATCTAACTCTATCACTATAAGGGTGGCTTAATACCATATCTGTGATCCACTGGAATTAATTGATATCTATTATAGGGTAACTTATGATTCCAATAAAGACACACTACATGTAGGTATTCTACATATTCTCATCAACCAACATGAAATTCCTACTTGTGTTCATAGTAAGAAGTCATGATGCAAAATGTATCCATTAATTTTCTAACCATCAATCAATTTATTCAAATTTATTTTACCAGAGAAGGAAATGTACAATTTTCTAGAGTTCCTTCAAAAATAAAAATAAATAGATTCTAGAATTGTAATATTAACCATACACTTCTATGGGGACAATGATTCATAATATAATCTAGTTTCATTAACTATAAATAAGTTTCCATATGTATGAATCCCTAAAAAAGAACCTACTTACATGGAGATAATCTTAAGGATAAATCTATCTATGATTGGTGTTTCCTCATTAGTCGATGAAACTATCATTCTAACAGTAAATTCAAAAATGTAATGGTCATCATCTATCCCACCACTAGAGCATTTAACCATAGGTGGGATATATAATAATAAGTGAAAACATATGATTTTTTTATTGAAAATGAAGAATATTTAGTTAAATTATAAAATTAATTTGTAAAATATAATATACTAGTAAAATACTATCCCTTTTCCAACCACTATTATATGGTGAAGAAATAATTGAAGATAAAATGCATACCTTACCTCCACCGCAACTTATAAGAAATAATAAATTGTTTTTAGAGGACAATGTAAAATATATATATAAGACATAGATTAAGATACTAAATATATGATAGAGTTGGGATAATCTCAATGTCATCTCAAAAGCAGGATTCCGCCATTCCATTAGGAAACATGAAATCCTTAAATATTATTTTATAGAAATACTGTTCAAAATTTTACAAGTCATTAAGGAAGTTTCCTATTATGTACATATTATATAATTAAGGGGATATTCTTCAAATCATTTTTCACCACTCAAACAATGATGGGAGGAACTAAATATCTTAGTCCCAACTCCCTCTTTGGGATAACCAATAGGGGATCCAGGAAATGTTTTAACACTTTGTTATACCTCTAACTTGAGTCAAACCACTGGCTAGTCTTCCCCTCCCCTCCATATTACCTTAAAGTCCCATGGGAGACAATGTTACTACTATGATTGGGTTTAATTTATTAAAATAATGTTAGTTACATATATATTTGATTATTTTCTTTTATTATTACACACCACACATTTTACAAAATTAAATAATTGTAATTTGGATAAATATAGTTTCTCACAAAATTAGTTACTTGTTTATTAAATTATATTTGTTGTGATGAATTTATATGTTTTTTGTTTTTTATAAAGGATCTTATAGTCACTATATTTTCAATATTTCTTTTCTAATTTTTTTCATAAAGTATCAAAAAATGACTCATATGTAATGTAAAATCATTCTTATGAAAACAATATTTATTATTTATTGTAACAGAAAATGATATTTTTATGGATTATAATTTTGGTTATACATATATAGTTCTTTATTACACATAACAAAAAAATTTCTTATGTGAAATCCCTTTATTTAAATTATTATTTTCTGACTTTGTGTTTACATGCTTTATCAATATGTGAATCTATTTGAAATATCCTTACATAAAACCTGAATTCTTCCAACATCAAATGAATAATATATGGAAATCAACATTTTTTTTATTTACTTCTACTTGGTTTCATTATTATTATGTTTTTTAAAATATGTTATATTTTTTTATATATTTTCTTGTTCTTGTTTTAGTATACCCATTGAGGATTAATTTGAGTTTTAGGAATCACTCTCAATGATTCAAGATATGGATCATGTTTAGGAAACCAACATGTAGAAGATTGTAGAGATATTGATAAAGATAAATATCTATTTATAATTTGTATATAAACAGAGGATGGAGAAAAAAAAGTAGAAAAAAATGATTATTTTAAAAGACATTTATGTGTTGCAATATTTTAGAGAGTCACATGATGAAGGACTTATAAAACACCAGGATCTAAATTGTTCTACATCAATAATGAAGGTCCAATGGGCACTATTATACTATAAAATTATTTTATTTATCTTTCTATGGTTATATTTTTTTTATTTTCAGTGTGTATTATATTTTTCTATGGTAACATATTTATAAATTTTTTACACGACTCATAGATGGTGGTGCCTCCATTCATAAGGTATTTTCTTGGTTATGATAACCTAATAAAAAAGACGTATCACATTAATTGTGCCTTATACTTGAAAAAATATAGGAGTTCTGGGTTGTAACTCCTGGTGAGAAAAAGGTAAGTGTGCGTTATAGTTTGGTTTATAAAATTCAAGGTCTTGTGTAAGGTTATCACATCCTTTAAAAAGTAAATATTATTTTAGTAAATCACATTACTCTCACTATGTTAGATAGTTTTTGAAAAATATATTAAGGATCCCTTAATTCTAACTATTATAAAATTATTTCTATTTTTTTTTAAATCTGTTTCATTTAAATTTACACATTAGACCTATATTTAAAATAGATATTTATTAAGTTAAAATATAATTTAATTGATTTTTTAATGTTTTAGAAGGTATTAACCCCCTATAGACCATATTTGAATCACACACTAGGCCAAAAATTGTTATAAGATTATATTTCTTATGGATTTGTGTTCTATTATTTTTATTCTAAATTTATTTCTTATTATCTATTTTTGAGGTAACATATTATCCTAGTTCATAAAAATAATATGGTAATTTATTTTCATATTCATAGAAATTCATGAAGATGAGTTTTTAATCCTCTCAGAACACCCCATTTAAATAGAAGTAGTGATGGATATTAGAAGGATAGAATGTATTCATTTTTGAAAAATACTTGTATAGAATATTATGTTGTAATAGACAGACCATAAAAATTACATGATATTGATATTGATTCCTTGACTTATAGTGATCCTACTAAATATTCATTAAGTTATAATGTTATTAATTATCTTTATTTTTTTTAAATAGAAGTGTTTATATCCATATTTCATTTGAAAAATGAATTACAACATTTGGAAGAATATAAAATTCACTCATCAAGGAACTTTAAAAATATATAGAAAAATTCATGGAATTAATAGTCTTGAGTATTAGGCATTCATATTATTTTTTAATTAAATTTTTAGTGATAAATTAAATAAATTTGATAAAATTTTGAAAAATTATGGCTACTCTCAAAGAAGATATTTAGAATGAAGTCTTACTTTAAATAATACATGAATCCTTACCCAAATTGAAACACTTAAACTCGTTTAAATCAAAGAGAGTAAACTTTTTATTTTTTTTAAAAAAATAGTTGGGTATAACCACAAAAGCGGAACACACACACAAGGAATAGAAATACATGTAATCCTACCAGCCCTGGGACTTAACCCCAGGACCTCATCCCAAATCCCACCCCTCCCATACCACCCCAACCGAGCACAATGAGAAAGAGTAATCATTTTATTGAGTATACCCTGGATGAAATAATTGGATATCTACTTTAAAATTAATTGGAAATGAAAAATAATTATATTGAATATTTTGATAAAAAATGAAGAAATGATAATAATATAAACATATTTCTTTAAATTATTCTAATTAAAGTGAAAGTTTATATAGTTCTTAAAAAATCAACAATTTGATCCATATTGTAATCTAAAAATAAGACTAAGGAAGAAGAGATAATGTTACAAGGGAGGATGGAATATGAGTTACAAAAAAATTCAAAATAAAAGTTAATAGTATTAAATATAATGATTTTTCATAACAAAATTTTCATGATTGAAGAAAAAAGGGACACATTATGATATACTCTCTAAATATAAGGCATATAAGGAATGATAAGTACTATAAAATAAAATAAAATAAATATATTTATATCAGTTTTAGATGAGTAGAATAATATAAATGTAGTGATAATAATAGAAGTGACATGGAGATTAGTAACCTTGCTTTCATGGGAAAATATTCTGAGGTCACAAAGTGAATTTTGAAATTATTTAAGAAATCCAGATAATACATGTTTAATTTCTACTTTGAGTAAGTATAATTATAATATAGATTCTATTTTTTATTACACTTTTGTTTCTGATTCTAAGAAATAATATATAGAAGAGTTGAATTAAATATGTGATAAATATCATAAGTAAATAGTAAAACTGTATGAAAATTTTAAGAAGTTGAGTAATGATCATAAGAAAGGTATAAAATAAAATAATAATCTAGTTCTAGAAAAATAAAATTTAAAAGATAATATTTCTATCTTTGATTATGAGAAATAAAAATTCAAGGTTATGAAATTTAATATTTATAATCTAGAAAATGATAATAGTAGCTTATGGATTTTTTCTTCATGTACCAAATATTTTTTTTGATGATTTGGTAATTACACAAAAGTAAAATGGAAAACATAAATATAAAGTTGGTAGTATGAAAAAATTATTATCTATGTGAACTATTGAGATTCAAAGTTGAGATAAATTTATGAGATTATAAAAAATAAATAGAAATAATAAAAATAGGAACTATATTAGTTTTTATGAGAGATTACCTCATATTCAGTAAAATATATTTTTTAATGGAAAAAAATCAAATTTTATCGATCACTTAATTTAAGTGAATAGAATTTGGTCATTATGAAAATGATTATTCTTCATTATATGTTTAACATTTTGCTTATAAAAAGGATTTAAAATTTAAATAATTTTTCATTTTTAAAAGGACTAATCCTTGCATAAAATTTGTATGAAAAGGATTTTACTCAAATTTTATTGTACCTATGTTGGTCTATATTCCAAAGTAAGTATATTTTATAGACAAAATGCATACCCAATATTATTTTAATTATATGTTATACTAATATTTTAATTCCCTAACCTAAATAATCTATTCTAGTGAAAATATCTACAAGAACTCATATAATCATCCCCATCCAAAGCAGGAAGATGCCTAAAAATGAGGGAATTAATGGTATAATGGGGAGACTATACCCTGAATATAAATATACAAACATTAAAATAGTAATAATAAATGATAAATGACCTAGAAAGAAATTTCATAATTAAATTATAAAAAATGAAAAATTAGATTGTAAGTCAAAAGTCAATATATTGAACAAGAACTCAAAAAACCAAAGACCCACAATAGGGTAGGTCAAAAAAGTGTATACATAAATAATATTAAAATAAATAAGACATTGAATCATCACTCAAGATTCTATCCCAATACCACCTCAGGACAACAATATCCATATCCTCATTTCCATTTTACTGGGCATTTTATCTTCCCTAGATCCCTATGTTGGATCGAATATGAAGATTTATATGTATATAGATGGAATAATACAAGAGGGGGGGGGGGGTGAATTGTAGGTTTAAAATTTTTGAGTTTAAACACTTAAAGATATTATTTTAAATGATCTTAAACTAATACAATTCAAACAACCACAAATGTATTGAATATATAGGTATGAAGTAATGTAATACTATTAGAAAAGTAAAGTAATTGTATTCAATATGAATACAATAATCAGAGTAATACAAGTGTGAGAGATTCTACCATAAAGCATATAGAATCTATTAATTCAAAATGTAATAGGATAATTGTAATTGAAAAAATTACAATTGAAAGTACAAAGAAGAAAGGAAACAATACAAATTCCTTTCTAATACAAACAATAGAAGATAAGTAAAAGTATTACAATTCTTTTGACCCAAAGAGAAGGGTTATCCTTTCACCTAGGATAAGAGGTCTGTCTTACCACCACCTTGGTAAGACCTCGATATGATGATCAGATCGTCTGTCTGCCTATCCCCGGCAACCCTCGATACGATGATCAGACCGTCTGTTTGTCTATCCCCGACAGCCCTCGATACGATGATCGGAACGTATGTCTTCCTATCCCCAGCACCCCTCTATTTTGTAGGTAATCGACACCTCAGTCTTTCAATTACCTGAAATCCCTCGATACGATGATCAGACACACAAAGCACAAAGAATGAGAGAAGTCACAACATCTCTCTCTAGAATCTTGATAGAAGCAAAGTATCACATTCGTTCACTATTGTTCACCACACTTTTTCTCGGATTCAAATGACCTTTTATTTATAGGCCTTAGGTTCCAAGGGTCACATTTCCTCCAACGGTCATATTTCTCTGAAAAACTCGTTGGGACTTGGACACCTAGCATATAACGGTCATATTGAAACAGAAAACACGACATCATTTTGATTAGTTTGTAACTAACTCAATGACATCGTATTGGTTAAAACAAAAGATATTTGAAGATGATAAACAAGAGTACGATTAATATGAAACAAGTGTTTTTGACTAAGTACCAAAATAAGAATGTAATGAAAGTATGAATGGAAGAGTTAGTAAGATATGATTGACAGAGTCAGTACGATACGATTGACAGAGTTAGTACGATACGATTGACATAGTCAGTATGATACGATTGATAGAGTCAGTACGATACGATTGAAAAAAGTCATTACAATTAAAAATACATTTGTGATTTCCAAAAAAAGATATAAAAGTAAAAAAGGGAACTTTTGACTCAACAATCTCCCCCTTTTTGGAAAGCACAAAACACAAAGTAAAGACAACAAGAAAAACTTATCTCCCCCTGAGTTATTGGAAACTCTTATGAATATGAATTTGAATACAACTAACTCCCCCTTAGGTATATACTTTCCTAAGGATTGTATTCACATAGTTTCCTCAGTTTCGAAGTATTTGATTAAATCATTCTCCCTTTGTTAAACATCCGCCCCCTTTATAAAACATTCTCCCCCTTTGTGGTTCACAAATAGAATGGGGTAACCTTGAGTTGCCTAAAGGGGTTAGTGAAAAGAATTATAGGACAAAAGAAAGAGAAACATAAAAAGTCATTACAAAACAAACAAGTTTCATTAGAAATGAAAAAAAAATAAAACAATCATTTTTTTTCTCTTTCCTTCTCCTTTTTAATCAACTCATGAAGAACCGCCTTCATCTTTTTGATTTCCTTTTTGTCTTCAGAGATTGAATCACCTTGAGTTATGAGAAGATCTTGTTGGTCCGCAAAAATCTGTTCTTGATTCTTGATAGTCTCTTCCTGGACTCTGATTACGTCCTCAAGAGTATCAATTATGTCTTGAAGATTCTTGTTATCTTTGGATAACATAGAGTTTTGTTTCGTCAACAGAACCATTTCATATTTGAAAGATGAAACATTAGAAAATTTGGACTGAAAATCATTAATTCTCTCTTGCAATTATTTCACTGAAGGAATATCATCTCCATGAGTTATCTGATTCAGCCTTTCAACGGTTTCTTTGTCATGATTATTGAAAGAAATAGCAAGATCATTTGACAACCTCCTTATATCTTAAATTTCTATCTCATGGTCATTCACCAAGATTTCTATTTTATATGACCACTTGGTCATCCTATTTCAAGCCTTCTTATGAGCAGCCGAAGTATCAGAAAGAACTTTAAAATAGACTTCAACTGAAAGAACTTTCTTTCTCAATTTTCTTACAGAACCAAACTTCTTCTTTTGATTGTCAATAATAAAATCAATTTTTATTTTTATCCTGGGAAAGTAAGGAATAGTATTTTCAACTCTTCTTAAAACATGAACAATATAATCACTCTTCTTGAGAGAGATTATGTGTTCTGAATCAGTATCCTCATCGTACAAAGGCAATTCATTTGATCGGCTTGAGTCAACAACTGGCTGTTTTCTTTTTCCTTTTCTTTCTCTTTTCTTTTTTCTTCTACTTTGTCACTGATGACAATAACTTTTTCAGTATGAGAGGATTGAGCACCTTTCTTTATTTGAGAGTAAATTCTATCTAGAGTTTTAGAAGCTTCTAATAGGTGCTTGATCTCCATGTGGAACTTGTTTAATACCCCTACTCTGCTTTCAAAAATATTATTCTCTACTATTTTTCGAACCCTGAAGTAATTCTAAAAGAAAATATCCTTCATCTTCTTCAACTTCGTATATTTCTTCCAACATCTGTTTTCCTTTTTCTTTCTCTGGAATACTCTTTACTATGGGCTCTTGATGTACTTCTTCCATTATTTGAGCACTAGCATCCTCAACCATTCTAAGTACTTTAGAGATATCAAAGTCTTGAGCCTCTCTCTTCAAAACAGACTTCTTTTTCTTTTCATCTTGAAGGGTTTCTTCTACCCTTATTCTTTCTGCAAAATCTTCAGCTAGATCCAGTCCAAACTTTGGATCACCTTCCTTTCTCCATTCCTTATCCTTTCTCCATTTGGCTACAACCTCCTTACTATACTTTGGCTTCTTCTTTGTCTTTGAGCTAGTTTTTAGATCAGACTTTTGAGTAACACCAACAGAAGGATTGTCCTTGGTTGGTATAGGTGCCGATTGATTCTGAGCCGATTCTTCTTCTAAATCCTTAACAAATGTTTTTGAGTTTTGATCAAAACAAACATTAAATTTTTTCAACGTACTCTTACTAATACTGGACGGCTTCAAATCTATCAGCTTTCCTTTCAAAATAATGTTTCAAAACTTCACACTCTCGAGAATAAACTTTGTAAGGATAGCTGGATACATAATTATTTGGGACTTAATTCTTCCTGTCTTGACATTCTTGATAGTTTCAAAAACATACCCCATGAGATTTACTTTTCTCATATTTACAAGATAGTCAATCATAAAAACATCAGAAACTTTCAGAGATTCTCTATCTCCCTTCCTTGGGATAAGAAAACCTTGCATCCAAAGAGTGACAAACCTATTGTCCGGAGAAAGATGAGATAATTTCCTCTTTTCTTCATTTATTATAAAAAAAATACTTTTCAGCATTATCTTTGTTAAACATACCAACTTCCTCTGGTAGTTTATGAGATGGACAGAAAGAGTCACCTTCTATTGGAACATTCACAAAATGAGCTGCTTAACTCACAAGCATAGAAATATTTCTATCATACACAGCAAAGTTGATAGTCATATTCTTATCAAATGATACAGTTTCACAAAACTGAGTGACTTCATAAAAAAGAACTGGATCTTGAGTCACTGGTTTTTCAACACATAGATGTTCCCAGCCTTGAAACAGAACGATTCTTTTGATTTTAGAATCGTACGAATCAAAAATGTCTCAAGAAACTAACCTTTCCTTGAAAAAAATCATTCTATGTAAAAGTATTTGAAGACATTTAGGTAGGATTATTAGAAGAGGACTGATACATATAGGTGAAGCCACTTGAAAGATCGTACGATGCCTTAAATCGGTAGAGCAGGGCTTCGCCCCAAATCTGGAAACACCGGTGGGTTTGGGGAGGGGGGGGTCTATTTATAGGAAGAAAAAGGGTGACCCGTTGATATTCTATGGTCATGATTAGAGGAAATAAGATCAATGGTTAGCATTAAAACAAATGATAATTTTTTTAAAATAATAGAGAAGTACCTGCCGAAGAACGTAAGGTAATTGTTGGTTTTAGTATAGTCCAAAAGAAAACACAATCATACATAAAGAAAAAGAATAATATCAATCGTTATGCTGATGGGAAAGAAAGTCATTACCATGAACTGACAATCTGATGGAAAACACACTTGTTACCATGGATAAAAAAGCCGATGGAAAACAATCTCGTTACCATGAACTGACGATATGATGGAAAAGAAATTCATTACCATGATCGGTTGATATAATGGAAAAGAAATTCATTGCCATGATCTGATGATACGATGGAAAAGAAATTCATTACCATGATCTGACGATACGATAAAACTGTCAATACGATAAAACTGTCAATACGATAAACAAAAAAGTAAATGATATGATAAAACTGTCAATATGATAAATAGAAAACACATACCAATAGAATAAATAATTAAAAATCATAAGATAAGAAAAAACATAGTAAGAAACATAGAAAGAAATGTTCTCCCCCTTTCTAGAGGAGTTTATTAATGTTAGGAGAAATGTAAAACATGAAGTAGATATGAATGATTATTTTAACGTAAAATTACTAGATTCTGTTTCATAAACTCAAATCTATCGAAAGGTAATGGTTTTGTAAAAATGTCAGCAAGTTGTTCTTGCATTCCGATAAATTATAAAATAATATCTCCTTTTTGTGTGTGATCCCTAAGAAAGTGATGCCTAACATCTATGTGTTTTGCACAAGAGTGATGTGCTGGGTTCTTACTAAGAGCTATGGAACTAGTTTTATCACATAGAATTTGGGTTTTGGAAAAACTCAATCCATAGTCAGTGAGTGTGTGTTGTATCCACAACACTTGAGCACAGCAACTTCCAGCTACTATATATTCAGATTCAGTAGTGGAAAGTGCTACTGAGTGTTTTTTCTTCCAGGACTAAGAAACCAGAGAATCTCCAAAGAAATGAAATGTTCCAGATGTACTTTTTCTATCCATTCTACAACCACCAAATTCAGCATCTGAAAAACTTTTTAAAACAAAATCATTTCCAGAAGAATAAAAGAGACCTAGATCCATAGTTACTTTTAAATACTGAAAGATTCTCTTTACGACTTGTAAATGAGACTCTTTTGGATTAGATTGATATCTTGCACATAAGCATATAGAAAACATTAAGTCTGGTCGACTAGCTGTCAAGTATAGAAAACTTCCTGTCATACCTCTAAAGATTGTTTGATCTACTAGTTTCCCAGTTTCATCATGATCAAGTGTAATTGAGGTACCAATTAGAGTTATAATACTTATAGTTTTGTTATATCCATACTTTTTGAGTAAATATTTAATATAATTATGTTGGGATATATAAGTTCCTTCTGGTTTTTGAGAAATTTGAAAACCTAAAAATAATTTTAACTCACCCATCATACTCATTTCAAACTCAGATTTCATTAAATTAGCAAAAGAATCAGTTAAAGATTTCTGAGTTGATCTGAATATGATGTCATCAACATAGATTTGAACAATAAAGACATCTTTATTTTCCATTTTTATAAAAAGGGTTGGATCTGCTGTACCTTTTGTATAATTGTTTTGTAAAAGAAATCCTGTAAGTCTATCATACCATGCTCTAGGGGCTTGTTTAAGACCATATAGAGCCTTGGTAAGTTTAAAAACATGATCAGGATGTTTTGGGTCTAGAAAACTAGGAGGTTGTTCGACAAAAACTTCTTCTTGAAAAAACCATTTAGAAAAGCACATTTTATATCCATTTGAAAAAGTTTGAAATTAATGTATGCTGCAAAGGATAATAGAATATGAATAGATTCAAGTCTAGAAACAGGAGCATATGTTTCTTCATAGTGTATTACCTCTTATTTATTATAGCCCTTAGCAACAAGTCTTGCTTTATTTCAAACAATGATTCCATTTTCATCACATTTGTTTCTGAAAACCCATTTTACAAAAATTAGAGTTGTTTCTTTAGGTCTTTCAACTAGAGTCCAAACATGATTCCTCTCAAATTAATTTAGTTCATCTTACATTGCTTTGATCCAATCATCATTACCTAAGGCCTCACTTGGACTTTTAGGTTCAAATTGGGAAAGAAAAGCAAGATGTTCTATCTCATTTCTTAAGGAATTTCTGGTCCTTATAGGTTGATTTACAACACTAATGATGTTATCACTGGGATGATTTCTAAGAAACAATTGATTTGGGTTTTGTAAAACCTGTTCATCAAAAAATGGTAGAAAAGATTCTCGGGTAAATGTTTCAGGAATAATTCCTCGAACATTTTCCTTATCATAAGGGTCTTCTAACATAGTTTGGTAAATAGTTCTTGAAAACACATCTGAGGATATAGGTTGGGATGGTTTTAAAACCAAAGGATCAGTTTCATCTAATTTTACATGTACCGTTTCCTCAATAGTACAAGTGTTTTTATTGAAAAATCTATAAGCCTTAGAAGTTGTGGAATAGACTAGAAAGATTACTTCATCAGATTTTGGTGCGAATTTGTGAAGATTATATTTTGTATTCGGAATTAATACTTTTCACCCAAAAACTTTGAAGTATGAAACTTTAGGTTTTCGGCCAGTCCATAACTCATAAGGTGTTTTATTAAGAAATGGTCTGGATAAAACATGATTTATAGTATAGAAAGCAGTATTAACAGCTTCAGACCAAAAGTTCTTAGCAATTGAGTATTCACTCAACATGGTTCTAGTCATTTCTTGAAGAATAAAATTTCTTCTTTCAATAACACCATTTTTCTGAGGAGTTCTTGGAGCTGAGAAATTGTGAGTAATACCTTTCTTACTACAAAAATTTTCAAAATCTGAATTTTAAAAGTCACCACCATGATCACTATGGATAGAAATCAATGGTAGATTTTTATCATTTTTAACTTGAGATCTAAATGTTTTGAAATAGGAAAAGGCTTCAGATTTCATTGTTAGAAAATAGACCCATGTAAATCTGGTAAAGTCCTCAACTAAAACAAATACATAATATTTTCCTCCAATTCTTCTAGTTTGGGAAGGACCAAAAAGATCCATATGCACTAACTGTAATGCATTAGAAGTTGAAACTTCATTAATTGATTTAAAGGTAGTTTTATGTTTCTTTCCAAATTAACAAGAATCACAGACTTTTGAAGAATAATATCTAAGATCCGGTAGTACCTTTACAAGTCTTTTCTTTGAGAGTTTACAAAGTTTTCTTGGATTGCAGTGTCCTAGTCTTCTATGCCATAGCCATGATTGGTCTTCTATTGCACTTATGCAGGGTATATTTTGGCTCCTGAGGTCTTATAAGTTAATAGTGTATATATTCTCTTGCCTATGGGCAGATAGAATGAACTCATCATTGGAATTTTGAACTAGACACTTGTCATTCCTAAAATCCACAAGGTAAACTTCATCACATAATTGACTTATACTGATGAGATTATTCCTAAGACATTTAACAAACAAAACATTAGATATAAGATATTTTCCAAGAAAAACAATATTACCTATAAAAACAATCTTTCATTGAGCATTATCTCCAAAGGTAACTTTTCCACCCTTTGTTTTGATAATCTTTTCAAAGAAATCATTGTTTCCGGTCACGTGTCGGGAATAACCACTTTCCATGTACCAAATAATCTTGTTGGTACACTTCTCATTTTCCTGAAAAAGAAACAATTAGATTTTTGGAATCCAAACTTTTTTGGATCCAGAATGGTTAGATAATAGAATTTTAGGAATCCACATTTTTTTTACAAAATGAGCTTTATGAAATACTAAAGATTTTGTTTTATTGAGAGAACAATCTCTTTTCCAGTGTCCACCACATTGGCACTTAGAACAAAAAGAGGTTTTTTTTTGTGGAACAAAATAGTTATTACTAAAAATGGGGTTGGAATGAGTATAACCAAGTCCAGAATGATTTCTCAAAGGCTGGATTTGGGAATACATTTTGTCAAAATTTTCTTTTACATAATTAATGTTCGACAAACACTTTTTCAATGAAAAAATTTCTGACTTTAATTTTAAAACTATGTTTTTATATTCCAAAACATTTGATTTTAAACTAGAGTTAGGCTCTAAAACATTTATCTCAGTAATCACTTTTTCTAAATCCTTAGAATGTTTATCCTTATCGGATTTGACTTTCTCATGGGTTTTTAAAATACTTTCAAAATCAGAAGTTTTCACATTGAGATCATTAGAAAGATTCGATACTTCTTTAGTTAAAACTGAAATTCTAGAGTTTGCTTTCTCAAGTGTCTTCTTGAGTTTGGGATTTTCATTTTCGAGTAATTTAGAAAATCTAGATACTTCTTCAAAAGAAGGTAATGTATCATCTTATGATGATGAAGATTCATCATTTGAGGATTCATAATATTTATCAGTATAATTTTCATTTAATGAAACATTTTTAATAGCTTCAACATTATGTACCTTAGCAATGAGACAACGATCTTCAATTGGTAATATGGATATAATTCCAATATTTCTCTATCCTGAGGACTCATATTCTGAAGAATTATCTGATGAATCACTACCACTTTCACTCCATGTATCATTTTCCTTCACGAATTTCTTTGTCTTATAATACTTTTTCTTATTTCATTCAGAAAGTTTCTACTTCCTGTCTTTTCTCTTTGGTAAAGGACAATCAGGACTTATATGTCCTACTTTCTTACATTCATAACATGATACCTATGAATCTTTCTTGTCCTTCCTATCTTTGTTTTTGAATCTGTATTGGAAATATTTCTTTCCCACAATCTTGTTCATCCTTTGAGAAAGATTGGCTAACTCATTATCCGAAAGATCACAATCACTTGAATCAGAAATAACAACTTTCTTGGCTTTGGATCTTGTTATCCTTTCAGGTGTTTTAGCTTTAGATGTAAAAGCTAAACTTCTATTTTCATTCTTCTTTTTGTTGAAATCATCATCTCTCTTCATTCTTGTTTCATGCTTTAAAAGGGTTCCAAATAATTCATCAAGAGTAATCTGGGAAACTTTTATATTCTCATCAATAGCTGTCCTTTTTGACTCCCATTCATTTGGCATTATATATATAATCTTATCTACAAGAGCTTCATCATCAAGGACTTTTTCTCCCATGGATTATAAGATGTTGACAATTGTCATAAATCTTTGTTGCACTTTACATACTGGTTCTCCATACGAAAAAACAAATCCATGATACTCTTCTGGAAGCATTGCTCTTCTTGTTTCTATAACCTTGGATGTACCAAAATTAGTGACATCCAATTTCTTCCAAATACAGTTGGCTGCTTCACAAGAAGATATCTGGCTGTATATATTTCTGGTAATAGAACATAATAAAGTATTACGTACCTTGTAATTCAGTTGATATTCTTGCTTCTCTTGGTTTGTGAAAGTACTGACTTCTTTGTCAGAAAATTTGTAACCTCCAGTAAGCATAATAAAATTGTCTACACCAGTATTGATGATGAATGTCTTCATACGATCTCTCTAGTACTCATAATCATTCCCATCAAAAATTGGTGGTTTAGAAGGATTTAGATTTTCAATTGACCTAATATTCATTCCTGCCATCTAATAAAACAAATATCTTTTCCAATCCACACGTTAGTATAGTAAGTAATTGAAAAATAATGTTAGAGAGAAATAAAGCTAGTAATATAAATTAGTGGAAACATGCTCTGATACCAATTCTTGGATCGAATATGGAGATGTATATGTATATTAGATGGAACAATGCAAGAGGGGGGGGGTGCATTGAAGGTTTAACAACTTTGAGTTTAAACACTTAAAGAGATTAGTTTAAAAGATCTTAAACTAATACAATTCCAACAAACACAAATGTATTGAATATATAGGTATGAAGTAATGTAATACTATTAGAAAAGTAAAGTAATTGTATTCAAGATGAATACAATAATCAGAGTAATACAAGTGTGAGAGATTCTACAATAAAGCGTATATAATCTATTAATACAAAATGTAATAGGATAATTGTAATTGAAACAATTATAATTGAATGTACAAAGAAGAAAGGAAACAATACAAATTCATTTCTAATACAAACAACAACGGATAAGTAAAAGTATTACAATTCTTTTGACCCAAAGAAGAGGGTGATCCTTTCACCTAGGATAAGAGGTCTATCTTACCACCACCTTGGTAAGCCCTCAATACGATGATCGGACCATCTGTCTGCCTATCCCCGGCAGCCCTCGATACAATGATCAGATCGTCTATCTTCCTATCCCCATAAGCCCTCGATACGATGATCGGAACGTCTGTTTTCCTATCCCTGGAAACCCTCGATTTTGTAGGTAATCAGCACCTTAATCTTTCAATTACTTGAAAGCCCTCGATAGATGATTGGATGCACAAAGCACACAACATGAGAGAAGTCACAACATCTCTCTATAGAATATTGATAGAAGAAAAGTATTACAGTCGTTAAGTGTTGTTCACCACCCTTTTTAATGGCTTCAAATGACCTCCTATTTATAGGCCTCTGGTTCCAATGGTCACATTTCCTCCAACGGTCATATTTATCCGAAAAACTCAGAGGGACTTGGACACCTGGCATATAACGGTCATACTGAAATAGAAAGCACGAATTTTTTTTGACTAGTTTGTAACTAACTCAATGAAATTGTATTAGATAAAAACAAGATATATTAAGATGATAAACAAGAGTACGATTAATATGAAACAAGTGTTTTTGACTAAGTAGCAAAACAAGCAAGTAATGAAAGTATGAATGGAAGAGTTAGTAAGATATGATTGACAGAGTCAGTACGATACGATTGAAAGAGTCAGTACGATACGATTGAAAGTGTCAGTACAATACGATTGATAGAGTCAGTACGATACGATTGACAAAAGAAATTATGATTAAAAAGACATTTGTGATTTCCAAAACAAGATATAGAAGTCAAAAGGGAACTTTTGACTCAACACCCTAAACATAAATTTTGTCTGTGCATCCATAAGTAAATGAATGGTGTGAGTATAATACTATTAAGAAACCACTAATTATACCTTAATATAAGTGGACAAGAATAATAGCACAATTTCAAGGCATTATGTACATGTAAATTTTTTTTGAGAACTAAACAGATGTCGATAAATTGTGCACTAACCAAACCTCTGTGAACCCCTTTCATACCTGCATCATCTCCATGTAAGAAAAATAATCATAATAGAATTCATGTTTATGGTCATCCAAAAGTACAACATATATCCATGAAAAAACACATGTATAAATAGTGTTTGGTTGTGAAAAAATACTGTCACGCATTTTATATGTCATGGGTTAGGCCACAAGGACGTCATACATTGTTTTAAACTTTCTATGGGACATAAGGAAATCATGTCCCAGTATTCCATTGATTCAGGATTATTAAACCCACTAGGGAATTGGTATATATTATTTGACTTTTTATTTACCTATTTATTCATTCTTAGATTTATAGTGATCTTGAAGGCCAAATATCATATTTTTTTGGAAAAAAGACCATAGATCTTGGTTGGAACTTGTTTTATCTATCTGTAGGACACACTATGTTAGAGGTGAGTTTGTGGGAAAGAACTATTTTTCAGGGATTAAGTATTGTTTTTATAATTATGTGAGTTTTAGTACAAACCATGTGGCTTATATTTATGGAGATTGTGGCTCTCTCATGGTTGGGACATTGTTTTCCAAACCATTCATCTAAACCTTTGATTTTTTAGGTTATTAAATCTTATATTTTTTTGAAACATTACTCGTGGGTTTTTAATTTAATCCCATTAATTTCTTCTTCCCATCAAGAAATACTTATTAACCAATCCTTTATATCTCCACCTATTCATTTTTCTGTATTCCTCTTGATTACATAGTGTTTTTCTTGAGGTAAGCCTTTTTCTTCATGATTTATTTATCTTTCCCCCATCATCACTTATAATTCCATTTTGGTGGATGTGGGAAACCCAAAATTTTGTTATATCTAAATATAGAGTCATTAAGGGGATATTAGGTTTGTTTCTTTATGGTTTAAGTGTGTGAGAACAAATCCTAAAATCTAGTGGTTACCATCAAAGGTGACTAGTTTGGAATTAATTTTGATGTTGGTGTCAATATTTATTGATTCTTTATATATATAACCACTAATTTATCATCTCATATGTTTTTTGTTTATAAACGTTACATTAATTTTATTTATGATTGATATTTTGTCTATTTTTAAGGTTTTTCATGTGTTTTGTTGGAAATTTTATGTTTTAAAATGGATTTTCAAAGGGATTTGTCTAAAATTCACTCTATTTTCTAATTAGAATTTATTAAAGGTGTTTTAAGATTTAAATTTTGTTTTGATAGGGTTTTGAAAGAGGTATTTCATGGTGTTAATTATTTAATTGAAATGGGAATGCTGGTTTATTGAATATTCTATAAAAATGGATTTTTTAGAACCTGTTAATGCATTTTATGATTTGAATTGTGTAGCATAAGGGGAACCATGGATTGTTGTGATTGTATGACATTGAAAAGTGAATATTTTCCAAAGGACATAGGGATATATTGAGAAGAGGAACTAGTGGGAAAATTAAATGTTTTCTAAGGGAACAAGTAATCCTTTAGAGAGAAGACCAAGTGAGATTATTAAACAATGACCAATGGACCAAGTAAGCTCTTAGAATTTTTTTCCCTCGGAAGATCGGGAGAGCTTCCAACTTTTCACACTTGATTAGTCAGCTAGAAAATTGTGTTTTTGTCTATATCACACAAGACCCATATGGTTGGAGCCTATGGTGTGTATTTCTTATTCATTGTCGATTTATATTCTTTCTTAAATTATATTAGTGGTCATTTTGATTGGTATATATTTGGTTTTAACCATTTCCACTTATTTGGATATATGATAGTACATATGCTCATACCACTAATTATCCTTGTTTGGGTCGGTAAAACATGCTTTGCGGGTGGGTGGTTTCTTTACATAATACTTGTTTACTCATGTTTTTAACATAGATTGTTTTGATAAAAAGAAATGATATTTCTAATGGGAAATTTTTTTCACGTGATATTGTTTTAAAAGGAGAACTTATTTTGGAAGATGAGATTCATATTGGATTTATTTTTTTAATGGTAAAAATAATCATGTATATTCATGGTGGTAAAAAACTGGCATTTGTGCCACACACCATACATATGAATTTGAAAATATTATTTTTTTGAAGGGAATAAGTAAATTAAAGGGAAATATAAAACACCCATATCTTATGAAATATTTCTTCTTCAAATAAATTTAATTTCATCGATAGATTCTGATACACACATACCCATTTCTAAATGAACCGTAGTATAATATTTTGTTATAACACAACCCTTAAATTAGATATATACATTTAAAAATAAAAATTTTAAAAAATTGGAATAATGGTTTTAGATAAATAAAATATATTCATAATTAAGTATTATTTTTTTTCAAAGTCATTATATGCTTTAAAATTACATTTTCCCTTCAAAATGGTTTTTATTATTATTAAGAGAAAAAATGTAATTAATTTCTACTATTTTTTGAAAATTTATTTTAAAAAATGAAATTCAGTTTTGAAATCATCATTTCAAAATTATCTTATTGCGATTTCTTATATAATTTTTTGAAAAGTTTAATTTTATGATGAATAATTAGTAATATGTTTTTTATTGAAAAACCTCTTTTCATTTAAAGAAATTTAAATTTTAAATATTGTTTTATAATGTTTTAAAAAAAATTATCTAAATTATATAATTTATAATACAATTATGGTCATTAGAATTAATTTTACTATTTATTCTAGTATAAAATGCTTTTTTACATAAGAATATAATATTTCTAGAAAACCGATTTTCATCATGTTTTAAGAGTATAATTTTAAATTAAATTATTCCACCTATGTTAATTTAATTTTTTAAAATGGATTATATATTTTTAATTTTCATGTCCAAATTTGGAAAATCTTACACTCCCATTTTTTTCATAATTAGTTGTAAAAATAATAAAAAATTTGTTACCTCTAATAGTGTAACACCCCCGGTAAATAAATATTATGAAATTTTCATATTTATCCATATTTTTGAATAAAATATTAATATGACTTTAAAGGGGACGTTATGCTCGATGGTGTATCCAACACGCAACAACGAGTTTCTTGGGAATCTTACGTTGAACTCTAATAATAAAATATTATTATTTTTAATGGTAGTTAACATGTAGCCGTTGTATTGGCGGGAATGGATATAAATAACTAAAATATGATTATATATTTTTTTAAATGTTTTTACATTTATCCAATAAAAGATAAAGGCATAAAATATGAAAAGAATTCAATTTTAGGCGTATATGCCCTAGTTTTCACTAAAGGTTCACTTATCGCCGTTTGATGGAGAACCATCATTAAATATAGTTTTGTTCACTCTTATACATCCTTTTGGACCAAATAAAACTCTTCTTAATAATTGGGACATCAAAATTTACTTTATGTAAATTTTTGGTATATTTCTGATAAAGTTCTTTTTTATAATGAATAGTGTAAAATGTTGTATTTTAATTCAAAACCTCTTTTTAATCTAATTTATTTATATGATTATATTATCTTTTGAATTGTTTTTAAAGTGAAATTAGAATATATTTTTACATTTAAATCCAATAGTGGTCGTTGGAATTAATTTCACTTTGAAATCAGACTTAAACTAGTGTCAATCTTTTGATACATATTGTTTCATAAAAACACGCTATTTGCTCTGATAGCAGGAATTAATTATTAAATTAATTAATGTGACTTATATTATTTTAATTTTGTAAAATAGACTTCATTTTTGAATTCGGAATATCAAATATAGCTTAGGGTGAATTTTTGGGATTTTTCTGAAAAACTTCAATTTTTGATGAATAGTGAAACCACTAAGTGGTACTTATAAAAACTGATTTTTCCGTTTAAATGAAATTTTGTCATCTTTGTGTTTTGAATTTCAAAAATCCGACATACATGTTTGTCATTAAGAAGTAAAATGTGGTTCAATGAGATAAAAATAATTTTTTGGTGAATAGTAACTTATTAAGTTTTTAATCGCGATTAGAGGTAATTAGTGTAGTTTAAGGTAAAAATAATGTTTTAATAATATGAAATGAACTTGAAACATATACTAACTTCATTGGATGTGTCATGTCCGACCAAGAAAACCCATGGGTCAACTTGGGGACCCCATGAAGCCACATTGGTTGGAAAATGACATTAATATCTTTTTATTTAAAGTTAAAGTAAAAATGAGACAAACATGAAATGTTTTACTAAAACAATTTTTACATGGGGTTATACAAATCATATTTTTGACTATAAATATTCATTGGAAATATAAAAAGATTTCCTACATAATAGGAGTTTTTTTATAATTTTTAGGCATTAAATAAATTAAATTATTTATGACATCATGATGATGCAGCGATGACCTCATTATTTAACGATTTAAATAAAATGGAAAGATAATTTAATATATAAGACCTACACATGTCCAAAACCTATTGGATGAGTGTATTTCGAACCCTTATCACCTTATCCTAGAAAAACATCAATGTGGGACCTATTAAATCCGAATACCATTTTAAAATAAAGTGACTTTTGTTTACCATCCAAGAGTGCCCCTCCTCTCCTCTTATAAAAGGCCCCCACCTCTACCTCCTTAACCACACTCCCAAAGCCTTTGGCTCAGCCAAACGCTTCCCATTTTGTCTCTACACTTCCCTATCTTACTCCTTGAAGCCTCACTTTGGGCAGAAGTCTTCACAAGGAAGCCTTTGAGCTCAAACCATTGGGAGTTACCCGATTTTAAGGTAATGTCTTCACTTGAGTCCTTTTGTTTTATTTTGCTTCTCCAACCCCCTAAACTCTTTTTATTCATTTATTTTGTAACAACTCCAGTATCATAAATATACTAGGATGTTTTTATAATATGGATTCTAGCTACACTTTCACACACCTACATCTAATGGTTAAATAACATACTGTTTCTGTGGATGGCGAATTTCGGCCTCCCGAAACGACGATTGTTCAACATTATTTTAACACATTCAAAGGTGGCCATTTAGATGACTCTATATTTATATATGATATATAATATGTTTATGTTTTCCTTAAGCTTCTGTATCTTTCATTTTGGGCATACCTTTATGGTTTCCATTATGGGTAAACACGATATCTTCATTTAAGGAAGTGCGGACTACCGCCCCCTCAAATTGATTTGATTCGTTAATACCATATGTGGTACGTATAAAGGATATATTTAATTATATTATATATGATACCATAATGGAATTAAAATACTATTAATGTATCATTATTTTTTAATTCCATTAAATATGAAATAGAAATGGAATTAGCGTTCATGCGTACGTACGGCTTACCGTCTCCATGAACGGTACATTTCATTTATTATCTCAAAATGTTATGTAATATTATAAGTACATATATATAATGGATATATATGTAATATATTACATCAAAATTATGGATATAATTCTGGAATTAAAACACATATATATCTCTCTCATTTTGTTTTAATTCCATTAATATGACAAAAAATGAAAGTAGCGTTCATGCGTACGTACGGCCTACCGTCTCCATGAACGGTGCTATTCGTTTTTTATCTCCAAATGATATGGAATAGTATGAAATGAATATTTAATGGATATATATGATATTTTAATCATTAATAATATTCTGGAAATTATTTACTTATAACTACATGGGAAATCATTTTTTCAAACATGTTCATTTTTGACTCATGTACCAAACAAAGGCAAAAACGTCTGATATGAACTAACATTATTAAACAATTGTTATAACATTATAATATGTGATATGAACTGAATAATAATCTCTAAAGGAGGTACTTAGGGAATTATTAATTGAACAAAGTTTATTATTCAGGAATATAAAGAAACGAACAAGACAAGTTGGACTTGAGGTAAGGGATCCTACTCCTCTCTTTCTTTTTAAGTACACTCTTTTATGTCATTCCTTTTAAGCTCATAATTATTGTGATTGGGATGTTATTTTATATTACTATTACTTTAATTTTTTTGATCAAATGATGAGAGACCCTATTCTCTCTCATCAATCCATTTTGGAAGTTTTGAGTGGCACCGTTTGGCTGCCGAATTTTCGTAAGAGATCTAACCTCTCTCTTTCTTTTTAAGTACTCTCCTTTATGTCACGTCTTTTAAGCTCCTATTTGTTATGATTGGGGATGTTATTTTATATTCATATTTCTGTAAATTTTATTTTAATATTACGAGAGACCCTATTTGATCTCATAAATTTATTTTTGGATGTTTTAAGTGGCACCGTTAGGCTGCCGAGTTTTCATAAGGGATTTTTCATCTCACTTTTATTCCAGTGAGATTTATGCTACATTTGCCAAAATTTCCTTTGAGTGGTGTATGCACTACCCATTATTTTACTCATTGTGTAATATACTTTCATTTATGAGTATTTAAATCAATTTTGTATTGTCCTTCTTTCACGGGGTGTACTTTTCAAAAGTTACCCAAGTCGGTAAGGGAACCTTTCACCCTCCTCTTTTTAAAAGACTTCTTTTGTTATGTCTTTTAATTCACATACTATTATGTTGGGATATGTTCTTCTATATCCTTATTTATGTAAGTTTTATGTCCAAGTGATGAGATACCCTTTATCTCTCTCATTAACCCTTTTTGTATGATTTTATGTGACGCCGTTAGGCTGTCGAATTTTACCAGGGGAACTTTTTAACCCAATTTCGATTTCTTTGGGTTCAACATGTAGTTGTTGAATATGTCATCTTTTGAATATGTGTGAATGGTCTTCTATTGTTTTACACTTAATATACACTTATATTGGGTGTATTTATATTTTTCACACATAATTTTGAGATTGATTTATCCTTAATTTAAGGATACCTTCTTTATAAGGGATTTCATCACATTTGACATTTCTATTGAGACTTCATTGTTGTTATGCACCAATTCACTCTTATATGGTGTATATACTATCCTTTGGAATATTATATCATGAATCCATTTATTCTCATGATATTATAAAGTTCTGACTAAATGTTATTCCTCAATTATTGTATTCAAGTGTCTCTAATTTTGGTAAAACCCCTTTAACCAAAATATCGCTTTAAATGTTTTAATTATTTGTTCTTATTAATATCCATGTTTTCAAAATGGTTTTATGGATTTATTTATATGTTTATTAATGGTTTAAAACTTTAAAAGCTTCAAGGTGGTATGGGACACTTTGATTCAAAAATCTCTTTATTAAATGCTTAAAATGGTTTTGGAAATGGTTTCTTTTTGAATGGATTCATTATTTCAATATACTAAAATGTTATATTGTGATTGAAATGTGGAAATGTTATGTTTAATTTATGCATGTTTTATTTGATACGTTTATGTTGAGGTTCTTGGGCATTATTATGAAGATGGGTGGTTTTGTGATAAACTAAGGGTGGGTGAGCCCGATATAGCTCTCCAATGCATTGGGTAACGCGAAGGAGTGAAACGTTAAGGTTTCTCTGAAGAGATTTATGGAATATACTGTGATGGGTATTCCAAACGTAACCAAGAGGGTTACTCCCTACGTAAGAATGTTATGAATGCCTCAATTTACCTTTATGTCTTATGATTTCTATGATTTATTCATGGTTTGATGAGGTATGTTAAAGTGCCTATGTTTTATGGGTAAAGTATGATTTCATTCATATGTATATATGAAATCATGTTTCCTTTCCATATTTTTATAACCCTTACTAAGTTTTTTATGCTCATCCCATGTTTTTGAAATGTTTTTCACAGGTCAAGGGAAAGGTACATGATGTGATGATAGTGTCAAGGATGTGTCAAGAAAGAATCCATGTTTTATGTTCAATATGTTACCGTTGATAGGAAGAATGAATACTGTCTTTTATGTAACCACTTTGTTTAAATGTGGAATATAATGCAAGTTTCATGATCTAATTCTCTAAAACTCTAACCCTGAAAAGATCCTCAATGTTTAATCTTGTAATAACTCATGATTAAGTAAGTTTTAAGGCCGGGGCCTTATAGTTGGTATCAAAGGTCGGTTTAGATAACTTTAGAGGTTAGGGTATTCTTTAAGCATAAGTGGCATTACCATAATGGTTAGGATTTCAGAAAGAGTCCTAGTTTTAGATAAAGTGAATGAGTAAGTATATCTTAGTGTTTATCTTCCTCATTAGTACATGATGGTTTTTTTGATATACTCACACTGACCTTTTTGGTTTTAGTAAATGGCTGGATCTAGCAGGCACAAAAGTAACAGTGGATGTGAAGGAAACTGTGACAGTTTTTTGAGCAAGCAACTGAATCATATGGGAGCTTCAATGAGAAATCTTGTGATTATTCTCAATCAACTATCTGGAGTCATGATTGACCACCTAAACCTTGGTGATTTCTCTAAGGCATCATATATACGAGAAACAAATCCCTACGGAAGTACAGGTAATAATCATAAAGGTATGTGTGTTCAAAAACCTATGTGTCAAAGATGTGGAAAAAACACCTAGGAAAATGTTTAAAAGGGACAGAAATATGCTATAGATGTGGAAATGAAGGTCATAAAGCAAGAACCTGTCATGGAAAAAGGAAGCATCCAGTTGACTCGAGGAAAGGGAAAGAAGTTCTTTCTGAGGGATCAATTGAATGTTTTAAATGTGGTGTGAATGGTCATTATGAAAACACATGTCCTGTGAAGAAGTTTCATGAATGGGATCACCAAGAGCGTACAAATGTTCGTTTACCAATACCTAATTCCATTCCGATTGAGGATGAAGAAACTGAAAATGACCAATCAAATGTATGTATTATTTCATGACTATTATTTTCCTATTTTGGAATCTTAGGATATGATTAATTATTTTGTTTGTAGGAAATAGGTATTTCGGAATAAGTTGGAAAGGAATGGTTAATGGATCATGAAGAATGTTGAATGAGTAAGATGTCAACATATAAGGGCTTCAAGAGTTATGGTGAAATTCTTAAGAGTATTAAGTCTCTTTTGATGATGGGGTTACATTAGAAGACTTTTTATATTATGTGTAACCCTGATGTTTAATATAGGAAAATTTTATTCAAGGAATAGTTATCTTTCTTTTGTGGACATAGTTATAAAGAACCATTTGGGTTTATATGATCCTTACTTTTGAGGTAATTATGGGTTACTATATGTTATGATTGAAGTGAAAGGCATGAGATAAAAATAAGGTTAAATTATGTTATGGTTATTTTTGATGATTTTATCCCTTTTTGGGGAATTATTTGAGAATTATATAGTTTTGGAAAAAGGACAACATGCAGATCGTGTGACTACCCGTCGCGTCAGACAAAGATGTGGGAATCGAACCCACAACAAAAGTGCGACTGGTATTTATCGCCTACCACTGGACTACGTGAAGTCCCTGGTTAGTTTGACTGATTCTTTTTAGTTATATGATTTCATGGATTAAGAGTAAGTTAATTTTGGGTTATCTATGGAAATTTATTAACCTATCATGGAGGATATGTGATTAGGTTAATTACTTTTCAATACGAGACATTAAGAGCAACTGATGTTGTTTGGAGATAAATGTTACGATTTAACTTGGAAGACTATGTGACTAAATCCTTCAAATATTTGGGTTTCAATCTTAGTTTGGTTTACATTGAATAATTTTATGGACAAATTGTTTATCGGATGGTCCTCGTTGAACTTTGGGTTTTGTTGGACAAATTGTGGAGATTAAGCATATATTTTCTTTTTAATGGGTTATCCTTTTCTGGATTATCTGATCTTGTAATAACCTTTTTGGTTTTGGGTTTTGGTTAAAGTCTAAAGACATGGAAAGTATATAGTTCCCTTTTGTGGATTAGGTTATTCTCTAGAAGTTTATTATAGTACTCTTAAAGTGAAAAAGTCTTCCTAAATACTCATCTTTTGGAGAAAATATGAGTTTGTGTAAGGAAGCTAATAAAAGTTGAAAGTCAACATGATAAGTGATTTTGTTTCCTTATGAATAAATTCCTCAATAAAAAGTAACTTAAAACAAAATTTTTTTCTATTAACTTTTCCTACTGGGGAATCGAATACCGTTTAACCCATCACAAGTTTGTGATTTTCTTGTGGTTAACTTTCTCCTAAATATGTTTTCTATCACTCTCCATCAGAACATGACCCTATGTTTTCTCCTCCATGTCCATTTTTTCCTACATGGAATCCTAGTATGGGTTAACTCGGGTGACCTCTGTACTTATCTTTCTTTATTTTAAAGTGATTGTTTTACCGACTCTTGTTCCGATGTGGGACGGATGTTTCCAAGCTCAATTTTAAAATTGCGAGGACGCAATTCCCAAAAGGGGGGAAGGATGTAACACCTG
The DNA here is from genome assembly GCA_963277665.1 of Viscum album. NCBI lineage: Eukaryota > Viridiplantae > Streptophyta > Magnoliopsida > Santalales > Viscaceae > Viscum > Viscum album. The sequence continues at coordinate 807,573,533 of OY728122.1, read as the reverse complement.
AGGTAAATAAATAGTATGAAATTTTCATATTTATCCATATTTTTGAATAAAATATTAATATGACTTTAAAGGGGACGCTATGCTCGATGGCGTACCCAACACGCAACAACGAGTTTCTTGGGAATCTTATGTTGCACTCTAATAATAAAATAATATTATTTTAAATGGTAGTTAACATGTAGCCGTTGTATTGGCGGGAATGGATATAAATAACTAAAATATGATTATATATGTTTTTAAATGTTTTTACATTTATCCAATAAAATATAAAGGCATAAAATATGAAAAGAATTCGATTTTAGGCGTATATTCCCTAGTTTTCACTAAAGGTTCACTTATCGCCTTTTAATGGAGAACCGTCATTAAATATAGTTTTGTTCACTCTTATACATCCTTTTGGACCAAATAAAACTCTTCTTAAGAATTGGGACATCAAAATTTACTTTAAGTAAATTTTTGGTATCTTTCTGAGAAAGTTCTTTTTTTAATGAATAGTGTGAAAGGTTGTATTTTAATTCAAAACCACTTTTTAATCTAATTTATTTATATGATTATATTATCATTTGAATTGGTTTTAAAGTGAAATGAGAATATATTTTTACCTTAAAATCCAATAGTGGTCGTTGGAATTAATTTCACTTTGAAATCAGACTTAAACTAGTGTCAATCTTTTGATACATATTGTTTCATAAAAACACGCTATTTGTTCTGACAGCAGGAATTAATTATTAAATTAATTAATGTGACTCATATGATTTCAATTTTGTAAAATAGACTTCATTTTTGAATTCGGAATATCAAATATAGATTAGGGTGAATTTTTGGGATTTTTCTGAAAAACATCAGTTTTTGATGAATAGTGAAACCACTAAGTGGTACTTATAAAAACTGATTTTTCCGCTTAAATGAAATTTTGCCATCTTTGTGTTTTGAATTTCAAAAATCCGACATACATGGTTGTCATTAAGAAGTAAAATGTGGTTCAATGGGATAAAAATAATTTTTTTTGGTGAATAGTAACTTATTAAGTTTTTAATCGCGATTAGAGGTAATTAGTGTAGTTTAAGGTAAAAATAATGATTTAATAATATGAAATGAACGTGAAACATGTCCTAACCTCATTTAATGTGTCATGGCCGACCAAGAAAACCAATGGGTAAACTTGGGGACCCCATGAAGCCACTTTGGTTGGAAAATGACATTAATATCTTTTTATTTAATGTTAAAGTAAAAATGAGACAAACATGAAATGTTTTACTAAAACAATTTTTACATGGGGTTATACAAATCAGATTTTTGACTATAAATATTAATTGGAAAGATAAAACGATTTCCTACATCATAGTTTTTTTTTATAATTTTTAGGCATTAAATAAATTAAATTATTTATGACATCATGATGATGCAGCGATGACCTCATTATTTAACGATTTAAATAAAATGGAAAGATAATGTAATATCTAAGACCTAAACATGTCCAAAACCTATTGGATGAGTGGATTGAGAACCCGTATCACCTTATCCTCGAAACACATCAATGTGGGACCTCTTAAATTAGAATAATATTTTAAAATAAAGTGACTTTTCTTTACCTTCCAAGAGTGCCCCTCCTCTCCTCTTATAAAAGGCCCCCACCTCTACCTCCTTACCCACAATCCCAAAGCCTTTGTCTCGGCCAACCTCTACCCATTTTGTCTCTCCACTTTCCTCTCTTACTCCTTGAAGCCTAACTTTGGGCAGAAGTCTTCCCAAGGAAGCCTTTGTGCTCAAACCATTGGGAGTTACCCGATTTTAAGGTAATGTCTTCACTTGAGTCCTTTTGTTTTATTTTGCTTCTCCAACCCCCTAAACTCTTTTTATTAATTTCTTTTGTAACAAATCCAGTATCATAAATATACTAGGATTTTTTTATAATAAGGATTCGAGCTACACTTTCACACACCTACATCTAATGGTTAAAGAACATACTGTTTCCGTGGATGGCGAATTTCGGCCTCCCGAAACGATGATTGTTCAACATTCTTTTAACACCTTCAAAGGTGGCCATTAGAATGACAATATATTTATATATGATATATAATATGTTTATGGTTTCCTTAATCTTCTGTATTTTTCATTTTGGGAATACCTTTATGGTTTCCATTATGGGTAAACGCGATATCTTCATTTAAGGAAGTGCGGACTACCGCCCCCTCAAAGTGATTTGATTCGTTAATACCATATGTGGTACGTATAAAGGATATATTTAATGATATTATATATGATAACATACTGGAATTAAAATACTATTATTTATAATTATGTTTTAATTCCATTAAATATGAAATAGAAATGGAATTAGCGTTCATGCGTACATACGACTTACCGTCTCCATGAACGGTACATTTCATTTCTTATCTCAAAATGTTATGTAATACTATAAGTACATATATATAATGGATATATATGTAATATATTACATCAAAATTATGGATATCATTCTGAAATTATAACATATATATATCTCTCTCATTTTGTTTTAATTCCATTAATATGACAAAAAATGAAAGTAGCGTTCATGCGTACGTACGACCTACCGTCTCCATGAACGGTGCTGTTTGTTTTTTATCTCCAAATGATATGGAATAGTATGAAATGAATATTTAAGGGATATATATGATATTTTAATCATTAATACTATTCTGGAAATTATTTACTTATAACTACATGGGCAATCTTTTTTTCAAACATGTTCATTTTTGACTCATGTACCAAATATCGCCAAAAACGTCTGATATGAACTAACATTATTAAACAATTATTATAACATTATAATATGTGATATTAACTGAATAATAATCTCTAAAGGAGTTACTTAGGTAATTATTAATCGAACAAAGTTTATTATTCAGGAATATAAAGAAACGAACAAGACAAGTTGGACTTGAGGTAAGGGATCCTACTCCTCTCTTTCTTGTTAAGTACACTCTTTTATGTCATTCCTTTTAAGCTAATATTTCTTATGATTGGGATGTTATTTTATATTAATCTTACTGTAATTTTTATGATCAAATGATGATAGACCCTATTCTCTCTCATCAATCCATTTTGGATGTTTTGAGTGGCGCCGTTAGGCTGCCGAATTTTCGTAAGAGATCTAACCTCTCTCTTTCTTTTTAAGTACTCTCCTTTATGTCACGTCGTTTAAGCTCCTATTTTTTATGATGGGGGATGTTATTTTATATTCATATTTCTTTAAATTTTATTTTAATATGATGAGAGACCCTATTTGATCTCATAAATCCATTTTTGGATGTTTTAAGTGGCACCTTTAGGCTGCCGAGTTTTCGTAAGGGATTTTTCATCTCACTTTTATTCCAGTGAGATTTATGCTACATTTGCCACAATTTCCTTTGAGTGGTTTATGAACTTCCCATTATTTTACTCATTGTGTAATATACTTTCATTTATTAGTATTTACATCAATTTTGTATTGTCCTTCTTTCACGGGGTATACTTTTTGAAAGTTACCCAAGTCGGTAAGGGAACCTTTCACCGTCCTCTTTTTAAAAGACTTCTTTTGTTATGTATATTAATTCACATACTATTATGTTGGGATATGTTCTTATATATCCTTATTTATGTAAGTTTTATGTCCAAGTGATGAGATACCCTTTATCTCTCTCATCAAAACTTTTTGTAAGATTTTATGTGACGCCGTTAGGCTATCGAATTTTACCAAGGGAACTTTTTAACCCAATTTCGATTTCTTTGGGTTCAACATGTAGTTGTTGAATATGTCATCTTCTGAATATGTGTGAATGTACTTATATTGTTTTACACTTAATATACACTTATATTGGGTGTATTTATATTTGTCACACATAATTTTGAGATTGATTTATCCTTAATTTAAGGATACCTTCTTTATAAGGGATTTCATCACATTTGACATTTCTATTGAGACTTCATTGTTGTTATGCACCAATTCACTCTTATATGGTGTATATAATGTCCTTTGGAATATTATATCATGAATCCATTTATTCTCATGATATTATAATGTTCTGACTAAATGTTATTCCTCAATTATTGTATTCAAGTGTCTCTAATTTTGGTAAAACCCCTTTAACCAAAATATCGCTTTAAATGTTTTAATTATTTGTTCTTATTAATATCCATGTTTTCAAAATGGTTTTAAGGATTTATTTATATGGTTATTAATGGTTTAAAATTTTAAAAGCTTCAAGGTGGTATGGGACACTTTGATTCAAAAATCTCTTTATTAAATGATTAAAATGGTTTTGGAAATGGTTTCTTTTTGAATGGATTCATTATTTCAATATACTAAAATGTTATATTGTGATTGAAATGTGGAAATGTTATGTTCCCTTTATGCATGTTTTATTTGATACGTTTATGTTGAGGTTCTTGGTCATTATTTTGAATATGGTTGGTTTCGTGATAAACTAAGGGCGGGTGAGCCCGATATAGCTCTCCAATTCATTGGGTAACGCGAAGGAGTGAAACGTTAAGGTTTCTCTGAAGAGATTTAGGGAATATACTGTGATGGGTATTCCAAACGTAACCAAGAGGGTTACTCCCTACGTAAGAATGTTATGAATGCCTCAAGTTACCTTTATGTCTTATGATTTCTATGATTTATTCATGGTTTGATGAGGTATGTTAAAGTGCCTATGTTTTATGGGTAAAGTATGATTTCATTCTTATGTATATATGAACTCATGTTTCCTTTCCATATTTTTAAAACCCTTAATGAGATTTTTATGCTCATCCCAAGTTTTTGAAATGTTTTTCACAGGTCAAGGGAAAGGTACATGATGTGATGATAGTGTCAAGGATGTGTCAAGAAAGAATCCATGTTTTATTTTCAATATGTTACCATTGATGGGAAGAATGAATACTATCTTTTATGTAACCACTTTGTTTAAATGTGGAATGTAATGCAAGTTTCATGATCTGATTCTCTAAAACTCTAAACCTTAAAAGATCCTCAATGTGTAATCTTGTAATAACTCAAGATTAAGTAAGGTTTAAGGTTGGGGCCTTATAAATAGTGAAATGGGTGAAACTGGGTTTAAACATTGTGATAAGGATTTAAAATTTTTATAACACTTGAATTTATCTTATTGTATGAGTGGAAATATTCTATACTCATCCATTTTTAAAAAATATTGAAACTAGATTGAATTTTTCTTTTATTGTGGCCTTTTTACTCTTCTAAAAAAAGAATGTGTAAAAAAGGTCATTCTCTTGACATTAATATCAATATTTTTTTATATGTAGACAAAAAGCAGAAAATTTTGACTATAAATTTTTATTTGAAAGAGAAATTTTTTTTTATCATATTATTTTATTTTTTAAATTTTAATTATTTAATAATCATCTTAAAATCTTTCATAACACCGACACAGTGCTAGTGCAATGAGTCGAAAAATCAAATAAATGATTTTAATAAAAATAAAAACTATTCTTTTGGTTGATTTATATTAACCCATAAATTTTATAGATAAATAAAACATATTTCGGATGTTTAAAAGGACTATATTCTTATTTCAGAACAATCTTGAAGACATTAAAGTCAATGTGAATGAATATTTCTAAAATTAACATTAAGATATTTTATAATAAAAAATAATTTATTATTTGATTTAAAATTCATAAAATTTTTTAATTTGACTAAGTGAATGGGATATGGTTTAATATATAATAAATCTTCCATTTGTGGGTTAATTTTCCTTTTATGGTAACATTCTTGACACTTAAAAATTAGAAAACATTGATATTTGTGTAATTGTCAAATATGATTAATAGGTGTTTGGAGTTAAGAGACATAGGTTAAAAAAACATAAAATTGAATAAATATTATTTTATGAGATTATATATAAGTAAATTAATTTTATATTTAATATATGTAAATTTAGATTCATTTTAAAATGAATATTAATTTATATTAATTTAATACTTTAATTAATTCTAGGACTACCCCTCCCTTCACTTATAAAAGGGATCCTCTTAACCTCTCTTTCTCACAAGTTTTGAGACTTCAAGCCTAAATAAGCCACAAAATAATACATTTCTATTTTCCTTAATCATTTCATAGATCTTATGGTCTTTTAAAAAGTACGTTCATCTATGGATTAAGGTGTTACCCAATAGTGGTTCTTTAATGACGAGATACAACTCCAAACTGAGTAGTTTTAATTTTTTTGTTCTTAAAATTATAATAAATCCATGGTATATATTACAAAATAACTAAATCAGTAACTTAAATTTAGTTAATTGTTATTATTTTTATATGAAAACCATTATCCACCTTCTTTCGAGCCTATAGAAATCAAACACATCTCTCATGTGGAGTTACAATATAACATCTCCATGTAGCGGTGTAATTCATTTTCATAACCAATTTAAATTGATAGTTAATATGATGGATTTAAAAAATATATACTATATATATATGATATTTTTATTATTTTGGAAATTTGAATTATTATTTACCTTTCTTTAATTCTATCAATCAAAAAATTGAAATACCATTCATCTAAATGCATAACCTACCATCTCTATAAATAGTGTAATTCAATTTTTTGTATTTACCTTTTATGGATGAAGATATATATATATATATATATAATGAATATAAATTATATTTATATCATGGTTATCATTTTATATAAAATTTAGCCATGATAAAATTACAGAAACCGGAACTACTGAAATGACACTTCCATGGAAAACTAAATAGTTAGTACATAGAAATGTTGATTTTAATAAGTAATTATTAATTAATAGGTGTTTTAATTTTATACATGGATCAAATACAATATAATAAATATTGAATTTAATTTTTATAGAATTATAATAAAAATAAATTTTTTAATACAGGATAGTAGGGTGTATTCAATGAAATTTGAACTTGAGGTAAGGGTTTTCTTTTACAATATGATTATTTAGTGAGATTTTTTATCATTAAGTTCATGAGGAGGAAATTATATTATATATATCTAAAAAATAACATTAATTTTTTTATAACATTTTTATTTCTTTAGATTAAATTTTTTTCATTTTTTTTCTTCTCTTCAGTACTCAAGACACTAAAAGAATATTTTTGTGAAAAACCCAAATAAATTTTCTCTTTAATCGTTAATATTTTTTCTTCCATATCCATGTTTTATATAAGTGTTTTCAATAATTTTTATAATATTCTCCTATAATTTTTAAGGTCATTTTTACCAGAAATTTATTTATTTTTAAATAATTTAAGAGTAATATTGTTAACATTTTCCAAATGAACCACTTTTGTATTTTTACTAAAAATATGAAAGGAATATATTTTAATGTACCTGAAATGAATTATGTTTACCACCATTAGGACTAATTAACGAATTTAATCTGTCTTTAAAATATTCCATGGTTTTTTTTAAAGAATTTGTTTCTTTAATATCTGTGAATGTTTTAGATTTTAAATAATCAATTTCAAATTGAAATTTTCTTTTTACCAAGATACATTCCAAGTGATGTTTTAAGGGAATTTTATTCTATTATTAGTTATATTTTATGTTACTTAATATTTAATAGGGATATTATCCAATTATTCCACCCTTATCCTTTCTCTATATGGTTTACTATTATGATGAAAATGTGTTTATAAAACCCATTTATTTTCCATAGGGTATGATATGATGAAATGTTGAAATGTTTATGATCCAATATCTTTTTTATGTGTTATGAAATTATTAATATTTTTTGATCATATTAAACTAATATTTATTATTTTAATTATGTCATAGGTAGTATTATAATTATCTATCCCTCCTATGAATTTGATAAATATGGATATCTAATGAGATAATATGTCCTGGAATGGGGAGTGATCCTAGTTCAGTAAGGGACTCTATCCACTATGATAATATTGGGAGGGAACTTTGACTAAGGATTAGATGGAATGGGGAGTATGCCTAATCAAATATTATAGTCTTAGATGTGATCCTTGAATAAGGAAATTATTTTCAATGATTAAGTATTTTCTAAAAACATATGTATTTTGCTAATATTATGATCTCATGGATCATGCTATTTGATTTCTTTATGTTTCATGTCTTATTTACTAACAAATAGTATGTCATGACTAGATATTATGATATATGATATACAAGGTATGGTTTAAAAATGTTATGTTAATATTCTCATAACCATATTCTCTTATTATGATTAAATGACCATTTTATCCCCTTGTTTACACATATTATGAATCTGAGATAATAATTTATTTTTTCTATTCCCTATGATATGTAGAATTAATTTAAGTATGATATGTATAATAAGGGTGGATTCTGTGAAGATTTAAGTGGGATATAATTTAGATATCTTATGATGAAGTTGTTCATGCATCCCTGTTTCCAAAGTCACTAAACCTATATGAATTTGGTATGGATCATAATTTTATGTATTTAATAATTATCTAATAAGATGTAACATTTATTTATGAAATGTAATAGAAACTATATTAGGTATTATGAAATTAAAGACATCCAATCCTTGGTAACTATTTCATGTGAATAATGGCCAAACCATGAATCTCTACTTAATGGATTCATAAAGAAAGGGCTTCCACTAGGAATGGAGGTAAGTGTCCCACCTAGGTTGTGTAGCTGCTAATGGAGTTCTATGATAGGCATCAATTATATCCCCTGGTTATATATCCACATTATTATAGTTAGTATCAGATAAAGGTTTAGTTAATGTTGGAAAATAGGATGAGAAAAATTTAGTGAGAACCCTTAGTATAATCAAATATATAGGATAAAATCCTATGTTTTGGTAAATAAAGGATTGGGATTTTCCTATAAAATCATCTCTTTAAAGATTTAAAAAGTTTTCATGGTTTTTAAAAATATTTATCTAGGGGTAGTAACCCCAAAAATAGTTGGTCTAGTATATCTTGACCATCATTTTGGGGCATGATTAGTGTGCCCCTACGGCACACATAGTTTGATAATCTTGGGGGATATGCTTTTGAAAATTCACATTTTTTTATAAACCATTATGAATTACTGGAATAGGTGATGACCATGAATTATCTAGGATAAACCTAATGTGTCATAGATTGAAAATAAAGTGTCATTCTTTAAACAACATTTGTATTTTTTTCTTGATTATATGATTAATAACTCAGATTAAGGAATATTGATAGTAATGCTAACCATTTGGGTTTTATAAAGGGATTGAAGATAGAACAATGAAGATGAGGGGGTGAAAAACACATTGAAATATTGAAGTATTTTATTTGAGTTTAGTTATATAAATTCCCTTATATCATGAAAAGTATATATGAATATTAATTTCTATCCACAAAGATCAGATATTGAATTATCCGGGAAAAATATTATTATTATTATGATCACATATCAAGTCTATAACTCTTCCATTATGTATGTTTACAAAAAAGTATTCCCTCCAAATTTTATTATTCTCCCTTTAGTGGAATTTGAGGTTGTTTTATTTAATTATTGGATTTACTTATATAAATCCCATATCAATTTCTAAGGAAGGAAAGTCACATTTGATATTCTGAACTAAACTATAATCATCTATCATCTTGAAAATAAATATAATATTCTAATGTAAATGAAATGAATTACATGGGACATTATTCATTTTCAAAAGGGGTATTTAAGTTAGATGATTGGGGAGAAAATACACCTCGAATATATTTCTATTATATGATCGATTGTTTTTTATCAAGAATAGTTTCATAGTCTTCCTCATAATTGTGAATTTGAGTATTCAAAATTATTCAACAACTAGTGATACATATATTTCAAAGAATCCATATATAATGACCTCAATTTAGTTTCAAGAATAAATAATAATATCACAAAGAATATTGAAAAGGTATTCATTCACCCAAGTTCATTACTTTGGTCACAAATATTTGTTTTGTTAAGAATAAGTATGGGTTATTGATTTTTTGTATTGATTTTTGGAAACATAACAAGAACACTCTCCAGAAAAAGTATCCAATATTCTCCATCAATGATTGTTTTGGTCAATTATGAGGATCCCAATAATTTTACAGGATTAAAATTTATTCTGGATTTTGTCAATTCAGTTTTAATGAGGACATACCCAAAATATCTTTTTATATGATGTATGGAAACTATTTCTTTATAGTGATTTAATTTGGTGATAATAATCCCCCCTCTATCTTCATGGATTTATTGAATTGTATCTTTATATATTACCTTGATTAATTTTTTGTAGTATTTATTGGTAAAATTATTTTATATTTCATGTGTAAGTAAGATCCTAATGATCACTTGAGTATTATGTTAAAGACCCTATGAAATTATAATTTGTATGAAAAATTTACCAAGTGTGAATTTTGTCTAAAAAATATTCATTATTAGGTCCTATAATCACATGTGAGGGTATAAAGTTGTATACTTAAAAGGCGGGAGTTATAAATCAATGTCCTTTAATGAATAAAATAACTAAAATTCATTATTTTATTATGATAGATGAATCATACATATTACTTTTGAGAGATTTATCACAACCATATAATCTGGGTACCATGTTAACTTGAAAGGGGGTTAAATTATTAGAGATAGATGAATGAGAAGAGAATTTCAAGGAGTTTAAGATATGTTTGGTTAGTGAACCTATGCTTACACTAACCTAAAGTGGATAAGGTTTTGTGATCTTTTGTGATAAATTTAAAATGTTACTAGGATGTTTCCTCATGTATAATTAAATATTTATGAATTATTACTTAATAAAATAAAAGGTTCATAAGATAAATTAACCAAAACATTATTTAGAGTTATATATGGTATTTTATACACTATGTATATATAGGAATTATCTTTAGGGAGAATGGTGTGATATATATACAGATCATTAAATTTTTTAGTATATATTCACCTAGAAAGCGCTAAATATTATCCAGAGAAGATGATCGGATTTGGTTAAAGATTACGGCTACTTAATAAATTATCACACTGGGAAAAAAACAAGGGGAAATATTCCTTGAGATGAATAGATCATGATTGATTTTATATGATGAGGATCACGAAAAAACAATTATTCTCCGATTTTAAAAAGATAGAATTTGAAATATTTATGGAAGGTGTGGAATATTATCTTTCTCAAATGTGTGTTCGACCAACTATCCATGTGAAGATTAAATTGGTGAATAAGAGAGATATAGAGAATAAAAAAATTGGGAAATATTCATGAGTTAAACATTGATTGTGTGTAAATAACAGACTTGATGAAGGAGATATTAGATAAATATCAAACATAATTATTCTCTATTCATTATAGAAGTACAAAGATATATAGAGATCCAAAAGAGTATTTCTGGTGGGAAAATATGAAAAATAGGTATTAAAGATTATGTATCTTGGATCATGTAATGTAAGAAAGTTATGAATAAGAAATTAAGTCTAAAGGGATGTTAAAACTAGTACCCATACCAATATAGAAATCGTAAAACATCAAAATGGATTTTATCATAGAGATCCCCAAATAATTTAAATGGAATACTGCTATTTGGGTTGTAGAAAATATTCTTATGATGTCAGAACACTTTATTACTATCAAATAAGATTTATCACTTTATCATCCTTCTATGATATTCATAAAAGAAGTGGTAATATTTTATAGTTTATCACTATCAATTATATCTAATTGGGTTTTGATGTTTACCTCGACATTTTGGCAAAATCTTCACCAAGATTCAGATTCATGTTTGGGTTTTCATACTACATATGATCCCAGATAGACGATCAGTATAATAGATCCCTCGAAACCCTATAGAATATGTTTTGATCTTTTTTTATGGATTTCAATGGTAGTTGAGATCAACACCATCCTATGGTTTAATTTTCTTACAATAATATCTTTCAATTGAGCTTTCAGATGGATCATTTTGAATCCATATATGGAAATGAATGTAGAAATCTAACATGTTGAGATAAATTTGGATAAAGAAATATTCTAGGAACTAATATAGCTTAGGAAATTATATATATGTTTAAAACCATTCAAAACACATTAAGAAATATCAATGTTGATATAAAGGTTCTGATGAAAATTATCAGTAAAATATGGAAATAAATGATATTGGGAAGGAATTACTAAAATTTATCTAGGAAAAAATGTTATTATATTTCGAAATAAGGGAAAGATAATTCCAATTTATACTCCCCCTTTTGGATTCTTGATCGATTTGGGATGTTAGATTATAACTTATCACTTGCATCGAAGGTATCTCAAATTCATGATGTGTTTTATAGAAATATCATGATTAAGTACATACCTAATCCTTTACATGTACATAACTCATAGATTATACCACTGTATTATGGTCTTTCCTATGATGAAAAGATATTAGAAATCTTGGAAAATATAGATAAAGTGTTATAGAACTAGACTACTCCCCCAGTTAATGTTATCTAGAGTAATCATAAATTTGAAGTAGAAACTTGGGAACTCGAGGATGTGATGAAATAATGATAAAATCATTTTTTATATCAAATTAAAATTATTTCAAAGGAAAACTTCATTTTAACAGTGGTATAATTTAACACCCTAGGATTTTATAATATATTTTTACTCAACTAATTTAAATCCCTTTAATAGCTTGCGATACATGCAAAGATAAACCTAAATTAACTTTAATATAGTATACCATTATAATCTAGAAATTAAATTGGATATATGAATTAGAATAATAAAATTTTAAAAAATATGGAATATGGTTTTAGATAAAAAAATATATTGATAAATATGTTCTCTATTTTTACTAAATTTATTTTCTAGTTTAAGAATACATTTTTTCCTTAAAAATGGATTTTATTTATTTTTTAGAAAACAACATAATTTATTAATACTAATTTTATAAAAAAATTGAAAAATCTAAATTTATTTTTAAAATCATCATGTCAAAATTATCTTAGTGTGAATTTTTAGAAATTTTTTGTAAAGATTATTTTTTCATTGAATGGTGAAAAATACTTATTTTTATTAAAAATGTCTTTTAGTTTTAAGCATTTTAAAAGTATAATTTTAAGAACCTAAGTTTTCTAATTAGGTATAGATCCATTTATTTTTCGATTAAATGCCTTGTCATGGCCTTATATGAATGATTAACTTGATCATGGGTGTTTTGGAGGTGTTCGAGGATTTTTGGGTGGCTGAAAACCAGTTTTGGGATGAAAATTACTAGGCACACTATTTGCACATCGCTTAAACACTATTAGTCTAAACCGTACGATGGGTATGAAAGGTGTAGTTTTTGGGAAGGGAGGTTCTACATGGTTACCACACTATTAGTTAAATCGTGCTGGGTAATCCTGTGAATTCGCCCTCTTAGGCAGAGAGGTGCACACGATTTCGGCATGGTTTGGGAAACTGTGTGGGTAAATCATATGACCCTGCTATGTGGTTTTCTAATTTTAAATTAAAAAAATATCTTTTTAAAACCCAGATAGGGTTTTCTTCTCCCACTCATAGGAGGCCTCTTGTAGCTCTCAACTTTGGCACTTAATGTAGTCCTTGAGCCTAACTCTTCATCCGACTTCGGTTTTGATCGTCGAACGTCTCTATAGATCAATAACAATAAGGCCTACATTACATTTTAGTCATTTGTGATTCTTTAAAACAATGACTAAACTATTTAGATTTAGGCTCATATTCCCTAATATTCCATTATTCATCCATTATTCATATTTCTTCCAATGTAGGACGAATCAGGACACGATTTTGGATTATTTGTCTATTACTGAAGTGAGGTAGATGGTCTATACATTCTTTAGGATTTTATGGGTGTCTCTCAGGTGTTCGACTGATATTCATTTTTTCATACTTTCTAGAAAGGTCTTGTTTTTGAGCGAGTAGCTTTTAGTAGTTGTACATGGACTTTGTAAGGATGAAGATGAATTTTGTTTAGCTGCGTTGGCACCCGTTGCTCGTTTGGAGGTCACCCAAGGGGTGTTCCTTTTTGGTTTAGTTTGTTTATGCCTATTTAAACAACCGAAGTGGTGTGTTATTGTGATTTCCTTGTTAGAGGAAGCCCCTATATTCCATTACAACTGAATTAGATTGCTTAAGAGATGTGATGCCTCCTTGTATATTTATATCTTGTGACTCCTTACCTATTTTGATAGCTTGTATTAAATGAAATGTGTTTATATGGGTGGTTATACCTATATGTAAATTACTAATGGAATGTTAAATGGATTATATGGCAGGGTTAGCTCATATGCTTGGAAAATGATAAATGGTTTTCATGAGTGGGTATACTCATGGATTGTTCTCATTGATGTGAGTGGGTATACTCAAATGTTTACTAATTATTAATGTGAATGCTTGAATGCTTGTTGAATGGTTTGATAGATTATATGGACTACTCTCGTTGGATATAGAATGTTGTAGTGGATGCCTTGGGTTGAATCTGCCCCTTGGATCTTGATTTTGTGGGATGCCTTAGGCCTTTCTACATTGTTGGATCTTTCTTTATTGGGATCACATAGGAATTTTTATTTCCATGCTCGTTGGACCCCAACCAGTGCCAAAACGAGTTTCCACCAGGGATTCCCATGGGAATTGATGGGATGCCTTGAACATGCTCCTTGAATTTGGCCTTCATTGGTCTAGATATTTATTTCTTAGATGCCTTGGTCTACTCACACCTTGGATCTGGCTCATGAGGTATGCTACCTTCACTATATGGTGTGGCTGTGGGATGCTACTTTCAATATATGATGTGGCCATTGGATACTTGATTTCTTTATAAAGCATGGATGTGGGTTTTATATTACAGATGGATGTATGACTTGGCATTGTGAATTTTTACTTGGTTATAGCGTCCTTTTTAGGAGTTGACCCTTTTTTGCAGGTATCCTTAAGGGTTGTTCATTTTTACATGACACAATAAACATATTCTATGGTCTTGCACACTTACTTACTAGTTGTTTATAGTTGCGATCACTTTTGTTGAATTACTATTAGAACTATATAGATCTGGGTGGTTTCCTACTGGGATGTTTATCTCACACCCTGTTTGGGCCTCCTAGGGTCCCAAAGAGATTATATGATTGCATTTGATGATAACGGAAAGCACCCCAGTACAGGTTGTTGATTGTGGCTTTGGAGCAGGGGAGCATAGGAGAAAGCTGAGGCTTGGGATGCTGGGATACCTTTTTGGTGTTTTTTCTTTTTGGATTCCTTTATTGTATTTCTATGTACTTTTATGGATGATTTCTAGATACTTGTATCATCTGCATAATTTTTTATATGAGACACATTTATTTATTGATAGATATACCTGTTTTCTTTATCTTATATTCAGTTTTCTGCTGTTTATTTTTCTTCTTCTATTGTATTTATTTGACTTTTGCTGTGATAATCTAGTAATGAGGGCATACTCTCCCCAATGACTCGCATAGGACCTCGATCCTAGTTGGAAACCTCTAGAATTTTAGGAGATGTGCTTGAGGCCATGTGGAGAACCTGGTTCGGGGTATCATTTCAGGTGGCATTCAGGTCTTGGTTGTACAAAGTGGTATTAAAAGTGTTTTTCTTTTCTGGTTTGACTTACTATTTGGAAACACTAGACATGGATAGGAAGGTAATAGAATTTGGTAACAAACTGTGCTTGAGAGTAGCTATCCCATGTACAGGGAAAATCCAAATTACCTTGAATTGGATTCTGATTTTATGGATTTTTACTATTACATTTGATTTGATTTCACTATTTGGTGATGCACTTGATTCCTGCTATTACTATTGATGCAATTTTGGGGTTCTATTTTAGTTGAAACCTAAAGAGATGAGGGTGTGCCATCTCATGCATCATATAGAGACTTGTTACAATCATATTCCATTCATTATACCATGACATATATTATGCATTAGATATTTCATGATTTTATGATAGTTGATGTGATAGTTGTGCCTACTGTTGTGTTAGTTTGGTGTAGTTGATAAATGTGTGACATCGTCTTTCAATCCATAGGAAGTATGTGCCCTTATGAATTGGGAAATGATGCAATAAAAGAATTTAAATGCTTAAATGAACTTGTTATATGTATGCTTTGGATCGAATCCATGTTTTGGGTCCATGAGATGTTATGGTTCCTCATGGATTCAGAAATTCGTAAACCCTTGATACAAATTTCTTGAATAACTGAATATGAAATTTAAATGGAACTTGAAATGGTTAATATATACTTGAATTAAACACATATTTTGAGTGGGTGAGAGGAATAGTTTCTAGTGGTTCGATTGATTTTCTTTATACAGTCATGGATTTATAAGCAGGTTGTAGGTTTAACTTGGTTTCTAGGATGGCTTTGACCTCTCCTACACTTTTGATCTTTGTGCCTTGATGTTGTTATTTACTGAGGCCGCATTTGGAATTATAGATACATGGACCCATGACAACCACTAGTGGTAAACCACGATGGACGAAATTACCATAAATCAGAGGAGATGGGCCACAGGCTACTGCTTGATCCTCCTATAGTGCCAACTGCAGCACCTGAGGCTGTTCTAGCCAGAAGTGTTGAAGCACAATTCTGCAAGGGTTTCTTTGTAACAGCCCGAGATTTTATGAAAAATATTCTTTTTAATTTTATTAATGTCTTGTGTTGTACGCTACACCAAAAGGAGCTTGCACAACACGCATCTTTGACTTGCCTTGCGTTACACGCAATCGCAACCTTCCTCGATAGCGTGTGTAGTACGCAATACTGAGTTTCACGAAACAACGATATGCTATTAAAATATTATTAAAACTAGCCGTTATGAATAGTAATAATCACTTTTTAAATTTTAGAAATTTTAGCTCTCAAAATGGACTTCATTTTTGGATTCGGAGTATCGAATTTAGCCTAAGGTGAAATTTTGGTACTTTTCGGATAACTTTCATATTCTGATGAATAGTGAAAATTACTAAATTATAATTAAAAACAACTTTTTTAATCAAAATAATTAATAGTGATAAATTATTAATTTGAGTGGTTTTAAAGTATATTTAGAATATATTTTTACAATTTTATACAATTTTGGTCATTGAATGTAATTTCACATTTAAACCAGACATAATCAAGTGTCAATCTTTTGATAGATATTGTTTCTTAAAAACACGCTATTTGTTTTAACAGCGGGATTTAATTATAAAATTAATTAATACAACTTCTATGTTATGAATTTGGTAAAATAGACTTCATTTTTGAATTCGGAATATGAAATATAGCTTAGGATGAAATTTTGGCATTTTTCTGAAAAACATCAATTTTTGATGAATAGTGAAACTACTAAATGGTAGTTAAAAAACTGAATTTTTCATAAAACATAATTTTACCGCTTTTGTGAATGGAATTTCAAAAATCCGAGATACCCGGTTGATGTCAGTAAGTAAAATGTGGTTCAATGAGATGAAAATAATTTTTGGTGAATAATAACTTTTTACTTTTATTTACCACGGTTAAAAGTAAATAGGGTAATTAAGGGTAAGAATGATATTGATATTACCCTAAAACATGTCCTAATTCTATTGGACAAGTGTATCTCGACCAAAAACAACCTTAAGTGTAAAATATTATCATTTAGGCCCACTTGGATTAGATTAGGACATTTATTATTATTTAATTCAAAGAAGAGTTAAAAGAGTTAAAATCAAAGTATATTTACTAAAAAAAATTTAATATAGGGTTTTACATAAGATAAATTCGATTGTAAATATTAATTAGAAATCTAGAAAGATTTCCCACATTATGGTATTTTATTTGTAATTTTTAGACATCAAATAATTTAATTTATTTATGACACAAAGATGATGCAGTAATTATCTTATTAATGAAATATTGACATAATCGATGTTATAAACACCAAAATAAATGTAATTTTAGACTTTTTATGAATTACACTAATTTTATAGGTTACTATGATATATTAGTGTTGATTTAATAAACTTGGTTTGAACATATAATTCTGTTATGATTTTCACAAAAATCATATATCAAATAGTGTCAAAATTGACACAAAATAGTTTTTAAAGAAAATATTATATTATTAATTGTTATTTTATTCCTAAAAATCTGAGGTTCGGCAAAATTACTTAGATAAGGATATATATATTAATAATAAACAATTTGGGGTTCGTTTGGAATGTTATAGTAAGTTTATTAACCATATAGTGAAAGAAAACAAAAAGACACGGTAAAAGTTAAATTATTTAACTTAGAGTTAAATCTAATTGATAAGGTTAAAATAATACCCTAAACTTGTCTAAATCCTATTGGTTGATAGGATTTTGACCCATCCCCACTTTAGCTTCGAAATAAGACCCTTTGGAACCATTATAAACCGATTTTGACTTTAATATAAAATAATATTTTGAGATATCCCTAAAGTGCCCCTCTCCTCCCTTATAAAAGGGCACCTCCACCCCCTCCTCCTCACTCCAATTTGAGCCCTCAAGCTCGGACAAACCCTGCCAAAATCCCTTCTCCACTTCCCTAGAATAATCCTAGAGGTCCTTCTCTTCTTCAAAGACCAATCTTAGTTCCCTAAGTGGAGGATTCAAAGAGGTGTTCCAAAGAAGAGGTAATATCCATTACCGATCATTTCAATTTCTTTCTTCTTCAACTTCTTCTTCTTTAGTTGTTTCATGATAAATTAATAACATCAGTATTTATTATATAATTATATGTTATTATAAATATGAAACAACTCTAATTAACCTTCTATCCATCCTACGGAGAAAGGAAATCACCGCGCGTGCGTACGTACGGAATACCGTCTCCACGCCGTGGTGTAATCTATTTTCCGCCACCACCTTAATTGGATGGGTATAAAGGTGCAATGAGTAACTATATATGATTATTATAAAGTGATATTGATTCTGAAATAGTATACATACACTTCAACACAAATCCACGACCATGGGAACGATATCATCGCTCGTGCGTACGTACGGAATACCGTCTCCACGACGTGATGAGATTCATTCTCCATGTTAAACATTTAAGAATGATTAAAAAGTATATATAAGAAATAATAATGAAATATATGACATTATAAAGCTACTGGATTTATGTATGTATGTATATGTATGTCATCTACTTACTTCCATTCAAGACAATAAGGAAAGGAAAACAGCGTTCATGCGTACGTACGAACTACCGTCTCCATGAACGGTGTTTTTCATTTCATTTATCTATCTATTATATATATATATATATAATGAATATATATGATATATAAATCATATTTTATATTATGGAAGTAAGTAAATCATGATATAAGTAATAATAATGTCAAGAACAACAAGTCAAAACACCTACGTTAAATGAAACGATTTTACCCAAAACGCTTCTTTAACATGGAATTTACAAAAGAACGGGTAATATAAAGTCATAAGTGAACCATATATGATATCATAACAATGAATATGATTCTGTAATAAGTCAATGAAATTATTTAAATCATTATACAGGAGGTTCGGACACATACGAAGCAAATCGGACCTAAGGTAAGGGAAATATCACAATCTCACTTTTATCCGAGATTGTTTTTACTTTGGTAATTACTGGGGTGTATTTTATCATCCACATCCATGTTCCCTCAATATGTAATATTATTTCCATACTTCTACAATGGTTTATATCCAATTTTACCCTTCGGTGAGTTTTTAGTAAAATATATGAAAGGAATCTTTTGTCGTTTTTCGTACGAGGTACTTTTTGACTTTTCCGACAAAAGTACGAATAATGTTTTTTAACTTATACGGCATGAATGGATTTTTAAAACATTATTTCCAAGAAACTTCCTTTACAAGTTTTCAAGTTTATTTTTAATCAAATTCTTTTATTTTAAAGTCGTATGACATGTTATGAAAGGAAAAATGTTTTTGAAGTAGAAATGATATTTTCCTCAAGAATGGAGTTCAAGTATTTTATCAAAATTATTTTCCATCTAAGATAATAAAAGGGTTCTGTTTTTATCCCTATTATTACATTGGTTTGATTATGTTGTGATGGAGATATTTTTATGAATTACTTTATCTTATATGAATTGTTTTATGATGTCATGTTGTTTAAGAATCCCATTTTTATTACATGGGTTACGCTATGATGTATGGTTTATGATTATGTGGCACACATAAGAAAGGATTCAATATAAGATGGGTGGGACCTATATCTCACTCCAATGCATTGGGTAAAGATTTTATATCTCATGAGATAGACAGGGCTGGAACGGTAGGTTATACCGGTTCAGTGAAACAGGACTGAAACAAGGGTTACTCGATTCAGAAAGGGACTTTGTCTACTAAGATAGTCATGGAAATGAGTCTTGACTAACAAGAAATGATTCTATATGATTATGTGTGAATGCCACAGAGTTTCATGTTTTAAGTTATTATTATTGTGATTACATTTCACTTCCATGATTTATCCCAGGTTATGGAATTATGATCTCTTTTGCAGGTTAAGATTTCCAAAATTTATGTGCTTGTGTATACGATGAGATTTATATTTCTTTTGTTTACCCTTACTGAGCTTTTGAGCTCACCCTTTTATGTTTTCTTTTCCCCAGGATATAAAGAAAGGTTTTAGGTAAAAAAAAGGGGAAGATCTTTATGGGTGATATTGGAGATCTTTCACCACGATTAGAAGATTACGTTCCGAGTTTCCAAAGACACTAAACTATTACGATCCTTGTGTGTGTATTTTTTGTTATGTACTAAGTATTCCGAAAACGTAATGTAATGTCCATGTATGTCAAGCTTCGGGTCTCTACAGTTGGTATCAGAGGAAAGGTTTAGTCAACCTTTGGAAACTAGGATGCGAGAACTTTAGTGAGATCCCTAGAGATATTTCTAAGGTATGTCTAGGGATGTCCCTAAGGTTAAGTATATGTATAGGTTATAGTACTAGAATTACGCTAACGATCATAGAATTAAACCTAAGATGTTAGATATTGAAGGTACTCCCCCTTTATTATGTTGTTTTCCCTAGCATTATTTTTGCCTCTCACAGTATTATTTTTGGGTTTTAGACGATGGCTGGAACCCGAAGGAACCGTGTTGATCAATGCAATGGACAATGAAATGATTGACCTCCTGAACAAACAAATGTTATGGGAGATGGAGTGCAAAATCTTATTTCTATACTTACACAAGATATGAATCATTCTGGACTTCCAAATGAGCAGAGAAGGGAACAATATTCTATTGAGTCCTTCATGAGGCAACGTCCACCTTCTTTCAGTGGGTCTTCTGATCCACTTGTTGCTGAACAATGGATCAGTACCACTGAAAAGATATTTTCAGTTCTTCAATGTTCTGAGCATTATAAAGACATCTTAGCAGTATATCGTTTGGAAGGTGAAGCTGATCAATGGTGGAATCTTATCAAGAATACGAGGCAAAGAGATGAAATTGAGTCCATGGAATGGGACGAGTTCAAGAACTTGTTTTTCAGTAAGTACTTCCCTCGTATTCTTTGAACAAAGATGGAGAAGGAGTTTCTTGAACTAAATCAAAAGGATGATGAGTCTGTTGGTATATACGAAGCGAATTTTACAAGACTTGCAAGGTATGCATCTGGCATTATCATCCAACCTAAAAGTAAAGTTGATCGATTTTTCAGTGGCTTAAAACCAAGTCTTCGAAGGGAATTAGCTATAAGAGACATCAGTAGCTATGAAGAAATTGTGCGTTGTGCTATCAAGGTAGAAATGGAAGTTGGTGTTACATATCCATCTTATGGTTTTGAAAAGAAACGAAAGATGGAGTTCAAGGAGAAATCTCAGAATAATGGTGAAAAGAAAATGAATGTTTCCTTATGCTCAAAGTGTGGAAAGAAGCATGGTGGAGATTGTCTTAAAGGGACTAGAAAATGTTTTAAGTGTGGAAAAGAAGGTCATCGAGTAGCTGAGTGTCGAAGTAATGGAAAAAGGGTTTCTAATGATGTGAAAAAAGCAAACACTGCAGAGAATGCACCACCAACACTTCAATGCTTCAAGTGCAAGGAAATGGGACATTATGCCAATAAATTCCCTAATCCAAGGGTTAGTGATGATCAACATGATCAACCACTTAAGGCAAAGGACAAAGGGAAGTCACATGCGATCACTATTGGCGATGTTGAATATGATAACGATGTGGTGGAATAATTTAGTGTGTATGTAATGGGATTCCAAAATAATGTTGTATCATAAAGTATTGGAATATTTATGTATTGGTCTATTGTGGTTTTCAATAATTTTATGGTACCAGTAACCATGGAAAGTTATTGAGATATTTTTGGAAAAATAATGATATGCGCATAATGAAGGGAAAATGAGAAAATTAAATATTTGACAGTATTCATGAGCACATGATTGATATAAGGACTATGTGATATCATGGTTTGAGTATATAGAATTTTGAGGATTTTGGTATGTGGAAAGTGTTAAATTTTAACTGCATTCATGTTTTCACTAAGGTTCGATGGGTATTCAAGAGAATACATGATTAAGGCCTTTGAATGTTTGGAATGTGACCAACAAAACATATCTTATGATATATGGGGATCAACGATGGTATTAAATCTCTGGTAATCGTTTTCACTATGTTATGAGAGTGGACTGCAGTATTATGGATAAGCCTAA
This sequence comes from Viscum album, assembly GCA_963277665.1. NCBI lineage: Eukaryota > Viridiplantae > Streptophyta > Magnoliopsida > Santalales > Viscaceae > Viscum > Viscum album. The sequence continues at coordinate 807,550,862 of OY728122.1, read as the reverse complement.
AGATTGGAATGGATTATGTTGGACATAAGTTATTATTGTTTAAGGATAGAAGTTTTTTTCGATATTATTGATGGGATGTTATAGTAATATAGTTTTAGAAAAAGGACAACGTGCAGAACGGGCGACAACCCATCGCGTCGGACAAGGCTGTGGGAATCGAACCCACAACCGAAGTGCGACTGGCCTTTATCGCCTGCCACTGGCCTACAAGAAGTCCATGTTTAGTAGAAACTAGTTTTATTATATTGAGCAGTATGATATATGAAGTATAAGCCCATTTTAGGAACCATATATGATTAATCCCACTATAGATCGACTTATGTATATAAATTTTTCTAACCTTTTGAGATAGATGGAATGACCCGTCATTCTATCACATGATCTTCTAACACTTCACGAATAACAAATTCAACTTCATTTATTTAAGAGATGAAGTGGAAATTGTTAAAGGCACGAACAATAGTGAGGTTGTACCAACATAAAGTAAGTATTTATTCTAATTCAAATTATTTAACTTTAGGGAAACGATCTTGAAAACCAAAAATGTTGTCCTAGTGATCTTATATCTGATGAATCAGATGGTACCTTAGATCATCACAAATTTATGGCTTTGTGATTACTGGCTTTTCCATAGCCATGTTCTCTACCACTCTCCATCAGAACATGATGGTTAGATTTCTCTTCCATATCCATATTTTCACCTATGTGGAAACCCAGTGATTAGTTTATTTGGGTAACCGTTACGTTTCATACTTTTGTTTTTAAATATTGGTTTTGATATTCATTTTTACGATGTGGGTTTCTATTAAATAAACTTTCGAATAGTAAACCATTTATAACCCCGACGAATTTCGAGGGCGAAATTCATTTTAAGGGGGGTAGAATGTAACAGCCCGGGATTTTATGAAAAATATTCTTTTTAATTTTATTAATGTCTTGTGTTGTACGATACACCAAAAGGAGCTTGCACAACACGCATCTTTGACTTGCCTTTCATTACACGCAATCTCAACCTTCCTCGATAGCGTGTGTAGTACGCAATACTGAGTTTCACGAAACAACGATATGCTATTAAAATATTATTAAAACTAGTTGTTATGAATAGTAATAACCACTTTTTAAATTTTAGAAATTTTAGCTCTCAAAATGGACTTCATTTTTGGATTCGGAGTATCGAATTTAGCCTAAGGTGAAATTTTGGTACTTTTCGGATAACTTTCATATTCTGATGAATAGTGAAAATAATAAATTATAATTAAAAACAACTTTTTTAATCAAAATAATTAATAGTGATAAATTATTAATTTGAGTGGTTTTAAAGTATATTTAGAATATATTTTTACAATTTAATACAATTTTGCTCATTGAATGTAATTTCACATTTAAACCAGACATAATCAAGTGTCAATCTTTTGAAAGATATTGTTTCTTAAAAACACGCTATTTGTTTTAACAGCGGTATTTAATTATAAAATTAATTAATGCAACTTCTATGTTATGAATTTGGTAAAATAGACTTCATTTTTGAATTCGGAATATGAAATATATCTTAGGATGAAATTTTGGCATTTTTCTGAAAAACATCAATTTTTGATGAATAGTGAAACTACTAAATGGTAGTTAAAAAACTGAATTTTTCATAAAACTTAATTTTACCGCTTCTGTGAATGGAATTTCAAAAATCCGAGAGACACGGTTGATGTCAGAGAGTAAAATGTGGTTCAATGAGATGAAAATAATTTTTGGTGAATAGTAACTTTTTACTTTTATTTACCACGGTTAAAAGTAAATAGGGTAATTAAGGGTAAGAATGATATTGATATTACCCTAACACATGTCATAATTATATTGGACAAGTGTATCTCGACCAAAAACAACCTTAAGTGTAAAATATTATCATTTATGCCCACTTGGATTAGATTAGGACATTTATTATTATTTAATTCAAAGAAGAGTTAAAAGAGGTAAAATCAAAGTATATTTACTAAAACATTTTTAATATAGGGTTTTACATAAGATAAATTCGATTGTAAATATTCATTAGAAAGATAAAAAGATTTCCCAAATGATGGTATTTTATTTGTAATTTTTAGACATCAAATAATTTAATTTATTTATGACACAATGATGATGCAGTAATTATCTTATTAATGAAATATTGACATAATTGATGTTATAAACACCAAAATAAATGTAATTTGAGACTTTTTATGAATTAAACTAATTTTCTAGGTTACTATGATATATTAGTGTTGATTTAATAAACTTGGTTCGAACATATAATTCTGTTATGAATTTCACAAAAATCATATATCAAATAGTGTCAAAATTGACACAAAATAGTTTTTAAAGAAAATATTATATTATTAATTGTTATTTTATTCCTAAAAATATGAGGTTCGGCCAAATGACTTAGATAAGGATATATATATTAATAATAAACAATTTGGGGTTCGTTTGGCATGTTATAGTAAGTGTATTAACCATATAGTGAAAGAAAACAAAAAGACACGGTAAAAGTTAAATTATTTAACTTAGAGTTAAATCTAATTGATAAGGTTAAAATAATACCATAAACATGTCTAAATCCTATTGGTTGATAGGATTTCGACCCATCCCCACTTTAGATTCTAAATAAGACCCTTTGGAACCATTATAAACCGATTTTGACTTTAATATAAAATAATATTTTGAGATATCCCTAAAGTGCCCCTCACCTCCCTTATAAAAGGGCACCTCCTCCCCCTCCTCCTCACTCCAATTTGAGCACTCAAGCTCGTCCAAACCCTGACAAAATCCCTTCTCCAATTCCCTAGAATAATCCTAGAGGTCCTTCTCTTCTTCAATGACCAATCTTAGTTCCCTAAGTGGAGGATTCAAAGTGGTGTTCCATAGAAGAGGTAATATCCATTACCGATCATTTCAATTTCTTTCTTCTTCAACTTCTTCTTCTTTAGTTGTTTCATGATAAATTAATAACATCAGTATTTATTATATACTGATATGTTATTATAAATATGAAACAACTCTAATTAACCTTCTATCCATCCTACGGATAAAGGAAATCACCGCGCGTGCGTACGTACGGAATACCGTCTCCACGCCGTGGTGTAATCTATTTTCCGCCACCACCTTAATTGGATGGGTATAAAGGTGGAATGAGTAACTATATATGATTATTATAAAGTGATATTGATACTTAAATAGAATACATACCCTTCAACATAATTCCACGACCATGGGAACGATATCATCGCTCGTGCGTACGTACGGAATACCGTCTCCACGACGCGATGAGATTCATTCTCCATGCTAAACATTTAAGAATGATTAAAAAGTATATATAAGAAATAATAATAAAATATATGACATTATAAAGCTACTGGATTTATGTATGTATGTATATGTATGTCATCTACTTACTTCCATTCAAGACAATAAGGAAAGGAAAACAACGTTCATGCGTACGTACGGACTACCGTCTCCATGAACGATGTTTTTCATTTCATTTATCTATCTATTATATATATATATATACTGAATATATATGATATATAAATAATATTTTATATTCTGGAAGTAAGTAAATCATGATATAAGTAATAATAATGTCACGAACAACAAGTCAAAACACCTACGATAAATGAAACGATTTTACCCAAAACGCTTCTTTAACATGGAATTTACAAAAGAACGGGTAATATAAAGTCATAAGTGAACCATATATGATATCATAACAATGAATATGATTCTATAATAAGTCAATGACATTATTTAAATCATTATACAGGAGGTTCGGACACATACGAAGCAAATCGGACCTAAGGTAAGGGAAATATCACAATCTCACTTTTATCCGAGATTGTTTTTACTTTGGTAATTACTGGGGTGTATTTTATCATCCACATCCATGTTCCCTCAATATGTAATATTATTTCCATCCTTCTACAATGGTTTATATCCAATTTTACCCTTCGGTGAGTTTTTAGTAAAAGATATGAAAGGAATCTTTTGTCGTTTTTCGTACGAGGTACTTTTTGACTTTTCCGACAAAAGTACGAAGAATGTTTTTTTAACTTATACGACATGAATGGATTTTTAAAACATTATTTCCAAGAATATTCCTTTACAAGTTTTCAAGTTTATTTTTAATCAAATTCTTTTATTTTAAATTCGTATGACATGTTATGAAAGGAAAAATGTTTTTGAAGTAGAAAGGATATTTTCCTCAAGAATGGAGTTCAAGTATTTTATCAAAATTATTTTCCATCTAAGATAATAAAAGGGTTAGGTTTTTATCCCTATTATTACATTGGTTTGATTATGTTGTGATGGAAATATTTTTATGAATTCCTTTATCTTATATGAATTGTTTTATGATGTCATGTTGTTTAAGAATCCCATTTTTATTACATGGGTTACGCTATGATGTATGGTTTATGATTATGTGGCACACATAAGAAAGGATTCATTATAAGATGGGTGGGACCTATATCTCCCTCCAATGCATTGGGTAAAGATTTTATATCTCATGAGATAGACAGGGCTGGAACGGTAGGTTATACCGGTTCAGTGAAAGAGGACTGAAACGAGGGTTACTCGATTCAGAAAGGGACTTTTTCCACTAAGATAGTCTTGGCAATGAGTCTTGACTAACAAGAAATTATTCTCTATGATTATGTGTGAATGCCACAAAGTTTCATGTTTTAAGTTATGATTATTGTGATTACATTTCACTGCCATGATTTATCCCATGTTATGAAATTATGATCTCTTTTGCAGGTTAAGATTTCCAAAATTTATGTGCTTGTGTATACGATGAGATTTATATTTCTTTTGTTTACCCTTACTGAGCATTTGAGCTCACCCTTTTATGTTTTCTTTTCCCCAGCATATAAAGAAAGGTTTTAGGTAAAAAAAGGGGAAGATCTTTATCTGTGATATTGGAGATCTTTCACCACGATTAGAAGATTACGTTCCGAGTTTCCAAAGACACTAAACTATTACGATCCGTGTGTGTGTATTTTTTGTTATGTTCTAAGTATTCCGCAAAAGTAATGTAATGTCCATGTACGTCAAGCTTCGGGTCTCTATATTCTTTCTCTACATGCAGACTTTCCAGGGATCACCGCATCCAGCCTTGACTATGGATGAGATGACATAGGTGTGCCAGCAGCAAAATCATCCTAAATTTTTAGGGGATGGTAGACACATGATGAAGAGTTGCGGCTAGAGACCACGTTAGCGATTTTCGAGCATCTGTAGATATTTCTGGAGAAGAGGGTCAAGCTTGCAATGTATATGCTACATGGAGTAGCAAAGTGCTGGTCTGATGTTTTGAACCAACCTTATGGGAAGTGTGATATGGTTTGGAATGATTTCTGAACCCACTTCTCTATATACTTTTACCCCGTGACTCTGCGGGAAGAGCAGGAGAGTGAGTTCATGCATCTAGATCAGGGTGCGATGACAATTATGGAATACTCGACACACTTTACAGAGATTAAACATTTTGCGTCAATGCATCTTACTGATGAGCTATCTAGGGTGAGGAACTTAGGTTATGTTCTCAAAAATTCTATTAGATCATAGGTGAATGTGTTCAGGTTTCCTTTTATTACTAAGATTGTGAATTAGGTGCTGATTATAGAACAAAACTTGAGAGAAGTTGGGGGTACCGAATGGGGGGGTGATGTTTTATGCCTTAGTAGATCTAGGTAATTTGGTAGGTAGTGATGTTTTGAGGCTTTCCATGATGTGAGTTTTAGTAATTATATGTGTGAAGGTAGGGTGGTGATTTTCCATCAGTGTAGTAGGAAAGGACACATGAAAAATCAGTGCGACCGCAACCCAGTCAAGTTACAAGCTTGCAACAGGATGGGGCACATGCAACGGTTTTGCAGGACCTTACCTCTAGCTATGAGTGGTAGGGTTCAGCTTCGACATTAGGTTCAAGAGAATGGTCTCCAGCTCCACGCTAAGCTAGGATCTGTGGTAGTACAAGCCAGTCAGTCTAGGGCAGTGGTGGTTAGGGATGTGCTATCCAGAAATTGGGTTCTTAGAGGCAATGCGGCAGATTAGTTTAGGGTATCCAGAAAGTGTTAGCGGGCCATGGTATAGTCTAGATTTATGCTGTGCAACAAAACCAACATGATAAGGATCCTAGACCATCTATAGTGAGAGGTACGATCTTAGTAGCTTCTATGATTTTAACTTCTCTTTTCGATATAGGTTTATCTCACAAATTTATCTCTACACAAGTGGTGAAAAGCCATGGGCTTTTTGTTTTGCTTTTTGAGGGAAGTTTTGATACTAAACACACCATTGGGAGTTAGAACGTGTGATATTGACCAGTGTATAGAGTGTCCCCTTGAGCTTGGTGGGTGACACTTCCTCTGGAGTTTAGAAATACTCAAGATGAAAAAAATTGAAGCCATTATTAGAATGGTCCGGCTCATTGTTTATTGAGCTTACATTGATTCCTATCACCAAATGGTGACTCTCACATCCCCATAGAGTGAAATTTTTATTCACATGGGTGAATGATATGTCTAGGAAAGCAGAGCTGGACCCGAGCATCGTGGTCTTGGAAGAATGACAACCAAGATTTCTAGTTTCTTTCTGGATGATCAAGGAGTGAGTTAGGCAGAATTTACTCGAGTGGATGAGTTCATTAGGGATTTATTTATTAGAAAAATTTATGGTTTAACTCTTGAGAGAGAGGTGAAGTTATCCACCGAGCTAGTTCTATGAGTTGCGCTAGTAACCATTCCTTCATAAATGATGGCTACGATTGAGTTATAGGAGTTCAAGAGTTAGCTAGAGGATTTAGTGGCCAAGGGCTTTGTCAGACCCAGTACATCTCTATTGAGTTCACTATTCCTTTTTTTTCGAATAAGGTGGAAGGAACTCTTAGTCTATCCATGGATTATCAGAAACTAAACTAGCTGATAGTTAAAAACCGATAACCCTTTCCACAATTGGATGATCTTTTTTATCAGCTTCTAGGAGATCGAGTGTTCTTGAAGATCAACATGAGGTCAGGATATCACTAGGTGTGTGTTCGACCTATATAAATACCTCATATAGCCCTTCATAGTAGGTATGGGTTATATGAGTATCTTGTTATGCCGTTCAGTCTAATAAATGCACCAACATTTTTCATGGCACTAATGAATCGAGTGTTCTATCCTTACCTATATTCTTTTATAGTGGGTTTTGTGGATGATATCTTGGTGTATTCTCACAGTCAATACAACCATGCCCACCATCTTTAGATCATTTTTAATACACTGAGAGAGCATTAGTTATATACTGATCTCGCAAAGTGCTAATTGTGGATGGGTCAGATTCACTTCTGGGGTCACATTATCTCATAGGCAGGAGTTTCAGTGGACTCAAAAAAATTGAGAGATATAGTTTCCAAGTAATATCCCAAGAATTTGTTTTGACATATGGAGTTTCTTGGAGATATTTGGTTAGTACAGGTGTTTTATACAAGACTTCTCATGCTTAGCAGCACCTATGACTAAATTGACGGAGAAGGGTGTGAAGTTTATGTGGTTTGACTCTCGTGAGATACCCTTTTAGGATCTAAAAGGGAGGCTTACATCAACAACAGTCATAATACTCCTAGAGAAAGGAAAGAGATACATGGTGTACTATGACGCTTCATGTATTGGGGTGGGAGAAGTTGTATTGCAGGGAGATTGAGTGGTGGCATATGGGTCTCGACATCTAAGGCATCACAAGAAGAATTACCCTACGCACAATCTCGAGTAATCTGTAGTTGTTCATACATTGCACTGTTAAATATACTATTTATTAGGAGATCATTTTGTGGTGTACACGGACCACAAAAGCGTCAAGTATATATTTACACAGCGTGATTTGAATTTGAGGTAGAGATATTAGGTGGAGTACCTGTATTAATTGGATTTAGAGCTTTCCTACATGCTTGTTAAGGGAAATGTAGTAGACGATCCAATGAGTAGGAGGACTCAGATACATGCAATGCAGTAGGCCTGTAGCAAGTTGCAGCTTATGGAGTTGTTCTTTGAGATGAATCTAGAGGTGCACGATAGATAGGGGAATACTTTCCTTTCATCCTTAGCTTTTAACTATACCCTTCTATCCAAAGTTAGGATGGGGAAGCTATCAGATTCAGAAGTCCTAGTTCTATGGTAATGTGTGGTAGTTGAGGACCCTCATGGTTGGAGAGTAGGTGATGATAAGATCCTATGTATCCATGGATGTGTTTGGGTTCCAGTGGATCTATGTGAGTAGTTTATGTGGCAGTTTCCTACTTTAGCATTGGCAGTTCATCCTAGGGTTACCAAGATGTACCGTAACATGAAACGTTAGCACTGGTGGTCGGGAATGAAGAAAGAGGAAGCTGGTTCTGTTATGAGGTGTTCCGCCTGTCAGTTGGTGAAGGCAGAACAACAAGAACCAGCTGGGATTTTACAATAGTTATCTATACTAGAGTGGAAATGGGATGATGTCACGATGGATTTCATGACTAGTTTACTGAGGACGCCTTGATGCAACGATGTTGTGTGGGCTGTCGTTGATAGGCATACAAAGGTTGCACATTTCTTTCTAATTAAGGGGACCTTCAATATTGATGATATTGGAATTTTGTACATATGAGATGTGGTACGACATCATGGGGTCCCATGCAGTATCATTTTAGATAGGGACACCCACATTACGTCTCATTTCTAGAAGAGTTTTCAATGGGAACCGGGTACATAGGTGCTTCTGATCACAACATACCACCCTTAGACTGATTTCTAGTCATAGCATATGATAAAGGTTCTAGAGGACATGCTTCAAGCTTGCATCCTAGATTTTGGGGGATCATACGAGAGCCACATTCCACTAGCTTAGTTCACCCACAATAACAGTATTCAGGAAATGATACATATTTAACCTTACAAGGATTTATACAATAAGCCATGATTTTGTCCCTGGTGCTAGTTAGAGGCAGGAGAGGCGGCTTTACTAAGACTGCGTCTCATGCAGGAGACTTCTGAGCATGTCTAGATGATTCAGAAGTGGATGGCTAATGCACAGTCTTATAAGAAATCATACATCGATCTTAGAAGATGCCCCTTAGAGTTCTAGGTTGGGGACCATGTTTACTTACGTGCTTCACTAAGGTAGGGACATAGGTGGATAGAGAGATAGGCTAAACATTCAACGAGATATGTCAGGCTGTTTGAGATTATGGAGAGAGATGGGTTGGTTGCCTATTGGTTGTAGTTACCTCAGAGGTACCGATCCAAGCCTGATGTCTTCCATGTATCTCATTTTTGTTTCTATCACTCAGACCCATGTCATGTTTTTCAACATGAGGAGGTTGAGTTGTTGGTTGATGTGTCCTTTGAATAGAATCTGATTCGAATAATTGAAAAAAGCATGAAGGTTCTTCGAGGCTAGTCAGTTCCTTTATTATGGGAACTATGGAAGCATGGCTATTTATAAGATGATACCTGGGAGAGGGAGTTCAATGTACGTGATCAGTGGCCAGAGTTGTTCTCGGAATAATCCTTACCAACCTTCAGAGACCAATTTGGAGATAAATTGTTATAAGGTGGGAATATTGTAAGAACATAGGTTTTCATATGAGGTATGAATCCTTTTTTCCAGTTTAAATGCCTTTTTATGACCATATGGGAATTCTTAACTTTATCACAAGTGTTTTGGAGGTGTGCGAGGCTTTTTTGGAGGCCAAAACCATGTTTTGGGATGAAAATGACATGGTGCACTGTTTGCGCGTTGTTAGTCTAAACCGTGCAAGAGGTTTCAAAAGTGTAGGTTTTGGGAAAAGCAGTTCCGCGTGGTCAGTCGAACTATATGGGGTAACCTTGGGAAGTGTCCCTCTTAGGCAAAGAGGTGTGCACGGTTTCTTCAGAGTTTGGGAAACCGTGTGACCTTGGTATGCGTTTTTTTAATTTTAAATCAAAAACAATTTTTTATTTTTAAAAACCAAATAGGGTTTTCTTCTCCCATGCATAGGAGTCCTCTTTTAGCTTTCTCATTTGGAGCCTAAAGTAGTCCTTGATCCCTACTCTTCATGTGACTTCCGTTTTGATCATCGACTGTCTTTATGGATCAGCAATGGTAAGGCCAATATAACATTTTAGTCATTCTTGATTCTTCAGAATAATGAATGTGCTATTTAGATTTGGGTTCATATTCCCTAATATTCCATTCTTCTTCTGTTCTTCATATTTTATTCAAACCGAGATGAATCAAGACACGATACTGGATGAGTTGTCTACTACTGAGGTGAGGTAGGTGGTCTTTACTTTCTTTCATCTTTTCTAGGTGTTTCTCAGGCATTTGGTTGATATGCGTTTTGTTAGACTTTCTAGAGAGGTCTAATTTTTTAGAGATAGCTTTTAGTATATTTAGTTGGACTTAGTAAGGATGACCATGGATTCTGTTTAGGTGCATTTGCACCCGTTCCTCATTTCAAGGTCATCCGAGGGGTGTGTATTTTGGGTTTAGCTTATTTATTCTTGTTTAAACCACCAAAGGGTGTGTTCTTGTGATATCCTAGTTAGAGTAAGCCCTAAGATGCATTTACAACTTGAATATCTTACTTCTAAAATGTACAACCTCCTTTAATATTGATATATTGTGATGCCATACCTATTTTTATAGCCTGGCTTAAATGAAATGTTTTTATATGGGTAGGTATACCTATATATAAATTACTAATGGCATGTTAAATGGATTATATGGGAGGGTAGGCCCATATACATGGTAAATAATAATATTTTGGCTTCTGTGGGTATACTCATGGATTGTTCTCATTTATGTGAGTGGGTATACTCACATGTTTATGAATGTATAATTTTAATTCTTGAATTCTTGTTGAATGGTTTGATAGATTCCATGAAATAATCCCTATGGATCTGGAACATAGTAGTGGAAACCTTGGGTTGAATCTTCCCCTTTGGTATTGATTCGGTGGGATGCCTCGATCCTTGCTACCCCGTAGGATCCATCTTTCTTGGGCTAACGTAGGACTTACTATTTCCATGCTCCTAGGACCCTAACCAGTGCCTAAACAAGATTCCCCCATGGATTCCCATGGGACAAGATGGGATTCCTTAGGCATTCCCCTTGGATCAGGCCCTCTGTGGTCTGGAAATTTATTACTTTGATGCCTTGTTCTACTTACACCATGTATCCTGACCATGAGGGCTTCTACCTTTACTATACGGCGGGGCCGTGATATGCTACTTTCACTATACGGCGTGATCATTGGATACATGATTTCTTTATATAGTGTGGATATGGGTTTCATATTATAGATGGATGTATAGCGTGATTTTGTGACTTTTTTACTTGGTTATGGTGGCCTTTTTTAGAGCTGAATCTCTTTTGTGGGTATCCATGAGGGCTGTTTAGATTTATTTGATATAGTGGCCTTATTCCATGAGCTTACACACTTGCTGGTTGTTTACACTTGCTAGCACTTTTGTAGAATTTCTATTAGAAATGTATAGACCAGTGTGGTGGCCTACTAGGATATATATCTCACACCCTATTTGGGCCTCCCTGGGGACCCAAATAGATTATATAATTGTAGGTAATGATACGGGAAATCACCCTTGTACAAGTTGTTAATTGTGGCTTTAGAGTAAGGGATCATAGGACCAAGCTGAGGATTGCGATGATGGGAATTTTTTTTGGTGTTTTATTCTTTTGGGATACTTTTATTATATTTCTATGTACTATTCTAGATTATTTATAGATACTTGTACCATTTACATTATTTTTTAAATGATACAGTTTTGGTTATTGATAGTTCTACCTATTTTTTTGTCTTACTTTAAGTTGTCTACTATTTATTTCTCTTCGTTTATTGTATATATTTGACATCCATTGTGATACTCTAGTAATGGTTTCATAGTCTTCCCACTGACTCACATATTCCCTCGCTTCTATTTGGTAGCCTCTGATGTTAGGGGAGATGTGTTTGAGACAATGCGACCAACCGGGTTCGGGGCACTATTTTAGGTGGAATCCGAGTCTAGGACGTTATAATATTTTTTATTAAAAAGATTTTAAAAGTAAAATTAGTTCAATTATACTATTAACAATCCAATTAAGGTCATTATAATTAATTTTATGTCTGATTTTTGGTATAAAAATATTTTATATTTAAAAAAACATTATTTTTGGAAAAATTATTTTTTCACATTTTAGAGATTTAATTTCAAATTTAATTAATCAATTTTTAAGAATTAAATTTAATAAAATGAATTTCATATTTATAATCATCATATAAAAATTTGGTAAACATACCAATTTCATGTTTTATCATAATTAATATTAAAAAGATAAAAAATTTGTTACTTTAGTAAGGGTAAAACATTTAAAACATTGTAAAAACATTGGGCTAAGACTTTAAAATTTATCAGAAACCTTAATTTATCATGTTTGATGGGTTTATTTTTTTTTCATAATAATATATTTTTAGGAAATATATTAACTTTATGTCATTTATCTTCGATTATGACCTTTATATTATTTTAGGAAAAGAATAAATATAAAGTGTTACTCTCATGAATTTAATATCTATTTTTTTACATAAGGGTAATATAGATTATAAGTTAGGATATGAATTTTTATAAGAAATATAAATTTTTTATAACATAGTAATTTAGTTTTAATTTTTGAGTTATTTAATATTTTTCTTAAATGATTATACAATGACAATGGAATAGTAATGTCCCGGATTTTTCTATGTATTATTTTAATATTATATGGGAATTATTTCAAGATCAGGCTCTAAGACGGCGTGTAGTTCCGAGGCCCAGTAAGCCCGGAACTAATGTTTGAAGTTAATTTAATAATTAAATTATGCGCGCATGCAGTTTTCCTGAAAAAGTGGAATAACTATCGAACGGGTGATCAGATCAGAAATCTGAGGGCACCGTTGCGTTCAGAACAACGATTTTACCTAAGGCGAGGCCTAACATCGGCCGGCGTAGGTCGGTGGTGAAATCTAGTTTTTGGATGCAATAATAATAAAATATTTAATTAAAATATTTTATTTAAACCTTGTTACGTCAAATATCTCTTATCTTTTAAATAGATATTACACAGGGGATCAAGGATACAATCCCCATAACCCTGATTTTCCCCTAGAGGCTCTGGGAAAGCTCTAGAGGAAACCCCCAACACGACAACGACTTTATTGATGGATTTCATCGGCGACGATGATGCGGTGACCAGATCTTCACCAACGAACGCTGGGATCTAGGTAGGATGTCGTTGTGATTTTATTCTTCCCCGTTTTTTATTTCTACGATGAACGTGGACTAATCCACGAACAGATTTTCCCACGGATCAATCGTTCTTGCAGGATGGGATTTTGCAGGGATTTTGGGGGTTTGATTCTTGTTATTGTTTGGTTTCGTTCAAACTTCTAATGGTGATGGACCAAGATCAACATGAACATCGATCGAGGTTCTTCCTTCTCGATTTGTGTGTGTCTCTTCCCCAAATTTATCGCGTCTTTGTGAGTGTTCTTCATGTTCTTCGCGGGACGAGGAACAACAGATCGTTGCACACCTGTTGTGTGATGCAACGGTCCCAAATTTAGGATCTGGCATCGTTACGACCCTACAGAGGTTCGGATGCGGTGGCGACGAACGGATCGAAGCGGATTGGAAGGAATCGTTCTTCAAACGATTTCCGCACGGGTGAGAGGAATCAGATTTTGGAGCCGATTTAAGGCCCAGAACCCATATTTTCTGCATCATGATGACTAGGCAATCTAGCATCTTGAGTTTCGCGGCAAACAGATGGCTGAATCGAATTCCGGAGGATCAGCCGAGGTGCGCGGAGGAAGACGACGTTTCTGGAGAAATCCCTACTACACACCGTGTAATATGGGCTACACGGCATGTGTTCGTCGGCGAATGACCTGGCGTGTACTCCGAGAGTACTTGGACTTGGGAAGGGTACATGGCCAAGGACACACCATGTAAACCCCTCCCCGGCCAGACCCAACCAGATACATGGGATACCCCATGTACTGGTACACGGGTAGAGACCATGTACGGGCACATGGCCAGCGTACACGGAGCGAGCCTAGGTGCTCGAACACAGTGTGTGATTTCTTCTACACGCCGTGTAGTTGTTTTTCTATCCGACAAGACGAAGGACACGGGCCATTTACACGGGCAGTACCCGGTGTCAAGGAAAACGACGTGTACATTCCTACATGCCGTGTAGTTTGGTTTTGCACAGTTTTAACGAAGGACACGGGCCGTTTACACGGGCAGTACCCGGGGTAAAGGAACACGGCGTGTAACCATACTACACGCCGTGTAACCTTTTCTTCATGACATGAGCCACTTGTCTTCTGTGACTTGGACTAGCCTTCTTAGGGTTCATACCCTTGGTCTTTTCCCTGAAGGTTCTGGTATAATTTCCTTTACACAGGATTATGATCCCTTCAGCAGAACTCCTTGAATAGAGTTGTTGGAATCCCCTCTGTGAGACTTAGATCCAGATCCTCTATTCATTCCTAGAACCCTAGGTAGAGTTCTTGGTATCGACGTGACCAACTTTACCCGGGCCCCGATCCTCTGCTTAGCGGATTAGCTCAGACTGAGTTGTCGAAATCACCCCATGGCTTGGTTGTGATCCTCACCTAAGCATCATGTTCCCAATGTACTTGTGGAGTGTGTTCTCCCGGAACGAGTAATTCGTATCTCTCTCTCTTCAGACCTAGGAGTGTGTTCTCCTGAAGGTATGCTAAGTGGAATCTTCGAGCTGGATCTTAGTGGTGGTTTCGTGATGGTCATCTGTGTTTGAGTATATCTGTATATTATTGTTATATGTTCCGTAGAAATATATTGTGTAGAGATAACTGTACCTTTCATTGTGGTATTTTTCCTTTTTCTATTTCCTTGTGGTTTTCGGGGTGTCCTACTGGGTATTGTTTTACTCACCCCCGCATGGGATTTTCCCGCACATGTCGTGTATTGTGCAGACGAGCGAGCCTTTGACAAGATTCTAGGTGGACCAGGACAGGACGGTGCTCAGTGAGATCAGACAAGCCGAGGTGTGTTCTTTTGGTGACATGTTTCAGTCCTAGTACCTTTCTCTATAGGTTGGACTTGTTGAAGACTTTCTTTTGGTCGGCTTGTACTTTTGGCCTAGGGTTTTACTTTATTGTAATTTACTTCCCTGTCTTACATTGTGGTTGGGTTTTAGTGTATGAATGCATCTTTTCCAACTTTAGTAGTTTTTAATTTTCAGCTTTTTGGGCTTAGAGATGTGTGTTCATGTGTACAGGTTTATAGGAAATGCCTCCCATGTTAGTAGCATGCCTACTCGGTTCTAGTCACCAGCCCCTGACCTATTGGAGGTGGGCTTGGGGAGTTGCGGCTCGTGCCCCACCGGGATGAGTCATGACAGAGTGGTATCAAAGGTGGTTGGTTCTTCCTTAGGATCGGGAGTCTCTAAGTTGGTTTGGGGCAACATTGTTAAGTGTTTCAAGTTAGGATCTCAGGCCAGGGACCCCAGTGTTGGTGCGGCGGCCGACGTATCCATACAACAGGGCTCTAATAACTTGCTTTTCGACTCGAAACATGAAAGCACTAGTTGCATGGGGGAAAATAATGGTACATGCATCATATAGGAATGGGTTGTGGTTTCCATGTCCTTCTTAAGTCTTCTCTCCAGAAATACTCGCTGATTGTGATACATCTTGTTTCTTAAACAGGATGATTTCACGACGTGCACCCGCTAGGATCGAGCAGCCCGATCATGAGGATGACCCCCTCAGTGATGAAGCTTTGATACAGGGACCAGATCCCCCAGTTCTACCACCAGGTGACATGCCAGTTATTCCACCACCTGTGGGGTAGTGTTTAGCGCCCGCTGTACCAGTGGAAGAGGAGAAAAGGCTAAGGACACTCCATGAGTTTTAGAGATAGAGACCCCTCAGGTTTCGAGTTGCACCTGACCCTCAATTAGTAGAGGACTGGCTTGAGGTAGTGTCGAGAGTCTTCCATTTGGTCAGGACACCAGCAGACCAGATGGTGATCCTGTCAGCGAGCCTTCTGCAGGGATCGGTAGGGAGATGGTGGAGTTTGGTCATCCAGACTCACGACGAGGCGACTCTTGCATGGTCAGTGTTTGATCATCTCTTCAGAGATTAGTTTTATCCGATTACCCTGATATTAGTACGTATACAGCAGATTCTTCAGCTCTAGCAGGGAACCATGACGATGTCTGACTATTCATCGAGGTTTACCGACCTCTCGTGGTACTCGATGAATATGGTCAGAGATCAGTACATCAGATCTTGGACTTTTGAGTGGGGTTGTGCAGAGATATCTGAGCTAGCATCATCCCTATGATCATTCCTACTTATTCTGGGGTGCTTGATCGGGCTTTGGTGGTTGAGAGCATCCTGGCAGAGTAGAGAAAGCCGACAGTTGTCAGTAGTGGGCGAGCTGGAGCAGAGACCTCAGCGGCAGGGAGCTGACATCAGGGACCCGGGCATAGGAGACGTTTCTAGAGGAGATCCCAAGACAGGGGATCAGCCATATAAGGTTCATAGGGCGCATCCAGCCAGCCTCGAGAGAGGCGATGTTACTCATGTGACGGCAGGGGACATCTCGCTCGAGATTGTCCGACCCGCCGTAATACTAACACATGAGCAGTGGATAGACCACCAAGGTAGAGGAAACATGTGGAGCAGGCAGATCCGAGAGGTGGGAGATGTGTAAGAGGAGTTGGGAGAGTAGCTTAAGGTGGTTGGTGTTTTGACCCTTTACCACCACCACCCCCAGGAGGTCCACCCCAGGCTCAGGGAGCCGGTGGACAGAGGTAGGGATAGCTGCAGGCGGCAGAGGATTATGACCCAGGTACTCTCGGAATGATTAGAGGTACTATCTGTGTCTTTTCTACTTTGGCTTCCATATTTATAGACACAGGTGCTAGTCATTCCTTTCTAGCTACTTATCTTGATCGAGACCTTGAGATACTAGTTGAGCCATTGACTCGACCCTTATGCTTAGAAACACCGATTGGAGAAGATTTAGAGATCACACACCTTTGCAGGAAGTGTGACCTGACCCTTGGAGGCGAGAGTTTCGGCTGGAACCTCTTGGTGGTAGCGTCAAGGCCTTACGATGTCATTCATGGTATGTATTGGCTATCCACAGTTCATTCCCAGATTGATAGTTTTAGGCGAAGTGTGCGGTGTGTCTGCAGTGATGGGACGAGGTTCTCTTTTTTTGGTGAAAGAGAGACCTAGGCAGCACATGATGGGCTCATGCATAGGAGGTCACAACCAATTTCACATCAGTTGGCTAGCCTAGCCCTTGGCGTGGTAGATGTTACGAGTTTCCAGTTTCCAGCAGTGGTGGCTGAGTATGAGGACATCTTTCCAGAGGATGTCCCTGGGCTACCTCCACATCAGGATATAGATTTATGCATTGAGTTGCAACTCGGGACGACCATGATATCAACATCGGCTTATCGGATGCCTCCTTAAGAGATTCGTGTCTGAGGATGCAGCAGGACGACTTGCAGAAGAAGGGCTTTGTGAGACCCAGCGTTTCACCCTAGGCAGCCCCAGTGCTGTTTGCCAAGAAGGCAGACGGGAGCTTGAGGATGTGTGTGGATTACCGGTGCTTAAATCAGGTGACTGTGAAGAACCGATATCCACTACCAAGGATCGATGAACTCTTTGACCAGATGAGAGGGGACCGATGGTTCTCAAAGGTTGATCTACGATCAGGCTATCACTAGATGCGAGTACAGGAGGAGGATATACCGAAGACAGCTTTCAGATGTCGCTACGATCACTATGAGTACTTGGTGATGCCCTTCGGCAGGAAGAACGCCCTAGCAGTGTTCATGGGACTCATGAACCAGATCTCTCAGCCCTATCTAGACCGGTTTGTAGTGGTCTTCATCGATGATATCCTTGTGTACTCTACATCCTAAGAGGAGCACGCGAGACACCTAAGGATGGTTCTGGACACACTCCGAGAGCACCAGTTGTATGGGAAACTATCTAAGTGTCAGTTCTGGTTATAGGAGGTCCACTTTTGGG
This sequence comes from Viscum album, assembly GCA_963277665.1. NCBI lineage: Eukaryota > Viridiplantae > Streptophyta > Magnoliopsida > Santalales > Viscaceae > Viscum > Viscum album. The sequence continues at coordinate 807,532,753 of OY728122.1, read as the reverse complement.
GCATATTATCTCAGCGGATGGTGTAGAAGTGGAACCAGCAAAAGTGGAGGAAGTGCTAGCATGGGAGCCACCCCGGAGCATGAAGGAGGTGCAGCGTTTCCTTGTGTTGGCAGGCTACTATCAGAGATTCATCCATGATTTCTCCAAGATTGCAGCACCCATGATAGCTTTAACCTGAAAGGGACAACCTTTCGTGTGGACTGAGAGATGCCATTAGTCTTTCCAAAAGATGAGACATAGTCTGATGAGCGCCCCGATCTTGAGATTACTGGACGAGGGTGTCGAGTACCTAGTGTTCTGCGACGCATCAGGAACCGGTCTTGGTTGTGTTCTGATGTAGTGGCAAGAAGTCATTGCCTATGGCTCGCATCAGTTGAGACCACATGAGCAGAACTACATGACCCATGATCTTGAATTGGTAGCAGTAGTCTTTTCATTGAAGATGTGGCGACACTACTTGATGGGAAAGAGGTTTACCGTCTACTCTGATCACTAGAGTCTCAGATATATCTTTTCTCAGAAGGATCTGAATTTGAGACAGAGGCGATGGCTGGAGTTCCTTGAGGATTACGACTTTGAGATTTTTTATACTCTTAGGAAGGGGAACAAGGTGGCAGATTCTCTCAGTAGGATATCTAATTCGCAGTTGCTGGATGAGGCGACAAGGTAGTTGGCGTCTTTATAGTTGTTCTTCGTAGATGGAGATGAGGGAGACTACCTTCAGTCGATGGTTGTTACCCATCCACTCTTAAAATGAGTCAGGGAAGCACAACACGAGGATGATAGCTATGAGACTCTATGTGCTCAGATATCCACAGGTGATGCTGCTGATGGATATTTAGAATGTGGAGAGCACATTGTCCTTTTTAGAGGGCGCACGGTAGTACCAGTGATGTTACGGGAGGAGGTTCTGAGGGAGTTTAATACATCCCCTTTGGTAGTACATCCAGGTGTGGAAAAGATGTATCAGGAACTCCGATGTCAGTTCTGGTGGCCAGGAATGAAGAAGAGTGTGGCAGAGTTTGTTTCTCGGTGCCTTACTTGTCAACAAGTAAAGGCTGGGCACTAGGTTCCAGCAAGTTTGGCTCAGCCCCTTGATGTGCCAGAGTGGAAGTGGGACGGAATATCCATAGACTTCGTGACGGGTTTTCCACATACGTCTAGGGGACACGACGCCATCTAGGTGATCGTTGATCGACTCACCAAGTCGGCCCACTTCCTAGATATACGTGAGTAGTGTTCAGTAGAGAGCTTGGGATGCCTCTATGTGCAGGAGATAGTTTGACTTCATGGAGTACCATCCATGATCATCTCAGATCGTGATGCTCGTTTCACATCCCGGTTGTGGAAGGGATTGCAGGAAGCTTTTGGGACCCATTTACACTTGAGCACAACGTTTCATCCCCAGACTGATGGTCAGATAGAGAAGACCATCCAGGTCCTGGAGGATATGCTACGAGCTTGCATACTTGACTTCAGTCATAGCTGGGAGGATCACCTACCACTGGTGGAATTTTATTATAACAATAGTTTTCATTCCACTATTGGTATGGAACCATTAAAGTCTCTATATGGGCGACCTTGCAGGTCGCCACATTGCTGGACTGACCCGGGAGAGTCAGCACTCATTGGCCCAGAGATGGTGAGAGCTACTACAGAGAAGGTGAAGGTCATCCCGGAGCAGATGAAGACTTCACAGTGTGGGAAAAAGTCTTATGCCGACCGGAGACAGAGGCCCTTGGAGTTCGATGAAGGAGACAATGTGTTCTTTTAGGTCTCACCTTGATGGGGATTGTGGAGATTTGGCCGAGGCGGCAAGCTATCTCTGAGGTTCATTGGCCCTTTTCAGATTCTAAGTAGAGTTGGAGAGGTGGCATATTGTTTGGCTCTACCTCCTCAGATGGACCCGGTACACAACGTCTTCCATTTGTCGCAGCTACGGAGGTACGTGCATGATCCATCACACATCATCGAATGGGGTGAGCTGGACATCGACGATGGAGCGACCATTGCTGAGTACCCAGTGGAAATCGAGGATCGGCATGAAAAGATCCTTCATGGACAAGCTATTCCATTGGTGTGTGTTCGGTGACATCACAAGAATCTCCAGGAGACCACGTGGGAGCGGGAGGCTCAGATTTGCGTGTAGTACCCATATATTTTGGAGTAGCCCTTGTTTTGTCTTTTCAGGGACGTAAAAGCCCTAAGGTGGTTGTGATGTAATATCCCAGATTTTTCCTTGTATTATTTTAATATTATATGGGAATCATTTCGAGATCAGGCTCTGAGACGGCGTGCAGTTCTGAGGCCCAGTGAGCCCAAAACAAATTTTTGAATTTAATTTAATAATTAAAATACGCGCGCATGCGGTTTTCCTGAAAAAGTGGAATAACACCTGAAGGGGTTCTCTGATTAGAAATCTGAGAGCATCGTTGAGTTTAGAAAAACGATTTTACTTAAGGCGACGCCTAACATCGGCCGGTGCAGGTCGGTGGTGAAATATGGTTTTTGGACGCAACAGTAATAAAATATTTAATTAAAATATTTTATTTAAACCTTGTTACATAAAATATCTATTTTATTTTAAATATATATTATGCAGGGGATCAGGGTTACAATCCCCATAACCCTGATTTTCCCTTGGAGACTCTGGGAAAGCTCTGGAGGAAACCCCCAACGCAGCGACGAATTTCTTGATGGATTTCATCGGCGACGATGACGTGGTGACCGGATCTTCACCATCTAACGCCGGGATCCAGGTAGGATGTCTTTGTGATTTTATTCTTCCCCATTTTTGATTTCTACGATGAATGAGGACTAATCCACAAATAGATTAGCCCGCGGATCGATCGTTCTTGCAGGATGGACTTTTGCGGGGATTTTGGGGGATTGATTCTTGTTATTGTTTGGTTTTGTTCAACCTTCTAATGGCGACAGACCAAGATCGACACGAACATCGATCGAGTTTCGTCCCTCTCGATTTTTGTGTGTATCTTCCCCAAATTTATCATTTCTTTGTGAGTGTTCTTTTCATTCTTCGCGGGATGAGGAACAATGGATCGTTGCACACCCGTTGTGCGATTCAACCATCCCAAATTGACGATCAGGAATCGGTACGACCATACGGAGGTGCGGCTGCGGTGGTGACGGATGGATCGAAGCAGATTGGAAGGAATCGTTCTTCGAACAATTTATGCACGGGTGACGGGAATAGAATTTTTGAGCCGATTGAAGGCCCGAAACCCATAGTTTCAGTATCATTATGATGAGGCGATCCAGCATCTTGAGTTTTGTGGAAAACAGACGGCTAAATTGAAGTCTAGAGGATCAGCCGAGGCGCGCGGAGGAATATAAAGTTTCTGGAAAAATCCTGACTACACGTCGTGTAAACCCCTCCCCGGCCAGACCCAGCCAGATACAGGGGATACCCCGTGTACTGGTACACGGGCAGGCAACACAGACATGTGCATAGACCATGTACGGGCACATGACCAGTGTACATGGAGCGAGCCCAGGTGCTCGAACACGGCATGTGATTTCTTCTACACGCCATGTAGTTGTTTTTCTATCCAACAAGCCGAAGGACACATGCCATTTACACGGGCAGTACCCAGTGTCAAGTAACACATCGTGTACTTTCCTACACGCCATGTAGTTTGGTTTTTCATGACTTTAATGAAGGACATGGTCCATTTACACGGGCAGTACCCAGGGTTAAAGAACACAGAGTGTAACCATACTACACGCTGTGTAGCCTTTAATTCATGACTTGAGCCACTTGTCTTATGTGACTTGGACCAGCCTTCTTAGGGTTCGTACCCTTGGTCTTTTCCCTGAAGGTTCTGGTACCATTTACTTTACACAGGAGTATGATCCCGTCAGCAGAACTCCCTGAATAGAGTTGTTGGAATCCCCTCTGTGAGACCTAGAGCCGGATCCTCTATTCATTCCTGGAACCCTAGGAAGAGTTCTTGGTATCTACGTGACCAACTTTACCCGAGCGCTGATCCTCTTCTTAGCGGATTAGATCAGACTGAGTTGTCAGAATCACCCCATGGCTTGGTTGTGATCCTCACCTGAGCATCATATTCCCAAGGTAAATGTGGAGTGTGTTCTCCCGGAAGGAGTACTTCGTATCTCTCTCTTAAGACCTAGGAGTGTGTTCTCCCGATGGTATGCTTAGTGTAATCTTTGAGCTGGATCTTAGTGGTGGTTTCGCAATGGTCATCTATGTATGAGTATATATGGATATTCTTATTATATGTTCCGTAGACAAATACTGTGTAGAGATGACTGTACCTTTCCTTGTGGTATTTTTCCTTGTTTGTATTTCCTTGTGGTTTTCGAGGTGTCCTACTGGGTATTCTTATACTCACCCTTTCACGGGCTTTGCCCACACATGTCGTGTCTTGTGCAGACGAGTGAGCCTTTGACAGGATTCTAGGCGGACCAGGACCGGACGGTGCTCAGTGAGATCAGACAGGCCGAGGTGTGTTCCTTCGGCGACAGGTTGCAGTCCCAGTACCTTTCTCTACAGGTTGGACTTATTGCAGACTTTCTTTTGGTGGGCTTGTACGTTTGTCCCAGGGTTTTACTTTATTTTACTTTACTTCCCTGTCATACTTTATGGTTGGGTTTTAGTGTATGAATACATCTTTTCAATCTTTAGTAGTTTTTACTTTTCAGCTTTGTGGGCTTAGAGATGTGTGTGCATGTGTACAGGTTTATAGGCAATGCCTGCAATGTTAGTAGCATGCCTACTCGGTGCTAGTCACCAGCCCCTGTCCTATTGGAAGCGGTCTTGGGGAGTTGCGGCTCAAGCCCCACCGGGTCGGGTCATGATAGGAATTATTGTTCATATAGTAGAAAAATCATGAAAATGATTTAAAAAAAATCTAAAAATGATTTTTTGGGATATTTATAATTACCCAATAAATTTATAGTTAAAAATAACATTTTTTTGTATTGAAGGATTTTATTCTAATTCCACAACAATATTCATGACTTCAAAGACAAAGTAAGCGAACATTTAAAAAAATGGAATTAATGGTTTTTTATTAGAAAAGATATTTTATTAAATTAATTAAAATTTATAAAAATATAACCTTCATCCATATTAATGGGATATGGTTGAGTACATAAACCATGATAGATTTATTGTTCAATTTTATTTTTATGGAAACATTCATGTCCCCTAAAGTGTAGAAAACTTTTTTATTACTGTAATTTCCAAAAGGATTAAGTGGGGTTAAAACTAAGAGGTAATGAATAAAACCTCACCCAAACGTGAATAAATATTACTCGATTATAGGACATAAGCTTATAATAATAATTTATTCTAATTATAGAAATTTTGAGTCACTTGAAATGTAATATTAAATTATATAAATTTGATACATTATAACCAAGAGTGCCCCTCCCCCACTTATAAAAGGGAACCACTTTTTCTCTCATCCGCACACCTTTTGATACTTGTAGATAAATAAACCCGACTATAATATCTTCATATATTACTTATACATCACCCACATCTTTTAGTCTTTTGATAATCCCATCATTCCAATGATTAAAGTAGAACAGAAAATATGTTTCTCATCAAAGACATATAAAAATTAACGAATTAATATAATTTTATTTCTTATTCTACCTCCTATGAATCAATTTTTTCTATTATAAGATAATGAATTTGTACTTAAATTTTCCATTTTTTTAATTTTTATTTTACAGCCATTATCCTTTTTCATTCCATCCTACAAAAAGAAAAAACATTACTAATATTTATGTATGATTTACCATCTCCACATTAATTGGATGGTTTGATAGACATATTTAATAAATATATATGATATTTTTCTGATTATTTAAAATTTAATTAATTTTTATATTTTTTAATTCTATATGTTAAAATATGGAAACAATATTCATATGTACATACAACCTACCATCTCTATAAACAATACAGTTAATTATTATATCTATACCATTTATTGATGAATATATATATATATATAATTAAAATATATTATATTTATTTCACGGATAACGTGATCGATATTATTTTAGTATTGTCAATGTTCAAAAATTTTATTTGTATAACAAAAACATTCTTGAAAAATGAAACAGCTAACATCTGAAAATGACAATTTTAACAAGGAATTATTAATAAATGAGTGTTGAAATGTTATTTGTGAATAATATATGAATGTATAAGTTTTAATATGATTATGGAATGGAAATTTAAAAAATTTAAATTTATTATACATGATTTTAGAGTTATTTAAAATAAAATTGAATTTTTGTTAAGGGTTTTGTGTCACAATTTAATTATTTATTGAGATTGTTTATGATTATGTTTATGATGATGAACTATTATGACCAATCACACACGATTACCCTAAATTTTATTACCATATAGTTTATTTTTATGATCACACATTTTCTTTTTTCATTTTCCCCTATTTATGTACATAAGTGTCTAATATAATTCATTTAATAAAATCCACATTTATTTCTCTAATCAGATGAAAAATATTTTTCTATAATATCCATGTTTTATAAAAAAAAAATTCTAGAATTTTTTTAATGTTTTCATATGAATTTTTAATTAATTTATAACAATGATTTAATTTTTGAAAAATGGTTTTAAATGAATATTTTTTTCTAAATAAGTAACTTTTACATTCTAATAAAATTGTGAATGTAGTAATTCTTTTACCATACTCTGAATGAATGAAATTTCCCATGCTTATGACCAAATTATGTTTTTGATCTTTGTTTATATGTTTTTTAAGGTTTATTAAAAAAATTATTTAATATTTTGTAATTTTTTAGATATTATAGTTTTTGTTTTAATTTGAAAATTTCATTTTTTTCAAGAAATATTCCATGTGTTTTTTAATGAAATTTTTCATCTCAGATAACATCTTTTGATATAATATAAGATTTAATAAAGATATGATCCAATGATATAATTATTGATATTTCTCTAGATGGTTTATGATTATTATGACAAGATGTTTATGAATCCCATTTATTTTCAACATGTTATTATATGATGAAATATTGAAATGTTTATGAAACCATTTCATTTCCATGGGTTATGATATGGTGAAATTTTTCTGATATTATGGAACACATATGTTTGATTTTCAATATGTTATTTTTTTTATTGGAATTATATATCCCAATAATTCATTTGGTGAAGATGTATATCTCTTAATACAATGTGGACTAGAATAGGGAGTGGACCTAGTTCAATAAGGGTATCTGTCTACCATTATAGTCTTAGGAGTGAACATTGACTAAGGATAATATAGAATGGGGAGTTAATACAATCGACTACAACAGTCATGATAGCGATCCAAGACTAAAAAATTATTTTTATGCTTCTTTTTAATGAGAAAAGGTTATATTTATGCCAATATTGTACTCTCATATCACATGAGATCACTATTTCTTATGTTTCCATTCCCTAGGATAAAAAAAATATTTTAAGTATGATATATCTAAGACATGTGGTAGTTTTAGAGAAATATGTGAGTTGAAATTTAGATCTCTTATGAACAAGTTGTTTATGTATTCATGTTTCCAAATACACTAATCTTATATTATTTTAGTATGGATAATAATTTTATGTATTGAATATTTATCTAATAAGATGTAATATTTATTTATCAAAAGTATGATTTTCTATAGGAACTATGTATTTTAGTGGTAATTATTGATAACCTCTGTCTAAGGTTATTTTGATGGAGGAAACATGGTTTCATAGTGTTTATCCCATGTGGAGATGATTTGGATTTTTTATTGATGGGATGCCATATATTTGATATTTTTTTCTTTATCCATATTTTTTGTTTTTTTACTGTGGAGATCATGGGCATGTCTTGTTATATATGGTGATGTAATGATGTTTATGATATCTACCTTTAGTTTTGATTGATATATCATATATATTTATCTATTCTTCTTGTTTATTTGGTGGGTGTGTACATCCAATTCATAAATGGTTCATGCAACATCTCTAAGATTGAAACCATTCCTAAAGGTTAATTGTGATTCCTTGGTTCTTATGACCAGCCGTGGTGATTAAAAATATACTTATAGCCTTGTGGGGTTCCATCTCAGGTTGTGGGCCAGGATAAATAGGGATATTTCATTATAAAATGGAATAAGTTGATTCTTTTGTTTGGGGTTAGTGGTAAAATATTATTGGATCATCAGTTCTCAAGAAATAGAAGCATTGGAGTGACATACCAACACTTTTTCAGGGCTAAACACGAGTTACAATGAGTGTTCTTGTATGTTGTTAATGTTTTGTTCCTAGTTATGTGTTGTTTTATTAACATTTAATGTATTTTATTATTGATTAGGTGTTGTGAGGTGATCCTGTGGGTTATTTTTTGTTTTGGAGTAGAATGAAGAGGACAACAAGAGGAGAACTATTAGTAGTAACTATGTGGAAACCATGAGGGCTTATATGTAAAATTCTAGAGGAACATAAATGGTTAGTTCACAATTTTTCTAACCATGAGTTCAAACCATTCATAGTGGGAAAATGTTTAAATTTGTAATATTTTCAAACTTTTTTCATTAATAATTTCTATTGATGAAGATGGTTATTGTTTTATTTTTATTATGATATTTTATTGCAGTTTAATTGTTGTTTATTAACATTCATGTTTGTATTGAGTGAGATTATGTATTTTGTTTTGTAGAAAATTTCTCCTAGAATAACCTCATCTAGGTGTATAGAGGGTCATTCAGAGCATGTCCCATAATAAAACCTTCTATTTGATTATGATTTGGTGGATTCTGTGGTCCGCACAATCTAGTACTTATTCCATGTGGGGTTCTAAGTTCAGGAATGAATGATAGACCACACTTAGTAGTTTACTATGATAAATAAATTGGTCTTCCATGGTGATAAGGAAATATAGGATATTTTGGAGTTCCTATAATGGGTCAATTATATGTTTTAGTTTTTAAAGAGCCCTAAGACCTTAATGGTTGGATTCATCTCTTATATTCTAAAAAAATTTGTTATAATTGGTCTGAATCTATTGTGTTAACGATGTGAAATAATGATCCCACATAGGCTACCATTAATTTGGATTTTAATCAACAGTTTATTCTAAATACATTAATAGTAAAAAAGGCTCATGAGAACACAAAGATGGACCAAGGAGACCATTATGTGATAGATTATACTGTTCAGTTTTCCAAGTTGGTTCATGTGTCTCTTGATCTTTCCATGAATGGTTAATGTAAAGATTGACATTTTGAAATGGGGTTAAACATTGATATTAGTTCAATTTCATCCTTCTATTATTCAAAACTATGATGAGGTGGTAGATAAGGTAGATATGAGAGAGGTAGACATGGATGGAAAGATAGGTCTCTGTGATGTTATTTGATTGGTTTATAGATAGAGTACTTCATTTAACTAGATGAAAAAGTTGGATGAACCTCATTGGGGTAGTGGAAGGGTAACTAAATCTTCATGAAGCTTAGTTCTAGTGTTTTCATTATGGGGTATGTCAGTATTCTATTATTTTTTTGGGGATAATATACATAACATTCCTAATTTCATTGAGGCTCCAAGGATTTTCCTTCTATATGTGAATCCATGTCATCATTAATGGTTCTGTATGAATCCCCCACAAGGGAGTTTAGTTGGATCTTCATTCTATATGGTTTCATAAGTGTGATTAGAATTTGATAAGTGTGTAGGATATCACAATCTGACTGAAGGGGATTCTCAACAAGTAAAGATGTTCTAGGAGGATCCTGAGTTTGGATATATGTATATAATAGATATGAAACCCGAATACACTATGTTTGGGCCAGCCACTATGAGGGGTGAATTTTTTTATTCTTCCTTGGATACAGTTTTATTTTATAAGGGGTTTTCTTAATTCATTCATATCATTAATGTTCCTTTATTCTTTATGAATTCGATCTTATATGACATCCTTTATGGTGTATTTTCTTACCCTATTGGGTAACAGAAAGGAGAAATGTTTTTAGTTCCTAGAGTTTTGTGTCTTGATCAATGATGTGGATGTCATACGTGACTTCCTCATATTGGACCTATATGCTTTAGATCTTAACATTGGTGTGAATTTTTTGATTATCTTCAAATTCCAAATTGATTTATGTCACTGTAGGGTATGAATTATATATTTTGATAGAATAAATCATGTATTCTAGGGTAGGTGGTATCTTTGATTAGGGACAGAAAGGCCCATTAATTCATGGGTCGTATTGATTGTTTCACACGGAATTCAGGGATGACCTCCTGGACGGGAGATTCAAACGTTCCGATCGGTTTCAAGTGGGTTTGTTCGTAGAACTGGAAACATCCAATGATTCCACATCCGTTTGGAACTACTTTCCAAAGGTAGGTGCTCATTAGCTTGTGGACTGATGAGGTTTAGGAATTTGCATTGGTCGAGAGGATGGGAGGTTGGACTCATCACACCTTTTTGAGGGGAATTATTGTCTACTCCGGGACTCTCTTTATATATTTAAGTTATGTTCGTGAAGCCTTATTACATTACCAAGTATAAAATGATCTTTCCTTTAGTTTTAACAATCAATGATTAAATATGTAAGAAATTTATAGAATCTTTTATATGTATTCGAGGTTCTTCATCAACAGAGAATCATCTGTATCTATTTAGAGATTCTTGGTCAATGGTATCCTTCAAAACATTTATATAAAAGTCTCTTGGTCATTATGATGACCAGGATGGTTTTAAATCCACTCAGTGGGGCACTTGAAGTTTATCGTCATTCAGAAGGACATAGATTATTTCAGAGTTGGGATCGAACCCATAAATGGGCTACCTATGTATCCTTTGTTTTGGAAAAGAAATCAGAACCCACGTAGTTCAAGTAAGGGTATGATGTTTATGATTGATGGCTCAAAGCAAGATGTCACAATTACTTTTACACTCTAAGCTCACATGAGTCATGCTCGGTTTGAGAAACAAGAGGTATTGGTAAAAATTAGACAATTGTGACATGAAAGATGAAATCATAAGAAATGGTTTGGGGCTTATGTATGTATGACTGCCCAGAGGATTTACTTTTAGGGAGAAAATCTAGGAATAGGGTCCATAGAGGTATATGTGCTTTATGGAGATTTGAATAATCTAACTTAGGACTTATTCCTGAAAAGGAAACCCAAATTAGGAGAGGATTGATAACTGGGTTTTACTCCTGAGAAGGAATCCCAGATCAAATGAAAATTAGGACTGGTTAAAGAGAAATTAAGGGACTTGGGGCTTACTCCTAAGAAGGATGCCCATATTAAAGGATTATGATTGGGTATTACTCCTGAGGAGGATACCCAAGTTAAGGAATTAAGGTTTGGGGCTTACTCCTGAGGAGGATGCCCAGATTTGGGAACTTTAAGAATTTGGGACTTACTCCTGAGGAAGATGCCCAGATTAAAGGACTTATAACTGGGGATTATTCCTGAAAAGGAGACCCAGGTTAGGGATTAAGGTTTGGGGCTTACTCCTGAGGAGGATGCCCATATTTGAGATTGGGGCTTACTCCTAAGAAGGATGCCCAAAATTATGACTGGGACTTATTCCTGAAAAGGAAGCCAGGTTAGGGGACTTGGTTTGGGGATTACTCCTGAAGAGGATGCCCAAATTAGAGGACTTATGACTGTGGATTATTCCTGAAAAGGAGACCCAGGTTAAGGATTCTCTCATCTTAAAGGATGAGGTTTAATGAATGAACTCTCCATATTTAGTGACATAAGGATATTTAAATCACTAGGTTTTGAGAGATATTCCACCGAATTCCTTTCAAATAAGGAAGTCAAATCAAGAAATCATGCCATAAATGGCTTTGAAGAGTGTCTTGAAGACTGAATCTTGAAAAGGAAAGGTGTAATGTCTTAAGAGGGGTGAGATGGGCAAGAAATGCACCCAAAAAGGAAGGGGCGCGCAAGTCTTGGAAGGCGCGCAGGTACTGCGGCGGCGCGCAAGTATTGGTCGCGCAGGTATGCTTGCGTGACATGTGGGGTACTTGCGCGATTTTCAACCAGCATTAAAATACTTGAGCGACACTTTCTTAAATCCTTTAGAATCCTCTTGAGGTTCTCCCAGAAAAGGGACGTGCAATTTCTATCGATGGAATAAGGCGGCGTGCAAGTGTGACCACTTCCCTTAAGGGCTGGCCACTCAGGCGCGCAAGTGTTGATGAGTTTCAACACTTAGGCCTCCCTCCCTCTCCTTAGATCTTCCGTTCTAGGTAAGAAATTACCTTAGAAGTGTTCCGGAAGCTTTGAGAAGAGACTTGGGCGTCGGGAGATTCAATCTGAGTTTCTGGAAAAAAATACTCTCGAATGGGTGGCCCACAGGGTCTATTTATAGGCAGGAGAAGACCCTGGGTGGTTACCGGGCAGTTATCACTCCGGCCGCGCAAGTCACTTGCGCGACCAAGGGTGTCGTGCTAGTGTACTTGCGCGACAGTAATATAACTTGCGCGGTGAAGTTTCTTTTGATCCTTTGTTCATGCCTTTGTCGATATTTGATATTTTCTTCAAAGGTTGAATCACTTTGAGCTCAGATATTCCCCTTTTCCGATTTTTAGATTCTGTGACGAAAGGAGCGTCAACAAAAGTCCCCCCTCAGAGTTGGATCTGGAGAGAAATGAGGATTTGACTCTGAGGATATCGAATCCATCCAAAGGAAAAGGGGGCGCACAAGTCTTCAGGGGAACAGAGGGAGGCACGCAAGTTCTCTCCGCGCAGGCCTTGAGCACACTGGGTACGGCGCGCAGATAGGCTTCCTTGCCTATAAATACCCAGCCTCACCTCCGTACAATGTATCTGGGTTCCTGGACATCAGACTTCTCGAGCTCTCGTCGCGAAGGTTATCTTAGCCGCGCAAGGTGCTCTGTTTTTCCAATGTTTTCCTTGATGTCGCACTATTGTAAAGGTATTTGTACTTGCGCGGTTTACACTTGCACGTCAAAAACTAGCGCGACACACGAATACTTGCGCGCCTTAATGCCTTAGCCATTTTTTTGAAATCTTTCACAAATTTTATGAAAAATAACCCTATTTAAGAGTTATTTTACTCATCTTTTGTGCGGATTCAGTGGTTCCCAAGGGAATTGGAATGTCTAATGAACTGGCTAGCAAGCGGATTATGCTGTGCATTAAGAGCAACAACAATGGCATGAACTTTCAAATTCTTCCTCCATGTCATTTCCTTGCAGATATGAAAATGGAAAACCCATGGGCTGAAATGTTTTCCACTACCAGTTGGTGGAGAGAAGACAAACATGGTATTAGAGCAATATCTGAAAAGAGTACTCTCTCCAAATGGATCTTTACTTCCAATGCTCCATTCTCAAATCCATGTATCCATCTTCCAAGTCTCTTGGACAGAAACAGAGTCACTGTTTGATCAGCAGAAAATTTTCTCAAACCGCACTCAAGAACATCCTTTTACAATTGTTCCAAGAAGAACTAGTATCACTGCATCTCTTATTTTATCCAGTTGAATGAATGAATTCCAGGTGGTTGCTGATGAAGCTCGGGATGCCGTAAATCAAATTAAGTGTTATGTTGAAAGCCTCTTGTAATTTTTGAAAAAATAGAAGAGACTCCAGTCTGTGGATGTCCTTCTAACTCTTGTGCATCAATGAAAAACACTTTCATCTTCAATCATTTTTACCTGCATTCTTTCACTACCTGCTTCAAATTTACTTAAGCCAATGGGATTAGTAATCATAGTTTGATTTTTACTAGGATTATAATAAATAACCCTAAAAAACCTTGAATCTTTTAATTTCTCAATATTACCTAAATCATACAGAATGTATGTTTAGTGAGCTGGAACTTGACTTTTATTCAGAGTTCCTTTGTCTTTTGTGGGCAGTTTAAAGTCATGCACGCCGGACATAAAGGGGCTAATGTTTAAGCTCGAAATAGCTTTGACCAAAATGGATTAAAATTGATTCAATTCCTTGAAAGTTCATCTGAAAACATACTACAATACTCAATTATGAGGGAAAAAATGTAAACTATGGCTTAAGAATATTTGAATATGAGGAATGATATGAAAAAGAGCTAAAAGGCATTAGAAGAAGTAGTTTCCAAGAATGATGTTACTATTTTTTAACAAAAACCCGTTAGGGGGTTGAAATATGCAGGGCCACCTAAGGGCATTGGCTGCATGGTCAAATAAATAGCATCTTTTGGCTGACAAGTCTGTTATGTGGAATGTTTATGCAAGGCCACCTATGGGCACGTGCTGCATAGTCAGGCAAAAGAATTCTCAGAAGTTTACTTTCCTAGTGCTAAAAGCCAGTGAAAGTTTATGGAGATTCAAATTTTCTAAAGTATAGAGTTTGCTGTATGGAAAGAGGTACTTGAATATGGAGAAGATATTTCCAGACAAGATTATCGAAGAACTGGATGAATATCACTCCTACGAAGGTCTGACCCAAACGTAGGGAAAAAGAATAAACCATAGACTTGAATACTTTCAGATCATGAAAAAGGATATGGGAAAAATATGTTAAGGATGGCTATTTTTTTGTAGATCCCTACATACCGTCATTTAAGACAAATAAGGAAAAAAGAGGCATTCTTCCCAAGAATGAAGTTACCATTATTTAACAAACCCATTAGGGGGTTGAAATATGTAGGGCCACCTAAGGGCATTGGTTGCATGGTCAAATAAATAGCATCTTTTGGCTGACAAGTCTGTTATGTGGACTATTTATGCAAGGCCACCTATGGTCACGTGCTGCATAGTCAGGCAAAAGAATTCTCAGAATTTTGACATTTTTGTGACTAAAAGTCACGAAAAGGGTTATGAAGATCTGAAAATATTTAAGGTTAGGATTATAACACATAAATATGGGTATTGTCCAATGTATATAGAGGTACATAGGTCAATGAAAACCATAATCATGTTGTGGATGGGTCCTGAATTTAAATTTTGGACTTCACTACGTATCTCATAAGAATGAGAATCAAGCCATACATAGTTATTGAAATGTAGTTTAACATCGTGCGGGATGAAAGTATGAGAGATCTTAGTATAGGGTCATAGAATTCGGACCATAATAATGAATACACAGTGTATGTTTTCATGCGGACTTTTTAGCCAAGGGATTGAAAGTGAAATTTGGGGTTAGGCCCAAAAGACATGGGACTGGATTCTAGGGACACTCGAATGTTCCTATGTATCCCATAAGGATGGGAATCAAGTCCACGTAGTTATAGAACTACCCTTTGAACAAATTTGGTTCGTACATGTGAAGGGTGAAAGGGGACTTTAGTGCAATGATGGTTTAACCTAAGATAAAACGTTTAGGCATTACCATGTATGCGTGTAGTCTTTTGAAATGAAACATGATTGAAAAAATCAATGTCAATAATAGTTCTCTCTCAAATGAGGAAATCAAAGAGTATTGTAGTTTATTGTCGTACCAGAAAAAAGTGTTGCATAGTTTAACATCATATAACAAGGACGAAAGTGAATCAATGTAAAGATATTGGTTCTAGGGGCGGTTTCATGAATCAACATCATATGAGATGGTGATGAACCGATGTGAAGAGATTGTTTTTGGGCTTGAACCCTGTGAGGTTGCCTACATACCCATCCTGGAGGGTAAGGATCAAATTCCGTGTAGTTCAATTAAAGAATGAATTGATGATCAAGTTTTTCTTGGGGACAATGATCTAATAAAAATGTTGTTGGGACTTACACATGGTTAGCGGCCCAAAGAGAGTGTTATGGTTGATGTTTTCTCTAAGCTCACGTGATTCATACTCGGTGTGAGAAACAAGAGGTAACAATAACCTTAACAATACATAGTTTAATGTCATGTAAAACATAAAAAAGGGACTATGCCGTTTAAAGTCTTGCAGTTAGGACTATTGGTGCTGCACAGTTTAGTGTCATGTAGCAGGGACAAAATAACAGTTTAATGTCATGTAGGACATATCAAGGACTTTCTGTACAGTTTAGCGTCATGTAGTTAGGACGATGGGGACAATACAGTTTAACATCATATTGGACGAAAGGGGGACTGTGCAGTTTAATGTCATGCTGTAAGGACAAAATAACACACCATTTATGTCATGTTGGACGCATTGGGGATTTTTTTCCACAGTTTAATGTCATGTTGGACGAATTGGGGATTTTTTCCACAGTTTAATGTCATGTTGGACGAAAGTGCGAATAGTTTAAGGTCATATGCATGGACCGTGGATGGTGTAGTTTAATGTCATGCTGGACCTTTGATGATTATATAGTTTAACGTCTTTCCGGGCATAAGGGACTTTTATACATTTTAGCGTCATGTAGTTAGGACGTCACAGTTTAACGTCTTGCTGGACATAAGGGACTTGCAAATAGTTTAAGGTCATATGCATATACCATGGATGATGCAGTTTAAAGTCATACTGGACTTTTAAGTGCTTATGTAGTTTAACGTCATTCCGGACGTAAGAGACTTTCCTACAGTTTAACGTCAAGTTGGACGAAGTTGCAGTTTATGGTCATACTGGACCATTGCACTTATGTAGTTTAACGTCTTTCCGGACGTAAGGGAATTTCCTACAGTTTAATTTCATATTGGACGAAGTTGTAGTTTAAGGTCATACTGGACCATTGTTGAATAGTTTAACGTCATATAGCAAGGACGAACTGGTGCCGCACAGTTTAGTATCATGTTGCGGGGACATTCTGGTGCTTTTATACAGTTTAACGTCATGTTGGATGAAGTTGCAGTTTAAGGTCATACTGGACCATTGCTGTATGAACCAATTGTAAGAGTCTTGGTTCTGGGGACCATATTTTGTGTTTATACAAAATATTTCTTCAGAAATCTGGCATTGGTTAGAGTTGTGATGAGTTCTCCATCCATTGAGATTAATGAATAAGCTCCATTGGAGTAGACCCTATGTATTGAATAAGGTCCTTCCCATTTTGGTTCAAGCTTGGGAGGTTTCTTTCCTGGTATCATTGGAGTTTTGAGAACTAATACCAATTCTCCCTGAATGAATGAACGAAGATGAACTTTTTTGTTAAAAGCTCGTGCTATTCGATTCTGATAGATTTCCAAGTGGTGCAAAGTGCACAATATTTTCTCATCTAACCGTTCCCATTCATTCAATCACTTTTGGGATTGCTCATCTGTAGATAACTGATCAAAAATGGCTACTCTGAGTGAGGGCAATTGAAGTTCAATTGGCAAGACTGCTTCTGTTCTATATACCAACGAATATGGAGTTGACCGCGTTGCATTGCGGGTGGTAGTCCGATAAGCCCATAAAGCATGAAAGAGTTTATCAGGCCATGACCTCTTACCTTTATCCACCATCTTTTGTAGTATATTTGAAAGAGTCTTGTTAAAGTCTTCTATATGGCCATTGGTTGCCGCATGATACCGAGATGAATGGTTGAATTTAATGTTGTATTCTTGATACAATTTCTTCACCTCAGAAGAACAGAAGTTGGTGCCATTGTCCGTCAATATGGTATGAGGGACACCAAATCTAGTAATGATGTTAGACTTGATGAAGCTAACAATGCATTTAGAACTGACTTCTTTGAGAGGTACTAACTCTGCCCATTTGTAAAAGAAATCAGTAGTAGTAAGAATGTACTTAAACTGCTTGGCTGTAGCTGAAGGGTAAGGTCCCACCACATCCATTCCCCACGTGGCAAATGGCCATGAGTATTTAGCCGTATGAAGCAAATCTGGAGGTTGATGAATGAAGTTGGCATCTACTTGACATGAATGACACTTCTTTGTGAAATCAACACAATCTTGTATCATTGTAGGCCAAAAGTATCCAAGCCTTCGAATTTGATCAGAAAGTCTATGTCCAGACTGGTGGGCACCACACACTCCTGCATGCACTTCTTTTATGACAGCCATTGTCTCTTCACCATCAATAAATCTGAAGAGAACTCCATCAAAAACACGTTTGTAGAGAATTTTCTCTAGGTGGCTTGGGCCATCATAAAGAGTAAAATTGACCACACATCGCCGGATTTGTTCTTTCTCGGTTCTATCAGGTGGAAGTGTTCCATTTTGAAGGTATTCCCTGATAGGTGACATCCATCCTGTAGTATGACCATACGGTTCAGGAATGGGGCTAATTTCATTAATTTCCTCTGTTCTGGCTTGAACATAAGGCGAAATTGCATGACGGTGGGCAATACTGATGGTTGTCTCGTCCCGATTTGGATCTGCTAGAGCTGTGGCTATATTAGCCAGTGCATCACCTTGAGCATTTTGTGATCTTGGGACATAAGAAAATGTCGGTTCTGAAGGGAATTCCGCCATTAAATTTCTAACGTAATCATACAAAGGGATTAACTCTCCTTTTCTGATGGCATAATCCCCATTGACTTGTTTGATTACCAGGTCTGAATCACCTTTCACCTTTAAGTGATTCACTTGTGCTTGAAGCGCTAACTCCAATCCTGTGATAAGAGCTTGGTATTCGGCTTCATTATTGGTACCACCGTCCCACAATAAAAAGGAATAAGGTAACAATGCCTTATCTGGAGAAATGAGTACAATTCCTAAACCAACTTTTTTGAATTTAGGATTTTCCATTTTCTTCCCTATTGGACTTCTGGAAGAACCATCAAAATACATTTCCCATGTTTGAGGACTCTCTTGAATAGAGAAAACTTCCTCATCAGGGAGTTCAATATCTGAAGACGTGTCTTCCACTGAAGGATGTTCAGCCAGGAAATCAGCCAGAGCTTGGCCCTTAATTGCCTTTTGAGATACATACTAAATGTCGAACTGCTACAAAATAACTGCCCACCTTGCTAGACATCCTGTGAGCATTGGACGACTAAGGATGAATTTGAGCGGATTATTGCGAGATTCCAATTGGACCTCGTGATGCTGCAGGTAGTGTCTCAGTTTCTGAACTGCAAAGATTAATGTCAGGCAGCACTTCTCAATACTTGAATACCGGGTTTATGCTTCAAGAATAGTTCTACTGAGATAGTAGAGGCTATTTTCATTCCCAGTATCATTCTTTTGAGTGAGAAAGGCACCCAATGATCGCTCTAGAACTGTCACATAGAGAATAAGTGGTCTGCCTTCAACAGGTGGCATGAGTACTGGTGGACTCAAGAGGTATTTCTTGAGAACATTAAATGCTTCTTGACATTCTTCAGTCCACTGGTAAGTGACTCCTTTCTCCAATAATTTGGTAAAGGGTAAACTTTTGCCTGCCAAATTGGCGATGAAACGCCGAATATAGGCTAAGTGTCCTTGAAGTCCTCTTAATTCTTTCAAATTCTGAGGAGGTGACATACCAAGGATTTATTTGGTCTTCTCAGGATTGACTTCAATACCACGATGGTGTACAACAAAGCCGAGGAATTTTCCTGAGGTTACCCCAAAAGCACATTTTAAGGGGTCATCTTCAAATTATGTTGTTGAAGCTTGTGGAATATGACTTCCAAATCATCCAAGTGATTAGAACATTGTTTTGATTTAACCACCAAATCTTCTACATAGCATTCAACAAACTTCCCTAAGAAAGGTTTGAATATACGATGCATGGCGCGTTGATATGTTTCACCTGCATTCTTTAAACCAAAGGGCATCACCCGGTAACAAAACACACCTTGAGGGGCTCTGAAGGCTGTAGATTCCTCATATTCTGGGGCCATTCAGATCTGATTATATCCGGAATATCCATCCATGAAAGAAAGTACTTCATAGACAGCCGTCACATCAATAAAGAGTTCTATAATCGGAATTGGAAAATCATCTTTAGGACAATACCGATTAAGATCTCTGAAATCGATGCAAACCCTAATTTGTCCATTCTTCTTCTTTACAGGGAAAATATTAGCCAACCACTTGGGATACTGAACTTCTCTGACGAAGTTAGCTTTGATCAGCTTATCCACTTCAGCTTCAATTTTGGAATCATAGGTTGGGTGTGTTCTTCTCACGGCTTGCTTAAATCCTCGATGTTCTTTTGGTAAACCCAAATGATGAGTAGCAACATCAGGATCAAGCCCAGGCATTTCTGTATAATTCCAAGAAAAAATATCTTTATTTTGCTTTATAAAAGAAATATACATCTCTTGCTCTTCAAGGGTCATGGCCGCACTAATTAAAGTGGGGCGTGGATCTTTCTCTGTATCCATATTTATTTATCTAAGTTCATCCATAGTGGTAGAGATACCTTCCTCAAATGCTGGAGGAGAATATCTAATATCTTCCTCTTCCTCTTCATTACGTACTATTTCTTCCGTTTCTACTTGCAAAGTAGATGAAAAAACGAAATTCTCATGATCATAAGAGATGTCAAAATTTTCGCATTTTGAAGAAGAAGCTTTCATTTCTTACCATATTGATAATAAAGGGTCTTCTTTGGGAAATAAAGAGGAGATGATGGATTGAGAATCGACATCATTATTCACCTCTGATGTTGCTATATCTTCTTCTGGCCTGATTGGTGAAGTATAGACCTGTTGGATTTCAGCAGATGAAATGATGACGTCACCACTTGTGCTTTTATCACTGTTTGGTAGGTTACCAATTTCTCCCATGTTGTCTGGCTCAATTACCGTAATTGACATTATGGATATTTCTATAAGAGTATTTAGATTTGGGCCTATTTTGTCAATTTGAATGATAGGTAACACATAATCTGTACTCACATGTTTAAATGGATTTATTGGAATCTTCTCCAAACCATATGGAGCATTAACTTTGGTAATTTCCTTCATTGTAGATTTTTCTCTTCCCTTCATGTGATAAAATTCCGCCTCAATGTATTGAGACTCACATGTCTTGAACGAGGCCTTATCACCATACAATGTTCCAAATTGACCATTGAAACAGTATTTGAGACATTGATGGTATGATGAAGGGATAGCTGCATGCTGATGTAGCCAGGGTCTTCCAAGCAAGACGTTGAACGCTGAGTCTTGATTAACAATCATGAAATCCGAATTGGATACAAGATCTCCAAACTGAGTTCTGAGTGTAACTTCGCCCAGTGGTTCTTGTTCATTTTTATCATATCCTTGTAACATCATGGTAGAAGGAGATAAATCAGATTCCGTGAGGCCCAATCAACGAAGTGTACGAATGGGAATGAGGTTGACTCCTGAACCATTGTCAATGAAAGCTCTTCGGATATCTACACCATTGACTTTTCTAGATAAGTACAATGGTTTTATGTTCCCATGTACAACATCATCTTCATCTTTATCAGTAATAGATATCACTGCATGGCATTCTGCAGGATTATTCTCTATGTGACAGACTTCAGCTGCAGCAATTTCAGCTTCAAACTACCGAGGACTTGACAAAGCTTCTATGAGTGCTTCCCGAAGATCTTTTGACAGATTCAAAGCATCCAAAATTGATAACTTGGCTGGTACATGGGCCAAGTGTTTCAATATATCATACTTTTGATCTAAAGGTCTGCGTTTCCCAACAGGAATATGTGGTTTAGCAGGTACCTTGGAAGTAGATGCTTTGGAAGCTGATGCATCTTGTATTGGGATAGAAGTTGGCAATATCCTTGATTTTGGAAGATTAGACTGATTAGATCCATTTACTTGCTGAGATAAAGAAGATGGAATTTTCAATCGGTCTTCCAAAATAACTGTTCCAAGACTGAGTTGACTATTGGCAGAAGAACTTGCTTGTTCTTTTTGATCTCGCTGAAGGGCTCTAGCACGAGTTTCTGTTGCATACACAGTGCTAGTAGGGGTAGAATTGGAGTAGTGGCTTTGGAAAGATCCACATCTTCCCCTGTATCCTGAACCTCTGGAACTTCCTCAGATTCCCTTATTTGATACAGGGAATTCAGGCTTATCAAAATTACGACTGGAATACGGAGCTGTTAATTGAATCATATTAACAGAACCAAAGATTAACTCTTCGTCTGATAAAGACTCTCCCTGACTAGCCTGTTTAGGCTGTGACGTTTGATGGGGC
The DNA here is from genome assembly GCA_963277665.1 of Viscum album. NCBI lineage: Eukaryota > Viridiplantae > Streptophyta > Magnoliopsida > Santalales > Viscaceae > Viscum > Viscum album. Next base: position 807,510,763 of record OY728122.1, on the reverse strand, counting down.
GGTGCCAGTGGTTTTGAAGTAGATGGCATAAAGTCTGCCAGAGTCAAAGACAATTTAGGCTTTGACACATACTCATCTTCTTCTGATTATTTTTTCTTCTTTGAATCAAACCGTTTCTTTGAGGACTTTCCCTCTAACGAAGAGGGTTTTACCGCAATATTCATGGTAGAAGACACAACTGGTTTCTTTAATTGTGTTCGTAAAATGGCATGAGTCCGATTGATTGTCTTTATGACCATCCAATCATCATACTTATGTGCATTTCTGCTTTTGACTTCTTTCCATTCACCTTCCTCCTCTGGAACTGTAGCAGTAACACATGATACCTGAGTCGAAGAACCTTTCAACTTGACTTGTCCCAAGTCGACCATCTTTTGCATGAGGTCTTTAAAGACAAAACACTCCTGGATGGGATGCCCCAAAATTTGATGAAAGGGACAATAATTGGGACGGTCTTCATCTCCTTCCTTGTTTGGCCTCTTGGGCACTGGTAATTGGACGAAATTATTTTCTAGAGCTGAAATGAAGTAACCAGGAACTTGCTCACTTCAGAAGGAGTATGTTTTACTCTTCATATCCTCAAATTGTCTTCGTCATTGATCTATCTGATCATTTGGACGAAACGGCCTTTGTTGTTGGCGTTCAGGAGGTGGAGCCCTTCTAGAAGATGAAGGTTTTGAAGTCGAAATAGGTACAGGTGCTTGTTTAAGCATAACTGTAGCAGTTTCTTCTTTACCCATTCTCTTTCCTGAAGCTGATGGAATTACACGAGATTTAACCTTAGCCTATATAAGAGAATCTTCAATCTACTGAGCGATTTAAGTATGGTCTCAAAACCCTCCTGTGTATTTCACAGGGATCAATGGCGTGCGTAATTCGTCATGCAAATTTTCCACACAGATTGGCAACAGCTCTTCCTAAGGGAGTGCTAAATTAAGGGAATACGTTAATCCCTTCTAGCGAGCAATGAAATCAGAGACTCTTTAATTCTCCCTTTTCTTGCAGTTTGTAAGATCGAAAACTATCATTTTTGGAAAAGTTGAGCTGAACTAAAGAAGGAATTTTTGGCGAAGATCCTACCACCCGATGATTGACCGGGACTGCAAGCTTGTATACCAGACAAAAGCAGGTCCTTGCAAGGTTCGCATGAAGCATCTGAGTTTCACTGCTTCTTGCTACTCTGGAGTTCCCATCATAGGATCACAACAAGACACGTAATGCGTCAAATGTTGTTCAGGGTCGCCTGATCTATTTAACGTAGGGAAAACAGGGTTTCCAAAACTGGATGGAGGAGAAATTGAATCTACCCATTAAGGGTAAACTTTCTTTTCAGGTTGAACTTGCACCCGTTTCCCTTCCATAGTTTCTAACTGAGCTGTTAATGACTCAATAGTAGTTATTAACTTTTGAGAAACATCAGGTTGAACTTGGTTTTGGGTAGGTGCAATGAATGGAGCTTGGACAGATGTGGTGGTTGGTACTGCAACTGATGGTAGTGCTGCCAACCGTTGTTGCACTTGACCCGTAGGATTAGACTTCTGAGGGTGTACTGATAAAGGAGGATATTCCTGATCCATCTCAGTAGTTACAACAAATTCCTTCGGCTGTCAGAATTCTGAATTCTTAAGAAGAAGACTACTCTGAAGTAGTTCTGCATTCAACCTTCTTAATTCTTTCATTTCTTCTTCCTGTTGTGAAAACCTTTGCTCTAACGAGAGCGATTGACCTTCTCCAGAGGAAGGATATGTAACCTGATTCTTTCCCTTCCCTTTGTTGGATACTTTTTTGAGATAAGGAAGTGGATTACCTAGGTTCTGAGTAATCCTTTGACTTCGTGTACGCACACCTTCTTCATTTGTATCAGTTCGTACATTTTCTTGAGCAGGACGCTCTTCATCTGAGTCCCCTGAGTGAACCTCCTCTGGTGGATTAGCAACAACGACATTGATGACATTGATTGATGCATAATGCATCACATCCCTTCTATCAACATTTCTGTGATATTGTATCCTTTCATATCTTTGATGAGACATTGCCTTTTGTTGATTCAATACTTTAGGAACTTATTGACGAGCTATAACTTGGAGGGAATCTCCTGATAATTTTTCTCTTCATTCCTCTTGGGGATTCTTCCCTAATCGAGAAAATACCGACATTATCTGAGAAGGGGATTGATGATTTAAAAGAGTCCCCAGTCTTGTGAACTGGGGATGTTCCTACTGATTCCGCTCAACTCCTCGAATCCCATTTGTTGACTCTGAGGGTTGGGTTAAAGAAGTACCCAGTCTGACAAGATGGGGTGGCTCTTGACATGATACGTCTGAGATCTTCTTAAAAGATCTCTTGATCTTGCAAATCTTAGTTCGGAAATTAGCTAGATGCATTAGCCTGTATCCACTTTTATCACCTGGTTCAACAGACCGTTGGATGATTTCCGAAACTTCTGTCATTTGATGATGTGTTTGCTCCATACGAGAGGCTTGTGCAATATTCTCGCCTGCTTGATGTAGGAGAAATTCAACAACCTGTTCTCTATATGCTTGATTTTGAGAGGAACTAGTTGAAGCTTGTTCTTGAGCAAGATTTTGATTATGAACAAATCCCATTGACTGTGGCCGGCCATGGGCAATAACATTGCATGAGACCATTTTCGGCGGGCTTTGCTGACTGGAAAGCACTGTGAAATATAGTGCTCCGTGAACACCCCATCCTCTGATATGAACAACAGATGGAGCATTAGCAATTAACTGACGCAATTTTCTTAGTGCGCCAAGGCATGAACATTGAAGGGTTTTATGTTGCTTTTCAGCCTTCGAATATCGAGAGACTGATAGAGATGCCAAATCAATCTGACGTTGTAGCCCTTCTATTATCTTAAGATGATTTTCATATTCATCATAAGATAATACCTTCTTCTTCAATTGACAAAGAGTTTTCCATACGTTGAGACGAATATCATGGACTCCATCTTCCGTCAACATCTTTGGAATGTCATACTGGGAGTCAGCCAAAGGCCAAAACATGACTGGTACCTTACTTTTTGCCAGTTTTTTCCTCATGTTCAGAATTTCCTCTTTATCATTAAATGAAGATTCTTCTACCTTTTTTGACCAGAGTTGGTGTTTCCTTGTTGCTTCTTCGGATTCAACAAGATTTGTAGAGAGATCATTGATCAAACTAGAAGATGCATGACTTAGGGGTGGTTCGGAGAATGACCTACACCCTGGGCTATCTTCTGATTGAGAAAGTGTTTCACTTGCTAGCGATAAAGCATCAGACATGACTGGTTTCACATTTGCAAGTGCCTCAAGATAAGAGGGCTTTCTCAGCACTACATTGTCCATTGAAGTATTTTCCAGGAAATGTGAATCACTACTACGAAGAGGACTTTCGCAGCGAAATTCATCATCATCGGGAGGACCACCATAATGGGTTACAACAAAAGATGAGATCTCTTGCTCCTTGGTCTTCTGACCACACAGAGGGTTCCTGTGGTTATCATCTGAAGAAGAAACATCATGATTGACCGAATTTTCATGAAGCAAGCCTTCATGAGGAAGTGTCTATTGAAGACCTTCAGAATTAATGTTCCCGTTATTGGGAACTAAGGGAGTAGAATCTTAAATTCCAACAGATAAATTTCTGAGGGCTTCAAGAACTCCAGAATCGAGCAAGGCCTGGTTACAGATTGGCCTTTGATCTCCTGACTGTGCTGGGTAGATCTTTTTCTTAGATGCCTTCTTACTCGCTTTAGAAACCACTTGACGACGAATGTGATTGCTCTGAGCAGGTGTATGTGGCTGATCAGGAAAGATGGTCAGGTTAGGCTGACGATCTCCACTCAAATCAGGTGTATGTGCCTGACTTGGTTGTCCATATGATATGGGGGAGTATGCCCCATAACCCTCTTGGACTGGAACAGATGTGTGTGTCTGTTCTGGAGTGAATCGTTGATGTGTCACTCCACTGCTAGGGATAGATTTATGTGTCTGTCCCTGAGATAATGCTGAAGCTGTTATGATATCCTAGCAAGCATCCAGAATATGAGAAGGAAATTTCTTCTGCTCTTTCACCATTGAAAAAATATGCTTGGTGACTTTAGCCACTGAAACGGGAATATACGTCCATTCTGGGTTTGGAGTAGGTGTATGTGCCTGCTCATGTCCTCCTTTTCCTATCAGTGAATCCTGACAGTACTCAAGTGTGGAGGCAGAGAGTTGAGTGTGCCTCCTGTTTGTCATCGGGGCTTTCCGACTGACTTCTCTGTGTGCTACCAAGAGAGACTGTTGGTAGGTTTGATTAGTATTAGCAGGTGTTTGTGCCTGCTATTTACACTTCGCCAAACGCGGTTGAAGAGATCCATCATATGTAGTCAGAAGAGACTACTGACTAACTGGTGATGCATAAATAGGTGTATGTTCCTGCCTATAGTACTCCGCCGGAATTGCCTGGCGGGATTGGCTTGATGCTGCCAGACGAGTCTGCTGGACATCAGAATTAAAAGGGACAGGTGTGTGTGCCTGCTCGTTGTTTCCCACCAAGTTAGGTTGGTGGACTTCTCCGGAGATGATAGGGATGAAAACCTGCCCATTATTAACCGGATTCCGTCACTGGTGGTTCATCTTGCCTGCTTGGGTTCGAAGAACCTGAGCTGAATGCCTGGAGTCGGTACCCTCATCATGTTGAGGGCGCACTGCCGCACGAGTCTGGCGGCGATTGTTGATGGGATCCCTCGGGAAGGACTCCTGTCTTTTTGAATTAAGGCCCTGAGGGACCTGCTCATTCACTTCCTTAGAGTAAGGGAGTGAATGGAAATTGCGTTCTGGGGATAATGACCCGAAACGGTTGGAGACAGTAGTCAGCACCACCTGCCTCTTGATCACTGGTCGTCGTTGTCCGGACGACCTGTGTGAGTTGTTCACTTGGAGGGCCTGTCAGACAGCCTCAAGAGTTGGGATGGTACCATGTTGACGGTACTCCTTAACCAGCGCATTTGATACCCAACGTTGAAGACGCTGAGTAGGTGATGTCATCCTCAGAGCGGATGACAATCCAGTAGGAATAACAGCAGTGGTATTTGTAGCAGCAGTATTCACAGATGCGAATATGAGAGCAGCCATTATGGAAATACAGAAGATCTTGGAAAAGAGTGCCTATTTAATATAACAGACATAATCAAGATGAAATTCAGCCACTTCATCCTTTGGATGAGAACACATGTCAATGATTGTTTTTGTTAGCCCTCTTATTGAGTTTTAAATAGGGTCTTAACAAATAGGTAAAAAATCATTTTAACTTGGTTAAGGATTCACGTCGGGTTCACCAATTTTTGTTTCGCACGGAATTCGGGGATGACCTCCTGGACGGGAGATTCAAACGTTCCGATCAGTTTCTAGCGGGTTTGTTCGTAGAACCGGAAACATCCAATGATTCCACATCCGTTTGGACCTACTTTCCAAAGGTAGGCGCTCATTAGCTTGTGGACTGATGAGGTTTAGGAATTTGCATTGGTCGAGAGGATGGGAGGTCGGACTCATCACACCTTTTTGAGGGGAATTATTGTCTACTTCGGGACTCTCTTTATAGATTTAAGTTATGTTCGTGAATCCTTATTACATTACCAAGTATAAAATGAGCTTTCCTTTAGTTTTAACAATCAATGATTAAATATGTAAGAAATTTAGAGAATCTTTTATATGTATTTGAGGTTCTTCATCAATAGAGAATCATCTGTATCTATTTAGAGATTCTTGGTCAATGGTATCCTTCAAAACATTTATATAAAAGTCTCTTGGTCATTATGAGGACCAGGATGGTTTTAAAGCCACTCAGTGGGGCACTTGAAGTTTATCGTCATTCAGAAGGACATAGATTATTTCAGAGTTGGGATCGAACCCATAAATGGGATACCTACATATCCTTTGTTTTGGAAAAGGAATCAGAACCCACGTAGTTCGAGTAAGGGTATGATGTTTACGATTGATGGCTCAAAGCAGGATGTCACAATTACTTTTACACTCTAAGCTCACGTGAGTCATTCTCGGTGTGAGAAACAAGAGGTATTGGTAAAAATTAGACAATTGTGCCATGAAAGTTGCAATCATAAGAAATAGTTTGGGGATTATGTTGGTATGACTGCCCAGAGGATTTACTTTTAGGGAGAAAATCCAAGAACAGGGTCCATAAAGGTATATGTGATTTATGGAGATTTGAATACTCTAACTTAGGACTTATTCCTGAAAAGGAAACCCAAATTAGTAGAGGATTGATAACTGGGTTTTACTCCTGAGAAGGAATCCCAGATCAAATGAAAATTAGGACTGGTTAAAGAGAAATTAAGGGACTTGGGGCATACTCCTAAGAAGTATGCCCATATTAAAGGATTATGATTGGGGATTACTCCTGAGGAGGATGCCCAAGTTAAGGAATTAAGGTTTGGGGCTTACTCCTGAGGATGATGCCTAGATTTGGGAACTTTAAGAATTTGGGACTTACTCCTGAGGAAGATGCCCAGATTAAAGGACTTATAACTGGGGATTATTCCTGAAAAGGAGACCCAGGTTAGGGATTAAGGTTTGTGGCTTACTCCTGAGGAGGATGCCCATATTTGAGATTGGGGGTTACTCCTAAGAAGGATGCCCAAAATTATGACTGAGACTTATTCCTAAAAAGGAAGCCCAGGTTAGGGGACTTGGTTTGGGGCTTACTCCTGAAGAGGATGCCCAAATTAGAGGACTTATGACTGGGGATTATTCCGGAAAAGGAGACCCAGGTTAAGGATTCTCTCATCTTAAAGGATGAGGTTGAATGAATGAACTCTCCATATTTAGTGACATAAGGATATTTAAATCACTAGGTTTTAAGAGATATTTCACCGAATTCCTTTTAAATAAGGAAGTCAAATCAAGAAATCATGCCATAAATGGCTTTGAAGAGTGTCTTGAAGACTGAATATTGAAAAGGAAAGGTGTAATGGCTTAAGATGGGTGAAATGGGCAAGAAAGGCACCCAAAAAGGAAGGGGCGCGCAAGTCTTGGAAGGCGAACAGGTACTGCGGCGGCGCACAAGTATTGGTCGCGCAGGTATGCTTGCGCGACATGTGGGGTACTTGCGCGATTTTCAACCAGCATTAAAATACTTGAGCGACTCTTTCTTAAAGCCTTTATAATCCTCTTGAGGTTCTCCCAGAAAAGGGACACGCAATTTCTATCGAAGAAATAAGGCCGCGCGCAAGTGTGACCACTTCCCTTAAGGGCTGGCCACTCAGGCGCGCAAGTGTTGATGAGTTTCAACACTTAGGCCTTCCTCCCTCTCTTTATATCTTCCGTTCTAGGTAATAAATTACCTTAGAAGTGATACAGAATCTTTGAGAAGAGACTTGGGTGTCGGGAGCTTCAATCCGAGTTTCTGAAAAAAAAATACTCTCGAATGGGGGGCCCACAGGGTCTATTTATAGGCAGGAGAAGACCCTGGGCAGTTACCGGGCAGTTATCACTTAGGCCGCGCAAGTCACTTGCGCGACCAAGGGCGTCGCGCAAGTGTACTTGCGCGACAGTAATATAACTTGTGCGGTGAAGTTGCTTTTGATCCTTTGTTCATTCCTTTGTCGATTTTTGATATTTTCTTCAAAGGTTGAATCACTTTGAGCTCAGATATTCCCCTTTTCCGATTTTTAGATTTTGTGACGAAAGGAGCGTCAACAATGATATCATACCATCATTCCAGGTTTTTATTTGATTTTATAAAGAATAGTCCAGTTGGTTTTCTTCTAGTGGTCATTGAACAAACCCTTATTTGTTTCTATAGGATTTTGTGGGGTTTTCCCAGTAAGAGGTTGAGTCCACCATTGATCTTCTCCCTAATATGATCCCCAATACCTTACCATCATACTAGATGAATCATTATTATTTTTTAGAATTGAAATATCTCTTGGAGGACCTTGAGAGAAAGGGATTTATTCATCCAATCATGTCACCATTGCGGTCACTAGACAAATTTTCAAAAATGGTAGATGAGAGTATGTGGATTTTTATAGATTATCATAATCTTAATCAGGTGACCATAAATAATAAATACATGTTTCGTAGAATTTTTGATATTTTTATTATTTTTAGATGTGGTCTTTGGTTTTCTAAGAATGACATGGATCACTAAACCGTCATGTGAGAGACAAATTTGGGGATTCCCATAAGAACTATTTTTATAGATGGTATGTACATTTTCTATATTTACTCATGTATTTTGGACTTTCTAATTCACATTCAGTGTTTATGGATTTGATGAACTAGTATGTTCTTCAATTTTTGGACTCATTTGTGGTCATGTTAATTGATGAAATCATGGGGTATTTGTAGTTGGAGGAGGACTACATAGACCACATGGAATTTTTTTTTTGAAATTTAGTTTCTAATCAAATTTATTGGGTTCATTGGTTAAAATATTTATATATATTCCTAGTGGAATCCTACTATTATTTGTTCCTCCCACCATACAAATTCCTTTGGGTGTATGAAGACTTCATATTATAGGACACATGTAAAGGAAATAGAACCATTATTTTCAATGGATAATATTGATTACCGTCATCTAGTGTTGTTGTGATGGAGGAGATGTTGTATCATGATTTCTAGGTCATGTGGAATTGTAAAGGGATTTATTATAATTGGGATGTCATGTATTTCCTATTTGGGTCTTGATCCACATTTTTATTTTTTCATTTCAGAAAACGGATATCATGTGTATGAATTGTTATACACAGTGATGTGATGGTGTTTATGATACCTACCTTTAGTCATTATACTATTTTATATATTGTAAATATTTATCTATTGATCATATTTATTTGGTAGATGTGGAGGTCCAATTCGTGGATAGTTCATGTAAGTTTTATAAGGGATAAACCCTTTCCAAAGGTTATTTTTATTATTTCTTGGTGCTTATCATTAGTCCATGGTGATTGTGAATTTGCTTCAGGACTTGTGGTGTGACGATCCATGTGACAGGTTGAGTTGAACTAGGCTGGTTTAACAAAAGGCCTCAAGGCCATCATTACCATACCACTGGCTTCATAGGCTATATATTAACATAGAACCTGTAATAGTACATAAAGGCACAACATAACATATCAAGAATGATTCATAGTATCTGTACACATTGACATGATATCATATTCAAACATGGGTCTTGCATGATACACACACGTAGACATACAATCATTATCAAGTGAAAATTATTGTACAATGGATATTTATGGTTATAAAATTCCGAACTCATTAATGTTGACATCAAAGGTTAAAATCTACTAATAGTCATCATCATAATATGCTTGTGAACCAACCAGATTAAGTTCTCACATCAAGGTTCCCTATAACTAGCCCCAAATCATCAAAAAAGGGATTCAAGATTAATATTTAATAATGAGATGAGGACTTATCCTTGGATCAAAATCAAATCATCCAACACGATCTTCTTCCAATGGTAAATCTAGAGCTGTTCACGGAAAACATGATAATTCTCTATATCTGGCCACATATCTAACGGATAAATGTTAAAAACTCATTAGATCACAATAGAATTAAAATATATATCTATAATATCATATATTTATTATTACTTTTAATTATATTAGTGGATATCTTGGAAAACCTGAATAATAGTGGATAAAAAACCTATTACCTTGTATCCACACAATCCAAAGACACCAGATCCATATGATTTGGAGTTTAAAGGGATATGAAAATCCAGGAACAATGACTAGATTCCTTGTTATTTGAATCCTAGGAATAATTTTAGGAATTATGGGTTTTAGGGTTATTTTGGGTGAAAAATACAAATTTTAGAATAAATTAATCTCTATAAACAGCATGGTCAAAATATATACAAAACCATGCACAAACTATTTGAGGATATATGAATCTTCTAGGTACCCACTTAGTTTTTCCACAAGGTTTGGTAAACCACACAAAACCCTTCTTTACTCCTCTTTAATGACTCATAAGGTTTTCTAGGTAAGTCTCATGATTTTATCTAATTATGAACCAATCATACAACACCTATTGTACCTATCAAAAAAGACAAAAAATTTCCTAGGGAGAATATAATTATTTCCCATAATTTTTTAAAAATCATAAACCACTCAATGGCCTATAAAACCTTTCAAAACAAACTGGAAAATACCTGAGACACTATTCAAGAAACTAATAAAAGTGAAAGTCTCCTAAAAGGGATGAATGTTAGGCGTAAGTTACCTATAATGTTTAGGACATTACAATAGCCCACTCCAAGGAATATTATCCATGATAAGTGTCTCTAGATTTCCTTCCCAATCAACTTAGGCCACTGACATTGTACATCATATTTCATTTCCCAGGTATCCTTATTGATAGGACCACACTACCATAAATCTCACACAAGGGGAGCTAACTTCTCCCCTAGCACATTGTCACTCCAGTCCACAATCTGAACCGGTCACTCCACAAATAATATATCTAGTTCCAACTCAACATCATAACTCTCAATAAAATGATTTGCATAATTCTCATACCTTCAATTATTATGCATAAGGAACAAATTATACATACCTCCATATCATTGATAAGGATCCAAATGGTATTCCATTTTTTGATTTTCTTGGTAATATCAAATAGTCCAACAAACCACAACACTAGTTTCCCTTGCTGTTGAAAATGATAATTCCTCAACCAAGGTTACACACAAAATAAATCCTAGGTTCCCATAGAGAACACTAAATTTCATCTCCCCTAGTTGGTATACTATCAAAGTCTACTTTGTGATGTAACCAAATCCATGTGATTCAAATGCACCCTCTTAGAGGTCTCCTGAACCATACTCATCCCAATAATAGTCTCCATATCCCACTCATGGAAACACATCGGTATATGAAATGAACAAACATAAATAACCAAAAAATATTTTATTTTAATCAAATACTAGATGTTGTTATTTTACATTAACATCCCCAAGGCCAAGTGACCATATTTTAGCCCCCAAATTATATGAGACTTACCAAAAGTGTATCCTAGAAGATATAGATCGTCCTATATATTATAAATCATTTTGAAGATGATATAATGTACTTAGTCTATGATGAGTCCACAAATTCTACTTTAAGCCTTTATTTTTTTATAAAATTAACATCGTTGTTAGATATTTTACTAAAATGAAGTCCATGAAGTTGTATATTTTCTCGAACATAATGTTTTTCAAACTCATCTATAGGGAGATGATCCCAAATTAAAAAGGTTAGACTTTCCTCATTCAATAAAATGTCACTCAATATACATATTTACTTCTTTATGTCCTAAAAAACCCATGAATAAGTCCATAATCACCTCATGACACTTTCACATAGTCATGGGAAGTTGCTGATGTAATCCCCATGGTCCTTAAGGCTTCACTTTGAACTTTTTACAGGTCAAAAAATGAGAGATGAAGCCCGAAATGTCACTCTTTATTCTTGACCACCAAAATAATTTCTTGATATCTTGATACCTCTTCTTTTAACTTGTGTATACCACCCATTGAGAGGAATTGGATCCCCTCATGATATACTCCCTCAAGGAAGATGGGACTAACACTCCACCATGAAAGAATATCACATCATCACTATCAAATGACTATCTTGGAACTGGATCCCTTCCTAAGAAACACTATCCCTTATTACTAAGAATTCATGATCTATCAATTCTTGTATTTACTTATTCCACAAAACAAATATGACAACCAAGGGAGCATATTCCATTATCCACTTGTCCTCAGATGCATCAATCCCCTATGCTGCTAACAAGATCATCAACCACCATTCCTCCTCTAAAGATATATCAGTTGCGTATATGTTTTCCTACCAAGATAATATACAACAATATTACCTATACCTGAGGTATAATCCATCTTAGAAATCAAATTTTAGAAAGTTCCCTACCCAATGGATTTACCAAAGATTCATTTCCTTTTAAGAGAAGATGAAACAAAAAAACTTGTGGTATGTGTTTATGACAATCTATCACTGAAGAGATAATAATGGAAACAATTTAGGGTATGGAGCTTGAATAAAAAATCTAAGTCATGTTTTGGGTAGTTTTACTCATGGGTTTATAACTGGTGAGAACATAAATATAATATCAAACCCCTCTTTATAAAAAAAACTCACAAGACAACTCATCAGGCATCACAGTAAACAACATATGCAATCCTATGATATAGAAATATAAATATTGATGTCGTATTTGTTGGAGTTGGTTCCCTAGAACCAACTTTTGTTTAATTCATGATAACATTTATTCATATATCTAAATATTAATAAACTCCTTATTAAATTATAATTTTTCTTCTTCATAACATGGTATGTGATAATGTCTAAAGAGTTGCTGTCACACTAAATGGTCACAGTCGTTACCCACTGTGATGACAACCCAGAAGTCCCATAACACTATTCTTAAATATTTGTTATATATCCAGATGATATAATTTGATGTGGAAAATGATACATGATACCATAGGAAGAGATTAATTGGAAATTGAGGCACATTTTCATGGTTTATATCCTTGTTAATATCCAGTGCAGGATATGACGAGGATGAGACCTATGAATAAGAAATTTTCAATTATATGTTTCATTGAATGTTCCTATATGTAGGTGTGTTTATTTCTACGTAGACTTTAATATTACTATTAAGGAATATAATAAGTCACTTAATTTGATGTATTGATGAAAACAGTGATGACGTATGTCCACAGTGAGGCATGATATGATGGTTTCATCATGAGTAATACTGCATTAATGAGAAATGAAAGAAATGAATAGTCCCTTCTGTTTTTAATGGGTTTTGATATCTCAAGACCTTTGATGGAAATTATATATCATAAATAAATCCCTAGATATGATTTTCTATAGTCATGTTTCATTTCTTGAAATTCAAATAAAGAGACAGTGATCACATTGATTGATAGTACCAGCATGAAACCTACTTGTTTAAAGATATCATGATAAAATTATTATATTACATAGTGAGAAATTGTGTGATATATTATTTCATTGTAGAATTAAATTATTTCTTTATGGTTTTATTATCATGTTTCTAGATGCTAACCGTGGAATTTAGACCGCTTTACCTAATGGCACTAAGAAAGAGGACTTGAGGGCCACACACTAAGTGTATCTAGAATCTCAGTTAAATAATATATTATTATTTATTATTAACCAAGTTGAATAAATATTATTCTCACACATGGTTTAATAGTTATTCATTTATCCATGATAAGATATATTCCATCACCATTTATTTTAGAGAATATTACGTGAGTAGAATATTTAAAAAATATTTATTTTCTATTTAGTGAATATAATATTTTTTATTTATTGGTGAATATTATAGTGATATTTATTTATTAAATAAATAGTAATTATTCAAGGCCTGATAAATATTATGGAGGCAAAGAAGACTTATTTATTAGGTTTGGTGAAAATTAATATACATTTAATATTATTTATTAAATAATATTTAATTTAATTCACAAGTTAAGCGCCTATTGAGGATATAATAATAATATTATTATTTGAGGAATGAGGATCCACAAGGGAATAAATAAAAATTAAATGGCACTTGTAAAAATATTTATTTATAGAGCCTTGTGATATTTGAACCCATTTATAATATTTTTGGAAGAGAGACAATTTTAATTTTTGTTGTGCACAATGATAGGAAAATAGAATCCTCACAATCCCTAGAGAGTCCCCTCTCAAATAACACTCCCAATAATAGAGAGGTATCTTTATCCACATACCACTATCAATTCTAAAGAGATCATGGAGAAGGATTTGGAAGTGATTATCTTGGTGTTCAAAGGAAAATGATCCATGTGATAGGATCTACCATTATTGCAACAAGGTATTCCTACGATGACATTAAGAGATTTTTGGAACATGTGTGGTTCACTACTAGAGGGAATATATTCTTTATTCCTTCAATGAAATAATGGTAAAACAATGATTTGATTTTAGATCAATCAATAAAGAAAAAATTAATTCTAGGAAATTCAATAATTGATTAAATTTATTATAAATAATATGTGAGGATTATGTAATTGGTTTTGGTCTTCTATCGCACCGTTTATTTTATTTGATTTAATTACGTTGATTATGAAGTTTATCCTAGTGTAAATCATAGATTTATCATTGATTATGGAAAAAATAAAATGTAGGAATGAAACATTGCATGCTTCTACCGTGCCTGAATCCTTTAAGTGATACCGGATCAGTCACATAATTATTTATAATTATTTAAAGGTCCATGGTTGATTCACACATTTTCTATTTATTGTTAAATTCATGTTTAATCTATTTTTAAACTGAATTAAGAGATCTGCTTCTTTAATTTTTGTTTCTAATATATCCAATCAAAATGATTAATTTTAAAAATAAAATAAAATTATAGAACTCATCCAAAGGTTCCAAGGATTGTGGATGGATAAAATAAGAGTACACACCCGGTACACTAAACTACACAAAATTTACTAGAGTTAAATTCACCAGGAATTAATTCAAAATTAATGAAAACTACAATCGTTCAATACAAATGATGCATTTAACTTATTACACTGCATCTTGAGAAGGAAAAACCAGCTTACGATCAACTGGAGTACACACCGTGGGGCCCACATAGAGGACATGCAATCCTTTAAGTCATAGATGGTCCATGAATTTTCATACATGACATACTTGACTAGTGACCACGTAACTCGAAGACTGCACTCCATGTTGCTCTTGTACACACCATATACTCTAATGTTTCTAAGGAATGGTTTACACATGGATTCCTTAGGAATGTGCCTCAGATAAATAGTGAGAGACATATAAACCATGTAGCTCGCTTGTAAACATCGTGTACTAATACCAAAATATATATAAATAAAATAAATTTATTATACTGTGTAAAACTTATTGACACATGATTGCATGTGGTGATTAATTTTATAGGAAATTCATTATGATGGGTTTTAAAATATATATATGCTTAATTAATTTACGCATGATATTCAGATATGCAATTCATGTGTGGTTATTATGACATATATAACTGTACATGTATTAAAGAATAGCATGTTTAATAAAAACCATGTAATTCCTTTAATAATTATGTTTATATTACATGTCCAAAAATTATGTGACAATTTATGTATTCTATATATCACAAGAGAAAACAATATATAAGTAAAATACATGCTGGGTAGATTCCGACAGGTATTCACCGAGTTTCATCGAAGGTGCATTTATGTACACCATTAATTTTAAATAAATATATTTAATTTGTTTAAAATTATTACTAATGAGAATCTCAAGTAAATTTAGTAAAGAATTAAAGAAAAATAATTTATTAATTAAAGAATATAATTAATTTATTTGAGAATGATTTATCTAAAATAAGAACGATTAAGAATTGAATGCTATTTTTATTAAATTCATAATTTGTTGCATGTATGTGGATAACCATGAGCATGGAATAAATAATTTTATGTGATTGGTTTCATTTAATTTTTTGTTAATTTAAATGTTTGGTCTCTTTTCCTTTTCATGTCTTATTATATAAGGGCATGCATTCCTATAGTTTCTTTTATATAATCCATTTTACATTCACTTATGTATTAGTAAAAGATTATGTAATCGGTGGATCTCCCAATATAGTGGAGGCGGTTCAATTTTAGAGCTAAGGTGAAACCTATCCAAGAGAGATACATAGGTGTAAAGGTGTAAAGTAGTAACATGAACCCAAATTGGTTCATGGTGTTTCCCCTTAGGTTAACAGTTAGTTTATTAACTGCTAAAAAAACCATTATTATTAGATCACATCGAAACCACTTTATTATTTTATATCTTTCATGTTTCATGGTTATTTCATTATATAATTTTTATTGTGATCACATGACATAATTAATTAAGAAGCATAAAAGAGAGAACTAAAATAAATTGACTATGGGTAAATATTATCAAAGACATGGTTAATCACTTTAGTAAATCAACTTAATCTTAAAAATCATTTATTATAGCTAATACTTGTATATTTATTTATAAAACGATAAAACCCCTAAAAATATATATTTAGATGGTTTAGCCTTCCACGATATCAGTTAAAAATGAACAATATTTTAATGATCTTGACCACCAAAATTTGGGGTGCTTTCAATTATTGGAGAATTCTATCATGAAGTTTGGGGTTAACTTGCTCACATCAAGGGTTCAATTCCAGATTATGACATATTGTAACTGAGAGGGAAGGGTTGAGGAAATCCAATTTATTGATTTAATAATTGGGGTGTCCACTCAATAGATCAAGGAATTGTGAGTTAATACAGTTGGAATTTGAAATTCCTTCCTAATACCATTCAAGTTTCTTGACCAACTAATATTGGGGTAATTATAAGGGGAATATGGATCCATGACCCTAGAATGTCCAAACAACATATTATTTTGAATCCAATGGTGAGGGATATTGAGTTTCAGTAAAATAATGATAGTTTAATAAATATAAATTTGATTTATTTTTCTAAATTGTATCAGATAAAGTAATACAATTATCATCATATTATTTGTAGAAGTAATGATAAAATTTATTCAAATATATCACTGTGATCCATACTTAATAAGGATAACCTTCTCACCGGTAATAATTTCCAAGAATGTAAAGGGAACTTACATTTTATGTATCTCCATGAATGGAAATTTTATGTTCTAGAAGAACTAATTCTTGATGTGCCTTGAAATAAGGCCAGTGGTGAAGAATTTATATCGATGATAAACATTTGAATGATTCTACATATATTCATTGTTTCATGAAATCATCCATGATAAATGAAATTTTAAAGAAACATGAGGATATGGATTCATATAGCATGTTGTCTCACCTTCAGGATATCTATAATGAGAAGGCGAGACATGAGATATATGCGAAATCAAATTCATAATTTATAACTAATATTTGAGAGGATATGATAGCTGGGCCCCATGAATTATATCTTATTAAATACATTGAATGGTTATACATATTTTGTATTAAATTCCCAGATGATTTGTTTAAAAATATCATACATTCCTCACTACACAAGACCTTACCTAGTTTTATTGTTAATTACACTATGAGAAATAATGAGTAGTGTCTTTCAAAACCTCCAAATTTTAATCTCTAAGTGGATAATGACACGGGTTATGATAAAAATGTGGTCCTTATGGTGAATAACATAATTAAGAACAAGGATAAGGGGCCCAAGACCCTTAATAATTGTAATGATCCTAATAACTATTATTCCAATAAGGGGATGTTCCATAGGTAGGGTAATAAAAATGAGGACGTAAGTTTTCCATGTGAAAAAAAGTCCACTGGAAGAAGAACTAAACCCATAAAAACATGGTAGCTAATGGTGAATTAATTATCATATGTAATTTTAGAATATATAAACATTGGTTATTAGATAAAACTTGTGGTGATCAGATCTGTATCCAAATGAAAAAACCATGTTTATTCTGAAAAATTTCAAAAGGAGAGGTGGATTTGAGAGCTATTAATGGTGTGAGTTAGGCTGCTCTATCTATTAGTGACTAAATCCATTCATTTAAAATGTAAATGATTTTAGTTTTAAAATATTTTTACTATCTACTAACTATTACCAAGAAAATAATTTTCGTACCATGCCTTGATGCATATGGGTTTATTTTCATGTTTGGAAATAAAATATGTTTACTTTATAAAGACCACATATGTTATGGTATGACATATTTATATAATAGTATATATGTATTAAATTATGGAAACAAAGTATTGGAAATTGATAAATAATCATTTTCACACAACTTATATAACACCAAGCTATGAAATAATTATCCTAGTCATGAAAATGATATTTTTTTTACAAGTATCTATCAAGATTGTTATTTTCACTCTTTGAAGATAAAAAACTTTAAGGATGTCATGATTGTTTACAAGAGAAAATAAATAAACCTCCATTTTATTTATAGGGATGAAGGTCCACAAAGATACTAGGATTAGTATATGTTGACGTGTGTGTACCATTTCTAGAAGAATCTATAGGTGGATATTATTACTTCATAAATTTTACTGAACACTTGAGTGGATATGTTTATGTCTTCTAGATGCAGTACAAGTCTGTGTCCTTCTAGAAATTAAAGGAATTCAATAATGAATTATATAATCAACATGAAAATAATATAAAGAAGCGTCAATCAGATTAAGAGTGGTGAATTTCTTAACCAAGAGTATATGAACTTTTTATGGGAATTTGGGATTCTATATCAACTCAATATATTGTACAAACCATATAACAATGGTGTTAGTGAATGGAGGAATCATACCTTGTTACATATGGTAAATTTGATAATTAGTCACTAAAATCTTCCATTATCCTTTTGGGTATATGAATTATAAACTGAAACATACACATTAAACTGAGTACCAACTAAAGAGGTAAAAAAAATTACACTGAGTTATGGTGTCAAAGGAAACCAATTTTGTTTCATACACATGTATGGGGTTAAGAAGAATTTTTTAAGGCCTTACCTATTAAAAAATTGGCACCCCAAGGCACAAAGTGTATCTTTAATGGATATCCTATGGAAAAAAGTATAGTACTTATACAACCCCTTAGAAAAGAAAGTAATTTCTACTTGAGAAGATGTATTTATTTAGAGGGATCACTTCATGAAAAATAATAGTGGGAGTAATATATAATTAAATTAAGTTAATGCTCAAGATTCAAAATAGTTGGTACAAGAATATATTCCTCATGTCCCAATGGAATAAGTAGTTTCTTAAACATATGTACTTCCTAAGAGCACAAAATAAAAATTGAACCATAAATATATGGTTTTTTAGTCACTGAATATGGTGACTCATTATTGGTTGACAATTATGATCTTATTTTTTATAAAGAGGTCATAGATAGATCATAAGCTGCAAGATGAGAAGAATCTATGAATTCTGAAATGGATTCCATTTATCAAAATAATGTTTGGATTTCAGTGGATGTGTCAGTTGATGTAAAGCCTGTAGGGTGAAAATGGGTATTCAATAGAAAATTGAATCCAAAAGGTAAATTATGTGCCTATAAGGAAAGTATAATTGATAAAGGGATTAAATAATAACAAGTAATTGAATATGATGAATCTTTTTCCCTAATTTCTATTTTTAATTCCATCAAAATTTTACATTCTATAAAATCATACCATGACTTTTTGATTTGGAAGATGGATGTCAAAATTGCATTCCTTAATGGGAGCCATCAAGAATACGACTATATTATAATATCTCATGTTTTTATAAGAAGTAAAAATATCATTAATTTCTATTTAAATGCTTATTTATGGACTAATGTGAGAAACCTTTGAGGTAATGGGGGTATCGTTGTGTTTGGGTCTTGTTCGGAGACCGAAACCAAACATTTTGTAAAATTTTAGACCGGTCACATGATTAGTAGAAATCGTGCAGGGTAGGCCACAAGGTCTGACTAAACATGAAAGGCCAAGAGAGTGTGGAAAAAGAGAATGAATGGTTTTTAAAACTGTGTGGATAGAGGTTCATGACATCATGTGGTCCAATATAGTTTTTGATAATGGGATGATACATGGTGTTCTCACATCATGTAAAACCGTTCACACTAATCGTGTGAGGTTCCCCTTAAAGTAGAGAAAGATGCACTGTTGGTTCAAAATTTGGCCAACCATGCGGCCAAACCTTGTGGGCCTGTGTTTTGAGGAAAAATGACAAATTTTCAGTTAATTATATTGTAACCTAAAAATATTATTCTTATATTATTTTGTGAACTATCTTCATGAAGGGGGATCTAATTTGAATTCAATTCAGAGGATTTTCTCTCATTCCTCAATTCAAACTCAAAATCATGCATTGTATATCTATTTTGATTCATACCAATGAGTAATTCATTAATTTTGTGCAATTATTCATTATTCATGGTATCAAAAGAGTTATTTAGGTGTAGGATAATATCACCTATTTTTATGTTCTTCATCCATTTTTTATTTTTTATTTGATATGGAACAAATTCAAAGCTGATACTAGAAGATAATTCTACTATAGTCTTACAGTAGGTGGTCTATAATTTTTTCAAATGGTTTGTTTCTTTATAGGGGTAGTTTCTATTATTCCAGCATGCCATACTTTGGGAAGTTACCCTAAAAATTAATTGAGTAATTAAACTGAATGTATTATAACTAGTTACAGATTCCCAATAGTTCATTAAATCTTGTTGTAGGTTGTTTCCCTAACCATGGTCATCCATAGGGCGTGACTTTGACATTGTACTTTGTTATACCATCCATGGGGTGGTTATTTGAGCCTTCTTTGTTACTGTAATACAACTTATAAATGAATTTAATTGAATTTATTTATTAGAATATGCTCTACCTCCTTCTACATGTGATACATGATGTTGTTTTGTTACATTTTTTTCATATGAAATGTTATATGAGTGGGTAAACAAATGAAATTGAAATCATGTGAAATGATAAACAGAGAGAATGAAGAATGATTATATTATATGCCTTGGTTGTTATTACTTATATATTGATAGCTGTAGTGGATTCGTTTGATGAGATTTCTCGTTGGGTCATGATTCAATGGGATGCCTTGGGCCTTTTCTACAGCTTGGATCTAGCTTGTTTGGGATCGCAGTGGACATGGTCTATCAACATGCTATTTAGACCCCAATTCAAGTCTAAAATATTTTCCATTGATATGATCCTTGGACTTGAAAAGGATTTTTTTGTTCAATACACATTTCATTCTCCCCCAAGGGGTCTGACACTTATGATTATACGACACATAAATGGAAAATGTGACATGTTTGATTATATGAATCGACCATGGTTGTTATGACACATCTGGTTATAAAAAAATGATGTACTTTATTTTATTTATTGGTTATATTATGTGGAAATAGGTAATATTAAATATTGTGTATACAACATCAACGTGGTGTTTACTTAATTTTTTTATTACTATTTTTTATATGGGATTGAATTTTTTTGTAGGGATACTTGTATGGATATACAATATAAATATATGTGTTACCTTTTCCTTGGTCATGTTACTTTTAGTATTTCCATACCTTTTATCTTTTTCAGTCTATATTAGCTTTTATTTCCCAACCATGATTTTTTTATGGACACCTTGGGTGGTGACCGACTAAGATTGTATCTCACACCCTATTAGGTCCATCGTTTTTCACTCTAAAAAACTATTTGAATACAGGTAGATATTGGGAAAACACTCATAGAGAAATTCTTGAATTCATTCCATGCTCAGGGTTAGGGGAGAACGAGACCGAGCTGAGGCTCGTGATGTAATTTAGAGATAGTGATTTTTGGTCTTTTTTATAACACCCTAGGATTTTCCAGTCTGCCTCTTTTAAATTTAATCTATTTGATAGGTTACATTACATAGAACACCAAGCTTAATCATGTGATTAAATATTATTATTTAACTATTATAGTTATGACCTAGCCATTGGAATGAGAATAATTATTCAGATTAACTAAATTATGAAAATATAGTTTATATTTTTTATAAATGAAAAAAAATTGAATATAAAATTTGTGTTTTTGTAAAAATGATTTTTTATGCCCACAATGTAATTTTATCATAATATATTAGATTAATAACTATTATTTAAATATATTAATGAAGTTTATATGTTATATATTTAATAAAATGTTTTTAAACTCATCCAATATGCTTTATTATTTTAGAATATCAAATAAATTAAATTTTATACATAAAAGATATATTTTTCTAAAATATAATTTTAAAACCTTTTAATGGCACACACGTTTTAAAAAAATTGAAACTTTTATAAATTTTATTTGAAAAAATAAACTTAATTTTTAAGATTGGGACATAAAAATTAGTTTAGGTTTAATTTTTGTTATTTTTCTGATAAATTTCATTTTTTATAAAAAGTGAAAAGTACTTCATTTTAATTAATTTTTTTTCATATAAATAATTTATAATGTTAAATTATATTTAAAATTGGTTATAAAGTATAATTATATCAATTATACATATATAAATCCAATTAGTTTCATTGGAATAAATTTCACATTTAAATCGGATAGAATGAAAATTAAAACTTTGGAACATTCACACTTTAAAAAATCATTTTCCCGTTGGGTCTATGGGATCAATTTTCTATCCAATTTTAAAAATTTGTGAATTGAATTTGGTAGAATGGATTAAATATTTTTAATAATAATGTAAAAATTAGGTGTTTTTTTAAATTTTATACATATTACTATAACTATGGTCAGAATGATATTTACTGCATTATAGGTAAAATAATGAAAAGTGTTACAGTTAAAAGGTAAAGGCTTAAAATAACTAAACAATTAAATGGGTTATGGAGGTATTTTTTCCCCTAAAGAGAATTTAAAACATTTATTATCATTAAATTTTTTGTAAATTAATTCCACCTTAATTGGTTGTCATTAAGCATAAAATAATAATTATTTAATCACTTAAATCAACATCTTCTTATTTTTAAATACCACCCTACAAACCCATTTCAACACAAAAACCATAAAAATCCAAAAATCTCAACCAAAACCTATTTTAATCATTATAACCATGTCCATGTTATTATGGAATCACCAAAATACCAAATCCAAGGCCCTCAAGGGGTCCTCTAAGTAGGTGATCTTCAAGAGATAATTTTCTTAAAACACCTCTCTTAATTTCCCTTCTTTACTTTCTCCTCATATAGTTTATACATAAAAGAATAATAATTCCAGAATCATGTATATAATAAAATTTTATTTTTATAATATAATTTATAATATCTACCCATTTTATTACCTCCTCTTATTAAAATAAATAAAACAATTTTCAAGATTTTGTCTATTAATCATCTCGGTGAATAATGATTTTATTCATTTTCAATTACCACCATCATGGCTCCTCAAAAATATATATTTACAGTTAAATATTATTTTAATAGGTAAATTATAACTTATATAATGTTATGTAACATATTTTTACTTATAATATTAAATAATACTAAACTAGTCTGTGGTGTTCCGAAAACCGCCAATATTGACTAAATTGTTATCATTAACATTTTATTAAATGAATCACCCTCATGTATGAAATAAAAATTATTTATGGGAAAATTTATAATTTTTGAGTTAAATAATAATATTTCATTCCACTTCTATAGTTTTAATCCCATTTTACAATAACATCCATAATTATACAGAATTGAAAAGATTATGAAACCAGGAAACAAACACACCTAAAAAGATAAAAATAATGAAATATTATTAATGGATTGGACATAAGATGTTATAAACTTATAACATAAGGTATTATAACCAATATTATAGTAATTAAATTAATTAATAACATACTTTAAACCATTATAAACAAGGTTTGAAGACACAAAACTAATGGAAACCGTGGGATAAGGGTTTTCTCATCTCACTTTTACATTAATGAGATATATTACTTATTCAACACTTATATGTGGTGTATATAATTCCAATTGATGTATAATATCATGAATATCATTATAATCAAGTTATTAGATGTTTTATATGATAATTATTACTTTTAACGGGAATGTGATTCAACTAATTACAAAGTGGTAAGGGAATTATTAACCCAATTTTCGTTCTTTTGGTTAAACTAATACTTCCTCGATTATGTCATACTACAATAATTGTGAAATGAATTTTTAATATATTATGTTGTATTTTATCTTGTTTTATTTTTATTTAGAGAATATTCTATTATTTTATTCTCACTTCAATGATATAATTTTTATAAGGTACTTTTTTTTTGAAAATTTATCTTTCTAAAGTCTCCCTTAAAACTCCATTTTCTACCATTATCATGTTTTCTAAAATTGTTTCCAAAAATGTTTTTCTGGTTATAACATGATTGTTTAATTTAATTTTTAATCATGTTTTAATTTTTAATAAACATTTTTAAATGTATATTTTTTTCATTTTCAAAAAAAGGTTCTTTAATACTTTTTCCAAGAAAAATATAAAAGAAATGTTATTTTAACTTATATGGAATGAGTTGGTTTTCCCACCATCCTGAATACTTAATGTTTTGAAGATTAATTTACAATTTTAAAAGATTACATTCAAAGAAAATGATTTCTTTTATAATTTCATAGTGTTTTAAAAATAAGTTATTCTCAAAGTTAAAAAGTGTATTTTTCCTTATGAAATATTCCAATAACATATTTATTGTTTTTTAATCTATGATAACATCACTTGTTGAATCTCATGTTAAAGATGTAATTTAATAATAAAAATAATAATATTTTTTTGGATGGTTTATGAACATTATGACTAATAGAGTATTGATATTTCAGATGAATAGTTCTTAAAATATAGACAATTATTAATTTTTTTAGCTATATTATTTATTCATGTGAGGAATGAATTTGACATAGTAAGTGATGGGTGGGGACTGATATATCCCCTTCATGTTTCAACAAGTCTCACGAGACAAACCAGATTGGGTTTTGGTCAAGGATTTACCCATTTATTTTCAAATGTCTTGGCTAAGGCCTTGATGATAAGTTTTTAGATGTCCAACATTATAAATTCCATCATTATGAAACTAGTTATTGATTTCCATGTGATTATTCTACTTATAGAATATATATGGTTAGGTTTTATAGATCATGTGATTATTTATATATCCTTATTTGGACACACTTTATTATTTCTATGTTGTGCTCAATATATTGATTAATGGAATGTGCACTTATTTATATACCTTTTTATGTTGGTCATTATTATTTACTAATGATAACTTCCATTGTACATGAATCTTATGATGAATTTTAGAACACCATTATTATTTTACCTTTACATAGGTTATGAAGATGATATCTAGGAATGAGTTTTCAAGGATTACATTTAATATCATTTTTTTGTTTTATGTTTTATTCTCATTTACAAATGTAAAATGGGATTAATTTTTGTATATAGTTTACCAAAACTACAAAACAATTTGGTCCTTCGGGAGGAGAATAATTGTATATTAAGACAATTTAATAAATTAAACACTAGATTTGGGAAACCAAGGTCGAGGGTGTTACATCGTTTTTATTTTTATACATGTATTGTAATGATGCTTGTATAAATGTTTTGGATGCTTTATAGACACATGAAATGATCAAAATTTTATATGAGATTACTTTTAGAATTATATACATATTATTTTTATTTTATTATTGTGATTTTTCTAAGGTTGGTTACTCGTCTAGTGTATATAGTGTCTATTACTACTGCTTATTCATTGATATATTTCATTAGGTATTGTTTTGTATGATTTCTACCACTATTTAATACTCTGGTAAGAGGGCATAGTCTTCCCATAGAAACATCATAGGACAAAATTACTAGTCATCAGCCTATAGAATTTTGGTAGATGTGCTTGAGGCTATCTGGCCAATTAGGATCGGGGAACCATTCTGTGGAATTTGAGTCAAGGAAATTACAATTCAATTTTAAAGGTATTTTCTTACATTACTATTTAGAGAAAATATACAGGAGATTAAGAAGAATTGGAATTTGTTAATGAGTTTTTCTTGGAAGTATAAAACCTACATATGGGAAAAATCAAAATTTCCTTGAATGGAATATACTGTTATCTAGATTTTTACTGTTATAGTTGATTTAGTTCAACCATTGGGTGATACACTAGTACTGTGATGTTATCATAGAGATGACTGAGGGTTATATATTTTTTTCTACCCAACGAGAAGAGAGTATTCTATATCATAAATCATTTTAAGAACTTTAAATGAATCAAATTATATATAGGATTAATTTATTGATTACATGATGTTGTGATATTTTCTGTGATAGAAATACCTATAGTTTTAATATAAGGTATGTGTAGTGAATTGATAAATATGGTTTGTACTTTGAGTTTCTAAAAAACATAAGAAGTTATTTATATATTAGGAAACAACTGGCACTCTAAGTATCCAATTGTGGCATGCTGAGTCATGGACCAAGAGTCTCATAGACTGGAATGTGTCATGGTGTGAGTTAGTTAGATGTCATGTTTCGATTTAGGAGGAGTCTGAGACCTTACGAATTAGAAGTTGTAAGGAATTTGATTCGACCATTTAAAAAGGAATGTAAAATTAATAAGAAAATGAAATATAATTTGATAATGGAAAATATAGAACCTAACATTGACATGGATTTTTAGTGGGCTTTTGGAAGTTTATCTAGTGACTTTTATAACTTTTTTCTTTTTCCCAGTCTTAACATTAGAAGAAGAATGTATGGTAAGACCTATTTATTGTAAGGTCTAGACGTATCATATTATTTGATTTGAAAACATTTGATGTTGATATTTATAGGGAATGTGTTTTTCATTATAGAGACAGACTATCATGATGACTTATAGTCCCATGACCAGAGGGTGGCGATGGCCATGCTTTGGAGGAATTGGGCCATGGGATACTGGTGGATCCTCCTATAGTTTTAGATGTGACACTAGTAGTTTTACTAGACATAGTTTCTGAGGCAAAGATCAACAAGGAATTTTTTCTTCTTTATACAAAATTTACAGAGAGCACTATATCCTTTATTGTATATGGCTGAGCTGAAGAATGTATTCTAACAGTAGAATCCTCCAACATTTTTAGGGTATAGAGGTGTAAAGGATACTAATCTATAGATTGATTCTACTATAAAAATATTCAATAATATATAGACTACTCATGAGAGGAGAGTTATTTTTGAGACTTATATGTTTCTATGAGAAACAAATAATTGGTGGGATATTCTGAACTAGGATGACAAGGTGTGAGATATGGTTTGAGTTTATTTCCAAACTGGGTTCAATGACTACATTTACCTCAAGAATCTGAATGTAGACCGAGCTACTAAGTTCATGTATCTGAAGAAGGGAACAATGAATGTTATAGAGTATTCAACATGCTTTATAGATTTTCAACAGTTCACATTGGCATACATTGCTGATGATCTATCAAGGGGGAGGAACTTCATGTAAGGTCTCTAAAAAACTATTTGATCTCAAGTCAAAATGTTTAGGTTTAATAACATCACTAATATATTAAACATGGTGAGAATTATAGAGTGAAAAATGAGGGAAGTTTGTGGCATAGAGTAGAGTCGTTTGGTCTCTGGACCCAGTAGTCTGACATCCAGTTGTAAGAAGAAATGTTTTGAGGATTCTCATGAGAGGAGTACCATACTGGAAACTAGTGTTGGTAGTGATGTTTTATACCATTAGTGTGGCATATAGATACATGTGGGAAATCCATGAAATAAATACCTAGTGGAGTGACAAGATTATAGAAGGATAAACCATGTGAACCATTTTGGAAGGACCTTCCATACAACAGTGAGTGGTAGGGGATCATCTCCGACACCAGGTCAGGAGTGGGTTTTAGAGCTCCAAATCATGATGGGGGTTAGATAAGTACTAGTTGATTAAGACTAGGTGGTGGTCATGGAAAAGGAATCCAGAAACAAGTTTCACTGAGACAGTAGAGCAGGCTTGATCTAGGTAGTAAGGTTATCTCACAGGGCCACAGTTTAGGCAAGATATATTCTATACTATATTCCCCCAAGGAGTAGGGTACTGGGTCATCTATAGTGAAAGGTGTGATATTAGTATCCTCTATAGTTGTATATTCTCACTTCGATATAGGCAAATCCCGTAGTTTCATATATGTACCTGTGGTTAAAGTCCTTTGTCTTTTTGTTTTGTTTTATAAGGGAATTATGATGCTCCAAACTCTGATGAGAATCAAAATGGAGGATTCACCTCCAGATAAGAGGTTCCTCCCTTAGATTGGTGGGTTTCAATTTATATGGAATATTTTTTTCCTCAAGTTGACTGAGTTTGAAATCATACTCATGATGGATTGGCTAGTTTCTTAGTAAGAATTCCTTGATTACTATAACATATGGGTGAAGTTCACATCACCAGAGGGATGTGTGTTTATACACAAGGGTGAATGAGATGTCTATAATTGTTGAGAGAGACCGAAGGATTATGGGTAAAGTGGATTGATAGACCATATTTCTAGTTTGTATGATAATGATTAGGGAACACATTAGGTATATTTCTCTCCAATGGTTTATTGTTTTTAGTAATTCCTTACCAAAAAACTTTTCTAGTTTACCTCCTGATAGATAGATTGTGTTCTCCATTGAGCTTGTTTTAGAAGCTACACCCGTATCCATTACTCCTTATTGGATGGAAATTAAGGAGTTGTAGGAACTCAAGAGGGATCTAAAGGATTTGAAGGTAAAGGGATTTATATATCCCATTACTTATCTATGGGGTTCTCTAGTCCTTTCTGTGAAAAAGGTAGATGGTAGCCTTAATCTATGTGTGGATTATTGAAAATTGAATTGGATAATAGTGAAGAACTAGTATCCTTTGTCAAATTTAAATGATCTTTTTACCATATTTGATGATCTTATGTGTTGTAAAAATTTATTTAAGGTCCAGATATCATCATGACTGTGTTCAACCTATAGAAATAACTTGTACAACTTTTCATAGTTAGTATGGACTATATGAGTATCTAGCTATGTTTTTCAGTCTCATTAACACACCGGTGGTATTCATGGAACTAATGAAACATGTTTCCATCATTATATAGATTATTTTGTGGTGGTTTTTGTGGAATACATCTTGGTGTATTCTTACAATTGACATAATCATACTAAACATCTTGAGTGTATTTTGGATACACTGAGAGATCATCAGTTGGATACTAAACTCTCAAAGTGCCACTTCTGGATGGATAAGATTCACTTACTGGACCATATTATCTCAGGGACAAGAGTATCAGTAGATAAAAAAAAGTTGAGACCTCTTGTTACCTAGGATAAGAACAAGAACTGATTTGATATATGAAGTTTCTTAGGGAAATATAGATATTATATGCACTTTATACATCATTTATCATCCATATAAGTTACATTGATGGGATTAAATATGATGGGTGTGATGCTTGTATAGTTAGATACATAAGATACATTCTTTTAGGAACTAAAAGGGTGGTTTACTTCAACATCGGTCCTAATTCTATCATAGTAGGTAAGATGATAAACTATGTATTGTGATGCATCAGGTGTTGGTATTGGAGTAGACATGATGTAGTGGGATAGAGTCATTGAATATGGGTTCCTGTAGTTGATGCCACATGAGAGGAATTACCCAACACATGATATTGAGTTAGCTATAGTTGTTCATGCCTTGTTCTGTTCGATACAATATTTCTTGGGAGATCATTTTGTGGTGTACCTGAACCATAAAATACTCTAGTATAAATTTACATAGAATGATCTAAATTTGAGGTAGAGAAGGTAGGTTAAGTACCTATAGTGTTTCAATTTCTAGATGGCCTATATGACAGGTAAATGAAATATTGTTTTTGATGCATGGAGGAAGATGAATCAACTATAGGTAGTTCACGAGGCAAGTAACAGGTGAAAATTTGTGTCGTTGTTCTCCGAGATGCACTTAGTGGTGCAGGATAGTCAAAGATGGACTTTTATTTCATAATAATATGTGACCTCAAACCTTATATAAATTGTATGGATAAGGAATATATCATATAAAAAGGGCGTAGTTCTAAGAGAGAGTGTGACAGGTGAGGAACCACCTAATTATTGGACCATAAGTGATGATTAGATAACATGTATTCATGGTCAAGTATGGGTTCCAATGAAAAAATGTGAGGATCTGATGTGGGAGTTTCATTCATCAGTTTGGGTGGTACATCCCAGCGTTACTATGATGTATCATGATTTACTTCGCCAGTATTGGTGGCTGGGTATGTAACTTGAGGGAGAAATTTTTTTCATAAGATGTTCCACCCATTAGTAAGTCATATAAGAACATTAATGATCATTCGTACTTTTACAATAGTTACATATAACTGAGTGTAAATGGGATGAATTTGTGATAGATTTAGTGACCGGTTTCCTAAGATAGCCTCAAGGTAGTGATGTTGAGTGGGTTTTTATTGATAGGATCACAAAGGTTTCACAAATCCTGCCAATCAAGGAGGCATTTAGTGTTGATGAGCATGCGATGTTTTATATTGGTGAGATATTGTGACTTGATGTGGTCCCTTGTACTATCATTTCAGATAGGGACACTCAGATTATGTCATATTTTAGATAGATTTTGAAAAGGTCACTGGGTACACATGTTCTTATGAGCACAAAATACCACCCTTATGTTTATGTTCAGAAAGAGTGTATGATGCATGAACTTGAGGAAAATATGTGAGCATGTGTTTTAGATTTTAGGGGCGCTTAGGATATTCATATACCAAGAAAATATAAATATGGAAGCATATGAAAAATTGTACGGTAGTCCATGATGATCACCCTTGTACTGATAAAGCATAAGTGGGGAAACTTTACTAGTAATACCTCTCATTTAGGACACTTTTGAGTATGTCTAGATGATCAGGAAGTGGATGGATGCCACAAAGTCTGGAAAAAATATTATGTCGATCGCCATCAAAGACCTATAGAGTATGAGGTCAAGGATCAGGTCTTTTTAACATATCACACTGATGTTGTGACACAGAAATATCATGATACATTCTAAGATTTCACTTTAATATGTCGATTCATTCAAGATTTTGGAGAGATTCAAGCTGGTAACCAATCATTTGTAGTTACCTAAGAGGTACTAGGCCATAAAAAAATAATAATCCATGTATCTTAGCTACAGCATTGTCATTCAGACCCATTTCACCATTTTCAACCCAAGGACATTGATTTAAACATAGATGCATTATTTGAGTAAAACTTGATTCGTATCATTGAAAGGAGAAAAATCAGTTTACAAGGATATTAAATTCCTCTAGTGTGGGTGCTATAGAAGTACAACCATTTATAGGACAAGACTTGGGAGTAGGAGGCAGATATACATTCTCAATGGTCAGAGTTATTCGCAATCAATTCTTAACCACCTTAAGGTGGTAATTTGCAGATGAATTTCTTTTATGGGGAAGCTTGTGAGAGACCTACTTTTCATATGAGGTAAAAATATCTTTAATTTTGGTTTAAATGCTTTTTAAGGAATAATATGAGTAAATTTTGAGGTCATCAGGGTATTAGGGGTGTACGAGGATTGTTCGAAACCTGGAACCAATATTTTTATAAAATATATACTTTTCGCACAGTTAGTAGAAATTGTGTGGGGAAGGACACAAGGTCACACTAACTATGTGAGTCCAAGAATGTGAAAAAATGATCTTGAACAGTTTTTGAAACCGTACTGATAAAGAAACACACCGATGAAAGGGCATATACAGTTTTTTTTACAATTGAGTTGAGGCATGATTTTCAAATAGTTTGGGAAAATGTGGGCACTAACTATGCATGGTTCCCCTTGAAGAAGTGAAGTGTGGATAGTTGGTGCATGGTTTCAGCAACCATGTATCCAAACCATGTGGTCTATATTTTTGAGGTAAATTAACCAAATTTCCATTAAATTATATAATAACATTAAAAAAATACTCTTCTCCTTTTTTGGGAAGCCACTTCACATAGGGAGATCCATTTTGAAGACAATTTTTAGGATTTTCTCCTGTTCCATTGTCTGAACTCAGAATAAAATGTTGTAGGTGTATTTGTATTCATGATGGTGAGTACTCTATTACTTTTATTAAATTCTTTGTTATTATTGGTATCGATGATGTTATTTAGGATCAAGATAATATGAACTATTTTTATGTTCTTCATTAAATCTTTATTTTTCTTATAATATAGATCAAATCAAAATCTTATATAGTATGAGACCTATACTACAGACGTACGGTAGGTGGTCTATACTTTTCCCACATGGTTTCATGATTTATGGAGATAGTTTTAATACATTTGGCATGCCAAACTATCGTGTATTTCCATGAAAGTGAATTAAATAATTAAACCAAATGTATTGGAACCTATTAGAGTTTTCCATGAGTTCCTTGAGACTTATTATAGGTTTAATTCTAATCCAAGGTTACCCATGGGGTGTTCCATTGAAATTTTACTTTGTTATACCACCCATGGGGTGTGTGATTGAGATTTATTAAAAAGAGGAAGACTATTTATAAATGAATTTAATAGAATTGATTGATTAGGATATGTTATTCCTCCTTTTCCAAGTTATACATGATGTTATTTATTTAATTATTTAAATGTTAAACATTATATGACTGGTTAAACATGTGAAATTTAATTATTTTCAAATGATAAATGGAAGGAATTATGAATGATTACAGTAGATATATTTGATACAATTTCCTTGGATCATGATAGGTGTAGTGGACACCTTGGATAAGATTTATCATTGGGTATTAACACCCCTTGGATCTGTCTTGGTTTGGATCTTAGTGTAAATGGTATATTTAAATGATCATTATACCCCAAATAATGTCTAATCGAGTTTCCATAAGTATTCTACTAGGACTCGATGAGGATTCCTTGGCTCAATACACCTTGGATCTATCCCTAAGGGGTATGCATCTTTTGATTATACAACAAAACTATGGTAAATGTGACATACTATATTATACAGCTCAATATTAGTTGTTATGAAAGTTATGGTTATATAGAAAGGCCAGGGTTAATTTGATTAGCAGGTTATATGATGTGTTCATGGGTGATCTGATATATTTTTTTATACAACCTGGTCATGGTGTTTAATTCCTTTATTTTAATACTTCTTTATATTATGGGTTGATAATTATTTTTTAGGGAGCCTTGTATGACTATACAATATCCCATGATGGGATACCTTTTCCTTGGGCACATTACTTTTAGTACTACTATAACTTTTATATTTTTCACTGTAACAACCCGAGAGTTTATGAGATATATAATTTTTTATTTCTTTCATATATTTTGTTGTATGCTATGCCAAAATTATCTTGAACTATACGCAACACCATATTAGCTTGTAGTATACACAACACTATTCTTGGATTATGTTACACACAATTTCAAGTTTGTTTGATAGTAGTTATTCTACGAAAAATTGATTGTATATATATATTCAATGTATAAATGAAATATGGTTGGAATCTGTTATACCCAACAAAAAAAATAGTCTTTCACAACACCCAACCCTAACTTGTCTTGCGTTACACAGAATCGCGACCTTTCTCGATAGCGTGTGTAGTACGCAATACCGGGTTTCACTAAACAATGATATATTGTTATAATATTATAATAGACTATATTATAGGAATATTATTAACTAAATTTTGATGTTTATGAAATTATTATTCATCTTACACATTTTCTAAAACATTTTATGTGAACAAAATAATTTTTTTGGGTAAAATAAGTATTTTTCAAAAAATCCAGTTTTGCCACCTTTTTATGGAACACCCACTTTAAATATAGGTTTTGACAAGTTTATAAGTTCAATTTGACAATATAAAATTCTTCTTAGGAATCAGGATATGAAAATTTACTTTGGATAATTTTTTCATATTATTCTGAATACTTTCATATTTTAATGAATAGTAAAAACACGCTATATTTTAATTTAAAACAATTTTTTCATAGTAATAATTTATATGATTAAATTATAATATTTAATGATTTTAAAGTATAAATAGAATATATTTTTACCATTTAATATAATTTATGTCATTATCATTTATTTTACATTGAATTCATAGGTAAAATCATTTCAATATTTTGCAATGTTTTAACATTTAAAACTCGTTTTCTTAACAATGGGATTAATGTGAAATTAATTACTGCAACTTATGTGTTTTGAATTTGAAAAAATGGATTCCATAATTGAATTCAGTGGGTCCAAATTATTTTAATAGGTTACTTTTATTTTTTTTATATTATGAATAGTAACTACCGTAATTTTTATTTACTGTAGTTAAATGTAAATTGGGTAATTAAGGGTAAAAATAAGATTATAAAATTACCCTAACACATGCAAAAATTCTATTGTATGACTAAAGGTCTTCACATATCACCTAATGGTCGTATTAGATTCATTTTATAGACTTTTTACCCTAAACAAATTTAATTATTATTAAAACCAAAGAAATTGACAACACGTCACTCTCTTAAATATTATAAGTATAATAATTTTAATTTAGTGATAAACTTCATGAAACATTGAACATGAATAGTATCCAGAAATATAATAAAATTATTTACATCATTAGAATTTATTTATAATTTTTAGTGATTACATAATTATCATTAAAGGTGACACAATAGTGATGTTGAAATTATTTTATTGATTGAAATATCAAAGAAATGGTTTTAAAAATATTAAAATAAATATTACATGAACTATTTAATGTACTCAAATAATTTTATAGTTACATATGACATATTATGAATCTATTAAAGCTTTTATTTCGAACATATCTTCTGTGGGGATTTTATTTAAATTCAAATAATTGAATAGTGTCAATCTTGACACTATTGTTATTTTTTAAAAATTACATATTATAAAATTGTTTAAAAATACAAAAAATATTTGAAAATTATAAATTAAAATTTATACGGTCGAAAATGCAATAAATCATACAATTATGGACAATTCACAAAATATAAGTAATTATTTATAATAATTTAAAATTTATAATATTATTACCACATATAAAATTAAATGGATTATATAAGGATAATTCAAGTTGATAATGTTTAAAATAAATTGACAACATGTATAAATTTAATTTTTTGATGATATTACAACCCTATATCATATATTATTCGGATTTGAGTCATTTTGGTTGTTTTTAAGTGGGGTTTGAAATTATTATAAACTAATATTTCTTATAATTCCAAAGGTTCCCCTCTCCTCCCTTATAAAGGGGAACCTCCTCCTTCTCCTCCTCACACCATTTTGAGCCTTCAAGCTCGGGAAAAACCTACCCATTTACCTTCTCATCCACCTTATAAACATACTAGAGGTCCTGATTTTCTTCAAAGAACAATTTTAGTGCCCTAAGAGGAGGTTTCAAAGAGGCGTTTCGAGGAAGAGGTAATATCCATTACCGATTCTTTCAAATTTATTTTTTCTTCTACTTCTTCTTATTTAGTTGTTTCATTATGAATTTATAACATCAGTATAACTCATATACTGATATGTTATTATAAATATGAAACAACCCTATTTCACCTTCTATCCATCCTAAGGAAAACGAAATCACTGCGTGTGCGTACGTACGGAATACCGTCTCCACGCCGTGGTGTAATCTGTTTTTCCACCACCACCTTACTTGGATGGGTATAATGGTGTAAAGAATAACTAAATATGATTATTATAACATCATAATGGTTCTATGATATTATATCATTCACTCCAATTCCACTCAATAAATATGGGAACGATATCATCGCTCGTCCGTACGTACGGATTACCGTCTCCACGACGCAATGAGATTCATTTTCCATGTTAAAAATTCAAGAATGATTATAATGTATATATAATAAGTAATCATAAAATATATGAAATAATAATTATATTAGATTTATGTATATATATGTATGTCATCTACTTAATTCCATTCAATTCAATAAGGAAACGAAAACAGCGTTCATACGTACGTACGGATTACCGTCTCCATGAACGGTGCATTTAATTCCATTTATCGATATTTTATATATATGAATATTCTGAATATATATTATATATAAATAATGTTTTATATTTTGGAATTAGGTAATCATGATCTAAGTAATCATATTAATAATTACAAGTCAAAACACGGATAATAAATGAAACGATTTTACCCAAAACACTACTTTAACCTGGATTTACAAATGAACGTGTAATATAAAGTCATAAGTGAACCATGTATGATATCATAACAATGAAGATGATTCTATAATAATTCAATGACATTATTTAAATCATTATATAGGAGGTTTAGATACATATGAAGCATATCAGATCTAAGATAAGGGATTATTTTTTCAAATCTCATTTTTATCTGAGATTGCTTATACAGAAATATTTACCGGGGTTATATTTTTCAACCATGTCCATAAAAATGTTTTAAATAAAGTGTTTAATATTCATACATGTATGTTTAAAGTCATGTTTACTCCTATTTGACTATTACATTGTGTTATGAAAGGAATCATTCTTTTGTTTACCAAATGAGGAACTTTTTGACTTTTCCGACAAAAGTACGAGGAGAATTTTTTTAACTTATACGACATTAACAGATTTTTACGGTTTCATATCACCTACTTTTTTAGAATATTCCTATACATGTTTTCATGGTTATTTTCAATAAAATACCTTTCTTTTAAAATTGTGTTGCATTTTGTGAAAAGAAAATGATTTTTAAGGAGAAAGGATATTTTCCTCATGAATTCATTTCAAGTGTTTTATCAAAACGATTTAACATTTAAGATGAAATTATTTCATATGTGTATGTTTCAAGTATAATGTATCTATGATTTAGCTGGTTTCACTTTTCTTATGATTAAATGATATCCATTTGTTTTATATGGATTATGTTAAGATGGGATGATGTTTAGGAAACCCATTTTATTCTTTGGGTTATGATGCATGATTTATGATTGTGTTGTGGCACACGTAACAATGATTTTAATATGAGATGGGTGGAACCTATATTTTCCTCCAATTTATTGGGTAAATATTTATATCTCATGAGATAGACATGGCTTCAACGACAAGTTAAACTGGTTCAGTAATACAGGACTGGAACGAGGAGTGAACTCGATTCAGAAAGGGACTTTGTCCACTAAGATGGTCATGGAAGAAATTCCTTGGGTACTATAGAAATCATAACATGTTCTTAATGGTTGACAAAATGACATGTTTTATTCCCATGCTATTTTATCATTCTTAATGTTTCTTTATGATTTATGCCTTACAAACAACCATGTTTTATGTCATTGCTCAAGATTTTGATGTTTAAACATTATGTTCATGTTTTTAAGTTAAAATTTATATGATTTGTTTTATTTTATCCATGCTTACCCTTACTGAGCATTTGAGATCACCCTTTATATGGTTTCTTTTCCCCAGTATTTAAAGAAAGGTTTTAGGTAAGAAAACAAAAGGGGAAGATCTTTACGAGAGATGTTGACGATATTTCACCACGATTAGAAGATTATATTCCGAGTTTCCAAAGACACTAAACTATTAGGGTCCTTGAGTGTTGGTTCTTATTATGTATAAATTATTCTGCAAAATTAATGTAATGTCCATGTACATCAATCTTTGGGTCTCTACAGTTTGTATCAGAGGAAAGGTTTAGTTAACCTTTGGAAACTAGGATGTGAAAACTTTAGTGATATCCCAAGAGATATTTGTAAGGAATGTCTAGGGATGTCCCTAAGGTTAAGTATAAGTATAGGTTATAGTCCTAGAATTATAGAAACGATATAAGAATTAAACCTAATATGTTATATATTGAAGGTACTCCCTCTTTATTATGCTGTTTTCCTAGCATGATTTTTACCTCTCATGCTATTCTTTTTGGATTTTAGAAAATGGCTGGAAATAAGAGGATTCACGATAATGGAGGATATGATGGACAATTGAATGATATTCTTCATGAGCTACCAAATGAAATAGAATTTGGAAGGTGAAACATCATTATTATGCCTAATCAGCAATCTCATAATATGATCAATAATCTCAACTTTGGTAAGATTCCTGACTCAGCTAATAAGAGAATGATGGAGTTTCATGATGATCATAGAGGAAATAATGTTCAATTTCCCTCATGTAAGTCATGTGGGAAGAGGCATCAAGGAGAATGTTTCAAAGTAACTGGAAGATGCTTTGGTTGTGGAAAAGAAGGACACAAATACAGTAATTGCAAAGGAAAAGGATCAGTTAACACCATGGACAAGGATAATGGTATTTCTAAGACATCAACACTGGTTAAATGTTTTAAATGTGGAATGTACGAGCATTATGAAAACCAATGCCCTAAGGGAAAGTCTCATGAAGAGAATCAGCATGAATATATGGGTAGTATTTATGTTGATGATGATGAAGAGACTATAAATGATCTGTGAGATGAAATAATTGTTGAATCACAGTCAATGGTTTAACAAGCTAGTGTAATGATTTATGTTTATCAAGAGTTATTTTGTATAGGTAATGGTAATATTGAATAAAGACACATATAAGGATTATTACACTATTGTTTTTCTTAAAGTATTTGAAAGAATATTTTGAATGGTACTGGTAACCAAGAAAGCTTATTCAGATATTTTTGGAAAGTAGATGATATGCGCCTAATGAAGGGATAAGGAGATAATGAGACTTTTGATAGTATTAATGAGCTCATGACTAATATAAGGACAAAGTTATATCATGTTTTGAGTATATAGAAATTTTTGGATTTTGGTATCTGGAAAGAGTTAACTTTTGACCGCATTCATGTTTTCACTAAGGTTCAATGGGTATTCATTTTTCAAAAGAATACATGATTAAGGCATTAGAATGTTTGGAATGCGACAAACAAGAGATATCTTATGATATATGGTGGAAAAATGATGGTATTTACATGCTTGGTAGATGACCTCTATATTAGTATTTTTCCTTATACTATGAGTTTGGGTAAGCCTAAAGATTGGAATAGATTAAGTTAGACATCAGATAGTATTGTTTAAGGCTATAAATTTTTTTGATATTATTGAATAAATGTTATAATAGTGTAGTTTAAGAAAAGGAACAACCTGCAGAACGAGCGACAACCCATCACGTCGGACTATGCTGTGGGAATCAAACCCACATCTAATGTGCGACGAGACTTTATCGCATAACACTGGCCTACAGGAAGTCCTTGGTTAGTATAAATTAGTTTTAATTTTTTAAGTGGTATGATATATGAAGTATAAGTCCATTTTAAGAACCATATATGATTAATCTCACTATAGATGGACTTATGTATATTTAATAACTTTTTCTAACCTTTTATTTGAGATATATATAATGACCCACTATTTTATCGCATGATCTCCTAACGCTTCACGAATGACAAATTCAACTTCATTTCTTTAAGAGATGAAGTGGAAATTGTTCAAGGCTTGAACAACTATGATATTGTACCAAAATCAAGTAAGTATTTATTTTAATTAAAAAATTCTTCATCATTAGGGAAATGATCTTGAGAACAAAAAATGTTGTCCTAGTGCTCTCATATCTGATGAATCATATGGTCCCTTGGATCATCACAAATTTATGGCTTTGTGACTATTGGATTTATCATATCCATGTCTTCTACCACTCTCCATCAGAACTTGATGGTTAGATTTCTCTTCCATATCCATATTTTCAACTATGTTATCCTATGTATAAACCTAGTTATTAGTTAATTTGGGTAACCATTACATTTCATAATTTTGTTTTTAAAGTTAAATTTTGGTATTCCTTTTTACGATGTGGGTTTCTATGAAAGAAACATTCAAGTAGAAAACCATTTATAGCCCCGACAAATTTTGAGGGAGAAATTCATTTTAAGGGGGGTATAATGTAACACCCCGATATTTTATGAGATATATTCCTTTTAATTTATTTCATATCTTTTTTTGTACGCTACACCAAGATTATCTTGCACTATACGCAACACCATATTAGCTTGCAGTATACGCAACACTATTTTTGGATTGTGTTACACACAATTTCAAGTTCATTTGATAGTAGTTATTCTATGAAACATTGAGTGTATATATATATATATTCAATGTATAAATAAAATATAGTTGGATTCTGTTATACGCAACAAAAAAGGTGTCTTTCACTACACCCAACCCTGACTTGGCTTGCATTACACGCAATCACGACCTTCCTCGATAGCGCGTGTAGTATGCAATACCGGGTTTCACTAAACAACGATATATTGTTATAATATTATTATGGACTAGCTTATATGAATATTATTAACTAAATTTTGAATTTTATAACATTATTATTCATCTTACACATTTTCTAAAACATGGTATGTGAGCAAAATAAATTTTGACCATGAAAATAATTTAATTATTATTAAAACCAAAGAAAGTGACCACATGTCACTCTCTTAAATAATATAAGTATAATAATTTTAATTCAGTGATAAAATTCATAAAACATAGAACATGAATAGTCTCCAGAATTATAATAAAATTCTATACATTATGAGAATTTATTTAGAATTTTGAGTGATTAAATAATTTTCATTAAAGGTGACACAATAAGGATGTTGAAATTATTTTATTGATTGAAATATCAAATAAATGGTTTTAAAAATATTAAAATAAATATTATATTAACTTTTTAATTTACTCAACTAATTTTCTAGTTACATATGACATATTATGAATCTATTAAAGCTTTTATTTCGAACATATCTTCTATGATGATTTTATTTAAATTCAAATAAATTAATATTGTAAAAATTGATACTATTGTTATTTTATAAAAATTACATATTATAAAATTGTTTAAAAATCGAAAAAATATTTAAAAATTATAAATTAAAATTTATATGGTAAAAATGTAACAAATCATAAAATTATGGGCAATTAACAAAATATAAGTAATTATTTATAATGATTTAAAATTTAGAATATTATTACCAAAAATAAAATTAAACAGATTATATAAGGATAAATCAAGTTGATAATGTTTAAAATAAATTCCCAACATGTATAAATTTTATTGTTTTATGGGATTAAAACCCTATCTCATCTAATATTCTGATTTTACTCATTTTGTTGGTTTTTAGGTGGGGTTAGAATTTATTATAAACTAATATTTCTTATAATTCTAAAGCTACCCCTCTCCTCCATTATAAAAGGGCACCACCTCCCACTCCTCCTCACACCATTTTGAGCCTTGAAGATCAGAAAAACCCTGACCATTTACCTTCTCAACTTCTTTAGCAACATACTAGAGGTCCTGGTATTCTTCAGAGACCAATTTTAGTGCCCTAAGTGGAGGTTTTAAAGAGGCATTTCGAAGAATAGGTAATATCCGTTACCGATTCTTTAAAATTTATTTCTTCTTCTACTTCTTCTTATTTAGTTGTTTCATTATGAATTAGTAACATAAGTATCACTAATATACTTATATGTTATTATAAATATGCAAAAACCCTATTTCACCTTCTTTCCATCTTAAGGAAAATGAATTCACCACGCGTGCGTACGTACGAAATACCGTCTCCACGCCGTGGTGTAATCTATTTTTCCACCACCACCTCACATGGATGGGTATAATGGTGTAAAGAATAACTAAATATTATTATTATAACATCATACTAATTATAAATTATTATATCATTCACTCCAATTCAATTCAATAAATATGGGAACAATATCATTGCTCGTGCATACGTACGGATTACAGTCTCCACGACGTGATGAGATTCATTTTCCATGTTAAAAATTAAAGAATGATTATAAAGTATATATAATAAGTAATCATGAGATATATTAAATAATAATTCTACCGTATTTATGTATATATATATATGTATTTCATCTACTTAATTCAATTCAATTCAATAAGGAAACGAAAACAGCGTTCATGCGTACGTATGACTTACCGTCTCCATGAACGGTGTATTTCTTTCCATTTATAGATCTATTATATATATGTATATTCTGAATATATATTATATATAAATCATTTTTTATATTCTTGAATTAAATAATCATTATCTTAGTAGTCATATTAATAATTACAAGTCAAAATGCGGATGATAAATGAAACGATTTTACCCAAAACGCTACTTTAACATGAATTTACAAAAGAACGGGTAATATAAAGTCATAAGTGAACCATATATGATATCATAACAATGAATATGAATCTTTAATAATTCAATAAAAATATTTAAGTCATTATACAGGAAGTTCGGATACGTATGAAGCATATCAGACCTAAGGTACGGGATAATTTTGCAAATCTCATTTTTATCTGTGATTGCTTATACGTAAGTATTTAATGGGGTTATATATTTCATCCATGTCCATAAAAATGTTTTTCACAAAGTGTTTAATACTATTACATGTATGTTTAAAGTAATGTTTACCCCTCTTTGACTTTTACATTGTGTTATGAAAGGAATCTTTTTTTTGTTGACCAAATGAGGAACTTTTTGACTTTTCCGACAAAAGTACGAGGAGAATGTTTTTATAACATATACGGTATGGATGGATTTTTACGGTTTCATATCGCCTACTTTTCAAGAAGCTTCCTATACATTTTTTCATGGTTATTTTCAATAAAATCCTTTTTCTTTTAAAATTGTGTGGCATTTTGTGAATAGAAAATGATTTTTAAGGATAAAGGATATTTTCCTCAAGAATTCATTTCAAGTGTTTTATCAAAATGATTTTCCATATAAGAAGAAATTATTTCATATGTGTATGTTTCAAGTATAATGTCTCTATGATTTACATGGTTTCACTTTTCTTATGATTAAATTATATATATTTGTTTTATATAGATTATGTTAAAATGGTATGATGTTTAGGAAACCCATTTTATTCATTGGGTTATGACGCATGATTTTGATTGTGTTGTGGAACACAGAAGAATGATTTAAATATGAGATGGGTGGAACCTATATTTTACTCCAATGTATTGGGTAAAGATTTATATCTCTTGAGATAGACATGCCTGGAATGACAAGTTAAACCAGTTCAGTAATACAAGACTAGAACGAGGAGTGAACTCGATTCAGAATGGGACTTTATCCACTAAGATGGTCATGGCAGCAATGCCTTCGCTACCATGTAAATCATAAATGTGATTAATGGTTTCCACAATTACATGTTTTATTCCCATGATATTTTATCATGCTTAATGTTTCTTTATGATCTATGCCTTACGTACTGCCATGTTTTATGTCATTGCTCATTGTTTTGATGTTCAAACATTATGTTCATGTTTTTAAGTTCAAATGTATATGATTTGTTTTATTTTATCAATGATTACCCTTACTGAGCATTTGAGCTCACCCATTATATGTTTTCTTTTCCCTAGGATTTATAGAAAGGTTTTAGGTAAGAAAACAAAAGGGTAAGATTTTACAGATGATGTTGAAGATCTTTCACCACGATTAGAATATTATATTCCGAGTTTCCAAAGACACTAAACTATTATGGTCCTTGAGTGTTGGTTCTTATTATGTATAAACTATTCCGCAAAATTAATGTAATGTCCTTATACTTCAAGATTTTCTTCTCTATATTCACTCTGATTTTTCTTTCATTACACAACTAGGAGTCATTAAAGAAACCTTGGGTACCTATCTGTTGGGATTGTTTTTCACACCCTATTTGGTGCACTACTGGGTACCCGAATATTGTATTTGGAGACAGCTAGGGATCAATGCAAGCCCCCATAATTCGATTCATGGATTTGATCCATGATTATGAGTAGTGGAACATGGGTCCGAGATGAGTCTCATGATTCTATCACAATTTGTTTTTCTTTTTGGGAATTTTGGTATCGGGATACATATATTTTTATTGATTCATGTATACCTATTTTTCCTGCTTTGTATACACATGGAAAGATCATCATTATATATGAGATTACATTTGGCATTATTTATATATTTTTGTTTAGTTATTGTTCTCATTCTACTACGTTAGGTTACTGGTCCAATGTTTATAGTACATATTACTGCTACTTATTCATTGTTATATAGATTACTCTTTTGATCTATATTATTTATGATAATGTGTAATACTTTGGTAAGAGGGAATATTATCCCCAAATACACACCCAATGCCCTCTCTTCTAGTTGTTAGCCTCAGGAATTTGGGGATATGTGCTAGAGGCCATGTGGCCAACCAGACTTGGGGAACTGTTTAGTGCATATGAGTTCAAGAAGTTACATATATGAAATAACCAGAAGGATTTGTGACTCTAGGTGATGCCAAAATGATTTAAAAGGTACAAAGATCCATTTATAGGTCGATGCAAGCATACATTCCATGGAAAATTTGATTTTATGAAGCTATATAACTATTTGGGTTTATTATGAACATATGTGAGCCATGTGTTTACAAATTGTTTAGTGAAAATTCAGTCATTATCCTAGAAGTATATATTGAGGACATATTAATTTTTTGAAATGAAATTCTAGTCATAAAATATGGTAAGGACTGTTTAAATAAATTTTTCTCTATAAATGAATTAGGTTATGTAGCCTATATCATAGGCATCAAGATCATCCCTGATATATCCTAGAGGATTCTTGGACTAAGTCAAAGTACATATATTGACACAATTATAAAGATATTTAGTATGGAACAATCCAAGAGGGGATTAGTTTCATTGTCATATGGTTTAAATATTTCTACGAAAATGTTTCCTTAGAAACAATAGTAAAAATATAGAATGGGTACCATACCATACACTTTAGTGATAGGATCAATCATGTATTCCATGTTATGTACTCGACGTAATGATTCCTATGCATTGAGAACAGTAGGTAGATATCTTGTAGATCAAGGAGAACAACATTGGTATACTGTTAAGGCTGTCCTAATGTATCTAAGAAGAATTAAGTTTACATTTATGGTGTATGGAAGAGAAGAAGAGTTGGTCATAAGGGGTTATAGTGATTCTAGTTTTCAACAGATTATAATGTTA
The DNA here is from genome assembly GCA_963277665.1 of Viscum album. Classification (NCBI taxonomy): domain Eukaryota; kingdom Viridiplantae; phylum Streptophyta; class Magnoliopsida; order Santalales; family Viscaceae; genus Viscum; species Viscum album. The sequence continues at coordinate 807,466,064 of OY728122.1, read as the reverse complement.
TGAAGTAACATTTTGGATATATTTTCCTCTTCAACAAAGGATCTATGAGATTCAATATTTCAAGGAATACAGTTTTCACTGATTATACAGTAGAGTTCAAGTATATAGAGGCTTCAAATGCATCCAAGGAATGTTTTTGGATATGAATCTTTTTCCATGATCTTGATGTGGTATGTAGTAGTAAAGACCCTATCACATTGTACTATGATAATATTACAACAATTTCTCCTGAATGAGAGACAAGGTCACACCAATAGACAAATCATATTCTCTATAAGTATCATCTATTGAGGGTTTTTTATCCTAGGGGTGAAGATTAATTAATAAGATTACCCATAAGAGAGAACTTGGAGTACCCATTGACTAAAGGACTATCTCAGTAGAAGCATGAGTATCATGTGAGAGCTAGCAAACTAAAGGTTTTTGGTAGTTGGCTCTAGTGAAAGTGGTTGTCTATTCGTGATGGTTCCTTTGAACCAGTTTTTATGTACTTTATGATAACCTAAAATCATAATTTCTTATATTTATAAAATCCTTATCACATCATAATTCTTCTTCTTCATAACATGATATGTGATAATGTTATAAGAGTAGATGTCTCACTAATATTCCATAATAGTTCCCCACTATAATGAAAACCTAGAAGTGCTATGACACTAATCTTAAATATATGTTATATAGCCGGGTGATATAACTTGAGGGTCATAAATGATACATACCTTTAGGGATGGAGACTCATAGGAAATTGGGGAACCTTCTCATGGTGTAATCCCTTGGTAATATCTAGTGTATAATATTTTGAGAACGAGACACGCGGGTAAGAAATCGACATTCATATTTGTCATTGTATGTTACTATATGAAGACGTGTGTATTGATCCTTAGAATTTTATATTTTTATTACTGAATATTACAAGTCATTTACTTTTTTGTATTGATGAAATCTATGAGAACATATTTTTGTGGCATGGTATGATATGTCAGGTACGTCACAAGTAATATTTATTTAATGAATATTATGAGAAGGGATTTTTATCTTATGTTATTTAACATAATTTGATACCAGAGGCCCTATTATGGAAATGGTTTATCTTAAATGAATACATTAACATAGAGTTCTATAGGAATTTTTAATTTTCGGAAAGTCAAAGAATGGGACATCAAGAATATAGGTTTATGGCACCAACATGAAACCGTCTTTCTTAGAGATATCAAGATAAAATGATTATATTATAAAGTGATCATAAATATTTGGTTTTATGATGTTTAATGTTTAGATTATTTCTTTATGGGTTCCTTGGCATGTTCCCATATTGAAACATTTGAATTTAGGCTACTTTTCCTAATTCCACTATGAAAGAGTCCTATAAGTCCATAGACTAAGTATATTGAGAATCTCAATTAAATAATATGTTATTTTATTATTTAAAAAGTTGAATAAATATTATTAGAAAACATGGCTTAAAAATTATTATTTTATGGTTGATAACATATATTACTTCACTAGTTATTCGAGAGAATATTACATGAGCATAATATTTGACAAATATTTATTTTTTATTAAGTGAATATAATATTTATTTATTTATTGGGGAATATTGAAGTGAAATTTATTTATTAAATGAATTTTCATTATTCAAGACTCAAAAAAATATTATGAAGTAATGGATGATGGAGTCTTTAAGTCTGATGAGATTTTATATATATTGTAATTTTTTAATTAAATAATATTTAAATTAATTAGAAATTAAATCACATGTCAAGGAAATAATAATAATAATAATATTTCATATATGTGGTTCTGTAAGGGATTAAATAAATATTAAAGGGAACTTGTGAAAATATTTATTTTTAAAACCTAATTATATTTATACCCAATTGTATTATTTTTCCATGAGAGCCAATTTCATTTTGTGTTGTACACAATGACAGCCTTAGAGAATCTTCCCAATCCTTAAAAAGATTCCTCTCCAAGAACACTCCTATGAATGGGGAGCAGTCTTCATCCACCTCCCACTATCATGTATAAAGAGATCAAGGAGAATTAATTGGAAGTGATTATTATGCAGATCAAAGGATAATTCCATAAGTGATATGATCTACCATGATAGAACCCAAATATTCCTATGATTATGTTTACATATTTGGGTAATATGTGTGGATCACTACTAGAGGGGGTCTTCTCTCGATTCTTACAACATAATGACGGTACTATATAGGTACAATTTCAGATCCATAAATGAAGAAATAATTCATGCATGATAATTATTTAATTTTTTAAACTTATTATAAATTATATGTGATGATCTTGTTCTTGGTTCTTTAATTCTATCCCTTATCTACTTTCTTTGATTCATCTCAATGGTTAACAATGTTCATTATTTTTTAAATATCAGATTGATCATTGATAATGATTAAAAGAAAATTTGGGCCCAACCCATCCCATGCTTTGGCTATGTTAAGAACCTTGTGTCTTCATTCCCCTATACATTTTTAGGAATTTGTCTATACACTGATCTTCCACTAAAACATCACAACCTTATTGGTAAGATAAGACATAAGTGCTACCAAATGGGTTTAGTCTGGATGAACCATTGGTAGTATCCTTAAAACCCAAGGAAACTACTAATCTCAAAAAGAAATTTATGGTGTTCCCAAGACATCAAAACCAATACCTTCTTCATGCCCATATAATTTCACACCTCAAAGATCTCATTCCCAAGAGAACATACTTCCAAGATCAGGAATTGACACTTATAGATATCGACATAGAGATGACGTTCATAAAGTTAACTCAACACAATTTCTAGGTGTGTAATGTTAATCTCCATGGTTTATGAGTATATGAGTATGTACATAAAAAATTGGATTATGGAGTTAGGATATGGATGGAAGACCTTGTTAATGAGATCCATGAACATTGTTGGTGCATCTTTTAACCAGAAAATAATGAAAAACATTGTCTCTGTGATATCTTATTCTTTGAACTAAGGCTAGGGGTAACCTTATTTTATGTCGTTATTAAATAACCATCGAGATACCCATAATAGATAAAATAAGACATTGTTCCTCAACAACATGTATCAATACTTTATAGTCACTAGGTTTATCTTCCTATAGTACACACATGATCAAAGAATACCATTTTACTTCTTTACGAATAACCCTGGAGAACTCCAGGGTGATGTGGAACGTTTGATAAAACACATCACCTATAAATCCTTGAGTTTTGCATTAAGTTAAATAAAATTATCTTATGATATATGATATTTAGTAACAGGTTATGGTCATATCTTGAGTTTGATATTAATGTTAATCCTTATATTAGGACAGAGTGCTTTGAGTTTTTTTTTGAAAAAACATCCTAATATAGGTTCACCACAAGAGGAAAATAGGATGTATATGCTGGCCGATATTACACAAGAATCATTACTACTACATAAAATATTATATCACCAAATTTTTTGAGGTTTAAACATGATCTTATTACTTCAACATACCATTCACCATTCAAAACAAACATCTCCACCTTAGACACATTAAATTATACTCATCTCCTAGAGCAGTCGATGTGTGATTGGTAATTGACCAACTAGTCCTTTCCAATGATGATATCAGAACTCTAAAGAATCATAAAATACAACAAAATCCAATAAATAGTAAATACCAGAGGATATATTAAAAATATTTGGAGATGATCCACTTTCTTCCCCAGGGACGTGTCAAGATAAAATAACTCACAATATTAATTTGTCATGTCGAAATTGTTCTTTTCACATTTATGTATTTTGTATTGTAAATAAAAAAATCTCTTCATATTAAATTCTTAATTAAAGGTTTTAATTTTAATAAATTTCTTTAGTTTGTCATACCCACAATATCCATCATACTCACTATCCCATCGTACCCACTATGGTTTTCATACTGACTATAACCATCGTACCCACTATGTTTTTCATACTGACTATAACCATCATACCAACTCTACTTTTCATAGTGACTATGACCATCATACCCACTTTGTTTATCATAATGACATTAACCAATCATACTCACAATGTGCATCATACCCACTTTTCATCATATCCATATTTTTCCTTATATTCATACTGACAAGCAATATTAATCATGCTCATGTTATACTTTTATACCATGCATGTTTTCATTACTTTATCAAAACACATGTTTTATACCAATAGTACACATGTTATCATTTTCATATATCTATTGTTTTATTCAAAATGATGTCATGGAGTTATTTAAAAACTAATCAAAATTATTTTGTGTTTTTTGTTTCAGTACGAGCATTATAATGCCAGGTGTCCACATCCCACTAAATTTTCTAGAGAAATATGACTATTGGACATAATATGATTGTTAGAACCTGATCCCTATAAATAATAGGTCATTTGAACCTGAGAAAACAACCTTTTCTCCATCCAAGTTTTAGAGAGAGACTGTGTGACTTCTCTCCTAATACGTGCGATAGCCTTGAAATTAAAAAACATGAACGACTCATTATTTGTTTTTGTATTTCAATAAGTAATTTGTTTTTCTCTATGAATCCGATCAAGTTATAATGATTGAGGGCTACTGGTGACAGGAAAATGGTGTGACCGATTATCATATTGAGGATTTCAGGTGTTTGAAAGATAGAGGTGTTGATTACCTATAAAATCAAGGGTTTGAGGGGATAAAAATAGGAACATGTCGATCATCATATCAAGGGCTTACCAGTGTTGGTAGGATAGACCTATTATATTAGGTTAAATGATACCCTACTCTTCAGGATAAAAGAATTGTAATACCTTTTACTTTTCCACATCTTATTGTAATAGAAAGAAAATTATTTTATTTCTTCTTTCTATCAGTATTCTTTTATATTCTAATTTTTTAATTTACTATTTGTAATTTTTATTATCGATTCTATACGGTATATGGAATAATCATTTACACTTGAAAGACTATGATATTTATATTCAACCTAAATACAATAGTTTCTTGACCTATGGTATCATAACAATTTCATCAGACCGAGAGTCAGTCTGATCATTTGTTTTCTCTTATAAGAGGCATTTTGAATTGTTTTAGTTTAGGTTTTATTAAACTAAAAACCAGCCCTAAAAATTTAATAGAAAATTTTAAAAATATAATTCACCCCCTCTTATATTTGTGTCATCTCATATCCATTTCGATCCAACAATTGGTATTAGAGGAGGCTTTCCACTAATTTGTATATTTTTATGTAACACAATTTTTTTATTTCTAAATACACTAACCTATATTTGTAGAAAAAATATATTTTTCTATATGATGAAAGGAATGATGAATGTTGGTTAAATTGAAAATATTAATCCTACAATACCACCTATCATTGATGGTAACTATTTTGAATATTTAAGAGTTCAGATGAATAATTTTATCATAAATAATGGCATAGATAACTTTGTTAGGCACAATCGTGACTATATGATCCCCGAGGAAGACGTCAGAACTTTTATAGCCTAAGAAAAAAATGAATATCAGTTAAAATATATGGCATGAAATACATTATTGTGTTTTATGACCAAGAATATTTATAGTCAAATTTCTTCATTTGAAGCAGTGAATAACATATGGAAGAAATCAGAGATTACACACTTTGGTACTTACAATGTTATTGAAATTATAAGATGTATACTAAGAGATGAATATCAAGATTTTGAATTTTTTATGGTGAACTTGTAGTTAAGGTTCAAAAATATTTAAGCTGATTTTTATCAAACATCAAGCTATGGATGAGAAAAATTTATATGATGATGTTTTAGTTGTTCAGATCATACAAATTATCCCAAATGAATATGAATCCAAGAGGACCAGAGCTAATAAATCTAGAAAGATTATTAATCATGCTCTTTATGATCTCTTTTCAACTCTATTTCAATATGAATGAAGACTTAAGAGAGATATACATAAATTGAAAAAAATAATGGTGGAGTGGAATTCACTACTACCTCAAATACTTCTAAGTATCAATCACCTGTGAAAACCAAGTCAATAAATTGAAAGGTTGATGTTTTAAAAGACTCTACTGATAATGAGCAGTCAGAGAATGATCTTGAAAATATATCTAGAAGAATGAAAAAAATTGTTGGAAAGAGGGATTTCCAATATAGATAGAAAAATACTTACAAAGGTAACAAGGACAATAAAGATTCTAAAGTTACATACTATAGATGTAAAAGAGAAAGACACATTCAACCTAATTTTTCTATGCTGAAAAGGAAGGATAGAAAATAAAGACACTGAAATATGAATAAGAGGAAATTTTAGAAATCCAAGGGAAAGAAAGTCTTAAAAGTAAATAACTCATGGAGTGCCAATGGTGGTGATTCTTTTGAATATTCTTCTGATAGAGATATCTCTAATCACAAGAATATTGGTCCCCTTACCAAAACGCCTTATCATTGCTTAATGGAAAAGGTACACAATTATGTATCACTTACTATCATGTCTTTGAGAAACAATTATCTCGATAATGATTAATATTTTGATGAAGAAACATCCTCATCAAAGAATGATAATTATTTACCTTTTTTTTGAATAAGTATCCTGATTTTCTAAACTTTTAGAAAATAAAAATTGTAAATATTATAGAAAACCTAAAAAAAATACTAGGATTGATATTTTTGAATGATAAGTACCAGATCTCTATGAATATATTCATTCTAAAACTCTATCGATTAAATTTTTTTCTAAAAATTTTGAGAAAGTTAATTTTGAAAAGAACAAACTTTCTAAAGATTTTGATAATATAATTTATGAAAAATATATTTTATAATAAATACTTAAATCTCAAACAAATAAAAATTAGGATAAGAATTTGGTTATCAGACTAAAATCTAAAATATTTTCTTTGAAGAAACTTTTATCTAATTTTACATCTAGAAAATAAAATTTTGATAAGATGTATTCTCAAATACGACCATAGGGTAATAGACAAATAATAGGTTAAACACATTCAAAAGTCGTTTTTCATAAAAACTACATTGTTCCTAAAAATTACCCATTCTACAAAGTGTCAATGTAGAGGTCATTAGAATAATGATTTTAGTTTAAATAAAACACAATATTTGGGTTTTCACAAAGTACACTTTTCAAAACAAATTTTGATTCCAAAATTTTTTCTTTCTATCATTTCTGGATCCAAACAAGTTTGGATTCCAAAAGATTAATTTTTTTTGTTTCAGGACAAAAATAAGAAACAATAAAAATAAACGGAACATGGATAGTGGATGTTCTAGGAATATGACTGGAAATAGAAAGTTCTTTGAAAAATTTATCAAGATGAAAGGTGGAAAAGTTATATTCGGAGATAATTCTCAAGGAAATATTTTTGGTATAGGTAATATTGTTCACCTAAGTAAACTTTTGATTTCTAATGTTTTAATTTTTGATGTTCTTAAGCGCTTCCTCAATAGAATAAGTCAATTATGTGATGAAGGTTGCCTTGTGAATTTTAGGATTAGTAAATGTATAGTTCAAAATTCTAAGGATGAATTCATTCTATTTATCCAAAGGCATGAGAATTTTTAAAATTTGAACTTAGAAGACCTTAGGAGACCAGAATTACCTTTTCTAAGTGAAATAGAAGACCAATATTGGTTATTTCATAGAAGAATAAGACAATATAAACTTATGAATTTATATAAACTCTCTAAAAAGGACTTGTTAAAGATCTACCTGATATTAGATTTGATTCTTCTAAAGATTGTGACCATTTTTAGTATAGAAAACAACATAATTAAAGATTTAAATCAATTAGTGAGGTTATAGATACCGATAAATTATAGTTAGTGAACATGGATATTTTTGGTCATACACAATATAGAAGTATTGGAGGAAAGTACTATGTATTTGTTTAGTTTATGATTACACTATATAAACATGGATATATTTTCTCATAAAGAAATCAAAAGTATTTTGTTTCCTTAAATATTTTTCATGCTGAAGTTAAAAATGAGAAAAAACTACCATTGATAACTATCTAAAGTGATCATGGTAGAGAATTTGTAAATTCTGATTTTTAAACTTTTTTTAGTAATAAAGGTTTTACTGACAACTTTTCCGCACTAAGAACACCTCAGAAAAATGGTGTTATTGAAAGAAGAAATATAATTCTTCAAGAGATTACCCGAACCATGTTGATTGAATACTCAATAGAAGAAAGTATTTGAGAAGAATCTATTAGTACTACTTGTTATACTATAAATAAAGTTTTAATTAGACCTTTTCTTAATAAAAATCTATATGGTTTGTGGACAGGCCGAAACAAAAAGTTTCATACTTCAATGTTTTTGGTTGCAAAGTATTTATTTTAAATACAAAAGATAACTTATATAATTTTTCAACTAAATCTGATGAAGGAATATTTTTAGGTTATTCCACTACTTGTAAGGCCTATATTATTTTTTATAAAAACAATTGTGTTGTTGAAGAAACAATACTTGTTATGTTTGATGAATCGTATCCTTTTGTTTTCCAAAATCATCAAAATTTTGATATTGAAGTGTTTTCCAAAATTGATTATCAAATTTTGATAGAAGATTCTTCAAATAATGTAAATAATCAAGAAATTGTTTCTGATACATTTACACTAGAAGAATTTCCAACTTATGTTGATGAGTAGGTTTTAGAAAATCCAAATCAATTATTACTTACGAATCATCCTATTAATAACATCATTGGTGATTTAAATCAACCAGTAAGGACTAAGACTTCCTTAAAAAATGAAATAGAACATCTTTAATTTATATCTCAATTTGAACCAAAAACTCCAAGTGAGGATTTAGGTGATGAGAATTGGATTAATTTAATGTAAGAGGAACTAAATAAATTTTAATGGAATAAAGTCGGGTCCATCATTGAAAAACCTAAGGATGTATCTGTTATTGGGGTAAAATGGGTTTTCAGAAACAAATGCGATGAAAATGGTATCATCATAAAAAATAAAGCTATAATGTTTTCTAAAGTCTATAATCAATAATAAGTCATAAACTGAAAAGAAACCTATTCTCCATTAGAAAGACTCAAATCTATTATAATTCTATTAGCCTTTGCAACATTCTTTAATTTCAAACTCTTTAAAATTGATGTCATGTGTTATTTCATTAATGGATATGTACAAGAGTATGTCCATGTAGACCAACCCCCTGGTTTTGAAGATACAAAGCATCTTGAATATGTTTAAAAACATACCAAGGCCCTTTATGTACATAAACAATCCCCTAGAGCATGGTATGATAGGTTAACATGATTTTTGTTACAAAAAAAATTACATTAGGGGAACAACATATCCAACTATTTTTATAAATAAATAAATAAAAATTATAATGATTTTTCAAATTTATATTGATGAAATTATTTTCAGGTCAGCTCAAAATTCATTAACAGATTCATTTTCGAATCTAATGAAGTCTGAGTATGAAGGGTAAATTAACATTCTCTCCTGGTTTTCAAATTTCAAAAAAACTAGAAGGTACCTATATATCTCAACATAATTATATCAAAGACTTACTCAAAATTTATGGATATGACCATACTAACAGTATTAGTACTCCCATTGGAAACTCAAAAACTCTTGATCTTGATGAAGCTATGAAACTAATTGATCAAACATCTTTTAGTGGTATGATTGAAAGTTTCCTATACATAAAATCTAGTCATCTAGACTTAATGTTTTCCATATGATAATGTTCTAGATATTTAGAAAATAAAAAACAATCCCATTTAGAAGAAGTTAAATGGATTTTCTGGTATTTAAAAGGAACATTGGATTTAGGTCTTTTCTATTCTGTTGGGAATTATTTTGAATTAAATGGTTTTTTAGATGCTGACTTTGGTGGTTGTATAATGGATAAAAGAGTACTTTTGGAACTTTTCATTTCCTATGAGATTCTTTAGTTTCTTGTTTTTAAAAAAAAATACACAGTTGCACTCTCCACTACTGAGGCTAAATATGAGGCTACTCGAAGATGTTGTGCTCAAGTGTTTTGGATGAAACACACACTCACAGAATACGGAACGAGTTTTACTAAAACTCAAATATTGTGTGATAACACATGTTACTTTTATGTAAGTAAAACACTTGAACATAACTCTCATGAAAAACATATAGAGGTTATGCATCACTTTCTTAGGGATCACACACAAAAAGGAGATATTATTTTACAATTCATCGGAATGCATGATAAAATTGTTGATATTTTTACAAAACCATCACCTTCCGATATATTTGAATATATTAAAAAAATTCTAGGAATTCTTATAATAAAATGATCATTCACATCTACTCCATGTTTTTACAATATCCTAACATTAAAACACTACTATTCATAGGGGGAGCATTAGTCTTTTGTTCTATGTTTTATCTATTTTATATTATTTTTCTTGTTTCACATATATTATTATTCTTTGTTATTTGTATTGTATTTTTTATTTTATCTTAATTAATTAGTTTAGAGTTCAATTTTATTTATTTTTTTTAATATTTTTTTTTATTTATATTAGTTTTTTTAATTGAAATTTTATCAATCAGTTTGACACTCTGCCCATCAGCTCTACAACCTTGACTAATGACTTTGTTTCTAATCGGTCTGAAAAATACTAGTTCATCAACTTGAAAACCTTGACAAATGAATTTGTTTTTAATCATTCTAAAAAAGTCTACTTCATCTTCTTGAAAACCATTACTAATGACTTTATTTAAAATCTGTCTGATAAAGAATTGTTCATCAGTTTAACAACCCTGACTATTGAATTTGTTTCTAATCGGTTCAACAAAACTCAATCTATCAGTTTCACAACCTATGGTATTGATTTTTTTTCCATCTTCTTGACAACCTATGTTATTCACTTTTTTATCCATCGGTTTGAAAACCTATAGTATTAACATTTTTTCCATCGGATTGAAAACCAAGCGTACTCACATTATTTATTATCGATTTGATATTTTATTTTATTGAATTTCTTTTATTTTATTATTTCTTTTCTATACTGTATTTTTTTAAATTTAATGAAATTATGAAACCAAAAACTTACTTGAAATGTTCAAAAGGTACATTCTCTTTTACTTTCGTATTACTTTTCTTTTATGTTGTTGTTTCGTTTTTTCATATTTTCTTAAAAAACGTCAAAAAATTTATTTATTCTATAACAATGGATTATTTATCTTCTAATATCATCCATAGAAGACCAATAGTCACCCAAATTTTCCTATAAATAGGGGTTACCCCATCCTCAAACCCACATTATTTTTCATATATTCTTGGTGAACCTCTCCTCCTCCTTTTAAGTCTTAGTATGATTTGTTTCTATCACTGATCAGCTTTATGTCTCCATATTCTTCCAATACTCTTACTAATATCTCTTGAAATACATTATCAGATATGGATTTAATCATGGAAAGGTTAGTTTCATGACATTTCTTTGATATTTATGACTCTTCGATTAAAAGGATTATTTTTTACAAGGCTAGGAACACCAATGTGTGGAGAAACCTTCTTAGGATCTGATTCTTGTTGAAGAGTTCAAAAAATTATATAATACAGTTAAATTTGATACGGACATGATGATAATTTTTGTTGCGTATGATAGAATGTTTTATATGTTAGTGAAACAAGGATCACATTTTCTCACTATATCTACTATAGGTGACTCTTGTCCTTCTCATAAGTTACCAAAGGATGTCGGCACATTAAATGAGGAAAAATTAGAAATGCCACTCTTTCTTAACAATGATTAGAAAAATTTAATGCATATCTCTACAGAAAATCACTTTATCACCCTATAGATGCAAGGGTTTCTTATTCTGAAGAAAGTGGATAGATAAACTCTAATTATTTCTGATATTTTTATGTTAGATTATCATGTGAATATAAGAAAGGTAAATCTCATGGGTTACATTTTCGAAACAATTAAAAATGTGAAATATGGAGAAATTAAATATAATATTATAATGTATCCAACCATTATTAAGAAGTTTATTCTTGAATGTTTGATGTTTTTCAATCTTATAGTGAAAGGGTAATTGCAGGTGTTGAAGGGTTCATGAATTAAAAATGATAAAATCAGAAAACTGAACTCTCATTTTGATGTTGAATCAAAATTGTTTTTCAAGGATGTGAAAGAATCAACACCAAATAAATCGGCACCACTTTTAATAAAATTAGATCCAACAGTTATATCTTTTCAAAAGTCAGATCCTCTAAATGGTGAAAAACTTAATAATAAAAGAAAATATCGTAAATAAGTTATAGTAATGTAGAGAAATGATAAAGAACAAAGAAAAAAGGAGATCATCATTTTGGTCTTGATCCAACTGAAGCCTTAGCTGAGAAAATAATGATAGAATATACTCTGAATACTGATAGGAATAAAAAGAATCTTTGGATAATAAAAGCTCATGATTGTGATGTTTCCATGATATTGAATGGTGTTGAGTTAGAAAGTGCTCAACTGACAAATGAAATTGAACAAGAATTGATCGTACTAACTCTTCCAAATATAGGGAACGAAATAGAGAAAAAAGTAATTCAATCAGATTCACAATAGAAAGGTTAATAATAAGAATAAGATTACCTTCTTATGAAATATCATCAATGTTCTAAGAGAAGTAGAGAAGAAACTTCTCTTAATAAATAGAGTGAAGGATTTCAACAACAAAATTCTCACGTTGATTCAACACCAGTGAAATATCTAGAAAATCAATTAGAAAGAGATCCTTATTTGGTCAAGAAAATGGTTCAAAGTTCTCGTGATATGAAATAAATTATTATCAGTGATAGAGTTAAAGAATACAAAATTGAAAAATAAAAAGAGAAAAGAAAAGAAAACTAAACTGCTAAAGACTCAAGCCGATCTCATAATCATCAATCGTACAATGATGATACAGATTCAAAACACACAATTTATTTGAATAAAAGTGATTACATTGTCCATGTTTTAAGAATAATTGAGAAGACTGTTCCTTACATTCCCAGAATAGAAGGAAAAATTGATTTCATCATAGAGAATCAAAGAATGAAATTTGGTTCATTAATATAGCTTATAAAGAGAGTAATGTCTATAGAGGCTCATCTAAATGTTTTGAGTGATAGTTCTATTGATCATAATAAGGATTATAACAGAATGACCAAGTGGTCACATGAAATAGAAATCTTAGAGAATGAACACGAGGAGTCAATTAAATACATAAAGATCCTTTAAAATTGTCTTTCTATTTCTATTAATAAGCTTGATAAGGAAAAAATTGAGAGCCTAAATCAAATTCAAAAAAAAACCATGGTGTTGATGTTGTTTCAGTTAATGAATTGTAAGAAAGGGTTTTTGTTTTCCAATAATATTTTTAAATGGTTTCAACTTTCAAAGATGAAATAGTTTTGTTAACAAAAAAAACTTGATGGAAGAAGAAAATAAGAATACGCAGAATGGAATTGATACTCTTTAAGAAGTGATCAGAATCCAAGAAGACACCATAAAAAATTAGGATCAGTTATTTTTGGACCTACAAAAGCTTCTCAAATTTTAGGGTGTTTCTATCGCAAAAGACACGAAATAGATAAATATGATGAAGGATCCGCTTTATGAGTTAATCAAGAAAGAAAAATAAAGAGAAAATAAATAATTGTTTTGTTGTATCTTTAATTATTGATTGTTTTTTTGAAAATCTTTGATCTTTTTAAAATTCAACGGGATTTATGTTTGTACATCCATTGATTTATATTTAGTTTCTCTCTATCCATTTCAGGCTATAAAAGACTACTTCATTCTTTTTTTAAATCTCAAATGGAGATAATGTTTTATAGAATGGGAGAAAGTTTTACAAAAGGGGATAATCCTTAAAGGTTTACTTAAATGTAATACATCAATGAAAAGAATAATCTAAAACAAGGAGAATATATAGAAATACCATCCCTAGGAAATTATATACCTAAGGTGGAGTTATTTTTATTCATTTATATATTCAAAAAAGATTTCATAACTCAGGGGGAGACTATTCATGTTCTAATAATAATTTAATTATTATTAAAACCAAAGAAAGTGACCACATGTCACTCTCTTAAATCATATAAGTTGAATAATTTTAATTCAGTGATAATATTCATAAAACTTAGAACATGAATAGTCTACAGAAATATAATAAAATTCTATACATTATGAGAATTTATTTAGAATTTTTAGTGATTAAATTATTATCATTAAAGGTGACACAATAAGGATGTTGAAATTATTTTATTGATTGAAATATCAAATAAATGGTTTTAAAAATATTAAAATAAATATTAAATTAACTATTTAAATTACTCAACTAATTTTCTAGTTACATATGACATATTATGAATCTATTAAAGCTTTTATTTCGAACATATATTCTATGGTGATTTTATTTAAATTAAAATAAATGAATATTGTAAAAATTGATACTATTGTTATTTTATAAAAATCAGATCTTATAAAATTGTTTAAAACTCGAAAAAATATTTAAAAATTATAAATTAAAATTTATATGGTCTAAAATGTAACAAATAATAAAATTATGGGAAATTAACAAAATATAAGTAATTATTTATAATGATTTAAAATTTAGAATATTATTACCAAAAATAAAATTAAATAGATTATATAAGGATAAATCAAGTTGATAATGTTTAAAATAAATCCCCAACATGTATAAATTTTATTGGTTTAGGAGATTAAAACCCTATCTCATCTAATATTCTGATTTTAATCATTTGAGAGGTTTTTAAGTGGGGTTTGAATTTATTATAAACTAATATTTCTTATAATTCTAAAGGTACCCCTCTCCTCCATTATAAAAGGGAACCACCTCCCACTCCTCCTCACACCATTTTGAGCCTTGAAGATCAGAAAACCCCTGACTATTTACCTTCTCAACCTCCTTAGCAACATATTAGAGGTCCTGGTATTCTTCAAAGACCAATTTTAGTGCCCTAAAAGGAGGTTTTAAAGAGGCGTTTCGAAGAAGAGGTAATATCCATTACCGATTCTTTAAAATTTATTTCTTCTTCTACTTATTCTTATTTTGTTGTTTCATTATGAATTAATAACATAAGTATCACTAATATACTTATATGTTATTATAAATATGCAACAACCCTATTTCACCTTCTATCCATCCTAAGGAAAATGAAATCACCATGCATGCGTACGTACGGAATACCATCTCCACACCGTGGTGTAATCTGTTTTTCCACCACCACCTTACATGGATGGGTATAATGGTGTAAAGAATAACTAAATATGATTATTATAACATCATACTGATTCTAAATTATTATATCATTCACTCCAATTCCATTCAATAAATATGGGAACAATATCATCGCTCGTGCATACGTACGGATTACAGTCTCCACGACGCGATGAGATTCATTTTCCAGGTTAAAAATTCAAGAATGATTATAAAGTATATATAATAAGTAATCAGGAGATATATTACATAATAATTCTACCGTATTTATGTATATATATATATGTATTTCATCTACTTAATTCAATTCAATTCAATAAGGAAACAAAAACAACGTTTATGCGTACGTATGACTTACTATCTCCATGAACGGTGTATTTCATTCCATTTATAGATCTATTATATATATGTATATTCTGAATATATAATATATATAAATCATTTTTTATATTCTGGAATTAAGTAATCATTATCTTAGTAATCATATTAACAATTACAAGTCAAAACGCGGATGATAAATGAAACCATTTTACCCAAAACGCTACTTTAACATGAATTTACAAAATAACGGGTAATATAAAGTCATAAGTGAACCATATATGATATCATAACAATGAATATGATTCTTTAATAATTCAATGAAAATATTTAAATCATTATACAGGAGGTTTGGATACGTATGAAGCATATCAGACCTAAGGTAAGGGATAATTTTGAAAATCTCATTTTTATCTGTGATTGCTTATACGTAAGTATTTAATGGGGTTATATTTTTCATCCATGTCCATAAAAATGTTTTTCATAAAGTGTTTAACATTATTACATGTATGTTTAAAGTAATGTTTACCCCTCTTTGACTTTTACATTGTGTTATGAAAGGAATCTTTTTTTTGTTGACCAAATGAGGAACTTTTTGACTTTTCCGACAAAAGTACGAGGAGAATGTTTTTTAACATATACGGCATGGATGGATTTTTACGGTTTCATATCGCCTAATTTTCAAGAAGCTTACTATACATTATTTCATGGTTATTTTCAATAAAATCATTTTTCTTTTAAAATTGTGTGGCATTTTGTGAATAGAAAATGATTTTTAAGGATAAAGGATATTTTCCTCAAGAATTCATTTCAAGTGTTTTATCAAAATGATTTTCCATCTAAGAAGAAATTATTTCATATGTGTATGTTTCAAGTATAATGTCTCTATGATTTACATGGTTTCAATTTTCTTATGATTAAATTATATACATTTGTTTTATATAGATTATGTTAAGATGGTATGATGTTTAGGAAACCCATTTTATTCTTTGGGTTATGACGCATGATTTTGATTGTGTTGTGGAACACAGAAGAATGATTTAAATATAAGATGGGTGGAACCTATATTTTACTCCAATTTATTGGGTAAAGATTTATATCTCATGAGATAGACATGGCTAGAACAACAAGTTAAACCGATTCAGTAATACAGGACTAGAACGAGGAGTGAACTCGATTCAGAATGGGACTTTATCCACTAAGATGGTCTTGGCAGCAATGCCTTGGCTACAATGTAAATCATAACATGTGTTTAATGGTTTCCACAATTACATGTTTTATTCCCATGATATTTTATCATGCTTAATGTTTCTTTATGATCTATGCCTTACGTACTTCCATGTTTTATGTCATTTCTCATTGTTTTGATGTTTAAACATTATGTTCATGTTTTTAAGTTCAAATGTATATGATTTGTTTTATTTTTTCCATGCTTAACCTTACTGAGCATTTGAGCTCACCCTTTATATGTTTTCTTTTCCCTAGGATTTAAAGAAAGGTTTTAGGTAAGAAAACAAAAGGGCAAGATCTTTACAGGAGATGTTGAAGATCTTTCACCACGATTAGAATATTATATTCTGAGTTTCCAAAGACACTAAACTATTATGGTCCTTGAGTGTTGGTTCTTATTATGTATATAGTATTCCGAAAAATTAATGTAATGTCCTTGTACTTCAAGATTTGGGTCTCTATATTCACTCTGATTTATCTTTCATTACACAACTAGGAGTTATTATAGAAACATTGGGTACTTATCTGTTGGGATTGTTTTTCACACCCTATTTGGTGCACTATTGGGTACCTGAATATTGTATTTGGATACAGCTAGGGATCAATTCAAGCCCCTGTAATTCGATTCATTGATTTGATCCATGCTTATGAGTAGTGGAACATGGGTCCGAGATGAGTCTCATGATTCTAACACAATATTTTCCTTTTTGGGAATTTTGGTATCGTGATACATGTATTTGTATTGATTCATGTATACCTATTTTTCCTGTTTTGTATACACATGGAAAGATCATCATTATATATGAGATTACATCTGGCATTATTTATATATTTTTGTTTAGTTGTTGTTCTCATTCTACTACGTTAGGTTACCGGTCCAATATTTATAGTACATATTATTGCTACTTATTCATTGTTTTATAGATTACTCTTTTGATCTATATTATTTATGATAATGTGTTATACTTTGGTAAGGGGAAATATTATCCCCAAATACACACCCAAATCCCTCGCTTCTAGTTGTTAGCCTCAGGAATTCGGGGAGATGTGCTAGAGGCCATGTGGCCAACCAGACTTGGGGAACTGTTTAGTGCATATGAGTTCAAGAAGTAACATATATGAAATAACCAGAAGGATTTGTGACTCTAAGTGATTGAAAAATGATTTAAAAGGTACAAAGATCCATTTATAGGTTGATGGAAGAATACATTCCATGGAACATTTGATTTTATGAAGCAATATAACAATTTGGGTTTATTATGAACAAATGTGAGCCATGTGTTTACAAATTGTTTTGTGAAAATTCAGTCATTATCCTAGAAGTAGATATTGAGGACATATTAATTTTTTGAAATGAATTACTAGTCATACAATATGGTAAGGACTGTTTAAACAAAATTTTCTCTATAAATGAATTAGGTTATGTAGCCTATATCATAGGTATCAAGATCATCCCTGATATATCCTAGAGGATTCATGGACTAAGTCAAAGTACATATATTGACCCAATTATAAATAGATTTAGTATGGAACAATCCAAGAGGGGATTAGTTTCATTGTCAGATGGTTTAAATCTTTCTAAGAAAATGTTTCCTTAGAAACAATAGTAAAAATATAGAATTAGTACGATACCATACACTTTAGTGATAGGATCAATCATGTATTCCATGTTATGTACTTGACGTAATGATTCCTATGCGTTGAGAACAGTAGGTAGATATCTTGTCGATCAAGGAGAACAACATTGGTATACTGTTAAGGCTATCCTAATGTATCTAAGAAGAATTAAGTTTACATTTATGGTTTATGAAAGAGAAGAGGAGTTGGTCATAAGGGGTTATAGTGATTCTATTTTTCAACAGATTATAATGTTATGAAGTAACATTTTGGATATATTTTCCTCTTCAACAGAGGATCTATGAGATTAAATATTTCGAGGAATACAGTTTTCACTGATTATATAGTAGAGTTCAAGTATATAGAGGCTTCTAATGCATCCAAGGAAAATTTTTGGATATGAATATTTTTCCATGATCTTGATGTGGTATGTAGTAGTAAAGACCCTATCACATTGTACTATGATAATATTGGAACAATTTATCCTGAAAGAGAGATAAGGTCACACCAATAGACAAATCATATTCTCTATAAGTATCATCTATTGATGGTTCTTTATACTAGGGGTGAAGATTAATTAATAAGAGTACCCATAAGAGAGAACTTGGTGTACCCATTGACTAAAGGACTATCTCAGTAGAAGCATTAGTATCATGTTAGAGCTAGCAGACTAAAGGTTGTTGGTAGTTGGCTCTAGTGAAAGTGGTTGTCTGTTGGTGATGGTTCCTTTGAACCAATTTTTGTGTACTTTATGATAACCTAAATTCATAATTTATTATATTTATAAAATCCTTATCACATCATAATTCTTCTTCTTCATAACATGATATGTGATAATTTTATAAGAGTAGATGTCTCACTAATATGCCATAATAGTTCCCCGCTATAATGAAAACCTAGAAGTGCTACGACACTATTTTTAAATATATGTTATATAGCAGGGTGATATAATTTGAGGGTCATAAGTGATACATACTTTTAGGGATGGAGACTCATAGGAAATTGGGGAACCTTCTCATGGTGTAATCCCTTGGTAATATCTAGTGTATAATATTTTGATAATGAGACACGCGGGTAAGAAATCGACATTCATATGTGTCATTGTATGTTACTATACGAAGACGTGTGTATTGATCCTTAGAATTTTATATTTTTATTACTGAATATTATAAGTCATTTACTTTTTTGTATTGATGAAATCTATGAAAACATATTTTTGTGGCATGGTATGATATTTCGGGTACGTCACGAGTAATATTTATTTAATGAATATTATGAGAAGGGATTTTTATCTTATTTTATTTAACATAATTTGATACCATAGGCCCTATTATGGAAATGGTTTATCTTAAATAAATACATTAACATAGAGTTCTATAGGAATGTTTAATTTTCGGAAAGTCAAAGAATGGGACATCAAGAATATAGGTTTATGGCACCAACATGAAACCATCTTTCTTAGAGATATCAAGATAAAATGATTATATTATAAAGTGATCATAAATATTTGGGTTTATGATGTTTAATGTTTAGATTATTTCTTTATGGGTGCCTTGGCATGTTCCCATATGGAAACATTTAATTTAGGCTACGTCGCCTTATTCCACTATGAAAGAGTCCTATAACTTCATAGACTAAGTATATTGAGAATCTCAATTAAATAATATGTTATTTTATTATTTAAAAAGTTGAATAAATATTATTAGAAAACATGGCTTAAAAATTATTATTTTATGGTTGATCACATATATTACTTCACTAGTTATTCGAGAGAATATTACATGAGCATAATATTTGACAAATATTTATTTTTTATTAATTGAATATAATATTTATTTATTTATTGGGGAATATTGAAGTGAAATTTATTTATTAAATGAATTTTCATTATTCAAGACTCAAAAAAATATTATGAAGTAATGGATGATGGAGTCTTTAAGTCTGATGAGATTTTATATATATTGTAATTTTTTTAATTAAATAATAATTAAATTAATTAGAAATTAAATCACATGTCAAGGAAATAATAATAATAATAATATTTCATATATGTGGTTCTGTAAGGGATTAAATAAATATTAAAGGGAACTTATGAAAATATTTATTTTTAAAACCTAATTATATTTAAACCCAATTGTATTATTTTTCCATGAGAGCCAATTTCATATTGTGTTGTACACAATGACAGCCTGGGAGAATCTTCCCATGCCTTAAAAAGATTCCTCTCCAAGAACACTCCTATGAATGGGGAGCAGTCTTCATCCACCTCCCACTATCATGTATAAAGAGATCAAGGAGAATTACTTGGAAGTGATTATTATGGAGATCAAAGGATAATTCCAGAAGTGATATGATCTACCACGATAGAACCCAAATATTCCTATGATTATGTTTACAGATTTGGGTAATATGTGTGGATCACTACTAGAGGGGGTCTTCTCTTGATTCTTACAACATAATGAAGGTACTATATAGGTACAAATTCAGATCCATAAATGAAGAAATAATTCATGCATGGTAATTATTTAATTTTTTAAACTTATTATAAATTATATGTGATGATCTTGTTCTTGGTTCTTTAATTATATCCCTTATCTACTTTCTTTGATTCATCTCAATGGTTAACAATGTTCATTATTTTTTAAATATCACATTGATCATTGATAATGATTAAAACAAAATTAGGGCCCAACCCATCCCATGCTTTGACTATGTCAAGAACCTTGAGTCTTCATTCCCCTATACATTTTTAGGAATTTGTCTTTACACTATAATCCACTAAAACATCACACCCTTATTGGTAAGATAAGACATAAGTGCTACCAAATGGGTTTAGTCTGGATGAACCATTGGTAGTATCCTTCAAACCCAAGGAAACTACTAATCTCAAAAAGAATTTTATGGTGTTCCCAAGACATCAAAACCAATACCTTCTTCTTGCCCATATAATTTCACACCTCAGAGGTCTCATTCCCAAGAAAACATACTTCCTAGATCAGGAACTGACACTTATAGATATCGACATAGAGATGACGTTCATAAAGTTAACTCAACACAATTTCTAGGTGTGTAATGTTAATCTGCAAGGTTTATGAGTATATGAGTATGTACATAAAAAATAGGATAATGGAGTTACGATATGGATGGAAGACCTTGTTAATGAGATCCATGAACATTGTTGGTGCATCTTTTAACCAGAAAATAATAAAAAACATTGTCTTTGGGATATCCTATTCATTGAACTAAGGCTAGGGGTAACCTTATTTTATGTAGTTATTAAATAACCATCGAGATACCCATAATAGATAAAATAAGACATTGTTCCTCAACAAAATGTATCAATACTTTATAGTCACTAGGTTTATCTTCCTGTAGTACACACATGATCAAAGAGTACCATTTTTCTACTTTACGAATAACCCTGGAGAACCCCGGGGTGATGTGGAACGTTTGATAAAACACATCACCTATAAATCCTTGAGTTTCGCATTAAGTTAAATAAAATTATATTATGATATATGATATTTAGGAACAAGTTATGGTCATATCTTGAGTTTGATATTAATGTTAATCCTTATATTAGGATGGAGTGCTTTTATTTTTTTTGGAAAAACATCCTAATATAGGTTCACCACAAGACGAAAATAGGATATATATGCTGGCCGATATTACACAAGAATCATTACTACTACATAAAATATTATATAACCAAATTTTTTGAGGTTTAAACATGATCTTATTACATCAATATACTATTCACTATTCAAAACAAACATCTCCACCTTAGACACATTAAATTATACTAATCTCCTACAGTAGTCAATGTGTGATTGGTAATTGACCAACTAGTCCTTTCCAATGATGATATCAGAACTCTAAAGAATCATAAAATACAATAAAATCCAATAAATAGTAAATACCAAAGGATATATTAAAAATATTTGGAGATGATCCAGTTTCTTCCCCAGGGATGTGTCAAGAGAAAATAACTCACAATATTAATTTGTTATGTCAAAATTGTTCTTTTCACATTTATGTATTTTGTATTGTAAATAAAAAAATCTCTTCATATTAAATTCTTAATTAAAGGTTTTAATTTTAATACATTTATTTAGTTTGACATTCCCACAATATCCATCATACTCACTATCCCATTTTACCCACTATGGTTTTCATACTGACTATGACCATCATACCCACTATGTTTTTCATACTGACTATAACCATCATAACCACTCTATTTTTCATACTAACTATGACCATCATACCCACTTTGTTTATCATAATGACATTAACCAATCATACTCACAATGTGCATCATACCCACTTTTCATCATATCCATATATTTCCTTATATTCATATTGACAAGAAATATTAATCATGCTCATGTTATACTTTTATACCATGCATGTTTTCATTACTTTATCAAAACACATGTTTTATACCAATAGTACTCATGTTATTATTTTAATATATCTATTGTTTTATTCAAAATGATGTCATGGAGTTATTTAAAAACTAATCAAAATTATTTTGTGTTTTTTGTTTCAGTACGAGCATTATAACGCCAGGTGTCCACATCCCACTGAAGTTTCTAGAGAAATATGACTATTGGACATAATATGATTGTTAGAACCTGATCCCTATAAATAATAGGTCATTTGAACCATAGAAAACAACTTTTTCTCCATCCAAGTTTTAGAGAGAGACTGTGTGACTTCTCTCCTAATACGTGCGATAGCCTTGAAATTAAAAAACATGAACGACTCATTATTTGTTTTTGTATTTAAATAAGTAATTTTTTTTTCTCTATGCATCTGATCAAGTGATAATGATTGAGGGCTACTGGTGAAAGGAAAATGGTGTGACCGATTATCATATCGAGGATTTCAAGTGTTTGAAAGATAGAGGTGTAGATTACCTATAAAATCAAGGGCTTGAGGGGATAACAATAGGAACATGTTGATCATCATATCGAGGGCTTACCAGTGTTGGTAAGATAGAACTATTATATTAGGTGAAATGATACCCTACTCTTCAGGATAAAAGAATTGTAATACCTTTTACTTTTCCACATCTTATTGTAATAGAAGGAAAATTCTTTTATTTCTTCTTTCTATCTGTATTCTTTTATATTCTAATTTTTTAATTTAATATTTGTAACTTTTATTATTGATTCTATACGGTATATGGAATAATCATTTCCTCTTGAAAGACTATGATATTTGTATTCAACCTAAATACAATAGTTTCTTGACCTATGGTATCATAACAATTTCATCAGACCGAGAGTCAGTCTGATCATTTGTTTTCTCTTATAAGAGGCATTTTGAATTGTTTTAGTTTAGGTTTTATTAAACTAAAAACCAGCACTAAAGAATTTAATAGAAAATTTTAAAAATATAATTCACCCCCTCTTATATTTGTGTCATCTCATATCCATTTCGATCCAGCAATTTGTATTAGAGGAGGCTTTCCACTAATTTGTATATTTTTATGTAACACAATTTTTTTATTTCTAAATACACTAACCTATATTTGTAGAAAAAATATATTTTTCTATATTATGAAAGGAATGATGAATGTTGGTTAAATTGAAAATATTAATCCTACAATACCACCTATCTTTGATGGTAACTATTTTGAATATTTGAGAGTTCAGATGAATACTTTTATCATAAATAATGGCATAGATAACTTTGTTAGGCACAATCGTGACTATATGATCCCCGAGGAAGATGTCAGAACTTTTATAGCCTAAGAAAAATATGAATATAAGTTAAAATATATGGCAGGAAATACATTATTGTGTTTTATGACCAAGAATATTTATAGTCAAATTTCTTCATGTGAAGTTGTGAATAACATATGGAAGAAATTAGAGATTACACACTTTGGTACTTAAAATGTTATTGAAACAAGATGATGTATGCTAAGAGATGAATATAAAGATTTTGAATTTTTTATGTTGAACTTGTAGTTAAGGTTAAAAAATATTTAAGTTGATTTTTAACAAACATCAAGCTATGGATGAGAAAAATTTATAAGATGAAGTTTTAGTTGATCAGATCATACACATTATCCCAAATGAATATGAATCCAAGAGGACCAGAGATAATAAATCTAGAAAGATTATTAATCTTTCTCTTTATGATCTCTTTGCAACTCTATTGCAATATGAATGAAGACTTAAGAGAGATGTACATAAATTGAAAAAAATAATGGTGGAGTGGCATTCACTACTACCTCAAATCCTTCTAAGTATCAATCACCTGTGAAAACCAAGTCAATAAATTAGAAGGTTGATGTTTTAAAAGACTCTACTGATAATGAGATGTCAGAGAATGATCTTGAAAATATATCTAGAAGAATGAAAAAAATTGTTGGAAAGAGGGATTTCCAATATAGATAGAAAAATACTTACAAAGGGAACAAGGACAATAAAGATTATAAAGTCACATACTATAGACGTAAAAGAGAAAGACACATTCAACCTAATTTTTCTATGCTGAAAAGGAAGGATAGAAAATAAAGACACTGAGATATGAATAAGAGGAAATTTTAGAAATCTAAGGGAAAGAAAGTCTTAAAAGTAAATAACTCATGGAGTGCCAGTGGTGGTGATTCTTTTGAATATTCTTCTGATAGGGATATCTCGAATCACAAGAATATTGGTCTCCTTACCAAAACGCCTTATCATTGCTTAATGGAAAAGGTACACAATTATGTATCACTTTCTATCATGTCTTTGAGAAACAATTATCCCGATAAAGATTAATCTTTTGATGAAGAAACATCCTCATCAGAGAATGATACTTATTTACCTTTTTTTGAAGAAGTATCCTGATTTTCTAAACTTTTAGAAAATAAAAATTGTAAAGATTATAGAAAACCTAAAAAATAAAATACTAGGATTGATATTTTTGAAAGATAAGTACCAGATCTCTATGAATATATTCATTCTAAAACTCTCTCGATTAAATTTTTTTCTAAAAATGCTGAGAAAGATAATTTTGAAAAGAACAAACTTTCTAAATATTTTGATAATATAATTTATGAAAAATATATTTTATATGAAATACTTAATTCTAAAACAAATAAAAATTAGGATAAGAATTTGGTTATGAGACTAAAATCTAATATATTTTCTTTGAAGGAACTTTTATCTAATTTTACATCTAGAAAATAAAATTTTGATAAGATGTATTCTCAAATACGACCATAGGGTAATAGACAAATAATCGGTTAAACACATTCAAAAGTTGTTTTTCATAATAACTACATTGTTCCTAAAAATTACCCATTCTACACTAAGTGTCAATGTAGAGGTCATTAGAATAATGATTTTTCTTTAAATAAAACACAATATTTGGGTTTTCAAAAAGTATACTTTTCAAAACAAATTTTGATTCCAAAATTTTTTCTTTCTATCATTTCTGGATCCAAACAAGTTTGGATTCCAAAAGATTAATTGTTTTTGTTTCAGGAAAAAAATAAGAAACAATAAATATACAGGGAACATGGATAGTGGATGTTCTAGGAATATGACTGGATATAGAATGTTCTTTGAAAAATTTATCAATATGAAAGGTGGAAAAGTTATATTCGGAGATAATGCTCACGGAAATATTTTTGGTATAGGTAATATTGTTCACCTAAGTAAAATTTTTATTTCTAATGTTTTAATTTTTGATGTTCTTAAGCGCATCCTCATTAGAATAAGTCAGTTATGTGATGAAGGTTGGCTTGTGAATTTTAGGATTAGTAAATGTATAGTTCAAAATTCTAAGGATGAATTCATTCTGTCTATCCAAAGGCATGATAATGTTTAAAATTTGAACTTAGAAGACCTTAGGATCCCAGAATTACCTTTTCTAAGTGAAATAGAAGACCAATATTGGTTATTTCATAGAAGAATAAGACAATATAAACTTATGAATTTATATAAACTCTCTAAAAAGGACTTGTTAAAGATCTACCTGATATTAGATTTGATTCTTCTAAAGATTGTGACCATTTTTAGTATAGAAAACAACATAATTCAAGATTTAAATCAATTAGTGAGGTTACAAATACCGATAAATTACAGTTAGTGCACATGGATCTTTTTGGTCATATACAATATAGAAGTATTGGAGGCATGTAATATTTATTTGTTTAGTTTATGATTACACTATATAAACATGGATATATTTTCTCACAAAGAAATCAAAAGTATTTTGTTTCCTTAATTATTTTTTTTGCTGAAGTTAAAAATGAGAAAAAACTACCATTGATAACTATCTAAAGTGATCATGGTAGAGAATTTGTAAATTCTAATTTTGAAACTTTTTTTAGTAATAAAGGTTTTACTGACAACTTTTCCGCACTAAGAACACCTCAGAAAAATGGTGTTATTGAAAGAAGAAATATAATTCTTCAAGAGATAACCAGAACCAAGTTGATTGAATACTCAATAGAAGAAAGTATTTGAGAAGAATCTATTAGTACTACTTGTTATACTATAAATCAAGTTTTAATTAGACATTTTCTTAATAAAAATCCATATGGTTTGTGGACAGGCAGAAACAGAAAGTTTCATACTTCAATGTTTTTGGTTGCAAAGTATTTATTTTAAATACAAAAGATAACTTAAATAATTTTTCAACTAAATCTGATGAAGGAATATTTTTAGGTTATTCCACTACTTTTAAGGCCTATATTATTTTTTATAAAAACACTTGTGTTGTTGAAGAAACAATACTTGTTAGGTTTGATGAATCATATCCTTTTGTTTTCAAAAATCATCAATATTTTGATATTGAAGTGTTTTCCAAAATTGATTATCAAATTTTGATAGAAGATTCTTCAAATAATATAAATAATCAAGAAATTGTTTCTGATAGATTTGCACTAGAAGAATTTCCAACTTTTGTTGATGAGCAGGTTTTAGAAAATCCAAATAAATTATTACTTACGAATCATCCTAGTAATAACATCATTGGTGATTTAAATCAACCAGTAAGGACTAGGACTTTCTTAAAAAATGAAATAGAACATCTTTAATTTATATCTCAATTTGAACCAAAAACTCCAAGTGAGGATTTAGGTGATAAGGATTGGATTAAGTTAATGTAAGAGGAACTAAATAAATTTTAATGGAATAAAGTCTGGTCCTTCATTGAAAAACCTAAGGATGTATCTGTTATTGGGGTAAAATGGGTTTTGAGAAACAAATGCGATGAAAATGGTATCATCATAAAAAATAAATCTATAATGTTTTCTAAAGTCTATAATCAATAATAAGGCATAAACTGTGAAGAAACCTATTCTCCATTATCAAGACTCAAATCTATTAGAATTCTATTAGCCTTTGCAACATGCTTTAATTTCAAACTCTTTAAAATTGATGTCATGTCTTATTTCATTAATGGATATGTACAAGAGGAAGTCTATGTAGACCAACCCCCTGGTTTTGATGATACAAAGCATCTTGAATATGTTTAAAAACATACCAAGGCCCTTTATGGACTTAAACAATCCCCTAGAGGATGATATGATAGGTTAACATGATTTTTGTTACAAAAAAATTACATTATGGGAACAACAGATCCAACTCTTTTTATAAATAAATAAATAAAAATTATAATGATTTTTCAAATTTATGTTGATGAAATTATTTTCAGATCAGCTCAAAATTCATTAACAGATTCATTTTCGAATCTAATGAAGTCTGAGTAAGAAGGTTAAATTAACATTCTCTCTTGGTTTTCAAATTTCAATAAATCTAGAAGGTACTTATATATCTCAACATAAGTATATCAAATACTTACTCAAAATTTATGGATATTACCATACTAAAAGTATTAGTACTCCCATTGGAAACTCAAAAACTCTTGATCTTGATGAAGATATGAAACTAATTGATCAAACATCTTTTAGAGGTATGATTGAAAGTTTACTATACATAAAATCTAGTCATCTAGACTTAATGTTTTCCATATGCTTATGGTCTAGATATTTAGAAAATAAAAAACAATCCCATTTAGAAGAAGTTAAATGGATTTTTTGGTATTTAAAAGGAACTTTGGATTTAGGTCTTTTCTATTCTGTTGGGAATTATTTTGAATTAAATGGTTTTTTAGATGCTGACTTTGGTGGTTGTATAATGGATAAAAGAGTAATTTTGGAACTTTTCATTTCCTATGAGATTCTTTAGTTTCTTGTTTTTGAAAAAAACCAATACTCAGTTGCACTCTCCACTACTGAGGCTAAATATGAGGCTACTTGAAGATGCTGTGCTCAAGTGTTGTGGAAGAACAACACACTCACAGAATATGGAACAAGTTTTACTAAAACTCAAATATTGTGTGATAACACATGTTACTGTTATTTAAGTAAAAAACCTGAACATAACTCTCATGAAAAACATATAGATGTTATGCATCACTTTCTTAGGGATTCACACAAAAAGGAGATATTATTTTACAATTCATCGGAATGCAAGATAAAATTGTTGATATTTTTACAAAACCATCACCTTACGATATATTTGAATATATTAAAAAAATTCTAGGAATTCTTATAATAAGATGATCATTCACATCTACTCCATGTTTTTACAATATCCTAACATTAAAACACTACTATTCATAGGGGGAGCATTAGTCTTTTGTTCTATGTTTTATCTATTTTATATTATTTTTATTGTTTCACATATTTTATTATTCTTTGTTATTTGTATTATATTTTTTATTTAATATTAATTAATTAGTTTAGAGTTCAATTTTATTTATTTGTTTTAATAATTTTTTTTATCTATATTAGTTTTTTTTATTTGAAATTTTATCAATCAGTTTGACACTCTGCCCATCAGCTTGACATCCTTGACTAATGACTTTGTTTCTAATCGGTCTGAAAAATACTATTTCATCATCTTGAAAACCTTGAAAAATGAATTTGTTTTTAATCATTCTAAAAAAGTCTAGTTCATCTTCTTGAAAACCTTGACTAATGACTTTTTTTAAAATCTGTCTGATAAAGAATTGTTCATCAGTTTAACAACCCTGACTATTGAATTTGTCTCTAATCGGTTCAACAAAACTCAATCTATCAGTTTCACAACCTATGGTATTGATTTTTTTTCCATCGGCTTGACAACCAATGGTGTTGAATTTGTTTTCCATTATCTTAAAAACCTATGGTATTGACTTTTTTTCAATCTTCTTGACAACCTATGTTATTCACTTTTTTATCCATTGGTTTGAAAACCTATAGTATTAATATTTTTTTCCATCGGATTGAAAACCAAGCGTACTCACATTATTTATTATCGATTTGATATTTTATTTTATTGAATTTCTTTTTTTTTTGATTATTTCTTTTCTATATTGTGTTTTTTTAAATTTAATGAAATTATGAAACCAAAAACATACTTTAAATGTTCAAAAGGTACATTCTCTTTTACTTTTGTATTACTTTTCTTTTATGTTGTTGTTTCGTTTTTTCATATTTTCTTAAAAAACGTCAAAAACTTTATTTATTCTATACCAATGGATTATTTATCTTCTAATATCATCCATAAAAGACCAAAAGTCACCCAAATTTTCCTATAAATAGTGGTTACCCCCTCCTCAAACCCACATTATTTTTCATATATTCTTGGTGAAGCTCTGCTCCTCCTTTTAAGTCTTAGTACGATTGTTTCTATCACTGATCAGATTTATGTCTCCATATTCTTCCAATACTCTTACTGATATGTCTTCAAAGACATTATCAGATATGGATTTATTCATGGAAAGGTTAGTTTCATGACATTTCTTTGATATTTATGACTCTTCGATTAAAAGGATTATTTTTTACAAGGCTAGGAACAACAATGTGTTGAGAAACCTTCTTAGGATCTGATTCTTGTTGAAGAGTTCAAAAAATTATATAATACAGTGAAATTTGATACGGACATGATGATAATTTTTTATGCGTATGATAGAATGTTTTATATGTTAGTGAAACAAGGAGCACATTTTCTCACTATATCAACTATAGGTGACTCATGTCCTTCTCATAAGTTACCAAAGGATGTCGGCACATTAAATGAGGAAAAATTAGAAATGCAACTCTTTTTAACAATGATTAGAAAAAATTTAATGCATATCTCTACAGACAATCACTTTATCACCCTATAGATGCAAGGGTTTCTTATTCTAAGGAAAGTGGATAGATAAACTCTAATTATTTCTGATATTTTTATGTTATATATTCTTGAATGTTTGATGTTTTTCAATCTTATAGTGAAAGGGTAATTGCAGGTGTTGAAGGGTTCATGAATTAAAAATGATAAAATCAGAAAACTGAACTCTCATTTTGATGTTGAATCAAAATTGTTTGTCAAGGATGAGAAAGAATCAACACCAAATAAATCGGCACCACTTTTAATAAAATTAGATCCAACAGTTATATCTTTTCAAAAGTCAGATCCTCTAAATGGTGAAGAACATAATAATAAAAGAAAATATCGTAAATAAGTTATAGTAATGTAGAGAAATGATAAATAACAAAGAAAAAAATGAGATCATCATTTTGGTCTTGATCCAACTGAAGCCTTAGCTGAGAAAATAATGATAGAATACACTCTGAATACTGATAGGAATAAAAATAATCTTTGGATAATAAAAGCTCAAGATTGTGATGTTTCCATGATTCTGAAAGGTGTTGAGATAGAAAGTGCTCAACTGACAAAATAAATTGAACAAGAATTTATCGTACTGACTCTCCCAAATATAGGGAACGAAATAGAGAAAAAAGTAATTCAATCAGATTCACAATAGAAAGGTTAATAATAAGAATAAGATTACCTTCGTATGAAATATCATCAAAGTTCTAAGAGAAGTAGAGAAGAAACTTCTCTTAATAAATAGAGTGAAGGATTTGAACAACAAAATTCTCACGTTGATTAAACACTAGTGAAATATCTAGAAAATCAATCAGAAAGAGATCCTTCTCTGGTCAAGAAAATGGTTCAAAGTTCTCGTGATATGAAATGAATTATTATCAGTGATAGAGTTAAAGAATAAAAAATTAAAAAATAAAAAGATAAAAGAAAAGAAAAATAAACTGCTGAAGACTCAAGCCGATCTCATAATCATCAATCGTACAATGACAATACAGATTCAAAACACACAATTTATTTGAAGAAAAGTGATCACATTGTCCATGTTTTAAGAATAATTGAGAAGACTGTTCCTTACATTTCCAGAATAGAATGAAAAATTGATTTCATCATAGAGAATCAAAGAATGAAATTCGGTTCAGTAAGATATCTTATAAAGAGAGTAATGTCTATAGAGGCTCATCTAAATGTTTTGAGTGATAGTTCTATTGATCATAATAAGGATTGTAACAGAATGACCATGTGGTCATATGAAATAGAAATATTAGTGAATGAACATGAGGAGTCAATTAAATACTTAAATATCCTTTAAAATTGTCTTTCTATTTCTATTAATAATCTTGATAAGGAAAAAATTGAGAGGCTAAATCAATTTCAAAAAAAACCATGGTGTTGATGTTGTTTCAGTTAAAGAATTGTAAGAAAGGGTTATTGTTTTCCAATAATATTTTTCAAAGGTTTCATCTTTCAAAGATTAAATAGTTTTGTTAACAAAAAAAACCTTGTTGAAAGAAGAAAATAAGAATATGCAGAATGGAATTGATACTCTTGAAGAAGTGATCAGAATCCAAGAAGACACCATAAAAAATTAGGATCAGTTATTGTTGGACCAACAAAAGCTTCCCAAATTTTAGGGTGTTTCTATCGCATAAGACAAGAAATAGAAAAATATGATGAATGATCCTCTTTATGAGTTGATCAAGAATGAAAAATAAAGAGAAAATAAATAATTGTTTTGTTGTATCTTTCATTATTGTTTGTTTTTTTGAAAATCTTTGATCTTTTTAAAATTCAAGGGGATTTATGTTTGTACATCCATTTATTTATATTTAGTTTCTCTCTATCCATTTTAGGCTATAAAAGAGTACTTCATTATTTTTTTAAATCTCAAATGGAGAGAATGTTTTATAGAAGGGGAGAAAGTTTTACAAAAGGGGATAATCCTTAAAGTTTTACTTAAATGTAATACATCAATGAAAAGAATAATCTAAAACAAGGAGAATATATAGAAATACCATCCCTGGGAAATTATATACCTAAGGTGGAGTTATTTGTATTCATTTATATATTCAAAAAAGATTTCATAACTCAGGGGGAGATACGTATTTCTTTTTAGTTTTACTTTTAGTTTTGTGCTTTCTAAAAAGGGGGAGATTGTTAATTCAAAATTTATCTTTTAACTTTTATGTATTTTTTTTGGAAATCACAAATCTATTTATATTAATTTTGAAATTAAAGGATTTACATTGAATAAGTTTTTCAATTTGATGTACCCACACTGTCCATCATACACACTATTCCATCATACCCACTGTGTTTGTTATACTGACTATGAATATCGTACCCACTATGTTTGTCATACAGACTGTGAACATTATACCCACTCTGTTTTTTGTATTGACTATGACCATCGTACCCACTCTATTTGTCATAATGACAACGACCAATTGTACTCATATTGCATATCATACCCAGTTTTCATCATATCTGTATTTTTCTTTATTTTTGCACAGACAAGAAATGTTAATTATACACATGTTATACTTTTATCACATGCATGTTTTCATTCCTTTATCCAAACATATGTTTTATACCAATCATACTCATGTTATAATTTTCATATATCTATTATTTTAACCAAAACTATGTTTTCGAGTTAGTAATAAACTAATCAAAATGATGTTGTGTTTTCTGTTTCAACATGATTGTTAAAATTCTAGGTATCCAAGTCCCTCTAAATATTCCAGATAAATATGACCATTGGAGAAAATATGACCATTAGAACCTGAGGCCTATAAATAAAAAGTCATTTAAATAAGATAAAATTTTTTTTCTCCTTACAAGTTCCTGAGGGATATTGTGTGATATATCTCATGCTTTGTGAAAAAGCATTTAAATTACAAAACATGAATGGATCATTCTTAGTTTTTGTATTTCAACAAGTTATTTTTTTATTTGTTCATCTGATCAAGTGATAACGATAAAGGGAATCCAGGGATAGGCAGAAGGTGTGACTGATCATCGTATCAAGGGAATTCAAGTGTTTGAAAGACAGATGTGCCAATTACATGTAAAATTGAGGGCTTGTGGTGATAGAAATATGGCCATTATGATCATCGTTTCATGGGCTTAAAATTGTTTGTAAGACATACCCATTATCCTAGGTGAAAGGATACACTACTCTTTGGGATAAAATAATTGTAGTACCTTTTATCTTTATGATGCTTATTGTAATAGAAAGAGAATATTTTTATTTTTTCTTTCTATTTGTATTTTTTATATTTTAATTATTTTATTTACAGTTTATACTTTTCAGTATTGACTCTATATTATATATGGTATAATAATTTATACTTTAAATACTCTTATATTTGTATTCAACCCGAATACATTTGTTTATAGACCTGTGGTATCATAACTGTTTCATCGGACTAAGAGTCAGTCCTATCATTTGTCTTATTTTATAAGTGCCATTGTTAATTGTTTGAGTATATGATAAATTAAACTAAGAAACTTTGTGAATAGTTTTAATAGAAATTTTTAAACACATAATTCAACCCCTCTGGTATTTTTGTCATCTCATATCCATTTTCATCCAATAAACTTAAAAAGCACGTTATAACCATCAAAAACATGATCAGATATAAAAAAATGCTAAGACCCTATATAAAACTAGATAGAGGATAATGTAGATGAGATAAATAATGCACATTAATTTTTCAATAAAACCTATCCACTTTCATTTAGGACCTGATCCACTCTATGGAATTTTCTTACTCGGGCCCAAAAATACTATTCTCGAGGCATATAACTCTTTTATTTAACTGAAGTATATGGGGTATTAATATTTTAAAAAAGAACCATGAATGATCCCTGGTTCATATTTCATCTCTACCCTACACCCTATAAGAACATGAATATTATTTCTTTGAATAAAACTACTAAAGATGCCTCATCTTTCACACTAAAAACACTTATTTTGATTCCCTAGGTAATATTTTCAAAATTTTCCACTCTTTATTAATTTGAAATGCTTTGAAACTTGTCCTCCCATATAGTAGGATTAGTAATCCAAACTCTTTTATGATATCATACCACCTCCCTGGTGCATCTCCTTATCCTTCATCTTCTTGATAAAAAAAGAGGTACTCACTACGACACTAGAATGTCCTCCAGATAATTAACTAAGAGATAGAATAGTAACTATATGTCTTACCTCCTATATAACTTTCTCAATCATTTAGTCCTTTCATAATTAGAGATATTACATCAGGTCAAATCTCCTGGTCAAAAGCCTCAATTTTGTCCAGAGGCAAATCTTGAATTTTTGGGGCTTCAATGCCTCATTCCCATCCAATAAAGGTGAGAAGAAAAGAAAATTCATGAAATGATAAAAATATGTATACATAAAAATATGTCTATACAAAAGCACTATAAATTTCTTAGAATAGTCTATATTTAGAATATACAGGAACAAATAGCTCAATAAAATACCCTTTATGGTTTCTTATATAAGACCCCCATGTCTATCCACTTGGTTCATAACTCCCCACCATCTCCTAGTATTTCCATGAAGCATGAAAGTGATCAAATTCTCCCATAAATCTTATGGTGTCTCAACTAGGTGGAATAAACCCTAAATTATGTTTATCCAGTTCTTAACATCCTAAGGACCTCAATACTCTTGAAGGCCAGTGAAGGATAAAGCTAAAAGTCCTTGGTATAATCGACCATTGTCCACTTATGCACACTATCTTGAACTAACACTGACCAAAAGACTCCATATTGTATCAGTTCCATTTCTTATACCATAATATATGGTTCAATAGAATACTCAGATGCTTCCCCCTACACATCTAGTGGTGGAATATGTGCATCTTACCTAGATAAAGTGTTTTAGTTTACTTATCTATGAAATCCAACAAAAAATGTCTAAGGAGGTATTATATGAAATTTGATACGAATTCTTAAAATTCATATAATATCTCTCCTAATTTAACAACCTAATCAATTTATAGGTACAAAATGGGATTTCTATAGAAGAAATTATCCTAGTAGGCTACCCAAAATGATAAGGAATAACCCACCCGGAAATACCAAAGGTTCCAATGTATATTTAATACATGCACGTTAGTTTAAATCATAAACATATAAAAAATGAATCCTCATGTTCATATAATCTAAATTACAGAACAACAATTCACATGAGAATAATGAAAAATATAATAAATTTAATTAAATGAACTATTACTCATAGAAAAAAAGAAATATATGTGAAATTTGATACTTTATTACTAGACATGATGCATGAATTCAGCCAAATCCTATGAACTATAACAAAAATATATATTCAGGATCAACATGAAATTGTATGGACATATATGAAACAACAATCCCATCACCTATAACTCAATGGTCCTTCACTCCAGATCTATCCATACACTTACATGAATCCCCTAAACAAGATCCACACAACCCAAATCCTTTAAAACATACCCCAAACATAGTCAATAAGAATAGGAAAAATTTATATGAAACCACTTTGTAATGCCCTGAAACAAATCAACCGATCTAGGTTAGAGAGCTACATGAACCTATGTGTGACTCAATATATCTAAGAGGTTGATTACTAGTATCTAGGATTAAAAAATGGAAATGGGAAGACTAATCCATTTCTATCAATATCTATACTCTAGAATAATAACAAGAAATTGAAAATAAACCAAAATGTCACTGAGGAAGTAAATAATAATAAATAAAATATCATATAGAATTTCTAGTATGATAGTGTTTTACAAGCACTAAAATAAAACAAAGTAACCCATTCTGACAAGAACAAATAGTGTATAAGAAAATAATAGAAAACAATAAGGCACCAAAACATCACTACAGGGTCCATCCTGGTACTTCCTCTAGACACCAAGATCTATATCCTTAGCTCCTTATTGTAGGGACTTTCCCCTTCCATGGATCCTTGATCCTAAATTATATATGTACATTAGTATTCTGATGCATGGTGTGAGTGTAAACCCAGTAGGAAACCACTAATTCATCTTTTTCATAAGTTCACATGCATATGATGTGTATTCCATGATAGTATATACATATTTTAAAAAGAAATAATTAAATATGTTCCAAGTGATCATGTGATAACCAAGATATCACAAACACTGGTTGTACTTGAATCAGTTACATGTCATAAATACAATCAAAATAGAACTCATGATCATGGATGAACATAAGGATACCATATATCCATAAAAAATAAAACGAATAAGGAGTCTCTAGTTGGGCCCCAAAACCATCAGAATCTATCATTTTCATGTATTAGGCCACAAGGGTATCATCTTTTAAGAACTCAGACCTTATTTTTAGGTATGTGTTTTTCTTTTCTGGTGTTATTTAGAAACAGATGAGAGTCTCGAAATTTAAGGAGTACATGTCGTGTACTTAGGAGTACACGTCGTGTACCTAGTTGTCACATGTGACTGTGTACTGGCTATGTAATGGCCAAGTGCAAGGCTATGTGGGGTGAACTGGAGACTGCCTAAAGTGGGGCCTGATAAAGGCATATACACGTTTTATACTTTTAAAATACACGTACTGTACATTTATTTTTAATTTTTATATCAGATCAGGGGTGCGTCTTATTAACAAAAATCACTTCTTCTTGGCTAGTATAGTCCAGGAGCAACCGAAGCTAATGATTCTTCTCTGATCCCCCGACCTGCCTTTCGTTCTCTGATTTAACCACCATTGATTGCATTGGAATCACTACAGTGAGTTATTCATTCTTCTAGAGCCTTGTTTTTTGATTTCTCCTCATTGGTGAGATATCCTCTGTTGAATGTTTTAGACGTTTCTGTAGATCTATGTCATTCTATGATGATTAAAGGGCTAACCCTAGAGTAAATTTATCATACAACGCCGAGGTAGGTGGTTTTTTCCTTTCTGTAGTTAATCTTTGAATATTATGCGCAAAAGTTCCCAATACCCTAGAATTGGGTATGTCGTGTTTAGGGATTTAAGCTGAGTTAATTCCTTCTATGCCTTGTGTTCCTCATTATAGGTTTTTTGATTGTGAAAAGAGTTATTTTCCATGATATGGATGTGATTCCCCTATTTTTTTGTTGTTGACCATTTTGTCTAGCTTTTTCGGTTAGGCTACTTGTTTTCTTTGCCTAGTGTTGTCAGGATGGAGTCATTTTATCTAATAATGTTATATGATTGTAGCTATTTAGCCAAGTAGTTCTTGAAAGCCTTTAGTTAAGTAGTTCCTAAGGTTTACTTTGTATTTTGAACATTGTTGGGAATGATTGACTTACCCAGGGCTGTGGGAACCTGGTTTATTAGACAAAAAAGAGAATGGACGTTGAGGGATTCTCTAGAGTGTCCGTTTAATTTTACATTGTAAGACTATAGGGGGGATGGAATTTGTGCTCCCTCAAGTGTTTTTAGTTCCACATTGCGAGACCACATGGGGAATTCGCTGTTGAGTGATTCCTAAGAGTGTCTATAGTTACTGATATGAGGCAATGTGGGAAATTGATGGTGAATGCTTCCTCAATGAGTCTTAGCAAAATCTAAACCAGAGGGGTTAGACTGTGAGTACTTCCTAGAGGGTTACTTGTGTTTGGTTGGTTGAACCAGAGGGGTTAGGATATGAGTACTTCCCAGAGGGTTAATTATATTTGATTAACAGCTTACTTGATATATGAAAATGAATGCAATTGAAACTATAGGTTTGTTTACTTTTGAGTATTTTTTTATTTACTGCTTCATATGATTATTTACTGCAATATATATTCATTGACTGTTAGGCAAAGATCATTGGGTTAATTCCTACTAGAATTCGTCTCCCACCCTATTTGGGTCATTATTTTGGGCCCAAACAAATTATATTGTTGTAGATATAGATAAGGGTAAGCTCCATTCTACATTAGGTTCTTGATTACTATGGAACTATAGAGAATGGGACAAGGCTAAGGATTGTGATCTTGTAGGATTTATTTACTTTTTTTACCTTGTAAATTGGTTTAGTACCAAATTACATCATTGAGACTTGCTTGGATTATTTCCTCGACATATGTTACCTGCATCATTTATATATGTACACCGATTGTTTATCAACTTGCAGTCTTCCACTATTTTCTGCTGCATGTAATTATTTTTTCTTCTGCTATTGTTATCTATTTATTTACATTTAATTACACTTCCAATGGCCACCTATTTTCCCCAATATCACACCCAAGGCCCTCACTACTAGTCGGTAGCCTCTGGTGTTTGGGGAAATGCACTCAATGCCATGTGGCCAAATGGGTACAGGGAACCTCTGGGTGGCACCCAGAACTAGGATGTTACAAAGTGGAATCAGATGAATTCTTTTCTTATGGACTTACTGTTTGGAGAATACAGTCAGGTATAGGACAAAATAGGTAATTTGTAATAAGTTGTTACCGGGAGTAGCTAACCAGTGTACATGGAAAGGCTAATTTACCTCAATTATTGAAATTTTTATGGTATTGCATTTATTATAGTGGATTTTATTTCACTTTTGGGTGAATCACATGTTTTTTGCAGTTATTGTGGATATTATTTATATTATGTTTATATTTCAACCAGATGATATGAGGGTATTCCATCTCATGCATCATATAGGAACTTGCTACAGATCACATGTCATGCATTTGTGACATTCCATTTAGGGTGCATTAGTGGTTACATGTTGTTGTGATAGATGTTGTGCAAGATAAGCAAGTTTTTTTGATAGATTCCTTGATATAATACTTTCTATTTGATAAGGTATTGTATTGTGTATGGTTTTGTTTGAATGAACACCAAAATTTGGTTCTTGAGGTGTTATGGACCCTCATGGACATGAATTTGGTGGATCATTGCAATGTTATGCTTCTATATGACATTTATAAGATACCAAACATTGATTTGTGTGGAGTATGACCCCTCACAGATCGAAATTTGGAACTTTAATGTTTGTTTCAGTTTTTTTTGGTGTTCCAGAGTAGTTTCTGAGGCTTACTGTCTGGAAAACCTAGAATACATTATGTGTAATTATTAATACATGCCATGGGTTGTTCTGTTCGGGAAGGAAAAACTTTTCTTAAGTACATTCTTTGTACTGTATGTACACATCGTGTAATAAATAAACGTGTGACTGGATGTGTGGGAAGAGACATGGGGGTGGGAAATCCTTGGGGTAACATGCCGTGTACCAGACGTACACATAACGTGTATAGACCATGTGTCCAGTAGTGTGACCAACGACACAGGTGGATTATTTGTTGTTAGTACATGCCCTGTCTAGCACAAACACGCCATGTAGAGTCAGCTGTGTAACCGACCATGTGACTAAAAACACTGGTAAGTGAAGTTCCTTAATGTACTTGCCATGTTTTAGCAGAACACTTCGTGTGTATGGGGTGTTACATGGCCAGAGTTGGAAGGAGTACATGACCATGTTAAGGCATACAGGAACACGCTGTGTACGGGACATGCATTCCATGTATCCATGTTTTGAAAATATCAAATGCTTTATTTTTCCTATTATTTTCTTATAATTCTATGTTTCAGTCATTGATATACTATATATATGGTGTGTTCTTGAACTTGTAGATTCATGCCACCAAGATGTCCTCTGGTGGTACACTAGATACAAGGTAGTTATCAGACACCATACATGGCTGACCAGGGACTACCAATAGATACTCCCATTATGCCTATCTTGGAACCATTTTTCATTCCAGATATAGGTTCCATTGCATAGTTATTAGAGGGATTGTTTAGGTTTCTTCATACATTCAGGGGAGTACCGCGTCCTGCCCCATCTATGGGAGAGTCGACACGGGTCTTTTAGCTGCAACATCCGCCCACCTTCTCAGGGGAAGGAGGACCTTGGGATTATTATTCATGGTTGGAATCCATACTATCGATCTTCGAGCATCTCGAGATTCTTCTAGAGAGGAGGGTGAATCTCTCTACCTAAATTCTTCGGGACTCCGCCAAGAGATGGTGGGATGCGATATCACAAGTGGGAATTCAGTAGGTTATGGCTTGGGATGACTTCCAGTGTGCCTTCTATGATTACTTCTACCTAGAGACTTTGAGGGATGATTGATCCAGAGAGTTCAAGAGTTTGGAGCAAGGAAATCTCCTAGTCATGGAGTATTCTTCTCACTTCCTAGAGTTGTAGAGCTTCACACCCATTCCAGGGGGTTAGGATTTATTCCTGGAAAGGAAGATTGAGGATAGTCTCAGGCATGATATTTGATCTCGGGGGAACATCTTCTAATTTACTTCAATCACTTCTATAATCAACCATTCATTGATCATAGAGCGTAATATGAGGGATTCCAGAGCTGTGAGCTAGGGAGGCCTGACATCCAGAGATGGTACCCCTCCTACTCAGAGTAAGAAGCGACGCATAGAATCTATGCGTGGAGACCAGAGGAAGTGGTAGAATTATTCTGGTAGCCAGGTGGTGTGCTAAAAGTGCAGTAAGTGTGGGAATACGAGGCTACATTATCCAAGAGAACTAGTAGAGTGTCGATATTGTGGCAAGATAAGAAATATTTGGTGGTTCAGTCAGTTTTTCTCTTTGGAAGATGGTTATAGGGCTTCCTATATGACTCATCATTTAGAAGAAACACCGCGAGTTCCTCAACAGTTTGGGAACATGAATTCTTCTAGCCGTTCAAACTGAGGTGGAAATCACATACGTGGTATCCATTCGGCAGGATATCAGTGACAATAGGGTGGATTGGCTCATGGCGGTTAGGCAGGGTCACAGGGCCATAATACATGCCAAACTTTTGTAGAGGAGCTGATCCAGCTGGTGCTAGATCCCAAACCCTCTATAGTTTGAGGTACTATTCTAGTTGCCTCAGTTCTAGCTTTGACACTTTTCTATATAGGGGCTTCCCATAGTTTCATTTCTTTTGCTGTTATGGAGAGCCTTGGGAACTGTATATTTTCTTCTTCTGATGTCTTGATTCTAGACACTATGTTGGGGACTAGAACAACTATTGTACGTTAGTGAAAGGAATACCCTCTTGAGGTAGGTGGGTGTCACCTCTTCTGGGACCTCTATTTCTTAGAGATG
Organism: Viscum album; assembly: GCA_963277665.1. Classification (NCBI taxonomy): domain Eukaryota; kingdom Viridiplantae; phylum Streptophyta; class Magnoliopsida; order Santalales; family Viscaceae; genus Viscum; species Viscum album. Next base: position 807,424,385 of record OY728122.1, on the reverse strand, counting down.
ACAAGATATGATATCATTATAAAAATGGACTAGTTAGTTAACTTTCATGATGTTGTTGATTTATATCGATGTAGGGTGAGTTTTATGTCACCAGAGGGTGGTTTGTTACTGCACAAGGGTGAATGGGATGTCCAGACAAGCAGCACGAGACCTGATCATCATGGGTTGGGAGGAGTTACAACCCATATTTCTAGTCTATATCTGGATATCCAGGGGTCTTCACAGTTGGAATTTCCTATAGTGTTCAATCATTTCAAGGATATATTTCTAGGGGACTTCTCATGTTTTCCTCTAGAGTGAGAGGTAGACTTTTCTATTGAGTTTGTTCTAGGGGCAGCATCAATGTCCATTTCTCCTTATTGGATTGATACACTAGAGTTATAGGAAAATGGTTTTATTCAACCCAGTACTTCTCCTAGGGGTTCTTTTGTCATATTTGTGGAGAAGTAAAATAGTACTATCATAATTTTTGTGAATTATCGGAAGATGAACTAGTTGACAGTCATGAACCGATATCCCTTTCTGAGGATTGATGATATCTTTGATCAGCTTCAAGGAGCCCAGGTGTTCTCGAAGATTGTCCTAAGATCCGGTTAACTCCAGTTGTGTATTATACCATATGATATACCCCTTACATCCTTTCGGAGCAGGTATGGTCTATATAAGTATGTGGTTATGCCGTTTGGTCTCACGAACACATCTCAGTTTTCATGGCACTGGTGAACTGAGTATTCCATCCATACGTGGATTCTTTCCTGGTAGTCTTCATGGATGATATCTTGGTGTACTGTCACACTCGACACAGCCATGTCACACATCTTGAGATCATTTTGAGTCCACTAATTGAGCATTGGTTATATGATAAGCTCTCAAAATTTAAATTTTAGATGGACAAGATTCACTTCTTTGGTCATGTTATCTCAAAGACAAGAGTATAAGTATACCCTAGGAATGTGAGAGCAGTATTTTCCTAGAAGCAGCCAATGAATGTATTTGAGGTATGAAGTTTTCTATGACAGGCTAGTTACTATAGGAATTTTATAAAGAACATTTAATGCTTAATAGTACCTCTAATGGGCTTGACTAATAAGGGTGGGATGTACTTATGGTCAGATTATTGTGAGTCAAACTTTCAGAAGCCAAAATAGGGGTTGAATTCATTATCGATACTAGTTTTTCTAGAGTCAATCAAGATCTACACTGTTTATTGTGATGCATCAGGTATCGGGCTGGGACAAGGGCTTATGCATGGGGAAAGAGTCTTTTCGTACATGTCTCAGTAGTTGAGGCCACATGAGAGGAATTACCTGATGCACAATCTCGAGTTGGCTGTAGTTTTTCAGGCTTTACTCTATTGAATACATTACCTATTGGGAGTGAATTTTGTGATTTTCACTGACCATAGAAGTCTCAAGTATATCTTCGCTCAGCATGATCTGAATTTGAGAGAACGAAGGTGGGTTGAGTACATTCAGTCCTTTGATTTTGATCCTACCTATAATCCTCGGAATGGAAATGCAGTAGATGGTTCATTGAGTAGGGGGACTTAAATAAAAATAGTTTAGGAGGCCAGTAGTGAGTGACAGTTTATAGATTTATTCTCTAAGATGCATTTATAGGTGCACTAAATATAGGGGAATACGTTTCTTTATTCTGTGACTGTTACCTCTACTCTACATGATCTAGTGTGAGTGAGGAAACTATCAGATTCTGAAGGCCAATTTAATTGAGGGAGTGTGTCAGGAGAGGACTTTATTCTCTGATGGACCATAATAGAGGATGAGATATTACATTTTCATGGGAGCATATGGGTGTCAGTAGACATACATGAGGAGATTATGTGCGACTTTCATTCCACAGTTTGGGAAGTTCATCTTGGAGTCACCAAGATGTTTCGAGATCTACACCATCAGTATTTGGGGACAGGTATAAAGAGAGATGTTTTTTGGTTTGTCATGAGGTGTTCCACCTATCAGCAGGTGAAGGAAGAGAATCAGTGACGAGCATGGATTTTGTAGCTATTACCCATTCTCGAGTGGAAGTGGAATGATGACATGATATATTTCTTGACAGGTTTTCCAAGGTCCCCTTGAGAGAATGATGTAGTTTGGGATGCCATTGATATACTCATTGAATATCCACTCTTCTTGCTGATCAAGGAGACCTTCAGTGTTGATGAGATGTTAAGGTTATACGTCTGGGAGATTGTACGTTTACATGGGGTTCCACAATCCATCATTTCAGATAGGGACTCTGGTTTTACTTCTCAGGTCTGGAAGGGACTATAGAGGTCTTTGGGTACACATGTACTTCTTAGTAGTGCTTACAATCCCAAAAAAGATGGCTAGTATGAGTGTATGATACATGTGCTGGAGGAAATTCATTGAGCACACATCCTAGATTTTAGAGGTTATTGGGAGAAGCACATACCTCTTGTGGAGTTTTCCTACAAAAATATTTTTCAAGAAACTATTCATATGGCACCATATGAGGCTTTGTTGGTAGGACATGCTGATCACCCCTATGTTGGCTGGATGTAGGAGAGGCAGCTATGATGAGACCTCATCTTGTCCAGGAGACCACATAACAGATAGAGTTGATTTACAAGAGGATGAATACAACACAATCATGACCGAAGTCTTATGTTGATCGATGAAGACGACCTCTAGAGTTCAAGGTCGGAGATTAGGTTTTTCTACGTGTCTTACTGAGGTTGGGACATAGGAGGATTAGGAGATAGGGAAATCTTTCGCTGAGATATGTTGGACTGTTTGAGGTTTTGGAGAGAGTTGGTCCAGTTGCGTATCAGTTGCAGTTACCTCAGAGGTACTAGGCTATGCACAACATCTTCCAAGTTTCTCAGCTTCAGCGTTACTTCTCATATATGTATCATTTTTTGCAACCTGAGGAGGTTGAGTTGGAGGTGGACACGTTGTTTGAGGATAATCCAATCTGGATTGTTGATCATAGTGAAGATTTTCTTTGTGGACGGTCTATTCCACTACTATGAGGGCTATGGAAGCACAAGGGAGTACAAGATGAGACTTGGGAGAGGGAGGCCGATGTTCAATCGTGGTGGCAGAAATTATTTGAGGATTATTCTTCTATGCCTCTTTTCCAGGAAAATTTGGAGAAAAATTTCTATAAGGGGAGAATATTGTAATATCGCAGACATTCTTTTTAGGTATGGGTTTTTCTTTTTAGTGTTTTTGTGAAAAATAGTAGAATTTGGAAATTTATAGAGTATACGTTGTGTACATAGCTGTACACACTGTGTACCTATTTGCCGAATGTGACCTTGTATTGGCTATGTGACGGCCAAGTAAATGGCCTTGTGGGGTGACCTTGAGACCACCTAAATTGGGGTCTGGTAAAGGAATATACAGACCATGTTTTTTAGATGACATGCTATGTAATTTTCTTTTAAATTGTTATATCAGACCGGGGTCACATCTCGTTCATAAAAATAAATTCTTCTCTACTCATCTCATCTAGGAGAGACCAAAGCCATAAATTATTCTCTGATCCCCCAAACCGCCTTCTGTTCTCCAATTTTACCATCATCGATTGTGTTGGAATTTCCACGATAATATCTTTCTTCTTCTAGAACTTTGTTCCTTGATTTCTAATCTTTCATAAGATATCCTTGGTTGAATGTTTTTTTTGTAGATATATGTTGTTCTAGGCCGATTCAAAGGCCATCACTGGAGTATATCGATTGTACATTTCTATGGTAGGTGGTTTTTTCCTTTCTGTTGTTAGTCTTTGAATATTCTGTGCAAAGGTTCCCAATACCCTAGAACATGGGATTACGTGTTTAGAGATTTTTTCCCTATTAATGCCTTCTATAAATTTTATTTCTTATTAGAGGTTGTTTGATTGTGAATAGGGTTATTTTCAATGCTATGGATGTGATTCCGATGCTTGTTTTGATATTTACCACTCTGTCTAGATTTTCCGATTGGGCTTCTTGTTTTTCATGTCTAGTGTTATTAGGATGGAGTGATTTTATCTGATGTAGCTATGTGGTTGTACATATTTAGCCAAATAGTTCCTGAATGTTTTTAGCCAAGTAGTTATTAAGGTTTTTTGGATGTTTAACATCATTGGGTATAATTGAATTACACAGGGTTGTGGGAACCTGGTGTAGTAGACCATAGAGAGAATGGTTGTTGAGGGCTTATCCAGAGTGTCTATTTACTTTTATGTTTCAAGACCATAAGGTGAATGGAATTTGTGATCCCTCATAGTTTTTTAGTTCCACATTGCAAGACCACATGAGGAATTGGATTTTGAGTGCTTCCTCATACTGTCTATAGTTACCGATATGAGACCTCATGGGGAATTGATATTGAGTGCTTCATGAGAGAGTATTTGATAAAGCTGTACCAGAGGGGTTAGACTATGAGTATTTCCCAGAGGGTTTCTTGTTTCTGGTTGTTTATACATGATGGGTTAGGCTCTAAGTAATTCCCAGAGGGTTAATTATATTTTTTTAGATACTTACATTATATATGAAAATAAATGAAATTGAAACTGTAGGTTTTTTAGTGTTGAGTATTTCCTTGTTTACATATTTGTATGCTTATTACCTTCCATATATTTTCACGGACTAGTAGGGACATATATTTTGGTGGTTTCTTACTTTTATTTGTCTCACACCCTATTTGGGTCATGATTTTGGGTCCAAAACGATTATATTTCTGCAGGTATAGATAAGGGAAACCTCCCTTCTATGCTAGGTACTTGATTACTGTGGATTTGGAGAGCATAAGACCAAGCTGAGGCTTGTGATTCTGCTATAGTTATTTACTTGTCTTTCTGTGTACTTTAGTTTAGTACTGAAATCCATAATTGTTACTTGTTTGGCAGATTTCAATGACATAAGTGACATGCATCATTTATATATGTGCACCAGTTGTTTATCTACTTGCAGTCTTCAACGTTTTACTGCTACATGTTATAATTTATGATTCTTCTATTGTTATCTATTTATTTCCAATACATTACTCTACCAATTATAGCATATTTTTCCCACTATCATACCCTTGTCCCTCACTGCTAGTTGGAAACCTCTGGCATTTGGGGAAATTTTCTTGAGGCAATGTGACCAACCAGGCATAGGGCACCTCTCGGAAGCACCCGGAACATGGACGTTACACATACCCTATCTCTGCCTCAGTTCGGGGCATAAGGCCATTATGTCCCATAATTCCCTCATTCCAGAATTCTAGGTCAGCATTCCACTACCCTAAATATAGGTTCATTATCATTATCGATACAGACCATATATTATCCCCATCAAAGTGTTAATAAATCCATTAATATCCTCTTACCACTTTCTAATAAAAGAAAAACATTCATATGGAATATATTCACAAAAATGGAATGACACATATATGAACAATATAGCATATCAAGCATGAGCCTCAACAACCACACACACATACATGTGATCATAAAAAAAAATATTTGTCTCATGGGATAAACACACATCAACTGATTATCAAAGAAACAACCTTATGAAAGGGATATATATGGTGAAGAATATTCTACCTCAACAATATTTTTTTAAATATTTAAATACTCCAAGATTCATCACTGATATATCCCTACACACCAACCATATTACGTCTTAATGGAATGGATCCCTAGAACCAATCTGAAATCATATAAAAAAGTGATTCAAGATCAATATTGAAGTAGGAGATGACAACATAGTCTTAGAACAAAATCAAATTAACCAAAAAGATATACTCATAATGGTTTATATTGATCCATTCTAGGAAAAGATGAAACTTCTATAGTTATGACTTCCTATGCAATGAATAAATAATAAATACTCATCAAATCACAATAGATTTTATTGATCTTACTATGATATCATTCATCAACGATTGTTTCCAAGAATAGAAAAGTATATTTTGGAAAATTTTAATAAAGGTGGATGGAAAAAAACATACCATGAATCCCCACAATAAAAAGACTCTAGATACACTAAATTTGACGTATTGGAAATGCTATAAACAACCAATAGAGTCCCAATGATTGAGATCCCTATGCATAGTAGGAGGAATGAGGGGTTTTTGGGTTGTTTCAAACTAAATAAATTAATTTTTAGATTAATTATATCTTCATATAGGGTTTGGTCACAAGACTTACTAATATGTGTAATGAGACAATGATCAATACTTTTTTCAAGAACCCACATGGTTTCATTGCACGGTTTGGTAAAATATGAACCAACTATTTATTTTTCCTGTATCCAAGGTCACAAGGTTTTCTTGGGAAGATATCCATTTTTCTCTAATTGTGCACCAACTGTGTGCCACCCACTATACCTCTCCAAAATCCAAAAAATTTCCTAGGGATAATTTTAAATATTCTTCTAACCACAAACTAACCATTTACCCCCTCAAAGACCAGTAAAACCCCCTAAAAAAACCAGGAACCACCCTAGAGTTCACACAAGAAAATAATAAAAAAAACTCAAAAATGGGATGGAAGTATGGATTAATGTAACTATAATTTCTATCAATTAAATTCATGATATTTAATCCGTAATGTTTTTATTTTTCAAGTGATAATTCCCTCAAATTATTTTTATTCTTTACTAGAATATTCTTAATATTTTTTAAAATTTATTTAAAATCATTTTATAATTATGTGTAATTATTAAAATATGGTTTCAAAATTATAAATTTGTTTGAATGTTATTTTTTATTTTTTAGGAAATCCAATTATATTTATCGTTTTTAAATATTATTATGTATATTGTACCATCTTCAGTTTTAATGTTATGATTTTAAGAATATAGTAACTTTTTTAGTTTCCAACACGATTGTCTTTTCAACATAGGAGAAGATTTATTATTTAAAAATTGTAAAATATAATTATAAATTTCTTGGGAGTTATTTATTAATCTTTTTAGATATTAAATATACAATATTTTGGGATATCAATCTGTTATAAACGTTCAAAACTAAATTTTTCATTTTAAAAAACTATTTTATTACATTAAATGTGATATGTTTTTTTAAAGATAGAAAATTTTCAAATATGTTGTAATTTTTATTCAGTTTTTGATAAATTCGAAAAAGGATGTTAATTTTTCAAAAATATGTTCATTTATGTAATTTTAAAAATGGGGGTGATTGTTAGTGCTCTAATTGTGTTTGATTATTTGGGTGATTGTTAACGTTGAAATTTGTTTGATTATTTCTTTTGAATATTACAGACCTAAAAGTTTACTAAATTATATAACTATAATTAGGATAGTAATTATTTCTCACAAAAATCAGTTTCTTGTTTCTTAAATGAACATTATTATGATTAACTTATATGTTTTTTAATAAATGATTCAAAAATATTTTTATTTATATAACTTTTTTTTAATTTCAGTGTTTTCATCAAATTATAAAAAATTGACTCATACATAATATAACATCAAGCTTATGGAAATTGTATTGACGGTTATGAAGCAATAAAAAATGATCCTTATGAATTTTATAATAAAGTTTACACATATATTGTTTATTAATACATATAACTAAAATTTAATATTACATTAAATCTCTTTACATTAATTATTTCCATCTTAGTTTTTTTGTTAATGTGTTTTATCCATATATGGATGTCTTAGAGATATCCTTTCATGAAATATAAAAAATTATTACATGACATGAATTCCACCATAGAACAATCATATGTGGTTTAAATTTTACATGGTTTAATTGTTACAAAGCTTTTCAATTTATTTTTATTATATATATATTTCTATTCATTATGTTTTTCACATGAAATACAGGTGAATGTTTTAGGAATTAATTTGGAAGATAATACATGAGGAACATGTTTTTAGAACCCACTTGGATAAGGTCATGTAGAATTTTTTGAAAATTAATATATTCTACTATTTATTCAATAAATAGAGGCCCAATAAAATGAGGAGAAGCATAAAAATTCTGTAAAAGTTACTAAATAAATAAATGTTTGAGAGATCCGCAATTGTCTCACTACTGTTATGGTTCTGAAGCACTATTGAAACACCTAGAGTTTAATGGTTGTACATAAACACTAAAGGGAAAACAAACACTATTTTACTCAAGAATTATTCTCTACAAATTTACATGGTTATAAACTTATATTATTTTCAGTGTTCTATGTATTTTTGTTATATATATTTTTTTCATTTATAACCTAGCACCGACATGATTAGGCCACCACCCAAAATGAAGAGTCTTGGATATGTTAACATGATAAAAAATTTCCATTACATTTCTCATGCCTTGTTACTAGATAGAGGTTGTAGTTTGGGTTGTAAATCCATGTAAGAAAAGGATATTTTTGGATTATGATTTGGTCTTTAGAAAGGAAGGTTTTTATATAATATTATCACAACCTTTCAAAAGAGAATATTATTTTAGTGTAAAAAACTAATATTATTAATATATAGAGTTCAGGAATAGTAGATATAGGATCTCTTGATCTAAACGAATAAACAAGTATTGGAATAATTGGTTATTTTAATTACACTACATTTAAACATGAATATTGTAGCTAATCAAAAATTCGATTAATATTTTATGTTTTTCTTTGATTTGACTAATTTTTTAACTTTTTAAAAGTTATATTTACTCCCTTATTGTCAATATTTCCATCACACACTTAGATGACATGAAGTATTAAAGATTTTAATAAATATAATGACTTATTAACAAAATTATTCACATTTATAGGTGGTTTAATCTATGAAGGAAAAAATCATTAAAACAAGAAAATATACCATAACATTTACCTCTATACACAGAATGGCTATATTAGATTCACCACATGAGAACATGCTTTATCTGGTGGTTGTTAGGATATGAAAATGAGAATAAATAATATCTGTGAGTAAAACCACAACTAGAAAATCTCATGGATCTCATTAGTCTCTTGGTTGTGGATATTTTTATCCCAATGTTCTTCATGATCATACCTCTCGTAAAGGTTTTTGTGGATCTAATGATGATGTTTCCTCTTAGGATGAAATCAATGTTTACACATTTAGGGAAAATATCATCAAAAAACGAACAACCAACATTTATTCTAGTTATCTATTTGATGGATTTGAAATGGTATTAAATATGTATTACATGTTTTGTAGAATATTCTAACAAAATATGAATTTCACCATCAATAAACGGAGAAACACTAAACAGAAAATTATTTCATAACCCCCTTAGAGTGATTAGTTTTCAAAACTAATAAAAATGATTTATATAACAGTTATATTGATCATGATAAACCTCTATAATTACCTAAAACATAGGATGAGATAACACATAGAAGTTACACGTCATTGGGTTTCCTCACTATGTAGATCACTAATGTATCCAGATGGAACACTAGTAATGATCCAAGTAGACATGAACCTTTAATTGAAAGAGCAATTAATTATAATGTAGTTTGAGAGGGTTACTATTCATGATATCCATGGTAGTACATGGATAAAGATCCCAGAAAAATTTTCCTTTTCCAGCTACTTATAAGGGAAATAGAATCACTAAAAACTCAACCCACCAATTATCAGAGGAGATTGAGATACTCTTTTATTAATATGAAAATTCCAAATAAAAAAATAAGATAAAAGATTTTGAGGAATTAATTGTATGATATATTGATGAAATTAACCTAAAACTGATGTAATACTAGATGAGTATCATCTTCAAACATGTAATCAAAATTTATATTAAGGGACTGCTCATCCAATAAGGTTGAAACATACATAAAAAATTAGCCTAGACAACACTAACTCATTTGATTGAATACTTAACTTGCGGAACATTATGATTTTACTCCCTTGATCTAGCATCCAAATAAATTTTTAGTGATCCACCTAGGGTATTACCCATTATCGAGAATAATATCATTGGATAAAATACATAAATTCATTAGTATTAAATTTAAAGAAACTGAGGTAAACACCTTTCTAGTACATTTAAAAAGAAACCAATAATATGAGTTTTTTGAATTAATTCATCCACCATAGAATATCAAATACCCTAATACTCATCCTTAAATGGTAAAATAGATATTGAGTATCATCTCTCCCATTTCACTTTTAGTGTGATTTGATGCTAATTACCAATTAACAATCAGAGAGGACATCTCAGGTGTTTTTTCTTAATATTGGAAGGACTGACTTTGATATCGAATATAAACTTAGTATATATATAAATATCTAGATAAGAATTTATCTATTAAAAATTATTATATAAATTTAGTTTTATATTAAGAAAGAAAAGTGAATGCGACCTATATAACTCTAAACATAGAGAAAATAAGAGATTCACCAATTGTTTCACACGATTGAAGGTTTTAAAAAATTATCTAGAGATAAAACCACCCCAAGAGTATGTTTTAGAAAGTTCTATAAAAAATTAAAGGTATATTTAACAAAAATAATAATACAATAAAAATACATATGTATACATTAGAAGTTTGTTGATACAACACATCGCTTGGAATATTCAATTTTTAAAAACTAAAAGAAATCTCATTTGACGTGTCCACTATAGAAAAATGTGATGGGAAGACAGAAACATTGACCATAAATTTTATGTATATAGTGTCATGATTCTAAAATACCACACTAGTTAGGTTTTAGGAATCAATTCCACCTATACTATATCCACATGAATAATAATACTCATAGGTACTATATATTTTAAGATAGTAAAAATAAAACATACTCCTTATATTATAAAAAGGTATTTTTATTTTTTTACATTGTATCATAATATGACCATAGATATAATGATCAAGAATCCCAATATGATAGTTCTAGAGGATCACACCAATTAATATGCCCACCATTGGATGTTGGAGTATATGAGTCAAGATAAATTTGACTTTAAGGATTTACTATATAAATTTGTTGATGATGGTAATTTAGTGTTAGATAGCCCAAAGTTAGAAATTAAACACATAAAAAACTTGATTACTAATGAATAAGGAAAATCGAAAAATGTTCAATAAAGGATGTGAGAAAAGTTGATGACCGATTTGCTTGATATTTAGTCAATCATTCATGTGGTATCATCTAGGCCTGATTAAACTAGTAATTTATTATTCCATTTTCCTCTATATACTCCATGTAATGAACATAAACATCTATGATTTTTCAAAATTTTCAAAACTAGTAACAATATTCCATGGAGTATAATGTAGATCCCCCACGGGTCTTGAATCTAGATATAACCCTCATGGATTTTATGCCATTAAAATAAAGAGAATGGTAACCACATTCCCAAATAGAACTATTACACCCTAGAAATTGATATAATATATTACTTATAAAAAATTTTTATTTATAATTTTGGGATATTTTTTGGTATTTTTTCAAGTTTAATAATTCCAAAATGCATTAGGTCAGACTGTACTATATGAGAGTTTTGATATGAATGGTGTTTGTGTGTTCTGTAATTATTGTGTTTTGTACCAAGTCACTTAATTAGTGGAAGGTTCACGCTGTAAAAAAATGTAGAAAATATTCCATTAATTTCCACAGCTTAGGGAGGCCACTTCACACTATGAAGAGGGTCTGGAATATAAAGAGGGAATGCCCTTGTAGAGTTGTAGTGTCAGGAATAGAGAATTCACACCGTTAAAAAACCAAGGTTGTGAACCTGATATTTTTTCTATCCTTGGGGTGGTGAGTCACGTTATTATAAGTGATCTACCATTGTGATATGATTTGCCCAAATTGAATTTAATGGGTTTTTAGTTCTTCCCCAATTTAATTTTATGGGGTTTCTTTCTTTTTTGTATAATCTCATTCAGATGACATATAAAGATCTTCTATCCTCTCATTCCTTCTTCATATATGCTTCTAAAATCATTTTCCTTTTATTTCAATAAAATTTAAAAGTATGGTTGACTATTCTTGTTCTTTTCAAATCCCCACATTTATTTCCCCTTGAATATGTTTTGTAACTTCAACCCTAATATTTTTGTGGGTCAAATTTAGTGTTTTATATAGGTTTAATCATGGGTATTTGGTTTTTAGGATTTCTAGAGGTAATTTACCTTTGAGTTTGTGAATTCTCCATCGAAGGTGAGTGGTTTTTGTTGATTAATATAGGTTTTTATATAAAATTCATTTATTTATAAATTTCATGAAATTATAGATTTATTTACATTTATTTTTTTATCAATATACACTTATTAATGGTAACCTTTTGTGTTTATAAATAATTTTTAGGGTTTTATATATTATTATTGTATATTTTTCAATGGATTTTAATTATTAATTTTGAACTAATTTTTTTACACCAAGTGTTTTTGAAAACATATATGAGGATCATTTGATGTTTTTTGGATGATAATTGAGGGGTTGTGGCCCCATATTCAATTTTAGATAATATAACCCATACTTTAGGGGTTATTATTAAATAATTATTTGGTTTTTAAGTGAATCATTATGGAGGAAAGCATAATTTTTAATGTTTTTGTTCCTATTTACTTTATAAGGATGTTTTTAGAATGTTTTTCCATGTTGAATTTAAAAGGAATATTTGAAATTTGATCAAAATGGTTTCATAGTGTGTTTGAAAGGTATGGTTTAATTCATATCCCTCAAATTAATTTTTTAAGGATTTATTGACACATTTTTCATTGTGTTTTCAAGATATTTTGTAAGACACTCATTTCACCACTTTATGTGATGCCTTATATATCATTGTTTCCTTATAGGATGATTTTTTTTATTTGATCACTTGTAAAAATTTGAAAAGGGTCTATTTCATGTGAGGGTGTTTGAGGCAATATGGGGTTTATTATTTATTAATAATTGATTTATATTATTATCATTGGGATTATTTCTTATTGATTACTCCCCTATATTTTTATATTTTAAAGGATCCTTATAAAGTTAAGTAGGATTTTTGGATTAGTACTTCTCTAACTTCGTTTGTGTATTATCTAGGGTTCATTTCCAGTGAGAACTAAACAAGTACTAGGTTAGAGTAAATTTCAATTTTCAAATAGGGCCCAATTTTTCAAAAGCCATATCTAGTGTCATTTTTTGTTAGAACCAATTTTTGTTTTCCTAGATGTTAAGTTATTGTTATTAATTTTATTAGGGTATCACTACTGTAAATTGAGGTTTTATTTACTTATTATTTTCTTGGTTTCATGGAACATTTTACTATATTAATTTTTAATTATGTTATGCCTATTTGTTTTCAATGTTTCTGTTCATTATATTCCTCATTTTTTATGGTTCCATTTAATTTTCCATTTATTTTGAAAGCCGGTTTAATGAAAAGCATTTAAAGAAGAAAATTGATTGTTTTTTGATTATGTAAACTTGGAAGTCAAGATTTTTAAATACTTTAATGTGTTTTTTATAATAAATGGTGGATTAAACCCCTTTCTATAAAGGTCATTTTGAAATATATTTTAATGTAATATTTGGTTTTATTTTCATCTAGTTTAAAAAATTTGTTTCAAGACAAATGTTATTTTTTTTCCAAATAAGTTTACCTTGGTTTTGTGTAAAATATAAATTTATGATAGTTTTTTTGTTATTATTTATATTTTTAAAACATTATTTTCAAAATTAATTTCTAACTAACATTTAAGAATTGTTTTACAATATTAATTGAGAAGAATATTTAGTGAAATACTCTTGGTATAGTTCATCTCAAATGTTATATGCATACATTTATAAAACATATATATTTATATAGGTGCCAATGTTTTGATCTCGTATTTTTTGTTATTAATTAGTATGTTGATGAATGATGTGTTTTAGGAGGGTGGCCATGGGTTATGTGGATATATTTATGAAATTTATTAGAAGGTTTATTTATTTTTTGGGATGCATGTGTATTGACCAATTTGACCAGATTTATTTTTCGTTTAGACTTTCCTGTTTTTGTATTGTGAGGTAATTACTCAACATTGTTTTATATAAAAATGATGGTTGTTTTATTATTTATTATTTTTTGGAATTATATTAGTCATTTTAATTGATTAGTTCTCATGTAGATTCTCATTTTTTATTCCATTTTTCATTAGTCCTATTATTTGGAATATTTTATTGATATACATTGATGTTTATTGTTTAGACATACTATTCCTAATTATTGCTTTATTTTCATTTCATATTATTTTAATATGATGATGAAACTATTCTGAGGTGTGTTTTCTTAATTCCCAAGTAATATTTTCTAGTATATGGGGATTTGTAATGTTCTTCTCATTTTGTGGGGGGCTAGTCATGGTGATGTATTATGTCAATTCATGAAGGTTCATTAAAAAATAGTATCAAATCTATCCCATTATTTTATAAATTATGTAATGGGGAGATAATATTGTAACAACTCAAGATTTTTACCATGAGTATGATCTTGGTCACTACCTATCATGATGGAAGTTGAGATTCCATGGTTAGTAATGATTTGAGTTATGAATTGGGATTTCATTCATGATCATTTTTAGAAGTGTTTAATCCCCACTGAGTTAAATCATATAATTCAGGGTTTCCCTTGAGATTTTGGGTGAATATATAAAGGAAACATATATTAAAGATTACCTCACATAGTCTAGAGAAATATGTGTATCCCACACACATGATTTTGAAAGCCTCTCAGAAACTTCCAGATGGATTATGCATTATATACCAAACCATAAGGATAGATTATGCATAGTTCAACATGACTCTATAAATTTTCGGTTGAAAATGATTTTATTTCCAATAGATCCTATGGTGTATTACACTTTTTGTAGAAGGATCAAAGCATGTTTCAAGATGTTTTTATGATGAAAATGATTTTTTTATATGTCATGTTATTTTATTTTCTATATAATTATGTTTAAAATATTTTTTATTAAAATGAATCTTTATGAAATGGTTTAATTTTGAAACTAACCTTATTAGATTATTTAAAAAGGAAATTTCATGAATGGTTTAATTTTAAAAAAATATCTTTTGGTCTATTTATGAATATGTTTTTCTTAGATGTTGTTTTTTATAAAGTGGTTGATTTCATTATGGAATTTGAAAAATGATTTTAAACAAATATAGATTTTTATAAGAATTTTTTGAAGTGAAAATGAATTTAAAGAGATGTTTTGGTTTTTTGATGAAATTCAAAATGTATTTTAGAAATAAAGAAGAAATGTATGATGTTTGAGTGGGTTTATTATTTAAAATATTTTTATTGTATTTATGAGAATGTGTGATTTGTTAAAATGAGTTTTTTACTCCTAATTAAATAATAGTGGTTCTAATGAAATTAGTGTTGAAGCGTGATATGTTTTAGTGAATTTGTTCTTTTTTATATTCCCTTGGTTACATATGTATTATTTGAGTTGATTAATGAAACATGAATTGTTTGAGTTCATGATTTGTGTTATTTGGATTAGGACTTCTAGAAAGTTCTCAATAGAATTTGTAATGTCCTTCACTATGGATGAAATATAAAGTTATTATACTCATCATTAAAAATAATTATTTGGGATATTGACACTTCCTAGAACCTAAATAGTTTGGTAGAGTGTGAACCTAATTTTCTCTTATACTTCTTGAATAATTTCTCATTTAATGTTTTAGGTGATCAAGATTAACCTTGGGTGATGATGTGGTTATAGAGGATTAAAGTAATTCATAATTCTCTAGAAAACATTTGATATTTAGTTTTGAAGTCAATTTAGTTTTTAAGCATTTATATGGAACTAAATAGTGTAGTATATTGATCATTTTTCCACAGTTGGTGTTATCTTCTTAAACATAGTCAATGATAACTTATAAGAACTTGTTTCTTGGAGATAGGTCTTTGTTCAGATCTTAGGTCAATTGAATTTGGGTATGTCCTGATATTTTATTTTTAATTGGTGGAAAATGAGTGTTATATATAACCAATACATGGGTGACCATCTATTTTGAGATTTATTCCCATGGAGTTTAGATATGGATTCATATTAGGTTGATTCTGTAGTAGTGATTTCATTAATAATTTCCTCCAACCATGTATTAGAGGGGTGTTGATTACTTTGGTTGTGATCATGCATCATCATTTTTTTCCTCTTAGGTATGAATTAGATGTTTTACATGTTTTGAAATTGGTTTTTAGACGAGTTTCTTATTATGATATTTGGGAATGGTCTTGGGTGACTTGGAAAACTATTATACTAGTTTAGATTGTGCTATCACTAGTACCCATTTTGATATTATTACCTATCTAGGTTTCTATATGGTCTACCGTGGATGGGTGTTGTTGACCTCACCTGTTTTGATAATCTCAATCATGTATTCATTTGTGTTGAAAATCCCAATTATGTTTTCATTCTATGTGATATTTTTAAGTATCATTGATCTATACTTTAATTCTTTCAAATCTATGATCAAACCAATAATAATCTTTAAAATAGTCTTTGAAATATGTTAATCCTCATTTATCCATGTTTATACAAGTTATAAATTGATTCTAACACAATCAGATGTGTTCTGTATAAAACAGATAAGTAATCTGTCTATAGCTACTGATAAAGAGATACCGGTAACCAGTCTACCGATAGACTTAGTCTACCGACAGACAACTACCGATAGACTTAACACAGAGCTACCGATGTACTTATAAATATAAGCTACTGACTTACAGACAGCTACCAATACAAACGTAGAGCTACCGGTGTAAGTATAAATAGCTACCGATGGAATAAGAGTCACCGATGGACGAAGATACCAATACAGACTCACAGCTACCGACGCATGGAGCTACCGATGCATAGGAGCTACCGATGCATGTACCTACCGACGCATGGAGCTACTGATAAACAAAGTCACTGATACAAGCTTGTACCAACCGACGCATAGAGCCACCGATAGAGTCAAAGCAACTAATGACATCGAACTACCGATGTTCAAGCTACCGATGTTCAAGCTACCGATGCTGATTACCTACCGATCACTCAACTCACTGTTTGAATTTCTTTATTTCCTATATTTAATCTATCTAACGGTCATATCATATATTTTAATGATTTGTCAAATATCTGATAAAGGTTGTCAGATGTCAGGAACCCGTACCTCGTACATGCTGAAAAGAAATCTTTTCTGTCCCCTGATGGGAGATAAATACGAGAAGACTACATACCAGAAAAAGGCGAACGTGTGAAGGAAAAACAAAACAAGAAGCGAACCAGAAAAGTGTGGTGCATCCAATATACCAAAAAACGACACAAGCACGAGAACAACGTAGAGAAGATCATAGAAAATCAAGCATACTCGAGAAGTGTTCTGTGCATACAAGAAGAACTTCATCGACTACATTCTCACTACCTGTGAACCTGGATCATACGACACTCTTTTTCTCAAATAGAAACGAGAAGAGGACTCAAACTCACTTGCGATCGAATCTGAAGAAGTCCAGAGCTATACTGTAATCACCAGAACCATTTCTAAACTCTACATCTCTTGTTCTGTGATTTATTACCATTCTTTTCGAGCAGTGTGTGTTATCTGCTGTATCTAACACATACACTGTCTCCTGTACTCAAACTAAAGGATTTGTAAATCCTTACCAAACTCTTTCATTCTTTGTTTCCCACGAAGAACAGTGGTAGAGGTCGTGTGTGACCTGGACAACTGGTTGCTGTTGTACTGTTTCCCACGAAGAACAGTGGTATAGGTCTTGGACCTGGACAGTTGTAAACTGTTGAACCCCGATCCAGGGTGTGGATCATTTTTTACATAAACTTTTGAGAGGACTAAGTCTCGGCTTGAGACTAAACCTCTTGGTTACATTGTTGTGCCATCTCTTTCAAAGTTTTATTCCGCTGCTAATCACTTTAAAACCAATACTATTTTTTTAAAGTTACTTTGATAATTAAATTAGCAAGTGTTTATGTTAAGTGTGGATTAGTAAGTTAGTTTCAAAAGATAATCACACACTCCTGTGTTGATTAACTGGGAATTAATCAATCCCTTGAGAATCTGACAGAACCTCTACTTTAATATAAATTCACTACAGTTTAATTTATTATTTTATTTGGGGGTCTTTAAGACACTATTTTTAATTATAGAAATTTTAATTGGTACTCAATTCACCCCCCTCTTGAGTAAACCACTCCGACCAACACTTGGTATCAGAGGGTGAAAATACTTTCTAAAAGTACTCTGCTTTTGAACCGTGATTTTAGTTGTATTTTAAAGTTCTTAAAATTTCTGTTATTTCTAAATTTTTATCTCTTTAAAATTTTCTCGTCATGGACAATAGACTTGAGGGTGCTTCTACTAACCGGCCACCTTTCTTCAATGGATCTAACTATGCTCAGTGGAAACTGAAAATGAAAATTCATCTAGAAAGCATAGGTTTTGATATTTGGACCGCTATTGAATTAGAATACAAAATTCCCACTACTGCTAGATCTACTTGTGATGAACCTACAAAGACTGCTTACAATAACAATTGTAAACCTATGAATGCTCTGTACTGTGCTCTAGGAGATGAAGAGTTTAATAGAATTTCTGCATGTAAAACTACTTTTGAAATCTGGGATACCTTAGCTGTTTCTCATGAAGGAACAACAAATGTTAAGGAGATGAGATTTAATACCTATAATATTAAGTATGATAATTTTAAGATGAAGCCTGATGAACCCATTTCTGATATGTATCTCAGGTTCAATGAAATTGTCAACACAATGACTTCTCTGGGAAAGGATGTTCCAGCAAAGGAACAAATCATGAGAATTTTGAGATGTCTACCTGAAAGATGGAGAGGAACCTCTGTCTCCATTAGAGAATCCTGTGACATTGGAACACTGCCTGTCAAGGAATTAATTGGTAAGCTGATGATGTATGAAGAAGAGCTTAAAGTAAATAAAGAAGATGATGATGAACCTAAAAGGAAGTCTATTGCCTTCAAGACTACAACCTCAAAGAATAAGGATAAGGAAAAGCTTCAAGCTATCAATGAAAGTTCAAGAAGTGAGGAAAGTGAGAATGATTCTGAAAGTGATGATGAGATGGCTCAAATAGCCAGGAGATTCAAAAAGTTTTATAGGAAAAAGAAATTCTTTAGGAAACCAAATTACAAGGGAAATTATGACCACCAAGGCAAATGGAAAAAGGATTGGAAGAAGAATGACAAGTCAGATGATGTTGTCTGCTATGAGTGCAAGAGAAAAGGACACATTAAAGCCGACTGTCCAAAGCTGAAGTATAAAAGGAAATATGAATACAAGGATAAAAAATACAAGAAAGCCATGAAGGCTACTTGGAGTTCTTCAGAAGACAGCACAAGTGAAGCTGAATCTTCAGACTCTGAAAGGAATCGAGCCAACATGTGTTTTATGACAAACACTTCTGAGGTAACTGCTGAAACTCCTGCTTCAAATTCATATTATTCTGGAGATGATTCTGAAAGTGATAACATGTCTAAATCTGAACTGTTTGAATACTGTGATATGCTGGAAGAGACATGTAATGAACTTAAGGATAAATACAAGTCATTAAAGAAACAGCATGCTCTCACCACTACAGTTAAAACCGAACTCACTATTGAAAAAGAGAAGAATGCTCAACTGTTAAAAGAAAATACAGAACTGAAACTTTCAAATGAGAAACTTAGAAAAGACTTAGAGAAGTTCACCAATGGCAAGAATACTCTAACACAGATGCTAGGAAAGCAAGTAGCACCTAAATATACTACTGGTATAGGATACCAACCTGGACAAAGGAAAATTGCTAAAACTAGATTCATTTCTAAATCTGGACAGAATGAAGGTAATTTTGGAACTTCATATGCTTCAACCAGTTATATACATAGCTATGGATCTAATAAAGTTTATCTTTCAAAGCATGTCAATTCTACAAATTTTATGAGACCCATTAGACAAATATGGGTACCTAAAGTGTTATTGGCTAACCTATCTGGACCCAAGAAAATCTGGGTACCAAAATAATCTCCCATCTAAATCTGTTTTGTAGGGAACTTGCTTAAAGAGATCCTGTAAAGAGACGTGGTATTTGGACAGTGGATGTTCAAGACATATGTCAGGATACTTCTCTTGTTTCAAGAGTTTAATAAAAGTTGATGGAGGCTTTGTCACCTTTGGTGATAACTCAAAAGGTAAAATCATCGGCCAAGGCCAGATTGGTAACACTGATTCAATTTTTATTTCTAAAGTTTTATTTGTTGATGTCCTTAAATACAATCTATTAAGTATTTCTCAGTTATGTGATGATGGTTTTCATGTTAAATTTGAAAATGATTCTTGCAACGTTTTTAATTCTAAGAATGTTTTGGTATTTTCTGCCTTAAGAAATGAAAATGTTTATGCTGTTAATCTGAATTCTTTAGCTAAGCAGAATATTACGTGTTTGAATGCTTTTCATAAAGAATCTTGGCTATGGCACAGAAGATTAGGACATTGCAACATTCACTCACTTAGAAAACTTTCTAGGAAAAACCTAGTTAGAGACCTACCTAAGTTAGAATTCCCAAATGATAGAGTGTGTAACCCCTGTCAAAAGGGAAAACAACACAAAGTTTCTTTTAAATCAAAGAAAGAAGTTTCAACTTCTCAACCACTTGAATTGGTTCACATGGATTTGTTTGGACCATCAAGAGTTTCTAGTTTAAATGGGAAGCACTATGATTATGTTCTTGTAGATAACTTTTCTAGATATACTTGGGTATATTTTCTAGCTCACAAAAGTGAAGCTTGTTCTTACTTTGTCAAATACTCCAAGTCTGTAGAGAACCTTAGTGGACTTAAGATTAAAACTTTGAGGAGTGATCATGGTCGTGAGTTTGAAAATCAAGATTTTGAATCTTATTGCTCACACAATGGCTATACTCATAACTTCTCTGCCCCTAGAACACCCCAACAGAATGGTGTAGTAGAAAGAAGAAACAGAACCCTGCAAGAAATTGCTAGAACCATGCTCAATGAATACGATCTGCCTATTTATTTTTGGGCTGAAGCTGTAAATACAGCTTGTTATGTCATTAATAGAGTCTTAATCAGACCTGTTCTTAAGAAAACCCCTTATGAATTGTGGAACAATAGAAAGCCTAAGGTTAATTACTTTAAAGTTTTTGGTTGCAAAGTATTTATTCTGAATACCAAAGATAATCTGGATAAGTTTGCTTCCAAAAGTGATGAAGGAATTTTTCTGGGTTACTCTATTTCATGTAAAGCCTATAGAGTATTCAATAAGAAAACCAAATGTGTGGAAGAATCTGTTCACATCAAGTTTGATGAAACTGATCCACATGAGCCTAAAACCTCTCTTGAGAATCTTGAAGAAGACTTATCTATTCTGGACCTTAATGATAAATCTAAAGAACCTGTTATAAAAGTATCCAGTTCTGGACTTTCTCCAGAATCTGCTTCTGTTGAACCCGAACCTATAGATGAACCTGAGATTTCTAGTCCAACCTTTACCAGATCAACAAGGATTCTAAAGAATCATCCTTTAGAAGATGTTGTCGGTAATCTTGATAGAGGAACACAAACTAGAGCTTCTCTAAGAAACCAGGTTGAAAATCAAGCCTTTCTTTCATAGCTGGAACCCAAAAATATCAATGATGCTATCAATGATGAATTCTGGGTAATGGCTATGCAAGAAGAATTAAATCAGTTTGAAAGAAACAAAGTCTGGGAATTAGTTGACAGACCTAAGGACACTTTGACAATAGGCACAAAATGGGTTTTTAGAAATAAAGTAGATGAATCTGGAAATATAGTTAGAAACAAAGATAGACTAGTTGCACAAGGATATAGTCAAGAAGAAGGCATAGACTATGAGGAAACTTTTGCACCTGTAGCTAGACTAGAATCCATTAGGATCTTACTTGCATATGCTGCACATCTGGATTTTAAGTTATATCAAATGGATGTGAAAAGCGCATTTCTAAATGGTTTTATAATTGAATATGTTTTTGTAGAACAACCACCTGGATTTACTAACCCTCATTTTCCAAATCAAGTTTTTAAACTTTCTAAATCTTTGTATGGTTTAAAACAAGCTCCAAGAGCTTGGTATGATAGACTTAGCAATTTCCTTATTTCAAAAGGTTTTACTAAAGGGATTGCTGATCCAACTCTTTTCATTAAAAGAATTTCTAAAGATGTTTTAGTTGTACAAATATATGTTGATGATATTATTTTTGGATCTTCTAAACACTCTTTATGTACTGATTTTTCAAAAAGTATGCAAAATGAATTTGAAATGAGCTTAATGGGAGAGCTTAAGTACTTTCTTGGATTTCAAGTATTTCAAAATGAAAATGGTATTATTTTGAATCAAAGTAAATATACAAAGGATCTTTTAAAACGTTTTGGTCTGGATAGTATCAAGGGAAGTGAAACTCCTATGAGTACTACCTGTAAATTGGATGCAGATGAAACTGGGAAACCAGTTGATCAAACAAATTACAGAGGTATGATTGGTAGTTTACTTTATCTTACTTCTAGTCGACCTGATATTATGTTTAGTGTGTGTATGTGTGCTATATTTCAAGCTAACCCAAAAGAATCTCATTTGCTTGCTGTTAAAAGAATTTTTAAATATCTCAAACACACGGTTAACTTAGGTTTGTTTTACCCAAAAGGACAATCCTTTGAGTTAATGAGTTATTCAGATGCTGACTTTGCTGGTTGTAAGTTAGATAGAAAAAGCACATCAGGAACATGTCATTTGCTTGGAAAATCCTTAGTTTCTTGGTGTAGTACGAAACAGAACTCAGTTGCATTATCTACTGCCGAAGCAGAATATATAGCTGCTGGTAGTTGCTGTGCACAAATTCTGTGGATGAAACACACTCTTTTGGACTATGGATACGTTTTTAAACATGTTTCAATGAACTGTGATAACACCAGTGCAATAAAGATCTCTAAAAATCCTATATCTCACTCTAGAACCAAACACATAGATGTAAGACACCATTTCCTAAGAGATCACTATCAAAAAGGTGATATTTCTCTTGAATTTATTGGCACTGAACATCAATTGGCTGATATTTTCACTAAACCTTTAAGTTCGGATAGGATAAGTTACATAATACATGAAATGGGAATGTTTAATCACAACCGGTGTGAAAATTCTCACTGATGTGAAATTCTCATCGATGTGAAATTCTCACCGATGTGAAATTCTCACCGATGTGAAATTCTCACTGATGTGAAATTCTCACCGATGTGAAATTCTCACCGATGTGAAATTCTCACTGATGTGAAAATTCTCACCGATGTAAGTTTCTCACCAACGTAGATATTCTCACCGATTTGTTTTTCTCACCGATGATTAACTCACCGATGCAAGGTTTTAAAACTTCTGTCTGCCGCCAAGAATACGAATCGTTTTATTTTATTTTATTTTATCACTCTATTTTAGTCGTTTATTTGGAATTCCTAAATGATAAAACTCAGTCTAAGACACTTCTTAACTCACCGAGCTCAAAACCTCTCACCTTCAAACCCTACCTCCAAATCGGCCAAGAACCCTAAACCCGCGATGGCAAAAACCAAGCTTCCTATCGTCAGAGATGAAAGTGTAGAACCAAATGCTAAAAAGCAAAAGACACAGCATAAA
Source organism: Viscum album (assembly GCA_963277665.1). NCBI lineage: Eukaryota > Viridiplantae > Streptophyta > Magnoliopsida > Santalales > Viscaceae > Viscum > Viscum album. The sequence continues at coordinate 807,400,789 of OY728122.1, read as the reverse complement.
GCCAGTGTTAGTGAAGTCAAAACTAGATCGGGAAGGCGACCAGTGAATCCTCACTTGCAGAATAGAGACATAGTAATCGAGAAGGAACTGTGCGTGGAATGGCTACTGCCTAGCAAATCCTTAGTACTCGAGATTCTGGAAGACCAGAAATGGGTGGATTGTTTCTCGAATAACAATGGCCCATACTACCCGAAGTTGGTAAAGCAATTCTATGTGTTTGTAACTTTCGAGAAGTCTGAGAATGAGAATCGCGTTAGCTCTTTTGTAAATGGAAAAGAGATGTCTTTTTCTTCAGTAGAGTGGGCAAAGAGTTTGAATGTACCACATAAAGGTGTATCTGGGTATGTATCAAGAGCAATTCCACCTATTAGTGACATTTTTGATTATGATACCGCCTTACAAGAGCTGACTGGGAATGGAAATCAAAGGCAAGCGGTAGCTGCTGAAATGGATGGAGATAATCGACTTCTTTTCAAGTTTGTTCAGCATGTGTTGATACCGAGGAGAGGAGATTTTGCAAATCTGAGATATCAAGATATTTATCTTCTTCATTTGCTAATACATGGTGTAAAAATCAATCTGTGCAGATTGTTGATGCTTCAAATGGAAGACATGATTAGACTAAAGTCAAAAACCAATGCTTTGTTCTTTTCCAAGCTGATTTCAGTGATGATAAAAGTGAAAGAAATATCTGAGTCTCAGGATGAGACAGTTGTAGTCAAGAACAATTTCTGTATCACCTCGACTGTTTGCAAGTATATGAAAATTAACTGGAACCCATGGAAGGGAGAATGGGTCAGTGATGATCAGAAGATCTATGATAGGTTTAATCCTGTGGATCATCCCTCAAGACCAAAGGATATGAGAGATCCGAGTCTGAGACCTGATGAAGAGGAACCTGTTTATAATGATGAAACAGAAGAAGAAGAAGAAGAAGAAGAAACTCCTATGGATGTTGGAGGAGATCCAGACTTGCCCCCAAGTCCTGTTGCAGAATTGGTCTATTCTAGGAAAGGAAATGTAGAGGAAATTGTATCTACTCATGAGGAAGACCAGTCTGTACCTCACCAAGAAGAAGAGGAAAAGGAAAATGTATCTGAATTTTCTGCTTCTGGTAGTTTAAGTATGATCCCTTTGATTGGGAACTCAGATATGCCTGCTGATGAAGTAGAAAAAGTTACAGAAGAAGCTGTACCTGTTTCAGAAAACCTCCTTACTGCTGCTGAGATGGAAGTTGTTGTGGAAGATTTTGATGAAGAAAGACCAGCAGAAAAGGATGTTGTGGTACATGAGAATGCACCCATTGAGGGGGAGCATCAGTCTGTGCTTGGAAAAGTTACAGTAGCTGTTGAGCTTGGAGACTGGGTAGAAGACCCAGGGTTTATAGTCTGTGGATTGGATTATCCAGATTCAGATGATTAGGTGTCTGTGGATAGACCGAAGATCAATTATGATCTTGCCTCTGAGATGTTTCCAGATGATGTGGTCATATTTCATGATCTGAATAGGCTGAAAGAGGACCTCAAATCCAGTTTTGTTGAAGAAGTGAAGTTAATGGAAACCTCTCTTGCATCCTCAATTAGTTCAATAATGACTACTTCTGTAGTTAATTTGGCCTCAGCAAGGGGATCTGCTGCAGTTATCCCAAATGAGTTTGTCTCTAAATCAGATCTTGAATCCATGAAGAATGAGCTGAAAGAATCATTCAGTGCATCAGTCGCTGAAATGAAGGAAAGCTTTTATGAAGAAATGAAAATTCTAGAGAGATCCTTCGAGCTATCTTTGGCTTGTAATTTATCTTCCTTTGTGTCTGAGCTTGTGGATGAAGTGAAAGAGTGCCAGACTCAGTCTTCAAGAATCGAAGCAGATCTGGAAGCTCTCAAGATATCAGTTGTTTCTTTGGATTCCTATATGAGCTCCAAGTATCAAGCTGACAAGGACCTAGCTTATGTGAAGAGTGTAGTAAGCCAGTTTTTCTCAGTGTTTGAAAGTTTCAAAACCTCAGTGAAGGATCATGTTCAATTGCAAGACTCTCACGTTCAATGTCTAATCAGTGGTTTGTCTAAGAGTTTTAAAGAAACTGTTTCCTTCTCTCTTGGCCCTCTCACATCCAAACTATCAGTTGACCTGAATCAAGTTCGCGCAATGTTAAAGGAGGAGTTTGGCTCTATTTCTACCAGTGCCTCTGTGGACTCATCAGAGTTGAGCCGAGTGGTTCTTTCTACAAGAGATTCTGCCAGAGAAATCATGAAGATTGTTCAAGACTTTATGAGAGAAGCCTCTACCTCTCTGGACGCCATAAAAAGCAAAGTGGACTACTACTTCTCCAAAATTTTCACCAAGCATCAACTCGAACACCACTTCAAGCTAATGTTGGAACACATGAAGCTCCCTCCAGTCACTCAAGCTTTCAGAAAACAAGTGAGCAAGCTACGAGAACTGACTCTTGCCTTAGAGAAATTCATGGAAAACAAAGATGATTTCATCTCTGATATGGAAAGAGGAGGAGGAATTATTATGGATTTTAGAAATCTTATGCTGCCCTTCTTGCATGTTGATGCCAGACCAGTCATCATCCCTCCTGCTTTGCCTGCTTCTGCCTCAGCTGCTTCCACATTCCAGCTGACTCCTTTTCAAGCCATTCGAAGCCTCACACCAATGATCACCCAAAAATATTCAACCTACAGGCCTGACTCTGTGTCAGTGGCCCAGCCTCCTTTGATCTTTTCTGGCATTCCCAAACCTTCACCTGAATCCTCACCACCCGAGCCTCCTTCTGATCCTAAAGGAAAATCTCTCGTTGCAGATGAGGATTGAATCAGTGGCCAGGATTTTTGATAGGAATTCCTTTTTATTCTGTTTTTGTACTTTTTGAATACTCTAATACAGAACTCTTTTTACTTCTCATGTGTTATTTGTCTCCTATATATATATCTATATGCTTTCCCACTTTTTGATTATCACAAAGGGGGAGAATAATAAGGAAAATAATAGGGAGAACATAATGAGAGCATAAGGGGGAGACCAAGGAGAATGAAAAATATTTTCAATGGAGAAAAATAAGGAATAAGGGGAGACACTTTACCCTTCTTTTCATTTTTCCTCTGATACTTTATGTCTATTTAGTACCTTATGATTGTTACCTCTGATAACTTATGTCTATATCATACTATTTCTATTATCTCTGAGGCTGTTTTCTCTGAGAAAATTGAATTCAATATTATACTCTTTACTATTATATTTTCACTATGTTAAATGCCCATATCATAAATTGTGATTATCAAAAAGGGGGAGATTGTTTACCTCACCTGTTTTGATAATCTCAATCATGTATTCATTTGTGTTGAAAATCCCAATTATGTTTTCATTCTATGTGATATTTTTAAGTATCATTGATCTATACTTTAATTCTTTCAAATCTATGATCAAACCAATAATAATCATTAAAATAGTCTTTGAAATATGTTAATCCTCATTTATCCATGTTTATACAAGTTATAAATTGATTCTAACACAATCAGATGTGTTCTGCATAAAACAGATAAGTAATCTGTCTATAGCTACTGATAAAGAGCTACCGGTAACCAGTCTACCGATAGACTTAGTCTACCGACAGATAGCTACCGATAGACTTAACACAGAGCTACCGATGTACTTATAAATATAAGCTACTGACTTACAGACAGCTACCGATACAAACGTAGAGCTACCAGTGTAAGTATAAATAGCTACCGATGGAATAAGAGTCACCGATGGACGAAGCTACCGATACAGACTCACAGCTACCGACGCATGGAGGTACCGATGCATAGGAGCTACCGATGCATGTACCTACCGACGCATGGAGCTACCGATAAACAAAGTCACTGATACAAGCATGTACCAACCGACGCATAGAGCCACCGATAGAGTCAAAGCAACTAATGACATCGAACTACCAATGTTCAAGCTACCGATGTTCAAGCTACCGATGCTGATTACCTACCGATCACTCAACTCACTGTTTGAATTTCTTTATTTCCTATATTTAATCTATCTAACGGTCATATCATATATTTTAATGATTTGTCAAATATCTGATAAAGGTTGTCGGATGTCAGGAACCCGTACCTCGTACCTGCTGAAAAGAAATCTTTTCTGTCCCCTGATGGGAGATAAATACGAGAAGACTACATACCAGAAAAAGGCGAACGTGTGAAGGAAAAACAAAACAAGAAGCGAACCAGAAAAGTGTGGTGCATCCAATATACCAAAAAACGACACAAGCACGAGAAGAACACAGAGAAGCTCATAGACAATCAAGCATACTCGAGAAGTGTTCTGTGCATACAAGAAGAACTTCATCGACTACATTCTCACTACCTGTGAACCTGGAGCATACGACACTCTGTTTCTCAAATAGAAACGAGAAGAGGACTCAAACTCACTTGCGATCGAATCTGAAGAAGTCCAGAGCTATACTGCAATCACCAGAACCATTTCTAAACTCTACATCTCTTGTTCTGTGATTTATTACCATTCTTTTAGAGCAGTGTGTGTTATCTGCTGTATCTAACACATACACTGTCTCCTGTACTCAAACTAAAGGATTTGTAAATCCTTAACAAACTCTTTCATTCTTTGTTTCCCACGAAGAACAGTGGTAGAGGTCGTGTGTGACCTGGACAGTTGGTTGCTGTTGTACTGTTTCCCACGAAGAACAGTGGTAGAGGTCTTGGACCTGGACAGTTGTAAACTGTTAAACCCCGATCCAGGGTGTGGATCATTTTTTACATAAACTTTTGAGAGGACTAAGTCTCGGCTTGAGACTGAACCTCTTGGTTACATTGTTGTGCCATCTCTTTCAAAGTTTTATTCCGCTGCTAATCACTTTAAAACCAATACTGTTTTTTTAAAGTTACTTTGATAATTAAATTAGAAAGTGTTTATGTTAAGTGTGGATTAGTAAGTTAGTTTCAAAAGATAATCACACACTCCTGTGTTGATTAACTGGGAATTAATCAATCCCTTGAGAATCTGACAGAACCTCTACTTTAATATAAATTCACTATAGTTTAATTTATTATTTTATTTGGGGGTCTTTAAGACACTGTTTTTAATTACAGAAATTTTAATTGGTACTCAATTCACCCCCCTCTTGAGTAAACCACTCCGACCAACAGGTGTCCTATAGGAAAGGGTCCTAATTTATTTCTCTTTAGTTGCATGGATCAATATCAAATCCCTATCTGTTATTTGTCGAGGCATGTCTAATGTTCATCAGTCCCCTTCATAGTATTTAAGGTGTTGGTGGATGGTTGAAATTTTTGGGGTCATTTATGTATTCCATGGGGTTGTATTCCCTTTTTGGAGTTTATAATTATTTCATGGGTGGTTTTTTATTGTTGATAGAGGATTATTTTTATATTATGTTATTTTGAGGGTACATGTTTATCTTTATGGATTCTTATATTTTTATATGTTATTATCATTCATTTATCTAGTATAGATGAATTCAAAATAGTGATGAGTCATATTACTGGTCTCCATAATTCTTGAGATTTATTCTTCAAGATTTTGGTTTGGTTACTCTACATATGTTTCAAAATGTTTGGGGATTTTTCTAATTGATTTTGAGAATTTTTGTTGTTTTTTTGGTGCTTCATTGTCATTAGGCCACTTTAAGTTTTCCCAACCCTTGAACCTCATATGATGGGTGTTGATATTTTTTATTTCACATTTAATTATAATTTTAATCAATAATTTTATAGGTAGAAAATAGAATGTTGAGGATTATTTTGACACCCCATGTCACTGTTTAAGTATATTAAATACAAATATAGAATTTTATAACATTGTGTTAGTTTTTATTGATTTTTAACATTATGTTGTTTTGGACTCTGGTAGAATGCACTGTGGTATGGGTGGGTTATGCCACACAAATTTATTGGGTGTTCTATAATTCTATATTTTTATAGAAATTTTCTCTATAAAGGGAAGGATCCCATGATGATGTCACCGTGAAAAAATGGCCAGGATTATGACTTATAATAAAGTCGGTACATTTCAATATGAAGGGGGATTTCCATACTATGAGGGTCTACCAATGTAGTGTAACCATGGGTAAGGAAGTCCCTTCATGATGTAAAATAGGTAGTTAACCTACATTTATTCATGAATTTGGTGGTGGTGAGTCAGGCCTCGATAGGGGAGGTTTTATAGTGACATGTTATTCTTAATTTTAATTATATATTTCTATCTCTACTAGTATTTGAATTTAAATGGTTTGGTTCTATTCTCATTCCCCAATGATTAATCCTACCTATAAATATATCCTCCAATATTCACCATTCATTCTCATAGCTTCCAATATCATTCTCCATCAATTTCAATTGGTTCTTCAAGGTTACATCTTTGTTCTTTTTATTCTAATCTACATACTTAAATTTCCGCTTGATATTATTTTATCACTCAACCCCAAATGGGGTTTTGGATTAATTTTGTGTTTTATCTATTTCTAATCATGGGGGTTTGGTTGTTTAGGGAATTTAATGTTAATTTCTCTTCAAGGTTGTACTTCTTCTTTCAAAGGTGAGTTGTTTTCACATGATTGAGTTAGGTAATTTTTGTAATTAATTTATTTGAAAATTTAATTACATTATTGAGTGTAATAAATTATTTTATTATAATTTATTTATTTATTATACCATTTTAGGGGTTATAAATGTTTTTATTTAAATCTATACTCGGAATAATGGATTTTGCAATTGATTTTTAAAAATTCTTTTGGAGCTAATTTTTTGTCTACACTAATTGTTTGTGAAAATTATTATGAGACTATTTTGAAATGAAATTTCTTATAAATGAGGGGTTTTGGAGACATATTTATTTTTAAATAATACAACCCATTTTTAATTTTCGGTTTTTGATTAAATATTTGTTTAGCTTTGAAGTGTCCCTCGAGGAAGGAAAGCCTCATTTTTAAATTTTTTATTCTTGTTTATTTTTAAAGTATATTTGGTTAAATGATTTCCTTGGATGAATTTAATAGGTTCATTTTTTATTTTATAAAAAGGATTCTAGGGTGTGTGTGGAATGTACTTAATTCTTGGAACTCCATGCCCATTTTAATGTCCTCTTTTGAACCTTGTTAAATGAGTTAGGATGACGAGTTGTGATACCCTTATTGTTCCCATTTGTGTTATGACTTATATAAGATTGTTACCTTATGGTAAGATTATTAATTATGTGATGGATTATGAAAATATAAAAATGGGTTTGTTTCATTTGGTTATGTAGAGGTGAGAAGATGATAATTATTTATTCATCATTGATATTAGTGATGGTCATTGGGATTATTGAATAGGGATTTTCACCTATATTTATACACGTCATTTAAACCATATGTAGCTAAGTAGATGGACTATATGAGTATTACTCTAACTTACCATTTGAACTAGCTAATGTCCATTGGATATGAGACCATTGGAGCTACGAGGTTAGATTGGATTGATAGTTTAAAATTAGGGCCCAATGTCCCATGATCCATGTCCACTATCATTTTATGTTATAACCTAGTGAGTTTCCCATGATTTTTTTAAGGATTCTATTATGGTATTTCCACTAAATATTTTGATTGTATCCTCTTATTATTATATCAGTTTCATGAAATAAATTTTATTATAAATTCTTGTTTATTCTATTCATAATTTATAAAATAGATCCAATTTATTTTATTCCTTATCTGTTATATTTTGTTTTTCTTTTCAATTTGGTTTCAAAATGGGTTTTGTGAAAAATTATAAAAGAAGGAAATTGGTGTCATTATGATTATGTGAAATGTAATTCCACCTTTTGAAATATTATAAAGTGTATTTGTATCTTAAATGGTGATTTTTATCCCTTGTAAATAAAGACATTTTGAAATATATTTTAATTGAATGTTTGGTTAATTTTCTTCAGTTTAAAATAATGGTTTTCAATCAAAATATTTTTCCCAGATAAGATTTCCTTAGTTTTAGGTAAAATAAAATATATGATACTTGTTTTTTTATGATTCAGCTTTATAAATAAAAATATCTAAATGATTTTGAAACTAAAAATTATGCAATTGTTTCATAAAAATAATTGCGTAGGCACATTTTTCAAATCCTACTAGGCCTGTTTAGAACTTATTAAACAAGATAAACTATATGTGTCTATTTATATCTTATTTCTTTATAAAAATTCCTAGGTTCTGATATTGTATTATTTTTTGTTTTTAGTCAACTGATAGATGATGTGGATATATAGAGTAACCATGAGAGATGTGGGGATGTTCAAGTTGTGGTCTGGGTTATTTATTTATTTTCCTGACATTTTTGTGTCAATAAATTAATCAATGTGTATTTTTATTTTATCTTTTTATATTTTAGTTATGAGATGTATCTTATTCTTGATGTATTATAAAATTATTTTGGGTTTTTATTAATTCTTATGTATTTGAATCAATTTAGTCATTTTTAGGATGGGGTTGCTCCAATATGTTCTATTAAAAATAAATTTTTAAGGGTCTTGTGCCTCTAGGAATATGGGCCATGTAATTTAATAATTGCTGAATCTATGACTCTAGGTCATGTTAAAAATACTTTTCAACCTATTTACAAAAAATAGGGTTAATGAAAAAAATAATATATAGAATTTGTGATATATTTCCATCTATTTATTGATATGCATTGAATTTTAATTTGTGAAGATACCATTCTAGATTCATGGTTATTTTACATTCCTTATTATTTTTATTTGAAGGTGATACTATTAGTAAGGGAGTATTATTGATTCCCAAGAACTAGTTTCTAACTAATGGGGATCAATAACACCATTTGGGATTTATGGATCATCAATATGGTGGTGTGTCAGGTCAACCCAAACTAGTTCATTACTATATTCCTATTAGAATAAATAAGAGTAGTATACGTTTGTTAATGCCTACCAATTTATATATTTGTAAAAAGGTGAAGAGGATCTATATGAATTGTATATCTCCCATTTCATTCATGGGATAGGTTATCTAGATAGAGATAGGAATAATAGAGGCTCATGTATAAGTTGGATGGTAATTCTAGATCACATCAATAATTTTGTATAAACTAGAAGAATTAAAATGAAACTAGATAATAGTGATTAATAGTTTGGTCCAAGGAACTATAGAAGCTTCCCATCTTTAATTCATCTAGTAGAGAATATGGTCGAAGCAATATTTCTTAATCAATCATAGAACCTAGTTTAATATTGTTATTTTAGAAATAATTTTAAAAGGCACCATCCCTATGAAATCTAGTGGTTCAACCTCATAATCCCCTAAACATGATGTTTCCTAATATTAGGAGTGAGTTAATGGTTGAAAAACATTACCTCTAGCAAAAAAAAGATATTATAATGAATATCACCATATTCCCAACACAACTCATAATTTTGTATAATCTTTAAAAACATAAAGAACTCATATACTCAAGGATTTAAGCCTTGTAAAACGCAAAGGAGTTAGATATTGTCGTTCTTGTTACTAATTTATATCATTTTAAATTTTAATTTTCTAACATAAATGTGGTTAGACGTCCAACAGGGTTTGGCCACCATGAGCCCTGAAAAATCCTTCCCTTCTGGCCTACCAGGTTCTATCGCTCATGAAACTCACTTTTTTCCAAAGACATTTGAGCCAGGGTGTGACAATAAGGGTAAGGGAATCATTTATATGGCTTCAGGGGGTGATGGCCCTTCCTATGCCAATATTGTCCGTGGTGTGGTGGTTAACCCTGCCGGGTGTGACCCAATTCTGCAGTGTTCCCCCACGATCAATCGTGCCACCAAATCTGTTGTTGGTTCGTCTGGGGAACAAGTGGTAACTGTTACTATGACCCAATCCACCCCTTAGGTGGGGATTATTGGTGCCATGGGGGTTCAAGATGAACTGGAAGCCCCTATGGTCACCCACAACTACTTTGATATGCTTGGAGGCAACAATCACCCAAAAAGGAAGACAGAAATGACGGGGAAGGAAAGAGAGTTGTTCAACCAGGGAGTTCCATCTATGGTCATTGGAAGATAGGAGGTGGCTGGTAGGTTGGGTAGGATGCATACTCGCTCCATCAGTCGTCAATCTGGTATCGCATATGAGGATTGAGTGCTTGACTCTGAGAAAGAACATGATGGTTCTGAAGGTATGTATGAGGATGATTTCTGGGTTTGAATTTTGTCTCATGGTTTTTTCATTGCAATGTGTGTGACCATTGGTTTCTCAATTTTCCTTTAAAGTGTTTTTAAAATTAAAAAGTTAATTTCTAGTCAGACTACAATGTGGTTATTTGTTTTACAAATCAAGACATATGAATATTGATAAAAGGGTATATCATGCCCTTTTATGTGTCAGTATAGATCAATAATTTGGATTTTTATAATATCCTAGTGGATAATGATTTTAAAATCAATATCATACAATTTATAACCCTACAATATATTGGATTAATGGATAATAATTAAACCCCATATGGATTATCAATACAGGGGAATGATAAGAGAAACTATAAAGACTTAGGGAAGGTTATTATTAGAACTAAATTAGGGTATCTTCTCTTTGACATTAAGTCAATGGTAATTAGTTAGGATATAAAATTAAAAAATATTTTTAAATACCCCTGATATATATATACATGAGGTTGTTCCATCATTACAAAACCAATTTTTGAAGTGATATATTAATGGTAATTTAGGAGTGATTCTTGGTGGAAACCCCCTTTCAATACATGTGAGATTTTAAAAAATTACTTTGAGTTTTACAAGAGGTATTTAATGAAATCCTAAATGGAAAAACAAATTAATAATATTAAACAAATGGATATAAGTAACCCTAACTAATCCATGGTGTGATATGAAAAATCGATTCTTGATACCCATCCATAGAATCAAGGAAACCAATATGGGAAAGAAAACAACCATAAATCTTAACAATAGGTAAGGACCTCCTAAATAACATATTCTCCCTTAACAGATAACCGAATATGTTCATTGAACCACCCCACCTCCATATTACACCATAATTCATTATGTCACATGTCAGTAAACCTTCATATCGTGGGAATGTACATAAATATTGTCCTAACTAACAGAGAATCATGATAACCAAGTGTCAAATATGAAAACCAAAAGAGTAAAAGGAATAGGATATAGGTATTGGGAACCTTCACTACCATTTTATTTCAGTATAAGTGGAATAAAATCCATCAACTTCCAATAATTTTAACCTTAATGAAGATATAATAAGGGAAAACATTAATTTATAACTCTATATAAAGATTAACCCTCTACTTATTTTGATCTTTGCGAGGAGGTTATCAATTTCATTCCACCGATTTTTAGAGAACTAAAAACATAAAATAATAATATTCTCATATAGGTAAATATGATTATTGATGATCACCTATGGATTACATTAATTAGAATAACCATGATAACTAAAGAGTAATAGAAATGCATTGTGTTCATCAAAAAACAAAGGGATATTCTAACCTAGAACTCCATGGAGATACCTTTTTTATACAACTATGTTTTTCTTATCTACCTAGTCATCCCCACTAAATATCATGGATATAAATTATTCACAAGAGGAACACATTTATCTCATAGAACCATGATCAAGGATGTGAAGGATAAAATAATTGAGTATTGTTTTTTTAGGAAGTTGAAATCCAAAAATGTTTATCCAACACTACTCTTAGTTATGGAAGAATAGAAAAATCAGTGTCCATAAAAACCTCTAGGTTCATCACTAACCCTTCCCAAAGAATGATTTTCATGTCCCGATAATATAATTAATGAAAGATAAAATGATAGGTTTTTAGCCCCTTTAATTTATCGATAGGTAATTTAGATATAATCAAATCCATATGGATCCAGATGATGAAAAATCCATACATTCTAAGACATTCCAAGGGTTGAATTTATTTTATATTATACCCTTCAACTTTAAGAGTGTTAGAGATACCCAGTAGTGTCAAAATAAACACATATTTATACCCATTATTTAGAATATATTTTAATTCTATGTGGATGACTTGGTTGTGATGTCATTCCATTATTTTAAATAGTTTACAAACATTGAAGGGGATTTCATTAGTCTGTAATAATAAAACATTAAGAAGAACCCATTAAAATATATATTTGGTGTTACCTGTTGTAAATTTCATATATTCTTGGTCCCTAATTGATGAATTGAATTCAATATTAAAAATTCTAGGGAAATTATTGATATACCACCTCCTTTGAACCTATATGAGTCAAGAGGGAATCAAGGATATCTTTCCTATATCAGGTGATTCATTTAAAATATCAAAGGTAAATTCCTAACCTCATAAAATTAATGAATAATGGTTCACCATATGAATGGGACATGGATTTCAAGGTGGATTTCAATATCTTAATGTTATATATCTTATAGTCTATAGTATTAATGATTCCTTTAAAAGGTAAACTGATCAGAATTTTTATGTAAGATTTGGAATATTAAATGGGTTCCAATGTCACCTAGAAAAGTATTGAGGAAAAATAAAATAGTTTATATGACCTCATCCATATGATTCCAAAATATGAGAGTTGATATAACATAATCCAGAAGAATTGAATTTATTTAATCTTTATAGTATAAAACATGTGACACTAATTGAAGTATAATGAATCCCATCCCATCTACTTCATCAATCCAATGAAATATATTCTCAATCATTTGATATTGACATAGAATGTAGAAATATGGGCTATCATATTGCAACAATTTGGAATTATGTTAGTCTAATAGATTGAAAATAAAGATATGAACTCACAAATTTATCATCTACTCATCTTATAGTGGATAAATTTCCATTGATAAAAAGTTATATAATGAAGAAGTTTTACTGATCAATGAAGCCTCTAAAAAATGGGATATTCACATTGATATTTCTTCTCGGATATTGAATAGTAAAATAACATGGATTCCAATTTAACTGGGTTAGTATAGGTAAAGTTTTCACCTCTATTGAAAGGGTACTTCCATCATATTAATTATTCCACTTTAAGGGATATACAAACATTGAGAAAAAATAAAAGGATTTAATTGTAATTTTAGATCTTTCAAAACAAATTTTAATTTCCCATATCAATGTTAAAGGGGAATAAGAATTGGTTATTTAGAAAATTAATAAATAATATCCCATTAATATGGGGGAGTTTATTCCCCTACTTAATCATATTTGAGAAGAAATGGATCAATTTCCTATAAATCTAGTAATTTCTTACATCATATTGCCATGAAATGAGCTGAAATATTCATTATAAAACATAGATACTACCCTTTCCTACCTAAATAAAAATTGAGATAATCATCAATGTGGCACCTCAGAGGTTAGTTTCCCCCTTATTCATTAAAAACATTATGTTGTGGATAAAATCAATTAAAATCATAAATATATGATTTTATCCACCTAAAGATTCTCAGTCAACCAATTAGATATACCAATAGAGTTTTTTCTTCTAAATTTCACCTCTTATATTGGATCAAAATAATGGGGGATAGATTTTTAGATGATTGAAAAACATCATCCTTTGCAATGGAATTAATCTACAAAAAATATATATAAGGAATAAGGTAATTTTGGGTTATTGATGGAGGATATACACTTTAGGTATTGGATGAATTATGTGTAGGCATATGTGTAACTCAAAAAATATGAGAAAAACTCACTCACTAAGCTAGAAGATTCAAAGACTTCTTTCCTTCGATGTTGAAGTAAAATGTTTTTCTCAAAAAGAAATTTCATGCTTATTTGATTTTTTCCAATTTTATAAATTAACCTTGGGAGATATTAAATTTCATGAAGTTATCTTGAATAACTTATACTAGGGTATTTGATGTCACATTCCCATACCCTTTGGTTTTGTCTCATCACTGTAAATTTATTTGGACTACCACTGACTTCTTATCAAGGTGGACCGATGTTGTGACCTTAAAGGAAGTTAGAATGACGTTCATTGATTGTTTTTCCTAAAATTTAATATCATCACTATATTTAGAGTTCTTCATGGATGATGATGAAAATTGGTATGTGAATGAGGTCAAAATTTATTACTTGAAGTACAATATCCAATCCTTCCACTCCTCACAACATTGTGTATCTTCCAACAGACAAATAAATTATTTAAATAAGACTCTATCAAATATCCGAAAAATAATTATGGAAATTTATAAAAAGGCATGTAATAAAATGGTATTCATCTGTCCTAATTTAAATTTTTATTAAGCCATTTTGAGGAAAAATGGGAAACCAAATTCACATAAAAGGCCACTACGTGCTAATAGAGCCCACAAAATTTTTAAACACGAGAATTAGATTACCCGAGTTAGCTACCCTATAAAGCTACAATTTTAGTGGAATAAACTATGTTTCTAGGTCCTCTCTAATAAGAACTTCAAGGTGGGTAAGCATCCTCTCAATTTTCTAGATGAATTCCTCTGAGTTGATTGTGCCCAGATTGAAGCCCCATACCAGAATTCGGTCTTGTTTGTCTATACACAGCTCTTTCTCCTTTTTGGTGTCAACTTAAAACCTTATTTCATTAATTATTTTGATCTCCTCTTATGAGACATTGGGACGGACAACTTTGTTAAACCTTTATTCCTTGGAGGGCAGAATCAAATTCAATCACACCATTGGATATTCACTTTCCCTTTTCATTAGTGATTTGCTTCTATTTTTGTGGTCCTTCTTGGCCGACCTTGTCTCCATCTACTTTGGAAAATGGGATTTATCCTTGTGTCCCTTTGGATTTTTCCCTTGGACCGTTATACATTTCCCAAAATCATGAACTCCTTTTTTCCCTTCTTCCTTCAAGGGCTATGAGGTCATTTCTCTTGAACACATTCCATGTGGTCCACCAAGAGTGGACTTTATTTATCATCTCTTGAAGATACTTCCTCTTCAGTCAAGTGGGGTTCTTTAACCTCCAAGCCCTAAAACCAGTTCCCTATCCTAATCTCCGACCCTGTTTTGATGCCCCTCTGCTTGCCCGGAGACTCCCCCTTTCCATCATTGTTCTCCCATCCATTCTTCTATTCCCCATTTCAAGCCTTTAACTGAGGTGCATGGTTATCGCCGACTGTGTTATGGTCTTTGGTCCCCAATACAGTCACTCCATTCAGCTTCTTTTGTACACTTTGAGTCCTTGATTCAACCAAAAAGGCGATCTCCTACAACATTTTTGAACCATAGTTTAGTTCATATCCTCGTCTCATGAACTAAAGATTCTTGTTAGTGTCATCCCATCCTTGAACATGGGTTATGCTGGTAACCTGAGAATCCCCTACAGTCTATTCCCTCACACCGTTTTAATCCATTGTATCCACTTCCTTCACATGTATTCCACCTCCCTGCATAGCCTCCTTCAAAAAGGAGATCTCCTACACCATTTTTGAACCATAGTTTAGTTCATATCCTCATCCCATGAACTAAAGATTCTTGTTAGTGTCATCCCATCCTTGAACACGGGTTACACCGGTAACCTGAGAATCCCCTACAGTCCATTCACTCACACCGTTTTAATCCATTGTATCCACTGCCTTCACATGTATTCCACCTCCCTGCATAGCCTCCTTTCCACCCTCCAATATTGGAGTAATTCTCAAATCCACTTTGAGGTGGGAAAAAACATCTGCTACCCGCAATTCTTCCATATTCAACTTCACACATTTCCCAGCCTCGAAGGGAACAAAAGTTAGCTGATTCCTCCCAGGAGCTAGGCTCCACTCCTATACAGTCATGTTGTATGGCTGATTCCACTACCTTTGAAATATCCCCACTCACATCCTCACTTTCATCCATGCCAGTATTATCCCGATCTTGAAGGGATATGGGTTCCACCTTCTCTTAATTCCCATTATCTGGACTTACCACTGTATTTGTGATATGCCCACCTCTGATACCGCAGCAACTATTGGAGACCAAAAGGCCCATTCGGTGGAACCCTAGGCAGAATGTAAGCCATGACTCAAAGACCACTCTTTTCTTCCATCTGAACTCTTTGCCAACTGAGATCCATAGACATTCTGTTGGGGCCTTCGAGACATCCACCTAAACACACACTCGAGGGGCGATTAGCTAAAAAACCGCAGAGGTGCGGATATCAGAACACAAATACCTTTCGACCAGATTACCTAGCATACCGATAATCGAAGGGTTTTGAAAAAGGAGAGGAATGTTAGGGAAACATACCCAAACCGCTGTCGAGGCCACATCCCGATTCATGATGAACTCAAAGGACCATCGATGGAGGTTAAAATCACAAACGTTTAAAACACAAGGGGCGTTGGACCTGGGGAAAATCAAGTCATCCTATGAGGTGAAATAGATCATCAAATGGCGCTGATCAAGTTTACCAACAACCACATGATCTTAAAGCCCCCATGAATCAAAATCAAATCTATCAAAAGCATCCTCCGACGGTCCAGTACCCCTGAATCGAGCCACTAGAGTAGACCTTCGGAGGTCCGAAGCTTCGTTAAACTCTTTTGTTGAAAGCTCAAGTTGAGGTGAGCCGTTAACATAAAAAACAAAATATTTCTATGTGTATGAGATGGATCTTATAATGAAATTTTTTGTTGAACTACCCAAACTCAGAATATCCATTTATAAAAAACTTACCAAAGGTGAAAAGATTCTAATTCAGTTGAATGAGTTTGGGGGGATTTATGAATAGATATTACATGATCTATATGACCTTGTGGTCTATTAAAGCATAATTGATTTACAATTTTACAATAGTTTCTCATTATGATCATTTATACTAGGAGGCATAGTGATAGATCTAAAAATATCATTGATCCATGAAATAATTCCTATAAATTTGGAATCAAAATCAGAGGGGCCTTATATTATACATTAGTTTTACTCACATAAATAATATTATTTGATTATAAACTATATAAAAAACATTTTCCTCCTATTAATGAATGTTTTATAAAGAAATAATTCTCATAAATCAATTATAGATTAATATATCTTCAATATATTCAAATAAATATGACATAAAGTACATATCATATGACTCTAAACTGAATGAAATACAATCCTTATAAATGTTGGAGTTGGTGGCCTAAAACCAACTACTTTTTACTTTATGATAATATTGTATTCATGGATTTGAATATTAAAAAATACCTTATTACATCTTTATTGTTCTACTACGTGATAATACATGTGATAATTTCCAATGGATTGTTGTTGCACAAAAGGGTCATAGAGGATCCCTACTATGATGAGAACTAGGAAGTTCCATAACACTATTCTTGAATATATGTTCTATGGCTGGATGATACTATTTGAGGGACACAAATAATATTTACCATTAGGGGTGAGGCCTCATAAAACATTGAGGCACCTTCTCATTGTGTGCACCCTTGGTTATATCAGGGAGGATATTATGAGAATGTGACCCGATAGTAGGAAATCCACATTTCATATTTCCATTGGATGTTCCTATCTACAGACGTGTGTATTAGTCCTTAGACTTTAAGATTATTATAAATGGGTATTAAAAATCCTGTAATTCGATGTATTGACAAAACCTGTGACAACACACTATTTGCAGTGAGATAGGATACGTTGGGTGTGTCATGAGTAATACTACATTGATAGATAATGTGTTAAAAAATTTGTCCCTTTTGTTCCGTAATAGAAGATGATATCTTAGTCCCTTTGATGGAACTGATAGAGCCTAAATAAACCCATGTTCATAGTGACGAATGGTCAAGTTCAAATCTAGGAGGTCAAATAAAGAGTAATCTAGTGCACGAGTTTATGAAACTAGAATTAAACCTGCTTGATTTAAGATATCAAGATAAAGGGAATACATTACATGATAAGCTTTCATATGTGGTGACAATTCATTTTGGAAAGAAATTCTTTCTCTATGGGTTCCATGGAATGTTTTCAGAAACTAAACTTGGAATTTAGATAGGATCCTCCTAATTCCTTTTAGAAAGAGTCCTAAAGGGTCACACACTAAGTGTATCCAATAATCTTAGTTAAATATTCATTTAATAAGCTGAATAATTATTATTCTTGGTTGTCATTTAATAATTACTCAAGGATGTCTGATGGATTTTATTTCGACACTAGTTATTCAAGAGAATCTATTATGGGTGAAATAATATATTTATTTGCAAATAATACAGTGATATATATTTAAGAAATAAATAGTCCTTATTCAAGGTCTAATAAATGTGGCGGAAGAAATAAAGAAAATAGAAAAACAAAAGTACATGTTGTGTATATTAATATACACACCGTGTAGTTTATCTAGGGATTTGTGAGAAATAATATTATTTATTTAATTAAATAATATTAGGTGTAATTTTTTGGGTGCATGTAAAGTGATAATAATTGTCAAATGTTATTATTAGACATGGGGTCTTACTAATAATTAAATGGAATGAATAAATGACGTTGGGTAAGTAATTAATTTTATTATTCTAAGTAATATTAATCCCTATTACATTATTATGATGAGATCTATCCATTATCTATGGTAGTGAATAATTGATCTGGGGAATTCTCTCAAGACAAGAGATAATTCTTTTCCTCAAAGAATTCTCTCAAGTTACGAGAGAGATCCTCCACCACTTGATAAAGTAGAATGCTTCGGAAGTGACTCTAAGGGCGATCGAAGATGGACATCACTAGAGAATGCCATTAGAAGGACCTGACCTTATAACATTACTTAATCTTGAATTTTAAACAAGAACATACATTATAAAACATTGAGGATATTTTCAGGTTCATATTTTTAATGAATTATAATAACTTACCTACATAACATACAACATTCATACAAAGATAATACTATTAAAAACAATATCCATTTTTTTGGAAATATAAAACATTAAAATATAATGCAAGATTTCATTTAAAATACTCCATATCAAACATAATGAATCCCTTATTTCTATACCCATCCTTATATCCTGTGATTTTTAAAAAAACATTGGATGAGTATAAAACTCAGTAAGATATATAAAGAAATAAAGCATTAGTCAAGTGATAACATTAAAACCAATAAAACCCGTAATCATAAAAACTCATATGCATAAAAACATCATGTAGTTTCCTTGGGACATATATACCATATCACTATTACATTTACCCTTACACAAAGAATAACCTTTTTTTCAACATCCATCTCCAATGTACCCAAGGCATTGGAGAGATATAATGGGGCCCACTCGTCATATCTTGGGCTTTAATGTTCTCAACCCAACATATCATGAACTATAATGGCCTCAACCCAACATATATTGAGATATAATGGGATCAAACCAACATAAATAATTTCCTAGGAACATATCTTGTTAAGAAAGTATCTTGAATATAATAATAAACCACTCATTCCATATACATAAAAAACAATCCTTTTTGAAATTCATTAAAGAGAGTTTTAAAAGGAATTTTAAAGAAAAGTACATTAAAATATACATGGAGTGAGAATTAATAGAATAGAAAGGATATGAGTATACACTGTAAATACACTTGGTACATCATATTATAAACAAAAACTCCTCACACTAATAATCTTAAAACCACATAATGAATAAAGAAGAAGGTTAACCCAAATAATGGAAATTGGGTTAAGAAATCCCTTACCACGGGTTCTTCTAACATAAAAAGTATTTAATCATCCTTTATAATGGTGAAAATAGTGTTATTAATATATTAAAGAAACATATTAATGTTTATAACACCTTATATGATCATTTAATAACATCATTTTACCCTTTAGTTATTAGTATTTTGTTCCTCCCATTATTTTTTGGGTGCTTTCTTTACCTGTTTTTAATGATCGGTTTATTATGGATGTTCTTGTCTATTAGATGTGAAACTACAGAATTAAAAAGGAATGGTAGTTACATATTTCCAAAACCATAAATTATTCCATTTTTCATTTTTAATTCGGAAATGAGGATGATTCATAAGATAAAACAGTAATGATTCTTGTTTAGATCATTTTAGTGGTTCTTTGATAATGACTACCTCATTTTGTTTTATAAATTTTAAAAATGTATAAAAAATAATTCCAAAACTGTGGATGAGGCATAAAAAATATATTAAAACTTGTTTCAACTATAAACTTTTTTAATGACCAGACATGATATAATTAAATCAAAATTAAATCACATCGTCAAAGATGTCCGTAATTTGACACATCACAAAGAATGATTTTATTCCTTGAATATGAGGGAGAGGAGAAGAATAATGATGATGAATTTTCCATGAACATGAGAAAATCTAGAATATACAAGATTTATGTATCTTTAATTCCACTTGGATAAGATTATATGATAAAATTATATGAAAATAAAGGAACTCAAAATAAAATAATAGTTGATAAATCCTTTACAAAAATTTTGTAGCCAAATGGCTCTGCAACATGATTTTAGAAAACATTAAAAAAGAGGCGACAAGGGTCACCCATACAAAAATAAATCATAATACATAATAGATAAATAATAAAAAAAAGGACATGGTTTGGAAACATGAATGTTATACCACATAAAATAGAACTTGAATGGAAAAAAAGAAAGAAGTTGAGAATTATCTTAACTTGTAGAGTTACTCCTAGAACATGATGGTTGAGACCTTAGGTGATTGAAAACACCTTGAGAGGACTACTAGGGAGTTAAAGAGTCCAATTCTTTGTTGAGGAGGAATTTGGAATGAATGGAATGAAGAAATGGGAAGGTATTTATAGAAAAAGTGAGTGAATATTTTATTAATTTCCAAGGGATACCTCATTAGTGGTATTTGCAAAACCATGGGCTTGACCATGGTATTTTCCAATTGTATTATCCACTTGGGACACCTCACATATTATTTTACTATACACAAGTAGACCAGAATTATTACATAATTAATGATGATATTGTTGAAAGTGGGTTCCCTAGACCCAACCAATTTTATACTTTGATTTCCGCTACATGTATTCGGTTTGTTTTAATACATGTGTTTATCTTACAATAATAGTGTAGATACTTCTACATCCACTTTGTTTATGGAAAATTCCTTAGATTACCTATCACATCAAAGGTTTATAGTAGATCCCGGACTATAATGAGAACCCTCAAATTCGATGACAATAATCTTAAAGTAACATCCTATGATCCAGTTACATCATTCTGAAAGGACACAGATGATATGTGACCTTCAGGGGATTGGGGCTCATAAGCATTGAGACTTTTTCTCATGAAACTCGCACTTGATGATCTGTAGTAGTTGAGATCATGAGTATAGACCCGCATAATAGGAACACCACATGTTTAAAGTTTCATTGGTCGTTCCTATCTATAGACACGTGTAATGGTCTTTTGACATGAGATCATTGTCAATGGATGTCATTTAATTACATACATTTGATGCAAGGTGAAAACCATGGTGACTAAGTCATGGAGAGGTAGTTTGTATTTGGTATGTTATTAATGTCATGGAATTTATTTAATGATTGAGAAAGGATTTGTCGCTTCCGAGTTTAGGAAGAGATATCTCGGGCCTGGTTGATTAGGATGGTTGCACCTTCATTAATTCCATGGAAATGGTAGTGTAAGGTAAGACTGTCCGTACAAATCAATAAACAAATTAAAGAAAATAAATAATGATAACACTAGTATGCATTTTTCTTTATTGATATATCAAGGATGAAGAGATTATATTACACGGACCATGTTCGTAGGAAGGCATTCGTTGCTTTTACATTGCCTTATCTCTATAGGGGCCTCGATGGGTTGCTAGAACCCTCTCTAGGTCAGTGGATTTTATTCCCTGCTATTGAGGTAAGGGCCTAGAGGGTTACACACAATAGCGCCTTGAGAATTTACCTATTCTGGGAATTGGAATTTAGAACTTGGTGGGCCCCGCCAAATGGTCCGAGCACTATCCATGTTCTAGGGATCACCAAAGAATAAATAAATTCATTAATTATTCATGTTTAGGATAATTCATTGAATTTATTTATAACATATATTTACAAGTTATATAGTAAATAAAAGTATTAATATTATTCAAATAGATTTAAATATCCTAGGTTCATTTAATATTAGCAGGAGGAATGAGTCGAGTTAAAGACAGAAATTTATCATGTAATATATTTATATATTATAAGTAAGTGATAAATTATATATATTATTTATGGTATAATTTTATTTGTCACAAATAATTATTTATATAAATTATATAGTAGAAATCTATTACACGGGGGCCGAGAATCCACATCTCGTGTTTTAAATACTCTCTATATAAGTGAGAGAGAGGTTCTCCCATGGATACTATTAATGTGTCAAGATTGAGAGATTCTCTCCCCTCCTAGAATCTAGAGAGAGAGTCTCTCAAGCGAAGGAAGATCTTCAAGTTCATCCTTCTTGGATTGAAGCTTCTTCCTTTATAGTGATCATTGTTGCGCTGAAGTGATCATCGAAGATCCGCGCTAGCACCCGGATCTTAACGAACGGTGCGTGAGAAGATTCATAATGTGTGTGTGGACGATCTAGAGGGCTTCGACGTTGGAGTCTTCGAGCAACGATCACCAACGTCTGGTGGTGGACTTGCACATGCTAATTCCAAATTAGATACATGTTCAGTTTAATTTTCATGCTCTATTTAAACCATGCGAGATCCTTGGACCAAACCGAGAGTAGATCATTGGAGTTGACAGGGTTATGTTACTCCGGTGAAGCAGAAAATTTTAAATTTCAGGCCCAACGAATTCCGATGTGCCATCCCGGTACCCAACAATGGTATTAGAGGGATCACAATGTTTTTCTGAGTAAACAAAATTTAGATAAATTTAATTTAATTACGGGATGTTAAAATAGTTCATTTGGATATGACCGCGCATCGTTTTGTTTTCCAATGATCATGTTACGATCAATTAAATTTTTTAGTCCTATCGACGTCGTAGGTTTCGTTCATTTGATGTTTATCTAAAATTGATAATCAACATCAAATATAATATTTTATTTTTATAAAATATAATAAAATATATTTTTATTAATAAATATTTTATTATAAAATATTTTATTATAAAATATTTTTCACAAAGGTATGTGGAAAACCTTTTTGATAATAAAAAAATGGGAAAGGAGTGGTAGAAAAAGACCTCAAATTGGAGTCTTCTTGCCATTAAATTTAAAAAATGGGAATACCAAGACCCAAAAATGGGGTCTTCTTCCATTTAATTAAAAAAACAAAAGGGTGTGGTGACTTTTTGACTAAAAAAATTAAAAAAAATAGTGGGAGACCCCAAAGGGGTCTCCTTCATGTGGCGCATAAGGTGGTGACACCACGTTGTGAAACCCTAGCCACCGGGTTCCCCCCCTCTTCCAGACTGCCTCATTCTAGACCTCAAGCCTCACGTCGCTCCGCCTTGGACCCGCCGTCCCGAGCTCATCGGCCACCTTAGACCACCGCCCCAATCGGAGGCGGACCCCCTTGCCACGCTGCTCCCAAACCCTGGACGGACGGAGCCCATTGGTCCCCTTACTGCTTGCCCATGCTGCCCCGTGCTACGCAAGACCAAAACACTCCGGTCTCCACTGGTCCTGGCTGCGCCGGTCCCGGCCGTTCCGGACCATGCTGCCGCTTTTCCAGCTCGCCAGAGCAGTAGGCTGCCAGCCAAGCGGATGGACAGTTTGATTCCCGGCCTCCTCCCACTTTTCTGGTCTTCTCCGGAAGTTGTTGTTGCTGTGGGAGTTGCTAGACTGAGCGGTCACACTACGGTCACGTCGTGGTAATGTCGTAATTGGCTCTGCTCCAGGTCAACACCTCATGGGGGTTTATAACCCCGCTAGACTCTCGGGCTAGAGGTAACCCCACTTTAAATTAATTATAATTAATTTAAATTGTTAATTTAAATTAATTAGATTTAATTTGGGCTTTAAATTATTTAGTCCGAATTATTAATTTAATTTATGTTTATAATTAAATTAATGGTTTAATTTAATTTTTGGAATTAAAATTATATTAAAAAAATGGAACCCATAAAATATATTATTTTAATTTAATCAAATTCATTTAATTTATTAGAACACCCACACGTTATTTAAATTTATTTTAATTTAATTTTCTTGCGCATATTTTACCCCGACTGGTCTTGAGCAAGTGACCAAACTGTGTATGTTTAGTATTTAGTTATTTATTTAATTATTTATTCAATTCATGCAATGATTGTAATAATTAATTAGATAAATGACGGTTTGCAAATCGCCTTTTTTAATTCAAATATGTATAAGGGCTACGTGCCCATGCACGGGATGTAATTTGTACCCTAGACCCCCTATGCTACGTGCGAATACATTTGTAATTATATGATGATTCAAGATGCATACCCCACCAAGACGAGGCGGTAAACCAGACGAAAGCCAAGTGTTTTTCACTGGGCAAGCTGTGATGTGAGTCAAGTCAGGAATCAGGTATGGATGCCACTAGGTCAAGATTGATCTATTATGGATCGATTTTTAGAGAATTCTCAAGACCAGTATGATTGTATGATTTAATTTATGCATAGTTTATTATTTTATGTGTCTGCATGATTATTGCGTGATCACATATAAAAGTTAACAAGACAAAATGCATAAAGATGTGGCGAATTATATTCTATTTCATGTTCAGTTGTGAGTGCGACAACCCAATTTTAACATAATAAATATAAATGGATTATATTCATCAATAAATATAAAAATCCCTCAAAGATATATTAAGTCTAAATTCCTTCCATTTCTCACATCTAAAAAAACCAGCTATTTGGGTTCTCGTCAGCCTTTTTTGAGAGTGCATCATACTACCAGGGAATTTTCCTGAGAGAAATGGGTCGACTTAACTTAAGTGAGTAGTGAAGGATTAGCCTTAGCTAACTTTCTATCACTTTAGAGGCAACATGTTGAGGGAATCATGTTAAGATTCCAAATGACGGGACCTTACTCAACAACACAGGGAACTACAAGAACAAGTGGTTGTCTAGTCTAGTTCCTACCATGAAACCCTCCAAGTGGTGGTGTATCCCTAGCTTGTAGACTACGAGGGAGGTTTCTAGGATCCTTTCCACTAAATTCTCACGCGATAGAGTATTCTGATTATAATAGTGAGGGCTATTAAGGTTTTCTAAAATAGTGGGAGACATTAAAATGATTAAAAAATTTATTAATCATAAATTTCAAAAGTTAATCAAGACAAAGTACTAACTTATAAATGATTATCTGAAGTAGATTCAAAATGGAAATCACCAACACCACAAGTAATTTGTCACTATGATAGATCTTGGATAACGAAAATATCCTGACCGGCAATAACTTCCAGGAGTGGTAGAAGCTCTTGCGCATAGTACTACGCCAAGAAATAATGTTATATATGATGGAATCCCCAATTCATACTGAGCCTCCTCAGGGAGAAAGTATGGCAGAAAAAGATAAATGAAGAAAGCATGTGGATGATTCACTTGATGTACAATGCATCATGTTATCATCCATGTCTAGCCAATTGAAAAAAATTAAAGAGGATGAGGATGCCTACAAGATTCTTTCACATCTCTATGAACTTTATGAAGAGAGAGCCAGGAAAGAAAGGTATGAGATCTCAAGTGTGCTTTATAAGTGCAGTCTAGCAGAAAGGAACCAAGATGGTCCTCACGTACTCAGGATGATTGGGTATATTGAAAGGCTTGAAGCCCTTGGGTTCAAACTGAATCAAGAACTGGCAGTGGATCTCATTCTTTCCTCTTTACCGTCAAGATTCTTGACTTTTATTGTCAATTATAATATGAATGATATGACAAAGTCACTCCCGGACCTTTGGGATTTAGTTCTCCAAGATGATAAGGATATTAAAAATATCAATTCATCTGTCCTTAGGGTGAACAAGAAAAACAAGATCAAGGCAAAGGGGTTTAAGGCATTGTCAAGTCCAAAGACAACAATTCATCATCCTGCAAAGAAGCCAAATATTCAGAGGAAGTGTAATGAGTAGGAAGCTGTTTTCTTTGGATGTCGAAAGAAAGGCCATTGGAAGAATAATTGTAGAGATGTGAAGAAAGAATCAAGATGATGCTTCTACTTCAGGTATTTTTGTCATTGAATGCAATATATCTTTATCTACAAGTTGGGTATTTGATATAGCATGTGGCTCACACATTTTTATTCATATACGAGAACCAAGTAGGTTCAAGAAGATTACAAAAGGTCAAGTGGATCTTCGAGCTGCAAATGGTTCAAGTCTGGCACCCTTGGCAGTGAGTGACTATCACATAACCTTGCCAAGTAGTTTGGTTCTAGTTTTAAACAATTGCTATTATATACCTTCTGTTACCAGAAACATTATCTCTATGTTGAGTCTATACACAATGGGTTTTTATTTCAAGTTTGGAAATAAATGTTGTCTCTTTTATAGGGATAACATATGTTATGGTATGGAACATCTTAACAATGGATTATATATGCTGGAACTAGAAAAATCAGTAATGGAAATCAATGACAAAAATAACTAACATGACTCAAATAACACCCACCTATGGCACTTCAGGCTTGGTCATGAAAATGAGAAACGATTACAAAAATTGATTCAAGAAGGGTATCTAGACTCAGCATAGTTAGAACCCTTAGATGTATGTCAAGATTGTTTACAAGGAAATATAACCAAAGCACCATTCTCAGGAAAGGGATACAGATCCAATGCAGTGCTCGAATTTATACATACTCATTTATGTGGTCCGTTTCCAATAGAGTCAATGGGTGGTTTTCTATATTTGATTACTTTTACCAATGACTATAGTAGGTATGGGTATATCTACTTAATGCGGTATAAGTCATATTCCATTCGGATATTTAAGGTATACCAAAATGAAGTAGAAAACCAACTTGGTTAGAAGATTAAATAACTTCTCTTAGACCGAGGCAGAGAATAACTGAACCAAGAATTCATTGATCACTTGAAAGAGTGTGGGATAGTATCATAACTCATTCCTCATTATACACCACAATGGAATGGTGTTAGTGAAAGGAGGAATATGACCTTGCTTGACTTGATCAGATCAATGATGAGTCATGCAACCCTTCCATAATTCTTTTGGGGATACGCCTTTAGACAACAACATATAACCTTATACGAGTACCAACTAAAGCTACCGAAGGGATTCCATATCAGTTATGGTATGGAAATAAACCCAACCTAACACACATGCGTGTATGGGGGTGCAAGGCTTTTTTCGGTCTTTACCAAGTGACAAATTAGCATCCAGAAGCACTAAGTGCATCTTTATAGGTTATCATAAGGAAACTAGAGGATACTACCAATATAACCCTTTAGATAGAAAAGTCATTGTGGAATGATACACCACATTTCTAGAAAGGGAAAATATTTATATTGGAAATATTGGGAGCAAGATTGACTTCGATGAAGTTAATGCTCCAGATGCACAATAGTTGGTAGATGAACAATCTACACAAGAAAAAGTGGAAGAACAAGTTGTTACCGAGACACAAATACTGCGTAGGTCTACAAAAGAGGTTAGAGAACTAGATCGTTATGGTTTTCTTATCACCATGTCAGGTGACACATTAGTCCTTTAGGATGATAAACCTCTAAACTAAAAGGAATCAGTAGAAGGAAAAGAAGAAACTAAATGGCATGAAGCCATCCATTCTGACATGGAGTCCATGTACCAAAATCATGTTTGGATTTTGGTAGACCCTCCAGCTAATATAAATCCCATTGGATGTAAATGGGTATTCAAGAAGAAGCTAGACATGGATGGTGAGGATAATACCTTTAAAGCAAGACTATTTGCAATGGGTTTTAGGAAATGTCAAGGCATTGACTATGATGAAACCTTTTCACTAGTAGCAATGATTAAATAGATCATAATATTGCTTGCAATAGCAGACATTGGTGTTTTACCAAGCAGTGCAGAACCTGTACTAGTATATTGTGATAGTACTGCTATAGTGTTGCTTTCCCAGGAGCCCAGGTCTCACCAAATAACAAAGCATATTCTTCGGACGCTTCATCTCTAGAGGGATTTTACTCAAAGAGGTGAAGTGATAGTTAGCAGAGTAGCCACATAGGACAATGTAGCAGACCCCTTGACTAAATACATTTCTCAACAGAAGCATGATTCACATGTGAGAGCTAGTGGATTGAAATCTGTTAGCAGTTAGATCTAGTGCAAGTGTGAGTCTTGAAAGTGGGTTCCCTTGACCCAACATGTTTTGTACTTTGATTTCTGCTACATGTATTCGGTTTGTTTTAATACATGTGTTTATCTTTCCATAACAGTGTAGATACTTATGCATCCACTTTGTTTATCACAATATCCTTAGATTACCTGTCGCATCAAAGGGTCATAGTAGATCCCAGACTATAATGAGAACCCTGAGATGCCAGGACACTAATCCTAACGTAACATCCTATGGTCTATCTACATCATTCTGAAAGGAAACAGATGATGTGTGACCATAAGGTGCTAGGGGCACATAAGCATTGAGACTTCTTCTCATGAAGTTCTCACTTGATGATATCTAGTATTTGAGATCATGTGGATAGACCTTCATAATAGGAACACCAGTTGTTTTAATTGTCATTGGTCATTCCTATCTTTGAACTTGTGTAATAGTCTTTTGACATGAGATCATTGCCAACGGATGTCATTTAATTACGTACATTTGATAAATGGAAAAAACCATGGTGACTAAGTCGTGGCGAGATAGTTTGCATTTGGTACAACATTAATGGCATGGCATTGATTAAATGATCGAGAAAGGATTTTTCGCTTCCGAGTTCAGGAAGAGATATCTCGGTCCTGGTTGATTAGGATGGTTGCACCTTCATTAAATCCACGGTCATGGTAGTGGAAGGTTAGATTTTTTGGACAAATCAACATACAAAATAATAAAAATAAATAATGATGACACTAGTATGCATTCTGCTTTATTAAGATATCAATGACGAAGAGATTATATTACATAGACCATGTTCGTAGGAAGGCAGTCATTCCTTTGACTTTTCTTTATATCTATTGGGGCCTCGATGGGTTGCCAGACCCTGGTCTAGGTTGGTGTATATTATTCACTGCTATTGAGTTAAGGGCCTAGAGGGTCACACACAATAGCGCCTTGAGAATCTTCCTTATTCTGGGAATAGGAATTTAGAACATGGTGGGACCTACAAAAGGGTCCGAGCACTATCAATGTTCTATGGATCACCAAAGAATAAATTAATTAATAAATTAATCATGTTTAGGATAATTCGTTGAATTTATTTATAACATGTATTTTCAAATTATGTAGTAAATCAAAGTATTAATATTATTCGAATGGATTTAAATATCCTAGGTTCATTTAACATTAGCAGGAGGAATGAGACGATTTAAAGACTCAAATTTATCATGTAACATATTTACATATTACATGTAAGTAATAAATTATAAATATTAATTATGGAATAATTTTATTTTTCGTAAATAATTATTTATATCACTTATATAGCCGATGTCTATTACACGGGGGCCGGCAATCCATATCGCGTGTTTTAAACACACCCTATATAAGTGAGAGAGAGTCTCTCCCATGGATAGTATTCATGTGTCATGATTGAGAGCTTCTCTCCCCTCCTGGAATCTAGAGAGAGTGTCTCTCAAGTGAAAGAAGATCTTCAAGTTCATCCTTCTCGGATTGAAGCTTCTTCCTTTGTGGTGATCGTCGCTACGCTGAAGTGATCGTCGAAGATCTGCGCTAGCACCTAGATCTTGATGAACGGAACACACACAGATTCATAAGGCATGTGTGGATGATCTAGAGGGATTTAGCTTCAGAGTCTTCAAGCAACGATCGCTGGCGTCCTGTGGTGTACTTTCACACGCTAATTCTGAACAAGTTACATGTTCATTTTAATTATTATGCTCTGTTTAAACCTTGCGAGATCCTTAGACATAACTGGGACAAGATCACCAGAGTTGACCGAGTTAAGTCACTCTGGTGTAGCAGAAATATTTAAATTCCTGGCCAACTAGCTTCCACTGCGCTGTCCTCATACCCAATAGTTATTAAACACACCAAAACTCAAAACAGTATTTTTACTATTAACCAAAAAATCAACTATTTCTGAAAAATACTGAAAATTCACCCTAACCATTTTTCAACATTTAGAATTAAAAAATTAAATCCATTTTTTGAAAATAATTTTTTAGTTATTATTAATTTAATTTTTAAATAAAGTAATACTTAATTCAAAAATTAATAATTTTAATTCTTTAATTGCTTTAATATCACATCATAAAATTAACCAAGGTGTTATTATCTTATATCCTTAAGGAGAAAACAATAATACAATTTGATATCCATTAGGGTCATATTAATATTCATATTTCAATTCATAAGGGTATGTTACTATTCACCGAAAAACAAGTTGGTTCCATTAGACTCCAAATAACTCCTTGAACACAATTGTAGATGATTGTTTTTCGAAATTTAAAACATAGAAGCATCAAAATTATGTTTAAATGATAGTTATAAATATCTACTTAAAACAAATTTTCATGAATTTTTAATAATTTTTAAAAACAATTGGGTGTTACAATTTCCCCACCCTCTGGAAATTGCATCCTCGCAATTTTATTAACTCATTAAACAAGTGAGGTTAACTTTTCCTCATTGAATTTTTAGATTACCATGTTTATTATTAAACCATGTGGTTTCCCAAAAAATCCTTTACCTGGTGAATTAATTTATTCCAAAATACCTATTCCCTTCAATCAAGATTCTGAACTGGTTTCTCATTATAAGAATGGTTCTCTTCCAGCTGAACTGCTTCTAAGCTAAAGACTTAAGATTAATATAGAAAATACTTTGTCAACATCGAAACATGAAAAACATTATGTACTTGAGATAATACCGAAGGTAAAGCTAATTGTTATGCAACTAGTCCAACTTTCTCCTTGATTTCAAAAGGAACGATGAATCACAGACTTATCTTTCCTTTCTTAACAAAACATATCACACTTTTCCAAGGAAACAATTTAAGGAAATAATGGTCACATACCTCGAAAGATAATCCTTTAT
Organism: Viscum album; assembly: GCA_963277665.1. NCBI lineage: Eukaryota > Viridiplantae > Streptophyta > Magnoliopsida > Santalales > Viscaceae > Viscum > Viscum album. The sequence goes on along the minus strand of OY728122.1, from coordinate 807,369,660 downwards.
TTATGTTATCTGCATATATTTTTAGCCTCCTCTGAGCTATTCTCATGTACTGATAGATAATATTCACTTTCTTAGCCACTTCCTCTGCTAATTCTGGTCCCATGAACTTCCTTTTCCGGAAATCATCCAAAAAATCTAGAGTCCGACACTACTTCCCTTAAAATACCTCAAAATGTGTCATATATATACTGGTATGAAAATTATTATTATAAGAAAACTCATATAAAGAGAGATCCTGATCCCAACTTCCCTGGTAGTCCATTTAACAAGCTCTAAGAACATCTTCGAAGGTCTGAATCATTCATACTGAATTCCCATTTTATTGAGGATGAAAAGTTGTACTGAAATTTAATTCTTTGGCCAATGAATTATAAAGGCACTTCCAAAAGTTATAAGTGAACCTGGGATCCCAGTAAAATACAATGGAATGTGGAACTACATGTAACCTAACAATCTCTTAAAGGCACAATCGAGAAAGCTGATCCAACAACATTGTATCTCGAATAGAAATAAAATGAAAATATTATTTCAGCCAATCAAAAATAAACCTAATCACATTGTCATATTGATAATTCTTAGGCCGTCCCGCCATGAAGTCCATAGATATATTCTCCCATTTCCACTCTAGCACAGGAAAAGGCTGAAGCACCCCCTTCGGTAATTGCCGTTATACTTTAACCCGTTGACATGTCAAACTTTTAATAGTAAATTCTGCAATATCCCTTTTTATTCTATCCCACCGGTAATACTCCTGAAAGTCTTTATACATCTTAGTACTTCCAGGATGAACTGGAAATGGAAAAATATGAGATTCACACAAAAAATATTTCTTTAACTTGGAATCACAAGGCCCACACAACCTTTTTCCAAATATTAAAACATAATCTTTATCAACTATAAATTCTGGAAACATACGCATTCTAAGAAATTCTACATTTTTCTACAGCTCATGGTCTTCCTTCTATGATTTCTTAATTTTGTCTGATAATGATTCCTACACTGAAACTTGAAAAAAAGATGTATTCCCTACACCGACAACTTCTATGCCAAAATTCATCAAATCCTTAATCAAGGGATCATATTCTAAATGTAAAATGGCTAATGATGCATGATGTTTTAGACTCAAGGAATCCTCCACTTTTTTTCTTTTCCTAGACAGTAATTGATTGTGAAAATACAATTCATTATCAGTTAAATCCATATTCTCTGTTACATGTTTAATTCCTTTTGAGTGAATATATACTTTAAAATTATATGTTCAGTATATATTTGACAATTGGTTCCGTAAAAATGGTGCCTACAAATATTGAAAGAAGAACCACTTCTGCTAATTCCTAATAATGTGTGGGATAATTTAACTCCTGAGGTTTTAGTTGTATTGAATCATAAGAAACTACCTATTCATTTTTCATTATAACAAAACTAGGTCCCTTCAATGAAGCATCACCATAGATGAAAAACTAACTATTTCGGGAAGGCAAGGCCAAAACAGAAGCATTCAGTAATCAATTCTTCAGTTCCTAAAAAACATAACAGTTTTCTATCCAAACCTATTAAACCCCTTTTTTGAGTTAACTTAGTTACAAGGCTAGTTAAACATGCAATATTTTTAACAAATCACCAGTAATAACCTATTAATATAATAAAACTAAAAATTTATGTGACATTTTTAGGTCTTGAAAATTCATCAACCACTTTTGTTTTGAATGGATCAACTATTATTCCACCCTTATTTATAAATTTCCAAATATAATAAATATATTGAAACCAAAAATCACAATTTTTGAATTTTCCATATAGTTTATTTTTTTTATGGTTTAAAAAACAACCCTATGATGTTTTTCATGCTCCTCTTTACTTATAGAATATACTAGAATTTCATAAATAAACACAACCACAAACTTATCCAAGAACCCAGGAAATATTACATTCATTAGATCCATTAATACAAAATTTTCATTAGTTAACCCAAAAGGCATAAATAAAAATTCATAATGACCATATCTAGTAAGGAACACAATCTTCAGGATGTTTTCATCCTTTACTTTCAATTGATGGTACCCTGACCTTATGTCAACATTCAACGAATACTGTGCTCCCTGGAGATGATCAAACAAATTGTCGATATTAGGAAAAGGATACTTGTTTTAAATAGTAATGTTATTCAAGGATCTATAATTGAGGACAAGTCTAACTAAACCATCTTTTTTTATCATAAAATACATGAGCACCACATGTTTAAGTTCTAGGTCGGATGAAGCCTTTATCTAATAATTCTGGAAACTGATTTTTTAATTCCAGATGTTCCATTTGGGTCATTAAATAAGGGGGTATAGAAATTGGATTTGCATCAGGAACTATGTCAACAGTAAACTCAACTTCTTGACTAGGAATAACACCATGAAAATCATCATGAAAAACAACTAGGTATTCATTCACCACTGGTAAATCATTAATTTTGATAGTCCACTTATCATAAAAAATATGGGAGAGGTAAATTTCATTTAAATCCATTATTAGTTTATTAGCTTCCAGATTTACTATTAATGTTATGGGTTCATTCTTGTACAAAAACTAAAATTATTTCTGAAAACAAATTATTTTTCTCTGCAATCTATCTTCGCATGATAAAAAGAAAGGTAGTCCATACCCAGAATAACATCAATATATAACAGAGTAAAAAAAAGTAAGTTTGTAGTGAAATTCTTTCCAAAAACAAGGATAGGAAGATTATTATAATTTCATTTTCCACAATATTTCCTCAATGCATTTTTACCATGATATCTGGTTTCATTTTATAAGGATGAATTCCCATTTTTTCAAAAATTTCTCATAAATGAAGGAATGTGTAGACCCTGAATCAAACAATACATTTGAAAAATCTATAAAAACAAGTAATGTACCTAAGACCACCTCATTTAATGGCTCAAAAACTACTAATGTGGTTTAAAATGTCAAACACTTCTACTTTCTATCTTGCTGATCCTCTTCTTGAGTAACTAGCTTCAGACAAGAATTAGCAAAATGAACCAATTATTTATAGTTAATGAATCTCACCATCATCTTCTCATTAGTTTTCAGATCATTTTACTTTCACTCACAAGACATGTGTCCAAAATTTCCACATTGGGATCATTTCCCAGAATTTACAAGACACTCACCCGGATGCCTTTTGCCAAACTTTTCACAAGAAAGGAAATTCATTTTCTTACCTCCCGAATTCTTTGACAAGTTCTTCCATATTTCATGCCAACCGAACCTCTTCTTATTATTCTCATCATGAGGAACATATGTTTCATCAAACTCTATATAAACTTCTTCAGCCCAAAGAAAAATCTTCTGATATCTTTTAAATTCTCGTGAATCCAAATCTCTTCACAAAAATGGTTCCAAACAAGAGTAAAATATATTAATTTTACTTTCAAAATCCTGAGTAAAATCCAGTACGTACCTAGACAGTCTTGTAAAATTGGGTTCATAGGCTACCAAAAAATCATCATATTTCTTCTTCAGTTCTATAAATTGTTTCTCCATTCTAAGTCAAACATTTTTGGGAAAATAATTTTCCAGAAAAAGACTCTCAAAATCATCCCATTTCAGACTGTCAAGATCATCTATTTCTATCATATTCTTAACCAGATACAACCATTGATCATATTAAACTTCCAAAAGATAAATGGATATTATTTGTTTTGGATAGTTCAGACATCCCATGACAATAAATATCTTTTCTAGAGTATTGATCCATCCTTCGGCTATCACTGGATCTGTGTATCCATTGAATGATGGAGGATGTTTCCTCATAAAATTCTCCACAAAATACATATTTCTACATGGTTGTTAATAATCATCTCTAGAATGGATACCAAACCCATTTATTTCCTAAATAAACTAATCCATTACTGTCATAAAATTCTCAGTTCCGATTCCCCCCCACTTCGGGCTGCAGATTCAGACAGTCACCAGCCTCGTGGTTCCTTCCTACTTCAGCTTCCCTATTTTTCTATAGAAAACCATTATGAAAAAACATATCTTAATAGAATAAACATGGTAATATTAAAATTCTATACCTTTTTAAATTAATCATAGAGTAAAAATATTTCACGGTATTCTGTTAACATCATCCTAACCCCTAAAGTTATCTAAACCATCCTCTGATACCTACTATAAGAACCTGACATTATAACATCACTTAATCGTGAATTTTAAACAAGAACATACATTATTACAGATTTAGGATATTTTTAGGATTATAGTATTAAATAATTAGGACAACTTACAAACATAAAATACCACATTCATATAAATAAGACACTATTAAAAATAGTGTCCATTTTTTTCAAAATATAAAACCTTATAACATAAAGCCTGATTTCTTTGAAAACACTTGATATAAAAAATAATGAATACCTTCTTTATATAACCATTTTTATTCCATATGAAGAAAATTTTAAAAACTTGGGATGAGTATAAAACTAATCAAGGGATATAAATAAAGAAAACGTTAGTCAAGTGACAACATAAAAACCAATAAAACCCATAATCCTAAAAACTCATATGCATAAAAACATCATGTATTTTCCTTGGAAAATATTAACTCTATCACTCCTATATTAACCATTACACCTATAATAACCTTCTTGTAAACTTCCATCTCCATAGTACCCAATGCATTGGAGAGCTATAATGGGGATCACCCGTCATATCTTGAGCTATAATGGGCTCAACCCAACATACGATGAGCTATAATGGGATCAACCCAACATATCATGAGATATAATGGGATCAACCCAACCTAAATAATTTCTAAGGAACATATCTTGGTAATAATGTATCTTGAAAATCATAAGAAACCACTCATTCCATATAGATAAAAAAATAATCATTTTGAAATTCATTAATGGTATTTTTAAAAGGATTTTTAATTAAAAGTCCCTTAAAATATAAATGGATTTAAAATTAATAGAATGGAATAGATATGTGTATACACTATAAACACACATATTAAAACATATTTTAAAAAATTCGTCTCACCAATAACCATAATACCACATAAGATATAAAGAAGAAGCTTAACCCAAAGAATGGAAATTAGGTTAAGAATTCCATTATCTCGTGTTCTTCTTACGTCAAATGTGTTTAAAACATCAGTATAATGTTTAAAATAGTGTTATTAATATATTATAGAAACATATTCATGTTTATAACACCTTATATAATCATTTCATAACATCATTCCATCATTTAATTATTAGTATTTCGTTCCTTCCATTGTTTTTTGGTACTTTCTGTACATGTTTTCCAAGATCGGTTCATGATGGATGTTCTTGTCTATTGGAATTGAAATGCTAGAATTAAAAAGAAATGATATTTACATATTTAATGAACCATAAATTATTACATTTATCATTTTTAATTCTGAAATTAGGATGAATCATAAGATAAAACATTAATAATGTTCATTTAGATAATTTTTGTGGTTCTTTGATAACGACTACCTAATTTTGTATTATAAATTAAAACAATGTGTACAAAAGAATTAAAGAACCATGGATGAGACATAATAAATATATTATAACATGTTTCAACCATAAAAGTGTTTTAATTACTTGACTTTAAATAATTAAGGAAAAATGAAATCACATCGTCCACGATGTAGGTAATTCGACACATCACGGACAATGCTTTTATTCCTTGAATAAGTGGGAGAGGAGAATGAGAATGATGTTGAATTTTACATGAACATATGAAAATACATTATATATAAGATTCATGGATCATTCATTCCTCTTGGATAAGATGGTATGAGGAAAGAATAAGAAAAGAACAGAAATCAAAATAAAAATAATAGTTGAGAAATCCCGTATAAAAATTTGGCATCCTAAAGACTATGCAACATGATTTTAGAAAACATTAAAAAATAGAGGACACAGGTCGCCCATCAAGAAATGAATCATAATACACAATAAATATGGAATAAAAAGGAAAATAATAACATGGTATAAAAACTTGAATGTTATACCACATAAAAGAGAACTTGAATGGAAAAAAAGAAAAAATTTGAGAATTATCTTACCATGTAGAGTATCTCCTAGAACTTGATGGTTAAGACATTAGGGGATATAGGAAACCTTGGGGAGACTAATAGGGAGGTAAAGAGTCCAGAACATCATTTAGGAGGAATTTTGAATGATGTTAATGAAGAAATATGTTGGTATTTATAGCAAAAGTGAGTGAATATTTTATTAATTTCCAAGGGACACCTCATTAGTGGTATTTGAAAAACCATTGTAATTACCATGGTTTTTTCCCATGGTATTATCTTCTTGGTACACCTCACATATTGTTTTACTATACACAAGTCGACCAAAATTATATCATCATTATTACATCATTAATGAGGTCATTAAACACACTGAAACTCAAAACTATATTTTTACAATTCACAAAAAAAATCAATAGTTTCAAAAAAATCCCAAAAATCCACTTTAAACATTTTTGAACATGTAGAATTCAAAATGGAACTCCTTTTTTTGAAAATAATTTTTCAAATATTATTAATTTAATTTTTAAATAAATTCATACTTAATTCCAAAATATCTAATTTTAATTCTATAACCTCTTTTATATCACGTAGAAAAATTAACCAAGATGTCATTATCTTAAATCCTCAATAAAAAAATAATACTATTTACTATTCATTAAGGACATATTACTATTCAGAAAGGTATGTTGTTATTTACCAAAAAAACAAGTTGGTTCCATGAGACTCTAAATAACTCATTGAACACAATTGTAGATGACTGTTTTTAAAAATTCAAAACATAAAAGTAGAAAATTAAGTTTAATGGATAGTTATAAATATCTACTAAAAACAAAGTTTCATGAATTTCAATTTATTTTTAAAAACATTGGGGAGTTACAGCCGTTCTGCACTACCACCGAGAAATCCTTTCGGTGAAGTCTAGAGATATGTGGAGCACATATGAATAACCACTAGAGGAATCTTACACAGGTATTCTACGACCCAAGTATTGATCACATTGGACCGTGACTGGAAGAATCAATGGAGATAAAATTAAATCAAGGTAATTCTTGTGTTTTAATTAAATTAATTATAACTAATATATTACAATCCTCTCTATGGTTCCAAGACATCCCTCTTTTCTTTTCATTCTTCATTTTATTTTGAAGATCTAGAATTTTATCATTGTGGTGGATCTCAAATTGATCTTTGTTTACTATAAAAATAAATATGGGTACACCTATCCACATGATTCTGCTACACCCAGAACCTACAAGTGGTATCAGTGGGGTCATATCATTGATTATAATTATTTATTTTTTTGTTGATGATTTGTGAATTTAATAATTAGTTGTTTCAATTAAATTTAATCGTTCTGTAAATATAAATCTTAAGATCTGTTCCTCCTCTTTCATTTCTCGTTCACCTTACAGAAGAAATCCTTTCTTTTAATTTTTATTAAAAATAAAAATAGAGGATCTCATCCAAAGGTGCCAAAGGTTCATGGACATACAACACTAGAACACATGACATGTATTCTGCCTCCCATGTTGTGTATTCAAGGTTCAATGCATCGAGACTGGTCCACCAAACCAAGCCATGTGTTGGATTTTATCTATGTCTTTATGACTCTGTGTGTTGACCTGGAATAGGTGGCACATGGTTTCTGGATTACATGCCATTTGGCCTACTAGATATGGCATGTAGTCCCATCAGGTTAGGTTTGGACCGTGTATCCCATACATGGATTTCTCGGTTATAGACTATACAACACCGATACTGAATGGTGTGTGTCTCACTGGACACGTTGTGTACTCTGAATAATTCTGAATTACATCTACACACTGACACCCTAGGAATGTACTTTGAATGGACGATGAACGATATTACACACCTTGTACTCATCCAAATTATGAAAATTTAATAAAATTTAATATTATATTATACAAACCCTTGAAGACTTGTACAATTTTGATTGTGTAAATATGGGTCACAACACATGATAAATGTTTTATACATATGTGTTTAATTTAATATCCGTGTAATGTTAATTTATACTCATTGGGTAGTCATGAATTGGAATTCACTGGGTTTCCCTCAAGGTACAAGTTACATGAAAGATAATTTTAAATGTATTTATTTGTTAAAAATATTGATGGATGAGAATCTCGAGGAAATTCCACAAAGTTTTTCAGATAAAAGGAATGATTAATTAAATATAATAATATATTTACTTCAGTGTGATTTATCTTAAATAGGAACTATTAATGAATTGAATGATAATTTTATTTATGTGTAAATATTATTTCATGTATGGATGATCATGAGCTATACTAGGACCTTTTTTTATGTGGATGGTTTCTTTTTATTTATTTATTTAAATTAAAATTTTTTGCCTATGAGCCCTGTCCTCATTAATATGTAGGACCTACGTGACCATGGTTTCTTTTATGTAAACCCCCATTTTACCCCTCACACACATGTGAGATAAACTCATATGTAATGAATGGATTTCCCAAGCTAGTGGAGGTGTCTCATGTTAGGAGCTATGGTGAAATGTCCTGACCTAGAAGCCACTAAACTGGTGATCTGAGCTAGTTCGCCACAAGGCCTCAAGAGCACATACCCACATACAAGAGGCTATTTACTAGAAGAGAGGGACTAGGGTGTTATAGTGATGAGAATATTCCCTCATACTAGAGTAAGAAAAAGTGAAAATAAATATGTATCACCCACAGTGGAAAGTAAAAAGAGTGCGGAAGTAGAAAAAACTGAAATAGAACAAGCTGTAATAGTAAAATGATGTGAAATACTAAATATCTATGCAATAAAATACAACACTAGTCACTCAATGGACTGACCATACAGATAGAAGTGCAAAAGAAACTGAAAGTAAAAGTTTAGGGATCAATTACTAAATCCAAACCAACCCACATACCTGATCTCGAGACACTTCTGAACAACAATATCCCAATAATAAGAACCACTAAAGCAGCTCTTCTTGACCATGCAACACTGGGACTCATCCCTATCCACCATGAAACTCATGTTCAACCTAAAAAGAATACATAAGTTCTACACATACACCAAGGTGCATGTGAAGTGGTGAGATATAATTTTACTAGGGCACCTGATAAAACACTATTTTGTTGAATATTTTTTTGATAATAAATGATATAATTTCCTCACATTATGTTAAATACGTTTATTTATAAAATATTTTGGATTTGATCATTCAATTGAAAATATGGTTAAAATTCCAGTTTTACCCTTTATAGTGCACTGTAGTATTTCGAAGATAAATATTTGTATATTTGTTATTTGAATTTTACATTTTGTAAACGTGTTCCTAAATTATATTTCTACAACTTTTATTCAGGACACTAGAGCTAAATAGTGCATTTGGTTGTTGAAAATGGGCCGTGAATTCAAAGTTGGGCTGGACTCGCCAAAATGGAGAAGCTTCTGTACTTCATCCATAACTCCGTCATCTAGGTTTGGATTGAGCACAAATTTTTATAAGAGATAGAGGAACCATATAAACACATATGATCCTTCTGGAAGTCCGGCCAATGTATGTGTTCCTGTGGTCAAATGGGCGATTCAATTTGGCATAAAATATTTGGCCGAGATTCCCCATTCACACTTGAATCCACATTGATCCTAGCCTCCCCGCCACTCTATAAATTGGTGTTTTTATCATTTAGTGGGGTTGGGGCGTGCATTAGGAAGTTTAGGGATGATGAGAAGAGGTTACACTCTAATTCTCTAAGCAATTAAATAAGGGTAGCTCTTGAAGGAAGGATCCCTTCGTCGAAGCCCTATTCTTCTTCCTCATGTTGTAATGTTTGTGTTTTCTTAATAAAATTCTTTGTTCTTCTTTGATTTATTCTGTTTTCTTCTATTTTGTTCAAATTTATTCTTCTATTAATATTCCTCTTTGGGCTGGAATTCTTGAGTAGAAGCATTATTGGGTTATACCCATTATAAACCTTTGCACATGCAAAACACTTCTACGATGATTACACCACCCATGGAAGAGTAGTTATTTTTAGTAATCGATCTACCTCTAACATTATTCATTAATTTATTTTGAATCAATGATATACTGTAATTCACTAAACATGATCCATTAATTGAGTTTTTAAATTATAAGAAACTAACTGAGCAATTGAAAAATTAACACAAACGCGCGAGGTCGGTATTTGTTTGAATTGGGAGAGCGCGATATTAATCGGTAATACAAGACCACATAGGATAAATTGGTAGAGTAAAAATACAACCCCTAAACTCAATTAATCCTCATTTCCAAAGTGGTTATGTGCCTTAATTTACCACTAACCATAAGCTATCCTTAGAACGTCAATCAAATCAGGGTGCTACAATAGCATGTTCTGAAGCTAGCCTAGGTTTTAATTAATTACATCTTTGTGGTAAGGTTAATTATCGTAGGGTTCGGGGGTTAACAAATTAAGGGATCATAATTAAGTGAATAATAATTTAAATGAAAATTATTAATAAATGATTTAAGAGGTAGAGTTAGATCGATTACGTATTTTCAATATTGTCTAAAAAAATCTTTTTGTAGTGTCATTTTAATCGAACTTCATTTCAAAACTAAAAACAAAAAAGAAATACAATATTCTTCCAGAAAATATCTTCTAGATTCATAAAATATAACCAAACCCCATTCTTCAAAGTAGTGTTTTTATTATCTTTTATTTTATTTTTAGAATACCTTTAAAAATTGGTTTTAAATCTACTCCCTCCTTTGAGAGACGACCTTGGTTAGCCACTCTGCTGCACCTAAGTACCCCAAAATCACATTAATCATTTTAGGGCACCCACGATAGCGCCTTTTAAAATTGGCACCATTTCTGGGGAGGCAAGTAATTTATTCAACCATTTAGAGGTATTTCTTTTATTTTTCATTTTATTATTTTCTTCAACTCTCTCTTTCATCTTTCCCCTTTCTCATGTTTTCATTTTTTTTCATCCTCTTCTTTTCTTTTTGGACCATCATCTCAAACTCTTCATTTTTATTTTACTATGGTCCACTTTATTTCTTTTAATTTTTATTTTATTTGTGACACGAACTAATCCCAAAGATCTCTTAGATCTTGACCCTGAGATTGAATGTAGCCTTAGGGCTCGAATCAGACATTCTCAGTCTACGGGAAGTTTCAATATTCAACCAGTTGGTGAATTCCTCTCTTATGGAAACATTGAAATTGGAATCAATTCAATTTCAAACATAAAAGAGGAACTAATGGCTGGAAATAATGGAAATAAACTTAATACAACCATTCTAGAATTGGCTGCACCTGATATTAACTATCAACCAAATTATATTTCATACCCGAATCTCGAATCAGACTTTGAGTTAAAATCTGGATTAATTCACCTTCTTCTAAAATTTCATGGATTATCTGGTGAGGATCCAAAAAAACACCTTAAATAACTTAATGTGGTTTTCTCAACCCTTAGACCAAGAAATGTTTCTGAAGATCAATTCAAATTAAGATCAATCCCATTCACACTTGATGGAGCTGCGAAAGATTGGATGTATTATTTACAACCGGAGGATGTAACTTGTTGGAGCGATTTAAAAGGTCTTTTCTTGAAAAGTGTTTTTCCAGCATCAAGGACCACTTCCATTCGTAAGGATATCATAGGGATCAAGAAAGTACAAGGGGAGTCAATGTATGTGTTTTGGAAGCGACTCAAGAATTTGTGTGTGAGCTGCCCACATCACCCAATTAGTGAGCAACTCCTCATTCAGTACTTCTATGAAGGACTCACACCTATGGAGAGAAGAATGGTGGATGCTGCAGCTGGAGGAGCATTGGTGTACAAGACACCAGTAGCCGTGGATGCATTGATTGACAAGATGACACAAAACTCCCAACAATTTGGCGATCGAGGTACACCACATGTCAGGGGAGTACATCAGGAAGTCCTTATTCTATTGAATGTCATTTTATTGATACCAAGTTGGAATAATTGACCACTATGGTGAGGAAACTTTATTTGTATCAAAAGACATCCCAACCCCCTCCTTCAAGGCCATGTGACATTTTCACTAAGGAAAGCCACCCAACTACCAGAAACAGAAGATTGTGAAGAAATATTCCTTGGGAGACCATATCAGCAACAACAACAACCACATCCCCAAAAGAAGTATGACTCCTTTGAACAAACATTCAACCAAGGGTGGAAGGATCAATCAGACATGAGGTATGGCTTTGGGAAACAACAAAGGCCCCCTTTTCAACCAAACTTCCAGCATCCTCCACCTTACCAACAGGGCTTCCAACAACCCCAAAGGAGATTCGAAGCACACGCATCAACAAGACAACAAAAAGGGAATCCCCCACCAAAGGTAGATTCTAATACTGATGATATTTTGAAGAAAATTGTTCTTAATCAATAGAATGAGATGATGCGTCAATGTTCGGAGTTGAGGGAGTTGAAGACTCAAATTATCCGAATTGCCATCGCCCTCCATGAACATGTAAGTAGGAATTTCGAAAATATACCTTCCCAACCCACTCCAAATCCAAAGGGTAAGGTTACTGCCATCACATTGAGAAGTGGGATGCAAATGAACAATACATATGTACCTACAATTCCATCGGGATTCACCACTACTCCAAAGAAGTCTCATTCCATCCAACTGATGATCAATCCATGGAGAAAGATAAAGGTATAAAAAAGTTTGATGTTGTTCCTCCGAAACCCATTTATTTTCGAAAAACGGTTGTTCAAACCTAGAAGACGGCTAATGAGGCGATGCAAAAAAAAGGTTTTGGACACATTCAAGCGTGTGAAGATCAACATTCCTTTACTTGATTCCATTAAAAAAATCCCAAGGTATGCAAAATTCTTAAAAGAACTCTGCACCAATTGAATAGGGTTCAAGAGAAATGAGAGGATCAACATTGGAAGGAATGTCTCAACACTCATTACATCAACTATAGCAATGCCAACAAAGTGCAAGGATCCCGGGACATTCACCATCCCATATACCATTGGGGAGTTGTACTTCTCTGATGCTCTTTGTGATTTAGGAGCTTCAATAAATGTGATGCCTCACTCTGTATTCTCTTCCTTGCAGGTTGGTGAGTTGAAGCCAACATGAGTAGTGGTGCAGTTGGCAAATAGAGCTACAACATATCCAGCGGGAGTCCTTGAGGATGTACTTGTCTGGGTAAGAGACATGATCTTCCTAGCAGATTTCTACATGCTTAACATGGAGGACGGTCAGGTAAGTTCTCATTATCCCATAATCTTAGGTAGACCCTTCCTCAAAACTGCAAAAACTATCATAAATGTCAATGAGGGTACACTTTCCATGGAGTTTGGAGATGATGTTGTGATATTTAATGTTATGGATTCCATGAAGTACCCCTCAGAGGATCACTCGGAATTTTTTATCTCCCATTTTGAACCACCAAATAAAAACTCCATGGAATTTGATTGTCCTATGCTTAGGGAGATTATGAATATTGGTTCGAGTTTGATGTCTAAGAGAACTTCCACACATGTTGCTGATACACAATCCTCTCCTGGATGTGATTTTGATGTGGATTCATATTCTGATTTTGATCGAGTTCACTCTGATTATGACATGGCTATTGAGTATACTGATGGATTTGATGCTTTATTTTATGATTTTGATGATATCTATTCTGATACTGATGCTCTTTGTGAACATATTTTAGTTACTTCAATTTATCCATCCATACTACACCCTCATTCATTAGAACTGAAGCCATTGCCTCCAAATCTGAAATACTCAAACTTGTTGAGTGGTGAGAGATTACCTGTTATCATTGCTAACAATCTCCCTTTTGAACATGAATAAAAGCTTTTGAATATTTTGAGGGAGAACATCAGGGAGATCAGGTGGACCTTGGCTGACATATCAGTTATTATCCCCTCTATTTCCATGCATAGGATTCTCTTATAGGATGGGGCTAATCCGATGAGGCAACCACAAAGGAGACAAAATCCAACACTTCTGGAGGTTGTTAAAAAAGAGGTTGAAAAATTGCTCGAGGTAGGTATAATCTTTCCCATTTCAGATTCTCAGTGGGTAAGTCCTATTCAGGTTGTGCCTAAGAAGAGTGGTGTTACTGTTGTTAAAAATGAGAAAGATGAGTTAGTTACAATGAGGGTACAAAACAGTTGGCATGTGTGTATTGATTATAGGAAACTAAATCAGTCCACTCACAAGGACCATTTCCCCCACCCATTTTTGATCAAATGCTTGAGAGAATAGCTTGGAAAACACACTATTGTTTCTTGGATGGATTTTCTAGATATTTTCAGGTTCCTATAGCTCTAGAGGATCAGGAGAACACAACATTCACCTGTCCCTTTGGCACATTTTCCTACTAGAGGATGCCATTTAGACTTTTCAATGCCCCAGGTACCTTCCAGAGATGTATGGTGAGTATTTTTTATGATTTTATTGAGACCTCCATGGAGGTATTTATGGATGATTTTACAGTGCATGGATCATCATTTGATGAATGTCTAAATAGTGTGGGGAAGGTACTGAATCGTTGTATTGAGAAGAATCCGGTCCGGAACTTTGAAAATTTTCATTTCATGGTAACGAATGGAATTGTCTTAGGGCATGTAGTGTCAAAACATGGGATATAGGTTGATAGATCTAAGATAGACATTATTTCATCCTTACCCTATCCCTCATGTGTGTGTGATGTTATATATTTCCTAGGGCATGTAGGATTTTATTTGCACTTCATCAAATATTTTAGTAAGATTGCTCTTCCTATGTCACGATTACTTCAAAAGGATTCTGATTTTGTGTTTGATGATTCTTGTAGGACTTCCTTTGATGAGCTAAAGAAGTGTCTGACCACTCCACCTATAATACAGCCCCCACGGTGGGAGACTACTTTTGAGCTTACATGTGACTCCTCCAACATCGCGGTTGGATATGTCTTATCTCAGTGGGTGGAGGGACGTTCACATTTGATCACCTATGCATAGAGGACACTAGATTCAGCCCAATAAAACTACACAACTACAGAAAAGGAGTTTCTTTCTTTAATATTTTCTTTAGATAAATTCCATTCACATTTAATGTGCTCCAAAGTAGAGGTTTTTTCTGACCATGCAGCTCTAAGGTACCTCTTGAAGAAGCCAGATGCAAAGCCTAGGCTGATCCGATGGACGCTCCTTCTTCATGAATTTGATATTGAGATAAAGGACAAAAAGGGTTCATAAAACATGGTGGCAGACCACATGAGTAGGCTTACTCACACACTAGAGGATGACACCTTTGACCAGGTACCACTTCAGGATACTTTTCCTGAAGAGAATCTTTTTTACATATCAGGTACACATCCTTGGTATGCTTATTTAGTGAACTACCTTGTTGCCTCTGAAATCCATGCAAATTTAAGGAAACATCAAGTCCAAAAATTAATGAGTGAGGCAATATTTTATGTTTGGGATGATCTATAACTATGGCGCATGTGTAGTGACCATGTTATTAGGAGGTGTGTTCCTGATCATGAGTTTGAGTCTGTTTTTTCAATTCTGTCATACACTTGCTTGTGGTGGACACTTTGGACCCCAAAGGACAGCTAGGAAAGTTTTGGACTCTGGATTATATTGGCCTAGCATATTCCATGATGCCCATGGGTTTTGTCAGTCATGCTCTAATTGCCAACACACTATGAACATTTCTAAGAGACATGAGATGCCCCAACAACCCATATTATTCTGTGAGATTTTTGATGTATGGGGCATTGATTTTATTTTTCATTTTCTTAGTTCATTTGGATTTTTTTATATTTTGGTTATTGTTGATTATGTGAGTAAATGGTTGGAGGCCAAGGCCACCAGGACTGATGATTCTCATTTTTTGTGGATTTTTTCAAGGATCAAATTTTCTATAGTATTGGAGTACCAAAGGAGATCATCAATGACCAAGGGACACACCTTTTAAATAGGAATTTTGATTGCTTCCTTTGAAAGTATGGGGTGAAACACAAAACATCAACACCATACCACCCCCAAACAAATGGACAGGCTGAGGTTTCAAATCATGGGTTGAAAAGAATATTGGGGAAAACCGTGCAGCCAAATAGGAAGGATTGGAGCAAGCTCTTGGATGATGCGTTGTGGGCTTATAGGACAACATACAAGACACCCATTGGTATGTCCCCATTTCAGATTGTTTTTGGAAAAGCATGTCATCTCCCCGTGGAAGTTGAGCATCGGGCTTATTAGGATATAAAGAAATGCAACATGGATTTGGACCAAGCTAGAATCCAAAGGAAGCTGAAAATTCAAGATCTTGAGGAGATTAGATTTTCTTCATTTGAGAACTCATGGATATATAAGGAAAAATAAAAATCAGCTCATGATAGAATGAACCAACAAAAGGAGTTTCATGTTGGAGATAAATTCCTTCTCTACAGTTCACGACTGAAGCTGATGTCTGGTATGTTGCGTTCCAGATGGTTAGGTCCTTATATTGTGTCTAATGTTTTTTTATGGTGCAGTGGAGATCACAGAAGAGGAAAATGGAAGGAGATTTACAGTCAATGGGTAACGTTTGAAGAGATACATCAAGGGACTTCCTACTGATGCAATGGATTTTATCACACTGCATGACCCCATCATCACTTGAGCACATCAGGCTGTTCCTAACCCTTTAACTTTTATATTATTGGTCCTATTTAAAAATTCTTCATTTCCTGTGCATTTATCATCTCACTAGTTCACATTGAGGACAATTCAATATTTTAAGTGTGGGGGAGGGAAACTTTTAGTTTAGTAATTTCAATTGTTTTCCTGTTTAAAAAAATTGTGTTTTTTTCAAATTTTGTGTGTTAATTTTTCAATTTTCTTTGTGTTTTTGAAATTTTTAAGGTGAAATGATTCTCATAAATTTTTTTAAATTCATATCAATGAGTGAAACAATTTATCCCATGAAACTGAGCTTAAATGAATGCTCAAATGGCTTTGTTTCAAGTTCAAATATTTAGTAATTTCATGAAAAGTACACTGAATTTTGAATCCCATGCCACATCTCACTGTATTTATATTTGAAATCACTTTCCTGTGAGGCTTCTGAACCATTATTTTCATATTCATTACATCCACCTCACTTCTTGAGAGAACCAAACCCTGCTTGATTTAACCAGAATTTGATTTATTTCTGTCAAAACTCGAGGGTTTGGGGTACTTATGTTTAAATTATTGAGGCATTTGTTTGGGATTAAAGCCCATACTTCAAATAATCCTTTTTTATAATGTAATAAATTGAAAATTTAAGCCTTTTAGCCCTTAGAATCCATGCATAGCCTGTTAGGTTAGCCACTTTACAAGCCAATTTTCCCTGTCTAACCAACTCTTGAAGTGAAATTGTATAATCTAGTTGAGCTTAAGTGTGGGGGAAGCTATCTTGTGTTGTGCTTCCACATTATGTGATAATTTGGGTGGAAAATTAAATTTTGAAAAGATGTGTTTGCTACTGAAGAAAATCATTATATTGAAAGTTGTGCCTTTTCTAGAGCGTTCATGACAAGTGAAGTTGTGCCTTTTCTAGAGATTCTAATTGAGGTAGAAAGCTGTGCCTATCTGGAGCTTTCAAGAAATTAATTTTTGAGAATATTGACATTTTTGTTGATGAATTGATGAATGGTGAAAACCTTCCATGATTTTTCATGATGATGGAGCTGAATTGATACTATGGGGATTAATGAGGAGACAATATTTAAGTGAAAATTATATTAATGCAATTTTGCTTCAAAAAGAGTCAAGCCCTCCTCCTTCAGCCTCAAAATTTTTCACACCTAAATCCTACCAACCGAAAGCCACAGAACAACCCTAAAAAGTCCTCATGATAAAAATTAATACTTGACTCACATCAGGTGGCGATGTAGAAATTTATCAAGCCTATGGCGACCCTTGTATGAGTCTGGATGAGAAAGAAATTGCAAAAAAAAATTGATATTTGTGTGATGAGAGAAAATTCAAGTGAGTTAAGTGTTTTGTGCATGGGAGGATAAATGAAGTGGAAATATATTGAATGATATAAATGGAGAATGTGAAATAATTTTTTTATGAGGCATTATATCTTTTGATTCTTGGTGTGAAATTGATTGATCTCAAGGATATGCGTTTTAAAATTGGTTTTGATTTGATATTGATGTTTACATGACTTGAGGTTTTGCCCAAGAGTGAAAAACGGTAAGTGTGGGGGAGTTGATAAAACACTATTTTGTTTAATATTTTATTGATAATAAATTATATAATTTCCTCACATTGTTTTAAATATGTTTATTTATAAAATATTTGGGATTTGATCATTCATTTGAAAATTTGGTGAAAATTCCAGTTTTACCCTTTATAGTGCACTATAGTATTTCGAAGATAAATTTTTTTATATTTATTATTTGAATTTTAAATTTTCTAACAGTGTTCAAAACGTAATTTTCTAAAACTTTTATTCAGGACACTAGAGCTAAATCGTATATTAGATTGTTGAAACTGGGCCATGAAGTCAAAGTTGGGCTGGACTCGCCAAAATGGAGAAGCTTTTGTATTTCAGCCATAACCCCTTTATATGGGATTTTATTGAGCCCAAAAATTTAGAGGAGATATAGGACCCATATACGCACATATTATCCTTCTGGAAGGCCAGACAAATTACGCGTTTCAGTGGTCAAATGGGCAGTTCATGTTGGCATAAAATATTTGACCGAGATTCCCCATTCACACATGAAACCACTTTGAACCTAGCCTCCTCACCACTCTATAAATTGGTTTTTTTATTTGGTGGGGTTGGGACGAGAATTAGGAAGTTTAGGGAAGAGTGTAAGAGGTTCCACTCCAATTATCCAAGCAATTCAATAAGGGTATCTCTTGAAGAAAGGATCCCTTCGTCGAAGCCCTATTCTTCTTCCTCATGTTGTAATGTTTGTGTTTTCTTAATAAACTTCTTTGTTCTTATTTTATTTTTTCTCTTTTCTTCGGTTTTGTTTAAATTTCTTATTCTCTTAATCTTCCTCTTTGGGATGTAATTCTTGAGTAGAAGCGTTATTGGGTTATACCAATTATAAACCTTTTCACATGCAAAGCGCTTCTACGATGATTATGCCACCCATGGAAGAGTAGTTATTTTTAGAAATAGATCAACCTCTCACCTTCTTAATTAATTTATTTTGAATCGTTGATCTACTATAATTCAATAAAAATGATCCATTAATTGAGTTTTTAAATTATAATAAACTAAGTAAGAAATTGAACAGTTAACACAAAGGCGCGAGGTCGGGATTTGTGTGAATTGTTAGAGCGCGATCTTAATCGGTAATAGAAGACCACACATGATCAATTTGTAGAGTTCAAATAAAATACCTAAACTCAATTAATCCTCATTTCCATAGTGTTCATGTGCTTTAATTTACCACTGAACATAAGCTAGACTTGGAACATTAATCAAATCAGGGTGCTACAATAGCATGTTCCGATGCTAGCCGAGGGTTTAATTCATTTCATCTTTTTGGTACTGTTAATTATCGTGGGGTTTGGGGTTTAACAAATTAAGGGATCATAATTAAGTGAATATTAATTTAAATGATAATGATTAATAAATTATTGAATAGGTATAGTTATATCGATTATGTCTTTTAAATATTTTCTAAAAAAAATCTTTTTGTTGTGTCATTTTAATCGAACATCATTTCAAAAGTAAAAAAATACCGTCTTCTTCCAGTTAAATTATTCTAGATTCATAAACTGTAGCCAAACCCCATCCTTTCAAGTAGTGTTTTTATTCTCTTTTATTTATTTTTAGAATACCTTTAAAAAGTTGTTTTAAATCTACTTCCTCCTTTGAGAGACAACCTTGGTCAGCCACTATGCTGCACCTAAGTACCCCAAAATCACATTAATCATTTGAGGGCGCCCACGATTGCACCTTTTCAACACCCCAACAAGAAAACTATAACTATCTTCCTAAAAGTGATTGCAATAAAAATGTTATCATTATAGATTGAACTTAATAAAATAAAGTAAACCAAACGTGCAACCACAATCAAACTCATGGTCTGTAATCCCTATCAACTGTGTAAGTTCCGCCATGGATGTCCATATCTATATACATATACATATATACTCTCATACTTATACACATATACATAAATATGAATATTCATGATTATGTGAATCCAAAAACAAGAAAATATGACAGCAATCGATTCATGGGTCTATAAGACTAATTTCCTAGGCATCCTGTAAAGGGGCATTGAGTTGGATGTCATGCCACTCAAGCCGTGTATCATTAATTCGATATCTGGGTCCATAATTCCATCGATATGTACCTTCTTTGGCCAATGAAAAAATTATATCTCTGAGCATGCTATGTCACCATAGGGTGATAAATTTCTTACACCTAGGATCATCCATACTCTCCTCCAATCACTAAATAGTATAATGTATACCGACAGTCAATCCTTTAAGGAAGGATACCGTATACTGATGGTAAATCCTATAAAAGGAAACTGGTTGAAAAACATGGATCATAATCCTATGAACCCAGCTGAGATTCAGAAAACCTTTCCCACAGGGATAGCAAAACCACTCCCCCAGACATATCACAACCTCAACCATATGAATATCAAAACCATGCTCTCAGGCATATCAGAACCTGCCCACAAGCATATCATAATCTCGCGCTCTGTAATATCACAACCTCTCATGCAGTCATATCATAACCTTTCCTACAGGAATATCATAACATAACCTGCAGGCATATCATAACCTCACCCTGATGCATATCATAACCTCTCCCGTAG
This sequence comes from Viscum album, assembly GCA_963277665.1. Classification (NCBI taxonomy): domain Eukaryota; kingdom Viridiplantae; phylum Streptophyta; class Magnoliopsida; order Santalales; family Viscaceae; genus Viscum; species Viscum album. The sequence continues at coordinate 807,348,792 of OY728122.1, read as the reverse complement.
GCATATCATAACCATGCTCGAAGAATATCATTCATCCCATGAGTCCGACCAAGGCATTCCTACTACGAGAATCCAAGTATCACTCATGGAATAAAAGTATACATTAAAGGCTCAATGACCAGGTACCAGGAAGCACCTCTAGATATCCCAACAATATATATATACACACACACACACATAAATTCAGGCTCAATATCCAAATCCCATGTAATACCTCTAGGTACTAGTAAAATAATATAAATAACATAGATCAAAAGCCAGATCCCCAGAGAGAATGTCCAGGCATCCCAACAAACAAGAAAGACTCCTTGCATTAGGCTCAATAGCCACCAACCAAGAAGAAACTCTGGTAACCACTGTTGCATTAGCAAAACCAAGTCAGATATAAACCAATGAGTAAGGGTAGCCAAAATGCCCTACCCAACACTACATCCATAGCATCATGGGATTACTTGTTTTGCACATGATCTAGGTGATAGCCAAACCCCATCTCTACCCAAACCGGACGTGACAACTCAGGGTTAGTCAAACAAAGGGCACCCACTGTGTCCCTCAAGTCAAACACTAAGGAGGCATCCTACTAGAGTTCCTCTAGGTAATCATGATTGAAGGCATCCAAAATGGGATCCTTAGCGAAGTGTAAGGAAGGAATCCTACATAGGATACTCATGCGAAGAACAACAGAGGAATCCTTCAATGTGGATCCTCTCTAAGAAAAATAGGGGAGAGATCCTACAAGGGACTCCTTAGGTCAACACATAAGTAAAGGAATCCCTCAGGGGATCCTTGGAAGCATCCAGCCTCAAAGCCTCATAGGCCATAAGGGAACATCTCACAAGGTAAATTTCCTTAAAATCATAGGTAATGGTAGATATCTCATATATCAACTCTTCTAAAAATTCTCAACTAGGTTGGTCAGATCACCCAACCTATCATCTATGCAAAGTCTCACTCTCAGGTCATAACTGAACTCTATAACTGGAGGAAGAACCTCACAATTTGGATATAAATCCCCCCAAATAGAATTTATATGACCTGTAAATGTAAAAAAGGATTACACCATTGCAATCTATGTGAAAAAACACTTATAATGGACTACCCACATGCCCAATTCTGACTTCCAGGGCACAAGATACCCCAAAACTACTAAGATGGAGAAGTACATGGTAAGAACACATGTCTAGACATATGAGGTCTACCTGTGTAACAGTACATGGTGTGTACTTGACAAAACATGGAATGTACTATTCAAAAAATGTCATTCTGTGTGCGTTTTAATCCGAACACATGCCCTTGTTCCACTACAGGGTGTATACTTATATTACACAACATGTACTCCTTAAAAACCACTATTACTGGTCCTTTTAGCACACGGTCTGACACACAACCACCACTACACAATGCGTACTCATAGTACATGGTGTGTACATTTTAAAATGTCATATTCCTTGAATGGGAAGAACACACGGTGGGTTCCCCTAGAACACATGCCATGTATTCTGGGTTTTCCAATGGGAAATCCTTCAAAATTCCCAAAACACCCTTTTTTACCCTTGAAACAATTGATCCTACCTTAAGAGACCAGAAGAAATAAATATAAGGCTTTAAAAATATAATAAAAAATGTTTTATGGGGATCTATGGAGAAAAAGTAATTGTCCCTACCTTCTAGCAGAAACTGTCAAAGATTTAGTTGATTTCATGGCTCACAGTTGCACTTCACTTAATCAGTGCATCGAGATCTTCGAATCGATACCCCTATTTCAACCAAACTCTCTCCCTTTCTCAATATCCAAATCCTCAAAAGATACACAGCCAAGGAGGAGCTCACATAAAGCATGTGCATGAATGAAAAGGAAGGAAGAGGAAATAATGAAAAGGAAAGAAGAAAAGAAAAGAAAGAAAAAGGGGCTCGGGCCAACCAGGACACCCGACATGAGTTTATTCCTTACCTAGGCTAAACTCCCCATTACAGACTCAACTATATAGAATGAATATCAATATGACACCCCGTTTAAATGTTATTTCAAAATGAAACTATGCAAATAATTTAATATTTTATTTAGTAACATTAGATTTTAAATACTTCGCTAAAATTCTAACAGCTCAGATTTCAAAAAAACTCGTATCCTAGGGTAAAAAACCTATTCTGGGACAAACAGAGGGGTCAAAAAAATTATCCGAGATCGAATATTACGGTAAAAAAACCATTTTACCCCTCACAAGCATCCAGAAGAAAAAATTCAAAATTCATCCCAAAACTGCAGTCCGAAAAAACACAGGTTCTTACAAACTCCCCACCATAAACCTTCTCATCCTCGAGAAGCTTAGTGAAAGGACCAGAAACCATGATAATAACCCAAGCATCTACACAGCAGAGATATATGGATTGTCCAACTATCTTTTTCATATCATTAACAACCACCTCTTCCATGGAAGAAATTTAACTACGACCGATCTGGTACTCCCCACCATAGGAATACCCCTATTGTCATCTAAAAAGAAAAAATTGCGATCAGAAGCTCATAGAAAACACCAATGTTTAACCAAAATGAGGAAAACATCCTTCAAATGAACTATGGTGAACTCCACACAATATGGATTTACATACACCACTCCAAGAGCACAACCATGATAGGTTGTATCCTCACAAGGAAGAACATCAAGAAAGAAAAAGGCACTCAGTGTAGGGTCGATGCTCTCTTAGCATACTAAATATGAATCAAAATAGCACATGATCATCTCTTATAAATGTACACAATGATTTAACTGAAGGGGTGTACAGATCTCTCTAAGACACACTCACATCTGGTCAAGTTGGCCAGGATCCAGTCTTGTGTTAACTATATCATGGTAACCGGAAATTACAAAAAGTCACCCCTACCACAGAGGGACATTTCATCACAACTTATGGGGTCCAAACCCATTAAAAGTCTTAAAAACATTGGTCCTTGTATTGTACCCAGCCACCTAACAATTTAGATTCAAACGATACCAAATACAACAGTAGAAACACTGGTCAACCAGGCTAGGCAACCGAACTGTCCTCCCCATCAAAGACTGTCCCGAAAAACAAACACCACCAAAAAGGAATTGGAAGACACAATCCAACCATTATCACACAGGTTTCCCTAGAACATAACTTACATCAACCTACAAGGGTTCGAGCCAAAACCAAGGGTCTCTAGGTCTCCCACCTAGACCAAAAGATAAAAAACCTCTCAGAGTATGGTAAAGATCACAACAACCAACAAAAGTCAAAACAAAACACAACCTACTAGGGCCCTGGTACTTTCTGAGAATCCTCAGAAGGGACTAATCCCTGGAGGTCACAACAAAAGTCGAAGAGAAACTAAACTGACACTCATCGGGTATCTGTATACAAAATACCCCAAGTAGGTCTAGTTAACAAGAAAATACTTGATATCTATCGGCATCATACTCATTTACTTGACTAGGAACCCATATAACTGAGAAAAAACACCCAAAAAGGGGTTTAACAGAAAGACATCAGATTCTATATTGACCTACTAGGGTCGTTGCACCACCTATGCCTGAAAAATTGAGTCATTATCCTCACAAAAAAATTCCTCAATGTAGATCCACATGACCTTCAATCTGAGTAAAAACTATATGTAAACAGACCAATGGTTTTAGTAATCAGTAAAAACACACAGTAGTAGGCCTATATGTTGTGAATCCTACATGCCTACTATGCAGCATTAGATGCCTCTTGCCTTTTCCAGCCATGAGTCTAAATACATCCTTGGACTCTTACCAATAGACAAGATCCAGAGATACATATTAAATCAAAATACCCACAAAAATGTGTGTATCTAAAAGAAAAAATCATTTACAACCGTAACATCACAAATCAGAACAACAATATCATACCCTGGAAAAATGACTTCCTACCAGAACAAGTGTTCTCAATGCATCAGTCTGATATCCATTACAGGCTCTGAAACATTTCTAACACATATTTCTACTATATCCCAAATGGAAAAGACCGGGAAAAGAAAAATCCCATGATAACACTTTGAAACATCCCAAACCAGAAACCACTAAACTGGTAATTTGAGCTGATTCACCACAGGGCTTCAAGCGACTCTCCCCATATTCTAGAGGCTGCTGACTAGCTGTGAGGGCTTGGGGTGTGATAGTGGGGAGATTATGACCTCATACTAGAGTAAGAAACAATAAAAATAACTAAGTATCAAACACAGTGGAAAGTAAATAGTGTGCTGAAGAAGTAAACAACTGAAATAGAACAAGATGAAATAGTAAAATATGGTAAAAACCCTAACAAATTTTAAATACTATAAAACAATGGTCACCCACTGTGCTGACCATATAGATATAAGTAAAATATAAACTGAAATTAAAAGTACATGGCTCAAATACAAACTCTAAGACAACCCACATACATGATCTCCAGACACTACTGAATTCCACCAGTCCGATCAGTTGAACCACACGAGCAGCTCTTCCCGATCATGCTACACTGGGTGTCATCCCGATCTACCATGATACTCATGCTCAACCTGAAAAGAAAACATAAGGTATACACATCCCCCAAGGTGCACATGTAGGGGTGGGAAATAATCTCAGTAGGGCACCACGACAAGCAACCTTTAACTATCATGATAAATGTGTATGTAATAGAAACATGCTCAGCCTAGCTAGAACACAATAAAAGGAAGTAAACTAAATGTTCAACCACAGTCAAACTCATGTTATCTAATCCCTATCAACTGGGTAAGTTCCATCATGGATGTCTATATCTATGTACGTATACATGTATAGTCCCATACCTATACACATATACATAAATATGAATATTCCCGAGTATGTGAATCAAACAACAAGAAATCACAACAACAGTTAATCCTTGGGTCCATAATCCCGTTATCCTAGACATCATGTGGAAGGTAATTGAGCTGGGTGTCATGCCACTCAAGCTGTGTATCATTAAGTCAATCTCTGGGTCCATAATCACATCGACATGTACCTACTTCAGCCAGCGCCGAAATTATATCTCTAAGAAAGATAAGTCACTACAGGGGGATACATGTCCTACACCTGAGATCACCCATAATATCCTCCAATTACTAAAAAGAATAATATATACTGATAGTCAATCCTGTAAGGATGTATACTATATACCGATAGTCAATATTGTAAAAGGTCATTGGTTAGAAAACACAGAGAATTAGCCCATGTATCCAACCAAGACTCCAAAAACCTTGCCCACAGGCAGAGAAAAACCACGCCCTTAAGAATATCTTAACCTTGCCTGTAGGAATATAAAAACCACACCCTTAAGCATATCATAACTCACCCACAAGAATAATAGAACCTTCCTGCATGCATATCACAATCTCTCCCACATGCATATCACAACCTTTCCCGCATGCATATCATAACTTCGCCCGCGGGTATATCATAACCTCTCCTCTAGGCATATCATAACCTCACCCACATGCATATCATAACCTCACCCATAGGAATATCGTAACCTCTATTGCATGCATATCATAACCTCACATACATGCATTTCATCACCTCAACCACATGCATATCATTCAGCCCATGAGTCTTCCCAAGGAATTTCTACTACAAGAATCCATGTATCACTCAAGGCATAAAATTCAACATGTAAGGATCAACAGCCAGATACTAAGAAGCACCTCTGGACATCCCAAAAAAAAAACACACACACACAGATATATATATATATATATATATATATATATATTAAGGCTTAATTTCCAAATCCCAAGTAATACCTCTAGGTACTAGTAAAATATTAGAAATAACATGGATCAGAAGCTGGATCCTAGGAGAGCACATCCCATCCTCCAAAAAAAACAAGAAAGACCCCTCATGTTAGGATCAATAGCCACCAACTAGGAAGAACCTCTGGTAACCACTGTAGCATTAGAAAAACTGAGTTAGATATAAACAAACGAGTGAGGGTGGCCCGAACGCCCAACCCAATACTACATCCACAGCCCCATGGGATTACATGTTTGAAATGAGTTCTAGGTGACACCCGAACACCATCTCTACCCAAACCTGATGTAACAAATTAGGTCTAATCAAACAATGAGAACCTGCTGGTCCCTCAAGTCAAACACTGAGGAGGAATCCTACTAGGGATCCTCTTGGTAAACACGATCGAAGGAATCCAATATTGTATCCTTGGTGATGATAAAGGGAGGAATCTTACAAAGGATCTTAGATAAAAGAATAACAGAGGAATACTACAACATGGATCCACTCAAAGAAAAATAGGGGAGAGATCCTACAAGGTACTCCCTAGGTAAGTACATAAGTAAAGGCATCCCTGAGGGGATCCTTAGAAGCATTCGGTCTCACATCATCTTCGGCTAGAAGGGAACATCTCACAAGGGAACGGTCCTAAAAATCATAGGTAATGATAAATATATCATATCTCATCCCAGTTTAAAAGTCTCAACATGGTTGGACTAAACACCCAACCTTTCATCTGTGCCAAGTCTCACTCTAAGGTGACAGTTGAACTCGATAACTGGAGGATGAACCTCCACATTTATATAAAAACCCCCAAAACACCATTTAGATGACCTATAATTGTAAAAATGATTATACCATTGTGGTATCCATAGAAAAATGCTCAGAATGGTCTACCAGACTTTAAATTCTGACAGCTAGGGAACAAGATACCCTAAAACTACTAAGCTGGAGAAGTACATGGCCAGAACACATGGCCAGACACATGGGGTATTCCTGTTTAATAGTTCACAACATGTAATTTACTGCACATGGTGTGTACTATTCACAAAATGTAATCTCATGAGCATTTTCACCCGAAGACATTCCCATGTGCCACGACACGGTTTGTACTTATTGTACACGCTGTGTACTCCTTAAAAACCACTATTCCATGTCATTTTTTCACATGAACGGACACACGAACACCAATACACATCTTTTAATCAAAGTACATGTCATGTACATTGGAAAAATTCATCTTCTCCAAAGGGGAAGACCACACATCATGTTTTGTTCTTGAAAAAAACACTGTGTATTCTAGGTTTTCCAATGGGAAATCCCTCAAAACCCCCGAAACGCCCGTTTTCACCCCAAAACAATAAATCATGTATTAAGAGGCCATATGAAATAAATATAAAGCATTAAAAAATAGAAAAACATTCTTAAAGGGGATATAAGGAGAATACATAACATCCCTACATTCGGGCATAAATCGCCAAAGCTTCGATTGATTTCACGGCTCATAGTTGCCCTTTACTGAATCAGCGTGTCAGGAGCTTCAAATCGGTACCCATCTTGCATCCTAACTCTCTCTATCTTTATCAATCTATAAATCCTCCCAAAATATAGGGAAAAGTAGGAGCTCACATGGATCATGCGCAAGAAGGATGAGGAAGTAATAGAAAATAAATAAAAGGAAAGAATAAAAGAAAAGAAAGAAAAAGGGGCCTAGGCCAGCCCCGACACCCGACATGAGTTTATGCCTTCCCTAGGATAAAATCCCCATTCCAGAGACAATGATGTAGAAGGAATATCAATATGAAACTCTATTTAAAAGTTATTTCCAAATGAACCTACACAAATAATATAATATTTAATTTAATAATATTAAATATTAAATATTCTTCTAAAATTCGAACAGCTCAGATTTTCACCAAACTCTTATCCTATGTTAAAAACCCTATTTCGGGACTAAAAGAGTGGTTAGAAAAATTATATGAGATAAAATATTAGGGTAAAATGACTATTTTAACTCTCATAAGAACCAAATAGCAAGATATCAAATTTTTCCTCAAAACTGCAGTCCGAAAAAACAAGGATTCTTACACAAGGTGAAACCAATCCAAGGAGATACAGAGGTCGATAGGTGGAAAGTTGTAAACACGAACCAAAAATGTTCAAGGGGATTTATCTCCTAGGTCTTGGGATAGTTTATCAACTGATAGATAATCTAACCAATAGATAAAGATCATGATCATGCAATTTATTTTATTTTTTCAGATGCATGGTTTATTTATTGTTGGTATGTTATCATGATCTAGAAATTAATTAATTAAACCAACATGCAATATGGAACTAAAATAATACTATGGTTATTAACTTATTTATATCCCACTTAATAATAACAATCATGTAAGAAAGATAATAACATGGAAATTTACATATAAGGATATAATCCCTCAAGGAAATATTAATTCGGTATAGCCTTCCATAATCATGGTTAGAATCGAACCATATTTCAAAGTGATTGACCAATCCTAGTTGGGTTGCTTTCAATTATTAGGGAATTATAGTTTGAGGTTTTTGTTTGAATTGACATGGTTCTCATCAAGGGTTGACTTCCATAGTAGTACGTGGTGTGACCAAGATGTAAAGGTTTAGGAAATCCAAAATAAAATGATTTCAAGATTGGGGAGTCCACTCAGTGGATCAAGGAGATGAGAGTTAATACAGTTGGGATTTAGAATGACTTCCTAAAACCATTCATGTTTTTTGAGAAACCCTATTAGGGGTAATGTGAAGGGAAATATGTATCCTTTCCACTAGAATATTTAGGAATCAAAATATTCCGAAGTTAATAGTATTGGATATTGATGTTTGATAAAATATTAGGAGACTAATGAGTATTAAATTATTTATTTGTCTTAGTTTTATCATGATAAAGTGTTAAATCTTTTCTCATCGTAATTTTTAGAAATTTCAAGAAAAATTCCATCAAACATATCATTGCGAACCATACTCGAGAAGTAAAACCTTCTCACTGGAACTAATTCCTAGGAGTGCAAGAGGCATTTACGTGTTATCCTTCACCATGAGAGGAAATTGTAGTTGTTGGAGGAGACTGTTCCAATTGAACCTTAAAGAAGGCTAGGGATGAAGAAATATCTCTCTATATGAATCATTTGGATGATTCCATATATGTCTAATGTTTCATACTATTGTGCATATCTAATGAGATCTTGAAGAAACATGAAAAAAGTACGTGTATGGTATGATGTCTCAGTATAAGGATTTCTATAAAGAGAAGGAAAGATAGGAGAGATATGAGATCTCCAATGCTATGTTCACAACTATGTTTGTGGATTCTATGCCAGATGGGCCTCATGTATTCAATCTTGTTGGATACATTAAATTCCTGGATATCATAAGGATTAAGTTTCCAGATGAGTTGCATACAGATCTCACCCTTTCATTACTACACAAGACCTTTTATAGCTTTATTGTCAACTAAAACATGATAAATAATGAGATGATTCTATCGGAACTCTTGAGCTTTATTCTCTATTTAGATAAGGACATGGTGCATGACAAACTTGTATCCCTTATGGTGAATAAGAATAAAAAGGACATGGAAAAGGGGACAAGGATTTATAAATTGTATGAATCCCCCAAGCACTTCCCCTCTGTGAGGGGAAGATCAAGAGTTGGGGCATGGAATGGGAGGAAATATGTTTTTCATGTGGCAAGCCAGTCCACTAGAAGAGGAACTGTACCCAGAAGTGTGGGGATACTAAAGATGTGTTTGTTATCAAGTGTAAAGTTTCCACTTATACACATTTGGTGTTTGATACAACATTTGGGGATCACATTTGTATGAAAATTTAGGATCCAAGTAAATTTTGAAAGATTTTTAGAAGAGTGATGGATCTTAGAGCTGCCAATGGTTCGAGGATGGCTGCATTGGACATTGGCAATTACCATCTATCATTTCCAACTGGGATTCTTTTGGTTTTACATAACTATTATTATGTACCTAGTGTTACCAAGAACATAATTTAGGTATCATGTTTGGATATGGGTGGATTTATTTTGATGTATGGAAATAAGGGTTGTTTCTTTTATAAGAAAAATGTATGTTATGGAATGAATATTTAAATAATGGTCTGTTTGTATTAAATTATGAAAACCAAGTGTTGGAAATCTATAATAAAACAAACTCATATGAATCATATAACACCCATTTATGGCATCATCATCTCAGTCACGTAAACTAGAAGTGTTTTTCAAATATCTACCAAGATGGTTATATAGAATCCACTGAGATAAAACCACTTGATAGTTGTTAGACTTGTTTATAAGGGAAAATTACCTAGAAACCTTTTGGTAGACAGGGTTAAAGGGCCACACAGCTTCTACGATTAGTACACACGGATGTTTGTGAACCATTTCTAGTAGAATGTAGAGGTGAAAATTATTATATCACTACCTTTACTAATGATTTAAGTAGATATGGCTATATCTACTTAATGATGTATAAGTCAAAGTCCTTAGAGAAATTTAAGGAATTCATGACTGAAGTAGAGAATCATCCTAGTAAGAAGATAAAGAATCTTCTATAGGATTGAGGTGAAGAATATCTGAACCAAGAGTTTATCAACATTTTAGGGGAGTCTAGGATTCTATCTCAAATCACTCTTCCTTATACACCACAGAGGAATGGAGTTAGTGATAGAAAGAAATCCACCTTTTTGGACATGGTGATGTTGATTATGAGTCATGCAATCTTCCATTATCCTTTTTGGATACTCATTACAAACTACATCATATAAATTAAACCGAGTACCATCTATAGAAAAAAATGGAATTCCCTTCGATTTATGGAATGGAAAGAAACCCATGTTATCTCACACACATGTATGGGGATGCGAGGAATTTATTAAGGCCTTCTCAGGAGATAATCTATCACCCCATGGAATTAGTATTATCTTTATAGGATATCCCATGAAATGAAAGGGTATTACCTATATAACCACTTAGATAATAAAGTGATTATTTCTAGAAAATACAAATTTCTTAAGATGGAGCACGTCCTCAAAAAGTACAATTGGAGAAAGATTGACTTCAATGATGTTGATTCACATGATACATAAGAGTTGATACAAGAAAAAGTTCCCTAGGTCCCCGTAGAAGAGGTTATAGAAATACAAGTACTGCGTAGGAGCTCAAGAGAGGTAAGGGAACCAAAGAGATTTAATTTCCTAGTCACTGAGGATGGTGAATCATTATTCCTGGAAAATAATGAACCTCTCTCCTATAAGGAAGTAGTAGAGAGATCAGAATCTAGAAGATGGCTTGAAGCTATGAATTCTGAGATGGATTCCATGTATTAGAACCAAGTCTGGATTTTAGTCGATGTGCTAGTTGATGTAAAGCCTATTGGATGAAAATGAGAGTTAAAGAGAAAGCTATACATGGAAGGTCATGTTAGGACCTATAAATCAAGACTAGTGCCTAAAGTATTCAGACAACTTCAATGAATTGACCATGATGAATCCTTCTCAGCAGTTTTCATTTTTAAATCTATAAAAATCATACTTTTTATAGCATTTTACCATGGCTACGAGATTAGTAAGATGGATGTAAAAATAGTATTACATAATGGGAACCTTCATGAATATGTTTTAATGACACAACCACAAGTTTTTGTGAGACCATGTGAAGCCAAATGGGTTTTCAAGTTGCATAAATCCATTTATGGAATCAAGAATGAATACATGTCATGGAACATTTTATTTGATAAAACAATAAAGAAATTTGGTTTCATTAATAATGGATGTGATCCATGTGATTATAATCATTTTAATGGTAATTAATTCATTATCATAGTAATATATACTGATGAAATATTGCATATTGGAAATGATTTACCGGTCTTACAGTCAGTTAAGTACGGGTTGAACAAGTGTTTCACTATGAAGGACATAGGTAAATCAGCCTACATTCTAGGGATCAAGATCATTTGTGATAGATCCAAGACTCTGCTTGGACTATGTCAGGGTACATACATTGACCAGATACTAAAGAGATTTATTATGGAAAAATCCAAGAGTGGATTTGTTCCACTGTCACATGGCCTACGTCTTTATAAGTGAATATATCCTCATACACAACAGGAGAAAGATAGGTTGAGTAAGATCCCATACTCTTTGGATATAGGATCCATTAGGTTTTCAATGTTATGTACCAGGATTGATGTTGTCAATAGAATAAGAGAAGTAGGTAGATATTGAGAATATCCTAGAGAAACACAATGGACTACTGTTATAACAATCCTTAAGTATCTAAGAAGAACTAAGGATATGTTCTTGGTGTTTGGAGGAGAAGAGGATTTTGTCATCAGAGGGTATGCTGATGCTTGTTTTCAGACAAATCAGAATTATTTGAATTCATAATCAGGAAATGATTTTTGTATCAATGGAGGACATGTGAGTTGGAGGAGTTCAAATTAGCCAGTTACTGCCGATTCTACAGTGGAGTCCGAATATATAGAAGATTATGATGTATCCATGGAAGGTATAAATATTTGTTACATTTTCCAAGATCGTGATGTGGTTCCTAGTAGTAGAGACCTTGTCACATTGTGTTATGATAATACTGTAGTACTGGATATTCAAAAAAGAACCAACGTCACATCAGTGGACAAAGAACATTCTCTAGAAGTATCAGCTCCTGAGGGATTTCTATCAAAGGGGTGAAGTTTCAGTGAGCAAAGGTTCCATGGAAGAGAATGTGAAATACCCCATGAATAAAGACCTATCTCAGTATAACCATGAAGATAATGTGAGAGCTACTATGTTAAAGGTTGTTAGTAGTTCTCTCTAGTCTAAACGAGAGTCTTTTGGAGTTGGTTCCCTAAAACCAACAACTTTTTACTTTATGATAAAATCATATACATGGATTTAAAAATTAATAAACACATTATATGATCATGATTGTTCTTCTACATAAATATTCATGTGATAATGTCCTAAATATAGCTATTTCACTAAAGGGTCATAGCGGATCCCTACTATGATGAGAACCTAGAAGGGCCATAACATTATTCGTGAATATATGTTTTACAACAAGATGATGTTATTTTAGTGACAAAAATAATACAGTCCATTAGGGGTGAGGACTAATAAAACTTTGAGGCACCTTTTCATGGTGTGCACCCTTGGTGATATCCAGAATGATATTATGGGAACAAGACCCTTCATTAGGAAATCCACATTTCATAGTGTCATTGGATGTTCTTATCTGAAGACGTGTGTATTGGTCCTAATAATTTAAGATTATTATTAGTGGGTATTACAAATTTCACACTTAGATATATTGATGAAAATTGTAACGACATGATGTCCCCAGAATGGTAAGATATGTTGGGTGAGTCACGATTAATACTGCATTGATAGATAAAGGGAGTTGGGATTTTCCCCTTTTGATTACATAACAGAAGTTAATATATTAATCCATTTTATGGAATTGATATAGATTATATAATCAATTTCCATGGTGAGGAATAGGAATTTTCAATTTCATGAAGTCTAAGAAAGAGTAATCAAGTTAATAGTTTGGTGAAAATATCTTGTAACTTGCATGATTCAAGATATTGAGACCAAGGGATTACATTACATAGTAATCATTTTTATGAGGTGACACATCATTGTGGCATTAAATTCTTTCTCTATGGGTGAATTGGTGTGTTTCAAGATTCTTACCTAGGAATTTGTCTAGGGTCTTCCTAATTCCATTAAGAATGAGGCCTAGTGGGTCACACTCTAAGTGTATCTAAGTATCTCAGTTATATTTTCCTTTGAAAAGATGAAGAAAGATTATTCCAAATTTTTGTTTAATAATTATTCATAGAAGTCTAATCAAATTTATTTCAACACTAGTTATTTGAGAGAATATATTATGGTTGAAATAATATATTTATTTGCGAATAAGGCATTTATATTTGTTTAATAAATATATAGTCATTATTAATGGTCTAATAAATGTGGTGGAGGAAATAATAAAATGTACAAAAGAAAGTACAAACCATGTATATTAAGATACACGACATGTATTTTTATAGGGACTTTTGAGAAATAATATTATTCATTAAATAAATAATATTAGATTTAGTTTGATGGGGACATTTCAAGTGATAATAATAGTCAAATGTTATTATTAGACATGAGGTTTTTTCTATGAATTAAATTAAATTAATAAATTCCTTTGGGTAATCAATTCATTTTATTATTCTTAGTAATATAAAAACCAATTAAATAATTCTTATGAGATATTTCCCTTTATTTTGGTTGTGCCCAACGGATCTGGAGAAATCTCTGAAGCTATGATATAATTCCACTCCTCCAAAAATTCTGTTAAGTTACGAGAGAGATCCTACTCCATCAGATCAAAGAGTGCGCTTTGGAAGCGGTTCTCAAAGAAATTGAAGGCCGAAATCACAAGGGAAGGGTGTTCTGTGCTAGCAACCATAGATCCCTTCAGTGATGTCGATAGATACGTAGAGAACGTATAGATCACTGCTAGAGAAATCCAACAATTGGCTTCTGTGACACAATGAAGGTTCATATTGGATAAGGAACAAAATCATCAACTAAGATAGAATCACATCAATGTAATTATTTTCTTTTAATTAAATTAATTAAAAACAACATATGATGGTCCTCTCTATGGTTTTGAGACTTCCCACATTCTTTTTCCTACCCCGTTTTATTCCAAAGATATGGCGTTTTATCATCGTGATGGATCTATGATTGATCATTGTTAATGGTAAAATTAATATTGGGTACACCCATCCACACGCTTCTGCTACACCCAGAACCTACAATAACATAATTTTATACTTCATGGAATAAGGTCTTCATTTCATAACTTAAAACTCCAGGGCACTATGCCCATACCAAATGAACTTAAATTGAATGATACAAGATATTTCCAAAATGAACATTAAACTATAAAGTATTTGGTTTCTATATAATGAACTCTAAATGTATAAAATATCATCTTTCATATATTAATTTAATCTATAAGGTGTAGTACTTATTATAAGTTCCTTAAACTATATAAAATCACACACTAACATCATGATGTGAAATTGTTGAGAATGAAACTTTAATTGTGAAATATCTAAATCTGTATAGTTTTCCTTCACAACAATTCACACAAAGTTTTCAACTTTCTTCAAATAAGATGATATATGGATTTACCAACAATATACATTGAGTATTCTCAATGGTCCCAACATATATCTAGAGTCTATAACTTTATGTAGCTTGATTACTATTACCATAGGATATTTCATTGATCTAAAGACTTTATTATGTACCAACATCTAGGATCTCACCAATTCACATAGAGTTTACTCAAATGTCCTTGCACTTGAATAAAAATTCCCTTATTTAATATCATTATTTTAATAATTTCTATTATACTTGATATATAGTGATGCAAGGAGATCCTATATTAGGTATAATTTAAAATTCAATTATATTCCCACTCTTCATGTATCCATTGTTTCTATGATTTTATCTCTTAAAGTATGGTGTTATGTAGTTTACCTCTCACATGGTAGCCCCATAATTTTACCAAATTTGTCATTTATTTGATCCATATCTATAAGGATATTTTAGGGAAAACAATTATCACATATGTGTTAAAAATTTACATATGATATCTTCTATTAGATTAAAATCAAAACATTGTTTCTATTTTATATAACTATATGAGAATTGAACATAGTTACCATTTGATATATAGTGATAGATGGATCTAGTTTCCTAGGGACAACTATAATATGTGACTAAATTTCACCCATTTATGGAAAACTCATGTAAATACTCTTTTATTATACTAGATCTGGAGCATTCAAAACATATTTGAACATATTTCTTCTATATACTATACTTTATGTAAAAAAATTAAAATACAATAAACATCACTGACTATTGGTAATGATAATATCTAATATATGTTACCAAATTTGGAGTGGTGATGACACTTGTAATACATATATGACCTTCTTATACACATAAAAGGGAATATATATATATATATATATATCTTCCTTAAATAAAATATTATATAATCCTACATTCCATTTAAAATATTTATTTGGAAGTTGTTATTAAATCATTCTCAAAAACCATATTTTGTATATTTATCAACTGGTATAGTAATGGGTCCATAATTCAGGCATGTGTAGTGGTTTACTTATCATAATTGATATCACCTTTCAATACCCAATTAAAATATTGGTAACTATGACTTACTTCATCCAACATTCAAATGTTCAAGGAAATATAACAATCATAGTTCACTTTCTTTAATTCTGTGATCATGTTACTAAAATTAAATACAATTTAAATTAAATAACAATTATTGGAGACACAATACGTTCCATTTCAATGTAGAAGAAGTAATATTTACTAAATGAAAATTACCTTTTCCAAGGAAACTCTCACTATAATTTGACTCCTCATTCATATTTTTTTAGTTCTCAATATGATTGGGGATAAATGTTTTTACTATATTGGTCTAAAATCAACGACCTTAAACAAAGATATATCATATAGTTTGAGTGGAATAACACTAAACTGAATACCTATTAATACCATTCATGGTTAATCACATAGATATTTTAGTATTTAATCATGTTATGTTATTACCTATGATTCTAGGTGGGTTGAAATTATATCATTTTTTTCAAATATTAATGGCCTTAAAATTCATGAAACTTTTTGGTTTATGATCTAAAATCTCACACTAATATTTATAAATTCATCAATGCTTTATTACCTTAAACATCAAGAACTACAAAGATATGAACTAAATAGCCTTAGACTAAGAGATATGATATGGGCCAAGCATCATGAACAAAAACTGAATGAACATTCGCACCCTCAAAAGTCACTTTCACTGGAATTTGAAACTTCATTTACATTGAGATAGTGGTCATCACACCATCTAATTAGACCTTTTAAAATTTCAATAAAATATCTATGAATTTAAATTATGAGTGATACAATTTTAAAAGTTATGTGAACTCAAATTTTGGACATCTGATCTTAGTCCAAAATATAAGGACCTAAAATATAAAAGAAATTAACATTATACTTGTTATATTAAAAATGAATAAAGGGTGGACTGAGAAAAATTTAAATATTCTCTGACCAATCTTTACTATTTCATATCTTATAAAAAAGACAGAGTATAACTCCTAGTTTATTATTTGTAAGCTAAACTCTTGTTATATTCTTTCTTTAAGAAACAAGTTACCAACTTACCCTTTTTTATTGCTATAATACACACTAGAAATAATATATGTATGTTCTACTCCTGTTACTTGGGTTTTATATACTAAAACCTCTTTATAGAACATAAAACATAACTACTACGATATATAAATGGTTTCCAATTCGATGTAAGACCATATTTTCTCCCACTAGTTCCAACCTCCTATAGGACTAGTTATCCTTCAAATTATTGATTTATTGATTGAAATAATTTGATTAAAAATGGGATAATTTCTATGTATTCCTTTCCTAACATCACAAAGTTAATTTAATGACTCAAATATTAAGATATTACTACCTAGTATAAGACACATTTGTTTGATTTATTCATCTGTTAGGGTGAACCATATAGGGTCATTCATGCATATGTCCCACCCAAAACCCTTTTATAATCATTTATTACCTAATGTAATTTTCCATTTAACCTTAAACTAAAAGAAACAATGGTCCTGTATGAATCAATTGAAAATGATTACCATTGTTCCTTATCATATAAACCTAAAAGGTATGATGTGTTCCATCAAACTGAAATGAAATTGTAACATAAACTACATGGTGATTGATTCACTTAATAAGGTTATATAAGAAGGGCCTTTCATAATCCCAATATAAAAAATACCACATATCCTATTTGTGATAATATAATAAATCTTTCTTTAAACAGCTAATCCTTATATGATATCATGAAACTAAAATGTACCAATATTATTTAATATCCTTCATAATGGATACCATACAATAATGTGGCATCACTCAATATATTCTATTTTATCCTTGAACTTGATGAAAATAATTAATTGAATCCTCTTATTAATATTTAAAACCTATTTGATGACACAAATTTATATTCCTAAAATTAAATCCTAATAGGAGAGCCTAAAATCCAGTATAAACTTTAGGCCATACCAGACAAAATGATACATAAACATAATCTTCACCACCAAGAATACTCATGGATAGATTACTTTTTTAATTCACTTCCCATATTGGTTATGAGTCAATAGATTAATCTGTTGATGATGATACAATAAATAGTAAACCTACAAGTGATGGGATAATATGTGCTGAATTTTTTAGTGACGATCCAATAAAATTACAAATTTCTTTGATCATATAGTGAATCCTTAAATCTAATATTGATGATCTAGTGAATCTAAATATTTTTTGGTGATGAGTTTATAACCCATAATCTATTGGTGATGAGTTAGTAAACCATACATCTAATGGAGCAGATTTAGTAATCCAAAACCTACTTATGATAGTCTAGTAAATCCAATAATTTACTAGTGATAATTTATTAAATCAACTTTTTATTTACAAGATATTAGATTCAATGCTAAATAGTAAAAATATAGAACACAACTTTCTATTTGAGGGTGATGAGTGTGGACTAAAACCTCTAAACACCCACTTATATGGTTTAAAATTATAGAGAACCATTGAATATGCATATAAATTATAGTGAATTCACATACACAGTCACATTCTAAAAAAATTAAACAGATAATTTAATCCATGCCCACAATATTATTTTCCTTATTTTTTGTATCCATTAAATGTTTTGATGGATCAATAAATTTTATAATTGGTGTCCACCCACCAAGGTTGAAATTAGTAAAAATTTATCTAGTATTCTTATAAGAAAAAATATCAAAAATATATTCCTAAATCTAAAAGAGATTACTAAATTAGATAATAAGCCCATATATGGGATGAGTCAACCTCTCACCCACTTGGTTTTAGATCTCATTCCTTATGGAAATAAACAAATATTAATGAGAAAAGAAAATCCTTAGAAATAATCATTTTATGGGATAAAATTGCTATATGCCTCTTTTCTATTGGTTTTAGGTATATCTGATGTATAGATAGGTCATGCTAAATTTTTTTAAGATAAAATCATTACACTATAATGGGTTATCATGGTGGAATAGTTTCTCCATAAAAATTTTAATCCCACGCTACTAGTATGAAGCTTATGGAATATGTTGTAGTAATCTTTGGGTTATGAAATTATCTATCTTAGGCACCATTTACGTAGTCCAACCAAAAGATATTGAAAAAAGTATTAGATCCTATGTTTTATAAACTAGTAGATGATAGAAATAGACAGTTATATGAAGGTTATATAGATTGTATAAACTTATCTAGTTTATTAATGTTTTACTATAACACTATGAAAATTTTAAGAAATATTAATCATGAAATAATTTTATTTCTTTGATATCTTATATATATGAAAAATGAGTTTCAATGAGCTGTTTAACATTTTTAAAATATCATGTGTTAATTATCCTTTATCCATTACATTGGAGGGTTTTAATATTAGTAAATAAATTATGAAAAATATATCACATAATAAATTTATAAAATGAATTAATTTGTTATCAAATGATTAGAAATCAATAGAATAATTATTTGAAACTAAAAGTGAGATTTTTTCCTAATTTTTTATGCGTGCAATGCATTTTATATAATTAAATTGAATTAGTCTATATTGGTGAATGATTTTAATAAAAAGAAATTATATATTATTAAATTTATTAAATTTTTTATAAATAATTTTTTTTTCTATACATAGGATAAGAATAAATCCAGTTTTATTCACAAAATTTTATTTTTTCTAAAAATTATTTTTCACATCATTTTTCACACATACATTAAAATTATTTTCTAGAACTTATATTTATAAAAAGTATATAAAATTAATTATATATTTAGAATTATATGGATAAAATTTAGTAAATATTTCCCCTTTAATTTTAATCAACATGAATAGAAACTGCTGTAAAATTTATCATATTTGTAAAGGGTAAATTGAGTTAATCTAGATTAAAAATATGCGATAAGTCCATATATTTTCATCCTAATTATTATTGGATGAATCTAATTCAACAAATATCCCAATATTTTATAATTTTATTAGTTTAATGGAAACTTTTCTATGATAATTATTTATATAATATTTAAATTAAAGAATCTTAAAAAATTTCACTCTCTATGTTTTAAAATTTTTATGTGTTCATATAGGGGAAACATGGTTATGAATGAATCATTATACCGATATTATGAATAATTAAATTATAATGACGATGGTAATATATTTATATTTTTAGGTATTAAATAATTACCTTAAATACTTACACTATACCGAAACATTATTTATTCAACTGATATAAAAAATGAAATAAATGATTTTGAAAAAATTAAAAGTGATATAATTTTATAAATTTATAGTGTTACACAAATTTTTTAGTTGAAAATGAAATATGTTTTCCATGGTAAAAGTTTATATTTAAATAAAAACTTTTTTATTTATTTTCGTTAATTCAAATTAAATAAATAGAGTCAAAATTAAAAATAATTATATTTTATCAAAATAATATTTTATCTAATTATTAAAAAATCATAAAAATATTAAAATAAGACAATATTAATATTATATGGTAGATAAGGTTATAAATTTTCTTCTTATGGTCTAATTTTCACTTATAATTAATCATTACAACCCTTTAAAATTGAAAAAGTTTTTTTTTCTGGAGTTATAATTATAATTGGGTAACTAAGTGTTAATCGAAATTAAAATTTTTTAAATGACATGAAAACATGTAAAAATTATATTGTTTAATTGGATAAAAAACCTATAATAAATTTTCTTTGAATACCTATCCATTTCAAGCATTTTTTTGAGAATTAATTTATTATAGTTTAGTCTTTTGGGAAATTCCAAAATAGACCACCACCTCAATTATAAAGGGGAACCTCTTCCTCCCCTTAATTACACTAATCTGATCCATATAACCCAATAAAACACAAAAAAAATTATCTTATAAAATTATTTTGAAACATTCTAGCAATATTGGTCTTCCCAAAAGACCAACCCCAGTTCCCTTTAGATGATATCTAAAAGTGTCTTTTCAAAGAAGAGGTAATTGCCTTAAATGATGAGAATTTTTTATACTCTAATTTAAATCCTCTAAATATATGGCTTTTATAATAAAATAACTAATTATATAAATAATCTAGTAGTTTATTATGATTATTAAAACACCATTATTCATCCTATTGAGAAGTGAATGTATCCCCCATGCGTACATAAGGCTTGTCGTCTCCACATTGTGATACAAATCATTTTTGATAACCATATTTTATGGATGGATATTGTGATGAGTTTATTATTTATATATGTTATTTATGATATAATTATACTTCTTAAATTATCATATCTTATATACCGACTTACTATAAAATTCTTTAGGAAACGATAAAGCAATTCCTGCATACGTGTGAACTACCAAATCCCCGAAGTGATGCGATTCATTTTTAAATTATATAACAATTGGATGGTAATAAGAAAGGATTTTATAAATTAATATGTTATCTATGATATAATAATTCTCCTATAAAAGTAAATTATTATTTACTTTCCTTTATTTCCATCCGTCTAAAAGTAAAACTATATTTATGTGTACGTACGACCTGCCGTCTCTATGAACGATTTAAATCATTTCTCTGTCTCTATGTTGTATGGATGACTGTAAATATATATATATATATATAATGAATATATAAAATATTTATATCATGATTAATATTCTAGATATGATGTAACTAATTTAAAAATAAAAGGAACAAAACTACGGGGCTAAAATACGTATGATAAATGAAATAGTTAACACCAATAAATAACAGTTTTAATAAGGAATTATTGATAAAAGATGTTGTTGAAATGTAATAACAGTATCATATATGATATTGTTAGTATAAAATTTAATTTTTTTAAAAATTATAATATTTGTATTTATTTATTATACAATAGGTTATAGTAATTTTAATTTAAGGAAAACTTGAGGTAAGTGTTCTATTTCAGAATCTCATTGATTATCTAGATTGTTTATTACTATGCCTATGTAGATTAAATAATTTGATTTATATCTCAAGAAATTTATGAATTTTATTTTCCTTATTTTATTAATTTAAAATAATTTTTTCATTTTTATTTTTCCCATATTATATACTAAACAGAATGAAAATATGTTTTTAAGGAAAATCTACTCCATTCCTCTCGTTGATCAATTTTTTTTTCTTTCATATCAATGTTTAAAAAAAATTAAATAAGGTTTTTAAAATGTTCATGTGATTTTTAAATTCAGTTTTAGCAATGTTTTAATTTCTACCAAATGGGTTTAAATGAATCATATTTTCTTTTTTCCAAATAAGGTAAATTGTTACTTCTTGATAAAATTATTGAAGGAATGTTTTTAAAACTTATATGGTCTGAAAAAAATTTCCCACTGTCATGGACACTCATTTTTTATGATTCCTATATAATTTCCATTGGTTATTTTCATATAAAATTTTCACTAAATTTTTAATTTTTTGTATATTTTAAATGATTTATTTGAAATCAGAAAGGTTATTTTCATTTAGAATGTTTTAATGATATGATGATTCATTAATGAAAAAAATCAAAATTTCTCACAATTTACTAGTAATATAATCCAATGATAAAATCGATATTATTTATCTATATGGTTTATTTTTATGATTTCGTTATGTTTATGAAATTGATTTTTTTTCTATAGGTTATGCTATGATTAAATGTTTATGAAGTCCATTTATCTTCAAGGGTTTTGATCTGATGAATTGTTTATTATCATATGGTACAAGAATGCATAAATTTTATTATATGATTAGTGTGAACAATATCTACTTCTAATTAATGTGGTAATTATTAATATATCATGAGATAAATAGAGATGGAATTGGGAGTGAACCCAGTTCAGTAAGGGGCTATGTCAATTATAATAATTGTGGGAGTAAACCTTTACTACTACAATGGTTTTGAGAGAGAACCAATTCCATAATTATATCCTTGTAAATGATCCATGAATAATAAGTAAATGATTTTCTATTATTATGGGAATTCCCAAAGTCAACATATTTATCCAATGAGAATATTTTATGGCTCATGTTCATTGATTACTCTATGATTAATGTCTTATTAAATTCAAATATCTATTCAATCACTCAATATTATGATCTAGTATGTAATGGGTATTGTTCTTAAATGTTATTCTCATGCTATCATATAATTTTTATAATGTTATTATTATATGATCATTGATATCTGCGATGATTACCATTAATGAGTATATAAGTTCACTATTTTGTTATGTTTATTTTTCCTAGGTTATGTAGAAAGGTATTAAGTGTGATTCATCTAAGAAGAGATATAAATGGAAGACAGTGTAGAACTATTATGAACCATTTCTTTGTGTTTCTATGTTTTGAAAGAAACTAGAACTTAACGATTCTAGCATGTTTTTTAATATTATTTAATGATTATTTATCTATTTAGATGTCATTTCTATGTACAAAAAGTATCGATCACATTATTTGGTATTAGATTAAGGATTAGTAAACCTTTTGAAATAAGGATGAAAAAAATATAAAAAAAACCAATGATATAATTCTATGTATATAATAAAACTCAAATTATTTGGTAATATTAATAAATGAATTATGTTAAAAAATTGTTTTAATATACGTATGTGTCATAATTTATACACCCTATAAATAATTTTCCATGATTATGTGGTTTACAAATATGATTATTATTGCTCTCACTATGATATTTAGTTTTATTGAACGTATGGAACTCGAAGGAACTGTGTTAAAGATGAATGCGATGGAAAATGCAATAAATTTCATCACGAGAATTTTAATGTAATGGGAGATGGAATGAAGTATCTTATGTTAATTCTCTCATAACTTTTTAATGATATAAATCACACTGATATTCTAAAAAATAGGGAACAACAATATGTTGAGTCCTTTATGTGTCATTGTGCAACACTTTTAAGTGGGACCACAAATCCACTAGTCATTAAGAAATGGATTAGTACCTTTGAAGATAAATATTTCTAAATTTAGTTTTTAGAATAAGAGAATGTTGTGGGTGAAATTTATCATTTGGAAGGAGAAGTAGAACAATGGTGGAATCTTATCAAGAACATGTTATAATAATATGAAATTGAATCTATCACGTGAGATGATTTTAAAAGCATACTTTTCAACAAGTAATTTCATCATATTCATTATATAAAAATAGGGAAATAATTACTTTATTTAATGAAGAGTTATGATGAACTTTTTGTTACTAATGGGGAAATCATTTTAATACGTTGAATGTATTCATATAGTGTTATTATCAAAACCGAAATTATTGTTGGTTGATTCTTCAGTGGATTAAAAAATGGTCTCCAAAGGGTGTTATCCATAATTAAATTCATTATCATTATGTTATGGTGAAGATGGATGTTGGAGTTTCCAATCAATATCTCTATTTTTATAACAAAATAAAAATGGAATTCAAAGAAAATTCTAAAAACCACAGAGGGAAGATATTGAGATTTCCTTTATTATTGAAGAGTGTAAGGGATGTGGGGGAAATTATCTTAAGGGAATTGGTAAATATTTCAAGTGTGGAAAGGAAGGTAATTAAGGAATTTAATGTAGATGTGATAAGAATAAGTTATCTAATGATGTGAATAGAGAAAAATATCCACCAAGTGGACCACACACATTGCAGTGTTTTGAATCTAATTCTTATGGGAATTATGATAACCTATCCCCAAATATGAAGGTTAATAATAACGAATGATGTCAGAAAACTTTTAATATCATAGATAAAGAGAAATGTCATAAAATAAAAATTTCAAGTCGGATGGGGGGTTTTGATAATGATGTGGTAAAAGGTACACATACCATGCAGTCTAGAACTACTAATATCATATTTGATTCTATATCCACCTACTTTTTATATAAAAATACTTTTCTAAGGGTATCATAATAACACCTCAAAAACTATATATTGAGGTAGCTGTAAATACCATAAATGGTATGATGATTTCATCCCAAATATAGGATTCTTATTAGATTTATGTTTATGGTAATGTGTTTCCTGTACATATTTTCACTCGTCCAATAGTTCAATTCTATGTTATTTTGGACATGGAAATGATATATTAACATATGTGCCACATTAATTTCCAAGTAAGGGAAATTACCTTTGATATTCATAACTAAACTATGATCTCCCATTAGTTTAATGAAAAAAATTGAACTTATGATGGAAATTACATCCATTGTGTGGGTCATGATTACTATTCAAAAGAGGTGTTTATCATAGATGGTTAGGGAGAAACTCACCATAAAATATATTCCTATTATACATTAGTTTATTAATGTCTTTCTGTATGAGTTTCCTATTATTCCATTGAATTATGAAGATGATTTTTAATAGAAATGATACATGGTTCTCCACATATTTTCGAGCCTCCATATAGAAATTACTTGATTGAATTTCAAGAATTGAATAAAAAATCTTGGAGAATATTGGCATGGGATATATTAATCCATGTAAATCACTTTGGGAAGAAGTTGTTTTGTTTGTTAAGAAGAATGATGGATCAATATAACTTTTCAATGACTATTGAGAACTTAAAAAGATCACTATAAAAAACAAGTATCTTATACCCTATATTGATGACATTTTTCTCAATTGTATGGATCTAAATACTTTCCAAATATTTTTATTCGTTATCGATACCAATAATTGAGTCTTAAGAAAGAGTATATATCCAAGAAAACATTCTTTAGAAGGAATAGATTGTATGAATTTATAGTGATTCCATTTGGTCTCACTATTTCCAAATGCATTTTTGTGGATTTAATTAATGTAGTATTTAAAGATTACATTGATCATTATTTTTTTTAATAAAAGATATTATTATATATTAAAAGAGTAGTTAATATCATGAATATCATTTGATAATTTTTTTGAAGTCTGTAAGGAATGCTATGTTTTATGAAAAATTTACCAATTGAGAATTTTGGATTCTAATAGTTTCATTATTCGATCATATAATCTCAAGTGAAGGTATATTAGTACAACCCTCAATGATAGAAGTTATCAAACATTGTCTAGGTAAAAACATTGTGACTATGATTGACATTTTTCTTTGCTATGATTTATATTATATATTAATTTTGGAGAATTATATATATATATATATAGAATCCAGTCACAAAGTCAAATAGGAAGTGATCCATCTTTCTTTGGAAATTTAATGTGTGGAATAATTTAAGGAACTCAAGATAAGTGTACTTAGCACACATATGAATACACTATCTTATAGTGGATAAGTGTTGTTATTCTATAGTGATGCCTCAAATAGGGGACTTTGATGAATCCCCATGAAGAATGATATGGTTACAGCTTATTCCTCAAATAAAATTTATGTTCCATGAGAAAAAATACCCCACTCATTATTTAGAGTCAGTTATCATAGGTTTTTCATAAATGATATGGAGGTATTACCTCTATTGATAATGGTGTGAAATATATATTAACTAGATAATATTAAAAAATATTTATACTGAATAATATATGAACATACTCAAAATAATATGGTTGGAGTTGATTAAAGATTATGACTGCTCAATACATTACCACTGTAGTAATTCAAACAAGGTGGAAGATTCTCTAAGTAGAAAGGATCATACTATATTGTCTATGATTAATATCAAATAAGATATGATGTATATGTATTTTTATATGGTGGATCTTGAAATATTTATGGAAGTGAGAAAATCTTATCATTCTCAATGGAGTGTTCAAATATCTATCCATGTTATGATTGTAGAGGCATAGAAGGAAGTTGTACAACTATAGAAGATGGTAAGAAATGTTTCTTAGTTCAACCTTGATTGTGATAGAATAATATTATTCATGAACTGTTTATATGTCCCTTCCGAACTATAATTGAAGAAGTATTTAATGGATAAGTATCACATTTGTTTTCATTTTCTATTCGTCCTAGAAGTAAGAATATGTATAGATATTTTAAAGAGTATTTATAGTGGGATGTAATGAAGAGAAATGTTATATAGTATTTTTATTACATCTTGGTATGTCTACAAGTTAGGGATTAGAGAAAAAGTATTAGTTTATGTTATAACCATTATCTATACAATAATGGGTATGGGAAAACATCACCGTGGATATTTTCATAAGACTTCCCAAGACATCAAAAGTGCATAATGCTATTTGGCTGGTAGTCTATTACTTTATAATACTAGAAGAGTTCATTATAATTTTAGAAGAATTATAAATTGGTCAACTTATGGAGTTTTACATTAATTAATTGGTACGATTTCATGGTGTACCACTTTAAATTTTATCTGATCATGATCTAAGAATTACCATGATGTTTTGGAGAAGTTTTCAATAGGATTTGGAGGCATAGTTATGGTTCATAACTTATTGTCATTCTTGTACAGATATCTACTTTGAGAAGAACATTAAAACTCTTGAATTAATTTTGAGAGATATTTATAGGTATTTAATTTTTTGTTGGAATCAACACCTTCATATTGTGTATTTCTTTTACAACAATAGCTTTCACTCCAGAATTCAGATTGGTCCTTATAAATCCACCAATATTAGGAAGTGCATAACTCAAACATGTTAGA
Organism: Viscum album; assembly: GCA_963277665.1. NCBI lineage: Eukaryota > Viridiplantae > Streptophyta > Magnoliopsida > Santalales > Viscaceae > Viscum > Viscum album. The sequence continues at coordinate 807,321,152 of OY728122.1, read as the reverse complement.
ATGAAGTTGGAGAAAAAAATTATTGAACTTCATCTAACTATGGAAATGGTAGAGATGGTAGGATCCATTCAACATTATATAATAGTATCTCAGATTCAACAAAAAAGTTATTCTGAAATTCACTGGAATGATCTGAAAATTGAAGCTGGTGATAAGGTAATCCTTATAACTTCCACCAGGAATAGAGTTATTATATTTGGAATAAAGGTAAATCGAAGTCCAAGGTATAATATCCCTTTTGATATTATTTATTGTAGTGGTTTTATAACTTATCATTTGATGCTTACTTCGAATATATCATAAGTTCATGATGTGTTCATTGTATCTTTCTTGAGGAAGTACATACATGATCCTTCAGACATATTGAAATCAATGGTCATACTAATAGATAATGTTAAATATTATGAGAAAAAATTTATAGGTATTATTGATTTTAGAGAGAAATTTCTATAAAATAATACCACTAACACAATCAATGTTTTTTGCCAAAACAACCAATTTGTTGAAATCATGTGGGAACCTGAAGATGTGATGAGACGAAATTATCCTAATCTATTTGTATCTGTGAGCTGAATTTCAATGGTCAAATTCATTTTAAGGGTGGTATAATATGACACCATTATATTTTTATGAAATATTTTTCTTTAAAACTTTTGATTTATTTTATATATTGTGTTACACACAATGACGATAAAGGAGGACCACTTAACATTATTTAAATATTATGTCACTCTTAAAGCCTAACCAATGGATTGGTGGGTATGATAGTAATAATTAAATTTTCAAAAATAAAAGGTCCACACATTTATAAAATTAATTCAATAGTTATAAAATTATTATTTAAAAATTAGATTGATTTTAAAATAAAAGTGATGTTTTTATGAAATATTGTTTTTATGTGTGCAATGTATTTTATATCTATAAATTAAGTTAATATCTCTTGATGGATGATTTTAATGAATGTTTTATATAATTCAATACATATATTTTTTTAAACATTGAAATATATTTTACTAGGAATATGGTAAGAATAAATCCATTTGTATTCATTAAATTGTTTTTTTCTGCAAAAGAAGTTTTTGTCACATTTTTCACACTAAAATTAATTTAAATTAATTCCCTTTTATAAATATTGAGTTATATAAAATAGATTACAAATTTATAAATATTCGGTTAATTTTTTTAAATAGGTACCTTTTATTTTGGGTAGATATAAATAGTAATATTAATAAAATTTATCACCCCGGTAAATGGTAAATCAGGAAAAAGTAGATTAAAAAATTTGTTAAGGCCATATTTTTTCATCTTAATTATTATTAGATAGAGGTAATTACACCCTATTCTACATAGGATATAATTTCATTAGCTTAATGGAAATAGGTACATGAAAATTATTTATATATTATTTAAATCAAACAAACTTACAAAATGTCTCTATCTTAGTTTTAAATATCCTTTATGTGTTCACGTATGAAAAATAATAATTTTGATTGAATCTTATTATTAATTTTGGGAATAATTGAATTATATCCATGAAGAAAATTTATTTATAATTTTTTGGTATTATTTAATTTCATTAATTGATTTAAAAACTCAAATCATTATTTATTCATTTAATGGAAAAATAAAATAAATGATTTTGAACATATTAAAAGTGAAATAATTTGAGTAAGTTATTATGATAAATGAAGATCATAAATGAAAACTAACTAATTGTGTTGTTTTAAAATATTATATACAAATTAAAACTTTTTCATTATTTATTTTAAGATAAATTAAATGAGTAATATCAAAATTGATAATAATATTAACTTATCAAAATAATATTACTATAAAACTGTAATTTAGAGACATTTTTGGAGGAATTTTATAAAAACATTAGTAATTTTTAAATTTAGTTACATTTTTAGCAAAAATTAGTATTTTAGGAAGGGTTCAGAAAAGGATGCTAATTTAGCGATGTTTCCTACAAAGGTCTCAAAATTAGAGATGTTTTTCTTATAAATGTTTCAAAATTGGTGATGTTTCTTGATAAACATCACCAAATTCGTGATATTTCATGAAATGAATTGTCAAATTAGTAATTGTTTTTTGAAAAACATCACTAAATTAGTAGCAATTTGTTAAAAAATTCAGTAAATTGATTAAGTTTTCTGAAATGATGGCTAAATATGTGACGTCATCATGAAATGTCGCTAATTTAGCCATGTTTTTTTTGAAACATCACAAATTTCAATATTTTTTTATGGAAACATCGCTAATTTAGCAATGCTTTTTTAGAAATGGTGTTCAATATATATATTTATATTTCTCATTTCCCTGTATCGATATAAATTAATATTTAGATATATATATAAACCCATACACATATATAAACATATATATGTATGTATGTATATATAAAAACACACACATAGATATATATAAATATATATAAATATATATAAATATATATAAATATATATAAATATATATAAAAATATATAAGTATATATAAATAAATAAACAAATATATATATATATATATAAATAGCCACATATTTTAAATTTAATCACGTTTTTAAAAGAATGAGTTTGTTTTAGTGAGATTTTTACCATTGATTTAAATCATGGCTAATTATATATATATTTATCATTATCATTATATATATATGTATACATACCCACATATATTTGTACACACACATAGCTATATATAATTATAAATAATTATATATAATATACACTCACTCTCATATATATATATAATATAAGAACATTAAATATAAACATATATATATATATATAATATAATATGAACAAATAGACAAATATATATATATATATATTATAGATATATATATATATATGTAATAAAATATAAACATAAACATTAATATAAAATTATATAAAATTATATATATATAATCATAAAACATAAAACATAAAATATAAACAAACACACACATATATCAATATATATATATATATATATTATTTTAAATTTTAAATACTGAAATGTATATATATATATATATATATTAATAACATAATACAATTAAATATTTTAAATTTAGTCACATTTTTAAGAAAAGATGACTATTTTAGTGATATTTGTACATGTTAAAACTTGGCTAATTACACACACACACACACACACACACACACACAGACATATATATATTTGTAAACACACACACACACAAATATATATACTATAAACATATAAATAAACATAAAATATAAACATATATATATATATAATATAAATTATAAATAGATATATATATATTAAATATAAACATTTTAATATATATATATATATATGTAAACAAAAAATTTAAACAAAAATACAAACACACACATATATATGCATAATATAATGACACATAGTCAAAGATATATAGATATATATAATATAAATAAGAAACACATATATATATATATTAGTACATGTATATTAATATATATATATATATATTAATTTTTTTAAATAGTACAATATTTTTATATATATTTATATAGAATAAAACAATAATTTATAAAATGATTAAATCATCGGGTTTGGTGTTGATTTCCTTGAGAATTGGTGGGAAAGGAGTTCGATTCATGTTGGCTTCCTTTTTTAATAAACGGTGTTCATGGATGTTTTGGTCAGGCATGTGCTAGTGATGGTGGGTGTGTCAGGCTGAGGGAAGAGGACAATGAAGTGGAAAAAGACATGGGGTGGGGCCAGAGGGAAGAACATGCTAGGTATTGTAGGATGTTTAAGAAATGATGTCCAGTTGACATTTTTTCGGACATGTGGTAGTGCTAGATGGGCAAGGTGTGTTCTGTAGAGGGAAAAAGATAGTGAAGTGGACCATGATGCGTGGGGGTGAGAGGATGGTAGAAGACATAGGGTATTGTTGGTGATGGTTTCAAGGAATGATTGATGTAGGTACTGTTGGGGGTGGGCAGGGGTGGTGCGAGGGATGGGTACGACTGATACACTAGGGGGATAGTGTAGGGGAGGGGAGAGGCATGGGTACAATATGATGAGTGTAGGTGCAGAACTATTGGGGTGAGGTGGGGTACGATGGTGCGGGTATTGTATATAGCATCCCTCCTTTTTATCACATAAACTTTCATTACATTTTACAAAACCGAGGATCTTTAAGGTTTAGTGTCTTGAAAACCAGGAACTTAAAACATGATAACATAAAAAATTCTTCTTAAACCGTTGAAAGGCTTATCCTCATGTTGATCCTAGGTTCATTACTGCATCTCATAACCTGGGGACATACATCAAAAGAAAGGGTGAGTAGAAGGCCGAGTAAGGGAAACAAGAGAAACATTTTACATGTGAACTTGATATACTTCAAAAGGTCATGAAAAGAACTTTAAGTCATGAGAAAGAAATCATGAGATATATCATAATAAAAATAACATTTTTCATAACTTGAATATGTGTCTACAACATTTAATATTGACAATCATTTCATTTCACCGAGGTTCATCCCCAAGGTGTCATTTAAAATTACCAAGGTTATTCACCAAGGTATCAGTCTAAATGGTCATCTCTAGAGATTAAGTCTTTACCCAATGCATTAGAGACCTATCAGGGCGCACCCTTAATTTTTCTTTATTATAATGTGAGAAACATATATCATCATAAATAATTTCATTAAAACCCCATAAAGCATAGAAAATGGGTTTCATTTCATTATCATAACATTTTTAAACTGCTTTACAGACTTGATCTTTATGTCAATTTAAACCCACGAAAAGCGAAAGCTGGTCTCGTGTATGTAAATTGAAGAATTTAAAATAGAAAAAATTGGTATATATGTGAATACCTCTATATAAGGGAGAGCTTTGAGTATTCACTTAATAAAATAAAATAACTTTAGAAAAAGAGAGAGACATTTTGAGATGGAAATTCTGCAGCATAACGACTATGTTTCAGGGTTTTAGAAAACATTGAAAAGAGAGGGAACATGAGTCAAAAATTCATAAATGACCCATAAAACAGTAGAGGGCCAGAATATAAAGGATTTAAGAACATGGTAATGAAATTTTAATGATATACCATATGAAATGAAGAACAGGAAAGGAAGACAAAAATAAGATTTCTCTTATGAAAATTCGACAGCCTAACGACGCCACTTAAACTTCAATAAAAATGAATTGACGAGATCAAATAGGGTATCTCATAATATGAACATAAAAGATCAGTATGATAGATATAGAGATCATACCCCAACATTATAAAAAGGAACTTGAAAGACTTGACATGAAAGTAGACCTTTGAAAAATGAGAAAGGTGAAAGAATCCCTTAAAAATTCGGCAGCCTAACGGCGCCACTTAAACATCAACAAAAATGAATTGATGAGATCAAATAGAGTCCCTGATAATATGAACATAAAAGATAAGTATTAATGATATAGATATCATACCCAAACATAACAGAAAGGAACTTGAAAGTCTTGACAAGAAAATAGAACTTGAAAATGAGAAGGGTGAAATAATCTGTTACAAAAATTTCGGCAGCCTAACGACGCCACTTAAACATTCATAAAATGAAATTATGAGAGTAAGAGACGATCTATCATCATATGAACATGAAAAGGGAAGTAAGAGGAATATTAAATAACATCCTCTAACATAATAACATGAAGCATAAAAGAAATGACATAAAAGAGATTACTTGAAACGAAAGAGAGAGGTCAGATCCCTTACCTTAAAACGTAACTCTTAAAACACAATGGTTGGGACCTTGAGGGCTTGGGGGAACCTTGGGAGGACTCCTTGGGAGGTAATGAGACCATATATTCGTTGGGGGATAGTTTGGAGTCTAAAGGATGGGAGGATTTATTGGTATTTACAGGGAAAGTGAGGGGACAAGGCATTAATGGCCAAGGGACACCTCATTGATGGTTTTGGAAAAACAATGGGATTGCACATGGTATTTTCCCATGGCATTGGCCACTTGGGACACCTCATACAATAATTCATCTCCTTTTGTCGACCATCCCTTAAAATATCTCATGGAATCATCATGACACAGTTATGATGTCATTAAACATACCGAATCCCTAAAGATGTATTTTTTTACTATTCACTGAAAAATCAAATTTCTCAGAAAAATCCCAAAATTTCACATTAACCAAATATCAATGATCTGATTTCAGAAATGAACTCTATTTTATAAAAATAATTTTCTAAATATTTTTAATTTAATTTTTAAATAAATACACTATTCACCGAAAATTCATTTTTTTCGGAAAAATCCCCAAAAATTACCTTAACATAATATTGACGCTCTGAGTTCAAAAATGAAATCCATTTTATAAAAATAAATTTCTAAATATTTTTAATTAAAAAACACTATTCATCTGAAAAAACTAATACTTGAATAATTATATATGAAACCATTATTTAACCATTTTATTGAATCACATTACTTAATCAAGGTGTGTAGATTATATTAATACTTTCTTTAAGTGATATTACTAATCCATTTGGACACATTACTAATCCTAATCATAAAATCACTATTCATAATTTACTATTCATCAAAAATCACGTTGATCTTATTAGACTCTAAATTTCATACTGAACATAATTGTAGAAGACCATTTTTTGAAAATCATTACGAATTTTTAATTATTTACGGTTTACCTAAACATTTTTAAAATATCCTTTTTTCTAAAATTCATCAAAAATATGCATACTATATTTATCCGGACATTTAAAAATTCATAAACCTCATTATAAGAAGAAATAAAATTTTTTATTTAAAACAATGGTTACACAAGGTAGTTACGGTCTCCTTACATAGCCCCTTATCACACCAGCATAGGACCTAAGTGTAAGGTGTGCTAAGGTTAGAGAATCCGAGGGAGGATCAACCAACATCGCACGAGTAGTAATTTCTATCAGTTTGAACTTCTCGCGAAGGCGATTCCATTCTAGATTCACACGATGAAGTTCGGCTTGGGTTTGGTCCAAAGCAAAGCCCAGTGGTGCTACCTCCTTACCAAGTTTTTTTAGATGGGCTTTGATCAGTCCAAGACTACTGGGTGAGGCCATCGAATCTTCTTTCTATATTAATTAACCAAGATTACTTGTATTTAGAGACAATAATCAAAATGTTTAGTTTCTAGTGGTCATATTGACCAATGGTCATATAACAGTCAAAACCCAATGGTCTCATTTTAATGATACTCATGTTATCAAATTAAACAATTTTGTTGAGTATCAAAAATAAAATAACACACAAAATTAGGAAACAAGATTTATTCAAAATTTCGTGTCATTAAAATCTTCCCCCCTTAAGAAATTGCGTCCTCGCAATTTTTAAAATTGGTTTTGAAATTTCATTGAAAGTCCCACATCAGAAAAGGAGTCAGTAACACTATTACTTTAAAATAATTAAAGGGAAGTACAAAGTTCACCCGAGTTAACCCATACTAGGATTCCATGGAGGAAAAAATTGATATGGAAGACAAAACAAAGGGTCATGTTCTGGGGGAGAGTGATAGAAAACATGATTTGGAGAAAGTTTACCACTAGAAAATCCCAAACTTATGATGTGTATAAACGGTCTTTGATTACCTAGTAGGAAATTTAAACCAACAACATTTTTGTTTTACGTTTCTTTTCATAATTTTGAAGAATTCATTTACTACATAGAACAAAAACATAAGGAAATATACCTATCTTCATGTAGAGTTTCATCCTTTAATAAGTTTCTACCCAAACAAATATTTTCTCCAAATGATGAGCATTCAAAACTACTTGGTCTCATCAAAACACAAGAATCATCTCCTAGAGAATAACATAATCCACAAAAGATTAACTATCTATTTCTTATATCTTTAAACATTATCCCTAAAATAGAAAGGGTAAGGTAAAACAACTCTTCAAAAAGAAATAATCCCATAGGAATGGAAACTACTTTTAAATCATCAAAGTTCCATGGTACTAACCAAAGTTCATCATAGACCATTCCATAAATAACGGTCCTTAAAATTCCTCAAAATAATCCAAACTATGATTGAAACCCAAATACAAGATGGATTTGATAACATAGTCTTCCAAAATAAACTTCATTGTTCATCTCCAAACAACATCAACCACTCCTAACATCTTATAACAAAAGTAGCTAACCTAAACATATTTTACCCATGATAGGTTAATCATTCCCATAAGTAACCTAAATTACAATTAGTCCACCTTTAATTCATCGATTCTTCAAAATATAAGTCAACCTTACTCCTCAATGAAAATACCATAGTAATATATTTACCTCGATCAGATAGGGTCCCCAAAATAGTGAACGTCTTCCAAAATAATAATCATCTTTTCATCCCCTAATCATATCTGTCATATTAATATGGAAATCGTCGCATTTCCTATCACATTGGTTGTTGGGAAATGTTCTTCCATTTCCCACCATTAACTAAGAAGAGAAAGTATAATTAGGGGCTTAAATACTTAGCCAATAATCATGAAAAGGAACTTAAAGCATATAAGGATAAATTGTAGAAGAAAAGTATACCCTAACTTGTGATCCACTAGGTTACCATCTAGGTTATCCGTGATCATATATTCTTATGTGAATCTTTATTTTATTTTATCTTTTCTCCCTTAACAATGGTTCATACTAAGCTTATGAATTTACCAAAGCATATCCCTCGGGAGTGTCCTAACCAAGAGTGCATAAAGACCCATTGTCGTGTATCGGTTCCTGTTTGAGTCTAGCTCAAAGTGGTGTTTTCAGGTTTTACCCCTATGTACACTTGTGCCAGAGCCACCTTTACCTGCTCGTATCCAGACAGGGATATATTTCCTTGGCGACCCATTACTCAATACTCAACAAAATACAAGGAATATTTCATATATATATAAACTTTTCTATAGGATTCTTCCTAATGTTTTCATATCCTTATTTCTACAAATAAGTAAACCATCCTCTGATACCTACTATAGCATCCCACCTTTTTATCACATAAACATTCATTACATTTTACAAAACCGAGGATCTTTATGGTTTAGTGTCTTGGAAACCAGGAACTTAAAACATGAAAACATAAAACACTCTTCTTAAAAACTTGAAAGGATTACCCTCATGTTAATCCCAGGTTCATTACTACATCTCATAACCTGGGGACATACATCAAAAGAATGGGTGAGCAGAAGGCCCAGTAAGGGAAAGAAGAGAATCATTTTACATGTGAACTTGAGATACTTCAATAAGGCCATGAAGAGAACATTAAGGCATGAGAAAGAAATCATGAGATATATCATAATAAAAACAACATTTTTCATTTCTTGAAGATGTGGCTACAAATATTTAATATTGAAAATCATTTCATTTCACCAACATCCATCCCCAAGGTGTTATTAAAAGTTACCAAGGTTATTCACCAATGTATCAGTCTAAATGGTCATCTCTAGAGATTAAGTCTTTACCCAATGCATTGGAGCGCTATCCAGGCGCACCCTTAATTTGTATTTATTATCATGTGAGCCACATATATCATCATCAATCATTTCATAAACAACCCATAAATCATAAAAGAAATGGGTTTCATTTCATAATCATAACATTTTAAAACTACTTTAAAGACATGATCTTTATGTCACTTTAAACCCACAGAAAGGGAAAGCGGGTCTCATGTATGTAAATTGAAGAATTTAAAATAGAACAACATGGTATATATGTGAATACCACAATATAAGATAGAGCTTTGAGTATTCACTTAATAAAATAAAAGACTTTAGAAAAAGAGAGAGATATTTTGAGATGGAAATTCTGCAGCATAACGGTTATGTTTCGGGGTTTTAGAAAACATTGAAAAGAGAGGGAACAGGGGTCAAACATTCATAAATGACCCATAAAACAGTATAGGGTGAGAATATAAAGTATTTAAGAACATTGTAATGTAATTTTAAAGATATACCATATGAAATGAACAACATGAAATGAATAAAAAAATAAAATTTCTCTTATGAAAATTCGACAGCCTAACGACACCACTTAAACTTCAACAAAAATGAATTGATGAGATCAAATAGGGTATCTCATCATATGAAAATAAAAGATAAGTATTATATATATAGAGATAATACCCCAACATAATAAAAAGCAACCTGAAATAGTTGACATGAATGTAGAACTTTGAAAAATGGGAAAGGTGAAAGAATCCCATAAAAATTCGCCAGCATAACGGCGTCACTTAAACTTCAACAAAAATGAATTGATGAGATCAAATAGGTTCCCTCATCATATGAAAATAAAATATAAGTATGATAGATATAGATATCATAACCCAAAATAACAAAAAGTAACTTGAAATACTTTACATGTAAATAGAACTTGAAAATGAGAAGGGTGAAAGAATCTGTTTCAAAAATTTCGGCAGCCTAACGGCGCCACTTAAACATTCATAAAACGAAATGATGAGAGTAAGAGGGGATATATAATAATATTAACATGAAAAGGGAAGTAAGATGAGTATAAAATAACATCCTCTAACATAATAACATGGAGCATAAAGGAAATTACATAAAAGAGATTACTTGAATCGAAAGAGAGAGGTCAAATCCCTTACCTTAAAATGTAACTCTTAAAACTCAATGGTTGGGACCTTGAGGGCTTGGGAGCACCTTGGGAGGACACCTTGGGAGGTAATGAGACCAGATATTCTTTGGGGGAGTGTTGGGAGTCTAAATTATGAGAGGATTTCTTGGTATTTATAGGGAAAGTGAGGGGACAAGGCATTAATGGCCAAGGAACACCTCATTGGTGGTTTTGGAAAAACCATGCGCTTGCCTAAGGTATTTTCACATGGTATTGGACACTTGGAAATATCATACAATAACTCATAACCTTTAGTCTACCATCCCTTAAAATATCTCATGTAATCATCATGACACAGTTATGATGTCATTAAACATACCGAAACCCAAAAACTGTATTTTTTACTATTCACTGAAAATTCAACTTTCTTAGAAAAATCCCAAAATTTCACATTAACCAAATATAAATGCTCTGATTTCAAAAATGAACTCCATTTTATAAAAATAATTTTCTAAATATTTTTAATTTAATTTTTAAATAAATCAACTATTCACCGAAAATTCAATTTTTTTCAGAAAAATCCCCAAAAATTACCTTAACATAATATCGATGCTCTGAGTTCAAAAAAGAAATGAATTTTATAAAAATAATTTTATAAATATTTTTAATTTAATTTTTAATTAAAAAACACTATTCACTCGAAAAAACTAATACCTGAATAATAATATATGAAACCGTTATTTAACCATTTTATTGAATCACATTACTTAATCAAGGTTTCTAGATTATATTAATACTTTCATTAAGTTAGATTACTAATCCATTTGGACACATAACTAATCCTAATCATAACATCACTATTAATAACTTACTATTCATCAAAAATCAATTTGATCTTATTAGACTCTAAATTTCGTAGTGAACATAATTGTAGAAGATCATTTTTTGAAAATCATTACACATTTTTAATGATTTATGGTTTACCTAAACATTTTTAAAATATCGTTTTTCTAAAATTCATCAAAAATATGAATACTATATTTATCCGGACATTTAAAAATTCATATGCTTCATCATAAGAAGAAATCAAAATTTTAATTTAAAACAAATGGTTACACAAGGCAGTTACAGTCTCCTTACATAGCCCCTTATCACTACATCATATGACCTAAGGGTAAGGTGTGCTAAGGTGTGTGAATCCGAGGGAGGCTTGGCCAACATTGCACGAGTAATAATTTCTATCAGTTTTAACTTCTCACGAAGGAGATTTCGTTCTAGCTTCACAAGATGAAGTTAGGCTTGGGTTTGTTCGAGAGCAAAGCCCAGTGGTGCTACCTCCTTCCCAAGTTCTGTTAGATGGGCTTCGATCGGTCCAAGACTACTGGGTGAGGCCATCGAATCTTCTTTCTATATTAATAAACCAAGATTACTTGTATTTATAGACAATAATCAAAAAGTTTAGTTTCCAGTGGTCATATTGAACAATGGTCATATAACAGTCAATACACAACGGTCTCATTTTAATTATATTCATGTTATCAAATGAAACAGTTTTGTTGAGTATCAAAAATATAATAACACACAAAATTAGGAAACAAGATTTATTCAAAATTTTGTTTCGTTACATTTTAGGGGTGAGGGTGATCACCAATGTTTTAGAGAAATGTTGGTACAAAAATATATAAATGTAAAACAAATACTAAGGTATTCTTGAAACGTCGTTAAATGATGTGTCATTTTCTGATGTTTCAATAAAATGTCTATAAATGATATGTCACTAAATTGTGATATTTATAAAATTTTATAATTTAGAAACATTTATAATCATTTCAAAATTATTGACACCTCATTTAAAATTTTTTTAGAAACATTGATAAATAAATTTTCAACGTTTTAAAACATCCCTAGTACAAAAAACATAACTAATTAGCATTTTTATAGTGTATTTAATGAAATTAAATAAAAAATATAAATCATTAAATAAGTCATGGCGAATACTATATAGTCTTAAATTTCACAAATTGGAAATTTATGTGGCAATTTCCAAAATATATGTAGAAATTATAACTCATTAATGTTGACAACGTTGTATGCATAGTTAAAATTAAATTTGGATAACTAAGGGTTAATAAAAATATTATGGTCTAAAATGACATAGAAAAATATATAAATTATATTGTTTGAGGGGTTAAGAACCTTATAATATCTTATTTTCAAATACCAAGAAATTTTTATGCATTTTAATTGGTAATTAATTTATTATTTTTTAATATTTTTTAAAATTCCATTTGTTCTCTCACCTCAACCATAAAAGGGAACCTCCACCCACACTTATTTAGACAAATTTGTTCCATATTTCTTTATAAAAATATTTCAATTTCAATTATAAAAATCTCTATAAACATTCTAAATGTTTTGGTTTTCCCAAAAGACCATCCCTAGATCCCTTTATATGAGATCTAAAGGATTTGTTTCAAATAAGTGCTAATCACATTATCAAATCACTTTATTTTTATAATCTTAATTAAACACAATAAATATATGGTATTTATTATAAAATAATAAAATTTTTATCCTAAATATTATTAAATTTTATTAATATTATGAAAACACCACTTTACACCCTCTTTCTAATGGAATGATAAGTGAAAGTATCACTCATGCATACAAAAGCCGTACCGTCTCCATGTATTGATACAATTAATTTTTCATAACCATATTTTATGGATGGTTATGATTATAGGTTTAATGTGTATATATTATATTTATGGCATAATTATACTTATGAAATTATCATATCACTTCTACCTACTTACCATCAAATACTTTGGGAAACGATATCATTGTTCGTGTATATTTGTGGACTACCATCTCCATAAAGTAATGTTATTTGTTCTTCATTAATATTTTAATTGGATTATAACAAGGAATAATTATATGAATTTATATGATATATATGATATAATTATTATCCCATAAATGTGAATTAGTATTTAACTTTGTTTCATTCCATCTATAGAAAAATGGAAACAACGTTCATTTGTACATACATCCTATCATCTCCATGAACACTATAATTCATTTTTTAATATATAAATTTTATAGATGATTTAAAATATTTATTTAATTAATATATATTATATTTTTTTAATAATTAATATTCTAGTTATAATTGAACCATGATATATGTACAAGGACAGAATCAAATAAGATGAAATACTCATGATATATGAAACAGTTAACAATCGAAAACGAGGATTTTAATAGAGAATGACAGATAAAAGGGGGTGTTAAAATGATAAAAAGGGATAATATATGATATTATAAGTATAAAAAATACTCATTTATAGATTTATAATAAATTTAAATTTTTTATATAAGTGGTTGGAGTGTTCTTGAATCTTGGTGAACTTGAGGTAAGGGTTCTTCATCACAATTACATTATTTATCGAGATTGATTATAAATATGACTCAGATGTTGAAAAATTATGATATATCTCTGATTAAATTTATCAATTTTCTTCACATGTAGAAATTTATTTAAAATCAATTTTCTTTTATTTATCTTCCTCATATTAAATAATCCCAAAAATTAGTTTTAATAGAAAATCAACATCATTTCTCTCTTTCGTCCAAAAAAAATTTTCTTCCATTTACATGGTTTCAAAAAAAAATTAAAGAAGGTTTTTACAATTATAATATGGATATCTAATTTCAATTAACCAATTTTTTTAATTAATAAATTTTTAGAGGAATCTTATTTTTATTTTCCAAATGAGGTACTTTGTGAGTTTTCTGAAAAAAATATAGAAGAATGATTTTTATTAACCTATAAGACATGAGAAAAATCCCACCATCATGACCACTAAAATTTTTAAAGATTAAATTATAATTTCCCTTGGTTATTTTAAAATAAAATTATTTCCATAATATTTTTGAATTTTTTATATTCTAAATAATTGATTTCAAAATGGAAAGGTTATTTTCATCAAGAATATTTTAATGAGGACATATTTTTTCAATGAAAAAAACCATTAATGTTTCTTAATAATTAATGGGAATATTATTCATGAATATCATAATTAATATATATATATATATGTGTGTGTGTTTTATGATTATGATGGCATGATGTTTATGAAACCTGTTCCATTTTCACAGGTAATGCTATGATGAAATGTTTATAAAACCCATTTATTTTCAATGGTTATGATATGATTAATATGTTATGATATTATGAAACACATATGTTTTATTTTAGTTTTTTGATTGTTGTGGCATATATCTACCTCCAATTAATTGGGTAAATATTGACATCTCATGATATAATCTTGATTGGAATTGGGAGTGGTCCCAGTTCAGTAAGGGATATTGTCCACTATGATAGTCATGGCTGTGAACCATGAATTCAATGATTTTTAGGGAGTGAACCCATTGCAATATGATATCCTTGTAAATGGTACTTTACTAATAAGGAAATTATTTACTATTTTTATTTTTATTCCATAAATCAATGTCTAATGCCTATTTTATGTTTTCAAGGTTAATGTTATTTGATTCAATTTTAATTCTTGTTTTATAAAATACCAATTCTTCCATAAATATATATTTTTATATATGAAATGTAAGTTATGGTTTTGAAATGTTAATATCACATTCTCATAACCATTTTCTAATATTAATCTTATATATCATTGATACCTACCACATTTACCCTTTCTGAGCATCTGACGTCACTCTCTTTTTATGTTTCCTTTCACCATGTTATGAAGAATGTTATTAAGTAAAATATTAATAAGAATCATTATTGTTATGAATATATAATTTGGGGAAGATTTTGAACTATTATGAACATTTTTTTTGTGGTTCTTTGTTTCCAAAGATACTAGACCTATAAGATTTTTGAATGGATTTTTAGGTTATGAAATGAATATTCATATATGTAGATGTAATATCTGTGTATGAAATTTTTGGGTGACTTCATGTACCATATCAATTTTTCATATATAATTATACAAAAAGTAAATTTGATGATATTATAATTTCTTTATTAATTACATTCTTATGATAATATCCCTGAAACATTTATTATGAAGAAGAATATTGTTAACAAGACGAATCTCAATTAATAAATATCTTATATCTTAATGATTTTTTTCTATATAGAAGATACAATTCAAACATATAATTATGAAAAATATATAATAATTCTAGATGGAAATTTATAAATCATGATGAGAATATTTTTAGACATACTATAAAGAATAAATAGATAAATAAAACTACTATGAATTTTTATGTTACTTTACATTCAAAACATGATTGAAAACATTGTTCACTTAATTTAAAATTACAACTAATGTTTAGTTTCATGTTATAGAAAACAAAAATGATAAGATTATATTAAAACCCTTTTACTAAAAATCAAGGAAATAATTTAATTATTTACATTAAAATGTATTTTCATATCATTGGAATGTGAAATTGAGAATGGATACTGAAGAATTTAATCCATCATGGACACTAAGTAAAACAAATATCTTATAAATTGTTATTTTTTTTCAAATTATAATTATCATAAATGGATATGTGTATAAAATAATAATTTAATTAATTTAATAATTATTAAAGGAAATAAAATACATGTAATGGGAGTTGATGTATATGTTTAGTCTCTTATAGAAGAAATTTAGGAGTTTTGAGAGAATGATTTATATATCTATGTTATATTAATGAAAAAAATGTTTAAAATTAATGATTTTATAATGCTGACCAATAGTGAATTTCCTGTAGTAGTAAAATTATATTTTGGAATACTCAAACTAATATAACATTTTATGTTTTTAAGTTTTTCTTTGATATTAAAAGTCCACATTCAAGAAAAAATATCACATAAAGTGTTATATGTAACTAAAATAAATATGAATTACTGATCGAATATGCTCTGAGAATCATCATGTATTCAACTACTTTTAGTATGATCATTTTTTAATTTTGTTATTCCATTTCATATTCTCCCATTTTCATTACCCATAATCCTTAATTATAGTATACCACATTTCTCTTAATGTATTCCATTATAAAAATATTCGGGGTGGGGGATTGGGTGTACTAGATGATAAGTAAGAGTTGACTGATATTGTTTTGTCTTTATTACCATTATGACATTATAAGAGGGTAGGAATTAGTAAAATATTAATAATAATTTTAAACATATTTTATTATATACGTATACTAATTATTGAATATATTTATTAGAAAAGTATATATAATAATAAATGATAAATAAACATAAATACCTTGAATATTTAATGGTTAAAAGAATTTAAATCTTTATCTTCTAATTAATGTTTATGTATTTCCTGTAAATGATGATGATGGGTTATAGAGTTATATGATGAGGAATATATCATTTGAGATGATGTACCTTACCATAACATATTATATGAGAAATATTATCATTAATTATTTGAATAATTTATTTGAGAAATAAAATAATTCAAAAGTATTAATAGTTTATTTAATTTGATCATATTATATAATGTAAAAATATTTATCTGTATAAGTTATTAATAAATATTTTTTCATTTTGATGTGCATGATGTGACTGGATTGATGTTTTGATGGAAATTATGTTAATGAACCTATAAAATAATAGATAAAAATATAAATAGTATTTTTTATTTTATTGAATCAATAATTTTTTATGATTTTTATATGTTTATAGCCTAAAATTAATTAATTTTGAGAGGAAAATCCCTCACAATCATCATTTTTCTACTGTAGTGATGTTATTACCCAATTATGTTGAAATAAGAATGAAGATCATGTATTGGGATAGGTTTTGGACCGTCCCCATCACGATTATTTGGGAGGTGTTTATATCCACTCAGTATTAATATTCCACTTATGGTTCTAATTAGTGTTAGTGTTCAAGATATATAATATTAAATAAAACTTTCAATAATAGAGAAAAAACTATAGATGATGGAGTCACTAATTATAGCTTAAGAAGATAGGTTTATTGTGTGAGAGAGAACATTATTTTCTCTATATAATAGAATGACATGATTTTTTCATGTAGAAATCATATCCTCTATAATTCAGACTCTATAAATATTAAATTTATTAATTTTAATCTATATGATCTATATTTTTAAAAAAATTATTTTAAATATATTCTTTATGTACTATGTCTAATTAAAACCAATTTATCTTTTAAATTAATTTTAATATAGACAAAAGTGGTAGGAAGTGATATAAAATTTACACTAAATGTAAAACTATAGTGTTGTGGTCTTGATCATGTCATGGTTAGTACATGTTTTAACTACAACATGGTGAGTTTCACCAAGACATGGTTCTACGCATATTAATTTACGTGTTATGTAAAAAACTATGATATTGACTCTTTTACCAATCTTAATTTATAATAATCATTTTGTTTACTAAAAAAATGATATTCTAGAATGTTTGAATCGAAAATAATATAGTTTAAACATCAAACTACTAATCAAAAAATAAGTGTTTAGAGTTAAAAAAGTTAAATATAATAAAATATTTACAATAATTTTCTCTTAATATATTTCAATATTTGGAATCCATGGGGCCACCTTGGAGAAATATATATAAAGTCACATATTTTTTGATTTTTGGGAATCTAAATTCTATGATACTTCTCATGGTTAAGGCACTCTACCAAAATCTCCCTATTTTATTTATCTTTATCGTTTTAATAAACCCTAATAGATAAAGTTTCCTTCTTATGTGTTTAGAGATCTATATCGCTCATGGATACCCTAGGATGAAGGAATATATTGTATTTTTCTTCTTAATATTTAACAAGATAGTGTATACATGCATTGAAAAGTTATTTCCTCAAAAAAGTTATGAAATTATTCATCTTATTTTATTTTTTCTGAACAAAAGTGTATTTAATTTTGGGTATTATTTTTTGGTTGATGATTTACACTTCATTTTGATAAGTTTTATCTCCTATAAAAATGATCACTGGTATTATAGATTCTTCTATTTTATTTTGATTTATTTTTAACTTGAATGAAGATACATGAAAAATGATCTATTTGAGAACTACAAAATTTTTATATATAAAATAAACATGGTTTATGGAGTATTAAAAACATGGTATTTCTTTGGAGACAAAATGGGAATGTTTTTTATAAATGTTTTAATAACCCATCATGTTTTGGTAAAACTAGATTAAAAATGATTCACAATAATCTGAGCGTCATTCTTTGACTTGATCACATAATTGTTTTATAATTACTATAATATTGATTTTCAGTGTTAATTTTACACCATGATATCTTTCCATGTTGTGGTATACATTAACAAGTTGAAGTTCATAGTGGTAAAACTTAACAAAATTAATTCCATAAAAAAATGGCACGATCAAAAATGGTTTTGTTTCCCCCCCTTATTTATGGGGATAAACCACGCCATGTTTTTTTGGAAAAATAATTTTGGTGTTTCCCATGGAATGTGTTTTCACAAAAAAATGACACTATTGTCTATAAAAAATGACTATGGTTCTATAAATGTAACGAAAAACTCTTTGAGCCTACACTGAATATGCATGGGGATTTAAATTATACCAAAACTATTTTGGTGGATGTGATAATGGTTTAAAGTGGAATTTACATGGTCAATTTATATGGTATTTATAAATATAAAAATAATGAAAATTATAAAAATGTTTATATTTCTTCTATAATTTTTCCTAAATGAGAATATAAATTATTTATATTGAATGGAATTACTTGGAAAATTTATTTAAATGATTCTAAATTGGAGTTTGGGATTATTTTGTCAAAGGTTTAAAGATAATGGAATATATAATTTTCAAATTATGTAAAATGTTGACATAATTTATGATATGTTTATATGATTATAAAATTTTTCATAAAATTTGATATATTTTAAAATATGATGGAATTATTATTAAATTCTATATAAATTGATATTATTGAAGTGATTATATTAAAATGAATATGAATTTTTTGTGTTTATTAATTTTATAAAATTATGTAAATAATTATTAAAATATAATGTTTTTATAATTTATAATTTATAAAATGTTCATAAATTTTCATCACATATATAAATTATTTAATTGTTTATTTATTTAGTTTATTTTCCATTTTATTCATATATATATAATTTTTATATTAATAGTTGATATATTATTTAATTTAAATGAAATTAAATTTATTTCTTAAATTATCATATATGTATTTATGGAGTTACATGCTCGGTATGGTAACTAATTTATTTTTTTGTCCTCTGAATTATTTTATAGTTAATGATCGTGAATTAATATATTAATTATAATTTATAAATATGAATTGTTAGAGTTATGATAGAATTGAGTCAAATATTTAGTATTAATCCATGGGTAGTGGGACATTAGGTCAAACTACTCATTAGATGTGTTATTAGGAGTGATCTAGAAAAGTCGGGGATTACAATATATCTCAACATGCTTTTTCATATAGGTATTTTCGTTTAATTTGATTCCATGACTTAAAATTAAAGTGTTTTATACACATTATACATGGGATTTGTTTGGAAATGTTTAAATATATTTATGTTTTAATTTCTTTATGTTATAAAATATAGAGTTGTTTAAATAATTAGTCACCAATTTGGTTTGAACATATTTATTTTGTGGAATAAATAAGGATTAAAAAAGATAAATCGTTAAATAATGAATAACTAAAGGGAATAAAGAGATAAGATGGTGAGTTTTAATTAAATTTAAAATATTATGTGTTATTTTCATTGCAAATAAATACTTTTCAAAATTTTTATTATCTAACTCGGTAGGTTCATTCCAAATTTTAGTTCCCATTTATTATCATGTGTAGGGAATGAATGTTATGGGTCAAACTAATAGTATTATGTTCCAATACTTTGTGTGTATTGGGACACACTAATCAAAGAAATCATAAAGGTTAGGATACTATAAGAATAGAGTTGGGATAAATATATATGATTAACTTTGAAAAGTAGTCTTCCACTGTATTATCTATGATTCATATATGGTATGATTGAATTTATGGTACACCTAAGTAGATATGTGATATGATAAAATTCAATTAAAATTCATTACATAATAAGAAATGGAACTTTTGTCTCTAATGGATATTATTTAATTAAAAGGTTTCATAATTTTATTGGGAAATATTTAATAAAATTCCATATTAAATGAATTTTAAAACATGATCCTCATTTAAAAAAATATACTTTATAGATAAAATGACACTATTATATAAAAAATTGAATTTAGATCAATACTAAAAAATATTAATGGAATAAACATTATATACTTTAATAGAAACATAATATTTGTTATTAAAAATGAAATAAAGTTATATGCATCAGAGTAAATATATCTTAAGAAATGTTTTATTGATTAAGAAAGACATTAATATAAGTAGGCTTATAATAAGCATAATATGGATTATCTTAATGTATCTATATTGATTTTTGTCTTAATTTATCCCAATAAATAAAACTTATATGTCAATAGGTATTATTTTTAGATGATTGAAAAATTGAAAAGGAATTTTCAAGAACATGCAAGATACAAAAGATATATAGTATCCAAACATTGGCCTTCAGGCCATTCAGTCTAATGTAAGAGGGAAGAGGGAACAAATGAATCAATTAATGTATTCAATATGTTTGGGTATTTAAATTATATGTAGTGACTTGGGTCACCACTCAAGATTTTCATATTAATCGTATTCATTTTTCTATCACATTATGAATGGTTATGATAGATTATTGTGAATTGAAACAAGAATTAGTTTGATAAAATTTTACTAGTTTTCAATATGTGAATGATAGTTAAGAAATATGATGTCGAACAAAAATTTCCATGATGGTGGTGTAAAATGAAAAGGGTAATAATATTATAGGGAGGGATAATTAAAGAGGTCATCGAAAGTACACACTAAAATTCAAAACTGAATAAAATAAATTTTAAGGTAATTGTTCCCATTGTTTCAAGAGATTAAAATAGATATATAAGTTCCCAGAATTCCTGATGTGGTGTAAGAAACTCATCTGAGTGTCCATGTTATGTGTTAATGTTTTATAAATCAATGATTGTTTTTCAAGGGTATGTGATTCAAATTAGACATTAAATGATTATTATAAATTTGAATAAAAGTTTTACATGTAAGATAAGTTTATAGTTAGATCATAAGTCATGAATTCCAATGGTGGGGAATGAGGTTCCACATAATGGATTTGGATGTAGTGAATTACATTAATGACCCGTTATATATGAATTACGAATCTTCAATTTTCATCATATTTACTTTTTATGTGATAAAAAGTTATTTTGAATAATTATTATTACAAATTAATGAGATAACTATTTTGATACACATGGTCATGATTGATCGAGTTCCATAACATTGTTTAAAATAAGAAAAGGAAAAAATGAGTTTTATTTAGGACAATAGAGTTCATTGAAAATATTTTTTTAGAATATTTGGTAAAGAGTTCCTGTGATAATTTATAGGTATATTTTAAAGAATAAAAATATTATTTTTATAACATTTATCCAAACAAATAGAATTCAATTGGGATCCCTTATATGGATGATCCAAACTGAAGGGGGTGGAGCAGGTGAATCAGTGTTTACTATTTTTTATTTTATTTAACTAAACAACTCTCATTAATATTTATAAAAAATATATTAACTATATTAGTGTTAAAATAAAATAAATGATATATCATATTTAATGAGGTTTATCTCTAATATTTTAAATACACTATCCCAAGTGGCCCATAGTCAGTGGTTACTTTATTGAGATTGGCACTAGATATAAGGAATCAAATCCTGAAGAACTGAATAGTTTTGTAGGATTTTAAAAATAAATAAATGATTGAATATCACATTATAATTGAAAACCTAAAATACAATATAGTTACCTCTTTGGGAGAACCATTTTTCCCTTTATCATAACCCTATATATCAATCATAAAACAATTCTTGGCATCCTTGGGAAAAAAGACACATGTAATGGATAATCTCAGATGTGCAGTAGGTGTATGATTACAGAGGTAGCTATAATGAATAAATATTGAATAATCAATATTTAAAAAATAATATTTGAAATCATATTATATTAAATCAATAAATTATTCATAAAGAATAATATAGAAGGAATAAATGATAATAAAATAATTCCACACAAGTAATCACATTAGCATGAAAATTATTCAAAGATATAATAACTAATAAAATAATAACATTGATATTAATGAATATTATCTAAATGAGGTAATTCATAATTATAGATATCATAAATATATAATCATGGAAGAATGTGAAGACTGTAGGACCCCAAGACACCCTGAGAGGGGAGGGGAATATTAGGGTGTCAACTTTTACTTTTAAAACAAGGATCTTGTTCTCACATTGGTAGAAACTAGTTTAAGCTGTATGATGGATATGAGAATAAATAAAACATTGACATGCAAAGAAATGACATATCAATTTATACTTGGTTCACCACTAAGGTCTACGTCCAAGGAGCATACGCCAATATCTTGTCAGTCGTACCAAATTCCACAATTATTCACTAGATGTGGATTACAAAGGTTCGGGAACAGTCACTCTGTCCTAGGATCCCTGCCTTTACAAAAGGTTCTGAGATAGCTTACTATGTCCCTCAGGATACACCCGTTGACTACCCCGGGTGCAATTCCTTTGGTGAAGTCCCACTCAGTTTATGGACGTACAGGTTTCTTCAATAGATTTTCATTACAGACTTTGCCTCTGCTTAGAACGAGACTCTGCTTGCATCGAAGACCGGTAATAATGCACCAGAAAGCACTGAACCACTAAAACAGATAATTAGAAAGTAAAAACATGATACATAGATGATTTCGCATAGTAAAAATCCTTTTCACTAAAGTTCACACATGGCCTCAAAGGTATCGAGAAATCTTCCAGCTTTCGTGCAGCTCCAATAGACCAGCGGGCTTCAGCAACACCTAGCGTGCTTCTCCCAGCCCAGTGTACATGTTTCAAGATGATGCGCAAGTTTCAGTGCTCATGTCCAAACTGGCGCACAAGTTCACCTCAACCACTTGCATGACCCTCACTTCTTCAACATCTTACTTGTGCGACCCACTTCCTTTCTCACCCTAACCACCTTGGGCACACAACCATCACCTAGAATGCAACTACTACTTGCGAGACCACACACCACTTGCGCAACCACCACACCTGCACTATGGGAGCTATGATTTTCTCTATGGTTTGAGCTCATCCAGAATGAGGAGGGGTTGACCTTTATTTATAGGCATTTGGACACTCTGCGCGACGGCGTGCAAGTCTCCCCTCGGCATGCAAGTCTGAGCGCGCATGTCTCTGGCCCTACAAGTCACTTGCACGACCAACTTCAAAACATGGGTTAACTTCTCCCTTTTCCATTTTTTCATGTTCTGATCTTGAATAACAACAGGAGCACACATTACCAAGCCTCCATGTAATCGTCACGCAAGTCCCTTTTTCCGCGCTAGTCACTTGTGCAACCAAACCAAAAACATGCATGACCCTTATCCCATTTCCATATTTTGATGATCTGATCTTGAAAAACATATGGAGAAATAGTTTCCTCTCCTCAAAGTCAACAGTGTAGAAGTCCCTTTGCCAAAAACCACTTTTCTTCATTTGTCAATTTTCAGGCCCAAATATTTGGAAAACAGTGGAAAACAGTGCCACCTTGTATCTACTCTTTTCGTACCACCTCCAGAGCATCCATTCGTTTTTCGACAATCTTGAATCAAACATGAATTTCTGACCATAGCCTTTGAAATCGACATTCAACTATGAAATCTCTTTTGTCAACAAATTTTTGGGTCATTGTTTGCTTTGTCAACACGAACAATCACCTCAAAAAAACTTCTTTTCTGTGATTTTCCTTCTTCAGCAAATCTTCTACATTCATCACAAACTCCATTATCAAGATATATATCCTTTGATAGATCAGCTTCAGCATCATCATATTTTGATACAATTTGAAGTGCATGGCCATCTCAGAATTCAAATCCCTTGCACTGTGCCTTCTTCTTCAACCGTCATTCTCTACTTCATGAAAATCATATTATTCTATTCTTCAATAAGTATCTTGCATGGTTCTCATGAAATCATGAAGAATTGCATGGTCTTCATAAACCATCATGACATCTTCTTTAATCATCCTCAGATGGATTATACCTCAACAGTTTTCACTATTGTAAACAATGTGTCACCTTTGAAACATGTTCTATGAACTTATGATCAGTACAACAATCATCTAAATTTCCGTTCCTCCCTTTCATTGGAGTACTTCTTGATATTTTTCATTTCAATCTTCATTCAAAACTATTGAAAACAAATACAACCTTATACACAAAGCGGTCCCAAAAATCTCCCACTTTGTATTTTGTTGTCAATAACTCAAATATCTCCCGAAATGAATACATCATTATCAAAATGAGAAACACCTCTCTCATCTTTAACATTGAATCTTTAATTTCACTTTCTCCCCCCCTTATTGGCACGAAATAAAAAGCTCAGGGTAGGGAGGGTATCAATATATACTTATGAAATGCTTCATTAATCATTTCAATCTAAGTCTATTTGAGCAATACTTGATGTAGAAAACAAGAGTATTTTATTTAGACAACAAGGATGTCCATTATTCACAGACCATGATACCACATGAGATGAAAACTCATGTATTTTGTCTTCAAGGGTTTACCGCTTTAATTTTAGGCTAAAGAAATCAAATGTGAAGGGAATAATCAACCTGAAACTCCTACACTCACATCAGAAAACAAATAAAAAACATTCAAGTGAACTAGGTAGGATAAGTGGCCTTGGGGCACTTCCATTCTTATTATGTCACTGATCTATTCAGTTACTCCCCCTTTTTAGAATGATCATTGTTCTGAGTAACCAAGTATGAGAGATTGAAAAATGAAATACCTTCTCAAATGACATGTTCTTCAAAAAAATTAACAGAGTAATTGCATTTAATACCTTCCGGAGTAGATACTGATTGAAAAAAATTGATTTTGGAAGCTTCTTCAATATTTTCTCCCCCTCACAGGAAACATTCATCATCATCTTCATCAAGAGTGATCCTTCATCATCTTAATCTTTAAAATATCAATTGAAGAATCTTCCAAGTATGGAAACTTCTTCATCTTAGCTATCAAGAGTTGAAAAAAATTCACTACTTCTTAGGTTCTCCCCCTAAGAGCATGATTCACCTTCAATTACCTACATTATTAGCACAAATACAATACACAAATGATTAAGGGAATAAGGTGGTTCCTCCTTTATTCATCAACATGATCTGCATAGTTGAGGTTCTTTTCTCAACCAAGTTCCTCTGTTCACTCTAGTATTCATGCTTGTACATTTGAACATATGTTTTGATATGTGTTGATGTGGCATGGTTCCTTCACATTTTCTTCTGCGTGGTATGGAGAATTATTCTACATAATAACCATTTTGAATGATGCATTCTTACTCCTTTTGAGGACTGATTCTTGATTGGGTATTAAGGTTAGACAACCTTTTGCAATGTGACCAGATTTCTTACATCTCTCACATAGAACATCTTTGACACTTGTGTTTCTCTTGGTTTGCAATCTCTCATGCTTTTTGTCTTCATCATGTGAAATTTTTTCCTTTTCCTTTATCACCATCCTTTTCCTTTAATTTTTCAAGTTTCCTCATTCTTTTCAAATCTTCTCACCAGATGACCAATATTTCATTTGGAACTGTTGTAGCTAGTTTGGATCTTCCATATGGGTTAATCTGAGTTTCATCCCACTTAGTTTTTCTTTTGGATGAATGAGCCTTCAATTTCATGGGTCTAAAATCTTGGGTCTTCTCAGCTTCCATACTTGAGATCTTCTTGGGAAAATGTGTGTTCACACTATTCTTATAATTTCTTCCCTTGGTACTTGCTTTATACTTTGATGGTATCAGAGGTCTTATTTTCTAATCAACAGTGAAAGAATATTTAGATGGGCATGTACCTACCTTGTGACCACTTTCGCTGTATACATCACATATGTTATCAATAATTCAAAATCTATTTGCTGTAAAAGATGCTTTTGGACCTGTAGATGTTGTTTCTTCTCTTTATTTCTTCCCCTTGATACATGCTTTCTTTGTGCTTTTTTTAAGGGACTGTACCAAAAATCCAGAGCACAATGCCCAAATCTATTGCAGCACCAACATTTACCCAATAATCGTTTCGTTTTTATATCTTCTATATGAGGTTGTGGGGCCATATTCTTGATTTTTTGTCCTCTATCTACAGAACCATCTTCCTTCTTTTTCTTTCCATCCAACATATCCATAGTAGTAGGTTTCTTATCCTCCTCTTTCCTCACCCATACTTGTTTAGAGTTTTTCTTTGAACATGAACTTTTTGATGGAACATATTTAGAAACAATAATATAGATTTGTATGGATGGTACCTTCAATTTCATAGCTTCTTATGATAGATCAATGAGTGAAGTCATGATCTTCTTATCACATGTTGGAGGTCTTTTGACAGTATAATCCACCAGTGAGCATTGAGTACCAGTAGCAACTGATTCATGAGATGGATAATCAAGAGTTGTCATAATATTTTTTTCACATGATGGAGGTATTTAATATTTAGAATCCTCCAATGAATATTGAGTACAAGCGTCACCTATTTCATTCATTTGTGAAGTCTCAATATGTGTCTTCTCAAGATTTGTCAATTGGGTTTCCAATTTTTTGAATTTCAATATTGAGGATGATCTTCTGATCTTCAAACACGATCATCTTCTCTTCACAAGTCTTCTTCAATCTTTCAACTGCATTTTCATGTTTCTTAACATTGTTTTGTAACAAAGTGTCACGTTCCTTGAATCTCTTGGATGTTTCTTCCAAACAAAAAATCATTAATTCAGTGCACTTCTTCAGCTCAGCTTCAAGTTCATGGTTATTTTCTTTTAGAGTCTCATTGAATCCCTTTTTTCATCAAAGAATTTAATTTTTTGGTGACCTTTAAGTATTCAAGAATTTTTCCTTCCAAGCCCTTTTCCAAATTATCAGCTTCTATTTCTAATCAGTTGATATCAACCTGCATGCATTGAAATATTCTAAAAACATCATCAACTCTTTCTTCTGGAATATCATGCAGATAACTTATTAATTTCTCCAGATCACTTGAGATAGATGTGTCGTCCTTTCCTACGGTAGGAACCTAGGCCACCTACTCGATATTGTCTAAGATTGGTATTTCATCATTATTGGAGGGGCATGAATAACAACACACTATATCCTCTTTGGAAATGAGGGACTTCTTCAACTGCTTCTTCTCTTTCTTTTTCTTGTTTATCATGGTCTTTCTGGATGAAGGCTTCTACTTAGAAATGACCTAATCTTCTTCAAGAATGCACTTCATTGTTCACTTTAAGAAGGAAACTAAAATCTTCTTCTGAATAGAATAACTATAGGGTATCCAACATATGTGAACCTTTCCCTCTAATACCACTTGTAGGACCCCAGGACACCCTGAGAGGGGAGGGGTGAATCAGGGTGTCAAATTTTTCTTTTAAAACAAGGATCATGTTACCACGTTGGTAGAAACTAGTTTAACCTGTATGATGGATATAAGAATAAATAAAACATTCACATTCAAAGATATGACACAACACTTTTTACATGGTTCACCACTAAGGGCTATGTCCAAGATCATATGCCGATAGGTTGCCGGCCATACCAAATTCAACTATTCTTCACTGATGTGGATTACAAAGGTTCGGGCACAGTCACTCAGTCCCAGGAACACTGCCTTTACCAAATGTTCAGGGATAGCTCACTGCTTCCCTCAGGTCACTCATGTTGAATCCCCCTGGCTCACTGCCTTTGGTGAAGTCCCACTCAGTTTATGGATGTGATGGCCTCTTTAATAGATTTTCATTGAAGTATTTTCCACTTCTTAACAAGAGACTCTACTTGCATCGATGACCGGTAATGATGTACTTGAATGCACTAAACCACTGAACCGGATAATCAGAATGTGAAAACAGGATATAAAGATGATTTCTCATAGCAACAAACCTTTACACGCAAGTTCACACTTTGCACCGAAGGTATCAGAAAATCTTCCATCTTTCGTGTAGCTCCAAAAAGGCCGACAGGCTTTAGTAACACTTCGCGCACTTCTCCAAGCCCGGTGTGAAAGTTTCAAGACGGTGCACAAGTTTCGGCACGCAAGTACAAACTGGAATGCAAGTTTACCTCAACTACTTGCCCGACCCTCACATATTCAACTTCTAACTTGCGCGACCCACTTCTTTTCTCGACCTAACCACCTTGGGCACACAACCATCACATGGCGTGCAACTTCTACTTGCGCGACCACACACCACTTCCGCGACCACCAAACCTACATGAAGGGAGATCTGATTTTCTCTAAGTGTTGAGCTCATCCAGAATGAGGAGGGGTTAACATGTATTTATAGGCATTTGGACAC
The DNA here is from genome assembly GCA_963277665.1 of Viscum album. Taxonomy (NCBI): domain Eukaryota; kingdom Viridiplantae; phylum Streptophyta; class Magnoliopsida; order Santalales; family Viscaceae; genus Viscum; species Viscum album. The sequence goes on along the minus strand of OY728122.1, from coordinate 807,292,038 downwards.
CCTGCGTGATGGAGTGAAAGTCTCCCCTAGGAACGCAAGTCTCTGGCCCTGAAAGTCACTTGAGCGACCAACATCCAAACATGGGCTCCCTTCTCCCTTTTCCATATTTTCAAGTTCTGATCTTTAAAAATAATAGGAATGCAAGTTCCCAAGCCTCCATTTAATCGGCGCGCAAGTCCCTTTTGCTGCGCTAGTCACTTGCGCGACCAAACCCAAAACTTGCACGACCCTTATCCCTTTTCCATATTTTGTTGTTCTGATCTTGAAAAACATATGGTGCACAAGTTTTCTCTCCTTAAAGTCAATGGCATGCAATTCCTTTTTCCAAAAATAACTTTTCTTCATTTGTCAATTTTCAGGCCCAAATATTTGGAAAACACTGGAAAACAACACCACCTTTTATCTGCTCTTTTTTTACCACCTCCAGATCATCCATTACTTTGTCGATGTTCTTGAATAAAACATGGATCGTTAACCACAACCCTTGAACTCGACATACCACCATGAAATCTCCTTTCTCAAAAAATTTGTGGGTCATTGTTTTCTTTGTCAACAAGCACAATCACCTCAAAAAAAACTTATTTTCTTTGATTTTCCTTCTTCAGAAAATCTTCTTCTTTCATCACAAACTCCACTATCATGATATATATCCTTTGGTAGATCATATTTGGCATCATCATATTTTGATACAATGTGAAGTGCATGTCCATCTCATAATTCCAATCCCTTGCGTTGTGCCTTCTTCTTCAACCATCATTCTCTACTTCATGAAAATCATATGATTCTATTCTTCAAGAAATATATTGAATCGTTATCTTGAAATCATAAAGAATTGAATGGTCTTCATAAACAATCATGTCTTCTTCTTTAATCATCCTCAGATGGATTATACCTCACCATTCTCCACTTTTTTAAACAATGTGTCGCCTTTAACACATGTTCTTTGAACTTTTGATCAGTACAACAATCATCTGAATTTCTATTCCAAAATTTCATTAGAGTACTTCTTGATCTACTTAATTTTTATCATCATTGAAAACTATTGACAACAAATACAAACTTATACACAAATTGGTCTCAACAAATACATGTTACGTAAATGGGTAAATCCTAAAACAAATACCAAATCAATTTTTTCTCAGGAGACCCACTGATGCGTCGAGGGCCAAAAGTTCCCCACTTACTAAATCCAATTATATCCTAATATTATGGGTGAAACAAAATCAATGATAAGATTCATATTGAAAAGGTAGAATATGAAATGTAAATACATTCCCTACTCAATAGACTTGTTCTATAATGATTTAGAGTAATATAGAGAATGGTATCAAAATAGTAAATCCCTAGTCAAACAAATCATAAAACATATGAAGAAATTATAAGGATGGTATAAGTATAACATATCCAATGTGGATAATATGTAAATCAAGGTTTTTTTCATTAGTGAATAGAAATACCATAAAAATTTCAATAACTACAATATTGTGGAAAATTTACTTTTCACATTAAAAATTTATTTTAAAAACAAAAATTTTGACAAAAATTGTCAATAAAATTTTATTTGAAAATAATCATTGAATATTTTAAATTTATATTTAATGATATGAGTGTTCATGATAGTGGTTAATTTTGTATATGTTTTACATGTATATAAAATTAATCATTTAACACTAGTGTCAAAAGCTCAAAAAGTACATTAATCAGAAAATATTTAGAATAATGCTTCCAATTTTTTATGAAATTAAAAAATAGGTAAAAATGAATTTAATAAATCCCTTTTATAATTTTTAAAACCGTCAATATTTTTTTAGAGAAAATCGATAAGGATGAAAAATGTTTTTTGATCAGAGAGGGAAATACTGATAGTTTTTATTAAACAAATTTATAAATCACATTAAGGTCCAATGGATGGAAAATGGTAATATTATAGGAAAATATCATGAATAACCAGATGAGAGAAAAAAATATTGGGTTTAATATATTAATAACAAATAATTCCCCAAAGGTAAATATAAACAAAAATAATCCTGAATAATGGTGAGATTGTGAAATATACCCTTACATCAAGTTAGAATTATTTCGTATACATCCAAAACATCCTATATGATAAATATAAACTTACATTAAATATATTATAAATCTATAATCACATACATTATATCTTATATTTTTTACTCATAGTATTTTATATCTTTTTAATTAACAATTATTCGTTAAAATCACTTTCTTGTGTAATAACTGCTTCATTTTTCATATATAGTTTTATTTTTTAGTTTCAATCCTTATATTTTGATATTTTTTTTATAAAATACCCAATATTAATCATGATATTCAAATAATTTATATTCATCATATACATACTTTTAGTCATCATTAAAATTTATAAACAGAAAAATGAGTTACACCATTCATGAAGATGATAAACTATACGTACAAAAGGATGTTGTTTTAATAATTTTATGAATCTAAATGATGATAAGTGAATAATAATTAAATTTAATATAATATCTATTATATCATATATATCATATATGTTCATTAAATATATTCTTATTACCATCCAAATAAAAGGGAAATGAATGGAAAATCACATCCCTTGGTTAATGTTGTAGTCCACACATATTCACGAGCAACATTATCATTTTTCAAAGGACCGGAAGGTAAGAAGGTAGATATGATATTACCATTCTAGTAGAATAATTATTTCATAAATATTATACATAAATATTAAAATTATAAAAATATAAATTGGTAAAAGTGGGTGATGAAAACTGAATTGTATCACTCTTTGGAGATAATAAGCTATAAGTACACATGAGCGATACTTTCCTTTTCTATATGATGGGAAAAGAGTAGGTAATTTTGATTTAATAATAATAAAAACATTTTAGTATATTTGAGATAATAAATTTAGAGTATTATGATAAATAAAATATATTAATATTAGGTATAGGAAGATGTTAAAAAATAATGTTATTGATTAATGAAATTACCTCATCTTAGAAAGAACTCTTTTATATCTCCACTTAAGAACCATAGGGTTATTATTTTGTAAAGAGAAAAACATCTAGAATGTGTCTAGTGGATTTGGGAAGAAAATTTGGTAGTTTTTTTTGAGATATAATGATCAATGTTTTGTGAATTAGAGAAAGGAGAGGTTACCTTTTATAAGTGTGGGGAGGGTCACACAGGGAAATCATTAATAGAATAAAATATAATAAATTAATTATCCAAAGAAATACCTTTATACTGATAGGGATTCCAATATAATATAGGGTGAAGTTGAAATAACATCATCAAATAAAATTTGGATATGTTTAACTGGTTTCGTATACCTTATATTTTGGTTTACTGATTTAGCTAAACTATTTTAACATTAAACACACTAACATATTTTTCAATAGTAAAGAGTTTTAGTTTTACATTTAAATTGAAAATTGGATAATAAGTCGAAAATAGATGACATTTTATACCATATATTATCCAATTTATCCTCTGTCAATATTTTTATGATTTTTAAATAATACATTAAAATATTATTTTGATTAAACATCATTAATGTCAATATTAACACTTTTAATTTAATTTTCCTTAAAATTCATAAATAAAATGTTGGAATTAGATGATAATAATATAACTAAATAATAATATTTCATATTAATCTATAAAATTAATTTTTCATGATAACTTAATAAAATTATTTTTCTTTTAATATTTTTAAAATCGTTTATTACTTTCTTTTAATTGAAGGAATATTATATTGGTGTTACATATGAATTTAATGTATTTATATGATAATGAAGAAATAAAAATAAATTACCCTCACAAAAATAATTTCACCAATTTAAAAAAAAAATTTATATGAATTCATAAATTTATTTTTTCCCCATGTAGTTACATAAAAGATATTAAAAAGTAATGGTGAAATATTTTGTATTTTTATTTTATTTTAAATATTATATTTGTTATTTTAATAGTCAAGTGTCCCTATAAAAATTTATTTTTTGCGAATTATGTTATAAGGGTATAACTAAAAAAGATCCCTAAATTCCATATATGGTCATCAAAGTAACCATATTTATAAATACCCCAAGATTATATATTCTTATAAATAATAAATTATTTAACACATTAGGGGATAATGAGAAATATATATGTAATAAAATATGATAATATGATTAATATAACCTATTTATGATAACAATTTACTTTCATTGAATCATCAGTCACCAAGGTGTTCTTTATAAGGCTTGTTCAATACTATTATGGCTATTTGAAACACATGATTCCTCTGATGCCCAGGTTATTAGATAGTTCTATGGCTATCCATTTTCATTCTAAAAAATTTTCTATTTCAAATTCATAAAATCAATATATCATAATTTGGAAACAAATTTATGATAAGAAACATTTTTATCAAAAATAAATCATAATGATACGAAAATTCATTATTAATTATTTTCATCAACCTCAACCACACTATCCATTTTTCAAAAATATAATTGAATTATAATTCTATTAAAAAAATATCAAATAAATAATTTGATAAAATAATTTGTAATTAATAATTTTAAAATAAAATCAATAAACCTATCTTGTATTATTTCATTAAATTCATACCCAATACCAATTTATAATAACCTTAATGAGTTGAACAACTTAACCTTATCATCTAATTTTACCATAATCCATAGTTATTAAACCCAATGAACTGAACATATAATTTTGAATATGATATCATAAACTATGTGTATTAATTGTTAACCCATAAGAAATGGATATATCCTAGGTCATAATGGAATGGTCCTAACTCTTGAGTATATAGTACCCAACCTTTTGTGATTGATATTACCCCCATGTAATTTTACATATCCCTTTACAACCCACTGTTTCTTGGAATAATAATAAGATGGGTTGGAGGGTGAATTTGATAGTGTTTCATAACATCATTATATTTATACAACCATTTGAAAAAAATCATAATTCCTTTATAAAAACATTATAGAGAGATGATGGTAGGAATAAGGGTTTTTTAATTTGAGATGGATTATAAAATAATTAAAATATTTTATTTTAAAAATAAACAATTTCTTAAATATATAACTTTTATAAATATTTGACAATTATTCCAACTCATTTTCATCTTATCACATGGTGAAAATATTATACATCTAATGATATAAAAGATATATAGAGATAAAAGAAGAATATATCAATACAATCTCATATATTTATAGACCAAAATTCTATATTTTCTGCAATAAATTTCCCATGCATAACTCCCTCTCATTAAAGATTAAAATCCCTTTATTATTTAACTAATATAATTAATTTCTACTTATATAATAATCAGTATGGTTAAAACACTAATATTTCATTATAATTATTTCATAATAGTCCCAGGGTGTATATTTTTTATCCATGATCAATAATTTTAAATTTTACCATCTTTAAATCCATTTCCATTAACCCCTCATGAAATACCTATGGAACAACCAATTTAATACCCTATATTTAGACCACCATAATACTAATGTAAACCATGATACTATAAACTCACATTATAATTCCATTACACCTCATACCTGAGATCATTTTCCATATTGCTAAATTAAATTCCCCTAGTGTTACCCAATTAATTCATTATATCACATTAATAGAAAAAGTTATTTAAATCTAATTTGAAACAATTAATACTAAGAGATAAATATCCTTCACATCAAGAAGAGAATCCTTATATTAAATATTTTCCACCAAATATCTAAAAATATTATTTTTAAATAATCTTGAGAATAATCCAATTTCCATTAAAAATAAAATTAATTAATTAACTCATGATTATCTACACAATAATTAATTAAACTCCAAAATAATTGTTTCTTCAATTCTCCTAACCATAGGTAATATTTTCTGTAGGAAGCCACTAAGATATCCTTCACTTAAAAATATCTACCCACTATTCTCACATATGAGTTTTTTTCTCATGATAATTTTAAAAAATACCCAAGTTACTACAACACTTGATTCAAAGGAAGAGGATTTCATAAAAATACTTTTTATTATCCATTAATAATATGTATTATACTTTCGATGAATGTCATGCCTTGTTATAAATCAATAGATTACCATTAAAATATATGAGATGATCTTTGTTAAAACTCCCTTAACTATGAAACATGAAAAAAATCATGGACCACAACATAAATTGTAGGTAACTATAAATAATAAGACACATTACCAATTCACTCACTAATTTCAAATGATCCCATATATATATGTGTTAAATTTCTTTATTTCTCAAGCCATCGATTCGTAGACCTTTCAAATACACATAAAATGGATTGATCAATGATAATAAAATCTGATGGTTTCATTTAACAATCTATATTATAATTTTATAAATTTTATGTAGTTATTTATCTATGGTAGATTAAATAAATATGATCTATCATATATTTTACTAAATGTGGTCCCAATAGAGACTTTTTTTCCATTTTAACACATTATAGAGGTAATTGGACTATCCTTACATATAAATCTTGGAATAAATTCACCTATATTTACCCCTAATAACCATGTTTATATAAAAATTCAACCAACAGAAAATGATCCTCCTAGGATCTTCCAAAATGAATCCCAAATGATCAAATAATTTCCTCTAATTTTACTATGGTTATTTATGATTGGTTTTCCATCTGATGATGATATGACATATTGAAATTCAGTTTATTACAACTCCTTTTCAATAATCTCTATTAAATTGAAGTGTATTAAGTGTCCCAATGAATAATAATGGATAAAATAAATCTATTAAACATTACCATTTCATCAGCATATATCATACCCAAGACTTCCACTATTAAAATATAACGAATGGGTAAGAAATGATTAGATTTTGAATGAATATATATAATTAAAAAGGGATTTCCATTTTTTATGAGGTTTTCGATAAAATAAATATAAAGGGTATTATAATATTTTTACCATTTTCATGTTTTCATAGGTAAGGGTTTTAAAATTCGTCAGGTTGCTAATTTTCATATTTAACTCATTTATAAATTAGGAATCAAAATAAAAACCCTAATCTCTCAGTATTTATTACTACAAACCAAAATTTATATATGATGTCATGATACATCTTAGTTATTATAGAATAAACCACACAACTAGAGTTATTAAATTATGTTATACCTTAAAATTCTAAACTAGATGGGAACATCAGTCAATATTTGAAATAGAATATCAGATATGTTTTTTGGATTCCCGCCAAAAATTGTATCCCCGTCATTTTCGTTATTAATTATCCTCTTATATCTGAAATCAATTTTTTGTCCCTCTTTTACATTATCCAAAATTATATAAGTGACTTTAATTTGATATATAATTATATGGCCACTCTATTTATGATATTTTAGATGAATATATACAAATATCCTCATTTTATGCAATCGATATTTTTTTACATTATAAGTTAAGCCTTACTAATGACAAAATACACTAATTATTATAATTTAATAGTGTGAAAACCCATTGAAAATCATAAATTTGAAGACACTAAACTGATTTTATTAGGTTATAAATTAAATTTCATTTATGTAAGATATAATTTAGACTCTTATGACGATAATACACTATAAAACATTCTCTAAATAATTAACATATCTCGATCTCAAATGTATGAGACACATTCGCAATATCTAATTAATATTTTGGATAATTCTTCTCAAATGATTTTTATTTCATCAATCTATACACAAATAATTTTTACCCTTAAATGAGCTTAAATTTGGGAATATATTTTGATAAATTAAAATATAAAAAATATCTATCACCGGATTTTTGTAAGATTAATACCAAAAATAGAAGTTAACATTTCCATTAACTTATCAAAATCTCTCTAAGACTTTTCACTTCATCAAACATTCACATCATTCCATTTTAATTTCATCATTAGTGATTTTAGTTTTTTAATACTTTAAAATAGAATTTATAATATATTTCCAGTATGGGAAAAGTTAATTTTTTAAAAAATTCATATAATGATCCCAATAAAACATTTAATTAACATCATATATATTGACTACAACTCATTTATTAAAAATAAATATTCCAAAAAATAATTACTTCATAAATCTATGATTTTCATTTGGAAAACATTGTATTTAACCAATGCTTCCATTATATCTCTAATATAATCCCGAAATACCATCTATTTGTTTCTTTTAAATATGAATAAATTAATATATCCTCCATAATAATCAATAGAAATGAGTTTTAGTATTTGGGAATTGTACAATTCCTAATCAATATAAAAACCACAAAAGAGTTGTTTTCCCAAAATGTAATTACCATAAACTCATAATTTCTATACTCACTCCTGAAATATTTCGTTATAATTACCTATCTCTTCAACACAAATTGAGGATACCCCATCCTTAAATCAATTATTAAAAAGATATATCCCCTTTTTGTTGATAAATGACATAATTAAGGTGATGTATTAGATACTTATTCATCACTATAAACTAGTTTGTATTCAGATAATTAATTCACAATCATATTCTACTATCAACCTCTATAGAAAAAAGGATCGGTGCTTCCCAGGGTGATACACATGGTTAGAAAAAATCATTTTCCTTCTAAATAATCTAGTCTATTATAATTATAAGGATGTGAATATTAATTTATATGAAAAAAAGTTTCCACTATGATTACACATCACTAATAATAATGAAAAAAGAATCATATTTAGTACCTTATTATATTATCAATTAAGATAACGCATAAGCTATCATCTACCTTATGATTAATTAGAACTCATAAATTCCTTTTGGATATCCCATTATAGGAATTTATTTTTATTCCTCTTTTATGGACTATTGAAATTTCTTCCACTATGTCAAGGAAGAAAAAAATTCTTAACATCAAAAATTCATGTCACCCATGATCACAATATTCTTGGATTTCTTCACTATAACTACATTGGTCTGTAGGTCTAACAAGACTATCATCAATTTAATATTAGGTATATTGGGAATCTATTGTATCAATAATACTCTATAAATGTTATTGATTTTGATGATCATAAGAACCCTTGTTATTTTTACTAATGATATTACCTTAAGTGTATTTTAGGAATTTAATGATGATTACAATATTTATTATATAATTATATTCAAGATCTTAATTCGAAAGAAATATATTTTAATGTCTTCAAAATGAATTTTAATATATTTTGGAAACATTGTTCATAGCATGCATTGATAAACATAACATAAGGAATGAACCATATGGTTAGAATAGTACGTATGGTTAATCATCCCAATAATATCAGAAAAGTATAGTTGAAGAACCTTATATTTGGATGGAGCATTATGCTTTTCAATAGATGAAAGTGTGGTTAAAGAACCCTATGTATGTAAGGAACCGTATGTTTGAGATACAAACATATGGATCATAAAACATACTATTAGGATCATACTTATATTTTCAACCTTACATTTGGAAAATAAATGCTACCTAGTTGTACCAAACATTTGGTTTTTTTATCATTTTGTAAAGGAACCCTACATCTAACTATTCATTGTCAGAGTTTTAAATTCTCAATTTTATCCACAATTTCTACAATGGTCTTGAAAGAATTATAATCCAATTTAAATCATGTTTATGATCGATTCAATTCTCATTATGATTGTTTCCAAGAATTGTATTCATTTTAGAAATTCACTCATACTCTTAAGGGAAGTTATGACTCATATATATAATTTTTTAATATCAATATCCACGATATATCAAGATATTTTATTGGATATATTCATCCAGAAGTAATATATTTATATGAAAAAGTATTTTCAAATTATATATAGATGTGATACGATTAATACAAGATTCATACACATATGACTGAATTATCCTGAATATATTTTTTAGATCTTCTACAACAAATGATCAACTCTATTATTTGTATATGTGGAAAAATATTTGAGACATACATGTTTTAACCGCATGCTTATTTAATATTTCTCTTATAGTTATTTGATATTCATATTGAAAATCATATAAAACTAAGATCACTTTAGAATTATTCTATCTAGAAATTTTTCATTTATGAAGAAGAAGATCCATCTACTATTAGTTTATACTAGTAAAAACTATGAAGATAAACCAAAACCATCAAAAAATAAAACTCTTTATTTGTTATAGTATCAAAATATCACACTTTGTTTTGGTGAAGTATGAGATTCCTGCACTAATAAGTTGACAATAAGTTCCTTGTTAAAGAACCAGAAGGCTCTATTTTAGCCTTATTTTAATGGTTTCAACTTCATGTACATATTTGTGGATTTTAGGTTCTTGTGATAAGAGGACATTTTCTTGTGAAATTCACCAAGATCACAGATATAGAATTGGTGGAGTGTACTAATGGATCCGTATGCCCTAAATCACTATAAATTGTTCTATTATTTTTTTTCTTTTATCCTATAATCATTTTTATTATAGAAGAAAATGATATACATATAAATAAATAAAAAGGTATTTTAAAGCCAAAATTGTGGAATATTATAAAAAATACACAATTATCCCCCATCTTGTGTTATATTTTTATAATTTTGACCTATAAATTTGTATCAATAGTGAGATTTTATGATAACGGTATAATAAGATGAAAAGTATAAGGTCTATACAAAGAATATGTTAATAGTGGACCATAAATAAGGAATTTTTATGTTTTTTGATCCATAATTTAATGGAGAAAATTATGGATGTTGTAAATATTGAAGGATTATCTATCAGAAGAATCTTGGATTCAATGTTTATTCAAATATCATTACTCCTCATGTGATTCCTGAAAAACCATAGACTTGGATTGATAAAAAAGAAGCTGAATATGAGATCATTTCAAATGAAATGGAAGCTATTGTCTACAAACTTAGTATTGATATGTTTAATCATATATCAAAATTTATTACTGCCTATGAGACATGGAAAACTATTGTAGATTCTTATAAAGGAATAGGAAATATTAGACAAATGAGGTATGATACTGGTAAGATAATGTTTGAAACCTTTATATTGTTTATTGGTGAAAGAAGCTCACAAATGAATGGAATTTTAATAGATATTGTTAATGATATTAGAAACTTGGGGGATTCCATAAGTCAATCTGATCAAGTGCAAAAAGTAATCAGAGTACTTCCCTCTAAGTGTAATGGAATAGCTTTCGTTATTGAACAATAATCAGTTGTAAATAATTTTAAAATGAAATAATTGATTGGAAAATTGACGATGTACCAAGAAAAAAAAATGAATTTTGATGTTTAAGATCAAAATATTTTAATGAAAATAGAGAATATTTCGCTAAAAGTAATGTCTTATAGGCATATCAGAAAAAAACAAGAAGACAAAAAAGAGAAAAATTCATAATTTTTCAATTCCGAAATGGATATTGATCAGCTAACCAGAAAGTTCAAAAAATTATATAAGAATAAAAGAGGCTTTAAAAAAAACCTATAATAAGTATGTAAAATAACCTAGATAAGTATGATTCTATGAATGAAAAAAATTGGGTCACATGAGACCAGATTACCATAAATTGCAATATAAAAAAGATGGATAAAAGAGAAATATCAGAAAAATAATGACTATGATCACAAAGGAAAAAGGGAAATGAAAACTACATTGAGTGTATCTGAAGTCTCCATAGGATCATAAAAATATGATTTAGATAAAGAGCCAAAAAATCTCAAATCTAATATTTACTTTATGGATAAGTAATAAGAAGAGTTACAGACTTATTATTCATCTTCCTCTGACTCTGATAGTTAATCAAATTATAAATTAGCTATTTACTATATAATATTAGAAGATAAATATAATTATTTATTAAATAAGCATAAATCATTAACAAATATTCACAATTATATTTTAGAATAATGAGGTACTATTCTAAAACAACATCGAGATTTAGTTGAAAAATTCAATTCTTATGCATAAAATTGTATTATCATGAAAGAGGATTAAAGAATTTATTAATGAAGTATAATCTTATAAAAGTATTGAAATTATTTTTACTAAAGTAGAAAATGTTTTATATGAGATTTTTTGGAAGAATATAACTAAAATGGAATATTTTGGAATAGGAAACAAGGGTAATAAATCTAAATTTTATAAGAATTACTTTGTTCCCAATGAAGAAATTCCACCAGTTGTTATTGTGAAAGAAAATGTCATTTCACAAACAATTATTATTTGAGAAATCCTCAAATTAGTTTTATTAAAAAGGATTTTATTTCTAAAAATATTTCTAATGAAACTGATGTAAATTATGGTAATATTTTGAAAATTTGGATTCTCAGATCACTAATTAATAACACTGCAAGACCCAAGAAAACATGGGTACCAAAACAATAAAATGTTTTAATTCTTTTACTGGAAAAGGACATAGGAATAAGAATTCTATATGGTATATGGATAATGGATGTTATAAACACATGAGTTGAGACTCGTCCAATTTCAATGGATTAACTCAAATGGATTGAGGTTTAGTCACTTTTGGTGATATTTCAAATGTAATTATAGTTGGAGTTTGAACTATTAGAGATATAAAGACTATCTCAATCAACAAAGTACTATATATACTATGTTTTAAAAATAACCTGATAAGTATCTCCCAGCTTTTTTATTATGGTTTCTAGTTTTTTTTCTAACAATTCCTAATAAGTGTTTAAAGATAAATTGCTTATGTATAGAGAACCTAGAACTGAAAATGTTTATACATTGTATTTAAATTCCCTGTGTAAACTAAAGGTGGATTGTTTAACTACTAGGAAAACTGTTTTTTGGATCTGACATATGATATTTGGTCATTGTAATATATATTAATTTCATAAATTATATAAGGAATATTTAGTTTCTAATTTCCATTATCATAAATTTGGTAATGACAGATTATGTGATGCATACAAAATAGAGACAAAACACATATTTTATTTAAAAGGTATTAGAGAAATTGCTACATCTAAACATTTAGAACTTATCCATTGTGATTTTTTAGACCATCAAAAGTATAAAGTTTAGCCGGTAAATTATATGTTAATGTTTTATTTTATGGTTGTTCTTGATTTACATTTCTATATTTTATAAAACCTAAAAGTTAAATATTTACTATTTTTTTAATGTTTTGGAAAAATTCTGCAAAATGAATAATGTTTGAAATTTTTTTAAGAAGTAATCATGGTGGAGAATTTTAGAATCAAGAACATAATTATTTTTTATCAAGCCTAGTTATTAAACACATCTTATATTCACCAAGAACACCTCAGAAAAATGGAATTATAGGAAGTAGAAATATATATATTCAAGAAATTGTAAAGACTATGCTAAATTAATACTGTCTTCCTACCTATTTTTGGGTAGAATATATATGCACAACCTAATATATCTTGAATAGTGTTTTAATAAGTCAAATTTTTAAAAGAACATCCTATGAAATTTAAAATTATAGAAAGTGTAATGTAATGTACTTTAGTGTTATTGAATGCATGGTTTATATCATGAATTCTATAGACAACCTTGGGTAGTTCGATGCAAAAGCTGATAAAATAATATTTTTAGAATATTATGCTATCTCAAAATCTTATATAGTGATTAATAAAATTTCAAGGATTGTTGAAGATCAGTTCATGTTAAGTGTGATGAAACTAAACCTTTTATTAAATAGAAAGATAAAACTAATGATATTACTGATTGGTTTGATAACATGAGACTGGAATCCTATATATTTGATTTTAAAAATTATATAACGAAAATTCCGTCTAGTTCAGAATAACATGAAACTAAAGAACATGAAAGTGTCTTACATAGACAATATAGAATCCTAAAAAACCATCCTTTATAAATTATTATTAGAGACCTGGGCACATGAATTAGAACTATAAGTAATGTATGAAACCTAGTTTTAAATTTTTCCTTTATATCTCATTTAGAACCTAAATCTAATGAGGAAGGATTAAAAGATGAAATTTTTATGTTAGCAATGCAAGAAGAGATAAAATAATTAAGAAGAAATGATGTATGATAATTTGTAGAAAGACCAACCAATTATCTAATAATAGGAACTAAGTGGTTCTTTAGAAATAAATAGTATGATCAAGGGATCGTATCCAGAAAGAAATCTATATTAGTTCAAAAAGGATATAAATTGGAAGAAGGTATAGATTATGATGATACCTTTTCCTTTTTATCTAGATTATAATCCATTAGAATCCTTTTATCTTATGCATCTCATATGAATTTTGAGTTATACCATATGGATCATAAACCATTATTTTAAATTGATATTTAATAGAAGAGGTTTATGCAGAGAAACCTTCTTGTTTTGAAAACACTCAAAAACCAAATTCATTTTTTAAACTCACTATATATCTATATGGCCTTAAACAAGAAACTAGACTCATGCATGAAATATTATGTTCATTTTCTTTGAAAATTTCATTTACTGTTGGATTGGTCGAATAAATTTTTTTTCAGAAAACTATTTGTTCTAATATTTTATTATTATAAATTTATGTTGATGTTTTTTATTTAAACAAATAATACGATTTGAAAGAATTCTTTAAAAAATTAAAAATATATTTGAAATAAGTATGATGGATGAACTCAATTTATTATTAGGATATCAAATTTATCCGAATGATTATGGAAGTATTTTAAAGAAAAGAAAATATATAATTGATTTATTGAAAAAAATTAGACATCAGGATAAAAATACAAATACAAGTACCATGTTTATAAATATAAAACTTGATTTGGATGAAGTTGGACAACCATTGGAGAACAATTTATATTGAGGTACGATTGGTAGTTTGTTATATCTTAATTATAGAAGACTAGAAATTATGTTTTTGGAATGATTATGTGTTAGATTTCAGTCAAATACAATGTAATATTATCTTATAGCTATTAAAATAATGTTTACATATTTAAAAGGATATGCTTTTCAATATCTTCTTTACCCCAAAACATATAATTTTTATTTAATTTCATATTTTGATATTGATTTTGGAGGATGTAGATTATAAATAAAAATAACCTCTGTAATCTATCACAGTTTAAGAAAATATTTAGTATAATTGTCAAGTAAGAAACAACAATCAGTTTCCCTATCAATAGACAAGACATAATATGTTTTTACTAGTAGTTCTATGCACTAGTATTGTGGATAAAAAACACTCTACCTAAATTTAGACTAAATTTTAATAATATACCTATTTTATGTGATAATACACATGCTATAAATATCTCAAAAAACCCTATAATTCATTCTAGGTCTAATAATATTGATATAATTCATCAATTTACAAGATACCATGTTCTTAAAAATGATATAACATTAGAATTTGTTAATAATTAATTTCAATTAGCTGAAATTTTCCCTAAACCACATCCCACTGCATGTTTTGATTTTATTAAGGGGGAGTTATGATTATTTCATTTTAAATAAATTTATATCTTTTAAATAAATTAAATTTATTTTTTTCAATATATTTCAGTAAAATTAGTTCTTTTATTCCATTAAATTACTTTTGATGTCAATTTATTATTTCATTTATTTGATTAAATAAATTTTTTCTTATTTTTAGTTTTTAATTGAGTAGTTTAGAAAAGTAAAAATTAAGGATAACCCCATGTAATCAGCATGAGAAAATAGACCATGTAATCATCAGTAAAAAAAACCCTTATTCTTTTCTTAGATTTTCAATTTTGAACTGTTTCACCTCAAAAAACCCTCGTATTTCTCTAAAACCTAGAATATAAAAAACGTCAACATTCAGATTATCTTAAAAGAAGAGAACCAACTTAACCAATTATTTTAAGCCATGTGATCCCAAACATCATTGTGTTCTTCAGAATGATTATTCAAGGAATTATTGTCTATTTATAGTGGTTGTATGAGATGAACTTGTTTCTCAAACAAGATCATGAGTTTCAAGGTTTAGAGTTTCTATTCAATAAATAAAATATTGATTTTTTATGGGGTTGAACTAAATCACTTTTTAGTAGTGTTTAGTTTCGTTTCAATGAATAATAATATATAATAACCTCTCAAATAGAATATAAGTAATTTTCAATTTTCTTAGTTGAAATATCTCAAATTTTAAAGTACCGTCATGAATGACTTTTCCAATTTGAGCTTTAAACAATCATAAATAAATATCACAATTTAGAGGACATGATGCCATTTATGTTTGGTTCAAAAATCATTCAAAAAATGTTTGTTAAGAATATTGAGGATGATCAGAAAGTGTTAGTAATGTTTATTCAAAGCTTAATTTCACAAAGAGTTGCTGATATGGAGAAAATTTTATACCAAGACATGTACATTATGTTTTTGTTTATCAGTGACATAAATTTATATTTTCCAAGATATATTCTGATATATCTATGTTATTTCTATCATTCTTAGGAATGAATTCCATTCTACCATAATGGAAGGATCCTATCTCTTATTATTTAGGAATAATATTATTTCTTTTTTTGATTTATTTATGAGTTAAATGTCATCACAAAAATGTGATGAATTTTGGTAATGATAGGAAATTTGGTTTCTTTTGTAGTATATTTGAAGGGGAACTAATTTCCATTGGTGAAGATTAACAATAGAAATATAGATTTTTTCTCAGGGGGACTAAGGAAAATTAAGACATACGTTATTTGAGAATCCAATGTTGCTCAACCAAACAAGAGAAATATTCGATATGTTGATACTAATTTAGCTACAAAAGTTCCAGAAGAAGAAGAAGTTCATGAGTAACTTGTTTTAAAACAAAGGCATAAAGAAGTAACTCATCATGAAGAACCAATGTTAGGGTCTGGAGATGTAACTCATTTAGTTAATTTGGAAGAACCCAATCATGCATAGGATAAATTAGAAGAGATAAAATATCAAGAGATTCAGGATGTTCCTAAACTAGATAAGCAGATAGAAGTTTCTCAAGGAGAACAAAAATCTCAGAAATTAGTCAAATTTGGTCACTGATATTGTTGAAAATAAGACTATCTCTATCATTGGCCAATCTATAGATAGAATTATATCTTTTTTTGGTTAATGGAAAGAGGTCTTTGATAGTATATCGTATTCAAGTGAGTTGTTTATGAAAAATTATAATGCTAATTATTTAGCTAATGTGGGAGAGTTTGATCAGTGAATGAATATTGAGGAAAGATAATATGATTCACTGAAAAATAAAAGTAAAGATCTTGTAGTTAATATTAACATTGTTCAAGAATAGAATTATAGTCTTTTACAACAACATGAATCTTCCATGAAATATTTTGATGATTTGAAATTTTTTTCAACTCTTAGGATGGAATTAGATTATGTTTAGACTATTCTTAGAAATATCAAATAATTATTTGTGTCCAAAAGAGATTTTTATGCCTTTAATAATGACATGTTGGGTAGGTGAGGAAATATGAAATCAGAATCAGTTTCTAATACAAATTTTTCTGATTTCGAATGGTACTTGGAAAGTGAATTTTAATCCCTTACGGGAAGTATCAATCTGTAAACAACTTCTACTTTTACCCCTCTAACCTCACTAGATCTAATCATAACTTTTCATGATATCACATCTATAATGGTAGATATGAATGATAGGATTCAGAATCTATAGTTAAATAGTGAACCCTTATCATTTTTGTTGGATAATAAGAGATATATTTCTGAGAAACTAACTTCAAGGGAACATGGAACTAGGATTCTACTCAATCTATTTAGTGTTAAATCATCTTCATTTCTATAGACATAGGAGAATCTACATGACTTTTTAAAATTCAATTTGATTGAAAATATAAAATTCAGTCAATACTTTGGGATTTTAATAATGATTTTGGTCAATAATCTTTCATAAATATTACCATAAAATTTGATAGAATTGAAATAAGGTTTTCATTTGACTCAACCGACACCCAAACTTTCCCAAGACTGAACTCTTTCACCTTCTACCAGACCATCTTTCTAACCCATTTCCCTAGAAATAAGCGTTTATTGTATGTGTAAATTTTTTTTAAAATAATTCCTTTGAGTACATAATTTATATATTTTCTTATATTTCTATTCCTACAACCAAAAACCTCATCTTATTTATCCAAACAGTCCAAAATAAACATTTATTTATTTTTTTTTGTGAAAAATTGAATGTGCTATAATCCGTTTTTTCTAGTTTCTTTTTGATATCCCAAAAGGGAGAGAAAATTTGGTAAACACAACATTTTATTCTATATATCATTCAGATGTATTTTTAATCAAAATATTACTATGAATCCAAATTTGTAATTTTTATTTAATTTTTTTATAATATAATATTATTTTAGACATTTTCTGGGTTTTTTTATCCTCAAAAGGGGGATATTGTTGGGAATGTATTGTTTAAAAAAATACATAAGAAATCTTGTTTATTTTGATGGTCACCAATACCATTATTTGTTTTACAAATGATATTAATTTAAGTGTATGTTAGAAAATTAATATTCATTACAATATTTATTCTTGAATTATATTCTAGATTTTAATTCTCAAGGAATAATTGTTAATGTGTTTAGAATGAATTTTAATATATTCTAGAAATACTATTCACACGCTCTGTTGATAAATGTAATGTAAAGAAATATACCCACATTTAGTATAGTACATATGGGTAATCATCTCTACATTATAAAAAAATTATGGTTATATAAGCTTATTATTAGATAGAACATTACGTTTGATAATAGAAGAAATTTTGGTTAAAAAACCCTATGTACGTTTGTAACCCTAAATTTGAGAGACAAAAAATGGATCATCAACCTTACTTTTATGATCAAACATACATTGTAAAACATAAATTCAGAAAATGAACGCTATGTAGATAAACTCTACCTTTGGTATTTTTGTCATTTTTTAAAGGAACCCTATGTTCAAATATTCAAAATCAGAGATTTAAATTTACAATTTTATCCTTAATTTCTGTAACGGTCTTAATAGAATTATATGCTCATTCAAATATCATTTATGACCAATTAAAATATTTTTATGACTGTTTCAAAGAATATTTTTTATCATAGAAATTCACTCATATTTTTAAGCGATGTTAGGACCCCCCTTCACTATTTTTGAATTTTAATATCTGTGATCTCTCAGGAAATTTTCATGGATATGTTCAATTGAATGAAATATATTTATACGAATAGATTATTTTATAATTATATAGTTGCGTAATATGGGTGATAGAAGATTCATTCACATACGAATGCATTATTATGAATATATTTTATAGATCTTCTACAAAAAATGATTTTCTCTGTTATTTTTATAAGTGGATACACTTTAGAGGTATAAATATTTTAACCTCATTATAGTATAAGATTACAATAGATGTTAGTTGAAATTAATATTGAAGATCATTTAAAACCAAGTACACTTCAAAATTATTCATTATTGAAGAATTTAATTTCTGAATTTTAAGATCCATATACTATAGTTTTTGATGTGGCAACTATGAAGATCAACCCAAACAAAAAACAACTCAAACTCTTCTGATTTATTTGAGTATCAACTACTCGTACATAGTTGTGGTGAAGCGTCAGCTTCTTGTATTAAGGTGTGGACAATAAGTTCCTTATTAATGAACCAGAAGGCTATGTTTTTTCCTTTTTGTAAAGGATCTATGTTCCAGTACTCAATTATTGATTCAAAGGTCTTGTGATAAGAGGAACTTGTAAGCTAAATTCACTAAGCTCACAGAGAGAGCATTTGTGGAGTGGAATAGGGTATTTTTATTCCTCAAACAACTATAAAATTATTTTGTAATTTATTTCTGTTATTTTTTTGTCATTCTTATTATAGAATAAAAAAATGAATATCTAAATAAATCACAATGGAATTTTAAGGCCATAATTGAGGAAATTTTTTGAAAAGACACAATTCAACCCCCTCTTGTGTTATTTTTGTATTATTATGACCTAACAAGATAGAATTAAAATCTCAAATATTTTATCCTTTATATTTTCATGGGTAATTTTTTCTAGAATAAATACTATTAGTACCATAAAAAAATACATGTATTATATAACTTCCACAATCTCATTTCTCTTACACTATAAATTCTCAATCATTCCTTGAATTTAATATCACTCGATAAAATCTATAAATAAAAATTTATTGAGAAAAAAGCAATGTTAATTTCTCAATATATTTATCTCGAAAAATTATCTCTAATAAATTATGATATAACCCCACTAGTATATAAGTTAAAAACTACATTTTTTATATATCTAGATTACAGAGTTACAAAATGATTAAATTTATACTCTCTATATAATATATAGTTTTATTACGCCACCAACCCATTAAAAGATATAAGGATTTTACTTTTGGAATGTTGGAGAGGTTTGATATAGCTATAATAGTATTTCTGTTTTATTTAATAAAATTAGAGGTCAGTGAACACTTTCTATGTTTTCAATGATTTTCCCATGAATAATATTTTTATGCTAAGAAATTTTAACAGAGTAGAAAAAACAATGATTAACTTATTTATCTATGTTGAAATGTAATTTATAATTCATCAAAATAATTTTACAATTATTAAGGAAAAATTATACCTATGTCTAATTTGATATATTCACATTACCATGATTCCTTCCATTATAATTTACAAAATCATTTATTAATATTTCAAAAGAATTATTTTCTTAAACCAGAAGCATTTTTTAAATAATATAAAAACATTTCAAAAACCATATATAGGAAATGAATCAATTTTTTAATATAATGGAAATGTATTCCATTTTTTCTTTCCTAACATGCCTTATTTAAACTCTTCCTATCATAACTGATCTTGGATGAAGACCCCTATAGAGTAAAATATAATACAAGATACTCTCAAATTATATGTCACACCTAAACTCATAAAAAACTAAAGATTCAATATGAAGAGGATAGATAAAACTTTTTATGAGTATCACTTATATTTTAACAATTATAATATCCCATCCTAATGGATATAACAATAATCAAATTTAATCCATTATATAATACCCTTTTGTTGTGACTTGACCCGAGAACCTAAATCATGAGACATAAACTAGATCACTACGTGGCCTCAAGTGTGTTACCTAATTATCTGAGGTTAGAAACTAGTACAAAGGGATGTGATATTATAATTTTTGAAATATTTTACCTAAAAAAAATATATTAATGAATTCATAAATTGAAAAATTAAAACCAATCATTAAAATCAAATCATAGAAAACCAAGCACCAGTAATGCAGCTGAAAACAATTCAACTCCCCAAGACATCCAAATTAAAGATATATTACCAAAAAAAATATCCATCAAGGATAAAATATTATTCTAATGATTCTCATTCATACACTCTCATAGTAACACCTTGATATTTTAAAAAGAACATTTTTTCGACAACGCATACAACATATAACACCGAGCTTTAAAGTACAATTAAATATTAGTATTTAAATGTGACAGTTATAAGGTTGACATTAAAATTTCAGGTCTGAATAGTAATATACATATTATGAAAAATAATTATAAATTATTGATAAAATCCAAATGTACTAATTAATGTATAATAAATATGAATAAAAATTTTTGTAATGTAATTTTATGTTTCCAAAAAATATTTTCTTCAAAAAATAATTTTTATTTTTTTTGGGTATAGAAAATATAAATAATTTACAATAAAACTAGATATTTCATTCATAAAAGGATACTTTTTTTGAAATTAGCATATAAAAATTAACTTAAGGTTAATTTTGTGGATTTTTTTTGAAAATATTGACTTTTCAGGGAATTGTAGAACATACAATTTTTTGTAGAACTATATTTTTTTAAGAAAGAATTTAATTTAAATTGAATTTAAATGTTATATAAAAAATATTTAATTATATATAATATAATTAATTTAATTTTAATTGGTATTAAAAATGATTATTTATAAGTTTATTTTTGTGCATAAAAACACATTTTTTTCTAAAAATTGTTTTTCATTGTGTTTAATAAATTTATATTAAAATTGATTTTAAAAAAATATCAGAATTAAATATTTAAAAATGGATTTATTATTTTCAATTATAATTTTCAAATTTGGTAAATATTTTTATTTTATTTTTAGGCATTATAAATTGTCACCGTAGTAGAATTTGTCACATTAGAATGGGTAAAAGGGGTCAAACTGTGATAAAACGATGGGGTAAGACCATATAATACTCAAAGAAATTCATAACCCTATTATATGAGTGGATTTCATTCATTATTATTTAATTATATAAAATATGGAAACTTTATGCCATTTTTCATTAATAATGGCATAAATATTATATTAGTAAAGTATAAAAAGAAAATGTCTCTTACTTTAGTTTTTACAAACATTAATATGTTGTCAAAATGATTAAAATAAGTTATGAATGATAAAAAAATTATTACATTTATTATGAAAATAATAATTTTTTTATATCAATTTGTTTTTAATTCTTATAAATGACATAATTACCTAGAATGCTTACACATCTCTGAGGTAACAGTCGTAGAAGATAGTAAAAAATTCAAATTAAAAAGATTTAAAAGTTTTAAATTTGATTTTTTTGGATAATTTAGGTTATTTTATGATTTATGTGGATCTAAATAGAAGTTAATTATTTTTTAATAAATTTATATTCGAATTACATTGTTTTATTGGAGTGTTTAAAGTTAAATTTTTGTGAATATTAGAAAAAATACAGTTTTAATGTGATAGTGTATATTTTATTATCATAAAATTAATATGATATATTATTTTTTGAAAATTATTTAAAAACTCATGTATTATAATATACAAAAAATTTCATAAAAAATTAATTTAAAACATATGATATATTATTTATTTTATGATCAATATATAAATCATTCTCAGTGTTAACATAGTTTTTGAACATCATTTTAAAAGTAAAATTTGGTTTCATAATGATAATAAATGATAAGGAAGAAAGTATTTTAATGATTTTTTTTGAATATGATGTATAAATAAATTTTTTATTGATAAAATTGAAAATTAGAGTTTTATAACAAGATTCTAACCCAAATGCCTATTTTATTCATGCGCAAGGGGTGAAAAGTAAAAATAACATATTGCCTATGTGGTCATGATATGAATGTTAATAGATATTCCATATGAATTAATATAAATTATAAAAAATAATTATAATAAATTATTTCTTTGATAAAACTTTTTTTTCTATTTTTAAAATTATTATAATTCCTCAAATCACTAACGTGGTGATGTCATGACGTATATGAGAACAAAAAAACTATTAAATATATTTTTAAAGGAATATTAAAAATGATAATATTTAGTTGATTTTGTATATCTCAAAAAATGATAAGATATTTAAGAAATATAAGTGAGAATAGAAGATATTATATTTAAATTTTTTTGTTGTAATAATGTTTTTAAAGGAAAGTATTTTGAGTAGTAATGAAATAAAACTTAAGTAGTATGTAATGTTTAAAAATTATTTTAAAATCATTTGAATATTTTAAATATCATAATATGAATCATATATAAATTAAATTTCTGATAAAATCCTTATAGTTTCTTATGTATGACACTTTTAATTTTTGGAATTACCTCTATGACCCTTAAATAATGGAAAATTACTAAAACATCATTGATATTTCCTATAAAATCGGACTCACTTAAACACTTTTCTCAAAAATAAAATAGGTATTTTATCTCAAAATGGTATACAAATACCTATATAAACATAAATTCACACCTAAAAAATTAATTTTTGTTATCCTAAACAGCTTCTATAAATTTTTTATGATCAATTTAATGGAAAAGACACGAATGGAAATGTATGAGTTTCATAACACAGTCTTCTTTCATTAGGTTATATAATTTATTAATTTATCATATTATACCAATATTATGAATATAATTACTTTTTTTATTTTTATTGTATTTGAAATTGTATTTTTATGATATTAATTTTTTAAACAGAATGTATCAATTTATTAACCCTCAATTTAATGACATGATATTTATAAGAGTTATTTGTCTCAAATTTTATTTCATTAGAACAAAAATTTAGGTTGTACACATATCTTATTTTATGAGGTGTATATAAAATCCCTATTAATTGTTATATCATGAATATAATTATGTTTATTATATTTTAAATTTTATTTTATGTTACTTTTTGGGGTCTTACGATTCAAATGATACCAATGTGGTATGGGGTTTATGTTTCAATCCCATTTTATCATGATTATTTTTGTTTTAATTTACATCGATGATATTTCATGACTAATAATTGATTAAAACTTTTATATTTTATTATCCTAAATATATTTAGGGAATTTCGATTTTTTGAACTATTTTTATCTATTTGGTAGTCAAAATGATTCAGATTTTTTTAAAGAAAAGATGACCATATTTATCATCGGTCGACTAGAAAAACATTTCATCCATATATGTGTTTTAAAAAATGTTTTCATTTTTGTATTTTAATATTCCAATAATATTATTTTAATTATATTTTACAAATTATTTTATTTTTAATATTTTTAAAATAATCTTCTGATTAATTTTTATGTAAGGTATTTTTTCGC
Source organism: Viscum album (assembly GCA_963277665.1). NCBI lineage: Eukaryota > Viridiplantae > Streptophyta > Magnoliopsida > Santalales > Viscaceae > Viscum > Viscum album. The sequence goes on along the minus strand of OY728122.1, from coordinate 807,267,389 downwards.
AAGGTGAGAACAAAATATTTGTTTTAATGATTTAGAAATGAATTTCTTCCACCTTCCTTACTTCTCAATTATTTAAATATTGCATTAAAAGTTTCAATTTTTATTATTGTAGAATTCTTTTTCAAATATTCGAGAATTTTTTAGTTTTCAAAAATGATTTTCAAAGTGGAAAGCATATTTTCCTCACAAAAAATTAATGATCTTTTTTGTGGTACTTATGTTCATTAATTAAAACAACCCTTCATGTTACCTATGATTCCTTATAAATATATTTTTGTGATAACAAATTTATTCTTTTTTATCATGGATTATAATTATTTAATAAAAAAATTAGTTAACCCATTTCTTTTCCATGGGTAAATTAATCTATGAATGAACAATGGTTACTCTTATGATGAAAAGTGAGTGATTATAAATAGTTTTCTCATTATATGGTACATAGACATATATATCAATTACTGATGGGTATTTTTATTATTAACCAAGGATTATTGGTTCTATTATAAACAAATGAAGAGTGGGTATTTTATAATTCATGTATGGATGGGTCTGTTATTTTCCTCAAAAGAATTGGGTAATGAGGCAATGTTAACTGGATGGAAGTTACTCATAAGAGAATACTGAGTTATGTTACTCCTAATAGATTATGGTGTTCATTGGTTATATGTTACTCCTTTGAGATATGGGAATATTCTATCTAGGTAATTACATAATTAATTTTTGATATTCCAAGATACCAACAATGTTTTTCAATGCTTGTTTTGCGTTCTAATGGATCCTTTGTTCCAATATTCTTTCTAAAATGGTTTAGGGTTGTTTACTTACATAAAATATGCCTTATATAAATTAATTATTATATGTATCAGCATATAGGATCCAAGTTTTATGGGTAGGAATTATCTTATTTTATTATCATTTACTTTTATTATGTCATCATCCCATTATGCTCATCTTATGCTAATTTATGACATTCAATTGTTAATAATTATGTTTACCCTAAATGAGAATCTGATATAACCCTATGTGTTTTTTCCTTTTAACTTGGTTATAAATAATGATAAAAAATTAATATGTCTGTAATTTATTAATCTATAAATAATTCTATGGGATATGTTGAAGACGTAATGTGGAATAATAAAATATAGGTATATTGGAATAAATACTCTTTTTAAGTCAAGGTATTTTTATGTAAGAGTTTTTCATAATTATATAAAACTGTAATCTTAAAATTTCTTTGATCTTATAAGTGATTCAATATTTATTATTATGTCCCAATTATTTTTATGAAATATAAAAATGAATTTTTTTAGCATTGGACACACATGTGTGAGTTTTGGGCTGTTAAAGTTCATATGAGAGACAAGTTTTAGATAGAGACAATTGTGTTTTCATGTGAGTTAAACCTAAGAGTTATGTAAGGACCTAACCCCAATTTTCCAAATCCAGTGCCTTATTTTACTACATTATAATATAAACAAGGAATGTGCATTCCAAAGGACCAAGTAGTATATTAGACTTTGGAAAAAAGATAAATATATAAGTTCAACATTACATCATGAAAGGGAATATAACATTAAATTATTCCATTAGAAACATCCACACCTCATAGATTATGCCTGGAAGTCACTCAAAACTAATTTATTCATATCCTGGGAAAATGAAAAATAAGAAAGGGGTGATCTAAAACACTCATTAAGAGTAAGAAATATAGTGGATGATAAGATAAACATAAATATTAGGCAATGTGAATAATTGAAAACAAAAGCCTTTATAAATAATAAACTTGAACACAATATGGAAGGAAAATGAGCTGATTAAATAATTCCTTAATAAAACATAATAACGGGTATTCTTCTACTAAAATAAACTCATGAAATTTTAATTAGTAGCTTCATAATGAGTGAAGTTCATATATCGGACATCATAACCATAGCGTTGAGGCCCTGTGTGTAACAGCCCGAGATTTTATGAAAAATATTATTTTTAATTTTATTAATGTCTTGTGTTGTACGCTACACCAAAAGGAGCTTGCACAACACGCATCTTTGACTTGCCTTGCATTACATGCAATCGCAACCTTCCTCGATAGCGTGTGTAGTACGCAATACTGAGTTTCACGAAAAAACGATATGCTATTAAAACATTATTAAAACTAGCCGTTATGAATAGTAATAACCACTTTTTAAATTTTAGAAATTTTAGCTCTCAAAATGGACTTCATTTTTGGATTCGGAGTATCGAATTTAGCCTAAGGTGAAATTTTGGTACTTTTCGGATAACTTTCATATTCTGATGAATAGTGAAAATTACTAAATTACAATTAAAAACAACTTTTTTAATCAAAATAATTAATAGTGATAAATTATTAATTTGAGTGGTTTTAAAGTATATTTAGAATATATTTTTACAATTTAATACAATTTTGGTCATTGAATGTAATTTCACATTTAAACCAGACATAATCAAGTGTCAATCTTTTGATAGATATTGTTTCTTAAAAACACGCTATTTGTTTTAACAGCGGAATTTAATTATAAAATTAATTAATGCAACTTCTATGTTATGAATTTGGTAAAATAGACTTCATTTTTGAATTTGGAATATGAAATATATCTTAGGATGAAATTTTGGCATTTTTCTGAAAAACATCAATTTTTGATGAATAGTGAAACTACTAAATGGTAGTTAAAAAACTGAATTTTTTATAAAACTTAATTTTACCGCTTCTGTGAATGGAATTTCAAAAATCCGAGAGACACGGTTGATGTCAGTAAGTAAAATGTGGTTCAATGAGATGAAAATAATTTTTGGTGAATAGTAACTTTTTACTTTTATTTACCACGGTTAAAAGTAAATAGGGTAATTAAGGGTAAAAATGATATTGATATTACCCTAACACATGTCTTAATTCTATTGTACAAGTGTATCTCGACCAAAAACAACCTTAAGTGTAAAATATTATCATTTAGGCCCACTTGGATTAGATTAGGACATTTATTATTATTTAATTCAAAGAATAGTTAAAAGAGTTAAAATCAAAGTATATTTACTAAAACATTTTTAATATATGGTTTTACATAAGATAAATTCGATTGTAAATATTCATTAGAAAGATAAAAATATTTCCCACATGATGGTATTTTATTTGTAATTTTTAGACATCAAATAATTTAATTTATTTATGACACAAAGATGATGCAGTAATTATCTTATTAATGAAATATTGACATAATTGATGTTATAAACACCAAAATAAATGTAATTTGAGACTTTTTATGAATTACACTAATTTTCTAGGTTACTATGATATATTATTGTTGATTTAATAAACTTGGTTCGAACATATAATTCTGTTATGATTTTCACAAAAATCATATATCAAATAGTGTCAAAATTGACACAAAATAGTTTTTAAAGAAAATATTATATTATTAATTGTTATTTTCTTCCTAAAAATCTGAGGTTCGGCCAAATGACTTAGATAAGGATATATCTATTAATAATAAACAATTTTGGGTTCGTTTGGCATGTTATAGTAAGTGTATTAACCATATAGTGATAGAAAACAAAAAGACACAGTAAAAGTTAAATTATTTAACTTAGAGTTAAATCTAATTGATAAAGTTAAAATAATACCCTAAACTTGTCTAGAACCTATTGGTTGATAGTATTTCGACCCATAAAAAGTTTAGCTTCGAAATAAGACCCTTTGTAACCATTATAAACCGATTTTGACTCTAATATAAAATAATATTTTGAGATATCCCTAAAGTGCCCCTCTCCTCCCTTATAAAAGGGAACCTCCTCCCCCTCCTCCTCACTCCAATTTGAGCACTCAAGCTCGGCCAAACCCTGCAAAAATTCTTTCTCCACTTACCTAGAATAATCCTAGAGGTCCTTCTCTTCTTCAAAGACCAATCTTAGTTCCCTAAGTGGAGGATTCAAAGAGGTGTTCCAAAGAAGAGGTAATATCCATTACCGATCATTTCAATTTCTTTCTTCTTCAACTTCTTCTTATTTAGTTTTTTCATGATAAATTAATAACATCAGTATTTCTTATATACTGATATGTTATTATAAATATGAAACAACTCTAATTAACCTTCTATCCATCCTACGGAGAAAGGAAATCACCGCGCGTGCGTACGTACGGAATACCGTCTCCACGCCGTGGTGTAATCTATTTTCCACCACCACCTTAATTGGATGGGTATAAAGGTGTAATGAGTAACTATATATGATTATTATAAAGTGATATTGATACTGAAATAGTATACATACACTTCAACACAATTCCACGACCATGGGAACAATATCATCGCTCGTGCGTACGTACAGAATACCGTCTCCACGACGCGATGAGATTCATTCTCTATGTTAAACATTTAAGAATGATTAAAAAGCATATATAAGAAATAATAATGAAATATATGACATTATAAAGCTACTGGATTGATTTATGTATGTATATGTATTTCATCTACTTACTTCCATTCAAGACAATAAGGAATGGAAAACAGCGCTCATGCGTATGTACGGACTACCGTCTCCATGAACGGTGTTTTTCATTTCATTTATCTATCTATTATATATATATATACTGAATATATATGACATATAAATCATATTTTATATTATGGAAGTAAGTAAATCATGATATAAGTAATAATAATGTCAAGAACAACAAGTCAAAACACCTACGATAAATGAAACGATTTTACCCAAAACGCTCCTTTAACATGGAATTTACAAAAGAACGGGTAATATAAAGTCATAAGTGAACCATATATAATATCATAACAATGAATATGATTCTGTAATAAGTCAATGACATTATTTAAATCATTATACAGGAGGTTCGGACACATACGAAGCAAATCGGACCTAAGGTAAGGGAAATATCAGAATCTCACTTTTATCCGAGATTGTTTTTAATTTGGTAATTACTGGGGTGTATTTTATCATCCACATCCATGTTCCCTCAATATGTAATATTATTTCTATCCTTCTACAATAGTTTATATCCAATTTTACCCTTCGGTTAGTTTTTCGTAAAAGATATGAAAGGAATCTTTTGTCGCTTTTCGTACGAGGTACTTTTTGACTTTTCCGACAAAAGTACGAAGAATGTTTTTTTTAACTTATACGGCATGAATGGATTTTTAAAACATTATTTACAAGAAACTACCTTTACAAGTTTTCAAGTTTATTTTTAATCAAATTCTTTTATTTTAAAGTCATATGACATGTTATGAAAGGAAACATGTTTTTGAAGTAGAAAGGATATTTTCCTCAAGAATGAAGTTCAAGTATTTTATCAAAATTATTTTCCATCTAAGATAATAAAAGGTTTCTGTTTTTATCCCTATTATTACATTGGTTTGATTATGTTGTGATGGAAATATTTTTATGAATTCCTTTATCTTATATGAATTGTTTTATGATGTCATGTTGTTTAAGAATCCCATTTTTATTACATGGGTTACGCTATGATGTATGGTTTATGATTATGTGGCACACATAAGAAAGGATTCATTATAATATGGGTGGGACCTATATCTCCCTACAATGCATTGGGTAAAGATTTTATATCTCATGAGATAGACATGGCTGGAATGGTAGGTTATACCGGTTCAATGAAACAGGACTGAAACGAGGGTTACTCAATTCAGAAAGGGACTTTGTCCACTAAGATTGTCTTGGCAATGAGTCTTGACTAACAAGAAATGATTCTCTATGATTATGTGTGAATGCCACAAAGTTTCATGTTTTAAGTTATGATTATTGTGATTACATTTCACTGCCATGATTTATCCCATGTTATGAAATTATGATCTCTTTTGTAGGTTAAGATTTCCAAAATTTATGTGCTTGTGTATACGATGAGATTTATATTTATTTTGTTTACCCTTACTGAACATTTGAGCTCACCCTTTTATGTTATCTTTTCCCCAGGATATAAAGAAATGTTTTAGGTAAAAAAAGGGGAAGATCTTTATGGGTGATATTGGAGATCTTTCACCACAATTAGAAGATTACGTTCTGAGTTTCCAAAGACACTAAACTATTACGATCCTTGTGTGTGTATTTTTTGTTATGTACTAAGTATTCCGCAAAAGTAATGTAATGTCCATGTACGTCAAGCTTCGGGTCTCTACAGTTGGTATCAGAGGAAAGGTTTAGTCAACCTTTGGAAACTAGGATGCGAGAACTTTAGTGAGATCCCTAGAGATATTTCTAAGGTATGTCTAGGGATGTCCCTAAGGTTAAGTATACGTATAGGTTATAGTACTAGAATTACGCTAACGATCATAGAATTAAACCTAAGATGTTAGATATTGAAGGTACTCCCCCTTTATTATGTTGTTTTCCCTAGCATCATTTTTACCTCTCACACTATTCTTTTTGGGTTTTAGACGATGGCTGGAACCCGAAGGAACCGTGTTGATCAATGCAATGGACAATGAAATGATTTCCCTCCTGAACAAACAAATGTTATGGGAGATGGAGTGCAAAATCTTATTGTTATACTTACACAAGCTATGAATCATTCTGGACTTCCAAATGAGCAGAGAAGGGAACAATATTCTATTGAGTCCTTCATGAGGAAACGTCCACCTTCTTTCAGTGGGTCTTCTGATCCACTTGTTGCTGAACAATGGATCAGTACCACTGAAAAGATATTTTCAGTTCATCAATGTTCTAAGCATGATAAAGTCATATTATTAGTATATCGTTTGGAAGGTGAAGCTGATCAATGGTGGAATCTTATCAAGAATACGAGGTAAAGAGATGAAATTGAGTCCATGGAATGGGACGAGTTCAAGAACTTGTTTTTCAGTAAGTACTTCCCTCGTATTCTTCGAACAAAGATGGAGAAGGAGTTTCTAGAACTAAAGCAAAAGGATGATGAATCTGTTGGTATATACGAAGCGAATTTTACAAGACTTGCAAGGTATGCATCTGGCATTATCATCCAACCTGAAAGTAAAGTTGATCGATTTTTCAGTGGCTTAAAACCAAGTCTTCGAAGGGAATTAGCTATAAGAGACTTCAGTAGCTATGAAGAAATTGTGCATTGTGCTATCAAGGTAGAAATGGAAGTTGGTGTTACATATCCATCTTATGGTTTTGAAAAGAAACGAAAGATGGAGTTCAAGGAGAAATCTCAGAATAATGGTGAAAAGAAAATGAATTTTTCCATATGCTCAAAGTGTGGAAAGAAGCATGGTGGAGATTGTCTTAAAGGGACTAGAAAATGTTTTAAGTGTGGAAAAGAAGGTCATCGAGTAGCTGAGTGTCGAAGTAATGGAAAAAGGGTTTCTAATGATGTGAACAAAGAAAACACTGCAGAGAACGCACCACCAACACTTCAATGCTTCAAGTGCAAGGAAATGGGACATTATGCCAATAAATTCCCTAATCCAAGGGTTAGTGATGATCAACATGAGCAACCACTTAAGGCAAAGGACAAAGGGAAGTCACATGCGATCACTATTGGCGATGTTGAATATGATAACGATGTGGTGGAATAATTAAGTGTGTATGTAATGGGATTCCAAAATAATGTTGTATCATAAAGTATTGGAATATTTATGTATTGGTCTATTGTGGTTTTCAATAATTTTATGGTACCAGTAACCATGGAAAGTGATTGAGATATTTTTGGAAAAAGAATGATATGCGCATAATGAAGGGAAAATGAGAAAATTAAATATTTGATAGTATTCATGAGCTCATGATTGATAGAAGGAATAAGTGATATCATGGTTTGAGTATATAGAATTTTGAAGATTTTGGTATGTGGAAAGTGTTAAATTTTAACTGCATTCATGTTTTCAGAAAGGTTCGATGGGTATTCAAGAGAATACATGATTAAAGCCTTTGAATGTTTGGAATGTGACCAACAAAACATATCTTATGATATATGGGGATCAACGATGGTATTAAATCTCTGGTAATCGTTTTCACTATGTTATGAGAGTGGACTGGAGTATTATGGATAAGCCTAAAGATTGGAATGGATTATGTTGGACATAAGTTAGTATTGTTTAAGGATAGAAGTTTTTTTCGATATTATTGATGGGATCTTATAGTAATATAGTTTTAGAAAAAGGACAACCTACAGAACGGGCGACAACCCATCGCGTCGGACAAGGCTGTGGGAATCGAACCCACAACCGAAGTGCGACTGGCCTTTATCGCCTACCACTGGCCTACAGGAAGTCCCTGTTTAGTAGAAACTAGTTTTATTATATTAAGCAGTATGATATATGAAGTATAAGCCCATTTTAGGAACCATATATGATTAATCCCACTATAGATCGACTTATGTATATAAATTTTGCTAACCTTTTGAGACAGATGGAATGTCCCGTCATTCTATCACATGATCTGCTAACACTTCACGAATAACAAATTCAACTTCATTTATTTAAGAGATGAAGTGGAAATTGTTAAAGGCACGAACAATAGTGAGGTTGTACCAACATAAAGTAAGTATTTATTCTAATTCAAATTCTTTAACATTAGGGAAACGATCTTGAAAACCAAAAATGTTGTCCTAGTGATCTTATATCTGACAAATCAGATGGTACCTTAGATCATCACAAATTTATGGCTTTGTGATTACTGGATTTTACATATCCATGTTCTCTACCACTCTCCATCAGAACATGATGGTTAGATTTCTCTTCCATATCCATATTTTCACCTATGTGGAAACCCAATGATTAGTTTATTTGGGTAACCGTTAAGTTTCATACTATTTTTTTAAAGATTGGTTTTGATATTCCTTTCTACGATGTGGGTTTCTATTAAATATACTTTCGAATAGTAAACCATTTATAACCCCGACGAATTTCGAGGGAAAAATTCATTTTAAGGAGGTTAGAATGTAACAGCCCGAGATTTTATGAAAAATATTCTTTTTAATTTTATTAATGTCTTGTGTTGTACGCTACACCAAAATGAGCTTGCACAACATGCATCTTTGACTTTCCTTGCATTACACGCAATCGCAACCTTCCTCGATAGCGTGTGTAGTACACAATACTGAGTTTCACGAAACAACGATATGCTATTAAAATATTATTAAAACTAGCCGTTATGAATAGTAATAACCACTTTTTAAATTTTAGAAATTTTAGCTCTCAAAATGGACTTCATTTTTGGATTCGGAGTATCGAATTTAGCCTAAGGTGAAATTTTGGTACTTTTCGGATAACTTTCATATTCTGATGAATAGTGAAAATTACAAAATTACAATTAAAAACAACTTTTTTAATCAAAATAATTAATAGTGATAAATTATTAATTTGAGTGGTTTTAAAGTATATTTAGAATATATTTTTACAATTTAATACAATTTTGGTCATTGAATGTAATTTCACATTTAAACCAGACATAATCAAGTGTCAATCTTTTGATAGATATTGTTTCTTAAAAACACGCTATTTGTTTTAACAGCGGGATTTAATTATAAAATTAATTAATGCAACTTCTATGTTATGAATTTGGTAAAATAGACTTCATTTTTGAATTCGGAATATGAAATATAGCTTAGGATGAAATTTTGGCATTTTTCTGAAAAACATCAATTTTTGATGAATAGTGAAACTACTAAATGATAGTTATAAAACTGAATTTTTCATAAAACTTAATTTTACCGCTTCTGTGAATGGAATTTCAAAAATCCGAGAGACACGGTTGATGTTAGTATGTAAAATGTGGTTCAATTAGATGAAAATAATTTTTGGTGAATAGTAACTTTTTACTTTTATTTACCACGGTTAAAAGTAAATAGGGTAATTAAGGGTAAGAATGATATTGATATTACCCTAACACGTGTCCTAATTCTATTGGACAAGTTTATCTCGACCAAAAACAACCTTAAGTGTAAAATATTATCATTTAGGCCCACTTGGATTAGATTAGGACATTTATTATTATTTAATTCAAAGAAGAGTTAAAAGAGTTAAAATCAAAGTAAATTTACTAAAACATTTTTAATATAGGGTTGTACATAAGATTAATTCGATTGTAAATATTCATTATAAATCTAAAAAGATTTACCACATGATGGTATTTTATTTGTAATTTTTAGACATCATATAATTTAATTTATTTATGACACAAAGATGATGCAATAATTATCTTATTAATGAAATATTGACATAATTGATGTTATAAACACCAAAAGAAATGTAATTTGAGACTTTTTATGAATTACACTAATTTTATAGGTTACTATGATATATTATTGTCGATTTAATAAACTTGGTTCGAACATATAATTCTGTTATGATTTTCACAAAAATCATATATCAAATAGTGTCAAAATTGACACAAAATAGTTTTTAAAGAAAATATTATATTATTAATTGTTATTTTATTCCTAAAAATCTGAGGTTCGGCCAAATGACTTAGATAAGGATATATATATTAATAATAAACAATTTGGGGTTCGTTTGGCATGTTATAGTAACTGTATTAACCATATAGTGAATGAAAACAAAAAGACACGGTAAAAGTTAAATTATTTAACTTAGAGTTAAATCTAATTGATAAGGTTAAACTAATACCCTAAACATGTCTAAATCCTATTGGTTGATAGGATTTCGACTCATCCCCACTTTAGCTTCTAAATAAGACCCTTTGGAACCATTATAAACCGATTTTTACTTTAATATAAAATAATATTTTGAGATATCCCTAAAGTGCCCCTCTCCTCCCTTATAAAAGGGCACCTCCTCCCCCTCCTCCTCACTCCAATTTGAGCACTCAAGCTCGGCCAACCCCTGCCAAAATCCCTTCTCCACTTCCCTAGAATAATCCTAGAGGTCCTTCTCTTCTTCAAAGACCAATCATAGTTCCCTAAGTGGAGGATTCAAAGAGGTGTTCCAAAGAAGAGGTAATATCCATTACCGATCATTTTAATTTCTTTCTTCTTCTACTTATTCTTCTTTAGTTGTTTCATGATAAATTAATAACATCAGTATTTCTTATATACTGATATGTTATTATAAATATTAAAAAACTCTAATTAACCTTCTATCCATCCTACATAGAAAGGATATCACCGTGCGTGCGTACGTATGGAATACCGTCTCCACGTCGTGGTGTAATCTATTTTCCGCCACCACCTTAATTGGATGGGTATAAAGGTGTAATGAGTAACTATATATGATTATTATAAAGTGATATTGATACTTAAATAGTATACATACACTTCAACATAATTACACGACCATGGGAACGATATCATCGCTCGTGCGTACGTACGGAATACCGTCTCCACGACGCGATGAGATTCATTCTCCGTGTTAAACATTTAAGAATGAATAAAAAGTATATATAAGAAATAATAATGAAATATATGACAATATAAAGCTACTGGATTTATGTATGTATGTATATGCATGTCATCTACTTACTTCCATTCAAGACAATAAGGAAAGGAAAACAACGTTCATGCGTACGTACGGACTACCGTCTCCATGAACGGTGTTTTTCATTTCATTTATCTATATATTATATATATATATATACTGAATATATATGATATATAAATAATATTTTATATTCTGGAAGTATGTAAATCATGATATAAGTAATAATAATGTCAAGAACAACAAGTCAAAACACCTACGATAAATGAAACGATTTTACCCAAAACGCTTCTTTAACATGGAATTTACAAAAGAACGGGTAATATAAAGTCATTAGTGAACCATATATGATATCATAACAATAAATATGATTCTTTAATAAGTCAATGACATTATTTAAATCATTATACAGGAGGTTCGGACACATACGAAGCAAATCGGACCTAAGGTAAGGGAAATATCACAATCTCACTTTTATCCGAGATTGTTTTTACTTTGGTAATTACTGGGGTGTATTTTATCATCCACATACATGTTCCCTCAATATGTAATATTATTTCCATCCTCATACAATAGTTTATATCCAATATTACCCTTCGGTGAGTTTTTAGTCAAAGATATGAAAGGAATCTTTTGTCGTTTTTCGTACGAGGTACTTTTTGACTTTTCCGACAAAAGTATGAAGAATGTTTTTTTAACTTATACGACATGAATGGATTTTTAAAACATTATTTCCAAAAACTTCCTTTACAAGTTTTCAAGTTTATTTTTAATAAAATTCTTTTATTTTAAAGTCGTATAACATGTTATGAAAGGAAAAAAAATTTTGAAGTAGAAAGGATATTTTTCTCAAGAATGGAGTTCAAGTATTTTATCAAAATTATTTTCCATCTAAGATAATAAAAGGGTTCTGTTTTTATCCCTATTATTACATTGGTTTGATTATGTTGTGATGGAAATATTTTTATGAATTCCTTTATCTTATATGAATTGTTTTATGATGTCATGTTGTTTAAGAATCCCATTTTTATTACATGGGTTACGCTATGATGTATGGTTTATGATTATGTGGCACACATAAGAAAGGATTAATTATAAGATGGGTGAGACCTATATCTCCCTCCAATGCATTGGGTAAAGATTTTATATATCATGAGATAGACATGGCTGGAATGGTAGGTTATACCGTTTCAGTGAAACAGGACTGAAACGAGGGTTACTCGATTCAGAAAGGGACTTTGTCCACTAAGATAGTCTTGGAAATGAGTCTTGACTAAAAAGAAATGATTATTTATGATTATGTTTGAATGCCACAAAGTTTCATGTTTTATGTTATGATTATTGTGATTACATTTCACTGCCATGATTTATCCCATGTTATGAAATTATGATCTCTTTTGCAGGTTAAGATTTCCAAAATTTATGTGCTTGTGTATACGATGAGATTTATATTTCTTTTGTTTACCCTTACTGAGCATTTGAGCTCACCCTTTTATGTTTTCTTTTCCCCAGGATATAAATAAAGGTTTTAGGTAAAAAAAAGGGAAGATCTTTATCGGTGATATTGGAGATCTTTCACCACGATTAGAAGATTACGTTCCGAGTTTCCAAAGACACTAAACTATTACGATCCTTGTGTGTGTATTTTTTGTTATGTACTAAGTATTCCGCAAAAGTAATGTAATGTCCATGTACGTCAAGCTTCGGGTCTCTACACTGTGCTAAGACATTAAATAATCATTTTGTCAAGGCTATGTGCCAGGACCGCAATTTTCATAATGAGACCTACCCATGCATCTAGGTGATATAGTGGTCCCCATCCATCTCAAAATAAGTCCAATTAATTCCTCATATGAGCAGGGATAAACATAAAAAACATATACATTCATATTGAAACTATTATATGAAATGTAACTAACTTTCCCCAATCATTTAGCATAAGACATTACCATTCTGAGTAATATGGTGAATTTTTTTAGGATATATCATCCATAATAATATTAGCCAAAATCCATTCAATAAAATGTGGTAGATGAAATAATGAATTATTAAACCCAATAATACCTAAGAATCAACAAGATTTTTGAATCAGACGAAAATACTCTTATAAAATCATTAAGCAATTCTTGAGATAAATACTCTTTTATTTTGAAATGAATAGTTCTGTTAGAAACATATTTTTATAAAACCATAATTGAAGTAAGATAGTATTTTCATAAAAAAAATTAGTGAATTAATAGAGATTATGGTTTCCAAAAATAGATTGTTGAGTGACCTTGAAAATAGGTAATAATTTCATAATCTCCCTTGAAATGGGATTGTATTTGAGACATAAGTTTGGAAGTTCCATTTAAGATATGTAACTCCTCCTAAAATAAGTACGGATTGTTGTTGGTAAACATATTTAGAACACTTTCCACAAATTATGAGGAGTATATAAAAATATACAAAAATTTCATTGATGGAATTAGAAAAAAAAGTAACCCAAATGAAAATGGAGGTTCGAGAGAGAAAACCCTTACCTTAAGTCTAAATGTGTCCCCTATTTAACATAAGGTCTTGGAATATGAAATTATAATAATTAATAACATAATTCATAACCTATTATAAATTTATTTAGATTATCATACTTCAATTTAGTTCATTCATGTATTTATTTGTCACGAACCGTCCTCAGGTCTCATGCCGTGACTACCCCAAGCCCACCTACCATAGGACAGGGGCTAGAGACTATCACAAACGGCGTACATCCTGATAAAAATTGAAGGGATTTCCTTTATGATAGTAAAAAACAGAACAGAGTACACAAGTGGAAGTAGGCACAAAGTAATACTGTATACAAATGTATGTGCTGAAAGGTAATTGGGATAGAATACAAACCCAACTGAAAAGTACTGTATAACTGAAGTCTAGAACAATAATAGAAAAGTATAACAGTAACCGCTAAGTCGTCTTTTGGGAATCCCACCTGAACGGTGGGTATATATGGTCTCCTCGGTACCACGAGTACTTCCATCAACTCCATGTACGTCCCTCCAAGTGGTCCACCTCCGGGTACTGTCTAGCTCCAAAAGTCTCTACCATGATCATTGATGTCCGTCGTCTACATCCAACACAACATAGTGCGTGAAGAGACCCGAAGCTTAACGTACATTGACATTACATTACATTTGCGGAATACTTAGTACATAACAAAAACAGACACACAAGAATCGTAATAGTTTAGTGTCTTTGGAAACTCAGAATATAATCTTCTAATCCTGGTGAAAGATCTTCAACATCTCCCATAAAGATCTTCCTTTTTTTAATACCTAAAACCTATCCTTATATCCTGGGGAAAAGAAAACATGAAAGGGTGAGCTCAAATGCTCAGTAAGGGTAAACAAAAGAAATATCAATCACATCATATACATAAGAACATAACTTTTGGAAATCTTAACCTGTAAAAGAGATCGTAATTTCATAACCTGGAATAACTCATGGAAGTGAAATTTAATCACAATAATCATAACATAAAACATTAAACATTGTGGCATACACACATAATCATAGAGAATCATTTCTTGTTAGTCAAGACTCATTGCCAAGACTATCTTAGTGGACACTGTCCCTTTCTGAACCGAGTCACCCTCGTTTCAGTCCTGTTTCACTGAACCGGTATAACCTACCATTCTAGCCATGTCTATCTCATGAGATATAAAATCTTTAACCAATGCATTGGAGGGAGATATAGGTCCCACCCATCTCATAATTATACCATTCTTATGTGTGCCACAAAATCATAAATCATACATCATTGCATAACCCATGTAATAAAAATGGGATTCTTAAACAACATGACATCATAAAACAATTCATATAAGACAAAGGAATTCATAAAAATATTTCCATAATAACATAATAAAATCCATGTAATAATAGGGATATAAATATAACCCTTTATTATCATATATGGAAAATAATTTTTATAAAACACTTGAACTCCATTCTTGAGGAAAATATCCTTTCTTCTTCAAAAACACATTTCCTTTCATAACATGTCATACAATTCTAAACTAAAAGAAGTTGATTAAAAATAAAATTGAAAAAATGTAATGGAATCTTCTTGGAAATAATTTTTCAAAACTCCAATCATGCCGTATAAGTTAAAAGAAAACATTCTTCTCGTACTTTTGTCGGAAAATTCAAAAAGTACCTCGTACGAAAAACGACAAAAGATTCCTTTCATATCTTTTAATAAAAACCCAACGAAGGGTAAAATTGGATTTAAAAAATTCTAGGTGGATGGAAATAATATTACATATTTAGGGAACATGGATGTTGATGATAAAATACACCCCAGTAAATGCCAAAGTAAAAACAATCTCGGATAAAAATGAGATTGTGATATTTTCCCTTACCTTAGGTCCGATTTGCCTCGTAAGTGTCTGAACCTCCTGTATAATGATTTAAATAATGTCATTGAATTATTACAGAATCATATTCATTGTTATTATATCATATATGGTTCACTTATGACTTTATATTACCCGTTCTTTTGTAAATTAATGTTAAAGTAGCATTTTGGGTAAAATCGTCTCATTTGTCGTTCGTGTTTTAACTTGTAATTATTCATATGATTACATAGATAATTATTACATACTTATAGAATATAAAACATGATTTATATATAATATATATTCAGAATATATATATATATATAATGGATCGATAAATGGAAAGAAATACACTGTTCATCGAGATGGTAGGCCGTACGTACGCATGAACGCTGTTTTCGTTTCCTTATTGAATTGAGTGGAATTAAGTAGATGACATACATATATATACAAATAAATCCAGTAGCTTTATAAAGTCATATATTTCATTATTATTTCTTATATATAATTTATAATCATTCTTAAATGGTTAACATGGAGAATGAATCTCATCGCGTCGTGGAGACGGTAGTCCGTACGTACGCATGAGCGATGATATCATTTACATAATTATTGAATTGAATTGGAGTGGATGATAAAATATATCAGAATCATTATGATGTTATAATAACTATGTATAGTTATTTTTTACACCATAATACCCATCCATGTAAGGTGTTGGTGGAAAAACAGATTACACCACGGCGTGGAGACGGTATTCCGTACGTACGCACGCGCGGTGATTTTGTTTTCCGTAGGATGGATAGATGGTGAAATAGGGTTGTTTCATACTTATAATAACATATCAGTATATGAGTGATACTTATGTTATTACTTCATAATGAAACAACCTATGAAGAAGAAGTGGAAGAAGAAATAAATTTGAATGAATCGGTAACGGAAATTACCTCTTCTTTGAAGCGCCTCATTGAGACCTCCTCTTAGGGCACTAAAATTGGTGTTTTAGGAAGACCAAAACCTCTAGGATGTTTCTAGAGAATTGGAGAGGAGAATTTGGCAGGGGTTGGCCGAGCATGAAGGCTCAAAGTTGTGTGAGAAAGAGAGGGAGGAGGTGCCCTTTTATAAGGGAGAAGAGGGGATCCTTTGGAAAAACTAAAAATATTATTTTCTTATAAAGTCAAGTTCGGTTTTAAATAGCTCCATATTGATTTATTTCGAGGATATGGTGGTGCTGGGTCGAAATATTCTCATCCAATAGAATTTATACATGTTTAGGTTCCTATTTTAACCTTATCATTTAGATTTAACATTAGGTTAAATAATTTTACTTTTACCGTGTCTTCTTGTGTTCTTATACTATAAGGTTAATAAACATACTATAAGAAGCCAAACGAACCCAAAATTGTTTATTATTAATATATATAACCTTATCTAAGTCATTTGGCCGAACATTAGATTTTTAGGAATAAAATAACAATTAATAATATAATATTTGTTTTAAAAACTATTTTATGTCAATTTTGACACTATTTAGTAAATGATTTTTTTGAAAATCATAACAGAATTATAAGTTCAAACAAAGTTAATTAAATCAATAATAAAATGTAATATTAACCTAGAAAAGTATTTTAATTCATAAAAAGTCTCATATTATATTTATTTGGGTATTTATAACATCAATTATGTCAATATTTCATTAATAAGATAATTACTGCATCATCGTTGTGTCATAAATAAATTAACTTATTTAATGTCTAAAAATTACAAATAAAATACCATTATGTATGAAATCGTTTTAGGTTTCTAATGAATATTTATAGTGGAATTTATCATATGTATAACCCCATATTAAAAATGTTTTAGTAAATAAACTTTCATTTTAACTCTTTTAACCCTTCTTTAAATAAATTAATAATAAATGTCCTAATCTAATCCATAGGGGACTAAATGGTCATATTTTATTCCTAAGTTTGTTTTTGGTCGAATTAAACTTTTACAATAGAATTAGGACATGTGTTAGTGTAATAATAATATCATTTCTACCCTTAATTACCCTATTTACTTTTAACCGTGGTTAAAAAAAGTAAAAAGCTACTATTCACCAAAAAATTATTTTCATCTCATTGAACCACATTTTACTTACTCACATCAACCATGTCTCTTGTATTTTTTAAATTCCACTCACATAAGCGGTAAAATTATGTTTTATGAACAATTCAGTTTTTTTAACTACCACTTAGTGGTTTCACTATTCATCAAAAATTGAAATTTTTCAGAAAAATACCAAAAATTAGGCCTAAGCTATATTTGATATTATGAACTCAAAAATTATGTCTATCCTACCAAATTGAAAACATATCAGTTGCATTAAATAATTTAAAAATTAATTTCCGTCATCAAAACAAATAGCGTGTTTTTAAGAGATAATAACTATCAAAAGATTAAAACTTGTTTATAACTGGTTTAAATGTGAAATTACATCCAATGACCATCATTGCATTAAATTGTAAAAATATATTATAAATATACTTTAAAACCACTCAAATTAATAATTTACCACTATTAATTATTTCGATTGAAAAAGTTGTTTTTAATGAAAATTTAGTAATTTCCACTATTCATCAAAATATGAAAGTTATCCGAAAATTACCAAAATTTCACCCTAAGATAATTTCGATATTCCGAATCCAAAAATGAAGTCCATTTTGAAAAATAAAATTTACAAAATTTCAAAAAGTGGTTATTACTATTCATAATGGCTAGTTTTAATAATATTTTAATAGCATATCGTTGTTTAGTGAAACTCGGTATTGCGTACTACACACGCTATCGAGGAAGGTCGTGATTGAGTGTAATGCAAGGAAAGTCAAGGATGCGTGTTGTGAAAGCTCCTTTTGGTGTATCGTACAACACAATACATTAATGAAATTAAAAAGAATATTTTTCATAAAATCTCGGGGTGTTACATTCTACCCCCCTTAAAATGAATTTCGCCCTCGAAATTCGTCGGGGTTATAAATGGTTTACTATTCAAAAATTTCTTGGATAGAAACCCACATCGTAAATAGGAATACCATATGATTAATCAGATATAAGAGCACTAGGACAACATTTTTGGTATTTAAGATCATTTCCCTAAAGTTGATAAAATTGGAATTAGAAGAAATACTTTCGTGATTTTGGTATAGTCTCATCATTTGTCATTCTTTGGACAATTTCCACTTCATCTCTTAAAGAAATGAAGTTTAATTTGTAATTCATGATGTGTTAGCAGATCATGTGATAGAATGATGGGTCATTCCATCTGTCTCAAACAAAAGGTTAGAAAAGTTATCAAAAAATACATAAGTCCATCTATAGTGATATTAATCCTATATAGTTCTTAAAATGAACATATACTTCATATATCATTCCGCTTAATAAAATAAAACTAGTTTCCACTAACTAGGGACATCCTGTAGGCCAGTGGTAGGCGATAAAGGCCAGTCGCACTTTGGTTGTGGGTTCGATTCATACGACCTTGTCCGACACGTTGGGCTGTCGCCCGTCCTGCAGGTTGTACTTTTTCTAAAACTATATTACTATAACATCCCATCAATAATATCGAAAAAAACTTCTATCCTTAAATAATACTAACTTATGTCCAACATAATCCATTCTAGTCTTTAGGCTTATCCATAATACTGCAGTCCATTCTCATAATATAGTGAAAATGATTACCAGAGATTTAATACCATCGTTGATCCCCATATATCATAAGATATGCCTTGTTGGTCACATTCCAAATATTCAAAGGCCTTAATCATGTATTTTCTTGAATACCCATTGAACCATAGTGAAAACTTGAATACAGTTAAATGTTAACACTTTTCACATACCAAAATCCTCAAAATTCTATATACTCATACCATGATATCACTTAGTCCTTATATCAATCATGAGCTCATGAATACTGTTAAACATTTGTTTTCTCGTTTTCCCTTCATTATGCGCATATCATCTTATTTCCAAAAATATCTG
This sequence comes from Viscum album, assembly GCA_963277665.1. NCBI lineage: Eukaryota > Viridiplantae > Streptophyta > Magnoliopsida > Santalales > Viscaceae > Viscum > Viscum album. The sequence goes on along the minus strand of OY728122.1, from coordinate 807,247,603 downwards.
AATAACCTTTCATGGATACTGGTACCATTAATCACACACTTTCAAAACTCAAGGAAAGACAACAGTGTACCAATCCCTAGATGTCTCTTTATTCCATAGCACCATGATATTACTTATACAACATTACACATGATAAACATGTCATTATTCCACTACATTCTTAAACCATTGACCGAGCTTCAATAATTATTTCATCTCACATATCATTTGTAGTCTCTTCATCATCATCAACATAAATACTACCCATACAACCATTCTGATTCTCTTCATGAGACTTTCCCTTAGGGCATTGGTTTGCATAATGCCTGTACATTCCACATTTAAAACATTTAACCATTGTTGATGTCGTAGCAATACCATTATCCTCACCCCTGGTGTTAAGTGAACCTTTTACTTTTCACTTACTGGCTTTGTGTCCTTCTTTTCCACACCCAAAGCATCTTCCAGTTCCTTTGAAACATTTTCCTTGATGCCTCTTCCTACATGATTTACATAGGGTAAATTGAACTTTCTTTCCTCTATGATCATCATGAAAATCCATCTTTCTCTTATTATCCGAGTCGAGAAACTTACCAAATTTTACTTTATTGATCATATTATGAGATTGCTGATTCGGCATAATAATTATGATTGGACTTCCAAATCCAATTTCATTTGGTTTCTCATGAAGAATATCATTCCATTGTCCATAATATCCTCCATTATCGTGAATCATCTTGTATCCAGCCATTTTCTAAAACCCAAAAAGAATAGTGTTAGAGGAAAAAATCATAATAAAGGGGGAGTAACTTCAATATCTAACATCTTAGGTTAAATTCTAAGATCGTTACCATAGTTCTAGGACTATATCCTATATGTATACTTATCCTTAGGGACATCCCTAGACATACTTTAGAAATATCTCTAGTGATCTCACCAACGTTCCCACATCCTAGTTTCCAAAGGATGACTAAACCTTTCCTCTGATATCAACTGTAGAGACCCGAAGCTTAACGTACATTGACATTACATTACATTTGCCGAATACTTAGTACATAACAAAAACACACACACAAGGATCGTAATAGTTTAGTGTCTTTGGAAACTCGGAATATAATCTTCTAATCCTGGTGAAAGATCTTCAACATCTCCCATAAAGATCTTCCTTTTTTTATACCTAAAACCTTTCCTTATATCCTGGGGAAAAGAAAACATGAAAGGGTGAGCTCAAATTCTCAGTAAGGGTAAACAAAAGAAATATCAATCACATCATATACATAAGCACATAACTTTTGGAAATCATAACCTGTAAAACAGATCATAATTTCATAACCTGGAATAACTCATGGTAGTGAAATGTAATCACAATAATCATAACATAAAACATTAAACTTTGTGTCATACACACATAATCATAGAGAATCATTTTTTGTTAGTCAAGACTCATTGCCAAGACTATCTTAGTGGACAAAGTCCCTTTCTGAACCGAGTCACCCTCGTTTCAGTCCTATTTCACTGAACCGGTATAACCTACCATTCCAGCCATGTCTATCTCATGAGATATAAAATCTTTACCCAATGCATTGGAGGGAGATATAGGTCCCACCCATCTCATAATGATACCATTATTATGTGTTCCACAAAATCATAAATCGTACATCATTGCATAACCCATGTAATAAAAATGGGATTCTTAAACAACATGACATCATAAAACAATTAATATAAGATAAAGGAATTCATAAAAATATTTCCATCATAACATAATCAAATCCATGTAATAATAGTGATTGAAATAGAACCCTTTATTATCTTAGATGGAAAATAATTTTGATAAAACACTTGAACTCCATTCTTGAGGAAAATATCCTTTCTTCTTCAAAAACACTTTTCCTTTCATAACAAGTCATACAATTCTAAACTAAAAGAAGTTGATTAAAAATAAACTTGAAAACTTTTAAATGAAGCTTCTTGGAAATAATGTTTTAAAAATCAATTCATGCCGTATAAGTTAAAAGAAAAAATTCTTCTCGTACTTTTGTCGGAAAATTCAAAAAGTACCTCGTACGAAAAACGACAAAAGATTCCTTTCATATCTTTTACTAAAAACTCACCGAAGGGTAAAATTGGATTTAAACAATTGTAGGTGGATGGAAATAATATTACATATTTAGGGAACATGGATGTGGATGATAAAATACACCCCAGTAAATGCCAAAGTAAAAACAATCTCAGATAAAAATGAGATTGTGATATTTTCCCTTACCTTAGGTCCGATTTGCCTCGTAAGTGTCCGAACCTCCTGTATAATGATTTAAATAATGTCATTGACTTATTACAGAATCATATTCATTGTTATTATATCATATATGGTTCACTTATGACTTTATATTACCCGTTCTTGTGTAAATTCATGTTAAAGTAGCGTTTTGGGTAAAATCGTCTCATTTGTCGTTCGTGTTTTAACTTGTAATTATTCATATGATTACATAGATCATTATTAATTACTTATAGAATATAAAACATGATTTATATATAATATATATTCATAATATACATATATATAATGGATTGATAAACGGAAAGAAATACACCGTTCATGGAGACGGTAGGCCGTACGTACGCATGAACGCTGTTTTCGTTTCCTTATTGAATTGAGTGGAATTAAGTAGATGACATACATATATATAAAAATAAATACAGTAGCTTTATAATGTCATATATTTCATTATTATTTCTTATATATACTTTATAATCATTTTTAAATGGTTAACATGGAGAATGAATCTCATCGCGTCGTGGAGACGGTAGTCTGTACCTACGCACGAGCGATGATATCATTTCCATAATTATTGAATTGAATTGGAGTGGATGATACAATATATCAGAATCATTATGATGTTATAATAACTATGTATATTTATTATTTACACCATAATACCCATCCATGTAAGGTGTTGGTGGAAAAACAGATTACACCACGGCGTGGAGACGGTATTCCGTACGTACGCACGGGCGGTGATTTTGTTTTCCGTAGGATGAATAGATGGTGAAATAGGGTTTTTTAATACTTATAATAACATATCAGTATATGAGTGATACTGATGTTATTACTTCATAATGAAACAACCTAAGAAGAAGAAGTGGAAGAATAAATAAAGTTGAAAGAATCGGTAACCGAAATTACCTCTTCTTTGTAGCGCCTCTTTGAGACCTCCTCTTAGGGCACTAAAATTGGTCTTTGAGGAAGGCCATAACCTCTAGGATGTTTCTAGGGAAGTTTATAGGAGAATTTTTCAGGGGTTGGCCGAGCTTGAAGGCTCAAAGTTGTGTGATAAAGAGAGGGAGGAGGTTCCCTTTTATAAGGGAGGAGAGGGGCTCCTTTGAAAAAACTAAAAATATTATTTTATTATAAAGTCAAGTTCGGTTTTAAATAGCTCCATATTGATTTATTTCGAGGCTAAGGTGGGGATGGGTCGAAATACTCTCATACAATAGAATTTATACAAATTTAGGTTCCTATTTTAACCTTATCATTTAGATTTAACATTATGTTAAATAATTATACTTTTACCGTGTCTTCTTGTGTTCTTATACTATAAGGTTAATAAACTTACTACAAGAAGACAAACGAACCCCAAATTGTTTATTATTAATATATATAACATTATCTAAGTCATTTGGCCGATCCTTAGATTTTTAGGAATAAAATAACAATTAATAATATAATATTTGTTTTAAAAACTATTTTATGTCAATTTTGACACTATTTAGTAGTTGATTTTTGTGAAACTAATACCAGAATGATAAGTTCTAAAAACGTTAATTAAATAAATACTAACATGTCATATTAACCTAGAAAATTATTGTAATTCATCAAAAGTCTCATATTATATTTATTTGGGTATTTATAACATCAATTAGGTCAATATTTCATTAATAAGATAATTATTGCATCATTGTTGTGTCATAAAGAAATTAAATTATTTAATGTCTAAAAATTACAAATAAAATACTATTGTAGGAAATCTTTTTAGCTTTCTAATGAATATTTATAGTCTAATTTATCTTATGTATAACCCCATATTAAAAAAGTTTTAGTAAATAATCTTTGATTTTAACTCTTTTAACCCTTCTTTAAATAAATTAATAATAAATGTCCTAATCTAATCCATGTGGGCCTAAATGGTCATATTTTATTCCTAAGTTTGTTTTTGGTCGAATTAAACTTGTCCAATAGAATTAGGACATGCGTTAGGGTAATAATAATATCATTTCTACCCTTAATTACCCTATTTACTTTTAACCGTGGTAAAAAAAAGTAAAAAGTTACTATTCACCAAAAAAAAAATTTCATCTCATTGAACCACATTTTACTTATTGACATCAACCGTGTCTCTCGGATTTTTGAAATTCCACTCACAGAAGCGGTAAAATTAAGTTTTATGAACAATTCAGTTTTTTTAACTACCACTTAGTGGTTTCACTATTCATCAAAAATTGAATGTTTTCAGAAAAATACCAAAAATTAGGCCTAAAATATATTTGATATTATGAACTCAAAAATGATGTCTATTCTACCAAATTCAAAACATATCAGTTGCATTAACTAATTTAAAAATTAATTCCCCTCATCAAAACAAATAGCGTGGTTTTAAGAGATAATAACTATGAAAAGATTGAAACTAGTTTATAACTGGTTTAAATGTGAAATTACATCCAATGACCATCAGTGTTTTAAATTGTAAAAATATATTCTAAATATACTTTAAAACCACTCAAATTAATAATTTATCACTATTAATTATTTTTATTGAAAAATTTGTTTTTAATTAAAATTTAGTAATTTTCACTATTCATCAAAATAAGAAAGTTATCCGAAAATTACCAAAATTTCACCCTAATCTAATTTCGATATTCCGAATCCAAAAATGAAGTCCATTTTGAAAAATAAAATTTACAAAATTTCAAAAAGTGGTTATTACTATTCATAATGTCTAGTTTTAATAATATTTTAATAGCATATCGCTGTTTAGTGAAACTCGGTATTGCGTACTACACACGCTATCGAGGAAGGTCGCGATTGCGTGTAATGCAAGGAAAGTCAAGGATGCATGTTGTGCAAGATCCTTTTGGTGTAGCCTACAACACAAGACATTAATGAAATTAAAAAGAATATTTTCTATAAAATATCGGGGTGTTACAGTGCGAGCATAGCCCGTGGAGGGGTGAGTATAACAATACTCAGTAGGGACCCCGAGACCCTCTAAGGTCTCCCAGAATCCACAAAGGATAATCTTCAATGAAAAGATACAATCAAGAAGTATCTTTCAACTCTACTTAGGTATATTCCCATACATATACCTAAGTCATCAATTCCAGTTCAGGTCTAACTCTTGAGACCAAGCACATCCTAGTCTACACAGGAAAGAAGTCAATCACACCGATGGTAGTGATTGAAATTCTAGACTCAGCTCACACAGGTATACATCGTTGGTAATGTGATAAAGATGATCAGATGCAGTCACTAATTCATCTAAGATGGCGGACCCACGTAGGATACTAGTCCAACTAAGCTGTCAGACCCACGTAGGATACTAGACCGGATACTCTGTCAGACCCACGTAGGATACTAGAATAGAAGTCAAACTGTCGGACCCACATAGGATACACGAACAGTAATCATATCCTTCGAATTCACAGAGGATTCCAGTTCGATATTTGTCATCACCGAACCAACAGAGGATTCCAGTATGGTAGTCATCATAGTCGAACCCACGGAGGATTCCAGTACGGTAGTCGTTGCAGTCGCAGCCAGCTCTAGGGTTCCCGCACACAAAACGCTTGATTCTTGGAGGGTCCACTCCTTGAGCCAAGTGGTCGATACATCAATCGGATGCACGGTCTAAAATATTTTGGAGTTTCTGTTCGAGGGGCCCAGTTAGAAATATGCTCATTCAAAAATCTATCCGTTTTCAAAATTTATCCAAAACTAACTTAGAGAATCGCAAAAGGATCACCTCATTGCATGGATACCAGTGTCGTAGATGGTGCGTCGATCAGATGCAAGGTCTTTATGATATTCTCCTTTAAGTGGAAACGGGCTCGACCCATTAAGCGCAGTGAGTGGCCCATGGTTGTGGGCCGTGAATCTTCCTCATGCGGCTGGTGCACGATCGCCGCCTTCACCCATCGCCGCTTCCCGTTGTTAATTAAAAATAAAGAACAAAAGAAGGTCGTCGGCCATGTTCGTTTGGCCCACGCCAACCGCATTAGGCGACATCATATAGACAAGATTATTCAACAGAAAACATCACAATCAGAATAATTTATTCACTTATAAATTATATGAAACCCCTACCTCGAAAAGACGTTGCACGTTGTCGAGTCACGGAAGACAACCGTCACGGTAGTCGGGCGTCGCAGAAGAACGATGTCGATTCCGTCGATGTCATAGTGCACCCGAAGAAGATGTGTCGTTGGCGACTTCGCGTTCTTCAAATCATAGTGCGTTCTTCATCAAGGAAGAAAGTCATTCTTTTTCGGAGGCGTTCTTCATTGGAGAGAGGAACACTTTTCTCAAGAGCACTCCCAAAAATCTCTCAACACAAAAAGTGCCCCAAAATTAAATAATAGCTAAGGATGTTATTTTATTTACACATGTAATAAAAAATTCAAACCACGTTAATTAATTAAGTGAATCACCTAATTAATTTACCATGGGATGGAAAAATTAATTAGAGAGAGAATATGGTAAAGGGTTATTTTAACATTCAAAAGTAAGGGGTTGTTCAATTAAATGAATAGGAGTTAGTGGGGAGGTTTAAGGGGAGGTGAAGGGATTAGGCTCATGTGGGCCCTGCATCACAAATATCCTCTCATGGGAGGTTATTTGGGTTTGGGCCCAACCTATAACTCCCCTTGGGAAGAAATAACCAACCTCCTTAAATAAAATTTGTACACAACAAATTTTACTTATTTTTATTCTAAATCCCCAAATATTAACACTCAACCCGCATAAAACGAAACTATAGTAAAGGTCCCCTTAGGAAAATACTGGTGCTGCGAGTTCATAGGTGCCCTTGGATTTCAATTCCAAGCACCAGTTCAAAAGATAGAAAAACCCGCACGTACATTTACCGAACGTACCCAAACAAAACTTCAGAAATTGATTCTGGGAACATCGGGCCTCAGAATCAAGTGCCGTCTGAAACTATAGACTCATAAAATTTCAAAGTATTTATGAAAAAATATTAGTTTAAATTTCCGGGTCTTTACATTATTGATATGTTTTAATATCGAATTCCTTCGTTCCTGAGTGTTCGTTTTCATGATTTTCATAATAGTTCAGTTGTTTTTCAATAATGGAGATTATTTGGAATAGATGTAAATCTACAGAATTGAAAATACATATTATGTATGAACATACATAATTTTTAATGGAAATTTTTATAATTTTGTTACATGTAATAAGGATGAATCATTATATAAAATATTTATGACATTCACTTAGATTATATTAGTGGTCTTTTGATTATTTGGAACTAGTTTGGTCATATAATTTAATAATATGTACCTGTACAGGTTCCTAAAAATTAATTAGGTTATAATAGATATATTATTGCCTGTTGAAAACATCAAAAAAGTTTCATGACCAGTAATGAAGGAGAAAATTAAGAACAAAACTTCATCATCCGCGAAGGTTATAAATTGGAACTTCGTGGATGTTGATTTCGTTTATAAAATAAAAGGGAGAGTGTAAGAATATTTATGATGGTTCCTCCATTCACATGATATAATTTCTATATTTAGACGATACATGATCTATCTTGGTCATTTGGATGGAGGAGGCGAGGATAGGCTAAAAAAAGAAGATAAATTGAAATGGAACTAAATGAAAAACAAGGGTGCTTTACCTCTGGAAATAACCTCCTTGAGAACCTTCTTAAGGGAAAGGGTTTCAGTATTTTGGAAATTAAAATTTCCTCCTAGATGTGGGGTGTGGCTAGGTATGGGTAATTTGGAACAAAATTGAGGAGCTTCAAGGCTTGGAGGAGTGAAGAGAAGAGAGAGTGAGGGATGTTTTTTTATATTGGAGGAGAGGAGGGTTTTCATAATTTTTTAATCATTAGTTTATTAATTTCACTAAAGACCAAAAATAATGATGATTCGATGACCATGAATAGTAATATATGCATGTGAAATTGATCCAAGTGGCCTTACATCATAAATTACTCAAGAATTATGCTCAAATTTAGGTTTTAGCTTTTATTGTGAATTATTGTATTTTATTATCCATCAAAAATTCATGTTTTTTAAAAACCTCGAAAAAATTCACGCAAACCATTATCTGATGTGTGGAATCCAAAAATAAAGTCCATTTCTCAAAAAAAATTCTGAATATGATTAATTTAATATTTAATTAAAATCATAATTTATTCTAAAAAAATTATTTTAAAACCTTTATTTACTTATTCTAAAACATTGGTATATCATACTTACACATGAATATTATTTATATACTATTATAGGTAAGGCTACTATTAATTATAGTATATCACTATTCATATGGGTATGTTACTTTTCCTATGGGTGGGTTACTATTCACCAAAAAATATTTTTTCCCTTATTAGACTCCAAATAACATACTGATTGCAACTGTGTGTGTAATAATTTTGAAATTAACATCACAGAAGTGAAAAAATTATGTCTAAGGGACACCTATAACTTATTAGTTCATTATTTTTTGATTTCACAAGATTATGAAACATTTATAACATAGTAATTTCCATTCAAGAAATATTGGGTCCTTACATTCTCCTCTCCTTACCAAAACATCATCCTCAAAAATCACAAAATGTTTACCTAAAAAGATTCTGGTATGTATTCAATATAAGCTCTTTAGGATCCCATGTTTCTTCCTCCATCTAATGGTTCCTCCAAAGAACCTTTACCGGGTGATTCTTCTAATTTCTCAATACTTGTCCTCTGGTATCAAGAATCATTATAGGCTCTTCATAATAAGACAGATCGAGCTCATGTTCTATTTTTTTTAAAGGTGAGTTCATGCATTGGGTCTGGCTTGTATTTATTTAACATTGATTTGAGCAATACATTGTGAAATTTGGAAATACTTGGTGTCATTTACATATGGTATGATTCTATTACAATTTGATCAATAATTTCAAAAGGTTTGATGTACCTAAAACATAATGTTCTCTTCTTGTTGAATCTTATAATAACATTCCATAGTGATACCTATATGAAAACATGATATCCTTATTGGAATTCCAAATCCCACCTTCAGTTATAAAAACCGATATTTTTCCTACATTGAGGTGTTTTGATATGGGTATGGATAAGCTTCTCCATTTCTATTGTTTCCTTAACTAGTTCTAGGCCTAGGAGTTTTCTTTCACCAACATCATTCCAATAAGTTGGTGTATGACATCTCTTTCCATATAAAACTTCATATAGTGACATATGAGTAATAAAATGGAAGATATTGTTATATTAAAATTATATGGGCAGTAAATAATGATCCCACATACATTTAAAGTCAGGTTAACAAGACCTCAACATGTCTCTCAAAGTTTGAATAGTACGCTATGATTGTCTATCAGTTTGTGGGTGGTAGGCAGTGCTCAAATGAAGATCATTATCTAGCACCTTATGAATATTTTTTTAGATTTTTTATGTAAAATGGGGATCATGATAAGAAACAAATGATAAGGGTACACCATGAATTCTTAAAAATTCATCAATATATAGTATTTCTAAATGTTCAAGTGGTAAATATTCTTTTATAGCAAGAAAATGTGCTGATTTTGTAAGACAGTCAACAATGAACCATATCATATCATTTTTTATTGGAGTATTTCGTATCCTCATGAAATAGCCCATTATAATATCCTCCCATTTCCAAATAAGAATAGTAAGGGTTTTATAACTCCTCTAGGAAATTGTTTTCCAGCCTTCACCTGTTGATACACCAAATATCTCGTCACATAATCAAAAATCTCCCTCATCATGTTTTCCTAAATTTTTTTCCCTTTATATCTATGTAGATCATTAAGCTACTAGGGTGTATAGAGAAATTAGATCTATTAGCATCGTCCAATAGTTCCCTCTTTAGATCAGGAATAATGGGAACACAAAGACTCTTTCTGAATTTCAAAATACCACCTTCAAATATGATGTCAATCAACATACCATCATTTATAGCATTAATTTTCTTTTGAGACTACTCATAATCATTCTGAAAACATTTTATCCTTTCCTAGTAAAGAAGGTTTGGAAACCATTTTAAAAATTAGTGATGTGTTACCTTCTTTGATTATTCCCATATCCATCTTTACTAGACCCATTAACAAAGGATCCCTTTCAACTCTGATCTTGTTTAGAATTATGTGGTCCTTTCTAGTCAAATAATTTTCCACATTATTTTCATTTATTGGGAGGTAGTGTATTTTGAATTAATAATCCTTGAGTAGCTCAATCCATATCCTTTTTCTCACGTTGAGTTCTTTCTATGAGAAGATATATTTCAAACTCTTATGATTTATATTTATCTAAAATTTTTCACTATAATGGTAATGTCTCAAAATATTTAGAGAAATTATTACCACTAAAAACAAAATATAATGAGTTTGATAGTTTTTCATGAATTTTTAGCTTTCTAGATTCATAAGAAATCACTTTATCATTATACATAAATACACAACCATGTTCTTTCTTTTATGAATTACTAGAGATCACAAATCCATCATTCCCTGATGGTAGAGTAAAGATTGGATAATTCACTAATATTCTCATAAACTCTTTAAAACGTTATTTATATTACTTTTTCTATATGAAATTAACCCCTTTTCATGTAAGCTAGGTCATTGGGTTGGCTAAATGGGTGATGTTATGAACGAAATGCCAATAATAACCTACTAAACTAATAAAACTACGTACCTCAATTATGTTTTTTAGAGAAGGAAATTCTTGCACAAACATTGTCTTAGTATGATCTACAAATATTCCAGCCTTATAGACAATGTTTCTTTTAGAGGAAACTAATTGGAGAAATAAATAACACTTGCTAAACTTCCCATATAATTCATTTCTTCTATGATTCTTCATAATAGTGTTCAAGTGATTTTCATAATCTTCATATATTCTCGAGTATATTGGGATATCATTAATAAAAAACACTAAAAATTCATCAATATATTCCATGAATACTCTAATAATTATATCCATGAAAATAGATGGTGCATTAGTCAATCCAAAAGGCATTACTGTAAACTATTAATGCCCATACCAGGATAAAAATGATGTTTTTGGAATGTCTTCCTTTCTCACAAGAAACTAATGATATCCAGGTCAAAGAAAAATCTTTGGAAGAATTATGGATGCATTATTTTGATCAAATATATCATAAATGAGAGGTAGGGAATACTTTTTCTTTATTTTTATAGCATTGATATCCCTATAGTCGATGCACAACCTCAAAGACCCATCTTTTCTCTTAACAGAAAGAAAAGGGGATCCCCATGGAGAAACCTTTGGGAAAATAAATAATTTACCACTCAATTCATCTGGTTGTTTCTTTAGTTTCACTAACCCCACTGTGGATATTCTATAAGGGGTCTTTGATAAGGGCCCTGAACCAAGAATTAAGACAATTGAAAACTAAATTTCCTGCTCTGGAGGATGTCTAGGTAAATCCTCTGGAAAGACGTCAATATATTCTTTAAAAAATGTTACATATTCTATTTGACCATTATTTTCCTCACCCATAGTTATTGAATTCCATTCCTCCCCAATAATTTAATTCAGTAGATCTAGTGGGGGTGGATTTTATTGAGATTCATATGGTGAGGTTTCTTCTCTAAAGATAATGGATTCTACACCATTCTAAAAAATTTTAACTTCCTTCTTCTTAAAATATATATTCTCATCATAATTTGATAGCCAATTCATATCAAGAATTATATCAAAGTCATTATTGGTATGATGATAAGGCCAGTAAATAAATTGTTTATATGACATTAGGGGGATTGATCGACACACCTTTGTTTCAATGATACATCCAATAAATGTTTTGAACGATTAATCCTTTATTAAATAAAATTATACATGTCATACTTTATTGGAAAACTGGGAAGATATATATGAATAAGAAGATATAGAATCAAATAAAGGATTAGATAAGTATGATGAAACAATTAATGTACCTGCCACCACTTCATTTGGAACTTCAATATTATCAGTTGTGATTGCATAAGTTTTTCCCTTATCCCTTTTCCTTTTCTATTGCATGTTTCCTTGAGGCATTAGAAAATCATTAGATTAGTTTCCCATATCCCAAAAATTATAGCATGAAAATTAATGGATTATTTCTTCCCCTTACAATCACCAGTAATATGGCCTTTCTGTCCACATTTTTTGCATACTCATATTTATTTTAAGCTGGCACCAAGGAGTTTCTTTCCACAATTGTCATAGGGTGTAAATTCAAGTCTTCCCATATTCTGTGTTTCCTTATTTACATTTCAAGAGTTTTCAAAAACCCTATTCTTCTATTTCGTTCCATTAAGGACATAAGACTTGGAAAATTCCTTTTTTGTCTTGATAGACATGAAACTATATCTTCATGTGTTGAGAAACTCGGGGATTCCAGAGCCTTACATATGAATGGATTTATTCCCTTAAATAATCTATCAATCTTGTGCCTCATATTTTGTATGTAGTCTAGATAATGACTTTATAACCTTTTGAAGTTAGCTTCATACTTTGCAACATTATCATCTTTATTTTTCTTCAAATTCATTATCTTCATTTCTATATCATCTCGCTGTTCACGAGGAAACTATTTCTCTAGGAAGATTTCTTAAAAGTCCCTCCATTTCATATCTTCCACCACATACTACTCCTTTTTGTTTTGTATTAAAAACCACCACAGATCCACTTCTCCTGATAGACGATAAATTTCCACAACGACCTCCTCGCATTCATTACATCCCTAAGAGATAAATATATTCTATAGAAAAGTCATCCACTATTAAACACAAAATGGTTTTCTAGTCCCCTTGAATGATGGAGGATACTCTTGTATAAAGATATCTAACATATCTCCTCCATATGGTCGATCCGGATGCTCTATGTAGCTATGGTTATTGTTCATAACCTGAGTATGTTGTCCCAATAAAGTTATAAGCTGCTCTGCACCAATCACATCACTATTTCTAACATCATTATCTAGCATTGGAGGGAAATCATTTTGTGGGATATGCGTGTTTAAACGGTTTCTATTTTTACACTAGGTAATATTTTTATATAATGAAATATAATAGATTAGGGTATGAATCAAAATAGTAACTTATCAAAATACTTAGAATAATTTGAAATCCTAAACATGGCTATCCCCGTGATCACAAAAATGGATTATTTGAAGAAAAATTTACATTTCAATCCTTCATAATGTTTTGTAAAGAAAATGAGAACTATCCAAAGCATATCCTCTGGGAGATTCTATAAGAAGAGTGATGCAAGGCCCCTTTTTGTGTACCAGGATACCCTAGGTCACACTCGAAACTTGTTGTTGGAGGTTTCACTTTTAGCCACATCTGTGACAGAGCCAACTCTACTTGTTTGCATCCATACATGGATTTATTTTCTAGAAAGATCCACATAATCTATTAATTACCAAAATAAAAATATTTTCTTGTTGCTTATCCTCAAAGAATATCTTAGGGATTCGTTCCCTAATATACTTTTTCTAAATCTAGTTTCCATGTTTTCTACTAAACACCTCTGATACCAACTGTAATGACCCGACCCCAGTTTCCCAGAGTCGGTGCTATATTTTATTACATTAGAATATAAACAAGGAATATGAAACCATAATGACCAATTAGTTTATTAGCCTTTGGAAACAAGATACAAATATAAGATCGACATTACATCATGAAAGGGAATACAACATTAATTTATTCCATTAGAAACATCCACGCCTCCTAGATTATGCCCGCAAGTCACTCATAACTAACTTCTTAATATCCTGGGAAAATGAAACAAAAAAAGGGGGTAAGCACAAAAGGTCCGTAATATTATGAAATAGAGTGGATGACAACATAATCATAAACATTAAGCAAGGTGAATAATTGAAAAAACATGCCTTTATAAATAATAAACTTGATCACATTATGGTAACAATATGAGATGAGTAAATAATTCCATAATAAAACATAATCATGGGTATTATAATAGTCTAATAACAACACAAACCTTCAATTACTAGATTCATAATTAGGGAAGTGCATATTCCAGACATCATAACCACACCATCAAGGCCTTGTTCCAAGACCATAAACAATCATTTTGTCAAGTCCTTATGCCAAGATCATATTTTGTCTCATGAGACCTACCCATGCATAAGGGGGCTATAGTGGGACTCATCCATCACATAATAAGTCCAATAAATTATTCATATGATAAAGGATAAACATAAAAAACATATACATTCACATTGAAACAATAATATGAAATGTAACTAACTTTTCCCTATCGGTAAGTATAAAACACTAACAATCCCGAGTAATATGGTGAATGGTTTTCAGATATATCATCCACAATGAAATTAGTCATAAAACATTAAGTAAAATATGGTAGATTACATAATAAAAGATTAAACCCAGCAATACATATGAATCAACAAGAGTTTTGAATCAGATAAAAATACTCTTATAAAACCAGTAAGTAATTCTTAAGATAAATAAAGTTTTATTTTTAAAAGAATAGTTCTTTTGGAAAAATAATTTTATAAAACCAAAAGTTAAGTATTATAGTATATTCATAATAAAATTAGTGATTTTATAAAAATTATTGTTTCCAAAAATAGATTATATAGTGCTCTTGAAAATAGGTAATAATTTTAGAAACTACATTGAATGGGGTTTGTATTTCAGAAATAATTTTGAATGTTCCTTTTAAAATGTGTAACTAATCATAAAATAAGGTAGGTTTATGGTTGTTAAACATATTTAGAACACTCACACAGAATTTATGAGGAGTAAATAATAATATATAACAATTTCATTTATGTTATTAGACAATAAAAGTAACCTGAAGGAAAATCGAGGTTCGGGTGAGAAAACCATTACATTAAGTCCGAATGTGTTCCCCTCTAGAAATTAAGGTCATGGAATATGAAATTATACTCACTAATTACAAAATTAATAACCTTTTAGAAAGGTATTTAGTTTATCATTATTAGTTTTAGTTCATTTATATCCTTATTGATATTATATAATATCAATTTATGTCATTCCAGAGTGTTCGTTTTCATGATTTTCAAAATCTGTTCACTTGTTTTTAATTCATGGAGTTAATGTGGAATAGATTTAAATATACACAATTTAAATTTCATATAATTAATGAAAATATATAAGTTTTAATGGTCATATTTATAATAAGGTTACTCGGACAAAGTGTGAATCATTAGATAAAATATTTATGACATTAACATAGATTATTTTAGCGGTATTTTGATTATTATAAACATGTTTGGTCATATGATTTAATAATATGTATGTATAATAGTTCCTAAAATTTAATTCGGTTATAATAACTATATTATAGTCTGGTTAAACCATGAAAATGGTTTCATGACTAGTAATGAAGGATAAAATGATGAATGAAACTTCATCGTCCATGAAGGTTAAAAATTGGAACCACGTGGATGTTGATTTCATTTATAAAATAAAATGGAGAGAATAAGAATATTGATGATGGATCTTCAATTAAAATGATATAATTTAGGTATGTATATGATAATGGTTCTATCATGGAAATTTTGATAGAGGAGGTGAGGAGAAGATAACAAAAGTATATAAATAGAAATGGAACTAAATAAAAAAGAAGGGTGCTTTACCTCTTGAAATAACATCCTTGAGAAAATTCTTAAGGGAAGGGGTTTGGGTATTTTGGAAAGACCAAGAGCTTCCTATATGTGTGGAGTGACTAGGGAAGGGTAATTGGGCAGAAAATTGGGGATCTTCAAGGCCTAAAGGAGTGATGAGATGAGGGAGTGAGGGGGTTTATTGTGTATGAGAGGACGATTTTCATAATTTTTTAATCATTATTTTATTAATTTTCCTCAAGAACAGAAATAGTTATGATTCCATGACCAATAATAGTAATAAATTCATGTGAGTTTGAACCAAGTTGGATAACATTATCCTTGACTCAAGAATGATGCAAATATTCAGGTTTTTTCATTTATTGTGAATAATCATATTTTACTATTTATAAAAAATTCTTGTTTTTTAGAAAAATCAAAAAAATTCACCCAAACCATTTTTCAATTTTTAAAATAAAAAAATAAAGTGGATTTTTAAAAAATAATTTTATAAATATGATCAATTTAATATTTATTTAAAATAACAATTTATTCTAAAAAAAATTGTTTCGAAACCATTATTTACTTATTCCAAAACATAGGTATATCATACTTCCACTTGAATATTATTTATATACTATCATAGGTAATGTTACTATTCATTAGGGTATATCACTATTTATAAGGGTATGTTACTATTCATAAGTGTGGGATACTATTCACCAAAAATTATTTTTTCCTTATCAGACTCCAAATAAAATACTGACCAAAATAGTGTACGTAAGATGTTTGATATTCACATCAGAGAATTGACAAACTTATGTTTAATGGTCACATAGAACATAGTAGTTCATTATGTTCAGATTTCATGTGATTCTGATGCATTTATATGAAGTAAATTTTTATTGAAGATATTTTGGGTCATTACAAGTTACATATACCATCCAGGGGATATATGTTTAATGATAATTATAATATTAAAGGCATAGTTGAAATTTTTGGTTGTCTTATGTAAGGATATTTTAAAGTGACTACTGATATTTCGAGATATGATTAATTAGTTTTAGGTATATGTAACCATCATGTATAACATGAAAGATTATTTGGGAGGAATTATATTACTATTTTTAGAGATTTAAGTAGGAATATATGAGATAACCTTTGAGGTTAATAAATTTTTTAATGTTGAGGTTATGGAGGTTATTTGAGATATAGGGCTATTTATTGAATGAATGATCTAAATTTAACCTTTGGTGTTATTAATGAATTTTGATGATTAATGCAATATTTATTTATATAAATAATTATAAATATTTTGATTACATCATAATTTTTTATAACCATTTATGTTTTGTTTAATATTTATATATAGTAGGAAAAAAATTTATCCTTTTTGGGTTATATGATCTGTTATAAAATTATTTTAGTGATTAAGGCATAAATAATTCATCTTGAATAATCATTACTTTGAGAAAATGATGATATTGTGGTGTAAGTTGATTAAATGATGAAATCATAATTTTTATGTAAGTATATTTCTTTATGATTTTATTCAAGATGGTTTAATAATTATTTAACATAAGGAAAAAAATCATAAACCAAAACTGTTATCATATTACCTTAATTTTTTAGGAAGCATTGGTATTTTTACCACATCATTGAATTTTGGTTTTGTGTTCATTGAAATTCACATGATTATTAAGCTTTTTAGATCAATGTTCTTTATCACTTTCCATCATTGTTTATACATTTAATTTTCCTCTATTTCTATATTTTCATTTCTGAGTAATTTTCTCATATTGGAAACCTAGTAATGTGTTATTTTATATGAACTCCATATTTACCCTTCCCTATTTTACATATGATTTTTTATTTACCCTTATTACTATTTGATTTTTCAATATAAGTATTTTCATATGAAAATCTCTTGATTACTAAGATCATGTTAAAATTGTGAGGACACAATTTATGGGTGTGGATGGAATTTCCTAAGATTTTAAAAAGGAAACATTTTTTTGATAGCATATAAAAGAAGATATTTTAAAATTGGGTTCCCTAGAATCAAATATGATAGTAATTTTGGATTACCATATCTTGTATACAGTGAGTTATACATAATGTAAACTTATTATAAAAGTGTTAATATATGTACATCCATAATTTACTTGGTAACTTCTACAGATAATGTTTTCTAGGAAAAGGTTTAAGCAGTTCATTAACCAAAATGATAACCTTGAGATACTATGAAATTAATTGTAAACAAATATCTTTGGGTCTTAATACATCATACAGATCAGAAACATATGATTTCTGACCATTAGGTTATGGGGGACCTTAATTATTTACACCTTTTCTCATTAAGATGAAACTTGGTGATCTCGTGAAGTTGAGATCAGGAAGAATGAACCATCAAAAGGAAGACCAACTATTTCTTGTTCTATTTTTAGTTCCAATCTTCGAACACATGTAATGGTATTTTGACATGATATTATTATTGGCATATAATAATTGGTTATGTAATTTAATCATAGATGAAATGTATTAAACTTGAATTATAGTGAGGAAACTTGTGTTTGGGGTGTCATTAGTGGTACAAAATCAATTAAATAATAAATATAAATTTTTTCAGTTACAAAAAAATGTGATATCTTAGGCATAATTGATCTGTATGGTTGTAGCTTCACTAAATCCATGGAAATAGTTGAATTATTTAATTCTATCTCGTTTTTTCAATGAAAAAAAATCAATAAAGGGTGATGAAACATATAGTCTGTCATAATTTATGAGATATCATGAGATAATAAAATTATAATACACATCATGTGTTTCTAGGAGGTTTTTATTGATGTGAATACACATTATCTCCTTATTATCCTTGATGGGTTTATATAATATTATCATATTCAATTAATATTATTAAATTCTATAAATATTAAGTCCTAGAGGGTCACACACTTGGAATATTTAAAAATAATTGGCCAATTATAATGAATAAGAGTTCAGGATATTGTGGGACTCACCAAATTTTATGAATTATTTTTGAGATTAAAAAATCACTAATAAATAAATAAATTCATATTATTTGAGCTTAGAATAATTTTAATTAAATTTATTTACTAAAATTATTCACAATATATTATGTGAATACATAGGAAAATATTTAACAAACAAATATTATATAAATATTCAAGGTTTGTTTAATATTTCCTAGAATGACAAGTAATGTTAATGGTTCTCTTTTATAAAATAATATATTTTATTATATTACAAGTAAATTAAAAAATTAAAAATGATTTTTATGAGACAATTAATTGTTCATAACATGGTATTAATATCTTATTTAGTGGGTAATTCATATCTAGGGGTTTAAGATCCATTTCCAGTTATATTTTAACAATTTAAATTCTTTGGAGGAGACAATTATTCGGGGACTATTCACTACATTATTTTGATATCTTCTCACTACTGTCATCCTCTTCATAGAAAGTGAAATAGATGAGACATATGTTCAATCTAACTTATTCTTCAATGATTAAATGATTTGTATAAAATTGATCATTGAGACATCGAAGTCATTGTGAAATATATTCTGTAGAATATAGATTTCAATTATTGATGTTACAACCTAATTTCAATGCAGATGTGTATAATCTAGATAGATCTAGTATTGGTTCCTTTGAGATGTAGTAGAAAGTGATCAACAGTTTTCAAATGCATCTTCAAATCGAAAAGGGTAAATTATTGGATAAATTTTCAATATTAATTCCATAATGTGGGATACTTATCTTATGTCGAATGTTTGATATCCCCAGATATGATGTAGTGACATCAAATAGTGATAAATGTTTTTATATTCCAAATAATTTTTTTTGTATCACACCCTAGTACCATAGATTAGTATTAGAGTGATCGTATAAAAATTTAAGCAAAGAAAATTTAATTTTTCATTGAATTCATGATGATAGTGTAGTTACAGTCCCATTGATATATACGATGATCCAAAATGATATTAAATGTCTAATATTTTTCCATACATGGAAACAAAAGGGATCAAAATCAACACATCTGGTTTAATTTTGATGAAAATATCTGTGTTTGTATGCGTATATATATATATATATTATAATTTTACTAAAAGGAAGTGGGTGGAGTAAGTTTCATGTGACCTCAATTTTTTTAAAGATTCTAGTGACCTAAATAGTGGGTTTCATCTGAAGGAAAATTCCACAGCACTGTGGAACATTAAGTATATTTTTTATTTAATACTAATATTGTAGACTTCATAAAAATAAATAAACAAACACTATAGAGGGGGATGGGTGATGTTCTTTTCTAAGTGAAAAAACATAAGAAAACTAAATTTGAGGTATAGGGTGCCTTCGTTTAGTCCCTAAAAATGTCAAAAAAAACTAAAAAAATTAAACAGTGGTGACAATGTAATTTTAGTAGCATTTAAGCTTCCAATTGTTGTGGCCAACCCACATCCAAGACTTACTAGGGCTATCTGTCATGACTCAACCTCTTGTCACATGGCCTCTCATAGACTCCCTTGGGGATCTACCTCACACATCATGCCCCCTCTCTTAAACACACCTATGATGCATGAACTCTCCAACAGTGGACCCATCTATTTAACTATACACCCCTTTGCTATGTACCACCCATCATCAGACTGAATAACATCCCTCCCCCAGCTGTGTGGCTCCATCTCCCAAGATAGACCATCATGATCCGTTCCACACACCTCTTACTGACCGACTTGCTCGACCCCATCCAAGCCCAAAAAGTCTTAAACCCATTTATGGTGTTTTTCAGCCACCCATGGGCACATGAAATATTTAAAATTTACAAAAGTTAATTTAATTTTTTTTATAATATTAAATTTGATTATGGACCATGTGACATGTTTTTTTTAATTAAAATTAATATTTTTTAATTCATTGCAAAAATTGTTCACATAAATTTATCACAAATTTAATTTTTATTATGAATTTAATTTTCACGTCGACTGATATTGAGTGGTGAAAAGACAATGTGGGCCTTATTTCTATTAATTAATTAATTAGTTCCTGCTCCTGATATTTTAAGAAATTAATTAATTAAATAGTTGGGTTACACATCATTTTTCTTCCACATTTTATGTATAGGGGTCTTTATGTACAAGAGATCTATATTAGATGTGTATAATGAATTCTTGATACCCTCTCACATGAATGTTAGTATTTATATATTATAAAGAAGATAAGTAATGCACCAAGATGAGACAATATTCTAGACGATACATTGATACAATTGACCAGGGTAAGATCTTCGATATGAGTTAGAAATGACTATTTTATTTTACCACTATTGTTTTTATTGATCCATTGAGTTTAAATGGATCAAATAATACCAAAATTACCAATTAGTTTTGTTTTTTATTTAATTTATGAACTTTTTATTATTTTTGTGTATTTTTATGTTTACAAAATCAAAAAAAATAACAAACTATAATGTATAGATTAAAAATAACCTTCAAGGTAAGATTTAGTCATGACAAAGTCTATTATTTAAATTTGAACAAAATTGGTTTTATGAGGTGCTCATTATCCCAAGATGAGTGTGCATCCTAGTACGAGGGAGTAATTATAAAATAGATGGGTTGAACTAAAAAAATATTGTAGAATATAAGTACAAATAACTAGATTTTTTCCACTTTTGAGTAAATTAGTTATGTAAATTTAGTTTTTGATTCATAGAAGCTGGGACTTCACTCACCAGGTGAAGGGGACTCATGTTAATACATAACGACAGTTGACGTTTTACCTTGAAAGAATATGAGTAGTGGCGTAGCAATAGACCTGACCATGATGAGTTATTTAATGATCTTGAATACTATATTATGTAGGAGACTGTGTATTCTGAATCTAATATTTAGATATACTATTATTCAATAAAATATTAGAAGGCGTATAATTATTTCATTGACTAAGGCTCGCAAAGACTACTCCCATCTACCAAAACCTATAGAGACTAGGTCGGCCAAAAAGGGTAGGGAAAAGGAAAGCACAATCCCTACAAAAGGGGGGGGGGGTAAAGTAGTGGTAAGGACTTCGGGAGATAGGGATGGAGATGACAGAGAGAGCTTGAGGCTCATGTTGCACAGCAAGGAAGAAATGCTTGAACAAGAGGTACGACCCAATGTCTCATAAGAGTATCTCAGAAAAATGGATGAACGGAAGATACAAGTGGATATCAATGAGGATAAAATAACGTGGATAGATAAACATGACCACATTGTGACCCGAGGCTTCAATCAGAATAAAGTCAACTTAGAGTAATTCATTCATACAATGGAATGGTTGATCTCTCACTTTGAAGAGCTCATTAGCAAGGATCCGGACACCCAGGTTAGTGCACTTCACTGGGAACTATATAGAATATCTGAGTTGTGTAATCTTAGTTTGGTGTTCAATGATTTTGTGAGCTCTTTTAGCATTTAGTGGCTTTTGGCTATGAACCATGGTTGCCATTTTCCCTTAAAATGGATTTATTTTAAAAAAATTAAGATTTGGTGGGGGTGGTGATTGATTAATAATTTCTAAATGATAATCAAGATAAAGTTACTAATATTTTTGATTTTTTTTGAAAATGGAATGTAATACCACTGATACACTATGATCAATATTGGAAAATAAACATTTTCTATACAACATATATGACCAAGAATGGTACTTGCGATAGTGTATAATACTAAAATATGAAAAGGAATTATATTTAGTAGAGTCAAAACTTTATAATCACTCTCCTTAGGATCATAATAAAGATTATAAAGAATATTTCATGAGACTCATGAATGATTCATTTGATGTATATATCCTAATACTAATAGAAATGCACAAATTGTTTCAAGTGAAACATGGGGACATGGTTGGTCATACCATGTTGTCTCATCTTCTGGAAGTTTATGGGGATAATTTTAAGCATAATGTCAATGAGATAATGGTAAAACACATCACATATAGATAGATAATGAAACTCACGTTGATCCTTGTGTACTTAGTATAATAAAGTACATTGAATGACTGAAAGAATTGGGATTCAAGTGAAATCAAGAAAATCTATTTCATCTCATTCTTTCATCCCTACCACCTAGATTCTCTAGTTTTATTGAAAGTTATTAAAATTAATATTTTGGAGAAACCACGTTGATAAATTATGGTATAGATTTTCCAAGAATATGATAATTTAAATATATTTAAATATATAATTAATAAGGTGAATAATAAGAAATATAAGGTTAAAGGGACAATTTCAAGTATATATCCAAACGTATATTTGCAACATCTTTTTAAGAAAAATAGTATAAAGTGGTAGGGAATTGAATAAGAGACTATTTTCATTGTATTTGGAAAGATTCATCACTAGAAGAGAAATAAGAATGAATTGAAAAATTAGGAAACACAATATTATAATACAATTATTTTCATTAATAAATGTAACATTTAATTTATAGTCCTTGGGTGTTATGTAAAATATTCCATTACATATTTTTTTCCAAAATACATGGACTAAGGATGTCAAGATGTTTTATCTGTAGAGATGAGAAGTGATACGAGCTACATCAATGGTGAGAAACACATTATTTCATTTCCAAGTGAATGATTCATGTGGAAATATAATTTTGTGCTGTATTCAATCCTAAAATTTATCAAATAATTTTTTATAGTATTTCGTACACATATAATATTTAAATAATACATGAATCATTAAAAAGATAAGATGAATATAAAATTTAATACACTATTCCTAGTTATTGAGTTACAATTAATTTTCTATTATAACTAATTTTTTTTCAAGGATATACCAGGTATGGTAGTTATACTATTTAGAGTAAAAATACTAAGGTATTATCGTAATATTATCTTCTCTAGATTTGGATATTGAAACCTTTAGAAATAATGGTAACCAAAAATTCTTTTGGAGTTTTTCCAGCTAGAGAGCATGAACTATTCTAAGGCTATGATGGAGGTAACATTATATAATTCATGAGTTTAGTATAAGAGTATTCAGGATTGTAATAGTGAATTATAAAATATATTTGTATAGAAGATATGAGTTTCCAGGGGCTTATTTGTAAATGAATATCATGACTAAGAATTAATCGATCATTATATTTTAGCATTGAGTAATTCATAAAAAACAATTCATTATACACGTCAAAGCTATGATGTCAGTAAGGAGGATCGAGGATGATACATACATGAATTAATTGATCATTAAAATGTTGTGTGGAGAAATTCATAAATGCACGTTTCCTTAAAAATATTATAGTCATGTTACAAGTAAAAGGAGAATCAATATTAAGGTTTACATTTATTATAAATAGTTCCATTATTAAATTCAAGATTCATAAATAGTAGTGTTATTACTTAACTATATAGAAATAATAATGTAAAATGGATATTATATGAGTCATAGTATTATATTAATCTATCATGAAATAATCACTTGTTATTATATGTAGAGTGTCTATTAAGAATATAGAAAAACATGTATCAAGAAAAAAATGTGCATCTACAATAATTATTCTAGAGTTTTCTAAGGATATTAGATAAATCACTCGTAGAAATTTTTTTACGGAACAATTTTCTCATCCATTATTTATAACTAATGTGAAGATTTGTGCATATTACTTTTTAAATCAGTTTTATGAAAAAGGACACAAAAAAGTGGGAATTCACCACTTTTCACATAAGTTATATAATTTAACAAATGTGAAAGTATTAGTTTTTTTATTGGTTATAATATAACTGACATGAAAGACCTACAACTATTTGTTTTTCACATCATTTAAAATATAATTGACATAAAAACCATTTAAAAATTTATGTATCGATTGAGTGTTTCATTCTGTAGTCATCATGTTTTGGGATGGAGCTCCCATTTCTATCCCACCAAAGCCCATACATTCTGGTTTTTTCAATTTGGTGGTCCAAATATCCCTTTATGATTGAAATTGAACCATAGGGTTCTGTTGGCCTTGGGTTGTGCATATGATGAAAGATGAAAACATTTTATTTTCTCTCTTTTTGGTCATTCATTGTCTTAAAATAACTAACTAATGATTCTTTAAATAGTTTTTCTTTATTCTCACATTACCATCTTCATACATTTGGGGTTTTGCATCTTCTTCATTGTGTATTCGATCATATATCTTCTCATCTCCAACAAGCTCACCTGAACGATTGAATATATTTTATATTGTGTGAATTAGTTGTTCCTAAAGAGCATATTATTATTTTACAGTGATTTAGAAGTATTTATTTAGAATTATATGGTAGTTTTTATGCATTTTAATCAACAGATTACATTATCTATCACTGGGTGATAATTTCATAGTGTTAGAAGTGGAATTTTGTACTGTTTAGTGGTTACTGCATAATGTGCCTTCCATAATTATTCAATTTTTGGTATAATCATCTATAAATTACTGATGGTTTATTTTCATTTGATATTTTTGTGAATTTATATAAACTTTATAACTATAGAACATCAAACCTTCATAACCCTCCACATGCGAGTTTAGTTTAGTAGTAATAATCGGGTTTTCACTTGATGATGGTTTGGTTTTGATGACTGTTGAAAAATATGATAGTGTTTTTGGTTTAATATTTAATAGAATTTATTTTTTCCTAGAAAACTAGATATTTCATGGACCTTGGTTTTGTTTAATATTAATGATTCATAATTGAGTCAATACCTTCAACATGGGTGCATTATGTAATTTTTATTTATGGATAATCTATTTTATAAACCAAATTGAACAATAGTTTTCCCATTGTGTTCTTATGAAATAGTTTCCATACTGGTACATGTTCATTTTGGGAATAAAAAATTATAATGCATTGTATGTAAATCTAGGTGAAAAACTCCTATCCTGGTTTGGAATTAAGATATTTTGATTTCTGATGGCTTCAATGTTTCAATATAAGAATGCATCCCTTAAATTGTTGATAGTGAGATATAAATTATATTTAAAATTATAATTACCTTTATTGTTTTACTAGTTGATTTGTTCATTTATAAGATATTATCACAATAAGATAATAAAAAATTACAACTATTTTTTAGTTCCATAGTTTTTTGGAAGATGTTAAAGTCAAATTATTAGTGCACTCCTTAAATGATTGAGACTGTATATTCTACTTCTGATTTTGTAATGTGTTAAATAGTTTCTGGTTTTATTTAATGTGATTTTTTTTAAAACTAAGTCTCAATTTATGATTAGATTATATTGTTAATTAGAATATTGAATAATTTTTTTATTTTGATAAATATTCAACTTTGATATAGTTATTCTTATTCAATACACAGTTTTATGGATATTTTTTATGGATCATATTGTACATATTTCTCTAATAATTTCATAAGGTTATATTCATTTATTTTGGATTTAGAAATTTCTAAAAGGAATATATTTTTTAATTCCATACATATGAATGAATTTTCTCATCAAAAGTTTCTAGTATCCTTTTAATGGTACCATTTTGGATTTTCTATATTTTTTCAATATCATTTATAATCTCAACATTTTATAAATTACTAACTTTATTTTTTTATATTTATTTTTGATATTTTTTAAGATAATCAATTGATATCGGATTAATGAACCTTGAATATGTTCCGAATATAAGGAAGGTGTCAATGATTTTTTGGAATTTTATAAATGAAATATTCCAAATAATGATATACATTTCTATCCCTGCTTGAAATGTTTAAATTTGATGATGATGAAAAATAGATAGATTAAATATCATTTACTTTTTCAGGTTTTAAATTTGAGATATCTCTCTTGGATTTGGCATGGTGAAACTGGAAACAATTCTCGGTCTATTGATGATGGTTCTTTCAAGATGATATATCTGATAAACTTGATGAAATGATTCATGAAATTGAAGTAGATGCAATTGAGAGAAAACCAACAATTGATCATTTATATGGTGGTGCTAAAAAACCATCGTATCTTGGTTTTATGGAATATATAGTTTAATAAATGGTGTTAAGATTGATAATCTTGAATGTGAAACATGGAAGGAGGGACACAAGTTTTATAGATATCCTAAATTTTTTGAAATATGTTCTTCTAAAAGACAACAATATAGCATATTAACATTATAAGGCCAAGAAAATATTATGTCTGATGGTATTGGGGTACTATAAAATACATTCATGCACGAATGACTATGTTCTATGTAGGAAAGAATATGAATTTCTTTTGGAGTTTCCTAAATGTGGGACATCACAGTAAAAGTTGAGAGAAAAATAATATTTTATTCAGATGTTTTAAAGACCCTTGCCAAAGCAATTTGGTATCTTCCTATAATTTCTCACCTAAGATGTTTATTTTCCAAATCACATGATGCAAAAAAAGGTTATTTTTACATGATGATGAGTGGATATGTGATGAAAATATACATCATCAAGCTGATTTCCCACATTGTAATAACATGTATCACCAATTTACTACATTCTGAAATAAAGATCAAAATCTGTAATGTGGACTATGCACATATGGATTGATTCCATATTGAAGCCTTAGAAGCACAAATAGTTCAAGGACTATTTTATTAGAAACAAAAAACTTATCTATTCAATTTTTTATGAAGTGAAAATATGTCATGTTGAGTTTAATGATCAGTGGACCAAAACAACATGAAAATGATATTGATGTTTTATATTCACCATTAATTGATGATTTGAAACTATTATGGGAGGAAGGTATAAAGGTGTATGAATATTATAAACTGGAATATTTTTAACTAAAAGCGATTATTATGTTCACAATAAATTAATTCCTTGAAAATGGTAATTTTTCATTAAATAGTTTTAAGGGAATAAATATTATCCAATTTGTGAACAATAGACTTCATATTGTCAACTACATCATGGGAGAAAAATAGTATACATTGCTCATCGAATATTTTTCCTATGGATCACACTTATAGAATATTGGAAGAGGATTTAGGAGGATCAAAGGAATTTGATATATCTCTAAAAAGTTTATAAATTATTTAATATTTTGAGAGGGTGAAAAACATTGACGTGATATTTAAAAAAAAACATAAATCTTGTAATGATAGGAATATTTGGAAGAAACAATCATTTTTTGGAACTACCATATTAGAGATATCATGAGGTGAAACATAAAATTGATTTAATACTTGTGGATATGAATAGATGTGAGATGTTTATTGGATAATTGTAAGATATTAAAGGAAAGACTAAATATGGGTAGAAT
Organism: Viscum album; assembly: GCA_963277665.1. Lineage (NCBI taxonomy): Eukaryota > Viridiplantae > Streptophyta > Magnoliopsida > Santalales > Viscaceae > Viscum > Viscum album. The sequence continues at coordinate 807,219,455 of OY728122.1, read as the reverse complement.
GCAACAATGGATTTACACTAAGTTGGAATTCAATTGGAGTTGGTTCCCACTCCTCATAGAAGGTGAACATACCTACCCCATATTGTCAAACCTTATCCAAGAGGGAGAAAACAGAATTTTCTCAATGCATACATAATATCAAAGGGACACATGGTTAATCATCAAATGAAAAAAAAATTGTGTCATTAAAGGATTTGAAGTTGAATGGTTTTAAATCTCATGACTATCACGTCATGAGGAAGCAACTCCTACTAGTTTCATTGTATGGAATATTTCTCACCCATGTCAGAATGACTATCATGAATGTGTGTTATTTTTTTAATTCAATTTTTAATAAGGTTATTGATTTGAATTATTTGAAAATTTTGGAAAATGATGTGGTTTCTACACATTTTTAATTGGAAATGTATTTTCCTCATATTTTTTTATATCATTGTGCATTTAATAGTAAATTTTTTTGTGAAAAATAAATCTTTACGGACCTATATATATATTTTGGATATATTATTTTGAAAGAAATATGATGATATTTAATAGGTATGTTAAGAATTAATATTGACCTAATGCATCTGTTATTGAAAAGTATATTTCTTATGAGGTAGCAGTGTTTTTTACAAGATATGTTTTTGACATGGAGCACATCATATTACCTACATCTCCCCATGAATGGGTTAATTTTGTAAGGAAGGGGATTTGTGGCTGAAAAGTAAAATCATTGATAGGTGAATGGATTAATAAAGAACATGTAGACATATTTAACAAGATATATTATTCTCAACTATAAATAACATTTCATATTAAATAGTTGAAAAAAAGTTATCCAAAAAAGAATGATATGTGGATATTGAATGCACATAACATAATTTTTTCCACTATTTAAAGAGATTGTGAAACTAGTTGAATCAAAAACATTGAGATAGCTAGTGGTAAATCCAAGTTTAAATTTGGTAACATAGTCTGAGTGTGAAATTAATCTTTATAATTTTCATACAATGGTTAAGAAAATAGAAGTGCAGTTTATAATAGTAGTGTGTCCATGTTCGCAGAAGCAATGAATTTATCTAGTTAACAAAGATAGAAACCCAATATCCACATCAACCATATATTATGGAGTTTCTGAAGAAGTATGTGTGGTTGATTAAATTAAATTTAATATTCCATTGTTTACATGTAAATTGTTTATTAGTAACGACAATTTCTGGAAAGAGGAATTTGGAATGACACTAATTAATCCGAATAAATTGTATTTAAAAAATAATCATTTTATCATAAAAACACATAAAAACATATTTTCTCTGTTCTTGATCAATCAGATTTGAAGTGGGATATTATTTTACAATTCATTTTATTTATTTTGGTGATGATAAACTTGATGATGTTGGGGAAATTTTTGAGCCCTACATATATGGAATGATTGACAAATAATATTGATAAACATGTCCAAGGAATGGAATGTTCCATAAAGTTTGATCATGATAATGGTGTTTTGGAAAAAATATGCATTAAATTTTTAATATTACAGGTAAAATATGTTTAATTAGGGTTTACTTTTAAAAATTTCATAATTTATAAAATGTAATATTATTTTCTTTATTAAAAAATTTATTATAACTGCTATGTTTAATAGTTTTTTCTATATTAGTTTAGTTTCTACTAATTTGACATGTTTTTGTTTATGTAACATATATATTAATTGGGTTTTTTGAAAACCAATTATTATAAATTGATCATTTTAAATAAAAACAAAATATATTGTATAATAGTATCTTGTAAATGAATTTTCGTTGTTATAAAAATTCTCTATTATGTTTGTGAATTTTTAGTTTATCATTTCATCTCTCATTAATATTGTTAGTTTTCTTTCATTTATTTCATTTAATCTCTCATTAATATTGTTATCATTTTAGTTAACTATAAAATATATGAATTAAAATGTGTTATGTTTAGTTTACTATTCTTTTTGTTTGGTAATTGTCAATTTTTTTATTTTCATTTGCATTTAATTTTTGGGTTTGTTTGTTTCTGTACTAATTGATGTTTCTTTGATTTGTAGGATAATGGAATATCAATCCTCTGATCCACCATATATTTATAGAGATGATCATACTCATACATCTGGGTAGGAACTTACACATTCTCATATTGATGAGCCTCCTCATCCTTCTTTACAAGAGACATATACTTCTATGGGGAAAAAGAGTATTGGGGGTGGTAAATGTGGAACTAGGCGTTTACCAAAATTATTAGTTTTTGTACCCAGGAATAACGGATACCATTAGGATTTGATGATAATGATAATGAAATAGGTCTAACGACATAAAAATTAAGTCTTTTGTGTCACTATTGGATAAAAGAAAAGTTTCTATTTTTTGTGATGATTGGAGAAGTGTTGACAAAGAGACATTATCACAATTGTGGGAGACCATTTTCATAAGCTTGTTTTTATTATTTTTCTTCTCTTTAAATGTTTATAGAAATATATATTTCCCCTTATTCTGAGATGACATATGATAAACCTACCATTGGAGGAGTTATGAGGAAATATATATCATTGGCTGCTAGGAGAGAATGGGATTTCAAATCAACCGTCACATCATAGTTAATTTTTGAGAATAGATAGCATGAAAATACATGTGATATATATCATTTTATATATGGATATATGTGGAAAAAATTTGTTGAAATTATATGAAAAGAATATCTTTTTGTAAGTACAATTTCACCTTCATATATTCTTTTTTATATCAATGACTATGCTAATGATTTCTTTATTCTTTATTCTTAATTTACAGAAATCAAGGACATCTCATCAAGAGCTTCAACCTAGAAATGTATGCACTCTTACATTATCATGGGGAGGGTATATGTTATTTCAAGAACACATGCTAGAATAAAAACACCAAAAACTGAGAGTTAATTCATCGAGATCTGGAGGGGTTTCCCTTTCTCCCCTCGCTAGTCATTAAGATAAGAAGTGGGCTCAGAGAGAAAAAAGGACAATTTCCTATATAAGATTAAATATTTGTACCTAATATTATGGTAAGAAGTTTACTTATCTAATTATGAAACATATACTCTTTATATATTGTCATTAATTATATAATTTTTTAAATATTCCATATAGGAATCTCTTAATGTGTAGAGTACACATGAGGTCTTAATTACTGGGGGTAGATGGGATATTTTAGTTGCATCATTAAGAATGCAAGAACACCCTGGTCTTGTATGATGCTACCCAACATGTTTATTATTAAGGAAAGTGTTTCCATGATCAAGAGATTATTTAAAAGAGAATGTTTAAAAAAAATTGAATCTTTGGAAACCAAAGTTCTAGATATTAAGGGGAATATTCATGACAAGATTAGAGATTAGTTATAGACAATGTTTGGAAATATTTAGGAATTGTTTCAGATTGTAGATCCAATTCTTCCACCTCCACCCACAGCTCCCACCCCTCCTACATATCATAATCACACATATGTGTTTCCATACACCACTCTTTATCCTAGTCAAACACCCCCTCCTCCATATATGCCAAGTTACTATGAATTATTTTTTCTTTGATCCTTATCATATGGTGGCATATAGGATGATATATTATATAAAAAATACCATTCATCATTGTTAAGTTGGGATACAATAACAGAGAGTCACTATATAAGATATTATAGATAGATCAAAAAATACCATGTCCTACAAATGAAGTGAGTATAGTTGGAAAATGTATCTGTCATTTTGTGGTTTTTTCATCTAGACTAATTCCACATATTACCACAGAGGTATGTATATATCTTATATTTAATTTCATTTTGATAGTAAATTTTTTTCTCATTTTAATTTTTATATATTTATCTAATTTCTTTAGGAATACATTAATGGTAATTATGTATTGTATAAGAAAAAAATTCAATGTTCCATGACATCAGATAATAATTCTTCTAGTCTTGATCAATTTTCAACACACTCGAATTTTTTATTTGGATTGTATGAATTTATATTTTATGCTACTATTTTTGGGTGTGAAATAACTGTGCGCCTTTTTAAAATTGATATCATGGAGCTTTTAGAAGAAGATAAATTTGTAATCAACATGATTCACGTTTTTTCCATGTAATATGATTAAAAAATTTTATTTAATCCATTAATTTATTGAATTTTTTTAATTATGTTTGATTTTTATTTGGTATCTCTATGAAATTTTTTACATATCTTGAAAAGACAGATGTATATGGATTTATGGACCCACAATTTATTTCTATTGTTGCTAGAACAATGACTAATTCTCAATGAATTGTTTATATAGCCGCAATATTTCATAATAATGTCATCATTTTGTGTTGGATGTTTCCATATATTGAAATATATGAAATATTTTTCCGTACAAATTGTTATATATCCTTTGAGATATTAACAAGTCATACTAAAGTTTCTTTTATTTCCGTGGTCATTGTCTTTTGGGGTTTTTTTGCAATAGATATGACTCTGTATTGGCTATGCTCCATCTATAGTGAAGTGAGAGAAAATTTTAAGAATATATTGAACAAGTATGTTTTCTTATTTTAACAATTTATTCTATTATAATGAATAAAATTTATTAAATTCATATTATTATTAAACATGGAATGAGATTTATTTAGAGAGAGGACAAGAATAAAGTTCACCAAGAGCACCATGAAGAATTTTGTTAAAGCTAAGGTGAATTATCATTTAAAATTACTAAATTTTAGATATATTAATTAAAATTTTATTTTGAAATAAAATATATTTAAAATAGTTTCATAAAAAACAAGGTGGAAATGAATGTGGATATTATATTTTAGTATTTATGTATGAAATAATTTATACCAGGACAGTTACATAATTATATATTTCTTTAAAATTATTTCTGTAATATTTAATATGATTTATTGAAAATTCAATTCAATAATTTTCTATTATTTTTAATATTTTTTAGAATGAATGTTCATATAGTGTAGATTATTTGAGACATTTTAAAATTGAATGAGAAAATCATTTTATCGGTTTGATTATTTTTTAGTTTATTTTAATGTTTAACGATATGATTATTTTGATAGATTATGTGATTCCTTTTATGATGACTCTTTTTCTGTTTTTTTATGTTGTTAGTAGAGGGGATGAATCAATTTACATTGGTTTTATTTTTTTATAATTTTCAATGGTATGTGTATTTTGATTCATTTTTTGCTACCTTTTTGTTTTCCGAATCTTATACTATTTTTTGGCTACTGGTTGAGGGCTTCTCTATTTTCGTGTTAATCCTTATAGAGGAGATGAATCAAGGTATTTATATGTTTTTTTTAAAAAAATAAGGTTTTTCATATTTGTTATTAGATAACCGATATGAAAGATAAATTTGATCTCTTTTTGTTGTCTGTTATCCAATAAACAATATGAAAAACCATTTATTAGATTGGTTATATGAATAACTGATGTGATATAGGGTGAGAAATTTTTTCTTCATATCGGTTATTGAAAAACAGACCCGAAAAAAATTACACATGTTATTTCACATCAGTTATTCAATAAATTGTGTGAAAAACCCTTTATCAAATCAGACATTTAAAAAAACATATGTGATAAGTTGTGGGTAATGTATTTTTCACATTTCTTATCAAATAATCGTTGTGGAAATGCAATGAAGGAACATATTTATAACATTAGTTTTAAATAACTGATGAGAAAACTGAATTTACTACATCCCCTATAACTATGTTTCCTAAAAATAGACATAAAAAACATAACAAACTGATGTGAAAAACACTTTATTCACTAGTTAATCTATGTAATAGAAAAATTATAGTCGAGTGATAAAATATATTTATATAATTACGGTGCACAAATATATTTGTGATAGTAGGGCTAAAATTGACTTGTATTTGGTCAATTCTAGAGATGCACAAGTGGATGTCATAAGAATAAGTTCCATAAGAACTTATAGAAATGGAATGTTCTAGAGACACAAACTACATAGTGGTGGGTTTATATTCACCATGACGGGTGACACAATATTAATTGAGATTAATGAATCATACAAGTAATAATTAAATAGAAACATAGTAATATTGAAAAGTTTAATTAAAAGTAAATAATTAATGTTCATGTTTGGTATAACAAAGAATGATTAACAGTTTAAAATTTAAACATTTATTTATATATATAGTCAATGTTTAAAAATTTTTGAAAAATTAACCATAACAATACATTTACATTATACTTGTCATATATAATTTTTTTAATCAATATATTTGTTATTGGATGTCGAGACATACTTTCTTGGAAAGTGTCTATATGATACAACCAGAAAAATTTATTGACACCATAGAATCCCAATAAGGGGATAATGTTACTAAAATATAATTTTGGAATAAACTAAGAAATAAGATTATATAACATTAATTTAGAATTAATTTTCACCATGTTCATATAAGAGGTTGGTGGGATCACAATTATTTTCCAAGTAAAATATGTTTGATAACATATGGAACCCAAATACTAGTATTGAAATTAGTTAAAATTAGAATGAAAGTAACTCTTTAGAGATTGAATTTATTTGAAAACATATATTATAAAGAAGGAAACTATTTAGATAGATCTAACGCATTTATTATACACAAAAAAATTATATATGAATAAAATATATTAAAAAATACTAGTTTGAACAATTTAAGAGAATATTGTTACTAATTTATCTTGGCATAAATCTCTCTAAAATACCTGTATGATACATGTCATGAGATTAATGTGGTGAATAGAATTATATAAGATACAAAAATGGATATATCACATATTTCAAATTACTTACTTGATATATTGTTTCTAATATATAATTTATGGTATAAAAATATCAGTATAATCTAGGAGAAATTCATGTGGAGCAGTCAGGACTACACAATTGTACTAAACAAAGTACAAGAGATATGTCCCTCATACTTGGAAAGGAAGAAACACTAGTTTTTAAGGGATTATAAACATGTATTTACTTAAATCAATATGATATAATATCATAGTAATGTTAATTTAATGGTCAAGTGAATCTCATTAATGATAGTGGTATCCATATCTAGAAATACTGAGTGAGTAGCGGCTTCTGATGCAGTTGATGAAGTAGTGTAAAATACATAATGATTTGTTCTAGTTATTGTAATCACATAAAGTATTATCATATCATAATATAAATTATGATAATATTAATATTGATAATTTCTAGTATTTCAGGACTTGATATTGGAAGAAACGATTATTGTTAGGGATATCATCTCTTGAGGAGTCGTACTCAAGGAGCTAATTTAATAAATAGTAGAGTAGCCACACAATGGAGACATTGAAGGCCTAATGACTAAATATATAACTCCTAAGAATTATTATATTATCTTATTTTATCTAATAATGATAGTTATAATGTTGTAAGTAGTAGAAGTGGCAGTGTTTTAAAAGTTGGTTGTTAGGACCCAACTGGAAAAATACTTTTTTTATTACCAAATAATATATGCAGTGAGTTACACATGATCTACACTTACCATAATAGTGTTGATATTTCATTTTATACTTTTTACATTATAATTTAAATATATTATTTATCATATCAAATGGTTATCGATGTTCCCATGTTGTAATAATAATCTCAAGATACTATGTAAGTTTTCATTACAATATGTCCTATAGTCTAGATGCATTATAAAAACTAGAAATATATGAATTCTGACCATTATGGGTAGTGGGTCATAAGAATTGATAATTTTTATCATAATGATCACACTTGGTGATCTCAAGTAGAGAATACCATGATGGATGACACAACAATATGAACACTACATGTTTTAGGTGTCATTAGTAGTTCCAATATTTGAACATGTGTAATGGTATCATGTCCTAAGATTATGATAATTTCATACTCCTTCATTATGGACTTGGATACAAGACAAAAAATATGACATTAATGTCACAAAGATCTATCTTTCATTGGATAAATCATTGGCTGTATGACATTGATAGAATAATAAATATAAAAAATTTACTTTCAAAAGGAAGTGATATATTGTGTCTTGTTGATCCGGATAACGGTAATTTCAATAATTCCATGGACATGGTTGAATAATGTAAGTCTATCTAGTTAGTTAATTGAAAAATAAACATAAAAAGTACCATGACACATATTTTGTCTCTTTCCTTATGTGATATCATGAGACAATGATATTATATTACATGGATTGTATTTATAAGAGGTTTTCATTACTATGTCTATGGATTATATCCACATTAACCTTTAGGGGTTTATAGACTCCACTTATAATATATTAATAGTATTAAATACTATCAAGGAAAATTCCAAGAGGGTAACACAATAAGAATATTCAAAAGTCTTGGCCTAATCTAATGGATATGAGTTAAGACAGGGTGGGCCCCACCATGTGGTTTGGGTTATTCCCGAGTTAAAAAATCACCATAAAATAAATAAATTTATATTATTTTATTTTAAAATAATTATTATTAGATTTATTAATTAAATGTAATCAAAATTTATTATTTGAATTCATCTAAAAATATTTAATGAACAAATATGTAATTAAATTTTAAGGTCTGTTGAATATTTTATAAAAAAAGAATAATATTCGAGATAATGACTCTATTTTATACAAAAATATATATTATTATTTGAGAATTAAGTTTTAATAATTTAATTTATGCTTATGACAAGGTTATTTGTTCATAAGAATCAACTTATTCTTTATTTAGTGTGTAATGCATAAACAATGGTTGTTGGGCCATTTCAATGTATTTTGAACCTATCTATATAAGTGGGAGGAGGTTCTAATTTTGGGAATATTAATTGAATTATTTTTATAGATTCTATCTCCCCTCTCCAACTTCATATAGATACAATCATGAGATCAAAACATTCGATCTAATGTTTTTTCCATGGCTTAATGGATTGGCGTGGTGCTGATCATCAACATATAAAATCCATCATTGAAACTACACAATAGAACTCATATTGTTATTATTGATGTTCCTACAGGATTTTTAAATCATATTTGGATGATCTGTGGGGATCTGACTTTGGTTTCTCTGAGGAATAGTCTCCAGCGACGAGTTGTTTTTGAACGCATCTTCAAATAAAATGATTTAAATTTTCCATTTAATTTTCTTGATTAATTATTTCAAATAGGAACATAAAATTATATACCAGGATATAAATCATTGAATATTTGGTATTTATGTTAACTGGTGAATTTTTTTAAAATCTACAATCCATTTTCTTCTGATGTGTGCCTTAGTACTTTCACATGAAACACTAATCTTAAACAAGCCATAAAATATTAATTTTTAAATATTGACCAAATAACATAGCTATAAAATAATTAGGTATATATATTAATGAACATATTAAGGAAAATATATATAATTGTTTTATATAATCCAAATTTATTGATTACTTAATAATAAATAAATTTTAAATTTTCATTAATGTCATTCTTTACTTCAAAAATACTTTTTCTTAAAATGATTATTTTCATTTATTTTTCTTCAAAAATTATATTATTAAATTATACCACATTTATAATTTTTATTTTAAAAATAATATATCACTTTTTTAATCATCATCTGAAAAACATTGTAGGATTAAATGTTAAGATTTTTTAGAAAATTTTAACTTTTTAGTGAATTGTGAAAAACCAATTTTTTTAAAAACATTCATTTCATATGAGAGTCCAATAATGATTTGAATTTTACCTCAATGAGAAATAATAATTATTTAATTATATATAATCTAATTAATTACATTTTTACTAGTGTTATACTATATTTTTGGTATAAGTTCATTTTTGGGCTAAAAAAACATTTTAAAAAAAATCACCAACTTTTACAAATTTATATTAAAATTTATTTCATTCACTTATATAAATTGAATCTGGAAAAATGGGTTTTGTATTTGTAATTTTGGGGTTTGTATTTTTTAAATATCTTCCTTTTATTTTTTGTCAATATGAATAGTAATCATAGTAAAATTTATCACATCGGTAAGGGAGAAATAGGTAAAACCGGGTTAAAACTATGGTCTAAGACCATAAAATCACCATAAAACATTCCCTAATCATACGGGATGGATTTAATTTATCCTTAATCATCTAATTATAAAAATATGGAAACCTGATTCTATTTATCTTTGATAATGACATGAATATAATTCAAGTGATGTATAAAAACAAATTGTCAATCTCTTTGTTTTAATAAACATTAATATTGTGTCACAATGATTAAAATAAGTTATGAATGTTTTATTTCCATTGATTATTAGTATATTATAATTAATATTTTAATTTATTTTTTATTTTTATAAATAATATAATTACCTATAACTCTTACTCATAACTAATGAAGTGCATGTACAAGTTGGTAAACAAATCAAAGAAAATAGATTTTAAAGTATTCAATTTGATTTTTCTGGGATATATAAATGTAGTTTATAATTTTTATAGATCTAAATAAAAGCTAATTATTTAAATAAATATATTCAAGATCTATTATTTTCTTGGAGTGTTTAGTATCTATGTTTGATGGATAATTAAGAAAATAAAATTTTATAATATACAATATATTTTATTATCATTTAAAAAATATTATTTATAAATTAAAGAAACTTATAGAAATAATATTTAATGATAATTTAGTACAAATATAATACAAAAAATAATTCAAAACATATAAATTATAATTTATTTCATGATAGATATTAAAATCATTTCTCGTGTTGATATAGTGATTACACAAACTAGTGATGTCAAATTTGGTATCCTCATGATTGTAATTGAGAAATAAATAGTATTTTCTAGGGTTTTTTATTAAATATTATGTTTACATTATCATTTTTATTGATTGTTTTATACTTTGGATTTATATAACAAGAATCTTATCCAAATGCTTGTTTAATGTCAAAAAAGTCAAAATAACATATTAAATTTGTTTTCATGATATGAATGACAATTGATATTCCATATGAATGATTTTAAATTATAAAAATTATTTATACTAATTTTTAATTTAATAAATTATTTTTAATTTTTTAAATTTTTATAATTGTCTAAAACACTTATTCTGTGATGGAGTGACGTATATGAAAAGAGTAAAAAATCAATTTAATAAATAATTTTAAAAATATGAAAAATAATAATATTATGAAGATTTCACAAATCTCATGAATTTTATAGATATATAAGAAGGGATAGTGATGCTATAATATATTATATTCTAAAATATTATATTTCATTATGTTATCAAATTCATATATTATGAATAGAGATGAAAAAGACCTTCAAAAGTATTTAATGTTTAAACATTATTTTTAAATAATTAAAAAATTGGAAAAAACTTGTCAAAACTCATATTGAAATGAAATTGTTTATCATATGATCCATGGTCCTTATATGTGAAACTTTTCATTTTTATAATTACCCTTATTCCCCATAATTATTGTAAAAATTCAAAAATGTCATTTATTTTTGCCTATAAAAAGGGAAGCCCATTAACATTCTTTACAAAACTGAAACTCTGATTTTCTGAAAAAATACACCAAAATCCATCTCCATCCATCCATTCCCTCAACCCCCATACACAAGGGTGATTATAAACCCCTTCTTCATATCCCTTATTATCAATCGATTGGTGGAAATATAAAGGGAAAGGTAACGGTTTATGAACTCAGTCCTCATTCACATTTAATATCACTTATTTATGGATAATATTATGAAACTTTTATATACGAAATGAATTTTGTTTTATTTATGTTTTATTGACATTTTTATATTTGGATTTAATATTTTTATACATAATCATTCCATTTATTAATTCACAATTAAATCATATGATCATTATATGTGTTATGTTTATCAAATTTTATTTCATTGCAACATATGTTTATGTTATGGACCTATATTATTTGATGTGGTGTACATATTGAACCTTTTTTATTTTTATATCATAAATATCTTTTTGTTAATGATATTTAATGTTTCAATTAATTTTATTCTTTCACGGGGCTAATGATTCAAATGTTACTTAATTCGTATGGGGTTTATTTTTGAATCCAATTTTGATTAGGATTACTTATATTTGAATTTAAATTGGAAAAAAAATATGAACCTTATTTGATAAATCAGTTTAATTTTTACTTTAAACTGTATATATCTATAATTATTTTTTGTTTATTAAAAATTTTCTCTCATTGTTACTAGTAATGGATCATAAAATGTTTTTATGAAAAGATGGCCTTATTTATCCTCTTTTGGTCAAAATTATTTTTTCTTCCATAAATAGGTTTTTAAAAGTGTTTTCAATATTTATTTTTTCTTTTTTTCAATGATTAATTAAAATATTTTTTTTACCATGTAATAATTTTTACAAATAGTTTTAAATAGTATTTTTACTCATTTTTTGAACATGGTACTTCTTATAATTGTTGTGAAGAGATTCATTATTTATATATTTATAACAGGAACCAAATTTTCTTACCTCACAAACACTCAATGATTTGAAAATTTATTTATATATTTCCCAGGTTCTTTTCAAATAATTATTTTACAAAATTATTGATTTTTATAGTTTTTAATCGATATCGTTTATTTAGAAGGGTTATTTTCCTTAAGAAATTTTTAATGACCTTTTTATAGATCTTATACTCAAAACAAAACGACAACCCTTGATGTTACTTATGATCCAATAGGGTTTTGTTATTATAATACTTTTCTTATTATTTCACTAGATGGATTATTATTGTTTCAAAGAGATTGAAATGGAACCCATTTCCTTTCCATTGGTAAATCAAGCAATGAATAAATAATAGTTATTGTTATGGTAAAAAGTGAGAGATTTCTAATTATTTTTTTCATTATATGGTACTGGGGTATATATATATTGATGATTTACACTTGGTTATAGTATAAAAAATGATGGGTGGTTCTATTATAAACCAACGATGGGTGGTTACATTATTAACCAAGGATGGGTGGGTCCGTTATATCCCTCTAATGAGTTGGGTAATGAGACAAAGTTATCTTTATGGAAGTTAATCCTAATATATGATGATGTTATGTTATTATTTAAAAATGTAGTAAAATAATATCATAGTTTAATCCAAAGATATATTTTAATTATTTGGTTAGGTAATTCCATGAAGAATGTTTGATATTCCAATATACCAAAAAAAATTCAATTCTTTCTATGAGTTTTGATGGATACTTTGCTCAAGGATTTTTTTTCACATGGCTCATGATTATTAAATTCTATGAATCTTATCTTATATTAAATCTTTATTCCTTGTATCATGATTTATGATCCATGTTTTATGGGTATGAATTATCTTATGTTATGATCATGTACTTTGGTAATGTCTTAATATCCTTATACTCATCTTATGATCATTGATGAAATTGAATTTTTAATACTTATGTATGTCCTTATTGAACATTTGATATCAATATTTTTTGTTTTCCTTTTCCCCTGGTTATGAAAAATGATGTTAAATTGATCTTTTCTAGAAATGTTTCTTATGTGTATAATTTTATGTGATCTGTTTAATACTTAATGTGGAATAGAGAAAGATGTGTGTAATTTGGAAAAAAATTAATTTGAAGTCATGAGTGTTGTTATGGAATAAGATTTCATAATTTTATAAAACTTAAATCCTAAAAGTTCATTGGGTATATAAGTGATCTAATTTTTCCCTTTTATGTAGTAAGTTTGCATGGTTAAAATTGGGTCATATTTATTGGTATCAGTGATAAAAATGTCAAGATTATTATTATTTGATTGGATATGGGAGTGTGGGTTTGGGGTTTTTATAGTCACATCCCTCCATGATGAGAAATACTTGTGTCTTCCATCAATGAAATTGGAATTATTTATATTTCCTATATCATTGTAAACAATTTCTACACACACACCATGATATTTGGGAATAGGTGAGTAAAACTTTACTTAGTTTGATATCCCTGAATTACTCTAATACATTCCCTTAATTAATCTATTCCAAATTGTTTACCCAAATTAAGTTAGAAAATAAACAAATGGTTAATGGTTTAATAATTCATAAATATTTTTATTATAAAACACTATGTATAATTATACAACTAACAATATTTCCAAATACACCCAATTCTTGTACATTTATCAATATTCGATAATTCCATACATCAAGGCATCGAGTGTAATTTTTATTTAACCAGATATGTTTCTATAAAAAAATTAATCCTCTTTTGATCGTAGAACACCATAAATGAATCATTACAAACCTTGGTGTTCTAAATAAGAAAATTATACCCTAGCCATGTATATTTCCATCCAATATTTCCCCAAATTTTAATTTTATTAAATATTTTTAAAAAATATTTTTTTGAAAAATGATTTCCCATTATTAATCAATACAATAAATATATATTGAATTAAAAAAATTAAGATAAAAATATTTTTCCCCATAAATCAAATATCATTATTTAGAATCCCATTAATCAATATATTCATTAAAAATCCATTTTTTTCCATTTCACATAAATTTAGATACATTTTCATTCTATCAAATCAAATTGACATCAATTATTTGATAAATTATTAGTTTTAAACAAGTATTTGAAGAGTACATCAATCACAATCAATCAAGTAATAGATAAAATCCACTTATTTACAAACTATTTGTTTTGGGTGCGTTGGAAGTGTCAGATAGGGCATGACCAACATTGATTTTTTTGTAATGGTTGATTATTAATCTATGATTTAAACAATGAAAAATTATGTGATCAATGGAATTGAATAAAAGAATTTAGAAAATGGATAAATTATTGAACCAAATCATAGGATAATAACATATTATTCATATTTAATTAGTGAAATTAAATAATTAAATTTTATGAAATTAATTATTTGATGATGGGTCAGAGAATAGTCTAAGTTATATTTTCGTTTCCTTTTAATAATTAGAATAGATTCCCAATAGAGGGGATCCACATGTATTCCACAAATCTTAGAATGGAATCTTCTGAATCACTACGTGATGGCATAATAGATCCTATCACATGCATTTTCCTCCATTTGTTTCCCTAAGAATCACTTCTAAAGGATTATCATTGATCTCTCTATACTCAGAAGTGGAAGGTGTAGGTGGATCACTCTCTATTTTTGGGTGCATTTTGGGAGAGGGGCTCTATTGGGGTTGATGGGATTCTATCCATATGTCATTGTTCACAGCACAAAATGAATTTTTTACATTATTAAAATAATATAATTGGGTTTATATATCAATAAGATTAGAATAAATTATTTTAAATGTTCTAATTATTATGTATTTAATCCTTATGGAAACCTATGTCTACAATAATAATAATATTATAATATTTTATACAGGAACTAAAATCCCAAATTAATTTATATTTTATTCAGTCATGTAATATTAAATATTAAGTATTTATCACCATACCATTGAAATATGTCCTCTATTCCTCTATAGTGATTATCGGGCCTTGAATTATGACAATTTATTTAATAAATAATAAACACATCATTATACACCAAAAAGTAAATATATATTATTTTCTCTAAATAAAAAATAAATATTTATTTAACATTATTCTCACAAAATATTCTCTTGAATAATTGCTAATGAAATATATGAAATAAATAAAACATGAATAATTATTAAACCACGCAAAAGAACCATATTTATTCAACTAGTTATATAATAAATAATAATGTATTATTAAAATAAGATTCAGAATACACTTACTATATATCCCTCTAGGCCTCGTTCTTTATGGAATTATGTGAAGAAACCAGAAGTCCAATGTTAGTAACTAGCAACTTGCCAAGGAAACCATTTATAATGATGTTAATGATGCAACAAGAAATCACCTCATACAAAAGATTATTGTGTTAAATAATCACTTTATCATGATATCTTGAATCAAATAAGTTTTAGGTTGGTGTCATCAACCTATGTGCTCAATGTGTCTTTATTTGAATATATAGAAATTAAACATTCCGACAAACCACCATGGACATTGATTTATTTAATCTATATCATTTCCATAAAAGTGACTAAGATTTCAACATCAATTAATGAATAGATTTTATAAATCCTTTCTCTCACATTTAATTAATGAAATAATACTCATGACATGCTCATCATAGCTGACCTCTCCATGAACATATATATATATATGGTTTTCACGTATAAAACAATTTACATGACTAATAATAAACATTAATAAAAATATTAATGTATATGGATCAATACAAACATCTAGATATTGGAACATACAATGAGACATATAGATGTGTATTTTCTACTAGAAGGTTTAGATATTATAATACCCTACACTAGATATTAGGAACGGTATAAACCGTGACAATACGATAAAAATAGATTTTTGTGATGGACCTTTCACCCATCACAAATAATCTATATGATTGTACTATTTGCGATATGATTTATTTCCCATCACAAATAACCCAAAATAAAGAATTATTTGCGACAAGAAACATTTCCAATGGAATACACCTTTGCCACCCTTTCACACTAAACCATGGGAACCGTTATTTCCAAAGGGTATTTACTCCCGTCACATGTACTACTCGTCATTATGGTTATTTGTGATGTGAATTTATAACCCATCACAAATAATGGGTTCATAGAAGAGTATTTTCAATGGGACCCATTGAAAATATCTTATTAATCACTTACACATTTTTTATATTAAAAATTGTCCCATTGCTACTAATCTAACACACACACACATATATATTTATATTTATATATTCCTCTTAATATTTTTTCCACTAATTCATCTTTTTAGATATCCTCTACTTGCCTCTCCTTTTATCTCCTCTCCTTATTCGAATATCTTCCATAAAAAGTATTGATTTTTACAAATAATAAAACATTTAGATTTGTATATGATAAAAGTTTCAATATTATGGGTTTTTAATGATTCTATTTTTTAATTATTTTATTTTATTTTATATTAGAAGTTAGTATTTTTAATTTTAAATAATTAGGATTAATGAGAAGTAATTAATTTCGAGTAACAATAATAAATTTTAATTAGAAGTACCTAGTTTTAATTAGTATTAATTTTTTTGTAATGAGAAGAAATTTATTTTAATTTCTAGTTATTAGTTTTAATTATTAGAAATTATTTTTAAGTAGTAGTCTTTATTTTTAATTCAATTTATTCACTTTCAATTATCATTCATTATTTTTAATTTGAAGTAATTAGTTTTAATTATCAGTAATTAATTTTAATTATCATTATGTATTTTTAATTAATAGTAACTACTTATAACTGGTTGATAAATAGTACCGATAGACAAAACATAATAATAGTTCATAGATATTAGTAATAAGTAAACATAATTTATAGCAATTTTCATTAATTAACATTAATTTGTAATTAGTAGTAATAATCACTACTTTCTGGTAATTAATGGTAAATGTTTATAATTTTAAAATAATTAGTACAAATTTGTGGCAATCAATATAAATTAGCGGTAATATATAATAATTAGTAGTAATTATTAGAAATTAGTATTAATTATTATAAATTATAAGTAATTAGTAGAAAATATTTTTGATTTGAAAAAATGAGCAATAATGAGAGGGAATTAGTAAAAATTTGTGGAAATGAGTTGTAATTATTTTAAATAATAGAAAATTAGTAAAAATTGAAAAATTCAGTAAAAATTAGTAAAAATCCGGGGAAATGATCATTAATTGGTAATAATTAGTGATAATGTGTAGTAATTTGTAAAAAATTGCTATAATGAGGGAGAATTATTAAAAGTTAGTTGCAATGAGTGGAAAATAGTGAAAATTAGCTATAATGAGTGTTAATTGTTAACAATTAGGTTAATTGAGTGTTATTTTGTAAACATATGCAGATATGACTTGTAATTAGTAAAAACATTGAGTAATTAGTTGTAATTAGTAATCAATATCAACAATGAGAAGTAATTAGTAAATATTAGAGGTAATGAGTGATAATTGGTAGAAATTATCAGTTATGAGTTGTATTTGGTAACAATTCATGATAATGAGAGTTAATTAGTAATAATTAGTAAACATTTCAATTAATGAATCGTAATTAATAGAAATTATTGATAATGGGTGATAATTTGAAGAAATTAGCTATTATTAGTAAAAAAAATAGCTATAGTGAGAAGCAATTTGTAAATATTAGCAGTAACAAGTGGGAATTATTTAAAATTAGAATAAATGAGTTGTAATTAGTAAATATTACTAGAAATGGGTGGAAATTATTAAAATATCTGTAATTTGTGGTGATTAATAAAAAATATTAGTAATGAGAATTAATTAGTAAAAATTTGTAAAAATTATCATTATTGAGTAGTAATTAGTAAAAATTAGTACAAATGAGTTGTAATTTGTAAAATTTACCATCAATGAGTGATAATTAATAAAAAATACCTATAATGAGTTTGAATTATTAAATGATAAAAGTAATGAGTGGTAATTAGTAAAAAATTGTGGCAATGGGTGCTAATTAGTAAACAATATCAATAATGAGTAGTAATTCATGAAAAAGAGTGTTAAAGAGTGGTAATTAGTAAACAAAACATATAATGAGTGGTTGTTAGTAAAGAAATAGAGATAAAGAGCTGTAATTTGTAAAAAAAATTAAAGTAATGAGTAGTAATTTGTAAAAAATAGCAACAATGAGAGGTAATTAGTAAAAATAACTAGTAATGAGAGGTAAATAGTAAAAATTAAAAGTAATCAAAAGTAAATAGTAAAAAATACTAGCATTGAGTTTTTATTGGAAAAATTAATTGTAATTAGTGGTAATTAGTAAAAAATATTTGTAATGAGTACAAATTAGTAACAAAATGGTAGTAGTGAATGGTAATTAGTCACAATTGGTGATATTGAGTGAAAATTACCCCAATTAACCTTAGTTAACCACTTTTTAAAAAAATTAACCAAAATTTAAAATAATTTAAAAAATAAATAATTAATGGATTGATGTGGGGAGTGTGGGAAGCATGAAGAAGGGGGGATGAAGGGGGCACCATAGTGAACGAATTATGGAGCCCTTGAGTTTAGATTATTAGGAGGAGAGGCTTACATAAGTAAACCTTTGAGTGATAAAATTTTAAATAGATTCAAGAGATAGCAATGACATGCTTAGTGAGTTTTTTTACTTTTTTAGATCAATATTTTTCATGATAAAATATTGTTTTGTTGATAATTATATTTTCAATGCCTGATTATAGGTAAAATTTCATTTTCTCATGATGATAGATTTAATTGAAAAAGGGGAAAACATACCAATTAGGTCATTATTATATCTCACATCAGTTTCATCTTCTTTCACACATAGGTTTATTGATGGATATATCTTCTCTATTTGGTCATAACTCAGTGGTTCCCAAATTATTTCCCTATTTTGTTGCCTCCATAATATCTAATCCCTACATTACTTAAATTATGTATGGAGCAGAGGTGATGACGGTGTGGAATGAGTGAAAAAATACTAATTCCACTTCATTCAGACCATTTGGGGGAGAGAGAGTAATGGATAAACTAGTGAGTTTACCCACAAAAGCCTCTCCTCAAAATGGACAGACCTTAGGGGCATTGGAATTATTTCACTCTATCATGGACTTTATCCACTACACTCCATGTTTCCATCATGGGCCTATGATGATATTTTATTTCCCTTATTTCTTACTAAAGTTAATTATAAACAATTTTCAGAAATTATAAAAACATTGAGGTGATTTTCAAAATAAAAAAATTACATGTAATTAGATAGAAATGATTATATTTACAATTAATTTGTAACTTTTTTATTTTATAATTTTTGTTGGATTTTGTCTTCCTTATATAAGATTAATAACAAAAATATTTTTATTCTTATTTTTTTAGGAAAATATAAATCCATGAATTATTAATTAGTCTTTATTATAACATCATGATTGGATAAATAATTATAGGAAATCAAAATGTTTTGGAATAAATCGAATATATATTTAGCGTGTTGAATAGTTTTTATCACTTGAATCATATAACACGAATTTATTAATAATGGAAAAAATATGTTTCTGTGTATGAAACGTGATCAATGGTGATTTGAAACATTTCATATTCTTGGGGTGTTTTATTGAATTTTTGTTTTTAGAAAGATTTTATTTTTTTAATATCAACATGGTGAATTGAGTTCCAAATAAGATATGAATAATTTTTTTCTAGATATTTGAAGGATTTAAAATTTATTACATGTGATTATTCGTTTATATTTTCAACAAACAGAAACTGAAAATGATATTTATTAATGTTATAAGTTTTAACCATGTTAATTTTATGAGTTGATGATATTTGCTAAAGATATACTATATACTGGATTCATGATAGGAAAATTTGAAGTGGTTAAAAAATATTCATCAATTATATCATATAATGGAATGTTAAATAGTTTTTATCTAATATTATATTTTTATAATCATTCTTTCATGATGTAAATGTGTTTCCAACCAATTTATATGAGTGAAAGAGATTGGTCTATATTTTTGGTCTTGGTTATTAGAAGATTATTTCCTATTAAAATGATTTCATCTTATATTTTTTTTTAAAATAAATTATTTTTAGTTGTCCCACATATAGAAAATCAATGCACAAAAGCGCTCAACAAGGGAATAATGGATTGGTTCGCATTAGATAGTTGAGTTATTTCCCTCTTACACCCAAATTACAGTATTTATTTATCCCTCAGTACACAAAATTATTGATTTAAAGGAAAAAATATTACATTTTAACTGGTAAATTCTTAATTCATCCTTGAGATAGAAATTCATTGAAAATTTTTGACCATGAACATATATTTTTTTATTAGAAGCCCAAAATGTATGATTGGGTCTTTCTAAAGATGGTATTTATCCATTTGGTTCTTACGGTAGTCAATATTCTTTTTCCCGATGATTGTAACCTCATATAACATAAACCTATAGACATTGATGAAATGACCATATATCTTTTTAACATTATTAATTCCACGAAATGAAATAATCAATATTCATTTTAATTTAAAACCTTTTATTGGTGAGTTAAATTTGTTGTGGAGAAATTGTACCAACACTTATGATATTACGACAAAATATAATTTACTAGTGAAGGATGTATTAATGAGGATAATTAGTGACTACCAAACATATATCATGTTATCTGGCATGAGTATACATGATCCAAAATCATGACCATAATGCATAAGTGAAAACAAAGTGTTTATGCATATCAACAGGAGAAAACTATGTTTCTTGATTATCATCATATATTTTTTCTTATTTTTATCCTTTCCAAATGACTCAAAATCATTTCAAGAAAGGTAAAATTGAATGGGTTGAACCCTAATCTATGGAATTTTGTATTTAATTAGAATATATTGTCTCATCATTACTTCCCATTACCTTAGGACAAACTGTTAAAAAACAAAAAGTAGATGGCTTTGGGAAATAACATAAATGGATTAGATAAAGTAATTTTTTTGGGATATCCCATATTGGATAGATTTTTTGGTGCATCACATGTTTGATGTCATGAATACTGATAATAACTATTTTTATAACATAATTTATGCAGTTGTGGACACACTAGTTAAGACTAATGATAATATAAAGGCATTATTAAATCATTCCCAAATTTTCTAGGGACGAGAACATGATTGTTTTGAAAATGAAATACCATAAAAGATAATGAATAGAAAATATTTTTATACACATTAGAAATACAATTATTTATTATTTTGTTAATGGATTATATATTTGATGCTAATAGATCTACATGTTTCCAATTTAGTTAGATGTGATATAAATAGTTATATTACCAGATTAACAAGTTTTTATTATCATGTTATACTGGAAATGCTTCTAATTATTTTATTTAGAGGTATTTGAATTAATCTATTTGAGATGCACTAAAAAAATATCATATTTTTTTCTGAGACATTTTCTTTTTGACAACTGACTATGATGCACCTATTAGACTGCCATAAGATGTTCTTTAATTAAATAAACTAATTTTTTCTTCTATAGTTATTTTATTCAATAGAACATTTTTTATTACATTTTCTTCATGAAAAAAAATGTGGAGGTCGAGTACATTTCCGATAGATACACCAATATGAGAGATGAAAGAAGAAAATGAAGAGGAATGTACATAAGAAAGAATCGATTGAAGGGCCAATTTTATAATCTTATTTGAAGGAGTTATTTTTTTCTACCCCTATTATATCCAACCCGAATATCCATAAAAACACAATCAAATGGTCTGTAATGAGAAAAACTATAATGATGCCCTAAATATTAAATTTTTATTTTTTAATCATAATGAACTTGTACTTGGTGGAGTTCATGAAAGATTAATTTTAGATGAGGAATATCCAAAAAGATAATACATATGTTCTGCTTAACTGTTAAAACATGAAACGATTGGTATAGTGAGTTATACAATAACCTATTCTTAAATTTTAATAAATTAAATTAATATTATTTTATTTGTAAATTATATTATGATCATATCAATAAATAATTTCCATAAATTACAACATCTTCACTATAAAAAAAACTATAACATAATTATTCATACCAGTTTCATATAATGATAATGTAAGTAGTTTATTGATTAACATATGAAACAAATGTTTTATTTGTTATATTGATATTTTTTTCAAATTTTATGGTATCACAACGTATTGATAAAATTTAAAATAGATTATTTGTATTGATTTACACACAATCAAAATTGTTTAAATATTATATTCCATATGTGGTGAAAGGTTTTTTATTTTATACACACGAATATGGTGAAAATAATAATAATTAATAGTGGTGTTTTCATGGGAGGATTTCATCATATAGATAGTGAAGGTGATTTTTATAAAACGATGGATAAATAATTTAATCGTATTTTCTATGATATAATTATGTCATAATTTTTAAATTCCCTAGGTTTGATACTAATATTGGAATGTGTGTTTATCCACAACAAGTAATTGTATACATTAAAAAAAAGTTTTTGCAGTAAATGAACCAGTTTTATTCTCTCATTAAGGATAGAAAATTAATTATTATAATTGATGTGTTATTTTGATGATAATTAATAGATTGGTGGAGTATTATAAAAATTAAATCGAGTGAAAATACTATTATGAAATGTGAATGTGGTTTTATTCAAGTGTAATGAATTGAATTTTTTTAAATGAATTCTCCACATTTATATTTACAATGAATAGGAAAGAATATTGATGATGAGAACCCCTATTATATATCAATAGTCATGATGATATTGATTTTGTAAAAAATGAATTTGAATTTAAATGAGATGATGAAGATAAACCTCCTAAAGAAATTGAGATACCATAGGGGAAGATGTAGATATTGAAACAATCATATACAAAGACGTGGATCAAGATGTTTAATGAAAAAAAAATTAAAAGTTGGTTATAGTAATAATAAATATATATAATTCTTCTCTTCAATTATATTTTGAAATATTATTTTATTGTTTTTGATAGATAAAAATACTTTTTTTGAGATGTTCCTTTTCCTGAAGAAATATACACTTCCTAGAGATGAGCGTGATGCTTTATTATCCGATCCTTATGTTGCGGTTTCCCAGTCAACTCTAAGGTGTCTTGGTCATGCAATATTGATGATTTCTAACCCTATTCATGAGTAATGTCCATGTATTTATTTGGATCCACACATTAAGAGGTATGTTTTTTTGTGTAATTTTCTTCATTTTAATTATCATTAATTTATTTATTAACTTATTGTTTTATTATATGTTATATTGTTCCAAATGTTTTTGTATATAGCTTTCGAACATGGGAGTTTTATTCGATGGAATTATTTTTCAAAAGAATGTGTGATGTGGGATCATATTCCAATTGATTTATGGTGTCACATTTTTGATCATTATATGAATCTTAAATATAAAATAGTTATTTTTAAATCTAATTAATTATTAACTTCCTATAATTAATAATTTTTTTAGGGTTAATGATATCCCATTAATAACAGCATAAGGACCTCAATTATGGAAGCCTTGATGTCCTCTCCATGTGATAATTGTCATTAGTGTCTTCAAAATATGAGTAAGACATCCATAAAAATATGTGAATTCATAATTAATGATCATTCTTGTTGAAATTATGAAACTTATTACATCAATTACAAGGTTTTGGATGGATTGTGATCATATTGGATAGAAGATTTTTTATAGGAAATATTCATTAGGCCAGAATAACTAGGGTATTCGAGAGGACTCACATAGAGTTTGAAGACTTATTTTTAGTAGTCATCAATGAAATCCAGTATGTAATTTTATTTAAGAATTTATATAACGATAAATATTAATTGTTTATTTTATTATTCATATAGGTAGTTGATAAGATCAATATTATAGAGTTCGATTTATATACGAGGATTAACATTGATCCAATCACTAGAGATATTAATGGTGGACTATATAATTATATTACTTTAAATATTTTTTTTATTTTTATAGTACCTAAAAATTATATTTTGATTATTTGAATTTAAAATTTCATTTGAAGGAGTCATATGAGGAAAAAACTTCTAACACGTATGTTGAGAGTCATACCAAGAATAAGGTTTTTACTTCTATTGTAGTATTATTTGATGGTAGATCTTAGATGTAGGATACTCTGATGATTTCAATAAGGTCAATGTTTTTTGTATCAGTTTTCTATTGAAACCTGATAGTTGTTATAGTAATCATTGTTGTCATCTTCCAACTTGGGGGGGAGCTCATATAGAGTTATCATAAGTGACTATAGAGTATGGGAAGAAACTAAAAGATTAGGATGAGGTTGTAGACACCCCATTTAGAGAGTATGAAGAGTTTCCTTAATAGCATGAGAAGTAAGAGGAGAAACATAAAGTTTTACAGTAGTAACAGAAGAAGATGATAGAGTACATCTGACACTAGGCATTGGGTATCGGGATGGAGTTCCCTCCATAAACTTCTAATGAACCTCTCACTCCTCCATGATTTATGTATTTTTAACACATTTATTATGATAATCAATTTATTGAATCATATATCTATAGTTTTATATATTAATTTTTTTATATTTTTGTGATGTTTATTATTATTATTATTTTATTTTCAATTATTTTTTTATTTTCTTATATTATTTGTGAAAATATTGATCTCCTTTCAGGAATACTAATTTTTAATGGTTTATCGATCCTAATTAATATACTGACATATATTTAATTGGTAATTATTTTTCTATGGGTGGGTCCACCATTGAAAGGAAAATGTAATTCATAATAGATCATTATAGTGACTAGTGTTTTGTGACATGTTTTCCAACAAGGGGTCATTTCCAAAGGTTTAGAAAAAAATGACCCTTTATGTAACATCAGATATTTTTATGAAATATATCTCTATAAATAATTTAAATATTTCAATGGCATGTGTTGCACACAACAATGCATTTAAACAAACTCCGATGAACTATTTGAATAACTTTTCTATTAAATTTTCGAGAATAAATCTTAATAAACAAAAAATTAAATAAATATAAATCTAAAACTCAATATGAATGTATTGGTATTTTTTAATAAAATAATCACACAATTTTAGTAAAAAACATTTTCATTAGAAATATGTTTTTTTTCAAAAATGATTTTTTCTTCTATGAATGAATTTATAATAATTTTTAGATGTTATATAAAAATATTTTGAAAAAATAATTTTATTTTTAAATTCATCATGTCAAAATTATCTTTAAATTAGTTTTTCTAAAAAAAACATATTTTTTTTAAAGAATAGTAAAAAGACTCATTTTTATTGAACATTTTATTTTCTTTTAAAGTATTTACAAGGTAAAATTATATTTTAGATTAGTTTTAAATTTTAAAAAGTTAATATTAATTTAAAATAATTCAATTATTTTATATAATAGTTTATTCTAAAAATGTTTTATGTTTTAAAATTTCATTTTTACAAAAAACTATTTTTCATGGAATTTTACACGTTTTATTAGAAAAAAAAATTATGAAACATCAAGGATTTTAATTTTAAAAAACAGATGAAACTTTTAAATTTTAATGTTTTAAATTTAGTTAATATTTCTATTTTAATTTTGGCAAGTATAAATTGTAACCATGGTAAATTTGGTTACCATAATAATCTGTAAATCAGACAATTATGTTTAAAAATAAAATGATAAAAAATGACCTAAACACATCAAAAAAAATATTGGATTAATAAAATTAAACCCATAACACATAAGGAAATAAATTATGTTTTTTAAGGGACACTTTTCCATGGAAAATTACTTATATAATATTTAAATCAAGGAAAGAAACCATAATGTCATATTCTTTGTATTAAATATCCCTCATGTATCCACATAGGAAAAAATATATGTTATGAATGAATCATAATGTAAAATATTGACATAATAAATATATTTTTATTATATAAATTTATGTTTTAATTTTTGGGCCACTAAGATGAGATTATGATATTTATAATATTTTAATAAACAAACTTTTAAAGATGTAAAATTATTTTTTAAAAAAATATATCATTTTTAATATAGGTTTACCAAAAATATATATTTGAATATATATATTCTTCCAAAATCTAGTTGATATATAATAATCATGGTATTTTATTTACAATCTTCACTCAAAAAAAATTATATTAAACAATTACATAATATTAATGCATTAATTATTTTATTAACGGAAATATGAATAAAATGTAACTAATTTTTCAAAATAAATATTATTTTAAATTATTAATGTGATAAAAAAATTATAGATGACATTGAGAACTTAGGGATATAATAAAATATTATTTTATAAGTTATGTTTCTATATTGATATTTAATAAAAATCCAACTAATTAATAGTTTCAAATAGACACGAAAGATATTTTATTAAAATAATATTAATCAAATTATTTAAAAATAATAAGAATACTTTAGAATTAAAAATATTATAATATGTTCTAAAATGTTATAAAATATTCATTTATAGTATAATTTAAATCAAATAAGTAAAAATTAAAACCATTTAATATTGAAAAAGTTGTTACTTTAGTTAAAATTAAATTAGGTTGTCAAATGGTTAAGAAAAATAATATGGTTTAATATAATACAAACAAATTTCTTAAAAATAATGGTTGATGATATTAAATTATTATCTCATTTTAGATTCCAATGAATATATTATTTTTGGTATTTTAATATATATTTAATTTTTAATATATTAATATTTTTTGAAATTCCAATATTTCCCCTCACCTAAATTATAAAAGGGAACCTCCTCTATCACTTCTTCACGTCACATGGAGCCATAAATTTAGACCATCACCTTCAAATTACACTTCTAAACATATCTAGACACACGATAGAGGGTTTTTTAAAATACTAATACTGGTGTACTTAAGAGGATATCTAAAGAATGTTCTCTAATGAAGTGGTAATCATCTTTACCGACTCTATCAAAATTATTTCTCCTTCTACTTCAACTTTATGTGTCTATTCAATTATAAAGTAATAAATATAGTATGAAAAATATTATTATATTTTATTATGAATATATAACAACCATATTAAACCTTTTATCCATCAAACAATAAAAATCACCACATGTGCTTATATATGGATAATATAATAAATGATGTGGTGTAATATGTTATTCATTACCACATTATTTGGATTGGTATAATGATGGAAATAATATATATATATATATGATAATTATGAAATTATATTTATTCTCGTAAAAAATATATATAACATCCCATTTTTTACCATTTCATCATTAAGGAAATGATACCATCACTCCTGTGTATGTATGGCTTACCATCTCCACTATGTGGTGAAATTAATTTTTAGTTTTCACCTTTCAAGAATGATTATATAAATATTTATAATGAATAAATATGATATATATTATTTTAATATAATTCTATAAGTGACGAAACTATATAAGATGCATAAGAATCAGGACTTATATAACAAAACATATATAGGAAGATGAAGTCCTTAACACCCAAAATAAGGGTAATAATGAAATATTATTACCAAGGGGTGATATGTCGATATAATAGTATCATATATTACATCATAAACATGAATATTATCCTTTAATAAGTTAATAACATTACTTAAACAATTATACATAATTTTTTGTATTTGTATGAAGTAAATCAGACCTAAGGTAAGTGTTAATTCCACAATCTAATTATTATTCAGGATTTCTTATATGTAAGTATATGTTATGGAATATTTATCTTCCATGTTCATGTTTCATAAAAGTGGTTTCGAAAATAGTTTTACTATTCTCTTAAAAAAATTTAATGTCATTTTTACCCATGTTTTTATTTTTATAAAATGTTTTGAATGGAATGATTTGTCATTTTCCAAATGAGGCACATTATGTCCTTTTTAGAAATTGTATTAGTTTAATGTTTTTTAAAATTATAAAATATGAATGGATTTTTTTTATTTTATGATTTCTTATTTCATGATTCCTTAATAACATAAAAATTACATAATAATATTATAAATTTATTTTCAAATAATATGTTTTATTTTAAAATTTTGAGCCATTTTGAAAAGAAACAATTTTCAAAATAGAAACGAAACCTCAACTGTTATATTCATGTGATATCTAAAAATTATTTTTTTCTATGATAACATTTTTTAATATTAATTATGATTTAATGGGGATATAATTTTCATGGATAGTATCCCTATTATTCATATGTGTAGTTTATGTTTATGGTGGAATGATATTTATGAAATCCATTTCTTTTCCATGGGTTATAGTTTTAATTATGTGATCATTGGAACTATATTTCCATAGATTGAACTGGGTAATTATTTATTTCTCATGAGACTGAGAGTAAGAGAAGAAGTAGTTCTATAGGTTTGGTAATATTGGGCTGGAATGCGAAGTGAAATCAATTGAGTAAGGAAATTTTTCCACAATTATGATCTTCAATTTGAGTCGTGAATATTATGGAAATTATTTTATATACTAATGAGTATGTCAAAATTTTATGAGTTATGTTACAATCCCATGGAATATATTACTCTATTACTTATGATCTTCAATGATGTATTCCATGACACTATATCATGGTCTTTGATATGGTGATAATAGATTTCATGTTCTTATGCACTTATTCTTATGTTATATCCCTCGATTACCCTTACTATGAATCTATGATCACTATTTTCATATTTTTATTTTCCCAAATATATGCATAAAAATATTAAATATTTTGTGACAAAAAAGGTTCTTGTTATGATGGAATAAGTGAGAGACAATATAGATGTTTTATGAATCAGTTGTTTATATTTCCCAATTTTTAAAGACTCTTAATTCATTTGGTTTAGAGGTATATTTTTATGTTATGTAATGTATATTAATCTATTTTAGTTGTAATATATATGAATGAATTGTATTTTCCATTATATTTTGTATCATAGGAACATCTAGTTAATATTTTGAAAATAGGATGAGAAAAACAAAGAACTCCAAGGATAGATCTATGTACAAGATACAATTCAGAGTTTTGGTAACAATCATGAATAAACCAGAAAAGAATATATGGTATCTTGAATTGAAATTTTATAAATAAGATCCCTTGATTATGTGATTTTCCCATTATGATGAGTGTTAATCATGCTAATTTTTTGGTTTTTGTCAATTATTAGAACACAATGGAACTGTTTTAATGTTGAATGCGATTGAAAACGTAATGATTTTACTCCTTAGAAACAAAATTTTATATGAGATAGAATTAAAAACCATATTTCTATACTCACACTAAATTCTCCATATTTGAATCATTAAAGACTTAAAAAAGATAAAATGAGGGACCAAAATTAAATTTATTGCTTCATGAGGAAGATTACGTATTAGTTTAGTTTTCCTTTTGATTTATTAGTGGATGAACAATATACTAGTACCTCTAGAAAGTTATTTTCAGTTACCCAATGTTGAAAACATGAGAAATCCATTTTTGATGTCTATTATTTGGTAGATGAAGTATATCAAAGGTTAAATATGATAAAGAATATGATAAGATGATAAGAAATTGAATTTATGGAATTGGATGAGTGCAAGAACTTATTTTTCAAAAATGAATTTCCTTGTATTCATTAAATGAAGATAGAGAAGGAGTTCCTTAAGCTTATGTAGAAGGATGATGAATCTATCGGTACCTATGAAGAAAATTTTAAAATACATGCAAGGTGCACGTATGAAATTATTATCCAAGATGAAATTAAGGTTGATCAATAATACAACATCTTAAAACCAAGTCTCCAAAGGGAATTAGTCAAAATTTACTTTAATATATATGAGGGAATCATTTTATGTTATCTCAAGGATGAGATGTAGATTAGAGTTTCCCATCAATCTTATTGATTTTATAAGAAGATGAAATTGTAATTCATGGGAAAATATAATAACCATATTTAAAATAAGATGAGTTCTCCCTTATACTGAATGTGTGGAAAGAAACATGGAGGATAATTCCTTATGTGGACTAATAAATTTATTAATTTTGGTATAGAAGGCCATTTGGAAAATAAATTCATAAGTGATGGGAAAAGGTTATCTAATGATACAAATTGATTTAAGTTTGAACATAATCTCCCTCCCACACATCAATTATTCAAGTAGAAGGAGAATGTTAATTATTGAAAAAAATTCCCTAGTCTAAGGGTTATGAATTCTAGTCAACATTAGAAACCTCTTCAGGCCAAAGACAATTGGAAATCAAAAATGATCACTACTGTCGATGTGGAGCCTGAAAATGAAGTGGTTAATGGTACACTTATCTTACACTCTAATGTATATATATATTTATTTTATTTTGTAACCACTCACAAATTTATTTCTAAATAATTTCCCAAGTATATCACTATATTACATCAATAATTGGATGTGGAGTTAGTTGTGGAAAATCCTAATGGAACAATAGAGGCATCACATGTTTATAATTCTTGTCCAGTTATAGTTTTTGGTAATGTTCTTACTCCAAATCTTGTGATCCTTCATTTAGTTTAATTTTATGTGATTATTATCATGGATTATATTTCTCTATATGGAGTTCATATAAATCTATAAGGAAGGGATGTAACATTCAATATTAAAAATTAATATAAGATCATCTTTCAATCATAGGATTGATTTTTATTTTCAGTGGGAATTATATCCTTCATGTGGGCCTTAATTTATATTAATGAATGTTATCTATATCAATTTTTTGTGTAAAATATCACTATTAAGGATTAAACTATGGTATAAGAGTTTTTTAGGAATTTCTCTAGAATCTTCCAACTCTTCCTCCAAATCATGACATTGGGTTTTCAATAGAACTCAAACATGGTTCTATACGTATTTCAAATAATCCATATAGAATGGACCCAACTGAGTTGTTGGAATTGAAGTATCAACTCTAGGAGAATATTGATAAGGGATTCATATAATCTAGTGCATCACCTTGGGGTGCACTTGTTCTCTTTTTTAATAAGATAGATGGATCAGGGAGACTCTGCATTGATTATAGAGAAAATAACAAAGATCACTTTCAAGAAAAAATACACTCTCCTCATATTGATTCCTTATTTGATCAACTATGTGGAGATCAATAATTTTTCATGATTTATCATCATTTTGGATATCATAAATTGAGTGTAAATAATGAGGATATACATAAGATGGCATTAAGTACAAGGTATGGACACTATGAATTTATAGTTAAAACTTTTTGTCTTAATAATTCCCTCAATATATTTTTATATTCAATGAATAATGATTTTAAAAACTATCTTTATTAGTTTGTGGTATTATTTATAGATAATATTCATTTATATTAAAATGGAAAGGAAGGCCATAAAGATCTCTTGGATATTGTACTAAAAACCCTGATAAAGGAGAAGATTGATGAAAATTTTCACATATGTGAATTTTGGCTTCATGATGTTTCATTTTTGGGTCACATCATATCAATAGAGTGTATATTAGTGGACCTAGAAAAGATATAAGTTGTTAAATGTTGTTCTAGGCCAACTAGAGTAGCTGAAATCTGAATTTTTTCTTTGTTTGGTTGGATATTATCAACTTTCTGTGACGGATTTTTCAAGATTATCTAATCCACTCACCCAGTTGATTAATAAACGGGTTATGTTAATATTGATGGAAGAATGTGAAGAGAATTTCAAGCTATTGAAATGAAGGTTAGTCAATGAACCTATGCTCACACAACACTATAGTAGATAACGGTTTGTGATCTACAATTATTCATAGAATAAGGGGTTAGGATGTGTTTCCATAAAAAATGATATGGTGAATGATTATTCCTCATGACAATTTCAAACCCATGAGAAATATTACCCAACTCATGATTTGGATTTAGCTGAGTTCATTATTGAATTTAATACATAGAGGAATTATCTTTATAGAGAAAGGTGTGACAAATATACTAGTTATAAAATAATAAAGAATATTTTTACTCAAAAGGGAGATGAATATGATCCAAATGATATGGTTGGAGTTGATTAAAGATTGAAACTGCTCAAATAATTAACACTCTAAGAAAGTGAATAAGGTGACAAATGCTTTGAGGAAAAATACCATTCCAGCCTATCATTGACGATGTTAAAAAGATTTGATATTTATTGATCTATAATGTATGGATGTAGAAATAAAAATAGAAGGGAGAAATATTATTTATCTCAAATGAATGTTCAAATATCTATAAAACTGATGATTAAGGAGGCCCAAAAGGAATATGTAGACCTAAAAAATATGATTAGAAATGTTCTCAAGTTCCACCTTGATTTTAATTTAATAATAAGATTCAATAAATATATTTGTATTCCTCTCATAAAATAATTAAATATGTTTATATTAGATGAGGATCATATTTCATCTTTCTCTATTCATCCTGGAAGCATAAAAAAGTGTGTGGCTAGTTAACTACTTGATATGCTCTTATTTTATCACTCAAACTTACCTTGAATAATGTTGTAATGTAAAGGAACATAACACTAGGATTTCAAGAATAGGTATAATGAACTAATCCTTTCTGTGTTTGTTATTACCCCAAACAAGGATTCTCCTATATATCATAAGGTGATTAAAATCAATAATTTTTTATACCCTCCAATTATAGGATGATTATATCCCCCATATACAATCCACATTTTCTAGTTGGTTATACCCCCTAACTAATCTTTCATGTTAAATTATTTGTTAAAACCCCCAATAATAATCTTCTTGAAAACAATTATACCTACTAGATGCATCTTCTATCTTCATATAGATTGATAAAATATAGAAATACCTTTTGAGGATCTTCTATTATGAGATTGATGGATCAAAATATCTCATGTACAATTCATGTACATCTTCACTGATGTTGGTCATTCTTAAAAAATTATGACCATAGTAGATAATTTGAAAATTCAATGCAACATTTCTCAAGCTAAAATTTCATCTGATTGAAGTCCCAAACTCACTTTGATGTCTCATAATTGTGAAAAAAATTCTTTTGTGTTATTTTTCACATGAAATCACTTAAAAATACAACATATTTTATTTTCTATGTTATCAATTTATACTCATAAATAACCCTTCATGCAGGGATGTGTAATTCATCGAATCCAAAATTAGAACTAAGGGTATCTCAATGATGGTATGTATTCTGGTATATATGTATGCACCATGTTCCCCTTATTACATAAATCATCACAAATATAAATTATTTATCATGAATCCATGTTATAAAATGAATTTATTTTCTATGTAACATGATTTAATTTCATGTAAGAGTGTGTGTAGTACACTGTACATGTTTTGGTTTAGTGCATATACATCAAGAATGTGAAAATTCATAGCCTACATTTCATGAAACTGAATTGACATAAGTGAAATATTCTTCTTCACACAAGTCTCACATCCTATACTCACTTAATCGTGAAAGCCTTTACACATATATACTATATGGAGTAACAAGAATTATTCATCAAATAATTAGGAATTAACTATTCATTAGAAATATTTACTTCCTTTCTTATTGGCGTAACATAGTACAGGAGACACTATCTCGGGGTATCACAAAAAAATCATGTGCAAAGCAGTAGATATACATATAAGTTATCACACAATATTGAGTGGATTTGCAAAAATAGGTTATTCAGGAATCACCATGAGTGTGGAAATGAAAATATTATTTCTCATGAAATCTTCTCTTCTTCACGTAAAAAGTTAATGAAGAAACTTTTCCACTCAATACAGGTGTCTCATAGTGCCCTATTTTCCCAAAAACATAAAATTTTATTCTCTAAAAAACATATCATTTAGGGGTCTTATCAATTTATATATGACTTCCAATTCCTCTAGACCATGATTTATTCCATATAGATATCCTAAATTATATGCCATGTTGAGGAATTTTATCACTCCTGATCCATTCAGTGATATCTCAAATGTACAAAATATTTCATGGATTCATAATATTCTCCTTTAATTTTCATAAATTTCATCAAATAAGGATCATATTATACTCATCTATCAAAGGTAAAAGTCTATTATGACCATACGACCCCCTAAAACTATGATTTTTAGTTTGGAATGTGCTCAATCCTAGAATTATATACATTCATAAAAGTTGTTTTATTTTTTTCTTGATTTATCTTCAATCCAAATAACTCTTCCCTTCGTTATGATCTTTACTGATAGATAGAATCAATCAATAGGTGGCTCAAATTGTATTCCAGTATATTTTCATGATCAAATGAAGGAAAAGGTAGAAGATGATCGACATGATCTATTCAATAGTTGAGATTCGCTACATCGTACATATGATGTTTTATCATTTATTTTAATGATGGATGAATAGTGTTCCATGCTACCCATCCCATAAAAAATATTCTCCCAAGATTTACTGTGGTTTTCAACCATGGTATGCTAATAGTGGGTCAATATGGCTATTGGGGATCTTTATCATTCATTCCCATCAAACATGCCTCTAGGGTCATGCTTCTACATGCCCACCACACCATATGGGTGAACTCCATGAACCCATCCTCTCCTATGGACAATTCACACAGTCCAATCATGGGCTTGTGGTAGGCATAACCACCTTATGGAAGGTTAGGGATGGATCCCAATGGGCATTGAAGAACTTATTCTTACATGAGCCAATGGTCGATCCTTAACCTTGTCTGGTTAGTAGGTTGGCCTCCTTTTTCAAATAAGGAAACAATTTAATTTTATTCTAAACCATTATCAAGTTTGTTAAATGATTCTAAGACTACTTATAATTCATTTTTTTATCCATTTGTTCTTCAAGGATAAAAACATATTTTCTTAAAATAGCATTATTTAGACTTTATAAATTTTTCATGGAATCTTCAAACCATCATGTAAATATACATTTTCATGGTTTTCACAAGTAGAAAAAATTGTGCAAAATCATTACCAGATGTATTCATCATTAAATATCACTTAAAAAATTATCATGTATAAATTGATAATTTCCTCAGTATGAAGTCCAATTCCATCAACTGATTCCATAATAATTCTCCTATATTTATCTCTTCTCATTATCAAATCACCAAAGATATATTGGCATATAACTTACGAATAGTGAAGCACTAGACCGAGTAGAAGAGACACTAATATTTTCTAAACATTTAAATTAAATACTTCAAGAAATTATTTCTACTAATCTCTACAAAACTCCCTTTCAAATGAAAAATAAAAAACAAATGAATACAATATATAGTACAATTTACATTGATTTGACCTAAACGCCACTATACACATTATATTAGTGCACTGGACCACTGAGAAATTGTTATGAAATAATAAATCGTGTTTAAAATGGAAAATTTTCTAGTGATGGAGAAATATAAAGGAAACAATTTATAATTTTTTGTAAAAAAATAAAACAAATAAAATTTTAGAAAAAATACCAAGAAAACCCTTCACTCTTCATCCTTTAAAAATTGATGTTTATTTCCCATATCCTCCCAAACAAACCATCATACTAATTTGAAGAAAAAATTAAGAGAAATATTTTCCTATATATGATAAACATTAGGGAAAACAAAATCTCCCTTGACCTATTCCTTTCCCATACAATTTTTCTAGACAAGGAAAGCATTTGGAAACAATAACTCATAGAGATCACTGCATTTGATTTTAATTAATAACCCATTAGAATTTAATATCCAATCATCAAAGAATATTTTGAATTTGAATCAGTTTTTATTCATATATGGTCTCATTTCCGTGGGCTATATAGTGAGGATCCCCAAATTCACCTCAATGAGTTCTGAGTGGTGTTCTCTACCACAGAGTCACAAGGGGTTTATGAAGTGTAACATCCCGAAATTTTATGAGAAATACTATTTTTAATTTCTTTGATGTCTTTTGTTGTATGATATACCCAAATTAGCTTTTTCTATATGAAACACCGTATTAGCTAGTACTATACTGAAATACAATTCTTGGCTTGTGGTGCACGCAAGAGCGACCTTCCTCAACAACGTGTGTTGTACGCAATACCGAGATATACTAAACAATGATATATTGTTTTTATGAACTAGCAATTATAAATAATATTAACCTAATTTTGAATTTTATAACATTATAATTTATCGTAATCATTTTCTAGAACAAGTTATGAGAATAAAATCAATTTTTCGTATAAAGAAATATTTTTTCCAAAAATGTATTTTTGCAGCCTTTTGTTTGAAAACCCACATTAAATCTAGTTTTTGACACCTTCATGAGTTAAATTTGAAAAAATTATCTTATTCATTTAAATAAGTATATAAAAATTTACTTTGGATAATTTGATAATACTTTTCTGTTAACTTTCATATTTTGATGAATAGTAAAAATACGCAAACTTTTAATTTGAAACAAAATTATTCATCAAGATAATTTATATGGATAAATTATAATATTGAAGGATTTTAAAGTCTAAATATAATATATATTTACCATTTAATATAATTAAAGTCATTATCATTTATTTTACATTGAATTCATAAGTAAAAACTTGTCAATTTTTTTGAAATTTTTTAACTTTTAAAACATGTTTTCTCAACAGTGGGATTAATTTAAAATTAAATACTTCAACTTATTTACTTTGAATTTGAAAAAATGGATTCCATATTTGGAATCAGTAGCTCCAAATCATGTTAATAGGATACATTTTATTTTTAGACATTATGAATAGTAACTACAGTTAATTTTATTTACTACACTTAAAGGTAAATCGAGTAATTAAGGGTAAAAATAAGATTATAAAATTATCCTAACACCTGCCAAAATATCATTGTATGAGTAAAATTCAACCCATATCACTTAAGGGTTGGAACGGATTCATTTCATAGACTTTTGACCATCAATAGGATGTAATTATTATTAAAAACAAAGAAAGTGACAACATGCCCCTATCTTATTTCTTATAAGTGTAATAATTTTAATTTAGTGATAAAATTAATAACACTTAGAACATAAATAGTCACAAAAAATATAATAAAATTATCTATATCATGTGAATTTATTTATAATTTTTAGGGATTAAATAATTATCATTAATGGTGACAAAATTGTGATGTAGACATTATTTTATTGATTGAAATATCAAATAAATGATATTAAAAATATTAAAATAAATATTATATGAACTAATTAATGTGATCCAAGAATTTTATAGATGAATAAGACATGTTAGGAATATATCAAATATTTTTGTTCAAATATATCTTCTGTGTGAATTATATTTAAATTTAAATAAATGAATAGTTTCAAAATTGACACTATTGAGATTATATAAAAATAACATATTATTAAATTTTTTAAAAATCAAAAAAATATTAAAAAATTACAAATTAAAATTTATATGGTCTACCATGTCATTAATTATCCAATTATGTAAAATTTACAACACATAATTAAGTATTTATAACAATTTAAAATTTCTAACATGATTACCACCAATAAAAGTAAACAGATTAAATAAGAATAAATAAAAAAGATTAGGTTTAAAATAAAATAAAAACATTTATAAATTTCCTTAGATGATGATATTAAAACCCTATCTCATATAAAATTCCAATTGGAGTCTTTTTTGATGTTTTTTATGTGGGGTTTGAGTTTATTATAATTTAATATTTTTGAGAGTTTCCTAAAGTGCCCCTCTCCTCTCTTATAAAAGGGAACCTCCTCCCTCTTCTGTTCTCTCAATTTTGAGCTTTCAAGCTCGGAAAAACCCTTTCCATTTCATTTCTACACTTCCCTAGCAATATACTAGAGTTCCTGATCTTTGTTAAAGACCATATTTAGTGCCCTATTAGGAGGTTTAGAAGAGGCACGTCGAAGAAGAGGTAATATCATTGACCGATTCTTTCAAATTTATTTCTCCTTCAACTTCCCTTTTTTTATTTGATTCATTATAAAGTAAAAACATATTTTTCACTAATATATGGATATGTTATTATAAATATTAAACAACTCTATTTCACCTTCTATCCATCCTACAGAAAACGAAATCACCACGCCTGCATACGTACGGAATACCGTCTCTTTGCCGTGGTGTAATCTGTTTTCCACCATCAGCTTACATGGATGGGTATTTTGGTGTAAAGAATAACTATATATGATTATTATAGCATGATACTAATTCTGAGATATACTATCATCCACTCTAATACCATTCAATAATTATGGGTACAATAACATCGCTCGTGCATATATGGACATTATAGTCTACACGATGTGATGAGATTCATTATCCATGTTAACCATTCAAGAATGAATATAATGTACTTATAATAAATAATCATGAAATATATGACATAATAATGCTATTGGATTTATGTATATATATATATATATATATTTCATTTATATCCATTCAATTTTACAAGGAAACGAAAACAACATTCATGCATATGTACGACCTACCATCTCCATGAATGGTGTATTTAATTCCATTTATCAATTTATTATATATATATTCTAAGTATATATTATATATAAATAATGATTTACATTCTGGAAGTAATTAATCGTGACCTATGTAATCATATGAATAATTACAAGTCAAAACACGTACGATAAATGAAACGATTTTACCCAAAATGCTGCTTTAACATTGAATTGGCAAATCAACGTGAAATATAAAGTCATAAGTGAATAAAATATGATATTATATATATAATTATGGTTCTGTTATAAGTTAATAATACACTTAAACCCATTATATATAAGTTTCAAACACATATGAATGAAATTGGACTCAAGATAAGGGATAATTTTTCCAATATCGTTCTTATCCAAGATTGTTTATTTGTAAGTATTTACTGGGGTTATCTTTATCATCCATATCCATGTTTTCTGAAAATAATTTTATAAAATTATTACTACTATTCCATGTCTGTTTAATTTCATTTTTACCCTTTTTTTTCTTTTACCACAAGGTATAAAAGGAATCTTTCTTTTGTTTACTATATGTGGTACTTTTTGTCTTTTCTGGAAAAAGTACTAGGAGAATGTTTTTTTAACTTATACGAAATGAATAGTCTTTTATGTTTCATAACACCTTATATTCATGAATCTTCCTATACAATATTTCATGATTATTTTCAACAAAATCCTTTTCATTTAAAATTTCATGGAATTTTGATAAAAGAAAACGATTTTGAAGAAAGTATATTTTCCTCAAGAATTAATTTCAAGTGTTTTATTAAAACTATTTTCCATATAAGATGAAATTATTTAGTATGTTTATGTTTCAAGTATAATGTATCTGTTATTTATATGGTTTTTTATTATGATGAAATAATAACCATTTGTTTTATATGGATTATGTTATGATGGGATGATGTTTATGAAACCCATTTTATTATTTGGATTATGAGGAATGATTTTTGTTTATTATGTGGAACACATAAGAATGATTTCATTATAAGATGGGTGGGACCTATATCTCCCTCCAATTCATTGGGTAATGATTTATATTCCATGAGATAGACATGGTTGTAACTATAAGTAAAATCTGGCTCAGTAGTACAGGGCTGGAACGGATGGTAAACCCAGTTTAGAAATATACTTTGTCCACTATGATGGTCTTGGAAGCAATTCCTTGGCTACAATGGAAATAATATCATGTCATTAATGGTTTTCCACCATTACATGTTTTATTCCCATGATATTTTATCATGATTAATGTTCCTTTCTGATCTATTCCTTATGTACGGCCAATATTTATGTCATTACTCATGTTTTATGTTCACGTTTCTTTGTTCAAATATTTATGGATTGTTTGATTTTATCCATTTTTACCCTTACTGTGCATTTTAGATCACCCTTTTTATGTTTTATTTTACCAAGGATATAAATAATGGTTTTAGGTAAGAAAAAAGGGAGAAGTACGTTATGAGAGATGTTAAAGATCTTTCACCATGATTAGAATATTTTGTTCCATGTTTCTAAAGACACTAAACTATTACGGTCCTTGGGTGTCTATTTCTATTATGTATTATTTATTCTATAATAGTAATGTAATGTCCATGTATGTTATGCTTTGGGTGTCAACAATTGGTATCAGGGGAAAGGTTTAGTTAACCTTTGGAAACTAGGATGCGAAATCTTTAGTGATATCCTTAGAGATATTTCTATGGTATGTCTAGGGATTTGCCTAAGGTTAAGTATAAGTATATGTTATAGTCCTAGAATTAAGACAACAATCATGAATAACCTAGGATTAAACCTAAGATGTTAGAGATTGAATGTACTCCCCTTGATTATGTTGTTTTCATAGTATGATTTTTTCCTCTCACTCAATTCTTTTTGGGTTTTAGATAATTGATGGAACCTGATGGAACCGTGTTAGTGATCAATGCACTGGGAAATGCAATGATTTCCCTTCTAAATAACTAAATGTTATGGTAAATGGAATGAAAAATCTTATTGCTATACTTACACAAGATGTGAATCTTTCTGGTCTTCAAAATGAGAAAATAAAGGAACAATATTCTATTGAGTCCTTTATGAGGCAACATCCACCATCAACCAGTTGGTCTTCTGATCCACTTGTTGTAGAACAATGGATCAGTACCACTGAAATGAAATTTACACACTTCCCTATTCAGAACATGAAAAATTCATTTTGGCTATTTACTGTTTAGAAGGTGAAGTAGAATAGTGGTAGACTCCAATTAAGAATACAAGGCCCCAAGAAGAAATTGAATCCATGGAATGGGATGAGTTCAAGAACGTTTTTTTCAATAAGTTCTTCCCTCGTATTATTCAAAAAATAAGGAAAAAGTCCATTGATCTTAAAAAAATGATGATGAATATGTTGGTATGTACGAGACAAATTTTACAAGGTATGCACCTCGATTTATCATCCAACCTGAAAGTAAAGTTGATCTACTCTTCAGTGGCTTAAAATAATGTCTTCTAAGGGAATTAGCTATATGAGAATTCAGTAGCTATGAAGAAATTATGAATTGTTCTATCCAGGTAGAACTGGAAGTTGGTGATACATATACATCTCGTGGATTTTTCCACAAACGAAAGATGGAGTTCAAGGAAGAAATTTAAGACAATGGTGAAAAGAAGGTGAATGTTTCATTATGCTCAAATTGTGGAAATAAGAATGGTGAAGATTGTCTTGAAGGGACTAGAAAATGTTTTAAGTGTGGAAAAGAAGGACATTGAGCATCTGAATGATGATGTGATGGAAAAAAGGTAGCTAATGATGTGAATTGAGAAAAGACTACAGAGAACTCCCAACTAATAAATCAATGCTACAAGTGCAATGAAAATGGGGCATTTTGCTAACGGATTCCCTAATATAAGGGTAAATGATGATCAAAATAAAAAAACTCTTAAGTAAAGGACAAAGGGAAGTCACATGAGATCACTATTAGTGATTCTGAATATGATAATGAAGTGGTGGAATGATTAAGTGTATATGTAATGAGATCCCCAAACAGAGTTGGGGAATCTCATTTATAGTATTATGGAATATTTTAATATCTATTTATTGGTTTTCAATATTTTTATTGTACTAGTAACCAGGAAAAGTGATTGAAATATTTTTGGAAAGAAGGTGATATGTGTGTAATGATGGGATATAGAGAAAATAATATTTTTGATAGTATTAATGAGCCCATGACTGATATAAGGACAAAGTGACATCATGGTTTGAGTATATAGAAATTTTGGGATTTTGGTATGTGGTAAGAGTTAACTTTTGACAACATTATTTTTTTCACTAAGGTTATATGTTAATTAATTTTTCAATAGAACACATGATTAAGGTATTCACATGATAGGAATGTGACCAACAATAAGATATATCTTATGATATATGTGGGATAAAGATCGTAATCACATGCTTACTAGATGACCTCTCTTGTAATATTTTTATTTATACTATGAGATTGGAGAGAAGTATTTTGGATAAACCTAAAGATTGGAA
The DNA here is from genome assembly GCA_963277665.1 of Viscum album. Lineage (NCBI taxonomy): Eukaryota > Viridiplantae > Streptophyta > Magnoliopsida > Santalales > Viscaceae > Viscum > Viscum album. Next base: position 807,176,854 of record OY728122.1, on the reverse strand, counting down.
TGCATTAAGTTACACCTAAGATAGTATTTTTTAAGGCTAGAACTACTTTATATTATTTATGAATTGTTATAATAGTATATTTTTTGAAAAAGGTCAACTCGTAGGATGGGCGACAACCCGTCGCGTTGGAATAGGATTTGAGAATCGAACCCACAAACAAATTACGATATGCCATTATCACCTACCACTGGTCCACAAGAAGTCCATGGTTAGTAGAAATTAATTTTATTTTATTGTGCGGTATGATAGTTGAAGTATAAGTCCATTTTTGGGATCATATATGGTTAATCTCACCATAGATGTACATATGTATATTCAATAACATTTGATAAATTTTTGAGACAGATGGAATAACCTATCAGTCTATCACATGATCTGCGAACATTTGAAGATGGAAGAATTCAAATTCATTTCTTTAAATATGAGATGAAATGGAAATTTGTTCATGTAATGACCAACGATGATATTAAAATGAAATAAAGTAAGTATTTACCCTTATGCAAAGATTTATCAACATTAGGGAAATGGTCTTGAAAACCAAAAATGTTTCCTTAGTACCCTCATATCCGATGAATCAGATTGTACCTTATATTATCAAAAATTTATGGCTTTGTGATTATTGGATTTTTCATAGCCATGTTCACTACCACTCTCCATCAGAACATGATAGTTATATTTCTCTTCTATATCCATATTTTCACCTATGTTCTCCTATGTGGAAACCCAGTGATGAGTTAATTTGGGTAACCGTTACATTTCTAACTTTACTTTTTAAAATTAAGTTTTATTATTCCTTTATATGATGTGGGTTTCTATGAAATAAAAATTCACGTAGTAAACGATTTATAACCCAGATAAATTTTGAGTGTGAAATTCATTTTAAGGGGGGAAGAATGTAACACCCAGAGAATTAATGAGAATTATTATTTTTAATTTAATTTATATCTTGTCATTTACACTACAATAAAATTATCTTGTGCTATACACAACACCGTATTAGCTTGTATTATACTGAAACAATATTTTTATCTTTTTTTGCACGCAAGAGTGACCTTCCTCAATAGCGTGTGTTGTACGTAATACCGAGTTTCACAAAACAACGATATATTGTTCTTATGAACTAGCCGTTATGAATAGTATTAATCGCATTTTAAATTTTATTACATAATAATTTATTTTAATAATTTTCTAGAACAAGTTATGAGAACCAAATCAATTTTTCATATAAAGGAAATATTTTTAAAAAAATTGTTGTTTTGCCACCTTTTGATGGCACACCCACATTAAATCTAGTTTTTGACATGTTTATGAGTTCAATTTGATAAAATAAACATATTCATTGTAATAATTATATAAAAATTTACTTTGGATAATTTTTTAATATTTTTTTTAACATTCATATTTTGATGAATAGTAAAAATACGCTAAATTTTAATTAAAAACTAATTTTTTCATAAAGATTATTTATATAGTTAAATTATAATATTTAATGGTTTTAAAATATTAATATAATATATTTTTAACATTTAATATAATTTTAGTCATTATCATTAATTTTACATTGAATTCATAGGTAAAAACATGTCAATCATTCGCAATGTTTTAACTTTTTAAAACCTGTTTTCCCAATAGCAGGATTATTTTTAAATTAAATACTTCAACTTCTGTGTTTGGAAAATGGAAAAATGGATTCCATATGTGGAATCAGTAGGGCTAAATTATTTTAATATGCTAGTTTTTATTTTTAGATATTATGAATAGTAACTACGATAAATTTTATTTACAACAATTGTAGGATAATTTGGTAATTAAAGGTAAAAATAAGATTATAAATTTACCCTAAAACCTTCCAAAATTAAATTGGATAAAATAAAGTCTACCCATATCATCTATGGGTTGGAATAGAATCATTTAATGTACTTTTGACCAGGAAAAGGGTGTAATTATTATTATAACCAAGGAAAGTGACAACATGTCACTCTCTTATATCATATAAGTGTAATAATTCTAATTTAGAGATAAAATTCATAATAATTAGAAAATAAATAGTCACGATAAATATAATTAAATTATCTAATTCATGTGAATTTATTTAGAATCTTTAAGTATTAAATAATTATCATTAATAGTGACACAATGTTGATATAGTAATTATTTTATTGATTGAAATATCAAATAAATGGTTTTAAAAATATTAAAATAAATATTATATGAACTAATTAATGTGATCCATAAATTTTATAGATTAATGTGACATGTTATGAATCTATTAAATATTTTTTTTCAAATATATCTTATGTTTGTATTTTATTTAAATTCGAATAAATAAATAGTGTCAAAATTGACATTATTGATATTTTATAAAAATAACATATTATAAAATTGTTTAAAAATCACAAAAATATTTAAAAATTAAAAATTTAAATTTATATGGTCTAACATGTCATAAAGTATCCAATTATGCAAAATTAACTACACATATTTAAGTATTTATAACCATTTGAGTTTTATAACATTATTACCACAAATAAAAATAAATAGATTAAATAAGGATAAATCAAAATAATAAGGTTTAAAATAAAAAAAACATGTCCGAATTTTATTGGATGATGAGATTCATGCCATATCTCATCTCATATTCTTTGTTGAGTCATTTTGGATTTTTTTATGTGGGGTTTGAGTTTATTATAAATTAATATTTTTGAGAGTTTACTAAAGTGCCTCTCTCCTCTCTTATAAAAAGGAACCTCCTCCCTCTTCTCTTAAATCCATTTTGAGCCTTAAATATAAAAAATAACCTGTCTATTTATTTTCTCCCCTTCTCTAGAAACATACTAGAGGTATTGATCTTCTTCAAAGAGCAAATTTAGTTCCTTAATAGGAGGATTAGAAGAGGCATGTCGAAGAAGAGGTAATATCGTATACTGATTCTTTCAAATTTATTTCTCCTTCAAATTCCTATTTTTTATTTGTTTCATTATAAAGTAATAACATTAGTATCACTAATATACTTATATGTTTTTATAAATATTAATAAATCCTATTTAACCTTCTGTCCATCCTACGGAAAATGAAATCATCGCATGTGCGTACGTACGAAATACTGTCTCCACGACGTGCTGTAATCTGTTTTCCACCACCACCATACATGGATGTGTATAATGGTGTAAAGAATAACTATATATTATTATTATAACATGATACTAATTATTATACATTCTATCATCCAATCCAATACCATTAAATAATTATTGGAACGATATCATCGCTCGTTCGTACGTACGAATTACCGTCTCTACGATGCGATGAGATTCATTATCTATATTAACCATTCAAGAATGATTATTAAAAATATATAATAAGTAATCCTGAAATATATGACATAATAATTATATTGGATTTATGTATATATATATGTCATTTACTTCTAATCAATTTAATAAGGAAATGAAATCATCGTTCATGCGTACATACGACCTACCATCTCCATGAATGGTGTATTTAATTTCATTTATTGGTCTATTATATATATATTCTGAATATATATTATATATAAATAATATTTTAAATTATGGAATTAATTAATCAAGATCTAAGTAATCATATAAATAATTACAAGTCAAAACACATGTCACGACCCGCCCTCGGGGCCCGTGCCGTGACTACCCCAAGCCCGCCTTCCATAGGCCAGGGGCTGGCGACTAACACCAAGGCGTAAAATCCCAGTAAAAAGGGAAAGCATTGCCTTAATAAAGTAAACAAGCACCTCAGAGTAACAAGCGGAAGAAAAGCAGTACACAAAACTAGAACAAATGTGCTGAAGAAAAGGGGCCGGAAATACAAGCCCAACTGTAAAGTAAAGTACAACTCGAAAGGGAAAACAGCAACTGAAAGTACAAGCAGCTCCTGGAACGTCCTCCTCGATTCCTACCTGAAGGGTAGGTACAGATGGCTCAGCTCCTGGATCGTCCACCACGGATCCTACCTGAAGGGTAGGTACAGATAGCTCCACAACTCCTCGGTCCAACTGTCCGCTCCGAGCACGTCCCGCTCAGTGGTCCTCCTCCGGGTACCGACCTACTCCATAAGCCTCAACCGCAGTCAGCGCTGTCCGTCGTCTGCAACCAACACAACGAAGTGCGGGCATAGCCCGTGCAGGGGTGAGTATAAGATACTCAGTAGGGAGCCCGAGACCCTCGAAGGTCTCCCGAAATCCACAAAGGATAAACCACATGAAGATTACAATCACGAAGTAACATCCAGAATTGATTAGGTATATGCCCATACATATACCTATGTCACCAATTTCTGTTCGGCTCCAACACGAGCCCAAGAAGATCCCAATCCACAAAGAAGAGTAAACAGTAAAATCCACATAGGATAACAGTACAAGTCCACACGGTTTATAACAAGTTTATGAAATCAACGGATAACCATTACCCAGATATATGCCCATACATATACCTAAGTTATCAAGCGGTCCATCTCAATCATGAGGAAACACAAAGATCATTGACTCAGCTCAAACCAGGATTTTCATTATCGAAACCGTAGCTGCTGAAGAGCCCCGTCTCTGAAGTGTGCAGTAGTCCTGTCACGACTCCGAGGTACTGCTCACTAACCTATGACTGCTGAGGTACTCCTTCTGTCGAGTACTGCGGGTCTGCTGCCAACTACTGGGCGCTCCGTCCGTTGAGGGTCTGCTGCCAACTACTGGGCGCTCACCCAAATAGCCTACTGAGGTACTCCTCCTGTCGAGTACCACGGGTTTGCTGCCAACTACCAGGCGCTCCGTCCGCCGTGGGTCTGCCGCCAAATACCGGGCGCTCCGTCCACTGGGCTAGTCGACTCACTCCAAGTCGAGTCGGTCAAGCAGTCGTCAGGTCTCAGTCATCTACACGGTCTCCGTACTCCGCACGCACGCCTCCACCGTCGCGGGTCTGTCGCTACAACCAAGCGCACACACTCCGTAGAGTATCGCGGGTCCGCCGCTACAACCAAGCGCTCCACCGCCAAGGGTCTGCTGCTGCATCCAAGCGCACCACCACTGTCAAGTACCACGGGTCCGCCGCTACACCCAAGCGCTCCACCACCCAAGGTAAACAGAAGATTCAGCTCACACAGGTTCGGTAGCACTGTTCCACGTAGGATCGCTGAGTGCTGTAGTCGTCGTCGTCGAATCCACACAGGATCTCTGTACTGTCGTCGTCGCAGTCACAGTAGCTGTCGTAGCAGTAGTAGTAGCAGTCAGTCGCAGCCAGCACTAGGGTTCCCGCACACAGCAAGCTCGTTCGGAGGGTCCGCTCCATGAGCCGAGAGGCTGATACATCAACTGTCACAAAGACCAGAGTTGATGTATCCAAAAGTTCCGTATCGTCAACAGGAACTCAACGCAACAGACGGCGCGTCGATCGGACGTCCGGTCTGAGAGTTATTGGCATTTTCGTTCCCGGGGCCCGGTTGGTTTTTAAGGCAAAACCAACCTGACCGTACTCCACCTGCGTCCAAACCTCGGGCGGAGTATGCCAAAAGATCTGTCTCACTTAGATGATTCCATCAAAATCGACGGCACGTCAATCGGACGTCCGGAACTCAAGATATGAGTGTTTCCGCTCCGAGGGCCCGGTTGGTTTCGTGAACGAACCAACCCGGCCGTACTCCACCTGCGTCCAAACCTCGGGCGAAGTATACCAAAAAGATCCGTCTCACTAAGAGGAACACTACGCGACTGACGACACGTCAATCGGACGTCCGTAGCTCAAGATATGAGCGTTTCCGCTCCGAAAGCCCGGTTGGTTTCGTGAACGAACCAACCCGGCCGAAATCAAAGTAATCCGAAACCTTGAGTGCGATATACCAAAACGACCGTCTCGATCCAAGGATCGCGTTGCCGCAGACGGTTTGTCATTCGGAGGTCTGAGGCTAAAGATATGGGCCAAAAACCAAAACTGGTTCGAAACGGGGGGGTCCTGGTCCGGGCCGACCCGGCCCGACCCCCAACCCCCCCCCCCCCCCCCCCCCGGGGCGGCGCGGTGGCCGGCGGCGGCGGTCGGCGGCGGCGCGCGGAGGCGGCGCGGCGGCGGTCGGCGGCGGCGCGGGGAGCCGCGGCGGCTGTCGCCGCGAGGAGGCCGCACGCGGTCGGCATGCGGGGGGGCAAGCCCCGCTGATTTGTTAGGCGGCGCGGCCTTGTGCCGCGCCATTTGCATGAAACGGCCCCCGCCCGTGGGGGCCGGCTGGACACGAACCGGGGGGCTGCTGCCCCCCCCCCCCCCTCCTTTAAAGAACCGCCCCCTCTTAAAGAGGGGGTTTTAATGGGTTGGCCGGGGGATTAATTCCCCCGGTTTTAAGACATCCGGCCGGCCAGCTGGCCGGCCGGTTTTCTCAAACGGGACCGGAAATTCCGGTCCCCCCTTCGGCTTCCGACGCCGGCGGCCCGGCCGCCGGTCTTCTCTTCCGCCGCGGCCCGGAACCGGCCGCGGTCTCCTCGTCCCGCCGCGGCCCGGAACCGGCCGCGGTGTTCGTCGTCCGGCGCGGTGCGACGGCACCGCGCCCCTTTCGCCGTTCCTTGATTCCCTTCAACGCGGCGCGACGGCGTCGCGTTCTTTAAGATTCTACCTCGGCGTGGCGCAACGGCACCGCGTAAAATAAAAGTACGATCATCCGCGTGGTGCGACGGCACCACGCCACTTGCTTCCATCCGCAAGATTAAACAAGAACGATGGAGGGGGTCCGGCCGTGTTCATGCGGTCCGGCCCCCCTCACGTTAATTAATAACCCAACTTTAAATATTCAACATCCTCACGTTAGTCATACGAACCACGAGCAAGAATGAAATAATTAAATATTAAATCAACAACCCCTACCTCGGGTAAAAGATCGAAGATTTGACAACGTCCCGCGGAAGACAACGTCGCGGAAGTCGGGCGTCGCGGTCATCGTTCGTCAAATCCGTTGATGAAGAGATGTGCCCGAAGAGATACTTCGTTGGCGAATCTTCGTATGCCGACGAATAAGGTCCGAGGAGGAAGCGGCGTTCCCTCTCGTTGACACGGAGGACGAAGAAGAGAGGCGTCGTTCTTCGTCGGAGCTTGAGCGTTCTTCGTGTTCTTCGTCAGAGCTTGAAGATGAAGAAGAAGCTCTCAAAAGCTCTCAAGGTGGCCAAAGCGTTCTCACCCAACAAAAAGAGAGAAGAGCTTAATTTAAGCAAAAACTTGACAAAGAATTTCAAAGGTTTGAAATTCAAAATGGATAACCCAAAAATTAACTCACTTATTTAATATACATGAGTTGTATAATTAAATAGAAGTTAAGATGTCAAGCCTTTATGAGGGAGAGAGGGGAGTTAGGGAAAGTGGGGGTTCGTGTGGGCCCCACCACACTTAATCCTCCCAAGGGAGGTTAAGTGGGTGTGGGTCCCACTTCCAACCCCCCTTTGGTAGGTTTTTAACAAGTTATAATAAAATTTGTTCTATACAAATTTTATTTAACTCAAACTAAAAACCCCAAAACTAACTTTCAACCCGCAACAAACGCAACTCCCGAAAAGGTCTCTTTAAGCGAATATCGGCGCTGCGAGTTCATCGGTGCCCTCGGATTTCAATTTCGAGCACCGGATCAATAGTTAGGAATTCCCGCTCGTTCGTTCACTGAACGTACCCGAGCCAAACTTCGGAACTTAATTCCGGGAACTCCGGGCCTCGGAATCAGGTGCCGTCTGAAACCGCGCTCTTGTAAAATTCTAAATAAAATTAAGAAAAAAAATTTCCCTTGAATTTTACAGGTCTTTACATTACTCCCACCTCAGGGCTTTACGTCCCCGTAAAGATACATCAAAAACTAGGGAAAAAAATGAGGGTACTGAGCACGCATCTGAGCCTCCCGCTCCCATGTGCTCTCCTGGAGATTCCCGTGCTGCCATCTGATGCGCACAAGAGGAATCGATCGCCCACGCAGGACCCGCTCCTGTCGATCCTCTATCTCCACCAGGACCTCCGCAAAAGTCGCCCCATCGTCAACGTCAAGCTCCCCATGATCAATGATGTGCGTCGGGTCGTGCACATATCTCCTCAGCCGAGACACGTGGAAGACGTCGTGCACCCGGTGCAACTGAGGTGGTAGAGCCAGGCGATAAGCCACCTCGCCAAACCTGCTGAGAATCTGGAAGGGTCCGATAAAGCGCGGAGATAACTTGCCGCCTCGGCCAAATCTCCGAATACCACGTCGAGGTGAGACCCGCAAGAAGACGTGGTCGCCATCCTCGAACTCCAGTGGCCTCCGCCTCCTGTCAGCATATGACTTCTGCTGGCTCTGTGCTGTCCTCATCCGCTCCTGGATGACCTGGACCTTCTCTGTCGTGGCCTGGACCATCTCCGGTCCCACCAGAGTTGCAAGATTTCTTCTTTGCCGAAAAGAGAAATCTGGTCTCATCCCCTGGATGAACCACATTATTTGCCTAAAACAGTCAATACTAACATGGATGATACTAATCCATACCAAGGATGACGTCGTAAGGCCTCGACGCTACTACTAAGAGATTCAACCGTTACTCTCGCCTCCAAGGGTTGAGTCACACTGTCGGCATCAGTGTGTGGTAACTGGGTCTCCTCCAGCAGATGTCTCACAAGTGAGGGTCAAGTCAACAGTCAAAACTGGAACCTCTTATTAACATCACGAAAGAGGACAGGAATGAAAATATCACAAAGGTATGCGTCTTTTATTATTGCAGCTCATAATACAAGACGCTACACAAATGCAACAAGGAACCAGAAGTACAAAGGATGTATCCACTAGTTCAGCTCCTGTCCATCGGCTCCCAGAGCTCCATGATCGAAGGCCTCGGCTGCCTGAAGTTGAGCTCTCGCATGTTCACCTACTCCCTGTGGTCGGGGTGGACCTCCTGGTGGTGGTGGTGGAAGAGCCTCAAAGCGTCGCTCACCACCGGCTGCTCGTCCAGCTCCTCTGCCTCGTCCGCCTCCTCCCTGCGGACCGCCACGGTCGAACCTCTGCCTCTGCCTGGGAGGTTCTTCACTTAACTGCTGATCATCAGCATGGCGGGTCGGACAGTCACGAGCCATGTGACCAATCCCGCCACAGGAGTAACACTGCCCACTCTCGGCACGCCTGGCTCTGACTCCACCCCGGCTTCCCCGTACAACTGAGCCTGAGTCATGCAGTCGGCCACCGGTAGGTCTGGTCTGCCTGGAACCCTGAGTCATCCGTCGGCTACCTGCTGCAGATGACTCTGCCACGTGCCGCCCTGCGGTGAGTTGCTGTGCTGGTGTAGACTCAGCAAGGAAACTCTCGATCAGAAGTGCCCGCTCCAGTACTCCTGTCTGAGTCGGTATGCTGAGGGAGATCAGCGATGCCCTGATCTCGTGTCTCAAACCCTGCTCGAAGGTCCGGGCCCGGATGAAGGGGTCCCGTACCATGTCTGTCGAGTATCGAGAAAGGTCGGTGAACCTCGCCGCGTACTGAGCGACCGTCATGCTGCCCTGCCGCAGCTGTAGAAGCTCCTGGATACGCACCGCACGAAGGGTGGCTGGGACGAACTCCGAGCGGAAGATGCTCTCAAAGTCCGTCCAAAGTAGAGATGCCTCATCGTGCACCTGGAGCATCAAGCTCCACCATCGTCCTGCTGCTGCGTGTAGTAGGCTCGCAGCAAGGATCACCATGAGGTCTGCTGGTGTCCTCACTAGCCTAAACACTCGAACTACTGCCTCCAGCTAGTCCTTTGCTGCCTGGGGATCCGTCTCCCCGCGAAACTTGGGCGGTCGCTGGCGCTGAAACTCATGCAGTGCGCTGAGGCGACGTGCATCGTCAGCGGCTGCTGCTGGAAGCATCGGGGGCTCGGCGGGTAAAGCTACCGCCGGTGCCACTACTGGAAAAGGGCCCTGCACCGAGGCCTCGTCGCTCGGTGGGCTGTCGTCTCGCTCGACTCTCGGAACCCTAGCTGGCTACCGTCGTGGGGCCATCCTGAAAGGAGACAGGTGCGCCACGGTCAAACAGTATACCTGGTGAGCTGACACAAAGAAATCACAAAGAAAACTTTGAAACACACACGCAATCAATGTTTTCGTGTATTAAGTCGGAAATCAGAAGTCAGGGTCCTGGTGTACGGATACGTCGGCCGCCGCACCAACACTGGACTCCCAGGACTGATAACCACACTCAATACGCTAAACATTATTGCTTCACATAGAAAAGATCAGAATTTGCGGTAGAACCGAACTCCTCTGATACCAATTTGTCACGACCCGCCCTCGGGGCCCGTGCCGTGACGACCCCAAGCCCGCCTTCCATAGGCCAGGGGCTGGCGTCTAGCACCAAGGCGTAAAATCCCAGTAAAAAGGGAAAGCATTGCCTTAATAAAGTAAACAAGCACCTCAGAGTAACAAGCGGAAGAAAAGCAGTACACAAAACTAGAACAACTGTGCTGAAGAAAAGGGGCCGGAAATACAAGCCCAACTGTAAAGTAAAGTACAACTCGAAAGGGAAAACAACAACTGAAAGTACAAGCAGCTCCTGGAACATCCTCCTCGATTCCTACCTGAAGGGTAGGTACAGATGGCTCAGCTCCTGGATCGTCCACCACGGATCCTACCTGAAGGGTAGGTATAGATAGCTCCACAACTCCTCGGTCCAACTGTCCGCTCCGAGCACGTCCCGCTCAGTGGTCCTCCTCCGGGTACCGACCTACTCCGTAAGCCTCAACCGCAGTCAGCGCTGTCCGTCGTCTGCAACCAACACAACGAAGTGCGGGCATAGCCCGTGCAGTGGTGAGTATAAGATACTCAGTAGGGACCCCGAGACCCTCGAAGGTCTCCCGAAATCCACAAAGGATAAACCACATGAAGATTACAATCACGAAGTAACATCCAGAATTGATTAGGTATATACCCATACATATACCTATGTCACCAATTTCCGTTCGGCTCCAACACGAGCCCAAGAAGATCCCAATCCACAAAGAAGAGTAAACAGTAAAATCCACATAGGATAACAGTACAAGTCCACACGGTTTATAACAAGTTTCTGAAATCAACGGATAACCATTAACCAGATATATGCCCATACATATACCTAAGTTATCAAGCGGTCCATCTCAATCATGAGGAAACACAAAGATCATTGACTCAGCTCAAACCAGGATTTTCATTATCGAAACCGTAGCTGCTGAAGAGCCCCGTCTCTGAAGTGTGCAGTAGTCCTGTCACGACTCCGAGGTACTGCTCACTAACTTATGACTGCTGAGGTACTCCTCCTGTCGAGTACTGCGGGTCTGCTTCCAACTACTGGGCGCTCCGTCCGCTGAGGGTCTGCTGCCAACTACTGGGCGCTCACCCAAATAGCCTACTGAGGTACTCCTCCTGTCGAGTACCGCGGGTTTGCTGCCAACTACCAGGCGCTCCATCCGCCGTGGGTCTGCCGCCAAATACCGGGCGCTCCGTCCACTGGGCTAGTCGACTCACTCCAAGTCGAGTCGGTCAAGCAGTCGTCAGGTCTCAGTCATCTACACGGTCTCCGTACTCCGCACGCACGCCTCCACCGTCGCGGGTCTGTCGCTACAACCAAGCGCACACACTCCGTAGAGTATCGCGGGTCCGCCGCTACAACCAAGCGCTCCACCGCCAAGGGTCTGCTGCTGCATCCAAGCGCACCACCACTGTCAAGTACCATGGGTCCGCCGCTACACCCAAGCGCTCCACCGCCCAAGGTAAACAGAAGATTCAGCTCACACAGGTTCGGTAGCACTGTTCCACGTAGGATCGCTGAGTGCTGTAGTCGTCGTCGTCGAATCCACACAGGATCTCTGTACTGTCGTCGTCGCAGTCACAGTAGCTGTCGTAGCAGTAGTAGTAGCAGTCAGTCGCAGCCAGCACTAGGGTTCCCGCACACAGCAAGCTCGTTCGGAGGGTCCGCTCCACGAGCCGAGAGGCTGATACATCAACTGTCACAAAGACCAGAGTTGATGTATCCAAAAGTTCCGTATCGTCAACAGGAACTCAACGCAACATACGGCGCGTCGATCGGACGTCCGGTCTGAGAGTTATTGGCATTTTCGTTCCCGGGGCCCGGTTGGTTTTTAAGGCAAAACCAACCCGACCGTACTCCACCTGCGTCCAAACCTCGGGCGGAGTATGCCAAAAGATCCGTCTCACTTAGAGGATTCCATCAAAATCGAGGGCACGTCAATCGGACGTCCGGAACTCAAGATATGAGCGTTTCCGCTCCGAGGGCCCGGTTGGTTTCGTGAACGAACCAACCCGGCCGTACTCCACCTGCGTCCAAACCTCGGGCGGAGTATACCAAAAAGATCCGTCTCACTAAGAGGAACACTACGCGACTGACGACACGTCAATCGGACGTCCGTAGCTCAAGATATGAGCGTTTCCGCTCCGAAAGCCCGGTTGGTTTCGTGAACGAACCAACCCGGCCGAAATCAAAGTAATCCGAAACCTTGAGTGCGATATACCGAAACGACCGACTCGATCCAAGGATCGCGTTGCCGCAGACGGTTCGTCATTCGGAGGTCTGAGGCTAAAGATATGGGCCAAAAACCAAAACTGGTTCGAAACGGGGGGGTCCGGGTCCGGGCCGACCCGGCCCGACCCCCCCCCCCCCCCCCCCGGGGCGGCGCGGTGGCCGGCGGCGGCGGCCGGCGGCGGCGCGCTGAGGCGGCGCGGCGGCGCGCGGAGGCGGTGCGGCGGCGCGCGGCGGTGCGGCGGCGCGGGGAGCCGCGGAGGCGGCGCGGCGGCGCGCGGCGGTGCGGCGGCACGGGGAGCCGCGGCGGCTGTCGCCGCGAGGAGGCCGCACGCGGTCGGCACGCGGGGGGGAAAGCCCCGCTGATTTGTTAGGCGGCGCGGCCTTGTGCCGCGCCATTTGCATGAAACGGCCCCCGCACGTGGGGGCCGGCTGGACACGAACCGGGGGGCTGCTGCCCCCCCCCCCCCTCCTTTAAAGAACCGCCCCTCTTAAAGAGGGGGTTTTAATGGGTTGGCCGGGGGATTAATTCCCCCGGTTTTAAGACATCCGGCCGGCCAGCTGGCCGGCCGGTTTTCTCAAACGGGACCGGAAATTCCGGTCCCCCCTTCGGCTTCTGACGCCGGCGGCCCGGCCGCCGGTCTTCTCTTCCGCCGCGGCCCGGAACCGGCCGCGGTCTCCTCGTCCCGCCGCGGCCCAGAACCGGCCGCGGTGTTCGTCGTCCGGCGCGGTGCGACGGCACCGCGCCCCTTTCGCCGTACCTTGATTCCCTTCAACGCGGCGCGACGGCGTCGCGTTCTTTAAGATTCTACCTCGGCGTGGCGCGACGGCGCCGCGTAAAATAAAAGTACGATCATCCGCGTGGTGCGACGGCACCACGCCACTTGCTTCCATCCGCAAGATTAAACAAGAACGATGGAGGGGGTCCGGCCGTGTTCATGCGGTCCGGCCCCCCTCACGTTAATTAATAACACAACTTTAAATATTCAACATCCTCACGTTAGTCTTACGAACCACGAGCAAGAATGAAATAATTAAATATTAAATCAACAACCCCTACCTCGGGTAAAAGATCGAAGATTTGACAACGTCCCACGGAAGACAACGTCGCGGAAGTCGGGCGTCGCGGTCATCGTTCGTCAAATCCGTTGACGAAGAGATGTGCCCGAAGAGATACTTCGTTGGCGAATCTTCGTATGCCGACGAAGAAGGTCCGAGGAGGAAGCGGCGTTCCCTCTCGTTGACACGGAGGACGAAGAAGAGAGGCGTCGTTCTTCGTCGGAGCTTGAGCGTTCTTCGTGTTCTTCGTCAGAGCTTGAAGATGAAGAAGAAGCTCTCAAAAGCCCTCAAGGTGGCCAAAGCGTTCTCACCCAACAAAAAGAGAGAAGAGCTTAATTTAAGAAAAAACTTGACAAAGAATTTCAAAGGTTTGAAATTCAAAATGGATAACCCAAAAATTAACTCACTTATTTAATATACATGAGTTGTATAATTAAATAGAAGTTAAGATGTCAAGCCTTTATGAGGGAGATAGGGGAGTTAGGGAAAGTGGGGGTTCGTGTGGGCCCCACCACACTTAATCCTCCCAAGGGAGGTTAAGTGGGTGTGGGTCCCACTTCCAACCCCCCTTTGGTAGGTTTTTAACAAGTTATAATAAAATTTGTTCTATACAAATTTTATTTAACTCAAACTAAAAACCCCAAAACTAACTTTCAACCCGCAACAAACGCAACTCCCGAAAAGGTCTCTTTAAGCGAATATCGGCGCTGCGAGTTCATCGGTGCCCTCAGATTTCAATTCCGAGCACCGGATCAAAAGTTAGGAATTCCCGCTCGTTCGTTCACTGAACGTACCCGAGCCAAACTTCGGAACTTAATTCCGGGCACTCCGGGCCTCGGAATCAGGTTCCGTCTGAAACCGCGCTCTTGTAAAATTCTAAATAAAATTAAGAAAAAAAATTTCCCTTGAATTTTACGGGTCTTTACAACACATATGACAAATGAACCAATTTTACCCAAAACGCTGCTTTAACATTGAATTGACAAATGAACGGGTAATATAAAGTCGTAAGTGAATCATATATGATATCATAAATATTATTATGGTTATGTTATTTGTTAATAATATGTTTAAAACCATTATACAGGAATATCAGACACATACGGAATAAATTGGACATTAGGTAAGGGATAATTATTCCAATCTCGTTCTTATCCGAGATTGTTTATTCGTAAGTATTTACTGGGGTTATGTTTATCATCCATATCCATGTTTTCACAAAATATTTTCATAAAATGTTTACAATTATTTCATGTATTTTTAAAGTAATTTTTACCCATTTTTTACTTTTACCACATGGTATGGAAGGAATCATTCGTTTGTTTACCAAAGGAGGTACTCTTTGACCTTTCTGGAAAAAGTATGAGGAGAATGTTTTTTATATTATATGGAATAAAATGATTTTTAAGGTTTCATAAAGCTTTATTTTAATGAATCTTACTGTACAATATTTCATTATTGTTTTCCACAAAATACTTTTCTTTTAAAATTGCATGGAATTTTGAGAAAAGAAAATGATTTTGAAGAAGAAAGGATATTTTCCTTAAGAATTCATTTAAAGTGTTTTATCAAAACTATTTTCTATCTAAGTTGACAGTATTTAGTATCATTATGTTTCAAGAATATTGTCTCTTTTATTTACATGGTTCAATTTTACATATGATGAAATTATTTCCATTTGTTTTATATGTATTATGTTATGATGGGATGATGTTTATGAAATCCATTTTATTCTTTGGTTTGTGATGAATGATTTATGGTTATGTTGTGGAACACGTAAGAATTATTCAATTGTGAGATGGGTGGGACCTATATCTCCCTCCAATTCATTGGGTAATTATTTATATCTCATGATATAGACATGGTTGGAATGGTAAGTAATATCTGGTTCAGTAATACTGGGCCAGAACGGCTAGTTAACCCGGTTCAGTAATGGACTTTTTCCACAATGAGGGTCTTGGCAACAATGCCTTAGATACTATGGAAATAATATCATGTTCTTAATGGGTATCCACAATTATATTTTTTATTCCCATGATATTTGATCATGATTAATGTTCTTTTTTGATCTATGCCTTATGTACTTCCAAGATTTATGTCATTACTCATGCTTTACAGTCATCTTTCTACATTCAAATGTTTATGGATTGTTTGATGTTCACCATGTTTACCCATACTGAGAATTTGATCTCACCCTTTTTTTTTCTTTTCCCCAAGATATAAATAATGTTTTTTGGTATGAAAAAAGGGAACAACATTATGGGAGATGATGAAGATCTTTCACCATGATTAGAATATTTTGTTCCAAGTTTCCAAAGATACTAAACTATCATGATCATTGGGTGTCTATTTTTGTTAGGTATTATGTATTATGAAAAAGTAATGTAACGTCCATGTATGACAAGATTTGGGTCTCTACAAGAAGAAAAATCAATCTTTTATCATTCCATTTCTCATATGCTATCGTAGAAAAATAATGTATCTATTACATCCATCATGGTTAAATAAACATTTGGAATTATATGAGGAAAATATGTTTTAGATAAACTCTTCCCCTATATGATGAAAAAATTATATCTAAATGGGAAATAATGGTGTCCATCAATTCTCAAATGAATCACTCCATGTGTACTTGGAGAGGTTCAAAATTCTTTTGGAAGGTTTTATACACCACCAAATCCCTAGAAAAACATTTATCTAATAGTTTAATTATGGGTTATTTGATATATAGAATAATCTCACTAATGCTACAAGTGATAATAATCTTGTAAAAAAAACATACATCTTTATGAGACCTCATCAGTAACATGGGTATAAAGTTGTGACAATTCCATTATCAAGAAAATTCTCATTTCAAGAAAGTCCAAGAAAATCAATCCCTATATCCATAAGAGATGAAGAGTTGAAGAGTTAACTTATATGTTTTGTATGATAACTAGTTGTGGCTTCCAAATCCCCAACTGCATCATCTCTACGATATATTCTCCCAAGAACTATAAAAAATTATTGAATTTTCATCTCAAAAAATCACCCAACTAACACATGTCATCAAATAATGTTTTTTCCATTAGATTCTTCTTGTATAGTGGATATTAATGAAAAATATGATTAGGGGAACACCAACCCAAAATTTTCAGTTCAGATCATTGGAAACTACATACAACCATACTCTAATCCATTCTCGTCTACCTATAATCCCAACATGAATTATGGTAATCCCATCCCACACCCCCATGGTTACCTTCTGAAAACCCAAACCAATTAGAATATGGTAAGGTTGGTTGTACTTCCAACAATATTATCCTTTAGATCCTAAACATAAAAGGGGAAATAATCATCCTACTCTTTATGGTTTCCACTATCCTAGTGATCCTTTTCAATTCCAAACCAATTACAAGAAATTTTCTAAGAATCCAAATCAAATAAGTCCCAATGCGAGACATGAAAAATCATATTAGAATCCATGGGAAGGTGAGGTGTAAGAACCTTCCTACTTTATCTATTCTAACCTAAAAAATTATTGAAACAAAATTGGTCAACAAGCATCCCACCTAAGTTAGATCCAACAATCCAAATCATTATAACTCACTCTTCAACCATTTTTTACCCCTAGGGAAATGTAATTGAAATTGTACTATGATCTGGAATAAAAATTGATATTCCTCATGGTGAATCCAAAAAATAGCCTTTTTATTTTGAACTAGAAAAAAAATTAAAAAAATAATCTATAAAACGAACCTGAATCCACTTCATGCCTCTTTCAATTACCCTAAAAACCCAATTCATTTTCCTCAATCCTTCTTTAATTCTATGATTCCCTTTAAGCCTGATTCTAAAATACCTAAAATGTTTAGGTGGTTTTATTTTAACATTCCCCTCTTTGATTCGATAAGAAAATACCAACGTATGAAAATATTATTAAGGAATTGTTCACCCATAAGATGCAACATAGAACCATTGAAAATATTTCAACCCAAAATTCAGTTCCCTTAATGTGAAAATACATAGGGAAATTTAATGCTTCAAGAGACATATGGAGTTCCAACATTAATGATGCACTCATAGACCTAGGATACGTAATAAATGTTTTTCCCAAATCCTTATTCTCAAATAGTGTAATATTTTCCTATCACCCAACATCTATTTTCATCTATTTATCCAATTAAAGAACTTCCATTACGAAGGGAATAAACAAGGATGTCCATGTTTAGGTCAATGGTAATATTATCTGAGCTAATTTCCATTTCCTTGACATTAAAGGTGAGATAAATTCTTCTCGATCACCATTAATATTAGGAATACCAATCCACATAAAATCTTGAACTGAAATTGATTTCTATGTAGGAAGCTAATACATGGAATTTGGTGATGAAATATTCATGTTCAATATTTCTCATGTAACTTGATACCCATTAGAAGATCTATCTGTATTATCTATAAATATTTCATGAGACACTTATGAGAGTAAATTTAATCATGTTCCATCATGATCTTCATATTCTAATGATAGCAGAGTTTTTGAATCTTTTACCATGACTAAACAAGTCAAAAAATGAAAATTTGATGTTAATAATTCATTTATAGACTCCATGAATCGAAAGGTTCATGAAAAATATTTAGATACACATCTCACCTATGATCTCTACTACAAAACCTTGGATAGTAATGAGGAAAATTATTCAAAACCAAATAGAAACCCATATTTCTATATTACGTTGTATGGAACACTAATTATTGAAGAAACTGATCTAAAGATCATTCCTAGACACCTAAAGTATATATTCCTTTTCCATGGTTACTTTTAACCGATCATTTTCTATACATCACTTATTGAAAAAAAGCTGTCCAGACTACTCCATGAATTATAGTAAAACAAAAAGAACTTTGGTTGGATACTATATGGTATATTTGGCATGAACCTTCTCATTCCATGAGTCACATCTATCTAGAATAATCATCCAAACCAATCAAAAGACCACAATGAATTCTCAATCCACTTATACCTGAGGTAGTTAGGGAAGAGATCTCTCAGATTATTCAAGATAGTATTATCTTCCCACTTTCTAATAGTGAATGGGATAGTCTCATTGATGTGGAACCTAAGAAGGGTAGGATAACTACTATAAAAAATGGAAAATTATTCACAAATTGACTGAAAATTTTTTATGTGTACGTTGATTATCATAAATTTAATGCTGTGACACAAACAGTTCTCTTCTCTACTGGTTTTCGTAATATAGTTCTAGAAATATTATCTAGAAAATTTAAATATTTATCTCTCGATGGATAAAGTGTCCACTTATAAATCCCAATAACACCTTAATACCCTAAAAGTACAACATTTAGTTTCCTATTTAGAGCATACCCATATAGGATAATGAATTTTGGTCTATGCAATTCTCTTGTAACAATACAGAGGTGTGTGATAATTATCATTTCCAAATTCATTGATAATTAATTGATGATATTAATGGATTATTATACCATTTATGGTGATTCATTTGAGTCCTATTTTAATTCACTCTTTTCAGTCCTACAAAATCATTTTAAATTTTACCATGTTATGAATTTTGAAAATCTCCACTTCATGGTTACTATTGGGATTAATCTAGTGAACAAAACATAACAAAACAATACTCAATTCGATCCTACCAAAATTGAGGTTATACAATAAATTTATTAACCGACATTACCTTGAGACATATGATCATTCCTTATACATTCTTGTTTCTATCAGCGATTCGAAAATAACTATAGTTGTGTTTCCCCCCACTCACCCATCTACTCCATAATGATGTCACATTTCATTTCTATGAGCCTTGGGAGAGATCATATATTGAACTCATATATGTTTATAAATATTTCCCAATAATCCAAACCATATATTATTCCTTAACCTTAGAATGGATTTGTGATGAATCCAAAAGGTACATTGAGTTCATAAAGGGTCAATGAAGATAAAAAAATCCCTCATGTATTTTGTTATTCCTTAGATATAATAGATTGAAATTAATCTAACTAAATTTCAACTAAAAAAACATTAACAATAGTTTTTTTCCTGGGATAAAATTTTTCCGTATTTCATAGGTTCTAATATCATCTTCTTTATAGACTATTTATATTTAAATCTTTACCCGAGAAAAGTGAATCCAAAATGAGGGTTATAATATATATCCCAATTATCTAAGAGTATGGACTTGAGATAAAAGATAGACCTATAAAATAAAACCCTATGGATGATCACTTAATTATATTTTACAATTCTTCCAATTTTTAAATAATTTATCATGATTTTTTGATGAAAACCTATTATCTCTCACTCCAAATTCACCATGGTATACCCGAATTTATAATTTTTTGGTTTCTGTGATTTTTCATTATTTTATATAAAAATAAAAAAATATAAATTTGATATATGATTCAAAATACAATTTTTTTAAGATAATAATATTTGGAAAACTATGTCTAACATGCTGTTTAGGAGATGATTTGATGAAAAAGAAGATTTCCCCATCATAGAATTCTTCCAATCAAGGTCTAGTGGTAAAAAATTTAGACCTAAAAGGTGTCCATGAATGGTCTATGACCCTGAATTCTTCTATAATACACTCCCCATGGACTCACATAAGTTTTATCAATCATGTCCCAACTTCAAAAATTTTGGAATGATTTAAAAAATAAATGAAATCTACCAAAATACCATAATATTTTATGAGATATTTGAGATTTGGGGCATCAGTATCACATGACTATTTTAAATACTAATGGATCATCTTACGTTATTCCTATGGTCGATTATGTTTCTAGGGGGTACAGGAAAAACATATTAAAAAGGATGATGCACATACTATTTGTGAGTTCCTAAAATCACATATCATTGTAACTCCACATGCCTTAACAAGTGACATTGGAACCGATTTACTATAATAGTACTATGTAATATCATTTAGAAGGTAATTGGATAGTACATTAATGTTCAACTTCATATCACCCCACAAAAATAGAATGGATGAACTTTCTAATAGAGAAGTGAAAAGAGTTCCAGAGAAAATTTTCAAGAATATAAGAAAACACTAGTATAAAATAATTGATGAATATATTTAGTCTTGTCGAACAACATATAAAACACTCATCAAGAGAACCCCATTTAGGATAGTTTTATTAAATCGTGTCATTTACCATCTGAATACCTAAATAATCCATTTTGAGTTGTGGAAGAGTGTAATTTTTATTGTAAAAAATAAGGGGAAGATATATTTTTTTCCAATTGAATAGATTAAAGGAGAATCGGCTGGATTTATACTATAATTCCAATATCTATAAAGAAATTTCTAAGGATCTCCATAGAAAACATATATTTTGAATGTTATTTCATGAAGGTTAATTGGTAATTCTTGTAAATTTGTGAAGTTGGATTTACACAAGTAATCTTATTTCTCATTGGTAAGTTCCTTTTATTGTTAATACTATTTAATCATTTGGTTCAGTGAATATCCACAAACCTTCTTTCAAAAAGAAATCCATGGTTAATGGGAAAAGATTAAAGAATCAACATGAAAGGATACACAACCCCTAATCCACATTGACTTCCACCAGATCCCAAAATATTATATTAGGCCCACCACTAGATGGAGAGAGAGACACACCAAATCCAAAATAGAGGTAACCTCTTTCCATTTAACTCCTTCCCCCCCCCCTCATCCTCCTCTTCCCCCACTCTTTGTTTTTCATTATTTCTCTCTTTCTTATTCATCCAATATAATTCTCACATTATATATCATTTTTTACCACATTCTTCATAAAACCGATTTTTCTTCTTTCTATTTTTTATGGGTCCGTATTTAAAAATAACTAAAAAACAGAAAAATTATGCCAAAAAATGGTTCATAATTAATCACCATTAAATATTTAAAATTTTATGAAAATTTTGTGAAGTAAAAATACTTGTTTTCATGTAACACATTTTGTGTTTTCATAATAATCTTGGATAAAAAATTATGTTTCAATAAAAAAATTGTTTTAATACTTAATTTTAGATTGGAATATGTTTTCCCACTAAAGTGAGGAAGAACTTGCACATGCATGCCAAGGTCACCAACAACCATCTTTTCATATTGTGTGTTTCCACAACCTCAATTGTGAGTCTTGAGTTTTTGGATCTTTGAGTTGAATGTTATACATTGGTGTGCATTAATATGTTGGAGTCATTTTATGAACCACGTGAGAATCAAAATATCCAAATTGCATCCCATAACCCTTAAATTCTCTTCCTTTTGAAATCTCCATTGACTAAGGGAATTCCTTTTTTAATAGCCACATTAAAATCACAATACCCTATCCCTCTCAACTTCTAATTAAAATTTTATTTCCATATATATTTATATTTAGGTATTGGGGGAATGGATATAATTTTGAGTACACTTTATTTTATGTTCAACATGTCATCATATAACTAATTACAAGAATATATTTAAGTGCGGGTTAGAGGTTTTCATTAAATGAGGTTTAGAAATGTTCATATTTTTTTAATTTTGTAAAAAAACAATTTAATATTTTTCAAAAAACTGGACAAAGTGTAAAAAAATATGAAAAATGAAAGCAATAATATGTTATGCCTTGTGTTGGTCAAAAATCACACCTTATAAACCTTTTATAATAATAATATTATTTTAATTATCATGATGAGGAGATAAATCATGGTTTTTATATGGATGGGAGATTTATTCTTGCTTCAATTTATAGAAATAGAGAAAGGAAAAAAAGGAAAAACCAACCCTTGCATATTATTTTATTATGTCATTGAGAGAAGTTGTGTGTTTTTTATATATTTTAAATTTTCATTCTATTCCAATTTTTAATCTCTTTTGTTTATTTATTCACACATTTGTTCACTTATATGTTTTTTTTTCTATAACCATATTTGTCGTATCTCAAAAATTGTGCATTTTTGTTCCCATATTGGTGTTTCACACTATTTTCCTATCTGTTGGACATCATATTATTACTATCTGATAACCCCTTGATTATTTTAAAGCTTATAACATTGAATGGGATATGATATCTCATTCAAACTTTGTGACATTTAATTTTAGATAGTGAGTGAGTGAACACCATTGGAATAATTTACATCATCTTGTGAGGAGTATGTTTTCAGTGTCATCATTTTCTAATTAAAATATTAAACATGAAAATTCATATTATTAACACACTATCAGAATAAAAAAATTAGTGTAATTATTCAAGAATTAGTGAACTAGTATTTTCCTCCTATGATTGGTGAAAAAAAAATTTATTAATTGTTTGTGAGTGAAAAAGGTTTTTTATGTTTATTTATTTATTATAAATGAGGTCATGAACAACACTATGCATCTGGAAGTCTGTTAAAATCATTTACTAATTACGTTTTATCTACTCACACCATGTATTTTCAATGAATATTGTATAATTTGTATGAAATACCAACGATTTAATGTTAAATATAAATTTTCAGCATTATTTGAATTAATCCATATTCGAGTCTATTTAATATTTAAATAATAACCCCCTACATATCCAAAACATTAGATTATTGTTTTTTTAACATTCATTATTATAAATAAAAAAATTATCCAATTTTAGTGTTGGATAATTTGTCCATGTGATGGGCTATATGGTCCAGATAAGAAGGCCCACTAAATTTTTGGTGAAAACATGGCTATTGCAGATGATTGATGTTTTAGGATCAATCTAATAGAAATTTTTTTTAAACTCCATATTATGTTCCAAAATATCCAAATACATATTGGATAAATATTTTAAGCCCCAACCCATACAATAAGTGTCCCAATTGATGCATGAAATTCTAGTCCACAATTATTTCTGTGATTTGAAAACAACCCAAAATTTTTGACTTTTATACCAATGTTTTCATATATTTGATATGTAAATTTGTGAGGATATATAAAAGATATATTTTTATATCTTTTGTGAAGAAATGGTATGGATGATAATTAATATTCATATCATTAAATTCATTCACATTTATGCCATGAAAATATTAAACACAATTCTGGATAGAATCACAATATTTACCATAAAAATACTTTAATATTTCTCCAAAAGTAAAATTAATGCCAAAATTTAGAGGGTTTACTATGATAAAAAAATATATAAATGTTTTCATAAAAAATTTATTGATATTTGAAACTCTAAAATGTCAACTGGTCGATCCAAATTGGGGGGAAATTGTGGAATGAAAATAGTCTCACACCGTGGGCTATAAACACACAATCATCCTCCCCTTATAAGAGTCTATAATTTCAAAATTTAAGGATTATAATTGGAATGAAAATATAATTTCCAATGGTATGGGATGAATTTTCATATTTTTTTTAATAGGATAACAACTCCCCCATGATCCATATCATGCTTTTTCAATTGTTTCTAATTTTAATCATGTAAGTTTGATTATAATTTCTTTTTAATTTTAATACATGTTTAATCATAAATATATCTTATCTTAATCCAAAATATTTTGAAAAACACTAATGTTCATAAAATTTATTAAATAAATTTTACAACCAGTCCCTCTTTACACTTTCACATTTAATCCAAATTTCACATCTAATTATCATCACAATTTGTGTGTATGATCAGTGCCCAACTATATTATAATCACATTATTTTTCATTTTTTATTTAAAAAATATATAAATAATAAAATAAAGGATTAAGCATATCAATGTCTATGTAAATAATTTATTAGGTGGAATAATAATTTTGGGATGTCATGTGATTGAGATTATTTGGTCATTAAATATTTTTTAAGTTAACATTGTATATGGTAAAACATAAAATGTTATGGATAAATTAAAATTTTTGTTTAAAATTTTAATTGCATGGATTATTAGAATCATAAATACACATAAATAAATAATTATTGATTTAATTTTTAACCCAATTTATGTCTTGGATTAAATAAAATTATTCCGAAGTCTTATGAATGTCATCTTCTGCAATGTGAGATAACTTAATGTAAATATAAAAAAACTCACAGATATCATAATCATGCAATCTTAATATTGATATCACCACAATATTTCTTAAAATTTTAAATTAAAATCATTAATTAATCATTTCTCTAACAACTAAAACCCCCAATAAAATTATAAAAAAAAGGTGACAGAAAAATAAAATACCATCATCGAGGATTCAACTTGAGTACCACTATACACATTATAGCAGATCACTATACCTTTTAAATTTGGATATCCAAAAAAAATCCAAGATTCGAGGGTTCTGTTACAAACAACATAATTCTACCACTAACACAATTTTATTATATAATGGAAGGAATGTGGGTTTTAGGTCCTTTGGATTGATTATATAATAATTAATCAAGATTTTTTTAACAATATGGCATTTAATGTAAATACAACATTGAAAGTTCACCAATAATTTTTATAAATCACCATCCTTTTATCACTACACAATAATATTCCCCCACCACTAGTGGAGAATATATAGAGATATAATAGGGGAACGTTTTATGAACTATTCCTCTATTTGAACACATAAATTATTCATTTACTACCATAAATATACCATTCTTAACTCCCACCCATTAAATAGTTAAACAACCTTTATTATTCCTCTATTACAACCACTTTTTCCCTTTTATAAATCAAAAATTTTAAAAATTTAAAATTTAATTATAATTTTTCTAAAATAATTTTAGGGTCTCTATTTATTACCCATTGACAGGGATTTAATAACATTTCCACCAATAATTCCATGTAAAATATCCCCTAATTAAATACCTCATGGAGAAACCATTTAATACACCACAATTTGACCACCTAAAACCCATGCCAACCATTATAATTAAAAACACTTATTTTAATTCCCCTATATCTCACAAATAGAATCATTGTCCGTTTAATGAAATTAATTCATCTAATATCTTCCAATTAAGTCCAAATTGCAAATTAATACACAAATTTTCATAACTCACCCATCAATAAATTATTAACCTAATGTTAACTAACAAAATACCCACATATAATTCATGTAAAAAATAATATCCTTGTATTAAAAATATCCCATATAGTATCTCATAATTTTATAATTGAATAATCATGAATATAATTTCATTTACTATAATAATAAATTCAATGATTGAAATCATAATTATCTTCATATTAAGTAATTAAACTCAAAAATATTGGATTTTACATTATATCCCAAAAATTAAAAGATTACTATAATGAAAATTAGGTCCATAACATGTTAAAACACATAAAATACCATACTATAATTTAAACCTTCTATATAGAGTTTTTATAGTCCTTTACAATATTTTTAGAACATATGATCCCCAAGGGACATATATTAAAGAAATTATGAGCCAGAAATATCAGTATGAAAATGTATAATTAGAAATAAAACTAAACATGAATCAATGTGAGAACATATTCCAGAACAATAGTGTTTATCACATCATAATACTTGGATCACAATCATAAGAATATGGGAATCATATGAAGTATAAATGAAATATACAAATTGTATAATAATGAATCATTAAAACATATGTTAAATCATTATTCAAATATATAAGGGAATAATAGAACAAGATTGCTGCATCATTTCCATAAATAATATAGTGGAAAAGCTAATCACATTATGTTTCTACATAAAAATCTAATGAGATATTAATATTTTACAATGCATTGTAGGTGTTACAAAATTTTAGGCCCACCAATCAAAATATAATATATTTAAAACAAACTGTGTCACATAGAAAAAACATGATAAAATAATCATATATGTATATATAATAATAGAATATATAAAACATGATTAAATGAGAATGTGTTTTAGAAAAAATCTAACAGTATAAAATAAAATCAATTTCACAGTAGTCAATGGAATGGGTGGTATGTAATACCAAGGGTAAATATAATTTTTTTTAAAATTAAATATCGGTACATATTTATTTGGTATCATATGATAGAGAGATACAATTATAATGGTAATGAAACCACTCAGTATAAATAAATAGTAGTCCATAGAGGAATTGAGATGAGTTCAATATTAAAAATTCATATAATGTGAAGGGAGAAGAAATTAAATGATGAAATAGATTTCAGATTTTTAAATTCATAGAATATATAATAAAATAATATAAAATTAATTGTATGATTTCTTATAATACTTTTAAATATAGATTTATAATGAATTTTTTTATTAAAGAGAGATAAATAGGTTGTTTTATAAAATTTTGAGATCTTTATAAGTGGTTTATTGAGAAAAATAAAATCCCCAAAGTAAGGATGAATTTATAAATTGACATTAATTAGGAATAATATAAATAATTAATAAAAAGGGTAATAATAGATAATTTAAACCCATGTGAGAGATAATCATTGAGGAGTCACCATACCCCATGCCCCGTTTTTATATGTTTTTATTACACCTCTAGTATAACAAACATACTTTTATTAAAACCATATTCTAGTAGTATTTTTCATTCATTAAAGTTATTATTGATTATATATAATGTAATGGACCCAATCCTAGTAGCCCAAATAATGTGGTTAATTTATTATAGTGGCATTAAAAATAAGAAAATACATCCCAAAGGATTGAATAGTTTAGTATTCTATGAAAAAATATATACAAAATTTAATTTCACATTACATTTGAAAAATTAAATTAATTTATAGTATTTTTAATTGGAACACCATTTTTACAATTAAAATATCCATTTTTATTAATCATAATACAATCACTTGTATCCTTGTGAAAGGATACATAAGAAATGAGTGATATCATATGCACTGTATGGGTATGGGTACAACGGATGATAACAAGAAATGGATAATATGGAAATAATAAAAGATGATAAAATAATTCCTTATATATATGGTCGTCCTTCAAAGAGAAGTTTTCATCACAAAATCAGTTTCTAATCATTAATGTGGTGATGTGATACCATTAGACAATTCTTATGATAAAAAGGGTGGTTATAAATAGATTAAAATAAAACATTTTAAATTTTGGATTGAATGATAAGTCCACCTTTTTCCACATAAATTAGAGCTTCTATGTCGGTTGTAATACTTCAAAAGCCTGGCCTTGTCCCATTGAAATACTTTTTTTGGTTTGTTACCTTGTTATTTGGGTCATTGGTTATAATAGTTCCCCATCTCCTTTAGGTTATTTCATAATACATTGATAGAAACTCTGAAAACCATGCATTCAAGAGAATTATGTCCTAATTATAAGCACTAGAATAAAACTACTTTACATTTTAATAATGTGCTGAGATGAATCCTTCCACTATTATCACATGTTTGAAAATACAAAATTCTCTTGTTCACCTTATCCTTCATTGGTTCAAATATATTCTCATTCACTTAAATTCCATATATACAATAATACATGGAGAATTATTTCTCAATATTGATAATTGATGATATTATATCCTCATATGATGATATTTTTTCGAGACTAGTTTCCTTCAAAATATTGACTTTATCCCATAAAATAAATGTTCAATAATTCACTTTGGATTATATACATAGTCCGTATCATAAATTTCAAACCTTTTAAAGTAATATTCATACTTCTAAACATTTTACACTTCATTATTTCATATAATACATATTTTTTTCTCCATATCAACTCATTGTTCATGATGAAAAAAATTTCCCGGAAAATCTCATTAAAATCATTAATTTTCATTTTAGTTATTCCCACCTCATACTTAGTGTTTTGAGTCAATTAGAATTGTCGATCTGCATCCCCAAATATATTATAAATATACAGGAAAACCCTCTAATTTTCTTTACATCCAAATGATATAAATATATAATCTATGGTAATTATCCATTTCCTGACTATAAATGGATTTTTGTCCCATTGAATAATGATGGTTATTGTCTCATGATATAGAATAACATTTTTAAAACACATTGTGAACCAGAATAATTCTACATATGGTTATGGTTGTTGGAAAAAACCTGAGTTATAATCTTGAATATAGTTATAATTTTTTCTTCTCCAGCTATAGCTCCATGTGTGGCTTCATCGTATTAACCGAGGAGGGAAATCCCTATATGGATTACTAAATTTATAAAGTTTTCATTACATTAATACATGAATTTCTTAAAGAGGTTATTTGTATTTATTTTTGGACAATCCAATTTGTATGGTTTGTATGAGAACCCTTACATGACCCGTAGGCTCAAGGAAGAAAGCCCATACACAACCCAATACATGAGCATAAAGGCCCAAAACCTAACACACTTGAAACAGCCTCTACCCAACATCTACATCTTTAAGGTTCCTTTCTCCCTAACTCACATGTATGATCGGATAGAATTGCCCCGTGAAAAGTTGCATGGTTTCTAGTCCTGAAGGAAGTTTCCAAACCCTCTCATTATTCCAATCAGGTTGTATCTCCTTTGGTGGTTTCTATTTTTTCTCTAAATCCACATATAGGTATGATCCTGTGTGGTCTGTTTGTGCTTCATGGTCTTTTCTATGGTTTGAAATCCCTGTAGCCTAAAGACCATTGGTGTACCGAAGGACCATCAACCTAAAGGATTGTGGTGGCTTGTAGAATCATAAGCACAAAATGGTGGCCCTATGGCCCAAATTTGTTGAATAGTGTATACTGCTATAGTACCTAATAATAACTTTTAAAGAACTGCTATGATAACCCATAAATTCACCCCCACCCTAATTTGAACATGGGTCTCTTGGATATCAATAAGGAACCTCTACAACTCAGGTAAATGCTCATTGGCTTTAATTCCATTAACTAGGAAACATTTCTAAACATTTTAATACACTTGATTATATCATAACATTATGTATTAAAATTCATAAATAGAATACTACTAATAAACTCAACATAAATTTAAAAATTTATGCACATATAATATTAGAATCATTAACATGGTTTTCATTGGGAATTTTAACATATAAATCAAAGAGGTTTTTAAATAGAATTTGAATTAACTCAAGCATATCCTCTGGGGAGTGTCATTCTAGGTGTTCAGTGAGGGAAGATTCCCTGTGCTCTAGAAATCAAGCCGGAATATAATCAAACAAAAAATTTCATTTTTATTACATCTAAATGCATCTACACTCAAAACAAATCCACTTACAATATCAAAGAAATGATATATTTATTGGAAACCCACATAATAACTTTATTTATAATTTTTTTGAATGTTATCCTATAGATAGACATATTTTTAATGTCTATTAAAGGACTATATTGCATAATATATGTTTTTAAAAATCTAGTTCCAAAAGTTTCTAATAATATATATATTAAAACAACTAGAAATACACTAAAACTAGTGTCCTAGAACAAGTGGTTACTTTATTACATTCACACTATAAACAAATAACCACACCCCAAAAGATTGAGCAGTTTAGTAGTCTTGGAAAAAAAGATACCCACTTTATTGTGAAATTACATTTTAAGAGATAAAATAAATCATATATTTTTATTTAATAACACCATTTTTAACACTAGGATATCTTTAAATAAAAATTATAATACTATTCCTATAATCCCGAGGAAGGAAATATAATAAAAGAGTTATCTTATATTATTTATAAGGGAACAGGTACATCAGAAGCTAAAAAGGAAGGAATAATATGGAAACCATAAATTAGGATCAAATAATGAAATATAATTTATCACATGGGTTAAAAACTTATACATGGATATAATAACAAAAAAAATAATTTTTTGTCTAAGATAAATTAACAATCCATGATTATGGCGTTTATTGAATAGTTGATTGTATACTCATAAGCAATAAAAATAACCATTATTGAGATGTATCAAAAGAGGTAGATATATATCATTTATTTGAAATAATTTATAAAACATATATATTAACAAAATAATTTTTTTATAATTCTTATTAATTAATTAATTATTCTATTAAGGATAAAATTTTGATGATAAAAATAATTGAGAATAATACTAATTAAACAAAGAGATAGGAGATAAACCTCTTTATTAGTGATTACTCTATTAGGAAAT
Organism: Viscum album; assembly: GCA_963277665.1. Classification (NCBI taxonomy): domain Eukaryota; kingdom Viridiplantae; phylum Streptophyta; class Magnoliopsida; order Santalales; family Viscaceae; genus Viscum; species Viscum album. Next base: position 807,146,263 of record OY728122.1, on the reverse strand, counting down.
GAAAAATTTCATCAAGGATTAGAGTAGGGTTAGGCTAATAAATCTCTAATATCTATATGTCTCTTAAGAAGCGGTATATGAGACGATCATTGGGAAATCAGATGAAATTTTCACATTAATTTCTATTAGGGTGACATAGGGTATTTGTTTATAGATTGGACGGATATTCTGTCTTAACACAGTGAATGTGAAATTGATTAATGTCCAAGACATCAATGTTGGTATATTATATGAAAACTAATACTATTAAACACCCATTTGTCTAGTACTGTCTCATCATTACATATGAGAATATGTTTTTTCATTATTATTTTATTATTAAATCATTATTTCATAATATTTATCATATTATTTATTTAATTATTTATTACGAAAAATTAAAAAAATTACTGAAACCTTATTTCTATGTCCCACTTCAAAAGATAAAAATTATGTCATGGAAATAAATTTAAATCTATAAGAAAAAATTCATAACACCTTGAGATTTTATGTAGTATCTCTATACAAATAAATTTAATTTCATCACCAACTTGTGATACATGCATCCCTGATTATATATTAGCCATAACAAAGAATACCACTATAAAATAAATCTTTAATTTGAAAAATTAAATAGAATAAAAATTTTAAAAATATATAAATAATTTTTTAGATAAAGAAAATTTATTTATAAATAAAAACATAATTTTTAGTAATGTAATTATATGATTTAAAAATAAAATTTTTGATAAAAAATATATTTTTATTGTTTTTTGAGGATATAATAGAATTAATTTTCACTATATGTAGAATATTTATTTTTAAACATAATCTTAATTTTTAAAATTATCTCATAATAATTAGTTTTTATTAAATTTTTGATAATTCTGTAAAAAGATTTTTTTTTTTTTGAATTGTGAAAATTCATATTTTTCGGATTACTGTCTTTTAATTTAATGTATTTTAAAATTATCATTTTTTAAATTTTTTAATTTTAAAATTAGTTTTTATTATTATGAAAAATACAATTAGGGTCATTAGAATTAATTTTATGATGGATTTTGTTAAAAAACTTTTTGTTCTTTAGAAAATTAAATTCCGGATAACTAATTTTCATTACATATTACGGGTTTAATTTTAAATTTAATTCCAAAAATTATATTAATTGAATTTTATGAAATGTATTCCCTATTTAGAATCTAAATATCCAAAATTTTTAATGAGGGTAATTAATTTTTGGTCATAATGGATAGAAAAATAGAAAAATTTTGTGATAATGGTTAAAGTTAAATAAAAGTCCACTTAGGGGGGGGGGGATAAACTAAGAGATAAGGGTGAATTTTTTAAATAAATTTTAATATATCATATTTTATGGCTATATTTTGACCTCATATTTTTCCAAAATTGTTCATATGTCCATTTAAATGAATTTAGATTGAGTATAAATTTACTATATTTTAATCTTGTATGAAATTCCAACTGTTTCCTCTCCCCTACTTATAAAATTACACCAAAAATTATATTATTACCACGACATAGATCCATCATTCTAGAAAAAACTATGAATCCCCTAATGTTACCTTTATGTGGGGGTATTTTATATATTTTTATCCCATCTTATTAATGATTTATTGGGATGAAAAATGCGAAATATATGGATTTTATAGGTCATACAGTTACAGGGCATGGTTAGTTTTACCATTCAACCTAATTTTGTAGCCCATAGTGCTTTTAATAGTTGTTATCATCATAATTATAACAGATTTTGTTAAACTATGTTGGTAAACCATACAACCTACTCTAAGAGGTCTTTTATTGTATTTTAGGGACATTTTAATTTGTGTTTCAAATCTTGGGTTCCACACTCACTTCCCCTAGACCAGGGTAAATTCCTTGGATCTCTATTAATCACCAAATATTCTATAATAGGATTTTTAGCTAGTTCTTATTGATTCTTCAACTGGTTTGAGTGGTTAGTATTGACATCCTCTTCTTCTTGTGGTTCTTTCCATTTTCGGCTTCTCCTCTAACCATAATGTCAATATTTTTAAAATATCAGTTCATGCGGTTTTTATAAATTTATATTTATTCTTTATAGGGGTTTTGATCCCCCCATTGATACCTAATCCAAGGTATTTAATTAAATGAGACATGTTTCCACCACTTGAGGTATGTGTTTCCATTTCATTTGGTTTATTTAACAGTTCCATTGATGCTTAATGTTTTAAATTCACTTATAACCAATATATTAATGGTATGGTTTATCTAGGTTTGTTTAAATGTTTAACTTATTGTTTTTTTATTAGGGAAAATATGTGTAATTACATGTTTAAAATAGTTCTTTTATAGATATTGGTATTTCATGATTTCCAAATGTTTGAAAAAATGCTATATTTTTTTTCAATTACGCAAAAAATTTCGTTGATTGTTTTGAATAAAATGTGGATGTGAAAATAATGTTTTTTTATTGTATTTATGAAATTGGTTGTATTCATTAATGGGTGCCATGGTTAATGAAAGTATTGGAGTTTCCATGGGTTTAGTGTAGTGTTCCTTGATGGTTGATTAAAGTTTCCTCTTGATTTAGAATTTGGTTTCTCAGTGGTTATGAAAAGATAATTAAAAATTGGTTTTGAAGGTAATTCAATTGTATATATGTATAATATGAGAAGTGTAAGGAATTTTGGTAACTTCTGAAATTTTTGGATTCATTGGTTGTACCCTTGAGAGCCACCTTTCTTATTATTGATATCATTTTTATCTATTTCTTGGATGATTTTAATGTGATTCATGTTTTTGTTGTTTTATGGGGAACTTTTTATGGGTAGTGTGGGAGGTTGGAAAATGCTTTTATGATTTTTTACATTTATGTATTGTTATTTTCTTTTAACGAAAATTTGTTTGTTCACGACCAATCTACCTTAGTTATTATAAGGTGAAGAAAAGTCTACTATGTGGGTAGTCAAGGGATATGTACATTATAGTTAACATTACATGATTATGATTCACCCATTATTATATATAATACCTAGGTAGTTGGGTTTGACTAATGAGACTAGGTTGGACTGATACGGTTGATTGATATGTAACTACTGAACTGCTAGCAGTAGGTCCACATTTCACATCTCATAGATACCCATTATTGACTGTAGTGTTTCCACATTTTATGTGTAATATTATATTGTATTCTTGGAATAAATTTAATGTTATTAATTTTTTTATACACTATATTTTCTACAGCTTATTGATTAGATGTATTTTCTTTTTTGAATTGTTTCTAATATAGTTTAGCCTGGTTTTTTGATAATGTCGTTCCATTCATTTTTTGTAACTTTTATGTATTATTATATATTATTTTTCGTTTTTTATATATATTGGTTTTGTTTTGGGTTTAAAATTTAAAAGTGGGGAAGTGTTTTGAAAAGAATTTGTTATTGGTGAAAATTATTTTGAAATATTTATGACTATTTTTGTTTTTAATTTCAAAAGAGTGATGTTTAGAGAAAATTTTTTTGTTTTCAATGAAAATGGAATTTTTTTATAAAGGAAATAATTTTTTTAAAATTGTTTTAAAAAAAATAAACATTGAAACAGTGTATGTTTCAGGTTATGTCAATTCGATATCTTCAAAAAGGGAATGAAAACCTATTTGGAAAAGCCATTTTTCCAAAATAGAATAATTGGTTTGTTTTATAAATGAAATGAAATAGACTCATGGTTGTATCTTAATAGATTTTTATCACACCCAAAATTCTCAATTTTGTGGGTATGTAGTCTTAATTTCTTTTATAGGTTTATTTTAGGTTTGATCTAGTGCCCGAGTTCTAAGAAAGTTTTAGGTTTTTGGGATTTTCGTGGTGACTTAAGTGTTTCTTGGAGTATGTGATTGGACCATCAGTTTAATGGATTGGCTTGACTTTTGATTTGTAATATTTTTTCCTCTATTATTTTCTTTTATCTTCTATTATATTTTGGTAACTCAGTATTATTTAGATATTTTTTGAGTTTCCTTTTGGCTTGTATCCTTTATTTTATGTAATTATATCTTTTTTTTACATTAAGGTTTTATTCACTGAGGGTGAAATCATACCAAATGGTTATATTTCATAACTTTGTAGCTTCTATTCAGCCTAGGGGGGATCAGGGAAACTCTTAGCATATGCGTAAGGATGACTCTAGAGTCTTCTAGATGGATGCACCATGTTTGTTCATTAAATAATACAAGCAGAAAAAAATCCTCTTTATTATTTGGGGTGTTTCTGGGTAGTCATGATACAAGGTTTGTCATCAGGTCTTGCATGGATTGTGGGGGTAAAATTTTTAGCGGTAAAAAATAGTGAATGGAAATAAGTCACACAGTTATCACACTTGGTTTGGAAAACTGTGTGGTGCCCATGCGACATGCTTCTGTAACCATGATAATGTTTTTTTAAAGGCTGGCGCACAGTTTACTAACCTATGTGGAAAACCAATAATAATGAAATTCGTCCTCTTGAATTGTTTTTTTCCTCTCATTATTACGTAATAGACACTAATTGAGTAATATCTTGTCCTATTATCTTATAGAGGAGTTTTGTTTGGATATTTATGGAAGTTTATATGGTTACAAGTGGTTTGATTGGAAATTTTTGCTTTATTTTGTACCCTAGGAGCCATTTTTTATGGAAATGAGATATCCCTATTTTTATAAAACTATTTTTCGTTTTTTTTAAACCATTTTTTTATTTTTAAACTTATCTAAGGAAAATGTTTTGGTAAAAAAATTGTTTTAGTTATAAATGTACAATTTTGTGACATATATTAATCACAAGATTAGATGAATAAAGAATTAGATTATGAATGTTTATTCCTTGAGATGGTTTATTTAAAAGAATAGTTTTTAATTTTGTTTTTGAATGGATTTGAACTATCCTTTTACGAAAATTTATATGATGAATTTGAAAAATAAGGTTTTGGACCCTTGTTTTACATGTATTTTGCGACCGATTTATCTTAGAAATTAGTTGAGGTTTTGATAAAAGTGGTGTAAAAAATATGTGTTATCAAATGATAATTTGAAGGAGTATTGAAATTTGTTTTCAAAGATATTTTCAAAAGATTTTTTGGGTTCCCTTTGTATTATGGGACACTTTTTTTGTTTGAGGAGCATGGGTATTTGGGATCATGTACTATGTTGTTTGTTATGTTCAGCCTTGGACTGTCATTAATGATTAGAGAGTTCTATTCATAGGGGATATCTTTCTATGGAATCATTTTATTTTTTGGGAATTTACTTTTTATGTTCCTTGTATCTCACATGCTTTATGTGTATTCTAGGGATTCCTTGATTCTGGTTACTGTGTTCACCATCGTTATGAAACAACATTCACCCGAAGTTATTTATAAATAAAGGTTGGGTGTTAGAAGATTTCATGAGTTCCTGATAGTTTTATGACTCTTTAGGATGAATTTTAACCCTAATATATTTGTGTGTTTGGTTTTTTTTAAACATTTTCAATATGAATTCATTTTTCATAAAATATGGTTTTCACATGGAATTTCATGTGGGACTTGGAATGAAAATTAGTGTTGAATTTTTTATGTTGATTTAAAATTTTATGTGACAATTTAATTGGTATTTTATAATTTTGGGTATGTAAATGAATTGGGATTTTTTTTAACTTTTAATGTTTCTTCATGGTTGAATCAAGATGTTATTTAAATAGAAATGTTATTTGGGAATTATTAAAAAAGGAATTTTAAAAAAAGTTTGATATTTTAATATGTTTTGACCCAGATTTTTGACATGTAGAAAAATTTTAAAATGGGTTTTATTATTGATGAGGGTTCAATTAAAAATGATTTAGTTTTTAAAATATTTCTTCTTAGTGTTTGTGAAAAGTAATTTGGGTGATAATTTTTAATATAGATTTCATGTGATTGGTTTAGAATATATGGTTTAAATTAGAAATTAAATAATTGATAAGTTTATTTTTTGTGTATTCCAAAATGGGATGGGAAATTGGGGTTTTAATTATATTTTAAATTTTATTGGGTAAAATATTGGCAAAGAGGTTTTGGAAAATTAGGGTGTTTCAATATTAATTTTTTTGGGAAGATTGTTTTGAAAGAGGATAAAATTAGTTTTGGTTGGTTATTTTTTTCATTTAAATCATCATATTTTGGTGTTTTATAAAAGCGGATGATAAAAAAAATGTGTTTTTCAAGAGGATGTTTATTTAAGATAAATTGAATCATTTTTTGGAATGATTGTGTCTGTTTCAGAATTTGAAATATTATGGTTTTCATGCATACCTTCTTACTTTTGTGATGTGATAGGTTTTTATCTTAAGTACATGAATTTTTTTTTTATTTCTATGGCCTCTGGTGTTTTCTTATTCCATGGAATATTTTATGGGAAATTTGTTGTTGATGTGGGATTAATAAACCTTGGTTCTGATACATGTGTAATTGGGATATATGTTTCATTTAGGAATTGGGGTACATGATGTTTCTAGTTTTGTGTGGTTAAATATTAAATATTTATCAGATTTGAGGCCCTAGTTTACCCCTAGAGTTTTCTGAACCGAGTCAAGAGTCCATACTATTTCTTATTGTTTTATAACTTCAGTGTTTTTCCTTATACATTAGGGTGAGTTGTATGATTTTTTATTCTTATCCATGTGGGTGTTGAGTTTCTTGAGGTTTTTCTTCTATTGAGGAAGTGATTATTTGTTCATTAGAGCATATTACACCCTTTTGAGTTGTATCACTATAGAGGAAGACTTTATTTATGGGTTTCTCTTTTGTTACATCATTTTGATGATTTCTAAATAGTGGGAAGACCTATGACCAGTCTCCATATCCTTTTTTGGGGATTAAACTAGTGAATTGGATTTTTTTCTTCTTAGATACATTTGGTATGATTTGGTATTTAATGGTTTTGTTTATATAGATATTTTAGAATGATTATTTCTTCCTAAGGACCTATCTAGTGGTACATATTTCAACTCACCTCTATTTGAAGAGGGTGGTTTGTGGATGGTTCTTTTAATTCATTCTTGGCTTGGAAAATTATAAGTGAAGAAATAGGTACAATATCGAGTTTTTGACTCTAGTAATGTCACCTTTATTTGGGGATATTTGGTGGATTGTTTTCCCATAGATTTTGATGGGTTTTGGAATTAAAATGTTGAAATATGGGAAATATTTATGGGTCACATAGTTATGATGCATGGTTAGTTTAACCATGAATCCAATGTATGATGCCCCTGAAGCTATTAACAATGGTGATCTATATCATTACCAGATGGTTTATTTAACCATGGAGGTAATCCCTGAGAAACACTTAACAATGGGTGTTTATGACTTTTTGTGTTTTTTTTGGTTGTGGTTTCTTCCATTAGTTGTCCCACTCATTTCCATCGGTCTATGAACCTTTCATAGAGCCATCTTCCTCTCAAAAGCTCTTGCACATGAATTTTAAGCAGTATCTTGGTGATTCATCAAATTATTTTAATAGATAGGGTTACCTTCCAATATTTATTGAGTTTATTCAATTGTATTCTTATTCTCTAACTTATGTTTCCATGTTTGGTCGATTTACAGTCCTAGGGTTTTTTTAAAATTGTGTATTTTATTTCTTGGGGTGATGATCCCTCATTTGATACATAATTTGGTGGATTTTGTCATTGGAGACATGATTCTAGCACTTGAGTATAAAAATTACAATTAATTTTCTTTTACTTAAGAGTTGTATTGATTTCTTATGTTTTAAAGTCTTTTCTAACAAATATAATTATGGTGTGGGTCATCGAGAATTGGTTTGTTGATGTTTTTGTAAATTTTTTTGATTTTATTATTAAAATTGGTGTAATTAATATTTAATTTTTTTTATAGAAATTCATATTTAATGAATTATAAATATTTGATCAAATGTTATGTATATTTATAAATGACGAAAAATTTTGGTTTGTTCATTTTTGAAGAAAATGTGGAATTAAAAATACGGGTTTTAATTATAGTTTAATAATTATCTCTTATTTTTTCAAGGGTCCCTTGTTATCTATAATTCATATCTATTGGGGTGTCACCAGTGAAACTAGGTGAGATTTATTCAGTTTATGGATGTGTGGCCATTAACCCACTGACAATGGGTCCAATTTTTTCATCTCATAATTTATTATTAGAAACTTTTTGTGTTTTCACGTGTTATTATTATCTTCCTACTATAATATTCATGGTAAGCATTTTTTATATGTTGGTCTATGAAAAAATAATTAATTGGATTCATTTTCATAATTTTAATATTTATTCAATGATTTATCCAAATTTTTGACATGTGATGTTTCATATATTTATATGTATTGCTAATTTATGATGATTTAACATTATTACATTTTCTTCATCTATGTTGGTTGTGATTAATTTTAAAAATTCAAAGCAGATATGTGGTTTTCAAAGTTTATGTATATTTTGAAAGTTATTTTCAATGTTATAAACCGTATGTGGTTTTAATTTCAAATGTATGTTGTTTAAATGAAAATGTTTGGGTTCAATCGAAATTTTTATTTTGGAAGAAATGAACTATATTTTTGAAATGGTTTTAAAAAATAGATCATTTTGAGAATGTTTATGTTTCATGTTTTTTCTATTTTAATTTTTGGAATGGGAAATAAAACCTATTTTCAATTACTTTTTTTCAAAGTATCATAATTTTATTTTTTTTTAAACTAAAATAAAATTACATGTGGTGAAATCCTACCAGATTCATCTCAACCCCTACATACTAATATTTTTGGGAATATAGTCTTTCTGTATGGTCTAGTTTTATTTTTGGTTTGACATGGTTACATATTTATTGGGAATAGGTTGGTTTTTGGAATTTTGGAGTTTACTAGAGTAACACATGGAATTTGTTATCAAAACATTAGTTTCATGGAACTATTTTTCTTGAGTTTCGGTTTAGACACTTTGATATTCTGTTGATTTTCATTCAGCTTCAATTATTTTTTTGTAACATGATATAATTTTTATTTTTATTGAGTATTACTTTGGATTATAAACATATTTATTTATTTTTAGGATCATTTGGATTCTTATTTATTGTTTCTTATGGGTGAAATAATCCATAATTGTTATGTTTGATACCCATAAAACTTTTTTCAGCTTTGAGGGATTGGGGTCGGTCCTCATATATAGGTAGGGCTATTATGGGAGTCTAATAGAGAGAATTCCCAGGTTGGTTCATTATAAAAAGCCATATTAATTCTCCGCTAAACATTTCTATACAATATATAGTGTTTTTTCTTTTAAAAAGTATATTCCAAGGGTCCTTATTAATGGATGTATAGGAGGGAAATAGAAGAGGATGTAACCAACCTACCTGATTGCCTTCAAATTTATTCTTCTAATACATTATCTAAACACGTGGTTTTAATTATAAAATATTAAATTATGTAACCTCAATATAATTAAATTTTATTAGGATTATGGAACCATCATTATTAACTCTCTTTCCCATGAAATGGGATGTAAAATTATCACTTATTCATACATATAGAATACAACATCTACAAAGCGATAAAATTCATTTTCCACCCCCAACATTGATGGATTTTTATTATGATGTTTTATATGTTTTATATGATATTTATTAAATAATTATTATTATATAATTAAAATATCACATGTAACTTGTTTCCTTCTAATCTTATGGAAGTTGATAACGTCACTTGTGCATTTGTGTAGACTACCACCTCTTTAAAGCAACATTATTCCTTTTTTATTTCTATTTTATGTGGATGGTAATAATTATTTATTTAAGGTATATATATATATGTTATTTATGATAAAATTATGTTTCTTTAAGGACAAAATAATTTTTCCCCTCATTCTTTTTGTTATTAAATAAAAGCAGTGGTCATGTGTATGTTTGACCTACTATCTCCATGAATGGTGTAAAACAGTTTTTTATCACTATATTTTATGTATGAGTATATATATATAATTAATAAATATGATATTTTTTTTCAATTATATTATAGATATAGTGTAACAATAATCAATTTTAAAGGACAAGAACAAAAGAATCTAAATATCCATGAAAAATAAATAGTTTATATTCAGAAATAATGATTTTAATAGAGAATTATAAATAAATAGGTGTTTAATTATTATAAGTAGATAATATATATAGTATTTTTAGTATTTATATAATTATATTTTACAGTTATAATAAATTTATGTTTACTATATAGGATGTTTAGTGCTATTTAATTAAGTTGATCTTGAGGTAAGGGACTTGTGTTTCAATCTCATTTTAATCAAGATTATTTATACAAGAATTTCCATAGAAGGATACTATATGATCATTTTCTAATAAAACAAATTATATTTTTTCTACTATGTTTATCATTGAAAATATAAAGTAATAATTCTATTTTATTCTATTTGGAACTTAAATGTACCAGGAAAATGTTTTTAAGACAAAAAGACTTTATTTCCTCTTTGGGTTGGAATATTTTTCTAACATATCCATGTTTTATTTAAAACAATATCAAGAATGTTTTTTATCATTTAATTTGATTTAATAAATTAATTAATACCCATGTTTTATTATATAATATTTTTTTTAAATAAATCATCTTATCATTTTTTAAATGGTGTAATTTTTACTTCTTATAAAAATGGAAACGGAATCTTTGTTTTTACATAAATTACAAGAAAATAATATTCATTCTTCATGAATATTCAGTAAATTGATTCTTCATTTAGAAATTTATAAGATTATTTGGAAAATAAATGAATAGTATTTTTTATTTTTGAATTATAAATAATTGATTTCAAGATGAAATGGGTATTTTTTTCATGAAATGTTCAAGGGATATTTTAATGATATTTTTAATCTATGATAAAATACATTAATATTAAATATAATTTATTGGGGATATGATCCAATGATAACATACTTATTCTTTCTCTATATGATTTATGATTATAATGATGAGATATTTATGAAACCCTTTTATTTTCCATTAGTTAAGAACTGTGTAGATGAGAATTTTTTTATGATCATATTGAATATATATTATTGGATTATCATTCTGTGATGGGTGATCTCAGAATTATATATACCTATAATGAATTGGGTAAAGATTAATTTTTTATGATCTCAAGGGGTAAATTATTGGTTTACCCAATCCCAAAAGAGGGAACATGGGTGGTTATCCCAAGCTTGAAAGATGGAACACAAGAGGTTATCCTGAGAATGAAGCAGGTATGTGGTCAATTAACCCAATCCTAACATGCCATGAATTCATTATTGATTATAGTTGAGATAATATTTCTATTATTATAATTATTCCACATATTATGCCACTATTTTAGGATATGATATTATGCCAATTTTATGCTATCATGAATCATTTTTTATTCCTTTATAATTATTATCTTATTATCTACTAAACATTATTCCATGAGAGATGTTTAAGTTATAAGAAATGATAGGTATGTTATTCAATGGTTATGATCATATAATCATACATTTATACTCATGTTATGATTAAATTATAATTGATCACTCCCTTTTTTACCCATACTATGTATCTGAGCTCACACATTATCATACATTCCTTCCCCTATGATATAAATACACGTTTTAGTCATTATGTGTCAAATAAGTCTAATAGTTTTTATTTATTAAGTTGGAGATGATATAGATCACTTATGTACCAATTTTTTATATATCTTAGCATCCAAAGTCACTAAACATTTATGGATCTGGGGTGAATTAAAACGTTATTTAATGAATATTCATTTACAAAAATGTAATATTTATGAATTAAATGTTTTATTTGATATAGTTGGTATTAGATGAAGGACTAATAATTTTTGGAAACTATGATGAATTTTTTTTGATAACCCTTAGGACAATACTATGTATAGGTGAAGATAATAAGTTAAGGTAATGAGGGAAGTGTTGTTTTGTAGAAAATACATCCATGTCTAGATAATAGAAAGTGGATGATGTTATAACACGTATACACCCCATTGTAACAACTATAAATGGGGGTATATTTATAAATAACTAATCATAATTAACATACATGAAGTGGTACAAGGATTATACACATGTATTGACACTCTAAAGGGGTATTATTAGGTTAATTAACATTTTATTTATTAATAATTACAACAATTTTTAATAGATATTGAGAATAGATAATATATGGTAAACAAAAGGTTTGATAAATATTTTTTTCATGATTTATACATTTTTTAAAGGATTTTTTCATGATTAAATGATTTATCACAATGATGTTTGATACTCACCCTAACCACTTTCTTTTTTACTATGGGGATGGAGATAGAATAATCATGTTAAAAGGGTGATAAGCATGCTTAAATACTAACATATATTATTTGAGATTAGTTACATAAATAATTATGTATTATGAAACATCTATTGGGATGATCATTAATAAAAAACTATTAATTTCTGATTTATTTGTAAAAACTCTTAATAGTATGAATATTGAATCTTTAGTTTATATCTCCCCTCTGATTAAGGTTCATTGGAATGAACTTATTAAAATCACATAATTTTACTTCTATTTTAATTTGATGTGATTTTTTGGATGTATTTTATCTTTATATATAGATCCCATATGAATTATAATGTAAAAGGATTCAAATTTGATATTCTAATCTAATATATGATTATATATCAGTGCGATGAAATATATGAACATCTGATGAAAATTGCATCCATTGTGTGGTATTTAATTCTTATTCAAGGGGTTTTTTATATTATATGGTTGTAGAGAAACTCAAAATCAAATATATATACCCATTGTAAGGGATTATATTGATGTTTTTATAATAATTTAATATTCTTCCTTCAAATTCTGAATTTGAGTTTTCAATATAACTCATTCATGGTGCCAGTCCAATTTCAAATACTCTAGATAAAATAAACCCATTTGAGTTCCTAGAATCGAAGTAGAAAATCCACGACAATCTTGTTAAGGGATTCCTTCTGCAAAGAGGGTCATCTTGTGGGGCACCTGTTCTTTTTGTTTAGAAGAAAATTCGACCAATGAGACTCTGTATTTATAATTGGGAACTTAACAAGATCACAATCATGAATTATTATCCACTTTCCAATATAGTTTATTTTTTGAATGAATTACAAGGTGCACAATATTTTTCCATGATTTATTTTATACCTAGATACTATCATTTGAGGGATAAAAGTGAATAAATAACCATGGAAACCTTCTATACGAGGTATGGACTCAATGAATTTATAGTTATTCCACTTTGTCTTATTAATTCCACTATTATTTTCTTGAAATTAATTAAAAATTCCATATATTTACATTATCATACATTGATAGTCTTTATTGGTTATATTATTATATATTAAAATAGTATGGAAGATGTTGAAGGTCACTTGAGAATTGTATTGAACACCCTAATAAAGGATAATATGTAAGAAAAATAGACGATGATTGATTTTTGGATACATAAGGATTCATTTTGGGTCATATATACTCAAGAGAGAATCTATCCGTGGATCCCTCAAACATAAAGGTTATTAAATGTTTACCCCAACCAGCCATGGTGACCAAAATCATTAGTTTTCTTGGTTTGGTTAGATTTTGGAAATTATTTTGGAATAATTATTCATAGATATCTAATCTACTCAACAATTTTACATGAAAGGAAGTTATGTTCCTTTAGATGGATGAAGGTGAGGAAAATTTAATGGAACTGATGGTATAAAAATATAGTACATTTTTTATTACACAACCCACTATTGTAGAAGGGTTTATGATATGTAGTGATTTTTCAAATAAGGTACTAATATGTATTATCATGTATAATGATATAGTGATATCTAATTCCATATGAAAATTGTAGGATCAAGAGAAAAATTACATTACTCATGATTTGGAGTTTGCTGTGATATTTTTTCATTGATGATATAGAGGCATTATCTTTATGGAGAATAGTGTGACATATATAATAATATTAAAAATTTAATGTATATATTCACTAAAAAATTGTTGAATATGAACCAAATAATATTATTATAGTTTATGAAATATTATAACTTCTTAACAAATTACCACACTTGAAAAGTAAAGAAGGTGGAATATTATATATGTCCAAAGGATCATGAAAACTTTTTCTATGATGAATATAAAAAAATATCCAATATTTATTGTTTTTAAAGTATGGATCTAGAAAAATTGATAGGATTTGAAAAATCATATCATTCTCAAATGAGTGTTCAACTATTTATCCATGTGATGATTAAAGAGGAACATAAGGAAGATGTTGAGCCATAAAAGAATGTGAGTAATATTCCCATGTTCAATCATGATTGATATGAAATGATAAGGTTTATTATATGATTATTTCTCCCATCAATACCAGACCTGGAGATGAAATTATGGGATAAATGTCAAATTTTATCATTATATATTCTTTATTGAAGTATGATCATGTATAAAGTTATGAAAGAATATTTCATGTGGGAAAAAAGAAAAAATTATATTAATAAGTATTTATATTGGTTTTTGGTTTGTAATGATGTTAAGGATGAGAGATACACGTTAATGGGATGTTAAAACCATTAAATATAATCTAATGGAAACGGGTAAAAATCACCATGGACATTGACATCTTGTTCCCAAAAACATCTAAGGGAAATAATATTATATGGGTTATTATAGAACTACTTTTAAATTCGACACACATTATTTATATTGGATAAGATTAATATCATGAACAAATTTATTATATATACATTAAATAATTTGATTTCTTTCAAGGAGTACTTAATTATATTACATTTGATCCCGATTTGAGTTTTACCTCAATGATATTGATATGTTTTTAAAAAGATATTTAATCAGGGTTTAGTTTTAGTACCTCTTATAATCCTTAGATATATTTTCTTCTTTATAGAACCATTAAATCCTTGTAATATATTATTTGGTCTTATTTTACGGATTTCAAATGAGGCTAGGATAAAAACCTTCTGCAAGTCTAGTTGTCCTAAAAACTTTGATTTTAATATGGAATTCAGTTGGATCCTTATAAAGAACAGTAGAGAAATAAGTATATAATACCAATGTTATGAGATCAAGTTGGAGAGGGAAATTAATTTATACTTGAAGTATCTATGGAAATGGTAGATAAATTTAGATCTATTTATAAACACAGTAAGGATTCTGAGAATTAAATAGAAAAGTTTTACATACAATCATCTATGAAAAGAAGTTGGTGAGAAGTTAGTCCTATGGGTTTATCATGTGAAGAAATATTATAATATTTAGAAAGAAGGGAAAGTTGTGACCTAGGTATATTGGCCCTTTGAGATTCATTATTGAGTAGGGATGACAACATATCGCTTGGTGCTTCCTCAAATATCTATCATAATCAAAATGTGTTCCATGTAATTTCCTAAGGAAGTACATAGAAGATCCATAAAATGTGATGAACATAGAGGTTATATTAATGGAACATGAACATTATTATGAGGAAAAAATAGTATAAATCATGGATAATAGAGATAAAGTTCTATGAAATAAAGTTATTATCATGATTAATGTTGTCTAAGGGAATCATAAATTCAAAAAATATACATATAAACTCAAAGATAGGAAAAAACAATGATATACTCATTTTTTTCATCAGAGTGGAATAATTTCAAGGTATATATAAATTTAAGGGGGTAGAATATAACACCTATAAATTTTATGATATATTTTCTTTGAATAATTTTAATTTCTTTAATAGCTTGTGATACACACAATATTGAGTTTAAATGAAGCTTAATATAAATAACATTATAACATAGCCGTTAAATTGAAGGAATGAATTGAAATAAAAATATTTCAAAAAAATATCTATAATGGTTTTAAATAATCAATATATTTTGAAAAAATAAGTTCTCAATTTTTAGTAACATTATTATATGCCTTAAAAACACATTTTTTCCTCAAAAATGATTTTTATATCTATTTTTGAGAAAATAATTTTATTAAATCATGATACATGAAGAAAATTTAATTTGAAAAAGTTATTTTATTTTTGAAATTATCATGTCAAAAATAACTTAGAGTGATTTTTTGATAATTTTCTGAAATGATTTACTTTTCAATAAATAGTGAAAAATATTGATATTTATTGAAAATATTAATTTAATTTAATGAATTTATAATGTAAATTTTTTTAAAAATGAATGCTTAAAAGTTAAATTTTTTCATTAATATTAATATTAATCCAATTAATGTATTTACAATTAATATTATATTACATTTTCATATAAATCATTTATATATAAGATAAAAAAATTCTGGAAAACATATTTTCATCATATTTTGAATGATTAATTTTATATTAAATTATTCCACCTATATGAAATGAATTTATTAAAATGGAATCCTTAATGGGAGTGACTTTGTATAATTTTGTAGTGATACACTTTCAATGTTGTTCATAATGAATGGTAGAAATTGCAAACTTTTATCCTCACTATTAAGGTTAAAACTGGTTTACATGGGTGTTAACCAACTGATAAGGGAGATTTTTCAAATTAATAAACTATAAATCATATTTTTTAGAAATATAGGGAAGTTATAATATCCATAATTATAATATCTAGCCATTTGGAATCATTTTTGTTGAGTATGACATTAATATATTATAATCTTTAAAGAAATTCAAAGTTTGTCTGATCCCCCACTTATAAAATTTCATCCTACTTTCTTCAATTTACACTAAATTGATTCATAAAATCAATAAAATCCTACCTAATAAGGTTATAAAATTTGAAATAACACTAATTATAGGTTTTGGTCTTGTTAAAATTCCATTCTAAGGGTCATCAAGAAATGATCTAAAGGAGGCCAATTGAAGGTGTGGTAACAATCCAACCTAACATTTTTCAAATTATTTGTTCTTATATATCTTCTAAATATATGTTATTAATCATTAAATAATAAACTCAGTATTATAAATATTCTAAATTGATATTATAATTATGAATACACTATTATTCACCCTATTTTCCATCAAATGGGAAGTTAAATTATTTCTCTTGCATATGTGTTAACTACCCCCTCCATGTAGTAGTATAATTAATTTTCTATAACCATCATTCTTGTATAGTTAATATTATGGGTTTAGGGTTTTTAAATTATATTTACTACAAAATTATGATTTAATAATTATAATTTCATATCTATCTTCTTACTTTATCATCCATTGGAAGACGATAAGGTTTCTTGTGTGTTCATTTGTAATATAACCTCCACGAAAAAATTTGATTCTTGATTCATTTTGATTTTAAATGGATGATAACATGGATATATTTAAGTTATATGTATTTTTATTTATGATATAACTATGGTTTTGTAATTATAAAATAATATTTATCATTCTCTCTTTCATTTCATTAGAATAGGAAAACAATGTTCATGCCTATATATGACGTACCATCTCCATGAACAATGTAAATAATTTTTCCATCTCTATAGTGTATGGATGATTATATATACATATATAATGAATATATATATTATATTTATATCTTAAATGATGTTTTGTATATATTATAACCATGATCAATGTACATGGATCAGAACTACAAAACTGAAACCTCTATGTTAAACAAAACATCTAACTCTAGGGAACACCAATTTTTGTTAGAAAATATTAATAAATGGGTGGTTAAATGTTATATTTGGATCGTATATGATATTATAAATATATAGATTCTTATTTTCTAGTAGTATATTAAATTTTAATTTATAATACTAGAGGTTATAGTGCTTTCGAATCAAGTTAAACTCGAGTTAATGGATTTATGTTTCAATCTCATTTTAATCAAGATTATTTATGATTTAATTTACATTAAATGAAATTATACTATCCTTCTCTGATATATCACGTTATTTTTTTCCTATGATTATACATTAAAATTTAAGGTAATAGTTCTATTTCCCGCTATTTTCTAATTAACATGATTGCAAAAATATTATTAAGAAATATATATATTATTTCTTCTTTGGTCAAGAATATTTTTCTTACATTCCCATGTATTATTTAAAACAATTATCAGAATGTTTTTGATATTATCATATAATTTTGTAATTATATTTTTAACTATGTTTTAAATTCTATAATCATGTTTCAAAGGAATCTTTTATAATTTTTAATGAGTTAATTTTGTCTTTTAACGAAAATGTGATTGGAATAATTGTTTTAATGTACACATTATTTTTATAATTTCACATCATCATCATTAATAAATGATTTTAATATTACTATATAATTTTAGAATAATTTTTTTAGTGAAAATGTTTTACAATATATTTTTAAAAAAATTTAGATTATAAATAAGGGATTTTTAAATGAAAGGATGTTTTTTGTTGAGAAATGTTCTAGTGATATTTGAAAGATAATTTTTACCTTTGAAATACCATTTTTTATTATTTATGATTTATAGGGGATATGATCTATTGATATCATCATTATTCTTTATTTGGACAATTTATTATTATGATGATAACATTTTTGTGATTCCTAATTATTTTCTATGGGTTAAGATATGATAATATAAGGATTGTTTGAAGATATTTTTGAATATATATGTATAAATTATGATTATTTTTTGGGTGGTCCCAGAATTATATATCCCTCAAATTAATTAGGTAATGTTTAATTTACTATAACCTCAATGGGAACATGATAGTTTTTCTATGTCATAATAGAGGGCATACCTGATGTTATCCCTAGCCATAAATAGAGTACATAAGCTCTTATACGAAGCCCAAAGAAGGTACATATGTGGTTAGCCCATGAATAACATGTTATGAATGTTTTGTGGGTATCCTAGACATAATAATTTTATGATAATGATTATTAAACAACTTTTGACACTATTTTATGACATTATCATGTGATATTGTTAGGTTCTTATGAATCATGTTCTTTGATTCCATTATTATTCATGTATTTTTAATTTCATTTATTTTTTCCATGAATATTTTTTATGATCTAATAATTTCTAGGTATGGTTTTGAAAGGATAATCTTAGGGTCTTAAACCCATATTATGTTGTTACTTTTAAATTATCATTGATAACTCCCTTTTTTACCCTTATTAAGTATACGAGCTTACCATTTATTATGTTTTCTTTCACAATGATATATATAATGTATTTATGTATGATGTTTCTATGAAAGGTGATAGTTGCAATGTAGTAAATGGGATATGATATATATCTCTAATATGTTTTTTTTTATGAAATTATGCTACAAAAGATACTAATCCTTTATGGTTATAGCATGGATCAACATATTATGTAATTAATATTCATATAATAAGATGTAACATTTACATATGAAATGTATGGGTTACTTTTTTTTAAACCTCTACAGTTTTAAAAAACAATTTTCTTTTGTATAATGCATTTTTATCCTCTTAGGAAAATTCTACATGCATAATAAATTTCATTATAAATTTTAGGTATCAAAATTAACATTATATAGGATTATTTTTAACTATTAAATTAAATTATTATTTTTAATGAAAGGATATTACAAATATAAAATTCTATATTATATTATTCACCTAAAATTTTATATATTTTAAAAAATTACATAAAATTTACTCTTGATTAATTTTGAAATTTTGAATAAAAAATTTTAATTTATTTTATGAAAATAAATCTAAAGATTTTTGGAATTCAATATTTACAATATGTTTTGAATATTTTGGATTTATAATTATATATAAAACAAATTACTAAAAAATAAATTTATTTATGTTAAATAAATTAAGAAATTATATTTATTATGTTATATATTTATTTAAGACATTTTTGTGGTAATATATTGGAATTTATTACCTATAAATTTACAAAATTAGTGATATAAAATATTTTACCATTTTAATAGCCAATTTAATATTCATATAGTAAGGTTGATATTCTATCATTCATCTTATGGTTATAATAGTTATATAATAAAAAGTAATACTATAATTCACTATGCTATATATACCATATAAATCCTAAAAATTTCATTCACTTAGTTTTGTCTCCAGGTTCACTATATATCATTTATAAAATATTAATTATATTTATAATGTTTTCTAATCTTTTTATTGTGATTTTCATAGTTATGATATTTTTGGCAGACCATGCCCCATTGTATTTGTATATTTTAGTAATGTTGTTATGTTTTTATTATTATCCTACATTAAATTTTATAAAAAAAATTATGGTTTTTATAATCCTTTATATGGGATTTTATATACTGAAAAATTAAAATAATATTTATTTTTTATTATAAGGTGAATGCTTTTATTTAGTCTATAAAATATAATATATGTTGAAAATAGAATTTCTTTATGTATGGCACATAAAAATGATAATAAATAATATTTCTTATAAACATTTATGGGTAATTACCATTTGGATAAATAATTTTCCAATTTTTAAATTCACTATTTTTTTAGAATAAAATACTTTTATGGAGAAAAGAAATATTTTTTTATTAGTGATAGTTTAAAACTCCAGGATCTTCTTAAAAACCACAATCAATTATTTAAAATCAATCAGCTATCTTGTAGTGACAGTTACAACCAATGCAAAATTAATAAAAAATACACATTTTTTAAATAGCACTGGTTTCTTCCTAAAGAACCACATGATAGATAGGGGTTTCCACTCCACGCCCTATCTCCCATAAATGACTTTATTTATTGTAGATTTGTTCTTCACATTTATTTGAGGTAATATTCTCAAATTACTTACTAGTTTACTTTACTCTATTTCTCCACTGAATTTGATATTTTATATTTTGAATTTGATGATATATTTTACTAAAAATGGTGGACTTAGATTTAATTGAAATTTTATTTGGGTTTATAAATTGTGAAATTTTCTTAATATTGGACAAAGTATACATAATTAATCAAATTCAACCCAATTATATTAGATTCATTATTGTTACATAATTTAGTGAGTAATGCCTCATTTATTGATATGATGGGAATTTATTTTAAAATGATTTATTTATTTATGGCTATTTTTATAAAATTGTTGCTTCTTGGCATGGATGATCATCTAGTTATTTATATTTCTTCTTATTATTATATACTGATTTATGATATAATTAATATTACCAGTATGATTATATGACATGATATGAATACCTAAAATGTGGATGGATCATGTAAATATAATTTCCACTAAAGGAATTTATTATAATTATAAATGAGTCACTACTTACCTTGGGAAAGGTGATTGTCTATTACCAATTTTGTAACACTCTATCCTAGATTCCACAGTCTTTTTCCTTGATCTAAGGGGTCACATGGACACAATAACATATCCCTAAATTCTAGGGG
Organism: Viscum album; assembly: GCA_963277665.1. Taxonomy (NCBI): domain Eukaryota; kingdom Viridiplantae; phylum Streptophyta; class Magnoliopsida; order Santalales; family Viscaceae; genus Viscum; species Viscum album. The sequence goes on along the minus strand of OY728122.1, from coordinate 807,124,870 downwards.
TACAAACTTGTTGTGAGGGCCTTAGTTGTGTCTATGGGGTGACTACGCACTCATTTTGAGAGTGTAACCCAGTGAAGTAAAAATAATAGTCAATATAATAATTAGATAAATATATAAACATATTATAAAAATCTAGATGAACAATGAATATATCAATACCATAATTAATCTCATATACAATGTTGATTATGTAATGTAATATGTCTAAAAACAATCAAAAATAGGTATTCATGCTTGAATACTATACATGTATGAAAGTAAAAAAATAACAAAGGAACTATATCCAGATATAATCATGTGTCTCATTCTGGTCTTGTGCTCCCCTTCTCCTAAGCATTGGATGAGTGAACGCATCGAACTGTGGGTGCATTCCCTAATCCCTACCTGCATCCATATAGCCTTTCTGGTTACCAAATAGTTGCCCAAAATAGATGTTAGAAAATCACTGTGTGTCACCACCCATGGTGTCTATAATAACCATGGATCTGAAAAAATATCTAAATAAGAGTATATAATATATTAGATATGGAAGTATTAAAATTAATGTTCACAAGGAAAAGGAAAACAAACAAGTGAAATTAAATAGAAAAAAATGATCCCTGAAAAAAATGATTCAATATCCTATAACAAGGTTGTATTAAACCAGTAGGAAGTAAATACCACAACAATGTTCTATAAAAAACATATCATCTCATCCATGTGCACAATTTATGACTTGTAATGTCACATCAACCACAACCACGTCATATAGTCATTAGTGTCAGAACATCCAGGATGAAGTTTTATAATAAAACATGAAACAATATCCACAATTAAGCTATATAAATAGAAGTGTTAGATTTACCATTGTCGTTCCATAGTACATAAGTATTGTACTACACCTAGCCAGATCCAATTTATTGTGAACCAGGTAATCCTCATCAATTCCTTGGAGCACCGCGATTGATACTTGTTTTGTGGCCAAAGAAGTATTCTAACAAACCATCTCCTCTATGATCCCAAACAAGTTGGATCCAAGGGGTAGAATATCCAAATCCATCCCATGATATTAAGAATCAATGAGAAATCCCATCCAAGTCATCCAGTAGCACTATCAAATTCCAGGGAGTACCATCCAAGGAATCTAATGGAATAAATTATCATTCATTTCATTTATTGATTCACAAGAATTTAATTCCATGTTTTTACCCACTCATATAACAATTCCAATTAAATTACATTCGATGATTCTAACCACTCATATAATTTTTTTTCATTTTTATAGTTTTAAATACCAACATTATGTATCACATGGAAGAGGAGGAACAATAACTTCTAATCAATCAGTTAAATTCAATTAATTTATAAATGGAATTCCTCTAATAAGGATTTCTCAATAACATACTCCTTGGGTGGTTTAATAATAAGTAACGGTAGGGAAACACACCATGGGTGGTCAAGGGTGGAGAAATAACGTCAAAATATGTCAAAGGTACTAAATGGATAGCTAAATAGGTTCCAATACATTCAATTATATTGTTCAATTAATTATCAAGGTTCCTCTAGAAATTCTAGTGTTCCTTTTTATGTTGATTAGATCTATAAATAATCAAATCCCACTGGAAAAGTATGAACAATCTATCATATGTTTATAGTGGAGTGATTATATAGTACCAAATTCTTATTCGACTCATATAAACATAAAAATAACGAATGAATGAAGATCTTGGATGTAGGGAATATTAGAAAACACCTAAATCACACTACCAATAAAAATAAAACGAAGAATATCGTAAAAGGAAAGGATTACTGTAGAGACCCAAATCATGACGTACATTGAAATTACATTACTTCTACAGAAACAATTATACATAATAAGAACAAACACTCAAGGACCATAATAGTTTAGTGTATTTGGAAACTTGGAATATTATCTTATAATCATGGTGAAAGATCTTCAACATCTCCTATAAAGATCTCTCCCTTTTGTTCTCTTAACAAAAACCTTTTTTTAAATCCCGGGGAAAAGAAAAAATATAAATGTTGAGCTCAAATGCTCAGTAAGGTTAATAATGCATAAAATAAAACAAATCATATACATTTGAACTTAAAAACACGAACATAATGATTAAAAATCAAAATCTTGAGAAATGACATAAAACATGGAAGTACGTAAGGCATAGATCGTAAAGAAACATTAAGAATGATAAAATAGCATGGGAATAAAACATGTAATTGTGGAAACCATTAAGAACATGTTATTATTTCCATAGTAGCCAAGGAATTACTGCCAAAACCATCTTAGTGGACAAAGTCACTTTCTGAATTGAGTTCACTCCTCGTTATAGTCTTGTATTACTAAACCAGTTTAACTTTCCATTCCAGCCATGTATATCTCATGAGATATAAATATTTACCCAATGCATTGGAGGAGATATAGGTACCTCTAATATCATAATGAAATCATTATTTTGTGTGCCACAAAATCACAAATCATACATCATAGCATCACCCATATAATAGAATGAGACTCTTAAACATCATGCCATAATAACATAATCCATATTAAAAAATGGATATCATTTCACCGTAAGAAAAATGAAACCATGTAAATAATAGAGACATTATACTTGAAACATACACATATTAAATAATGTCTTCTTAGATGGAAAATGGTTTTGATAAAACACTTAAAATGAATTCTTGAGGAAAATATACTTTATTCATGAATATCATTTTCTTTTAACAAAATGCCATTCAATTTTAAAAGAAAAGGACTTTGTTGAATATAGTCATGAAATCTTATAGAGTATTCTTTATCAAAATAAGGTGTTATGAAACCATAAAAATCCATTCATTCCGTATAAGTTAAAAAAACATTCTTCTTGTACTTTTTCTAGAAAAGTCAAAAAGTACCTAGTATGGTAAAGAAAAAAAGATTCCTTACATACCATGTAGTAAAATCCAAAAATGGGTAAAAAGGAATTTAAACATACATGAATTTTTTTTATAAAACTTGTACATGGATGATAAATATAACCACAGTAAATACTTATGTATAAGCTATCTCGGATAGAAAACAATTGAGATTGCAACATTATCCCTTGCATTAGGTCTGATATGCTTCATACGTATCCGAACCTTCAGTATAATGATTTAAATAATGTCATTGAATTATTACAAAATCATATTCATTGTTATGATATAATATATGGTTCACTTATGACTTTATATTACCTGTTCTTTGTAAATTCATGTTAAAGTAGCGTTTTGGGAAAAATTGTTTCATTTATCATCCGTGATTTGACTTGTAATTATTAATATGATTACACAGATCATGATTACATAATTCCAGAATATAAAAAAAGATTTATATATAATATATATTCAGAATATACAAATATATAATAGATCAATAAATGGAATGAAATACACCGTTCATGGAGACGGTAAGTCATACGTACGCATGAACGCTATTTTCGTTTCCTTATTTAATTGAATGGAATTATGTAGATGACATACATACATATATATATATACATAAATCCAATAGAATTATTATGTCATATATTTCACGATTACTTATTATATATACTTTATAATCATTCTTTAATTTTTAACCTGGAAAATGAATCTCATCGCGTTGTGGAGACGGTAATCCGAACGTACGCACGAGCCATGATATCATTCCCATATTTATTGAATGGAATTGGAGAGAATGATATAATATCATAGAATAATTATGATGTTATAATAATCATATTTCGTTATTCTTTACACCATTATACCCATCCAATTAAGGTGGGGGTGGAAAAACAGATTACACCACGGCGTGGAGAGGGTATTCCGTGCGTACGCACGCGTGGTGATTTCATTTTACTTAGGATGGATAGAAGGTGAAATAATATTCTTTCGTATTTATAATAACATATCAGTATATTAGTTATACTGATGTTATAAATTCATAATTAAACAACTAATGAAGAATAAGTATAAGAAGAAATAATTTTGAAGGAATTGGTAACAGATATTACCTCTTCTTCGAAATGCCCCTTTGAGACCTCCTCTTAGGGCACTAAAATCGATCGTTGAAGAAGACCAGATCATATAGTATGCTTATAAGGAGGTTGATAAGTGAAATGGGAAGGGGTTGGCCGAGCTTCAAGTCTCAAAATAGTGTGGGGAGGAGAGGGAGGAGGTGTCCTTTTATAATGGAGGATATGGGCACCTTTGGAATTATTAGAAATATTAGTTTGTAATAAATTCCATCCACACATAAAAACCTACAAAATGACTCAAATACAAATATTATATGATATAGGGTTGTAATATAATCAACCAATAAAATTTATACATGTTCGGAATTTATTTTAAACTTTATCAACTTGATTTATCACTATATAATCTATTTAATTTTATTTGTGGTAATAATATTCTAAATTTTATGTCATTATAAAGAATTACTTATTTTGTGAATTTTCCATAATTTTATGATTTATTAAATTTTAGACAAGATAAATTTTAATTTATAATTTTTAAATATTTTTTTGATTTTTAAAAAATTTTATAATATGTGATTTTTATAAAACAACAATAGTGTCAATTTTGAAACTATTCATTTATTTGAATTGAAATAAAATCCCCACAGAAGATATGTTTGAAATATAAGCTTTAATTGATTCAAAATATTTCATATTTAACTAGAAAATTAGTTTAGTACATAAAATAGTTCAGTTAATATTTATTTTAATATTTTTAAAACCATTTATTTGATATTTCAATCAATAAAATAATTTCAACATCACTATTGTGTCACCTTTAATGATAAATATTTAATCACTAAAAATTATAAATAACTTCTCATGATGTAGATAATTTTATTAGATTTCTGGAGACTATTCATGTTCGATGTTTCATGAAATTTATAACTAAATTAAAATTATTGTACTTATAAGATTTAAGAGAGTGACATGTTGTCACTTTCTTTGGTTTTAATAATAAATAAATTATTTTCAGGGTCCAAAGACCATAAAATAAATCTAATCTGACCCTTAGGTGATATGTGTCGACTTTTAGTCATCCAATTGAATTTTAGCATGTGTTAGGGTAATTTTATAATCTTATTTTTACCCTTAATTACTTGATTTACATTTAATTGCAGTAAATAAAAATTACCGTAGTTACTATTCATAATATCAAAAAATAAAAAGTAACCAATTAACATAATTTGGACCCACTAAATTCAAATATGGAATCCATTTTTCAAAATTCAAAACACATAAGTTTCAGTAATTAATTTAAAATTAATCCCGTTATAAAGAAAATGGGTTTTAAAAGTTAAAACATTGCAATAGATTGACATGATTTTACCTATGAATTCAATGTAAAATCAATTATAATGACATAAATTATATTAAATGGTAAAAATATATTCTATTTATACTTTAATTTCATTAAATATAATAATTTAACCATATAAATTATTATGATGAAAAAATTGTTTTTAATTAAAATATAGCGTGTTTTTACTATTCATTAAAATATGAAAGTCATCGGAATAATATGAAAATTTTATACAAAGTATATTTTCATATCCTGATTCCAAAGAAGAATTTTATTCTGTAAAATTTAACTTATAAACCTGTCAAAAACTAGATTTAATGTGGGTGCGCCATAAAAAGGCGGCAAAACTGTATTTTTTGAAAAATAATTTTTTTACATGAAAAATATATTTTGTTCACATACCATGTTTTAGAAAATGTGTAAGATGAATAATAATGTTATAAAATTAAAAATGTAGTTAATAATATTCATATCATCTAGTCTATAATAACATTATAACAATATATCGTTGTTTAGTGAAACCCGTTATTGCGTACTACACACGCTATCGAAGAGGGTTGCGATTGCGTGTAATGCAAGCTAAGTCCAGGTTGGGTGTAGTGAAAGACTCCTTTGTTGTTTTTTATAACAGAATCCAACCATATTTCATTTATACATTGAATATATATATACATGTACACTCAATGATGCGTAGAATAATTACTATCAAACGAAATTGAAATTGTGTGTAACACAATTCAAGAATAGTGTTGCGTATACTAAAAGCTAATATGGTGTTGCGTATAGTGCAAGATAATCTAGGTGTTGTGTTCAAAAGTATATATGACAGAAATTAAAAAGAATATATCTCATAAAATCTCATGGTGTTACATTCAATCTCCCTTAAAATGAATTTCGCCCTCAAAATTCGTCGGGGTTATAAGTGGTTTTCTACTTGAAGGTTTCTTTCATAGAAGCCCACATCGTAAAAAGGAATACCGAAACTGATCTTTAAAAAATAAATTATGAAACGTAATGGTTACCCAAATTAACTAATCATTGTGTTTCCACGTAGGATAACATAGATGAAAATATGGATATGGAAGAGAAATCTAATTATCAAGTTCTGATGGGGAGTGGTAGAAGACATGGCTATGATAAAGACAACAGTCACAAAGCCATAGATTTGTGATGATCTAAGGGACCATTTGATTCATCAGAAATGAGAGCACTAGGACAAAATTTTTTGTTTTCAAGATCATTTCCCTAATGTTGATGAATTTTTGAATTAAAAGAAATACTTTCTTTCTTTTGGTACAATCTCACCGTTGTTCGTGCCTTGAAAAATTTCCACTTCATCTCTTAAAGAAATGAAGTTTAATTTTTCATTCGTGAAGCGTTAGGATATCATGTGATAGAACATTGGGTCATTCTATCTATCTCAAATAAATTTTTAGAAAATTTTATTAAATACAAATAAGTCCATCTATAGTGAGATTAATCGTATATGGTTCTTAAAATGGACTTATAATTCATATATCATACCACATAATAAATTAAAGCTAATTTATAATAACCAAGGACTTCCTGTAGTCCAGTGGTATGAGATAAAGTCCTGTCGCACTTCGGTTGTGGGTTTGATTCCCACAACCTAGTCCGACGTGATGGGTTGTCGCCCATTCTCTAGGTTGTTCCTTTTCTTAAACTACACTATTATAACATTCTATCAATAATATCAAAAAAATTTCTAGCCTTAAACAATACTATCTGATGTCGAACTTAATCTATTCTAATATTTAGGCTTACCTGAACTCATTGTATAATGAAGAATATTGATAGAGAGGTCATTTACCAAACAAGTAAATACCATCATTTATCCACCATATATCATAAGATATCTCTTGTTTGTCACATTCCAATCATCTGAATGCCTTAATCATTTATTCTTTTGAAAAAAGAATACCCATCGAACCTTAGTGAAAACATGAATGCTGTCAAAAGTTAACTCTTTTGACATACCAAAATCCAAAAATTTCTATATACTCAAACCATGATATAACTTTGTCCTTATACTAGTCATGAACTCATTAGTACTATCAAAAATCTCATTATATCCTTATCCCTTCATTATGTGCAAATCATTTACTTTCCAAAAATATCTAAATAACCTTTCATGGTTACCGGTACCATTCATAATATAATTTCATATACTTTAGGAAAAACAATAGTGTAACAATCCTTATATGTGTCTTTATTCCATAATACCATTACCGATACAACATAACTCATGAAAAATGTAAATCATTCCACTACCTTCTAAAACCATTGACCGAGAATCCACAATTCTTTCATCTCATAGATCATTTGTAGTCTCTTCATCATCATCGACATAAATACTACCAATACATCCATGCTGATTCACTTCATGAGACATTCCCTTAGGGCATTGGTTTTCATAATGCTCGTACATTCCACATTTAAAACCTTTAACCATTGTTGATGTATTAGCAATACCATTATCCTTGTCCATGGTGTTAACTGATCCTTTTACATTGCAATTACCGGCTTTGTGTCCTTCTTTTCCCCAACCAATGCATCTTCCAGTTCCTTTGAAACATTTCCCTTGATGCCTCTTCCCACATGACTTACATAAGGGAAATTGAAATTTAATTCCTCAATGATCATCATGAAACTCCATCTTTCTCTTATTAGCTGAGTCAAGAATCTTACCAAAGTTGAGATTATTGATCATATTATGAGATTTCTGATTACGCATAATAATGATGTTTCACCTTACAAATTCCCTTTCATTTGGTATCTTATGAAGAATATCATTCCATTGCCCATCATATCCTCCATTATCGAGAATCCTCATGTTTCCAGCCATTTTCTAATACCCAAATAGAATAGTGTGAGAGGAAAAAATCATGTTAGGAAAACAACATAATAAAGAGGGAGTACCTTCAATATCTGACATCTTAGGTTTAATTATAACATGGTTTCTGTAATTCTAGGACTATAACCTATACTTATACTTAAAATTAGGGACATCCCTAGACATACCTTAGAAATATCTCTATGGATCTCACTAAAGTTTTTGAATCCTAGTTTCTAAAGGTTAACTAAACATTTCCTCTGATACCAACTGTAGAGACCCAAAGATTGACGTACATGGAAATTACATTATTTTTACGGAAAACATTATACATAATAAGAACCAACACTCAAGAACCGTAATAGTTTATTGTCTTTGGAAACTCGGAATATAATCTTCTAATCATAGTGAAAGATCTTCAACATCTCTCATAATGATCTTCCCCTTTTTTCATACCTAAAACCTTTCTTTTAAATCCTGGGGAAAAGAAAACATATAAAGGGTGATCTCAAATGCTCAGTAAGGGTAATCATGGATAAAATAAAACAAATCATATACATTTGAACTTAAAAACATGAACATAATGTTTAAACATCAAAATCGTGAGCAATGACATAAAACATGGCATTATGTAATGAATAGATTATAAAGAAACATTAATCATGATAAAATATCATGGGAATAAAACATGAAATTGTGGAAACCATTAATCACATGTTATTATTTCCATAGTAGCCAAGGCATTGCTGCTAAAACCATTTTACTAGAAAAAGTCCCTTTCTGAATTGAGTTCACTCCTCGTTTCAGTCCTGTATTACTGAACCGTTTTAACTTGTCATTCTATCCATACATATCTCATGAGATATAAATCATTACCAAATTAATTAAAGGGAGATATAGGTCCCACCCATCTCATAATGAAAAAATTCTTTCATGTGCCACAAAATCATAAATCATACATCATAGCATCACCCATATAATAGAATGGGATTATTAAACATCATGCCATCATAACATAATCCATATAAAAAATGGATATCATTTCACCATAATAAAAATGAAACCATGTAAATAATAGAGACATTATACTTGAAACATACACATATTAAATAATGTCATCTTAGATGGAAAATGGTTTTGATAAAACACTAAAAATGAATTCTTGAGGAAAATATCCTTTTTTCTTGATAATCATTTTCTTTTCAAAAAATTCCATTCAATTTTAAAATAACGGTATTTTGTGGAAAGTAGTCATGAAATCTTGTAGAGTAATCTCTATAAAAATAAGGATTTATGAAACCGTAAAAATCCGTTCATGCCGTATAAGTTAAAAAAACATTCTTCTCGTACTTTTGTCAAAAAAGTAAAAAAGTACCTCGTATGGTAAACACAAAAAATATTCCTTAAATACCATGTAGTAAAAGTATAAAATGGGTAAAAATAACTTTAAGCATACATGAAAACATTTTTATAAAACTTTTACATGGATGATAAATATAACCACAGTAAATACTTACGTATAAGAAATCTTGGATAGAAAACAATAGAGATTGCAACATTATCCCTTACCATAGGTCCGATATGTTTCGTACATATCCAAAACTCCTATATAATGATTTAAGAAATGTCATTTAATTATTACAGAATCATCATCATTGTTATGATATCATATATGGTTCACTTATGACTTTATATTGCCCGTTCTTTTGTAAATTAATGTGGAAGTAGCGTTTTGGGTAAAATCCTTTCATTTATCATCTGTGTTTTGACTTGTATTTATTAATATGATTACATAGAACATGATTAATTAATTACAGAATATAAAACATGATTTATATATAATATATATTCAGAATATACATATATATATAATAGATCGATAAATGGAACGTAATACACCGTTCATGGATACGGTAAGCCGTATGTACGCATGAACGCTGTTTTCGTTTCCTTATTGAATTGAATGAAATTAATTAGATGAAATACATATATATATATATAGTATAATTATTATTTCATATAATTCATGATTACTTATTATATATATTTTATATTCATTCTTGAATTTTTAACATGGAAAATGAATCTCCTCGAGTTGTGGAGATGGTAATCCATACGTATGCACGAGCGATGATATAGTTACAATATTTATTGAATGGAATTGGAGTGAATGATATAATATATTAGAACAAGTATGATTTTATAATAGTCATATGTAGTTATTCTTTACACTATTATACTAATCCAAGAAAGGTGGTGGTGGAAAACAGATTACACCACGGCGTGGAGACGGTATTCCGTACGTACACACACACACAGTGATTTAGTTTTCCTTAGGATGGATAGAAGGTGAAATAGGGTGGTTTCATATCTATAATAACATATCAATATATTAGTGACACTGATGTTATTAATTCATAATGAATCAAATAATGAAGAAGATGTATAAGAAGAAATAAATTTGAAAGAATCAGTAATGGATATTACCTCTTCTTCGAAACGCCTCTTTGAAACCTCCTCATAGTGCACTAAAATTGGTCTATGAAGAATACCAGGACCTCTAGTATGTTTCTAAGGAGGTTTATAAGGGAAATGGTCAGGTTTTAGCTGAGCTTAAAGGCTAAAATTTGTGTGAGGGGGAGAGGGAGGATGTTCCCTTTTATAAGGGAGGAGAGGGGCACCTTTGGAATTATAAGAAATATTAGTTTATAATAAATTCCAATCCCACATAAAAACCACCAAAATGACTCAAATACTAATATTAGATGATATAGAGTTGTAATATCATCAAAAAATAAAATTTAGACAAGTTGGAAATTTATTTTAAATATTATCATCTTAATTTATCCTTATATAATCTATTTAATTTTATTTTTGGTAATAATATTCTAAATTTTAAATCATTAAAAATAATTAATTATTTTGTGAATTGTCCATAATTGTATCATTTATTACATTTTAGACCATATAAATTTTAATTTATAAATTTTAAATATTTTTTGGATTTTTAAACAATTTTATAATATGTAATTTTTATAAAATAACAATAGTTTCAATTTTGACACTATTGATTTATTTGAATTTAAATAAAATCCAAAAAGAAGAAATGTTCGAAATAAAAGATTTAATAGATTCATAATATGTCATATGTAACTATAAAATTAGTGGAGTACATTAAACAGATCATGTAATATTTATTTTAATATTTTAAAACCATATATTTGATATTTCAATCAATAAAATAATTTCAACACCACAATTGTGTCACCTTTAATGTTAATTATTTAATCACTAAAAATTATAAATAAACTCTCATGATTTAGATAATTTTATTATATTTCTGGGGACTATTCATGTTTTAAGTATCATGAAGTTTATCATTAAATTAAAATTAGTATACTTATAATATTTAAGAGAGTGACATGTTGTCACTTTCATTGGTTTTAATAATAATTAAATTATTTTCATGGTAAAAATTCCATAGAATGAATCTAATCCTACACTTAAGAGATATTTTAATACCTTTAGTCATCAAATATAATTTTGGGATGTGTTAGGTTAATTTTATAATCTTATTTCTTCCCTTAATTACCAGATTTACCTTTAACTGCAGTAAATAAAAATTACCGTAGTTACTAATTTTAATATCAAAAAATAAAAGTAACCTATTATCATAATTTGGACCCACTGAATTCAAATATGGATTCCATTTTTCAAAATAAAAAACACATAAGTTTATGTAATTAATTTAAAATTAATCCCCTTGTTAAGAAAACGGGTTTTAAAAGATAAAACATTGCAAACGATTGAAATGATTTTGCCTATAAATTCATTGTAAAATAAATGCTAATGAAATAAATTATATTAAATGGTAAAAATATATTCTATATATACTTTAAAATAATTCAATATTATAATTTAACAATATAAATTTTTACGATGAAAAAATTGTTTTTAATTAAAATATATCTTGTTTTTACTATTCATTAAAATATGAAAGTTATCAGAATAATATGAAAATTTTATCGAAAGTAAATTTTCATATCCGGATTCCAAATAAAAATTTTATTTTGCCAAATCTAACTTATAAACCTTTCAAGAAGTATATTTAAAGTGGGTGCACCATTAAAAGGTGAGAAAACTGCATTTTTTGAAAAATACATATTTTACATGAAAACGTTATTTTGTTCACATACCATGTTTTAGAAAAATTTTAAGATGAATAATAATGTTATAAAATTCAAAATGTAGTTAATACTATTCATAGCAGATAGTCCATAATAATATTATAACAATATATCGTTGTTTAGTGAATCCCGATATTGTGTACTACACACCCTATCGAGGACGGTCGCGATTGCGTGTAACGCAAGCCAAGTTAGGGTTGGGTGTAGTGAAATTCTCCTTTTTTGTTGCATATAACAGAATCCAACTATATTTCATTTATACATTGAATATATATATATATATACTCAATGTTTCATAGAATAACTACTATCAAACGAACTTGAAATTGTGTGTAACACAATACAAGAATAGTGTTGCGTATACTGCACGCTAATATGATGTTGCGTATAGCTCAAGATAATCTTGGTGTCGCATACCACAAAAGATATGACAGAAATTAAAAAGAATATATCTCATAAAATATTGGGGTGTTACAATTACTCATCGATGTGAATATAATGATACCAACAACACTCAATTTTGAGATAAAATAGAGAACCAGTGGTAAATCCTATGATTCAGCTTGAAAAAGGAACTCCTTGTGTGAAGAATATGTCCACTATAGGAAATAGAAATTATTATTCATGGTATATGTTTTAAGGGAATTTTGGTACTTTTTATTCAAAACCCTTGGCCACACAATTTGTTCATATAGTTGTCCAAACTGTACGCCAAACATGTTCTCTCTACAACGATAAGGGGTCACCCCTATAGTAACTGTGCATATTTCTTATAATCATGCACAAACTGTGCATTTTGTCTCTGCTAAATACATTTCATGGCATAATAATATTAATTAATAAAATATTATATATTTATACCAATTTTAATATTTTTTGTATTTTTTTTCAAATAGTGAAAACACTTTATTTCTAACAATATTGTGTTTACATGCATTTTATGGTTTTATTTAAAAATATATTTTATAAATTATTAAAATTTAATTTTAAAAAAATATATAAATTTTTTATTCCTCATATATAAATTATGATAGGGTGAAATTCTGATATTTATCTTAAACAGATTATGTTTTAGGGAATCGTAAAAAATAAGGATTTTTGTAGAACTATCTTATTTTTCTTCAAGTAATGTAATTTTAAAGAACCCCTTGATATTAAATTATCATAAAAATCCTTTAATTATAAATAATATAATTAATTATATTGGTTTCATTATTATATCTACTTTTGTAAAATTTTCATTTTCCATTTTAAAACACATTTTTGAAAAAAAATATTGGTAGCATTTGAAAAATTTATATTAAAATTTACTTCTTCCAATTCTAGATATTGAATATTAGAAAATTTATTCCATAATTGGAATCATTATTTCCATTTTTAAATAATTCCCTTTTGTTTTTTTGTAATTATGATTAGTAAAAAATGTAAATATTTATAACCATAGAAAAGGATAAATCATGTAATTATTGTAATAAATTTAAATGATATGGACTAAAAATATTTAGAAAATGTTAATTTAATATGTTTTGTAAGTGTTTTTATACCATCATCAATTAGGAATTTATATTATTTAAATTATTTTAATTTTTTTTGGACATTGCTTATATATTATTTTATGTAATGAAGAATACAAAATGTAACTCTAATACTTTTAAATATCTCTTTTATGTTAATATGGGGATATAAATAGATTTTGAGTGAATATTAATTTTTATTTTAGGAATTATTAAAACAAATTATGTTGATATTGTTTTTAGTGGTGAAATAATTACATTAAAGTCTTCTGTAACACTGAAATAGTACTTGTAATAGTTGTATAAAAAATAAATAAATGATTTTAGAAACGTTAAATGCTAATTTTTAGGGGTGAATTATATAGTACCAAAATTTATATATATATATATATATAACATATTATATATTTTTATAAAATATTATATTTTAATTCAATGGTTATCTTGATATATTTTAAGTCAAATTAAATGAATAATTCAAAAAATAACATTAATGATATTTTATAATAAATAATATTTTATTAAATGTATTAAAATTCATAAAAAATTTATATTCAGCAAAGAAAAAGGGATGTGGTGGAAATTATCAAAGATAGTACATTTATTATTACCTTTCCCTTTTATAATAACTTTATTGACCCCTAAATTTTAATAAAATGACAACATCACAATAAACATTAAAAGGGTTAACTAGGGATTGAAACAAAGAGATAACTATTAAAACATCACTTAAACTAGTCCAACTTTTATTTTATTGGTGGATATATACTCATAATAATAAAATATTCCTAATTTTTCAATTTTTTTACATTTATATGAAATATAATTTATAATAAATTCATAATTTTTGTAATTACAATATTTCGCCACCCCTCACTTATAAAAGGGAACCTATCCTACAGTCATTGCACATTTTGAGCACTATAGTTTGAAAAAGAAATAAAAAAATACCTTCCTAAAATCCCCCCATATACTATATGTATTATTTTTTCCAATTAATATAGCATTATATTTCTTAATGTATAGATAAAATGAATTTGTTCAAAGTAGAGGTATAATTTTTATTTTAATGTTTTATTTTTATTTATCATCATAAATCCATTAAAAATCTTGTAACCATTGTGATATAATAATATTAGGGTATTTAGTATAATTATATGTTACAATATATATTGAATAACCATTATCCATCTCCTCTTCCATATAATGAAAAATTAAACACTCATTCGCTTGTACAACAAATTACCACCTCACAAAACAATGTATCATTTTTTCCATTACCTCATCTCATATATGGTTATAATTTTTTTTAAACACACACACACATAAAAACACACACAAAAACACATATATATATATATATATGATATATATTAAATAATTATCATAATATTTAGATAATATATCTATTTTATGATCTTTTATACATTGAAATTTTGTATCATTATTCATACATATGTGTAGATTACGACCTGTACAAAGCGATGTGATTTATTTTTCATCACTGAATCAAATGAAAAGTATGTATATGAGTATTTATAGAGGAAGAATTTCATTTTTTATACAATTATTATTATTCAAATACAAAATAATTTTTATGTTTTATCCGTCACATTCGTTGGATTTTGGAAATGTTACTCATGTCTAGATTTGAACTGCCATCTTCATGTTGTATCATAAATCATTTTTCATTAAAATCATTCATGTTGGTTTTAAAAGTTGAAATAATATAAATAAATTATATTATTTGTTTATTATTATTTATGATATGATATAATACTGATCTCTTTTACCCTAGAGAACATTCTAATGTAATTTTGATATTATGGACCAAACATCTTCAAAACACTCGACGTGGACTTAATCAATTTAGTAATTGGATATATATTTTAATGAAATGAAATAAGTCATTTATGGATAATATATCAGTACTATAAAAGGTTCCAATTAATTTAAATAATTATAAAATTTATTATTCGATTGATAGGGAATGTAACAGGCAAGTTGACCCCTGGTAAGGGATATTACTTATATAAATCCTCTTCTAAGGTTCCCAATCCAAATATTTTTCAAATATATAAATTTACTTTTAAATTGTTTTCATGAATTATTATTTATGATTCAGTGATTTATAAATGTCAATTTATTCCATATTATACTTTTTTATAATGGTTTTAAAAAATAATGACTTTATTCTTTTCCATACGATTCACTTTTGACACTTTTAACCTATTATCAAAAGAATTTTTTTCAATAAAAAATATGGAAGGTATTAAATTTAAAACTACTACATCTTTTCAATGAATTGATGATTCTATAATAAGTTTCCACGGTCATTTTAAAATGAAATCAATTCTTAATTTTTTTGGTATTTTTTTCATTTTTAAGAGAGTTTAAGAAATGGGTCATTTTTCTCTATTTTTATGTGATAATGATCAATGATTTGATTATCTTTTAAAAGGACTTATTTTTAGGGTTTTATGATGAAATGGTGAAATAAAAAAACGTTTTACTTGTGATATGGTACTTGATAATTAAATATTATTATGGGTGATATTGATGGAAGATATATGAATAGGTTAGCCCGATAGAGATTAGATGAAATGAAGATCCTAATATAGTTTATATGTTGGGTGAGATATATATAACTTTTGAATGTATTAGGTAATGTTACTTGACATCTCGGTAAAGAAGGTGAAACTTAACCAGTTTTATATTTGATATATATTTAATCATGGTCTAGTTATTTCTATCATAAGTAAACACATGTTAAAAATATGATACTCTATGTTTCCTAGATGGGTTCTTATTTACATTATATGGTTTTTAAATTTCTTATTAATGAAAAAGTGTGTTTTACATCTTCCTATGACTTATTTTATAAAATAAAATAATAATGTGTATAATGTAACCATTTAATGGGTTTAATTTTATTTTACTAGACTAACATACTTCATACATTTTTGTTCCATAATCAAGTTTTTGTTCTCATTCCACATTTAAAATATTTTTTATAAGGTTTAAGGATTAATGGTAAGAATGATGATGGATTAATATGGACAATGAAAAATGGTTATAATGAGAAAAATCGATATATATACACATGGGTATTATTTTATAATGGGGTTTCATAATTATCAAAAACTCCAAAACTAAAATGTCCTTGGTTATTTAAGTGATCAAACATTTCAATCAATTGTTTTATGATTTGGAGGACTAAAATTTGGTAATTTTTATCCCTATCACATCTAAAAAGGTAAATATTATGTTTTATCCCATGATCTTAGAGTCTGGTTATATGGTTTTTATAGTTTGTATCTGAGGAGGGTTTTTATGATATTGGAGATTAACATGTAAACCTTTTAAGATAACTGACGATTTATGGATACCATCATAGGATTATATGAATATGGATGTTCATAAGTTCAATAGATTAGACACCCCTTTTGTGGTTTTCTATGAAATTTTTAAGGTGATTAATTAAATTTTTGGGAGATATTTTATTGGGTTTAGGTATATGTAATCCTTAAATTTAACATGAATTATAGTTTAATAATAATTATATTATATTATTGGGTATTCATGATGAAAGTAATGAGATATTTTTTTATATTAAAATTATTTAATTTAAGGTTTATTGAGGGTAATTAGTATATAGGGTTAATTATTTATGGAATAATTTTATTTTAAATTTTGGAGTTATTGATGAATTTCTATGATTAATTTATAATATTTTTCCTATGAAGAATTATCAATTTTGAGTATTATCTAATAATGTGATAATCATTCTAGATTTAGTAAACATAAAAATATTTGATTTTTATCGTATTATATAGCGCATTTTCAACCATACATTGATTATATCACTTTAAGAAGTAAATATTCATACTCATCCTTTTGAGTAAAAGCTGAGATAATGGTCGAAACTATTTAAAACATGAAGCCAAAGGATAAAATTTCATTTTAGGATTTTATGAAAATCAATTAATTATATATCCTTATGATATTATTCAGTATATTAAATTAATTCCTCAACATTATTAAAATGATATTGAAATTAAAATATTATCCAATTACCTTATTTCTGAGGAATTGATTGATGTTTTCACACCACATTTGTTTATGATTTTCTGGTCAATGATATTCTCATGATCATTCACATTCATGTGATAGATTTTATATGCCACTCTCTATTATTATTTCTACAATTCATTTTCCCTTCCTATCTATATTTTCACTTCCCATGAATCCCCCCTATTTGGAATCCATGGTATGTGTTATCCAAGATGACCTTTATATTTCCCTTTAAATAAAATAAAATGGAATTTTTATTATCATTTCTATTTATTTTTTTAATTGATTTTTGAAATATTAAACGGGATTTTCTTTAATACACAAATATTTTTTTCCAGCACTCATTGGAATTGATTTGGAAAATGTTTTAAACACATTATATCGATCATGATAAACAATTGTACAAATCAAATATCCAAATGGGAGAAAGAATGTAAAAAACCAAATATTGTTCATTTTAAGAAAAATTAATTCCTTATTTATATTTAAGAATTATATTTTCTAGAGTTATATTAATTATAGTAATATTAGTTAGATTTTCGATCAAAAGGGAATTTTTTTATTTCAATTAAAATTGGGTTTTCATGCATTATACAGTTTAATTTAAAAATATAACTTACATATTTTTTTATTTTTACTTTTTAAAAAAGTACATTAATTTTGAAATTATCATATCATAATTATATTAAGGTAAATGTTTAGGAATTTTTTCTGAAATGTTTTATTTTTCATTTAATAGTTGAATATACTGATTTCTGTTAAGCATTCAATTTTTTATTAAATAACTTAGTTAAAGTACTCAATTGATATTAATGTAAAATAATTACCATTTAATTATAAAAAATATAATATAATACATATGAATCTTTATTACACTCAATTTTGGTATATGTTCATATTGGGGATTAAAAATGCATTTTTATAAATTTTTTTGTTATGTATTATGGGTTATTATTAAAATTTATTTCTAAAACATTTTGAGATTGAATATTGGAAAAGAAATTACATATTTTAAATTATGAGTTTCATATTTTTTAAATAGTTACCTTTTATATTTGGTCATTATGAATAGTAAATATGGTAAAAAATTTCAAACAATAAAGGGAAAATGGGGAAATTAAGGTTATGAATTATATGATAACGATTAAAAACATTGAAACATTAATTTCATACATTGGATGAGTGTAGTTCAACAATACTCTTAGAATAATCTAATTTATTTTAATTTTATCTCATTTTCGTTTGAAAATGACATGAATATTATTTTATCTTATGAGAAATACAAAAGGCCACACTATTGCTTTTAAATTTATCTTATATCATCAAATAGGGATAAAGATAATTTTTTAATGAATAATAAATGGCATTTGAAGAAAAATGAAATTATATTTATTATGGTAAATTAATTTTAGTTATTAATGATAATATAATTACCTCAAATGGTTACACAACACAGACACAATGATTTTGAAAGTAGTAGAATAATCATGTTAAAGACTGTAAAAACACCAGAAGTAATTTGTTTGGGGAGTTATGTTGTTCTATGATATATATATATATATATATCTTATTTTATTTTTGTTAAAATTATATATTATAATTACATTCTTATCATGGTGACATTAAATTCAATGTAAATTAATAGTTTCAAGAATGACATTTAGTTTATTTTATAATAATCTATATTCTATTAAATGATTAAATTTTGTAAAAATACTATATTTAGACAAGTGATTTATATATGGATGAAAATAAAATCCGTGAATCATTTTTTTTACTTTTCCTTTTATAGAAACTTCATTGACCCCTAAAGAGTAAAAAACAATGATATCACGCTAATCGTTAAAATTGTTAACGGGGGGTGGGGGGCTAAAAAAATAGAAATGTGTGAAAATATCACCAAATATTTTCTAATTAGAGTTATATAAGAGTATTTAGACTCATAATAATCCTATATTCTAACAATATAAATGTTTTTTTACTTTTCTATGAAAATTAATTTATATTATTTTAATACATTTGGTTATTCCATGAGTACCCCTCCCCTCACTTGTAAAAGGAAACCTCCTCTTATATATTTCTCACACATTTTTAGAACAATATATCTTCTAATACCTACCAAAATAACTTCAAAACATCCCTACACATGATATAGTTTTATTATTTTGCGAGGAATTCCATCTTTAGAGGGATTAATGTATAAGGAAATATGAATTTTCCAAACAGGGGGTATAGATTTTAACAGAATCTTTTAGTTTAATTTCATCTTCTACATCATAAAAGTATATTCTAACCATTGTGATATAAAAAAATAATTTCCCATACACTGAAGATTTTAAATTTTTATGAAATAACCTTTATCCATCTCTTATTTCATCAAAGAGGAAATGAAAACCATATTCATGTGTGAGGAAGACTAGTGCCTCATAAATATATGTAATTTTGTACATCATCAACTCTATAATATAGTTATAATTATTTATTTAATGAATATTTATTATATTCTTAACATGTTTATAATTATCTAAAAATAATATATCATATATATTTTTTACCTTTCAATCCGGTAAAAATTGATATCGTTGTTCTTATGTATGTGTGGATTACCACATTCATAAAGTGATGCAATTCATTGTTCATCCCACATAACATGGATGATATATAGTGGTTAATTTAAAGAGATAATATTATATTTATGATAATATAAGCATTATATAATATTAAAATAATTTTTCCTTATATCCTTTATTTTTATTAAAAAATTTAAATGTTACTCATGCGTACGTACAGACCACCATCTCCATTTTGCAATGTAATTATTTTTTCATAAAAAAAATTACAGTTTATTTTAAAAGTATATTCAATGTATAAAATTAATAATTATTTCAAGATTTTTATTTTATATATTATGAATTATTGACCTCTTTGAAAACATTCAACATACTGAATTCATTTTTATGTTCTGAACAAAAAATTCTCCAGACACCTAATGTGGACTAAATAAATTAAGTAACAAAATGTTTGTTTCTATTATGTAAAATAAATAGAATAATGATTTTTTACTAAACCCAAATAATGTTTTTAATAAAGTAAATTATTTTTAAAATTCGAATATATAATAAAAATAAATGTATGTGGAAAGTCAAACACTAGGTAAGCGGTATTGGGTTAAAAATACTCTTTTAAAGATTCCATTTCAACTCTTTTTCTTCAATGCCCATGTACTTTTTATTGTTTAAATGAAATTGTAACTTTGGTTTTAATTATATCTAAAGGTTATTTTAGACAATATTATAGATTTTTCAGGGTGGATTAAAAATGAATATTTTTATGTTTTATCATCCAGTCACTATTGACTATTTTTAACAAAATATAAGAGAATGTATTTATTTCACATATATGAAATGAATGAAACATCATACTGAAATAAAGTTTCATTTATTTTAAGATCAATTTAAAATTTTCCATGGGGTTTTAAAAATTAAATTATTTCTGAAAATTATATATTTTTTAATTTTAATTTTTTTAATTAATAAAAAATTTTCCATATTATTTTGTGAAAAAGGGAAATAAACTGTACATGGGTTAAAAATTGTTTGAAAGGTTTTATGAAGAAATGTTGAATGAATTATTTTTTACATGATATGGTAACATGGAATTATATATGATGACACGTGACTTAGATATAGCTTATACTAATGGTTGAGAAGGTTACAACTTATACCAATGGGTGATCCTAAAGAGGATTATACAAATAGGTGTGAAAAAAACATATTATAAGATGGTTGAACCTAATAAACATCTATAAAATATTTTTTAATTCCACTTGTCTTCGTAATAAAGAAATAAGGATTTATACAGGGTAGTTTCTCCTTTAGATTTAAATAGGATCTAGTTATTTCTAACCCTAGTGGACACGGGTTAGAAATATGATGTTCTAAGTTTCCTACATGGGTTTGTATTTTCATTATATGAGTTTTAAATGTTTCATTCGAGAGAAAATTATTTTTCAATATTTATATGATTATTTTTATATGATCAAAGGAAATATGTTGACTGTAAAACTCTTATGGATTTTCATGATTTTCAGTATACTAATGGATTTTTTAATTTTAGGCCCCTTACCAATATTTTTTCCAAATCCCACATTTTTTAACGTTATTAAAAGGATATATGTATGATTTGGAATAATAATGATGAATTAATGTGGATAAAATAGAAATATGGATATTTTCCAAAAAATTATCACTTAATGTCCTAGGTATTGTTATATTATATTTTTCATAATTCTCAAAAAAATCTATAACTAAAAGGTACTTCTGTATATAAGTAATAAAATATTTCCATTAATTTTGTAATTTTTTTCAAAAAACTGTGTCATTTTTATCGTTATTAATAATAGAAATATTTTGATTTTGGTTTAGCACCAAATCTAGGAGTAACGGTTTGTGGATATTATATCCATGGTCGAGCTATTTTAAATAACATGATGTCATAAATACAATATTACAAAATACCCTATCATTATAATTATTAATGTTCAATAAAACCATTATCTACATAGCGACCATAAACACTAAACCATCATTAAACCATTAATAACATTATGGTTATTAGTGGTTTAGGGTTCGTTATCTTAATTTATCTAATATATTTGTATTTGGCACCTTAAAATAACATATTCTGTCATTAATAACACTATTCACATTCTATAGTTAAGGAATTTGTTTTGGAAAAATGTTTTACCATTTCTCTTCTCTAGTAGTAATTATTTCTATAAAAAGAACACCTCAGGATATTAGGTTCTCACATTCTTTAATAATTTCAATATTATTTTATTGGAATCCATATTTCTACAAATAGTTTATCTCTATTTGGGATCATTGTGATCCTTCAAGGAGGTTATTTAATAAATTGGGGTCTTTCCCTCTCAATGTTACCTTCCTCCCACACCATTGATTTCATCTTTTCTGCCCTCTATTTTATATGTTGATGGATTTCATTCCCTGTACTTCTTCATAGAGAACCTAAAATCTTCACATTCCTACTACTGATTAACCCAATTTTCCATTTTAGGTTCCATTCATCCTTTTTTAGAAATCTTCAATAATTTCATAGCTTAATGGGGACTTTCACTATAGCTTTCCATCCCATATCTCTACATAATATTCATTATTATCCATTATTTTTTACCAGATCATATTACGAAGCCCTAGTATCGAGAATGTAGTTCCTATGGGAAATAAAAATTTCTTCTGTTCAGATGGTCTATTTATTTCTTCTTCATTAAGAATCTCACTTGGTTGTTGTGTGTACTATTATATGTCGTATTCCACTTTCTTTTCAATGACTCACTACATCATGTTATTGGGGATTCCCTAGGACTTTTTCTCTCTGCTCACGAGTGTAACCATCATTTGGATAATTATTCATTAGAACACATTTTTGTGGAGTCGTATTCTTTGAATCCTCAATATCCTTGTTTTTAGTTTTATGTTAGTGATTATTTCCTTTTGAGAAAAAATGATTCATTTTCCTTCTATGATAGGCTTCAATTTTTAGTGTTTCTTCTAGGATAACCACTTTCCAACTTCAATTAATGACTTTTTCCCAATATTTCTCCATTATTGATGTTGATCCTTCAGTTCCTTTTTCTCCTTCATTGTATTCTTCTAATAAGTGTAAAGGGAAATACTTCGTGGTTCCCCCTAGTGTATGTTTTGATGCTGGTGGAAATTATATGTATCTTTGTCCCATGGTGGATGATGATTCTCTATCGTTTGTTGTGGAGGATGTGGATAATGTGTGTTGTTCCCCTATTGCTGGTTCGTTGATGGAAATGTATGTATCGGTTGATGTAGTTACTATGGGGGTATGTCATTTACATTAGGTAAAGTGGGAAATGGTTTTTTGACTAATGGGGTCTAGCATTTTATTATGCGAGCCTTGATATTTCCCTTATTTTGGTGTTATGGATAATTCATTTTATAGTGTTTGGGATTTCATCTGTAGTCATGGATTTTCTTTTTCTCCTCCATTTTCTAGTTGACATGGTGTTTTTCATTCAAATCTGTTCGAGGTTACTTTCGATATAAATGTGGATGGTTTTGATCATATCTCTCTAATTTTAGTGGTATGTGGTACTAATGTTCAAATATATCCTCATATTATTATAGTTACAATATCTATATCTTGATAACTCACTATTTTATATTTTGTTTCTAATAAGGATCTCAGTTCCTTAGGGCAGTTGGTCCCTTATTTTTCTCATCAATGATTTCCATTATTTTTTGGAATGATAGGGGAAAAAATCAATAAAAGTGTTATTTTATTATTAATGGGTATCACTCTAATGGGTTTTCTTTAGTGGACATCTTGGAGTTGAAAAATAAGGCATCTTCCACTAATATGTTTAGTCATAATATGGTTAGAGGGAGAATCATTCATGATAATCCAACTAATTCACATATTTTAATTACTTTGATATATTTTCTATTACTATAATATGTGTAATTTTTAGATGAGAATAATTATATCATGTTTTTTTGTTAATAATTCATTGATTCCATTTCTTTCATTTGTGGTAAAAGAGAGACAATGGAAAGTGCGGTGTTGTGGAAAAGGTTTTCATCCTTAAATTAACATGTTTTATCTAAGTTCGTCACTAGTTATTTTTATGAAATTATGTATAGCTCGATGAAGATAAGAGGATGATTTTTTACAAGAAAGTCGAAGTTAGATTTTGAGAAGTTTTCAGATAATAATTTTCAATTGGATATGGGTCTTAATGGAAATAAATATATATTGTGTAATAACAGAAGAGTGGTTTTTATTTATTTAAAGTCACTTGGATCAATGTTTTACAAACTTGAAAGGTATTACACCTTCCATGACGCTTCAATTTCTCACCATCTTAACTTACCGTAAGATTATTCTCCAATTATTTTGTTTTTTATTTCCAAAAAATGAAGATGCACTTGATTTTTCATCCTAGCTACGTCGGTGAAAAATGATTGTTTCCATTTCATTGTTCAATTATCTTGGGTGGAGCTAGTGCATGGAAAATAATGTAATATCCATTATAAACAAATTCATTGCATAAATAATGATCTTTATATCTGGCAGTATAGTCTTTCAATAAATTAAGAAATTAAATATCTTAAGAGCAAGAGATCCGAAATTGATATGATTCTTTAAGAGCATTGGGATGGTGATGTTTTTGGGATTCTCATTTCTAATCAAGACATGATCTCATATAACATGATAGATATTGAGAGGGAATATAAGGTAAGATATAGGGATCATTGGCTAAGTTATAGAGATAAAAATACCACATTCTTTCATGCATACATTAAATAATGGCATTTTCCTTGATGATTGAACCAAAAGAGTGATGATGGTTATTTTTTTAATGATTTGGATGAAGTGGGTAATTTGGATATCTTCCATCAATAGGATCATTCAGAAGGACCATTGTGTTATAGGAAATGTGGTTATCCATGGAGTAATGATGGTGTTATATTTTTCAATAATATTCCTAGGATGGTTGGGGATCAAAATAATGGAGTTATGATTATGATTCGAAGATAGGAGGAAATCATAGATGTTGTGTTCCAATAAAGGTGAGAAGTTCACTTTGTAGTATTGGTTTTACAAGGTCCTTTTATTCCACTTCTTGGGATATTTCCAATTACAATCTCCTTGAATCTCTCACTGATTTCTTTAGGGAGACCAATTCCATGGACAGTTACTACTACTACTATTGTTATTATTAAAAAAATGAAATTCCCCATCAACATTGGGAATATCGACAAATATATCTTAAAATAGCTACATATAAGTACCTTTATTGTATGATATAAAGAACACTTTCTACTCAGATTCCCAATATTGTTTTTAAGGAGTATCATGAGTTAATTAAAAATTTGCATCCAAGGATCTATTGGTCTGGCTATGAAAATGGCTAAAGTTATCTCTAGGAGGTCAGTTGGATCTAATATTATTGTTAATGTTTATATGGATAATGAATTTTATATGATTGAATAGAATTCCTTTTTCAACATCATGATGTTTTGTGGTATTTTTAGGTCGTTTGTGACAATACTGTTCACATTTATTTATCTCCCTTGTCTTCAATGGATTTCAAGGGTAAGATGACTGGTTTTTTAAAATAAACTAATGGGATTATCCATGTAGATTCTATATTGACTTTTATATTTATTATGGACCAATATGTTCTTAGTAAGAGCCTTAATTAACTAATTGTGGAGGGTAAGGTTCTTCTATGTCAAGGTAATTATGGGTTTACTAGGGTGTCTTATCATTTTTTTTGATAATATGTTGTTCTTATTATGTGTTTTTCCACATACATAAAGGGTTTAAAATGAATCTTAGAAGAGTATAATAAATTGAGTGGCCATAGAATCAGTATCGCTAAGGGTAATCTTTATCTGCCAATGTCCATATCTAACTAGTGTGTGAGAGAATATGAATAGAGTCTTGGTATTGTTTGGAATCCTTTTTATATGGATTATTTGGAGGCCCTAATATATCCCCATAGATATTGGATCCGTAATTTTTAATCTTAGGGGAATAATATTACATACCATTTTGAAAACTAGAAGAGTATATTTTTATCATATGGTGGTAGGATAACCTTGGTAAACTTTGTGATGAATGTGATATTTATAATCAATCCCCCCAAATCAGATACCAGATATATCAAATTAAATTTGACCAATTTTATATGGGCCTCTGATAGTGAAAGAATTTATTATTGGGAATGTTGGAAGTATATGGTTATTATTTTTTATGAATGGGGTATTAATTTGAGGAATGTGGAGTAATGGTTATCATTTATTCATTGAAATCATTCTTGGGGAATTTTTAAGGGTTGTTCTATTTTGGTTAGAGTAATTGGTAAAAATATAAATTCAGTGATGTTTATCTTCTGTATTAAATGATAAAAAATAAAATCCCTGATGATGCACGCAATTCCATTTTCCAAATCCTCATTAATTTGATAAGATGAATCATTGGGAAGCGTGAGGTTAATTTTTTGGAGGGAAAAATAGGCTGGTAGCTATCATTTTTATCTGTAATATCCTATTCAGGACTATACTACTCTATAATCTAGTTATTTTTATTATTTTATTTAGGTGGGCCTTAAAAATGATCGATAATAATTTTAAGATAGAATTTTATTTTCTAAGGAGGATGAATGATGAATCTTTGTTCCTTCATCATCTGTTTCATTTAGAGTTTATGATCCTTGTATAAAGATACATACAACCAATAGTGAAAATATTGAGAAAATTTTGGAGAATATTATTTGAAAAGTTATTACAATAAATTTTTTTTGTTTGGAGTATCTATCATCATTATATTTATATTGAATGTGAGATGAAAAAGAGAGGTATTCATTTGGATTTTTTCTATATATGTTGCTCCACCCCCAGTATTGAAATTGTTTTCCACATTTTTCATAAAGGGGAATGGGTGGGAATTATGTAGAACATGATGGGTTGATTGGGGGGTGTGATACACTTGGGGATACACTATAATGTTATATAGAACTTTGGTTTCAGTATATTAGAGATGTCTGGGAATTAAATACGTTTCACCTACTTATTGAATTGGGGTTTTGGGTTATTCTAGATTCATATAATAATTATACGTTTGGTGGTAATTGTTTTTCTCTTCTTAGTATGAATGTTAAATAAAGATGCCTTATTATAGGAAACTGTAGTATATTCATCTAGAATGATAGGTCTCGTATTATTATAATCCCCACATATCGTTTGGATTCCCCACATTACTCTCTTGGATGATGCATCAAGTGGGTGTGTTGGAATTGTCTAGTTAGTTGCTGGAAACTCAATAAATGTTGGTCCTACAAACATGTTATTATGAGAGGTGGTGGTTTGGTTATGAATAGTTGGGGTGTGGTTAGTTTTTACATCAGTGATTTATATAGAAATTTAATATCACTTATGGCCGGGGATAAATCCCATTTATATGGAATTCTTATATTTCATCTTTATATTATCATTTTACATGATGTTGAGATGAATTCTATATTAATTTTTAGATTTATAATTGATCAGTCTACCCCTAATTAATCCATTATTTATCAAATTACATCATTCAAGGATCTTTAAGATTATAATGTGGATATCAATCACACATGGAATGAGGGAAACATTCCTTGGGATGGTTTATCCTATTGAGGGTCTCATCAATACTATATTTTTAAATTTTTATCACACGAAATCACTTCTCAAACACTGTATGTGTATTTATTGTTATGATTAATGGGGAAAATCAACAGTTTAGTCCACCATTTATTTATATGGTGTGACCATTAATGAAATTCAATATTTTATTTTATTTTAAATCTTAATAAAGTTGTGATTTCTTTAGTGTAATTTAAAACTATAAATACCTGGAATTCTTAATGATTTATCCCCAATTTTAGCTTTGAAATTTTGAAGTGTTACATTGTCACTCTTATGGTTAATAATTTACTTTTTATTCAAAATTACTCTGGTATTCTTCTTCATGTTTATCTATGGGATAAAATGTGTATTTGGTTTCTTCATATTATATCTCCTCCTTATTTTCTACTAAATATTTTAAATTTAGTGTATCATTTATTATTTTTCATTGAAATTAAATTAATACATTTGAATATATATCTATTTATTTGGGGAATGTACAAATATTTCCATGGTCACCTACAATTCCTTTTTTATATTAACACAGCTCATTTAGAATTTAATCTCTTTTTAGTAGTATTCTATGCATCTACTCCATTGGGTAACATGTTGGTGCTTGAAAAGGATATATTGATTATAATATTAGGGTAAATATAACATCTTCATAAAAAATTCATTCCATTCCATGTATTTATAAGATTCTGATCACATCAATGCCTCTTAAATTTCAAACTACCCTACCAAATAAAAAGATCATAAAAATTACCAAGGGAAGAATGTTTCAAATTTTTCTCATTAGAATAAGAATAGTAGGATAACCCTTTTCTATATGATTATTTCACACTAATTATAATTCAATGTCACTTTTACATTGAAATAAATTGTTCTTTACTTGATCCCATCCATAATTTAAATCTCCCCAACATCCCTTATCATACATTATATTGTTGGAACATCCCACTTTATAACTGGACACATTTGAATTAATTGTAAAAATATCATATATTTCTCCATTATATGGGAATTGATTTTCAGATAATGTATTATGTGTTGACAATTTTCCCCCCAATATAATTAATTTCATTATATTTTCAATCCCTCCATGAATAACCTTTAAATTATTATTAAAATAATTCTAAAATTTTATTAACAAGGATTGAATTTTGAGTTTTTAAATCATCCATGGGATATATAATTTTGAATTTTTTATCCATCACAAGAAGAAATTCTATTCCATCATTATACTTCTATAATTTGTGAAACAAACATAGACTAAAATGAAATAAGTAAACATAGTTATTCACAAACACTCACACTCATAAATACACTCACACTCACACTCACACACATAATAATACACACATGTGACCAATGATTCACAGATTTATAAAAAAGATACTCACTACCTTATATAGATAGAAAAACACTACAACATATAAGGATTTAAATAAACATATTTTCAATCACATTTCTATAAAATATTATCACTATAATAAATAAACGTATATATCTAATGAAGTTTCCAATTTAATAAGATATTAAAAAGAACAAAATATTTCTCAACAAAGAATACATTCATGAATTAATTAACTCAACTTATTTAATGGAAATATCATAACATGGTGGATAAAGGGAGGAAAAGTGTGGATAAGTATGAAATGTATACATTTCATGAAAATTCTTAAATATATAAATTATTGTAGACATTATCCAAAAATATAAGATAAAAATATAAAAAAATACATGTGAACACAAATAACATATGATTAGTGAATTAATTATCTAATAACATAATCCTATATGAGATAATGTAGTAAATAATCTCTTTTATTTTTTATATCTCTGTTATTTTATTGGTATCTTAAAAACTAATATAATGTATGGAAGGAATTTATATTTTTAGGAAAGAATTGGCATATTTTCAGTGAATATAAAAATTATGGATGAATGAATAATTTACCATATTGAATATTTAACTCCTACAAAATAACATCCAATAAAATGGGTTTTCAAAGATTTTTTTTCTAGAATGAGTGATTAAAATTGGAATATTATATTAATATATAATGAAATTAATTAATTAAATATGTATTTTTATATTGGGTTAACCAAATATATTATAAGAATAGATGTGATAAATATGAGGTGAGTATATCTTAAACACATAGAGTTATAGATGAATTATAAGGACTTAGATATTTATAGATGAATTTGTTCATACAATTCTATAATATGAGTATGAAACCCTTTTGTAAATGATATATTTATATTATATTACTTTATTTAAATTTTTTTCAATTTAATTTTTGGGATGTTTAGGGATTATGTTTTTTTAATTTTAAACATTTTTGTACTATGCATGGTTTTCACTTGATTTTGAGTAAACATATGGCAACTATGTGGGAGGGACTTTAAATAGGATATTTTATTTCTTCATGGTTATCAACCATTTAGTTAAGAAATTTGGGGTCATAGAGGTTATAGTTCCAGATATATTGGGCTTCAATATAGAGGCGGTATGGTTAGTACACGATTTGGTAAATAGTTCACATAAACCATGATAGCTACCCACGCACCTAAAATTTTTATTTTCCCAAAATATCACCTTATAAAAATAAAATGAAATATAATCCTTCACTTTAATCCCTACCTAAAGACAAAAAACCATCCATATAACACCAAAAAATCTACAAGTGATGGTAAATACCAAATCAAGAACAATTGTAAAAATATACAAAATAAAGAGACATTATTTAAGAACTTATTTAAAATTAAAAATTAATAATATGAAATTGATCAAACTAATTAATTTTTTTAATTCTATATATTGAAATTGTTTATAATTATTTTTAAAATTTTTTCTTAAAAGGTATGTTTTTAGTTGAAACTGAAAGTTTCCACAAAACATGTAATTTTTACAATATAAAAATTATATAATAAGGAACAAGTGTTTTAGAATAGCTATTATGTATTTTTTTGGTTAGAGTGAGTTTCTCAAGTGTGGTGGTGGATTGTGTAACCAATAATGTTTTTGTTTAAAACTAGTTCACTTAAGGTCCCCCAGTTCAATTAAAAGATCCCAATTAATAAAATTGAAGATCGATATAAATTTGGATCTTTTAATATATTTATAAATATGTTATTATGTATTAGATAACCTTTTTTATAAAAATTACTTCAACATTTGAAATCAATATACATATTCAAAATAGTATATAAACTCTACTAATGAAAAAGAATCAAATTAATAGTTTTGTTCACAGATAAAGACAAATTCAGTTTAATGTTTTTAAATGTAATAAATTAAAAACCAAACTGGAATGAACACAAGAGGTTCATTATCAAGACAAAACCTAAAACCCTCCACATGGAAATCACCCTCTTCTAGGAAGATGATATAAAATAATCTCAATCCACTATCTAGACTGGGTAAACAAAAAACATCTACAAGCTATCTAGGATATGCACAGACCTCTTCCACAATAATTGTGGGAATAAAACAATCACATACCTCATAAGTAACTATTGAACAACCCCATGGTTGAACCAATTTAAGTAATGTTATGAATATATTATGTATATTAATGTTATAGTGTTGGGGACTACATGGATTAAATAATAATGTTGAACAAAACACTGCTCAATTATAATTTCTACATAAAGAAAGAGAATTTATAGAAGTGAAGAAAATTTATAGTTTCTCAGTATGATGTGCACTACAGATTTAGAATCTTCGGATGATGCTTAAAGAGGAGATCAAGTAATTTCACTAAAAATATATTAATATATGGGATTGTAATCTCTCCGTGTTATCACTATTGTAAGGGAATCATGCATTTGATGTTATCCACTCTTCTATAGTCTGTTATATGTAAGAATGAAACATGTGAATATCATCAGTAAATATATCACATTATCATGTGTTTTTATATGGCCATCATGCATGAATCATTACATGAACGAGAGTGTATAATATGAATATATAATACTACATGATAGAGATACCATTAAAATATAAGTCATCTAGTTATTATGGATCATTATACTTATTTTTTATATAATTTAATATTTCCTACAATATTTTATTAACAGTCATTGAAATAATAATGATCATTAAATTCGATAATATTTCAAATATAGGTTATCCAGGTATTATGGATCATAATACATAGTTTTGACATAATTTAATATTTTCAATACTATTTTAGTAACAGTCATTAAAATAATAATGATCTTTAAATTAAATAATATTTAGTAAATAGATCACGTTAAAATAATAATGATCATACCAAATTCCATATCAAAGAAATAATGTCTAGTCTCAATGCTTCATAGATTGGGAAGTTGGAAAAGAAGGTTCCTTTACCTTATTAGATGCATTGGGAAAATAATAAAAGGATTGGGCTTTCATAAATGTGATTGATAATATAGGGACTAATATAGTAGTGATATGGAAAAAGGTATAAGGAGGAATCTTTCTTGTGATCACGGGTCGAAGATATCATACTACATCCACTAAAGGTAATCTTAAAGGCTGAATATAAGAAGGTAGTGGTTCATTCAGATCCTTTATAATATACAATATAAAATTTTATGTTCCATTAGTTATAAGAGATAGATGAAACATCACTGAAATGGCCTCAAGTTCAACCACTATATTCCAAGACACATGAAAAAAAGTTTCATAAAATTGATTAAGTTCATGATAATTTGGCCTCCTCAATCCATGGAACTAAATTAATATTTCATCCACACAATTAAAAATCGAAAAAATGTTCCACTTCATTAAAATGAGATACATACTACTTGATGTCTCTTGTATCTGGGGGAAGATGAATGTTCTCCATAAGAAACTTGAAGTGTGTGTTCATGGAATGATTAGTATAGATATGGAATACCTAACACGTAACTACCTCTATATTGGATTCTCAATCATTTATAATATAATTAATACATTCCCTTTCCTTTTAATGCACATGATCACTGTTATGTCTAATATAACTCAAATCTGTTAAAGGGATATGAAGGAAATATCCTTAAATTTCCTAGTTATCCTCTCTAACAAATAATCTGATCAGATAAATGTCCCAGAAAGGATGGGTATCTATTAAAGAAGAAGACACATAATTCATATTATTTAACATCTATAAATAAGAATAAATAATAGCAGTAAAATATTTATACATCCTCAACATCACTATTCTCAAAGACTCTAAGTCACTAGAAGGTATTTTGATAACTATTTCCACTTTCTGAATATGATTCATCATATTGGGTTGAATTTGTTCAATCACAATCTATAAGAAATGTCTATAATATTTGTCACTATGATTTTTGATTTGATTAGTTTGATTATTTAGAACCCTATAATAATATGAAGTTATCCTTTCTATAAAATACATTAGGTTATATCTAATTACCACATTTATATGTAATGAAGAAACAACAATAGAATGGGAGGTATCTCAGTAGGAACCTCTGCATCCTTACCTCTACCAGGAACTTATATCTCATATCTCTATTTCACCCCATCATCATCAATATATTGTTCCACATATCACTTAGGATCTAATGCATATCATATTGGAACAAAAATCTCACCATTATTTGTTGTAATTATCTAATTAATAGAAGATTTTTAGTCCAAAAAAAGTCACTCATAACCTGGAAATATATTCTATTCCTCAAGATTTGAAACACCTACTCTGGAAGATGATACATCATCATGTGTAGTCACTATCTTCTCAAAAATTATTGGATCAACAACTGTGTACCAAACATGGTCTCCATAAATAGGATCAATGAAGTAGATAACAATGCATGGGGATTCTCCACCTCAATAGACGTTATCAACTCATATATACTACCTCTATGAACATCTCAGATTATTCTTGGTATCTCCTAAGATCTATAACCAACTAAAAATCATCGAGAAGAAACAGGTCCATGAGGCATATCAATATCCTTAGAACCAATATTGAAATCACGACCATCATTATATGAACCACTATCACTTACATCTCTTTCTCTATCTCCCCCATATTATCCATATTGATCTTCCTTATATTTTCCTTCTTTACCAACATCACCTTATTTTCCACTCACCAATTCTTCTTGAAAATTTACTTTTTATATTCGTCTTCATTTCTATTTTCATCATCATCTTTATCAATTAAATTTTCAACTTCAATTTCATCATCAAAATGAGTTGCAACATCATTTATGGCCTAGAAGAACTCATATACTGTTCCTCTTTCGAATCATTAGTTTTTTATTCTTTACATACATTAATCTAAAGAGTTTCTATTACTAGTATAGAACCCAGATGACTGTATGGAACAAATGTGATAGCCAGAGGGATCATAGGAAGGTCAGGGTCATTAACCACATTAATTGAGAACTCATGCTCCTCATTAAATGAGGTAGAAACCTACTATTATTCTTTATCTGAGTACACATCCACATAATCTTGATATAATAAAATAGCTATAATATTATTTCTTATTTTTGGGTGATCAATAGGATTAAAATCATAATAAATCATTACAGCATCATCAAGCCATTTCCTATTCTATGGGTTTCAGTTAATATTTATTATTTTTCAAATTAATTTTGTGAAAATAGTCCCCTACAGTTTACTCGGGTTTGTTCTTCCTCATCAACCAATACCGTGGCCTCCAGCATGGCCAAAATGAACATAGGGTATGTTATAAAATTTGACATAGAAAATTTCTTACATTTCTCTATCATATGAAGCAACAAATACCTGTATTGGGTGATGTTTCTCATTTTGTCATACCATATAATAGATACATATCCTGACATCACATTATATTTAATTCCCATTTTCCCAACAATGAAATATTCTAAATTATCTTAAACAAAAAATGACACTCAAATGACCAATTATTATTCTGGAACCACTCTACCCACCCTTGTTCTTTGATTACTTTTAGTAACAAGGATATGATAGGATAACTACTCCATATTAACTTATTTCTCACTACTACTCACTACACTATAACCATTTTAAAAAAATGTAGACAAATTAGAATAGGATGAGGTAAGACTAACAGTTAGAGAGAAAGGTACAAAAGTAAGGTTTGGGTGTGAGGGTGAGAGTGTAAAAATTATACTAAGGGTCTAATTTATAAAATGTAGGTATTTTGAGAAAAATAAATTGATAAATTAAATATAATATTTAAATTATAGAAAAAATATATTTAACCCATAAAAAAATCCGAGATGGTAGGGTATTCCAATGGCTATTTGTTCCAATGATTCTTTGTTCCAATGGTGGTAAAAATCAAAGGTGGGTAGACATAAATGGTGGGTAAACACCAATGGTGGGTAAACTCCAAAAATGGGTAAACATCAATAGTGGTAAAATACCAATGGTGGGTGAAATCCAACAGTGGGTAAACTCCAATTGTGGGTCCTAAAAAATTAAGTTAACATAAATTAATTATCCTTAATTTATTTTTAATGGAATTCGTCTTATTATAAATCATTGTATTTTTAAAAATATTAGAAATATGATATTCATACTCAATTGTTTCATTATTTGCATCTATATTTTAAAAATAATATATCAAGAAGTGATGTATTATGTCAATGAGTTTTGTTTTAGAGTAGAAACTATGGTTATTAAAAATGTTTATAGCACTTTTGTTGTCATTATTTTTAGGTACATGTAAGAATTGATATACAAAATTTAGTAACATGTCTTTCATGTATAAAATTTGACCACAAATGCTACCTACAACTTTGTATTCAGAATTTGTAGTAGATAATGAAATTGAATTTTTCATTCTACTACACCGAAAAACTAGAGACATTCACAAAATATTACATGTTTCTATGTTTATTTTCTATTTGAAATAAAACCACCCAAATCATCATCTAAATGACAAACTATATCAAATATTTTTCCCATAGGGAAGAATAATATATAATTGGTTACATAATGAGGTATTTAAAAATGATTTCAATAGAATGTAAGTGTGAATATTTTTTGGATTTCTTCAAAATGGGCACACATACACATACTAAATGTAATATTAGGTTAGTTATATATTACATAGAGAAGCCCACCAATCATACCTCTACAAATAGTTTGATCTAATTCTTTCCTAGCTTTATAATGACCCATCTTATAGGTGGTAGTCATAAGTGTGTTACTACTCATAGTGTTATCCAATCCAAAACATTTTAAAAGGTCATTAAGATATTTTCTTTGAATAAAAATAATTCCTTATTTATTCAAAAAAATATAAAAACTAAAAAAAACTTCAGTTCACACATTAAACTCATTTATAACCCATTTTTCATCATTTCTGAAAAATTAGTTTAGAATGAGTTTTTAGAAGATCCAAAAGTAATATCATTTCATAGATTTGGACATGTAAAATATATTTTCAAATTTATTTATAAAAAGGTTAGGATCAACTATACATTTTTATAAACCATTAAAAACATGATTATACCATGTTCTAAGAGCTTGTTTTAAACCATACAAATCTTCTCATAATTTGAAATCATGATTTGAAAAATTTTATATTTTTGAAATATGTGGGGTTTTATACAAAAAAATTACTTAATTATTTAACCATTTATGAGTACACATTTAACATCCATTTTTTATAATTTGAAATTTAGATTTTCTACATAGGCAAGAAGTATTCTAATGGATTCATGACTGGATAAAGGTATAAATGTTTCCTGCTATTCTATAAAATATTATAGATTATACAATTGTGCAACTAGTCTAAAATTTCTTCTTATTATGGTTTTAGATTCATCAACGTTGTTTCTAAACCCCCATTTAGTTCCTAAATTTATGTTGTATTTAGGTCTTTTGACAAGTTCCCAAACATTATTTTTTTCAAAATGACTATGTTTTTTTTCATAAAAATTACCTAGTATAAATATTTAATTGTACCGCTGATGTTCTTAGGATGAAGCTATGAAAAGAATTTCATATGTTAAACATGGTATCTTATAGAATCTGTATTTTAAATTACTCTAAATATGTATCCAAAAATAGAATATAGAGGATGGGTTTTAAGATCCCAAACAAATCTAAAAAGTGATGGTCTGATCTCCATATAGTCTTCTATAAATTTTTTTTATGTTGTATAACTTCATAATAAAAGGATGGTTTTTATGTATTCTCTACCACAATGTCATAATTATGGAATTTATGTTTAAAATATATTAATCATCATTAGTGTTTCCTAAAAAGGTTTTAGTATAATTTTGATATGTCTCCTAAAAATTTACATGAACAAAATCTTATATAGTCTTGGTTTTTTTGTTAAACACTCTATAGGTTTTACTAGATGTTGAATAACTGAAAATAATTCCTTTATCACATTTATATGAAAACATGTCAATTTTATACTTATTGTCATGAATAGAAACATTTTATCAAAAAACTCAAAAATAATTAACTATTGGAAATAAATTATTCCGAAGATCATAAAAAGTTTTTTTTTTAAAGAAGACTAATTAAGACTCATTTAATTATATATAATGATTTATTCATAACATCTACCAAAAATAAGATAGGTAAATAATATTAATTTAGCATTATACTATTTATCTATTTAATGGTGTTTTTTATCCTTTCTATATATCCATTTTTCTGGGGGGGTCCTAGGAGAAGATAAGATATAATTATAACGATTTTTTGAGAAAAATACTTCAAAGTGTTGATTTTAAAAGTCAAGAACATGAAAAATTATTAAGGTATTAGTTCTTTTTCCATTTAGTTTTTATACATATTTTCCATACTAATGTGAGAGAATGCCTCAATTTTAGGAGTTTAAAACAATACCCAAGTATTCCTAGAAAATTTATCTACAATGGTATAGAAATAGTGCTTCCCATTACGACTGGAAACTATAGATGGTACAACCAATTCAACAAGAACAAACTCAAGGGATTGAGATGTTGAAACTTTTATCTTTTTTTTGAAATATATCTTCCATTTTTCCATTTTTGATTGGGGATATTGACATTATCATTTGGGAATTCTTGTTTTTGAAGATCCTTGAATAACCCATTCATAATAATCTTTATATGTCTGTTAATATTATATTGTCATAGTTTCCTATTCTAAATCCATGATTCCTTATGAATAGAACTTAAGAAATAATTTTTTTTGAAATTAAATAATTATTATTAACATCATACACATTCTCATTTCTCAAAGGAGTAAACAGTAAATCATTTTTATAATTAAAAACATTACACACATTATTCTCAAATTTTACATTAAAAATGTCATCACAGAACTATGAGATACTAAGAAGATGTATTTTAAACCATCAAAAAAATTATACTTTTTAAATTAAGACTAGGTTATAGTTAATGAATTGGCCAAGGCTAATGATTTTCTCTTTGTCATTATCACAAAATATTACATGTACACCATCAACCATTATCATATAATGTATAATTGAGTAATCTCATATCACATGTCTCGAATAACCTTTGTCTAAGTACCGTGTACATCAATAGAATATCTTTAAGTAGTTCCCCAATAGTTGAATTTTTTATAGAAAATGATTTTGGAACCAAAAAATATTTGGTTCTATAAATATTACTGATTAGAGGATTAAAAACCCATATTTTCTTAATGGGGTTCCTATAAAAAGATTTCAAACTATTGAAATAATTTTTTTAGATTTAGATGAATAATAACTAGAAATAGAATTTATAGAATTGGACTTTGGAAAAAAGTGATCATAAGGACTATTCTCTATCCTGGTTGACATCCAAAGATGATAATATACATAGGTGCTATTTTTTACCTACCATTTGTGTGAAATATTATCTACTATTAGTAACAATCTATATGTTTTTCTTTAATGGCTCATTAAAATACATTAGTTCCGTATTTTCTTTCAGTAACTGAGCATTATTTTCCCTTTCTACAAAAAATCATATTTGATATTAGTAGATAAATAATTTTGTTTATTTAATATTTTTTTATATTTCATCTCAGTGATGGTATGATAAAGAAAATTTTAAGATCCAAACATTTCCTCATTTTCATATTTTCATCATTAGGTTCATCTTCTGAATTGTTTAAATTACATACATGAGATATAATAGGCCCCTCGGATATGTTTGTTACAAACCATTTATTTTTTCTATCATTATTCTCTTCATGAGTTGAGTCTATGTCATGGGATATGTCTTAACAGGTACTCCAAGTGAATTTCCTAGATTTCTTATATTTTCTACCCTTATCCTAAAAACTTATTTTTATATTCTAATATGCGATAATAAGGATTAACAAGTCCTTTTGTTATGAACTCATAACAGGTAATGTCATTTTAATTTTGATATATTTTTTCATTATTTATTTGAATTATTTCTATAATCATAATTTTTCGATAACTAATTTTATATATTAATTTATTATTCATATTGTTTTTTAAACCTTCTGAACAGATGTTCCATTTACTAGTTAATGTCGATTGATTATTATTTATCACTAGAGATTTTATCTTGTACCTTTTATTTTTCAATATATCTTTATACTTTAGTCCTGAAGGATACTGACATCCTATTGGGATCATCTTTCATATAAAAATTGACATTAAGTTCCTCCTCATTCATTTCTAGATTCCCATTCAATTTCATGATAGACAGTTTACTAAAATCACAAAAATCCTTTTCTAAAACTGATATTACCATCTATCTTCCTAGAAGACATCTTAGAAATCACATGATTTTGTATTTGTGTGAAACTAGATTTCTTAAGGAGATCATTTTATTCAGTATCACAATAAACCTGAGATAAATATCAGAAATCATCCCACCAGGATTCATCTTGAATGTATCATATTTAATCATATATTTACTCAATCTCATTCATTTCGTAGTAGTTGTTCCATCACGAGAAATAGCTAATGTGTCCCATATTTCATAATCATTTTTACTATTTGATATCCTATCAAACTCGTCATCACCTAAATCCTGGTAATGTGAATTCATGGATTTTCAATTATTGTTATAAGAAATTTAGTTTCATTATCCCATTTATTCCTATCAGTATTAGTTAATTCATATTTATCATATATATTAGACTATATTTAAAAACATATGATTTCAATATGCATTTTCATATTTATTTTCCATTAAGAATAGTTATTTAAATTAAATAAATAAGTTATGTTGGTAGTAGAACCTTCTTGACTATTATCCACTTAAATAACTAAATTTAGAATTAATAGAAATTTAAGATCATAAAAACACATCTAAAATCATAATTGAAAATATTTTGAAATACATTAATACCAAATGATGGTCAAAGTGAGTATCTTAGGATGGGTGACTTGAGTACATAAAATTTTTGTTAAAAACAACTTCAATTAAAATACCCCATTTTAATCAAAACTTCCTAGTAAATGAAAATAGTAGATCGATATAAATTATGATCCGTTGATATATTTATAAATGAGTTATTATGTTTGTGTTTAAACTATATAAATAAATTAATTTAGCTTTTGAAATAAATTAACTTTATAAAAAAAGTATATAAACTCTAGTTAATAATCACTATCAATTTTTTAGTTTTATTCACTGTTTAAAACAAAATTAGTTTGATGTTTTGAAATGAATCAAAGAAAAACACATAATAGAATTAAAAAAAAATATGTTCAGTCTCAAGCCACGACCTAATCCCTTCCACTAAGAAATAACCTAGTTCCAATGAAATTATATAAAATATTCATTATTCATAACCTGCATTGGGTAAAAAAACTACATCCAAAATCTTAATATTCCTTGTATGGACCTCTTCCACAGTAACCATGGGAATAAAACAATTACATGACATTGAAGTACACCTTCCACTAGTTTGTAGGAAAAAAGGAACATAATATTAAGAACATATATTATATCTTCTGTTTATAGTTCATGAGATAGTTTTCGTTTAATAAATTGGTTAAACAGAATATTTCCCTAATGTAAAAGAAAAATAGAAAGTGAACGTATAAAAATTGTAAAAAAGTTAGAGTTGTTGAGACTAATGTCCTATGAAACTTGATAATCCTTTTTTTTCTTTTAGAGGTGATCAATTTGTTTCATTAAAAAAACATTAAGATAGAGTTTCATAAGATCAATTTGATTTTATTTATTAATGGTAATCTTTTTTTATGTTCTCTACTCATATATAGTCGATTTTAGGTATGAATGTTGTGTGTAAATATCCTATTTAAATAGAACTCTTGATTAAATTTTTGTAGACATCGAAATATGCTCATGAGAAGAAGCAGGTTGCAATGTGACAAAGAAAATCCATATTTGGAACCAGTGATCCATTCTAGGGGCCTCAGCAGGGCGGTGCAAAAAAAATAAGGAGTTGCGCGAAAGAAATGGACCCCGCAAGGAAAACGTCAGGTTTCATGAGAAGTTTTCGTGCGGGCGTGAAAGATTTTCACGCCGCCACCTGGCGTAGTTGGTTTACATGATGTTGATGCCTCAGCACGCCATATTTTGCACCGGCCAGTTCTCCATGTCAACCCGCAATCTTGAGTGCCTATAAATAGAAGGCCACCCCTTCGACGTCAGTACAAAAAATCTGAACCATCTCCCCTGTGTAAAATTCACCTCCCATGCATGCAAAATATTGCTTTCAGGTACTA
The DNA here is from genome assembly GCA_963277665.1 of Viscum album. NCBI lineage: Eukaryota > Viridiplantae > Streptophyta > Magnoliopsida > Santalales > Viscaceae > Viscum > Viscum album. The sequence continues at coordinate 807,083,041 of OY728122.1, read as the reverse complement.
ACTTTTCCACTCTAGGTCTTCTAGGGGTCTGCCTTCATGTGAGACCCCTCGGCCTTGATCTTATTCGAAGTCTCACTGGGCCCCTTCCCCCACGCTCAATTCCTTCCAATTGTGTGCAATCAGTTTTTCGGAGCACAATTCCTTTTGCGTGCCGCACCCAGAATTTTTCACACCCAACACTCAATTGCGCATCGGCCCAAGATTTTTCGTGCTTGAACCCCATTTTGCGCGCTGGCCCGACCCCTTATTTCGTGAAATGGCCCCTTTTTCTTGCAACCCTCCCACATTATGTGGACATGATTTCCCTCTACTGGACATCATTTTCAGGTGCCTCCTATTCCCATAGTGCCTTCGCCATATACTCATTTTCTGTGCAACATCCTTGGTTGGCACAAAGTAACTTCAAATTACCCTGGACGATATCGTCCGTTGCATTGATTCACCTCACGCTTATTCAAATATGCACGGTAATGGCTATTGATTAATCACATAGAAATGCTGATGTGGGCCCCTCAATGGTTTGCTCCATGACACCCCATCACCATGGATTTTCCTGTCCCCTCTCTGCCCCAAGGAAAAGTGGGTAACCGTTCTGTAATTCATATGGGTGTGGAACAAACCCACCATGTTCGAGATATAGGACATTAATCTTCCAAGCACACTCGTCCTTAGCACATGATGTTAAAATGTGACCTCGTCCCATGCCTGGAATGTGGGGTACCCCCACAATGGACATTCTCCACACCCACTGGCCTCTAAAGGGGATGATATCCTCCTTGTGGGAGTGGCGTCTGTCCATGGGGGACATGGAAACCATCTTGGTGTAAGCCCCTAACTCTCTTGTTGGAGGCAGCATCCCTGATTCTGCTTTCTTCTTCAGTCCTCAGGGCCAATAAAGGACGAGATGGACACCAGGACCCTCCTTTCTTTGGTCTCATATCCTTCTCCTGCTACACTTTGTCTCCATTGGACCTCCATCCTAGAGTAAGTCCCGAATCTTCGGGCCACTAACCACACATAATACCCTATTTCCTTTTTGGGATACTAACCACATGTAAGCCCCACTTAACCTCCCACGGACGCACATTTCATGACATGATCATTGGGTCACTGCTATCGCTTTTTTCTCACACCGAGCCTGACTCATGTGGGCTTAGAGTGAGCACCGACCATGAAATCCACCCTGGGAAGCCTAGAGTGTAACCCCCCACTCCCACTCTTGAACTATGAGGACTTTGATCCTTGCCAAGGCAAGGTACGTAGGAAGCCTTCCTAAGTTTCTAGCCTACCACCCCGGTCATTCTGACCATCTTCATGTCAGTTCACCAAACACCTTGGGTAGCCTAGAGTGTAAGCCCCACACCCGCCACCTGAACTACATGGAATTTGATACTTGCAAAGGTAAGGTACATAAGAATCCTTCCCGAGGTTCAAGACCAACACCTAGTTGTCCCGCCATCTCTTCATGTCGGTTGAATAACCCATTTTTCACTTGAACAACATGGATTTGATCCTTGGTAAAGTAGGGTACGTAAGAAACCTCCATGAGGTTGAAGCCCACAACCACCCATGGGACCCCATCCTGAACTACGTTGAATTTGATCCTTGACAAGGCAAGGTATGTTGGATTCCTCAACGTGGTTCAATCCTACCACCCATTGGTTATGACCACCTTCAATTCAGTTCACCAAACTCATTGGGAAGCTTAGAGTATAATACCCACAACGCTCCCGAACTACGGGGACTTTTTTCCTTTACGAGGAAGGGTATGTAGGAAGCCTCCATGATGTTCAAGCTCACCACTCCTGTCACTCCAACCTCCTTCATGTCGCCTCACCCCCATCCCACATGAAATTATACGTTATTATCCATTCTGAACTATGTGGTCTTTGGTCCTTCCCAAGGAAGGGAACGTAGGAAGCCTCCACGAGGTTAAAGACCAACACCTAGCAGTTTCGACCCCCTTAACACCGGTTCACCTCCATCCCACATGATGTTAAACTGTGGATCTCTTTCTATGGTAAGTCATTGTCACTTCATTCAGCGGTAAGCCATTGTCACTGCATCGGTAAGCAGTTATCACTCCATTCAGTGGTAAGCAGTTTTCACTGTAGTGGTGAGCCGTTGTCACTCCCTTCAGTGGTAAGTCATTGTCACTGAAGTGGTTATCCATTGAAACCCCATCCAGTGGTAATCCATTGCATCTTCATCCAGTGGTATGTCATTAAAATGCCCAACTGGAATTAAGATGTCATCAGATGAAATACGTGGACTTTGATTCCCTGCCACAGTGATATGTAGGAAGCCTCTTATGGTTCAAGGACAAAACCATTGTAATCCTCATGAAGGTTCCATCCCACTCACCACACCCTCATAGAACATTCCATCATCCATACTGATTCTTACCTAGGCCTCCACATCAAGGTGGAATCATGCCACCCCATTCCCCATTACGTTTACCAGATTTCAGGAAGCCACCCACCTGTTGGCCCCAATTTTGGAATTCCTTCTAGGGGGTTCCTCCATCTAATCCACTCTAGTCAGTGTTCTGATCTTCCTGACCCATCGTCGCCGGATGTTAAACATGCTACATACCCTATGTTAAACATCGGAAGCTGAGGAAAACCTCATATACATGCCCACAGAATACGATTACACGCATTCGATGTGGGATGCCTCTAGCATCTGTTCCCTAGAGAAGACCTATAATAAGGGAAAAAAGATATAAACACCATTCCCCCAGCATCCAGGCACGCCAGTAATGTCCCCCGTGCATACTCCCCTAACTGAAGGTTACTACCTTGACTGGACCCCTTGGAGTTTACTAACAGAAGTAGTCTAGTTAACTGGTGTCCATGAAGATGTGGCACCAGTAAGAGTTTCACGAACAATGTCTTAAGTCTATGAGGGAGACCCGGACTAGGTGACGATTATGGAGGTGGAATGTATAGAAGGAAAACCCAACATCCCATCATCCCATTTCGATCAAGGAGAAAATGTACCTGAATAAGGAGAGGAAGTCGCCCGCCTTTGGAATGCTAGAATGTGGGGAAACAAAAAACCACGTCCCCCGTCCCCGAATGGGATGGATGCGCGCACCCCGACGAAAGCTTCAGAAATAGAAATGGTGAACCTGATGTGATGTTCTTCTACTCAATATGAAGATTAGTAGGGTTCAGACATTAATGGATTGACATTTCACCAGACATAGACATCTGGCACTGGGTCTTGCCAGGGAAATAGCGGGCCTGGTGTGAGACTCACATGAATTTGGGGTAGTAGAACGTTGGACATCCTGTTCTTCAATGTTGTCAGCATGGATCCATCTTACAGATTGTGGAATATGGGGTGGAACTGGTGGCATTATTCTTCGATTCCTTTTTCATTAATAACTGAAGAATTTATGTCCCTACTTTTCTGGAATCAGGTTGCTGCCTCAGGAACCCAATCACCCCCCGCCCATCTACACCAGGGTAGGGGAAACGCCATCACAGCCGCTCCACATGCCTCACTGCTTCCGAACCCGCCTCTGCGTCCACAACCGTCAAGCGCCCATTCCCCATCTCCCCATCATTATTTATCCAAAAATGGGTAATTAATGACCTCATGCGTCATTACGAGGAGGGGGGGTATAATCCCAACCTGGGATATAGCCCACCTGGATCTAGGGGCGTCTATGCCTCACTGTCAACGCTGCCCCTGAGGGCCGCGCAGTGAGCCATTTCTCCCCACATCAACATATAACTTCTTCTGGAGTCTGTCCTCAGAGCACTTTGATGACTCCCTACCTTATGCAGATGAATTAGGCGATGTCCATCCCATCCCAGTCAGATTCACGATCGAGGGGCTCCCAACAAGTTCTCCCACCGGGCCGCATCAGCAATGTCACTTGGTCTTTCCATAGGAGGAGTAGGTAAGCTATGAACGTACACCACCAGCCTCAGTTTGTCCAACCTGATGCCAGCATCGAGCACAAGCTGAGGAGGAATCCCTCCAAGGGTCATCAACATCAACGGATAATGTGGCTCGAGCCACCGCCGACGCATATCATCAGGTACCTCCACACATTGAGTAGGGAAACTTATACAATCGACCAAGATCAAGGCCCCAACCATCCCACAGGTTGGTTGGGTCGACTCTCCTGGTCGCAGTCACGAGTAGTGGTCGCCACAAACCAACCTACTATGATGCCACCCCATATAGAGGTCCACCCCATACCACTTCCACAAGGAGCATGGGACTTCCACGATTCGAGGATCAACATAGAGGTATGCCCTGTGCTACCCCCCAGTCCGAATGAAGGTATGCCCCACAGTAGTGACACTCGGTACAGATGCCTCTCTAGTGCCCATTACACTGGATATGGAGTCGCTCCTCCTGCTCCCGACCACCGGTGCAGGGAAATTGCACATCCATTCTCTCTCCAGCATGGGGATACTCCCTACGTCCTCTCCATAGCTGGTGAAGGTCATCCTCACCCAAGAAACCAGAGGGGTGAAGGCCAGCCTCGCTCCACCCACACCAAGTATGGAGGTCCTCCCCATGCTCCTCCTGTTCCCAGTGGAGCTTTTTACCACTCTAGTGTTATCCTTGGAGGTCCTTCACATGTACCCTTCCAAATATTTCATAGGGTTCCACACACCCCAGCATTCTTGGGTGGAAACCCTCTCCACCCCAGCACTAGTGCGGCTGAAGGACCCCATGTTAGAAATCAGTCCTGTCCTAAGGAGCCACCCATGGGTAGGAAGGCAGGCCATCGCCGCCACATGATGAATCCTATGATGGACCTGACTGAGAATAAACCAGTCCGCTTCTCAGACTCTGAATTGGTGTATGACTCTACTCTGGAACCCTCCCCTCACTCATCTGATCCAGGGGCTGGGGCAGGAATGAGGTGCATTAGCCTGGTGCTCCCAAAATAGGAGGTCCATAGGATTCCCACATCCCTTCATAGGTATATCATGGAGGATGAAAATCTAGCAACCTTGTAGGTTACGGCCATGAAATCACCACCATCGTCGCAGAAAATGCTTTCTACCTCCACAAGTGATCAAAGAGAGCTATTATGGAGACCAATGGCAGGTGAGAAGCATCATAACCTATCACCAGCAGCCCTGGCCCCTGATCCAAGAATAGCGACCGTCAGCCCCTCTTATCGCAACGTAGCACCCAGGTCGCTACACAATTTGGAGGATAGACTGAGAATAGGCAGCCAGTCATCCCGCTCATTGTACTCTCCATCGGCTGTCCTGCCATCTCGGCGGTCTTCTTTAGTACTGCTTCCAGTTCCTCAACCACCCCTAGTTGGCGAGTGGGGAAATCAAGGTCCAGACCCTGAATATGATCCATGGAACTTCTAGAAAATCATTACATTGGACCACTTCCTTGAGAAGTTCTAGCCCGTGGTAGTGAAATATTTTTTCATTCTAGAATCCCTCGCTCTGGAGGAAGTTGAGTGTATCTGCTACACCCTCTGGGTGACACATTTCAGTCTTTGTCATCAGCACATGGTTTATCAAAGTAGAAAAATGCATTTTGAAGACATCAGTGAGAAGTGTCGTCTAGTCAATCTGGTTGCACTCCATGTGGCCCAGAACACTGAGTCACCTTGTCTCCGTGAGGCTCTCTAGCAGCAATGCATTTAGAGTATCACGGAACTCCGCAAAATTATCAAGGAGGCTACCCCCACATGAAAATATATGGATGGGGACAGTATACCACCATCCTCTTCAGTCTTATATAGAGGTATCCCGACTCGCTATGTGATATTGATGACGTTCCCCTAGGAAGGGTCATGCTCAAAATGACTGATATAGTGGATGAGGAGGATGAGTTGGAGCTTCTCGATGGAGACTTACCCTCATAGGGCGTGCCACAAATGATGGACCCATCAGGGAGGATTACTCATCCCTAGAAGAACCTCTTAGGTCTCCTTGCGCCCAACGAGGCATTAGAACTCGGTCGGAATGCCAAAATGGGAAAAGAGCACATCAGAGCTGTCAAGCACTCTGACCCATCCGCCTCAGTGTAGAAGACGGAGGAGGACCGCGAGAAGGCCATGTTGTGCAGGTGACTTGCTGAGCAGAAGAGGTTGGTTAATGAACTCTTGGCTGAACGCGCTGCAGAGCGGCGACCTAAGTACGACCATCCTAGGATAGTACAGTAGGGGAAGGAACCACTTCCACTCTGCGAGATTCCCCCAGGAAACCATGATCATACCGCTCATGTGGACAATGCTAATGTCAGATCCCACAACAAGAGGGTACGATATTTCTCAATAAACCCTCCGGAATGGTGCATCATTCCAAGGAATCCAGCCCAGGTTCCCCCAGCTTCCCCGTAAGTATCTCCACCAGCCGCTCCACGAGCCGCTGAGCCTGTCTACTGTATTGAAGAACCCAACAATGCACTCGTAGTTAGGGATCCCCGTCAAGATAGAAACCCCTGACCAGATGATCCTATGGCGGTGATCATAGCCCGCCTTGAGGCATTTGAAACACGACTGGTGTCAATCTCACCAGATGGTAAGCCATACCCGGCATGGGTGGATGATATGCTGGAACCTCCGGGCGTTAGGAATCCCACCTAATCCCCCGTTAACGGGGCGAGGGGCCCGCCACAGCACCTAAACCACTTCAAATCAAGTTGTGGGCCCATTTTATGGACTCCGGCACAACAGGGGGCCACCAATCTCCTTTTCTTTGTTCAGATGTTGGAGGCACCGCCATTCGTCTGGTACAACCAGCTCTCCGTCAGATCCGTAACCAGTAGGGAGGACATTCGCAGGCAATTACTCTACTTGTTTAGCTCTACTACCTAGAAAACCATCATCACAGAACTCTTCAAGTGCAATTAATGGCCTGATTAGCGAGTCACAGACTTTAAAACCTAGTGGAAGGGGTTTACATACTCCCTTCACATGCCACTGACTCAGGAGCAGTTACTAACAATGTTCTTAGGGAACGTCAAGATAGAACTAGTTCCTTTTTTGATCACCCAGAACTACCCTGAAGGATTTCAAGACATCTCTGGTACGTCCCAATTCCTAGAAAAAGCCCTACAACAGGCTAATTAGGAACATCTGTTTCCCCCTATAATTTCAGCACGGAGAGCTTCCAAATCTGAGTCCACTGCGGTGGCCCAAATAGATTCCCCCAGGCTACTAGAGTTGCTACAAGTAGCACTAGCCCCATAGGCTCGCAGAGATCCTACTCCTTAGGTGTTACCTCCAGCTTAGCAGCGTCTGGATCCGAGACATACCCCTCTAGATCCTTGTCTAGGATAGGCTCTAAGGGTCACCATTCTGGATAGAAGAAACCATAATTACTCGTTCAGTGAGAATCTGGTCCCCGGTAACTTCTGTAGCGCCCTAGAGTAGGAGATTGTACTCTTTCCTAAGTGCAGAAGGCCGAAAGAAGAGAATCTCACTGATCACCCCAAATACTACCCCTATCATTGTATTCTAGGGCACACCCTCAAGTAGTGCTATGTCTTCAAATACTAGCTTCAAGACCATGTCGATAAAAACATAGTTAGGTAGGGTCCTGCCCCGGCACAAGTGTTGGCTGTCTTTGTAAGGCCAGATAGCAGTAGCGACATCGAAGGCGAGTGGAATATTGTTTCTAACCACATGTCTCAGAAGTAAGATGAATGGATGGCTCGGAAGATGGTCTCTCATGCCCATGGGTTCATTCGGACACACCTAAAAGATCCAGAGCCTTCAGAAGTTGCGGCCACCGCTTATGCATCGTCATCTCAACCAACCTCTTCCTAAAAGAGAAAGCATCATCAGCAAAATAAAAAGAAATATTCCTCTCCAATTCCATCTTCTCCTGAAACCCATGGTGAATTCATACCCCTGTGATGGGTATCTCTCCTCGAATCCACCCAGTAGTGGATGATTCTTCATTTGAAAGTCAAGGGTAAGCTTCTGTTAATACCGTGGAGTTGGTAAATCCATATATGACTCCCCGACAAGGTGGAGTGCCAGGAGAACATCCCCAACGTCCCCAACCAAAACAAACGTCAGTGAAGCTGAGACCATATGGGTCATCGGGGCGCATCAACTGGCGCCTCCAGCCAGGCCATGCATGCCACAGAGACTAGAGAGCAGGCCCAGCATTGAGCTCAGCACGTGCAACCTCTTCATCTAGTGCCGTCAGGACTGCCTCCACCACTGTTTGTAATACTGGATCAGGAAGAGCTACCTCATCTAGGCCGCGACCTACCTCATCCCGCTATTGGCCGATCTCAGTTGTTCGGTCCTCATTTCGCAGTTACTCTTCAGGCTTTGACTAGTGGACAACAGGACATACCCAGCACCAGCCAGTCGTCCGTCTAGCCAGCAGGGCCCGCCATGCCTCCAATCCAAGAGAGGCCTCATGTAAGAATAATTTCATGCTTGGAAAGGATGTATGATGTCTTCAAGCACCTTTTCAGCATCCCAGCGAGGCATTCCATCCTTGAATCCCTTTCCCTATCATTGGATATGCACGAGGCCCTCACTGAGGCTTTAAGAAGCCCCCTCTAGTTTGGGACGGAGGTAGCAGCTGCAGAAGCCTTTCATGTTGAAATGGTTGATAATTCCAAATGTCAGGCCATAATTTAGTTCTCTATAGAATATTAAGGCTCTCCCATACAGGGGAATATATGCTCGTTGTACATCACCAGCCCATTTATGGTGTGGAGGTTCGCCACTGCCTCATTGACACCGGCTCTGGGATCAACCTTATCTTGACATGGACACTGCGGAAGCTATGGTTATATGAAGATAACCTTAATCCCTCTGATTTAAGAATACAGAGGTAAAACAGGACATAGAAGACCTCGTTCAAAATGATCCACTTGAATACCTAATTCGGTGGCCTAGTTTCCAATACTGAGTTTATGGTTGTCTCCCAGGACACCGCATACAATCCATTGATGCATAGACCATGGATCCATCTGTACGTGGTGGTCCCCTCGTCGTATCACCAATGCCTCAAGTACTCCCTAAATGGTCGAGTAGGCATACTAAAAGGTGATTCATGTCTTTTTGCCTCTTTTGAAGCCCGTTACATGGACACTGACTATTAAAAGAGCAAGGATAAATAGATTCTGACAAGTGAGGTTGAGCCCGCAACGGTCACAACTGACCACTGGACAGGTCTGGATGACGGCTACATCTTCCCAATCCATCGATTATAGGCCATGACCCCCGACATGGGGAAATTCATTGTTGTCTCTGGTACAAGATTAAGTTATATTCCCAAGTCTATGCAACGGCGGAAAATCACCACATACTCCTACACAATCCAGGCTTAGGTGATCTCGAAGCCTCCTAACCCTGTACGATATCGGGATGTCTGCCCCATGGATACAATAATACATCATATGTGTCTGTTTCACCAGGATGGGATTAACTGGATCAAGACAACGCCCCACTTTTGTTTTGATATCATCATTTGTGGCCCATTGGGCTGAAGACCATATGGGTTGGGATCGATTTCCTTCATCGCTATGGTTTCAGCGGCGCGTGAATATCCTGATATGTTGTCCAATGCTGTCCAGGCTGGTACCAGCCTCCTGTCAGATTCTTCTGACCCATAGGATTCTTCAACCATTGAGAATCCCTCCTCGGAAAGAGAAGAATAGGATCTAGATTATTCCCCCCACCCTTGAAGAAGGTGTATCAAGCACGTTTGTTGAATTGGTACAGCTGAACCTTGGTAGAATGTTAGATCTGCGACCCACATTGATCAGTGCTTCCATGTCCCTTGAAGAGCAGCAACAGTACATAGATTTCCGGAAATAGCACCGTGACATGTTTTCCTTGAGTTAGGATGAGATTCCAGAACTAGATCCTCAGGTAGCCATCCACCATCTCGGTCTCCTAATAAATCATCGCGGGTTCAAGCATACTTATAGAAATATGCACCCTTCTCATGGTTACATGGTGGAGGCCTAAGTTGACAAGATCATCAGAGCCAACATTATCATGGTGTTCGAGTAAAGCAAGTGGCTAGCCAACTTTGTGCCAGTCAGGAAGAGGAAAAGATAGATCAGAGTCTGTATTGACTTCCGAGATCTCAATCGTCACTGTCCGAAGGATGATTTTACACTTCCAGTGACAGAATTGTTGATTGATGATATGTCTAGGATCCATGACCTCTTTTTCATGGATGGTTAATCAGGATATAATCATATCTATATGGCCCCTGAGGATGAATAGTACACTGCTTTCATGGTGCCCCATGGTACTTTCTGTTACTAGTTTATGCCCTTCGGCCTGATGAATGAAAGTGCCACCTATCAGCGGGCCATGCACCGCATATTCAAGCCGATCCTTGGGACATTTGTGGAATTCTATGTGGAAGATTTGGATGTCATGTCCTTCCAGTTCCGGGACCATCTCAAGGACCTTGAGAAAGTGTTCAACATACTCCATTCCCTCCACTTGATGATGACCCCATTGAAGTGTTCCTTAGGGGACACCTCTGGGAAGTTCCTTGGCTTCATTTTCAGATACTGGGGGATCGAGATCAACCCAGAGAAGATCAACGACATCATCCAAATGCCTCCACTGAGCAATATTCTGGAGCTTCATGGTTTCCAATGCCACTTAGCCAACATACACCAATTCATTATGAATCTGGATGGAAAGTCTAAGCCCTTTTCCCGACTCATGTTGAAAGTCTCTAAATACAAATGGGATGGAGAGTGACAGATCATGTTTGAGGAAATCAAGAAGTATTTGCTCCAGCCTCCAGTATTGATGCCACCCATCTCCCGAAAATCACTGATCCTATACGTGACTTCCCTAGAATGATCTATCAGTGCCCTTATCTCCAAGATGAAAAATGAGGGGATGGAAAATAGTCTCTAATACCTCTGCCACATGCTCCTCAAAATGGAGACCAGATACCCACCCATCGAAAAGATCTGCCTTGCGCTGGTAATCGCAGTATAGAAATTGCTACAATACTTGAAGCACCATGAGGTATAGCTGGTGTCTCAGGTCAACCTGGTGAAGTAAATTCTGAACCGCACCATGTTAACCAGCCATCTAGCATGGTGGGTAGTATTTCTACAATATTTTGAAATTAGGTTCATTCCTCAGAAAGCTATCAAGGGACAAGAATTGGCAGACATTCTTGGTACCCATCGAACCTCTGCAGACCAGTCCCTGGACTTGGATTTTTTGGATGAGTCAATCCTCTCGGTAGATCTTTCCATCCCATGGTGGAAGATGCACTTTGATTGTGCCTCCAAGATCCCCACCGGCATGAGGCTCAATGGTCCCAAACTCAAAATAGTATGCCTGGGTATTGACTATATTACCCTAGCACTATCCATTCTACCCTATTCATTACTGTTGTCAGAAGTCTTAACCAAAAAAAAGGCAGTGTTTCAGGCTCTCATCACTGGCCTCGAGCTGGCCCTCAAGATCGATGTACCCCACCTACACATGAAACGGTATTTCAAACTAGTCATCAAGCAAGTCAACGGTGACTATGTCATCAGAAATCCAGATCTTGTACCATTGTTGGAGTGCACCCTCCAGCTCATGGCCTAGTTTCCATCTCAGTTAGAGTTTACTCATGTCCCTCGATCTCAGAATGGTTGAGCCAATGCCTAGGTCGGGATGAGAGTGAGCGAATCCAACACCGCGCACTATAGTTTACCCTCCAAAGTGGTCCCGGTCTTGACTAGATCCTCTACACACACGGGTTTGATGGGGCTCTCCTTAGTTTCATCAATGGAGTCAAGATTTCTTAGGTCATGGAGGATGTTCATGCCGGTTCGTGTGGTGCCCATTAGGTTGGGCCGAAGCTATCCCGTTAGATCCGGAGACTGGGGTACTTCTGGCCCTCCATAATCAATGATTGCATCGAGTCCACCAAGAGATGTTATAGGTTTCAAATCCTTGCTAACTTCATGAATCGACCACCATAACCTCTCCACTCCACCAAGTACTACTGGCTATTTGTTGTGTGGGGACGCAATGTCATGGGACCCTACCCACTTGAGACAGCTCGCCCGTGTAGGTCTATCCTGACCGTCACAGATTTCATTTCTAAGTGGGAAGAGGGTGCTCCAATCACAGAGGTCAAGGCCCGTTCTATCATTGACTTTATGATCTCCAATATCATCAACCGTTTTATAGTCTCTCATGCCTTCCTCACCGATAACGGAACCAACATATGAGCAAATGAAATGAAGAAGTTGTACACCAATTACAACATCCGATCAAACTATTCCTCCTGTTACCACACACAGACAAATGGACAGATTGAGGCGTTCAACAATACCCTCTCTAACATTCTGCAGAAAATGGTTGGTTAGAATAAGAAGAGTTGGATGTACAAGCTCTTTAACACTCTATGGGCCTATCAGATGAAAACTCGCAATTCCACCTAGGTGCCCTCATATTCCCTGGTGTATGGAGCTGAGGCTGTCCTGTCCATCGAGATCCATTTGCCTTCTTTACACACAGTAGTCTATGACCAGTAGGTGCCAGATAAGGTAGCCGAAATTCGTCTGGCTGAATTTTACGCACTTTACGGGAATAGGCTCTGTACCCTACACAATCTTGAAAGGCATCATAATAAGATAGATATATCCTTTTACAAGAAGGTTCACATCCTCTCTTTTTTGAATGCTGACTTAGTATTGGCCCTCCAGGCACCAATGATACCCAGCAGGAAGCCACCAAAATTGGATCCCAAATGGGAAGGACCTTACATAGTCCACAGGGTTTACCCCAGTGGAGCATACTCCTTGGTGACCTTGGATGGTGAGAATATAACTCCTCCCACCAATGACAAGTTCCTCAAGAAATACATTTCATGAGCCTAATAATCCTGTACGACCTTAAACTGGGTGGTCTCGCATGACCCTAAACTGCATGCCGATCCTGCATGACATTAAATTGTCTATTCCTACATGACATTAAACTTTGTATCATCTCGTATGACGTTAAATTTCATTTTGAGAACAACCTATGGATTGATTCTCATCCTCATGGGATAGGTAGGAGCACTCATACGCCTCGTCTTGAGACCATCCCATGAACTCTACTATTTGACTATCCCCCCTGGGTATGGTTCTCTCAGTGGATCTGGAATGATATGGTGTAGGATTCCTTATCCCCACTCATGCCTGGATTATAGCGGTCAAACCATGTGCATAGTCCCCATTCTTCTATTCCCCCACGTCCTCACCACATGATGTTAAAATTCATGGCCTTCATGAACTACGTATGGCTTGATTCCCATCTACTTGGGAAACGTAGAAAAGCACAGACATTTTGTTTGTTGGCTCAACCTAAATTCTAGAGTCTTCCCCTCAGGTCAAGAAATATGGTGGGGTGTATAATATTTCCCCAATTCACATCGATCTAATCTCGATCCAGCCATACATGCCGCTCCCTAGAGATGCCCGCCTCTTTCATAGATGGGTACAACCATTCTTCACCCACTCCTTTGATTGGGAATCCATCATCCTTCCTATCCAGAAGGGCTCCCGAATTGCATGGATTCTAGGCCTAATGGAACTATTACCAATTCGGGCCAACTCCCTCATGGATGTCAAGCATCATGTCGATAGAAGTCCCACATCTTGAATATGGTCAGTGGTCGATGCTCATTTGTTGCTTCCATTTCAAGTTACTATAGGGTTGCTGTGTTTCGAACATGGTCAAAAACTACCCTAAGATGATGGAACGACCCCAAGATGTCCCAAATATTGATTGTAGTGGTTCATTCTACACCATTGTATCTCCAAGCGATGAACTCCCTTCAGGAAATTCCAGCTATTAGGCCACATGTGATGGGGGGCGCCGAGACCGGATCCTTCATTCCCCCAATGAGTGTAGCTCACCTTGGATTAGGAGCCATGACGATGTGGAAACCAAACAAGAGGACATCTGGCCTTCCCATATACGGCCCATCCTCAGGTCCCTTGGCCTTTTCAGGCCCCTGGACCAAGTTCTCTCTTATGAGATTCTACGGTGTGGTATAGGATTATGTCCTCATTCACATTGGGTTACTCACCGTGCCATACACAACCTCGAGTGAGATAACTTATCCTCACCTCATCCTCACTGCAAGACATTAATCTAGAAATTGGTTGGGCCTTCTTGATCGAGGCCTAGCCTTAGGCCCATTGACATTCTTGGGCCCCGACCAAAGTTCTTACCCGGAGTGTTCGGTGTGGTATGGGATTATTTCCTCATCCACAACGGGTTATTCACCATTCCGTACACCTACCTTGTGTGGGAAATCTTACTCCCCACTTCATCATCATTGCAAGTCGTTAAAATGAAAACTGGTAGGGCCTTCTCGACCAAGGCCTAGCCTCAGGACCCTTTACATTTTCAGTCCCCAAACCCATGTTCCTATTTAGGGTTGTACGGTGTGGCATGGGATTATGTCCTCATTCACATCGAGTTGCTCACCGTTCCATACACCCCCATTAGAGTATCATACCCATATGTGCCTTCTAGAACATCGTATGGCTTGATTCCCGCCCACCTGGGATATGTAGGACCGCCCAAGCATCTCGTCTTCGGGTCAAGACCCATCTTGGCAACTCGGCCTTTATTCTTCCATGAAAGGGATATACGGTGTGGTACGAGATTATATCCTAATTAACATAAGGTTTGTAACAACCACACCATGTATGTATTTCCCCTGAGAGTTTTCCATCCTCATTTTCTGTCCTCGTCTTTTCGAATAGGCCTCTCCCAAGATGGGCCCCTCGGTCCTCTTCGGCGATTCACCAATGAGCCTAAGGGTACTCTGGTTTAATTCTATGAATGTTAGACTCTTCTCGGACATGATTCCACCCATTTTTTCAGGCATCATGTCCCCCCTCATTAGGGATTCCAACACTTTTCCCTCCCAAAGGGACCCCCATGTGTCATGGATGCTCGGCCTAAGGGCCCTCCTACCATTACGGGCCAATGTCCTTGAGGGTTTTAGACAACAAATTGATACATGTCCCATGTTGCGAATATGGTCAGTAGTCGGCAATCATTTGTTTGTCCCCATTTCAGGCTAACAAGATATGGATGATGAGTATTGAACACAGTCAATAGTCATTCTCCATCATCATGCTAACCCCATTAATCCCAAAATTTCTGTTACATGATTCATGTCCTTCTCTACATCATCATGTCTAAGTAGAACTTTGAAACTCTTGGTACTATTCCTCAGTGCACATCCACACCATAGGAGGAAAAAAGGAATGATAAGGAAATCTATCGGGGCATCACCGGTTCCCCCTTTGATAGTATTTCACGTATTGTGAATAATTTATCTGCCTTTGTTTCCTACACCGAGTTCAACTCAATTAGGATTAGGGATTGGGTTAAGGTCCGCCTTTACCTGGGATAGTCCTTCTTTTCTATGGTCCATGTTATACGACCTTAATCAAAGATATTTTCCTATTTCCTCTTCATGAGAACTACATATTTCTTCATTCCCATCCTTTTAGGATATGTAGGACCACCCAAACATCTGGTCTTCGGGTCCAGCTCAATTGGGAGCTAGTTTCTCCTTCCCTTTACCCTCATACCTCTATCTTGGCCCCTTGGATCGAGGTTCCTTTCACGGAATTGCATACGGTGTGGTATGATATTATGTCCTCATTCACATTGGGTATGATTTATTGCACTGTACACATTCCCCACATAGCATCGTCTATACTACGTATGTGCCACATGATGTTAAAATGCACACCTAGTCCCATCACAAGACCCTAAACTGTGACATTATCATCCTAGCCGCATGACGAAAAACGACACTGCATCGTGATGTCCTCACTCAAAGGGACACTGTGTTTTGTATCATTCAGACACCATACCATTTTTCAATGCTTGCATATGACTTGATTCATGTGGCGATATTGGGAATTTATATTCTATAACTATAGATTAAGATAAAAAACTAAAACCACTCACCTTAAAGGACTACCAAGATACATAAAATACCTCTTCTTTTATTGTGAGGGCCACACCAGCAGCCCCTTTCATCCCTGACACTGGTAGCTTATAGTGCCAGCTATTAGAACATCGGGTAGCTAGATCACCATCCTCATGGGGTACGTAGGAACGTTCGTCCACCTTACCTCGAGCCCATCATAAATCTCGTTTCCAGTCTGTTGACCCAAAATCTACCCATGGAACACATGGTGGTTGGAATCCCATGTTCCCATTCACATCAGGTTTTATAATTACCACACTATCTATCTCTCGCGTTTCCTACCATCCATGGTCCAAATTCTACGACCCTAAACTATTATATCCCAATGGGTAGGGACTCGACTCCCTCTATCTAATATGTCTCATTGTCATATTCAGATGTGTTTTGACAAAGAGCCTGATTTGTGGAATTTTCATGGGGACATGCCCCTCGTCCCATGTCCAAGCATCATGAGCTCGCTATTTGGATCCTCATCCTCTTCAATATCTGAAGGGATCCTCTTCACGGTCTAGTCTTATGATGCCTTAGCTCACCTACCATTTCGGGCCAACGTCCCTAAAGATCTCAGAAGAAATTTGCGACAGGTCTCTTGTTTTGAACATGGTCAACGATCCACCCTCATTTGTCTGTCCCTATTCCAGGATAACATGATATGGATGTGGTGTTTTGAACACGGTCAATAGTTATCCCCCCATTATCACGTCACCAACATTGTGATACAGATTTTGAGAATCATGATTCACACATTTCCACATCCTCATGTTCATAGGGAATTATGACATACTCATCTTTACTTATTCACGCATCTAGGTGCGCTACATGGGCAGGTTAGCATCAGTAGGCCAACATTTTCCAAGTGTACCTTCTCCCTAACATGTTTATTTATATTTTTGGAAAGTCCCACCACTACTTCTTGTTTCCCACATCGAGCATGACTCACATGAGCTTACTAGTTTTGGTAGGATGTGAACCGGCACATCCAAGATTTTCATCACCCCGCATGACATTAAACTGTGCTTCCAGAACTATGTACGGCTTGATTCCCATCGTCATGGGATACGTAGTGACACCTAGGAATTTCACCTAGGGTCCAGCCCCAGGAATCATAAATCTGGTTCCTCAACATTTCTGGCCCCTGGCCTGACCCCTTGCAGGGAACCATGTAATTGCAATTTGGAACTGAACAAGTTCGGGATTCCCCAAGATGACATTGGGAAGTGATGGGTCCCTCTCCAGAGAGGTTCTATCTAAAATAATGAAGGATCCATGATTAGACTGATGCGTCCATCTAATGTGCTTCCACCAGAGTGGCATAATTTTGAGTGTTGGATTCTGTTCGAACAAAACATCAATCCGCATTCCTTGCTTTGCATGCCCCTTATTTGGACCCTCGTCCTCTTTCATGTCTAAGGGAACCAACTAATAGTATGGATTCTCAGCATATGGCCCACCTATTTTCCTAAGACAACGTTCCAGAAGACTAACATAAGACATTTGAGCCAGGCCCCATGTTTCGAACATGGTCTGCGGTCGACCCTCATTTTATATCCCCACTCCAATATAAAAAAATAAGAATAACGTGTTTCAAATGTGTTCAATAGTTATTCTTTATTGTCACGCCACCCCCACAATGTTCTAAATCCTGGGTATCATGATTCAAACCTTCCATTCACCTGTTTGGATTCATTCTAACACCACTAGTGTTACTCCATTCGTGCACAAGAGCACACTGGGAAGACGGTAATTTGGCTATACGAGGATTCATACTCTAGTTAGGTCTCTCCCATTTCCTCCTAGAAATATGGGCTGGTTATTCAAACCCCGAGTTCCTGTTGCTTAGTTGACGCTCCCATGATTAAGTGAATTAATAGTATGAATATCACTGGCTTCTCACATTGGGTGCAACCTGTGTGATCTTAGGAATGGATCGTTATTAATTCCAATATTTAGGTTGAATGTGTCAAAAAAAAGAACATGTAAATAAATTCATCTATACATGAAGTTCGGAATAAGAATCAATAAGAAGAAATGAGTTTCTGAGTTCGGCCAAAACAGTGCCATTAAGGGTCAACTTCTTGGATGGATCGTTCCAGTGCCGCTACCCTTTCACTAGTGGCCTCCAAGACTACCGCCCACCCCTTGAGGACTCTCTCTTCATCAGCGGCCATAGAGCGCAGTCCATTGACTCTAGCCCGTGCATGTTCCTGTTCAGTTTGATGTGCGGATATTTGGTGACCTGCCTCCACTAGTTGCTCCTGGGAATCTTCTAGCTGGGCCCTAAACAGCTTCACAAGATCAGAAAAGTTCGCGATGAATATCTCCTTTGTTTTCACCTATTTTTCAAGGCATCGTGCCTATTTTTTCCAGGATGAATTCTTGGGTACTCCCTGACTCGTCATGACATTGGACAACATTGGATCATCGATCGCTCTCGCACATCTTCTCAACCATGTAGTCACAGACCGTCGAGTGAAGTCCTTGAGCATCTACCCGTCCAGCATAGAGAAAGCACATCTAGGTCTAGAGTGATCCCATCCTCTTTATCCATTCTATATGGGGCTGACCGAGAAATTGGTTGATGCACTTCCACCCTTTACGCCGAGTCATCCGGCTATCCTAGGCCTCCTTCGAGTCTGAATCTTCAATCTCCTCGGGGTCTGTAGGTCGATAATCGGGGACAGAAGCCAACATACCAGCAATAGGGTCTTATTCGGGAAACCCTCCTAAGGGGTTGGGCTCTTTAATGCCTGGGTGACTGTCCCCCCTCGCCTCAGTCTCGGTATCTCCCTCACCGACCTCCGGCCCTACCCCAACATGAGTACCACTGATGTCCACCGCTCTCTGCTCACTGAGTGCCGGGGTCAGCTCAGTTTGAGAAGTGTTCCCCGAATGGGATGACACAATTGCAGTTTAATCGATTATGGATGACCCAGGTTCGGATGCCCGACCAGCCTCCAAGGCTGTGATTACTACATAAACAAGAAACACCCTGATCAATTGAGCTCTCAAATGGTGGTTAACCTGTGTTGATGTAATGATCTTACCGGAGCCCAAAGCATCATCCTCCGGTGTTCTAGCCTCTATAGGAGCTTCCATTGTGGGAAATCCTTCAGCGCTCGTCAGTTCAATAATGGGCATCAGTTCCCCACCTTGTTCTACCAGCGCCTCCTCCCCTTCATATATAGACCCTTGTTCGACGTCCATATGCTCCTGAACAGGATAAGGAGATCTAACTGAGAGATCAAAAATATGATGATGGGAAAAGGATAGATAAGGTTTGAGACATACCTCATGAAGTTCAGTTATATCCACATCAGTGTTGATGATCTCGCCACTCTCCCAGAGACTCCTTTGGTAGGATGCCCCCGAAGTCCCTCCACCTGTAAAATAGTCTTCTTCACCCCCTCCTTCACCTTCTCCTACTTCCTCCTCTTCAGTCATGGCACCGTCCGGATCATCATCAGTATCATTATCCCTTGAAGGCATCTTTTTGGGATCATTCTCTTGGAAGAGCATTACTTTCACCAAGAAAGATGGCTCCTTATGCCGACCTCATTGGCATGCGTATGTGTCCATGATAGTCATATAGACATGCCGACGATGAATGTTTATCCTGTCAACAACCCGAAAAAGCCTGACCTCCGACAGTAGGATTCTGCCTTTCATTACCTTATGGCAAAGAGGTTCGGTACCCATCGACTTTCGCAAGGTTATCCAGGAGGACCACAGAGTCGGGAAAATTAGTTCATGGGATGGTTGAAGTAGATACTTTATCTGCTTCCCAGGAAGTTACTTTGCCACTTGATGATCTCTTCCCTCCCTAGGAGATGATGGCACGACCACGCCATGTGAAATCCCTACAACTGAAGTCCCAGCTTGTGCGGGCGCATTTGCCCGAGGAGCTTCCGACCTTTGCTCCCTAGCAGCACCATGTCTGTTATCCCACCACCCAGGCTCTACACTGGCTACCTTGAGCAGCTGGACTCGCTTCTGCAAAAGTCCATCAGGGTACGCTATGGCCCAATATTCAGATTATTTTTTTAAGAGACCAGCGCCAACTCCGGTGGGAGGAATGACGATAATGTCGCTAGAGCCATGGGCTCTGAACATCAACCA
Source organism: Viscum album (assembly GCA_963277665.1). NCBI lineage: Eukaryota > Viridiplantae > Streptophyta > Magnoliopsida > Santalales > Viscaceae > Viscum > Viscum album. Next base: position 807,062,960 of record OY728122.1, on the reverse strand, counting down.
CATTTGGCAAAGAACACCGGGATGCCTCACTTTCTCAGACATCCGTGTAAACCTTCTGCGACATTTTTTGAAGGAATCCAAACTGCAGGGTGAAGCAAGATGTTATATAAGGTTCACAGAAGATCTTCCCATCGATCTGGGCCACGATCTTCCCACCATTGATGCTCTATAAATATTCACTTTAATCTAGTGAGAATTTCCCTTTATCTGTCATCTGGCTTGTCGGGGTGTGGAATGGGATGAAAGTGATGTTTTCATGATTATCGATCTTAATCCTTACAACTTTTTCATTAAGTGTCAAAGGAATGACCCCGAAAATGTTCAGCATCGAAGGTCGTAGGCCTTTACTTGGAGGGTGAATGACATTCGAGGAGGTATACCCACCACAATGGGTCGTGACCCAGCCATAAAAGATCTGGGCGGGACCACAGAACCTCCTCGGTGACCCTCCTCTAGATATTCATCCCAAAAATGGTGTACAAACGGGACAACATGGGGACTACAATATTGAACCTTTGACTATAGGACATGATGCCAGCCACCATCGGGGTCGCTCGATGAACACCCATCCTTGCATCCCTCACCAACAAGACCCACCCACTCCAGAATTCGACAAGGAATTTGGATTATCAAATGTTCGGGTCTCAAATCACATTTATGCCAAAGCCCCATGACCAATGGTCCCCACCTATAGGATCCACCAGTATGATATTATCTTGCTCCTTAATGCCGTGGTCGGACACCGTCTCCCTCGCCCCAACATATTGACTTTTAGATCTTTTTCCAGGAACAAGCTGAACCTTTTATTGTAAGAAATATCCTAAAAAAATCATTGAACCCCAACCTATCTTGGACAACTATAGAATATTCCATGTCAGCATAGGAGTTCATGATCCGTCACCCCAGCTGTTCCCCGTCGAGAGGAATTCATCGTACTAATGCCCATCTAGAGGTATACCCCCAATTCAATGGATGTACCACATGCTGATGTCGACTTCCCCTTGGTGAAGGTGGAAGGTGTTGGTACCAAGGGACCATCGAGTAAAAAACTCTGTCTCGAGCTAAAGATGATGGTAGAAGTGATACTACGATGTCCACACTGCCTTGAACAAACCAATGTGCCGTAGTATGGCCCCAAACTGGTTGCATGTATGGCGAATCCAATATGACCATGCCCAGTAACTGGTGTAATTTCCTCCAGACCGCAGATCCCAATCATGCATCCGGCCTTTGGTCTCGTCAGTAACACTCTGATGGAAGGTGATTGCGTAAAGGGCTGGAGAACTCTTTGTGACAGGGTCACTCCCTGAGATTGTCCTGGTTCTGGGATTTAGGATGTAAACATTCAGGTTCCTAGTTTCTCTAGTAGGTTGGCAATTTTAGGTGATGTTATATTGCGGTAGGTCATCCTCATGGGTTACCTTTGATTACAGTGAGTCAACCACAAACCTAGGTATGGGTACCTCTTCCATGATTCTGATGTTCCAGATCAGCATATTGGAAGATAGTGCATACTCCTTCGGAACATGAGTTAGCATATTGAAGAGATAATGGTTGTTGGATATGACCCTTCAGGCACCATAAACCATAGGTTTGGCAGCCATCTCAGCCCTTCAAGCAGCAGATGTGGATTCCCATCCACCGTCTTCCCTATTGGAAGCCATCACTTGCCAGCAAGATTTTATGAAGTTGGTGCAAAAATGCAGGAGATGGCATGGAAAATCAGGAGCATGAACAAAAAATTTGAAGTCGGAACGAAAAATTTGCGGTCGCCTTGGAAAATTGGAGGCCAGTGTAGAAAATCCTAGGTTGGAGTGAAACAAACTGATCAAGGGGAATTACATGCAAAAGAAGCGTTTTTTTCGCACAAGCGGAAGAATGTTTCGTGCACAAGATCTCTGAATTATCACGTGAGAAAATCTATATGGAATGAGGGAACCGTGAGGCCTTTTATATGCGCGAGGAGCGGTTTCTGCGCACATGTGAAGAGTGGATTACGCGCTCTGGACTAGTTCTTTCACACCGCTCCTGTTTGAAGCGCGCAACGACCCCAAAATGCCCTGTATCTTGTTGCTTCCCTCGGAATCCGACCTTTGTGGCCCCACACTGGTCTGATTCCAAGGGGGGGAATTTGTAGACACCGAAATATGATCAAGAGTTGAAGTAGGTTGGAACGCGATAAAGAAAATCCATATTTGGAATAGGCGATCCATTCTAGGGGGCTGGTGGGGTGGTTTGAGTTGCATGAAAAAAATGCACCTCGTATAGAAAACATCGGGATTCACGAGAATTTTCCATTTAGGTGCAAAACTTTTGCGAGCCGCCATCTGGTGTGGTAGGTTTTCATGATGCTGATGGCCCAACGTGCCATTTTTCACGCCGAACATTTTTCTGCGTGGACCCATGATCCTGAGCGCCTATAAATAGAAGGCCACCCCTTCGACTTTAGCCCAACGAATATGAACTGTCTCCCCTGCATGAAATTCACCTCTCGTGCGCACAATAGATGGATCTCAGGCACTAAATTTTTCACATGAGGTCCCCTGGGGGTCCTCCTTCATGCAAGACCACTCAAGAAAGATCTTTTTTGATGTCTCACTGGGCCCCTTAAGCCGCACACAATTCTTTCCAATAGTATGCAATCAATTCTTCGGCACGCAATTATTTTTGCGCACCGCACCTGGAATTTTTCGCGCCCGACGCTCAATTGCGTGCCATCTCGGGCTTTTTTCTTCACCCAACCCCTTTTGCACGCCTACCCGACCCCTTTTTTCACACAATGTTCCCTTTTGTGCACATTCCTCCCACCTTGTGCTGTCGTGATATCCCTCTATCGAGAAACATTTCTCGGCGCCTCTCGCACCCACGGTGCCTCTCCATATACTCAATTTCCGTGCAACCTTCTGGGTTATCACGAAGTATCATCAACGTCTACTGGACGATATCGCATATTGTGATGCTTCGCCTCATGCTTCTTCTCATAGGCATGCTAATGGATATTGATTCAAAGCATAGCCATGATAACGTGGGCCCCTTGACGGTTTTCTCCATGGCACCCCCTCACTACGGTTGTGTATGTACCCTCTCTGCAACAAGGAGATGAGGGTACCAGTTTTGTATGTCGTAGGGGTGTGGAACAAACCCTACTCATCTGAGCTACGGGACGTTAAACTGTCAAACACCCCCGTCCTTAGAATATGAAGTTAAAATCTGACCTAATCCCATGCCTTGCACATGTGGTACCCCCACCTTGGACAATCTCCACACCCACTGGCCTCCACAGGGGATAATATCCTCCTTATGGGAGTAGCCTTTGTCCGTGGGGGACATGGTAACCATCTTGGTGTAAGCCCCTAACTTTCTTGTAGGAGGTAACATCCATGCTCCTATTTTCTTCTTCCATCCCCAGGGCTAGAAAAGGATGGGTTGGACACTGGGCCCCTCCTTTTATCGGAACCAAATCCCTCTCTCACTGTGCTTTGTCTCCATCAGGCCTCTATCCTGGAGTAAGTCCCGACTCTTCAGGCCGCTAACAATGCATAAGCTCCTATTTCCTCTTTGGGCCACTATAAACATGTAATCCCCACATCACTTCCCAAGGACGCACCATTCACGATGTGATCGTTGGGTCTCTTCTATCTCTTGTTTCCCACACCGAGCATGACTCACGTGGGATTAGAGTAAGCACCGACCATGACATCCACCCTGTAAAACCTAGGGATTAATCCCCACACCTACTCCCGAACTACAATGACTTTGATCCTTTTGAGGGCAGGGTACGTTGGAATCTTCCATGAGGTTCAATCCCACCACCCCGGTTGTTCCAACCATCTTCACGTCAGTTCAACACACACATCGGGCATCCTAGAGTGTAAGCCCCACACCCGCCAACTGAACTATGTGGACTTTTACCCTGGATCAGGTAAGGTACATATGAAGCATCCCCGAGTTTCAATCCAAACACCCAGTTGTTCCGACACCCCTTCACATCGGTTTAATAGCCCCCTTTTAACCTTAACTATGTGGACTTTGATCCTTTCAAAGGCATGGTAAGTAGGAAGCCTCTACAAGGTTCAAGCCCACCACCACCCATGGGACCCCATCCCAAAATATGTGGAATTTGATCCTTGGAAAGGTAGGGTATGTTGCAAGCCTCCATGACATTCAATCCCACCACCCATTGGTTCCAACCACCTTCATGTCGGTTCACCAAACTCATCTGCTATCCTATAGTGTATGACGCACACCACTCCTAAACTATAAGGAATTTTATCCTTGCCAAGGAAGGGTATGTAGGATGCCTCCACAAGGTTCAAGCTCACCACTCTGGTCGCTCTGACCTCCTTCATGTCGGTTCAGCCTCGTCCCGCATGACGTTAAACTATATTCGCCATTCTGAACTATGTGGTCTTTGATCCCTGCCAAGGTAGGGTACATAGGAAGCCTCCACGAGGTTCAAGCTCAACACCTAGCGGTTCCAACCCCCTTCACATCGGTTCACTCCCTTCCCACACAATGTTAAACTGTGGATCTATTTTAGAGGTAAGTCGTTGTCACTGTACCGGTAAGCTGTTGTCACTCCATTCAGCAGTATGTCATTGTTATTGCAGTGGTAAGCCATTGAAACCCCATCCGTCGGTAAACCATTGCGACCTCATCCAGTGGAAATCCATTGAAAACCCCAATCGGAGGTAATCCATCATTAGATGAACTACGTGTAATTTGATTCCCTGCCACATGGATATGTAGGAAGCCTCCTCAAGGTTCAATCCCAAAACCATGGTCATCCTCATGATGGTTCCATCCCATTCACCACCCCCCACATAGAACAATCCATCATCAATCCCGATTCTTACCCGGACCACCACATCCCGGTGGAATCATTCCACCCCATTCCTCATTCCATTTAATAGCATTTGGGAAGCCAACCACATGTTCGCCCTAATATTGGTGTTCCCTCCAGGGTGTTCCAAGATCTGATCCACTCTAGTCAGTGTTCTTGATCAGCCCGATCTGTCTCCGCCAGACATTAAACTTCCAAGATACCTTGTGTTAAACCTGGGAAGCTGTGGAAAACCTCAAATACATGCCCATGGAATAGGATTCCCCATGTTCAATTTGGGATTCCTTGGGCTTCCACACCCTCGAGAAGCCCTATAATAAGGGATATAAGATAAAGACACAAATCCACCAGTGTCAAGACATGCCGGTGATGTCCCACGTGACTACTCCCCTAATCGAAGGATGCTGCCCTAACCAGACCCCTTGGAATGTCTTGACAGATGCAGTGTAATTAACTGGTGTCCATGAATATGTGGCGCCAGGAAGAGTTTCACGAACAATGTCTTATGTCTTTGAGGGAGACCCGGACTAGGTGATGAGTTCTGAGGAATAATGCATGGCAGTAAGAACTGACAACCCATCATCCCGTTTTGATCTTGGAGCAGACATCCCAGAATAAGGAGTAGATGTCGCCTGCCTTTGGAAACCGGGAATGCATGGCAACAAAAAACCGTGTCCCCCGACCCCGAACGGGACAGACACGCATGCCCTGGAGAATGAATTAGAAACATTGTTTAAACAAGGACATCATGATTGAATAATTATTTGGTCAAGAGTGACATCATTAGAAATATAAAACTACATGATAAAGATACAATTCAAGAAACAATCATTTGAGTATTACACATCCTCTTACATAGTTCTAACATAGTTTAATATTCTCAATAATTTTTTAGGAATAATAATTAAAATAATTATCAAAATTAATTTTGAATATGTATTCATAAGAAGGATTTATTTTAAATATTCCAAAAATGTGACGGTGATTTCTTATGGTGGTGATGTATGTATAGTAGTGGATCATGCCAACTTTGTTTCTAGCTAGTAGGCGGTCATTTAACTGTATGTGAGGTCTGTTAGTGACTCTTTTTTAGTTGTGAATAGTCTCAATGATGACTCATCTCAATAGAGACTCATCCAAACAATGAATCATTTCAATGATCAATCATCTCACTGGTCACTCATATCAGTCGTGACTCATCTAATGGCCAGTTTCCCACAGTGATTCATTCTTTATGGTGAAAATTTATTTCTAGTAGTGACCTATTTATAATGGTGAATCTTATCCAATGGTGTCACATTATTTGTAGTGACTCATCTGTAACTATTATTCGTTTATTGTAGTCGGTAAATTCAGGTGGTGAGTTGTTTCTGATGGAGACTCTTTTCTAGGTGTCAGACATTCTCAGAGGTGACTCATTTAGAAAAGTGAGTATTTTCTGGATTTGACTCTTCCATAAGGTGATTATTTTCTTTACTGATCCAATTTTCCCAAATTTTTTTAGAGTATAAAATGTTATAATAAATTATAAAACTCATTAATAACATAATTAAAATTATTTGAGGGCATTAAAAAAGGTTATATTAATAGCATTCAGATAAGAATTTTATTAATGACACTATAAGTTTTAAAATATTCTTTGATCATAGAAAACTGTGGGAAAATATTTTGATAACTATTTAAAATGTCACTTTAATATAAAAACTATTTTTGGTCTTTTCATTAAATAATGTATTTTAAAGGGGGATTCTCTATTGTCTTACCTTTAAAACCTCATGTATATTTTTTATTTTATAATAAATGAATCTATTTGTTTTAAATTATTATCCAATATAATGTTACATTATATTTAAATCAAAACCATAAACATGTTATTTCTAAATAAATGGTTGTACATGATTTAGCGTATTTATTTTAGGATTATGATTTCACAAATATCAAAATATTAATTGATAAAATTATTTTAAAATAATAACATAGAATAATAAAATAGGGAAAATTTTAAATCATAATATTTTCCTCAAAATTATTTCCTAATATTGGAAAATAATTAGCAAGGTAAAAGTAAAAGGGGTATATAATGTTTAACATTATGTAAAAGTACAATTTTTTTAAAAAATACAATAATTTAATGTTTTATATTTGGTTTTACTAATACATGTTTTCTATATTACATACTACATTTTTATTCATTTACCCTTATATAGTGCTACGACATTATTGAAATATGTAATGGTTTTCCCAAAACATCCATTCCCTTCACTTATATAGGGGAATAATCATCACTAATTCATCACATATATAACATTAGAATTTATCATTTTTAAAGAAAAATATTTAGGCCACATTAATAATATTACAAAAACATAATAACCTGGTAACATATATCTTCCCTAATCCTTACAAATATAAGGACACTTCCATGTAAAAATCATGTCTTCGACATGAGTAATATCCACTAATTAGCTTTATTTTTAATTATAATATTTACAATTTATTATATAAATAATAATATATTAATATTATTATCATTTATATACTTAATATTACTATATTAAGTGTGTTATAAATAACTATTCATATAACCCACCCATCAAGAAAAACAAAATTGTTGTTTATGTGTTTTGCAGGCTAGTGTCTCCACAGCGTAACATATTTCAATTTCATTCACCAAATTAAAATTTTGGATATAAATGTGGTATTAATGAAAAAAATATTATTTATATGATATCATCAAGGCTGTGATGAAAACAATTTAAGAACCTATAAATTATATGACCAATAAAAATCCATTTTTAGTTTAATCAATTAAAATAAACGTACTAAGAGGATAATGATTCATTGAAATTGTGTAGTCTAATCATATCCACCAAAAAATATTATAGACCATTATAATTATTGTTTATAAAAAATATAAGTACTAAATAATATCTTCATTGTAATTTTATAATTATATTATTGACAAACATTCTCAAAATCAGCCACTAATTATTATAGGATCTTGTTTTGACTTGTTCAAACACCTACATGAACAATACTCTGCATTTATGTTGTGGATGCATATGAGAGATTATTTAGTGGAAAAATATGATACTAATGATTATATAATTAATTATTTTTATTTATATTGATATTATGTCAATATCAAATTCATTAATTATGGAAACACCCTCCATTCATAAAAAGTCATTAAAAAATGCTTAATATCGACTTCTACTTCAAGGATAAAGTCTAAAATAATGTTGAAATGGATTTGGAACGTCATATATTATTATAAATAAAACATAAAATTAACATTAATTACTTATTAATTGTGAAATTTGGTTGAGGAATGAATATTAATAGCACTATTATGAAACATGTAGAAACAATCAAAATTATAAACTCCAATGAGGAAAATTGGAAGAATTCATGCAGGGAATTACTATTTATGATGAGTGTAGATGAAAATGAAAATTATTATGGTTATTAACTAATCTATTAAAATATATATGTTTTTCTATAGAATATTTTAACGTACATAAGTGGAATTATGGACAATAGGTAAGGGTTTTTTCATCTAAAATTCTTCGACTTGAGATATTATTTTTATTATGTACATAACTTCATTTATATGGCATATATAATGACTATTTGACATTTTAAATCATGAAATAACTTTATTTATGATATCAAATGTTCTTTTTAAGTCCCAATCATCATATAGTATATTATTTAATTTCTACAAATTCTATATGTGGGGTTTGTACATCACCGTTTTCTTTCTTTGGAACATAAATAATAATTGTAACAAACCAATAATTTTCTAATCAAAATTAATCTTGATCTAATTAAATTTTATATTATGAAAAATGCTAATTTAACATATGAACTTCATTGGTTTTTTGATTTTGTATTTTATAATACAGTTAATAATTATTAGTGTTCCTAATAGAGATATTGAACATTGATCACATGAACAATACAAATATAGTGTTTAAACAAATCCAATTTACTCACAAAAAGGAAGCGATGGCCACGTATAGTTGAATTTCTCCGTACGAAGCCATTTTTTTGGATCTCAGAAAGTAGGTAGGGTCATTGGGCTTCACTCTTAACCAAGCCCAAACTAAGCTTCAACACGATAAGCTCAAATAGAACTACCTACAGGAGAAGGGGAAGTTGATAGAGATTACCACCCGAGTGATGTTATCTAAGCCACCCCAAGAGTCTTTCAACATCACACATATTACCCTTAGGAATTATGCGGGTGTTATAAGAGGTTGTGTAACAATACCCTAACACTATGGTTATGTACATTTTTTTGGTACAGAATAGAAAATATACATTCGTGGTTACATTGTAAGTAGTTTTTACATGCCCAAATAGTATTTTTAGTTAATATTCAATTAAGAAATATATTTTAATTAATTAATGGTTTTTTATTATTAAATAATATTTTTATAAATAAAATTATTACTAAATCAATTTTTTAATAAAAATAAATGAATGTATAATTTCGATGAATAGAATTGTAATTTTTATTATGGTTTGAAAGATGTATTTTTCAAAACCCATGACTTTTTTTAAAATTATATTTTTATTTTAAAAGTCAAAATTCAGATATTTGGAAAATTATTTAGATAAAATGAATATTATTTTTGGAATTAGGGTGTATAAATTATCCAACAATTAATTTTTATTATTTTTGGGAGACAATCGATGTTTTGGGTAAAATTACGTACTGTTTAAATATATAATGTATTTTATGACATCATAATGACCCAATAGTGATGTAATAAAATACTATAAAATAGTATATTCCACAAATATTTGTTTTATATTTAAAATAATGTGATTATAGTTTTTTTAATTTCTTTTACAATGTATTATTGGACACTCCAAGACTTATAAAACATTTTAAAATTTTAATTTGATTTCCTTGAGAGTGTGACTCACCTCCACATAAGAAAGCCTAATATTTTAATAAGTTCACATGATAGCCTTATAAAATATTGTTTGTCACTACCATTTTGAAAAAACCATGTTAAAAACCATGGTAGGGATTGTGGGTTTGATTAGTTTAATGTGGGGTGTCCAAATCATAAACAATAAAGAATCCCATCACTTTTCATATATAAACCCACCGGAGCTCCCACATAATCAACACTAAAATCCTTTTGAGATCAACCAATACCTTCCCGAATATCTCTAAAATCCTCCTAGGGTTCCCCAACATCCCAAGAATCCCCTCTCAAGCCTGTAACATGCCTTTGGAATCACACTTACATATAAGGGATTTATTCCTTTCTCATTTTTGTCCAAATTTCATTATGTTGTTATGACTTTTTATTTTTAATTAAATTTTTTTTGGTATGGTTTAAAACCTCACCCATCCTTCCATACATATTTTTTAATTGTTATATACCACATTATATCTCATTAATACCTCTTATGTACACCCATTACCATGCCAAAATTCTGTGAGGGATTTCATCATTTCTCATGTTTTTTCCAAATTTATTTACATTTTTTCCCTTTTATTTTCAATTAAAAATGTTATGTTATGGTTTTAAACTCCACCATACATCCCTATATATGATTTAATAATGAGATACCCTTTTCTCTCTCAATAATTCCTCCCATGTACACCCGTTACCATGCCAAAATTTCGTAAGGGATTTCTTCCTTTCCCATACTAGTCCAAATTTGATATTGTTATTATACCCTTTTTTCAATTAAACAAATTGGGGTATGATTTATAACCTCCCACAAACTTCTATACATATGTTTTAATGATGCGATACCTTCTTATCTCTCATTAATGCCTCTAATGTACACCCGTTACCATACCGAAATTCCGTAAGGAATTTCTGTCATCTCATTTACATTCTAGAAAATATTTTTTATTATGAGTATAAATTCCATTAAATATGTTAATAAATATATATATATGACCCCTTAGTGTCCATATCGGGTACATTTGATGAGAGAACCCTTTATCTCTCATAAATAATTTTTATGAATTCTTATGTAATGCTGTTATGCTGCGGATATTACACTACGATTTTCCATGCCAAAGTCATTGTTTAGTTAATACCATGCGAATTTACCTATCAAGGGTATTCAACATTATATATATTTAATTATGTTTTATATTTTCCATGTTTTTATTAAAAATTCATTTATCTTGCATTAAATGATTATGTTTAATGAATTAATGTTATTTGATCCATGTGGTACACTTATGCATGAAATGAAATGATTAAGAATGGTGCGCCCTGATAGCGCTCCAATGCATTGGGTAAAGTTCTATATCATGACACGTCAACTGAAATGTGGGTATAATCATTATAAATCAAGAGAAATTAGGGTTTACTCATGCTCCATGTGCAATGATCCTTGGATCATGCTAATATCATGTTAAATGTTGTTTCGACAATTCCATGTTATGATAATCATTCTATATCATGACTTTATAATCAAGTGTCTATTATGGTCTATTGATATGAATATTTTAAAAAATTTATATATTATTCATGTTATTCCTTGTTTACACCCATAATTGGATTTATAGCTCACCGTTTCTTATTCATGTTCTTAGTTTATCGCATGCAATGCTATGTATGAAGAAATGTGTGAGGTCATGTAAAAGTAGTTTTCAATAAAGTTTTCTATTTCATGTTTTAATTTGTTATGTAATTTTACTAAGACAAAAAGACACTAGACCTCTTGATCTTATATGTTTTATCAAGTGAAGGATTTATTTATTAAATTATGTTTAAGTGGGAAATAAAGATCAGAGTTGTTATAGTTGCCATCATAATATAGCTTTAGTTATGTTTCAGATTAGGATTAGAAAACCCTAGTGAAAGCCTCCATGATATGAATATGTACAATAAAAATATAACTATATTTTGGTGAGTATTGAGTATGTTTTTTATTAGGAAAATATATCTCTTTTAGTATACAAGTAGGTACAGGCGGCTCTAGCATAGATGTATCATGGGGTAAAACCCGAAAACACTAATTTGAGATAGACTCGAACGAGAACTGGTGAACGAAAATGGGAATTACAACACTCTAGGTTATGAAACTCCTTGGGGATATGATTTGGTAAACTCATTATCTTAGTACAAACCATTATTAGGAAAATTAAAAAAATGTCTGTAAAAATATATGTTTGGAAGTAGATAATTGATAAAATATAATGAAGACTATAAATTCATAAGTTAAAGAAATAAATTTAATAAATAATTCATCTGTTGTTTTGTATGACCATTTATATGTTACCCCTAAATTTTTGTTTCATTCTAGATAATGACTGATAAAAGTAGGACTCGAGCTAAGAACTAATGTGAAGATCAATGTGATGACTGTGCTAATGAGTAGCCCAATCTGATGTTATTAGGAATCACAAACATTGTGACGATACTATCTCAGTTAACTCATGTTTTGAATTGAAACATGGGTCAAGAGGAACATTCAACCCCCTTAAGAATGAACAAGTCACAATCGATAGCTTCATGAGACAAAGGCTTTATACTTTTAATGGATAATTCGATACCTAAATCTACGAACAATGGATAAACTCGATTGAGAATATCTTCTCCATCCATCAATGTTCTAATCAAGAGAGGAAAAATCTAGATTCCTATCATATGGAGGGTGAATCTGATCAATAGTGGACATTGAAAAAAAATATGAATCCATAGGAGGAGATCTAGACATTGGAATGAACAGATTTATGGAAAATGTTTTTTGACAAATATTTTTCTCACACCCTCCAACTTAAGAAAGAAAATGACTTCATTCCCCCCATGAAAAAAGACGACAAATCTATCATAGCGTATGAGTAAAACATTACAAGTATTTTATGATAAAATTTGGCTTTTTTATTAGCCCTGAATGAAATTTTGACCGCTTTTTGGTGGGATAAAACCTAGCTTATAGAAAGACATATCAATCCATGACATCGAGAGTTATGAGGCAATTTTCTGGTGTGCCCTCAAAGATTAAATATAGATCATATAATCATAAGGTCATCATGAGGATAAGAAGTGTAAAGTGGAATTAAATTCTTGAAATATGATGGATAAGTCCAATGGTGCTACGGAAATATAGCACCCCAACTTCCAAAGGTGTGGAAAAAAGTAACCCAGAAATTTCTGGAAGGGGACATGAAAATGATTTAGGAATGGAAGAGAAGGCCTCATAGCCATTAACATTCAACAAGAAAAACATGTAGCTGCGATAGAGGAGAGGAACACTCCATTTAACCCTAGAAACATTGTTTATTGCTTCAACTACAATGAACCAAGTAAATTTTGAAACTAGTTCCCCAAGACAAGGGCTTTTGGAGGCATCTAACAACCTCCAAGGCAGTAAGGGTGTGATTTTTACATCACTACCGCTGAAGTGAACCCTAAAAATGAAGTGGTGATAGGTTCGTTAGTTATTCATTCAAGAATAGTGATCATAATATTTTATTATGGTTATACGCATTATTTTATATCTCAAAAGTTTAGTAGAACAATCCCAACACTACTAAAAATCATAGACTTAAAGATGTCAGTGGGAACGAAAAATGGAGAAATCATTGCATCCCATGAATATAACTCCTCCTCTATCAGAATATGTGGATTGAAATTCATGGAAAACATTTTCATACTCCCTTAGGTAGAATTTGATGCAATTATTTTTATGTATTTGATTTTCATATATGGATACAACACAAATTTCTACGAGAGGGAAATCACTCTTCATATGAAGAATTGACCCCCCATTCTGTACATGTGCATGGAGGAGGATGAATCTTTTTTTAAACCATCATCTCAAGTGTTAATATTATTTCCCATGAGAATGCGTAACTGGATCATATGATTGATTCTAAGGAAGCCACCATCATTTAATACATGCCTATTGTGAGGGAATTCACTAAAGTGTTTCCCAATGAATTTTTTGGTCTTCCTCCAAGAAGAGATGTTTAATTGTCAATTGATCTTATAACTAGGGTGTTGCCAATATCCAAGACTCTATACATTATGGATTTTGTGGACTTTGAGGAGATAAATAAAAAAGAGTAGAATATAGATAAAGGGTTTATATCCCAAGTTCTTTACTATGGGGTGAACCAATCCACTTCGCCAAGAAGATGGTTGGGTCAATCCGCCTTTGCATTGATTATCATGAGCTCATCAAAATGACTATAAAGAATAACAATCCTCTTCCCGAAATCTATGGCATGTTTGATCATATACGTGGAGTACAATACTTCTCCATGGTTGATCTGTGTTGGGATATTACCACGTAAGGGTGAAGAAGGATGATATCCCCAAGACTAATTCTCGTATAAGAGACAGGCACTATGAATTCATATTAATTCATTTTGGACTCATTAATTCCCCATAAATCTACATGAAAATAATGAATATAGTCTTAAGATATTACCTATACAAATATTTGGGAATCATTATATCCAATATTTTAATATACATCGAAACCAAGGAGGAGTATGAGGAACATTTAAGCACTCTACTAGAGACATTGTGAAAGGAGACGCTCTAATTTTTTTTATAATGTGTGATTTATAGTTGAAGGAGGTCTCATTATTGGGTAATATAATTACAGGAAATGGGATATCTATGGATACCTCAAAGAAAGATACAAGTGAGGGATTTTTGAGGCCAACATCAGTGACAAATATCTGTAGCTTCTTAGGGTTAGCTGGATATTATCGCTGATTTGTGAGAAATTTCTCATGATAGTCCAACCCTCTTACCAAGATAACTCATAAGGGAGTAATGTTTTATTGAATTGATGAATGAAAATAGAGATTCATGGAGTTGAAAATGAGTCCTATCACTGCTCTTCTGCTCACAATACCCACAAGTGGAAACAATTTTGTGGTATTTAGTGATGCTTCAAATTAGGGTTTGGGCTGTGTGTTGTTTCTTCATGGAAATAGAATGTTCATGAGCAAAACTATCCCACACATGATCTTGAGTTGGCGGCAATAATCTTAGATTTGAAAATTTGGTAACATTTCCTCTTTTGGGAGAAGTGTGAATTATACATGGATCACAAAAGCCTCTAGAATATATTCACATAGAAATAGTTGAATATTCTCCAATGAATATGTCTAGATCTGGCCAAAGACTATTACTGCTCATTCCATTACCACCTTAGGAAATCGAATAACGTGGCTGATGCTCTCTATAGAATGTACCTAGGAATTATGTCCTTGATGATAATTGAAAAGGATCTAATCTTATTATATTTTATGAATATGGACATGGGAATCATAAAGAAGGTAACATAATAAATCCTTTCACAAATGATTTCTCAACCGTCTCTTTTAGAAAGGTTAATGGATGCTCAAAAGGATGTTGTGGGAATTTAGAAGAAAGTGGAAACTATCAAGAAAAAGGAAATCATAAAGTTAAATGTTAATGAATAAGGAATTGTGAGATTTGGGACAATAATATGAATTCCATAAAATCCAAAGATAAGGAAAGAACATTTGGATAATGCACATTGTTGAAATTCCTCCATTCACCCAAGAAACAAAAAGATGTATTGTGATTTTTTAGAGCATTATTGGTGGGATAACATGAAGAAGGGGATCATTGAGTATACATCAAAGTGCAAGGTATGTCAGCAAGTGAAGGTTGGAAGATAGTAGTCTAAGGGGGTGATGCTACCATTATCCATAACAACAAGTAAATGGGAGAACATCACCATGGATTTTGTCACCGGACATCAAAAGACATCCAATGCAAAAAATTATATCTGGGTTATTGTGGATCGTCTTATAAAGATTGGACACTTAATTTCAATTTGAGAGGATTTATCAATAGATAAAATGTCACGAATATATATCAGAGAAGTGGTAAAGATGTACGGAGTACCACTATCGATTGTATCCCATCAAGATCCAAGGTTAACCTATATGTTTTGGAACTGTATTCCACATGCTCTGTATATATATTTGAACATCTGTACGAATTATTATCCTCAAACTGATGTCCAATCTGAGAAAACTATCCAAAAACATGAGGAAATGTTTATAGCATGTTCAATGGACAAAAATGTAGGATGAGATCAACACCTTCCTTTAGTGGAGATATCTTACAAAAATAGTTTCCACTCAAGCATCCAAATGGATCCTTATGATGCCCTTTATGGGAGGATGTACAAAGCACTGACATGTTGGGATGAAGTTGGGGATCAAAAACTCCTAGGTCCAGAAATTGTCGAAGAAATGCAAGAGAAGGTATGCCCATTTTGAAACACATTAATGCTTATTAGAGATGAACAAATAGATATGCTGATAATCGTCAAAGATACCTAGAGTTGGATTTTGGAGACATGGTATTCCTCCGCATTTCAACGTGGAAGAGAGTTATGGGATTTTTTAAGAAGTTAAAGCCTAGTCCAAGGTACATTGTTCCTTTTCAAATCCTTGAATTTATTGGAGCAGTGGCATATCGACTAGAACTACCACTGAACCTATCTCAATTACAGGATGTATTCCATGTATCAATCTTGATGAAGTAAAAACCTAACCCACAATTGGTACTCAATCTAGAGGTGTTACCATTTGAGAATGACCTCTCCAATGAAGTGAAGCAGCTGAAAATCTTAGATATTAGGGAAAAAGTTCTACAAAATAAGACAATTCCCCTTGTGAATGTGTGGCTGAGAAACAAAATGTTTTAGGAAGCAAAGTGGGAATCATAGGATGTGATGAAGCAGAGTTACCCACATCTGTTTGAGGGTGGGATAAGGAAGTTTTGAGTGAAAAATTTCTTAAGGGGGAATATTGTAACGACCAAAACATTTATTAATGGAAATTACTCTTGGTCTAATTACATGTCTTATTATGTAAAATGGTTATATAACCGATGAACGTCATTGGTTTTATGATTTTGGATTTTAATATACCATTAAGAATTATTTCTTTTTCTAATAAAGCCATTTAATAATGATCACATTATTAGTATAAATATATGGCTTTAATAAATCCAATTTACTAAGAAAAAGGCAGAAATGGCCTCATCCAGTAGAATTGCTCTATATGAAGACCATTTTTCAGAGCTTGTAAAGAAGGTACATCATTGGGCTTCATTTGTAACCAAGACAAATCTAATCTTCAACATGTTAAGCTTGAACAAAACTGAATACGGGAGAAGTAAAAGTTGTTATAGATTACCACCCGAGCGATGTTATCCATTCCAGCCCAAAAGTCTGTCACCATCGAACACCTTACCCTTAGGTATTATGCGTGTGTTATAAGGGGTTATGTAACAAGACCCTACCACTATGATTATGTACATTATTTTGGAATGGAATAAAAATATACATTCATTGTTACTTTGTAAATAGTTTTTTAAAGAACAAATAGGATTTTTAATTAACATTCAATTAAGAAAATAATTTGGATGAATTAATTTATTTTTTTAATTAAATAATATTTTAATAAAATATTATTATTACTCTATTATGTTTTATTAATTATAAATGATCTTATAATTTTAATGAATACAATTGTAATTTTTATTATGGTTTAAAATCCATTTTTGTCAAAAGCTATGAATTTTCGATAAGTGCCAATCTTTTTCAAAATTAAAAATTCAATTATTTAGAAAAGTATTTAGATAGAATGAATAATATTTTTCTAATTAGGGTGTCAAAATTATCTAATCGTTATTTTATCATAATTTTCTTTGATAGTCCAATGTTTGTGTAAAAATTAAATACCGTTTAAATATATAATGTTGTTTATGACATCATAATAACCCAATAGTGATGTAATAAAATACTATAAATGGTATTTTTTTCTAATAAACGTTTTATGTTTAAAATAATGTGATTTTAAGTTTTTTTTATTTATTCTAAAAAGCGTTAGGGGGCCCTTAAAGACTTATAAAGCATTTTAACTTTTTAAATTGATTTCCTTGAGAGTGTGAATCACCTCCACATATGAAAGCCTATATTTTGAAATTTTAGTTAATTCTACATATAAAATAATTATTTCTAATCCCCTTATGAGAAAAAATTGGTAAAAACTCTAGGGTGAGTTTGTGGTTTTGATTAGTTTAATGTGTGGTGTCCAAAACATAAATAATAAAGAATTCTCTCTCTTCTGCTATATAAACCCACCCAATCAGTCACATAATATTCACTCAAAACCATTAGATCTGTAACATACTCCCCAATAATATCTCTAGAATCAGAAAAACTCACCTCATACTCCCAATAAGCCTCTCTCAACCCTCCCCCAAGCCTTTGAGATCACACTTCCAAGTAAGGGATTTCTTCCTATATCATTTTTGTTTGAATTTATTTATGTTGTAATGCCCATTTATTTTTAATTGAAAATGTTGGGGAATGGTTTATATCATCCAACATACTAAAATATTTATGTTTTAATTATTATAGACCCATTTATCTCTCATTAATGCCTCCCATGTACACATGTTACCGTGCCAGAATTCCATAAGATATTTCTTCCTTTCTCATTTTGTCCAAATTTCATTATGTAGTTTTTCCCTTTTATTTTTTATTTAAAACGTTGGGGTATGGTTTCACACCTCCCCCATAATTACCTAATTATTTTTAAATGATGATATACCCATTTATCTCTCATTAATGCCTCCAATGTACACCTATTACCATGCCAAAATTTAATAAGGGATTTCTACCTTTCTCATTTTATCAAAATTTCATTATGTTGTTATACACCTTTTTTCAATGAAAAATGTTGGGGTATGATTTAACAACTAAACCATTCTACCGTATTTATTTTTTAATGATTAGAGTCTTATTTATCTATCATTAATTCCTCCCATGTACACCCATTATCATGTAGAAATTCTGTAAGTAATTTCTCTCCTATCATTAACATTCGAGCAATTATTTCTTATTATGAATCAAAATTCCATTACATATATTGGAACATGTATCTATATGACCCCATTAAATTCCATTTCATTTATATATTATGAGACACCTATTTATCTATCATCAACCATTTTATGAATTCTTATGTCACATAATTATGCTTTCAAAATTCTAGCACGATTTGCCAGGCCAAAGTCATTGTGTAGTGAGTACCATATCAATTTCTCTATCAAGGGTTTTCAACATTATGCAATTTTACATATTTATTAAAGAGTTTTGATTTATGAATTCCAAATTACATTAACATGAAATAATTATTATGTTTAATGTATTTATTTTATATGATCCATGCGACACACTTATGCATGAAATGGAATGATTATAAAGGGTGCGCCTTAATAGTGCTCCAATGAATTTGGTTACAATTTGTATCATGATAAATCAAGTTATATGAGGTTTTAATCATGATAATTCAAGTGAAATGATGGTTTACTCATTATCCTTGTGAAATGAGCCTTTAGTCCTTCCAATATCATGTTGAATGTTGATACCACTTTTCCATGTTATGATAATCATGCTACATAATGCCTATATGTTCATGTATCTCTTATGATCCATTGATATGCCTATTTAATAACATATACAGTATTATTCTGGTTTGGACTTCTTTACACCCTTAATAGGCATTATATATCGACCTTTTCATATTCATGTCCTTAAGTTATCTTGTGAAATGATAAGTAAGAAAGAATGTGTGTGGTCATGTAAAATAAGTTTTCAATAAAATTGTTTGTTTCATGTTTTTAATTGTTAAGTAATGTTCCTATTCCCCAAAGACACTAGACCTATCTATCCTCAATTTTGTATGAAGTTAATGTTTTATGTTGTAAATTATGTTTATGTGTGAAATAAAGAACAATGCTGTTATAATAATCACCATTTTTAATCTATTGTGTGGTGAACACATTTCCATGAAATAATTTTTTCATATTACAGAAGGAATTTAATGGAAATGAAAACTCTATAATTTTATCTCTCTATAATATTCATTTGATTCAAGGTCTACCTATTCATTACATGAAAAATAATGTTTATTTTATGTAAAGTAAGAGTGTATGTTATTCCCTAGGAAATACATCACTGTCCAGATATTGGAATATGGATAAAAATATGGTACATATAAAACATAGGGAAATAAACCTAAAATGGTTGCTTAAGAATTTAATCAATCATCACGATGATTCAAGATGAGTCAACCTATGAATGAAAACGTGGCTAGACACTCCCATGGGATATTATTTTGAATATTCACATGCTCTTAATGAACCATGAGAAGGATTTTTCCCACCATTTCCTTGGAGTCATACCAATTAAATCTATTGAATCCAATTACTATCATAAAGGAATAACCTAGCACATTTTGAAGTAAACTCAAATCTATATTTCCTTGATAAGGGAAATTCATGATACATTGATGATACCACCATGGATCCAATGTTTATTTATGGATATTATCCTAGGAATCAACATTAGCCTACCAAATAAGAAATTATTTGATATATGTGCTTCTCAGTATACATATATAACTATTTTTTTAGTAATAGGTTTTTTTGGGAGTGGTAAGAAAAGTTTGGATGAATTTTTTGGGTGAATTCATTAGTCATATTCAATTGATATGTTGGGCTGAAATTATATGTACATAGATTAAAGGACAGGTCATAGGAGAAAAATAGGTAATATTTTTTGGTATTCCATTTTCAATAATAGGATAATGTATTAGCCATAGTCTTGATGAAAATTAATGTGTCTTGGAATATGTTCTTGTTTACAGGTTGTTGATATCTTTCATTATAAATTACATCCGTATGATATTAGATATTATTTTTATCTATGTTCTTATTTATTTTCATGGATAAATCATTCCCATATATTGATTTTATCAGGGATTCATTTTGTTCATTTATTCTTTCTATATTACTTATTCCATGTATATTTTTTAAAATTTTCCATTTTATACTACACCGTACAAAGTGTCTAAGATCCCATAATTTTATCCCCTTTAATAAAAAACCGAGTGGTATACTATGTGTAATTTTAAAATATATTATAGAAGGGATATTTATGTTCTAATAATATTTCAATATCATATCTAATGTTTTTGGAGTGTAATTTATGTATGTATCTAGTATTATTTTATAACAGAATGTTCGATCCTTTTGGGACTATTTAACTTTGTTCCAATAATATAATATAACTACTGGGTATGGAGTTTTGGAGTTTGGGATGTTATATTTTGTATAAAATGATGTTTAGTAGAAAACTTATTGGTTAGATTTTGATAAGCATAGTAAGATAACAAATTTAATATGAAATTCCATCATTATTTATAGGGAACACTCCTAAAAACGTTATAGATATTTTATTTTACAATATCATGAGCTAATAACGTGTATTCCATTTTAGAAATATGTAGTGTAATGAGAGTAGTGATACCTCTATCAACACTTATAGTTAGTTTAGGGATATTTATCTTGAACATGTTAATGATGTTAGAGATGAAGTTAATAAGTTCATAACCAAAATGGGGTAGTTCTCCCCTATTAGCTCAAATAATAATGCTCACATTGAGTGTTATAATGATATACATCATGGTGTAGATACGATGGACACCTTTAGATGAAAAAAACATCAAACATTTAGGGGAACAAATAATCCATTGGTGTGTGATAAATTTTTCAATTCCCTAGAGAAGATCTTTCTGAGATCAAGATGTAGTGAAAAGGAAATATTCATAGTGGTTGTTTATCATCTGATGTCAAATGTTGACCTATGGTTTTTGTTAAATCAAAATACTAATGATGAATATGATATTAATTACATGTAATGGGGAAAATTTAAGTTTTTATTATTTGACAAATAATTTCCTCATAAGCAAAGAGGAGAACGGAAAAGGAAGTTCCTCAAACAATGATAAAAGAAGTATGGAAATGATACTGATTATGTGACATAATTTTCATGGTTTCCAAGGAAATATGTAGACTATGTATGTAGGCCGAAAATAAAGTTTTATCATTTATTTGATGGGTTATAATTGAGACCTAAAAAGGTATTGGCCACTCAGAATTTTGCTTTATGTTAGGATATAATATATAGAGATATTAAGAAAGAAAAGGAGTTCTCTTGTTTGTATGTATTCAATGGAAATTAGGAAAAGAAAAGTATGGATTAAAATCATGGGGAAAAATGAAATTATGGGTAAGAAATGAATAATGGTATTTACCCCATGTGATAACTAAGGGATGAAATAACCTGTGTTTTAAATAAATTGAATGAGAGTTTGTTCAAAATTTGGAGAAACTTTTATCATGTTCCCTAATGAAAGATAACAGTATAATAAATTATTTTTAATGTCTTAACTTCAAGTATAAGGGAAATTATGTTAACTAATTCCCCAAAGTTCAAAGTAATTTTCCATAGAAAATTTAAATGGATCATGATCAAGATTATAAAATTACCACTACTTATGTAATAGTTACATATGTTATTGTGTCAGGTAATTTGATCATTTACTAGAGGTTAGCCAATGAATCAGTTGATTAGGTATTCCCTCACTCTATTATGTCCTCTATGTTTTCTAAAAACATTTATATTTTCCTATAACCCTTGTAAGGGTGTTATAAAATATGACACCTATTTTGATCCATTTGGTATTAAAGATATGTTTTGAAGTTACAATTATGATGAATGGGTTCAAAAAAAATTTCAAACATGGTTATTACATATATAGTTCACTTTGACAAGATCCTTGACATGGAATGTATTTTATATTATAATGAGACTTTTTTTTATAATAGATGGAGATTATGATTTATGAAGAAGATCTAGAATCACTTTTCTTTAGAGGAAAAATTTCATAATCTAAATCATATCGATATGAAATCCAAGTATATCTCCTCAATGAAGTTCTTAGTAAAAAGGAAGATCGATTTCAATATATGAATTTGGAAGGTAGCATAAGAATATAAGATCTAATCATGGAAAAATATTTCATTAATGTTTTTCAAGAAGATTTACCTAGCCACCATCTAGAGTATGTACTTATGTTATCCACTAAACTCAATCCTGGTGCAGTACCCATATCTAAAAATCCTTATAGGATAGAACTAGTGGAGTTGATGGAGTGAAGTAAATAGTTTAAGGAGTATAATTATATAATATTTATATTCTCTAATGTTTCACATTGGGAGACCCTATTTTATTCTTAAAAAATAAGGATATCGCTGAAATATTGTGCATCAATTATAGGGAGATCAATGACATCACTAAAAATAATAAATATATTTTTCCCGTAATTGATTACATATTTGATCTACTTCGGGAATCCTAATAATTTTCAGTGATATAACTTCACACTAGTTTTCATCTGATAAGTGTGAATAAGGATGGTATACCAAATATGACATTTCGAACAAGGTATATAATTTATGATTCTATGGTAATGTTTTTTGGATTTACTAATGTAGATTCTGTCTTTATGGATATTATGAACAGAGAATTAAAAAAGTATCTTCATAAATTTTTGGTATTATTAATTCATGATATATTTATATAATATATTATTTATGAAGATTAGGAAATTTATGAACAAATAATTCTAAATACCATCAGAAAGAAGATGTATATGGGATGTATAGTAAGTGTGAATTTTTTCTTGATAATGTTTCTTTTCATGCACATATTATTTCCATGGATCAGATATGTATTAACAACCCAAGAAAAAGGGTAGTAAATGAATTTCCTATATTTATGAATATAACTAAGATAACAAAAATTCTTTCCTCAGTAGGTTACTATTGATTTCATTTTTAGGTTTTTTCCATGTCACTAAATGGTTAACTATATTGACACAAAGGGTTTAAATTGACAGAGTCATGAAAATGTAATGAATACTTTGATGTGAAAAATTGGATATTCTTTAATTAACTATTATTAAATTCATAATGAGGTAAATATGTATTTGAACTTCATAGTGATGTATGGATGAAAGTACATGGATGTATCCTTATGTAGACTGATAGAGCGATTTTCAGGCATCAAGGTAATTGAAAACCCATGAAGATAAATATGTGACTACCAACATTGAGTAATAATCATTAATAATTTATTTTAAAATATAGATACATGACCTCTATAGTGAAATAAATGAGACATATATAGACCACATAATTTTTAAGTATATATTTTCTCAGAAGGGGCTCTATTTATGCTAAAGAAGGTGGTTGGAATAACCCATGGACTATGGGTTTTCAATGAACTACCAACCAGGAAGGAATTCAATGTGGGAGATTCATTGTGTATGAGGGAAGATAGAGTTTTTATCATGATGAGGATAAATAATGATTCCATATAAAGTTATCTTGTGAAAATGGAACTTTTGATTGCTAGGAAAGGGGAATAATTATTCATTTTCCCCAAAAATTATAAATGATCCTTATTAGAAATGATAGGAAAGTCACATAATGACAATGTGAACATATAGAGGAATATTAAAGAATTAAAGGATGGTAAAATGATATAATTTATCAACAGTGATGGAGTGTTGATGTTTGGAATGAGTTTATGTGTTCCATACATACTATAGTTTTATAAGGAATGTCTAGATAAATAAATAAATTCAAATTTCTCTTTACTCCCCGTTATCACAATCATGAATTGGGATTTAAGATAACATTTTTGGTGGGATAGAATAAAGGTGGAGATTGTATAGTATAAGTCCAAATGATGAGAAATATAACTGGTAATGGGTGAGATAAATCATCATAAGGGAGTCATGAAACATATATCAATACCTATATAGAAGAGGATAAATTTCACAATGTACTTTGTAATTGGACTTTAAAATACATCAAGGGAGAATGAAATTACATGGGCAATCATTTATCATCATAAAAAGATTGTCAATTTCATAGATATAATACAATATATAACCCAAAAACACCTTTTTTGGATCTATATCAATGAAATAATTCTATTTAATTGAGAAACTATATCAATTTTATTAGAACATGTCTCCCAATACACATAGATAGTTTGGATGATTCTATAACAATATCCCAACACAGAGAAGCATTTAAGAACCACATGTCATCTTTAAAATGTTTGTTAGTATAAAATGAGTTTCATGACATTGAATGACATGATAATATTATTAACTCTAGAATTCCAACGTATGTGGGATCGATATCTACATTTGGTATAACATTAATAAAATAAAAATTCCAATTTGAGAATCCATATAAAACCATAAAAATAATTTTATGGGAAGAGATATTGTATTCAATATTGTTGGTAATAAATTTTGGAGATAAACTGAGTTATCCCAAATCATAGAAACGATAAAACCAATATAGTTACAACTATTCAGGATCATAATATATAATTCCAATGTAGAAAGGATATCTATGCAGATAATTGAAGTAAATACCTAAAATTTTGAGTTCGGGATCATGAATTATTCAATGTTTCCTCATGTAATGGAGTCATAAGAATTTTAAAAAATGGGATTTTAAGCCCTATGCAAAATTTTCCTTTTTTATATATTATAATGAATTGGTGTTGTATATCACTAGTTGTTTATGCCTCCCAAACATTAAAATGTACTCAAAATCTTCCTTGTTTCATTACTAAGTAAATACATGCCAGATCTAATTCATGTGATCATCACAAAGGGAATATATTTACAGCTCTTATCATATTAACATAATGAGCCTGTCTAGATTCATTATATGTTGGAGAATGTATTGTAGAATCAAACAACTTGTTTTATGAAATTCCATTAGAGAAATAAGAAATATGAATAGTAAAATAGGGATACTGAAGAAGATATATGGAAATAGTATCCCCATATTTTTAATAACTAATATATACCACAATATTGATGAAGAAATTATTTAAGGGGGGGTAGAATGTAACCCCTAAGGCTCTACTGTAGAATGTAAATATCATATAATGAATTATTATAAAAATACACCCTTTAAGATCCTGTATTCAAGTCATTATTTAAAATATAAATATTAGAATTTTAAATTGAAAAAAAATCTATTTTTAAAATAATCATATTGAATTTATCATAGTATGAATTTTTTATCTTTTTTATGAAGAGGTTAGTTTTCAGTCGAGAATTATAATTTTCATGAAACGTATATTTTAAATGAATTTTTCATAAAATTAGAATGACATATATTATTAGAATATCTTTTAATTAATAAAATAAGAATTTTCAGAATAATATTATAAATTTTACAATATTATTTTAACCTATATATCCAATCAAAAACATTTTTTAACTAATTAAAAAGTTTCATTAATAGAAAAATCATTTTCACTATTTTCATAGAATGATGAATTTTCATGAGATAATCAGTGTTGGATTGAATTGAATTCCTCAAATAAATTATTTATTTTAAAATAAATCAATTTAGGTCTTTAAAATTATTATAAAAAATAATTTTATAATAAAAATAAATGTATTGATTAAAAATGTTATTTATCTAAAATGGGGTTTATGTGATTAAGTGTATTAATCATACAATCAACATTTCATATATTTATTAATTTTATTTGATAAAATTATATTTAAAAATTAATCTATAAGTATCAAATTAGGAAAAATTTCCTATATTATTTATTTGATTAAAATTAATTTCTATGAGAATAAAATAATTTATAGTGTAAATGTAAAAGGGGAAAATGAGTTTAGTATAGTATAAAAGTCCTAATTGTTTTCAAAAATGATATTATGAATAAATAGTTGATATTTTTAATAAACAATACATGTTTATCCTCGTTTTATAATCATAGTTTAATGATGTAAGGAATACTCTCCAAGTATCTTATTTTTTTCATTTTAATAAAATGAGGGTAGTCTAATAGTCTGGTGTTTCTATCTGAAGAAAACATGATGATAACTAAGGATTATTACTTCCCATGACATTAACCCATTTTTGGGGCTTTGAACTGATATAAATAGTAATTACACATTCTATATCTTGATTGAATTTCACATTAGGTAAAAAACGACGATGTCATGTTGTTTGGGGTCAGAGCTATGTCGATGGAGGATATCAAAAATCATTCCACATTATTGAAGAATAATGTCCCAGCCATGACACACAAATTGGTAAAATAATTGATCAAGTATGAATGTATCTCTTAATACCTAAATTGATGAATCTTCTATTATATTCATAATGCTAATTTAGGGAGTATTTTCAAAAAAGGTGATACAAATCTTGTGATTTTGAGGAATGTTAAAATATCAGAGATATTGTAGATAATACATCCTTCAATTGTTGGATGGTTGGTTCTCTAAAAGAATAAAGACCCATAAAATTTAGATGAACTAGTAGAAATGTTATCCTCAATCTGGGGATTCTCAAATTGAAAGTGTATTCCAATGGGGAAATCTTTTTTTCACTTCCTGTTTTTGAACTATGACATCAATATGAAGGCATTGAGCATTGGTGAAGTATCCTTGAAGCCATTATCTCTCTTTATCCATGAATTGATTCCATGAGTTTATCCAGTCAAGGTTTTTTTTTAATTTCCTAGTTTAAATTTATGGGTTAAACTAGATCTATTTGCATCCTAAGATATTTTTTGTCATTTCCTTCACCATTGAGAACCCAATTAAAATTGATAAGAGAACTAAGTAATACAATTATTTTATTTTTTCTATAATTATCATTTATGATTATCTAAGCACAATCCTTACTACGATGGTGGTTTTATGTATGATATCTAATGATTTAAACATTCTTGTTGAATATGAGAAGATAATTTCCTTTTGTGATGATTTTATTTTTATTGGAAATGAGAGGAATACTTATAGGAAATAATTTTTTTAACTTTCTATTCCATTAAATGGAATGATAGTTTTTTGGGAGGTGAGTAATAAATAATTAGTATTAGAGTTCTTCTAATTTGGGCCAACATAGAAAAAACAGAGCCAATTCCCTTGCATATGAAACTAAAAATATGAATGAGAAGGTGTGTGAAAAGAAATAAATTATGATTTCTGAACCTTGTTCTCATCAATAGAAGTCTAATTTATTGTAAAAATATGTGGTTTTTCGAAATAATGATGTTGTTAATGGGAACGATGTTACATCGGGGTGGCGAATTAATGAAGTTGTGCATGTTAATGAAGGATGTGCAGTTCAAAATAAGGTTAATGATGGGTTCAGTCAAGGAAATTTATCCTTAAAATTGGTTTTTGAGTATTTCGAATCTCTAAAAGGCCATAGGGATGATTTTAGGATTTGAATGATAATTGTTTTATTTCCCATATGATAAGATGTAGTTAGTCAACATGGGAAAAAATATGGATGCTAATGATTCTGGTCACCAATTGATATCTTATTTATCTGTTCTGGGTGAAGGTTTTTATTCTATGTTTGGGGATCTTACTATTATTGAACCCATTTGCATGGTCATGTATGGAGATTTAACCCCTTAATATGGTGAATTAAATCAAGTTGATTCTCAATAAAATGTTGATTATCAGCCAGAGATACAGAACATCCTCAATCATTCAAGAATCTCTGATAAATTGTGGATTGTCTATTGTTATTAAGGATTGGTAAGAAGCACAACTATCAATGATTCATATAGTGGGGAAAATAATTTATTTTATTATTTTATTCTATACATTAAGAAAAAGTTGTCCAATAGTGGGGGTTTTCCTCCTCCTTCCAAAAGAAGGCTATATATGAAATATTCTTATCTTCGAAGGAATGTTTAAATTGCATATTCATATATGCTTTCAAAATAGACCAATATAGAGATACATCAGATATTCAATCATGGAAATTATCACTCTAAATAGGAAACTATAGATTATTATTATTATGAACAAAATATGTCATATTATAATCATTAACCATATTTCCAAGATGAAGGAAGAGCCCCTTTCCTTACCATGCCGGCTTCCTTGTTTACTATATGTTTATTTAATAAAATGTCTACAGTTTTTTTCTTAGACTAGGATATTATGGTAAATACATGTATATCCTATATTTTTTTTCTTTTTTAACCATTGAACTATTACTAGTGTCTTGATATAATTGAAAACTTTAAAAGTGTTCCCAAAACAAACCATCCCACCTATTATAAAATGTGATCATGTTGAATACATGAAAACTCACAGTGAAGAAAAATTTATCATTGAAAATATAAAATTTATTTCCCCAATAACCCTATCCTATGAAAATAATCTTTTCACTAATAGATTTCTTAATCCCATAAAATTCAAAGAGATTTCCAAGGAAAAATCAAGTCTTTGATGTCGGTATTATCGAATAATTAGTTTTATTATTAATTATATTATTAAAAAAAATTATATCCACCCTAAAATATTGATATTTTCTTCATATATATATTATAATTTTATATATATTAATTGTTTAATCATTATTTATTTGAAATTCTTATCCATTAAGAAAAAAATACCACATGTTGTATGAACTACAACCACCATGACCTAACTTGTTTAGTTTTCTATCACCACCCTTTATGGTTAGATATTAGAATGGAATTAATGGATAAATAGTTTTTTATGATATCATTAATCCTCTCCTATGACCAATTTAAGTACATATTTTTCTATATGACCACATAAATCATTAATAATTTAATTGTTTAAAATGAGATTACTTAGAGGATAATGATTCTTTGTAATTGCGTAATGTTTTCATATTAATTACTAATTATTATAATTAATTCTATTTATATTATATAATAATATTAAAATATATATAAGATAATTATACTAATGGTATATTAGAATACTTACAAAAACACATCATAATTTATCACTAATCAAGGTAAGTTATTATTTGGATTGATTTATCCCCATACTTGAAAAATAATATATATTTATATCATGGATGACTATGAGAATTTATGTACTCATATAATATGTTGTAAATGTGTAAATAATGCTTTGTTTTTAGTATTTGGGTTATTATATCAACATCTAACACATCAATTTTGTAAATTCCAATCACTCATCAAAAATAACAAAATCAAGCTTATTATAGATATCATCTTCAATGATAATGTATAAAACAAAAATAAATATTATTTAAATCATTATTAATTATTATAAATCATTTGTAACATTATCTTTAATGACCTATTATAAATAAAATATGGATGAAAAATTAATATTAACACCACTATTATGAATTTTGTATAAATGATCAAAACTATGAACATCAATGTGGAAAATTACAAGAATTATTTCATAGAATGGAATCTTATAAATATATAGATGAAAATTTGTAAGATACCATATTTTTATAGGTAAAACACCCTTGTAATTTTTGGTTTTTTTGTTTTAGTCTTGTGTTTCATATTTCAAACCTTAGTGGTCGAGCCTTTTAGGGAAGGAGAGTATTTGTCGGGAAATGAAATAATGTCTGTGCATGCATGTTTATTAGAATTAATGGATTTAGAGTATAAATGTGTCAAAGTAAATAAAGTTCCTACATGGGTTTGGTAATATTCAGAGGTTGTTCATGTTTTTTTATAGATTCTAGGAAATGATTCACCTACTAAAAACATATATATCATGAATGTGTTAAACCATGTGAACATGTTTCTGATAAGATTTAATGAACCGGTTTAAGGTATGAAACATTTACATTACCTAAAACTGATTCAAATCATCAAATGTTAAATTAGGTTATGTTTAATTGGTGTTATTTTTTTTCATTTTATATTCCAAACGGGACATTAATGTCATGAATTGAGGATTCATGTCATGAATTGAGTGATTATGTCATGAATCGAGGATTCATGTCATGAATTCCTTGGGTGCAAATAATTTTTTATATTGTGAGACGAAAAAAAATATTCAATCAATATATATCATATTGTCTCATACACTAGGGATCTTTTAGGAATTTTTTTGGTGATTTCTTCCCTCTCAGAAATCCCAGTATAATATTTAATCAATAATGATTTCCTTCTATTTTGTTTTCTCATTCTTTATATTATGATTTAATATAGTAATGTGATTTCATATCAGTCATTTAATTGGGTTATTATTTTAATTCCTATGTGATATATTATTTATTTATTGATATCATTTTTCATCATTTAAGTTTGGGAATTCCCCATTTTGGGTGATGCTTTGATTCTGAGATTAATTTGATTTCTCTAGAACTTTTCTGTAAATCTAATTCGAATTATCTAGGCAATTTCAATAATTTTGATCATGTCTATACATCATAAATATGACCAGAATAATAAATTAAATATATGTTTGAAGAAAATTATGTTCATAGATATCCTAGTAGGCCCTGTTGGGTATATAGGCATTATGAACGAGCTTGTGAACACCCGTTTGGTGAGCCTTCCAATGACGTTATAATTAATCAAGAAAATTTAATTTTGGTTTAATAATTTGATTTCAGAATTCATCAGGATGTATCTTGTAAAATGAATTGATAAAAATTAAAAATTGGAATATTTTTATTTCAGCAATTCATCCTATCATAGGAGAGGCTACAAACTATGAATATATGTTTGGTAAATTAAATGAGAAAAATTTACCCACTAGTCCTGTTAAATGAATAGAGATCAAATTTATACATGGTTTTATTGTATATTTTTTTTATGAAAGGATTATTGAGGTCTTTGACCACTATATCATGATTAATGGCTCCAGTTGTTCCTTTTAATATTGGAGAACCCACAACATGAGTTATGATTCACACCTTTTGATAATTACATGGGAGGACGTAAGTGAACCAAGTAAGATAATTCACATCAACCCAAGTTTGAGATGGTTAGTTTATCCTTATCATGGTATTAAGCCCTAAAATAATTAAGTAATTCCATCATAGGAATTCACAAGGAGCATAATTGTAATACATGATAAATAATACATTTTATCAATCATGATATAGGAGGATCAATAGTGTGATAGAGACATAATACATTGAGCTAAACCATATTTTGATAGACCCGAGATTCAACCTATAATTTTAGGGTTGGAGGGTTTATTTTATGTTTTCTATTGATTGATTAAATAATACACTATTGTCTCTTTATTTCATATACATTCTATCATATAGGATCTTTTAGACATGGGGTTTTTTACCTAATGATATATAATCACATCCCCTTCATGACACAATTGTGAACATGAGAACATTTTTTTGATGCATGTTTGGACAAGTTAAAATCACCTTATTGTTGATTTTTCTTTTTAGATGTGTTGTGGATTGAAAAAGCGACGAATATGGGATTCTGAATCATGTAATTTTGAGATAATTTGTGTTATATTGGTATTTAACCTATATAAATTCCATCATTTAATATAGTTACATTTAATAATTTCATTACCTTGTTCATTATAATAATAATAATAATTATTATTATTATTATTTTGGTTCGTCCTTTATATTACTATAACTTGTTTTACTCTTTCATCAATTTCCTTTACTCTGATATTTGTTAATTTACAACATATTGTAACTCTATTCCATGTGTTATAGTCAACAATATATTTTCTATATAACTCCACTACTATTCGATAGCTCTTTCAAACAAGGATACAAATTTTAGGTCTAGTAACCACCCCGGTTTGGTCATGTGAGAGTGTGTGAGGTAGGGGGATATTACAAGGTGCTGTCAAATCCAGGTTTTTATTTCTATTGTTTTACTATTGGGTAATGGTAGAAATGAGACTTAAAATATGTTAGGACTTGTTAATTGGTGTTTAAATAAGACTAAATAACCCATATATGGGGGAAAATCTGAGTACCTAGTGATGGGATTGTTTTTTTGTGGTATTCACTTATTACCGTTTATATTATTTCACATTGGGTGATTCACATGTTGTGTGATGTTATTGATTCTTTTGATTTATACTCATGGATGGGTATGAAATTAAATGATTATTCATGGATCATGATAGGAATGTGGGAGAATATATATATATATATTGTTCATGATAGAGACATACATATTTCATGTTATACATTTGGCCACATGAATTGTGAAATTTGATTCTAGGTAAATCTGATAAATGAAATGGTTGGCCTTATGTGTTAATCCAATTAACTTATTAATACATATATAAGGTAACCTTATGTTATTGGTGTTATATTTTTTCAATTTTTGATGTATAACTTTATCTTTATCTAGTGCTCTAGGGAGTCTGTTTTTCTTGTAGAGAAAATACTTCATTATCTACATCATATAGAGCCTCTAGAGAGAAAGAATCATCATTATCATAAAATAGTTGAGTCATAGATTCCAAATAATATTTATAATCAAATGGATTTTTATATCCATGAAACATCATGAGAATCATGCAATCCATGTAGAGGGAGACTGTTCACACTGTACCTTCAAGGTTTGAGATGTGGAGATAGTTTCAACTATAACATTCACCTGCATTCACTAGAGAAGGAGGTTCCTAAGAATATGAGCTCTAGATGAAGTCAGTCCGGAAGATATTTGAGCACATTTTATCATCCACTTAAAGGAGGGTGATGATCACGACCTACATGTTATAACAAACATCCATGAATTGGAGGGACATTGTTGACCAAGATGAGCGGGTGGATAAGACAACCTAAAAGGTATTTGAGGTGATTCACAAAGAATATTTTATATAAATATGATGAAAGATGTGAATGACTATGATCTCATGAACCTAACATTGGATATTCTTTCACTAATGGACAAATATGGACATTTCAATGACAATTAATGTTTTTTGAAATCATTATAAACTAATGAGGTAGCATGGGTGACACATTTTTAGGATGGTAGTTCCTATGAGATATAGTCACATGTGAATTTATTTCTCCTATGTAACATCAAACAAATAATGAATCAGTATCT
Organism: Viscum album; assembly: GCA_963277665.1. Classification (NCBI taxonomy): domain Eukaryota; kingdom Viridiplantae; phylum Streptophyta; class Magnoliopsida; order Santalales; family Viscaceae; genus Viscum; species Viscum album. Next base: position 807,029,311 of record OY728122.1, on the reverse strand, counting down.
CATCATGGTGTGTAACATAATAGAGGCATTGTGTAGAGGCTAGGTAAATTTAGAAAGACTATATAGGAGAACTTCTTATAGAATAATGAATAACCATTATGATTTTACTACTATGACATTAGTTGGTATAATAGTTTTTTCAGTGGAAACCTATCTCAAAATCATGGATTTCTTGAGTTTTTTAAATGTGTAATGATAGACCACAAGAACCATTATTGTCCTTACGTCACTATATATTGTTGTTATAATGGAATAACAGGGAGTATTTATACATTCAATAGGATCTCAAGATAGTATAGTAGTGTAAGTGGATCATGAAAGGCACTTGAATCAATAAAGGAATCAACTAACCCATATATGACTGGTAGAAAGAGTTCCACCAAGTATTCAGACTGAGGTAGGGGATGTGGTACTAATGTGAAATATAAATAGAACCAATTAGAGGGAGTGGTGAAGGTTATTTATACATTATCCCAAGGAATATGGTAATTTCAGATATAGATTATATAGTCCACTCTGGCTAGCATGGATGCAGGGCCTTCTACCATCAGAAGAACAATTCTTGTATCATCTACCTTAGAGTTCATTTTGTTTGACAATGGATAATTTCATTCCTTTACATATAATCAATTTGAAAATGGTTTGGTGTTTTTTGTGGAAATATTGGATGGTTTATTGTCAACTGATACAATGGTAGGACTTTAGTTAGAGAATATATTTCATTTTATTGTTTGTTCTCTAGAAATTACTAGTTACAATATCTTTTTGAATAAGTATATTTCTATAAATGAAAAGTTTCAATTTGATTCATTATATGTATTGGTTATTTGTATACGAGGATTATATTGAATGTTATCAGAGTAGAGTTACCCATCTATCTCTAGAACAAGGTACCAATTTTCCCCAAGGTGAGTGGGTTCCTTAGGCCAATCACGCAAGACTAATTCTATGTAGATTAGTCTATCGCTCATCTCATATAAGAGTAAATATGCTCGATTATGATGGAATGTAGAATTATTATTTTCCACTAGAGTTATAACATTTTTTGGACATTTTCTCAATAAGTTATACTACTTACCACCCATGTTGGAAATCTATCTCATGATCATGTTTGTTTTAGGGGAAGATCTATTTTTTATCCAACCATTTTGTATAGAACCAGAAGATATTCGAGAGTTGAAATTTTAGATTGAATATCCATAAGAAAATTGATTCATAATTCATAGTATGTCTCATTGGGGTTCTATTATGATTTTATCCAAGAAGGATGATGGGACTTTTCATTTATGTTGTGACAATGATAGATTAAACCAGATTACATTTAATAAACAGTAACTCATTTTTTGCATAGAAAATATTATCAATCACTTGAGAGGTTCCAAAATATTTTATAACATTTAATAGATGTCATGGAAGAATAATTATATAGTGGGACCACTATAAATATCTCATACATCATTTAGAATCATTTATGTAATATATGACTTTGTGGTTATGTCTTTTGGTTCGAAAAGGACACTAGCAGTATTCATGGACATGACGAATGTGATCTTTAATAATTTTATGGATCTGTTTATTGTGGTTTTCTTTAATGAAATCCTAGTGTAATCCCAGTTATAAAATGATCTCACCCTCATGAGAACATTTAGAGAGAATCAACTTTATCCCAACATATCTGTACGCAATTTTTGGATTTAGAAAGTACACTAATTAGGCCATTTACTCTCAGAGGCTGTTGTGTAAGTGGATCAGTTTTGAATGTTTTGTTAAATGAAATATTAGTGTAATAAGAATTATAAAATGATCACACCCACTTGAGAAATTTTTTAGAGAATCATCTTTATCCCAACTTATCAAAATTCAATTTTTGGATTTATAATGTACACTTCTTAGGTCATTTCATCCCAGTGGTTGTTGTGTTAGTGGACCCAAAGAATGATTAATACATAGTATATTGAATTTTTCCCAATAATGTATTTAATATTTGTAGATATATCGGTTTGGGGTGTTATTATTAGTGTTTCACGTAGGACATATCTCGTTTGGTAGAACCACTATCTGTTCTGGGAAATAATGTGGTGAAGCTTGCTTATTCAGAGGCCTACAATAGTATTTTTTTATCATGAATTGAAATATTTCCCCATCATTGATAATAACCATAAATATGTTCTTTAAGGAATATATTTTTTACTATGGAATATCTAGAGTTATAATTAGAGCAGTTCTAATGGGGGGGACCGAGTTGTTTCTTGTGGCTATAAATTGCTGAGACCAAACAAGAGGAATTATACAACTCTTGATCTAAACATATATTTGGTGATACACACTCTAAGATACCAAAGAAACTATCTTTTGGTTGTGTATTTTGTGGTGTACGTGGACTGAAATTTCCTCATGTATATCATTTTTCAACAGGACTAGATCCTTTGTTAGATGAATTAGGTCGAGTATCAATATTCTTTCAACTTTTAGTTGGATTATACATTGATTAATGGAAACATCATTAATGATTTATTGATCTAGAATACATAGTGGTAGGTAGTGTTGTAGTGTTATAATGATTAGCGGATGATATCAGTATTTAAAGACATGTATCTAGATGTTCAAGAGTCTTAGGGTTGAATAGATTTGACTTTAACATCTTATATACACATACTTTTAGACCATATCAAGATTGAGCAGATATCTGATGCAAAGGGATCACCTCTGGGGGAATGATTACAAGGTGGACATATATTTTTAGGATGGCCTCTTAGTAGTGGTCATTCATGAATTTTCTATGGATGAGTATGGTTCCTACAATCTTTCAGGAGGAGATGATAAAAGAGTTTCATTATTATGGCTTGGAAATATATCTAGGTATAAAAAATATATATCATGATCTTTATATACAATAATGGATAATATAATGAATGACATATATAGTGGGTTCATTGAAATATTCTTCACATATTAAGAGTTTAAGTTTGATAATTATAGGATTTTTGGGATATTATAGCATTTTCCCATTCATGAATGGAAATGGGATGATGTCACTATGAATTTTGTTATAATTTATCCCATGAAAAATGATAGGAATGATGTAATATTGGTTATATTTGATAAATTTATAAATATATACAACTTTTTTCCCATGAGTGAGTCCTTCACCATTGATGATCTTGATGATATATATGTGTTGGAAATGGTTTGATTGCCTGGTATTATAAGGAGTTTCAATTCCCAAATAGAGTCTCATTTAATGTCTCTATTTTCGGAGGGTATTTAAAATAATTTTGGATAATCGGATATTCTATGTATAACCTATCATTCTATTACTGAAAAACAATATGAACATATGATTCAAAATTTTGAGGATATGTTATGGGCATGTGTGTTGGATTTCGATGGTTTGTGGATGAAAAATTTGACACATTTGGAGCGCATCTATAAGATCAAATATCATGCATTGATTAATATGGAAACATTCGATAATATTTATGGAAGGTTTTTTCTTTCATCTCATTGTTAGTTAGAGGTAGGAGAGTATGTTCTCATTAGACCTAGTCTCATGCAAGAGATGTATCACCACATTAAGTTGACCAGGAAGTAGTTGGTGACCATTTATATTAGAAAAAACTCTTATGATGACTCAAAATAATGACCTATGTAGTTTGATGTGGGTCATATTATTTTCCTTTCGGCCTCTACTAGGTTTGGAAAATGTCGTATCATGAAATATGGAATGTTAGTTCATAGGATTGTTAGGATATTAGAGATAGTGGGGAGGTTTGGTCTCATGGAAAACTAATTTACCCTTCCATAATGATAAAATTCAATGAATTGTGTTTTTAATATGTTTCATCTGTAGAGATAATATTATAGGCCTCCTCATGTGTCATAAGATTATGATATCAGGCCAGGGGTAAATGACTTCTTTGAAGAACATCTGATAAGGATTATGGATTGTAGTTTGAATTATCTTCAGGAAAAGTCTATACCTCTAAGGTAAGTGGAGTGGAAGCATAGTCATTTTCTAGAGGATACATTGGAGAAGGAATCAGATATGTGATCATAGTGTTCATATTTGTTCATCGAGTCCCCACAATTATTATCGGAGTAGCTTAGGGATGCTCTATTATATGTTGTGGAGGTTGTAAGATCATGAATTTTTACACATATACCCCTCATTGAATTTTTGGTTAAGTATATTTTTTGGTGGTTTTATTATCTAAATCCTTGTTTGTCATGACTTTTGAGAATGTTGATCTTTTTATGAAAAATGACATAATATCTATGGATGTATATATTTAATTTAAATAATAATGTTTAGGTAAAAAATTGTCATAGGATATCAAGGGTTATCTATGGGAATGTAAATATTCATTGATGGTTTGGTTATATTTTTTGATGAATTTGGGTTGTGATATATATTCTAGACACTATCATGTGATGAACAAGTTACATGATGAAACTTAATACCAAGATGATTCCTTGAACTTGTTTAGAGCATGAAATTTTTATACTCTATAAAACTGGTTCTTATCATAAAAAGGTTGATCAGTGTTATTTTTTCCTAAGAAATCATCTTTTTAAAAATATATGTCGTGAGGAAAATTCACAATTTGAATCAAGGATTCACATCATAAATTTCTCTATTTCGGTGTGTTTTTGAATGGAGATGCGTGAATTTTTTTAATTCACTATGAAACCTCTTCACATAGACCATAGAAAGATTCTTGGTGGGTTTTGGTTGATTTATTTCCTCAGGAACATCTTGGTCTATCATTTTATCTCTGATGAGTTATTTCTCTTTGTTTTTCTCATTTTTTATATTATATTCAATTATAGAGGTGTAATATCCTATTATCCATTGAATTTGGTTTCTGATTTCAATCCATGTGACATCTTGGATTTCTTTTCTTATATAATACACTTTTGATTCCCTTTCAGATTTTCCCATTATGGCTATTTCTTTGATATAAGGATTATGGTTGGTGGTTTGAAAAATTACCCAAATGCAAATTTCACATTACCTAGTTAGGTAAAAAATTGATATCGATCTAGAATTCCATGCACTTGAACAAAATAATTAATTAGAACTTTGTTTTATGAGAAGTATATTCTTATACCTCCAATAGGATCATACTGGATCCACTAGAATTGATACCAGTCTTGTAGCCACAACATGATGATACATCCTTTAAATATATAATGATTCCATAATTATAAAAATTTGATTGTGTCTTAACAATGTGAATTGATAATTTATCATGTTTCATACAGTAAAATTAATTCAAATAAATTCAAAAATTGAATAGATTTATTATATTGTTTCAAATTTTCATAGGATAGTCTACTAATTTACAATACATACTATTTTAATAAAATCAAAAAAAAATAACTTACTAGGAATGTAATATTAATGGTAATGAAATGTTTACATATTATGCTTTAATATATGTATTATGAAAGGATACATGAGGGAATGATCTAGTGTATCACGAGATGTGACACCTATGGTTCATCATTTAATAAGAGAACTGTTCTGTTGATCTAAGACTCAAGCATTTTTATGTGAACATGGGAAGAGATATGGGACTCTAGCATGTGAATTCACATGGAATCTTGTATGAGAAGGTTAATTTCCACTTGTAATGTCAATACATCATTGGAATACATAAGAAAATATAATATGTGAATTAAAATGGATCCATGTTGTGCTTCATGAGACACGGTACATGAAATTAATCTTGACGTAGGAGGTTCAGTTGTGCAACATAGACATCCAACATGGAGACAAAGTATTTTTGGATGGTCTCGAGTGTCAACCTAGAATTGAAGGGTTGGAAGGATTATTTTTTGTTCTTATATTAATTTATTCAATAATAATCTCTTATGGTTTTATTGAATTCACTTTCGATATGTTTAGTTTTTTTCACATTGTGGTGGAAATATACGAGGTTATAATCACAACCAATTCCAGTCATCATTGGATAACTAAGATGATTTCATGGATGCAGATTTAGTTTAGGAAAATGAACTCTTTATTTATCATTCATGATGGGTGTGTTAGAGGTTAGAGAATGGGATAAATTGGTATTCAAGACTATGGTTTTTGAGTTTATATTTTTCGCTCATCCATTTACATATACTAATTATAGCATATCATTTAGTTATATATTATCCCAACATTGGATGGTTGGTTATTATTGTTTTGTTTAGTCCATCCTTTATCTTCATGTTATATATTTTAGTATTTCCACTATTTACATTACACTGAATTTTTTTTGTTTTCAATGTATTGAACATTATAAACGAGGTTCTTTTATCCCCACAATTTTCTCATCATCCTCGTTTCTTGTTAGCATCCACTAGTGTATAGGGAAGCACACATGGGAGCCAACAACATCCCAAGTTTAGCCCCATGAAAAAGTTTTAGGCTGAGGGATATTACAAAATGGATAGGAGTGAGGTTGTTAATTAAGTTATAATGATAGAAATGTTTATGATACAAGAGGTTAATGTACCTTCACCAAATTCAGGATAATAGTTACGGGTCTTTTCAATCTCAAATTCCTCTCTTTGTGACATAATTTTTATTATGCAGCTAATTACCTTTACGTGGTCTATATACCACCTATTGGAGATGATATATTATAAAATGAATATTTTACAAGTATTTCATGATCAGGTTTTATAACTATATTCAAAGAAGTTATGAATTAATTTATATCTAATCTGTTAGTTGGGTTTTTCAATATCCATTTTCATTCTTTGGGACACAAGTTATAATCACTACCATGTTTAATTTATATAGTGCATGAATTTCCTTGCAATAATATTTTCCATGTTGCCTATGAATTTTATGGGATTTAAATTTTTATATTTTTATCCATATCTTATATTATTTTTATTTAATTTTTATTTCTTCCATGGTTGAAAATTCATCATAAATTTTGGTATTATAAAAGTGTGTATAATTTTCAAACAAATACATCTCTATCTAGATATTTTAAAGTGGATACAGTTGTGGAATAGATTATTCTATAGGAAATTAAACTAAAACGGTTGGTTGAGAATTGACTCAATTATCACATTAAGTGATGATACCTGAATATAAAAATACAAACCTAGGGAGACACTCCCAAGGTGCGTGTTTTGAATCATTCAGATGCTCTTCATGAACCATGATGAATTATTTTTCCTATCATTTCCTCAGTATACTTCCAATGAAATATATTGAATCCTATTACTATATTCCATTGAAAACTAAGAAATTTTATATGTACCCCCACTAGATTGTATTTATTTGGTAACACAATGTTATTTTAATGATACCCCATGGATTATATGTTTATTAACAAATGTTCTCCAAGACAACCATGTTATTTTTTTAAATGGGAATGTATTTACTATATGGGCATCTAATTATAAGGAAATATATGTTTTTTTAGTAAGAGGTTCCTCATAGAATGATATGAAAGTTATTGATGTATATTATTGTGAATTCATTAGAATTAATTATGTGTAGAGTGGGGAAAGCATTATATAGTCCCTAGCTACTTTGATGTGTCCCATGTGACTAAGAAAGTTGGGTACTTTTCAATGTATCTTCCCAGAAATGGATAATTTTTTAACTATGATCTCATTGACAATTAATTTATCCTAACAAAATACATTTATAATATATCATATATGTATATAATTATTAATTACATAATTATGAGATAAATAATTATTGTTATCGATGATTCCATTACTATTGTTGCGATAACATGCCATCATTTTGAGTTAATTATGGTGTTATTTTTTTCATTTATTCATTCCATGTCACTTATTCCATGTTTATGTCTTGTGATATTCTATTTTATTTTACTCTTTAATGAGCATCTACGCTCGAATTTTCTTATTTTACCCAAAAACCATAGAATAGGACTATGTTTACTTTTGAAGAAAAAGATTGAATGGTTATTCATATTCTCACAATTTTTTCTTGTTGTATCTAATGTTTTTAATGTGTAATATCAATATCTTTATAGTATTCTATGAATTATAAAATTTTCAATACTTATATAACTCTTATACTTTTCTCATATAATATAATATAACTATCAGCTTTGGGATTCGGGTGTCTAAGATGATTTATTGTAAGTCTAAGTAAATTCCCCTTTGTGTGATGCCACAACCCTATCCCTTCTTTATGATTTTGACAACATTCATATAGTTTTTGGTGTGATATCCCTAGGAAAGGTTTTATATCTTTTTGTGTTCATTCTCATTTATTTTATTCTCTCTATTGTGGCGCATTAGATCTTCTAAAACCTAGAGGTTTTTGGTTAATCGATTTTGAATTTTTTTTTCATGTTACAATGGTTTGTATGGGCACATATATTCTTAATAAAGCATCTTCTATCACAGTTGATTTGATTTGGGCCATCAAAAATTATGTTGGGGAAGGTGTCCCATAAAACCTTATATATCCTGTTATAAATTACTTTTGTATTTTTAATTAAATTTTTATAAATTTTATATTGTATTGTATTCACTTATTAGGCTTGTTTTAACATTTGAATGGATTTTGTTCCTGTCCTGGCCTTGGGCCATAAGAAAAGTTCTTATAAAATTTCTGAGTGAATCGTTTAAAAGTATTTGTGTATTTTTAAACCTATCCTATGATATTAAATGTAACAAAAATGCATTAACATTATTTAATTAGTTTTTAAATAATATAAAATTAGGGAAGGGGGTTATTTTTCATGCTAAATGTTGGTTTAAATTTCATATTGTCTTTAGCAATGGGGTATGAAATGATGTAAAAATATATCCAATAAATATTCCATTTGTGGTTGTTTTTTATTTTAAAGGGGTTTTTATAAAGGTGGGTTTTTTCCGTCTTTTAGAATGTTTATGATACCATGGGAGACAATATATTTTGAAATAAAATTTAAAAAATAATTTTATGTTATGTGAAATGGATATTTGAAACCATTTATTCTCTATAGAAACAATTACCTAATTCTAAAAATGGTTGTGCTAGTCTAGAATTTGATTATAGTGGAAAGGGTTAGATATAGAAGTCTTCATTCAATTATTGGATATTTTTTTCATTGATAATTTAATTGTGGTATTTAAACGATCTAAAAATGGTTTGGTATCTCTAGATCTATTATGAAAGTAAAGGATGTACCAAATGTAAAATTGTTTTATAAATATTTGAAACCCACCTTGAGCCTCATGTGTAATTTTCCTATTATGGATTGTGGACCCATAAGGGATTATTTATATTGAAATGAATTTTTATATTCTCATGCATGGATTTATATTTGGGGATTCTTCTTATGAGGTTATTGGGGGTTTGTAATGTGTTGTTTTTAAATGTTTTACATTTGAGGATCAAGATTGTATATTTATTGATCTCATCTCTATTTGGATTGTCATGTGATTTATACTAAGATATATGAAGAGGATTATGATTGAAATCACTAGCATATGACAAGTGATTTATTCAATATATTAATATCCCATCTATGCTTGATAACTAGACCAAAAGGTGAAACATGTCATTTTGTGGCCCAAGGTTAAGGTATCCTCTAAAATATTATTATTTTTAGATAGTTTTATTATTGGGTATATTGATATGTTAATTATTTTCAACCTACATTCCTTCTCTTCCTTTTATATATATATTATTACATGATACTTAGGATGATTCCCATTATGGTTGGTCCTTCTGAGTATACATTATGGGTTTTTTTTGGTATTTGATTGTATTCTACTAGCTTGTTTGGCCATCAACACAATTTCTGGAATGTAGTCATTGCACAATATTTTTTTAATTCTTGATTATTATCGGTGATTTAGTCATCACCTTATGTGTGTGATGAATTTGTTTAAAATGAGTTTTTATATATTTGGAAGGTATATTTTAAAAAATAAAAAAGTTTTTATTTCACTAAATGGGTTTTAAGATATCAACTTAATTGAATATGTTTATGAATAAATGGATTTTTATGGGTTTTTTTAGAAAGAGGGGTAAATGTGGTTTCGTTTTTTCTACAGTATAAAGACCTCATTCCATTTTTTAAATGGTTTAATTTATTATTTTTACCAACCATGTTTTTAGTTTATAAATGGTCCATTGTTTTAAGAAGGTCAATTTGGAATATTCATTATCATTTTTTTAAAGGATGTGAAGACTTATTTTTTTCAATATGTTCAAATTAACATTTTATGAAATGTTTTACTAAGGTATTTCCATAATTTTTTTAGTTGGTGACCTATTGGTACTATTTATATGAAACACTATATTATATTTTTTGTGGGTTATTAGTTGTTTTCATGACTACTTATTTAGTTTTTAATTATTTTAGTATTTGAGGTGATTAGTTTATTTTATTGAATTTTACATGTTGTTAATTTTACCGTATTTTTTGGAAATAATTTTATTTTCATAGAATGTTTATTATAAAGTACCTTTAATTGAATAATTTTTTTCTTATTAGGTTTTTACTACATTCAATGGATTAATGGTAGTGATATCTATATGTGGTTGAAGAAAAGTCTTATAAGGAATCCTTTTCGATGAATTTTTATTATTTGGGGGAGATAGGGGTGAGGGGAGGGATAATTTTTTGACACCCCTTTATTAATTTATTATTTATTTATTTCATATTTTATTTGGCCTGATGGTTTTATATATGGATTGGTTATGTTATATTTATATTATATTTGTTTTACTTCGATTATTGATAAAATAAACTATTTACAAGGGTCCTCACTTGATTTATAGAAAATAGTTTCCCGCCCATGGGGGTGAAAAACTCCCTTTGGGATAATGGATGGTTGTTTTCAGTGTCCTTCATATAGAAATATTGGGAGGGTTTATTACTAATTTTATCATTGGTAGGATCCATTATCAATATAAACCTAGACTCTATTTTAAATAATACTCATGTATTTTGGGTGAACCATACTAAGGAAAATTTAGAATTTGGTTGTTGGGACTCAAGTGGTTAGTCATGTGTGGGTTCTTGATCAACACCCATTGTGATGGAAGATGAGTTTTCTAGGGAAGTGGGAATTTAAATTTTAATTCATAATTTTTTTGATTTAATATTTTTTATGTGTTGATAATATTTTTTAGTATCCTTTGTGGTGAGATTTGATGTGAGGATGTGAATAGAATGTGGATCAATGTCATGATGTTGGTTTAAATTACCAGATAAACTAGGAAAACAACGAAAATCTTGAATATGTGAATGTTATATATATTCTTGTATGACTGGACCATGGCCCCAAAAACCATGTTATTCAGTTAGGCACTGTTCCAAATACCATTTATCTTATTTTTTTGACTGACTTTGATATATCTATAATGGAAAGGGATAAGTCAATGTTGGTATTATTATATATTGATGATGTGGATTTTTATTTTTTCTGGATTTTTGGTGTGACTCCATTTTGTGCGAGTTCGTTTTTGGTGTGAAAAATGATTATTTTTTCAAAAAATGATTTTTTAATATAAGTCATCAAGATCAATTATAAAATGTATTTTAATTTTATACAATCATTTTTTTATTTAAATTACTCAGTCAAGATTGATTATAAAATAAAAGTGGTTTTCTAAAAGGGGTTTGGATTTTTTTTAATATTAAATCCACTAATTGAGTTAAGATTATGGAATGTATTTTGGTGTAAAAATATATTGGTTTATATATTTTCATGGAACTTGGAAACTAGGGGGGATTTCAAAATAGTGATTGTTTTCATTTTCTGAATGTCGATAGTTTTTTTTGGGATAGTTTGAATGACTAAAATTCAAGAATATATTTTAATTTTTATAAATTAGTGAATTTTTTTTATTCAATAGGGGAATTTAAGTTTCAATTGAAGTAAGATGTATTCCATGTAATTGGGTTCTTTTTAAAGAATGATCATTTTGGAAAAATTGTTTTTTATTCATTCGATATCTGGTGATTTTTAATGAAATTATATTTTTATCAATCGAGTTGGATCAGTTTCATTGGGTTTTGTACCATCTCCCTTTGGGTGGTTTGGGATCATTTTATGTGTTTTGGGAAACATGACTAGGTTGGGAATATGTTTTATTTTTATATAAATATGCCTCCCAAAAACGTATCGAAAAGGGAACTGTGTTTTCCTTTAAAGGAAGATCATTATTTATTCTTTTAGACCTTTCATATAATCCAAGTAAAGTTTAATATATTTTTTCCCTTTTAGTGAGAGTTATCTGTTATGATTTTTTGGGAGACTAAACTAGGTGATCCTTGCATAATTAGTTGGATGACAATATAAAGATCGATCTATTTTAATTTTTTGATGATATTTTTATCCATGGATGATTGTTTGTTTTGAGGAGTCATTTCTAATATATCTCGATCCTTATAACCTTGAGTTGTATTATTTCGGGTTCTCTTTCGGTTTCTTTTTTTTTATTGGATTTGGATAATCAATTGTTTTTTCTTATTGTCATTGTTTGAACAATTATTGTTTATGGTTTCTCATGCCTCTTAGTAGTCATGACCTGTTTGGTATATTTTATTGATATTGGCCAATTAGAGAGGTCCTTTCATGAGTTACCATTGTTTATTTTTCATTGGATTACTTAGGAATAGTTATTTGGGTATATAGGACCAGTGTGTCAATGCTCGAGGTTATGTAGTGGCTAGTATCAGATTAGTTTTAGTTCGGTTCAATGTGATAATGTAGGTAGGCTTGAGGCCCATGTTTTACCATTTTTGTAAGGACTATAAATTGTCATACATTTGTATTACATCATAATAGTAGATTATTAATTAATTAACAAAATAATCAATTCCAGAATCATTTAGGTATAGAGCCTTTGTGAATGTGAGAACATAAACAACTGGCCCAAAAATGAGATGTTCCATCTTCCATCAACATATTTATAATGAGAATAGTTCATAATCAAATCATATATATTAAATTTATTCCCCTCCGTGATCTCCTCCACCACCTTCGATGTTGGATCAGAGTAAGGTGGATGGGAAAATATTTGTTTATCCAGAAGTTACTAGCAGGGCGCTGTCAAGAGGTGTGGTTTCTCCTGTACCAATCTCCTTGTTGAAGCATACTGGTATTCAAACCAATTCTTAAAATAAATGTAATAAATTGGCCTACGCACTCTCATCTCTTCATTCCATGGGATATGAATCTAGGAAAAAATCGAGATGTGTTCAGTTTAATTTCTAAAATCTTGATATGGAACGCCAGAGGACTTAGGGACAGGGCGTTGTCTGACTTCATCGTTAATGAGTTTAGTAAAAATTAGGAATTTATGGTGGTAATTATGGAACCAAAAAACGTCTCTAGGAAAATTAAGGTGTATTATCAAAGGCTCAAAGTACATGGATTTAAAAATCAAACCATCCTAACTCCAAAATATGGTTGTTTTGGAAGGATCATGTTACCGCTGATCATCTGAGTGCGTCAGATTAGTCTCTGAACACTAAGATTTTAGTTGTGACTTAAGTGTTTATCTTCTCCTTCATCTATACCATGAGAAACACCAAGGTCAAAGTGACTTTGTGGAGAAATTTTTAAGGTATTAATCCTAATAAATCCTCATATATTTTTGGAGGCGATTGAACCATTATCACAAGACCAGAGGGGAAAAGGGGGGAGTTTATTAACGAAGGAATTCCAGTAATGCATTTGTTTCATTCATGCTCAGGAATGACATTCTAGATGTGTTCTTTTAGGTAATTACTTTCAAATGGTGCAATAAAAAATGTGGTGGGAGACACACCTATACTGGATCAATTGGTTCCTGATAAATAAGGACTCAATTTCTATGTTCCCAAATTCAAAAGTCACTCAAATATTTTGGTGTTTCTATGATCATTCTCCCCTCTGCATTTCCCTGGGTGAAGGGTCATCAAGGGAGGACCATATTTTGTTTCCAAAAAATGGATGGAGTTACTAGGATTTTTCGATATGATCATGTCAGCTTTGTATATTCATCTCCACGGGAATCCGTGGATAACTTTCCACAATAAATTAAGATGAATAATGAATCTCCATTGAATCTAGAAACAGTAGATCATCATTTGTGACCATGACTTGAACGATTTTAGTAAGCATGAAAAATGCATGGAGAAATTCATAGAATAGGTTTAGGATTATTTAATGTTTAGCGAGATTAGAATTTATAAATATAATCTCACTAATAGTCTTATGATACATGAATAGATGGCTATAGAAGGGGAAAGAGTTAGATGGATTTGTGAGGGGGATCATAACTCTGGATACTTTCACACATGCATTAGAGATGTTCAACGAATTCAGAGGCCTAATATTCACAAGGAAGATAGATCCTACTCCAATGATCGTGATGAGGTTGGGGACATGGTCAATGATGCTTTAAATTTTTTTACTGGTAGCTCCCAATCCTAATAAGAAGGTCGGTCCCCAAGAGGCGCTACTGAGCTATTTGAGTACATTCCAAAAGTGTTTTTAAGTACATTGGTGAGGGATTGAGGATGACACGAGATAAAGATGAATAGTTGTGAGGTGATTTGGTATTTGTTCCTAGATAGTGCACCATGGTATGATGGCCTCCCTATATAATTTTACACGGTGATGTGGGACTTTGTTAAAGGGGATCTTATGATAGCTGTCTGGGATTTATTTCAAGGTGGAGACATGCCGCACATTGCCTGTGCAACCAACATAGTTCTTATACCTAAGGTATGTAACCCATAGTACATTGATAAATAATTCCCCATATGTATGTGTAATATACCTTACATGAATCTAGTCGATATCCTAAAAAAAGACTAGCTATTTACCTAGATTCTTGGATGCACTCGGAACAACATGGTTTCATTAAAGGGATTTCAATTTTGGATGTGATAGGAGTGGTCCAAGAAATGGTAATTCGACTCAACAACAAGTCTTTTTGCGAAAATTTGGTGGTTATATTAGACATGATCAAGGACTATGATATGATGGAATGTGGTTTTTTTCTAGGAGTCTTGGCCTGCATGGGGTTGTCCAATTGGATAGTGACCTTATTTTTTCGTTTATTTTGTTTGGTGTGGATTTAATATTCATTTATTAGTATGTAGTTTGGGTTTTTCAAGTATTTTCATGGTCTAATTAATGGGGATCCTTTGTCCCCCACTATTTTCATACTCTGTGAAAATGATTTCACCTACTATATAAATCACGGCCTCAACACGGGTAAAATCATCCCTTACACAATTGGTAGGCTACAAGGGGTATCTCACACTTGATGTTCACATAAGACACAATTTTATATATAAATGTAAGTAGATAGTCAGTGCAGTAGTTAAATTATACACTAGGGGAATACTTTAAGTGGAGTGTAAAGGTGGTGAGAAAGAGAAAATTATTTTTTACACAATCGAGAAGATCTCAAAAAGGAGGGAGAGGGATTTGGGGCCCAACCAGAGTATGGGAAGAAGATCAATTCCCAAGTAATATCATAGGGAACCAATTTTCCATTATTCCCTAAGGTTCAATAATATTTATAATCACAGAAGAAAAATCTTAGGGTGTACATACAACTGGAATAATATATTCATATATTTTAGAGGTCACATAACAGTAGTGAACAATGTCTTTTTTCTATTACTATGAAAATTATTTCCACCCTAAAGGATCCCAAGAAAGTGATTATCAACATGGAAAGGATTATGGTGTACTTCATGTGGGATGAGAATATGGAAGGAAGTCATCACTGGGATTTGGGTAAATGTCTTACAAGACCTCTCTCTGAAGGGGGAATAAACCATACGAGTGTCTCCTAAACCATGAAAGGGCGTCATTCTAATAATTCATGGGAGGATCTACAAGGTTAGTCCCTTTGGGGTGGGACAATGGAGGATACATATCGAAATAACCTGAGTGATTATGGAATGCTTACTTCTAGGATATAGAACCCGAATCACCCAATCATGGAGATCCTACAACAACACTCTCGGCAGTTTTTGGGAAGTGGGAACATTAATTTTTAGTAGTAGGATTCGGGGTTGGGATGGTTTTGGTTCCCAGGCATTCCCATATCAGATATGTTATTTAGAGAGGCTATGGTCATCCATGGTTCCTTTAGGACATTCTTGATGAGATCGAACTTGTAATTTTCATCAAAGTGTTACTAGTGATGACACAAATAAACTCATTTCCATGGGATCTATGTCATGTATGTTATCAATCAAGGACTTCTCCCCAAAGAAGAGGGAAATATAAAAAAAACCCTTGGGGTGGCTCTGTGGTGCAAGAAGATTCCCTCCATATTTGATTTCTTGTTGTGGAACGTGAGGAACAAATCCCTACACACTGATGAGAACTTTCATTGTATGGTAGTGAATATAGAATCTAGGTACAGGTGATGTAGATCTTCCAACGAAGAAACTATGGGGAACCTCTTCTATGATAGAAAATGGGATATAGGGGTATGACATGCTTTTGGGGATTTCATCGGCTAGGACATGTATGATGGGGTGCATGATAATTTTCGTAGCTCGTGGTTCAATTGAGCTGGTACTCATGGGTCAGAGAGAAAAGACAGGATTATGATACTCACAGCGGGATGCTGGACCATCTAGAAGGCCAAAAATGATGTTTTCCCAAATAAATTTCAGAGGATATCAGGTCATTATAATATTAAAAATGAAAACACCATTATTTATCTAGTTCGGTTGTGTCCCGACTGTCAATCTGTGTCGTCTGTGAAATTGATTGTCCCGAAACATTCACCAGTCAACCAGGATGACAATCCAGGGTAGGGATGTTGGGCCCACTATAAACCTCCCAACTAGGGCCTCAGAATCAACGTGCATGGGTCTCAACACATTGGTCAGATTCCCGAGGGATTTTCTGTTAGAGACTGTGAAGGGTCTGTACATGCATCATTTATGTCATCTTATGTAAGAGGATATGCCTTACAGATAAAGGCATAGGAAATGGTTACCATTATGGAGATATGAAATCAAAGGAAGATCACATTGAAGACAGTGGATACAGACTCTATGATTCAATAAAAAGTGATGTTAGGAAAATGAAGTTGTCCATGGAATATTGCATACACTATCAAGAAGTGCAGACTACTCATGGATAATCATATAGATATCTCTCACACATGGTGGGAGGGAAACATGGTGGATGAATTTTTGTGCCTATGGAAACCTTAATTCAAATAATCTATTCCTTCTTCAGCTTGGGTTATTTTCCTAGTGATGGGATAAATTAGTTTCTAATGATGCTATGGTCATGAATTACATTATACCATCATGAATTATTCCTTTTTGGTATCCTATGTATTGTTTTTTTTAAATAATAAAAATTTTAATTTTCTGTTAAGGAAAGGAAACATGAGAACATGTGATCTTAGATTTTCAGTAAGGCTAAAAAGGTAGTTATATAAACATAATTTGAGAATAAGGGTATAAGAACATGATCATAAATTTTAAAACCCACACCCTACATATCAAGGATGACAATATCGATTCATAGTATAAATATTGATAGTTCATGAGACATGAATTTTAAGGGAAATCAGTAACCTGATCTATAATTGGAAAATAATTGAAAAATACATGGACTTGTGGCATGATCATAATCATAAAAAATAATTTCCATAGTAGAAATGAATCATTTAGAGGGATATCATATTTAATTGGTTCACTCCCCGAAAAATCATAATATTCAAGGTTCTCTACTGATACTATCGTAGTAAAAAAAATTCCCTTAATAAAATAAGTTAAATCTTCATTCCAGTATGATTTATCTCATGAAATATCAATCTTTACCCATTGCATCCAAAGTAGATATATATCCCAACCATTGCATAATGAAAATCAAAAATATGGGTTTTATAATCTCATAAATCAATAATCAGATAAAAACCCATGAAAATAATTTTTTTTCTTACAAATTTTATCATAACATAAATTGATGAATAAAAAATATTCACAATCATCTCATTATTTCATCATAGCATAACCTATGATAAATTTAGTAGGATTATTATGAATATTATATTTTTAAAACTCATGGAAAAGAAATAGATTTAATAATATAATTTTAGTCATAAAAATAAAACGTACAAAGAAAGAATAATAATGGTAACTTTAGATCATATCCCTAGTAATGAATAAGTAGCCTTAAAGTATATCATTTTAGTTGGTAGATTACATTGAGAGATCACATAGAACATATCTTATGGTATATAATATTTATTATAAAATAAATTTTCAAAAGAAAAACTTGATAAAATATGTTGTAAATCCATTTATCTAAAAATAATATTTATAAACATATAGATATATATTTAAAAATAATTTAAAAAATTTCTTGAGGGAAATAAAATTTTCAATTTGGGAAATGATTTTGAAGACATAAAACCTTTTAAAATTATTTTATTTGATGTAAAATTGAAAATATATAATGGAATAATCAAAGATCATATAAAATATTTATTACGGAAAATGTATATTTCACTTTGACAAAAAATTAAAACATAAAACATTTTCAAAATCCATATATTTTAAAATAGAATTGGAAAACTTATAATGGATTGTTTATAAATCATTTAGAACATTTCTTTGGGAAAATATCATTCCCAATTTTCTTTTTTTTTAAATAATACATTTTAAAAATACTTATCTTTGAAGATAACCTTTGAAACCTATAAGGGAATATTTAAAAAATTATTTTGTTACGTCAACAAAAATTTCATTATTGTTATAAATGTAAAAAAAATTCATATATATTTTTTTGTAAAATCCAAATAGGCATCGTTGTTGAAAATTATATTAAGATTAAATTCAATATTTTAAAAGCTTAACATAGAAATTTGTTTTAATAAATAAATTGTTTGATGATATAAAAAATAAAAAATAGTTTTATAAAACATGGATTTTGAAAAAAAGGGTTTTTGACTGGGGATACAAATTAACAAGATTTTTCATAAAAAATATTTTGAAATCATGAGTGAATAAAGAGAGAAGAATTAAGGGAAAAATTTATTCTCATGAAATAACCAAAGGATAATAAAATTCATGATTTTATTTAAAAATGGATAGAATTATTTAATTATTGGAAACAAAATCATAAACAATAATGATAAATGATGACATTTTTCATAAAACCCTTCACACATTGTTAGTTTTGAATAATAATGCCTAAAGAAAGAATAAAATTATATTAATATAAAAATATGATCATTATTAGTAAAGTAATGATATTATATGTCAATAGTGATGTGTATGAAACTCATAGAAGAAAAATTGGGCATAATGTAACATATGTCTCAATGAAGGAAAATTGGGAAAAAATACATTTTCACTTTAGTATGATTTGAGTCGTAAACACCATGAAAGGGAGGTACTCAAATGGATATATAAATAAATATAATTTTTATTATAATAATCATAAAATACCTTCCTGGTAATTATAGATACCACGTTAAAAAAATAGGTAGTGAATAGGGGATGTGTCTCACAAAAAGAAAAATCGGGACATAAATACCTTACCTTATGTATCAAATTAAATTGAACTCATGTAAAATTCATAAATAATGAAAAAAATATTATTTATATATTATAGAAACATAATTATATATATATTATACAATATATAATTGACATATTACCTTTTATTACCAGTTTATTAATAATTCCATGTTAATGTCATTTTTTTGGAAACAAATGCTTTGTTTTTATTTTATGTTTTGTCTTTTTTATTTTTGGAAATATTAATTTGATCATGTTTAAATATAATATATAATTTATACCATGATATTAATATAATATATATTCACTATTTATGAATTTATACTAGTCTATAAAATTGAGCGATGGAAAATGAAATTCAACATTCATGGAGACGGTAGGCCGTGCGTATGCATGAATGTAGTTTAATTTTTCTCAAAGGATGAAATGAAAGAAAGTAAAATATTTAATTTAATTTAAATAAGAAAATTTATTTCTTAAATATATATATCATATAACAGTTTAATTTATCCGATATAACCTTTCATGTAAATCATATGTGAAAAATGACTCACATCAATTCGTGAGGCGGTACTCCATTCTACACATGATGGACATTATCATATACCCCACAGAATGGATCATTAGAATTTAGTTGTGATAATTATTTAATATATATAATAATTTATTATATAAACATTTAATCTTTGTTTATATATATCCTTGAGAAGTATTCATGGAAAACTTGTCACATCGGTTAACAAAGAAGTAGTCTAATGTACACACAAGCGATCATTTCCCATTTTATGGAAGAGGATATGGTTTTAGTTCATGAAATTAACTTAAAAAATATATTCTTATATAACATAACTTTTTTATTCTATAATATTGGTTTAATATAAATTTATTCATGTAGAAAATGAAATAAAATAAATTGCTCACTTAGGTATGTTTCCCAATCTTTAGACAACATCTTTTTGATTCCACCAAAACTATTATTATGACATTTTTATTAAAAAATAAGTATTTTAAATTTGTGTAGATAATTAAGGGATGTATTTTTATAGTTCATTTATTAACCAATGGGTTTAGTAATTTTTAAAAATATAGGAGATGGAGTGACCTTTCGTATGTGAGGTGAGTGAAAAACATGTAATTTCTAAAAAGAAATATGAGAACTCAAGTTTTTCACATTTTTAATTTATTTAAAATAGTAAAGTATTGTATTTATTAGTTAGAAGTTATACATAGGTCAATAAATTGGTGTTGGTGAAGTTTTCGGTCATTTTTAACCCTTATCTGTTTATTTTAACCCCTCATAAATCCATTTTGACCATAACAATGATAAATAATTTTTAATGTGTTTATAATTCAGGTTTGTAAGAAATTAAGTTGAAATTTTTACTCAATGTAAATTTTTCTTAATAAAAATATGGAATCTATTTTTCAAAATCCCGTTCACATATGTAGAAAATTTTAATTTAATATTAATCCCACCGATGCGATGATAAATCTTTTTTCTAAAGAGAAAATGTTCAAATTGTTTTATAAATTTACATAAATATTAAATATAAATATTATTTAAATTTTATATTTATAATTAATATATATATATATATATTAAATTAAAATTTTAAAAAAATATTTTTTTAAGGTTTTTAAATTTTTTAAAAGAAATGACAATTCATAATTAAAAACGACATTTTTCACTATACATAGAAAAATTTATCTTCCAAAAAAATGCAAAAAATACACCCTAATATCATTTTTACACTTTTAATTAAAAAATTTATTTCATTTTATAATTTTTTTTATAAAATTAGAAAATGTAATTTTAAAATATCTGCGCAAATCGGTGAAAAAACTAATCTTTTAAATAATAGAGTTTTTTTTCCTAAAATTGGATTTATTCTTCTATATTATATAGAAAAAAATATTATATATGTTATTGAATTTGTTGGTTATATAATATATATATTTGAAAAAAAATCATGATTTTATTTTATTTTATTGAGGTAAAATTATTTTTTGTCAAATAATTTTTTTTGAAAAATATTTCCCTTATTTTAATATATTTTAAATTTTTATTTATAGTTAATTAGTCAAAAAATACTTATTTATATATACCATTATAATCCATATATTTTCATAATTTAGTATTTAATATTCATACTCACCATTACAATAGTTATGGGATGAATAACATATTAAATAATTATAATTTAATAGCATGACATGTTTTTTAAAAAAATGATGTTGTGGGCAACTCTTGTTAAACACGGTGTTGTTTGTCCTGAAAAATATTTCAAATATTAAATTTAGTTGGAAAAAAATTTAAAAATATTATGGTGTTAAATGATACTCCCATAAAATTAATTTCTCTTTTTAAATTCACCACATTGGTACTAACAAATGGGGATTCTTCTGCCACATTACATATTTTGGTTCCACATAGCTTCCTTAGGTTGTTTGTTTCACAACAAAACATTGTCCAATTATGTAAATTTTTTTATAGAAATTTATCAATTAGATACATAATTTTCACCGTTTGTCTCTTAGAAAAATGATTTTTCTTTAGGAGTATGACCTCTGAGTTCAGTAAATGCGACATATAATGTATGTACATCCTCAAAAGAGATACATGACACAAGTAATGAACCTAAAAATGGTTTTACTGAATAAATGAAATGATAAGCTACTATCTGGATATGATCAATAATGTTAAAGTGGATGATATACCTTTAGATTACATTTCCATTATATTGTAAGAACAATTTCATATTTTAGTTTTTCTTTGACCAATTTCAACTTTATCCCTTAGAAAAATGAACATGTTTTATTCCTGAGGCATTAAAAGATCAAAATACCCATAATTTAATGATAAGTTACTTCTTTTGTCTCAATATAACATTATAATAAAGTTGTTAGAACATGTCATAAAATATGAATGAATGTTTATATAGTAAATTAATATATTAATCTATAAAATGTCACCATAAGTTTATCTTAAACGATTCCACAAAAGGCTAACCTTATGGCCCTTAAAAAATCAATAATTTATAAATAAGGTTAATAAATTTACAAAACTCAATATAACATTAATCGCTGAAATATCATGATGTTGATCGTAATTATCACGTTGCTAAATTTTGAATAGTATAGTCATATATTTTCACAAAACAAAATAATAACTAGAATTAACATGAATCCTTAATGAAAAAAATACACTCTTCCTCATTAATTTAATCAAACCATATATTATTGATTCTTTTTTATAAATACAATAATCCTTTAAACTCCATCCATGATAATATAAATCAATATTTCCAAAAGTCATTAATCAGTTCCATGGTCATCAATATTATCCAATTAACATTATTTACAAAAATAATCTTTTTATCAAAATTAAACACCATTAACATGACATGATGAACATATTATAGTTTATATTCCCCTAATTATGTTTTTTTTCTATAAAATACCTTCTTTCAAATATCGAATTTCTTGGTCATTAGTACCGATCAATATATTCTTAAAAATTTTTAATTCAATACTTCTTCCAAAAAAATCATTATATATTTCATTATTCATAAAACATAATTATATTATTATAGTATATAAAAAAATTATCCAATCAACTTTATTCTTTATAAAATAACTATTATTTATTATCATGTCCCTTAATACATCAATCCCTCTATATATAATTTGTAGACTCTAAATCAACAATAAAAAAAAGTATACATACAACCATTCTGATCATCTTCTTGAGATTTCGCTTTAATACATCGACATGCATAATACCAATGTTTCCCACAATAAAATAATTCATCTATTGATAATAAATTAGGTATAACTATATTCACATCTATTTTTTAACTAAACTTTTCATTTTACCTGAGTAATTTTTTAAACGTTTCCCTTTTTCTCCAAAAATAAATCATATTCTCATTCCTTTGATACATTCTATTGAGTTATTTTCCTGGATTCATGACATATAGGAAACTGAATTATCTTTCCGCTATGGTATCCACCACTCGAACAGTCAATAAACTCTATAATTATCTTATTTTTTGATTTTGAGAGTTTTTAAAGGTGATAGTTGTTAACTATATATTTGGTTAACTGATTATCCATAAATAAAACATCTTTCACTCGAATAATCATATCATTTCGCTCCTCATAAACACATTATTTTTAAAATTAGTCTTTAATCTAATTTCTTCTGGTTCTTTCCATTTACTCAACCAAAAATTAATATTGTGAGAAATAATATTCATTACATAAAACTACATAATCATGAAAAATATCTAATAGGATGTCTAAATAATTACACATACTTTTAAATATATGAAAAGATAGGCTTAGACTAGGTTATTCAAGGTCATTTTTTAAATTCTTTATAATTATTAATAAATAGTTCATTAATCTCTATTGTATATATTTAATGGGATTAAAACATGGTCTGTATTAAGGATCTTTTTCATGAACTAGATGCTGATCGAGTCCATATCAATGAACCATTTCAGTGTTAACTCCCCTAGGAACCAATATTTCAGAGCCACGTCCACTAGAAGTATCCCTTCAGAGATGTAATGACATGGAAACCAATTTCATGATACTTTAAAAAATATACTACATTTTTCTATACTTTTCCTCATCATGAGACATATTCACATAAATATGAATATAAATATCCTTATATATAACACTATTTCTCACCTAGTTTCCAAATGTTAGATAAACCTTTTCTATGATAGATACAATAATGACCCAAAATTATCTTCTATAAATATTAGATTTTAATAGATGTATATTTTTTTCATAACATAATGATCAATGAAAAAATAAATTAGGTGTTTTTCCTTTTGAATATTGGCCACACAAACAACTCCTCCATAGGTGTGATATTTCATCACCCACTAAGTTCATCATAACTAGAATACTTTTTAAACATATCAAATGTAATATATTTATTCAAAACCTAGGGAAAAGAAACATAATAAAGGGTGATATAAGGTTCTATGTAAGGGTAAAAAAGGACATAACAAAAATAACAAGACCATAAGTGTATGAAAGCAAGGGAAAAACATTTGAAAACATAACCTATTTATAAAATATTATAATCTTGAGTTATGGAATAAATATTTGGAGTTAATAAGACATGAATCATAATGTAATCAAATAAAATGATCCAAATGATCATAACATTTGAAAAATACATAGAATTGTGCATTTCACATAAACATAAAAACCATTATTTTATTAGTGAAGGATAATTTACATTGATTTCATACTAAAATGGGTTCATGCTCAGAACATTACAGAATTCAAGGTTCATTTTAAAATTTATCATGAAAGAAAATTTCTCTTACTAATATTGGTTCACTCCCCATTCTATTCCAATTTATATCATAATATTTTCGTCATTACTCAATGCATTGGAGGGATATATATGTCTCACCCATCACATAATGAAAATATTACATACATTTTCCACAACAAGATAAAATATTCATCATTTTTGAACTTGTGGAATGAAATATGTTATATTAATATTTCACCATAACATAACATGGTGATACAAATCATGTTTCATAATAATTTCATCATTTCATTATAAAATTACCTCTGCAAAAATAAGAGGGTTTCATAAAATTTTTATAATATTATTATCTATATAGGTGAAACATGTTTCATAAACATCTTATCATGATAAGTATACACCATCCATATAAGGAATAAAAATAGTATTCTTATTTAATATCCCCATTAAAGGATAAGTAACATCTAAGGGTGCCAACATATATGGAATATGATTTCAAAATATGAATTTGAAATATTCTTGAGTGAGATAGCCATTATTTGAAAATATCTTGATACACTTAAAATTGATAAATATTTTGGATATACATTTCATTAAAAATACTGTTTGAAAATTCATAATGTTATATTTATAAATAATTTAAAATATTTCTGGAGTAAAATATACTTCTAACATTGAAAATTTACTTTTGAAACTTAAAATTTTTTATACTATTTTCTATAAAAATAATTGTGAAAATTCAAAAACGAAAATTTAAAAATAATTTAAAATATTTCATGAAGAAAATATCCCTTCAACGTTGGGAATAATTAAAACATATAACATCTAAAAAAATTTATTTTAAAATATCATTTGAAAAATTATTAAGGAATCTTTAATAATCATTAAAAAATTTCTTAAGGAAAATATCCTCTTTACATTTATTTAAAAAACATATTTCATTAAAAAATAATTAAATTTTAAATTAATCATTAAAATATATAAAAAAAATATTTAAAAAATTAAGTGTTTAGGATTGTAAAAAATCAATTCATTTGTACCAGTTAAAATAATGGTTCCTTTCACATTTACAATAAAATGCGAAAGAGAATTTTTTTTGTATACAACATGAAGATTCCGTTATTTTTTTTGTAAAATTCAAAAATTAGTGAATGTTTCTTTATTAAATAATTTTTATAATCTTTTTAAAAAATGTAAATTAATTTTTGAAACCATGGTTTAGTATTAAAAGGTGTTATTTAACAAATAGGGACACAAATATTCTTTTTCATAGAAAAAATATTTCAAACACTTGAGTATATAAAGAGTGTTAAATAATGGGAAAAATGTAATATCATGAAATAAAAATATGTTAATAAATTTCATGAGTGTATTTATAGATGGGTCATAAGAATTCATCATTGGAAACATAATCATAAACAATCCAAAAAATAATGATATTGTATCATAAAACATATTCAACTTTGGAAACATTGAATCATAAGACATATAAAAAAATTACATTAAATTAAAATTAAAAGATAATTATAATAAATAAAATATTGAAAATAAATTCAATGGGGTTTTGTAAAAAACTCATAAAATAAGATAAGTTGATAATATAACATATGTCTCAAAGAAGGAAATTTGAGACAAAAATCCCTTATCACATTGGAAGATTTTTAATTATGAACCTGATGAAAAAGTAAAACACGATTTCATATTAATATGAAAATGATTTTTGGTATAATAATTATAAGATACATTCATGGGTATTATATACATCACATAAAGGAAACTGGTGGTGAATATAGCATGTGTTTTGTAGAAGTAAAAATTGAGATGAAAAACCCTTACCTTAAGTATTTACATCCTTAGTACATGTTGAAACCTCATGTATAATAAAAATAAGTTCATTATAAATATTATAAATACAATTATTTATATATATCTTACTATAAATAATGTAATTATGACTTTAATTACCCTTTTATTAAAAAATCAATTTTAATGTCATGTTTCAGGTAATAAATTATTTGTTTTTCTAGGTATGTTTTGGTTTTTTATTTTGAACATATTAGATTTATATTTATTTTATAATATAAATATCATTGAACAGGAAAAAAATATCATATTGTTTTTTTGTATATATTTATTTATATTTATAAATAAATTTATATATAGAAAATTCAATACACCATTCAAGAATATGGTAGGTCATACGTACACATGAACGATGTTTCCATTTTCTCGATGGATGAACTGATAAAAAGGTTAATAATATACTAATATTATAGAATAATTTTTACATCTTATATATCTAATATATATTTATTTAATTTATCCACTATTTACATTGATGTAAAATGTATGTTAAAAATGACACACATCTCTTCATGAGGTGCTATTCTGCTGCACAGACGATCACAGTTATCATATCACCCACATAATGAAAATTAAGAAGGTTAATTAAGTATAATAATATCAGTTATATAATATATAAAAATTTATTATATCATTATATATAGAAGTGATATGTGTTGGTTTAAAATGATTCACATCAGTTCATGACACAATGGTTTTCCACACACACGAGTGATGTTACCATTTCCCATTTGATGGAAGAGGATATGATTGAATCTTTTTCAATTAACATAAATAATTTTAGTAAATTTAAGATACTGTGGTTAAAATTTAATCATGTTTTAATATTAATTTAAGGATACGAAGGAGGGAATAGTAAAAATCGCTCAGTTATATAGGTTGCATATTCTCCAGACAAACACTTTTGGTTTTTACTTAAAAGATATTTAGATAGGATTTCTTGACAAAATAATTCATATTAAATTAATTTAAGGAATTTGGGAATGGATTTTTTAAGTTATTTTTTTTGAAACAAATGGGGTTTGATATCCTAATACGATAGGAGTGGGGGCCTTTATAAGTGAGGAGAGTGGAAAACTTATAATTTTTTAAAATAAAATGGTTTACATGAGAATATCACATGAAAAGGGACACAAAATGATCTATTATTGAACCTACTAAACATATTTTGTACATATGTCAATCCAATTGCCATTAGAGAAGTTTTATTTTGTTTTTAACATTCTCTATTTAGTTTAACCCCCAGTAAATTTTTTTTCCTTAACCTTAACATATAATGTTTACTATTTTTAATATTCATTATGGTAATAAGTATAATTCTATCTTATATGATAATATAAATTATGATTATTCAAAATATGGAATAAAGTTTTTCAAATTTCATTCATATAATTGAAAAAATGTAATTAAAAATTAATCACACAGACGCGATGAGAATTAAGTTTTCTAAAGAGAAAATGTTCAATAGTTTAAAAAGATTTTATTTCAAAATTCAATATGACATTGACTCTAATAACCAATGTTATATTAATAGATATATAATTGAATTAATTTTTTTATTAAAACCTATCCTATATTAATTTTTCTGTATTTAAATTATTTAAAATAATTGAAAATACATAATATAAACAAGTATTTTTAGAAATCATTATAAAAAATTATCCCCTCATATATTTATCAAAACATCACCCTTAGATAATAATGAATTTACGATTTCGAAAATAATTTTAATTTACATAGAAAATTAAAAAAACAATTGTAAAATAAGTGTATAAAAAGGAGAAGAAACTTCTTTTTATGAAAATTAAATTTTAAGCATAAAATTGGATTTATTATTATTTATTTTCTATAAATATCATAAGATGAATCATTAAATTTTTACATAGAAAATAATATTAATATATATATATATATTATAATTTACCATGAGTGATTTTTTTACTTTATTGGGGTAAAATTCATTTTTGTGAATAAAAAAGGTTCTTTGAAAATTATGTCATTTTTTTAAAATAGTTTTATTTTAATTTATAATTATTTGGTGGAAAAATAATTATATATATTTATTTTTGAAAACATATATTTCTTTAATTTAGTTAATCCTATTTTTACCCTCTATTTTTATAGCTAGTTTATATGATCATATTAAATAATAATATTTTAATATTATGACATGTTTTGTTAAATCTCGGTGATACGTATAAGAAAATCTAAACTAGGTTTTGTGTGTAATTAAAAACATAAAAAAATTAAATTTGTTTAAAAAATATTGACAAATAATTAGGATGTTACAATTTCTCTCGTAGTTTTTGATACAATTTTTGGTCCAATGATGGTTCTTTAATTGTGTAATATGTTAATTAACTACTTGATTTGGTATTTTTTAAATGTGAATGTTTTAGAAAAATTTTATTATGACCATTGGTGGTGTTTAATTTTGGAGAATCTATCATAGGATCCTAGATGATTCCTTTGGTTTTAGTTTCTTTGGGTGATTCATTGTACTTGTCTCATTATAGATATGATCTCGTTATGTATGTCTATGGTTAGTGGAATCCTATAGAATATCTTGTATTTTTTATGAATGATAGTTAATTTTAGGACTCACCATTTTTACGAGATATCATTTGGTACATCATCATTTAGATCAATTCTAAATTTATGGGAGACCTCGATTTAATCACCCTTCACTTATAGTTTCCTATTTGATACATTTGATTGATTTATACATAATGGGTTTAGATTTTTTTCAAATTCATTTAGTAGTTATTTAAAGGATGGGTAATTTTTAGTGTTTTGTGATCTTAAGATCCTATCACATGTCTCCAAACTTCAACACATTTTTGTTAGGAGTGACAGTTTTTCCTCCTATTTTTTACATTTACCCTGACTTGAAAATTTTTGGGGGAATTAAGTGGCATGTCGGGGATAATTTTGATATTTTTCTATCCCTATTATTTTTATTCTATATTATTTTAATTCATTTTTGGTGAATTTTAATTTTTGAAAGTCTCAACATTAATAATTTTTATGTTTTTGGAATATTTTTAATTTTCACTATAAAGAGTAACCATTTGGAAACTGTGAATGGGGTTTTATAAATGGGAAATTCTATTTGACATAGTTAATGGAAAACATGTTAAATGATGCTATGTCATAGAAGAAACAGTATGTTTTATATTTTGTTTCCATGTCTTGGAAGTACAGTTAGCACATGGTTTGATTACCATGCACCAAAACCATGAAATATATAATGGGGCCTAAATTTATATTTTTATCAAAATATCCCATAATAAAAAAAATTATAACACACTCAATAACTTCCATATCTTCTTACATATGATTCTCTAACACCCTCTAGTGAGATCCCCCTTTGCAGGACACTACCCCTCGTATTCACCTGCGATTCGACCACCATTCCACCATAATTTGGGTAATATCTCCTTTTCTAAGAGAATCTACCACTCTATAGTTTTAATTTCCCTATATTTTATTCTACATGTTGCATATCCTAGGATAATAAAAACCTTATAGGTTTTGGGTAACCCAATTCTAAATTGGGATATTGTTTCTATTGTTTGTATGGGCCCCTTTGCACTGGACTAGGAATCTTCCATTTTATGCAACCCGATTTGTGAAATCTAATAATGTTCATGGGGTAATCTTTGACTCCAAAATATTTTTATAGGATTTTTTTTAATAATTTAATTTCTTTGATGTAATGTATTGCATGAAACCCCATATTTTCTAATGTTACATACAATATTGAGTGTCAATTAAATAGTATTTTATTATTATAATATAATAACCGTGACATAAAATTTTCTATTACGATTATTAGTAAATACATTATGAAAATATATGCATCATTTGATATATCCACTTTTTATCAATAAACTAAAACTGAAAATAGAACCCAATTTAATGTAAGAAAATAATGTTTTTACGCTCCCAATGTCATTTTCTATTTATAAATTTAATTAATTAAAATTACTAAATGATAATAATTATTTAAAAATATTATATATTCAATTAGATATTTTTTAAATTCAACGAATATATTTTATAGGCATATGATAAGGATAAATATAATTCTACGAATGAAAAGATATATATTTTTTAAAAAATGGTAATTCTACAGCCTTTTAATGGATAACCCATTTTAAATCCAATTTTCGAAATTTTTAAATATTATATTTTGGATAATAAAATATTTATTTTAATAATGAATTTAAAATTTTACTTTTGATTATTTTTTTGGTATTTTTTTGGTAAGTTAATTGTTTTGATGAATTGTGAAATACATTTTTTTGAAAAAACACTATTTTTAATGTATATATCAGGAAAAACTATTTTTAATGAGTTTTATATTTTATTTACTTAATTTAAACTTCAACTAATATAATAATGTTTGTTGAAAGTTATATTATACATTAATTTATTAAAATATTTTAGGGTTTAAAAGGGTATTTTCTAACAAACCTGTTTTTCATAGGATTTTACAAGTTTTGTATTAAATTATATTATATAGAATATGAGTTTTAATTTTGAAAAATGGATTCCAAATTTATATTCAAAATATATTAATGTTTTAGATATGTTTCATTTGTTTTTGGTAAATATGAATAGTAACCCTGGTAATATTTTTACCACGGTAAAGTGTAAATTATGTTATAAAGGTAGAAAAGAAAATTATAATGACTATACAATTACCCTAAAAAATATATTGGAAGAATTAAATTCAACAATTAACACTTTATGGTGGAAATTAAGTCATTTAATGAACACTTTCCCATGAAAATGACATATATAATATTTAAATCAAATAAAGGAACACAATGTCATTTTATTTATAAAATATATCAATTAGGATTCCCCAAGAGAAAAAATGAGTTTTATTAGAAAATATAAATTTAATTTATTATACTAATAAACATATTTTTTATGATATATATTTATATTTGATGTTTTGAGACACTTGGATGAAATTATGGTATTTATAATATTTTATGCAATAATAATTTAAAGATTTCACATTCATATTTTAAATAATATATCATTTTTATTATATGGATATGCAATAGATATATTTTACTCTAAATATTATTATAAAATTTAATAAATATATAGTCATCATATATTTATTTATTTTTATTTTTTAGTAAAAAATTATTATTAAATTATTAAACAACACAAGAGTAGTAATTATTTTATTAATTGAAATCTCAATGAAATATTATTACAATATTAAAAAATATAATAAGAGATAATTAAGGTTTCTAATAATTTTACAAGATGAACATTACTGTTTAGTGATATAATGAAATATTTGGTTCAATATAAACTTGTTATCTTTATATTTTTAATAATCTAAAAAATAAATAGTCTCCAAATTTACAATATTGATATTTTATCAAAATTATGTTTTATTAAATTATTTAAATATAATATTACTTTTTTATGAATATTAAATAATTATAATATGGTATAAAATATTCTAATTTTTTCATTTATAGTCTAATTGACAAGAAATAAGTAAAAAGTGCACTCTTTTAATATTGAAATATTTGTTAACATTGTTAACATTTAAAAGGATTAACTAAGGGATAATTAAAATGATAAGGTTTAAATTAAAACCAAAACATGTTTAAAATATATTATTTCATGATATTACAACCCAATATCATATAATATTTTAATACTGCACATTTTTGTTTTATTTGGAATGATATTGAGTTTTTTATAAATTAATAAGTTTGGAAATTCCAAATCTTCCCCTCACCAAACTAATAAAAGGAAACCTCATACATCATTTCTTAAAAACTCATTGAGAAATAAATCTCACACATGTTGTGAACATTTAATTTATAAACTTCCCTTTTCATATTCTGGTGGTTTTTGACATCTCAAAATTCTAACTCAAGTGTCCCATGAGGAGATCTAGACAAAGCTATCTGAAGAAGATATAATCTCATTTACCAACTATCCCAATAGTTTTACTTATTATACTACCTCATAATGCATTTTCACAACTATAATGTAATAAAAAACTATAATATAATTATTATATGTCATTTTTATTATGGAATAACATTATTCCACATTTTATCCATCTTATGAAAAATGAAATCACGATGTGTACGTACCTTGACCTAAAGTCTCAATGTTGTGGTGTAATTTGTTTTCCATAACCAATTTACATTGATTGGAATAATTATGTAAAAAATAAATATATATGATGATTATAACAAGATATTTATTTAGGGAATATATATACAATCCACTTCCATAACATTTCACCATTAATTGAATGATATCCTCGCTCATGTGTACGCATGGCCTACCATCTCTCCAACGTAATGTGATTCCTTCTTCATGATCTCCATTAATTAATGATTACATAAATGTATGTAATTAATATATATGATATATATTACCTTAATATCATTATTTAAATGATGAAACCATATCCTATGGAAAATAATATTGAATTATATAATAAAAGATGCGTAAGAAAATGAAACAGTTAATATCTAGAAGAACTGTAATAATTAAATAGTATTAAAAAAGAAGAGATAAGGTGATAATATATGATATCATAAATAATAATATGGTTCTGTAATAATTTAATAGCATTATTTAAACCATCATACAAGATTTTAAGATACTTATAATGGAAATTAGAGCTATGTTACGGGATAATTTCATAATATCATTATTATCTGAGATTATTTATATATAAGTACATACTGGGTTATATTTATCTTCCAAGTCCATCACTCATAAAAATTTATTCCAAAATATTAATTCTATTCTCAAAAATTTTATAATTCAAATTTTTTCAAATTTTATGTTTTTACTAATTGGTTTGAAAGGATTATTTTTTCAATATCCATAAGAGGGATTTTTTGACCCATTTGACAAAAGTACATGAAGTATGTTTTGTTTTAACATATAAAAAATGTATATATTTTTACAATTTCATGTCACATTATTTCATTTAATATTCCACTAAATTCTTACAATGTTATTTTTGAGTAATTTTTTTAATATTTTTGTGGAATTTTTAGAAAATAACAAGTTTTTAAAATAATATAGTTAATTTTCATCAAGAGTTATTTTCAATTAAACACTCGAAATTATTTTCAATCTATAATCATATTATATGATGTTACATGTTATTTAATAGGTTTATGTTTTAGGTATATAATCTCTATTATTCATATTATTTTATTAAGTTTATTATGGAATTATATTCATTAAATCCATTATTTTTTTCAGGGATTAATTTAAAATGGAATGATGTTTATGAAAACAATTTTATTCAATGGGATATGATACGATTAATGATTTATATTATTGTTGAACGCATATATATATGGTTTTAGTATTGTGATGTGGGGTAATTATATATCCCTGTAGTTTAGTGATTAAATGTTTATATCGCCTGATATATACAAGATTCAAATAGGAAGTGAACTCAGTTCAGTAATAATGTAATGGAACATGATTATTCTGGGTTCATTAATATAGTAATGGAACATGAGTAATCATGATTCAATAATAATTGATTATAATGAGAGTAATATTTATTAAATAATATACAATTGGAATGGGAGAAATCGTGGATTATTTGTAAAAAACTGGAATGAGAGTAATATTTGTTCAGTAATATAGCAATATAATGGGGAGTGAACTCAGTTTGATAAAGGACTTAGTCCTCAATGATGGTCCTAGAAAAGTTCCTTCACTAATATGAAAATTAGTTTTATGCTTATGTATCTTCTAAAATTCCATGTTTTATGTCAAAATTATCGTTTCATGATTTTTTTCTAAACAATTTTTATTACTCTATATTGTGATAATTGATATGCAGGTTATAATTTTCAAATTATAATACCATAATATTTATTCTATGATTTATATCTCCATTTTTTACCCTTACTAATAATCATATCTCACCCTTTTTCTAATGTTTTCATTTTAGTAGGTTATAAATAAATATTTTATGTAAGTTTAGTAAACGAAGAGATCATTTTTGGAAAAATTGTAAATCATTCACTAGAATAGAAGTTTCTATTATAGGTTTCATAATACATTAAACTATTACAGACATTGGGAGTGTTTTTTTATTATGAAAAAATTATGAAATATCCATCTTTTTTTCGTTTTTTTGTTGTAGTTTTTATCAGTGATAATTTTTAGTCAACCGTCATAAACAATGATTAGAAAAAATTTGTGAAATCCGACGAGATATTTATAAGGATATGTCTAGGTATTTCCTTAAGGATAAGTATATGTATATGTTACAGTCCTTGAATTTTGGTAACGATCATGGATAACCTATTATTAAACATACTATTTAATAGATTGAAATCACTTTCCCTTAATTATGTGGTTTCTATAATGATAAATGATTCTCAAATTATTCTTCCTAGTTTTAATCAATGTCCCTAACTAGATGGAACTTGGTTTAAAATGAATTTTATAGATGTGGAATGTATGGGAATTATGAAAATTGATTTCTTATTTAGAAATATCTTGAAGAGAATCAGGAAAGTGGAACAAGTAATAGTGATAACGTTTTAGTTAAATAGATTAGAAACAACATGTAAAATGTTGGTACGATCTAAAAATATATTTTACATTTAACATAAGAAGCATAATTATATTTAGCTCGGGGAACCTCAATACATGATTTATAATTCATATTTTATGAATGAATTAGATGATTAAACATGAGTAATGTATTATGATAATTATTCCCGATTGAAGAGTATATGTTTTGGAATTCAATTATTATGTAATGTGAATCATGAAATATATAAGTCTATTTAGTATAATGTTTTCATTCAGGATTGTAAAGGATACGTTGAATGGTGATTAATACATTGAAACATGATTTAAGAAAAATTGAATATTTTAATTAAGGAAATTTAAACCTTAATTTATTCCTGATGTTGAGATTTTTTTTGAGATAAAGAGATGATTGATACAGATAAAGTAAATTGGATAGCACTGATTACTATGGAAATGATTTTTGATTTGTTGAAATGTTTTTCTTTTATATCATCGAAGAAGTTTTCATCTTTTTGGATGTAAGGAATATATTCAATAAAATTTTGAATAAAGAAACATGCATGTTTCAAATAAGTATTTATGGTAATTCAGGTTATTGCCTTGTTTCAGTAGAATACATAATGAAGTTATTCACATTATTTGACTATTAACACCAAGAGAAACCTTGTGATATAAAGGGGATAAATGTTAATTAGATTTAGTGAACGTATTTATATTGTTTTTTATTTGATGAATGGAAGTATAAACTTAACACTTAAGTATAGAAATTTTGTCATTTAATGAACACTATCCCATGAAAATTACATATATAATATTTAAATCAACGAAACACAGAAAATATCATTATCTTTGTCTTTAATATCCATTATGTGTCCACATGAGAAAATGAGTTTTATGAGTGAATATAAATGTAA
The DNA here is from genome assembly GCA_963277665.1 of Viscum album. Classification (NCBI taxonomy): domain Eukaryota; kingdom Viridiplantae; phylum Streptophyta; class Magnoliopsida; order Santalales; family Viscaceae; genus Viscum; species Viscum album. The sequence goes on along the minus strand of OY728122.1, from coordinate 806,993,150 downwards.
TTTTTTAAAATTAATTACCTAGTTTTATGATAAAATTTTATTTTTGATTTTTTGAGCCACTTGTATGAAATTATGATATTTACAATTTTTTCCATAATAAAAATTTAAAGATGTTACATTCATATTTAAAAAAAAATTATTTTTAATATGGTAATATTAAATATATATATTTGACTATAAATGTTTTTATAAAATATAAAATATATATATTCATTATTGTAATTTATTTTTAATTTTTAGTTAAAACATTTGTATATAAAATTATAAAAAAACTGCATGACATAAATTATTTTATTGATGGAAATATTGATTAAATATTAATAAAAATATTTAAATAATTATAATATTAGATAATTATTATTTATAAAAAAATTTATATCTTCAAATGCTTTCTATTGATATAATAAAATTATTTTTTTAATTTAACTTTTTGTCTTGATATTTTTAAAAATCAATGAAATAAAAATTATCCAAATTGACGCTATTGATTTTTTATCAAAATAATGTTTTACTAAATTATTTAAAAATCATAAAAAAATCTTTCAAAATAAAAATTCATTATAAAATGCTCTAAAATGTTATAATTTGTTCATTTATGGTCTTTGTGACATAAAATAAGTAAAATGTAAACTATTTTAATATTGAAATATTTTCTACCTTAGTTAAAATTAAAACGACTAACTAAGGGGTAAATAAAATGATAATGATTAAAATAATGGAAAAACATGTGTAAATATTTTAATTAAGATATTATAAGCTTATCTCATTCAAAATTTTAATAATTTACATTTTTTGTTTAGATTGATATTGAGTTTATTATAATTAATCTTTTTTGAAATTCAAAATGTCTCCCTCACCTCAGTTATAAAAGGGTACTTCATCAATAATTATTTCACAATTTATTAAGCATTAAATATCATCCATCCCATTAAAATTTACCTTCTCAAATATCATTTTAAAATTATAGATTCTCTGGTATTCTCAAAATTCCAACAATAGTGTCCCTAAGGGGAGATCTAGAGGAAGCATGCTGAAGAAGAGGAAATCTCTTCTACTAACTCTCTCAAGAGTATATATTCTTCTACTTATTTTTAATGTGTAGTTTTAATTCTAATGTAATGAATCAAGTATATTATATATGATTATATTATATTATTATTATTATTATGGAACAACCACATTCCATATTTCATCTATCCTAAGAAAAATTAAATCACCAGGCTTGCGTACTTACAACCTACCATCTCCACGCCGTTTTTTAATCTATTTTTGATCACTAATTTACTTGGATGTGTATAATTATTGAATTAATAATTAAATATTATTATTATAACATGATATTATATATATATACCATCAACTTCTATATCATTTCTCCATTAATAGAATTATTCTGTCACTCATGTGTACGTATGACCTACCATCTCCAGGACGTGATGTATTCATTATCCATGATCATCATTGAATAATGATTATATAATTTTAAATAGTGAATATATATGATATATATGGCCTAAATATTTTTTTTTTAAATTAAGTAACTATACCCTAGGAAATATAATTGGGACTTATATAACAAAAGATGTGTAATATAATAATGACGTTTACAACCAAAAGAAAAGTAGTATTGATGTATTATTAGAAATGGGAGATTAGGTGATCATATAAGATATTATATATATTAATATGGTTGTAGAATAAGTTAATAAAAATATTTAAACTATTATACATGATATTATGATACGTTTGGGGGAAAGAAGACCTAAGGTAAGGTACAATATCAAATTCTCATTATTATTTAAGATTATTCAAACATAAATATTTACCAAGGTATATTTATATTACAACCCAATGTTTCTTAAAAATATAATAAAAAATATTTTTACTATTTTTATACAATTGTTTAAATTCATTTTTACCCATTTATACGTTTTACTATGTATTTTTAAAGTAATAGTTTTTCATTTTCTATATGAGTGACTGTTTGAATTATCTAGAAATATATGAGTAGAATGTTTTCATTTTTCTTATGTGATAAGAACATATTTTTATGATTTAATTTCACCTTACTTCCATGAATTTTCTATTACAAGATTACAAGGTTGTTTTCGATGAATTTTTTCCTTTAAATTTTGTGCGGAATTTTATGAAAATATGATGTTTTTCAATAAAGAAGGGTTATTTTACTAATGGATTATCTCCAAGTAAACAATAACAATTATATTTATTCTAAGATAATATTCATTCATGTTTGAAATTGATTAATAGTGATGTACTTCATGCCAAATATCATTATTATTGCTATTATTTGAATATGTTAATGATGGAATGATATTTCATATATCCATTTCTATTTCAATTATTATGTTATGATTTAATGATTTTTATGAAACCCATTTTATTCCATTGGATATCATATGATGAATTACTTATGTTATTATGGAACTCATATTTATGGTTTTCATTATGTGATGGTTGAGTCCAAAATATCAAAATAATTCAATGGGAAATATTTATATCTCATGAGATATAAATGACTAATATTAGAAGAAAAATAAATTTAGTAATACAGAACTGTAATTGGAGAAATCTTGCTATAGTAATACATGACTTGAATCAGAATAATCATGGTTCAGTAATGCATGACTAGAATTGGAGTATTCTTGGTTAATAATATAGGATTGTAAGGGGAGTAATCTTGGTTCAGAAATACATGATTTGAATGGGAGTAATCTTAGTTTAGTAATTCATGGTTAGAATATGGAGTGAAAATGGTTCAGTAAATAAATATTTCTGCTATGATGGTCTTGGGAATGATCCTTGACTAATATGGAAATGATTTTATATAATAATGTTTTTCCAAAATTCCATGTTTTATGTGGAAGATATTCTTTTATAAATTAATTATTATAAATTATAATGATTCATGATTATGATCTTTGATATACCTATTTATTTTTCAAATTCCTAGACCATTATGTTTATGCTATGATACAGATGTCCCTTGTTTACCCTTACTGAACCCATGATATAAACCTTTTCTTATGTTTCTTTTTCCCCAAGTTATAAATAATTGGTTTTGGTAGGAGTATTAAAGGGGGATATCATTGTGGGAAACATAGAAAATCTTTACCAATACTAGAATATTGTATTCCATTTTTCAAAAGCAACTAAACTAATATATTCATTGGGAGTGTGTTTGTGTATTTTAAAAGAATGGTGTAATATCTATGTATATCAATACCGATTCATTATATATGTGTTCTATGTAAATAATTTGTATTTATTGTCTTAAATTTATTTTGGGTTTTTAAATTTAGTTTTTATGACTTTTAAATTATATTGTATACCCATAGTAGGCTTATTTCAACATTTGAAGTGATCTTATTCTTGGTATGATCCTTGGAGGCATCCCAAGTGATTGTAAAACTAACTCAGTAAATATTTATAAATTATTTCAGTGTTTTAAAACTTATATTTTTATATTACATGTAACTAGATTGATCTAATTATCGTTATTAAGGTTAAATTGTTATAAATACTTGAATTAAACTTAAATCACCAGCCATGTATTCAATTAAATGACAACTTAGATTTGAAAAATTGATTTTACAATTTTTCAAAATATGTTTTATTTATTTTATATTTATTATATATGTCTTTTTGTTTTAATGCCTTGTTTTATAAATGTTGGGAGTTTATTCACTTTTGAAACGATTTTGAGACCACGGTTCATGTTATAATTTTAAAAAAACTGTTAAAATGAATGTTTAGTTTTAGGAAATGGGTTCTCTAAACCATTTGGAATCCTTTAAAATGGGTAAATTATTCAATAAATGAGGATTTTTATTTTGAATGTTATTTTAGTGTAAATAGTTGAATTTACAAGTCATATTTCAATGAAACTTTTGTTTTTCAAATGATGTTTGAAATGTGGTTTTCTAAAGGTTTGAAAACAACATGACCTCCCTTACTCTTTATGCAAGCTCAATTAACACCAAATATAATATGGATTTATATATGTATATATCCCTCCATGATCCCTATGTGTTTTCTTTTCTTATTGTGTATTTTCACTTCATAATGGATGATTCACTACAAGATATTTATTCAATACAAATAATTACAAACTGTTGGCATGGTGGGGGGGTAAACAGCTGGTATACAATATCCCAATAGGTTGGAAAATCATTGGGTAGTCTATCGTTAGGATAGACATACACCAATGATTTATAAATAAACATTGTTAAAGGGTACAAAACATACAATTTCCAAAAAGTTTCTTATAATCATTTGGATAAATAATTACCAAAGGATTTAAATATTTGGTTTACAAAAGAAAAAGTATAATACCAACAGTTTTTGAACCATTGTAAAAGATTTTTTCTAATGGTTACATACAGCTATTAATATAAATTACAAGTCTAGGGATATACCTATGATTTAGTAACTATTGGTATATGATTTTTTCAATAGTTATGAATAACTTTCGGGAAAATCATTCCCTTTTAGCACTTTACTAGCAGTTATAAACCATTTGAACATCATTCACCTAGATTTGGAGCTCCATAGTAACTCCCCATAGCAGCTCCAACGTTTCAAACATAAACCTATACAAAAAATAGAATATACATAAGCCTCTAATATTGCATATCGAGGCCTCCAATATTTCATACATTGAACAAACCACAATAATATGCAATAACTCTACAATATCATATTAAAAAACCTTAAAAAAACACTAAAATACCATATATAAAATTCTAAATACATATAAAAACATCAAATTTTTTATTCCATTTGAGGGGTTCTATCATGTTTGGTGACATGGAACAAATAAAATACCAAAGAAGATACCTCACTTATAGAAATATATTCAACATACCTCACCCGTGTATACAATATGTTTGAGATAGTGGGATGTTACCTACTGTACATTGATTGAGATTCAACTTTAGGATCTAGGAGATATCATTATATATTATAGTTTCTCATGAACCTTATGAGTTTATAACGAACTTGAGAGTGGGTTGGTTGGTTGAGTTTAAACCGTATTAGTATTAAACACTTGAGCAGGTGTCTTTGAAATTCATGATGATTATAATGGGTGTGTATCAATGGGATTTTGTGACATTGGGAAAGTAGTTGTCCTTGTCTTATTAGATTTATTGTGTTTATAATTGGGGTAGGAGTTTGTCACATGAGAAGTGTATTTTTTGAGGCTGGATCAAAGGGACATGTTTTGAGAGCCCAATGATCTATAATCATATATTATGATAGTGTTGAGTGGGTGGGTTTAGTGATTATAGAAATCCATGAATGGGATAAACCTGATATCATATGTTTTTTAGATGTCTGGGGAACATGTACATGTTTTAGAATATAAAATCAATGAAAATTGGTGTTATCATATATTTTATTTTGTTAGAGAGATGACTTATTTTTCTTAAGGAAGGTTCCTTGAGTTCTAGTTATTTGGTTTTGAGGTTGGTATTAGAGGGAAGGATCATTTGGATGCCTGAACATGAGATTATTTTTGAGTTATATTATGATTAGTGTGAGAATAAGTGTAAAATTGAGTATTATAAAAGACATTGCATGTTAGATTTTATTAAGTTGGTTTTATCCCTTGTGTAGTAGTTGGTCTAATAGAAAAGTTCTTATAAAGAGGTTATCTCAGATATTTAAATTAAAAAATTTCCCACAACATGAAATGTGACCCTTATGTTTTGATGAAAATAAGTCATTAAACACTTTATATTCACGGGGATTCGGAAATTTTTATAAAATTATTGTGGCTGTGATGACCTAAAAATTAGGATGAGAATAAGGGGAGTGTCATGGAATGAGAAGAACTTATGAGATGGATCTTATTACATGTTGTGGGTTTTTTATCATAATCCCAAAACATTTGGTAAATTATTTTTATAATATCTCTTAGGGGAAATAGGGTTGACCACACCCAATCTTGATTATTTAAATTTATGTATCATGGTTCATGGAGGCTGGGATTTTGGTCGAGGGAAGTGAAGGTAACAACAGTCTTACGGTGGGGATTTATGTATTAGTTATGGAAATGTGACACTTGTGATGGGAGGGCCACGAGAGTGTGGAGAAGTCCATTGGATGAAATGATAAAATTATGATACGGGTGAATAAGTGGACCCAATTACATTTTAATTCTATGGTTAATTCAATATATAAATTGAGATGTGATATTCAGTGGAGTCTGAGAATGTGTGTTGGATTCATGATGGTTTATGATGATCCAACTGAGGAGATCACATGAGGAATTATGTAAAAGAATTTGTGTGTCTTCATAAATTACCATTGGGTTATTTTAACCTTAAAATCGATATGATTGAATATTTAGTTAGTGCATATGTAGTGAAATCCAAATGTTTTCATGAAGGGTTCTCTGATGTATATCAAACTAGTGATTTTTCCTGAGATAGATTGTGATGATCCAGAAATTGCATTGGGTTCATCTATTTGGGTATCAAGGGTGTGTTATGATAGCTAGATAGGGATTTTTTATGAATAGATAAGGTGTTCAGGTTTTCCCTAGATGGTGAAGGCATGCAGATTTTAGCTTGAAAAAGAGATGAAAGTGTTGTTACTAGTGTAAGGATAGAATTCCTACACATGTATGAGTGAGGAGCATTGTAAACCACACTGAGTTGGTTATTGAACTACTAGAATCATGTCAATATAGTAAATTCCAATGGTTGGAGGAAACATATCTTGGAATTATCCTTATTACTAAGGTTCTATAGCGGGGAGAACTACAAAATCAATAATTAATTTTTTATAATTCTCATGTTAAGATGAATGGTGACTCAAAAATGGTTTGATAAGGGTGTAACTTAAAAATATTTCTTAACCTAGAATAAATAAATCTCTAAGGAAAGAAGAATATGAAAAGGTTAACGGATGTATGTACTATACAAGAAGGATGAACTCCACTAACCAGTCCTTATTATCACTAGAAATTTTTATGGTCATCAGGATATCCAATCAGTATGATGAAAAACCACAAGTGGACATAGCTTTGAAGTAGTGTGGTAAGGGACCTATTGAATGTATAAATAAAGGGAACCATAAATCCTCTTGAGAAAAAAAATACAAGCATAGTACTTCTTAGGTTGTGATGGAATTGACCATAAATATTTACACGATAGACTTTTTAAGAGGTTGGGTACTGATTAGGTGAAATAATACCTTTGTAATACTAATTCCAATTCACTTGTTTATACTTGTATGGATTATCAAAAAATTATACTAGAGGGTACAAGAAGGGGCATATTTCTATAATGTGGGTATCCATATGAAAATAGGAGGGATCTAGAAATGACCCTCCTTCTATAGCCAAATCCAAATTCAATACCGAGAGAAATTATCATCCCTCTAAAAGGGATGCCTATAGAACTCAAATAGAAAATTATAATACACATGAACAATATGATTAAGGTGAGGTGGGATTGAATTTAAAACCTAGTGTGGTAGGGGTAGAGAATAAAATGGTACATGGTGATCCTCAAGTTGTAATTGTAAATGTGGCTACTCCAAAGGAGAAGGACAAACCTGATGGCCTCAAACTGAAGGAATCATGGGAAAAATCCCTTATAATGGATGTTTCAATCATTCCATATAGTTCATATCATATCAATATTGATCGCATTTGTGGTATCACTATGGGGTTGGGGGATCTGGGTATGGTTAGTGAATCTAATTTCTCAATAAAGTAGCAAGACCATGTAGTTGTCCCCCTCAATCACGCTGATGATAATCACCAGCAATTAGGTAAGAAAATCATACTAAATATAATGTCAAATACTCATATTGGTTCAAGAAACCATAATATATTTAGCATTCTTGACACCCATAATATATCAAGTTTCTATGAATATTTAAAAGAGGATTTTGACAAGGATCATAGATTTATTCATGTTAATAGAATGACCATAAACATTGTGACTACCAAAGACCATGATCTATATGTTTCCAAAAATAGAAGTGCCACATGGGAATTATTTAGATCTCTATCTCCCAAAACCTATAAAATTAAAAGTGAGTTGATATTAATAATTTTTCTTGTATAAATAATTCATGATCAGATATATTGGAAAAATTAACTAATGGAACCATCAAGGTGTGGTTGTTTTTACCATGGTGTGGTCTGTGTTGGTGTAAAACATGACATAGTGAGGTTTTCCATGCTATGGTATTCATTATTCAAGTGTAAATGTTATATGACATAACATGGATCATATTTTATCTTCCAATCTAAATATCATATATTAATTCTATAAAAACACACATAATTATAAACACACCTCCAAATAAATCATCAAGAACAAACATTATTTCTCAAAATACTAAAAAACCAATAAATTTAAATAAATACAAATGGAAAAAGTTAAAATAAATCCTGGAAGAAAAAATAAATCAGTTAGGACTTACCAATTTGATGTAGATGTATAATAAAATATATATTGAAAAGAATAGTGGACATGTAAATAAAAAAATCAACCATGCCTTTAAATCAATATGAATGAAACACATAAATAAATGGTGGAAGAACAGAAAACTAAGTTAAAATGCAAGATTAGAAGTGAATGAATAAAAAATCGATTGTTGAGAAGTGTGCTTATATGGGAAGAATTGGGATGAAGGGTTCGCATGAGAAGAATGGACGCTCTTGTTTATGGAACAATGTGGGTGGATCGAGATGGGATCTGATTCTGTATATGTGGAATTATGTCCCAAGAGTTCACTAAAACTATTGGAAATTTTCAATTTCATAGACTATAAAAATGGTTATATAAAAATATTAGGGAAATGGTGGTATCTCAATGGTTATATTAAACCATTGGGAAAACTACATCTAACCTGGCCTATCCCAATGGGTTTTCAAATCATTGGGAAAACCCTCCCTAAACAGCCAGTATTCCAATAGTTTATAGAAGACAGTTGGCATAAATACCCTTTCCCAATGTTTGAAATAAACTGTTGGGATAAGAGTGTTGGTATAAGGTGGATTTCTTGTAGTGATTTTCGATAACATGAGTTGTTATATTCACTTACATATATTTATGTTTGGTCATGTTACATGTGAGGGTGTGGGAGGTGAGGTATGGTTGTTTTGGAAAGTTTTATATTTGATTATTTATATTATTAATTAAATATTCTGACCTCCATTTAAATATTCAAGGGATTTATTGGAATATATTGGGTGAACTATATGATTACAACCCTAAATTAAAAAATACACTACGAAATAGGGATTGATTTCTTTGATACACATTGATGGATAGACTAACAGGGGTAGTATGGCCTTTTGTGGATTGTGGTTGAGGTATCCTCCTCAATTGGTTTATTTTTGGATAGTTTAATGGGACTGTTTGTGTTTTGTAAATGTTTATTAGGGTAATCATCGGTTCCTCGCTTCTAGTTTATGCCTTTTATTAATAGATTATTGGGAAAATTTTCATGATCCTATGTTCTTTCTTACACACTTTAGGGGATTTATATTGGGATACATCAATATTTCCCTATCTTGTTTATCCATTAAAACAATATCGTGAATTTACAATTTGGATTTTATTTTCTTTTTTTATAGTTACTTTGTGTGTTTTATATATCACCTTTTATGTGTGATGGTTATAATTCAAATGAGTTATTTTTAATAGTTTTGATGTCTTGTTTAAAAGAAAATATGTTTTTTATTTCATAAAAGGGTTTTCAAGAAATGGTTTTCATTAAAGCTACTTATAAGAAAGTTGTTTTCATGGAATTATTGAAAACTATTGTTAAATTAGATTTGGTTAATTTTCTATTGTTTAAATTCCATCTTTATTTATCTTAAAAGGTTAGATTAAAAAATATCTAATTATAATTTTATTTATTTTCATAAAAAAATATGGTTATTTAGAAATGAGTATATGGTATATTGATCATAATTGTTTTATAATGCATGTGAGAGCCAATTTTATACCTTATTGTCACATTATCATTTTATAAACACTTTCACTGTGGTATTTCAATAGTTTTGGTGGGTGGTGGCCTGCTGGGAAATTTTTCTCATGCCTATATTATCCCATAGCAGGTTATTCATTTTACATCAGAACACCCTTTGAAAATTTATTTTTACTAATATTTATGCAGAGAGTTTATTTTTTTTTCATATATCCTATGTTTCTTTTTTACTATTTTATTAGAACTTTCTTTTTTTTATAATAATTCCTATAATGTGGCATTTTAAATTTTTTAATTCTTGTAATTACTCTTTTACCACATTTTATGGATGATGGGTAATCATATATGATGGTTTCCAAATAACAGACATCTGGATATGAATTTATCTACATCTATACATTGCAGGTGAGGGAGAAAGGGGTTAAGATGAAGTAATTATTGTTTAAATTCCATTATTTATTTATTTAATATTATTTTTAAATTTCATTTGGCATGGATTCTCAATATAAATATGGGACCATTAAATATAAATCATGACCTTTTTATATCTTTTACTAATATTATTAGGAGAAACTATTCCCATGTGTGTTACTATGATGACTAGGAGCATGTTTCTAGCCCATCAGGATCAATAATTACCTATAGTAATGTTATTAGTATTTTGGGTATATTTAAAATGAATAACCAAACATGGTTCATTATAAATAGTGTGGCCTAATACTTATATCGATTTAACAAAAAATGAGTTATTTAATCCACACAATCATGCACAAGGTTTAGGGAATGACATTGGGAATTTTTTTATCTTTTATCACCAGCCAAAAAAATATGTTTACATTGAAATAATTCACAAGAGAAAGGGAGATAACAAATATGTTAATCTTAAAGGATATAATAAAAAATTAAGTGTTTCACTAGTAAAGACATGAACGGAGTACATGTGGCCTAAAAATGAAAATTTATGAAATATGTTGATAAAAATTCTCAATGGTAAAATAACATAAAGTAGTAACACATAAAAATACTTATCCCATTAAAGAAATATGTATAAATACAATTAAAAAATTACAAAAAAATAAAAAATTGTTTTTACCCAAAAATTGATACTCTTATGGATTACTATAAGATTGAAAAAATAAATTGGATTTCATTTCTTATTCAAAACCACCAAAATATAATTTATTTACTTTGAATGGGAATATAAAGATTAAATATATTGGTACATTATATAAATCTATTAAACCACATTTCATGTCAATAATACACCATATCTTGGCTCAAATAAGAGTTCCAATTAGAATATATGCCTATTTGATTCATAGACCAAGGTTTTGGGTATTTAATGTTTCAATATGGGATATAATTATATCACAAAAAAATATTTAATCTCATTACAATCATTTGGATTCATAAATATAACTCTTCATTATGTGTCATTGAATAAGTTTCTTTGATTAGGTTATTATGGATTTAGTTTCACAAAAAATTTATTTTCAATGAAAAATTATGTTGAGATACCCCCACAACAATTTAATATAAATAAAATAACTCTTTAGAGTCATAAATAATTTTTTTATACATTACATCAAATTATGGTAAGGGTAATTGTTTTTCTATTCGCATAGAACAAACTTGTTATATGTGAAAATACATAATACATATTTGATAAATTTATGAACTCATTACAATAAATATATAAATGAAAGATAATTATTTAAAAAGGCATGGTGAATTTATAAAGAAAATATCATTTTTATTGAATATTTTATATGAAATTTTATAAAGTATTAAACATAACATATAGTTAGAAAAAAAGAAATGATAAAACATTTCAAAGAAAGTACATAATAGTTATAGATAGAACATTCTATGATTATATTATTTTTGTTGTTAGAATATTATAAGGCATAATTAACCTAATATATATTATATGAAAAATTGAATCAATGAATGTTTTATTAATAGAATATTTTAAAATTATACATAACATATATATTGTTTTAAAAAATATAACAAAAAATTAATAAAATATCTTATATTTATGTTAAATATTTTCTCAAGGCATTTTATATTCACAAAAATATTTTTTACACTCAAAATAATAAAAGATGAATTTTTATGAACCCAACATTAGATATATTTAATGGATATTTTTTCCCATCTGAAAAAATTACATCTTTATACAGATTATAATTTTTTTTTATTTTTAATCATTTTATAGACGTGAACAAAATATATTTATTATATAAATATACCCAAAATCTGTTATGTATTGAAATATATTAAGATATATAAATATATATATATATATTTGATATGTTTATATATAAATACACACATATGATATTATATTCTCTATAGAATATAATACTTTTATACCCATATCTAAATTTTTACAATTTCTGCAAAACATTTTAAAAATATTTAAAAGAAAATACATGTTCATAAAATAAATTGTATCAAAAAAATTTAGGATAAGAAAAATATGTGATAATCATTGAGATAACATAATTTTAATTTGAAAATTTTATAGTGAAAATATTATTTTGATATAGAATAAAAAAATTGGTTAAAACATAATTTCTTCTTGTAAAATATAATGTAAATTTCTGTAACATATAACAGTTATTTGATATATTTTTATAGAAAATTTTATAAAATATTTGTTTTTTGTGATTTAATATTAAGAATGTGATGAAATATTGTTTTCAAAGTGTAAATTAGAATAAAATATATTTTAACATGAATAGATGAATGGAATATTTCATTTGTAGAATAAAAATAACTTTTACTACCATTATGGATAATATTTTTTTTATATATTTCTTATTAGATTATGTTCATTATTTGTTTTATTTTTTGAAAAATTCACAGTTTTTAGTAAACATTAAATATATATTTAGACATAATGTAAATAAATTTTGAATTTTTTTAGTTAAAAAAAATGTATTGAATCTAGGAAGACCAGTACACCAATATATAGTTCTTATTATTCATTATTGAGTTGTTCTTGTGGAGTATTTGAGTTGGATATCTAACATTTAATTAGGGATATATGAATATTATTTTAATTTGATAAGAAAAATTTCATAAGTTTTAAAAAATATAACAAATAATACTATGGCGTAATTTTGGAAAATTATTTATTTTAATTTTTTATAGAATTATTGATTTTTTTTTATTTTTTTGATTTATTAGTTGATTTTTATAATTAATTATGAAATATTTAACTTATACTTATGATTTTTCCATTATTAAAATACATCATTATTTGTACTATTTGTTTAATTAAAGAAAGACACTGAATACTTAATAAATTTACAATTTTCAATATTCCTATATATCATTTATAGTATTTCATGTTTTTGAAATAATTGGAAAAATAACATATAAAAGATTTAATTTTTAATTTAATACAAAATAACTTATATTAGTCGATAGAATCAAAAAATTATCTAACAATTTTTAATAACTAAGGTAATTAAAAGTCTTCTTTTATCAATTAGGTTATTTTTATTTAATATATTTTTAACTGAATCAAATTTGAAAAACTATTCTTCTAAACACTTTCTAATCCCTATACGAAATTTCAGAAAACAATAAATGAAGAAAATATAATAAACTTATTATCAATAAATAATAAAAAATGGCATTTTTTATAAATTACATTATTTTGATTAATTATAATCAACTATATTCAAAATGGGTTAGATGTCTTGATATTTAGACAAGAATTATTAATAAGAAACAATAAAAGTATATTTAAATCAAAAATAAATGGAAATAATTACTGTATAAATTGTTAAAAAATTATATTTATTGAAATACATTAAAAAATTACCTAAGAATGTATATGATATCACATAAAAATATAAAAAACAATTATATATGAAAAATAATTTTTTATTGCTAAAATAGTTAAAGAAAATAAATCCAAATATTGATACTGTTATCAAGGAACACGATAAAATTAATTCAATGAGATTTTTTAATTTAAATATCAACATGATAATTTATATTGTTGGAGAAATTGAAGTTTGAGCTGGGAAATTGTAAGGTACATTTCATGTTCTGTTAATAAAAATTATACGACAATTTATTTTTAATTGGATTTATAACCCATGAATGGGATATACTAGATTATTGATTCCTCATAGATGAATATTTGTCCACCGATATCAGTAGAAACTATCATCAAACAAATAGTCTTATAATGAAAAATTAAAATCCATAATATGAAAAAGAACATACATATACATATCTATAGAGTTAAACCAATGCCTTTTTTATTTATCACAAGCACTTAAAATTTTTATTTTTACGGAATTTTTGAAAATTTTTATCATTTATGATCAAAATTGACTGTATGAATTTTTAGGTTGAAAACTGCGGCCTGCTACTAGTTTTTTAATATAGTAGCTGTGCTCAATAAGATTTTGGGAATTTTTCTAAAAATGAATGGGTTTCCTCACACATTCTCTAATTTTGTTGTAGTTTTTTAATTTCATTATTTATTTTATTCTACACATTTAATTTCATGAACCAGGACAAATGTAATGGTCTATGCCCTCCCAGTCAGTTACATTTATAGTTCTGGTTGTTTGACTTGTTCAGGGGGGGGTCTAGGTGTTTTAATGGGAGTTTGAGGTGCAATAGAGTTGATTCCATAAATAAATGTCATTTAATTTTATTATGTGATGTGAATGTTAGTTTCCTAGATTGTCTAGGGTTCTTTCATGAAATATAGATTTTTTGGTTAAATAATAATAAGGTGACTCATTTTTTAGTGAAAGTAATCCCTATGGATTATAAGACATGAAATAGGATACAATTTCATGTAAATCCCCAATCTAATAATGTTTTATGATTATTTTCTGGATGAATTATTATTCATTTATCCATGGATTGTTCTTCCTCATTTTCTGGGAGAACCCTAAGAACTCGTAAGAGTTTATCAAGTCATCTTTCTCCCTCACTGATCTATTGGCCCCGATTGTTTTTTATTTTCAATATTTGGTAGATACTTTGTATGTTCTTCTCGCTTCATGGGGTTTTTTATTTCATTATACTAATATGTATTTTATGATGTGATTTTTTAAAGATTTGGGGCGTGTGTTTGGTAGTTCACTGATGGACATTGATTGTAGTTTAGGTTGATTCAGGGTTCTGTTAGTGTAGTTGTGGTGTTCAAGCATTCATCTTCTCTATGCGGTGTGTAAAAAATTGGAATTATTTGTTGATGCTAAATAAATAAAGGAGTGGGTTGATAAAATGGAATTGGTTGGAAATTTTATGTGGGTTTGTAGGTTGATGTGTGTTGCTATGCATTTAGAGGTGGTAGAAAAGTGATGGTGTTGTTAGTTTGTTTGCTTTTTTGTGAACCCATACAATGGTCTTGAGTGTTTGATATTTTATATACATACATACATATATATATATATATATATATATTTACTTTTAAATTCTTGTGATTTCTATACACACCCAATGCACATCGAGAACTATGTGGAAAAACCTACATAGTCACATGAGGGGTGTCTTTTCTATCTTACAGTGAGGAGAATAGATGGTTAGGTAACCACTATTTTCCTCTATCTATTCCATGAAAAGTTGGTATTGTATAGACTATGATTGTTAGTGGTCTGTTAGTGCATTATATGGTGGTTATGGAATCCTAGCTGTCTTCAGTCGATGTGATACCATACTTGTGGGCCGATGGCCTAGGTGTTTTTGGATGAGATTAGAAATGACTGTGCATGTGGGGAAGCATCTGGTGGGAGACATGTATAGTAGTGGTGGGGAACAAGTTTGATTTCTTACATGTTCATGATTCCCTAATACTATTTGGTAGTGGTTCTTTTGTGACACAACTGTTTTCGAGCATGTTATGACATGACCGTGCTTATGGGATGATGAGCCTAGGTGTCTACAGGTGAGCTCTGTTGTGACTATTATTGTAGGGTGGTTTGGTATACCGAAGAAATGGGAGTGCCCGGATGTAATATGTTTTGTGTGAGATAGGCATACCAGTGGGAGATGAGGGGTCTAGATTGGGATATACCTAACACTGATATGGGGGGTGGGGGGGGGGGTAAATAAGTGTTGGGGAAATTTTAAAAACAATTCCAACATTTTATCCATAAACCTATTGACCTGTTAGGATCGGGATTCGATAATTCCATTTTACCTATTGAATGCGATAATATAAATTAGTAAAAATTTGCACACAATATATTTACAAGGTTCACCACTCAATAAGAGCAGTTATGTACTTTCCATGCATGGTGATGACCAGTGCATGGATTATCCACACTAATGTGATATGATATTATAGTGGGTTGACTATAAAAACAATCCTCTACTCAGTGTGGGTCATTATACATGGGGGTGGAAATCCTTTTCTCTGGTATGGTGATAGCCTATCCCATCTTTCAACTTTTTTGATGGTTCATTATACTTCCTATAGAGACAAGATTCTTCCTTCATGACAAATGGGGTTCTGCTTTTGTTCTTCTTTAGTGAAATTCAATTGATTATTGGAAAAGTAGTAGACAATGAATTATCTTCTTAATTTTTGGTCATCTCTAGTGAAAAACCAACTTCCCTAGTCCTATTCTAACTTTATCTAGAATCACATACACCAATGTGATTATTAATTCACTATGGATCATCTCACATAGTATCATCTAAATTATTTATTCTCTCTTGTTCATGAATGCTTATGATCATGTTTATTACCTTTAGGTTGATCCTCCCCTTCCCTTTATTTCTCATTCTTCTTTACACACATCCACACACTTGTTTTGGTTCTTCATTTATGTGACTCCACATACATGTGCATGCCTAAATTCATGTTCTTTCCTCTTCACTTTCTTGTGTGAAAACATTAATTGGTCTGGTTCTTTTAGCACACACACACACACTTCCTCTTTCTTTCTTCTTCTCCAATTCACATCAACTAAACGAGATTTGGTCATATCCCTTGGACATATTCTTCACAAGCACACACACACAAGGCCTTGGGATTCTTCAGATCATTCACGTAAAATCATGAAAACCCGTGATGCCCTTCCCTTGATATCATCTTCTTCTTCTAAAAAAACACATTAAAAAAATATAATAAAATCATGAAAACATGAGGGGGTTATCATGTTTCTTTTTGAAACCACAATTTCCATGTTTTATCTCCTTCATGTAGAGGATGTGTGGTTCTTATTTTCACAGAGTGTCCTTATGTTCATGAAGAAAAATGGGAGGTTAAAGGCTCAACCACTAGATCACAATTGGTCATCCCACTCAAAGAAGAACATATGTTTTTAGAAAAACAATCAAGTGGTCAAGATAACTGGTTCATAAAAAAGTGATTTTATATTGTATAGCACTTATCAAACACTCACAAAATCTCTTCTTCATAGAGTAAGGGGCTTGCAGAACTCCTTGATTCTCTTCGCGAATTGGTGCATCGGGAGATGCTCTATTTTTCGAAAATAGTATCTCTTGGGTATGTGGGAGTAGAAGATCTTCTCATCTAGGGATCCTCCATTTATAGGCGAGGGGATTTTCTCTTTTATGTTCTCAAACCATGTGAGAGGCCGCAGGGTTAATAGTTTGAATGTGGGGGATTTATGGGGTTTTGAAAATCATCAAACCCATAGGTGAAGATAGGCGGAGATCCATTGGGTGTTTCATTTTTGAACACAAGATTCTATTTAATCAATTGAATGCTTTTGATATTTTCATGTATCTTTTTTTTAAATCATAAATGAATCCATGTGGCTATGGAATATCCATTTTCCTCAGTCGAATCTTCTTCATCGAGATATCACATGTATGCGAGATGAAGATTTCTATCATGGTCTTAGATAGATCTGACGAACCTCAAGTGGTCAAAATAATAGGCCACAATGGTTCAGACATGGTCATCCATTATCTTTTTTAGGATACAGTAGTGCTGAAGATCGCAGGAGGTTGAAGATGACGACACAGTTCGTTAAATACTACAGGAGGATCAGATATCTCTAAGTCAAATGTGCTGGGTGTGAGATCAAATGAGTGGAAGAGATTTGTATGGTTGATTTCCATGACTGATAGAATGTTAAAGAGATATGTGGATTGGATGGAAGGAATTTATTACATATGATTTTTTTAAGACACATCCAATATAGAATTAGAAAAGTGGGTTTCCCGGGGTTTATCAATCAACTCGCACTCCAACATCTTAGAATTATCCCCTCCCCCCTTTGGTGTAGCCCCACACTGGTTCTCTATGGAATGCTCTTAGAGCTAACTCTGCCTCCTCAGTATCACACCTAGAACCCACTATGCACACCATGGGGTCTTATTCATGGCCCCCATGTACCTCTTGTAGGATGGCTCTACCTTTTCCTCCCAATGTGTGCAGTCTACCCTTGTGGTCCTACATGTGCCTCATGTTGAGGCTGGGGTGGGTAGCTCATGGTCCGAGCCCATTTTTTATTAATCCACATAAAATACTTGGTATGAGACCATGTATGCACAAAAATTCACATAAATCATTAAACACAAACCATCCTCGAGCAGGACTACATTAAATTCCAAGCCTCTTCTTCAACCTTCGACTCTTCATTCTCTCATCTTCCCCACTTCATTCAAAGAACATAATTCTTTTACTTTTTGCATGATTACAATTAAAGATTCAATCATCCTCAATAAGATTCTAATTAAATTTTGTAAAACATTTTTCAAATTTTCCTACAAGTTCATTGAACTTTAATATCAATGCATCAATATTATGATATAATCAACATGGAGAAATTCCCAGGTGTGACATCCAATGCTACGAATCCATAAAAATTCTCCAGGAATCTTCTCGTCAATCAATCTCCATTCAGTTTATAGTTAATTATTCATTTTCATAACTATTGAATCATGTCGAAAGAAAATACAACTTATATATAAAGTGATGCCAACAATATCCCCCATTTTATTTTTTTAATACCTTAAAACATCTCCTAAAATGAATGTTTCAATGTCAAAATGAGAATCTTTTCTCTTTTCTTATAACTATCTCTCCCATATTGAAAATAAATATAATGTTCGTGGTACTAAGGGTATCATTCCATACACAATAAATGTGAATCAATAATTTCAATCTATGTCTACTTGAGCAATACATCATGTAGAAAACATGATTATTTTATTTAGACAACAAAGATATCCATTACCCCATAAATACGAATCATCATGGGATGAGAACTCATGTACATGTTTTAAAAGGATTTCCTATTTCATTCCATGGTATGGTTAACAAATTTAATATGAAATAATCCACCTGAAACTTTTTCACTCCCTCAAACAAAAGGATTTGAACCATTCAAGTTAGATTAGAAGGATAAGTGACCTTTGGGAACATTCACCCTTCTTATGAAACCGATTGACTTTGTTACTCCACCATTTTTGAATGATATTTATATTGAGTAACCAAGGATTACAGATTATGAAATAACATACCATTACCAATGACATTATCCTCTTAAAATTATCAGAGTAATAGAATTTTACACCAACCGATGTTGATACTAATTGAGATAATGACCCTAGATGTTTCTTAATGTGTCTCCCCCTCAAGGGAACACTTCTCACCACTGAATAACAGGTTCTCCCCCTGATATCATTTTTATATACAATACACAATGAATTGAGGGAATAAGGTGGATCCTCCTCACTTCATCAATGTTAACAAAAAGGTTAGGATTATTTTCTCAACCCAGATTCTCCATTCATCACACATTTAGAACTGACCTTCAATACTGATTTTAATTTTGTTGTTCTCAATATTTCTTCCATCTCTTTGTGTGAAAATATTATTTATTAATGTCACTTCAAAGCATGAGAATATCCTTGTGAAAATTTCATCTTCTTGAGAAATTCTTGTGCAGCTAGAGTAAATTCAATGATTATTCAGATAGTATGACCAGACTTGTTTCACCTCACACAAAAAACATATTTGTCATCACGTTGAATCTTATTTTTTACTTTTAAAACTATACTTATCCTATGCATATGACATATTTCTTATTATTTCCAAATCCATTATCCAAAACACAAATTTTTCATTAGGGACTGAGGTATCCCGATAGGATCATGAACATGGTTTCTTCTAAGCGACATCCTTCTTTGTAGTTCTTTTGGATGCACTACACATAATCCTAGAGGATTAAAATCCAAGGCCCTTTCATCTTTCTGTATTGAAATATTTTATAGATAACTTGTTTTTACAATTTTCATCTGATTTCTTCCCAAGGATGCTTCTTCATTCTTACCCTGCTTCTGTGGTATTATTTTCTTATCAGCCTTGGGTACCTGTTGAGATGATCATGCACCATTCATGTGACCACTCCTATTTCATTCATCACAGATGTTATATAACATTATTTTCACATCCATGACTTATTTTAATTTTTTTTTTCTAATTTCCATTAATTATTTGGTTTTGGTGTTTCCCATACATTTTTGGTGTAAATGGTGGGTTTTAAAAATTTGTTCCCAAAACTAAGCCCATTTCCATATTTAAACATAAATTTTGTTTCTTTTATAACTATTTAATTTTTCAACATTCTGTACACATTACACTTCCAACATGGCCTACCCAAACCTATTAACACCACCATATTAATTTGGACCTTTTAGGAATCCATAATCATGATGGATTTGGGTTTTTATTTAAGTAATTGGGTTAAACCGTAAGCCCATTTCTATGTTTAAAAAAAATTATTTAATAACACATTCATTTGTCACTCTTTCTGAGTAATTCCTCCTCCCACTTGATTCCAAAATCACTAGGAGAGACCCCAGCCTCGCTTTCTCCTCTTTGGATCTTATTTCCATCATTGATTAGGGGAAACCTTCTCATGATTTATTAAATATTATATACTTGAATAGGTAATTTATTTCCTTTGTAACTCCGTCATTTTTTATTATTTTCACCAATTATAGTTCTTACATGACCTAATAATACGTATTCCAACCTAACATTCATTTTTGGATGTTTGGAAATTTAATTAATAGTGTATTTTGGAATATTTCATTAAGATCTCTCAAGTAAGTGTGTTACCTTCCTTCTTTCTCCCATTTTCATAGGGTTTATTCACTTATTCTAGATGTTCCAAATGTCTTGAATGTAGGGTTTCTAAATTATGTTTTGATCTTGTGATTCATGGTCTGATATTCTAGTTTTAGGCCTATTTTAACTCCTTTGGGGTGCATAGGTGGTGCAGTTGAACATTCACACAAATATTTGTGGTTTTTGACACATGTGGTAGGAGATTCCATGGGTAATCAATTATATATGAGTTTTAATCACTTAATTTCTATTTTAGCAGACTTCTTATTCATTATACTTTCTTATAAAGATGTTTTTGGAGACGTTTGTTAAACAAATGAATTTTAGGTACCAATTTTGTGTTAACTTTTGTGTTTTACATGTCTATTATATGTTATGCCAATTAGGGCTGTTTGATTACACATGTAATGGGTTTATAGAAATTTTTTGGGTGCTATGATTTCTGTTTTGGTGGATATGGGTATGCACATAGTGTTCAAAGTTGGGGTTTTAAGGGATTTTGTGTGAAAAACAATGTTAGATTGTGTAACATTATTTTATTGAAGTTGTATCAGTTTTATTGAGTGGTGTAAGTGGTGAAAAGAGTGTGTTGATAATGTTTTGAGTTTATTATGAACATAATTGATGGTTTTATGTTTTAATGTCATTTTTTAACATGAGATAATGGTTTGAGCAAAAAGAGGGAAGCCCGTGTATCTAGGAGGGCGGATATGTACTAGTACGCTAGTGGTATGGATAGGTTTTGTCACTATTTCACTGATAAAAATGTATAACGACAACACTAAAAAAATATTGATGATTATTGGTGACAACTAGGATATGGGTATGTTTCCTACTAGTGTCTCGTGCATGAGAATAAATTTTTCTATGGTTACTTTACACCAAGGTACGAGGTAGAAGGTGCCCGAGACTAACTAGTGCCAATGGGTGTTTCAATAGTTGTGCTCATTGAATCATTTGTAATAATATTTTAAATATAGTGGGTTTTTATAGAAAATATATTAGCTAACATGTTTTACTTAATTTTTCTCACTCATGGAAAATCCCCACAGATAGCTTGTTACATTCCAAAGTATTATTCTTTTGAAATTATTTCTACCTCTTCTTGTTTATCAAAAAATGGCATGATTTTATCTTATATTGTTTAATGTATGTAATATATTGGTGGAATTCTACTGGTATTAGGATCAAACCCTACTTACACACCTTTTTTGTATGTAGACTTGATAATGTTTGACACAGTTAATGGCACGACCTAGGGCGATGACAGTTCATGTTGTTAGTCCCCTTCCTTGGTGCAGCGTTGTGGAGACGGCTTGTGGGTGATGAACCCTTTTCATGAGGAGTCCATGGGGATTTTTTTATGATATAAATATGTTCCTTTGGACCTATTTTATTATGTTTATATGAATTTATTCTGTTCAATATTTTGTTTAAATCTTTTTTGGTATGAATTTTTCAGATTTAGTTTATCAATTGGTTTTGATGTTTTATGTTTCCATACCTAGGTAAATCATTCCGAAACCAAAATCTATGATTCCCTAGAACCTGTTCTAGCCTATGAAGATAGGTAACGCCCTTAGGGACTTCTCACAGGCTGGGTTTGGTGCTGGTTTTGGTGGTGACCTGATTTGGATTGTGACAATATGGTAACAAAGGAGGTTAACATTTTTGGGTTATAATGGCATGAGTCGGGCTAAATAGGAGCTAGGACTGTAAGGACACAATGTTTTGGTAATGATTTGGGTTCTCAGACCACACCTCTATTAGAATAACTCAATCACCATGGGAAATATTAATTGTTTATTTGACTTCACTTCCAGGTGAGACGTGTGGGCTGCCGACTACAAGTGGACATCAGGTGAAGTGGGGTAGTTATTTTTTCTATTGATGTAAGGTGTTTGGATTATTTATATTTGATTTTATTGATGAAATTTTCAGAATTATTGTACTGAATTTTTACCTTCTGACTATTTCCTTTTTGTAGCAACATTCCTCCCAAAAAGCTCCCATTCACCCACAAGAGGAAGCTGGAGAGTGTTCTCCCTCACCGCTTGATCAAAGGCTAGTAGAGGTTGTTGTTCGGGTTATCCATGACCTGGTACATGGAAAATATCCTATTCATGGTCCTATAAGAAAATATGATACTAGTCCTAGGAAGGACAAGGGACACCAGTTCTTGAAATATAATCCTCATACTTTCTGAGGCAGTATAGAACACCATGAAGAAGAGGAATGACTCAAAATGATCGATTGCATGATCGAGTTCCTGGACACACACAAGGATATCAGGGTGCAGTGTGCATCTTTTTGGTGGGGAGGGTTTTCCCATCAACTAGTGGTGGAAATTGGTATTTCAAAAGATTAAGAATGAGAAGATTCACTGGGGATATTTCAAGGCCATATTCAGTGAAAAATACTACCCTAAGGTATTAGAATATTCTAGGTCCCAAGAGTTTATGGATCTTGTTAAGTGGGATTTTTATGTGATTGAGTAAACCCACAATTTCACTGTTTTGGTTTAGCATTCTCTTGAAATTGTCTCTAATGAGAAATAGAATTCCCATAGAGTTGAGAAAGGCTTGCGACCAGAGATATACTCACAGTTTTCTTTTTTAAGTTGAGGACCTATGATGAGGTGGTTTATTAGGCATGCATGGTAGATATTTACTGAAAAGGTAGGGTTGGGTTTTCCTAGAAAGTATTAGTTGTGGGTAGTGGAAGCTCTTGAAAGAAGAGAATGAAGTAATAGGACCAGGTGAAGAATGGTGGTGGTAGATCAGGACACTCTTCCAGGATGTTTTCATCTGTGCCTTCTAATTAAAGAACGGTTGTGTTCCCTTGATGTGTGAGACCATGAAACATACAAACAGAATGCCCACATCCTCTAAATCCCTATTATCAATGGGGATGTATGGGTCACTTTCATGGATTTTTCAGGGTGGCACATCCACTTTAGAGTGGGGAGGATCAGTGGCTTCAAGAGGAGTCCCATCTCAGTCAGAGCCATCGAGGATAGGGTGATCTCGATTTTGTGGTTGTGATAGTAGGGTTGGACCATATTATGGGTAGATCTAGTTTAGAGAAAAACCATAGTCTTGAAATCTTCCTCTAGAAAAGACCAGACATCTCTATGTAGTGGATCAGGAACCAGAAGGATCAGAGGCGGGACCATCGATAGTTCGAGGTACCCTTTTGATTTTATCTTTTATAGATACAAATATTTTTGATATTTGTGACACTATTTCACTAATTTCAACCCATTTTTTTGGAAATTATGAATTTTCCATCTAATTTATTGTATTTTACGGTAGATTTTGTGATTCCACTAGGTAAGAAGATGATGCAGGGTCTCAGGTTCCCGTCTTGTATTCTTTCCATGACATGGGATGATATGGAGTGGGTCCTCTTTGTCATAGATATGGATATGTTTTAAATAATACATCGCATGGATTGGATAGTACAATTTATGGAAAACATCGATTTCAATAGGTGGTTCGTTAGTTTCAGAGAACCTCATGGGAGTCATCTGGTTTTTTGTGGGGAATGAGATCCTCAGTCAAGTCGTGCAGGACCTCCACTCCCAGAGTTGGGAAATATTATTTTTTCAGTTATCATATCTCATAAAAGAGGAATACTATCATGTTATTGAAGGTATACTACCTCATTTATTTGATGAGTTTCCATAGGTATTTCTGGATTATTTATTATGTTTTCACCCAGAATGGGATGTGGTGTTCTCAATTGATATGGTGGCCGGAACACATCTGACATCTCTTCGATCATATTTCATGGACCCCAATGAGATGAGGAGATTAATGATACATCTGGATGACTTAGAATCCAAATGATTCGTTCACCCATGAATCTATCCTTGGTACTCTCTATGTTTTTCTCAAAAATGGAAGATGGATCCCTTCGATTGTTCTTGACTATCAGAAGCTGAATAAGGTAACAATAAAGAAGAAATTTCATTCACCCCGAATATAAGACTTGATCAATTAGATGAAGGGGGAATAGTGGTATTCTAAAATATACATACGTTCGGTCTATCATCAACTTAGGGTGAAACTGGAAGATATCCCGAAGACAGCCATCTGAAGCAGGTACGACCACATTGAGTACATGGACAAGCCCTTCATATAGACTAATGTTGTAGAAGTACTTATGGAACACATGAACATGGTGTTCCTTCTGTAACATCCCAAGTAAGTAATGAATAATATATATTCTTATCTATGTATATTATTGAATTAGATAGTGTATTAGAGGCTAACAATGAGAATAAATCAAATATTAAGCATAGAATACACTAATATTTTTAAAATATTGTTTTACTACCTTTTGATGGAAAAACATTTTTAAATCAAAATTTTGACAATTTTATAAGCTATATTTGTCAAAATAAACTTATTATTTATGACTGTGACATTGAAATTTTCTTTGGATAAATATTTGGTATTTTTCTGACAATGTTCATTTTTTAATGAATAGTGAAAATACCGCATTTTACATCAAAACTGTGATTTAATCTAATTTAATTATATGGTTAGATTATCTTTTTAATTTGTATTAAATTTTAATTAGAATATATTTTTACCATTTAATACAATGGTGGTAATTAGAATTAATTTCAATTAGGAATTGGTCATAAACAAGTGCCAAACTTTTCATAGATATTGATTCAAAAAAACCCTCTATTTGTTTTGATAATGGGAATTATTTTTAAATTATTTATTTCAATATCTATGTTTGTAATTTTGTTAAATAGATTCCATATTTGGAATCATAAGGTCCAAATTATGTAATTAAGACTCTTTTGTTTTTGGACATTATGAATAGTAACGATGGTAATTATCTTTAATTATCTCGATTAATTAGTAATCGGGTAGTTAGGGATATTAAAATAATATCATAATAATACCAAATGACCCCAACATGTATCCTAATTCTACAGGTTGTGTCATGGACTACCATGTAATGCCATGTGCCAAACATACGGACCCCATGGAATCACTTTTGGGTGAATGTGACACTTTATCATTTTATTTTTAAAGAAAAGAGAATATCACTAAAGAATGTATCACCCGAGTAAATTTTTTTTTTATATTTTTCTAAATAAATGATAACATGGAATATAAATAGTAATTGGAAAGATAAAAGGATTACCAAAATCATAGTATTTTTTTATAATTTTGAGACATTAAATAAATTAAATTTTTTATGACATCCTGATGATCCAGCGATTACCTCATAAATGAACGATTTAAATAAAATGAAACGATAATGTAAAATCTAAGACTTAAACTTCTCAAAGACCTATTGGATGAGTATATTTCGAAACCTTATAACTTTATCCTAGAAATAAATCAATGTGGGACCTTTAAAATCCGAAACTCATTTTAATATAAAGTAACATTTTATAACTTTCCAAGAGTACCTCTCCTCTCCTCTTATGAAAGGCCCCCACCTCTACCTCTTTACACACACCTCTCAAGCCATTGGCTCAGACAAGATCTGCTCATTTTCATTATCCACATCCCTCTCTTCATCCTAGAATCCTTACCTTATGCATAAAGCTCTTCAAGAAACCCTTTTGGTACAAACCAAGAGGAGTTACCCGATTTAAAGTAAAGCCTTCTCTAATGTTTTTTTATATTATATTGCTTATCTATCCCCATAAACTCTTATTATTCATTTATTTTGTAACAAAACCAGTATCTTAAATATAATATGATGTTTTTATGAGAATTATTCGATCTACACTTACACACACCTTCATCTAATGGTTAAAGAGCGTACTGTTTCCGTGGATGGCTAATTTATGCCTCATGAAATGATGATTGTTAAATATTCTTCTAACACCTTAAAATGTGTCCATTAATATGTCACTATATTTATATATGATATATAATATGTTTAATTTTTCCTTAATCTTCTGTATTTTTCAGTTTTGGCATACCTTTATGGTTTCCATTAAGGGTAAACGTGATATCTTCATTTTAGGAAGTGCAGACTACCACCCACTCAAAGTAATTTGATTCATTAATTACATATGTGGGAAGTATAAAGGATGGATTTAATGATATTATATATTATATTATACTGGAATTATAATATACCTTCATATCATTATTATTCCATTCCATAAAATATGAAATAGAAATGAAAGTAGCGTTTAGGCGTACGTACGGCTTACCGTCTCCATGAACGGTGCATTTCATTTCTTACCTCTAAATGTTGTGTAATATGATAAATGCTTGTATATACTGGATACATATGATATATATGATATCTATATCATGAATATAATTCTGCATATAATGGATACATGAACAACTTGTAATTATAAAGAGTTTGTTTTTGACTCAAGTACCAATGATCGACAAAACGACCATTATTAACATAAATAATTACATAGTGTTCACAACATGCTAATAAGTGATATAAAAGGAATAATGAACTTGAAAAATGTTATTAAGAAAGTAGAAATTAACTCAAGTTTACTATTCATGAGGTTAAAGAACGATCGAGTCAAGTCGGACCCGAGGTATGGGACTTCATCTCAATCTCCATTCATTGAGGGATATTTTGTTTTATAAACAACTTTATTTATTACGGTGTATAGAACACTTTGACTTTTACATTTATTCAAATGGAATCTTTTTTATACGAAGTGTTTTACTAAATGACAAAAGGGAATGTTTTTGTCGTACGTATGCGGCGACAATGACCTGTCCGCCACCGTGACCATTATTTGAGTTTCGTCTTCCTCTATAGGCCTTAACATTTTTTTAAATGAAAAATAAATACCATGTTTTAATTTTCCTATATTTTGGTATTGAAAATGATTTCGATAATGATTTTATTATATCAATGTGTTATTGATATCTTGTGATTGAAATGTGGAAATGTTATGTTTCCATTAGGCATGTTTTTTGTGATATGATTATGTTATAGTTCATGGGAATTTTTTATGAAGATGGGTGGTTCCGTGATAAACTAAGGGAAGGTGAGCCTGATATAGCTCTCCAATGCATTGGGTAACACGAAGGAGTTAAAAGTTATGGTTTCTCCGAAGAGATTTAGGGAATATACTGTGATGGGTATTCCAAATGTAACCATGAGGGTTACTCCCTATGTAATAATGTTATGAATGCCTCAAGTTACCTTTATGTCTTATGATTTCTATGATTTATTCTTGATTTGATGAGGTATGTCAAAATGCTTATGTTTTATGAGTAAAGTATGATTTCATACATGGACTAATGTTTTCATTTCGTACTTTTATATCCCTTACTGAGATTTTTATGCTCATCCCATGTTATTGAATTGTTTTTCACAGGTCAAGGGAAAGGTACATGATGTGATGATAGTGTCAAGTAAGTGTCAAGAAAGAATCCATGTTTTATTTGAAAAATGATTCCATTGATGCGAAAAATGAGTACTATCTTTTATGTAACCACCTTGTTTAAATGTGTAATGTAATGCATGATTTATGATCTAATTCTTTAAAACTCCAAACCTGAAATGATCCTCAATGTCTATTCTTGAAATAACCCAAGATTAAGTAATTATTAGGGATGGGGCCTTATAGTTGGTATCATAGGTCGGTTTAGATCACTTTGGGAGTTATAATTCTATAAAATGTTTATCCAAAAATATTTTTTGAATGGTCAAATTAAAATGATATAGCATTTGAATATTACCATGTTGCTTCATCTAAGACATGTTTTTTCAGAATGGTTTTCCACAGAGGACACAGGGAAGCAGTGCTAGGAAGGCATATAGAAGGAAATGACCTTCCGAATCAGCATCCTAAGATGGATGGAATTGGAAATGAATTGTTTTTTGCAGTAATGGTGCAGTTGACTCAAGTGATAAATGGTGGTGGTAACCATGCATGAGATCATCCAGATCAACCGCAGAGGAACATGTTAGTGGTGGAACATTTCATGAGGCATCATCCCCCATCATTCAGTGTATCATCTGACCAAGTGATAGCTAAAGGGTGGATTAAATCCCTAGAGAAGATTTTTGATGTCATGGGGTGTTCATACAATCAAAAGGTTAGTCTTGAAATTTACTGTTTGGAGGTTGAAGCAGATCAGTGGTGGTCAATGGTTAAAAATATCAGTGATGCTATTTAGATTGATGCTCTCGAATGGGATGAATTTAAAGGTATGTTTGTTGAGAAGTATTTTCCTAAGGCTTTTTGAATTAGTATGGAAAAACAATTCTTGGAATTGAGGCAAGAGGATGACTCAGTTGCTACTTATGAAGAAAGGTTCACTCGATTGGAATGGTTTGCTCCAAATTTTATCTGAGACCTTGATAGTAAAATCAATCATTTTACTCATGATTAAAGAAAAAATATCTATCGGCTTTAGCTTTTCGTGATTTAAAGAGTTATTAAAAGCTTGTCCAATGTGCTGAGAAGGTGGAAATGGAGTTTTAAGATGATCATGTTTTCTAAAACAACCAACAGAAGAGGAGGCCATGGTGGCAGGAGAAAGGGAAGAATTCTTCAAAAAGGTATGATGGTAAGAAAAGTAAGTTTCTAGTTTGTGATAAATGTGGTAAAAGGCATGATGGGGAATTTCTTCTGAATTCTAGAATGTGCTACCTATGTGGTATGATGGGACATAAGGCTCATGATTGCACTAAAAAAGATCATGGTGATGGTAAGACCAAATTTGATTTATAATTAGTCAATTGTATTAAGTGCAATGAGATGGGTCACTATGGAAACGAGTGTCTGAAAAAGAGCTCATGTGATGGGAATCAGTTAGAATGCAAGCAGAAAGGGGTTGTCAAATCCTTTGCAACTACTTCAGTAGATGTTAGGCCATCAAATGAAGTGGTATCAGGTACTTATTTTGTTTTTCAGATTATTCCATTGTGTTATTTGATTCGGGGTCTACACATTCTTTCATCTCTGAAAAATTTTCTAGTAAATTGGGAGTTCCATCTCAAGAAATGACTCATGAACATGTGGTAAAAACACATGCGGGAAATGTTGAGGCAAAATGAATTTATAAGAATCTTCCTATCTTTATCAATAGAAATAACCCACTTGAAAACCTTATTGTTTTACCACTAGTAGAGTTTGATGTTATCCAGGTGATGGATTTGCTCTCTGTTTACCATGCTATGATTGGTTGTAGAGCTAAAGAAGTTTCTTTTTGAAAGGCTTTAAGTTTGTATACAAGAATTAACCCTTACTGTTGATAACATATCAAGAGGATGAGAAATTTGTAAAAGATGGAAATGAATGTTAACTTGCACATATTGTTGAAAACAAAGGAACTGTTCAGATTAATGATGTTCCAGTGGTAAATGAGTATCCTGATGTTTTTTCTGATGAGTTTCCTGGAATAATACCAGATCAGGAAGTTGAATTTACCATTGAATTAGTTCCTGAGGCTACGCCAATTTTAAAACTCCCTTATCGAATGGTTCAAATTGATATTTTAGAGTTAAAGGAGAAATTGCATGATTTATTAGTGAAAGGTCTCATTCGACCTAGAACATCACCATGGGGTGCTCCTATTTTCTTTGATAAAAAGACAGATGGTTCAATGAGACTTTGGATTGATTATAGAGCCATGAATAACATCACTGTTGTGAAGAAATATTCTTTGCCTCATATCGAAGATTTGTTTGATCAGCTCCAGGGAGCATAGTATTTTTCAAAGATTGACCTCATATCGGGGTACCATCAGTTGAAGGTAAAGGAAGCAAATATTTCAAAGACTGCATTTTGTACAAGATATGGCCATTATGAATTTATAGTAATGCCTTTTGGGTTGACCAATGCACCTGCTATATTAATAGACCTTATGACTTGAATTTTCCATGAGTTCTTGGATAAGTTTGTGGTTGTTTTCATTGAAGATATTTTGGTATTTTCTAAAAGTAAAAAGTAGCATGAAAGACATTTAAGGGTTATTTTGAAAACATTAAAAGAAAAGAAATTGTATGGGAAATTCATCAAGTGTGAGTTTTGGTTGCAACAAATTTCTTTCCTTGGTCACATTGTATTTAAAGATGGAATAACTGTTGATCCGGAAAAAACAAAGGTTGTGGAAGAATGGCCAAGACCCAAAAATGTAACCGAGATTCATAGTTTTCTTGGTTTGGATGGCTATTATTGAAGGTTTTTTAGAAATTTTTTACGGTTATCTAGTCCAAGGACTAAGCTAACTTGGAAGGGTGTAAAGTTTTTCTGGAAAAAAATGTGATGATTGTTTTCAGGAATTGAAAAGAAGATTGGAGAATGCTCTAGTTTTGGCACTACCTTCCTGGAATGGTGAGTTTGTTATCTATAGTGATGCTTCATTGAAAGGACTTAGTTGCATCCTAATTCATAATGATCAGGTAATTTCTTATGCTTCATGTTAGTTGAAAACTCATGTGGTAAATTACCCTACACATGATTTGGAATTAGTTGTTGTTGTTTTCGCTTTAAGAATATGGAGGCATCATTTGTATGGAGTAAAGTTTGAAATATATATCGATCACAAAAGATTAAAGTATATATTAACTCAGAAAGAATTGAACATGAGATAGAGGAGATGGCTAGAATTAATCAATGATTATGATTTGACAATTCATTACCATTTGGGAAAAGCAAATAAAGTGGCTGATGCTTTGAGTTGAAAAAGTAATGCTTCATTAACAATGTTGTGTTTGGAACGTGATCCTTTGGTTAAGGATTTGATAAACATTGGCATAAAAGTTTTTGGTGCAGGATGTAAAGACCCGAAGCTTATCGTACATGGACATTACATTACTTTTTCAGAATACTTAGTACATAACCAAAACACACACACAAGGATTGTAATAGTTTAGAGTCTTTGGAAACTCGGAACGTAATCTTCTAATCGTGGTGAAAGATCTTCAATATCTCCCATAAAGATCTTCCCCTTTTTTTTACCTAAAACCTTTCTTTATATCCTGGGGAAAAAAAACATAAAAGGGTGATCTCAAATGCTCAGTAATGGTAAACAAAAGAAAAATCAATCACATCATATTCATAAGAACATAACTTTTGGAAATCTTAACCTGCAAAAGAGAGCATAATTTCAAAAAATGGGTGAAATTATAGTAGTGAAATGAAATCCCAATAATCATAACATAAAACATGAAACTTTGTGGCATACACACATAATCATAGAGAGTCATTTCTTGTTAGTCAAGACTCATTGCCAAGACTATCTTAGTGGACAAAGTCCCTTTCTGAACCGAGTCACCCTCGTTCTATTCCTGTTTCACTGAACCAGTATAACCTACCGTTCCAGCCATGTCTATATCATGAGATATAAAATCATTACCCAATGCATTGGAGGGATATATAGGTCCCACCCATCTCATAATGATACCATTCATATGTCTGCCACCAAAATCTTAAAACATACATCATTGCATAACCCATGTAATAAAAAAGGGATTCTTAAACATTGTGACATCATTAAAAAATTCATATAAGATAAAGGAATTCATAAAAATATTTCCCTCACAACATAATCAAATCCATGTAATAATAGGGATAAAAACAGAACCCTTTTATTATCTTATATGGAATATAATTTTGATAAAATACTTGAACTCCATTCTTGAGGAAAATATCCTTTATACTTCAAAAACACTTTTCCTTTCATAACATGTCATACAATTTTAAACTAAAAGAAGTTGATTAAAAATAAATTTTAATACTTGTAAAGGAAGCTTCTTGGAAATAATGTTTTAGAAATCCATTCATGACGTATATGATAAAAAAACATTCTTCGTAGTGTTGTCGGAAAAGTCAAAAAGTACCTCGTACAAAAAATGACGAAAGATTCCTTTCATTTCTTTTACTAAAAACTCACTGAAGGGTAAAAATGGATTTAAACAGTTGTAGGTGGATGGAAATAATATTACATATTTATGAAACATGGATGTGGATGATAAAATACACCCCAGTAAATACTTACGAATAAACAATCTCGGATAAAAAGGAGATTGTGATATTTCCCTTACCTTAGGTCCGACTTGCTTTGTACGTGTCTGAACATCATGTATAATGATTTAAATCATGTTATTGACTTATTCTAGAATCATATTCATTGTTATTATATCATATATGGTCCACTTATAACTTTATATTACCCGCTCTTTTGTAAATTCATGTTAATGTAGCGTTTTGGGTAAAATCGTTTCATTTGTCGTTCGTGTTTTTAACTTGTAATTATTCATATGATTACTTAGATCATGATTACTTAATTCCAGAATATAAAACATGATATATATATATATATATTCAGAATATACATATATAATAAATCAGTAAATGGAAATAAATACACCGTTCATGGAGACGGTAGTCCGTACGTACGCATGAACGTTGTTTTCGTTTCCTTATTGAATTGAATGGAATTAAGTAGATGACATACATATAAATATAAATAATTCCAGTATCATTATTAGGTCATATATTTCATTAGTACTTACTATATATACTTGGTTAATCATTGAGAATGAATCTCATCGCGTCGTGGAGACGGTAGTCCGTACGTACGCACGAGTGATGATATCGTTCCCATGGTCGTGGAATTGTGTTGAAGTGTATGTACACTATTTCAGTATCAATATCACTTTATAATAATCATATATAGTTACTCATTACACCTTTATACCCATCCAATTAAGGTGGTGGTGGAAAATAGATTACACCACGGCGTGGAGACGGCATTCCGTACGTACGCACGCGCGGTGATTTCCTTTTTCCATAGGATGGATAGAAGGTGAATTAGGGTTGTTTCATATTTATAATAAAATATCAGTATGTAAGTAATACTGATTTTATTACTTTATCATGAAACAAATAAAGAAGAAGAAGTTGAAGAAGAAAGAAATTGAAAAGATCGGTAATTGATATTACCTCTTCTTTGAAACGCCTCTTTGAATCCTCCACTTAGGGAACTAAGATTGGTCCTTGAAGAAGACCAGGACCTCTAGGATTATTCTAGGGAAGTGGAGAAGGGATTTTGGCAGGGTTTGACCGAGCTTGAGTGCTCAAATTGGTGTGAGGGGGAGGTGGAGGAGGTGCCCTTTTATAAGAGAGGAGAGGGGCACCTTAGGAATATTTCAAAATATTATTTTATATTAAAGTCAAAATCGGTTTATAATGGTTCCAAAGGGTCTTACTTAGAAGCTAAAGTGGGGATGGGTCGAAATCCTATAATCCAATAGGATTTAGACAAGTTTAGGGTATTATTTTAACCTTATCAATTAGATTTAACTCTAAGTTAAATAATTTAACTTTTACCGTGTATTTTTGTTTTCTTTCACTATATGGTTAATAAACATACTATAACATGCCAAACGAACCCCAAATTGTATAGTATTAATACATATATCCTTATATAAGTAATTTGGCCGAACCTTATATTTTTAGCAACAAAATAACAATTAATAATATAATATTTGATTTAAAAACTATTTTGTGTTAATTTTGACACTATTTGATATATGATTTTTGTGAAAGTCATAACAGAATTATATGTTCGAACAAAATTGATTAAATCAACACTAATATATCATAGTAACCTAGAAAATTAGTGTAATTCATAAAAAGTTTTAAATTACATTTATTTTGGTATTTATAATATCAATTATGTCAATATTTCATTAATAAGATAATTACTACATCATCTTTGTGTCATAAATAAATTAACTTATTTGATGTATAAAAATTACAAATAAAATACCATTATGTAGGAAATCTTTTTATCTTTCTAATTAATATTTAAAATCTAATTTATCTTATGTATAACCCTATATTAAAATTTTTTTAGTAAATAAACTTTGATTTTAACTCTTTTAACTCTTCTTTGAATTAAATAATAATAAATGTCCTAATCTAATCCAAGTGGGCCTAAATGATAATATTTTATACTTAAGGTTGTTTTTTGTCGAGATACACTTGTCCAATAGGATTAGGACATGTGTTAGGGTAATATTAATATCATTTTTACCCTTAATTACCCTATTTACTTTTAACCGTGGTAAATAAAAGTAAAAAGTTACTATTCACCAAAAATTATTTTAATCTCCTTGAACCACATTTTACTTACTGACACCAACCGTGTCTCTTAGATTTTTGAAATTCCATTCACAGAAGTGGTAAAATTATGTTTTATGAAAAATTCATTTTTTTAAATACCACTTAGTAGTTTCACTATTCATAAAAAATTGATGTTTTTCAGAACAATGCCAAAATTTCATCATAAGCTATATTTCATATTCCGAATTCAAAAATGAAGTCTATTTTACCAAATTCATAAAATAGAAGTTGCAATAATTAATTTTATAATTAATTCCCACTGTTAAAACAAATAGCGTGTTTTTAAGAAACAATATCTATCAAAAGATTGACACTTGTTTATGTCTGGTTTAAATGTGAAATTACATCCAATGACCAACATTCTATTAAATTGTAAAAATATATTCTAAATATACATTAAAACTACTAAAATTAATAATTTATAACTATTAATTATTTTTATTAAAAAAGTTGTTTTTAATTATAATTTAGTAATTTTTACTATTCATCAGAATATGAAAGTTATCCGAAAAGTACCATAATTTCACTTTAGGCTAAATTCGATACTCCAAATCCAAAAATGAAGTCCATTTTGAGAGCTAAAATTTCTAAAATTTAAAAAGTGGTTATTACTATTCATAACGGCTAGTTTTAATAATATTTTAATAGCATATCATTGTTTCGTGAAACTCAGTATTGCGTACTACACACTTTATCGAGGAAGGTTGCGATTGCATGTAATGAAAGGAAAGTCAAAGATGCGTGTTGTGCAAGATCCTTTTGGTGTAGCGTACAACACAAGACATTAAAAAAATTAAAAATAATATTTTTCATAAAATCTAGGGCTGTTACATTCTACCCCCCTTAAAATGAATTTCGCCCTCGAAATTCGTCGGGGTTATAAATGGTTTACTATTCTAAAGTCTCTTTAATCGAAACCCACATCGTAAAAAGGAATACCAATACCAATATTTAAAAACAAAAGTATGAAATGAAACGGTTACCCAAATAAACTAATCACTGGGTTTCCACATAGGTGAAAATATGGATATGGAAGAGAAATCTAACAATCATGTTTTGATGGAGAGTGGTAGAGAACACGGATATGGAAAATCCAGTAATCACAAATCCATAGATTTGTGATGATATAAGGTACCATCTGATTCATTAGGTATAAGATCACTAGGACAACATTTTTGGTTTTCAAGATCATTTCCCTAAAGATGAAAATTTTCATTAGAATAAATACTTACTTTATTTTGGTACAATCTCACTGTTGTTCGTGCCTTGAACAATTTCCACTTCATCTCATAAATAAATGAAGTTGAATTTGTTATTCGTGAAGTGTTAACAGATCATGTGATAGAATGACGGGTCATTCCATCTGTCTCAATCAAAAGGTTAGCAAAAATTATATACATAAGTCGATCTATAGTGAGATTAATCATATATGGTTCCTAAAATGGACTTATACTTCATATATCATACTGGTTAATATAATAAAACTAGTTTCTACTAAACAGGGACTTCTTGTAGGCTAGTGGTAGGTTATAAAGGCCAGTCGCACTTCGGTCGTGGGTTCGATTTCCTCAGCCTTGTCCGACGCGATGGGCTGTCGCCCGTCCTGCAGGTTTTCATTTTTCTAAAACTATATTACTATAACATCCCATCAATAATATCGAGAAAAATTCTATCCTTAAACAATACTAACTTATGTCCAACATAATCCATTCCAATCTTTAGGCTTATCCATAATACTGCAGTCCACTCTCATAACATAGTGAAAACGATTACCAGAGATTTAACATCATCGTCGATCCCCATATATCATAAGATATGTTTTGTTGGTCACATTCCAAACATTCAAAGTCCTTAATCATGTATTCTCTTGAATACCTTAGTGAAAACATGAATGCAGTTAAAAGTTAACACTTTCCACATACCAAAATGCTCAAAATTCTATATACTCAAACCATGATATCACTTAGTCCTTATATAAATCATGAGCTCATGAATAATGTTAAACATTTAATTTTCTCCTTATCCCTTCATTATGAGCATATCATCTACATTCCAAAAATATCTAAATAACCTTTCATGGATACTGGTAACATTAATCAAACACTTTTAAAAATCAAGGAAAGACAACAATGTAACAATCCTTAGATGTCTCTTTATTCCATAGTACCATGAGATTTCTTATACGACATTACACATGATAAACATGTAATCATTTCACTACATTCTTAAACCATTAACCGAGCTTCAACAATTCTTTCATCTCACATATCATTTGTAGTCTCTTCATCATCATCAACATAAATACTACCCATACGACCATACTGATTCTCTTCATGAGTCTTTCCCTTAGGGCATTGGTTTACATAATGCCCATACATTCCACATTTAAAACACTTGACCATTTTTTATGTCGTAGCAATACCATTATCCTCATCCATGGTGTTAACTGAACCTTTTCCTTTGCACTTACTTGCTTTGTGTCCTTCTTTTCCACACCCAAATCATATTCCAGTTCCCTTGAAACATTCTCCTTGATGCCTCTTCCGACATGATTTACATAGGGGAAATTGAACTTTCTTTCCTCTATGATCATCATGAAACTCCATCTTTCTCTTATTAGCCGCGTCAGGAAACTTACCAAATTTTACTTTATTGATCATATTTTGAGATTGCTGATTCAGCATAATAATGATGTTTGGACTTCCAAATCCCATTTCATTTGGTTTCTCATAAATAATATCATTCCATTGTCCATCATATCCTCCATTATCGTGAATCATCTTGTTTCCTGCCATTTTCTAAAACCCAAAAAGAATAGTGTGAGAGGAAAAATAATGCTAAGGAAAACAACATAGTAAAGGGGGAGTACCATTAATATCTAACATATTAGGTTAAATTCTAAGATCGTTATCATAGTTCTAGGATTATATCCTATACGTATACTTATCCTTAGGGACATCCCTAGACATACCTTAGAAATATCTCTAGGGATCTGACTAACGTTTTCACATCCTAGTTTCCAAAGGTTGACTAAACCTTTCCTCTGATACCAACTTTAAATACCCGAAGCTTATCGTACATGGACATTACATTACTTTTGCGGAATACTTAGTACATAACAAAAACACACACACAAGGATCGTAATAGTTTAGTGTCTTTGGAAACTCGGAACGTAATCTTCTAATCGTGGTGAAAGATCTTCAATATCTCCGATAAAAATCTTCCCCCTTTTTTTATACCTAAAACCTTTCTTTATATACTGGGGAAAAGAAAACATAAAAGGGTGAGCTCAAATGCTCAGTAAGGGTAAACAAAAGAAAAATCAATCACATCATATTCATAAGAACATAACTTTTGGAAATCTTAACCTGCAAAAGAGAGCATAATTTCATAACATGGGATAAATTATAGTAGTGAAATGAAATCCCAATAATCATAACTTAAAACATGAAACTTTGTGACATACACACATAATCATAGAGAATAATTTCTTGTTAGTCAAGACTCATTTCCAAGACTATCTTAGTAGACAAAGTCCCTTTCTGAACCGAGTCACCCTCATTCCAGTCCTGTTTCACTGAACCGGTATAACCTACCGTTCCAGCCATGTCTATCTCATGAGATATAATATCATTACCCAATGAATTGGAGGGATATATAGGTCCCACCCATCTCATAATGATACCATTCATATGTGTGCCTCCAAAATCATAAAACATACATCATTTCATAACCCATGTAATAAAAATGGGAATCTTAAACATTGTGACATCATTAAACAATTCATATAAGATAATGGAATTCATAAAACTATTTCCATCACAACATAATCAAATCCATGTAATAATAGGGATAAAAACAGAACCCTTTTATTATCTTATATGGAAAATAATTTTGATAAAATACTTGAACTCCATTCCTGAGGAAAATATCCTTTCTACTTCAAAAACACTTTTCCTTTCTTAACATGTCATACAATTTTAAACTAAAAGAAGTTGATTAAAAATAAACTTGAATACTTGTAAATGAAGCTTCTTGGAAATAATGTTTTAGAAATCCATTCATGCCGTATAAGTTAAAAAAAAATTCATCGTACTTTTGTCGGAAAAGTCAAAAAGTACCTCGTACAAAAAACGACAAAAGATTCCTTTCATTTATTTTACTAAAAACTCACCGAAGGGTAAAAATGGATTTAAACAATTGTAGGTGGATGGAAATAATATTACATATTTATGAATCATGGATGTGGATGATAAAATACACCCCAGTAAATACTTACGAATAAACAATCTCGGATAAAAATGAGATTGTGATATTTCCCTTACCTTAGGTCCGACTTTCTTTGTAAGTGTCCGAAAATCCTGTATAATGACTTAAATCATTTTATTGACTTATTCCAGAATCATATTCATTGTTATTATAACATATATGGGCCACTTATGACTTTATATTACCCGTTCTTTTGTAAATTCATGTTAATGTAGCGTTTTTGGTAAAATCGTCTCATTTGTCGTTCGTGTTTTTAACTTGTAATTATTCATATGATTACTTAGATCATGATTTCTTAATTCCAGAATATAAAACATGATATATATATATATATTCAGAATATACATATATAATAAATCGGTAAATGGAAAGAAATACACCGTTCATGGAGACGGTAGTCCGTACGTACGCATGAACGTTGTTTTCGTTTCCTTATTGAATTGAATGGAATTAAGTCGATGACATACATATAAATATAAATAATTCCAGTATCATTATTAGGTCATATATTTCATTTGCACTTACTATATATACTTGGTTAATCATTGAGAATGAATCTCATTGCGTCGTGGAGACGGTAGTCCGTACGTACGCACGAGCGATGATATCGTTCCCTTGGTCGTGGAATTGTGTTGAAGTGTATCTATACTATTTCAGTATAAATATCACTTTATAATGATCATATATAGTTACTCATTACACCTTTATACCCATCCAATTAATGTGGTGTAGGAAAATAGATTACACCACGGCGTGGAGACGGTATTCCGTACGTACGCACGCGCGGTGATTTCCTTTTTCCGTAGGATGGATAGAAGGTGAATTAGGGTTGTTTCATATTTATAATAACATATCAGTATGTAAGTAATACTGATGTTATTACTTTATCATGAAACAACTAAATAAGAAGAAGTTGAAGAAGAAAGAAATTGAAAAGATCGGTAATGGATATTACCTCTTCTTTGAAACGGCTCATGGAATCCTCCACTTAGGGAACTAAGATTGGTCTTTGAATAATACCAGGACATGTAGGATTATTCTAGGGAAGTGTAGAATGGATTTTTTCAAGGGTTGGCCGAGCTTGAGTGCTCAAATTGGTGTGATGAGGAGGGGGAGGAGGTGCCCTTTTATAAGGGAGGAGAGGGGCACCTTAGGAATATCTCAAAATATTATTATATATTAAAGTCAAAATAGATTTATAATGGTTACAAAGGGTCTTACTTAGAAGATAAAGTGGGGATGGGTCGAAATCCTATCATCCAAT
The DNA here is from genome assembly GCA_963277665.1 of Viscum album. NCBI lineage: Eukaryota > Viridiplantae > Streptophyta > Magnoliopsida > Santalales > Viscaceae > Viscum > Viscum album. The sequence continues at coordinate 806,952,427 of OY728122.1, read as the reverse complement.
AGGATTTAGACAAGTTTAGGGTATTATTTTAACCTTATCAATTAGATTTAACTCTAAGTTAAATAATTTAACTTTTACCGTGTCTTTTTGTTTTCTTTCACTATATGGTTAATACACATACTATAACATGCCAAAAGAACCCCAAATTGAATATTATTAATACATATATCCTTATCTATGTCATTTGGCCGAACCTTAGATTTTTAGGAATAAAATAACAATTAATAATATAATATTTGATTTAAAAACTATTTTGTGTCAATTTTGACACTATTTGATATATGATTTTTGTGAAAGTCATAACAGAATTATATGTTCGAAACAAGTTGATTAAATCAAAACTAATATATCATAGTAACCTATAAAATTAGTGGAATTCATAAAAAGTCTTAAATTTCATTTATTTTGGTATTTATAATATCAATTATGTCAATATTTCATTAATAAGATAATTACTGCATCATCTTTGTGTCATAAATAAATTAACTTATATGATGTCTAAAAATTACAAATAAAATACCATTATGTAGGAAATATTTTTAGCTTTCTAATGAATATTTACAATCTAATTTATCTTATGTATAACCCTATATTAAAAATTGTTTAGTAAATAAACTTTGATTTTAACTCTTTTAACTCTTCTTTGGATTAAATAATAATAAATGTCCTAATCTAATACAAGTGGGCCTAAATGATAATATTTTACACTTAAGGTTGTTTTTGGTCGAGATACACTTGTCCAATAGGATTAGGAAATGTGTTAGGGTAATATTAATATCATTTTTACCCTTAATTACCCTATTTACTATTAACCGTGGAAAATAAAAGTAAAAAGTTACTATTCACCAAAAATTATTTTCATCTCATTGAACCACATTTTACTTACTGACATCAACCGTGTCTCTCGGATTTTTGAAATTCCATTCACAGAAGCGGTAAAATTATGTTTTATGAAAAATTCAGTTTTTTAACTACAACTTAGTAGTTTCACTATTCATCAAAAATTGATGTTTTTTAGAACAATGCCAAAATTTCATCCTAAGCTATATTTCATATTCCGAATTAAAAAATGAAGTATATTTTACCAAATTCATAACATAGAAGTTGCATTAATTAATTTTATATTTAAATCCTGCTGTTAAAACAAATAGCGTGTTTTTAAGAAACAATATCTATCAAAAGATTGACACATGTTTATGTCTGGTTTAAATGTGAAATTACATCCAATGACCAACATTGTATTAAATTGTAGAAATATATTCTAAATATACTTTAAAACCACTCAAATTAATAATTTACCACTATTAATTATTTTGATTAAAAAAGTTGTTTTTAATTATAATTTAGTAATTTTCACTATTCATCAGAATATGAAAGTTATCCGAAAAGTACCAAAATTTCACCTTAGGCTAAATTCGATACTCCAAATACAAAAATGAAGTCCATTTTGAGAGCCTAAATTTCTAAAATTTAAAAAGTGGTTATTAATATTCATAACGTCTAGTTTTAATAATATTTTAATAGCATATCGTTGTTTCGTGAAACTCAGTATTGCGTACTACACACACTATCGAGGAAGGTTTCGATTGCGTGTAATGAAAGGCAAGTCAAAGATGTGTGTTGTGCAAGATCCTTTTGGTTTAGTGTACAACACAAGACATTAATAAAATTAAAAAGAATATTTTTCATAAAATCTCGGGCTGTTACACAGGATGTCCTTCTGTTTTGATTCAGGTATCAGTGAAATATTCTCTATCAGACAGAATTAAGCAAGTACAGAAGCAAGAAAGTGAGTTGCAGAAAAAGGTAGAGCTGGTTCAGAAGGGTATGTTGCATTAATTCAACATTGATAATAATTGTGTTATGAGATTTTGGAAGAGGTTGTGTGTTCCATGTGATTTACATTTGAAGAGATAGTTGTTATGTGAAGCTTATAGTTCCCCATTTTTACTTCATCCAGGTAGTACTAAGATGTATAGAGATCTTCGGGTGTATTACTGGTGGGATGGAATGAAAAGAGATATTGATGATTTTACTATGAAGTGTTTGACTTTTCAACAGTTTAAAGCAGAGAGGAATTTACTTAATGGGATGCTTCATCCTTTACCAGTGCTATAGGGGAAATGGGAGAATATATCTACGGACTTCGTTGTGGGATTGCCGAAGACATCTCGAGGTAATAATGCAATCTGGGTTATTGTTGATCGCTTGACTAAATCTTCTCACTTCCTTGTTATACAAGATAATTCTTCCCCAGATCAACTTTCCCATTTGTATCTTAAAGAGATATTCATGTTACATGGAGTTCCTCTCTCCATTGTATCTGACTGTGATCCCAAGTTCACTTCTAACTTTTGGAAAGGCCTTCAGAAGTCGTTGGGTAGTGAATTAAATTTTAGTACAGCTTTTCATTCTCAATCAGATGGGTAGTCAGAATGAACAATTCAAACTTTAGAGGATATGCTACATTATTTTTCGATGTATTATCAGGGAATTTGGGACCAACATCTCTCTTTGGTTGAGTTTTCTTATAATAACAGTTTTCATTCTAGTATACTAATGGCACCATTTGAGGAATTATATGGGAAGCAGTGTAGAACTCCATCTTTCTAAGATGAAGTGGGTGAAAGGAAGCGGATGGGTCCAAAATTGGTAGAATATTTGGTAGAAAAAGTTCATCTGATAAAGAAATATATGAGAATAACTCAGAGCTGGCAGAAAAGTTATGCAGGCAATAGGAGGAAAGATCTCTCTTTTGAGGTAGGCGATCATGTTTTTCTCAAAGTATCACCATGGAAAAGTGTGATGCGATTTGGTAAGAAAAGAAAAGCTGAGTCCAAGGTTCATTTGACCATATGAAATTCTAGAGAGAGTTGGATCAGTTTCATACCATGTGTCTTTACTTCCAAGTTTATCTCAGGTACATAATGTTTTTCATGTTTCAATGTTAAGGAAGTACATGCCAGATCCATCACATGTTTTGAGACCAGAGGTAGTTCAGTTGGAAGAGAATCTATCTTATAAGGAACAACCGGTCTAGAATCCTGACTTCATGGAATAGGTATTGAGGAATAAGGTGATTCATCATGTAAAGGTTTTTTGGGAAAACCACATTATTTAAGACGCAACATGGGAATCTGAAAATGCAATGACGGATAAATACCCCCACATATTCGATAAGTAAATAAATTACGGGGACAAAAATTTTTAAAGGGGGAAGGATGTTACATCCCAAGTATGTAATTAATAATTTATATTCTTTTATATGTCTATTTATGAATTATATAGTGTTTCAGAGGCTTAAAATGAGAATTAATCCAATCTTAAGAATGGAATACACTAATATTATTAAAAGATTGTTTTACTGCCTTTTGATGGAAAACCATTTTTAAATCAAAATTTTGAAAATTTTATAAGTACTATTTGTCAAAAAAACTTTTTCTTTATGATTGGGACATTAAAATTTACATCGGATAATTTTTTGGTATTTTTCTAACAATGTTCATTTTTAATGAATAGTGAAAATACCGCATTTTACATCAAAACTACATTTTCATCTAATTTAATTATATAGTTATATTATCTTTTTAATTGATTCTAAAATTTAATTAGAATATATTTTTAGCAATTAATCCAATGTTGGTCATTATAATTAATTCCACTTTGGAATTGGCCATAAACAAGTGCCAATATTTTCATAGATATTGTTTCAAAAAAACCGCTATTTGTTTTGACAACAAGAATTCTTTTTAAATTAATTATTTCAATTTCTATGATTGTAATTTGGTAAAATGGATTCCATATTTGGAATCATAAGGTCCATGTTATGTAATTAAGTCTCTTGTTTTTGGAAATTATGAATAGTAACGATGGTAATTATATTTAATTATCTTGATTAATTAGTAATCGGGTTGTTAAGGATAAAAAAAAATATCATAATAAAAACAAATGACCTCAACATGTGTCTTAATGATAATTTTTGTGTCATGGAAGACCATGGTATTCCTTGTGCCAAACTTAGGGACCCCATGGAATCACTTTTGGGTGAAAGTGAGACTTTATGATTTTATTTTTAAAGAAAGGAGAATATCACTAAAGAATGTGTCACCCGAGTAAAAAAAATTTATTTTTGTATAGATAAATTATATATTGGAATATAAATATTCACTGGAAATATAAAAATATTTCCTACATCTTAGTATTTTTTTAATAATTTTTATACATTAAATAAATTAAATAATTTATGACATCCTGATGATGCAGCGATTACCTCATTAATGAACGATTTAAATAAAATGAAAAGATAATGTCAAATCTAATACTTACACTTTTAAAAGACCTATTTGATTAGTATATTTCTAACCCTAATCACATTATCCTATAAATATATCAAATTGGATCCTTTAAGATCCGAAACACATTTTAATATAAAGTAACATTTTATAACTTTCCAAGAGTGCCCCTCCTCTCCTCTTATAAAAGGCCCCAACCTCTACCCATTTACACACACCTCCCAATCCATTGGATCAGCCATGATCTTATCATTTTCAATCTCCAAATCCCTCTCTTCATCATAGAATCATTACATTAGGCAGAAATCTCTTCAAGAAACCCTTTTGGTAAAAACCAAGAGGAGTTGCCTGATTTAAAGGTAAAGTCTTCTCTAATGTTCTTTTGTTTTATTTTGCTTCTCCAACCCCCTAAACACTTTTTATTCATTTATTTTGTAACAGAACCAGTATCATAAATATAATAATATGTTTTTATGATAAGGATTCAATCTACACTTACACACACCTTCGTCTAATGGTTAAAGAGCATACTGTTTCCGTGGATGGAGAATTTCTGCCTCACGAAACGATGATTGTTAAATATTCTTATAACACCTTCAATGGTGGCCATTAAGAAGTCACTATATTTATATATTATATATAATATGTTTATTTTTTCCTTAATCTTCTGTATTTTATATTTTTGGTATAACTATATGGTTTCCATTATGAGTAAACGCGATATCATCATTTTAGGAAGTGCAGACTACCGCCCCCTCAAAGTGATTTGATTCATTAATGACAATGTGGGACGTATAAAGGATGGAGTTAATGATATTATATATGAAATTATACTGGAATTATAATATACCTTTATATCATTATTATTACATTCCATAAAATACAAAATAGAAATGAAAGTAGCATTCATGCACACGTATGGCTTACCGTCTCCATGAACGGTGCATTTCATTTCTTACCTCTAAATGTTGTGTAATATTATAAATGCATGTATATACTGGATATATATGATATATATGATATCTAAATCATGTATATAATTCTGGATATAATGTATACATGAAAAACTTGTAATTATAAAGAGTTTATTTTTGACTCAAGTACCAATGAACGACAAAACGACCATTATTAACGTAAATAATTACACAGTGTTCATAACATGGTAATAAGAGATATAAAATGAATAATGAACTTGAAAAATGTTCCTAATCAGGTATAAATTAACTCATGTTTACTTTTTATGAGGTTAAAGAATGATCAAGTCATGTCGGACCCGAGGTATGGGACTTCGTCTCAATCTCCTTTCATTGAGGCATATTTTTCTTTATACACAACATTCATTTTTATATTTTATAGACCCCTTTGACTTTTACATTTATTCAAATGGAGTATTTTTTATTTGAATCATTTTACTAAATGAAAAAAGGGAATGTTTTTATCGTACGTATGTGGTGACAACGACTTCTCTGCCATCGTGACCATTATTTGAGTTTCGGCATCCTCTACAAACCTTAACATTTTTTTAAATGAAAGATAAATACCATGTTTTACTTTTCCATTATTTTTGTATTGATAATTGTTTTGAAAATGTTTTTATTATATCAATGTGTTATTGATATCTTGTGATTGAAATGTGAAAATGTTATGTTTCCTTTATGCATGTTTTATTTGATATGATTATGTTATGGTTCTTGGGAATTGTTTATGAAGACGGGTGGTTCCATGATAAACTAAGAGCAGGTGAGCCCTATATTGCTCTCCAATGAATTGGGTAACGCGAAGGAGTTAAATGTTGTGTTTTCTCTAAAGAGATTTAGGCAAAATACTGTGATGGGTATTCCAAACATAACCATGAGTGTTACTCCCTACGTAAGAAAGTTATGAATACCTCAAGTTACCTTTATGTCTTATGATTTATATTATTTATTCATGATCTACTGAGGTATATTAGAATTCTTATGTTTTATGAGTAAAGTATGATTTCATACATGGAATAATGTTTTCATTATGTACTTTTATATCCCTTATTGAGCTTTTTATGCGCATCCCATGTTTTTGAAATGTTTTTCACAGGTCAAGGAAAAGGTACATGACGTGATGATAGTGTCAAGGAAGTGTCAAGAAAAAATCCATGTTTTATTTTAAATATGTTTCCGTTTATGGAAAAATTAGTACTATCTTTTATGTATCCACCTTGTTTAATAGGGGAATGTAATGCATGATTTATGATAAAATTCTCTAAAACTCTAAACCTGAAAAGATCCTCAATGTGTATTATTGAAATAACTAAAGATTAAGTAATGATTAAGGCTAGGGCCTTATACCTTCAGTATCTCGATTCATTTGGCTTAGTATTTGTTGATGGCATCCTAGTTTATTTGGGATCTGAGGAGGAACTTGAACATCACTTATGGATTGTTCTGGGCACTTTGGGAGAGAATCTCTATTATGTACTGTTTTCCAAATGAACTTCATAGATTAGGGAGGTGAAATTTATAGGCCATGTGATCTATGAGAATAGGATTTTGGTGGAACCCAAGAAGATCAGGGTGGTTATTTCATGGGAGTAGTCTAAGAACGTGTTTGAAATTAGGAGTTTCCCTTGCCCTGATGGTTACTATAGGTAGTTTTTTTGGGATTTCTCTCAGCTTACTTCTCCGAGGACCATGTTCTCTTAGAAAGGGGGGAAGTATGTATATGGCCCAAAATATCAGGAGTCCTTCGAGGAGGTAAGGAGGATGTTTACAACTACCCCCGTTTTGATTTTTCCAAATGCTGGAATGGGGTATGTGATGTTTTTCAACACTTCAAGTATAGGTTTTGGTTGCGTGCTTGTGTAGGAAGATCATGTAGTGGCATATGGGTCTCACCAACTCTGACCACATGATAATAATTACCTTACCAACTAATTGGTGTTAGAATTTTTTATTTATTCTTTGAAAACATGGACTCACTACCTCTTTGGGGAGAAGTTTTAGGTCTATTATGATCACAAAATCTTGGCATATATCTTCTCACAGAAGGACCTGAACACGAGGCAACATCATTGGATCAAGTACTTAGAGGGGTTCGACATTGACATTGTCTATACCCCACATAAGGGTAATGTGGTGGCTAACAAATTAAGTATAAGAGTCTCGATGCAAGATTTAAGGTTGTATAGTGTAGAGTAGACACTAATTGAACTCTTTTTTCTAATGCATGTGGATACCAAGGATTAAAAGGGGGGTCCATTCTTGGTGAGCATTCAGTTGACTCCTTCTCCAGTGGATATAATTCAAAGGTATCAGCATAGTGATGAGATATGTCATTGGTTGAAGTAGTTTATTCATGGTGGGGATATGTCTTCTGATTTTTTGATGTCTCCCTAGGGAATATTTTTCTCAAGGGTCATTATGTAGTGTCGTTAACTCTGCGTAAGTTGGTGATACAAGATAGAAACCTCTACCAGTGGGTTGTCCAAAAAGGTGAAATCAAGATTTATTATGATGTGCATCAGTAGTTATGGTCACCTGGTATGAGACATGACATCACAAACTTTATGTTGAAATGTTACACATGCCAACAGGTGAAATTAGAGTTTCAAAATCCCTCTAGTTTTCCCTAGTTGTTACCCATTTTTACCTGGAAGTGAGATGAGGTTTCCATGGACTTCATTGTTGTATTTCCTTGTACACCTCAGTGTAAGAATTAAATTTGGGTGTTGATTGATTATCTTACCAAATCATCCAACTTCATTTCGATCATATATACCACTAAAGTGGATGAGTTGGTCCGTTTGTCTCTTTAGGTGGTCGTAAGCCTCAATGGTGTTCCATCAACAGTTTTCTCAAATAGAGACCCCCGTTTCACTTATTATTTTTTGGAAGGCCTTTAGATTTCATGGGTTCATATATTAATATAAGTATGACATACCATCCTCAAATTGATGGTCAGACAGAGCGGGAGAATCATATTCTGGGGGACGTGCTCCCAGAATGTTTTCTGGACTTTGGAGGATCCTGAGATATCCATTTGGGTTTGGTTTATTTTTCTTATAATATCAGTTAGAAATCCTCAATTTTAATGGCTCCTTTTGGGGTGCTCTATGGTCAGAAAATTCTCCCCCCTGTACTGGGATGAGGTAGGTGAGATCTCACTACTAGGGAGAGTCTACTGCAGGAGACGTGTAAGAAGGTTAAATTGATCTTGCATCGCTTATTGATATCTCAGAGTCTCTATAAATCATATAATGACTAGTAGCGTCAAGACCTAGATTTTTCAATGGGTGATAGGGTATTCTAGAAGGTGGCCCCTGGTCTGGGCCATCGTCGATTGGGAAACCGAGGGAAGTTGATGTTGTGGTATGTCAAACCTTTTTATATCAATGAGAATATTGGAAAGGTGGTATATTTTTTGGCCTTACCTTATCAATTGACATCTATTCATTTTGTCTTCCATGTCTTCTTAGTTGATGTAATACAACCCAAAACCATTCCATGTACTGAATTGGAAGGAGATGGATATAGAGTATGATTTATCGGGTTTTGAGCGGCTAGTGTGAATAGTGGAATTCTCAGAAAAGGTGCTTTGGGGGAATTCTATTCCACTGGTCCAGTTTTTTTTGACATCATGGTATTGATACACATGATACATGGGAACAGAAGTCATGGGTTGAGGAAGATTACTCATTCTTGTTCTCCGGTCAATCTTTAGGCTGACCATCCAAGGCTGAAAGTCATTCATGGTGGAGAGAATGTCACATATATGGCTTATTTTAAAGGTAATTTTCATTTAATTTCCATTACTGCTTTGTTTGGGGGGGGGGGGTTCCCATTCATTTTTGGTGGAAATAGTGGGTTTTAAAAATTTGGGGCAAACCATGAGCTCATTTTCATATTATAACATAAATTTTTATTCTTTTATAACTCTTATTTTTCAAAAAGTTTTACGCATTAAAATTCCCAAATAACCTACCCTAACCTAGTAACACCACCATATCAATTTGGACCGTTTAGTAATCGATAATACTATTGGATTTGAGTTTTTATTTTAGGAATTGGGTAAGCCCGAAAGCCCATTTCCAATTTTAAAAACAAATTTTTTATAATAATAAAACATTTATTTGTCACCCTTTCTCAGTAATTCCACCTCCTAATAGATGCCAACATCCCTAGCCGCGACCCCAGCTTCTCTTTCCCCTCATTGGATCTCATTTCCATTGCAGAATAGAAAAAATATTCTCAATATTTATCAAATCATCCAGAATTAAAGAAGTAATTTGTTTCCATGAAAACTCCATAATTTTCCACTCCCCCCCATTCAAGATCCTTCATGACCTATTTATCCTTATTCAAACCTCACATTAATTTTTGGATGTTTGTAACTTCATCTACTAGTGTATTTTGGGAGGTGTTATCAAGATCCCTCAAGTATTTGGGTTTCCATCCTTCTTGCTATAATTTTCATAGGATTTCTTTCCCAATAATTGATGTTTCTAATGTAAAATAAGTAATGTCTCGAAACTAGGGTTTGATCATGTGTTTCATGGTCTAAAATATTTCTTTTAGGTCTTTTATAACTCCTTTGAGGGGAAGATGCGGTGAGGTTAAAATTTCACACATGATTTGAATGTTTTGACACTTGGGGTTGGTGATTCTATGGGTAATCAATGATAAATGAGTTATCATTGCTTATTTTCTAATTTTATCACACTTATAATTCATTATAATTTCTGAAAAATTTTCTTCTATTTACGTTTGTTAATAAAATTATTTTTTGGTACCAAATTTTTGAGGAATTGGTTGTTTTTCATGTCTATTTTACGTTATGAAAATTGGGGTTTTATTATAACTCATGTAATAGGTTTATAGAAATATTTTGTGTGTTGAAAATTCTTCTATAGTGAATATGGGTATGCACATGGTGTTCAATGTGGAGTTATAAATGGATTTTGTGTGAAAAACACTGTTAAAATTTCTAAAGTTATTTTATTTAAACTCTAATGGTTTTATTGAGCGGTTTAAGTGGTGAAAATAATATGTAGCAAATATTGTAAATTTTTTACTATAAATGAATTTTTTATGTGTTAATGGATTTTGGTATCATAATATAATAGTTTGAGAACAAAGGGAGGATGCCTGGATATCTTGGAGGGCGGATATGTATTAGTATGCTAGTGATCTTGATGGGTTTTATCCCTATTTCACTAAAAAAATGGATAAAAAACAATAAAAACTATATTGATGATGATTTGGGACCACTAGGTTATGGGTATGTTCCCTACTAGTGGATTATGCATGAGAAAAGATTTTTCTATGGATACTTTACACTGAGGTACGCTGTACATGGGGCCTGATACTAACTAGTGCCTATGGGTGTTCCCAAGATCAGTGATAATTGACACTTTTATATTTATTTTTATAATATAGTGGTTTTAAAGTTAAATATATTAGCTTAAATGTTTTATTTAATTGTACTCACTCATGGAAAATCTTTTTTTGAAAACTGCAAACATTAAGAATTTTTATTCTTTAGAAATTATTTCCACCACCTCGTGTTTATCAAAACTGGCATGCTTTTTATCATATATTGTTTACACTATGTAATATATGGGAGGTATCTTATTGGTCTAGGGCTCACACCCTACTTACACCACATTGGTTTATGTATACTTGATCATGTTTTATGTTGTTAAAGGAAAGGCCTTGGGTGATGGTGGTTCATGTTGTCAGTCCCCTTCCTTAGTGTGGCATTATAACGACGACATGTGGGTGATGACCCCTTGTTGTATGGAGTCCTTGGGGCTGTTTTTATGTTATTCATATATGTATTTGGACCTCTTGTAATATTATTAGATATATTTTTTTAGTTCAAGATTTTGTTTAAATCTAGTTTGGTATGAATTTTCCAGATTCGGTTTATCGATTGGTTTTGATGTTTTTTGTTTCCATACTCAGGAAAATCATTCCCAAAACAAAATATATGATTCATGGGACCTTTTTCCAGAACATGGGGATAAAGAATTCCCTTCGAGTCTTTACACTTTCTGAGATTGGTGATAGTTTTGGTGGATACTAGATTTGGTTTGTGACAACTACAAATCTGTTTGTAGTATACAGATGCTTCTGGGTCTGTGGATGTTGCTTCTTTTTTCCTTGGATTTATCCACCTTGAGATGGAATTTCTCTATGTTTTTACATTTAAGGTATTCTTCAAAAAATCTATTACACAATTCCCAAATATATTATAACACCATCATTGACAAACAAACATTGACTACTTGCCAAACTCTTTATAAGGATGTTGAATCAAGTTCTTGATATGTTGTGATTTTTGTGTGGATCTATCTTCCACAATCATTCCACTTTCCTCCCTATCCTTGATGGTTGGTTTCTTATCATTATTAATCATCCATACTTGTTTACAATTTTTCTTCCAATCTTCAATTTTTGTAGAGACAATTTTTGAAACATTAGTGCAAGTTGGTATGGATGTTACCATTACTTTCTCAGCTACTTGTGATAGATAAATGAGTGAGGCAATGATATTTTTATCACATGTTGGAGGTCTTTTGATAGTATATTCCTCTAGTGAGAATTGTATACAAGAAGAAACTTTTTCCTTCTTTTTTGGAGCTCAATATGTGTCTTCTTAAGTTTGGTCAACTCATCTTCTAATTCTAGAAATCTCATATTGAGGATGAATTCCTAGTCTTCAATAATAGTCATATTTTCTTCAAAAGGCTTCTTTAATCCCTCGACTTCAATTTCATTAATATTTACATTTTTCTGTAACAAAGAGTCATGTTATTTGATCTTATTGGATTCTTCATCCAAATATACCTCCTTGATCTCATTTCTCATTTTCAAATCATCTTAAAGTCCATGGGTCTTATCATCTAGATTCTTATTGAATCCATATTTCTCAACAACATCTTCGAGACACTTTTAAGAACATACATCAAATCCTTTCATTGTTTCTTTAAAGGCTCCAACATGTTTGGATAGCTTTAAACATTCAATAATTTATCCTTATAAGCCTTTCTAAAAAACATCAGTTTCTTCTTCCAGCTATGTGATATTTTCCTGCATGCATTGAAATATTCCGCAAACCAAGGATGTAATTTATTCAAGAATACCATATAGAATCATTATAAATATATCAAATGATATTTCTTGATATGTTTTAGACTGATCATAACCACTTGTGATATAATTTTCATCATGATAATAGTTTCCAAATGTACTAACACATACCTATTGATCCGATGAGGTAAGAAGGTTTTCTATCTTTTTTATTGTGACTTGATCCACCTTCTCATAACGTTCCATGTCTGGTGTGTCTTCAAGGTCATCCAAATATGGAGAACCAGATGATTCATCTTCTTAATATAAGAGATACGTCTTCTTTAACATTATCTTCTCATTATTTTTTTTCATCAGGGTCTTCCTAGATAAAGCCTTACGCTCAGAGATAACAGAATCATTACAAAAATTTATCTTCATTGATAAGTCAATAAAGAAACTCAAGTATTCAAAAGAGTATAAATTTACTATAGAGAATATAACATATGTGAACCTTTCCCTTTGATACAAATTTAGAGGACCCATTTGGAATATAACATACACTGAGGGGGGGGGGGGGGTGAATTAGTTTTGGGGAATATTTTAAAAAAACTCAAACATTTTATCCCTATAACTATTGACCAAATTGGACTTTTATTCTCTTATTCTCTTTTCCCCATCGCATGAAATAATATAAAATATTAAAAATATGCACATGATATTTTCACAAGCTTCCCCACTCAATAAGTGCAAGTACATCCTTTCCATGCATGGGAATGAGGGGTGAATGGATTACCCACTATAATTTTATATGATATTATAGTGGGTTGTGTAGGAAAAGAATCCTCTAGTCATTGTGGTGACATTCACTTTATATGGGTGGGGTGGTGGGGATGGGGTTGAGAGACAATCCTCTTCCTTGTTATGGTGATAACCTATCCCAACATTAAATATCCTTGATGGTACTTTATACTATCTATGGAGATAGTTTTCTTCATTCTTGATGTCGTAGGTTCTTCTCTTGGTCTTCTTTAGTTATATTCACTTGATTATATGAAATGTACTAGGAATGAAATTCTATTCTTTCTTTCTTTTTTTATCTAGTGAAAAAAAACTACACTAGTCTTCTTCTTACTTTAGCTAGAATCACATACACCAATGTGATTACTCAAGTACTAAGGATAAGCTCACTTAGAAACAACAGAATTAATTCTTCTCTATTGTTAATGAATGCATGTGATCATGAATATGACATTTCTGTTGATGTTTTCCTTCCCTTTCTTTTACCTTCTTCTTTACACACGTACGCACGGTAGTTTTAGTTCTTTATTTAAGTGACAACATGTTCAAGTGAATGCATGAATTAATTATATTTTCACTGCAATATCTTGTGTGAAAACGTTAATAGGTCTAGTTATTTTGCCACACACACTCACAGATAGCCTCTTTACTTATTCGTCTCTCATTCATATCATCTGCACCAGAATGGGAGATATCCCTTGGAAATATTCTTCACAAGCACACACAAAAGGCCTAAGGATTATTTATATCATGAACATGAAATCCTGAAAACCCGTGATTCCCTTCCCTTATAGTCGCCTTTTTCTTCTTCAAGAGACAAACCCTGCAAAATAGTAGAATATAAGAATTTAAATAGATGTTTTTAAAACCTTTCTTCATGAATCCATAAAGGCCATGGGTCTTCTCTTTCGTGTAGAGGATATGTAGTTAGTCATTTCAAAGAGTGTTATGGAAATCATGAAGCATATTTGGGGGATAAAGGATCAACCACTAGATCACTATTTCTCGACCTCCACAATTCACAATGAGAGTTTTTAGAACACTGATAGTGTGTTCATGGGAACCGGTTCTTCGAGAAGTGATTTGAGGGTTCATATAAATTATCAAACACTCATAGAATCCCTTATTTTCAGGTAATAAAGATAACATAATTAATTTATTCTCTTTACAACATGGTGCACATGGAGACGCATTATTTTTCAAAAATAGGAGCTCACAGATATGTGGGATTAGCCAATATTCTTATTTATATATCCTTTATTTTTAAGAGAGGGGATTTACTCTTCCACATTCTCAAACCATGTGAGAGGCCTCCGGGGTCACGATTTGAATGCTTGGGATTTCTAGGGTTTTGAAAATAATCAACCCATTGGTGAAGATATGTCGAGATAGTTAGGGTGTTTCCTTTTCAACGTGGGCTTCTCCCAAATCACATGAATGCTTTTAAGCTTTTCATATATCTCATTTATAAATCATGCATAAATCCACATGGCCTCTAGATTTCTATTTTCATTGGACGAAGCTTCATCATTGGGATATATCTTTCATGAAAGACGAAGATTCCATACATGGTCTCAGTTCAATCTGAAGATCCTCATAGTGTAAAAATAAAAAGTCTTGGTTGTTCGAACATGATCAACCATTAGCTCTGGAAAGAGGCATTGGCACCGAATATCGCATGATATTGAAGATGATGGTGCAGTTCATCAAGTACAATAGGAGGATTACATGACTCTAACTCAAATGCACAGGGAACGATCTCAGATGAGCGGTAGAAATCTGGATGATTGAATGCTGAAGCTTATTGGATGGTAGAGAGAGACTTGGATTAGGTGGATGGCATAAATTAAATCTTCATTTTTTTAAAATTCATCCCTCATAAAATTGAAGAAATGGATTTCCCATGGTTTATCAATCAACTCCCCCACCAACTACTCAGAATTATCCTCTCCCCCCTCTGGTACATCCCCAAACTAGTTCTCTATGGTGTGATATTAGCACCCAGTCTGCCACCTTGGGCGTGCACCTAGCTCCCACTATGCACACCCTGGGGGATTAAAAATAACCCCCATGAACCTCATGTGGCCTGGCTCTGCCTTGGATTCCGAATGGGTGCAGTTGACCCTTCTGGTCCTGCATGTGCCTCAAGATGAGGCAGTGGTGGCTAGCCCGTGGTCTAGCCCCATTATTTTAAGTAATCCACATAAAAATACTTTGTAGAAAACCATGTATGCAAAAAATATGCATGGCCATTACTAAACACAAACCAATTTCATGCATGTCCACCTAAAGACCAATCATCTTCTTCAACCTTCTTATTATCTTCATTCAACCATCTTCTCCACCTCATGCAAAGCACCTATTTATTATAATTTTTGCATGATTACAATTTTATGCTTTAGTCATCCTCAATTAGATTCTACATACATGTTGTAAACCGTGAATCAAATTTTGATACAAGTTCATTTGATCATTAAGATCATTTCATCAATATTTTGATTTAATCAACAAGGATAATTTCATAAGCATGGAATCTGATGTTATGAATCCATAACAATTATCCATGAATATTCAATCCAATTAACATCCATTCAAATTGGATTTCTTTATTCATCTTGAAAACTATTTACACTTGTTGTTAACAAATACAAATTTTACACAAAGTTGTCCCAACAAAAGAGTGGTGTGGGGTACCCTTATTTATGTGATTCTTAATGCACTATATTACATGGTTTGCATTATTTAGTGACCATACCATGGTGAGGATGGGATGGTTATTATTCCTTGAGAGCTATTGATTGGTTTGATTATATTCTCATAGGTTCATTAGTATTATTCTTTAACATGTACATGAGATACTTGAGTTCTTCTTACTGAGTATACTTGTATTCTTACCCTATGTATAAAAACTAATTTTAGGTTTCCAGGAGGATTATTTGTATAGTGCTATGCATTACTATCTTAGTCCATTGGATAGATACTGTGTCACTGCTTTTGCTTTAAATTGGGTATTTACTTTTGATATATTATGGTAGCTATGTATGTTATATTTATACATACATGTGGGATAGTTTTCGATTTCATTTTATATAATTTCATGGGGTTTTGGGGGATGTTCCATCTTATCTTGTGATCCTATTTATATTATAGACGGTGATGCCTCATATATATGAGATTTTCCTACCCTCGACGCTAGTCTCTAACCCAGGGCCTACTGGAGGCCAGAAATGTGGGTCATTATCTACCTCCCTTTATTGATGTATATTTAGAGGGAGGGATTCATGATATATTGGAATAAAAGCCAATGGTTGAGAGATAGAGTGGAGTTTAGAGTTCAGAACTTTGTGTAATGCATGGTGTGGTTTGGAAAACATACCAATTGACCTTTGTATGTGATGTAGGCTAAGAAGAATAACTATGATAAGATATTTTAGGGCCCCTGTGATCTAGTACTTGAACTCTGAGCATGTTGAACAAACAAGTGATATGGTTCTTCTTGTAGGTTAGAGACCAAGGAATTGTACAAGAATCATAATGAATTGTATTCTTGTTTCAATTGGGTTTTTATGATTAAATGAATTATAAATTAATTAAATGAGTTCAAATGAATATAAATTAAATTACATACTACTCAATATTGATAAATCCTTTTTTACTTTCAGCTATAGATGTTATTTTTTATTCACTTATGGCTTAAAAAGATGAGGTTCATTAGGATGATTTGAATTATCTCCTTAGGGTTGATCTGGTTGAATAGGATTATCAATGGTAGATCACATTTCATGATGTTCTTTAGTAGGATGTGATGATATATGATGCAAGTGGTTCAGACATGAAGACAGAGGGATGAATGGAGGATCTCAAGATCAATTTTAGTTTGATCTGGGCCCCAAAGAAGTTTTGGAGTCCATTGATAGTCAGTCAGATGATAGTAGATTCACATTAGGGGAGGTTGTTTTATCTATTATAGTGTAAGTAACAAGAAGATTTGTGGGTCAATTTATTGTAGGAGTTCTGGTAAGAGTTCCTTTTATCGACCATGAAGGTAGTAAAGAGTTAATAGATTGTTTCTATTAAGCATGGCAGCATGTTAGTGCGGATATGGGAATCAGGTTCTAGGACCTTTTGTGTTTTTCCAGAGATATCTTTTCATAGGAGGAGTCTCATATGAGGTATCTTGAGGATGCACACTGTCCTTTTATTCAGAGAGTAGACACTCCTTTTACATTTTTGATGTATCTAGAGACTTAGATGAAGGTAGAGGTGTTCAAGAGGATTCAATCATTTGGAAGTTTGAAATTGGATGAAAATTATAAGTATTCGTCAAGGAGTATAATTTATATTGATAGGTAATAGGCACCAATACCATCAAGGTTTTTACCGATAGGGAGTTTACCTCAACAGATTACTTTATTATATTCTGGGGCCAATGGATTTTGTGTTTTTTGGGGGGATTTTTGTATGTGTTTTTTGGTTGTGGGTTTCATGGAAATATATAGAACTAGTTAAAAATGGTTCAGAATGATTTGTTTTGTTGATGTGGACTAGTTCAACTCCATCCATTGCAATATTTATCATTGAGGCCATTTCAGCAAAATGGGAATATGGTTTTTGCACCATTTAAGGGAGATGTATTTAGTAGAGGCTGACCTCAGGATGTTCCTCACATTCATGGACCACAAACTAAGGAAGTATTTAGAGTTGGCCTTTATCAGATAGGTATATAAGATGGGTGTAGATAGTGGCACACTGTGGCGGAAGATGTTTTGGAGGGGTTTAATAGTGTTAGAGGTATGATCAGCTTGTTTAGTACCTTATTGTGGAATGTTTCATTCTTCAGCATCACTCTCCATTGTTTCACCAACTCTAGCCAATGCTCTGGGTCTAGATGTAGAGACTCTTATCATTCAATTTCTATTCACTACACAATTCTAAGTCCAAATCAACTTTATTAATGTGTGCCAGGAGTAGATAATGATGATCGGGCTGCATCAATCCCATGGAGATATTTTATTGCTATAGATTCCAACGTATAATTTCATACTCATCATCTAATAGTTTTATTTTTATGGGTTTTTATCGATTTATTCTTGAGGATATTCATGTTTTCAGATTTGGATTGACATTGAGTAGTTTGCATTATCGATAGTGGTTTTAAGGTGGGCAGTCTCTGTGTGATCACCCTTCTTTCATTGTTGGATGTTTTTGTAGAATCAGTGGTTACTGAGATGGTAGATGTTCCTAGGATCATTGGGGAATATTTTTATGTTATTCTTATGGAGGTTGTGAGACTACCCCCTCGACGTGATGCTGAGTTTGGTATGTAATTGCAAGACAATGAATCTTTTATTTCCATGGATTCTTATTTAATGGAACCTTATGAGTTGTGCAATTTAAGGGTTCAGATAGATTATTTGATGTAGAAGGGTTTTATCTATAATAGTGTGTCATTTTGGGGTGTTCCCATGTTGTTCTACAAGAATGAGGATGGTAGTATGAGATTTTGTATTGAGTATAGGAGGTTGAATAAGTTGACTATAAAAAAACTATTATCATATTTCAAGGATAGATTATCATTTCAACCATCTGATAGGGGTGAGTTGGTTTTATAGGATCGATCAGCATTTTTGATATCACCAGTTGAGGGTGAAGGAGTGGGATATCTCAAATTTTCCCTTTAGTTTCATTTATGGGATCTTCATGTATATAGTCATGGAATTTAGTGTAACAAATCCACCATCCATTTTCTTTGGGTTTGTGAACTCCATGTTTTATGAGTTCATGTATCAGTTCATTTTCATATTCATAAATGATATATTGATCTACTCAATGTTAGAGGAGGAGTACATTGAGAATCTCATAACTATCTTGCGTGTTCATCGATGCCACTAGATCTATGGAATGTTGTCCAATTATAAGTTTTGAACAAGAGAGGTTCATTTCCTCATCCATGTGGTGTCTCTATGGGGTATATAAGTAGATCTTCCAAAGGTTGAAGATATTTTTTTCATGGGAAGCACTAAAGAATTTTGAATAGGTTTTATGTTTCCTTGGCCTTATAAGATTTTGCCAGAGGTTTTTAGTAGATTTCTTTTGAGTAGAATCCCTTTTGATAGATTTTATTATTAAAGACCAATATATTTTGTGGAGTCAATAGTGCCAAATAGTGTTCAGGAACCTAAAGGGGAAGTAGTTCAGTGAACCAGTGCTTCATCTACATGAGTAGGGCGTGTTATTTGAGGTGTTTTTTGATTATTACAATCTAGTAATGTGATGTGTAATGATATACTAATGGGTAGTGATCTCTTACGGGTCATGGAAGTTATATATCAATGATATTACCTACAACACCCTCAATCAGGAGCTTGCAGTAGTTGTGTTTTCACAAATTTTTTGAAGGAATTACCTCACTGGAGAGTGATTTGTTTTATTCATAGATCATAAGTGTTTGAAGTATAACTTTTCCCCACATGATTTGAACATTCACCAGAAACAATTGATGAAGTTTATTCAGGAAAATGACTTCTAGATCTCTTAAGCCTTAGGAAAAGAAGATGTTATAGACAATTCTATATGCATAAATACATGGATGGGTGTTACAATGCAGGAAAGGATCATGGATCGAAATTTAGGTGTCATTATTTAATCACTAAGATTCATTAATATATGGTGGTAGAGGCTAGTTATTCAAATTATAGTGAAATTTTCTCTAATTTTTTAGGTAGAGAAGTCATATTGGAAAAATTCAGAGGTAGAGGTGATATGAGATCATGTTGGTCATGGTGATGATCCAAAGGGATGGTTGGAACATGGTGTTTGTTTCATGACAGGTTGTTTGTTCAGATAGTAATACACAATTGAGTCCTTCGTGAGTTTCATAACTCACCTTTGGAAGTACAAAAAGGATCTTCACAAATTTACTTTGGCATGAGGACATAGATTTGGTGGCCTAGGATAAAATGGTGAGTGGAAGATTATGTGGCTCATTGTCTATTTTTTCTATCATGTTAAGGAAGATCGTCATGTACTTAGTGGTTTATTACATCCATTTGTTTTTATGTTTTAGAAATGGGATGAAATATCTATTGATTTTGACATATGGTTACCTAGATCTCATGGAGTTTGTGATTCTATATGGGTGGTCATAGATCAGTTGAAAAAATCGGCACACTTCTTACCGATGAAGGAGTCTAGTATAGTGTATTTTTTGACAAATAGGTACATGGATGAGGTAGTGCTGTTGTAGTGGGTCTTTAGGTCCATTATGTTTGTTCATCACCCACATTTTACCTCATGAGTTAGGAGGGTATTACAACACTATTTTGTCACTCAATTATTCCTTAACACTGTATTCGACTCTCAGACATATGGGCAGTAGGAAATAACAATCCAGAAATTAGAGGATATGTTTTGAGCATGTGTCTTGTAATTTTATGGATCTTGGGTATGACACCTAACCATGGAGGAGTTTTTTTATGATAGTAATTATCAGTCTAGCATTAGAAATGCCCGTTTTGATGCATTTTACCAGATATCATTTATTTCTTCATGGTGAAAGGCATAGGTTGGGGAGACAACCGTCAATGGTCTTGATGTGGTGAATCACACAATAGAGAATGGTTCATCTTGTTCATTGGATAATGAAAGTATCGTAGGGTCAGAAAAAGTATTATTTCAATTATGGGAGGATGACATTGGAGTTCATTGTTAGGGACTACATATTCTTCAATGTTTCTCCTCAACACAGGTAGTGGAGTTTTGGAAGAGGGAGTACACATTATCCTAGGTTTTTTGGGCCCTTTTAGTTGTGGGGGTGAGTTGGCGAGGTGGTGAATTTGTTGGCATTACCACCACTACTAGGGAGGATCCACAATACCTTTCATGTCTCTTAGATTAAACAATATCATCATGATGAATCCCATTTCATTGACTAGGTATAGTTTGATATTGATTTTGATTATTTTCTTTTGGGAGAACCATTAGAGATTCCAGATCACCCAAATAAGGTGTTGTGTGGATAGACCATTTCATTGGATCTTGTATTGTGGTGGCATGGTGGCTTAGAAGAGAGTACTAGGGAGTGATAGGCATATATGTGTTCCCAATACATAGAGTTTTTTTTCATATTTTCTTTGATCTACTTTTATTTTTGATGTGATGTTTGGATCCTTTTATTTTATGAGATGATTTTCTCCTAGTTTTATTATGTGTGTGGTGTGATATGTGGTAATATCTGAACATGTGAAATGGGGAGTATCTATTTCATAAAAAAGACACATTAACTAAAATGTGATTAAACCTATGTGGGTGAATCATAGCCACCCTTATAAAATAGTATATTGACATGGAATATTGAATTCCTCAATTCATGTGTTTGTGACGGAGTAGTTTGTTATTTATAGTGGTTGTATGTAGGGAAATTGTAGAGGTTGATATGAATGTGTATTATTTTTCTATAAGTATGGTTGTATGGTAAGGGGAATCTTGTAGTTGTAGTTATCTGGTTTTTCAATATATTTTGCAGTCATTTTGGTTGGTGTGTTTAGATAGTGGTAACATTTAAGTTATGATAAGATCCTTAAGAGGTATCTTATTTTATGGTTTTTAGACCCTTTACTTATAGGATTGGTTTTGGATTCATGAGATAAATAATCATTTGAGAGGTATTTTGATGTGATGGTACATGCCCTCTTGCTCTTACTTTTCGAGTTGTTGTTGGTGGTGGTGTTTGGGGGAGTTTCTAGGGATATTCATGGATGTTGGAGTTACAATATAGCTACTGTAAGAAATACACTTCATGTTTGTTTATTACACAATGTTAAATTTGGTTTAACATCGTTTCTAGGTATATTTCATGATTTTTATGTATTCAATTTTAAATAATAAAAAGCATAAAATATTTTCTGTGAAATTAATCCACTTGTATACCACGATGTAAAATGGGATTACACATCTTGTAACCACCCGATCCAGTGAAGTTTCAAAATTATTTTCTAGCCTAATTTTCATTCATTTGGTCGTGTATTATCCTCCCTCTTATTGTGGAACAAACCAAGGTAACCCAGGAGTTATTCAATCCCACTTCCCCCCACATTTTTTTCTTAGTCTCGGTAGTTTTTCATTGGAAATACATGGTTGATTCACGGTTGACTATTCTCCCACCTATGTGGGGTTTCTTATTTTCTTCTCCCATGTATTTTCTAGGGTGATGTTTTCATAGTTTTGGGCGTGTGTTGGGTTATATTTTTATTATCATTTATTGCGGTGTATGTTGATCCACAGTTCTCGTTTTGCGGTTGTCATTTTCAAGAATTCATCTTCACCCTATGGGGCACTGTGAGTTGTAAATTTTTTTGATTCATAAATATGAAATGAATGGGTTGATTAAATAAAATTTTTCAGAAATTCTAATTGGGGTTTGTGGATTGATGTTTGGTGTTATGAATTTAGAGGTGGAAAAAAGTGATGGTATTGTATGTTGGTTTGTTTATTTCTAAACCCATAGGTTGTGATTGTGTTATTGATAGTATATATATATATACTTGTAAATTCTTATTATTTCTATACACTCCCCACCCATGTCAAGAACTATGTTCCCAAACCCACACAGTTGTATGGGGGTGGGGGTGTTTTTTCAAACATACGTTGAGGACTACAGATGACTAGGTACCATCTCATTGCCACTATCTCTTACTATAAAGGTATGTATTGTGTTAGATGTGATTTTTCAAGGAATATTACTGCATTAGATGGTGGTTATGAGGGTCATAGTGTCTTAAATCAATGTTATAACATTCATATGGGGTTGTGGCCCATGTCTTTTTGGGAGGGATAAGATATAAATGAGCTAGTGGGGAGGCTTATGGTGGGGGTCGTGCATGGTAGGATGAGGGAATGAGCATGACATAATTCATGTTACAAATGACCTACTACTCTAATTTCGTAGTGGATGTGTTGTGACCCTCTTGTTTCCGGGTGATATGTGACGTGACCGTGTTTGTGAGGTGGTGAGACAAGGTGTCTATGGGAGATCTATTTTGTGACAATACTTGTGGTGCAGTGTGTTATATAGAAGATATATTATTTCTGGGATGTATATGGTTGGGTGTGAGAGTGGAATACCTATAGGAAAGTAGATCGAGGGACCCTAATAAATGTGATTCTTATTATAATATAGTAATTGGTTTGAGTAATTTGGTGAGCATGCCATAGTGAGTTTGGAATGGTTAGAATACCTTAATAGGTGCTGTTTGGTTTGACTATTTTTTTATAGGTGAATTAGTATTGTTATTTAACATGTACATGAGTGACATGAGTTTTTTTACAAATTATAATTTTATTTTCAACCAATTTATATAAAATGATTTTCAAATTTCAAGGAGTATTATTTTTATAGTGATAGTTATTAATATCTCGAAACATTGGATAGATGTTGTGTCACTATTTTTGCATTACATTGGGTATTTAATTTGGATTCATTATGGTATCTGTATCAGTTATTTTTATAAATGAATGTGGGAGGGTTTTGGAATTATTTTTTACATTATGTATGAGGTTTTTTGGTTGATGAACCATGTTATCCCTAGATCTAATTTATATTATAGAGGTAAATGCCTCACATATATTGGATTTCAAACCCTTGGTACCAGTCTCCAATGTGGGGCCTACTGGAGGTGGGATACATGGGTCATTACCTCTCTGCCTTCATTATAGTATCATTAGAGGGAAGGGGTCATTATAGAGTGGAATAAAATATGATGCTTAAGAGATAGGGTGATGTCTTGAGTTATGAAAATGGAGTATTTCATGGTGTGATATAGAAATAGTTTCATTTCTCCTTGGTGTGAGATGTAGGCCAGGGAAACCAAAAATTTCATAGAATTTTAGGGCTCCTTATGATCCAGTTCACATACTCTGAGCTTATTAGACATCGAAGTGAGATGGACCTTATAGAAAGGTAGAAAATTTGGAATGTTACAAGAATTATAATGACTTGTGTTCTTTTATTCAATTGGGATGCTTTTTGATGGTTTAGAGGAATAAAAAATGAATTAAATGAGTTAAAATAAATATATTTGATATTTGATTCTAATCGGGATAAGGAAGTCCTTGTTTTCATTTCAGGTATGACTCTCAATCATCGTTCTCATGAGGCTTAGGTAGTTGAGCTATAATAGGATAATCTGATTGATCATTTTAGAGATGATTTAGTTGTTAAGGATAATCAGTGGGAGATAACACTAAATGATTTTATTAATAAATATTTGGGGATGTATAGGAGAAGTGTTATATATATGATGACAAAGAGCAGGCTGGGGGATCTCGAGACCATGTTCAATTTGATCTGGCCCCCAATGGAGTACATGATGAATTTGGTAGTTTGTCATATTACAGGACATGTGTTTCATTGGAGGAAATTGTATCTCAGAGACCAGAAGGAAGAAAATGTTTTGTGGATTGACTTCTAGTCGGTGTTCCGGGTAGAGTTCCACTCATCGACCATCAAGATAGTAAAGAGGAATAAGTTTCTTTCTCTTCAGCAATGGAGCATATTAGAGTGGATTTAGGGATAAGGTTCAAGAATAATCATAATTTTTTACTAGATATTTTTCCATACGAGGAGACTCATTTACCACTAGCACATCATTAATCTGAACAGTTCCCTTGTTTTCAACAATGTGTTCAAGGTAATATTCATTTCCATATTTTACAAGTTTCTCGGCATCTTGATATATTATCAACAGTAAGGGTTCATTCATGTACACAAACTGAATGTCTTTCTGAAACTTCTTTAGCTCTACAGTAAATCTTAGCATGGTAAATAGAGATCCAATCCATACCTAGGATAACATCAAACTATACTAGAGGTAAAACAATAAGGTTCGCAATTAGGTTATTTCCACGGATAAGGATAGGAAGATTCTTATAAATTCTTTTTTCCTCAACATTTCCCCAGGTGTTTTTACCACAAGTTCAGGAGTCATTTCTTAAGATGGTATTCTAATTTTACTAGTAAAGTTTTCAGAGATGAAGGAATGTGTAGACCCCAAATCAAACAACACACTGGAATAATCTGAAAATACAAACAAAGTAACTGATACAACTTCATTTGATGGACCGACATCTACTAAAGTAGTTGCAAAGGATTTCACCACCCCTTTCTGCTAGTAGTCTAACTGTTTCCCATCACTCGAGCTCTTTTTTGGACACTCGTTTGCATAGTGACCCATCTCATTTAACTTAAAACATTTCACTAACTGCAAATTAAATTTGGAATTACCATCACCTTGATCTTTTTCATTGAAATCAAGAGCCTTATGTCCCATCTTACCACATCAGTAGCACTTTCAAGATTTCAGAAGACATTCCCCATCATGCATTTTACCACATTTATCACAAACTGTAAACTTTTTTTTCATACCATCAGACCTTTTTGAAGAATTCTTTCCTTTCTCATGCCACCTCGGCCTCTTCTTCTGATGGTTGTTATAGAACACATGATCATCGAAAAAAATCCATTTCCACCTTCTCAGCACATCGAACAAGATTTTAATAACATTTGAACTCACGAGAAGCTAAAGCCCTTCGATATTTTGGCTTTAATCCTGAGTAAAAACAATTGATTTTTCTATCAAGGACTCAGATAAAATTTGGTGCATACCTTGCCAATCGAGTGAACCTTTCTTCATAGGCATCCACTGAGTCTTCCTCTTGCCTCAATTCCAAGAATTTTTTTTCCATCCTATGTCGAATAGCCTTAGGAAAATACTTCTCAAGAAACATACCTTTAAATTCATCCCAATCGAGAGCATCAATCTCATCAGCATCCCTGATATTTTTAACCATCGACCACCACTGATATGCTTCACCCTCCAAACGGTAAATAACAAGACTACCCTTTTGATTGTCTGAACAACCCATATATTCTCCAGTGTTTTAATCCACCCTTCATCTATCACATGGTCAGATGATCCTCTGAATAATGGGAGATGTTGCCTCATGAAATGTTCCACCACTGACATGTTCCTCTTAGGTTGATCTGGCAGATCTCGTGCATGGATACTACCACCATTTATCGCTTGAGTCAACTGTGCCATTACTGCAACAAACTATTCAGTTCCAATTCCGACCATCTCAGGTTGCTGATTCAGAAGGTTATTTCCTTCTGTATGCCTTCCTAGCACTGCTTCCCTGTTTCCTTTGCGGAAAACCATTCTGAATAAACATGTCTTAGATGAAGCAACATGGTAATCTTCAAATTCTATATCATTTCAATTTGACCATAAAAAAATATTCTTGGATTATCATTTAATAAAATTATAACTCCTAAAGTTATCTAAACCGACCTCTGATACCAACTATAAGGCCCCAGCCTTAAACATTACTTAATCTTGAGATATTTCATGAATACACCTTGAGGATCTTTTCAGGTTTAATGTTTTAGAGAATTAGATCAAAAACATGCATTACATCCCACATTTAAACAAAGTGGTTACAATAAAAGATAGTATTGATTTTTTCCAATCAACGGAAACATATTTAAAATAAAACATGGATTCTTTCTTGACACTTCCTTGACACTATCATCATATCATGTACCCTTCCCTTGACCTGTGAAAAACATTTAAAAAACATGGGATGAGCATAAAAAGCTCAGTAAGAGATATAAAAATATGGAAATGAAACATGAGTACATGTATACATAAGAATCAATGAAATCATACTCTACTCATAAAACATAATCACTTTAACATACCTCATCAAATCATGAATGAATAATAGAAATCACAAGACAAAAAGGCAACTTGAGGCATTCATTACATTCTTATGTAGGGAGTTACCCTCTTGGTTACGTTTGGAATACCCATCACAGTATATTCCCTAAATCTATTTGGAGAAACCTTAACGTTTAACTCCTTCGAGTTACCCAATGCATTGGAGAGCTATATTGGGTTCACCCGCCCTTAGTTTATCATGGAACCACCCATCTATATAATAATTCCCAATAAGCATAACTTAATTGTATCACATAAAACATGCATAAAGGAAACATAACATTTCCACTTTTCAATCACAAGATATGAATACAACACATTGATATAAAAAAATTATGGAACCCATTTTAAATAACCAAATAATATAAAAGAAAAGTAAAATATTGTAATTATTTTTCATTCAAAAAAATTTATGGCCTGTAGAGGAAGACGAAACTCAAATAACGGTCACGGCGGCGGAGAAGTCGTTGTCACCGCATACGTATGAAAAAAAAACATTCCCTTTTTCATTTAGTAAAGCCTTCATATAAAAAGACTTCTTTTTGAATACATGTAAAAGTCAAAGGGGTTTATACACCGTATAAAATAAGGTTGTTTATAAAACAAAATATGCCTTAATGAAAGGAGATTGAGACGAAGTCCCATACCTCGGGTCCAACTTCACTCGATTGTTCTTTATCCTCCTGAATAAAAAACATGAGTTAATTTCTACTTTCTTAAGAACCTTTTTCAATTTCATTATTTCTTTTATATCACTTATTACCATTTCATGAACACTATGTAATTATTTACGTTAATAACGGTCATTTTAACGATCATTGGTACTTGAGTCAAAAATAAACTCTTTATAATTACAAGTTGTTCATGTATCCATTATATCCAGTGTTATACACATGATTTAGATATCATATATATCATATATATCCTGTATATACATGCGTTTATAATATTACATAACGTTTAGAGGTATGAAATGAAATGCACCGTTCATGGAGACGGTAAGCCGTACATACGAATGAACGCTGCTTTCATTTCTATTTCGTATTTTATGGAATGGAATCAGAATGTTATAAAGGTATATTATAATCCCCATATAATATCATATATAATATCATTAATTACATCCTCTATACATCCCACATATAGCATTAACGAATCAAATCACTCTGAGGGGGCGGTAGTCCACGCTTTCTAAAATGAAGATATCGCATTTACCCATAATGGAAACCATAAAGGTATGCCATAAATGAAAAATACAGAAGCTTAAGTAAAAAAATAAACATATTATATTTCATATATAAATATAGTTTCATCTTAATGGCCACCTTTTAAGGTGTTAAAATAATATTGAACAATCATCGTTTCGTGAGGCAGAAATTCGCCATCCACAGAAACAGTATGTTCTTTAACCATTAGATGTAGGTGTGTGTATGTGTAGCTCGAATACTTCTTATAAAAAAATCCTAGTATATGTAAGATACTCGTGTTGTTACAAAATAAATTAATAAAAAGATTTTAGGGGGTTGGAGAATCAAAATAATACATAAGAACACAAGAGAAGACACTACCTTTAAATCGGGTAACTATTTTTTATTTGAGCTCAAAGGCTTCCTTGGGAAGACTTCTTCCCAAAGTGAGGCTTCTAAGAGTTAGAGAGGGATGTGTAGAGACAAAATGGCCAGGGTTTGGCCGAGCCAAAGTCTTTGGAAGTGTGGGTAAGGTGGTGGAGGTGGGGGCCTTTTATAAGAGGAGAGGAGGGGCACTCTTGGAAAGTTTTAAAAGGTTACTTTATTATAAAATGGTTTTCGGATTTTAATGGTCCCAAAATAATATATTTACAGGATAAGGTGATAAGAGTTAAAAATCCACCAATCCAATAGGTTTTTGACATTATAGGTCTTAGATTTTACATTATCTTTTCATATTATTTAAATCGTTAAATAATGAGGCCATCACTGAATCATCATGGTGTCATAAATAATTTAATTTATTTAATGTCTAAAAATTATAAAAAAAATAATTATGTAGGACATATTATTATATTTGTAATGAATATTTATAGTCAAAAATATTACTTTTATCACCCCATTTAATAATTGTTTTTGTAAAACAACCCATGTTTGTGACATTTTAATTTTAACATTAAATAAAAAGATATTAATGTCATTTTCCAACCAATGTGGCTCCATGGGGTCCCCAAGTTGACCCATGGATTTCCTTGATCGGCCATGACACATAAAAAAAGGTTAGGACATGTGTCTAGGTATTTTCATTTTATTATAATATCATTTTTTCATTAAATTTCACTCATTACCTCTAATCGCGATTAAAAACATAAAAGTTACTATTCATCAAAAAATTATTTTAATCCCATTGAACCACATTTTACTTCTTAATGACAGCCATGTATGTCGGATTTTTTAAATTCAAAACACATAGGTGGTAAAATTTCATTTAAACGGAAAATCAGTTTTTATAAGTACCACTTAGTGGTTTCACTATTCATCAAAAATTGAATATTTTCCGAAAAATACCAAAACATCACCCTAAGATATAAATGATATTACGAATTCAAAAATGTTTTCAATTTTACAAAATTAAAAACATATAAGTTACATTAATTAATTTAATAATTAATTCCCACTGTCAGAGCAAATAGCGTGTTTTTATAAAACAATAAGTATCAAAAGATTGACACTAGTTTAAGTCCTATTTAAAGTGAAATTAATTCCAACGACCACTATTGGATTAAATGGTAAAAACATATTATAATTTCTCTTTAAAACAAACTAAAAAGATAATATAACCATATAAGAAAATTAGATGAAAAATCAATTTTGATCTAAAATGCAGTATTTTTCACTATTCATTAAAAAATGAACATTATCAGAAAAATACCAAAAAATTAGCCAAGGTAAATTTAAATGTCACAATAATAAATAATAAGTTTATTTTGACAAATAGAGCTTATAAAATTTTCAAAATTTTGATTTAAAAATGGTTTTCCATCAAAAGACAGTAAAACAATCTTTTAAAAATATTAGTGTATTCCATGCTTAAGATTGGATTTATTCTCATTTTAAGCCTCTAAAACACTATCTAATTAATTAATAGACATAGATAAAAATATCTATTATTCATTACTTACTTGGGATGTTACAATTATGATTCTAGGAATTAACATCTCCATGAGCTTAACTACTCCACCCATGATCTAGAGCAAGCGGCATTTGTTTTTGTGCTAATTTTTTGCAGCATTACCACATTAGGGAGCGTTTTGTGGTCCTAAAAGGTCATTGGGGTTTTTGGTATATCTTTTCATAGCATTATTTTAACATAAATTATAATATATGGACTGAGTTTCTTTTGGATATTGAATTTGATATCTCATAAACCTCAAGAAAAAGAGATTGTGTGACCAATTCATTGATCAGGAAGTCATGTAAGAGTGTGGTTAGGGAGTCTGAGGATTCTTGGAGTGTAATGAAGGAGTTGGAAGCCTTTAACTTGGATAAAATATTTGATGTTGGTAGAGGATGTTTATTTTAGATGATGGTTCATTTTTCACTAATGCATCAGGTGGAGGAGTCTCATTGGGGAGACATAGAGGTAGAGGTGATGCACGAATGTGGTGGCCTTGGTGATTCTTTGGATGGACGGTTAGAGGATGGTCATAACCTAGTGTTATTTCACTAGAGATTTGTTTTCCAATAGTAATATGTAATTGATTCCTTCATGAGTTTTATACCTCAAATTTTGATGTACA
Organism: Viscum album; assembly: GCA_963277665.1. Taxonomy (NCBI): domain Eukaryota; kingdom Viridiplantae; phylum Streptophyta; class Magnoliopsida; order Santalales; family Viscaceae; genus Viscum; species Viscum album. Next base: position 806,921,748 of record OY728122.1, on the reverse strand, counting down.
CCCAAGATTTCTGAAAATGTACCATGGACTGAGGACATAGTTTTGGTGGCTTTAAATGAAATGGAAAATGGTAGAGTTTGTGGCTCAGTGTCTAGTTTTCCAGCATGTAATCATTGAGAATTTTCTTCTATTTGACTTATTTCATCCCTTAGATGGTCCGAAGAGGAAATGGGATTACATCTTGATAGATTTCATCATAGTGTTACTATGAAATCAGGGAGGTTATGATGCTATCTGGATGGTCATGTATCAATCGATGAAATTGGATCACTTATTAGTGATCAAGGAGAAAGTTGTAGTGGATTAATTGGATAAGAGGTATGTAGATGAGGTGGTGTGGTTTTATAGAGATTTGAGGTCCATTGTCTTAGATTTTCACACATGTTTTACTTCATATGTCTGGTGGATATTAGATCATGATTTTGAAACTCATTTATTCCTCAACACTACCTTTCACCCTTAGAAATATGGGTTAACAAACCACACTATCTAGACATTGGATGATATGTTTTGAGCATGCATCTTGAACATTTATGGATATTGGGTATGAAAAGTGACCATGGTGGAGTTTACATATAATAATAGCTATCAAATTCCCATTATCATGGACCCCTTTGCAGCTTTGTATATGAGATAATTTCATTAAATGTGGTGCTAGATAGTGATTGGAGAGATAGATGTTCTTGGTCCAAATGTGGTGAAATGAACGATAGAGAAAGGTTTAGCTTTCCGGTAAGATGAAGAATGTAGTGCAAGATTGGAAGAAAAATTGTGCCGATCACTGGAGGTGACCCTTGGAGTTATAGGACGGGGACCATGCATTAATGAAGGTTTCTAAACAACATGGGAAGTGTAATTTTGGTAGAGGGAGTAAGAGTTTTCCTATTTTTGGGGTATTTGAGGTGTCGGGGTGAGTTAGGATGGTGGGGTATCAGTTGGAATTTCTACCAATGTTGGAGAGAATCCACAACATATTTCATGTCTGTTAGATTCATTAGTATCATCAAGTAGAATACCAAGTCATTGATTAGGGAGAGTAGGATACTATGGTTGTATCTACATTTGTGGAATAACCAGTATAGATCTATGATCACCATGACATGGTGCTACATCGATGCACAATTTCTTTGTATTGTTTAATGTGGAGACATGGTGGCCTCGAGGATTTTTATTGGGAGTGAGAGACAAAGATGTTTTCCTAGTACACAGTGTTTTTGAAGTTTTTTCATTTCTCTATTTTTATTTTTGATTCGATTTTTAGATAATTTTTTTGGCGAGTTCTTTTCTTTATTTTTTTATGTTTGTAATGCAATGTGTGAAAAATTATAGATAGTTAAAAAGGGGTGGAACTAATTCAAAATTGAGAAACATTAATTTTTATTTTACTAAACCCGTGTAGGATAGGTATTGATACCCTTAATAGATAGTATATTGACATGGAAGACAGAATGACCTGATTCTTGTGTTTAGGATGGTGTGGTTCGCTGGTTGTAGCAGTTTTCAGATTGGGAAACATGGAGGTTGATATTTTTGTGTAGTGGTAATGTGGTAGTATGGTTGTGTGAGAGGAGGCGGCTTGTGGTTGTGGGGATGTGGTTGTGTAGTGTATTTTTTGATCATTTGGGTTGGGGTTTTTGGTTGGTGGTAGCATTTTAGTTATGAAACGATCCTTGAGAGGTATCATGTGGGATGGTTTATTGAACACTTTCTATCATGGATTGGTTTTAGAATATAATGATTGATAAACATTTGAGAGTTATCTGATGTAACAGGTAGTTCCCTCTTGGTCCATTACATTTCATTTTTTGGTTGGTGGTTGTGTTCAGAGGTGGTTCTAGGTGTTTTCTTGGGATTTGGAGGCGAAACAAAGATGCAACAAGAAATACAAGTTGTGTATGTGTATTAAATGATGTGAAAGTTTTTTTAATATATTATATTGTTATGTTTAATGATGTTTATATGGTAAATTTTAAATTCTTTAAAGGCATCATGTATTCAGCATAACTAAACCCCTACGATTACATGTCATAAAAAGGGGATCACAAATTGTGTATCCCCCCGATCCGTCGTAGTTTTAAAATTATTTTTTGGATTAATTTTTCTTCATTAGGCCATGGGCTCTCTTTCCCATCATTTATAGAGAACCCTGGCACCCTAAATAGTTTTTTTCAATCTATATTCCTTTTTCTTTGATCCATTAATCAATGTGTTTGTTCTTTTGTAACCATTGTTTGATTCGAGGTTGGTTCATCTCCCTCCTTGGTGGGTGTTCTGAAATTATTCTATCATGGATTCCCTAGGAAGATGTTTTTAATGATTTTGATGTTTGTTAGGCTGATATTTTATGGAATTTGGTTATGGTGTATGTTTATTCTTGGTTTATGTAGTTTAGTTATAGTTTTCAACAATTCTTCTTCACCCTACAGGGTTCCGCAAGTCAGCATGCTTCATTTAGGTATGGATTCACTTATTTCTCATTATTTTTTATCATGAGTAATGTGTTTACTATTTTTATCTATGTGTTATTGTTTTTCTAGATTAATAAAATACAATATATTTTTATTTAGATTGAAAATAGAAAATTGAGTTTTATTCCAATTCTTTTATAGTTGTGATATTATTAGTGATATTGTTAATTATCTGGGCTTGATTCCCCACTCAGAAATGTGTTTATTGGAGGAATTTTTTGGTTGGATATATGTGATCTTATTGATTATTTTATTATTATTATTATTATTTCATCCTAAACTAAAAATTGATAAATAACTTATTATTGTAAATTGAAATGGTTACCCAAGATTTTGGCTAGTGGGGAAATTCCCCTAAAATAATGTGGAATGTGATAAGATCCCCTATGTATATCTATAAAATTATAGTGATGTGTTTTTATGTGAGTGTTTTTATATGGGATGAAAATATATCGTTTAATTTGGGTGTGGGGAGTGGAGTATCTCTATTTGGTTGTGCTTTTTGGTTACTAAGTTGTTTTTTTGATATCGCATCGTGATTCACTATTTCATTTTCACCCTTACACAACTATGCTAAACTAGTTATTTATTTAAAATTATAAAAATAATAAAAAATCCCACTTCTTATTTGATTCCATTAGTTTTTCATACCTGTTAAAAAATGCAATTTAACCTGTTTTGATAATTTCATTGAAGGTGGAGGTGGTTTGGAGGGCCCATGATGAAGTCCAAGAAAAATGGGCCAAGCTGCACTAGATCCAAGCACACCAGTTTACTAAACCACATAATTATACATAATAGTGCATTAAAATTGGCTTAAATTATGTGGGATTGTCCAAAATTAATTGGGATACATTTCATATTAAAGAACCCAGGCCTCCTTCGGCCATCAGGTGGCCCAACCGACCTGATCTTTCCAGCACACCGAATCTACACGAAGTCAAAAGTGGTCTATTGTGATCTCTCCATATCTCAAGATCAATTTTCACAAATGGTTGAGAAAATTACGTGGAGACATTAAATATTTGGGTGAACATGTTTATAGTTTATTCCAAAGAGATATTCTACTGTCAACTAGTTGAAAATCCTGGGCCATGTGGTTTTAAATAATCTGTGTGCCCAAAACCACCTTCCACTTTTCCAATAAAAGGGATGCTTGGGATCCACATCTGAAAGTTCAAACCAGGAGTGAAGTGATTCTAATTTTTAGTTAAATAGGATTCCCATCCACATACTATAAGTGATGGAGGCCCCTATCCTCATATTGGGATCATGAATGAAGAAGGATTTCCACCTGAGGATCCTCATTCTCCGGATGTCGACCTAAATAGTGGGTGTTCATTATGAGGGAGCTACACACAAGTCAAGGGAGTTTTGAAACATATAATAGCTACTATTTTGGAGTAATTTGGTGTTTCAAACATTTCATTCCATGTAACTTAAATTATTTCATATTTTAATGCTTGTTTGGATACATGTGAATGTTATGCTCTTAAGTTCTAACCGATCGGATCGAGGATTTGAGTGTGTGACTTGTGTTGTTCTAATTAGTCAGCACAAGAATAATTTTCATACCCACCATTTTGAGATTTAAATCTACTTTAGAATCTATAACTACATGCAGAAGTTCTGGACCATTAAAATATTATTTTTTTATCATGTGTGGGTTCATTAGTCATTGAAATAAAAACATAGGAATTAATCTGGATTCCAATTAATTTCAACCAATGAATTAATCCAATACTAATTGAATATGTATGGAAAGTGAACTTTAAATGACTGTAGTGAAATCAAAATGAATCCTTTGTCTCATATTTTACCAAATCCACATGGTTTGTCAACTATTAAACTCTTTAATTTATGTTATTATTTTAAAAATGTTTTCAAAATCAGCAACTCTTTTAGTAACCTTTTTTAAAAATACACACTATAAGATACCAATCTCCTTGAGAGACTACAAAGGGTTTTTCCTTGAATATAAATGAACCATAAAATCATAATCAATTTTAAATGTAATGAAAACATGTTATAATTTGGGCACCATTTCTGGGGAGCACTTCAGTTTTAGTTCGCGTTTTTGATATGTTTTTTGTAAATTTTAGGAATATTTATTTGTTTTATCTAATACCATTACCTATATTTTTGTATTCTGATTTATTTATTTTGTAGGTTTTTCTCATTAGGTGTTTAACTATGGGAGACATAACACCTTTTGAAATATATCTAGAGAGGATCCTACATCAGCGACATTGAAATGCACAAGAGAGCCCTTCGTAGGAGGACACACAACATACCAACACTCTTCTCAATCATTCCTATTCATCTTATGGTACCAATATCAAAACTAAAATAAACATGAATAATATGGATGAAAATAATCTAACATTAAAAAAACTAACATCACATGAGGTTGGTATCCATCCCATCTATATTCAAATGAAAGGTGAGACATCCAATTTTTAACTAAAATCTGTTATAATTCATTTATTACCATGATTTCATCGACTCGCTGGATAAGATCCACATAAGAACGTAAAATAATTTCATACTATGTTTTCTACGTTAAAATTTTCTAATTAAGATTATGAAAAAGTAATGATAAGGGAATTCCATTTCTCATTAGTAGACACTAAGAAAGAGTGTCTTTACCATGTTAATTCACCAATTAGAGGTTTGGTAGAAATGAATCATATTTTTCATGAAAAATATTTCCCAACTTCTCGAACTGAAAATATAAGGATTTTTTTTGGTATAAGAAAACCACAAAGGGAAATAATATATGAATATTGGGAATGCTTTAAAATGATATGTTCATGATTCCCACACTACCAAATAGTTGATCAAATTTTAATTAAATATTTTTATGAATGTTTAATTACTATTAATTGAAATATGATTGATATTTCTATAGGTGGTGCTCTAGTTGATAAGACCCCAATTAGTGCAAGAAAACTAAATGAGAACACGGTTCAAAACAAGCAACTATTAAGTTCATGATCAAGTGTACCCATTTGATGTGTTCATGATGTGAAAAGTACAGAATTCAAGAAGAAGTGGTACACAAGGTTCTAAGTGGTATGTACCCTTTTTTTAAAACATTATCTTTACCAAGTGAAATCCCAATCTCCTACTCCCATCCATTGTGGTTTATGTTCTTCTCACACACACTACTCGGAAAAATGCCCCCAATTTAGACAATCTAATGAGAGTTGCGAGGCAATATTTCTAGTCTGACCCTATAACCAACCCTTTTGGAACAAACCTTACTCTCCATCCAAACCATGTTAGAATGAAAAACAAGCCTATAGGTAAAAGGATTTTCAAACCAACCTCAACAACAATGGAACCAACTGGGAAGAGTAGATATCTCTGACCACCCAGAAACCATATACCATAATAAATGCCTTTCCAAAAAATCCATCTCAATACTACGCCAAACCTAGATGATATGATGAAACAAATGGCTTTAAACAATATCCAATTCCAAAAAACACTCAATCTTCCATACAAGACCGAAATACCCAATTAGGCCAACATGACAACTTAGTGGGAGAAATCCAAAACTGTGGGTTGGGTAAACTAGCTTCCCAGCTTCTATTTAACCCTAGGGTAAGGTATATGTCAGTTCCATCACCATAATAGGTATAAATCAACTAAAATTCCAAATTTCACCCCCAATCGATTCATCCCCTCCGATGGAAACATCATTCACAACCACTGTAAATGCTCCCAATGAGGTAGAACCTTGTCATGTGATAATTCATTCCAATGAAAATAGTTTTTATATTGATGAGTCACCTAGCCCAACCATTTCTCGTCCATTTCCTCAAAGGGACACCAAAACGAAAAAACAAAAAAAGTTAACTTGATAAAGAAATATTGGAAATTTTTTAAGAAATTGAAGGATAACATCCCCTTTGTTGATGTTGAGAAGAAAATTCCAAGATATGACATTTTTCTAAAGGATATATGTACACAACAAAGGTGAATTTGTGGTGATTAAAATGTGATCTTGGGGAAAAAATATCAAAATTAATCGATCCATCAATTTACACTAGGTGCAATGATCGTAGGTCATTCTATATTCCATGAACTATAGAGGAGTATTCATTTTCAAGTGCTATGATTGATTTAGGTTCTTCTTTAAATGTGATGCCTCCCTCTATTTACTCTTCATTATAGGTTGGGGAACTAAATCCCACTAGAATGAATGTTCAACTGGAAAACTAGAGTACTGCACACCCCTCCAGTTTTTTATTGGATGTTCTTGTGAGGGTGAAAATTTTAATTTTTCTTACTAATTTTTATGTTCTTAAAATAGAAGATGGTATTTTGAATGGATATTTTCCAATTATATTAGAAAGACCCTTCTTGAAAACTGTCAAAACCATAATTTATGTCCATAATGGTACATTGTCTATGGAATTTTGTGGTGACATAGTCCATTTCAGCATCCATGATGCCATGAATCACCCATCAGAAGAACTCTCCCCTCTCTCTGTAAGTTCAATTGATGTACTCCCTTCCTTTGAAAACACTTATTTTCATACCCCAAATGCCCTTTTAAAGTTTTCATCATTGATTGAATTTCATGGCAATGAATCATGCATTGATTGTTTTTGTGGTCTAGGAAAGTGTCATGCTTGTTTATTAATTGATAATTTCTTGAGAATTGAGGATCCAATGACCACTGATGATACTACTAATCTTGTAAAATCTCATTTCTCATCTGAGGATGATACCGTTGAGTATTAAGATGAGATTAAGGACCTTTCACATTCATACACTCTCTTATCAATCCAAAATCCACATAAATTGGAACATAAAAAAACATCCTCAACATTTAAAGTATTCATATCTTGAAAATGAAAACAAGATGTTTATCATCATTGATAGTTCACTCCCTCCTAAGCATTAATTAAGAATAATTGAACTTTTGTGGTATTACAAATAATATTTGGGATGGAAACTTGCATACAACCCTAATATTAGCATGTAAATTTGTACACATCATATATTCTTAAATTATGGGGTTAGACTAGTGTGGGAGTCCCAACATCGACTAAACCCTAAACTGCTAGATTTTGTTAAAATGGAGGTAAAAATTATTGGCTTTTGGAATCATTTACCCCATATCTGATATTCAATGGTTTAGTCCAGTAGAATTGGTTCCTAAAAAACTAGTCTTACTGTAATACGAAATGAAAATAATGAATTGTTTCCAACTCATGTGCAGAATAGTTAGAATGTCTATATAGCTATCGCTGACTAAATCACCACACTAGGAAGGACAATTTTTTCGATTTTCATTCATTGACCAAATTATTTAGAGTCTAAAAGGTATGTCCCTTTTTTATTTTATTTATGGGTATTCTGAATATTTTTAAATCCATATTTCTCATGAGGATTAGGAAAAGGAAAATTTTACTCTCCCCTTTATGGAATTTGATTATTAGAGGATGAAGTTTGGTCTATGAAATGCTCAAGGTACTTTCAAGAAAAGTATGGCTAGTATTTTTTCAGAATACCTATATAATTTAATTGAAGCATTCATGGATGATTTCACTATTTATTTATTCTCTTTTGATGAACGTTTTATAACTCTTAGTTTAGTCCTATGTCAATGTATTGAAAATAATCTCATATTAAATTATGATTAATTCCATTTAATGGTGGGATACAGTATAGTTATGGGACATGCCATTTCTAGGGATGGTATTCATGTAGATAAATCAAAATTGGATGTCATTTCTTCCATACAATTCCCTAAAAATGATTAGAATGTTCAGAATTTCCTAGGTCATGCTAGATTTTCCTATCATTTCATACGTGACTTTAGTATGATTGCAATTCCACTCTCTCGATTACCTCAAAAATAAATGGTTTTAGTATTTGATATAGATTGTGAGGAAGATTTTAATATGTCAAAATGGAGTCTCACGTCACCCACAATAATCCATCCACCTCAGCAGGATTTACCATTTGTGATCATGTGTGATGCCTATAACTATGCTATTAGGGTAGTCATATCCCAAAGGTTCGAGCATGCTCCACATGTCATTTCCTATGCTACAATTACTTTGGACTCTACCCAAGAAAAATACACCACAACTAAAAATAAATTTCATTCAATTGTGTTTGCCTTGGATAAATTTAGGTTATATCTTTTAGTGTCCAAAGTCATTGTGTTCTCAGATCATTCAGCCCTCCAGAATATCCTTATGAAAACAAAATTCAAACCACGTATCATTCACGGGATGCTTCTCCTTCAAGAATTAATTTTAGAATTAGTGATAAAAAAGGAGCATATAATGTGGTGGGTGACCATATCAGTACGATTTAACCATCCTCAGACATTGAATCATCCCCCTATAGTCCCATAAAAAAATTGTCTCTTGATGAGAAATTGTACCAAGTGCATGATGCTATTCCTTTGTATGATGAAATTTTATATTATTTCGTAGAATCCTGAATTCCTAATGACTGAAACAAAAACCAAGCTGACCATCTAAAACATGAACCTCGTTGGTACATTTGGGATAACCCACACCATTGGACCACATATAGTGATCATGTACTCAAGCATTGTGTTCCTGATAGCGAGTCTCAGTCTGTACTTAGGTTTTTCCACACTCTTGTTTGTGGGGTCCAATTTATTCCCCATTAGATTCCTCGCAAGGTCATATAATGAAGTTTTTTTGGGGAAATTGTTTCAGTATCCCCATAACATCTGTAAATGTTGTTCTCATTATCAAAAAATGAAGAATGTAACTAAAACAAATGAGATGCCATAAATACACTTTCTCCTCTATTATATTTTTATGTTTGGGGCATTGAAATTTTGAGACCACTCCATAATTTATTTAGTAATCTATATATTCTTTTGGTAGTGTATATTGTTTCAAAATGGGTAGTGGCATGAGCTACAAGGATGTATGATTAAAATGTAGTTGTGGAATTTTTGAGAACCAAAATTTTTTATAGGTTCCACTTAACTATGTTCATTATTAGTGAACATGGTTATCATTTATGTAACTGAACAATGAAAACTCTTCTTTGTCGGTATGGGGTAGGTAATAGAGTGTCTACTAAATATCACCCATAGAACAATGGTCAATCTAAGGTGTCAAATAGGGAGGAAAAATAGATTCTTGAAATAATGGTTCAACCAAATAGATAATATTGGAGTCTTACACATGATGATTCCTTATGGTCTTACAGTACTACATTAAAAACTCACATTGGAATGTAACCATATCATTTGGAAAGAGTTGTCACCTTCCAGTTGAGATTGAGCACCAAGCCAACTGGGACATCAAACAATGAAATTTTAATATTTCTGGTGTTGGATCTCAAAGGATTTTTCATATTTAACAGATAGAGGAAATGAAAGGAGATGAATATGAGAACTACATGATTAATATGGAGCAAGCAAGGCTACCCACAATGGTCTTATCCTTCATTATTAGATCCACATTGGCCAGAAGGTCCTCCTCTATAATTCAAGGTTGAAGTTGCATCCAGGTAAGTTTCATTCCTATTGGTTTGGACCATAATCTTTTATTAAAGTCTCTCCATTTGTTGTTTTCCTGGTTCAGAATGATGTAACTCAGAAAACCATCATTGTAAATGGTCAGTGGCTGAATCACTTCCATGAATCCCTTCTAGAGTCCCCAATTGAGGAACTCTATGTTTAATGAGAAATATATGAATTAAAATCACCAGGTTTTATCCTTTATTCCCACATATTTTTTTATTACATAAAGGAAACTACAAACATTAGGTGTGGGGGTAAGGCTATATAACTAGGTTAATTAATATTTTTCATCATCTTTCTTCTTTTTCTGAATTTATCTTATTTAATTATATTGTTACTTTCCGACATTTCCCTCTCACTCACCATTGTGACAAAATATTAATTTTTTTTAAATCTTTATCATGGAAAATTATGCTCTTTTAATCAGGTATGTTGTTGAAAATGAAAGGGAAATTTTTGTATTTAATGTTGTTTTTTCATTCAAAAAAATGGATGAAAAGAAAATTTTAGCAAGAATATAGTATTGTGGTGTGTCTTTCTATTGAAATTTATTTTTTGTCGATGATATAAATGGTTGTATCAGTTTGAAACCTTTGAGAAGAATAGTTCCCTTTTTTAAAATATATAAGGGGTATTATTATCTCTTAATTTCTACGCACAACTTTGCACCCAACCATACAGTGTGAAAATTTATACATATTAAAAATTAAATATATGTTATTTTTAATTATTTATACTTTCCAAAATCGTTTTTCCATATGTTGTTTACTTATCTAATCTATTTCATTATTGTACCAGATTGACCAATGTGTGTGAAACTTTTATCTGACTATTGTATTCCCTAAAAAAAATAAAAAAAATGGGTTGTATATTAGGATGGTCAATGACCACCCTTCGTGTACCATTGATCTTTGTTAGGTCCACAAGGCTAAAAACCATGAGAGGGGGGTGAATCAGGGTATGACCAATTTGAAATTAATGCCCATTCTGATCTTGTTTCTCTATTAAGAAAAACCCTCTTCTCTCCCTTTCCAATTGCACAATGTAAGCAGAACGTAAAGCATGCACATGAAACAGCGATTTTTACTTGGTTCACCCGCAATGGGATACGTCCAAGGAGTATACTCTAGCAAGTTTACGGTCATACCAAATTCCACTAAACATCACTAGCTATGGATTAAAAGGTTCGTGTATAGTCACTCTTTCCCGGGCTCACTTCCTTTACAAGATTTAGGGTCAACTCACTACTTTCCCAAGGGTCACTTCCTGTTTCTCTCTCTCTAGCTCAATATCGGTGGAGAGGATCACCTTGTTCCTCTTACTTTACTCACTGCGTCAAACATGATCCGCTCACAGTTTATTGACCTGTAGGTATCTTCATTTGCATGAAGAAATGCATCTTTCTCTTTATGTAGATTCTCTGTTGAAGCCCAACATTCACCCGTAGATGAATCTCTCTCTAAACTGAAGGTATCGGGCAAACTTACAGCTTCCACGCAGCCCGAAAATCACTGCTGGAAATAACCCTTACTTGGAACGCAAGTCTATCTCAACGCGCAAGTATCGGTGGGCAAGTCACAACTGGCATGAATGTCTTACTCAATTACTTGCGCAACTCAAGATTCTGAAACTCCAAACCAGTGTGACTCACTTCCTTCGTCACCTAAACCACCTCAGGGGCGCAAATAACACATGGCACGCAACATCCAATACTGGCGCGCAAGTCCCACATGTGTGACACACCACCACCTGCACGACCACCACACCTGCATGACGGGATCTCTGATTCTTCAATGTGTTGAACTATGGTGGTGAATGTGGAGGGGTGGTCCAGTATTTATAGGCAATTTGACCACCTTGCGCGACGGTGCGCAGGTCAACCCTCGGCGCCCAAGTCTCGGCGCGCAGGTCTCTTCCCCTCCAAGTCACCTACGCAGCCTACTTCCAAACATGGGAAAACCTATTTCCATTGCCATATTTTGATCTTCTGATCTTGAAAAACCATAGGCGCTCATGTTCTCAAGCTTCCAAGGCATCGGTGCGCAAGTCTCTTCATGGGGCACAAGTCACCTGCGTGATACTGGAAAACAGCGCCACCTTGTATCTGTTCTTTTTATGCCGACTCCAGATCATCCATTCCTTTGTTGACGTTCTTGAATCAAACATGGATCGTTGACCACAGCTCTTGAACTAGACATTCAACCATCAAATCCTCTTAGTCAACAAATTTTTATGTCATCGTTTTGCTCTGTCAACAATCACCACTCAGATGTCCACTTTGTCAACAAACACAATCTCCTCAAAAATTCCTCAATGATAACTTGAGAGATTTTTCCCAACAATCTCCCCCTTTGGGTTTGTTGACAACTCTTCCATAAAAATATATATCGTTACTTCCTCAGCCACCATTTTCCTGTCACGATTCTGATAGCGATCAAGGTTTTACTCAACACATACACTAAGCCCATATGAGCAATTTTTGGCGTGAGAAACAAGAGTAAATGAAATGTTCATCAATGAATCACTTCATCTCTGACACCCACTGTTGACACCTAACTGATACAAATTGTTTCCAAACGGATACCAATTTTTGGAAATGTTCTTACCACTTTCCAACACAACTCTTCTGTTTTTATCACGATCCTCAGTTGTTATGATATCTATTCTTTGATCAATCACTTCTAGCATCATCATATTTTATAAGCTCCCCCTTTCTGCTCATAGCTTCAACACCTATTTAGCCATATTTCGTGTGTTGTCCAAGCTAAGCTCTTGCTAAGCACGTTCAACTAGCTTCAAGTCCCCCTATCTGGCTGCTCCACCTATCAGCTTATCGCCTTATCTATCAATATTTCTTAAATATCCACACTGTCTACCGCTTGAACAATCACTATTTTATCCCCCATTGTCAATGAACCCAATGGTTAGTCTTTTGAAGTATGTAACAGAGTAGAGAACACATATCCACACATTAGGGAAAACACAACATACCTCGGGGAGAGGGGGGGGGGGGGTTCACATCCACATGATTTTAAGTGCGGGGAATCGACTGAACTCCCAGAGATAGTCGATGCCTTTAGAATGCTTCCTTGGGTAAGGCCTTTGTCAGAGAATCTACAACCTATAACTCTGTATGCACATACTCCAACTTCACAATCCCTTGCTCCACTTGTTCCTTGATAAAATGATAATTGATCTCAATGTGCTTTATCCTTGAGTGATGAACTTGATTTTTTCTATGATTGATAGCACATGAGTTATCACAGTGGATTCTGATCAGAGACATCACTTCAACTCCCATATCGTCAAGCTACTACTTTATCCATAATAACTGTGTGCATTCTTGGGTGGCAACAATATACTCAGCTTCTGTGGTGATTAATGAAATGCAACCCTGCTTCTTTCTTAACCAAGCAATACATAGTCCTCCAAGATAGAATGCACCTCTATCTGTTGATTTCCTATCATCGACTGAACCGGCCCAGTTTGCATCATATATCCCAATAACTATGTCTGAGATTTTTCATTATATGTCAAGCCGAAGTCCACTGTGCCCTTGATATACCTAAGTATTCTTTTCACTGAGAGCATGTGAATTTCCTTGGGATTACTCTAATATCTTGCTACTTGGCATGCGTTGAAAACAATATCAGGCCTTGTCGCGGTCATGTACAACAAACTTCCAATAATTTTTCTGTATTTTGTGATATTAACTGCCTTGACATCCACATCTTTTGATAATTTCATCTGGGTAGCAACCGGAGTTTTCATCTCCTTATAATTTTCCATGCCAAACCTTCTTAACACCTCCTTGGAATACTTCTAATGAGAAATGAATGTTCCATTCCTTCCTTGTGTCACCTATAGACCAAGGAAAATCATTAGCTCTCTAATCATTGACATTTCAAACTCATGTTTCATGAATTTGGAAAACTGTCTGCACTCAGATTCATCTAATCCACCAAATATTATGTCATCGACATAGTCCAACACCATCATCCTATGATTACTAATGTGGTTGACATAGATATTGTAATCAAATCCAACACGCTAGAAACCAAGCTTCTTCAAGTACTGATCATGCCTTGAGTACCATGATCTTGGTGCTTGTTTCAGCCCATACAATTCCTTCTTCAGCCTACAAACATTTTTCTCATCCTCATGAATAAGAAAACCATTTGGATGCTCAATGTACACCACTTCTTCTAGAACCCCATTTAGAAATGAAGATTTGACTTCCATCTGGAACACTTTGAACATTCTTTTCACTACTATGGAAAAAAATAATCTGATAGTCTCTAGCCTTGCAACTGGTGCAAATGTCTCATCTAAATCTAATCCCTCTATTTGGGAGAATCCCTTGCACACTATCCATACTTTGATTAAAATTACAGTTCCATCTTCATTCATCTTGTTGCGATAGACCCATTTAGTCCTGATGACTTTCTTGTCTACTGGCCTCGAAACAATCTCCCATGTCTGGTTCTTCTCGATTTGAGCAAGCTCTTCATTCATAGCCTGAACCCAATTTTCATCTTCAGCTGCATCGAAAAAACATTTCGGCTCCACCTGAGATAAAAATGATGTTTGATGTAATGACATCAATCTTCAAGTCTGAAATGGAGCTCTCTGATCACCAATGATATTCTGCCAATCAATTTCAACTCGACACTTTGGCTTCCTTGCAGACACAGACTTGACACTTTCTTGTTCATCATCAGTATCTTCTTTTCAGTCAGCCTCTACCACTTATACTCCCCCTGTGTCACTTACCTCGTCCTCACATTCATCCAGAAACTATACACAAGGTCGTTGAGTATTATTTTCATTTTTGACTATAGTGACATCATTTCTCTCAGCAATTTTTCCCAGCCTTTTGTTGAAGCATTTATATGCTTTACTTTTCCCTGATTACCCAAGCAATATCTCCTCATCTCCTCATGCCTCAAACATCATATGATTTTTTTTGTTGAGAATGAAACTCTTATATCCAATGATTCGAAAGTATTTCAACATTGGCTTCTTTACATACCACAGTTCATATGGAGTCTTCCCTTGCTTCAGACACAACATAGACCTGTTTGAAACATAAACCGATGTAAAAACTGCTTCCATCCAAAATTTCTCTAGTAGGCCTTTATCAATAAGCATCATTCTGGAAATTTTGTTGATGATATGATTTCTCCTTTAAACCACTACATTTTTTTGGGGAGTTCTCACTGATGAATCATGATTCCTTATCCCGTGTATCTCGAGATAGTCTTCGACTTGACTGTTTGTGAATTCTGAACTATTATCAGTACGAAACTTCAGAATTTTCTTCCCAACCATCTTTTCTGACTCCCTCCTATTCTTCTTTATGCAACTGAACACCTCTGTCTTAGGGGTAATGATGAATACCCCAAACATTTTGCTATAATCATCAATGAAAAGGACATATTACCTTTTCCCATTTATAGCTTGTGGTGAAATAGCTCCACATACATCAGCATGTACAAATTCGAGCACTCTGGATGATATCTTTTCCTTTGGCCTGTATGTTTTCCTAATGATCTTCCCTTTTTGACAAGAATCACATGTATCAGTATGATCACATGATAGTTTGGGAAGGTCTCTAGAAGAATCACACATTACCAGATCTTCCATAGATGGTAGACATAGATGACCATGTTCCTTATGCCACAGCTGGTTTTCTTCCTCTCTGGATAAAAGACATATATCTTCTTCCCCACTTACAAGGTAAAGATTTTCCTTTGTCCTCTTTCCTTGCAGAACAACTACCCCATATTTTCATTTGACAGTACATGTCTTCTTGGTAAACTGTATAGAATGTCTTGAGTCACACAATTTACTGACACTGAGCAAATTGTGAGTGGGACCTTCTACAAACAAGACATCAGCATGTCTGATTTCTTTTTCCCCAAACCTATCCCTTCCTGATCCAATTATCTTCAGGCCTTCATCATTTACAAACTTGAAAACTCCTTCTTTGTCATATTTTATTCCTGTAACCAGATCCTGGTTTCCTGTTATGTGAGATGTACAAACACTATCAAGAATCCACACACCAGAACGATCTGATGCTTTAAGGGAAATTTCAGCAACTACTTCCTTATCTTCTCTCTTCTTCTTGGTCCATATTTTTGACTCCATACTCAGTATAGATTGAGACCCATGATAATTCTCAGAGTACAATGGACCAGATTCATCTTGCAGAGCTGCTAATCTATTCTGAACTTTTAACTCACTTGTCAGTTTATTGTTCTGATGCTTGCAAACATTTTGATTATACTTTGGCACATTTCTCTGAATGATCGAAGTTAAGTACCTATCCTTGTGCCCAAATCCTCCACTAAAAAAACAATGTCCTTCAATATATGTTCTGGAAAAAAGTTATCTATTTGGATTCCACCTCTGTTCCTATTCACTTCTATATCTCTTGGCTATAGAACACACATTCTGTGAATTTCCCATCTTTCCCCAACAATAACATCTGATATGGGGTGCATTGCTTCATGTTACTTCAGCACTACGATTTTCCCTTTGGGATCTCTGAATTTTCTGATTCTGTTTTTTTCCCAAATAAACCATCAATATCGGGATGGGTTCTTGCGGTCTGACATAAACTGGCACATATTTTTGTTTCTTATAAATCCCTGAATCAACCTTAGCATTTGAGTTTCTTTTTACTTCACTCATGATGAACTACGAGCCTCCACTTTTATCTTCTCTGTCTTCTGAATGGCCTCCTTTTCTGATATGACATATGGGGTCAAGAGATTTTCTTGATCCTTAATTTTTCATTTCAGACTAACCACATCTTCTTCAAGCTCTTTGATATGTCTGACCTGCTCCTTTACTGTATTAATCAAACAATCAATTTCCTTCTTTTGTTCCTCAATTTTAAGCTTTTTATCAACAATATTTTCTGAGCTCTCTGGTGTTGAGGATTTTTGTCATTCAATTTCTTCTAATAGATCAGACTTTTCTTCATCATTTTGATTCATATAGTTTTTGTCATCATGAACCACTTTATTGTATTTCTTCATTTTGGCTCTCCAAATATCTATCTCTTCAAGTGCTGCTTCCAATTCGGCTTCCATATCAACTCTCCCTTCAATTTCTTCTTCTTCTTCAACGTCTGCTTCATCCTTTTTATCAGAAATACAAACTATCGCCACCAAGGAATTTACCCCATGATCTCTGCAATTTTCTATCTCCTCAACCTCTTCATCCTCATACTCATCTAAACATTCAAATTATTGTGTAAGAATATTCTTCTTCTTGAAAAAATTTCTCTTGAATTTTTTCTTCCCTTTCACAAACGATGAAGTCTTCTACTTGGGAATTTCAACTTCATCATTATCATTATCAATCTCTTGAAACTTCTTGGGGAATCTTGCCACAAGATGATGAACCATTCCACATCAAAAACATGCTAGTGGAAGTTTCCCTTTAAACTTTCCTCATCCTCTTTACAGATTTGAAGAAAGGAGTGACATCACCTCATCTGTCTCTTCTTCTTCTTGAGAATCTTCAATGGTTAGCTTCTTCATGGCCTTGAATGCCACTTATTTGGAATTCCCATTTTCCACAGCATCGTTATCATCACTTCTCATTTCATATGCAACAAGAGTGTTGTGAAGTTTATCCAATGCCGGTTCTTTTGGGTCTTTATCTTCCAAAACAAAAACATTCAGATTAAACCGAGGGGGAAGTTTTCTCAATATGTGCTCCACAATTTTTATATATTCTTTAATTTCTCCATGACTCTTCATGTCTTCTACCACAACATTTACCCTATCAAAGACTGTATCAACAGGCTCATTCGGGTCGATTCTCAGATCTTCATACTTCTTCCATGATACTTGCAGCTTGGCCTCTATCACCTTGGTATCCCCTTCACATATATTCAAAAGTGTTTCCCACATGGCATGTGACATTTTTCAAGACATCACCTTTGTATATATAGGATTTGATAGGGATCCCTCTAAGGAAGTGATATCTTTTCCATCAGCATCCAGATCTCTATGCTCAGCTTTTGATAATGCACCACTGTTGATGTCAGCTGTTGTACCATGCATTGTAGCTGTGAACACATCCATTACTAAAGATCAGAAGTAGTGTTGCATCCGATTCTTCCATAGATGAAAATTGTTTCCATAGAAGATCAGAATCCCTTTATGATTAGTGACCTCATTTGAGATAAGAACTACTATCATCCTTTCCCTCTTATACCAATTGTTATGTCTATAACGATGAAAACCCAGAGAGTGGGGGTGAATTAGGGTTTGACTAATTAAAAATTAATTCCCATTCTGAACTTGTTTCGCTATTAAGAAAAACACTCCTCTCTCTCGTTCCTATTGCACAATGTAAGTAGAAAGTAAAGCATGCACATGACCCAAAGATTTTTACTTACATCACCCTCACTAGGCTACGTCCAAAGAGAATATACCGACAAGTTTCCGGTCGTACCAAATTCTACTAAACTTTACTAGCTATGGATTACAAGGTTTGGGTACAATCACTCTGTCCCAGGCCCACTGCCTTTACAAGATTTATGGTCAGCTAACTGCTTTCCCAAGGGTCACTCCCCATTTCTCTCTCTCTGGCTCACTGCCGGTGGAGAGGATCACCTTCTTCCTCTTCCTTTGGTCCCTACATCAGAAAGGATCCAATCACAGTTTATAGATCTGTAGGACTCTTCATTTTCATGAAGGAATGCATCTTTCTCTTTACATAGATTCTCTGTTGAAGCCCAATTTTCACCCGTAGATGAATCTATCTCTACACCAAAGGTATTGGGAAAACTTACAGCTTCTACGCAGCCTGAAAATCACTGCTAGAAATAAACTTTTCTTGGAACACAAGTCAATCTCGGTGCGCAAGTATCGGCGCACAAGTCACAACCGACATGCATGTATTCCTCAACTACTTGCGCGAATCAAGCATTTGCAACTCCAAACCTGCGAGAATCACTTGCTTCCTCTCCTAAACCACCTCAGGCGCACAAATAACACTTGGTGCGCAACTTCCAATACTGGCGCGCAAGTCCCACTTGCGCGGCACACCACCACCTACGTGACCACCACACCTACGCGACGGGAGCTCTGAATCTTCAATTTTTTGAACTACCGTGGTGAATGAGGAGGGGTGGTCAAGTATTTATAGGAAATTTGACCACCCTGTGCGACGGTGCGCAAGTCAACCCTCGGCGGCCATGTCTCGGCACGCAGGTCTCTTCCCCTCCAAGTCACCCGCGCGACCTACTTCCAAAATTGCACGAACCTCTTTCCTTTGACATATTTTGATCTCCTGATCTTGAAAAACCATAGGCGTGCAAGTTCTCAAGCTTCCAAGGCATCGACGCTCAAGTCTCTTCACGGCACATAAGTCAACTGCGCGACACCACCAATACTTGCGCAAAACTTATCCCTTTTCCATATTTTGATGATCTGATCTTGAAAAACATATGGCGCGCAAGTTTCCAAGACATCATGTACACGGCACACAAATCCTTTTTCCAAAATCCAAATTTATTAATTTATTGATTTTCAGGACCAAAAATTTGGCAAACACTGGAAAATGGCGCCACCTTATATCTGTTCTTTTTATGCCGCCTCCAGATCATCCATTCCTTTATCGACGTTCTTGAATAAAACATGGATCTTTGACCATAACTCTTGGAATAGACATTCCACCATAAAATCCTCTTTGTCAACAAATTTGTATGTCATAATTTTTCTTTGTCAACAATCACCACTCAGATTTCCACTTTGTCAACAAACTCAATCACCTAAAAAATGATTCAATGATACCTTGAGAAATTTTTTCCCAACAATCTTTTTATAACTATTACAATTAGTTTCATGAGGAGATAAAACATGGATTGGGAGAAGAGTGTGATATTTGTTCCACGTGCATCATTTGAAAATAATAATAAATGAGGGGATTGATGAAATATGAAACATATGGGGATATCTTGGTTGGGAGCTTATAGTTTGACTTTTTGGAGTGAATAGGTGAGTGGGTCTTGGAATTTTAATGCAAATTGTACAGCATAGTTTTGGTGGAAAGGATCATATAAGTAGGCAATTTTTAGAATAACATATATTTACTCGATAGAAAGTTGAAAGAATAGAATGAAATAGTTCTCACACACAAAAGTGGTGAATTAGTGAAATGGTTATATTTTTAGCTATTCTATAATATTTTTATCATTCAAATCCTTTAATTTCATGTTGATACAATTTTTGAGACATCTTTTTCTTTGATCATTGTGAATAACACCTCGGTGTGATTTTTTTCATTGATCCCATTTCTATAAGTAATTAAATTTTCATTTAATGAAAAATATTTATGACGTTGGAAATATCTATATGCATAATTTTCATTGATGGTGGAGTTGATTTGTAAGGCCCATGATGTAGTCCAAGAAAAACGGGCCAAGCTGTGCATGATCCAAGCACTCGAGTTTAATAAACCACCTAATTCTACTTAATCATGCATCCAAATGGGCTGAAATTTTGAGGGATGGTCCATAATTTATAATTATAAATTTTATATTAAGAAACCCAAGACTTATTATACCATAAGTTGGTCCTACTGACCTGAGAAATCCAGTACACCGAATCTACACGATGTCAAATGTCATGTGTTCCAATTTGTCCATATCTCTGGATCTAGTTGCCAAAATTTTTCCAACCATTCGGTGGAGATAGTACATAAGTGTTTCAATATGTGTATTGTTTTTTCCAAAGTGATATTTTACTATCAAGTTGTTGAAAACCATGGGCCAAGTGGTTTTACATAATCTTTATGCCCATAACCGTCTTCCCCTTTTCCTATAAAATGGATGCTTGGGATCCTCATTTTCAAGTTCTTATAAGGAGTGATGTGATACCAATTTGGAGTTCCATAGAATTTCTTTACCAGTTATATATGTTTTGGAGGCCCCTATCCATATATAGGGATCATAAATGACGATGGTGTTCCACCCAACCTTCCTCCTCCTCTCGAATTCGAGCTAAATAGTGGGTGTTCATTGTGTCGGAGCTAAACACAAGTCAAGGTAGTTACAACACATATATTAGATACTGGTTTGGAGAAATATTTGTGTTTAAAAATTTAATTCCATGTACCTTACATGATTTCATATTTGTATTCCTTTTTGATACATGTGAATATTATGTTCTTAATTTGTAACTGATCAGTGTGAGGTTTTGAGTGCATGACTTGTGTTGTTTCAATTTGAAAACACAAGCATACTTTTCATACCCACCTTACTGATATTTTAATCTACTTTG
The DNA here is from genome assembly GCA_963277665.1 of Viscum album. Lineage (NCBI taxonomy): Eukaryota > Viridiplantae > Streptophyta > Magnoliopsida > Santalales > Viscaceae > Viscum > Viscum album. The sequence continues at coordinate 806,900,434 of OY728122.1, read as the reverse complement.
GAAGCTATTATTTCATTCATAAGTGTTATACCATGACAATATGATTGTAACGTCAATGTTAGGTTCTTTTAGAATTGAAATAAAAGCTTAAAAATTTATTAGGATTCCCATTAATTTCAACAAAATAATTACACCAATTATAAATGAATCTCTATGAAAAATGAACTTGAATTATGTGTAGTAAAATTACAATGAACCCTTTGTCTCATATTTTTAAAAATACACTTGGTTTGTCAACTATTAAACTCATTATATTAAGATATTTTCATTATAATATTTTCAAAATTACCCCCATTTAGAAATCTTTTTTAAAAATACACACTATAAGATAAAAATGTTCCTTGAGAGACAACCTAGGGTCTTACCTAGACTTTAAAAAAACCATAAAATCATAATCAATATGACTGGTTAGGACATCACGTTCAGTTTCATGGAAAATTATTTTGGGGAGGCGAGGAGGTAGTTTCTTAAGAAATGTATTTGTGGTGGTGAGGTGGTTGTTGATTTGTGGTAGGGGCCTGAGTGGTGATGAAATAAATAAATAATTGATCAATAATATTTGGAATGGATTGGATTGGTTTCATTAATAGAATGGTAATGATTAATAGATAAGTAAATATAGGGAAATGTGGTTAAATGTGGTTAATGATAAATATTGAAATAAATGGGTTGATTAAATGATTTTTTTTGGAAATGTGAATTGGGGTTTGTGGCTCGATATGTGGTGTTATGCATTTAGAGGTGGAGAAAAATGTGGCAGTGTTTCAAGGTGGTTCCATTATTTTTTATCCCATAGACTGGTCATGTGTGTCTGATATTATATATATATGTATATATATATTCTTGTACATTCTGTTGATATCTATATGCACCCACCCACATCAAGAACTATGTTTCGAAACCCACATAGGCACACATGGGGTGTTTTTACAATATCTAGTGAGTATTAAAAATGGATGGTTGCCTTCTCTTCCCCACCCTATTTTCTTGGTGAGGTTAATAGGTAGTGATGACTGAAGGCCTGTTAATGGATTAGATAATGGTTTTGATGGCCCAGGTGTCTTCAGGAGTGGTGAGAATGTGCTTGTGGGGAAGTGGAAATGGGGTTTTTGGGAGAGATGAGATATGACCATGCTTGTGGAAAAACTTTTTATGGGATTCATGCATAGTAGGAGGAGGGAACGAGGTTGATTTATTATATGATCATGATACACTTCTACTCTAGTTTTGGATGTGGTAGTATTGTGGAGTAGTTTTTTGGTGGAGATCTGACATGGCCAGTCTTGTATAAAGGTGAGCCCTGGTTTATATAGGTGAGGTGTGTCGTGACCATCATTATGTGGTATTGTGGTGTATGGAAGAGACAAGAGCATCCGGACGTATGATGTCGGTTGTGAGAGAAGCATTCAAGTGGTAAAGTCGTAATGTGTACCCTTAATAATGGAATTCTAATTATAATATATTACTTGGTTTTTAACATTATGTGAGCATGCCATGTTGAATATGGGATGGTTGGTATATCCTGATAGGTAATTCTTGGTTCTTATATTTTCTCACTGGTGAATTAGTAGGATTCTTTCACATATACATGAGAGACTTGAGTTTTTTCTACTATGTATAATTATATGCTCACCCCATGTTTATGAAACTATTTTTCGGTCTCTAGGAGGATTGCATATAAAGGACTAAGAATTACTAGCTTGGACCATTAAATAGTTGCAGTGTTTCTTCTTTAGCTTTAATTTTGGAAATTCCTATGGAAAAATTATATTATCATCAAAATTTCTATTTATACATGCTTGTGGGTTTGTTTATGGATTTCTTTTTGAATTGTGTCTTGGGGTTGTTTTTGTAGGATCCCTCATCTCTCTAGATACTATTTATATTATATATTGTAATTGCTCCCATATATGATATTTTTATAACATTGGTGCTATTCATCAACTTATGGCTTAGTAGAGGTGTGACTTGTAGGTCATTATATCATTCCCTTTATTAATGTATCATTCTAGGGTGGTGTTGTGAAAACGAAAAGTACCAATACATCCATAGTTTAATATTAAATTGTAAATAACCTTATATATTTATTTTTATAATATATTTTATTTCTATTAATATTAATTAGTTTAAAAGGATAACCATATATATGCTATTTAATAAAATCATCGATATATACGATAAAAACATTAAAATTAGTGATACTATTATTATAATGGTTTTATTGCTATAATTTAAGGAAAATCATGGATACATTTGCAAACAGTATTCATAGTTTATAAAATCATGATATAACTCCCATATAAAATGGTTTATTAAACCATGGTAGTAGAACCAAAATAATAAACCATTTTTTAATGATGTTTCTAGAGATGAAGTTTAACAAAATGAAATCTATATTTGAAATATACATGTTAAAATAAATAACAAATGTAATATGAATAAAATTTCAGAGTAATAATATGTTTTATTGACTAGTAAAATAAGATATATAACATAATAGGATTAATAATAAATTTTATGTTTAAAAAATATAATATTATAAGGATACAAGTCAGGTTAAAATTCAATTCACGTATCTAATTACTATTAAGATCATAAGGAAAGTTAATATTTAGTTTACATATTTGGTTACCATGGGATCACAAATTTTTAATATTGGTTAACATTTCATTATCTCATATAATAATACCCACTCTTATTCTTATATATATATTTAAATATTTATTTATAAAATTATGGATGAAGACGAATTTTTGTTCATTTTTAGAGAATCACAATTTGAATAATAGTTTAATAAACCATGAAACACATATATTATCACCATGATTGAATTTATTTTGGAGAAATCAAGATATATTATTAGGAAACAACATTTAAAAACCAAATTTTATAAATTTACCACATTAAAATGGGTATAAAACCATAATTATTCATATTATTACTTCCAATGGGACGATATAAAATAGTAAATAAAATTTTTAGGGATTTATACACAATATTATATGAATTAATCCTGCTGATTAGTCGTCTGGATAAAAAAACATGAGATTTTTGTTTTTTTTTCCATGATGGTTCCTCATAATGAAGTGAGAAGAGTTCATCACACATATTAGAGGCATACTTCTCCTTTGAATCTAAGGTGGATGGGAAGTATTTGAAAAAAAATTAATGATGACCACTTGTGGGTTATGTTGAAAATGAAATGTGATCTTTCTGGTCAAAAACATTAAATAATGAATATATGGTGTTTATATTTTAACAAAGTTAAACATATAGTGTCGACCTGTCAGGGGGGCGGGTGAGGTCAGATTCATTACTTACCGTAGTATCATATTTATGTTATTTTGTTCAAAGATATTATAGGGGAACTATAGTAGGAACTGTTTCAGTACAATAACATGTACTAGGGAGGATACTATAGAAGAAACTATATCAGACATTATATAATTCACTATAGTATCTTCAATTACTATTTACAAAATTATATATTATTATCATTTACAAGGCCTACAAGCTCTATTTGAAAGGTCATTATTCCATGGTTCATATCCATTCAAGGATATGTGTAATAAAAATTCATAATTGGAGGTGGTAACTCTATTGGTGAGAGAGGGGTGGCCTTATACAATAGTCCTCTATTTGTGATATTTTATTTTTTCATATCATGTTACCCAAAAATAAATATGTATATTATTATGGGGAATAAATGAGTAGGAATTTCATATTTTTCATCAAAATGAATTTTTACTCATGTCTTTTCCATAATGACGGATCATTCCATAATGGAAATATTATTTCAATATAAATTAATAAGATTAAAATTTGTTACCTACCAAAATTTTTCTATTTTTCATGGTGATATTATTCTGAGAAATAAAATTATTAATAAGGGTTTCACTGCCCACATTTATACTAATATATAATCAATTTTAGAGTGGATTGAGTTTTTTCATTACTCAATCATTACTCATGTTTCTTATCTATGGGTGAACAACCTTAGCATCTCTATGAATTTTCATAAAAGATATATACTACAAAGGTATTTTCAAATATGAATTTTTTCTCATTTAATTTAATTTTATTCCACATCTTATTCCCTTTATATTAATTTAATAAAATATATTGGAAATTTTATTTCATTTCACTAAAAATATGTATTATTCAAACTTAATAATGTGATGTAAATTTTAATCTACATAATGTTTGCAACTCTCATGATTAAATTTGGTTGATTATTTTTAGAAATAAATTAATTTATTGGTATAAAAAATTGTAAATAATATTTCATTAATAATTATAATTCCCATATAATTAGGTAAATAGACTAAATAAACATATTTTTGGTGATCAATAAGAATTTATGATTAAGTTAACTCTTATTTTAATCCAATTGAAAAAGTAAATAACTTTACACACAATAAAAAAGTAGATTTTATGATTGAGTTTGAAAAAATCCAATAATTTTCTCTAAATGAAAATATGTTTTGACATACTCAAATTTTTTTAAATAATAACATCAAATTTTCATGGATGATCATTCTATGATATAACTTTTTAAATTGTTAATGTATTTAGAAATAAGAATAATTTTGAAAAAAAGTTAAAGATGTGAAATATATTTTTGATGTTCTTAGTGATACAATTTCAAGGGTTTTCAATGATCATGAAAAATAAATCTCATTATTACCAGTAAAATAAAATTATAGGCAGGTTAAACACATTTTAAAAAACATTTAATAAAGTAAATATATATATACTACTTATAATGATGAGGATAATATCATATACAAAATTCATTTTCACTAAAATATTTATAATTGTGATTCCCCAAAATATTAAACAAAAATATTTTTTTCAAATGAGAAGTTAAGTGATTCATATAAAAGATACCACTTTATGAGAAAACAATATTCTCCTCATGTTAGTAGTTATGGTATAATTTAAAATAATGAATAAAATAAATAGAGTAATTAGAATGATGGGAACCAACTTTCTAAAAGTTCTCAATAAGGTCAGTAATAAGTTGTGGCCCCTATGAAAGAAATACATCCTATAAAATTATAAAATAATTAAAAAAACATGGTAACTTGTTCATTATTTATTTCACCTATTATCTTTTCGAAATACTCTATATATAATTATTTGGAAACACATAACTATAAATTATTAGTTTATTATAAATCAACGGAGATTTTTTATAATAGACTAAATTGAATGATATAATTTTTTATACGATGTATGAAGTAAAAAAAGAGAATTTATAGAAGATAAAAGTTAATTATGAATCAAATGATATCCAAAATAGAATAATTGTTTCTAAAAAATACACTCATGGACATTGGAACATTATATTTGGACGCACATTTTAAAAAAATATATAATTTTTTTAATTATATAATCAATGCCACTATTTGAATTTTTATTCACCAACTAATCACAATATTATCATTTTTTAGATAATATTATTAATAGGTGTGCATGTTGTTATTTCATTATCCACCTTTAATAAATTGATATCATATAAATTTTTATTATTATTATGTACAAATGAAATTCAGATAATCAAATATTAAGTTACTTATAGAAAAATGAGTTGAATAGATACAATTACTTGAATAAATTTATAGTTGTGTAGAAAAATATATTAATGACTTGTTACGGTTCATTCCATTGTACTTTTGATGGTCTAGTTAAATTTTGGGGGATTCATCATGTTATTAATATATTAATGCTAAAATTTGAGAATGGGAATTACAACATCATAAATGTGAATTATTTATATGGTGTTAATTTCTCTGTAATTTTTTTATATTTTTCTAAAAAATTAAATATTTTTTAGGTTTATGTGGTTATAATTAGATATTTAAGCTTTTTCATGTTCTCAATATGTAAAGGAATGATGGGTGTAGTTCTATTTCTCATAGATTGTTTTTATTATGACATTAATTTTAAAATTGGAGGATAATTATAATATTGTACATCATATTGTAGTTATTTTTAGTGTCTAATTTTGAGTAATTTGAATGTTTTAACTTTTTTGAAGTATAAATTGTGAAAATCAATCTCATTTTTTGGGAAAAAAATTCATACAAGTAAGTGTTAATTATTATTTCTTTTGATATAAATAGATTGGATGATATTAATTAATGTTATGATATTCAGTCACTGATTTATGATGATTTTTTATTAGGTGCACGTTTTCTTTGACCCTGGGAATATTTCATATATTTTCACATTCATATTTCTTGTACACTAGTGTCTGATTTTTATAAATAAATTTATTAGTGTGTATGGTTTTGGTTTTCCAAACACATGATTTATGAATTTTATAATTAATATAAGTAATGTTATTTTAAATGAGAGTGGTTTTTGTGGTGTTAATGAATACTTATCAACTAATTCAAAAAAATGGTGTTCGATAAATTCTATGAATATCATGATGATCTATTAAAATTACAAAATCCATAAAGGGAGAATGTGAATGGTCCTAATGTTTTGTATCCTTATGAAACTATAGTAAATGTACATGTCATACAAATTTGATATGAACTTATTTTAAAAATATATATTTATTTATTTTAAATATACTTAATAGGGAATAATTTCATGAAAAGGAAAAATTCATATATTTATAATGATATTGAGGTGGTTAATGAGAAATTGACATTATGATTGTTCTCAATTGTTTCTTGATTTATCATCTTAAATTGTGAAAAAAATTGAAATTTTGTTAATTGGATAATAAAGGTTGTGAGTTTTAGGTATTAAATGATTAAAAATTAAAAACAATAAAAATATTATTTTCAATTAAACATCCAATCAGATAAATTAAATAATTGTTTCATTTTTAATCATAAAAAAATAAAAACATTTTGAGTCCAATAGTGTTATCCTAATTCCGAACATTTCACCTTGATGAACACAAAAAAAATTATAGATTATGTTTTTTGGATGATGTTTGAATTATTTGAATCAAAATATGCTTTGATATATCTATATATGTTTCTCTACTCCAGTATTATGGATGTCGTTTTAATTTCAACACTATAGGATAAAAATTTCCTTCATATTGAGTATGACTAAATTTCCTCATTTAATATTGATTTTAAGAATATTTTTATCAAATCCAAATATAGTTACTGACCTAATTTTTTTGGTAATTTATATTATATTTCAGAATGTTGAATCAATGTATATAAGGAGAAATACATTATTTAAATTAAAGGGTATGAGTATGGTTATAGATAGATATATTCTAGATTATGGAAACATTCCTTTTTTACATGTCTTTTCATAAAGTGACAACAATTGGTATTTTCTTGATCAACCCAAATAAGTAACTATGGTGATACCATTAAAAAGTTAAATGGTGAAAAATTAGAAAAAATGAAGAGACTATTTATAAAACTATACTAAACTGGAATGAAAAAAATCACAGTTGAAGAATAAGAAATTAATCACTCTAACAATATGTTTTTTCTACTATTCTATTAGGTGGGTTATTGTCGTACATTTCATATGAGAATATGATATTCATTATGATCCTAAATATTATGAATATGAAACAACGGTTCCATAACAAAATATTGTAAATCTTAATAATATATATATATAATGTATTATAAAGTGGATATATACTTGGAAAATAATCCCAAAAGACAAAGAAAACGTATAAATTTTTTGGGAAAACTTCATTCATGCATATAAAAGTGAATCTAAGAAAGGAATGTGCCTTAAATTTACAAAATTATTCTATGAATAAAATTAAATATAAGAAATGAATCATTGAATGATATAAGTTATAAATTTTAAAAAAATAGTGGAGTCTACCTCTTTAAAATGAATTTATTTTTTAAAAATTTATATTGAATAAACAACTAAAGAATTGATTCATAACTTTAACTCTATTTTATAAGTAACAATATTATTTAAATTAGGATTGTTAAACCAGTGTTTTAAATTATAATATTTAATCACATAGATTGATTCTGACATTGTTATCAATGTTTTACTTATTTTATATGTAATTATATTTTTAAAACCATATGAAATTTAGAATATAAAATAATGGTGAGCTCAAAAATCATTTTTATCAAACAAAATATGTTTTTTGAGGTTTCTTATATGGGAATAATTTTTAGGACCACTATTATTTATAATAATAGATATTAATTTAATTCAATAGTAATTTGGGTGAAGATAATTTATTTATGGTATTAGGCATACATATATTTTTTATTTATTTTAAATTATTCTAGGGTACTAATGAGAAAATTGAAAGAATACCATCTTAATTACATCAAATAAATTAAATAGATTTATTAATATAAATTTTATTACTAAAATAAGGGTGGTGGTTAATGAATTTTCATGGTTTGGACGAATTATAAATATCATACACTAAATTAAAAATATTAAAACATTAATTTTTTTGGTTAGATATGAATAATTATTTAGTCATCCAGGTAATAATTTTCCCATAATCATATCATATCAGCCACATATCCTCATAAAAATATAATGAGATGGAATAATATCTACCCTACTTCATTTTAGTTTTAATAGATCTTATAATTTTTTTTATAATTATAGAAATCCTTTTTTCATTGATGGAGAAAATTTGATCATAGAAGTTCATTTCAAATAATCACACAAAACCTAATAGAGTGATTTTAAATTAAAGGATTATAGAAAATTAAATCATAGTAACATTGATTCTAACATTCTAGAACCTAGAGATGATTTTATAGAAATATAAATTTAAAAATTGGTTAATATTTTAACAATAAATATATATATAAAGATGAATTTTTATTTAGAGTAATTTGTCTTGCTAAGACATATCAGTCATAATGAATAATATAGAAAAATATGTCTTAATGAATTATATAGCATCACCTAGTTTTTTCATATGATAGTACTTTATAAATTTCATGAAGCATTTTTATACATATTCAATGACAATAAAATATATAAGAATGATAATGAAATATGTACATATTATGTTGATTAATAAAAATGTATATTTCATAATTCTGAGACTAATCTCAATATAGTGACTTTTTTATATGATATCTTAATTTGTTAAAAATTTATAAAATAAGGGTTGTATTTGTATTCTAATAAATGAAGAAGTCATGTATGTTATATTATCTTAAAATTATTCAATCTTTTCTACGATAAATGGTTTCTAAAAAAACTCTTTATAAATTATGGTACATTATTCATATTGTTGATTTTCAATTACTGAACAATTTTTTATAAAATTACATGCCAATTATGTTTAAAAAATAGTTCAATTATTTGATTTATAAAATATAATACACTCTTGATATTAGATATTTTAGACCAACTTACCAGCTGGAAAAGGAAAATCCTATCTAGGTAAGGTATAATAGTTCATATAAGTATTTTTATTACCATGTTTATTTTGTATTGTACATCCAAAATCGAATTTTTTTTTTCATAAAATCCATTTTTTATGTGAAATTGTAGATATTATACAATAGTTTGGTGAATCCCAAAATAACTCAAAATATAAAAAATCTTTTTAAAAAATAAAAAAAATTCTTGACAACATTGTATTTGAGATTATGCAAGTCTTTATTGTCGATTACCTAGTCCATAAAATGCCTCAGATCCCAATAATTTCTACTGATTATTATATATCAACCGTCAAAGGTTTAGTAATCTTCTATAATTTAAATATCGAAAGCCAAGTGAAATATTTAATGGTGGAACTATTATTTATAATTCATTTTTTTAATTTTATCATCTAAATGGGGGGTTTAGAGAATTATTTAACTAATTTATTAAATAAGTTTAGATAAACAATTTGATATGAATTTTAGTGATTATGATGTTTTTAATTTAATATTATGGTATTATTGATCTTTGTAAAATAATTTATTCAATTAACATCAACTTCAAATGATTATTTTTGTTAGAGTTTATAAATTTTAAAAACTTATTCCAATAAATATTTGGGGTATTGATTGTAATCATCTATTTATCATGAGAAGTCAAATAATGAATGAATTTGTTTCTAATATTAAATTCTATCCACATGTTAAATTGTAAATGTAATTTATACATGAAAAATCAAATTTAGTAGACACATTATTAATTTAAGGAACATTAAATGAGTGTAGGTCTCAATCCACTTTTAATCCCTAAATTGTGACTCACCCCAATGGAAATATTTTTCTACCATTAATATGGTGAACAATCTAGTATTTTAATATTGTTTTTAAAAAATTGAAAATATAGGGATAGTAAAAGAGAAAAATATTCTCAACTAACACACACTTGTGAATTAATTAAAATACACACTTTCTATGGAATTTAAATTGGATTTGGAAGATGGTTTCCAACAGAATGTAAATTCAAATAAATAATACAAAAAATTAAAACATATAAGTCAGATTATATCAGTATTTATGGAATAAAAATTCATCAAAAAAAAATAATGTTATACAATAACATACAACAAATAATAATCAAATAGTAAAAAAATTCCAAAATATAAAATGTGGATAAGTCTCTCTAGTAAAGGTAGAGTTTCAAAAGTAATAAAAGCCATTTATAATGTATTTATCATGTTAATATCTACTCTTAGTGTAATTTAGTTATGAACTATTGAAAATACAAGGGAAAAATATATTTGTACTCAAGGTGGTGGGATAGGTTCCCAATATTTATTTCATCTATGTTTGAAACGAACACTCACCCCTATGAAAACAATATCAATAAGAGAGTTGTTATATATTGATGTTAATATAAATAATTAATATCCACCCACTAAAAGTATCATATATAGTAATTTTATATTTAATAATATTTAAATACAAGTGTACCATGTTCTATTGTGTTACATTCATCTGAATTTTCTATGGTTCAAATTTTAATGCATTAATGGCTATGAAAATTGTACTCTATTAATAAAAAATATTATATTTTTTTAGCCTTCATACCAAAGTTCTATGAATTTGTTTTTAGCGAATTTAGAAGCTTGGATTAGTAGAAAAGTCATGAAATGTGGATTATTCTATAACTTGTTGAAGAATTAAGAATAATAATTTAAGGGATGGATTGGAACATATATAATATGAGTCAAGATATGAAATATTTATTACTTTCTATTGAATATATTTATTAATATTTTTTGATGTTTCAATGAATTTTATATTTTGGATTAATAAAAAAAATAAATCACCACTATTAATCATATTTGAATGAAAGATTCATTTGCCCTTCCTGTGTGACCAAAATGGCCACCTAAATCATAATTATATACAAGTAGAAAATTGAATTAATTATATGGATATGTATTATAAATCATTAAAAACAATGATAATAAAATTTATATTTATATCATAAATTTTATAGATAAAATAACCACCTATATTTCATAGGTGATGAAAATAACAATAGTTCCCAAATATTATTTTATTTTAAAACATGATTAGACCATCATAAATTTGAATTTCTTATTAAAAATTAAGTATGGAATGTTATTTGAAATATTGAATTAAATTTACTACATCAACTCACCAAAACATAAGATAGTGCATTTTCTAAGGCATAAAAAATAACACACAGAAATAATTTTCACATACCATGAAATATTCAAATTATGTTATCTAAAATTAAGGGTCTAGAATATTTCAATGAAAAATAATGAGATTTATATTGTGTATTTACGAAAATTATATGTCAATATGAAAAAATCATCCTAATATTATCATTATAAATTTTTTTCACACAGACCTCACTCCTCTTATAATGAGGAGAATTTATCAAGGAGTTTTTATTATAAAAAACTAAGAGTGAAATTATTTATATTTAAAGTGCGGTTAAATTTTATCCATATTCTAATTATCAAAAAAATCATAAAGTTTTTTTAGGAGTTTTTGTGTCTACAGGATGGGGAGAAAATGTTCAAAATAAGTTAAGTAAGGTTTAAAAGTAATAACATATAGGAAAAAATGAATAAATCCAGATATATGAAAAGAAATTACTTTAGATAATGTATTTATATGGGAATAGAAATTTTAATAAATTCATATGAGATATAATATTTAGGGTTTGAGCAGAAAATTAAAAATATATATGAAACTCAATACTTTTCATCATCACTCATGTGAACCAACAAGATGAAATTGTGGTTTATTATTATTATATATGTAACCTTTTTTTAATTATTATAATTTTTTTGAACGCTTACCAGTATTATTTAAAAATATTTATCATACATAGAATTTCTTTCCCAAACCAAATAAAACAAAAACCGCTCCCCCATTCTGAAAAGGATGTTTTTCCACTTTAATATGATCAAAAATTTAATGTTGAGGTAGGTAATCCCTAAATGATATCCAATACCCCACATTAAATTTTATTAAATTATGAAATGAAAATCCATGTATGGGATGGGTGGATCATAATTTTATTCTAGTAATTTGGTTATGAAAAATGGGTCTTCAGTGGATCAATGATGATTTCAAAATGATCTTCTAAATATGGGTTTAATTAGGTTTTTTAGATATAAATAACTTGATGTGGTTTAAATATTACTTATATCACATTAATTAATACTATAGAATGAAAATTTGTATAAATTTCCACAAAATTGATATTCAAATTATCAGATAAAACATTATAAAATTAAAATAAGATCATGAATAACCTCGATGAAATTTCTAGGTTAATCAGACCAGTTAGGGAACTATAATTTTTGAAACTAAATTTCAGGAATTATACCTTATTGGTGTTTTCAAAAACCATTTAACCAATTATTTTTAGAAATAAAAAAAAATTAGAAATAAACGATGTAAATTATATCACAAAAATAAATGGATTTTTCCGATAATTTTTTAATAACTAATTATAACATATAATTTTATTTTGAAAAATCATTAATAGACCATAGATAAATAATCAATTGAAATTGGTTATGTGAAAATTGGGAAAATTGAAAATAATAATAGAAAAATAGAAGTTGATATATAGATATAGGAGAGATAAAAATTTTAATGGGTATATGGAGAGGACGAGATTGATTTAGAGTTAATGCAGTGTTTCTTGGTATCGATTATGTTGTCCTAGTTTTCCATCTAGTGGTGGGTTATTTCATTTCTATATAAGTTTATTGAAATTTGAGTATGTTTCTAATATTTTTTTCCTTACACAGTATAGATTTAAAGGTATCCAATTAACATTGAATTTTTGGGTTAATGTATCCCAATCATTAACTACACTAAAAATGTAAAAATGTGTAACAAAAAGGCTTTCTAAATAAGAATTAATCATACCTAGAAAAAAATATAATTATATTGGAAATCATCAATTTTTTTGAGCCATAATATACAACACATTGAAATTTTTCTTTTCATTTTCCAATGATATCCCCAATTGAAATATCATATGAAATAAATGTTACATTATCACCTTTTGAAGTATGCTTTCTTAAATTATTATATATATTTAATTTTTTTTCCTAAAGTGGTTTGAAATATGGGTTAGGGTATTGGTGTTAATTATTTTTTTGGTTTTGATGGATTTTTGGAATTAGGGGGTCAAGATTTGGGAGTTTGGGAGAAATAAGGTAGGTGCATGGTCTTCTCATAGTTATTAGTAAATGGGTGGTAACTATTATATAAGGCTCTGTCAACACCTGTGGTATTTTTAATGGTTTATGTAATTGTGTGAGGGTCCAAGAAAACATTTTGTGTGATTTCACCTAAGATAATGACTTGAACAAGGTTTAACTAACCATGTGTATTTTCCTAAGTAAACAAGTTTTTTGACTTCCAAGGGACAATAGGGATCACACATTTGGCACATGGATTTTTTAACCATGTAACCCAAAAGGGTTTCATAAATGTAAAATATCTTCTTAATACCCTTGGAGATTTTAATACTAAAAATCATCAAAATCTATCATTATCTAGAGGAATCCATTATTCTATTCTATAGTAGGTTATCTAACATGGTTTTCTAGGTTTCATCCTCCCACCCTTTTTGGTGTTTAAAGCGTACATAGATTTATTCACTCCAAATAATTTAAGATCAATATTTTATAAGACTTATTATTCTTTATCTAGAATTTATCACTGGTCCAAAATTTATTTTATATAACTATGAATCTTCATATTGATATAATGGATTAATAATTTTTGATCGATAGATTAGTGTTAAATCAAATGAATTGGTGGAATCCCTTGATTGATCCAAAATAATCCATTGAAAAAAATCAACTTTAGTATGTTGATGTGGATTGCATCTCAAAGAAAAAAAAAATTAATTTGAATACCCATTATCAAGACTCTATTATGATATACTGGGTCTTGATTTACTCAGCACTGGTTCATGAACATGATCCTGGTATCATACCTTAATGAATCTTGAAATGTGGCATCAACATTCTAAAATTAGGAAGTCCATACCATATTCGGGCATTCTATGGAGTTTATTTCGGAAATATTGAACTGTGTTTTTTTGACTAGTTTATGAATATTTATTGGTTAGTAATTTTTTCCTTATTTCGAGTCTTTTAAGAGATTTTTTGGTACTTATTTTTTTTTTAATTATATGTTTTACCTTCTATGTGGTAATTTCATTTCTTATGGAATGATTGAAATTACATGTTTGTTACATTATATGTTTTTTATTACTTGTTTTTTATTTCATATAATATTGAATAATTATATTGATATATACCACATTTGTATGATATTAATTACATGTGTATATATAAATAGAAAATGGACCCTCTGTTTTAGTGTTCAGGATAATTGGTGGCCTCGATAGACATAAACAACCCCTTGGAGGGGGAGACTCAATGAAATAAATACTATAATACTTATTTTGATATAGGATGAATAAATATAAAAAAACTACAAAATAAGTCTATATACATAGTTCAAAACCATGACTATAAGACCAAAAACCATGGATATATGTTATAACCACAGTTTAATGAACCGTGGTTGGTATTGGCATGGATATAGGGAAAAGCATATATCCCTTGTCCAAAAGTGGAAACATTCCTATAAAAATGGATTGAACTATGAAAGAAGGTAGCTCTATTTAAAACAATTGCCATAGTTGGAAACCATAGAACTAGGATAATAACTACATTTCAAATTTTGGAAATAGGTCAAATTATACAGTTTAGAACAGTGGCTATAGATTGCACATTTTTGAGAAAGAAGAATCTATATGGCCATAGATTATATCCGAGAAGAAATATTGATATCAAGAAAAAAATTAGATCTTCCACAACCGGAATCCTTCAACCTGTTTCTTTTAACTTTAAACCTACCATTAACACCACCTCCCCAACCCTCCCCCACTTGAACCCCACCCCTACCCTAGCCCCCTCAGCCCACTCGCCACTACCCACCCACCTTGCACCCCTCCCCCTCCCATACCCTATGAACACCCACTGCCCCTCCCCTTACCCCTACCCCTACGCACCCCCTTGTCCACCTCACTTGCACCCCACCTACACCCTCCCCATGCACCATGTACCACTACCCCTTTCACCCCTACCCTTGACCCTTGAACCCCCTTACCCCTCCTCATTGTAGACCCCCATACACCCCCACCGCTCACTCTACACACCCCATGTAACCCCCTTTCACCCACAGATCCTACCCAACACAAGTATATTCCGCCCGTCACATTCCCCTTTCACCCATACACCCTCCTCACGATACACCCCCTTGCACCACCCCTCACCCTACCTCCTAAACAGCTCATGCCTTCCCCCCTTTAACCCATACTACTACCCCCCACCCAAATTTTACCCCACCTATACCCTACCCCTCACCCCTTTCACCTCCTTACCCTATTTTCCCATCCTCATTACACACCCAACTTAAACCCCCTACCTCCTTATCAGTACCCAACCCCTTGAACCGCCTCCCCCCAACCCTTGCACCCCTACCCCTCATCATTGTACACCCCTCCCCCTCCCCCGTCACCCTACTCCAAATACTACTCTCCCCTTTCCCCCTACCCATATAATCCCTTCCTCCTACTCACTACCCCCTTTAACCCCCCCCCCCCCACTCTCCATAACCCATGTACACACCTTGCCCCTACCCCTTACACCCCATTCTCCTTGACCCCCACCCAACCCTCTCCCCCTTAGAACCCCTCCTTCTGCCGCTTGCACCCCCTTCTCCTCCTCACTACACACCAACATGGACCCCTTACCCTACCCCTACATACCCCCTAACCCTCCTCATTATATTTTCTTGCAACACACAAACCTGCAGTCTCCTGCTACTTTTTACCTATAGGAAACATCACAAAACTGCCTCAAATCCTCTTATAGACGATACATAAAAATAAAACATTCATGTTCTTAAGTAAGTGGTCCCAAAATAGTCTTATATAAAATAATCTATACATGGAAGCTTTAAACCTCTGAATGAATCTCCATATAGACATTTACAAAATACATTTCCCCCCATATTCATAATGAAACTCAAATTGGTGACCATGGTGAATTAGAACTCATTTTTGTGACTTTGGTGAACTAGTGATTATGTGGTTTCAACCCTAATTATTAATAGATAACAGATTTACTGCTTAGGAGGGTCACATGTGTGAATGGGAACCAAGGAATGAGAATTAGTAAAAGTTTCCCTATGATTATCGGTTCCCAATTGGTTAAATAATACGCGTGATTAGGTTTTGTGGTGATCAATGCCCAAGGATTTCCTCTAAATAATGAGTTCCTGGATGGGAATATAAATATATATTTATAAGATTTCAAAGGTAGAAATATAAATTATTGGATGTTGGGTGAATATTTATACACCTATAACATCCCATTAGTTTCAGCAATGGTTCCATGATTGGTTTCATTCCAAGATAGCCATTGAATTAAGCTAGGAATTTTTTAAAAAAATTCCCATTTGTTTTTTATTAATATAAAACATATATAAATTAGTATAGGATTTGGGATTATATGTTAGAGAGTTATGTGTTAAGGATATCTTTGAGAAACTCTATCTTATTACACTTGAAAATGGGTATCCATGGGGTCATTTGATTGGAAGAAACCATCATGGGAAAGAATCCAGTTCTGGTAACAAATTTTGACAACTAAAAACACCCATTTATGGGTATAGTCATTTGTGGATTTTTGATGTAAATTTATAGGTTTTTCTAAGGGAATGATTGTACGCTTTTAAGGGTTTCATCTTGGTACATGTCAAGGGCTATATTGCATGGTGTGAGAGACTAGGTGTTCACTGTAAGGGCATGAGAATTGGGGTATGTGAGGATATGTTCCAAAATAAGGTTCTTGGGAACACTTTTAGGAATGAAGTAACCTTGATTTAGTAAAATCTATTTCCAACATCAAATAGAAATAAATTTTTACATATATATTAATTTTGAATCTACTTATTGTTGTATCAGATATTATGAAATTAAATTTCCAAAAGAGTATGTTTGAGGTTTCTATATTTATCTCATTACAGATAATAATTTTCTTTATAAATTGATTAAATTTATAGTCTAATCATCTTTGGATATTCTCACCACCAAAAAACTATATTGGAATCTTTTTTGATGGTTATCTACCCCTTTATTTTTGTGAAATATTATAGGACATTTGGATCCTAATTTATTATTGTTAATTGAGTTTTAAACACATTAAAGTTAAATTAATTTATTTTAATCTATGTGAGGCTCATATTTCTCTTTGGAAGAGTAATTTGGTAATATATAATAGACCAAACTATGTAATTTATTTTCTTGAAGAATATACCAATGAATTGGTTATTATGTTTTAAGAAAAAGTACCAAATACCCAATGACAATTTTCTTGGTGGAGATTATCTATACAAGATTTAATGGTTTATAAAAGAAGTTTATTTACTTATAGAATTTTGGATTTCTAAATTAATATCCCATATTAATGAATTTTGGACTTTAAAAATGTATACCTTGACCTAATGAATATTAGTCATCCTAGAGGAGTATAATGACTCTAGTAATTATTAGTTTCTAATGGTAATATACAAACAATTTTAATTTAGGTCACAATGAGGAGTATCTAAAATCATTTCATTTTTAGATTTTTATTTGAATTTTCACATCATATTTTCTAAAAAAATGATATTTCCATATCTAAAGTGAAGTAAATTTCATTTCATACTATCGAGTTGGCAAAAATTTTCTACTAAACATATGAAGGGAGATTAATATTTATTCCTAAGACAAATAATGATGAGTTTTTTATTCCATTGGATTCTATATTCAATCCAATTAAATATATTCAATCATGAAGATTCTTGTAAAGGACCTAGATCTATAATATAAGGTCCTTTTTTATGTTAATTTTTAAGCTATTTATCAAATGGTAGGGGATTTATAAAAAGTCTTGTAGCATGAAATGTATTTTATTAATTTTATACTTAAAGACGATAAAGTAACTGAACATGATATACGTTTAGGTACATGTATCATTTGTCACAAAGAACATTAAATATAAATTTTTATAATTATGGGATGGTGCTAGTCCTTATGTTTTAAGATGTATATGTAGATTAAAATAATGTAATAAAATGTCATAATAGTTCAATTTTATCCGGAAATAATCTTAGATGATTTATATTATTCTTAAATTATACCTTGAAAAAGATAGTGGTTATTAGAAAAACTATTTTTTAAAACAATATAGAAAATATGGAGATATGTTTTTAAAAAAACAATCAATTATTGAATTAAAATTAATGGGTTAGGTAGAGGGAACCTACCTCAAAATGAAGGCGCACTACTTTTGATGATGAAAATTCAATTCATTGTTTTTTTATATTTGCACTCATATGAAAAATAAAACACACACATATATATATAAGGACACCTAGACCCTATGTACATATTTTAATGGCCAAATATGCACAAGGAGGTCATTAAATATACGTATATACTTTCATATAGCCCCTTACACTTACACATTTATGCATTTTTCATATCTATATATAAGCACACATAGTCCCAATATATATATATATATATTCACAATTTCATGAATGAATATATATAAAAAGGGGGAACATTTATATGTTTATTCTTACCTATGCATAGACATGTTATCCTTCGTCAATGGAAACTCAAATCCACATCAATGAAATCCAAAACACACTATAAAAATATAAGGAACCCAAAAATCACAAAATCCCTAATTAAAATTAGACCAAATAATAAAAGGAGAATAAACCTTAACCAACTATGATGTTGAACTCGCTATCATCAATAGTGGTGGATAGCATTGACCTCATCGGAAGAAACCACCGATATGTAAATAGTTGGAAAAGAAATGAGATATAACGAATTCTTATATATATATATATAAACAATGTTTCAACTGTACATGATAAATTATACATGAATCCCAAAACAAGAAATAAAATATAATATTCAAATTTATATATAAATCCCAATACAAATAACATAATTATTAATAAAGGGGAAAATTTCAGAAGCACCCATTCATAAATGAAAAACACATGTTAAAACATTTACTTTCTGAAAGCACACATTATTATTAAAAAATAGGGCATGGTTAAGCCAAAATCTCCCCCTACACACACAAAACACACCCAACACAACCCATACACACCCCTCCACCTCCAATGCACTGTTTCTGACCCCTGTACACACTCCCTCCACCCCTGCACACTCTACCACACACCCGCTACCCTGTACCCTACACAACTCCTACAAACAAACATTACACACCCTCTACACATATGATCACAACCCCAACAACCCAATACCCCTATACTACATACTTTTTTCCCCTACACACACTCCCTCCACCCCTTGTACCCTGCACCCTACACACCCCCACCACACACTCCCCCCCACCATACACAGACCCTCTACACCTGTACCCTTCACACCCCCGACACACACCACCTTCTCGCACCCCACCACAACCCATACACACCCCTCCACTACACGCATCTAGCCCCTTACACACAATCCATCCACCCCTTCCTTCTACCACTACCACTTACACCATGTACACCTCCTACACCCACCCCCTGCACCCCTAAACACAACTGTCACACCTCATACACCCCCACCATCCCCTAAACACCCTTAGACACCATTTAACAACCCTACAACAACCCCAAAACACACCCTGCATAGTATAAAATAAACCATAGTCCAAAAAATAATTTCAAGGTTAAATAGAGCCTAATAATTTCAATTGTTTAAAATTCAAATGAAGAAGATCAAGAAGAGGGACGCCAAGAAATGGGATACTCTTATATACATAAAAATGATTCATTGTTCATATTTTTTTCTAATAATATTTATGATGCTTCATGGAAAACTAAAAATAGAGATTCTATATAACTTTATTTTGTTAAAGATGAACCAGGAAACCCAAATCCATATTCTAGTAGTGTCTAGAAAACCACAATGTGAATTTTTGGAAAGACCACAACAAATTAATCCCACTTAATTAAGCTAGAAAATTCCTCCCAAATGAAGGAATAGGACACCCAAAGACGAATGAAGGTTACATCCATAGAGAAGACAACACTAATAACAGAACCCATAACTATTAATCAAACCACAATAGAGTTAGTTGGGATTGAATGAGATCAACACACAACTTGGATCCAAACCCATTAGAATAAAAAACCCAAAATCACTATCATCTAACTATAAAACATCATTCCAATGAATTTTCCAACCAAACAACATAATAAATTGAATAAGAAATCCATATAAAACCTAAAGAACATCACCACCACTAATTAGATGAAAATCCACATAAAGACTGATTAAACACATATGAGAATAAAATCACTAACCTACAAAAGAACGGGGACACTTTTAGTTAAATAGTGCAGACTTTCCTAAATATTTTCTACTCGAATATTGTACCAAACCAATAGATGGAAGACCGAATGAAATAATTTCAACTCACAAATGTTCATATCATAGGATATTATGAATTTAGGTTGGGATTTGTATTTTCCCATAGGATAATAGAGTTACCTACTCCTAAAGGAGATGAACATACCGTTTAGGAATCAATCATTGATGTTCCTATTGAAGAAAGAGATGAAAATACAAGTATATTTTCTTAATGTGAAATCAGATCTACCATAAAAGATTCTCAAATTAGCTATGAGCATATTATTCCAACTAGAATATAAAAATATCATGTTTGTAATGTGACGAGTGTAACAAAAACTAATGATATCCTTTGAATTGTATACTAAAAAATATTAAAGAATAGTTTTAGTAATACATATATGTTGACAAAGAAAAGAGAAAAATCTAAAAATTTATTGTGATGTTTTTTGTTTCTTATAGATTCAATGATATTGAAGACAAATATTTTTGAGGTACACAATAATAGATCATTCATTGGATACTATATGAGTAATGTGAATCCCAGTTCTTGGGATAGAAATATTATATATATTAAATTTATCTCATTGAAACTAATATTTCAATCTGGTGTTTCTTGGATTATATCCGTATTTTTCATGTTATTAGGTTATGTTCACCACCTTTTATTTTGTTGTTATTAGATCATTCTGAAGTCTATACATATGAATAATTCCATGGATCAACATATTCTTAGTTTTAAACTACTAATAATGAATGAAAATGGTTGGGGTTTTCTCAAAATAGACATCAAAGGCATATGAAAACAACCACATGTTGCATAAATCACCCACTCAGTAATTATTATATCATTTCACATAATTTTTCTGGAATTGGACAGGGTTCAGCCATGTGGTTATGGTCTAAAAACAAGAAAAAATAATTCAACTATTAAAATTCTATACTAGTTTTACAGGAAACACTCATGATATAACATGAAGGGTTATTCTTATATAACGGATACTATAAATTTTATATAGTGGAAAAGAGTTGATAAAATTTGGCTACTAGAATGTTATTTTTTTAGAAAATAAAGTCTATCCTTTTATCAAAACTGTTTGGATGATCTACTCAGAAAAAAATGAAAAAAATAACGTGAAGAAAAAAAAGGTTGCACCCACTGCCCCCACCCCACCCCTACACCCTAACCCACTTCACCACACTACACCCTAAACCCCCTGCACTCCCACCTGCCCCTTATTCCCCTACCCCCCCCCCCCCCCTTCACCACCACTACCACTGCACTCCCCCACTTGCAGCCCTACTACCCCCTAGTAGCCCAATACAACCCCTCCCTCTCCCCCCTAATGCACTTTCCCCTCCAGCCCAATGCCCTGCACAACCCATCCCCCCTTCCCTGCACATCCCTTCACTATCCCCCATACTTCACCAAACCCTCCCATCCCTCCTACTTATTCTCAATTTACATGATATGTTTTGGGCAGGATACTACAAAAAAATTGTATATTCACTCCTATTTTGTGCATGATTTTATTTCCAGCTCTACATGAGGGAGTCAATAGATGGGAAATGCTTAACTAACCCATAGAGGTTCAAATATTATGTGGCTATATCCAAGAGAAAATATAATTACATTAAGAGGATATACATGAAGAAAATTTCCAAAAGGAAGTAAGAGAACTAGAGTAGAAATAACTAGGTTTGAAAATGAACCTAGGACATGCTTCCACGCATGTAGTAGAAGAATGAAATCGTAGACTTATATTACTATTACCAGTAGAAAAATGTAAACTTTAATGAGAAGTGGTAACCTTATTTTGGGCTATGTGGGATGGAAATCGAAATGCTGTTGTTTTAGGAAGAATACAAATAACAAAAACAATTGAACCTGTTCGGAACTCTTTAGTAACAGATTCGTCATATGCTCAGATTGCTTGTAATGAACCTGGAATCAATCAAGAACAGATGAAATGAAGAGTATTTGCTATAATGTATCTGAGAAATCATCCAGATGACGTGAAATGAGAAATTGTTTATTAAAAAGGCCTTCTTAGTTGGGGTTTGTTTTTTATTTAATGGAAATGGAATTTGGACTAAATTTCAGTTACATTATATTGTACATGGGCATGAGGTTTGGCTAGATCATTATTATGATAGGGAAAGATAGTTCCATAATTAGATGTTGAAGCTCTTTAAACAAGTGTCTTTGTTGTAGTTCACTCTGAATCTGCCCTACCCAATGACATTTGGTTCTTCAAGGATAGTGTTATTGAGGAAAATTTGGTGACATAGTTACAAATACTGAACTTTCACCCCTACATCACCCATCCATCACCCACCCCTACACCCAACCTCCCCCCTTTCACCCCTCCTTCACCCCAACTACCACCCCCTCACCCATACTGTCCCCAACCCACTAGACCCTCACCGCACTGCACACACCCTATCCCTTTCCCCATCCATCACCCACTACTCCCACTACTATCCCCACTCCACTGATATGAATAGAACCGATATAAAATAAATGATGGGAATCTAAGAAAACTAACCTAATCTACAAAAAAATATTTAATTTTATTGAATGATATCTCTAACTACACTTTGTTTTTTAATTTTTAGATAAAACATTTTTTTTGAATAACTGTGAATGAACACAACATATTACCAAAATACCCACAAATCAATTATAGATAGGAACCAAAATTCAAATTCTATAATTAATCTTAGCATTTAGTTTATCCAAACACTGTAGTGTTTGGTAGGAGATAACATATGTCTCAGGATCTATGTGAGAGCTAGAATCTTGTGGCACCTAATGCTCTGTGTCATCGATCACTATCACCATTATTCAAGACCCATTTATATCAATAAAATCACCATTTATAATGTGCATCAACTCATCAAAAGTTCCAAACCATTGATGTTGAACACCACTTCTCCTAAACCAATTTTACATGAAACTCTATTCTCATCATTGAATCAAGAAAAACATAAACCAACAATAGAAAAAACATCATCAAATTACACATGATTATAAAACAAAAAATGACCTTCACCAATGATAACATCATCCATGAATCCAAACCATAATTATTCAAATACTCTAACATGTTCAAACTAATAAAACCAAAATGACTCACTAAACTAAGAAGGACCAAATTGTATGGACTTAAAAAAACCAAATAGATGTGACTTGATCCAAATAAAATAGAACATATATGTAATAATACTAGAATTGAGAAAAGCAACATTATTTAAATCAATCCTAATAAAATCTACAAGGATCTAAATAAATTAATTTATAAATACTAAATTGATTCACTAAAATAAGAAACTAAATTTATATACATAAAATAATCCAAATAGATTTGGCCTAATACATATTAATGGAAAATAACTAGCACTACTAGAATTGAGAAACCCCAACATAAACTGAACCAATAAAAATAAAAATGAAATGATTTTTCCTAAACTAAATCTTTTTAAAGCCAAAAAATTCTCAAAATAAAGCATTTTCCCTTTTCATTACATGATCCTTTGAATAAAAAACCAAACAACTAAAATGTATTTATTAATAAAATATCCAATTATTTTAATAAATATAATAATAAATTCATAAAATTTGTTCCTTATATATATATATATATTATAATACTATGATTTCACCCAACTTCCCCTCTACCCCTCTATCCCCTAATACAATCCTTCCCCCCCCCCTCACTGAAAACCCCACCCCCTTCCCCATGTACCCCCTTCACCCCCACCCCACCCCCACAATACCCCCTCCCCCCACACCCTTCAACCCCACTACACCCCCCTCACCCCCACTTCCTCCAGCACCCTCCTACACCCCACCCATCATTATTTTACATTATATTTTTCTTGTATAAAATTTTTACACCACAAGTTCAAATATAAATAATATCACATCTTGGGTTTTGATCAATAGGTTAAGATAACTCTCTTAGATTGAGTTATAAATTTAAGAATCATTTAGAGTTTAGATCGATTTTGTAACTATTTTGTTAAAAATTATTAATCCTTGTATACTTCATGATTTTTAATAAATAGTGATAATATGTAAGAGCACCTAGCTCAATTATATCGACAAATTAGAGATTTGTGCGCACACATATTTGACTCTTAAAATTACTCATTGCTGTTTACAAATAATCAAGTATACATTAAGTTAAATCATGGTCTAAAAATGTTTCATATTTTTCATTATTTGGTTTGTGAAGACCCCAACAAGAACATGATGGAATTTTTCACCGTGCTTATTAAATTCAATATGAGAGAAATTTCATAAGCCCAAATAAAATTGAAGGTATTTTTATTCTTTCTAGAGGTATCAACAAAGGAATGTATGAACAAAATATAACTTGGAGTGATAACAAAATAGTATGATCCCTATAGATACATTCTTTAAATGTTATTCTTTGAATTAATGAGTGCATAGTAACAAAATGAAATTTATGGTTTGATGAATGATAGTGGAGAATCTCTTTATATATGGTGAGACATGTTTTAGAAGTTTAATGCTAGTAATAAAAATCAAACCAACAGATATGATCATAATTAATTAAAATTATTATTTTGAGGCCTTCTGAACAGTGATAGAATCCTATTGGAATTATCATCATGAGTAGCTTTCATGGAAAAATATTTAATTGGGTACATTGATTTTATAGATAATGTCTTTTATGAATCTAAAAATTTTAATACATGGACCCCTACTAAAAGTTTACATGAGGTAAAAAGTTTTAACTCACATTTACATGGGACTATAATTAAAGAACAGCCCTATCTTATGAGATAATTTGTACTGATAAAGGTGAATGAAGCACCAACCGCACACCCATAGTCTATCAATTTTGTAATTTCTTAAGAGTTTTTGATATAATTTTTCAATTAAATATATAAAACTAAAAGATGTGACACTACGAACTGGTGATAATTATAAAAACCAATGAACAACCAAGGATTCAAGGAGTATTCAATAGTCTGATATGGATATCGAAATAAATATCAATCTAATTCACCTTGTAAATAGATTTTATAATTGATTAATCATACCCCACACTTACATTAGGTAGGTAAAAACTATAAACCTTCAAAAGGTTGCCAAAATTAAGGACTTATTCAAGATCCATCCATGATGGACCTATAGAGATAGATAGAGTACCAAGGTAATCAACAATCTACATTCACAACCTATGGTTCTATTCTAATGAAGTTAAAAAGACAATATGGAAATATTATTATTATTTTAAATACATAGACAAATAATTTTTCCAGTAAACACATATCATAACCAATTCTCAACCCATAGTTTTATTTCTATATGAATTGGTTGAAAGGTATAGGGTTGTGGTGATTAACCTATATAAGTAAAACCTAAGAAAAAACACCCAATGGATAATTAATATTAGTCTATGGGAAAAAATCATTAATGAATATATCACTTCGTGTTTTCATAACAAAAATGATCCATGTAACTCATCATAATCCTATTATCGTTTATTAATATGTGATAATAATTTTCTAAAACAAAATTTGATAACTCAACATTCAATTTAGTAAATCCTCTAAACAATAACTGTAATAAAAAACTACAAGGATATTGTGATATTTCATATATCCATAACATTGAAATATCGTCTTATATTCACCAAAATAATAAAAACAAATGAATTCACTGTATATATGAAATGTTCTTTCATTTCTCACCATAGACCATTCATCCATCCTAAAATCATGTCATCATAACTTCTGATTTCTAGAATTTGAAGATTTAAACACTATAATGGAGTCAAACCCAACGAAAATCAGACAAATAATCAAAGAAATAATACCCAATGAAATAATTGAAAAAAATAAAACTGATAATAGAATAAAATTGAAAATTAAAAAGACAGTGAATTGAAAAAAATAAATATTACCCAATGAGAATTGAAGTGGTTGTGGATAAAAAATCAATGAAACCCATCTCTATGGTAGAAATAAGATGGAATGTAAGGAATTTGAACTGTCCAAGTTCATATGTATGCAGATGTGTATTGGAGAAAATTAGAGTTAATTGAAACACCAAAAACATAAATAGAATATATTTTTGAATAAATTAAAAAAAACCCTAACAATCCCTATTAAAATCCACTCACAAGTTGTGAGTCTTGGACTGACCACTGGTGAGATGTAGAGGGGTTACTATAATGTGTGATGATAGAAAAAACATTCTTCAATGATGAATTGAGGAGGAGGGTTTCCCAATGTTGGGGGTAGAGGTGGAGCTGCATCCGAAGAAGAGGATCATGTGAAGGTTGGGTGGTTGCATCAACGGAGGAGGATCGTCCGGAGGTTTGGTGGTTGCATCATCGGAGGAGGATATTCCTGAGGTTGTGTGGTTGTGTTATTAGAGGAGGATAGTTGGTGGTTGGGTGGCAGCATTGGGTGAGGATATTCACTGACTAATAGGGATGAGAGATCACAACCATGGAAAAAATTGGGGGTGGAATTGCAATAAGGGTGGGGTTAGGGGCCTAACGCCATGGGTTTCTTATGACTCGTGGGGGGTATATTAGGCTGTAGCCACAATTTTTTAAACAATAGAAATATAAGCGTGGATATAAACTCAATTTATATTAGTGATATATATTTTAATTTGATTATACCATGGGGTATAACTCTATACAACATTGGAAGAAAGTCTGTGTGTTGGTATGGCGTACTGATAGGGAACACCCTCACATATGTGTAGAGTCCTATCGATTCAAGAACTCCAAGAAATAGTACCATTAATAGGGATTGGTTATCATTACAACATGAGTTATACATTCCCTTTAGGGAGATAATGGTGTTATTCCTTAAAGTATTACGGAGATACATAACACGATTCATGTCATATGATGACTACATGGGAAATTCATTTAACATGGTTCCTAACATGTAAAAATGGGGTTTAATGGGGATTTTTTATGACATGATCACTTGGTATTTCATTTATAGATCCCCAAGCGTAACATATATGGATATTACATCATACTAGATCAATATTCAGTATAATAGAATAAAAAATTCCTAAGTACTGTAATAGTTTTTGTGACATTGGAAGTATGGAAATAAATTATTCTATCCTTATGAATGATCTTCAACATCTCCCATAAAGACCTCCACCATTAATACTTCTACCTAAAACAATTCTTCATAATCGGGGAAAAGGAATATTTTGAAATGGGTGAGCTCAAATGCTCAGTAAGGGTAAACAAAATAGATACATAAGCATAACATGATCATAAGGGTATGAAAACATTTTCAAAACATTAGAAGACCATTCCCTAAATATAAAAGGTAAACACGAATCATAATGAAATCGAATAACATAAACAATAAGATATTGAAATTGATATTTGGAATTAAATTTTTGAATAAATATAAAACATGTATAAATATTAATAAGTTCACTTATTATGGAGTAGAATCTAGTTCATTGCACAAACACATGTACATGAAAACCTGGTTCATGAATAAAATTATGGTCCTGAAAACTAGATCCACACATATAATTATAGACATGAACATCAGGTCCACACATATAATTAAGGACTTATAAACTAGGTCCACACATATACTTGTTAACATGAAATCTGATTCACACATAACATATATACCTTATGACATTTCCATATATACCTAATGTATTCGAGGGAGATATAGGCCACACAAAAATTATAATGAAATCTTACATATATGTGTCACAATATTATATAAAATTGTGTTATAACCAATGTGATGAGATGGGAGTCATAACCAAGCTATTATATATAAACCAGTGTAAAATAGACAGGATTCATAATCATTTCATTGAAATCATAACACGTGAAAATAATAGTATTTCCTAAATAACATGGCATCAAAACATAAATGATTTAGGATATTAATATGAGTGGTATTCTGGAAACAACAACAAAGTATTTCATCATAGGTGGGTATGGATTTTGAAAGATCACATAGAAGATGAATTTTCTATAAAAATTACATTATAAAACATACAAAAATTTTCAATCCATTTTCATTGAATCCACATTGAAAACATATAATGGAAATAAGAAAATCATTTAAAACAGTTCTTGAAGAACATATCCTTTCTTTCTTGAAATCATTTTCTTTTTAAAAAATGCTATATAATTTTTATTGAAAAAATATTATATGAAAACAATCTTCTAATATTGTAGGGTATGCATCAAGGAAATAAGTCATCATGAATGAGTAAAAAAAATTATTGTTGTACATGTTAAAAAATATATTCTTCTTGTACTTTTTTTAGAAAATATAAAAAGTACATCATGTGGAAAATAAAAGGAATATTCCATTAAAAATATGTAGTAAAAATTAAAAAATGAGTAAAAAATACTTTAAACATACATATAATGATAATTAAATATTTTTTTAAATTGTTTTATAAACAACATGGACATGCATGAGAAATATTACCCAACCAAGACATAAAACAAAACAATCTCAAATTTGGAAGAGACTGGAAAATCAATACTCATCAATTTATAATCAATAGAATTGTTTGACCCATGTAAAAATAAAAAATAACAATATAGAAATATGTTAATATTTAGGATAAGACTCATGAAATACATTCATGGTTAGTATATGGACCACGTATAAGAAACAAGTATTGTATAGGGCATGTGTGTCACATAAATAAAGGTGAGACAAATATTCCCTTACCATGTGTCTTGACTCTCTTCGTACTCAAAAAGTATTCCTACATAATAAATATAATATTATATTACATATTGTATATAAAAATATTATTATATATAATACATCATATGGTTTTATTAGGACATTATATTACCCACATCTTAACGATCCTATGTTATGATTTCACTTCAGGTAACATTCTCTATGTTCTTCCCATTTGTCAAATTTTTTTATATCATTGGTAATCATACCTATATCATGTTTATAGAATTTATATCATGATATAAATATCATTTAAATCTAGTATAATTTTATTGACAATATATATATCATAAATAAGTACAAAAGGGAATACATCGTTCAAGGATACAGTAAAACATTCACACACATGAACATTTTTTCCCTTTTAGTTACCTTATTGAAAGAATGTATGTAATTGAAATATGTATATGTATATCTATATATATTTATATTTATATATATATTAATATTATAGTATCATTATTTTACCATATATATCATATAATTTCAATAAACCCATCCTTAAATACATTTCGTGTGGCGTGTGAATGAATCACATCTCTTTGAGGGGGCGGTTGTCTATATTTCCTCAAATGAGATTATCACATTAACACAAAATGAAATGTAAAAAAGAAATGTGTTGTAAAAATAAATAATTAAGATTAATGACATAACAATATATATATATATATATTGTACATCATAATGGCCACCTAGATTGGTGGTAAAAAAAATTAATAATCATCATTTCGTGAGGCAATAGCTCACTGCACATAGAACTAATATGTTCGATATCCATTAGATGGGGGTGTGTGAAAGTGTAGGTGAAAATATTAGAATAAAAACAACATAGTATATTTAGGATACCTGTGCTATCATAAAATAAAGGAATAAGGATATAATATGGTTGGAGATAGAAAAACAAGAATGGAGTTTGAGAGAAGACGTTACCTCTTAATCAGGTAACTTTGTTTAGTTTGGGCCCAAAGGATTACATTACATGACTCATTCCAAAGGTAAGGATTCTATGAGGAAGGGAGAGATGTTTTGTGAAGATGTTTAAAGGGGTTGGGAAATCATAAATGCATTATAGGCATGTATAAATGAGAAAGAGAAGATTCTTTTTATAAGAGGGAGGAGTGGAACTTTTGGAACTCCAACACTATTAATTTATTATTAACTAATTTTTGATTTAATTGAGATCCTAAGTGTGTTTTTTTAAATTTTTTATGTGTATGAGACGAAATAAACTCAATAAATTAATTTTAGACATGTCTTGGTCACCAAATTAACCTTATCATTTTTATTTAACACATAGATAAATAAATTTACTTTTACCATAAAAAATTATTTTTTTACACTGCCGGGTTGATATAAATACTCTAAAATTACAAAATAACCCCACTTGGATCAATTATGAACTATTTTATATTATAAATCTTATTTTTGTTAGGTCTTTTAGAATTATACTTCCTTAAGGTTTTTTATTGAAAATAACAAACACCTTTTTGTAAATATATTTTCCTTACACTTCCATACATTTTCTTGCACTTACATAAATTACCTTATTACCAAAATTTCATTATGATTTTAATTTAAATATAATTTTTTATTATGTTTTTTAGATATATTTTTTACCATACAAGAATAGTTCTTAAGGTTTAGAAATTTGGTTCATGGTTTGACCATAAATGAATTCCTTAAGACACCTTTTCATGTTCTCTGTTTTTACTGTGATACTAAATTCCATCTTGAATGAAATCTGATATCATATTTTCCTTATAATTAAATTTCCAGTATTTTGGTTTTCTAAATTTCTTAATCTCCAACTTCCTGGTTATCAGTACTATTGTTACTTAAGAAATATCTATCATACTGATACCAAAAATCCCAATACTGAAATCCTTATACCGGTTTTATTCTAGAATTCCGTAAATCATGATAACATTACTAGAATTTGTAAAAACATGTTTTCATAAAATATTTTCTTATACTTTACTCATATAGATATTATAAAAATCCATTTCAAAATTCATAATTCCAGAATTTATTATTCAAATATTTATTTCCTTAGAATTCTAAATCTTCTAATTACATTCATATATTTTCAATTCTATTGGATTCCAAGTTCCTTACACTCGAGGTGTAAGATCTTTATAATCATGGTTGGTTATATAAAATGATTTAATTGATTCTATTATAAACTAATCATTTTATGTTTTCCATGGGTCCAGGTCCCTCCGTTATTTAAGGAAATATTACCAATTGAGTGGAACCGACCATTATATTTTGAAAACTACAAATATGACCTCGTATGATGAGATCTATACTAGTTCACCAGATCATGAGTTCACACACTTGCGTTTTAAACATCATCTCTCTAAAGGTGAATTTCTCTAGAGTGAGAGGCTCTTATAATCTCTTAGGTGTCATGTAGAATGTTTGAACATATTTTTCAAAGTTTGCTTCGTGCAGATTTACTTCATGAAGAGGTGTAATTTCCTTAAAATCGGAGACTTCGTGTTGTGAATTCAGAGATGTCGATTTCCTTCAATATTGAGGGGATTTTTGGATATCAATATAGATACCGATCTTAGGATTGAGGGATTACCCTAGTTTGCGTAAGTCATACCTTCTTATAAGTATAAACAAGGGACCTTTATCCTAGGTTTTTGGATACCCTCCTCTTTGGGTTAAAATAATATTGTAAATTATCCAATGCTTTGAAAAAATTATGAAGTTTCTTTTTATATTAACATTGTTACATTTGTCTCTGATTATAGAAGATTATATATGCCTTATGGTAGAATATCCTTGTAAGATATTTTTCTTAAGATTTATACATAATAACATTATATTTATGTAAGAAGAAAATTCCAATTAGAGGTGTTGTGAATTTTGTTTATACATAATTTCCTTAAGAAATTTTTTAAATTATAAAATCACCCTCTTGTATATTGTGCATATTCAGTGTTATTTTGATCCTTATATTAGTATAGAGTAGTTTTCATACTCCATACGAACTTATCAATTGGTGTTAGAGGAGTTTACCTGTTACTATAAATTAGATTGACAGTTTGTTTCAGATTGTCGGTTAAATATGATTTAATCTCCTGATTATATTAAGAAGTGAAATCATATTATTATTCATATTATCAGAATCATAATTTTGGACTCACAAGTCCGAGATCATTTTTTTCTTAGATATACAATAGTTCTTTTTTTTTCTTAGACTTTACAATTTTTCTTAATGTTTTATTTATGAACAAAATATTTTTTTCAAGCACTACTACTAAACTTTTTATCAATGAAAAATTTACTTTTTATGGCAGAATCCATGCATATTGGTTCTTTGGACAATTTAAATCCTACCAGAACACCTACTTTTATTGAAATTATAATGATTACTTCGGAGATAGGATGAATAATTTCATTATTAATACTTGAGTTGACAACTATCTGATGCTGACAAGAGATTATAAGATTTCTGATAAGGAATTGAGAACTTTTACTAATCTGGATAGAGTGGAATATAAAACCAATTTCTTAGTCAGAAACACAACGCAATGTTCCACGACTAGGAACAATTGTATTCAAATATCCTCATGTGAAGATGAAAATATTATATGGAAGAAATTTGAAGTTACACATTTTGGATCTTCTAAATTTAGGGATACAAGAAGAGCTATGTTGAGTGCTAAATATCATGGTTTTAGCTTTCCTTATGGAGAACCCATAAACAAAGTTAAGAAACTGTTCATAACCATTGTGAACATATTACAATCAATGGGAGAAAATGTCCTTTATGATGAAATACTTGTTGAAATGATCATAGACATCATGCCTACTAAATGGGAGTCCAAGAGGACATAAATTGATTAGAACAAGAAAGTCACCCAGATTTTCTTAGATGAGCTTTTTGGAACTCTTCTACATTATGAGACTAGAATGAAGAGAGTTGCATATAATATTTAGATAAAGAATGGAAATGGAAGTGTTTCCTTCACAACAACATCTAACTATACCAAATCCAAAACTCCTAAAAGAGATACTAGATCAATGTCATAGAAAGTTAAGATTCAGTCAGAATCTAGTGATACAGAAAAATCTGAATATGAGTTAGATAATCTTGGTCGGAGAATGAACAAAGTAGTTTCTCAAAAGAAATATCAAAATAAGTTTAATAACAAAGAATATAAAGAATAGAGAATATGGAATTTACTTGCTATAAATGCAGAAGAACAGGTCATATCAGACCTAATTTCCCACTTTTGAAAAAGAAGGATAAGAAGGAAAGAAATTTAGAGAGAAAACAAAATAAGTTCTATTATTCTAAGAACAAGAAAATTCTTAAAGAAAATGACACTTGGAGTGATAGTTTTGGAGATTCTATTGAATGTGAAGCTTCTCAATATGATTCATTAGCACAGAATAATATCAGATTCATTGCTAATACTTCTTTCCCAAAAACATGTTTTATGGCCAAGGAACACTCTGATGGGGATTTAACAAATTTACCTCTTGAAAAGGATTGTTATCCTAAAGATATTACTTATGATGAAGATACATTATCTTCAAATAATAAATAAATACATTTGTATGAAGAAGTATACAGAATTTCCATGTTTCATAAGAATTTTTTTTAAAAATTTCAACGAAACTAAACAATGAAAATAATAGATAATAAGTTCTTATAAAAGGGATTTCAAATCTCACTAGAGATCTTGAAGATATGTATGAGCACCTAGAAAAACATTCTTATGACCTTAAGGAAGTAAATTCTAAAAAAAAAATTATAAAAATCTTAATAATTCTATTTCAAAAATAAATTTTTTTTAGGAAAAATATAAATCTAAGGAAATAATTCCTGAGGATAGGAATTTAGTCATAAGAATAAAATACTAAATATTTTCCCTTAATAAAAATCGTTCCAACTTTATTTCAGGTAAGGAAAAATTTGACAAGATGTATTCCCAAATCAGACCTCAAGGAAATACTTCTGGAGTACGTTATACTCATAGAAAATCTATTTTCAAAAATATTTATTTTATTCCATCCAAATCCCCCTTTTATAAAAAATTTCATAGTGAAGGAAATTAGAGGAAAACATGTTCCTTAAACATAATTCAATCCCTAGTTTTCCACAAGGCTTTATTTTCCAAACAAATGTGGGTTCCTAAAATTTTAATGTCTAACCCCGTTTCCAAACCTATTTGGATTCCGAAGATCTAACATTTGTCTTTGGAGGAAAATGAAGAATGTACCAACAATATCAGGTATATGGATAGTGGATGTTTTCATCATATGACTGGGAAAAAATTTATTTCCATAATATTTTCAAAATGAACGGTGGAAAAGTATCCTTTGGGGATAATTCTCAAATGGATATTGTCGTTTTGGGTAATATCATTCTTCTTGGAAATGTTTTAATTTCTAAAGTACTAATTGTTAATGGTCTTAAGCGCAACTCTACAATCATAATTCAATTATCTGATGATGTTTACCCTGTGAATTTTAGTAATGATAAGTGTTGAGTTCACAATTATGAGGATGAATAAATTCATACCGCTCATAGGTATGATAATGTTTACACATTAATCTTAGAAGACTTTAGAATTCAAGATCATCCT
Source organism: Viscum album (assembly GCA_963277665.1). Classification (NCBI taxonomy): domain Eukaryota; kingdom Viridiplantae; phylum Streptophyta; class Magnoliopsida; order Santalales; family Viscaceae; genus Viscum; species Viscum album. The sequence goes on along the minus strand of OY728122.1, from coordinate 806,865,167 downwards.
TGATTAAGTGAAATTGAAGATCAGTGTAGCCTTTGGAATAGAAGGTTAGGACACTACAATCATAAGAACATTAGTAATATCTCAATGAAAGGATTAGTTAAAGATTTACTGGTTCTAAGTTTTAATTATACAATAGATTTTGAGTCTTGTCAGTTTGGAATGAAACAAAAATCTATCTTTAAATATATTAGTGAAGATTCAACATCTAATTCCCTACAGTTAGTGAATATGGTTTTATTTGGTCCTACACAAACTAGAAGTATTGGAGTCAAATATTATGTATTTGTTCTTACTGATGACTACAATAAATATATGTGGGTGTATTTTATAGCAAGAAAATATGAGGCCTTTTTATATTTTCGATATTTTAGAGATCAAGTAAAAAATTAGAAAAACCTACCATTGATAACTATTCAATGTGATCAAGGTGGTGAGTTTGTAAATTCACATTTTAAAACTATTTGTAGTAATAATGTTTTTAATCAAAAATTATCACCTCCTAGAAGCCCTCAAAATAATGGTGTTATTGAAAGAAGGTACTGAATCCTTCAAGAGATAACCAGAACCATGTTGAGTGAATATTCTATAGAAAAACACTTTTGGGATGAAGCTGTTCGTACTGCATGTTATACTATAAATTGAGTTTTGATAAGACCGTTTTGTAATAAAACTCCTTATGATCTATGGACTGGTCAAAAACCAAAAGTTTCTTACTTTTTCGATTTTTTTTTGTATAGTTTTTATCCCTAATAATAAGGATAACATATAAAAATTTTCACCAAAATCTGAGGAATGAATTTTCATAGGCTATTTTACTAACTCTAAGGCTAATAGAGTTTTCAATAAAAACAGTTGTACTGTGGAGGAAATGGTACATGTTAAGTTTGATGAAAATGGTTCTTTTTTTTAATAAACCTAAATTAAATCCTCCAAAAATATTTTCAAAAAATGATCAATAAACTATATTTGATGATTCTTCTATGAAAAATATTCATGAAAATATTCCTGAAACATTTACCCATGATGATTTTCTAACTTATGTTGATGATCAAGTTTTACAAAACCCAAATCAGTTTTTACATAGAAATCATCCTACTGATAATGTCATAAGAGATGTTAATCAACCTGTAAGGACTAGAAGTTCCTTGAGGAATGAAATTGAACATGTTTTATTTCATTCCCAATTTGAGCCAATGACTCCTAAGAAATCCTTAGGTGATGAAGATTGGATAAAGGCTATGCATGATGAACTCAATGAATTTGTAAGGAATCATGTATGGACCTTGGTTGAGAGACCTAATGATAGATCTGTTATTGGTGTAAAATGGGTCTTCAGAAATTAAAGTGATGAAAATGGGATTATAGTTATAAATAAAGAAATATTAGTTGCTAAAGGTTATAACCCACAAAAAGGAATAGACTATAAAAAAACTATGCACTGCTAGAAAGACATTAATCTATCCAAATTTTTCGAGAATTTGCAGTATTCTATAATTTTAAACATTATAAAATGGATGTGAAGTGTTCTTACCATAATGGATATGTAAAGGAATAAGTATTTGTAGACCAACCTCCTGGGTTTGAAGAAGAAAAACACCCTAATCATGTATATAAACCAACAAAAGCTTTATATGGTCTTAAACAATCCTCCAGTTCTTAGTATGATAGACATACATGATTTTTACTTCAAAACAACTATTATAATGGAATGACAGATACAAAAAATTTTAAAAAGAAATATAAGAATGTCATTTTAATTGTAAAAATATATGTTGATTACATTATATTCGGATCAAGTAAACAATCCTTAATAGATTCCTTTGTGGATCTTATGAAGTCTGAGTTTGAAATGACTATGATGGGTGAGTTAACATTTTTTCTTGGTTTTCAAATTTTTAAAAAACTAGAAGGAACATATATATATATATTAACATAAGTACATCAAAAATATTTATAAAAAGTTAGGGTATGATAACACAAAGTGTATAAGTACTCCTATCAGAACTTCTAATACTCTTGATATTGATGAAGCAGGGAAACACGTGGATAAAATATATCATAGAAGAATGATAGGAAGTTTACTTTACTTAATAGCAAGTCGACCTGATTTAATTTTTTCTATTGGATTATGTGCATGATATCAATAAAATCTTACGGAATCCCATCTTGAGGCTATGAAAAGAATTTTCTGGTACATAAATGTATCCTTGGATTTAGGACTTTTTTATTCTTCTGGAAACGTTTTTGAACTAAAAATATTTCTGGATACTGATTTTGATTGTTGTAAAATGGATAGAATGAGTACATCCGGAACTTGTTAGTTCCTATGAGATTCCTTAGTTTCATGGTCATGTAAGAAATAGAATTCTGTCGTACTTTTCACTGCTGATGTAGATTATATAGTAGCTGGAAGTTGTTGTGCTCAGGTGTTGTGGATGAAACACACACTCACAGATTATGGCATGAGTTTTACCAAAACTCAAATCTTGTGTGATAACACTGGGGTCATAACCTTAAGCAAAAACCCATCACATCAATCCTGTGCTAAGCATATAGATATTAGGAATCACTTTCTTAGGGAACACACACTCAAAGGATATATAATTCTTCGATTCATCAGAATGCAGGAACACCTTGCAGATATTTTTACCAAACCATTAACATCCGATAGATTTGAATACATTAAACAGAATCTACGAATGATATATGTAAGATAATCATTCTTATCTACTTCTTGTTTATTCATCTCATAACCATAATATACTCCAAAATTCAGGGGGAGTACATATGATTGAAAATTTTAAAATTTTGTTTTCTGTAATATTTTTGGAATCAGTATATTTCAGAATTGATATTTTTTGGGTATCTGTTTTCTCAAAAGACATGAAATTTAATAGTTCCAAAATCATTTATGGTTTTGAATTTTTATGAAAGTATTTATTTAATGAATTTTAACCATGAGAATTTTTTTCTTAAGGAAAATAATCATTATGTTTTTTCTTTTTTTAAATTTTATATCTATTTTTAAAATTCTGGAATCGAAATTCTCGAAATATATATTTTCATATTTAAATTTCTCGGATTAAAATTTCTAGTGTCTTGTTTTTAACCCAAGTAATTTTTTTTCTTTATTAGACACTGTTAATTTATTTATCCTTAAAGGTACATTTTCTTATCCCCTAGTTATTTTCTTACGTTATATTGGTTGGTAATTCTTTCTTTTAAGAAATTTTTCTTCAGATTAATATTTCTGTAAAATCTGACTTTCTGTTTTTTAGAACCTCAAAATTTTGGTATGGATATATTTTTTCTACCATCCTCAACCGCTAGATCCTTATTGGTAAAATCACTGTCATTTGATTTCCTTATGGATGTTGAAAGCTCATAGTTTTTCTATATAAGGGCTACCCCACTTCATGAGGACCCCATTGGTTCCTTAATCCTTCAAGTTGATGTTATTCTAATTCATATTTTTCTATTCTATATTTCATCAGAGATTTCTTTCAATTCCGAATGTCAGGTAGTTCGGACCATATTGTAGTCAAATAGAATAAAGACATGATGATATTTCGGGAGAGACTTGTATGTTCAAAAATTTTAAATCAATATGACACCCCAAGCTCTCGTATTATCAAATTTAACCATTGGTAGAGTATTTATATAGCAAAGGAAAAGTTTCAATATCATGTATAATCGGACCAAGTCATTGAGTTTTATGACTCTATCAATTTCTTTGAGAAGGACGACAATGAGTTTTTTATGTTTAAGGATTATGAAAAATATTACACTATCTCAGGCCGGAAAGCAGACGATATTCTAAAGATTCCCTATGAAAGAGATGATCTCATAGGTTCTTACAAAATTCCAGATAAGGAAGGTTCTTTCTAGAATAATCATTCTTTAGAATGTCTCAGAATCAAGGGAGTTAAGACTCCAAATATTGCACACAAATCAGTGGACCATAGGTTGGTGGCATTATGGATGTAGGGGTTCATTATTACAAGGGAAGGGGATAAATATTCCTTAACAATGTGTGACATTATCTAGTTAGACATTATCATCAACCTGAGGAAGGAAAATTTTGTAAAGTATAATTTTCTTATGATTAATGCTATGAAAGATGATACTATAAAATCCCAAATCTTGATGTACCCTACCACTATCTCAAGGGTAGTTGTTTTGGTTTTAAAGGAAATGAAAATTGCATGCATGTCTGCTTTATGGTCTTGCATGATTTTGTTGGTAAGTTAACATACACTAAAGAGAATAAAACATTCATATAATATAGAATCTAATAAGATTGAAGAATTTGTCACATGGAAGTTCAAAAGACAGTATTTAAGGAAGTTATTCCAGAATCAACCAAAGTTGCACTGAAAAAGTCAGTACCAAAATATTCTAAAAATTCTTAGAAGAAGAAAAATATAGACGAGGTTTATCATAAAGATCATATCTCAGTATGTCAGGCTTTATCTCCACTAGTGATAAGGAAACCTAAGGACTACTTTGATGATATCATAATCGGCTGGAGGAAGGTAGCTGAATACAGGAAAGAAGGGGATCCAACCATTGGGTTGAATCCAGTAGAGGAAAAGGTATTGAGGATTCAAACTTCTGATGTGTTAAATAAATAAGCCAAGGAGAAGAGGCAGAAAATAAATAGAACTGAGATAGAGATTATATAATTCTTTCTGAAGGGAGTAGAAAAATCCTCTGAGAAGCTACCAGTACCAGATATCACCCCAGAACCTAAGAAGGAAATGAAATCTTTAGTATTAACTGAACCTATTCCAGAACCACAACTAGAATCACATTAAGAGGATGAGATAATCCAAGAAGAATAAATTGATGTGATTAAACTAGTTGATGATTATGTTGAAACCCCAAGATTTTGTACCGAGGAAGAAGAAGAAGATGTAGAGACCAAATTTAATAAATCGAAGAGGTACAAGATCATATTGATGTAACCGGAGATGAAGATGAAATCCATGAATCCAGAAGTAGCGATACCCGAAGTGAAGAAGAGATTGAAGAAGAATAGATTCAAGGAGGATCCCGAGATAATGAGGCTATAGATAATGAGGAAGCCCTACAGGGTTCCAAACCCTCTACAGTGCTAAAAGTCAATAATGGGAAGGCCATTATGGTTTCCCCATCTGATGTCGACTATCCTCAAAATCATGAGAATCCAAAATCTTATTCTTTGATGGTCAATAATGATGAATTTGACTCTATGTCCTCATCATCTCTGGGTGATTAATTTAAAAAAATATCATAAATGAAATTAGTTTGTATCATTCTGGTACTTGCTAACATAGATTCCAGGAGCCAATTGATGAAGGAAACCATAAATAAAAATATGGATTCAACATATATAATGATGGAAATGGTGGTGAAAGGTGAATCCGATCATAATAATATTCTCATTGATTACAAATCTAAAAATATTTCCTTCCAAAAAGTGATGAGCCAGACTTGAACCTTAGTATAAAATGATCTACAATTCTCTGACAACATGGAATCGACAAAGGGATCTCCCAATGATGTAAAAAATAAGCTGACCAATGTATGAACATATTTCTTAGAGAAATTTGTATGTCAGTTAGCTAAAAGGAAAAATGAAAGTTAAAATCTTCATGATAAAATGAATACCGTATCCGATGTTTTCAATTATCAAAAAGTGATATCTGCTGGTCTTGTGAATAAATCAGATTCACAAGAGGAAGTGATCAAAGTTCTTGAATATAAGAATCTATCTCAAGAATTATGGATCCAGACTTTGGAGAAGAAGGTAGCTAAGAAAGATTCCTTTAGAAATAATATTAAAGAAGATCATAAGGTGGTGAAATAGATTAACTCCTTTGTGAAAAGGCTTCTTTCAAAGAAGAAGAAGGAGGGTTGACAAAAAAATTTCTCCATGCAGAAATTATTTGTTGTATTTTCTTTCATGTGAATATTAATAAAAAATTCCTCACAAATATTTTATAAATTTTGTCTTTTGTATATTTTTTTCTAACCTTACAGGTCTGTCTCCATTCCTTTTTGAAAATCAGAAAGGTGGAGAATTCTATCAAAGGGAGATGTTAATGGAAGAAAATATTTAAAGGAAAAATTTCCATAGGGTAAAATATAAGTAAAAATAAATTTCCAAACCTTCATCTATAAGGAGGATTTCTACATATAAGGGGGAGTCTCTCTAAATAGAAGAATATATATCTAAGGGAGAGATTTACATACTCTATGAACTTCCACATAAGGGAAAAATAGTTTACCCTAAATCAAACAATTAAGAAGGAAATAAGTATTTATAACTCTAAGAATTCATTTATTTCCTTTGTCAAATTTTTTCGAAGTTGATTGTGCTTTCCAAAAATGGAGAGATTTTTAGGTCTATAAGACCTCTCGATTCCTTATGATTTTATTTTAACAGTCACAAACTGTAACACCCTGAGATTTTATGAAAAATATTCTTTTTAATTTCATTAATGTCTTGTGTTTTACGCTACACCAAAAGGAGCTTGCACAACATGCATCATTGACTTGCCTTGCATTACACGCAATCGCGACCTTCCTCGATAGCCTGTGTAGTACGCAATACCGAGTTTCACTAAACAACGATATGCTATTAAAATATTATTAAAACTAGCCATTATGAATAGTAATAACCACTTTTTGAAATTTTGTAAATTTTATTTTTCTAAATGGACTTCATTTTTGGATTCAGAATATCAAAATTACCTTAGGGTGAAATTTTGGTAATTTTCGGATAACTTTCATATTTTGATGAATAGTGGAAATTATTAAATTTTAATTAAAAACAATTTTTTCAATCGAAATAATTAATAGTGATAAATTATTAATTTGAGTGGTTTTAAAGTATATTTAGAATATATTTTTACAATTTAATACAATGATGGTCATTGGATGTAATTTCACATTTAAACCAGTTATAAACAAGTTTCAATCTTTTGATATTTATTATCTCTTAAAAACACGCTATTTGTTTTGATGACGGGAATAAATTTTTAAATTAGTTAATGCAACTGATATGTTTTGAATTTTGTAGAATAGACATCATTTTTGAGTTCATAATATCAAATATAGCTTAGGCCTAATTTTTGGTATTTTTCTGAAAACTTTCAATTTTTGATGAATAGTGAAACCACTAAGTGGTAGTTAAAAAAACCGAATTGTTCATAAAACATAATTTTACCGCTTCTGTGAGTGGAATTTCAAAAATCCGAGAGACATGGTTGATGTCAGTAAGTAAAATGTGGTTCAATGAGATGAAAATAATTTTTTGGTGAATAGTAACTTTTTACTTTTTTTACCACGGTTAAAAGTAAATAGGGTAATTAAGGGTAGAAATGATATTATTATTACCCTAACACATGTTCCTATTCTATTGGACAAGTTTAATTCGACCAAAAACAAACATAGGAATAAAATATGACCATTTAGGCCCACTTGGAATTGATTAGGACATTTATTATTAATTTATTTAAAGAAGGGTTAAAAGAGTTAAAATCAAAGTTTATTTACAAAAAAAAATTTAATATATGGTTATACATAAGATAAATTCGACTATAAATATTCATTAGAAATAAAAAACGATTTCCTACATAATGGTATTTTATATGTAATTTTTAGACATTAAATAATTCAATTTATTTATGACACAACGATGATGTAGTAATTATCATAGTAATGAAATATTGACATAATTGATGTTATAAATAACCAAATAAATATAATATGAGACTTTTTATGAATTCCAATAATTTTATAGGTTAATATGACATGTTTTTATTGATTTAAGTAACTTTTTTCGAACTTATAATTCTGTTATGATTTTCACAAAAATCAATTACTGAATAGTGTAAAAATTGACATAAAATAGTTTTTAAAACAAATATTATATTATTAATTTGTATTTTATTCCTAAAAATATAAGGTTCGGAAAAATGACTTAGATAAGGTTATATATATTAATAATAAACAATTTGGGGTTCGTTTGGCTTCTTATAGTAAGTTTATTAATCTTGTTGTATAAGAACAGAAGAAGACACGGTAAAAGTAAAATTATTTAACCTAATATTAAATCTAAATGATAAGGTTAAAATAGGAACCTAAACTTGTAAAAATTCTATTGGATGAGAGTATTTCGACCCATCCCCACATTATCCTCGAAATAAATCAATTTGGAGCTATTTAAAACCGAACCTGACTTTATAATAAAATAATAGTTTTAGTTTTTCCAAAGGAGCCCCTCTCCTCCCTTATAAAAGGGCACCTCCTCCCTCTCTTTCTCACACAACTTTGAGCCTTCATGCTCGGCAAACCCCTGCCAAATTCACCTCTACATTTACCTAGAAACATCCTAGAGGTTCTGGTCTTCCACAAAGACCAATTTTAGTGGCCTACGAGGAGGTCTCAAAGAGGCGCTTCAAAGAAGAGGTAATTTCCGTTACCAATTCTTTCAACTTTATTTCTTCTTCCACTTCTTCATCATAGGTTGTTTCATTATTAAGTAATAACATAAGTATCACTGATATACGAATATGTTATTATTAGTATGAAACAACCCTATTTCACCATATATCCATCCTACGAAAAACAAAATCAACGCGCGTGCGTACGTAAGGAATACCGTCTCCACGCCGTGGTGTAATATGTTTTTCCACCAACACCTTACATGGATGGGTATTATGGTGTAAAGAATAACTATACATAGTTATTATAACATCATAATGATTCTTATATATTGTATCATCCACTCCAATTCAATTCAATAATTATGGAAATGATATCATCGCTCGTGCGTACGTACGGACTACCGTTTCCACGACGCGATGAGATTCATTCACCATGTTAACCATTTAAGAATGATTATAAAGTATATATAAGAAATAATAATTAAATATATGACATTATAAATCCACTGGATTTATGTGTATATATATGTATGTCATCTACTTAATTCCACTCAATTCAATAAGGAAACGAAAACAACGTTCATGCGTACGTACGACCTACCGTCTCCATGAACGGTGTATTTATTTCCATTTATCGATCCGTTATATATATGTATATTATGAATATATATTATATATAATTTTTTTTAATATTCTATAAGTAAGTAATAATTATCTATGTAATCATATGAATAATTACAAGTTAAAACACGAACGACAAATGAGACGATTTTACCCAAAACGCTACATTAACCTGAATTTACAAAAGAACGGGTAATATAAAGTCATAAGTGAACCACATATGATATAATAACAATGAATATGATTCTGAAATAAGTCAATGACATTATTTAAATCATTATACAGGAGGTTCGGACACTTATGAGGCAAATCAGACCTAAGGTAAGGGAAAATATCACAATCTCATTTTTATCCGAGATTGTTTTTACTTTGGCATTTACTGGGGTGTATTTTATCATCCACATCCATGTTCCATCAATATGTAATATTATTTCCATCCACCTACAATTTTTTAAATCCAATTTTACCCTTCTGTGAGTTTTTAGTAAAAGATATGAAAGGAATCTTTTGTCGTTTCTTCGTACGAGGTACTTTTTGAATTTTCCGACAAAAGTACAAGAAGAATGTTTTCTTTTAACTTATACGGCATGAATGTATTTTTAAAACATTATTTCCAAGAAGCTTCTTTGACAAGTTTTCAAGTTTATTTTTAATCAACTTCTTTTAGTTTAGAATTGTATGACATGTTATGAAAGGAAAAGTGTTTTTGAAGAAGAAAGGATATTTTCCTCAAGAATGGAGTTCAAGTGTTTTATCAAAATTATTTTCTATATAAGATAATAAAGGGTTCTATTTCTACCCGTATTATTACATGGATTTGATTATGTTATTATGGAAATATTTTTATGAATTCCATTATCTTATATGAATTTTTTTATGATGTCATGTTGTTTAAGAATCCCATTTTTATTACATGGGTTACACAATGATGTATGATTTTTGATTTTGTGGCACACATAAGAATGGTATCATTTTGAGATGGGTGGGACCTATATCTTCGTCCAATTCATTGGGTAAAGATTTTATATCTCATGATATAGACATGGCTAGAATGGTAGGTTATATCGGCTCAGTGAAATAGGACTGAAACGAGGGTGACTCGGTTCAGAAAGGGACTTTGTCCACTAAGATAGTCTTGGAAATGAGTCTTGACTAAGAAGAAATGATTCTCTATGATTATGTGTGCGCCAAAAAGTTTAATGTTTTATGTTATGATTATTGTGATTACATTTCACTGCCATGAGTTATTCTAGGTTATGAAATTATGATCTCTTTTACAGGTTAAGATTTCCAAAAGTTATGTGCTTATGTATATGATGTGATTGATATTTCTTTTGTTTACCCTTAATTAGAATTTGAGCTCAACCTTTCATGTTTTATTTTCCCCAGGATATAAGGAATGGTTTTAGATATAAAAAAGGAAGATCCTTATGGGAGATGTTGAATATCTTTCACCAGGATTAGAAGATTATATTCCGAGTTTCCAAAGACACCAAACTATTACGATCTTTGTGTGTGTGTTTTTGTTATGTACTAAGTATTCCGCAAATGTAATGTAATGTCAATGTACGTTAAGCTTCGAGTCTCTACATTTGGTATAAGAGGAAAGGTTTAGTCAACCTTTGGAAACTAGGATGTGAGAACGTTAGTGAGATCCCTAGAGATATTTCTATGGTATGTCTAGGGATGTCCCTAAGGATAAGTATATGTATAGGATATAGTCCTAGAACTATGGTAGTGATCTTAGAATTTAACCTAATATGTTAGATATTGAAGTTACTCCCCCATTATTATGATTTTTTCCTCTAATACTATTTTTTTGGGTTTTAGAAAATGGCTGGAAACAAGATGAATCCCGATAATGGAGGATATTATGGACAATGGAATGATATTCTTCATGAGAAACCAAATGAAATTGGATTTGGAAGTCCAAACATAATTATTATGCCGAATCAGAAATCTCATAATATGATCAATAAAGTAAAATTTGGTAAGTTTCCCGACTCGGATAATAAGAGAAAGATGGAGTTTCATGATGATCATAGAGGAAAGAAAGTTAAATTTCCCTTATGTAAATCATGTTGGAAGAGGCATCAAGGAGAATGTTTCAAAGGAACTGGAAGATGCTTTGGGTGTGGAAAAGAAGGACACAAAGCCAGTAAGTGCAGAGGAAAAGGATCAGTTAACCCCAGGTATGAGGATAATGGTATTGCTATGACATCAACAATGGTTAAATGTTTTAAATGTGGAATGTACGGGCATTATGCAAACCAATGCCCTAAGGGAAAGTCTCATGAAGAGAATCTGTATGGTCGTATGGGTACTATTTATGTTGATGATGATGAAGAGACTAAAAATGATATGTGAGATGAAAGAATTGTTGAAGCTAGGTCAATGGTTTAAGAATGTAGTGGAATGATGACATGTTTATCATGTGTAATGTTGTATAAGTAATCTCATGGTACTATGGAATAAAGAGACATCTAAGGATTGTTACACTGTTTTCTTTCCTTGAGTTTTGAAAGTGTATGATTAATGGTACCAGTATCCATGAAAGGTTATTCAGATATTTTTGGAAATAAGATGATATGCGCATAATGAAGGGAAAATGAGAAAACAAATATTTAACAGTATTCATGAGCTCATGATTGATATAAGGACTAAGTGATATCATGGTTTGAGTATATAGAATTTTGATGATTTTGGTATGTGAAAAGTGTTAACTTTTAACTACATTCAAGTTTTCACTATGGTTCAATGGGTATTCAAGATAATACATGATTAAGGCCTTTGAATGTTTGGAATATGACCAACAAGACATATCTTATGATATTTGGGGATCAACGATAGTATTAAATCTCTGGTAATCGTTTTCACTATATTATGAGAATGGACTGCAGTATTATGGATAAGCCTAAAGACTAGAATGGATTATGTTGGACATAAGTTAGTATTATTTAAGGATAGAAGTTTTTTTCGATATTATTGATGGGATGTTATAGTAATATTGTTTTAGAAAAAGGACAACCTACAGGATGGGCGACAGCCCAACGTGTCGGACAAGGTCGTATGAATCGAACCCACAACTGAAGTGGGACTGGACTTTCTCGCCTACCAATGGCCTACAAGAAGTCCCTGGTTAGTGGAAACTAGTTTTATTTTATTAAGCGGTATGATATATGAAGTATAAGTTCATTTTAGGAACTATATAGGATTAATATCACTATAGATGGACTTATGTATTTTTTGATAACTTTTATAACCTTTTGTTTGAGACAGATGGAATGACCCATCATTCTATCACATGATCTGCTAACACATCACGAATGACAAATTCAACTTCATTTCTTTAAGATATTAAGTGGAAATTGTCCAAAGAACGACAAACGGTGAGACTATACCAAAATCACGAAAGTATTTCTTCTAATTCCAATTTCATCAACTTTAGGGAAATGATATTAAAAACCAAAAATGTTGTCCTAGTGCTCTTATATCTGATTAATCAGATGGTAACTTAGATCATCACAAATTTATGGATTTGTGATTGTTGGCTTTTCCATAGACATGTTCTCTACCACTCTCCATCAGAACATGATGGTTAGATTTTTCTTATATATCCATATTTTCACCTATGTGGAAACCCAGTGATTAGTTTATTTGGGTAACCGTTATGTTTCATACTTTTGTTTTTAAAGATTGGGTTTGGTATTCCTTTTTACGATGTGGGTTTATATCAAAGAAATTTTCGAATAGTAAACCATTTATAACCCCGACGAATTTCGAGGGAGAAATTCATTTTAAGGGGGTAGAATGTAACACCCCGAGATTTTATGAAAAATATTCTATTTAATTTCATTAATGTCTTGTGTTGTACGCTATACCAAAAGGAGCTTGCACAACACGCATCCTTGACTTGCCTTGAATTACACGCAATCACGACCGTCCTCGATAGCGTGTGTAGTACGCAATACCGAGTTTCACTAAGCAACGATATGCTATTAAAATATTATTAAAACTAGCCATTATGAATAGTAATAACCTCTTTTTGAAATTTTGTAAATTTTATTTTTTAAAATGGACTTCATTTTTGAATTCGGAATATCGAAATTAGCTTAGGGTGAAATTTTGGTAATTTTCGGATAACTTTCATATTCTGATGAATAGTGGAAATTACTAAATTTTAATTAAAAACATCTTTTTCAATCGAAATAATTAATAGTGATAAATTATTAATTTGAGTGGTTTTAAATTATATTTAGAATATATTTTTACAATTTAATACAATGATGTTCATTGGATGTAATTTCACATTTAAACCAGTTATAAACAAGTTTCAATCTTTTGATAGTTATTATCTCTTAAAAACACGCTATTTGTTTTGATGACGGGAATTAATTTTTAAATTAGTTAATTCAACTGATATGTTTTGAATTTGGTAGAATAGACATCATTTTTGAGTTCATAATATCAAATATAGCTTAGGCCTAATTTTTGGTATTTTTCTGAAAACTTTCAATTTTTGATGAATAGTGAAACCACTAAGTGGTAGTTAAAAAAAACTGAATTGTTCATAAAACATAATTTTACCGCTTCTGTGAGTGTAATTTCAAAAATCCGAGAGACATGGTTGATGTCAGTAAGTAAAATGTGGTTCAATGAGATGAAAATAATTTTTTGGTGAATAGTAACTTTTTACTTTTTTTACCACGGTTAAAAGTAAATAGGGTAATTAAGGGTAGAAATGATATTATTATTACCCTAACACATGTACTAATTCTATTGGACAAGTTTAATTCGACCAAAAAAAACATAGGAATAACATATGACCATTTAGGCCCACTTGGATTAGATTAGGACATTTATTATTAATTTATTTAAAGAAGGGTTAAAAGAGTTAAAATCAATGTTCATTTCCTAAAACATTTTTAATATTGGGTTATACATAAGATAAATTCGACTATAAATATTAATTATAATGATAAAAAATATTTCCTACATAATGGTAATTTATTTGTAATTTTTAGACATTAAATAATTTAATTTATTTATGACACAACAATGATGCAGTAATTATCTTATTAATGAAATATTGAGATAATTGATGTTATAAATACCTAAATAAATATAATATGAGAATTTTTATGAATTCCAATAATTTTCTAGGTTCATATGACATGTTATTATTGATTTAATTAACTTTGTTCGAACTTATCATTCTGTTATGATTTTCACAAAAATCAATTACTAAATAGTGTCAAAATTGACATAAAATAGTTTTTAAAACAAATATTATATTATTAATTGTTATTTTATTCCTAAAAATCTAACTCTAGGACAAATGACATAGATAAGGTTATATATATTAATAATAAACAATTTGGGTTTCGTTTGGCTTCTTATAGTAAGTTTATTAACCTTATAGTATAAGAACACAAGAAGACACGGTAAAAGTAAAATTATTTAACCTAATGTTAAATCTAAATGATAAGGTTAAAATAGGAACCTAAACTTGAATAAATTCTATTAGATGAGAGTATTTCGACCCATCCCCACCTTTTCCTCGAAATAAATCAATTTGGAGCTATTTAAAACCGATCTTGACTTTATAATAAAATAATATTTTTAGTTTTTCCAAAGGAGCCCCTCTCCTCCCTTATAAAAGGGCACCTCCTCCCTCTCTTTCTCACACAACTTTGAGCCTTCAAGCTCATCCAAACCCTACCAAATTCTCCTCTCCACTTCCCTAGAAACATACTAGAGGTTCTGGTCTTCCTCAAAGACCAATTTTAGTGCCCTACGAGGAGGTCTCAAAGAGGCGCTTCAAAGAAGAGGTAATTTTTGTTACCGATTCTTTCAACTTTATTTCTTCTTCCACTTCTTCTTATTAGGCTATTTCATTATGAAGTAATAACATCAGTATCAATCATATACTGATATGTTATTATAAGTATGAAAAAAACCCTATTTCACCATCTATCCATCCTACGGAAAACAAAATCATCGCGCGTGCGTACGTATGGAATACCGTCTCCACGCCGTGGTGTAATCTGTTTTTCCACCAACACCTTATATGGATGGGTATTATGGTGTAATGAATAACTATACATAGTTATTATAACATCATAATGATTCTGATATATTGTATCATCCAATCCAATTCAATTCAATAATTATGGAAATGATATCATCGCTCGTGCATACGTACGGACTACCGTCTCCACGATGCGATGAGATTCTTTCTCCATGTTAACCATTTAAGAATGATTATAAAGTATATATAAGAAATAATAATGAAATATATGACATTATAAAGCTACTGGATTTATGTGTATATATATGTATGTCATCTACTTAATTCCACTCAATTCAATAAGGAAACGAAAACAGCGTTCATGCGTACGTACGACCTACCGTCTCCATGAACGGTGTATTTCATTCCATTTATCGATCCATTATATATATGTATATTCTGAATATATATTATATATAAAGCATGTTTTATATTCTATAAGTAAGTAATAATGATCTATGTAATCATATTAATAATTACAAGTTAAAACACGAACGACAAATGAGACGATTTTACCCAAAACACTACTTTAACATGAATTTACAAAAGAACGGGTAATATAAAGTCATAAATGAACCATATATGATATAATAACAATGAATATGATTCTTTAATAAGTCAATGACTTTATTTAAATAATTATAAAGGAGGTTCGGACACTTATGAGGAAAATCGGACCTAAGGTAAGGGAAATATCACAATCTCATTTTTATCCGAGATTGTTTTTATTTTGGCATTTACTGGGGTGTATTTTATCATCCACATCCATGTTACCTAAATATGTAATATTATTTCCATCCAACTAAAATTGTTTAAATCCAATTTTACCCTTCAGTGAGTTTTTAGTAAAAGATATGAAAGGAATCTTTTGTCATTTTTAGTACGAGGTACATTTTGAATTTTCCGACAAAAGTACGATAAGAATGTTTTCTTTTAACTTATACGGCATGAATGGATTTTTAAAACATTATTTCCAAGAAGCTTCCTTTACAAGTTCTCAAGTTTATTTTTAATCAACTTCTTTTAGTTTAGAATTGTATGACATGTTATGAAAGGAAAATTGTTTTTGACGAAGAAAGGATATTTTCCTCAAGAATGGAGTTCATGTGTTTTATCAAAATTATTTTCAATCTAAGATAATAAAGGGTTATATTTATATCCCTATTATTAAATGGATTTGATTATGTTATGAAGGAAATATTTTTATGAATTCCTTTATCTTATATGAATTTTTTTATGATGTCATGTTGTTTAAGAATCCCATTTTTATTACATGGTTTATGATATGATGTATGATTTATGATTTTGTGGCACACATAAGAATGGTATCATTACGAGATGGGTGGGACCTTTATCTCCCTCCAATGCATTGGGTAAAGATTTTATATCTCATGAGATAGACATGGCTGGAATGGTAGGTTATACCAGTTCAGTGAAACAGGACTGAAACGAGGGTGACTCGGTTCAGAAAGGGACTTTGTCCACTAAGATAGTCTTGGCAATGAGTCATGACTAACAAGAAATGATTCTCTATGATTATGTGTGTATGCCACAAAGTATAATGTTTTAAGTTATGATTATTGTTTTTACATTTCACTGCCATGAGTTATTCCAGGTTATGAAATTATGATCTCTTTTACAGGTTAAGATTTTCAAAATTTTTGTGCTTACGTATAGGATGTGATTGATATTTATTTTGTTTACCCTTACTGAGCATTTGAGCTCACCCTTTCATGTTTTATTTTCCCCAGGATATAAGAAAATTTTTTAGGTATAAAAAAAAGGAAGATCATTATGGGAGATGTTGAAGATCTTTCACCAGGATTAGAAGATTATATTCCGAGTTTCCAAAGACACTAAACTATTACGATCCTTGTGTGTGTGTTTTTGTTATGTACTAAGTATTCCGAAAATGTAATGTAATGTCAATGTACGTTAAGCTTCAGGTCTCTACAGAAACTCCTTTTTCGTAAATATATTTTCTTTACACTTCCATAATTTTCCTTGCTGTTACATAAATTACCTTATAACTAAAATTTCCTTAGACATTTGAGTTAAATATATATTTTTTATTAAGGTTTTAAGAAATGCATTTTAGCATACAGAAAAATTTCTTAAGGTTCCAAAATTTGGTTCATGGTTATGCCATATCAGAATTCTTTAAGACACTATTTCTCATTCTCTATTTTCACTGTGATACTGATTTCCATCTTGAAAGAAATCTGATATCATATTTTCCATATACATAAATTTCCAGTATATCAGTTTTCTAATGTTCTTAATCTCCGACTTCCAGGTTATCGGTACTGAAGTCCCTTAATACATATTTTTCAAACAGATACCAGAAATCCCAATATCAAAATCCTTATAACAGTTTTATTCTGTCAAGCCATAAATCATGATACAAGTACCAGAATTTGTAAAACCAAGTTTTCATAGAATATATTCTTATACATTACTCTACCAATTTTATGAAAACATATTTCTAAATTCATAATTCTTGAATTAATTATTCGAATCCTTAATTACCAAGAATTCCGAATCTTTTAATTACTTTCACATCTTTTCAATTTTATCGGATTCCATGTTCCTTACACTCAAGTTGCAAGATCATTATATTCATGTTTGGTTATATAAAACAATTTCGTTGTTTTTTTATAAACCAACCATTGTAATTTTGACACATGTCTAGGTCCCTATGAGATTTAAGGAAATATGACCATTTGAGTGGAACCGACCAGTAGTTTTTGAAAGCTATAAATAGGACCTCAGATGATGAGATCCATATTAGTTCACCAGATAACAAGTTTACAAGCTTTCAATTTAGAGTTCATCTCTCAAAAAGTGAATTGTTCGAGAGAGAGAGGCTATTATAAACAACCAGTCTTTGTGAAAAAAGTTTGAACATCTTTTTAAAACATTTCTTCGTGTAGAATACCTTCGTGAAGAGGTGTGATTTCCTAAAAATCAGAGACTTCGGGTTGGGAAGTCAGAGGTGCCAATTTCCTTTCAAATAATGGGCTTGCGAAGATAGCAAGACAAGTACCGATCATAGGATTAAGGGATTACCTGGGTTTGGGTAAAATAGAATTTATTGTATGTATAAAATAAGGGACCATTATCCAAGGTTGTTGGATACCCTCCCATTTGGGTTAAAAGAAGATTGTAATTTTTTGGCTGCTTTGTAAAAATTGTAAAGTTTTATTTTTCTATAATCATTCTAACTTGTATATATGATTTTATGAGATTATATATGCCTTGTGGTAGAATTGATTTGTAAGATAATTGTTTTAATATTTATACTTAAGAACATTATATTTCTCTTAGAATGAAATTTCTTATTAGTGGTGATGTGAATTTTGTTTAAACAGAATTTCCTTAAGAAATTTCTTAAAGTATACTATCCAACCCCACCCCATGTATATTTTGCATATTTAGTTCTATTGTTATCCTGATATTGCTATAGAGTAGTATTTAATAGTCTATACCAACCTATCAATTTGGTGGTATCATAATTTTTTATGAATATTATTACATCTAATAATATAATATTTATTTTACTGTATCATTTATGTCGATTTTGATACTATTAAATATTTTCATTTAAATAAATATCAAACCAACATGATATCATCGAAAAAATTATAAAAATCTTTCACTAATGAGTCTTTGTAATCTATAAATTTTTAGGATGTCATTTACTATGTCACATTATATTTATATTAACATTTTTGATATCTTTCTTTCGAATTTCAATTAACTAAACAATCACTACATCAATATTATACAAGCATTTAATTAAGTTATTTTTCTATTAAAATCATAAGTAATTCATTAGGATAATGATAAATATCTTATATAGCTAAATAATATTTATAGGCTACTTTTAATTATGTATAACCCAATACTAAAAATCACTTAGTTATTAATGTTGGAATATGACATTTTTAACTCTTCATTAAATAAAATATAATAAATGATCTATCCATTCAGTAGTTGATTAAAAAGGATAATATTTTAAAAATATTGTTTATATGTGTCTAAAAAACTCATCCAATGAAATTATGAAATGTGTTAAGGTAATTTTTTATTATTGTAATGTTATTTTTACCATTAATTTCCCAATTTACCTTTAACCACGGTAAATAAAATTCAAAAGATACTCTTTAAAAAAATTATTTCCATAACACTAGACCAAATGTTTATTACTTATTAAAAATTTATATTCCAATTTCTCAAAATTAAATTCACAGAAGTAGTAAAATTATGTTTTTTTTAATCTCGTAAATGTGGTTAGAAGGCGGGTAAAAGAGATGATAAAAAGTTCAATAATTTTATTATATCTAATTATATTATAAAAATGATCATAAGAGCTTAATTGTATTTATATATTTATTAATTATATACTATTAATTTCAAATAATTTTAAATGAAAAATAATTATTTAAATGAAAAAATTGGTTTTTAACAACTATATAGTATTTTCACTAATCATCAAAAATTGAAATTTTTTAGAAAAATACCAAAAAATCACACAATGATAATATTGATATTATCAGTTAAAAGTAATTTTTTTATAAAAATAAAATACTTTGTGTGTCTAAAATTAATTTTATTATTTTTTCTATAAGGACATGAATTGTAGTTCATTAAAAAATTAGTAGTTCTGAACATATAAAGACTTTAACAAAAAGTATATTTCTCATTTTAAAACCATTATAACTAATATTTGAAAATTAATAATTAGTCTTCATATTTTAATAGCTTGGTTATAAATATGTTATTTAAATAATTAAAATAATAAATTTTTGTTTTGCCAAAACTCGACATTGGATGTTACACAAGATAATTTAATGTTGCATGTAGTGAATGATTCTATTGATATTGTGTATTAAATAATCGAAAAATAATAATATTTTAAAAAAATCTATATTTACTGTTTTCTGAATTGAAAATATCAAAACATTAAATTAATTGAAAAAAAAAACAATTCCCGAAATCCCTGGGTATTACATTTTACCCCCCCTGAAAATGAATTTATCTGGAAAAATCATCTGGTTTATAAAATTTTTAATATTTTAATTTTCCTTTCAGATAAACCAACATCAAGAAAATGAATTCTAAAAATTCATTTTAAAATAGAATAGTTGAAAATAATAGAATCAATTGTAACTCATAACTAGGTTTCCACATATGAGAACATTGGTAAAGATTTGTCCATGGTGGAAAAGAAAAAATAGTCATAGATATTGATAATTATCAATGATCATAAGAAAGTTTGTGATACATAGAATGTTAAAAATCACAAAATTATAAACTACAGAAATGGAAAGTGGTCATTGATATCATCAACATTATGAAAAGAGGGAAACCTTTTACATCATGATCCCTTTTCCTAGAGTTGATTAATTTTTACTAAAAGATATACTTATTTGATTTTAGCATAAACTCATCCTTTGTTATTCCATAATCAATCTCCAGATCATCTCTTATTCCAAGAGATGAAGTTAATTTTTACATTTATGATGCATTATAAAATCATGAGAAAAATGAGAGGTTATCCTATCTGTATTTAACAAAAAGACAAGCACAAGTTACAAAAAATATATATAAATCATAATATGGATCGATAATACATTAATCCCATAATAATTTATGAAGTTTACCTTAAACATTCGGTAAATATATAATCCCACAATACCTTTGAAATATTAAAATACAAAAAAATTGTAAATAAATCCACAAAATCAGCTTAACATTTATCTCCCATATATCAAAAGCAGTTCTGGGTTGTCACATTCCAAACATGTGAGTAAATTAACAATGTATTCTTTTGAAACTTCTAAATAACATGAATTACAATAAATCCTTATTGATAACATGCATATTTCCTTATTCTTATGTCCAATAGGAGGTAAACTTAATCCATTAATACAAAACCCACATGTCAATAAATCCTTAGTTAGTTCCATGGTAACAAGTATTATCCAATTTACTTATTCATGTTCAACCTATGTTTATCTAAATTCAAAATATCAAAATCATTCTCATATTAAGGTTTATCATTCCCTTAATAATTTTTTTTTGAAAAATATCACCTTATTACCACGATAACATTACTTAGTTACCATCATATTCAACACTTGTTTTTAATTCCTTATTTAAAAAATATTGTGGACCAATACATAGATGTTTTTTATTCCATAATACTATAAAAGTACTTCTACAACATTTTTCTTGAATTCAAATACATAAAAATTTTGATTACATCATTCTTAAGTCATTAACAATGATACCTCATCCAATTACATAATACCTATTTCTTTTCAAATTTCATCAATACTCACTTCCTTATAAACAATGAAACAATTACTCGAACCACATTTCTGATTTCCATTATGAGATTTAATATTGGTACATTTTGTTGAATAATGAAGATTTACTCTATATGTAAAACACTTATCCTTAAATGATATATTTCAGAGTCCAATATTCTCATCCACACCATTAACCGAACGCTTCATTTTTACCCTATAGTCACATTCTTCATGTCCTTATTTTCAACAGTTAGAACATCTTCCTGTTCCTCTAATACATTTACTTAGGTTATTATTTCCACATTCAAAACAATAAGGAAACCAAATCTCCATTCCTCCATCATCTCAATTACTTGAATTCAAAATGACCTCCTTATTAATCATCCTTGGTGAGTCTGAGAGTTTGTTAAGGTATACAATGTTAATAATTATCCTTGAAAACTAGTTAGGCATCCTCAAAACATAATTTACACTAGTGATCATCACATTTTCTACTCATCAATAGATTTTACATGATACTCAAATTTTGTTTCTTCTAGTTCCCACCATTATATAAAACCAAGAAGAAATGAGTAAGAAATTATTATCATAGAGAAGAATCCAGAAATCACGAAAACATATTATAAGACTTCTTAATTATGAAACCTTTTTAAAAATATGATTCCTTAGATTTATCCTAGGTTATTCTTAATATCATGAATTTTATAACTAATGGACACTAAAAAATACAATCTATATAATTACATTATTGAATTAATTTTAGGAATATTAATAATGAATTAGGGAAAATAACATTAATATAATTTTTATTAATATAATGAATTTTATACATAAAATAAAAAACATCATTTGAAATGTGAATAAAATTAAATTTTACAAAATTTTAAATAAATTCAAAATAGAGAAAATACATCATAAAATTTAATTTTCGTTAAAAAAACATGTTGAGTTATTTATTTAACAATTGGGAATAAATATAAAAAATCTCAATATGATATCTACTAATAAAGGAATCAAACTATGAATGATCCCATCTCGTTGAGTATGATACCAATTAAATTCTCTACTATGATGTTTGTGTTGACCTATAGGATTTCCAAGAAACACTACCAACCACTATCAATGTTGAATGGGAAATCCTTCATCATAGGAAAAAATAATAATCACCAAAATTCTTCTATCATATCCCCAATGATAATAACCCCCACAATATTAGCATAAAAATAACCTATCATGTGGAAAGAATCATCAATCTCATGTCCTCATATAGTGATTCTTCTATAAAACCTCTACTAATGAGTTCCCACATTGTGAATATCCACCACAGAGAAATGTATATCAAAATTAACCTCCAAATCAATCAGCCAGTATGGTTTGAAGGCCTTCAATTTTTTATTATTTTGATAATCCACCTTTAAATGGGTGATGTGGAACCCTTATATGGCCCGAAGGAGTAGAGTCAGTCACAATACATGTTGGTCTTAGAGGGAATAAACCAGACAAGACAACTTGGAATTTCTTTTCCCCAACATATTTCATTATATTAGCACTCTATTCTCACATGGCTGGTCGGAAAACTATCCTATGAAAAGCCGTACAGGCCTGGTATTGATGGAAAATCCATACCCTCCCATTCTTCGAATTCTAGTTAGCTCTACTCCAGTGAATGCGCCTTCCCTGAATCCTCTTCTGAAGCATTGTCCCTTGTAGTCTGAATGGTACATGTACATTTCACATGGACCTAATGCCTTGGGGTGTCCCAATGACCTTAAGGTGGCCCAAAGGGCTTGATAATATACTATTCTAGAGGCCTTGGGTGGATCGAAATCCTTGTAGTACCCGAGGACCAAACTGATGCCCCAATGGACTAGTTGGATGAATAGTTCCGGCTACCACACTACCAAATAGTACCTGCTATAATGTGTACCAAAATACTGCTACAATACTTCCACAGTACTATGAAAATATGCCTCCACCAGAATTTGATCTCGGGAATCTTATATGCACCACTCAAGTCCTCACCAACCAGGCTGAGGTTCATGTTCGCCACCAAATCAATCACAATGAATAATATGTATCATATGAATTTAAATTCAACTATTATCTCTAAAGTAAGAACCTAAAGGTGGATCGATCTAACAGACACCCAACCTTGAATAGTTCCACATCTAGGAAATTAGTTTTGGAATGGAGACACCAACAAACCACCAACACTAAAATGAACATTCCAAAAACAAATACACATACCTATATATTTATTCTCTATCATAACACCATAAAATTAGCGTCATCTAATTGGGAATCCATTACCACAACATTATAACTCATCATTCACTAGGAAGAAAAAAATTGGAAAACCCTACTTAATTGAAACCTGAATATATTATCATAAATTTAGGGGATAAATAATTGTGATAGGAAAGAAAGATACAAGAGATAATGAAAAGTAAGAAGATATTCATTAATGACAAAAAATGACCCCCACAACCATAATTAAAATATTTGAATACAAATTTAATGTCCTTAAAATTATATTAAATTTTTTAATTTTACATGTTGTCTCATACATTAATCATAGGAATAAAATTAGATATTATAATAATGTATACATTTAAATATTAAATTATATTATTCCATTTATATTAAATTTTCAATTTATATATAAATTATTCTTTCCGATATAGATATTTAATAACATATAAAATAGATCCTCCATTAGAAATATTATTTTAATTTATGGTTTATATATTCATTAGAAAACATATTAATAATTCAAAATATGTTTTGGAATATACTAGATAAATAAATATTGGATATTACATGAAAAAAATAAAAATTATCTTTGATCTGATCTTAAATGTTTTTATAATTAAGCCTAGAAGAATATATTTTTTAATATTGATTTTTTTTTCTTATATCGACCAAGATTTGGTGTTCTAAATAACAACCATTATAATCAATTTAGTTTTTTTGTTTGAAGATATAATATTAAAATGGATTATTTAGTAAGAAAAAGTTCCCATTATATGATCAAAAAATTTACTCATCTTTCAAATCTGAAAAAATATATACTTGTAGATGAAAAAATAATGATGGAATGGATTTAATATGTTTTTTTGGACTTCTAGAGTTATATAAATATATAAATTTATAAGAACATGTTATATAATTATAATATTATATAAAAGTTAATTAATTATCTATATGAGTTGTTACTATGATATTTTTATGGTCTAAGAACTGTTGAATAATAAATAAATAGGGGTGAATTGAATTCTTTAAATTTACATTAATTAATACTTTTATCCTTAAAATCTACAGAGATCAGTCCCTATCTTATTTAAATAGGTAACGAGAGGGAATATTGAAAAATAATATATGAGTAAATATAATATTTTTAGTGCACCTCCGGGAACCAGAACCCCACCATTGTTCACATCACTACCACTATGCGATGATGGTGTTTTTTATTATAATTATTTTCATATGAACTACAAAAATAAGAGATGGGATATTCTAATTGGTAAAAAAAATACTAGTGATTTTCATAGGATCTATATTTAATATAATTCTACACTCTCTTTCTTACACACATGATAAATGGATTAAAAATTTATTGAATAAAATAATGATTACAAAAAGAGTTTCCAGATTATTATGCAGTTACATTATTTGGAACATACAGATGAAAAAACTTTCTTTAAATAATTATTACACCTTTGATTATTATTTGAAGTAAATCTGTTAGATTTATATATATCTTTTAAATCATAATTTAGTGGGGAAAATTCAGTCATAATTGTATTTAAAAATCCATTGTAATTTTGTAATGCAGTGAAAAATATGTATTCAATCAATTATGTTTGTAACAGGGTTATCTGTTGTGTCCTTGTAAGTAATATATTTTTATTTAGTTGAGAATAAAAATATGTAACCAATATAATTTTAAAAATTGTGTAGAAAAACAATAATGAACTCCTCTAGGATGAATAACTTTTAAAATGTTATAGTAACTTCAGTCTCACTATGAATAAAAAGAATATGTGTAATTAAAAACATCAAACAACATAGTCATATTTTATTCAAGAAACCATAGTCTTAGATAAGAATAAATAATGGGTAATAGAATCCAATAAATTACAAACAATAAAAATCATTTGAAAAATATATATTAATGTTTTAAATATGAATATTTTTAATAATTATTCTTAATAATAGTCATGTACATTATAGGACTTCATTAGATCATAAAACATCCTTGATTCTCACAAGACGTAACCATTTTTTATATTTCATCATTATTTTCATAAATATAAATGATTCTGTTAAGTGTAACTTAATTTTTAAAACATTTAGTAGTATATCTTAAGATATTCCTAATTAGGATAAGTATTTTTATTCTAGAAAAATTCTATTTCTCAAGAATTATTAAACATTACAAGAGATTAATTCCAGATATTGTAAGACTTTCACTCTTCATAAGGATTAATACTTAAAAACATTTACAAAAAATAAAATTTCCTAAGAAATTACCATTTCTATATAGTAATTTACATCCCTTAGTGTAATAATTTTCCTCTATTAGTATAAAATATTTGTCAATAAAAAATACATACACAAGAATTTCATTAGATATTATAATTCCAATGTAATAATTATTCATCCATTAGTAAAACTTCATTTCCAGTATAATGCATAGTCTTTTGAAATATTTCTCTTACGAGAACATAATAATCAAATAATTAGAAAAATCATTAAAACATTATAAATCTTTTCATAACATAGTATAAAATTTACTAACAAAAAAGATAGGTATTTTTGGAGAATAAAAACATAATATTCACTTTTATATTATAAAAAAACACTATTATGTCTAAAAGGTGCCCACTTTTAAGATCATAACATCTAAAAAAATAGACACAATTTTTAAAGAGTTAAAATTATTTATATATGAATACATATAGTTTTCATATGAAAAATAAAATTATTATAAATATAATGTGAAGATTAATTCTTCTAGATATATACTTTCCCATATTATAATATCAAAAATATTGTTAAATAATTATATATAACATATCAATATAGAACACTAAAATGAAATAATGTGAGAATACAGTACAGAAATGAATATAAATATTGAATTTAATACTATTAAATGATTAAAAAATAAAATACAATTATTTATTATGAAACTAAATATTGAAATTGAATGATAGAAAAATAAGAAATCAAAAGATTCTTTGTTAGGATTTTTGTATGTTTCAGTATTATGGTCTAGAAAAGGTATAATGAAAGGTGAAGAAGGAGGTGAAATAGGTCATCATGGAAAGACTATAGTTGTGGGTACATATGGAAGATATTAAAAACTTTTGACTTAATGGGAATCCATTTCAATTTAATATATATACATATATGAAATTGATCATATATTTAGGTTCACATTTGGAAACCTATTTTAATCCAACATAATATTTGAGTAAAAGGAATTTTAACTTGAGAGTGTGGTAAGGAGGTACCATATCATAAAATAGCATATTAATGCTTCACTTTCTATTAATTAATAGATCAGAGATTTGAAAGAACTCTTCAAATCTACCCATTTAATTAACATTTCAATCTAAACGATTTATACCAAATGTTATTTTGCCCCATTTTTAAAAAATTCATTTTCAACAGATCTCTAACTTCATTATAATATCATCATTGAAAAAAAATCATATAGCACACTATAACCATGATTGAGGGAATATCTATATGAATCCTAAAACTTGCCTATTCTTACATTCTCTAAACAATCTTTCCATTTAGTTGAATATTTATGAGCATGAACATTTTCATCGTTATCCTATTTATAAAATGATCTAAAAATTTATATAAATTCGATAGGATATTCCAAAATATTGTATAGTACTTTAAGGTTATGATTAAACATATTATATATATGAACTACTTATATATTAAATTGTATCAAAGTTCATTGAGTTTCTATATGTTTCTCCATTGATGTATAATTTAGAGATTTAAAATATATTTAATCATATAGAAAAGATCAAGCAAGGACCTATAACATTCTTAGAGATTTTTATTTCTTTAAAATGTGATATATTTTTATTTCATAGATCCAATCCATCATTGAATGATAATTAGTTTATATAGATACTATAAAAAAATTTAACGATATAGGCTTCTCATCCAATATAATCAAATATGACATCAACTCATGTCAAATAAATTCTAAAAACGAAATATAGGTTAGAAAAGATTAAAAAATACTGATAATTTTTGATACACCATTCTTCAATTAATTAATATATTTAATTTATAAACTTTCGATTATTTTTTATTTTGTGTATTTAAATTTAGATATTGAAACATAACTATCAATAAATACTTTAATATATTCCATTGATTCTTTATTACAAGAATTCAAACCACTAATTTATTTGATCAACATATAGAATTTGGAAAACAAATTAGAGTAAGATACCTAAAATTTGTTAGTAAACTCTTAAAAGAGTAAATGTTTTACGTGCAAAGAACTCTACATTAACCCCCACACCCCCAACAAGTGATGGAATCAAAGCATCCACCACATACCAATTCATCGTTATTATGGAAATCTTACTATATATAACATCTAAATATTTATGTTGTTCATAAGGATATTATTCATATTTTAATATTGTCCATTAATGGGAATATTAAACTATATATTCATTATTTATTACCGTATTATCAGTTTTAGCTCCAGATTTTTTCAATATCCAACTCAACATTAATTAAAAAATCTCCCGATTCCATAATTGGCGCCTTATTTTTTTATTATCCAATTATAACAGTAGTAGGTTACAATATATGAATGAAATTTCATACGATATCATATCTTGGTAACATAGGTGAATCTTCTATAATTACCCTTTGTCCCACAACAATATTAGTTGTAACAACCCAAATCTTGTGTCCTTTATTACAAAAAAATAACTTTTCTTTAATGAATGCTTTATTTTAAATTCCATAGGTCTTTTTCATATAAAAATTAAACTTCATTATAATATATTGACTATAAAATACGGAAATAATATAGGTTGATATAAAAATAAAATAATTTCCACCCTAATTTAATAGCTGATGTCTTTAATTATATAATAAATATATCTTCTTCTATAAAATCCTTAATATCAAACTGAAGAATTTTTAATATTATGGGTATTTTTAGAGGGAAATGTATTATATTTATAAGTCATATAGTAAATGATGAGGTTTTATAATGGAAGAGAATATATAGAGTGTTAGGTAATTATGAGAGTTACAACTAACCATTACTTAATAGTAACACAACCACTATAATGTGAACATTATATGACTCCTGTAAAGGTAAAAATATTCAATAGAATTGTAATATACTAGTTTAAAATTATATTTAATTTATTTTAATTATATTTAATGTATATTATTATATATTCATGTGCTCTTTATGAACAAATAAGTATCACATTATAAAAATTTTAAACCATTGATGGGACTGAATATTCTATTTTCCATTGAAACATTTAATGGAAATATGTAATTTTTATTGAAAATATTTATTTCCCATTTTAGTAATGTACTATTATAAAATAAAAATTATATTTGAAATTATCAAGTATATATTTTATAGTAATATTTTTAGAGTTTCTATAAATACTTCATATTTTTGTTAATATTAAAAGTACTATTTAGTGTTTTGTTGTGTTTTATGAAATATTAAATATGTAATAAGGATTTAAAATTTAATATAATTGAATCCAAAAGGGAAAAATAAATTATTTTATTAATATAATTCAATGTAGTAAACTGAAATGTTTTTCAAAACCTATGAAAATCCTTCCAATTTCTAATGTGTAAATTAAGCTTCTAAAAACATTACTTTGTGGAATAAATATTTTCTTAAAAAATATATATATACAAAAATAAGGTTCTATTCACAACGTAAAAAAGGTGAAAAATACCTTTATTTCATAAACCATGATCCATAACTATGTTTGGACCATGGAAAATTTATTTTAAAAAACCTATAATTCCAAGGGTTATATTTGGAAAATAATTTAAATTATATTCAATTTTCTATATATTCTATTCACTATACCAATTTTCATTCTATTGGAATCCATTGAGAACAAATTTACATTCATATTCCATATATATTTCATTTCCATGTAGTTTATATGGTTAAAAGGAAATATTCTAAATCATTAAGAAGTTATCTCATATGGTAAGGGATTCTCTTCCTCTCCCTTTTTATATAAGCACATCCATTAAATTTAGTAATATAAATTTAATTTTATTATGTTTGGATATAGTTATGGTCACATCAATACTATGAAGAGGTTTTCATATGAATGGGATTATTCAATTATCTTTCTCTAATAAAATTCTATAATCCATATTTTATACCCATTATACTATCAAAATCATCCAATAATTTATCAATGATTTCATTTTTTATATTATAAATACCCAACCCTATTTTGAATCAAGGTTAATCATATATATATATATATATAATTAATTATAATTAAATGATATGGTACTTCCTTTTACAAAACACACACTCAATTCTTATGGGTTAATTGTTTTTGAAAATTTAATGTCATTAAGAACATATATACTCAAGGATTTTATATAATACTCATATTTTATTCTCCATAGTATATCTATGAAA
The DNA here is from genome assembly GCA_963277665.1 of Viscum album. Classification (NCBI taxonomy): domain Eukaryota; kingdom Viridiplantae; phylum Streptophyta; class Magnoliopsida; order Santalales; family Viscaceae; genus Viscum; species Viscum album. The sequence goes on along the minus strand of OY728122.1, from coordinate 806,835,020 downwards.
TTATTTATTATGATATATGATATATGTGGAAGACATGAATTATGACATATAACGGTGCACCCAAATTGTTATCCAATTCATTAGGTAATGTATGAATATCTATAGATGAATTTTTATGACACCATGGTGAATAAAATTGGAATTATATTTTAAAACACCTTAGTATAGAACCATAGTGATATTATTAATGTCTCTTTTTTATGTTGCATACACATTTCCATGTTATAAATATTATACTTATGATTATGATCTTTGGTTAAGTCTAATGTGTTATCAATAATAATCATTCATGTTATATATCATTTATTTATCCTTTATTGGGACTTATGCACACCCCTTTTACTAATGTATGTCTCTTGAAAATCACATACAATGAAGTGACCAATAATGGATTTTTTAAATTAGTCCATCAATAAAATAAAATAAATTTAATGGTTTTTATAATATATTTATATCATGTATAACGTACCTATTTTCGAAAACAATGATCCAAAAAAGCACCTTCAATGTTGTTGATGTAATTTGTTTTAATAAATTATGATAAAAACTGTTTTTAATAAGGCAAATCACCATAATAACGATTTTATCTCCTTCACAAGATGCATCAATATCATTCTAACCTATATTATTTGAGAAAAAAATTTAGAAGAACTCAAAGAAATATCCTTATTTATTTGAATCTATGAGGATGAGGTATGGTTCCATTTAAATATAATATCATCAACCATATTGAGCTCTACAAACTTATTTTAGGAAATAAAAATTTTCAGACTCCTACATGGATAAAACCTGGTCTTATACATCATATAACTATAATGATACATATATCATATCACATGTAAAGTTATATAAAATTTCTCTTATTTTAGAGGCATTTTGAGAAATTATATATCATGAATGAGAGATTTTTCATATTATCTTTTTCTATGAGAAATACCATTTTTAAAAAACATCAGAAGATCCCTCCCCTCTGTTCCTACATCATTCTCATAAAGCATGTGAATAATAATAAATCAAAATAACCATAAAATAATTTCTTTCACAATAAATTATTCATGATGATCCAATTTTTGAGTGAATATAAATCTTCCCTCAAGATGGTAGTGGAGAAACAGATCTAATTTAATAGTAAAAAAAAAATTACATTCCATTTAATTTTTAATGACTTAAATCATCAATATATGAAATATAAAATCTATAATTCCTATAAAACTCAAAGAATAAATTCTCAAATATAATATTTTTCTCTTAATTTTAAATCAAAACCATTACAAAAAAATTTTCTACACTACTAGGATCATATAAATCAACTAAGACAATTCAAAACATTTCCATGTAATATTTGATGATCATATATAGAATATTTGTAATTTTTTGAAATATAAAAATTCATTGAATTTAAAATCACTAGCTTTACAATAATATATGTATTATTAAATGGTGACATGTTTTTTGGGTAAAAATATTAAGGGTTTTATACTTAGGAGAGACGGATAGTGAACATTGATGTTTTCCCAATCAATCATGTTTTTGAGAGAAAATATTCGATATTTTTTTGAAATAGATACTAAAACTCACTAATATGATGTGGGAAGTGAAATTCTGAAATAAAATTATAATTCCCAAACAAAAAAATATTTAAAAAAATCAAAAAAAATTATATGATAATTTAATATAAAATATAACAAATTTTAAAAATAAAATAAACTTACTTAAATTATAACTGTCCTAATTAACTCTTAATAAAATAAAAATGTTCTTAAAGAAGGAGAATAGTGAATATATCTTCAAATTTTTTTTTAGTTTTACTATATTTGGGAGATATAATACATCTTCCAGTGCGTAATCATAATAAATGGTTCCTTATAACAATACACATAGTTATAAAATGGATTATTGTATTTTTTATAATTTTTAATATTATTTTTTTATCAAATTTAAGAGGTATATGATCAAAATTGTATCCTATGTCAATTAAGGAATGTTTTATCAATAAATATCTATGAAAAAGAACGATAAGATTTTGTATATTTAGCTTTTGTGTTTAATAATGCAATATATTTTTTTATTACTAGACTAATAAACCATTTATTTTACAAATAATTGTATGGTTCATGAGGTTCTATTCAAATAATGTCCACCCCCCAGAACCAAATCAGCAGATGTAAATGATTTCAAATCAAAACATGAAGTTTTTAAATTAATTATATAAAGTGGTTCATTAATTTTATATATATTAAAATACATTTTCAATATTTTTAATGATATTACATATAAATAGATTTAAATTTATCTCATAGATAAAAAAACAAACATAATGCTTGGTCTATTATTAGTTAGAAAAAACAAACCCAAAAGTTTTACCCTATATAAAATGTATTACACTAGTTAATAACTTCATAAAAATTGTGAATAATATTATAAATTATAATAGTTTAATATTACTTATAATTTTCTTTTCAAATACTTTAAATAATTCTCTTTATATATTTATATTAATCCAACACATTCCAAAAGTTTTTTGAAAAAAATTTTATAATAAGAAAGAAGTTTAACTCAACCAAAATTCTCTTTTACATTTATTTTTTACAAGATTATTGAAAATTAATTATAAAATATTTGGTTTGGTTATTAAAAACATACATCATATTCATAAATTCATGGATGTAAAATATCTGAAGTTGATCTTTTAAAAAATTATGTAGTTACCGTTGAGGCCTATAGAAAAGAAAATTTAAAAATAAAATGAATCATCTATAAATAAGTCCAATCTAATTAATTAATAATATATAAAAATATATTATGATTTTATCTGAAAAATATATTTTCAAAACAATTTTTTTTTCATAATATGAAATCCCTCCAAAAGAAATATATTTATAAAAAATAAATAACTTTGAGATGGAAAAGATTAAAATTTATATATAATAAATATTCTAGGATAAATCTATTAGATTCTAATATAGATAGTTGGAATAAATTTCATCAAAATATATTCATTATTATTTATAGTATCTATTTTCAAATAATTTAAAAATACTATGAATTATTAAAACATGATCATTATGCTTATTCCAAGAGATCTATTTAGTTAACATAACATTATATTCAAAGGTTTTATAAACTAATTCCCAAATATTATTTCAACTGAACTAGTTTAATTCCTCTTATTCTTGTATTACATATCAATATTCTCTTAAATATTCATCTATATTTTTATGATTAACATGAATTATAAATGAAAAATCAAGTAATTCTTCTATCTCTCATTCTAGTCCCAACTCCTTCATCTTATTTTCTTTTAATTATTTCTAAAGGGTGGATTTTAATGTAATGGGATATTGAAAAATGAATCTACTGGGAACAACTATCTCAGTTCATTCATAATTGATTTTTTCTTGATGATGATACATAGTATAATCATTTTAAGCATATAATAAAGGACCTTGTATCATGTTTTACCAAGAATCATTAAGATCATCAATTTGATTTCCCTTTTGACCAACAATATCACAGTTATCAAATTTTATTTATTATTTGATTATTTAACTTTTATTTTACATTTTTAAAATATTAAATATGAATTAGAAGTTATATAATATAAAATAATGATTACTTTATAATACATTGGATTGATTTTAAAAATATTAAACATGTTTTTTCAGGAAATGGACAACATATTTTCATCCAAAAACATGAAAGTATATATCCTTTTGTTTTCAATTATTATGTAACTCATCGTGTATTTTATTAAAAATTTATCTTATTAAAACCCTATTTATGAAATAGAATTTTGTATTAGTAGCATCATCACAAACAAATTATGAATCATGATATAATCAAAAAACATTATTCTAGTACTTTATTGGAATGTCCTATTCCAATATTACATTCAAACAGTCCTCTACGTTCAAATTTAAAGAAAAATTTGTTGAATAATTTCATTTTGAACTAGATTTCATATTTTTATAAAAGTATTTTATGATTTACTCATAATTCTAAAAAAATAAAACAGTAGTAAGTCTTGATAAATCATTAAAAAACCTAAAAACTAATATTATCCACTATGGATTGTAGTTATAACAGGTCCAAAAAAATCCATGTTAATAATTTTAAATAATTTAGAGGTATAATCCTATTTTATTGAATTGTATTGCGATATAGATTGATTTATTACATGATGTGAATCACATAGATTATTATTTTTTAGCATAAGTTGAATAAATTCAGATATAAAATTCTACATAGATAACATTGTAAAAGAAGAAAAATAACAATCTTCTGGTCTTCTATTCAAAATTCATGATTCATTTTTTTCATTATTAAAAGAGTTTTAATTTTTTCTACGCAATTAATTGAAATCTATGGAATTAAATTTTTCAGTTCATAGTTATTTAAAAATATGAAATTTATCCTAAACACATAACACTTAATATTTAAAAAATATAAAAAATAATCATCATCATATAGTTGAGAGACACTTATCATGTTTGGTTATAATAATTAGATATAAAAAAATTAATAATGAAGAAAAAAATATATCTCTAAATGATTAAATTCCAATTTTCATTTATTATCCATTTTCAATAAATTTAAAAAATAATCCATAAGTATTTGATAAATAATGAATGCATGAAATTTCACCACCAATATGCCTAAAATTTCCACTATCTATGTAACATTTAGAATTTTGGCCCAAATGGATTCCTATTTATTATAAAATTAATCAGGAATTTGTTTTGATACACATGTGAATTCAAGTCTATCTATGACTAAAATTAAAGAGTTGGAAATCCAAATCTATCTAAAATGAATATAAATTTTATCCTTGTATATATAAATGTTTATAGAAATTTAATCATTCTTAATTTTACAATGTCTATTATTTTTGATGAAAAAATTATTAGCATTTTTTCCATTAATTAAAAAATGAAACAAATAATTTTAGTCATTATTTTGTTACTAATTCCATGAAGAAAGTTATTTTTACATCAGTTTTTTCTCCATTACTAGATGTTTCACATATCCCCCTATTTGATTTATTTTTACCAAGTATATAATTTAGTTAATAATTGACCATAGTGATTAAACAATCATATATTTTTTGTAATTCAAAGGTATATTATTTTTTTAAACACTTGTTATCATGTAAAAAACAAGTTGAAATTGATTTGACATGATTTTATTTGAAATTTTATCTGGATTAGATATAATAAAATTTTCAATGGAAACAAAGTCATAATAAATTTTTAAGAATATTATTTTTTCATTTTTGAATCTTATTTTTATTATTATAATGAAAAATACCCATTTAGTTCCCTAAAATTGAAATTTCCAAATTAATATTTAGAATCTGAATAACAGAATCATTTTACCACCTTAGTTTGAGAAATAAAATACATATTATCTTTATAATTAGAATAGTTGGATTCTGAATATTAATATAAATCATTATTGGAATCTTTATATAAACATTATGTGAATTTTGTAGTCCATTATTTATATCAGATTTAAATCAATTTTTGATTTTTCATTCATATATATTATCTGTATTAAGTTATGGAAAACATGGTCTAAAAAGTAGATGAATTTTTCACTAATAAAATATCATTTCCATTCTCATTTTCATCATAATTATTCTACTTATATAATACTTGATTCCTCTTGTTTTCCAAAACAACTTATTAAAAATTCTGTATAGTTGGTAAAATTCATCCCTTGAATTTGAATGGATTGAATATCCTTTATTATATGATTAAGATAATAATATTTACTTATCTTTCTTATCATCCTTTATAATATAATTATTAATGTAAACATTTTGTTTTTTTACCATATTGTGATCATATTCGTCACCATTCATCTCATCCTCATACAACATAAGGGTTACAATTATATAATTAATTTTAAAATAATTAACATGAGTGTACATCCGAATAGATTATGAAATTATATTCATATTTTGATGGTAATTAAATAATAACTCTTATTTCTTGATCTAGATGAGAAACAAATGTTCCAAAATAATCATATTATTTACAATTTCTATGATCTTTTCATTAATCTAACCCATTCATTCAACATATAGAATCCTAAAAGTGAAAAAAATATTTTCAAGTGTTATACATGAGATTTCAGAAGTTATTTGTTACTTATTATGAAATTAATATGGTTTCCAGCTATTAAACATTAAATTATATTGTTTAAATCATTAAAACCTAAACCAAAAATGATATCATTGATTAATTTATATTTTATATCACATATAGAAGATTTTTTAGTAGTATATTTCATTTCACATCCATTAAAAATATTATAGGGTTTAATAATTTTTTTATATAACTTTAAACAAATATTCCACTAGTAGAAAACTATTAAGTTATTCCACCATATATATTTATTTTAATTGAAATAGACATCCCTACAAACAAAAAATTCAACCCCTCATATTTGACGTTCTAGAATTTATAAATTGATCATCAGGCATTGAATAGAAAAACTAGGGAACTCAATAGTCTGTGATCTTATTCGAATTGTAGTCCCATCTATATTTCATAATATGTTATGTGGGTGGGAGATTGATTTCTTTAAATTGACCAAAAATATAATTTTTCTTTTAAAATATTCTCATGTAAAATAAAATCTTATTTAAATATTTAATGAAGTGTGAAAAATAAAATGGATATAGTGGGACACGATGTGTTTGAATAGTTATTTAGGGAAAATGTACACCCCCATAATCAACTCCTTTAATAGTATATATGAGCTTTATGATGTTTATTATTATCTTTTTCATAGGACTACACATCTTATTGGTAGTTATTTATACTTGGTTGAAAGGATCCATGATCTTTTCATGGGATCACTCTTTATAGTAACCATACATATTATTTATTACACATTAAATACAAAGAGTGTGAACATAAAATAAAAAATAAATATTATGAAAAAAATATTATTTATTATACCATTTTTGTAGAGTTATACAATTAATAGATGACCATACATAATTTTGGGAAATAATAGACAATTGGATAAGTTGTAATGTTTATTTTTTAATCAAGGATTTATTTTTGAAATCATATAATAGTAAGAAAATATATTTCACATTTATAGTGGTTGTTATAGTAGAAAAAATATTCTCTGTTATGAATATAAATATATGATTTTATAAATAACTTTTTCTAACAGTTTTCACTTTTATGTTCTTGTGATTTCTATATATTTATTTAGTTGAAAAAAACTAAATATATCACCCTCAAAAAATTAAATTCATTGACGATATCCCACATTCGTCTCCTCCTAAATTATATTTTTTTGAACTATAAAGTAGAATTTTTATTCCTCCAAATAAATATATTCCATATAATTAAAAACATCAAAAAACTCAATCATATCATCTCCAAACATCGCATACTTAGATAAAAAATAAATCATGTGTAATATAATCCCATAAATATAAAACTATAAAAAAACTTATAAAAAAATTATGTAACAAATAAAGTTGTTTGTAAACCTTCATATTTTTATGATTATAATAAATTTTAAGACTTATTTAGATCATAAAACATCACAAATTATCATAACAGTTAAGTTATTTACATAAGCCTTCATTAATTTCTTATGACATCAACAATTTTCAAAATCCATGATGATTTTAATAATAATTAAATTATTTTTCTAACATATTAATAAAAAAGTAAACATAATTTTATAATTAAAAATAAATTAATTCTTAATATAAGACTATATCATTGATTCAATTTCAATTTTGTAAGAACACATCATCTTTTTAATACATTCTTTATACTGAGCATGACATCATCACAATTTCTAATAAATCAGACATGGTGAGATTTCAAATAACATGAATTTTTCAATATTGTTTCATTATTGTGTAAATCATTACGTTTATTATAATTATACTTTACTTGTCTCGGTACAAAAACTTAGATTTTGAGAAATCTAAAAAAATATCAATTTCATAAGAATTTATATTTTTATGGTAAGCCATCTTTTTCACTTCATAATAATTCATATCCAGATTAAGAGAAAGTCTATATAAAAAATTATAAAACTAGAATATAATAAAATTTTAATAATAAAAATTTTCATAACTTTATAAAATTATTCTTTAAACATAGAGAGTATGCTTTATTAAAAAACGATATGGTTATTTAAGGAAGAAAAATTATAATTGAATTAAATATGATAGAACAAATTTATTATTCCAAAAACATTTACCTTTGTAAATGGTATAAATATTTGTATTGATCGTTCATTATCTTGATCATTGTGTGATTACATTTGGAACCTACTACTTGTTTTTGTTTCAAAAATTTTATAATTATATTAGTAATGATATTAATTAATTATGATTTTATTGTTTGAAACATTATTCAAAATGAAACCTAACATTCCAATAATATGATATTAAAAAATATTCTAAAATCCAAACTAGATTGTTAATTAAATATATACTTGTTATAATTATTACTCATATTTTTGTTTTTCATGATAGTCTGGGATGTCCAATTCTATATAAATAAATTAGAAGAATTTTTCATCATTAATCATTGAGTAATGTTAATATTAATGGAGAATATTTAGGAGATCTATGTTTTTCTATTTGTTGATGGATATTCCACACCTATAAAGGGTTATTTAAAGGATTGTTCCACCACTTAATTAGAAATTGATTGGTACATTAAACATGGTTGACATTTTAAAAAATGAGGTAGAATGAGAAATATTAATGGAGTAACTAGTGGATTTAATGTCACTCTAAAAAAGTTTTTAATTGTATAAAAATTATGACTCATTCAGTTCCAAAAAAATATCCACCTCGACTGGATTGATTTCCATCACATCATAATAATTTTCTAGAGAATGTTACCATATTACATATGAACATTTAATGGAAGAATTTATGTCTAATATCATGTATTAATATTTTTTACTTTACATAGAGTTTATGTATTTTCATCATTAAAATATGTGATGCGACACTTATACTAATGTTTTTATTCATATTTTCAACAATTTAGTAGTATTATTTAATTTTATAATGGGTATGTTCTTGGATTTCATTTCTCTGTACTTGCACTATTTCATATAATAATGATAATAATAAATATTTTTTTATTATTCTTATCAATATAATATATATAATAAAAATTATAATAACCATTACCTGGTTACTATAATGGTCAGGACGGACTTCTAATATCTATTACATCATGGGTTCAACCTTTACACTTTCATATGCCTCGTTGTATATGAGTGGATTTTTTTTGGAAACCACCAGTGTCGTTATAGGAGACATATACATTGATTTTTTAAGCCAAATGAGGGTTTTTTTTTAATTTTCATATAGGTTTATTATCCAAGTAATGATGGTTAGTTTTATATTTTTTTAATGCAAGGTTATAAAGATGTATAAAGGTGGGTTGAGTGGTTCATGATACGACACATAATACATGTGTTTGTGTTTTTTGTATAGATTAGAGTGTACAATGAAATCCCAGTGTGGGTAGTTGAATATTGAATCCATTGGAATTTATGTCATTCATTTATGAGCATGAATTTTTTATATGATGTTTCATAGAAATTGATAAGACAAACCATAAAATAGAATACTGAAATTTCTAAATAGGACCCCACATCACACTAGTCCAAGAGCTTAAATAGAAATCTGATCTATATCTACATTGATCTGATTAAGATAATAAGGAATCCATTTGACATATGTAAACTATATTGGATTACATTGGATAACATGAACATAATTATTTTCTTAATAGTGAAATCTATCATTCCATTATTAACAGTCCTAGTGTGACCCTTACCATCTGATTGAATATCATTAACAATAAATTCGTTTATAAATTTAATAAGAGTAATCATAAAATTAAATATCATCATAATTTGGAGAATTATTGATATAGTGAATACAATAAGTGATAGAAATAATAAAAAAATTTAAATCAAAGGACTAAAATTAATAATTTCTAATTAGTTCAGAAAATTATGAAGGTTATTTGTATCATTAAAAACTAGGAATAATCAATTCAAAAAATTATTCCATATTCCTTAAGAAATGGATAAATCAAATAATATATGATTAATAAATTCATAAGCATTCTAATAAAAGGAATCAAAATATTTTACTATCATCAACATGTCCCACAACTAATTATAAATGGATAAACTATTTTTTTAAGGTTTCAGGTCAAAATAATTTATGTGTTTTGTGAGAAATATGTATTCAATTTTTTCTTCTACATTGGTGGATAATGAATGAAGCCAAATTATAATCTATAGTATATTTTAGTGATGATTTTTCACACGAATGTATGAATTTAATTATTTATATAATGATATATAAGGTAGTTAATATGAATCCATCACATAAGATATAGAAGAAGGAAATGAAAAATTAAGTAATATATTGTTGAAAAAAAAGGTTTTTTTATTGATAATAAAAAATATTGATAATAAATTATCTAACATAGGTAATTTGTGATTCATTTATGATGATGGAGTTGGTTACTATACGTGGGGACCATATTTGGTGAATTATACTTGACATTGAAAAACATATCATCATATGTTGGTGATGATCATGGATGATCAAAATTAGAATCATTGAATCAAATACAATGTATATATGGAGATATTACACTACCGTTTTGACATGGATAAAAATATAATGTGGTTCTTTAATTATCTCTATATCAAGGACATGACCTGGGAAGATTTAAAGTATCAATATTCGTTCCTAAATTAATATTTTTATGGGATTAACATCGATTATTATAGTTTATTGATGTTATCCAAACACAAAAATCCAAAAAAGAATTCATATTGAGCATGAAAGAGGATACTTGGTAATGTAGGTGTATGTTACATCACAACAGTGTACATTACACCACATTGGATTCCATGTGAGTGCAAAATAGAGAGATGGATTGGTGAATTACCTTTAATGGATGTAACCACACTACATCTTATCCTATGTTAAAGTAAACTCAAGGCTATATTGGAATAACAACTTGAATGATACACTATAACCAAAAACATCATGAAAAAATTTATATTTCTATAAAAACAAAAGTAAACTCTTATATGTGTGACAATAACTACTTTAAATCCACACTATAACAGAACCACCAACACACAATGATAGTTGTGTATAAAAAATTGTGAGATGTTAGAGAGATGGTGATTTGGAAATATATATGATCATTGTACTATGATGATGAATTTGTTGTGAAGATATGAGATGCACAAAAACTAAGACCATGTGTAAACATTGATTGGAATTGGACATTGATGGTTGATGGGATCACGTCATAACATAAATGAAATTTGTAAGAATATGGTTATTTCATGAGGTATAGAGTATTTTAATTTCAACTAATTCAGATTTTGTATATCTATATACCACCTAATATCAATACATCTTGAGATCACTAGTGTATCCATGTAGTGAAGGAGTTTTTTAGAGTTTAGAACCCACTTTTTGGTGTCAAATGGTTCTATCACATGGTTAGTAGAAACTATTCAGCGTAAGATGCATAATTAAATTAAACCATGTGAGGCTTGACAACGGAGTCCAAAAAGCCACATAGTTAAAAAACAATTTGATTTCAGGCACATGACCGTGTGGTCATGTATTTATTTTTTAACAGTGGGATGAGACCTGATTTTCTCATGGTTAGTAAATATGTGTGTACAAACTATCTGGTGAGGCCCATTCATTATGAAACACAAACATGATTAATACACAATTTGGACAAACATTTAGCCAAAACATGTTACCTTTGAATTCTTTTAAAATTAACAAAATTCCCTTGATTTATATTCTATCACAAACATAATTTCTCATTTCATAACATTTGATAGTGGTGGAATTTTGCGAGATCCTTATTAAAGATTATTCTATAATTTGACAGATCTTATTTGTACATGTCAGGAATCGATAATCAATCATCTTATTGGATAAATCTTGTTTAGTTATCCATTCCTTTTGTGTTTTTATTCATTTTATTTCGTATTAGATGTTCTATTTTGGTAAAACTAATTTTCCATTTTATAGGTTCTTTTTTACTCTTCTATTTCTCTTAATCTATGTCTAATCAATGGCTTATATTGAATGAGAAATTTATAATGTTCCTAATGTAGGTAGACTCATTATTTTACATAAAATTATAGTTTTTTACATATATGTTGTGGTGTGATGTTCTCAATTAAAATAGAAAATCAGTTGAAGTGGAATTTAACCCTTTAGTCAAATTTATAGGTATAGAATATGTTATTAACAGAACACATTATTAGATGAATTTTACTTAATAACCTTGACTTAGAACCACCGCATAGGTTTTCATTAATTGAATTAGAACACCATCAGTAGTGACTATATTTGGGAATCCTCGAGGTGTGCCTATTCCTCCTTCCCTTGGGATATTTAACATCGAATTCTTAGTTGTAAATTATTTGAATTATAATTTGAATTGTAATTTTAATTATAAATTAAATTGATATAAAAAATCAAATAGTATCCATGTACTGAGTCTTTGTCCATGTAATTTCCTTATTAAGAATGATTTGAGGTTTGAATAATGAAACCCTCATGATAGATAAATAAGGGGCCAGGCCTTCGATGCATAACTAATTCCCTGAGTCACCTTAGGAGGTGAGATTAAATGGAAATAATCAGAGTGATGATATTTATATAAATACATTATATTGAATGAATGTTGTTATATTCATGAGGTGACACATTATATCATATATGAATTCCACGTATAGACACGTTTCAATTATTCCTTTCTTATGCCCAACTAATCGATGGAATCCCTAGTGGAATACCAAGAACAAACTCATCAGAAGGCCGAAACACTATACGAATAAGTGAATCTTAGACTTCTTATGGGTTACCAAGGAAAAAATCAAAGGTTATGTTGATCATATACCCCATTGGAAACACTCGGGAACCATTAGTTGAGCGCCTGAAATGGAACAAAATTGTAGTGATGTTATACCACATCCAGAGTGATACTAGGACTCCCTTGAGAAATTTCTAGTACATGATTTTAAGGTGTTGTTTCATTATACACGTGGAGCGATACATGGATTCTAAATTAGGAATTCCATGGACCGACTCAGGTTCATAAATGATTATTAAATCAAATTATATATATTATTCTTCTGCCAAACTAAATCACAAGCTTGGATTCAGTCAGAGACTTATACCTTATTCATGGCTAATTTAGGAATCTTCTGATCCCATGTCAGTATGGGGAATTCTGGGTTACGTTCCAATTATGGAGACATAATTTTTAAATGATTTATATTTATTAAATGAGAAAATTATATACTAGATGTTAATAACTATTAATTTAGTGACATTCTAGCAAGGCCAATTAAAGTAGCATAGGATGGGTGTTTATGGGAACACATACCATTATTGGTTGTTTACATTCATTATCTCCTTCACAAATTTTATTACTTCTAGAATAATGTTATTATTTTATAGTCACTGACCAAATGACATAATAACATTCAATGTTTTCCTATTGGTATTGTATCTCACACTCTATTCAGCCCATCAATGTGTACCCAAACAGAATATATAATTCCAGGTTTGGATAATGGCAGGTTCCCTTCTATAGGTTCATGATTTATTCATAATTATAGGGTAGAATGGGTTTATCTAATGCCCGTGATGTGAGCTAGATTATTTATTGATCATTATGTCATTTAGTTATATGTATTTCAAAAATTACCTTTTAGAAACATTCATCGTCTTCTTTTGCATATGATATTACTTTTTAGTATTGTTTGTTTATATATGTTCCATTTTTTCATCTTTGGACTGCTTGATATACTTGTTCTAATAATTTCTGTTATTGAATATCTACTATTCTACACTCTGTAATGAGGGAGATGTCTCCCTAAAGTAACACCCCATTCCCTCCCTTACAGTCTAGATCCTCTTGTGTTTTTGGAGAAGCACTTGGGGCCATGTGGTCATCTACCTCAAGGTTCCTTTCAGTGCCATCCATGCATGGGATGTTCAAAAGTGGTATCAGTGGATATATTTCTTTTCATTCCATACTATTTATAAAAAATAGAAAGGGGATTAAGAAGGAAATTTGATTTGGGAATGAGATGTTCCTGGGAATATATAACCCATCTATGGTGAAAAAATTCCTAGATTAAAAATATTATTATTTTTGATTTTGATCACTATAGATGATTTGATTCCATAGTTTCGTGATGTAGTTGAATTTTTAAGTTATCATTGATATAATATTGGGTTTTATTTTTTTAAAACTCAATTAGATAATGGTATACCATTTCAAATAACATTGTGGGTACTTAATGGAAATCAAATTTACAACATTTCTCCATGTCATATAGGATGCATTGAATGTTTTCATGATGTTGTGATATATTCTATTATTTTTATCCTAGTTGTGTGATACATAATATTTTGTAGGAGAATAGGAAATTTTGTTAGTACATAGATTTCCTTCCATAACCTTAGTATTTTTTCCGATTACTCTATAATAGACACACTAAGAATCCAATTGTAGAATTTTGAATCATATTCTGTGACTTTTATGGATTGGAATTTGTTGTGGTATGAATTAGGGGTACCATATTTTGATTTATAAAGAGTTTGGAACCATATATATCATAATTTGGTGGATCATTTGGTTAATCCATTTAAAAATTAATTTCTATATAATGGAATTAAATTGAGGAGTAAAATGAAACAAAAATTGATCATAGTAGAGAACTTAACCCACCCCATCCATAGTAGCGGGCAACATGTAGCATCACATGGTTTTATTAATGATCTTTATGACACCTATAACTAACTATATGAGAAATAAGAGGGGTATGATCTTATATATGAGGGGTTGTACCTATCTTATTTTAGTATTTGTGTTTTTATCATTGAACTTTGATAATATCCTCTCTGAGTTGTCTGTTTTTAATTTTACAGACACCCCACTATGAAAAAGTGTAGTTGTATGAGATGATGGTAGTGATGAACACAATCTAGAGGTAGTGGGCCATGTGATTTTATTATATCATCCTTCAGTGAAAACTGTGGCCCCAATAGTTTTACTAGAAACAGGTTTTGAGGAAAAGTTTTGTGAAGGCTTTATGAAATTCATGAATACAATTTAAGGAGAACCACGACCTACTCTGACTATTGTAGAGTTGACATTTTATTTATATCAATAGAATCCACCCATATTTTTAAGAGATGGAATAATAAAGGATATGGAGTCATGGATAGAGTCCATGATAAATATGTTCAAGAATCTAGAGATGCATCCAGAGATGATGATAAATATTTACACATATATGCAATGTGAGTACTCTATGAGATGGTTGGATGTCATTAAATTGATGGATCGTCATTAAGTGATGGATTGGGGGGATTTTGAAATGGAACTATATGATTACATAAAACTAGATACATTGAGGGATTATAGATCTTGAGAGCTCATGCACATGGATTGGGGATCACTATCAGTTATGTATTATTTAGCCCATTTTATAGAGTTATAGAGATTCACACCTATTATAATGGGTGACAAGTTATCTAATGACATTTTTTGAGGATGGCCTTAGGTTTTAAATTTGATCGCTTGTGATTTTATTTCAGCTAACTTCTATATATGAATTAGTGAATTAGGATATTATCATAGATATTATCCAATGATAGGGTAGGGTTGTGAGCTAAGGAGGTTCAACTTCTCGATCTGGTTCTACGTAAACAAGTAGTAGGAAGAATTTTCTAGAGCTTCCACATAGTGATATTAATAGACATAACGCATAGTCAATTATCTAGGTGCCATGTGACCAGTGTGGTAGACTAGGGCATATGTGACCTTCATTCATAAGGGTCCCAAAATAGATCCAATCTTGTGAGTAGATGTGCCATCATCAATGAATATATAGAAATTTTCATCTGTTATCCCATGATAGAGGGTCTACAATGACTCTATGCTTATGATCCGGGTCAACATATTCTCATCAGGTATGAATCAAGGGTACAATTGGTCGAGCAGGCTGAGACGGTGGTCGAATATTTTGTAGTAATACCCTAGATTTGAGGCACCAGTAGTGTGGATATACTCTGGCTAGCCGAGTACTATCATAGGGTCCTGGATCAGTCTAGATAAATGTTGTACAACTGAAACATAAGGATAATGAAACCAGATATTCTATAGATAGGGGTACTATTCCGGTATCCTATACATTAACATTTTATCTTTTTCAATATATTCACTTCTCATAGAATTATATTTATTCACATTATGGATAGAATTGGGATTAGTGTTAAATGTTCGGATGTCGTTATGACTCCTGACACTACATAGAATATCTAAATAGAGGTTATACATCAGTTCATGGAGGCCCCCTTGAGAATAGAAGGTGTCACATCATATCATACCTATTTTTCATTTAGATTGAACATTTTGACATCATTCATCGGATGGACTGGTCTGTACGCATTTCTGATTGTTGGAATCGTCATGTATTAATCATGCTTTTAAGATAAAAAATCCTATATATATTTTATAATCTATTATATGTCATGTGTAATGATGCTTGATTTTATTATGCATTACATAAATTTTCTCAAGATCATAATTGCTATAAATCATGTTTGATTATTGTAAACTATAATTAAACTTGGTCTATAATGATTTCTTTCAAGAAGGTTTCTGTCTAATTCATTCTATAAATATTACTTTGTATGTCTATATAAAAATATTTGGCTATGTTTGAGAAACCGTGAGTCTACCACCTGTTATGGTTTTATGGAAATGGACCCAGACACCGTGACCTAGACACTGTGAACAGACACCGTGACCTAGACACCGTGACCTAGACATCGTGACAAGACATCGTGACCCAGACACTGCGATCCTAACACCGCAAATACGCTATCAGTTCTTGATCTCTATATGATATGCCATCATGAATGTCTCACCGCTCAAAGGAAAATAAGAAGACAATGTTTTTTGGAGACACCATTTCCAAGGGACACCCTTTCCAGACAGACTGTGACAACGTTCTTTAATCTATTTTTTCATTTTAAAATTAATTTATAGCCGCCATATTTGTGGCCTTTTAAATGAACTGACCTAATTAACATTTCTTTGTAGACATTTCACATTACTATATGAGGTATGAGATACAGAATACATGAATCATGTCTTCTCGAACACATGCACTTGAAGAAAAATAATAAAAGCGTGGCCCAAAATCCTACACGTGATAGAGTAGTATAAGTGAGAGAATTCATGCGAAAAGGACTGACACATTCAACAAGAATCCTCTGAAGAAAACATTAAGCATTCACGAATACAAAATCAGGATTACCATATATTAGAGACAAGAACATTTTTGAAATATAAACTACCTGAATAACATGAGCCATAAGTAACTAGAAACTAGATCACCAGACATGAAATACTCTGTTTCTCACAAGAGGACATGATTTTTACATCTTCTTCATCCTAGATGTCTATAGATGCATAGAATAACACTCAGAACAATTATAATCTTACCTCACCATATTTTATCTATTGTGTTTTGTTTTTATCTTTCGAGCAGTCTATGTGTGTCTGTATTAAAACACAAACTGCCTTATCCACTAAACTAAGGGACACAAGATATCCTTCCTCCCATATCTTTTTACACCTTTTTATTTCCACATATATATGTGGAAGATGTCCCTGTGTGTCCTAGTAGTTATTCCCAGGAAGAACTATAGAAGAGGTTGTGTGACCTAGATGGTCTTGTGCACTATTTTTTACCATGATTTAGTGTGTGTATCAATTTTATTAATATAAATAATTTTGGGTAGGTGATCAGAAAGTGGAGTGGATTAGGTCTCGGCTTGAGGCTGATCTTCTTGTTAAATATCCGTTGTGTTTTTAATTAATGTTTCTCTATTTTACTATATAATTTAAAAATAACATGATTTACATTGATTGTTTATCTTGGAAAGAATTTATTATTGATTTCCCTTATTAAAATATCTTTAAATGAAATATTAACAAACTGATATTAAGAATGCTGAGAATTAATAAATCTTTTGGAATATTATTTAAATATTAAAACGTTCATAACCGTATTACATTGAATAATAGAGAAATATTTATTTTTATTATGGGACTTTGCTAAGAAAGCCTTTCCAAAATAAATTTTTATATATACCCAATTTACCCCCTCCAGAGTACTCTAATATGACCAACATTAGGTATCAGAGGTGTTTGTTATTCCTGTTGAGACTCTATTTTTGAACCTATTCAACTGTGATTTTAGTTCTACTTTAAAGATCATTAAATTTTTGTTAATTCTAAATATCTATCTCTTTCAATGAATTTCTTTATTATGGATAATAGACTGGAAGGTGTTTCAAAAAATAGACCACCATTCTTTAATAGAACCAATTATGTGAAATGGGAAATTAAAATGAAAATGAATTTACAAAGTATGGGTTTTGAAATATTGTCTTAAATTATAGAAGAATATAAGATCCCTAGTACTAATTGAATAACATGGGATGAACCAACCAAAACAACCTACAAAAACAACTGCAGAGCCATTACTTATTTATATTTCCATTTAAGAGATGAATAATTTAATAGAATTTCTGTATGTTAAACTGCCAATCAACATTGGGATATATTGTCTATTTCAAATAAAAAAGCTTCTACTGAGAAAGAATTGAGACTTAATACTTATAATATTAAATATGATAATGTTAAAATGAAACCTGATGAGTGTATTAATGACATGTATCTTTGGTTCCATGAAATTTTCAACACAATGATTTCTCATGGAAGAGAAGTAACTGCCAATGAAAAATAATGACGATTCTCAGATGCTTATGTAATAGATAGAGAGGAACCTCTATCCTTACTAGAGATTCATGGGACATCATCAAGTTACTTGTAAAACAACTCATTGGGAAAAAAATTTGGTATGAAGTGGAGCTGAATGTCAACAAGGAAGAAGAGGATAAACGCAAAAGAAAATCTATAGCATTTATGACCACCACCTCCAAACAAAAATCCAAAGTGAAATTGTAAGTCTCTATAGAATTTTCCAGCAGTGAACAATCATCACATGATAGTGATGAGGAGAAGGCTCAATTATCTATAAGGTTTAAGTCATTTTACAAGAAGAATAAATTTTTAAGAAAGCCTAATTTCAAATGATGTTATGATCAAATGGGAAGTCGGGAAAATGATTGGGAATGAAGTGACAAGTCTGATGAGATAATATGATATAAATGTTAGAAAAAGGGACATGTAATGGTTGACTGTCCCAAGATCAAGTAAAAAAATAATTATGAGGAAAAATATAAACAGTGTAAAAACTCAGTGAAAGCCACATAGAGTGCTTCTGAGGACAGTTCAAGTGACTCAGAATCTTCACTTGATGAATATAATAGCAAAAAAAATATTTGTTTTATGAGAAAAAATCAAAGGAAACACTAGATCTCTTGTACACAATTACTATTATTCTGGATATGAAGGTGATTTTGAAAACATGTCTAGAGAAGAAATGTTTGAGTATTTTAATATGATTGAAGAGACATGTAATGAACTAAAAGATAAATATAGGACTTCCAAGAAACAATATGCTCTTACATAAACTGTTAAACCTGAAATCACTATAGAAAGGGATAAAAAAATTTAACAACTCAAAGAAAAAAATTCACTAATGGTATCAAATGAACAATTGAAAAATATACTTTGATGTATTACTAATGGTAATGATACCTTGGTTCAAATTATAGGAAAATATATTGCTCCAAAATATACTTTTGGTATTGGTTATTTACCTGGTAAAATAAATTCTGAAAAAACAAATTTTGGTTCTAAATCTAGGATATACAACATTACTCCTTGTTTTGGAAAACATCCTACAAGGTCATGTTATGATACAATCTCTATTGATTCAACCTTTTCTGGACCGAATAGTGGTTATTTTTCAAGGACATTACATAATGCTTATAGGAAACCTATGAGAAATATTTTGTTTCCTAAAGCACTAATCACTAATATTACTGGACCCAAATAATTTTGGGTACCAAAGTTAGATTTTATTTGACAATTTTGTAGGAAAATTATGTAAAGAGCTCATGTAAAATCTTATTATACGTGGAAAGTGGTTGTTCAAGAAACATGATAGGATACTATTCATGCTTCAAGATCGTAATAAAAATTGATGTTGGACATGTCACATTTGCAACAATACTGATTGAAAAATCATTGGCCTTGGCCAATTTGGTAACTCTAACGCAGTTTTAATTTCCAAAGTAAATTTTATTGATGGATTGAAATATAATCTTCATAGTATTTAAAAACAATGTGATGATGGATTTCATATTAAGTATAAAAATTATTCTTTCAATGTTTTTAATTATAAAAATGAATTGTTGTTTTCGGCATTAAAAAAAATTAAAATGTATACTCTGTTAAATTATTGTCGTTAGTTTCTAAAAATGATTCATGTTTATGTGTATTTAAAAAAGAGTATTGGAATTGGAATAGGAGAATAATTTAATCTAATATTCACTCCTTTAGATTGATAAATGAAAAAATCTTAGTCAAATATCTACCCAAACACAAGTTTCAAAATAATAATGTGTGGAATCCTTTTCAAAAGGGAATTGAACACAAAATTTACTTCAAACCAAAGAATGAAGTGTCAACTTCTAAACCACTCGAATTGGTTCACATGGATTTTTTTGGAATTTCTATAGATTCTAGTTGAAATGGAACGCACTATGTTTATGTTCTTGTAGATGAATTTTCTTGATATAAATGAAATTTATTTTTATATCAAAAAAGTGAAGCCAGATCTCATTTCATAAAATATGTTAAAATGATATCAAATCTTAGTGAATTTAGAATTAAATCCTTAAGAAGTGATCATGGACGTGATTTTAAATATCATGATTTTGATTACATTTTCTCCCGGAATGGGGATAGTCATTATTTCTCTTCCCCTAGAACACCCCAACATAATGGATCTGTAGAAAGATGAAATAGAACCTTACAAGAGATTTAAAGAACCATTATTTGTGAATATGACTCACAAATTTATTTTGGTTCTAAAGCTATAAATATGACATGCTATTTTATTAAAAGAGTGTTGATTTGATCTATTCATAAATGAACTCCATATGAGTTACGGAATAATAGAAAACCCAAAGTAGGCTACATTAATGTTTTTAGTTGAAAAGTATATATCCTTAATACTAAGGACAATCTTAATAAATTTTCATACAAGATTGATTAAAGAATATTTCTAGGATATTCAATCTCTAGTAAAGCCTATAGCATGTTTAAAAAAATAACAAAATGTGTGGAAAAGTCTTTCAATGTCATATTTGATGAGACAGATCCACATGAGCCTAATACCACTATGGAGAACCTAGAAGATGATGTGTCAAATCTGGACAATACTTTAAATTCCTCTAACGGTCTGGTAATGGAATCTGTTAAAACATCCATTTCTATAAATTTTTCAGATTCAAGACATAATGAACCCGAATCTATTGAAGAACCTGAAGTCACTAGTCCTTTTTTTCTAAAGCTGTTAGAACTCTTAATAATCATCCATTAGATGTCATTGTAGGATATTTTGATAATGGAACTCAAGCTAGATCATATATTAGAAATCAGGTAGAACATCATTTCTTCTTGTCACAAATTGACCAAAAAAACATTAATGAAGCTATCAATGATGAATTTTTGGTGATGGTTAAGAAAGAAGAACTTAATCTGTTCGAAAGGTAAAAATCTCATAAACTTGTTGTCAGACCTAAAGACATATTTACCATAGACACTAAGTCATTGTTTAGAAATACTGAATATGAAGCTGGATAAATTGTAAGAAACAAGGCTATATTGGTTGCATAAGGCTATATTCAAGAAGATGGAATGGACTTTGGGGAAACCATTGTTCCAGTAGCTAGACTTGAATTCACCAATATTCTGATTTCTTATAGTGAACATCTGAATTTCAAACTATATCAAATTGATGTTATGAGTGCCTTATTAAATGGTTATATAGCTGAGGATTTATTTGTTGATGAACCCCATGGTTTTACAAAGCCACATTTTCCATTTAATATTTTTAAATAATCAAAATATTTATATGGTTTAAAACATGCTCCAAGATCTTGTTATGATAGATTACATAATTTTCTTATTTACAATGGTTTTATGAAAGGAAAAGCATATTCTACCATTTTTATAAAACTAATTTCTACTGATGTTTTAGTAGTTAAAATTTATGAATATTATATTATATATGTAACTTCAAAAAAAAATTATGTATTGAATTTTCAAAAATTAGGAAAAATGAATTTGAAATGAGTTTAATGGGTGAAATAAAATTTTTTCTTGGATTTCAACTCATTCAAAACAATGATGGTATTATTTAAAATCAATGAAAATATACTATAGATCGTCAGAAATTATTTGCCTTGAATAGCAATAAATGTAGTGAAACAGTAATGACTACTAATTGTATGTTGGATCTTGATGAGGATGGAAAACATTTGGATCAAACCACGTTTAGAGGAATGATTAAAAGTATACTCTACTGAACTGCTAGCGGTTCTGATATTATGTTCAGTGTTTGTATGTGTTCTCGTTTTAAATAAAACCCTATGAAATCCCATTTAATTGTTTTTAAAAGGATTTTCAGACACCTAAAGCAAAAAACACAATCTATGAGTGTTCTATCTTAGAGGACAATAATTTTAGTTATTTAGTTATTCTAATGCAGATATCGTTTTTTATAAGTTATATTTAAAAAGAACATCTAGAACATGTCACCTTTTATGAAATTCACTACTACCATGTTATAGTAAGAAAAAAAACTTTGTTCCATTATCAACTGTTGACGATGAGTATATAGACATCCGTAGTTGTTGTCCAAATTTTTTTTAGATGAAATACACATTACTAGATTATGGATATCTGTTCCGGCAAGTACCTATAAATTTTGAAAATTCAAGTGCTATTAACATCTCAAAAAATCATTTTTCATACACTTGGGAAAAACCTATTGATATAAGACATCACTTTTTGAGAGACCATTATCAACAAGGTGATATCATTTTGGAATTCATTGGAATTGAATATCATCTTCTTGGTATATTCAACAAACATATAAATTATGAAAAAATAGATTACATAATACATGAATTGGGAATAATAAATATTATGTAGTTAGGTTACTATTTCACAACATATTGTTCCATTGTTTAGGGTTTCACAAGTCACTGTAATAGGATTATTGTCCAACTATTATAGTTCTATAGTTTACTATCTTAAAAGTAGTGGTTTCATGTTTATAGTGTCAATGTTACTATCTCGCAGTTACTGTCTATAACATACTCTTTCAAACAATACGGTCATACCATTTTGATGTCACACAGTAGAGATGATATTGTGAAAACTCATTATAGTCTCACTGTGAAAATTCATTACAGTCTCTCTGTGAAAACACATTACGGTCTCACCATGAAAGTCTACTCTGGCCTCACTGTAAAGACACATTAATTATTTTTATTTACATATTATAATCGGTGTCACTATAATTGATTTTTTATTCTTTTACTTTTCCATTATATTGAATTTTATATGCTCGAAATACCTAAATGATAAAAATGAAAAACGTTTCACTCTTTTATTCACTCGAGATCTCATTTCTCAAACCGTAAGACCATTTTCAACCCTTCACTTCTCTCTCTCTCTCAAAACATATTTGAATTCTCAGAATAAAATTCCCATCCTCATCAACTACTAAAAAAGAGAAGATTAAAAAAGAAGTCCAAAATAACACCGAATATAGTGCCTGAAGGTCCTTTGAATTCAGACCATGTTGACAAAATAGTGGTGCAAAAAAGGAAAACATTCCCAAGTGGTCAATATCAAGTAATAAATTAGTATTTAAAGTAAAAAATGGATAGGTATGGATGGATTGGTTCAAATAGGAGACTAAGATAATATATCAAAATCTATTTTCTCAGTATCTTCAGTTCATTCAATTCTAATTTGATACAGAAGATGGCGTTGTTTAGAGAAGGGGGATCAATGGTCAAAGATGTATTTTTTCTTCGAGGTTATGTGATGATTGGATAAAGATACCACATGAGGGAATTTTTTAGGATTACCAAAGAGGTCCTCTTCTTCCCAGTGATATATTTGATTTAGAAGAAGCCTTGGGGATCATGACTAGGAATAAACCAAAGAGAAGAGCTATAGATAGTGAGAAAGATGGTAAAACCATAGTTCTCTTTGTGTTTGTTCAGAATCTGATTAGTCAAAGAAAATGAGACTTTGAGACACTCAAATATCAAGATGTAATTTTTAAATATATTATCAATAATTGAAATAAGATTATACTATGAAAGAATGTTATAATTAATACGAGTGAGTTGAAAAAGAGAACCTCAATGTCATCCTCCTTGTTCTACTCATGGATAATCATATATATACATCATGCTAAAGGGTTGGTTGGACTGGATGAAGAAGTCATTAAGTACTACGGATTTTTTATCACAATGGATATAGTCAAAATAATGAAAATCAGTTGGAATCCATAGAGAAAATCATGTGTGGGAGATAATGATAGGGTTTGTGAAATGTTCAACCCAATTGAGCATTCTTCAAGACTGAAGAACATTTCTGATACTTGTCTGGAACTATATGAGATTGCTGACAAATCAAATCGAGGAAGAAGAAGAAGTGGTTGTGTCACCAACAATGGAAAATGTCCTAGATAAGGTAGATAGTGGACCTTTTCTTTAAGTTATAATTGAGCAGGACAGACTTTCTCCTGAAGAAACTTATGATTTAGAAGAATAACCTACTCTTAAAGAAGAAATTGTTGTTATTGTAAGGGAAATGGATGTTCTAGTAGTGCATAAAGACGAAGATCTTTCTCTTGAAAAAGAAGATTCTTATTAGGAAAAACTAGAGGTAAAATCTATTTCTGATATTATCCCATATGATGAGAAAATAATGGATAAAACCTTTCAGTTGGCTAGAAAAGTAATGGGTGAGGCCGCTAGGGATGGAATTTTGGAATTAAATCAAATAACTAAATCTCTTAGTTTTGTGAGAGATGCAACTATTGAGGTGGAGCATCACCCTAATATACAATGTTTTTATGTTCCTAATGTAGTAGATAAAAGCATTGTGGATACATGGTATAAATTACCTATCTATTCTGATGAGGATGATTCCCAAGAATCTTTAGTTAAAGGTATAGATCATTCCACCGTGTTTCAATCGAAATCAGTCTCAACACTTTATGTTATTTCTGCAAAGGAACGTGAGCCTATATTAGCTCCTATTTAGGAACCATCACAAGAAACTTATACCTTAGTTAGTATGGATGATTTTAAATCCTTTAGAACTACCTTATTCACTGATGTTGAAAATATCATGAATACTAAACCTACTACTATGAAAAACATGAGTGAAAAAGATGATTACCAGTTGTTAGAAAAGATCATATGTTAGATTATACCCCAAATTATTCATGAAATTAAAGAGGATATAATTGAAAATAAATATTTGATTGATGAAGTGAAGTCTCTCAGAGCTATGGTTGAAGATATGCAGAGAGTGATGAAATCAAGACCAGATCATGTTCCTCATCCTGTTGAGGATGTTAGAAGTCAGATTCCATAGGAAGTTTTATTTCTTCTTCAACCTAATCTGACTTCCATTGTTGAAAAGGTGGATGAAAGAAACAAGTAAATACACCACTAAATTCATGATCTTGTTATTGTTTTCAAAAAATTTACTAATGAGTATAAGGCCTATCTCCAAAGAGTTTTAAATCAACAAAAGTACCATAATTCCCCCGTTATAACGTCCAATACCTCTAGAAAGTCATCTACACCCTCCATTAATAGTGATCTACTCAGAACGGTTGTCAAGGAAGAAAAACATTCAGTGATTAGTGGAATTGAAAAAGAGACTCTCTCTATGACTGTCATGAATTGTGACAGATTTCATGATTTGGTAAAAATTAATTCTAAGATTACAAATGATTTTCAAGAAAAAATTACTAAGAAGGTGAATTTATAATTCAATAGGATTTTCTCAAAGCATGATATGAAAAACCATTTCATGTACCTTTTTGTGAATCTGAAAATACCTATTATCACTCAATATTTCAAACCTCTAGTTCAAAAGCGTAAAGATTCCACTCCATTTTTGTAAAAGTTCACATAGAACAATGATGACTTTATGAAATCAATATAGTATGGTGGTGAGATTATAGCTGACTTCATCAAGTTATTGAGGCCTTATATTTATGTACAGATCACTGTAATTGTGTCTCCTATAACTGCACCCTTGTGGCCCGATTTTCTTCATTCCACATTCACTGCCTTTTCCTCTACCTCTATGTCTATTTCACATGCTCTAAGTCATATTTGACCTATAATCCTTGACCAATAAGTGCCTCAGTCTTCCACCAAATCTACCATGGAACCTTATATTTTTGAAGGAATCCCTCTTCTGTCACTGATAGATGGTTCACATCCATCTTCCACATCTACCTCTGCTCCTACTGATTATCCAGATGTCGTAGCCAGGTGAAAAGAGATGATAGTCAGTGCTGATGAACAGTGAACACTATATTTTGATAGGGATATTTTTTTATTTTTGTGTCCTTTTGTTTGTAATGACACGTCTTTGTCAATATAATTCACTATGATCTGTTATTATCTATTCACTTATTTACATTCTTAATCATTTTGATAATCTCAAATGGGGGAGTGACAGATACACTAAGGGATACACAAAACAATAAGAACATATATCTCACTCATATGATTTGTGATCATCAAATGGGGGAGATTGTTAGACTCCTAATATTTTATTCATTTTTTAAAGATCAAAAATAATATAAACCCTATTTAATATATTTTAAGTCATGTGTAATGATAGTTTTTTTCTTTACTCATTACATAAATTTTAACAAGATCTTAATTGCGATAAATATTTTTTTATTATTGTAAACTATATTTAAACATGGTCTATAATGATTTATTTCATGAATGATTAAGTCTAATTCATTATGTGAATACTAATTCTTAATTATATATTCAAATATTTGGATAATTCTGAGAAACTGTGAGTCTGCTATTAGTTCTGTTTTTCAGGAAAAAAACCCATACACCATGACCCCGACAACATGACCATACACCGTGTCCCAGACACCATGACCCAGAGACTATGAACAGACACTATGACCCAGAAACCGTGATCCTAACACAACATCTATGCTACCAGTTCTTAATATCTATAAAAATATTTCATCATGAATATATCATGACTAAAATGTAAAGAAGAATTCACCATTTCATTGTGAAACCATTTCCAAGTGACACAATTTCCAGAAAGACTATGACACCGTTATTTAATCAGTTTTGTCATTTTGAATTTAATTTCTAACGGTCATATTTATGTTCTTTTAAATGAACTGACATAATTAATAATTCTTTTTAGACATGTCACCTGATAGTATGAGGTATGAGGTGCAGAATATATCCATCTTGTCAGAACCAACACATGCACTCTATGAAAAAGAGGAAAAGCATGGCCCAAAAACATACAGGTGATAGAGTAGTTGAACTTCTTTAAAAACAAAGACCAAAAAAATAAATAAGATACATCTGAATAAGAGATAAATCATTCAAGAATCCAAAATATAGAATACCATAAATCTGAGACATGAACATCATCAAAATAAAATCTCTAGAAACAACATGAGCTGGCTCTAACTGGAATCCGGAGCACCCGACTTACTATACTCTGTTTCTCATAAGAGGACCCAATTATTACATCCGCTTCATCCTTGAAGTACAGAGCTTCATATAATAACACTCAGAACCCTTCTAACCTTAACTCATCATCTTAGCTCTGTTGTGTATTGTTTTTAGCTTTCAAGATTTTTATGTCTGCCTGTATTAAAACATAGACCATCTCCTACAATAAGCCGAGGGATACAAGATATCCATCCACTCATATGTTTTCAAACTTGTTTACTCTCACAGATATATATGGAATTGTTCCCTGTGTGGCCTGGTAGTTTATACCCATGAAGAACTATGGATGAGGTCATGTGATCTGGACAGTCCTGTGCACTATTGTTTACCCCGATCTAGGGTGTGGATCAAGTTTGTTAATATAAACTAGTTGTTGTTGGGTGATAACCAAGTGGAGCTGATTAGTTCTCGACTTGAGACTTAACCTCTTGTTTCATATCCATTGTGTTCTTTAATTTATTTTCTATTTTACTATATAATTACAAAACAACTAGATGTACTTTGATATTTAATATTGGAAATAAGTTATAATTGTTTTTACTTATTAAAATTGCTTTAAAAGTAATATTAATAACTGATATTTTGATTACTGAGAATTAGTAAATCTTATAAGAAGTTATTTAAATATTTAGACTTTCATAATTGTATTAATTTGATTAACTGGACTTTATTTATTTTTATTTTGGATCCTTTTTAAGAAAAAATTTCGAACACAAATTTTTATAGCTACTTAATCCCCCATATTTAGTACTATATTCCGAACCACAATGATTTTGTTGATTTTAATCACTAAAGGGTCACCTTTACAAAACCAGAGGGAAGATAGTTTATTCACAAGGGAGAATGGGATTTCCAGGAGAGATGAGATGGACCCAAGCATCCTAGTATGTGTGGGATGGAAAAATAGATTCTGAGTTTATATCTTGATGATCACATAACAAATTAGAATAATTTCCCTTAAGTGGTTGATTATGTTAAGTTGTTTTTCTAGATGATTTATCAGGATTACATCTAGTGTAAGAGGTATTGTTTTCTATCGATCTAGTTCCATGATCTACACTGGTAACCATTCCTCCTTATAGGATATCCAATACTAAGATTCATGATCATAAGAGGGGGATAAATGATTTAGAGGAAAATGGGTTTATCTGAACCTATACTTCTCTATGGGGTTTACTAGTCATTGTTTTTGAAAAAATGTGAATGGAACTATTATTCTATTGATGTATTACTAGAAATTGAACAATATTATGGTTACAAACTAATTTCCTCTATACCAGATATATGATCTATTGGACCAACTATGAGGATATAAGGTGTTATTGAAGATTTATTTTAGATTGGTTTATCATTAGGTTCATGTTACACCATCATACGTACCTCGCATAGATTTTTGTATAAGGTACAGTCTATAAAATTATTATTTTTTTGTCATTAGGTCTCACAAAGATACCATCATCCTTCATCAAACTATTGAATCAAGTCTTCCATCTTTATCTAAATTCATTTTTAGTGGTTTTTGTGGATGAAATCTTGGTGTATTCTCACAATTGACAAGAAAATTATATATTTCTTGATATTGTGCTAAATATGCTGAGATAGAATCAATTATATGATAATATTAAAAATCACAACATCTGAGTAGATCAGAATCCCTTCATGGGTTCCATTATCGTAGAGATAAGAGTTTTTGTTCACCTAGATAGAGGGAGAGCTATTGCTTACTAGGATCATCCAAAGATTGAATTTGTGGTTTGACGCTTATTGGTGGTGTATTAATAATAAAATTATTTCATAAATTACATCTCACACCTAGAAACACAACATATGAGCTTCAAAAAGAAGTATGTGATGTTTATATGGTCAGATACAAGTGATTTAGTCTTTTATGGTTTGAATGTTAGATTGAATTCAATGTCAATATTGATTTTTATAGAGCCATGTAGATGATACAATATTTACAATTATTAATTGGGTATCAGGCTAGGATATGTCCTTATATAGGGAGATATAGTTGGGTTATATATTTCTTGGTAGTTGAGGTCCCACAAGAGGAATTACCTAATGCATGATCTTGAAATATTTGTAGTTTTTCACCAATTGTTTTTTTGATACATTTCTTAACTAGAGAGTGTTGTTTGGTGTACACAAACCACATAAAACCTCAGGTACATATTTACACAGCATGATTTAAATCTGAGGCAGTGAAGGTGGGTTTAATACCTAATGTTTTTTGACATTGATCTTTCTAACAAACCTGGTATGGGAAACATAGTGGATGATTCACTAAAAAGAAAGACTGAGATACAAGAAGTTTAGCAGAACAGTACCGAGTGGAAGATTATGTATTTGTATGAAAAGATTTAGTTGGAGGTGTTTGATGATCTGGGATAGAATTATCTATCATCCATAACTGTTACCTCTACCATTCCAGATAGTGTGAGAATTAGGTAGTTATCAGACTCTATGTGCCTAGTACTAAAGGAGAGTGCGACATGTGAGGACACTCCTACTGATTGGAATGTAGGTGAGGATGAGATTTTGAGAGTACATAGTCATGTATGGGTATAAAAATACACACATGAATAGATGATGTGAGTCTTTCATGATTAATATTTTCCAGTGAACCCAAGTATCACCAAAATGTATTGATTTTGTATAACTATAACCACTGGCTGGGTATGAAATGATTTTTAGCGTGTTTCTTCATGAGATATTCCCATTATCACTAGGTTAAGGCCCAACTCAAGTCATCATGTATTTTTTTCCAGATTCCAATTATCAATTATAAATGGAATGGTGTTTTGATTGAAATCATGAAAAGCATACCATGATCTCTATGAGGTAATGATTTTGTATGGGATATCATTGACAGGGTGAAAATGATTCTAATTTCCTATATATCAAGGAACATTTTTATTTGAGGATATTGGGGGATTGTAAATCTATGAGGAAGTATTACTTCAAAGGGTCCCAATTCAATCATTTGATAAAGGGATGTATGGTTTACATCACAATTATGACAATGGTTTTAAAGGGAACTGGGTTCACATGTTCTTTTATTCACAACCTACCACACTCAAACTAATGGCCAGCCATAATGAAAGATATATGTGTTTAAATAAATGATATGAGAATGTGTCTTATAATTTGGGGGATCATGGGAAATTCACACACACCTAGTTGAATTTTACTAAAATAATAGTATTTGGTATAGCATATAGATATAACCTTCTGATGATTTGTACACTAGGACATTTCTAACACACATGTGCTAGTTAAAGTCATGAAAGGAAACTATTTGTTAAACTCATCTCATTTAAGAGACTATATAGTAGGTTTAGATGATTCAGAAGTGGTTGTTTTCTATGCATACATTACAGAAATCATATGACTATCACCCTATATTCCCTATAGTGGTTGAGGTCAAGAATTAGGCCTTATTATGTATCTCTCTAAGGATAGGACATTGGAGAATCAAGAGACGAGGTAAATTGCACCATGATATTTTAGGTCATTTGATATTATGGATATTTTCGGGCTAGTAGCATATCAATTATAGTTACCTTAGAGGTACTAGGCCATACAAGGTGCCTTCTTCATAGCTCCCCTATGAAATTATTATTCAGACCCACCTCATTCTTTTCAATCCAATATGTTTGAGATACATTTTGATTCATCATTTGAGGAGAATTCTATATATTTTTTGGATCATGGAAGGAAGGTTCTAAGAGGCCAGTATGTTCCTCTACTATAGGTGCTATGGAAACATGTCCATGTACAAGATGATTCTAGGGAGTTGGAGGCCCATATAAGTGTACAATAGTAGGAGTTTTTCATATATTAAGCATCATCATCCTTGAGAGGGAAATTTGGGGATGAAACTATTTAATGGAGAAATTTGTTAAAAATATGATTCGTTTTTTAGGTATGGAATCTTCTACATTACATCAATTATTAGTTCAAATAACTAAATATATTCTAATGATATTTCCCCTTGAGTTCAGATGTGTATTAGAGGTGTTTGGGCCTTGTTCATATCCCCTCACCCAGCTTTTATTTTGAAATACATCTGGCACATGATTAATAGAAACCATGTGGGGCATGCCACATAGTTACTTTTAACTATGTGAGGTTACAATGTTGATACCAATAGGTTTCACAGTTAGAAAAACCATGATATCTAAGGCACCCGACCATGTGTGATTTTATTTAGTTTTTGATATTGGTATAATACACAGTTTACAAATTATTTTTAAAATTGGGAAAACAAACCATGCGGGGAGCCCCTATCCTATTTCAATGGTTGCATAGTTTTAACAGTTATTTAGCACATCCCTGATATTTTACATTGCTTGTGGTGGTTTTCCCTTCTACCCAGGACTGTTTCTTCTGGGCTGGGGAATTATTCATCATGGGGCGAACCTTAGTTCTGGTAGGTGATGGAATGGTAAGGACCTATACTTTGGTTGGTTGAGATATAGGGAGGTTCACTACATCGATTATCATTAATGTAGGAAGTACCTACTATTTGGATACTATATGAGTGTGTAAGACCTCCAATTTGGCTATGGATATAGAAGGAAGGAACAATACTTCAGTTTTTGGGAACATGGGTAAGACCTCTATAATGACCAGGAGTAGTGACACGGGGAGGACCACTACAATAGATGGTTGATGTGAAAGGGGAACCTCCACAATACTTGAACTGTCCATGAGGAGGACCTCTATGTTGAGAATATGAAATACGGGGAGGACCTCCATACTATAAAATAGATGCATGGGGAGGGAATCCAATTAATTTGGTAAAAAAATTGTGAGGGCATCTACATTTTCTGGTGAAAGGTTGGGTAGGACCTAATTTTTGTTGTTTTGGAATTGGTAAGAACTTTGTGTGGAACGTTGTGACAACACATGGATGAAGCATATAATGATCACAGATAGAGTGAAGTATAACTCTACATTCATCCATGATGGATAGAGGAGGGATTCCAATTGGGATAGTAATGGAATGTATAGGATCTTCACGTAGATGTTTTGTAGAATTGGGAGGACCTCTATACCAAAAAACATAAGTATAGGGAAGACATCAACCCTGAATGTTGACAATGTGGGGAGGGGTTCCACATAGATCAATGTAAAGAACATGGGGAGGACCTCAATATAGATTTTGATTGTGGGGAGGGCCACTATAATAGTTTCCTACTATGTAGGTGGGACCCCCATACTGGATGACATTATCCGAGAGCTACTCATAAAGGCTACCAGTTATGGTAGTGATTGGAAGATACATACCAACCATCCTACAGGGTGGTTGAGGTATCAATCCCAACAGAGCATTGTGGGATCCCTAATCTACGATTGTAGGGATTTGGAAGATTGAACTAGGGGTGGTAGGAGCAACTAGAGCAATGGAAGAATAGTCCCATTTTCGGGAATCCTCTAGGTCTTGTTCCAAATGTTGGAATCATGTGTTTTAGAGTTGGGACGACAATGATGGGGTATAGTGCACTCGTTCCTTGGGCTATAGAACTAGTCAATGTTGGCATTCACAGGGCTGAATGGGTTCCCTTATAGAAGGATCATGTGTACTAGTCATAGACAGGTTGACTCGGGCATCCCCCACCTCCCCAAAATAAGGGAGTGGGTCATTGGATTTCTCCATGGAGAGGCTGATGAAGTGGTTTTTTGTTGGAATGGGGAGTATTGGAACCCTATGTGGCACTTGTTGTAGTAATGTTGATGAGTTTTAGAATAATCTATGTCATGGTAGGAAATATATTTCATGAGAATGAGCTAATCCTGATCAAATAATCATATGGGGTTATGTATAAACCTCCTCTGAATGATCTCAGAGGGTGAGACATGGTGTGGGATCTCGATAGCTGATGGCATAGTCAAGGGGGTGCCATGAATAATTTTTTTGTTGAAATTTCATTCAACCCTACATCTATGGGAATTTGGAATTTTATTTCCTATATCCAAGGACATATAAAGAAGGAGGATTCATCTATCAGAATTGGTGAAAGGAAAGAAATGACTATTTCCCCAAATTCATCCAATCTTACATGGTTGGAGAGATAGATCTGAACAGACCATGTTGGTGATCGGGATGCCCAATGCATTATAACCCTAATTTATGGTGTGTTCCATGTAGGTCACACTATTTTATAGGAGGGTCCTTGTACTAGATAGTAGGACCCAATGACATGGTAATCTATTAATGTATTGAACTATAATTGTCCCCTTATTGAGGAGAATAAATTCACATCCAGTTCACCATTTCTGTTTTTGATTCTTTCATCGGGGCAAGACCATTGAGTATTTGATCGTGATGTCGACTTCACATTTGTTTCTCTACATTCCTGATTAAAAAATATGGGAGGATTTAGTCACATTAAACAATGATATAAACTACTTGATTGAAAATGGATTAATTTATGTTGGTTTATACATCATTAGATTCTACCACAGAGATTGTTGCCTACTCTCGGTCTCCCTCATATAATTTAGTGTGCTTGTTGAACTCATTCCTAGTGAAATCTATTTTTTCTAGTTAATTATAATTTTTTTATCTCGAAAATCAAAGTAGTCTGGATGGCTATGAAGCCTTCAGTCATGATTGTAGTATTGTTTCAAATCACTGAATTGTCAAGAAACTAGGAAAATTGGTCACCTATATTCTTCCACAACGGAAGTAACCTCATTGATAGATCTATGAATAAGAACTCAAGCCATTATGTTTCAATCATGTGGTATCAGATATATCCCTTGAAAGGGGACACCAAGGTTTACTGTTGTGTGGGATTGGACCTAAAGGAGGATTCCTATGTTCCTACATAAAAAAAGGGAGTGAAAACAATATAGTTTGCTATTCTTATTTAAGGCCATGAGAGTGGACTCTTCCATATTGATTAATGTCATTAATGTAGGATGTTAATTCCATGAATGAAGAATCAGTGATCAATGGTGTCAGTATAATTCATGGGAGATTACCTTCGAATGAGGATCTCTCTTAGTTGGGTAGTATGGGGATTACACATGAGATATGATTAGGTTCTACTAACAGCTACAATGAAGATGATGTGGATTATTTATAGAAGCGACCCAGGTGTGTGGAATGATCATATTGAGACATTTAAACCCATGTAAAATTAGGGTGTATATGCATGGATTAGATTTTGTGGATGGAATGGATGGAGTGTTGGGATGTTTGGAATTAACCTAAAATAGGATTCCTACACATCCCCGTTAGACCAGAATTAAAAGTCCATGTATTTTTATGTAGACCAGGGCTTACACATGAGGAGGAGGACCATAGTACATAGAGGAGACATAGAATACTATGTGAGGAGAGTAATCTTACCAGGGATGTGACTCAAAGGAGATCAGGATGGATGCAGATGTAGGGTTTGGACCACAGGGAGGCCTCTTTTGTGTCCCAATTAATTGGTAATCAAATCCCATGTAATTCAAAATGGAGGGGACTTACACCTAATTTGGAGGATAGTTGTGAATACATGATGTGATTGGGTATTACACATGTATTATTCCTGTTGTATTTAAGGGTGGATTCTATGGTCTCTTATAACCTCAAAGACAATTTGAGTCATTCTGAGTTTAAGAAACAAGAGGTGTAATTAGACATGGTAGTCATGTCATGAATTATAGTCCCAAAAAATATTGGGTTGGGAATAATCAGATAAACTCTCAATGATAATATCATTCCATATGTGGAGGATGTCATTCCATGCTGGAAGGACCTTATTCCATGAGAGGAGGATTTTATTTTCTATGATGGTAAGTGGTTTAGAGACTATCCCACACCATTTATTCATGGATAATCATGTGTTTTCTGCATAAGTTGTGACCATTTTTAAATATCATGTGTTGAGGAAGTCGGTTCTAGGTAGTTTTAAATTATTCAACTCAGATGTGGGAGACTCACACAATACCCCTTGGACTTACATAACCAACACTCATGAAACCCTATGGTGGGAATTTTAACACCCCATGCTTCCACGGTACATTTCCCTTTGAATAATACAGTAGCGTGTGTTGTACGCAACTTCTAGTTCTTACACACACCACAACCAATCAAACTAGCCGTTATGAATAGTAATACCCACTTTTTTAAATTTTATAAATTTTATATTTCAAAATGTACTTCATTTTTGGATTTGGAATATCGAAATTAGCTTAGAGTGAATTTTTTGTATTTTTCTTATTACTTTCAATTTTGATGAATAGTGAAAAAACACTGAGTTATAGTTTAAAACCAAATTTTTAATTAAATAATTATTTATTTTATTTATGTTTATTTTTGCTCAAAATAGATACATAATACCTATATATGTTCAATTTAATTCATTTGAGTAATTTTATAATAATTTTAGATATATAAAAACATTATTGAACTATTTACTCTATTTTACCCACCTCCTAAGAGATTTTGAAAATTTCCATCAATCATACTTTTACCGCTTCTGTGAATTGAATTTAAAAAATCAAATAGACATGATTGATATCAGTAATTAAAACGTGGTTCAATGAGATGAATTTTCTTTTGGCGAATAGTATGTTTTTAACTTTTATTTACCACAGTTAAAAGTAAATAGGGCAATTAAAGGTAAAAATGAAATTATTCTTACCATAAAAATGTCCTAAATATATTGGCTAAGTATAATTCGACCAAAAAAAAACCTTATAAATAAAATATTACCATTTAGGTCCATTTTGATTAGAATATTCCATTTATTATTTATTTGTTTAAAGAATAGTTAAAAGAGCTAAAATCAATGTTTAAAAACTAAACCATTTTTATTTTAGGGTTATACATAAGATAAATTAGACTATAAATATTAATTAGAAAGATAAAATTATTTCCTTCAGAATGGTGTTTTACTTATAATATTTAGACATAGAATATTGGATTTTATTTATGACACAATTATGATGCGGTATTTTCATTATTAATGAAATAATGAAATAAATGGTAATATAAATGTTAAAATAAATTTAATTTGAAAGTTTTTATTCCATCCTAGTATTTCCTAGGTTAATATGACATGTTAGGATTGATAAAATGAGTTTATTTATAATGAATAATGTTGTTAGGACATTAACAGAAATCAATTACAAAATAGTGTCAAAATTGACATAAATGATTTTTTAAAACAAATAATTTTTTATTAATTGATATTATGTTCCTAAAAAAATAAGGTTCGACAAAGATACATATATAATGATAGTTTCATCATTAATTAACCTCTTTGGGTTTGAATGGATGTTTATAGTAATTTTATTAACCATATAATATATAAATACAAAGAGACATGGTAAATGTCAAACTAATTAACTAAGAGCTAAAACTAAATGATAAGGTTAATATAGTGACCCAGACCTATGTAAAACCAATTGTTTGAGTGCATTGCGACCCATCACCACCTTAAACTCAAAATAAGATACTTTGGAGCCATTATAAATGGAATAGGAATTTATTATAAATTAATTTTTCTAGCTTTAAATAAGGTGCCCCTCACCCCTCTTATAAAAGGTCACTCCCCCTTCTCTCTAATTCACACATTCAAATCCATTTGGCACGACCAAACCATACCCAAATATCTTCTAAGCTTCCTTCAATTCAACCTATACTCCTTATTTTGATCATAAATACAACCTAGGGGTTCCTTTTTATCAAATCAAAAGGAAGAACCTGAAGAAGAGGTAAATATTTCATCACCTCTTTCATGTTCTTTTCTAATTCCACTTCTTCTTTCTTTGTAATTTTCATTATAAAATAATACCTCCAGTATCATCAATATAATTTTATTTTATTATAAATATGGTAAAACCATATTCAGTATTCTATCCATCATTTTAATGACATGTAACCATACGTGTGTACGTACGACTTACCGTCTCCACGTTATGGTGTAATTATTATTCAAATTTTTTTAATTTGGATAGGTATGATAATGATATATAATTGATGTAAATAATTAATATAAAATTTTAATGATTCTTTTTATATGATATACAATCCAATTATTTAAGATTTTAATATCAAATGAATGATATTGTCGCTCGTGCGTACGTACGAAATATAGTATCCACGAACACGATGAAATTCATTCCCCATCGTATCCATTCAAGACTAATTTTCATTTTATGATTAAAAATAATGTTTATATAATTGATATAATTCAGTATATGAATAAGATACATCCCATGAATATCAAATATTAATCACATAAAAATGATTATAAAGGAAAACGAATCTGTTAACACCCGAAACGACAATAATAAGAAGATATTATGAACAAAGCAATGCCAAAAGATCATATATGATATCATATTAATGTATATGATTCTTTTATAATTTAATAACAATTATTTAACCGTTATATAGGAGGTTAACTTACCCTCGACCAAGTAAATGTTCAAGGTAAGGGTTAATTTCCCAATCTCTTCATTATCCAAGATTGTTTATACGTAATTATCTACTGGGAGCTCTTTATAATCCACATCCATGTTTATTAAAATTGTACTTCAAAACAATATTACTATTTTATAGGCTATTGTTTAATGAAATTTATACCTTTTTTGACTTTTTTTAGATGTTTACGAAGGAATATTTTTGTCAGTTTCCAAATAAGTTCCTTTTTAACCTTTTCGACAAAATTAAGGTAAGATTGTCTTTTTTTACCTTATACAGCGGGTGCTTCTATTTTCCATAGTTATAAAATCATTGAAGCTTACCTTACAATCTTATAAGAATATTTTCAATGTAGAAGTTTTCTATTATAATTTTGTGACTTTTAAATGATTTCGAAAAAATAGATATTTTTATCGAATTGTTTTGATTTCATCAATGTAAACATCCTTTGATGGATTTTATGCTTATTTGAAGTTGATTTATTAGGATAAAAAACATCCATATTGATTTGATGTTTTTGTGATATGTTTGACTGGTTATGTTTTATTTTTATACCATTCATGGTTTATGGATAAAGTATTGACATTTTGTATGCTAGTTTTAATATAAATGTTTATGTTATTTTTAAACCCGTTCATATGAGGAAAGCATTGGACATAGTAAATGACGGGTGGAGCCTTCTATAGCTCCTCGATGCATTGGTAGGTCTCATGAGACAAACTAGTGTCTTGTAACAAGGCCTTGATAAAATCTTATTTGTTGTCTTGGCACAAGGCCTTGACAATGTGGTTATGATAGTCTGTCATTTTTCATTACATCATTATGAAAGTGGTTATTCATATTGAATGTGATTATTGGACTAGTAGAATATCCATGTGAATATATAAATGTCATTATTTCATTTTATTTTTGCAATATTATGCTGATGTTCAATTTTAAAAGGATTTTGTTTTTGTTATACATTTCCTTAAAAGTTTATGCTTATTTATGAATGTTTCCTCTATATTGTTATCCTTACTAAGCATCTGTTCTCACCACTTCCTATGATTTATTTTTACTAGGATGTGACGATGTATTTTATGACTAAACTGCTGGGATAGTCTACAGGGATATGAGTGTGTACTATGGAGACTATGTTGTTGTAGTTTTTCATTTTTTGATGTAATGCAATCCTTATGAATTTATCTAGTACTTCCAAGTCTACTAAAATAATAGATCTTTCGAGACTTGATCTTTTGTGATCATGAAAATTTTTATGTAATAATGCACTGACTCTGGGATTTTGGGGTTGTGGAGGTACAATTGGTATCATAGGAAGATTAGTACAAACCTTGGAAGCTAGATTTAGATAATCTCTGATTAGAGAACATAGACCTAAGATGGACTTTGAGGATTAGTATAGAAGATCTTCCTAGAATTTTGGTATTGTAGAAATTTTGTGAGTTTTCTAAGGAATACTTC
This sequence comes from Viscum album, assembly GCA_963277665.1. Taxonomy (NCBI): domain Eukaryota; kingdom Viridiplantae; phylum Streptophyta; class Magnoliopsida; order Santalales; family Viscaceae; genus Viscum; species Viscum album. Next base: position 806,795,199 of record OY728122.1, on the reverse strand, counting down.
CCTGTTAGGATACGAGAAGGTAGAGGTAGCTCTGGCACAGATGTACCAAGGGGTGAAACTCGAAAACACCACTTCGATCTAGACTCGAACGAGAACTGGTGCACGACGACGGGCCTTATTGCACTCCTGGTTTTGACACTCCTGGGGGATGTGCTTAGGATAATTCTCATTTTATTTACAAACCATTATGAATGTTTTATGAGTATATACTTCCTCAAAGAAAATTATTTTATTATTATGTATTATGTCCATAAACTTCTCAAATTATGTTAAGTGTTTTACCAGTTTGGATTTATGTATTAAGATTCATAAAATAATCTAGTTTATTCCAATGTTTATATATAGAGGCCAGTGGAATGAATGGAAACTGTATCCATGCACACACCCCATGTAGGGATTTTCCTCATACTCATGATAATTATAGTGGAGCTGGTAATACAACTGTTGCTAATCTGCTTATCACCATACTGGGATAACTCACTCAGGTTATGAATTAAAACATTACCCGTATGGAGAACCCTGATCCGCAATGTTGAGGATCAATGATAGATCGCTTCATGAGAAAAATTCAATGGGGGTACGAATCCAATAGTATCTGAGAAAAGGATAAATTCCTTAGAGAAAATATTCCATGCCTTGGGGAGTAGCGAGAGGAAAAAAAGTTGGCATGGTAGTTTACCACCTCACTAGAGATGCTGATCAATGGTGTTCATTGATTCAAAACACTAAGTATGATAATGAAGTATCAAATATGGAATTGAGGGATATAAAGATATTTTCTTAGAAAAATACTTTTCTCATGACCATCGAGCAGATATGGAATGGAAATTTCTGTGTCCAAGGAAAAAGGAGGATAAGAATGTCACAGAGTATGAGTCTTACATTACAAGGTTATCTAGTAATTCAGCAGATTATATACGTAACCCAATAAAAAATATTGATTCTTTCCTTGATGGGTTAAAACTATTTCTACATCGGGCATTAATCTCAGAATCCTTCTCATCATATAAATATATTTTCCCATGTACTATCAAGATAGAAAATGATTTCTCTACGTCGTACGACCTTAAAGAAAAGCAAGAGAAGAAGAGATCTTCTGATCCCTCTGGTAATGGAAATAAGGGGAAGAAGGGAAAATATGAATATCCATCCTATAGTAAATGTGAGAAGAAACACTCTAGTACGTGCTTGAAGGGAATGAGAGTCTGTTACAAGTGTGGTAAAAAAGGACATCAAGCTCATGATTGCAAGGGGAAGAAAGAAGCTACTGATGTTCAGTGCTACAATTGTAGGGAGATGGGACATAATGAAAATTAATGTCCTAAGTGTTAGGGAAAACATCCTCTAGAAAGACCAAGGGATCAAGGCCATGTTTATTCTATCACTACTATTGAGGTTGAAGCTCTAAAAGACGTAGTGGCAGGTAACTTAATGGATTCCTCATGTTTAGCCAGTGCTTTATTTGATTTTGGATCATCACATTATTTCATATCTTCCCAGTTTTCTATGAAAATTAGATATTTCATATTTGATTTAACAAGGGAGTTATTTGTGAAAAATTTAAGGGAAGTGTCATTGCAATAAAATATTGTGAATCAGTTCCCATTAGAGAATATAAATGTTCTTTATCTGCTGATCTCATCATCATACCCATGATTGAATTTGATATAATCCTTAGTATGGATTGGCTTTCAGACCATGACTCAAAAATTTATTTTAAGAAGGAGGTTAATATTTTTTATGACGATGATAATGATCACCTTATATTTAGATTAGAATCATCACCACCTAATTCTTATCTAGAACCACCCCCAGTAGATAAACTAAATTCAATTATTGGGGAGGAAGAACATGAAATGATTGTGGGTGAGGAATGAATTGTTCAAATAGAGGATGTACCTATTGTGAGATAATTGTTTGATATGTTTCTAGAAGATTTACCTGGACATCCTCCACAACAAGAAATTGAGTTTTCCATTGATTTAATTCATCGATCAAGCCCCATATCAAAGATGCCTTACAGAATGGCCACTGTAGAATTAGTGGAACTGAAGAAAAAACTAGTGGAATTGATTAATAAGGGATTTATTTGAACTATTGTTTCTCCATGGGGACCCCCGTTCTTTTTATTAAGAAGAAATATGGATCTATTAGGTTGTACATTGACTATAGGTAGATCAATGCTATAGCAATAAAAAATAAGTATCCCCTACCTCTCATTGATGATTTATTCGGCCAACTTCATGGTGGTCAATATTTTTAAAAAATTGACCATTGATCTGGATATCATCATTTTTGTGTGAAGAAGGAAGATATTCTGAAGACAGCATTTCGAACCATGTACGAGCATTACGAGTTTACAGTAATGCGTTTTGGGCTGAATAATGAACCCTCTATTTTCATGGATCTAATGAATAGAATTTTAAAGGAATATCTTGATGACTTTTTAGTGGTATTTATTGATGATATATTAATATACTCCAAAATATACTAAGATCATGAAAATCACTTTCACATTATCCTGAAGACTCTTAGAAGACATGAATTATATGGGATGTTTAGCAAGTGTGAATTATGGATTCAGGAGATTTATTTTCTTGGCCATATTGTCTCTAAGGATGGAATCATTGTCGATCCATTTATGACAAGAGAAATCCAAGAATGGCCAGCACCAACTAGTATATCCGAGGTATGAATCATTATTGGTTTAGAAGGTTATTATCGACTTTTCGTTTAGAATTTTTCCCGATTAGCTAACCCATTAACGAATCTCACACGTAAAGGGGTTAAAATTTTTTGGACAAAAGAGTGTGATGAATTTTTCGAAGAAATTAATGGAAGGATAGTCAATGATATTATCTTGACTCTACCATTGGGGAATAATGGGTTTGTTATTTATAGTGATGCTTCAAAGAATGGACCTGGTTTTGTCCTTATGCAGAATGATATGGTCATTTCCTATGCATCAAAACAACTAAAAATTCATGAGAAAAAATATCCTACTCATGATGTTGAGTTAGAAGCTGTAATATTTTCTTTGATGATTTAGAGAAACTATAAATATGGTGAAAAATGTGAGATTTATATTGATCACAAGAGTTTTAAGTATATTTTCTCATAGAAATAACTGAACATGAGGTAAAGGTGATGGATTGAATTACTCAAGGATTATGATTTCACTGTATACTACCACCCAGGGAATGCAAATAAGCTCGAGGATTCCTTGAGTAGAAAGGATCATGGAGTTTTGAACCAGATGAGAGTTGAAAGGGATCATATTTTCATGGATCTAGTAAAGATAGATATGGGAATAACCATGGAATGGGAAACATCAATACTTTTTCAAATGGTAGCCAAACCATCGTTACTAGAAAGGATAAAGACTTCTCATACCAATGATGAATAGTTTCAAACGATGATTAAAGTTGTGAATGATGGGAGATTGAGTGACTTTGTGTATGAAGATGGAATTTTGAGATTTGGGAAGAGACTTTGTGTCCCCGATATACTTGATCTAAAAAGGGAATTGTTGGATGATGCTCGTAGTTCCAATTTCTCTATTTACCCTTGGAGCACCAAAATTTATAGAGATTTTAAGGAACATTTTTTGTGGGACAACATGAAGAGGGAGATTTCTGATTTTTTGTCATGATGTATGATTTTTTCAACAAGTTAAATCTAGAAGGAAACATCCTGGAGGAGTTATGTAACCTCTTCCCATACTTGAGTGCAAATGAGATAATATTACTGTGGTATTTCTCATGGGACTACCAAAGAATCCTAGAAGGAATGATGAAATATGGGTCATTGTTGATCATCTAACCAAGTCAGCACATTTTCTTTCTATAAGAGAAGATCTTCCACTTGAATGTCTAGCATGACTATATATTAATGATGTTGTGACACTTCTTAGATTACTAATATCGATTGTTTTTGATCGTGATTCACTTTTTACTTCCAGATTCTAGAAAATTATTCAGAAAGCCCTGGATATTGAGCTTAGTTTGAGCACTGCTTACCACCCCCAAATTGATGGAAAATCAGAACGAACTATTCAAACCATAGAAGACATGTTGAGTTTCTGCTCACATGACTTTCTAGGTATGTGGGATCAATATTTACCTTTGGTATAATTTTCCAATAACAATAGCTTCCATTGAAGCATTAGGATGGCACCATATGAAGAGTTATACGGAAATAGATGGCGCCACCAACATGTTGGGATGATGTTGGTGAAAGAAAACTCGTAGGCCCAAAACTGGTGGAAGAAAAGATGTAAAAGGTAAAGGTAATCCAAAACCACATCAAAGGATCTCAAAGTAATAAAAAGAGATGTTTCGATAACTGAAGGAACTATTTGGAATTTCAGGTAGGAGATCATGTTTTCTTGAATTGATCTCCATGGAAGGGTGTTATATGTTTATGTAAAAAGGGTAAATTGAGTCCCAGGTACTTCAGAGCTTCTGAAATTCTAGAATGAATTGGTGCTATAGCTTACCGTTTGGCAATGCCACCAAGTCTCTCCAAAGTTCACGATGTATTCCACGTATCACTGTTAAGAAAATACTTGCTAGACCCAACACATGTAATCACTTATGAGGAATTAGAACTGGAACCCAATCTGTATTATTGTGATGAGACCATCAGGATTCATGATACGAGAGAACAATTATTGAGAAACTAGACCACTCGTTTGGTAAAAGTTCTATGGAATAACCATAAAAAGGAAAAAATGAAATACGGGAATGAGAGGAACTAATGATGAAGATACACCCAAGTCTTTTTATGTAGTAATATTATTCAATTATGAGGAAGAAATTATTTGAAGGAGGTGAGAATGTAACACCCCAAGCTTCCACGATACGTTTCCCTTGGAATAGTACAGTAGTGTGTGTTGTACGCAACTTCGAGTTCTAATATACACCACAACCAATCAAAATAGTCGTTTTAAATAGTTTTATCCACTTTTTGAAATTTTATAATTTTGATCTTTCAAATTGGACTTCATTTTTGGATTCGGAAGATCTAAATTAGCTTAGGGTGAATTTTTGGTTATTTTCTAAAAACATTCAATTTTTTATGAATAGTGAAAAACACTAAGTTTTATTTTAAAACCGAATTTTTATTTAGATAATTATTTATTTTAATTAAATTTATTTTAGGTAAAAATTGATATATAATACCAATATATGATCAATTTACTTCATTGGAGTCATTTTATAATAATTTTAGATATATAAAAATTTTATTAAACTTTTTACCGTATTTTACCCACATCCTAGCAGATTAGGAAATTTACATAAAACTAACTATTATCTCTTTTGTGTATTGAATTTAAAAAATCTGAGAGGCACGGTTGATATTAGTATGTAAAATGTGGTTTAATGAGATGATTTTTTGGTGAATAGAAACTTTTACTTTTATTTACCACTGTTAAAAATAAATAGGGTAATTAAACGTAAAATGATATTATTTTTACCCTAAAACAAGAACTAATTCTATTGGCTAAGTATTATTTGACCAAAAAAACCATAGAAATAATATATTATCATTTAGGTCCGCTTGTATTTGAAAAGGACAATTATTATTATTTTATTTAAAGTAGAGTTAAAAGAGATAAAATCAATGCTTAAAAACTAAACCATTTTTATTACAGGGTTATACATATGATAAATTAAACTATAAAAATTCTTTAGAATTATTAAAATATTTCCTATATAATAGTATTTTCTTTATAATTTTTAGACATTTAATAATTAAAGTTATTTATGACACAATGATGACGTAGTATTTTCATTATTATTGAATGAATAAAATAAATGGTATTATAAATGTTAAAATAAATATACTTTGAAAGTTTTGAGGACATCCAGGAATTTTCTAGGTTAATATTTCATGTTAGGATTGATCAAATGTGTTTATTTTGAATTAATAACGTTTTTAGGACTTTAACATAAATAAATTACCAAATAGTGTCAAAATTTAATTAAAAGAGTTTTTAAAACAAATATTATATTAATAATTTATATTCTATTCCTAAAAATATTTGGTTCATCCAAGAGACTTATATAATGATATATGTATCATTAATGTAACACTTGGGGTTCTCTTGGAAGTTTATAGTATGTCTATTAACCATATAATATAGAAATTCAAAGAGACATGGATGATGTCAAACTAATTAACTAAGAGATAAAACTAAATGATAAGGTTAATATAATGATCCAAACCTGTCTAAAATGTATTGGTTGAGTTTATTTCAACACATACCCACCTTATCCTAAACATAAGTCACTTTTAATCCATTAAGAACAGAATATTAATTTGTTATGTATTTATATTTCTAGGATTTCCTAAGGTGACCCTTACCCCTCTTATAAAATGGTACTCCACCTTGTCACTAATTCAAACTTTCAAAGCCATTTTGCATGGCCAAAACCTACCTAAATATCTTCTAAGCATCCATCACTTCAGCCTAGTGTCATTAGTTTGATCAGAAAGCCATCCAATGTAGCCCTTTTGATTAAATCAAAAGGAAGAACACGAAGAAGAGGTAAATATTTCATCACCTCTTTCATGTTCCATTCTTCTTCCACTTATTTTTTATTTGTTATTTACATTATAAAATAATAACTCTATTATAGTATATATACTAGGATGTTATTATAATTATTTTACAAAAATATTCAGTATTATATCCATCCTTTAAATAACATGTCACCATACGTGCGTATGTATGACTTACCGTCTCCAAGTCATTGTGTAATTGTTATTAAAAACATTATTGTTTGGATGGGTATGATAATGATATGTAATTGATGTAAATAATAAATATAAAATTATAATTATTCTGTATATATTATATACCATCCAATTATATACGATTTTAATATCAAAGGAATGATATTGTCGCTCGTGCGTACGTACAGAATGTCGTCTCCACGAACGCGATGAGATTAATTCTGCATCGTTTCCATTAAAGACTAATTTTCATTTGATGATTAAAACTAATGTTTAAGGACTTGTTATCATTCTAGAAATAAATATGATACATCCCATACAAAACAAATATGACTCACATAACAAAGAGTATAGAGGAAAAAGAATCCGCTAACACCCGAAACGACGATAATACTAAGATATTATTAACAAGAAATGTAAAAAGATCATATATGATATCATATTAATGTATATGATTCTTGTATAATTTGATAACAATTATTTCACCATTATACAGTAGGTTATCCTACCCTCGAACAAGGAAAAGTGAACGGTAAGGGTATATTTCACAATCTTTTCATTATCTGAGACTGTTAATACCTAATTATCTACTAGGACCTCCTTATGATCCACATCCATGTTTCCTAAAAAGGTATTTAAAAAAAATTTCTATTTTTTAAAATATATGTTAAAGTCATTTATACCCTTGTTTTAATTTTTATAATATTATAATAATGTAATCATTTTGTCATTTTCCAAACAAGTTATTTTTATCCTTTTCGACAAAATTAAGTTAAGAATGTCTTTTTTTAAATTATACGGTTGGTGCGGCTATTTTGCACTGTTATAAAACCGTTGAAACTTCCCTTAAAATATTATAACAATATTTTCAAATTAAATGTTTTCTTTTATAATTATTTTACTTTTAAATGATTTCAAAAAAGAGATATTTCTATCAAATCGTTTTGATTTCATCTATTTCAATATCATTTGATATATTTTAATCTTATTTGAAGTTGATTTGTTATGAAACAAAACATCCATATTGAATTGATGGTTTTGTGATATGTTTGACTGTAGATGTATTATTTTCATACCATTCATGGTTTATAGATAAAATATTGACATTTCATATGCGAGTTTTTATACGAATGTTTATGTTATGTTTAAACCTGTTCATATGAGGAATGCATTGGACTTAGTAAGTGACGGGTGGATCCCACTATAGCTCCTCAATGAATCAGTAGGTCTCATGAGACAAACTAGTGTTTTGGCACATGACCTTGAAAAAAACATATTTTTAGTCTTGGTACAAGGCCTTGACTATGTGGTTATGATATTCTGGAATTATGAATTCCATCATTATGAAAGTGGTTATTTGTATTTCATGTGATTATTTGACAAGTAGAATATCCATGTGAACAAGTAAATGTAATTATTTAGTTTAATTTTGTCCATATTATGAGGAAGTACAATTTTAAAAGGATTATGTTTCAGTTATACATTTCCTTAAAAGTTTATAACTATTTATGAATTTTTTTCCCTATATTGTTAACCTAACTGAGCATCTGGGTTCACCCCTTTCTATGTTTTATTTTTCCCAGGATGTGAAGAAGTATTTTATAACTCACCTATAGGGATAGTCTAAGGGGATATGATTGTGGACTATGGAGACTATGTTGTTGATGTTTTTCATTTTATGATATAATGTAAACCTTATGAATGTATCTAGTACTTCCAAGTCTTCTAAACTTATCAATACTTCGAGGCTTGATCTCTTTTTATCATGCCAAATGTTATGTAATAATGCACCGACTCTGGGATTCTGGGGTTAGGGCGTTACATGAATGGATTCAGTAATTCCAAGGTATAATTGAGCGGATGAGTGGTTGATAGAAAATACCACATTAGAATACCTATACTAAAAATAAATGGGTATTATAATACATAATATGAAATTAAAAATGTATGTAAATGAATGAACAAGGGGAAAAATACAAGAGGCACATGAAAGGAATAGGGTTTGGCCTCAAGAGGGGATCAGAAATGGTTCATTAAGACAAAACATAGCCATAAGGTTTTAAATAGGGGTATATGAAATAAATGATTATTTTGCACAAGGCCATCCTTATGAACAACTTTGGAGTGTTTCACTCGAGGTCAAGGTTGGGAACAATAGGGCCCCGTGCACACACATGACATAGGATGAAATAGGATGTGAGATGATTACCAAACAGTGGGCCAATTCAAGGTATAATCCATAACGAACCAATTGATAATGATCAGTAATATGAGGGTTCAATCCGTCAATGATGTCCTAGAAGATATATCTATGTGAAATAGAGTAGCGGCTTTACTTATGGAAGGTCACTCTCACGAATGGGGGGCGGGGGATTTAGTATATAAAATAATCTTTCAGTTATGGTGCACTAGGATTCAATCATGGAATATTTATTCTAGGAAACTATTCCCTTAGATAGTTTTTTATTTCATAATTGATTTTATATTTGGGAAGTAAAAGTCTTGCACCCGATTGTATATCTTGTGTATAGCGGTTCCATATTGCATGTGCTGCCCTTTTCCATTTTAAATTGTCTCTTTGGAAAGGATACAACTTACGTCGCATTTGGCACATAATAGTATTCCAAATGAATGAAATTATTTTGTGCATATATTGAGAATTTTTATCACCATCCCTTTCATTCCCTAAATTCTCTGTTGTGTTAGATGATGGCTTTGGTTTTTACGAATATTGTCATTTGCGGCCTCAAGTGAAATTCGAAGCCAAAAATATCCCTGAGTAAATTTATTGAGTTTATATAAATAACTACCTATTGAATATATATAATGTTTATACAATGGTTATAATTCTTGATATGATCAATCAATGATTAATGTTTTGGGACCAAAGAAATGAAAAATCAAAATATATGCATAAACCAATGAGTTTGATACCCATTTTTTTAATTGAATTATTAATTAATGGGTAACATAATTTATAATAAAAATACACATGATTTTATATATATGAATATATTTATTTAATATATGTATAATAAATTTATTTTTGTTATATATGATGCTGAACATGTGAAAAGGATTTCAAGACTTAAGGTTTGGAGATTTATAGTCTCACATTTATTTCTGGGAGAAAGATTCCATATTCACAACTTGGTTATTTTTTGTGGGGTATATATGTACCTATGGAATACTATATCTTGAATATAACTCATTTTATTAACATTAATGTATCCATATATGTTATTATTTCTCTTGGAATACTATTCCAAATTTACTCAACCAGTAAGGAAATTTTGTCTCAATTTACCTTCTTCAAGATGACTGTTATGTTAAAAAAATACAAAACATTATGAGGTGTATATATATCCAATTTCAAACATTATATAATGATTTTAATTATACTCATAATATTTTAAGATACATATTTTCTTATTCCCTCATGGTTCCTTTGATTAAATCTTTTCATAATGGTAATGATTTTATTTTACAATCGAACCATTTATTAGGATTGTCTAACAGATTGCCTATAATGATGAAATATAATAGTGTAAATGATAATATTCTCCTTAATTTTGGTATCTTATATTTATTCCATAAATATTAATGTAATGGTAATATTTTTCCACTAGTTTTACTAAATATTATAATGATTGTTTTTAAAGAAAATCAGACATTACTTCGCATTTTAGTCAGAAATCTATTTTCTTCCAAAAACATATTTTCAAAAAATGATTCCAAAAATATTTTATTAAAATATTATTATTGAAAAATGGAAATGTTTTTTAGGTTTTAATTTAAAAAGTTTTTTTGGTAATAATATTTAGGCTGATTTTGAAAACAATGCATGTTTGGATTTTACCTAACATGTTAAATGAACCTTCATTTTAACATGTACTTCAGGAACTGAATGTTCTATCACCATGATTAATTCCTTCATAAATTATTAATTTATAATTATGAAATATTGATTTCATAAAAAGTTTATTAAGTTGATTTATGTTTTAAAAAAATTATTTTATATTTTATAGGATAGTTTTCTCAATAATTGTTTTAAATGATTGATAAAAATAATTATTCATCTAATATGACAACTTTTGATATGAATTAAAAGGGATATTAACTGAGAATACAATTATTTTTATTTATCAAAATAGATTAGGTTTATAAATAATATTTTTTAGGAAACTTATTTCCTTTTATGGATTATTCATTCATTAAATAATAGAACTTGGATCATTTACATAGGTTATGATATGATGAAATGTTTATGATACCCATTTAATTTCAAGGGTTATGATATGATGATTTTTTTATCTTATTGAACACATAAATATAGTTTTCATTATGTGATATATGTGACCTATATCTCTCTTCAATTCATTAGGTGAGGATTTATATATCTTTATATAGACAAGACTGGAATTATGAGTGTAATTAATTCAGTAAGGGACATTGTCGACTAATATTTTCTTGGAAGTTATCATTGATTAGTATGATATTTTGAGGATTGAACCAATTTAAATATTTTATCCATGTAATGTTTCCATGACTTATGTAAAAATGGTTTATATATGTTTTTTGTAAAAAAATTATAGGAATTATGCCAATTTTATTATCTCAAGGCCCATGTTTTATGAATTTATTATGATTCATTTATTATATAATGCCCAAATTTTTGAAATGATTCACGATTTTAATATTTCTTATTGATGGAATGATTTGGAAATGGTATTATCTTGTTCACACACCCTTATGATCATGTTTTTCTTATTTATCTCCCTTGTTTACCCTTATTGAGCATCTAAGCTCACCCATTCTTATGTTTTCATTCCATAGGTTATGATGATATATATTACATGTGATATTACTATAAAGGATTCTAGATATGTAAAATATATTTAGAGATGAAGAATCTCACTTATGGTGGGGTTTTTTCTTCATGTTTCCTATGAGAATAAACTATTATAGTCATCAGGCATGTATTTATGTAATGTAATAAATATTCTTCAAAAATGATGTAGTATCAATGAATGAAAATCCTGGGTCATTATATTTTTTATCAAAGTATTGGTTTTGATGACCTTTAGAAGGAATGTTGAGAAAACATTAGTTATATCCCTAAGTAAATGTCTATTTATATGTGTATGCATGAGTCAAAGTATATGAAACTTTCTTGGAATTTTGGTAAATGATAGAGCATGTTCTTTACAATATGTACATCCATGTCTAGATACAACAAGTGAATATGGATCTAGAGTATATGTACATTTTTGTAACAACATTAAAAAATGTATATTGAGCTATAATCGATCAAGAACTGGTGCACAATAATGGGCCTTTAATCACACATCATTTGACACTCCTGGGGGATATCTTTTTGAAATTCATAAACTCTATGTGAACCATTCTAGAAGATTTACATAGAATATGTATGTAAATGAACTTTGATAAACATACTTAATTAGATATTAAAGAATGTTTCATGATATATATATCCTATATTTTATCTTTCAGGGTAATATTGTTATCCAACATGATTATTGTTTGTTAATATATGATTTTTGGTTGTAGTAAATTTCATGAACCTGATGGAATCAAATTAGTGAAAAATGTAATGGAAAATGAAATTATTATCCTATTGTGAAGCAAATTTTATGGGAGATATAATAAAAAGTTCATTTCAAATCTCACACAACATTATCATGATAAGAATAATGATTAACATCCAAACTACTGATAGAGAAAACAAAATTTTGTTGATTTCTTCAAAAGGAAACATACAATTTCGTTCAGTGAGTCTTTTCATCAACAAGTTTCATAATAATTTATTTTTATCATTGAAAATATATTATCTATTATCTATCAGTCAGATGATGAGAAATTTATTTTGGATTTCTACCGTTTGGAAGGTGAAGTAGATCAGTCATGGGATTTTCCCAAGAATACAAAGAAAAAAGATGAAATTGAATCAATGGATTGGGATGAGTTAAATAATTTACTTTTTTATAAATAAATTCCATGTGTTCATCATTTTAATATGTAAAAAAGTGATCGTTGAGTAAAATAAAAAGGATGAAAAATCTGTTGGCAACTATGAAGAAAAATTTAGAAGACCTGTGAGGTACGATCCATGTATTATAATCCAAATTGAATGTTAGGTTTATCAATTATTCAATGGATTAAAAACAAGTCTCCAAAGGGATATATCATTAAGAGAATTAAGTATCTATGATGATATTGACTGATTTTTTATCAAGGATTAAATAGGGGTTGGACTTATGTATCAATCACATGGTTTAGACAAGCAAATAAATATGGATTTCAAATGATAATCTAAGAACCATGGAAAGAGCAATATGATATATCCTTTATGATCATGGTGCAGAAAGAATCATGTAAGAAATATCCCTAAATGGACTAATAAATTCCTTAATATTTTAAGGGTTTGTCATTATGAAATTTATTTCTAATGTGATGGGAAGATGATAGCTAACAATTTGAATAGCGATAATGTTATACATAATGATGCTCTATACTACAGTTCTTCTTGTATAAGGAGGAAATCCATTTTTTAAACTATCATGATAAAACTAGGGTTGATGATGATGATTGATTTTAGTAATATCATATGTTGAGGAACAAAGGAAAATCTCATTTGATCACTATGTTCGATGAGGTATCAACAATGACGTAGTGAAAGGTACACTTACCCTCTACTATAGAAGTGATAATATCTTATTATAATCTATATCTACTAATTATTTCATCTATAATTTATTTTATATGGGTGTCAAGATCCATACAAAATATGACATTGGGAATTTTTAGGGAAAAGCCCGGATGGTATGATTATTGCATCTCAAGTGTATGATTCCTCCCTGATTATCATTGGTGGGAATGTGCTTCCAAAAAATCATGTGATTCATATTCTAGTTAAATTTTATGTCATCATCTGCATGAATATCATTTCTCTGAGTAAATCCTACATCAATTTTCAATAAAAGTAACATATAGTTAATATATATAACCAACCTATGATCATATATCAATTTCAAAAAATTATGAACTTTTAAAAGAGATTAAATCCAATATATTAGTATTAATTATCATTTATAAGGGGTTTTTATCTCATATGGTTAAGGAGAAACTTGTCATAAATGATATTATTTTTTTTTATAATGCTATGATTTATTTCCTAAAGAGTTTTAGAGTCTTCCCCCAAAACATGATGTTTGCATTTAAATATTACTCACACCTGTTTCAATGCCTATTTTAGAGAGTCCCTATTTAATAACCATGATTGAGTTATAGGAATTGAAGAAGAATATCCATGAAAAAATTTACAAGGGATTCATTCTTCCTTTTGTTTCACCTTGTAGTGAACACGTTATTTTTGTTAAAGAGAAGTATTGATTGATGTGACGTGGAATTTATTAGCATGAGTTAAACAAGATCAGGATCAAGAATAAGTATCATCTTCCCCATATTTATGGCTTGATTTATCAACTACATTGATTTCAATACTTATCCAAGACTGAAATTCAATAAATAAATAATCAAATGATGGTAAATAATGAAGATATACTAACGATGACATTCTATAAAAGGTATGGAAATTAGTAATATATAGTGATTCCATACGGTCTTACTAATTTTCCTACAATCTTGATTTAATGAATTACGTCTTTAAATATTACCTAGATCAGTTTTTTTGTCATTATAGATGATATTCTAATCGAATCAATGTTAATTGAAGCTTGTGAATGTCACTGTATCATTGTACAAAATCTCCTTTTTAAGGAGAAACTATATGTACAATTTACAATGTTTGAATTTTCGCTGGAAAAGGATTTATTTTTGGTTCACATAATCTCAATAGATGGTATATCAGTAGATCCATCAAAGATGAAGGCTATTGGATGTTGTAATAGACCAAAAATTATGACTGAGATTTTTGTTTTCCTGGTTTTAGATGGATATTACCCGATTTTTTCATTACATGCAACAATCAATTAGCTTTCATAGAAGTTAACACTAAATGTTAAAAAACTATGATATATTATCAATATTATTCAAACATGACTGTTATAACCTAGTACTTGAACATATAATAATGAATAAAATTTTATACATATTAATTATTAATTATAATTGATTTACATAAATGAAACATATTTATGATAAAATATATATAATTTATAAAAATCGATATATTTTTGAAAATACTATTTCTTTAAATAAATATATATTTTTTATTTTGTGAACAATAATATTATTATTATTTTATTATTTTATAAAATTAATATCTTAAAATTAACATAATTTTTGAATTCATAATTTCAAAATTATCTTTGGATGAATATTTAATATTTTTCTCAAAATGTTTCATTTTTTGATTAATATTTAAAAATACAAAATTTTATTTGTAAACCATCTTTTCACATAATTAATTAATAGTGTAAAACTATATTTTAAATGTGTTTTAAAGTAACATTAACTCAATTATATATTTATTAATCGAAATTTAGTCATTTTAATAAATCTCATGTTGAATATAGATATAAAAACATTTGAAAAGTTTGAACATTTTCGTTTTAGAAACACTAATTCTCATCACATCTACATAATTAATTTATAAATATTTTTTTTAAAAATATATGATTAGAAATTTTAAAAATGGATTATATATTTTTAATAATAATAATTTATAATTTCTAATAATTAAAACATAATTTTTACAAAATAAATTGTAAATTTAGTAAAAAATTAATTACCACTGTTAAGGTAAACATGGGTATACCTACTGGTTAAACAAAAAAATATAAGGGTCAAAATCCCCCATTATATTTTATAAAAAAAATTATACGTCCATATGTATATCATTACTCTTATTATTTTCGATAATGTTCAATTATTGTCCCTTTTAGAATATGAAAAATAGTGGAGGAATTCTTTATTTCAAAAAATTAAATGTTTTCCCCTCACCACACATATAAAAGTAAACCCCCTCTCATCAATTCAAAAACCCATTATACCTATTTGATTTATAAAATACCTACCTAGATAATATCCCAAAATCACACCCCTAATTCTAGAATCCTTATTTTGGACAATAATACAATCAGGGAATGCTTTTAGTTTAATCTAATAGAGGATTTCCGAAGAAGAGGTAACCTTCATCAACCGGAGTTTTTGTTTTATTTCATCCTAAAACACAATAAGTTATTTTTATAAAATATCATTAGTATCTTAAATATTATTATATGTTTTTATATTTAGGGTTATAGCTATATCCACAAACACATCAATAAAATGGTTTTTCAAATCATCATTTATAGGAACAACAGTGTACCACCTTACAAACTAATGTCATTCAATTTTCCATTAAAATGTATCATTGTTAGTGACACTGAGGTAAATAATATTGATTTATTATTTTTATTTAATTAATGATATTATTATTCTTCTTTAATAGTTATTTAACACACACCTTTATGGTTTCCATTTTTTGGGAAAACAATATTGCCGTTTGTGTATAAGAGAGACTACTACCTCACAAAGAAATGTGATTCATCCACATAGTACATGGAATGTATTAATTTTTTTAATTAACATATATGATATATATAACATAAAACATATTCTATAATGATGATATATTATTCAATTTCCCATTGTTCAACCCTATAATTAATTGAAAAACAATGTTGATGCATACAAATGACCTATCATCTCCACAAACCCGATTTTCATTTCCTATCACTCGGTTTCCTGAGTTACTCTAAATAAATATATAAATAAAATATTTTATTTTTATTCCACGGTTATAATTCAAGAAATTATAGAACTATGATCAAATTATGGGGACCAACGAAATAATAAATCAAACATATTAACAAAACAAAGCGATTAATTCACAAAATGTGAAATTAAAAATATATTTTTAATAACTGTGTAACAAAATTTTATAATAAAAATTAATAAACAATGATATATATTAATATGTTTATATAATTGATGTATAATAAAAATATATTTATTGCACAAAAGGTTGAAAATGTCTGAGGGAAGTCAAAACTTATGTTAACGAGATTTTCAGTGTCACATTTATTTCTAAGAGACTTATTCTATATTCACCACTCATTTCTTTTTTGGGGTGTATATAATTAACAATGATATGATATATCAATAATATACCTAATTTATTGAAAATTAATTTTTCCATTTATTGTATTATTTCAGTGGGATTACGATTCAAAATTTAATCAAGTTGTAGTTTAATTTTGACTCAATGTTCCTTCTTTGAGACATACTATATGTTATGACCCAAAATTAATTTATGATGTTTATATACAGCCCATTTGAAATGTAAAATCAATATTTTTATTTCCTTTATTATATTTTATACTCCATTTTATGTTATTACATCACTAGTCATACAATTCGATGTTACCAAATTGGTAAAAATTCTATGTTACAATCTGTTATTTATCTGTATTATTTATTATTAAGTCACCAATATTTACATATAATTGTCTAAATATAAATAATTATCAATATTTTTCTTATATAATTCTTATTCATGAAATTGTGATTTAATATTAACATTTTACACTCATTAGTACTTGTGATAATTAATAAGTTTTTTAAGAAAATATGGCATTATTTTTCACATTGGTTAGAAATCTATTTTGTTCAAAAACCATGTTTCTATAAAGGTTTTGAAAAATGATTCATTTCTATATTATTATTTTAAAATAATTATTTTACCAATTTTAAATTTATTAAAAAAATTTAATAGAATATTCTTTTGTTTTTTTCAAAAAATTCTTGTTTCTATTTTACCATAATTTTGTAATGAATCTTCATTTTTAATTGTAATATATGAACATAAATTTTCAAAACCTTGAAAAATAATTCCTTGAATCATTATTTAAAATTTTCAGATTTTATATTCAAAGAATGATGGTTTTCAATATATTCGATGTTTTATTTTTTTTCAATGTGTAATGGATATTTTTCTCAACAAATGTTCAAAATAATTTATCTAATTCATTATCAATCTATGATGATACCCATTGATACTCCTTACAAGGGGTAAGAAGGAAATATATGATTATTATTATTTATATTAACATTTTATATTTACAATTACATATTTTATATGAAACCCATTTCTTTTCAAGGGTTATTCTTTGATAAAATTTTTATGGAACCCATATTTTTCACCAAAGGTTATGATATGAGGAAATGTTAATGATAC
This sequence comes from Viscum album, assembly GCA_963277665.1. Lineage (NCBI taxonomy): Eukaryota > Viridiplantae > Streptophyta > Magnoliopsida > Santalales > Viscaceae > Viscum > Viscum album. Next base: position 806,777,195 of record OY728122.1, on the reverse strand, counting down.
CGATTTTGTTTCATCTATTATGATATTATAGTATTTATGATCATTTGGACCAAAAAAATATGGATTTCATTATGTGTTGGGAGGGACATATAACGCCATGTAACAGATTAGGTTAATATTTATATCTAATGAGAGAGACGTGGTAGGAAATAGTAGTGAACTCGGTTCAGTACGAGACATTAAACACTATGATGTTCTTGTGAGTGATACATGAATAATATGATGGTTTGGTGAGTCAACCCATTCTAATATGATATTTATTTTAATGACTATTTCCTAATATGAAAATTATTTTATAATCTAATGTGTATACCAAAAATTGATTTTCTTATGAAAATGTTATTCTCTTATAGAACATATTTATTGATTTCATTTTGATTCATGTATTTAAAACATAAAATAATTATTAAATGATTCATAATTTTAATATTTTATATGATGGGTATTGTTTTCAAAGGTCATTATCACATTATCATAACCATATGTTCCTAATATTATTACGTGTCTCTATTTTTCATCCATAAAAACAATATTATCTCACCATTTCTTATGATTCCCTTCCCTATGTTTTCAAGATATGTATTATGTATGATATGTATATGAATTATGATAGATATAAAAAATGTAGTGGGAGAAGATTTAGATAACATTTAGACCAGTATTTATATTTCCATGATTCCAAATACACTAACCTATTATGGTCCTTAGTTGTGTGTTTTTGTAATTAATAAATATTCTACAAAAATTTTATAATGCATTTTAATGAATGTCATGGGAATTTATAGTTGGTATAAGATGATATGTTTTCTTATTCTTGAGAAACTAAGAAGTGAAAAACATAGGGAGATCCCTAAGTACATGTCTAATGGTAATTCTAAGGATGAGTGAAAGTATAAGAAAAAGTCAATGAATATTATTAAAGTATAGACCGATCATTTTCTTGTAAATATATACATGTGTATATAATAAAAGTGGATATAAGTCTGTGATAGATCTATATAGGGTTAACCACCCCAAAAAACATTGTATTGAGATAGATGTGATCTCGAACTAATGCATGACAATAGTCCTTGATAAACACATGGTTTTACAGTATCATGGGATATTCTTTGGTAATTAAAAAAGTATTTACAAACCATAATAATGGATTTAAATATTTTAAGGATATTAATGACCTAATATAAACCTATGGTGTCATATATTATATATGGTTTCATGATTTGTATATCGTATAAGTGATTTTTCTGAATAATGTGTTTCCCAAATACGAATATTGTTTCTTACTCTATGATTTTTTTGTCAATGGATGGAATGCGGAGGAACAACGTTAATGCTGAATGCGATGGAAAATGAAATGATTTTCCTTCATAGAATAAAAATTTCATGGGATATAGAATGAAAAACCGTGTTGTTATGATCATATAACTTATTCATAATATCAATAAAGTAGAATGTCCAACAGATAAGATGAGGGAACAAAATTATGTTGAGTCTATCATGATGTAACATACATCTTGTTTTAGTGGGTATTTTGACCCACTTGTTTCTAAACAATGGATCAGTTCCAATAAAATTAAATCCCCAACTCTCTACTATTCAGAACTGATAAATTTATATTGGATACCTACCATTTGGAAGGTGAAACAAATCAATGGCGGACACTTGTAAAAATATATGGCCAAAAGATGAAATTTAATCCAATGATTGGTATTAGTTCAAGAACACATTTTTCAAAAAGAAAATTCAATACGTTTTCCATATGAAGATGGAGAGGTATTTCATTTGTTAAAGAAAAATAATGATAAATTTGTTGGTACTTATGAGAAAAATTAGGGATAACATGAAAGGTAATCTACTGATATTATCATACATCCTAAATGTAAGATTTATAAATTATTTAGTGGATTAAAACCAATCCATAGAATGGAATTATCCAGAAGAGACTATAGTAGCTATGAACGGATTGGGTGGTGTGGTATCATGGTAAAAATAGATAACAGAGTTAGACATCAATATCATGTCTTGTACAAGAAAAGGAGAATACAGATAAAATAATAAGCACATTATTCTCAAGAAATGTCACATCGAAGTCACCATAATGAATCAAACAAAAATGTGAGATACATGTTGATTAACCATAGGATTGATGAAACATTTCCAATGATTAACATTGTTTCGTCTTGGCCATTTGGAAGAACAAAAAAAAAGATAGGATACCAAGATAGTTCAATCAAATCCATTAGTGTGATTAAGAAATAACCTAGTAAAGTAGTCTAACATATAAATGAAAATGTATTCTATATATCAATGTTTTAGTGTAATTTTTTGCGGATCTAAAGGTATAAGTGACATTCTGGTAGCTAGATACAATGGTTTTAGAGGGTGATTCCTACATAACAAATTCACATAGAGATATTAATTTATTATATGAATCTATATGTTTGAATAAATAATGAAATGTGTTCCTGAAGTGAAAATTATTCAAGACATGAATGAAATTAACTTCTTGAATTCATCACTCAGGTATTGATTTAACTCAGGTGATGCATTTTTCAGTGTATATGCAACCTTAGCGATACACACTGTGAATCAAGTATTGATGACATGAATCGTTATTAACCTGCATGTTTTTATTAGTTTTATGAATGAATGAAAAACAATCCATTATGTAGCCTCATCCCAAAAACCCTATGTCTATGTATTTTTATTTTAAATGATTCAAATGCTTCTAGATTTCACTTTTTGGTGCCTTAATCGTCATTGTGTTAGGTTGCTTCTGATTTTTTTTCTATCATGCATTTTCTTCTATGGGCCATCTGTTATGTTGTTTGTGCTGAAACATGAAATCTCCTTTAAGGTATATCTAATTGTTTATATTATACATAATTTGTATGTGGACCCTATTATAGTTGAATTGTGACTTGAGTTTTAGGGAATTTTTTTGTCCTTAACCAATATTGAATAAATATTGAATTTCTCTTTGTTTTACTTTTTTTTATAAAATAATATTTGTTATTGATTTATTTGTGTTTATAAAATGGGTTTTGAGAAAAAATATGGGTTTACACTAAATTTGGTAATATAATGTATTTATTAAATGAATTGAGAAATGTATTGTTTTTTTCAAATTATGTTTTTTATGAAATTTTTTGTTAGATTTGTGATGTGAAATGTGATACTCTCTTTTAAAATGAATTTATAAAATGTATCACATGGATTTCATTTAGTACATAGAAGGAAGGTATAGTATTTTGTTTCGTTTGTTTTTTTGATGGGGGGTTCACCGATCAGATGTTCCCTTAATATCTCAGATAAGTGTCATAGTGTATTGATCTTGACATTATCAAAAGAATCAATTTTTGGGGTGTTCCTCTATCCCACATGCCCTAGGTCATAAGGAATTCATGACACACTACTGTTATAAATGGTACAAGTGATATTTCTAGCATGAAATATTGTAATCCTAGAATTTTTTATCATTATGATATGATTTTACTAATATTTATTTTATGTACATGTTTTGAGGAAATATTTTTTTTTAAATTATGAATTGATACTATTATACCAAGAATTTTTTGGAAGTATAGAAAATGGGAAGCGTTTCACTGTGATTTGATATATAACTATTTAACTAATTTTCATGACATTTTTTCTATAAATAAATTATATCAGAATAATTATATATAGACTTCATATACAACACCTAGGTGGGATTCTCTGATCTTATTTATCTCATAGCATGCACACCCCTTCAATGGTGTGTAAGACCCGCATTGTTCTTTGAGGTAGGATATTCCATGTTTCTGCAGTGATCCAGTGAGGTTTCTATCATCAACATATGGTTATATAGTGGTGATATGGTTGTACATATTCCACATATCACATTGACTAGTTATTGCTATTTTATTTATAAAAATTGGTTTTTGGTTTTGTACCTTGGACTTTAATCTGTCTATTTTGGAGTTTTATATCTACCATTATTTTCGTTAGTTATAATATATATTTACATCATGTCCCATTCCTCTATATATTTCTTCTACATGTATATTCTATGTAAATTATCTAAGTGTGTGTGATATCATTCCTTATTTTTTTATGATTGGGTTCTAGTCTTCAGCCTATAGGATCCAAGAAATCCCATAATCCATGTTGTAGATAAATTTTGGTACTATTTTTAAAGAGTATCAGGTTCAGTATGTTAAAAATTGGAATTAATGGTCAATTTTACCTCAAGTGATTTTTAGGACATTTTTTAAACATGAGGTTGGATTTTCAAGGAATTAAATGTATGTTACAATGGGTTTCTTTCCATCTCTTGTCATGATGATCCGGAATATACACTGGGATGTTTGGGAATGTTTCTCTTGTGTTGGGGTTTTAGTATTGATCTCATTTTGTGCTTACATATTTCATATTTAAACTGAGGTCATATTATTTTCTAATCATTTTATTCAATTTATAGTGTGTAGTATTATTCCTCAGAGTCTTCATCCATGTGTTTAACATGAGGATGAAGTGGGATATTCACCCTAATGTAATCTTTCATTGGATCCAAACCACCTAGATTATATTGTATGGGTAGTTTATACTATGGATCAAAATACAATTTGAGTTCATAACCTTGTTGATGAGGAAAAGATAGAAGCTGAGGGAAACCAATTTCATGCTCGAGAGTTCCTTCATGAGAAGGACACAACCTTGTATGGTATTAGTGATCCCTATGAACATGATAACATACTAGAGAAAATTGGTTAGGAATTTTAGTTCCTTGAGATTCCATTATTAATCAAGATGATGTGTGAAACATTCACACATGAGGGTCTTAGAAATATGATGTCGAATTCCATGATAAAAGAAAATAGGCATGTTGGAATTGATTTGAATGGTTTCAAGAATATATTCATTAGAATGTTTTTCCTAGAGTGTCTGATGATGGAATAATATTTGGAGTTCCTCTACAGAGAACATGAAGACTGTAATGACCCGAACATTCTTTAATGAAAAATCCATCATGATCATATTAAATGTCTATTTATGTAAAAATTTTATATAAAATGTCAACTTCTTTTGTTTTATTTCAATAATTTTGATAGTTTCTAATATAGTCGTTGAACATTGATAACATGATTAGTACAAATATAGTGCTTTAACAATCAAATTTACTCAGACAAAGGAAGTAATGGCCTCATCATGTATAATTTCTCCATACGAAGCCCATTTTTTGGAGCTCAGATAAGAGGTGGCATCATTGGGCTTCGCTCTTGACCAAGCCCAAGAAGAGTTTCATCATGTCAAGAATGAATGGAACCGTCTATGGGAGAAGTGGAAGCTAATAGATATCACCATGCCTGGAATGTTATCCAAGCCACCCCAAGATTCTATCACCATCGGGCACCTTACCCGTAGGTCTTTTGCGGCTGTTTTAAGGGGTTAGGTAACTAATCCATAGTTCTATGTTTATGCATAGTATATTTGTATATAATAATGAATATACTTTCAGTTTATTATTGTTATCTTGTAAATAGTTTTTTAAAGAACAAATAGTATTTTTTTAATGTTCAACTAAGAAATATATTTTGATTAATTAATTTATTTTTGAATTAATAATATTTTAATAAATTATTATTATTTTTATTAAATTATGTTTTATTAAATATAATTTATCATATACTTTTTTGAATACAATGGTAATTTTTATTAAGGTTTGAAATCCATTTTGGTCAAAACACATAATTTTCGATAAATATCGGTTTTTAATTTAAAAGAAAAAATTAACATATTTATTAAATTTTTAATATAAAAAGAATATTATTTTTGGAATCAGGACATCAGAATTATCCAATGGTGAATTTTTCATAATTTTATGAGCGTCAAATTTTTGGGATAAAATTAAATACCATTTAAATACATAATGTGTTTTATGACATCATAATGACCCAAAAGTTTTTCAATAAAACACTATAACCCTCATGTTCTGCCAATATTGGTTTTACCATTAAAATAATTTTATTTTGGTTTTGTTTAATTTCTTTTACAATGCTTTAGTGGACCCTTCAAGACTTATTAAAATTTTTGTCTTTTTAAATTTGTTTCCTTGGGATAGTGAATCACCTCCACATAAGCAACCCCAATACATTAAGAAGTTTTGAATTTGGCCTTATAAAATATATTTTTTCTAATTCCCTTTTCCAAAAACCATGTGTAGAAACCATGGGCTGGTTTGTGGTTTGGATTAGTTTAATGTGAGGGTCCCAAATATAAATAATTTAGAATTCCCCCACCTTTCCTATATAAACCCACCCAAGATCCCATTTCCTCCACACTCAAAGCCTTTGGAGTTTGTCCAAACTTGGAAATCCTTTATCTAGAATCCTCCAAAGGTTCCCCAAGCTCCCAAAAATCCTCTCTCAAGCCTCTATCAAGCCATTGAAATAATACATCCAAGTAAGTGTTTTTCATCATTTCTCATTTTTGTTCAATTTTCTTAATGTTGTTATTCCCTTTTAATTTTCATTATAAATGTTGGGGTATGGTTTCACACCTCCCCCATACTTCCCTATATATGTTTGAATGATGAAAGACCCCTTTATCTCTCATTAAATACATTCGGTGTACACATGTTACTATGCCAAAATTCTGAAAGGAATTTCTCTCTCCCCATTTACATTGAAGCAATTATATTTAATGATGAATATAATTTCAATTACATTTGTTGGGACATGTATCTATATGTCCCCCATACTGTCCATGTAATTTAAATATTATGAGACACCCCTTCCTCTCTCATAAACCATTTTTATGAATTCTTAGGTCACGTCGTTACGCTGCAGAAATTGCACTGATTTTTCAATCCAATGCCATTGTGTAGTGAAACCCATGTCCATTTCTCTATCAAGGGTATTAAACATTATTAATATTTAGTTATTGATTATAATGTTTAATGTATAAATTCCTCATTCCATTATAGTGGAATAAATGATGATGTTTTATGAATCCTTATTATAGGATCTATGAGGCACACTTATGCATGAAATGAAATGTTTAAGAAGGGTGCACCCTTATAGCGCTCCAATGTATTCCATAAAGAATAGTATCATGATAGGTCATGTGAAATGGGTGTTGAATCATGATATTTCAACTGCAACGAGGTTTTATTTGTGCTTCATGTGCAATGAGGATTTACTCATGCTCCCTGTGCAATGAGCCTTGCCTCATCCTAATTCCATATTAAGTGTTGTTGCCACATATCCATGTTATGATTATCATGATTTATCATGCATTTATGTTTATAGTTCTCTTATTCTCTATTGATATGACTATTATCTAGAATTTATTGTATTTCTCATGTTATTCAATTATTATTCCCTTACTGTGCGTTATTGGTCACCCTTTTCTTATTCATATCCTTAGGTTATCCCATGATATGCTATATAAGAGGGAATGTAGTGGTCATGTAAAGGGTTGTTTCAATAAATATGTTGTTTTTAATGTTTTAAGTGGTTTTTTAGTGATCCTAAGCCCTAAATACATTTGACCTATTGATATTCTATGTTGTATCAAGTGATGTTTATGTAATAAATTGTGTTTAATTGTAAAATAAAATATCAGGGTCTTCATAGTTGGTATCAGATGATAGGTTTAGTTATTTTTGGTATTATGATTAGAAAACCCTGGTAAAGCCATATATACAAGACTGATTATAATAAAAACATCCCTAATTTTTTTGTGAATATTGAGTATTTGGTTTATCATGAAAATACATCCCTGTCTGGATACGATCAGGTAGAGGCGGCTCTAGCAGAAATGTATCTTACGGGTAAAACCCGAAAAACCGCTTTTAGTTAGACTCGAACAGGTACTAGTGCATGAAAATGGGACTTGATACACTCTTGGTTATGACACTCATGGGGGATAAGATTTGTTTAATTTTCAAGCTTAGTATGAAAAATTATTAAGGGACAACAAAATGCCCTATGAAAATAAGTTAGAAAGTAGATCATGGATAACATAGACTGAAGCCTATAAATTCATATGTTAAAGAAATAAAAGTTATTTATAAGTCATCAGTTTTTTCCTTATATTACCCTTTATGTGTTACCCCTAACTATCCTTTTATTCCTGCCAATGTTCGGTAATAGGAGGACTTAGGCTAAAAAGCAATGTGAAGATCAATGTGATGACTGTACAAATAAGATTCCCAATCCAATTGGAGCGAGAATCACAATCTTTGTCACACTTAGCTCTTAGCTAACTCAAGAATTGCATAGAAATATGGGTCCAGAGGAACATTCAACCCCCATGAGAATGAACAAGTTACTATCAAGAGCTTCATGAGACAAAGCCCTCCTATATTTAATGGATCGTCTGATCCCTCAATCGCTGAACAATGGATCAACTCCATTGAAAATATATTATCCATACATCAATGTTATGAACAAGAGAAGGTTATCTTGGATTCTTATCATATAGAGGGTGAAGCTGATCAATGGTGGACGCTGATGAAAAATATAAAGCACGAGGAGGAGATCTATGCATTGGAATGTAAGGATTTCGAGAAGATATTTTTCGAAAAATATTTTCCGCGCACACTCCAACTTAAGATGGAAGGGAATTCCTTTCCCTAACGAAAAAAAGACGACGAATCTATTGGAGAGTATGAGGAAAACTTCACAGGGCTTGCATGATATGCCTATGGCTTTGTCATTACCCCATAATGCAAGGTTGATCGCTTATTTGGTATGCTGAAGGCCTGCCTTCTGAAAGCACTGGGGATCTGCGACTTCGAAAGCTATGCGGAAATTTTCCAATGTGCCCTCAAGGATGTAATGGTGATCAGATAATATCCGGGGTATCATGGGAATTGGAAGCGTAAGGTGGATTTCAATATTGGCGGTCTGATGGATAAATCTTACCATGCTAAGAAGATTCAGTACCCTACATGCCAACGGTACAGAAAGAATAACCCTAGAAATGGCATGACTGGTACGAGGAAATACTTTAGGTGTGGAATAAAAGGTTACCAAGCTGTTAACAGTTTTCAAGAAAGACCCACAGCTACGACAGAGGATAGGAACACTCCGTTCGAACCTCAACTCATCTTTCATTGCTACCACTACAACGAACCAGGGCATCTTGCAAATCAGTTCCCTAATCCAAGGGTCTTTAGAGGCAACCAACAACCTCCAAGGTATCAAGGGCGTTCTTTTTCCATCACTACAGCCGAAGTGTACACTGACCACAAAGTGGTGACAGGTACACTAGTTATTAATTCATTAATAGTGAACATACTTATTGATTCAGTTTCTATGCATTCTTTCACATCGCGAAATTTAGTATAACAATACCAGCAACACCACACATCATGAAAGTGAAGATATCGATGAGTAAGGAAAATGGGAAAATCAATGTGTCCCATGAATATAACTCCTCCCCTGTCATAATTTTTGGATTGAACATTCCAGTGAACCTCATCATACTCCCTCTAGTAGAATTTTATTCAATTCTTGGCAAGGATTGGATTTCCTTATATAGAGACAACATAAATTTCTGTGAGAGGGAAATCACTCTCCATGTGCATAATAGACCCTCGATTTTTTTCAAATTCAAGGAGGATAATGAACCTTATTTACCTCCATCATATCAAGCATTGGATATTGCTGCCCTATGAGCACGCGTATATAGCTTAGATGATAGAGTCTAAGCAGGAAACCATCATAGAATACATGCCTATTGTGAGAGAATTTTCTGATGTGTTTCCTGAAGAATTTTCTTGTCCTCCTCCTAGAAGAAATATTAAAGTATCAATTGATCTTATACAAGGGGTGTTGAAAATATCCAATACTCCATATAGAATAGATGTTGTGGATCTTGATAGTTTGAAGAAACATTTTAAGAGAATCTGGATAAAGGGGTTATACACCCAAGTGCTTCGCCATGGGGTGAACCAGGCCTCCTTTTCATGAATAAGGATGGGTAAATTCTCCTTTGTATTGATTATCATGAGCTTAAAAAAATCATGATAAAAAACAAGTATCCCCTGCCACGAATTAATGACCTGTTCGATCAGCTACATGGATCTCAATAATTCTCCATTCTATATTTTCAATCTGGATATTATCAGGTAAAGGTAAAGAAGGAAGATATCCCCAAGACTACTTTTTGTACTAGATACAAGCACTATGAATTCATTGTAATTCCTTTCGGACTCACTAATGCTCCAGAAATATTCATGGGCTTGATGAATAGAGTCTTTAGAGATTACCTCTAAAAATTTGTGTTAGTCTTTATAGATGATATTCTGATATACTCTAAAACCAATGAGGATCTTGAGGAGCATCTAAGAACTATACTAGAGACCTTGTATAAGGAGAAGCTCAATGAAAAGTACAACAAGTGTGAGTTCTTATTGAAGGAGGTATCATTATTGGGCTATATCATCACAAGAAATTGGATATCTATGGATCCCTCCAAAATAGATACAATTGATGGATGGCCGAGGCCATCATCAGAAATAGATATCTGTAGATTTTGGGATTAGCTGGATATTAATGATGATTTGTGTGAAACTTATCATGATCATCCAACCCTCTTACGAAGAGAAATCAGAAGGGTGTAAAGTTTTCTTTTAGTGATGAATGCGAAGAAAGCATCAAGGAGTTTATTAAGAGGCTTATCACTATTCCCATGCTTAATTTTACAAAAAGAGGAGAACATTTTTTGGTATTCAGTGATGCTTCGAAAGAGGTTCTGGGATGTGTGTTGATGAAAAATGACAAATTCATTGCCTATGCTTCAAGGAAATTGAATGTTCATGAACAGAACTATCCAACACATGAAATCAATTTGGCTGCAATGATCTTCACTTTGAAAATTTGGTAGCATTATCTCTTTGGGGAGAAGTGTGAAATATATACGAACCACAAAATACTCAAGTATATATTCACATAGAAAGAGTTGAACATGCACCAATGATGATGGTTAGAGTTGATCAATGACTGTGACTTCTCAATCCACTACCACCCTAGGAAAGCAAACAAGGTGGCAGATGCATTATGTAGAATGGAAAGAGAGAATATATCATTGATGGGAATTTAAAAGGATCCAATCTTCTTAGATTGGATGAAGATGGACATGAGAATCATAAAGAAGGGAACATCATCAATAATTTCACAAATTATTTCTCAACTGTCACTTTTAGAACGATTAAAGAATTCTCAAATGTTTGATGTTGAAATTTAGGGAAAATTGGAAGCTATTGGAAAATGGAAATCCTAGGAGTTTAATGTTAATGAAGATGGGATTGTGAAATTTGGGAAAATATTATGTGTTCTATCATGTCTAGAGATGAAGAAAGAACTTTTGGATGATTCGCATAGTTCAATTTTTTCTATTCACCCAGGAAACACAATGATGTATCGAGATCTCTGAGAGAATTATTGGTGGGATAATAGGAAGAAGGGGATTACTGAATTTACATCAATGTGCCTGGTGTGTCAGCATGTGAAGGCAGAGTGGAAGAAGTCTAAAGGGATGATGCAACCATTTCCCATACCAAAAAGGAAATGGTAGAACATCACCATGGACATTGTCACTGAACATCTAAAGACATCCAAAGGCAACAATTCAATATGGGTTGTTTTGGATCATCTTACCAAGGCTGCACACTTCATTTATATTTGGGAGTATATCTCATTGGATCAACTGGAATATATATATATTCGGGATGTGGTAAGGCTGCATTGAGTAGCACTATCTGTTGTGTCCGATCGATATCCAAGATTCACCTCTACCTTTTGGAAGATTCTTTATCATGCTGTGAATACAGAACTGATCTTCACTATGGCCTGTCATCCTCAAAATGATGGCCAATCTGAGCGGACTATCCAATCTCTTGAGGTCATGTTGAGATCATACTCAATAGACTTTAAAGGAGGATGGGAACATCATCTTCCTCTGGGAGAGTTCTCTTATAATAACAGTTTCCACTCGAGCATCCAAATGGCACCATATGAAGCCCTTTATGGGAAAAGGTGAAGAACACTGGTGTGCTGGGATGATATTGGTGGGGGTAAGCTTCTTGGACTAGAAAATGGTCGAAGAAATGGTGAAGAAGTTGAAAACCATTCAATAGCATATCAAGGCAGCATAGAGTCGATAGAAGAGTTATGCAGATAACCCTCGACGAGACATTGAGTTTAATGTTGGTGACTTGGTATTTCTATGAATATATTCATGGTAGAAGGTTATGAGGTTTGGAAGGAATGGGATGATAATTTCAAGGTATATCGGGCCCTTTTAGATTCTTGATTGTGTCAGGGATATGGCCTATCAACTAGCACTTCCACCTACCATGGCCAAAGTACATGATGTCTTTCATGTATCCCTCCTAATGATGTACATACCAGACCCTTCACTTGTACTCTCTTCATAGGTGGTACAGTTAGAGGATGATATTTCTTATGGGGATCAACCAGTGAATATCTTAGAGCATAGAGAAAAATTTCTAGTAAATAAGAATCCTCCCCCCATAAAGTAGTTGTTGTGAAACCACAAGATTGAAGAAGCGACGTGGGAATCAGAGGAAATGATGAAGCTGAGTTACCCACATCTATTTTAGTGAGGGAGAAAGAAAATTTGGGGGTGAAAATTCTTATTGGTGGAAGATTGTAACAACCCAACCTTTCATTAATGGAAAATCCCTCTTATTCTAATTAAATTTCGCTTTATGTAAAATGTTTATAGAAAATGACAACTTCTTTGGTTTTATTTTATGAATTGTGACATCTTCTAATATAGTCATTGAACAGTGATCACATGATTAGTATAAATATAGGGATTTAACTATTGAATTTACTCAGACAAAGGAAGTGATGGCCTCGTCCATTAGAATTGCTCTATACGAAGCCCATTTGTCAGATCTTGGAAAAGAGGTGGTTCCATGTGGCTTCTCTCTTGACCAATCCCAAGACAATATTTCTCATTTCATGCTTGAGTTGAACCGTCTATGGGAGAAGTGGAAGTTGATATAGATCACCACGTGGGAAATGTTATCCAAGCCACCCTATTAATCTGTCACCATCGCGCACCATACCCTTAGGTCTTATGCATCTTTTTAAGGGTTTATGTAACAAATCCCTAGTAATATGGTTATGTAAATTATTTTTTTATATAATAATGAATATAATTTCATTTTATAATCGTTACCTTGTAAATAGTTTATCCAAATCACCAATAGTATTTTTAGTTAATGTTCAACTATGAAATCAATTTTGATGAATTAATGGATTTTCTTATTAAATAATATTTCAATAAAATATTATTATTATTATTAAATAAAATTTAATTAAATATTATTGATAATATAATTTTATGAATGAAAATGTAATTTTTATTAAGGATTGAAAGCCATTTTTCGTCAAAACCCATTATTTTCCGATAAATATTAGATTTTATTTTAAATTAAAAAATAAAATATTTAAAAAATTATTTAGATAAAATGAATATTATTTCCGGAATCAGGATCTCTAAATTATAAAACGGTGAATTTTTCTTAATTTTTTGAGACAGTCAAATTTTTGGGTAAAAGTTAAATACCGTTTAATTATACAATGTGATTTATGACATCATAATGACCCAATAGTGGTGTAATAAAATACTATAAACCTCATGTTAGGACAATATATGTTTTAGACTTAAAATAATGTTATTTTTGTATTCTTTTATTTATTTTACTAATACTTAGTGGACCCTTCACGATTTATTAATCATTTAGTCTTTTTAAATTATTTTCCAAGTGAGTGTGACTCACCTCCATATAAGCAACCAAATTATTTTAAGAAGTTAGTAATTTGGACTTATATACTATTTTTTCCACTTCCCATTTCTAAAAACTATGGGCAAAAACAATGGGCTGGTTTTTGGTTGGGATTTGTTTAATGTGAGGTTCCCAAACCTAAATAATAACGAATTCCCTCACCTTTCATATATAAACCCACCCAATCTCCGACATAATCCTCACTAAAAGCCTTTTGAGTTCGTCCAACCTCTTCCCTCCTCTATCAAGAATCTTTCCAAGGTTCTCCAAGCTCCCAAGAGTCCTCTCTCAAGCCTCTCTGAAGCCTTTGGAATCATACTTCAAATTATGGGTTTTTCTTCCGTTCTCATTTTTGTCCAATTCTCTTAATGATGTTATGCCCTTTTAATTTAAATTATAAATGATGGGGAATGGTTTAACACCTCTCACATACTTCCCTATTTATTTTTTAATAATCAAATACTACCTTCACTCTAACTAATTCCTCCCATGTACACCCGTTACTATGCTATAATTCTGAAAGGAATTTCTATCTCCTCATTTACATTCAAGAAATTCTTTGGTATCATGAATCCAATTTCCATTTCATTTTTTGGGAAATGTGTATATATGACCCCCCTACATTCCAAGTCATGTAAATATTTATATACATCCCTTTTTCTCTAATCAACCATTTTTATGAATTCTTATGTCACGCCGTTACACTACTGAAATTGCACCGATTTTCCAAGCCAGTTCCATTGTGTAGTGAATACCATGCCCATTTCTCTGTCAAGGGTATTCACCATTATGCACACTTATTATTGATTATAAAGTTTTATGTATGAATTCCACATTCCTTTATAATGGAATATATGGTTATTTTTTATGAATCCATGTTATATGATCCATGTGGAACACTTATACATGAAATGAAATGTTTAGGAAGGGTGCACCCTTATAGCGCTCCAATGCATTAGGTAAAGTACAGTATCATGATACGTCATGTGCAATGGGTGTGGAATCATTATAATTCACATTCAATGAGATTTTACTCATTCTTCATGTGCAATGAGGATTTACTCACGCTCCATGTGCAATGAGCCTTGGATCATGCTAATTCCATGTTAAGTGTTGTTTCGACATTTCCATGTTATGATTATCACACTTTATCATGCCTTTATGTTTATGATTCTCTTGTGCTCTATTGATATTCGTATTATCTAACATGTATTGTATTCCTCATGTTATTCTAGTATCAGTAGCTTACAGGTCTTTATAGATCACCATTTTCTTATGCATGTCCTCCGGGTATCTCAGGCAAAACAAAGTACCTGGGGATGTAGTGGTCATGTAAAGGATGTTTATAATAAGGATGGTGTCTTTCATGTTTTAAGTTGTTATGTAATGATACTATGCCCCAAAGACACCAGAACACTCGATCTTTGAGGTTTTATCAAGTGATGATTATGAAATAAATTATGATTATTTTTGAAATAAAAGAGTAGTGTTGTCATATAGATCGCTCAATGTTTTGGTACACCAATGGGTTTGCCGAGCTAGGTCAATTTTCTCAGGATTTTTGGATGAATGATCAACTGAAGGATTATAAGTACATGAGTTGTTTTTTAAGTAGTTATTTGATCCTTGATATTTATGATAATTCTTTCCAACAATATAGATATAGTTTACAAGGAAATGATGGAGGAAATGTACATTGTGTGTATGATTGGATTTTGAAACTATTCTATTTTAACCATGGAAATTTCCAATGGATCACATAAAAAGAATAGGATGAGGCATGATAATCAAAAGGGTGGTTGTGGTTGTGGTTCTCATTAGGGGAAATATTGCCTACCATCTATAGTATCCACTAGTGTACCATTGAGTTCATATATGAACAACAATGTAAGGAACACTAAATTTAATTTCATAGCACCCCAAATACTTGTAATTGTTATGTCCACAAGGGACATTTATAGTGGAATTTATAGGTTATTTATATTCCACATTATGGTAATGGATCATTAAAACCAAACGATACTACATAATACTCAAATGATTCAATGTCAATAGGTATACATACACAGTTTTCAAGTGTTACATACTACTTTACCATGAATGTCACAGGTCCAATAATAGGGAGAGGTACCATTTTCATTTCATCTTTTATATCAACTTATCTCTTTAATACTGGTGACTCCCACTCATTAATTTTTCCCAATTTTGATGTGATAAATGTTCCAAAATAAATCATTTTAATGGAAAAACCCATCACAGACCACAAGGATTTTAGAAGGATGAGCTAAAACTATCGCAATCCAACCACTATTGGCTAGGGGTAGGTGGTAAGCATTGAAAGGAATAACTGAAATGGGTGACATCTTCCTAATTTACATGTACAAACCCACTCAACCATCTCCATTAAAATGTGTAGAAGAATAAAAATAACCTTATTTAACATCTATTGTAATAAGTATACATGAAATTACATATATAGAGTATAAAAGAGTATATAGAATAATCTAAAATGTAAATTGAAAAAATATACACCCTTGAAAAAAAGATGCCCGAACTTGATAATTACATTAAATGAAAATATTGGGGGATCCTCTCTCTAGATCTCAAATACTTAACCATTGTATGTATTCAAATTCAACAAAGTATTTATCTTATCTATCAATGACACCACCGACCTATACATCATCAAGATGATAAATGACATGTGCAGGAAAAGACCTTGCAGAGGTGTGTATATACATACCCAATAGGACACTCTGAACACTGATGAGGGAGTGAAATGAGTCATCATGGAATTTTTTAGCTCCTCAAAAATAAGGTTTGTTAATCAGAATGTGACATAATAAACATAATTAAAAAACAAATTTTTTCAACCCCAATCCGAAATGATAGAGAAAAAAGATCTCTATCCCCATATCCCAACTATGATCAATGAGTTTGGATATAGTTCTAATTTTCCTTCATTTAATCCCAAACATTTCATTATTTATTTTTAGAAGTAAACATGTGTAGCCACACCTCTTTATAATATCTCATAGTTTAGGAGAGATAATATATAGTCATAAGAAAAATGACCTAGTACAATAGGAGTGTTAGACTCAATAGGTATAGGAAACATGCCTTGGTACAAAAAAGGGTTCCACTTCTTAGGTTTACGAATTGTGCTATCGTACAACAGGAGTGTTTCACTATGTGTATACATGAACAATTCCATGAAACAACATTAGGGTTCCACTTAGTATATACAGAACCATTTTTATGATACAATAGGAGGGTTCCACATTTTTTATAGAGGTCTCATTCCCTAAAATAGTATGAGGGTTCTACTAAGTATATTGAGGACCCATTACCAAATGAAACATGAGGGTTTGACTCTATAAATAGAGGATCCATTAATTGACATAGAATAAGGGTTCTATTATTTGGATAGAATACCCATTACCTGACACAATAGTAGGGTTACACACTATTTATATAGGACCCATTCCCTAACACTTAATGGGGGTTTCACTCTATAGATTGATTACCCATTTCATCATATAGTAGAAGGGTTCAAATCTAAATATATAAGACCCATAACTATGTCCACCATGGGGGTAACCTCCATCAGTATTGGAACCACACCATAGTCCATTAGAGGGATCCACTCAATAGATGGGGTACTTTCGCCCATTTCTATCAGGGGGTACCACTCAATAGAAATATGGAGGACCCATGAAATACTTCATCAGGGTGATACCACTCATTAGGTAGAGGACCCATGCCCTAGTAAAATATGAGGGGATCAATTTGGGAATAGAGTAACCATGTCCACATATACCTCAGGGTTACACTATAGAGATAGAGGACCCATTACGTTACATATTAATAAATTCATACTATTTGATGATCTGGTTTGGTCACTGCCATCAATAAGGACTACATAATGAAGTTTCATGATTTTGAAATCTCAAATCATAACTCCAAATACACTAACGATTCCACCATCACATTCCATGTGGAAAAAAATCAGGATAATATACTCATAGGAAAAAACAAAGCCAAGAAGAAGAAGATATGAGAGGTATATGATTATCATGATGTAGAAAATGTGTAAGAGGTCGACACATAATTGAGCCCCTCTCTTATACATAGATATTTCCTATCCATCAAATGAATTGATGGACTATTAGTATTAAATGATGTGTAAGGGTACTATATTTCGTCTCTTGACCAAAATCCTAATGAATTCATGAGGCTCATCATCGATCTAACAAGCATAGTTTCCAAAAAAATTATTTTTCATTGGAGACATCCATTAATGGAAAAAACGGATCAAACCATTGTGATCGTCATTGAAAAACATTGGGGACTTTCTCTTCACATCCACAAATAGAAATATCAGTAAAAAAACATGTTTCACTATACCACACTCGAGTGATGATTCGTGTTTCCATGCCACATGTTTGGATTAATCACTCAATATTTGTTTTGAAACATCTGCATCAATATCAGGTTCAGAACTCCACATATGGATCAATATTCTAACCATGTGGAAAATATACATTGGATGCAAGAATTTTTAATAATAATAATAATAAAATTATTATTATTATTGGGAATTTTGTTGACCCTAGAAATGAACTGAATTATAATATTCAACATTGGTCATAAAATGGATTTCTCAGATACTAGGTCATGATTCCCCAAACGATGTGTCATTATGATGTAGTATAAAACATTTACAGGTCAATATAGGTTTTGATAATAATATTAATTATAATTATATAAATTATAATAATATTAATTATAATAATAATACCAATATAATTGTTAAATTATATTATTAATAATAGGGAAGACATTGAGCCTACCCTCCCCTACTTATTCACATCGTGCGCTAGGGATACCATCTCTCCCACACTATCTTCCTTAAAAAATAATAATTATGATATAATATTATTATGATAAAATACTTATAATTATTATATATTAATCTTAATATTGAAATTATATTTATGAGTTTTCCTATACCATAATGTTCATTCATACCGCATCCTCGATACTACCTTCCCCCATTCCACTTTATTAATTCCCTCATATTATTATTATAAATAATAATAATAATATATTATGACTATTTTTAATAATTATAATTACACAAAAGAATACCAATGATAATAATAACAATTACTATTATTAATAACACAAAAACCATTAATCACACCCAAATATTTTATTGACTGCACTCCAACTGAGTTACAACCCTTGCACCTTCGAGACAACATCCCATCTATTCTAAGAAACCAATTTCAATAGACCTCACAAATACACTTCACTTATAACTAATCCTATCACATAGAAATATTATTTCACATGTCAACTGGGAAAAAAGGGATCATTGATTCGATCCCAAACCACCTTTGATCACCAATCATTCTCGTCGAACCCCAATCACAGCCGCGGTCATGAAACTGCACCTACAGTTTTTATATGATATGTTTGAAAAAAACCCAACCTTCTCATTGAAGAATATATCAAAAAAATCCCATCTACCTGTATATCTTGATACCATAATGAATATGTGGGTTCATTCTCCCTCAAATATTCCCTTATAATGATAACCTGTATCTTTGTTGGGCAATGTTAATGAACTTGAAGAATGGAGATGGTGAAAAATCATGGAAAAATGAACCATTATTGGAAAAGATTTCTTGTCCAATAATTACATAAATGGGGTTATAAAAATTTCAAAAATGGAATATTATAGCAAATAAATATATAAATAAACAACAGGGGTAATGAAAATAACAATTATTATAGATATAAATGAGACAAAATAAAAACTCAATGATTTAATGGAAAGGAAAAAACAAAAATTATGGGTTATACCTCAAGATTAGATCATTATTTGGGGAAGAGAGAATCTAATATCTATTTATGTTATGATCCCATTAAATTATTCTTTTGTCTCACAATTATCATTTAACTAATCATCATTCGCTATTCTATTTGGATATTCGAATGAAGAACACACTCATCTTATTCTTATATATATAAAGGGATATATTAATATCCATTTAAAAACCATCATAAGAAAGAATTTTTTAGGATTTCAATTTGGACATTTAATAAAACAAACAAACAATATATTTTTTTAATTGAACATACCCTCCTATGGTTTCCTCATCTAATCATTCCATGATGACCACATTTAGGTCCGAGATATGGAGAACCCCACACTCAGGATTCAACCACAATATCAAATTTGTAATGAAATTCTGCATTCATGAGATTTTTCATTATTTCTATAAAATAGTGTGCGAATAATATAAAATATAGTTAATATTTTTATAAAATTAATTTTTTTCTAACCAGGCCATGAATCATGATCCCTCATAGAACCTGACTCTATAAAAATTACTAGAGATATTCCAAATATTATAAGGAAAAAAGGATTTTATATAGTATCCCCATAATGAATGGTTTTTACCCATGATGATAATACACCATGAAAAAAATGTGGGGATACTGAGCCCACATCTGGATCTCCCTCACCCAAAATATCCCACTATGGATTCCTATGCTTTCTAAAAACACACACCCAAGGAATAAAATTCCCAATGATGGGTATTTATTTATCAGTTCTCAATATGATAATATAATTTAAATAAGAAAATCCACTCTCAAAGGACAACATACCCAGTGCAGTATTGTACAATGACTCATGCACATGCCTCTTCAATTGTGGCATGTGGATAACACCATGAACCTGGTCTAACTGAAATCTGATGGTCAAGTGGAACATTACATCAATAACCTAAAAAAATATGTATAAAAAGGGTATATTATCAATATATGTATCCCAAATTACTGAAAAAATATATACGCACAACCACATTTATATTGGGTGTACTAATAAATGAATACAACCCGTGCAGAACCATTTCTCACAGCATGATAGGTTCCAGCAACTGTTCATGAACAATAATGTCATGCTACACACCATAAAAAAATATGTAAGGAATTTATCTAATAGATATATTATAAAAAAACATCTTCCATTTGATAACCCAAAGTAAAACATTAAAGTCCTCATTCATCAGTCAATAAAAGGACTCTTGATGATTTCTCACCAGTCCTCATACACACATGGATATACAACACCACTTTCACAACCATAACTAGAATAATCCTCTTATTCCACATGTTATTTGAATCTAATTCAAAGGAATTGAAATTAACAATGAAAATTAATTCTATAATAAAAACAAATAGTGGTTATGGACCAATCTCATTAGTCTTGCAATGACTTTTGGGGCATTCAACAAGCCAAAAATGTTTTACTACGAACTCAATGCAACTGTAATGGTCCTAAGAATCCATAATCGATACAATAAAATATATAACATGGAGTTTATGACAATCTATATTGATTAATGATTGTGATATCCCCCTCTATTCCTTCTAATGGGAAAATAATTCATCAAATATTGAAGTTGGAAACTCTCTTCATATAGTCACCTAGAAAAGGTTATGGAAATCCACACATGACCTCAAGCTCTGAACCTCTTCTAAGGTTATTATTATTTACATCACTCCAAAAAATTTACGTCTTATGAATCCAATACCCTATATACTCCTCTATCCACACCTCCCACTCTCATAGCAATACAAGGTCATCTGAAATTATGGTGCAGATATTGGGTCTTCCAAGGTGAATTCCCCTAAAGAAATCAAATTCTCGATGTTAAGGTAAGCCAAAAAATACTCAAGAAGGATTCCATAAACCTCATCCACCATCCATAAGAAAAAATCACATAGAATACACCGCTCCAAGGTTAAAACTATCCAAATGATATAAAATGAGTTGTAACCTCCTATGAATGAGAAAATTATACCCTAATCAAGGATCACACATTATCAAAGTGTAAAATCTATCCAAAAAAATAGGTAGCACTGATATACACACTGGTAAAAATCATTAAATAATTGATGGTAAATGACTAGCCCATACCGAGAGAAACATCATAGATTCCTACTTCCATAATAAAAAAAATCTTGAGGGGATCCCTCTCTCTCTCCCCCCTTTTAGAGTCAAGTTACATCGTCATTAAATATGGGTTATCATTGATTCTCTCATCAAGAGCCTCCAGTATAAGGGTTGAGAAAAAAAGGACCCCATTTCCATCATTAGGTTTCAAATAGTTGATATATCCAAGGAAATGTGGTTTCAAATTTTTTGAAATAGTTTTAGTAGGAGGGGTGGAAACACATGTCATACCCCAAAACAGATTTGATGTAAATGAGCCCAAATATCCTACCATATGATGTTATACAATCCCTTTAAAACATTAAAACCACAATTAAGGATCACTCTAACACCTTTTCACAACATAAGGACCTCAAACACATAGGTCTACAGAACTCATCCACCACGCCTTGACACTATCTACATTATAGAAAAATTGACTTCCATGCATTGATTTAAATCACATAAGAAGAACACATATCACTGGGGGAGGTATACCAATTCCTTTCATGTATGAAGCCACATATAAAATCACTAACATAATGATTTACTAAAATCCCAAGTAACTATATAAATTTATATCCCCGAGGACCACAATCAAGAGTGGTCCTATCCAAGTGAAACAATTTCAGCATAGGATCGAACCAATCTGCTAAAAAATGAGAAATGGGTTTGTATCACCATGAAAAATTGGTGATATATATCCTTGAAATATTTGATATTCACAAAACTCATGTGGGTCATTTTTTGGTACCTCTAGAACTCAAATATACATATAGGAATGATTGGTCACCAATAGAACAATGTGATCAATCAGGGTCTGTAGACGTCTGAAATCTGAGACCACTAATTAATGTCAAAACCCTCTTGAATGAGTGTCTATATCATCATGAAACCATAGTGGTCACCATTTAATGAACTCACATAACATATTATGGCTTCACAAATAATCCTTCTATCTAGATAGAGCTATTGAAAACTCATCATTAAATGATCATCTTCTAGATCAATATAAGGATCCATACACAGCTAAATAGGTAGTGACACTACTCGCTGTTTTCTTGGATTAAAAACTTAATGGTTGGATCCTTAAACTATGGTGTTTTTTCTACACTATTTGTATTTAAAAAACACTTTTAAAATCCTCGACATATTTCCTCATGTTTTCATAATGAATGTTATCATGATGTATAAAAGATAGATTGAATATCTGGGGATCCTAATCAAGAAGGATAGTCATAGGAATCAATCATATATGATGCATATATCAGTGATCCCTACAGCCGATGTCCCAACATGCCATGTTTAAAAAGAAGCAGTCAAAGTCATGGTCTATGTATACATTAGCCACTGCACCAGACCTAGTATCCTTTTCCATAAATCCACACTCAATACACTTTGACACTATTTCCTTATATTCCCAACCAACCCTCATTAGGAAAAAACACCAAACAATCACTCCAAGTAGAACCAACATTGACACTAATATGTCACAACATGACCCTCTAGGGACTGCCTGGCTAGTGGAAGGCCATGACGCAACTGCAACTATCTCAGATCCATAGGCTAGGAGCATGAAACAATATTTTTATGTGAAAAACTTAAATGGGATTCCTTTTCCTAATTTAATTGTATAAACACTCTCAACCAAATCCATGAAGAATTTTATGTAAATAATAATAACATAATGTAACCACTTGAGTTTCAAAAATTATTTCAACAACCTCTAGGGAATACAAAAGAGTATAATAATCATAACAGTAAAAGTGAAAATAAAATACAAACAAAAAAAGTTGGCACAACCTAAAAATAACTATAAAAGTAAATACAAAGAGATCCCATCTCATGATCTCCAATCCCTAACCACTGTACTTGGTAAAATGAACACAAGTATCCATAAGCTCCACCAATTCCACCACTAACCTATTTTTCATCAATTTAAGATATGAAATGTGTGAGAAAATCCCATGCAAGGGTGATTATGTACATACCAAGTAGGAGACCCAAAAAACACAATTTAAATTAATAAAATACATGATACAAGTAATTGCCTAATTATAATTAAGGTATATCAAGAAGTATATAAGGAAAAACCATAATAAAAATTATATTTTCTTTCATCAAGATTCCCAAATGACAGAGAAAGGGGATATCCATTTCTAAAAACTATCTATTAATAATGATTCTTCCATCAATTCCAAGAGTCCATCAACGATTTCAAAAATATCATTTATCTATCTAAAGATGTATCCATGTGGTACCACACCCCACTCCCACTATACTACACATTATATGGGACATAATCTATAGGTAAAGGACTCAAGCCCTAGTACAATTTAAGTGACTTACTCAGTAGATATAGGAATCACCATACATACAATAGTATGGTTCCACTTAGTAGGTAGAGAACCCATTCCCTCGTACAAGAAGATTTTTCCCTTATGTGGATAGTGGTCCCATTACTGAACAATGAACGAGGGTTCTACTTATTAGATAAATGATCCATGCCCTAATAGAATAGGAGGGTTGCAATCAATGAATAGAGGACCTATGCCTTGATACAATAGTATGGTCCCACTTAGTAGATAGAGGACCCATGCACTAATATTATCGGAATGTACCACTATATGGATAGAGGAACCATTATATTAAAAATAATGACGGTTACACTTTGTGGATAGATGATATATGCCCTCACATAATATGAGGGTTCCACTCTAGGGATAGATGACCCATACCCTGACATAGTAGGAGGGTTCCACTATATAGATATAGGATCTATGCCTTGATATAGTAGGAGTGTTCTTATCTATTGCTATTGGATTCACACCCTAGTCTATTAAGGGGTACAAGTCCATAAGAATATGACCTTAAACCTAGTCCATAAGGGTGTACCACTAAATAGATGGGGGACTCACAACCTATTCTGTCATGGGGGTACCACTCAGTAGGTAGAAATAGAACCCACACCCTAGTCCATTAGGGGGTACTGATTAGTCAGTAGATGAACAATTACATCATAAAATAAATCATTCCCCTTCTCTAGATAGTTGGATCATTACATAGTAGATAAGAGGGTTCCACACTACGGATAAAGAACCCATCCCCTGGCACATTAGGAAGCTTCCACTCTCTTATCATCCATTCTGATTATTTCCATTTTCAAGCATTTCTTAATGGATCATCATGGTCACAAAATCTCATATCATAAATAAAAATCCAATAAAAATTCAACCTTCTCATTCAATGTGAAAAAAACCACAGGATTTGATACTCGTAAGTCAAATGCAATGTCAACATGAAGAAGATAAAATATTTACAATATTCTAATGAAGTACACAGAGTGTAAGGGGTCCACAAAGAAAGTGTCCCCACTCCTCTATCTAGAAGTCTCATATCGCACACATGTATATCTTGCCATGTAGTATAACATGGAATAATAGGGTACTACATGAAGTGTCTCCACTAAAATATTGATGAATTCTTGAGGACCTTCATCGGTCTGAAGGGGTAAAACATCACACCTCTAATATGTTTTCGGATATATCCTTAAAGGAAAAAACATATAATACTATAGAGATCCTAATGTAAAACACCTAGGATAGCCTATTCACGTTCCCAAATAGGACACCCAGAGAAAAAAATGAATTTCACTACAGCATGCTCGAACATTTCATAATATGCTTTATACACGAGTTTGAATTACAATATTGATGTTGGTCGTGAACCATCCACCTCTATATGAGGGTCTTAACACCATATACAGTTAGTCATTCTGACACTATAGGGAAAAGATACAACAGAATCTACATATCCTAATAATAGCAAAAACATTATTTTTATTTGGTTCTCTAGAGACCAATATCATGATGTTAAATTGAATATGAGACATTTACATTTTAGGGAATTTCATAATACGAGGGTCATCATGTCACTGATTATTTTTCATTATAATATAGAATGGAGAATTTATAGATGAATTGATATTTTGGTAATAATATTATTTATAATATTAAAAAATATTTTTATTATATTATATTATTAATAATAGAGAAGATGTTGAGCCTACCCCCCCCCCCCCCTCTTATTCATGTTGTTTGCCTGGGATCCAAAATCGCCCCCACCACATTTCATTAATAATAAGAATGATGATATAGTATAATTAAAATTGTATCATCATATTTTTTATATATTTATCTAAATCCGGATAATTTTCATGTGATGTTCCTTGCGCCCCTACCTTCACATGTGCCACCACCCCATACTCCCTTAAAGGATTCCACTTTATTAATTTGATCATATTATTATTATAAATAATAATTAAAAAAATAATTTTATTTTTATTTATAAAAATGGAAACAGAACATTTTATTGTTAAAAATAATTATAAAAACACAAAAAAAATTAATGTTTCCAAAAATTATCATTGACTGCACTCTGCATCGGAATCAACCTTCACTACTTGAAGCCACTATAACATCCAAAATGAGAAACCTCCTCCCTGAGACCCCATGACTAGTCTCCACTTGAAACTAATCCCATTTCACCACATATTGTCACTACATGTCCACCATGAAATTGAGGATCATTGATCTGATCCCTAACCACATATGGCCACCCATCATTCTAATCACACCCATGTTACACTCTTTATCATGAGATCACATCCTAAAATCCATCATGATCGTTTCAACAAACATCTTCCTACAAATTCATCAATATATCCAAAAAACATATGTTATTTTTTAATTTCTTCAACCACAACAAATTCGGGTGTTCAATTGGGATTGAAACCTCCACATCAATGTCAATCTGTAGAATCATTGTCCAATAACGATGAAAAAAATGAAAATAGAGGGGGAAAACAAAATAAATAAAATTAAAAATTATTGTAAAATTATTCTTGGTGAAAGATTATAAAAATAGGGGGATTAATATAACAACAGGGTAAGAATTATTCCATATCAATATATTTATTAAATTATAGGGCTCATGTGAGGAACAATTATCAATGAAAAAAATATGATGAAATCCAAGAATTTTTTTTTAATTAATTGGTTTGTAAACAACAAATAATGATTCGTACCATGATTATGGATGGATAATTGTTGAAATATGAATTATCTAGTGATGAAGGTGATGATCATGTTGTGTTCTTCATTAATCTAATGATTATCCTCAATCTAAATTCTATTCACCTCTTTATGTCGGTCCATCAACAATGAACTCTCTCCTCTTCCTATTAGGTGTAACATAGTTTATGCAGCCAAACCATGGAAAATTTCTATAAGTGGGTATTTATAGAGTATTTTATATAGTCCATTTATTTAATAAATAAATAAGTTATTTATTTATTTTACTAAAATGTACCTGCCAACAGATGAATCAACCGAATGACTGGAGATGACCAACATT
This sequence comes from Viscum album, assembly GCA_963277665.1. NCBI lineage: Eukaryota > Viridiplantae > Streptophyta > Magnoliopsida > Santalales > Viscaceae > Viscum > Viscum album. The sequence goes on along the minus strand of OY728122.1, from coordinate 806,749,956 downwards.
ACTTCATGCCTATACTAAAACCAATTGTAAAGAATCAATCATTGTGTTTTATATATAATACTAGGAACTTTTTAGTATATATTCAATTATTTATTAATAATTATAAATGCATGATAGAAAATAAATTTAATATTTTTAAAAAATTAAATCCATGCTCACTAGGGATTAGTGTAATTCAGCATCCCAGATCCCAGATCTGAAAATATTTATATAAATATTCACAATTAATACAATTAATAACAATGTATCTAACCTTTATTTCATTTTTAAGGAGTTCACAATTCCTATTGGAATGTTTAATGAGAAGGTTTTGAGTCTCCATCTTGTTCTCTATAAATAGGTGGAATGGATTTCGTTTAGTATTTCATATTTCTTGATCTAGATCTTTTAAACATAATTATTTTTATGGATTGGATATTTTATCAATGTGATGTGATCAAAAATTATCATCATCCTGTTACATTCCTTAGTATCGATGGAACCTCTTGGATATTTTTGGGGGAGTGGGATCTAAAGTCTAGTACTGAATAGACTTCACACCCAGAGCATAAGATTTTGTTGTCTATAATTGTATTTGAGGACAATTATTATCCCTCGTTTCTCGATCATACTGTGGTTTTTTGGATTTCTATCATGTCTTCCTAAATGAATTGTTTGGATTTCATCTATTGAGAGATGTAAATTTTTTAATAGATCTGGTGTGGGGTATGCAACCAATCCTAGTGCCCTTTAATCATGTGGAACCTACTGAGATGACGAAGCTCAAGATCTAGTTGGGTGAACTGGTAGAGAAATTTTTTGTTTTCTCTTGTGTTTCAATGTGGGTATCCCCTATGTTTCATTCCACGAAGGATGGTGGTTTACTTCTTAACTTTATAGACTATGAAAAGATTAACCGGGTAATGGTTCAGAATAAGTATCATTTTTCTTATGTGGGTGAATTTTTTATTCAGTTCAATGATGGGAAGTTGTTTATGAAAAGTAATCTTATTTTGAGTTATCATTAAATCAGTATCTGTGTCTCATATATTTCTAAGACCACATTAAGAATAATGTTTGAAAATAATCGATATCTTGTGATTCATTTGTTTTTGACTATTTCTCCTCTAGAGTTTTGGGATTTAACAAATCAATTATTCCATCGGTATATCAAAACGTTTTTTCTAATTTTGTGGATGATATAATGGTTTATTCAAGATCCCAACATGAGTATGAACCCCATATAATCATAGTTTTGGAAATCTTGTGGAGTCTCTAATGATATGGGAATCTATGGAAATATAATTTTTAGGTCCAATAAGTGAATTTCATGGTGTTTCATGGTTTCTAAACATATATTTTCAATCAATCCAAAGAAGTTGATTGGTGTCTCATTATAGTAAGAACCAAAATTAAATTTCAATATATAGAGATTCCATGGAATGGTGGATACATTTATTGGTTCATCAATGATTTCTCAATGTTGGTTTCACCAATTATTTCTCATACCTAGAAATGGGGCAAGTTAACTTGGGTCAAAAAGTAGAAGTCGTATTTTGATGAGTTGAAAAATATTTTGACATCAAATCTCACTAAAATATTAAATGATCCCAATAAGGGTTATATGGTGTCATATGATGATTCTAGAGATATTTTAGATCATATAATTAAACAAAATGACCATGTTATGGGATATAGTTCAAATTGTCTTCAAACGAATCTTAATAATTTTACAAGTAATGATTTGGAGATTAATATTATTATACATGTGCATAAGTGTTGGAGGCAATTTATTTTTGGTGAGAGGTTCGTATTACATTCTGATCATTATTGTGTGATCCATATATTTTCTCTAAATTACATGGATATTAGGCATAGGTAGTTGGTTAAATACCTCTAGATGTTCTACATCAACATTTCTGATACAAAAATGATATGGAATGTCATCTCAAATTCTCTAAATAGGAATGTTACACCACATGGTATTTTATTATCAATGAAATTTTAGATATTTATGAGTATCTTTTCTCAGTTTCATCTAGAAACACAGGGGGTGATTCAGCTATGGTTCTTGACCAGTTTCCAGTTATCATCATCCCTCATTGATTCTATTCGTTAGGTCTATTAGTCAGATAGTGTTTTTGAGGAATCAAAGAGTCCTTATATTGTGGGAAGATTATTTATGGTGCGTCTCTCCCTTTTTATGTAATTCTATACTTTTGGAATCAGTTTTTCATCACATAATCCATGAGTAAATCAATTCTGAATGATTTTTATAGTTATTTATGGGTTATTTACCATGAAACAATGACTATGTAATGGGAAATGTGACTACATTTTTAGTGGTTGGGTTTGATGAACTAAAATATTGATTATGAGACATGATATTACAACTGTTAGTTGATAAAGGCAGAGAACCTAAGTCCATAAATTCATATTGGCTTCTCCCATATCATCCAAGGTTAAAAATCAATAGTCCTAAGGAATATCAAACATAAATTTAATAACCAAATAGAAAAACAATATGAAAATTCTAAATAAACATGTCAAACCCAATGTAATTTGGATATTCACTATACATATCTTAGCTACTCCCCAGTACATTTTCATGAATAAAAACTGTCACGTCTTATTTGTACTTTCAAACATTCCAAATAGTGGGGTATTGAAATATAAATGTAAAGCAACTTGTATACTACCACGTTGTGTTGACTCAGACTTGGTTCACTCAAATGTAATGGATCCCGATTAGCGACATAACCTTAGGTGTTCCTCTTTTTATGCTAGAGGCTACTTATAAGTATTGTGGTTCTATTTTAGAATATTGAAGAGAATATACCATCATTATTAGAGTGTATATTGATAGTTTAATAATACCAGTCAATATAAAATTCATAACGTACGACAAAAAAATGAAAGAGTGATAATTTATCATATAAATAACCATGTAATTTCGTCAATAAATGTCATATAAAAAAATAATTATCATGAAATTATATAAAAATGAAATAAACGGGGTATATAAAAAAAATATACAAAATGCTTTAAAAATTGAAAAAAAGCTTCAAGACTGTCTCTAGTAGCATCCGAGGAAAAAGATATATCATCTCCTTCCATACATCATTCTAGAATGGTAATTAGGAACCCATATTAGGTCACATTCCATTGTCCCAACCTATATCTATGATATCAGTTGGGGTGCCAAAAAGCATCCCAATCAGGGTAGGAGGTAAACTCAGAATGTCACCACCAATACTGTTTAATACCATCAGGTCCATGAATATATAATAAGTAGTGTGTATGTAATAGTAAAAGATTTAAATGAAATTATTTAAATAAATAACCCACATAGGTATGGATTTTAATGTAACACCCATCATTTTCTTCCTAATTAGGCCAAATCAGAAATATCCACGAGTGAAAAATAGATTATGATTTAATTATAGTAAATTATTGGGAACTATCTCATTGCCCAAGAATACTCCCCTGAATTTTATCTAAGGAAGATATGTATTATTTGCCCATCATAAAAATTTAGTGCTCTGACCGAATCCATGGTTGTTCTTTTTCTTGAAAATACATCATATAATTAATTAATTATAACTGATATAAAACATGATCTCTTCCTTGGTGTTCTTAATTGGGAACTTAGGTATTGTTCCATCCATAACATGAACCAATAATATTATAATCTTGTCATATCAATTCCTCATTGGATCCTTTGTAAAACAATAGGTGTGTTATAATGTCCCCAACCTCTAAGACAATCATTAGCTATCCATAAAGGGATACAATGTTTGAATCATGGAATATATAATGGTAATCCCTCTAAGTGTATACTTGGTATTCCACAGTGAGAGTCTAAGTGTCACCCAGCAGTATATAACCATTATCCCTCTACTTCAATACATAGATCTCCACATAGGGATACCAAGTATCAGTTGGGAATATATAATCCAGTACTTATGTGAGTTCATCCATTCCATTCATATAGGAAACCATGTGTCACCCATGGTGCACGATAAAAACATTTACAATTTCATTATTTGAATTACCCTAATGAGTATATTAAGGTCCTTCTGAGTCAGAACCACTATTTTTAAAATCAGTATGGAACTATCAATGGTCATTGGTCTGAATTCTACCTATACCATATAAATTGTAATTATCATTCATATTCATATCACATTTATATATGAATCTTACTCAATTCATAGGGTGGATTAAATCCTAGCCTAGGCATAGAAGTTATATCATCCCATGATTTCATCAACTAATTATAATTGGGAATTATTTCTTTTAAGAACATCTCAAACCAACAAAAGATGGAAATATTTACAAGGGTATAAGGACATAGTATTGAATTTAATAATTATTTATTTATGTTTATGGTTCATTAAATTAATTTAAAAACCCAAAATAAATGTATAAACAACACACCTTAATTAGTGAATCAATTTCATACTCCACCCATTTTAAGTTTTACCAATTTTGAAGCACACCCAATGGGGTGGTTAAATTTTACAACTATAACATCCAATTTTATATTAATCGAGTTTTTGTATTATATATGCCAATAATATCCTTTTAATTCAAGATAAATTACATTTAACAAGTGTTCCTCATAGATTCCAATCCCTGGTACAACACGAAAAATATATAATTACTAAGACGTTTATGGTAAATCACAAGACTACATTCTTTAGCATGGTAGTAGAATCCTCATCCACTGTTGGACTCTTTTGTTTACCTAAAATAATCTATTCAACTCTAATTCACAATAAAATGGAGGAAATATAGCAAAAAATGAATTCCTTAAAAATAGGGCATATCAAATCTCACTAAAATATCTCCTTCAATATCAAGAAAAATGTTATTACGTGAAATAGTAATGAAGAGATTACTAGTATGTATACAAAAAGACTAACAATCGATGAATCAATTTTTGGATAGATTAGAACCCCCAGCATCAAGAAAGAAAGGGGAAGGAGCTCTCCAATAGTGATGGGTTGTTGTGCATGGTTGAAAAAATAAATTGGACAACCCATATAAATAAAGTGAGGGAAAATTACTCAATTCTTGTTCAAACCATTCACCAACTGTGCACTAAGAACTACCTCAATGAAACCCTCACATGGGCTCGGTGATTGGTTTTACTGACCTATTGTATCCCATTAAAAACTATTATGTCAATAGGTTTGAATCCCTCACACTACATTGTTGTCTAAGGTACATGTTTAGAACAAACAATGCGACCTAAATAAATCACAAGACCACTAAACACATTTTAATCAAATCATGGGGACTGGGATTCATGGTTTTTTATAACAATGAGTACCACATTCTTATCCTAAAACAAAGGGATCCAAGATCTATAAAATCCCTAAACACCCCTAAATCTACCATGACCACATTAGGATACCCCATTAAGATAAAAATATGGAATTAAACTATAAAAAATGGTACTTTACATTAATTAAATATTAGGTTTTTACACATCTTTAGAACATAACATCACCAAATTCTTTGGAATGATATATTGGAATAACTCATCATCATATATAATTTATCACTCCCACATAATGAATAGAACAAAAAAAATATTTTATTTTAATCATAGAAATCAAAATAATTTGAATTTGACATAAAAAGAAAAATCACTTTCAGTTATCCAATAGAAATGAGAAGAATTATTATTTTTGTTTAATATATTATAAAATATAATAATTCCCAAAACAAAGAGAAAAGTGATCTTATTTACAAAAAAACATTAATAATAATATTGATAATAAATAATGGGTAAGACACATGGAAATGGTTGTCATGTAATAAATTTGAAAAATATATTTTTATTTTCTCTTTGTCAATGAAATTAAAAAATGACATGTACATATTTTAAAGATAATAATACTTTTAAAACATTATTAAATAAAGTAAGTGATAGTTGAAATTTAACATTTAATAATCATTTATTTATATATAATAATATTCATAAAACATTTATTTGAACATAGACATGTAATATAAATGGTATAAAAAAATTCATTGTATGTTTGTATGAAATATCTCTAAACTTATGCACAAAATTATTTATACAACTTTTAATTAAATTAATAATAAAAATATATTAATTATTAACATGATTGAGAAATTTTTTTCAGATTATTTTATAATTACTATTTATATTTCTTTTATTATCACGATATATTTAGTTATGATAGTGGTTTAGTTCACAACATATATTTTGGGTTTATTTAATCTAAAACAACATTGGTGTGTTAAATATGGTCAAAGGGGTCATCGTTAAATAATATAACAAATATTTGACATGTAAAAATTATCATATTTGTAAATATACATTATCTTTAAAACTATCCATCTAAGTTAATAATGAAAAATGATATATTTTCCATTAATAGAGGTGGTAGTCCACATGTACAGACAAGCAATGTTTTCATTTTTATAAATGATTAAATGTAAATAAATAAGATAAAAGAATACATTTAAGAAATAATAATCATATTATAAATATTTTTCTATTAAATAAATAATTACTGAAATACTTGTGTGGTGGAAACGAAAAAAAATTATAATGCTTAATGTAGGTGGTAGTTCACACATACATACAAGTGACATTTTCATTTTCCATAGATTGGAAGGAAGGTGGATGGGTAATATTTTATTTTTATTGAATTATAATATATAAAAAATAATATATATATATATATCCACTAATTAGAATATTTTAAGTTAACCATGTGAGGAACTAATGAAAATGAAATACATCGCTTTGTGATGGTGGTTGGACACATAAACACAAAGGTGATGTTTTCATTTACCATATGTTGGAATAGAGGTTAAAATAGTCATTCTATAAAAAATAATATTTTCATATATTGAATATTATAAATTAATTTTATTAGGTTTTTTATAATATATTTGAGTGAGTTAAAATAATATATAAACTTAAAACAATTCAGTTAAGACTTATACCTCTTTATTGGATATCTTCCATTGGCATGACAATTATACCTTCTATGATTGGTATTTTGGTATAAATAATACCTATAGGATGTGGGTAGTATATTTGGGGAGGTATTTTGGTTGATATAGTCTCTGATAGAGTTAAAATATTTCATGGATAAGAGAAGAGAATATGTACATTTTTATAAAGAAGAGGAGTGCCACCCTTATAAATATTAAGAACAATAAAATATAAGAAATTTTTTTATCATGAAATATGGTAAATATTTATTATATTTTAGATATTAGATATTTTATCTTCAATATCCAAACAAAGGATTAAAATTTTGAAATTATTAGATATATTATATGCCATATATTTTAATTTAATGCCCCAATTAACACTTTTAACATTTTCCTTGCTAATAAACATTTATCATGGTAGTTATTAGTTATGACTCAAAATAAAATTTGACTAATTTAAAATTTATAGTTGTGTGATTAAAAATATAGAATTTATTTTATTTTATTTTATTTAAATAAGTGGTAAAATTTAAATTGAATTATACGTTCAAAAAATTCATTAAAAACTCTTTTTCTGGGGAAAATATTTTTTTTAAAAAAAAATTGATTTTAAACAAAATTTGTAATAGAATTGATTCAAATGAATTATTTGGTTTATAATTGACATAGTTAGTTTTAATTTAAATTTGTATCATGTAAAAATGGAATGTAATCCTCAAACAACCTCATTAAATTAATGCAATTTAAGAGAATCTTTTATTAGGATAAAAAATATCTTATGATCCAAAAAATCAGGTATGTGATTCGTAATTGAGAAACAATACTTTAATTTTTTTTATTTTACTACATTAATAAAAAATTAGTTTATAAAATGGTGTTATATATATAAATAATTTTTTTATCAGAATTATGTTAAATTTTTTTTGGTACTGTTAAAATCAGTATTTTTTACTATGCTCCAAAAAATAAAAAATTTCAGAAAAATACCAAAAAAATATTTTAATATTATTATTATATGAAAATGTAAAAAATTCATTCAATTTTCTTAAATTAAAATTATAACATCAACATATTTAGATTATAAATAAAATATTGTAATACCTAAGAAATAATTTAGTTAAATAAAACTACTGATTTTTTATTTAAATAATTAAATAAAATCGTTATAGTGAATATGAATAAATAAATTTTAATAATAAATATTAATATTTAATGAACATGATATATTATTTACATTAAATGGGTTTGAAAAATGCTTCACATTATTTTAGGATGCGTGTTTACCTATTGACTTATGTGTAGTTTGAGACAATCATGGATGTTGTCTTGAGTTAGTATGAGGACCCTAATATAATATGACCATAATATCTCTATGGATACTCCTATTAGGCAAGATTACTTTTAATTTGATTTTGAAGATTTAATTTTTTTTACATTCTAATAACATAGTTTTTTTTTTAAATTTTTTGGTTTAATAATTATCTTATCCATAATATTCTTTATATGTGTATATTTCTTTTGTATTGAAAATTTCCCGTCAAATATTGATTATTAACCATATTATAAAATAATTTCGTAAATGAACTGTTATAGAAATTATTTAAAATAAATTATAAATCTCTCTTCGATTTAAATTAATTTCAGAACTTTTTGGAAATTGTTTTTGAAGTGATGTTCCATGAACTCAATAATCACCCGTTTAAAAAATGGTTAGACATTGAAAATTAAATGATTGGGTTTTCTTATGTGAATGAGTTTCTTAAATACAAGGGAATTTTTTTCATAAATTTTATGTCAAACTAGAATTATTAGAATGGATTATAAAATAAATTACATAGAGTATTTAATTGGTGACATCATACTACAAAAATTTACTCATGCCTTTTTTATACAACCCATTTTCATTTTATTTGATTGATATAATTGTTTCAGGTTTAGTATCTTGAAAATATTTTTATTATGAATTTATTCTACTAGTTTTATCATGGAACTAGTTTCATTTATGATAATGAAGTATGACCATGGGTCACCATTTGATCATTGGTTTGGTATATTTGGATAATTTTTGGATACTTTATGTTGTGTATGTTTTCCCCGAATCTCGCTTTTTTCATTTTAATATATTTTTATTTATATCTCTTCTTACTCGTATTATTTATATTATATTGCACGTATGTAGTATGATTATATTTTGTTTAGAATTATTTTTTCTATTGAAACTACTAATTGTATTATTCATGGAATCACAATGTATAAATATAACATGAAATATTTTTGAAAATATTCCCATGCATATTTATTCATATTTAATGTGAATTCATTCCAAAATGATGTTTTTGTTATTCTGTGGCATTATTTTTTAGCCCATGGGGAATAATAATGTACTTCAAAAAAATATCTGGTTCGGGTTGGGAATCAGATTAAGATATCATGAATTGGTTCCTGGTAGATGAAAAACAGGCTTAGTGATTTATAAAAGTAATAGGATTTATTTATGTATTTATTATCAATTTTTTTTATTATATGGTCTTTAATGATAGGGTTTCAAAATACATCTATTGTATATGGAAAATATACTCATAGTTATGGAAATATGAACTAATGTTTAAACCTTGATGTGGTGGTATAAACCATGTCCTGGTTTGTGATGGTGTAGACCATAATATAATTATTCTCACTACACCATGGTTTTGGGAAGTATAATTCATGCATCATGTTATAATAATTTTTTATATATTATTCAATTATCAAAACTATCATGTTTGTATTTGGATATTATATAACAATAGTTACTAATTTTTTAACATCTAGTTGATTTTTTACCTAATAAATAATCAATGGAAGATTTAATCTTATATTATAAAGTTTATTGGAATTTCAATAAAACATTAAAATTATAGAATAAAAAAATTAAACATTTATCAGTCTCAGTAATTTTCATGGATGACTATATTTTTTAGTTGATTCGATGGAAATGTATTTATTTTGATGATTTTATAAAAATATCATGTAATTTTAAAGCCATTAATGTCTCTCTCTCATTATTTATCCTTAAACAAGGTTTTAGTGGAATATAAAGATGATTGGATATTTTTTAAATTATTAATATATTCTTATAGCTCGTGGATTACTATCAAACAAGGGATACTTTTCCCATTGATGGATCTATATGTGGCTCATACAAGAAAATCATGGAAAGATTACTTCAATAGAGAATGTTTAAATTATTCATACATGTTAATTAATTTCTAGTATACTTATGGATATCATATAAAAAACATTTTGTGGTTTAGGTATACTATGAGAATACAGGTTTTGTCCTTATAAAACATTTTAATGTTATTAGAATAATATAAAATATATTTTTATTGATGTTTTAGATTGATAAAGATTATATAAATTTGATTTTAATATACTTTGTTGTGTTTTGCTAAAATTGGTTATGGTTATAGAATTTATTTTAACACCATGATTTATTGATATAATAAATGGAAATGATTTTATTGGGGTTATAATATCACTCCCTGGTTTTAGAAAAATCGGAAATTAAAGTGTTTTTAAAAATAAAACAGTGTAAAATATATATATATTAACAATATGGTTTTGTATAAAACACTCATGTTTAATAGAAAAATGATATTTATATTATACAACCATGACATAGTTGATAATAAAGGCTTCATGGTTTCAATATTTTAACATTTGAATGTTTTTCTTCAAATCAATTCACTTAAATTTCAATATATACAGTTCTCTTAGAATGTGTTGAAACCCTAGAAAAACTACCCCATCGTTTTTATAAAAAAGTAATATTTTATTAATTTAAATGAAAAATTTTCATAAATAAAATTTAAAATAATCATTACCATCAATAGTTCTTCACTAATATAAAATTATTTTATAAATTAGAAAATATGGGAGAGTATATAATATTTTATATTAATTTTGTACTTTTTATAAATGATAGTTTATATTCTTCATATTAAAAGTGATGATTTAAATTCATATAAAAACATGGGAATTTTTATTAGATTTAATCTAGGTTTTAATAAAGTTAATTCAATGTTATTTATTTTTTATATTTTTTTTACCTAAAATATTATGTTTTTATATGATTATATTTTTTCTTATAAAATAACATATATTTTTAAATGAAGTAGTTTATAGAAAATTACTGATAAATTAGTAATATGAGGTAGGTGATATTAATGGAAATATAATTACTTCATGTTTATGTATTCATGTAATTTATTTAAATCTTATTTATTTCATAAATTATTTATAAATATATAGTTATGATACATTTATAATTATTTTTCAATTTCTAAATTTATGAAATAATTTAATTAGTTTATTCAATATATTATTATTCATGAATATAATGTGTTATGTAATTAATAATTGTATATTTTAGTTCAATGTGTAAATATTATAAAGGAAACACTATGAATAAAAGGTGTTCCTTATTATGAATAACTTATGATTTAGGTATGTTCAACCATTACTATGATTTAATTTAGGGTTCATCCCCATATAAATTATGGTAGTTTTTTATTTACACATATTATATGTTAATATTGTGATAAAATTGAGGGTTTTTTTATTTTTAATCATATGATAATGTGATTTATGTTATACTATTCATTTTTCTTGGGGATTAGGAACTATTTATAAAATTAGGGGTTTACTGGCTATGAAAAAAGTCTTCCTATTGTAGGGATTATTTATTTATATGGATCAAACTCATTAGATGATAGTGTTTAATATATTTTATATATGTGGAAAATTTGGATGTGTGTGGATATAATTTTATTTTGTATAGTGAGTAATAAAATTATGATTAGTATGAAGAGTTATACATTAATATTTTTTTAACACATTAATTTTGTTAAATGTATAGGTGTGGCTTCTCAACTTGGGTGAGACGTTAATTTTCCAGAGACATTTTTTTACATGACCTCATGTATGTGTCCCCATTTTCTAGAGGATGTCGACTAGAAGAGAGGGTATAATATGTATTTTGGGGATAATATACACTCTTTATCATAGAACCAAAAAGAAAAAATCAATAAAAATAGAAATATAATAAAAATAACAACCAAGTTGTTAACATAAAAATATAATACAATGAATCAAATGATAAATTCCAAATATGAAAATAATAACTAAAAAAAATTCTTAAATATTGTATTTTATTTATGTGTTATGATTATAAAGAAACAAACAATATGAAATGAAAACATCTAGGAAGGTGCTCACATAGTGTTTTGTTTCCTCATCCATCCTCAATCCTAAATCCTTCTTTATCCATCTCACATTAAGCTCTTTCCCTTATCATATATGATAAACAAGATGTTTATTCAGGTACTGATCATAACACTATAGTAGAGTGTGAGTACAACTCAGTAAGCCACCACCAATTAAGTTTAATGAAATATCCTATTTATAAGAGATTATTTCATTTTATAAAGAATAAATAATATATTAAAATGTAAAATTTCTTCAATTTTAATTTTTCATTTATTAACCACAAATGTACCAATGTTCACGGTGATACCTGATCCAATTTCATATGCATCATGTTGTGTGAGAGTGTGATGTATATATAATAGGAAAATAACAATTAATTTTTTCATGGGAATTAATTATTCATTTAATTATAATTACACATTCTTAAATAAGATGTCTAAAAGAGTATTCTGGAACACCACTGGTATTTGGAACACCAATCATTGACCCAAAACACAATGATCACACACAAATATTTATATATTCCTTGGGGTCCTAATGTAGTATTATGACACCCTAGGGGTATTTGGAGAAATTGTAGAGGACCCAAAACACATTGATACATTATTAAAAAATATCACATATCATTGTTGAACATTTATAACTCATTTATCAACCATTTACAACATTTATTTCTCAACTCATTAAACCTTTATGGTTAAGGAAATCTACCATTTGAATCCCATTATCAAACAATATACAAGAATCTAGATCAATATCAATAACCCATTATTCTTCTTTTTACAATTCATAAATCATCATTTCAAGTGTATTGGGACACAACATGGGTTTCCACCCAATCTGGTCTCATATTATCCCATGGGTACAATAGGATTTTCAAAGGTTTCACATTCACAAAGGGATCAATTTATTAATTCAATTTAAATTTATATTACCCAAAATGGAAATAAAATTTTAAAAATAAACATAAAATTTTAATCAATACTATATTAATCAACAATTTCACAACCTACATCATGATTTTTGATGAATGCTTTTCAACCCATAACCCACAATTTGATTTTTAATGGATAAATTCATGATGATGTTGGGGATGTTGGATGAAAACAAAGGTCCATGATGCATTAAAACAAGATACATAAAATATACATATAAACAAAAATCCAATTTAGGAAAAACAAACCCTCTAATAGGGGAGTAAATATGAGACCAAGAGAAGAATCCAAATAAGTAATAAATCACTTACCAAAGAGGATTCGATCCTTTCACATGATCTTCGATTCATAAGGGAAGATAGTCACTATTCTGTGGAACCCTCCCCAAAACCTCCCAAATCTGAGGAAATATTATTTTGTTGTAATAGGTTTCTTAAAGATATAATCTAATATTTCATAATATAAAAAATATTAAATAATGTGTTTAAAATCCCATGCAGATGGTTTCCAGGGTAGGGAAGATGGTTTTCAAAACAGTGCGCCTTTGTTGTGCTCCCCTACTCCTGGGGTTCACAGTAACTCATAGATGGGTGCTTGGTTTCCCAAAATATACACCAATCATTAAAAACCCCTTTCTGTTGGACTGTATAGTTTTTCTAGTGAGTATGCATAGTTTGAAAAAACTGTGCACTACCTCTTATGTTTCCAAAAAGGGGAGCACAATTTCCTGGGGAGAAACACACTATTTTCTCTAACCATGCACTAATTGTTTATTGTCCCATAGGATTCAAAATTTCTAAATATTCACTTGAATAAAACCCAATGAATTACCCAACCAATATATGATAAAAAAGGGGAAAATAATACCATAAAATTAGTATGATATCCTCTACAAAAAAAAATATTTTACAATCTCCCCACTATATAAAAGATTATCCTTGAGCTGTACTCCCATAAATCAATATGTTTCTTGAGGTAAAAAGGATGGGTCCTTGGGCCATCATATATTCTTCCCCTCAATTTATTCCTCCAAATCACAAACATGCTTCCACAATAATCTGACTAGAACAATATTATTACCCTAAAACTCATTCTAACTATGATTGAAAATAAGAATCATAGGCTCCTGAAAGAAAACATCAACTTCAGGATAAAAATAATCAATATTGATCTCTTGATAATTGTTGTTATGTTAAAGAAAAATATTTGACTCATGTATGTATATTTTCATGTCACTATACCACTGTGTATTATCCAATCGATACTTTACCAATCTCATCCTCTCCACAATCTCCAAGAGTCCATCAAACCTAGTCACCAACATGACCAACCACACAATCCTATTGTGTCCCAATCTCAGGTTCACCTGATGAAATATTTGGTCTCCCACTAAAAAATATATAGGTTGAAGAAATAATTCAACATAATTACTTTTTCAACTCTGATATATTTTAATAAGTTTTCAAATCAACTAAACCAGGTTTGATGTCTCCTATATGACACTAACTCCCCAATACTCTGAATCACCCACAAACATTCAATATATAGATGACCTAAATTTTTTACTATAAAGAGAATCTTATGGTTTTTTCTAAATAGCCTCATGATAACTATTTTTAAAGGAAAAGTCAACCAGTGTTATGTTCATTTGAAAAGTTCCACAAAAACCTAGGACATATTCTCTCCAATTTTCCCCTACAATCTGGATAGCATGATATGATTTCCCTTCTATATGTGTGTGGAATGTTGTACATATATGTACCATAGTACCCAAAACCTTATATAATAGTATAGAATCATTATATAAATCATTAATCATGAAATGAAACTATACTCCAAGGAACCATGTTAAAATAGAATATCTCCCAAATACTTATATCTCCTTGCTAATCAACAGATGGAGTCTCGCTTATTGGAATGAAATGAGATACATTTTTAAACCATTTTAAAATCCCTTAAATCACATCATTAACCTAGGGGATCCTCATAAAAACCACCAAAATGTACATGTTAATGTCATACCACTTGAATTTTGTAATAGGAAATGTCTATATTTATCAACCAAGTCATTGATTTTGTTACATCACCTTCTAATAGGTGTAGCATTGTCTCATGAAACCTATAATATACCTTTTAATGTCTTAGAACCAATATTATTGACATAGGAGATGGTACATGTTTTTAAACTAGGATTCACCTACCACGTCAACACATCAAATTCACACATCCTAACCTCATGCATACTCATATGTACAACATGATTAAATAAAAAGATGATATCATCTTCATATATAGTCAAATATGAATGTGTATCCCCACCATTATAGATTTCCTTCAAGGAAAACACTCTATATTATCATACTAACTATCCATCATCATGATCATATGTTTGGACTCAACTAAGAATGATACAAGGATCATCTTACCTTAGACTTCCTGAACCTTATTGTATATCCCAATCAAGAAATTCATCATCTTCCACTCAATACAAGAATACTGGACTTCCTGATTCTATGTCTTCATTCTCAATGCATCAGAAATACTATTTCCCTTCCTAATTGTATATGGTAGTTCAATTTCAAATGACTGAATATATTCAACCCACATAATCTTTTGATGTTTTAAATCCTACTATGAGAATATTCTCTTTATGATTTGGTGATCTCTATACATTGTTAGCATTTCTACCAGTAAGTAATGCCACTAACACATTCTAGAGAAAACTATCGTTACCAACTTGGGATCATGTGTAGGATAATAATATATGATTGAACTCAGTTATATTGATCCATACTTTAAAAATAATGCTCCCAATTTCATCATAGTTCCATGTATGACTTTGGATACATCAAAAAACATAGTATACTCCTCACTAGACTCGTGTTAGATCAAAATTAATCAGGTAGTCAAACTCTTCCTTATCTCAAAGTAAAAATTATCACATGATTAAAACAATTCAAAAATGACCCCCTTCATTCTTGATATCAAAAGTTGTGCTAAAAATGGAAAAATCCTTGGATATACCTTTGATAATATCCTTCCAAATCTAGAATGTGTTGATTATCAAAAAAAATATTGGGATACTCCCACAAAACCACTATGGATCCATTCCCTGGTTTTACTAAAAAAACATCCAAGGAAATCATTTTCCAAATAAATATACCCTACCAATCCACAATATACAGATAGATATCTTTTTGTATATATTATGTTCCCTGAGTGCACACACAAAATTTCATGATGTTTACAATGAGTATATTGAGTATTGTTGTGAACCATTATTAAATTACAAAAAATATTCACAATGTAATCCAGGTACAAGTGAAAACTTCAGTTCATCATGACCATAAACATAGATATAATATCTTTTAGCCTGAACGAGAGTATTAAAAACTCATGTAGGCCAAACCAGCTCCTGAATGTAGTTTTAGGTAAATCATAATGTCCAAATATCCACTAATTATACCAAAATATCCCGTCAATTTTGGAGAGAATAGAAGATACTCTCTAATTTTAAAAGATATCATCAAAAAAATAATAGGATAAAAATAATGTTCAAAGACATCATAACTACCATACAATTTAACTTCCCATAATCAACACATAAATGTTTTTTTTCATCTTGCTTCTTAGAAATCATCATTGAGAACACCAAAGGTATTTGCTTAGAATGATGAATCTATTTTAAATCAATTATTCTAGATCAGTCTTCTATTATTTATGCTTTGTCAGTACCATTTGGTATGGTTGAATGAAAACTGGTTCAACAATAGGAATTATCTCAATTGTAAACAGATAATCTCTCTCAAGTGGAAACCCTATGATGTACATAGGAAACACCTCTTGAAACGTTGCCACTAAGGCTAGAAAAAACCGCTCTTTACACCCCAGTAATCCATTAAAAGACATGAAACTTGGGTGGTGATATCTCCAAGTTTCTGATAAATATTACAAGCACATCCTACCTAGATATCCAACTCATAATGATGAACATAAAAGTTACCATTAGGAAATGTAAAGGTTATTATCCAATAGAAATAGTCAATGTGATCTCATTATAATACCATCCATTCCATACCAAAAATAATATCAGAACCTAACATGTAATGTATATAAATGTTCCAAGGCAATTATACTCACCAATAACAAGAGAAAACCGCTTATATAAACCAATTCCTCCATTCCATGCCCCAAAAAGTGTGTCAATAATTGTAACCCCACTAAAAAATCCATACGAAGACTCATATCATTCCTAATTTGAACTTATATAAAATAATGTGTGGATAAACTATTAAATAATCCTCTAAAAAGAATATTATTGAGGGAAATGGTACCTCTAACTATCGATGAACAATCATATCTATCCATAATTGTAGCATGGACTACATACAATTGTCTTGACCCATTGCATTATGATATAGTTTGATTCCTATATCCTATATTTCTCTTCTAATATGGGAATTATTTTCCTCAATTAAATAATCACTACCTCATCCACCACGACCATAATAACTCTAACTGACCAACTGATAATCTGTAGAAGAATCCCTTATAGTACTATATTTCAACCTTTAATCTTTGTAACTATGCATCAGTAATAGGTTTCGGCAATACCTCCGTAAGTGACCTATCATGGCTTGTATCATAACTCCAATAGTGGTCATAGAAAAAAGATAATAATGATACATGACCTACCACACTAGTGGAATTATACTATGTTACTACTCTGAGTAACTTGTAATTCCCTAAGAAACTATGTTTTCCATTTCCATAGTTATCATTCTCATAGTTATACATCCTACTCTTAGAAGACATACCTCCTGGTTATCAAGATGAAACCACTTTCATTCCACCAAGAGCCTCCTTCAATTTTCACTTAGTAATGATATCTTGATTCACCACCTCAACAAACTCATTCAATCAAAATAAGCTAACAATGCCAATAATCACACATTGATGTCCATCTGGAATAAGATTCAATTTAATTTCATCATATACTTTGAATGATAGAACAATTCACTTTTAATTAGTGTATTTAAAAACTTCTTCCATCACATATATACTACCCTGGATTGACCACATAAACTCATCTTCCATCCCTTACCTAAGTATATTTGGGTAAAAGTGTTCAAGTAACATCTTCTAAAAGTAATTCCATACAATGTTATCAAGATAATATTCCACAGTCTAAATATCCCACTAGTTCATCACTGATCCACACAACATATAAGAATATCAGTTGACTCTCTTATCCATAAGAGTCTCTAAATGGTCAAGGAAAATCTAGATAGAATCCATCCAAAACTCTTCTTCCATAGTTACCCCCTCTTCAATGAAACATGGTGGGTGCTGAAACTAAAACTCCAATGTAAAATTAGATATATTGCACACAACTCACCTAGGTAATTTTTCAATAAAAAGTATAATTTGAGAAAATTTCTCACAAAACATATCTCCTGCATCTTAACCAAGATTTATCAGATCCTCCAGTTCCACTACCAAATCATCATTTACAGCTATGTATTCTCGTCATCCCACCAATAAGATTCTTCATGGGCGCATGTCTCTAAAATTAAAAATACACATATCAGGACACATAAAACCTCATTAGAACATTTTAATACAAGGTATTATATATTTCTATATAAATTAATCCCTCATACCACACCACGTAGTCAAAACCAAGGCACTACCACTCCCCTCATTGAACCTTCACCTGGGTCATGAATAATATAGCGTAAAAATTCATTATTTAAATTTTTCATATAAGATACCAATTTTTTAAATTTGAAATATCTAGTTCTCCCCTCATTGAACCTTCACCTGGGTCATGAATAATATAGCGTAAAAATTAATTATTAAATTTTTCATATAAGATACCAATTTTTTAAATTTGAAATATCTAGTTTTAGCATCATATACAATTATAAATTTTTTATTATTCATAATTTCATTTAAAAAAATACCCAAATCATGGGAGAATTATTTATTTCAACAACTCACCTCAAAAAAAGTTTTCTGTGCAATACTGAAATGATGAATGTAACATAAAATACTAAGTTCCTAGATTTATTTATGTATACACAAATCCCTTTCCAGACCAAGCCAGGGATAAAATATACGAATACAAAAATTTCACTCAATAAGTGCATCATCGACGGTGAAATATCATTAAACTATTACAATAATCATCATGAATAGAAATCACACCAAGGGTACATGGGGTTTCTCCAACACATGGGTTACAAACACCAATGAAAGAGATCATGGATATTTTATAACACATCCTAACATCCTATCCTCTTTTACAAAATAATAATAAAATTGAAAACAAATGAAAACCTCCTTTGATACCAATTTATGGTGTCCAAATAAATTTTCAACATACATGTTCCCTAGTCTAGTTTCTTATTTGACCACTGGAGATCCTCTCTGTAAACTAGAGGCATAAAAATTTTAGTGGGGGTCCAATATGTAATGAGCATAGACTGCGCCATCTTTATCATAGGATCAAAACATTAAAAATAAATAAAAAAGTTCAAAATGTTAATAAAAATAACCATGATAATAACAAAACCAATATAAGGGCCAAAATAACATAATGAATCCAAAAATGAGAACAATAATAAAATCCAAGGGAGTAAATATGTCATCAATTAGAAGATTCATGTGTCTAAAGAAAATAAAAAATAATTCAAATATCAAGTGGGTTATGATATATTTTTTAGATCCCTATGCAATTATCCATCCCACATCCCAACTTGTACATCTATCATATGGGTTTTTACATTATCATGTCTTGCTAACAATAATAATATTTGGGTTCCCATAAGGAAACTTGAATAGGGAGTGGATACAACTCAGTGGCACACCACTAATGGAATCAATAGAAATATTGAGTCTTTAAATATGTAAACATTTTTGTATATAATAACGACTAAATGCAAATTATTCTCAAACCAACTACATAGGACCTTGAGTTCATGGTGACACCCAATCCAAAAATTACTTATTTAACATATGCCTAAGTATAATACATTAATCATAGGAATATTAAAATTAATTCTTTATAGGAATTCATTATTAATTTAATTCCAATTTGAAATTCATACTTCAGGGACCTAGAATAGTATTCTAGAACCCCATTGGTATTTGGAGTAGAAGTACCTACCCAATAACATAGTTATTAAATCAATATAATTATATATGTATATATATATTTATATTTATCTCAGGGGAATAGTGAAGCACTATTTCACCTAATAAAAATTTGGATAAGTTTTCCAAGACCCATAAATCCTTGTTCAATCATTCACAGATATCACATATCATGGTTCCACATTCGTAAATAATTTATAAACCATTTTCATTAATTATTTCAAAAAGCAATAACCGAACAAGGTTAATAAAATCAGTCCTTTAAATATCATTATCATACATCCATGAAGAATTTATTTCAATTACAATAGCACATAATTCTCTTTTTTACAAATCAATTAACACCATTTCTAATGTATTAGTGCACCACATGGAATTCCATCCAATCCAATCACTTATTATCATATGGGACCAATGAGATCCATGAAGGTATTCACATTCACAAGGTGAAAATTTTAATATTTCAATTTAAAATGATATTTACCAACATGGAAATGAAATTTCACAATTACATACAAAAAATTATTAGGAAGACTTTGGGATTAAGCAATTTGACCTCCAACCTCAAGATCATTGAGAAATGATCTCCAAACTATAGAACTCAATTTGATGTGAAATGGTGAAATTTACAATGGAGGAGGAGATCCAAGATCAAATATGAGGACCAATATCTAGATAAGTAAGATCCATCAAATCCTGTATGTAGACCAAATTCCAAAATGGAAATAATCACACCTCTAAAATGGGGAAAAATGAGAAATAGTATAATCCAAAAAATTAAGAAATCACTTACAAAAGATGACTCTATCCCTATATTAGAACATTTATTAATAAAGAAAGATATTCAAGGAGACTCATCATCCTCTCCAAAAAAACAAAAATTTAAAGAAATCATATTTGGAAAAAATAAGGTGATTAGAGATTTAAATAGGGGGTGATGATTTTTTTAAAAAAAATCATGGGTTTAATATTCCATGTAAATGGTTTCCAGGGTGTGGTAGATGGTTTTCTAAATTGTGTACCATAATAGTAATCCCCTACGCATGGAGTGAATGATTACTTTTAGGTGGGTGAATTGTCTGTCAAACTTTGTAAAAACCATGAAAAACCCTCTTTCTGAAGGTTCATGACTTTTATAGGTATGTCTCATGATGTTTTAAAACTTTTTTCCACCTCCTATGGCTCCAAAAAGGGGTGTACAGTTTCCCTAGGAAAATATAATTATTTTCTCCAACCATTATCCAATCATACATAGACACACGGGCTTCCAAATTTCATTAATTTCCATTAAAACAACCTAAAAAATGACAACTAATGTACAATCAAAACATGGGTAAAAGAATACCTAAAAATGATTATGGGGATCATCCATAATGGTTAGGATATTTGAATAGAATAAAAAAACTAAAAAAATGGAATTAAGAAAACGTGAAATGAATATTTGAGATATGCTTGTTAGATTTTAAAAACCACACTAAAATATTATAAATTAAATTTTTTTCAATTAGAAAAGTTGTTTTGAAATCAATAATACAAATGGTTATGGCTTCTAAAAGGTGTGAGCCTATAAGAAACCTTCATATTATGTTCTACATTTATAGAAAATCAAAATTATAAGAAAAAGCTAGTAATATATTTTAGATATTCCATTAAATTGATTTTTTATGTTTTTTTCTTAAATTTCCATGAGCCTTATTTGATATGATTGATATAACTATTTACCAAATATAGTCATGAATTTTATTAAACAAATTGGTTTGATAAGTGATTTTGAAATATGAATGTTATCATTCAAATGGATATAATAATCCATTGCATGGGGTTATCATTTTAGAGGGATCACATTTAATAAATATCCGTATTAAATTTTTATAAGATATGTTAGTATTATGAAACATAAATCTATTATAGATAAAATGAAATCATCATCCCCAAAGTTGAATTAAAAATTATTTATTGAATAGTAGAATATTAATGTATTAAATTTATAAGAATAGTATAGAAATCCAATAATCATTCTTAAGTCTGATGGAATAATTTATGTGTTAGAGAAACCCCATTATAAGAAATATTCTATTTACGATGTCCAAAAATCTGAACTAAATGGTCATAAGATATAGAGTAAATATCTTCTTATAGGTTTTAAAAACAATTTCAGATTTAAAGTCAAAATACACACATTATTTTCTCAATTATTAAATTTAATTTAGTATGTTAATAAAATCAAGAGGTTGAGATCTCTTATAAGGCATGATCAAGATATGTATTTCATTCAACAACCATTTCTCTGAATATTTGGTTAATGTATTGTAAAATATAATATAAAAAATAATGATTGTATATTATATTATATCCTTTATATATTAAATACAAATATGTAGGATAGTAGACTTTATGAATTCAGTGTTATATTAACTACATAAAAGGTTAAAATTATAATATATAAGATGAATATTATATCGTCCATTAATATTTCAATGCCATATAAACCAAAATGAGTTATCAAAATGTATTGAAAATTATTATATTGTGGTAAAATGGGTAACTAAAAATGGAATTACCCTTAATACATGAATCTGTGTGAAAAAAATTATGGATATTCCATTTCAAGAATTAGTTTTAAATAATTGAATTAATATTTTGTGAATAATAATTGAAACGGAATTTTTGTCATTTGAATGTTATAAATTTGTACAGGAGTTTTAAAAAATATGAACAGATAGATGAAGCGTTAATTATGAACTATTCTTTTATTGAAAAGGGTTTCAATATTAAGGATGTGGAAATAATATAATTCATCAAAGTCTCTAATAATTAATTATTGATATTTAATCTCATTTACATCCCATTTATGAAAACATATTGTTAGAAATTTTTTTATTATGAATTAAATGAGATGGATTATTTATTTTATATGGTTTATTATTTATCAAATTATAGAATTATTTTTGAATTGATTTGACAAACAATTTTTTATACAGGATAAAAGGGTTTATACATGTTATTTGTTAAAATATAAGGGAGTTGGTTCCCATCAATATATTATTTAATATTTCAAAAAAGAAAATATTAATTTCAAAATAGTTTCCTAAAAATATTTAATAAGATATAAAATATTAATTTTTATAATTTATTTATAAAATATTATTGTTCATGAAATATTCATGATTCCTAATAAAAAATAGTTCTCATTTTATAAGATAATTTTGGTGAAAGTGTTGTTTCTATGATACAAGCTGGAGTATTATTAAACATAGGTGTGTTTAATATGTATTAAATCAATTATTAGACAAAAGTATTTTAAATTAAATATAAATTTTTATCTAAATATTGTGTATGATATAATAATATAGAATGATATAAATATTAATATTACATTAAATATATTTACTAATATTTTCCAAATGAATTGGATAAAGGGAATAATGATTCAAATAGAATAATGATAAATTTAAAAAAAGTTATATATATATATAAACAATAGATGTTATTTGCATCATAAAATTTTATCTCATGAAGTAGAGAATTTTTAATACTATATTTACAATGTTTTACATGAGGGTTTATAGGTTGTAGATAAGTAAAACGATAAGAGGGTGGGAGAATATCCCATTAAAAATTAAAATAAAATATTCCATGTTCAAAAACATCTTTTAAAAATATTAATGATATAAAAAACATTTTGATAAAATAAATTACGCCATGTATAATATGAAAAAATATAATTAATTTTAATAATAATGGATAAAAAATTTTGAAGTGTGATTTGATAATAAATCAATTGTGAATGTTTTATGGATTTAAAAATTTATGAAATAACAATAGAAATATATATAATTAAAAATATTAAAGTAAATGAGACAAGATATTTGGAAAGGATGTTAGAGAACAATACCTAATTATAGCCCTATGTCTGCAACATCAATCACATGTGTATTTAATGTATTAGTCTCATATATTTAATGGAATCCAAAATACCAAAACTTCCCCAATCATTTTTATGTTATAATAAATAACTAGATATAATATTAGATTAATATTTAATGGGAAATCTCTAAACCAAATAAGAATATTATAGTTCTATTTTAATAGAAATGTAAATAAAATTATTATCCCTTGCCTTAATGGCTGCAGTCAAAAAATATTGAAGAACGATGAGGAAGTGGGAGATTCATTTGATGATGTCCTATTAATGCACTATCTCTATTCATTAAAAGTATATGATAAACCATAGTATAGAATGAAAATTATAAAATATTTTTATTTGGATATTACAATTTATATTTCACTATATATAGATAATGAATATTTATAAATGAGAACACTTTGAGTGAAAATAGGGAAATTCAGTGTGCTGAAGTATAAATAAGAATGTAAATTTGTAGACTTCCAAGCTATCCAAATCCTCTAATTATTTCCTTTAATTCCATTGTTAATCTTATGGAATAGTTCTTGTTTCATAATCTCAATGGAATCCATATTTGATATATTTTGGTAATCCTTTGACCAAGTATATTTTATCCCTTAAAAATAATTAATTAAATATATCAAAGGTAATAATTAATAAATATAAAATAAAAAAATTAAAAATAATATTCATGAATAATTGAGAAGAGGGAGAAAAAGAGAAAAACACATTTTCAATAAAAATATCATTTAAATTTAAAACCATTTAAACAATTTAAACTAATTTAAAATTAGTCGTTTAAAGAGTTAAAAGGATTTCCAAAATAATATTTCAAATATGTGACATAAAATATGACATAGATTCATAATATAATATTGAAAATTTGAATTTGAATTTTATTATATATTTGAACATGTGATAATATCAAACTATAAAGGTATTATCATATAATCCTTGAAACAAATTTAAAGAACTTTTAAAGACTACAACATAACTTTGGAAACTATAAAAAGAATCAAATGAAAACATAAAAATAATTAATATCTATTTTCATTTATTTAATTATATAATAAAATGATTAAAATAATTAAACATTATATAGTTTTGTTTAAAACAGTGGAAAAAACAGCTTAAACGTTCTATAACATTTATAATAATTTATTTAATCATTAAAAAAAGTTAAATTTTTTTTAAAATATTCGAGAAAATAAATATATAAAGAAAATCAAAAAAATAGTGTAAACAAGAAATCCAAGTTTCCAACACTATATATAGGTAATATTAAACACCTAAATTTGGGTAACATGTATATATAATGAGATATATAAATTTAGAAAGAATGTTTCATACCTTCTGTAAGGGTAAACAACGTGTAAGAGAAAAAAATATTTTATATTGGATACAAAAGGTAGAATAAATATTTTGTAAAGTTAATGATCCATATAAATAGGCTATGTAAAGGTTGAATAAATGTTTCAAAAAGTTAACATTCTATTTAAATAGGCTAAATAAGGGTAACTGAAATCTAATAAATGATGCGTAATGGATAAAAAAGTGTTATGTATAGGTAGATTCAATAATGAATAAGTGTAAATGATATATGCATAAGGGATCATACATGCTTTGTAAGGGTTACAAAAATAGTATATAATGGTAATGAATGACTTGGAAGACTCATTTCAGGGTATGGAGAAATTTTAAAAACTAAAATAAAGTTTAAAAAATTTATAAAAAATAAATTCCACAAGAAATTTTTTTAAATAGATATATAAAATAATAATAATTATTATTTTAAACGAAAAAATTAAAGAAAAAATAAATTCAATAAATTTTTAAATATTATTCTATAATTAATAACAACACAAAAAATGAAAAAAATGAAATATTGTATATTGTAATTATAAAAAAATAATATAATTTAATCTTAAATGGCCACTATAACAATCACCCACATTTTGATAATTAAAAAATAATCAATTTAAAAATATCTCCATCTTTTGAAATTAATAAAAAATATAAAAACATTAATATAATTTCCCTAAAATATATAATGATATTAAAAATAAATAGGAAGGTCCTCATAAATTGTTTTTTTCTAAATATGTATAAAAGGATCCATAATAAAAATGGTATTTTAGGGGACATAAAAATTAAGACTAAAATAAATATATAAATGGATTTAACAAATTGTTATATTGAGAAATAATTTTCATTATTTAGTAATTGAAAATATTTTTATAAATATACCATAAAAATTACACCAATGTGTAAAAATAGATTTATAGTAAGACCCACTCACTTTTCCAATGATGAATAAATGGTTAAAACCCAATCATCCATTTTTGGAAAAAATCCATGATATCATATGTACTAGAACCCCATCAACTTGATTTTAAAAAGACAAATGACTTTTATTTGTGTATCACACTCACATCAATTTTCCAAAATTATGAATTGTTTTGATTAAAATGATTATGTAATTTGAAATATATATAGAAAAATGAAAAATAACTAATATTAAAAACATCTCAATATAGCCTATATATTATGAAAATTTGAAAAAATAAATATCAAAAAAGGAAATTAAATGAAAATTTAAAAAATATAAAGAAATTAAGGTTTAAAAACATATTTTAAATCCTATAAATCCCTATATTATAAAATTAATATATAAATATAGAATGAATAATAAAAAAAGAAAAATAAAAAACGGGAAAGAAAATAAAAAATGAAAATAGAAAATCTAAAAAGTAATAATGTAATATTTTAAGAAATAAGTAAAATATGGGTGAATAGATTTAGAAATTGGATACAATATTGAACATAAAATAAAAAAATAACATTATTCCTAAGAAGATCAATGTTGGTATAAATATATTCTTCAAAAAGGAGAGATATAGGATCCCACTCACATGGAGTATAAACAATAACCATAAGGTGGTAAGGAGTTGATAAATCATTTCAAGAGTTTAACACTACATTTATTTATAAAACTATATTTGATAGATCAATGATATCTAGAGGAAACTCCCTAAAAAATTATTTAAACAACCTTTTTAGTACCCATAGATTGATTCTAACAATGCGAGTTAATGATTATTAATATTGAGAATCAATTTTGGGTTCACTGAGATTCGCTAATATTGATTATGTGACCCATATTTTTTTAGAATGAGAATTTATATAAGAAAATTTAAAAAAATGAGGTATGTTTTTTTTAATCAAACAAATCTATAATTTTTACAATTCAATTCATTAACTATAAGTCCAATTTTTTTAAATATTTTATAAATTTATTTTCAAGAAATTACCATTTCAATATTTTTGGTTTTGAAGAACTTTCATTATTTTTTGAAAATAAAATTCCATGACTACTTCATTGAATCATCGGATAAAAAATAATCTATTAATAGATTCATCACCTTGGGTGAATTTTTAAAGAGTTATTTTATGATTTTTTATTTCATTTTTGAAAACATAAAAACTGTTTTTATATTCAAATTTCAAAACTAAATTATTATTTTCATTTAACAGTTTATCATTTTCATTTTAAACAATATTTTTCTCATTAAGAAAAAATTATATTAATTTTTAATATTTGCATATTTCGAAATACTATTTTAAAAAAATTACTATTTTCATTATTAGAAGAATATTATCATAAATAAGGTGAAATATTATATAATTATGAGGAATTAGAAGTAGAAAATGAAGGACCCTGTAACGTCCTAGTTCCGGAAGTCACCCAGAGGCGCCCTGTACCCGGTTTGTCACATGGCCTCAAGCACATTTCCCCTAACATCAGAGGCTTCCGATTACCAGCGAGGGCCTTCGGTGAGATAGTAGAGAATTTATTCCCTCATTGGAAGAGTAAACATGGAATGTACGCAATTACATTCAATAGATGAAGAAGGAAATATCCAACAATAATAAACAGCGGAAGACTGGAATAATAAAACAACTGTAGAACATATATAAAAATGAGGCATGAAACATATGTCAAGGAAATCTACCCAACAAGTCACAATGCTAGAAATACAAAAAATTCTAAACCAAGTACAAAAATAAAAAAAAATAACAGCTCCTCAGCATCGCAAGCCATAGCTTGGTCCCTTTCTCTCCAGCTCCACATCTGTCAAGTACATGAAGTATAAGGGTGCTTTCCCTTATCTATACTTGCAACAATATAATCAGTTTGATCCTAAAAGCATAACCCAAATAGGGTGTGATACTAAATCACAATAGTCAACCACCCAGTGATCTGTGCATAATAGTCAGTGAATATATGGCAGGTAAAAGTATAGAAAGTAGTAAACAAGAAAGTTCTCGATATTAAACAATCAACAGTTCAATATCAAGCAGCAGTGAAACAACAATGTAATATCAAACAAGTAACCCTATGGGAAGTAACCACATCCATCTCCTATAGTCCTAACTAAGAAGTACAAACAACCCTCTAGCTACTACACACAGCCCAACCCCTTAGGTTCTATCATAAGAATTTAATAAGACTCTTAAAGGAAGTGCTCACAGTCTATCCCCTCATAATCAAAGGTAAAGTAAGACTCTCTGAGGAAGCTCACACAGTCCATTACCTATATAGTCTAGGTAAAAGAAGACTCCCTGAGGAAGCTCAAATAGTATATTCCCTGCATAGTCTAAGGTAGTCAAGGACTCTCTAAGGAAGCTCACATGTCAATTCACCTTATAACACTGAGGTCTAGGACTCTATGAGGAAGCTCACTCGGTCAATTCCCCTTATAGCACATGTTATTCAATTCAAACAAAAATCTCTTCAGAAACACACGCAGTCAATCCCCTTATAGTCTAAAGTAATCTAGGACTCTCTAAGGAAGCTCACTCGGTCAATTCCCCTTATATCCCCAGGTGGTTCTAGGCTCTCTGAGGATTCTCACTCGGTCAATCCCCCCTTATTTCCTACTACACCAGGTTCTCACGGCCCTGTGTAGGTCAAAGAGAATAGAAGTGTAATATAACCAAAGTAAAACTATAGAACTACTTGGATAAATAATATACATCATAACAGAATAGTCATAATACAACTCTCCACCCTACGAAAAAGGTATTTAAAACAGGCAGAGCAACCAAAGGCTACATATGACCAAACTATCGTAAACAGAACAATCCATGGGAGAAACACATCCAAAGTATATAAATCCACCCAATTCATATCCAAATTACCACTACACTAGAATACGAGCATTAAAGGAAAACAATAGGGGTAAAACAATAAACAAGAAATACCCCGTTCAAGGGTATTGGTGAAATTTTCACACAACACTCAAGGAAATTGAATAGAAAGGCACAAACCACCTTCCTCGGGGTTAGAAGATCAAGATACATAAACCACAAGTCCTGAATCATTTTATGACACCGTAGATATAATAAAATGCACAACATACCCAACCCACGATAACTCACAAAAAAGGAGAAATTGGAAAATGATTCTCTAGGAGAATAGAGAACTCACCGATGCGATTCCAATGCAACCAACTGAGTTCAATTCGGAGTAAGGATGAATGGTTGGGGGTTTGTCCAAGATCTGTAGTTGTATAGGTTTAATCGGACGAACGAGACCAAAAGAAGATGGTTTTGTCCTTCAGACGTGACCCCGATGCATTTAATGGAAAAAACAGGATACATGGTGTGTACTTTTGGATTACACGGACTATACATACTATTTCTGTACTCCGCTTTAGGCAGCCTCCACATCACCCCACACGACCGTGTGTGTGGCCCTGACACGGCCAACACACAACCTCCTATGTCAATGAAGTACATAGAATGTACTCATAAAGTACACGACGTGTACATGAAAACATTCTAGAAACTACTTATTTCTCAAAAACTATATAAATAGGAAAAAAATACGTGAAAGGAAGGTTTGGGTTCTTAAAAGCCTTCCCCATTAATGAAATTCATCCCTGAATTTCCCAAGCACTGCATAGAAGAAGAAATCCTGAACAGCTCTGGACACTGTGCACATACATAGGCCTTCATCTCCCAAGTATCCCCTTGCACATGCTCATGCTGCCATATCACTCATACCAGAGGAACAAACCAGCCATATAGAACCGTTGTACATTAATCTACAATCCAGATAGGATGCTATTCGAAATATGCATCCACCTCCAAATCGACTTCCTCGGGTTGAAAAGCATGAGACCGGTCTGAAAAGTATCATCGTTGCTACAAAACGTGGAAAACTACGTGCATAGCTAAGTACCTCTGAGGTAACTGAAACCGATAAGCCACCTAACCAACTCTCTCTAACACCTCAAACAGTCCGACATACCATGGAGAAAGCTTACAATGCCTCTTACTCCTCTTGTGTCCCAACCTCGATGTGACACGTAGTAAAACCTAATCCCCAAACTTGAACTCCAAATGTCATCTCTGCTGATTATCATAATAATTTTGAAGAGATTGTGCAGTATCCATCCTCTTTTGAATCAACTATATCTTCTCTATAGTCTCCTAAACAAGATGAGGTCTCATCAAAGCTACGTCTCCTGCCTATAACCAACATAAGGTTGATCGACATGGCCTACCGTACAAAGACACATAAGGTTCCATCGGGACAGTTTCGTGAATACTATTATTGTAGGAAAACTCTTCAAGAGGCATATGCTTATCCCAAGAACCTCTGAAATCAAGAATGAATGCTCAGAGCATGTCCTTAAGAACTTGAATTGTATTCTTGGACTGAACGTCTTTCTCGGGGTGGTAAGCTGTACCCAAAAGTACCTATGTACCCAAAGCCTTCTGAAGTTCCTACTAGACCCGAGATGTGAAACGGGCATCCCTGTCTGAAACAATGGAGTGTGGAACTCCAGGCAGATATACATCTCTCAGATGTACAACCACCCAGCTCATCAACACTGAAGGTCTCCTTGATCTGCAAGAAGTGATAAACCTTCGAGAGTCTGTAAATGCACTCCAAACTGTGTCATTCCTTTAAAGAGACCTTGGTAAACCGGTCACAAAGTCCATTCCAACATCATTCCACTTCCAATCGGGAATGGATAAATGTTGTAAAATCCCTTCTGGTAGCTGATGCTCTTCCTTCACCTACTGTCAAGTGTAACACCTCATGAAGAAACCAGTAATTTCTTTATTCATACGTGGCCACCAATTCTAGTGGTGTAGATCAAGATACATCTTGGTGATGCCAGGATGAACTGCCCAAACCGAGGATTAAATTTTCTTGCATCACATCCTCCCATATATCTGTTGGCACCCATACGTGTCCCGAGAAATGCACGATTTCATCCCCGCTTATGGTCCGCCCAGGAGTAGGGTCTTCTCATGACATGGTTTCCCGTAAGATAAGGCCTTAAGAATATGATATATTCCTCATTTGTACTCAATCAAGAAGTGTAGAGGTAACAGCTACATAAAATATTAAAGTCTACCCCCATCCATCATGAACCTCCATATACATCTCAGAGAATAGATCCATATGCTGCCACACATTGTTGGCCTTCTGAACTACCTAAATTTGAGTCTCCTTCTCAACGCATCAGCCATTGTGTTGTCTTTCACAGGCGTGTAGGAATACTCTAAATCAATGGATTGTAGGTACTTGACCCACCTCTGCTGTCTCAAATTGAAGTCATTCTGATTGAAAATGTAATTGATACTTTTTTGGCTGGTGAAAACCATAAAACTATCTCCCAGAATATAATGTCTCCAATAGCGCACGGCATGAAAAATAGCTACCAACTCCAGAGCATGCGTTGGGTAATTCCTCTCATGTGGCCTCAACTGTTGAGACCCATATGCAACGACTACATCTCCCTGCATAAGCTCAACTCCTAGCCTGATACCTGATGCATCATAGTAAATGGTATAAGGCCCCAGCCTTAATCCTTACTTAATCTTGAGTTATTACATGATTACACATTGAGGATCTTTTCGGGTTTAGAGTTTTAGAGAATTAGATCATAAAACTTGCATTACATTCCACATATAAACAAAGTGGTTACATAAATATAGTATTCTTATTTCCCATCAATGGAATCATATTTAAAATAAAACATGGATTCTTTCTTGACACTTCCTTGACACTATCATCATATCATGTACCTTTCCCTTGACCTGTAAAAAACATTTCAAAAAACATGGTATGAGCATAAAAAGCTCAGAAAGGGATATAAAAATATGGAAAGGAAACATGGGTACATATATACATAAGAATGAAATCATACATTACCCATAAAACATATCCACTTTAACATACCTCATAAAATCATTAATAAATCATAGAAATCATAAGACATAACGGTAACTTGAGGCATTCATAACATTCTTACGTAGGAAGTAACCCTCTTGGTTATGTTTGGAATACCCATCACAGTATATTCCCTAAATCTCTTTGGAGAATCCTTAATGTTTTACACCTTCGTGTTACCCAATGCATTGGAGAGCTATATCGGGCTCACCTGCCCTTAGTTTATCACAGAACCACCCATCTTCATAATAATTCCCAAGAACCTCAACATAATCGTATCACATAAAACATGCATAAAGGAAACATACCATTTCCACCTTTCAATCACAAGATATCAATACAACACATTGACATAAAAACATTATGAAAACAATTTTCAATACCAAAATAAAATAAAAGTAAAAAATGGTATTTATTTTTCTTTTAAAAAAAGGTATGGCTTGTAGAGGAATCCGAAACTCAAATAATGGTCACAGCGGCAGAGAAGTCGTTGTCGCCGCATACGTATGGCAAAAACATTCCCTTTTGTCATTTAGTAAATGCTTCGTATAAAAAATATTACTTTTAAATAAACATAAATGTAAAAGGGGTTTACACACCATATAAAAGAAGGTTGTGTATAAAAAAATATGCCTCAATGAAAGTAGATTGAGACGAAGTCCCATACCTCAGGTCTGACTTGACTCGATCGTTCTTTAATGTCCTGAATAATAAACATGAGTTAATTTCGACTTTCTTGAGAACGTTTTTCGAGTTCATTATTCCTTTTATATCACTTATTTCAATGTCATGAACACTATGTAATTATTTAAGTTAATAACGGTCATTTTAACGATCATTGGTACTTGAGTCAAAAATAAACCCTTTATAATTACAAGTTTTCCATGTATCCATTATATCCAGAATGGTAATCATGATGTAGATATCATAGATATCATATATATCCATTACATACATGCATTTATAAAATTATATAACATTTATAGGTAAGAAATGAAATGCACCGTTCATGGAGACGGTAAGCCGTACGTACGCATGAACGCTGCTTCCATTTCTATTTCGTATCTTATGAAATGGAATCATAATGATATAAAGTTATATTATAATTCCAGTTTAATATCATATATAATATCATAACTCCATCCTTTATGCGTCCCACATATGGTATTAACGAATCAAATCACTTTGAGGGGGTGGTAGTCCGCACTTCCTTAAATGAAGATATCGCGTTTACCCATAATGGAAACCATAAAGGTATGCCCAAAATGAAAAATACAGAAGCATAAGGAAAAAATAAAAATATTATATATCATATATAAATATAGTGTCGTCTTAATGGCCACCTATTAAGGTGTTAAAATAATGTTGAACAATCATCGTTTCGGGGGGCATAAATTCACCATACACGGAAACAATATGTTATTTAACCATTAGATGTAGGTGTGTGTAAGTGTAGCTCAAATCCTTCTTATAAAAAAATCCTAGTATATTGAAGACACTGGAGTTGTTACAAAGGAAATGAATAAAAAGAGTTTAGGGGGTTGGAGAAGCAAAATAAAACAAAAGGACTCAAGTGAAGACATTACCTTAAAATCGGGTAACTCCCTTTGGTTTGAGCTCAAAGGCTTCCTTGGGGAGACTTATGCACAAAGTGAGGATTCAAGGAGTAAGAGAGGGAAGTGGAGAGACAAAATTGGCAGGGGTTGGCCGAGCCAAATGCATTGGAAGTGTGGGAAAAGAGGTAGAGGTGGGGGACTTTTATAAGAGGAGAGGAGGGGCACTCTTGGAAAGTAAAATAATGTTACTTTATTTTAAAATGCGTTTCTGATTCAAAAGGTCCCACATTGATATACATCGAGGATACGGTGATAAGGGTTCTAAATATACCCATCTAATAGGTTTTGGACATGTGTAGGTCATAGATTTGACATTATCTTTTCATTTTATATAAATCCTTTATTAATGAGGTAATCGCTGCATCATCATGATGTCATAAATAATTTAATTTATTTAATGTCTAAAATTTATAAAAAAATATCATGATGTAGGAAATATTTTTTTATTTCTAGTGAATATTTATAGTCAAAAATCTGACTTGTATAACCCCATGTAAATTTTGTTTTAGTAAAACATCTCATGTTTGTGTCATTTTTACTTTTACATTAAATAAAAAGTTATTTATGTCATTTCCCCACCAAAGTGGCTCCATGGGGTCCCCAAGTTGACCCATGGATTTTCTTGGTCGGCCATGACACATCCAATGAGGGTAGGACATGTGTCATGCACATCTCATATTATTAAAACATTATTTTTACCTTAAACTACACTAATTACCTATAACCGCGATTAAAAACTTAATAAGTTACTATTTACCAAAAAATTATTTTAATCTCATTGAACAACATTTTACTTCTTAATGACAACAATTTATGTTGGATTTTTGAAAATCAAATCACAGAAGTGGAAAAGTTTCATTTAAATGAAAAATCAATTCCATTAACTACACTTAGTGGTTTCATTATTCATCAAAAATTGAAGTTTTCAGAAAAATACCAAAACTTCACCCTAAGCAATATTTTATATTCTGAATTCAAAAATGATTTCTATTTTAAAAATTCAAATCATATAGGTTACATTAATTAATTTAATAATTAATTCCCGCTGTCATGACAAATAGCGTGTTTTTATGAAACAATAAGTATCAAAAGATTGACACCAGTTTAAGTCCAATTTAAAAGTGAAATTGATTCCAATGACCACCATTGGATTAAATGGTAAAAATATATTCTAATTTCACTTTAAAACCAAATCAAAATAGAACTTAATCATATAAATAAATTAGATTAAAAAGCAGTTTTGATGTAAAATGCAGTATTTTTCACTATTCATTAAAAAATGAACATTGTCAGAAAAATACAAAAACTTCACACAAAGTAAAATTTGATGTCCCAATCATAAAGAATAAGTTTATTTTGACAAACATAGCTTATAAAATTGTCAAAATATAGATTTAAAAATGGTTATCCATCAAAAGCCAGTAAAACAATCTTTTAAAAATATTATTGTATTCCATGCTTAAGATTGGATTTATTTTCATTTTAAGCCTCTAAAACACTATATAATTCATTAATAGACAAAGATAAAAATATCTATTATTCATTACTTACTTGGGATGTTACATCCTTCCCCCTTTAGAAAATTGTGTCCCCGCAATTTATTTACTTATCGAATAAATGGTGGTACTTATCCCTCATTGCATTTTCAGATTCCCACATTACCTCTTCTATCATGTGGTTTTTCCAAAAAACCTTTACCTGATGAATCACCTTATTCCGTAACACGTGCTCCCTGTGGTCAAGAATCTGGACCAGTTTTTCCTCATATGATAGGTTCTCTTCCAGCTGAACTACCTCTGGACTCAAAACATGAGATGGATCTGGCATATACTTCCTCAACATCGAAACATGAAAATCATTGTGTACCTGAGATAAACTCGGAGGTAAAGCCACCTGATATGCAACTGATCCAACTATCTCCAGAATTTCATATGGTCCAATGAACCTTGGACTCAACTTTCCTTTCTTACCAAATCTCATCACACCTTTCCATGGTGAGACTTTGAGAAAAACATGATCACCTACCTCAAAAGATAGATCCTTCCTCCTATTGTCTGCATAACTCTTCTGCCTACTCTGAGCTGTTCTCATTTGTTTCTGAATCAGCTGAACTTTTTCTACCATCTCCTCTACCAATTCTGGTCCCATCAACTTCCTTTCACCCACTTCATCCCAAAAAGCTGGAGTTCGACACCGCTTCCTATATAACGCCTCAGATGGTGCCATCTGTATATTGGAATGAAAACTGTTATTATAGGAAAAATCAACCAAAGAATGATGTTGGTCCCAACTTCCCTCATAATCCATCGAACAAGCTCATAGCATATCCTCCAAGGTCTGAATTGTTCATTCTGACTACCCATCTGATTGAGGATGAAATGTTGTACTAAAATTTAATTCAGTACCCAACGACTTCTGAAGGCCTTTCCAAAAGATAGAAGTGAACCTGGGATCACGATCAGATACAATGGAGAGAGGAACTCGATGTAACCTGACTATCTCATTAAGATACAAACGGGAAAGTTGATCTAGGGAAAAAGTATCTTGTATAGAAAGGAAATGAGCAGATTTAGTCAAGTGATCAACAATAACCCAGATTGCATTATTACCTCGAGATGTCTTCGATAATCTCACAACAAAGTCTATGGATATATTCTCCCATTTCTACTCTGACACTGGTAAAGGCTGAAGTATCCCTTTCGGTAACTCCTGCTCTGCTTTAACCTGTTGACAAGTCAAACACTTCACAATAAAATCCGAAATATCTCTTTTCATTCCATCCCACCAGTAATACTCCCGCAGATCTATGTACATCTTAGTACTACCAGGATGAACTGAAAACAGAGAACTATGAGCTTCACATAACAACTCTCTCTTCAACTGTGAATCACAAGGCACACACAATCTCTTCCCAAATCTCAAAACGCAATCATTATCAATGTTGCATTCAGGAAACTTACCTTTCTGAACCAGCTCCACCTTTTTCTACAACTGACTGTCTTGCTTTTGTGCTTTCTTGATTCTATCTGATAGAGATGATCTCACTGATACCTGAAACAATACAGAAGAACTTCCTGCACCAACAACTTCTATGCCAAATTTCATCAAATCCTTAACCAAGGGATCACGTTCCAAATGCAACATTGCTAATGAAGCATTACTTTTTTTGACTCAAAGCATCAGCCACTTTATTTTCTTTTCCCGTATGGTAATGAATTGTACAATCATAATCCTTGATTAATTCAAGCCATCTCCTATGTCTCATGTTTAACTCTTTCTGAGTGAATATATAATTTAAACTTTTTTGATCAGTATATATTTCACACTTTACTCCATACAAATGATGCCTCCAAATTTTTAAAGCGATAACAACAGCAGCTAATTCCAAATCATGTGTAGGGTAATTTACCTCCTGAGTATTCAACTGTCGTGAAGCATAAGCAATTACCTGATCATTCTGCATTAGGACGCAACCAAGTCCTTTCAATGAAACATCACTGTAGATAACAAACTCACCATTCCTGGAAGGTAGTGCCAAAACTGGAGCATTCACCAATCTTTTTTTCAACTCCTAAAAACAATCATGACATTAATTTGTCCAGATAAACTTAACACTCTTCCGAGTTAGCTTAGTCATTGGACTAGATAAACGTGAAAAATTTCTAACAAACATTCGGTAATAGACTTCCAAACCAAGGAAGCTATGAATCTCAGTTACATTTGTGGGTCTTGTCCAGTCTTCCACAACTTATGTTTTAGCAGGATCAACATTTGTCCCATCTTTAGAAACAATGTGACCATGGAATGAAATTTGTTGCAACCAATACTCACACTTGCTGAATTTTCCATACAGTTTCTTTTCTTTAAAGGTTTGAAAGATAACCCTTAAATGTCTTTCATGATCCTATTTAATTTTAGAAAAAACCAAAATATCATCAATGAAAACCACCACAAACTTATCCAATAACTCATGGAAAATTCTATTGATTAAGTCCATGAATACAGCAGGTGAATTGGTTAGCGCAAAAGGCATTACTACAAATTCATAATGGCCATATCTTGTACGGAACACGGTCTTCGGAAAATCTTCTTCCTTTACATTCAGCTAATGGTACCCTGATCTCAAGTCAATCTTTGAAAAATACTGAGCTCCCTGGAGCTGATCAAACAAATCATCGATATGAGGCAAAGGATATTTGTTATTAATAGTGATGTTATTCAAGGCTCTATAATCAATGCAAAGTCTCATTGAACCATCTTTCTTTTTAACAAATAAAACAGGAGCACCCCATGGTGATGTGCTAGGTCGAATGAAACCATTCGCTAATATATCTTTCAATTTCTCCTTCAACACTAAAAGTTCAATTTGAGCCATTCGATAAGGGGGTTTTCAAATTTGCTTAGCATCAGGAACTAAGTCAACAGTAAACTCAACTTCCCAATCTGGTATTATTCTAGGCAACTCATTAGGAAAAACATCAGGATACTCATTTACCATTGGCACATCATTAATCTGATCAGTTCCTTTATTTTCAACGATGTGTGCAAGGTGACATTCATTTCCATCTTTTACAAGTTTCTTGGCCTCTTGATCAGTTATCAACAGTAAGGGTTCATTCTTGTACACAAACTGAAAGTCTTTATGAAAAGAAATTTTTTAGCTCTACAATCAATCTTAGCATGGTAAATAGAGAGCCTATCTATACCCAAGATAACATCAAACTCCACTAGAGGAAGAACAATAAGGTTTGCAAGTAGGTTATTTCCACAGATAAGGATAAGAAGATTCTTATAAATTCTTTTTTCCTCAAAATTTCCACCAAGTGTTTTTACCAAATGTTCAGGAGTCATTTCTTGAGATGGTATTCCCATTTTACTAGAAAAGGTTTTAGAGATGAAAGAATGTGTGGACCCCAAATCAAACAACACACTGGAATAATCTGAAAAAACAAACAAAGTACCTAATACAACTTCATTTGATGGCCCGACATCTGCTGAGGTAGTTGAAAAGGATTTCACCACCCCTTTCTGTTTGTATTCTAACTACTTCCCATCACCCAATCTCTTTGTCGGACACTCGTTTGCATAGTGACCCTTATTATTGCACTTAAAACATTTCACTAACTGTAAATCAAATTTGGTTTTACCTTCACCTTGATCTTTTTCAGTGCAATCACGAGCCTTATGTCCCATCTTACCACATCGGTAGCACTTTCCAGAATTCATAAGACATTCCCCAGCATGTCTTTTGCCACATTTATCAAAAACTGGAAACATAGATTTCTTACCATCAGACTTTTTTGAATAATTCTTCCCTTTCTCCTGCCACCTTGGTCTCTTCTTCTCCTGGTTGTTATAGAACACTTGATCATCGACAAACTCCATTTCCACCTTCTCAGCACATCGAACAAGCTTTTCATAACTTTTAAAATCACGAGAAGCTAATGACCTTCGATATTTTGGCTTTAATCCTGAGTAAAAACAATTGATTTTACTATCAAGGTCTCGGATAAAATTTTGAGCATACCTTTCCAATCGAGTGAACCTTTCTTCATAGGTAGCCACTGAGTCTTCCTCTTGCCTCAATTCCAAGAATTGATTTTCCATCCTAAGTCGAACAGCCTTAGGAAAATACTTCTCAAGAAACATACCTTTGAATACATCCCAGTCATGAGCATCAATCTCATCAGCGTCCCTGATATTTTTAACAATAGACCACCACTGATCTGCTTCACCCTCCAAACGGTAAAGAACAAGACTAACCTTTTGATTGTATGAATACCCCATGACATCAAAAATCTTCTCCAGTGCTTTAATCCACCCTTCAGCAGGCACAGGGTCAGATGATCCTCTGAATGATAGGGGATTTTGCCTCATGAAATGTTCCACCACTGACATGTTCCTCTGTGGTTGATCTGGCTGATCTCATGAATGGATACCACCGCCATTTATCGCTTGAGTCAACTGTTCCATTACTGCAAAAAACTGTTCAGTTCCAATTCTGACCATCTCATGATGCTGATTAGGAAGGTTATTTCCTTCTACATGCCTTCATAGCACTGCTTCCCTGTTTCCTCTGCGGAAAACCATTCTGAACAAACATGTCTTAGATGAAGCAACATGGTAGTCTTCAAATACTATGTCACCTCAATTTGACCATAAAAAAAGGTTTTAGGATAATCATTCAATAGAATTCTAACTCCAAAATTTATCTTAACCGACTTCTGATACCAACTATAAGGCCCCAGCCTTAAACCTTACTTAATCTTGAATTATTACAAGATTACACATTTAGGATCTTTTTAGGTTTAGAGTTTTAGAGAATTATATCATAATACTTGCATTACATTCCACATATAAACAAAGTGGTTACATAAATATAGTATTCTTCTTTCTTATCAATGGAAACATATTTAAAATAAAACATGGATTCTTTCTTGACACATCCTTGACACTATCATCATATCATGTACATTTCCCTTGACCTGTGAAAAACATTTCTAAAAACTTGGGATGAGCATAAAAAGATTAGTAAGGGATATAAAAATATTGAAAGGTAACATGGGTACATATAAATATAATAATGAAATCATACTTTACCCATAAAACATAGGCACTTTAACATACCTCATCAAATCATGAATAAATCATAGAGATCATAAGACATAAAGGTAACTTGAGACATTCATAACATTCTTACGTAGAGAGTAACCCTCTTGGTTACGTTTGAATACCCATCACAGTATATTCCCTAATTCTCTTCGGAGAAACCTTAACGTTTCACTACTTCGTGTTACCCAATGCATTGGAGAGCTATATCGGGCTCACCCGCCCTTAGTTTATCATGGAACCACCCGTCTTCATAATAAT
Organism: Viscum album; assembly: GCA_963277665.1. Lineage (NCBI taxonomy): Eukaryota > Viridiplantae > Streptophyta > Magnoliopsida > Santalales > Viscaceae > Viscum > Viscum album. Next base: position 806,709,000 of record OY728122.1, on the reverse strand, counting down.
TCCCAAGAACCTCAACATAATCCTATCACATAAAACATGCATAAAGGAAACATAAAATTTCCACATTTAAATCACAAGATATCAATACAACACATTGATATAAAAACATTATGAAAACCATTTTCAATACCAAAATAAAAGAAAAGTAAAACAAGGTATTTATTTTTCATTTAAAAAAAGGTATGGCTTGTAGAGGATGCCGAATCTCTAAAAATGGTCACAGTGGCAGAGAAGTCGTTGTCGCCGCATACATACGATAAAAACATTCCCTTTTTTCGTTTACTAAAAACATCGTATAAAAAATATTCCTTTTGAATAAACATAAAAGTAAAAGGGGTTTATAAACCATATAAAAGAAGGTTGTGTATAAAACAAAATATGCCTCAATGAAAGGAGATTGAGACGAAGTCCCATACCTCGGGTCCGACTTGACTCGATCGTTCTTTAATGTCCTGAATAATAAACTTGAGTTAATTTATACTTGATTAAGAACATTTTTCAAGTTCATTATTCCTTTTATATCACTTATTTCCATGTCATGAACACTATGTAATTATTTAAGTTAATAACGGTCGTTTTAATGATCATTGGTACTTGAGTCAAAAATAAACCCTTTATAATTACAAGTTTTTCATGTATCCATTATATCTAGAATGGTAATCATGATTTAGTTATCATAGATATCATATATATCTAGTACATGCATGCATTTATAATATTATATAACATTTATTGGTAAAAAATGAAATGCACCGTTCATGGAGACGGTAAGCCGTACGTACGCATGAACGCTGCTTCCATTCCTATTTCGTATTTTATGAAATGGAATCATAATGATATAAAGGTATATTATAATTCTAGTGTAATATCATATATAATATCATAACTCCATCCTTTATACGTCCCACATATTGTATTAATGAATCAAATCACTTTGAGGGGGCGGTAGTCCGCACTTCCTTAAATGAAGATATCACGTTTACCCATAATGGAAACCATAAAGGTATGCCCAAAATGAAAAATACATAAGGTTAAGGAATGAATAAACATATTATATATCATATATAAATATAGTGTCAGCTTAATGGCCACCTTTGAAGGTGTTAAAAGAATGTTGAACAATCATCATTTCGAGAGGCATAAATTCACCATCCACGGAAACAGAATGTTATTTAACCATTAGATGTAGGTGTGTGTAAGTGTAGCTCGAATACTTCATAAAATACTTCCTAGTATATTTAATATACTGGAGTTTTTACAAAAGAAATGAATAAAAAGTGTTTAGGGGGTTGGAGAAGCAAAATAATACAAAAGGACTCAAGTGAAGACATTACCTTAAAATCAGGTAACTCCTTTTGGTTTGAGCGCAAAGGCATCCATGGGATGAATTCTGCCCAATGTGAGGATTCAAGGAGAAAGAGAGGGAAGTTGAGAGACAAAATGGGAAGGGTTTGGTCGAGCCAAAGGATTTAGAAGTGTGGGTAAGGAGGTAGAGGTGGGGGCCTTTTATAAGAGTAGAGGAGGGGCACTCTTAGAAAGTAAAAGAATGTTACTTTATTTTAAAATGCGTTTCTGATTCAAAAGGTCCCACGTTGATATAGTTCTACGCTAAGGTGATAAAGGTTCGAAATATACCCATCCAATATGTTTTGGACATGTGTAGGACATAGATTTTACATTATATTTTCATTTTATTTAAATCCTTTATTAATGAGGTAATCGCTGCATCATCATGATGTCATAAATAATTTACTTTATTTAATGTCTAAAAATTATAAAAAAATATCATGATGTAGGAAATATTTTTTAATTTATAATGAATATTTATAGTCAAAAATATGACTTGTATAACCCCATGTAAACATTGTTTTAGTAAAACATCTCTTGTTTGTGTCATTTTTACTTTTACATTAAATAAAAAGTTATTTATGTCATTTCCCAACCAAAGTGGCTCCATGGGGTCCCCAAGTTGACCCATGGATTTTCTTGGTCTGCCATGACACATCCAATGAGGGTAGGACATGTGTCAAGCTCATCTCATATTATTAAAACATTATTTTTACCTTAAACTACACTAATTACCTCTAATCGCGATTAAAACTTAATATGTAACTATTCACCAAAAAATTATTTTAATCTCATTGAACCACATTTTACTTCTTAATGAAAACCATGTATGTCAGATTTTTGAAATTCTAATCACAGAAGTGGCAATGATTCATTTAAACGAAAAATCGGTTTCTTTAACTACCACTGAGTGGTTTCACTATTCATCAAAAATTGAAGTTTTCAGAAAAATACCAAAACATCACCCTAAGATATATTTGATATTCTGAATTAAAAAAAGATGTATATTTTAAAAAATTCAAATCATATAAGTTACATTTATTAATTTAAAAATTAATTCCCGCTGTCATGACAAATAGCGTGTTTTTATGAAACAATAATTATCAAAAGATTGACAGTAGTTTAAGTCCAATTTCAAAGTGAAATTGATTCCAATGACCACCATTGGATTAAATGGTAAAAATATATTCTAATTTCAGTTTAAAAACAATTCAAATTATAATCTAATCATATAAATAAATTATATTAAAAATTAGTTTTGATGTAAAATGCAGTATTTTTCACTATTCATTAAAAAATGAACATTGTCAGAAAAATACCAAAACTTCACACAAAGTAAATTTTGATGTCCCAATCATAAAGAATAAGTTTATTATGACAAACATAGCTTATAAAATTGTCATAAGATAGATTTAAAAATGGTTTTCCATCAAAAGGCAGTAAAACAATCTTTTAAAAATATTAGTGTATTCCATGCTTAAGATTGGATTTATTTTCATTTTAAGCCCCTAAAACACTATATAATTCATTAATAGACATAGATAAAAATATATATTATTAATTACTTACTTGGGATGTTACAAATGGCATGGCTCTTTCCCAGCTATGAAATTCTAGTATCTATGCTGAAGTCAACATCCCTTTCAGCTCCTAAAAGGCCGACACACAAGAATTTGACCATAATAGCATCACACCCTTCATAGTCAGACCTATCAGTGATGCTTCTATGCATGAAAAGTATTGTATAAAATGTATGTAGTATCCATCCAGCCCTAGAACGATACACACCTCAAAGACATTCTTCTGCTACTCCCAGGAAACTACAGATCTCACTTTCTATGGGTCTACTGATACTCAAGTCTCTGAGATAACGTGACCCAAGAAGTGTTTCTGGTCCATCCAAAAGTGGAACTTAGATAGATTAGCATATAAATGATGATCCATCAGTGTACTCAAAATGATCTCATGATGGGTATCATGGTCGTGTCGAGTGTGAGAGTACACTATGATATCATCCACGAAGACCACCATGAAAGAATCCATGTATAGATGGAACACTCGCTTCATAAGTTCCATGAAAACTATTGGTGTGTTCGTGAGACCAAACGGCATAACTAAGTACTCGTATAGACCATACATGCTCTTGATGGCTGTAAGAGGTATATATTGTTGTCTAATGTGAAAATGATGATAACTGGACCTCATGTCGATCTTTGAGAATACCCAGTCTCATTGAAGCTGATCAAAGAGATCATCAACCATTGGAAAGGGATATCAGTTCTTAATTGTGAACTGGTTCATCTTCTGATAGTCCACACAAATACTGAGGGTACCATCTTTCTTCTTCACAAACAGAACAGTTGAACCCCAAGGAGAAGTACTTGGTCAGATGAAATCCTTTTCCTACAACTCCTTCAACCTCATCTTGAGTTCCTACAACTCAGGTGTAGCCATCTTATAAGGAGGAACGTAAACCAATGCCACACTAGAAACAAGCTTAATTGATAAGTATACCTCACGCTATAGAGTAAAACCCGAAAAGTCCTCAGGAAAGACATCTATGAAATGATCCACAACAAGAGGAAATTATAACTGTGGATTCCCCTGATCATCCATATAATGACAAGCAATCTGGTCTATAAGGGATCCCAACCCATGATGCTCTGGACACCCTCTGGTTTCCTGGACATCCCACTCGCCCTTATGAAGAAAAGAGACACCCTCAAGTGATATGAAACTCACCTTGAGGTGATTATAGTTGACGAATACCAGGAATGGAACTAAGTATTCTATCTTGAGAATGACATGACATCCTATCATCTCTAGGACATAGAGGTCCAATAAAAAGTGACATCCACCAACCTGTAGAGGGAACTCTCTACACTGAATTACACTAGTTGTTCTATCACCCAATGGAGTTTCTAGTGTCAAGATATCAGAAGAAGAAAAGCTATAGAGCCCAAGGATCTCCATGACAAAAACAAATAAAAAGGTATGGGAATCCCCTGTATTAAAAAGAGAAAATGATAAGACTGAGGCTAATAAGATCGTACATCGAACGGTAGAAGGCCCAAGATCATGCTCTTGCTGGGTCTACTCCACTACAAATGTTTGGTATGTACCATGGTCCTTTGACCATACCTAAACACTCTGAGCTGATCTTCCATAATTTCACTGAACACCGGGAGATTGGATGACATTACCACGACGTCCACCTCGGCCCGAATGGCCAGAAGAACTCCAGTTCCCTGACTGGTGAGAAACTAGTGGCGCTGATCCTGAAGGCAGAGTCATTGAGGAACCGATGTCACCAGATGCTGGTGAGAAGAACAGACAAAAGAACTGAAGGTGACCCATCTTACTGCAATATAGGCACTTCATTGAGTCTGTCGGTCAACATGGCCTTCTATTCCTTCTCATGCCACACTGGTAGAACACCAGGTGGCAACCGGTAGGTGAATCTTGCTTACTCTGATCTCCTTGTGCAGTCTCCCTATGACACTTCCTACTTTCATCTGGGGGAATATTATCTCTGGATGCTGAACCGCCCTGGCATACAGCTCAATAATCCCACATATTGATTTCAATAATCATTTCCTGGTTGGCGATAGAAGATAGCAAAGTAAACCTAAAGATGTTCACTTGGGAATGGATCTCCTGCCTGAGATTGTCCTCAATGTTCATTGCCAAGAACAACTCATCATATGCTGGAATAGGATTGAAACACTACAGCTCCATGAAGTGAGAGGAATACTCCATCAAAGAAAGAGTACACTACTGTAGGCTCATGAACTCTAAGGTTGGATCATCCCTGAAGGTCTTCGGGTAGAATTAATCATAAAAGATACACAGGAACTCCTCCCAAGCCATATTCTAGTCACGTCTCGCCTGAGATATGACATCCCACCACCTCTTTCTAGTGTCTCAGATAAGGTAGGTTGTGAGCTTCACCCTCCTATCTGGTGGTACCTTGAGATGCTCGAAGATCATCTGTTTGGATTCAAGCCACGACTCTGCAGCCTATTGTCCTCCCTCCCATGAGAAGGTAGGGGGATGCTGCTGCTGGAAAACCCGTGTTAAATCTGCCATCGACGGGGCAGGAGCAAGCACTTCTTGAAAAGTCTGCAACATCCTCCTGAACCCTTCCTTGAACTGTGCATTAGCACTGATAACAGGTATAACTACTGGTACCAAGACTAGAACAACAGGAGGATCTGCAGGAAGTCCTTGATCAGCCATGTTCGGTGTCTGACCACCGCCTGGAAACTGGCGTATAACCAGAGGACGTTTCTGTGGCATTAATATTCAAGGTAAAGAACACACCTTAGATCAAGATATCAAGGACTAAAAACAAGGAGTGTAATCATGGAAAAGTAGTAAGAAAGCACTCAACTTTTACAAATCATGACTACACGATGTGTACATTTCCTACACGACGTGTTCCATGAAGTCATTCACATGGGCGTGTATTCTTGCCCAAACTGGTCGTGTAACACCCCAAACAAACAGTGTGTTGTCCAAACACACAATGTGTACTGAAATCATCTTATGTTGCATGGGTCCTTCTATATGGTTAAGCCACACAGCTCTCCCAAGGAAAGACTACATGACCTGTACTGGACAAGCTTCACCTGGCCCGTGTTGTTAGTGACACGGTCAGACACATGACTCAAACTACATGGCATGTTCCGGACCAACACAACATGTACATGAAGAGATAACACCGATCGGTGTTTGTTCATGACATGGTTGGGTACCTGAGTCTGACTACATGGCGTGTTCATGATGGGAACGATGTGTATAAGAAGAGATTAAACCGATCTGTGTTTTTAGCTACATGGCTAGGTTCCTAGGATTATACTACACGACGTGTTCTTTGCGGACACAGCTTGTTTCCACCAGTTTTTTACCATCCTGTTTCTCTACCCACAAGTACATAGACATGGTTAGAAACTACATGGCATGTAGATAAGTACATAGTGTGTACATAAGAAAAATCATTTCTTCCGAAATAAAACAACACATGGCATGTAGTCAAAACTACACGGCATGTATTCTGGTTTTTTCTGGAAATTAAGCCTCTAAAACTACTCTGAAGCCCAGAAAACACTGAAACGAACATTGATGGTTCCAAATTATGATTCTTGAGGGCCCATAATCCCCTCGAATCAATGTTGGGAATCTTTTACAAGTTTTAAACAAGAGAACAATCCAATGATCCACCAAATTCTAGTACATGAGGGCCCATAACACCTCAAGAACCAATGTTTGGCATTCATTCAAGAGAACCTCTACACAAATAGTACCTTATCAAACATCAGGTATTTCAATAAAGGAATGTATCACAACAACATACATATCTTACACATCATCTATCACCACAACATGCAATCTCTAATGCATCCTAGATGGCATGACAAAAATGCATGACATGTGATTTCTAGAATGTGCCTATATGATGAAAGAGATAGAATAACCTCATCTCATCAGGTTGAAACAGAAATAGAACCTCAAAAACATCAACAAAAAAAAAAATCATGTGAATCACTCAAGCTCAAATAAAATCAACTGTAATAATTGTAGAACACAAGAAATTGAAATTAACAAGGTAGATTGGATTTTCCCTGTACACAAGTTAGCTACTCCCTAGCATAGCTCATTACCATGTACCTATTCCATCCAATACATATATAAAGTATCGAATCAGTAAATCAAGAGAAAATAAAACCTCTAATACCACTTTGTAACATCCCGGTTCTGGAAGCCACCTAGTGGTTCCTAGTACCCTGTTGGTCACATGGCCTCATGCACATTTCCCAAAATTCCATAGGCTGTCAACTAGCAGCGAGGGCCTTGGGTGTGATAGTGGGGAAACTATGACCTCATTGGCAGAGTACAATGTGGAAGAAAAAAATTATATACAATAGCGGAAGTGGGAAATATCCAACAACAGTAATCATCAGAATACTGGAATAATAAAACCACTGGAGCACATATATATAAATGATGCATGATAGATATGTCTAGGAACGCTGCCAAACAAGTCATAATTCTGGAAATACAAATAGTGTTAAACCAAGTATAAAAAGAAAAAAAAACATCTCCTCGGCATATCAATCCATAGCTTGGTCTCTTTCTATCTAGCTCCACATCAATCAAGTAACTCAAGTAGAAGGGTGTGTTCCCTTATCTATACAAGCAACAATATAATTTTTTTGGGCCCAAAAGCATGAACCAAATATGTTGTGAGACTAAATCCCTATAGGAAACCACCCAAAGACCTGTGACTAACAATCAGTGAATATATGGAAGGTAAAAGTACCTAAAGTAGTAAACAAGAAAGTGATCAGTAGTAAACAATCCACAGATCAGTATCAAGCAGTAGTGAAACAACAGCTAAATCTCAAACATGTAACCCTATGGGAAGTACTCACAGCCATACCCTATGGTCCTATCTAAGAAGTACATGAAACACTATTGGAAGTAAACACAACCCAACACCTATGGTTCTATCATAAGAATTTAATAAGACTCTCAAAGGAAGCACTCACAGTCCATCCTCTCATATTCAAAGGTAAAGCAAGACTCTATGAGGAAGCTCACACAGTCCATTCCCCGTATAATATAGGTAATTAAATACTCGTTGAGGAAGCTCACACAATCCATTCCCCTCATAGTCAAAGGTATTCAAGGATTTTATGAGGATTCCCACATGTCAATTCCCCTTATATCCTCAAGGTCTTGGACTCTCTGAGGAAGCTCACTCAGTAAATTCCCCTTATAGCCCAGGTCGTTCAATTCGAACAAAGAATCTATGAGAAACATCACACAGTAAATCCCCTTATATTATAAAGTAATCAAGGACTCTTTGAGGAAGCTCACATGGTCAATTCCCTCTGTAGCCCCGGGTGGTTCTAGGATCTCTGAGGATTCTCACTCGGTCTATCCCCCCTTATATTCTACTACACAAGGTTCTCACGATCCTGTGTTGGTCACGGAGAAAAGAAGTGTAATATAGCCAAGGTAAAACTACTTAACTACTTAACTAAATAGTCTACATCATATCAAGCATGTCAGAAGGCAAATCTACACCCTATAGCAACAGGCATAGAAAATAGGAAATATAGCCAAAGGCTAAACAGGACCAAATGGTCGTAAACAGAAAAATTCATGGGCAAAACACCTACAAAGCATAGAAATCAACCCAATTCATATCCAAATTACCTCTACAAAGGCATATGAGCATAGTAAGAAAACAATAGGGGTAAAATGGTAAACACACAATACCCCATTCAATGGTATTGGTGGAATTTGCACATAATACTGAAGGACTTTGAACAGAAAGGCACAAATCACCTATCTCGGAGTTAGGAGATCAAGATACATGAACCACGAGGCTTAAATCATATTAGAACATCGTGGATCCAAGAAAACGCACAAAACCCTCAACCCATGGTAACTCACTAAAGAGGAGAAATTGGAAAATAATGCTCTAGGAGAAGAGATAACTCACCAATGAAATTTTAATGCAACTAACGGTGTTCGATTTGGTGTTCGTCGAAGATCTGAGGTCGTACGGGTTCTCTCGGATGAACGAGACCCAAAAGAAGATGGTTATGTCCGTCAGACATGACCCCAGTTCATTTAATGAAAAAAAAATTACACGGTGTGTACGTTTAGAGTACACAATGTGTACATACTATTTTCATACTCCTCTTTAGTCGGCCTCCACGTCACCCCACACGACCATGTGTGTGTCCTTGACATGGCAGGTCTACGACCTTCTACGACAATGAAGTACACGGCATGTACTCATAAAATACACAACATGTAGTTGAATAATTTTTAGAAACTCTTCTTTTCTCAAAAATTCCAGAAAAAAGAGAATCATCCCTAAAAAGAAGGTCTGGGTTCTTACAAAATGTCTTCATATACCATGATATGAGCCATGAGGAATTTAGGAGTTGAGTTTCTAGTTTCATAACATGAAATTTTATCTTCACGAGAGCTCATTTTAATACTTTTAGATCCTTTTTTCCATGGTTCTTATATTTATATTTTTTTTGAATGAGAAAATTAAGTATGTTGTGGTCTTTCATAACCAATGAATGTCACTTCATGAACATCAATTTGATCTTTATTTTTAGATCAATGGAAATATTTATTATTTTTTTGAACTTGTTCAAATTCATAAATATGATAATAAAACATTCAATATCACATTCATTGTTGGATTCATATTTGTATGAATGATAATCATTTATTAACATAATGGATATGTTATTTTTAATTTTTTGGATTCAAAATATTTTTTAACAAATTAGAGATTCTTCATTATATTATAATTCACTATTGACTCAATGAGTTATTATACCATAATAATTTCAATGTCATTACCTTATTTAATCTACTTCAAAATTGGGGCATACAAACATTAAAAACCCAAAAATATTTTTAATGATCAAATTTTGTTGAAATAGAGTCAATAAAATATTTTAATCCAATAAAAATATCAGTAATATATATATATATATATTTATTTATTTATAAATCTAGTAATATATTCATTTTCATGAACATGGATACATTAATAAACATTTCTATGCATATCTATTCCTATTTCTTGAAATTTATTGGCTCCTTCTTGATTGTTATTTATAAATTTATAGATCACATTTTAAATATTCTGAAAGATATTCTATTGAATTAATTTTGATCTAATATAAAAAATATGGAAACCATTAATTTTTCATCAATTTAAAAATTTAAAAGATCATCCAGAAAAAATTTATTATATTTTTTTATTTTAGGATATAACCTTCTATAAATACTTTATAAATATGATAACCAATTATTATATATAAAATATACATATTATTTTTCTAATATAATTAATTTGATCTATCAAAGAACATATCATTCATATAATAAGTACATTATATTATAAAAAATATTGAAATTGGTTAGAAGTTGTAAATGAAAGCTATATGATGATTTTTTTTGAAAAACGTTAATGTATCCATCAATAACATATGATGAAATCATGATAGCAATGTTTTTTTCAAATAATTTTTGAATTAAGTTCAATTTTACAACATTTTATCTAATATTGGTCAGAGATAGGAATGATAGACATAGTAGGGTGTGTGAATTTCAATATCATAAAATTAGTGGAATACAATTGTTTTTTAGAAAATAATTTTAAAAAGATTATTTAAATTAATACATTTTGAATAATATAAAATAATCCTTGTTGAATGAAAAACAATATAATTAAATATAATAAAAATGTATAAGAATAAAATGAAGATCGAATTGAAATTAAATCTCTTAAGCGTGTTTGAATATTTAAACACATTATTAATGAATGGATGAAATAGATATATAATTGAAAATAAACAAAGTAGAAGAGGAATGATATTAGGTATGATATTTTGGAAATAGTAACTGAAGGCACCCCTAAATCTCCCACCTCATCCCCTTTAGGATTTAATGTATTAGTCTCTTTCCTTTAATGAAATCTGTGATACCAAAACTATCACTCAATATTTTAGTTATTATAAGAAAATAATAATAATGATACTGGATTTATTACAAAAAATATAGAATCCTAAAAATAATTGTACCTTGAATTTATAATGCAAATGGAATTAAAAACATGACCCTTACATTAATTATAGAGAGTTCCAAATACAGAAAAAATTTAAAGCATTGGGAGATTTATTATAATCAATTATTTTGAAGTCATATCTAAATTCTCTGAAATAATAAGATTAATATATTGATAGAATGAGAAATATATAAGAGAGTTATTTTGATATTATAATTTAGTAAAAGATATATATGGATAATAGATATTTAGAAAGTAGAAAAATTTGATTTAAAATCTTCAATTTTCTAATATTTGAGGATGAATCAGAATGTTCTTGTGAAGAATGAAAATCCACCCCGTGCATCTATTTATAGCCTTTCATTACATCACTATCGATTTGGAATATTTTTTTTCATTAATTAAAATGTTTCAATATTTGATGTATTTTGATCATTATTTGTTCAAAACATATATATCCCTATAAAAATAATTAACTCAACATAACCAAATAAATCACTAAGAAATTTAAATTCAGAATAACAATAATAATATTCTATAATTATAAAGGAGAGAGAGAGATAGAGTGAAACATATTATTTATTAAATTATCATTTGAAACTAAAACTATTTGATTATATGAAGATAATTTAAAATCAATCGTATAAAGTGTTCTTAAAATTTCAAAAATAATAGGTCAAAGATAAAAAAATAGAATCTTTCAAATATTCATACTATAATATTCAAAATTTTAATTTTATATATATTTCCATACTTAATTGTGAGATAATATCAAAATAGAAATATAATACATTAAAGAAATTTAAATTTTTTTGAAATAATTAATTATATGAAAACATGATTTTATAAATATTAAAATAAATGATAACAACTCAAAAAAATAGACACAAAATATTTTAGATTCATTATGTATATATGCAAATCATTTACGAAAATAATTATTTTTCAAAAAAATGTGTTTAAAAAATTGTTAAAACACTTTATATATGTTTAATATGATTAATAAAAATTTATATAATAAATAAAACAAAATAAACTATTTTTAAAAAAAATTAGAAAATCAACATATCAAAAAAATCATGAAGAAAATTAAACTGGAAATTATAGGTTTTAAATACTATATAACAGTGTGAATATGGGCAGGTGTAAGGGTAAAAAGTTAATATAATGAGATTTATACAGTTAGAATGAAATTTTAATTCATTTTTTAATGGTGAACTTTATTTGAGTAAGTGTAGTAACAAATTTATTAACATTACGTAAAGGTAATGCATATTTTTTTATAAGTTGAGGAATGGTAGAATAAGCATTGTGTAAAGGTAACAAGACATTTAAAAAGGCTATTTAAGGGTAAGATAAGTCTAATAAATGATGATTAAGTGTAAAATTAGAGGAGTGTATGGGTACATGAATGTAATTAAAGGGTACATGCATGCTTCGTAAGGGTCAGAACATAGTTACAAAAATGTAAATCCATTTTTAAAAAAATGATGTATGGGTTAGGTGAAATTTATAAAACCTATATAAAGATAAAAAAACTTAAGAAAAATAAATTTTCATAAAAAATAATAAAAAATAATTATTTACAATAATATTGATAAAATATTAAAAATTGAGGAACCATAAAATTGAACATATAATTCTATAATGTTCAATACATAGTAAAATAATAATAATCCAGAAAAATTAACATTTTAAATAGATTAAATTATAACTATTAATACAAAAAAATTAAATTGGTAAGGATCCACTACATCAGATTAAGATTAATAATCCTAGGATTATTCAAATAATAATTATTTAAAAATTTTATCATATTAAAGTAGTTTTATCTGATGGTAACATGTATGTGTTGTTTTAATTTAATAGTCATATAATAATTTTAACAGAACCCTAAAAATATTATAATCATAAGGCCTTATTAGGGGACTATCTTATGGAATATGAATGAAATTATTCCTTTATATGGTTTTGTTAATATTCATATGGGATTTTAGTAATATATTAAATTTATCATGCTATTCAAAATGAATTCACAACGATTTTATTTTTTTAATATTAGTTTCATGTATCACATGTTATGAAATAATAATTTAGCATTCATGGAATGACTTTGAGTTTTTAATAACCAATGGTTATTAGGCATTTTTATAAGTTATGATAACATGTGATGATTAACATGATTCATGTTATATATATATATATATATATATAATTTTATTATGAGCCATAAATGTAGTTTTTTTGGGCTCGATGATGCACAACATATAATACATTGGATGTCATACACTAATCCTTCGTATAAGAAAGTTGTTGTTTCATATTGAATTTCAACTACCATAATTTTACAATAAACCTAATATATTAAATATCATACATATATTCTTTTATTTTTTATCCTCAATGAAATACTAATCAAGGGGTGGTTTGGTTTTTTTATCATGTCATCAGTTAAGGTTTATCAAATATGGGATTATTCCTATAACATGAATATTTTTATATTTAATCCTTTTATATAGATAGACTTGTGAATTTCATACCCATACATCATTAATTGAAAAGTGATTTACTAATTTATTTGTACATGATGAATGTGGTTTGATCATCTATATAGGTGAACGAAATGTGATCTGTTTATCTATCTGTTCTTTCTGTACTTAGAGAATCAAGAATGTATGGTTAGTGTATCTTAAACAGACATACTCAATATATTACAGTCAGATAATATCTTGGATATACGTATTATATGATTATATATTATATTTGATATAGTTGGTGAAAAATTTATGGATATACATGTGTTTGAAATAGATCATGAAATACCTTTTTTATAAATTAGGATCATACTTTCTCAAAATGCATTTATATAAATCATTTAAAAGTAAAAAAATTTTATAAAAGGATTTAGAAAATAAATTTTGGATTTATTTTAAAAAATTATTCGGTAGCATGTGGCATGATATGAAACGTAATGACATATTTTCAAAAAATTTGTTTTATAATATACCCAAAAGATGTTTCCTACACACTTTATAAGGTTGTTACATATGATGTGACATAAAAATAAATTTCACTATTACAATGAGGCTTCAGTGTAATATCGATATTAAGAAAAATATAAACTAAAGATAAAACCACAAAACCATTTATATTGGTTTAAATATAAATAAAGTGACAGTTAATATGCTGTAGTTTTTTTCATGGAAGTGCACACATTATATGATATTTATTATAAAATTATCATCCATATAACATAGATATCATGACCAATTTGGATAATAATATGATGATATTAAGAGTATTTTTCAATCCAAATGGGTTTTTAGAGGTTAAATAATCAATAAGATATTAATCATAAGTTGAAAACAGATAGAATGAATTGGAAAGTTATTAAAATGACTTGTTTGTATCAAAAATATTGAGAAACATTTAAATGTCCAAGGAATGAACATTCATGGCTATATAAATGGTTTTAATCATGTTATAATGTTTATCATTTGAATATTGTATGATAGACTCATGGAACTCAAAATCTATAGCTTTTGATTTTTCTAACATTTTCTTTAACCATGATCCCAACAAGCCATAAGTAATATATGGTATTCTATAAATATTTATAGATTCATATTTCAATTGTATAAAATTCATAGGAGGGGTAATTATTCCTATAATGGATCTCCATTATAGACATCTGTGAAGGACATGGATAGAACTACTTAATATGGAACACAAATTGGTCTCATTTTTTATTTATTAATGTAATAATATGGATTAATGTTTTGGAAGAAAATATTTTTGTTGTTGTTTTATCTACATTTGGGAAAGGTATATCCCCTTTTATACTCTTTAACTAGTTGATCTAGAAATTAATGGAGTTATATATTTATTGAATGATCTGACTAGACCATTTGATATAAAACAACATAGAGTGGTTAAAAAATTAGATGATAAGGATATATTGATATCAAATGACCATGATATTAATGTTTTCCAATAATTAATACACTGAAAAAGTTTTATAGTGTTTCATAGTGTTTTGATCAAAATTCATTTTCACCGAATTGGTTGATAACATCAAGTTATCGAAATGTAAATATGCTCGAATAAATAATTTTTTTATGTATGTGGTAATATTTGTACATTAATCAATGGTAGAATGTCTAATATATTTCATGGTTTAATAAAATGTTAAAATATCTCATGTAGTGAGATTTTTTTGTAGGTTAATTTTTGATATAAAAATGGAATATTCGGTATGAAGTGGACAATAGGATCTCCAAAATAAATAATGTAAATTTGGATGTACAGTTTTTAGTAAATGAAAATAGTATGAGGAGTACTACAGTTCATGTCATCACTCATTGTGGAATTATAATCATTAAGATGTCTAAAATAGAGGTAGGAGTACATCTATCAACCAAAAAATCTATGTATATGGTAGTAATATAGTCTATAAAATATATGATTTGTATGGAGGGAATGTGGGAGATCGTTAGATCGGAGTGTGAGAATATAATACAGTTATATAATAGTCAAGGTGCAATCTATCTTTTCAATAACAAAATTTTTCATTAATAAACGAAGTATATTAGGATTAAGTATAACTTAATTCATTTTTAAAGGAAAGATAATGTTATAAAATCCTAAATGGTATGTGGGAATTAATATTTGGATGATATTAAAAAAATACTACAAAAAATATGTTGTCATATTATATTTTTAGTGGGAATTGGTTGTTATATTATATTAATTATTACAATAAAGTCAAAAAAAAAATAAGGGAGGGAGGTTTCATATGGTGACCAGATAAAAAATAAAATATTGATTTTTAATTCAGGAGACATCTAAGTCATAAATATTGTTTTTTATAAGATCAAATTTTATGTAATTCCACCATTTTATTACATAACTTTACATTACATAATTCACATTTAAAAATTCTAAATATATTTTAGGTTTAGTGTCATGGAAATTATGAAAATAATAATAGATAAGATAAAAAATTACTCTAAAAAACATTAATGGATTCTTCATTGATTCATTACATATACCATTATTAGATCTCATAACCTAAGGATATACATCAATGAATTTGGTGGCTATAAAGACAAGGACGAGAAATTAAAACACTTAGAATGTGAGCAAGAGGCATATAACCAAGAATGATCATATTAATATGAGGCATACCATTAATGAAATAACATCAATCATTACATGTAAATGATACTACCTAATTTAATTTTTACACTCATAGTAATATCACCATGGTCAATCCCCAATGTGTCATAAATCATTATTACTGAGGTTATTCATCAAGGAATCATAAGAAAATTCATCTCTAGAGATTAAATTCTTCACTAAATTCATTAGAAGTACTATTAGGGAGCGCCCTTCCTAAGAATTAATTAATATTATTTATATAGATATTATAAAATATTCTCATAAATAACTCATAGAGAAAAAAATAAATGAGTTTTATTTCAAACTCATGATGTTTTATAAAGTTCATAAATGAATATTCCTTTGTAATTTTAATCTAACAAAAAATGAATGTGGGTATAATATATATTAAAAACATAATTAAATAGATATTTTTTACATTAATTTTAATACCACTAGAGAATAAAGATATTTGGTTATTCAAATAGTAAAATAAAATAATTTCCTGCTAAAAAGGGAGAAATTTTGAGACAAAAATCTAGCAGCATACTGGTACAAAAAATTGATGAAAAAAAATTAGAAAGATAGGGGACAAAGTTTTCACATTAATAATGAAACATTAAAAAATAAATTTATCTAATAAAATGTATAGAATAATATGGTATGGAAATTTCTAATACATACAACATAAAAATAGAACATGAACATAAATGCGATGATGAGAATTCTTTTACCATGAATAGTGACTTGTAAAACATGAAGATCGGTACCATGGGTGCTTGATTGAACATTTTAAGGACTCCATGATATAAAATAATATCAAATTTTTGGGTAGTTAAATTATAATGGAATATAATTCAGAAATTGGAGTGTATATATAGAAAAAATGTGAGAGTTTTTAATTATTTTTTAGGACACCTCAGAACTGGTATTCAAAAATACATGGGATTTCTCGTGTTATTTTCCCATAGAATTAGCCACTTGGGACACATATTATCATATTTTAGGTATCAAGAGTCAACTAGAGTTTTTATATCATTATTACATTATAAATGATGTCATTTAACATACCTTCAACTCAAAAATTTTTGTCTATTATTCATTGAAAATTAATCTATTTTAGAAAAATTCACATCAATTCACCAAAACAAATTTCAGATGTGTATAATTCAAAAATGAACTCCATTTTATGAAAAATAATTTTTATTTAAATAATTACTTTAGTTGTATAGTTTTAAATAAAAATTTATGTTTTATAAAATACTAATAGCCAAAAAAAATTTATAATACATTTATCTACATTTACAATGATATAATTAATAACATTATCATTTAATATGTCATGAATTTTATTTATTCCTTCTTAGGAAAGTTTACTACTCTTTGGTCCATATTATAGTTCATAAGGATAATATTTCTATTTCAATGTTTAATGTTATTATTCCCCAAATAAACTATGTTGATCCTATTAGACTATAAATATCTTGTGGATCATAATAGTATATGTCCATTTTTAAAATATCATTTAATAGAATTAATTATATAATAATTATTTGAATGAATGAAATTTTATATTTTTCACTATTTGTTAAAATATTAAACATCATAGAAAAATAGAAAAAATTGACCCTATATTTATTTTGTCATTTGATACTCAAAAATGATGTTTACATTAACATAATAATTATCTATGTATGATAAATCTATGAAATGTTAAATTTTTTACTTGTAAAATCAATTTATCAAATCCTTCTCAATTAAACATATATTTTATTAAGAAAAATAGTTTTCATATGTTTCTATTCCATTATTTTTTGCAGTTTTACTAATAAAGTTTAGGTATAATGTATGATTTTTTCATGAAACAAAAAGGTATTTTATAATATTATTTTTTATAAAATAATAAAAATTTATTAGGAGAAAAGAGTTCAATAAATTAAAGATATACATTTTTGGGTCATTACATTTTCCCCCCTAAAATAAATTATGTGCTCATAATTAACTGTTATTAAAAATTTGATACTATTAGGAATATTATAATCCTATTTTAATTTTCTATTTTAAAACATTGTGTATAAAAATAGTAATATTCTAAATAAAAATTACATATTCTATCTTCCCTTCATAATTGTTCATAAAATGCTTGTGATTAACCAAAAAATCCCCAAGGAGTTTCAAAATTTGAGTGCAGTGAGTCCTATTTTTGGGCACAAATTTTCATTCAACTCAATATCAATGTGGTGTATTTTAATTTTACCCTAGATATATTTTTAAGATCTACATCCCCTTGTTCTTATCCAGACAAGGATTTCATCTTTCGGAAACCACATACATAATATTTCAGAAAAATCATTGGTTTTTTCCCAATATTTAAAATTTATTCTAAGGTTCAACCAAATGTTTTAAAATACTAATTTCAATAAATAAATAAATCATCCTTTAATACTAACTATGGAATTAAGCCTCTTTATTACATATCATTACATTACATAAAACACATTTAACAATTTAGGATACCTTTTTGGTTTAGTTTAAGGAAAATTAGGTACATAATTCAAGAAAACCTAAAATATTATTTCATATAAAAATAAAGTATTCTTAATTGCTTAATATTATGTACTTTTTATGTATCACATAACCTGAGGACATGCTTCAAAGTGAGAAGTGACCATAAATCCCAACAAGGCAAAAAGAAACACTTAGAAATTGAGAAAGAGGCACATAAGCAGGAATGATAATATAAAAATGAGGCATACAATAAAAATAACATGAATCATAACATGTATATGTGGCCATAACCTTTAATGAAAACATTAGTAAGCATATCTCCAAGGTCCACCCCCAAGATGTCAAATATCAAAATTACTAAGGTTATTCACTAAGGAATCATAAATCATTTCATATAAAAAGATTAATTTTTTACACAATTCATTAAAATTATATAAGGGTGAAGCATTCATTTGTATTCATTAATGAAGTCCAAATAGATCTTAATAAAATATCTCATAAATAACCCATAGAGAATAACAAAAAGGGTTTCATTAAATAATCATGGTGTTTTATAAAGTGGTTAAAATCATGTTCCTTTTGTCATTATTAACCCCTAAAAAATGAATTCAGGTTTAATGATTATTAATACAAATATAAAATAGATCATTTTAACATCTATGTAAATACCCATGGAGAAAAAATATTATATTTTATTATCAAAATAGTATGAATTAATTTCTTAGTAAAAAGATTGAAATTTTGAGATCAAAATAAAGCAGCATGATGGGTTTGAAACATTTCTTTAGAAAAAATAAAAAAGATAGGTGAAAATGGACTCCAATTAAAAAATTATTCTTAACATTTAAATGGTATATAATAAAATGTACAGAATAATGTGGTATGGAAATTTGAAATACCGAAAAGATATAATGAGATGCTCAATGGAAAAGAGAAGTTGAGAATTCCATTACATTGAGTAGTGACTCCTAAAACATAATGATCAGGACATTAGGGGATTTAGGGAATATTGGTAGGACTCATTGAGTGTAAATACTATCAGTTCAAAGAGGATAGTGAATTAGGAATGAAATATAATCAAGAAATGGGAGGGTATTTATAGAAAAAGTTAAAGAGTTTTTAATTAATATCTGAGGATACCGTAGTTGTGGTATTTCCAAAACCATGGGCTTTCCATGGTATTTTACAATGGTATTGGCCACTTGTGACACCAATTACAATATTTTAATTCTCATGAGTTTACCAGAATTATTACATCATTATTAAATCATTAATGATGTCATTAAACATAAATAAACCTTAAAACAGTATATTTACTTTTCAAAAAAACATATACTATGGCAGAAAAATCCAAAAAAAACTTACATAACCATTTTTGATTATATATAATTAATAAATGAACACTATTTGTTGAAAATAAATTTTCATTTATATCATTATTATAATTATATAGTTGTAAATAATCATTTTTTGTTTTATAAAAATATAAATACATAACTAATAATTTATAAAACATTTTTTTATTATACTATGGTATAATTATATTACATTACCATTTAATTATCACAACCATGTATCTATAATTCCTGAAAATAATTTACAAGGATTAATTATTTAATTTCCATTTAAATGAAAAAATATAGTATTATTTCTATTCATCCAAAATATAAAACTTCATAGAAAAATACTAAAAATTATCCCGTCCTTAATTTAGACATCTGAAATTAAAAAATGATGTTTATTTGACCATATTAATTATCTATGTATGATAAATCTCTGAAAAGTTCAATTCCTATGTGTAAAATAATTTTATCAATTTTCTATCAATTAGACATATATTTTATTATGAAAAAATATACTTAAATGTGTATATCCCATTGTTTTCATAGTTAAACTAATCCAAATTTATGCATAATGTATGATGTTATCAGGTAAAAGAAATTCATTATATGTAGTTTTACTACATAACATTATAAAACGTTTCTGGTAGGAATGAGATCCAAAAAAAATGAAGTACATTTTTATGCTGTTACACTATTGGATCAATGTAGAATAATTTTTCTTCATTGAGTTCAATAGTGTAGTGTTTTTTATGGTGGGTGAATGCTCAAATTGCTTTACTAGAATAATTGGGTATTAGATTCTGCATTACCTAATATTAAAAGGTGTTATTGATCTACCTAAACAAATAATGACTCAGTGATAAGGAATATTCATAAAGTAGTCAACATTGGTTGTTAATTGTGTTTAGATGGATGATCCTAGGTTTTTTATATATTAACGGTAACTATATGGGTGGTTGTGTCATCAAATATATAATCTTTTATAAGAAGTGATTAGAAAATTACTTTTTAATTTAAAATCTTGTTTCTCTTATCTCATTTTTTAATAGTGCTTCTATATGGATGTACCGTATATCTATAACACTGTTAATTTGTTTTTTTTAGAATGGTTGTGTGTCAATATGTTAATTATTTCTCCTATAATTTACCAGTTTATTTTTTACTGATAATTTTTATTGATACAGTGTATGGAGATAGTTTATTCTTAGATACTCTATTGTCTCATGTTTTCAGATATTAAGAATTTTTTTTGTTATTAAATACATGAGAGAGATAAATTTATTGAAAAACTAATAAATTAATTATTTTTAATCGATATGTTTCAAGGAATGATATTATGATTGAGATACTTAGTCGTTAATTATATCCATGAATGATTTGGTATGTGGAATCACATAATTCTACATCATGTAGTTAATTTTTTTTAAAGATTCTGAAATTATTAAATCAATATTTTAAAATTTTCACAACCATATTAGTTTTATATTAATTATTTTTTCCATTTTACATAGATAAGAATGGCTGTATTGTTTTTCATTGAAGGTGTTGAAATTTTAATATGTTTTCACAAATTTAGAAATTATAATTAAAAAAACTAATTTCCCGGATACCTATATATTATTTAAATTTGTTAATTAATATAATTTGATATTACTTTAGGCTCATAATGGATTATATTTACTTCTTCACTTTGATATTAAAGGATGAATACAATTTTGGACAGTTTGAAAAAATGTATGATTCATGTCCAATTTAATTAATTGGAACCACTCATTTAGAATCAAAATAGTCTCATGTGGATTATTGGGTTAAATAATTTACAAATAATAAGAGGATTGGTGAATATGAATGTCACTAGAATAGCCATGATTCCATCCATCCAAACACCCAACATTGTTCGTGATAAGGCCTATAAGGCATTCCCGATCATCATGGACTAGAAACTAGTGTCAGACATCAATGATATCACCATGGGAATGATTTTTACCAAAAAATACTATGATAAAACAACTAAAATAGAGTATGTAAAAAAATCCAAGACTATCCATAAACCCTAAATACTAATAAACACATCAATGTGATTATCATGCAACTAAAATTAAAAAAATAGATATTGAAAAATAAAGATAAAAAATGAAACATACAAGATCTATATGAGAGCTCATTGGCACTATAAACCATAGGACCATCCTTCTCCAATGAAAATCGCAAACTAAAAACCTAAACCATCAAAACAAATCTGGCCTATAGATGCCAAGAGGGATAAGTATAATTTGAAAAAAAATATCTATTTGTATGAATGACATTCCACAAATTTAATTTCATGAAAAAACTCTAACCAAGATATTTTGAAATACATTATAAAAAAAATTCATTAAAAGAACCAAACACATGTTTACATGAAAATACATATTAAAAATAGAACACATGGATTTCCATTTTTAAATTGTTTTTCACTCCTACCACTAATTCAAAAAGGAAAAATCCAAAGAAGAGAATAAAATCCATGTGATCATCAAAATATAACGAAATAGAAATGAATACCATAAGAGGGAATAAACTTGTAGGGAAGATAATTATGTAATATAATAAAATAGAACAGACAAAGAGTGATTAAGAAAATTTCATAAAATTATCTAAATGTAATCCGTGGATATTACCCTATCAGATTCACCTACATGTGTATGGTTAAACACCATAGTCAATAATCGAATGGATAGTCAAAACTAGCCTCACTATTAACATTTCCCACCTACAATCTCAGACAACCAGGGGAACCAAAAGATCTATTTATGATTGATAAGAATCTATCTCTCAAACCTCTAGATGGATCATTGAAATCCAATGGTAACAGTACCCCGTGAATGGGTAAGTAATCACATGAATTTCATGAACTAATAACCCATATATTTTTTCATTCATTCTTAACCAAAACATAGACACCACCTATGTTATGATCCTCCCATTATAGGGACAACCTTAGTTTTTCCCTTCAATCATTGAACCATCCCAAATTTTACAATCCGACCTACTCATATCATCACATCAGAACTATTTTCCTGAAATTCTACAATGTACTAGCTAGATGTTAATATTTTCAAAACCAAATCATTTCTGAAATATGTTATAATCCAATGTGAGAACACATAACATGATCTAAAGGGTCAAAATGGGGATTCATTAATATATAATTACCAAACAACCCCTAAAATATTCCAAACATGTTATTCTTACAAAAAAACATTTGAACACTATAATTTAGTTCATTTTGAAATCATGAAATGATTTAAGACATGTTGGGATTGATAAGAATCATTTAGAAATGGAAGGGAAAAAAGAAGAGAAGGATGATGGAATGGTTCTTTTGAAATATGGGGTTTTATGTGAACATCATATTAGAGTTTCATCATCAATGGTATTCTTATCCATATTATCATCTCCTACCCATATGGATATTTTCACACTAAATTTGACAAGACTTGGAAACCATATATGTAACCAAGGACAAATTTAAAAATTCACCACTAGATTTACCACCCAATAACATGACTCACACATAAGTACAAATCCACAAAAAATAATCAAAACCATATTTGAGGCCGAATTAATAATGAAAACAACTTTACCAAGATACAACCAATCCTAAACATAATACAAAATAGTTAATTTCATTTAAACAGACCAATTATATTTTCATCATAATATTATCATACATATATACACAGTAATACCTATGAAAAACCTTCAAAAATCCATTTACATCCAATATCCATTTTGAAACCATGAAAAATATTTATTCAATCATAGTAAAAGAATAATTAACAAATTTACGAAATATTATAAAATAGATCAAGAATAAATGACATGTTCCATAAAGTAAAATAATGTTAAAACATACCTCAGTTGGAAGAATCATGTTTCCTTCTATGAAATTCACCATGAGAACACACAATCCATTTATCACAAAAACGAGAAATAAAAAACACCAAAAATTCACAACCATAGGTATCCAAATCAATAAAATATGAGAACTATGTTTATAGGATTAATTCAAGATTGGTGAAGCCCAAGGAAGAATGGGAATGAGTCCCTAAACATTTCAACAGGGTGAAGAATCAACAAGAAACCACCATAAAATTACCTTATAGAATATTTGGATAAGTAAAACATCCCATGGATGGAATCTATGTCAATGGAAATTGATTAGGTAGTACAAGAGAAGAAATCCCCCTTAAAAATACGGAAAAGATACAAAACATCACTCTTCTGGTAGGTCGCAAAGTTGTCCCTAATAATTAAAAATCTATGTGAAACCCCTGAAATTCCCTACTAAAAATATATAAACTGGATAGAATCATATTTTAACCATTCTAAAACCAAGAATCCCCCTTCTGTCATGGATTCACACATAGTCTAACCATGCTGAAACCATTCTCAAAATATTCACATACCAATAAACCTTCAAAAAAACTCTTGAAAATCAGTAGAAATAACCCACATAACAATCCAATCAATGGATACTAAAATAAATTGTAAAAACATAAAAAATTTAATAAGGTGTTACATACTACCACAATGATATTATTACCTATGATATTCAACCAACTAAACACGAAACCAAACCTAACCTCAAAATAGATGGAAACCGAATGAAACTATAAACCTTTATATGATCATTAAGCTCCAAAATTCACACTCGATAAACAAAATAGAAAACCACAAGCAAATCACCATGGGGAATGGAATGTAAAATTGGTTCCTCCCACCGTAATAAAATATATAGCACCATGACACTCATAAGGAAATCCCAACATGAATCAACCCGGGAAAATCCCCCACAAATCATCTAACAAAACCACTAGGAACTCCCAACCCAAACCAGAAACCCTAAATTAAACCTATAGTAGAAACTAGAACTAACCAGTGAATTTTCTAAAGATTAATAACTCCTATAATAAATTTTAATCTCCAATGATAACACAACCCATGAATAATAACAAACCACAAGTTCCAATAAAAAATGTGAGGCTTCACTTCCTGGCCTATGGGTAGAGCCATTAATTTATCTATACTGCAAGTAAGGATTCACTTCCCGGCCTATGGGTAGAGCTATGGTTTCATGAATAATATTCTTCTCTATAGTTAGGAACTAAAAACCTATAAACGAGACTTCTTCTTTTGGTGATGATTCATTCAAAACATCCCTGAGTGACCCATGAATCCACATCAATGGAATGAATTATGAGGAATTTGATAAGATGGATTTGAATTTTTGACCCAACCACACTTGAAGCACATAATAGATAAATTCAACGAGTGATAATATGGTACTAAAAATGTAGACTCCTCAGGAACAGTATAATGTAGCTTATAATTCTCATAGGATATGAAACATTCATGAGAATCCATATCGACAGACCACACTCCAAGAACCAACTAATTTAGAAACACCATGTGCATGGGCTTCCTAAATAGAAAATTGATATATTAGAGAACAATATAAATTATCTCATTATTAAGACCCTAGACAAAAAGTGTATCATTCATATGATCCTATACAGATATCTCTGGGGGAAAGGAAACTAGATCTGTAATGTGTTCTACTTAGGCCTTCAATGCCTCTTGACCATTCTAAACACCAAAAATCTCTTAAACTATTATCACCATCACTTCCTAGGGTATGAAGCATCAGAAAAATGTTTCCTTAATGAATAAAAAATCCCATCTTTCAATGATGATGGGATGATCATCATACACCACTCTAAACATGTAATTTTAAACAATCCCAAAACAGGAACCACCATCACAACATCAGGAGTTCCCAATGACCTGAAGACACCATAGAATTTATCTAGCCACTCCACAGTCACTAATGGATCACATTCATCATATATAATCGTAAAAAACTCGAATGAATTAAACTCCTCCACTCTACATAGAGTACATGAGTGAACAACAATAAGAAGAGACTCTCTATAAATTTCTTGGAACTTTTTGGGCATTATACTCTATATAACACTAAAATATAAAACGAAAACATCATCATACCAAAATTGTACCAAATATTAATTAGAACACCACCACCAAAAAGAATACCAACTCATAAACCAAAATCAAAAAACAGAACCAAAAGCATCCTTAAAATAAACCATTTTTATTCTAATTTCATTACCTTAATATTCAAAGGAATCTTTTCAAAATTTTATAATCACATTCAAATTAAATTGTAAAACACCTCAAAATAAACATTAATAAACAAAATAATTTCCCAAAATAATTTCCCATTAGAAAAGTATTTTCTCAATACAAATTCAATTTTTAGAATCTGATCACACCAACCAAAACAATAAAACACAACTCCCAAAAAAATCCTATAATGGGAATTTAGTGTCCATGAATATCCTGAACATATGGTTTAGTAGACCAAACCCAAGTCAAGAACCAACCACTATGTGGGCATTGAACCATGAACATGGGCTTCACATTTGTTAAAACACTTTGTAATCCAATCACACATCATTGGTTCACCTTCATTGTCATTCCAATTCACACTCGTTAAAAATAAATTGAATGTATGAGATCAAATACTACCCTCGTTAACATGAGACTTAGGATGTGTAAGAGTTTACAAAAATCTTCCCATACCTACCTATTGAGCCCCAAAAATCCAATGTACAAAAAACATGGCTACCCAAAAAAATAAAGGGATATTCTGTAACAAATCTTTTATGATCTAGGAGAGGATACCATCTTAGTCTGTAGTCATCCTGATCTGTGACAAGGCCAAAGAGGTTTCCCCGATCCTCCTAGCTAGAAAAATAGTGTTGGGATTTTTTGAGAACATAGTGGAAATTTATTTTTCAAAAAAATTTACAGGATGAAACAAAAAAATAGAGTACACAAAAAAACCAAGAGGATACATAAAAACAAACTGTCAATGAAAACAACCATATAATCTATGTAGAACTACATTTATGCCAAAAAAAACTAGAAAATAACCAAAAACGTATGTAAAACTAACACGATATCCATGTTACCTTATGGTCCCCACCAACCATATAACTAAATGGCTCTAATAGAAAACATGAACTAGAAATAAGAACCCGAAAAACATCATGGGTAAACTAATGTAGAGTGGTGCAACTAGGGTATGATAAAAAAAACATCTCAGAAGGTGAGAACCATGAAATCCAAAAATTTCCTTTCCCAAAATAGACCAAAATTTCCAGTTTGAAACACATTAGAATATTGGTTTTGTAAATTAATGAACCAAACCAATATTTCTATGAATATCCATTTTCCAAAAAGATCAAATGAAACTTCCATTTTTTTTAAAAAAATTACACTCCAAATAACATTTTGTAAAGATAAATTCCAATGAAGAGAGTCAAATCCTAGTGATGAAAAAAAATAGAATAAATAAAAAGAAATAAATCAAGTGCGCATAAAATAGTAGGTAAAATGATAGTACGAACAAATAATAAAGAACCTGTAGATATTAATTGTTGGAATTTACTAAGCATATCTTGAATAAATCAATGGATTTACTCTGATTGGACTAACTATTTGGTGTATAGTGTATATTTATAGTCAATAACAATATGGATTATCTAAAAAAGACTACCCTTTTTCATTTCCCAACTATCCTCTCGTACATCAGGGATACGTACCTATATAATAAGGGTAAAAATTTTACCATCACTTGAACCATCAGATGATTCCTAGGAATACCATGATAATAGTATGTTGTTAATGGGGAGGTCTTCATAGGAAGGGGATCAACCATTAACCCATATATTTCACCATGCATGCCTATCCTAAATATTGGAAACACATATTTGATGACCCTCTCTTCATGGGTATTGACATAGAGGTTCCCATTGCACAAAAAAACCATTCCATAAGAGCCAACCGAGAATTCACATTATATCTCTTCAAACCATTTTCCAAAACATTGAAAAAGTACGATCATGGAATTAATATTTTCAAAACCATATTATGTCTAAAAATATTTCTAAGAACAAGGTAGAAACAAAAAAACGTTCTCTAAAGATTCCATATAGTCCTTCATTGTAATTTAATTACCAACCTACACCTCAAATATTCTAAATAGGTCAGTATTTCAAAAAATGTATTTGAATTCCGCATTTGATTTAATTAAGGTACCAATAACGCATTTAAGAAACATTATTATTTATAACAATCATTTAGAAATAAATTGTCCAAATAAGAGGAGGAAGTAAAGGTTATTTCAAATTCCAGGACTTGAGGTGGACATCATATTAGAGTGCCATCGTTATTTGGGTTCCCATCTATAAGTATATAATTTTCCCATATGGATATTCCCTCCTCAAATAGAAAAACCATAGAAAACCATTGATGTACCAAATGAAACATTTAGAAATCCATTACTGAATTTACCACCAAAAGGCATAACTCACGCATAGTCACTAAACCACAATGTTGTATCACAATTATATTTAATGACCAATTCGTAATTATAACCTTGTTACCAAGACCTAAACAAGGACAATCATAATACAAAATATTCAATTTTATTTAAAATGTAAAATTATAATTTCATAAAACATTTTTCATACATTAATAACCTGGAATACCTTAGAATTCCCTTCAAAAATCCATTTACGTGAAAATAACAATATGAAAATAGCCCAAATTTATTCTAAAACGTCACATGCATGAATAACACATTTTAGAAACAAACTAAGAATGTTCTAGAATTAGTGGAATGTTTTGGGAAGTAAAACAATAGAAACATTTACCTCAAGTGGAAGAATCATGTCACAATCAAATAAATCATTCAGAATGACCATCCCACTATGACTCAGAAACCTATGAAATGAAACCCTAAATTTCACACCACCAAAAGTATCCAAATCATCCATCCATGGAAAGTAGCGTTACATGAATAGGATAAAATCGATAAAAACAAGGAGGAAGGATGATTATTTCCTATCATTTTTAATCGACTAATGAATCATAATGAAACCACCATGAAATATCTTTATATATGATTTATAGAAAGAAAACGCTTTATGTATGTTATAAACTTCATTGGAAATATAGTGGGGAGTCTAAGGGATGAAACCCCAGAAAAAAATAATTCAATGACTCAAAAATACCCATACATGGGTGGATTGCACTACTAGAATCCACAGTTAACAAAACCATGAACATACTATGCAATTCCACACTAACATGAGTTGTAGAGGATGCACACTTAGGTTACACACGTTGTTTAACTCTTATCAAAATTCTGTTACACCCTTCTATCTATGTTTCACAATTACCCTAACAATGCTCAGACTATTCTCGAACCATACATAATCCAAGAAACCTTCAAAAAAAATGAAGAAACACTAAAAATAGCACATAGTGATGTCAATTTAAAATATACATAAATCAATAGTTCCAAACACACAAAAAAGTAAGATGATTTTATAGGTATGTGTTTTATAAATTTTCAACCATTAATAGGGCGATTATTTTTACTTTATGTTTAAGGGCTACAAGTGTTTATATATGATTTTCCACCTTTACTCAATAATGAATTTTTTCAACTACGAGTTTTAATGGTTAGTGTTTATAGGTCATGATTCATCACCCTTTTAACACCCATAAAACCTAATACTTGAATAAAAATTAAAAAATTATAATATATTGAATTCAAACTGATTTTTATAGTTTTGGGTTTTTTTCAATGTTATCATATTATTTATTATTAATTTTAGAGTTGAGAACATAGATATTGATAATTTGTACTATTTTATTTAGAAATAGTATTTAATAATAAATTTGTAACTTGCTTTCGAAAGAGGAAATTTAGGTGGACCCTCACACCATAACATACATTTTAGGCATACATTGATCTACATAGATTCACATTAGAAAAAACCTTTTGTTATATATTATCACACACAAAATATAAAATTGTATTCAGTTTTAGATGCATATTGGTTATAAGTTGTTATGGTTTTGGATAACTTTTAACAAGTTTAAAAATAATAGAAACTTTAAAACACAAATCAAATAACACTCCACCCTATTTTTAAAATAAATAAAACATAATTTAATAATAAACCTTTTTCAATTGATAAGTACTTTCAGTATAAATGTTTTTGTGTATATCTATAAGTAATAAATAAATGTCTCATTCGTTAATATATAATTCATTAACAATTTGAATATACATTATCATGTATTGGACTCCCCATTCCCATCAAATGTTAGTATATTTATATGTAAAAGAGAAGGATAAGATAGGATAACTTGGCATATTATGTTTTTTCGGATCAAATCACTCACACCTTGTTAGAAGTACCTAAATATTCTTTTAAATAATTCCTTCTTAGAGTTAAGGAGACATTAATGGGGGGATTTTTTTCACAAAAACTCTTAGAAAAATTCATTATTATATATAAATATTTTTTCCAAGATATTATTGAGACATTTTGAAATTAAAAAATTAATAAAATAATTGAATACAACATTGAATTATGTTACAAACAAAACAATGATAAATCCAGTGAATGTCGTATATATTGAATGTTGTTGGGGTTATGATATCCATTATCACCTAATGAGATATCTAATATTATATGAATAAGTTACATCTATACATGTTCTATACTCATATCACATGAATAAATATAGACCATATAAAACCATATGATATGATATTTATGAGATATTCATTTCAAAATCTCTCAAATTCATTATAAGATCATATAAATTATACATAATTCACAATATTATATATCATTTTAACTAATTTTGCGACACAATAATGAAAAATAATTCAGAAAAACTATAATATATTTTATATAAAAATAATAAAAATATTGAAATGTAGTGGGAAATTTTCATTCAAATAAAATATATATATATATAATAATACATATTTAACAATATTCCATTATAGTTTATCTTAATTTAATTAATGAAATTAGTTGTAATATACCATGCCTTAAATAATAAAAATTCTTATAGTTGTGACCTATTATTGAGGGTGATCCATTAAAAGTGGTCAATGAACTTTTTCTTCTAATGGTATCTAAGTCTTGTTTGAGATTCATGAAAAACATCTTAAAATGAATCATGTTCACCTCATATAGAAATAAAAACTTTTTCAAGGGAATAAAATAACATTAATATGTTTTTTCAGGAATTTTTTGTTTTGTTTTGTTATGGATACACCAATTTAACATGGTCTCAATCGCCTTTAAATTTTTTTAGAAACCCCTTAAAAGAGAAATAATAATTTTAAATTTTTCCTAAATAATAAAATTAATATATACTTCATCAATATAAAAATGTATGAATATTCAAAAAAAAAGATGCCACAATAATAATTAATATTATTATTAGACAATTCATGAATGCAATTTTTTATAACGCCCTATGAATTTTTATATGAGTAATGGTTTAAATATAAATTATTCTAAAGAATAATTGAGTTTATTCGATGTTAGAGTCTTTAGGATGGATTAAATAAGGGTTTTTGATTATTCGGTGGTAGTCATAGTGTCATTTCATACGTAAGTGGTAATTATGGGATAATTCTTGGTCAGTATGTAGGTCATGTTGTTACTATGTCATTGGGTAGTTAATGGAAGATTTTAAATATTCCCCTAAATAACATATTTCATCCCTCATCCTTCCTATTGAGACATTCTCAACCTCTATCGTCCAAGGTGTCATTGTAATTTCACATTGTGTAATTTATTCTCCTCCAACCCCCTTTAATGATGATTCAATGTAGTGTTCATTACATGGTTTCTCTCTTCTTACGTTAGTGATGTTTAATCCCAAGATTTATCTTTATTCTTCAATTCCATGGTTTGTTTTTTTTTCTATAGCATAAATGTGATGAATTGGGGATAAATTTTGTTTTTTATAACCTCGATCATTAATTAGGCAATTCATCTTGGTGAGTATACTTTTTTATTATTTCGGTTGGAATTAATTACTATAAAAAATCTTTCATATGAAATTGTTTGTCTTGAATTTTTTTGGTTGTGTGTATAGATCTATGGAAAACCTAATTTTCATATAAAATTGATTCTATAGGTTCAATTGTTAGTGGTAGTACCCTTATAGGGGTATTTATGGGTTGTTTCTTGGTTAATTTGAAACCCCTTACTTGATTAATGAGAAATGGTAGGGTTTGACTCCAGATAAGTTTGAGATTGAGGTTCATGTTAGGGATTAATTGAGGTAAGAATGTCTTAGTAAAGTGTTATAGGGGTTTTGGTGATACCTTCCCTTGCCTATTTTAAATTTTTTATTCTTTTTATTTCCTTTTTATTAATTCTTGATGTCTAGTTTCTATGAAATACATGAGAAATATAGTTAATCTTTAGATTTGATGTAACCTATATTATTTCAGAAGGGTTTAGTTTAGTATAGGAATGGTTTTATTTTCTTGAGTTATAAGTAATATTACATATTCTTACTTATATATGAGCTTTTTATAGATATTTCCTTCTATTATGTGTTTAAAATAGGTATGTCAATACATTTAGGGTAGGCTAGTATGCGTTTGATGACCCAATGAGTGTTGAAAGTATTTTACAAATTATGTTATGTTGATGCATGATATTTTATAAATCATCACCCCTAAATATTATTGTTCATTGGTAGTGTCCTACAAGTATTATACACACCTATTAGCAGAATATTGATATGCATATACACTACATGTTCTAGGATCCATCCTTGGGAAAGGTATCTATGATATTTTATAGTGTAGGTGAATTTCCATTGGATTGTGTAAATGTCAGTACATTCTATGAGACCTTTAATAGAGATGCCTAATTTATTATTTTGTTCTTTCATAACTTGTATATATATTGTTCCACCTCATGTGGGGATCCCATTGGACAGAAGATACTAGTGAATTCACTCTAATTTGATATTAATTGTGATGTTATTATTAACAACATCTTCCTAGTTAACTGCTATTTATTACTTTTTTTATTGATTATAAGATTGCATTACTCTGATTGTTGTCTAATATTAAGGGAATAGTCTCCAAATGGTTCAATTATAGTCCTCACTACAAGTCAGTATCCACTTGTATATGAGGAGGCCCACATAAATACATGTGTCACACTATCTAGGACTTGATCTTGTTCACTGAGGAATCAAATGTTTCGCACCGATTTTTTTTACAAAACTCATTTGAATAACATTAGATGAAATTATTTTAAAAAATATTTCTTGAAATTTCATTGACAAAATAGTCATCATTATCATGAAAAGGCCTGCATAATTCTAAGATATAGTGACTTCATATGTTTATTGGGCTTTGTTGGCACATATAATTTAATGAGGAATATCCCCATTTCATGGTTTTATTTTTATAGTTATTCCTTTTAAATAATCACTTATACTAAATCCTTATAAAAATATTAAATTTTCACCTTCTGACATAGAATTTATTACAACATTTGAAATCAAATCCAAAAATCCCGTAAGGATGTAATTTCCCAGACGTAGATGCCACTGGATAGGTTCCCCGAGCTCAGTCGGCCCCATGACCTCAAGCACATCTCCCCAATCCCCAGAGGGTTATGACTACATGTAAGGACCTAAGGTGTGTTTGTGGGGAGAAAATTCCCTCATTATGAAAGTTTAGTTCTTCTAGTGGAGGTAAAAATATTTAAATAGAAGAATAAATATATAAAAATTGAAGTCAAAATAGAAAATATAGATAACAAAAATAATAACTAAAACAACATGAATAACATTCATTAGTATATGATGATATGTCATGTAATAGAAAAATGTAAAACATTCATAAAAAATAATAGGTATAATATGTTTCACAATAGTATAAAAAAATAAAATACTATCTCAAGAATCACAAGCTCTGGCTCGGTCATCTTCTATAATGATACATCATAAACAATTAGATATCAAGTGTTTGAAGCTGTATGCTTCCCTTATTCGACACCAGAAACATTGTAATCTTCCTCGAGTACCAAATTACCCCTAGAGAGGGTGTGAGATAAATCACAATGGGACACCAAAAATAGTTTATATAACATCAAGCCTTTGTAATGGAAATGTAACAGTATGCAATCATTCATATTTAATGTATGGTAGTACAATGTAACTAAACACCTAAGTACCCACATAATCCCTTGGCTAGTTCCTGAACATGTAACTAGTTCATTTAATTAAGTAATTAATAATTTTATATGGATATTTATAGTGATGAATATCCATCACTAACATCACCTCGTAATAGTATAAATAGTGATGGTTCCATGATGTAATAAGACAACCATGATCAATGAGAACAAATTGTGAAGTCCTACGGTTACAACCAAGGTGATGTAGACCTCAAGGGTTTCCAAAATATTAATAACTATATCTTAGAATAGGGTAATAGTGTAATCCAAGGATAGTAATCAATGGAATTTTACAATGAGGTGAAAACCGAGTCCTAGGTAATCATCCAAGTTAAAACGGGGCAATGTAATGACTAGCCCCGATGGGCTTCATCCATGAAACATACCTGTCAACGATCGATCAATGGATTTTATCTAAGGAATCTTGTAATGATATTGATGTTATCCCAGGAATGTAAACATGGAATATAGTCACACTAAATAAGGGATCCAACAGTATCATTCCATGTATCCATGAACAGACAATTATCAGGACCTAGGTGGGTCTCATACTAAGAAATCCATAACCTTGAATCAGAATGGGGTTCCTAAGTTCTCATGGAATAATCCAATCAGAATCCAAGGTGAGCTCATGTTAGGAAAAAATTATTTGATTTTTATGACATGCCATATTTCTTTTAGTTACATCATTTCATTTCATTAGTGTGATAAGGTCAAGTAGCATGAAACTGTTTTATGAAGCAATTTTTTCGATGTATTTCCTTTCATTAGGGTGACAGGGAAAATTACATTAAATCATTTAATCAATTTATGTAATATTACATATTCAAGGTTCATTCTTTTAACTTCCATTAATGTGTTAAGGGGTGTTACAAATATGCAACCTACTATTTATTCACATCCATATGGTCAAGTCATATACTCAATATACTTTCTGATTTCTATTTCACATTTAAATTATCAATTAAAGCACATACCATAGGTAGGTCAAGTGGAACACATGCTTGGTACGTTACATTATAAAATTCAAAATATAAATCAAGAAATATATTATAGAAAATTTTACCGTTAATGTGGTAAAGACAAGGCACAGCTGAATGGTGGGGAAAACATTTCAAAACACTAAAGAATAATTATGGCATAACCTTTATCATATAAGGAATGGAGTTGTGGTCATAACTAAAATAAATTATTCAAATATATGGAAAGATCATAACCTGATTGTTCAAATGATTATTATAATAGTATATGTATCCTATAAATGACACATTGTGAAAACAATGGTCCCCACACAATAATTCAAAAATTGGAGAACATTAGGGATGTGATATAGACCACCCACCATAGGGTTGTTTGAATCTCCTCACACAGTATTAGACATTAATTTGTCTTGGATCAAAGTGGATCTTAGAAAAATAAAGAAATGATCATATACTGCTATCTTGGTCAAGGGAAAATGTGAAGGAGAATGGATCAAGGGTATCCTAGTACATTCCAAGTGCATCCAACATGATGAAAAAAATCGTGATTCGATCATGGATGAAGGATATCTCATGATTGCAAGGATATATTTTCAAAAATTCTGAAATTTAGAAAGAAATATGTTAATAAAACATAATATTAAATTAGAGAATAAGGAGGTAGGTTAAAATATCATTAATGGATTTTTTTTAATTTACCCGAAAAAATGGCATGTACGCAGTTAGTCTGCACTGTTTTAAAAACCGTGCACAATCCATGAGTGTTTTTTGTGGTATAGGCTCACATTTATTGATTAGGCCTCAAGAGATTGTACAAAATATCTTAAGTGGTTCTCTTTTAGAATTTAAATCTTCATGATTATAAAAACAGTGTTCCAATCATGCACTAACCGTACGACACACCCAATTTTCCAAAAAATATGGGTTTTGGGTTCCGAAATTTCATCAGACACCCTAAGACCATTACTAACTGAAAAGGGTTCCCTATTGGGTGAAAAATAAATATTTAGATCTAAAATTAAAGGACTCATACCTGAGTGAAAACTGTGTTCTTACAATCTTCCACATTAAAAGAGCTCGTCCCCAAGTTCACCATCCATGGGTGGAAAAACACTGTCTGAGAAAAAATCCCAACCCTAAAAGTGTATATTGACATCACTCATTCAACTCTCTCCTTATACCTAGCCATAAATCCATATCATCCATACTAGATGGATAGATCTTCCTTGCAGAGCCTTCGTACTCATGTAGATGATGCGTACTGGATACTTCTCAATGGTAGAATGAGGATCTTACTCAACATAATTGAGATCAAAAGTATGAGATGAATGAACATGATACTAAAAAAGTCTTGAAATAGGAATGAAATCGTGCATGGAATGGTACCTCTGAGGTATTAGTAACTGATATGATACCATCCAGAATACCTCTGGAATCTCAAATGTCCCTACATAATCAGGAAACAACTTTCCATACTTTCATAAATATCTATGAACAAGCCTAAGGGATACCTGAAGAAAAACATGATCCCCAAACACAAAATATAAATTTCATCAGCAATTATGATCATAAGATTTCTCTCTTGACTAAGCAACATTCCTATGCTTTATGATCAGTGGAACATGCTCTAAAATCTCTTGAATGAGATAAGGACCTAGTAGGGCTTCCTAACCTGTCTCTATCCATCATAGGGGTAAATGGCTTGACCTACCATATTAGGCCTCAAAAGGATGAATATAAATTGTCACATGAAATCTGTTATTATAGGATAACTCATGGAGAGGGATATTATCCTCCCAAAATCCACCAAAATCATGGACACATGCTCAGAGCGTATCCCCAATAACTTGTATTGTACAGTCTGACTGTTCATTAGGTTGAGGGTGAAAAGATGTGATTAGAATCACCTTAGTCCCCATAGACTCTTTAAATCCCCCAATGAACCATGATGTGAAATGAGAATCCTGATATGAAATGATAGAATGTGGAACTCCCTGAGGTTATATGATCTTTTGGACATACAGTCTTCTCGGATCATCAACTGAGACAGTGTCCTGAATTATAATGATGTGGGATGTTTTTTTAGTTGGTAAATGACTACCCAGATAGTATTTCTATCCCTCGGTGACCTATGTATGGAAACAATGAAATCCATAAGAAACATCTTCCCACATCCATTCAATGTCTAGAAGCAGATGTGGCAAGCCATCTAGTCTCTAGTGTCGTACCTTCACTGGTTGACTGTTGGAACACCTTGTGATAAATCCTTCTATCTGAAATTTAATCTCATTCCACCAATACTTGAATCACATATATCACTAAATATTGGATATTCCTGGGTGAACTGCACATTGAGAAGTGTGGGACTATTTAATCAAATCCTCTCTCATATCTGTAGGAACCCAGATTCATCCACATAGACGCAGGACAACATCTTTATCCACAGACCAATTTGATGGTGGATTATCTTTGGATATACACTCAGAGAGAACCAAGCCTTCAGGATCTAAAAACTTTCTACCATTCACCATTATAAATAAAGAAGGGGTGACTATGAATGAAAATTGAAAAGACCACTCAAGAAACTCATGAAACACTATATGTTTCTCTAAAAATAAGGCCATAAAACTCCATTCATCCCTGGATTCTCTTATTTCTTATGCTTGAGTTTTCCGACTCAGTGTATCTAGAACCACATTTCCCCTCCCACGCATATATAAAAGCACAAAAAATAAACGGATTATAGATATTCAAACTGTATCCATAATTTGAATTTCATTTCATGTTTAAAAAAGATATATTTTGGTCTCTTTTGGTCGTTGTACTCTTAAAAGAGATCACCCAATAGATAATATCTCTAGTAACGTAAGGTGTGGACAATTGCTTATAGCCCAAGGTCATGCATTTAAAAACTCAATGTTTTATCAATGGAATTATCTTTTTATAATTATGTGTTATAGTATAATAACATTAGGATAATAATGAAATAAAATAATACTAAATACTATGTTATCATTAAAAATAATTTTTTCCAATCTATGTTTTGAATTTCAAAAATCTGATATACACAGTTGTGATCATTGAGATGTTTGGAGTCTGATAGGAGAAACATAATATTTAGTGAAAAGTAATCTACCCTTATGAATTTTAACCCATCCTTATGAATAGAAAAATGACCCTTATGATTAGTAAATTATATAATATAATAGTAACTTTACCCATGAATGATTAAATAAAATTTAGGCATCTTATAAGTGACAATTTTACCAAAGAAAAAGTATTAGTATTGCTGTTAGTCATAATTAATTAACTATAAATAATTAATTATTTTAGAAGAAAATATATTTTCCTTGAATGTGTTCATAAATTAATAATTATTTGTCTTATGGTTTTAATATAATTTTATAAGACCTTATGTAATTTTGGAAATCATTATTAAATTTGTTTTAATTTTAAAAACAGTATTTTTAAAGTATATAATGATTTTATTTAAAAAATTAATCGATCATATTTTGAAAATTATTTTTTTATAATTTAAATATTATTTGGATTCTACACATCTATAAATGTCCAGGGAGAATTTTTGGGATTTTTTTAAACTACATGATTTTTTAGTGAATTGAAATTTACATTAATTTACCGTATAAATACACTATAATTTAAATCCACTATTCCTAGCATAACAAGTTATGTAAGAACCCAAACATATAAATCACATTCCCTAATTACAATTATTGGTCATTTAATCATCAATATTTCTTATCTTGGTGGAAATTAATAAACTGTTATTAAAATATTAAGAGAACCCATCTCCCCTCTACTATAAATACCACCCTTTACACCCTCATTTCCGCACACCTCTCAAGCTTCAAAACTTCCCTAAATTCTTCCAAAAAGTCTTCCCTAAACCCTCCCCCAAGTCCATGTGATTAGGTATCATAGAACTTCCAATCCTATGTTACTGAAGGAGCATCTCAAGAGGAGGATTCAAAAGGTAATTCCCCCCTCTCCCTTTTCCTTTAATTTCCTTTCAATTTCATGTTGTTTTATTAAATAATCCCCAACAATACTCATCCACATTGTATGGTATCTATAGTATATCAAATATAATATAATTTTATGATAATAATGGGACAATATATCATCCACCCACTTCCCCTCATCTTTTTATTTTAGAAAAGAAAATATTGTTCATGAGGTGTTAACTAATCACCATCATGAACGACATGTTTATTTTACTACCTTATGATATGGGCATGAAACAACTTTTATGGTTGAAACAGATTAGTTTATATTTATTATATCCTAATTAATGTTTTGGAACTAACATATATACATATTACTAAGTTATTAAATGAAACAAGTTCGTTGTGGTCGAAAAACAACTTGAAATAACCCAAACGATCATCATTAAATCCTTATGTAATTATTCCTTCTCACAGTATATACACAATTAGTTATAAGATAAATTTAATTTATATATCATCATAAATAAAATATAATTACAATTATCTATGTTTATACACCTTTTATACGAACTATTATTCTTGAATACAAATAAAACGTTAAAAACTACAAAAATGAACACTCCCGAACAATGGATTTAAACTCTATAACTAATCTAAATGCCCATAAAAGAACACAATGAAAAAATAATGAACCATATTAATGTATAAAATGTTATTAAATTTCTAATTAATGAATATAATTTCATTATATGAGATATTAATGTGAAGAAAGCATTCAGATAAAAAGCATTGGGAAATTCTCAAACCCTACTTTTTTATTCAGGATCACCCTCTTTCACTCCATGTTCAGTATGAGTTATAAAAAAAATTTATTAATAAATATCTTGAATTTTTTGGGATATAAATATTCTATAATTTATTTTTTTTAAACCCATTTTTTTTCCAAAATAACTCTTCTTTCAAATACACACACCCTTTTTACATCTTTAGTATTGTTTCACTCTTCACTCGTTGCTAATGGTTCTATGTCAAGAAGGATAATCCCTATTTATATGGGGGACATATTTTTATGAAAGATTTTTTATTATGTGAAATCCAATTCTTTCCATGGGTTATTTTATGTTCATGTTTGACATATTTTCAATATGTGTTGCATGATAATGTAAGTATTATGATGTGACAGGTGTGCCCGAAATTATATTGCGCAATATGAATGTTTGAATGTGATTGTTGCACCCAGAATTATACATCGCTCCAATGAGTTTGTTAAAGTGATGAATCCCATGATTAAAAGGATAATTATGTGTGAACATGATTCTAGAATCTTTCAAAACTATTTCGGTTAATTAACCCCTAAGATATTATGATTTTATTATTTATGCATTGCCACATTCAATTCTATTATCTAATGATTCCTCTCACGATTTTTGAGGATGATGTTATTACAATGATCACCCCATTCTATATTATTCATATTTATCCCATTACTCATATTTTAGCTCACCCTTTTTTAGATATTTCCTCATATGACTACATGTACTATGGTGAGGTCAAGATTCAATAAGAAGATAGAGAAGAAGAATTTAAATAAATGTTTATGCTTGATGTTGTAAATGTTATGTTTGGTCCACATTTTCCCAAGAAACTAAACCTTTGGATCCATGATGTGAAATCCTATTATTTTGTTTATGTTTATAATGATTTAATATAAATGTTATAAAATTAAGGGTTCTAATAGTTGGTAACAATGGAAAGGTTTAGTTAATTAGGGACATAGGATTAGTGAACCCTATAGAAACCCTATAGTATTAGACTACGTACAAATATGCACAAAAGAATCATTACATAGGGATCCCATATGTTATGATTTTAAAGAAAATTGAAAAACTGAATATTTTATTTATTCCGGAATATATGACTTATGTTTTATTCTAACATTTTAGATTTCATAAAATGATGGGAACCAGGAGAAACTAGGACAACAACCGATGAAAGGGCCGATGAAATGATTGCTTGAATGAAATACCCAATGCATTGGGAGGTGGAGTTCAAAACATCATTGCGATGCATATCCAACTATCTTAGGTTATGAACAATAACCATAATAATAGGTAACATCCTATTTCACCAAAGTGGTATCAACTAAATATCGAGTGTTTTATGTGGAAATGACTATTGACATTTAGTGGAACTTCCAATCCACATATTGTGGAAAAGTGGGTCAACTCAATAGAGAAGATATTTTCTATGCTTCACTATTCTAATATAGAGATTGTGAAATTATCTATTTATCATCTAGAGGGAGAGGCCGATCAATGGTGGTCATTGATTAAGAACACCAAGACAATGGATGAAATTGTTAAGAAGGAATGGGAAGAAATTAAGATCATGTTTTTTATATGTATTCCCCATGAACTCTTTATACAAAGATAGAGAGGGAATTCATAGACTTCAAGATAAATGAAGGAGCTTTTTTCACAACCTACAAAGATAATTTCACTAGGTTTTCAAGGTATTCTTTGGGTTTTGTTATAAAACATGACTTCCAATTTGATAGATTCTTTAGTGGTTTAAACCCAGACATTATAAAGGCTCTTTCAATTCCAGACATTTGGAGTTATGAATATGTTTTTTGGTGTGCCCTCAAAGGGGATATAGAGTTTGGGGAATGTTCCCATGACCATGGTGATAAAAACAACAGCTGGAATTTCAAAATGGAGGATCTAATGATAATGGGGGAAGAAAAATCAATTTCCCACATTAAAGAAATGTTGGAAGTTGCATCATGGGAACAACCTCAATGGGATTGGGAAGTTCATCAACTGTGGTAATGAAGGAAACCATCCTCTAGAATATCGAAAAGACATAAGAATCAAGGAGAAAGTAGTGGAAGAATGTGAATCACCACTCATGGTCAAATTCTATAATTATAGGGAGCTAGGTCACTGTGAAATCTAGTGTACTAAACCTCAATTCCTCAAGGTTAATCAGCATCAACAACTACTACATCCATAGGATCAAGTGAATTCATATGCCAAAGATACTATAGAAGTGGATTATGATAATGAATTCATATAAGGAAAATTTCCTAATCACTCAATAATAGAAAAAGTCTTATTTGATTCATCTTCTACGCATTATTTTATATCATGCATGTTTTATAGTAATATAGAATTAATGCCATGAAACCTTGAAGTA
This sequence comes from Viscum album, assembly GCA_963277665.1. Lineage (NCBI taxonomy): Eukaryota > Viridiplantae > Streptophyta > Magnoliopsida > Santalales > Viscaceae > Viscum > Viscum album. Next base: position 806,666,727 of record OY728122.1, on the reverse strand, counting down.
TAGATAACTTTAAAAACACAAAGTGGTGAACTCATTGAAACCGAAGTGTTTGACTCTTCTCTTGTAGGCGCATGTGGAAGGATTATTCCATAAAATCTCTCAATACTTCCCTTGGTGTAATTAGACACTATAATGAGAATGGATTGTCTCTCTTTATATAGAGCACATATCAATTGTCGAGAAAAATAAATATCTTTTCATATTAAAATCCATCTTGTTCTACTCTACAAATGCAAGGATGATCATGAATCTATTTTTAAAAATCCTTCAATGGTGTGGGTTTTGATTCCCTATAAAGAAGAATACCTCTTTAAAATGGTTGAGTTAATGGAAAGTTCCAACCTTATGGAAATGCCCCTCATGAGGGAATCAGTTAATGTATTTCTTACAAAGTTACCCAGAATTCCCCCGAATCATGAGGTAGAGTTATCAATGGAACATGTACCTAGAGCTACTCCTATAAAAATGTGTACCTATAGGACATGTCCTATTGAATTAGAGGAGTTAATGAAGTAGCTTCAATAGAATTTGACCAACGGTTCACATTCCTTAGTGCATCACCTTGGGGTGCGACAGTGCTCAGTGTGAAGAAGTTGGATAGATCAATGTGGTTGTGTGTAAATTATCAGGAACTCAAAAATATCACCAAAAATAAAAATTATTCTCTTCCAAGGATTGCTGAATTGTTAGATCAGTTAATAGGATATCAATACTTCTCAATGGTGGATCTTTGTTCAGCATATCATCTACTAGAGGTGAAGAAGGAAGAATTTTGGGAGACTGCTTTCTGTACAAGGTGTGGTTACTATGAGTTTTGGGTGATGCACTTCGGACTTAATAATTCCCTTTAAAAAATGAATGATTATATGTATAGACTCATTAGACATTACCTCAAAACAACTGTGGTAATGTTTATTGATGATATTCTCATATACTCTAAGAGAAAGGAGGAACATGAAGAACATCTAAGACCTGTTTTGGTGATGGTGAGAAAGGAGATCTTGTATTCCATGTTTAGAAAGTGTGACTATTGGGTGAATAATGTCACCATATTGGGACGTGTGATCATAAGAGAGGGAATTTTTATGGAAGCATAAAATACAAAGTCAATTGAGAAATGGCCCAGGCCTTCGAGTTGCATAGAAATCCATATTTTTCTTGGACAATTTGGGTATTAATTAATTTTTTTGAGAAATTTATCTTGATTGTAATGCCTGCTAACTATGATAATAAGCAAGGGGTAAAGAATTTTGGGACAGAAGAATGTGAGGGATACTTCATCGTGCCAAATATAAGGTTGATCACTACACCTATACTCACACTACTGAAAAGTAGAAATTGTTTTGTGATATACAATGATGTTTCAATGAAAGGATTGGATTGTGTACTCATGAAAAATGATAGTGTGATAGCATGTGCCTCATGGAAGTTGATGATACATGAACAGAACTACCCAACTCATGATCTAGAGATGATATCTATGATTTGTTCCTTAAAAATCTGCAAGCACAACCTTTATGGTGAGAGGTGTGACATATTCACCAACCAAAAGAGCCTAAATTTTATAGTCACTCAAAATTATCTAAATATTCTTTAAAAGAGATGTTTAGAGATAATAATGGACTATGATTGCTATATTTACTATCAACCTAGAATTTCTAACAATTTAGTTGATGCTCTAAGATGAAATGAAACTACAAGTCAATCAATGTTATAGATTAAGAAAGACCATATGTTCATGGACATGAGAATGATGGATTTGGAAATAAAAAGGGTAGGGGATATATCCTACATTTACCAAATGATTTAACAAACATCAGTCCAAGAGATGATTTATTAGGAATAAAGGTAATATCTTGATTTACAAAAGAAGGTGATTACAATAAAAGAAGGGAAGGTGGAAGAGTTCCATAAAAATAATCACGGTGTGATTCTGTTTGGAGCATGTCTTTGGGATCATTAATCCCATAGGATAAAGAAGAAGATATTGGACAATTCCCATAGATCAACAATCAGTATCCATCTTGGTGATACCAAGACGTACTGAGATCTCCAAGAAAACTTGTAGTGGGATAACATGGAGAAGGATATTGTTGAATACCTCTCAAGGTTCTTGGAGTGTGATAAAGTTAAATCGGAGTGACAAAAGTCCAATGGGATGATGAAACCGTTTAATATACCCATGTGCAAATGGGGAAATTTCAAAATGTACTTTGTCATGGGTCTTCCCAAGATGTCAGAGAAAAATAATGCAATATTGGTTATGTTTGACTGACTCACCAAGACAGCCCATTTTATAGCTATTCAGGAAGATCTCTCACTTGAACAACAAGAAAATATATATGTGAAGGAAGTAGTGATACTGTATTGTGTTCCACTCTCAATTATCTCTAATCATGATCCATGGTTCAGATCTAATTCTGGAGAATTCTTCAACATTATTTGTGTACTGAATTAAAATTCAGCATGATCTATCACCCACTAACTGATAACAAATCTGAAAGGACTATTCTGACGCATGAAGATATGATAAGAGAATTCTCATTAAAATTTAAAGGTGGATGGGATTTTCATATCCTATTGGATGAGTTATCATAAAACAAAAACATCAACACATGTATTCAAATGGATCCATATGAAGCTTCATATGGAAAGATATGTTGAACTCCATCTTGTTGGGATGAATTTGGAGAAACAAAGATACATGGACCTGATATTGTGAAAGACATGAAAGATATGGTTCAAGTTATCCAGAAACAAATCAATTAATATCATATTTGGAAAAATATTTCTGATGAAGACTAATGATGGGACTTGGTGTTTGACTTTTGAAATAAATTCATCCTTTGAATTTCACCATGGATGAGAGTCATGTGGTTTTTTAATAAAGGGAAGGAATGTCCAAGGTACATTGTCCCTTTTGATATCCTATAATACATAGAAGTTGTGACCTATCAGCATGAAGTTAAACAATATATGTCTTACGTTCATGATGTGTTTTATATATCAGTCCATAGGAAGTACATACCAGATCCCTCCCCTATATTGAACTCATAGGTAGTACAACTGGAAGATGATCTCCCTTATTAGGATCATCTAGTGAAGATTTAGGACCAAAGATATAAGGGTCTTTGAAAAAAGACAACCAACATTGTGAATGTGATGCGGAGGAACAAGAAGTTTTTAGATAAAAATTGTAATCCCAAAGAGGCATTTAAGGAGAAGTACCCGCACCTTTTTATGTAAAATGAAATTTCAAAGGATAAATTTCATGGGGGGGGAATGTAATGAACCATTGTTTTTAAATGTAATTACCTTCCTATAATTATGGATTATAGTAGAATAATAATTAGAAGTACAATGACATATAAGGATACTAAATAATATGTGACCATTAAACATTATTTTTCCAATTCTACATTCGGTGTTTTGAAAATCTGACTTACACGATTATGATTAGTATGATGTTTGGATTCTGATAGGAAAAACAAAATATTTGTTGAATAGTAACCTACACATATGAATAGTAACCTACCCTTATGAATATCAATATGACCCTTATGATTTGTAAATCTTCCAAATTAACAGTATCCTTTCCCATGAATGATTAAATAAAATTTAGGCATCGTAGAAGTGACAATATGACCATAGTAAAAGTTTTAGTATTATTATCAGTCATAAATAATAAATTTTTTTAATTAATTAATATGGAAGAAAATTTATTTTCCTTGAATGTGTTAATAAATTGAAAATTCTATTTTTTGGTTTTGATATACTTTTATAAGACATTTTTTAAATTTTGAAATCATAACAAAATCATTTTCAAATTTAAAAACATTATTTTTCAAGTAAATTATGAATTTAATTAAAATTTAAATTATTCTGATTTAGAATTTTTTTTTTGGAAAAATGAAATTGATTTTTTGATTCTACACATAAAAATAGTAATGGTGAATTTTTTGGATTTTTCCTAAAATTCATGAATTTTTCGGTGAATAGTAAAATAATAAAACTCACCATATAAATACATTATAATATAAACCCACTATTCCTGACATCACAAGTGATGTAAGCCCCAAAATCTAGATATCACATGCCATATATACTATTATTGGTCATGTAATCATCCTTATTTCTTATCTTGGTAGAAATTAATAAACTAATGATAAAAATATTAAGGGAACCCCTCTCCCCTCTACAATAAATACCACTCTTCACACCCTCATTTACTCACACCATCAAGATTCAACCCTTCTCTAAACTCAACCCTAAAATCTTCTCCATCCACTTCCAAATTCCCTAGAGCTTCTGGTCTCATCAAAATCATAATCCGTGGATCGTTATGGTAGATTTCAGGAGGAGGATTAAAGAGATAATTCCCCACTCTCTCTTTTCCTTTAATTACCATTCAATTTAATGTTCTTATCATAATCTCTCCACACCTATCCTCATTCTCATGGTATGGTAACTTCATTATGTCACATATAATGTAATTTTTTGATACTAATGGGAAAATATATAATCAACCCCTTCTTCTATTATTTTTATTTTAGAAAAGAAAACGATATTCGTGAGGTGTTAATTTATCACCTTCAAGAAGAACATGTTTTATTTTTCCTTTAACAACTTAACATATGTGCATGAAAACATTTTTATGGTTGAACCAGATTATGTTATATGTATTATTTCCAAATTTTTTTTATATAACTTATGTTCGTATTACTAAATGATTAAACAAAAAAATTTTGTTTTTTTTCGAAACACCGCCCAAATTAACCGAAACTATCATCATGGAATTATTATCTAATGATTCATAATAATATTACATAAAAAGGTATTTATAACAAAATTTTATATTATGTAACATCTTTAATGACATATAATTACAATTATCTTTGTTTATACACCTTTTATAAGAAATTCATTTCATGAATTCAAGTGAACCGTTCAAGAATATTAATGAAATGAACACCCCCGAACAATGCATTTAAAATATATAAATAAACTAAAAGACCATAAAAGAACACACTGATACCATAATTAATTATATTCTTGTATAAAAGGTTATGTAATTTCTAATTAATGAATATAATATCCCTATACAGGACATTAATGTAAAGAAAGCATTTAAACGCAAGGTAAGTGGAAATTCTCGAACCCAACTTCCTTTCTCAAGATTCTCCCTCTTCCACTCCACGTTCGGTCTGGGTTCTCTATAAAAATCATTTATTCATAATTATATTACATTTTATGTGATATCCATGTTCTCAAATTTTTTATATGAAAACCCAATGTTTTCCAAAAGAACTTTTCTTTCTAATAAACACAACCTTTTTACTTCTTGAATATTGTTTCACTATTCACTCGTGGTTAATGGATCTTTGTTAAGAAAGATAATCCCTCTTTATTTTGGGGAACAAATTTTTATGAAAATATACATTATTATTCGAAACCCATTTCTTTCATTTGGTTATTTTGTTTTCAAGATTGACATATTTTCAATATGGAATGCATGATAATGTAAATATTATGATGTGATGGGTGTGCTTGGAATTTTATAGCCCAATATGAATGTTTGAATGTGATGGGTGTGCCCAAAATTATAAAACACTCCAATTCATTGGGTAAAATGATTAATCTCATGAGTAAAAGGTAAATTATTCATGAACATGATCTTATCATTGTTCATAACTATTTGTTGTAGTTAACCACTAAGAAAATATGTTTTAATTTCTTATGTTTTTTCACATTCCATACATTTATCTAATGATTCCTCTTATGATTATTGATGATGATGTTATAATTATGCTCACCCCATTCAATATAATTCTTATCTATCCACTTATTATGCTATTAGATCATCCCTTTTTTATGTATATCCTTATGTGACAACATGTACTGAAGATGGGTTAAGAGCCAATAAGAAGCTACATAAGAGGGAATTAAATAAATGTTTATGATTGATGTTGTAAATGTTATGTTTGGTATAAGTTTTAACAAGATAATAAACTTTTGGATACTCGATGTGTAATACTATTATGTTGTTTATAATTATAATGATTCAATAGGAATGTATGAAATGGCATGTACCCAATCATGTGTCAGGTAATTCCTCTCATTTAACCTCAACTACCAAGATCCATACACAATGACTTTGTCCTCCAACATCAATAATGATCCAAGGCTGATTCCTAATAAATCAGAGAAGATTGTATAACCTATACCTTTTTTTGAAAGAGTCAAAATAGTTTCTGATTCCATCCTACCTTTCATCTCTTTAAAGGCTCTCTCACAATCTTATGACCATAATAACATGACACCATCCTTTTAAAGAATTATAAGAGGTGACACATGGTGAGAAAATCCCTGCATGAAATGCTTGTAATATCTAGATAGCCCCAATAAACAATGTATATCAAAACATTTGTTGTGATGCTCCATGGAAACAACAACACTATCTTATTATAGGTCAATAGATACTCATGATTGTGATATTATTTAACCGAGGAAGTGGACATTGTCAATACAGAAGTCACTTTTAGTAACCATGGTGTAATGATTATTGTCTTACATTGCACTCAAAATGATTTCACGATGTATGTAATGGTCACTATGTGTATGAGAATACACCAACATGTAATCCAAAATAACCATGAAGAAAATAAAAAATGGGGTGGAAAACCCTATACATCAAATCCATGAAAATGGTGGTCTTGTTCATTATACCAAAAAACATAACAAGGAACTCATACAGTATATGACTAGTAAAAAAGATTTATGAGGTAAGTATGATGTAATGAATCACACCTAATGATAACCCGATCTAATTCCAATCATAAAGATGATCATTTCTCCTGGTATTTGGTCATAGAGATCATCTATTCTAGGAAGTGTATATTAGTTATTGATTGTAATATGATTCAACAACTTTAAAACCTTACTTAGACGAATGGTTCCATCGACATTATTTTCAAAAAATAATAGGCGAACCCCCAGAATATGTATATGCACTTATATAACCTCTCATATCTAAATCATCTAACTGCCTATGTTGCTCTTGAAGCACTATAAGTGTCATCCTATATGGAGTAATTGACATTGGGGATGTTCTTGGAAACAATATCTATTGTAATCTCTACCACTTTCTCAAGAGTTAATCCAAAAAAAGTAATCAAGAAAGATATCATTGAAATTATCCACAACTGAAGGGAAATAATATTGTTCTAAATCATCATCCTCCATGAAGATATTTTCAATTTTGGCAGTCACTCTAACAACCCTATGATGCTCTATTCCATCTCATCATACATCGACATCCCACTCCCCCTTCTGTAGAAAACAATATCCCTATGGTGATATAAAATAATCTTTTTCGTAGTAGTAATATAAAAAAATATGATTCTAGACTAAATTTTCTATTCTGATAATGACATTGAAGCATGTCATCTCTATAATGAAGTGGCTCGATAAGAAAGGGTAACTACCTACCTCAAGGGGACAATCTCTACACAAGTATATTCCCTCTATTCGTACAACTAATGATGTATCAATTGTATTTACACAATAGTGATACTGTATCTCTAGTCTGACACTTTAAATGATCGATTAAAAGATAAATTATTTTGAAGCACCTATATCATATAAAAAAAGATACTATAGTAGAGGCTACTAGAATAATACATCATATTATAGATGGTCCTGTAACCTGATCCTTGGGTATTGGTTATAGTGTGTGAAACTGACCTAATCCACGAACCTATGCAATAGATGGACCACCATGATCATAACTACTATATTAGAATTTTTGGGGACCAGGGGTATGGATACCATGGCCATGACCACCTCCTCATCCAGACCTACCGGTGCTATTCCAACTCCCTACTGAATGCGACGTAAAAGAAACTCACTCCGTAATGTACATCTATTACACATCCGTTTACACTCAAGGATTGTGGATAGTTCCTAATGAAACTCTATATATTCCCCACACTTACACAAGCCCAACACCCAAGTGTGTCTCTATCACACTGAGTCTCTGAATTCTCCCATATTCCACACTCATGTCACACTTTAGAGTTTTGGAGATGGACACTCTGGTTTTCACTTCCCTAAAAAGAATCATTAATTGAACACTTCTTGACACTAAACTACTGCCCTAATGCAGCACTAATTCATCAAAACTGGTATGATTACCATCCCTCAGGATGTGCTCATTGATAAGAGCCTGATTGATTATTATAAATATGTTGGGCAGGAAAAAAGCATTCACCAACATGAAGATGGTGTATAGGACCCATCCTCATAGTGTCTAGCATGGGAAAGCTCGCAATTGGATAGAAGCAGTCCAAAGTGTTGTAACACCATGAAAAATTCTGAATATTCCATAATGGACATAGAACCCAACTTGAGAAACATGATCTCATTGGATATATAATCTCTTAGCATCTGAGGAAATAACTAAACATAGAAGGAAGACTGGAAATCAACCCATAACATGCCATGATGATGACCGTCCTGGGTAATCACATCCCAAAAACTCTTGGCTGATTCTTGAGGAATCAAGTAGAAAACATGAACCCTCTCTCTAGAGGAATATAAAGATTCTCAAATATTGATAGGATACATTCTATCTAATAATTAGCATCCTGCAGATAACCATCCCTAAAAATCTAGGAGAATGTTAGTGTGGGAACTCATGAGTCATATTATCCATCATAAGCGCAAGATATAGAGCACCATGAATTTAATACAACCATTGTAGGAAACTATCATGAACAAGGGAATTAGTTCCCAATTTAAGTATAGCAGGATGTTCCTCTTGTGGAACTCTTGAAGGTATGAATGGTAGCACAAGGACCACTACATCTGAAGCATGGTCATCACCACCATCCTCGTGTACGACAAGAGGATGTTGTGGTAGAATTACTTTACAATTTCCATGAACATACCTTAGAACATGCATAAGCAGAAATATAGCATCACTTGTGGAAGCATAACGTAAGAAAACTTACTACCCAAGGTATACTACTAAAGCTGCCTTATTAGACATATAGGTACCAGTAAGTTCTCATGTAAAAGATTCATTTCATTGTACATTTATTTACCAGGTTCACTCCTTTAATTTCATAACCATGAAATGTCAAGATACGGAATGGAAACCAATTAATTTTTGAATTCATGATTCACTATATAATTCATCACTTCCCATACACCTAGCACCCGAAACCACCATCATTCATTTATAACATAATGGTTCGACATGGTTAATTACTCATCACAACCAATGAGGGCCCGTCACCTCATGAATTGATATAGTAAATCACTCAATCACAACCAAGAGTAATACATATACAAGAAACAATCACAACATCACTCAACAATCACAAGAATATAAAAAATGAAAATTATTGAAATTCGGCAATATTTCATTGCAATGTGCATGACATGTGAATTCTTGGTGCCTATAATGATGCATGTATCAATGCACCTTGACCTCATATTATTTTTCCAAGGATCAATGAAAATCATAAAAGTAATAATAAAATACACCACACCACATGTGAATCACAAAATTGTTAAATAATATCAAATTTAATAGGAAAAAAATATAAGAAAATTTATAATTTAGGAAACATTGTTTCTACTACGAACACGGTTTCACGACACCCAAGCATGACTAATGACCCAGTCCCAAGAATTATGAATCTCCAATCCATTATCTACAAATGGAAAAACAAAAAAATAAAATTATTATGATACCAGATTTTGGCATACCAGAATTGGGTGCAAATGGATAGGTGCCTCGATCCAGGGGGCAACACAGCCTGAAGCACATCTCCCCAACCGCCAAAGGCTACTGACTACCAGCAAGGGCCTAGGGTGTGTCTGTGGAGATACTATGCCCTTATTACAAAATTGTAGCAATACGAGAGGATGTAAAAATAGGAATATAGTGTAGAAAATATATATAAACAGAAGGAATATTGAAAAATATAGACAATTGTTATAATACCTAAAACAACTGGAATAACATTCAACTACAGATGATGATATTTCATGTACTAAAAAACTAGAAGAAATGTATAAAAGACTATAAGAATAACATTTTAAATAATATTATAAAGAAAATAAAATACTATCCCAATCATCTCAAGGTCTGGCTCGATCATTTTCTATAAATCTCCATCCTAAACAGCATGCAATCAACTGTTTAAATCCATATGCTTCCCATTTTCAACAGCTGCAACCATGTAATATGCCATGGGTAACAAACGGAGTCCTAATAATGTTTGAGATAAATATTAGTGGACTACCACCAATGATTTATATAACATATGGTCCATGTAATGGAAATGTAACGGTGTGAATGCATGCATATATAAGGTAATGTAGTATAATGCAACTAAATACCAAAGTATCTGCTTCATCCCTTGGCCAGTGTCTGAACATGTACCCTGTTCATTTAATTAAGTAATTTTCATTTTTATATTGATAGGTCCTGTGAGGCCTAGCCATCAGTGAAGTCACCTTCATATTGTTTAAATAGTGATGGTTCCATGATGTAACAAGGCCACCTTGATCGATGTCATTTAATAGTTATGTCCCAAGGTAACAAAAAATGTGATGTAAACCTCATGGGTCACCAAAATAATATTATTTGTAGCCTAAAATTGAGAATGTGTGTAAAATATTGAGGGTAATCCAAGGCAATACAAAATTAGTAACCTACCAAGTCCATGGTGATCGACCAAGGTAAGATTGGGATAGGCAATGATAGGTCCCAATGGGCTTTAACCATGGAACCTACATGGAAATACTAGATCCAAGGATTGTATCCAAGGTATTTTTTAATGTTATTTAAGGGATAAAAGTAGTGTATTCATAGAATTATGTTTTACTACAGGAGGGATCCTATGGTATGATATCAGGAATCCAAGAATATACAAGGATCGCGATTTAGGTGGGCCTTAACCTAGGAAAACCTTATCTATGAATCAGAATGGGGTTTACGAGTGCCCATTACATTATCCGATCAAAATCTATGGAAAGAATGAGTCAGAAAAATAATATTTGATTTTGAATTCATGTAATATTTCATTATTTTCATACCATACATTTAAATAGTATGACAAGCTTAAGTATCATGAAAACTTTTTATCATGTCATTTGGTTCCAGAAATTCATTTAATTAGTTTGAGAAGTCCATGTATCATGAAACCATTTAATACTTTTAAGGAATATTCCATATTAAAGGCTTATTCCTCTACCTTATATTAATTTGGTAATTGTTTCTAAGAATATAAAACCTATTTTTGATTTACATTCAATATTTTCAAGTCATATACTCGATATACATTCCAATTTCCATTTCACAATTAATTATCTATTGATGAACTTAACATAGGCACGTAAAGTGGTACACATACAAGGTACTTTCAATTATGAAATTCAAAATAAAAATCAAGCCATTTAACATTGAAAATATTACCCTTAGTGTGGTTAATCCAAGGCCCACCCAAATGGTGGAGAAAACATGTTAAAACACTAAAGAACAATTATGGGATAACCATTGACATCGAATGGAAGGAGTTTAGGTCATAACCAAAAAAAATTAATCACATATATGTTAATATCATATTCATATGATTCAAATGATTATAATAATTGAATATAAATTAAATTACTAAGACATGATTAAAAATTGAGACCCCCACATAACATATCCAAGAATCAACGAACATTAGGGATGAGTTATAGACCACCCACCTTGGGGTTGTGAGACACTCCTCCTTTGGTATTGGCCCTATATTTGGAACCAATCAGAGTAGATCTATGAAAAGGAGAAAAATTATCATACCCTTAAATCATGGTCCAGAGTAAAAGAGAAGGATAATGGCTCAAGGGGACTCAAGTACATACCGTTGTACATGCAACATGATGTATAGAAGCTCGACCAGATCACAGAAAAATATGATCTCATGATTCCTATGTTAGATCCTCAATAACCCCCAAATAGAGAGAGAAATAGGTTAATATTATAAAATATAGGATTAAGGATGAAAAAGGTAGGTTAAAAAATAATTGATGAATTTTTTTAAAATTTAACCAGAAAACTGGCTTCTGCAATGTTTTTCCACATGGTGTTACAAAACTGTGTGCAAACCATGTGAGGTTTTCTGGGTAAAGGGGCACATTTCCCAATTAGGCTGCATGATCGTCCACAAACAATGTGAAGTGATTATGTTTGAAAATATAAATTTTCCCGGTTAGCCAAACCATGCGCCAACTGTGTGCTAACCAAGCGACCATCACAATTTTTCTATAAAGATGGGTTTCAGTCTCCAAACTTACCACATACACACCTAAGACATTAACTTAATAAAAATCCATCCAAATTAGGTCTGATGTAATGATTATTAGAGACAATTAAAGGACCCATACTGGAGTGAAAAAATCGGTTCGTATAAATGAATTATCTAAAGCTCCTTATAGAGAATTTATTATTAATAAAACCATGTTTTTTAAATAAATTGTTGAAAAACATATCCCATTGGACAAAACCCTTATGTTTTACCCCATGGGCTTCTATATAATTAAAAATAATTTATATAATTTAAAGTTAAAATGTAATTTTTGGAATAACCTGAATAAAAACATCAATAATACTAATATTATATAGTGATATTATGTGATCATCCTTAAAAAATGTTTCTCATTACATGATTCCAATATAGTTGGCTCAAACATCATTTATAATCAAAAAATCCCATTTTCCATGATATTGATTTATGAAATGACATGGAGTGTGTATATATTATATAAGTTGACTCATATATTCTCAATTATAAGAGTAAATAATGAATAAGATATATGGACCCATCTCATGTAATTTAGCCAATTATTTGAGTAAATAACATATGAATCATGTATATAGATAATCATAGTACATGTCAGTAGTCTAGTCCTAACATTTTATTCCCCATATTTTCTGAACAGAGGGTCAATTTTTCATATCAATTATAGAGGTGTAAAATATTCATGCTGATAAATAAAGACCTACCATATTTCTAAAAATATACCTAACCATCCCCAATTTGGTCAATATATAGGATATAATATAGAATTATAAAAGTGTGAATGTTCCAATAAAGTATTACATATTAACCTATGGTGATGGGATTTATTGTGAAACATATAGTCTAGTTATTCAAAATATCCTTTATATGATACTTCATGTGGTATAAACTAGTGATTCATCAATTACAAAAAAATCATTTTATTATTCCTAAGTGAACACTATATCTCTTTATGAGATACTAATCATACTGATCTTATTATATCCTCATAACACATCCCTTCCTATGATGATCGATTCCTGGGGAAAACTCAAATTCATACATTTAGGGGTTAATTATCACTATATATTTATGATATTTACGGAACATTTGTAATAACGACAAAGAAAAAGATCATTTGTAAAATATGATACATTTGTATATATTCATACTCTTTTGAAAATCTTCCATCAAATTCATATATAAAGGAATCATCCATTACATACTCAATACATAAAACTCAATGACTTTAGGATTTCTTAACATATATGGTTTTGTTAAAAAGTTTTACATGTCCATCTAACACTTATTACTAGATTATATAACTTCTAATGATCATGAAATTATCTATATGATAAATAAAATCCCAAATTAAAATATTTTAGTGAGTGTATATCGTAGTATAAAGAAAATTTAGATGATTCTAATATTAAAATTCATAATTCATATGTTCAATGCATGAAATATCAAAATATTTTTTAACATTCTGTATATTATTATATACACAAATTTATTTTGATAAAATATATATGACTTATATACACTCCTAAAAATGAAAGAATAATTTGAGATCACGTAAAATGATAGTTAATTAAACTAGTATATTTGGTTCTTAATTTACTGATATGTTTCACAAAATTATTAGGATATACTATTAAATATAGAATTAATCTTTTTTATGTTTTATACAGTAATATTATTCATGATTAAGAATACTCCAATTGATCTCTTTGAAATTACACTTATATAAAATATATTTTCAATATATATAATTACTATATGAAAACAAATATTATGTAATTCCATATGGGTAAATAAATAAAAAATAATTTTTAATAACAACATATTATATATAATATTCTGTTTTTAGTGAAATATTTTAAAAAAAATAATAAAAAATTATTATAATGTTTCTCATATGAGTAGTGAAATTATTTTATTATATTTAAATAAATAACCTAAATAAAATACTTTTATCTCAAAAAATTATTTTCATACTGTGATATATTTTCACATCATAACACTTGTGTAAAAAAATATTCCATTTTCTAAATAGAAAATCATTAAATTAGTTTATATATAACACTAATAATAGAATTTTATTTATATTAGAATCAATACTCATCAATACTTATTTAATTTTTAACACATATAAATATTAAAAATAAAATTTTAATGTAATTCTGGTATCACACATCCATAAAAATAAAATAAATGATTTATATTACCTAAATAACTAAAGTATAATATACATGGATTTTCAGTGAACCCTTTTGGTACATTGAGAAATTATATCACCAATGTATAGTCTTATCGTATTTGAAATATTACCCTTTCCTCCTGACATCTCCTTTATGTTTTAATGTCTTAGGCTCACTGTGGGACCCCAAATAGATTTATTTTTCTTATAGATAAAACTTTCACTCATTTTTGTATCATTATATCATTAAACCGTAGACATAAATTATCCTTTTCAATTATCAACATCACAATGAGGATATCAGATTATGTTATAACAAACTCATTTATATTATTACATATAATAAACTTTCCAAAACATTTTAGTAATGATTTTCAAATGGAGTATATAGAATGATAAAAAAATAAAAAGACATATAAACTGCTCTAAGTAATTTATACAGATAAATATACTAAATACTTATGTGTAAAATGATTCTTCGTATATCATTTCATATATAAACACTTCTATTGAAACATTGTGTCCTTCACATAATTTTTGTTCTTTTAAGAACTACTTTAGGTTAGCAATCATATAGAACAAATTCATTTAATAATGATATTTTTAAAACATATTAAACATGAATACTTGGATTTTATTTATTACTACTTATAACTCATTTTTATGATATTAATATGTATTCATATCCCCTTTTTGAACAACATCGTTATTTTATTTCATTGGATGGGGTTTCTCCAACATTATATATTCATTTTTACTAGAGAAAAACTATCATGTTTTTATACTAGTATTAGATTTTTCTTATATTAATATTATCATGTTATATGAATAATATAAATGAAAAAATTAATAATTATCTCATTTTATAAATAATATAAGAATATATGATATGAGTTTCATATTATTTATTAATTAAATAAATAACTTCATTTAATATATGTATACTAAATTGAAGATTCTATTTTAAAATATTCATCATGGGTATTAATGATCCAGGATCCATTTTTAATCATTTTTTTTCAAATTTTATTTTCATAAAATATTGCTGTATTTATGTATACAATCATGGAAAAAAAATCATTTATATCTCTAGGATAGATAATTAACAACTATTTCTCCAAATCCTTCTTATGAATTATTCCAAATCAATTTTTATATACATATAATCTTATTTGGGTCACACAAATAATTATGACCTTAATGTAAGTTTTGAATATGAGAACATAATCCTATTAGGTTTACGAATACCCTACATTCATTTCTCAATATGTATTCAAGGTAACTGATATTTTCTATGGTCGAACTATTTTTCTGATTGGGGTCTTAAGATGTGATAATTTTTTACAAAAAATAACTCAATGTATTTAATGGGATCTTTAATATCTCACTATATTTTATATTGTATAATATTAATGTATAAATTATTTTAAAAAAATCACTTTATATCCTAAAAATTCAATGAAATTATAATATTCCCACTACTGAAAAAATACCATATTCCAATGGGTTGGAACCGTTGGTATAGGCCTCCAAACCATTGGTATAGGCTATACCAATGGTTTTGTGAACAATTTCCATGTACGCCGTGAGGATAGGTCTATACCAAAGGTTTTTGGAGAACCATTTGTATAGACCTATACCATCTGTTTTTGAAAATTGTTTGTATAAGTAATATGAAAATATATACCAATGGTTCAATAAATCGTTGGTATATGTAATTAAAAAAATAAAAACCTAGTTGGTTTTGATCCCAACACCTCTCGATTGCAATTGAACGACATAACCACTAAACTAAAATACTGTTTTGAAGATAATCTCATAAATATATATATGTATTATCATATGTATTTTATATTTTGATTTATTTATTGACATCTGTAAGAAGATTCCATTAAAAATACATGTACCTATACCAATGGTTTTGAGATTCGTTGGTTGGGGTTATTTGATTTGGTACCTATACCAACAGTTTTGGACAAACCGTTGGTATAGGGGGGACCTATACCAACAGTTTGGCCAAACCATTGGTATAAGGTCTCTATAATGGACCTATACCAATGGTTTGGCCAAACCATTTGTATAGATCCCCCTATACCAATGGTTTGTCCAAAACCATTGGTATAGGTTCATATAAGTGACCTATACCAACATTTTTGGCCAAACCATTGGTATAGGTCCAAATTAGTGAACTATACTAACGGTTTTCCCAAAACCATTGGTATAGATCATACTACCATTAGTGTCCAAACATATTATTATACAACACTTTATAAAATATACGATATATATTAATTACCAAATATTGAGATTCAATTATAAAAAATATCCATGTTTATATTATATATACGGAATATTAAAAACTTTTATATAATTTTCAAAATCATATAAAAATAAATTTTACCCTAGAAGAATTATCAGGTGATAGGTAGCTATCCCGCTCTATTTTTTAATAGATCATGAGATCCCATAATAATGGAAAGTCCAAACCAAATTTACACTATCCCTAGATCAATTCTAAATAGTGACCTTAATTCAACTACAATACAAATGACTAATAAGTACAAATCAAAATTATCCTTTTTAATAATCATATAACTATGAAATAAATCATATTATTATTTCAATGAAATAAAATATTATATTTTACATTGCATGTAACTCCTCAAATTCATTGTATATTATTTATATAATGTTTCAAAAACTTATGCTAATTCATACATATATTGATAATATAAATACCTTAATACTATGAAAAAACACAAATAGGGAATAAAATAGTGAATAAATAATTAAAATATAAATATATAAGATAAATATTAATCAATAATTTAGAAACAAAATAATTATTAAAAATTTATAATTTACACATGATTTGATGGACATTCAATTGAATATTAATATAAAATATATATATTTATAATTAATTATGAAATATTTGTACTCCTTTATTTACATGGAAAATATATGAACTCATTTTTATAAATATTTTAGATTATATAATAAATATAAAACATTCAAATACGTGATATATGTACTCTCTATATTAACAATTTAAATAATTAATATAATGTTTTGGAATTTTCAGGGTCTAGGATATATGGAAACATGTTGAGCCATTTAATTATTTATTCAGCAACACAAACCTATCCTTATAGGTCTACCTGATCATAATAAAATATTCTCATCTGGTATTTCTAACTTGGAGAATTTGGGGTTTCATCTAGTTGACACCAATAGGTTCTCAATTGATGTCATGATTCTATGGGTGTTGGTACATAATTCTATTGGAAACATCACTATGGATATATCATGTGATCAGCGTGTCACAAGTTCCTTCAATAACCATGCTTCCCATTTTACATGTTCCTTCATTTATGCTCATAACAGGTATCAAGATCGCATGAATATGTGGATGGATATTACATCTCCCAAATGTATCATCTCTAATTCATGGTTATTATTAGGGGAAATAAACTATATTTTGAATCTAGATGATAATATAGAAGAATAAAACATCTCCATCTCCTCCTGGTAGTTTACATTATGTATTGATCAGATTTACCTGATTAAGTTTAATTTGGTGGGTTCCAAATACACATGGTATAGGAAGCACCTGAATATCTTTGTGGCTAGAAATATTGAAAGGGACGTTGTTAATGAGCCTCTCTAGACACATGGGGTACCATATAATGCATAACTCTCTCCAAAATCAGCTCTAATCACCATCCAATCTTGGTGGATCATTGTGAGAAGGAACCCAAACCAACATTACATTTTAGTTTAAATAAGGCATGGGTATCTCATCCTAAATAAAAATCCATTGTTAAGAGTACATTTAGATTTGTGAATTGTAGGGATGATTCCTTCTCCTACACCACCAAACTCCAAATTCAAATGTGGATTTTAAGAATTTGGATCAAGGATCATTTCATCTCTCTTGACACTAATATTTATTCTCTTGAAGATTTTCTTCACAGGCCTCAATAGCTATAAAAATAGTGACTTTTCTAATGGGATTTTAGTGTATGATGAGTTATACCTTAAACTCTACAATCATCTAAACATGAATGATGCCATGAAAAGGGATTTCTTAAAAGGAAAATGGCTAAAGGATGGTGACATGAATTCAATGTTCTTTTACACTCCCCAAAGAATCATGAAAGTATCTAATCCACATTCATTGATTAATAATGGGGGTCCCTTATTGATAATATATTGTATCTCTCAGAGCCTATCATATCCTACTTTATGGATGTTTTTAATGGACCATGTTCCACTATTGATCCTTTGGAAGGGGTAATCCTGAAACTAGTGAACCAAGACTAAAATTCAATTCCTACTGATGTGCCTCTTTATCTCGAGATCAAGGAGGATATATTTAGTATCAAATATGAGAGCTCACATGGTATTGATTACTTTGGATACTTCGTCTTTCAAAAAAAATTGGATTTCATTCACGCAAATGCCTATGGGATAGTCACTCATTTTTTATGAGTTGGATCTCTCTCTAAGTGTTTGAATGCTCAATTCCTTTCCCTTAATATGAAAGTGGATAATGAAAATGATATAAAACTCTATAGGTCAGTGTCATTGGTTAATACCAATTATAAATTAATTTGAAAAATTAATGCTAATAAGCTCCCCTTTATTGAATGGAAAATTGTTTCTGCAAATCAGTTTGTCTTCATTAAAGGGAGTTCAATCCCAGATTGTCTTTTCATTTCCTCAGAGTGTGTTAATCTCATCAGAAATACTACTAGAGTTGGAAATATTTCCCAAAAATTGGATGTCATGAAAACTTTCATTACTATGGATTGGGGTTTCATATGCAAGATCTTTGTTACGTATGGTTTTGATGGAATTTTCATTAACTAGGTCAAAATTATTTTAAGTTCTATTCAAGTTTCAGTTCTTATAAATTGATACCCTAATGGATATTTTTATTGTTTGAGAGGTGTTAGGAAGGGTGAACTTTTATCAGCCATCATTTTCTCCATCGATAAAAATTATCTCCTTAGGGTCCGTTCTATCATGGATGGCAATGGAAAATTTAAGAATATTCATGATATAAGGGGGACTGTTGCTCCTTCCCATCTCCTATATGCTCATGAAATTATAATCATTAACTCAAGGGGATAACGGTAATATCAGGTATATAAAGAGAGACCTACTGCACTACAGAACGCTATCTGGACTGGACATTAGTTGGAGAAAATATTTTGTATACTTTGGAAGGATCTTATCTCCTAATAGGAAAAATGGTATCGTTGGATAATTCGGAAATTGAGAGGGAAATCTACCCATCACCTATTGGGGGAGGGGTTTGGGGGGAGACCAAAGGTATGTAATTTCTCTATCATTGCATCATGATTAGTAGGAAACTTTCCACATGGAAGGGAAAATCACTTCCATGGGATGGTAGAGTTTGTCTAGTGAAGTCAACCACCACATTAAAATTTGTGTACAATATTATGGTGTATAAATGTCTGATTTATTTTATCAATATAATTATCAATTCTCTCAAAAATTTAATTTGTAGTGGGGGAATATTGGAAAGGGTTATAGAAACGGTTCCACAGAAATCTCTTTGCAAATATTATGTTGGTGGTGGTTTGGGCATCAAAAATCCTGGGGGTTTTAATGCCTCTTTGTTGGACACATTTATTTGGAGGCTTATAAATATAACATCATAGGTTATTAGTTTTTATCGATCCTATATTAATCAAAGGATCATTCTAGGAAACATCAATTATTTCAATTCTTCAGTATAGTCAGTATTCAAGGATATTTTCTCTAACATTGATATTGACTCTCAGTTATTGGATTCCAGTTACTCATATCTTCAGGTTTGGAAATGTAACTGTAATGGGAATCATCTGATTGAATTGGTTCTAGATGGGTAGATGAATTTGGATTTTTATTTTTCAATTAATGATCAACTTTATAGTATAGAGAATCTTCTGGATCACATCACATTGTTAGTGGATAATTAATGTTGGTCTTCTAGAGGTGATTTTTGGGAATGCGAACCTACTG
Source organism: Viscum album (assembly GCA_963277665.1). NCBI lineage: Eukaryota > Viridiplantae > Streptophyta > Magnoliopsida > Santalales > Viscaceae > Viscum > Viscum album. The sequence goes on along the minus strand of OY728122.1, from coordinate 806,646,156 downwards.
TAAATGGTATTCTCATATCCAAAGGATATTTCAACCACTTTTTTCATAGTTCATTATAATTGAAATGGATTGGAAATCTGTATAAAACGTTCTTAAGGCCATCCAGATCCATTAAACATCGAGGATGAATCCTAAATAAACCAACTGATATCTTTTTACAGGTCTGCGGAATCCCCCATTGCTATTCTTGTTCTTTATGCACTAAGCATGGGGATGACGTGAATCATATCTTCCTCAGCTGTGCAGTGGAATTAGCGATGAGGATGGTGATTTCTGATATTTTTGATGTTTCTCTCCCACAAACCAACTCAATATGTGACATTATTAAGAGCTAGAATTTTATGAAACTGTCTCCACAAATCTGGAATTCCTTTAAAGCTACTATGGAAGAAACTATTCATCTCATTTGGTCTTCAAGGAAAAAATCCTGACAAGATTTCTAGCCTTTTCTGCTTTTCATTTTTCTTGCAGGTGTCAGTGAGGCTGTGAGTGAGGTGGAAACACCTAAATTCGTGTTTTGCTATAATTTAGTCCATTATTTATTCGTGTTTAACCAGATTGAGATGAAAGTTAAATTTCAGCCTCCTGTTGTTATAATAGATGTCAACTGTGAGGAATCTCTTCGTGGGTTGATTAATGTTATCTCTGATGGTGCTTCAAGGGGAAACCCATGTAACTTTGGTTTTAGTGATATGTTTAGGTATTATCAGGTAAATTCTCTTGGATGTATTTATGGATCATGTGGTAATTACTTTGCTCTTGAAGCAAAGATTATTGTGGTTATTGTGGCAGTGGAGCAAGAAGAAAAACATGATTGGAACAAGATTTGGATTGAGTGTGATTCTATAACCATTGTTTTTTCCTTATGAACTGGGTCCCTTCATCTTTCATGGAAGCTCACTAATCTCCAGATCAGATGCTCGGGCTCTCTTTACTCAAAGGATCATTTTTTACTCAAGTTTGTAGAGAGTCAAATGCATTGGACGATGGGATTTCTAATAAGGGTGTGAATGGTAATGATTAACTTTGTATAGATCATGCGCTAGAAGATCTGTATCCTCTCATTAGAAAGCATCTATGTAAAGCATCTACATTCAGACTTATATAACTTTTTTTACTAATATTGGGATCTTTAATTTCATGGAGGATCTCATTTTTTCATAAAAAATAGTATAAAATATTTTTTTATAACATTTTTTATACTTTAAAAATAATTTATGTATTAATTTAAAATATTACTATAAACACTTTATATTAAATTTATAAACATAAACTATATGAATTATTGACATTAATTATATATCACATCCAAAATAATAATTTTTTCTGTAGATTAAAACAAATATCATATTCAGTGTGGGACCTTTGGTCCTACACATTCAATTCATCATTGGAATTCATTAAAACATTTGTACAAAATAAATCATAAAATAATTACTTGTTTTATATTAGTCAATAAAATATGCATTCAAATATTGAAATATGTTTCATTATAATGACCACAAAAAATATAAATTTTCAATATGATGTTGTATTTTTTATCAATTTCATGTTTTATGTATGAGATTCTAATTTCTATAAAATAATGTTTATTTTTTTATTAAAACTATTTAATGGAAATCAATATTTTATGGTACACTGTTTTTTTGAAACATTTCTGATAGTCATTTATGAAACCATTCTGTTGATTAAAAAAATTATAAACCATGAATTTTATTATTGAAACCCATTATTGTTTTGAAATTAATCATAAACTAGGAATCTTATTATATGACCTGATATTGTTTTGGAAAAATATAAAAGCCTCAAATCCGCACTCCTACATCAAATGCTAAAAACATAATCTCTAGATTTTTAGCTTTAATAAAAATAAATATAAATCCATTTTAACACATCAAAAGATAATAAATAAAATTAAAATATTATATTACTAAAATACCCATAGACATTTTATATTTATTTTTTATTGAATTAGGAAAAAATCTTTCAAAGTGAGAAATTTCACCAGGTATCAATTTTTATCATAAAAATTACATTAAAAGTGAATGATTCCTTCGATCAAGGTTAATTACATCTATAGAAATAGGACATCACTTAATTTTCTACTAATCATTAATATTTTTTTAGAAAAGAATTTTAAAGAATGGGATGAACAAAAAATGTCAGCAAGTTAAATATGAGAAGAAAGAACCTTTTTGGTCCATCAATATTATTAAAAAATTTATATTTCAAATATTGATTGAGCACAAAATAAAAAATTACTTACCGTTGAAAATAGATTCACTTACCACATCATTTCCTAAAACATTTCATAATAAATAATTAAGGGAAAAATTAAAACTCATAAAGGATTATTTTTTATCTTGAAAAACTGATTACTTTTTTCAAAATCAAATAATTTTTAGACTTAATAAATAAAAATTACATTAAATTAAACATAAGATCATATCATACCTTGACATATAATTTTTTTTTCAAAACAAACTATTGAATGAATATATAATTCATGTAGGTAACTTGGGGAATATTTTTTCATATCACTCTTTCTACCACTGTTATAATTATAACAACCTTCTAGTATACAAAATGATTAACATTCAAGGTTATAGATAGAATAACATTCATTGTTATCCTAAAACATAAATCTTACCAAATGAATTTGATAGATTTCATGGACCCACACATCAATGGATTGTAATTTAACAACCTTACAATGGTTTTTAATGTTACCACCTGTCATTATAAATGAAAAAGTCCCATAACATAATCATAACACAAAAAATAATTTATTTCTATCATCTTTACCAAAAATTATTCTCTTCGCCCATAAGAAAACTATTATTGAGAGTGAAATTTACATAATGTTTAAAACAATTTTGGAAAATACAACGAAGATATTGAAAGAAGGTATTCTATTGAAGAAAAAATGTAAGTATATAATGGAATTTTAACATCAAATAATGGTTATTGGAGCAATAATAACCGTTGTAGTAATATATGTTAAAATATAATTTATTATCTTTTATAAATAATGTCAAAAATTTCATTAAAAAAATTACTTCTTAATATTATTCTGAGCCTACATGCACTCATAAATTAAAATATTGAATGGTTTAAGTGATTTTTTCACCCTTATAATTTTATTCCATCCATATGTTAACCATTTTTATGATTATGATTATAAGAGAGGTTTTTACTCTATATAAGTCAAGATTCTTAATATAAAAGTCAAATTATCCCATTAATGGATATTGATAAATATCTTAATCAAAATCCAACTAAATTTTTTGAATATATGATTTTTTTGAATTTAAAATCATTTAATAAAATATTGTTTATTATAAAATAACATATGTTCCCTTTTTGGAAACATATTAAATATTATAATATTATATGTGTCAACAAAATTTAAAATTGTTCTAGAATTAAATTATTTAAATGATAATAAATATATGGTATTATTATATTCATTTAATAAAAAAATTATTTTTATATATCAATTTAAATATTATAAATTGATTTAATACCTTTGTTAACCAATTTTACCCTCAAATGAGGTAATGAAATTTTCCAATTTAAAGGATTATAATTTTTTGATAAGTTGAAAATTCGATCATAAATTGAAGTGGGATTATATTTTAGTGAATTTTACATCAAAACCTTCCTTTTTCAAAATTTTTAAGACTTAAATATAATTTAATATTATATTATCAATCACAAAATATCATCATTGTAATTTTTGACACTATTCATTTAATTTGAATTTCAAAACAACATGAAATCCAAATAATTAAAATATAATCCTTTAAAAAATTAATTATATAATATATTAATCAAAACTTTTTTGGAACACAATAATTCAATCAAATTATATTAAATTTAATATTTAAAAATACAATTATTTGTTTTTCTATTAATTAGAAAAATAATGTTTTGGCTCTCCATAAGTATTAAAGGTTATTATTTCAAAAATAAAAATTATAAATTAATTACCAAGAAATATAAAAATTTATCATAAAAAATACTCCTTATAATCAAACATATTTTTTATACCTATCATGAAATAGTATAGATATTAAATGTATGATATTGTTATTTTTAACATTGACATTAAATTGAAAACTATAAAGGTTAAAATTAGTGGACTATTTCTCTATGATCCATATTTTAGAAACATGGACAGAAATAAATGAAAACCACTCATAAAATAAGATTAAAAGTATTTTTAGGTTTATTTTTAACCCAAATTACTTGATTTTCACTTATTATTATGGCAATTATTTATCATCATAACTACCCACAATGAACAATAATAAAATAGATATATTAAAAAAATTAACTACTATTTAAAAATATTGAATCCATTTTTATGATTCAGTTTCTATTAGTAATATAAAATAATCTATTATTGAAACCAAAAATGTCATGAAAATTTTTTTTTAAAGAAAATTTTCATTTTATGTATAAAAAAGAATTTATAAAAAATTCAAATATAAAATTCATTATTCCAAAGAATGTAATTATAATATATAAAAAAGATTTAATGGACTTTGATATGAAATCCAAAATTGAATTTTTATTTTTAAATAACTTATAATAAAATATAGTTTTCAATAATAAATATTATTTATTGTTATTCATTGAAAAATACGAATTTTCATAAATATATAAATAATTTACCATAAGATAATTTTGTTATTATGACTAAAAAAAATATACCATTTTTAATATTCCATATATTTATAGAATCAAGTTATAATATTTCATTATAAAAATTAATAAAAACCATTTTAGAAAAAAATAAATATTTAAAGAATAAAATTTCATTACTAAAAAATGTTTAATTATATTTTATGTTCTTATTAATAAATATTTATTGAATTTGAAAATTATATATATATATATATATATTTGAAATTAGTTAATACTATTCATTCATAAAAAATTAATGGCTAGGTAATAATAATCAAATTTAAATAATAATATTTCATGATACATCTTGGCTTAATGTTGCATGTTATATACGCAATCCAACATAGATATATTTTTTATAATATTAGGGTGTTACATACCCCCTTTTAATAAATTTCCCGCTTTTATTTGAACATGATCATGGTAATCAAGGGTTTTCCATTTGAAAATAAATTTATTGAAATCCAATATAATAATATGGGTAAATACAAATTTGACTTGAAAATATAAAAAAAGGACATAAATTGTATTTATATAATAACACATTTCTGGAATTTTAAACAAGATAACTTTAGTTGGAATTGAAAACATTGTCATGTATGAGAAACAAAATGTCTAATTAATGATGGATATTAGCAAATATTTTTTATAACAAGAATGTTATTTTCAAGAGAATTTTAATTATCGTAAATCTATAAGGTGTGAAAAAGTCCATCGATTTATCAGAAATGAAGGTAATAGTATTTTTTTTCTCAAGATCCCTTTTACTTGATTTCATGAATTACATTACTATCTAGATTGAGAACATAATGAAATATAGTAAATTAACAAGTACATTATCTTTCTTTAAACAATTTACATCACAATATAATCTTGTTCCCCAAACAATGAGTTTTCAAGATAAACTTTTCCTGCCCGAGGATATAATATTTTCTGCTGACATATCACATAATACTTAAAATTATAACAATCAATTTTTAATTTCCTAATATATTAACCAATACCAAAAATTATAGCACATAATAAGATAATTCCACAAAATAATAAACTATCATATGATAAAATATAACATTAACATCACAATCCTCAATAATAACACCCAATGTTTAACATGGGTCATATATTAAATAACTAACATCAAAATTATTCAAAATATACCTAAATAAGATCTAAACCCTAAAATCAGAAATATATTGTCACATATTCTTTTAAGAATAATTTAACATTTCTCTTCATGGAACTATAATCACTCAAAATATAATATAACAATATATTAATATTCCTTAATCATATAATATCCTAAATAAATTAACCATTTCTATAATTAACATGTATCAATATAAAACCTCATTAAAATAATATATGATTCCAAAAAAAATTATTTTATTATTCAAATAAAATCACATAATATCTTATTTTCCTTAATAATATAAGGTTCTCAAAATATTGAAAATCTTTACAAATATCATTAATCACATAATCACAAAATCACTTTTCAATCTCGTGGTAATTTATACAATAGAATAGATGATCCTGAAAACAAATTAGTTATTTTTCTAAAAAAATATTCTACTAAAAACCCATTTCATATTTACTAGGATATATTGTAGGCTTAAAGTAATAATTTCACCCTTATCACCCTCCAGTTGTAAGTTCAAGCCCATTGGCCTCACTGAATATAACCGGTTGTCTCTCAGCATACGGGTTGTCCTTTTTATGAAAAAATTAATATATTTCGTATAACATTCTACAAAAGAAGATTAATATCCTTAAAAAATTATTAATATCCATTTTATTAAATCCTTCGCATTTATCCAATGTGTTACATATACCTCAACATAACAAAAACTATCTACAATATATCATTAGTCACCTTATAATCACGTCACATTGATCCTAAAAGGGGTGTAAAACATATTGAACATGTGGTAAAACAATATATTATAAACATATATAGGTATCATTATATCTTAGTTTAATATCACATGAAAAAATACTTATCTATAAAGTTATATAAACATTAATCTCATACTAATGATAATATACTAGAAACTTAACTCTAGGATTGGATGATACAAACATAATCTTTACATTTTTTGAGACAATATTTATAAAAATGGACCAAGTATAACCTAACAATATATTTTACATCAACATGAATTACTAGAACAATTATATAGCCAAATACCTTTTATCTTTTTTACTTTATAGAATAAGGAAAAACTCTATCAAAATGGACATTTCAATATAGTATCCATTTTCCTATATAAAAAGTTCTTCTTAAGGATATATTTTCTTCAATCATGGTAATTTGCATTTCTAGAAATATTAAATTACATACATTTATAATCATAATTAATACTCAATGAATAACACTTAGAAACATGGAATTATTAAGAAAATGCCAGCAAGGGACATATAAGAACAATTAAACATGTTACTTCATGAATATTCATATAGAATTTTTCTTTTTAAAAAAATATTTATCTTAAAAAATATTATATGAACCAATAAATAAAATTGTCTACCTGAATATTTTCAAAAAACATTTCATAAAATATCTCAAATAAAAAATTATAAAGTTATGTTTTTAATCTAGAAAAACTCATGTAAACATTTTTAAAAATGTTATACTTTTCATCCTTCAAAAATAGAAAATAATTTTATTTAAAAATAAACCTATTAGATTTCTGTTTCCAAAGATAGACTAAATTATCACTCAAGACATGAGTTTAATTGAGTTTTTAACTTTTATTAACTTTTAAAAACACCCTATTCAGTATAATATTACATTATATTTTATTTAACATAAGAATTTATAGGAAATAAAAATTCCTAAAAAAAATAGATCAGATTGAAATATCTATAATTGTTCGGGGAATAAAAATCCTCCAGTCCCCTACACTAATACTATTCTACATGAGTTTGGTTATTTTCTCAAGAACATTTCATTTTTGAGGACTCAAAGTAATTATTCCCTAGACTAGATGATTGAGTTTATGATGTTGATATTTGGTACAACAATATTAAGAGCTTCCTATTGGTCACCATTATGGATTTACAAATAACAATCTTCAATATTATTTTACTTGGAATGTTTAAAATGAAATAGAAAATGACATACAGTTTATAGGTTGAGCACATAGTTGTAGAATACAACTAAAATAAGAGAATAAATCTCAAGGATATATGATTAGAAAAAGAAAAATTTTTAAGGGGAGTCTTCTGAAATGACAAAAAACATGGTCGATATGACATACACTTAGATCATGATAATTCTTATTCTTTTTTAGTAAAAAAGATAATCACATAGATGCTTCAAGGGAAAGAGATTACTTAAAATGTATAGGGAACCTCTTTTATTCTCAATATATATATTTTTCATACTTAATATCACATTTTAGATTAGGAATGAACTTCTATTTTAATCATATAACAAAAAATATTAATAATCTATAATTATATGTCAAAACCCACTTGTCCTTTTCATGGAAATACCTAAACAAAAGTATCTTCTATTAAATAATCATTATACCAATTTCCTTTCTCGATATTTTCTACTAATTTTAGTCATTTTTTCCATAAAGGAGCAATACATCATTTAATGACTGTAAGAAATAATAAAATCTAATTTAATATACACAAACTGTAATAAATAACATGGTGTAGAATTGTGTAGAAGATTATATATCACCATATAACCAAATTCAATATATTTTAATTCAAGTATCCAAATTTAATAACATATAAATTCTTCACATAGAGAATTAATTGATATAACCAAATCTGGATAAGAATTGTTCATGTTTATAATTTTCTTTACATAGTCTTCTTGATCACAGAACTAAAATTCACTTAGATGAATTGAATTATATAGGAATTTTGACCATATAGATAATTTCACCATCTATCCAAGTTATGTATCCAATTACAACATGTAACATGTAACATATTTACATTTATATTTTATCTAATTAGCTAATTTAACATTTAGGCGATTCATTGAATTAGGTGATTTCTACATTGTTGTTTCCATGATGTAGTCAATCAAAATACAAATATTATTTACATATGAGATTGACATAGCTGAATGTTCTACGTAAAAGTTTCCCCATGTATCCAAATGCCTCACATTGTTGATTTTTTAGACATAGGTAAATTTTATGAAATCATTTAGAACGTGTATGTTTAATTGAATATTTACTTTGATAATGATAAAATAAGTATAAATTAGGATTAAAATAATTAATGAAAAATATAAAAGTATAAAATGAAGGGTGTTTGGGATTATAAAAACCTTAATTACATGATATATAATTGGAATCATTAGTATTTCCTCAATATCTATACTTATGAACATCACAAAACCCATGATATTAAAAAACATTATTATGGTTTATATATATATATTTTTGGAATGTCTATAGTATATATACATTTTCTAAAAAATGGGATGTTTATACTTTATCTCTCCCCCTTGATTAGACAATCATACCCTATGTGTTACATGGGGAAAAATATTCCCATTTTTATAAGTTTATGTAAAAATTTCCCCCTTCTATGTCAATAAAATATAATGATAAAGATAAGATAAAAAATTAATTTATCACATAGAGAACAGAGTTGTTTATTTATATTTATGAAACTAAATTTTAAATTGTGGAAATAATTTAATTTAGAAATAAATAAAGATATTGAAAACATTAAAAGAAAAAAATCTGTAATAAAAAAATAACATATAACTAATGTTAATTTCTATTAGATTTCAGTTTGTGTAAAAAAATATCCACTAAACACCCACAAAAATAAGAAGAAACACATTAGTCTGAAGACCTAGAAAATTTTATACATTCAAAATAATAAGTTGGATTTGGTGGAGGTAAGTTAAAGGAAGTTTTAGTTTTAGAGGTATTCAGAGGGTCTATTTGTGGAGGCATAACTTTTTTCCATCTATTTGTATTTTCTCAAGATTCAAATCCAATGATATATATGAATTATGGAAATTGATCATAATAGAAATTTTCTTTTTCATAATGTTGTTAATATCGTGGGATTTGGTAGCTACAAAGTCCATTTTCATTGGAGGGAAAGATGATGAGGTTCAATCACTAGGTCACTTGGAATCTATAGATATATCCACATATATTTCACTTTCTTATAGATCAGGGATAAATAAAAAACCACATAATATTTATGAATGGTTCCTCCAACAGTATTTGGAAAATTTAGAGTAATATTTCTTCGTCCTCCTAGATAATATAGAGCACTTGCACAAATTTCTATTCTTTTCATAAAACAAGACATGAAGAAATCGTGAATTATAAAATATTTTTATAGGTGTCTTTGTTAAAAATAGTAATGAAAAATTATAATATCCCCATTAAATGAATCATGTTATCTATAAGGAAAAATGGGAGGACCACTAAGTACGGTATCATGTTGTGTATCAGATGGACCAACTGGAAGTTCATGTTACATGTTCTTCAGAATCCTTTCCATATATTCAAACATAATAATCATTGTTCCTTTTAAAGATTGGACATTCCAATCCATATTAGCTACCTACTCTATTAAAACTACAATAACATCCTGGAAATAATTATATATAGGAGGAGACATAAGACAAATAGTAAAACTAGAAATGAGATATGATGTAGATTGAATTGGTATAACAGTGATAAGTGAATCTGGATCCATAGATGGAATATTCCATTCAATTATTTATAAAAAAACACCTTTAATATTGGAGATATTAGAACTTTTGGATCTTCTATAGATTCTAAATTGTATTCCTCTTCTAGAGATTTATATTTAGTCCTTTAACATCCATATAAACAATGTACACAAAAATAGGAAGAATTTATTATTTCTAGATACTAGATCAAGAGACCTAAAAAAGAATTTTCTGAATATATTTATAATCATTCATGATCTATTTAAAATGTAAATTATATTCATTATAATGTCCCAAAATTTAATTTAATATCATATCATTTCCAATACCAAGCTTCCTGTTAGCTTTTATGGTATAATGGAACTCACCCCACTGGCCATATGTTAACTCATACATTAGTGCTTCTATGAAAATATATCACTACAGAGATTGTACATGAGATGAAATTGAATTAAAATATTAAATCATCTAATCATCTCCCTTATTAAAATGTGGAATAATTAGAAATTGTAATATCATAGCTACTGAATTTTGAATCTTCTTGATGTACTCAAATTGGATTATCAAAACACTTCACAAAGTGTGAAATATTTCCTTAATGTCTATACTAAAAGACTTTATCTCATCATGAGAACATTGAGACATATACTTCACCATTAAATGTTTTTGGAATAATTATATTTGGGATTAAAGAATAATCAATTATCATTGAACCCTAATATGGTTTGATAGGCATTATTCAATAAATTACTTGATCATTCATATCTTCAATGTCATTTGATCATATCATAGAAAAAATTTATATATAAGGGACTCTCTAAATATTATTGAACAAATCATTTTGGGTTACCATTATACCATCAAATTTCTCAAAATCATCCATTATGATAGAAAATTCATTGTGTTATCTCATCCCATCTTTATTGGACATTATATATATTTTTCAATTAAATATAATATCTTCAGATGTTATTAAACATAGTTAATAGTGGTGAGGAAAAGAATTAAATTTCTGAACTATATAGACCCTTACTCTTAGAAGGCACATCATCAGACATTAAATGATTTTATGGAACATGTGGATTATGATAAGGTTTAATAGTATCCATAACCACATCATCATCTCAATATCCACCATTAAGTGATCCAGAGAAAATTTGATCCACTTAATTCTGCTAAAATACAACTCTATGTCTTACTTCGACAACTAAAACACTTAGTACAATCCCAACTGAACTCTCTCCAAGATATTGAATAATTGTCTTAACAACTTTATCGTCATTCTATAATATGAAGATATAATTATAAACATTATATTCTCTTATTAGAACTTCCACTACTATATAAGAATTGATTTAAGGTTATAAGAACATGTATCTTACCACTTATGACTCATTCACCTCCCAGTAACACACCATATCAACAGGAGATACATCCCAAGGTGGTGAAATTGGGTATAGATTACCATGATACCCAATATCTTTACCCACATGATTCAAAGAATTTGATGGTTTGTCCCATAAGTACCCAATTTCCTGAAACAACGTGAATGAAAAAGTATTAATCATATATCATTTTACTACACCTACCTCATTTACATCCACTTATATTTTAAATATAAGGAGATAATCCGAGGACATGGGTAATAATTCAATTTACCTTTATCTTTTTAATTGTGATGAATAAATTTCATTCGATAAATTGGAATATTCAACTTCTAATTGATTATCATGATGTATAATAATTACATATCTTAAAAAACATTCTCCATTTTCTAGTTCTCTATGAAATCATATATTATAAAAATGTACACAGGGTTTTCCATTCAACATGTAAATCCTTCATCAGCTTATTTTGATAATAATATATTTTAAAAATGAACATGATTACTTTTGTAAGTCAGTATAAATTTGTTCCAAAAAAATAAATACTAAAATAATACCCCCCTCAAGGGTATAATAAAATATCTCATTAATCACAAATTATGAAACTAAAATTACCTTTCAATTTACATTCAATGAAACATCATCTTTTATTCCATCGATATGGATCATATCAGTCTTCTTAAAATCATTTACCGCCCCTTAAAATAGAGAAATGGATTTCATTTCCTAAAAAAAATTCCTATACTCGAAAATAATGTACCTTCTTCAAAATAATCAATGTAATATTAAACCATATCATTTTGAATTCCATCCCAGTGATATATATGGGTTAAATATAACTTATTTTTTCATTCATGGAATTTGTTGTGCCTCCATAATCACTGTGGTTTTATTTTCCATTGGTAGACATGTTTGATGGGTTTTTATCAAAGATAAAAAAATTTAGGTAGACTGATTGGATTCTAGATGAAAAAATATAAAAAAATATGAAAAATGATTGAGGGTCGATTGAGTTTTAGGTAGAAAACCAGATTCCCAAAAGGCTTATATATTGTATTTAGTTTTAAGTCAATTCATACTAAAAATTTTTAAAATAAAATTGAAATAAAAACAACATAGATTATTTTCTAAAAACAAAATACACTTAATTTAAATTAAATAGAACAATAAATTAATTATTTTTCATTATGAATTAAAATTAGATATAAATAAAATAATTTATAAATCAAAATGTATCAAATTAAGGTGAATTAAACCCATTTAAATTTGAATAACCCAAAATCACTTTTAGTAAAATCAAAAGGATCACATTAAAGGGTATAAGTAAACCAATAGAGAAAAACTCTATAGAAATATCTCCTTTTATGTGTGGTTTTTCAAGAAATCTAGCCATAAATCTATATATTTAATTCAATTATGATTTTTTGGATTCCTTGAAATTTTTGTAGATCTATATTTATCACAATTGATTGATTCATAAATAAAATTAAATCCAAAATCAATTAAGGTATTTTTCATTATAAACATTGATGCATTAAAACAACCTCTATCAATATATATTACTTCAGTAGTAGATAATTCAAAATAGTTATGTTTCTTATAATATGAGGATACCAAGTATTTACCAATAAAACGTAATGTTCTCGATTTATACTATATTTCATGCCTGAAACCACCAAATTCAACATCTATATTTGAAGTTAGATTAAAAAAATTGTTTTGAAATGTAAGTAGAGAGAAATCGGTCCTTTTATGTACATTAAAATTATTTTGGAATAATTTAGGTTAGATTCCATTTTATTTTCTTAAAATATAAAACATATGAATACTATAAGACCAATGTCTACTCTACATGAATTAAAATAAAATAGTCTCCCAAATATTCTATTGTATATCATATGATCAATTGGTTTCCCAACTTTATCCAAGACAATATTTTCAATAAAAGTTATAGGAGTCGTATTTACATTACTATTTTTGAGTCTAAATAATTATGGTATGTCATATAGTTATTTTCAATTATTTAGAACATACCAAAATATATTTTAAAAAATTAGTAACCCTAGAAAAAAGTTTAACCCACAGTTCATGCTTCTTTCAAATTCGTTTCATTAGTTTGGAAAGTTCATTAAATTTTTTTAGACACAAATCACTTCATTAACATATATATTAATGATATTAATACCAAAAAAAAAGTTTTCATAAAGAGAGAATTAACATACACTCCCACTAAACCCTTATTTGATAAAACTAATAAATAATCACATTCATACCAAGCTCAAGGATATTGTTTAGGTATAAAAAGAAATTTGGTAGTTTTAAAACTAAATTTTGAAAGTGTTTATTTTTAAAACACATAGGTTGTTCAATATAAAAGTCCTCCATAATAAAATCTTTTATATAATAATATTTTACATACATCTAATATCATTATAAATTTATATGTGATTTATTGGCTAGTATAATTTTAATGGATTTTAATATAACTATAGGTGAAAATGTATCCTCATAATCTATACCTTCTTCGTGGTTGTAAACATTAGTAACTAGAGTAGAATTCATCCACATGGTCACACCATGATTATCCTTTTTATCCATAAAGTCTATTTTTTATTGTAATATGATACTTATAGGGTTTATAAAAAAAATTATCTTACCATATTCCACAAGAAATTATTTAATTCATCTTGATTTGATAAATCCCAACTCTCAAATTCTAATTATTCCAATATAGTCATATGTACTAGTTAAGATAAAGAAGGTATAAAATTGGACAAGATTTCAAATAATAATTCTAGTTCTAACCCATTCAGTTATCCTTCTTATAATTGTTTTGACATGATGGTTCTTATGGGTTTAAGGTTATCTTGGATCTATAGTTTCTACTTCCATACTTTTAATCCATTCAAAATTTAGTTAAAAAAATATTTTTTTAACTCATAATTTTTTATTAAATGAGGATTCAATTTATCATGTTTTTAAAATAATTACTTACAATATAAACATGAGTCATTTTGAAATAAAAAAAATCACTGTCATTAAATTTCACACATGTTGATTATTTGATAATACCTTAACTTTTGTTGAAAATACTCCAAGCCTTGTAAGTAGTATAATAGACATTGAAGATTAATACAAAAAATTTTTGATCAGTTTTTTAAATATTATCCTTTGTTTTTTAATATAAAAATTACATCAAACACTTTAATATATCCAAAATGTATATTTCATTTATTCCGTAGCACATACATTGATTTCATAAAAATAGTTCTAATTATAAATCCATTTATAACATAACATACTAAAGTTATAGATTCATCCAAAATAAGTTTTGGTAGGTTATATTCACATAACATTGTTTTATAATTTTCATACAATTTCATTTTCGTATTTTCAACCACACCATTCAGTTGAGGTATTATGGTGGAATTAAAAGAGTGATTGATGCAATATTTTGATCAATATAAATTGAAATCGAGGTTATAAAAATATCTTCAAGGTTCACTTGTTAAATTAAAATTTTCATAACCATTCATTTTTTAAAAGAATTTAATAAAATTTATAAAAATACAAAAATATTCACTTTTAATATATAAGTATAAAATCCATATACTTCATGAAAAATCAAAAACTAAAACATAAAAAATATATTTTTATTTTTTATCTTTCATTTATAGATAGACCAAAAAAACATATGAATATGTTCTAGGGGTCAATATGTAGAAACTACATTAATTTTTTTAAATACGACTAATGTTGCGTTCTATTTGGAATGCATCACATAGTTTATTTTTATTCAATTTAAGATGAGGAAAATATGAAAATAAATTATTTTTAGTCAATTTTCAAAAATATTAAACATGAAAATATCCAAATATTCTATTCCAAATCAATGATTAATTTTGTTTTAACATTTAATGAGTTCACATTTTGTTAACAAAAATAATTAAGATTAAGAATGTAGATATTATCAGTTCTCGGGGCCCTAAATTTATACATTTTGTATTTAAGGATAAAAATTTCATTAATTTTTTAAAAAAATTAACCTTCTTCACAATATTGTGAAATAATATTATTATTATTTATTTAATAATTAAACATAAATAACATTTTTTATGAGGAATGAGTTAGGAAATTAATATGATTCATCATGTCACGACCCCTTCCCCACAAGGTGTACCCTTCCTGGGTTGGAAATGTGATATGGGAGATAATGACCTCTTAGTCCCGCCTGCAGTAGGCCCTGGGTTAGTGACTAGCGCTGGGAGTATAGTATACACATTGATGGGAGGAATTACCCACTAAGATAACACATGTTAAAGAGAGAGATAAGATAGAAACCAACCAACTCCAACACATACTGAAATATAAATGAAAACCCATGTGCACATATGTATTGTCATACAAAACTACTACAACTAGAAGGGGAAAACCGCACGCACCCAACAGAAACTAATAACAGTAGCAACCACATACCTGAACAGCTCCTGCAACCCTAAGAGAGTAGATACCACCTTGATCTCCAACCTGATCAAAGTGACATGAAAAATGGTTTATATATACATCGAGTGAGTATAATTGTATACTCAGTAGGATACTCCCTGGAGCATCTCTTGAAAATGTTAATAAATCATGCTAATGCACAATGAACAACAAATGAAACTAACTCATCACCTAAATAGGTATACTAAGTTAATAGCCTCACCAAGGCTACTATCACTATGTAACACATACAAGAGTATATAATATAATAACGATTATCAATAGTACCCCACTACTACTTTCCAATAGGTTTTCCACTTTGCCCCAACATCACACGTCCTAAGCATCCCTCTCTAAAAAATCTTGCCGGCAGACTTCTAGGCGAAGCACCACAATTTTCACCTCCTGTGACAACACCACCATGTCCATCCAAGAAAGTAACCAATTAGTTTATGGGTGCCATGAAATCTCTTATAACATGTATCATTACTTGGGTATTATACCTCAAGACATTAGAGCCCATTCAATGAGTAATGATCCTCAATCCATCACAACCTATACATGTTAAACCTAAAGTAGTCTATAGGATACTATATCCATAATTTTGTGTTTCAATAACGATAATCCATTATATCCCTCTACACACATGTATGGAAAAAATAACCATTGTGCCTATCATCACAAGTAAATACCAAGAAAAGAGTGAAGGGCCAAAAGTGTGTAGTCATCCATCCATCCTCCAATAGGAATGCTAGGGAAAACATCCCATAGGGATAAGAATCCCCAGGGTGTCAGTTTCCTTAACTGATAGGGTGGAGTAGCATATAGAAGTACATAATTTACTATATCCCACAACCACACTATGGGCATAACCTAGTCTTGGACTCAACTGCAGATAACACCTCTCAGACTCCCGACTGTCACTTCTATGACATTGATTCTATAATCACACATCTATTTAAAGTGCTTTATTACCTTACTTCATTCCCTTTTTATCAGTACAAAATTATGTTAATTAATTCCGTAAACATTCATTAACCATTAACAATACCACATTACAATTCATTAACATCATACCCAATGTCAACTTTGCCTTTGAAATTTTAAACCTCCACATTTCGTTTGAGAAAGCTCCATCCCAATGGGTTAACATCATTTATTCATCTATTTATTTTTAACATTACCATCCCATATTCCTAGAAATTATAGAAATACATTCTATGTTACTAAACACAAGGGGGCTCAACACGGTGAGTAGATAACTACCTGTCAAGTAATTTCCACTTATAATAAGTGTGTATCCCCACCCTCCCTTTAGAAGCTTGACACAGATATAACGTGGAATACACCGTGTCTCATCACCCCTTTCGGAAGAAAGGTAAGAAAGACATGGTGCCTTGATCAGTGGTTAATGTAATGCTGATAAACAACTAATAAGATTTATCCAGCATCCAAATATTCACATCCAACCCATTACATCATCCACGGTGTCCTCCCTGATGCCCACATGCATAAACCAAAGAAATTGTCCACTCTAGGAGTCAACTAATGCCACTACCAATTGGCCTCCATACCCCCACATATCACAATATCAATCCAGGATCACATAACAACTAAAGAAGTAGAAAAAAAACATGTTATTAATTGGTATCTTACCCCTCAAAGAAACAAGAGGGTAACTAAGAACCCTACAATTATTATCTTTTATCAAATAATAAATTCTTTAATTCATATTAGATTAACCGATTTATTATTCTTAGGTCCCAACATTGTCAAACCTAAATAGAAATATTTCACAATTAATTAATCATTATTATGGCACTAATTTGATTAACATCAAATTACAAAAACATAAATAAAATTCATTCACATGCCTCTTTATCTTTAGCCTAGCAATTAGAAATTAATTCCTAAATTATGTTCTTTATCATTTTCCATCAAGAAGGAAAATATAATCTAGAAATTATAGATATCACACTATATATAAAAACAAGAGGTGATATCATACGATCGATATCAATTTATTTATCAGGTTCAAATATTTATTATGTATTTACATTGGGATCCAGTGGGATACAAAATATAATAATATAGTTTGACACAAATGAATTTAGAAGCAAGGAAACCCCTACATAAAACAGTTCTTGGAATATTTATACGAGAACGATCCACTCAACGGTTTACAATATCCTCCCTTGTGAGAAATTTATCCACCTGATGATGCAGATACACCACCACATTGACAAAAACCCTAGAAAAGGCCCTTAGGAACATGGGGTAAAAATTCAATAAAAATGGAAAGGAGAATGAATGAGGTGAACCAAAAATAATGATGATAGAATATACCTTATATTGAAGAATTATTTATATTGATTGGTTGCATCAAAATAGGGAAGATCAAATCCTAGGAGTAATGTTTGATTTCACAACTCCCATGGGATGGAATGGAATTTTAAAACATCTCACACCCAGGAACAAGGAGTAATAACTAAGGAGGATGATATCTCATCCCTTTAGAATATTTCATGGAGTAGTGGTTTAAATTATGCTGGGTTTTCCATTAAAATTGGATTGCATTAAACCATTCAGTTTGACCAATTAAAAACCTTCCATTCCATAAGAGAAATTAGTATGGGAGTTATGGCCTTTGAGTCACCCTTATAGTCCTTAAA
The DNA here is from genome assembly GCA_963277665.1 of Viscum album. NCBI lineage: Eukaryota > Viridiplantae > Streptophyta > Magnoliopsida > Santalales > Viscaceae > Viscum > Viscum album. The sequence goes on along the minus strand of OY728122.1, from coordinate 806,627,251 downwards.
AAAGGCTTTAAATTCATTTTAAATCAAAGGAATCTTTAAAGGGGTGAAACTGTAGGAAGCTGGAAACACTGTTCGAAAACATGAAATTTGGAAAAGGAAAAAAACACTGTTCATGAACATCACCATTGGATCCTCAGTATTCATGAAACACTGTACACGAACTAAAAATTTTGCAAAGTAAAAAGGTCACCGTTGGACGGTTCACACATGGTTACCGATGACACTGTTCACAGAAGGTCACCAATGACATTGTTCACATAAGGTCGTATATGTCACTATTCAAATAAGGTCATCGTTGCACTATTCACATAAGGTTGCTGAGGACAATGTTCATATAAGGTCACTGATGAAATTAATCACAAAAGGTCACTGATGTAACTATTCACATATGGACACCTTTGCACTATTCATATAAGGTTACTGATGACACTATTCACATAAGGTCACCGATGCCGCTATTCACATAAGGTCACTGTTGCACTGTTGACATAAGGTTACCGATAACACTGTTCACAAAAAGATACCGATGCACTATTAACAATTGTCCACAGTTGGAATTTTTCACAGATAGAAATTTTCACAAAACTGGAAATTTTCAAAGTGATGGGGATATGTCACCATGCCCTCTGGAAACACCTCATGCACTAAATTTTCACAATGGAATGGACCGAAGTAGTCTGGGCCATTAAATCAGATTCCTATCAAATCATTCTCTTCCTCGAGAATTCAAAACCCACCTAAAGGGAAATCGAAACTGGGTCTGAAGAACCACCCATCAAGATACCTTTCAAAGGAGTGTTAGGCACAAGAAGCATAAAAATAAATCCATATTATAAACTTGAATGGTTATGCCAACAAAGACTACAACGATACATGAAAAGAGTTAAACATCAAACAACTCTAGGTACAGAGAATGTATCTTTCACTCACATTCCTAGGTACTCTACTCCATGCCACTATGTCGCCACAAGAAACTATCCAAGGGAATAGAACTTCTACACAACACCTTCTCATTGTGGTCTTAGATCTCCAAAGGTCACTCCTCAATGGTCGAATCATCATCAACATTGATCTCTCCCAAATAAATAATGTGACAGTTATCATGAAGATAACGACAAAGCTGTCATACATGGAAACCATCATGTATCTAACTAATCAATGGAAGAAGTGCTACTCAATATGCCACAACTCCAACATGAGCTAACACCTCGAAAGGCACATCAAACTGGGGAGAAATATTACTCCCATGACTAAACCTACACACCCCATGATAGTGTGTCACCTTCAGAAGCACCTGATCCCCAATATACAACTCTAAGTGTCTCTTCCTTTGATCAGAATATTATTTTTGATGATGTGGATCAATCTTCATCCTCTCATAAATCACCTGAACCATCTCTGTTGTATTCTACAATAGTTCCAGTTTGAGAATTGCTAACTATCCAACCCTAGTCCATCACAACAGAGAATAGAAAGGTCACCCATACATGACTTAAAATGGAACAATACTTATGGTGGAGTGAAAACTATTATTGTATGTGAACTACACCACAGGTATATTCCTCATCCACGAACCTCCAAAATCTAGGACCCGAGAGCATAACATGTCATCAAGTGTCTAGATGTTTCTCTCAGTCTGACCATCCATTTGAGGATAAAAATAAGAACTAAGGAATTACTGAGAACCAAAATCATACTGGATACCCCTCCACACCCTAGAGGTCAAACGATAATCTCAATCAGAAATAATCATCCTTAGGACTCCCTGAATTCTCACCACCTCCTACAAATACTACCTCGACAAAACATCCACTGATTTTGACTCCTTTATTGATATGAAGTGGGACGATGTTGTTATGTGATCCAATACCACCCAGATTGAATCATTCCTTCATTGACCTTGAGGTAAATCAGTAACAAAGTCCAATAGGATGTCCTCCCACTTCCACTGAGGAACATCTAATGGCTGGATCTGACCACCAGGAAAACTGTGTTCAGCTATCACCTTATGGAAGACCAAACAACGAGACAAAAACTCTGCCGCTACACACATCATCCCAGGGAAACAAAACTAGCTCGTCAAGTATTGATACATATTTGTAAACCCAGGATGCACCATGAAAAGGGAACTATAGAACTCTCTGAGAACATTCTCGTGCATCATCAAAGGATCAAATATCCTTCCATGATACAACACTTAGTGATGTTTATCCTCAGACCAACCATCAGGTGCCTCCCCATAAAAAACTCAGTCTCTCTAGAACTCCACCTATAGATACCCTAATTCAGTCATTTCCACCTTCTATACTAGAGACGACTGCCCTATCATCTGAAAAAGACAACCTCTACCCCCATATTTTCCCATATCAAGATGTAATGCTGGAAATTCATTCATTACTCTCCTAGAGTCACTAGATTCATGCAATTCATCACTACCTAACTTCTAACTCATTGCCTCATATACAACATTCCCCTTTGCAAGTGTATACGATATTGCAATGTCGTATTCATATAATAACTCCATCCATCGACATTTTAGTATGTTCATGTCAACCTGGGAGAATACATACCTCAAGATCTTATGATTGGTGAAAATCACAAAGCGCTCACCAATGAGGTAATGTATCAACAACATCAGAGTAAAAACAACAATTAAAAACTCAAGATCAGGGGTGGAATAGCTACGTTCATGAGGTCACAACTTCGGAGACCCATAAGAAACAACTGATATATGCTACATTAGGACACAACCTAACCCCAGATGCGAAGAATCACTTAAATTTTCATACTGAACTCCCTCTGCTGGAAGACAAAGAACTTAAGCACTTACTAACTACTCCTTTAGATACTCAAAAACTACCTGAAACCGATCAATCCATATGAATGCGGGATCCATCCTGGTCAATGATGTCAAATGAGTCGCAACTCGAGAGAAATCGGCTACAAACCTCATGTAGTATCCTACGAGACCAAGGGAACTTTGCATCTCTAAAACAGTCTTGGGGGCTGCCCAAGACAAAACCGATTCTATATTTCATGGATCCACAGATAATCCTTGTTGGACGACCACATGCCCCATGAAACAGACTACTCAATCCCAAAACACACACTTCGAAAACATCCCAAACATCAGATGCTGACGAAGAACTCACAAAATAGTGTGTAGATGCTCTACATTATCTTCTTCAGACATGGAGTACACAAGGATGTCATCGATGAAAACTACTACGAAATTGTCCAAGAACTCACGGAACACAATGTTCATTAATATCATGACCACAGCTGGAGCATTTTTCACACCAAATGACATTACAATAAACTCATAATTCCCATAATGACAATATAAAGAAGTCTTCAGGATATAATCATCCTTCACACGCATATAATGATATCCTGACCACAAGTCGATCTTTGAGAACCAACATTCACCCTTCGGTTGATCGAATAAATCATCAATACATGGAAGAGGATAGAGATTCGTTATTTTCACTTTTTTTATGCTACAATAATCGACACACAGTAGCAAACAACTATCACCCTTCTCCATGAACAAAACAAGTGCCCCCCCCCCATGGTGATAAACATGTCCGAACAAAACCGCACTGTAACAGACCATCAATTTGTATACATATCTCTCATAACTCTCAATGGTCCATCTTATAGGGAGACATATAGATATGAGATGCTCCTGGTTGTATCTTGATCCCAAACTGGATCTCTCATCGAGGGGATAATTCTATAACCTCTTCTAGAAAGACATCAGGGTACTCCTCTATGACCCTAGGAAATGCCAAATTCTTAACCTCTGATGAACTCTACATCATCTCAAACATCATGTATGATAAGGACAGATCATTCCTACGACCCATCTGAGGATCTCGCTCCCCAAAAAACACCGCCGGCTCTCTATCCACATCGAAGAAATTGACCATCATCCTAAAGAAATCCATGATAGACTACATCTAATACAACCAATCCATGATGTGGATGGCATCATATGGTTGTATTTTTAAACATAGGAAATCTCCCCATAATAGGTGATGCCCCAACACTAGCTCACAGTATCTACATACATCAGACAGGTTCTCTCAGCCTCCAACTGGCGTAGTCGACACCAAGGGGACTGGAAGCCTCTATAACTCATGTACCAAAGCATGTATAAGTGTATGTGATATGAAGGACAATGTCTCTACCTAATCATACAATTCATACACCAATGTAGAAAACAAGAAAAGGGTACATCGAACAATGTCTATCTCGCCTGGAGCTAGCAATGCTAAAGCATGAAGCTCTACACGACCTCATCCATGACCTCTATGACACTGATGACAACCACCACCATGGATCAAATCTTCTATTTGACGATGGGGGATCATCATAGGGATTTCCTATGCCTAAAACATCTATCCTCTACATATGTATAGCTGGTGGAACCTGATACTGCTGCCTCTGATGGAACAGACTCAACAGAGGATCCTAGAGTGGAACACCATGTACATGATGACTGCTCTGAATGGTCGGGCACTCTCTCTGCTCATGACCCCGACCAGCACAAGAATATAAGGTGCATTATCCCTTAGCATAGGCCTGAGAGATGTTGCCTCTAGAGAAAAGAGATACATAGGGCTGAGACCTACCCCTGGCTGAATGTAAACTCTTCTTCCCTGACAAATGGGAACCCCAAACCACATCTCTGCTTCATGAGGAATCGTGATGACTCCCCTCTCGTCATGATGAAGTTATCACCAATGTCCTCTCAATAACCTATTCCCTCACCAGTACCTCAAGATATGTCTTCCGCAGAAATGTGGTGACGTAGCACTGGATCTATAGATGCAAAGCCTCCTAGAAATGCCTCTCCCTATCCCCCTCAACAGGAAATAGGTCTGAAGCATATCGTATAAGGTTCATGAAACAGATTCCAAAATCTCGCACACTGGAGATCCACTATAGAAGTGTAAGAAGCTCATGGAGACTAGACACCTTCCCAGCTTAAGAAATAATCTCAACTCAAAACATGTCTCAGAACTCCTACCATGAGATCGTTGACTCTTCACGATCCCTGAGGAACAAGAACCACCACTTCCTCACTGCTCCATGCAACAGCGTCACAACCAACGTCCCTCAGTGCTCCTTCCGAGAACGGATCGAACCTAATCATATCTCGACCTCCTCCAACTAGTCCTCCTTGACAACATCAGAAATGGATCACTCGTACTTTTGCAGACTCTGGCACATGAACTCTCGGTGTCACCTTCTCCAAGTGTCTTCTTTGTCATCCTATACCCTAAAATGATATTCTGGAACAACCTACTAGACATCTTCTATACGATATTGAAGATGATATCGACCTAGAGACATACTTTTAAAATAAAAAATAGTTAGAGATCCTAAACATGGAATGTCGATGACTCGACGTTAATTATTTTGTTGTTTTATTTTACTCATTTTAGTTTAATCTATCCCAAGGTATACCCATTCAATCACAAGCACAAAAAAGAATGATGTATGATTCTTTCCTAGGTCACCAACATTCAACAAGTACCACCTTATTTAGTAGCCATTGTAAACCAAAATTTTCATACATCCAATCATATGTGCGCCCTAAACGCCTATGTCTCGGAGGGTCTCTAGTGTTTAAATAACATTCTAAACATGACTGACATTGTTTCCCTACCAACCCATGCATCTAACCTATTCCTAACTCAAATATTCATCCTATCACTCAACTAGCCCTCTGCTACAACTCTATCATGACCCCCTCCGCACAAGGTGTACATGTAGAGACCCAAAGCATGATGTACATGGACATTACCTTACTTTTTTGGAATACTTAATACATAAGAAAACAAAAACACAAGGATCATAATAGTTTAGTGTCTTTGGAAACATGGAATATAAACTTCTAATCTTTTTGAAAGATGTTCAACAACTCCCATAACGATCTAACCCTTTTTGTTTCCTTACCTAAAACCTTTCTTTATTTCATGGGGAAAATAAAACATAAATAGGGTGATCTCAAATGCTCAGTAAGGGAAATCATAGAGAACATAAAAAAATCCATAAACATTTGAAATAGAAAACTTGAACATGAAATTTAAACCTCAAAATATTGAGCAAAGACAAAAATTTTGGAAGTACGTAAGGCATATATCATAATGGAACATCGACCATGATAAAATATAATGGGAATAAAACAGGTAATTGTGGAAACCATTCAGCACATGTTTTTATTTCTTTAGTATCCAAGGCATTGCTTCCAAGACCATCTTAGTTGACAAAGTCCCTTTCTGAATCGATTTCACTCCTCGTTTTAGTCTAGTAATACTGAACCGGATTAACATACCCTTCCAACCATGTCTATCTCATGAGATATAAATCATTACCCAATGAATTGGAGGGATATATAGGTCCCACCCATCTCATTACGAAATCATTCTTACTTGTGGCACAACATAAACATAAATCTATCATTATAACCCAAATTATAAAAATGGGTTTCATAAACATCATCCCATCATAACATAATCCATATAAAAAATGGATATCATTTCATCATAAGAAAAGTGAAACCATGTAAATCATAGAGACATTATACTTGAAACATAAACATATGAAAATAATTTCATCTTAGATGGAAAATGGTTTTGATAAAACACATGAAATGAGTTCTTGAGGAAAATATCCTTTCTTCATCAAAATCATTTTCTTTTCAAAAAATGCCATGGAATTTTAAATGAAAAGTATTATGTTGAAAATAGTCATAAAATCTTGTCGAGTACGCTTCATGAAAATGAGGCGTTATGAAACCGTAAAAATCCCTTCACGCCGCATAAGTTAAAAATAACATTTTTCTCGTACATTTCTCAGAAAATTAAAAAAGTACCTCGTATGGTAAACAAAAGAAAGATTCCTTCCATACGATGTGGTAAAAATAGAAAAGGGTAATAATGTATTTAAACATAAATGGAATAAATGTAAACATTTTATGAAAACTTTTTGAGAACATATGGACATGGATAATAATCATAACCCTAGTAAATACTTACAAATAAACAATCTCGGATAAGAATTAGATTGGAATAATTATCCCTTACCTTAGGTCCGATATGCTTCGTATGGATCTGAAACTCGTGTATAATGATTTAAATAATGTCATTGACTTATTACATAATCATATTAATTATTATGATATCATATATGTTTCACTTATGACTTTATATTACCCGTTCTTTTCTAAATTCCATGTTAATGCAATGTTTTGGGTGAAATCATTTCATTTATCGTATCTGTTTCAACTTGTCATTCTTGATATTATTACTTATATACTGATTCACATAATTCGAGAATGTAAAACATGATTTATATATAATATATATTCATAATATACATATATATTATAGATCGATAAAAGGAATTAAATACACTGTTCATGGAGACGGTAGGCCATACGTATGCATGAACGGTGTTTTCGTTTCCTTATTGAATTGAATGAGACTAAATAGATGACAGAAATATATATATAAATAAATCCAGTAGCATTATTATATCATATATTTCATTATTATTCATTATATAAACATTATTATCATTCATGTATGGTTAACATGGAAAATGAATCTCATCGCATCGTGGAGACGGTAGTCTATACGTACGCACGAGCGATGATATCATTCCCATAATTATTGAATAGAATTGGAGTGGATGGTATAATATATCAGAATCATTATTATGTTATAATAACCATATATAGTTATTTTTTACCCCATTATACCCATCCATGTATGGTGTTGGTGGAAAAACATATTACACCACGGCCAGGAGACGGTATTTCGTACATACGCACGCTCTGTGCTATCGTTTTCCGTAGGATGGATAGAAGGTGAAATGAGGTTGTTTCATATTTAAAATAACATATCAGTATATGAGGGATAATGATTTTATTACTTCATAATTAAAAAACTAAAGAAGAGGGAGTAGAAGAAGAATGGAACTTGAAGAAAACGGTAGAAGGTATTACCTCTTTCTCGATGTGCCTCCTTTAAACTTTCTCTTAGGGAACTAGAGTTGGTCTTTTGAGAAGACCGGTTCCTCTATACAGTTTCTAGGGAAGTGGCGAAGTGAAATGGGTACAGGATGTCCGAGCTTCATGGATCAAAATGGTGTGAGGAAGAGAGGGAGGAGGTGCCCTTTTATAAGGGAGGAGAGAGGCACCGTCGGAAATATAAGAAATATTAGTTTATATTAAATCACATCCCCACATAAAAACCTCCAAAAAATAACTCAATTCGAAGATTAGATGATATAGGGTTGTAATATCATTGAAAAATAATATTTATTCATGTAGGGAATTTATTTTAAACATTATTAACATGATTTATCCTTATTTAATCTATTATGTTTTATTTGTGGTAATAAGATTCTAAATTTTAAATTGTTATAAATAATTACTTATGTGATGTGAATTATCAGAAATTAGATAATCTATAACATTATCGACTATATAAATTTTAATTTATAATTTTTAAATATTTTTGTGATTTTTAAACTATTTAATAATATGATATTTTTATAAAATAATAATACTGTCAATTTTGACACTATTCGTTTATTTGAATTTAAATTAAATCCACACAAAGGATATATTCTAAATAAAATATTTAATAGGTTCCTAACATGTCATAGTAATCTAGAAAATTAGTGGGGTACATTAAATAGTTCATATAATATTTATTTTAATATTTTAAAAACCATTTATTTGGTATATCTCTTAATAAAATAATTAGTGCAATATTGTTGTTTAATTATTTAATATACATATTTGTTGCATTAAAATTAAAATTAAAATCCCTTGATGAATATAAATATCAAAGATTTTATAATAATAATTTTACTCGAATTTATCATCTTAAAATAACAACATTTAAATTTTTATCTTTGTTAAATTATGAGGGTGACAACTTTGGAATCATTTAAAATAAAATATTATAAGTTTCATAATCGCTTTTATATGGCTAAAAATGGTCAATTATTCGACCATTGGACTATTATGGTTTAAATTTACATGAAAAATAATTTTTGGTCAGGGTTTTGGTGCCTTTTATAGTCACTATTAGTTTAATAAAAACTATATTCTTCATTTTTTACTAGATAACCAATTTCTGCATCACTATTGTGTCACAATTAATGATTATTATTTAATCGCTAAAAATTATAAATAAATTCATATGATGTACATAATTTTGTTATCTTTCTGGAGACTATTCATGTTTGAAGTTTCATGTAGTTTATCACTAAATTAAAATTAATATACTTATAAGATTTAAGAGAGTGACATGTTGTCACTTTCTTTGGTTTGAATAATAAATAAATTATTTTCAAGGAAAAAGTCCATAAAATGAATCATTACAACCCTTAAGTGGTATGGGTCGACATTTAGTCATCCAATAGAATTTTGTAAGGTGTTAAGGTAATTTTATAATCTTATATTTACCCTTAATTATCCGATTCACCTTTAACTATGGTAAATAAAATTTAACATAGTTACTATTCATAATACCCAAAAATTGAAGGTAGCTTATTAACATAATTTGGACCCACTGATTCCAAATATGGAATCCATTTTTACAAATTCAATACACAAAAGTTCCAGAAATTAAATTAAAATTAATCCCGTTGTTGAAAGAAAACGGGTTTTTGTTTAAAACATTGCAAAAGATTGAATTGATTTAACCTACGAATTCAATGTAAAATCAAGGATAATGAGATACATTATATTAAATGGTTAAAATATATTCGATTTAAACTTTTAAACCATTCAATATTATAATATAACCACATAAATTATCTCAATGAAAAAAGTTGTTTTTAATTAAAAATTAGCGTATTTTTTCTATTCATTAAAACATGAAAGTTATCAGAAAAGTTTAAAAAATGTATCCAAAGTAAATTTTTATATCCTGATTCCAAAGAGGAATTTTATTTTGTCATATTGAACTTATAAATGTTTCAAAAACTAGATTTAATTTGGGTGCGCCATCAAAAGGCGGCAAAACTTTATTTTTTGAAAAATACTTATTTTACCTGAAAATTTTATTTTGTTCTCTTAACATGTTATAGAAAATGTGTAAGATTAATAATAATGTTATAAAATTCACAATTTAGTTAATACTATTCATAACGGCTAGTCCATAATAATATAATAAAAATATATCATTGTTTAGTGAAACCCGGTATTGCGTACAACACACGCTATCAAGGAAGGTCGTGATTGTGTGTAATTCAAGCCAATTCAAGGTTGTGTGTAGTTAAAGACTCCTTTATTGTTTTGTATAACATAATCCAACCATATTTCATTTATACATTGACTATATATATATATACGTATATATATACACTCAATTTTGTGAACTTGAAATTTTGTGTAACAAGATCCAAGAATAGTGTTGCGTATACTACAAGCTAATACGGTGTTGCGTATAGTACAAGCTAATCTTGGTGTAGTGTACAATAAAGGGAATTAAAAAGAATATATCTCATAATATCTCGGGGTGTAACATTTTACCCCCCTTAAAATGAATTTCATCTTTGAAATTCATTGTTGTTATAAATCGTTAACTATTCATAGAGACCCACATTGTAAAAAGGAATACTAAAACATAACTTTAAAAAGGATTGTTAGAAACGTAATGGTGACCCAAGGTAACTCAGCATTGGGTTTCCATATAGGAGAGTATAGGTGAAAATATGGATATGGAGGAAAAATATAATGATCTTGTTCTGATGGAGAGTGGTAGAGAACATGGCTATGAAAAAGCCAAAAATCAGAAAGCCATAGATTTGTGATAATCTAAGGTACCATCTGATTCATCGGATATAAGAGCACTAGGACAACATTTTTGGTTTTCAATATCATTTACCTAATGTTGAAAATTTTGAATTTGAATAAATACTTGCTTTATTTTTGTACAAACTCAATGTTGTTCGTGATTTGAACAATTTCCACTTCATCTCTTAAAGAAATGAAGTTGAATTTTTTATTCGTGAATTGCTAATAGATCATGTGATAGAATAATGGGTCATTCCATCTGTTTCAAGCAAAAGGTTATCAAAAGATATCAAATATACATAAGCCCATCTATTTTGAGGATAATTATATACGATTCCAAAAATGAACTTATACTTCATATATCATACTGCTTAATAAAATAAAAATAGTTTCTACTAACCAGGGACTTCCTGTAGGCCAGTGGTAGGCGATAAAGGCCAGTCTCACTTTGGTTGTGGGTTCGATTCACATATCCTTGTCCGAAGCGATGGGATGTCGCCCGTCCTACAAGTTTTCCTTTTTCTAAAACTACATTACTATAGCATCCCATCAATAATATCGAAAACATTTATAGCCATAAACAATACTAAATTATATCAATCATAATCCATTTAAAATCTTTAGGTTTATCCAAAATACTTCTGTCCAAGCTTATAGTATAAAGAAAATCAATTACTAGAAATATCATTTATCGAGCATGTGAATTCCTTCATTTGTCCCCAATATATATTCTTGATCACATTCCAATCATGTGAATACCTTAATCATTTATTATCTTGAAACATGAATTACCATAGAACCTTAGTGAAAACATGAATTATTTCAAAAGAAAACTCTTTCCACATACAAAATCCCAAATAAAATCTATATAGTCAAATCATGATATCACTTTGTTTTTTATCATCCATGAGATCATGAATACAATCAAACATCTCATTATATTCTTATCCCATCATTATGCGCATATCATCTACATTCCAAAAATATTTGAATAACCTTTCATGGATACCGGTACCATTCAACATATACTTTCAAATACATTAGAAAAAACATTAGTGTAACAATATTTAGATAATTCTTTATTCCATTGTACCATTAACTATACAACATAACTCTTTATAAACATACAATCATTCCACTACCTTCTTAAACAACTAACTGAGCATCAAAACGTCTTTCATCTCATATATCATTTTTAGTCTCCTCATTATCATCCACATAAATACTACCCATATGACCATGCTGATTCTCTTCATGATATTTTCCCTTAGGGCATTGGTTTGCATAATGCCCGTACATTCCACATGTAAAACATCTAATCATTGTTGATGTCGTAGAAATACCATTATCCTTGCCATGGTGTTAACTGAACCTTTTCCTTTTCACTTACTAGCTTTGTTTCCTTCTTTTCCACACCCAAATAATCTTCCATTTCCTTTGAAACAATCTCTCTGCTTCCTCTTCCCACATGATTTACATGAGGGAAATTGAACTTTCTTTCCTATATGAACATCATGAAACTCCTTCTTTCTCTTATTATCTGAGTTGGGAAACTTACCAAAGTTGAGATTATGGATCATATTATGAGATTGCTGATTAGGCATAATAACAATGTTTGGACTTCCAAGTCCCTTTTCATTTGGTTGCTCATGATGAATATCATTCCATTGTCTGTCATATCCTCCATTATTGTAAATCTTCCTGTTTCCAGCCATTTTCTAAAACCCAAAAAGAATAGTGTGAGAGGAAAAAATCATGCTTGAGAAAAAAACATAGTAAGGGGGGAGTACCCTCAATATATAACATCTTAGGATAAATTCTAAGATCGTTACCGTAGTTCTAGGACTATATCCTATATGTATATTTATCCTTAGGGACATCCCTAAACATACTTTAGAAATATCTTTAGGGATCTCACTAACGTTTTCCCATCCCAGTTTCCAAAGGTTGACTAAACCTTTCCTCTGATACCAAATTTAGTGACCCGAAGCATGACATACATGGACATTACATTGCTTTTTCAGAATACTTAATACATAAAAAAACAAACACATAAGGATCGCTATAGTTTAGTGTCTTTGGAAACATGGAATATAAACTTATAGTCATGTTGAAAGATTTTCAAAAACTCCCATAACGATCTTCCCCTTTTTGTTTCCATACCTAAAATATTTCTTTATTTCCTGGGGGAAATAAAACATAAAAAGGGTGAGCTCAAATGCTCAGTAAGGGAAAACATAGAGAAGACAAAACAATCCATAAACATTTGAAAGCAAAAAATTGAACCTGAAATTTAAACATCGGAATCTTGAGCAAAGACATAAATTGTTGAAGTACATAAGGAATATATAATAATGGAACATAAACCATGATAATATATAATGAGAATAAAATAGGTAATTGTGGAAACCATTCAGCATATGTTATGATTTCCTTAGTATCCAAGGTATTGCTGCCAAGACCATCTTAGTGGACAAAGTCCCTTTCTCAATAGAGTTCACTGCTTGTTTCAGTCATGTAATACTGAACTGGATTAACTTACCGTTCCAGCCATGTCTATCACATGAGATATAAATCATTACCCAATGCATTGGAGGGAGATATAGGTCCCACCCATCTCATAAGTAAATCATTATTACATGTGCCACAACATAAACATAAATCATTCATCATAACCCAAATAATAAAAATGGGTTTCATAAACATCATCCCATCATAACATAATCCATATAAAAAATGGATATCATTTCATCATAAGAAAAGATAAACCATGTAAATCATAGAGAAATTATACTTGAAACATACAAATATGAAAATAATTTCATCTTAGATGGAAAATGGTTTTGATAAAACACTTGAAATGAGTTCTTGAGGAAAATATCATGTCTTCTTCAAAATCATTTTCATTTCACAAAATGCCATGGAATTTTAAATGAAAAGAATTTTTCTAAAAATAGTCCTAAAATCTTGTCGAGTAAGCTTCATGAAAATGAGGCGTTATAAAACCATAAAAATCCATTCACGACTTATAAGTTAAAAATTTCATTTTTCTCGTACTTTTGTCGAAAAATTCAAAAAGTAACTAGTATGGTAAAAAAAAGAAATATTCCTTCCATAAGATGTGGTAAAAGTAAAAAAGGGTAAAAATGATTTTAAACATACAAGGAAGAAAAGTAAAAAATTTCTGAAAACATTTTGAAAACATATGGACATGGATAATAATCATAACCCCAGTAAATACATACAAATAAACAATCTCGGATAAGAATGAGATTGGAATAAATATCCCTTACCTTAGGTCCGATATGCTTCTTATGGATTCGAACCTCCAGTATAATGATTTAAATAACTTCATTTACTTATTATATAATCATATTAATTATTATGATATCATATATGTTTCACTTATGACTTTATATTACCAGTTCTTTTGTAAATTCCATGTTAAAGTAGCGTTTTGGGTAAAATCATTTCATTTATCGTATGTGTTTCGACCTGTCATTCTTGATATTATTAATTATATCATGATTTACATAATTCCAGAATGTAAAACATGATTTATATATAATATATATTCATCATATACCTATATATTATAGATAGATAAATGGTATGAAATACGCCATTCATATAGACGGTAGGCCATACATACGCATGGACGCTGTTTTCATTTCCTTATTGAATTGAATGAAACTGAATAGATGACATAAATATATATATAGATAAATCCATTAGAATTATTATTTCATATATTTCATTATTATTCATTATATAATCTTTATGATCATTCTTGTATGGTTAACATGGAGAATGAATCTCATCGCATCGTGGAGACGGTAGTCTATACGTACTCCCGAGCGATGATATCGTTCTCATAATTGTTGAATAGAATTGGAGTGGATGGTATAATATATCAGAATCAGTAATATGTTATAATAACCATATATAGTTATTTTTTCCACCATTATACCCATCCATGTAAGGTGTTGGTGGAAAAACATATTACACCACGGCCTGGAGACGGTATTTCGTACATACACACGCTCAGTGCTTTCATTTTCCGTATGATGGATAGAAGGTGAAATGAGGTTGTTTCATATTTATAATAACATATCAGTATATGAGGGATAATTATATTATTACTTCATAATGAAACAACTAAATAAGAGGGTGTAGAAGAAGAATGGAACTTGAAGAAAATGTTGGAAGGTATAACCTCTTTCTCGATGTGCCTCCTTTAAGCTTTCTCTTAGGGCACTAGATTTGGTCTTTTGAGAAGACCAGTACCTCTATACAGTTTCTAGGGAAGTGTTGATGTGAAATGGGCAGAGTATGGCCGAGCTTCAAGGCTCAATATGGTGTGAGGAATAGAGGGAGGAGGTGCCCTTTTATAAGGGAGGAGAGGGGCACCTTTGGAAATATAAGAAATATTAGTTTATATTAAATCCCAACCCCACCTAAAAACCTCCAAAAAATGACTCAATTAGAATATTAGATGATATAGGGTTGTAATATCATTGAAAAATAATATTTATACAAGTAGGGAATTTATTTTAGACATTATTAACTTCATTTATCCTTATTTAATCTATTATGTTTTATTTGTGGTAATAAGATTCTAAATTTTAAATTGTTATAAATAATTACTTATGTGCAGTGAATTATCAGAAATTAGATAATCTATAACATTATAGACTATATAAATTTCAATTTATAATTTTTAAATATTTTTGTGATTTTTAAACTATTTAATAATATGATATTTTTATAAAATAACAATACTGTCAATTTTGACACTATTCATTCATTTGAATTTAAATTAAATCCACACAAAGGATATATTCTAAATAAAATATTTTATAGGTTCCTAACATGTCATATTAATCTAGAAAATTAGTGGGGTACATTAAATAGTTCATATAATATTTATTTTAATATTTTAAAAACCATTTATTTGGTATATCTCTTAATAAAACAATTAGTACAATATTGTTGTTTAATTATATAATATACATATTTTTTGCATAAAAATTAAAATTAAAATCCATTGATGAAGATAAATATCAAATATTTTATAATAATAATTTTACTCGAATTTTTCATCTTAAATTAACAACATTTAAATTTTATCTTTGTTAAATTATGAAGGTGACAACTTTGGAATCAATTAAAATAAAATATTATAAGTGTCATAATTGATTTTATAAGGCTAAAAACGGTCAATTATTCGACCAGTGGACGATTATGGTTTAAATTTACATGACCAATATGTTTTGGTCAGGGTTTTGGGCCTTTTATGGCCACTATTAGTTTAATAAAAACTATATTCTTGATTTTTCACTAGATAAACAATTTCTGCATCACTATTGTGTCATAATTAATTATTATTATTTAATCCCTAAAAATTATAATTAAATTCATATGATGTACATAATTTTATTATATTTCTGGAGACTATTCATGTTTGAAGTTTCATGATGTTTATCACTAAATTAAAATTAATATACTTATAAGATTTAAGAGAGTGACATGTTGTCACTTTCTTTGGTTTGAATAATAAATAAATTATTTTCAAGGAAAAAGTCCATAAAATGAATCTATTACAACCCTTAAGTGATATGGGTCGACGTTTCGTCATCCAATAGAATTTTGGAAGGTGTTAAGGTAATTTTATAATCTTATATTTACCCTTAATTATCAGATTCACCTTTAACTATGGTAAATAAAATTTAACATAGTTACTATTCATAATACCCAAAAATAGAAAGTAGCTTATTAACATAATTTGGACCCACTGATTCCAAATATGGAATCCATTTTTACAAATTCAATACACAAAAGTTCCAGAAATTAAATTAAATTAATCCTGTTGTTGAAAGAAAACAGGTTTTTGTTTAAAACATTGTAAAAGATTGAATTGATTTAACCTACGAATTCAATGTAAAATCAAGGATAATGACATAAAATATATTAAATGGTTAAAATATATTCTATTTAAACTTTAAAACCATTCAATATTATAATATAACCATATAAATTATCTCAATGAAAAATGTTGTTTTTAATTAAAAATTAGCGTATTTTTACTATTTATCAAAACATGAAAGTTATCAGAAATGTATCAAAAATTTATCCATAGTAAATTTTTATATCCTGATTCCAAAGAGGAATTTTATTTTTTCATATTGAACTTATAAATGTTTCAAAAACTAGATTTAATTTGGGTGCACCATCAAAAGGCGGCAAAACTGCATTTTTCGAAAAATATTATTTTACCTAAAAAATTTATTTTGTTCTCTTAACATTTTATAGAAAATGTTTAAGATTAATAATAATGTTATAAAATTCACAATGTAGTTAATACTATTCATAACGGCTATTCCATAATAATATAATAAAAATATATCATTGTTTAGTGAAACTCGGTATTGCGTACAACACACGCTATTAAGGAAGGTCACGATTGTGTGTAATGCAAGCCAATTCAAGGTTGTGGGTAGTGAATGACTCCTTCATTGTTTTGTATAACATAATACAAACATATTTCATTTATACATTGACAATATATATATATATACATATATATATACACTCAATTATTCGAACTTGAAATTGTGTGTAACAAGATCCAAGAATAGTGTTGCGTATACTGCAAGCTAATACGATGTTGTGTATAGTACAAGCTAATCATGGTGTAGTGTACAATAAAAGGAATTAAAAAGAATATATCTCATAATATCTCAGGGTGTAACATTTTACCCCCCTTAAAATTAATTTCATCTTTGAAATTCATTGGTGTTATAAATCGTTAACTATTCATAGAGACCCACATCGTAAAAAGGAATACTAAAACATAACATTAAAAAAGATAGTTAGAAACGTAACGGTCACCCAAGGTAACTCAGCATTGGGTTTCCACATAGGAGAGTATAGGGTAAAATATGGATATGGAGGAAAAATATAATGATCTTGTTCTGATGGAGAGTGGTAGAGAACATGGCTATGAAAAAGCCACAAATCAGAAAGCCATAGATTTGTGATAATCTAAGGTACCATCTGATTAATCGGATATAAGAGCACTAGGACAACATTTTTGGTTTTCAATATCATTTCCCTAAAGTTGAAAATATTGAATTTGGAGAAATACTTGCTTTATTTTTTTACAAACTCACTGTTGTTCATGATTTGAACAATTTCCACTTCATCTCTTAAAGAAATGAAGTTGAATTTGTTATTCGTGAAGGGCTTACAGTTCATGTGATAGAATAATGGGTCATTCCATCTGTTTCAAACAAAAGGTTATCAAAAGATATCAAATATACATAAGTCCATCTATGGTGAGATTAATTATATATGATTCCAAAAATGAACTTATACTTCATTTATCATACCGCTTAATAAAATAAAACTAGTTTCTACTAACCAGGGACTTCATGTAGGCCAGTGGTAGGCGATAAAGGCCAGTCGCACTTTTGTTGTGGGTTAGATTCACATAGCCTTGTCCGACGCGATGGGATGTCGCCCGTCCTACAGGTTGTTCTTTTTCTAAAACTACATTACTATAACATCCCATCAATAATATCGAAAACATTTATAGCCTTAAACAATACTAAATTATATCAATCATAATCCATTTCAAATCTTTAGGTTTATCCATAATACTTCTGTCCAAGCTTATAGTATAAAGAAAAACAATTACTAGAAACGTCATTTATCGAGCATGTAAATTCATTCATTTGTCCCCAATATATCTTCTTGATCACATTCTAATCATGTGAATACCTTAATCATGTATTATCTTGAAACATGAATTACCATAGAACCTTAGTGAAAACATGAATTCTGTCAAAAGAAAACTCTTTCCACATACAAAATCCCAAATAAAATCTATTTAGTCAAATCATGATATCACTTTGTTTTTTATCATCCATGAGCTCATGAATACAATCAAACATCTCATTATCATCTTATCCCATCATTATGCACATATCATCTACATTCCAAAAATATTTAAATAACCTTTTATGGTAACCGGTACCATTCAACATATACATTCAAATACATTAGAAAAAACATTAGTGTAACAATATTTAGATGATTCTTTATTCCATTGTACCATTAACTATACAACAAAACTCTTTATAAACATACAATCATTCCACTACCTTCTTAAACAACTAATTGAGAATCAACACTTCTTTCATCTCATATATCATTTTTAGTCTCCTCATTATCATACACATAAATACTACCCATATGACCATGATGATTCTCTTCATGAGATTTTCCCTTAGGGCATTGGTTTGCATAATGCCCGTACATTCCACATTTAAAACATCTAATCATTGTTGATGTCGTAGCAATACCATTATCCTTGTCCATGGTGTTAACTGAACCTTTTCCTTTGCACTTACTGGCTTTGTTTCCTTCTTTTCCACACCCAAATCATCTTCCTGTTCCTTTTAAAAAATCTCTCTGATGCCTCTTCCCACATGATTTACATGAGGGAAATTGAACTTTCATTCCTCTATGATCATCATGAAATTCCATCTTTGTCTTATTATCTGAGTTGGGAAACTTACCAAAGTTGAGATTGTGGATCATATTATGAGATTTCTGATTAGGCATAATAACAAAGTTTGGACTTCCAAGTCCTGTTTCATTTGGTTGCTCATGATGAATATCATTCCATTGTCCGTCATACCCTCTATTATTGTAAATCTTCCTGTTTGCAGCCATTTTCTAAAACCCCAAAAGAATAGTGTGAGTGGAAAAAATCATGCTTGAGAAAAAAAATAGTAAGGGGGGAGTACCCTCAATATATAACATCTTAGGATAAATTCTAAGATCGTTACCGTAGTTCTAGGACTATATCCTATACGTATATTTATCCTTAGGGACATCACTAAACATACCGTAGAAATATCTTTAGGGATCTCACAAACGTTTACCCATCCTAGTTTCCAAAGGTTGACTAAACCTTTCCAATGATACCAAATATAGTGACCCGAAACATGACATACATGGACATTACATTACTTTTTGAGAATACTTAATACATAAAAAAAACAAACACATAAGGATCGCTATAGTTTAGTGTCTTTGGAAACATGGAATATAAACTTATAGTCATGTTGAAAGATTTTCAAAAACTCCCATAACGATCTTCCCCTTTTTGTTTCCTTACCTAAAACATTTCTTTATTTCCTGGGGGAAATAAAACAAAAAAAGGGTGAGCTCAAATGCTCCGTAAGGGCAAACATATAGAACATAAAACAATCCATAAACATTTGAAAGCAAAAACTAGAACATGAAATTTAATCATCGGAATCTTGAGAAAAGACATAAATGGTTGAAGTACATAAGGAATATATCATAATGGAACATCAACCATGATAAGATATAATGGGAATAAAATAGGTAATTGTGGCAACCATTCAGCACATGTTATGATTTCCTTAGTTGCCAAGGTATTGCTGCCAAGATCATCTTAGTGGACAAAGTCCCTTTCTCAATAGAGTTCACTGCTCGTTTCAGTCATGTAATACTGAACTGGATTAACTTACCGTTCCATCCATGTCTATCTCATGAGATATAAATCTTTACCCAATGCATTGGAGGGAGATATAGGTCCCACCCATCTCATAAGGAAATCATTATTACATGTGCCACAACATAAACATAAATCATTCATCATAACCCAAAGAATAAAAATGGGTTTCATAAACATCATCCCATCATAACATAATCCATATAAAAAAATGGATATCATTTCATCATAAGAAAATTTAAACCATATAAATCATATAGAAATTATACTTTAAACATACACATATGAAAATAATTTCATCTTAGAAGGAAAATGTTTTTGATAAAACACTTGAAATGAGTTCTTGAGGAAAATATCCTTTTTTCTTCAAAATCATTTTCATTTCAAAAAATTCCATGGAATTTTAAATGAAAAGTATTTTTCTAAAAATAGTCCCAAAATATTTTCGAGTAAGCTTCATGAAAATGAGTCGTTATGAAACCATAAAAATCCATTCACGACTTATAAGTTAAAAATTTTATTTTTCTCGTACTTTTGACGAAAAATTCAAAAAGTAACTCGTATGGTAAAAAAAAGAAAGATTCCTTCCATACGATGTGGTAAAAGTAAAAAAGGGTAAAAATGATTTTAAACATACATGGAAGAAAAGTAAACATTTTCTGAAAACATTTTGAGAACATATGGACATAGATAATAATCATAACCCCAGTAAATACATACAAATAAACAATCTCGGATAAGAATGAGATTGGAATAAATATCCCTTACCTTAGGTCTGATATGCTTCATATGGATTCTAACCTCCTGTATAATGATTTAAATAACGTAATTGACTTATTACATAATCATATTCATTATTATTATATCATATATGTTTCACTTATGACTTTATATTACCCGTTCTTTTGTAAATTCCATGTTAAAGTAGTGTTTTGGGTAAAATCATTTCATTTATCGTATGTGTTTCGACCTGTCATTCTTGATATTATTAATTATATCTTGATTTACATAATTCCATAATGTAAAACATGATTTATATATAATATATATTCATCATATACATATATATTATAGATCGATAAATGGTATGAAATATGCAATTCATATAGACGGTAGGCCATACATATGCATGAACGCTGTTTTCATTTCCTTATTGAATTGAATGAAACTGAATAGATGACATAAATATATATATATATAAATACATTAGCATTATTATTTCATATATTTCATTATTATTCATTATATAAACTTTATGATCATTCTTGTATGGTTAACATGGAGAATGAATCTCATCGCGTCGTGGAGACGGTAGTCCGTACATACACACGAGCGATGATATCGTTCCAATTATTATTGAATAGAATTGGAGTGGATGGTATAATATATCAGAATCAGTATGATTTTATGATAACCATATATAGTTAATTTTTACACCATTATACCCATCCATTAAGGTGTTGGTGGAAAAATAGATTACACCACGGCGTGGAGACGGTATTCCGTACGTACGCAGGCTCAGTGATTTCGTTTTCTATAGTATGGATAGAAGGTGAAATGGGGTTGTTTCATATTTATAATAACATATCAGTATATGAGGGATAATGATGTTATTACTTCATAATTAAACAACTAATGAAGAGGGAGTAGAAGAAGAATGGAACTTGAAGAATTCAGTAGAAGGTATTACCTCTTTCTTGAAGTGCCTCCTTTAAAATTTCTCTTAGGGAACTAGAGTTGGTCTTTTGAGAATACTAGTACCTCTATAAGGTCTCTAGGGAAGTGGGGAAGTGAAATGGGAAGAGTTTGGCCGAGCTTCAAGGCTCAAAATGGTTTGAGTAAGAGAGGGATGAGGTGCCCTTTTTTAAGGGAGGAGAGGGGGACCTTTCGAAATATAAGAAATATTAGTTTATATTAAATCTAAACCCCACATAAAAACCTCCAAAAATGATTAAATTCTAAGATTAGATGCGATAAGGTTGTAATATCATTAAACAATAATATTTAGACATTTATGGATTTATTTTAAATATTATCAACTTGATTTATCCTTATTTAATCTATTAAATTTTATTTATGGTAATAAGATTCTAAATTTTAAATTGTTATAAATAATTACTTATGTTTTGTGAATTATCCGAAATTAGATAATTTATGACATTATAAACTATATAAATTTCGATTTATAATTTTTAAACATTTTTGTGATTTTTAAACAATTTAATAATATGTTATTTTTATAAAATTACAATAGTGTCAATTTTGACACTATTCATTTATTTGAAATTAAATTAAATCCACAAAAAGGATATATTCAAAATAAAATATTTAATAGGTTCCTAACATTTCATATTAATCTATAAAATTAGTGGGGTACATTAAATAGTTCATATAATATTTATTTTAATATTTTTAAAACCATTTATTTGGTATATCTCTTAATAACATAATTAGTACAACATATTTTTATAATTATTTAATATACTTATTTGTTTCATAAAAATTAAAAATAAAATCCTTTGATGAAGATAAATATCATATATTTTATAATAATAATTTTACTCGAATTTATGATCTTAAAATAACAACATTTAAATTGTTATCTTTGTTAAATTATGAAGGTGAAAACATTGGAATCATTTAAAATAAAATATTATAAGTGTCATAATAGATTTTATAAGGCTCCAAATGGTCAAATATTCAACCATTGGACGATTATGGTTTACATTTACATGACCAAGAAGTTGTGGTCAGGGTTTTGGTGCATTTTATGGTCACTATTAATTTAATAAAAACTATATTCTTGATTTTTCACTAGATAAACAATTTCTGCATCACTATTGTGTCACAATTAATGATAATTATTTAATCCCTAAAAATAATAAATAAATTCATATGATGTAGATAATTTTATTATCTTTCTGGAGACTATTAATGTTCAACGATTCATGAAGTTTATCAGTAAATTAAAATTAATATACTCATAAGATTTAAGAGAGTGACATGTTGTCACTTTCTTTGGTTTTGTTAATAAATAAATTATTTTCAAGGAAAAAAGTCCATAAAATGAATCTATTCCAACCCTTATGTGATATGGGTCATATTTTAGTTATCCAATAGAATTTTGGATGGTGTTAAGGTAATTTTATAATCTTATAATTACCCTTAATTATCCGATTCACCTTTAACTATTGTAAATAAAATTTACCGTAGTTACTATTCATAAAAAACAAAAAATAAAAAGTAACTTATTAACATAATTTGGACCCACTGATTCCAAAAATGGAATCAATTTTTCCAAGTTCAATACACAAAAGTTGAAGAAATTAAATTAAAATTAATCTCGTTGTTGAAAGAAAACGTGTTTTTGTTTAAAACATTGCAAAAGATTGAATTGATTTATCCTACGAATTCAATGTAAAATAAATTATAATGACATACATTATATTACATGGTAAATATTTATTCTATTTATAATTTAAAACCATTCAGTATTATAATTTATGCATATAAATTATCTCAATGAAAAATGTTGTTTTTAATTACAAATTAGCCTATTTTTACTATTCATCCAAACATGAAAGTTATCAGAAAAGTATCCAAAATTTATCCAAAGTAAATTTTTATATCCTGATTCAAAATAAGAATTTTATTTTGTAAAATTGAAATTATAAATGTGTCAAACACTATATTTAATGTGGGTGTGCCATCAAAAGGCGGCAAAACTGCATTTTTTGAAAAATACTTATTTTACACGAAAAATTTGTTTTGTTCTCTTAAAATGTTCTAGAAAATGTGTAAGATGAATAATAATGATATAAAATTCAAAATTTAGTTAATTCTATTCATCAAAGCTAGTCCATAATAATAAAATAACAATATATCATTGTTTAGTGAAACCCGGTATTGCGTACAACACACGCTATCGAGGAAGGTCGCGATTGTGTGTAATGCAAGCCAAATTAGGGTTGCGTGTAGCGCAAGACTCCACTGTTGTTTTGTATATCATAATCCAACCATATTTCATTTATACATTGAATATATATATATATACACATATATATATATACACTCAATTTTGCGAACTTGAAATTGTGTGTAACAAGATCCAAGAATAGTGTTGCGTATACTGCAAGCTAATACGGTGTTGCATATAGTACAAGCTAATCTTGGTGTAGTGTACAATCAAATGAATTAAAAAGAATATATCTCATAAAATCTCGGGGTTCTACAGTACACCTCCCCAGGAAGGAAATGTGAGAAGGGAGATAATGACCCCCGAGTCCCACCTCCTGTAGGCCCCGGGTTGGTGACTAGCACTGAGAGTATAGTAAACACAAAAATGATAGGCATTACACTCTAAGAGAACACATGAAAATGATAGTGATAAGATAAACACCAACCAACTCCAACTCAGACTAAAATATAAATTAAAACCCAGGTGCACATTTGTAATGTTATGAAAAACTACTACAAATGGAAGGGGAAAACTACGAGTACCCAATAGAAAGTAAAAACAACAGCAACCACAAGCCAGAATAGCTCCTACAACACCAATCTATTTGAAACCAGCATGATCTCTAACCTGATCCAAGTGACCTAAAAATATACATATATATATATATATATTGGGTGAGAATAATAGTATACTTAGTAGGATCCTCCCCAGAGCCTCTCGTTTAAATGTTTAGAAAGCGTGCTAAAGAACATTGAACACCAAGTGAATCTAAATCATCACCTAATCATGTTTATTATGTTTCCATCCTTCCCATGGCTACTCTCACCACGTAATACATTCAAGAGTATATAATATAATAAATTTTATGAAGGGTACCATGATTCTATTTTCCCACTGGTTTTCTAATATTCCCCAATGACACACGTCCTAAGAGTATCTCTCCAAAAAGGCTTTCCCACAAACACCTCGGAGAAACACCACAATATGCACCTTCTGTGACAAAACCATGACGTCCACACAAGAAATTAACCGGGTAGTTTCCAGAATCCACCCCAACTCGTATAATGTGTATTGTACATCAGGTATTATACCTCAATCCATTACAATCCATACACCGAGTAAGGATCCTCAAGACATCAAAACCTATACACGTTACACCTATAGTTGTCCATATGACACTATATCCATAATATATGTGTGTGAATAACCACAATCCATTATAGCCCTCTACACACGTATGTGGGGAAAACTAACCAATGTGCCTACCAGCACAAGTAACTACCAAGAGAAGAGATTGGGGCCAATGGGGTAGTCAATCGTCAATCCCCCCACTCGAATAATGGGGAAAACACCCTCCAAGGCTCAAAATCACCAGGGTGTTAGTTTCCCTAACTGAAATGATGGAGTAGCATATAGAAACTAAAAAATTACAGAATATAATATATCTAACAACCACACTATGGGTATAACCTAGTATTATACTCAACTACAGCTAAAGACTCTCAGACTTCTGACTGCCACTTCTATGTCTAGGTATCCTATAAGCACATAACCATTTTAAAAGATTTATTTCATTAATTCACTCCTTTTTTTCAGTTCCACTTCATGTTAATTAATTCTTTAAAAATTAATTAAACATTAACAATTCCACATTAAATTTCATTAGCATCACACCCAATTTCCACTGTCCCCTTGAAAATTGTGTCCTCATTATTTCGTTCAAGAAAGCTCCAACCTAATGGGTTAAAAACTTTTATTTAATTATTTATTTACATCATTAAATTCCCATATCCCTGGGAAATCTAGAAAAAAATGATTTTATACTAAACACAAGGGTTCTTAACACGGTGATTAGATAACTACTCGTCAATTCTTTTCCACCTAGAGCAAGAGTGAAGACCCACCCTCCACTGAGATGCTAGACTCAGAAAGCATATGGCATACCCCGCGCGTCTTTGCCTTTTTTGGAAGAAGGCTATGAAATACCCGCTGCCTTGAGCAGTGGGAAATGTAAAGAAGATAAAAAACTAATAAGAATCCACCAATATCCAATCATTCACATATAACATGTTCCATCATCTACGATGTCCTCCCTGAAACCCAGATGAATTAACTGATGTATCTCACCAATGAAGAAGTAAACTTCCAACACAACCAATTAGCCTCCTTACACCCACATATCAAAATTTCCATCCATTCTCATATCAAAACAGAAGTAGCAGAAAAAACAAACATCTTCTAAATTTGTCTCTAGACCCCCAAACAAGAAAGCGGGTAACTCTGAACCCTAAAAGTATTATCTTTTATCAAACAACTAGTTCTATAATCTATATTGGATTAACCGATTTATTATTCGTAAGTTCCAGCTTTGGGAAACCTAAATAGAAATATTTGACAAATAATTAAACTTGATTACTTCCATAATTTTATTAAAATAAAATTACAACAACAAAAATCAGATTCATTCACATGCCTCTTTATCTTTAGCCAAGAGATTATCAACTAATTACTGCATTACGTTCTTTACTAATTTCCAACAAGAACAGAAAGCTAAACCAGAAATCTAAGATATCACACTATCTATAAAAACAAGATGCAAGATCATACGATCAATATCAATAAATTTATCGGGTTCAAATATTTATTATATAAATTCCATTGTGATAGAGTGGGATAAAACAATATAATAATAAATTTTCATGTAGAAGAAGAGATAAGAAAAAAATCCCCTATATCAAACAGTTCTTGATGTTCTTTATATGAGAACTTGCCCCACAAAAAGTTACAATCTCCTACCCTTTGACAACTATATCTATATGAGGATATACAGACACCACAACATCGGCCAACACCCAATGAATGATCATTATGACCATGGGGTAAAAATTCAATTAAAAGGGTAATGCGAAAGAAAGAGATGAACCAGAAATAATATAGATAGATCATACCTTATATCTAAGGATGATTGATATTTCTTGGTTGCAACAAAAACAATTTAGATAAAATACTAGGAGGAATGTTTTATTTCACAACCCATATAGGAAGGAATGTGATGTTTGAGGATCTCACAGCCGAGAACGTGGAGGAAGAACTAGGGAAGAAGATATCTCATCCCTTTAGAAGATTTAATGGAGAATTGGATTAAGATACATAAGGTTTTATATTAAAATCAAATCACATTAAACCAGGTTGTATGACAATGTAAAAACATTTTGAGCCACATGAGAAATTAATATAGGATTTACGAACATTGAATCAGCCATAGAGTCCTTAAAATAATGCTTTAAATGCATTTTACGTCAAAAGAAGTGATAAAGGGTAGAAACTGTATGAAGCTGGAAGCACAGTTCACAAACATGAAAATTGGAAAAGGAAAAAAAATAGTGTCCATGAACCTCACCATTATGGAAACACTGTTCATGAACCTCACCATTGGAACATCACTAATCTAGAATCATTTTCCATGAACTCAAAATTTTTAAAAGGTAAAATGTCACCATTGTACTATTCACATAAGGTTACCAATGAAACTGTTCATTGAAGGTCACTGATGACATAGTTCACATAAGGTCACTGATGGAAATGTTCAAAAAAGGTCACTGTTGCACTGTTCACATATGGTTACTGATGGAAATGTTCACAGAAGGTCACCGATGACACTATTCACATAAGGTCACCGATATCTCTGTTCACATAAGGTCACCGTTGCATTGTTCACATAAGGTTACTAATGACACTGTTCAAATAAATTCACTGATGACACTGTTCACATATGGTCACCGATGTCACTGTTCAAATATGGTTACAAATGACACTGTTCACAGAAGATTAATGATGCATTGTTCACAATGGTCTACCATTGGATCTATTCACCGATGGAATAGTTCAAAAAACTGGAAATTTGGTAATGTGTCGGGGATATGTCACCTTGACCATCCAAAACACCTTATAAATCTGATTTTCGTAAAGGAATTGACCAGAGAGGTCCAGGACATTACACAACACCAATAATTTTTCCTTTGCATTTTCCTAAAATTTTATGAAGCCATAATTAACTTCTGATAAGGGGTGGATATTAGATATATATCCACTCATATGACTTTATTATCAATTATCCATATACCATTTTAATTAATTCTACTGAATATTTTCCCCTACAAATACAAATCAAAAAAGAAGTTGTTTTGGTACCTATATTATCTTGTTCCCTGCAAAGTTAGTAAGTAATTATTTTCAAACTCAAGTTTATTTTTTCTGTCTTGAAAATCTAGAAATATATTTTGGTAATTTTTATGGAATAAAATCATGATTAAATCTACAAAATCATGGGTTACTCAAACTGCAATTTTTTTTCATAGATACCTAAGTATCATAAGTTAAATCAAGTAATTTTAGATATCCTTATGTTCTTTGAACTAAGAACACTATAGTTTTTGTAAAAAAATGGATTCCAACAATGTTTTCTTATTAAAAAATTATTTTATGTGAATTATTGTTTCTAAGAATTTGTTTTAATATATTTAATCCTTTCAGGTAAGAACATATAGAAAATATAATGCCATGGAATTTTATTTTAAATTATTATATTTTTATTACCATTTTCAATATATGATGTTGTTTAATTTTACAATATGGATTTTAAAATTTTAATCTATTTATCTAAGTAATATTTTGTACTAACAATAACATCATTGTATATTTTAATGTTTTTCATTTTTTATTTCTCAAATAATGATACTTAGTTTCTAGCATCGTGAAATATTCATTTAATTCCTCATAAATGAAATTTTTATTTGGCTAGTCCCATTTGGCATAGCCATTCCATTTCTCATATTCACACAACAAACCATGCATTAATAATTATGATAGTTCCATACTGATATTCACACCACCAACCATGCATGCATCATTAGGATAGTTCCATACTCATATTCACACCACCAACCATGAAAGAATTGTTATGATAGTTTCATAATAATGTTCACAACACCAATTTTTCATGCATTATCATGAATGTTCTGTACTCATGAGTGGTATCTCACTAATATACTAGGACGTGTAATGGTAATTATTCACCATTTTCTGTTACACAATTTTTACCAAGCACAATTTCATATTTCAACATAGTCATATAAATGAAATATGAATACCCATACCAAATAAGCCAAAAAATATTCCAATACTGTTGATACAAAAAATATTTCGAAAAAAATTCCCTTTTGTTGAAATCCTTTCTCCAAAAAACATCTAAAAACCTGAAAAGGATTATTTAATGAATCACCATTTTAAAGTCAATAAACTAAATCACTTTAAATGAAAATAAATTTTTTATTATTCAAAAAATTATATGGAAAAAGTGAGAAACCATGATTTCAACATTAAAAAGATATCACATAGCCATTAAATGAATGTTTAAGTTGAGAAAATTTAACCTCCCAAAATAGCTTCGAAGAGAAATTACATACCAAGGTATCTGGTACATCTACGAGGTGATCTTTAAACTAAAATGACATCATGTCCCATGATTGGAGGTAATCATATATGAGGATGTCCCCATTGTTAAATCCAAATACTAAAATAAGGTCCTCCATGTTAATACAAGAACACTAAACCTCATTGGGGGATACCCTTAATGTAATCCCCATCATCCTAACTACTTCTTCTTTGGTAGGATCGATTTAAAGAACTTGTTCAATAAATTTCATCATCTGAAATCTACGAACATAAAAATATTGATCAATCACATGACTTGGATTCCTCTATTTACAAGAATCCCTAGAGAGAGATTGGTTATCACTGTCCATCTTCTTATCTTTCATCTTATTTTCTGATCAATTCATCATCGATAAAGGTAATTATGAGTAATCCTTCCTCAAATTACAGTTACACATCAAAAACATGATCCTCTTTGAGATTGGGAGCTAATATCTTATTACCTTATATTTTGAATCACTAATAAAATGGTTATTTCATCCATCACTGGATATGTTCCCCAGATCCTTTATCCTATAAATGGATGCCTCGACCTAACATTCCTCAAGAATAATGATCATACATTCCTTTGATAGTTGTTCAAAATTATTTCCCATCTTGATTGTAACAATATCACTCCTAGGACATACCCTAGCCATAACATCTCCCACAAAAACATTAATCTATGTTGTGGATAATGTATGAAGATCCTCCCCAGGTACCCTAGAATCTTCTAACATTTCATTGATAGAAATCCCTTCACACACCACATTGATATATAAATCACCTAGCTTGTGTCTTCCCTATCTTTGAAGCTTTAGAATGAATTCAATCCCATTTCCTCTCTGGCTTCCCTCAATTAATAGATGATCCAAAACTCCTACATATTTCCACACCTTCGAACTCCTTTACTCTAGATAAACCTCTATAGACTGTTAGGGTCTAAGTCCTTTCTCAGCAGATGGGAGACATCTATAACTAAGGAATTCCCATCCGATGTTCCACTATGAGTTTCCTTTTCCACAATCACCACACCCACATTCCCCTCAATAGAGGTTCCATCTATAAAACGGGGCACAAATTCCTTACTTCCACATATAACCACACCGCTTTTCTTATTGTGTTGTTAAGACCCAGATCTACAAGTCACTAAAAAATGTCTCCACCACTTGAAATTAGAGACAAAGATAACCCATGATTCCTATAACATATGTTTAATAAAAATATATTCATCTCCAAATATAATCCAAACTAAATAAGATGGAAATATTTATGTGTCCAGTTCAACACACACTCAGGGATTATCATGATGACAAATAGATTTGGTTCTGTAATTAGTGCACAAGAACCATCAAACGAGGTTCTGAAGCCATCTAATAATTGATGGATTTTGTAATGAGAGGAAGAGGTTAAGGAAACTCTCAAAAATATCCATCGAAGCCGAGTCCAGATTCATATGGATTCTGTAAGTCAATCTATGGAGATAGAAGTGGGATATTTTGCATCTGCGGGGAGGGACTTGTGAATTAACCTTACATAGTATACTCACAAAGTCTCTAAACCATGTTCCAATGATGTTGTAGCCACTACATCAAAATGGCCAAATACAATTTCCCAAAAACATGGTTTCTCCATGGATTCCACACGGTTTGGAAAAATTGTGCACTACCCGTTCACATACCCTTTATCCACTCACTTAGTATGAACATTTTTCTACGAGTGTTGCACATTTTGCACACAACAAGTACCATCCATGCACCTGTAATAAATCCCAAGAAACAATCCAAAAGGTCCCCAAACCATCTAAAAAATAACCAATATACTTTTCATAGATAAAAATATTAATGAAAGGTTTTCATACAATAAATCATGGGCACAATAACATGAAATATTTTATGGTTAACGAATGTTTTAATAAAACATATTCTATTGTAATTGACCTTTTTATATGTTCCAGAAAATATCAAAAAAGTATGGTCAAAGAATAACTATTTGAAGTATATTTATTAGATGGATTAGTTATTATATTTTCTTTTTTTTTTCAAATATATTTTTGAAGTTCAAACTATTAATGTATAATTATCCTTCTTAACTAAATTCGGATCTCTATATTCATCTTCCATCTCAACACTATTCATTAAAAAAATTTCAAGTCAGATCTTTTATTTTATATTTCTTCACATTTTTAGATTTCCTAACTATATGTGATAGTCCAATCCATCATGATGGAATAATTATAATAATTTTCAATCCATGATATTTTATTGTAATATGTGCATCTAAAGAAAAAACATTAATTATAATATTTTTAAATATTAAATGAAAAAAGTGATAATACAACCTTCTATAATTTTGGAAGTTCCAAATATAATATTATCTTTATTATATTTGAGATCTCACACATTTTCTACTCCTTAAAAAAAACTACTACAATAGTCCATATTTCCTGATCAATGTAGAATTATGAAAAATTATTTAACTCATATAGACCTGGTCCTCATATTATATAATTAATTAATTTGGAGTTTAGATCATAACTAGATTAAGTATCACCATCCCATGTATAAGGTTTTGTCTTTGGTATTTAATAATTCTCCATATCTTTAAGATATAACATTAGACCATGTTTTGTTATATGGATTATAATTTGTGCATTCTAGCCACCATAGTTTTGACTATTAAAGTAATGTCCCCTTGTCATATAAAACCCTTCTCAATTGTTTATTAAAAAATACATCTTAGTGATGATCATTATAATAAATCTTTTACGATTTATGTGGCCAAAATTCACAACCTCTAATGCAAATTTTTTTTCATAAAAGACTTCCCTTGGACGCAAAATGGGGGATTATTTGAGTTCTATAAATATACATTAATTTTGAAAACACCATATTTATGATAAAATTACATAAAATACATCTATTAACACAACCATTAAATGAAAATAAAATTTTTTAAAATAGATATTAGACTCAATGTTTTATATTGATTAATGGAATGACATTCTAGTAATTCACTCAATGAACACTCTTCTCCCTGAGTTTAGTGACTTTCAGTAGACGAGTCCTTTTTCTAGAGACCAATAGTCCACATTTCAGGACTAAATCACTATGATAATGTATTTCACACATGGTACTATAATAGGATGAGATTTCAACAAGGCACTGTATTTTATTAGGAACCTTTACATTTAATGGGAGAACAGACATAGTGTTTTGTGGTTGATCTCAAAATTTTAAAATTAAATGGATATAATAGAAGAAATTACATAGATATTTGATAGTAATAAAAATTATACCATACAGAGTATTTTTAAATGATAGAAAATATGATAGAGTTATCATGGCTTTTGTTCTTGACTATTATTCTTGATTTTGAATAAAATATCTCAGCACACATGATATTCAACAGGGAGTTTTCATATAATTTATCTAGAACATTTTTTCTTCTTAGTATATCACATTTTAACATATTATAGTACCTTTTAAATTAATTATAAACTTCTCTTTTAATCACACTATTACTAATCCTTAAAATCAATAATTGTAGTTTTAAATCATTGCAAGCATTTCTTAGAAATACATTTGCAACATTACTTTTAATAAAATTTTATGTTTTCTTGTTTAAATTCATGGTATATTACTATATTTATTATCTTTTTTAAAATAAATAATAAATACATTATTTAATGAACACAGGAAAACATTAACTCTCACTAGAAATACAATATTAGTAATAAATACTAGGATGCTGAATGACGTAGCCATTTTTATATCATCACGATGATAAATTATATGGATTTTAATTCAATGAACTAAATTGAAAACATTATTCATTCATGATGTTGTTTATTTATTTATTTACCCATATTTGAGTAGGCCTTCTTCTTGTAGCTGATTTTGATCATGTTGGATTTTTTATCATGATTCAATAATTTATTAAGCTTTATTAAATTACATATCCATTAGGAACAATGTATCTTATTTCAATGCATATACAAATTATATATAATATTACTTCATGTAATTAATTATCATATCTATTTGGTCTACATATTCATTACACATTTAGGTGATTCATTAATGTATAAAATTTCTATATTTCTATTTCCTTGAAGTTCCCATTTTACATAGGTGAATACATCCCATATATGATTGAAATATGAAAATATTCAATATATTTATTTCAATAAATTTAAAAATGTCCCTCGTATATTACTTTATTGATGTAGGAATGTTTTTTAAAAAACATTCATAACTTGTAGATTTTACAGATGAATGGCATTGATAATCATAAAACAATGATAAAATAGGATGATTTTTTGTTATAGAAAAAAAATCAGTAAAAAATTATCGGTGTTTGAAATAATAAAATCCAAAATTATTATTGATATTTGGTAATAACATTAGTAGACTAACACTTACCTTGTGAAATAAAAATATTTTAATAAAAACATAGAATGCATTATTAAGCAATGTATTTAAATCCCGGAATAATTTTCATATTACTATTTCAATAATTCTTACAGATATAATCTAATTCATAATTACAAATGGAACAACCTTCATGATTAGAAGTGGAATAACTTTCATATTTATAAATGGAATAACATTAATTGTAAACTTCTAGCATAAATATTACCCAATAAATTGGTGGGTTATTAGATACCCAACAATTCATGGATTATAATTGAATCACATTTTTTGGTATATAATAGATACAGTAGTCATTAAAAATGATTCCCAAGAACCATAACATAATTATAACACATAAAATCTTTCAGGTTCATTATCATACTCATGAAAATATTCTTTTCACCCATAAGAAAACATTTACACAAAATGAAATGTCCATTACATTTTATTTTTTAAAAAAATTTACCAAGAACATCGTGAGGGGGAGTTATTATTTGAATAAAATATGCAATGGTATAAAGTAATATAAAAATAAAATAATTTTTATGGTATTAGGAAAACCATGGATGTTGTATACATTAAAATATAATATTTTTTTAATTAATAAATAATGATAAAAATTCGTTAAGAACACTCATTTTTAAAACCATTAAAATAAAGAGATACAAAATATCATTTATGATTAATTTTTTTCCATAAAAATACATATAATTTTTTTAATAACAAGGACAATCGAGATATATATTTAGAAAATAAATGTTTAAAATATTTAACAATTTGGTTTTAATGTAATGTATTTGGTAACTTAATGATGAATCATCAAGGTCATTCCTTATCATCCTAAAAAATAAAATTATGTTAATTATTTATATTATTATGAACATTTTTAATTGTTATTATTACTTTTAACAATTTCATTTCAATTAAATAATAAATTATGTTGGAATTATATGTTTTGACGATATTCAGCTCATTTGTCCCAAAGTACTTCGATAGGTTGACTATAGTAAAAGTGGTAATTATTAAATTATATAAATAAGAATAATAATGAAATAATTTTAATTATATATTACAAATTTTTCTTTTAGAACTAATCATGATATATTTTTATTAAAAATGGATCACATTATAATCATGGAGACAGTAAGTCGTATAAAAACATGAGTATTATATTCATTTTTTTAAGAACATTATAGAAAAAGGTTAATTAATTATTTTATCTATAAATAATTATTATTAAATCATAAATATTATATAATTTCATTAAATACACTTATATATAGCATCTATATGATAAAGTGATAAAAAATGAATCACATTTCTACATTGAAATGGTAGTCAACACATACTCACAACCTACATTTTAATTTGTCAATGAATGGAAAGATAAGAAAGTATATGATATATTATATTTCAATCATGATAAATATTTCATTAATACTATATATAAGAAATTAAATATATCATTATATCAGGTGTGTGAGGAGGGGATAAAAAAAATTATATCGGCTCATGAGGGGGTATTCCATTGTACACACAATTGATGGTAATTTTTCCCATTTTATGGAAGGATATTAGTTATTTAATGTATATAAAACATATAAATACATGATAGATACATTTTTTATACATCATGGTTGAATAATATTTTGAGGAGGTGGAAAAATAAATAAAACCAAAACATTCAGTTTGTAAGACCCTGGATCTTAGAAAGGTATATTCACATTTTCCTTTTGGTCTGAATACCTTTTTATTCTTAATTAAGTGCTTACCCATGTCCTTAAGGGGGATTGTGGGTGTTTTGAGGGTTTGGGACATGAATAATATAAAAAATGGATTTTCTGGGTAGTTTTCATGGTCTGCGCCTAGTTAGTGATAACCGTGCAGATAGCCTAGTTAATTATGTAGGAGGTGTGTTATAGATAGTGGCCTCTACATGGGTTTCACATGGTTTGGAAAACAATTCTGGTAAACCATGAAAAATAGAAACTTTAAAAAATTTACAATTTTCCACTCCGAGATTTTAATATCCAACTCATGATTTCCTCCCATTTCTCCCCTCTTTACCCTAAAATTGAACCAAATCTCCCAAGATCTCCAAGAGATCGATCTTAATCATTTCTAATTCATATTTGGCATTGTTGGTTTTAGATCGTAGTCTGATGTTAGGATAATCCCATACACAATTCTCTCAGGAGTTTAGGGTTTGTATCTTCTTATCCTCTCCTTTTGATGCCCTAAAACCATACTCATTGGATGAGATCTAGGTTTAAGCATCAAGGGTTGGTTGATGTGGAATCTATGGGATCTATTAAGAGTGGGTTCACCCACAGAATCATGGTAGGTGGTCTCTATGTTATATCCCATGGTTGATTCATGGGTTTTTTTCATTTGTGGTTTTGTTCTTGGGTGTCTCCTGGTATGTTTGGATCACCCTTTTCATGTTTAGGTGAAAAAATTATTAATAAAGGAAATGGAAACCCTCACGATCCCCGTGGGATGTGTTGTGGGTGATGAGTCTAATATTGGGCCACCATGGGGTGTGATGACTATCCAAGGCCTAGGAAATTGTAAATAACAAGTGACATTGTTGGATAGTTATATATAACCATGATAAACATGTGGATGTGTTTGATTGTATTAAAGTAGATACTAGGTGATGCACCTAGGATTATTAATAACCTAACAGATATTGGGTCAACCTAGAAATGATTAAATACCATAATGAAATGGATTATGAGCCCAGTAATGAAGCCTAGTGAGTTAGGCATAATTGTTTCCTCTAGAAATGGGGATGACCTTGTTTGTTTATGGTTCAAACATTCAAAACAGTTTCAAACAGGTTTATTCGTATAACCAATAACATGCAATGATTCTATATACATTTGGACCTACTTTACAAAGGTTTAATTATTTATTGACTGATGAGGCTTAAGAATTTGAATTGGTCGAGAGGATGGGAGGTCATTCTCATCACACCTTTTTTGGGGGGATTTGTTGCATACTCTGAGACTCTCTTATATATTTAAGATATGTTCACGAATCCTAATTAATTCACTAATCATGAAAATGAGTTTTTATTTAGATTTGGAAATCATTTATTGAGATGTATATGATTTAGAGAATCTTATATATGTATTAGAGGTTCTTCATCGATGGAGAATCATCCATATGTATTAGAGATTCTTATTCAATGGTATCCTTCAATACATTATATAGAAATATTCAGGTCATTATGATGACCATACTGGTTTTAAAGCCACATAGTGGGGCACTTTAAGTTTATTGTCTTTTAGAAAGACATGGATTATTTCATAGTTGGGATCATACCCGTAGATGGGCTAGCTACATATCCTATATAAAAATTAATCGGAACCCACATAGTTTGATAGGAAGGATATAGTTTAACATCATATAGGATGGAAAATAATTAATGAACTATGGGCTTGACCCATAGAAAGGCTTCCTATATACTCATCTTTTATGGTAGAGATCAAATTCTACATAGTTCGGGTGAGGAAATATAGGACTTATGCATGGTTAATGGCCCAAAAGATAAGTCATGATTACTATTACAATCTCAGCTCACGTGAGTCATGTTCTGTGTGAGAAAATAGAGGTATCAGTAAACATGATGATTGTGCCACGAAATATGCAGTCACAATAATGGATCTAGGGCTTACATATGTATTACTGCCCAAGTAGATGACGATCAAGACATACATTAGGAATGAATCCCAAAAGCATGGTCCATAAAGTTATTTGTACTTTATGGAGATTTGGAGTTTTAACATGGGGCATACTCCTAAGGAGGATGCCCAAATTTAATGGGACTTATGAATGGGGCTTATTCCTGAGAAGGAGGCCCAAATCAAAAGAAATTATGATTGGGGATTTCTCTTAAGGATGATTCCCAATGTTTAATGGAAGTTATGACTAGGGATTACTCATGAGAAGGAGGCACAGGTTAAGGTTACTTAGGGCCTACTACTGAGGAGGAGGCCCAGGTTATGGGGACTTATGACAGGGGCTTACTCTTGAGAAGGAGTCCAACGTTAAGGGGAATTAGGGATTACTCCTGAGAAGGATGCCCAGGTTAAGGGGACATATGACATGGGCTTACTCATGAGAATGAGGCCCATGTTAAGGTAACATGGGTCTTACTCATGAATAGAAGGCCTAGGTTAAGGGGACTTGGAGATTACTCTTTAGGAGGAGGCCTAGGTTAAACAGACATGGGGCTTACTCGTGAGGAGGAGGCCTAGGTTAAGGGGACATATGACCGGGGATTACTCCAAAAAGGAGGCCCAGGTTAATAGGACATGAGGCATACTCCTAAGAAGGAGGCCCAGGTTAAGGGGACTTGGGGATTAATCCTGAGAAGGATTCCCAAATTAAATAAATTATGATCGGGGCTTTTTCCTGAGAAGGAGGCCCTAAATCAAAATATCTTCTCATATTAAAGGGTGAGGTTATGGAGGAAACCTCTAACCATAGTGACATAAAGCTTGTAAGTCATGAGGTTTTCAGAGTGGTTCTCACAGAATTCCATTCATATAGGGAATCCCGCAAAGGAACCATGCCATAAAAGGATTTGAAATGGGCTTCGTGGGATAATATCTTGAAGATGATAGGTGAATAGGAGAAAGGCACACAAATGAAATTGACGCACAAGTATAGGTCGAGTCGGTCATTTGGTGGACAATTCGTGGCCGCATAGGTATACATGCATGGCATGGGCTCATCTGGGCGACGAAGAATCTGTAGGGTAATACTTGAGTGAGACTTAACTCATTCCATTATTATTATCCAATGATGCTTCCAAAAGGGTGGCGCACAGTTTGATCAAATGGGTAAGGCAGAGTGTAATTGATTCCATTTTTAAGGAGGTCTGGACAATTATCAAATCATGTGTTGATGAATTCTAAACACTTAGGCCTTATTCTAATCCTTCAATTCTTCCAATCTAGGTAACAAGTTACCTTTGAAGCTTTTGGAAGACTTGAGTTGAATACTTGTGCGACCAGAGAATGATTTTTACTTTTGAAAAACATGTCAATGAAATTGGGGCCTACAATGGATATTTATAGGAAACCTTTTACCTTTGTTTAAATTTAAAATAGGGTGAACAAGTGAGTTTCACAACCCATAGGTGGTGCGCAAGTGACTTGTGCGTTGCGCAAGTAACTTCTGCGACTTACTCTAAAATGAGTTCCTAGTTCATGCCTTTGTCAAATTTTTTGATGTTCTTCAAAGGGTGACCCTATTTGTGCATAAGTTATTCACCTTTTCCATTTGATCGACATTGTGATGTAATGGAGCATCATCAAAAGTCACCCTTCATAGTTGGAGCCGAAAAGGAAAGAGAATCCGGCTCTGAGGTAAATACGGAGAAATCAAGGGTCTTTGGTGCACAACTTCAGTGCGCAGATGTTGGGGCACACATGTATGGGGTGTAGGTGGTCTGGAACCCCTATATATATAGGCTCACTTCCATTCAAACTCATTCGGCTTTCAAAAAATGTGCTCTCATCACGCAAGGTGCTTCTGTCTTCGTCGAACCACTCTTCTGGATTGTGTCGTGCTTCTGTAGAAGGTATTCGAATTGCGCACCACAACTAGGTTGGAAAAACATGCGCGACCGGATTGACTTGCGCATAATGTTGGGACGTGCTCTCCGTAATGAATTTACCATTTTTTTATTTCCTTCATCAAAATTTCACAATAAAAACTTACTTAAACGTTTATTGTTCAATCTTTGTGTAGATTCAATGGCTCCTAGAAGAATTGGATCTGCTGACGAGTTGGCCAACAAGATAATTGATGACATGATGAACTTCATTGGCCATTAATATTATCATATTTGTGACAGCACTCTCTCAGATTTGGATAATTATTTGAATAAATATCATGAAAATTTCCCATAGCGCATCTACTTTCCTTTGTATGACCATGGTCATCTGGAAGGAGTCTAGGATCCGGGGGTAAAGAATTATATCCCTCATTCCTGGTTTTAGACCTACACAAACATTTCTTGGGAAAATGTCGCATTTTCATGATCATTTTTCAATGCTGGGATAGTGGAGAAGGCATACATAATGCATCATAGCCCATTTTCTCCAGATCAGAAGCCTCACACACCTGAGCAGCAGCCGCATTGCTATCTCTCTATTTTCTAAAATTCTCAGATGGACCAATCGAAGTGATGGAAGAAGAATTGGGATTTTTGTTCTGGAGGAGGTGTGAATCTGACATAGATGTGGGAATATTGGGAGCCACAAACATGTGCATATTTTGTCATTTATCTGAAGGGAGCGGCAATATATGATGTTTTGTGGGATGGAGAGACATATGTCTACAAGAATGACAATTTCGTGCCAGATTTAATCAGCCGTTGGAGCCTGGAAACAAATTCATTCCATATGAATCATGAGGAAGTTGGCATCAGTTTGTGGGTCATCTACATGATTTCAGGGGCTCCAATTTTGGGAGATATGTATAATTAATTCGTCCCCCCCCCCAAGGTGACTTGGAATGATTTGGAAAAGACTTTGCCTTTGGCTCGAGAATTAATGAATATTTTATAAAATATTAAGAATACCACCACCATGAAACCCACTATAGAAAATATTTCTAGGAATAGAAGTGTATGGAAATATTTGTGATTAAGAAAAGATATAAGGGAACTTCTTGTAATCTTTCAACTAGTTTCCCTAGGGAAAAAAGAGGGGTTCTCTAGGAATATTTTGGCCAACAATGGAAGTAGGAGAGTTTGATAACTAGGGGTACAAAGTGAACTATAAAATTACACTGAAGACCCATCTGGTAGTATTTTCGGCCTTATGTCTCAGTGTTTACCTTTTACCAGTTCAGGATTCGAAAGGAGGTGTGAGGCTGGGGACCTTTATGGTTGTAGTCAAGCTGGCTGAAAAGAATATGGTTGGGTTGGCCACCCAGGTTTTGGAAAATATTTATAGGATATTACTTCATGTTTATATGGGTAAGTATACTGTAATAATATTGGGACCATTCCATGTTTTATGGGGATAGATCTCCACCCACTTCAGTATATATTTTGTACAATGTGGGGTACAGGTTCCTGGAAGTTCATTCTAAACATCTGTTCAGGCCTTTTCTGGAATTTCTCCCTTATCACTCAATTCTTATGATATAAAAATAATGGTGATCATGTTAAAGGAGTTTCAATTTTTTCCATATTGAAATCCACCAATTGGGAGATTTTTTGATGATGGAATATCTATCCTGGAGTTAAGGGAATATATGGTGGTATATAGAGAAGGTACATTGGCCACGATTATTGACGGGGAAATTATATGTGAGGCCTATTCTCCATACAGATTCACACGTCATTTAAAATGTTTGCAGCAAATTACCGTATCCTCTCCAGTGCAAGGTAGGTTAGAGCAGAATCTGATGGATTCTCACCAACTATGGTGGCTGACATCTATGGAGAAGAATGGGGTGGTATATGATCTACCAGCTATCAGAGCAGCAAGTCGATTGAATACATGGTATACTGAGAGCAGGGCGGCATCATACCCTTAAGGGGTACTAAATCAGCCTCTCCCTCGGGTGGGGATATAGAAGAGAAGCATTAGGAAATAAGCTTTTAAATAAGAAGGTGACTCTTCCTCACCCGGAGCTGATTCACTAGATTCCTCACCAAGAGCCGATTCACCAGATTCCTAGGATGGGGATGATGAGGCTCAAAATGCATCAAAGTAGCCTCGTGCCAGAAATAATCCACCTACCAGAGTCAAGAGACCTACTCCATCAACTCTTAGTGAGTTACATCACTGAAGCAATTTACTCGCGATTATTTTAAAGAGAAAGAAGTTTCATTTTATTATCCTTTATCTGTGATTTCAAGGGCTAAGAAGAAGTTGATGTCCAAGATTACAGGACCCTCCTTATGGCCTTCTGGTTCACATTCTGAATATTTAAGACCAGAGTCTATCCGATCATGGCAGCATTTATATTGTGATTCTGAAACCGCCTGGATGGACTTATGTGAAGGGCTTTATATCCCTGGAGTGGGGAATCTCTTGGCTTCCTCTGACATCTTCTTTGAGGACAAACCCAGTGAAGGGGGGGATTACATAAAAGTTCTAGAAATGCTCATATATGCAACTGATGAGTCAGTTCCTATCACCCAATGGGTGAAGGAAATGATGAACCGTGGTACCACTGAGGGGATTGGTCCTTC
This sequence comes from Viscum album, assembly GCA_963277665.1. NCBI lineage: Eukaryota > Viridiplantae > Streptophyta > Magnoliopsida > Santalales > Viscaceae > Viscum > Viscum album. Next base: position 806,584,801 of record OY728122.1, on the reverse strand, counting down.
ATTAGATGAAGAGTGGTGTGATTACATGGATCATGAAGTTGTAATATTATTTTTTATCATATTTCTATTTTCGTTGCAGTTAAAATTTAGTCAAAGCTTTGTTATTCAATGAAATAATATTTCTCATCTTGAATCTTGTAAAGGAAATAACCACTGATATCCCTTCTCCACGGTATATCCCTAGTGGGACCACTCTTGGAGCCGCTGAATCTCCCTATGAGACGGGCGAAGTATCTCCCAGGCAGTAAGTCATGGATGTGGAGATAGAAACCGTGTTATTTTCTCCAATACCAGTTTTTAGAGATGATGAAGCCAGCCCTCCCAACAAGGCCAAGAAGAAAAGGCGGTGAAGAAACAATACCACAGTCAAACGCTTTATCAGTAGTATTAAGTCTTTCTCGTAGTCATGAATCTTAACTTATGAAAATGTTCTCAAACTTTTCAGGATTGCAAGGGCTTATTCAGTTTCCCCTTTAAGGGAAAGGACTGACCATCCTCAGAGTACAATAGAGGGTGTTGTAGAATGGCCGCATGTTCCTACTAAAACATTTGTTATTAAATAAATAATGAGAGAATATGAGTCGGTGTCTATTCCCAACACTGCTACTGTTTCTGATGCCATGAGAGAAAAGACTTATGGTAAATTTACAATACATCATATAACCTAAAATGAGACAACAACTGAATTCCATTCTATGATGTTTTAGGTTCAACACATGTACCAGTACATTTGGAAACTACCGAAGTTGAACCCGCAACATTCTTTGAAGAAGCTATCCTGGGTCAGAGATTTCCAGATGAAAGTCATGAAGAATACATACCGAGTGCTCCCATTGGTGAGACTAACCTGGGATCTTGGACGTCATTGGATAAAATGATGAATATTGGCATGTAAATTGAAGAAATTTTAGAACATGTTAAATTACCACATGATTTAAAAGATTTTGGAGACCTAATTACATAATCAACTGGATGTCAGTTTCATCATTTTCCATATTAATCTTCTCATGATTACACTTCTAACTATGTTTGGTTAAAAAATGTAAAGTTCAATCTGAAAAAACTGCTAAACCAACAATGCTTGAAAGGGGTGTAGACATTTTTGTCAACACTGTTATTGTAGAAACAATGGCTCAGGTGGACCATAGCATGGCAGACCCTCCTAAGACCCATCCTGAAAATCCTGTTGAAGTTAGGAATGAATGGAAAGAGTATTCACAAGTTGCTGATCTATAGTTAGGTAAAAGATGATGATACTGGTATCTTACTTAACCTATAATACAATCAATAATCTTTTAATGTCCTTTGAAACTAACCATACATTCAATTTACCAAACAAGGTTGTCAACTTCAATGGCTAGATCTAATGGTGAAGCCTCAGCCTCAGCCGAAATAGTAGCAGAAGGTGAAGCAACCAGGGTCAGGAAAGAAGCAAAACATGGCACTTACTTAAGTTCACTAATCCCAGAATATGTTCCTCTCTGTGATATCGATGTCGTATTAGACCCAGAGGAGAAAAAGGTTCTCCAATTATCACCTCGCAAGGCATGGAACGATATATGGAAGATAGTATCTGACCTGCCTCTTGAAGAGATGCCATGGAAAATTCCAAGAAATTCATCCCTATTCATTATGTTGGGACTTGGCAGTTTTGCATATCAATAAATCCTTGTCGCAATGAAACAAGTCATTATAAGGAGGGATCAATAGAAAAGGTGTTGTCAAGACCTGATCAAAGGTAGAATACTGACAAATATTAGTGAATTTCAGGCTGTAGTGTCTCGAGCTGAGGCTAACCATGCTGTAAAGCTGAATGAGCTAAAGAAATAGATCAAGGAGAAGATTTTCTAGTAGATGTGCCTTCAGTAAGAGCTAGATGATGTTATCGGTGATATCAACCAGCTTCATAACTTGTTGGGAGAAGTCTAAGTGGATGGTATAAAATCCATCAAATATTCCAATGAATCACTTCATCGAGCTGAAGAGAGTGATGCTGGTCATGTAAATGAACATCAAGTGGATGCAGATGAAGCTTGGGATGCTGTGAAATTGATGAGTAATCATGTTGAATGTCTTCTGTAATTTTTTGAAAAAAAGGGAAGAGACTTCAGTCTGTGGATATCCCTCTAGTCTTGTTCATCAATGAAAAATAGTTCATATTCAATAATATCTACCATCATTTTATTGATAATTTCTCTATCTTTACCAAGTCCAATGGTCCTATTAAACATATATTGATTTTTACTAGGGATATATAAAAAAACCAAAAAAGATTGCATCTTTTAATTGCTCATTATTGCCTAAATCATAAAAAATGTATATTTAGCACGTTGGGACTCGAATTTTGATCAAGGTACCTTTAACGGGTTTCCAATTTAATGAGAACCATGTCTTTTGTTAATGGATGTTTAAATTCATGCATGTTGGACTATAAAACGGCTAATATTTAAGGTCGATTAGCTTTGACCAAATGGATGATATTGACTCAATTCTTGATAATTTGTATGGAATCATATAACCATATTCATGTCTGGAGGGGGGAAATTTTAAACCATGACTTGAGAAATTTTGAATCTGAGGAATGACATCGGAAAAGAGATAAAAGTTATTAGAGGAATTATTTTCTATGAATGGAGTAACCACTAATTTATAAACCTATTATGGGGGCTGAATTATGCAGGGCCAACTAGGGAATTTTCTGCATAGTCAAGAAGTTGTATATTTGGGCTGATAGGTCCATTATGTAGACAACTTATGCAAGTCCACCTAAGGGTACGTTCTGCATAGACTTGTAAAGGAACTCTTAGAAATTTGAATTTCTATTTCTAAAATCTGAATATTGTTTTATGGAGATTCAAATTTTCCAAAGTATAGAGTCTACTTTATGGAGAATGATACTTGAATATTGTACCAACCTGAGATTTCATGAGAATTATTCTCTTTAATTTCATTGATGTCTTGTGTATTACGCTACACCAAAAGGAGTATACACTATTTTCATCCCTAAATTGGCTTGCATTACACGCAATCACAACCTTCCTCGATAGCATGTGTAGTACGCAATACCATGTTTCACTAAACAATGATATATTATTATAATATTATTATATACTAGCTTTTATGAATATTATTAACTAAATTTTGAATTTTATAACATTATTATTCATCATACAAATTTTCTAGAACATGGTATGAGAACAAAATAAATTTTTCGGGTAAATTGAGTATTTTTAAAAAAATGCAGTTTTTCCACCTTTTGATGGTGAACCCATATTAAATTTAGTATTTTACATGTTTTTAAGTTCAATATGAAATAATAAAGTCCTTATTTTGAATCAGGATATAAAAAATTACTTTGGATAGATTTTTGATATTTTTTTGACAAGTTTCTTATTTTGATGAATTGTAAAAATATGGTAAATTTTAATTAAAAACAAAGTATTTCATAGTGATAATTTATATGGTTATATTATAATATTGAAGGGTTTTAAAGTATAAATAGAAAATATTTTTACCATTTAATATAATTTATGTCATTTTCATTAATTTTACACGGAATTTATAAGTAAAAACATTTCAATCTTTTGCAACGTTTTAACTTTAAAACTCGTTTTCTCAACAATGAGATTAATTTTAAATAATGTACTGAAACTTTTGTGTTTTGAATTAGTAAAAATGGATTCCATATTTGGAATCATTAGGTCCAAATTATGTTAATAATCTTCTTTTTATTTTTCGAAATTATTAATAGTAACTACGTTAAATTTTTTCACCATAGTTAAAGGTAAATCGGGAATTGAAGGGAAAATATAATATTATAAAATTACCCTAACACATGCCAAAATTCTATTGGATGACTAAAAGCCAGCCCATATCACCTAAGGTTCAGATTTGATTCATTTTATGGACTTTTTATGATGAAAATAATTTAATTATTATTAAACCCCAAGAAAGTGACAACATGTCACTCTCTTAAATATTATAAGTATAATAATTATAATTTAGTTATATATTTCATTAAACTTAGAACATGAATAGTCTCCAAGAATATAAAAAAATTATCTACATCATGAGAATTTATTTAGAATTTTTAGGGATTAAATAATTGTCATTAACGGTGACACAATAGTGATGCAGAAATTGTTTATTTATTGAAAAATTAATAATATTGTTTTTATTAAAAAAACAATACCTATCAAAAAGACCAGAAACTTGACCAAATTTTTTTTAGAGTATATATATACCCTAATAATTCAAGGGTATATTTTTGGGCCATTTTTAAACATATAAAACTGAATAGTACATTTATATTTTTTTATTTTAAATGATATCAAATATGTCAACTACATAATTTAATAAATATAAAAATTCATATTTTGTGATTTTAACATGATAAATTAATGTAAAAATATTATAATGAAATTTATAATATATATATTAATCATAGTATTTTATTTTTAATTTTTAGGAAAAAATAATTATATTAAATAATTATACAAAAATGTTATAGTAATTATTTTATTAAGAGATATACCAAATAAACGGTTTTAAAAATATTAAAATAAATAATATATGACCAACTTAATGTGACCAATGAATTTTTTTAATGAATATTACATGTTATTAATTTATTATATTATTTGGTTCAAACATATATTCTGTCTGGTTTTCATTTAAATTCAAATAATGAATAGTGTCAAAATTCACACTATTGATAATTTATAAAAATAACATATTATTCAATTATTTAAAAATCACAAAAATCATTAAAAACTACAAAATGAAAATAATTTGGTCGAAAGTGATATAAATTATTCAAATATTGGATATTTAAAACATTTAAGTATGTATTTATAACAATTTAAAATATAGAAGTTTTTTACCCCAAATAAAATTAAATAGATTAAATAATGAAAAATCAAGTTGATCAGGTTTAAAAAAACATATAATATGTATAAATTTTAATTTTTGATGATATTACAATACTATCTCATCTAATCGTCTAATTATGTCATTTTTTGAGGTTTTTATGTGGGGTTTCATTTTATTATTAATTAAAATTTTTATGGATTCCAAAAGTGCCACTCTACTCTCCTATATAAGGGCACCTCTTCCTTATCCTATTCACAACACTTAGATCGTTCAATCTCAGAAAAACCCTACCCATTTCTCTTCTCCACATCCATAGAAACATTCTGGAGGTTCTGGTCTTCTCAAAAGACCAACTCTAATCCCTTAAAAGGAAGCTTAAAAGAGGTGCATCGAAGAAGAAGTAATCTCTTCTACCGATTCTTTCAAGTTTCATTCTTCTTCAACTACTTCTTCTTTAGTTGTTTCATTATAATCTAATAACATAATTATAAATAATATATTGATATGTTATTATAAATATGAAACAACACCATTTCACCTTCTATCCATCCTACGGAAATCAAAATCATCTTGTGTGCGTATATACATAATACCATCTCCATGGCATGGTGTAATTAGTTTTTCCACCACCACCATACATGGATGGGTATAATGGTGTAAATAATAGGTATATATGGTTATTATAACATCATACAGATTCTGAGATATTATATAATCCACTCCAATTATATCTAATAATTATGGGAACGATATCATCACTCGTGTGTACGTACGGACCACCGTCTCCACGAACGTGATGAGATTCATTTTTCATGATTAACCATTCATGTATGATTATAAATTATATATATAATAAATAATAATGAAATCTATTTAATAATAATGATACTGGATTTATGTGCATATGTGTTTCATTTAGTTAATTCCATTTAATTCAATAAAGAAACGAAAACATTGTTCATGCGTACGTACGGTCTACCGTCTCCATGAACAATGTATTTCATTCCATTTATCGATCAATCATATATAAATTTATATAATGAATATATAATATATATAAATTGTGTTTTAAATTCTGGAATTATGTAAATCATGATATAAGTAATAATATCAAGAACAACAAATCGAAATACGTACGATAAATGAAACGATTATACCCATAATGCTTCTTTAACATGGATTTTACAAAATAATAGGTAATATAAAGTCATAAGTGAACCATATATGATATAATATCAATGAATATGATTCTGTAATAAGTAAATGAAATTATATAAATAATTATACAGAATGTTCGGAAACATATGAAGCATATTAGACATAAGGTTAGGGATAATTTTTCTATCTCATTTTTATCCGAGATTGCTTATACATATGTATTTACTGGGGTTATATTTATCATCCATGTCCATGTTCTCAAAAAATGGTTTCATGTGTGTTTAATGTCCTTCTTACCTATTTTTTACTTTTACTACATGGTATGTATGGAATATTTTTTTTACCATAGGAGGTAATTTTTTACTTTTTCGACAAAAGTATAAGGAGAACGTTTTTTATAACTTATACGGCATGAACCAATTTTTACAGTTTCATGAAACCTTATTTTAATGATGATTAATCTATAATATTTCATGATTATTTTCAAAAAACCCCTTTTCATTTAAAATTGCACCGAATTTTGGGAAAAGAAAATGATTTTGAAGAAGAAAGGATATGTTTCTCAAGAATTCATTTCAAGTGTTTTATCAAAACTATTTTCTATCTAAGATGACATTATTTAGCATGTCTATGTTTCAAGTATAATTTATCTATTATTTTCATGGGGTGATTTTTCTTATGAGTAAATGATATCCATTTTTTTATATGGATTATGTGATTACGGGATGATGTTTATGAAACCCATTTTATTCTTTGGGTTATGATGAATGTTTTATGTTTATTTTTTGGAACAAGCAAGAATGATTTCATTATGAGATGCGTGGGACCTATATCTCCATCCAATGCATTTGGTAATGATTTATATCTCATGATATAGACATGGATAGAATGGTATGTTAATCAGGTTCAGTGATACAGTACTGGAACAAGGAGTGAACTCGATTCAGAAAGGGACTTTTTCAACTAAGATGGTATTCGAAGCAATGCCTTGGCTACTATAGAAATCATATCATGTGCTTAATGGTTTTCCACAATTACATGTTTTATTACCATTATATTCTATCATGGTTAATGTTTCTTTATAATCTATGTCTTACATACTGCGATGTTTTATGTCATTGCTCTTGATTTTTATGTTTAAACATTATGTTCATGTTTTTTAAGTTCAAATGTATATGATTTGCTTTATTTTCTCCATGCTTACCCTTACTAAGCATTTGAGCTCACCCTTTATATGTTTTCTTTTCCCTAGGATTTAAAGAAATGTTTTAGGTATGAAAACATAATGGGGAAGATCATAATAGGAAATGTTGAAGATATTTCACCACAATTAGAAGATTATATTCCGAGTTTCCAAAGATACGAAACTATTATGGTCCTTTCAATGATTGATTTTGTAATGTATTAATTATTCTTCTAAAGTATTGTAATGTCTATGTATGTCATGTTTTGGGTCTCTACAGTTGGTATCAGAGGAATGGTTTAGTTAACCTTTGAAAAAAAGGATGTGAAAACTTTAGTGACATCCCTAGAGATATTTCTATGGTATATCTATGGTTGTCCCTAAGGGTAAGTATACGTATAGGTTAGAGTCCTAGAATTATGTTGAAGATCATGAATAACCGAGGGTGAACCTAAGGTGTCATGGATTAATGAATTTTGGATAATTTAGACATACCATAAATGACTTTTTATGATTATGTTGTTCCTCGTTATTTTACTATTTCTCAAAATATTGTTTCTGGTCTTAGCCGATGGAGGGAATGAGAAGGAATTTAGTTAAAATGGAATCCAATGGACAAATTTGTGACCATGATCAACGAAATTATGTAACACCTGGAGAGAATGATATTGTGATTATTTCGAATTAGTCATTCTGATATATGATTAACATGGTGAACTTTAGTTCTATTCCTAAGTTATCAAATAAGAGGAAGATGAAATTTTATATATGTTCACATGGTGAGGAGAATAGAGAAAGGAAGATTGAGATTTCTAAAGAAGGAAAGAAGAACCTTGAGTAACACCTCAAGTGGAGGGGTTGATGTTATCTATGTGGAGAAAAGGGTCATAGAGTGACAGACTGTTATGGAGTCCAATGTATTATCTGTGGAAAACATGGGAATTACCCAACTCAAGGCCCTGACCTAAGATGATACTTCTAAATTGAGGAAAGACCTATTCCATTACTATCATTTAAGAGTATGGATTGAAGATATTATGCATTGCAATTCAATAATATTGTTTTTGAGGTGATTTTATAGTATATTGAAATATCTGTGTATTGGTCCATTGAGGTTTTCTGTAAGAATATGGTATTGGTAACCATGAAAAGTGATTGAAATATTTTTGGAATGTGGATGATATGTGCATAATGAAGGGATAAGGAGAAAATTAAAATTTTGATATTATTCATGAGCTCATGACTCATATAAGGACTATGTGATATCATGGTTTGAGTATATATAATATTTTGAATTTTGGTATGTGGAATGAGTTAACATTTGACAGCACTCATGTTTTCACTAAGGTTATATGGTAATTCAGGTTTCAAAAGAATACATGATTAAGGTATTCACATGTTTGGAATGTGACCAACAAGATATATCTTATGATATATGAGGGATAAATGATGGCATTCAAGTGCTTGTTAAGTGACATTTCAAGTGATCATTTTCTTTATACGATGATATTGGACATATTTATTTTGGATAAGCCTAAAAATTGGATTAGATTATCATGGACATTATATATTATTGTTTAAGGATAAAACATTTTTTCAATATTATTTCTCGAATGTTATAATAGTGTAGTTTTAGAAAAAGGGACAAACTTTAGGACGGGCGACAACCTGTCGCATCGGACAAGGTTGCAGGAATTGAACCCCCAACCATAGTGTGACAGGCCTTTATTTCCTACCACTAGCCGACATGAAGTCCCTGGTTAGTAGAAACTAGTTTTATTTTATTAATTGGTATGATAGATGATGTATAAGTCCATTTCTGGAATCATATACAATTTACCACACCATAGAAGGACTTATGTATATTTGATAAATTTTTCTAATCTTTTGTTTAAGACATTCGGAATGACCCATAATTATATCACATGATCTTCTAACACTTCACAAATGACAAATTCAACTTCATTTCTTTAAGAGATGAAGAGGAAATTGTTTAAGGCACGAAAAACGGTGAGATTATACCAAAATAAAGTAAGTATTTCTTCTAATTCAAATTCATTCACTTTAGGGAAATGATCTTGAAAATGAATTTTTTTTCCTAGTTCCCTTATATCTGATGAATCAGAGAGTACCATAGATCATCAAAAATTTATGGCATTGTGATTGTTGGCTTTTTCATAGCCATTTTCTCTACCACTCTCCATTAGAACTTGATGGTCGGGTTTCTCTTCCATATCCATATTTTCACCTATATTATCATATGTGGAAACCCAGTGATGAGTTAATTTGGGTAACCGATATGTTTCATACTTCCCTTTTTAAAACTTTTCTTTAGTATTAATTTTTACGATGTGGGTTTCTATGAAAGAAACTTTCAAGTGGTAAAACATTTATAACTGTGACGAATTTTGAGGGAGAAATTCATTTTAATGGGGGCAGAATGTAACAAACCAAGATTTTATGAGAATTATTCGTTTTTAATTTCATTGATATATTGTGCTATACTCTACACCATAATGATCTTGCACTATACACATCCCTGACTTGTCTTTCATTACATGCAATCACAACCTTCCTCGATAGCGTGTGTAGTACGCAATACCGGGTTTCACTAAACAACGATATATTGTTATAATATTATTATGGACTATCCATTATGAATAGTATTCACTAAATTTTAAATTTTATAACATTATTATTCATCTTACAAATTTTCTAGAATATGGTATGAGAACAAAATACGTTTTTCGGGTAAAATGATTATTTTTCAAAAAATGCAGTTTTGTCACCTTTTGATGGTGCATCCACAGTAAATTTAGTTTTTAATATGATTATATGTTAAATTTTAAAAAATTAAAAGTATTATTTTGAATCATGATATAATAATTTACTTGGATAAATTTTTTATATTTTTTTGATAAGTTTTTTATTTTGATGAATAGTAAAAATACATTAAATTTTAATTAAAAACAACATTTTTCATCGAGATAATTTATATGGTTAAATTATAATATTGAATGGTTTTAATGTATAAATATAATATATTTTTACCATTTAATATAATTTAAGTCATTATCATTAATTTTACACAGAATTTATAAGTAAAAACATTTCAATCTTTTGCAATGTTTTAACTTTTAAAACTCGTTTTCTCAACTGTGGGATTAATTTAAAATTAAATACTGAAACTTTTCGGTTTTGAATTTGGGAAAATGGATTCCATATTTGGAATCAGTAGGTTGAAATTATGTTAATAATTTTCTTTTTATTTTTAGGAATTATGAATAGTAACTACGGTAATTTTTATTTTCCATAGTTAAAGGTAAATCGGGTAATTATGGGAAAATAGAATATTATAAAATTACCCTAACACATGGAAAAATTATATTTAATGACTAAAAGACGACCCATATCACTTAAGGGTCGGATTAGATTGATTTTATAGACTTTTTTCCTTGAAAATAATTTAATTATTATTAAAACCTAAGAAAGTGACAACATATTACTCTCTTAAATCTTATATTATAATAATATTAATTAGTGACAAAATTCATGAATCTTCTAACAAGAATTATATCCAGGAATCTAAAAAAATTATCTACATCATGAGAATTTATTTATAATTTTTAGGGATTAAATAATTGTCATCAATGGTGACACAATAGTGATGCAGAAATTGTTTATTTATAGAAAAATCAATAATATAGTTTTTACTAAAATAAAAATACCTGTCAAAAGAACCATAAACATTACCAAACATTATTGGTAGCGTATATCTGTACCCTAAATATCCAAGGTCTGATTTGTGGACCATTTGGATCCTTATGAAACTGATTAGGACATTTATATTATTTTATTTTAAATGATGTCAAAGATGTCACCTTCATAATTTAATAAACATAACAATGTATATTTTGTGAATTTTAGATGATAAATTCATGTAAAAATATTATTATGAATGTTATTATATATATATATTCATAATAGGATTTTATTATTAATTTTGATGAAAAAATAAGTTTATTAAATAATTATTCAAAAATGTTTTAGTAATTATTTTATTAAGAGATATACCAAAAAAATGGTTTTTAAAATATTAAAATAAATAATATATGAACATCTTAATGTGCCCCATTATTTTTTTTATTAATATGACATATTTTTAATTTATTATATATTTTTGTTTAAATATATATTCTGTGAAGTTTTTATTAAAATAGAAATAACGAAGAGTGTCAAAATTGATACAATTGATATTTTACAAAAATAACATATTATGAAATTATTTAAAAATAACAAATATCTTTAAAAACAAAAAATTGAAAATTATATGGTCTAAATGTCTATAAATTTTCCAATTATTAGAAATTGACAACATTTAAGTATGTATTTATAACAACTTAAAATTTATAAGTTTATTACCACAAATAAAATTAAATAGATTAAATAATGATAAATCAAGTTTATAAGGTTTAAAATAAACATAAATCATGTCTGAATTTTATTTTTTGATGAGATTATAATAATATATCATCTCATCTTCGAATTTAGTGGTTTTTTGAGGTTTTTAAGTGGGGTTTGATTTTATTATTAATTAATATTTTCATGGTTTCCAAAAGTGCCCCTCTCCTCTTCTATATAAGGGCACCTCCTCTCTCTCCACTTCACAACACATTGAGCCATAAAGATAGGCCAACCCCTGCCTATTTCACATATCCACTTCCCTAGAAACATTCTGTAGGTTCTGGTCTTCTCAAAAGACCAACTCTAGTCCCTTAAGAGGAAGCATAAAAGAGGTGCGTCGAAGAAGAGGTAATCTCTTCTATCGATTCATTAAATATTCATTCTTCTTCGACTTATTATTAATTAGTTGTTTCATTATAAATTAAAAATATCAGTATCACTAATATACAGATATGTTATCATAAATATTAAACAATCCCATTTCACCTTCTATCAATCCTATAGAAAACAAAATCATCGCGTGTGCGTATGTACGGAATACCATCTCAACGTCGTGGTGTAATTAGTTTTTCCACCACCACCTTACATGGATGGGTATAATGGTGTAAAGAATAGTTTTATATGGTTATTATAAAATAAAACTGATTTTGTGATATTATATCATCCACTCCAATTATATTCAATAATTATGGGAACAATATCATCGCTCGTGTGTACGTACGGACTACCGTCTCCACGAACGCGATTAGATTCATTTTCCATGATTAACCATTAAAGTATAATTATAAGGATATATATAATAAAAAATAATTAAATATATTACATAATAATGATACTGTATTTATGTACAAAAGTGTTTAATTTACTTAATTCCATTTAATTCAATAAAGAAACAAAATCAGTGTTCAAGTGTACGTACAGTCTACCATCTCCATGAATGGTGTATTTCATTTCAATTATCGATCTATCATATATATATTTATAAAATGAATACATATTATATATAAATAATTTATTACATTCATGAATTAAGTAATTTAGTATATAATTAAAAATATCAAGAACAACAAATTGAAACACGTACGATTAATGAAACGATTTTACCCAAAACACTGCTTTAACATGGAATTTACAAAAGAACGGGTAATATAAAGTCATAAGTGAACCATATATGATATCATAAAAATGAATATGATTCTTTCATAAGTAATTGAAATTATTTAAATCGTTATACAGGAGGTTCAGATACATATAGAGCATATCATACATAAGGTAAGGGATAAGTTTTCAGTCTCATTTTTATCTGAGATTGCTTATACATAAGAATTTTCTGGGGTAATATTTATCATACATGTACCTATTTTATAAAAATGGTTTCATGTATGTTTAGATTCCTTATTACCCATTTTTTTCTTTTAATACATGGTATGTATGAAATCATTCTTTTTATACCATGTGAGGAACTTTTTGACTTTTTCGATAAAAGTACGAGGAGAACATTTTTTTCTAACTTATACGACATGAACAGATTTTTACGGTTTCATGACACCTTATTTTAATGAAATTTACTCTACAATATTTCATTATTATTTTCAACTAATCCATTTTATTTTAAAATTTCATGTCATTTTGTGAAATGAAAATGATGTTGAAGAAGAAAGGATATTTTCCTCAAGAATTCATTTCAACTGTTTTATCCAAACTATTTTCCATCTAAGATGACATTATTAAGAATGTTTATGTTTCAAGTATAATTTCTCTATTATTTATATGGTGTTATTTTTCTTATGATGATATGATATCCATTTGTTTTATATGATATATGTGATGATGGGATGATGTTTATAAAACCCATTTTATTCATTGGGTTATGTTGAATGTTTTATGTCTATTTTGTGGCAAAAGTAAGAATGATTTCATTATGAGATGGGTGGGATGAATATCTCCTTCCAATGATTTGGGTAAAGATTTATATCTCATGAGATAAACATGGCTGATAAGGTAAGTTAATCTGGTTCAGTGATACAGGACTGGAAAGAGGAGTGAACTCGATTCAGAAAGGGGATTATTCCACTAAGATGGTCTTGGAAGAAATTTCATGGCTGCTATGGAAATAATATCATGTGCTTAATGTTTTTCCACAATTAAATGTTTTATTACCATTATATTTTATAAAGATTAATGTTTCCTTAGGATATATTCCTTACATACTACCATGTTTTATGTCATCGCTCAAGATTTTGATGTTTAAAGATTATGTTCATGTTTTTTAAGTTCAAATGTATATGATTTGTTTTATTTTCTCCATGCTTAACCTTACTAGGAATTTGAAATCACCCTTTATATGTTTTCTTTTCCCTAGGATATAAATAATGGTTTTAGGTAAGAAAACAAAAAGGGGAAGATATTTATGGGAGATGTTGACGATATTTCACCATGATTAGAAGATTATATTCCAAGTTTCCAAAGACACTAAACAATTACGGTCCTTTCGGGGTTTGTTTTTGTTATGTATTATTTATTCCACTAAATTAATTTAATTTCTATATACGTCATTTTTCGGGTATCTAGAAATATGGATAGGATATTTCGAATCAAAACTGTCAAAGAATTGGTGGAATGTGACTTTTATGAAGGTCTGACCAGAAGTAGGAAAAAAGTTATCTATGGGTTTAAATCATATGACTAAAACCGGAGATAGAAACATTATACGACATATGTTCAAGTGTTGTAAGGTAATTTCATATCACATTGAACTTTTGGAGAAGAATGAAAATGTAAACCATAAACATGAATACTTTCAGATCATGAAATAATTATAGATCAATTATGTTAAGGATGGCAATTTTTTTTGTAGATCCCTACATATCGCTGTTAATAACAATAGGGACAAAACAGGCATCTACAATGAATGAAGTTACCATTACTTGATAAACCCATTATGGAGGGTGAATTATGCAGGGCCAACTAGGGCATAAGATGCATAGTCAAATAGTAGCAACTTTTGATGGACAGGTCCATTATGTAGACAACTTATGAAAGGCCACCTAAGGGCATGTGCTGTAGAGTTAGGAAAAAGAACTCCCGGGTATCAGACATTTTGTGACCAGATGTCATGAAAATGGTTACGGAGACCATAAATATTATTTGTATAATGTTGTGGCTGGGTCCTGAATTGAGATTTTAGATGTCACTATGTGTCTCATTAGGATGAGAATCAAGCGAGACATAGTTCTTGAAATACAGTTTAACGTCATGCGGGATGAGAGAATGGAAGATCTTAGATTAGGGTCGTAGAACTCATACCATTGTGATGGAGACACATAGTACATTTGTTATAAACCTGATATGAATAAAGACCAGGGTGTTTTATATAACACCATATGCTCCCAGGGGGGACTTTTTAGCCAAGGGACTAAAAGTGGAGTTTGGGGTTAATCCCAATGGCTCAGGGCTGGACTCGAGGAATACTATAGCATTCCTACATATCCCATGAGGATGGGAATCAATCCATACATAGTTAATAAAATAACATTTGTACAAATTTGGTTCATACATATTAGGGGTAAAGAGAACTTTATTGAAATTATGGCTGGACCCATGATTAAAGAATTGGGTGTCACTACGTATCTCATAAGGATGATAATCAAGCCTTATG
The DNA here is from genome assembly GCA_963277665.1 of Viscum album. NCBI lineage: Eukaryota > Viridiplantae > Streptophyta > Magnoliopsida > Santalales > Viscaceae > Viscum > Viscum album. The sequence goes on along the minus strand of OY728122.1, from coordinate 806,569,466 downwards.
TAGTTCTTGAAATATGTCATGGTTGGAGACCATGTCAATGATGATTCCTCTCGAGTGAGGGTATCAAGTACTGTTGTAGTTTATTGTCAAATATGACACAAGTGAAAATAGTTTAAGGTCATATGCATGGACCAGTGCTATGCAGTTTAACGTCCTGTAGCTTGGACGATGCACAATTTAACATCATGTTGGATGATATAGGGTCTATGTTGTTTAATGTCGTGCAACAAGTAAAAAAGTTTTATTTGTTTTACACAAAATACTTCTTCCCGAATCTTGAATTGGTTAGAGTTGTAATGATTTATCCATCCATTGAGATTAAATAATAATCTCCATTGGAGTAGACCTTATGCATTGATTATGTTCCTTCACACTTTGGCTCATGATTTGGAGGCTTCCTTCCTAGTATCATTGGGGTTCTGAGGACCAATACCAATTCTCCTTGAATGAATGAACTTAGATGAATGTTTTTATTGAAAGGTCATGCTATTCTATTCTGGTAGACTTCTAAATTGTGTTGTTTAACAATATTTTATTCATCTAGTCATTACAATTCATCCATTTGCTTTTGAGATTGATCAGCTATAGATAACTGATCACAAATGGAGACTCTAAGAGAAGGTAATGGGCATCAATAGGAATGAATTCTTCTGTACCATATACCAATGAATATGGATTTGATTGTGTAGTAGTGCGGGTGGTAGTCCGATAAGCCCATAGAGCATGAAAAAGATAATCAGACCGTGAATTCTTATATTTATCCCCCATCTTTTGAAGTATGTTTGAAAGTTCCTTATTGAAAGCCTCTACTTGACCATTGACCACTGAATGATATCGAGATGAATGGTTGGATCTGATATTGAATTATTGATACATTTCTATTACCTAGGATGATCAAAAGTCAGTGCCATTATCTATTAATATGGTATGAGGAACACTAAATCTGGTAATAATGTTGGACATGACGAAGCTAAAAATTCTTTTAGCACTGACTTCTTTGATAGGTATTGCCTCTAACCATTGGGAAAAGAAGTCAGTATCAGTAAGAATATACCTAAACTACTTAGCTGTAGCCAGAGGATAAGGTCCCACTACATCCACTCTCCATGTAGCACACAACCAGAAATATGTAGGTATATAATGAAACTCCCAGGGTTGATTAATGATGTTGGAACATACTTGGAAAGAATGACACCTCTTAGTGAAATAAATACAATCTAGCTTCATTGAAGGCCAGAAGTATCCAAGACATTGGATTTGACAAGAATCTTTATGTCAAGAATAGTGGGCACCACAAAATACCTCAATGACCTCATTAATGACAACCATTGTCTCTTCACTATAAATACATCTGAAGATAATTCCATCAAAACCTCACTTGTAGTGAATTTTTTGGTGATCTAATCTATCAAAGAGAGTAAAATTGACCACACATCGCTAGAATTGTTCTTTCCCTACTCTATCAGGTTGGACTGATCCATTTTGAAGGTATTTCCTAATAGGTGTCATTCATCCTATAGTATGACAATATGGTGAATAAATGAGACTAATTTCATTGATTTCTTCACTTCGGATTTGAAAAAATGGTGAATCAATACGACACTGGGAAATACTGATGATTGCTTCGTCCAGATTTTGATCTTCCAGGGTTGTGGCTACATTAGGCAGTGAATCATCTTGGGCATTTTGTGATCACGGTACACAAGAAAATATCATTTCTAAGGGAAATTAAACCATTAACTCTCTGAAATAATCACACAAAGGGATTAACTCTTCCTTTCTAATGGCATAATCCCCATGGATTTGTATGATTACCATATCTGAATCACTTTTTACCTTCAAGTGATTCACCTGTGCCTTAAGTTCCAATTCCAAGCCAGTTATGAGAGCTTGATATTATGCCTCATTATTTGTACAACCTTCAATCAATAAGAAAGAAGAGGGTAGCACTGCCTTTTTTGGGGATATAAGCACAATTCCAAACCAAACATTGTGGAATTTAGGATCTTCCATTTTCTTATCTGTTAAACATCTAGAGGAACCATCAATGTACATTTCCCATGTTTGAGGATTATCTTGAATATATAAGACTTCCTCACTGGGAAGTTCAATATTTAAAGATGTATCTTCAATAGATGGGTGTTCAGTAAGGAAATTGGCCAGTGCTTGGCCTTTTATTTCCTTTTGAGACACATACTAGATATCAAACTACTGAAAAATAACTGCCCACCTTTCCAGAGTCAAGATGGTACCATGTTGACGGTATTCCCTCACCAATGCATTTGAGACCCAATGTTGAAGATGCTGAGTAGGTGATGTCATCCTCATAGTGGATGAGGATCCAGCAGGAGTAGCGTTCGAGGCATTCACAGGTGTGAACCTTACATAATCCATTCTGTGTTATAGAGAGATCTTGAAAAAGAGTTCCTATTTGATTTAGAAGACCTAATCAAGATAAGTCTGGCCAAACATCATCATTTGGATGAGAAAATATGTTATTGATTGATTTTTTGGCCCTTATATTGAGTTTAACAGGGGCCTAAAAATAATGAAAACATCATTTAACTAGGTTAAGGATTCACGAAAGGTTCACCATTTTTTTGTTTCCTTTGGAAATGGGGATGGCCATGTTTGTTTAATGTTCAAACATTCCAATCAGTTTTTAAAGAGTTTATTCATGTAACCAGAAATGCCAAATGATTCTATATCCATTTGGACCTACATTTAAAAGGTAGGTATCCATTATCTGTGGATCGAGGAGGCTTAATAATTTTCATTGGTCAAGAGGATGGGAGGACTGGCTCATCACACCTATTTTGGGGGGAATTATCGCCTACTCAGGGAATCTCATTTAGATTTATGTTATGTTTACGAATCCTTATTAATTAACCAATAATGAAAATTATTTTTACTTTAGATTTGGAAGTCGATGATTGACATGTATAGGATTTAGATAATCTTTTATATGTATTTTAGGTTAGTCCTCGATGGAGAATCATCCAACTGTATTAGATATTCTTAGTCAATGGTATCCTTCAATACATTATATAGAAATATCTTGGTCATTATGATGATCATACTAGTTTTAAAGCCACTCATTGGGTCATATGAAGTTTATTGTCCTTCAGAAAGACACGGATTATTTCAAAGTTGGGATCATACCCGCAGATTGGCTACCTATGTATCCTCGTTAAAAAGGAATCAGAACCCACGTAGTTTTATAGGAAGGATATAGTTCAATGTCATATGGGATTGAAAATAATTAATGAATGATGGGCTTGAAGATTAGAAATGATTTCTACGTACTCTACTTTTATGGGTGGGACCAAATTTCACCTAGTTCGGGTGAGGGAATATAATAATTATGTATGGTTAATAGTCCAAAAGAGATGTCATGATTAATTTTGCGCTGTAAGCTAATTTGAGTGATTCTCGGTGTGAGAAACAAGATGTATTAGTAAACTTGATGATTGTTCCCTGAAATATGCAGTCACAAGAAAGGATGTGGGGCTTACGTATGTATGACTGACCAAGTAGATGAAGACCAGTACTTAATTCAGGAAATGAATCCCATGAGCAGGATCCATAAAGGTAGTTGTACTTTTTGGGGATTCATAGTTTTAACCCGGGGCTTACTTCTATGGAGGGTGCCCAAATTAAAAGAGACTTATGAGTGGGGATTATTCATTAGAAGAAGGCACAAATCAAAAGAAATTATGATTTGGGAATTCTCCAAAGGAGGATGCCCAATGTTGAAATGAAATTATGACTGGGGTATACTCCTGAGAAGGAGTCCCAGGTTCAGGGGACATATGATTAGGGATTAATCCTAAGAAGGAGTCCCATGTTTAGGGGACTTGGGGCTTACTCCTGAGTAGGAGGCCCGGGTTAAAGGGACTTATAACCAGGTCTTACTCCTGAGAAGGAGGACCAGGTTAACGGGACTTGGGGATTACTTCTGAGATGGAGGCCTAGGTTAAGGGGACTTGGGGATTACTCATCAGGAGGAGACCCACGTTAAGGGGTCTTGGGTCTTACTCCGAAGGAGCAGGCCCATGTTTAGGGGACTTATGTCTGGGGCATACTCTTGAGAAGGAGGCCTAGGTTAAGGGGACTTGGGGCTTACTCCTGAGAAAGAGGCCCAGGATAAGGGGACATGATTCTTACTCTTGAAAAAGAATGCCATAATTAAAAGAATTATGATCGGTGGTTATTCTTGAGAAAGAGTCCCGAACTAAGGGAACTTGGGGCTTACTCTTGAGAAGGATGCCCAAAATCAAAATATGTTCTCATCTTAAAGGATAAAGTTATGGAGGAAACCTCTAACCACAGTGACATAAATCCTATAATTCATTAGGTTTTGGGAGAGGTTCTCATATAATTAAATTTAGATAAGGAATCCGAAAAAAAACCATTCCATAAATGGCTTTGAAAAGGGGTTCGAGGGCATAAATATTAAAGAGGAGAGGTGAACGGGAAAATGGAACACAAATGAAATTGACATGCGAGTGTAGTTTGCGTAATTCATTTGGCACACAATTCTTGGCTGTATAAGAATACTTTCATGGCATGGGTTCATCTAGGCAATGAAGAATCTGTAGGGTAATACATTGGAGCGACTTAACTCAAGCCTTTAGTATTATCAAAGATGTTTCTAAAAGAGTGGTGCACAAGTTTCATTGAAATGGAAAGGCGGCGTGCAAGTGTTTCCATTTTTATGGAGGTCTGGACATTTAAGCACTGAAGTGTTGATGAATTCTAAACACTTAGTCCCTATTCTATCCCTTAAAGTCTTCCATTATAGATAAAAATTTACCTTAGAATCTTTCAGAAGAGTCGATTTGAGTTGAAGACATGGGTGACCAAAGCTTGATTTTGACTTTTGAAAAATCCTTCCCTGAAATGGGGGCCGATAGGGGCTCTTTTTAAGCCACCTGGGACCATGGGATAAATTTCAAATAGGGTTCACAAGTGATCTATGAGAACAATAGGTGGCACACATGTTACTTGCATGGAATGCAAGTTACTTGTGTGACTTACTCCAAAATGGGTTCCTAGTTCATGCCTTTCCCAATTTTTTGATGTTATTCAATGGATGACCCTCATTGTGCTTAAGGTATTCCCCTTTTACATTCATTCAACTCTGTGATAGAAAGGAGTGTTAACAATAATTAATGAATCCTAGTGAGATAAGCATAATGAATGAATGCATAGGGAGATAATCGTAATAAAAGGGAATGGTGTAAATGAATAAATGATGCGCAATGTGGAAAATGTGTTATTGAGTTAAGGTATGGTATTAACTCTCATGTTATTGCCATGATTTATTTTTTCCCCAATAAATGGTTGTGATGTTGTGTTAATGGTTGATGGATTTACATATGTATAGCATGTGAACATGTCTTGGAAGAGTGGGTTATTGACTTGAGGTTCTACACCCACTTGTCGAGTTGGACTAAGGCTCTAAACTCCACCCCTAATGAATGGTTTATGGAAGAGGACTAAGGCTATGTTCCCATAACGGTTTCATCCACCTAGACTAAGGCATCAAGGTGAGAATTTGGTTATCATGAGGATGTTATTACTAGGGAGTTAGGAGAGCAGTGTGTTTTCTTCATGCATGTTGTTGTGTACATTAATCCCGTGTGACTTTTTGTTGGTGATGAAAATATGTTTAATGTGTTGGAAATGGTTGGTAAAGGGAAATAGTATTAAATGGTTATATATGAAAATTGTAAAAAATGTTTTAATGGACCTAAACTGGCTGAGGAAACTTAATCTTTCCCTTTTCATTTATTTGTAATTTTCTTTTTTCTTGCATAATTGTTTATACCAGATATTTGGTAGAAACTGTTGTTAGTGGCCTACTGATTCGTACTCACACCATATTCAGGCCTCAATTGAGTAATTGAAAAAAAATCATGTATGTAGGTTAGGAGAAGGGAAAAGGTCATTTATATGATGTTGGGTTGGTGGGAGTATGCGTGGTGGAGGACTCATACATGGTGTCCAAACCATTTTTGGGAATTTGCAGTAAATTTAATTTTTTGTTTTTTTTTCACATTTTTCACTTCTATCATGGAATGGAATATTTACTATTGGACAATGTTTTACCTATTTGGGGAATAATATTTTATGATTTCTATGGTATTATTTCCTATTATTCTAATATTTCATTCTTATATTGTTTCTTACATTGGTAAAAATTGGGTATAATCTCCCCAATTGACTATCAGGAATCTTGCTGCTAGTCAGAAACATTTGATGTATGGGGAGGCGCACTTAAGGTCTTATAACAACCTGACTCAGAGCACCAGATTAATTGATTTTGGGTCAGGGACATTACAAAGTGGTATCAAAGGAGGTTTTTCTTATCTTTCTCTAAAATAATGTTAATTGGGATGGTAAATGGGAGTTAGGTTATGTCGGGACATGGTAATGAGCTCTTTGTTGGGGTGTAGCTAACCCATGTAGTAGGAAAAACCCAAGTCCCCTAGGATGGGAATTATGGTTCTTGATAGTGTGATGTTATTGTTGTTGTTATTTAACCATTATGAGGTGAAAATGTTGTGTGATATCATGGTTTTATGTTATTTAGATCAGGGCCTCAATTTATTGAGGTTGTGCATTCATGCATCATTATATGATCCTTGAGTGATAGGTGGAATTCATCATGGTAGGAACACATGTGTTGGGTGTGTGAGGCATGAAAGATAGAATGCACCTTTCCATTTAAAAATTGAAAATGAAAAATTCCGTAAAATCAATGAAAGTGGGTAAAGATAAAATAATGATAAGTGATAATTAATGAAATATGAGTTTATAAGGGTTTGTAAAGAATTGAGATTGTTGTTCGTAACATGTTTTGTGATCATTATTGTGGTGTATGGTTGTTCACCCCTTGTGAACCATAAGAAGGAGATAGAGATGGTTGAGGTGATATTTTTAAAATGTTATGGTTTTTTGGGATGGTGAATGTATGGTTGGTTATTGTGGCTAGTGAATATCCTTCTTATTGTGATGTTGTGAATTTTTAGGGTATGTGTTAAAAAAATCGTGTTTGGAAATATAGATAAATGACACAATAGCATTGAGAAGTGGTTGGGAAATTAGAGGATGTTTCTAAGAACAATCCTCTTGTATATGAATAAGAGAATGTGTTTATCCAAGAAAGTACATAAAGGAAGTTCCATGTGAATATGGATCATTTTCTGAAAATGATTGATAAGGACCAAGGGCGGTTTTCACTAAGTATGTTTTATCTGAAAAGTGTGTTTCAGCTTTCGCAACATCCATCCTTTACTATAGAGGGTGTGATAGAACATGTGGAGTTCTAGATAGAGTCTTTCCCGATAATACTTGATCATCTATATACTCCTGCCAAGAAGCGAGTTATGTTGGAATTTTATATGTTGTAGTGCTAGTCAAAATGTTGGTTGGACATCCTGGCTAATACTGAGCAGGCTGAGGGGATGTTGTTGAACGATTTCCAGGATAAGTTTAGAGAGCTTTTTAACCCAAATAATTTTAGGCAAGAATGGTATGTAGAGTTAATGAGTCTAACTTTGGGATTGATGTCGGTGATGGAGTATACTGGATGCTTTAATGACCTACAATGCTTTGTTCTAGTGCTGGAGGGGGATGTGGAAATAGTTACGATGCATTTCCAGGATGGGAAGAGACATGAGATAAGGCATCAGGTTAATATCCATATCTTTAAGAGTTTTATAGTTATATTGGATCATGTTATGATCTCATATGGTGATCTAAAATGATCTTCGAGTAGTAGGATTGTAGTGCCTGCTAGATAAAAATTTGTGCAGCTTCCGAGGCCCCAAAGTATCATTTTGGGAGTTTTCAGCATGGTTGAATAGTGCAAGGATGTTAGAAGAGAGGGTCAGCCTCTCATGGTGGAGACCATGTGTTGTGCTATCTGTGTGATAGGATAGGTCACATGCATGGAAAGTGTCCTTGACCTCTAGTTGAGTGTCGTTCATGCGGCAGATTGGGACACCTGCAGAGGTTCTGCAAGAACACTCAATAGGTGAGCCTGAATGTTGGTGATAGAAAGATGCAAAGTGGAGGAAAGGGATTACTTTCTCTATACCAGGGTGGAATTAGAAGCTCCACGGACTGTAATGGTAGGGTAGATGGATTTGGATCTTCGGGTCTGGATTTTCCTCGTTAGCTAGGCAGTGTAGTTCTTGGAACACTAGTTGGATCCCAGGGTAGAGGGTTAAGTCTGCTTCATTTAGCTTAGTCTACACCTGTTTATAGAAAGGTTAGGCCATCAAAAATTTGAGGTGAGATCCTTGTAGCTTCTACACTTGATAGTTCATTGTTTGAAACTGTTTCCACACACTCTTTTATTTTTGTTCAATTTTTGGTATCTTGGGTTTTCATATAGAGTATGTGTGTGGGGTTATGTCGATTCACACTCCATTGGGTGTGTGAAAGGAAGATATCAGGCAGTTTAAGGGATGTTCTCTAGAAGATGATGGGTATCATTTCCCTTGGGACATGTTCATTAATGAGATGTCAGGATTTGACCTAATTTTGAGTATAGACTAGTTGGTGTTGTATCAGGCGCACATAGACTGTTACCATCATAGGGTATCATTTTGGCCACTTGAGTTTAACACTTATGTTCATCAAGGAGAGTGGGATGTTCGAGTAGGTCATAGGGGACTATTTTTTTAGCAGTTGGGTAGGCTCACAACACAAGTATCTTTCCTTGTGCTTGATGATGAAATATGGGAACATGTTGACTTTCCCCTAGTAGTGGATCAGTTTTAAGATGTGTTTCTTAAGGATTTAACAGGACTACCACTCGAGAGGGATGTTTAGATCACGATTGTGTTTATATCGGGAGTAGAGCCAGTTTCAATTCTATTGTACGAAATGTCGGATAATGAACTCTAGGAGTTAATGGTTGAACATGAGGAGTTCGAACATAAGGGGTTCATATGTCCATGCATGGCTCCTTGGGGATCCCTTGTACTTTTTTCAAAGAAGGAATATGGATCATTAAGGCTGTGTGTTAATTATCAGAAGTTTAATTAGATGGTGGTGATAAATTGATACCATGATCCAAGAGTCTATGGTCTATTTGACCATTTTATGGGTGCATCCAAGTTTTCAATGATTGATCAATGATCAGGTTATCACCTGGTGTGGGTTTACCACTTCATCTTTCAAGAGTCGGTATGGGTTGTTTTAGTTTGTGGTGATGCCTTTAGGCTTATCCAATTCACCTGTGGTTTTCATGGCCTTGATGAACCAAATAATTCATCCTCATAAGGATTAGTTATTGGTTGTCTTTTTTGATGACATCATTGTGTACTCGAATAATGATGTAATATGTATGGTTGTTGATCAACTAACGAATGTGTCTTGTTTCATGTCAATTCAAGAGACATACACAGTTGACTAGTTGGGTGAGTTTTTTATTTGAGAAATAATATGGTTGGATGGTGTACCACAGACTATACGTTAAAAATCAAGGTCCTAATTTAAAATTACACTTCTAGAATGGATTGTAGAATGCGCTGGGTACACATGTGCTTTTGAGTACGGCTTCAAACCTACAGACATAATGGCAGTCAAAGCATACAATCCAAGTCTTACAAGATATGTTTATTGATTCTATGTTGGATTTTGGTGGTTCCTATGATAAGTACCTTTCACTTTTTGAAATTTCCTATAACAACATTTTTCAGGCTACGGTTCTGATGGATCCTTTTGAGGATCTCTATGGGAGGCCGTGTAGATATTCTATGTGTTGGTTGGAGGACGGTGAATCTGAGATGCTAGGCCCATGTCTCATGCATGAGACTTCTGAGAAAATTGAGTTGATTCAGAAGTGTATGAAAATAGCTTAGATAAGTCAGAATTCATATTACTATCGGAGGCATAGACCACTTGAGTTCGAGGTGGGTGATAATGTCTTCATTTTGGTGTCTTCGAGGTTGTGTCACCAAAGGATTCAGAACTAGGGAATGTTGGCACCCAGGTATGTGCGTCCATTTGAGATTGAGGAGATTATTGGACCAGTGGAATACCAATTGGATATTACACAACTTTATAACATGATGCATGATTTTTTTAATGTGTAGATGGTTCGACATTACCACCCTAACCCAACTCAAATGGTGGATGTTGAGAATTTTGATCTTGAAGCTGATGTGTCCTTTGAGGAGCATCTAGTTCATATAGAGGATTGTAGTGAGAAAGTCTTATAGGGCATGGATCTTCAACTTGTTTGAGTATTATGGCTTCATTATAATGTTCATGCAGAATATTGGGAGCGAGAATTAGATATGTGGGCTTAGTGTCCCGATCACTTTTACTTGGAAGTGTAATGATGGTTGGGAGCACGACTCGAGGACGAGCCATTATAAGTTGGGGAGGTTGTAAGATATCGGCTCTCAAAAATGAATATTCTCATTAATGTTTTGGTTTGAATCCATTTTTGGTTAATTAAGTGCTTACGCATGCCCTTAAACATGCTCAATGGTGTTCTGAGGGTTTGGGATAAGAAAATTTGAGAAAAATGGGTTTTCTGGGTAAGAATCACTGTCTGCCCATGGTTATTGCTAACTGTGTAGATAGTCTAGGAAAATGTGAAAGAGATGGGTTTTTGGATAGTCGCCTCTACATGGTTAGCACATAGTTTAGAAAACTATTCCGAAAAACCATACGGTCCAGAAAATTTTAAAAAAATTAAAATTTTTCCACTCTCAAATTTTAATACCCAAATCGGGATTTCCACCCATTTCTCCCCTTTTCACCCTAGGATAAAACCATATCTCCCAATAGCTCAAAGACATCAATCTCCCACATTTATAATGTGTTTTTTCTATCATTGGTTGTGGACTAAAGATCTAGGTAAGTCTAATCCCATCCTTGCTTCTCATTTATGTTTAGGGGTTGTATCTTATTATCTTCTTTTTCCGAATATCTAAAACCCTACACATTGGGTGAGAACTTGGTCGAAGCATCAAGGGTTGGTTGAAGTAGAATCTTAATGATATATTAAGAGTGTGTTCACCAACAGAATGGTGGTAGGTGTTCTATATGTTATATCCCATGTTTTATTTGTTGATTTTTTCATGTGTGGTTTTTCTCATTGGTGTCTCTTGATATGATTTGATCACCCTAAGATTGTTTCGGTAAAATGGTAATTAATAAATGAAATGGAAACCCACATAATCCCCCTAGGAAGCATTATGGGTTATAAGAAAAATCTAGGGCCACCCATGGGGTGTTTCGACTCTCCCATACCAATGGAATTGTAATGAACAAGTGAATATGTTGTGTATTTTTGTAGAGACTTGATTAAATTGTGGATTTGATTGATTGTATTAATAAGAAGATAAGTTAGGCACCAACGATTAATAAAAACCTAAGGGGTATTGGATTAACATGTAAATTTTTTAAGACCTTAATGGAATGGATTAGGAGCTCGGAAATGGATCCTAGTGAGTTAGGCATAATAAACGAATCCAAATGAGATAGGCACAATGAATGTATTATTAGTGAGATAAGCGTAATAAAAGGGAAATGGGATAAATTTATAAATGTTGCGAAATTTGGTAAATGTGATATAGATTAAGGAATGGTATTAACTCTCATGTTATTTTTATGATTTATTTTTTCCTCAAGAAATGGTTGTGTTGTTCTGTGAAAGGTTGATGGATTTACTTATCTATATCAAGCACACATGGCATGGTAGAGTGAGGTATTGAGTTTTTTTTCTATGACCGTGGGTCGAGTTGGAATGAGGCTCCAAACTCAACTACTAATTCATACAAAAGGGAATAGGACTGAGGATATGTTCCCCTAATGGTTTCATCCACCCGGACTAAGGAATTGAGGTGATGATTTGTTTGACATGTGGATGTTATTCCTAGTGAGATAGGATAACAGTGCTATATCCTCATGCATAAAATTATTTAATTTAAGCCTCCATATCATGTTGTGCTTGATGAACCAATGTTTAATGTGTTGGAAATGGTATTTAATGGGGAATGGGATGAAATGGTAAGATATGTAAATGGTAATAAATGATGCTAATGGACCTAAACTGGATAAGTGCACTAATATATTCTTTTTCATTTCTGATTTATTTCCATTTTTTATTCACAAATGTTTATATCGAATATTTTGTAGACACTATTGGTGGTGGACTACTGTGTTCTACTCATACCCTTCTCAGGACGCCATTGGGTACCCAAGCATACTTTATGTTTATAGGTTAGAAAAGTTAAAAGGCACATTCTAGGTACTTTTTTGGCATGGGTATACGTGGAGGAGGATCTGGACATGGTTTCGAGACCATTTTGGGGATTTTTCAGTTGTTTACATTTTGTGATTTGTTCACTTATTCACTTGTATCTTGGAATGTTTTATTTATTGTTGGACATGGTTGTACCTGTTTGAGGGAATGGTTGTTTATGAATGCTATGGTATTATTACATATTATTACACTATTTTTTATTTTCTTTCATGTTTTCCTCTTTTAAAAAGAGTTATAGTCTCCCCAATTGACTATTTGGACCCTTGCTGCTAGTCAGCAACCTTTAGTATACAAGGAGGTGTTCTTAAGATCATGTAACCACCCGACTCAGAGCACTCGTTTAGTGGCTTTCAGGTTGGGGACATTACATAGTTAAAACCTATACCTCTTATTCATACAAAATACAATTAATTAAACATTAATCCATCTATGGTCGATATTATAACATATCCAAGACTTATATAATGTTGGTATGGATTCTATGAAGGTTATTGAGAGATGAATATCTGATAAAAATGAATTTTTATGTGTGATTAATAAAGGAGAGAAGGGTCCCATTTTATAATTATGGGAGGATAATTCTTTATATTTCATAAATTATTAAATTAAAATAAATTAATTTTTATTTTTAAATAGATAAAAATTAATTAAATTAAAATATAATACGTTTATGAGTGTAAAGTAGTTTAAATAATAATGTTTTATAAGTTTAGGTTCTATTTTAACCATTATCATTATGTTTTAACCATCAATTGACCGTTTTGCTGATCAACATGATGATAATTGTATTTACACTTTATGGGTCAACATAGTTAAAATAAAATCAAAATTGTCCAATTAATCGACCATGGTTAATATTTTAAAAAAAAAATTAGTACATACATGATTAAGATATTTTTAAAATTTTCATTACATTTAATAAAATATTAATTATTTTAAAATATCATTTATAACTTTTTTGTAAATACTTGAAATATTATAATTTAATATTGATATCTCTAATGTCACATAGTTCCAAAATTACATGGATTAAAATATTTCAAAAATATATTGTCAATACAATCATAAATAATAATTTTTATTAGTTTTTTTATAATTTAATACTATATATTATGGATTAACTTCTTGGGTAAGAATTTTACACTTAAATGTGAAAAAATGTGTTTCTCTATGAAAGGGATATAATTTTAATTATAAAGTGTGAAATGGATTATAAATTCAAAAGGTATGAAATATTATATCTTTTATTATCATAATTTTACATTTTCAAAATGTTATTACTTTTATGTAATTTAATAAAATATTAATATACATAATATATAAATAATTACATTTATAAAACATCTCATTTAGTATGAATTTCAAGGAAACATGAAAAAAATTAATTTAAATATAATTATTTCAAATATAATTAATATGTTATATTTATAAAATATAACATGAACAAAGTAATTAATTCAAATTTTATTACTTTAATAATTTAAATATCATTATTTTATTTTCTCATCAATGGACTAAATATAGTGTTGTCATTTTTAAAGAATATAATATAATTTTATCATCGATAAATATGATAATTAAATTAACATGAAAAAGAAATATATATTTCAAATTTATTTTCATAACAACTCCTATTTTTTATTTCCCAATAAAAAAATATTATAAATATTAAAAACAAGAAATTGTCATATTAGATAATACCTCTTACAAAAATACCATTACGGTCAAAATCAAATAAATAAAGAACCTTGTTACCATATGATAAAAAATTTGATGGAAATTGACGAATTGCATTAATGAAATACTATAACAGAATGTTTAAGGCTAATTTTTAGTCCTTATCGTATTATTTTTATCCTTAATTTCTCTATTTACCCTTATCATGTTGACAATTATTTACCATTAGATACTATTTAGAATAAAAAAAGGGACTTATTATCAAAATTTATCCCTACTAATTCTAAATAATGAGTCTATTTTTTAGGATTCCATCCCCATTTGTCGTATAAATTTAATTAAGATTAAATTTAAAAACAAGATGGAAAACAACTTTTTAAAAAATTTCATTTTAAATATAAAAATGTTATTATAACAAATTAAAGATTAAAATTCATTCTCAATAAGAAATTTAAATTTTAGGAAAATTAAATAATTAAATTTTCAGAGTATTAAGTAAGATAATTTTACATTTTTGATGCTTTAAAATTAATATAGGTTTAAATAATAATCAATAATATTAATTATTTATTGAAAAAACATTTCAGAAAAATATCAACATTTCACCATAGGATAGTTCTGTAATGATCATTTCCAAAATTATATATTTTTAATATTTATAAATGTTACCCAATTTAAATATAATATTTTCTCAATAAAATAATAAAAACTATTTTTGATGAATTAAATGACATTACAAAATATTTAGTGATTATTTACTAATCAAACATGGATGAAATTATATTGAGTAAGATCATTATATATTTTCCAAAAAGAAATTAATACAATTCATATATTTCAATTTATCATATAGGTTATACTAGTTATGTTTAAATAATAAATTTTCATTGATGTTTTAGTCATAGAGTTGTACGTCATATACGCTATCAGACATATTTCTATTCTTTAAAATCGTAGGTTATTCTAAAAACATATTTTATTAATTATTAATTTATTCCATCAAAATGAAAATAAATATACTCAAATACCAATATAAAATTTTATTTCAGACATAACATGTTAAAATTTAGTGAAATTAATCACAAAACCTTATTCAATGAGATCTAACGATAGTTCATGTGAACTGAATCTATGAAAATTGAGCAAATTTAAATTCACATGTGATTGATAGAGATTCCACAAAATATTCCCATGTAATAAATTTTATATGGGTATTAAATGATTTTTAAAGAACATGTAAAACATTTAGGAAATATTTCTAGTCATACTATGACCTGCTTGAAACATAATGCCAAAATATTAAGGGAATAATTTTATTTTGACTTTGAGATTAATTTTTTGATAGAAAAAACTACTGTATATAGTCTCATCCCCCTTTTATAAGATTTTGGAAAAACTATTATATTCTCTATCATAAGAACTTGAATCTCATAAATATTAGACATACGATCTGTTTCATCATTCAAAATAATATTATACATTAAAACTATGAAACCACATTAAAAATAATTTTTTTTCTTTTATCTAACCATTGATGGTAAATTTAATAATAAAATGTAGGATTAATATATTTTCAATATCAACACATGAAATTATATCCAACGGATGAAATATTTATGTTTTAGAGAATCATTCTTATGAATAAGCACTACCATTCACACCACTAAGATGTGGAAAATTTTACATTGTAATAGTTATACATTAGAATAGACCACATTCTATTGTAAATCATCATGCCACAATATTTCTTTATCTATTTGCATATTCAATTAAATCTATAAATATTTGTTAAAAAATATTTTATTTTACATATTCATTCATACAACCATTATTTTTGACTTTATATTCTTTTATATTATAAAAAATTATTATGAATTCATAATCAGTAATCAAAAAAAAGATAAAATTATTAAAAAATTATTATTATAATCAAGAAAAAAAGGATATTAAATGTTCTCTACCAAACACATTCATGTCAATATAATTATCCACCAAATATATATATCTATACATAATATATAATCATACAACACATTTATTCATGAAATGATGAATATCAATAATACATAAACCATAACTATCTAGTATAATCTATCACATCAATTATTAATTTTATCTGTTGAAAACTAATAAAATGAATGAATAAATTAATTTTTATTCATTTAACATATAAGAAAATGAAATATAACTAATTTTCTAATCCAACCCCACGGTTACCCCTCCTTGACTAGTAGTGAAGTTGGGAGTGACCTTCAATGCCCTCCTCTAATAGACCATGAGTTGGTGTCTAACATTGAGTGTATAAAACACAATAATATGGGATGATTTGGTCTAAAATTCCAGAAAAAAATTAAAAATAACCCAGGATACATTCCAAAATATTTTACTAACTAAATAAAATTACATAAAATGTTATTAATGGGAATCCCAAAAGGTAATATATCAAAATATCTTGTATTGGAGTGACCTTAATCACCCATAACTCCCAGTAAATATCCATGAGATAGTAATTCCAAGATTTATCAAAATTCCATAATATGAATCTAATGAATGAGATATATATATATATATAGGATTGGCCTCATATGTATAAATAGTATGGTCTACTGTGAAACTAATCGAAAAAATGTGGAAGAAGTATACTAAATCTCAGTTATACATATATAAAAACCGATGAATCACATATTTTTTTTTAAAATATATTCTAATACATTCAAAATACCACTCACTATGTAACATCTAGGAATACATAATATAACATAATATAAATATATGTGAAAAATATATCCCACTACAAAATTCCCACTGAAATGATATCCTTATACTAAATCTTTCTTTTCTTTGGTTCTCCCACACCCTCTATAAGTCATGTTTCACTCTAAAAAAATTTATCATTTCTATATCCCATTAAATCAATACAAACATATAGTAAGACCGAGATCCAACCCAGTCTGTTAAATTATAATGTACACCTTAATCCATTACATAATTTTAATAGGTATACATATATTAATCATAAGTAATCACAATTTGGATACTTGTATAAGCAATTAAAAAAGCCACTATAGGCCATATATATATAGAACAACATTGATATCCATTACAGATTATATCAGTACATACATTAATGTAGAGAGCCACCATATCTCAAATATGTCTATATATGTCATAGTTCTTGAAGAGAAAGTCGAATAGGGGGATTATTCATCCATTCACTACCACATCATCCATGATATTAAATATAAAACCAGAACCCAAGGCCAAATATGGGCATTGATCTCCCCAACTAAATTATGATGTAATGTTTGTGAAATAACTAAACATTATGATACGTATTTCACAAAAAAATATCATACCATAAACACCTATTATAGTTCACATCCCACATGAATACCTATATTCCATCACTAGGATCTAGGATGAAAAAATCATATAAGAAAGAGGGTTTTTTCCTTTTTTAATATTAAATAAATTAACAGTAATTTAATATATTTCAATAATAATAATTGTTCAATATTTATATATGATAATCCAAAATACTAGGTGCTTAAATTAAATATTACATTCATATACATGATTATTTAATATTTTAATCATCCCATATTTATTAATATGAAATCATCTTAATTTAATATTGTGAAACTATCCACATAAATCAATGCATAATTTCAATAAAATTCCATAATTTTGGGCACTAAAAGGCATTTATTCGTATATATAGTAATATATAAATGTACTTAATGGAGAGAGAGTAATAAAAAATAATATAATAATCATTCATAATATTTGGGAAACATTATAAGGCCCTAACATCAATATAATCATATGATAGTAAATTCCAACAGTTCTCCACATCAAAATTATAATTATATCACTGTACAAAATTAGACACTATCAAAAAATAATATCTAAAAAGACCCTATCAGGCCAACCATTGTAGGATTTAAATTTATTTATTGAATGTAATTTTATATATTTTAAAATAAATAAATTCTTGTAAAAATATTATGAATAGAAATATAATTCAATAGAATTAAATATGATCCAAATTCAGCATTATCAACAATTCATATGAGGTATAAAGGCATTTTACAAATCAATTATAGAAGAAATTTTTTAACATACCATCATATTTATAATATTTATTTATGTGAATAATTAAATAACCGTGAAGGGTGTTATAAAACATATTAATCATAAAAGATATTTTATTAACATTCTAAAAATTGATTTGAATGACATAATAATTTTATGGTATATAAATTGTATGACATTGTTCATTATGTTACCTATTTAATAAACTGTATGTTTTATATTCTATTTGAGAATAATTAAAAATTTTGGGGTTTTATGATGCAATCATAGCATAAAAATCCCATTAAATTGATAATTAAATTAACGAATATCATGTATTATACAGTCACAAACAATCATTCACATCCCCTATTTTTGTTTTTTTCATATACCAATCTTATTAGGCTAATCTCATCTATTTTACCATTACATGGAATAACATGATTAAACCACTAATTCAAATCATAAAAATAAGAAAAATTACATATCCTTTACCTCGATCGATTTATACAAAAGATCTTGAGTGGGGAAGGATGTTCACAATTCCTACGACTCCTGATGGGATCATTGCTTCCCCCTCATAAAAATAGATTTCTTTGTGTTGAGATATACAAATGAATTAGAGGGACCTCTATAGACTGAATTAATAAAACTTTGGTCACCTAGGATTGAGAGAAGTAGTGATGGTTGAATGATATAATGATGTTCCAAATTTACATATAATAGATACATGAACCATGATTTAAATATTTATATAAATTGTTCAATTTTTTAAAAATTAATTCAACTCTTCTAATTTCATATTAAATAAGTAATTTTAATTCATCAAATCCTTATAAAAATTTATTTCCTCAAAACAGGAACAATGAAAATATAAAGTTAGGGAATTTCTATTCAGTATCTATGTATATAATACCGAAAGATTTTAATAAATAAATTATGTTTTTAATTCATAAAATACTTTTCTAGAAAATTTTAATTTTCTACTATTGTGCAAAAAAATAATTTTTTATATATCTTACATAATATATTGCTCAAAATTGAAAAATACGTAATGGAAAATTCTTTCCCATGATAAATTATATGTATATATATGTAATATGTAATTCATATATATATATCATCCATTCAATAATTTAATTCAAAAAAAAATCCATAAAAAATATTATTTATCAGTACAGAAGATAATATAGGAAATAGATAATATTTTTATAAATATGTAAGTTTTGTGGATTTTTCAAAATCATATAAATGCGTTCTTTATTTAATTTGTGAGATTTTATTAAGATGCATATTGTTTTTCCATTTTATAAAAATTAGAACATATTTTTTAGTCAATATTAAGTATTTTATTTAAGGAATATGTTTTAAATTTAATATATATGGTTTTTTTAATTTTCCAAAATATTATTCCAAATGTTTTTGATTTTTTAATCCTTCAAACCTATAGTTTTATAATTTTCTAAAACATGACCAAAACTCAGAAACAAGAAAATCCTTAAAATCCTTATTATAAAAAAGATAAAACATTCCCAACCTATAAAACTTCGATATAACACCCCCTATATTCCCTTAACACCCATGAAATAACAAAGAAAAATTAAGACAAAATTTGATTGATTACATCAGACACCACTCAAATAATTCTCATCTTTAAAAATCAAAACCCATACCTAAGATGGAAAAATAGACAATGGATAATAAGGCACCCCATGAGATAATAGTCAAACAGGGATATTAATATAATTAAATGATAAATAATTCAACACATGTTAAGGGATTAAAACTAAATAACATCATCGATCATTCCATTAGTAAATATTTATTCATACATATCATATAAACAATATCAATAATTATAAAATTGAGAAAATGAAACTGCATTTGGACCCAACGTTCCCAAGAACACTATTTTAAACATCAATCCTGCTAGATTAAAAAATTAATGGGAATAACACACCTATAAAACACCTTATCTTGATGGTCCTCATATCATTAGGTCATTCCATGAATATTTAATCATCATGACTGCACGGTGAAGGTCCAACGGTTGAATCCTGCTACGAGGTATTGGGGTGGATAGTGTGACCTCTTTGAGCAGGTGTGATAGCGGTGGCAGGTGGTGGGTTTCTAGTTCGATTCAGTTTCCGATGAGGTTCCCTTCATCACGTGGGAGGTGATTTTATGGTGATGTGTTCAATACTTAAATTTTGTTGAATCTATGAATTGGTTAGGATATTTCACTGTTGGTTTGTGATGCAGTGAAGGTTTGAAACATGTTGGATGGGTTTTGTATTGGTGGATTTGAGAATTTTTGGAATGTGTTTTGATGACGGTGAAGTGTTGGAATTATTTTCCTTCATTCGGTTTTTGTTTGATGATGGTGTTTGGATCCTGTGATGATGTGTTTTGTGGGTTTGATGAGGCGGTTCCGGCGACAAAGAGGATGGCTTTGAAGGGCGTTAATGAGGATATTTATGGGTTTGTGGGTGTGTCATGGTCTGCGACTTGTAGCAGTTTGTGGCCTGAGGCTATGGATTTTCCCTATGTCTGAATTTTGATTCTGGTTGTACTGGAAATCTTATGACTTTGTCGAAAGAAATTGTGTTTTTTGTGGTGTTTTGAATCTGTTATCTGGAATTTTATGGTTCCCACTAACCCAAAAATCGGACTCCAAAAATCAAATAAAAATATAGTTTTCAGCTAGTAAGGTAATCCAATGATGAAATACTCAAACATTTTATCCCTAATATTCTTGGGGAAATACCATGGTTGTAGAAACCCAACATGAACATAATTACCAACAATTAACTTATGGAAGAAAAAACATCAAGATAAAAACCATGCAACAAACTTCTTCATTCTAGATCGAAAGAACAAAATATGTGTGGAATAATACATCTTATCCACACTAATACAAATATCCATCGGTGATCTCTAGAATTAATGATGAACCAGATCTCATATAATCACGGGAATGGAATGTGTCCCCAATAAAGACACCCAATTATAATCATAATGAGTACATAACATTGTGGAATCACTAAAAATAACATGATCTCTCAAAAAAATCAACACATGAGTCCCCAAATTGATATTATTAATCCTACAATAGAAAAGATAACTACACAGTCATATTATAGGGTGACCCCTACTAATAACATCTTCTATATCATGGTGAAACATTTAAATACCCTCCATAAATTTCCATGAATCAAGAAACCTATGAGTAAAATCTTCAAGGGACATCCTACTCAACTCATCAGCAATAAAAATCAATTTCCTTGGTGTATATAAAATATAAAATTCATAAAAATATATGAATTTCATATGCAATGATTATATAAAATTAATATTATGTTGGATGAAGTTATATCTCAATCACTTTTAATTTATAATGGTTTCAAATATTATACCAATGACATATTTTGATAGGAATTAGAAAATAAACATGACTCTAGAAATCCGAAGATCATAGGTAGAATAGTTATATTCATCTAGTTGAAAGTATCAAAACACAGAGGAGATGAAATAACTATTCCATATCAGAACACAAAAAAAATATAATTTTTTGAGAATCGTAATAAATATCCGACATAAATCCTTCCTCCCACAAGCATACACTATAATAATAATCAAGAATATCATTTAGATGCTCAAAATTAGCTTGTAAATTGATAGTATATACACGAGCATGGTACATTATATTAAAAGATATTAGAGGATTTTTAATTTAATATAGTCTTTTGAAGAATCTCATATAATTTCATGTATGGGCCAAATTTCTCTAAACCTATGAAACATTCATAGGGGCTTCCCAAGAAACAACTACCTTGATATTCAAAGTATCCAAACCTTAAAATCATTGAGACATGATATGACCACTAAAATGTACAATTTATGACCAAAACCATTTATTTTATTTTCTCCCAAATAGCTTATGATTTTGATGAAACACCAAAAGATCCCATACATTCTCTGAATTCTACCCTTAAATAGAAAACACCAAAAGATGTAATTGATGATTACAACTAAAAACCAGTCTGAAAAATCACTAAAGATAGAGTTCATAATTCCTATGACTGTGTCTACTATGTTATTGTTGCTGAATTGAAATACCGTGAACTCATAGTGTCCAGAAAAACATAATTAGGTATTCATTATAATATCTTCATCCTTCACCCACATATGATGATATCCATACCCCAAATAGACATTGGTGACTTTAATTGTACCCTTTACTTGATTGAATATATCAACTATCCACTAAAGGGGGTAAATATTATTCACTATTTAATAGAAAATGATTGATTCACAATCATAGACTATGACAATAATCATCTCGAAAAAAAGAAAACACCCCCAGGAAATACACTAGTCCAAATAAAAATCATTGGGAATTAGGTCCTCAATCTAGATCTGATTCTCTCACATCTCTTAGGGATCCATCCTAGACGAAGACATAAATATCAAAGAGGTACCCAATAATAACTCTATCTCAATCTAAATATCATTTTGATGGGGGTAGTCGAACACCAACTTATGTGAAGATATCAAAGTATTCTTTCACAACCTTGGGAAATACTATAAGCTAATCATATATTAAAATCTCCATTAACTTGGTCATTAATGAAAATAAGGGTTCATTATAACTCTATCACATCTGATGTTCTTTTTTCCAATTTATCATGAAATAATATTTATAAACATCAATGAATTTAAATATCCTCTATAAGAGATTGAGATTTATGAGACTCATACTAGTGAATTTAGTGGGGAAATCAAAATATTTACATAATGGATTTGATAAAAACTAAAGTGATCTAATGTTATCCATCCATATATATGATACAAAAAAAATTATTGAGCTACCTATACACTCATGTCATTTTTAAGTTTATAATTTTAGAGAAATATAAAAAAATTACCTATCAATACTCATATCCTTCACACCTAATGGAAATACACCCGTTATACGCCGATTTTATTATTCCATAATAAGTCTTCATAATTACCCAAAATTTTTTTCCACACATGACAACTGTCTAATCACAAAAAACAAATTACTCTTAATTATAACCTTGGGAAATAAAACCATAATAAATTTTGGATAAAACACTTAGTAAGTGTAGTATACACTAGAAACAATCATAGTGAAATAATATGTCAGTAATATAGAAATAATAAATAATAATTAAATAATGGCATATATATATTAATACGATATTCAAATATATCCATGGATAATATGATAATAAAAATATCCATAAGGAAACAAATATCTGATTACATTTTCATTGAATGTATAATATCATAAATTATAATAATATATCCAAGGAAACTCTACCAATATAAATTATACGAAATCAAGGCCTCTAAACCAAGACATAATACATACTATCATGGTCTCAAAACTAATAGTTTTAATATTCCATCAAAGAATCTAAACCAATAAATCTTAAATACCATCAAGGCCTCTAAACCAAGAAATATTACATTAAATCACACTCTATTAACAAACAAACTATCATTTTATGGGATGGAATAAAGTATGTGATATGTATTTTGGTTCATTTATTGAGACCTACATCATGAATTTAGAGGATATGAAATTTTTTGGTCCCATCAATCCCATAATCTTCTCCAATGCATTCATCATATAAAATACATCATCTGTAATACATAGTAATCAATATGTATTTGTATTAAATAAAATATATGAAATTTCGAGATTTCCCAAGTATATAATTAATCATCTTTAGCTATCAATAATCATCCATATGTAGAAAATAATTATATATATTCTGAATATTTATTTATTTAATAACTAATATATAATTCTTAATTAAAAGCTTCAAATATTATATATTATTGTGTATTCACACTATATATATATATGAGTATATAGTGAATAAATGATAAAAAATATATAATACATTCACAATGGAAAAAATTTAAGAAACCTCACCTAGACATAGATTAAATAGTACATTAATATCATGAATAAAAAAATCAATCTCACAGATAGTCACACATCACCAAAAATTTAAATGTTTAGTGTGTGAGATATTAGTTATATAAACATCATTTTTTACTCCACATTGAAGAATTTATATATAATGTAGATCCATTGTTGGATATTCCATGTGACATAATAATATTCAAATCCTTAGGAATGGAAAACATATGTAGGGGTGAGATCCATCACTCAAAAGGGGTAATATATTAAATACATTAATGGTTAGATCATAAAGACAAGGAAAATAATTAAAAACAATATTTGATTTAAATGGACAAAAACTAATAAGTGACATCCATTGGCCTGAAAAATATAAATATCATCTAAAATGATAACAATTTTACCTTAGAATGATAATATAATACTAGTAAAATTTAACAGAATCCACGAAACATAATAATGATGGTGGGACCCTTAAAAATATTTTATTATCTTTTTAAACCGGGATATTGTCATCCCATTCACTCATAAAATTATTAGTAGATCCAAAAACTATCACGCTCAATAACTGTGAACCAAGATACTTGCAAAACTATTCACATAATATTCATATATAGTGATATATAATCCTTAAAAAATTTTATTTTAGAGAGATATAATTTTCACTTGTCATATAAGATGTACATTTTTGTTGAAAAAAAATCTGGAAATCCTTAAATGACCCATTAAAAATAAACTATTTTTCATGATATGTCTAAATAATAAAATAAAGAACCAATGGAAGATGAATAGGTTTCCAAAACCATTAAAAATCACATATCATAAACATGAATAAATCCAAATATATTAAAATATAAATTTTTAAAAGGAATAATATAATAACAATATATATGTGGATTGAATAACCACTTCATGAAATATAATCCTTAGTGGATAAATTGATATCAGAATTGAAAATGACTCACAAAAAATTTTAACACATCGACATGAAAAATAATTTCAAAAACATCAATATGAAGGGATATATAAGAATATTATAAAACATAATTTAAGGAATCCAAAATAAAACATCCTTGAATGGATATTTTTTATCAAAAACTCGACATGAAAATACTTTCAAAACTATAACATTCAAAATTATCTCTAAAAATATAAAATTGAAATGAATTAATATTTTATAAAAGGTCATTTTTTGTTAAATATTTTTATTATAAAAAAATAATTAATAATGGAACCTTTTTGAATAAAAAAAATTTATCAAAATTTAATTTGGATTAAATAATAAATCATTTTATTTTTGAAATAATAGAAAAACGTCATGATCATTATGAAATAATTTTTTTTAAAAAAACCACATAATAGAAAAGTTAATGAAAACATTATTTATATTGAATAAAATTATATAAAATGATTATTATACGAAAAAAAATTTCATTTCCATTAGTACAAGGAAATTTTTTTTGGGAAGTAAGAACATGGGTATAGAAGAAAAACACCTTAATAGAAATTAGAATAATGCAATACAATAATTTATTTTAATGAAATATTAAAATAATATAGGAAGGATAATTATTTTGTACGAAATTATTTCCATATTAAATATGATTTAAATAAACTATAAATTTATCATAGTTCATATTATATAAATATTGAATGAAAATAGACAGAGAGGAGTGATTATTACTGATAGAAGAGAACTGGGTCATGAAAACCCCTTATGACTTTAGAAACATTTGATTATAATATATTTGGAAACATAATAATAATATCATCCTATAAATCCAATTTATTAACTATATTATTATTATATAATAATTTTTTGGGGAGTATATATACCTTATAAATAATTAACCAGTACAAAACATTACACCATGTCTCAATGAAGAGAATTTGAGAAGAAAAACTCTTACAACCTAAGAAAAATTCTAATAAAAACCTGTTATTAAAAATAGATATTAAATTTAAAGTTACAATTCATTGAATAAAAATAATAAATGATATTAAAAATAAATTATAGGAATCTACACCTTTTAAAATTAATTAGTTGCTTAATATAACCTGTGTCTCAATAAAGGATGTTTTGTGAGGAATCCCTTAACGTATTTTTTTGATTAGTTAATGACACATTAACCTCATGTAAATTATCCATATATAACTTAATATCATATTTCAAAATTTTACTCATATGTATTACACTTTTATAATACTTATTATAATTATTTATCATGATAATTTTAATTAGTTATACTATAATATGACCATACAATGTTAATAAGTTTTACATTTTTACTTATGTAAAATAATTTTTATAGCATTACCCATCATATGGTACTATATTAATTGTTAATATATAATTTATTATTTTTTAATATATAACATTTTTTTTAAAAAAATTCTTATTTCATTTCATATATGTTTTGGTTACCTTATATGAAAGATAAATTGAAAAAAAACTTATTTCATTATTTTTTGTGAATGAAAATGTTACGTTAATATGAAGTTAAAAACTAAAAAAAATTCTATAACAATATAATAATCTGGAATTGATTAATATTTTAAAATACATTTTTAAAATCTTCATCATCATTCTTAATCATATTTTAAATTATTATACATGTTTATGGCTAAGCTTGCCCAAACATGAACTCATTTTAACTCGATTGGGGTGAATGATTAAGAAGTTGATTATTTTGAAATCGTACCATTATAATAAGATTATAATGATAGTATTTTTATTTTATATTATATTAAACCAAATATTTTTTTAAATAATGAATATTAGGAGAAAAAACTATTATTTATAAATGTGGGAGTCCTCACAAACACACTATTGGACTTCTTTATTTTTGTATATATATGGAAATGAATAATTAAGAATTTCAAAATCAATAAAAATTGTATAATTATAATAATAAAACTTAATTATTAATATTATTATGGTCGAAATATATTTTTATGATTAATATTATAAATAAAAATAGATGAATGGGATAATACATATGTTGGAGACTAGATCATTCATTTGAAAAAAATTGAAATTAAATATCATAGGATATATATATGGGTGTATAATGGATTATTTATGTGGTATATGGTTATAGGGAGAGTAAAATTTCATTTTATAATTTTTTAGACAATTTATTTTGGTATTTTTTAAAGGGTGTGAGTGGCCACATTTTATAAGAGTGTGAAAATGGACTTTTTGAAACAACATATATATTCGAATAGTTCAATGAATGTATTAAATGTTAAATGTATCCAATGTTGTAGAATAAATTAATTTGGGGATTATCTGGTCTAAAAGTATACTACTACAGTTTTCTAGAAAAATTCATTTTAAATAGTTTTAACCATTACCTTTTTTCATTTTAGAGTTTTACATTCTAACTACATAATTAGTTTTTAATTAAGGGATTTTATGACCCGTTAAAAATATATAATAACCCATACAACCATATATTGGTGATATGGAAATAAATTGAACATATATTTAATCAAATTTAATAAATAAATATGATAATATTAAATTATAAATGAAAAACTATAATGTGTTGAAAAACTCTTTTATTGGGAAAATTACATTTTCACCACTACAGATACTTAATTTTATTTAGTTTTTTTATAAATTAAATGAGTGTAAAAAATCAATAATTATGTATTTATTGAAATTAATAGAATCATTATTTAATGTATTTCATA
The DNA here is from genome assembly GCA_963277665.1 of Viscum album. Classification (NCBI taxonomy): domain Eukaryota; kingdom Viridiplantae; phylum Streptophyta; class Magnoliopsida; order Santalales; family Viscaceae; genus Viscum; species Viscum album. The sequence goes on along the minus strand of OY728122.1, from coordinate 806,541,759 downwards.
TTAACTGATCTAATATAAATTCCATTATATTATTTAAATAATAATTTCAAAATGATTTTTTTAATTTTCTTGTGGTAATTATCATTAATAGTAATAAAATATTTTCATTACTAAAAAAGAAATTTTACATATTAAATAATATGAAAATTATTTTATAAAAAATAATAATCATTTTATAAAATTATTTTTATATTTTTTGGGTAAAATTAATTTTAAAACAAGTGTATGTAATGAGAAAAATATTTCTTTAAGAAAATTATTTTTAAGAAAATGATTTATGATTTGGATGGATTTTTAAATTCCATTGATTATATTCAATTTTAAGTAATTATTATAATTATAATATTATTTATTTAAAAATAAAATTAATTATATAATATTATTTTCATAATTTTATAGTTATTTAAAAAAATTGGTTGTAAAAAATAAATTAAAACCCTACATAGATTTTAAAAATTATGTTCATGGGATTATAAATTAATAATAGTATTTTAAAATAATTTATTATACATTATATTATATAATTTAAAAGATAAAATATTTCAAAAAGTAATTTTATTTAAACAGTAAACTAATTTCATAAATATTTTGACATTATCCAAATCAGTATATTCACAATTCACTTAAAAATCGTGTTTTTTAGGAAAATACCAAAAATTCCTCATAAATAATTTTTAGGATGATAAATTAGAAAATTATTTCTATTTTTTATTATTTGCTTCCTAAAATTTTAAAATTCTATTTTTAATTGAAATTGTGTTGAAAATCCTTCCTGTCTTGGAAAACGATTATTTTTATTTTATCTATCATATTTCTTATTTCATATAAAATGCTAAATACAGTATATATTATTCATTAATCTTATGAATATATAGTAATTTTGAGATGAAGTAAATTTTAGAAAAAAAAATTCATTAGTTTTCTAAATACATTATTTTAATTGAAATTTAATATGAATTACACAATATATATATATATATATATATATATTCAAAACCCCATTTCAACAGTTTATACTAGAAAATTATGTTTCTTACTTAATGATTACAATAATTTTTTAGTTTCAATGTTGTGTGTGATGAACATCAAATAACCTAGTATTTTTTAAGGAAAATGATAAATTTAATTATTATCTCTATAAAAATATGATAAATTCTACCAAAATGAAGGAATTGTAATAAATAAAAGTATTTTGGTAGATCAACAGAAAAATGGAAGTGAAACTATAATGAATAATTATTTTTTATAATTATATAAAGTTGTTTCAAAATTGAAGTTAAATTTTTTTTCAAAATAGTTGTCATTAGATTTTATGAATAATTGGAAAACATTTTTAAAAAGATAATTAAGTTAATAGAATCTATGAAATAAACTATTATTATGTAAGTAAATATATAGTAGAAAATAAAAATATATGTATGTGGAATAAAATCCATTATCAAGACAATTAATAAGTTAATATCCATTTATTTTGAAAAATTAGCGGAATAAAAATTATATATATTATTTATAAAAATAATTAAAACCTATAAATTAATCCAAATCATGAATAATGGTCAAGGTATTAGGAAAATTAATTCATGTAGAATACATATAAAAATATAGTCTTTACACACTTTTGTAATGAATGTAAATAATTAATCGTATAGAAAACATTAAAAATATTCCATTTAATGTTTTGAATACAAATTTAAAGATATCAGAAAATGAAATTAAGAAATAATTGGAGTATATATATATGTTAATTAATAAAAAATATAAATAATATTGGCTTGGAAGAAATTATTTTTAACAAAATAGAGATTTAAGGTCTGGTTTTTAGATAAAAATTCATTGAGTGGTATTGATAACCCAAGAAATATAAGTTAAAAAATATTAATTTAATGACAATAAAATATATATAGTTAAATAAAATGAATTGAGTTTTGAATATAAATAACAAACTACTAAATAAGTGGATCATGAGACATAAATAGTTGTGATAAATGTGGGATTATGATATAAACCCTTATAGATTTTTTTTACACTTGAATTGAAACCTCTTTAAATGTAGAAATTGAAATGGAAAATTAATTGTAATAAATAAATAATGGTTCAAGATATTAAAATTATTAATGGTAGAATGTAAAACATATAATAGAAATTGGTGCTTAATTAAAAACATGTTTCGAATAATGTATTTTCAGATGAGAAACCATTACCTTGGTTTCATGCTCAGTCAGATGCATTCATCTATTCATATATAATAAATTACAATTTTTTAAAAAAAATATATCATAACCGTAATTATATTTATCTTATTATATATAGTTTACTTATAATTTATGTTTACCCAATCATTAAAAATTATTTTTTAAAAATCAATATCTTAATATTAACTATTTATTTTTTCATTCATGTTTATATTCAAGGGTTCCATTCAATGAACCATATTAATTGATTAATCATCTTAACAGTGTTCATTAGTTTGTAAAATAATATTTTATTTAGTTTTTTATTCGCATAGTTTCATTATTAAAATTATGGTGGTGATTCGTATGGAATGTGTAAAAATCAAATTTTATAAATTTAAATTCCATAAAATATTATATTTTATTAGTGAATTAAAATTTACATATAACCACTAAGAAACCCTAACATAGTTATAAATATAATATTTATCATAAAAATCATTCCTCGTAACTATCCTTATTAGGTGGTGATTGAAAATGAAATACATTGTTTGTTGAGGAGGTAGTCTACGCATACACAGAAGATAAATTTTTCATTTTCTAATGAATGGTTGTTTTGTATGATTGAAAATGATTTATCTTTATGGAATCATAATTATTTTATAAATATCATAATTATTCATTAAATTTTACATTATAACAATCCATGTGAGGTAGTTATGAAAAATGAAATTTTTTGTTCGGGGACGTCTTAGTTTGGGTGTACACATGACCATTGTTTTCATTTGACAACTGATGGAAATTAATTCATTTATGGTCATTAATTAAACTTATTAACATTTAATTAGACAATTTATACATATTTTATTATTTTAATATGGTTTTCGATGATTTATATTATTTTTAAGAAGAAAAAATCTTGAATTATTTTAATTAATATGAGTACCTCTTGGTTTGATATCCTCTTATCGATTAAACTTGTTGACTTTAAAAGAGAGGATTATAGGCATTCCATGTGCTTGGTAATGTTTTAATGGACACACAGATACGTATTTTTACATAAAATTTAGAGAGAGAAAAAACTTATATAACTAGTGAAATATTAAATTGAGTACCATTTTTTAGAGGAAAATCAATGTCTTTTTTCAAAAATATTCAATCGTTATGGGTCATGATTATAATTTATAAAATTCCATGTGGCTAATATATTTTCAATATATGGTTTAACAAACCATTTCACTTCCACATTCATCACTATGATGTTTTATTTTGTTTTTAAATAAATTTGAAAAATATCATTTATCATTAAATACCCTTAAATGACATTTTAATGACATTTTACATTATTTCTTTTCAATGGTCACTTGATCCACATTGAATTAATATTTTATCCATAAAATTGCATAAAAACTGGATTTTTTATAACCAAAAAAATTGTTAAAGGATCTAGCGGGTCTGAATATTTGTTACATTAAATATTTTAAATAGCATTTAATTTTAATTTTATACTATATGAACAAGCTTTGTGACGACGTTATGTAACGCCCTGACCCTAGCTATACAGAGTCAGTTCATTATTACAAAACATTGGCATGATCACAAAGGATCAAATCCTAAAAGACCAATTTGGATTGTATCCTTGGAATTAGATGATACATAAATATGTTTTACATTACATTGTTAAATGAAAACCAACAACATTGGTTCCCCTTTTAACACAATCATATCCCTTATCTTCTCCATGAATGATAGTCATAATATATTTCTTTGAATCCAGGGTAAAATAAAACATAGAAAGGGGTGTGCTCAGATGATCAGTTAGGATACCAATATAGTGTAAAATTTCCTAAATAATAATAAACATATAAGGTAATGTATAAGATTAATCACGATCCTTTTAAAATTAAAAAAATGTATAATATATGAAATATAAATAAAATAATTATATTTAATAATTCAAATGGATATTCTACTAGTTGAACAATATCATGTAATATCAATAGCTAAATTTATAATGATATAATGAAAAATTCCAGAAATCATAACCACATAGTAAAATCCTCATGCAAAGAAAAAAAATATGATTTTATTACGGCCTTTTCCAAGAAACTAGTTGGTCTCATGAGACCTATTGTTGTATCATGGAGCTATACAGGGCTCCACCCATCACATACTAAGTCCTATGCATTCATCATATGAAAAGTTTGAAACTTTACATAAAAAGGCTTATTAAAAGTAGTATACTAAATGTTAATACAGTAACCATAAACCAAGAATGATACAAAAATAAAACATCCACAGTCCAAATATTACAAAAACTTCAATACAATATTGAAGATTGTATCATAATAAATCAAATTCAAACAAGTGTAAAATCCATGAAAGGATGTCGACATAGATGAAATCAAAAATATTTGAGTGAAATATATCTTTATATTTTGATATGATTTAAGAGTCACATAATTATTAAACAAAAAATTTATATTTAAAATATTATTATAAGCATGTAAGGGAAGATTCTATGGTGTTATAATAGCAGAAAATAACCCCACCCTCTGTACAAGTTAAAACACATTTTTAACTTAATTTTTCAAAAATATCATAAAGTAAAATGATTGGAACACGATGAAAATATTCTGTTAAAACATTTGAAAAATAGAAAAACAATTATATATATTAAATTAACCTATATTCAATTAAATATTAAAAAAATTTAGAAATTTATTTTTAAGAAACACGGATGTGGATGATAAATAATTCTCAGTATATGCTTACTTATAAAACTCTCCGATAAAAAAGAGATTGTAAAATTAACCCTTACCTTCAAATTTTACATATTATAGGGTATTTTAACCTAATGTATAATATTTAAATAATTATTATTAAACTATAAAAGAACCACATACTTAAATATGATATTATATATATTCTTCTAATATTACATTGTTATTTATATTTCTGTAGTATCATTATTTCACATGATAATTGATTCATTTTATATTATATGTTATGTTATGTAAGTATTGTTTTTTATGGATAGTATGTATTTGATATATATACAGAATTATATTAAGTCCATAAAAATTATTTTTAATCATAAAAGGAAAATTATTTATGAATGGTTACGATGGGGAATGAATCTCATCACGTTCTTGGAAACGGTAATCCGTATGAATGCAAGAGCGACAATATCATTCTACTAATGGTGAAATAATATGTAATTTGATGGATAATTACATATACACAATAATTAACATGTTATATATAGTATTTATGCTGATTATACTTTTTATTATACCCATTGAAATAATTATGTTTAGAATAACAAATTACACCACGACGTGGAGACAGTAAGTCGTACATACGAACGTATGCTAACATTTTCATTCATAGGTTGGATAAAATAATGAATATTTATGTACAAGATTTATAATATCATCAAATTATGTATAAGGTACTAGAATTGTTATTTTGGCAAGGAAAAGATAAATAAAAAGTTTGGGGAAGAAGAAAAGAACTTTTAAAGAGGTAATAAAATTATTACCTCTTCTTCGTGTACTTCCTTTTTGATTTGATAAAAATGTCTTATCAGATTGAATTATGATCAAAATTATGGCCTATACGTAGAATTTAGGGTACATGGGAAGATAATTGAGCAGGTTTTGGTTGAGCCAAATGGCTTTGGAGGTGTGATTCTGAGGGAAGTGGAGGTACCCTTCTATAAGAGAGACGAGGGTCACTTTAAGAAAATTTTGAAATATTATTTTATTATAAAATATTTTTTGGTTTATGATTATTAAAAATTGATTTATTTCAAGACTAGGGGGTAGGGGTCGATATACTCTTAACCAAATGGTTTTATACAAGTTTCGGCCACCATATAAACCTTATCTTTTCTATTTAACTCTTATTTAAATAGTTTATCTTTCATAATGTCTTCTTATATTTTTATATTACAAGTTGAATAAACATACTATAAATTTTCAAGAGATCTTAATGTGGTTAATTAATGACATATATATAATTATATAAGTCCATTGGTAGAACTATAAATATTTAGGAATATTATATCATTTAATATTGTAGTATTTTTTTAAAACTCATTTATGTTAATTTTGACACTATTTAGTATTTGATTTTTGTGAAAGTCAAAAAAACAAGATTAAATTGAAAAAATTAACTAAATAAATCCTAATCTACAATATTAAACTATATAATTAGATTAATGCATCAAAATTTTCAATTTAAATTAATTTGGATATTTATAATATCAATTATTTTAATCATTCATTAATAATGTAATTACAACATCATCATTGTTTAATAAATAAATTTAATTATTTAATGTCTAAAAATTATATATAACATACCATGATGTATGAAATATTTTTATTATTATAATTAATAATTATAGTTGAATTTATCTTCTACATAACCATATATTAAGAATGGTTTAGTTATTAAAATTTGAATTTAACAATTTTAGCTATTCTTTAAGTAATATAATAATAAATACCCTAATCTAAAACAATTTGGAAAAAGGGGATCTTATTTTATTCCCAAGGATTAATTTTTTCTACAAAAACATATCCAATAGAATTAGTACATGTGTTAGGGTAATTATAATATCATTTTTACCATTAAATTCACTATTTACTTTGTACAATGGTAAATAAAATTCAAATGTTACTATTAAAAAAAATTATTATCATCCCATTGAACAAATTTTTTCATATTGATATCAGCTGTCTCTCTCAGATTTTTTAATTTCAATTCAATTAATTGGTAAAATTATGTTTTACGCAAATTTGTGAATGTTTCAAGAATCTGGGTGAAAGACATTCAAAAAGATCAATAAAATTATATATATATATATAAACTTATTATAAAATAACACCAATGAATTAAATTTGACTAATATATTTATTATGTATCTATTTTTACTTTAAAATATAATGAAAAATGAATATTAATTATCTAAATAAAAATAATTTTTTAAACAATAACGCAATTTTTTCACTATTTATCAAAAATTGAATGTATTCAAAAAAAAATTAAAGGAAATTAAATCTAAGCTAATTTTGATATTCCTAATCCATAAATGAAGTCAATTTTGAAAAATAAAATTTACAAAATTTCAAAATTTTGGTAGTACTTTCAAAACTATTTTTTAAATGGCTTGTTTGAATGGTTATGGTGTGCTTGAAATCAATGTTGCATACATCACAAGGTATTGTATTATTCAAAGAGAAGTATACCATAGAATCATACAGTGTTACATTCTTCCCTCGTTCAAATAAATTTTTCCTTGAAATTTCTAGAATATTTCTCCCAATTATGATTCATGTGGTTATTCATCATAAGTTCGTCAGGTTCCTACGTTTCCTCTTCTATTTTATGGTTTCTCCATTGAACCTTTACCAGGCGAGTCATCCTGTTTCTCAATATTTGTTCTATGGTATCAAGAATCTTGATATTCTCTTCATAATAAGACATATCAAGTTCTAGTTCTTTTTCATCATAGGTGATTAAATGAATTGGGTTAGACAAGTGTTTTTTCAATAGTGATATGTGGAACACATCATGAACTTTGGAGAGACATAGAGACATTACAAAATGGTAAGATATAACTCAAATTATTTCTAGAATTTTCAAAGGTCCGATGTACATGGGACATAATTTACCTTTCTTACCAAATCGTATAACACCATTCCCCAAAGATACAATTAGGAAAACCTGACAACTTACTTGAAATTCTAATTCTTTCATTCAGTTATTATCATATCTATTTTTCCTACATTGATCTTTTTTTATGTGGTTTTGTATAATATTCATCTTTACCATTGTTTCCCCAACAAGTTCTTAGACGACGATTTTTCATTTACTAACATTGTCCCAAAAAGTTGGCGTAAAAAATATCTTTCGATATAATGCTTCATATGGTGTTATCTGAATATTTTAATGGAAGCTATTATTGTAGGAAAATTCATCCACAGGTAAATACTAATCCCACATAACACGGATGTTAAGTGAGCAAGATATCAAAATTTCTTCAGTGGTTTGAATAGTCTATTTTGGTTGTCCATCATTTTTATAGTGGTAGGCATTGCTCAGATAAGGTTCAATATATAGGGATTTCTAAATACTATTCTTTAATCTTGATGTAAAATGGGGATCATGATCAGAAAAAATCGATATGGGTACACAATGAAGTCTTACAAATTAATTAATATTTAATCATGATAAATATTCATGTGGTAAATCATCTCTTATAGTAAGAAAATTTGATGACATGATAAGACAATCAACAATGACCCATTTTTCGTCTTTCCTTTTAGGTATCATTGGTAGCCCTTGGAAAAGCCCTTCGTAATATCATACCATTTCCACTCAGGTATGATAATAGGTTGCAAGAATCCTCTAAGATGTTGTCTTCTAGGCTTCACATTTTGAAAAACCATACATATTGACACAGAATTAGAAATACCCCTCTTCATGTTTCCCCACAGAAAATGTTCCTTCAAATATCTATACATATTAGTGATACCGTGGTTTATAGAGAAATTGGAGCTATGAGAATCATCCAACAATTCCCTTTTTAGATCAGGGTTTTCAAGAAATGAATTCCTCTTCCCTATTTTCAAAATTCCATTTTCATATATGATATCAGTCAATTTCAATTTATTTAAAGCTTTACTGTTTTTTTAAACTCTTCATCATCAATCTAAAATTTTTTTATCCTTTTAAGTAATGATGGATTGGAAAATATTTGAAAAAGAATCTATGTTTTACCTTTCATGATTATTTCCATATCCATATTTAATAGATCCATGAATATATGATCCCTTTCAAGTATAATATTATTTAGAACTACATGATCCTTTCTTCTGAAAATATTAACCTCCTTATTTTCCTTCCCCCAATGGTAGTTTATAATGAAATCATAATCCTTGAGTAATTTGAGCCATCTCCTATTCCCCATTTTGAGTTATTTTTGTGGGAAAATATTCATCAAAATATTGTGATTAGTTTATATCTCACTTTTTTTAATATAGATATAATGACTCCATATCTTCAGAGAAAATATTACAGCTTCTAACTCAAGATCATGAGTGGGATAATTTTTTTCATTAATTTTTACTTGTCGTGATGCATAGGAAATAACTCTGTCTTTTGGCATAAGGAGACAAACAAATATTTTCTTTTATGTATCATTATAAATATAAAACCCATTATTCCCTGATAGTAGATTCAGTATAGAATCATTGAATAATATTCTCTTCAATTCTTCAAAACATTATTCACACTCTATTTTTAAAACAAATCTAATTCCTTTACGTCTGAGCTTGGTTAATGGGTTATCCAATCGAGAATAATTCTAGATGAAACACCAAAAATAACCTGGTAAACCAATAATAGTGTGTACCTCGGTTATACTCATTGGTGATATCCATTCTTGTATTGATATTTTCCTAGAAGGATCAGCAATGATTTCAACCTTGGAGAAAATATGGACAAGAATAGAGATATCCTCAATCTAGAATTCACACTTACTAAAATTCCCATATAATTCATTTCATCTAAGAGTCATTAGTATAGTATGCATGTGATTTTCTTGATCCTCATAGATTTTGGAGTATATGAAGATATCATCAATAAATTCCCCTAAAAATTCATCAATATATTCCATGAAAACTCTATTCATTACATCAAAGAATATAGATGGTCCATTAGTCATTCCGAAAGGAATTGTAAACATGTAATGCCCATACCTGGTATGAAATGCTATCTTTGGACTATCTTCCTTCTTCATGCATAACTGTTGGTATCCAAATCGAAGTTCATTCTTTGAAAATTATTGAGCTCCATGAATTTGATCGAATAAATCATCAATGCAAGGTAGGGGATACATGTTATTTATTATTATAACATCGATCTCCCTATTGTCAGTTCACAACCTCATAGATTCATCTTTCTTCCTAACAATAAGAACATGGACTACCCCTAGAGAAACACAAAGGAGATTAAATCTATTATTACTCAATTACTCTAGTTTTTTATTTTGTTCCACTAATTCCACAATGTCCATTCTAGAAGGGGTATTTGATATGGGCCTTGAACTAGGGATTAGGTCAATGGAAAACACAATATCCCATTCTAGAGGATTTTCTAGTAAATCCTCTATAAGAACATCTACATATTTTTGAACAATAGGTACATATTCTATTTCAACATTCCATTCCTCACCCATAGTTATATCATTCCCTTCCTCCCAATAATTTAATTTTGTAGAGATATTGGGGATGGATCTTGATTAGAATTAGATGGTGATGTTTCTGCTCAATGATAAGGTATAACTTATCATCGAAAAAATTGTCACATATTTATTCATATAAATTTTTTTTGCATCATGATACCAAATCCAATCCTTACTGAGGATTATATAAAATTAAATTTTGGGTATGATAATAAGATCAGTATATAATGAACGTTTATATTCCATTATATTAACTAATTCCCAAAACATTTTTACAATGTTATTTCCCATTGGAGTTTTGGCTTACAAATTCATTGTTAAATCAACTGTAAATATATAATTTTCATGGGAAACTATGTGGATATGAATTAATTTGATAATCCATAATCAAATAACGCATTTTCTAAATTTACGGAAATTATTAAAGTAACTACCCCCATGTCATTCAGAGCATCTTCCTCATAAGTATTGATCACATAATCTTGGCCATGATCCCTTGGAATTTAAGGAATAATTTTTCCTTGGTGCTGATGAAATCCATTTTCATTATATCCCATTTCTATAAAATTTTATTATTCAACATTGAAAACATCTTTATTTTCCTTGCAATCACGTGCTCTATAGCCTTTTTCACCACACAAGTAACAAACTCTCATTCCCTTTAGGCTAGTACTAGGGTGTTTCTTCCACCATTTACTGCAGTATGAAAAATCAACTTTTACCTTATTCCAATTATTTCCATTTCTAGAGTGTTCATCGGATCTCTTCTTCCCTTACATTACATTAACATTTTATGAAACATTTAATTATTTTTCTGTCTAGATAGCACATGAGACTATATCTTCGTACAATGAGATGGATTATGAGAGTAATTCTCTATGGAAAAATGGTTTTAACCAATAATATAATAAATCAATCATACTCATTTGGTTACGTATATAATCATCATTATTCCTTTCTAACCTTGTAAAGATAGCCTCAAACTTTGTGACATTCTTATCCTCCTTTTTCCTTGGACTCTGAAAATTCCTTTCAATATCTACTCGATGTTCACGACAAAATCAGTTTTCTTAGAAAAACTCTTCAAACTACCTCAATTAAATATTTTATACTTCTCATCATCCATTGTGTTTTGAATTAATTACCACCATTGATCTTCTTCTCATGTGAGTTAAAAAAAATTACATGACAACTTTTTCCCTTTCGCTACTCCCCAATACATGACATATTTTCACTGAGGAACTTATCCATTTATTAGATACAGATGGATTTGTAGTACCATTGAATGTTGGTGGTTATTTCCACTTGAATTGGACTAACATTGATCCACCATTTTGTGGATCAGGGTTCCCCATATGGGTATGGTTATTATTCAAAACCTAAGTGAGGTGTCCCTGTATGGTTATAAGCTGTTCAACACAAATTTCATCATCATATCCACTATAATTATCTTTAGTAGGAGGGAAATCAATATATAGATTACATGTGTTGATACCGTTTCCATTTCATCCACTAGGAGCTATTTCTAGACAATGGCATACACTATGTTAGTTTAAGAATCACAATGCATAATTTCAAACATGTAAAATACCTAACATAAATTGAACAATTTATGCATACAATCAATAATACTAATTAATATCATTGAGAAAGTATTTACTCATAAATATTTCATAACTGTTAGTAATGAAAATTTGAATTATCCTCAGCATATCCCCTGGGTATGTCGTAACCAAGAGTACAACAAGGCCTGTTGTCGTGTACCAGTTCCCTTTGGAGTCTATCTTAAAGTAATGTTTTCAGGGTTTACCCCTACATACATTTGTGTTATAACTACCTCAATCTGATCTTATCCAAATAGGTATTTATTACTTGGAATATATAAAAAATATCATCATTAGAAAAATTATGGGAAGTTCATATATACTAATCCTCATAGATTATCTTAGGATAATGTTCTCTAATAAGAGTTTTTATAAATCTAGTTTCCAAGGTTTTTACTAAACCTCCATCTGATACAAACTGTAATAACCCATCCCTAGTTACATTGAGTTAGTGCATTATTACATTACAGTTTCATGATCATAAGCAATCAAATCCCGAAAGACTGATCAGTTTAGTATCCTTTGAAGTTCTAGATACACACATAATTTTTTACATTACATTATGAAATAAAAAATTAAAACATTATGTCTCCTTTAAATGCACTTATATAACTTATCATATCCCTAAATTTCTCTCATAATATACTTCTTTGCATCCTAGGGAAAATAAAATATAGAAAGGGGTGATCTCAGATGATCAGTAAGGATAAAATTATAGTAAAAAAATTCATAAATAAGCCTAAACATATAAAAAATGTATAAGTCTAAAACACAATCCTTTTAAACGTAAAAATTTGTATAATATAGAAAATATAAATAAAATAATTCCATTTACTTATTCAGATGGTTATTCTACTGGTCAAATAATCACTTATTTTACCAAAAGATAATTTCATAAAGATGTAAAACATAATGTCAGACATCATAACCACATAGTCAAGGCCTCGGGAGAATACTACAAATAATATTTTTTCAAGGACTTCAGAAAAGACACTAGTTTTTCTAATGAGACCTACCGATACATCGAGGAGCTATAGGGGGCTCCACTAGTCACTTAATATGTCCGATGGATTCCCCATATGAAAAGGTTGAATCATAACATAAACATTCATATTAAAACTAGAATACGAAATGTTAATAATTTAATCATGTTACATGAATGGAATAAAAATAACACATCCATATTCAAAAATATCACAAAACATTCAATACAATATGGAAGATTGTAGCATAATAAATCAACTTCAATGAAAAGTAAAATCCATTAAAGGATGTTGACATAGATAAAATCAAAATTATTTTAGAAAAATAAATCATTCTATTTTGAAATCATTTAAAATTTACAATATTATAAAATAAAACATTTATATTGAAAACATTCTTATTATATTTTAAGGGAAGCTTTGTTGTTGTTATAATTGCCGAAAATAGCCACACCATCTGTATATGTTAAAAAAACATTCTTACCTTAATTTTTCAAAAATTTTATAAACATCCTTGTTTGGAAAATGATGGAAATATTCTTTTAAACACATTTTGTAAAAATTAACACAATATTATAAATGACAATAACCCATACTCTAGGAAATAGTAAAAATGTTTTTAAATTCATTTTTAAGAAACATGGATGAGGATGATAATGAATTCCTAATAGATGCTTACATATAACAACCTCAGATAATAAAGAGATTGTAAAATTCACACATACCTTGTATTTTTTCGTAGTCAAGGGCACGTTAACCTCCTGTATAATAGTTAAATTATTTATATTAAATTATAATATAACGACATGCATAAATATGAAATCATATATTATCTTCTAATATTGCATTGTTAAAAATATTTCAGTAGTGTCATTGTTTTAGGTGTTAACAGATATGATTTCCTTTATACGTTTTTTACATAATTCATGTTTTTTATGGATAGGATTTATTTTATTCATATCCAGAATTATATTAAGTTCTTAAATATTATTTTTAATCAATGAATAAAATTATTCTTGAATGGTTATAATGGGGAATGAATCTCATCACGTTTGTGGATACAGTAATCCTTACGTACACACGAGTGACAATATAATTCAATTAAATATAGAAATCATATGTAATTGGATTGTATATTACATATATATAATCATTAACATGTTATATTTATTATTTAAATCAATTATACTCATTATTATACCCATCCAATTATTTAAGGGTGGAATAAAAATTACACCAGGATGTCGATAGGGTAAGTCGTACGTACGCACATATGGCGAATTTGTTATTCATAGGATGGATATAATAATGAATATGGTTTTTCTATATTTATAATTTTATCACTATATGTAGAAGGTACTGGAGTTATTATTTTGGTTTGGTAACATGAAAAGAAAGAGGAAGTTGAATAAGGATCAAACATTGAAAGAGGTGATAAAATTATTACCTCTTCTTCGTGTGCTTCATTTTTGATTTGATAAAAAGGGATACATAGGATGGATTTATGATAAATATAAGTCCTCTTAGTTGAATTGAGGGTAGTTAAAAAGATATTTGAGTAGGGTTTGGTAAACCCAAATGGAATTGGAGGTGTGTTTTTTACTCAAGGAGATGTGCACTTTTATAAGTGAGTTAAGGGTTACATTAGGAAAATATTTGTCACGAACAAACTCGGGTCAAACCTAAAAAGCTCACATGATTTGGTATGAAACATGGCCCGAGAGGCATTTCCTACCCTCCCATGCTAGAAAAAAGCACCAAGGCATCAATAAAAAACAATTGGGAATGATTTCTCCAAGTGAAAATAAATAAAGGTGTGAAAAAGTAGAATAACATGAAGTAAATAAATAGCATAGAAAGAAAGAACGAACAAAAACAACCAACTAACCTAACCACAACCAAAACTCCCTATGAATATGAGAGTTTATCATCAGTCGACAACCAATTCTCACCCATGGTGAGAAAACTTGTTTCAACCTGCAACAAAACTAAAAATAGTAAAAAACTATTGGTGTGAGTATTAAAATTTAGTAGGCATGGCCAACAAACTAATCCCAATGAACTACCATTAGATACCGAATTTAACAATTTTATTTTTGAACTATGTTATAAAAAATATGGGGTTTCCACACACACACATTCATTTATAAAACATGTAATAGTTTGTTTCCCGTTTTAATCTAAAAACAATTTTAATGTTTGGAAGGAACAAATGAATTATATTTTAAAACATTTTTGCGAACAGTTTAGATATCCAAATTTTAGTTGTTAGTGAAAAGGAAACCATACACAACACACAACAAAAACAATTGGAAATGGAAAAAGTGGCACATAGGGGCTTGCAACCGAACTAGACCTCCCAATCATTTCCACATACAAACAAACACAAAAGAAAACATGGGTTGAACCAATGGGCTCTTGCACAATCCAGAACATATTATACATCTGAATCAACCTAAAGGCATCCCTACATAATGAAGTCATAATGAACCAACACCCATTGTTTCCCTACATGGCCTAACCGGGGGCCCAGTCAGATAGCTCTGATAATAATACAACTCTCTACTTTAGGCCACTATCCAGTTCCAAGTATAAAATAGTGTAGAAAGCCTTATTAAAAGATTTTATTACTATTCCAGGTTCCCTTGTCAACATATGCAATATAAATGGATGATCCAATAATATAAATCACCCATTCATGTTGTACAAACACCAAACACAACTCATGCAATCATCGTATGAAAAAATATCACCCTTAAGTCACCTCAAAGAATGTTTTCCAAAATATTTTTTTTAATGTGACAATCATGCCTTCCCTAAAATTAAAGAAAAAATACATTTATCAATAGAACCAAAACACAGGTTCACGCTTTAGAAGAAATAATTTATCATTAAACCATAACTAGACTAGATATTACATGAATTTTGTTCAATTGAAAAATGAGCATTCTTTTCTTATTGTGTGTCAGTTCATCATGAGAATATTTCAAGTGTCATGTATAAAATAAATAGTTATTTTTAATTCGAATAATTATTCTAAAATTAATTATTTAATAATATTTCTCATTTTTTAAAATTTATAAAATATTAAGAAATTAAAAATTTCTAAATTTAATGGCGACTGTAGTGGGTGACTTACCTTGACTCGCAAACCAATCAATATGACACGACATGCCTTGCATATGCACATAAGCACATGTAGGACAATGACTGAAATAATGCAAAATTACCTACCAACACATTTCAGCCACCAAAAAATGACTAAACCGCAGAAAGACCAACATAAAATAATTTAAACAAATAGAAAGTGCATAACCCACCTCAACAGAGAGATGTGCTCGACCTGCGGGGGAGCGCAACAGTTGGAAAGGGGGCGCACACCAGTAGGGGCTGTCGCGGGCTGGAAAAGATTGTGTGACACACTGGGGAGGTGCTAGAACCATCAGGGTTAGGGTTCGACACCAACGACTCGGAAAGGGGGCACATTGGTCTGGAAAAGAACGCGGTGACCATAAAGGAGGGTGTGCAGCAGCAGGATCCACATCGGCTGGTCAGAGATACACTGGATGATGGGTGTGTAGTCGAGGGGCTTCACGCTGGCTAATAAGGGGTTGTGCCAAAGGTTTTCATGCTGGACCAAAGGGAACCACACTGAAGGGATTCATACTGGCCCAAAAGAAATGGGCATCGTCAGACAGGAGGATGCAAGGGCTAGCCAGTAGGGAGGGCCCAACGGTGTGGTGAAGGGAAATATCTCGGATTGAGGAGGCAGTGCCGGAGGCTAATAGGAGTCTCCGCTAGAGTTTGGAACAC
This sequence comes from Viscum album, assembly GCA_963277665.1. Taxonomy (NCBI): domain Eukaryota; kingdom Viridiplantae; phylum Streptophyta; class Magnoliopsida; order Santalales; family Viscaceae; genus Viscum; species Viscum album. The sequence goes on along the minus strand of OY728122.1, from coordinate 806,524,931 downwards.
ACCAGACAGGAGGGGGTCTAGACCAGAGACAAGGCGCTTTGGTTGGGGTTGGTCCTAGTGGTGCTGCGTGGGTGGAGGTAGAGGAGACCAGAGGCAGGGAGGAGGCACTCCATGGGGTTTCATCTAAAAAGAGGGTGATGCCGGGAATAAAAGGGAGGTCTTGGAGGTGAGGCCATGTTCGTGCCGCTGGTAGAGTGGAGGTGCTGTGCCGAGGGGAGCGGTAGGAGGTGAGCTTCTAGTAGTAGGTGGAGAAGGGTGCAGGGGTCTGGTGAGTGCGGCATGAGGCGCGACTCAAGGGTATTTGTCATGAGGCCAATCAGCAAGGCAGAAGGTTGCTGCTATAAGAAGAAGTAGAAAAATAAAAAAAGGGGAACACCCAAATGGAAGGAACATAAAGAGAGACGATAGGAAAAAATAAAAAGTAAACAAATTTATTAATAATAATAATAATATAATAATAATAATGATGATAATAAAGTAATAATAATAATAATATGATAATAAAAATAATAATAATTTTAATTAAAATAATAATAATAATTAATATTATTAACTATGAAAATTTTTAAATAACGCAATTAACATTTATTTATCCATTTTAACATTCTGAGTACTGGAATACTATTCCACTGCCAGGGACAAGCCGCACGGGGTCTCCAAAATGTGCTCCACCTGGAAACTCAGTGAAGTCATCTCAGAAACACGTGTTTTTTTAACAAAACTCAAAAATCTTTTTCGGGATTCAACCCGAACCTCGAAAATAAAATTTAAAACCAAAGAAAATAATATAATAAAAATAAAAATTACCTCATGGTGTGATAATTATCCCCTACATAATTATTCTCATCACTGAGAACCCACAACAAGACATACACCCATGAAGAAACACCTTATGTGTCACTCACCACCAAAAGTTTAAGCGCCTCTAGTTGATCAGTCCTAAAAAATACTGAACTCTCAGGACACACAAATTATTCTTAAAACATGAAGACATTAAACACCCCCAAAATGTTACTCGACACAAAACTCTAATACTGACACGGGGAGGCTCGAACAGACTCTGCAACATAGGAAATATGAAAAATTGAATTTGGTGAGACCCTCTATGGGTCTCCCCACTATAAGGACTGATGAGGTTAACTGAATTTTAAAATTTTCCATGCAGTCCAAAAAACCCCACCCCAAGTGTAGGGGGAAGGGTCCAACCAAAAGAGCATCAACACTACCATCACCGCTACCATAACGATGTCACATCCTTATAAGAACACAAACCACACCACACTAAGGATGAAGATTAATACAAGGACACTTTTCACCGTTGGGGTTCACATAACAACATGTCAGCTTTACTCCGGGACCTATGGTTGGAGCACAGATGATTGAAGCATCTCTTGCCTCGTAGTAAGGCTTCAAAATTTCCCAAACAGAACACATGAAGTAGAATTCAAAAAAAATACTTCCAATAAAATAAAATTTTAAAAGATGTTCAACAGTAACCATTATTACAACTAAAGGAATGGAAGCCCTACAATTAGGAAAACTACAAACTGATCCCCAAACATCACCCTACTCCTGTTGACGAGCAATGGTAACCCTCGACGATCCAGCTCTGGATTTAGCGTGATATATGGAAACACGTCGATAGAACCAATACACCTGACCCAGGTTCCCACAAGTGTGGCAGGGTCTTGGAGCATTCGGTCACATCGGCCTCTTGTTCCCCCACAAACCAAACTAGTGATAGATTAAGCCATTGCGCTGGGAGAAAGAAGACTGAAGGTCTTGGGGCCTCTTGATTTCTCTACTAGTTCTACCAGTATCACACTTCTTCCCATTATTCTTATCATTTACATTTTCACTACTTCCCATGCACATAGGAGGATTTTCCACCAAATGTCCTCTTCCTAACATAGCTTCGGTGAGGAAATATTGTCTCATCGTGTAATGGAAGGTGATTATGTTGAACTCTTCCACCTTCGACTATAGATCAAGACGTAATCCAATCTCGATATTCCAAGCATTCACATGATCATTTCCAACATATCTCAGTTCATATGGATCCAATTCTAGGAAATGATGAAATAATTCCGACACGGATCCAACATTTTTCTGAAGACCACACAAATCCATTATCTTCCCCACCTTTGTCACCCTAGAGAAGTGTTGTTGGATGAATGGGGACTTGAAGTACTACCATGTGAAATCATCTCAAGGATTTTTTCAAGATATATACTTCCACCACTTATAGGATAGTACTTCATGCATAAAGGTAGCCAACTTCACCTTTAATGTCTCAGACAGCGTAAGAGAATAGAAGTTCCTCTCAATCTTCCACAATCACTCCTCTACCTCAAGAGGATTTTCTTTCCCATAAAAGTGGGGAGGGTTCATCTTCCGAAACTCAAGGATGTAGTGCATGGACTGAACAACTCGAGGATTTCATAAAGATTCACACACAAATTTTCACCTGGGGAATCCCTCAAACCTTCATGGGGGAGAACACTAAGGAACATGAAAACAATAATATGGTCGAAAAATGGTCATTACCATTTTACATTCCAAAATAACACTTCTCACAACTATTTTTAGAATGAAGGGAAATCCAAACGATTAACTAGGGTGAAACTAGTGATGATGGGTGACTCGACCATATGGTTGGCGTCCATATGGTAGTCACACCACTATCACTAAGAGCATTATAGGGTAATGATCCCGGCTCCACATGGCTTGCTAGACCATGCGAGCTCACAGAGGTCACCTGCCTCACTCTCATTTCATTTCCCAATACCAAAAAAACCATAAGAATCAAAAGAAATCAACAACCCAAAAAACCCATGTTAACTCGAGGTTTAGAATGAGAAAAGGTCATGACGTCCTTTTCTTCCTTATGACTTGAGTCCCGACAATTCAATTCCTTCTATAATGAAACCCCAAAATAATAATGGGAGATTAAAAAATAGGGTCTACTCAGGAGCTGACCTCCTCTGATACCATTTATTCATGATCCAACCAAATTTAACCCTGAACTAATCACCCGAGTCGGTCCGCGACATGGCCCAAGAGGCATTCTGGATCCTCCCGGTCTGGCGACAAGCATGATGGAATCAATAATGGTCAACTGGGAATGATTTCGCACAGTGGAAATATAAAGCGGTTGAAAAGTAGAACAATGTGAAGTAAATAAACAACATGAAAAGAAATAATGGCCAACAACAACCAACTAACATGCCCAAGACCAAAACTCATTGAGACTCTGAGAGTCACTCACCAATCTACAGCCAACACTATCCCACGATGATCAAGCTTGAGTCAATGTTCAACAAAAATAAAAACAATTAAACACTATAGGCATGAGTATTAAAACTCAGTAGGTGTGCCCAAAAAACTAATTTAATTTCTCAACCATTAAATAACAACTTTAAAAATTTTAGGTTTCAACTAAATTATACAAAATATGGGGTTTCTATACACACAAATTCATTTCGAAAACATGTAATAGTACATTAAAATTTTAAATTTAAAATAATGTTTAATATTTTAAAAGAACAAATGCATTGAATTTTAAAACATTTTTGTAAACAATTAGAAATCAAATTTTATTTTCTTATTCAAAAGGAAACTGCACACCACACAAAACAGTAACTAAGGGCAGTGAAAAAAGAGGCCTACAGGGGCCAGAAACCAAACTAGACCTATCAATCATCCACCACATACAAATAAACAATAAAGAAGACATGGGTTACCTAAGATATTGTGAAGAATACAGAACATACTATAAATCTGAATCATCCTGAAGGCATGCCCTACTCAATGAAGTCATAGTGCCCAAATGCCCAATGTTTCCCTACATGGCCAAACCATGGGGCCCAATCCCATAACACTAATAATATAACACTTTTCTGTTATGGGCCACTAGCCAGTGCATAGGTTAAACTAGTGCAGAAATAGTTCTCAAAAGATTCACTTACTATGATAGGTTACCATGTCAACACATGCAGAAAAATGATGTGACTCCACAATATAAATCAACCAGTCATGATGCTCAAACATCACACACAACTCACACAATAAATATATGTAAAAAGATAACCCTTAAGTCACCTCAAAGAATTTTTTCCAAAATAATTTATTTTATTGATGTGCTAAATGGGCCTTCACCAGCATTAAACAAAAACCACATTTCTCAAGGGAACCAAAACACTTGTTCACGCTTCAGAAGAAATTATTTATCATTAAACCAGAACTACACAAGAAATTCTGTGAATTATATTCAAAGGAAAAAAGAGAATTCTTTCATTATTGTGCATCCATTCATTAAGAAAACATTTCAATATCCGTGTATAAAATAAACATATCTATTTTTATCGAATAATTATTTAAAAATTAATTATCTAATAATATTTCTCATTTATGATAATTAATAAATCATCAAGAAATTAATAAATTCTAAATTTAATTGTGAGTGCAGTGAGAGACCTACCTAGACTCACAAACTAATCATGATGATGCAAGAAGCCTTACGTAGGTACATAATCACACACAAGTTGATGCCTTTAATAACACAGAATTACCTTCCAACACGTTGCAGCCACCGAAAAATGACTAAAACATAGAAACACCAAATTGAAATAATTTAAAGAAATGAACAGAAAATAACCCACCTGAACACAATGACGTGCTCGACCAGCGGGATGTGCGACAGTCAGAAAGGGGCGGCAGGCACTGGCCGAGACCATCGCTAGACAAAAAATAGTGTGTGACGCACCAATGAGGGGTTGGACAAATCAATGTTGAGGGTCAACGCCAGTGACTCGACAAGGTGGTGTGTTGGGCAGAAAAATCACGTGGAGACTATAAAGGAGGGTGTCCAGCAGCCAGATCCACTCCAGCTAGTCGTAGCTATGCATGATGAAGGGAATATAGTCGAGGGGAATTATGATGGCCAATAGGCGGTCTCCCTAGAGGGTTTCGCGCTAGCCCAAAGGGGACCACACCGGAGGGATTTGCACCAGCCAAAAAGAAATGGGAAGTGCCAGACAAGAGGAGCCCCGGGCTGGAAGCCGGGATGGTGCTACGACGTGGTGTAAGGAAAGAGATAAGATATAAGAGGTAGCATTGGAGGCTGGTCATAGGATGAACTAGAGTTGTAAAAACACCAGATAAGAGGGGGTCTTGATTGGAGACTAGGCACGCCAGTAGGGGTTCGGCCCGGCGGTGATGTGTGGGTGGAGGTGTAGGAGACCGGAGTGAGATATGAAGCATGCCATGGGGTTTTGTCTAAAAAGGTGGGAGACATCCGGATTAAAAGGGGGTCCTGGGTAGTGAGGGCTTGTACGTGCCACTACTATAGGGGAGGCACTGTGCCGAGGGGACTGGCAGGAGGCGAGCTGCTAGTAGGAGGTAGAGCAGGGTGTGTTGGAATGGAGAGTCCGTCAAGAGGGACGGCTTGAGGGCCTCGGGTGTGAGGCTGAGTACTAAAGAGGAGGGGTGCTGCTAAAGGAAGAAGAAGAAAAAGAAAAAGGGTGGAACACCTACGTAGAAGGAACAAAAGGAGATAAGAAAAGAAAAAAAATAAAAAAGTAAACAAAATTTATAATAATTAAAATATAATAATAATAATAATAATAATAATATAATAATAATAAAATAATAATAATAATAATAATAAAATTAATTACAATAATAATAATAATAACTAAAATTATTAACCATGAACATTTTTAAATAACACAATTAACATTTATTTATCCATTTTAAATATCCAAGGACTGGTGGACTGTGTCGTTGCATGGGCGATGTTGTGTGGGGTCTCCAAAGAGCACTCCGCATGGGCACTCAGTGACGCTAACAGAAAAACCTGAGTTTTATTGAAAAAATTCAAAAATCTTTTTTGGGATTCAACACGAACCTCGACAAATATTTTTAAAAACAGAGAAAATAATAAATTAAAAATAATAAATAGGTTGGGGTGTGACAAGCTTGAACTATTATTTTATGATAAAATATTTTTCGGATTATAATGGCTCCAAGTATATTTATTTAAAGGATAAGGAGGGTATGAGAAGAAATCATCTCAAAAAATATTTTTTAGAGAAGTGTAGGTCACCATATTAACCTTATATTTTATATTTAACTATTAGTTAAAAATGTAATCTTTTTTAATGCCTTCTTTTGTTTTTATATTACATGGTTAATAAACATACTATAAAATTCCCAGAACACCCAAAGTTTTTTATCAGTGAAATATCTATCATTTGATAGGTCTTTTGGGTAAAACTTTTGTTTTTAGAAATATTATATCATTTAATAAAATTGTATTTGTTTTAAAAACTCATTTATGTCAATTTTGACACTATTTTGTATTTTGTTTTACTGAAAGTCAAATAAACTTGATTACCTCAAAAAAATACCTTAAATCAATAATAACATGTCATATTAACCTATAAAATTAGTGTAATGCAACAAAATTCTTAATTTACATTTATTTTGTTATTTATAATATCAATTATTTTAATCAATCATTAATATGGTAATTACTGCATCATCATTGGGTGATAAATAAATTTAATTATATAATTTCAAAATACTATAAATAAAATAAAATGATGTAGTAAATATTTTTATATTTACAATGCATATTTATAGTATAATTTAGCTTATTTATATACCTATATGAAAAATGGTTTAGTTATTAAAATTGGAATTTAACACTTTTAACACTTCTTTAAATAAAATAATAATAAATGTCCTAATATAATAAAAGTGTATCAAAGAGGATAAAATTGTATTCCAATGGTTTATTTTGGATTTCAAACAAATTTAAAATAGAATTAGGTCATGTTTTAGGGTAATTATAATATATTTATTACCTTTAATTACCATATTTAATTTTTAACCGTGGTAAATAAAATTCAAAACTCAATTTTCACCAAAAATTATTTTCATCCCATTGAACCACTTTTTAAAAATTGACGTCCACTAGGTCTCTCATATTTTTTAAATTCAATTCACAGAAGTAGTAAAATTACGTTTTATAAAAATTTGTAAATGTTCCTAGAAGGTGGATAAAATAAGTTAAAAAGTTCAGTAAAATTATATATATATATATATATATATTCATATTATAAAATGACTCCAATGGATTACATTAGGCTAATATAAGTATTATGTGTCAATTTTTAAAAAAAAATAAATTTAAATAAAAATAATAATTATTTAAATAAAATTCCATTTTGAAACCATAATGCTGTGTTTTTCACTATTCCTCAAAAATTTTATTTTTTCATAATAATACAAAAAATTCACACTAATATAATTTTCATATTATAAAATCAAAAATGAATTCCATTTTAAAAAATAAAATTTATAAAATTTCAAAAAGTTGGTATTACGATTCGAAAATGTTTTTTTAAATGTCTAGTTTGATTGGTCATGGTGTGCTAGAAATTAAAGTTTCATACATTAGAGGATATAGTATTATTCAAAGAGAAGCATACTGTGAACTATTGGGGTGTTACATGTTATGTAAGAATATTAGATATATTTGTTATTATAAAAATATTAAGGTAAATTACTAAATTAAATATTATTCCATTCTGATCATTATATTTATCTCTATTTGATCAAAATTTAATTTTATCATTATCATTATTGTGATGAAATACATAAAATTATAAGTGAGATAGGTTGAAATGTTTTAAAATATTGTTAACATATTATAAAATAATTTTTATTATCATAAGAAATAGTATAAAAATTAACATATAGGGAATATAAATCTAGAATTGGTATACTATTTCCACAACAACCCATTTAAAGTGATGTTTTGGTGATGATGAATAAAATTATCCTTTGATCAAACATTTTTAAATATTTTTACATCCATAGTGATGATAAAAAATTACATTGGAAACATAATTCTTATTGAAACCAATGAAATAATAATTTTTACCTAATTTTAAATATTAATAAAAATAAAAAATAAAAATATATTTAATAAAAATGAAGAAAATTAATTCCAATATTCATACAAAAAAATATAAACCATTTTACAAAATATATTTTACAAGACATAGAATGAATTTATCAATATTATTTTTCTTGCAAAAAACATTATTTGTTTTTTTAATTAATTTCATTGATTATAATAGCAATAAACTTGAAAAATTAAAACATTAGTTACTAATTTAATTTATTAAGATAAAAATACCAGGTATACAATAAAAAATTATTCTATAAAAAATATATCAATTTTCAATTAAATGATTTTTTCATAATTTCTAACCAATTTTTAATCATTGCATAAATGATTTTCAAGTTTTCCACAATTATAAAAAATAATTTTCAATAAATTTAGGTCTATAAAAAAGATAAATTTGATTTATAAATAAGGATGACTAATCTATAATAAAACACATATTTTAATCAAAAAAATTTTGGTTTTGAATGGAATTATTAGATTCATTTTAATTTTATCTATATAATTATTTAATGTGTCTGAATAATTATTTTTAAAAATAATTATTTTAATACATTTTATTGATATCACTCCAAAATGTATTAAATTTTAATAATATTCATAGTTCATCAAAATAATTAATGATAGATTCTTTATAATCTAATGTATATTTTTAAGTGAATAAAATACATTATTTTTTGTAATTATATATATTTTGTAATTTCACTTAATGTTTTAGTAATATAATTAAATTTTTAATGTAATATAGTGTTATTCAGATAGTATATTTATTTATTATATTAAAATATATCATATATATTAGTTTTATTTAAAAGAGAATAAATACGAAAATCATGGGGTGTCATAATCTTCCCCCTTGAATAAATTCCATTTTATAAATTTTTAATTTTCAATTATAAATGTAAATATACATTGACACTGCTGTAATATCATGTTATAATTAGTAATTTATATATTTCTAAATAGGGTACATAGTATTTTATGATTAAATATTTCTAAATCCTTGCATGGATGAACATATTGCTAACTCTTGTTAATGAGTTTCCAAAAGAATACATTGATAGATGAGAACTATTTTACACATTAGAGTTCAAATATTTATCTGTTTTACTTTTGTTTGAGTAATTGTTTTACCATGGATATAGATAATATGATAAAATATACTGACTTGATTTTCCACCATCCTCTATGTGTAATTTAGTCATTCGGTTGTTTTATGACCATCTTTGCACCACTACATAATCTCACATATTAATTGATAAATTATGATAATGTATTTTTTCATAAAAAACATTAAAATGAACTATTAATAAATCATAAAAAAACAAAATAATGAAATTTTATTGCTCCTAAAAATATTCATTTATTAAAAATCAAATTTCTTATAATAATTTATTATAATAATCAATTTTAAAAAACCTTCATGTGAAGAAGTAATATAGTAATCCAATTTAACCACCAAATTTCAACTTATAATGTAGCCTAAAACTCATAAAATTATAAATGACTAAATTAAAAATAGAAAAATCATAGTCATTGATCACACTATAATTTAAAATATAATCAAATTTTATTATAAAATTATTGAACTGTAAATTTCACCAATCCACCTCTTCATTTTTAAACCCAAATCATAAAACCATATTCTTCCAGGTATTAACACAATAATTATCCTATAAATAATATCATCCACTTACACACTATCAAACATACACTATAATCCCCAAAAATGATAAACATCACTATGAATAATTTTTTCATTAAATTACCTTTCAGGGTCATCTATATGTTCCAGAAAAATAAGATATCATGTTTTCCCCAAATAATAGTAATTACCTAATGTAATTTCATATACTCACCATAATGGTTATATATACCTTTAATATTCCCCTAAAAATAAAATTCATCTATAAAATCCATCAAATTTAATCAACATCTAACCATAATTTATATATTTATATCAACATTAATCATGTATTCCTAAAAATTTATCCAAAAATATATTTAATACCTTTAAAGTACAGCCATATAGCACCTCAAAAGGGTTCATATAAATTCGAGCATATTATAAATAAATACACTTATTCACACATTATTTTTCCAAAAACCCTTATGTTATCATCATTTGAAAACATTGAAACCTATAAATTAATGAAAACCCATCCCTGATACAAACTAAGATGATCCAAACCTGTAGTCCTATATATGAAGATAAAAGAAAAATATTAACATATTGGATTTAATAACAACTCCAATGAAGCAATTTTATCCAACTATAATTACAACATCAAAGAAAATAATTGTGTACCTTACATACCAAAAAATATTTTATGAATATATTTTTTATATATAAAAAACATTACTTATAAAAACCCATTTCGTTCTCAACTATTGAGAATCTCATCCATTAAACCAATATTTTCTTATTACAGAATCATTCTATAACATCTAAGATAAAATATACACTAATCAAACCCTTATAATAATAAAACATATATTTGTCTTATTAATAACTCGATGAAATTTAAAAATTAGAAGGATGATTTTGAATTCATTTCATGTGTACTGTATAATTAAAACTATCATAAAGAAAAGTCTTTGAATAATATAGAGGAAATAAATAATAATCATTTAATTCCATATATCTTTTAACATTACCGTGAAATATATCCACTAATAATATAATAATTTAAATGATCACAAGTATAAAAAACTGATTACATGGTTATGAAAATAAAAATATCATACATTTTAATCCCATCATCAAGGGAAATCTTCAAATAAAAAATAAACAATTCCAAATCCTCTCTACCAAGTCATAATAAATCCATCAAGGTATCCCACAAAAAACATTTATATATTTTCATGGCCTCTAAACCAAAATATATTACATACTATCAAGGTCACATGAAAAGGAAATTACCATTTTATTGGTTGGATTATTCAATATATTCTCATTATTTTTTTCTCTTGAGACATACCTAATAAAACCAAGGGATATAAAATTTTAGGCACAACCCATCTGTTAAACATGTCCAATGCATTCATCATATGCAATACATCATCATTATTACATATCAATAAATATGTATCTATATTAAATCATTTAAAAATGATAAACTTTATATTGTAACTAATCAACCTTCCTTAGCAATTAATAATCATTCATATAGAAAATTAAAGTATATTTATTTTAAATATTTTCTTATTCAATAACTAATATGTCATTCATGATAAACAAAATCTAATAATATTTATGTGTGATAGAGTATTTAAACCCCTTAGAGTAATGAGTATATAGTTACATCATTACAAGAAATAAATTATCATATATCCATGATAGAAAAATGATCAAATCATCATATATAAAGTCATTTTATTAGACACATGTATTTTGGTTAATAAAAAGTAAAATGGAAGTGAAGAATTTATAAATATTATTTCATAAAAAAAATAATTTTATTGCAACGATAAACATAAAATTTAGCTAAATAATATTTTCAAGAGATTTCATGATAAATTTTAAAACATTATTTGTAAAATAATTTAGAATAATTAAATATTACAAAATAAAAAATTCCAATTTAATAATGTATGGAGTGTAAGATAAATAAATTTCATTATTTTAATGAAATTCAATTTTAAAACATTTATCAAAATAATATATTTTCATGTTTAAAAATATATATAATATTTGAAATACAAAATAATTTTAAAAAACCATAAATTAAACTAATGAAAATAAAATCATGATAAATGGTCTTGATTGTGTGAAAATTCATTCATGTATAAAACATTTTAAAATTTATTATATTCACACTATTATAAATTTAATCAAAATTATCTCATTTTGGAATTTTTAAAAAGTATCCTTTTAAAAATATGGATAATAGGTTAGAGATATAATTAATTTAACTTAATAACTAATTGTAGTATATATAATAACATTATTGAAACAATATATTGAATTTAGATATGGATGGAATACATTCTTGAATATATAAGAAATAAGGTCGGATTTCCATGTAAACATTACACTCTTGGTTTTGAGAAAAAAAGAGTGAATTTTAATATGTACATTAAATCCCATGAAATAAATATAAGAAATTAAAAAAAGTTTTTTAATATCGAAATAGAAATAAAATTCCAATATTATAACTAAAGCCTAAACAATCTAGCTAAATGTAATATTATGAAATAAACAATTATAAATTTTATAATAGTTGAATCAGAAACAATTAAAAGATAAAAAATTTAAATGAAACATTAATTAACGTGAATAAATAGTTGATCATGATATTATATTACAAATATTTATCATATTAACAATATAATTTAAATTGGTTCATAATTCAAAACATGCCACAATGAATATAGTTTGATATGAGAATCCCTTACCATTGATTCCCACATAGTAAAATGTGATCCAACATCATAGTAAAATAATGTTATATTTATTTTACATCTATATAATAACTTTATTTATATTTATTTCACTTGATACCATTCAATAATAATTTCCCATTACCAATATTGTAATAATTCATTATTAAAATTCATTATTTTTTGTGTTGCATATTCATTTTTACATGCATGTTCTAATTTAAGGGTTATCTTACTTACATGTTCTTCATGGTTTCATCATATACATAATAATTATGATTGAATATTCTATTTTCATGATATTGTAATATAGTTCTAGGGTTAAATCAAGGATCATAGGGAAATGATTCTCATGGAATGCTAAAAAATATAGATTTTTAGAAATTTCATTTTCCTAGAATGAATTGATTTTATTTTAATATAAAAATATGTATATAACCATTAAAAAATAATTACATTCTAAATATCATATTTTTACGAAAACTCCATCTTAGATGGTGGTGGAAAATGAAACATGCCATTTTTGGCGGTGGTAGTTCGCCCGTACACGTTACCAAAATTTTTATTTTCTAATTAATGGGTGGGAAGGGTGTTATATAGTTATTTATAATTAAAAATATTAATTATGTGATAAATATCAAAATTATTCATGAAATTCATCTTTAAAACCATCCATGTGGGGTGGTGATTGAAATTGAAATACTATAATCCTTGGGATAGTAGTTCACACATACACATGATCAACATTTTCATTTTACAATAGATGGATAATGGATATATGATGGTTGTTATATAAATATAATAAATTTTTAGTCAAATAATGATATATATGTTATTATTTTTATTGATTATAGATTATTTTTTGGTTCTTTATATTGAAATATTCGTTAATGAACCCAATTAAGATAATTTGATATTCATATAATTTTTGTATTACGATTGAAGTTAATAAATTTTTAAGAGAGGTTTTTGGTCATACTATGAGATTATGAATGTGGTATGAGATAGGTGTAAATGGATCTTGGTGTAATTTTTTGAGAAATATAATATCACATGTTATATTGGAAATGATTGATTGTGTCTCATTTTATTGGGGAAAACCAATGGCGTTTTTGAAAATATTCAATATTTATAAGTAAATAATGTAATTATAAAAATGATAAGAATATCAAAAATGATAAATATATACTATTATTAACCATTATTATTGAAATAAAATCAATATATGATTTTTTTATTAAAATAACTTAATAAATTATTTTTAAATTTTAAATACGCATTAAATTAATTTTAGTGGTTATATATATAATATTCCTCTAAATGTTTCTAGATAACCATTAAAATATAATTTAACCATTAAAATTAATTATTACTAACAAATTTCATACAAAATATACTTTAAATTATATAATTCATCTATTTATTATCACTTTTAATATTATCAATATCATTTACATTGAATTTTCAACAGATTGAATAAATATTGTATCGATGTTGCGTATGTGAGTAAGATAATTGTAATATTTTTTCAAATTAAATATAATTTTAAAAAAATAAAATTTTATACCTATCCCTAATGTTATATATTTTATTTTATTTTATATTTTTATTCTCACTGTTGTAAAAACATGATATTTGTAATATTAATTGAGAGAGAGCGAGAGTTTTTAAAATACTATTAATAAAATATTTAATTATGATCATTATCATATGAAACTATCATAAAAATAGATATATATAGAAGATAACACCATTAGAGGTAAATAATATCCTCACACACCCATTTATTGATATTTTATTGTGATATATATAAACCTTTCCCATTGATAATTTTTTTACATGTTTTAGTCTTTACCATGGGGATAAATTTTTACCTTGGTAAATTATATGTTATAACTAAAAAATAAATGGTCTTTATTATCTAAATTGAATATTATGACTACAAATATAGAAACAATTTTTAAAACTAAATTTTATATTTTTAGAAAAAATTAATTCAAATATCCATAGAAAAAACATAGAAAACACATTTTTACAAAAAAAAATGATTGTTCTAAGCGTACAGTGAATTCATTATCATTTTGTACCTAGTAAAAACAACTAGGATATTTCTCATTTATTTTATTGAATTTATTATCAATAAAGGTAATTTATATTTTTTATCAATGGTTATTAGTTTAATATATTAATATTAAAATAATTTCTAATCATTAAAAATAGTATTTTGAAAAATATATCTTATTACCATCAAATGATATTATTATGATATCTAAAAAATGATAATAAATGATTAAATTTTTTATATATATTTACAATTGAAAGAAATAATTTCCAATAATTTCAATATAATAAATAATAAAATTATTTTTTTGAAAAAATATCAAGTGATATACAATAAAACAATAATATACAAAAAATATTTCTTGTTTAGAAAATACATATTATATTTATAATCCTTACAATTACATAATAATTTCATGGTTGTATTAAATAATTTTACTAATTACTATATGAAATATTTTTATGAATATAATTATTAAAAGGGTTAAATCCAAAAAAATACATAATTCATAAAAATTGGATGGGAATAATTTATATATAATCAATTGTATTTTATAAGGGAATTAGACCCCTTTTATATTGAAAATTTATTTATTTTATTATTATTTTTAACATTTTGGTAATTACATTAATTTTTTATTATAGAAAACAATTAAATTATGTTTGGGGTTTTTTAGATAAAAATATATTATATATAATTGTTTTATTTATTGGAGAATAAAATCAAAAATCATAAGGTGTTAAAAAATCAATAATAGACCGCACTGAATAAAACATGCTCATGATGAGGATGATATCCTACAGTTGTATATGCAAACATTGGAAATCTAAAAAAAGAGATTATTATGTAATACAATATCATAATTTCTATATAAATCATTTATTATATCTTGAAATCTAATTAGAGTATTTGACATAAAGGGATTTGGAAGCCTCTCTACCTAATGTGTTAGAACCTCGAAAAGGGTGGGAATAATTGAGAAGTGTATAACTCCTATATCTATAAAGGAATAAAAATATCTATCGTGGCACTTAAAACTCTATGGAATGCATCTGACAGGTTTAGAACCACAACCTACATTTCACTGATGGTGACCGCAACCATGGTTATGATTATCTCTCACATAATGTAAGGAATCACAGAGATTTCCCTAGACTGATCATTATCCTCACTAATATAAAACATATGGATAAAACATCAAAATATACTTCTAATACTACTACCATAATAGATACATTTTAATTGGATGAACAGAAAGTGGTCCTCTATCTCTATACTAACTACCAAGGAAGGTTAGACAGTATAGTTTTATATGAGATTGACCTTTCCTAGAAGAAAAAAACTACATATGATCTCAAATTATCAATTTTAGAACTTCTTGATCCAGATAAAAATGATGAATTAAGATGATAGAGACTCTCTATTTGTTTTAAAAGTAGACTTACTTAACGTTTGAGAACTCCTAGAAAAATATCTTCTTGGTGAAGAGTCGAGATTAATCCCCTCATATGATGGCTTAATTTGAACAAATATCCCCTCGTTAACCAATACCTTCACCAATTCCTTAATAAATTTCATAATGTGAATGGGGGTACCTGAAATTGGATCTCAATACAAATTTATTCCATGAAATGACATGCCCTATCCTACTCATGATGTAGAAGATTTGAAACATAATATAAACATTACATAAACTGTATACTAAACTCACATGCCCTAGAGATACCCTATTGAAGGGGAAAAATCATATACCAAATAACCACCATCATTAAAAAATAGAGATAATTGTCCTATAACTAATTTCATAACATCTACCTTGAAGCATTGGACTCTATGAAATCACCACAGTATTACATCAACCTCTGATGGCAGTTCCCTATAATATATTAGTAGCTAAAAGGATATATTCTTCTCATTTTACATGGATAAACCTAAAAAATATCTATCACTATTTGTCATGTCTCAATATAATAAAAATAAATAGATCCATCATATCACTATATGAAATGATGTTAAAACTCATGATCCATCGTTCGATAAAAATTTATTTTATTACTTCAACAATGTATTGATTGACTAGAACACCCTGCTAAACATCATAAACATAAACATAGAAGGGATGTTGAATGAGACCAATAAATATAAATTTCAAAACTTTCACTGACTTTATAATATTTTAATACAGAATAGACCGAATTAATTAACTATGACTTATCTTTTTTCCCATTTTCAAACTTATTAAAATATGTGCATAAATAATCCAATTGTATAAATCTTACCTAGATTTACACACTACAATAAATATCACTTCATAGAGTAAGTTCGATAAACATAATTTCCTCATGTTAGATCATGGGAGCAGCTAAAATCCTAAATCCTAACCAATATCTATTTATTATTATTTTTAATTATTATAGATGATACTCTTTCCTTACAAACCCATCAAATCATCAGAAAAGCATATTGCTAAGCTCCATCTCATATATCACACAAAATCATTGACACAAATTTGTCACGATCCACCCCCACCGGTAGTCCTCAAAGGCTAGTAGTAAGGTTAATAGTGACCCTTGAATCCCACCACTAATAGAAAACTCATTTGCAACATGAACTAAGGGAATAAAACTCTCACATGTGTGCGCAATTACCTTCAATATTAATTTAAATGATGAAATAACCTACAATGAAATCTATAATAATGTATTAACCAAATCCAAATTAATTAAATTCCCAACAATAAAAAATTGGAAAAACAACATATAACGTACATTTATTCTGACCAAGAACACATAGTAGTAGAGATCATAATTTATTAATTAATAACACCCAAAAACATTTCCAACTCCCACATGCGGATTTAAAAAATTAATATATGTTTAGGGGTGACCAAAGAAGTATACTTAAAAAATCCTCCCTGAAACAACTCAAAAAATATTTGGTAGAATAATAATTGATCTCAAAAAAATAGAGAAACTAAATCATAACCTAAATCATGTAAACTATATCCCCATCCCCATCATGTCATACTCACCATATAAAACATTGAAATAATTAACATCATATCAAAATCATTTATTTAAGAAAGGTACTCTGTTAAAATTGTCCCACAATTAGAGTCATTGTAAAGCTAATAGAATTATTTCTTTGTGATACCATCCCCTCCATGAGTTAAATTTAACACCCATAATTATATATCACAAAAATATCCCATCACATCCACATAATCATATTGTATAATAGAGAGCTATCGCATCCCTTAAAATAACATAATATATCATTAGTCATTGAAAAACGTGTATATGTACACTTATGTTAACTAGAATTTATTTCAACATGGATACATATATACATTATAAACCTACGTAACCACAAAACATATGTACATAAATATTTCAAAAAATATATTTTATAACATGTATGATCAGATAAATTGAAAAAAAATCCATAAAAACCAGATTTGAATGTATAAAACCTACGTCATTAATATTGAGTGCTTTATGTGGAGTACTTATCTATCAATTACCTAGATAAACTAAATATTGATAAAATAACCATAAAATAATTATAAATATGGGTATCAACCACCCCAACTGACTCAAGTGGTTGATCGTAATAAATAACATAACATAGTTATAAATATATCACATAACCATTATTGAGGAAACTATATAACAATAAGCTCTCACTATTTAAAATATCTCACATAATCTATTTCCAATAATTAATTTTTTCATCAAACCTAGGATATTATATTAAATTATATTTTAATATCAACGATAAATTAATTTTTTTTTCAAAATCTATATTTAATAATATTATAATTACATAATATATTCATTAGAGACTTTCAACATTATTTAACATGTTATTTAATTAATATTACATTATTTGGAGCACTAAGACAAATCTATTCATATATCTAGGAAGATGTAAATATAATAAAAGTGGATTGTATAATCTGAAAGAATATATCCTACAATCTATTTCCAATAATTCCATATTATTTTATTCTTAGGTTCATCTGATTATTTATTCATTTGTGCCCAAATAATGATTAACCCAAAAATTTATATAAATAAATACGAAAAATTACTAAAGTGGATAGGTATGTTACTACACAAGATATAAAGTGGACATGATGATTTATAAGGAATTTTAATCACAACTATAAAAATGTATCCTTGATTAAATTAGATAATCACTGGAGTTCTACCGAAATAAATTATTAGAGGTCACTCACAAGACTATAAAAATTTCAATACGGTCAAACATGTTTTGGAGAAATAGCATGGAAAAAACACAACGAGGGAATCATAAATCTAGAAATATCAAATGCATCGACCAATTTTGGTTCATATTTTACCTGTATCCTTTTTTGAAAACCATATCAAACTATATTAATTTTATTCTAATTTAGTATTTTAAATTCATTAACGCAATATAAAATTTCAAGTAATCAGAATCAGAATACATATAGCATAGGGGTAAGGGTTTTTCCATATCAACACATTGTATTTTAATTCCCAAATTTTTTAATTTTTAAATTATTATTTTAAACTGTGAAATATATTAGTAGACTATTTTAATTTTCCACTATTGTAAAAAGTAATATATCATGTCTTTCATGCATAGGATATTCTTTATAAAAAACAAATACGCAATGGAATGGTTCATTCATATGATAAGATATATATATATATATATATATATATTCATATCATGAATAAGATATTTTAATTTGAAATAATTCCATTCATAATATATTTAACCCATAACTAATATACTATAAAGACTATTTAATATGCTTATCAATAAGTAATTTTTTTTTAATTTTCTCAGAAACCAATACATTGGGATTTTATTTTTTGGGAAAAAATTTCAATGATAAATAATTATTTACAATTTTTAAAAATTATTAAATAAGATATTCTATTAATATTTATTATTTTTAATTATTATTTATGTTTTTAGTTCAATATATATGGTTTTTTAGTTTCTAAAAATATTTTAAAAAAAAATTTCTTCTTTTATATACTTCATATGTAAAACCCACTACATTAGAAAAACATACTGAACCCCCTAGATTGTAATAACCACATGAATAGAATATGAAAGTTATAAATCTAAAACTCTTCAAATTCAAGGAACATTTTAATCCTCAGGTAGTAAAGATAACTACGAAATATTCACCACGTGTATACTAAAGAATTATATTTTTTATAATTAAGTGAGTCATTTATTACTAATTATATTCATATTTTAACTATAAATCCATAATATTTTCCTCATAACATCCAATATAATAAGATTATATTGACTAAAATAAAGTATATATAATAATTTTCTATGTTATTCACTTTATTACTAACCATTAAATTTCATAACATAATAAAATTATCAAAAATAGATTGACTATGATATTTTATTTCAGTAATTTTCATCTTTGTAACTCTTATAATGATATTTTCAATGAAAAAATATTAATAATATCCCCAATGATATTTTAAAAATCATAAGAATAATCTTGATAAAAATATAGATAAATTAACTAGAATTTTTTGTTATTTGATTCTTGTTAATTATTATATATAGAATCAATGATAAATGCCTTTTCAAAACAGATTCATTTATCTTTTATCATTAGATATTAAGCATCACATTGATTACTAGATTAAAATTCAACTCCCACTAGACCACATGTATATATATATGTATAAATATGAAAACATAATATATTATTTATTAATATGGTTCTTAAACAATATTTTGAAAGTAAATCATTATCCATCTTAAGAATATTTCCTTTTTTAGTTATATACATCAAAAAAATTACAAATAAGTCCTACTTGATTCTTGTACTATTTATTCATTTGAAAGGAATGGATTATGTTAAACCATAAGATAAAAATAATAAGATATTACTTATTTAGGACAACTAATAGTTAAGTGTTGTTTTAACGATGTGAAATTTACATTCAAAATAACATGTATACAATATATTTAAATTCATTAATCCTTATTAATAAGAAACGTAGGCATTACTAATATATATATATATATATATCATATTGGTTTTTCTAAAATTTTTGAGACAAGACAAAAAATAGTGAGAATATATAATAAAATATATAAACATTTATATAGGAAACCATCTTAAACTTATAAATGAACAATTTTATCTCTAATATTAAGTATTTCATATACTGATCTTATCAATGAATCACATTACTATTTTTAAAAAATATTTTACATTTAATTTTGAAATGATTGACAATTTCAATTTCTCTAAAACATGTAATCAATATATGAATGTATACTCAAAAAAATTGGAATATAAATATAAAACACATTTAATAGCACATAATATCCAATTATATAAAAATTATAAATGATTTAAAATAATCTTAATAATCCTTATTTTAGATTCATCAGATTCATTTTTCATTTATTTGACTATATTTTCACTTTAGTCATTTTAATGTCAATAAAATTTATAATACTATTTATTATGATATAGAATTAATTATCTAGGTTCATAATAAATCATTTACCATATTCCATGAACTTTTATTAATATATATATATATATATAATAATTTTCTTCTAAATGATAATTAAAAAAAATTAGTTATAAATTAAATACAAATATAAATAATATTTATGAATAATCAAAAAAAATTAATTCTAGATACTATAAAAATGTAAATGAATATCATATTTCCCCACATTAAATAAACAACCCTTTGATATATTGAAAGTATATACATATATATTTTCCTAATTAAACTATTTTTTATAATGTAGTCCTGTTATATATACACATAAGTGTAATATTATGTGAATATCATTCTATAACAAATTTGTTTTTTCATAATGCTTTTATTTATAATAAACGACATTAATCAAATTATAATAATAGTTTAGCTAAATTTTCTATTGAAATTAACTTTTATAAGGATAAATATGAATGTCAATGATATTTTTATTGAATGTTATAAAAAACTAACTTTTTAGTTAATTATCATTTTTTCAAAGTAGTCAATAATTATTCTGATTATATATACTCCAATTAAAATAATTTCCCTATACATAATGTTATTTATAAGTCTAATATTTAAATTTCACTAATATATGAGTTTTATTGGACTATTCTATCTCTATTTATCTTTTTAGGTTTATAATCATGTCAATAATATAATATAGGACTCTTGAAAAAATGAATGTATAAAATCATTAATAAGGTCATATAATTACCAAAACATTGAACCAACATTAACACAATAATTAAGGTCACCCATGTATGTGTAACCCAAATTTTACATCGGTATAAGAACATAATATTTAGAGTCACCCATATTCTCTTCTCTGTATACAAGTTCATACATAGGAACTAAACCATTATGGTTACCCATACTGAATGGTCAAGGTATTGGTGTGTTTTCAATTTATAATGAATATATCACATGATATTTTAGGGGGATTTATATTATTAATCAATTTAATTCTATATATATACATCAATTTAAATTTAGCATTGGAATTATCTAATAGAATTCATGTTTTTAAAAATTTAATTTATTAATATTATATCAACGAACCAATTAAACATATTCCAATCATGTAATATATATATCTTTATATGGTAATTTATTTTTCTTATTAATATCTAGAATAATTCAATTATAATATTCACTACAAGTATATTTATACATAATAACAATAGTATATGAAAAAAATTCATGGTAATGATTAAAATCACATGGAAAGAAAATCATACTTAGGAGTATGTATGGTCAGACAAGTATAGATCCCAAAATATTCTAGATTTCATGTCAATACCTATTCTAATGAAAATTCCAGAATAAATTCCAACTTTCCAATGATCATTTCTAAATAATTATTTTATAAATAACTAAAAATGTACCACCAAATTTGTATAAAATACTATATAAATAATTAAAATATAATTCTCACCATTATACCATTAGCCTTTGTTTTATTAAATTAAATTATATACTATAAAAAGGTACAAACATTTTTAATTCACCATATTAAATATATTGAAACTTTTAAAATGATCTATATTTAGTATAAAAATACTCAAATATAAACACTTCATATAATAATAATATTCAATATTATAGAAAAAAATAAAAAAATAAATGAACAATTCCTAAATTTAAACATGAGAATATATGACCAATTGATACCTTAATTAAACAATATATTAATATTTCATATTTTATATGTATATATAAGATCAATTTATATTTTATAATTAATTGAATTACATAAACCATTTTATTTTAATAAAAACATATAATTATATATGTAATATAAGAATTTAAATTTAAAAATTATATATCAATATTTTTTGAGAGAAATACTTTATATAGTGGAGTGAGTATCTTATAATAATTTTAACTTAGGAGTGGTAATGTTGTTGGTTTTCTTCTCCATGCCAAGAAAAGTAGTACTCCTTTCTAATATACAGTATAGGATATACCATTCATCCCTTAGCGGACCCTAGTTTATCAATCCCCTCATCCCTTGGTTCATCCTTGATATTTCTATTTGGTTATATATTTTCTTTTTAGCGTAAACATAAACTATCATTGTTCATTATTTATAATTGTTTCATTTTTTTATCATTTATCATTATTTTTTCTTCATGTTTACCATATTGCAGAAGTACATTTTACAATAGAACTTGTTTTACGGTCATTGGAATTCCTACGGTTGATAACATGACCGTAATTATTTATTCCTAGAATTTTTAGCAAGTTATTAATTATTATTTTTTACTAGTCTCCTCATATGTTATTATTTATTTTAAATTTTTAGTTCATTTAGATTTCTCTTTATTTGCCTATGTATGTGTTTTTTCCTGAATCTCACAAATCATATTTTAGTGATGTTTCTTCCATGAAATCTACCGATTTTTTTTGGTTCTATATGATAAATTTTTTGGTATTATATGATTAATTTGGCGTATATAATTAATTTTTAGGTGGATCAATTGATCCTAAATAATATCTTTATTAGTGATACAATGATTCAATATCATTAGTTGTCTAGCAATGGAAGATGATGTCAGTTTAAAGTTGTAAAAAATCATCATAAACCACTTATTTATGTCATTATTTTAAATTTTCTCATTTTAAATATTATTATATAGTATTAACCCTTTAGTTGATACATTTTCAGATTTTTTTCCATCATATAAATATTTTACTTTATTGGCATGCCTATATTCCTAAATCATATTTCCATGGGTTGTGATTCTTCAGCCTTCATGTTTTGTTGGTTATTGTAATTATAGAACCAGCGATAGTATGAAATATATATATTTTTCTTACATGATATATCATAAAATTATCCTCCCATGCTAACCAGCTAGTGGAGTATGTACCAAAACATTGGTGTTCCTCATATGGTGAGGCCTCTTCTTAGTGGTGTCTCAACCCTATCACGATTTTTTAATAATTATGATATTTTTTCAACGTTAGTTTCTTATTGAAAGATATAAATTATAGAAATGATGATATTTGTACCCCAAATTGGTGTTCTAATATCCCACTCCAACAACAAAATTCTCTTATGGTGGCGCCACTAGTCTATTTTGGTATTTTACCTATAATATTTTTGGTTCTTTAGTCTTGAAGATTCTTTCATTTTTTCTTCTATCTTTTAGATAAAAATTATTTCAATGACATATTTCATTATTTATAAACTCTTCATATCTAATGTCATGAAAAATTTACATTACATAGAACATTTTATATTTTATAAATTATATTATTTAAATAAATTTATATCTAGAACTCATATTTCAAAAAAATTAAAATCTAATTTTTTAAAAATATGACATTATTATGAATAATTAATATTTAAGAAATTATTTCAAAAAAATGTAATAAATTAATTATGAAAAAAATTATAATTAATATCTAATATTTAAATTAATTACATGTCATAAAAATGTATTTTTTATTATTTTATAATTTTTATACAAAATATTTTGTTGACTTAATTTTTTAATTTGCAATCAATTTTTAGAATAGTTATTAATTTTATAGACGTAAAATTTAATAAAAAAATGAAAACCTCACATATCTTATTAAATGATATTCTTTATTTCCAACATATATTAAAGATTAAAACTTATTTTGGCCATTGAATTATATAATATAATATATCACTGTTTAAAAATAACTAAATGTAATATAGTGTTCTATTTTAGCGATAAAATTATAAAACATTATGAAATATATATTGTAGTGTTTCATAAAATACATTCCGAAAATAGGTTATGATATCCCCATATTTCCCCATTGATATTTTAAATATTAATTTATAATTGTGTTTTACCTAATTATATATCCAAATCACTAGAAGTGAAACAATACCCTATTATGAAAAATAATAGGAATTATATCCCGTCTATGATGTAACATATCACTATTTATATTACATTGTCTAATAATATTGAATAAATATATACATATAATATAATTTATTATTTTAATATAATTAATATCCCAGTTAAGAACACATCATATAAAAAATAATCAAATTAGCATATCATTTCATATAATATTTTTACATATAAATATTTTAAAAATTTATCAAAATACTTATTTTCCACAAATTTCACCATATTTGAGATTCAAACAATTTTGTTTGAATTATAAGAATTATTAAAATATTATGAAAAAAAATAATAAAAATTCTAGGTCTATCCAAGGAATATTTTGAACAAATAATGTAATGACCGATATTGTTGGGTGTGTGTGGAAACATGAGTAGACATATTCTAATTCAATGTAACCTATTAATAATATTATTTTTTATAAATGGATTGAGTTGATGTTATTTTATTATCTCATTGGAGTTAAAATGTAGTGTATTTATGTGTTATATCTTCAATTAGAGTCCATTATAATAAATTTCAATGTTTTGTGGAAAATAGGAAATCAAGAGGGTGAAGTATATAGAATTGTGAACAGAATATGATGCAAATGGGTACTTTATGTGATGAAAAATGATTATAAAATACTATTTGTGCCATTGAATGGTTGGTGAAATCATTCAATCAACCAGTGTTCCATCAAGTACCCAATAAAGGACAATCATGTACCAGGTTTACCCGTTGTTATTTTTTGAAGGGATAAAAATTTAACTTCACCCTTTTTTGTTATATTTATACTCACAAGTCCTTCTATGATTCCATTTTATGGTAGGAGGGATTATTATCCCCCTTAATTAAACCATTTTTTTAGATATTCCAAGGATGATTGAGCCTATTAATAAAATTTAATGGCTTCATTTTCATCTTTTTCCCTTCCCATAAAATTTTCTCTGATATATTAGGTTTATTATAATTATTTATTATAATATCTAATAAGATCATGGAAAAATAAAATTTCACAATA
Organism: Viscum album; assembly: GCA_963277665.1. Lineage (NCBI taxonomy): Eukaryota > Viridiplantae > Streptophyta > Magnoliopsida > Santalales > Viscaceae > Viscum > Viscum album. Next base: position 806,499,073 of record OY728122.1, on the reverse strand, counting down.
AGATATTTTGGGTTAAAGGTATTTAGGAGGCTGATAATTAATATATAGATTTAATTTAAATCCATTTTTAGGGATTTTTTCTATAGAAAGTATATTTCATGTATATTATAGTAGAATTAATGATTTAATACTCACTCAATAAAAAATGTCAATTTTATGTTGAAAAAAAATCCATACTATGAGGAATAGGATTTCACTATGAAAAAATAATCATCACACATCGCGATGTAGAGACCCATTAGAAATTTTTCCCAATTTCGTGAATTTCTGGTGAGAACCAACCTCTGGAAGAAGGCCACATATTTCACTAAATTCTAAAAAAATGTTGTTTAAGAGGAATCATCATTTTCAAGGGACTTTTAGGATCTTTTTTAAATCATAAAACCTCAAAATATTGTGTATTCACCTTATTCATTTATCTATTACACTTCATATCCTTCACTTTGATAGCTATTAAATCCCAAATGTGCTTACTGATGAAATGATCCGCAGTTTCAATATTGGGAAGAAAATTATATCCCCTTCGATCAGGCATATTCACTCAGGTATGCAAAGACACTCAACCTACCTCTCCCACATATTTTCTATCTTCATATACTTCCTCTCCAAGGTCACTTTCATTGACCACCTTTTCCATGTATCTCCTACTGTCAAATGTTCATAAAATAATCTATAAATAAAACCATCATCCCTTATTTTTGATATCAACACATGAGTGTCTGGATGCTCGAGAGAAGTTGGATCTTAAATCAACATACATAATTTGGATCCCTTATTTGGGAAATCTACAATATGGATGAGTCGAAATCTAAGAGATCATCCACGTGGGGGTGCTTTTGTGTAGTCTATCTGCCACATAAGAGAATCCCTTTCTACTTGTGTTACCACCTGGGCCATCCACATGAGAGATTCACCTATGTGGACCCTCACTAGGGTGATCTATTCCCCAAGCCCCTTACTATGTTGGCCATTATCCAAAATCCCTTAACTAGGGTAATCCTTAGCCTAAGAACCATTACATGGGTGTTTCTTCACCCATACATATTTGAGGGAGAAACATCCGGTCACAAATGCTCTATTTTAGTTAAGACATCACCAATGGAAACAAAATAGGTATATTTTAACCCAACCATCTAATAGGGAAAATTAGTTTAAAGAGAAAATATTTCACCCCATCCTCTACTAGGAAAAATAAAGTCTATTCTCCCAACCCAATAATATTGAATATAATTTTAAAAACTTATTAGTTATTCCATCACTTTGTCTAAGAACACTAGTTAATACCTTAATGGGGATAATCCACATGATACCATAATAATGGATAAACACCTTCATGATCCCTATTTAGGGATAAACTTCTACATTTCCCTCTCAAAGAAAAAAAATCATGAAAGACTCACACATGGGAATCAATCTATATCACTACTAAATAATTACATATATTTAGTGATACCCTATATCAATTCTAAACAAATACAAATAAAATAATCCCCATTAATAGTTATTTTTTTATAACTACTATAGTATTCATTAAATAGTTTCTTTTTAGCACTAATAAATGGGTGCTTTATTAGATTTCTTTTAGAACTGGTAAAATATTCCATTTATTATATACATATATATATTTATATATCAAATATATTTTAATATATGAATAAATTTATATTTATATATATATAAAATATTTGAAATAATATGATTTATATAATAAAAATTTGAATTTAAAATTAATATATAATATATCAAGATCAAAATTGTCACAACATAATTAATAATTAATATTAATTAATAATGTTATAATTGTTATTGAGTAATATTCATTTAATAAAAATATGGTGAAAGAAAAAATTTAGAATTAAATTAATATATTATGAGAAGTTTAAAATGTTACATGAACATCAAAGAACAATATATTTTAATATGAGTGTCTATTTTACGTCCACCACATGAAAAATGAAATCCAACAAAAAGATCTAGCTCACGTTAAATATAGGGGACCTCAGTCACTATTCATCCGAGGTAAAAAAGGCTCTGATGGTAAATAATATACCCCTAATGGATCTAAGTATGTGGTCACATTATTACATTATCCTTAGGTATAATAAATATTATACTGAAAATCTTAATATATTAGTATTCTTGGAGATCTGGATACATTTTTGAATCTAACATTAAATTTTAAAACCTAAAATTACACGTAGTAATTTCTTTTGGAACATGAATTTTCCCTTTAGCATATCCCTACATATCTATCATAAAACATTTCATAACATCACAGGGACGTGAAACAATAGAATGAGATGACCTCAAATACTTGTTAAGGGTAAGCATACAATTGAATATATAATTATTAAGTAACAAATAATCAATATTTATTGATAAATTTCAAAAATACATTCCATATAATAAATAACCTAAGAATAAATAATAATATTATAGGAATAAATGATTATGAAATAATTCCATAGAAGTAATAACATAAGATTGAAAATTTTCCCTAGATATCATAAATAATAAAATAATCACATGGAAATAAATCTCTAATGTCATACTGAGATAGTCTATAATGACAGAAATCATAAATATACCAACAATATATCATTCTATTTCATCTTATATAAATTTATAAGGTATTGGATAAATACACAATCTAGTTTGTCTCATGAGGCCTATTAATGCATCGAGGGGATATATGTATGATAAAAATAAAAATTTAGATGCTCAATTTCATGAGGTGGGTTGAATTGTATGTTTAAAAAGATTTTCCTTAAGGAAAAAAATGTTTAACAATGGTAAAAAAGAAAAATTCACAAGACCTATTTTAGTTCTACAAACATGTTATGTTTCGGAAATATGGTTCCAGAAAAGAAACTTAAGGAAAGATTACAAGGAAATGATTCTGCCATAATACATATATAATCTTATTAAACAGATTAACCAAAATAAAAAGAAAGTATAAGAAGGTCGTAATTTATTCCTTTTTAAAATTATAGAGAAAATAATCATGAAGAAAATCAATTAACAAGTTTGAAATCTTTTAACACAAAGAGTAGGGTATCAAAATACTATGGATAAAGGTCACTTGATTTATACTTTTTGAGAAATTCTCTCTTTCCCACACCAGGATAAGCCCTCAATTGGAATATAGGAGTTCTCTTGTTATCCCTACAAGGCCTCAAACATTAATCTAGTTGTAAACTTTGTGTTCTTAAATATAGAAGTCCTCAAACATTAAGGTAGTTGGAACCTATGCCTTATTATACCCAGAAGACCTTGATAGTACACAACAACAATCAGAGTTGCACGAAGCAAGATGAACAAGATGTTCAGTATGCATAAGGAAAGATATTGTCTCTCCTTAAATCAATTTAGGATCTTGAAGTCTCTATAGTGATTTAGTCGGTTGTTGTGCGTTAATTAAAATGAGTTCATTTATAGTAACTTCTCCAAAAGTAGACTCCCTCCTCTAATGGTCATATTTTTTCCTAGATTATGATGGGTCCTGTACACGTGTCACTTAAACAATGGTTAGTTAGAAATAGAATGTATGACATCAATTCATAAATATAATAAGTGAATGAAGGATAAGGTTTCTTAACCAAACCTATTTTTTTAGTCTAGAAAAAATGTTTTGAGTCCATGAAAATAAAAACTCGGGGACTACAAACTGTGTATGTTTGTATTCTATTTTCCAAGGAATTTGTAATATGATTTCTATAGATTTCAGAGTCGTAATTCCAATGAATTCATAATCCTAATTCTGAAGTATTCTGAGTCGGAATTCTGAGAATTCAGAGTCCGAATTCTAAGGAATTCGGACTATGAAATATAAGGAATTGGGATTCTAAATTCAAAGTAATTCATAGTAAAAACTATATGGAATTAATATTTGGAATTATAAGGATTTCAATGTCCAAATTATGAGGAATTTAGAGTCCTAGTTTCATAGAATTCAGAGTTATAATTTCAACGAATTGAGAGTCTGAATTTCAGAGAATTTAGATTCTGAATTTCAGAGAATTCGGAGTCTGAATTGCAGATAATTCAGAGTCTAAATTTCAGAGAATTTGGATTTTAAAAACATAATACTCAATAATCAAGGATTTCTAGTATTCCATGGTTGTAGATATAAAACTGGCATGTACACTTAGGATTAACAATAATTAGATTCAAAGAAACTATAAATGAACAATGAAATCATAAGTATGGATAAAATTTCCTTGGGGAAGGATAATTTTTTTATTAGGATAATTTTTATGAAAAATAAAATTTTTCTTAAGATAAGGTATTTTTGATTTTCAAAATACAAAGGAATAAAAAATTAATAAGGAAAACATACTAACTCAACAATCTCCCCCTTTTTGGAAAGCACAAACATCCTTAAAAAAGAATATAAGGACTTAGAGTTTTTATAAACCTGAAAATAAAAACATATCTCTTTTACATATGGTTCAAAGTGAATATGTCTTACTCCCCTTTAGGTTTTGAAATCCCTAATGCTCATATTATTTATTTCATGAATGAGATTTTACATTTTTGATCCATACGAATGTCTTCTTTAATAAGAACATCCCCTTAGATGAACTCCCCCTTAAATAGGGAAATTTCTTCTTTTCATTGAAATTTTTTTATCATTTCTTTTGTCCCCTTTTGTTATTTTCAAAAATTGAATAAAGAGAACGGAAAAAATAGTACATAGAAAATTATTACTAAATAATGAAATATATAAATAACAATCAAAATTATATTAGGATTGAATGAATTTATAAAATGAGGAAAAATACCACAAATTATCAGAATGGATAAAAATTATCATTCTTTCTCCTGTGGAATTAGGTTCTTCACAATAATTTTTATCATCTTTATCTCCTTGGGATATTCTTCCTCATGCTTATGTATTTGATCCTGATATTCACTTTTCTTCTCCAAGGCTTATTTTGTTTCTTGCTGAGCCTTAAGAAATTCAGCTCGAGCATTCAAAACATTTTCATTATTACAAATCTTCTCTTCAAACTCAACTATGATATAACTTTCTCTCTTACAATTAATAGCCACAGAATTAAGCCTTAAATTCATGTCCTTGAATTCTTTCTTCCGAGTTGTCTATTCTAGAAAAAGATTTCCCTCAAAACTCTAAGTAAGATCAGTTTGAATCTGATCTTCAGCGTCAAAATCATCATTCACAATACCATGAAATGCTTCAAAATCACTCAGGTCATCGACTTTCTTTCTTAACCAACATGAAATCATCATTCATGATCTTTTATGAGCCTCATAACTAATGGGAAATGATTTGAAATCTACCTCATGTCTGAAAAATTTATTCCTCACCATTGAAAATGAATTTTGTTTCTCGCTGAATGAATGCTAAAGCAACTGACACCTCAAATCTATACTTGGAAACAATGGAATAGTACCAACCAGCTATTTCAAAAATTGTACCACAAAATTATTTCTGAGCGACGATGATTCCAAATAAGAGTGTTTTGTTTGTAATGATTTTTTTATAACTCTTCAACATTTCTCTTCAGCAGAGCACCAACTTCTTTCCTTTTCACTACAGATTTACAAAGAGTATCGATTACCATATGTTTTCTATTAGCAGCTCTCAGAATATGGACCTGTTCTAGAGTGATTTGTTCTCTCTATTTGATAACAAAACAATATTAGCATCCTCAAATTCCTCTTTCTTAGCATCAGGCACTTGATTTTTTTGGATAAAAGAAATCATGATTACTTCTTTATTTATTAAATTGTTTTCTTACTTCTTCTTGACCCTTGTCATATTTTTCTAGGAGTAGCATGTTTTGAAGACTCTACTTCAAAATTTTAGATTGAAAGCTTATCATAAGTAGTATAATTCTCATGATAATCCTCCACTTTCCTTATCTTATCTTCTATATCAACACTAACATCTTCTTATAATTCTTCTTCCACTTCTTCCTCTTCAAATATTTCATCTTTTTGATGTTTTTCCAGAATCACCCCCTTCATTCCCGGAGTCATAGGGAGTGATTCTTTCAAAAATGATTCTGTTACCTGATGTTGTTCAGAGGCTTTCTTGGCATCCCTGAGAAGATATTGTACTATCTTAGCTTCTATAATTTTCTTCCTATTATTCTTTTTTTAATTATTCTCATGATTATTAGCAGCATTCTACTCCAATGATTTTACCTTAGAAGGGTCCAATCCAAAAAGAGGATCCCCTTATTTCAGGTTCTTTTTTTCTTCTCTCTATTTATCCACTACTTCATCAGGGTAAGTCATTTTCTTCATTATATTTGGAGGTTCAGATTGGGTTTCCTTTGCAGCATGAGTTTCTCTTTTCCCCTTTGGGTTGTTTTCCTTCCACTTCCTTCCACACATCTCGGAAGCCTTAGCCACTTCTGGTTTCTTTGAAAGGGATTTGGTTTTGTATTTTAAAAAGTAAAAGAAATCTCCACATTTATTATTAATTCCAACCATTATACTCTATAGAGTTTCATCACTCAGTAACATTACATTGAAATTCCATGGCATAGAACTATATAGAATTTTTAATGTCTCAAGGAAGAGAACTAAAATTTTTGAGGGTATAGCCGGATACATGATTTTTTGGGAATTAAATTTTCCATTCTTGGTATTATCAATCGTAACCAGGATATACACGACCAGGTTTATATTCCTATGGTTCACCATGAAATCCAAAATATAGACATCACTTATCTTCAGGGTGTCTTTATCCCCATTTATCAAAATGATAAAACCTTGGACCCAGAACTCGAGAATCCAAAGGTTTTTAGGCAGATTAACAGTCCTTGGAGTCTTCACTCCTTTCAAACCAAGACCTGGTGGAGCCTACTACTTATCAAAATATCCATAAAAATCAAGTAATTTTTTTGTTTCAAAATTATACTTCACCCTCATAAAGAATTCTAATCAAACATGATGCCTTACTGTATGAAAGGGAATAAGTTTTCTCATAGCTCTTGAAAGAAAATGTATATATCCCTCCTTCATTGAAGAAAAGTGCTCACTCATAAAATTCAATCAACTACTCTAGATTGACCAGATCCTGCACCTTCAGTTCCAATATACATAGACTCTCCTAGCCATTTAGCATGATATTCATTGAAACGAAAGAGTCATACTTAGTATTAAATTTTGGATTGACCAACCTTTCTCATTATATCTTCCATTCACAAATCTATATTACAGTTGACATTTATTTCTGAGGAGAGGCATCAATAGACATTCGGATGTAAGGAAAACCAGAAGATTCAGAATGACCATAAGTAGGGGGATAGAACATCAGCACCTGAAGGCTTTAAAGATCATTATAGGAAAAACACTAGGTGTTGCTTATACATAAATTTGAGGTGATGATTTAAAGTCCTTCATTGATCCAAATGTTGAAATACTCTTGACCAGATCTGAAATTTGAGATTATAGCCGAAAAGGATTTTGTTCGGTTCCAATATTTTGAGGGTTTTAAGATAAAAAATTAGGATTTAAGAAAAAGTAAACCTAAAGGATTTTCTTAAATAAGATAAAAATACCAACTTGTAAAAATATGATTATGAAAATTTTGGAGGGAAATCATAACATCCCAATTTATAGGAAAAATATTCATAATGAGAAAAAAAATTGAATTACTTTAGATTCCAGAAAAAAAATTTTACCAAAAAAAATTAATTACGAATATTTTTATTACGAATATTTTTATTTCGAAAAAAAAAATTACTAAAAAAAATTGATTAAATGGAAAATTCACTCCCACTATGAAATGGAGCTTCTTACAGTAAGGATATAAGTTTCAACAGTATTTTAATATGGAATATTACCTTACGGTTATCATTCCTAACTTCTATTTAATATATTCAAATCCATCAAAGGGTAATGATTTTGTGAAAATATCAGCAAGTTGACCTTTCATTTGGATAAAGTGAAGAATGATATATCCTTTTTGTGTGTGATCCCTATGAATTTTATGCCTGATATCTATTTGTTTTTCATGAGAGTGTTTTGCATGGTTTTTAAATAGGTAAATGGAACTATTATTATGAAACTATATTTCTATTTTGGTAAAACTCATACCATAGTCTATGAGTGTGTGTTGCATCCACAAAACATGAGCACAACAACTTCCAGCTGCTACATATTCAGCTTCAAAAGAGGAAAGTGCTACTGAGTGTTTATTTTTTATGACCAAGAAACTAATGAATCTCCTAAGAAATAGAAAGTTCTGGAAGTACTTTTCCTAGCCATTATACATCCACCAATGTCAGCATCCAAAAATGTTTTAAAAACAAAATCATTTCCAAAAGTATAAAGTGACCTAAATCCATGGTTCCCATTACTTGGAGGAAAATTATTTTTACTCCCTTTAAATGAAACTCCATAGGATTGGATTGATATCTTTCACATAATAATATTGAAAAAATTATGTTTCGATGACTAGCTATCATGTATAGTAGACTTCCTATCATACCTCAATATGATATTGGATCTGCTGGTTTCCAAGCATCATCAAGATCAGGTGAATTTGTGGTACCAATGGGAGTACTAATACATTTTGTTTTCTTTTATCCGTACTTTCGAATAAGATATTGAATATACTTATGTTGAGATATATAATTTCATTCTTGTTTTTGGGATATTGGAAAACCAAGGAAAAATATTAACTCAACCATCAAACTCATTTAAATCTCTGATTTCATTACATTAGCAAACGAATCGGTTAAAGATTGCTGAGTTGACACAAATATAATGTCATCAACATAAATTCGAACAATCAAAATATTATTCATATCATTCTTCATAAAGGTGGTTGGATCAGAATTTCCCTTATTATAATTGTTTTTTATCAAAAATCATATAAGTCTATCATACCATTCTCTAAGGGATTTTTTAAGTGTATATAAATCTTTTTAATGTTTAAAAACATGTTCAAGATGTTTTGTATCTTCAAAACTAAGAGGTTATTCCACAAAAACTCCCTCAAGAACATATAAATAAAGGAATAATAACATAAAACCCATTTGTAAAATTTTACTGTTTATGAATGCTACAACGGAAAGTAGAAATCGAATAGATTCATGTCTAGATACTAGAGCATAGGTTTCTTCGTAGTCTATTCCTTCTGTTTGATTATAGGCTTTTCAACTAATCTAGCCTTATTTATTACTATGATTCCATTTTCATCACACTTATTTCTAAATACCCACTTTACTCTAATAATAGATTTTTTCAATGTGTAATTCAACCATGGTCTAGAAATTATTCATTTCAAATTCATTTATCTCATCTTGCATGGATTTAATCCAATCATCATCACCTAAATCATCATCAGTTCATTTAGGTTCTAATTGATAAAGTAATGCTAGATGTTCTAAATTATTAGAGAAGGAATGTCAAGTCCTTACAGGTTGATTCACATCACCAATGATGCTGTCACTGGGTTGATTCTTAAGAAACAAATTATTTGGATTTTGTAAAACCTATTTAACCACAAAGGAAGGAAATCTTATATGGTAAACATCTTAGAAACATTTCCTTGAACACTTTCCTTATCAGAAAGATCTTCTGTCAAAGGATGATAATCCATTTATGAAAACACATTTGTATATTTTGGTTGAGAATGGTTAAAAAATGATTAGTTTCATCAAATTTAACATGTACTGTTTCTTCAACAGTATAAATATTTTTATTAAAAACTCTATAATCCTTAGAATTTGTACAGTAGCCTAAAAAAATCCTTCATCAATTTTGGGTGTGAATTTATATATATTATCTTTAGTATTCAGAATGAATAATTTTCATCCAAATACCTTGAAGTAGGAAACCTTAGGTTTTCTACCATTCCATAACTCATACAGTGTTTTATTATAAAATGGTCTAATAAAAACACGTTTTATAGTATAACAAGCTGTGCATACAGATTCACCCCAAAAATATTTTTCTACTGTATAATAACTCAAAATGGTTCTAGTTATCTCTTTAAGAATTTTATTTCTTCTAGAAACAACACCATATTGTTGAGTAGTTCTTGGTACTGAGAAGTTATGAGTAATTTCTTTTCAACTACAAAATGTTTTAAAATCGGAATTTTGAAATTTTCCTCTATAATCACTACGAATATTTAATAATGGAAGGTTTTTCTCATTTTTAAATTGGGATCTAAATATTTTGAAATAAGAAAAATCATAATATTTCTTTTATAGAAAATAGACCCACATAAATCATGTGTAATAATAAACAAGAACAAACACATAGTAGTTTCCTCCAATATTTCTAGATTGTATTGGACCGAAGGGATACATATGTCCCAACTGTAATGCATTAGTAGTTGAGTATTCACTGGTTTATTTAAAACATTATTTCTATTAATTTCATCCTTGATAAGGATCACCAAATTTTGAACAATCAAATTAATGATCTGGTATATCCTTAAAAGTCTTTTCTTAAAGAGTTTATATAGGTTTCTTTGGTTATAGTGTCCAAAACATCTATTCCATAATAATTTATGATCTTCCATTGCAATAATACAAGGTATATCTCGGCACTTAAGGTCATATATGTTTAGTTTGTATATATTCTCTTGCCTATGGATAGAAAGAATACACTCTTCCTCGGAATTGTGTACTAATAACTTATAATTCCTAAAATTCAAAAGGTAACCTTCATCACATAATTGATAAACGCTAATGAGGTTCTGCTTAAGACCCTTAAAAAATAAAACATTTGAAATAAATGTTTTTTCAATAAGAACAATGTTACTAATACTAATACTAATAATTTCTACATGAGCATTATCTCTGAAAGTTACTTTTCCCAATTTTTCCCTGATAATATTTTCAAAGATGTTTTTGTTACCAGTCGTGTGCTGAGAGCATCCACTATCTATGTACCAAGTACTGATATTTTTACTATCATTATTTTCATGAAAATAATTTTGTTAGACTTTCGAAATCCAAAATTTCTTTGATTTGGAGATATTAGGAAACAAAATTTAGGTATCCACATTTTCGAAGAAAATAAGCTTTATAAGAACCAAATTATATTGTTTTGTTTAAAGAACAATTCTTTTTCCCAATTTCCACCACACTGACATTTAGTGAAAAATGGATCACTTTTATGAATGAAGTAATTATTACTAAAAACCTGTTTAAAATGAGTATATCAAAATCCAGAATTATTCCTTAGAGGTAAAATTTGTGAATACATTTTATCAATGTTTTCCTTAGCTAAGGTAATGTTTGAAAAAGACTTCCTCAAGGAAAATATTTCAGACATTAGTCTAATAACTATTTTATTATCCTCAAAAACATAAGTTTTAGCACTAAAGTTATTCGCTAAAATATATATTTTTAAATATTATATTTTCAAGATCCTTAGAATGTTTATCCTTCTTATAATTCACTCCCTTAAGGTTTTTTGAAATACATTTGAAATCAAATATTTTTTTATACAGATCCTTTAAAAGATCTAATACTTCTTTAGTAAGAATAAAAATTCTATAATTTTCCATATAATATTTTTTCTTGACTTTAGAATTTTCATTCTCAATAGGTTTAGCAAACCTAGACAATTCTTCATAAGTAGGTAATGTATTATCATCATCATAAGATGATTCTTCATCTGAAGACATATAGTATTTATCATCTCTATAAATTAGTTTCAAGGATACATTGGTTATAGATTCAGCATTTTGTACCATGGCCATTAGATGATGATTATCAAATGGAAGTTGGTCTAATAGACCAAGATTCTTCTAATTAGAAGATTCATACTCTAAGGACTCATCAGAAGAGTCACCACCACTGGAACTCTAGGTGTCATTGGATTTTAAAACATTCTTATATTTATCCTTGTAATAATTCTTTTTATTTCTCTTAGAATAATTTTCCTTTATATCCTTTTTCGTATGCATAGGACAATATGGCCTTGTATGCCCTGATCTATTTGCATTCATAACAAGTGACTTTAGAGTATTTCTTGTTATTTAATTATTTATTATTATATCTATACCTAAATTCCTTCTTCCCAAATATCTTGTTCATCCTCTGAGCAATATTAGCTAGCTCAATCTTATAATGTTCACATTAAATGGATTCAGATAAAACATTGACATTCTTCGACATAGATCTTATAACTATTTTTGGAGTCTTGGATGTTTTAGTAGTAAAGGCTACACTTCCATTTCCATTATTCTTCTTGTTAATATCATTATCTCTTTTCAATATTGTCTCATGTTGAAGAAGAGTTCGAAATACCTCATCTAGTGTAATCTGAGATTCTTTCCTATTCTAATCTATAGATGTTACCTTAGATTATCACTCATTAGGCATGATATATATAATCTTGTTCACAAGTGACTCATCATCAAGACATTTCCCCCTATCGATTGTAAATTGTTAACAATATTAATAAACATTTGTTATAACATTCATACAGGTTCTCCATAAGGAAATAGAAATCCATGATATTCTCCTCTAATAATAGCACTTCTTGTTTCTATAAACATAGAAATACCAAAATGTGTAACCTCTAGTTTCTTCCAAATACAATTTGTTGCTTCACAAGAAGAAATTTGACTATATATATTCCTTGTAATTAAACGCAACAAAGTCTTGCATACCTTGTAGTTTAATTGATATTATGACTTTTCTTGGTTAGTAAAATTTCATACATTCTTATTATGAATCGTATAATCTCAAGTAAACATAATGATGTTATCTACTGCAGTATTAATAACAAATTTCTTCATACGATCTCTCCAATATTCATAATCATTCCCATAAAAAATTGGTTGTCTAGTAGGATTTAGAGTATTGATCGAAATAATATTTATTCTTTTCATCTAAAATTTAAAAAATATTCACAAAAACATGTTAATAGAAAATTTTTGTAAACAAGGATAAAATTATTAAGCAAGAAAAATTTATAACCATGCAAACTGAGCAAGAATATTTATATATGAATATAATTATTTCATAGAATTCCTTTGATACATATTGTAGTATCGAAATATCAATGTAGATCCTTAATTACAAGCATTGTTGGGGGTTAATTGTAAGATAAAATACTTTAGTTTTAAACATTAATGAAAAATATGTTTAACAAGGTTATACAAGTTGAATTCACAAGACCTGTTTTAGTTCTAGTAACATTCTAGGTTCTGGAAATTTGGTTCTATAAATAAAACATAAGGAATGTTTACAAAGAAAATATTCCACCTTAAAGCGTATAAAATCATACTTTTCAGAGTAAAAAAAATGAACCATGATATAAAATAAGGTTATACTTTCTTCTTATATAAACATATAACATAAATAAACCTGAAACAAAACATGTAACAAGTATTAATTCTTTTAAACCAAAGAGTAGGGTATCCAAAAACCTTGGATAATGGTCCCTTGATATATACTTTCCAGAAATTCTGTCTTACCCACGCCAGTGTAAGACCTAAATAGGAATATTGGAATCTATCTTGATATCCCCAAAGGCTCACAATCTTTAAGGATTTTAGAACTTATATCTTCATATCCATGTAAGTCTTCAAACATTAAGGTAGTCAGCACCTCTATCTTCCTATCCCCGGAAGCCCTCGATTTTTCCCAGCAATAATCAGAGTCGCATGAATCAAGCTGAACAAGATTTTGAGTGCTCAAAAGGCATGAGAGTCTCTCTCTAGAAATCACTGCAGCAATATGAAATCTCTAGAGTAATCGAGTTGTTTGTTGTGTGCTTGTCCAAATTACCTACTATTTATATGCACTTCCCTAATGGTCATCTCCCTCCTCAAATTGTAATATTTTTTCTTGAATTTGAGAGGGAAAATTACATGTGACACTTAATAATCAGTTAGTTTGAAACAGAATGTATGACATTGTTTCATAACTATAACATGTGAAATCAAGATAAGGTTTCTTAACCAAAACTATTTTTTCAAATACTAGAAAAAAAGGTTTAGAGTCTTCGAAAATAATATCATAGAGACAATAAACCATGGATATTAAGATTATGTTTCCCTAGGAAATAGGAATATGAATTAAATAGATTATGGATTCTGGATTACAATTAATTCGTAATCCGAATTCTGAATAATTCCGAGTCTGAAATCTGAGGAATTTATATTCTGAATTTAGAGGAATCCGGAGTCCAATTTCAGATGAATTTGGAGTCTGAATTCTATGGAATTCGGAGTCATAATTTTTAGGAATTTTTGATTTGAATTTTGTGGAATTTGGATTCTGATGTTCACATAATTCAGAGTCTGAATTGCAGAGAATTGGATGATACAATTTCAAAGAATTTTGAGTCAGAAATCACAATACTCTATAACCAAGGATTTATGGAATTCCTAGGTTTTTGACGTGAATCTGTATTTTACACATAAGAATAAAAAGAATTAAATTTAGAGAAACTATAAATGTATGATGAAAAAAAGGTAGGGATAAAATTTTATGTGAAAGAACATTTTTTTATTATGATAATTTCTAGTGAAAATAAAATTTTTATTAAGATAAGGTGTTTGTGATTTTAAAACGATTAAGTAATGGAAAATTCATAAGGAAGCCTTGTTGACTCAACACCATAGTGTGCCCCTCCCATCACATAATCTTTACAATATATTCCTAATAATAATGGGCTGAAACATTATCAATATATATACATATTGAAAATAAATCCTACAAAATGTTAACAGTTTCTCTAATAAATCAACATAATCAAAAACCATCCATAGTAATATGTTGAGTGGTATGAAAATAGTATATCCCCAATCAAAATTACCATAAAAATATTGTATAATTAATAAGAATAGTTTCTTTAAAAAACATCATTATAATGAAATTAGTAAAATAAATGTTATTTTCTTTAATTAATAAAAATTCTATAAAAATGTCATTAGAAATATTCATGAAGAGAATTCCATTTTTATTTTGAAAATAAATTTTTTTTAAAAAAAATCCAAAATATTTGGAAAAATATATTCACTAAAATAATAATGTAAAATTTCTAATTATTCTTCCATAAAATGAGATTTCAGGATAGAAGAAATTTTTTAACATGTCTTATAAGTTTAAAAAATCCCTTTCTTCTTGTTCTAAAAATGTTATATAGTATGTCATTTGGAAAATGAAAACGTGATTTATTTGAATCCATCTTGTAACAAGTAATTTTTTTTTAAAAACTTCATTAATAATTGATTTTTAAAATGTTTATAAAATTATTTCAAATATTTTTAGAGATCATGGATATTGAAGGAAAATGAATTTTGACCGAATTGAGAAATAGAGTCTTCTTTTATGCAAAAAAAATTGCCAACCATTTTATGTTACAAAGAGAGAAAAATGGTACCATATCTAGAAATTTTATAGAATATGAAGATTATTTGAAAATATATTAGGATATATATATATATATATTTTTTTTCCCAAGGGAGAATTAAAAATAAACTTTCAAGTATAATGATGTGATTGTGAAATGAACTCTTACCTCAGGTAAAATTTATATCGTATGTGTCTGAACGTATTATAATATATATATATATATATTAAATACACAGAATAATTTATTTTATTCCATAATATGATTTACATATATCCTTTTATCATTCATTTATTGATAACTCTTCACAAAACAATTATTCCTAATGATAACCACTCTTTCTTTTATGTATGTTCTAGTTCGTCAGTTTGGGTCCTTGTACTATGATCATTGTTTCATTACCTATAAAATTCAAATAATGATATAAACATAATATATATTGTTTATACACATTTATAGATACATTAATTATATTTATAGATATAAAATTGTATTACACAGTTCATGGAAACATTATATCATACATATGCAAGAATGCAATTTTCATTTGTTGATTGATGGGATAGTATAATGGTAAATAATAGTAACCATTTTCAATAATAAGTATTATATTATATATATGATATATTTTAATTAAATATGTTCCTATTACCATACACATAAAATAGAAATGAATAAAAATCATATAGCTTCCTCGAGGTGGTAGTGCACATGTACGAATGAGAAACGATATCATTTTTCAATTGATTGGAATGTAAGAAGGCATATATGATTTTTATAGAAACATAATTATTCCATTATTATCATATATAAATATTAAATGTATCATAATACCATTCTATAAAATGGAGTGATTAATAATGAACAATATCACTATGTGGAGATGATAGGCCAAACGTATGCATGGGAGATACTTTCACATTGTATTTATTGTGAAATATGATTGATTATTATTGTTTCATAATTGTAATAATATTTTCGTAATTTTTTAATTAATTTATTATTATATGTTAAATAAAAGGGATTTATTGTATATTAAATAATTATTATAACATAAGATGATTAACAAATGATATTGCATATTCATTGTAAGAAATCCTTTATATATCATGTCACAGACTATATGGTTTGTCTTTTGGTAAGAAAAAATCTCAATAAAATGAATATTGAAGTTGGTAATGGCATTTTGTATGTTTTTGGATATATTAATGGATTAATGTTATGTTATAAGGGAGAGGGACACATGATAATTATGAACATAATAAAAATTAATAAAGTAATTCTCTAGAAAAAATTCATTAAAAAGTGGGCTATTCAAAGATAATATATTATGTGGCTGAAATAACATCAAATAATAAATTTTTTTATAGGATTAGGTGGTTTTTTTAAAAAACTTATCATTTTTTTAGACACTGTAGTCGACCTGTTTTAAAAATAACATTGTTAAAATATTTTTCACACATAATTGGTTATTATATTAAATATTTGTGGAAAATTTGTCATGAATGGCCATTCTATGACATTGTAGACCATATATCATCCACCTTGTCCTCATTAAATTTTTTAAGATTTTTAAATAATATAATTAAATATTATTCGGATAAAATAGCATTATTGTTAATTTTGAAACTATTCATTTAATTTGACATAATGACATCAATACAAAGTGTTATTGATAATGAAATAATTTAAAATAACACTAACATGTAATATTAATCATTAAAATTCATGAAAAAAATACAATTAAAATTATATTAAATTTAATATTTTTAATATCATTTCATTAATTTTTATATCAATTGATGAGATACCTGGTCTGCATTATATAACCATTTCAGGTATTTAAATGATTAGTAAAAAATTATAAATAAATATCCATCATTAATAAAGTATATTAATATAAAAAAATTACATTCATTAATTCCATTATTTTTTCCTTATCTGGAATCATAATCTATATTTAAATGATAGAGACTAAAATGTTATAATTTTCCTTGCTTTAAATATTATTTATGTAATATTCTGGGAAAGGTGACACTTAAATAAATATATATATATATAGTAATGTGATTAGGGTATAATTTAATTGATTATATAATATTTTTTTATAGAAAATGGTGACCATAACCCATAGTTTTAACCACATCATACCTAATTTAACTTTTATTAAGGTGGAAAATATTAGCACATTTAAAATTTAAAATTCCAAAAAATAAAAGGGTCATATTAACCAAATTTGAAAAGTTTCCCTCTCAATAAGGAATAAATTCTATCAAATTCAATACCTATAATTGGTTGAGATTTATTTTAAAATAGTTAAAAATATGTGATGAAATCATTTTTTATAAAAATACTATTTTGATGAATAAAATATGATTTATTCATACCTCAAACATAATATAAATATTTTTTGAAGGACAAAATATTTTATTCTATATATAACATATCACATTAATTAAAATAATTCACCAATACTGATTAATTTAATTTATTATTATAAAATCATATTGTGCATATAAAAATAGTTTCTCTATAAAACATTTCTTTTACATCGAAGTGATTTTTTATTTCTAATCATTGAATATATTTTATTCATGTGAAATACATATAATTTTCATAATTTATTTATGCTTATTCATACACATATATTTCATAACTTTGTCATAATGATATACTATATTATAGTTCATTTATATTCATGGTTGTGTGGAATACAAGTATTCAATGGGAATATGTTTATTAAAAAATAAATATTTTTTAAGTGTCAGGGTCTTACATTCTTTCCCATTTAAAAAAATTTCATCCTAGAAATTTATTTAATTACCCTTCATAAAAAAAATTGGGTAGTTATTTATCATATTATTTTAGCATCCCATTTCTCCTTATCAATCTTATGATTAGATAAATGTAACTTTACCAGCCAAGATGTATGATTCCCCAACACTTATTCACCAGTGTCTTGAATCTAGATATCTCTTTCAAATTACGATGGACCAGGTTCCAATAAAAGTTCTTCATAGGTGAGTACATTCCTTAGATTAAGAATGTACTTCCTTTATAGTGATATATGGAATACATTATATATATTAGAGAGTCATGGAAGCATTGTAAATTGGTAATCCCCAACTCCAATTATTTCAATTTTTTCAAAATTTATGATAGACTTGGGGATTTTATTATCTTTTATACCATTCCATATAACACCATTATAAATATATACTTCCAAAGATATGTGACCACTTACCTGAAAATTCAAATATTTCATTCAGTTATCAGTATATAAATTTTTCCTACTTTTAGAGGCATTGATATTATATTGAATGATATTTACCTTTTTCATTATATCCTCTAAAAGTTTTAGGCCAAAAAATATACTTTCACCAACTTCATCCCAAAAATATGGAGAATGTTATATCATTCCATTTAATTCTTCATAAAACACCATTTGAATACATGAATGTAGTCGATTGATTAAGGTGAATTATAGAAAAGGATAATACTAATCATATAAACCTTGAATGAAAATTGATGATGTCCAAAACATGTCTTCTAATATTTTAACATTCCATTTGGATTTTCCAAAAGTTTTTTAGTCACATGATTTTATCAAATTATTCTTTGTATCAAGATCCTTCTGAATAATTTTCCATAATTTCAATGTATATTTTGAATAATATTCAGACACAATAGATTTAGGTTCACTAGGATGTCATAAAAATTCATTAATATATATCCTTGTAAGGTGATTAAGTGTTAAATAATATCATATAGTTAGGGTATTTTTATATTTGGAATGGAGATAAAGAATATCCCATATTTCATAGTTCATTATTTGATCCTTTGGTAAACTAGTAAAAAAATCCATAGTAATTCATTTAATTAATAAATTTGAATATGTAGTGGTTTCATAACTCTTCTAAGATGGTGTTTATCAACCATAAACTATGGAAAATCTAAACATCTTATTACAAAATCAGAAATTACCCACTATATATTATCACCCCAAATGTTATTCATTAAAAATATATATCCTTATGATACCATGATTCATATAGAAATTTTATCTATGTGCATCATCCAGAAACATCTTTTTTTAATTTATGTATTGATGGAACACATAATCACTTTCAAAATTTCATAGTTCTATCATTATTTATATATTATGAAAAAATTACCTTTTAAGGAATTGATTTTATTTTTGAATATTCTTTTAATTAGGGTATGAAATTTTTTTCTTTTCAAATAAATACTTTTCATAAATAATTTGAATAAAATAATGATCTTCACATTCCTTATCAATTCAAATATCCATATATAATAAATTAATAAATATTGGATATGGTTCATTACCCATTTTAGTCAAGACTCTATTATCATTTTGGATCAAAGCATCTACTACCTTATTTTCATTCAATTGGTGGTATTTTTTTGAAGCAATCATAGTCCGCGAGAAGCTCAAGGCCTCGCCTTTTCTTCATGTTATGATCTTTCTATGAAAATACGTATTTAAAACTCTTGATATCCATATATATCTCACAATTTTCACTATAGTGATAATGTATATATATCAACAAAGAAAATTTTGTAGATGCCAACTTCAGATCATGGGTTTTACAGTTTTATTCATGAATCTCTAACTTCCATGATGAATTATAAATAACTTTATAATTCTATATAATGATACATCCATATCCTTCATTCAATGCATCACTATATATTAATAATACATAAATAATGAATAATAGAGTAAGAATTGGATAATTCACCAATATCTTCATTAATTATTCAAAACATTATTTAAATTCCATTATCTACCAGTACATAACCACTTTACAAGTAATATTGGTTAATAGGTTATCAAGAGGAGAATTTTTTTGAACAAATTATTTGTAATAACATTCCAAAAAAATTAAATTCAATAACTCAGTTATATTTTTTGGTGTATTATATTCACTGACATCCTTTTTCATCAAAGGATCAACTAGGATTCCATCCGTGCAGATATTATGGCCAAGAAAAGAATCATTCTGAAGCTATAATTGATAGTTTCAAAATGTACCATGTAAATTTTTATTCAAAGGGTACTAAGAATGAACTGTAAGTGATTCTCAGGATCCTATTATGTCTAAGAGTTTAAAAATATATCCTCAATAAATAAAATAATAAATTATAAATATATTCCATCAATAAATTTTCCGTTATATCAATGAATATATAGGTTTTTTAACACATGCCAAACAACATTACTATGAAATCAAAATGCACATACCTCATATGAAATGTTGTGTTCATAAAATATTCTTTCTCTACTAACATTTTATGAAAACCAAAACAATGATAAATCTTTGAAAAATATAATGGTTTTTGAATATGACAGAATAACTAATCAATTTTAGGTAAATGATACTTTTGTATTATCATAATAGCATTGATTTCCCTATAATCAATGAAAACCTCATAGATCCGTCATTTTTTTAACAAAACACAATATGTATTACCCAAGGAAAAACACTAGGGATTATAAATACCTTATTACACAACTCCTCATGTTATTTCATCAATTAAATAAGTTATATAGTGGTAATTCTATAGGTATTATTTAGTATAGTTCAATCAAAAAGTTATCTATCAATGGAAATCTCAACGTCATTCTCTAGAGGTGGTATAAGTAATTCGTTATGAAATAAATATATTTATTTCTTCCCAATAATAATACCATAAATTTAATTATTTCATTTTGTATCCATACATAGTTTTTTCAATTTTTTCAATGAATCACATTTATAAGAGATACTAATGGTGGATCTAGACTTGACTAAGATGATGAAGCCTATGATATAAAGATAATGAATTCCATATCATCATAGTGAATCATAATTAACTTCTAATAATTATTTTAAAAGCAATTCAATATGAAGGATTATATCAAAATGATACATAGTATAGACAATGAATTCATCAAATTGGGTTCGTTTATGTGTTATAATAGGAACTAAGGGGAACATCTTCGTTGAAATGAGACATCCAATTGGAGTCTTGACTAATAAATCCCTTCTTAAGGTTCTAGGAAATAACTAATTTTATTAGAAAATGTGGATGAAATAAAATATTGTGAAGATCAAAAATCAAATATTTCATTTGATAAATATTATGATATTATTAATGCACTTTCCATCAAATCAATAAAAACTTCAACATCAGTTGTTGTTATTGTATAATCATGGCCTTTATCTTTTTGTATTTCCTTTGGAAAATTATCTTGATACATGGGAAAATCATTTTAATAATTACCCGTATACTTATTGTGGAATAATTCAATATAGGTAGATTCATTATTTACATAAACAATTAAGAGATAGGTGTAATTTCAATAAATAATTTTAACAAACTCTCATTACCATCATATATATTCCACATTATTTCATGCTACATTTTTTATTCGATGTAAATTATACCACTCACATATTCCCATTCACTATTTTTACTTTTCTAGCATGATAAATTTCACACTTATTATATTTTTTTCCTTTAAATCCATAAGACATAAAGAATTATTAATGACTCTAGGTATCACATTATACTAAATCCTCATATGATTAAAATTTTTGGGAACCATTTCCCCTTTGAATGATTTTTTTATGGAGTCAAGGAAACAATAAATATCACCCTTTGGATTAAAAATTAAATCATTAGTGTGGATTTTTATCCTTATAATGTTCAATTCATACATAGGGACACTTTCACATACCTTTTAAGACTCATAAATAGTCTCTTCATATCCACTCATCACTCGAGAGGGTTTTTAAAAATATTTCCATAAAATAATCCTATTTCATGCTCATAATTTCCAAATAAAAAATATTGTTTTGAATAAATGACCTCCATTGATAAAAATCCCTTATGAGATGATAATATTTAATGAAAGCCTTCCCACACTTATTAATTTCAAAAGAGATAAATATCTTCTTTAATTATTTTATCCATTATTCATATATAAATTGATATTTAGTCCTCTTGAATGATGTTAGTTCCAAACACATGAAGAAATATTACATTTTTAAACCATGTTTTGGATCAATAGGATACTCCATATTGGAATGTTTTTTGGTTATAACTAGATTATGCTTACACAATAAAATTATAATTTGTATTTCTCTAATTATAACTCTATATACAGATTTATTATATTTCACATGAGGGAAATACCTACATGAAAAATATGCGTTGATACAATTCCCATTTCATTAACTAGACAACACTTAAAGAATTTCATACCATAGATTATTTAATGTCATTATGGAACATTATAAATGATCCCAAAGTAGTGGAAAACATTACATTAATTTACAAAAAATCCTCCATCAATAATATGATAATTATAATCATTTTTTCTTTCAAATAAGAAATATATTTTCAAATAATTCATAATGTTATGTAAATGAAATGTGAGTTATACCTATTATATCTCCCAAGAGTGTCATAGTAGGTCAGCATCTAGGCACATTTACTTGCATCAGGTGATAATTAAGTCAAAGACCAATGTTACCTTTTCCAAATAATTACCCCTATGTAAAACTGTACCTGATCTACATTCAATTGTAGTATCCCGACTATAACATATTGTAAATGAATCCATATATTCCCTACCATTCAAAAATATCATGATTTTATCCTATATATATAAATATCCTCAAATATATTCATTGGGTTATATTTTACAATATTTTCCCCTAAATCCATTTCTCATGGTTTTTGTAAAAACCTAGGTATTTATTTCATAATTGTTTTATTATTATTCTTGTTTAAAATAGTAATTCTTAAAATAAATAATTTATTATATGTTTATTTATTTTAAATCATTACATTGAAATTATATAATTCATCTTTAAAAAAACTAATTTCATTTTTGAATTCAGAATGGTGAAATTATTTTGGTATAAATCTTTGAGAATTTTCATAAAAAGATTAATTTCTCAAAATGGTAAATATTGTATTTTTTTAAAGAAAATATTATTTTGTAAAATAATGAAGAAATAATTGTTATATAAAATTTAATAATTTTAAAATAATTAAATAATGTTATTATAAGAGTAATATTGTATATAAATAACTTATGAAATTTAAAATTATATTATATTCTTGATAATTATAAAAATTACAGTCAATGCTGACACAGTGCATGTGCAACATTGGGGATTTCAAATTTGGTTATTTTTAAATAATAATTGAGTTCTAAAAATTATTTTCAAAACACTATTATTAATTATAATGTGTTATTGATGTTTTGAATATTAATTTTTAATTTCATGGTTATATAACATTTATCATACCCAAATGTCCGTTAATTTCATGTATAAAATAAGAAATGACAAAATAATAAATTTACAATGTTGTAGTGACATATATAAGAATGAATATAAATAATTAATGAAACTAGAATTTTATTCTTAACATTAATTTGTTTTTAAATGTAATTTATTTTTAATTTTTTATATACAATATAATAAAAAATAATTCATGTTCAATGCTAATGTAGTTATTGTACAAGCATATGAAAAATAAATAAAATGATTTTAAAATAAGAGTTATTAAATTATCTAAATTGTGGCTAAGACTGTTAAAAAAGATATTGAAGATTATTATATTAATTTGATTCATATTTTTGACTTTTTTAACCCACATGGACCAAACTAGCCTATTTGTATTATTTTATTTAAAAGAATGAAAACTTGATCACACTATAATATTCAATATGTATAATATTTTAATATGATGTTTTCATGAAAATCAATAATTATTAGTAATTATAATGACAATAAAATTATAATTTTTATATAATTTAATATTTAAAATTTAGGTAATAAATAATTACCTTAATTGATTGAACAATTATTATCTATTAAATATTTAATTAATGAATAAATAAAATTATTTATTTAAAAACTATTTAAATAAATTTAATTTTGTATTTTAAACTCAATTCATGATTTATATAGGTAATTATAAAATGTATATGATATAATAAGGAAATATATTTTGAATTAAAAACTATTTTTTGATGTGTATAAATTCATGATAGTGTATAGTATTTATTTTGAAAAAATTATTTTTCCATGAATAAAATATTTTATTTAATTATTTAAAAATATTTAAATAATAATGTACAATGCCAAAAATTATAATATTACATATAAAATGGATATCATATTATTTTTAGGCCTTTTTAAGTCTTAAACCCTATAATAGATTTATTATATTTTAATTATTTCTGAAATTTACATGTTACCCCTCACCATAATTATTAAAGGACGATCCATCCACAAAATTTCATCACCATAAGCCTTATTTGTCATAAAAATCTTATAAATTCCCTCATCATAATAACTTAACATATTATTAAGATTTTTGCCTCACATAAATACCACATACAAGATCCTTAAGGTCATTCTCAAGGAAGAAGTTTCAAGAAGTAGGATTCATTTTTTCTTCTCTATTAGATTTTTTATCACTTGCACCTTATCCCCGCCTATAATCCTATGATCCTTGAAAACTCGATTATCTAATATATAATATAATATTGATTTTTTTATGTTATATGAATCAAAAAATATCTCAAATTAGACTGTTATTATTAAGTAATGAAATCATCATCTGTGGTGTGTCAATTCACCACCTTCATGGATGATGTTTTTTATTTCCCTTTTAACGAAATAATTGAATGTTTAGATTCATTTGTAATACTTTAAAATAAAAAGTATTTTATATATTTTATCACTTAAGTATTGTAAAATAATTTTTCACTTGTAATATCATTACAAAAAAATCATTGGAAACATTGAAAATAATGAACCCAAAATAGTGAAAATAACAAAATATTATTAATAAATGTGTAAAATATGTTATAAAAAGATCCTGAAATGTTTTTTTAAACATTTTATTCATTATTTTTATATATTTATAACACTATTAAAACTATTATAATGTATGTTTCTAAAAATTGTACGTATGTTGAACTAAAGGTAAGATACTTTTTAACTAAAACACTATTTTATATGTTTTAATGATTAATTCTTCTAAATATTTCAACATATTCCTATATATTAAAAATGGTTTTGATGAATGTATCTATATGGTTATTAATGTTTTAATTTATTTATTTTAAATGGATTTATTTCATGTATTATGTAAGGTACTTTCCGTTTAAAATCCGTTTGAAATGCCTCATTTATAAAATTTAAAAAAGACTACTTTTATAAATTTTGAGAGGTTTATATAATGTAGTTGATTTTTTATTACTATAATAATTACTCTATATATTTTCATAGTTATTTTTTAGTTATATTATCTCGTTATTATGTGGGTGGTTTTTATATTTTTAGCGTGGTATTTACAAAAAAATGTTATTTTGATATGTAAATTGGTTTTTCTTATGGTTATTAGTGAGTTATAAATAGTTTTATTCAGGAAATGTTCCATGGATATTATATATGTTTGGTTGATCCCATTATAGATTAAGATATGATGAATTAATCTCTATTATAGCTCAATATATGACCCATTGATGCACATTATTTATTATGATATGACTAGTTGAGCCCCATTATAGCTCAAGATATGAAAGGTTGAGCCCCATTATAATTAACAATTAGTTTGTCTGATCCCATTATAACTGAATATGTGACAGGTGAGCCCCATTATAGCACTCCAGTTCATTGGTTACTTCAGATATGGATGTTTACCAAATGGTAATTCAATTTTTAAGGGTTAATGTAAGTGTGATATTGTATATATTCCCCATGAAAACAACATGATATTTATATGCATAATAAAGAGTTCTCATTAAAAGGGGTTCTAAGGGGTTTTCATGATTTCATTGGACTAATGGGATTTCATTATTTATGTCCCTCAGTAATATTTTTTCTTCTCATCCCATTATTTTAATAAAATCATTGGTAATAAGGATGTTAAAGATAAACAAAGAATTTTTTGTTAAGGTTATGATGATTTGACAAAAAAAATCATGTTTTATTTTTAATGTTTTGAATTTTTAAATAAATGGATAATATTTTAGTTGTATAAAATTTGTATAAATATGGTATTCTATATATATATTATGTACACATTATCTAATGATCTAAACATGAAATGGTCCTCAAGGTTAATGACCTATTTTTTTCTAATACTAAATATTCTGTATTTTTTAAGTCAAGGTCTTTATTGTTTGTATCAAATGATGGTTTATATTTCCATAAGGGTTAGGATAATGTTAATAGAATACTGAAAATTATGTTTTACATTATGGTTTCTTTAAAATGTTATATAATTTTAAAATTACCTTGTTTATTTTTCTAATATATGTCTATTCATAATGATTTTCCAAAGAAGAAACATGGAAGCTAATGTAAGAAGGCACCAGGAGGATGATATCTTTACGAATATATATTTTTAGAATGGTGGGAATTATAATAGATTAGTTTGTGATAGTAATGGATCATTTATCATTGGTGATAATTTTATTGTTGTATTCATACTATAGAAGAACCTAATATACCATGAGGAATGTGTGTTTTGTAGATAATTTATTGATGCAGTATGCTCTATATTTTAGTGGGATCTCTAATCTAGTGGTAGACAAAGGATGGAACAATTCTCTATAAAATATATTTTATTTCATGGTATGTTTTGAGCATCAAAAAGTAACAGTTTCTGTTTATTTTTTTAAGGTGATTTAATCATTGTTGTTATCTGGTAAAGAATATGAGAGAAAAATATTATTTTGACAGTTTGGAATGGGATGATTTTAAGATCTTGTATAAAAATATTTTTCAAAATATTTTTTACTCGAAATGGAGAAAACATTCATGGATATGATGTAGATGGATTATAAATCAACGAATGCGTATGAATCCAATTTTTCAAGACCGGCCAGGTATGTACCAGATTCTATTTAGGAGTGCGACTATATTATTCATATATTTTACTATGTTTTAGAAACCATCTTTATGATGATCTTTAGATATAAGAGAGTATAAATGATATGAGAAAACTATTCATTGTGATGTGAAATTTTGAGATGGAATTTTGTGACATGTTTGTGCCTCATAAGAATATAAAATAAGAAGTATTTAGGTTGGTAGAAATTGGGGAAAATTCCTCATTTTGATCATTAGGTTATAAAATGAATTTCACTTTTTCTCAAAAGTGTGGTAAAATGAATCCTGGACAATTCTATTTCAATTATGGGAAGTGAAACTGATGTGGAATGTTTGGGAACATGTGTTATGGGAGTAAATAAAATAATCCAAAAATTAATGAGAATCCAATGGTAAGATCTATAAACTATATTTAATTGGGTCATTTTGACAATGTATATCCAATTTTCGTTACTCAAGTGGGAATCCAACAACATTGGAAGCAGAAGGGTGTAAAAAAATCGTTAAAAATACATCAGTAGTTATTAGGATATCAAACAATATTATATCATCAACATTTATTATTTTTAAATATTTTTCCTTTGTGTTTTTTTATTTGGGATCTACACATTATTTAATATTTGATAAAGATTCTCAAAATTTAAAAATTCCACATCACAAAATGAGGCCACACCTCAAGTTTAAAACACATGGGGGGAAAATTGTAGGAAAAAGATTATACGAATCTACCTAACATTTTATGTGGAAATATTTGACGTATAAAACTTTTTTTACTACCTCTATTAGTGATTTAAGTGTTTCATGGTGTGGAATGTATTTCATTTTATCATTCTAAGATATATTTAATGGAAAAAGAAGTTGTTTTTTGAAAGAGTTCAGTTTGTGTACAAGAATGAACCAATACCACTAATAACATATAAAGAATATGAGAATATATTAATACATGGAAATTAATGTTATCTTGGACATACTGTTGAGAAAATGGTAATTATTCAAATTAATGATGTGCTAGTGGTGAATGAAAATATTGATGTTTTTCTTGATGATTTTTCTAGTGTTGTTTCTAATTAAGAGGTTGTGTTTACAATTTAATTAGTCACTGATTCTAAGAATAATTAAATACCTCTTTTGGAATGCCTAATGTATAAATTATAGAATTAAAAAATTAGTTTTACTTATAATTATATAATATATTCATTTGAATTATAATTTCACAATGTGGTGATTATTTATTGTTCGTTAAGAACAAATTAGTTCAATGAGATTTTTCCTTGATTATAGAGACTTGATTATCCTCACTCATAAGAAAAAATTATACATTTATTCATATAAATAATTTTATTGATCATCTATAGGGACCATAATATTTTTAAATTGTTGATATCAGGTAAGGATACCATCTGTTGAAAGTAATGGAAGAAAAAATTCCAAATACTTCCTTCCATTGTATATATGGTAATTATGAATTTGTTTTATGTTTTTTGGGTTACATAATTCACCATTGTATTCATGGATCTTATGAGAAGAATATTTCTTCAATTATTTGACATGTTTTTGTTTGTTTTTATTGATGACATGTTTCTATATTCTAAATATAAATAGGAGCCTGAAATAAATCTTGTGGTTTTATTGAAATCCTTAAAGAAAAGTAACTGTATGGAAATTTAAGAATGAATGCATTATGGTTGTAATAAATTTCATTCCATGGTCACATTTTTCTAATAATATAATAATTTTTTATCATGTTCACATAATAATTTTGGTATAATTGAAAAGACCTACAAATATAACCCAGATATGTATTTTTATTGGTTTGTCTGGATATTACTAGGGGGTTGATTAAAACATTCCATGGTTATCTATCCCGCTGACTCTGTTAACTTGATGATGTTTTATGATCTGCTAGTCAGAATATTGTGATGATTGTTTTAGGAATTGAAAATAAGATCATCTATTAATCCAGTTCAAACAATTCCTTACAGAAATGGTTAAATATTCATATATAGTGAATCTTCTTTGAAAGTACATGGTTGTGTCTTAATGAAAAAAGATCATGAAATTTATTATGCATCATATTAGTTTAATTCTCAGGTGCTGAATTACTGTACACATGATTTGTAATTTTCTGGTGTTTATTTCATTATAAATTTGGTGGAATCATTTTGATAGATTAAAATGTGAAATATATACTGAAAATAATATTTTAAAGAATATATTTACTTACAAGGAATTGAGAATGATATAATGAATATGGATAGAACTAATAAAGGATTATTATTACCTAATAAATTACTATAATGGGAAATATAATATTGTGGCTAATGGTTGAATCAATAAAACAGGGATACATTAACCATGGATGCTTTGGAAAATGACCCTTAGCTAATGATTTGAAAAATTTTGTATTAGAAGTTGTTGGTTTAATAAATACATCTATTTTATTTTTTGTATCACGGTAATTATTTATATGAAACATAATAAAAAAAATTAGAATGAAGGTAATGACTTCTAGACAAAGGTTGAACAATGTAAGAGATGCAACGCGCCTAAATTTCATGATTATGAAGATTGTTTTTTGAGGATTCGTAATATATCATGTGGTCCTTGTGATTATCAGCTGAAGAAATAATTGCAATTTGAATCTCATAGTTCATTGTTTTTACTTCATTTTGGAAGCACAAATAATTACATAGTCCATAAAGAGTATTATTTTCCGAACAAAATTCAAAGAGATATTTCAGATTTTACCATCAAACGCTTTTACATGTTAATATGTTAAATAATAATGGTAGTTAATGAAATTTATAATTCATCCATTGTGAGTAGAAGATTATAAATGGGAAGATATATTCATGTATTTCATGGTAAGACTACCAAATAATTCTCAAGGTAACAATTTTATTTGAGTTATTTTTGATCGACTGAAATAATATTCTCATTTTATTCTTATTTGAGATATATTTTCTCTAGATAAAATTTCACCACTATAGCACTAAAATATTTTATTGTTGTGTAGAGTTACTCTCTCCACAATATTATCTCACTATCGTTACCATCATGTCCCATTAATCAGGTTTTTATGAAATTTATAGAAGATCCCAACCATCATTTTTGAATATCACCATCACTAAATTGAGATTCCATTAGATAATATTGATGTACTTCAAATGATATTCCATTAAACCTTTTTATTATCGCATCATGAGGAATGACCTTCACAACATAAAAAATTATTACATGTTATTTTATTTTTGTAGATAACTTCCAGGGCCATTATGAGATCAATAATGGTTTTAAATAACATCTTGTTAAAGGCCACATTCTATGAAAATTGAATCCTCACCAACCCAAGAGACTTATTATCAAACCTTTACAATTATTATTTCCATATTTCTTATAGTTTTACTACACCTAATATAGTATCTAGGTACATTTGAATAATATTATAATCTATATATTTTTTATAGAGTTTAAAATATATTCCATAAATTATTTAAAATAAGGCCTTGCCTTTATTTGATGGCATAGGTTTTGATGGTTGTATACACCCACATACATAATAATAACATGAAGGTAAAAGTGAGTAATAAATGATCTACCTTTGAGTTCATTTATGAGAATGTGTGGAACAACAATCTCAGATAACAGTTTTCTAGAATATGTGATATCATTCAATAATGGTATGCACAACCACTAGATGATGCAACATTGTGGAAAACCCAGTCATCCGAATTTAAAAACTTGTGGTAATAGTGGGTTCCCTAGAACCAACTATAAAATAAATTTCATTACCATAACATCTGTATAGTTGGATATAAATGTTTTATTCCTTCCTTTATAGTGTAGGTATTTATTTTTCCAATATTAAATGGTAGCTTACAAAGATTAATTTATGTATCAAAATGTTATAGAAGATCATAGGTTATAATCATAACATAAAGATAATATTATAATAATCGTAAATATAAGTCATATCGTCTAGTTTCATCTTACTAAATGGACATGGTAGTTTTTTAACTAACAGGAGCTGCTGAATCATAATCATTTAGACTTATTCTTATGATTTTAAGACATAGTGACCTCTAGTAGTGAGATACTGAGGATAGACCCACCAATAAAAACACCACGTGTTATTGGATTCATTGAATTTTATTATCAACAAATATGTGTAATAGTATCCTAACACGAGACCATTAAATTTGAGTGTTATTTGATTATGTACTATGATGCAAGGAAAAAATACATGATAATGAAATCGTGCTGAGGTAGCTTATGTTTGGTGCATCCGTTGTGGAATTACATTGTTTGAATTATCTTGAATGGATTTGTCCCTTTCAGGTTAGGGATTTAATATATCTACAGCCATGTTAGCTATGATTATTATACCTTCATAAGGCCATGACAATGTTAGTCGAGGAAAAATACATCCAGTTGATAAAAATATATTTATGCATGGGAAGGGCGATGACAAGGGTGTGTGTCCTAATTTTTGAGATATTAAATACTAAATGATTATATTATATATTGTGTGGTCATAGGTTGGTAGTCATTTTATTACTATATTTGTCACGACCCGACCCAACGGGGCTCGAGCCGCGACTCCCCAAGCCCGCCTCCAATAGGCCAAGGGCTGGCGACCAGCGCCGAGTAGGCTATCACACACATGGGAGGCATTAGCCTAAGGTACCTGTACACACGCACCCACAAACACCTCCATGCAACAGTGTAGAGATATAGAAACTGGAAAGTAAATGCATGCATACACTATCCCACAACCAGAGTGCAACAGCAAAAGTACAAGGGCAAAACAGGGCCCACCAAAAGAAAACTACAAAGCGGGTCCAACCTGCTCTGAATAAGGGAAACGCTGCCACAAACACCCGCCGGAAAGCTCCCTCGGCACAGCTCCAGTAAACACTCCGGTCAACTCGCTCACTAAGCTCCGCCTGCTCCAGGTCCTCCTGGGACTCCTTCAAAAGGCATGTGGTCTGCACAAGACACAAACATGTGCGGGAAAAGCCCGTGCAGGGGTGAGTATAAACATACTCAGTAGGCACCCCAAAAAACCAAAACCCAAGGGAGCAACTGAAAGGCAACAGTCCGCTCAACCCAGCCAGAGGGAACCCATACGAGAGAGAAACTCCATCTCGTGACCATCCTCGGCTAAACACAACAAGTTAGCTCAGCTCAGCTCAGGTTTATGCCCATACATACACCTTGAACAATCCAGATATACACAGCTCACGCCACAAATCCACAAGAGGTACCGACCTCATCACCAGCAACTGTCCACAACCAGGAGAGTACACCACGAACACTGTCATACCAGATGACACTCATCCGAGAGATACACTCCATCGGAATACTCGCAAACATCACAGACGCGCACTCGAGAGACCACGCTCATCGGATAGCATCACTGAGGAAACATCACTGAAACAAAATAACCACCAAACTCCTCGGAGAGGGGATCGCCACTAGGGTCCGCTAGGGGATACCAAGACCCACTCCGGTATACGTAACTCACAGATAGGGGATCACTCCCAGGGTCCGCTGGGGGATACCACGACCCGATCTGGCATACGTAGTTCTCATAGATGGGGGATCACACCCAGGATCCGCTGGGGGATACCACAACCCGATCTGCACTCGACAGAAGCTTCACACTCAAATAGAGGATCATTGCCCATATAAAGATGGTCACGACGATACCAGAACCCTATCTGGGATAACTCGCGACGGAGGGGATCGAACCGACGATGCCACAACCCTACCGAAACCACGCGCTGAGTAGGGGATCGCATAACCAACGATACCGCAACCCTACCGACACCAAGCGCTGAGTAGGGGATCGTATAACCAACGATTCCACAACCCTACTATAAACCACATGCTGAGTAGGGGATCGTATACCCGACGATTCCACAACCCTACTGATCACGGCCCACCGCGTAGGGGATCATATTTCCGATGATGCCACAAACCCTACTGGGTTAACCTGCTAGATAGGGGATCGCCGCTCGTAAATAAGCGGTTACAGCGATACCAAGAACCCGATCTAGATAAAGATGCTAGAGGATCCACTCCGGGCCCACCGGAGGGATACCACAACTCTAACAGTTTAAACATTTCATCGAGAGGATCACAAACCCATACGAAGGTTGTGATGCCACACGAACCCTCGTGGGAACAAACCAAGGGAGAACCCTCAACCACTGCTGGTCCAAACGTCGCTAACCCAAGCGACCCACCTCAACGCCACACTGCGCACCTCCTAGGCCAAAACCGAGGCCACCATCGCGTTCCACGCGGAAAAACACGCAGGATAGGCTGTTTACTCGCCTGAAACGGAGCACCGGTGAAAAAGGCACTATTCAACGTAGCTAGCTCGTGCGGGGCCCACACAACGATCCCGAAACCCATCGAGCGGATCACACCACGACGATCCCCTCGGAAAAACAAGCGGAATCGACTACTCGCTCGCCCAAAACGGACACCCAGTGAAAAAGGTACTATTCACCGAAGGCCGGCTCGGGTGGGGCCCATGCCTGGATTCCGAAACTCATCGAACGGATCACACCATTGCGATCCTCTCGGAAAAACACACAGGATCGACTATTCATCCGCCAAAATCGGACTCCTGGTGCAAAAACCGCGTTTCTCCGCAAACGCCAAAACCCGGCCTCGTGGGGCCCGCACCCCGTTCTCAGTCCCAACACCCGGAAACCATCTCAAAAAGTCCGTCGTACTATTAGGGTCACAACGCCACTGTCGGCACGTCAATCGGACGCTCCGGGTAGAAGTTACAACGGCCCGAAGTCGTAAAATAATAAAATAATATTATTTTATACGACGTTTCTAGCTCCCGGGCCATGATCCCGAACCTTTAAACCCTCAAAGTAAGTTCAAAAGGTCCTTCTCAACGCAAGGAGCGCGTCGCCGCAAACGGCTCGCAAATCGGAGTTACGGTTTGCGAGTTACGGGGGTTTAAAGAACCCCCGGAAAATCCTGGCCGGACCACCGCCAGCCTCGCCGGAAACCACCGCGCCGCCGCCGGATTCCGCCGCGCCGCCACCGCCGTTGCCGGAAACCGCCGCGCCGCCGCCGCGCCGCCGCCGCGCCGCCGCCCTGCCTCGCCGGATTCCGCCATAGCCGCCGCGGGTCTCGCCGGAAAACCGGGTTTTTCGCCGGAAAACATCCGGGAGCCACCGGGAGCATCCCGGTGCTCCAAATTCAGATCCGAAACATGTTTCGGAAACCTCAGAACCCAAACTATACAAATCTTATGAAAATTTGAAGAAAAACAACACAAAAAAGCGATCCGGGATTGTAAAACTCAAACCGCCTACCTCGCGGGCGAAACGCCGACGTTCTGCCTCAGATCCGTGCTCCAGAGCATCCGCTGCGCGCTCCTGGAACGTCCGCCATCGAAATCCGAGCTCGTGGGCGCCTCGTTTGCTCGATTCGGTGGAGTGGCGGTGAAGAACGGCGAAAAACGACGTAGAATGATAAAAGGGGGGGGCGCTGATATTTATATCAGCCGCCCGCCGGGGCCAAACCAGCCTCGGACCCGACGCCCGATGCGAACAAAAGTAAGGCCATCTCTAGGGTAAACGCGCCGTTCTGAACGCAACGGCGGTCTCAGATTTTCCATCCGAGACTCCGTTCAGAAGTTATTTGAGGCGACGCTCGCACACTAATTTGCCACTTAATTACGGAAATGCCCATGGTGGCGTTTCTCACCGCAGGCCCGCACCCGCAAAGATTACACCCCACCTAGGGTAAACGGCATGTTCCGGACGCAACCGTGCCCTCAGATTCCCATTATGAGCTACCGTTTAGGAGATATCACACCCCCTCCATGTGCATAGTATAAAAATACTTAATATTTTTATAAAATTATTTCCGGGCACACCGGGCCTCGGAATCGCACGCCGTCTTTGCGCCTAGCTCTGGAATTATTCGTAGGAATATTCCAAAGTCTTACAGGGCCAAAAACCCGTGTCGCTACATCCTCCCCCCCATTAGAACTTTTCGTCCCCGAAAAGCCCTAAGCACAAGGAAAGCGACTGGACTCTCAACTGGGTCTCACACACCAGCGAGCTCACCAACAACAACCACTCAGGGTCTTACCAACGCCCTGAACAAAACTCGAGCAAGCAACGAAAGGAAAGAGTACCGCTAAACAGTGTCTGACAAACTACTGCAGTAAGTAGAAAGGACACAAGGCGTACCTCTATCCATCTGCGGTGCCTCTGGGTCAACAGCCTCCAGGGCCTGCAGCTGTCCTCACCCTCGACCACCAGCTCCCTGAGCTTGGCGTGGACCACCTGGGGGTGGGGGTGGTGGCAACTGGTACTGTCTACCACCGCCTCCCGCTGCACCAGCTTTGACGCCACGTCCGACGCCCTGCAGACCTCCTTGCTCAAGACGCTGCCTCTGCCAAGGCGGTCCATCGACCGACTCCCTCTCAGCAGCACGTCGGGTCGGAAAATCTCTAGCAAGATGTCCCCGACCATCGCAAGCGTAAAACCGCCTCTCCTGCGGCTGACGAAAACTGGCATGCGAGCCCTGTGAGCTCCGAGGCTCAGACCCACCATCCTGGGGTCGCCTCCTGAAACGTCGGCCATGTCCAGACCCCTGAGTCTGACGTCGGCTACCAGATGCCGATCCGACCGAGGAAGTCTCCGCTCTCGAGTGCCCAGCACTAACAGGCGAGATCTGCTTGGCCAGAAAGCTCTCCACCACCAGCGCTCTCTCCAGCACTCCAGCAAAGGTGGGCAGGCACAGGGAAACCACACCTGCTCGGATATCCCTGCGTAAGCCCTTCTCGAAGGTCCGAGCCCTAAAGAACGGGTCTCGAACCATATCCAGGGAGTAGCGCGACAGGTCTGTAAACCTCGCTGAGTACTCCGACACAGTCATGCTCTCCTAACGAAGCTGCAGAAGCTCCTGGATCCGCACTGACCTCAGTGTCACCGGATAAAACTCCTCCCTGAAGAGCTGCTCAAACTCTGCCCAAATGAGCGTCTCCTCATCATGGGACTGCGTCACTAAACTCCACCATCGCCCGGCAGAACCATGCAGAAGGCTCGCCGCTAGGACCACCACCTGATCTGAAGGTGTCCTCACTAGGCGGAAAACTCGGGTGACTGCCTCAAGCCAGTCATCAGCTGCCTCGGGGTCTGGATCACCCCGGAACCTCAGAGGTCGCTTCCTCTGGAAATCGTGTAGCGCACTCAGCCTGCGTGCAACCTCGTCCTGCACCGCCGGCACAACCAGCTGCTCAACAGGTGGTGGCTCAACTGGCAGACCACCTGGAGGTGCAACCTCAGAACCTGCGCCCTGCTCCACAGCCACTACACGGGGCGGGTCATCAGCACAATCCTGCTGCAGAACCCTCGCTGGCTGTCGTCGTGGAGGCATCCTGAAATACATTCAAGACACACCACAGTCAAAGAGTATATCTGGAGAGCTGACTCAAGAAGGACAAGGAAAACCCAAAACCCAGTCCTATATGATGCATGTACCATTATGTCCCCGCGACCAGTGTACGAATGTCCCAAGTCAAAAGGCAGGTTATCAGAGTCCTGGTGTATGGATACGTCGGCCGCCGCACCAACACTGGAGTCCCTGGCCAGAAAGTCAAACTCGAACCATCCTAACACTGCCGCTATGCAACCCAAAACAAGCTCACAGCTAGACCAGCTACGCTCAGAGATACCAAAGGTGGAACCTCCTCTGATACCACTCTGTCACGACCCGACCCAACGGGGCTCGAGCCGCGACTCCCCAAGCCCGCCTCCAATAGGCCAGGGGCTGGCGACCAGCGCCGAGTAGGCTATCACACACATGGGAGGCATTAGCCTAAGGTACCTGTACACACGCACCCACAAACACCTCCATGAAACAGTGCAGAGATATAGAAACTGGAAAGTAAATGCATGAATACACTATCCCACAACCAGAGTGTAACAGCAAAAGTACAAGGGCAAAACAGGGCCCACCAAAAGAAAACTACAAAGCGCGTCCAACCTGCTCTGAAGAAGGGAAACGCTGCCACAAACACCCGCCGGAAAGCTCCCTCGGCACAGCTCCGGTAAACACTCCGGTCAACTCGCTCACTAAGCTCTGCCTGCTCCGGGTCCTCCTAGGACTCCATCAAAAGGCCTGTGGTCTGCACAAGACACAAACATGTGCGGGCAAAGCCCCTGCAGGGGTGAGTATAAACATACTCAGTAGGAACCCAAAAACCCAAAACCCAAGGGAGCAACTGAAAGGCAACAGTCCGCTCAACCCAGCCAGAGGGAACCCAGACGAGAGAGAAACTCCATCTCGTGACCATCCTCGGCTAAACACAACAAGCCAGCTCAGCTCAGCTCAGGTGTATGCCCATACATACACCTTGAACAATCCAGATATACACAGCTCACGCCACAAAGCCACAAGAGGTACCGACCTCATCACCAGAAACTGTCCACAACCAGGAGAGAACACCACGAACACTGTCATACCAGATGACACTCATCTGAGAGATACACTCCATCGGGATACTCGCAAACATCACAGACGCGCACCCGAGAGACCACGCTCATCGGATAGCATCACTGAGGAAACATCACTGAAACAAAATAACCACCAAACTCTTCGGAGAGGGGATCGCCGCTAGGGTCCGCTAGGGGATACCAAGACCCACTCCGGTATACGTAACTCATAGATAGGGGATCACTCCCAGGGTCCGCTGGGGGATACCACGACCCGATATGGCATACGTAGTTCTCACAGATGGGGGATCACACCCAGGATCCGCTGGGGGATACCACAACCCGATCTTCACTCGACAGAAGCTTCACACTCAGATAGAGGATCATCGTCCATATAAAGATGGTCACGACGATACCGGAACCCTATCTGGGATAACTCGCGATGGAGGGGATCGAACCGACGATGCCACAACCCTACCGAAACCACGCGCTGAGTAGGGGATCGCATAACCAACGATACCACAACCCTACCGACACCAAGCGCTGAGTAGGGGATCGTATAACCAACGATGTCGCAACCCTACTATAAACCACATGCTGAGTTGGGGATCGTATACCCGACGATGCCACAACCCTACTGAGCACGGACCACCGCGTAGGGGATCATATTTCCGATGATGCCACAAACCCTACGGGGTTAACCTGCTAGATAGGGGATCGCCGCCCGTAAATAAGCGGTTACAGCGATACCAAGAACCCGATCTAGATAAAGATGCTAGAGGATCCACTCCGGGCCCACCGGAGGGATACCACAACTCTAAAAGTTTAAACATCCCATCGAGAGGATCACAAAACCATACGAAGGTTGTGATGCCACACGAACCCTCGTGGGAACGAACCAAGGGAGAACCCTCAACCACTGCTGGTCCAAACGTCGCTAACCCAAGCGACCCGCCTCAACGCCACACTGCGCACCTCCTAGGCCAAAACCGAGGCCACCATCGCGTTCCACACGGAAAAACACGCAGGATAGGCTGTTTACTCGCCTGAAACGGAGCACCGGTGGAAAAGTAACTATTCACCGTAGCTAGCTCGTGTGGGGCCCACACAACGATCCCGAAACCCATCGAGCGGATCACACCACGACGATCCCCTCGGAAAAACAAGCGGAATCGACTACTCGCTCGCCCAAAACGGACACCCGGTGAAAAAGTTACTATTCACCGAAGGCCGGCTCGGGGGGGGCCCATGCCTGGATTCCAAAACTCATCGAATGGATCGCACCATTGCGATCCTCTCGGAAAAACACACAGGATCGACTATTCATCCGCCAAAATCGGACTCCTGGTGCAAAAGCTGCGTTTCTCCGCAAACGCCAAAACCCGACCTCGTGGGGCCCGCACCCCGTTCTCAGTCCCAACACCCGGAAACCATCTCAAAAAGTCTGTCGTACTATCAGGGTCACAACGCCACCGACGGCACGTCAATCGGACGCTCCGGGTAGAAGTTACCACGGCCCGAAGTCGTAAAATAATAAAATAATATTATTTTATACGACGTTTCTAGCTCCCGGGCCATGATCCCGAACCTTTAAACCCTCAAAGTAAGTTCAAAAGGTCCGTCTCGACGCAAGGAGCGCGTCGCCGCAAACGGCTCGCAAATCGGAGTTACGGTTTGCGAGTTACGGGGGTTTAAAGAACCCCCGGAAAATCCTGGCCGGACCACCGCCAGCCTTGCCGGAAACCACCGCGCCGCTGCCGGATTCCGCCGCGCCGCCACCGCCGTTGCCGGAAACCGCCGCGCCGCCGCCGCGTCGTCGCCCTGCCTCGCCGGATTCCGCCATGGCCGCCGCGGGTCTTGCCGGAAAACCGGGTTTTTCGCCGGAAAACTTCCGGGAGCCACCGGGAGCACCCCGGTGCTCCAAATTCAGATCCGAAACATGTTTCGGAAACCTCAGAACCCAAACTATACAAATCTTATAAAAATTTGAAGTAAAACAACACAAAAACGGGATCCGGGATTGTAAAACTCAAACCGCCTACCTCGCGGGCGAAACGCCGACGTTCTGCCTCAGATCCGTGCTCCAGAGCTTCCGCTGCGCGCTCCTGGAACGTCCCCCATCGAAATCCGAGCTCGTGGGCGCCTCGTTTGCTCGATTCGGCGGAGTGGCGGCGAAGAACAGCGAAGAACGACGAAGAACGATAGGGGGGCACTGATATTTATATCAGCCGCCCGCCGGCGCCAAACCAGCCTCGGACCCGACGCCCGATGCGAACAAAAGTAAGGTCATCCCTAGGGTAAACGCGCCGTTCTGAACGCAACGGCGGTCTTAGATTTTCCATCCGAGACTCCGTTCAGAAGTTATTTGAGCCGACGCTCGCACACTAACTTGCCACTTAATTACGGAAACGCCCCTAGTGGCGTTTCTCACCGCAGGCCCGCGCCCGCAAAGATTACACCCCGCCTAGGGTAAACGGCACGTTCCGGACGCAACCGTGCCCTAAGATTCCCATTCTGAGCTACCATTTAGGAGATATCACACCCCCGCCATGTGCATAGTATAAAAATACTTAATATTTTTATAAAATTAATTCCGGGCACACCGGGCCTCGGAATCGCACGCCGTCTTTGCGCCTAGCTCTGGAATTATTCGTAGAAATATTCCAAAGTCTGACAGGGCCAAAAACCCGTGTCGCTACAATATTTATCTATATAGGGGTCATGATGGGTTTCATAATCTTATTATTGATATTTGAATAGTATTCCCTCATATCTATATAATGTCCTAGAGGGTAACACACAATAGTGTATTCATGAATCAACTATACCCAATTGAATAGTTATATTGGGCATGGGGGAACCACCAATGGGTTTTAGTATTTTTTTCTAAGGATTCATGATCACTAATGGAATAAATAAATTATTATTATACTAGTTGAGATTAACAATAATTTTAACTATATATTAAAAGTATTTTTAGGTTTAAAATAAATTCACATAAAATATTATTTGAATGAATATTAGTCTAAAATATTAATATTTAATTTCAAATTTGTCTTAACTTAAAACCATGTTAAAGGCTTGGTTATTTTCATGAAATATATATTTTTTAAACTACCGAAATGTGATAATAATATAAATGGTATTTATGGATCAGTATAATAATAATAATAACATTTTTATAGCCTGTTAAATATTTAGGGGTCATAGTGGAAATTTCTTATAATTGAAAACACAATATATGTTGAGTGGGAGAGACATTCACCACATACTATTAACTTATCATATCTATCTCTTCTTCTCTCTCCAGCATTATACTAAGAGAGGCTATAGATCCAAGTCACTGGATCAAGCTCTCTATCACACATCAAAAGTAATTGTTTCTATGATCATTAGAGAATTTAAGGAGTCATTGAATCTCTGTGATACACTTCAGAATATGATGATCGGTGTTCCCTCATTTTCTGGAAGCATCTGTGGAATATTTTGAGGAATGCAGATTTATATTATTTGAGAAGAGATCACCAATGAAGATAAGACTTCTAGTTTGGCTTTAGATCTAACCATGTATTTGTGGGTTAATTTTTTTCATAGAATTTTTCAAGCAGTATCATACAGTGGATACTAGGAAACACTTTTCCCTCGATAAAGAGCACATGTTTATTGTTGATGAAAAATTTTCACTATTAAATTTTTAGTGGATTACTCTACATGCTCATTGCCATAAAATGGTACCAGAGATACACAAGAATAGTTTAATCTAAAAAAATTAAAATTTCATTAAATATAACCTAGGGAATAATTTTGGTCACATCTCTATTGAGAGTTAGTCAATCTAATATTGGATAGACATGTTAAGCCCAACCAAAGTATTACTATGATTGATGATGAAAATGTTTTAGGAATTAATATTTGAAAATTATTTTCATAATTAATCCCATGACATGTCAATGATGCGTTTTTTTGATAAATAATATATGCTGACTAGATATGGGGATGGAATAGTGTTTTCTGTATAGGTACAATAAATAGTTTTTTATAATAATAATATTTATTTTCTAAACTAATGCATAGGTTTTACAAAAAATTAATTAATTTAAAAATGTTGGTGTCTATAGAATTCAATGGGTTAGTATGAAAAAAAAGAACAAACAGAATGATGTTTTTTAAACAATAATTCAATCCTCATGAATCCAAAATAATAAAAGAAAAAAGGGAAAAACATGAGATCAAATGAAGGGTGTTCATATAGTCATGTGGAGAACCACCCTTGATAATCCATCCTCCTCCTAGATTCCCCACCTCTCTGATGATGACTAGATTCCTCATCTGGGATCCTCAATGGACCACATGGACTAGCCACCTCCCTCATTTTCTATGATTCCCTCCAGTTTGACCTCCTTATAAGACACCTCCCACAAGCGCTAGCTCGCTCGATCCACGACCGAAACACCAACTAGATATCTTTTCCACCTACGACCCTCCTCCACTACACTCATGGTCTCCATGGAAAAAAGTACATTCACTTAGACAAAAAAACATTTAATAGGTCCACCTTAACCTGGATCTGGCCGCATATCTCATAAGAGACTATCCCTCTTCCTTGAGGCCATGCATCAACCTATCTACTAAGTTAAAGCACACCCCACGGGTGGCCCCCATCATGGTGCCATTACCCTATCACTAAGATATTTCCAAATGACTCATATCTACTACCATTTTTTCCAGAAAACACCACCAAATCCATGCTATAACCATCCAATTCACAGCTACCCCCTCCACCACTGTGAGCTCTATGCACCTCCAGGATGAGCTACTCCACCCGTGAGTCCTCTGGGCAAGCCCGGATATCCTTGAAAGACTCCTATGAAAGAACTATGTATCTTCCAACATATTTTAACCACTATTAAGGATGTTTACAACCCAGTACAATCCAAAATATGATGGGGTAGGTCAGACCAACACGGGCCAGAACACCAATGAACGGGGCCTTCACAACACAAAATAGACCATTGTGGGTCCAAACCAACCCATACAGGCCCTTCACTAGACAATATTCTCATAAAAAAGTTACATGATATTAATGTCATAACTCATGGTCCACCTATATATGAGTATCAAACAAACATGGAATGTATAAATTCACTTATGAATATAAATGGGGTGATGAAATAAGGAATGGTTGAAAATAAGATTTTATGGTTGGTCCCATGATAGGCCATCTTAGTGATTCTAAATATCCAACTAACGAGGAATCAATACATACAATGCTATAAAATTTTGTGTTGTAGAAAATTTAAAATAAAAGGGAGACTTCCTCCTAAGTGACTATGAAACAAAAAGAGAGGAATTTTTATAATAAAAAACCATAGCTAATGGAAGCCAATTGTAGATATAAGGACATTGGGGGTGGATATGAATAGAATTTAAGGTCATGATGTGTTAACCAAATGGAGTATCTAATAGATTAAATTCGTTGAGATTGGACTAAAAAGGGGGATTTTAGAAGGGTTTATTTGGAAAGAGAGTGATTTAAACCTAATATGATGGTGGTACAATGAAATCCTGTGCCAAAAAATTCCTATTGGGTTAGAAGAACTTAGTTTATGGTCATTATAATTTTATGGTTTGTGAGGTTTAGATGGTTCACCCATTTATATTTACAAACCTATCATTAACAGACGGTTAGGGGCCGAATTCTAGAAATTATATTCTCACCCAAAGGTGGTGTTTCTATCAAGGAAGGTGAAATGAGGTCCATGAATCACTAAAAATCCCATAGAGATGATAATATAGCCACACATATTTCTAGAATATGAAATGGGATGATACTGACACCATAAGAGGGAATACTATAAAAGAATGTTGAGAAGTAGATTGTGTACTTTAAAATATCAAAGAAAAATAATTTGGCCATGCAGTTAAAGGTCATTTATCTTATAACATGATTTTTGTATAGTTTGACTTCTCATGAAA
Source organism: Viscum album (assembly GCA_963277665.1). Lineage (NCBI taxonomy): Eukaryota > Viridiplantae > Streptophyta > Magnoliopsida > Santalales > Viscaceae > Viscum > Viscum album. The sequence continues at coordinate 806,455,368 of OY728122.1, read as the reverse complement.
GGTTGATTTCATGTACATTAGTGTCATGAAACCATGATGATATTATTCAGCTATATATCATTTGGTTGTGATGCTGAGTGCTTCATTTTATGGTCGCATAGCTTTGAGTAAGGCTTTTCGCATAGTTTATGGACATGGTTCATAGAACAAAAGTCTATTATATTATTTTGATGTATTAAATAATAGTCCATAGGGTAACTTCTACAATAAAGACTAATATATTCGAACATGGGGGTCTTGATGTAGTTATGATGGTATAAAATAGTAGTAATTTGATGTTAATAGATTTTTAGAAAGGCCTATCATCGCACAACATATTCCTGATACTATTTTAACATTGTTCTATGTTAATATTCTTGGACATTTATTTTTAGAATTTTAATTTCATAGATATTATACCAAAAGGGTAGGGAACTAATTTATGGTCATATAGTTAGATCATAGGGGTTTTCTTCCTTTCGACGATCATGCCACATAAAATAGTAGAAACAATATGTCAAAGGAGGATTTGGGAGGTAAAACACTATATGATACATATCTGAGGAATTTTGCACATAGTTTTAGGTTGTGATGCTTATATGATCATGGGATGATGAAATTTTAAATCCATGGATCTCAGACTGGACAGGGGGTGACGTTTCATTATGTATTGTATATGTATATAAACCATGATAAGGAATACACTACCATGAATACCAATAATAGGATATCCATGCTTCATGAGAGAATTAAGGAGCATTGTTGGTTACCCTTATCCAACGGTAGATACGGTTGGTGAAAAATAATCCATCTTGGTATGAATATGATGACACCTGTTTTCATGATCAGCACATATGAGTGCCCGTGGAAATTAAAATGGTTGGTGTTAACTCTATAATAGAACAATGTTTGCGGGAAATAAGGTATCTCATGTACTCGTGGTTCTAAACCACAAAATGGTATTACCAATTGGCTGATTACAACTTTTGAACATTTTAAGAACACATTTCCCATAACCTCAATAGTCGAGGATGTGGAGAGAAAATATCACAAGTACATTTAAACATTTTAAAAACATAGAAACCATTATCTTTAATTGGAGATAATTCAAGGATTGTTTCTAAGATCTGATTTAGTTCAATTTGGAGAGGATATATTTCCATTGGGGGAAATTTTAGATTGAAAGGATAGTGAGTTTACAAATTTAAGGTTGCATGGTCTGTGGAAGTGATCATGTTGAGATTTTAAATGGGGATTACAACACTTCAGAAGTTATCCCACGACATTATTAAAAAAATGGATTTTGAAACCATCTCTAATGTGTTTAACATGTTTCCAAGGGAGAATCCCAAGAATAGTTTGAAATTTGGTATGGGTATAGGATATGAGATATAAGAATCTCTAGTCATCATATTTGTTATTGGAATCAAGTCAAAAATATATCTAGATCGTGATACGTGGAGGTCAATCCACAAAAATGGTGAATCCAATTTCGCGAGGAACCATGGTATAACATTTTTTAACATTTGTTAACAAGGACATAGACAATACAATTTAATATTATGTAGTGATGATGTTAGGAACATAGATTATGTTTTTTTGTAAGGATTGTTTATCAAACATTTTTGCATCATGTAACTTGGAAATTATACTATAATATAAATTCACTCATCCAATATTATTTTGTATAGATTTATAGAATGTGACTAGGAAAAATAGTGACTATCATAAAGTACATCTTGATGAACCTGGCATTGGGGGGGGAGGTGTAATTATTTCCCCATCTATGGTGATAAATGTATATAAACCATTGGAGTGGACCTTATAAATGAAATTTGGTTCTTCCTATTAGGGATGATGCTTCAGATGATTATTCCTAGATATAATCTATCTAATTAGGGGGGGGGGAATTCCCCCATGGAATGGAGTAGAAGAAATCATATTTTTTGAATAACCACACATTGTGATTTTGGAGTCATTTCAGGTTATGTAGAACTTGGTGGTTTATATTCAAGGGAATATAAATCTTCCAAATGTAAATATACTTTATTTTACAACATATTTTAGTCATAAATGGAAATTAGGTGTGAAAATATTTTATCCTCTATAAGAATAACTACATAAATACCATACATAAGGGAGTTTGGAGTTTCTTGTGTGGAATTTCAAGTCATCATGTGATTCTAAAGATGGAAAATATAGATCTTAATAGGGAAACTCTTTTTATTTTATCCCACTATCTTCAATATGATGTTAGAGTGGGGTTTTTATTAATTAGATTATATCCCCATTCCCGTGTATATGGTTTATAGAAGTGTAGTTAGACTACATTTCATACTTGGAATATACCTTCTTCATACTAGTGGCTAGAAATTGTTATTGTTGTCATTTGGAATTATTTCTGGAATCCCAACATGATATATGATTTTAGAATTAATATACTCAATCCTAAACTAGGTATTTAATTTATTAAAAATGATTCAATCCACAAATTTAGAAAAAAAAATTTATTGTAGTCAGGATAAACCATCATATTTTAGGAGTTTCTGGTTGGTAGAACCCCCAAGGTTGAGTACCTATAAAATAATTTTCATGGATTACCTATTTCCATAGAGAATATCCAATTTCTAATGAATGTATTTTACACTTATTTTTATTTCATGAATATTTATTGACGAACTCAGTGCATCGATATACTATGGTTGACCAAAAGATCCCCAATATCTATATCTGGTGAGAGTGTTAAAATCAAGATTGGTGGTCCCAAAAAGACCTGATGTGGACCTCCTACATATCTAGAGGAACCTCTTTACCTTGGATTCAGTGTATGATGGTTCCAAACAAGGAAAATAATTAGTGTTTTTCTCTTTTTTGGGTTCATCCTACAGTGTAAATTACACCACACACTAATGTATTAGCTCACACATGGATTGGTCATGGTGAAAGGGTCCTATGTTGGAGATACTAAATAAGGTAAAATATCTAATAGGGGGATTCTTTGACTGATTAAGAGTTTTAGGGACCTACTGTACTGGCTCCAATGGTCTTATAATTTATTTTTTACTCCTCGTCATCATAAGTGATGGGGGTAATGACCCTACGGTGTTCCACATGAATGACCAGGTTATCTTGGCTATGATCTATGAGGGATGTGGCTAGGATATCCAATGAGTCGACTCATTCAATCTATGATTAGGGGATATGAGTCTCCTTGAAATGGGAAGGGGACTAATCCATCATCTCACTATTGTTCTCTAGTAGGGGGATGAGTTGTAACATAATGAATATATAATCCCGAATTATCTTCTGGATGACATTCTTAGAGTTTACCTTTACAGGAATTCAAGTAACTTCAATATCTAGATCCTAATAAATCCTAGGGATAAGATTATGATACTATACCTTATTATTGGATCATATTTCTATTAAAAGTAATGAATAAAGAAACATGGCCCATATATGCATGCCGATGAGAATACCATGGCCCATATTATTGATTTTAGGGTTATTGATCTATATAACAATGGGGTTATGGGAAGAACAATCAAATTGAATCAGCCAATATGGAACATGATGTTCCACTAAAAGGATCACCATATCTAGGAAGTCTATATCTAGGGGTAGTGCCATGGGGGGAAGATGTACAACCATGATATATTCATGTTCATGGCATTTTATAGCTTTATTGTGGGAAAAACAATGTTGAAAAACTATATAATTTATTCCTATACAAAAATCACCAAATAATAATTGGGAAACTATAGATGAACCTTAGTATATCTATGTTATATATTAGATGTATATTGTGGTGATGAAAATTAATCAGAAATCCTGTATCTATGAATACAAAGGAAGGAAATATCTTCTTGATAGGAGAGTATCTTGTTTCTGTATATTTTAGTAAGTTTATGAGTTAGTAATATATTCGTTACCTACCCCCATTATTATTACATTTTATAAGGGCTCATAAGAGGGAATATTTTAGGGATTTAAATGAATGGACCGTAGGCATTCCCAGGTTGGGTGGAATCAGTATTTGAGAATGTAGTAGATGTTACCTGAAGTACTCGAATATGGACTATAAATATTCAACCCACTGATAAGAAATTACTTTATATATGAGCATTTATAAGGGATTACATTTTTTAGAATGATTTTCAAATAATCATTGAATATGGTCCATGATTTCCTAAAGGACTCATAACTCATACAAATTTTATGGCGGTGGAAACTAGATGACAAGAAAAATCATATCAATATAATTTTTTATGCCTTGTGCATAATGAGGATGTTGATGAACATCCTAGATGTGAAACTAATCAAATATGTTAGGGGATTCATATTCAGTTTGTTATAGCTAAGGTAGAAAAATAATTTCTCAAGATCATTGTGATTGTTCTGTAATTAGTGGTACAGGATGACCATATCATTAACATTGTATTCTACCTATATTCTATGGAGTGGAATTTTTTTCTACACTTTCACTAGGGTGCGAAAATCTATCTGTCTGAGGATAAAGAGGAAGCATTGGTTGTTTCCCCAAATTCCAGCATTCCGAATGTGGGCGAAATTTTTCACTTATTTTGCGATGATTTCTCCTTGATCAAAATGTGATGATGTGATGTTGGTTCTTCCTTCCGTGGATTCCTTCTTAGAACTCATTACCTAGTCTGGGTCTCCATAATAGATTAAGACATTGTTCACGAAACTCTTCCCAATACAATATCTTCATGGACACCAGTTAATTACATGGATTCTATCATGAAATTCCAAGGGTTCTGGTTAGGGCAGAAACCTTTGGTCGGGTGAGTAGTCATAGTGGACATCACTGGAATGTCTTGATCCTGGAACACTAGCCTATTTGGGGTTCTTCCCATTATGATAGGTCTTTTTAAGGGAACGGATTCCTAGGGCATCCCATTTTGAATGTGGAGATTTATATAACAAAGGAATCTATCTAATGATTTACTCAGATTCCCATGTATAACATAGGGTATGCCACATGTTTATCATCCAATAGAGAAGGATCAGACTGATTGGAACAATGACTAGATTGGATCATATCGGTGTGGCCACTATAGGACACACTGATGCTAGGAGGTGAATTGACATTATCTTACCGGGATGTGGTAGCCTGTTTAAGAATCAAGATGGATAATGGATGGTTAAATGAAGTAATAGAGAATGATGTGGATGGTAATTGAGGGTGATAGTGATGTCGGGCTTGAGCCTCAAAAAGACATCCTACATATTCATGTGGTACAGAATCAAATTCCACGTAGTTCAAGATGGGGTATATGATCAGGGTCTGTGCAGAGGACAACGAACTGATGAAATACTTGGGATTGCACGTGGTATGCAGCATAGGGTTGGTCTGACGCCATGGGGGATGACCAAATATGTGGATACTGAAAAAGGGGACTACTATAGATTACCGTCGAATGGGGGACATGATATATTTCCATCAATTGAGGTTGATAACAACTTATCAATGATTGGGGTTGACAATGGCTTACCACTGATTGGGGTTGTCAATTGCTTACCGCTGTCTGGGGTATAATTTAGTGTCATTCAAGACAGAAGCAGTGCACATTTTAATGTCATGGGGGACATGGGTGGACTGATGTGAAATGATCACGACCAATGGTTGTTAGGATTGGACATTAGGGAAGCTTCCTATATACCTTGTATTGGCATGTATCAAAGTCCACATACCTCAGGAATGGTGTTTGTGAATAAACGTGAAGGGATTCTGGACCAATGGATGGAGGGACTGAACCTCAGGGAGGCTTTGTATGTACCATGCCATGGCATGGATAAAAGTCTACATAGTTCAATAATGGTGTTCTTGAACCGAAGTGAAGGTAGTTGGGACCAATGGATGGTGGGATTGAATTTCATAGAGGATTCCTATGTACCATTCCATGGAAAGGATCAAATTCAATGTATTTTGAGATAGTGTGGGTCTTACATGCTATGGATTCCCGTAGAGGATTTCATGGTCAATTCTTACTATATGCCCATGTGAGTCATGCTCATAGTGAGAAACGAGAAGCAACAAAGACCTGATAATCATGTCATGAGAGGTATGTCCGTGGAAGTGGATTGAGGATTACACATGTTTAGAGGCCCATAATGGAAAAAAGGGCTTACGTGTGGTCCGCAGTGCAAATAGGAAACCAGGGCTTACCCGTGGTTAGCAGCCTAGGGAGATGGAGATTGGGACTGACTACAGGGTGGAGGCCTAGTGGTGATAAATCCCAAAGGGAGAGAGATTTGGCAGAGAGGAAGGATGGATCTAGTTTCCATCCCCCCTCTCTTCCATGGCACTGAGGAAGAGATGAGTAGCAAGGATTCTACCTCCTGCAGTAAAATCAAGGGGTATATAACAAGGTGGTTTCCCTTACCCGAATACAGGCACCGCTCCAGTAAAGAGGATCACATTCCATATGAGGAATGATCTCACTCCTGTAGAGACCAGTGGATGTAGAGAATATCAAATATGGGGAACCCCGTTTATAATGCATGGGGGGAGACCACAGTTTAACATCATGTGCTGAGAATGATGGTGCTTGGCTGATTAACATCTTGCATTACAAACAAGATGGGTTTAGTCCACAACCCTATGCATAAATATCTGATACCCACCCACCCCTAAAGAGGGAAGGAATCAGCGATGTCGTGGAGAGGGAATGTTATAGAGTGATCCATTGAGGGGTCTATGTTTGTATGGCTATGCGATGAATCAATAGTCATCAGCTTGCCTGGGTGCCACTATGGAGTGGCAATGTTGAATGGGGCATAGGCACAGGAGCATACCATGTGCCACTAAGGAGTGGGAATGATGGATAGGGATTACGCATGGAAGCTACCAGTAATGTCTTCCTCATTTCGGTCTATGAGGTAATCCCAACTAACAAGAGGGTTGAGGAATATTATTGGGGCCAATGCCCATGCTCTAGTGCACAAGCAGGATAACACCAAGGGTGTTGGAATCTGTCTGAACAAAGGGAGATGAAAAGTGTGAATCACATGCCAGACATTCAGAACGTGGTGAGGGTGGCGTGAAGATGGATTATAACTACAGACTGTGTTTAAAACAATGTCTTCATTTGACTTTAACCTGAAATGGGTACAAAAAAATGAGGGTTGACTGTTGACTATGTTCGAAACCCAGGACCTGACTTGATGTCTCGTCCAACGTCTTCTAGGGTATTGGCCTTGGATAGAAACTGAGCCTAGGCAACATGGGACCAAGACGTTAGTTGGTCCCATAAGTCATGAAAGAAGATGATTATCTAAATGAAGGACACATGAAGCCTAAGGTGGAGTGATGGAATTCCTAAACAGTTTACAACTCTATTGAAATTACACCATTGTAATCTATGCATGGGGAATATTATTCTTAGAACAGAAGGCATCACTTATTTGGAACAAGTGGCATACTATTATTGAATGATTTGGCATGATACATTTTATTGTCATGTAGATAGGACTGTTGGAAACTTATTCGTGGTGTAGAAGTAATCTCTTTTTTGGAACAAGAGGCATCCAATTATTGAATAATAGGGTGTACTACAGTTTATAGTCAGGTTGGGAGGACTTTTGGAATCTTATGGTTGTAATATAAGGCATCTCCAATTTAGAGCTAGAGGCATCCTATGATTTTAACATAGGTTTCCCTACATTTTATAGTCATGTACATAGGGATATTAGGCATAAGGCGCCTAGATATTGTTGGTGTTGGGACATACGCAATGTAGTACTTTCGGTTAAACATAGCATAAGAGTCAGGTGAAGTTTTTTGAATGAGTTTCCTTTGGAATGGATAGACTCAAGGTACTCGGGGAATTGATGATAAGAATCTCAACTCACAACATGGAAATGAACCAAGAGGAATATGTTGAATCAAGGTGTTTCCTGGAGTGTGTAAGTGTATCTCAAATCATGGTATTTCATAGGTGGATGTTGGGTGCACATAAGGGAACAATGGAAAATACCGATGTCCCAACCCAATATGTTCATAGTGCGACTCTCCATTTTTCATTGGTTGCACATAAGAATAATGGATTGCGTGCAATAGTGAAGGCCTACACCCAATAGCACAGAAGTGAGTCAAATATTGGAGATGTGTGTTCAATAGGGGGTCATGCACACAATAAGGAAGTAATTGCATGAAATTGGGGAGGTTGGTCCACAATAGGGGATCATTGTGTGCAATAGGAAATGTTTCCATGCAATTGGACATGTGAAACACCGGTGCATGTAAAATTGGGCACATTGGCACTGTTTCAAAAAATAATAATGTTTTTCATGAAAAACAGGGCACATAAGATATTTTGCAAAAAAAACATTATTTTTTGTGAACATGATGGAGGTTTTATATATGGGAGTGGAAAATAATTACTTACATGCATTAGAGTTGTATCCGACCATCAGGGTCCTCCGGGGAAGAAGGAGGTGCGCTTGTATTTATAGGAGAAGACTTGACTGTTGGTATGCGTAAAATTTCATTCCAATTTCCTAGAAAATCCATTTTGCGAACATGATTCCATTTTTTCATGAAATATTCCATTTTTACATGAATGACTCAATTTCAAATGCAAGAATCCATTTTTACGAAAAGGATTTCTATTTTCTAAAAAGATTCCGTTTTTACACGCATGATTCCATTTTTGCCTGAAAATCCATAATTTTCCACAAAATCATTCCCTAATGGCCATTCCTAGTATTCTTCCATCAAAATGAACTAACATCTAATCTATAAAATTGTTCAGGCACCACGACTAGTATAATTGAAGCCTACATAGTGAGCTTTTCTCTGAGATCTTGTCTCGTAGCATTCGATGAATAATTACTAACACGGTTTCAGGTACCAAGAATCATGAATATGCGGTCAATAAAATTCTTGTGTGTTTCTACAACATTTTTCAAATTTAATGTATCACCTACTATTAAATGTTCCCCCCAAGAGACCCAAATAGAAGTTACTTCATCATATTGGGGGCCATCTAGACCTAACATTACCCAGAGAAACCATATATGAATGAGAGGCCCCAGGAACTGGTACATTCATGGATTATAAAATTTCTACCATTAGTGGAAAATCAAATTCTAGTAAGTGATAGTTATGGTCTAATATGACTATATAGATATTTTTATGTACTTTATTCTTCACATATGGGAAAATTATATCCAGTGAGATGGGTTAATAGAAAAATCTAATGAAGTTATCCATTATAAGTTTTTCAACATTGGCCATAACCCTGGAACCATGTTAAGGGATCATTTTTCTTAGAGGTTCTTTGAACCCATGGTGGCGCACATATAGGACAAGGAGATTAAATCAACATTAGGATCAAGACCTATAATTTCCTTATATCTCTTGGTGAACACATCAGGTTTTATTTTTAAAAATCCAAATAATCATGAAACTTATCTGAAGAAATGAATGTGCTAATTAGTTCTGGATCATTTATTCCTTGTTGATAATATTCAAATGGTACACCTCATATATAGTGACGGATTAACCCTCTTCAATTATAGGAGTAGAATCATATAAATAAAATTTTCAACTAAAGCATGATCATAATAGGGAGAAATGACTCCTCTAGAGTTGGATATTGTGGATTGGTAATATCATAAGATTAGGCACGAGTGGAATCCCTTATGATAGTTTTTTTTCTTTTTAATCCATATTGATTAATCAAATGATCCAATCCCATTTAGAGTTTTTTAATGTGATCCTACTATGATTTAAAAAAATTGATGATGAGTTTATCTCCATCAATTTAGAATTACCTTCTTGAATATGATGTTATGTCTCATATCAGTGCCCATTTGAAGAACCTAATATTATAAAATGGACATAAAATTATTCGGAAACAACTAATAATAATATATGTATAATTACATGATGACATGTGATATGTCATACTTATTATGGACAATTCAATGGATCAAATTATCTAGGGGTTGTTGGCTCCAATAGTTGGATTAGAAGGATCAATATGTATCTCAAATCCATCCATGGATCCACTAAGAAATTTTTCGTATGATTTGGGGAAATGATACACATATGCCCATCACTTTGGAGCTCATTTTCCCACCTTTTATATTTCTAAGCATATTTGTAGTGAGATTCATAGGAGTTCAAAGGAAAATAATAACCATTATGTTTTTCTTACATCTGGAAATGAAGTTAGAAACCCACCCATTCTCCCTCTCCATTAATTTTTAGAGGATAGAAATTTTGACCTTGTGTATGTAAATGTTTAAATATTATAGGTAATTAAAATATATATGTTCCCAGTAAGAGATACACCATAGGACCATCTAACTATAACAGACAATACAAGATACCTCTAATTTTTCGAATAATTAATGAATCATGGAAACATCGTATTCTCTAAATCTTACATTTTCATTCCCAAAATGAAGATAATGGTCTAGGTAGTACTGGGTATCACACATTTAGTTAATCTAGGTGATACATATATTACAGAACTCATGTGGTGGATGAACATTGTCTATTCATTCCAAATACGAGATTCCATTTGGTGGAATCAATATCTACTATGTATCCATAACCTTTAAATGGGAAGGGAGAGTGGGTATCACATTATATTAGTTCATTTTGGAAGTCACTAGTGATTTTACCATTCCTCTAACTCATAAATATAATCTCTCATAGTCCCATGGTTGGAATTACCAATGCTTTGATGAGGTAGGAGGGTCATATTTGAGCAATATTCCAAATATAATTATATTTACACTAATTGGGTGAATGGGAAAACCCACATGACTCTAGGTGCATATCCATGAAGGACTAGATGTTTGACTAGAGGAGGGGCATAGTCTATTTAGGCATTGTCTGGTAATATGAACTACATAGTGAGACTTTCAAAGACGATCCTCTTTTATCCCTTGGCCTCATTGATCAACGAATCTTCTCGAAAAACTGACCGGATATATAAAACAAAATTATATAATTTTATTACCATTGTGATTCATTAGACTTAATTGATATTTTGTTAATGGTATTCAATGTATCATTGGAGAATTTACAATGCCCAGCATTTTGTTCTGCTGATGAGTGACGGAGCCTGTCAGGAGATCTACATGTTATTATGCCACCCCTAGGGACTATTCTCCGCATCATTCATTGTGTCCCTAGATTTATTTCTCTAATAATTTAAGGTATTTATCATGATGATTATTAGTGTGGATATGGTCATGGGGGAACTCCAACAATCATCGGCTGGTCCAACTGATAATCTCATTATCACTGTAGAGGGGGACTACGGAGGAGGAAAATATTCTCATCCCATCCTATAATTTTATATTTGAGAGACACCTATTTCATAAACCATTGGATGATGGTGATACTATTTATTTAGGTATAAAAATATATTCTTGTAGCCATATATGTTATTTCATTGGGCCACTAGTATTGCAACGCGGTCAACTATAGGTAACATTTGATTTATTAACAATCCCGGGTAGTCTGGTTTCTGGTTTTGAATTATGTAGAATGCTTCCAAGATATTACAATGGAGAACAGAAACATGGTGTTATATTTGGAATAAAGGGATGATAAATCCTATATTAGTGGTTTTATATTACAAAACTAATATCTTATCAGTGGATAATATCTCCTATAACTCTTCTTTCAAGACATTATCCAGAGGTTATTAGAGATCCTAATTACACAAAAATATTGTCAAAAATAGTTGGGAAACTCGGGGGTGATTCTTTCCCAAACGAACTCTAACATTTTTTGTTGATATAGGGGGAGTCAAATGGTCCAATAATCACTAGAAAATCATAGTTTCTTCCAATTTTTGTGAAAAAATCTTGATCATATGCAAATAAGGTGGGGGTTTCTTGGATTCCTACTGATCAGGAAGGTTTTATTTCCTAAAAAAATCTAAAAAAGGTTAACAATTTCTTGAGGGTTCTAATCCAATACTTGAAATATCTATTACTTTAATTTTGTAGTTATGAATTATGGCCTCTAATAGAGGTAATGATTGTTTCTTAATGAATCATTTATAAGAATCAAATTCATATTCCGCATAGTGAAACATACTGAAACATCCAAGACCTTGTGTAAAATGTCCATAGGGATGGTATTAATAAACAAATGGGCTTCAATCCCTAGGTTTGTATGTTATGTAATTTGTTCTTACATTGATTAGTTTGTCACCTCAAACTCTGATTAGTCGAATGGGGTATGTCTTCTACCTCATTTCTGCCTCTGCTGACAGAGGATTTCAGCAAGAACAATACTCTGTTAGTTGCGAGGATTCCATCCATGTGACTTAGGAAAATAATAATGGGAAGGGACCCCTAGAAAAAGGATTTTCCCTCCCCCTAAGAGAAATATATTCATGGTTGGAGAAGGATTTGAAATGGGGGTGACCTCCATTTAAATTGGTGGTGTTGTGAGGAGGACCTCCATAGTGAAGTTAGTCTTTGTAGGATAGACTCTGGTGGAACTTAGTGAACCCATGATCGAGAGATTCAACCTGTTCATCCAGGATGGTGGATGTGGTTTCAATCCCAATCTAGTGTAAACATGTACCAAGACAACTATTTAGAAGGAATCATGAAGTGTGCCAATAATTATTGTGGAACTAGAGCAGATGGAGATGACAATTTTCATGAAGGGTTTTCATCCTACCACTCAACATCAACTTCAATTATTTTATTCCATGGAATATAGAGTAAAAATTTAATCGATCAACTTTTCCTCATTTTGAACCTATCAGCATTGTTGGAGTGGTCGAGATTGATCCATTCTAGGCAGCTCTTGAGTGGTGGTTATGAAAAGGACAACCAACACATTCTTTAACTCCTCAGTATAGGGGATAAATATGTCAAAAATATAGGTAGAAAATCTAGAAAAGGATCGCTATCATGATGGAGGGGGGATTTTATCTTCTAAACCCATGATAATGAAGAATTTGTGTGGCACTAATGCTTTAAGGTCCATTCCTTCCATGTTTCTGGTTGGGTTGAACACTTAATTTTACTAGTGAAGAACTAGAATGTTGATGAACATCTATGAGGGTGATCTATAGATTTGGGTGTTTCTGAACTCATGGAAGAAATAGGGTTATGTGAGATTTCATCACAACCATCTTTAATACCCCCATGCATGTTGGAAATGGATCATTGTCTATTTCCCTATTCTACGGTCCTTTGGGATATATCAGGTCAACCATGAGTAGAAATGTTTGGTCAATGTGATTCCCAATTATCTAAGTAATTATTCATCCTTTCTAAGGTAGAGTAAGACTCCAAATCTATGATTTCATGGAACAAGGATACCAGAATTTTATCATTTTCCTTTAGTTATAAGATATGTCTTCCATGATGGGCACACCATTTTGTTATGGTTAATCCAAATACCAATTTTTGGGGATCTGATGATGTCTAAATCTATGGGTATCCAAAATTAATCATCTATTAATAGATGAAGGAGTGGAGATTCATGTCACCTTAACCATTTTTTAAACAAATTTTACGGGGGTGTGCACTTGGTAGATGATTCCGTTTCCTTTATCATATATTCTCACTTTCGAAAGGTGGGTGGAATTTACCACTCTAATTTTTGGTGAATGGTCCTTGATCAGAATGGGATGATGGTATAAAATCACTTCCATCCATGTATTCCTCCATAAAAGTCACCACCTAGACTACGTCTCCATTTTATATTTCACATATGTTCATGAATCTTCATCCTAGAAAAATTTTGAGTTGTAAAATGGATAATTACACTCATTTATTTCATTCACGGGATGTTTCCAATGATCATTATTGTTGGTGACATAGGAAATGTCAGGTCATATTTCCATTTTGGGATTATTGGGAATATGTAATAGTATTCCTCATTAAGAGTTGAGGGAATCTCATATGTGATCCATCATTGGTATAGGACCAATGACAACCCATGTTATCTATAGGGAAGATTTCTATAGGAGTGGAAGTCATCCATGGATCTGCAACTATGGAATCTCATAATTGTCACATAAGTTAAAGATTATAATTCATCATGTGGGGTTGTTGTTTTAGGGACATATAGGTTTATGATAATTGGTTAAATATTTTGAGGGGACCGAATTATATGATTAAGGTATTGTGGGGACAATATCAAAAGCTTAAAATATAGTTGGGGACATTTCTCATATATTCATGTCATTTAAGAATCCAAATATTTGTCAGTATCACGTAGAGATCCGGATATCCAGTAGGCACCTCAGGTTTGGGTGGTGAGAGGTTATGTGTTCCCCTAGGGGAAATGATCAGACATTAGTGTATTGCCACAAAATTGGAATATAAAAATGTTCTTAATGGTATATTATAATTTTTTTATTGAACATAAAAGAGGGATCAGACATACCATATTAGATGATAGGGTTCAAAACATGAAAAGATTAAGTGTATTGTTTAATTTAGTAAAATTGTATGAGTCCATTGAGTTTAGCATTGTGTGGTATAGTCGCTTGTGCTATGAAAGGACATACAAAAAGTGATAGTTTGGGGATTTGTCATGGAAGATTCTCTAATGATATGGGTATCAACTCATTTTAACACATGAGGGATCCTTTGATATTCACATATGGTAATGCTAAATTTTAACATAATGAGGTGAAGACTTTCCTGTGTTGTTTAATGTCTTGTGACAAGAGAATTGTTGCTATGATATTTAATTTTCTAATTCTCATATGTAGATGGGACATACACATAAGTAAAATCATTCCAGATCAGGGTAGGATGAGGGGAGGATTCAAGACTAACCATCATCAAAGTGAAATTAATGTCATTTAAATTTATTGTGTGACCACTAGGAAAAAATGTGGGGGTCCCATGGTTTGGGATTCAATGAGTATGACCAATGGGAAATAAAATTTTATAGGCTAGGAATAGAGAATTAATATTGGACGTAAGTGTTGATAATATAGATTATTCTGATGATTAGAGTGTGAGTGAACTTAGATAGGATAGGGAAAAGGCAAATGGTCACTTAATATTTGTGAAATTATTTTTGATGAAAGTATACATCATGGGGGATTTAGATGTGTGTTTCAATATAAATATAGGGTTCATGAAGGCAGGCCTCCTGAGACTGAGGCCATAATGAAGCATGGGTTTTTTAATTAAGGGAGGGGTCTTATTTTCTATAAAGAGGGTTTTCCGAATGACGGAGGACTCACAGAACCATATGGGCCTTGAATCATTTTTCATTACTCTTGACGAGGATAATCCTTAAATAATTTCAATCCCACCACATTAATTAATTCTAAAGTACCCGGGAGAGTATGATCATGAAATATGGATTCGAATAGAGATCCATTTTAATGTTCGATCACGAAGGTTGATGTTAATAGAGTTTTGATATTTTTATAGAACTCTAAATATATCGGTTTCATTAAATAATGGTTTATGGGGGGTTTTTATAGGATGCATGGGGTTTGGACATATTTTTCATAAGGGATTACCATCTTCAAATATGAATGAATTTGGTAGTTTTATTAATCCCTTTTCAAGATCCTTATCTATCGTGAGGGATTCATCTTCCATGAATCTTACCATTTAGGTAGATATTGACTCCATTTAACCCAGGATTTATTTCATGTCATCCATATGATCCTCTAATTCTCATGTAACATTTTTTTTGGAATCAATATATACATATAACTAATAGGATTCAATTTTTTAATTGGTGTTTGTTTGGATTTGGCATGTCTTGTTTTTTGTTTAGTTGATTTTATCAGAGAATCCTACATTGTATGTTTAAATATCACTACATAGAATTTGTGAAGAATCATGTTGTGTTTATTCATGTGACACACAATTTATTGGGGATCATTGTGGAAATGGAACATGTAAAGTTGTAAAGGATTACATATTATGATGTAAAGTGGTTTATGGTGGGGATCTATGCAGTTGGAGATCATTAAATGAGTATTTCATGAATGAAATTTTTTACCAATCTTAGGTTATCTATACTAAATGACATGATTTGATGTATTTTATTAATCTCGGGGTATTTTTTCATGTAAAATTTCACTTATTATATGATGTTTCACCCTTATTAATTCATCAATAGTTTAGTTGATTACATATTTTTTCTATTGGTGTTCGATATATTTCATATTGGATATTTATATTCATTATAGGTTGAAATAGGTTGAGGCATTTCACATATGTATATAAATTCTCCCTAGAAGAATGTTAGAAAGATATTGTTGGAATGTAGAAAAAATATTATTTCCATTTTGACATAATGGAATTTGGAATGTAAGGAATAATTTCTGCCTATGTCGCATGACACATTATGGTTCAGGCGATCAGATCATGTGTTCTCATATTCATAAATGGGAAATGATAACATGAAATCCCATGTCACTCATGAAATTCCACGAAGAAAAGAGATCGAGGTAATATTGGATAATTTCTTCTCATAATATTTGATCATTACATGACTCCCTAAATACACATGATCACCCGATTCCAAAATCGTCATGTGAAAAACTATATACATGATCGCCAAACATTAAATTGGTCTAGAAATATATGGTTTCCCTAATAGAAGGTTCTCACAATTTTTTTATTTACATGGTTTTCCCCAGAGTCATATAACCACCGAATTTCAAGGCATTATTCAATCAAATCCCTGATGATTCTTTCAAGGAAGTACCCATTTTTTTAACACTGTTTTTCTTGAGTTGTACCAACAGACGTCATCAATGATATATAGATTGGTTATTCGAAGAGTATGAGCCCAATGAAATTAATGTAGGCAATATTCCATCACTATATATCATGTACATGGATCATTAGAATTTTTAATAAGAATATATATAGGGGTAAAAAATATATAAAATTCCCATTTATGTTAAAAAATTAACAAAAAATCTCATTCATAGTGTTTATAATGATGAAATAACTATCGAAAAGGGAAGAAAAACACAACTTCAAAATAACCAACTTAATAAATTAATTTATTAAGTTATATTTAATTTAATCATATTGGGTGACCTTTCTCAATGACCATGAATCCAACATAAAATAATTTTACATATAACACAATGAACCCTAGTCACTTGATGACATGATGAATTACCTTTCATGTGATCATGGTATAATATGTATATCATGTGGAAGTGTCACAAAAAATTCCTAAACAAATTTCAGTCACACAATCACATGTCCACCAATTAATTTTTAGTCTCTCAAACCCAAGATTAATTATGATATATCATTAAAATATGAAATTCATGTGATCTCTCATCCCCTAAGATTTCCACTTGATCCACCTAGTCCATATTAAATCCTTCTTCCACATGGGAATCGTCCTTATTGTATGTCCCTAATATTATAAAGATTCATAACCATGTGAGTTAATTTCATCCACTAGTGTAGTCAACTATTGTTTCCCATTATTGGGTAGGTTACTTATGGACATTGAGGAAACTAATTCCTATTATAATCCGGATACATAATATTAATTTGTAAGTCCTGATATCCATATCCTATATATTTTCATTGATATAATCACACATATATATTCCTTATGATTACCATGATTATTTGATATTTTTTTCACAATATAAAAAATATTGTGAGAGATCATGCCTTTTATGTGGATTGATATTCTCACTAAAATTCAGAACAATATATATATTATGGAATAATCAGTGTGTAACCCCCACATAATTGTATTCATTTTAACTTATGGAATTCATTTGATCTTCTTCTTTCTCTTTTTTTATAATATTGAGAATGACTCACATGAGCATAGAAAAATGTAATTACCATTCCATTGGAATGATAAAACATTTCACATTATGAGCCTCCAACTTAGTAGTAAGTGCATACAATATGTTCCTTTCCTTGAAAGGTCCATATTCATAATGGAAGATATTAGGGAAAACATTTACAATTAGTCCACTCACAATCATCTATTTCTGAAAATTTTATGATATAAATACCCTAAATACATGGAATTACAAAGAGGTTTATTACTATATTAATAGGATACATATTAATCCTTTCCATGAAATAATACACAATATCAAATGTTTAAATTTCCCCATATGCAACCATTCAACATGATGTTTAACATTATGGTGTCGTCCTATCACATGATCTTAATTATTTCGATTCAAACTATATGGGATCTGATTTCATCCCTGAAATGATACATAGTATTACTTCTAGATGATCAAACCCAATATCTATAATATTACATATGCCTCCTCATGAGTCCATATTGTTTATAATATCACTTATATACTTCCATCACCAATCCATACTATTGTGAGTTTGGATGTCTGATAAATCTGATCCATATTTCTTGTTGACTATATTTTTTAAGACCATATCACTAATAAAAGAATACGTCCATATATAAGGATATTTTTCATTCATGTCCCATCATACCATCCTCATTGGGCCA
This sequence comes from Viscum album, assembly GCA_963277665.1. Lineage (NCBI taxonomy): Eukaryota > Viridiplantae > Streptophyta > Magnoliopsida > Santalales > Viscaceae > Viscum > Viscum album. Next base: position 806,436,920 of record OY728122.1, on the reverse strand, counting down.
TTACCCTAATGGGGTCCATCTTCACTGGTCTATATTCCCTACCAAACTGACCCATTCATGTTAGAGTGATCTCCCAATTAGGACAAATAAATATTGAAGCTCATGTGTGATACCCACACCAACCATTTCTATACATATTTCACCTATTCATCATTACAAAATGATGTTAAACTACATAGATTGGTCCTTATCATAAGACCATAAAAGACACAACACATCCCATTATGTGCAACAAAACATATTGGTTCTGATTCCTTTCACATGGTTATATAGGAATTACCTTCATGGGATCAATCATGACACCGTTAAATCCACCACTATCATATGTTGAAATAAACACTTGATAAACATGATAATGTGATTTAACTAATAGACCCCCCCCCCCCAAAAAAAATCAACAACACTATGTATGAATGGGTAAAATGATTGAGAACCATTAATACATACAGAAGGATCCAGTGATGCAGATCCCCCAATACATATATATGTTGATATCAATGGGATATCATTGATATATATAGTCATTCACAAATGTTTATTTTAATAATTGGTTTTAACTAATGGGGTAACCAGTATTGTATTATAATTTCAGAAATATTAAAGACAATGATTAAATCTATATTATATTTGTGATGTATGCTATAATCCCCCCCATATGGGGATATGGGTTTGATCAATCAACCTATTGGGTAATGTGAGTTCTTAAACATCGTTGGTATTGAACCCAAATGACCACCTTCCTTTGGAAATAATGGTCGTAGTCTATTTCAAATATGGGAGCATTTGGTTTTTTCCAATTTAAATAATAAATGCCATTAGAAAGAGTATAATATAGGAGAAGTGGCCTGAAAGATGATACACCACTACCCTAGGTCTAAATAGAAATAGTGAAAAAGATGTGAATATTTTTTTCCATGAAAAAACAAGTTATATTCTTGTACATAGCTAGTTCAGTGTGTTCCATACCTGTGATGTTGTACTAATTGGTAACATTGTTTCTTGTAGCCTATATTACTGTATAAATATTCCTCAAAAACACTATTAAAATACAATGTTACAATATGTTTATTAGGAAAGAATTCTTACATTGTAGCTAGCAGAAAATATTTTTCTTGTTCGAAACCCAGGGGGATGTCACCTACACATTGCCTCCTAAACATGGTGGAGAAAGAAATGGTGATAGAGATACATTAACATGGGACTTTCCAAAGAAAATTTATAGACATAAAAGTCTTTATGAGATGAAAAATAATATTTTGACATGCCCACGTAGCCTTACTATAAATCTTGTGACATCTATCACCACTTCCTCCCACTTCGGGATCCTATCTCGCATGTTATAAAATCATCCCCTCCTTGTCACAGGAAGATGGATAATGGAGTCATTCATAGATTATTTTCAATCCAGTAGTCACCCATGTGTTTTCTTTTCTACCATCACCAAAAAAATACTGGTAACTACTTCCCATTATCAAAATACTGTGTCAATTTCCTAAAAAGTATCCTCCCAAAAAAATCAAATTCCAGAGACTATAATATCCCTCAAGGAATAGAAAATTGTAGATTAAATGGGATGTTTACATATCCATTCTTCTGATGATGAAGAAATCTAATATATCTGTACATAAACCTGTTAGAATTAGTATATCCTAGTTCATGCAGAAAAATACATCTAGCTAATTCTATTATCAAAAATTGAGCCAACATTTATTGTCACCCTGCATAGAATAATCCCATTGGGATATCTCAAATGATAATAGAGGATAATAGTGAGAATATATCCCCACTTAAATTAGATATGATAGCTATTATAACATGATAAAAACAGATATTAAGGCAAATATTCCCACCTCCACCCCTCTGATGTTCTAGTACATTTTGGAAGCAGTGGAAGAGATCCATTAACATCCTCCATCAATGATACGAAAAAAGGAACACACTCTTTCTCCAACCACTATAGAAGCATCTTATCCTGATCAATTTGACTTGGAAAATACTTAAAAACCACATATTATTTCTCCAATTAAGGAGGTTTATCGAGAAATTCTGATAAAGGGTGAGGCACATGAATGGTCTCATATCCCAATTCTAAAAGTGGTTCAACAACAAGAGTTTGAAGCCACATTAGCATTAGAATATATTACAAAAAAATGAGTTGGTGATATATTTCAAATTAATAATATGTTTAGTATATTATGTCTTCACTAAATATGGATCATCTATATTTCCCAATATTTACCTCAGTGTATGTTCGTATCCATGCCATAAATTCAAAATATACACAGTATTTTCAGAAAGGTAATATGAGAACAAAAAATAATCATTCTCCTAATAATGATGGAAAAAATAATTATCCATAAGAAGAAACACTGTAGGAAGTTTATATTCTTTATCCCATTCTGGAGGTCTGTTGGCATATCAAAACATGAAATAATCTTCTGACTCAATCCTATAATCTTCCTTTAAACAAGGTAGGATAGAATATTCTAGTGACGAATCAATTGAGGGATCATAATCCTAACAACAATTTATATGAATTTAAAAATTATCCAAAAAAATCATAGAATCTGTATTATATCCCCTCAACATAATACAACCGTCAAAATATTCTGGGGACCACCATAGAGTAGGCTTATAATCCTACTCAAACCTAAACAATAGGTTGGCATATTCAATTTATGGAACAAAATGTGGCTCATATACCCACTTTAATCAATTCAATAATCATTGAGGGTATAGGGTTCATGTCTATAATATATATAGTATTTTAGGACTATAAATCTAATGAATATGTTTTAACACACCATGATAGTCCTCAGGATATCCCAATGATTGATTTTGAGGGTCCTGCCCATGAACTATGTCATGGAAAACCTCCCCATGGTGATTTCTCACTCAAGAAAGGATGTCCTCCCCATGTCAAGGAATTTTTTATAGTGTGGTATATAAAAAACTTGGGACAAGAGAATACGATTCCACATAAATCATGTATAAAACCAAACATTGGTCAGTAGGCAATCCAGAGTAGCGACCACTGTACAATCCTTTTATAGGACCTAAGTTATTGTCCATATACAAGATACATCTTTGGTATATCTAGTTATAAGAATACACCTCTTATGAATAAGAAGATATAATGGATATAAGGAAGGTGTTGGTAAATAAAAACCTCATAACTATTAGCTGACCCATCACCACATCAAGTTATGACATCCTAGATGATATAAAGAAGAATTGATGGAATAAATTATTACAAAAATTTTGGGAATCCTTTCAATAGATAATTCCTTACAACCTCCCTTATTAATGATATATTGATCATTTTATAGCTATGATCATTCTTTTCCACTAGATATTCTGTACTAATTTCTTTGTGGATTTTTTGATAATGTCCCAAAAGAGTTGCATGATTATATGGTATGATTTAACTACAAAAAAACGATACTCTTATAGATGGTAGATAAATCTTCATATATTATAAACATACAAATATAGGGATAATAAATATAATTTAACATTACCCCATCCCTAGTTCACTAGATCCACTAGATATGGAATCCATTAATTCCATTTCCAAATTAGATTCCATAGGGTTAGGAAAATCACGTAAAAGTTGTCTAATCTAAAATAATATTTATATCAATAATACATAAATGATTCATAAGAGGAGAGAGAATGCCATTAATTGTATCATGATCTGGGAATATTGATAGGTCATGAACATACCATAGATGGGAATGAAATGTTATAATATTAAAGAAAACATCTCATGGAAAATATCTCATATTCTAGAAAGATATTGTACAAATCTCATTCATGAGTGAAAATTTTGAAAATAAATAATATTTCATGGATATAAGCAATGAAATCCATCAATCGTCAATAATATCCCACAGTTTTGGGGAAATATTTACCATGACTGCCACCCTGAGAGTCAACAATTCCCCAATATGTTTGTATTGATATGGTGGAAGTTATACATATTGTCATGTGTATAAATATTGGATAATTATTACTATATCCCTTTAGTAATTAGTCATCATTATGTTGGGAAGTGGGTTTCAAAAGTAATATCCACAACCATACCTACCACCACATGATACAACCCTTTTATGTAGGGATTTCTCAGTGAGGGAATTCATAAATTAATTCAATTACACTATTCATCTTTCAAATGCAATGTTATTTTTAACAAATATGTTAAAAACCAATAAATTTGAAAATTAAAATTTTCCTAGTGACTGATAGGGGCGTGAATATGTCCTCAACATAGCTCTCTAGGGAGATGTGGGTATCATAGACTATCTCTATTACTTATAGAACAATGAAATGATCCATATATCCCGATAAAACATGATGAACATCATCACATTGAATCCTATGAATGGTAGAGATCAAAACACATATTCCATGGAAAAAAATGTTAATACAATACCATTTGAAATGGGTTTCACTAGAACATATGCTATGGAAACCCCTAAAATAGATTTCAGGAGAAACTACACCATATGACCTCCAAATAGAGAGTTTACATGCCCTCAATGATATTTGTCTAGGGATAAAGGTAAGGGCATAACTACACCACACTAACCATTAAGAAATGCTAAAACAGTCTCCATGGGAGAGAACATAGAAAAATATGATGCTAGGATATAAAATCATATATTTATTAGTGAGTAATTTCAATTGGGAATTATTCTATTCTAGATATAACCTCCAAAAAGAAGTGACCACCCATCATCCCACCAATTAGGAGGGAGATAACCCACCATCAATGATGGAATCTATAGCGCAAGGAATAATTGGATATATACATCCAATTTAAATTAATTTGAGAATTAGAAAAGACAAAAGTTTTCCTTTGATATGATAATAAAAATTACCATATTTGGATAATCATTTGGACCCATCATGATTTAAAAATAAAAAAAGTATAAGTATATTGAAATAACATCAATTATTTCCCACTACATTTGATCAAGATATATTATGGGTATTTTTAACCTCAATAACTCCTCAACCCCATCATTTATATTAATCCTTTTATAGAATCAATTAAATGGAAGAAATACCATATGAGGATTTAAGGGAATCCATTTCCTAAATGGGTGGATGCCACGCTGACCCTTCAAATTTTTTTGAATCATATTTTATAAAAAATAAATAGAATAGGATATCTGGTGAAACAAATCTCACAGATCATATCTTGATAAGCCACTATTATGGACCCGTGGAATAATAAATAGCCACAAAATTATTATTTTTTGAGACTTTGGTAGGGAAAACTTGTTTAGTGTAGTATCCTCCTAGAATTTTCTATCCATTTTTGAAAATAACTATATCACCAATTTCTCTATTAATTATCCTATATTCTTAAGTGAAACATGACCTTTAAACTCAAGAAATGAAAATAGTATGAAAATGAATGTTTTTTAGACATTACATCTAGATGGAGGAGCTAGATACGCTAACTCCACATCCCTATCATATAGAAGTATTTGATGGTACTTTCAGAGGAAAATATTCAAGATGGATTACAAACATTGTTTACCTAATTAAAATATATGTTTCAGTTATGCGATTTTCCAGTCATATAATAACATGTAGAAGTTGTGAATCAGAAAACCAAGGTTAAATATTGACCCATGTCCATGAATTAAGGGGAAAATATGGTATGTTAGTTATAGAAATTTCCTAACTCAATATGTCAATACTTTTTTATGTAGAACCCATGTGGGTTGTGCATCACCTGATGCCTCTCACCGAGAAACAACATTAACAAAACTACCCTTGACTAGAGGAAAAAAGAGATCATGGAATCCTAAATTTGAGTAATATTATTACATATTCATTTCCTTCCAAAATAAATAGGTTATTTTATATTTCCCCTCAGCCACAGAAAATAATAAATCATGTTTATATAGCCTAGTAAACTAAATGAGGTCAACCTCAGTAGTCATCTTGGCTATATACTATTTCATCAGATGTTATGGAAAACAAAAAGAATTTTTTATTATCTCTAAGAAAATTTTATAAGTATTATTTGATTTATGATAGGTGATATAGGTAAAATCCCTATCTTTAGGGGCTAATGTGAAACCAACCAATTAAAAGAAGAAGGTGACTACCAATAAGATTCACCCATGTATGGAAAAACGATTGACTATAGGACTACCTAGAATAAAATCGATCACATTCATCCAATTCTTAGGGAAATAAATCATCAACAAAATATTGTTCATTCACCTCCAGCATTTTATAAATCGACATTGTCAAACTCATCCACTAGAGGATGACGTAAACAATTATATTAGAATAAGGAACAAGACGCAAATACTCATTCCTCTCCCAAATCAGTTTCTATATTTCTTACCATCATGGTATAATGTATTGTCACCACCTCATTAAATATAATCCTATTTGTGATTATAATTAATATTTTTAATTTTTATATTTTTGAACTTGGATACCCCTTCGTTGATGAAAAATATCCATTCTAACCCTATCTACTTACACCTAACTGGGGAGTTCGAGGTAAAGGATGTAGGGGATACATGAATGTGCGAATACACAGTTCCTTATAAGAATAATATCATGAAAACAACTAAATTTATTCCATATAAATTCTTATTTCATATGGGAATGAACTTCATAAATCCCAACAGGAAAATAGATACACCATTTAATCATTAAAAATATCTCAAAACCTATTTTTTTGAAGATTGTTTAGAGGTTGTTTTTTGGAAATGCCAACATAGATGAATGGAAGACTAGTATGAATCACACCATTAGTAATAAGTGTTTCAAAAACTTCTACAAAGTTAAAAATGTGTTTTATCAATGATATACATTCATTATAGAATATCCCGTGGAGAAACCCCATGTTGGGAAACATATACCATTAAGGATGTAATATTAAATTTTAATGTACTATGTGACTATCCTGTTAATGAAATCAATCATAAACACTTTTCAAATATTAAAATAGTTCAATGAAGTGTTTTTGAGGCCATATAAATCCATCTATAATTTTAGATATAATTTTCTTGCTGATAGAATATTTAAATTTAAAACCACTCTAACAGAATGTCACACCAGTATCACCTTTAAAATTAATGTTCAAGAAGAACTACTTTATGGTAATATCAAACCAGTGTATGTCTCAAAAATTATTAAAAATATATAAAATATATAAAATATTTTTGATAAAGGTGTTGATATTATTCTTTTCCCTTTTTGGTCAATTTGATGTTTTGGGTACAATATGGATGATTAATCTCCCTTGAAGATAACCATTCATAATATTGAAAATAATGATACAATGACATTAAAAATAAAATCAAAGATTTATTCTAGTAACTAGTATCTAGTATCACGTTCATGTTTATCAATATTGAAATTATATATAATTCCTTGGTAGTGATACCTTGTATTCATATAAATATGGAAGAACCATGGAAATTCCATCAATTCGTGGAGTTCCCCATCTGTGGAATATTTTTAGTGTGATGTAGTGATAACATCCCATTTGAATATTTTCAATCCTCATATACCAATGTGGTTAAATATGAGAGATAATGAATATTGAGGATGATATAAGGATTTATTTAGGTTACCACTCCAAATTGATTAGGAATCACCGATATAAGCCCCTAGAGCATGGGCATTAATGACTACATACAGATCATAAACCTGATCAATGTGGATGATCTATATCTAGTGGCCCACTATAAAATGTAAACATCATGAAACCATGAATTTGTAATAAAATTAATTCCATTTGATTTGGGCCACTAAAATTAATCTAGCTCAAGGCCTCAATAATATCAAATATTTCCCTTAAAACATTTTTGGAAATTGAAAATTTCCCAATGATGTCCACTGCCATTTATAATGAACATGTTTCTCCTAAGGCCCCATTATCCCTTATCTACTGCATATATTCGCCCATAATATTTACCCATATAGAAGAAACATCCATTTAATTTGAGATTGAAGATGAAGGGGATGAACATAAGGACACCCCACAATCATTTGAAGAAGGTGTATCCACAATCATCGATGAGATAACACTGGTAAATCTTGGAAAAAAGAGGACATGTAACCAAATGTGATCTATTCCTCCATTTATATATAATAATAAGATATGAAAATATTAGTCATGAAAAATAATCTATATGTTTTCAACTAGAACTATATATAGATGTCCATGTTGGACCCAAATATAGCAACCCATGATTGGGAAAAACCAGACGACCAATGAGGTTCCAAACATGCATCTAGGAGAATGAATTCACAAATATAAATAAGTTGGATTATGCATTTTAAAATACTATCAAATCAAATATAATTATAGAGGAGAATTAATTGAAATCTATAGTAGACATCATTCCCTTTTTAAAGATTAAAGGGAATACAAGGGCCTTTACCATTTTTAAGAATATCACCTAACACTATCTGAAAGATGATTTCATACTTCATATAAAATAAGTTATGATTGTAGAAACAAAGTGATTCTAATACCTTTTATTTATATAATAGTACTCATGGAATAAACAGAGTGAGATGGACATGGAAGATGATGAATCTGCTACTATTTTAGTACCCCTAGGGATATTCTTCCACCATTTCATGCCCTTATTCTTGAATAATAATAGACTTACTTACCAAAACACTATGCATCACATCATTAATCCCTTTCCATTAATAATTAAATAATTATATATTGAAACCCTAGTTGTTAATTCTATTCAATTTAGTATCTATCTCTCTAACTTTCAAATAATATTTGTAAAATTACAACAACACATCATGGAGATGAATCCCATAAACTATGCATTTGGCGAAATATATAGAAAAGTCTTTAGCTTCCTGGTACACCATTGTGATATGGATGTTTACCCTGAGAAGAATATTTAAATCTTCATGATTAAACCTCATATAAAATATATATATGAGAGAGGGATCTAGGGATGCCTCTATTATATTGGAAATTTTATAGCCTACCTAGTTTGAAAAATCATACACTTATTGATAATTATGAATAAGGGAGTCACATACCTATGTGATGACGGATTCCAAGAATCATTATTGAACCTCAAAAAATATCTTCTTCACTCATTTTTACAAATTACACTAGTATTATGAAATAAACACATCCTATATGTGGATACTACTATCGGGACCACTTTGTGTATAAGTTGTATTTGTTGTCAGTTGTTGTCAACAATGGTAAAAATGAATATTTAAATCCAATGTGAATGGAGATTGGTAGAATTAAAGATGCAAGGAGAATTTTTATGGATTGATAGAATTGGATACCATTCATTGGGAATTCACCATGTTGATCAATTTAGACAGTTTATGAACAATTCCTAATGTTGGAAGAAATTGTGTCAAATGTGACACATGGAATACAACATTGAAGTAGCATCCTTTTAAGGCTAGTTTATGTTACGTGGAATTGAGAATACCGAAATAAAAGGAAGATGAATGAGTGTTGAAGATTTTTCTTGGACATTGACGTGGACACACATATAATTTAATGTGGCCAAGCATTTTTCATAGAATTGTTTTTATAGATCACATAAAAAATTAGACCTTCTCATGTGATTGCTAGCCAGCATCAACATGAGGCATGTGAACGAAAAATGGGGCAAACTGTGTCCATGGGATGCTAGACAAGGATATCCCAAGATCTATATAGGGAATGCATAGTGTACCCGCAGAGCATGCACCATCGTGTAGGGAAAAACAGAGGCATAGTTGATATGATGGGTGTCAAGCGTGCCTATAGAATACGGTATAGGGAAGTGCATTGGAGAGGGGAGGAGAATTCTGATCCGCTATTGGGACAATTTGATTTATAAAATACACTAAACCCGCATCTCCATTTCAATGTGGGATTGAATTTTTAATGATAGAAATTATATGATTTGTTCATCCAATCCTGGGAAATATCTTAGTTGCATGCCTCATCCCACATCCCACGATCTAATATCTATCTCCCACCACATCCACCCATCGCATGTTCAAACTAGTAACATGAAATTTCCCCATAGTTTTTGAACCCCCAAAACAATTTTCTTCCTCCTCGAGTGCTCACTGGAATCACTGATCTCTATCATAGTCAATCACGAACCATGATCGAGTTATCTTACATATCATTTTATCTTTGTGAGAATCATTGTATCACAATGGAGCCATGAATGAAACATACATTGTTCATGAATAAAAATAATTCAGAGCAGAAGTTTCTTCCTAGGAAAATGTAGTATCTAAGGACACATGGATGCATGATTGATATCAAAATGAGATATATATATATATATATATATATGTGTGCATCCTTTATTCCATTTACAGTGAATGGAGATCGCATTTGAAAATGAATCAATCTAAGGATCTCGACATTTCTGATTCGTTGGATTGTATATTTCAAAGTTCAAAGATCACGTGCATTCAAACCATGATCTCCAAGGAAAATATTGAGTATTTAGGATGAAAAAATATATTTCACTTTCACCTATAAAAATAGAGTCCCAAGAAGGTAAGAGGATACTTCCTCTCATATACTTGAGTGCTTCCTCTACGAAAACAAAGCACTCACAGGTTCTATGTTCTACGAAAATGGGAATGACAAGCCTTGTAGTCCTTCAATAAGTGTTATGAACTCAATAAGGGTATAATAAAGAATAAGAACCACACTATCTGTCCAAAGGAGAACCCATATCACAAAAAAGGTTTTCTAAAAACCATCATTTTGTCTCTTGGAGATAATCCCACTAGCAGGAAATTGGTTCATGTCAGCCTTGATATGATTTGTGTAGACTAATCCATGAACCTCCCTAGTCCTGTGAAGAATAATTACACATAAATTTCCTAGGGAGGTTCTATTCATACATTTAATGAAGAATAAAAATGTACCTCTCGGGTTTATAAAGAGAAGAAGAAATTCCTTAAGAGCCAGAGGCCATGTGTGGTTATGTAAAGAAGGAGACCCACAAAGGAGTGTGAAGTGAATGTGCACAAGAATTCATTAGAGTGATAGAACTAGGTAAACTATGGTTTTAATAGATTCATATTTGAAGAAAAAAATATATAAATATAATGAAATAACCAGATTAACTAGAATATAAAGAAGAGAATGATTAGATAAGAGGCATTGTGTGTGAGTGTCCTCAAAGAACTATCCCCATTAGGGGTTTCAAAAAAGAAAGAATAATATGTAAGTGCATGAAATTATAAATTCACATGAATACATGATTCCACTTAAATAAGGAATCAAAACAATGTGTGCACATGTGTAAAGGAGAAGATTACGTTTGGAAGAAGGGTTCCACCTCAATTCCACATGCATGATCACATGTATTCATTAACAAAGGAGAAGAAGTTAATTCTGATGTACCCCGTGAGCTGGTCCTCAACGCTTGAATAATCACATAGGTGTATATATTTCTATCCATGAATTAGGAATAGGTTCTACTAAACCTTGTTGAATTAGAAAACATGGAGAATGAAGAAGAAGTAGTTTATTTGGTTTTTCATTGGGTATGATATAAGAAATAAGAGTTTTCTTCCTAATACTTTGCAAGCTACCATGTAATGATCATTGGAATAGATCAAGATCGGATCCTCCCATTAGAAAAAGGAATAAGAGTATCATATATTTATGTATATAGAACCATCAAGTTTATGTTCATATCCTACATGTTTTAGGTTTGAAGAGTATTATTTCGATTCCCCGACCGAATTTAGGGACTCGCATTAGGAAAAGATTATCTCCTTCCATCCTCGAGGTGTAGGGAGCCACACTGACTAGAATATAGATTTCCTTATCAACCAAAATAATAGAATATCAATATATTTTGGAGAATCCATATACTATTTGTCACCATATTTCGAAAGTAATTTCTAATCACATTGAGTAGTGAAACTTGTAAAAATATCATGTGCATAATATTACTACTTTATATTATTTCGTGTGAAATATAAAATAGAATAATAGAATAAATCTCTTAATAGGTCAAGAGGAATGGGAATAAAATGTTGGAATTGGTTTAAAAACTACCCATCCCTGATTCACCACCTCTCTTGGTGTTACGAATATCCCTAACTGGTCTGCTCAATTGGTATTAGAAGGAGGCTCACCTCTTCTAGATTCTCTGTAGTGGAGTTATTATCTTTTGAATATTTTAATTTATTTCATGTGTTATCAATGGAGATCTGTTTCAGTGATGATTCAGTTGTCTATGAAAAAAATATCATATCTACCATGACCATGATGAATAGGAAAAAGAAGGAGAAGAGAATGATGAATAAGAAGTTCATCTTATCTAATGAAGAGGAAGAATCTTGTTCTTTATACCTTGATTGAAATGAAGACATATCATGAATGAATTTAATGACCAGGGGGATCACGTTACCACAAAAAATGGTAACCTTCCTAAATAAAGTTATCTAGATGTATGTCTTATTACATTTTGAAATTATACTCATCATGAGAATATTGTAACAAGTGGTGATAATAAACTTACAACCTCTCATGAATTATTTATTTATAGATTATGAATGATCCTATATAGTATTCATAAAAAAAATTAATTCCTTTTTTGTGGAGTATTTCAATGAATTCATGAAGATATCACCCGACTGGAAAAATAAAATGATATTTTGGGGAATGTCTTACAAGAATTTTATTAATGATTAATGATCTCTAGATATGTTGGAGCCGTTGAAGAATCAAATATGGGATTTGAATTAACTGCATCAATGTGGCTCAAATATTTTGATGAAATGGAGGGATTCAACATGAATCTATATGTTATGATCAATGAACAAGATGATGAGATGAACAATATCAATAATTCAAGGAGTTATATTTGGAATAAAACTCCAATAAGATTAAATAACATGACTCATTATTACAAAAAAAAAGTTAACTTTAATGAATATGATGTTGAAAGATTAAATAAGGCATGTGAATAGAATATGACTATGATTGAAGATCAGAAATTCATCCTCAATATGAAATGTCTAGAATATGAAGATCAGTTGAACAATCTTCAAAATATAGATATTGAGACTTCATAAAAGAAGAAAACATTTTCATATTGTACTCAATTCTCACTGAATGATTCACCTGTCAACATACATTTAACATGTGATAAGAATATCCTGGCTTCACTAATTCATCTATCACCAAAAGCTGAGAATGTATAAGTACCATCCATACCAACTTGTACTAATGATTATAAAAATGTTTCAACAAAATGTGCAGGATTGAAGTAAAATTTTAAACAAGTACGTATGAAGAAAAGTGAGAAGAAACCTACCACCATGGATATAGTGTATAGGGGAAATATTTTCCATGATTGCATCCCATATAAGGCAGAAAAAATTAGGAAAAAGGATAAACAACCTTATACACAAGATATTAATAAGATGAGTATTGTTTTTCAATGTTGGTGTTGTGATAGATTTAGGCATTGGGCATTGGATTATTGGAATAATCCCCCAAATGTAGAATAATAGAGAATGTATACATCAAGTGGGAGAAAGAAAATGAAGAGGAGAAAAATCAACAGATCTAAAAGCAGATGTACACTGAAATCATATTTGGAATTATAGAAAACATATGTGATGCATTCAATTGGAGTGGTCACATGGTTAATACATGTTCATCTAAACAATTACCCAAAGCTAATAAGAACACAAGATCACATAATCTGGCTATGAAAGAAGGTGCATCCAAAATAACTCCTTATATGGATTTTATGTAGAAAAATTAATGTTGAATATCCAATCTTGATGCCTAAATTCATAATGACTTTTGGATTTATTTTCCAGAATATTTGGAATGAATGGGGAAAATAAAGGATATTTATGCTAAGTCTAGTGAAAAAATAAAAAAAATTGACTCCACGTGAAGAGATAGAAGTTCTATGTGAGAGGATAAATAATGATAGTCATACTGTTAGAAATTGATTTTAATTTACCCTATCCAATGAAGAGTTCCTCATGAAGCATAAAGTTTCACCATGAGAATCTATTGATTTTACAGCTCCTAAATAAAGAATACACACACATAATGAAATGGAATATGTACTGAGGTCTACACAATCACAACCTGCATTGAAGAAGAGTTGTTAATGTGTGAAGAATGGAACATCTTGTTTGATAAAATCATCTCAACCTTGTTTTTTTACATTGATGAATCAAGGAGGATCCTCCTTAACCGCTTAAATATTTGTGTATTGTATTTGTTCTTATAATATTGGGAATTGAAGGGGAAGAAATATATCAGGGGGATAACATGATATTTAGTGATGAGAAGGGTTCCCTTGAGGGTAGCCACATGAATAAAATTATATGGATATTATTCAAATTAGTATCAACGTTAGATGGTGTCAAATTCAATTATTCTGAATATTTTTTGATGATCATGTCATTGGAAATGGTTTTTTATTTCTTAATTTCTAATCCTTTGTTACTTAAAATAATAAACATTATAAAACGAGGGAGCAGATAAATTACATAGTGACATAATGATAACGGAAGTTCCCCAAGGTCACTCATCATGCCTATTGCACATGAATGTTTTTGATTCATTTTTTTAAGTGAGTGAGTCATTTTAAGTTCACTATTTAATATCACACATATTATCCTAATCCTAAAATGAATTCTGAAAACCCATGAAGGGAAGTATATGAGTTCTCATCTCATGATATATCATGGGAAGTGGTTAATGGATTTTTTTTTATCTAAATCAAATCATCGAGTTTTCTACACAGATCATGGATTAAGTCAACATAGAGTGAAATGACGGAGGATTCCTTGCTTATGTACGGACTGATACACTCATTACCATGAACATTTTTTTTATTGTCAAAAATGATGAAGAGAATGTGAAATGAAGGTTCAAAATTGAGGGAAATAAAAGTGAATTGGAGATAGAAGATTCTTATTTTGATATTGACACATTAATTTGAGAAATCATTGACGTATTTCAAAAAATTAAAAAGGTGGAGATTATTTGGACCACATTGTGTATAAGTTGTATTTGTTGGAAACAATTGTAAATATTGGTCAATACAAATAAGGAACGTCAAATAGACTGGAGATTGGTTGAGGTGAATATGCCTGAAGAACTGTTATGGATTCATTGAATTGGATTCCATTCTTGGGAAATTATTCAAGTCGATCAATTGAGATGATTGATGCACAATAACTAATGTTAAAAGAACATGTTTCAAAAGATACACATGACATACAAAATTGAATTAGAATCATTATAAAGATTATTTATGTGATTTTGAATTAATAAATCAAAAAGGAAAGGAATACGAATGACGGTTAGGAAGAGTCATGGACGTTGAGGCGACCATGTGTATAATTTTAGGTGGCCATGAATATTAACATAGAATAATTTTGTGTGTCTCACTTAAAAAATTGGGCCAACCAAAGCACTATCCATCTAGAATCAACTCATGGGATGTGCAAAAACACTAGGGTAAACCACTTCCATGGTTTGATCTTTAAGTATATGAGGCAAGGATGCATAAGGTGGGAATAGAGGGAAAATATAGAACATAGTATGGTGTGGTAGCATAGAGTGGGAAGGAGGATTTTGAGTCATTTTTGGGTTGAGTTTGTCGATTAAATGCACTAATACCGAATGACCATTTTGATGTGGGGTGACATTTTTAATGAGAAAAATTATCTCAGTCAGTCATCCAATCCTACACAAGATCTTAGCTACACAGCTCATCCTACATCCCCTGATATAATCACTGTCTCACACCACATGCACGACTCGCATGATTAAATGAGGGCCACGTGGTTTCAAAACACCAAGCTTTGTTGTATTTCTACCCTAGCGCTTGTTGGTGCTGCTTCTCTCCATGAGATAAAATAATGAACCACATCTGATCTATCATGCTTATCATTTTAACTTTGTAATCATTATTGTTTCACATAGAATCCATTAATGAAAATTACATTCTTAATGCATCTGAATACTTCAGAGGATATTTTTTATCTAAAGAAAATGTAGTTTCCGAGGCCACGTGGATGCAAGATTGATTTAAAAATTATATAAATCCAGGTGTCCTTGATTCCATGCATTATGAAAAAAGATTTTATTCGAAAAAGAAACAAATTGAGGATGTCAACATATCTCATATATGAGTTTGAATAATTTAAAATTTTGAATACCTAATGCAGTAAAAATATGATAACCATGGAATATCATGAGGATTTTTAACACAAAATTATAAGTTTACCCTACATATAAAATGAGCAGCGAGAGTCAAGAAGAGGATGATGCCTCCTGTATACCCATGTGAATTCTCTGTGAAAACAGAGCACTCCATGGTTCACCATTATACACAATGGAGAATTCTGAGCCCCAAAGTCCTTTAATAAGTGTTATTCACTATTGAAGGTTCTCAAAAATTAAGAATAATATAACCCTCTATGAGAAGAAATAACCCCGAACACATGACATGTTTTTTCAAATCCCTAACTATGTCACGTGGAGTTAAACACACACGGAATCAATCAGTGCATGTCACTCTTGTTATGATTTACATAGATAGATCTGAAACCCTCCTTTTTCAGTGAAGAAGAATTGTGCTTCCATTTTGCGGGGAAGAGTTGTACATCCCTTTAATGAAGAAGAATAATGACCCTCTCAGGTTCATAAGGAAAATAATAATTCCTTTAGGAGCCCGAGACTAGGTGTGGATTTAAGAAGAAGGACCCCCATGAAGGAAATGTATGTGAATTCCCACAAGTATTCATATGTGTGAAATAACAAGGTGGGAAGTTATTTTCACTCCTTAGGATTCGAAGAAACACACATATGAACGTAATGAAATATCAAAATTCAATGCAAATGATATTAGAAAATAATAAGGGAGGAGGTCGTATGTGTGCTTAATGAACTATATCTATTAGGGGTTTCACATAAGAAATAAAATAAATTATGTTCATGAATTCATCCATTCACATGAATACGTGATTCCACTTAAATAAAGAATCAAAAAAGTGTGTACACATATGTAACAATGAAGATGATGTGTATAAGAGAGGTTCGACCTAAATACCAAATTAATTGTTCTATGTATTCTTGAAAAAAGAAGAAGATGTTAATTATGATGATTCTCACTAAGCTAATCCTCAATTCTTGAATAATCCCATAGGTGTTTGTGATTCTATCTATGAATGAATAAGATGTTTTGGTGTGGTTGGTTGTTTAACTAATGAAGAAGAACAAACAAGATGTAGTGAATTTGGTTTTGTACTGAAGAAGATAGAATAAAGAAGAGTTTTTTTCCTACTTCTTTGAAAGAAACCAAGTGAAGAGAACTAAAATATATCAAGATTAGAACCTACCTTTTTATAAGGGATGTAGAATGTCCTAGATAGTAGTATAATGAACCAACATGTGTAAGGGAATATCCTACATGTTTCAAGTTGTATGTGGATTATTTCCCTTCCCTCTCTGAGAGTAGGGATACACACTAGGAAGGGATTATCTCCTTCTTTTATCCAAGTGTAGGGAGACACAATATTAAAAGGATTTTTTTCTTACTCAACCACAATAAATGAATATCACATTATAGTGGATAATCCTTGTACTGGTCATCACCATACCTTTAAAGGAATAGCTACTCACATTGAGTCATTAACATTGAAAAATATATTGTTCATAGTTTTATTTCATTCTATTATTAAATTTTATGGGGAAAATAGAATACGAGAATCAAGATCCTAATATGTCAGGTTGTACAAGGATAAAAGGATGGAACTGGTTTAAATACACAGCAACACTAATTCAGCCCCAACATAGTGTTAGGAATATCCCACACTAGTCCCCTAATCAATGAATTGTTCTCCAGGAACACTTCTTATGCAAAAAATTGATGAAATAAGTGAAAAAAATTATAATCATAGATGGATAATGATAGCTACAAGGAAATGATATTTATATTTCTATAAAAAATACGTTGAGATTGTATTTTTTGTTAAACCATTGAGTCATTACTTATATCACCATGATGTTTTTCGTGTCTCTCTAATTGACATAGATAAAAATTTACCTAGACTCCCAATACTGACTAGAAGTTCGACCCAATGGGATGTTGTTGTTTAATGGTATGACATCAAATACATACCACTAATGGAAAAAAGGGTAGTAACTATCCAATTTACTTTTGAAACATCCTTAATTATAATGAATTCTAGTAAAAACAAACCTCTATGAAGAATATATTTTAAGTACCCATGATACTCCGAAAATTAGCATGATATATTTTATGGGCCCCCTCGTAGTCTGAAAAATAAAATAATGGAATTCCCAAAGCTCAACCAAGATTGTTTGGGTAATGAATTTTTTTCCCCAACCAAGGAAATTCGTCAAAAATCCTTTTTGATATCTGAATGATGGACCAATTATGAGGTGGCATACCAAACCATCATTATAGGCCTAGATATATTTCATCATATATAGATAATTCATATTATTTTTAGGAGAAACTCAAATATAGAGATTATGTTTATCAATAGAATATACACCACTAATATGGAAGAATTTATTACTCTCAGTACCTATAGGAGGGTAATTCAAGTGTAGTTCCATTTTAAAAAAATGTTTATCAACATTCAACAATCATAAAATTCATGGGCTACTGCATTGTTTAATGTAGCCACATCCCTGGATGATCTTAACATTGTGTAGATAGTTTCACACAATTATAGATGATTGGTTGTCTCCTTGGAAAATGTTTTCTTCATGGAAGAGATCAATCATATGAGAACTAAATCAAGGTGTGGGGAGGCGATATCTATTATTCAATGGATATGAGCCATAATAAACTACCCCCAAATTGAGACCCCTTCATCAGATTGAGCAGAAAAATGAATAGAACTCTAATTAAGTAGAAAACATCACCCTATATAATATGTCAAATGATCATAAATTCCTCCATAAACAAGGCTATGGTGATGTTTTACATATATACATTGAATAAGGAAATACACTCATTGTAATACAAAAAAATACATGCTTTGTCTTTCAGCTCCCACAATTTAGGAGTGAATCACTCCAACCAAATTAGGATGATTGGTCATTTTTTATTGATAATGATAATTGTGTGCATGATGTTCACTATGAGGTACCACATCAGTAAAATACATAAAAATGTAATCTATCCACTTCCAGATTTATTCATTACTACCAATTGTCCCTATCCAATATTAATATGTGGCATGGATGTCATGAGACCATATCCACCATTTATAACCAAGTAGTTTGTGTACATTCATTCCAAGGCTTCTTCTCCAAATGGGACACTACTAGATTCATCACCAAATGGGGAATGGACATACCCTTAAAAGAAATATATATGAAGAATATAATAAACCTTATAAAGTCCAATTTCATCATTAGATTGGGTTTTCCCCTAAAATATTTATGGATAATGTAACTGACATCAATTATTATTAGTTTAAATAGAGCTTAATAGAGTACAACATTGATACAAACCATTTATCATTCTATCATGTTGTGAATTATGGAAATGTAGAGGCTTTTATTATAGATATGTTAATGATACTCAAGAAAAATTTAGACAAATTCTAGAAATATTTGGTAGACTAACTTCTTCATGCTTTCTGTTTTTATATAACCAAAACCCAAACAACCACAAAAGAGACCACATATTCATTTTTCTATGGGATTGAATAATTTATATACATAAATGTACTGTACCCACACATTAAATCACAATATATGGTCAACTCTTAGAAGTTGAGAAATCATAGATGAAATTTGTTGAGTTGGAACGAATCGATGAGGAGAGTTTGTGTACATTTCATAACAGAATAGTCCATAATACTCATATTTTATGAGACATCCACAATAATTTACACCAATACTCATTCCTTTAAGGATATTTGTAGTTGGGTATTCGAACTTCAATGATACCTTCAATTAAGCCTCCATATAAAGAACCAATATTGGATAGACATTATGTTATGCATAATTCCAATTTTGATAGAGTTTACTCCTTATAAAAAATGGTTATAGAACACATAATGACCTCCAATAATTTAAGGATTCTCAATAAATGATCTATATAATACTCATGTGAGTACCCTAGTCATGTGGTAATGCATATAAACTCCATAGAAGTAATGTATTTACCACATGATGTCATAAAACACTATCATAATCCTTTATTCTGGATATTAAATTGTTCAGTGGAATTATACCTAGCATGTTGTTATAATTATCAGAGTGGCCTATTCATTGTAGATTATTTCACCCCAAATGATTTATTGATCCGTATAGAAGACTTTGGAACATTGTTACCTCATTCCTTATATCATTGAACCATATATATCACATTGATGAGATAGATCTATAAAGGGTGTCATACTTATAAAGAACAAAATACATGATCGATTTACATTAATATGATTTTTTTTGAAAAGCCTATATAAAAATAATGGACCAACCCACCATTATTACAATCAAGATATTGATGCACCTTTATCATGTGTAAAGGTCAGATCCTCTTAAGAGAGTTAAACATTGGTCCAATTGTTTATAAACCTGTGTCCAAATAATATTCCCTTCCCCTTGCATTTAGTTCATATCTATATAAGGTACATTCTTTCTATGAACTATGTGTGTCCTGATATATGTTACCAAAATATATATAGTGATGTTCAAATCCATTAATCCTGTTCCTATCCACAATGTACAAAATAATAATTCAACTTTTTTATTTCCATGTAATATAAGTTAGTTCTATGAAAGGGACCCATTTTTATTCCAAGAAAAACACATGTCTTGATTCTTATCCATATAATATATGTATTGATGCTTGAAACCCAGAACATTGGCTAATATACAATACCATAAAAAGAACTCCCCAAAAAAGAGATGGATATACGCATAGAACATTCTGATAATAACGACACATGGATAGATTATTAAACATTCACGATATGTAGTGAAACCAATGTATATTATTTGAGGCCAAGTCATAAGTTCATCACAATCATAAACTTCTCCACTTCTCAATCCATATTGAAATAATAAATCCGCATTTAGTTAATGGGTTATGATGATTCTTCTACAAGTGGAATACTCTCCTTGAGTGAGTGACCATTTCCTTCACAACGTGTTCAATGTTCTGATATCATAACAAAAATTTATTGGATAGATTCTATTTTGAATAGTTACATGACCCTTTCTCGTGCATGTGAGACATATTTTTCTACGAGATCCAATTTTATGAACAACTACTTATGGATTGATTTATATACTTTAGGATATGATGTGTTTAGCATATTCTCTATCATTTACCCAACAAATATTCCTAATATAAGAATACCCCATTTTTGTTTCCTATATAAAATATGAATATTTATAGCGGTGAACATCATGATTTAGACAACTGCATATGTAATCCTTAATAAAATATTGTATGATAATGACATATTTCACTTTTATGTATAGGGATCTATAACATTATTGAATGTTAATATTCTAGGGTTAAACCCCATTTCATTTTCCCTTAATATGAGAAAGATTAGTGTAAGGTACATTTCTCACTAAGAAATATACATGGATTGATCTCTGTTAGCATAGGATATATATTGATGCTCTAGTATTCAATTGCTAGCCTAGATATAAATTTTCTAAAAATTCCACCTCATAATTTTGTGTTTAAACCTTTATAATTATAATTCACTCCAACGATATCCCTCAAATATGGTAGGGCATTATTTTTGTTCACTTCACATGAGTAGAATGTGAACATAGGAAGCCTGAAAAATATTTTGTATGTACTGATATAAATTCCCCTCTATCTATGTTTGAGTTTGATCAATATGTGGATAATAAAAATAACTACATGATTCATGTTTCCCATATTTATATGATACATGTTAAAAAGAATATTATATATTGGGGACATATGTATAGTTAAATTAAATATACTCCTTATCTTCAAACAATCCAATATTCCATAGTGTATATTCATTGAAATTTTTTATTTTTTTATGGATTCATATCATTATTGAATGAATAGTGAATCCTCGAGGGGTGAAAACACATATATCATAAATAACACTAACTCTTAATCTTTTTTTATCAATTCAGATGTCAATAAAAACATTTCTAATACCTTCTCAACAATAATAAATGTTTATTTTACATCACATGAAAATAGGATTTGAAAAATATCGAACAAGGGAAAGGTCATTCTTTATTTCTGGATACAAATCTACATAAGATTCTTTTAAATTTGTTATATAATTTTTAGATCCATTATTTTGTAAATGTACGCTATATTTCCTCAACATATTTTTCATTCTCCCCTATCCATAAAATTATGGGCAATTCTTCAACCCCTGTTATTTCTCACATGGAACATGAATCACATGAGAATAGGGGAATAATCCAACCCATCAGCATGACTGGGATCATCATGAATCAATATGAGATTTCAAAATAGTTCCCCATTCATGACAAAAAAATCTCAAGAGTGAATAATTCCTTAAAAATATTTTTGCTTATGTGTTAGTTAAATGTACCAAAATGGGCCAATCATATCACTACACATCCACAACCTTATGAAAAAATAAAACACCCCCATATCACATATTATCTAAATGATGTGTGAAAGTATAATATAATGTCCATTTATCAAGAAACTAAACAATTTATCACTTTAGTCCTTGTCATATGATGATATACTACAATCCAACAGTATCTTTGTTTCTTAATAATAACCTAAACATATCGTAAATTATTACATATCCATATTAAATGACTATAGTATCCTAACCATTTTCAATCGATATTTGAGATGATTCTTTAATATTTTGGGGAATCTCAGTCCATAAATGATAGTTAGTATCTTGAGGATCGTTAATTTCTACCAATCATCCATGGTTCATAGTGAGAAGTGTATCTGGACTCAAGGGAACCTCTTCATAGTTATGTGTGTATGAATTTGGCTCTTAAATAAGATCATATGGCCTAAAAACCAGAAGAATATTTTAATTTCAAAAGTTCCACTGATCCTTTTGTGCCCTAAAAACATGATAAAGGAGTTCTTCAACCAAGAGTGATTCATTGCAATCCCTTTTGTATGTTTTACGTACAATTACTCATTATCAATTAAATTCCATCCCTGATTTACAACACCATAATCCCATATTAAATAGGTCTTTGGTGTACTCTCAAGCAAGGGAACCCTAATTGGGATGTTTTATAGGACATATCGTTTATATAGTCGAAACACCATGTCCATAAACTATTGTTACTATAGTCAATGATGTCAACCAAATGTTTTAGCATTGGATGGTCCAAATCCAAAGACCATATACTATAATAGATGAAGATATCAATATTTGATAGGACTAAAACCCAAAATTGGTTTTGAGAGAAAAAGTTATATATTCTGTCTATAATATTTACTCTTCGTGATCATATTAAAAAGTTAAATAAATGATAATCGGGGTGAATATCTTGTAGGATATATCTTGTTACCCAGGAAAAATAAAATCATTGTTTTTTGGACTCTTATAGCCCATGAAAACGTCAGGGTTGGGATTTATCACACTCCATGAATTTGATAATGCATTTTATACAGAGTTACACAATTTTTAATGGGATTTAATCATCCTTGGATAACCATTTTTCAATACACACTTCATTAATAAAGTGTTTAAACCACCAAAAATACTCCATATCCCTTGTTATAGAGTGGGTCCTACATTAACAGATCCTCTAATTGATTATTAAGTAACTAAATATAATTTTGATATTTTTTATGATCAATTAGAGGGGTATATTGATTATAAAATGACCTAAGATACTCATGATCCTCTGGAACATTTCAACAGATCCTAGAACCCAGAGTGATTCAAGAGTATCTATGGTATGTCATTCCAATCTCATCATTCCCAGATCAGACCCATTGAGTCGTGATTTACACAACCCATACATTAAATATCCAAGTAGATTAATCATTATAAACATAAGGTTTACATATATAGTACCCTTATTATTGTATAGAAATTTCTACCTAATTCTCGTTTTAAGCTTCATGATAATAAATATATTTCTCCATTACTTAGGTAGTGTAGACCAATAATCATCCCACAATTCACATCAATAATCACTATATATTTGCATATAAACTATATTTAGGGAAACTAAACCCCAATGGATAGCTTTTTATACATAAATAATATCATTTTTTATGTGTTTGAAATTTTAAAAATCATTAATGGAATATGGAAATGAGAATAAATAGCTTTAAGGGACACTCTATTTTACTATCAAGTCTTAATATTGATCCTATATATGAGCCAATAACATATTAACAGGAGTTGTACTTTCCATAAAATAAGGGTCATCTGAATACCTGTATGTAAGGGAAAAAACTCATTGTAGACAATCACAATAGGGGAATTTTTGATTGTCCCCAACATGTTATTCCTATCTCACAATCTTCTGTTAAAACTCCATGACTCATGATTATACAATCCATAATATATCATTGTAGGTAGATTCAACATCATTAATATTATATCACTATATACCACACATTTTCTTATTCCTATGATGTGGGTTAACAAAACCTTCATTTCAAACTCATCATTAATTAAAGGATTTACTATACTAAAACAATTATTGGTAACTCAAATATGAAGCATGGACACATGGATCCAGAACCCTTCCTAAATATTCATCCTCCTTGAACCAATCCATTTTTTAAGATTCATAATCACTATAAAACTGATCATGGACCATTGGCGAGGTTTTTATCTATATTTATGGGACTCTCTATGTGTCTATTAATTTCTACCTCTCCATTCTCCATATGAGAACCTGACTTGTCTACAAAAGGTATAATCACTTTGTAAAATGGGAATCTTATTCCTATGATTCCAAAAACCATTTCAATGGAACTCGTCAACACAATGTGATCCATGATAATATTAGGAATTTAAATCCAATATCATCACCTAGATTCATGAAATATGAGACAAGATTCACTATTTCCATGACTCTGTCTTTCAAAACATGGTATTTTCACCCAACTTTTTGTCCAATATATACTATTTTAAACATCGACCACATATGGTCCAAGCTATAAGACCTCAAAATAAAAACAATTTTTTTTAAATTGGTCTGACCCTAAACAAAATACTAATGGGTCTAATGTGCATGAACTTAAATTACATAATGAAATAGGAATATTACTCAATGTGAAAAAACCCAAAAAGGGGGCCTGGAAATAAGTCAAGTTCCAACTATGAAGACACACACATCACATGATCTAGGAAAAACATAGAAAATAACAAAAAGGAAAAAAGACAATTATGTTGAAAACCTACAAATGGAATGATAAGAATAACTATTCCCATTAAAAAGATGTCATCTTTATAGGAGGACATAGAGACTATAATGACAATAAAATAAATATACATCAAGCTTCTTGGGAACATCTTATGGACCCAACAACTGCCATGTTATTCTAGATAGGACCATGGTCTAGTATAAATATTGAGCACTCCTTCTCCATGATATACAAACCCATTTCACCCCTTTTACCAAAAAATTAAAACATTTTTTCCAATGGTTTATAACTTTTGTTTCAATGATGGTGATTGTTTTCATGACTATCCATGATACATGAATAAAAATAAATTAATCATAACTTAAGTGTTTGAATTCATACATTGATTGAATAAATATTTTAGTAGAATATTAATATGTCTTAGTGACTTTTAATTCATTGGTGCATCATGTCAAAATTATAAAATAATATAATTAAGTATTGAAAACTACAAATAGTTTTTAAAAGTCATTATTTATTGATAAAAAATTGAATAGGGGAATATATAATGTTTTCATTCTCTCCCATATCTCCCAAAATAAATGGAGAGGGTCCTAAAAATTACATGGTTAGGATAAAAATGGTTTTGATGACCCCTAAGACATTACCAGATTCATGTCTATGATGGATATCAACTTCCAAAAATGACCTACTGATATATTTTTTCCATAGTAGGCCGTCATAATGGGTGTTCCATGGTAATAGATTCAAATCTATCAATTTATTCCATGTTAACAATTTTATACTTTTCTTGCACTATATTTTATACAGCATTTTACTTATAGAACATTCAATAAAAATATTTCTAATTCCTAATAATCTCAGTCCTCCCAATATTAACTGAATTCAAGTGAGTTTATATTTATATTGAATGATGGGAAGATTGATTTATGGAATCATTTTGATGTTGAATAGAAAACAATATGGCCTATTCTTTTGATAACATTTGTTTTAGGTTACTATTCCACTCTTTCATGGAGGCCAATTTCTTCACCCTATAATGGAGTGATCTATAGTTAGACCTTCAATATCCGAGGTTCAGGAGAATATGTTAGAGGTTTTCCAACCATCCATTCTGTTATTCTTGAGTAACATTGGTGATCAGTCTCTATATATACCCTACAAACATACCACATTAGATGTTGATGGAATGTTTCATGTTAAAATCCCCAACTCATTCCCAATCCTAGAAAAGGGGAAAAATGTTGTAATCTGGGAACAATTTACTATGTGATGGACTTGTACTCATATCCCCTAGAATGATTTGTGTAGATAAATATTATATTCTAGTTATTCTAGTAATGATATATAATAATGCATAATGGTATGACACTAATGAGTTCTAAGGTAGATCTACTATGATAAATCATATAATGAATCTTATTCAATAAAAAAATTTCATTATACAATCAATATAATAATAACTAGGAATATTTCACATTCATCAATGAATATATCAACTTTTGTCACATCCACCTAAAATTCAGGGGTGATAGGAAATTAACCTACATAAATATTCCCTAATGCACATATGACCAATCAATGGAGTATTTTCATCGCATTGAATGGATACAAGCCTGAAAAGAGGCTAGAAAAAAAAAATACCCAACAGTGTATTCAATTTCATAGGAAACATATACTCTCTTTTAAGAAAAGTATCTTCTTATTTATTATTATAAAGAAATCATGTATTAATGTGATTATAAAATTTATTGTTTGAATTCATCAGGCCCATATTGGTCTCCCATATCATTTAGAACTAACATTTTGTTTGGATTTATCATTTTCTATGCTAGAGTTGTGCAATAGAATTTAACATTGAATGAATGAATCAACATATCATGGTATTGGAGATTCTCCTCAACTTCTATGTGCTGTTGTTTATAGTATAATTAATTGGGAGAGGCCACACTCTAAAATTCCTTCATCTATATCTCCACCTATCATAACACCCTCTATTATTTCTCTATTTATGTCTTCTCAATCTAGTAATACCACTATACTAACAAGATAAAAAAATTCCACCATATCTAGAAAAGACTCCCCCAATATATGATTTTGTCATGAGAACCCCACCCATTGTATCTGCATCTATTGGACCAATGACAAATAATGGAGTCTGATCAAAGACTGTCTTTTTTATTCTAGGGAATAATCATGAATGTAGATGTAATAAAAGATGGTTTCCAACTATTCCATTGTATTTTTCATTCAACTAGATCCCCCATGATCTTATCCTTGGAAACCATCAATAGTTAGCAAGTTGTTATCATTAAGGAAGCTAGATAACCATTCATATACGAAATGATCAAACCATGAAATTAATATTTTAGAAGACTAATGCTTATTCAAGATAGTGGAATGATGTGAAAATCATTAATTTCCCCCCATGCGAACTATAACCAAATTTGGAGATTCACCATGTTAAACATTTTCAAATTAATGTGGGGAGGAGAAGGTTATTTTGTCTGAATACACCAAAATTTCATCCCAAAGTAGAGTGGGGTATTTTTCTCAACTAAAATCATGTTTTTTATCATAGTGAATTTGGTTCCCTCACAATTGAATTTTATAAATGTATAGATATCAGGATCACCCCTTCCACAATCAGTAATAGAACAAGTGAGAACCCCATATGGTATGATGAAAAATCAATCATGATGATACATTTTTTTATTAATATACTATTACTTCAATGTGGTGGGAATAATACCACTAATATTCAAGATAAATTGCATGAAATAGAAACATAGAATCATATGAGTGTTTAGAAATTTAAAATGATCCATGTGGGCTAAAGTCAAGCCCCATAGTTATATAAAATAGAATAATATTTTTAATCCATTATTTTCCATATAAATATCTTGATTTTAGAAAAATAAATTAGGAAACATAGGAATATTTAGTTTTGTATATGTGGAAAATAATATCTCCATCTCCAACAAAAATTTGTATTACATCACTCTACACTTTTATCATTCCAGGAATAACTTCCCATTCAGGTATGTCACTAGGAATTTGGGAACCTATACATAGTGATGGTGTTGGTAGGTAAACAACCATTCCATGTCAATGAACTGACACTATTCAAAAATTGACATATAGGAATAATTTCCACATTGATATAGTTTAGACAGAAGGTCCTTTGGATTCATTAACATTTCTTCATTGCCATCCTTCTTGATGAATAATATGACATATTTCTTGAAAGGGTTTTCTTCATAGATATGGGTCATACTCAAGGTCCTTCATGGATAGGATAATCATTTCCTTTGAAATAAGAGGAGTCTGTTCTATATAATAACAAGAAGATTAGGAAGGAATAAACTCATCATAAATATCCCCTACAATTGGCATGACATAAATATTTTTAACATTCGTGAGACTATAACGAAACTAACCATACATTAGATAGAAAATGATTTTGTCTAGACTCTACTAGATGACAAAATAGTAAATCATAGAATTATTATATCATGAAAGGGTTAGGGAAAACCATATATCTTCATTCATGATGATCACCTTCATCTGAAATGAAAACTCTGTAGTAGTATGCTCCACCTTGAATGGTAAACATCTATTCATCACAAGACATCTTCCTAGTCAGCTATCATAGTTGGATAATCCTAAAAATCAAGGATTATACATGGGATTCAACATTATAGATATATAAACTAGACTTTCATGATCATAATCACTCTATAATAAATAAAAATCCATCATTATAGTTTTTAAAAAATAACAGTCAGGGCGTTCTCCTTTGGAGATGAAATGACCAATGTATGAATAGTTCTCTCTAAATGTATTATGAGTATTGAGCATCCAAGAGTGAGGAAATATCCCTAAATTATGAAAAAATATCAACACATCATTATAAATTAAATCTATATACAAGGTGAATCAATTATAGAATGGGTAATCCATGATTTTGGTTCCCATCAAGCACGTATGATTCTCATGAATGGACCGAATGACCATATATAGGCTAACTTCTAAAACTGTCGACCAAGGATGTTAAATGAACCATAACCTCATTATAATATCTTCTTTAAATAATGTTCATAACAAAATGGAAAATTTTATATTTCTTATTAAAATGGAAGACCTCAGGATTAATGGTTATGATATAATCAAGGGGAACATGAATTGTTTGAATTCACATTACCGCGCAACCCTTATTGGGTTATAGTGTCACATAACCCCAGATTCTTTGTAAGACAATGTAAAAAAGACATGTATACATGATTAATGTTTCATGTGAATTATGTTAATTAGTTTCCTGATGGATAAATGTGACTTGTTCATGTTATAGGGGGTTAAAACGTAGGATCACAAAATTGGTTCATGAGATTATATCATGTAATGAGATTAGGAAAAACATTCACAAAAGGAAATAATAAAGGATAATTATCAATTCTCTAGAAGTATAAAGCATTTGAAGATACCTCCCACTATAATCTTAGTTATAGGGTGATTTACAGAATACAAATTGTCAATTAAAAGACCCAAATACATATGGAATCCCAATAGACTAACTTTGGTATTAACCATATCAGAACTAGAAGATTACTCTTCTTTTGTATTTCATTTTAACGGGAGGAATTTTTTAACACCTTATATAAGAAAATTGGAAATAATAAGTGAAAATTTACCAACGAAATATTAGTTCCATTTTGATTAAATGGATTTTATATGAGAATGAGTACATTATTCATGGATTAAATGACTAGTTAAAAAGCATATGACTAGGTATGATGATCACAAACACCCTCAAAGGGTATCATGATTGGATAACCCAATCTCACATACATGACATAATGATGAAATGTGAATTAAGATGCCTAAGATGGGGATTTATCATGGTCTCTAATAATAATGTTATTGCTTGATAAAATGTGATCTCCCAATATTTAAATCTTCATTTGATGTGTTGGATACATGGTAACATCACGCGGAATGGGTCAAGTGATAGAATCTATCTATGATGGAATGGTATCCAAAATTTTTAATTTACATGATTCCCTCCATATTCTTATAGTTTCACATAATCAAGGATTCAGGTGATCGAATAAAGATTAAGGATTTTTGTAATAAATCCAATTTTTATCATTTTTCACACGAAACATTGATACACAAAACATTGATAGATCTCATTGATGAAACACATCATGGACACCCTCATCACACGAACAAATAATGACATATGTAGAAAATAATCGGCCATTATAGACATGATTAAATGGATTTAACAAATTTCCATGTGGTGAAAATATAGGGGGACTATTTTTTTAAAATCCCCCATTGACAATAAAAAAATACTAAATCATAGAAAATAGATATGGATGACACAACTACAAGATAGAGAAGAATCATGTGACTTCAAATTTATCCACTTGATAAATTCACTGAGTAACATTGAAATATTTTAATGGTAATTGGTTACCTCTTTAATAGATGATGACCACCTCATATGAGACTTGGTCACATCACATGAGACACCTAATCACACAATTGAATGACTACCATTTTGTTATGGAATCATATGGTGATTTATCAGTCATGCGCCAGTGTCACATGATTTTCTAGCCATATCTCTATCACAAAATCACATATCCCACTATTAATCATTTTAGATGATGATACTATGATTAATTATAATATTTAATTACTCAGTAATTTTCATGTCATCACTCATTGTCAAGGGTTTCCATATAAAACTCGTAGTCTTTATCTTCTCCACACCCAAGTTTGTATACACCTTAGTGTATATCCCAAATATTCTGATGATTCCTACCGTCACGAGGTGATAAAACCCATGGAATTAATAATATATCATCACCCATTAGTTGGTATAGATTTTATGAACTATTTTGAATCTGAATCATTATAAAATTAGGATATGTATGATGTCTTTTTATTGATCAATCTCGATATCTAATAAAGATTAAGGATTTTTATAATAAATCCAATTTTTATCATTTTTTCACACGAAACATTGATACACAAAACATTGATAGATCTCATTGATGAAACACATCATGGACACCCTCATCACACGAACAAATAATGACATATGTAGAAAATAATCTGCCATTTTAGACATGATTAAATGGATTTAACAAATTTCCATGTGGTGAAAATATAGGGGGACTATTTTTTTAAAATCCCCCCTTGACAATAAAAAAATATTGAATCATAGAAAATAGATATGGATGAAACAACTACAAGATAGAGAAGAATCACGTGACTTCAAATTTATCCACTTGAAAAATTCACTGAGTAACATTGAAATATTTTAATGGTAATTGGTTACCTCTTTAATAGATGATGACCACCTCATATGAGACTTGGTCACATCACATGAGACACCTAATCACACAATTGAATGACTACCATTTAGTTATGGAATTATATGGTGATTTATCAGTCATGCGCCAGTGTCACATGATTTTCTAGCCATATCTCTATCACAAAATCACATATCCCACTATTAATCATTTTAGACGATGATTCTAAGATTAATTATAATATTTAATTACTCAGTAATTTTCATGTCATCACTCATTGTCAAGGGTTTCCATATAAAACTCGTAGTCTTTATCATCTCCACACCCAAATTTGTATACACCTTAGTGTATATCCCTAATATTCTGATGATTCCTACCGCCACGAGGTGATAAAACCCATGGAATTAATAATATATCATCACCCATTAATTGGTATAGATTTTATGAACTATTTTGAATCTGAATCATTATAAAATTAGGATATGTATGATGTCTTTTTATTGATCAATCTCGATATCTAATAAACATTAATCACACTTTTCATATGGTTAAATTCCCAATTAAGACCGTAGTGCTCCCCAACATTTTACAATTTACAAAAATTATTTGTTGATCCTATCTCTTCTATCCTTGATCTATATTATCCATGGGAATCATAACCAATTTTGTGTCAGGTAATCATTTGTGTCTAATACATAGAGAGATCAGATAATATTTTATCATATAATGTGTTTGAACTTTTTATATCTCTTATTTCTTACATTGAGAACTATTCATGTGATCATTGAGATATGGAATTACCATGAAAGAAGGATGTTATAAATGAATATAATGTGTAGCTACCCATTATTTGTAATTAGTTACTATTATCTTATTTAATTAAAAATACTATACTCCAAATGGAACTTTTCATAGTATCTTTATATATATAATCGTTTCTCAATACTATATTGTCACATATTTTATGAAAATGATTACCTATATAATAAAAACTACATGGGGTAAAATTTATATTTTTAGGGGATAAATATCATGTCTCTATAAATATGGATCCCCTATATCCAATTTTTATATATCCCCCACATATATCCATATCTCATAACCTTAAGCTGCATGGTGTGATCCTATCACATAACCTTAAATTGAGTGATTTGAAATATAATGGATTTTATTAATTAATTTACATGATACACATGATGCATCATTGAGGTTCAAACCTAAAATAACTAATAATACATTTATATACACATGTGGTTTTATTCATGATGATATCACTTACATCCTCCCCTCATATGGACATACCACTTAGAGTTTTGAAATCCTATATTCCAGGGCCATATTCTATATAAAAAACCATACATCTATACATTAGTTTGTTACAACAATACCCCCACCCAAAGGGATATATTCCTTTTGGGGATAATAAAACCATACTAATTAGGTAGTAACAATTATGGGGGTCATCTTAATGGGGTCATACTATTTGTGACATCAACCATCCTCATTGGTTCATACCCTTAATGAGGGCCATCATCATAAGGCCATATTCCATCCAAATGCAATCCATTTTTGTTAGTCTACACACCCAATAAGGTGAACATGAAAGGTACACTCATGTGGGATCCTCACACGAACCATGTATAGGTATCTTTTTCTATATTTCTTTACAGCATAATGTAAAAATTTATGGATTAATACTTAGATAATTACCCTAAAATTTATGTCATATGATGTTATGTATAATTAATCAATGTGGGGAATAAGTTATTTTATATGGTTATGAAGGAAATAACATTAGGAGATCAATCATGAATCCACAATTACCTATATCTTTCAATGATGAGAACAATCTATAGAGAACCCAAATACAAGTATTTAACACCGATCCCACTAATAATAATCACTATTCAAGAATGGGTAAATAGATAGAGAACCAATGATATATTTATAAAGATCCAAAAATTGAGAAAATCATAAACATATATATTTACATTTTTGGATATTTAATTTATATGTGTATATGTTTATTGATTTTTAATTAAACAACCATCTACCAATGTTGGGGTAAACTGTACCACATTAAGATTAGGGAAACATTCATGAAAATGATATATAAATGTATAAGAGAGTCATAATGTAAGAAATAATTTTATAAAAATGGGTTGGCAAGACAATCTTCATATCCCCTGACATATTTTGGTTACTATTAATAATTGCTAAGGATCCGTAATGATAAAATAACGTTAAAATAATTCCCCAATTTCATTAATGATGTTTGAACTAGTTGGTATTTTTTGTTCCTTGAATAAAGGTCACTGCATAACCATCCATGACAAAAGTAGTGTCCTAATCATCAGTCTGCCCCTACCCCAGGTTGAAATAATGATATTTTTTATCAAAATTCAACATCCCTAAGATCATTGTTGGATGAATTTCTTTTTGTAAAATAGCATTACCTCCAACTGAGGAAGGATCCTGGACTGATTGATGAAATCAGTTCTATTACTGAAAATTGAATCAAATATTTTTATTTCATCCACATATTAATGGATTCCACGATTTATTTTTTAACTAAACTTATTACTATATGTATCAAATAATATATCCTCTATTTAATATACAAGAAGTAATGTAATAATAATTTAATTTAATACCATAAAATATTCGTTTCATCCTAATCTTTTATGAAATTTAACATAAATATCCATTATTTACATTTTAAATAATATTTATTATAAATTTATATTTATTACTCAAGAAATAAAATAAAACATTACCTCAATAGTTAGGGTATTGGTAAAGTAAAAGGAAATAATGTTAGGATGCATGTGGTCATGGGTTCAACTATCGATGTCTCATAATTTGGGGGGGGGGGGGGGTGGATTTCACGTGGTACAATACTTGCCACAATAGAAACCCTATAACAGTGAAGGAACTATATAATTTGAAGGTACTATAGTGGAAATAGAAATATTTTATATACCATTGTTTTAGTGGGTAGTAATATATCACAATTCATAGAAAGGACATTTGGGTTAAACAATCACCCTTTGAGCATATAAAAATGGCATTCAAGACATAGGTATTTCTAGCTATTATATTGTTATGGTCCAACGATGCCATGAGAAACCAGTACATGTAAGGGTTTCCTCTCTACTCAGTAAAAAAAAGGTTCAATTCCTTAATAAAACATTCCATTAACACCATTATATTAAATAAAACTAAAATATTACTTTCCATGGTGTATAACTCATCTTAAATTCATAATTTTTAAAACACTCAAATTTTTTTTGTATTAATACATTTTTAATCCTTAGGTAGAAAATATAATTCATAAATTTATAATATTAATAAACTATATATCTATTATTGAATAAATAAGTGATGAAACTTTTAAATGTGTTATTAGTTTCTAAAAATTATATTTCCTAAATATGATAATTATTCTCATGTGGATAAAATTGTATTGATCCTTCTTCCACTACATTATACACTTACATATGAATAAATCACAAAACAACCTGAACTGAAAATTAAATTTTTATTTGAAGACTCTTTTAAGGAAAAAGTGAGAAACCCGCACAAAGTCCATAGCCAAGGGATTATCCACAAAATTAGACCACAAAGTAATCAAAAACAAGAATAAGTGTATTTGAGTCTACCACCCTATAAACCATCCAATTTAGAGTTGTTACCTGAGTATTTGTATCATTCCTGAGATGATCTTCTAAACAATCTGCCATCTTCTCCCAGGTTTGGATAAATTCTTCCAGGTTGATCTTCCTATCGTTGACGCCCCACGCCAGGATGTGGTCCTAATTGGTGATACACTCACATTGTTCTTCATTAGTCTCAACACTCACCATCCGTCATACATTTTGTGGACAACCTCCTGTGAGGCATTGATCATGAGAGGTACTTCAAGATGGTCCCCCTCAAAATGTAAGACTACCTCCAGACATCCCCCATTCTCCACTGCCACCTCATTTTCTAATTTTCTTTCTGTACCATCCGGTGATGGCTCCAAATATGGAACCATGGTCCCCCCATCAGAGTTATTGACTTCATTGAATGGGATTGTCTTCCCCAACTCTTCAGACAACTTCTGACCCTTTTCAACAGATATTTGGTCACCCAGACCTTTCTCAATCCCATTTTCTTTGAACTTACTTGAGGATATTGTAACTATAGTCTTTGGGGTGTTTGAGTAGTCTTTACGGGGTCATACCTTTTCCCACATTATTTGCTGGGAAATACCCAAAGGGAAGGCTCCCTTTCTTCCCATTTTTTGAGCAAGACTTGGCCCTCATTTGGGATTCCTCCTCATAGTCTGTTGACACCAAAGATTCTTCTTCGATGTCACTTGGTTCGATGTTCTCGAGAGACCTTTTCTTAACCTTCTTGTGTTTCCACTTTAACATGTGTGTTTTCCATCCTTCCAGGACAACATTTTACTTTCCATTAGAACTCAAACATGTGAATCGATTGTGAATCTGAATGTTCCCTATAGGTTCTTGAGGATGAGGAAATATGTTCACACTTGGGGCACTATGCAAATTAGACATAGCAGCATTCGGACCAGAGGAAACAGGCACCTCGGAAAAAACCCTTTCCTCAACAAAGGCAACATCAGCACTAGGAACAACAGAGGGGATGATATCATGTCCATTACCCGAACCACTGGACTTCACCTTATCCGCAAAGGAAGTACCAGCCTCACGCATTAATGGATCTACCCTCTAACCACTATCTGGATCACTACATAGCTTAGAAAATTCATCCACCACACATGGGTCAAGGATCCTAATACAGGGTTTGACTGGGAGGACAGCAGGATTACGTTTGATCTCACGCCCCAGAGCATCAACAGACACCCCTGGCGCCTCCACACCCTTCACTACAGCTGAAGCTCCTCCACTGGCCTGCCCCACTGCTGTGATTGTCATCACCCGTGCATGATTAGTCAAAATTGGTTCTTCGAAGCCTGCTGAACCATAAGTGTTGCCTTCCCTAGCTTCGACAGTGATCAATGGCCTATGACCAGAGGTCATTCTTAGCCTATCCTCTGAACTGTAGAGCCTCATGTTCATAATTCCACCACGATATGTGGGTTCCATATGGCCCAACCGACAACAAGTCAAATAAAATTCAGTCCAAGATTCAAAAACAATGGCTTTCTTCCACCTAAACTCCTCTCCTACCGAAATCCATATCCATTCAACCGGTGACTTCGAAACATCCACCTCAATACACAGCCATTGATTTATCGGGTGACTCACAGAGGATATATGACTATCATAACAAAGAAAATGGCCCACCAAATTCCCAAGCATACAAATGATTGCTGGATTTGAAAAGGCAGGTGAAGATGAAGAAAACATACCCATGTCACGACATTAGGAGCATCCCTTTTCATCAAGAGATCAAATGTCCATCGAAGAAGAAATAACTTGTAGCTGCTACACCTGCGGGGATCCCTAGACCATTCACAAATCAGGTATTCTTCCGAAGAAAAATAGATCATCAGGTGTCCTTTTTCATGAATACCCACGACCGTACGGTCTTGCAAGTCCTTATTATCGAAAACGAAGCGATCAAACTCATCACTCGAGGGCGTTTGATTAATCAATCACAAGATATTTTCTATGTTCTTTTTTTGATCTTAAAAAAATCATGTTATCATCAAATAAATACTGTTATATGTAAGGTATGAAATTTATCTATTATCATATTTATCGGTGTCAATAATGTTATAAGAGTGTTTGTAACTCTAATTGGTATCATTATAGATTTATAATTCTTGTGTTGGATATGTAAATAACTATTATGAAAATCAACTTCCTTGAATCTCAATTGGTGAAATCATGATCTCAGGTAAATTACAGAAAACCACATTAATCCCTAAAAATAATCAAATAGATTATCAATTCAATTTATAGGAAAATTATTATTCACTAAAATTTAATTCAACCATTTATAGCTATTGAATAGTATAAAAATATAATTATATTTCATGTAATGATGAATAAATATTTCACAAGATGAGATTAATAAAAAATTGAATCCCTTCTCCTCTTGGAAATAATGTTTCACAATCAATTACCACGACTCTAAATGATCTATGTGTTATGAAGATTGATATATTGAAATATTTTATGTATACATTCAAGATATAATTAAACATACTATATGTTGGAAGTAATAAAAATTATTATCTAAATATTTTTGAATAATATATTATAATTGTTTATAATGTTGACTAATATTTGGATCATAAAATTCAAATAATTAACATACGTAGTTGACAGAATAATGTTCAATGAACTTGAAACATTTTTTTCACCTAAATTATGTAAATAAAACACTATACCAAAAGTTCTGGATACTCATATCTGGTGAAGAAAACAAAAAAATATTAGTATAACAGACAATATGAACTATAAAATTTGATACCCAAAATATAGTATTTTTGAGATCATAAGTATTAATCAAAAAATTAAATAAGTATAATCATATTTCAACATTTCCTATAATGAGGATAAATATTTAAATTTTATATTATTATATATATTATCTATTACATATGTCTCAAAACATGAATAATATAGTATTAACTGAAATATAAAAATCTAATCATATACCACTAATAAAATTATAATGAAATTGAATTAATTCATATAAAAAATTAAGATATCATGGAAGATTTAATAATCAAGTAACAAAATATTTTCAATCGTAGGTAATACCTTCAACTATAATGTAAATTTCTCTACAATACATAAATATTCATTGATATATTGAGAAAGAATATTCCATATATTCTCATCTAGCATCACTTAAATTACATTTCTAGTTTTTTGTCAAATTTAATTCTACAATAAAAAATTCGTGATAGGAATGGGTTGAAATTTACTCCACTATATATTTCCTTTATTCAAAATTAATAAAAGGTCTTCATTTAAGAATTATCATTCCAAGTGTCTCATGTTACCATATTTGTATTACTAATATACCTTCCTTTAGAAAAAAATATGATCACGTCAAGATATATGGCCTACCTATTTGATATAAGCCACTCAATTTTATTTTATTGCAAATTAATTATTCCCTAATTCATCTCAGTGAAGTATGTTACTTTGAATTTCAGAATCCATCGTATATAAATAAACTATATATTATTTTATTACCACCCTATTATTATGGAGAATATTGAATTGAATAACTGGTGATCAAATAATATTTTATACTATCATCTAAATTTTTTTCATTTTTATATATTAATTGGTGATCTATTTCAATGAAAAATATACCATCTATTTAGAATCATCTTTATCTCCGTCATCTTTTTATTCATAAAACAATAAATATTAAATATATCAATAATTATTCAAATTAAAAATAATTTGATAGAAAAATTTTCTAAACCACATTTCAAACCAGGCCAATGTTAGATTTTCCTATAACTTATCCTCAATAGAATCCGCCATATTGTTATGATATTCCCAAAAAGTATTCATGTGGAAAATTCCACCTTTAATGTCTTGATAGTTCAATTAATCTAGATGACCGAGTGGATTCTTTCTATACAATTTTTTTCTTATTACACTTAATCATCACCATTTAATATAAAACTATATTATCAATGAAATTTTGAGTTTGTGTGAACATATTTTTATTATTATTATTATTATTATCATATAATTTTTCAAAAAACATGGAATATTTAACTAAATATTTTATGATGTATTGACACATTATGAAGTCCATATAAATGGAATGAATCTCACTATATAGGTATTTCTAAAATTATAATTTTTTCAAATAAGATATTATATTATTAATTGATCTGATCAAAATAGTATAATGGTTTCATAACACAAAATAATCTAATATATGTCTAGTGTATTTATGAATGTTCATATTATTCTTTCATTTCATAATTTATGTTTTACATAATATATAAATATGATATTTCAACAAAATTATTCTCAAATAATTGTTTTTCCAAACATTTTTCAAAATAAATAGTCAAATATAACCATTCAGATGAAAATATTGTGTAATAAAATAATTTTCAAATTCTATTCAAATATATATAACTCTATCTATGTCAAAAAAATTCACATTAACATATTTCATATATCAACCTATTATAGTGTAAAACACATGCAAGGAATGATAAACAACCTTTTATAAGATATTCTATTCCCCTAATCATACTAAAAGACCCTATAAACAATTGTATCATTATAACGTGTTTATATATTACATTTTATGAATATTTTTAGTCCCGACTATTTTATTTTCTCATATAAAATCATATTTACTAGACTAAACATTAAAACATGTTCTAATATTATTTTTTAATGTTAAGGATTAAAAATACAAATATTAAGGCCCCATTAGAGGTCATCACATGACATAATGGGTGATTCATGAGAACCAGTAGTTGGAAACCAATTCTTATGTATAAAAAATTGATTGGGGATAAAATAAAAATAAAATATATGAAAGGAAATACTATTCAATAAAAAAATTAATCCATTAAATAAACATAAAATATATAATCAAATATTTTGTAACACCAAAAACCTATTTAAAATAAATAAATATAATAAATGAAAATGATTATAACATATCCTCTATAAATAGATCAACTCCACCATTGACATGTAACTGAACACTGATTCTTTTACCATCAAATACATCTCTTATGAACCATTTAAGATGAACAAGGAAGCCTTCTCATCACTATTATCATGATGAATGATATCTACATAATCATCACGGTATGAAAATAAGGTTGAGTAAAACAATAATTAGTATGATTTCTATAAATCAATGAATTGTGTTTTAATATATCAAATATTTATGAAAAGGTAAACGAACTACATGTATAAAATAGTTAATATTTTCTAAGGAAATAGTTTATAAATAAAATTCACATGATTGAAAAACAAATATACCAAAACTAGTGATTGTATATTGTCAAAAAAATGAGTAAAACTCCATCGATAACCCATATTAAAAGAAAAATGATATTATATTTAATATTCATAAATTGTGGGAGATATCAAAATTAATTTAATAGTAATAAAAATAGCTTAAAATCCATTAATATGTTTAAATTTCATGGATCATTATATCTATATCACACAATGAACCTTCTCATCAATGTTAACTCCTCCCAATCCATTTCATTTATAGATCTCCTATCAATTCCTCTAGAACATTCAACAATAATTCATACACATGGTTCGATTTAAATTATAAATAAATAAATTTCATTAAAAAATATTTATGTAAAAAAATATAGTATTTTAATTCAAAAAATTATTTAAAATAAAAAATATTTATTTTTAAAAAATTTAAATTTCCATGAAAATTTGAAAAAAATACCATCAACTTATGTAAATGGATTCCATGGAAAATAGTCTTTCTGATATTGAAACCTTTATATATGAAAAATAAATAAATATTTGTATCAAAATGAAATCCATTTTTAACAATATAAAATCCATAATATAAAAAATTTGACTAAAATGAGTATTTATTTAACAAATTCAAAATCATTATTATTATCAAAACCCTTATCTTTGTTGAAAATTATTCAAAATTAATTACATTAGATTACACATAATAAAAATCTAAAGTTTGATTAGTCTAATTTATTTGGTAATTAGGTAAATTACATAAAAAATTAAAACCATAGAAACAACCAAATTATAGAAAACTTCATTAACATGATCCAATTTATCTGTCATGTGTAAAACGTCATGGGATATCCTATGGATATACATATGAAATGGGTGAGCTATAATGCCAAAAAAGGGAATAAACAAAGATTAAAATGAATAATGTAACATATGTTATATAATAGTCATATAAATGTGGAACAAAATTATTTAAAATCATAAACATAAACCAATAAGCGTTATATAGCATGACATCGTAATGGAAACATGGGAAATTTTGAAACAACTTAAAACACATCATAAAAAACGTAAATAAAGGAAAACTATTAATAAATATTAATGGAAAAAGTCCATGGTGGATTAGGCTCACTTTTTAATCAATTTAATGACATCTCATGTGACCGAAACACTATACAATGCATTAGAGCGCCATATAATTCCATTCTCACCCATAACTTTTATTCCATTATCATGCTTAAGTGTTAGACATTGGTAATAAAACATGGATTTTGTCCTCATATTATTTTATTTCAAGATCTAGGAGTGTGTAATAAATACATTAAAGTCATAAATTATGATTTATAAGTTTATAAATATGAAACCCATATATAGGAAATTGGTATAGGTATTTACTACACAATTTTTTGGCATAGAAAATCATGAAGACATTTCGATAGCCGAACGATGTTACATAATGATTCACAAAATGGGTTGATGAGATATAAATTGGTTTATCATCCTTTGGAAATAAATCAGAATGTAATATGGAAATGGAAAAGCACATCCCAAAATAAAGAATTTTAAATTAAAGACAAGAGATAATGAAGAAACCTGAATAAATTGGAGAATATGATGATCCCTTACCTTGAAAGGGTGATTCCAAATGTATGGGGGAGTTTTTTGAGATGATGTGGGAACCATCCGAAAACAATAGAAATGGGTGGGAAGATTATGTACGTGCTAGAAATTTAATAGATAATTAAAATGGGATCCTTGGTGGGTTGTTATAAGAAATGAGTTAGAAATTCAATATTATTTATAAAACATTGGTTTTGGAATCTATATAATAAAATGATGGAATCTAAAAAACCTCCATGGGTTTTTATCATGAATTCTCTTAACAGTGAGTAATTTTAATTATTTTATAATTCTATGGTCTGAGAATTATAAAATAACACCCTTGTTGATATGGAAGTGAGTCATACTATAAAGGAAATTATTTTATAAATTTAAAATATATTAATGTATTTAGAGTATTCATTAAGACATTAAAAAATAAATCAAATAGACATAAACTATAATTATGTTATCATGAAAACATAAAATTTGTGGTTTATTCCATTTATATTATTTATTACACCACTTTTTGGTCATTACGATTTCATAATACGCACTATTTATTTACAAAATATTTAATATTTATAAAAAAATTCGAATGTCTCCAAAAATTATGAAAATTTATCCATTTGATAATTGATACATTATGATTCAAAAAATGATATTCAATTTATATATAAAAAATTCTAAACATCTCAATTATAACTTTTAAAATATGAATCAATTTTTATTAAGAAATTCTCAGTTTTTATTGATAATAATAGTTTTCAAACAAATTCAATATTACGTTTTCCATCATAAAAATTATATGATAATATATATTTGGTAAATATTTTTTAATAATAATATTTTATAATTTTTTCTCAAAATTATATTAATTCATCAAAATAAACTTCATAATTTTAATTTAATAAAATTTAATAATGTAATGTGTAATTTATTATATAAAAATGAAATGTTTTTATCAAGTAACTGTAATATGTAATTATAAACATTGATATATTTAAGAAATAATAATAATTTTTTATTATGGTCTTAATACATATACCTTTAATAGCAAAATAAATTCTCTATGAGTAAAGTATACAAGAGTTATCCTTTCATGGGGTGGTTTAGCATACATGGTTTTGGACATGATCTCAATGAGCTTGAAATTATCCTATAAATTATTTTTTTCATTATTATGTTTTTGGAACTCATGATCGTATTGGTGAAGGGAAAATCATAGTGATTATATATCTGTCAAATTCTTTGATAAATGGGATTTGTTGGGCATAATTGTACTTGCTAAGGCTATAACATCAATTGTTTATTTCAATTGGGTTTTGAAAACCCTCTATTTATAAAAATCCTAATATCCATGTTCAATGACTATATTATCAATGGTAGTTATATCTAGTAGTATTTTAAATTCAATTTGTTATAGTGAAGAAAAAT
Organism: Viscum album; assembly: GCA_963277665.1. Lineage (NCBI taxonomy): Eukaryota > Viridiplantae > Streptophyta > Magnoliopsida > Santalales > Viscaceae > Viscum > Viscum album. Next base: position 806,393,234 of record OY728122.1, on the reverse strand, counting down.
AAGTGCATGTGTCTTATATATCCATAATATATAATAATGAATATAATTAAATAACAAGAGGAAAATTATTTATAAAAGGCGATGTAATTAAAATATTCCCCTTCAATTTTTTTCCATAAAAACACTCATTTAGAAAAAAAATAGATGGGTGGTAACTCTATTTCATAACCTCATTTGGTTTCCTTGTTTCTTCTTCAAACCTGTGTTTTCTATATAATACATAGACTAGGTGAATTTTCATATTCCATAAAACATTGTCTCTATGATATAAGATACTCAAAAACTACTCATCATATGAGAGATCAATCTAAAATGGTTCTAACTATGAATAGATTAAATTTCATATGTCTGGTATGTACTTTCTTGAGAGTGATACATTGAATACTTCATCTTCTTGAGACTTATTTGGTGAGAGTTCAACTCGATAGGCCACCACACAAATGAAATCGAGTACCTCAAAGAGAATGATGTATATTGAACTATGATTTCCCTTCATCCCAAATCTCATGACTTTATCCTATAGATATATTAAAAGGAACACCATTTTTTGACATCAAACTATTTATCTACTAAATTATTGAGGGATTGGATCTTCTATTGACCCTAAGAATAATTCATGTGTTGTTGGATGGTATTAACCACTTCCACCATTTTACAACCTACAATTCATATTCCCCCAAATCATTCTATAACTCATGTGATTCACACCTATTCCACTAAAAGGCTTTATAGGTATCTATTTAGAAGACCGAGTGGAAACTATATATTTTGATAACTGGAACAGTGGATGATGTGGATGTCATCTACCTTTGAAGTCAATTTAGCATAATCTCAACAAGTCCTCGAGTGTTTGGATAGTATTCACATATTATCCATTAGTTTGATGGTGATAAACTGTGTTGAAGTTAATTTCAGTATTTATAGCATGTTGGATACTCTTTTATATCATGGATGTAAATATTTGATATCTATTATAAATAATAAATACTAGTGTTCCATGTAGCCACAAAACTTCTCTAATATATATCCTTATAATTTGATTGAGATTAAAGTACTCTCAAAATTAAATTAAGTGTGAACTCTTTGTAAGATGATTCAACACAACCCATATAGCATTATTTTACCTTAATGTCTTGAGAATTCTATTGACATTGTGCTTGGTGATGTTTTCACATTTCAATGTTGTTATGGGTAATGGTTTCATTATCACCCATGGAATTTTCCATTCCCCCTTCACTTACATACATTCTAGACAAATTTATATATATTATGTGATCACCTTCTCTATATTTCCCCACCAATAGTGATCTTATTGATCTTAAAAAATTATTATTTTTTCCTCGTTTGATGGATACAGTTGAGGTATTTGAATAATCAAATATCTTCTTCTTTAACTAAGGATCTAATGGTTCACATATTCATGAACCAAATCTCAAAAATTATACTTCATTAACATAGTTCTTTGAGGATTTCCCTTTTCATAATTTTTGTTGAATCTATTATGAGTTCCAATATCATCTCTTTGATTATCATTTATCTTATCCACAATGGATGGTAGAGGAATAAATTGTGAAAGGATTGTTAATGTTTCTTTTATTATGATTCCCCTATCAGTCCTATTCAAGTCTAGGAAGATGATATCATTCTCAATTTTCATCAAAGAAAAATTTAATGGATCCCTTCTGCATAGAGAATCCACCAAATTATTTATTTTTCCAGGATGGTAGTGGACTGATAATTCATTTTCCTTGATTAGATCAGACCATATTAATTGGAAAATATTTATCTCTTTATATTTGAATATATACTTGAACCTTTTTTGATCTGTATATATTACTCACTTGTCCACTAAAATTTAGTGATGCCAGATTTTTTATGTTAATATCACAACGTCTAACTTAGGATCATTCATTTGATAGTTAATTTCATGATACTTAAATTTCCTTGAAGCATATGCTATCACATTATCATTCATTATTTACACACAAGCCTGGTCCTTTTTCAAAGAATAATTGAATACCATGGAAATTTATCCCCATGTTGGTAGTTTAAGTACATGTTTAATGAAAAGGCTATTTTTTATCTCTATTAATATTTATTCACATTCATCATTCCAATAAATCAGGACTCACTTTGATGTCATTTGGGATAAAGGGTTTTACTATGATGATAAATTTCTCACAAATCGATTATTGTACATTTATAATCAAAGGAAACTATATATATTTGTCATCGATGTTGGAATCTATCATCCATAAATTGATTTTGTCTTTGGGGGGTCCAAATATATCTCATTTCATGTCATAATTATCCCAAATAATGATACACAATTTTAATGAAAAATCATTTTTATTATACATTTAATAAAGATTCTCCTTTCAATATATTTTTAACATAGTTCTCAGTTTCTCCTCTTGATCCTTCATGCTTTCGAAAAATATTATAATATAATCTATAAAGGAAACAAACAATTTTTTGAGGTAATATGTAAATACTCTATTCATCACGTGCATGAATATTTTTTGAGAATAAGTGAGTTCGAATGGAATTAATATGATATAACACCACCATTAATTTGTATGAAATGCATCCTTATCAATATCATCCTTCATCACCCTAACTTGGTAACACCACGAACACAGATCCAGAATGGATAAATACTGTTCTCCACATAGCTAATAAAATTTATCATAAATACATGTTAGGGGATACTTTTTCATTAATGTTATTTTTTGAGATCATGATAATCATTGCAGAGATGCATTAACTCATCCTTCTTCATGATGATAATGACTAGTGAACCCCATGATAATGTATTTAGTCATATGAACACTTTATATAGATTCTAACTAATTTTTTTACCACCTTATGCTCCAAAACATCCATTATAGATAGAGTTTTGGTTAATGCTGATTCTCTAGGTATACACATTAATGAAAATTCAACCTCTCAGTTTTGAGGGAGATATGTTATTTATACAGGAAACACAACACTATATTCTATCATAAAGGGAATTTATTCATTCTGATCCTCTCCTTAAAATTAATAATTTTAACAATATAATAATTTTCTTAGGTCGATGTTAACAATTCATGAGATGTCAATGAAAAATGATATTCATCCATATCATGGATTTTTACAAAATCGGAAGAAGATTCATGATAACGAGAGTGATTTCATAGTTTTGTAAATTTATAATTTCTATATATAATGAAAGACAATCCATACATATAATTTCTCCAAACTCCACCACATGGAGTATCTCAAGGTTCACAAGCAAGTTCATTACCAACAATTTTGATAGGGGAGGAGTTATATTCATGGGATACGATTATTTCCCTATTTTCCATTTTCAATAACATCTCAACTTCCATGATTTGGGGTGGTGTTTTAATAGTTATACTAAAGATTTCTAGGATGGAATGCATAGGACAAGAATAAAAAAATTACATTCACTATTCTTGAATGATTAATTAACATACTTATCACCCCATTATTATTGGGATCCACCTCACTAGTTGTGATAAAAAACCTCTACCTTTCTACATTAAAGGTTATTGGTTGTATCTGAAAATCATGTCTTTGTGAATTTGTTTTCAATGTGACATAGTCCTTTTTAGTTGATGTAATTAACAATACACATAGGGTTATCCAAATAATTCATTTCTTCCATCACATTGGTGGGATTCTCCAATTGGAATAACTATCTATGTGTCCTTCCTTCCATAACATAATGCATTTTGTCATCCACCTTTTCAAAATTGAAAGTAGCTTCATTAAACACATATTAAAAGTGGTATATTGTTATTTCATAGAACCATTATATTTCTCCAACAATCATTGAGAATTAATATACTCTATATAATTCTTATCCATGTGACACCCTTGAGATTCTCCACTCTAAATTTTTTTTCTGAGGGATCATCCAAAAATTTCCCCACTAGTATCAATGACTTTGATCATGATGTATTTTCATAGACTATGATTTATCCCACCAAAGAAGCTGTCAAACATGCACTCAGGAGTAACGACAACACTAATAGAATATGGTTCAAGTCTTCTAATTTTTTCCTCATATGTACAAATAGATTCATCTTCTTTTTTCATGATGGAGTGGATATAACTTTACATTTTATGTAAGAGATTGTGGAGGAAATAATGTTGGGAAAAATTCTTTCATGAGTTCCTTTAAGCACATATCATTGATCTCATCATTAGGTATCATATTCCTGATCAATGTCTACCCATGAACAGATTCTCCCTATATATGATAAATAGCTATTAAAACAACCTATTTCTCAAAACATTTAAGGATATAGAAAATATTTTCAATTAAGTTGATATATGGTTACTTGATTAAATGATCTAATGATCAATTTGATTTCAGAGACCAATATCTCACAAAGTTATTAATTTCAACTTGTTCACTCCTAGGGTTATTTCTATACTAATACTAATCTATGGTTCAATTCAATACATGAGTTAGTTAAAAGATTATAATCAAAAAGATTGAAATTCATTCTCCCATTGGGGTGGGAATCAAATTGTGGTAGTTGTCACACTACCCTCAACATTAGTTACATATCTTGTTCCTCATCTTACTGGTCATTGTATTGAATAAATAGAAAATTATGGTGATTATTTTTAAACTATTATACAGATAAATATTAATTAAATGGAATTAATGGTATATCATATAAATGAAATTTATTAATTAACATATGAATTTACAAGATTCATTCTATGTTATCCATGATCTATTTCTTAACATATAAGCATAGGGGAATTTCCCCCCTTAATAATAGTTAGTAATGATATTTTGAACATACCAAAGGATATCCCCTAGATTCATCAAACCATGTGTGCATCAAGTCCCATTATCATGCCTATATTACTAATCAAGCTTATCTCAATGTAGAGTTTTCAGGTTTTACCATTATGTACATCTATTCTAGAACTATATCCACTTATAGTATCAAAATAGGAAGGTATTTTTTTTATAAAAAACATAATCTATACATTACCAATGTTTAGGGATGTTTTCTTATACATTGTTTAATCCCTATGGATTTATCTATATTTTTATAATCATATTTTCCAAAATATCTAAACATTACTTTGAAACCAACTATAACAACCCTTATTTTTATTAAAAAATTATTAATTAATAATTATATAAGATTAAACATCATACAACCTAGAATATTGAGATGTATAGTGTATTTGAGAATTAATTAATATTCAAAACAACTTAATACATTGGAGACAACAACATTATATAAAATTTCCTTAACATGATCATATTATTCCACTCTACATAAAACTGCATTGAATAATCTAGGGACATACATAATAAATGGGTTAGAAATAAATCCAAGTAAGGGAATAAACATGGAATGTAATGAATAAATTAGTACATGTTAGAAAATTTTCATATCAATGGGGTATTTAAGGGTTGTGATTTGAAAACATGAACCACGAGGCATGATATTGCAAGATAACATTAAGGAAACATGGGAAATGTGGAATCAACTTAAAAAACTACATCATAAACATAGGTAAAGGATAACTTATAAGTTAAAATGATAGAAAAATTACAATGATGGATTAGTTTCACTACATAATATCATTCATGTTTTCTCATGAGATTAAATAATTACCTAATGAAGTGTAGTGCCATATAATTACAAGTTCATCCCTCGGTTTCATTCAATTCTCGTGTTTATGTATTCAACATAGATCCTAAAGCATATATTAATTCATGATAATTTTAAAATAAATGATCAAGAAGAGTGTAATAAATAAATTTAAGTTCCAATTAAATATTTATAAGATCATAATAGTGAAAAACCTTTATAGGAAAGGTTTATGAGTATTCACTAAAAAATTATTTGGCATGGAAAATCACGATGAAATTTTGGTTTCATAAAGACATTACATAAAGATCCATAAAATGTGTTTATGGGATATAAATAGATATATAATAATTTTTAAATAAAATGGATAGTAATAGAGACATGGAATAACATATACCATTAATAGGAAATTAAAATAAAAGGAATATGATAATGAACCATCTTGAATAAAAAGGATAAGGTGAGGATCCCTTACATTGACATCGTGATTCCAAATATTTCTAAGGAGATTATTGAGATATTTGGGGATCCATGTGACGAATATAGCATGGATAGGGGAAACAATTATACTCTATATGTATTTAAAGTGAATAATAATGTGATATTTTGTCGGTATATATTGGAAATATGCAGGTAATTCTTTATTATTTCTCAAACATAGGTTTTGGAATCTATAGAATAAAATAACCAAAACTACAATCCATACCATGATTTGGGCCCAATTATTCTCCCAAATGGCGTGGTTTTTATTATTTTATAATGTCAAGGGACTAAATTAATAAAATAATACATTTTAATGATGTCCAAGTGAGTAATACTCTTAACGAAATTGTTTTATAACCTTAAAATATATTAATTGTCTTGGAGTATTAAAAAAGGATTTATAAAATTTATAAAATCGACATAAAAATAATTTTTCTAAGTGAAAAAATATATTTTTTCATGGATACCCATTATAGTATTTTTTTAATAATTCTTTGGTCATTTTTATATCCTAATACACGCTGTATATTTATACCATATATAATTTTGACATTAAATTTTGATTGCCTCCGAAAATTATCAAAAATTACCCATCAGATAATTCTTCCATTCTAATTCCAAATTAAATATTTTTTATCTACATAATTTTATAAATATGTGAATATTCAATTTTAAAATAATAATCATCAATTTTTAATAAATAATGAGTTTCTTTTGAGGATAATAGTAAACTCACCCCTATAAAAATTATATTTGACATCATAGAAATTATATGATAATTTATATTTCATAATTTTTTTAATAATAACATTTTATTAATATGTTATTTATTAATATACTTCAATAATTCATCAAAATAAATTTATTAATTGAAATTTATTACCAATTAATGAAAATATTTTTTTAATTTTATAAAAATAAAAACGATTTAAAAATAATCATAATAAGTAAATATAATTAATATAATATTTAAAATAAAATAATTTTTTCCATGGTTTTGATACATATCCCTTTATTATAGGGAAATTTATATAAGAGTACGATGTGTGATAGTGAGACTTTCATGATGTGGTTAGGCGTATATGGTTTGAGTTGTGATCTCAATGAGCATGAAAATATCCTGTAAATGGTGTCTATGGAGATTAAGATTTTGGATATCATATTGGGATTGATCAAGGGAAAATAACAGGGGTTCTATCTACCTTGGAAGCTATGATAAGTGGGAATTGTATGGAAATCATATAGGTTGAGGTTATCAGTTAATTTGTCTATGTCAATTTGATTTACCAAAACTCCATATTTATATCAATTAGAAGATCTGTATTAATCAACTATATTATAAAATATAATGATAACTAATTTTACATTAAATCCAATTGGATACAATGAGTCCAAATAATTGATTTTTATTTCAACATCCATAATATATAATAATTCATTTAATTAAATCATAAGTTTAAATTTATTTGTAAAAGAGTAGGTTGAAAAAATGATCAATTAGTTCAAAGAAACATAAGAAGAGTCCCTTATAGTGCTGTGGACCTTTAATTTAGGTGAATTTATTTCTGATAAACTTTTAAAGAAAATTTTATCTCATATTTAGTTAAAATGAATTGATCTTTCTCAATCTCACTTAGAGATAGAATATACACACAAACATAATTAATTTTTTTTTAATTTTTTTATGATGCTAACTCGCTACATTATGTGAGTAGCAAGTCTTTGGTCTGTTTTGGGATCTATAACACTCAACATTATCTATATTAATTATAAAATTCAATCATATTCATGAAAATGAAAAAAAACATTATTCTGTATTTCACAAATAACCCCCAACAGTGAAGAATCCTCCCACATATTTCTATAATCAAATACAGTGAATGTGATATAAATTTACCTAAATACCATTTTTACAATATAAATATCCATTAATAAAAAGTCCATATTATTTCCACAACACATTTTGTTTCAACATCATTTCCCAATTTTTAGTTATCTCCCCCATACATCAATATTAGTTGTGTAAAACATTGATAATCTGTCTCTCCATAACAAGCATACACTCATTGAAGTTCCCTCTTATTCCATACTATATTATATATATCTCAATAAAATATTTATAATTTTTTATAAAAAAAATTATTGTATCCATTTTATTCGATTTCATCTCATACATTCTATATTTAGAGTATGGAAAAAGTATATCAATTAATTCACCAATGTAACTTATTATTATTATATTTAAATATTTATTACATTAGCACCTTAAGAAATAATCTATTATAAGGATATAAAATAATTAAATTGAATAATAATAATAACAATTTAAATTAATTAATTTTGATGAAAATTAGTGCAAAACCAAATAATATAATAATTCACATTATTCTGATAGAAATAAATCGTTCACAACCCACAAAAATGTGATTAAATTTTACTCCATTAAGAAATTCATATATCCTTTGAAAATTATATTTCCATCTTATACGGTATGTTGAATTTATAATTGAATCTTATTTAACATGTCACACCACGACCACATATACATCCTTATTTTATTATTTATTGATTTTGGATCATTTGGTTGAGGTTTGTGTTGAGTTCCCAACAAAAGTCATCGTGTTTTTTTATTTTTGGGTTTCCTTTTATAACTATGATTAGTTATTCTTGTGGGGATTGAGATAATGTTTCATGTTAGAGAGTTTGTGATGTCGTCAGTGTCTTTATATTGTGTTAAAAACATTCATGGATCAATGGGTGGACTTCCTTAGTGTTTGGGATGTAATTCGGGGGGTTTTTTCCAATTTTTCAGGTTACATAGTTTGTGCATTGCCAGGAAAAACTATGGAACCTAACTAGGCGAAGTTGTAGAAGTATCTAGTTTCCATCACATGGTCTGCGCACAGTTTGTCAAACCGTGCATCAAAACCATGCATCCATTTGCAGGCTTTATAAATTTTGACGTGGAGCTCAAATTTAGGTGATTTCGCCTCCAAAATGAAGACTTATCTGTTGGGAATCGACCAAAGGAGCCTCCCCCTCCTTCCTGGTTCTATTTGGGGTGATTATAGGGCGATTTAACAAGAATGGTTTGTGGTTCTTCATGTTTCAATTATCAAATCATATCTCCTTCTCATTCCCTCGTTGTAATTGGGTTTCCTTTTGGGGGTTTTCTTCCATGGAAAAACCATAATGTCTAGGTTTGATTTTTGGTTCGTCTTTCTTTGGATCTAGGGTGTTCGAATGGTCAGTGGTGCTTAGATCTCCCCTCCCTTGATGTTTTGTTCCATTTGCATAAGGTTGATGTAGGAATTTCCAACTTTTTCCTCCACATAAACTTGTGTGTTTCCATTTAATTTTTAAATGACTTTCACCCCTCTAAAATAACTATAGATTTATGTGAATTATGTCTTTGTATTATTAGAATTTACTAAAAATAGGTTTTCAAAGGGATTTGTGTAAAATACCTAGGTTTATTGCACCTAGGGTTATTCTTTAAAACCTTATTGTTATTTAAAGTTATATTGGGTGTTTTTATGAAATGTTTAGCCTTGATTATATTGGTATGGTTGATTATTATTTTTGATTTTGATTTGGTGTGTATGGTTTGGTAATGATTTATCTTTTTAAAAGTGTTAAAATGTTGTAAAAAAGGTTTTATGGTTACAAGGGGATTGTTTTAAGGACATTGAATAATGTGGATGGTTGGATGTGGTTTTTAAAAAAATGTTTTTTATAAGGAAGTGGTTTTTGGGTGTTCATTGAAATATTAGTTTCCTAAATGTTGTTTAAAATGAAATCCCATGGTGGGATATTCCTGTTTGGCTTTGGGTGTGTGTGTTTTGGAAAATGTTTGGAGTGAGGGGTTGTTTGGAATTTCACACATGATGATGGTTTTGGAAATGATTTGGAAATGTTTTGTTAAATGAATTTGGTTCTGTAAACATAAAGGCCAGTTTGGAATTGTACTTTTAAAGGTGATGTTTTGTGTTGATTTAAGAAAAAAAATGTGATTTGGAAAAAGTGAATGCCCAGTTGGAAATATAAGGTGTTTTAAAAGATGGATTGAATGCTTAAGTGATGTGATGACCTGTTTGGCATGTTTTTAGTGTTTCAAGTTTTTTCTAAAATTTGGAAAGGCTTGTTTAGAAAATTTTGGAAGAGGTGGTGTTCGTCATGGTTTTTGAAGTGATTTGCAAATGTTTAGGTTTTCTTAATTTCTTAAGAGTGGGTTTGTGATGTGAATGTGGGGGCTTATGAAATGAGATGCTCTGTGTGGTTGATAAATGGTGTATGTAGTAACATGTGATGTATGAAATTTGATTGAGAACAATATGGGATTCCTGGGTTTCTAGGTGGGCAGAATTGTACTAGTATTCTAGTGATCCTGTGGGGTTTGGCCCCTGTTTCACATAGAATTTTTGATGAGGAAAACACATACTAAACTATGATGATGCTGTTGGGGACCACTTGGTTATAGGTATGTTCCCTACTAGTGGCTTGTGAACGAGAAAGGATATTATTATGGTCACTTTTCATCGAGATACGATGTACATGGGGCCTATATCTACCCAGTGCCTAGGGGTGTTCCCAATACTAGTGCCCAATGATTATATTGCACTTCCTGTTGGAATAAGGTAGGTTGGGATGGTAATTTTAAATGTAATTGTTTGGTATTTAATGTTATATTCTTTGAAATTGTTTTCCATTTAATGTTTTTCCATTGAAAATTGTTACTAGTAATGTTTTGGTTGGGTTATTGTTATAAAATGATAGTATTCTTGAAAAATGGATGGTGGAATGTGTTGGCCTTCGAAATGGGAAAGTTATGGTTGTTTAATAAAATGTGAAAACGAAAACCATTTTTAGAATTGTATTTTAAACTAGTGTTGGTGGAATATTTTGGGAAAGGAAACACTTGGAATCTGTGGTGATTAAATACTGATTTATTAGCTTACACCCTACCTATACCAATCGTTGTTGGTAGACCCGAGTTGTTTTGAATGTTCAGGTTTTTATCAGGTTTTTCTGGTTTGAGTTATCTCATGGAGCAGGGGGTCTTGTGGTTGGAGGTGACCAGGAGGTCACATGGATATTATGTTAGTTGGTGGTTTTATTTTATTATATCTCCTGGTTCTTTCTGTCTTAATTTTATTCTGTTGTATTTGTATTGGACTAGATTGCTCATTTTTTGATATTTAGTTGTGGTTAGCTCTGTTGTGTTTTCAATGTTTTATATGTTTATCCTATTTATTATTGGGCCAAATCATTCCGTCTTGTTTTATATATGATTCCTGGCACTAGTTTCTAGTCTGTGGGGATAAATAATGGCCTTCGAATCATGTAATGGACTGGGTTGGGGGTCAGTATAGATGGACTCCTGTCTTGGTAAATGAAAAAATGGTATCAGAGGAGGTTCTTTTTATTTAGGGTGTCCAATAGAAGGAGACTAGGGTTTTTAGGACTCAAGAGGTAGGTGCGGGAAGTCCGTCATGAACCCTTGCTCATTCTAAACCTCAAGTCACCAGGGGTAGTCCAGGTTTGATTCTTGTGTCTTGTGTTGTTTTGGAATTGATGGATGACAATGGAGGTGAGTCAGGTTATGTTGTGGCCTTATGTGGGGTGGTGACCTATGTGAAGTCCATGTGCCCGATTCAAGGCCCTCCTTGTGTAAGGCCATACATGGGGCATGGCTCACCACCATGTTCTCGGGCTATGCATAGTCACTATTCCCTCATTCTGGTTTTCCATTATTGGTTGGGTTTCATATTGGTTTTAGTTGTTGTATGTGTGTGTGGAAAATTAAACTATATTTTGAAACACAAATGGATTTAAAAATGGAAGTGTTTTCCATGAAATGAGATTAAATTGGGAATGTGGGATTTTAAAAATTTTGGGTGATTTGGGTTCGATAATTTTAATAGAATGTGTCCCCTAGTATTACATATGGATATAGAAATGAGTGGGGGTATGTGAGATAAGTGTGTGTTTGCATGTGAGGATGGGAATGGATAGAGGAACATGTAATAGTTCATGGGATACCATGGGTTGGGTTTTGGAATTAAAGGCATACCATGGTTTTCTTAAAGTGGATTTGAATGAGAAAATGATTTCGGGAAATTGTTTTTTTCTTGAAAAATCAGTTATGTGTATTTTTAATTAGCCTTGGAAGAAGGCTGTTTTGATTTTTTTTAAATGAAGGTTTTTGAAAAAATATATAATAGTGGTGTTTGTTTTTACTTGGATTTTGAGACAGTTGGTTTGGGTTTGAGGTGTTATTCTTTGTTTGTTCCTCAGTTTGATGTTGGATTTGGTCTACGCTTTTCATGTTGTTTAGAAAATTCCACCCATTAATATCCCCAAATTTCTTAATGAGTCATGCCCAGTTCCTTTTCCTTCACACATTTTTCCTATTTTCTGTAGTGATCTAGGTTCTCTTGTGGCTATGGAGTATCATGAGGAAGTAGAGTGTGTCTATATTTCATTGGGAACTACCGATTCTGGTAGAGTTCGTGCAGTCCAAAGGTTGTTTGAGGGTCCAACCTTGTTCTTTTGGTGGTTGGTCTCCCCGTCATGTACGGAAGGTGAGATGTCGTGGGAGGTGTTTAAGGCCAGTTTCATTAAATGGTTCATACCAGAGGAGGTGAAGCAGAAAAATGTGGAAGATATGTAGGCTATTTGGCAGCGCTAGCGATCCGTAAATTCTTATTTTGAAAAATTTAGAGTGCTAGTTCCATTCTCTTTGGAAGTATCATCGAAGGATCTTATGAAGGTCCCTATATTTCGTTGGGTTCTTCGTCCTGAAATTACGGAGAAGGTGATCTCATCCGGTGAAACCTATTTCGAGAGGTTAGTGGATGAGTCATTAATGTATGAGCATGTTTTTGGGGTCAGCCAGTGGTTATTGGTTCCCATGAAGGTTCCCCATCTGGAGAGTAGGCTGTGCTAGTGGAATCGGTTTCTGAAAAAACATTCTCTGTCGGCTCTGAATTTCAGTTTGTTGGACCATTCTCTTTTAGTTTTTTAGTGCGGCTGGTTTGGTCACTCAGAGTTGTCATCTCGTATTCCATCGAATACTTTCCACCGCTATGGCCATTGGGATCATTTGAAGAAGTTATTTTGGGGGTGTTGTCTGAAAAGGATGTCTTGATCAGAGGATGTGTTTTCTGACTGTGAGGCAGCAAATTCTTCAGCCATCAGAACCCCAACCACAAGTCTTGGGGTGAACCTCCCGCACAGTCAGGAGTGAAAAGGGGGTGTGAAACCCAACCTAGCATTATTTTCTATGTTGGTATGGAAATGATTAACATATCCTTATTATTGTTGCCTTTATTTTGTATGTTAACCTTTTGTGGTAATGTGGAGATGAGCTACATCTCTTGTAACCCAAAAAAGATGATTCTATATAAATATGTATTTGAAAATTTTCATTCTCTTTTGTGTTTTTCATGACTTTTTGTAGGTAGGTCTATGTTTTAACTTTTCACAGTGCTCATTTAGAGAAGCTTGAGTTTTTTAGAATTGGTTTATTGTGTGTTCATCCTGTTTGTTAGGGTCCCTGTTTTAGTGGTGGTAGTGTCCATCTTGTGTATGGATGTTCAGGTATGACTAGGGTCTAGGTTTTTGGGTTTTTAGAGTTTTTAGGGGATTTATCCAAGTGAAGGACGGTTACCGCATGGCTAGTCAAAACCATGCAGCCCCAACCAAGTGGACAAAACAACCTACACATCCAGCACAAGACCGTGTGGTAGGTCTCATAAACGTGCGACCTTGTGTCATTTTTTTGGGGAGGCATTGGAACGGTTGGCATAAAGTTTTGAAACCATGCAGCTAAGTCATGTGAGATCCCCTTCCATCTAGTAGTTCGTGCATTGTTGGTGCATGGTTTGATAAACTGTGTGGCCAAAACATGTGAGATGTATGGAAATTTTAAATATTGAAATCCCTTGTTCTTGGTTGAAGTGAGGGTGTTACTTTGGGGTTAATGGTGTTTTTGTATTAGTTTAGTTTTTGTGGTGGGGAGAACCCTCTCATGTTCCCCCCTCATCCTCATCCATGTGTTGTGGTTTATTCTTGATCGGTTTGGTGTGAATTGATGGGTGAATAGTTATCCCGGAGTTCATGGTTTCCCCTTGGTTATTGTTGGGTATGAACTTGATCTTTGGTTGAATTTTGGTTGGGTGACATTCTTGGGGCATAAAGTGTTTGTGGGGGGGAGAATTGTCACACCCCGACCACAGATACTCCCTTGTTTAATTATTTTCTATATTTTGGATCTTTTGGTTGAGGTTTGGGTTGACTGCCCAACAAAATTCCTCGTGTTTTTATGGTTTGGGGTTTCCTTTTATACTTATGATTAGTTATACTTGTTGGTATTGAGATAAAGTTTCATGTTGGAGAGTTTGTGATGTCGTCGATGTATTTATATTGTGTTTAAAACATTCAATGATCAATGGGTGGAATTCCCTAGTGTTTGGGATTAAATTGGGTGTTTTTTTGGCCAATTTTTGGGGTTGAAAGGTTTGAACATGGCCTGTAAAAACCGTGCAACCTATACATGCGAAGTTGCAGAAGTTTCCAGTAGCCACCGCATGGTCTGCGCACAGTTTGACAAACCGTGCAACAAAACTGTGCAACCACTTGAAGGCTTTATAACGTTTGACCAGGATCTTCGATTGCGGTGATTCCACCTCCAAAATGATGTCCTATCTATTCGTCATCGACCATAGGATCCTCACATTCCTTCTTGCTTCTATTTTAGGAAATTTTGGGCCGATTTATGAAGAAAGGTTGGTTCTTATTAATGTTTACTTCATCAAATCTTCTCTCTTTCTCTTTCCCTCTTAGTTCATGGGTTCCCTTTGTTGTTTTTCTTCAATTTGAAAACCCTAATTTCTAGGGTTTATGATTGGTTCGTTTTTCTTTGGATATATGTTGTGTGAATGGTCAGTGGGATTTAGATCTCTCCTCCCTTGATGTTTCGTTCCATTCGAACATGGTTGAGGTAGATCTTTCGAACTTTTCCCATTTTGGAACACTCCACATGCACTTGTGTGTTTTCATTTAATTTTTAAATTCCTTTCACGCCTCTAATATATCTATGGCTTGATGAGAATGATGTCTTTGTATTAATAGAATTTACTAAAAATAGTTTTTCAAAGGGATTTGTGTGAAATACCTATGTTTATTGCATCTAGGGTTATTCTATAAAACTCATTGTTCTTTAAAGTTATATTGGGGGGTTTTATGAAATGATTAGACTTGATTATGGTGGGATGGTTTGTTATTATTTTTTATCTTTATTTGGTGTGTATGGTTTGGTAACGATTTATATTTTTAAAAGTGTTAAAATGTTGTAAAAAGGGTATTATGGTTACAATGGGATTGTTCTATGTTCTTTGAATAATGTTGATGGTTGGATGTGGTTTTAAGGAAAATGATTGGTTCTGAGGAAGTGGTTTTTTGGTTTTAATTGAAATATTAGTTTCCTAAATGTTGTTTAAAATGGAATCCCATGGGGGGATACGCCTGTTTGGCTTTTTGTGTGTGTGTTTTGAAAAATGTTTGTCTTGAGGGGTTGTCTGGCATTTCACACTTGAAGATGGTTTTGGAAATTATTTGGAAAATGTTTTGGTAAATGAATTTGGTTCTATAAACATAAAGGCATGTTTGGAATTGTACCTTTAAAGGTAATGTTTTGTGTTTATTTTAGAAAAAAATGTGATTTGGAAAATGTGAATGCCCGGTTGGAAACTTATGGTGTTTTAAAAGATTATTTGAATGATTAAGTGATGTGATGGACCGTTTGGAATGTTTTTAGTGTTTCATGTTTTTCCTAAAATGTGGAAAGTCTTGTTTAGAAATTTTTTTAAGAGGAGGTGTTCCTCATGGTTTTTGAAGTGATTTATAAATGTTTCAGTTTGTATTATTTCATAAGAGTGGGTTTGTGATGTTAAAGTGGTGGCTTATTAAATGAGATGCTCGTTGTGGTTGATAAATGGTGTATGTGGTAACATGTGATATGTGAAATTTGATTGAGAACAAAATGGGAATCCTTGGTATCTATGTGGGAGGACTTGTACTAGTATGCTAGTGATTATTTGGGGTTGGCCCCTGTTGCACATAGCATGTTTGATGATGACAACACTAACTAAACTATGATGATGATGTTGGGGACCACTAGGTTATGTGTATGTTCCCTACTTGTGAATCGTTCATGAGAAAGGACATTATTATGGTTAATTTTCACCGAGATATGAGGTACTTTGGGGGCCACAACCAGCTAATCCCAGGGGTGTTACCGTGACTAGGGCTCAATGATTATATTTCACCTCCCGTCGGCATACAATAGGTTGGGTTGGTAATTTTAAATATATGTTGTCTGTATTTAATGTTACATTCTTTGAAATTATTTTCCATTTAATGTTGTTACATTGAAAATTGAAACTAGTGATGTTTTGGTTGGGGTTTTATTATAAAATTATAGTTTTCTTGAATAATGGATAGTGGCATGTGTTGGCCTTTGAAATGGGAAAGTTATGGGTTTTTAATAAAACTGTGGGATAAAAACTCTTTTTATAATTGCATTTTAACTAGTGTTAGTGGACTATTTTGGGAAAGGAAACACTTCTAATCTATGGTGATTTCCTACTGATCTGTTAGCTCAAACCCTACCTATACCACTTGGTGATGGTAGAACCGAGTTATTTTGCAGGTTCAGGTTTTGATTAGATTTTTATTGTTCGAGTTATCTCATGGAGCTAGGTGGTCTTGTGGTTGGAGGTGGCCATGAGGTCACATGGAGATCGTGTTAGTGGCTATTTGTCTTATTTTATTATAGCTCCTGGTTCTTTCAGTGTCAGTTTTATTAAGTTGTATATTTATTGGGTGAGATTGTTCATTTTTAATGATTTAGTTGCGGTTAGCTGTGATGTGTTTTCAATGTTGTATATTTGTATCCTATTTAATATTGGGCCAAATATTTCCCTCTTGTTTTATATATGATGCCTGTCACTATTTTCCAGTCTGTGGGGATCGAGAACGCCCTTAGGATCATGTCATGGACCGGGTCAGGTGTTGGGTTATATGACAACTCGACTTAGTTTGTGACATAATAGTTGTCACATTTATTACAATATCACATGGTACAGCTATATGAAATTTTTTATTTTATGTCATTTATAATATTTCCCACAATCTTAAGAAAAATAAAATTAAGTAATATACGTTCATTTTGAATTTCAATTCAATGTTATGTAATTCCAAACTAACCATGACATATTTTTGATATTTTACCTTTGAAAAAATATTATTAAATTTCAATTTAATAATATATATATATATATATATACATATTAATATAATGTTACCTAACTCTATTAAAAATATTTTTAACATAATTCATCAATTATATTTTTTATTATATCACTCATAATATTTTAAACTGCTTCTATATGATTTTTCAATATAAACCACTTTTAGGATTTTCCTAACATGTTCATAAACATATTACAAATTTTCATATGATTTTCATTATAAAATTTTAAATTTAGTTGAAAAAAACTAATATTATGTTTTCATTATGTTTTTTAACAATCTCATTTAATATTAGGTAAATATCATCATACATCGCCACATTGCCTCAATAATCCAACTCATGTAATTTTTTTAATGAACCTAATCATATGAACGTAATTAAAAAATATTTGAAGAACTTGCAACATTTTCTATTAGTAATTGTACCACATATGATATAACAAATAGTTTATTTAACACTAATGTAATTATGAAATTATTATCAACTAGAAATGTACACATCAATAATTCAATTATATGTATATGTGATATTAATTTTTAAAAAAATAATAGTGATGGACTAATTCTTTCCATGTATTACATGAGAAAAAATTTACTCTCATTTTTATTTCTAAACACATCACATTACTGATCAAATTTATAAAAAACCATAAAATATCCTTTATACTTCCTAACAAACACATTGAAAACATTAAAAAATCATGTTAATTATTTTAAATAAATCATTTTAAATTTGTGGATTATGTTTTAGTGAAATAAAATTTCGTTAAGAATTTTATTTCTCTTCTCCATGAGTAAGAACCTTAGTGTAGGAGTTAGGGTGGGACCCACTGTTTGTTAGTTTCTCTTGAGTGGATTAAAGGTGAGGTGGGGCCCACACGACCCCCTACCTTTTCATTTCCCTTAACTCCCTAACTCCTCTTAACCCCCACATAAGTTGTGTAACTCTTTTAACTTTTAAACTTCACTTTATTTGGGTGACTTTTCCTCTCCTCTCATTAAGTATGCCAACACAATAATTCAATTATTTAATTTAAGTTTTGAATTTTTGAATTGTGGCATGAGTTAATAAAATAGGGATGAGCCTTATTTTTTTTTGGTTGGATGTGGAGTGTGAACAATTGAGGAGAGATCTCTTGGATGTTTTCATCTTCATCAAGAAGAACATCAAGACTTCGACGAAGAATGCCGTCACCGTAAGAAGAGATTGTCGTGTTGTCTCTTATCCACTCCGCAGCCGAGGTGTGACCCCTTTTTCCTAAGATCGAAGATGCACCCTCTTTCGATCTTCTTCCCGTGTCAAAGAAAAGGAGATGCCACTTCCTCCTCGGACGTTCTCCGTCAACATACGGAGCATCACCTCGTGACGTCGCTTTCCACGGCGAACCCCCGTTCTAGCTACGCTCAAGGTAGGGGTTTATTTATTTAATTTGTTCATGATTATTACCTTGACGTTCTTCGTGAAATGTGACCTTTTTCTATCATTTAACGAGATCGGGTTCGGACCGCACAAACACGGCCGACCCTCCTCTTTATCCATCTTGGTTTCTTTTGTGGATTGAAACGGGAATAGCGCGGTGTCGTCACATCGCGCGGAATCGTGCGGCACGGAATGCGCGGCATCGTCGCTCCATGCCATGAAAATGAAAAAGGACGCGACGCCATCACGCCGCGTCGATGAAACCCGAAGACATCCGCGGACGGAGTTGGGCCACGATGAAGGGGTGCGGCGCCATCGCGGCGCACCGGAGAACCACGAAGACGGCGCATTTTGTTATATGACGTACGGATTGACGGGAGACAATAAACGAATCCGCACGGGAATTGTGGGATCTTTTCAGCGAAGTTCGGATCCCTGGTTGACCACTGGCGAAGACCGCAGGAAAATTGGACCACCAGAGCGTGTCCGGTGGTCCGCGGAAGCCCCTGCCGGCGCGCCGCGCCCGTGGGGCGGCGCCGGCGGTCGGGGGGTGGTAGCGCCTGGAGCACCGCAGGAAGAATCCACCGTGGCTGAAGGCACTGCGGCGGAGCGCAGTCCCGCGACCGCGCAAGACCAGAGGGGAGAGGCGGGACGCGGCCGGCTGCGGCATCCGCTGGCACGGGCGGCCCCACTCGGGGCCGCGACTCTTCACACGGGGGCAGCGCCCCTAGCACGGTTCGGCCGTTTTGCTGAACCCAAGGCCGAGCCGGGCCGGCTTGGGAAGACCGGGTCGGTCCGCGCCGGCCGGGTCGGTCCGGGGCCAAAACCTCCGTTTTCGGACCCCTCATGGTCTTTCGCCAAAAATTTTTGATACATGCCTCCGATCAACACACCGTAAATTGCGATGTGATCCTTGGATCTAGACGGTCATTTCAGTATATCACAGTCAAGGATTCGGAATACTTTGGGTTCGGTCTGGTTGGTTCGTACACGAAACCAATTGGTCCCTCAGAGCGGAAACACTCATATCATGAACTCCGGACGTCCGATTTATGTGTCGTCGACTTTGATGGATCCCTCTAAGTGAGACAGATCTTTTGGCATACTCCGCTCGATGTTTGGATGCCGTCAGAGTGCGGTCGGGTTGGTTCGCTCACGAAACCAACCGAGCCCCTGGAAAGAAAAGGCCAATAACTCACAGACCAGGCATCCGATTGACGGGCCGTCTATCTCGTTGATTTCCTCTTGATGAGACGGAACTTTTGGCATACTTCCCACAAGTTTTGGTTGCTTTTGGATAGTGGACGGGTTGGAATGTACCCGAAATCCACCGGGCCCCTGGAACGGAAAAGCTGATATCTTTCAAACTGGACGTCCGTTTGACGAACCATTAGCGGCGTTGGTGATCACGTTGAGAAACGATCCCTATGAGTATACCATATGAGAGTTCGGGGTATAGTTGAGATACGGCCGGGTTGGTTCGCTCACGAAACCAACTGGGCCCCTAGGACGAAAAGGCTAATAACTCACAGACCGGGCGTTCGATTGACGCGCCGACTGTTGCGTTGAGACCCCTATGATGAGGCGGTCCTTTGAGATACTTCTTCGTGGGACTTTGAGATACTTGGAGTATCGACCTATAGCTCGTGGAGCGGACCCTACCAGAGACGAGCGTGCGAAGTACGGAGACCGTTTAGCCGACTGAGACCTGACGACGGCTTGACCGACTCGACTTAGAGTGAGTCGACTAGCCCATTGGACGGAGCACTACATTGTTTGGGTGGAGACCCATGGCGGACAGAGCACTACCTGTGTGACAGTACAGACCTGCGGTACTCGTCCGGAGAGTACCTTAGCAGGCTACTAGGGGGTGTGCAGTACTGTGTTTGGGTGACATACCTCGGTGGGAAGCACTACTGTGTTTGGGTGGCTGACCCGCGGTACTCGACAGGAGGAGTACCTCAGCAGTCTTAGGTTAGTGAGCAGTACCTCGGAGTTGTGATAGGACCACTATAAACTCCAGTGACGGGGTTCTTTAGCAATTACGGTTTCGATAATGGAAATCCTGGTTTGATCTGAGACTTTTGACCTTTGTGTTTACCTCATGATTGAGATGGGTCACTTCATAACTTAGGTATATATATGGGAATATTCATGGGTGGTGGTTATCCGTTAATTTCATGATCATGGTGTTTTCCTCATGATTGAGATGGGTTACTTGATAACATAGGTATATGCATGGCATATACCTAAGTAGAGGTTATATTTTGAGATCTTCTTTGTGGTTATCCATGTTGGTTTTAGTGAGACCTTGAGGGTCTTGGGGTCCCTACTGTGTATCGTTATGCTCAACCCTGCACGGGCTATGCCTGCACCTCGTTGTGTTGGTTGTAGACGACGGGCAGTGCTGACGGAGGCCAAGTGTTCGCGGAATGGATGGTACCCAGAGGTGAACTGCACGACGAGTCAATATCTGGAGGTGGACTTCACTGCGAGACGATACTCGGAGGATGTTGATGGGAGAGTGTGTTGTGGAGGCTATCTGTACCTACTCTTCAGGTAGGATCTGAGGAGGACGACCCAGGAGCCACTTCCGTTCTTCCAGCTGTTGTCTTTTTCTGTTGTACTTTGTTCAGTTATAGTTGTACTTTCATTTGGTTTTGTATTCTGGCCCATTTACCTATCAACACTTCCCTTTGTACTTACTGTTTAATTCTACTTTTACTTTGTGGTGTTTTGTTTAAATTTATAAAGGAAATACCTTCCCAGTTATCGGGATTTACGCCTTTGGTGCTAATCACCAGCCCCAGGCCTATGGAAGGCAGGCTTGGGGTAGTCACGGTACGAGACCTAAGGACGGGTCAGGACAAATTGGTATTAGAGGAGTCGGTTCTACCGCATAACTAAAAAATATGATATTTTTTCTTTCTGTGAAGTAATAGTGTTATGAGTACCGAGTGTGGTTTTCAGTTCAGGGAGTCCAGTGTTGGGGTGGGAGGCCGACGTATCCATACACCAAGACCCTGACAACTAATTTCTGACTTTGTGCACAAAAACACTGATTGTGTGTGTGTTTCTAGAAGTTTTTAAATGTCAGCTCAAATCAGATCATCTCACCAGGTATAATTGCTTGATCATGTCACGTTGTTTCTGTCAGGATGCCTTTTCTCGGACAACCAGCTAGAGCCCAGAGGGATGTGCGTACGGATAGCCTGTCGAGCGAAGAGGCTTCGGTACATGGCCCTCTTGTAGTTGAGGCACCAGCGGAAGCACCAGCGGTACTACCATACGTTGGTCCACCGATTCCACCAGCCCCAGTAGTAGGCGATGCACACCACATGAGCGTGCTGCACGAGTTCCAGTGCCAGAGGCCATGCAGGTTCCGGGGAGAGACGGACCTACAGGCGGCTGAGGATTGGCTGTAGGTTGTGGTGAGAGTCTTCAGGTTAGTGGGGACGCCTGCAGACTTCATGGTGATCTTTGCTACCAGCCTTCTTCTGGGAGTAGCAGGCAGGTGGTGGAGCCACTTGTTTCAATTTTGCGATGGTATGACCTTCACATGGGAAGACTTCGAGACCTTATTCAGGGTGGAGTTTGTGCCAGTAGCTCTACACACCTAGCATGTTCAGGTTCTGCTGCCTTTGCCGCGTGTTTTTTGATCAATATCCGAGTCATCTGTGGACAGTAGATAGATGATGAAGAGGTCAGGAGGACCAGACCAGCAGTTGGGTGATCTCGGGTTCTAGGATCGGTGGTGCGGGGCACCTGGGGTGGGGACAGAGCTAGGCATGCTAGAAACAGACAGTGTTACTCATGCGGCGGGAAGGGTCACCTGGCACGTGACTGTCCGACTCATCGTAAAGTTGATCCGCAGGATTTGGAGGAGCCACTGAGGTAGAAGCAGCGGAGGGTGCTTGAGAAATAGCCGAGCAGTGGACAAGGCATTAGAGCTCTGGGAGTAGGTGGATAGGAGCAGATCTAGTGGATACGTCCCTTGTACTTCTATGTTCCATGTTGTTGTTGTATTCGTGTCTTTTTACTATGAGCTGCAATAATAAAAAGACACTTATCTTTGTGATGTTTTCTTTCCTGTCCTTTCTTTTTGTTGATACTGAGTGGTCCCGGTTAAAACTGTTGACCTGACCCTCACTTTCGAGATTTCTACTCTAGGAGACCCAGTGAATTCACACAAATGCTGAAAGTGTGACTCCACCATTGGAGGTGAGAGTGACGGTTGGATCTATTGGTAGTTACGTCGAGGCCTTACGACATCATCCATGGCATGAATACATCATTCATGTCAGGATTGACAGTATTAGGTAATGGGGATGGTTTATCCAGGGGATGAGACCGAGTTTCTTTTTTTGGCAAAGGAGAAATTTTAGCAGCTCTTTCATATCGTAGGCAAGGAAGCTACAGATCATCCAGGAGTGGATGAACACTGCACAGTGTAGTAAGAAACAAGAAACTGCCACCAGTCTTAGAGACTTGGGCATGTTAAATGTTTCCATAAGAGGAAGCTTAAAGGAGATATGAGTCTGCGAAGCAGCAGACGTGGAGGCATAGCTAGGAGAGCAGCATGAGGTGGTGTAAATCTTAACATGCTACAACCACCCGCCTTAGTTATCCCCGCCAGGCTCATGGAGCTAGAGGGAAGAGGAAGAGAGTAGCTGCATGCGGTCAGGGAGAGTGACCAAATGGCTCTGAAAAATGATTCATGGGACAATCTGTGTCCACTACTAGCTGCTGTAGTGACAGACGTTGATATGAATCATTCCTTGCTTTCATGAAACTTGTTCCAGACCTAAAGTTTCTGGTAAGCCGTGGACTTGACCCTCACGTCTGGAGATACCTTGGGAGGAGACTCGATAATAAAACTTATTCTGACGGTGTGGTCAGACCCTAGTGGCGAGAGTTTCGGTTGGAATCTATTGGTGGCAGCATCGAGGACATACGATGTTAGTTTGAGTATGGAATGAGAAATGACTGTTCATACTCAAATTGACAGTTTTAGGCGAACGTTGGGATGTGTTTTCCTTGGTCGGAGAAAAAGGAAACCCCAGGCAGCGCAGGGTAACTCTTGCACAGGAGGGTGCGACCAATCACTCTTGAGGCGGTCAACCTTACCCTCCTCGCAGCAGTCGTTTTGAGTTCCAGTTCTAATAGGAATTGCAGACCTCTAGAGTTCGAGGATGACGATCATGTCCTTATACGGGTCTCACATCGACGAGGTTTATAGAGATGTGGCCAAGGTAGAAAGTTATCTCTGAGGTTCAACGGACTTTTCGAGGTCCTCAGCTAGTTAGGCGAGGTGGGTAACCCCTTGACCCATCCACCTCAGTTGCACCAGGTGCATGACGACATCCACGAATCTCAACTAAGGAGATTTGTGCTCGACCCTTCGCATACCATCAACCATGAGGAGTAGGACGATGGAGATGGGGTTACTTCCACGGAGGTTCCAGTGGGATCGAGGATCGACAGAGGAGGATCCTATGAGAACGGTCTATTCCTCGGGTGCGCTTTCTCTTGCAGTACGGGAACCTCCAGGTGAGCACATGAGAGCAGGAGTCTCAGATGCATGCTTTGTACTGCTTTTGTGACCCAGGTTTTTGTTGAAGCTTTTCGTGGACATAAAGCCCTGAGGTGGGAGTAATGTAAAAACCTGGAATTTTCTGGGAAATTTTTTTCTTAATTTTCTTTGGAATTTTAAAAGAACGCAGTTTCTGACGGCGCCTGATTCCAAGCCCCAGTGTGCCCGGAATAATTTTCCAAATTTTGGCTCGTGTACATTCAGTGAACAGAAGAGCGGGTTTTTCAAACTTTTGAACCGGTGCTCGGAATCAAATTCTAAGGGCACCGATGAAACCACAACGCCGGTAATTACTTAGGAACGCCTTTTCTAGAGTTGCATTTTCTCTTTATGAGTTGTTTAAATTTGTGGATTAAGTGTTAGTGAAATAAAATTTCATTAAGAATTTTATTTCTCTTCTCCATGAGTTTGAAACTAAGTGTAGGAGTTAGGGTGGGACCCACTGTTTGTTAGTTTCTCTTGAGTGGATTAAAGGTGATTTGGGGCCCACACGAGCCCCCACCTTTTCATTTCCGTTAACTCCCTAACTCCTCTTAACCCCCACTTAAGTTGTGTAACTCTTTCAACTTTTAAACATCCCTTTATTTGGGTGACTTTTCCTCTCCTCTCATTAAGTATGCCAACACAAAAATTCAATTATTTAATTTTTGTTTTAAATTTTTGAATTGTGGCATGAGTTAATAAAATAGGAATGAGCCTTTTTTTATTTTTGGTTGGATGTGGTGTGTGAACAATTGAGGAGAGAGCTCTTGGATGTTTTCATCTTCATCACGAAGAACATCAAGACTTCAACGAAGAACGCTGTCACCGTAAGAAGAGATCGTCCTGTCGTCTCTTCTCCTCTCCGCAGCCGGGGTGTGACCCCTTTTTCCGAATATCGATGATGCACCCTCTTTTGATCTTCTTCCCATGTCAATGATAAGGAGACGCCACTTCCTCCTCGGACGTTCTCTGTCAGCATACAGAGCTTCACCTCGCGACGTTGTTTTCAGCGGCGAACCCCCGTTCTAGCTACGCTCACGGTAGGGGTTTATTTATTTAATTTGTTCGTGATTATTACCTTGAAGTTCTTCGTGAAATATGACCTTTTTCTATCATTTAATGAGATGGGGTTCAGACCACAAAAACATGGAAGACCCTCCTCCTTATCCATGTTGGATGCTTTTGTGGATTGAAACGGGAATAGCGCGGTGTCGTCACATCGTGCGGAATCGTGCGACAAGGAATGCACGACGTCATCGCGCTGCGCCGTGAAAACGAACAAGGACATGACGTTGTCGCTCTACATTAGTGAAACCTGAAGACATCCAAGGACAGAGTCAGGCCACGGATAAGGGGCGCGGTGCCATCGCGTCGCGCCGGAGAACCACGAAGACGGCGTATTTTGTTATTTGACGTGCGGATTGATGGGCGACGAAAAACGAAGCTGCAAGGGCGTTGTGGGATCTTTGCAGCAAAGTTCGGATCCTGGGTTGACCACTGGCGAAGACCACAGGAAAATCCGACCACCGGAGCGTGTCCGGTGGTCTGCGGAAGCCCCTGCAGGCGCGCCGTGCCAGTGCGGCGGTGCCGGCTGTCGGGGGCGGCGGCGCCCGAAGCGCCGCCAGAAGAATCCGCCGCAGCTGAAGCCACGGCGGCGGATCGCGGTCCCGCGACCCCGCGGGACCGGATGGGAGCGGTGGGACGCGGCCGGCTGCCGCGTCTGCTGGCACGGGCGGCCCCACTCGGGGTCGCGTCTCTTAACACGGGGGCAGCGCCCCGCACGGTTCGGTTGTTCGGCTGAACCCCCGGCCGAGCCGGGCCAGCTTCGGCAGACCGGGCTGGACCGCACCGGCCGGGTCGGACCTGTACCCGGGTCGGGTCGACCCGATTTGGGCCGACCCAGTGGGTCTCGGGCCGGGTCGGTCCGGGCCCAAAACACCCTTTTTTGGACCCCCATGGTCTTTTGCCCAAAACATGTGCTACGAGCCTCTAATCAACGCACCGTCAATTATGATGTGATCCTTGGATCGAGGCGGTCGTTTCGGTATATCGCACTCAATGTTTTGGAATATTTGGGTTCAACCGGGTTGGTTCGTGCACGAAACCAACCGGGCCCTCGGAGCGGAAACACTCATATATTGAACTCCGGACATCCGATTGACATGCCATTGACTTTGATGGATCCCTCTAAGTGAGACAGATCTTTTGGCTTACTCCGCTCGAGGTTTGGATGACGTCGGAGTGTAGTCAGGTTGGTTCGCTCATGAAACCAACCGGGCCCCTGGAACGAAAAGGCCAATAACTCACAGACCGGGCGTTCGATTGACGCATCGTCTGTCTCGTTGATTTCCTCTTGATGAGACAGAACTTTTGTCATACTTCTCCCGAGTTTTGGTTGTTATTGGATAGTGTCCGAGTTGGAATTTACCCGAAATCCAACCGGGTCCCTGCAACGGAAAAGCTGATATCTTTCAGACTAGACGTCCGTTTGACAAACCGTCAGTGGAATTGGTGATCACGTTGAGAAACGGTCCCTATGAGTATACCCTATGAGAGTTAGGGGTACAGTTGAGATACGGCCGGGTTGGTTTGCTCACGAAACCAACCAGGCCCCTGGGATGAAAAAGCTAATAACTCACAGATCGGGCGTCCGATTGACGCGCCGACTGTTGTGTTGAGACCCCTATGACGAGGCGGTTCTTTGAGATAATTCTTCATGAGACTTTGAGATACATGGAGTATCAACCGGTAGAAGGTGGAGGGGACCCTCCCTGAGACGAGCGTGCGGAGTACGAAGACCGTGTAGCCGACTGAGACCTGACGACAGCTTGACCGACTCGACTTGGAGTGAGTCAACTAGCCCAGTGGATGGAGCACTAATTTGTTTGGGTGCAGACCCATGGCGGACGGAGCACTACCTGTGTTACAGTGCAAACTCGCGGTACTCGTCCATAGATTACCTCAGCAGGCTACTAGGGGGTGTGCACTACTATGTTTGGGTGACATACCTCAGCGGGAAGCACTACTGTGTTTGGGTGGCTGACCCACGGTACTCGACAAGAGGAGTACCTCAGCAGTCTTAGGTTAGTGAGTAATAACTCAGAGTTATGACAGAACCACTGTACACTACAGAGACGGGGCTCTTAAGCAGTTATGGTTTCGATAATGAAAATCCAGGTTTGAGATGAGACTTTTGACATTTATGTTTACCTCATTATTGAGATGGGTCACTTGATAACTTAGGTATATGTATGTGCATATACATGGGTAGTGGTTATCCGTTAATTTCATGATCTTGGTGTTTTCCTCATGATTGAGATGGGTTACATGATAACTTAGGTATATGCATGGCATATACCTATGTAGAGGTTATCTGTTGAGATCTTTTTTGTGGTTATCCATGTTGGTTTTAGTGGTACCTTGAGGGTATCGGGGTCCCTACTAAGTATCGTTATACTCACCCCTGCACGGGCTATGCCCGCACCTCGTTGTGTTGGATGCAGACGACGGGTAGTGCTGATGGAGGCCGAGTGTTCGAGGACTGGACGGTACCCGGAGGTGGACTACACGACGAGTCAGTATCCGGAGGTGGACTTCACGGTGAGACGACACTCGGAAGAGGTTGACAGGCGAGAGCGTTGTGGAGGCTATCTGTACCTACCATTCAGGTAGGATCTGAGGAGGACGACCAAGGAGCCACTTCCGTTCTTCCAGCTATTGTCTTTTTCTGTTGTACTTTGTTCAGTTGTAGTTGTACTCTCATTTGGGTTTGTATTCTGGCCCATTTACCTTTCAACACTTCCCTTTGTACATAGTGTTTTACTTCCGGTTGTACTCTGTGGTTTTTTGTTTACTTTTATAAAGGAAATGCCTTCCAAGTTATCGGGATTTATGCCTTCTGTGCTAGTCGCCTGCCCCTGGCCTATGGAAGGTGGGCTTGGGGTAGTCACGACACGTGCCCCGAGGAAGGGTCGTGACAATTTACTACAACATAATTTATAAATTCAACAAAGTATATATTTTTTCCCAATATTTCAACGAGTTTGGAATTCTAATTTATAGTAATTTTTAAATGGTTCAATTATTAATAGGAAATATTATTATATATAATGAGTTTATTTTCAACATTATCATCTCTATAATATAATATAACAATAATATCATTACTGATTTTTTTTGTTCCACACAATATTATATTCCATTTTTAATGTATATTTATATTGTATGGATTTTGGTTTCCTCGGTGATCTAACCATCATTAATATGTTCACATTTATTATATTATTACCATACATGTAAATAAAAACACTATTGTCTTTGAAACTAAGAAAAAAATAGTAATTTTCTTTCGCATAAAATATTTTTATGCACAGATCTTTATAATTGATATAGAATGGTATGCCAATTAATAAAAGGAAATTTTTTTGGACTGTTTTTTAACAATATATCTTATTGATTGTTGTTCAATTTTAGCCTAAAATAATAATGAATTTTTACATGTACTTATTTTGTTATTAATTTTCTACAAAAATTTATTGAATCATCACATATAGTTCATATTGTTTTTTAAATAAACTGTATTCTAAAAATCTTCCCTTCATATAATTTAATTTTCAAGGGAGTTTATAGTTATGTTACATCAAAAAAATTGTATGATTATTATAACATTGTAAATACTACTAATTGTGTACTTCATAACAATTTTAGGGTAAACCTCATGACATCATAACCTATATACTTTTCTTCATTTTTCCTATAATTATTGGACATATATAAATCATATACTTTTATGAATACAAATATTAGACATGAAATTTGAGTGAATAAATTAATAAATATAAAAAATAATTTATCTATATTTTATTCAATTCATTCATCAGAGAATAAAAATAAAATCAATCCCCTCAGGGATTGAACACAAACTACATTATGAATTTAATTCTATATTTTCCAATTTTTGATGAGTATTATATTTTGTGATTTAATACTTTAGTAAAATTGGTACACAATGAACAAAATCGTCTAATATCAACATTCTAAGGTTATTTTGGAAAATATGTCCATTTTTTGTTCAAAATATAATTTTCATCACTTATATAAAAATAATATAAGTTCTTCAAACTTCCCAATTATAATAAATTTAAATTCTTTCAATAATACAAAATAAATATATATCTATCTTTTATCATCTTAATAATATGTAAATTATTTAGAAACACCACATCATTATAATTATCATAAACATTAAATCCATATATAACTATGTTTATACCTAACAATAAAATGTTCACTATAGGAACAATAATATTTTTATTAATATTTTTAAATAATATTTTTTTGATTATTAAAAATCTATAATTTTATAATTGTATAATGATATTTTTATATAACAACAAAATTATGAAAATATTTTGATGACCCTACATGTGTGATAAGTAACTAATATAGAAATTGCTTAATCACTCACTCTTTTAGGGTTTGTAGGAAGATTTATTAAGAATTTATATATTTTTTAAACTAATATAAAATCTAATTTGTCATATTTTTTAATAGAGAAGAAACTATTTTCAGAGACTCATCAACTATATGTCCTTATTGATTGCATCTTTTCCATATCCAATTAAAATAGGCTAATTGGTTCATCACATATACATTTATCTAAACATTGATTTGATACATAATAATAATTTTTTATTATATTGCCCATAGAATCTAAAAAAATTAACTATCTTTGTGGATATGCATTGTATAATTAAACAACAGATTTATTCCCAAATACTCCCTAACACTAGTAGTATCTATTAAATTTTCCCTCAATACATGTTTTCTCTTTTCAAAAATAGTAAATCTAATTTTTAACTAATTAAGTCTCTTATATGAAATAATAATGATATTATATAACATCGATGACATGGAAGCATTTATAAAATCATTACCAAAACCAAATATTCCCAAAATTATGGGAAATTATTGATTAATAAAATCAATTCATTTCTATACATCTAACCATATCTTCTTATATGAATTCAAATGATTCATTTTTACCTAAAATAATTTCTTAAAACATTTTCAACTTCAATAAAAATATCATGTGAACCCATGAGACTTAATATTTTTTATTTATACAGTAATTTAATTTTTTTCAATCAAACTATCTATTCGTTATATCTTAATAGTGTCAATTATATAATACTGAAAATTCATTTAATTGAATATTAAATTATTCAAAAACTAGATGTAATTTATTTTGATTAAATTTTATAAAATTTCATAACCTTGGAAAATAATGTGTATGTCACTGTTTCATTTAAATTATATCATTCCCTAAAATATCCAGTAATATTTTCTATTTATTTCGCAAAAAAAATCATTTACATTAAATAAAATTATCCATTATATTTGTATTAATTGTCGTATTTGGTGATGAATTGTCTTTTCTCAACATAGATATCTCTTTATGGTATATTTTAATCTCTATTATCAGTATAAAATCAATATTTTAATATTCCGCTTATTGAACATAAGTCTCATTATCATCATTTGAGTAATTTTCTTATCCATCATTAGAATATATTATTTACTTAGTCACTTTAAAAAACACTTTTTAATTTCCCCCATTACCACTTTTTGTCTTCGAAATAATATAAATAAAATTATTTTGATAAAATATTTTTTCATCTATATCATAAAATAATTATATCATTTATATTTGAAAAAATATCATATTTTAACGGTTCATTATTTATTATTTTCAAGAAAAGTATCTTTGGTGTTTCTTTATCATCTTTATCCTCTATAATTATCCTTGGATATTTTATTGAGAAATTACTTAACATTAAATAGATAAATATAATTAATGTATTTTTGAATATTTACGGTTGTTTTACTCTAAAAAAATATTTGATACATAATACCCATATTTCTATTATTAATATGTGTATTAATATGGAATATATATTTCTATTACGTCTATTTTTATCCTTTTTTGAACCATAAATACTTGTAAATTTTCATCCTTGGATTTCATATTTAAAAGAGAAATCTTATCATATCATAAATGATCATGATAATTTTATGTTCATTAATTGATTTTCTTTATTTATTGATATATCCAAATTGAAATTTTCGATCATTTAATTTATTTAAGAGTATTATTGTTATATTTTTAGAAAGTTTCACATCCTTGAGACTTTTTACCAAATCAATGTGTGGTAGTTACAATTATATACAGACTAGATATGAAATAATTAAAACATTCATATTATAACATTTAGGAATCCACAGATTTATTTTGATAGAGTATCATGTTTTCTTATTTTACTATCTTATACCTTTGTAATTTTAATAAATTTTATCCCATATTTGTTTTATTGGTTTACATTACATGTGTTTCGTAAACAATCTTTTGGACTAATATAGATATAATGCATTCATATGATAGCTATCAAACTATAAATTTTTATTGTTAAAAGAAGATAAAAATATATCATCTAATAATAATTTAAAAATACAATTAAAATATTTAGTACATAAATATAATCATATATGGGAAGAAAATCATATGATCTATCCAAATAATTAATATTTTTTCCGTTGAATGTAGAAATTATTTTTGTCTAAAAAATTGAAGATGTCACCTCATATGAATATCTTGAATAATATAATTAATAAGATCCCTAATGTAAACCATAGTTTAATATATCACATAAATAGATGAAAATACATATTAATAATCCATGAGATAATAGATAATAGATAATTGAGGGTGAACTATATCAATTAACAAATGATGTTCCCATTTAATGATCACAGGATATTGGGGGTGTATCATTGTACAAAAAAAATTTAAATTAGTTTTTTTTATAAAATTAACAAAAACATACACAAAAATATGTAGCGAATGTTCTTGATTGAAACAGTGTAATTGAAAGAGTCTAATAAAATTATAATGAAACTATTTACAAATAATAAAAATTCCAACAAGAACAATATGAAATACTAAAAAATATTTTATTAAAACTCATAACTATTATCCCTAGCCTTCATGCTATATTGGTACCCAAATATTATTATTGATCAATCACAAGAGCTTGTAAAAATTTCACTGATAAGAATTGATTATTTGTCCCACTACTACATATAAGTATTTTATCAATAATATAATTCATTTTTACGTACGTTAAGAACTATAATTTTTGTAAGTGATCATAAAATATTGTCACTTTTATCATCACTAAAAAAATTGATGGTAAAAGTTGTATTTATCCAGTTTTATAAACTAGAACTGATATAAGGATTTTTTTTATCATTGATAGTTTTCTAGCATGGATAGGTGTTTGTTTATATTATTTTAAATAAGGTTTTTTATAAATAGTGTAAAATATTTGTTGACCCACACCATAGATGAGACCCCACCCAATTTATCTACCCCCACATAAAACACCCCATCCCCTAAAATAATAAATTAATTTGTAATTAGTGATACTCAAATCACTTACCAGTGTAATCTCAATAAGCAGCCTTATGAATAGACCAATAAATTTTAAAATCCATGTAATTAAATATATATATATATATATATATATATGTATAGTTATTTCTTTTTAAATATATACTGTTATATATATATATATATATTAGCATATAAATATATATTAGTTTATATATATACATATATTAGAATATATATATATATATTAGAATAAATTGATATATATATATGTTAATATAGACACATACATATTTATATATTACAATTATTCATATATTTGTATAGGTATATATATGTAAATACATTTTTATAAGGTAAATTATATGAGTAATGTTTTATTTAAAAAATGTAAATTATTACGTCAATTTGGTTTATATATTTAGAAATATATTTTAAATGTAATATTGATTAAATATTTATATATAAAATTAAATTTATATATAAAAATATATGAAAAATATATATAATATTATAAACAACACTACTATATGAATTTTTTTTAAAATTTCAACACCTTAATACCGTGTGAATTTAATACTAAGGAAATTTTTTTGTCATAATAAAGAATAACATGACCCTCTTAAACTAATCTACATTTTAATCAAATGTTCAAAAATTATATTAACCCTTCTAAAAAATCAGTTTCGATGGAATGTTTTTAGTGATGAAAAAACAAGAACCATGTACCCCTAGGTCAAAATTTCATTGCCTTCTTTGAATGTTATGATTTGATGTATTTTGGATACCAAACAAAGTACAAGATCCACTTTTTTGACTATTTAAAATTTAAAACTTATATTCAAATTTTCATAATATTTTAACAAATTTATTAATTTTTCATATCATGAAATTGTTTCTAATTTTTTATTACATGATATTTATTGGAAATTTTTTATTTAAAGTCAATTTTTAATTATTTTATTAACTATTTTTCACTAAATATATTATATATTATATTTAAATACTTATCTAGAATATTATAAATAATATTAAATAAAATATTATATATATATATATATATGATTTTTATAATATATAAACATTTTTATAATGAGAAAATTTTATCAGTGCTAAACAATTTCTTTAGCGATGAACAATGGAACACATTATCCTATCTAATAAATAATATGATAAAGGTTGACCATTATCAATTATAAAAAAACATTGATTGATTATACCTTTTATCATGAGTTTTTAAAAACAATAAAAGAATATTTTTTTAGATATTTTAGCTAGTGATAATAAAATTACAATATTTAACATTTATTTTTTAATATTGATAAAGGAAAACTCTTAATATTGGGAAATCAATAGTAGTTCCCCCACCAAATATGAATTCACCATATATCACATCATGACCCACCACCACTAGGTTGTGTTGAAAAATATTATTCCCACGATGAAGAGAAGTCAAACATTACCAAATTTGGAACACAAAACACCTCATTGAAACCCTTTTTTGTTTATAGGAACTGAATACTAACCAAATCATAGAGTGGTGAGCTGGAATAAATTCATACTTATAGGAAAAAATAATTGAATTAGGATCCACCATCTCATTTAGGGGAAGAAAAAAAATGGAAACTATGTCACCTTTTCTAATGTGGTGGATGAATAAGAATATGATACAACAAAGTAATATTTAATAGGCTTTTCTGAAATTTTTAAAGAAATTGGAATAGGATAAAAGTAGTTTTATAATTTGTTTATAGTGGGTTTAAGTCTCCTTACATAATTTACGTCAGTGAAGTTTACATGGGGTAATAAAACTCATTGTTTAAAAGTATCTATATAAGGTTTCAAGGGATATAATTAAAATTTTAATGTAAAAAATAAACTAGAAAATATTTTTTGTTTTTAACCCACACAGAGACATATATATATATTATGGAATTTTTTATTTTTATACAATTTTATTGTTTAATCATATATAAATTTTTATAGTAAAATTTTAATTTTTTATATTCAGTAATACTTTTATATATGTAATCTATAAATATAACCAAAAACACTTCGTGTGGTACTGTGTTATAAGGAAGAGTATCCTTGAAATGATAATAGATCTCTAATGTGAGATTCAGTTTTACCTTTTCTAGAAAGAGAATAAAAATATATTATAATTTTTTACCCAATATCATTTATTAGTAATAAATTATCATGTACATAATTAATACAGAATTAATATTTTAGATGTTTCAGTTATAAATTAATAATAATTAGGAATAATTTAAATTTAAAAATCTATTTTTAATTAATATTTAAAAATAATTAACTATAATTAGTAATTGTTGAACTAATTGTTTATTAATTTGTTAATTAAAACATATTTCCCCTATGGTAATTAGATGTAATTAGTAATAAAATGTAATGAGTTAACAATAATAAATAATAAATAGTAACAATTAGTATTAAAAATTATTTATTCATAATAAGGTAATTAAAAATAATTAATAACTTTTAATAATAAATTAAAATACTTGAAAATTTAATTAATAATATTGAATTTAAAAAAAATAATAAAAAATAATTTTATTTTGAATAATAATTAAATATAAAAATAACTATTAATTTTTATATAATTAAAAATATAAGAAAAATTATAGTCAACTAGTAATAAATATTAATAATTAGAAAATAATAATTATTTATTGCATAAAAATTTTAATTAATTAATAATTAGTAATATACTAAATAATATTTATTATTTAGTAATTAATACTACATTTTAATTAATAATAATTACTATTAATTATTTATATTAATTATTTAATAAATAATAAAATAATGAATATTAATAATTTTTAAAAAAATTTACTAATATATTTTGAAAGTTATTATTTAGTTACTATTTATCAATAATTATTAACAATACCTAACATTTATTATTATGTAATTTCTAATAAATAATAAATATTTGTTATTTATTATTTACCAATCACTCTTTACAATTAATTTTTATTAACTAATATCTATTTTTAATTAATTTTTAATGACTAATTATTCATTAGTATTTATTTAAATTTTACTATATATAAAATAATATATACTTATTAAAAAAATATTACAAATTTGTATTAATTAATTGAAATTATAAAATTATTATTAAAAATAACTTATAATTATAATATTTTTTAATAAGTAATAAATAATTTTTATATTATTTAATTACAAAATATTTGTAATTAGTATTAATTATTTTCTAATTCTTATTAATTTTTAATTATTTATTTTTTAATTTATATTTATTATTCGCTTCCCACTTGTTAATCACTCACATACTAATCACTTTTTGGAAATGAGAACACTGAGAGCCCTAGGTATGAAGTTTTCCACGATCTAATGGTTTATAGAATATTTTGATGGTAGGATATTGAGAAGGTGATTATTGACTATGTATCGAATCATTCATTTTAAGTGGTGTTTTAGGGATTATATTATTCTAGTTTTTGAGAAAATATAAATAACAAATAACCATTAAACAATATAGGATGTAACTATGAAAATTTGAATGATAGTCCTCCTTGAAGGTCTAGTCCACTTTGATATGCATTGAAAAAAAGAAAAAACATTGGTTGATGGATAATGGTTCCAAAATATTCCTAAAATGAGATATAGGAAAACAAATGTGTACTCTTATTTGAATTGAACTATATTCAATAGGATTTAAGGATAGTCTTTTGATACCTCTAACACAAATAATTTTTTTTATTATGAGAACAAACTGTTAAACTATGATTAATTTTCATTCATTTTTAGTTTTATGAACATGGTTGAGGGAATGTTTTCATTTCTAATCCAATATTATTCATATAATATTTTCATTTTTGAATAATATTGTTTAATGTTCTTTGGTCTATTGTACTTACATGTAATGATTAATTAATATTTACAAAATAAGAATTGTGAATTAATTATTCTTTAATAACATATCAATTATCTAAAAAGTACTAATAATGTGTTATTAATAATAATATATTTTTACCCAAGAACTAGAAAATTCCAAGCTGAATCAAACATTATAAATCCAGAAAGGTTTCATCATCACCCTACCTTATAAAATAGATCCATGTATAAGAGTTTCGGTTATATTTTTAGAATACTTTTAATAAATGTTATATTTAATATAAATATAATATAATTAAAATAAATATTTTTTTAAATATATATATATATTTATATATATGAAAAAATATATTTTTTATGAATATATATTCATACATATTAAAAATAAATTATACTCGTCATTTTTTTATTCTATCAAAATGCATTATGGCCCTCAACACCTATTTTTCAACATTTTTTATAAGGAATTGAATACCAAAATTCATTTCGTATAATGTAAATGTTTTTAGTTACATAACATATTTTGAACCCATTTTTTAAAATAATATTAACTTAAATAAATTATAATCATCATCATAATTTAAAAAAAATGATTAAAAGTACTCAACAAACCATCAAACATTAATGATGATTATTCTTAGATATATGATTAATGATTTCATAGAAACAACAACTAAGACCCTATGAGTGTAAATGTAGATATAATATGATATAATAAATGATGTGAGATGGAGACACACTAGGAATGAATAATAATTACATGAAAATATAATATCAAGAACGATTTATATTAGTTTAATGAAGTGAAAATTTCTAGGATCAGAAAATTTAGGATTGGATGTTCCCTCCTATGGATGGAAACAAGATATAATCTATAGATAAGATTTTTGGAATGGATTGTTCGTAATAGTTAACCCAATACATCTAGATTGATTCTCTTGTAATTAATAACTGATGGGACACAACATGGAATTGGTGAGGCCATAATAGATAGATTTCACTTCATGAACATCACCCATATGATTTGGTGTCATTAATGGTAACTATCTATAACATATATACCTAAAAATATTATGACCTTTCCTTAGAGTAATGACAATAATAGACCTACCATAATTTTTATATTAAGTAAACCAGCTTACATAGATGAACAAGGATGATCAATATGCCCAACTAAAAATCAATTTTAGTGAAGAGGAGAAGGTATTTTGTGAGGGGATCCTTTTGATACATATCACCCCCACACAATCATCATTAAATAATAATTCAAAATAGATTTTTGAATATTATTGGATTGAATAATGTGATTTTCTCACACCACCTAATGGATGGATAATACAATAAAGAAAATATAACACCATGAGTTTTTATCATGTTTTTTACTCAATGTGGTTAGATTTTTGTTAGTTCATTATAGGTATATACCCTCTTTAAAAATGGTTAGTTTATTTATCAATGAAAAATCAATGAGTTCAACTAGATTGGCTTGAAACCGTGTTATTTATTGACTCTAGGTAGTTTACAGGCATTCAATATCATTAAAACAAGAATATGAAATTGATATTAAATAAAAAAATATTATATATTGAATTAATATCTTTCTCATAGGTAAGTACATAATTATCTTCATAATTTCATGTTCTAGTTAAAATTTATTCTTTTATTATAGCTCTTTAACACAATTTTATTAGGTGTACCAGATTCAGATAAGTTTTCTCACCACAACCAATATGAATGGATAAAATCCACATATTCATATAATTTATATTATATTTCACCTTATTCTTTATATTTCTTTAATCAATATATTACACAGATTTCTTCTTCTTATTTTATTCCTTTTGAATAAAACCCTTTTATAGACAGTAATAATTATTTACATATATGAAGAAATGTAATTACTTATAAATTGAAAAATATAATCCTCATTTGAATCTATATTATTTTATATGTCATTATGTTGATTTAAGGAATTATTAAATTCACTAATAATTGAATAAATATAAATAGTAAAATTCTATTGAAAATTTTCATTATACTAGGTGGTAGAAGAATTTCAACTATTCTATTAAAATTAATCTTATATGGAATATGTAAAATTACATTGAATAATACATACCTACTTATCACCTGTATAAAACATTTAAAATATACATTTCACTCATAAAAACCAAATAGAATGTATATGTAAATATAATACATGTATAATTATGATAAATATTTTATAATTAAACATGATTCTATCAACTCAACTATTTTATAACCAATAAAAATTATTTTCCAATATTTAACAACATTCATTTTAAAATAAAATTTCAATTTTTATATTCCCATAAAAAACTCCCAATATAATTATGAAAATTATGTAACATTATTGTTTTTACAATCAACTTCACATAGTGTCATTTAAATTTTATATAACCATATTATTTTTTAATTCGGTGTTTATAACATCAATAATATCCTTTAATAAAATCATGTATTAACATTGTTATCTATTTTTATATTATCAACACATTTTAAACATCTTATAAGTTATACTCATTATGTTAAAAAACTTATTTTTAATCTCTAAGAATTTCATCGACCTCCTAATTTTTTACTTGATTAATATAAATGAAAAAATTATTATTATTATTATCATTAGAATTAACATATGTGGATTATATAAAAACTATCCATATATAATATATCCTTTTAAATTATAATTATCTAATAAAACTTCTTTTGACAATCAAGATAATCAGTAGAGTTTTTTTGTGAACCTTTTTTCCTCAAATGATTGGTCTAGTGGGGACTCATGCAATATTTCTACCATACTATAACCCTAGAGAGGTAGTTAGTCAATTTTATTTTATCCCTATTTTTTTAGGAGTTTTTGTATTTCTATAGGTGGTGTTTATTTTCAACCTAGAGTAGATCTTGATGGATTTTACATGTGAAATACCTAAAATAATTAATCTTATATATATTTTTTTTCAATATATTATAAGCCTACGTCAGGTACTACATATGTGTGATTTTGAATGTTCAAGTTTCCTGAGAATACAACTTACATGGGTGATTCTCCAATATTTAACTAATAATAAGACTCTAGATCGATAATTACACCCATATATTTTTATTGAATCCCTTAGGTAGTTGCCCCATCATCGAAATGTTTTCATATTTTACCCTATCCTCGATACCAATGGGTATGAAATAGAAAATATAGAGAAACATCAAAAAAATGAATCAAATGATCATAATTATGATTATAAGGCATATGATACTCATATTAAATAAAAAATTACAAAATTACATAGATCAGTGATAGTTGGAGTGTCCATTTATTAGATCATTGGATTAATTTTATTATAGAGCCTTCAATTTAAATATTTAAATTTTATTTTGGAAATACACTTCTGTCAGTTAACTATGATCCCTTAAAATATCACAAAAAACCCTAGATGATGAAGTTGAAAATGACTTTATGAGACCATTAATTTTTAATATAATTTGAGCTTTCCACCATAAAAAATATATTCAATGAAATTTAACCTTTTATATGGTTCATGAATAATTGAATCCTCAAAGTAATAACATATATTTTAAAAAAATCATTTTAAATTATTTCAAGTTACTATTGATTTAAATAAATACAAAAAATTAAAAAAATAAATTTTTTATCAATCCACTTTACTATTTTATCATTTATGTTCACTTGATGTTATCATTCATCATTCTTTATTCCTTACATTTAGATGATAATTCTCAGTTTATTTTCAAATATCTATTCATGGATGTTAATTAATTTATCTAAAAAGATTTTTGGGTCACTTTTATCTTCTGGAGTAGATGGGTACATGATGACGAACTCCAAAGAATCCATTATGCACTATATGTTCCTTATTGTCCTTTGGGGCATGATTTATTTTTTATGTAATTTTCTTTGAAAGACCGTACAAACCCACTCTATTAGCTTAAACTATTTTTGGGATAATATCAATTCCTTCCAGTTATATTTTAGTATCAGCTTTGACGCCCTATTGTTGAGATAAATATCATTGGACTTTTTCCCTTTTTATATTGAAATGAATATAGTGATCAGTAGATTATGTAGGTCATAATAATCCTTTATATATCTATCTTACCTTCCCTTTTTGAATTGTGTGAAATCCCATGATGAAACCTCCCTTTTTAGTGTTCTTTTAATATCAGAAAAATATCCAAAAATGAAATTCTGTATTTTAGGTAGGTTAATGTAGTCTTTCACATTTCATGTTTTATTAACATTCAGAACATACATAAAAAATTATCATCAATATTTTCAGACTTTTTCAGCACTTGGAAAAAGTGATGATAAATGGAACATTTATCAGCACTTACAAAAGTGTTGATAAATGATTCCTTTTAGCAGTGCTGATAATGTGTGCCCTTTATCATCCATTTATTTTTTGTGCTATTAAGGGGTACCATTTATCATCACATTATTAATGATAATATTAAATTTTAACCTTTATAAATTCATTAAATTTACTACTAATTAAGGGATCCAATAGAAGTTATTTTTTAATGATGATACAGGTATGAAAAAAATGAAATAATTAAATAAATAAAAATTAAATATGTGTTCATGAAGATAATTAAAAAATGTATTAATTAAATAATTATTGATAAAAATGAATAAAATTATTATAAAATATATATTATAAACACTGATAAATATTATATATTAAAAACAAAGATGTGTATGATAAATAAAAATTGAACAAAAAAATTTAAAATAAGTAAGTTGAGAAATTTATCACACATTTTATAAAGTAAATAATTATTGATAATGATAAAAAATAAAATTTATATAATATATAGATATATATGAATTTGTATAGATATGACTTATATAATAAAAAATATTTATTTTTAAACATTGAATAGTCATATATTTAGTCTATAATAGTTTATAATTACAAATTAACATGAATTAAAAATACTTACTAATTGCATAGAGTAATTGAAATAATTGAATTTCAATTGAGTATTCAATTTAACATAACTCAACACATGTTATATGTTTTTCACATAAACATAATTAAGTCATTTATATATATACAATGCAAAAACACAAAACATATCAATTTTTTCAATATCATTAAGGAGTATTTATTTTTAACTTAATGAATTTCACGTACTTTTAACATTCATGAACTTATGATTAAATATTCATTAATAATGTTGAAAATATATTTCTTAATAAATACTTACAAAATAAAATATTTTTAAATGCATGTTTACTATAATTACAAATTTATATATTTATAATTATTAAAAATAAATTTTTTTTTATTTTTTTAAATGTGTTGATACAATTAATAATACATGATTATATATATTTAAATAATTATTATATTTGAAATAAACTTTCTTAAATAACGAATATAATCAATTTCTTTATATTTATATAAATTTAATCTATATATATATATATGATTATATAAATATATATAAGGATATAAATATTATTTTTTAAAAATATTTATATTATTATAAATAAATAACTATAAATTTAAATATTTGTAAAATTAGAATAAATATATTTAAATATTTCATATAATTAATATATTTATATCAATACATATTTATTTAATAAATATATGTATATAAATATTTATTTATAATTATAATTATCAATAATTTTTATCACATAATAAATAAGCACTAATAAGTTGCATATTTATCAGCACTTTTTAGCACTGATAATGAATGTGATTTATCGTTGAAAAAAAATTATCACTGATAAAGATTACATTTGGCAGTGCATATTACATATGTTCATATAAAATGTATCACTATAAGTGGTTTTTTGGAAGCACTTATAAAAGTGTCCTGATCTATTTTAGGAACCCCATCCATTGCGAACTAGATTATGATATATAAATATCTCCATAGAAGCCCCCTAATACCGACTCTCCTACACTGTGAATCAATGGTTGAATCTGGGATTCATTCAAGTCTCAAACAATTCCAAGGAAATAATATATCAAGGGTCGAACGAATCCATTGATTGAACGTATGTTTTTCTCAAATTTTTCTTGAACGTAAGACTTTCTATATTTTTAAATAGGTAAATATGCGTGTGAAAAATCAATAGTTCTTACAACTGTGGATGCTGGTTTTCAACTATGTGTGTGGGAGGTATAAATTTAGGAAATTATTCCACTGGGGACATCCATTTTGATGCAAGGAAATTTTAAAGTGTAAAACACCTATACTTTTATCCTTCCCATCTTCACTCCCAGGCCATACAAGTATCTCATTCCTTCACAATTGTAGTTGTTAATTAATATAAGGGATTTATTAGATACTCATTTATTTATATTGACATGTGGATTAATAATGCTTTATTTTCCTTTTATAAATAGAGTATATAACAATATTATATAAGTCACATCAATTATTACTTATTCTATATAATTTTACCTTTATCAGTTTTAATGATGGGGGTCATATAATCTATGAGACTACTTCCTGGTGTATTAAACTAGATAGTTATTTTGCTATTTATTCCATTGATACATTAATTAGGGAGTGTTATTTTAGAGATCTTTTAATTTTCTGATTCCACATATATTTTTGAGTGATGTAATGGTATTCCAAAGATACATTGTGACCTCAAAGGAGTTATTCCAACTTAGTAAAGGCTAGTGTGTATGGGATTGATATTACAAGTATTGGTGTGTTTTATCCCTTATTTTTGTATATCAAGTTGATGCTTATTATTTATATTTGGATACTTATTTTTGTACCTCTCTATGATATTAAGGATGACTCAATGATGACCTCCCAATATCCTTTAAATGGGTATATCTAATGTGATGACCTCTATAAAATCTTTGGGATGGGTTAGTGTAGCGATAAGTAATCCCAAGAGTCTTGACATGTTTTCAAATATTTTATATGACATTAACAATAAATCTAATAATACCATAGGTCATTATATGACTTTATCCAAAATAATTGAATGGAGGTTATAAAATTCTATTTATTAGAAATTAATTTCAGGTATTCATTATTATAGGTTTACTTGTATTGGCTCCATACAAATGAATCACTTATTACCATCAATGTATATTAAATAACACTTTATTTACTAAAATTAATTCTAAATACATTTTTATATATTATTTCTAATTAAAGGAGAGTAAATTTTTCAAATTTAACATATTTTTGTTTATTATTACTCTTTAATTTCCTATATTATATATTAATTTGTTTTGGTTATTTAAGAAAGGGTTGATTTTTGTAAAATAATACTAATTATATTAATTTGTTGTTTGAGACACATCCCTCTTCTATTTTATAGACATATAACATCCTCATTATTATCATCACCCTAATAGTTATTTCATATTCTTCCTTTAGACTCATCCCCTATATATTTTATGTATCATTTACTCCACTGAGCAATAGTAATTCCATGAATTTATACCACATAAATTATTTCAAGAATATAGGTTCATGTACACAAGTTATGGAGGATGTGTTTCAAGAAATTTTTTCAAATGATAGATGTTCAAGATATAAAATGATGAGCATGATATTTTTCTACAACTTTCATCATTGGATTCGATCAT
Source organism: Viscum album (assembly GCA_963277665.1). Lineage (NCBI taxonomy): Eukaryota > Viridiplantae > Streptophyta > Magnoliopsida > Santalales > Viscaceae > Viscum > Viscum album. The sequence continues at coordinate 806,348,857 of OY728122.1, read as the reverse complement.
ATGAAAACATATTCCATGGTGTATAATTATTTTCTTAAATTAAATTATCGATTTATTTTCAATGCACAATGAAATTATTTGAATTTATAAAATGTTGGTACACCCTATTGAATATTTTCTATAACATTCACTTTTTACAATTAAAATAATATGTGTATTTATTTATTTATTGTACAAAATTAATATTTTATGAACCCAATATGATGGATATGAATTGAAAATTTATTGACACAAATCGCATGATAAAAGAGTATAAATATGGAGATTAAGAGCTAATAATGTTTGTAAGAGCTAATTCATATGACTTTTCAAATATAGTTTTCCCATGTTTATGTTTTATTAGCAAATTTTTTTTAGAAGGGTTTGAAGAAAATTAGATTTTTCATTGAAAATATTAGAGATTTAATTTTTTTATAAATAAGGGTAAAAAATAAACATATAAAATGATTGGGATGATAATGCATTTTATGGATGATTTGATACGAATACTAGTGTAAATGATTATGGAGATCACATGGAAGAAATTAAAAATAAAAATAAATATGTCCATAATAATTTTCCAATGTTGTTTGAGAAGATAAATAGTTGTGACAAGACACCATAGAATTCTAGTTTAACTAAATACACAACATTTTCATATGTATTGAAGTAATGTAAATTGAAAGCTGTAAGAGGATGGAGTGCACTATATTTATAGAACTACTTTTTCACCTGATTGAAATACTACCAGTAGAAAATTAACTACCATGTTGAAAATATAATGATAAAATATTTCTACGTTTAATTGTAATGATACCAAAAAAATAAAAAAAAATTCTAATAAATTAAAATTGTTTCTCAAGAATAATTAATCATTCTATAACATTCCTTTAGTGTGGCCTAGATTGATACAAGAAAAATTAATAAAGTTCTTCATAATCATTATTGTAATTTATTATCATTCTTTAGTTCAAAAGACTATATGAATGCAAGGAAATCATGAGCCAATTAACATGGAATGTAGATAGATAAATTAAATATGGTAACCTAGGTCATCGAATATATTATCCTTAGAAGATGAAAATTTATTATTAGTATCATGAATTTTGAAATGGGGGACGAAACATTCTCCTTACATTATATAGATATGGAAAAATTATTTTGGTGTATAAAGAAAAACTCAAAGTACATGTCCTGTAAAATTGGTAAATTATAATAGTCCTCCATGGTTATGCATAAAGCTCAAATACAATATATTCTCTATATTAATATGTAGAACAATGCAACATAGTAATTATTTTGATGATTATTTGGATCCATTGGTCAAAATTGAAAATTGATGTGTTAGATTGTTTACTTCACATAGAAGTGAGTAATTTACATTGATGTCCATGTTGTATGTTATAATTAATGACATTCAAGATTATGGAAATTTATTAGGCTATAGCATTTAATTAATTTTGGGGTGTCACATTTGTGAGAAATTCACATACTCCATTTAGTTTAAACATTCCTTAATGTCTGTGTTTTAGGAAATAAAATATTTTTACCTAGAAAAAATAAATTCCAGTCTTGGATTACAACATTTTTTGGAAATATCAGTCAAGGTACAGCACCATATCCAGTAATGGGTGATAAAATCTACAAAAATGTAAAATATATTGAAACTATTTCATGTAAAACATTTTAATAAATCTTTACAATTAATGTTGGAGGAAGGGATCAATTTTATTTGAATTACTGTATTGGAATTGGTTTTATATCAGAAGGTTTATTTATGTATTGTATGGGGAAAAATGAATTTCATAGTGTTATTCGAACATTACTAAGTTATTATAGAAAAAATAAATATGGAATCATCGAGAGGTTGGAATTGATTGAAATGGGGATGAAAGAATAATTGGAACTATTGAAGGGTAAAAGGGATAATTTTCTTCTTCAAATAGATTACACTCTATCTAGGTAGAAAAATATATATTTCCTTGTCCTTAATAGTGTAAATTTTCCATAGGGGTATTCATCAAACATCACTAATGTCTTTTTAATGTCTATTTTGAAGGTAAAAGTACTAAAAGCACACGACTGTCATGTATTGAAGTAATATTTGATGAATCTTTCTTTTTAATGTATTCTACCGCAAAATGTATCACATAAATTAACAGGACTATGCTTCTTTTTCAAAGCCATATGCAGTAAAATTATAATGCTATAGAATATTCCATTCCTAAATAAAGTGGTTTTAGTCATATTATGTGAATTAGGGATGTCCTTCCCACCATCATTCGTTGACATAATGGTCCACCTAAGGGTTCACATCGTTAGAGAGGTTCGACTATCTGGTCCTTTCCATTATAGATGGATGTATCACATTAAATGGTATATAAATATTTTTTAATGGGTATATTAGGAATAAATTTTAGCCATAGAGTTGTATTTTTAATTGATATATTGTTGATGAAGCTATTTAATTCAATAATTAATACATATCATATGATGGAATCATCAATATCCCAATGTCTCGTCATAGTATCCAACATATGGGTAAATTTATTTCTAGAATAAATGTTGTTAGAATTATCGTGGCAAAGAAGGGATAAGAACACATTTAAATATAACATTATAGTTATGATGGTGATTTGAACATTGAATCCCATTAAGAAATTATTAGAGATTTTAATCAAACAAGGGATGAATGATGGATATCAAATACACTGTAACATCTATGTTCTGGGTTCCACCCATAGTTACCCTATACCCGGTTGGTCACATGGCCTCAAGAGCATTTCCCAAAAATAAAGAGGCTATAAACTAGCAGCAAGGGTCTTGCGTGTGATAGTGGTAAAACAATGTCGTCATTGGCAGATTATTGCAACAAAAAAATAAATAGATAACAATTGAAGATATAGTAATGACATGAAATAATTAAACAACATAAGATTGAATGTAATAAACAATTGGAGCACATATATAGATAATGCATGATACATATGTCTAGGAAATTATCCAAACATGTCACAATGATGGAATACAGAACTGAACCAATGTGATCAGAAAAAAATAAAATCCAGCAGCATCGCAAGCCTCATCTAGGTCAAATTCTCTCCTTCTCCACAGGAATAAATTACTTAACATTGAAGGGAACATTCCCTTATTGATACATGGAGAAATATAATCTGTTTGGTCCCAAAAACATTACACAAACAGGGTGTGAGACGAATCACAGTAGGCTACCACCAAGAGATCTATGCCTAATAGTTAGTGAATATATATGGAAATAAATAAGACAAATGAAGTAGTAATCAAGGAAGTACTCAAAAGAAAACACTAATATAGTTTCAATGGCTTTCATTTTCAGATATCAGGTAATAAGATAATAAAAAACAAGTAACCCTATGGGAAGTACTCACAGTCTATCCCCTCTGGTTCAGCCAAATGATATCATGTAACCCTCTGAGTATGTTCTCATAGACTAACCCCTATTGTTCAACTAATAAAAGGATATAACGATATTCAGGGTAGCTCACATGGTTTAACCCCTTTGGTCTCAAGGAAACAAAGTATCCATGTTGAAGAACTCAATATCAATGCCCGTTGCGGTTATTCATCGTTAAACTACAAACACACTTAGACACACTCAACCTCCAATTGTCCCAGTGGTCTCACAATGTGTAACTACATGCACTCTAATGGAGCACGAAGTCCATCCCACATATGATCTCACAACATAAAAGTTAATAGACACTCAGGATAAGTGTTCATCATCCATTATCCCTATGGTCTACTACACTAGAATCACACAACCCTGTGTAAGTAAATCATTCCCAACAATGTTCAACACCTAATGTAAACCTTAAGAAATACTTGAATAATATATTTCAAGTACTACATGTCCAAACAACTATAAGAATATAATAGTAGTAGATAAATCACGTCATCCCCACATTACGAGGAATGGAAAACAAGCAGCCTAACCGACAATGCTAGACCAAATGATTAATACAAAAACATACATGTAAAACATATCCATAGCTTGGAAAATAACCTTATTAACAATCAAATAACCTCTACTCAGGCACAGAAGGAATTTCATGCATTTCATGGCTAAAATCTATATACACACAATACCCCATTCTAGGGTACTGGGAACTTTTGAACATAATATTCAACGACTAACTATAGAAAGGAACAACCCACCTACCTCAAAATTTTATGATCAATATACTCCAGTATATACTCTTGAATATAGATAGAACACGATAGATCTATTGAAATGTCAAAAATTCGTAACCAATGATATGTCATGAGAGAGGAGAAATCAATAGATGAAGCTATATAATAAGGAAGAACTAACTAAAGTTATTACAATGCAACCAATAGATTTTGATTCGGATAATGAATGGAGATTCAGAGTCCCAGTTAGGATTCATCAGTATTTATCACTCCAAGATGAGATAGACCTTGAAGAAAGGGTTCTTGTTGATTAGACACAACCCCAGTCCGACATAACAATCAAAAAAGAAAAGTACACATCATGTTCGTTAAAAGTACACTATGTGTATTTGCCTTTAATATTCCCCTCTTTAGGTGGTCTCCATGTCACCCCAACATCATGTACATTGCTAATACATAGTCAGAACACAGTCACCTGTAGCAACTGGATATACGACGTGTGCTCCAATAGACAAAAAGTCTACTCCTTAAATTTCTAGATTCTCATATTTTTTATAAAAAAATCTAGAAAAGGAAACCCATAACTGAAAAAAGGTACTAGTTCTTAAAAAAATCCCCCCTTAAAGAAATTTGTCCACGAATTTCCCTAGAAAGGCAACGTAGAAGAAGAATCCTCCAAAGACTCCAGCCAGTGTGATCATACATCAGTCTCCCTCTCCCATGTCTCATCCTATACTCGCTCGTGCTTCAATAGAACTCATATTGGAGGAATAGACTGACCACAAAAAAATCACAATGCAATCAAAAATATTGATACGAGGATCCTTGAACAATGTTCCCACCTTCAACATAACATCCTTGGGTTTAAAAGAAGAGGCATGTCCGAGAAGTAATGTTGTAGCTAAGAAATGTGGTTGAATTCGTTCCTAGACTATTACCTCTAAGTTAAATACAACCGATAGAAAAATGTACCAACCCTTTTCAAACCCTAAAATATCATGACGTACCTCCATGAGATCTTACCCTGTCTCTTAATCATCATGATTCCTAACCATGTTGGGACACATAAAAAAACCTGATCTCTGACCTTAGACTCCAGAGGTCATCTACATCGATCAGTATAAGAATTATATTCTTATTGTTGAGTTTTCCCCCTCTTCAGAATCAACTTTATCTGCTATGTGGTCTCCTAGACATGATGTGGTGAAAGAATTGTTGCATCTCCTATCTCCAGTCCACATAAGGGTGGTCAGCATTACCTACCGTACAAAGCCTCATAAGGTGCCATATGAATAGTTTCTTGAAAACTATTATAGTAGGAAAACTCTAAAAAGGTATATGGTTCTCCCAAGAACCTCCAAAATATTGGACGCATGTACTAAACATTCCCTCCAGTACCTAAATGGTATTCTCAGACTGACAATCTGTATGGGGATGGTAAGCTCTACTCAGAAGTACCTATACACCTAAATCCTTCTATAATACCTACAAGACCTGAGAAGTAAAATGTTCTTCCCTTTCTTAAAAAATGGTGTGTGGAACCCCCTGTAGACATACAATCTCTTGAATTTATAGCCTTCCCATCTCATCTACCATGAAGGTCTAATTGATCTAAAATAAGTGAGAAACCTTCGTGAGTCTGTCAATGAAAACCCAAACTACATCATTCCCTCAAGGAGACCGTGGAAAAATGATCAAAAAATCGAATGCAACATCATTCCCCTTCCACTCAGGAATGGTTAACTACTGCAAAATCCATGTTGGTCATTTATGACCCACCTTCACCTGCTAAGAATTGGTACACCTCATCAAAAAACTAACAACAACTCTCTTTATACCTATCAACCAATAATAACAGTGTAAATCACAATACATATAGGTTACACCAGGATGAACTACATAAACTACAGAATGAAAGTCCCATATCATCTCCTCGCGTATGTCTGAGGACACAAATACACGCCCATGAAAATGAAAGATCTCATCCTCATCTATGTTCCATATAAGAATAGGGTCCTCTCCGAATAAAATCTCCTGAAGGACAAGGCCTTTATAATCTGATAGCTACCTCATTCCTAGTGATCATGTAGAGTGGAGGTAATAGCTACATAAGAAAGAAATTTTTTCCCCTATCTGTCTTGTATATCGAAAAGAATCTTAGAGAACAGATCCCAAATATGCCACTAACTTTTGGCCTCCCAATCCAAATTTATCTATGTTCTCCTACTCAACACACCAACCACTAAATTTTATTTCCGAAGCGTGAAGTAAATTTCAAAATCAATGGACTAAAGGTATTCAACCCACCTTTGTAGTCTCAAATTCATATCACACTAAGTGAAGATATTCTTGAGACATTTGTGGTTAATGAAAACCAAAAAATTCTCTACCAATAGATAATTTCTCCAATAGAATAAGGCATGAACAACCACAGCTAACCCAAGATCATGCGTTGAGTATTTCCTATCATGTGGCCATTACTACAGAGACCCATAAAAAACAACTCATCCATGCATAATCACTGCTCCCAACCTGATACCTGATGCATCACAGTATACAATATAGATCTTTCCCAAATCTAGAAATACTAGTATCAGTGTTGAAGTCAAACACCCTTCTTGCACCTGAAATTATGAATCACAAGAATCTAACCACAAGTACTTCACACCCTTCATTTTCATGCTAGTTAGTGGGGCAAATAAATGTGAAAAGACATTTATGAAACGTATGTAGTAACCAGATAGCCCTAAATATTATATCACCTCAATGACATTCTTCGACTCCTCAATGGAATCTACTGATTTTACTTTACCGGGGTCTACAGATACTCTTGTCTCTAAGATAAAATGACATATAAAGTAAATCTAGTCCATCTAGAAGTGGGATTTTAAGATATTAAAACATGACTAATGCTCTCTAGTATACAAAAAAAATCTCATGTTGTGTGAAATTGTTTTGTTGAGTGTGAGTGTAAACTATGATATCATCCATGAAGACTACCACAAAAGAGTCTATGTATGGTTGAAAAACTATGTTAATCGGTGAAATTAAAACGGCAGGTGCGTTCGTTGGACCAAATACAATAACCACATACGCATATAGATGATACCTTCTCTAAAAGGCTATAAGATGTATTTTAGATAGAGTAATACAAAACCAATGAAAAACGGATCTAATGTCAATCTTCGAGAACACCCGGGCTCCATCAAGTTGATCAAATAGATCATCAATACTTCGAATGGGCTATCTGTTCTTGACTATCAACTGGTTTAGCTTCTGATAATCCCCACAAACTCTGATGGTACCATCTTCTATCATGGCATATAGGACAGAAAACCCCTATGGAGAAGTACTGGGTCAAATGAATCCCTTATCCTTTAACTCCTCTAAATACTTCTTGAGCTCTTGTAACATAGGTGTAGTAATCTTATTAGGAGGAATGGAAAGTGGTGCCACTCTTAGCACGAGCTCAATTGAAAAGTATACCTCTTGATATAGAGTAATAACTGAAAAGTATTTTAAGAAGACATCCTTAAAATGATCCACCACTAGAGGAAAGTCCAACATTGAAGTCCCCTGGTAATCCAGATATAAACCAGCAATCTCGGATGTTACTCCAACCAACTGATGATGCTCAGGTCCCAACCTTCTCACATGGAGATTCCATTCACCCTTGTGTAGAAAGAATTTGCCTTCTGGGGACGTGAAACTCACCCTATGGTTATAACAGTCAAAAAAATCTTAGAAGTGAATTAACCAGTTCATCCCAAGAATAACATCATTTCCTATCATCTTTGATTCATTGAGGTCCCAAAAGAAGTGACACACACCAATCTCAAGAGGGAACTCCTTGAACTGATGTACACTAGTCATTGTTGTCCCCAACTCAGTGTCCAGTATCATGAAATTAGAAGATGTAAAGATAAATACCCCAAGGAATTCCACAAAAAAAACCAATATGTATATATGGGAATCCCATATATCGAGAAGTGAAAAAGACAAAACTGAGGTAATAAGGATCGTACCACAAAATGTGGAGGGTTTGGGATCCTGATTCTACTAGGCCTGCTCCACAAAAAAGTTTGACCTACATTGTGGAACTATGACCCTACCTAACCACACTATGTTTGTTCACCATGTTGTGGCAGAAATCCTACTAACTTTCTACCACATTTGTGACCTACAACTCAAACTAAATGGCCAAAATAACTAAAGTTCCCATACTAATGAGAAACTGGTGGCCCTGATCTAGTACAAGGAGTAAAAATAGAACCTCTATCACTACCAGCTGGAGAGAAAACAGATAGAGCTATTTAAGATGACCCATCTTGCCAGAATATTGGAACTCTGATAGGTATCTCGGGAAATGTGGACTCCTATTCTTGATCTTCCCGCATCGGTATCACACTGCATGGATACCAGAAGATGTATCCCTCTTCCTCAGATCCCCGCGCGTAGACTCCCAGCGGTGATTCCTGCTGTTAGTAGGAGGGATACTAACGTTCGATGAAAATACGACCGAGTTAACATCTCTAGAATACCTTATATTTCAATTTTTGATCATCACTTGGTTGACTATATAGGTGATGGATGTAATCCTGAAGATGTTCACTTGAGATCAGATGTCATGCCTAAGAAAATCCCAAAACATCCTCGCCAGGAATAAATCATCACATCCTATGATGGGTGTGAACCATTATAGATCTTTGAAGTGAGAAGAATACTCCATGTATGAGAGAGTACCCTAATCTAAACTCATGAACTCTTAGGATCAATTAGACATTAAATTATTTTGGTAGAAGTAATCGTAGAAGGCATGTTGGAACTCATCCCAAGCCATAACTTGCTGGCATCTCTCCCATGAGATCACATCCCACCATCTCTGGGCATAATCGAATAGCATGTATGTTGTGATCTTCACCCTCCTCTATGAATGAATATCTATATGATCAATGACCGATAGCATGCCTCCCAACCATGATTCTGCCAACTGAGGTCCTCCTTCCCCAATGAAAGTGGGACGATTCTACCTTTCAAAAACCTGTGCCAATTCTACCATAGATGGCGAAGGATGCAGTGCACCACTGATGTTCTTTATAAAACACATAATTATCTATCAGAAATATGAATCAGCACCTGTGTCAAAAATAATGGATGGTGCCCAGATTTTCATGAATAATGGATCTGCTAGTAGTCCTTGATCAGCCATGTCTGTTGTCTGATCACATGCTTTTATCTAGCATACAACTGGAGTACGTCTTGGTGGCCTAACTCTGAATGGTAAAACCCACACCTTAGATAAATATTTACATGGACTGAAATGTAGATGTGTGAGAAAGGAACATGATATTGTAGGAGTTTTAGTTTCTCAAAACTGGGATACATGGAATTTTTGACAACTATAAGGTGTGTCCCTAAGCCTTCACATGGGCGTGTACTTCTTCTAACCATTGTCATGTAACACCCGATAAACACAGAGTGTTATCCCAAAACAAGGTGTGTACTTGAATCATTTCCCCCTACCCGAGTTATTCTACACTACTAACAGACATGGTTTCCTAGAGTAAGATTACACATAATGATTGTTCCAGACAGGGTGTGTATAGGAAAAACATTACCAAACCATGTTGTTAGTCACGTGGAAAGTTACATGGCTGAATGTACACAACATGTTTCTACCAGAAACGGCGTGTACTAACTACCCATAATCCACACATATCTTTGGTCGTGCTGCTAGACACATGGTCTATAAACATAGCGTGTATGTCTGGTAGAAGGCATGTTCCCCCAATGATTTCCCAACCTCTTACACATTGTACATGACATGTACTTAAGATAAAATTCCCTTCTTGAATAGAAGGATACGTAGAATGTATTTATCATTACACACCATTTATTCTGGGTTTTTTCAGATATTAATCCTTATAAACTACACCATAACCTAGAAAAACAATGAAATTAATGTTATAGTGCGAAATTCCAATCCTTGAACACTGCTACTCCCCACGAATCAAAGCACTGAATCCTCTACAAGTCATAAACAGGCATAATAGTGAAATGAACCATCATATTATGATCCATGAGGTCCCATAACATATCGAGAAAAACATTCGGTGTTTTTTAACACAAAACCATACACAATTCAAAACCCTATCAAATAGTAGGTATTCTGTCAATGCATCTATCACAACATCATACATATCTATCACAACATATATCACAACAACATGCAATCAATAATACATCCTAAATTCCATGGCCATAATGGATGACATGTGTTCTTCAAAAAGTTCCTATATGATGCAAGATATGGAATACCATCAACTCATCTAGTTGAAAAATAAATAAAACAAGCATAACATCAAAAAAAACAACAAAAAACATGTGGATCACCCAACAACAAAAACCAATCAACTGTAATAATTGTAAAACCATAAACAATTACAATATACTAGGTAGATTTGATTTTCCTTATACACGATTAAGCTACTCCAAGTTAAAACTTATTACCGAGTACCTATTCCTTCCTACCCCTAAATATGTGCTCCAAACATTAAGTCGTGACGGAATGAATCTCTTTGATACCAATTTGTAATATCTTGGTTCCGGGTGTTTCCCTGAGGTGCCCCGTACCAAGTTGGTCACAAGTCCTCAAATTCATTTCCCCAAATGACAGAGGTTTCCAACTAGCAGCGAATTCTGTGTGTATGATAGTCAAGAAACTATTCCCTTATTGGCAGAGTAATGCAGTTGAAAAATAAATAGATAACAATAGTGGAAGTAGTAATGTCATGAAATAAGTTAACAATAGAAGACTGAAAGTAATTAACAACTAGAGCACATATATAGATGATGTATGATACATATGTCTAGGAAAGAAGCCAAATAAGTCACAATGTTTGAATACATAACTGATCCAAAGTACAATAAAGACAAATAAATTCTAGCATCATCGTAAGCCTTAGCTAGGTCTCATTCTCTCCAACTCCACAAAAATCATGTACCTGACATAGAATGGCACTTTCTATTATCTATACATGCTGCAATATAATATTTTTGGGCCCAAAATCATGACCCAGAGAGGGTGTGAGGTGAATCCTAGTAGGAGATGACACAATGATCTATGCCTAACTATTAGTGAATATATATGGCCCACAATATGAAAAATGAAGCATTAAACAAGGAAGTGATCAAATGTAAATAGTCCTATAGTTTCATTGGAATCCATTTTCATATATCAAGTAAGAAGTTATTTAAAAACAAGTAACCCTCTACGAAGTACTCACATCATATCCCCTTTTGTTCATCCAAACAATCTCATGTAACCCTATGGGTATGTTCTCATAGCCTAACCCTTCTAGTTCAACTTATAAAAGGATATACAGACCTACTGGGTAGCATAGATGGTCTATACCTTTTGGTATAAAAAATGACTCTCTAAGGAAGTAGTCTCCATCAATTCCCCCTTTGGACAGTCATTGGTAAACTACAGACACACTAAGAAATCACTCAACATCCGATTCCCCATGAGTTCTTCTAACGCGGAACTAATGAAACTTAGAGGGAGCACAAATCCATCCCCACAATGGTCTTGGAATGTAAAAGTAAATAGACACTCTCGAGAATCCATCTGCATCCATTATCCCTATGGTCTACTACAACAGATTCCCACATCCCTGAATAAGTCAATCATGCTCAATGATGTTCAACAACAAATGTAATACTTATGAACTACTTGGCTGATACCTTTCAAGAACTACTTTTCTAATCACCTACAAGAATAAAATAGTAGTAGATAAATCACTCCATCCTAACAGCACTATGCATGGAAAAAAAGTAGCATAACCTGCAAAGCTAGAACAAACGGTCAATACCAAAAAAACATGGGAAAATAATCCTTATTTAGGAAAATAACCCTATTCACAATCATACATATTCTACTCAGGTACACTAGGCATAGAAGGCACTAACCGGGCAAAAATCTATAACCATGCAGTGCCCCATTTTAGGGTACTGGGAACTTCTGAACATTATATTCAATAAATAACTTTGAAAAGGCACAAAACACTTACCCAGATGTTGTAACATCAATATACATCACCATCACCCCTTGAATCTAATTAGAACATGGTATAACATCAAAAACATTCAAAAAACCGCAACCAATGATATCTCATGAGAGAGGTGAAACCAAGAGATGAAGCTCTAGAAGAAAGTAGAAATCACCGATGAAATTACAATGAAACTGATAGAGTTCAATCCGAAGAACGGATGACATGTTAGATGGCTGGAAAATATTCATCGGTATCCATCGCTCCTGGACAAGAAAAACATAAAAGAAGATATTTTTGTCGATTAGACGCATCCCCGGTCCGATATAACAATTAAAAATAAAAGTACATGGCATGTTATTTAAAAGTACATGGTATGTACATGCCTTTATCGGGCCCCACATTAGGCGGTTTCTAGGTCACCCCACAAGGCCATGTACATGGCCATTACGTGACCCGTACATTGTCACATGCAACAACCAAATACAATGTGTGTGCTCTAATGTACATGGCGTGTACTCCTTATAATTTTAGATTCTAACCTTTTTCTAAAAAACACCCCAAAATCCCATACCTGAAATGAATGTATGAGATTGTATAAACACACAATAAACTTTTTATGTTATGGGTATAAGATCTATGTTATAAGAAGTTATATTAAAATTTCAATTCAATTACTGGATGACATTAATGGAAAACTGGTTTACCAAATGAAAATTTTAATATCATAAACTAGTTTTGTAATAAATGATTATACATTTTATATAAAATAACATGATTATTTAATTATGATGAAAAACATCACAGTTAAGCAGGTGGTATATGAAATTTACAAATATGGGTCTACGGATAGAAATCCAAGTTATTCAATTTTGTCATAGTTTTCCATTATGATGAAAATTAGATTAAGTATATTATGTATGAGATCCCACAAACAAGATTTGGAAGATATCCTATTGGATAATAAAGAATATTTTGGTTCATATGAAAATATAATCATTGATATACCTTTCATTGTGATATCATAATCAAATCTAGATATTCCCAATAAAAAATGTCTAGTCTACTATATGGGACCCTAAAGAGGGTATTTGGATTTCTGATAGTGGAACCAAATCCCCAAATCTTTTAAATAAATAGTGTTTGATTAGAAGGTAATTTTTTTTATTATTATATGTTTTTACTCATTATATTATATGTTATCTACTACATTAAAAAAAGTTAATTTTTTATTACTCATGCATAAAATGTCTTCTGCACATGATGATGTTACAAATCCCTCAAAAGAACAAAATTTAATCAAGGAAACCAAATGAGAAGATTAAAAGATATTATAAGGATATACATTCTGTATTTTATTGTAATATTATATAAAAAACATTGATTTAATTTTCATTATTTCATAAAGTGTTTAATTAGTTTATAAAATTTCATTCCATCATTCATGGATTTGTATGAAGAGAAACATTGATTATTTCATTCAATCACATTGGAAATCTTTATATTTACTTAGTAATATCAATTTCTATAAAATTAATGTATTGGTACATATATATATATATATATATTTATTATTACACTAATAGTAATTTTTTTCTTATATAGGTGGATTTCATTCTAGTTAGGTTTCTATGTATAGATTTCACTCTATTCTTCAACAAAAAATCCCAAAAACATCTTCCACCTCAAATCCTTTAAAACCATAAAATGTAGGCATTTTTAGACTCCTTCAAGTTCCACCAATTTCACAATCAAAAGATGAATCTTGGTATTTTCACTATAAAATAATTTTCTATCAAATTAATATATTACTACATATTAATATTTTATTTTTTTTATTTATATTATCACTAATATAATTATAATTTTCTTATATAGGTGGATTTTTTTGAGTTTGAGTGTTTTTTTTATGATGATTATGCTAGGGAGATATTAAACAACAAACCTAAAAAATGATAAAGAAAAATTCATTTTGAATTCCGAAAACCGTCATTAAAAGGTGAATCTCTATAAATTATCTAATTAAAATTTCCAACAGGTTATCTACTATTTTATGTTAATTTCTATATCAATTCTGTCTTATACATATTTTTTTTTCATAGATATTTTTGGATTTCATATTGAAATAATTTTTATAATAGAAAACCCATTACCATTGAATCCTAACAGATTATAGTAAGCGCAAATGGTTATTGTGGTGACATCATGTAATTTAACAGGCACATGCTCATTCTATTCTTTTTTGGATATTAACAATGAGAAAAGTGTTTCTGCTAAGGACATAGAGTCAGTATAATGTGCTGGTACGTAGGAAAATAAATTCAAATGAAATAATTGAAATATTAGACGTTATGTTTTTTTGATTGTTTTGGATGTATGGTAATCAACCTCACCTCAATACAACACACAATGTGAATGGTATTGTTCCAAGGGCATGATTTTATTAAAAATTTACAAAAAAAATTGTAAAAAAAGACATCTAACGTACTAAAAATCATACATAAATATTCATATTGTGTTGATACATCTGGAAAAAGATCCATAATATATTTTTTACATAAATAAATCAGTTTCACCTCAATTTGATACATGATATACCCTGTATGACTTGGAGTGTCCATTATCATTTTAAAGTCTACATTTCATTTCAAAAAGTGTCACTAACTAAAAAATGATCATCTATGATCAAATTTTATTAATAATTTATGATAATTTTTCATAATTCATTTTTTATGTGTATGAATTTCTCTCACATCAAACAAATAGACAATGTGTTAGGAATGAGTCAATGTGTGTCTTTCTAATTTAAACTAATTTCATTTTGTAAAAAGAATAATGTTGTACTAAAAACAAAAAAAAATCTAATTTATTTGATATATTAATAATATGTTATATATTTCATTTTTGACATGAATAAATTATTCTCACCTAAATCCGATTCATGGTGTGATAGTTATGACTCAAAGGGAAGCTTTTTATTTAAAGTTCAGATCGATTTTAGTTAAATGGACAATCATCTTACAAAAAACTGTGGAAAAATATTCATGATTTTTAAAATAAATTAAAAAATTTATCTATATGTTATTTTTTATTTTTAGTAATTATCCTCACCACATTTTGATACCCGATGTTCCTAGTGTGACTCAATGTGTATGTTATCAATTCCAAATCGATATTTCAGTTCAAAATGAATTACTCAATTAAAACCAATCAAATGTGCTCAAATTTTGTTAATGATTTAGAAAAATAAGTTCATATTTCATTATTGTTTTATAGTAATTAGTCACATGTTAAAAAAACACAAGATGTAATCGATATAAGTAAATGATTATGTTTATATTTTAAAATGACATTTTATTAGAAAACACAATGAGACATACTCAAAACCAAGAAAATGATTTCATGTAGTTTTGATAAATTAGTAAGATTGTCTACATGCCATTTTATATGTGAAGGAATCATATTCAACTCAATTAGATGCATGATGTGACCAGTATGACTCAATGTGTGTCTTTTTATTTAAATTTCACATCAATTTTTGTAAAATGGTCAACTAACCTACTCAAAAATAACAAAATGATGTTAGATTATTTCTATAATTTATAATAGTGATCCATAATTTATTTTTAACTTTTATGAATAAGACACCCTTCAATTTGATACACGATGTTACAAGTATGACTCAATGTGTCCATTGACAGTTTTTAATATACATTTTAGTTAATAAAGTGTCCCTCCCTAAAAATTGATCAAGCACAGCCTGATTATCTTTATAATTTTATTAAAAAATCAAATGTAATTTTTGAAATGTAGGAATTGATCTCACATAATCCTAATACACAATGTGATTGTAATGATTCAAAGTGAATTTTCTAGTTTAAAATGTCTCTTTAGAGAAAGAGAGATGTGATATACTCAAAACCTAGTAAACAGAATAACATTATTTTGATACTTTAGTTTGATTATACATATCTCATTTTAGGAGTATAGTAATCATCCTCACATTAATACGACGCACGTTGTGACCTGTATGACTCCATGTGTTTGTGTTTATGTGAAATTGACATCAATTTTAGTTAAATGGGAAACTAACCTACTCAAAACTAATAAAACTCATTAATATTGTTCTGATATTTTATGAAAATGATCCATATGCCAATTATAACTTGTATAAATCATAAAAACCTTAATCTGATACAAAATGTGCTTGATTTGAGTCAAAGTGACTTTTATCATTTTAAATTCGGCATATTAGTTCAAAAATATTCACTTAATGAAATTTTATCAAACATTCTCATATATTCATTATATTTTTTTTGAAAAATATTCTTAATTCATTGGTGACATGTGGGAATCAGTATAACATGAAACTGATACACAATGAGATCAATATGAGTGAAAGGGCCTGTTTCTTGTTTGAAATGTGTTTTTAGTAAAAAAACTACGGTATTGAAAACATAGAATACAAATTCATAATATTTTCATACTTTAAAGAAACTATTCATATGTAATTTATAATGTGTATGAATCAGTAGTACCAAAATCTGATGCATAAAACTAGTGGAAAGTTATCCTATACCAATACTTATTTCCCAACAGTTTGAAAACCCTGTTGGGATTAAGAATTTATACCATAAATTCCACTAAACCATTTGTATAAGAAATTTTAGGTTGGGTTTTCCAAACATTTTAACAAAATCTTTCGGAATGATAAATATCACATGTGGTTTTTAATAACCTTTGGGAAAAGATCCACCTGATTTAGGGCTCCCTACCAATTTTTCATCATCACATGAACCCTCCCTGACTTATAATCCTGACCCTCTACTCCCCTCCCCGACACTAACCTCCTCAACCTCCTAGATACCTATAACACACCGAGATTTTATGAAAAATATTATTTTAATTTCATTAATGTCTTTTGTTGTATGTTACACCAAGATTACCATGCGCTATACGCAACACCGTATTAGCTTGCAGTATACGCAACACTACTCTTGGATTGTGTTACACACAATTTTGATAATAGTTATTCTACGCAACATTGAGTATATATATATATATATATATTCAATGTATAAATGAAATATGGTTGGATTCTGTTATACGAAACAATGAAGGATTCTTGCGCAACACGCTACCCTGACTTGTCTTGCATTACACGCAATCGCGACCTTCCTCGATAGTGTGTGTTGTACGCAATACTGGGTTTTACTAAACAACGATATATTATTATAATATTGTTATGAACAAGCTTTTATGAATAGTGTTTACTAAATTTTTAATTTTATAACATTATTATTCATCTTACACATTTCTAGAACATGGTATAAGAACAAAATAAATTTTTCGGGTAAAATAAGTATTTTTCAAAAAATGCAGTTTTGCCGCCTTTTGATGGCGCACCCACTTTAAATCAGGTTTTTGACATGTTTATAAGTTCAATTTGACAAAATAAAATTCTTCTTTTGAATCAGGATATTAAAATTTACAATAGATAATGTTTTGATATTTTTCCGATAACTTTCATATTTTAATGAATAGTAAAATCACGCTATATTTTAATTAAAAACAACTTTTTTAATCGAAATATTAATAGTGATAAATTATTAATTTGAGTGGTTTTAAATTATATTTAGAATATATTTTTACAATTTAATACAATGTTGGTCATTGGATGTAATTTCACATTTAAATCAGTTATAAACAAGTGTCAATCTTTTGATAGTTATTATCCCTTAAAAACACGCCATTTGTTTTGACGACGTGAATAAATTTTTAAATTAGTTAATGTAACTGATATGTTTTGAATTTGGTAAAATAGACATCATTTTTGAGTTCTTAATATCAAATATATCTTAGGCCTAATATTTTGTATTTTTCTGAAAACTTTCAATTTTTGATGAATAGTGAAACCACTAAGTGGTAGATAAAAAAAACTGAATTTTCCATAAAACATAATTTTATCGCTTCTGTGAGTGTAATTTTGAAAATCCGAGAGACACGGTTTATTTAAGTAAGTAAAATGTGGTTCAATGAAATGAAAATAATTTTTTGATGAATTGTAACTTTTTACTTTTATTTACCACGGTTAAAAGTAAATAGGGTAATTAAGGGTAAAAATGATATTATTATTACCCTAACACATGTCCTAATTCTATTGGATAAGTTTAATTCGACCAAAAAAAACTCAGGAATAAAATCTTACCATTTAGGCCTACTTGGATTAGATTGGGCCATTTATTATTAATTTATTTAAAGAAGGGTTAAAATAGATAAAATCAAAGTTTAATAAGTAAATCATTTTTAATATGGGGTTATACATAAGATAAATTCGACTATAAATATTCATTAGAAAGATAAAAAGATTTCCTACATAATGGTATTTTATTTGTAATTTTTAGACATTAAAAAATTTATTTTATTTATGACAAAATGATGATGCAGTAATTATCTTATTAATGAAATATTTACATAATTGATGTTATAAATACCCAAATAAATATAATTTGAGACTTTTTATTAATTGAACTAATTTTATAGGTTAATATGACATGTTAGTATAGTTTAAATTAACTTTTTTCGAACTAATTATTCTGTTATTATTTTCACAAAAATCAATTACTAAATAGTGTCAAAATTGACATAAAATAGTTTTTAAAACAAATATTATATTATTAATTGTTATTTTATTCCTAAAAATATATGGTTCGGCCAAATGATTTATATAAGGATATATATATTAATAATAAACAATTTGGGGTTAGTTTGGCTTGATATACTATGTTTATTAACCTTATAGTATAAGAACACAAGAAGACACTGTAAAAGTAAAATTATTTAACTTAATGTTAAATCTAAATGATAAGGTTAAAATAGGAAACTAAACATTTCTAAATTAAATTGTATTAGAGGATTTCTACCCATCCCCACCTTATCCTATAAATAAATCAATTTGGAGCTATTTAAACCCGAACTTGACTTTATAATAAAATAATATTTTTTGTTATTCCAAAGGTGCCCCTCTCCTCCCTTATAAAAGGGCACCTCCTCCCTCTTTTCCTCACACAACATTGAGCCTTAAATCTCGGCCAACCCCTGCCAAATTTTCTTCTCCACTTCCCTAGAAACATACTAGAGGTTCTGGTCTTCCTCAAAGACCAATTTTACTTCCCTAAGAGAAGGTCTCAAAGAGGCGCTTCAAAGAAGAGGTAATTTTCATTACCGATTCTTTCACCTTTATTTCTTCTTCCACTTCTTCTTCTTATGTTGTTTCATTATGAAGTAATAACATCAGTATCATTCATATACTGATATTTTATTATAAGTATGAAACAATCCTATTTCACCATCTATCCATCCTACGGAAAATGAAATCACCGCGCGTGCGTACGTACGGAATACCGTCTCCACACCGTGGTGAAATCTATTTTCCACCACCACCTTACTTGGATGGGTATAATGGTGTAAATAATAACTATATATTATTATTTTAAAGTTATATTGATTCTGAAATAGTATACATACACTCCAATATAGTCCCACGATCATGAGAACGATATCATCCCTCGTGCGTACGTACGGACTACCGTCTCCACGACGCGATGAGATTCATTCTCCACTTTAACCATTAAGGAATTATTATAAAGTATATATAATAAGTAATAATGAAATATATGACATAATAATGATACTGGATTTATGTGTATATATATGTATTCCATCTACTTAGTTCCGTTCAACTCAATAAGGAAACAAAAACATCGTTCATGCGTACGTAAGGCCTACCGTCTCCATGAACGGTGTATTTCGTTCCATTTAATGATATATTATATATATGTATATTATTAATATATATATATATATAAATCATGTTTTATATTCTGGAATTAAGTAATCAAGATCTAAGTAATCATATGAATAATTACAAGTCAAAACACGGACGACAAATGAAACAATTTTACCCAAAACGCTCTTTAACATGGAATTTACAAAAGAACGGGTAATATAAAGTCATAAGTGAACCATATATGATATCATAACAATGAATATGATTCTGTAATAAGTCAATGACATTATTTAAATCATTATACAGGAGGTTCGGAAACTTATGAAGCAAATCGGACCTAAGGTAAGGGAAATATCACAATCTCATTTTTATCTGAGATTGTTTATACTTTAGTATTTACTGGGGTGTATTTTATCATCCACATCCATGTTTCCTAAATATGTAATATTATTTTCATCCATCTACAATTTTTTAAATCCAATTTTACCCTTCGGTGATTTTTTAGTAAAGAATATGAAAGGAATCTTTTGTCATTTTTTGTATGAGGTACTTTTTAACTTTTTCGAAAAAAGTACGAGAAGAAAGTTTTTTTAACTAATACGACATGAATGGATTTTTAAAACATTATTTCCAAGAAGATTCCTTTACAAGTTTTCTTGTTTATTTTTAATCAACTTCTTTTATTTTAGAATTGTATGACATGTTATGAAAGGAAAAGTCTTTTTGAGGAAGAAATGATATTTTTCTTCAAGAATGGAGTTCAAGTGTTTTATCAAAATTATTTTCCATCTATGATAATAAAGGGTTCTATTTCTATCCCTATTATTACATTGATTTGATTATATTGTGATGGAATTATTTTTATGAATTACTTTATCTTATATGAATTGATTTATGATGTCACAATGTTTAAGATTCCCATTTTTATTACATGGGTTATGCAATGATGTATGATTTATGATTTTGTGGCACACATAAGAATGGTATCTTTATGAGATGGGTGGGACCTATATCTCCCTCCAATGAATTGGGTAACGATTTTATATCTCATGAGGTAGAAATGGATGGAATGGTAGGTTATACCGGTTCAGTGAAACAGGACTGAAACGAGGGTGACTCGGTTCAGAAAGGGACTTTGTCCACTAAGATAGTCCTGGCAATGAGTCTTGACTAATATGAAATGATTCTCTATGATTATGTGTGTATGAAAAAAAGTTTAATGTTTTATGTTATGATTATTGTGATTACATTTCACTTCCATGAGTTATCTCAGGTTATGAAATTATGATCTCTTTTACAGGTTAATATTTCCAAAAGTTATGTGCTTATGTATATGATGTGATTGATATTTTGTTTGTTTACCCTTACTGAGCATTTGAGCTCACCCTTTTATGTTTTATTTTCCCCAGGATATAAAGAAAGGTTTTAGGTATAAAAAAAGGAAGATCTTTATGGGAGATGTTGAAGATCTTTCACCAGGATTAGAAAATTATATTCCGAGTTTCCAAAGAAACTAAACTATTATGATCCTTGTGTGTGTGTTTTTGTTATGTACTTAGTATTCTAAAAATGTAATGTAATGTCAATGTACGTCAAGCTTCGGGTCTCTAGAGTTGGTATTAGAGGAAAGGTTTAGTCAACCTTTGGAAACTAGGATGCGAAAACGTTAGTGAGATTCCTAGAGATATTTCTAAGGTATGTCTAGGGATGTCCCTAAGGTTAAGTGTACGTAAAGGTTATAGTACTAGAATTACACTAACGATCATAGAAGTAAACCTAAGAAGTTAGATATTGAAGGTACTCCCCCTTTATTATGTTGTTTTCCCTAGCATGATTTTTTCCTCTCACACTATTTTTTTTGGGTTTTAGATGATGGCTGGAACCCGAAGGAACCGTGTTGATCAATGCAATGGAAAATGAAATGATTTCCCTCCTGAACAAACAAATGTTATGGGAGATGGAGTGAAAAATCTTATTGCTATACATACACAAGCTATGAATCCTTCTGGACTTCCAAATGAGCAGAGAAGGGAACAATATTCTATTGAGTCCTTCATGAGGCAACGTCCACCTTCTTTCAGTGGGTCTTCCGATCCACTTGTTGCTGAACAATGGATCAGTACCACTGAAAAGATATTTTCAGTTCTTCAATGTTCTGAGCATGATAAAGTCATCTTAGCAGTATATCGTTTGGAAGGTGAAGCTGATCAATGGTGGAATCTTATCAATAATACGAGGCCAAGAGATGAAATTGAGTCCATGGAATGGGAAGAGTTCAAGAACTTTTTTTCAGTAAGTACTTCCCTCGTATTCTTCGAACAAATATGGAAAAGGAGTTTCTTGAGCTAAAGCAGAAGGATGATGAATCTGTTGGTATATACGAAGCAAATTTTACAAGACTTGCAAGGTATGCATCTGACATTATCATCCAACCTAAAAGTAAAGTTGATTGATTTTTCAGTGGCTTAAAACCAAGTCTTCAAAGGTAATTAGCTATAAGAGACTTCAGTAGCTATAAAGAAATTGTGTGTTGTGCTATGAAGGTAGAAATGGAAGTTGGTGTTACATATCCATCTCATGGTTTTGAAAAGAAATGAAAGATGGAGTTCAAGGAGAAATCTCAAAATAATGGTGAAAATAAGATGAATGTTTCCTTATGCACAAAGTGTGGAAAGAAGCATGATGGAGATTGTCTTAAAGGGACTAGAAAATGTTTTTAAGTGTGGAAAAGAAGGTCATCGAGCAGTCGAGTGTCGAAGTAATGGAAAAAGGGTTTCTAATGATGTGAATAAAGCAAACACTGCAGAGAATGCACCACCAACACTCCAATGCTTCAAGTGCAAGGAAATGGGGCATTATGCTAATAAATTCCCTAATCCAAGGGTTATTGATGATCGACATGAGCAACCGCTTAAGGCAAAGGACAAAGGGAAGTCACATGCGATCACTATTGGCGATGTTGAATATGACAACGATGTGGTGGAATGATTATGTGTTTATGTAATGGGATTCCAAAATAATGTTGTATCATAAAGTTTTGGAATATTTATGTATTGTTCTAATGTGGTATTCAAAGTGATTGAGATATTTTTGGAAATAAGATGATATGCACATAATGAAGGGAAAATGAGAAAACGAAATGTTTAACACTATTCATGAGCTCATGATTGATATAAGGACTAAGTGATATCATGGTTTGAGTATATAGAATTTTGAAGATTTTGGTATGTGAAAAGTGTTAACTTTTAACTGCATTCAAGTTTTCATTATTGTTCAATGGGTATTCAAGAGAATACATGATTAAGGCCTTTGAATGTTTGGAATGTGATCAACAATACATATCATATGATATATGGGGATCAACGATGGTATTAAATCTCTGGTAATCGTTTTCACTATATTATGCGAATGGAAAACAGTATTATGGATAAGCCTAAAGGCTAGAATGGATTATGTTGGACATAAGTTAGTATTGTTTAAGGATAGAAGTTTTTTTCGATATTATTGATGGGATGTTATAGTAATATAGTTTTAGAAAAAGGACAACCTGCAGGACGAGCGACAACCCATCTCGTCGGACAAGGCCGTGGGAATCCAACCCACAACCGAAGTGAGACTGGCCTTTATCGCCTACCACTGGCCTACAGGAAGTCCCTATTTAGTAGAAACTAGTTTTATTATATTAAGCAGTATGATATATGAAGTATAAGTCCCTTTTAGGAACCATATATCATTAATCTCACTATAGATGACTTATGTATTTTTTGATAACTTTTTTATCCTTTTGTTTGAGACAAATGGAATGACCCATCATTCTATCACATGATCTGCTAACACATCACAAATGACAAATTCAACTTCATTTCTTTAAGAGATGAAGTGGAAATTGTACAAATAATGACAAACGGTGAGACTATACCAAAATCATGAAAGTATTTCTTCTAATTCCAATTTCATCAACTTTAGGGAAATGATCTTGAAAAACAAAAATGTTGTCCTAGTGCTCTTATATCTGATGAATTAGATGGTACCTTAGATCGTCACAAATTTATGTCTTTGTGATTGCTGGTTTTTCCGTAGCCATGTTCTCTACCACTCTCCATCAAAACATGATGGTTAGATTTCTCTTCCATATCCATATTTTCACCTATGTGGAAACCCGGTGATTAGTTTATTTGGGTAACCATTACGTTTCATTAATTTGTTTTTAAAGATTGGTTTTGGTATTCCTTTTTACGATGTGGGTTTCTATTAATGAAACTTTTGAATAGTAAACCATTTATAACCCCGACGAATTTTGAGGGAGAAATTAATTTTAAAGGGGGTAGAATGTAACACCCCGAGATTTTATGAAAAAATATTCTTTTAATTTCATTAATGTCTTGTGTTGTATGTTACACCAATATTACCTTGCGCTATACGCAACACCGTATTAGCATGCAGTATACGCAACACTATTCTTGGATTGTGTTACACACAATTTTGATAATAGTTATTCTACGCAACATTGATTATATATATATATATATATTCAATGTATAAATGAAATATGGTTGGATTCTGTTATACGAAAAAACGAAGGATTCTTGGGAAACACGCAACCCTGACTTGTCTTGCATTACACGCAATTGCGAGCTTCCTCGATAGTGTGTGTTGTACGCAATACTGGGTTCTACTAAACAATGATATATTTTTATAATATTGTTATGAACTATCCGTTATGAATAGTGTTAACTAAATTTTCAATTTTATAACATTATTATTCATCTTACACATTTCTAGAACATGGTATAAGAACAAAATAATTTTTTCGGGTAAAATAAGTATTTTTAAAAAAATGCAGTTTTGCCGCCTTTTGATGGCGCACCCACATTAAATCTAGTTTTTGACATGTTTATAAGTTCAATTTGCCAAATAAAATTCTTCTTTTGAATCAGGATATGAAAATTTACATTAGATAATGCTTTGATATTTTTCCGATAACTTTCATATTTTAATGAATAGTAAAAACACGCTATATTTTAATTAAAAAAAACTTTTTTAATCGAAATAATTAATAGTGATAAATTATTAATTCGAGTGGTTTTAAAGTATATTTAGAATATATTTTTACAATTTAATACAATGTTTGTCATTGGAGGTAATTTCACATTTAAATCAGTTATAAACAAGTGTCAATCTTTTGATAGTTATTATCTCTTAAAAACACGGCATTTGTTTTGACGACAGGAATTAATTTTTAAATTAGTTAATGTAACTGATATGTTTTGAATCTGGTAAAATAGACATCATTTTTGAGTTTGTAATATCAAATATAGCTTAGGCCTAATTTTTGGTATTTTTCTGAAAACTCTCAATTTTTGATGAATAGTGACACCACTAAGTGGTAGTTAAAAAAAACTGAATTTTTCATAAAACTTAATTTTATCGCTTCTGTGATTGGAATTTCGAAAATTCGAGACACACGGTTGATGTCAGTAAGTAAAATGTGGTTCAATGAGATGAAAATAATTTTTTGGTGAATAGTAACTTTTTACTTTTATTTACCACGGTTAAAAGTAAATAGGGTAATTAAGGGTAAAAATGATATTATTATTACCCTAACACATGTCCTAATTATATTGGATTTTTTTAATTAGACCAAATACAAACTTAGGAATAAAATATGACCATTTAGGCCCACATGGATTAGATTAGGACATTTATTATTAATTTATTTAAAGAAGGGTTAAAATAGTTAAAATCAAAGTTTAATACGTAAATCATTTTTAATATGGGGTTATACATAAGATAAATTATACTATAAATATTAATTAGAAATATAAAAAGATTTCCTACATAATGGTATTTTATTTGTAATTTTTAGACATTAAATAATTTAATTTATTTATGACACAACGATGATGCAGTAATTATCTTATTAATGAAATATTGACATAATTGATGTTATAAATACCAAAATAAATATAATTTGAGACTTTTTATGAATTACACTAATTTTATAGGTTAATATGACATTTTAGTATAGTTTAAATTAACATTCATACAACTAATCATTCTTTTATGATTTTCACAAAAATCAATTACTAAATAGTGTCAAAATTGACATAAAATAGTTTTTAAAACAAATATTATATTATTAATTGTTATTTTATTCCTAAAAATATAAGGTTCGGCCAAATGACTTATATAATGTTATATATATTAATAATAAACAACTTGGTGTTAGTTTGTCTTAATATAGTAAGTTTATTAACCTTATAGTATAAGAACACAAGAAGACACGGTAAAAGTAAAATTATTTAACTTAATGTTAAATCTAAATGATAAGGTTAAAATAGGAACCTAAACTTGTCTAAATTCTACTGGATGAGAGGATTTCGACCCATACCCACATTAGCCTCTAAATAAATCAATTTGGAGCTATTTAAAACCGAACTTGACTTTATAATAAAATATTATTTTCAGTTATTCCAAAGGTGCCCCTCTCCTCCCTTATAAAAGGGTACCTCCTCCCTCTCTTCCTCACACAACTTTGAGCCTTCAAGATCGGCCAAACCCTGACAAATTCTCTTCTACACTTCCCTAGAAACATTCTAGAGGTTATTATCTTCCTCAAAGACCAATTTTATTGCCCTAAGAGGAGGTCTCAAAGAGGCGCTTCAAAGAAGAGGTAATTTCCATTACCAATTCTTTCACCTTTATTTCTTCTTCCACTTCTTCTTATGTTGTTTCATTATGAAGTAATAACATCAGTATCACTCATATACTGATATGTTATTATATGTATGAAACAATACTATTTCACCATCTATCCATCCTACGGAAAATGAAATCACTGCGCGTGCGTACGTACAGAATACCGTCTCCACGCCGTGGTGAAATATATTTTCCACCACCACCTTACTTGGATGGGTATAATGGTGTAAATAATAACTATATATTATTATTTTAAAGTGATATTGATTCTGATATAGTATACATACACTCCAATACAGTCCCATGATCATGAGAACGATATCATCGCTCGTGCGTACGTACGGACTACCGTCTCCACGACGCGATGAGATTCATTCTCCACTTTAACCATTAATGAATGATTATAAAGTATATATAATAATTAATCATGAAATATATGACATAATAATGATACTGGAGTTATTTGTATATATATTTATGTCATCTACTTAATTCCGTTCATCTCAATAAGGAAATGAAAACAACGTTCATGCGTACGTACGGCCTACCGTCTCCATGAACGATGTATTTATTTCCATTTACTGATTTATTATATATATGTATATACTGAATATATATATATATATATATATAAATCATGTTTTATATTCTGGAATTATGTAATCATGATCTAAGTAATCATATGAATAATTACAAGTCAAAACACGGACGACAAATGAAGCAATTTTACCCAAAATGCTCTTTAACATGGAATTTACAAATGAACGGGTAATATAAAGTCATAAGTGAACCATATATGATATCATAAAAATGAATATGATTCTTTAATAAGTCAATTTCATTATTTAAATCATTATATAGGAGGTTCGGACACTTACGAAGCAAATCTGACCTAAGGTAAGGGAAATATCACAATCTCATTTTTATCCGAGATTGTTTATACTTTAGTATTTACTGGGGTGTATTTTATCATCCACATCCATGTTTCCTAAATATGTAATATTATTTCCATCCACCTACAATTGTTTAAATCCAATTTTACCCTTTGGTGAGTTTTTAGTAAAGAATATGAAAGGAATCTTTTGTGATTTTTTGTACGAGGTACTTTTTAACTTTTCCGACAAAAGTACGAGAAGAATGTTTTTTTAACTTATAAAGCATGAATGGATTTTTAAAACATTATTTCCAAGAAGCTTCCTTTACAAGTTTTCAAGTTTATTTTTAATCAACTTCTTTTAGTTTAGAATTTTCTGACATGTTATGAAAGGAAAAGTGTTTTTGAAGAAGAAATGATATTTTCCTCAAGAATGGAGTTCATGTGTTTTATCAAAATTATTTTCCATCTAAGATAATAAAGGGTTATGTTTCTATCCCTATTATTACATTGATTTGATTATATTGTGATGGAATTATTTTTATGAATTCCATTATCTTATATGAATTGTTTTATGATGTCATGATGTTTAAGATTCCCATTTTTATTACATGGGTTATGCAATGATGTATGATTTATGATATTGTGGAACACATAAGAATGGTATCATTATGAGATGGGTGGGACCTATATATCCCTCCAATGCATTGGGTAAAGATTTTATATCTCATGAGATAGGCATGGCTGGAATGGTAGGTTATACCAGTTCAGTGAAACAGGACTGAAACGAGGGTGACTCGGTTCAGAAAGGGACTTTGTCCACTAAGATAGTCTTGGCAATGAGTCTTAACTAATATGAAATGGTTCTCTATGATTATGTGTGTATGCCACAAAGTTTAATGTTTTTTGTTATGATTATTGTGATTACATTTCACTGCCATGAGTTATCCCAGGTTATGAAATTATGATCTCTTTTAAAGGTTATGATTTACAAAAGTTATGTGCTTATGTATATGATGTGATTGATATTTCGTTTGTTTACCCTTACTGAGCATTTGAGCTAACCCTTTTATGTTTTCTTTTCCCCAGGATATAAAGAAAGGTTTTAGGTATAAAAAAAGGAAGATCTTTATAGGAGATGTTGAAGATCTTTCACCAGGATTTGAAGATTATATTCCGAGTTTCCAAAGACACTACACTATTACGATCCTTGTGTGTGTGTTTTTGTTATGTACTAAGTATTCCGCAAATGTAATGTAATGTCAATGTACGTAAAGCTTCGAGTCTCTACAATACTACGTCTGCTTCCCAGCCCCCAGCCCCTCTTGGCTCCCTCTCTACATGTTATGTTCCCATTCCCCTCTCAGATCCCTCTCCTCTGGCGCCATTCCCCCTTCCCCTATCGGCTCCCTATCCAAAGATGATGTCCCCCTCCCCTTTCTGCTCCCTCTCCTAGTGACGTCCCCCTCCCCTCTCAGCTCCCTCTCCTTCGACGATGTCCCCGAACCCCCTCTCCAGTGGCACGTGAGACCCCCCAAGGTCGAACACCCCACACGACGTCCACTCTCTCGACTCCCTCTCCTCCCACCATATCTCCCATATTTATTGACGGTTCTTGATCAGTACTTCCAGGTAATAATTATTCATCATTTTTATGATTTTTGGAAATAGGGAATGAATTGTTTTGTTCATAGTTAGGATAACCATTCACATTAGTCGTGCATTTTATAGAGTTTTAGGTAGTAACCATCTCATTGTGTGGGTAATTATTTGATAAATAGTAATTTTTTTCAAAATATAGTCTTCTATAAATTTAGGGTCAGATTCAGAGGTTGAAACCATTAATTATAATAATGTATTAAATAAAAAGTTCGAGTTTTTTCAAAAACATCATATTTTCTTTTATAGACCCTTTTTATACATGATATTTTGCAGGACTTTTTTTCTTCATGATATATTTGTGATGAGGTTATATCGTCATTATGATGTGCAATGACGTGGGTTAATTGAAAGTGAGGGATGCAATATGAGATTTTACGGGTAGTTGTGAGGAGTTTTTTCCCTTTAGTAGATTGGGTCATAAAACTTATGTTTGTGGTGCATATATTAAGTAATTGTAATAGGTATGTAAAATGATGGTCCCAGACATCCGAGTTGTTTATTTCGATGGTATTCTCAATCAATAGTGGGCATGTATCTATTGACTATGGGTTTAGTTTCAAATTTACCAATGTATTTATTAAATTGACCATGTAATACTCATTTCCCATAATATGGAAGCACCACAGAAATCATAGATAAACACTGCACACCATAAGACACCCATGGGAGAGAACCCTTGACATCTACTAATAGTTAAGGTTCCACTAACTTAGGCATTGAAGTCGAAGGGCACAAAATCCTTGAGAAATTCTACTTTCTGGTAAAAAAGATACCAACACCTTTATTCTTAGTATCCAATAATGAAATAGTTTACACCCTCATGACCATGTAGACCATCTAGTTCATGGATTAGTGCTTGATCAGGTTCAAGAGATGGATAACTACTAAACATTGATTGTGGCCCTTGTGATGTTCTTTCCATAATGAAGAGGGTTGTGTGCACAATATTTAACTCACCTAATGTATAATAGGTGCATATTCATTGTCTTTGTGTATTTTCTTGGTGTTTCCAATAACATTCTATGTAAAGAAAATAAAAAAAATTAAGAGATTTTTAAATGGTTGTATTTACCCCTTTCAAGAAGGAACATGATTTAACCCATGGGGCACTGTGGTTCTTATATATTGGGTGATTACATAAATAGTCACATGATACATGTATATTTTTGTTTAGTTTTTATTTTTTTTATCACATTGGCCACTTATGTCTTTTACTACTTTCTATGGATGGAGGGTAGTGATGCTATCATGACTAGTTGGCATAGATCACTTGTATACTGCAATACCATGAGGTGTGAGTGTGAGAAAACATTGTTATCTAGAGTATCATTGTAGTGTTCCATAAGATGATATTGTTTTTATAAAACATTTTTTGGGAAAATTTATGGAGTACGTTGGAGTTATAAAGTAACCCCATGTGTCTCCATGAGATAGTATAAATAACCTTAACTGTATCCATGTGTCTCCATACATCATATCAACCTCACATGGGTTTTTCACTCACCCAACCCTAGGAAACATATCCATGTCTATCATCTCAGCCACATAGTATAGACTCATCTCTCAATGATTATCCCATTCCTCAATTCACATCTAATCATCCAACTAGAAAAAAATGATTATTCACCTCATGATTGTCCTAGTCACAAAATTGCACCATGTTGAACCCATCTACATTCTTATCCTATCAACATGGGAATCTTCTAGGGTCCCTCAGACTTGACTTAGTTGCATGTCACAAAACATAATCCTCATCCCAAACAGTATTGTCTACTCTTGGCATGTCGACCACTCATTAATTATATTATCAATAATCTGATCAATAACCTCATCAGAATCATGTTTTATAACCCATCCCCACATACTGGTTTCCTTCCAAATATTAATCACACCAAGCCTCTTGGAATTATAATCCCAATATGTCCGACAATACCCAATACCCACACTAACATCTCATACTATATATTTTTTTTTGAACACATGAATCATTAAATGGATTAAAACTATTATAAATACATTTTATAGACTCAAAGGGACCATCCCACTCTATAAACCCACCACGATTCCTATCCATCATCATAAGTATTTCCTCATCAATGTCTAGACATAAAACTTCCACACTCATCACTACAAGGCCCAATCCTATTAGGAATATTTTAATTGATCTAAACCCTCATCTAGTCCATATAAATATAATCCAAACATTAATACATATGTTAAACCACTCATATCCCAATCGACTTCGTATCCACTTGGAGTCCTAGTGATAGGGTGATGTCATTTCTATAAAATTACTAAAGAAACTTCTGAAAAAAAAGACAAATGATTTGGTTAAGTATAATTTCACCAAGAATCATTATATGAAAACATTATATAGGTTATTGGTGACACAGTAAGTCATTATACTCTATCACAGCCAACAAAAAGGGATTAATTACCAACATAACCAGTTCTTGTACTGACCCACCAAGGGAAAATATACATCCATTGTATGGATAGACTATTTAGTCATAATCATGGAAAATATAACCATATGATCCATAATACTATTAATTAGATGTAATATTTTGGTTCAGATGTGTTGAATACATACAATAAGACAGATAGGAAAACACCATATATGGTTTTTTTAATTTAAACTGTAGATCCCTCAAAGTTAGTGACATGAATCACATTAAAGCGCATAAATGTCAACTAAATCCTACATTCCAAGAATTATTCATGTTGATAGGCCACATGCCAATAGGTGAAAAAATAAAACCATAAATAATAATTGAAAATAAATGCATCATCTTTAAATAAATATCCCAACTCTAAACTTAAAATCCAATAGTAATAAGACCTCCTCCCTTGTATTGAACAAAACCAAACTAAGCTGAAACACGATAAAAACTGATTATATACCATTAATAGGAAGAGTAATTGTTAATTAATAGGAATGCACTATTTGATAGTATCATTTTGAAACATGTATCTATTTCACCTAGTTTGCAAAAACATGATTTTACCCATAGGGCACTGTGGTTATTATATGATAGGTTGTGACGTGTATAGTCATATAAGTAAGTTAGGTTTTATATTAAATTTAATTTTATTTTCTTTATGGAAATTCACTCATAGGTCTTTTATAGGTATTTGTGGAAAGACGGTAGTTCTATTATGTGTAGGGGCTAGAAGCGGTTCATATTGTTTCAATCGACCAACATTGATCTGTGGTATGATTCACTGGTACCTAATTTTCCCACAAATTGTGTATTTGTGGATTTCAGAGTTTTTGACTCTGTATTTTGTTTCCCGTAGGGCATTGGATCATTTCTTGTTGGTTCATGTGGATTTGGTTTTCTGCTACCAATCAAGGTAAGAATTTAATGTCATTGGTTGTTTTCTCATAGGTTATGCTGCGTCCTTTATGTTTTTATGGTTCATAATATCCTTTTTTGGTGCGTTAATCCATGCATGTTTGTTTCGAGTCTCCAAGTCAAGGGCAAATCACCAGGTGTATGCATAAGATCTAGGTTTACTTGCATTTGTGTGAAGGTGTGTATAACCAGTGGGTGAGCAGTATCTTTTAGTTAGAAAGCTCCATGAGCCGAAGTAGACGGCTTGGATCCACCTTGAGGTAGGGTCTCTCTCCTAGACTCTTTAATTAATGAATGATTTCAATTGAATTTAGCTTCTTTCTTAATTCAGCTTTCTTATATTGAATTTCATATCTTGAATAAATGTTCACTAATATAATTGTTTCATATGATAAATAAATTCATGTTTTTATAATAAATCACATCCTGTAGAGATGCGTTGTCTACGAAAACTGACAGTGATAGTTATGTTGATCTATTAGCTTAACTTAGTTCATTTTATTTTTACGGAATGAATTTTAGAAGAAATTTTAAATATAATTAATTGAATTTTTTTATAATTCAATGTCATGAAATTATAATAAATCCCCTCCAACAGAGGTGTGATTCCTTCTAATCCAAAGAGTATTGATGGTTATTTTTATCATGTTAAGATTTTGTTTGAGTTTTCCATATTCCCCTTGTTGGTTATTTGTTTGCGGCTAGTTAGTTTTTGTTTTCATAGAATAATATAAATTGTCTTATCATACACATTTTTCTCAAATGACATTATCTGAGTAGGTATATTCCTTAACCATGAGAGTTTACTTTTCACCCATTGAATATTATAAATGAAATTTCCATGTTCAGGAGAATTGAATGAATATGTAAATGGATGGTGATGGATGTATAATTATTTTTTGTGGTTTTTTCCTTTATGAGTTGTGTTATTGTGCTGCTCGTTACAACCTTCCAGTGATCCCTTGTTATAGGATATTAAATATTTTATTCATTCTATCATGTTTGTTGTGACCTTATCTTATAGATAAAGCCATTTGAGGTGTTTTCCTATCCTTTTTCCCACCCATTTGGTTATTTACCTGAGACCATATATCTAAAAACACTGATGGTCTGATTTTTAACACCTTTCAGGCTTATGGTGCCCCCCCACCATAAGCTTCATCTTACCACCACCAATTAAAATGATTTAGTGCCTCCTCCATTGAATATTCATGTTAAAACATTTCACTCATGTTCTAATGGGAATAATTATAGTGGGGACACTCACTAAAGCAATTCAGGAAACTGTGATGGACCTGTGTATAGAAAAGTATAGAATGATGGTGGAGAGATCCCTATTTAATTTCCCCCCGAATTTTTAGAAAGCTGGGTGATTTGGTTTATCAGGATTTTTTAGTGGAGAAAAATGGCCATGTAGTCATGGTTCCCACATTTTGTAGGTAATATTATATATAATAATTTATTTTTCATTCCTTGTGTGATGTTCAAAGTCATTTTTTTGGAAACTCATTTTTAAAATGAGTTTCTATGTCATGAGGATCATGATTTTAAAAGGAATGTTTGAATGTTTTTTTTATGCCACAGATATTCATATGGAGGTTTAAAAGTTTTCCAATGTTTTAGAAAATGTGTAGAATTAAAATGTAGTTATTCTCACAAAGTTATTTGATAATATGTGGTGATTAATTTAAAATGATATATCTATATATTATGTGGACTGATATTTAAAAGTTTTCAAGGGATGATGATTGAATACATGATGATGTTAATGGAAATGTGATGTATAGGTCATCACTCAATATAGGTCATCACTAAACTCCAAACATCTAACATACTACTATTGGTGGTCTCAGACCACTATATATCACATACCAATATTCTAATTCAACAAACATCCATGTTAGTACCCTATGATCAATGTAAATCCATTTTCTAGAATAATACCAGATTCACCATGGTAGGTCTAATATCAGATTTAAATTGATTCATTATCACTCATGGTTTTGTTTATCTAGAACCATATCACTCAAGGTGGGGCCATTATATTTACCACTACCTTATCGATCATGTTAGGGTTAGATATCATGTTATAATATGATAACATTATTATAACTCAAGTAAGGGACTTCCAAAACCTTATCACTCAAGGGGTTTTCATTCTTTATGATATATCACAATAATTATTATAATTTATCTCCATAAGGTGTATGAAATAACAAAAAGGGAATTTGTTCTATATCATAGATCACTAGATAGGTACAAGATTCTAGTCACTGTGGACCTATACCCCCATCTCAAAAATGTATCTTCATCAAAGTGAAAAATATCAGTCCTCATGGTACTCATATATCATACCTTCAAGAATACACTGTAGTCCGTGAGACTCAAATTAGTATCATACCCAAAAAAAAATAATTACATCATGATGAAGTCAAATACTATATTATATTCTTGGAACATTCCTTGAATCCAAGTCTGCCTATGATTACAAGTCCTCACCACCACACTAACAAAGGTACCATGTTCATTCAGTATTAGAAGAGCTCTCAAGACCACTTGATGAAGGAAAACAATATTTTACACACCATTTATAGTCCTTGAGAAATAATTCTACCTATTTCAAAAATCATATATCATTCTACTATTAGTAGTGTTACCCCTTTTCCAGATGGGGGGATACATTCTATTTTTTGGCATGTGACTAGTCTTTTTCCATTCACAGTATTTTTAAAGTGATTATTTCTAGAAACTCATTACATTGTGTATGAACAAATACCAAATGATAAATATTTTTCCTTATGATGCAAGTCAACACATGTAACAAACAAAAAACCCCTTTCATTCCTATAGTTTAGTTATTTATTTATTTACTGGGAAACATGCCTCAATTATTAGTTATTAATTAAGAAAAAAAATTCAAGAAAATCGTAGAAACCAATAGCGGAAATAGATAGATAGTAAATCAACATGATATGAAATAGCCAAGTAAATGAGTTGCAACTTCATCCTTTTAGAGACCTTACCCCTAAGGAGACTCCATTGGGGACAGATAGCCTTCTCATCAAAATCATCATTTAAGAGGTTATCAAAATTGAAAACCATATTGTCCCAAGTTTTTATGATCTCTTACACCATAATAATATACCTGTTGAATCCACATGCCATAAGTCCATGTTGTTTTTGGGCCTAGGCCCTCCTCTCCTTTGTATGGATGGCCTGGAAATGACTCCCTACCATATTTTCAATCTACCTTTTCATAGTGAAGATCACTAAACCCTTGTCTGAGAATTATTCATTGCACTCAAGGATGGTTTCCCACTCATCACATTCCATCAATTCTTTCCTGGTCTAGTGAATATATGACATAATAATCTCCTTTCCAGTATTCACTAGGATATGACAAATGATTTTTCTATTACTGGATCAAGATCATGTATATAATTTTGACCACCTGCTTGGGAACCTTCTGAGGGATCATCCCTTCACATAAGAATCTAGTGTCCAGAGGCCATGATAAAGAGTAGTATTTTTTCCCATGTGGCATTCAAAAGTGATTGATGAAGCCCTATGAGTCAATTATGGTGCTCTTTTGATTCTTTGAACAGACTCTTATATAATCCCATGCAAGTTCCACACCCATGGGCTTAGTAGGGGAATCCAAATCATAATCCCAATCCTCCTGAGAAACCACCAGTCAGGAAGGTCCATCAATCATCCTCATTCCCATTCTCATTAATCTAAGGACTAAGGGTAAAATGAACTGATTGAAGAAACATATCGGTAATATGTATAAATATGGACATGAATGAATCCAAATTTATTATTTATATCATAATTAAAATGGAATAAGTGCTTTTACATCGTTCATAATCCATTATTATCATTTTGTGAATCCTTGAAATTCAACAATTGTGATACTTCTATCCATATTAAAATATTATTATATAAATTAAAAAAGGGATTAAGTAGAATAATTTTCAGTAATTCAAATTATAAGAGTGATATAAATGAAAAAAAATTTGTAAATCAATGTTATACCTCCTCCTCACATGTTTCCATGTTACCTCTTCTCCTCTTTAATGGCTACGACCTCTTTCACCCTACCATGCAATACATGATATCCAAACAAACTGGATTTGAGGGTTTTGATCATGTACCAGAAGTGGGACAAATGGTCCTTGATCACATTAAAGGGAAACACTAATGAATACTTTTTTATAGAATCATGTCCCTTAGAGACAATAAAATTGCAGCCATGTGATGTTGATTCTCCATTTCAGTCAACACAACCACGTCTCCATCTTTTAACAATAACAAAATCTCTAGATATAATACAATAGGGTACTTTATTTCTGTTACTTCAATCCCCCTTGGATACCATTATCTTACAAAATATTGGGTATTCCAATAGATCCTTTACTGGCAGGGATAGACTGAACAAGAATTTCCAATATTAGCATATCAGATTTATCATTCAATATTGATTTCTGTCAACAGATAAGAAATTTTATCCTTAGTGGAAATATACTACAACTTCACATATCTATTAGGAATTTTTACCTTGATATAATGGAATTTATTATCAATAACTTTTTATCATGATTATTTTATAGGATTTATAGATAGATAAAATGAAATTTTATTATAACATGAAACTATATAGGGATTATTCCACCCCCAAATTAATTTTTTTGATATTTTATAAAATCCACTTTAAGGGTATGTGGTAACTAAACATCACAAGAAAAAAAAACTGTTCGGATATCCCTCTTACCCATGCCACTAATAGGTAAATCGATTTAAAATTTTAGAAACAAAAGGCCGGTAATCAGACCACGTGCTAGCACCAGTTTTCATAATGAGTTGATCTGATGGCCACATCGAGACACGTAAACGTTGATTCATTCACCTACCTTGATTAGAGGAAATGTAATATCCAACATCCATACATCTCCGACAACATTACTTCTCAGAACCACTACCATCATCATTGTCGCTGTCATCACTGGAACTTCCATCAACATCATCGCATGCTTCATCACTCGACACTAATGTCCTTTGTCAGTTACACCACCAAAATCACCCTTCACCTTCATCTTCCACTCCAAACACATTGTATGAACATAACTCTCCATACACATCGCCGGAACACATGAAAATGAAAAAATGGAACATCCCAGTTGTCAAAAGATATCAAAGAGAGGAATCACAAGTCACAACTCCATGGATTCCCATCCGCTCACACAAAACACATCCAAAAGCCTCCCCGGATGCCAACGCACCCAACTGACCTAGGAGGGTGTGAAGATCCTGGAAGCCAGAGCAGAGCACCAGCGTCAGGCCTCCCATGAGCCGAACTGCGAATCCATCACCATCAACCAACATGGACCTGTGAATTCAAAGTCACCACAAGACATTGAGCCACACAAACAGACATCCCAGAGCACCTGAAATTCCACCACACAATCTGCCACAGAGAGAGCGGTGGAGGACATGTTCCAGAGTAGAGAAACGGATGGCCGAACTCATCGACAAAAACCAACATCGAGACCTAAAGAGACCAGAGAAAACT
This sequence comes from Viscum album, assembly GCA_963277665.1. Classification (NCBI taxonomy): domain Eukaryota; kingdom Viridiplantae; phylum Streptophyta; class Magnoliopsida; order Santalales; family Viscaceae; genus Viscum; species Viscum album. The sequence goes on along the minus strand of OY728122.1, from coordinate 806,310,702 downwards.
AAAAACACATAAAGTGATTACCAGTGGGAATGAAACCCTAAAAGAAGTCTGGGATTGAAACCCTAAATAGAACCCAAAAATAACCAGAAAAAAAAGAGAGAAGCAAGAGAGAAGGTAACCATGAAGAAAAATATGAACCTCAGAGAAAAAACCGGGAGTGAGGAGAGACCCGTCGAGTAAGAAACCAAGAGGAAAACCTGAAGAGAGAGGCATAAGAGGGATATTTTTGTTGGATGGTTTGTTTTTTTTAATGGGTCGATGATTGGAATAATTAGGGGAATGGGTGTTTTGAGCGCCACTTCAAGTGGCGCTCAAAAGATTTTGAGGCCGAGCGCCACTTCAAGTGGCGCTCGGCCATTTCCGCGGAAAACAGCTTCAGTGCCACTTGAAGTGGCGCTGAAGGTGTATTTAAAAAGCATGCAGCGCCACTTCAAGTGGCGCTGCCTTCAAAAAACTAAACATTTTAGCGCCACTTAAAGTGGCGCCGAAACACCCCCACCCCCTATAAATAGGAGCCTCCCCCACCCCATTTCCCCATCTTTTCCCCACACCCCTCCTCTCCTTTCTCTAAAACTTCTCTCTAAAGTTTTCTGCAGTAGATCTGCCTGCACCGCCTGCCTCGCCTGCCTCTTCGGTTGCTCTGCCTGTGTAGATACCTCTCCACAAATTTGAGGAAATTTTTTTTAAATTTATTTAATACTTTGATTTAATAATTTAGTTGTTGAATTTATAGAATTAGTATATAATGTTTGTATTTTATAAATAGTATGGTTTTTTAAATGTAATTAGATAATGAAATGATTAGTTAGTTAATTAGTTAATCATAATTAGGTAAATAATTAATGATAATAAGGTTATTAATTAATCATAATTAGGTTATTAATTAATTGTAATTACATTATTAATTAATCATAATTAGGTTAGATGATTAAATAATTATAAATAGGTAATTAATTAATCATAATTGGGTAATTAATTAATCGTAATTAGGTAATTGATTAATCGTAATTAGGTAATTAATTAATCGTAATTAGGAAATGAATTAATCAATATTAGCTAATTAATTAATCATAAATAACAAATTAATTAATCACAAATAGGTTATTAATTAATCGTAAATAGGTTATTAATTAATCGTAATTAGGTAATTAAGAAATCGTAATTTAACAATTAATTAATCAATATTAGCTACTTAATTAATCATAATTGGGTAATTAATTAATCGTAATTAGGTAATTAATTAATTGTAATTAGGTAATTAAATAATTGTAATTAGGTAATCAATTAATCGTAATTAGGTAATTAATTAATCGTAATTAGGTAATTAATTAATCGTAATTAGGTAATCAATTAATCGTAATTAGTTAATTAATCAATCAATATTAGCTACTTAATTAATCAATATTAGCTACCTATTTAATCAAAATAAGGTAACTAATTAATAATAATTAGGTAATTAACTAATCATAATTAGTTAATTTATTAATCATAATTAGCTAATTAATTAATCAATATTAATAATTAATCACAATTTGTTAATTAATAAATCATAATTAGGTAATTAATTAATCGTAATTAGGTAATTAATTAATCGTAATTAGGTAATTAATTAATCGTAATTAGGTAATTAATTAATCAATATTAGCTACTTAATTAATCAATATTATCTACCTAATTAATCATAAATAGCTAATTAATTAATCATTAATAGGTTATTAATTAATCGTAAATAGGTTATTAATTAATCGTAATTAGGTAATTAATTAATCGTAATTAGGTAATTAATTAATCGTAATTAGGTAATTAATTAATTGTAATTAGGTAATTAATTAATCGTAATTATGTAATTAATTAATCAATATTAGCTACTTAATTAATCAATATTATCTATTTAATTAATCATAAATAGCTAATTAATTAATCATAAATAGTTTATTAATTAATCGTAAATAGGTTATTAAATATTCGTAATTAGGTAATTAATTAATCATAATTAGGTAATTAATTAATCGTAATTAGGTAATTAATTATTCGTAATTAGGTAATTAATTAATCAATATTAGCTACATAATTAATCAATATTATCTACCGAATTAATCATAAATAGCTAATTAATTAATCATAAATAGGTTATTAATTAATCGTAAATAGGTTATTAATTAATCGTAATTAGGTAATTAATTAATCGTAATTAGGTAATTAATTAATCGTAATTAGATTATTAATTAATAATAATTAGGTAATTAATTAATCGTAATTAGGTAATTAATTAATCGTAGTTAGGTAATTAATTAATCGTAATTAGGTAATTAATTAATCGTAATTAGGTAATTAATTTATCAATATTAGCTACATAATAAATCGTAATTAGGTAATTAATTAATCAATATTAGCTACCTAATTAATCAAAATAAGGTAACTAATTAATAATAATTAGGTAATTAACTAATCGTAATTAGCTAATTAATAAATTGTAATTAGGTAATTAATTAATCAATATTAATTGTAATTAGGTTATTAATTAATTGTAATTAGGTTATTAATTAATCATAATTAGGTTATTAATTAATTGTAATTAGGTTATTAATTAATTGTAATTAGGTTATTAGTGAAGTAGTTATATTAATCAGCGAAGTAGTTATATTAATTAGCGAAGTAGTTATATTAATTAGCGAAGTAGTTATACTGATTAGCCAAGTAGTAGTAAATTGCTTATGGAATATACCTTTTCATTACATTCTAGGTATGATAATGAATTTAGTTTCCAATCTACCGTGACCTCGGTTTGTAATTGAAGTTATGAACTTGAATTTAGTAGTTCAATATATTTTTTGCATATTAAGTGTTAGAATTATCATGAAATGATTTCTCTCTTGAGTAAAGTATCCCCGGGTAGAGGGGCTTTGGGTCGAACCACCTACATTCCTGGAGGCTTGCCTTGTCTAGGAAAGTGAATGGGGTTGGCTATCTATCGCTCCAGGCTTACTCATGTGGAGACTTTCAATTTCATATAACTCTATTCTTTTACATGACGTGTTCGTGTACCTCATGCATATAATGCATGTGGATATGTATAAATATATTTGACTTCTATTTTTGGGTAAGTAACACAAACTTGTGGGTTGTGTAAATAGTTACACATCAATATGGTTTGAACATATTGATTTGGTGGAGGGATTAAGATTCCAACCAAAATTACTAGAAGCATGCATACATAAATTAATTCTTTAATCAGATTTAATTAATAACAGTGGTGTCTTTTAGATAAAAAAGATGGTCGCCGCTTATATTTATTGCAACGGTCAAATAATTGAGACAGAATAAGGATGTAGTTATAGTATACATCCAGAAGCTGTTGTGATGCTTGGAGGATGTACTACTTTGGAAGCTGTGCAAAGGAAAATTCATCGGAGGTTAAAACTGGAGAGGAATCAAGTGATAGAGTCCATCACATTCAGACATCTTCAATTTATAGATAGGTTTTGGCATGTGCCCTATCCGGTTAATGATGATGATGATTGGGAATATATACTTTCATTGGTTAAGTATATACCTGAGAATCAAATGATGGAGTTGTATGTCACTATAGCTGCAATGGAGGTTCCATTGACATTGGAAGTTGACGCATCTCAAATTCATGAGACTATGTCATATGCTCCTTCACATCAAGACGTTCCATCAGCATCAGTAGTTATTCCATCATTTCCATCAGCCACAGTTTCAATGGATAGTCCTCCACATACTTTAGATGCATTGGTTGATGAATTTGAGGATGATGAAAATTTTGAACAAGATGAAGAGGAAGTTGAAGAAGAAGAAGAGCATGCGGAAGATCAGTCTGTACAATCGCATGTGACGTTCAACCGACCATTTAACCATCCTCCACTATTGGATTCATGGTCGACTGAAGGCATGAATCGCTTGCCAGAATTTGATTATTCAGTTATCACTCCCAGTTCAGAATTTCCAGGAATCATTGGTGGCATAAATCGAGTGTCAGATAACGGTGTTCTCTATATTGGCAGAGAGTTTGAGAGAAAAGAAGAAATGAAAAATGTGATAAAACAATATCACATTGAAAGAAATTACTCATATGTTGTAGAAGAGTCAAAGAGATCTTATTATTTGATCCGTTGTGACAAATATGAATCAAACTGTCAAATGCGTCTGCGAGCTATTATTGATAACACTTTTCACAGCTGGCGCATCACTAGATTTACTCCACACACATGTGTGAACCGAATCTTGGAACATGAACACTCTTCATTAGATGTTGAGTTTGTTTCAACTATTATTGTTGAAATGATTAGAGCATGTAAAGACGTCCCCGTGGTTCTGGTCATTGAGCGAATCAAACAGCTTTTTGGGTATCGAATCTCTTACTGGAAGGCATGGGCAGCACGACAGAAGGCTATTGTGAAAGTGTATCGTGATTGGGATGACTCTTATCGAGTTCTACCACAATTGTTGGAGCTTCTACGCCACAATAATCAAATAGTCTATCGGTTACATACAGTTGAATATGTTAACCAACAGAACCAACTTGACCGCTCAATGGTTGTGTTTGATAGATTATTTTGGACAATTTTACCATGTGTGGCGGCTTTTAGACATTTCAAGCAGTTCATACAAATTTATGGCACATTTCTGTATGGAAAGTATACCAGATCTTTATTGATTTCCGCCACACAAGATGGAAATCGAGCCCCTTTGCCTATAGCATTTGCAATTGTGGAGAAAGAGAACTTCTCATCATGGAGCTGGTTTCTGGCATGTCTCCGAGAGTTTTTTACGGATGCAGAAGGGATTTTTCTTATTTCTGATCGCCACCGTGCAATCAAGGAGTCGATACAATCTGAGGGTCTTTCGTGGAGACCACCATATTCCCATCATCGATACTGTATTCGACACATTGCCAGCAATTTGCGAAAGAAGTTCCACAATGAGTCGATGAAAAAGGCAATCTTAAAAATTGGTATGAACATCCTTTTCTGTTTAAAATCTTTTTGTCGTAGTTATTTTCATAACTGTTCAGATGACTTCTTGTATGATAGAATATGATCCTCAACAACAAAGGATGGAGGAGCGTCTTCAAGATATCAACAGAGTGAATCCAGAAGTGTATGATTACATGATGCAAATTCCAAAGCAGAAATGGTCGTTGGCATATGATGATGGGAGGAGATATGGTCATATGACGACCAACATCGTAGAATGTATAAATGGAGTTTTCAAGGGTGTTCGAAAACTAACTATCACAGGTAAATACGAATATTTCAATATATGTTACTCAGAAGAGTTACTATTATAATATAATATTTGTATAATGTCGTAAATCTAAATTTCAGGGTTGGTACAAGAGACCTTCTATCGTAGTGTAAAGTACTTTCTGGAACGAGGAATGCAAGCTGAAGAGGGATTGAACAGAGGGATGCGCTATGGACACCATTTCCAACGCGAGCTAGATACAGTTCTTCAGGAGGCTACAAATTACCGTGTAACTGCATTTAATCGTCCAGAGCAACGATTTGAGGTCGCTGAGCCCGGTGATGCTATGGCATGTAGCAATGGTCGTGTGCGAGTTGTTTTATTGGAGAAGCGTTACTGTGATTGTGGCAACTTTCAGGCACTGAGATATCCCTGCGGCCATGTGATTGCTGCATGTGCTTATGTACACGTATCATGGGAGCAGTTCGTTGATCCAGCTTATCGACTCAAGAGCATCAACTCCTGCTACAATACTCAGTGGATGCCAATCGGGGAATATCAGAATTTTCAGCTGCCTGATGGCGCACCCACGCTTCTACCTAACAGCAATAGACTTCGAACTAAAGGGAAGCCAAAGTCGACTCATATTCGGAATGAGATCGATTGGCCTAGTGAACATCCAGCTGGACGGCGGTGCAACATATGCCGCCAGGAAGGTCATACGAAGACACATTTCCCTAGACACATAGGGCAATCATCTAATGGTTAAAATGAATCATGTACTCTATTAGTTACTGTAAAACTTTGTACATGTAATTATTTTTATCATTTCACCATTTTTAATAATATTTGTCTTACTTGTAAATAGGGTAATTTTTGGAAAATGTACCAAGATTTCATGTGACATTTTTTGTCGAACGTTCAACATTACATGAATAGCTTTAAACAAACAACACCAACTCAAAAAAAGGAATGTACCTGTATAAGAAAAAAAAAACCATTTGAAGGGAGGTATTATACCATCAGGAAGAGAGATTCTAGAAATGTGAAATGTTATGACAAACCTTTAGATGAAATGTGTCAGTTCCCCACTAGATGTGCATGTTTCTTCAAAATTTTCAGGCTGGAGATAATCCACCTTAAGTTTCACATACCCTTATGTCTTCCATGGATTAATGTCAAACAATTCAACCAATTTTTTTACTTTATGGGGAAGTAAAGCCTTATTCCTTTGAATATGCACATTACCATGAACATATAAAATCATCATTTTTGCATGAAAAACTACTAATATCATGTTCACTGAAATACCCCTTAACGTAAGAATGATACAAATAGTGTAAGTACCCAATAGAAAGATTCCAATCCATTTTGAAGGATAATGGGGATGACAAGGAAACATAAACCCCCAGGCCCACCCCTTCCACCCATTCAACCATCTTCGGTAACTCCTATAGAAGTAGTTTTTCAAAAAAATGATATGTCACACCACCACAGCTTCCTACATCCATATTAACCCCCCAATTCAGTTTCATTAAATGTGGACAGTCCCCATTTTTACCAAAGTCAATGATGCACTATTAAACCATCACTTTTCAACCCCCGCCTCAAAAATACAAAATGCTTTGAGGGATGAGAAATGATTCGGTCCATTTTAGAACATTGAAATGTGTCGAATCATTTCTCATCCCTCAATGCATTTTGTATTTTTGAGGCGGGGGTTAAAAGTGGTGGTTTAATAGTGCATCATTAACTTTGGTAAAAATGAGGGCTATCCACATTTAATGAAACTGAATTGGGGGGTTAATATGGATGTAGAAAGCTGTGGGGGGGTGACATTTGATTTTTTTGAAAAGCTACTTCTATAGGAGTTACCGAAGTTGGTTGAATGGGTGGAAGGGGTGGGCCTGGGGGTTAATGTTTCCTTTTCATCCCCATTATCCTTCAAAATGGATTGGAATCTTTCTATTGGGTACTTACACTATTTGTATCATTCTTACGTTAAGGGGTATTTCAGTGAACATGAGATTAGTAGTTTTTCTTGCAAAATGATGATTTTATATGTTCATGGTAATGTGCATATTCAAAGGAATGAGGTTTTACTTCCCCATAAAGTAAACAAATTGGTTGAAGTGTTTGACATTAATCCATGGAAGACATAAGGCTATGTGAAACTTAAGGTGGATTATCTCCAGCCTGAAAATTTTGAAGAAACATGCACATCTAGTGGGGAACTGACAAATTTCATCTAAAGGTTTGTCATAACATTTCACATTTCTAGAATCTCTCTTCCTGATGGTATAATACCTCCCTTCTCATCTCACCTTACCAAGAAAACTTATCTAGAGCTTTTGAGGTTGATTTATACTCAGGGGCATGACAAAATTGCAAAGATGTTTCTATTGTTACTAGACACATAGGGCAATAATCTAATGGTTAAAATGAATCATGTACTCTATCAGTTACTGTAAAACTTTTTACATGTAATTATTTTTATCATTTCACCATTTTTAATCATATTTGTTGTACTTGTAAATAGGGTAATTTTTGGAAAATGTACCACGATTTCACGTGACATTTTTTGTCGAACGATCAACATTACATGAGTAGCTTTAAACAAACAACACCAGCTCAAAAAAAGGAATGTACCTGTATAAGAAACCAAAACAATTTGAACTATTAAATGAAAATGTCATCAGTTTTTTATAATGAAAGATGAACTTACAGTGACTACAAAACAAAAACGAGGAAACTCTGAACGTCTTCACCCCAACACCCCAACACGGGAGACAACAACTAACCCAATGTGCTTATGCTTCTTTCAAAATTATATGATAAATTACATATCTTACATGATAAGAGTCATAAATTACATGAAATTAATGTTTTATTGTTTGCACATTCAGATGGAGCAGCAACTTTTATCTTGCCAGAAGACGCACGTGTTGCGCGATGTGTTGGCGCGACGACCTGTTAGACATCGTCATGTTCGGAGAGCGCACTGTTTCCATCATGAGGCACCGCCGACAGCTATTTGTCCATACCTTAGACGTGCAGGCTTTTATGGAGTCGCTATGTGTGACTTCAATACCATCGACCATCATTTGATAGCTGCATTGGTTGAAGGATGGCGGCCAGAGACACACACATTTCATCTCCCAGAGGGGGAGATGACTATTACATTAGAGGACGTCGCCTACATGTTGGGGTTACCTATCCATGGAGATGCAGTTATGGGGGCCAGTACCGGCGATTGAGTTGCAGTCATACAGAGGCTTCTAGGCATTGACGTCATTGGCGCACGGGGTGTCCTCCAGGGTTCGCGCTTGCGAATGAGGTGGCTCGATCAGCATTTCGACGTCATTCCAGATGATGCAGACGAGTTGACGCTTTTTCAGCACACACGTGCATACATTTTGCGGCTGCTCGGAGGCATGTTGTGTGTCGACTACTCCACCGCTTTGGTACACATGATGTACCTCCCATTACTTGAGGATTTGGATCAGACTGCTACATACAGTTGGGGATCCGCTGTATTAGCACATCTGTACAGATCGCTCTGTACCAGTTGTCAGGCCGATTCACATCAGATTGCAGGTTGCATGGTGTTAGTACAGATGTGGGCCTGGGAGCGTTTTCCACGCATCGCTCCTTGAGTTGTCGCACCGCTTGCACCGGAGCTACTTCAGGACTGTCCTCGGGGACGATGGTATGTCTACGCCATTACTTTCGGTTATTTAGTACTTTTGTTATTGTTTTTTATAAAATTACCGTAGGTTACTCTTTTTTCACCAGGTGGAGTCAGTCTCAGAAGTTTTCACATACTCCGAGACATAGTGTGCATAGCTTCAGACAGATATTCGATGCTATAGTGCCGGCTGATGTAAGTTAAACAATACTTTTTTGTAGGAATTTTTTTTGTTATCACTATTTTAAGTTATTTCAATATAATCTCAGTAAAATTATCATGCTACTATATGACTTATTTTTTGAGTTTACATTTCAGGTTTCATGGAATCCTTATACAGGTTATGTCTACGCATCACTTCCACTATACTGCACATCTTTGGCTGGAGATCGTGATGCAGTAGTACCACTCATTGAATTCCACATCGTTGAGTGGCACCAGCCAGACCGGGTCATGCGCTAGTTCGGTTTTATACAGCATATCCCCTTTGCACCACGACAGTATACCCAGTTACATTCGATTGTGCTTATAGGTAGACAGACGAAAGACTGGCGGCGACATCATGCATCTTATATCCAGCTTTGGGACAGGCGTGCCCGATTCAGTATCTTTCCACAGGGATATATCACATCACACTCTCATTTATCTGATCAGGGGGATTATGCACACTGGTATCGACGACATACCATCATGTACCTTACACGTCAGGGGATTGGAATTCATCGATTTGTATGTTTACTAAGATTTATTAATTTTGTTTAACTCATTTTTGATATTAATTTGATTGTCATTTCATTTGCAGGCAGATGCCATTAGTCAGCTTGCACATTCCACGCAGCCTCAGGAGCATGCATATATTCTGCGGGAGGTAGTTCATCGGGATGTGGTGGCTCTATTGGATCATCTCCGGTTGATACGTGATAGTTTTTTTGATGAGGAGCCACAGATATATCATAATCCATATCTTCAGGTAGAAGCACCTGAGGATGACGATGTCCCTGCTATGCCTGCTGAGGAGGATGCACCGCCACCGCCGCCGCCAGCTGGACGACAGAGACGAGCACATCCGGGGGGGGGGGCAGAGGCGACCACATCGACATCCGAGAGCGTCTCCTGAAGATTTCGTCGCACCACAGAGAGACGATCTCGCCCAACCGACTGATGATTTTTCACAGCAGGGAGACATTTATATACCGCATATGGCGTCTCCGCAGACTACTATGGACTTCGATCTGGGTGCAGTCACACAGCTTATGGCGGCCCCCTCTCCATCCGACGAGGCCTTCTTCAGTACCCCATTTCTACCATTTATAGGAGCTTCAGAGCCATATGTCGCCCCATATGGTTTTGGGGAATCCTCACATGATTTTGGGGCGTCCTCACATGATTTTGGTCAGTCCTCTACACAACATCATGAGGAGGCACCAGAAGCACCGGAAGAGGAGGAACCTGGAGAGAGGACACCGGAGCGACATGGACGTTGGACGCGGAGAGGACATGACATTCAGACACCGCGTTGTGGTACCGGGGGGCATCGTCGTTGTTGTTTTTGGATGTAATGTTGTATATATTAAAAAACTTATTCACTATGATAAGTAATTGTTGTTTAAGTCAAATAACAAGAAAATCAAAAATCTATTAAATACAAACTTATTTCAATTAACTATTAAATTATAAAGTACAGGTACAATATAAACAAAATTTGTCACAGCGAGTTAACCATTAATAATTAATAATTATAATGACAAATAATAATTAATAATTATATTACTAACTAATTAATTATTGTATATAAAATAATAATATTTTATAGACGTTTAATGTCACATAGTTAAAACATTTTTAAGTTACAACTAGGTGGTTTTGAAAGCCTATAAAATATTTTCTATCGACATTTGTACGTAATTTTTTTATTTTCATCTATTCAGTATATGTTTAATCCAAGTTTCAAGTTTCATTCATATTGGTCATATGGATTATGTTTTATAGACGTTTAAAGTCACATAGTTGAAACATTTTTAAGTTACAACTAGGTGGTTTTGAAAGCCTATAAAATATTTTCTATCGACATTTTTTACGTAATTTTTTTATTTTCATCTATTCAGTATATGTTTAATCCAAGTTTCATGTTTCATTCATATTGGTCATATGGATTATGTTTTATAGACGTTTAAAGTCACATTGTTGAAACATTTTTAAGTTACAACTAGGTGGTTTTGAAAGCCTATAAAATATTTTCTATCGACATTTTTTACGTAATTTTTTTATTTTCATCTATTTAGTATATGTTTAATCCAAGTTTAATGTTTCATTCATATTGGTCATATGGATTATGTTTTATAGACGTTTAAAGTCACATAGTTGAAACATTTTTAAGTTACAACTAGGTGGTTTTGAAAGCCTATAAAATATTTTCTATCGACATTTTTTACGTATTTTTTTTTTATTTTCATCTATTTAGGATATGTTTAATCCATATTTCAAGTTTCATTCATATTGGTCATATGGATTATGTTTTATAGACGTTCAAAGTCACATAGTTGAAACATTTTTATGTTACAACTAGGTGGTTTTGAAAGCATATAAAATATTTTCTATCGACATTTTTTAAGTAATTTTTGTATTTTCATCCATTCAGTATATGTTTAATCCAAGTTTTATGTTTCATTCATATTGGTCATATGAATTATGTTTTATAGACGTTCAAATTCACATAGTTGAAACATTTTTAAGTTACAACTAGGTGGTTTTAAAAGCCTATAAAATATTTTCTATCGACATATTTTGCGTAATTTTTTTATTTTTATCTATTTTGTATATTTTTAATACATGTTTTAAGTTTCATTAATATTGGTCATTTAGATTATATTTTATAGGCTTTCAAAGTCACATACTTGAAACATTTTTAAGTTTCAAGTAGGTGGTATTGAAAGACTATATGTTTAACAATATTTCATTTTTTTATAAATAGTTACTTATAACTATGTAAATATATACATGTACAAATATATAATTTTACATATACAAGTATAACTATAATTACAATATAATTCTAAATATAATTATAAATATAATTCTACACACACACATACACACACACACACATATATATATTTATATATGAATATTAAATATATTTATAAATAAATTTTAAATATATATGTAACAATATTTTCATAATTATATATTTTAAATATATTCATATTCATATAATTATAAATATTTATATTTAAAGATTAGTTTATAATTATATAATTACAAATATATTTTTTATTTAAAAAATATATATATATAGATTTATATTTATAAATATTTATTTTTAATTATATATATACATAATTATATTTATACACACACATATAATTATATATATACATAAATATAATTTCATAATTGTCACATACATGAAATATTTAGAGGTATTTTTCATTTAATTTACATCCTTGATTTGTTTTGGTGGGTTTTCATGCATTTTTAAAGGAAATAGTGGGTTTCCAAAATTTGGGCCAACCTAAGAGCCCATTTCCAGTTTTGAAAGTATATTTTGTTTCTTTAATAACTCCTTAGTTTTTCAACATTTTTCAACCATTAAACTTCCAAAATTACCTTCATTTAAATATTAAAACCACAAAATAATTTTGGGCCCCTTAAAAATTCATTAGAATCATGGATTTGGGTGATAAAATTAGGTATTGGGCCAACCCGAAAGCCCATTTCCAGTTTTAAAATTGTTTTGTAATTCTTTCATAAAATATTTATGTTTTATCCTTTTTCGGTGATTCCACCTCTCACACATTCCCATAGAACCCAGCCACACCCCCATCTTCGTTTTCGCCTCTTTGGAGCTCATATTGGTTGCTATTTAGGGCCGAACTTCTGTAGCTCCAAAAAAACGTCCAGATTTCTCAAGTAAGTTGTTTCTCTTCCTTATTCCTCCCTTCTTCTTAGGGTTTCTTCTTTTTTTATTGAATCCCCAAATTTCCAGAAGATGGGGTTTCGTACATAGGGTTTTAGTTTTGAGTTTCTTGGTCCAATCCTCTGGTTTTAGGTTCAATCTTACTCCTTTGTGGTGCGGCGGTGGTGCGGTTGAAGTGATGCACAAAGATTTGGGGGTTCTGACTCTTTTGGTAGGTGATTTCATATGTAGGTATTGTATAATGAGTTGGCTTTCTATATTTAGGTTTCCATTATGTTCATCATTCAGTATTTTGATTTCAAAAATTTATTTGGGTAGCATTTTAAAAGTGGTAGATTTTTAAGTGCCAATCTTGTGTGAAAATGGGTGTTTTACATGTGTAACGCATATTGTGCCTCTTGGTGTTGTTTTATAATTCAGGGATTGGATTTATAAAAATGTTTTGATGCTGAAATTTATGTTTTGGTATAATATTGGTCTCAATTTGGTTTTAAATATGGGATTTTAGATGATTTTAATGTGCAACATTTGATTAATTTTTTTGAAATTGTTTTATGGAAATTATAAATGGTTTATTGAGTTACGCAAAAGGTGAAAAGAAGGTGTAGATACTATTTTGAATGTGTGTGACCATAACTGAAATTTATATGTGAATATTGGTTTTGGCAGCATTTGGTGACTATTTTAGCACAATACGGGAAACCCGGGTATCTAGGTGGGCTAACGTGTGCTAGTACGCTAGTGAACGGAGGGGTTTTGACCATGGTTCACTTAGCACGTCTGACATGGATAACACTAACAAAACTATAATGGAGATTATTGGAGACCACTAGGTTATGGGTATGCTCCCTACTAGTGGCTCGTGCACGAGAACGAATTTCGTTATGGTTACTTTCACCGAGGTACGAGGTACTTGGGGATCACAACAAACTAGTACCTAGGGGGGTTCCTACGCTTGGTGCTCGTGGCCTTTTTGTCATTTAAACTTTATTTATGGTATTTTGGGATGTGAAAACCAGCAGATTGAATGTTTTATTCAATTTCACTGATTCTTTATAGTTATCCCCATTGAAAGTTATTTTCTTTTCAAAGTTGCACTTTTAGAAATAAATGCCACTATTATCTATTTATAACTCTGGAAAGCCTTTTATTTTACAATGCCTATCACTTGAAATCCTTGGGTGATATCCTATTGGGCTTAGTCTCACACCCTAATTACACCTTTTGGTGTAAGTAGACTTGATCATGTTTGACACAGGCAAAGGAAAAGCCTTGGGCGATGGCGGTTCGGGTTGCTAGTTTCTCTCGATGGTGCGGTGTTATGGAGACGGCTTGTGGGTGATGACCCCTTGTCGTGTGGAGTCTCTTGGGCTGTTTGCTGCTACTTTTATGTACCTTTGGACCTCTTGTGTCTTGTTTAAACTCATATACTAAGTTCTTAATTTTTATTAATTCTTGTTTGGCATAATTTTTCAGATTTGGTTTGTTGTTTGTTTTTGGTTATCTTATGAACCCAAACTCGGGTAAATCGTTCCCAAATGAATTTTTATGATACCCGGGCACTTTTGCCAGCCCGTGGGGATGGGGAACACCCTACGGGTCATGTCACGGGCTGGGTTTGGTGCCGGTTTTGGCGGTGACCAGATTCGGTTCGTGACAAAATGGTATCAAAGAAGGTTAATGTTTTTGGGTTATATTGTTATTTTGGGATGAGTCAGGATAGACAGGAGCTAGGACTGTCGGGGCTCGGGGTTTTGGTGGTGAGTAGGGTGTCTGGCCCACACCTCTCATGGCATACCCTGAGTCACCAGGGGATGTTGGAATTTAAAGATTGACTTCACTTCCAGGTGAGACGTGTGGGCTGCAGACCACATGTGTACATCATGCGGATGTGTTGTAGTTGTTTATTTTATTACTGAAATGTGTTTTGATTATCTATATTTGAGGAATTTGATTAAAATTTTCAGAATTGTGGTATTGATTATTATTTTGTGACTGTTACATTTTGTAGCAACATGCCTCCCCGGAAATCTCTCACGCACCCATGGGAGGAAGCCGGAGAGAGTTCTCCCACACCAATTGATCAGAGGCTAGTCGAGGTCGTGGTCCGGGCTGTCCAGGCTCTAGGATATGGACCAGATCCAGTTCCAGCTCCTATTAGAGAGGATGAGACTGGTCCTAGAAAGGACAAGGCCCAGGAGTTCCTGAAAAATAAGCCTCCAACCTTCCGAGGCAGCTCAGAACCCCAAGAATCAGAGGAATGGCTCGAGAAGATCGAGCGTATGTTTGAGTTCCTAGAAACACCCGAGGAGATCAGGGTGAAGTGTGCCTCCTTTCTGTTGGAGGGTCCCAGCCGTAAATGGTGGGAGTCAGTGCTTCAGGCTGGGAAGAATGAGCAGATGCGCTGGGGAGATTTCAAGGCTGTCTTCAATGAACAGTACTTCCCTGATGTCTTGGCTTATGCCAGGTCTAGAGAGTTCATGGAACTTATTCAGGGAAATCTATCTGTGATGGGGTATGCCAACCGTTTCGCTGAGTTGGTTCGGTATGCTCCATAAATTGTCTCTAATGAGCAAGCGAAGGCCCAGAGGTTTGAGAAAGCCTTGAGACTAGAGATATACTCCCAGGTGTTCTTGTTTAAGCTGAGGACCTATGCTGAGGTCGTTGATCGGGCGTGCATGGTGGAGATTGATAGAAAAGGAAGGGATGGTTACTATGGTTCTGTATCAGCAGTGGGAAGTGGAAGCTCCTCAGAGAAGAAAAGGAAGCGGGAGGATCATGTGAAGAAAGGAGGAGGTAGTTCAGGGAACTCTTCTAGGCAGTTGTCATCAGCGGATTCTGATGCGAGATCGGTCGTGTGCCACCCGTGTGGGAAGACCGGGCACATCCGTCCAGCATGCCCTCATCCTCCGAAGACCTGTTTCCAGTGTGGAGGTATGGGACACGTGCAACGTGTTTGCGGGATAGCGCGTCCACTTCAAAGTGGGGCAGGATCCATGGCTCCCAGAGGAGTGCCAGCTCAGTCTGAGCCGTCGAGGACTGGGGGATCTCGATTTGGCAGCTGTGGTGGTAGGGCTGGGTCATCTTCTGGGCAAAGCCAGTTCAGGGCACAACCACAGGCTAGCGGTCGTCTTCTGGCAGAGACTGGACATCTCCATGCGGTGGATCATGCACCACCAGGATCAGAGGCGGGACCGTCGACTGTTCGAGGTACCGTTTTGATTTCATCTTCTATAGATACTGCTCTTTTTGATAATGGTGCCTCTGTTTCATTCATTTCATCCCGTTTTGTGGACATTCTGAATCTTCCAACTGATTTGATGTCATTCGCAATGGAGTTGGTGACACCGCTGGGAAAGAAGAAGGAGCAGGGTCTCAGGTGCCCATCTTGTGCGCTTTCTGTGTCAGGGGTTGAGATGGAGTGGGACCTCTTGTTCTTAGATATGAACCTTTTTGATGTCATACTCGGGATGTATTGGCTAGTACACTTCCAGGCACACATCTATTGCTATAGACGGCGTGTGAGTTTCACGGCACCTGATGGGAGTCGTCAGGTTTTTCATGGAGAATGGGATCCTCGGTGAGGTCGCGCAGGGCCTCCACCCCCAGAGGTGGGAAGTGTTATCTTCCAGTTATCTTCTCTTATGCTAGAGGATGGTCTTTCCCCTGAAGGTGCACTGCCTCATGTAGTGAATGAGTTTCCGGAGGTATTCCCTGATGATTTTTCTGGTTTTCCCCCGGAGCGGGATGTGGAGTTTTCGATTGATCTGGCGCCGGGAACACAGCCGATATCTCTTCCATCTTATCGCATGGCCCCCACCGAGTTGAGTGAATTAAAGATACAGCTGGACGACTTAGAATCCAAAGGATTCATTCGCCCGAGCGTCTCTCCTTGGGCCGCTCCTGTGTTGTTTGCAAAAAAGGCTGATGGATCCCTCCGGTTGTGCATTGACTACCAGAAGCTGAATAAGGTAACAATTAAAAACAAATACCCTTTGCCCAGAATAGATGATTTGTTTGATCAGTTGATGGGGGAAAAGTGGTTCTCAAAGATAGACCTACGTTCATGGTATCATCAACTCAGGGTGAAGGAGTCAGATATCCCTAAGACAGCCTTCCGAAGCAGGTACGACCACTTTGAGTATTTGGTCATGCCCTTCGGATTGACCAATGCTCCAGCAGTATTTATGGCACTTATTAATAGGGTGTTCCATCAGTATCTCGATTCCTTTGTTGTGGTGTTCGTGGATGACATTCTGGTATACTCTTGCTCTGAGGAGGAACACGAACATCACTTGAGGATCGTTTTGGGTACATTACGAGATCACCGCCTCTTTGCAAAGTTGTCAAAGTGCACTTTCTGGATCAGAGAGGTGGGATTTCTGGGGCATGTGATCTCAGAGCATGGAGTTTCTGTGGACCCTGAGAAAATTAGTGTAGTCATGTCATGGGAGAAACCGAAGAATGTGTTCGAGATCAGGAGTTTTCTTGGCTTGGCCGGTTATTACAGGCGATTCGTTCGGGATTTCTCTCGGCTTGCTTCACCGATGACTACCCTCACCCGGAAAGGGGTGAAGTTTGTATGGGGTCCAGAATGTCAGACATCATTCGAGGAGCTAAAGAGGCGATTGACTACTGCCCCCGTGCTGATTTTACCAGAGGCTGGAAAGGGATATGTGGTTTATTGTGATGATTCAGGTATGGGTCTTGGGTGCGTGCTTATGCAGGATGATCATGTGGTGGCGTATGGCTCTCGCCAACTTCGGCCACACGAAAAGAACTACCCAACCCATGACTTGGAGTTGGCAGCAGTGATGCATGCTTTGAAGATGTGGCGTCACTACCTCTTTGGGGAGAAGTTTGTGGTATATTCTAATCACAAAAGCTTGGCTTATATCTTCTCACAAAAGGACCTCAACATGAGGCAGCGTCGCTGGATCGAGTACTTGCAGGGGTTTGATTTTGACATTGTCTATACCCCAGGTAAGGGTAATGTAGTGGCCGACGCCTTGAGAAGAAGGGTTCCAGTGCAGGCTTTGAGGAAGTCCAGTGATGAGTGGACATTGATGGGGATCTTTTCTCAGATGCATGTGGAGACCAAGGAACATAGTGGAGGGGAATTCTTAGCGAGCATCCAGTTGAATCCTTCTCTGTTGTAGTTGATTCAGCAGGAAAAACCTAGTGATGAGCTTTGTCAGCGATCGAAGAAGTTTCTTCATGGTGGGGAGACATCCTCTGATTGGTCGTCATCTCCCGAGGGCATCTTGTGCTTCAAGGGTCGTTCGGTAGTGCCGTAATCTCTACAAAAGGTGGTGATGCAGGATAGACACCAGTCTCAATGGGTTGTCCATCCGGGTGCCACTAAGATGTATTATGATGTCCATCGGCAGTTTTGGTGGCCTGGTATGAGACGGGACATAGCGGACTTTGTGTCGAGATGCTACACATGCCAGCAGGTGAAAGCAGAGCACCAAAGGCCCTCCGGTTTTCTCCAACCACTACCCATTCCTACCTGGAAATGGGACGAGGTTGCCATGGACTTCATTGTTGGATTACCTCGTACACCTCGAGCTAGGAATGCCATTTGGGTGGTGATTGATCGTCTAACCAAATCATCCCACTTCATTCCGATCAGAGATACATCTAAAGTGGATGAGTTGGGACGTTTGTATCTTCAGGAGGTGGTGAGACTCCATGGTGTGCCATCAGCAGTTGTCTCAGATAGAGACCCTCGTTTCACATCTCGATTCTGGGAAGGCCTTCAGAAGGCCTTGGGGTCCCAGATTAAGATGAGCACATCATACCATCCACAGACGGATGGTCAGACAGAGCGGGCAAATCAGATTTTAGAGGACATGCTTCGTGCATGTGTCCTAGACTTTGGAGGTTCTTGGGATACCCATTTGGGATTGGTTGAGTTTGCTTATAATAACAGTTACCAATCCTCGATTCGAATGGCTCCTTTTGAGGCTCTCTATGGTCGGCCTTGTCGGTCCCCCCTCTGTTGGGCTGAGGTAGGTGAGACCTCACTACTGGGGCCGAGTATGGTGCAGGAGACATCTGAGAAGGTAAAATTAATCAGGCAACGTTTATTGACAGCTCAGAGTCGTCATAAATCATATGCTGACCGGAGGCGTCGAGACCTAGAATTTTCTGTGGGTGATAGAGTATTCTTGAAGGTGGCCCCTCGTTTAGGCCATCGTCGATTGGGGAAGCAAGGTAAGCTGACTCCGCGGTATGTCGGGACATTTGAGATCATTGAACGTATTGGAAAGGTGGCATACAGGTTGGCCTTACCTTCTTAGTTGACATCCATCCATGATGTCTTCCATGTTTCTCAGTTGAAGAAATACTACCCGGATCCGTCCCATGTGTTGAGTTGGGAAGAATTGGAGATAGAGCCTGACTTGTCTATTGTTGAGATGCCAGTGAAAATAGTGGACTCCCAAGAGAAGATACTTCGAGGGAAGTCTATTCCATTAGTCCGGGTTCTATGGCAGCATGGTAATGATACACATGAGACATGGGAGCGAAAGTCGTGGGTCGAGGAAGAGTACCCGTTCTTGTTTTCCAATCAAGCCTCATGTTGACTTTCCGGGGCGGAAAGTACTTCATGGGGGAGAGAATTGTCACATACATGAAATATTTAGAGGTATTTTTCATTTAATTTACATCCTTGATTTGTTTTGGTGGGTTTTCATTCATTTTTAAAGGAAATAGTGGGTTTCCAAAATTTGGGCCAACCTAAGAGCCCATTTCCAGTTTTGAAAGTATAATTTGTTTCTTTAATAACTCCTTAGTTTTTCAACATTTTTCAACCATTCAACTTCCAAAATGACCTTCATTTAAATATTAAAACCAAAAAATAATTTTGGGCCCCTTAAAAATTCATTAGAATCATGGATTTGGGTGATAAAATTAGGTATTGGGCCAACCCGAAAGCCCATTTCCAGTTTTAAAATTGTTTTGTAATTCTTTCATAAAATATTTATTTTTTATCCTTTTTCGGTGATGCCATCTCTCACACATTCCCCTCGAACCCAGCCACACTCCCATCTTCGTTTTCGCCTCTTTGGAGCTCATATTGGTCGCGATTTAGGGCCGAACTTCTGTAGCTCCAAAAAACGTCCAGATTTCTCAAGTAAGTTGTTTCTCTTCCTTATTCCTCCCTTCTTCTTAGGGTTTCTTATTTTTTTATTGAATCCCCAAATGTCCAGAAGATGGGGTTTCGTACCTAGGGTTTTAGTTTTGAGTTTCTTGGTCCAATCCTCTGGTTTTAGGTTCAGTCTTACTCCTTTGTGGTGCGGCGGTGGTGCGGTTGAAGTGACGCACAAGGATTTGGGGGTTCTAACTCTTTTGGTAGGTGATTTCATATGTAGGTATTGTATAATGAGTTGGATTGCTGTATTTAGGTTTCCATTATGTTCATAATTCTGTATTTTGATTTCAAAAATTGATTTGGGTAGCATTTTAAAAGTGGTATATTTTTAAGTGCCAATCTTGTGTGAAAATGAGTGTTTTACATGTGTAACGCATATTGTGCCTCTTGGTGTTGTTTTATAAATCAGGGATTGGATTTATAAAAATGTTTTGATGCTGAAATTTATGTTTTGGTATAATATTGGTCTCCATTTGGTTTTAAATATGGGATTTTAGATGAATTTAATGTGAAACATTTGATTAATTTTTTTAAAATTGTTTTATGGAAATTATAAATGGTTTATTGAGTTACGCAAAAGGTGAAAAGAAGGTGTAGATACTATTTTGAATGTGTGTGACCAGAACTGAAATTTATATGTGAATATTGGTTTTGGTAGCATGTGGTGACTATTTGAGCACAATACGGGAAACCCGGGTATCTAGGTGGGCTAACGTGTGCTAGTACGCTAGTGAACAGAGGGGTTTTGACCATGGTTCACTTAGCAAGTCTGACATGGATAACACTAACAAAACTATAATGGAGATGATTGGAGACCACTAGGTTATGGGTATGCTCCCTAGTAGTGGCTCATGCACGAGAACAAATTTCGTTATGGTTACTTTCACCGAGGTACGAGGTACTTGGGGCTCACAACAAACTAGTACCTAGGGGGGGTTCCTACGCTTGGTGCTCGTGGCCTTTTTGGCATTTAAACTTTCTTTATGGTATTTTGGGATGTGAAAACCAGCAGCTTGAATGTTTTATTCAATTTCACTGATTCTTTATAGTTATCCCCATTGAAAGTTATTTTCTTTTCAAAGTTGCACTTTTAGAAATAAATGCCACTATTATCTATTTATAACTCTGGCAAGCCTTTTATTTTACAATGCCTATCACTTGAAATACTTGGGTGATATCCTATTGGGCTTAGTCTCACACCCTACTTACACCTTTTGGTGTAAGTAGACTTGATCATGTTTGACACAGGCAAAGGAAAAGCCTTGGGCGATGGCGGTTCAGGTTGCTAGTTTCTCTCGATGGTGCGGTGTTGTGGAGACGGCTTGTGGGTGATGACCCCATGTCGTGTGGAGTCTCTTGGGCTGTTTGCTGCTACTTTTATGTACCTTTGGACCTCTTGTGTCTTGTTTAAACTCATATACTAAGTTCTAAATTTTTATTAATTCTTGTTTGGCATAATTTTTCAGATTTGGTTTGTTGTTTGTTTTTGGTTATCTTATGAACCCAAACTCGGGTAAATCGTTCCCAAATAATTTTTATGATACCCAGGCACTTGTGCCAGCCCGTGGGGATGGGGAACGCCCTTCGGGTCATGTCACGGGCTGGGTTTGGTGCCGGTTTTGGCGGTGACCAGATTCGGTTCGTGACAATAATTATATAATTATAAATATAATAATAATTAATTTAGCATTTTTAAATACATATTTATAAGATTATTTTTAAAATTTTATTTATTTATTTTGAAATTATTTATTAAAAAGAGATGAGGTGGAAAAAAACTAAAACAAAAAAAAGAAAACAAAATTTTATTTATTTATTTTGAAATTATTTATTAAAAAGAGATGAGGTGAAAAACAATTAAAACAAAAAAAAAATAAAACAAAACCAGAAAAAAATTAAAAGGGTGGCAAAGCGCCACTTGAAGTGGCGCCAGCCACCAGAGTTGTTGAGCGCCACTTCAAGTGGCGCTCAATAAACCCTTTTTACAAATTAATCTAAACCTAGACCCATTTTAATAAATAAAAAAAACTATCCGCCTAAAAAACCCGGCATAAGAGAGGTGTGGCCAAAGAGAAGTAGGAGGAGATAATGCTGACGGGAAGGGATCAAAACCCTAAGAGGAAGAGGAGAGGTCAGGAGCCTGATGGTGGACAACAGGCGAGTGAGGCCCCATCCCAGTCAATAAGTTTTACCATCAAGTATATCATATGTTCCTTCAAACAGATCATATATGTACATTTACTTATTGTAATCATATATCCTGACATTATTGTGCTTAATATTATAAAAATAGTATTCTCAAAATATCGTGTTTCAAAACATTGTCCCAATAATAATGAAAAACATGATATTTATTTTTTATCATTTTAATATCTTGAGAAATCAATTATTATATACCTAAATAAATTACACATCTATATTAATAAATATCATATCCCAATGATAAAAGTTTGTTATATATATATATATATGAAATAACATGGAATATTGCATGTTTTGATCTTTTGGATCTCTATTATATCTGGTACATGGTGGTATTGTATAAACAATTTTAGGACTTAAAGATCTATGCTAATGATAATTTGTATTATTCTATTTATATATATTATATTCGTAACGTTTCTGGCTTCATTTTCACTCAACATCACATTGCCTCTCATGGCTATGGATACTTCCATTTAATATTCCATGAAAAAATTTATAAAAAATTCCATGGAATATTTTTTTTTCAAGATACAAAATATTAAGTATTACTTATATATAACTTGAAATCTCAAGAGAGATTGAATCTTCCATAAATTGAATTAAAAAAACTCATCATTTTCCTTCTAAATAGTTCACAAAAACATTACCAAACACCATCAAAAAATTATTTCCATAATATTTAATATGAATATTAGAGTAAATTCACTAATCTTCATCACATATAAGATACATTTATCTTTTCTTTTAGAAGGCTTCTATTTTCTATGAAAATATAATTTTTGGAGTACTGTAATCTAGTGGCCTACATTAACAAACATAAATATTAAATCAATTTTCAAAAAATTCTTCCATCCCTATTATAAAAAATTAAATTTATTTTATAAATAAAAAAATTTCTTAAATATATCCATTAAATAATTCATAATTCACATCCAGTTAGTAAATTTTGTTATGTCTATGATTTAAAAAACTAAAATCATTATTATAGCTTCAAATACAATAATTAGTGACACAGATTCATTACTCATTAATTTTTTTTATAATACTAAAAAATTAAAAACCAATAACACAATTTTCCTTGAATCCTTTATCATTTCATTAAGTTTATTTATGAATAATATTTTTATTCCAACAACAAAATTCTCTTAAATTCCAGGAATAAGATCATAGGTGGTATTATTTTTAATTTTATCAGTCTCATAATCAATATCATTTTACAACTCTTTTAAATCAATAGCCTCTATATGCTTTTTTTTCAATACGAGAAATAATATATTTCTTATTTTCACGGTAAATGTTTCTTCATGTAAACATATGTGACATATTATTTTCAATGATTTTTTCAATTTCAACATGCTCCTTTGGTCTCCGATTTTTTAATTTCTCTTCACTAGAAGAACCGTCATAATTACCCATCTAATCAGAGATAGAAAAGGAATTATTCAATAAATTACCATATCCTTCATTACTAGGATTTCATTAAATATTTATGTTTTTAAATTCTAAAATTTCAAGGTCTTTTTCAATTTTATCATCTTGATTAAATTTATTTACATTTTATTATGTAATAAATTTTTCTAACACTTATACCATCTCTGATATGATATTTATACCATGTAAAAAAATTAAATAAAATTTTCATCAAATTTAACCATATTTGACTTATATTCCTTTATTATAAATGATTTTCAACCAACTATGAATTAGTTAATAGTATGTTTCTTTTAAAACAACATTTCATAAGAGTTCATGTTTGATTTTGGTATCAATATAAATATTTATATTATATTTTTTGGGGAGTATTATGAGAAATATACTTATACTATATCCAATTACATAAAAATTAATATTCAAATGAATTATAAGTGTATTCATTTCTATTAATATTAATTATCTTCTTTATATAGAATTCATGCTCTTTATCAATGCATCATCAAAATTATATGAACATCTCCACGACATTTGAATAATGTATCATGATCATTAGATTTTTATATGATATTAAATCACGATTGGATGAAATAAAATTGAGATTACATCTATAATATTTATGTAATATTGGTCTATGAATACATATTTTAATTGATTATGACATTCTGATAGACTAAATTTTTCCTCTTTTTAGAGTTTCATGAACAACATTCAAATTTGACATGTTACAAAGATAATATCTATGTATCTCATTAGTTTGGGTAAGTCTATGTCAACTTCATTATATGAGATTTGTAACAAAATTATTTAACAAAAATAACCATTTTTCATATTACATGGATTATTTTCATCCTCGTAACTCAAATATAATATACTTTTTTAGTTAAGTAATTTAGAATTTGTTACAAATTATTCTTCCTATATTAGTGAAAAATTCTCCATATTTTGATAAATTAATGATATATGTGGTTTTTAATATTTTTTATATCCATTATCAAATATCTAGAATAAAACTACTAATATTTATTAAGTAATATAAACAAATTAAATAGCTCTAGATTTCAGTTTTAGAGAAATAATTTTAGCTATACTAATTCTTATGATTTTAAATATTCCATCATGCCCAAAAATAATAGTTCATATATCCTCAACCTAAAATTTATTCAAAATTATTATATCAACTTTCACGTGTAGTGAAAAGCCTCAATCATGTATCCATTTTTCACCTTCTTATCTACAATTCATTGAGACTTTAATAATAATTAAATTTTCTCCCTTCATCTTTTAAATTTCCATTACTTTTTATTATATGTTACCTATCTTAAATACTGGGTAAACATCATTAAAAATGATGAATGTTTCTTGATACAGCTTCCAAAAAAACCATAAAGAGACTAAAATATGTTAATATTTTGTTAATTATCTTAAAATATAATGATAATAGTTTTTTCTCTTTCAATATATAGAATATTTTTTTCTTATCATAATTTGTCCAACATGATTCATTCAGTGTGGAAAAATGTGACATGTTGTTATTTACTAAATAGGAATATTTCCTCAATATTGTATAGTTATATTAGTAACCTTTTAATATTGATCACCAAAATTGATAATTGTTTTGGTCAACTAACTATTTTTTTTGTGTTAATATAATTTATTCATCCTTCTACATTGTGGAGATTATTATTATAGAGCCTATATTGTATTCCACTAATTTAAAAAATCAAGGAAAATAATTTTTTTGTGGAATAAATTGAAAATAATTATATTATAAACATCTTTTTCAAAATAATACATTTTCTTGTTGGTTAGGTTTATTAATATATGGTATGGGATAAAATTCATAGTATGTTAAAAAGATTCATATTTACCATCAACTTCATTCATAAAATATTCTATCATCATTTTAAAAGTATTTGAAACTCTGAGATTCCATTATTGTTTCATAGTCACCTCTTATTAATTTAAATAATTTATTCCCATCAAGATGATTCTAAAAATATTATTTATAAACACTATTAAATGTGATAATTTTAAATTATTTTATGATACATGATTATATTTTGATATCGTATTATTTACCTTATTTATTATTCCTCAATACATTCATTAATATCCTGATTTCCTTCATGAGTAGAGTGTTCTTCAAAAAAAAAATCAAGCTCAAATTTCATCATATTATCTACATATATTGTTTAACCTTATTATTCTAATATTTCTTATATTCTTACATGTTTTCATTATAATCGTGATATTTCTAAACTATCAACTAAATTATTATATTTACTGACTACTAGTGATAGAGTATCCATACTCTTCATTTCTCATCATACATTATATTTTCATATTGAGAAACATTTTCCCTCGGTATATTTTTTATTTTTCTTTTGATATTTTACAACATTTCATTGTCCAATGCATTTCTTCTTTATCACCATTTTCATACTCACCACCATTACTTTTTAATAAATTAATTTTAAAATGATCAATTTCACAACACTTCATAAAATGTATATGGAGTTAACCTATATAAAATAATTTTAAATTTCATTGGATATTGTTGGTAGAATACATAATGAAATTATACTATTTATCATTTTTATCTTCATAATAGTATTTTATAGAGCCCTTATTTTCCTTCATCTTGATGTTCTATTTTTTATAGATTTAAATTCAATAATATAATTTATATTATTATTTAGAAATTTTTATTTTATTATATCATAACAAAAATTATATAATTCAATTAAAAAATTGAAAAATAATATATATCCTATAATAATAAAACATTAGTATCAATTATATATGAAAACAATCAAATCTGTTTCACAACTATACTATAATATTATATAGAATCTCTAATGCCTCAGAAGTATCCAATAATTTTATTTACTCTTGTGATGTAACCATATATTGTTTATTTATAATACAGGCCCACATGATCAAGCTTACACATTTGAATTTTTATTTATACATCCATGACATTCATATTCCCTTAATATATTATTTCATGATAATTCCATGTCTCATTAAATATTTAAGGATACATGACCTCCATAAAAAATTGAATGATAAGGACATAAGGATAAATATTTCCCCTCCCATCCAAATTTAAGTTTTTATTATTAGAAAAACTCAATGGTATATATTTCATAATCAATGTGAATCCCATGGTAGCAGGATCAACTACTTTTAGGCCATGGGAAACATAACTAAAATAATCATTTTCATCAAACCATGATAATTTCATCAATAAAATGTTGGTAATATTTTATTATTGAGAGATATAATATGAAATGTCATTATATGTCTATATCAATCCTAGGGTGTTAAGGACATAGTAATACAAAATGAGGTTCCTAGAATATATTGGGCCACCATGAGGGTGATTGGTGGTGGGGGTGGCTGAATCTATGGTATTGTAAATTTTTTAGGGACACAACATCATGATTTGATATAGTATTATATAATCTAATCTATATATCACATTTTCCCAAATAATATAGAAATGAAAATCAAGAAAATTAATAATTTTTTTTACGAATTTCATTATCAATGTAGCATATAATTCTTTTTTCAGGCTTAGTACGAGTTATAGAGATTATATTTATAGCAATAAATATGTAGAGGTTATATGGGAATGTATAATCATTTACCTAATAGTGTCTACCAATTAAAGAAATTAATGAAAGGTTCTATACATGTTCTCAATAGTAGAAAATATAAATCCTAAAACACGGTGATAATTATCTACATATATGCCATAATATTTCACAAACATAATTTAAAAAAACTCGAATTTATCTAAGTTGTTATATAGGGCTTCTTATTAAGTAATATATATTAGTATAATTCACTATTCAAATTATTGATCATTTTTTGTTCATTTTAGATGAATGTGAAAGGTTAAAATTATATATGTTATGTTTTTCAATTATTAAACTACATAAATTGAATATATAAAGAGAAAAATTTAATTAAAAATATTGGTGGTCTAATATTCAATTATAATGATTTAAATGACTATTTACTAATGTTTCATAATATATTATTCAATGAAAAGATTTGACACAATGTTTCTACTAATGATCACATAATATTTTGATGTAAGTGTACAAAAATGTGTTCAATTTTTTTTAATATAACATTAAATTTTTTTATTAGAGTTCCATATTTACCGGATGAAAAATATATTATAAGAGACAAGATGGAAATAACCTTATCCACTTAAACTATAGTGGACCATAATTTTTATTTGTATGTATTAATTCTGGTTAGATGAATATTCATATAATTATATAAACATCCACTCCAAAATCATATATGTATAGTATCATTCTAAATATGGATATATAAATAAAAATTTCATAAGTGAACAACATCAAATATCACTATGTAATTCCAAACTATCACCCATCATTGTCATATCAAACATAATAAATTTCATCATAAATTTAGGTGTGGAAATATAAGAAAGGTGTGGAACATATTACCAGTAAGGATGAAAAATTGATATATAAATGATCACTTAAACATTACGAGTATATGGTTATGAGAAAATGTGAATAACATTTGAATACCACAAATTTAATATCATAAAACATAATCCGGAATCAAGGAATGAATTTTAGATGTTCATTAATATGAATCATAAAATAATCAAACAACATTATTCTTGGTATAACAACACAAGCATAAGTCATTATTTTGTGGATCAAACAATAGAATATAAATTAATATCCTTAAATTTATAGGCTCATTTCCAAGGCTATCATACTAGATGTATATCACTTCAAAAACCATCATAATAGATAAAGATCACTCCCAAGACTATCATAGTGGATAGAGTCCCTTACTGAAGCTATAATGCATCAAATGCAATATACCAGAGTTGATGAATTATATTATTATAGTGTAATGATTACTAGAAATAAAATCATGAAGAACCGATCAGTTTATCATTCATTGAAAATAAATTAAATACATGATCTTAACATTCAAATTTATAACAATAAAAAACAACATGGATAATCCTTTGATAACACTAATATTTCCATTAATTAACAATACATAATAATAATAATAAACATCTTATAATCCTAGGGAAAATGAAACATCAGAATATGTTGAGATTAGATGCTTAATAAGGGTAAGTAATTTAGTATAATATATCATAAATAATCATAATCTTTTAAGGAATGATGTATAATAAAGACAACATCCTTTTACACAAAACCATGAACATAATATGGAAATAATCAATAAAACATTACAATATATACTCACCCATTGATATTAAACTGGTAAAATAATCAATTGTAATGACTGTCCTTATAAATAGGGAATATATAATGAGGGGCATCTTAAATACACTGACAATGATTCTACCAAGAAACCATACATAATTTTCTAAAACATTAGCCAAAACCAAAACAAAATTGTCTCATGAGACCTATTGATGCATCAAGGGGATATAGTGGGCCCCGCTCGACAATTACAATATCCAATGTATTCCTCTTACAAAAGGGGTGAAATATAAAAAACATAAACATTCATATTAAAAATATCATATGAAATTTCAATACATAATCCAAAAGTAAGGAATGATATAAAAATACATATCTACAGTCCAAAATTTTGAAACACCTTAAATAAAATATGGAAGATTGTGTCATTACACATCAACCATAACTAAGTATAAAATCCAACAAATGATGTTGACATAGATTTATGTGATCTAAAAAAATCACTAAAACACTTTTAGATATTTCCCTATTTACATTATAATCATTTGAAATACTAAAAAATTAAAAAAGAAAACATGTCCATTAAAAATAACAGAGTAAGTTTGTAAAGGAATGATTAAAATGATAACACATCATAATGGTGTAATATAGTGGCTCGTGCTGTATAAGTTAAAAAAACATTGTTTCCTTAATTTTTCAAAAAGTTCATATAGTGTTTCATTTGGAAAATGATAGATATATTCCATTCCAAATGTTATAAAAAAACCAATCAATTATAATGAATGAAAATAAAAAATAGTCCAGGAATAGAAATAGTAGATTTAAATACATGTATATGATACATATGTGTGGATGATAAATATTTCCTAGAATATAATTATGTATATGCAATCACAGATAATAATGAGACTGAGAAATTAACCTTTTCCTTATAATTTCCTTCATTTAATTGTTAATTAATATCTTGTATAATGAAATTAATCATGTTACTAACTTGTACCAAAATAATAATAATATTGAGGATATCATATATGATTGGTTTGTTACTTTGTATAAAACTTTTATTAACAATTCATTGTTAATGCACTGTTTCAGGTAATAATTTCATTCATTGTCGCATGTGTTTTGACATTTTATTCTTGATCATATTATTTCTATCAAGATAAAATTATTTATATATAAATTATCTTCATAATAAAAATTATATATAATGGATAGATATATTCAATGTAATACACTGTTCTTGGAGAAGATATATCGTACGTATGCATGAACGTCATTTCCATTTTCTTATTGTACTAAGAGGAAGTAAGTGAATGAATTATATATATATATATAGTATAATTATTATCTCACACATTTCATACTTATTATTACAATATATTCTTATTATCAATCATGGATGGTGATCGTGGAAGACGAATCTCAACGCATCACAGAGACAGTATGCCAGATATACAAAGAATGGATGATATCATTCCTTTAATGGTTAAATGGTATTGAAATGGATGGTATATTTATTATTAAAAATTATAATCATGTAATATTAAATTTTTATGTATATTATACTCATCATTATACCCATCCAAATTAGGTAATGTTGATTAAAAAATTACACCAGGATGTGGAGAAATTTTGTCATACGTACACATGCATGGTGATATAATTATTCGTAGGATGGATAAAATGAGGAAGACGTTTTCCCCATGATTATAATAACATATCAGTATATGTATGACATATTATTTATTACATTGGTATGAAAAAATATGAATTATATAAAAAAAAGAACTTTGAAAGATGAGATAATTCAATCACATCTTCTTTGTGTGTCTCCTTTTGGTTTTCACAAAAGTACTATTTATGATACATTTCATTCCAAAGGGTGGAGTCTATGATGATGAGAGGGATTTTGGAACAATAAGTGGGCATGTTTTTGGCATGTTTCTATCATAAAATTAACTATATAATTTAGATTTAACCCTTACTTAAATAGATTAACTTTTACTGTGTATTCTAGTATTTTTACCCAACATTTTTAATAAGTATACTATAAAATTCCTAGAGAACCTCAAGTGGATCCTTAATGAAATATATAACAGTATATAAATTATTTGTCCAAATAATATATTTTTATGAACATTATGTAATCTAATAAAATAGTGTTTTTGTAAAACTCATTTATGTCAATTTTGACATATTTAGTGTATGATTTTTGTTAATGTCATAAGAAGATTATTACATCAAAAAATAGATTTAAATTTACCATAAAACGCCTATTTTATCCAAACAAAATCATGTGCTAAAACGAAAATCTCAAAATTAAATTTACTTTAATATTTATAATATCATTTCCTTCAATAGTCCAGGAATAAATTAATCACTAATTCATTATTATGTCAAAGATAAATTTTTTTATTCAATTTCTAATGAATTTAAATAAAATAAAATGATTCAGGATATATTTTTATATTTATAATTACTATTTATAGACAAAGAAATCAGTAAAATAACCCCATATTAAAATTTATTTAATAAAAAGATACATGTCCATGTTATATTTTTCTTTAAAATAGGTAGATTATTATTACATGTCATTATCACACCCAATTTTCTCCCAAATGAGAAAAGTTTAGAAGAAGGATTTTTTTGGTCTACCATGACTCATCCAATAAAATTTGGACTCATTTTAGAGTAGTTTTATATTAATATAATTTTATTTATACTCTTATTTTCATAATTTACCCCTTAATAGTGATAAATAAAAATATTACTGATGTCACAATTCATAATGATCAAAAAAATAAAAGATACATATTTAAATAATGTGGATCATATGATTCCGAATAATGAATCCATATTTTCAAATTAAAAGCAAAAAAGGTTCATTAATTAATTTAAAATTAGTTCTCATAATCAATACTAAAAATGAGTTTTTAAGATGTAAAAACTGTCAAAATATTGGCATGTGTTTATATCCAATTTAAATTTTTAATTATTTACAATACTAAAAATTGAAATAAATGATAAAAAAATTATAAAATTACACTTTAAATCCAATTAAAAATATTAACTAAATATATATATAATTTAGATGAACAAGATGTTTTAAATTAGAATACAATATTTTTAATTATTCATTAAAATTTGAGTGTTATCTGAAATAACACAAAATATTTATCCAAAATAATTTGTTATGTTCCAATTATAAATAGGAATTCTATTTTGTCATATTCAATATATAAAACAATCAAATTTTGGATTTAAAAAGGGTTCACCATTAAAAGGCGGTAAAAATTCATTTTTTTGGAAAAAAACATCTTTTATCTGAAAAATTGAACGTGTGTTTATATTTTGTCCAAAAAATACATAAATATAATTTTAAAATTATATGGGATATATAAAATTCAAAATATGGTTAATACCATCCATAACTGCTTTTTAAAAAGCAAGATTGATAGGTCATAATACACTCCAAAATGGTGTTGTGTGTAGAATAAGAAACATTATTATTATGAAGGAGCATGGTGTGGAAGCTTGAGGTGTTTCATTCTCCCATACCTCAATAAATTTCATCTTCACCATTTAAACTTAGGATTCAAAACTATGGGTTTGACATTTAAAAATTTATTTGTTGAAACCACACATCAAATTCTGAATTAATGAAACATCTATTTTAAACTAAAGAAATTGATGTATTGTTACATCCCAAGTAAATAAAGAAATATGGAATCTTCATATTTATTAATATTGGAAAATTAAAAATTAATTTTACTTTAAATGGGATTATATGTTAGATGGAGTTTCTGATGCACAACAATGGTTTTTTTGAAATCTTACGTTACACACTAATAATATAATATTATTATTTTAAATGGTAGTTAGAGCTTAGCCATTTTATTGGATTTAATGAATAGAACTAACTAAAATATTATTATATATGTTTTTTATATGTTTTTACATTTATCCAATAAATTTTAGAGGATTAAAATGTGAATGAATCCGATTGAAAGCATAAATACTATAATATTCATTAAAAGGTCGATTTACCACCTTTTGATAACGAACCATTTTTAAATCTAGTTTTGGTCACTTTTTTATGTTATATTTAACAAAAATGTAATTATTATTTAATATCGGGAAATCAAAATTTACTTTGGCTAAAATTTGGTATTTTTCTGATAAAATTCAAGTTTTGATGAATAGTGGAAAATACAGAATTTTAATTCAGAACTTCCTTTTAATTTAATTTCATTATATGGTAAGATGAACTTTTTAATTGGTTTTAAAGTGTATTTATATTATATTTATACCATTTAATCCAATTTTCGTAATTGGAATTAATTTCACTTTGAAATTCAACATAATGAAGTGTCAAAATTTTGACATTTAATATTTCTTAAAAATAAACTTTTTGTTTTGACGAAGGAAATTAATTTTAAATTAATTTCATCCACTTCTATGTTTTGAATTTGGAAAAATAGATTCCATATTTGGATCAGTAGGTCCAAATTGTTTAAATAGGTAACATATATTTTTAGACATTATGAATTTTTACTTCCGTAAATATTTTATTTACCATGGAAAAAAGGTAAATCTGGTAATTAAGGGTAAAAATAATAATATTATAATAATATTAAATTACCCTAACATGTGTTTTAATCCTATTGGATTATAAATATCTGACCACAGGAATCCTTGGGTAGATTTTGGGACCCCATGGGGCCATATGGGAGGGGTAATGACACTTTATTATAATTAACTTCATGGAAAGGTAAAAAATGACAAAAACAAATATCTTTAAGTAAATAAATTTTTTCATAGGGTTATATAAGTTATAATTTCGACTATAAATATTATTTTTAAATATAAAATGATTAACTACATCATGTTATTATTTTTATAATTTTTAGACATCAAATAAAAAAAATTACTTATGACACAATAATGAAGCAGTGTTTACCTCATTAATAAATAATTTAAATAAACAAGATTATAATGATTGTAATAATATCAAAAACCTGTCCAATTATTATTGGGTGATTTCATTTCGACAATGAGTCATCGTTTCTTCAACATTTATTAGTTTTTTACCTTTAGAAACTGAAAATAATATTATAATGAAAGAATATTTTCACACTTCCCTAAAGAGCCCCTCCTCTCCCTTATAAAATCCCTCACCTCTAACCCATTCCCCACAATTATTAAGCCCCTTGTATCATCCACCCTATGCCCAAATAAGCTCCCAATATATCTATCTTCCACCTAGAATCATTAACGTAGGCATAAGGCACTTCAAGAAGTTCTTTTGATTCAAACCAAAGATAAGTTACCCGAATTAAAGGTAAATGTTTCTCTTAAATTATATTATTTTATTTTACTTCTCTAATGCCTAAACTATTTTTATTATTTTCTTTTATAACAAATAAAGTATCCATAATGTTATAGGTTGTTTTTATGATAAGGATTCAAACTACACATACACACACCTCTGTATAATAGGTAAAGGACACACTATTTCAATGGACGACAAACTAACGCCTCAAGAAACGATGATTGTTAAATCATCTCCAACCACCTATTTTGGTGGAAAATAAGATGTAATTGTATTTATATGTGATATATATTATATTTATATTTTTTTTATGATTATTTATTTTTCATTTATAGAATACCTTTATGGTTTCCATTATGGGTAAACGAGATAATTTCATTTGAGGAAGTGCGGACTACCGCCCCCTCAAAGTGATTTGAATAATTCATGCCTTACGTGGAACATATAAAGGATAGAGGTAAAAAAATTATATATGATATTATACTGGAATTATAATAAACCTATGTATTATTATGTTTTAATTTCATTAAAATAAGGAATATAAATGAAAGTAGCGTTCATGCGTACGTATGACTAACCGCCTCGATGAAGAGTGCATTTCATTTCCTAACTTAAAATGTTATGTAATATTATAAATACATATATAAAATGTATATATAAGATATATATTATATATAAACCATTAATATAATTTTGGAGATAATGGACTTTTTAAAACATAGACAACTTATAAATATAAGAAGTTCATTTTTTACTCAAGTACCAAATATCGACAAAACCACCGTTATTAACATAAATGATTTCATAATGTGAATAACATTGTAATTTGTGACATAAAAGGAATAATAATCTTGAAAAAGTTCTTAATCAAGTATAAATTAACATGAGTTTATTATTCAAGAGATTCAATAAAGAACGAGTCCAGTAAGACACAAAGTAAGGGAACTTTATAACCCAATTTTTGTTCTTTTTGTTGATCTTCTCTTTCTTGTTGATGTCTTTCTTTGATTATATGAGAAATTAATTATTATATCTTATCATGTATTTATACATTCTTTATGCATTCTTATATTAAATACACATAATTAATCAATTTATTTACAAAATGATCTTTGTAACAGACTTCGTCTCAATATCCTTTCATTGAGGCAATTTTATTATATATGAATTTATTTTATATGATGTATAGAAACCATTTAATTTTCATTTCAATCAATGGGAGTATTTTTCTATGAGGAATTTTACTAAAATAAATAATTTTTCTTTAAATGTAAGTGGTAAAAATTACCTTTTCAGTCGCCGCAAGTTTTATTTGATCTTTTGGCTTCCTTTAAAAGACGTAATGTTTTTAAAAGGAAAATAAATACCATATACTATGTTATGATTTTTTTTTATTGAAAATGGTTTTGATAATGGTTTGGTTATGTCAATATATTTAAATGATATATTTTTACTGAAATGTGGAAATTTTATCTTTCCTTCTATAATTGTTTTATGTGTTATGAAAATGTTATGTTTCTTGGGAATTCTTACATATACGGGTGGTTCCATGACAAACCTACGGTGGGTGAGACCGAGACAGCTCTCCAATGCATTGGATCACATGACTGAGGTAAACGTGAATGTTTCTCTTAAGAGATTTGTGGAATATATTGTGATAGGCATTCCAAATTTAACTCCCTACGTAGCTGTGATAGCTACAATGTATGTATGATATAGATTCCACAAGTTACCTTTAGGATTTATGTTTTATATGGGTGATTCATAAATCATAGTAATTCACGAGGTATGTTAAATAGCTTATGTTATGTATGTAATGAAGAAGTTATGTAATCATTGTTTATTTTATAACCCTTACTAAGATTTTTATGCTAATCCAAAGCGTTGAAATATTTTTCATAGGAAATAAATATTAATAGGGTTAAGGATGTGATCAAGGAAACGTCATGCTGTCTAAAACAAGGAACTATACATGAATATATTTTTAAGATCCTTTATATCCTAAAACAATGGAAACTTAGTAGAAGATTCTACATTGAATCTTTTGAGATGTAATGTAATATTTATGACCTAATTCACTAAAACTATAAGCCTGAAAATATCCTCAATGTGAATTATTTACCTAATTCAACATTATGTAATTTTTTAGGTTGAGACCTAATTGTTGGTGTCAAAGGTCGATTTATACCCCTTTATAAGTTATCATATTGTTAAATAAATTTCTATAAATTAATTTATTGTATGATTGAAATGATGTAGCATTCATAGATTACCATGTTTCTTCGCCTAAGATATCTCTTTCTTCATAATGGTTTTTCGTAGAGGAAACATGGCATCTAGGTTGGGATTACATCAGGAAGAAGACAACTTCCAAATCAGCAACCTGAGATTGTTCAAATCCTAACTAAAAAATTTTATAGAGTGATAGAATAGTTTAATTAGGCTATAAATGGTGGTTGAATCCATTCAAGAGATTATACAGATCAACAATTGAGGAACATGTCAATAGTGGATCATTTCATGAGGCAACACCCCCCATAATTCAAGGGATCATCCGAACCTATCCTAGTAGAAGGGTGGATTAAAGAACATGAGATGATTTTCAATGTTATTTAATGTTCAGAACATCAAAAGGTTTGTATCATTGTTTACTGTTTTGAATGTGAAGATGATCAATGGTGGTCAACAGTAAACAATATTTGGGATAGTGAGGAGATTTATGCTCTTGAATGGGAAGAATTAAAAGGTATGTTTCTTAGGAAATATTTTCCTAAGGTGGTCCATCTTAGGATAGAAACCAAATTCCTGGAATTAATGAAAAAGGATGACTCGGTGGATACCTATGATGAAACATTCACTTGATAGCAAAGGTATTCGCCATATTTCAAACGAGATCTTAATTTTAAAATCAACCGTTTTACTCAGGATGAAATCCAAATTACCAAAGGGATTTAGCTTCTTGAGAGTTCAAATGATTTGAAAATCTTGTTAGATGTTCAGAGAAGGTGGAAATAGAGTTTCCCAATGATCATGTTTTCAATGATAAACAACAGAATAAAAGGCTAAGGTTGTAGGTGAATGGGAATAAATCTTCAAAAAATATGATGGAAACAAACTTATGTTTACAGTTTGTAAATATTGTGGTAAAAAGAATACTAGGGAATGTGTTTTGAATTATATTAAGTGCTACCATTATAGTAAAATGGTATATAAGTCTCGTAATAGCACTAAAAATATCTGGGTAATGGTAAGAAAAAATATGATTTACAGTAAGCAAAATGTTTTAAGTGCAATGAAATGGGTAATTATGAAAATGATTGTCCAACAACAAACTCAATTAAGGTGAATAAACTAGACTACAGAAGAAAGGGTGGGGAAATCTTTTACAACTACTTCTTCAGATTTTGGGCCATCACATAAATTAGTATCAGGTATAATGTTTGTTTGTTCAGATTATTCCAATGTGTTATTTGATTCAGGGTCTACACATTCATTCATTTCTGAGAATTTTCTAGTAAATTACAAATTTCATATCATGATATGAATTCTGAACTTATGAGAAGAACACTTGGAAGAAATTTTGAGATAAAAATAAATTATATGAACCTTCTAGTTCTTGTGCGTGGAAACAATATACCTAAAAACCTTATTGTTTTTCCTCTAGTAGAGTTTGATGTTATTATGGGAATTGATTGGATTTCTGTTTATCATGCTAAGATTGACTACTGATCTAAATAGGTTTCATTTCATAAATATTTTCAGTTTGTGAACAAGGAAGAACTCTTACATTTGATAACATATTTGTATGTTGAGAAACTTGTAAATGATGGAAATGAATGTTACATTGCACTTATTGTTGAAAACAAAGTAACTAGTCATGTTAATGATGTAACAGTTGTAAATGATTTCCTTGATGTTTTTCTTGATGAGTTTCATAGTATTATACCAGACTGGGAAGTTGAATTTACTATTTACTTTGTTCATGATGATAGTACAATTTCAAAACCCCCTTATCGAATGGCACAAATTGAAAATTTATAGTTAAAGAATCAATTTTTGGAGTTATTAGATAAATGTTTCATTTTACCTAGAACATCACCATGGGGTGATCCTGTCTTTATTGTTAAAAATAGTGATGGTTCAATGATACTTTACCTTGATTATTGATAATTGAAGAACATCAATTTTAAGAAAAATTATCCTTGTCCTCATAAAAATGACTTGTTTGATCAACTCTAGGGAGCACAATATTTTTCAAAAATTGACTTCAGATCAGGGTACAATCAGTTGAATGTAAAAGAATAAGACTTTATAAAGACCATATTTAGTACAAGATATATCCATTTTTATTTTTTAGTTAATCTATTTGGTTTAATCAATGCACTTTTTGAATTCATGTATCTTATGAATGAAATTTTCCAAGATTTCATGGATATGTTTGTGGTTATTTTCAATGAAGATATATTGGTTTATTATAAAAGTAAATTGGAGCATGAAATTAATATACTGTTCTTCTTGAAAACATTAAAAGAAAAGAAAATATTTGGAAAATTCTGTAAGTGTGGGTATTGGTTACAACAAATATCTATCCTTGGTCACGTTGTTTAAAAAAATGTCATAATAGTTGATCCTTCTAAAAAAATTATTAAATAATGTCCAAGACCAAAAAATATGACTAGGATTCATAGTTTTCTTGGTTTGGTAGGTTATTAACAGATGTTTTTTGAGAATTTTGCACGGTTATCTAGTCCACTGACTAAGATAACTGGAAAAGGTGTTCTGTTCATTTGGAAAAAAGAATGTGATGATTGTTTTCAGGAATAGATAAGAATATTGGTGAATGCACTATTTTTGGCACTACCTTTTAGAAATGGTGGGTTAGTTATCTACAGTGATTCTTTCTTCCAAGGACAAGATTTTGTCCTTATGCAGAATGATCAAGTAATTTCTTATACTTCACGTTAGTTGAAAACTAATGAGTTAAATTACCCTACTCTTGATTTGGAATTAGATTCTATTGTTTCCTTTAAAAATTTAGAGGCATCATTTGTATGGATTAAAATAAGAAATTTATACTGACCACAAAAGTTTGAAGTACATATTCAATTTGGAATAATTGAACATGAGACAGGAGAGATTGTTGGGATTAATCAAGGATTATGATTTCATGATACTTTACCATCTGGGAAAAGAAAATAAAATGGCTTATTCTATGATTCGAAAATGTGATGCTCCATTAACCATCATATGTTTTGAATGAGATCCTTTGGTTTTCAATTTGATGAAAATTGGCATAGAAGTTGTGGGTGAAGGAAATTATTCTGTTTTGTTTTACGTGTTAGTGAAATCATCTATATCAGACAAAATAAGGCAAGCGCAAAAGAAAGACAGTGAGTTGTAGAAAAATGTAGAGTTGGTTCAAAAGGGTAATTTTCATGAATTTAACATTGATAATGATTGTGTTTTGATATTTGGATATATATTATGTGTTCCTTGTGATTCGCAGATGAATAATGAGTTGTTATGTGATGCTCATAGTTCCCCTTTTTAAATTCATCCAAGATATACTAAGATGTACAGAGATCTTCCAGACTATTACTGGTGGGATGTAATGAAAAGATATATTGATAACATTATTGGGAGGTGTATGAATTGTCAGTAGGTTAATGTAGAGTGGCAGTTAGCGAAAAAGATGCTTCAGTCTTTACCAGTTCAAGAGTGGAAATGATAAAATTTATCCATGGACTTTGTTGTGGGATTATCAAAGACATCTTGAGGTAATAATTAAATCTAGGTTATTGTTGATCTATTGACTAAATCTAATCATTTCCTTCTTACTCTAGATACATATTCTCTTGATCAACTTTCTCAGTTTTATGTTAATGAAATAGTCAGGTTGCATGGGGTTCCTCTCTCTATTGTATATGATCATGATCCCCGGTTTACTTCTAACTTTTGGATAGGCCTTCCGAAGTTATTTTGTACTATATTAAATTTTAGTACATCTTTTCATCATCAATCATATGGGATGTCAGAAGGAACAATTTTTAAGTTTTAGGATATGTTTCTTGCTTGCTCGATGAATAACTAGGGATGTTGGGGCCCACATATTTCATTGGTTGAATTTCATTATAATAATAATATTCATTCTAGTATACAGATGTGTCCATTTGAGAATTTATATGGAAATCATTGTCGAACACTATCATTTTGGGATGAAGTAGGTGGAAGGAGGTTGATGGGACCAAAATTGGTATAAGATAGGTAAAACAAAGTTCAGTTTATTCAGAAGCACATTAGAATAGATAAGAGAAAGAAGAAAAGTTATGTGGATAAGCGAAGGAAGGATCTTTCTTTTGAGGCTTGTGATCATGTTTTTCTCATTGTTTTTACATGGAAAATTGTGATGCGTTTTGGGAAGAGGGTAAAGATGAGTCTGAGGTTCATTAGACCTTATGAAATCCTAGGTAATTTTGGATCAATTTCATACAAAGTGGATTTACCTCCATGTTTATCCCAGATAAACAATGTTTTCCACTTTTCAATGTTGAGAATTTATATGCCATATCAATCTCATGTTTTTAGTCTATAGGTAGTTCAGCTGGAAGAGAATATATATTATGAGGAACAAACAGTCCAGATTCTTGACTGTAGATAGCATGTGTTGTGGAATAAGGTAATTCCCCATGTAAAGGTTTTGTCGAAAAACTATATGGTTGAAGAGGAAACGTAGATATCTGAAAATTCTATGAGGGATAAATACCCCCATTTATTCGAAAAGTGAATAAAATTGTGAGGACGTGATTCCGAGAATGTCGAAAGGTTGTAACATCCCATGTAAATTAAAAAAATGACATTTTCATTATTATTAATATTTGTGAATTAAATATTAATTTTATTTTAAATGGGATGCTCTCTTCGATGGCGTGCCCAATACACAACAATAGGTTTCTTTGGAATCCTACGTTGCACACTAATAATATAATATTATTATTTTATATGGTATTTAATGCCTAAATATTATATTGGCATGAATGAATATATCTACCTACACTATGAAAATACATGTTTTTAAAAGAAATTACATTTATCTACTAATAGTTAGAGGCATAAAATGTGAATGAATCTGATTTAAAACATAAATACACTAATATTCATTAAAAGTTTGATTTACCACTTTTTGATGGCTAACCCTTTTTAAATCTATTTTTGGTCACATTAATATTTTCAATTTAACAAAATAAAATTATTCTTAATAATTGGGACATTATAAGTTACTTTGGCAAAAAAATTTGTATTTTTTGATAAAATTCATTTTTTGATGAATAGTGGAATAT
The DNA here is from genome assembly GCA_963277665.1 of Viscum album. Classification (NCBI taxonomy): domain Eukaryota; kingdom Viridiplantae; phylum Streptophyta; class Magnoliopsida; order Santalales; family Viscaceae; genus Viscum; species Viscum album. The sequence continues at coordinate 806,269,177 of OY728122.1, read as the reverse complement.
ACTGTTTTTTAATTCAGAACATCTTTTTAATATAATTTTTTTATATGGTTATATTATCTTTTTAATTGTTTTTAATGTTTAATTAAATTTTATTTTTATCATTTAATCCAATTTTGGTCATTTTAATTAATTTCATTTGAAATTGGACAGGAACAAGTGTCAATCTTTTGATAGTTTATATTTCATAAAAACACGCTTTCTTTTTTGGCAGCAAGAATTAATATTTAATTAATTTGTGCCACTTATGTATTTTGAATTTGAAAAATGGATAAAATATTTATAATAATTTGTTTTAAAATTTTTAAATAGGTAACTTTTATTTTTAGTCATTATGAATATTTACTTCAGTAAATATTTTATTTACTACAGTTAAAAGGTATATTTGTTAATTAAGCGTACAAAATAATATTATAATAATATTAAATTAACTATAAATGTGTCCTAATAATATTGGTCGATACATATCTGACCATGGTCATCCTTAGGCCGATTTTGGGACCCCATGGGGCCACATGGGAGTGATAATGACAGTTTATTTTAACTAACATAAGGTAAAGGCAAAAATGACATAATCAAATATCTTTTAGTAAATTAATTTTTACATAGGTTTATATAAGTTATCATTTTGACTATAAATATTAATTATAAATAAAAAATATTTCTTACATAATTTTATTTTTTTATAATTTTTATACATGAAATATATAACATTTTTATGACACAATAATGATGTAGTGTTTACCTCATTAATAAATGATTTAATTATATAATATTATAATGATTAAAATAATATCCATAACCTATCCAATTCTTATTTTATAATTTTATTTCTACCAAGATTCTTCTTATCTTCTACGTTAATTATTTTTTGGCCATTAGAAACTTAGAATTATTATATAATAAAATAATATTTTCACAGTTTCCTAAAGAGCCCCTCCTCCCCTTAATAAAAGCCCTCACTTATAACCGATTAATCACACATCTCAAGCCCATTTCCACGTCCAAAAACATCACAAATAATGTCTAAATATCCCTCTCTTCCACCTATAATCCTTAATATAGGCATATGAAACTTCAAGAAGTCTGTTTGGTTCAAACAAAGGGAAGTTACCTGAATTAAATGTAATAGTTTCTCTTAAATTCTATTCTTTTATTTTACCTCTACTACCCTTAAAATCTTTCTATTATATTATTTTATAAAAAAATCAGTGTCCTAAATTTATTAGGATGATTTTATGAGAATTATTCTAACTACAATTACACACACCTCCATCTAAAGGGTAAAGAACATACTATTTCTGTGGAAGATGAAATAACGCCTCATGAAACGATGATTGTTCAATTATCTCCCACCACCTATTATGATTTCCATTAAGAAGGAACTATATTTATATGTGATATATATTATATTTATATTGTTTCTATTCTTCTATATATTTCATTTATATAATTCGATTATGGTTTCCATTATGGGTTAACATGATAATTTCATTAGAGAAAGTGCGGACTACTACCCCCTCAAAGTGATATAACTCGTTCGTTCCTTACGTGGAATATATAAAAGATAGTGTTAATGAAATTATATTTGATATTATATTTTAATTATAATATAACTATGTATAATTATGTTTTAATTCCATTAAAATAATAAATACAAATGAATGTAGCGTCCATGTGTATGTACGACTCACCATCTCCTTGAAAGGGGCATTTCATTTCTTACCTTCAAATGTTATATACTAATATAAATACATATATATACTATATATATAAGATATATATGATATATAAATAATTAATATCATTCTTTAGATAATGTATTGTTTAATACAGAGACATCTTTTAAATAAAAGAAGTTCATTTTTGACTCAAGTACCAAATATCATGAAAATGGCCATTATTATCTTAAATGGTTTAATAATGTTTATATCATGGTAATATGTGATATAAAAGGAATAATAAAATTAGAAAATTTTCTTAAGCAATTAGAATTAAAATTTATGTTATTATTTACGAGATTAAAGAATGAACAAGTCAAGTCAGACACGAGGTAAGGGAACTTCTTAACCCAATTTATGTTCATTGGGTTGATCTTATCTTTCTTTTTTATGGCATTCTTTTATTATGTGAGAAAATAATTTTTATATCTTATCATTTATTTATACTTTCTTTATGTTTTATTATATTTAATACACATAATAAATCTATTTTATTTACAAAATGATGTTTTTATGTGACTTTTCCACAATCTCTTTTCATGGAGGCATATTTGGTTTTATACATGACTTTCTTTTGTACGTTGTACAAGAACCTTTGAATTTTAATTTCATTCCATTGGAATATTTTTTTATAATGTTATTTACTAAAAATAGAATGTTTCATTTAATGTAACTAGTGAAAATTACCTTTTCTGTCACCGTGAGTTTTATTTGATCTTTTGGCTTCATTAACAAGCTGTACTGTTTTTTAAAGGAAAATAAATACAATATACTATGTTACATATTTTGCTACTGAAAATGGATTTGATAATGGATTTTTTTATGTAAATATATATAAAGGATATATTTTGATTTAAATTTGGAAATGTTATATTTCAATTTATAATTGTTTTATGTGTTATGAATATGTTATGGTTCTTGGGCATTGTTACGTATACGGGTGGTTCTATGAAAAACCTAGGGCTGGTGAGCTCGAGATAGCACTCCAATGAATTGGGTAAAGTGACAGAGGTAAATGTGAATGTTTCTCCTCATATATTTAGGGAATATACTATAATGGGTATTCCAAATATCACTCCATATGTAGTTGGGATGGATACAATGTATGTATGATATGGATGCCACATGTTACCTTTATGGTTTATGTTTTCTCTATGGGATTCATAAATCTTATGATTTCATGAGGTATGTTAAATATCTTATGTTCTGTATGTAATGATAAACTAATGTTTTATTTTTTATTTTTTTATAACCTTTACTGAGCTTTTTAGGCTCATCCCAATTTTTGAAATGTTTTTCATTGGACATAAAGATGAACAGGGTCAAGGATGGGATCAAGGAAAAGTCATGCTTCTTATAACATGGAACTATACATTACACTTTTTTAAGAGTTTTTATTTTGTAAAAAAATGGGAACAGAGTATAAGCGTTTACTTTTTAGCTTTTGAGATGCAATGTAATTGTTATGAAAATAATCTATAAGACTATAAACCTAAAATGATACTCAGTGTGAACTATTCATTTAATTCAATATTACGTAATGATTAAGGCTAGGTCCTTATATGTATGAAGGATTATAGAAATAACACATACTAGGTTTCCATATAGGAATGTATGGACCTGAATTAAAATGAAACCATAATGTTCGGATGGAGTGTGATAGAGACAATTATTAAGAGAATGTTAACAACCAGAATGCTAGAATTCTATGATCATCTATGGGACCATTTTATTCATCACAAAAAAAAGTAATAGTATGAAAATTTAGTTTTATGATCCTTTCCTAGGTGTTTTCAAATTAATTTAATTCACAAAACAAGAACATATTGAAGCATTCTTAGTTTACATGTAGATTTTCATCTTTTTATTATTTCCTATCACAAACTCAAATTTCTGTTCCAATGATAATAAAACATAACAAATAATTATTTTTTATTATAATATTATTAGGATAAAAAAATAAACTTATACCATTTAAATAATAAAAACTATGTTATACAGCCCTGTACATCACATAGGCTATTTGTATGTGATGAAACCTTGTATCCCATCACTTGAAGGTTCAAGTATCATAGCCTTTTCTGATGTCAGAGTTGTTGCATGACCTGTAAGTTTTCATTTTCACAAAAGTATAACATTCCAAAACATAATCTTAAGAAAATTTTTATCCGTAAAAAATATTATACAACTTCCAACTTAATCAATTCCAACCTTTAGTCTTATAAAAAATAATAATATCCAAACTCAAAGTCCAAACATTTATAAGGAAGACAACATAACATAAATGTGAATACCATCATAATTATTCTCATAAAACATGGTAATATCCTGAATTACTATAATTCCATATTGAATACATTCATTCAACATTATTCCTTATGTAAAACATATTATTATTGATATACACCTTAATTACAAAAATGATGGAAACTCCCAATAATTATTGTATAAACCTCTTTAAAAAAATCATTTATCAGTTTCAAGGACTTCAATAATATCCAATCTAATTTACCCAAATTAATTATCTCTTATTCTGAAATCATTATCTTAGTATCAGAAACATATTAAGGGTAATATATCCCCCATCTATATATTTTCAAAAATGTTTAACTTCAAACAGTGTGACTTTAATTTGTACCATACAATCTCAAATCCTTAACAAAATAGTACTATAGTACAATCTTTATATACTCTATAATTATTATACACAATATATTTTTAATCCAAATAAAAAAATATTTAATATTAATATTACACATTCCTATTTAACTATGGTATTATCATTACTTGACCACTAACCAAAATCATCATCTGGTATATATTTCTTGGATGATTCGAACATTGATTCACACTGTGTCCCATCTCCTTGTAGTTAAAACATTGTACATTAGAAACCTTATTCTTACCATTTCAATCAATAACTAGGTGTCCTTTTTCTTCAAAATTATAAAAAACACTCAATCCCATCAAGAATTTTCCAAGGGGATTCTTTCAAAAATTGTCACATCTGGAGAAATCCATCGTTCCCTTATTCTCATTGTCCACATTTTTCGATGCCATCTTCTTCTTCTAATATGTCCCTTCAGATTGAAAGGACTTGTACAATTATTTACTTATATTATTAACACATTCAAATATTTCATCATATGATGAGAATAGATTGGAGACTACTACCCATCAAAATGTCTTATTAGGACCATGAATGGTATGAATCATTTTACTCATTGGATCATGTGCATTAGTGAGATTCATATTCCTTCTACTAGGCACCATTTTTAAATGATGACATACACTATGATAGATTGTTTCTTAATTTATAATCCAAAAACTAAAAAAAATATTAATATAACATGAGGATTTAAACATATCTAGTTACATAATATAAAAATGTTTTATTTGGTTACATATTTACTCATAAATCCTTCATAACATTTTAAAAAAAATGAGAATGATCCTAATAAAATCAATTGGGAGTTTCAAACCAGCTTTTCACCAAGGCATGTTGTCATGTACCAGGTTACCCCGAGTCAATCATGGAACACCTTGTCAGATTATTCACCCCTAAGAATATATGTTCTAGAACCACGTCCACTTGTAGAATCCATAAAGGACATATTTCATAGAATATTCATGTAATATCTAATTTACCAAAATTCTATGGGGTTCTTCTATACTTATCCTCAATTTATATATTAGGTTTATGATTCCTAATATATGTTTTCTAAATCTATTTCCTAGGTTATTTTTAAACATCATCTGATGCCAATAATAATGACACAACCCCAGTAGCCTAATGTCAGTGCAATATTTTAATACATTTTCTTGATTACAATGAGTCACATCCCGATGAACCAATCAACTTTCTTTTCTTTGAAAATAAATTACATACATGAACATTACATTAAAACTTATAACATAAAAAATATAGTAGATAATAATTTTAGAAAATCATTATCACCCTATATAACCCTTCATATAAATTATAAAATACTTCTTGGAATCTTAGAAAAAATTAATCAAAGGAATGGGGTGAGATTGGATGCTTATTAAGGGTATATAATTCAACAAAAACTAGCATTAATAAGTGTAAACATTTAAGGAAACATGTATAATAAAAACAAAAACCATTTAAACATATACATGAACATAATATGGATAGAATAAATAAAAAATTACCATATAAACATAAACATGTATATTATACTACTCAAATAAACTAATTTAATAAAAATACATATAAAGAGGTGATACATAATGCAAGAAATAATAAACACACCATCAAGGGATCAGCCAAAACACCATATATAATTGGGTACAAACTAATCCAAAAACCAAACATAAATGTCCCATGATAACTACTAATGCAATTAGGGGTTATAGATATCCCCACACTACACATACAATGTATAATGAAATTCTATTATTAATGTGGAAAAACATTACCAACATAAACATTCTTTTTAAAACTAGCAAATTAAATGTCATTAATTAATCCATAAGCTATGAAAGATATCAAAATAGCACATCCAAAATCACGCATATAATAAAAACATCAATACAATATTAAATATATTATAATAATATTTTAACCTTAATTAAACATAAAAACCAACAAAATTATTTGGACATAGATAAATGTGATCTTACAAAATCATTAAAAGACTTTTAAAAATATCCATTTTTTACTATGAAGTCATTTGAAAGCCTGCATATTAATAAAAGAAAATATTTCCATATAAAATAACCTAGTATTAATGTAAGATAAGGAATATATTTTTATGGTTTCATAATGGAGGAAAATATGCTCTCGCACAGTATAATATAAAAATATATTTTTTCCTTAATTTATCAAAAAGGTCATACAGTACCTCATTTGTAAAATGATAGAATGATTCCTTTAAAAATATTTTATAAAAGTAAAATAAGAGTACAAATGAATTTCAACAATATTCTAAGAATAGAAATATTATTTTTACATACATGTATATGAAACATGGACGTGGATGATTAATATTTTTAGAAGATACTTATATATAACCAATTTCAAATGAAAATGAGATTGCCAAATTAACCCTTACCTTTTACATTCCCAAACATGAGGGTACGTTAATATCCATTATAAAAGTTTGGAATATATTATTAAATTGTACAAAAACCATAATAGTATTTATGATATCTTATATTATTTGTTTATGACTTTATATTACTCTTTTATTAAAAATTCCATATCAATGCAACGTTTCTGGTAATAATCTTTTTCTTTATCATGTGTGTTTTGAATTGTAATTAATAATAAAATTATGTAGATCATGATAACATGATTTATATTTCAAATATATTCAGAATATAAAAATATATAAAATATAGTTATATGAAATGGAAAACACTATGCATGGTGATGGTAGGTCATATGTACACATAAATGCTATTTCTATTTTCATATCATATTAAGTGGAAGTAAGTGAACGAAATATATATAAATATATATATTATTACATTATAATTGTTATGTCATATATTTCATACTTTTTTTAATATATATTTTTAAAATCATTCTATGATGGTGATTGTGGAAGATGAATCCCATCACGTTGTGGAGGTTGTAAGTTGTACATACACATGAGTGACAATATCATTCATTAATGGTTAAATGATATGTAAATGGATGGTATATTAATTATAAAACATTATAATCCATGAATATTAATTATTTATGTCTATTATAATCATTATTATACCCATACAAACAAGGTAACGTTGAATAACAAATTATACTCCAACAAGGAGATGGTAAGTCGTATGTACACACACATAGTGATATTATTATTTTTATGATGGATAAAATGATGAATATGGTTTTACCATGATTATATTAACATATTTGAATTTTTATGATACTTTATTTATTACATTGCTATGTAAACAACATTGAAAGAGGAATTATAAGAAAAATTAACTTTCAAAGAAGAGATAATATGATTGCCACATCTTCAAGAGTCTCTTTTGGATTTTCAAAAAAGGACTCATTTAGTTACTTTTCTAACCAATCAATGTCCCCCAGGAAAAATTTAGGAATTTTGGGGGAATAATGTAGCATGATTTGAATGAGTCAAATAGTTTTGTAGATGTGAATAAAATAGAAGGAGAAGTGACATTTTATAGGAGATGTGATTGAGACTTTAGGAAAGCATTGAAATAATAATTTATTATATATTTATATTCAGTTTATAATGGATCCATTGTGATTTATTTCGATGATAAGATGATACTGGGTCAAAATACTCTCAACCAATATGTTTTAGATAATTTTTCATCATAAAATTAACCTTATATGTTAGATTTAACGCTAAGTTAAATATTTTAACTTTTAACATACCTTCATGTATTTTTTCACTACATGGTTACTATTTTTAATATAAAATTCCAATAGAACCTGAAGTGGATCCTTAGTGACATTTTTAAAAATATATATACTAGTTGGACTAAAATTATATTATTATTACTATTTTATCATTTAATAAAATACTATTTGTATTATGAATTCACTTATGTATATTTTAACACTATTTAGATATTGTTTTTTTAAATTACTATCAAAATTATTCCTTCATATAACAGAATAAAATCCTCAGTAATATTTTAATTTTAACCAAAAAATTCTTGGATGGAATAAAAAATGTCAAATTACATTTGTTTAATATTTATTATATCATTTAATTTAATCATTCATTAATAAGGTAATCACAACATCATTATTGTGTCACAAATAAATTTATTTATTTAATGTCTATAAATAATAAATAAAATACCATGTTGTTGTAAATATTTTTATATTTCTAATTAATATTTATAATTAATGAGATATTTTATATAACCTCATATTAAAATTATTTACGTAAAAAGATAAATATTTATGTTAAATTTCACTTTACTTTAATGTAATTATTATAATATGTCATTATCACACCAAAGTGGCTCCCTAATGCCAAACTTTCGGCATAAGAATTTTTTTGTTTACCATGAAACATAAAATAAGATTATTACACATTTTAGGGTAGTTTTATTTTATTATAATATTTTTTACATTTATTTACTTAATTTACCCCTTACTATGGTAAATAAAAATGATTACTAAAGTGAATATTTATAATTCCCAAAATTAAAAGATATATATTTAAATAATTTTTTTACCAAATGATTCCGACTATGGAATAATTTTTTTTCCAAATTCAAAACCCATAAGTTCAATTAGTAAATTTAATATTTATTCTCATTTTGAATCCCAGAAAATAGGTTTTTATAAAGAAAAAAAATATCGGAAGATTCATATGTTTTAATTTCCAATTTAAGAACAAAATTACTTAAAATTACTAAAATTTCATTAACTGATAAAAACATAATAGAATTAAGCTTTAAAAGCAAATAAAAAATAATATAAAAATTTAAAAAATTTAGATGAAAAAGATGTTTTAAAATAAAATGCAGTATTTTTACTATTCATTAAAATATGAATGTTATCAGAAAAAACAAAAAAAAAATGTCCAAACAAAATATATATTTCCCTATTCAATATAATAAGTTTATTTTTTCAAATTCAATATAAAATATTTCCAAATATTGGATTTAATATTGGTTCACCCATAAAATGTGGTAAAACATTATTTTTTGAAAAATAATTATTTTATCTGAATAATTTAACTTACTCTTATATTATGTCTAAAAAACACATAAGATGGATGTTAAAATTATACAGGACAAATAAACATCAAAATATGATTGATAATATTCATAACCACTTTTTAAATGACCAGTTTGATAAACCATGGTGTGCTCTAACACGGTGTTGTGTGATACGCAATCTATTGATTTATTATGAAGAATTGTACTGTAGAAGCATGGGGTTCTACATAAGTGGAATCACTCCATATTCTAGTACTATTTATCTGATGATATATCCATATTTACCCAATTTATTGGAAGGATATATAATTCTGTTCCCACTTTAAATATAATTAAAATCGTTCATTTGATTGAAAATTCATCAAAACAACATTCACTATATCATAACCCTTGAAAATAAATGTGTTTAATAGACATTTCATCTTTTAATAACTCAAGGAAAATAACTAGTTTTCATTAAAATTTCATAAATTCATCATAGTATAAATTGTGTAAAATGAAAATGATTCATAAACATATCATTATCTTAATCATGACCCATCTAGGTGAATAATAAGTATGTTATCATTGGGTCATGTACATAGAAAATAATATCTACCATAAATGATGTTATTAATAATTGAAATTAAATTAAAATGTAACATGGGAATAATTCGTGGGGTGAAACACATTTTCACATTGAAATCACATATTTAAAATGTAAAATTTCACCAAAAATTAATGAAAAAATTTATTTTTAAGGAAACGTGGATGTAGTAAAGGAATTAATAAATTAACAATAATTCATGGGGTATAGACATTACATTCATTCTATGTACCATAAAACTAATTTCTCTTTCATATTTATGATAATAATTTATATTAACTTAATAAGAGAATAACATGAAAATTTATATTAATACAAGTGTAAAAAATTAAATAAAGGTTAAAATGAATTTTAACAATCTTATAATAATATAAAAATCATTATTCATTTTTTTTGGATATCATTGGTCGTTAAGGGAATGGATCCTCGACCAAAGCAAGATATAATGTTGACATTCCATAAAGACCTTATTTTAGTCTATTGTTAATTAAAATATAAAAAATTGAAAGGTAAAAATGGGTCATAAATAAAAAATATAGTATATCAAAATTAATGAGATTGTTGAAAGTTAAATAATTAAATATCTCATTTTTATCTTAATCATAAAACCCCCGACAAATAATGAAATTGCAATATAAAACCGTTACCACATTGGTAACATTCAAATAAAAAATAAATTAAAGGTATAAGATTATATTGATTTGTAAATACCTTTAATTTTAATGAGATTAATAATAAAATATATTACTGTGTATTATATACATATCATAAAATAAATATATTGTGAATATGGAATGTGTCTCATGGATGTTATCGTATGCCAAAAATACATTACCGCAGTTATGATTTCCATTATTTTTGTCAGAAAATACAATATAATAAATATATATTTATTATATATATTATCCATAACCATAATAATATATTCCATACAATATATTACTTATTTATGATCTTTTGCATAGATATTATTAATTCATTATTAAAAAAATGCTTCTGGGAGATAACTATATTGAATTTCATGTATTATTTTTGTGTATAAGTGATGGTCCTTGTATATTTATCATGGTTTCATAAATAAAAAAATTATAATAATGGTAAAAATTTTACATTAATATATACATGTATATTTTCATTTAAATTTTTTATATTCATCCATATAATTTATAGATTGAAAAATGAATTACATCGATAACGTAGTTGTAGGGGGTATGTATAGATGAATGCTATTTTTAGTTTTCGATGGAAGTAATAAAAGAAAGTTATATAAAAACTAACATTTATTGAATAATTATTTTACCATATATATAATATATATTTCAAAAAAATCACCATTATTACCATCCATGTAATTTTAAAATATATAACAAATAACATTGCTTTGTTGAGGTGGTAATCTACATGTACACACAAGCGAAGTTATCTTTTTTGTAATGGATAATAAAGTTATAATATATTTATTATATTATAATTAAAAAGTATAATTATAACATTAATATTATATATATTAATTAATGACTATTAAATGCATCTTTGAGAGGTGTTTATAAAAATTTAATTACTTTAGTTCACAAGGTGGTGGTATGTCATACACTCAATCGATAGTTTCATTTCCCATTTGATGTCAAAGGATATGGATATTGGGTTTTTTTAAAAACATACTAAAATTTATTTATTTTAAATTCTATATTTTTAGAATTTCCTCATGGTTGACTAATAGTTTAGGGATTCCTATAGAGAATAAAATGAAAACATATAGCTAATAGTTTTACCTCTTCTTCGGAAACCCTTTTTTCATAATACCTAAATCCTTCCAATGATTGTTTTATGATAAAAATGTGACAATAGGTTGTGGGTATGTATTTACGTATTTTATATGATAAGGTTCTATACGATAAAAATTCATTTTATGTGTGGAGAGGCAATGAGAAGGGTTTTCCATTTATAAATAGGAGAGGAGAAACACATTGAATTTTTTAAAAGAATATAATATTATAATGTATTATAAACTCCAAATGAATCCCAAATGGACCATAAAATATTATATTATATTATGTTGAAAAACATTCAAAAAATATTATTTATACAAGTTTTTAGTTTAAATTAACCATTTCCTATTTAGTTTAACCCTCGATAAACCTGTTTTAACCTTAACCATGGTAATAGATTATTTATTTTTTTATATTTATTAAGAAAAAAATAAGTTTAAATTATTAACTATTATTAACTATGATGTTTAAAAATATGGAATAAAATTTTCAAATTTAAATCAACAAAATTGAATGAATTAAATTTAAAATTAAACATGAAAATAGAACGACAAGTTGTTATTTAAAGAAAAATGTTTCTTATGTACAAAAGATTTTTATATAAAAATTCAACATAAAATTAGTTCAAATGAATTAAATTGGATTAATAATAATATAATTTAAATAAGTTTACATTTTAAAGCACATTTTATTGAAATATAACATTTCATAAGTTTTAAACTCATTATTTATTAAATAATCACTATTATCGCTATAAATTGAAAAATTAATTCCATCAGACAGTTATGAAAATTTCACTATAAGTTAATTTTGAAATAATGAAATTAAATTTTTTTTCATTATTCCAAATATATTTTATAAAAGTGGTAAAAAAATATTTATATGATTTTATCACAAAAAAATCTATAAAGACCTTTAAATGAGAAGTACCCTTTAGAATAAATAAAAGACAATTCAAAAAAAATTTCAATTATCAAATTTTTAAAAATATTGTTTATAATCAGGATATTAGAATTTATACTACCAAATTAATGGCTATGTTATATTGGTGTACTATATTATCGATCATTTAGACTTGCAGTTTCAAGAATCAGAAGCTTTCAAAGATATTAAATTTATAAAAATTAAATATATCGTAACATATCAATGTGTTACATTATACCTACTTAAAATGAATCATTAAATAATTTTTATTAACATTAACACAAAAAATTGATGATATATCTGTTTAATTACATCCCAGTTTTCCCATGTTGCTTCATCAAATTTTGGATTCCTCTATATATGTTTAATTATGTAAGTCGTTGTATTCTGAAGAACAATATCTCAATGATCCAAGAATTATAATACTTTTTATTTACTGAATGGAATATTTCTTATAAGTATGGAATATAAGTTAATTAAATGTTATGAATAAATATATACTTCTATAGGTGGGATACATGAAAAACATTATGAACATGAGATTGGTTTAGTGGGAACACCATGTGATAACATACTTTCTATAATCAATCAAGAATCTTGAAGGGGAGAATAAACTTGGATTTGAATAATACATTATTCCTAAATATCATAAAATTATTACATGGATAAATACACATAACATTCTTACAACTAAACTTATTCTCCAGATGTCAGTGATGATTATCGATATAAATTTTCATTCTACTCTATGTTTCATTGATATAATGTCAAATGAAATGGAATTTATCTATCATCTACTTAATTGGATCAGGTCCCAATATCATTATATCACTAATTTAAACTCAACACATTAGATTTGTATAATTATTTCCATTGTGGGATTCATAATAATCTATCTAATTGTAGCAATGAATTATAAATATTTTTTGAAATTCTTGAATTGTGGAAGGTGTTGATACTAACCACATTTTAAACCGAATGAAAAAGATCATAACATATACTCAATGTTAGTATTGGTTTTATCCTAAAAACCTTTTATACGATGATGTTAATCTATATTTAAACTATTCCTTATCTCAAGAGACTACTAAGGACTTCTCTAATGAATCAAGGTAATCCTCACATCCTATTAGAGATAATATTTTGTTATACTCCATGAAAACATAATACATCCATAATTTATATGGAGTAATGTTTATAGAGATAGAAATATTATCTCATTGAAAATATTTGTAATGTCCCTGACCCGGAAGCCACTAAACCGGTGCTCCGAGCTGGGTGGTTACATTACCTTAAGCATCCCTCCCTATACGCCAAAGGATTTCGACAAGCAGCAGGGATCTATGAAGTCAAGTGGGGAGACTATACCCTCTTATTATCAGAGTAAGGCACAACAGAAACTACCAAATATCGGGAACAATAACCAATAAACAAGGAATATGTATAACAACCATTTCCAAAAATAAATATGATATGTCATACTACAAGTTAAAAATTGAATAAAAGCCCAAAATAAGACAACACCCAAAATCCCCAAAATGGTCCCGACTCCAAGTTCGGATCCTCCACAAAGTGCTACACATGTCCACTCAGTTGTCTAGAAAGGACCCTTTCCCTTATCCTGAATTGCAACCATGAAGTCTTCTTGGGTACTGAATGACGACCTGAGAAGTGTGTGAGTACAACTCAGTAGGCCACCACCATCGGTGTCTACAAAATATCCACCAAGAGCAGATAATGCATGCAGAAGAAACATGAATGCTTAATGCCAAGTAATTAATTAATGTGCCAATATCCAGCTCAAGCCCAGCCATTACCACATTCATTTCCCTCCATTTACCAACAATTACTATCACTTACCACTTTATCACATTTACATGGGTTAATAACAAACATTATATTACATGGGTCTAAGCCTAACAATCACATGCAAGAGGGTAAACCCATCATCACCCTATCTCACTAGGATTAACTCCCTCATAAAAAACATAACCTCACCTTGAACCCTCAGTCTAGGTGGATACCTCATGGAAACCATATCCTCACCTCGAAGCCTCAGTCCGGGTGGATGCAACCGTTAGGAGAAAAGAGCATCAGTCCCTATTCCTAACCCGTGCATTTAGGGGTGGAGTTCAGATCATCATTCCAACTCGACCTGTGGGCGTAGAACCTCAATCAATACCCCACACTACCAAGCCATTTTAACATCCTTATATATATGTAACCATCAACCTTGAAACCATTACACATCGGTAACCATCATTCACAACAACCCACATGGGAAACCACATCATGCCTTAACCCATTAACACATTACTATTTCACATCATTTAACCATTCACCCAATTCCCATGTGTTATGCATATCTCACTAAGCATTCAACATTAGACCCATAAAGCATCCCATTATGGTCATTAATCAATTTCATGTTAACCCATTTAACCCACTCATAATTCCCATGAATCAACAATTTAACCCATTCTAAATAACCCTCCAGTTATTATGAAGTCTTGGTGCATCACCTAAATTTAATTACAAGTTTAACCAATCATTCCAACGTATTCATTATGGTCTCTACCCTTAATCACAACAAGGTCACTTGTTCAATCACGTTCCCTAAGACCGGGAAATGTCGGCACATCCCATGGATGGCCCTAAATTAGGTCAAGTCTATCCCAAAAAATCCCATAGGGATCGTGAGGGTTCCCATTAATCATTTCAAACACCATTATTACCAAACAAGCCACGGTTTTCCAAAACATAAACAAGGGAAAGCTACAACACAACTAACATGAACAAATCCTCAAATAAATCACGGGATATAACTTGTAGACCACCTACCTCGAATCCGCATTTGAAAGCACCCACAATCGAGTCCTTATACCTTGATTTGATCAACCCTTGGAGAATCAACCTAGAACTCACGCAAAAGATAGGTTTTTAGGGTTTCAAAACAAGAGGGTGTGAAGACACAAACCCTAAACCATAAAAAGAACCAAGGAGGAGATTAGCATTACCCGGAGCTTCAATCCACAACCAACGGCACCAAAAATTCATTAGGATCGAAGGATATTGATCTATTAGAGCACTTGTGAGGTCTGGTTCACACCTAGGGTGAAGAGGAAAAGATGGGAGGAAAATCGTGAGTTGGGGTTATAAAGCCATGAGTGGCAAACTTGTAATTTTTCCAACTTTATTTGGCCGCACGGCTTAACTGCAGGTCGCATGGTTTGACAAATCGTGCGCAAGTCGTGCACCCAGCCCTGTCTTGGCCAGACTTCCCTTTTTTCATGCCCCGAGCCACCAGAACACCCCCAAGGCCTCTCATACCTTTGAGAAATATTTTAAAAACCCAAAAACAAGGGATTTAACCAAAACACAAAAAAAAACATACCTTTCAAAAACCAGGATCTTACAACCTACCCACCTTATAACGGATCATCCTCGAGATGAGGTCCCAATCCTCACTGCTCTACCGAAGAGAAGAGTTCGGTCCATTGAGTCCGCACATTCGATTCCCACTCCTATGTTTCTTTATGAACTTTCCTATGATGCCATAGTACTCTCAATAATGGAACAACCTTGCCTCACAAGACCATTTCACTACCTTCCACCACACGGACCGGATGCTCCTCAATGGATGCATCTTCCTCAAGCTCCACATCTTCAACATCAACCACGTGAGATGGATCAGAGTGATACTGCTGAAGATGCGACAAATTAAACACATCATGAATCCCACCATACCGTTGTGGAAGAGACAATCAGTAAGCCACTAGTCTGATCCTCTCCATGATCTAAAAAGGTCCCACATACATGGGCGCCAACTTACCCTACTTCCAAATCTGATGGTGACCCAACCTTAGCGACACCCGAAGGAACACTTTATCACCCAATAAAAACTCAAGAGGTCTATGCCTCTGATTTTCATATGAATTATGTCTACTCTAAGCCATAGCCATCCTCTTCTTGATCAACTGAACTCTCTCTAAAGTCTCCTGCACGAGACTTTTCCCCAGCAAATCATATTCACTGGCCTCCAGCCAACACAATGGCGAACTACACGGCCTCCCATAGAGTGCCTCAAACGGTGCCATGTGAATTGTATCCGGAAAACTTTTTTTTAGGAAAACTCAAATAATGATAGGTTTCCTTCCCAAGAACCACCAAAGTACAAGACACAAGCTCTCAACATGTCTTCCAACACTTGGATTGTACGCTCCGACTGCCCGTCTGTCAGTGGGTGGGAAGTCGTACTCAAAAACACCTACGTACTAAGTGACTTATATAACCCTTTCCAGAAACGGGACATGAAACACGGATCTCGGTCCAAAACTATGGTTCTTGGAACACCATCCAGCTAAACTATCTCCCGAACATACAGCTCACCCAACTGGTCGACTGTATAGGTCTCCTGAATCTGCAAGAAATAAGCCACTTTCATTATCAAATCCATGACCACCCAAATTTAATCATTCTTTCGTGGTGTCCTCAGAGGAACCATGAAAAAACCCAATAATAAATAATTCCACTTCCATTCCAGAATGGGAAATGGATGCAGTAAACCACAGGGGAGTTGATGCTCGGCCTTCACCTGCTGACAGGTAAGGCACTGTGCCACAAATCCCCCCACTTCCTTTTTCATTCCAGGGCACCAAAACTGCCTTCAGATATCATGGTACATATGGGTCAAACTAGGATGCACTACCCACATAGATGCATGGAACTCACTCATCAAATCCTCCCTCATATAACTTGTCACAACCACGCGATCATGAACAGTAACAACACCGTCCACACGGACGGCCCACCCAGAAGGTAACTCCCCACCTTTAAGCTTTTCATTCATGCTCAAACACTCAGGATCACCAAGATGACTCTCCTTAACTCGATAAAAAAGTGTCGACTCCATCGTTAAGGAAGAAAGAGTGACCTGACCACTTTCCTCCTGCACCTCCAGGTGCATCTCTGCAAACAAATACATCACCTTCCACTCAGTGCTAGACTCCAGAACCGCCTGATTCTGATCCTTCCTGTTCCGAGAATCAGCAACACTGTTTCCCTTTCCTGGTGTGTACACCATATCAAAGTCAAAATACTGGAGATATTCAACCCATCTTCACTGCCAAAGATTCAGATCCCATTTTCAGAAGATGCACTTTAAATTCTTATGGTCAGTAAACACGATAAACTGTTCCCCCAATAGATAGTTCCTCCAACACTTCAAGGTGTACACCACTACAGCAAGCTCAAGGTCATGAGTGGGATAGTTCCACTCATGGGGCCTCAACTGCCTCGACCCAAAAGCCACAACCTGCTCACCTTGCATCAACACAGCCCCAAGCCTTATTCCAAACGAATCACAAAACACGATGTACTTATTACCCGGCTCAGGTAAGGTCAAGATAGGTGCGGTCGTCAACCTCTTCTTCAACACTTGGAAATCATTTTAACAAGCCCCATACCACTCATACCTGATTCCCTTCTTGTTCAAGCCTGAGAGTGGTGATGCCAAGTGAGTGAAATCCTGAATGAACCTTCGGTAATACCTGGCCAAACCCAGGAAACTCCGATCATCAGAAACACTCTTGGGCTGCTCCCAAGATACAACTACCTGCACCTTCTTTGGATCCACTGACACAACTACATACGAGATGATGTGACCTCGAAAATGCACCTCACCTATCCAGAATTGTCACATTGGTAACTTGGTGTATAGCTGGTGCTCTCTTAGTGTACCCAAGACAATGTCAAGATGTTGGGAATAATCGTCATGAGTTTTTGAGTACACTAAGATATCGTCAAAAATGAGAAACAGAAATAGATATAGATAAGGATGAATGATCCAACTCATCGAGGCTATAAACACTTCCAATGAATTGGTCAAGCCGAAAGGCATCACTACAAACTCAAACAACCCGTACAGACTCTAGAAAGCCATCCACGGTATGTCAGAAGGCCTCACCCTTAATTGGTGATAACCCGACCTCAGATCAATAATAGAAAACACTGATGCACCTCTAAACTGATCAAACAGGTCATCAATACTTGGAAGAAGGTACCGGTTCGTCACTTTCATTTGGTTCAACTTTCAATATTCAACACACAACCTCATTGACCCATCGACCTTTTTTGAAAAAAGAACAGGAGATCCCTAAGGATACGTACTAGGACGGATAAACCCCTTACACTCCAACTCCTCAAGCTGAACCTTCATCTCCTGGAGTTCCGCCGGTTCAATTCGTTATGGTGGAATAGCAACTAGATCCGCTCTCGGTAGCAACTCGATCATGAACTCAACATCCATTTCGGGTGGAAACCCCGAGAAATCCTCAGGAAACACATTCTGAAACCGATCCACTATAGGAGGAAAACAGTCTGTTCCCCTCTTTTTCCATCATCATGAATGAGACATGCCACATGAGCCATATTTCCACTCATCTGTTGACAAAATTGCCCTGCACACCCTGCTCGAACATCCCAGTCGCCACGATGGACATAAGTGTCACCCTCAAGTGACCTGAATGATACTATGCAATGATAACAATCTATATGCACCCGATACAACACCAACCAATCCATCCCTAGGATTATGTCAAAACCTGACATCTCAAGAATGAACAAGCCCCACAGGAAACGATACCTACCAACTTCCAAGGTACATCCCTTTCACTGCTTGATATCCTCAACCCGCACTCCAAATAGAGTGTCAATCAACATAACTCCACATACTCTCTCCATAGGTAAACCCATCACTACCGAAAGTTGTGTAGAGATAAAATAGTGTTTGTAACCTGTATTAAACAATTCACTAGAAAACGTATAAGCTACAAGGATCGTATCTAATATAGTCGACGGTCCAGCCTCACCGTCACCTAGTGAAAACTGAACTACCTGAAGCTGATTTGCCCCTCTACGCTGTGCTCCAGCCTGAATCCCCGGCGCTGCACTACCCTGATGGTGTGAGTGATCTTTCCCAGGAGTTCCACGTCTACTGCCCCTACCAGTGCGGCCTATGGAGCTCCAACTGCCTACCTAATATTGGGAAACTGATCCCCTTCCCGTATCGGGTACATGCCTTCAACCATCATGCTCACCCGCTTGCTGAGGATTCCTACAGAAACTCTACACATCTCCTATCCTACAGTATGAACGACACTCAACTGGAGGTCGAGGACACTGCCCACACATATGCCCTGACCTACCACACTGATAGTAGAACACCTAATCCCCACTCTGAGAGGCAGACCCTCTCTTCCAGCCGCATTTCACACTTCCTCCGTGCTGTGATCCCTCATGGCGTCACTTCCGACCCTCAGTAGTTGCACTACCCTTCATCCCCACTGTCACCACAAGCCCTCTTCCCGAATCTCCCTTCAGGTTCCCTTTAGAGATGAGTGATTGATCCATCACGTCTGCAGACCTCTTCAAGTGAAAGATATTTACATGAGACCTGATCTCATGTCTCAACCAATCATGGAAACATCTTGCCACCACTGCCTCATCCCCTGCTAACCCTGGGACAAAGCATCTCGTATCTGTGAAGCGACTTTCTTAGTCCATCACTGATAGTGATCCCTGAGTCAGGCTTATAAACAATACAGCCTTCTCTTGCCTCAAAGTCTCTAGGTAGAAATGCTCCAAAAACATTTCCTGAAAAACCTTCCCTGACATCCCCTCAGCCTTGTCGGCCTGAGCCTGAATGTCCCACCAGTACCTAGCATGGCCCCGCAACATATAAGCATCTAGCTTTACCTGCTTATCAGCATGGGTATCCAGATGGTCCAATATCATTTGGACAGACTCGAACCAAAACTCAGCTGCCTCTGGCCTACCCTCTCTGGTGAAAGTTGGAGGGTTCTATAGCTGATACTCCCTAGTCAGCTCCAACATGCTCGGTGCAACCCGCCCTGGGTCCCGATCCATCATCTGCATGAGGCGAGTCATTTTCTCTCAAAATTGGTCTTCTCTACCTTCATTAATCACCCTATTTTCTTGTTCCTCTATTGTAGGAGAGTTCTCAGCAACATCCTCTTGTTGACCAACGGGTAACCGACGTCATGGTGGAATTTCTCTACAATTCCAAACACGATATTTAGCACATATACCATAAAACTTTCACAACTGCAAAAAAAAGCTCCTTACTAGCTACCGTCGCCCCGTCCATCCCTACCGCGGGCCATGGTCCACATGGGGTAAACAACCATGCACTACCCCCAAACACAAACAACTTTTTTTCAAAACATTATTCACTTCATTTCAAACCCTTACATTTCATTATCATCATTTACCCACATGTTTTACTTCATTATTTTCATTATTTCATGATTTCATGAAATGCATGATGCACCCTACTTTCCTGCATCACACACCCATCCCATGAATGTGCATAACACAATGAATGTCACCTATCTCCCTAGGTTCCTACAATGATGCATGAATGAAAATCCACATGTTGTTAAGTCCACGAGCCCAAATATCATAAAACATTAACATCAAACCACATGTGCATCACCCAACGGTGAAATATCATCAACTGTAACAACACACAACTAAGTACAACATTTCCCACCCAGGGTGACTTGGGGTTTCCCTTGTACATGGGTAAGATACTCCCAAGCACGAGATCATTACCAAGGCCTGACACATCTTAACACTTAGCTACCAATCCCAAATAACAAGACCTTAGGGAAGGAGAAGGAAGACCTCCTCTGATAACACTTTGTAACGTCCCCGACCCGGAATCCACTAAACCGGTGCTCCGATCCGGGTGGTTACATAACCTTAATCACGGCTCCCCATACACCAAAGACTACTGACTAGCAGTGGGGTTCTATGTAGTCAAGTGGGGAGACTATACCCCCTTATTATCAGAGTAAGCCAGAACAGAAACAACCAAATAGTGGGAACAATAACCAATAAACAAGGAATATGTATAACAACCATTTCCAAAAATAAATATTCTATATCATACTACAAGTGAAAAATTGAACAAAATCCCAAAATAAGACAACAACCAAAATCCCCAAAATGGTCCTGACTCCATGTTTGGATCCTCCACCAAGTGCTACCCATGTCCACTCAGCTGTCTAGCAAGGACCCTTTCCCTTATCCTGACCTGCAACCAATAAGTCTACTCGGGTACCCAATGGTGTCTCGAGTAGGGTGTGAGTACAACATAGTAGGCCACCACCAATGGTGTCTACAAAATATCGAGCAAGAGAAGATAGTGCATGCAGAAGAAACATGGATGATAAATGCCAAGTAATTAATTAAAGTACCAATATCCAGTTCAAGCCCAGCCATTACCACATTCAATTCACTCCATTTACCAACAATTACTATCACTTTCCAATTGATTAAATTTCCATGGGTTAATCACAAACATTATTTTACATGGGTCTATGCCCAACAATCACATGCGTGAGGGTAAACCCATCATTACCCTATCTCACTAGGACTAACTCCCTCATAACAAACATAACCTCACCTAGAAACCACAGTCTGGGTGGATAGCTCATGGAAACAATATCCTCACCTCGAAGCCTCTATACGGGTGGATGCTACCATTAGGAGAAAAGAGAATCAATACCCATTCCTAACCAGTGCATTTAGGGATGGAGTTTAGAGCATCAGTCCTACTCGACCTGTAGGCGTAGAACCTCAGTCAATCCCTTACACTACCAAGACATGTGCACATGCTTATATATAAGTAACCATCAACCTTCCAACCATTTCCCATCGGCAACCATCATTAAAAACATCCCACATGAGAAACCACATCATGCTATAACCCATTAAAACATTACCATTTCACATCATTTAATCATTCACCCAATTCCCATGTGTTATGCCTATCTCACTAAGCATTCAACAATAGACCCATAATCCATCCCATTATAGTCATTAATCAATTTCATGTTAACTCATTTAACCCATTAACCAATCCCATGAATCAACCATTTAACCAATACCATATAACCCTCCTGTTATTAACAAGTCTAGGTGAATCACCTAACTTCTATTCCAAGTTCAACCAATCATGCGAGCATATTCGTTAAGGTCTCTACCCTTAATCACAACAAGGTCACTTGTTCAATCACATTCCCTAAGCCCGGGAAAAGCTGGCACATCCCATGGATGGCCCTAAATTAAGTCAAGTCCATCACTGCACATCCCGTGGGGATCGTGAGGGTTCCCATTACTCATTTCAAACACCATTATTACCAAACAATCCAAGGTAATTTAAAACATAACCAAGGGGATGAACGAACACAACTAACATGTACAAATCCTCAACTAAATCATGTGATATAACTTTTAGACCACCTACCTCGAATCTGCGGTTGAATTAACCCTCAATCGACTCCTTAGACCTCGATTTGACCAACCCTTGGAGGTTCATCCTAGAACTCACCCAAAAGATAGGGTTTTAGGGTTTCAGAACAAGAGGGAGAGAAGAAAAAAACCCTATACAAAGAAAAGAACTAGTGAGGAGAATAGTCTTACCCGGAGCTTCAATCGAAAACCAACAACACCAAAAATGCCTTACGATCGAAGGAGATTGATCTCTTGGAGCCCTTGGGAGGTCTGGTTCGCACCTAGGGTGAAGAGGAGAAGATGGGAGGAAAATCCCGAGTTGGGGTTATAAAGCCCAGAGTGGAAAACATGTAATTTTTCAAACATTAAGTGGTCGCATAGTTTAGCTACACGGTTTATCAAATGGTGTGCAAACCGTGCGCAAACTACTGTCCGGAGGAGGAGTGGTCACACGGTTTTTCCTGGGCAAGTCGCGCGATTTGATAAATCATTCAGAAGTCGTGCACCCAACCCTGTCTTGGCCAGACTTCCCTTCATTCGTTCCCCGAGCCCCCAGAACACCCCCAAGGGATCTCATACCTTCGGGAATGAATTTAAAAATCCAAAAAAGGGATTTAAGAAAAACACAACAAAAGCATACCTTTCCAAAAACCGGGATCTTACAATACTTGTGATGATTTTTTAAGGAAATCAATGCATCTCCAATAAAATTATGGAATATATATGTTTTTGGGATTCCATGAAAAAAATACATGGGGATGTTTTCCATTTACATTATATTATGGGTATTGGTTGTGAAATCCCTCTATACTTTCAACTCATAGAAATGGCATGATGAAATATCTAGAAAAATTTTATATACTGTATAATATCATAGTTCATGTTGTCCAACCAAAAATTCTCTTTCAAATTTATATACATATTTCTATTTTCAGGGTGAATATATAATGATAAACTATGAACATAATCCAAAAATTACTTCATCAAATATGTTATGGATGGAATAAATAAAAGGTTCTTGAACATTATTCATCCGTAATTTTCAATGTTGTACTTATGAAAATGTCTGACCATCTTTTTTAGTTCCACATAACTGTTCTAATCATATATAATTTTCTCATTAATTTTTAGTAGAACACTTTTTTATGAATTATTGGAATTATCCCTTACTTGAATATTTCATGATCCATCCTTTAAAAATATATAAATTTTTGATATTTGATGATTATAAAAATTGAAAAAATCCATGATCCTTTAAAAATATAGAATTATCCACCTTTCTCCTTTCTAATGGTGGTATTGTATGGAAGAATCATATTAATTAATGAGATCCAACTATATTATATGATGCATATTCAATTTTTTTGGAATATATAATTTATAATTTTATTATTAGAATATACATAACACCTTTATTTGTAAATATAATTCTATTGTATTATTAATTTAAAACATACCATAGTTATACCCAAATGATGGGTTGGGTAATATTTCTCAAGATACATTAATTTTTGTGAGTCATAAGATATAAATATATCATTATGAATTAGAGTTCATCCCTCTCCCTTCTATGATTCATCACTATAGAATGAAAACCCTTATCCACTAAAGGGTAACATAAGAAATGTTAGGTCGACTAACCTTCTATTTAGTTAATTTTATAATTTTCATCACATTCATAAATCTATGAGAAATTGACTCCTTTATGAGTTTAATTAGTTAGGGGATTATAAATCCATGAGAAAATTTACATAAATTATCAACAATATTTTTCCAGACTATGAAAAATAAGGATATTTGTTACTATGGTTGGTCTGTGACAATTTTTATTAACATCCATCTTTTAAATATCTACCGATATACCTTATAATGTGATTGTATAACATAAAAATAAACCATTTCTAGACAAAATTCATAGTATGAAATTTTGTGAAACATATTATCCTTCTTGAGGGACATCAATATAATCCTCAAGTGTTATTAATTATCTCAAAATTATATTTCAATATATATAAATACCATTAATAATTATGACTAAAAAACTAAATGTAATCTCTAAAAAATATATTCATTAAATCCATGAAGACAGTGGAGACATTAGTAATGTTGAATATAATCTCTATATATTCAAATTTTGAATCCATTTATAGAATTATATCAGGGTTATATAATAAATCTTGACTGTCAATTTATTATATACAATCGATGACCAATATTGGATAAATATTACTCTCCATTAGTATCATCAAACAATTCATCGATATGCGGCTTAATTTTTTTTGAATTCGATCTTTTCATATTTTTAATTATCAATGAATAGATACATTGATCCACATTTATTACTAATAAAAACAATAGGATCACTATAAGGTAGAATATTTTGTTGATTACCCCCATTGATAAGAATGTTTTGGAGCTTCTTCTTGAATACCTAAAACTTAATCATGGCCATTATATATGCAGTATTTGAAATAGTAGTATCATCATGTATGAGTTATATCAAAAAATAAACTACATGATTTTTTAGAAGAAAATGAAACTCTGCTAGAAATACATCAAGAAACGAATTGAAAATATTTATATGATTCACTTTCAATATATCTCAACTATATGAGATAAAACCCCATTTTAAATTGAATACAAGGCACATACAATGGATTTAATTTCAATTTGAAATTCATATTTATCTTTTTATAGATACACGATCATCAGTTGTTATAGAATATAAAATGTTACTTAACATCCATGGAATGTTTTTTTTATTTATGTAAACAATGACCAAACATTCATAAGATAACATAAAATAAAATATGGGGGGAATAATTAGATTTTATAGAAGAACGTTCTCTAAAAAATCAATTGTATAATAATAATATACTTGAGATGTGATAATTATATGATTAGGGGTATCACACCTAATTAAATATATACTTATTCATGTTATGAATTGAAGATATATTTGTGTTTTCCTTATATACATAAATAAATATAACTATAACCAAATATTGTACTTCCATATTTTATCATTGCTGAAAAAACATCAATTTTATCATTCTGTCCTCAATACCTTAGTAACATAAAAAGTGTTTAGGGTAACAATTTTAAATCATTGATAATAGTTATCAATCATGAAAAATTATTCATATAATTTATAAATCATGAAAAATTATTTTCAATCAATGAAACATCATATTTAACTAAGGAATTTCAGGATCATTATATATTTAAATCCTTCATAATGGTTTTTAATTTTTTTTAATTAACTTGAGTATATCCCAAGGGAGTGTAAAACTAGGTTTCTTTTAATGGATCACTCACCATGAACTAGAATGATGAATGAAATATACTTGATAAAATCTATTTTGGGTATTTACCCCTTGGATAATTCATTCCAAAAACATATCCAAATGAACTATCTATAAAGGGTTACTTTAATAGAAAAAAATCACTCCTTTACTTACCATTTATTAGGGCATTCAATTACATATATTTTTTTTCCAATACATTATAACTAAATTTATTTCATCCTAGTTTCAAAAGGTAACTAATACTTCTAATGATTACTACAACAGTGACTAATATTTTTCATACATAGATAACAAAATTATTATAATAATATTTATCATATAACATAACATTCTAGGAATGAATCATATTTTTATAGTATCATTGGAATATTGGGTACATCTACAACTTGTTTATAAGATAAAAATATCAGATCAAAATCAATTATTCTTAATTAGAACCCCTATTTGACATATCATAATTAATATTTTTCTCTATAACATTTTGAAAGGAATAAAAATAAAGAGTGATATCAAATGCTCAAAAATGGTAAACAAGGGAGATATCAATGATCATTTTAATATAACATAATCATAAGGGTTTGATAAAATAAGTTAAACATTTTTTAACCATAACATTCATATCCTATATGATAATATTGAATCATTTAATAAATTATGGAAACACAAAAGACAAGAATCATAGTGGAATCAAATAATATGAGCCTTTATAGATTAACATAAATATATTAATAGAGTTTTTGGTATATATATAAAAATAGAAACTTATTTTCTTTCTATTCGAGGCTCATTTCCAAGTCTACCATAGTGGATTTTATTCACTCCTAACCCCATTATAATAGTCAAGGTTCAACCCCGTGACTATCATAGTGAATAAATTTCCTCACTAAACTTGGTTCACTCACAAAAATATCCTTGTTTATCTAATGATAGATACATATTTACCCACAGAATTAATGGGATATATAATTATGGGCTCACCCACAACCTAATTAAAATCATAAAAATGTGCACCACAAGTTCATAAAAATTTAATAATATCATAAACTGAGAAATAAAACAATGTTATTAAATTATTCCTCATGGAATAATCCATGTAAAAGAGACATGTTTGATAAAAATTTCATTAATTTATCATAGCACAATCATTAAAAAATGAACAAGAAACATAAAAAACATTTCATCACAATAATAAAATATATAGAGACATAATAATAATGGTATCATTGGATCACAACCCCTATAACACATAATTAACAGAATAGACGTTTTCATAGTTGAAGAATTCATTAAAATTTTTCAAGAAATAGTTTTTGAGGAAAATAAAATTTTTTCTTAAAAAATTATTATTCAAAAAATAAATAATTCCAACATATTAATGATTATTTTAATTTCAAATCAACTTTTGAATCTTGGAATGGAATATACAAGGAATTGAGTGGTTATAATGTTTGGAAATTCAGTTCACACTGTGTATGTTAAAAAAATATTACATTCATTTTTTTATAAAAAGATAAATGCAACTCATTTAGAAAAATAGGGGATTCCTTTTTAAAAAGTTTATTACCAGTAAAAAATTGAATAGAATTCATTTTTATAGTCCTAGAAAAATATTAATCACATTATTGAAAATATTTTTAGAAATCATATATATAGATGGGATCATATTTTTGACTGAATCTAAAAATAATATGGATATTTTTAAAAGAATTCATTTATAATATTGAGTTATTAAGAAGAATGAAATGAAAGGAAAACCATAAATATTTAGAAATAACCATTGGAGAAGAAAATTAAATATAATATTATTGAGAGATATATCATTAAATTCCTCATTCATAACATTATAAAAAAAATACCAGTAAAAAATGAAATTGTAATGTAAAACCCTTACAACATTTGTAACACTAAAATAAAAACCCTATGAATGGGAGAAAGTTTTATAGTTATAAAAATATGAATGAGTATAATTTTAATAATAAAAAAAAAATACAATATAGGGTGTTATAAACACTATTATAACTAATCTAGTGTTGAATATGACTTGTATCTCACATAAGTAACTATGAGACAAAAATACCTTAACATAGGACTGAATTCATTCTTACGTGTTTGAACCTTCTATATAATAAATTAATATTTATGATATATTTTTTCCAAAACCATTATCACATGTATAAAATTATTGGTATTACATTTTTAAAAAGATTTATCACCCTTTAGTTAATAAATCTTTATTAAAATCAATGTTCTAGAAGATAAATACTTCATGTTTCATGTATATGTGGGTTCAGTAGTTTTGGTCCTTGTACTTTTTCATGGTCATTCTAGATATTAAATGTTATTAATGATATAAATATCATATATATATTATAAATATTTATATACATTCATAAAATATATAGAAATAATATAAAATTGCATCGTTCATGGAAATGGCATGCCTTACATATGTACGAACAATGTTTTCAGATTTCTATTGATGTGATCAAAAAATGATTAATAATAAATCACCATTAAATATTAATTATTATACCAAATATATAAAAAAACTACATCCTTATTAATATCCACATTATTCATAAATGAAAAATTAATCACATCAATTCATGGATACGTTAGTCCATACTTATTCACAAGAACTATTATCCTTTTCCAAAGGCTTGTAAAGTTATATGTTATATGTGATTTTATAATGTAAAAATTATGAAAATATTAATAAAAACATACATATAAATTAAATACATAATTATATACATTATTGTTAGTCCTTTATGAAAAATTATATATATTGGTTCATGAGCTTGTAGTGAGTTGTACACCTAAACGATGAATTTGTTTCCAATTTGATAGAAGAGGATGATGATATAGGTTTTTACATAAACATTATAACATGTTAGAATATTTATGATACTATTTTTATTATTTCATAATGGTAGAATATTATTTTAATTAAGTAGTATATGAAATAAAAATTGAAACACATGGTAATGAACTATACCTCTTCTTCAGAGAACCACTTTTTAATTATATATAAATCCTTCATATGATTATTTTTTTGATATAAATAGGGATATTATGTCATTAAAAATGATTTTAAAATTTTAATTGGTTATTAATTTTTAGAACCAAAAGGATCACGAAGTGTAAAGTAGATATGATAATGGGATCCCTTTTATATGTGAGAGAGATGACACAAAAGGGATATTTGAGAAGGACAATATATATTGAAGTATTATTCACAAAAATACCTCCAAAATGGACAATAAACAAATAATATATTGGATATGGTCAATATATTTCCATATAATAGAATATAATTATTTTGGAGATTTTAACATTCATCTCTTTAGTTTATCCCAGGGTAAACCTCTTTCAAACATTACAATGATGACATAATTTTTACTATTTTTACTATTCATTATGAAGGAAAATAACTTTTCCCCTTATTAAATAATAATAAATATTAATATTAAAAAAAATTAATTTATTTTATCATATTCAATTAATAGGAGTTAAAAAAATATAATTTAAAATTAATCCCATAAACTCAAAGAAAATTTATTTACTAAAATCATATTTCTTATGTATAAAAACTATTTATATAAATATTATTCAAAATTTTTAATTAAATGATCCAAAATATAATAATAATAATATATAGAACTAATTATACTTTTAAATCCATTTAAATATGTATCTTTGCTAAATGGTTTAATAAAAAGTAAATTTTTAATATAAATTTGGATTCATCACTGTTCAGGAAAAAAATTATTTTTACAGTAAATCTTCAAAAAATAAAACTACGATAATTTTAAAATTTATATTTCAAAAATGAATTATATTTTATCAAATGTATTTTATAATAGTGGAAAAATATATTTATGTTATTTTCTCACAAAGAAACCATTTTAATGAATATTTATTTTTTTTGAACCATATAATTCATTAATAATAACAAATTTTCAATTTTATAACCATTTTAAATATTTTAAAAATGATGTTATTGAAATTAATTTGAATAATTTAATGGATAGTTTATAATGGTATACAATATTGCAGTTTACATATACTTGGTTTTTCATGTATCACAAGATATCTAAGAGATTAAATTTATTTAAAAATTATGTATATAATACAATATCATGGTGTTACACACTCCATCACTTCCATATAGAACCAATAGAAAGTGTTTGAGAACAGTAATTTTTAAATTCAATATAACCACATTACATTCCCATGGATCACAGAATATGGGTTATTATTCAAAATTCATATAGTTCGAGATCATTTAGACATCACATAGTTTGAGGAAATAATTGGGAACAATGGGAGAAGATAACGAAAGATGATCATTTGAAGAAAAAACATAAGTTATAATTATAATGTAATAATTTATATTAATCATTAAGTATAGTGTGAAGTATAAAAATGTTTTAAAAATGGTATTGGGGTAAATATTTAAAATTATCCACAATTACATTCATCATAATTATCTTTTAATTTTGTGATGAGTAATGGGGTATATTTCATCGGAAGGGTTCCACATGCATCAACCAAGGGTCAAGGTACACATTGAATGGTTCCTATTGAATCTAATTACTGAAGAATTCATTCTCTATGACCCAATTTTAAAATCCAAAAATAATAATCTCACGGTGATTTACTTCACTATGTTACAGTTATAATGAAATATAAAAAACTACTTCAGCTGGAAATAATTGTGTGAGAATGAGAGATGAAAATGCGTCAAAATAGGGGTTTCATATAGTCAAAATTGACTTTGTTCATATATATATATTTGGTATTGGATGTCATTAATACTATGTTTTATCATAATAAAATTCTAGGATAATATCACAACAGAATTTTGTGGATGTTTTTAATTTATCTAATAATAAGTATTTTAATTCCTTGCCATTTTAATGCATTGACCTAAAAATAGAAATAATAACCAAAACCGCTATATGTTTAATATTATTTTAGATTTAAATCTACAATTATGTGAAAAGTGGTGAAGATTCATACATGAATGAGCCAATTTAGCCAGATTTTTTTCTTCTTTAGTTCATCGACTAGATTTGGTTTGATGTAGTGGTTTCAATTTGAGGAACATGGACTTTTAGTGTGATCTTGTAAATCTTGTTTTAATGCCACAGACATGATATATTCATTAATACGGTCTAGGTTCAGGCATCATCAGAAATGTTTTTAAAATATACATGTTCTAAATCGGTTGGGAATTAATGAGGGTTGTTATAGTATTTAATACTATATAGAACCTAGTGTGAACATATAAAGGTTTAAAATAGTGGTTGTATTGAAAAATAGGTATTTTGAAGTGAATTATAATTACAAACATAAATGTTATCACACAATGACATCAACTATATTTAAAATTAATCTAAAATCATTATGTCATTCCATAGATCACCTAGCATACATTATTCATGAATCATACAACTGGTGGGATGGGATATTTTTGGGTCCCCACCTTCTTAATATTATATTGGGAGAAAGCATTGAAACCCATTGATCAAATATTTATCCTCATGTTTGGATTTATAATTTAGATTCATAAGGATTCAGTTCATTATATGGTGTTTTGGTATTCTTAAACATTGACTTTGCTCTAAAAAGCCTATATCAGAGTGATTAGTGGAGATTTAGTTGGATAGACTAATATAGAGTATCCAACAACGCATTAGAAAATTAATCCTTAACTTATTTGATCATCAATTGTGATTTTTTGGAAACTGGTTCTCCTATCTTTTTTTATATTTAATTTCTATGAGTTACAATTGATTAGTAGATCCAATATTCCATCTTCGTCCTATAGACTACATAGTATTGAATACCATGGATCAGGTATTTCAGTAGCTTTTTTGGGGTATGTGATATCAAGAGGAATCATGTAGTTGATGGATGTAGAATTCATAGTCAATGTGGATAGTTTAAGGGACATTAAGTTGTAATATCTTGGGTTTTTCAATTTTTGGTAGGAGAAGGCATGGTTGGCTGAGGCCTGGATTTTTTTTAACATTATCATTTGATTGGATCCAGGTAGTTTACTATTATCTATTGCTCAAGAGATAATTAACCCTTTATCCAAACTCTTTTGATAATCCACAAGAGTAGCTACAACACTTCTTACAATCAATACCATATGAGACCATAAGAGTGCAGCCACTTGGGTATCCATCTAGTTGTGGTATTTTTACATATTTAACATGTCACATCCTAAAATTTTGTATTTTTTTAATTATCATATAATTATATATCATGTAATTTACTTTATTATTCTATATAAATATTATATTATTATTAATAAATTATTATTAATATGAAATAATTTTTTAATTAAATGTGAAATTATATTTCATGCAGGAACTAAGATATTCTTTTCAGATATGACTTTTTCTTATTTGGCCATTTTTGAGAAAATGCGGAAATTCTGGAATTATTCTAAGTACACGCCATGTACATTATGAGTACACGATGTGTACTTCTTTACTGTAGGGGGTTGTGTGCTGGCTATTTAGTAGCCACACAAATTGCCATGAGGGAGTGAATTGGAGGCCGCTTAAAGCGGAGTACGGAAATAGCGAATACAAAACGTGTACTTTCTTTTTTCATTAAACGCACCGCAGTCACATCTAATCACTAGAACTCTCTTCTTTTAGGTCTCATTCTGCTGAGATCCTGGTATGGTCGTGGATCTTCGACGAACCCTTGAGCATGCAGCCGCCCTCCGAATCGAACACTGTTGGTTGCATTGGAATCACATCGCTGAGTTCTCTCTTCTCCTTGAGCCTCGTTTCATGATTCCTCTTCTTTATCAAGTTATCGTAGGTTAATTTTTTGGATGTTTTTGTAGATCATCATCATTCTAGGGTGATTCATTCTTCGAGGTTCAAATATAATGATACCCTAACACCGTGGTAGGTGGTATGTACCTTTATGTTCAATGTAATTGAGTATTATGTTAAAATTCAACCAATACCCTGGAATGTGGTATTTTGTTTTTACTGTTTTACCCATTTTTGTTTCCTACCATGCTTGTATATCTGTGTAGAGTTTATTTGGATATTATTTGGGTGTTTTACCATGATTTGGATATATTTTTTCAAAACATGTTCTCTTAATGACCGTTTGGTCCTACTAAGCCTTAGGCTTCCTTTCCTGTTTTCCATTTTTGTTGCTGTAGGATGGATAGTTTGTATTTTGACATGCTTGATATTATGTAGACCGTTTAGCCAAGTAGTTCTGTAGGTTTAGTTTTTCCATATTGTATTGCTATGATCATTGACCTACACAGTGTCGTGAGAACCTGATTTAGTCGACTATAAGGTTAATTGACTGAGTGAGCTTCCTCAGAGAGTCTTTGAGCACTTTAGTCTATATGGGGAATTGACCAAGTGAGCTTCCTCAAAGAGTCGTTGAATTATTTTTAACTTCTTTAGTCTATAAGGGGAATTTATAGTGAGTGCTTTCTCAGAGAGTCTATAAATGACCTGGGCTATAATGGGGATTTACCAAGCAAGCTTGTTGAGAGAGTCCTTGACCTTGGGGCTAGAAGTGGAATTGACAGTGACTACTTCCTTTGAGAGTTCCTGACTACCTTAGACTATAAGAGTAATTTACTATGAGTGATTCCTTAGAGAGTCTATATATACTAAACCACAGGGGTTAGGCTGGGTGTACATCCCAGAGTGTGGATTCTACATGGTATGCAGGACCATAGGGGATGGATGTGAGTACTTCCCAGAGGGTTACCTATTTGTGTTTAGCTATTTGTCTTGCGGATTGCTTGATAGTGAAACTGTGGATTGTTTACTACTACGTACTTTCCTATTTGTTGTTTTTTATACTTTTATCTGCCATATATTCACTGAATGTTAGGCATAGATCTTCAGGTGGATGCCTACTTGGATTTAGTCTCACAGCCTATTTGGGTCATGATATTGTTCCCAAACTGATAATATTGATGTAGTTATAGATAAGGGAATGCTCCCTTCTACATTAGGTACAAGACTTGTCACAGAGCTGGAGAGCATGTGACCATGCTTAGGATTGCGAAGCTGATTAGTTGTTTATCTTTTTCTTTTGTACTTTGGCTTAGTACTATTTGTATTTTCAGCATTGCGACTTGTTTGGATACTTTCCTAAACATATGTATCATGAATAATTTTATATATATGTGTGTGCTCCAGTTTTTTATTATTCAAGTATTCCATTGTTATTTTTGTTGGATATTTAATGATTCTGATATTGTATGTATTTCTTTACTTCCGCTGTGTACTATGCCAGTGAGGGAATAATTTCCCCACTATCAATCCAAAGGCCCTCATTGCTAGTCGGCAGCCTCTGGTGTTTGGGAAAATGCGTTTGAGGATATGTGGCCAACCAGGTACAGGGCTCCCTTGGGTGGATTCCAGAACCGGGATGTTAAAAAGTGGTATCAGAGGAATTATTTTCTCTTGATTTTATATTTGGATCCTATAGCCAGGGATATGATAGAATTGGTACTTGGTAATAATTTGATCCCGATAGTAGCTAACCTATGTACAAGGGAAAGCCAATCTACGTTGTTTATTGCAATATATTCAAGTTTTTTAAGTTTATAGTTGATTTGACTTTCACTGTTGGGTGACTCACATGTTTTGTGTTGTTATTGTTGATGATTTTGAGGTTATGTTTTTGTTGCAACCCAATGTGATGCGGGTATGCCATCTTAAGCATCATATGGTAAATTTCTAGAAATCACATGTCATAAATTCTTTACTTGCAATTTTGGGTGTATTAGAGATTAAATGTTGTTGTGATAGATGTTTTTCTTGATATGTAAGCTTTTGTGATATATGCCTTGATAAAAAAATACCTGTTATTTGATAGGGTATTTTTTTGTAAATTTTGTCTAAATGAATGCCAAAAATTTGTTATTGAGGTTTTTTGGGACCTCATGGACCATAATTGTTAGGATTATTGACTTGTTTACCTTGTTATAATTTTTTTTTGATGTTAAGCATTGATTCGTAGGGAGTATGGGACCTCATGGATTAGAATTTGGCACATTCAATGCACATTTCAGAGTTTTTCTTGGTTTCAGGGTAGTTTCTAAGGATAACCGTCTGAAAAAACATAGAATACACACCATGTAGTTTTGAATACATGCCATGTGTTCTTATGTTCGGGAAAGAAACTGCTTTTATTACGTACACGCCATGTAACGTATGTACATGTCGTGTAGTATCTAACCGTGTCAAAGGCTGTGTGGGCAGAGGTACGGGATATGGAAATTCTTCAGAAACACATTGTGTACCAGTTTTGCATGTCGGGTAGTGTTGACCCTACGTCTTCCTGTGTAACTGAAAACATGTACAGATAAACCTTAACCGACACATACCGTGTCAGGATTGAGCATGGCGTGTAGTCTAACCTAGGTACCTGACCGTGTCATGAACAAAACGAGTCAGTGTTATCCTTTCATGTACATGGTGTGTCCTCCTGGAACACTCTGTGTACTATGAGACATGTGTCAAGTCGTGTCACAAAAAACATGGCCCAACTGATGCTTACCTAGTACACATCATGTCTATCCTGATCACGTTGTGTAGTCTTTTATTAGGAGAGCTATGTGGCTTTACCATGTAGAAGGACTCGAGTAGGGAAATAGGATTCAAGTACACACTGTGTGTTAAGAAAACACTTCATGTGTTTGGGGTGTTACACGACCAATTTATGTAGGAGTACACACCCATGTAAATTATTTGAGGGAACACGATGTGTAGTAATTTTACATGCCATGTATTCATGTTTTGTGAAACATGATTGTTTCATTATCCTGTTCCAATATTATGCTTCTACCTTTTAGTCCTTGATAATCCTGATATAAGGTGTGCACATGACCTTGCAGAGCCATTCCACTGAGGTGTCCTCTAGTTGTATGCCAGTTTCCAGGTGGTGATCAGACACTGGATGTGGCTGATTAGGGATTACCTGCAGATCCTCCAATCATGTGAGTCTTCACACCAGCTATTATACGCAACATAGGTGTCGATGCATAGTTCAGAGAGGGATTTTTTAGGATGATGCAGACCTTTCAGAGAGTGCCTCCTCCTGCCCCGTCAATGGAAGAATTGATGTGGGTCTTTCAACAGCAGCAACATCCCACATTCTCAGGGGATGGAGGACCCTAGGATATCACTACCACAAAAACAGTTTTTCGCAGCGCCCCCCTTTATTAGCGCTAACAAAAAAGCACTAAGAAAGGGGGGTCCCTTTATCAGCGCACAAAAAACTGCTGATAAAGGGTGCCTTTATCAGCCCTTTTTTTAGCACTGATAAAGGGACCCCCCTTTGTCAGCGCTTGTTTAGTAGCGCTGATAAAGGGGGGCCTTTATCAGCGCTTTTTTCAGCGCTGATAAAGGGTCGACTTCAAAAAAAATTAATGATATATTAATATATTAATATATAAATATAGTTATATTGTTATATAAATATAATATATAATTTTTAAATATATTTTAGATTAGTATAAATGTAAATTTACACTTATTATACTTAATATATAAGATATTTAGTGAAAATGACTTCTTAAAAAATTAAAAAAATATTTTTAATTAATATTTTGATAATAATTATGGAGTAATAGTCATTTAATAACAATTTGAGGACTAAAAAAATTAAACAAATTAAAAAAAGATCAAAAAATATGTTGAAAACGCAACTCAAACTTCAAACGACCATAACTTTTGATCCGGATATCCGTTTAAGCTCTACCACATATCAAATCGAAGCCTGCGATGAGCTCTATGTTTCTATGACCTGGAGACTCCACGGTCAAGTGTTTTTCGAGGCCAAAAGAGGCCCAGAAGTCCTCCAAAACTGAGTTTTTTGTCGGGGTACCCATATTTTTTAACATTTTATGGATTTTCAAACTCATTTAAGGGGGCATTATTGGCTTTTCTTGGTGGGGACTGAATTTATTCCAAGGTATTACATTCATATTGATATTATGTTTTTAAAATTTCATCCTTTTTTATAATGAACTTCTATTTATAATCAAATATATAACTATATGTACATATTTTTTATATATTCGCACCTAAAAATTAAATTTTTTAAATAAATAATTAAAAATATCTACATATAAAATATATTAGCTTTATCTAAATAATAACTAATATCCATTTTATTTAAAATACCAATATATGAATATCTATATACCTATATATTAATCTAACTATATATATATATATTAATCTAACTATATATATATTAATATACTACATATATATATTAGTATTACTATAAATATATATATTAATATCACCACAAATATATATATTAATATCACTGTATATATATTAATATAACTATATAAATATATATTCATATAACTATATATATGTTAATATAACTATATATATGTTAATATAACTATATATATGTTAATATAACTATATATATGTTAATATAACTATATATATGTTAATATAACTATATATATATATTAATATAAATATATATTACTATACGAATAAATATATCTAAATATATATATATATATTAATACCACTATATATATATATTAATATTACTATATATATTATAATATAACTATATAACTATATATTATAATATAACTATATCTATATATTAACATTAATATATATTACTATACGAATAAATATAACTAAATATATAAATATATATATATAGAGATATCATGAATTGGAAAGCAAATCAAAATAGAGTAGTGGTAAGGGCTTAGGCGCACATGGGGGAGGTCTCGAGTTCAAATCCTGGTGGAGGCAGGGGTGCGCGCGCATGGGGAATATTGGAGCAATCACTGTTAAAGGGTGTAGGGGGGTGCGTTTTGTGCGTGGGTTTTTGTATAGGGGCCGAAAAGTTCTGTAAAAGGGGGGGTTCAAGCGCTATAAAAGCCCCCCCCCCGATTGGCAGTATTTGTAAATTTTTTTAAATTTTTTTAAAGTTTTTAAATTTTTTTAACTTTTCTCAGTGCTTTTTTAAAAGAACTGATAAAAGGGTACTTTATCAGCACT
Organism: Viscum album; assembly: GCA_963277665.1. Taxonomy (NCBI): domain Eukaryota; kingdom Viridiplantae; phylum Streptophyta; class Magnoliopsida; order Santalales; family Viscaceae; genus Viscum; species Viscum album. The sequence continues at coordinate 806,230,807 of OY728122.1, read as the reverse complement.
AAAACGAAAGAGCTAATAATGGAAGCGATGATATAGGACCCCTTTATCAGTGCTAAAAAAATCGCTGATAAAGGGGTACTTTTATCAGCGCTTTTTTTAGAGCTGATAAAAGACCCCTTTTATCAGCGTTTTTTAGCGCTGATAAAGGGGTACTATATCATCGCTTTTCGGAGCGCTAATAAAGAGGACCCCCCGTTATCTATGTTGGATTTATCAGCGCTTTTATAGCGGTGAAAAAGTCCATTTTTATCATGGATGGAAGCCACACTAATAAACGGGACCCCCCCCCCTTTATCATGGATGGATGCCATGCTGACTATTTTTAATCATCTGCAGATTCCTCCAAAGAAGAGGGTGAAGCTTTCTACAATCATTCTTTAGAGACTCCAGCAAGAGGTGGTGGGATGTGATATCACAGGCGGGATTCCAGCAGAATATGGCTTGGGATGAGTTTCAGCACATCTTATATGATTACTTCTATCTGGATACCTTGAGGGACAATCGAGATCGAGATTTCGTGATCCTGGAGTAGGGTACATATTCAGTTATGGATTATTCCTCTCACTTCATGGAGCTGCAGCGTTTCACACCTATTCCCGGAGTTGATGAGTTATTCCATGAAAAGAAGTATGAGGATGGTATGAGGCACGACATCCTATCTCAGGTGAACATCTTTAGGTTGACTTTGATATCCTCTATAGTCAACCAAGCACTGATCAGAGAGCATAATATGTGGGATTCTGGAATTGTGAGGTAGGGAGGTTCAGCTTCAAGAGTTAGTGATCCGCCAGCTGATATCATGAAGCACCGCAGACAGACTTCTTGAGGATATCATAGTATGTAGGATGCATATTTTGGTTTCCAGGTGGTATGCTACCTGTTTAGGAGGAGTGGGCATACAAGGCCTCATTTCCCGAGACACCTAGTGGAGTGTCGTTCATGTGGAAAGACGAATCACCTTCAGTGTTTTTTTTAGTTTGTCTCAATAGCAGCTGGTGAGAGGGGTTCTTATATGACTCCTCATTCAGGAGCATCACAACCAGTTTCTCATCAGTCATGGAACTGGAGTTCTTCTGTTCATTCAGGCCGAGATGGAGGTCATGTCCTGGGTAGCCAATGGACAAGTTTTCAGCGAATGTATGGTAGATCGGCTCAGAGTGGTTGGACAGGGTCATAGGGCTTCAGTATATACCAGACTTTTGCAGTGGAGTAGACCTAGTAGGAGTAGGATCTGAGAACTTCTACAGTTTGAGATACGATCTTAGTAGCCTTAGATTTAGATTTTCCTCTTTTCGATACAGGGGCATCCCACAACTTCACATTTTTTGCTTTTGTGTAGAGCCTTAGTCTCTGCATCCTCACTTATGATGATATCATGATTCTATACATACTGTTGGTGATTATAATGGCTAGGGTACATTAGTTCAAGGAGGTCCATCTTGATGTTCGTGGGTGTCACATTATATGGGACCTCTATTTCTTAGAGATGACATGATATGATGTCATTCTCAGAATGAAATGGGTAGCTCCCTTCTAGGAAGTCATTGAATTCTATTGTCGTAGGGTGAGTTTCATAACACTAGAGGGTTGATTATTTCTTTATAATGGTGAATGGGATGTACAACTGAGCAGACCAGGACAAGAGAATCATGGGTTGGGAGGAGTTATAGCCCAGATTGCTAGTCAGTATCTGGATGACCAGGGGACTTCACTATTAGAATTTCCTCCAATTGTGGATCATTTCAGGGATGTCTTTCTAGAGGACCATTCAGGTTTGCCTCTAGATCATGAGGAAGACTTTTCTATTGAGCTCATGGTAGGAGTGGCACCGGTGTCCATTTATCTTTATAGAATGGCTACACCAGAGTTGTAGGAGCTCAAGAAGAAGTTGGAGGAGTTACAGGAAAAGGGTTTCTTCTGACCCAGTACATCTCCTTAGGTTCCACCTATCCTATATGCGAAGAAGGAAGACAGTACCCTTAGGCTTTGTGTGGATTATAGGATGTTGAACCAGTTTATGGTTAAGAACCGATATCCTTTACCAAGGATTGATGATCTCTTTGATAAAATTCGAGGATCCCAGGAGTTCTCCAAGATTCAAATGAGGTCTGGTTATCATAATTTTCATGATTGACCATCTGATATACCTCTCATAGCCTTCCGTGGTAGGTATGGTCTATACGAGTATATGGTCATGCCGTTCGGTCTCACAAATGTGCATGCAGTTTTTATGGCACTGATGAACTGAGTGTTCCATCCATACTTGGATTCATTCTTGGTGGTCTTCATGAATGATATCTTGGTGTACTCTCACACTCTACATGACTATTACACCCATCTTGAGATCATTTTGAGTACTCTGAGAGAGCATATATTATATGCTATGCTCTAAAAATGCCACTTTTGAATGGATCAGATTCACTTCCTGGGTCGTATTATCTCAGAGGTAGGAATATCAGTAGACCCATAGAAAGTGGGAGCTTTAGTTTACTAGTAGTAACCGAAGAACGTCTTTGAGGTACAAGTTTTTATAGGGATGGATGGATACTATAGACGCTTCAAACAGGACTTTTCAAACTTAGCAGCACCACTGACGGGTCTTAATATGAATGGTGAAAAGTGTTTATGGTCAGATTCTTGTGATTTATCTTTTTCAGGAGATGAACGGGAGGTTGACCTCAGCACCGATACTAGTGTTTCTAGAGTCGGGAACGATCTATACTATTTATAATGATGCTTCAGGTATCAGTCTCGGATATGTGCTAATATATTGGAGATGGAGTCATTGCGTACGTGTCTTGGCAGTTGAGGCGCCATGAGAGGAACTACACGATGCACGATATTGAGTTGGCGAAAGTTGTTCATGACTTATGCTGTTGTATACATTATCTGTTGGGAGAGCATTTTGTGGTTTTCACCAACCAAAAGAGTCTCAAGTACATATTCACTCTGCATGACCTGAATTTAAGACAGAAAAGGTGGGATGAGTACTTTCAATCTTTTGACTTCGTGCTTTCCAATATGCCTGGGAAAGGCAACACAGTGGCTGATGCACTGAGCAGGAGGACTCAGATACAGGTATTTTAGGAGGGCAGCTGTGAGTGGAAGATTATGGCTCTATCTTCTAAGATGTATTTGGAGGTGCACAAAAGACAGGGGCAGACTTTTCATTCATATGTAGATGTTACCTCTACTCTTCTTGATCATGTTCAAATGTGGAAGCTATCAGATTATGAAGGCCTAGTCATAAGGGAGAGTGTGTTAGGAGAGGACGATATTCCAAGATGGACCATCGGCGAAGATTAGATCATATGTTTCTAGGGGAACATATGGGTGCCAGCCGACATACATGAGGACCTGATGGAGGACTTTCATTCTTCAGTTTGGGCAGTTCATCCTGGTGTCACCACGATGTATCATAATCTAGACCATCATTATTGTTGGCCAGGTATGAAAAAGGATGTTGCCGGTATCCTCATGAGGTGTTCCACCTGTAAGAAGGTGAAGGTAGAGCATTAGTGGCCAGCAGGGATCTTACAAAAGTTACACATTCTTGGGTGGAAGTGGAATAATGTCGCGATGAACTTCATGACATGTTTTTAGTGGTCTCCTCAAGGTAATTATGTAGTTTGGGTTGTCATTGATAGACTCACAAAGGTCACTCAATTTTTTCCAATCAAATAGGCCTTCAGTGTTGATGATCTGGGATGGTTATACATCCATGAGATTATACATATACATGGATTTCTACTCTAAATTATTTCAGATAGGGATACGAGTTTTACTTCTCGTTTCTGGCAGGGGATTCAATAGGGATTGGTTACATGGGTGCTTTTGAGTACAGCTTACCATACCCTGACTGATGGTCTGTCCGAGCATACGATTCATGTGATTGAGGACATGCTCCAGGAAAATATTATGGATTTTGAGGTTATTGGAAGAAGAATATACCTCTTTTAGATTTTCCTACAATAATAGTTTTCATGAAACTATTCAGATTTCACATTATGAGGCTTTGTATGGTAGGCCATGCCAATCACCCTTGTGTTGGCTGGAGGTAGTAGAGGTAACTATGTTGGGACTATTTCCTATCCAAGAGACCACATAACATATAGATTTGATTCAGAAGACGATGGATACTAAACAGTCACAATAAGTCTTATGCTAATCAACGGTGACAACCTCTAGAGGTTGATGTCGGGGATCAGGTTTTCTACATGTCACACTGAGGTTGGGACATAAGAGTATAAGGAGATAGGGTAAACATTCGTCGAGGTTTGTCAGGCCGTTATAGGTGTTGGAGAGAGTTGTTCCACTTTCTTATCAGTTTTAGTTACCTTAGTGGTATCAGGAAATGCACGACGTTTTTCATGTTTCTCAGCTCCAACGTTACTTTTCAGACACGTCTCATGTCTTTAAACCTTAGGAGGTTGAGCTCGAAGTGGATGTGTCATTCCACGAGGATCCTATCTAGATTATTTATCATAGTATAATGGTTCTATGTTTCCATTTTGTTCCACTGCAATGAGTGTTATGGAAGCACATGTGAGTACATGATGCGACATGGGAGAGGGAGGCTAATGTATGAGCACAGTGGCCGGAACTTTTCGGGGTATGTTTTTCTACATCGTGCTATGAAATTTAGGGGATGAATTTCCTTATGGGTGGATGTTTTTATGAACCCGAATCTTCTTTTTAGGTATGTTTTTTTTCATTTCAGTGTGTTATTGAAAAAAAGGGGAAATTATGGAATTTTTCTTAAAACACACAGTGTACTCTATGAGTACACACCATGTACTTCTTTTCCACAGGAAGTCGTGTGTTGTCCATTTAGTAGTCAAACACATGGCCATGTGGGTGTGACTTGGAGGATGCTTAAAGAGGAGTATGGAAACAGTGTTTACATGTCTTGTACATATAAATTAGACATCATGTAATTTATTTTTTTCATTAAATGCACTAGGGTCGTGTCTAATTGCCAGAATGCTCTTCTTTTAGGTCTCGTTCATCTGAGAGCTTCGTACGACCGAAGATCTTCAATGAACCCCCTAGCGTGTGTCAGTCATACAAATTGAACACTATCGATTGAGTTGGAACTACATTGGTGATTTATATATTCTATTCGAACCTCGTTTCATGATTACTCTTCTTTCTCAAGTTATCATATATTGAACATTTTGGATGTTTTTGTAGATCATTGGTGTTCTAGGGTGAATCAAGATTTGAGGTTCACATATAATGATCTCCTAACACCAATGTAGGTAGTTTGTTCCTTTTCAATCATTTTCTTTGAGTATTATATGAAAATTAAACCAATACCCTTGAACAGGGTATTGCATGTATAATGTTTTACCCATGATGTTTTCCAAACATGCTTGTATTCATATGTAGATGTTATTTGGATATAAGTAGGGAGTTTTACCAAGCTTGGGATGCATTTTTTCCCACACATGTTCTATTTACAACCATTTGGTCCTGCTTAGCCTTAGGCTGCCTTTCCTGTTTTCCAACCCTATTACTATAATATGGAGAGTTTTTATTTTGAAATGCTTGATATATTGTAGACTGTTTAGCCAAGTAGTTTTGTACGTTTTCTTTGTCTAGACTATTTTTCTATGCTCGTTGACCTACAACGTGTCGTGAGAACCTATTATATTAGACTATAAGGGGAGTTGACTGAGTGAACTTCCTCAAAGAGACTTTGGGAACTTTAGAATATAAGGGAAATTGACTAAGTGAGCTTCCTTAGAGAGTATTTGAATTTTTTTGAATTAATTTATACTACAAGGGGAATTGATGGGGAGTGCTTCCTTAGAGAGTCTATGAACGACCTGGGCTATATGGTGAATTAACTGAGTGATCATTATCATGTAGTCCTTGACCTTGGGGCTATAAGGGGAATTTACTGTGAGTGCTTCCTCAGAGAGTTCATGACTACCATAGACTATAAGAGGAATTAACAACGAGTGCTTCCTCAAAGAGTCTTTATATACTGAACCAAAGGATTTAGGCTTAGTGTAATGCCTAGATTGTGTCTTGTACTTTTTAGGAAGGACCATAGGGGATGTATGTGAGTACTTCCCATAGGGTTACCTGTTTCTGTTTAGATGTGTGTCTCACTGATTGCTTGATATTGTAGCTGTGGATTGTTTATTGTTGAGTACTTTCTTGTTTTCTATTTTCATTTGTTTTACCGGACATATATTCACTGACTTTTAGGCATAGATCTGCGAGTGGTTGCCTATTTGTATTTAGTCTCACAACATATTTGGGTCATTCTTTTGGGACCAAACATATTATATTAATGCAGTTATAGATAAGAGTAAGCACCCTTCTACTTTAGGTACATGACATTTTGTGCAGCTAGAGAGTATGGGACCAAGCTTATACTTGTGATGAAGAGGAGTTATTTTTATTTTTCCTTTTCACTTCAACTTAATACTGTTTGTATTTCTATCATTTTGACTTGTTTGGATGCTTTCCTACACATATATATCATGCATTATTTTATATATATGTGTGTTGTCTAGCTGTTTATTATTTCAGTCTTCCACTGTTACTATTGTTGGATATTTTCTGATTCTGCTATTGTATGTATTTGTTTACTTCCGCTGTGTACTCTTCCAATGAGGGCATAGTTTCACCACTATCACACCCAAGGACCACATTTCTAGCCGGCAGCCTCTAGCATTCAAGGAAACATTCTTGATTCCATGTGACCAACTAGGTATGGGGTGCCCCTGGTGCCTTCCATAATCGGGAGGTTACATTTTATTTTCTAAAAAATCATTATATTTTTATCTCAAAAGTAAAAAATTTAAATAAAATTTTTTTATTTTAAAAACACACCAAAAATATGAAAATTTGATTTTTACCATGTTTTAAAATAGTTTCATGTGATATATGTAGTGAATTACTTAATAAAATATTGTTGAATTTCACATTTAATCTACATTTTTTTAATAAATGTTTAATGATTGTTATAGTTTTTATTTAATATATAATGTACAATAATTTTTAGATACTTTTGAATTTATTCGTAAATGTTTAAAAAAATCATTTTCAAATATTACCACATGGTTTATTTTTTCCTCTTATAATATAATTAAAAAAAATTGTTTTCTTTTTTCCTTTAGGACATGAGTTCTTTTCAAAAAATCATAGATGTTATCCATTATAATGAATACTCTAATATTATTTATTTTCAATAAATATTTTTTTCAAATTATTTGTGTTGTTTTTATTTTTTAAATGTTTTAAAAAAATTGATATTTCTTCTCATTTTTATTGGATTTCCAAATATTCTCTTTCTTATGGGATGAAATGGGAATTTTATGGGTATTTTGAGGGAAATGAAATATTTTAACCAATTTTCTCATAATATGGTTCTATTTATATATATATTTTGATATATGGGTCTGATATAACCTTATAATGCATTGGGAAAAGATATTTTCTTGAGAATATACATGTATTAATTCACCATGAAGGTTGTTTTTTATAAGGGTTATTGCAATGGTGATTATAATGATCATATCACAAGATTACAACAAGGGGTTTCAATGATTTATTTAATATTAAAATGATATAATTATCCTTCATGAGGTAATTAAATATGGCTTTCAATCATTTTATCTTTTAAATGTGAATGGTTTATTTTTTAATGAAATGTTTTACTAATGTTCCCATGTTTTTTACAGAATATTTCATGGTTATGTTTTTAAATTATATTTTCCTCAAAATGAATTATAAAAAAATTGGATAATAATAATGATTTCATGAGTCTATAAATATTAATTCTATCTAAATGAATATTTATTAAAAAGAAAATAACCATAATAATTTTTAGGATTTTTCAATAATGGATCACTTTTTATTTTTTTTAATACAACATATTGATGTTTGTTTCTCACATCCCACATTTCCAAATAATTTTTATGTATACTAAGGATGTGAATCAATTAAAGAAATGTTTTTGATGAAACATATATAATGATAATATGATTTTATAAATGAAACATGAATGTAAACATAATAACATATTGTTTTTTTAATGTTCACAATGATAAAAGTTAAACTTTTCTATTTAATGGTTTTTTGATTATCTAAATATAAACAACTAAAGGGTCCTAAAAATTATTGTGTGTGAAAACCATGTTATTATTCATTTAAATATGAAATTATTATGATATGGGGTTTTATATTAATGATATATTATTATAATATATTTGGATAAATTATGTACATTTTATTTATTCTTAAAAAATTAATCATCATAGTTGGTTTCCAAATTTTAACTTCTATGTGAACAAATAGCATAAAATACTACCCTAAATTCAGGTCTTATAATATGTATTTAATAGAAGTATAATATATGGTCCAGTTAAAATTATTTTAACATATATTTTATAAAATATAATTCCAAAAAATGTAAATAACGTATTTACCCCATGTCTCAAAACATCAACCATAAAAATTCAATATCATGGGTTTATCAACAAAATTTCTTTATATTATTCCTTACATCACCCCCATTTTGGAATTTTTTTAATGAAACAATGATTAAACATTTATTTTACAAGACATAAAGTTGTATTTACATTTTATTAGTACTATATTTTTTTTCTTTTGATAGAAAACATGTCATAAATTTAAAAAAAAAACACAAAACAAACCATAATTCAACAACAACTCCACTTATAATTACTATGATATTCTATATAAAATATGTATATAAATAAATTTCAATTTCCATGATATGAAAAAGTAATTTTAATTTTCTATAATAAAATTAGAGGATATAAATATTCATCAACACTACTAAAATTAAAAGAAAAAATAAATAAATAAATAATATCATTAAGAAGATGAAATTTCCTTGGAGCATATAGCCCATAAATCTACATGCCAGAAATGTATATGTTAGTATTAAAACCCCATTTATGTTATTGAATATAATTTTTTTACTAGGAAACTACATAAATGTTATGTATGATTTTAATGATGCGATGAAGTTGGTTTATTATCTGGTATATGATAAAAATATTCATTTCATGAATAGTGTGATGACTATTATCTTACCATATGGGTGATCATTGATTTTTGATTAATGGTTATCTATTAATTATAAAGACTTATTAAAAAATATCACCCTCTTTACCAGTATCCCGGACCTATAAGTTCCATTATCAATATAAAATCATCAAATTTACTTACATAACCCTCTCCCAAAGTCCCATTTATTGATTTATAGAATTTGTTATGTTCTAAATGGGTATATATTAATTAAATAATAAACACATGGTAAGATACTAATTTCCCTTTATATCATTAAATTGTTGTTTTTATTTTGTGAGAATAAATTTAAACCTTTATTTCATATTCTATTATACTTATTTATACATTTTTAATATTTATATTATCCACCATTAAAAGTAGTTGTTTAATCTCTCTATTTAATCATATTTAATGATTTTATAAATAAATTATTATAAATCATCATCACTGAATAAAAAACATTATACATTATTATTATTAATATACCTCTTCTTTTTAGTTATTTATGGTATTAAAGATATTAATATTTTACGAGGGGGATTGTTTTTGGATTGAATAAGACATATTTGGTTGACTCATTATATGGACCTTCAAGACTACTCCTTATATTAGTAAAAGTGAACATTTGATATTAATTTTAGCAACGATGAGAGTTATTTATTGATGATTTTTGTATCCCCGATGAAAATTAGATATATTAATTATATAATCATAATTTAATGGGTGTTTTATTTATTAAAAACTTTTCATTTAACAATTTGATATCATTCGATACCAATATCATTCCATAACAATGTATTCTATTTCTATGTTGACAACTCATTCATACAACCCATTTGAAAAAACCCAATTTTTTCGGTTTTGTTGTTTTGTGTACCATAGATTATAAATATTATATTATATATTTGATTGAAATACATTTAAATATATATACATACCATCCATTTATTAAGGTAAAGAATTTACTAGTTCATATATTACTTGATTTATTAGGAGATAAAATTTGATTCAAACCCTTATCTAATATCTAGTAATATGTTTATAAGTTATTTAATATTTATTATAATTATAATTATATGGAAATAATAAAATACCCCTCAATGAATTTGTATAAAAAGTAAGTATAATAAGAAATATTAATGATAGTTTTCATACCCAGTATGAATGTTATATTGGAGTGATGTCTCAACTAAATATTTAAGAAGTTCAAAATTATGTGCTTCATAATTTTTTATTCACTATTTCATTTTAATGTATTCTATATTATGAACCATTTTTTTTAATTAATCATAAAAAATTCTGTACATATTTATTATAAATATTTATTTATTCCATGATGTATAAATATTGGTTTTTATATATTATCCTTTAATATGAATTTGAAATCACATTGTTATTAATATTTATTAATTTTTATACAGTTTATGTGTATATTTTGACTGGGAATCTCTAAAGAACTAGTTAAAGATAAATAATGATATATTTCCATATTTTAAAATTAATATACTATATACTTTTATTAAAATGTAATGTTATATCTATCCACCTAGTACTACTAATGTTTTTATCATATGTGTCATCACAAATATTTTTTCAATTTTAAAAAAGCAGTACTAAATCTATGTGATTAGTTTTGGAATTTTTATAGTAGTTATCAAAATAATATCTACATAAAAACCATTGGAACTATATTTAGATGTACTGAGTTAGAGAATAAATTCATTAAAATTTCACTATAAAAATTTATATAAAATTTTAAGAATGCTTTATAATTTTGAAAACAGTTTATATGAATTTCCTAAATGAATTGGATAAGATCATTTGTTTCATAGTGAATCTAAAATATTTGTTACTATATATAATAATTTCGAATGTTTTTCTATGTGAATAAAATAAAAACTATTACAACTATCAAGTTTTGTTTGGGGAGTTACCAAATGAGAAATATAATAAAGATTGTGTAGGAGATAAAAAATTTATAAATATTAAAATGAGTATGAATGCTGATATAAATAAATTATATTTATAGGGAAACCACTTTTCCTCCAATGAGGTGTAACAATATTTGATCAATTTTTGATGTAAAAAATATCAATATTTTAGTTGGACTTGAAGTCTATTATTAACATGGATAATATTTTCATGGATCTAAGGTTCTAAATAAAGGAGTAGGTTATGAAAAAAGAATATATTAAAAGTGGTCAGTTTATCATTATGACATCCTAAATGTAACTATTCCATAATTACATGACATAAATAAAATATTTCATTAAACACATCCTCGTGAATTTTAAGGTTCAATGTTTTAGATAATTGGAACAACTTGTTAACTGATATATCCCATTTAATAATAAAATGATAAATCATTTTCCACTATAAAAGAAACATATTATTCTATAATAATTTAAAAATATCTACAATAAAATTTCCACAAAGAAGAATTGTTTAAACATATTACACGTATTTCTTTTTTATTACATGTGGAAAAGAAATCAGTCAAATTGGTGAGCATAGAAGACCCAAATGGTTAAAAAATAATTGATACTAATACAATATATAACTATGTAGGATATAATAATATATAGAATATATAGATATTTCACAAAATGATATTTTTTAATATTTTTTTTATAAATTTATTTTATTTTAGAACATACATTACAATAAACACCGAGTAAAAATGAACCACGCTATTAAATAAATATTATTATTTATACGTCATTGTTGTAACATTCATATTAAAATTGAATGTATGAATCATAATAACCACATTTAAAAATATAATTATATTGGTTTTATATAATGAAATAATATTGATAAAAATGTGGTTCATTTTTAGTAAATCATTTATATGTTTAGGGAATAAATTTTTTTAAAAATGTTCTTATTAGTTTTTTTGGATAAAATACTAATTTATTATATAATATAATAAAATATATTTGGAATGATTAATTTTTTTTTGAGTCACAAATGATTAATTACCCTATTGTGTTTTTTTGATAATTTTTTGAAATGATTAAATTTTTTGTGACTATTGAATAATACAAATTTATATTAAAAACATGACTTTTTGTTAAAGAATTTACATAGTAACATATTGTTTATAAAATTATTTAATGTTATATTTGATTTTTTATGATATTATTAAACCATATTTTTTAGTTGGAATGAAATTGTTAATGACATTTAATATGAAAAAATTCTATACTTATGAAAATTCTCACTTTGGAAGACCACTTTTTCATCACGTATATGGGTTTAAATTTAAATTTAAATTTTCAAATTATGTTAATGTAATTTTAAGAAATGGATTCCATATATGGATTTGAAAATAATAATATCATATAATATGTTAAATTTAATTTTTAGAAAATATGAATAGAAAAAACAGTAATATTTATTTTTCACGTTTAATCATAAAATAGGTTTACTCAGCATGAAAATATATGGATAATAGTTGAAATTACATAAAATATTATCAAAAATAATTTTCATACATACATATTACATATTAATAGATCTATATTAATTACATAACACTTTGATACATTCCATAATGATTTAGGTCAAATATCTATGGAAAATGGAAACATAAAAACTAGTTTAAAAAATATATTCATCATATCCCACTTATTTATTAATATCATGAGCCCTTGATATATATATATCAAACATAATAACTTTAATCGTATCATAGGGAAAGGAATAAATTTACTGGCCTTCTTGGATGCTCAATAATGGTAAACGATGGCATTATAAATGATAACATAATCATAAAACGAGCATCAGGGAATAAGAACATGATCATAACATTTGAAAACCATGAACTGTATATCAATGATCATAATATATAGTCATCGAATAAAAATTAAAATCTCATAATATATGAATAATTATTGGATCAAAGAACATAAACGAGGAGAAAAAAATATATCCATAGGACATGGAATTGAGCCATTCACATAAGCCAAATAAGATTCCGTTGTAATCAAGGATAATTTTCATGATTATTAGAGTGTCTAAATTTCACATCCCAAATAATCATATTATTAATGTTTTACTACCAATACAAACATAATGTAAGAAATTACCATACTAAAAATGTTTAACTCTCCATTTCAGTCCTATTTATCTAATTATATATCAATCTTTACCCAATGCATTCAAATAAGATATATTTCCCACCCAAAACATAATTAAAATAATAAATATGTTGTCCCAATGTTTATAAAGAATTCATCATATAATAACTCATGAAAATAAATTGGATTCAAAAACACATAATCATTTCAATACCCATAGAAAAGAAATTTGTTTCATAAATATTGCACATTTTTATTATAAAAGTAAACTATATAGTGAAAGAATAATGATGGTAAAATTGGATAATATCTATAGTAAATCAAATGTAACAAAATTTAATTTTATTATTAATGGGAAATTATTTTTAATGATCACATTGAATTATTTTTTAGGAAAATAATATTTCCTTTTCAAAAGATTGTTTTTGAAAATTTGACCTTATAATGGAAAATAGTGTCTTTGAAAAGAACCTTGTAAAATTTTAATGTAAATTACAATGAAATATGTAATCATGGTTTTTGGAAAATATATTTATTTTTTATATGTTATAAAATATTCCTTCTATATTTTTATAAAAAAGTCATAATTTATAGTAAAAATGAGTAAAAATGAATAAAGGAATATTTTCATTCCGTTTCTAAAAATTTCAAACATGATTAAATATGAATTTAAAAAATAACTAGAGTATTTTAATTTTTTAACTATATATTTATTAAAAATATATATTAGGGGAAATGTTTTCCAGTAGATACTAAAAAATAAATTATCCCTAAGATTAATGATATTGTTAAAAAACACTTACTCAACATTCTTGTTACTTTGAATGTAATAAAAAAGAAAATTTTATAAATTAAATTTTATAATTATTCAATAAAATATTAATTATTATAATTATAATTTCATATATTTTCCCTTTATAACATTTCAATTATCCCCTTTTTTACTAATTATTTATTAAAAATATCATTTCAAGGTGTTAATTATTCTATTTATCTAGATTATTTCAATTCAGCAATTCTGATAATTGTACATTTATCATTGTTCAATCAAATCTATAATATTAATCATGATATATATTTATATATCATATATATTAATTATATAAATATTTTTCCACCATAAAATTTAGATATATAAAAATAAATTAGACTGTGTATGGAGATGACATGTCGTACGTACGAATGAAAACTATTTCCCTTTTTTTACAGATCAAATGAATAAAGTTTAAATGTAAAAAAATCTATATGGGTTAATTGTTTTATAATATATATAATATATTTTTATATATAATTCCAAATTACAATAAAGGAAAAATGTGATTGAAAAATGAAACACACCAATTCGTGGAGATGGTAGTCCACACGTACAAAAGAATGATGTTATCATTTTCCCAGTGATATGAAAATTAGTAGGTATATGGGATATTATAATTAAATAATAATAATTATTTTATAAATTTCATATATAAACATTAAAACCATCGTAATACCCATTCTAAAAATATAGTGATGAAAAATGAATTGTGTCACTGTATGGATATGATAAGACACATAAATGCACAAGTGATACTTTCACATCGTGTTTTTTGGCTAAAAAGGTTTTATAATTGGGTTTTAATAATAATAATAATTACAATTCATCAATATTTTTAAAACAGAATTTTTTATGTTTATATAAATAACATTTATTTACATGAGGTAAATATGTGTATAAAAGAAAGTGATTGGTAAGGTAAATTACTAATTCTTTGAAATGAAATATTTAGATCTTATGTAATGTCATCTAGTGAAAGTCTTTTAGGAATAAATAATCCTATATAATATATATTAAGTAATTTAGAAGACAAAATATAATATTTATTTGATATTTAGGGCTCAAAGAGTTGTGAATAAGTTTGTGTGGATGGGCCCTTTTATAATTGAGTTGAGGGAAACATTCAAAATATCACCGATGATTAAATTATAATAAAACCATTATTAAGAAAAATACATATATATTGAAAATAATTAAAATATAATTTTTTTAATTTTTTATCCCCATTTACTAAAAGAATTTAGATATTTTATGGGGTAAATTATATACATTATCATTTTGATTAAACCTTCGTTAACCGATTTTATTCTTAACTATAATAGTAACTTTTTAAATGATAAATGATGTTATTTAAATAATTAAGTTGAAAATTGCACCATAAATGGACAATTAATGTAATTATAGACTATTTAATAATGAAATTTTCTTATTTCAATGTTTTTATATTTTTAATATAATTTAATAAAATAGTATTTTAATAAAATATCATTATTGTTAATTTTGACACTATTATTTTAATTTGACATAAAAGACATACCAAAAAGGAAAAATTAGAATATAATATTTTAACACATCGAAAATATATTATATCCACATATTATATCTACAGAACAATATAACATACTAAAATCATTCATCACTTTTCAATTTGAATATCATTTATTTCTATTTTTACATTAATTGAATAAATGTTGTTTTAGCATTGTCTAAGCATTTAAATTAAATAAATCTTATATAATGTTTATAAATTATTATATATCTCAAATATAATATCATTATTATAAAAACTTAATTTTTTTTTATTTTATAAGTAAATTTTGTCCCTATTTGAAGAGATAAGGAATTTTGAAAAAATCAAATAGAGTGACATTTTGAATTATTCATGGATTGAAACAATTTATAAGTCATTTTCACTAAAAAGTGTCTAAAAATTAAATAAATTTAAATACAATGGTGTAATGGGTCTAAATAACATTATCTTATAAGATTTAATATTACATATTGTGGCCTTATAAGTTATATTTAAACAAGATTGCATGGATTTACCCTTTATCAAAGTAAATGAATTAACCATGGTTAATATTCATATTGAAAAATAATAAAAGGAAAATATTTATGAAACATCAACTTCATAATTATAAATATCTAAAAAATTCTGTTTAATTATATAGTAATAAATGCATGAAATTAATTATAATGTAAGTTCACATAATATAATGAATTTTAATTTTATGAAAAATATAGTTTTACCTGTAAATCTGAATTCATTATTATTTTATGTCTATAAATATATTTATTTCATTATAATAGTTTACATATAAGGATTTATTTAATTTATAAAAATATATTTCTTGAAAAGTCGTTTTTTAATAAAAATTATACTTTTTTTAATAAATCTTTTTTATTTCTATTTATAATCAATTCATAAAAAATAAATTAATTTTATTAATGTATATCCATAAATTTATTAGAATTTAATTATTGATATTTACAAACTCCAATATAATGTCTTAAAATTAACTATATTTTTAATTAATAATACATCAATTTTAAGATGTGTTTTTTTTGAAAATATGCAGTTTTTATATCACAATATATCAAATAAATTATTTTCTTAAAAAAAATATTTCTAAATATTTTGCTGTGTTCAAATCTACCCCACATATAATGAAATTTCACACTCAAAATACATCTCTCTTAATTAAACAAGTGAGGATAATTCTACGTAATTAGAGAATACGCTTCCTTGATATCATCGGTAAATTGGTGGTTTCACCACAAAACATTGATATATTGATTATTCTTTTTTTTGTAGCACATTTTCTGGATGATCTTCAATTTCTTATGGTTATATTTCATAATAATAATATTTCAATTTTTTGTATGTCCATTTAGTTTAGTACTTGTGAAGTATAATGATTTTACTTCCTTAAGATAGATACAAGGATCAGATCATGAACATGAAAGAGATTTAGTGCATTCAAATAGCGATAAGATATCTTCCTAATATAATAAATAATTTCAAAAGAACTGATATACCTATGTCTTAACTATCACCTATTTAAATACATAATCACCCTCTTTTAGTGTTATATTCATAGGAATATTTTTTCACCTACTTCAAACTCTATATCTTCTAGATTATTTCTATCATAACTGTCTTTCTATGCATAGATTGTATTATGTGATTTTGAATGGCTATAAAATCACAAGTCATTTATTTATCAAGAAAAAGTTCCATTCTATTTCATTCTATAAAAATTGTAAGAGTTCCAGAATTCCTACCATAGAGGTATTTATATAGAGCCATATGAATTCTAAAGTTAAATATAATATTTTATGAAGAATAGTCCAAAGGATGATGTTGATATGGAAGAACTTTAAAAATAATTAATTAATATCTCTATATGACTTATAGAGATTGGATGTTCCACTAAAACTGATTATCTTTATGAGTAAAATAATCAGAGATGAATCAACAATCTATATCCTGATATTTCTAAACAATTCTTTAAATCATCAAGGTAAACCTAATATCTCGATAAGGTATAATAATGGTACAACATATATTCATACATCTTCCTTAATGAAAAACATAGTATGCTAACAAAGAAGGAAATATTTCCTGATAGTGATGATGTGTGATGAATTTTTAAGATGATCAAATATAACACATATATAATTATTCCCTTTATATGTTTTGGGGAGTTTGATGACAAAATCCATGGTGGTGCATTCCTATTTCCATTCTGGTATAGGTAATGGTTGTAGAATCCAATTAGAATTTAGTTTTTTCTCATAACCAAATGGAATAATAATATATAAACTAATTAATATCAATCATCATTCCATAGTAGCAAAAATAATCATTTATATCTCTATACTTCTTAAAACATTAAGGATGATTATAGAATGATGTACAATGTGTTTTATCTATCAGCTACATCAAATATGGTACTAAATGGACACATCCCTAATTCCCAAACATTATTTCTCCATAAAAATAATTTTGAACATAGAATAATTTATCACCTTTTTTTTGAATCTAAATTTTCCTCATACACCTATTTAATGATAAATTGGATAGATTGTTGAACACCAAATTAATGCAGAAAATATTTCTCCCCTTTCACTAATATTTATTACTCCATCCTATAAAATTTTTAAAATACTGGATCATTTGTGACCATAATCATAGATAATCTAGAATTATCCCTTAAAAATAATAAACTTGACCTAGTTCTATTTTTTAGGGTGGTAATGTAGTGGAAAAACATAATATTAAATCATCATCAACCATCTTATTTGGTGCATGATCTTCACTTTTTTTATTGTGAATGTATAATTTAAACATTAATAATCATTATATATGTCACCATGTTCTCCGTAGAGGCAAGTATATAATATCTATAATTCAAAAATTACACCGACTAACTCTAAATCATGATTTGGGTAATTTTTCTCAAATACCTTAAATATTCATGAGGTGTGTGGAATAACCATATTGTTCTATATTATTATAAATCCATGTCCAACCATTGATGCATCTCTATAGATTAAAAACCATAATTCACTACAGGGTAGTGTTAAATCTACCTTCGTGACTATAATTCCAATAAATTTCATAAATAATTCCTCACATACATCCTCCCAAATAGAATTACACCCCTTTTGAGTTAACATGGTGAGTGGATTAATTATCTATTGACAATTATACACTATTAATTGACAATATACACACAAAAAAAATATATATGTACAAAATTCATATTTATTTTTCAATGATACTTTTCAATTACTTTTTTCATTGATAATTTTAATAATATACACTTACTAGATATTATATAAACCATGAATGAAAATTTTTGGAGGCAAACATCAGACATGGTGACTTTTTTAAAAACATTCTCCTTCAATAGGGTATTCAGCATAATCCTCAATTAATTATCATGATCCTCCTTTAAAATTTAATATACAATAATATAATATGTAAATACTCAAAAAACCGATCAAGTAAATCTCTAAATACTCTTTTAAATAAACTTATAACGATAGAGTATAGATTAGTAAGACAAAAAGTTATCTATATGAATTCTTTATTTCCATAAGTTTTATAGAATATAGTCTTGTGTATATCCACATTCTTGAATCTCAACTAATGATATCACTAATGTAGATCAATCATTTAAAATAAATGATCATCGTGTTTCTGATAAAAAAAGTCATAAATATGGGGTATATTATACTTTTTCTTGATGGAAATATTTTTTATATTTGTGATAATAAATGAATGGTTCCATTATTCCATATTTATTCTCAATAAATAAAAATGGATCACCCCAAGTCATCACTCATGGATGAATAAATCCCTTTTAAATATTAGCTAGTGGTTTCTTATTCAATTATAAAAACTCATTCTGGGATATTTTATTTGGAGTCATGAAAATATGTGTCGATCCATGTATGAGTTATATTAAAAAATCAATATCATGATTTGGTTTGGAAATTAAAACTCATCTTAAAATACATTAATAAACTATTTTACATTAGGTATATCTTCAATGTTGAGTTTCTCTCCAAACAACTAAGACAAATTCCAAATTTTTCGGAATAATGACTACTAAAATGTATGTTATTTCAAAAAAAATTCAATTTTTTTCATCACAAATGTATTTGATCAATGGTTGGTTTAGAATATAAAAAAATAAATTCTAATCCTTGGTAATTAGTGTGGGTTTTGTATAAATAAATCCAATCCATACCTAAAAAAAGATCAAATTCAACTAGACGAAGAATATTAGTTTTTAGGAAGCAAATTCTAATAAATTTCAATGAAAGATGATTAATAGACATCAGATTTGATCATCATGCCATTAACATATTATATTATTATGTAAATATCTAATTTCTACGATGGTACTATGATAACCTTGTTAATTTATTATTATATAATGATTGGGTTGATTAAAACATTAATAATATAGTAGTAGTTCTAGAGAGGATTATATGTGTTCCATTCAATATGTCGTTAACATACCCATCATCATAAATAGTAATCACATGAGATATATCATGGTCTGTACGATAAAGAGGATGTTGAATTATATCATAATCATTATCCATTTTATTTGGTAACCAGTTATCATAATACCCATAATCCTTGAATTTAAAACAATGGAGTGTAAGAGGTGGAATACAAATAATGTTCTCTATATTCACATTGTTATCTAACATATTCCAATCACATCAGAATTCGATTTCCCGATGGAATTCCATTCCTCGCAGGAAAATTCTGAATTTTCCTCTGATTCATATTTTCATAAGTTTCCTTCGACAATTCAAGAATAAAGTAAATGTCAATTTCTTTTTTTCATATGTTTTTATAATTTCCCTTGAATTCCATTTTTCATTTCCAATAAAAACATAGATAATTATTAGAAACTCCAATCTCAATCTACACTATAAGAGGAAATTTAATAATTTCATCAAAGACACTAAGGTCATTTGTTTCTAATGGCCTCTAGACACATGCTTGTAGTCCACTGATGAATCGTTCAGTAATACATTTGGGTTTTATGATAATACAAGAATAATAAATCACATGTATTGTGAAAGTTTCCTCGTTTGTTCCAATAGATTCATCAACCTTCTTCTTCAATTTATTGAACACATTCTCCATTTTCATTAAAATATGACAATGAAAATAATTTCTGAAATTTTTTATTTTAAATCAATACTAATTCATGTATCTAATTTTATAATGTTCCATCATTTTCATGATTAGAGTACACCATTTATCTCCTCCACCTTATAAATGAGAAAAAAATAAGAACAACTTTATCATGTTATGATCACTGATAAATAGAAAATATTTTTTCAATGGTACAAAAACATTTCCAAATCATTAGTGGATTAGTATTCCTACTATTATAAGGTGGATATTTCCTCATGATGGACTCAATAGAACATTGTTCCCATATTTTATTGTTTATAATTTTATCAAGATTCAAATCATTATAATGATTTGTGAGAATAACATCATGATTTTTCATTCTATCTCCCATAACATTGAAAATCTCTAGAAGATAAGAATTTAATTTTACATCAACTATAGTGTTATCATGATTCCATCAATTACCCCATTTTATTAAAATAAAAAATCATAGTTTGTAAAATAATAATCAAATTTAAAAACATTATATTCATGAAAAATATTTCATTGGATTTCTAAATCATTATAACATTTTTTATGAAAAGACTTGTTTATTCAAGTCCATTGATGATCATTAAAAATAATTTTGGATTTTATCATATATTTAGACATATACCTAGGGTTTTTAATGATATTTTGTAATCCTAGTTTCAAAATGTTATGAAAAGAATTTTATAATACCAAATATTGAAACCCATTTTTATTCATATATATCAAATCATAATAGATTATTATTCATTACATAACATTTTGATCTATTCTAGACTCATTTTCGTCTAATATATTTTTAAAATAAGATGTTTAATAAATAATTTCATAAAATATTTACATCACCTCCCACTTATTTATTAAAAACTTCTTACATATATAATACTTAATACAATTATTCATTATTTGGGGAATGGAAACATAAAAAGTTTGAGTTGAGTTGATCCGTAAGGGAGGGAAATAGAAATATCAATGATCACCTATGAATAACATGAGAATAAGGTTATAATAAAATGATTATAACATTTTAAAAACATAGAATTCATATCAAATATCAGATTCATAATTCATGAAATAAATCATGGACGTTCATAATACATGAATCATAAAATTATAAAAGAAAGACAAGTATAATATCATAATATTGGAATAATACATGGAATTTTCAAATATACATAGTCATAGAAAAATCATTTCATTTGTATCCAATGCTCATTTCAAATTCTATCATAGTTGAATTGCTTCACTCCATTAATATTCACAGATGTTAAGGTTTACTCTTAAGACATTCATAATGGATAGAGTCCCTTAATGAATTGGGTTCACTCCCTACTACTTTTTTATTTATCTCATGATATATAAATCTTTACCCAATGCATTGGTGGGGGATACTTTCCCAAATATCACATAATGATAATAAAAAAAATGTGTTCCACAAGATCATAAATCATTAAATATATTTGATCTAATGAAATTAAATGGGTTTCATATACTTTTAAATTTTTAATGATAAACATAAACCAACTAAAGAAAAGAAAAAAGTGTATCCATGGATAATACTCCTAATAATTAATATTTATCATCATATAATGTATTATTATAAGGAACATTATTTTGAGACATAACGTAGAATTTTATTTATGAAAATTACCATTCAATTTCTAAATCATTTTTTAAATATTCTATGTAAATATAAAGGGAATGATTTTATTTAAAAATAACAATGTAAAATAATAGTGGGAGGTTTAAATATAAGCTTATTAATGATGGTGGGGAATTGTGTTCATTCTTTATAAGATAAAAAAAATTCATTCTATTTTTTGATCAAAAAATAAAAAAATTACATCATTTGGAAAATGACAGAAAACATTCCTTTCGACCCATTTTTTAAAAAGTAAAACATGGATTAATATTAAATTATTAAACCATATGTTAATGGTAAAATAATATCTAAATATATTTTTAGAAAAAATGGATATATAATATAAATTATTCCCAATTGATACTTCATCACTCACAATACCAAATATAGGTGATATTATGATGAAAATCCTTAAATCATTTCACATTACATTGAAAGTACTCAATCCTATTGTAAAATAAATTTAAATATCATTTAAATATATACCGGAATCATTTTATAACATATAATATCATATATTATACCTTTATAACATTTTAAACTCCTTCTATCTATAATTAAATATTAAAATCCACATTTCTAGATGTTAAATGTTTCATTTATGATGATTATTTTAGATACGTATTTCAAATACTTTTATATTTATAATAGATAAAGATCCTAAAGATTATCAATGATTATTTCAATATCATATATAATAATTATATACATATTTATAGTCCTCCATAAGATATAGTGTTAGGGAAAGAAATTACATCATTCATAGAGCCGTTAAGACATACATATGTAAGAATAATGTCTTCCATATCCAAAGGATGGAACGAAAGAAGTTTAATTATCAATTAAAAATTATTTGATCATTATTATGTGATATATATAATAATTAATTGTTAAATACTTCTTCATTACATTCTAATAAAAATACAAATGAAAAAAATCACATCACTTTGTGGAGTCGGTAGTCTACACATACGCACAAACGACATTATAATTTTTACATGTATTTAGTGGTTAGTTGGTAGATTTTATATTATAATTAAATAAGTATAATTATATCATAAATATAATATATAAAAATGATAACCATTATAATAATCATGCTTAAAATATAATGATGTGAAATAAATTTTATCACTACATGGAGATAGTTTGTCATACGTACTTACGAGTGATATTTTCCCTCCTTTTTTCAATAAGAAAGTGGATTTATAATTGTGCTTTAATATTATAATAACATATCCTTATATTTGTTAAACTATGTAAATTATGTAATGATAAATACAAAAAAAAATTGATGTGTTAGTGAATAGTTGAAAAGAATGTGATAAGTAAGGGGAAACTATTCTTTAGAATGAATCCTCTTGATATTCTATAAATGGATATAGGGTTGGTATTTTTTGAATAATAAGACATTTATAATGTTTATAAGGAATATTAGAAGATAAATGTTGTGATTTCGGTCGAACTAGAGGGATGAAAGTGATGTGAATAAAAAAGGGAGTGGGTTATCATTTATAATTAATGTGAGTGGCACTTTTTGGAATTATACAAAATATTAAATTAAAATAATATTATACGAAATTAAAATGAATCCAAATTGAAATTAATTAAATAATAATTAAGTATAATATTGTAATAAAATATACCAATTTAGTATATTAATGTTTATTTTTAAATTTTATAGCTCATCATTTCGATTAACACATAGTTAACCTACTTTAATTTTAACTATTGTAAAATTCATTTGAAAATTAATGTTTGTAAATTTTATATATAAAGTGAAAATTTGTATATAAATACACAATTTATGTAATTTTAGATCAAATAATAACCACCATGTCTTAGTTCATGTTTTTTATTTTTAAATAGTATATTAAAATATTAATGTGATAAAATAACATTTTTGATCTTTTTGACACTATTATTTTAATTTGACTTAAAATAATTTTTTTTATATTAATATAATCTATTTAAATAACTAATATTACAAATAAATATTTTTAATTCATGTAACATAATAAATTAATAATATTATAATGTAATTTATTTTATGCTTACATTAAATGAATATATATCATTTTGGCATTGTATAAGAATTTAAGGTAATTATATAATATATAAAAATTATAAATAAATATACATTTGGAATATAATCTCATTATATAAAATTTAGATGTTAATATTAATTCATAGCTAATATTTTTCCCTATATGAGCAAAAAATGGATATTAAAAACAACAAGAGTGACATTTTATAATTTTATTTGATTTAAATAATATATAATAAATTTTGAAGGAAATGTGTCCTTTAAAAAACATTTGAGACTATCATATTAGAGTATAATTATATTTTTTCAATAACAATTATGATTTTAAATTATAGAATTATCATAAACTTTTAACCAAGATTAACCCAATTTACCCTTTATAGAGGTGATAACTATTATCCCAACCCCTATTTATACTGTAAAAAAATATAGGGGTCCTATATATCTAATATGAATGAAATAATTATAAAAATTAAATTTATATTATTTAATTAAGTACATATAAACATAAAAAATAGATTTTAAAGTATGTTCACAAAATTGGATAAAAGCTACTTTTTAGAAAAAATAAATTTTCAATAATTGAACATTTGTTATTATTTTTCTATGACTTTAAAAATATTTTCTTCATTATAATAATTCACCAATAGTGATTATAACAATTTATAAAAGAAATTTTTTAAGTAAATATGATTTTTTTTCTTTAAAATGATTTCTTATAATCAGTTAATAAACAATAATTTATTATTACACAAAAATAATGATACATTTTTCATATTTTAATTTTTCATATTAATAAAATAAAATAAAATATCTTAGAAACAACTATCAATTTAATTAATAATATTTTAATAGTATACAGTGGTTTGTTTAAACACAGATCTGTGTGTAATAGAAGTTATCAGTGAAACATTATTTATTTGGAAAAAGTATTTCATAAAATATCAGGGTGTTAAATAAAAAATATTTCAATTCATTTTGAATGGAAGTATTACAACCATATATAAGATATGGTATTATAATGAACTATTTATATCTTATTTCCTTGTTTAAAACATTTTTACACCTTTTTTCCTTTCCAAAAATCCCTATTATGTTCTCTCTACCATTTATTATAGGGAACCACGTATCCTCTCCTATACACAGATTCAAAACCATTTAGATACTCTAATACCTATCCATAGATAATATTTACCAGCATAAACACATCATAGAGGCCTTATTTTTATTATATAAACATTTTACAGAAACTTTATGTATAAAATTAATATGGGTCTTCGAATAAGTTGTAAAATTATTACACATTTGTTTTTGGTAGGTTTCTTTTTAAACCACATTTAAATATTATACAACTATGTAGATATAATAAAAATATCATCTATCATATAAAAAGATTTTATTATGTTATTTAAATAACCTATATCTATCTATTCCTCCATCAAATGGGAAATGACACACTCAATCATGTCTGTGGCTAACTAGCATCTCACAAACAATTATAATTAAATTTTTATAACCGCCAATCATGGATGGAGATAATGATGTATTTAAATTTTATATATAATATTGTTTTTATTTATACTCCAAAAAATTTAATATAACAACTATATTCTTACTTTCTAAATCATTGGAAGACAATAACATCCTTCATGAGTACATATTTATTACCTCCTCCATGAAGATATGTGAAAAAATCACTTTATTTGAACCTGGATTTTTATAAAGGAATATTAAATGATTATATATTATATCTATGATATAAAAATGATTATATAATGGTTAATTAATATATACCTTTTTGTTGTTCTATCTATCGACAAAGTGGATAAAAGATATATATGTATCTATGGCCCACGATCTTCATGAATAATGTAATTCATTTATTTCAATAAAATTTATAGATTACTCTTAATGATGAGATAATGAATATATATATATACTATATAATGTATGGTTATTTTATATAGTTATTAATTAACATGGAATTTTTCCTCTGTTGGAAGACACTCTTGTGTCTGGACATAAAACTGTTAAGAAATCCACATGATTAGAACTACCATTACATAAATATTTCATATTTATTTCCACATTGTGGGTGACCTCAAAAATAGTGTCAATCCAAAAAAACCCTAAATGTTCCAATTGGAGGTTTAAACATGTTAAACTCAACAAATATTTGATTCTACTATTGTTTATGTCACACACAAAGCATTACAACAAGATAATGATAATTCAAAATACTATAAGAATTAAAGTAGAAATTAAGGTGTTTTTATGGGTAATCTAGAAAAAAATAATCACATATTCCAACTATTCTATAAAATATAGGTAAATCATGGATCTTAATTCTATTTCTTCAGAAAAATATAAAAACTAAATAAATAAAAATGTCTAAAGCCCAAATCTAGTTAAAAATTTGGATCAATGGTTATCATCTATAGGAAAACCCAATCAAAAATTAGGGAGGAGAAGGACCTAAGCACTCACCTTCAAAATCATGATAAAAAACACGCAGATAAAAGTATAATGAGCTCCATGACTGTGGAGGAAATAATATATGTCACTTCTAAAAGGTCTGTGAATCTAAAGAGATGAGGTTTTTTGTTATTAGAACTCCTGAAAACCACTCTGGGGTTTCAAAAAATATCGGATGTAAATTTTTAATACATAAATAAAATTTTTACATTATGAAATATATGACTCCCATGTATTCAAAAAATACCATGTCATAGGATAAAAACCATTTAAACCAATAATTTATTACCTAAAACTATTTTATAATGTCAATTTAGATTTTACAGCCTACCATAAAAAACATCAGACACTAAATGGATATATGTGATCATCCGATCTAAGATATTAACAAATTAGATTTAATTTTTTCATAAACATTTTATACAACCAGAATATCTTATACTTATGTAGACCTTTCTAATTACTTGTACAAAACACCTCAATCTATCTGACCAATTCTCAATCAATAAAAAGATAATGTTATACAATAATTTAGTAGAAAAAAGATCCTAGAAAATATATGAACTTATAACCTCCCCACTATATTATATATCCTCCAATAGATTCCCCAAGAATCAATGTGGGGTTTCGGTGAAATTTTATTGCAATTGTGCATGCGTATCATATTCTTTATACAAGGTCTTATCTTAGACATGAAAATGCTTCAACTATATATTCATTAGAGGTTCTATCTTTCCTATAGATTCTTCCCACTATTTTCTATTATAATAATTGGTTGATCCATATATGATCCATCAACATCTGTCATGACATTATCAACACCTATCATGAATGAAGGGATAGAATGATATCTCTAATGTTTATACATTTGAAAATAAAAATTCATGGTTCTATAGTGATTTTTAATGGCCAAATGGTATTCCACCTAATTGAAAATTTTCATTATTTCAAGTGAACCCAAAAACATGGGTTCTAGATTCCCATGTAATGAGATATTGAGATTCCCCATCTTCGAAGAAATGGAAGGAAAACTCAATGACCACCCTCAATCTCTAGATGTTATCTAAAATGATTACTTTACAATATATATCAGGAATACCCAGTTAGGAACCAGTTTCAAATTAATGCTACATACTCATAGATATCTGGTATGGGACTAGGTCAAATGAAAAATCACACATCGTACACTAATTATAAATGAGGTGAATGAATCATACTTCTATACAAAGAATCAAAATGATCCATTTTTATTTCTGCAATGAATATTTATCAAAAATCATACAAGACATTACATATCCTAAAATTAATTAGGGGTATGTATGATTTGATAACCTTCAACTACTGGTATCCTAACATCTAGTCAATATTAGAGATGGTCCTAACACCTCTCAACTAATAAAATTTATCACTAATGCCTAGAAGTGGATACGGGTTCTAGAATATCATGTGGATCTACAATGAAGAATACACTCAAGAATTACATTTTCACATCAATATTATTTGTTAAAATCATGGGGCAAACCTAAAAAATTTAACTAGGACATTTTAATGATTTTTCTTCTATATATTGTAATAGAACCATTATCTATTGATGATATAATGGATCCATTCTATAAGGACGAATAGAAATAAAATATTCTCAAATCACCAACTCAATACTGAACTTGATATCCCACTCGAGTGGAAATATAGATAACCTTTCAAAATTGAATTTCTAAAATCAGTCTTCTACATCAAAAAAAATTAGGGTATTGTATTCCTCCATCATCCAGATTAAGAATTTATATATGATCCTTGAATAAATAAAATATGTATTGAATTATTCATTTATAAATTTTGAAGATCACGCTCACCATGTTGAGTGTAACTACCTCTTATAGAAATATAACGGAAAATTTCCTCTAATTAGAGTTTATATGATCCTTTTAAAGGTCTAGAAAATACATATAGTGGTTCAACTGAAACATATAATTTCCTTCCTAAAATTTTCTCAAAATAAATAGTACTCACTCATATCAAGAGAATATTAAATAAAATGTTTCATATAATCTAACTACACTATGAACTATTTTTTGAAGGTCATAACACAATATAAGAAATCTATATCGATTCCCATGATAGTATAAAAATGTGAAGGAAAAAATAATGTGATTATTATATGTCAGTCAAAACAGCATATTGGGTTGATGATACATTATTTATATTTCTGATGATAATAGTTCCTATATCCAGTCTAGTAGGAGTGTATTTCATGGTGTGCAACTGAATCACTACTCATTCCTAGGATCTATTATTACCCTTTGTGATTTTATATCATCCTAATACTGTTTCCCCACACTACTGTGTCATATACCATAGATTATTATAAACATCCACTATAAATTAATCTATTGATCTATAAAGGGGTAGTCGATAACCTCATAGAATCATGTTCATGTCCTGATCCTCTCCCACTATAATACTACTGAGGAATATAATGAAAAATTTGAATATAGAAAAATATGCTACAATAAAAATAGTTAATAATGGTTTTAGGACACTGAATCCAATTTTGGAATCAATTAAGCACAACAATCACTCTAAAGATCTATTATTATATTATGGTTTCATACTTCCCTAGCCTATTTTCTGACTACATACCTGATGGTAACTTCTGTAGAAATGATTCATAATATTAGAAGAAGATTTCCCATATTATTCCACAAAATCTACATATAATTAACTTGGGGCCTATATCATATTACCACATGTGATGAGTTCCTGTTTAACATTATCTATAAAGTAGATCATGTTTAAGATTTTCACTTATGACCTTATATCATAATGAATCCCATTATGGAAATTTTTTGGCCCGAAGACATCATATTCTACAAACAAAAGAGAGAACTAATTTAAAATTATGAAATTTATATCATAATCCAGAAATGATAGACCCTCCTTTATAATATTCCAGACCTAATAAATCTTCATAACTTTTAAAAACAATTGATATAAGTGGATCAAAAAAATTGATTCAATTTATTTCTAGGATAACTTATCTAGGTAATCAAATGGCTCCACAATGTCCCCTAAACAATTTCACGTCCTCAAAAAATGTTGGTATAAAAATTCACCCTCCTATTAATGGGTGTTTCATGGTGGTTGATGATAATCTAGACATACTCAATCTAGAACATAGTTGATTTGGGTTGTCCTTCCCCAACTAAAATAAGCAGATGTTTTATACCAAACACTCTCAATAGCTAATACATCTAAGGTGGGGTGAAAATATTATCCCTTTCCTGGGCTCGCATGACCCTCAGGAATATATCGTGATGAAAATATTCCATTTGATTTATTATATCTATATAATGTTGTATCCCGACTGCATTAGGATCATTCTAATTTCCACACATTTATTCTCCAATTTATAAAGATGAGGAAAAATTTCTCTAAATGTTTTAACAAAAACATTATAAGAAACGTTACAAAAAACCAACCTTAATAAGTGAAAGAAATAGGTAACCACTGGATCAAGGATCCTATGAACTAGGATTAGTATGTGATTTGGCATAAAATAAAATATACTTTCATTTATGTTTATATAGTGTATCAATGGTTATCATTTCAGAGATTATATATGAAGGCATATCAAATTAACTAATGATGTTATTAACACGAAATCATAATTTGAAAATATAATCCTATATTCCTATCATGATGTTCCATACCCATATCATTCCATACAGGAAACAATTAAAATCATACTAAATAGTATTATCAAACAAAAAGTGAATCATCCAATGTGATATACCATCAAAAATTTATATAATGAACATCATGAACCATAATCCCATCAATGGGAACTCAAGCTACCCCATAGACATGGGTCATATTATACAATGAATTAGATCATTAAAAAGACCCAAATCATCATATACTTTCTTATAAAGATCTTAATTATTAAAGAAATTGAAAATAGAAAAAATATCTATTTATTCCACTTTGTGACATTATTATAACATTAATCCCTCACATGACTGAGTCATTTGGCTACGTTTCATCAAACTCCCCTCCCCAACATTCGAGGGTTTACTATCTATCAATTATTATGTTTGAAATAAAATGAGGAAACTATACCCTATGGTACTGAATTCTAAAACAACAGAAATTCAATATTGTTTGAAAAAAACAATAAAAATAATCAATAAGTACCCTTGGAGGAATAAACATCAAATGAAAAATACAATAACAAAAAATAATTAAATTTCAGGATGAAATGTAAATAAATTATATAAAAAAATTAAAAATAATAAATGACATGATGATACTATAAATGTATCCAATAACCCTGATATGAATCCCCTTGTCTATACCATATCGAATCTCCAACCCATCCATCACCCCATCGACCAATGCATATCCATTTACATTTTCAAAAACATTATCAATTACGTATTCTTTTGTACCAATGGAAACATGAAAAGGAAGTGAGAAAAACATATTATGAAGAAGTGCATGTTGTATAAAAAACATTCTTAAAATATAGTACATTAAACTTTTTAATAAAAAGGAATAATAATTTATCAAATTAATATTTCATATGAAATAAACTGGCTTTACCTAGTACTATGTGGAGACACCTTGGGTTAGAAAAACCTATTTTTCCTATATTCTAGAATATTTATCAAGAGGTGGATCCTCGTGTGTCTAGAATGATCACCCGAACCACCGAATGGTCGCCCTACATCTGGATGAATAACTATTATCTTGTATCAAATAACACAATGGGATCCATGGTAATTAAAATATTAGAACCTCATATTTCAATCTAGGGAACACATCACTAAGGGGAGTTTATCAACTCATACCACTATAGGATCTATACAAATTCCCATGATATAGCCTCTTACATCTTTTCATTTGTGGGAAAGAATGGGAATATATAAACACATATGAAGTGATGGATTCTCATATATCACAGTGAATCACCATTACCTCATCTCATGAGGTGCCAATAAATCCGTCAGGAATCATGTTATAAATATTAATAAAAATAAATTAAAACATAAAATTTATCACACATCAAATATAATTATGAAATTTAAAATTAATCAACTAAAAAATGAATGGAATTCATTATCACTTGGTAGACCCTCGTACATGAAGATAGATCAATATAATCAAATCAATACATGTTACCTTATAACATTAATTTCTTGTTATGTTAATTCATAAAATTAATCTAATATATGAATTATCAAAACAAACATTTCATTAAGATTTCATGGGCATTCTCACCTCACATATGGATGTAATCTCGCTCTTATTTCCCACAAAAACAATGGGTACCAACAATAGGACTAAACATGTGATATTGATTAAATGTATGATTATCCAATGGTATATGTAAATCCCATGTAGTACTGGTGGGAATATAATTATTTTACAAACTAATAGATTTTACTAAAATGATAGGGAGTTGTTCAGGAGAACCTACCTCAAAAGTTGAGTAGCAGTAGAAAATTATCATCATTAAAGGTATCTTTAGGCTCCTCCTGCCTTCAAAAGGAAAAAAATACCTGTATTAATAAGGACTTTTGGATTCTAGATCTAATTAGCAAGTCCAATCTAAGGTTCTTCACATGAGTAAAGCTCATCAAGATAGTTGTATGTGAAGGAATGAAGAGAACACCTTCAAACATACATTATGAAACAACATGATTCATGGAGAAAGAGCTCCTATAATAGACAATGAATCCCATATGTCACCAATGGATGGTTTGGAAATCATAAGAGATTATCTTACATTTTATCCAAATACATGAAATCCATTGATGGTTTTTAGACACACTTGGCGTAGAATATTTATTGAATAAAAAGGGAGTTTCCATCATGAATTGTATAACTCCAATGTATTCTGAAAATACCATCTCCTAGCCTAGAAATCTACTAATAATCGATTTTACTAAATAAAAATATTTTATAAAATAAATTTCAATATTATGGTCTAATTGAATAACTAATAGTGTAAATATGTTTTACCAGGTTATCTTTCCATAGGAATTTATGCCTTAAATTTATAATATACACTGTAAATTTTATCTACATCCTGTACATCCTTTGATAATGAATCCCTTTCCTAGAACTAGTCGAACTCACCATAGAATCTTCAATAAATGATAAATGAAGATAAAAAAAACTCCATTATGTTAACCAATAACTTAAAAGAAAAATATACCTGGAAATGATTGAATCTTACACATTAATAATATTTATGTTAATATGTAATTCATATATATATATATATAATAATTTAATAAAATAATTTTTTTTCATTATTTATTATCTATAATTTTTTTAAAAATTGTTTCTAATAATATATGGGATTATTATACGTATTTGATACATGCATTTTCAGTGACCATATTTCCAATGAGTATATTTCTCATGACCGTATTTATAATGGAGATTTTTTATTCCTAATATAGTCAGATTAAACCCCTTTAATTTAATTCTCAATTATTAAGTAACACTTCATATTTTTATAGTTTATGTTATTTAAATAAAAATATTCTTTCTCCGTTCAATTTTTCTTCCTCATTATATGTATTTATATTCTATCGGTGATCCTTCATGATGCATACTATTGAGAATTTATTATAATGATGATGATTTTATACTTTTCAATTTATTTGCCTTTTCATTTTAGGATATTTCAATAGATTTAATAATCCATAATGATTAATAAATAATTGTTTTTACTATTTATTTTCATGTGATTTTATTTTACTATATATATTGAATTAATAACATGTATTTTATTTCATTTAAATATTCTACAACATAATTATTAATCTACATCTATTACATTATTCAAATATGGAATTATTTAGGATTATAATCATGTTTTTTATGGGTGGAACATGCTTTCTAAAATTTATTGTGTGTTATAACTATCCCTGAAATAATATTGCTTGAATAAAACCTGATCTAAAGAGGAATATAAATATGGAATACCAAATGATTATAACTAGTGGTTATAGGATAATATGTGATTTTAATGTTACTATAAGCTCGTGATTAATTAAAACAAATTGAAATTAAAATAACTAGTTTACTTCATAAATATAATAAATAATTAAAACTCTATAAATATTGCCAAGTTTAATTTAAAGAAGTATTTAAAATAAAGTTCACACCATGAATTATTAGTCAATGTTTTCCAATCTCAAACATGATACTGAAAAACATAAAGTATGATAGATCATATATTTACACACTGAGAAATTTCATGGTTTTGTCTCTTATATCATTAATGCAACTATATCATACCAAAATTATCATCATTTTACTCTTACTCCAAATTCATGTCCATTCCCAATTCTAATATATAATACATTAATTTTCACATGCACTTATATTCCCATGTAGTGTGTCTATATAAAAATCATCAAAGTACTACCAACACACCCCAATATATATCTAATGTAATACAATTAATTTATAATTAAATAGTATTTAGTTTAATATTTTTAATAATAAAATAATTTTATTTTTGCATATTAATTAATTTTTGGGTTTTTCGGAAATTTTTGAATTATAGGTATAATTTTATAAATTTTTATTAGACAATTGGTTAAAAAGGAAATGTTATGATTTTAATTGAATATAATTATTTATTCAATAAATAATGGGAAAAATAATTATAATCATTTTATTTTTGTTATTTTAAATGCAAATAAGAATTTTGATAAATAAGTAGAGAAAGAGTGATAAATAAATTTATAACTACTCTAGAGGAATTTCCCATGTTACAATATATCAATGGTTCAATATGTTTTTTTAAATATTTTCTATGAATTAATAATTAATTATATGCAGGAGACTAATTCATGAAATTATCTATATAAGTTATATTAGAAACTTGGAGCTAAAATTTTAACAAATATTGGAAATTATGATTCATAAGATCAAATGAAGAAGTCTGGATGTAGGAAAAGTCCAGACCCACGTTTAAAAAAATATATAGGAGAAGTGATTGTTTTGAATGATGATGTGGGATAAAAATTTAGTTGATAATTTCAAATTTAAGAGTAATATATTTTTGGATGTTACAACATATACATGAAAATTATTTTAGTGGATTAATAAAAGTTATGAATTATTTTTCCAAAATATGTATAATTGTGTAAGAATGAACATGTTTCGTGGCTGAAATAACCAAATCATTCACATAGGTATGATTCCATTATATTTTGATCTCACTTAATTATATGGACCTACTATATATTTATTATGATTTATAAAAGGAATTTGTGTCATTAAGGGATTTTTCAGAGCCTGAATCCCAATTTTTTTTGGAGAAAATGGCATGTCGCATGTTTTTTTATACAGCGATAGACATGCTTCATGGTTAGTTTAATCCATGCAAGGCAGGATAATGAGTAGTAAAAATATGAATAGATTGATCTGGACATGTGAGAAGTGATTCACAACTATGAGAGTATGTCTATAATTTTGATAGTGTTATTTTGAATGGTTTTCGTAATATTTACTAATCTTTATGGCCTAACACTATGGGTTTTCCTTCCCTATAAAAAATCAAACATCATTGGCACACAATTTGGCTAATCATGTGGAGTATCCATGTCAAGATATATTTAGGGAAAATTACCATTTTTCAACGAAATGATGTTTTAAATGAATCCCTCCTATATTTTTTGGTTTTATTGAAGAGGATTATTATATTTTCACTAATTTTGAGCTCTAATGATAACTTCTATAACATTTTAGGTCTACCATCAATTTGTAGTTAAAATTGACCACATTTCATCTTATTGGTTACACACATGTTTTTTCTCAATTCATTCTAAATCAATTTTCATTCTTCTTCCTATTGATGAATCTTTTTTGATTGTGGATAATATGCCCCAATTTCAGTGTGATGATCAGTTATTTAGATATACTCCCATCCAGTGCAATATATTGGTTGATTCTAGCTACGGAGAGACATTTGGGTATTGGGTAGGTGTTCTATAACTCATCCCTCAATTCATATCATTTTATAGATTTTTGTTCCATTTCCCTTGTTTCATCAGGTTTCGTTCATTAATTTTTTACACATTGATTATATTTTTTAGGGTAGTGTTATTTTTCCCTTTATATATATAATATTATTTGTCGGTGTTAATTTCAACAATTTCATCCACCTCATTTATAGTGAGGTAAAATATTTGGTATTTTAATGTTTTGATAACTGAGAGCCACCATTCAGGTGTGCTTAAGCGTGCAAACATAATGTAATTTTCCTTATATGAAATGGTAATTAAATTAAATAATGGATTTTTCCATGTTGATCCAAACATGATCCACCTAAGGTAAGTGATTAAATCATAATAAAGTAGTGTTAAATTAGATGGACAGTGTAATTTATACTTTTGATTGGTCCTAATTGATTGGAAATGTATGCTTGGTATCAACCCATATCACCCCTTTCTTCATATGGTGGATAATGGTGGAATGAACTAAGTGATGTGTCTATGACTTATAGTGATTCAGAAATCATATCATGTTCAATTAGACGTGTCAAACTAATGAAAGGAAATGGATTCAACCTTTTCACTTATTTTAATATCAGTAATATAAATTATCCTTAATTATTAAATTAATCAATTTAAGGGTTGTAATTATATACATATATTAATTTATTTCTATTTACATTGATATATTTATAGGAATGATCTGACATGAGATCACCGTGGATTCCTGATGGAAGGCCTTGAACACTTGAGGAATCCCTTCCAATTCCTGGATGTTGTTTTTCATGGTTGTGACCAACCTTGGAACCTGCTTCCCATCTATCAGTGGATGCCTAATGTTACATCATAGGATACCTTCTTCACTATACATGATTCCATGGATATTCTCATTGGATCTTAAATGGATTCTACATACACGATGTTCTATGGTTACATCTTTTGTACTTGCCTTATCTTTTCCCATTTGATATTGGATGTATTAATTAGTCCTTATTAGATTACTCAATTGTAGAATGTCGTGGATGACCCTCCTTGGATTGCAAACCTACCCCATTATACATGAAGCAAATTCTACAATGTTGGTAACCCTTATGGTCTCAGTTTTCTTGGTTATTACTCTGGAACCCTACTATTTTTATTATCATTTCAGGTTTTCTTATTACATATTGTAACAATTAATACTACTATCACAAGGAGATTTATGTTATAACTATGTTTCATGTGGAATAATAATATAAACTGAACTTAATTAATTAATGAACTGGTTAAATGTTAAGACACTAGCTAATTTATGAAGAAGGTATATTGGTATTTATGTTATTATACTGATTTAATTTTACATAGTAATTCTTGCATAGTGTTTTAGTTTATATTACGCGTACATGATGCTATAGACACCATTGGTGTTGGACTACTAAGATTTATCTCAAACCATATTCAGGAATTTTTGGTACCCTAGATGAAAATTTATTTTTAGGTGATAACAAAGGGAATCAGGTTGCTTTAGACACCTGATTTCTTGTTGTAGTATGATGGAGATTTTAGCAGAAGACCAAGTTAGTTCTTTAGATGCTTGGGATATAATTTTATCACTTATTTATAATTTTCTATAAAATTATTTTTTACTACTTACATACCCATATCCTATATTTATAGGGATGAGACATATCATCACACACTTAATTTATATTATTATTAGTCATTCCAAAAGTACTTGATTCTTATGATATTACCAATTACCACTATAACATGTAATTACGTATACTTCTTCCCCTACAGTTCTCATGATATGTAATACTAATACACTGTGAATCACTCTATTAATGGGGGAATAGTGTTCTTATGGACATAGACAAGTCCCTCGCTTTTAGTCAACAACCATTGTAATGTGGGGAGAAGTACTTAAGGTCATGTGGAAAACTTGGCATAGAAACTACAAAGTGATATCTGCTTTTGAGACATCAAAATATGGTATTAGAAATAGTTAATTTCACTAATTACTATTTTGACACAATATATTGGTGATTATGAACTCATGTAATTGCACATAATCCATTCTTAGGCATCTCGAACACAAGTTCGGGTTAAAGACCATGTTATATGAATTACAATAGATTTTCTTCTTTTTTATTACAGTTGATATCATTTAACCATTGGGTGACTCACATTATATATTTTGTGGTTGTGTATTTTTATGATTTCGATGCCATTTCATCCTTGGCCTAATGATATAATTTCAAGGAGAATTGTTACATGTCTCATTATTGGCATAGAGAATTCACATGTTATGCTTGTAGCCACACCATACAGGTGTATTTCACTTCTTGAAATGCATGATTATTCTTTGACTACTGAGTGATGAATGTTGTGTGTATATATATATATATATATATATATATTCTTTTTCAGCACCTTGTCTTTGATTTGGAGATTGCTAGTTTCAATTAATGAGGTGTTATGAAACATCATGTGTTGGGATTGACAATATACTAAGACAAACCAGTTGACTAATGTAAAATAGGTTTTAATCCCATGGATAAGGTGTACGGGCCCTAATTCACTAGGATGAAAAAGTCATTTTAAATGAACTATGATATCTGGAAATAAGAAAATGTATATATAAAAGTTAAACAAGATTCATCAATAGAAATTATTTCTCATCCTTATACCATTTTTCATGTTTAGGAATGGTAGATTAGTCAACCTAGAAATTAAATAAGAAATTAATGAAATGGATTAGAGTAGATGATAAGGAAATGTGATATTCAACCCTCATCTACCAGAACCCCTATAATTAATTCATGAGAATTTACTAATACATGGCCTTCTATATGGGTAGTTAGGGTAAAATGTGTTGGGGATTGTTAGATTATTTCATTTATCTTAATATATTATTGTTATATATGAACTTAAATGTTTTTTGATTAATAAAAGTGACATTTATAGAACAATTATTACATTACATATTTGTGTCATGTTCAAACAGGGTGGGGATTTCCATTCTTCAGATGTGGTTGGATATGATATGATAGTAAAACATCCATGAGTTTCACTTAAGACACTGCAAACTATACTTAATCTGTGCAATGGAACCAATGTTTTTGATAATTACCAATTTCTGATGCAGTCCATACAAGCTGATCCCTAAATATATCTATGATGGTTGATCTAACCCATGAGTTCTAGCATCAACATCCTCTTACCATCTCATGTAATAGTGGTCCACAGGCTAATGAGTTGTGCCTAGAGTCCCTCCATTCTGTCATTGAGCATTTGGAGATGCATCTGAAGTACTGTGTCATTTTTGGTGCATACATGATGTGGGATTTGGACAGGGGTTTGTGGGATTTAGTTCCCTTGGATTTTCTAAATTAGGGAATGGTATGTTATAATTTATTGACTTCATTATATGATAATACTTTACTGCACATGTTGAGAGATCATAGATCCAAAGAGTACATGCATCTTTAGAAGGAATACACTTCAATAATGGAATATATAAGGAGTTTCAATGATTTATAGTTCATTTCACATATTCAATGTGGTTTTTATCATTCATGTGATAAAGTCTTTGAGGATGGCCTCATGTATTTCATCTATACTCAAGTGAAGGACCTTCACCGACCTACATTCTTTGAGATAGTCCAACATGATCTTATCAATGAGTGCAACATGAGGTACAAAGAAATTACCAAGCCTATAGGAATAGTTTCGTGTCATTCTAATATTTCTTATAACATCATGAAATGTTCCCTCAGGGTTTCTCTTCAGGGAAGTGGAATCCAGAGTACCCATTCATGTAGCTCCATATTGTGTCACTAGTGTGGAATATGGGTTCACATAAATCCCTCACGTGATACATATCATTTGAAGTTACAGGATTTTTCCCATATAGTGAATCATTAACAATTCTGTTGTAAATTTCCAAAATATTCTAGTTGAACATATTATATTTACCATCCTGAGATGTTTTATTTACGCCACATTAGGCAGGGAGTTGGAGTAACATTAGAAGGACTGGTCGGTGATATTTTCATTGTCATTGTAGTCTGAATACTAACCACCAATACTGCTAGTAGAGTAGTGTTTATCATGGTAGTCCTTTTGTTTCACATGTTTATGGACCAAGTTAGTTTCATCCATTCCAATCGATAATAGAAGATCAGGCTGCAAAACTATCTAATGTATGAGATACTATTATATTATCCACCACTATAGTTTTTATTTGTTTCATATAAGTGATTCTATGACTTCATTCTATTAATATATAATTTAGTTCCTTGGGTATGTAATACAGTCTTTCTATAGTATAATGAATCAGGATACACCATTGGGATCATGGTAAATGGGAATATTCTAATGTAGGGAATTTCCCTATGAGGTATAGAGTTTTCACTTATTGAGGGACCACATTTTTTCAATATTAAGAGCTTAGATGCAATTATTGTGATGGTTTGGTTGGGTATATATCAAATATTTGTAGACCTCTATCATCGTACAATATCATTACAGTCCCTATTGGGAAGCAGATTTTTGCACAAGGCTATGGGGGATGTGAATGATATTAGAGTTGGACCATAGAATCTTGCACTCGGTGGTATGGACATTTTTATCTAATATCTACATGAAGGATGATCTATATTCAACGATTAATTCCGTCCAATGGTAGATCATTTTAGTGATATCATTCTGGATGATTTTTCTAGATTACCACTATAGAGGGAGTGGTAGAGTATACAATTTAACTCATTCCTGGAGTAGTTCCAGGGTCCATTCATTCATATAGGATGGATCCTACTGAGTTCCATGATCTCATGTTAATGATAGGGGACTTGGATCCCATCCATTATTTTTAGACCAACGGTTCCTCATGGGTTTTCCCCATTATTTTTCCCTTGAAAATAGAATATAACCCTCATCTATGTGTGGATTAAATATAGTTGATCCTGATTATGGACATGAACCTATATCCACTACCTTGTATATATGATAATATTAATGATCATTGAAGATATAAGGTTTTTATAAGATCTACCATAGATCAATCTATATTCATGTATGAGTAAAGTGATTAGACTTACCTCATAAAAGATTCCATACAAAGTATGATCTATATTAATACCTCTTTATACCATTCAGTGTCATGAACTAGTTGAAAATTCTCACGGATATGATGAATATCATGTTCCTTCACTATCTGGATTCAACTTTCATGTTCTTTTGGGAATACATCTTGGTGTATTATCACACTCGTAGTGACCATGCTAGGTTACATGAGAACATTCTGAATACACAAAGATTCCATCAAGTTTAAGAAAATAATGATAAGTCCCACTTATGGATAAAAAAATTTCAATTCATGAGTTATATTATATATGAATCACGAGTTATACTGACCCGAATAATGTTAGTAATGTGGATTCCTAGGAGAATAATAATAACGTCAATGATATAAAATGTTTCTTGGTGATGGATATCAATTAAATAAATTTTATACATGACTTATCATTCAATTATTCACCTCTTCCTAGTCTTATAGAGAATGGTCTTATGCTCTTATGGTCATTATACTGTGAGAAATAACATCAGTATCTAAAAGGGAGGCTTGTATTGAGACTGATATTGGCTCTGATGTAGCATAGAAAAAGTATATACCAAATTCATTGATACATCATGCATCATCCTAGAAGTAGTACTAATATAGGAGTACATAAATATTGTAGATGAATCACATTAGATGAGGCCTCATGAGGGGAATTTCCTGACACCCAACCTTGATATAGTAGAATTTTCCTTGTCTCAAGTTGCAGGAGAATCTCTTTTTTTTGGGTGAGGTCATAGGTGTGCACACACACCACAAGATCATGAAAAATATATTTATAAAAAGTTCCTTGATTATCTAATAGCGATGTTTGGTCAAATTACTAATGTATTATGATTTTGATCTTGATAATATGATTAGAAAAGGAAATATGGTAAGAGATGAATTGAATTAGAAAAGTAAAGAACATGTCGTATGTGGAACTAGTGATGAATTAAAATTGATGGACCTATTTTTAGAGCTCCATTTAGATTTTCGTGATATTCACGAGCTTTCCAACCTCTCAACCATCATATTTACATATTCCCTCCATGAGATGATGAAGAGAAGGGAATTTTTTGATCTAGAGGAATTTATCCTATGTGATAGTATTTCAGGAGATGACTAGTTGTTGGACTGGTCTATGGGCAGAGACGATAGCCCATATATACGTGGATGTGTAAGAGTTTCTATAGATATAAAAGTGTATTTGATGAAAGTTTCCCATACTTCTTAGTGGGAAGTTCATCTAGGCAACTAAAAAATGTAGTGAGATACATTATTCTATATTGGTTTCCATGGTTGAACCATTAGATAACATGATTTATCACTAGGTGTTCCATCTATCTGGAGTTGAATGCGGAGAACTGTAGACCTATATGATTATTATAAATGCTTCCATTCATACAAT
Source organism: Viscum album (assembly GCA_963277665.1). Classification (NCBI taxonomy): domain Eukaryota; kingdom Viridiplantae; phylum Streptophyta; class Magnoliopsida; order Santalales; family Viscaceae; genus Viscum; species Viscum album. The sequence continues at coordinate 806,188,479 of OY728122.1, read as the reverse complement.
AGAAATGGGAAGAGGTATCTATGGACATTGAAGTTAGTTTTCCGAAGTAACATAGAGGTAGAGGCTCTATATTAGTTTTCATTGAAAGAATGATAAATATAACCCATATCATTCAAATTAGAGTGACATTATTTGTTGATGAGATATGGAGATTGTATATTCATGAGGTAATTCAACATTAGGGGGCCCCTTATACTATATTTTCTTATGGGGATGTTTTTTTATTACAAGGTTTTGGCTGGTGTTACATAAGTCTATGGGTACCCAAGTGTTTCTGAGAACAAACATTTTCCCTTAGACTCATGGGCAATCAGAATAGATGATACATGTGTTAAAGGACATGATCTAAACCAGAATCCTGTATTTTAGGGGTTTTTGAAATAATGATATACCTCTCATCAAGTTCCCCTATAATAATATCATTCATGTGACAGCTCAAATGGATCCATTAGAGGCCTTATACGGTAGGTCGGGTAATTCATCCCTTTCATAGATAGTGGCATGAGAGGAATCCCTACTAAGTCATTTTATCATTAAGGATACACCCCAAAATGTTTAAATTATTAGGAAGTATCTGAATACTACTCAGTATAGACATTAATCATATTTTTATCACCATTAACTACCATTGGAGTTCAAGGTATGGGATCTTGTTTTCTTATCTGTATCACACGTGTGAGGGAATACACAGATATAGAGAAAGAGATTATATCACCAAAAAGTTTCCATTGGTTTATGATTCTTGAGGGATTCATAACAGTATGATATCCATTATTATTACCCCATAGGCAACATCCCATGCATGAAATCCAGCAAATTTCAAAACTTCAACATTATCGTTTCAATACAACTCATTTTTTTGATCTCGAGGAAATCGATAAAGATGTTGATGATTTATTTGAGGAGTATCCAATTTGCATCATCGACCATAAAAGGAAGTCTCTTCATGGTTGGCATATCCACATAGTATGGGTTCTACAGTGGCATGGTTATGTATAGGATGAGACATTCGAGTGGGAGGCTAATTAATGTGACACGTGGTTAGAGTGTTCTTAGATAGTGTTTCACGGCTTTTAGAAGGTGAACTCAAGGAAGTGTTCATTTAATTGGGGAATAATGTAAGAATGATGTTTCATGATTATTTATATATATGTTAAATTTGGCCTAATTTAAATTTATTGAACTAATTTGGATTCCTTGTGAGTTTGTAACAGTTTCAGAGGGGTGTATAGGGATTGTTCGGATCCTGATGCCTAGTTTTTTGGGGGAACGTGGAATGTCACACGATCTAATTAAACCATACAAGGAATTCTACATAGTATGTTTAAATCATGAATGGGTTGATAGAGAGAATTAGGATGGAGAACTGTTTGATCAAACTGTTTGAGATGTCCTACACGACTTTAGGAGAATGTCTACAATCTTGGCTTTTTAAGTTTACACAATTATAAAACTATTTCATTAACCATGCTACAGAACAATGTGGGTTCCTATTTCCTATAGGTGATAGTGAATGGTTTGTGAGTAGTTTTTCAAACCAAGTATCCAAACTGTGAGAAGGAAATATTTGGGCAAAAGTATGATTTTCCCTTAAATTAATTTTTAAATGAATAAATCCTCTCATATTATTTTTTCAGGAGAGGAATCCCCTATTTTTCACCTATTTTGAGATCTGAAACTATATTTTATATCTTTTCTAATTAACAATCCATCCTGATTCAAAATCAACTTTCATTCTTGTTGTTGTAGTTTCACTGTTATGTTCTCAAATTATTTTTAATAATTTTTCATTCTTCTTCATATAAATGATTATATTAACATGTGGAATAATATCTCTAAATTTTAGAGCTGGCATTTTTTATTCAGATATACTATAGTCTAGGATGAACTATATGTTAATATTTAATGAAGATATTTTTATGATTACAAGGTATGTGGTCTATAAATTATCAATTAATTTATATTATTTTAATATACATTTTTAGTGGATATATAAAAAAATGAATAAACCTCATTTAAGGTTTCATAACATATTTTTAAATTTATCATTTTGACACCTTAGAGCCACCATTCAGGTGTGCTTGAGATGGAAATAATTAATGATAATCATCCTTATATTAAATGGTTTTTTAGTTATTTATTTCAATGTACCATATCGATCAACACTTGACTCGTAAATGGTGTGTGTGGAAATATTGAAAATCAATGTTAAATGAGATGTCACATATAATTTATATTTTTTAATTATACTAATTGAATAGAAATTAATGTTTGGTGTCATCCCATATATGTTCTATCCACTTATGGTGGAATGTAGATAAATGAACCAATTGAAGGGAATATTTCCCATATAGATTTAAAAATGGTTGCATGCTTAATTGACCTTGTCAAACAAAGGAAAGTTAATGGCCTAAACCACTTCACTTATTTCAATTGAAAGAATATCACTTTTCATTAATTATTAGATGCGTCAAATTATGGTTCCATATAATATATACATATGGACTATATCATATTTATAAAAATGGTTTGACTCGACCACACTCTAGATTCCTGATGGAATGCTTTGAGTACTCAAGGTTGACCTTTCAATTCAAGGATGTAAGATGCCATGGTTGAGACCCACCATGGAACTAAATCATCACCTATTAGTGGACTCCTGATATGACCCCATTGGATCCATTATTCATTATACATTATTTTATGGATACAATCCACAGATATAGCTCATATTATATATATACAATATTCCTTGGTTACATCATTAGGAATAGTAACATATTATCCTATTTTACCTAGGATGTATTTTGTGGACTTAGTAAGATTACACTCTTGTATATTTCCTATGATGGATAACCATGGATTACCCTCATACACCATTAGCTAGGACATAGTTACTATTAAGATAGGAATCCTTGAGGTTTCATTTTCTATTGTTATTAATTTAGAACCCTTATATTATTATTATTATCAATTCAGGTTTCTTTATAACATAATGGAATATTTACTAGTAATATCATGATGTGATGTGAGTTTGGTAAATGCACCAAATGTCTTAATTATATAAAATGAAATTAAATGATTAGTGAAGTTGTAACATGTACAGAAACCAATGAATGGTGAAGTAGGTACTTGGGTATTTTGGTTACTTTATTGATCTAATTTATATATGTAATCTTAAAACAAGTTTTAGTTTATATTAAAATCACATGGTGTTATTGACATAATTGGTGGTGGAATAATATGATTTATCACACACCCTCTATGGGCGCCATTGGTACCAAGATAGACTATATGTATGTAGGTGTTGTCAAAGGGATGTTGGTTGCTTTACACACTTGACCAATTACTGTAGTAGGATAGAGTAGGTTGCTGATGACTGTCTTGGACCTTGGGATTGTTGGGATACATTGTGTGTATCTATTTGATACTTTTGAAAATACATGGTTTTCTGTTGTTTACATACCATTTTTCCTAGATATCTAGTGAAATAAAATAACATCACAAGCTTCAGTTTATTGTTATAATAGATTCCAGTTATTTTAGATCTTGTTTATATTTTATATTTACATCATTCCATCTATTTACATATACGTATTCTGTTACCTATCAGATGTTATATCATACAGATATCTTGTGGGTCACTCTATTAATGTGTGCACTGTCTCCCCACAGACACACCTTAGGTCCTCACTCCTAATTGGTACCCTTTAATATTCATGGAGATTCACCTGATTCCTTGTGACCTACTGTGCTCAGGCAACTACTATGTGGAAACAAATATCGAGATATTATATTGTCAAAATAGTGTTGAGTTATGGAACAAAAATTTAGTCTTAAAGATGAACCAACATGAGATGATGAAGTAAAATAGATTCCATTGAAATATAAGAATGTCATGAATTATATTAATGATAGTAGATAAAGAGGTATGTAATATTATCTCAAGTTTGTTTATGAATAAGATGAATCTTATAATGTCAATGGATTAAAAAATATATAACTATATAGGTATATGAAAAATTACTTCTATCCTATATACTATTAACTATATTGAAATTAATATGTACATTGTGTATGAGAATATGTTTTCATTCAAAAGGAAGATCCAAATTTCGCTAATCACCCAAAAACCTCAAAGATCACATGAATGATGTATAGATTATGAATGGATAATCAGGAATGAATAGTTGATCAAATATTGGTAAAAAAGAAACATTAATTCCTACGGTCCTATGATCTATGGAATATTGAATCCTATGAATGGATTTTTAGGTAGGGAAAAATCTTGATGAAAATATTTATAATTCATGACTAATATTTTTAAAAATGGAATCAACAATGAAATGATGGATGATCTGGAAATTTTATTTAAATATAAGGAGTCTATAAGGTAAATAATTTATTGTTGGATTATTTTTGTATTTTAGTTTCTTACATTATTTTTTTTCAAATTATTGGCCCAAAAATGTAGGGTTAATTTTTTTAGGGGTTGGGATAGAAGGGAGGAGAAAATTTTCTACCTATTTGAGTCCAAAAAATTTTAATAATGAAACATTATTCTATTATTTTATTTTTGATTTCAATGTTTTCCTTTTTTATTAGATTATTAAATATTTATTTTTTATTCATGCATATATATTACAAGTTAGGTTGTTAAAAAATATATTCTAGCACATAATAACTATTATATTTAATGGAATATATAAAGACCTATATTTTTTCATAACAAAAAAAATTGATATTTTTGAGTTTTTGTATCATAGGTCCCTAAATTAGAAGGGGGAATTTTATTTATTATTCCGTTAATCTAAAAACACTGTTCATTCCATTTTTTTGTATGTACTAATTTTGTGGGAAAATCATGTTTTGATTGTAAATTATTATATATTAATAAGTAAATAGTTATTTTTTGAGAAGTAAATATTTATAAAAATTTAATCAGAGTTGAGATGAATATTCTGAAAATTTAATTTTTCCTAGAAATAAGGATCATTTCCTAGGATATGTATAAGCTATGTTCTCCACTGAAAATCAAAACGCTTATCATTTTCAATTATATATCTATGAAATATAGTTTTCAAAAATAAAAAATATGTTATTTTTACATTGATGGAAGATTACCTTTAAATGTCTTTCAGCGGTGTATTTTTATGGAAATTAAATATTTTAGTGGTTTATATTAATTTATTTTTCATTAGACTATGATGAGGGAATTTTATGAGTGGGTAAAACATGATAGTAATTAATCGTAGATAAGGGTGAATTAATAGAAAGAAATACTTCGCGTCATATTTATTTTTCCTCTAATGAGAAGATCATATATATACTTCACATTTATATGGTTAGTGGAAGAAACTTTTAAAATATTTATCTATGCCTCATTTCTCAATATATAATTGTACTTCACCTTCATCCCATTAAAAATAGTGGTGGAGATAATGATGAACAGGGGAAAATGAATCAATATTGTGGTTAAAATGTGAACCATTTATATAGGAAATTTTCTTATTATTTATATCCAAATTTTAAAATTTTATTAATTTTATAATCTTAATTAATGAAATAATGTGATAAAAAAAATTTTTATAGTCATTATTAACATATATTACAATGGAAATTGAACATGGTGATGATTGTTGAGAGGAAATTTTAATATTATTTATCATATTAAATATTCAGCATTGATTTATGAAATGGTTTCGTTACATTGACATGAATATATTTTTTTCCTTATTTAATTATTTATATTTTCATTTTAAAATTAAAAGAACATGAATAAAGAATTATCCAATATTTTTAATATAAAATTGATAATACTCTTAATTTTTTATAAATTTTAATATTTGAAATTATTTTATTAATTTATTCTGAAATCTACACATATTATTTCCCATTGATATTTAAATCACAATTAATGAAATTATAGTTTCAAAATAACTATTAGTTTTGTAATGATTTACCTGTGATATATATGACTTAAAAACAATCATGATTTGATAAATACATTAAAATATTTTTTGTATCAACCAGATTAATGAGTCTATGTCTATTTTTTAATAAATATATTGATCTAATTATTTTATATTTGAATAAAAATTTAATATACTCAGATTATTTGATTCACCCGAAAATAGAAAATTTTTTGTCGAGTCATGATTGACCTATGTATATTTTTTGATTAGTTTTTCTGATCAGTCCAATTGTGGGTACATGTTTAATTATTTATAAAATGTTATATAAATTCAATAGAAATTTAATTAGTGTGTGAAATTTGTTTTAATACTTTGGGAGAAGGTTACCACCAATTTATATAATGTTGAGACCTATATAAAATATTGAAAATAAATAAATAAAAATTTTATAATAAAATAGGGAGGGAAATGAAAAAAGGAAAAATGTTTGTCCTATTAAATGTTTAGATAATTGAAGAAAAAATTAATTTTTTTTTTCAAAATACACAATAATTTTAAAACTAAAGACATTTAAAAAAATTAAAAGTGAATGAAAATGAATTGATTCAAAAATTATTAGTTTTAGTAAAAAAAATTCGAGTAATGATTTTTAACTATTTTTAATATTTATTATTAATGGTAAAATAAATAATTCTAACACTAATAATACAATATTTTCTATAAATTATCTACTGTGATGTATTATTTTTTTAACTATTAAAATATTTGTGTGTATCAATAATTTATTTTGATGAAATTTATTATTTATTATGGAATAAAATAAATGAAGTGGAATTTTTGAGATCAATTAAATGATAAGTGTTTTTGGAATATATACTAACTAGATCCTTAATAGTTACACATAATATGTATTATTACATAACACATCATGTATGTCAAGATGATATGATTCGTTATATATTTTATACATTCACACGGATACCACAAGTCCCACACATAATGTAATTTACTAGGAAATATTATGAAGGTTTAATACAAAAGATAGGTTGAAATAGTACATGTATGAGGCCTTCGTACATTGTACCTATGAATTACATGTTGTATACATGGAATTATTTTATTGATTTTTAGGTCTTCCCATTCATATGTTAGATTTGTATATATGATTAGCCAATTTATATATTTTCTTCATGTATAATATTATGGTATATTTATAATTATAATATATGGTTCATATTACTAGGATATAACTACATATTTTTTTGGCTTCCTTAATATGATGATGTGTTTGGGTACATGATTTGAGAATTAGCATTCTTGGTCACCCTCTTAGTGCAAATATGCTTCTCAATAATTGACAACAAATATATAAAATTATGTAGGTTACTCTATTATAGGGGTGAGGAATAATTAATCCACTTACAGAGTTAGTAACTGTATCATATGATATAAACGAGACCCATTTGGGCATGGGTCCTCTATAACATCCAGTAATCCCTCAATTGATTTGTATTCATATGAGTTTTAGGTCCTCTATTAAGGTTTATATTATGTTTATAGATATGAAAAATGTGGAATAGATTAGCCGTAATGGGTTATATAGTACGTTGTGTAATCTAGATTACTTTTTCTAATTACTCCTTCGTAGAAATGAAGATTTTTTATAGATGTACACTTCTCTAATGAGGAACAAGACCACTACATATATATACAGTGGTGACGTATGGTTGTTCTGGAGCGTCATTAATTGGATGATATTTATTTAATTGTTTTATGTTTTTCCTTTACTGTTTGGTCTTTGAGGCTATAAACAGTAGTGGTTTGAGTATTATTCTTATTACCATTGATCCCCTGTTAGGTGTAACCCATCTAACTATTATAAAATTTTTACACTCTATATTTTACACCTACTAGAGAATCTATGTATAGTATGGTGACATAATTATTCATATAAATTGGTTGAGATATGGTGATATTATTCTCCCATATGTTCCTACATTTCCATCTTATAAATCACATTTGGGTTTTAATTACCTTATTTATTTCTTGTTACTTCCTTCCATCTTTCATAGTTGTTTTGTTGCACCCCTATGGGTATATAAACAAACACTCATTCCTTCATGGGCCTAAACCCACACATGTTGTTTTTTTCTAGATGATAATTAGTTTCAATATTGGTTTAGGGATCATAGACTTTGATATATTCATGTGAAGAAGATGATTGGTGACATATATTAGTTCTCAATGGTAGAATATGATATTGGATAATAGTACCCAATATTCCTTAGAATACAATAAAATATGGTTTTCCTTATAAAGTGTCCCCATTGGGAAGAGATGGTTCTCATTTTTTTACATCTATTGCATAATGTTGTGTTATCTTCTGTATTAAACATCTATCAGGTTTTTGTTAGGGTTAATAATTGTACTGTTTTGATTTCCCCATCCATTTTTATATATTTTCATGTATTTATATGGATTTTATTTTTATATTATATTTTATTTGAATTATATTTCCTATATTTTGTTGGTTTTTATAATTTATGTCCTTTTATGTATAATTATTTATTTTTGGTGTTAGTATTTTTATCCTAGATATTCGGTAATTTAATTAAAAAATTAATTAAATATTTTTTGTATATTTCATTTCACAAAATGAGAGATATAAATTTTTTTATACAAAAGAAATATGATTTTCTAGTGATATAAAAAACACCAAGTTAATAATTCAATATATAAAATAATTATAATACATTATGATATATTCAAGAAATTGTTTCTCTTCTATTACACGTAATACTAAGTCCATTCAATAACTTTTTTTATATACATGTACAGGTTTTATTGAACTTCAATATACTGTTAAAATAAATATTAAAATATTGTTATAATTATCGCATACCCATTATAATTGAATATATTAATGATAATGAGTAAATTATTAGTTATTTTCTAAAAAGTTTGTAAAATTAATACTTTAATATTAATTAGTTAGATTTGAATGAAAGTACAATATAAAAATAATGAAAATTCATTTTCTAGGAAAAAATATATTTTTGATGTAAAAACACCATTTTACGAAAATAAATTAAAAAATCACTTTTGATTAATTTTATTAATTTAATTTATATATTATATATACAATAAAAAAAATTCACTCAAAAAATAGATTTTATAGGAATAATATAATAATAAATCCAATTTTATGTATAAAAATATGTATTTTTAAAAATGGTAATTTTACCTCGTTTTTATAAAGATACCATTTTAAATATAATTTTGTATAATGTTTTATATATTATGTGAAAAAATAATTTTCATTTATGAAATCTGAATATTATAAATGAATTTTGGTTAATTTTTGGTATTTTTCTAAGAAGTTTCATTTTTTGATGAATAAAGGAAAATAATAAATTTAAATTAAATATTCTATTTTCATATAATATAATTATATATTTAATTTATATAAGTATTTTCTAAATTATTTTATATAAATATTAAATAGTATAATTCAATTTTGGTCATTGGAATCAATTTCACGTTGAAATGGGATATAAAAACAATACAATCTTTTAAACATTTCACTTTTAATTTTTTTTTGTTTCGTCATGTCATGGAGATTATTTTTAAAATTATTTTTACCACATATATTATTTAATTTTGGAAGAATTAAGTCATTTTTTGGATTCATAATTATTTATAAATTATAATAATGTTAACTTTAATTTTTTCAAAAAAAATACATGTGAAAAAAATTAGAATTAATTATAGTAGTTATGGTAGAAACGAGCATAATGAATGACTAGACATAAAATAGATGGTATAAAAATTTACTAACACATGTATAGAAATAATTTTTTTTCATATTTAGACCATTACACATGAAAATATTTATAATGGTATATTTTTAACCCTTGGGGAAATGTTAAACACGAGGATCACACAATTCATTTCAAAAATACAATGTGAGTCCTTTTTCCCAATTATAATAGGCCATCACCTCTTACAATATCATGACACATATAAAGTCCTTCGTCTCATAAAAACATTGACCAAATCAGCTCCAAAATTTCCATAATTAATCATTGAATCCTCACTTTTTAATGAAATCTAACCATGTTAGTACTCTAGTTCAACGCAAATTGAATTACCCAAATAAGAGGTAACACCCTTCAACAGACACATTTGTTTTAATTCTTTATCCACCCATTAAATACATATTATATAAAAATTATATAAAAAACAAGGTATATTCAATATACTGAGATGTTTTTATAAAAGGGTTAGACCAACACTCACAAAAAATTACATCAAATGTGACTCATAATCATCATTCATTTATAAAAAGGATTACCCACTAACGAACGGATGTGGTTCGTTCCTATATTAACTCCTCTATAGGTTAAAAAAATTATAAAAATTATATTTTATATCATATATATGAAATTTATAATTTATCATTGATTTTATTAATTATTATATTATACTTTCTTTCATAATTTCCATTTTTGGAATATGATAACTTCATTTTTTGGAAGTGTAGACTACGACCACCTAAAAGTGATAATTCAATCACACTTTATAGGGAATGTATTAATGATGGATTTTGTAAAATTAAATTATATATATGAAATATTAATTATTATATAATGATTATATATATATTTCATGTAATTTCTTTCACTAAATACAAAAAGAAAACAAAAAACAACGTTCATGCATACGTTTGACATATCATTTCAATAAACAATGTATTACATTTCATATTTATTTATTTTATAAATAGTTATAAATAATTATATACTGAATATATATGTTTTTTAAATTGTTTTGTACATTCTTTAAACAAGTAAATCATTATATATTTAATATTATCATGAATAACAAGTCAAAACATATATGAAAAACAAAGCAGATATTTCTAGACATGTAAAATTAACATGAAATTGTTAATAAATGGGTAATATAAAGTAATATAAAAACTATATATGATATGAGATATAATAATATGGTTATTTTTTCGATTTATAATAATTGTATATGAATAATATCGGAGCGTTGAACATGTATACTGAAAGACACAATTGAATTTAATGTTTTCCTTGTCTCGCATTTATTTTTATGAGATATATGTTATACTGGCAAATTATTCTAATTGTGTGTCATATATAAACCCATATGATATTTTAATTCATTAATTTTATTTATTTAATGATATAAAATGTTATCAAATTTTTTTCATTTACAATGCTCATTATTAAAATGTTACTCAAGTGGTAATGGCATTTCGGGTATCACTCTTATTTCAATGAGACATAAGCAATATTACCCACCCATGTATTTTGTGTCATGAATATAATTCACATTAATTTATTCAATTATTTTTATTCTTATATTTATGGGTACATACTTATCCATTTTATGACTCCATTTCATGGGGTTTATGGTTCAACAATCACCAAATCCGAAAGGCAATTTTGCCACAAGTGTCCATCTTTGAGAGACATGTTCTGTTATGAAACTATATTATTTTAATATTCTTATATACATACCATTGTAATGTTTCATCATTATTATCATTTATTTCATGATATTTTTTTTCTCAGGTAATTTTATTCTTGAATAGGGATTATGAGACAATGTTATCATAGTTGTAAGAGTCTATTGTTATAATCTAATTTTTTATCTTGAATTGTTATGATTACTTTTCCATTGATGAAATATTATTATCCATATCTCAATAAAAACCCTAAAATTTCTTATAATCTGGTTATTTGTAATATACACATGTAATGGTATCATGTTTCCACCAGTTTGTACTTAATATGATTAAGAAAGTAGTTCTAATAAAATAATACCTCATTTTTCTTTTCGGTCTAAAATCTATGTTATCCCAGATCAATCTTAAAAAAAATAAAAAATGTTTTAAATTACTTTTTATTGTCATTATGAAGGAAGATTATATATAAATAAATAAATTTTTTAAAATTGCTAAATATTTTTTCAATATTCCTTTTTAAATTTTAAAATCTTTTTAGAGAGAATATTTTAAAAATATTTTCGACCTTCCATTATATATATAATAATTAATATTCAAATAAAAGGTTCTAAAAATATTCTCAATCATATTAATCACCTTTTAAATGAGTTTTTAAAATAAATATGTTTAAATAAAATTACAAGCAACATTTTTAGGTTTTCAATGTTATTTATAAATAATATGTTTTTGAAAATGTTTCCTAGTTTAATGAGTGTTTCATTCAAAGAGGAAATGTTATTTTATTGAAGAAATATTATTAATTAAATCTCAAATAATTCATTAAGTCAAATTTATTTCTGAAAATTTTGTATGAAATGGTTCTATAATGAATATTGTTTAATGTTTTAAAAAGTGTTCAACAAAATAGATTGTATTTTTTCCATAATAAATTTTCTAAATGATCCTCCACAATAATTTTCCATCTAACATGGAATATGTTGATGGTACATATTACTTATTAGGATATGATCCAATTATATGAATATTATTACTTATTTTAATGGATTATTATTTGGATTTCATGTCTTTTATGAGACACATTTCTCATCCCCATGACATTTTTTTAATCCTATTAATTTTCATGGGGTATGCGTATTGAAATAAATATTAAACATATATCTTTTCATTAGCATAAAATATGAAGACATGTTTATGAGAACCATTTCATTTCATGGGTTATAGTATGATGAATGTTTTTTTATAATGGGCCACACATGTGTTTCATTTCATTATATGATGGGTGGGACCTATATATACCTCCAATGCGTTGGGAAATGAAATAGGTCACATGAGATAATTATGGGAAACAAGATGATGGAATTGATATGCTTGAGAAGAAAGGGAAACTCGATCCACTATAATAAGGGGAAACCTGATCCACTATGGGAAGAAGGGTAAACCCGATTTATAATCAGAAAGAGCTGTGTCATAATCAACTATGATTTTAGTTGGGAGAGTTAACCATCACTACTATGCTTTTATATGTGTACCTGAGTACAGGTTCAAAATTTTATGTGTGGACCTAGTTGCATGTCCACAAGTTTTTGTGAGGAACATCTTTCATGTCCATAACCTAATGAGTGAACCTCTTTCTATTTATACATGTTTATAATGTAATAAATTGATCTGTCTTCCAATAATATATTTCTTATGCCTATGATATGCTCTCACTATTCTTGTTATTGAAAATATTATGATTTATGTCTTATGAAATTTTAATCATTATGGTATACCTTATATTTATCATATTTTATAATGTGGGTATGAAACCTGTATTGTATATTCATGATCACATAACCTTATTCTTTTCTTCTGCATTAATTTGATCTTATTAAAAATTTGTGGTTCAGTAGTTAAATGAGGTGATAATTAGAGAGAAAGATTATGTGATCCTGAAAAATCAATTTTCACGGAACATGATTATCAATGTGTACATTAACCTACTCTTAAACTCTCCAAATAACGGATGAAATGTGTTCAATATGATTTCATGTAACAAAGACGATGGAGGAGAGAATATTTTGTTTACTTTATGTTGATAATGTGACAGAATCACCCCATGTCAATGACTTATGGAAATGGGAAGCTGTTTTGAATGTAGAAAAGTATGACATAAAGTATTTAACTTCAAAGAGAAAATGAAAAGTCAAATTAACATTATTAATAAAAATAATGACCTTCGTACAAAATACTTCATGGTTGAATGCATTAATTATGGAATGATTGGGAATTATGAAAATAAATTTCATTATGAAATGCTTCCAATGTGAAATGGAAAGGAGGTATGTGTAATGGTTATTTTTCAAATGATGATGGTATGAAAAATAAACTGTTAATGGAAAGTGATATTATTTAATATGATAACTTATCCTTATTAATGAATTATTGATGATATTGAATAACCAATTTTTTTATTAATTAACATTCAAAAATTATTAGTTTTGAAATATAAATTATGATTGTCGAGTTTATGTTTTCCACCGAGGATCTAAAATAATTGGATGAATGCTTCTGATGGACTAGAAAAGTGATTTAATTTAAATTTATTATCCATTTGAAACACCTTATTTTGGGAATTATTAACATCAATATAGAATTAATGTTGGGATAATGATTTTTGGATAATGAAATTTAGGATATGAACAAGTAAATTAAATGGTACTCATTACCTTGCATCAAATTAAAAATATTTTGAGGATGTGTTTTATGCTTTCAGTTATGGAGTTTACAATATTTTTGTAAATAATTAGTATATTCATATATAATTTTAATAAGAAATAATTAATTTTTTCAATAAGGATTAATGGTAACTACCATATTTCAAGGGATTAAATCTTGATTGTGTTCACGTGTTCTATATGGGACAAATAAGATCTAATTTAATTTATACCAAGGATTAATGCTATGAATTTATTGAGAAAATTATAGAAATTATTTCAAATTATTTAAACTTTAACCTTTTTAAACTATAATATGGTTAACAATTTATGGAATGATTTAGGTTAAATATAGGATGATGATTTAGAGATTAATGTATTATCATTCCATATGATGAGTTACGCATTTTTTATAACATATGATAACATTTTATTTGTTATAAAGACATATGATGTGACCTATAATTCTATTTATGGATCTTATGATCTAATGTTGAATTCAAAATGAAAAATTACCTTCATTACTTGGAATATGATATGAAGTGAAAATTGATCATGTAACAACAAAAAATGATTTTTTCCTAAAATAATTTTAGTATATCTTATCCTAAAAATTATTCAACTTTATGAAAGGGGTCTTGAAATAAAATGTTTCCCTCCTATCATCAAATTTTCTAGTATCAATTAACATTTTCCAGCCTCTTTAGGTAATCACATTGTGATTTTTAACTTTATACTAACCATTTTCTCTATCACTCTCCATCATAACTTTATTGTTAGATTCATCTTCCATGTTTCACTTTCTGCCGATATTAGCCTATGTGGAATAATATTTATTACATTCATTGGGTAACTATTATTCTTATAATATTCCCTTTTTTAAAGAAGATTCATGACTAAATTTTTACGTTGTGGGTTTCTAAGAAATGAACTTTTAGGTATAAAACCTTTGATAACTCAAAAAAAATTGAAGGAGGAATTGATTTTAAGGGTGGTAGAATGCATCAACTCATGAGATTGTGAATTTTCATATAAAATTAATTTAATATTTTCAATATTATTCTACTCACAGAGTATTGAGTATAGATTTTTTATATGAAATCACTAAGTGAAGCTTTATTTATACACAACACCATGTGAATGTTACACTACACACATCACATAGATTAACTTGTGGTAAAATCAAAACTATATTTGTTTGGTGTTATAACCAATACTGTTTACATCTGATAAAAGTTTTCACACACAAGTCATAATTTTACTAAACTAAAATTTTTTGCTAACAATTTTATTAAATTATTAATATAATTTTTATAATGAAAAAAATTATAAGGTAATAATAGAGTATTCAATAGCCTGTATGAGATTCAACACTAATCACATATATGAATATAATAACTAGGTACATTATAATATATTTACTTTTTTAGATAAATTAAATCTATGATATAACTATAAAATCAGACAATACTAATTTACCTTCCATCAAACACAACAACACCATTAATCAATGACTTGTGCTACACGTAAGACCCATTTTTACCAATCAAAATATATATAAAAAAATTATTATTTTACATAATAAGATAAATCATAGACATTAAATTAACATAAAAATTTTATTAGATAAAATTATGAAAATATATGGTTTATAATAATATAAAATGAATACATATGTTACAAATTATAATAAATAAATATAAAAACCAATTAAATATTAATGAAATTATTTTTTTCTCACAAATGTGTTTTATCATAATAAATTAAATTATTTGAAATTTTTGAATGATATAAATGAAATTTGAATTTTATATATTCATTAAAATACTTTTTATATTAATCCAATTGATTTTATTGTGATAAGATAATGATAAATCCACTTTTTCAAATAAAAATTGTATTATTCTAAAAACGAAATTTTACCGCACATTATTGAGGAACCAATTTCACATATAGTTTTTGAAATTTTTTACATTTATAATGACAAAATATATTTAATTTGTGTAATATAGAAATAAATGTTATCTTAGGTATATTTTTTTTATTTTTCTATGAGTTTTTAATTTCTTGATGAATAGTTAAAAATACTAAATTTCAATTCAAAACTAGTTTTTATTATAATTTATTTATAGCGTTTAATAATATTTTTGATATTATTTAATGTTTAATTAAATAACTTTTAAATTATTAGTAAAATTTAGTTCATTATAATTATATTAAATTTGATATTGATTACATAAAAATAGAAACATTTTGTACATTTTAGTTTTAAAATGTGTATTTTTATCCCATATTCAAGTTAAAATTTAAATTAATTTCTACCAAATATATGGGTGGAATTTCTAAAAATGGATTTCATATTTTGGATAATAATAATTTTTAATGTCTAATATGGTAAACATTGTTTTTGAAAAAAATTATTTGTGAATGAATTTAAAATAACATACTGCGATTAAGGGGATAATTAGCTTAATATTGTACTAAATCATTAACTAAAGACCCAAAATGACCTCAAAATATATAAAAAATCCCTTTTATGGAAATATTTATACTTTCTGTCCCTTTTATCATATGTTTTATATTATTGGATCCATTTTTCAATGGAAAAACAATGGTGTAATTCATTCTTGTAAAAATTATCAAGAATTCCACTCCTCCTACACTATCAAAATGAACTCATCCCTCCCACATCAAGACACATTTAAAGACATTTGGATAAACAAAAATCTTCTCAAATAATATATGAATATCTCTCCCCTTATCCTAGTATAATATACTTGCGATTAAATCTATAAAATTACTCCCTCTAGTTTAAACCAGAAGGAGTTACTCGAATATGAGGTGGCATCCTTCCTCAATCTCTTTGGTATTATTATCTTTATCGAACCCCAAATATATTATCATTAAATTATTATGTAATAAAAAAATAACCATACTATAATGATATATTTATATACTATTATTTAGGAATAAAATTATACACACTTTCTTATAATGGGTAAAAACATAACATATATGTGTACATTGAACTACCACATTGCAAAATATAGTAATTCATTTTTTCATTTAACACATATCATGGTGGAGAATTTTGAAAAAATAATTATTTCTATACAAAATATATGATATTTAGTGTGTCCTTATTCTTTTCATTGTCTTTAAATAATAAATATGTTCAAGGTTTCTATTTTATGTGGATATGATAACATCATTTATTAATGTGTGGACTACTGCCTTCTCTATGCAATACGATTTGTTCACGGTATACATGGAATGTATTCAAAAAAAATGTGACCTATATGATATAAATATTATAATTTAATTATTATACACACACAGATAATTATATATATATACTATGTTTCTTTCTTTTAAAATATGACATTGAAATCGATGTAGTGTTTATGCTAATGTACGACCTACCATCTTTTTGAATAGTGCATATCATTTTTTATCTAAAAAATTTAGGAGTTTTTATAAATACATATATAATAGATATATATATATATATATGATTTTTACATTAGTGATTACATCCAAGATATGATCAAATAATTATCTATGTAATAATATGAAAAATGAAAATATAAAACATACCCGACAAACTAGAAAATTAATGCCAAAAATTATAAAAATAAAGAATAATTATAAACAAATGGGTAATAAAATATTATGATATGTTAATATATGATATTGTAAATATTTCTCGGTTCTTTAAAAAGTTATTAATATGTTTAAAACCATTATACATTATGTTAATGTATGTTTAACCAAAAGGAAACATAATGTTAGTGATTCTTGTTTTATTTTTATTTCCTTGTGGCATATACCATTTTCACTAATTATTTCTTCTTTTTTATGAATATACATCTAATTTTGATACATATTATCATTAAAACAAATATAGTAATTTTATTTAATTTTTCTTTTGATGTTATATCTTTCATGGGGTTGTTGATTCCAATGTTACTATATCGTAATGGAATTTTTCACAACTTCCATTTTTCAGGACATACATTATTGTTGAGAAAATAATTTCATATATATAGTGTAAATAATACCCCATGGACATGAAATATCCCCATACATTTATCTTTAATGATACTTCTTGTTTTAATTTTATTTATTTAATCTAAGGAGATTTTAATTAAGTGTTACCAAGTGGAAGTGATTTTCATAACCATGTTTCTCTTTATTGGGTTATATTATTTCCTCATTGAGGTTCATATTATGGGATTATATGAGTAATTATATTTACTATAATTTTATTATTTATTATTTTTTTATGTGTTTTTACATTTTACACACATATAATATTTATTTATTTTTTATCACATCGATGTTATGGTATTTTCAATGGTTTACATCAGAATATAATTTTTTTAGGATCATTTAAACGTGAGTTTAAATCATAGAATAATATTTTATAATTTTTTAATAAACTCTTTAATTTTAATATCCCCTAGATATTTATGACCTTTTCCATGTAATATTACCAACTTCCACCACATTGGTATTAATAATGTTTTACAAAAATTTATTATGAATACCCATATTTATTTATATCTGTAGAAAGAGAATGTGTTTTATTAAAACAAAATTCTCTAAAAGTTTTCAAATATGCATTTTAAACATTCCAAAATTATTTATTAGATTTTTTTACCTTTTTTTCTTTTATAAATTTTATCAAATGAGTATTATTGTCACCTTATGAACATGGAATTTTACTGAACTTTACGATGAAAAAGAAATGCTATTTTAATCTTGTATCATTTTTTTTATTTATCCACCATCACTGCATTAATGTTTCCTTTTCATGTTTAAAATATTTTTTATTAATGATTATGTTTTCAAAATTTATTTTCAATCAATATGATTTTAAAAACATTTTTCAAAATAAAAATGATGTTTCCTCAATCATATTTTCAAAATACCATTATATGGTACTTATATTCTTCATGAAAACCATTATATTACTCAAATTGGGATATTTTTTATTTATAACATCCTAATTTGTCATATGGATCGTAAATTATTGTTTTTTCCAAGGATAATATTTAATTTTAGTTCCTTGATTAATTTTTCATTCCCCTTGAAATATTAAATTTTATATGATCATTTAACATTTAATTTCCCATATTTATCCATATCATTTGTCCTGGATATTTTCATTTCATAAACCATGTATCATTTTTATATATGGTGTTTGCGTTAAATGATATTTTATTAATGGAAGAAGTATTTATGAATCTGTATCTTTTAATCAGAAAGTATATTTTTTAAACCAAAATATTCTTGAATTAACTCTATTATTAGATATATGAGTAATGTGTTTAATATGTACAAAATTGGTTGATACAGATTATATATGTCTCGTCGATGCATATACAGTCTCAAGAGATGAAATCATTTGGAAAAAACACTTCAATTTTGTTTCCAAGTAGAATAATTTTTTTTCTACAGATAGATTCAAATTTTCATGATAATAGATGTTGACTACAAATGTAAAATGTACCTCAGAAACATAGATTCAAATTAAAAATCATTTCCATCATTTTTTAATTATTATTTATCCATTATATTTTGTGTCAACAAAAATATGGACGCATTTCATTATCAGTTCATTGATTATATGAAATGTGTTTTATTTATTTTCCTCACCATATTGATTATGACTTATATAGATATTTGAATGGAACATGTTTTCTATTATTACCATAACATGTTTTCAATTAATTGATTTTATCGATTACATGTCATGTTTTTTCAGCTATTACATTTACATATTGAATATTATAATTGATTCATTATTTATTCCACTATACCTGACCTTATTGAGTATTTGAGGTCAAAATTATTTGGAATCTCTTACCTATAAATATTATAAGTGTACAAAGAAATGTATGCATGAATTTTTTAGATGGAATAATTTTATCAGATAATAGAAAATTACATTTTCGTTATGTAGTAATTTGCAATACATGGATCATGTATGAATCATGTTTACTAATACTTCTAATAATTTTAGTCCTTTGGGATTTGATTCATTGTAATCATGAAAAAGTAAAGGTAGTAGACACAGAATCTGGGATTTCTAGGGTCTGGTCACTAGAAGTGGTATCAATAGATGGATATCTGAATCCTTAAGAACTAGAAAATTGTAAATAAATATTACAAAGCATAAGGCTAAGGTAGAAATTTATGATATGTATAGAATAATATCCAAGAATTATAGTAAAGTATAAATTAAATTTCTATTTCAGTCAATACATCCCTATAATCATTTTACAAGAGGAATGGTTAGGGAAAAGGTGCACCAAAGTGTAAAAACAATAAAAAGGTGAATTAGGTATGAATCGGGAATAACCTAGTAAAAACAATGGGCCTTACTATGAACCTATTTAGACACTCTTGATGGACATGTATATGATAATTTTAATTTTCCTTACAAACCATTATGAATCAATTTGAATTGATAATGGTAATTAATTATCTACGATAACTCATAGACCGTGGAATGACATATGCTGAAATAAAGGGTTTTATGTGTTTAATGGGATTCAATAATTTAATTTTAGAAGTATTAATCCAATGGAATGTTAGTTATAAGAAACATGAAAAATACAATGATTTTTTAAAATTTTATAATAAAATTTGTCTTTATTAATTTAAATACGATAGACACCAACTTGGGATTATAGGAACTAGTTTGATCATATGTTATATGTCATAAACATCTCCTTTAGGTTTTATATAATCAATGCCTACCAAGATTAAATATATTTTCAGAAATTTATAGATTGTATAAATTCAAGTGGAATAAATATTTGAGTAATAATGACCTAATATTTTTGAGACATGAGTTTATAGTTAATAATAACCATTAGGGACATTATTAACATTATTGACATTATAATAATAATCAAATTATATTGATAGGTTTTAAAAAAATGTTTTATTAAAAAACATAGAAAAAAGATATTTAATGATTAAATTTAAAGGACGTACTATATAATTTTTTGGAAATTCTTTAGTAATTATATATATATGGTGTTATAAAATGAAATAATTTTTATTGGGAAACATCCCATCATGTTTGGAAGGTCCATGAGACATTAATCCATTACTGGTGGATGATAAGTGTTTGACACCATCAGTTAACCAAAATAATTCCACATATAATATGTTATTTTTTTGTCAAAAAAATTGACAAATAAATATTTAAAATGATCTAGTGTTTTTAATTTTTCTATATATTAGTTAATTTCATAACAATATTGAATTTGGAGGACATTTAGGGACAAATAGAAAGAATTTTAACTATTTTATGTGTTTTAATATTCATTAAAATTATATTCTATTGATTCAGGCATGAAGGATAATTTATCGATGAATTAAAAATTGAAATAAGTACAAAAATGATGAAATTTTGTATATTGAAATATATCATGTAATTGTATTTTCTTTTAGTCATATCCTATTAAATAAAAACCCAAATTAAGTAAATTATCTAAAAATAAAATGTTTGCCTAATACCTTATTATTTGTTGAACTGATGGTATTTTAAATAATCATAATTTTTTCTGTTTGAGTCCCAAATTTTTTTTTGATAATTTAATTTTTTATGATTTATGATCTACATAACATGATATAAATATTTATTCTTTTCCTATAAATATGTATCAGGACATTCCTCTAATGTTCTGCTACATAGAGACCTAGTTATATGTTAGTCCATTAGACCTTTGTACATCCCATTATCACTAGTCTAGTTGATGGTTTACATACCCTTAACATGATGTTGGATATAAAAATTAGAAATATAAATTTATTTACTACCATAGACAGTTTTAAATTGTGAGGATGTAATTTAATTAATGTGGAGAGATTGTAATGCCCCAAAATTATAAATTCATAAAATTGTATTCAATACCATGTGTGACACACAACACCACAAACATAAGACAATATAATATCGAGAGACATTAAGATGTATTTAATATTTTAAATAATGTAAATATATGATATTAATTTAAAATAAAGTATTTTAGCTTGTTTCACTCCTAACAATAACATTCATTGACTAATTTTCCTACAGGAAAGACCATGTTTTATGAGACAATAATATATTAATAAATAATTATAATTTAATATAATAATATTTAAAATATACCTTCAATTAGTTTTTAAAAATAATATTAAATAAATATATTAAATACATGATTTATAAAAATATAAAATTAATTCACTGGTTACCAACTAAGTAGAAATGAATATAAAACCCTATTTAATATAAAAGAAATGTTCTCATTCTAATAAAGGCATTTTATCATAATAAATTAAATTAAATTACATTAAGTAATTATTTTAGTTTAATATATATTATATATATTTAATTAATTATTGTTTATATTTATTCAATATATTTGTTCGACATAAGATATGAATAAATATAGTTTTATGTTTAAAAATATATATTTTTAGAAGCTATTTTACCACATTTTAAGGGAAAACCTATTTTAAATCCAATTTTTTTTTTAATTTTACAATATTTTTGCTACAAAATATAAATCATTTTTTAAATAAAATTAAATTATTATCTTAAATTTATATTTTTTTGATGATTAATTTTATAATGATTAGTGAAAAACATTTAATGTTTATTCAAAACTGATTTCTAGTGT
The DNA here is from genome assembly GCA_963277665.1 of Viscum album. Classification (NCBI taxonomy): domain Eukaryota; kingdom Viridiplantae; phylum Streptophyta; class Magnoliopsida; order Santalales; family Viscaceae; genus Viscum; species Viscum album. The sequence goes on along the minus strand of OY728122.1, from coordinate 806,165,684 downwards.
AATTTATTTATAAGGATTAATTATATTTTTGATTGTTTTTTAATTTTAGTTAGATAAAATTTATATATATTAATAAAACATCATTATTTTTATTAAATCATACTTTTAAATTGAATATAAAAATAAATAATACTTTAGAACATGTTACATTAAAAACCTGCTTTCTCATCCAAAATTTAGTATTAAATTTAAATTAATTTATGCCAATTATATGTGGGAAATTTGGAAAAATGGATTCCATATTTGGAATTATAATAATTTATATTTTATAATAAAAATCCCATTAGTAATTTTTACAGAAAAAAATAATGACTATAATTATAACTAATTACAGTGATTAAGAAGAAAATTAGATTAACAATTGAAAAAACCTTAAACATTATAGCAACAATGACGCTAAACCTCTATAAAATCAATTTTGTGTCCATATTTTGACCAAAAATTCCATTTTATATTATTTTGTCTATTATTAGTGGCAATTTTAAATGGAAAACATGTGTCGGATCTCCTCTATCAAAATCATAGAAGAATTCCACTCTTTCTCCTCTATAAAAAGGTACTCAATCCACCCACTTCCTCACAAATTATATGATATTTATATCCAAAAAACATTTTTAAAATAATCTATAAAGATTCCTATATTCATCATAGGTTCTTAGCTTTGGGAATAAATCCATCCAAGGAATCCCTTTCATGAAAAAACAATAGAGTTACACGAATATGTCATAATGTCCTTCCCGAGGCACTTTTGTTTTATTTTCATTACCCCCACCATAAAATCATCATGTTATAGGATTTTATAATTACCAAGCTATCATAGATTTAATGATATGCTTTTAATGTAATTTTTCTACCTAATGTTTTTAAAACACCTATTAAATGGGTTACAAACATACTACTTTTGTGTATAGTGAACTACCGCCTCGAGATATGATGTCATTTTTTCATTTACCACCTATCATGGTTCATAATTTTGATGGAAGGAATTATTAATATATGATATTTATGATATTTATTATTTAATCATTCTTATAAAATCTTTATATAAAACATACCATCATGTCGTCCACTTTGTGGGTATACAATAAAATCGTTTGTGGATGTGTGGACTACAGAATTTTTAAGGAACTAGGAGTCATTAGTACTATAAAAGGAATCTATTAGGGGATGGTTTTAATAAATAATGTGGAATATAAGATAAAAATATGATATGGGAATTATACTATATATTAATATATTTATATATCATTTAATTTTCATTCTTTCAAAATAAAATAATGTAATATATGTAGCATTCATCCTCATATATGACCAACCATGCCCATGAACGGTTCATTTCATTTATTTTCATAGAACATTATGAATTATTATAATTAAATTTATATTGGATATATAAAATAATGAAATAATTGTTTATATTATAGAGATGATGAAATCACAATCTACTTAATAGGAACTAAAAGTACTAGATAAATCTTGCTCGATAAAATTGGAAATTAACACATGAAATAGTTAATATAATGAAAGATTATAAATAAACATGGATCAACATATTCTATGAAGTTAATATATGATAATTTAAATAGGATTATAGTTATTTTATACAATAGAAACATGTTTAAAACCTTTATATATGAGTTTAAAATATATTTATCATAAAGGGAAAAGAGTCATGTGATTATTTTCCTACATTTTATTCTTAGAGGAATACACCATTTCCAGCATTAACCTTTTTAGTGTTGTGTAACAACAAAAAATTTTGATATAATATATCATAAATAATTTTAAATTTTTGTTATTTACATTTTATTTTTAATTTATCACTTTCATGGGGTTCATGATTGAAAAGTTACTTATTATTAAATAACTTTGCCTCAATTTCCATTATTTAGTATGTAAATTATTGTTGTGCACCTAATTTCATATTTATGGTGTTAAAAGTGACACATTTAAAATTAAAAAGATGAATAATTAATTCATCATAATATTTTTTGTTTCATATTTAATTATTTCATATATGGTGAATTTAATTATGCATTGCCAAGTAGAAAAGAATTATATAACCCAGTTTCTTTTCTTTAGGTTATATTAAATTTTAATTTTTGATAATGATATAATATTATATGTATAAGAATTATTAATATATTGTTTTTTATTCCCACTTATTTTATGTGTATTTTCATTCTGAGAAGATATTATATTTATTTATTGTTGATCACATCAATTGTATTTTCCATTCAAGGGTTTACTTCACAATATCTTTTTTGTTGATTGTTACCCTTGAATATTAAGTAGAGAAAATTATGAAATCAACATTTAATAAATAAATTAATTTTATTCTCATATATAATTTAATGACGTTTTCCTTATAATATTACTATTTTCCACTCTTTTTTAATCAATACTTATTAAAATGGTTTTTATGAAAATATAAATTTATTTATCCCCATTTGTAGTGAACATGTTTTTTTATAAAAACCAAATTTTCTAAAAAAAATTAATCTTGTTTATAACACATTAAAAATTATTTTTCAATGAAAATATAAAATTATTTTTCTTTTAAAAATTTTATCAATGAAATAATTTGTCTCTTTATCAAAAAGGAATATTTTTAACCTATTACCATTGAAAAGTAACATACACTTTACATTTTACAACATATACAAATTTATATGTTGTCACTTTATTGATGGTCACATTGAATGTTTAAAAGGTAATCTATTAATATATATGTTTTCAAATGTTATTTTAAAATTACATTATTTTTACAAAATATTTCAAAATGATGAAGCTATTTTCATCTAGAATGATTATAAAGAACCTTTTATAGTATTTCCATTCATCAAAAACTCGTTATTTTAATACACTTGGGATATATTGTATTGATACCATAATTTTATTCATCAAGATTATTTATGATTGATTTGTCCAAGGATTGAATTAATATTCAGATCATTGACTCCATTGTTAGTCCCCTTAAATTATTTAATTTTTAATAATCATTGAACATATAATTAAACCTAATTATCTATAACATTTATCATTGATATTTCCATTTCAAAAACCATATATAAATTTTACATATGGTGTTTACTTAAATTATTATTTTATTTACTAGAAAAATATTGATAAATCTCTATCTTTTATTTAATATACATAATTGATAAGGAACATTATTCTTTAATTAAATCGATTATTCCATATATAAGGAATGAATTGGACATGTTCGATGTAGGGTGTTCCTGATAATATATATTCCCTAAATATCTGAATAGTCTCATGAGAAATTTTTTTTAGTGATTATCCCTTAGATTGTGTTTCCATGTAGAATCGATGAGTTTCTCCCCTTAGATTCAAATTTTATTGAGAATAGATCTTCATGGTAAAGGTATCATATAAATAGGAAACATTGAATCAAATAATCAAAAATATCCTTCACTTGGATTCTGTTAATACTTATCCATCAGATTTTTAATCAACTTAAATATGGATTAATTTTATTCTTAGTTAATTCATTAAATGGGGTTCGATTCAATTATTTTAATTAACATATTGATTATTCCTTATCTAGTTACTTGAATGGAATTTTTTCCTAGTTATTACCTATAAATTTTTTTATACATTCAGTTTATTGATTCAATAGAATGTGTGATTAGTAATTACATTTAAATATTGAAAATTATCATTTTTTAATTATTTATTCAACTATACATGACCAAATTGATCATTTTTTTCACCCTTAAGTTGTTTCCCTTCCATAGGATTCTAAGAAGTGTACTAATAAAGATATCATAGGATATTGTAGATAGAATAATGTTATCTTTAATTGAAAAACAATTATGTTGTAATAAGTGTATTCATTTTAAATAAAAAGAACATTTATGATTATGGTTTACTAAGAGTACTAAAGTATTTGGTTCTTTGGGATTTAATTCCCTGTAATTACAATAATGTATTGCTAGTAGACACCAGATCCATGAATTCTGGGGTTGGGTGACTACAATTATAACATATACATTAAAATTGAATATATGAATGACATTTAAAATATTCTGAAATAATGGTTTACATATGCACATAAAATGAATCCTTTTTTATCAATTAGTTTTTAAATTAATGAATAAATTATTTGATAATAAATAAATTCCATGGTCTAAACAATTATTTTTTATATACCAAAAACATTTCATAACAATAAATTAAGAAAACAACTTTTGATGAATTTTGTTAATGAAAATTAAATATTATATAATTATAATTATTTATGGAATTCACCCAATATATTTGATGGACATAATATAAGAATGAATATAATTTTATGAAAAAAGGATGTATTTTTCCAAAATTTTAATTTTACCTCCTTTTTATAGATACCCCATTTTGAATATAATATTTGATACAATAAAAACTTTTATTTGAAATAAAAAATTAATTATTGAAATAATAATATCAAATTTTTCATTAGGTTATTTTTTGTTAAATTTTTATGTTTTTTTTTGATGAATAGTTAAAAAAAACTGAATTTTAATTTTAAACTCCATATTTATATAATTTATATATATTTATAATTTATCTTTTTTAATTTGTTTTAAATATATTTCTCATAAATTTTATATAAATATGTTGATTTTTTATTGGAATCAATTTCACATTGGAATTAGATATAAAAACTGTTCAAACCTTTGAACATTTTCTCGTTAAAAACCCATTATTTCTTCTCATATACGAGATTGTTTTTAAATTAATTTCATCCAATTATGTGTTTTGAATTTTAAAAAATTGAATCCGTTTATTGATGAATAATAATTTAATTTTTTTAATAATTTCAAGATAATTTTTCATAAAAAATTGTTAGTGAATGTAATTAAAATTAATTATGGTTATTAAGGTAAAAAATTCATAACTAATGGATGAAAAGAAATATAAGGTTTAAATACTACCCACACTTTTATAAAAATTATTTTCTAGACATATATAAAACATAAAACCAATTATTGTATATAATAGTCAATTTTTACCCCTTTTGGGATAAGTAAATCATAGGGAGCACACAATTATTTTTAAAAATAATAAGTGTGTCATTTTCCTCACAAATAATAGGACACAACATCATCCGCTCAATTCACTCATATCAAGTCCATTATCTATTATTACCACTGAAAAAATATTCTATAAACTACCCTCCTTTAATAATAGATATATCACTTTGAGATTAAAGAAATAAATGTTATTCATTTGGGGAAAACTAAAAGGATTTACCCAAAGAAGAAGAAATATGCTTCAATAAGAACATTTTTATGATTCTATCTACACCCAGAATAACTAATATAAATGAATTTTTATACCAAAAACTAATTAAAATAAAAATACTGATATGTTCATTAGATTAGGTAATGAATTATACTAATACACACATCTATCAATTGGGGTATGAAATCATCATTCAGATGCACAACATTCTACTACCTGAGGAACCGATGTCATTTCTTCTTCTATCACCACCTATAAAGGTTTCAAAAAATTATGTAATTTATATATTTATATGATATATATGAGATTTATGATTTATTTATGATTATTTAATTATTTTATAACACATACCTTTATGATTTACATTTTGTGTGAATATGATAACTTCGTTTGTGAACATGTGGACTACCACCTCCTCAAAGCCATGTGATTCATTCACACATTACATGAAAAGAATTATATATGGTTTTAGTAATTTATAAGATATATCTCTATAATAATTTTGTTTTACTGTTAGTATAAATATATATATACCTATATGTTATTTACATTACACCTTCAAATACGACAAGAAAATGGAAATAATATTCATGCATACATACGACCTACCATTTCCAAGAATGTTGTATTTCACTTCCTATTTATATCTCATTTAAATAATATAAAATATTTCTATAATAAATATATTTCATATTAATATCATGTTATATATTCATCAATTAACTAAATCATGATCTATAAAAGAGTATCAAGAATAACAAGTACAAATGCATACAAAAAACATAGAGGATATTTCTAAATATGTAACAATAACATAGAATTATTAATAAATAGGAAAAATAAATTTGTAAAAGAATAATATATGGTATGAGATATAACAATACTATTTTGTTGTATTTTATAAAAAACATTTAGTTATTATATTGGAGGATTTAATCTGTAAGAAAAAATTCAAGACTTAATGTAAGTGTTTTCTCCTCTCACTTTTATTTCTGTGAGATATTTTCTATATCCTCCACTTATTAATGTTGTGTGGTTTATATAAATCCCTATGAAATTTTATATCAATAATTTAATTTATTTAATAATATTAAATTATTCAATTTATTTTATTATTTCACGGATTTTATGATTAAAATGTTACACATGTAGTAAGAGGATTTGTAGTCTCACTCTTATTTATACGAGACTTACATCATATTCACCACTCATATATTTTGTGTGGTGTACGTAATTACTATTAATATATTAAATTATTAAAATACTTAAATTTATTTTTATTTACATGTCAATATTATGATCACTCTTTCAAGAGATTTATTTTTTTTAAGATACAAAATCCATATGGTAATTTTTTCTCAAGATGTCTTCCTTGAGACCCAAATTTTCTTATGCACCAATACTATTTTACATTTTATTTATGTAACAGTCTAGGTAATTATAGAATGATAAATTTTCATATCGATTAATACTTATAAGTTACGCAGTGGTTTTACCATAATGGGGTCTTTGTCTCTGATGGCATTCCTAACACACAACAATGAGTTTCTCCAAAATCTTATATTGCACACAACATTGAGTTATACTAAAAAATAATATATTATTATTATTATTTTAAATGGTATTCAATTCCTAGTTGCTGTATAAGAGGGAATGAAAAAAATTAATTATTATAATATATCATATTTATTATTATTTTTTACATTTGTCTAATAATATTAGAGCCTTCAAATATGAATTAATCTTATTTTAAGAATGAAATAATCTAATATTTTTAAAAGATTATTTACCACATTTTTAAGGATAAAAGAATTTAAATATATATTTTTATACCTTTATATATTATATTAGGCAAAATTAACGTCTTATTTGTAAGAGAAACATCAAAATTTTCTTTGGAATTTTTTTTATTTTCTAATAAAGGTCATTTTTCAATGAATAGTGAGAAATCCCACATTTTTAGTCAAAAATGACTTTTCATATAATTTAATTATATTGTTATATTGATATTTTAATTATTTTTTAAGTGTTATTGTTTAATATTTTTATCCTTTAATATTTTTTTTTCATTGAATGTGATTTTACTTTTAAATTGGACATAAACACAATCCAATATTTTGATAGGTATTATTTCTTAAAAATCAAATTTTTTGTTTTGACAATAGGAATTAATTATAAATTAATTAATAAGACTTATGTGTTTGGAATTTTCAAATATTTATTCAATATTTTGAATCATATGGATAACATATTTTTGAATATTTTCCTTTTATTTTTAGACATTGTGAATAGTATCTTTAGTAATTTTTATTTTTACCAAGCTTAAAGGGAAAATCTTGTAATTAAGGGTAAAAAATAATATTTTAATAAAATTAAATTATCCTAACATGTGTATTAATTTCATTTGATGATATATTTCTGACCATGGGTATCTTTGGGTCGATTTTAGGGCCCCATTTATCCCATTGGATGTAAAAATTACATTTTATAAGAATTAATTTAACGATATGAAAAATGTAACATAAACATGTATGTTTTAGAAAAAAAATTATTTGGGGTTATATAAGTGATATTTTAGATTATAAATAGTAATTATAAACCTAAATGTATTTCATACATTATGGTATTTTGTTTATAATTTTTAGACATTGACTAAAAAAAATTATTTATGACACAAAGATAATGTAGTGAATACACTATTAATGAATGATTTAAATAAATGAGATTATAAATTTTAAAATACATTTATTATGAAACTTTATATGTAATCCACAAATTTTATGGATTCTAATGACTTTTTATCTTTTAATTAGTGACGTTTTTTCCAAATAATCATGTTGATATGGTTTTATAAAAAGTTAAGATATGAATAGTATAAAAATTGACATAAATCATTTTTTAAAATAAATAAAATTTTATTAAATTATATAATATTCATAAAACATTATGATTTTTACAAATGACATATATAATGTTGAAAAACACATTAATAAAAAAATTGAGGTTCGATTGTCATTTTATAGTAACTATATTAACTATATCGTATAAATATACTAGGTGATGTGGAAAGAGTAAAATTAGTTAACTAAGTGTTAAAGATAAAAGACAGGGTTAAATTTGTGACCTAGAGTTATATAAAACCTATTGGATGAGATATTTTCGACCCCAATGCATATTATCTTTCAGATAAATGACATTGGGACCTTATTAAACCAAAAAACATTTTATAATAAAATAATATTTCAATAGCTTCCCAAAGGGCCCCTCTCCCCTCTTATAAAAGAGTTTCAAATCTAACCCTTAGTAGCACCTCAAAAGACCCTTAGATTCTCCTACCTATGCCAAAATAATCTCCCAATATCCCGATATTCCTCCTAGAAACCACGTCTTGGGAATAAGGAAAATCAAGAATGCCTTTTAGCTTAAATCAAAAGGAGGTACACAATTTGAGGTAATGTCTTCTCTCAAACATCTTTCATTTATTTTCCTTATCCAACCCCCTAATTTCTATTTATTCAATTATTTTATAAAAACACCAGTATATTCAATATAATAGTATGTTTATGTGATAATTATTATAACTAAAATTATAAAAACCTCTATCTATTGGATACGAACATACGGTTTCTATGTACGTAGAATAACTGCCTCACAAAATGATGATTATTCGATTTTCCCCTTACACCTCTAATGGTGGACATTATGATTTCACCATATTTATATCTAACATATATGATATTTATTTTATATCAATTATACTGTAATTTTTATGTACAAATATTTCATTATTTTTTTCATGATGTGTAAATACGATTATGTTGTTTGGGGAAGTGCAGACTACCCCCACCCCCCACCCCCTCAAAGTGATATGACTCATTCATCCCAAACAAGGAATGTTTAAATTATGGAAATAATTAATTTATGTGTCATATATAAATATTATATTATAATTTAATTATAAAAAACCTATGTATCATATAGTTTTAATTCCAATAAATATGAAAAGTAAAATAAATTAGCATTCAACCGTATGTACAGCTTACCATCTCCATGAATAGTGCATTTCATTTCTAATCTCCAAATGTTATGAACTATTAAAAATATATATATAATGGTTATAAATACATATATACTAGATATATATGATATTTAAATCTTGAATATGATTATGGAGATAATGGAATTTTAACCACATGGACAATTTTAAATTATAATAAGTTAATACTTTACTCAAGTACGGAATATCGACAAAATGTCTTCTATGATCATAAATAATTATATATTTTTTTTAATGTGTTAATAAGTGATATAAAATTTATAATAACTTTAATATTTATTAATCAAGTATAAATTAAATTATTTTTATTATTCCAGAAGAACAAGGACCATATGTGATGAGTGAGACTCAAGGTAAGAAAACCATTCACCATATTATATTAGCCAAAAACGTATTTTATGTTATATGTTTGAATTTACATTTTCAAATATTGGTAAATTTTCTTATATATATTTATTTCTATCCATTTTATTTCCAAGTTATGTGGGTCCATTTTTTCTCCCATAGACGCATTTATTGAATTTTTATGTGATGTCGTTAGGCTGTTGAATTTTAGTAATGGAACTTCATAACCCAATTTCATATATTTGGGTTGAACATATTCATATTTATTATTTAATTTTATGATTATGTGAGAAATGACTTTTGATATATTATCTAGTATTAAAAATTGATTTATTTTTATTTATAATGAACACACTTAATCAATCTATTTGATTAACAATATGATCTTTTAATGGAATTTTTCTCAATCTACTTTCATTGAGGCATATCAATATGTTATGAACCTTTATTATCCAATAATGTGTATAAAAAACTTTTTAAATTTCATATAATTAATTATTATATTCTCATGATATAAATTTTTTGAATGATATTCATCAATTATTTCTAATCAAGTGTTTCTCAAGTTTCAAAGGACTCATTAACTAAAATTTTGTTTAAAATGTTTTAAAATATTTAATCATATGAATCATTATCATTAATTTCCATGTTTTAAAAATAGTTTTTAGTAGTTTATTACATATGTATGAATGTTTTAAAATTTTAATTTGTTTCAAAAGAGTGATTGTTGATATTGATATGAGAGTTAAAACAATATATTCATAATTTTTTTTATGAAAACTATATATTTATATCATATTTATATCCAGGTTTTGTTATATAATAATTGTGATACCTATAATGGATTATTAATATGTAAGAGGATCTTAATTGATATTAAGGGAAATATTTTTGGGAAATATTTTTTCCACTCAATGAGTATAAAGTGATTGTATCTAAATAGAGTTTCAATAATAATAATGATGAATTTTGTAAAATTATGAATAATATGGGAATAATAGTTACTCAATGTTATATTCAAGAGGAAGGAATATACTAGGGTTATACCTTCACAAAAATTCCAATATATCATGAAAATAATATTTTATTATCTTATACAGTGTATCAAAGATAAAAGATATATAAAACAGACATATAAAGTGATTTTATAAATTGATTTATCTCAGATAATTCCAACATAAAATAATTAGTAGCATTTTATCCTGGTAATAATATCAATTATGTTTTGATTATTACATAATGTCTCTATGGATAAAAAGTGGTGCCTCGAGCTTCGTATGAGAAGTCTTTTTAGTTTATTTTGATGAATAATTTTGTTGAAGGTTAAGTTGATCATAATCTTTTTGTTAAAAGGTATTACAAGAATATTATTATTATTCATAATTATATAGATGATATTATATGTACTTTATCTGTTGAATTTACATTTAATGATTATTCATATTTAAATATTAAAGTATTTGATATAAGTCTCATGGGAGAAATTTAATTTCTTTTATGATTTTAGAGTTATCAATGAGTTAAATATGGTTTTGTAAATTAAGTTGTGTATGATAGATAATTGGTGAAGATGTTAGTACATTATTATTTTAAATTATTTTATACTCCTATGTGTACATTATGTTGAATGGATGAAGATTATTCTGGTAAATTGAATAATTGTGATATTTTTTGAGTTATTATTATAAATATATAAATATATTTTTCGTAAAACGTGTTGGTTTTTTATATAATATATATTATGTAAATTATTTCAGGATAATAATAAGGATAATAACCTTATTTTAGTGATATTAATTATAATGTCAATGATGGTAACTATCATTCATTATTAATTCATTCTATCTAAAAAATATTTAGAATAACCATTTTTATGAAAATCAATCATTTATCAATGCATGGTAGACTGAAAATGCACTAGAGGAAGGAATCATTTAATTAGTAATATTTTGGTGTCATATAGTTAAATGAATATTGATTTAATTTCCATATCAAAATATAAATCTAATTATATAGTGGTAAGTAGTGGTTATGAAAATAAATAATATTTTTGAAACACATTGTCAAATTTTGATAATCATTTGGTAAAAATTACAACTATATATAACAATTTATTAGTCATTCCCATTTATAATAACCCTCGTCATAATTATTTAATTAACCATATTGATACAAGGTATCATATTATTATACATAATGTGAATAAATGTGATATTCATTTAGAATATTTTCATATTATTTAATAAATAGATGATATATTTATCATGATATTGGATACTAAAAATGTTGAAAATATTCTAAAAAATCATTTAATTATGGAATAATGATTTAAATTTTCACTTGTATCTCAACATGGATTCTAGTAAGAATATGTCAAATATTCAAAATTATAATTTTTACTATCCATCTTTCTTTTTCTTTTGAAATATTTTATGGTGGACTGTTCATTGGTAATGTTATATAATTTTTTTAGTTTATAAACACTTCTGGAATAGATGATTCTAATGTATTTTTAATCAATAAAAATAAGGATTTATATTTTTTATTGAAGTTGAAATATTTTTTTGGGAGTAGATAAAAAAAACAATTTTATGGTATAAAGAAATATTTTTTAGACAATATTGTTTTTAACTAATCATTGAATGTCTTGATTAAATTGTCTTATATATTTAATATTTATGTAACTAATTATTTATATGTTTTTTCACAGTGTTGTATAGATAATTTTCTAGTACAAAGGGTTAAATAAAATTTTTAACAATTTTAATTTTTTAAACTACAATATTCTTATTTGGGATATTTTCCTAAATGTTATAATCTATTAATTAATGATAGTGATTAATAAAATTGATATGTTTATTTTATGAGTAATTTTTTATTTAATAATTAATATTCCCTCATTAATTTTATTTCATTTATCTTTATAAAATTATTATTGTTTTCCATATTTTTTCCAATACATAAAGGGGGATAAAATTTCACTCCTTTTAATTATAAAAAGGTTATAATTTTGTGTCACTGTCTGTTATTATTTATTTATTTTTTTAGTTAGTTTTACAAAAAATTACTTATTATTAAAAAAATTATTTTATCATTTTTTTAATAAATATATTTCATTTGACCATGATCTTATTCCGAAAGTAATATTTCCCACATGTTTAAAAAAGACATGAAATTTTCATAGATGTTGGAATTTCCTCAATATAAATATGTTATATATAAGGAAATATATAACATATTAAAGGAAATTTATTTTATATTTGAGATTGAATGGCCTGAAGGCCTTCATTTTTATTGATTTTTTATAACCCCCAATTCAAGGGATGAGGGGGAACCCTTACAAGGCCTGTAGGATCAAAGATTACCTATCACATAGGCTAAGGAGATTACAGGACCCGAAGGTATTAGATAATTCAACAAGACTATCTATAAGGAACTGCCCCTCCCCAGCATCTGCATCCTGATAGTAGCTCTCCACCTTTGCATGACTGTCTGGATAGGAATCACGTGAAATTACATGCAACTATTGATGGCATATCCATACCCTCTTATTCTGAAAATCCATTTGTCTCTACTCTGGTTAGTGCACCTACTCTGAATCCTCTTCCAGGGCTACATCTTTTTCCAAAAATGTAATGAAAAATTAGAAAATGCGGTAACTATTATGTGTTAAAATAGTAATGTTTTCAATGAATGTGAAGATAGTGATTCAAGTTACATGAAAATTAGTAAGTATTGAATAAGAATTGTTTCCAAAGATTAAATTCGTAGAAAATATAATTTCTCAGAAATTAAAAGAATAAAAACAGATTTATTACATGATTTTATATGAATACATATTTATGATATATTCTACAAATAAAATCAAAATGGGTATCATTTTTTACATAACTTATATATTTATTTGAGATAAATCTAATTTATGATTTCATGTTCCTAAAAATAAAGATATTATTTCAAAAAAAATTAACGAATATAAATGTTGAACAATGGGTGTTATTTTATGGGGTAAAATTTATGAATTTAACATGGTATTTATAATAGATATTTCAAAATATTTTTTACAATAAACATTTGAAAAAGTCAATATGATTATTGGAATATATATCTATATGTAAGTATAATTCCAAATTAGATGGAAATTGTTTTGAATCATTATGGTTAAGATAATTAATATATATAATTTTGGTGAAAACATCACCATTTTAGGACTATTTGTCATGATTTTTCAAGCTATGAAATCTATTTAAACTGAACCTATATAATTTTTTCCTCTTTTTTTGTAACTTATTTACTTTAAATAATCTATAGTAGAATAATTGTAAATGTATAATTATTTTTCTCCAAAATAAATATAAAATATACATTATTACTCAATAAATATTATATAGTTATAATTGGTTATGAAAAAATCATATAAAATTAATTTATATTGGTTTTTCTTATTTAGAAAAACCAAGTAGTAAATAGTTTATGAATCCCCATAAAAATTCATGTTTATTTGGTGTGTAACATACCTATCATGGTGTATAGGGCATCGAATAATAGATATAGAATCTACGTGATCCAAACTAATATAAATTTTTTTCTATTTTTGTTACCATTTTTTGACCATTTAATTCTTTCAATTCACAACCTCTTGTCACTAATTCATCATTCAGTGTAGGAAAAAAATTACACATTATAATTCCACTTTAAGGCCATGAAAATGCAACTGTCACCTATCCTTATGGATCATTTACTAAAAATGGATTCCCTTATGATGGGGAAATGCTCTAAGTGATTTTCGATTATACATTTTAATAATTTTATCTTATATTATTAGAAATTTTTTGGATGTTTTTATAGATTATATTATTATTTATGAAAATTATATTTATATTTACAAGGAATATCCTGATAATGTTATAAAAATTTTCATTGATAATAATCATATGTTGAATGTTTAAAAATATAATTTCAGGATGTTGAGAAGACATTTTCTTAGGAATTTGATTTCACAAAATGAAAAATGAAGTTAATTAAATGATAAATTTAATCCACCACTACTTTATCCTTCCACACTCAGGCCAATAATTTTAAATCTTTGTTATAAAATGAGGGGTTGTATAGAATATTCATAAAAGTCATTTCTAGTATTATTTTACCCTATTATTGATTTCATTTAATGGATTCTAAAATCATTTTTGATTATTATTTACATAAATAATTTGATGTGGTGGATTATAAATTGACTACACAAGAAATAGTAAAATGAAATTAATTTGTAATATTAATTAATTTTATCACACAGTGGGATAAAAAAAATTTGGAGATGTTTTTCATTAATAATTCAGAACAAAAACAATGTTAATTTTTATACTTCAAGAAAAATTTATGAATCATAGAATATATTCACAACTATTGAAATTATTTCTTAGTAATTTATTCTTCTTATTTTAATTTTATATCATAGTTATATAAATTTTTTTGGTTTCTACGATCATGTAACACTTAATCAACAAATGAATAAGCTAGATGAATATTTATTCTTTAATTGATGGATATAGCTATTATAGAATTTTGATGATGAGATAATGGATATTAATTTTATCGAAAATCAAGTAGAAAATAATATATGTTGGATGAAAATCATGTTTTAGGTATTAATATACATATAATGAAACACATATCTTTTTATTCATCATTAAAATATATAAATTAACCACGTATTATCTGATCTGATCTATCCATGTCATTCGATCAGAGTTTCTTGTCGGTTTAAATGAATGGATTCATCCACATCATTGAGAGGTCTTCTACCTCTATACATATGAGTGGTATGCATGAAATGAGCAATATTAAAGAGAATTTAATATCTTTTTGATATCATATATTTCATTGGATCAATCATCTGAGATTCCAAGGATAGTTGACATGCAATTAAACTAAATTATATGGTCCATTGAAGATATTCATTGTAAATATTGTGATATTAAATGTCATGTATAGACACAAATCGGTTCACAGAGGAGTAATAAGTCATTAAAAATTGTTTTTGAGGTGTTGGATTATGTTATATGATAAATCCCTATAATTAAACCATTATACATCCTTTATAGGTTACCTTGATGATATAATATATTGAGAGTGTGAGAGATAAACATAGAGATTGATAGTCGATTAAATTCATATAAGGGACTCCATATGATGTTCATATTGTTATTTCCAAATATTTTGTGGTCATAAAAAGATTGATTATCTGATACAGGTTGTGATTATTACAAAATAATATTTTTTTCATGATCTTAATAACTACATAGAGAATATTTTCAACTTTTGTTGATAAATAAGGAATAGTGGCATAATACACATAACCATTACTTTTGGGTTACACATTATATGGGTTATGAAGAGTTCCATTAGTGTCTTTAGGAATATACATGATGATGGATAATTATCATGATAAGATTAATTTTTTAGAAAGTGGACTTCATGGAAAATTATACATTCATAAAGTGTATAATTGATTTTAATGATGTGGCCATTATTTCTATTATTATTTATACAATTTATAATTATTTTATATATATTCTAATTTATATTACCATATAATTCAATGTTTTTATTAATATGGTAATTTTTAATTTACTAATTAGTATTTATTAAAGTGGATAAAATTGATGAAATTTGGATGTCTAAATTTATTTATTAAATTATGCAGTGTTTAAATAAGTATTATTGAATGCCTAAATTTTTTTTACTCAAATTAAAATTATGATATGTATTTATATTCATAACATATTATATTGTGGAGTAAATTTTTTGAATCATCTAACTAGTAATTTTTTTAGAATATAATATAAATTATAAAACATTGATCAAAGATTTTGATGTATATTCATGAATATATAAGAACATAAAATTTATAGGATGTAATTAAAAAAGAAAATATATTAATTCAAGACCAAATATTTTCTGTGTAAATTATTAATTATATGTATTATACATTATATATCTATTTCCCATGTTTTCTTTTATATTCCAATATTTTGTTATTTTTTTATTGTGTTTTATAATGTATGGACTCCATGTCCACCATGATTTATGAATAATCATATAACTATTGTTTTTATAAGAAAATATATTTTAAAAATTGGGAATCACAAAAGTAACCATCAATAAAACAATTTCTTCTTTACTAATATAATCATGAAACACTTGATGAGGTGATATGGGTTGTTGTACACAATATTAACCCTATAATATCAATATAATAATATATATGGAGGAACAACATATATAGATATTAATAGTTTATAGAAAAAAATTTCAATTAAAATTAGATGGATTGTTGTCAAATACTGGAAGACACCTAATGAGATTATAATGTAACATTCCAAACCTTAATTAGAAAGTGTTTAAACATGTTGGTCTATCTTAAAATCCCCCATCTTCATATAGAGATACCATAAAATATTTTTTATGATGTTAAGGTGATTTATTATAATTTTAAAAATTATGGATATTAGTGAATATTTTATATTTAATAGGTTGAATAAATCACATGAAAAATATTTGATAATTTGAATAAATAATAAATAATGAAATGTAGTGGAACATGATAAGATGATTCAACAACGAATATTTCAACATAGGGAAAAAAATTATTCGTTACAACTCAAGACTGAAATTGATTCAAAGTAAACATAAAACTATATGGGATTTCCTTTAAACTATTACTAATAGTTATATATTTGGTTCTATGAACTTAATTAAATAATAGGAAAATAATTTTTTATTATTAATGGACAATGATTAAAGAAATATTGAAGTTATATATTATAAAATCCATCAATATTATCTTACCAATATACCAATGAAACAATAAATTTTTAATTCCCTTAACATAATTATTTCTTCCCTAATATCAACAATACAATGTATTTTTATGCCTTTTATAATTCATTTTAGACACTACCATATTTACATGTGGAAGAGGCAAACCCTTGTAATGTTTTTATGAAAATTTTATATCTCTTATTTTATCATTTTTTTTATGTTTATATTTTTTTTCAAACCATGGGGAGATTAAATTTAATTTCATTTTATGATTAAATCCAATGAAACTTGTGAGTAATTTAATTCACATTAGGTTATTTAACATAAATGAGTATAGAAAATAACGTTCATTAAAATTAATAGTATGTAAAATTAATGAAAATACCAATTATTTTGAAACCACTAGTCATGAGACACCATCTAATTTTATAATCCCTTACATATAATGATCATAATCCATTTTCAAAACATCTTGGAGATTAAATTATTTCATAAGAGACCTAGGATATGACTAAATATCAATAATTTAATGTAAATTCTAATAAAAGTAACTAGAGAATATATTAATATATGTTTACAATAAATAAAGAAATGTCTCTATTGAAATACCAATTTTTTAGATTAAAATATTTCAAAACCATCCTCAATATATAATAAAATAATAGTAAGATAGAATCTGTGAGAAAACCTTATTGGATGATATAGATGATATATACATACTTAAATCACACAACTCTAGATGTAAATGAATATTTATTATAAAAAATATGTGTGGAGAAAATTTATTTAGTGTTAATATACGAAATAAATGAATGAATATTAAGAATGATATAAGGGTTAAATATCCTTCTAAATTGGGAAAATATATCTAGACAACTATTTTATGTTCATGAATAAACACTATTATTAAAAACATAGTTTAGAAATGATATCACGAAATGAAAAAATGATAAAGGAATAAAAGTGAATAAATATTTTCTACCGCTAAAATGATTAAAGTGCTAACATGTATTTTAGATCTATAAGAATTGAAAAATAAACCAATATAAATTCATTGTGATTAATGATTCCATATCTAAAAGTAAACTATAATTTTTTCTTTTTTCTATACGTGGATCAAATCCATATTATTCTTCCTATAATGTTTTTTACATCATCACCTACCAATATATTAAAATAATACAACACTATTAACACATCGTGATAAACAAAAATAATGTTTTAAATTTGGCGAGACTTAAAAATACATCACACATATGGTGATCCTTTAATTAAAATGGAATAAGAAAAACATTACTTCAAATTTCTTCATTTATAAAGAGAAATATTTCTAAAAAATTTGGGTTTAAATGAACATGATAGTATGGAAGATGATGAGAAAAATTAACTTTATTTTAAAGGGAATATGGAATAAATATAATTTATGTGGCATGATATTATTGAGTGAAATGACTAACAAAAAAAGAACTTACTTTATTTTCTATTATAAATTTTACGAGGTAATAGTTTTTGATATTAACTTCTCTAAGAGTATAAGGGTATATATGTGGGGGTATCTATGAACTAAATTAAATACTTATACTTTTTTAAATTTTAAATTAACTCTATCATCATAAATTAATTTATTAATTAAATGAGTTTTAAAAAATTATTGAATCTGGGGAATATTTCATTGAATATATTAAATATTTTCTTATAGGGACAAAATATTTTTAAATTTTATTGATTTTCTAATTTATCAAACAAATATATTTCCAACTACAAATAATTCATTAACATCTAAATTTTAAGGTGAGTAAGAGTGAATAATAGTAGTAGAGGAAGTTTTATAATGAAAATAAGTGTAAGATAAAAATAAATTCATTACTATTAATAAATTTTAAAATTATAGGATCCATATATATAACTCAAAAGATACCAAAGATTATGTCAGAAAATTTCATGTTTTTGTGAGATTAAAATAACATCTATAAAATTAGAAAAATTATTAAAAAATGGTTTTATAAGATTAAATGAAGTAGTAAAAATGTAATATATGTTTATACCATGTTTAGAAAAACTACACATGATATGTGATCGATCTAAAATAAGATAAATAATTTAAAAAATACTATGGAATATAAATTATCTATGAATAAATCTGTATTGAATTGTAGTTGTCTGAGAACAATCTTGTTGAATTAAATTGATATTAAAGTATATATTTGGAACATGTACATCTATGTAGGAATAATCAAGGTTCATAATAAAATAAATCTATGCCATGTAAAATAATGTTGTACACATAGAATAATGAACACTGATTGTGAAGGAATAAATAAATTCTATAGATGAATAAAAGTGACATATATCATATTAACTTCTCAAGATGAAAAAGATAAATCATATTAATATTCAGTTACGTATGAGTATGATAATTTATTTACATCTATGGGAGATTAATTAGGTGATACAAATGTTAAAATATGATTAAATCCATGAAATATATTATTATGTCTCCTGAAATAAGATATTTATTTTTTTCTGAAGAATAAATATTTTCTAGCTTATGGAAGTAATATATATGAATGATCATCATGATTCCACATGGATTAGTTTCATAATGTAGGTTTCAATAAATTATCTTAGTGTAATAATTCATGATTTTTTTTGGAATATATGGATATTAATCTCTATGGCATCAAATATATAGAAGAAAGGCTTCAATTTTTTTCTTTTTTTGGAACATAGAGTCTCAAAATAATATTCAAAATGTATGTTGATGGAATATCATAATGATTGATACAAGTGGTATTATGACATAATTGAAGGAAATTATGAAGAATACATTTTAAAACATTGAGGACATTATGGTTAGGAGTTCAGATTGAATGATGTTTTCTATATTTAGTTATATTGTGTTCAATTTTTAATTTTTCTATTATAACTGAAATTATGGAGCAATAAAACCCTTTATAAATTAAGATTGTGGGGGGGGGGGGAGATCATTTTTGTGTATGATTGTTCATTATTATTCTCAATAATGAAATTCAAATATTATTTTTTCGTTATATTCAATGTATGGATATTTTTTTGGTTGTGATTGTATGCAGTTTATTATTAATGATATTTCATTACATTATGTGTTGGAAAAATTATTATCCCTCCGATTAATTATCCAATTATATGTTATAATTTTGTTGAAAATAATATTTTGTTTGGTGTTTTATTTATTATAAATCATATTATTTTTCATTGTAATATGATAATGGTGTTATATTTTTTCTATAATACAATATAAAAACATTCTCTAAAGGTGTGGAGAAGTTGGATGTGATGTAATTTTTTTTGATGAGGTTTTGATGTTGGATAAAATATTTACCGGTAATTGTGTGCTGGAAGAAATCTAAAGATTGTTATGCATGGTTCGGGGCTTGAGGTTCTATATGATTAGACGGTTCAAGACTTTTTCAATTATGGTTTTCTGCAATTTCTTAGATTTAATATTGAATTTCATATATATATTTTTATTGGAGGTATATGGAGAGGTTAGGATGTTTTCACTCAAATTTTTTAATTTGATAATGTGGGGTATGTGGGGAGCCGATGGCGTCAGGTTATTCCACTTTTTTCTATTTGGATTTGATATTGAATTTTCTATTTCCCCACTATTGTATGGTAGTTTTTTAAATTAGTTGTATTCTCTTGTTTGAGGAATTTTATTTGTGAGTTTCCCACTGAACCAAAAAGGGGATTATTCAAAAAAATTAAAAAATTATTTGGAAGGATAACATGATGCACAAAATGATGAATATAAAGAGACATATCAAGTATGTATGAATGTGGACAACATAAAAGAATAAAAAATGGTCTAACACCTAGATGATACCATTATAGTAGTAGATAACTTATAAAACACCACCCTATTCTAGGTTATGAATTTTTTTGGGCATTTAATTTACCTGTTTAGTGGAAAGTTTGTTTTTATAACCATGTTGTGGATAAATAATTTGAGGGTTTAAATATCTTAGATGGATGTTTATGGATATGGTTTATGTCATGTGTGGTTCCTTGAGTTTATAAATAATTCTCAGGAGCATCGAAATGAATTTTAAAATATATTTGAATTGTCTATACTTGGAGATCAATTTGGTGTGCACAATTTATTTGAAATCATATATCACCCTATGTGTGGAACTCATTTTAGTTAATATATTATAGTGCTTTGTTTTCTAGAATGTTTATTGGAAAATATTACTTAATATAAAATAATATCATTGTAAAACATGGGTGGGTGGTTTAAATGAAAGATGTTGTTCATAGTTTTTGATTGGATTTAGAAAAACTATATAGAATTTTTTTAGAGGGTTCTATACCTTAATTTCATTATTTCCACATAGTCCTAAAATGTACATACCAACCATACGATCAGGAGTTATTTTAGGCATTTTTGATCGCTCGGTTAGCACATAGTTGGTAAAATCATCTAGTGAAACCCTATGACCCTTTAAAATTAAAAATTTACCTCATTACATATGAATTTATTAACTAATCCCTACCTTACTCCTCTCCTCTGACAAGAACATCTCACTCATGATCCTTGTAACACCCTGAGGTTTTGTAAAAAATCTAATTAATTTAATATTATGATATTTTTCACACTAAAAATATATTTTTTATATTTAATAACATATTAAAAAATTCACTACACATGTAACAGCCATGGAATACCTAACATGAGGCATTTACTTGGTTTATGTTACCTTCAATGATGATATGCTATACGTTACTCCAATAACCAACATGACACACGTTACATGCAATAGTGATTTTCTACAAAAAAGCCTTTTAATTTTATAATTATTTAAATTATATAATTATAATCCATCCAATAAAAAATTTAATGTGATTAGTAATAAATATTTTTTATATATTGTTTATAATGGTTTTTTTCCTTAGGTAAGGGTTATTTTTTTTTGGTATATTCCTTATATGTTTTAAACAAATAAATTCCCAAATAAATGGTGTTTTAGGTCCTTCTATGTAAAATAATAAGATTAATATTAGAAAAAATTATTAAATTAATATTATAATATAAATATCAATTTTAAATTTAGCATCTCATAATTATCATGTGGAGAAATTTTGTGATTTTAATCAGAAACATCATTCTTGGATGAATAATGAAGAATACCATATTTAAATTCAATACTATATTTCCATATAATATATTCACAAGGATAATATATATATATATATTAAATATTAATTATATAATATATTTATCAATTATTTTGATTTAGTTTATTGGAATACATTTCACTTTGAAATTTAGAATAAAACATATCAACATTGGGGGAGTTTTTACTTTAAAACAGACAATGTCGTCCCAATAGTAGGATTAATTTTTAATTAATTTTAGGAACATATTTGAATAGATTTTGGAAAAATTTATTCTATATTTTTAATCATCATAATTTATAATGTCTAATAATTTCAACATATTTTTTGACCAAAATTATTATTGATAGTGATTAAAATATGTAAAATGGTTAAGACAAAAAAAAGGTTCATATAGAAAAAATACTAAAATCTAAGACCCATAAAACCTAGAAACGTTTACAAAACACATTTTATAGGAATTATTAGGCCATTAAATATATATTATTGTGTTTTATTGGTTGGTTATGACTTTTTTGTTAAAAACGTGGCTATACCGAACATGTTTTAAAAAATTCAAACTCTTTCCTTTTCCTTCCTTATAAAAGACCACCACATCTCAAAATTCATAAAAACTCTCAAAAAAGTTAGGTCTTACAAATATATTAACAATAAAATTCCCAACATACCTCTCTTCCTCCTTATATCCACCTTTTTTCTAGAACACAATCCTAGAATGAATTTTTCCAGAAACCAAGATGAGTTAACTAATTAAGAGGTAACATCATTTCTCATATTCTTTTCTATTATATCCTTTCTCCAAAACATAAACTAAATTTATTTAATGTTAGTATAAAAAAATTAATTATTCAATTTACCAGTATTTTTTATTTATAGGGTTCTATCTACACATATACATACTTCCATCTAATTAGTAAAAAATATACTGTTTATGTGTATGGAAAACTATCACCCTACTAAACAACGATTGATCAATTTTTTCATTTACCACCTATCATGGTGGAAATTGTAATGGAAACACTAATTATATATGTAATATATTATATTTATTATTTATTTAAGCTTCTTTATTACATTTAAATAACATAACATTTTTACTTTCTATGTGGTGTAAATATGATTATTTTTTAAAGGATGTGTAGACTACCACCCCTTAAAAGCGATGTGATTCATTCACACACGAAATAGGATGTATTAAGGATGGGTTTTGTGAAATAATGTAACATATTTGATATAATAATTTTACTGGAATAATGTTATATTTAATTATTCAGATACTTATATGTCATTTTTATTCTTTCATTCAATATAACAATAAACAAAAAAAATATTGTTCATGCATATATGAAGATTCCCATCTCCATGAATATTGTATTAAATTTCATAATTATATTTTCAATAAATTATTATAATACACATATAGGTTATATAAATGATATTTAGAGAATGTTTTAAATTCTATAAATAATTTTATATTTATAAGAACACAAGATTTAACAAATTAATGAACATTCACATAAGTGAAACATTATCATATGATTATTTAGAAATGGGTAATATAATATATTAACAAACCATATATTGTATATGATATAATAATATTTTTTATAAATTATTTATAATAAAAACAAATTTATTATACAAGAATATCGTACATGTACGAATAGAGTCAAGAAAAAAGTTGAGGGGATAGCATATCACTTTTTATTTCTTTTGGATACATGCGTTGTTCACCACCCATTTATTTTGTGTGGTTTCTATACTATCAATGGATGTATTAAATTATTCTTATAATTAAATTTATGGGTATTTAAATATCCATTAGATGATCTTTATTTCATGGATTTTATTTTTCAAATGTTACCAAAGAAGAAATATGGGTTTGTCTCAATTTTCCTTCTATGAGATTCATGTTTAGTTATAAAAATATTTTTATCATGGTGTATATACTTCCATTTTACATTTTATATCTTTAATATACTTATTTTTATGATATTTTAAGAGTCTTGTAATTTTTGTTTCATACATGGAGAGTGTGATCCCAATTTACTAATTGATAAGAGTTTAATGAAATAATATCACAACTTTTTGAGATTGAAAATTATTATAAATATTTGAGGAAATATTATCATCCATATATCTTGAATAATCAGGAGTATAAATTTTATGCATGAACCTGGTTTCATGTTCACAATGTTATCTGTGAACCTGATTACAAGTTCACAATGTTATGCATGGATCGATATGCATGTCAATAATTTTATGAGTGAACCTAGTTAAATGTTCACAATGTTATGAGTGATCCTTATTATGAATTCAGAATATTATTATTGGACCTTGTTGAATGGATATATGTTTTTGCATGATCCTAATTTCATGTTATGATTAACCATTATTATGTGTTCATAAGGTTATTCCAGGACCTGGATGCATTTGAAAAATATTATGAATAAACATGATTACATGTCCACAATGTTATTATTGTACCTTATTATGTGTTCTCAATATTATGTATGGACCAGGTTGGGTGTCCATATGATTATTTGTGATCCTGATAACATTTTCAAAATCTTATGTGTGAACCTTATTAAATTTTCACAATGTTATCCATGGACCAGTTTTCATGTCCATAAGGTTATGGTTGAACCTGAGTAAACATTTATAATGTAATGAATGGACCTGTTTTCATGTACATAATTTGATGCGGGGGCCTAATTTCACGTCTGTAACTTAATGAGTGAAATTTTATATACTTATACATGTTCGTAAAATCATACAAAAATTATACCTCAAATTCCATGTCTCATTCTTATGTTATACTTTCCAGACATCTTCTCATCATTCTCTTGTGATCTTTATCATTAGAACAAAAAATATTTATAATGATCTATAATAAGAATATAATGATATTTAATTATTATTTTCAAGTTCCATAATCATTATTTCATGTTATACTTACAAATTTACTTAATTTACCCTTACGAAGAATATGATCACATTCCATTCTTATGATTCATCTCCTTAGGTTATGAAGAAAACTTTTATGTGGTTTTAATAATGGTAAATCTATATGGGAGTTTTTGAAGATATTTCACCACGATAGAATATTTTTTTCATGTTTCCAATGACAGTAAATGGTTATACCCATCAGTCTGGTATTTTGTATTGTTCTTAATATTCATCTAAAATAATGTTATTTTAATGTATGAAATGTTAGTGTAGCTATATTTTATATCAATGTAATGGTTTAGTAAAACATTTTAAACTAGGTTGATAAATATTTAGTGATATCCCATTTTATATTAATAAGTATATGTCCATGGATGTCTCTAAGGATAAGTATAAAGACTAGTTAACATATAGAAACAAATTTCTCGGTATTTTTGTAATGGATAAGGTTAGTTGTTTCTAGTAATATTTAGTTTTCTATATACTACAAGTAGATGTGGATCTCTAGTAGATGTACCTATGAGTAACAACTCTGACAAGATGTTTTGTGCCTCACGTTGTGTAATCTGGAATACGATAATATGCCCTTCTGGAAACCTGGTTTGACACTCTCGATGGATATGATTTTCATATTAAAAAAATAATCATGAACCATTAGTATAGATTTAAACATATTTTAGATATGAATAACAGAGTATAAACCTATGGTGTCATAGTGTAATGAGGTCTTCTTATGTTATACATCCTATAAGTGACTTTTCATAATTATGTGGTTCCTCGTTATGAGAATTGTTTCCTATTGTACATTTTTAGTCAATGGTTGGATCCCAGATGAACAACATTAAGGGTGATTGGGAAAAATGAAACTATTGTTCTCATGATGACTTGAATACCATGTAGTCTGGAATAAAAAACCACATTACTATTCTCTGACAACTTTCCCAAGTAACAAATTTTGCTGATGTTCTAAACCTGAAAATGAGGAAACAATGTTCTATGGATTCTTTCATGACGAAACATCCACATTTATTATATGGCTCTCCTAATCCATGTGATGCTAAAAACAAGTTCATTACCACTTAAAATATATTATATATTCTCAAGTGTTTAGATAATGAGAAATATATTATTATTATTTATCGATTAGAAGGTGAAGAAGTCTAGTGGTGGACTCTTATCAAGAATAACAGGAAACAATATTAAATTGAATCCACTGATTGGGATGAGTTCAATAAATTATTGATCAATAAGTACCTACTTATTGTGCTTCATAAAAATATGGAAAAGGAATTCCATGAGTTGAAGAAAACAGATAATGAATCTGTTGGTACTTATGAGGATAATTTCATAAGACTTACGATATATGTTTCAAGTATTATCATCCATCCCAAATGTAATGATTATAGTTTATTCAATAGATTAAATCCAAGTATCATAATTTGATAGTCATACGATAAATTATTATATATGAAGAGGTTTTTTCCTGTGAAATAAATGTTGAAATGAAGTTTTCGGTTATTTATCAATCTTATGGTTTTATCAAGAAGTGGAATATGGAATTCAAAGTGGAATCTAAAAACCATGGTGTGAAGAATATTTTTAATTTTTTTTTTAAAAACGTGGGAAAGACAATATAAGTGATTTATTGAAAGGAAAAATAAGGTGTTTCATGTGTTAGAATCCTGTACAATGAAATAAATAATGTAGAATTGATTTGAAGATGAAATTAAATAAATTGAGTCGAGAAAATAATAATAGAATAAACCACCCACAATTCAGTAATAAAAGTGAATGTAGTTTTGGAATCATGGAAATCAATTACCTAATCAAAGGAATAAAAAGGATAATAAGACAAAAAAAACCTCTGAGTAATAACTAAAATGTGTATTACAGATGAAATTACATTATATGAAGTTAATAATGAAAATTAAGGGAAAATGTATCTTTTCCACCCTTAGTTTTGATGTTCATGTTTTATTTTGTATAAATAATCCCGATGATAATATTATTGTTCATACTTTAGTGATGTTTCAAGTGATTATATCCCTTTACCTAGAATTTTGAATAATAAAATCAAATTAATTGTCCTATACGTTCAAGGATGAAGCCATGTATCCAATAAAAAAAATTCTATTAGATAAGATCTCAGTTAAGAAATAAATCAGGAAATATATTTTGTAAGGGTTATAAGGTTAACTATTTGTGGAAAGTTTTTGTTAGAAATAAAGTATTGTTTCAAGATTAATTGATAATATCATAACATGAGGACTCATACATAGTGGATAACCTATTTTTGTTGATGAAACTGATGTCATAAAGGATTAATTATCATGGATCTCATGATATTGTAGTACATCTGGAATGAAAAAAAATTTCCCACTCATTTCTAAGGGTATGAGTGATGTAGAAATCTATCAAGGAAAACCCAAAGGGTGATATTGTTCATATGAATGTAAATAAAATCAAATTTATTAAACTATATTTATGTAATCATGGAACAGAAAATTTTATTTTAGTAGTTTCAATAACAATGAATCAAGTGGCCTCATAGATCGTCACATATTTATAGATTTGTGATTTTTAACATTATCCTAACCATGTTCCAAATCTCTCTACATAAAAAATGATTGATGGATTTCTATTCAATTTTATCATTTTCAAATTCCACCAATATTCTTCTATGTTGAATCCAAATTATAAATTACATATCTATGTTTTCAAATTCCAACATTTCCTTTTAAAGGAAGATAGATTATTCATTTTTTAAGCGAGTTTCATTGAAGGAATAATTCATTTATTAATCCTTTGATAACCCAGAAAAATATTGATAGAGAATTTCATTTCAATGGGGGTATAATGTAATACCCCAATATTTTTCGAAATATTTTTTTCAAATTAATTTATTCATTTTATATTTTTAATTTCACATAACAGGGAAAATAGATTTTTGATATTAAATAACTAATTCAAAAATTCATTTCACATGTTAAAAACATGGAATATGTTACATGTATAATTGACTAGGAATATGTTACACACCACACTGACTTGGTGTATGTTACACAAATCACTAATCTAGTGTATGTTACATGAAATAATGAGTTTCTACAAAACATCATTTTATTATTATAATTTTTTAAATGCGAAAATAATAACATACATGTTAAATATACTATTATAAATATTAATAAATACATTTCATATAATTTTTATAATGTTTTTAATGAAAACAAAATTTTTATATTTTTTTATAAAGTCCCCATGTGTTTTATACTACTAACATACAAATTAAACTGATTTTTAAGTCATATGGAAAATAATAAGATAAATTTTAGATAAATTAAAAAATATAATTTTATAAAATAAACTTCACTTTTGTATTTATAAATTCAAAATTATCAGAGGGTTAATTTGTTTTTGATTTTTCTATGGAACTTCATTTTCAGAATAATTGTGAAAAGTATGGGATTTTAATTCAAAAAAGTGATTTCATGTAATTTATTTATAAGGATAAATTTTATTTTAATTTTTCTTAAAATTTAGAAATATAATATTTTAACCAATTAAAATATTTAGGAAATTAGATGATATTTTTTTTTATATTGTGTATAAAAAAAGTAAACTTTTAGAGGTTTTGACTTTAAAAACTATCTGTGTCGTCATATTAGCTGGATTTATTTTAAATTAATTTCTCACACTTTTGTGATCAATATTTTAAAAAATGTATTCTATGTTTTGAATTTGAATAATTTATAATTTATAATAAGTAAAACATTTTTATACCAAAAATATTATTAAATGTGACCAAATTTAGTTATAGTGGTTAAGAAAAAAATTACATAAATAAGGGAGTATACCATATATTTAAGACCCAAGAAATCTTACAAACATATCCAAAACCCATTTTCATTCCATTATTCTTCCATTAACCATTTATTTTTCATTTTTTCGGTTTTTAATCAATTTTTATATATAAATGTGGGTACACCTAACTTATTTTAAAAAATATCGCGTGTGTCCTTTCCCATCCGAATAATTGGCCACCACGTCTCCATCCTTTTTACACCTCTTAAAACACATATGATATAACAATATCTAAACAATAAAATTCCAAACATACATACCTTTATCGATAAATTCTCTTTGGGGGTATAAATCAATCCATGGATTCCTTTTCTTACAAACCAAAAGGGGTTACTCAATTAAGAGGTAGAACCTTCCGCCATGTTCCATTGCCTTTTTTTCCTTTTGACACCCCTCCGCCCACTTTATACCATTTTTTTTATAACAAGAAAATTATATTCAATATACTTATATTTTTTTTATTACAATTATTAGTCTTAAAGTTACACGCACATCCATATGATGGGTAATGACTATTCTATTTATGTATACGATGAACTATTTCTTAACTAAATGATGATTGTTCATTTTTTCAATTACCACATCTCATGGTGAAAATTATGATGGAAAATATACTTATATATGTTATATATTATATATTATATTTAATAAATCTTCTGTATTATTTTTAAAACATATACCTTTTTTCATTCCATTTGATGTAAATATGATAAGTTTGTTTTGGGAAGTGTGGATTACCACCCCCACCAGCCAATGAGATTCGTTCACGCACTACATTGAATTTATTAAGGATGGTTTTATTGAAAATATATCATATATATTTTATTAACAAGTGGATATAATAAATATATAAATATATGTACTAATAATTCATTTTATTACTTTATTTCAATACGATAACAAAATTGGAAACATTTTTCATGTGTCTGTACGACTTACCATCTCCATGAACGGTGTATTCCATTTCATTATTATATACTATATCTATTTTTATAATATAAATATAGTTTATATTAATAATATTTATATCATTTTTCACATTATGGAATTCATGATATAATTATATAGACCAACAATATAGAAAATTAAGATATATGTGATGAACAAAGCGAATATTACCAGAATAGAGACCCTAAGATAGGATTGATAAAAAGTGGGTAGTATGAGGTATTAATAAAACAATATATAATATTAGATATTATAATATTTTTATTTAAAATATTTATAATAAACCTACATTTGTTATACATTAATCTTTTATGAGTACAATGATATTAATGAACTATAGTAAGGGGATTTCATCTCACTTTTTATTTCGTTGAGATACATGAGTTATTCGCCACCCATTACTATTTTGTGGTTTCTATACATACCCTGTATGTATTCTATGATTAACATATTTAAATTTATGGTCATTTTCATGTCCTTTATATTCTCTTTATTTCATAGGGTTTTGATTTCAAAATATTCCACGTTGGTAAGAATGTTTTGTCTCAATTTTCCTTTTAGGAGAGTCATGGTGGTTTATTCACCTAAATAATTTTTTTGGGTGTATATAATTAAATATTACTTATTATATCCTGAATATACTTATTTTTATGATATTTTTTATAATAACGAAATTTCCCTTCCTTAAATGGAGAGTATGATCCAATTTTACAAAGTGATATGAGTTTATTGAAATAATCTCATCTCCATTCGAGATTGTTAATTATTATGTTTCATTAATGAAATATTATGATACATCCCTCATGAAAAATCATGAGAATATATTTTATGTTTGAACTTGATTTCATATTATTAATTTTATATGTAAACCAGATTACATGCTCACAATGTTGGGAAAGGTCCTATATGAATGTCTATAAGTTTATGTGTGAACCTGAATGAATTTTCACAATGTTATGAGTGAACCTTATTATATGTTCAAAATATTAGGAATAGACATGGTTTTCATGTCCATAAATTTATGTGTAAAACAGATTAAATGTTCACAATTTTATGAGTAAAACTTATTCCTTATTCATATTGTTATGAATAGACCTGTATGAATTCCCATATGTTTATGTGTGAACCTAATTACATGTTCAAAATGTTATGATTGAACCTTATTATCTGTTAAAAATATTATGAATAGGCCAAGTTTAATATAAAAAACATTACGTGTAAAACTGGTTACTAGATCAAAATTTTTTGTGTGATCTGAATTAAATTATTATAATTTTTTTGTGGACATTATTTCATATTCATAAGTTTTTGTGTGAACCTAATTACATGATAATAATATTATGAATGGTCCTGATTTTATGTACATAAATTTAATTGTATTCCTAATTTCATTTCCTCACTTAATGAGTGAATATGTTTCTATTTATACATGTTCACGTCACTATAAAAAATTGTTCATACATCAAATTCCATGTCACATTTTTATGAATTTCTTTCATGGAATATTCTATTAATTCTCTTATTATCCATGTACTATGTGCATCTAGTCTTTATTATGATCTCTAATATACAAAGTATGATCTTAAATTGTTATACTCATCTTCCATAATTATTTTTCATGTTATGATTATGCATTTCCTTTATTTAACCTTACTGAGAATCTAAGATCACCCCTTTATTATGTTTTCTTTCCCTAGGTTATGAAGAAATTTCAAAGGTAGAAAAAATAATGGTGGAGATATTTATGTGTGTTAATAAAGACCATTCCCTGGGATAAGAGATTGTTTTCCCATGTTTCCAAAGATAATAATCTATTATGGTATAAATGCTTGTATTTTTTTAATGTACTGAATATTCACCTAAAATGATGTAATATCTGTGTATGCTATTCTTGGGAAACTATAAGCCTCCCCTCCACCCTCTCTTCCATTGGTGAATCTCTATAACCCTTTAGCTAATTTTAATTCCAAATTAGGAATTGTAGTTCCTAAAATAAATTTATGACTCTATTAAATTTCCATATTCATATATCTCACATTCAATAAATCTATTAGTATTTAAATCTATTATTCCCTATTTATAGTGTTTTTGTTTAATTATTCACATTAAAAACTTTTTTTGATGAGATGAATGTTTTTAATAGATATGTATACTTTTACAAAGCAATGTTTTGTGTTCAAGAGAATAATTCAAAAATATTAAGTGCATGAGTGATATGGTCATGCTAAATCATAGAGTAATGAATTGAAATTTATGTAGTAATTTTAATTCAAAAATACATAGATTGTATTCCATGAATTGAAATATTAATTTACCATATAAAAGTTGATTATAATTCAATACCTTTTTTTAGAAATGCAACTGATTAAATACATTTAAAATGGGATACAAGATTAATTAGTGAGTGATGTTTGGTAGGGAGGATTGTTAATGGTAGTAATTTGAAATGTAATTGGTACATAATTATAATGGGAATGGTAAATTGGGAAAGTTTATTAATAATCATTTTTTCTTATGAAATAGTAATCTATAACATAGGTATTATATCATGGTCTAAGGAATTTATTTAAAGGGTATTTCCAAATAGCATTACCAAGTTTTGGATTGAGAAATATAACCAGATAAATGTTAAGGTGAATGGAAATATCCTTTTATAAAATGAAATTTAGATATCATGTCTGTGATGACCCAGACTCTCTTAGTCCTTCCCTTTGCCAAAATCCTTGTTCTAAAGAAGTGGCGTCTCAGTGAGACCGAACGGCGAGACCGATCAGTGAGGCCGATCGGGGAGACCGATCGGTGAGACCGATCGGCGAGACCGATCAGTGAGTCCGATCGGCGCCACCCGCCCTTGTCAAGTAGTTTCCAGTAGCGCTCCATTGCGTAAATAGGGTTCTAAACCCTATTCTGACTCGTTTAAGCGTTTTTTTAAGACCCGTAACACGCATAAGAGGTTTAATTAAATACTTAATCAATTCATGAGTCGGCTTAAACCACCCGACCCCCTTTTTGTGATGAGTGGAGCCACGTGGTCAACCCACGACCCCCCGCGCCTTACGTAGTTTCGCGTTTTCACCTCAACCGTCCCCGGATCTTATAAACTAAGGGTTAGCTTTGGTTTCTCCTTTCCTCGATCGTAGCTTTTCACAAACAACTTCTGGTGCATCGGGCGCATCCTTATCCATAATGTTCCGCACCCCCATCTTAAACGTCGATCATCTATGAACAAGTAGGGAATTTATCCTTCGTCTCTCTCTTTTGTGTATCATGCGGGGTGGGCGTGCTTTTGATCCTGTTTAATTGGGTAAACCAGGCCTAGTTAAAGATAAAGAACGAATTATATAAAGAAAGAATAGGGGGGAAGTGATTGTAGATATTGTTTTATATTTTGATGATGTTTCTTCTATGACCATCTTGTTGAGTTGTTCTGGCTTATGCCTCCTGAAAATCGAGGACGTTGGTGGTCGTTGTTTGTGCACTAATGAAACATGCTGATGTTTTAACTGGCTTTTTTGTTGTTGTAAACTCTTGCTGTGAAATGTGAATTGGTTAATCACATATATTCGGATAAATAAATTCAAATCACCAGGATCAACCCTTCTGTGATAACTCCCGGTTATAACACATGAAATTAGAATCATGGAGTCGGTTACGTCATTTAAATCTGAAAATCACTGACTTGTGTTGGTGGTGGTAGTTTGTTGTTTTCCTTTCAGGCCGATTGCTGGAGATATGGGAGGGGATGTGATCCCCTTTTATTTTATACTCTCAGTGGTTTTGTGAATTTGGGGGATGTGATCTCCTGTTGGTATGGATTCGGTGGTTGTGAGTCTTAAATCCGGGTGGTTACTTATTTATATCAAAAATTGGGGTGGAATCCTCTGTTGTTGAGAACCAGGTGTGGACGTTTGGTTGTTGTTTGACTGTTTACTTTCCTGGACTTATGCCTATGCCTACTAGTTTCCCAGTAGTGCTTAAACGTAAACATTATTACTGAACGTGAAATAATAAAGGGGACAAATGGGTTTTTGGCGTGAGTCGTGACTCAGACTTGAGTGTTGTTGTGATTTGTAGGCTGTCTGAAGAAAAACCTAGCTTTGGGTGAGTGCTTGTTACATATATATATATATATATATATATATATCTGTAGCTTTGTGTTTCTTATTCGCTCCCCACCCAAGTTGAGCACTTAGTGCCGAACACCCCCATTTCATGGGGGAGGGTGTTTTTCCCAACACTATTCTTAGTGGCTGGTTATTAGATCCCTTTCTGCTCCCATTCCCAGATAGCCCAAGTATCTTCGGGCAGGCTATGATGGCCTGAGGTCCATTATTAGCCCAAGAACCTTCAGGCGAGGAAGTGTGGTGGTTGGCCAGGTGTGTGTGGCAGGTGGTTTCCCAAGCGACTTCGGGATGGGGCCCAGGTGCCTTCGGGCGTGGTATTGGATCATTTGGTCTATCTGTCATCGGGTGTTGTGGTGGTTATTCTGGCCTAGGTGTTTGCACGCATGGTTACATGTGACAGTTGTGGCCCAGGTGTGTGCGGCCGGGATTTCAGCAGTGGGACTGCGTGAGGTTGAGGCCCAGGTCTGTGCGGGCCGGATTTCGGCAGTGGGACTGCGTGTGGTTGTGGCCCAGGTGTGTGCGGGCGGGTGTGGCAGTGGGACTGTGGTGAGAATGGAGGGATTGGTCTGATGTGTAGGATATCTCAATAACCAGTGGGAAAGTGGCGCGGGGTACCCAAACATCGATGTTCTCTTATTATATATATATTACTTGACTTGCGTTATTTGGGGAGTGTGCCTTGGTGAGGCCTGGGTGGATAGTTTTCCATGTTAGGTGTTTGGTTTAATCTTTTCCTCATGGGAATTTAGTATGTTCCCTCACATGTGCATGAGAGTCTTTGGTTTTCCATACTGAATATACTTGTATGCTCACCCTACGTATATAAAACTGCTTTCAGGTTTCCAGGAGGACTTCGGGGATCACGCAGGACCTTACTCGATCGGACCTTTGGAGCAGTTGCGGTTGTTGTTTTCATTTATTTTTTGGTACTTACCTTGTATTCACCTTTTTCACTTTGTGGATTTTACTTTTGAAACATGCATGTGGGAATGGCTTACTTTTGGCGTTACTTTTCTTTCTGCCTTGGTGTTGTTGGGTTTCCTCCTCCTTATCTCTCGATCCTATAAAATAAAAAGGGAAATGTCTTCCATTTGTGAGAAATTTATATACCATTGGTTCTAGTAGCCACTCCGGGACCTATTTGAGGTGGGTTTCGGGGGTCATTATCTCTCCTTCAGCTTAATGAAGGAAGGGTCTGGAAATCTGCTGACTCTTCCCTCCTTTTGGTGAAGGCGGGTCGTGACAAAATGGTATCAAAGGTGATGGTTGAGAGATAGGGTGGAGTCTGATGTTAGGTACAGTGAGGATTTCATGGGATGGTAAGGCAACCGTGTTGGGTGACCTTGGGGTGTGAATTAGGCAAGGGAAGACCGGCTAGGACACGGGATTTTAGGGTCCCCCGTGATCCGATGCAAGGACTCTGGACCTACCGAACGACCAAGTGAGGCCACACTGATTGCAGGGTAGAGACCCTAGGAAAGGTACATGCATCATAATGAATTGTGTTCTTGTGTTTATGGGATGTCTTGGGAATTAAGAATAAATTAAATCTTAAGAAGTTTTAAGAACGATATTTTTCACTACTTGGGATTAGGCATTCCTTGTTTACCTTACAGCTATGGCACCTGGAAGGCGACCACGTGTGGTACAGGCGATAGAGGCCGCAGAGACTACTTTGGCCGTTCGGCAGAGAGCTGATCGAGAGGAAGAGGATGACCAGTGGCAAAAGACTCTTCGAGCCTTCCAAAGACAGGCCCTCGAGAAGTATGAGGGCAGCACCTCCGATATAAAGACGGAACGCTGGCTAGAGGAGCTTGTTATAGCCTTCGGCCTGATTCGGGCCCCGACCGAGTACTGGGTTCCTCTGGCCGTTAGCCAGATGCGGGGAGCGGCACGTTAGTGGTGGATGCTTTACTTGGGGGAGAGGAGAGAGTCTGAGGTGGCTTGGGTGGATTTCGAGAAGGAGTTCCGAGAAGAATTCCTCTCCTCGACGATGAAGGCAGAAAAGAGGCAGGAACTACTCTCCCTCCAGCAGGGGAGTATGTCTGTGTGGGAGCTAGGGATCAAGTTCAAGGACCTCCTACGTTTTTATCCAGACCTCTTTCCTGACGAGGAGTATCGGGCCAGACGTTCGGAGGAGGCACTCCAACCCTCCCTCCAGTATGACGTTACCCCCTTTACCCTACCGACGTACTTGGAGGTCTTGAAGAAGGCCGAAGCGGTGGAGCAGATTAATTCTCTAGGGGGAGTGTCGTGAGGGGGGATCCATCTTGGACCATCTAAGGGGAAATCCGTCAGCACCAGGCCTCCAGCGTCCGGATCCTCTAGGTTCCGACCCGCAGGGAGCAGGCCGCATCAGTTTCAGATTCGATCCCCCGGCCCTCGCCCTTTTCCTACGGGCCCGAGACCGTGGTGCTTCATCTGTGGGAGCCATGGGAATCTCCGAAGTCTGTGCCTCGACCGGGTGCAGTACAGCAGTGGCAGTCAGCCCTAGCACCCGCCCCAGCAGCAGCTTCCAGCCAGACCTTTCCAGCAGTAGCAGCAGGGACAACGAGCTCCCGCTCCTCCGAGGGCAGACGTAGGAGGAGACCGACCTCAGGGAACTCCACAGGGACCTCGACTAGGGCATGGTTGGGGAGGTGTCCGACAGCCGAGGGGCAGGGGTGCTGGGCGTGGACAGTTTCACGATGTAGAGGCAGCAGTCCCAGTAGGACCAGAGGTTGTTCGAGGTATGATCTGTCTGTTTAGAAATCTTTCTTATGCTTTGTTCAATACCGGAGCTTCGCACTCCTTCGTTGAACCAAGTCTAGCCCGTACCTTTGGTCTAGATGCCGAGAGACTTCCAGTGCCCCTGGTGTTGAGCACACCAGTTGGAGGTCAGACTGACTTGTTGTTCGTTTTTTAGGGATGTAGACTGATGATAGGGCCACATCAGTCGGTTAAGGATCTCATTCTTCTACAGATTCAGCCTTACGATGTCATCCTAGGCATCGACTGGCTATTTTCTGTGTGCGCCGTCATCGACTATTTTCGAAAAAGGGTAGTGTTCTTAGACATGGACAGCCGATGTGTTACCTTCACCGGCGAGCGGAGTAGTCCGAAGGGAAACAGGAGAGAGGAACCTCTCCTCTCCTTGTTGACTGAGCTGACGATAGAATCATTAGATGCAGAAAAGGTGGAAGTGCCAGAGATTGTCTGTGAGTTTATGGACATATTTCCTGAGGAGGTGACGACTCTACCCCCTCGACGTGATATCGAGTTCGGGATAGAACTGCAGCCCAGCGCTCGTCCAATCTCGATGGCTCCTTACAGGATGGCACCTTCAGAGCTACGAGAGTTCCAGATACATATTGATGATCTGATGAAGAGGGGTTATGTTCGTCCATGTGCATCACCGTGGGGTGCTCCGGTCTTGTTTTCAAAGAAGGCATCTGGAGGTCTTAGGTTGTGCATAGACTACAGGAGGTTGAATCAGGTGACGATCTAGAATCGCTACCCTCTCCCAAGGATAGATGATCTTTTTGACCATCTGAAAGGGGCAGGATGGTTCTCGAAGATCGACATGCGGTCTGGGTACCACCATTTGAGGGTGAAAGAGAGCGACATC
Organism: Viscum album; assembly: GCA_963277665.1. Taxonomy (NCBI): domain Eukaryota; kingdom Viridiplantae; phylum Streptophyta; class Magnoliopsida; order Santalales; family Viscaceae; genus Viscum; species Viscum album. The sequence goes on along the minus strand of OY728122.1, from coordinate 806,127,559 downwards.
CCGAAGACAACGTTCAGGTGCAGGTATGGACACTTCGAGTTTGTAGTCATGCCCTTCGGTGTTATGAACGCCCCAGCTATGATCATGGGGCTTGTGAACTCCATCTTCCGGGAGTACCTGTATCGGTTCGTGGTTTTGTTCATCGACGACATCCTGGTCTACTCTAGATCAGAGGAGGACCATGAAGAGCACCTGAGGACAGTTTTGGAGGTCCTCCGACAGCACCAGCTATATGGGAAGTTGTCAAAATGAATGTTCTGGACACGAGAAGTGCACTTCCTCGGGCACGTAGTGTCTGAGCAGGGGGTAGCGGTCGAACCATCAAAGGTTGAGGCAGTTCTTTCTTGGGCAGCACCCAAGAATGTTGTAGAAGTCCGAAGTTTCCTCGGGCTGGCGGGTTACTACCGAAGATTCGTTCCCAACATATCCCAGGTAGCAGCCCCTTTGAAGGCTCTGACCAAGAAGGACCAGGCCTTCGTATGGAGTGAGCAGTTCCAGTCAGCCTTCAGCTATCTGAATGAGAAGTTGGACAGTGCCCTAGTGCTGAGATGACCAGAAGAAGGGGTGGCCTATTAGATATTCTGTGATGCTTCGGGATAGGGCCTAGGATGCGTGTTGATGCAGCGACAAGGGGTGATCTCTTATGGTTCCAGGCAGCTACATTCCCATGAGTGTAATTATGCCACCCACGAGCTAGAGATTACATCGGTCGTTTTTTCACTAAAGTTATGGTGTCACTACCTCATCCGGGAACACTTTGTGGTCTTCACGGATAACAAAATCTTGAGGTATATCTTCTCCCAGCGGGACATAGACTTGCGACAGCGGAGATGGGTGGAGTTCCTCCAGGATTACGACTTCAAGATCTTTTATACTGAGGGAAAGGACAATGTGGTGGCCGATGCCCTGAGCAGAAGGGCGCAGAATGATGCGGTCTGAGAGTCGGCAGACACCTGGAAGGCGATGGAAGAGTTGGCTGCCTTACGCCTGGATGCGATGATGGATAGCGGCTGAGGCTGCCTATATCAGATGACAGTGCAGTCATCCCTGTTTCAGCAGGTGGAAGTGTCTCAGTGGGGAAACCTAGAGTGCGAAGTGATGCGTTACCAAGTTGATCAGGGCAATGCTCCGGAAGGATGGACCGAGGATGGTCAGAATCAGATGCTTTTCCAGGGAAGGTTGTTTGTACCAGAGGCGATGCACGACAAGGTTCTTAGTGAGTTCAACAACTCACCCCTGGTGGTACAACTAGGAGTTTCCAAGATGTACCAGGGGTTGAAGAGGTAGTTTTGTTGGCCTGGAGTTAAGCGAGCAGTGGCAGAGGTTGTGGCCGAGTTCCTAGTGTGTCAGAAAATGAATGGTGATCACCGAGTTCCAGGAGGCCTACTACAACCCCTAAATGTCCCCGATTGGAAGTGGGATGTCATCTCAATGGATTTCTTCACATGACTACCCAGGGTCCAAGGAGGGTACGATGGCATCTGGGTGGTAGTGGAAAGGTTGACAAAATAGGCTCACATTCTGGTGATCAGGGAGGTGAGTGTTGTGGATGCTTTGGCACGAAAGTACGTGGATGAGGTGGTGCGGTTGCATGGAGTTATGAGGTCTATAGTCTCGGATAGGGATGCACGGCTTACCTCGCGAGTCTGGAGAGGGTTTCAACATGCGTTTGTCACCCAGTTACGCATTAGCACTACTTTCCATCCCCAGACAGATGGAAAAACAGAGCGCACCATCCAGACCTTGGAGGATATGCTGTGACCATGTGTTCTGGACTCAGGAGGGTCATGGGTGCAATACTTGCCTCTGGTAGAGTTTTCCTACAATTATAGCTACCACTCTACCATTGGCATGGCCCCGTTTGAGGATTTGTATGGGAGGCCATGTCGTTCGCCTGTGTGTTGGACCGAAGTAGGAGTGGCAGGCATCCTAGGTCCGGAGGTGGTGCAGAACATGACATAGAAGGTTCAGCTCATATGGGAAAGGATGAAGGCAACCCAGGACTGACAGAAGTCCTATGCTGATACCAGGAGGAGGCCCTTGGAGTTTGAGGTTAGGGACCACATGTTCTTAAAGGTCTCCCCTCGGCGTGGGCAGCGGAGGTTCGACAAAGGGAGTAATCTTTCTCCCAGATTCATCGGACCCTTACAAGTGTTGCGGCGGGTCGGCGAAGTGGCTTACCAACTAGCATTGACTCCGCCGCTACTAAGGATACATGATGTCTTTCATGTTTCTTAGCTCCGTCGGTATCTACACGACGATTAACATGTCCTTGATTGGGGTGAGCTGGACATCGAGGACGACGTGAACTTTGTGGAGAGACCAGTGGTGATCGAGGATCGCAAAGAAAAGGTGCTTCGCGGGCGAACCATTACCTTGGTTCGCGTGTTGTGGAGACATGGTGGGCTTGAGGAGAGTACGTGGGAGAGGGAAACACAGATGCGTACCCAGTACCCAGAGTTGTTTTATGTTTTTTTCCATGTTGTACCTGTTATGATAGAACGTTTTGTCTTTTGGCTATGAAATGTACTGGTTTTCTTCCTCTGCTTGTGTGTGAAAACCCCCGGCTATAGGGAAGGAGAGAAACCGACCCCTAATCAAGACGAATTAAGGTGGATGAGATTAAACCCGTGCGGGCGAGTTAGTGCTGCCCAAAGCGGATAATATCCTGACATGGGGGAAGAGACTCCCCAACCCACATGCCCGGGCAGTTTGGCATGGTATGTTGCTTGGTTCGTGACAGGAAGATGTTCTTAGTTAACAATGAGGTTCACTCTTGAGAGGTATCTTTCAGGGTGGTTACTCGGACCCGCCCTTCCCTTCTGTGTTGTTTAAATTCTCGGGGACGAGAATAGTTTGAGAGGTATCTAATGTGATGACCCAGATTCTCTTAGTCCTTCCCTTTTCCAAAATCCGGGTTCTAAAGGAGTGGCGTCTCAGTGAGACCGATCGGTGAGACAGATCGGGGAGACCGATCGGCGCCACCCGACCTTGTCAAGTTGTTTCCATTAGCGCTCCTTTGCGTAAATAGGGTTTTAAACCCTATTCTGACTCGTTTAAGCGTGTTTTTAAGACCCGTAATGCGCATAAGATCTTTAATTAAATACTTAATCAATTCATGAGTCGGCTTAAACCACCCGACCCCCTTTTTGTGACGAGTGGAGCCGAGTGGTCAACCTACGACCCCCCCCGCGCCTTACGTGGTTTCGCATTTTCACCTCAACCGTCCCAGGCTCTTATAAACTAAGGGATAGCCGTGGTTTCTCCTTTCATCGATCGTAGCTTTTCACAAACAACTTTTGGTGCATCGGGCGCATCATTATCCATAAAGTTCTGCGCCCCCAGCCTAAACGTTGATCATCTATCAACAATTAGGGAATTTCTCCTACGTCTCTCTCTTTTGTGTATCATGTAGGGTGGGTGTGCTTTTGATCCTATAGAATTGGGTAAACCAGACCTAATTAAAGATAAAGAACGAATTATATAAAGAAAGATGTGGGGGGGAATGTGATTGTTGATGTTGTCTTATATTTTGAAGTTGTTTCTTCTATGACCATCTTGTTGAGTTGTTCTAGCTTATGCCTCCTGAAAATCGAGGTCGTTGGTGGTCATTGTTTGTTCACTAATGAACCCAGCTGATGTTTTAACTGACTTGTTTGTGGTTGTAAACTCCTGCTGTGAAAAGTGAATTGGTTAATCACATATATCCGAATGAATAAATTGAAAGCACCAGGATCAACCCTTCTGTGATAACTCCCAATTATAACGCACGAAATTCGAGTCATGGAGTGTGTTAAGTCATTTAGATCTGAAAATACCTGACTTGTGTTGGTGGTGGTAGTTGGTTTTTTTCCTTTCGGGCCGATTGTTGGAGATGTTGGAGGGGATGGGATCACCTTTTCTTTTATACTCACGGTGGTTGTGTGATTTGGGGGATGGGATCTTTTGTTGGAATGGATTCGGTGGTTGTGAGTCTTAAATCCGGGTGGTTACTTGTTTATATCACAAATTGGGGTGGAATCCCTTGTTATTGAGAACCAGGTGTGGTCGTTTTGGTTGTTGTTTGACTGTTTCCTTTCCTGGACTTATGCCTATGCCTACTAGTTGCCCAATAGTGCTTAAACGTAAACATTATTAATGAACATGAAATAAGAAATGGGACAAATGGGTTGTTGGCATGAGTCGTGACTCGGACTTGGTTGTTGTTGTGATCTGTAGGCTGTCTGAAGAAAAACCTAGCATTGGGTGAGTGCTTGTTACATATATATATATATATATATATATATATCTGTAGCTTTGTGTTTCTTATTCATGCCCCACCCAAGTTGAGCACATAGTGCCGAACACCCCCATTTCATGGGGGTGGGTGTTTTTCCCAACACTATTTATAGTGGCTGGTTATTAGCTCCTTTTCTGCTCCCTTTCCCGGATAGCCCAAGTATCTTCGGGTAGGCTGGGATGGACTGAGGTCCATTATTTTCCCAAGAACCTTCGGGCGAGGTAGTGTGGTGGTTGTCCAGGTGTGTGCGGCAGGTGGTTTCCCAAGTATCTTCAGGATGAGGCCCCGGTGTCTTCGGGCGTGGAAGTAGATCCTTTAGCCCAGGTGGCTTCGGGAATGGTGGTGGTTGTTCTGGCCTAGGTGTTTGCAGGCATGGTTACATGTTACAGTTGTGGCCCAGGTGTGTGCGGGCGGGATTTCAGCAGTGGGACTGCGTGCGGTTGAGGCCCAGGTGTGTGCGGGTGGGATTTCGGCAGTGGGACTGCGTGTGGTTGTGGCCCAGGTGTGTGTGGGCAGGTGTGGCAGTGGGACTGCGGTGAGAATGGAAGGATTGGTCTGATGCGTAGGATGTCTCAATAACTATTGGGAAAGTGGCGCGGGGTACCCAAACCTCGATGTGCTCTTATTATATATATATTACTTGACTTGAGTAATTTGGGGAGTGTGCCTTACTGAGGCCTGGGGTGGATAGTTTTCCTTATTAGGTGTTTGGTTTAATCTTTTTCTCACGGGACTTTAGTACGTTCCCCCACTTTTGCACGAGAGTCTTTGGTTTTCCCTACTGAGTATACTTGTATGCTCACCCTACGTATATAAAACTGCTTTCAGGTTTCCAGGAGGACTTCGGGGATCACACAGGACCTTACTAGCTCGGACCTTTGGAGAAGTTGCAGTTGTTGTTTTCTTTTCCTTTTTGGTACTTACCTTTTAGTCACCTTTTGCACTTTGTGGCTTTTACTTTTGAAACATGCATGTGGGAATGGTTTAATTTTGGCTTTACTTCTCTTTCTTCCTTGGTGTTGTTGGGTTTCCTCCTCCTTATCTATCGATCCTATAAAATAAAAAGGGTAATGCCTTCCATTTGTGAGAAATTTCTTATCCATTGGTGCTAGTCGCCACTCCGGGACCTATTGATGGCAGGTTTCAGTGGTCATTATCTCTCCTTCAGCTTAAAGAAGGAAGGGCCTGGCAATCTGCTGACTCTTCCCTCTTTTTTGTGAAGGTGGGTTGTGACAATGTCTATATATTGATAGATATAGTTAAATAAAATAGCTTATAAAATTTAAAATAAATATTATTATGGGAATTTATAACATCTGAATTTTAATGATATTATATATGAATTTCTAAAGGTAAAAAATTCAATGTGTAAAAATGTTTTAAATTTATATTAAAGAGGTAGATTTCAATGTATTTTTTAATATGATATTGTTTTATGTATTGGTCCTACAATCACCCCAAAGGTTGTTTTGAGTGTCTAATAAAACACCCATAAATCTAGAAAAATATCCATTTTAGTTAGTTGTATAATGTCTAAAAAACACCCATTTTCAGATGGTCTATGATACTAAAGTATGAAAAACTTTTGGGTACGTCTATGATACTATAAATAAATTACCATTGGTGTGGGACATGATTATATTATGAAAAAACACTTTATGGAGATACATGAAACTATAATGAAAACATCAATCAGTTTAGTATATTATACTATAAATGAAATTCTCATTAATGTGGTCTGAGAAACTATAATAAAAATGAAAATTAAGTATTTATTTGGTAAACTAATGAAAAAGAACATTAATTTGGAATATGGAACTCTAATGAAAATGAAAATTTATTGAGTCTATTATAATATAATGAGAACACCCTTTAGGGTTGTCTATGATTCTCTAATGAAAACAAACATTTGGGTGTTCCAGGAAACACCAGCTAAAACAACCATGGTGTGGTCTTAGATATTATTATTATATAGAAATAAACTTTTCAAATATAGAAATAATATTTTAATAGATCGATATTATTTAAATAGCACAATGAACCATTATATGTATTGTATAGGTATATTACCATGGAACATGAAAATATAAAAAATTAGATCATAAAAGTTGTACATAATATCTTGAAACGTTATTCATAAATATAACCCTTATTAAAAATATCATACTTATATTTATTCATCATAACCTTAGTAAAATAAATACAATACAAGTCACTGTTTTAAGTGACAACTACTTTGATCTTTCATTTATGTTATGGTGGGGTAGTTTGGGTACATGAAATTTTAAAATTTTAAATCATTCATAGAATGTTAATTATTATATATATTTCATTTATATTCATTTTTCACAATTTTATATTTTTTATATAAATTTATAGAATGAAAAATGAATTACATTGTTCATGAAGATGGAAGATCATATGTTTGCATGAATGATATTTTTAATTTTTGAACGATAAAAATTAACAAACCTAATTATTAATTCACATTAATACGTAAATTATTATATAATATTTATCATATATATTCATAATTTTTTTTCAATATTGCCATTGAGGTAAAATATAAATGGAAAACACATGACATTCTTTTTTAGAGGTGGTAATCTACATGATTTCACAAACGACGTGAATTTTTTCAATTGATTGAATGGTAAGAGGGACGAAATTATATTATAATTAAAAAATTAAAAGTATTTCATAAATATAATATAAAAATATTAAACCCATCATAATATCTCAACATAAAATATCATGATGAAAAATGAATTGTATCACTATATAGAGATAAAAAGACACACATACGTACTAGTGATAATTTCACTTATCGTTTTATGGAAAAGAGGGTATATAATAGTATTTTTATTATAATAATAAAATTTAATTATATTTAGTAAAAATATATAATTATTTTATTATATATACCACTTATTTTTTGGAGTTAAAAAACTGTAGAACATAAATTGATCGGTTAAGGTGATTATGTATTATTTGAAATTATTCCATCAGATATCCTTTTAAGCATTGTAGGTTGTATTTTTTTGGATAGAATGTTGTTTTATAATGTGTATAGTTAAGTTAATAATAATTTTTAGAGGTTTTTTATCTATAATGCTCAATGTAGTCTAAATTAGTGGTGGAAGAGGTGCCCTTTTATAATTTGTGTTAAGGAAGAATTAGAATTTATCATAATATTAAATTATAATAAATAAAATTTTAAAATAAATAACATAAAATATACATCTATTATATGATATGTTAGGCCATTTTTTAATCACATCATATAACTGAATTTAGAAAAGTTATAGAATTATTATAAATTATTTCTTTTTATTAAACATTTGATAACCAATATTATTTTAACTATAGTTAATTTTTTATCAATATTAAAGGATACAATTTTTAATTATATGGTTATAATTGAATCATAAATGGTAAATTTATGAAATTATTTGCCATATAATAAACAAATTTACTTATTTTAGGATTTTTATGTTTTTAAATTAATTTAATAAAATATTATTTGATAAAATATTCTTATTTTCTAATTTGACACAATTACATTAATTTTACTTAAAAGAAGTAAATATAATGTTTGAATTATAATATAATTGTAACACCCCGAGATTTTATGAAAAATATTCTTTTTAATTTCATTAATGTCTTGTGTTGTACGCTACACCAAAAGGATCTTGCACAACATGCATCCTTGACATGCCTTGCATTACACGCAATTGCGACCTTCCTCTATAGCGTGTGTTGTATGCAATACCGAGTTTCACTAAACAACGATATGCTATTAAAATATTATTAAAACTAGCCATTATGAATAGTAATAACCACTTTTTGAAATTTTGTAAATTTTATTTTTCAAAATGGACTTCATTTTTGGATTCGGTATATCGAAATTAGCTTACGGTGAAATTTTGGTAATTTTCGGATAACTTTCATATTTTGATGAATAGTGGAAATTACTAAATTTTAATTAAAAAAAAAAATTTGAATCGAAATAATTAATAGTGATAAATTATTAATTTGAGTGGTTTTAAATTATATTTAGAATATATTTTTACAATTTAATACAATGATGGTCATTGGATATAATTTCACATTTAAACTAGTTATAAACAAGTTTCAATCTTTTGATAGTTATTATCTCTTAAAAACACGCTTTTTGTTTTGATGACGAGAATTAATTTTTAAATTAGTTAATTCAAATAATATTTTTTTAATTTGGTAGAATAGAAATCATTTTTGAGTTCATAATATCATATATAGCTTAGGCCTAATTTTTGGTATTTTTCTAAAAACGTTCAATTTTTGATGAATAGTGAAACCACTAAATGGTAGTTTAAAAAAAACTGAATTGTTCATAAAACATAATTTTACCGCTTCTGTTAGTGGAATTTCAAAAATCCGAGAGACACGGTTGATGTCATTAAGTAAAATTTGGTTCAATGAGATGAAAATAATTTTTTGGTGAATAGTAACTTTTTACTTTTTTTACCACGGTTAAAAGTAAATAGGGTAATTAAGGGTAGAAATGATATTATTATTACCCTAACACATGTCCTAATTCCATTGGACTAGTTTAATTCGACCAAAAAAAACTTAGGAATAAAATATGACCATTTAGGCCCACATGGATTAGATTAGGACATTTATTATTAATTTATTTAAAGAAGGGTTAAAAGAGTTAAAATCAATGTTTATTTACTAAAACATTTTTAATATGGGGTTATACATAATATAAATTAGACTATAAATATTCATTAGAAATATGAAAATATTTCCTACATAATGGTATTTTATTTGTAATTTTTAGACATTTAATAATTTAATTTATTTATGACACAACGACGATGCAGTAATTATCTTATTAACGAAATATTGACATAATTGATGTTATAAATACCCAAATAAATATAATATGAGACTTTTTATGAATTCCAATAATTTTATAGGTTAATATGACATGTTAGTATTGATTTAATTAACTTTTTTCGACCTTATTATTCTGTTATGATTTTCACAAAAATCAATTACTAAATAGTGTCGAAATTTACATAAAATTGTTTTTAAAACAAATATTATATTATTAATTGTTATTTTATTCCTAAAAATCTAAGGTTCGGCCAAATGACTTATATAAGGTTATATATATTAATAATAAATAGTTTGGGGTTCGTTTGGATTCTTATAGTAAGTTTATTAACCATATAGTATAAGTACACAAGAAGACATGGTAAAATTAAAATTATTTAACCTAATGTTAAATCTAAATGATAAGGTTAAAATAGGAACCTAAAATTGTATAAATTCTATTGGATGAGATTATTTCTTCCCATACCCACCTTGGCCTCTAAATAAATCAATTTGTAGCTATTTAAAACCGAACTTGACTTTATAATAAAATAATATTTTTTGTTTTTCCAAAGGAGCCCCTCTCCTCCTTTATAAAAGGGAACCTCCTCCCTCTATTTATCACACAACTTTGAGCCTTCATGCTCGGCCAACCCCTGACAAATTCTCCGCTCCACTTCCCTAGAAACATTCTAGAGGTTATGTTCTTCCTCAAATACCAATTTTACTACCCTAAGAGGAGGTCTCAAAGAGGCGCTTCAAAGAAGAGGTAATTTCCGTTACCGATTCTTTCAACTTTATTTCTTCTTCCACTTCTTCTTCTTAGGTTGTTTCATTATGAAGTAATAACATCAGTATCACTCATATACTGATATGTTATTATAAGTATGAAAAAACCCTATTTCACCATCTATCCATCCTACGGTAAACAAAATCACCGCGCGTGCGTACGTACGGAATACCGTCTCCACGCCATGGTGTAATCTGTTTTTCCACCAACACCTTACATGGATGGGTATTGTGGTGTAAATAATAACTATACATAGTTATTATAACATCATAATTATTCTGATATATTGTATTATCCACTCCAATTCAATTCAATAATTATGGAAATGATATCATCGCTCGTGCGTACGTACGGACTACCGTCTCCACGACACGATGAGATTCATTCTCCATGATAACCATTTAAGAATGACTATAAATTATATATAAGCAATAATATTGAAATATATGACATTATAAAGCTACTAGATTTATGTGTATATATATTTATGTCATCTACTTAATTCCACTCAACTCAATAAGGAAACGAAAACAGCGTTCATGCGTACGTACGGCCTACCGTCTCCATGAACGGTGTATTTCTTTCCATTTATCGATCCATTATATATATGTATATTCTGAATATATATTATATATAAATCATGTTTTATATTCTATAAGTATGTAATAATTATCTATGTAATCATATGAATAATTACAAGTTAAAACACGAACGACAAATGAGACGATTTTACCCAAAACGCTACTTTAACATGAATTTAAAAAAGAATGGGTAATATAAAGTCATAAGTGAACCATATATGATATAATAACAAGGAATATGATTCTTTAATAAGTCAATGACATTATTTAAATCATTATATAGGAGGTTTGGACACTTACGAGGTAAATCAGACCTATGATAAGGGAAAATATCACAATCTCATTTTTATCCGAGATTATTTTTACTTTGGCATTTACTGGGGTGTATTTTATCATCCACGTCCATGTTCCCAAAATATGTAATATTATTTCCATCCACCTAAAATTTTTTAAATCCAAATTTACCCTTCTCTGAGTTTTTAGTAAAAGATATGAAAGGAATCTTTTGTCGTTTTTCGTACGAGGTACTTTTTGAATTTTCCGACAAAAGTACGAGAAGAATGTTTTCTTTTAACTTATACGGCATGAATGGATTTTTAAAAAATTATTTACATGATGGTTCCATTACAAGTTTTCAAGTTTATTTTTAATAAAATTATTTTAGTTTAGAATTGTATGACATGTTATGAAAGGAAAAGTGTTTTTGAAGAAGAAAGGATATTTTCCTCAAGATTGGATTTCAAGTGTTTTATCAAAATTATTTTCCATATAAGATAATAAAGGGTTCTATTTCTATCCCTATTATTACATGGATTTGATTATGTTATGATGGAAATATTTTTATGAATTACTTTATCTTATATGAATTGTTTTATGATGTCATGTTGTTTAAGAATCCCATTTTTATTACATGGGTTATGCAATGATGTATGATTTATGATTTTGTGGCACACATAAGAATGGTATCATTATGAGATGGGTGGGACCTATATCTACCTCCAATGAATTGGGTAAAGATTTTATATCTCATGAGATAGACATGGCTGGAATGGTAGGTTATACCGGTTTTGTGAAACGGGACTGAAACAAGGGTGACTCGGTTCAGAAAGAGACTTTTTCCACTAAGATAGTCTTGGAAATGAGTCTTGACTAACAAGAAATGATTCTCTATGATTATGTGTGTATGCCACAATGTTTAATGTATTAAGTTATGATTATTGTGATTACATTTCACTGCCATGAGTTATTCCAGGTTATGAAATTATAATCTCCTTTACAGGTTAATATTTCCAAAAGTTATGTGCTTATGTATATGATGTGATTGATATTTATTTTTTTTACCCTTACTGAGAATTTGATCTCACCCTTTCATGTTTTCTTTTCCCCAGGATATAAGGAAAGGTTTTAGGTATAAAAAAAATGAAGATCTTTATGGGAGATGTTGAAGATCTTTCACCCTGATTAGAAGATTATATTCTGAGTTTCCAAATACACTAAACTATTACGATCCTTGTGTGTGAGTTTTTGTTATGTACTAAGTATTCCGCAAATGTAATGTAATGTCAATTTACGTTATGCTTCGGGTCTCTATAGTTGGAATCAGAGGAAAGGTTTAGTCAACCTTTGGAAACTAGGATGTGAGAACGCTAGTGAGATCCCTAGAGATATTTCTAAGGTATGTCTAGGGATGTCCCTAAGGATAAGTATACGTATAGGATATAGTCCTAGAACTATGGTAACGATCTTAGAATTTAACCTAAGATGTTAGATATTTAAGTTACTCCCCCTTTATTATGATTTTTTCCTCTAACACTATTCTTTTTGGGTTTTAAAAAATGGCTGGAAACATGCTGATTCACGATAATGGAGGATATTATAGACAATTGAATGATATTCTTCATGTGAAACCAAATGAAATTGGATTTGGAAGTCCAAACATAATTATTATTCCGAATCATCAATCTCATAATATGATCAATAAAGTAAAATTTCGTAAGTTTCCCAACTCGGATAATAAGAGAATGATGGAGTTTCATGATGATCATAGAGGAAAGAAAGTTCAATTTCCCCTATGTAAATCATGTGGGAAGAGGCATCAAGGAGAATGTTTCAAAGGAACTGGAAGATGCTTTGGGTGTGGAAAAGAAGGACACAAAGCCAGTTAGTGAAAAGGAAAAGGTTCAGTTAACACCAGGGATGAGGATAATGGTATTGCTACGACATCAACAATTGTTAAATGTTTTAAATGTGGAATGTACGGGCATTATGCAAACAAATTCCCTAAGGGAATGTCTCATGAAGAGAATCAGTATGGTCGTATGGGTAGTATTTATGTTGATGATAATGAAGAGAATACAAATGATATGTGAGATGAAATAACTGTTGTAGCTCAGTCAATGGTTTAAGAATGTAGTGGAATGATGACATGTTTATCATGTGTAATGTTGTATATGTAATCTCATGGTACTATGGAATAAAGAGACATCTAAGGATTGTTACACTGTTGTCTTTCTTTGAGATTTGAAAGTGTATGATTAATGGTACCAGTATCCATGAATGGTTATTCAAATATTTTTGGAAATAAGATGATATGCACATAATGAAGGGAAAATGAGAAAACAAATGTTTAACAGTATTCATGATCTCATGATTGATATAAGGACTAAGTGATATCATGGTTTGAGTATATAGAATTTTGAGGATTTTGGTATGTGAAAAGTGTTAACTTTTAACTTCATTCAAGTTTTCACTATGGTTCAATGGGTATTCAAGAGAATACATGATTAAGGCCTTTGAATGTTTGGAATGTGACCAACAAGACATATCTTATGATATATGGGGATCAATGATGGTATTAAATATCTGGTAATCGTTTTCACTATATTATGAGAATGGACTGCAGTATTATGGATAAGCCTAAAGACTAGAATGGATTATGTTGGACATAAGTTAGTATTATTTAAGGATATAAGGTTTTTTCGATATTATTGATGGGATGTTATAGTAATATAGTTTTAGAAAAAGGACAACCTGCAGGATAGGCGACAACCCAACGTGTCGGACAAGGTCGTAGGAATCGAACCCACAACCGAAGTGCAACTGGACTTTATCGCCTACCACTGGCCTACAGGAAGTCCCTGGTTAGTGGAAACTAGTTTTATTTTATTAAGCGGTATGATATATGAAGTATAAGTTCATTTAAGGAACTATATAGGATTAATATCACTATAGATGGACTTATGTATTTTTTGATAAATTTTCTAACCTTTTGTTTGAGACAGATGGAATGAACCATCATTCTATCACATGATCTACTAACACATCATGAATGACAAATTCAACTTCATTTCTTTAAGAGATGAAGTGGAAATTGTCCAAAGAACGACAAACGGTGAGACTATACCAAAATCACGAAAGTATTTCTTCTAATTCCAATTTCATCAACTTTAGGGAAATGATCTTAAAAACCAAAAATGATGTCCTAGTGCTCTTATATCTGATTAATCTGATGGTACCTTAGATCGTCACAAATTTATGGATTTGTGATTGTTGGCTTTTCCATAGCCATGTTCTCAACCACTCTCCATCAGAACATGTTGGTTAGATTTTTCTTATATATCCCTATTTTCACCTATGTGGAAACCCAGTGATTAGCTAATATGGGTAACCGTTATGTTTTATACTTTTGTTTTTAAAGATTGGTTTTGGTATTCCTTTTTACGATGTGGGTTTCTATTAAAGAAATTTTCGAATAGTAAACCATTTATAACCCCGACGAATTTCGTGGGCGAAATTCATTTTAAGGGGGGTAGAATGTAACACCCAGAGATTTTATGAAAAATATTCTTTTTAATTTCATTAAGGTCTTGTGTTGTACGCTACACCAAAAGGAGCTTGCACAACATGCATCCTTGACCTGCCATGCATTACACGCAATCACGACCTTCCTCGATAGTGTGTGTAGTACGCAATACCGAGTTTCACTAAACAACGATATGCTATTAAAATATTATTAAAACTTGCTATTATGAATAGTAATAACCACTTTTTGAAATTTTTTAAATTTTATTTTTCAAAATGGACTTCATTTTTGGATTCGGAATATCTAAATTAGCTTAGGGTGGAATTTTGGTAATTTTCGGATAACTTTCATATTTTGATGAATAGTGAAAATTACTAAATTTTAATTAAAAACAACTTTTTCAATCGAAATAATTTATAGTGATAAGTTATTAATTTGAGTAGTTTTAAAGTATATTTAGAATATATTTTTACAATTTAATACAATGATGGTTATTGGATGTAATTTCACATTTAAACCAGTTATAAACAAGTTTCAATCTTTTGATATTTATTATCTCTTAAAAACACTCTATTTGTTTTGATGACGGGAATTAATTTTTAAATTAGTTAATACAACTGATATGTTTTGAATTTGGTAGAATAGACATCATTTTTGATTTCATAATATCAAATATAGCTTAGGCCTTATTTTTGGTATTTTTCTGAAAACATTCAATTTTTGATGAATAGTGAAACCACTAAGTGGTAGTTAAAAAAATGAATTGTTCATAAAACTTAATTTTATCGCTTCTGTGAGTGGAATTTCAAAAATTAGAGAGACACGGTTGATGTCAGTAAGTAAAATGTGGTTCAATGAGATGAAAATAATATTTTGGTGAAAAGTAACTTTTTACTTTTTTTACCACGGTTAAAAGTAAATAGGGTAATTAAGGGTAGAAATGTTATTATTATTACGCTAACACATGTCCTAATTCTATTGGACAAGTTTAATTCGACCAAAAACAAACTTAGGAATAATATAGGACCATTTAGGCCCACTTGGATTAGATTAGGACATTTATTATTAATTTATTTAAAGAAGGGTTAAAAGAGTTAAAATCAAAGTTTATTTAATAAAACATTTTTAATATGGGGTTATATATAAGATAAATTAGACTATAAATATTCATTAGAAAGATAAAAAGATTTCCTACATAATGGTATTTTATTTGTAATATTTAGAAATTAGATAATTTAATTTATTTATTACACAACGATGATGAAGTAATTATCTTATTAATGAAATATTGGCATAATTGATGTTATAAATACCCAAATAAATATAATAAGAGACCTTTTATGAATTACAATAATTTTATAGGTTAATATGACATGTGAGTATTGATTTAATTAGCTTTTTTAGAACTTATCATTCTGTTATGATTTTCACAAAAATCAATTACTAAATAGTGTCAAAATTGACATAAAATAGTTTTTAAAACAAATATTATATTATTAATTGTTATTTTAATCCTAAAAATCTAATTTTCGGCCAAATGACATAGATAAGGTTATATATATTAATAATAAACAATTTGGGGTTATTTTGTCTTCTTATAGTAATTTTATTAACCTTATATTATAAGAACACAAGAAGACACGGTAAAAGTAAAATTATTTAACCTAATGATAAATCTAAATGATAAGGTTAAAATAGGAACCTAAACTTGTATAAATTCTATTGGATGAGAGTATTTCGACCCATCCCTACCTTAGCCTCGAAATAAATCAATTTGGAGCTATTTAAAACCGAACATGACTTTATAATAAAATAATATTTTTAGTTTTTCCAAAGGAGCCCCTCTCCTCCCTTATAAAAGGGCACATCCTCCCTCTCTTTCTCACACAACTTTGAGCCTTCAAGATCGGCCAACCACTGAAACATTCTCCTCTCCACATTCCTAGAAACATCCTAGAGGTTCTGGTCTTCATCAAAGACCAATTTTAGTGCCCTAAGAGGAGGTCTCAAAGAGGCACTTCAAAGAATAGGTAATTTCCGTTACCGATTCTTTCAACTTTATTTCTTCTTCCACTTGTTCTTATTAGGTTGTTTCATTATGAAGTAATAACATCAGTATCACTCATATAATGATATGTTATTATATGTATGAAACAAACCTTTTTCACCATCTATCCATCCTACGGAAAACAAAATCACCGCGCGTGCGTACGTACGAAATATCGTCTCCACGCCGTGGTGTAATCTGTTTTTCCACCAACACCTTACATGGATGGGTATTATGGTGAAAAGAATAACTATAAATAGTTATTATAACTTCATAATGATTCTGAAATATTGTATCACCCAGTCCAATTCAATTCAATAATTATGGAAATGATATCATCGCTCGTGCGTACGTACGGACTACCGTCTCCACGACGCGATGAGATTCATTCTCCATGTTAACCATTTAAGAATGATTATAAAGTATATATAAGCAATAATAATGAAATATATGACATTATAAAGCTTATGGATTTATGTGTATATATATGTATGTCATCTACTTAATTCCACTCAATTCAATAAGGAAATGAAAACAGCGTTCATGCGTACATACGGCCTACCGTCTCCATGAATGGTGTATTTCATTCCATTTATCGATCCATTATATATAGGTATATTCTGAATATATATTATATATAAATCATGTTTTATATTCTATAAGTAAGTAATAATGATCTATGTAATCATATGAATAATTACAAGTTAAAACACGAACGACAAATGAGACGATTTTACCCAAAACGCTACATTAACATGAATTTACAAAAGAAAGGGTAATATAAAGTCATAAGTGAACCATATATGATATTATAACAATGAATATGATTCTTTAATAAGTCAATGACATTATTTAAATCAATATACAGGAGGTTCGGACACTTACGAGGCAAATCAGACCTAAGGTAAGGGAAAATATCACAATCTCATTTTTATCCGAGATTGTTTTTACTTTGGCATTTACTGGGGTGTATTTTATCATCCACATCCATGTTCCCTCAATATGTAATATTATTTCCATCCACCTACAATTTTTTAAATCCAATTTTACCCTTCGGTGAGTTTTTAGTAAAAGATATGAAAGGAATTGTTCGTCGTTTTTCGTATGAGGTACTTTTTGAATTTTCCAACAAAAGTACGAGAAGAATGTTTTCTTTTAACTTATACGGCATGAATGGAGTCTTAAAACATTATATCCAAGAAGCTTACTTTACAAGTTTTCATGTTTATTTTTAATCAACTTCTTTTAGTTTAGAATTGTATGACATGTTATGAAAGGAAAAGTGTTTTTGAAGAAGAAAAGATATTTTCCTCAAGAATGGAGTTCAAGTGTTTTATCAAAATTATTTTCCATATAAGATAATAAAGGGTTTTATTTCTATCCCTATTATTACATGGATTTGATTATGTTATGATGGAAATATTTCTATGAATTCCTTTATCTTATATGAATTGTTTAATGATGTCATGTTGTTTAAGAATCCCATTTTATTACATGGGTTATGCAATGATGTATGATTTATGATTTTGTGGCACACATAAGAATGGTATAATTATGAGATGTGTGGGACCTATATCTCCCTCCGATTCATTGGGTAAAGATTTTATATCTCATGAGATAGACATGGCTGGAATGGTAGGTTATATCGGTTCAGTGAAACAGGACTGAAACGAGGGTGACTCGGTTCAGAATGGGACTTTGTCCACTAAGATAGTCTTGGTAATGAGTCTTGACTAACAAGAAATGATTCTCTATGATTATGTGTGTATTCCACAACGTTTAATTTTTTATGTTATGATTATTGTGATTACATTTCACTTCCATGAGTTATTACAGGTTATGAAATTATGATCTCTTTTACAGGTTAAGATTTCCAAAAGTTATGTGCTTATGTATATGATGTGATTGATATTTCTTTTGTTTACTCTTACTGAGTATTTGAGCTCACCCTTTCATGTTTTCTTTTCCCCAGGATATAAGGAAAGGTTTTAGGTATAAAAAAAGGAATATCTTTATGGGAGATGTTGAAGATCTTTCACCAGGATTAGAAGATTATATTCCGAGTTTCCAAAGACACTAAACTATTAAGATCCTTGTGTGTGTGTTTTTGTTATGTACTAAGTATTCCGCAAATGTAATGTAATGTAAATGTACGTTATGATTCGGGTCTATACAATAATATTTTAACACCACACTAGTATTTCAAATTAAATTATAACATTCATGTATCACTATAACTATAATTAATTATATAACATTTAATATTTTTAAAATCATTATGTCTCTTTTAGTTGAATATATAATGTTTTTCCATTTATTATGCATTCAATGAAATTATCTAATAAATATTATTTATAAAAAAAGTAACATCATGAATATAAATTCATTTAAAAAAACTAATATCAATATTCACTAAGAACTAGTTTTTGTTCGTATATTAATGCACAAAGTATATTTAAAGCTAACAGAGTGGGATGTTATAAATTTATTTTATATTAAATATTTATTAGTCGATTAAATGGAACAGTGTCTGTTAAAAAACTAAATTTAGAGAATAAGGTGATTATGTTAAAAAAAAGTTATTGAACAATAATTATAATGAACAATTATGGGCATATCATTTTGTTTTATAATAGATTAACTATATTAAATCTTTACTAAGGTGATAATTTATACTAGGATAACTATTCATATTGAAAAAAAATTAAAAAGGAATGTTTCCAGAATTTAAAACTCATTATTACAAATATAAATTTTTTTATCAAATTATGGACTTATAAGTTTAGAAAATTAAAATTTAAATTGAGTGTGAAGAATATGATGAAAAACAAATTTTTAGAATAACAATGTTTTAAAAATGAATCCATATTTATTATAAACCCATTATTGTAAAAATGATTTATTATTGTTGAAAAATTATAGTTTAGTACATATAAATTCTCATTAAAACTATTAACCAAATGTGACCTATTTAATTTATTAAATTAAAACACATTTCATGAACACAAAATAAATTTTTTGAAAATTCATTTTTGCCTATAATTTTGTTATTATAATTTAAAACGTAAAATTTTTTCAAATGGACATATCTGGAATTATGAAAAAAATATAACTAATTTTACCTCTAAAACATATTAAAATAAAATATAGTTCTCTATAAAAAATTTAATTTTTTTATAATTTATCAAAAAATAAATATTTTTTGAGAATATTCAAAAATTTATCATAAGATAATTTTAATATGCTGATTTGAAAAATTAATAAAATTTTATAAAATAAAATTTAAATAATTTATAAAAAATAATAAATCTGTTTTTCACGAAAAGAAATAAAATAAAATTTTGAAGTTATCGTATTTTTGAAAAAAAAATTACTATAATAAAAATATTTAATTATTTAATAAATATTTATCTATAAATTAATATTGATAAAGAAATTTATATATTTTTTCTAAATTACTTATTACTAGCCGTACCCACTAATTTATTTTCTAGGTTATAATTTTTGATAATAATTTTTTTAGTAGTATATCATGGTCCATTCACACTTGTTGTTGCATGTAACATAAGATAAGAAAGTAAGAAATTATCTACAGAGAAATATATTATAAAATATCATAGTGTTGAACTAATGAAAACACCCTTTGTGTGGTATGAAATACCCTAGGATGTAAACCCATTTTGGTGGTGTGTGATCCTCAAATGAAAAAGAACCATCCATGGTGTTTTGTGATACATGATAGAAAACACCTATTAGTATAAGGCCCTAGCCTTAAACCTTACTTAATATTGAATTAAATGAATAATTTTTTTTAAAAGGGAAAAGGCTTTTTATTAATAAGAAAAAAGTTACAAGAGGCGAAAAGATGGAATTCTTTTACAATCTCTGTCAAACAGAGAATAAAACTCAGCAGGTAAGGAGGCCAGCCAAGTCAAGGACTGATGAATGCCTTTGTTGGCAAGAGCATCAGCAACAGTATTCGCTTCCCGATAGGCGTGAGTGGCTATGTAGTCAATCCCATGTAAGGAGTTGAGACAATTCATCCAAAGAGTGGTGAGAGACCAAGCCAGATGAATGGTACCATTCCAGATGGCATGGATGATGGTAGTAGAGTCACTTTCAATCCAGAGTTTTTTCCAGCCTCTTTGATGGGAAAAATCAACGGTGTGGATGACACCCAGCATCTCCGCTTCCAGGGAAGAGGAATGTCCACAGCCAGCATAGAAGCAACCCTGGCAAAGACCAGCCGAGTCGCGAAAAATAGCACCACAACCAGCTGGTCCTGGGTTACCCTTGGAGGCACCGTCAACATTTACCTTGATCCATCCCGACATCGGAGCTTGCCAGAAAACTTCAAATGATCGTTTGGTCCGAGGGAAGACGTCGGGCACACGGAGGTGATGAAGGATCTCAAAATCACCCACCGAGTTGGTGCAACAGTCTTTTTGAATGGAAGCAGCTTCATGAATCGCAATGAGAATTCGAGATTTACCTGCAATTAAACTAAATGAGCGCTTATTATGAATGATGTCATTTCTAGAATACCAGATCACATGAAGTAGTTCGGCCACCGCCGTAAGCAGAAGATTTTTAACCTGAGGAGAGAAAACAAAACTAGTGCACTTGTTAAGGAATAAACAAATAGTGTCAGAAAGGGACCCTCTGCAATTAAATAAGTCAAAAACATAATTCCATAAAGCAGATGCCGTCGTACACGACAAAAAAAGATGATCCGCATCTTCCCTGTGTTGATTACACAAGCGACAAATGGAGCAAAGTTGAATGTTAAAGACTTGAAGACAGTCTTCAGTGGGTAATCTATTATGGGAAATTCTCCAAATGAGAGTAAGCCTAGAAGGTTTGATCCACGGCTTATCAAAATGGTTCACCCAGTGAAGAATAGAATCGCTATCAGAAAAATAATGCTGGTAGAAGTTTTGGGAGTCAAGGATGCCATTCGTAAATCATGAATTACATTCCACATTTAAACAATGTGGTTACATAAAATATACTATTCGTTTTTTCCATCAACCGAAACATATTTAAAATAAAACATGGATTATTTCTTGACACTTCCTTGACACTATCATCATATCAAGAACCTTTCCTTTGACCTATGAAAAACATTTCAAAAACCTGGGATGAGCCTAAAAAGCTTAGTAAGGGATATAAAAGTACGAAAAGAAACCATTAGTCCATGTATAAAATCATACATTACTCATAAAACATAATAATTTTAACATACCACATCAAATCAGGAATAGATCATAGAAATAATAAGGCATAAAGGTAACTTGAGGCATTGATAACATTCTTATGTAGGGAGTAACCCTCTTGGTTACGTTTGGAATACCCATCATAGAATATTCCCTAAATCTCTTCGGAGAAACCTTAACGTTTAACTCCTTCGCATTACCCAATGCATTGGAGAGCTATATCAGGATCACCCGCCCTTAGATTATCACGGAACCAACCTTCTTCCTAATAATTCCCACAAACCATAACATAATGGTATCACATAAAACATACATAAACGAAACATAACATTTCCACTTCTCAATCACAAGATATCCATACAACACACTGATATAAAAACATTATGGAAACCATTTTCAATACCAAAATAAAAGAAAAGTAAAACAAGGTATTTATCTTTCATTAAAAAAAGGTATGGTTGTAGAGGAAGCTGAAACCAAAATAATGGTCACGGCAGCGGTGATGTTGTTGTCGCCGCATACGTACGAAAAAAACATTCTCTTTTGTAATTTAGTAAAACACTTCGTATAAAAAGATTCCTTTTGGATAAAAGTAAAATTCACAGGGGTTTATACACTGGTTAAAATAAGGTTGTTTATAAAACAAAATATGCCTCAATAAAAGGATATTGAGACGAAGTCCCATACAAAGATGGTATCCTTGGATTAAAGATAAATCAATTACAAAATTATGTGTGAAAAATGAATACACCAAATATAAGTGGACATTAAGTGTAAAACAATCAGAGTTTATTCACACATATTCATAGAATTACATATTAAAGGAGTGAAAGTTTATCCCAAAGTATCAAAATTCGGTTAAGAAGTTCCCTTGCAAAAAATCTATAGCCTAACGGCATCACTTCAGAATTACGAAAATGAGTTGATGAGAGATAAAAAGGGAAAATCATCACTTGGACATAAAATTTACATAAATAAGTATATAGAAGAACTTATCCCAACATTAAAATATGTAAATTAAAAGACCCAACAAAAGAAGTCTTTTAAAAATTGGAGGGTGAAAGGTTCCCTTACCGACTTGGGTATCTTTCGAAACATACACCCCATGAAATAATGACAATACAACATTGATGTAATTACTCATAAATGAAATTATATTACACAAAAAGTAAAATAATGGGAAGTACATATACCACTCAATGGAAATTGTGGAAAATGTATCATAAATCTCATGGGAATAAAAGTGAGATGAAAGACCCCTTACGAAAACTTGGCAGCCTAACAGCGCCACATAAAACATCCAAATATGGATTTATGAGATCAAATAGGGTTCCTCATAACATGAACATAAAAATTACAGTATGAGGAATATAAAAGAACATCCCCGAAGATAATAAAGATGAGAATAAAAGGAATTACATAAAAGAGTGTACTTAAAAAGAAAGAGAGGGGTAGGATCCCTTACGAAAATTCGGCAGCCTAATGGCGCCACTCAAAACATCCAAAATGGATTGATGAGAGAAAATAGGGTCGCTCATAATATGACCATGAAAACTAAAGTAGGTGTAATATAAAATAACATCCCAATCATATTAAATATGATCTTAAATGAAATGACATAAAAGAGTGTACCTAAAAAGAAAGAGAGGGGTAGGATCCCTTATGAAAATTCGGCAGCCTTACAGTGCCACTCAAAACATCCAAAATCAATTGATGAGAGAAAATATGGTCTCTCATAATATGACCATAAAAATTACAGTAAGTGTAATATAAAAGAACATCCCAATCATAAGAAAAGTGACCTTAAAATGATTGACATAAAAGAGTGTACTTAAAATGAAAGAGAGGGGTAGGATCCTTTACATCGTGTCTAACATGACTCAATCATTCTTTAATCTCTTGAATAATAAAATTTGGCCAATTTATAATGTCATAAGGACCTAAATTAAAGATTATTATTCAGTTCATTTCACTTATTATAATGTTATAATAATTGGTTAATTAAGTGGGTTCATATCATACGTTTTTGTCGAAGTTCGGTACATGAGTAAAAATTGAACTTGTTGGAAAATAATTTTCCATGTAGTTATAGGTACATAATATCAGGAATATTATTGATGTTTTAAATATCATATATATCCAGTATATATTCATTTTATACTATTCAATAGCATTTAGAGATAAAAAATTAAAAGCACCGTTCATGGAGACGGTAGGCTGTACGTACGCATGAACACTGCTTTAATTTTTTTGTCATATTAATGGAATTAAAACAAAATAAGAGATATATATATTATAATTCCAGAATGATATACATCATTTATATGTAATATATTACATATATATCCATTATATATATGTACGTATAATAGTACATAACATTTGGAGATAAGAAGTGAAATGTACCATTCATGAAGACGGTAAGCCGTACGTATGCATGAACGGTACTTTAATTTATTTTTTTTATTCAGTGGAATGAAATAATAATGATATAAAGAAATATTATAATTCCAGTAGTATATCATATTTAATACCATTAATTTCATCCTTTATACGTCCCACATATGTCATTAACGAATCAAATCACTTTGAGGGGGCGGTAGTCCTCACTTCCTAAAATAAAGATATCACTTTTACCCATAATGGAAACCATAAAGGTATGAAATAAATGAAAAATAAAGATTCTTGAGGAAAACATAAACATATTATATATCATATATAAGTATAGTGACATATTAATGGCCACCTTTGAAGGTGTTAAATGAATATTGAACAATCATCATTTCGTGAGGCAGTAATTCACCATCCATAGAAACATTTTGTACATTAACCATTAGACAGAGGTGTGTGAAAGTGTAGCTCGGATCCTTCTTAAACAAAATCCTATTATATTTAACATGCTGGTTTTGTTACAAAAAAAACTAATAAAATGAGTTTAGGGGTTTGGAGAAGAAAAATAAAACAAAAGAACACAAGGGAAGACATTACCTTTAAATTGGGTAACTCTCTTTGATTTGAGCTAAAAGGCTTCCTTGGAAAGGATTCTGCCCAAAGTGAGGCTTCAATGATGAATAGAGGGATGTGGAGAGATGAAATGGCCAGGGTTTGTCTGAGCCAAAGGCTTGAGAAGTGTGATTAAGGTGGTAGAGGTGGGGGCCTTTTATAAGAGGAGAGGAGTGGAACTTTTGGAAAGCTAAAAAATGGTTACTTTATTATAAAATGCTTTTCAAATTTTAAAGGACCCAAAATAATATATTTCGAGGATAATGTTATAATAGTTCTAAATCAACCCATCCAATAGGTTTTTGACATATGTAGGTCTTAGATTTTACATTATCTGTTCATTTTATTTAAATCGTTAAATAATGAGGTAATCCCTCCATCATCATGGTGTCATAAATAAAATAATTTATATAAAGTCTAAAAACTTATAAAAAAATGTCATGATGTAAGAAAAAAATTTCATTTCTAATGAATATTTATAGTAAAAAATATGACTTGTATAACCCCATTTAAATTTTTTTTTAGTAAAACAACTCATGTTTGTTACATTTTTATTTTATCTTTAAATAAAAAGTAATTTATATCATTTTCCTACCAAAGTTGCTCCATGGGGTCCCCAAGATGACCCATGGATTTTCTTGGTCATAAATGACACATCCAATGAGGGTAGGACATGTTTCTAGGTCATTTAATATTATTAAAACATTATTTTTACGTTAAATTTCACTAATTACCTTTAATCGCGATTAATAAAACTTAAAAGTTACTATTCACCAAATATTATTTTAATCTCATTGTACCACATTTTACTTATTAATGACAACCATGTATGTTGGATTTTTGAAAATAAAATCACAGAAGTGGAAAAGTTTCATTTAAACAAAAAATCAGTTTCTTTAACTACCACTTAGTGGTTTCACTATTCATCAAAAATTTAAGTTTTTCAGAAAAATACCTAAAATTCACCCAAATCTATATTTGATATTCCGAATTCAAAAATGATGTTTATTTTACAAAATTCATAACATATATGTTTAATTAATTAATTTAATAATTAATTCCTGCTATCAGAACAAATTGCGTGTTTTCAAGAAACAATATCTATTAAAAGATTGACAGTAGTTTAAGCCCAATTTCAAAGTGATATTAATTACAATGACCACCATTAGATTAAATGGAAAATATGTATTCAAAATTCAATTTAATATAAATTAAAAAATATAATCTATCTATACAAATAAATCGTATTAAAAGGAGGTTTTGAATTAAAATGCAACATTTTCAATAAAAATGATATTTATCGGAAAAATAACAAAATTTTACACAAAGTATATTTTTATGTCCAGATTCTAAAGAAGGATTTTATTTTTTAAAATAAAACATATAAAATTTTCCAAAGTATATTTAAAAAGGGTTCTCCATCAATAGGCGGTTAATCGACCTTTTAAAGAATATTAGAAGATTTATGTTTAAAATTGGATTATTTGCATTTTAAGCCTCTAACATTTATTGGATAATCGTAAAAATATTTGACTAACATATATAATCATTTTGTAGATAGTTCCGTTCATTCCTGCCATAACAACGGCTAGGAATTAACTACCATTTGAAATAATATTATTTTATTATTAGAGTGCAACGTAAGATTTCAATGAAACTCGTTGTTGTGTATTGGGTAGGCCATCAAGAATAGAGTTCCCTTTAAAGTAATATTAATATTTTATACAAAAATATGGATAAATGTGAAAATGTCATATTATTTATTTACCTGGGGTGTTAAATCCTTCCCCCATTTTGGGAATTTCGTCCTCGCAATTTTAAAATTGGGCTTGGAAGCTTTATTGAAAATCCCACATCTGAACAAGAGTCAATAAAACAATCACTTTAAAATAAAGAAATAGAAGTACAAAGGTCACCTGAGTTAACCCATACTAGGATTCCATGTAGAAAAACATGGATATGTAGGAAAAAACAAATGTTCATGTTCTAAGGGAGAGTGATAGTAAACATGTCTAGGTAAAATTTAACCATAAGAAAATCATGAACATGTGATGGGTTAAACGGTATTCGATTCCCCAATAGGAAAAGTTAACATACATCATTTTTGTTTTAATTTACTCTTAATTAAGGAATTTATTTTTGAGCTTAACTAAATCACAATGAAACATACTAACTTGTCATGTAGACTTTCAACATTTACTAGATTCCTTAATCAAACTCATATTTTCTCCAAAAGACGAGTGTTTAGGAAGACTGGTTCGCATTAAGAGTACTATAAAAAACATATTGAGAATAACCTAATACACAAAAGAGAACTATATATTTCC
The DNA here is from genome assembly GCA_963277665.1 of Viscum album. Taxonomy (NCBI): domain Eukaryota; kingdom Viridiplantae; phylum Streptophyta; class Magnoliopsida; order Santalales; family Viscaceae; genus Viscum; species Viscum album. The sequence continues at coordinate 806,100,651 of OY728122.1, read as the reverse complement.
CATGTCTTTAGACAAAAACCAAAACCAAAATTGTTAATATGAGATCAGATAATCCCCAAAAGTATAATCCTTTATAAAAAGAAAATATATTCTTAATCTCTAAAAATTGTCTAACAAAACCAAAAGTTCAACGAAGACTATTCGATAAACAATTGTCCATAAAATTCTTCAAAGTAAACCAAACTAAGATTGAAACCCAAATATTTGAAGGATTTAATCACATAGTCTTCAAGGTACAAATTAAAATTTATATCCAAATAACATCAGTTGTTCTTAAAGTCTCATATTGAAAATTAATTATCTTAATCACATATCCTCCATGATAGGTTAATAATTTTCATAGATAACCCAAAATCAACTTATTCTAGATTCATAAGATCTTCTAACTAAGAATAATTATTCAAAAAACTAGGGACTTCACGTAGTCCAGTGGTAGGTGATAAATACCAGTCGCACTTTGGTTGTGTGTTCGATTCCCGTAGCTTTGTCCGACACGACGGGTTGTCACACGGTCTGTGTGTTGTACTTTTTCCAAAACTATATAATTCTAAAAAAATTCCCCAAAACGAGATAAAATCTTCAAAAATAATCATCACATATTTTAACCTCAATATTATCTCATGCCTTTCATTTTCCTTCATATCATATAGTAACCCATAATTACCTAAAATGTAAGGATCATATAAACCCTAATGGTTACCTTTATAATTATTACCTGAACATCCACATCGATTGGTCATCTCGTACATGATGAATTATAGAATATACCAAGGTTCAAGTGGTTGATCATGACTCCTTGATAGTTGGTTTAGAACAACCACGAGTTTCCTCATTGAATCCCCCATTTCATCCAGTCTCTTAATCAGAGAACCACCATTGTTTCCTTCAAACCTGTTGTCACATTGGTGCCTGCTAGATCCATCCATTCACTAAAAACAGGAATGTAAGTGTGAGTATATCAACAAAACCATCATTTACTACTGAGGAAGATAAACACTAAGATATACCTATTCATTCACTTTATATAAAACTAGGACACTTTCTGAAATCCTAACCATTATGGTAATATCACTTATGCTTAGAGAATACCCTAACCTCTAAAGATATCTCAACCGACCTCTGATACCAACTATAAGGCCCCAGCATTAAACCTAACATAATATTGAATTAAATGAATAATTCACATTGAGGATCTTTTCTGGTTTAGTGTTTTATAGAATTAGATCATAAATCATTAATTACATTCCACACTTAAACAAAGTGGTTACATAAAAGATAGTATTATTTTTTCCCATCAATGGAATCCTATTTAAAATAGATCGTGGATTATTTCTCGACACTTCCTTGACACTATCATCATATAATGAACCTTTCCCTTGACCTGTGAAAAACATTTCAAAAACTTGGGAAGAGCATAAAAAGCTCAGTAAGGGATATAAAAGTACGAAATGAAAAAATTATTCAATGTAATAAATCATACTTTACTCATAAAACATAAGAATTTTAACATAACACATTAAATCATGAATAAATCATAGAAATCATAAGGCATAAAGGTAACTTGAGGCTTTCATAACATTCTTACGTAGGGAGTAACCCTCTTGGTTACGTTTGGAATACCCATCATAGTATATTCCCTAAATATCATCATAGAAACCTTAATGTTTAACTCCTTAGGGTTACCCAATGCATTGGAGAGCTATATCTATCTCCTTCTACCTTAGTTTTTCACGGAACCACCCGTCTTCATAATAATGCCCAAGAACCATAACATAATCATATCACATAAAACATGCATACGGGAAACATAACATTTCCACATTTCAGTAAAAAGATATCCATACAACACATTGATATAAAAACATTTTGAAAACCATTTTCAGTACCAAAAAAAAAGAAAATTTAAACATGGTATTTATTTTTCATTTAAAAAAAATTTATGGCTTGTAGTAGAAGCCGAAACTAAAATAATGGTCACAGCGGCAGAGAAGTTGTTGTCACCGCATACGTATGACAAAAACATTCCCTTTTGTCATTTAGTAAAACGCTTTGTATAAAAATAATCCTTTGTATAAATGTAAATATCAAAGGGTATTATTCACTTTATAAAAGAAGGTTGTGTACGAAACAAAATATGCCTCAATGAAAGGAGATTGAGACAAGTCCCATTCAAAGACGGTATCCTTGGATTAAGGATAAATCAATTACATAATTATGTGTGACAAACGAAAACACTAAATATAAGTGGATATTAAGTGTAAAAAAAATCAGAGGTTATTCAAACATATTCATAGAACTACATATTCAAGGAGTGCAAGTTTATCCCAATGAATCAAAATTGGGTTTAGAAGTTCCTTTGCAAAAATTCGACAGCCTAACGACGCCACTCAAAGCTCCCAAAATGGATTGATGAGAGAAACTAGGGTCTCTCATCATAATAACATAAAAAGTAAATTAAGAGTAATATAAAAGTACATATCAATCATAAGAAATATGATCTTAAAAGGATTGACATAAAAGAGTGTATTTAAAAAGAAAGAGAGGGGTAGGATCCCTTACCTCGTGTCCGACATGACTCGATCGTTCTTTAATCTCCTGAATAATAAAATTTGGTCAATTCATAATTTCGTAAGGACCTACATTAAAGATTATTATTCAGTTCATAACACATATTATAATGTTATAATAATTGGATAATTAAGTGGGTTCATATTAGACATTTTTGTCAATGTTCAGTACATGAGTAAAAATTGAACTTGTTGGAAAAGAATTTTCCATGTAGTTCTAGGTACATCATATCCAGAATAGTATTTATGTTTTAAATATCATATATATCTAGTATATATTCATTTTATAATATTCCATAGCATTTGGAGATAAAACATTAAAAGCACCATTCATGGAGACGGTAGGTTGTACATACGCATGAACGCTACTTTCATTTTTTGTCATATAAATGGAATTAAAACAAAATGAGAGATAAATATATTATAATTACAGAATGATATCCATTATTTAGATTTAATATATTACATATATATCCATTATATATATGTACTTATAATAGTACATAACATTTGGAGATAAGAAATGAAATGTATCGTTCATAGAGACGGTAAGCCGTACGTACGCATGAACGCTACATTCATTTCTTTTTTTTTGTATTCAATGGAATGAAATAATAATGATATAAATGTATATTATAATTACAGTAGGATATCATATATAATAACATTAATTCCATCCTTTATACATCCCACATATGGCATTAACGAATCAAATCACTTTGAGGGGTGGGTAGTCCGCACTTCCTAAAATGAAGATATCGCGTTTACCCATAATGGAAACCTTAAAGGTATTCCATAAATGAAAAATACAGAAGATTAAGGAAAACAAAAACATATTATATATCATATATAATTATATTTACATCTTAATGGACACCTTTGAAGGTGTTAAATGAATATTGAACAATCATTGTTTTGTGAGGCAGTAATTCTCCATCCACAGAAACAATATGTTCTTTAACCATTAGACGGTTGTGGTGTGGAAGTGAAGCTATAATCCTCCTTATAAAAACATCCTAGTATATTTAGTATACTGGTGTTGTTTCAAAAAAAATTAATAGAAAGTGTTTTGGGGTTTGGAGAAGAAAAATAAAACAAAAGAACACAAGAGAAGACATTACCTTTATATCGGGTAACTCTAATTGATTTGAGCTCAAAAGATTCCTTGGAAAGGATTCCTCCTGAAGTGATGATTCAATTATTAATAGAGGGATGTGGAGAGATGAAATGGACAGGGGATGGCCGAGGAAAATGCTTGAGAGGTGTGTGTAAGGTGGTAGAGGTGGGGGCCTTTTATAAGAGGAAATGAGGGGCACTCTTGGAATGTTATAAAAGGGTTACTTTATTATAAAATGCTTTTCAGATTTTAAAGGTCCCAAAATTATATATTTCTAGGATAAGGTGATATGATTTCGAAATACACCCATACAATTGTTTTTTGACATGTGAAGGTCTTATATTTTACAGCATCTTTTCATTTTATTTAAATCATTAAATAATGAGGTAATCGCTGCATCATCATGGTGTCAAAAATAAATTAATTTATTTAATGTCTAAAAATTTTAAAAAAATATCATGACGTAAGAAATTTTTTTATATTTCTAATTAATATTTATATTAAAAAAATATGACTTGTATAACCCCATTTAAAAATTGTTTTAGTAAAACAACAAATGTTTGTGACATTTTTATTTTCACATTAAATAAAAAGTTATTTATGTCATTTTCCTACCAAAATGGCTCTATGGGGTCCCCAAGATGACCCATTGATTGAATTGGTCATCCATGACAAATCAAATGAGGGTAGGACATGTTTATAGGTCATTTCATATTATTAAAACATTATTTTTACCTTAAATTACACTAATTACCTTTAATCACGATTAATAAAACTTAAAAGTTTCTATTCACCAAAAATTATTTTAATATCATTGATCCAAATTTTACATCTTAATGACAACCATGTATGTCAGATTTTTGAAAATCAAATTACAGAAGTGGAAAAGTTTCATTTAAATGAAAAATCAGTTTCTTTAACTACCACTCAGTGGTTTCACTATTCATCAAAATTGATTTTTTTCAGATAAATACTAAAATGTCACCATAAGCTATATTTGATATTCCAAATTCAAAAAAGATTAATATTTTACAAAATTAAAACCATATATGTTGCATTAATTAAATTAATAAATAATTCCCAGTTTCAAAACAAATAGAGTGTTTTTATGAAACAATATCTATTAAAAGATTGACCCTTGTTTAAGTCCAATTTCAAGGTGAAATTAATTCCAATAACCACCATTAGAATAAATTGTAAAAATATATTCTAAATACAATTTAATATAAATTAAAAATATAATCTATTCATTTAAATAAATCAGACGAAAATGATTTTTTCAATTAAAATGCAACATTTTCAATAAAAATGATCTTTATAGGAAAAATAACAAAATTTTACACAAAGTAAATTTTGATGTCCAGATTCTAAAAAGGATTTTATTTTGTCAAATACAACATATAAAATTGTCAAAAGTATATTTAAAAAGGGTTCTCCATCAAAAGGAGGTTAATCGACCTTTTAAAAAATATTAGAATATTTATGCTTAAAATTTTATTCATTTTCATTATAGGCCTCTAAAATTTATTGGATAAAAGTAAAATTATTTTAAAAACATATATAATCATTTTGTAGTTAGTTCCATTCATTCCTGCCATTACAATGGCAAGGCGTTAACTACTATTTGAAATAATATTATTTTATTATTAGAGTGCAACATAATATTTCAAAGAAACTCGTTTTTGTGTATTGGGTACGCCATCGAGCATAGCAATACCTTTAAAGTAATATTAATATTTTATTTAAAAATATGGATAAATGTGAAAATGTCATATTTTTTATTTACCTGGGGTGTTATGATAAAGGTGGTCATGATACCATTGTTTGAAATGTCACCACAACATGCTCATAGACAACCCAAAATTGGTTAAATAACATATGATTGATCTAGGTCATATACCGTAGTATCAATTGTTGTAGAGAATAATATCAGGGGTCACTATAGAGACAAATAATCAATAATTGTTTATTGATTTCAAATTAAATAGAAAAAATGCTTAAATTTTTTAATTGTAGAATATATGCACAAACATTATTTTTGATCTTTTTTATTTAGGGACACTATTTTTGGTTACCCACTTAGTTATAATCACTCATTACTTATTATATCTTATAAATTAGGTACCCGAGTATATGACACCAAATTCTAGGTCTAGAATTTGGGAAAGGTCTGATGCTTGATGAATTATACTGATATGATAGAATATGGGAGTATAGTGTTGGGTTTGGAATCATGATTATTTTAATTGTTATATCATTTTAGTTAATTTACTAAATTGTGTTTTACATATATATCATATTATTCAATTTTTTGACTACTACGTATGTATTTTACATTTCACTATGATATATCACAAATTTTTAATGGTTTTCGGCACATACATGGACATTTATTTATCACTTCATTTGAATTGTGTATATTATTTACATTATTTATGATAGTATTTTACTATAATATAATTTTAAAATCTACCCAATACACCACTATAAATATTAGTTTCTTGTTGTTAGGATATTGGTTATAGGGAGGAATTCTTGAGGTACAATAGTAACCATCGATCTAAACACCAATTAGTGGATCAAGCCGATGGGGCATTACAACATGGTAAGAAATGATCATTTTATTTTTTAACTATTGGGATAAGGTAGATAATAGATAATTTTTTTTAATAATAATTTATGGAACTTGATCTAGGGACTCACCACCCCATGTGTGAGGGATGTCAATGTCACTAGGGAATGTCTTTTTGTCCTTGTTTCCCACTTTTACTGATGGCCTAATTTCACTATGATTTATACAGATAGATATATTTTTATTTAATTACTTTATTTTATCTATTTGATTTAATGGAAGGAATTATCTTGTTAATTTGTAATATCGTTCCAATATGATTCACATGATTTATTATGATTGTGTATTCTAACTGTGACATTAGTCCATTATTTGAGGTGTTTACAATAATTAAATCATCATTCTCCCATATAAGGGTATGGTGTTATATTTAATAATTTATATTAAATATGATAAAATATATTTTATGTTATAACTATCCATGTTTATTTTACTTTCATATAAAAAAACATTCCAATTTTAACTTATAGAGAGTTTTCCTCTACATATTTTAACTGACTTTTTATTTAACTAAGCTTCAGTTAAGAAAATTTACGGATAATTTAAGATATTTAATATATGATTTGGGATCACATATCTTTATTTTTATGTTTATTTATCTAAATAAAAACTCATGAAAATTATGTTATTATTAATATAGAATTAAATAATTTAAATACCTAAATATTTATTTGTTTTAGACCTACTTGATAATTGTTATTTGACCCCCTTAATGTGTATTTGATATTTTGAGTGTTTAAATGTTACATGAGGTCCTTGTGATATGAGGTATATGGAATAATGGGGTATGTGTCCTTTATCATTGTGCTGTGATATTGAAAATCAGATGTTAAATGTGGTTTGATTTAGGTTAGAGTGTGTCTAACAATATCTTATAAATGGGATAATAGATTAAATATAGGGTTACCTTTTTTGGATACCTTAATAATTCGGTTTTTTTAATATAGTTTAATTTTATGCTTATTAGAGATTTTGTATGAACAATGGTCTTCAGTTATAGATGTGACATGATGGATTATAAAACATTTTGGCTATGCTTTATCGGGTGAGTGGGGAGAGTATAATTTTCAAGAACCTCTCTATGGGACCCTATTTGTAACACCCCATGTTTTCGTAGTATTTTATCTCATTAATGTAATTCATTAGCTTGCGCTACATGCAACACTGAGTTTGAGTGCACTAAGACTTAACAAAGTAGTCGTAAAAATTTTTATGAACAGTATTAACTGAATTATGAATTTTATATACTCCATATAATTTTAGAATTCATATTTAGTTTCTCTTAGTCATAATATAAAGAAAAAATTAGATTTTTTAGATAAAAGAATTATATTTCAAAAAAATGAAATTATATCGCTTATTTAATGGAGAATCATTTTTATAAAAAATATTTGACACTTTTATATAGTCGATTTAATGGAATTAAATTATTTCAATGAATCGGGACATAAAAATTTAGTTTGGATATATTTTTGGTACTTTTCTGATAACTTTCATATTTTTATGAGTAGTGAACAATACTAAATTTCAATTGAAAACAACTTTTTTAATTGAAATAATTTATAGTGATAAATTATGCTTTTGAATGTTTTGTAATTATAAATAGATTATATTTTTAGTATTTAATACAATATTTGTCATTATAAGTAATTTTTCACTGAAATATGACATAAACACATGTTAATCTTTTGATAGTTTTTTCTTTAAAAAAACCAACTTTTTGTGTTTCACAACGGGAATTACTATTAATTTAATTAATTCAAATTATATATTTTTAATTTGGTAAAATAGACTTCATTTTTGAATTTATAATATCAAAATTATCTTAGGGTATATTTTTGGTATTTTTCTGAAAACATTCATTTTTTATGAATAGTGAAAAAACACAACGTTATTAGTTAAAAGTGACTTTTTATTTAAATAATAAGATATTTTATTTTAATTTATTATAGGTCAAAATAGATACATAATACCTATATATATTCAACATAATTCATTAGAGGCATATTATAATATGTAAAATTTTATCGAACAATTTACCGTATTTTACCCACATTCTAGGAGCATTTGAAAATTTGTATAAAACAAAAATATATCGCTTCGGTGAGTTGAATTTCAAAAATCTGTGAGACATGATTAATATAATTAATTAATATGTGGTTCAATATGATGAAAATATTTTTTGGTCAATAGTAACTTTTGAATTTTATTTACCACAATTAAAAGTAAATAGGGTAATTAAGGGTAAAAATGTTATCATAATTACCCTAACACATGACCTAATTCATTAGGATAACTATAATTCGGCCAAAAAAACCTTAGGAATAAAATGTGATCCTTTTTGGTTAACATGGATTAGATTAGGACATTTATTGTAGTTTTATTTAAAGAAGAGTTATAAGAGTTAAATTAAATGATTAATAACTAATTTTTTTTAATATAGGGTTATTCATTGTATAAATTCGACAATAAATATTAATTATAAAGATAAATAAATTTCCTACATAATTATATTTTATTTATAATTTTTATAATTAAGTAATTTAATTTATTTATGACACAATGATGATGCAGTAATTACCCTAATAATAAAATATTACAATAATTGATATTATAAATTTTTAAATAAATGTAATTTTAGACTTATGATGAATTCCAATAATTATCATGGATACTATTACATGTTAGTATTGAACATTGGAATTTATTTTGAAGTAATTAAGTTTTTAGGACATTAAAAAATCATTTATTAAATAATTTCAAAATTGACATATTGAGTTTTTAAAACAAATACTAAATTACTGGTTGATATAATATTCCTAATAATATAAGGCTCAGCCAAAAGGACCTAATAATATTATATATGTCATTAATGAACCTATTGGGGTTCTATTGATGTTTATATTATGTTTATTAACAATATAATATAAAAATACAAAGAGACATGGTAAATGTCGAACTATTTAACTAAGAGTTAAATCTAAATAATAAGGTTAATATAATAACTTAAACTTATATAAAACCATTTTTTTGAGACTTTTTCGACCCATACCCACATTATTTTTTAAATAATTCATTTTGGAGCCATTATAAACCGAAAATTATTTTATTATAAAAAATATTTCATGCTTTTCCTAAAGTGACCCTCACCTCTCTTAAAAAAGGGAACATCCCCTTCTCTCATATTCACACCTTCGAAGCCATTTGGCTTGGAAAAAACCAGCCCATATAACCTCCCAACTTTCCTCACTTCATCCTAGAATCATTACATTGGTCATAAAGCCAACCTATTGAGCCGTATTGATCAAATCAAAAGGAATAACCCGAAGAAGAGGTAAATATTTCATCACCTTTTTCAAGTTCTTTTCTTCTTCCACTTTCTCTTTCATTATTGTTTGCATTCTAAAATAATAAAAACAGTATTTTCTGTATAATTTTATGTTATTATAAAAATTATACGACCATATTCACTATTCTATCCATCCTATAAATGACAACGTCACCATAGGTGCATACGTACAGATTACCATCTCCACCTCGTGCTTTAGTTTGTTATTCAAACACTTAATTATTTGTATGGGTATAATAATGATTATAACTGATGTAAATAATAAATATAAAATTTTAATTGATTCTTTATATATGATATACCATCGAATTATGTACTATTTCACCATAAATATAATGATATTGCACCTTGTGCGTATATATGGATTATCGTCTCCACAATGCGATGAGATTCATTTCCACCGTCACCATTCAACGATGATTATAAAATATATATATCACTAATAATTATGTAACATATGACATAATAATTCTATATATATATATATATATATTTATTTACTTACATATATATTATTCACTTAGTTATGTTCAATACGATATGATAACGAAAATAGCGTGTATGGGTACGTACGTCATACCATCTCCATAAACGGTATTTTCCATTTCATATATACATTTATTATACATATTTATATTCTAAATATATATGATATATAAATAATTTTTTATATTATTTAATTATTTATATCATGATCTATGTGATACAATCAATAGTAACAAGTTAAAACACATACAATAAAGAAAGCGATTATTACCCACAATTTAATTTTAACATGAAAATTATTATTAAATGGGTAGTATAAAGTCATAAATGAATCATGTATGATATCATAAATATTAATATGGTTATATTATAATTCAATAAAATACTATGGTCATTATATAGTAGGTTAAATGTACCCTAGACTAATGTAAATTTCATGGTAAGGGTTAATTTGATAATCTCTTTATTTTCCGAGATTGTTTTTACGTAGGTATCTTCTGGGACATATTTATAATCCATGTCCATGTTTCATGAAATCCATTTAAACGGGATTCATTTAACGAGATTTTTTAATAAAACAACACATTAAATTTTTTAATTATTTATTCTTCTAAATTATTTTCATTAATGTCCATGTTTTAAAAATGGGTTTAAAGGATTTAATTATATAGACATGAATGTTTTTTAAAATTTTAATTCCTTTTAAAATATTCAAAGTGGTATGGGACACTTTTATTAAAAATTGTCTTTAAATGTCTTCCTTTATAAATTTTTTGACTTCTAATGGTTTTCTTGAAAAAGGGATATTTCTCTCAAAGAGTTTTAAAAATCATTTTCATCTCTGTCAACAACCTTTGATGGATTTTAAACTTGTTTGAAGTTGATTTATTATTATAAAAAAAATTCCATATTGTACAGAAGTTTTTGTGATATGTTTGATTGTGGATTTTTTATTTTTATACCATTAATGGTTTACAGATAAATTATTGACATTTTGTATTCTAGTTTTAATACAAATGTTTAAATTATGTTTAAAAATTTTCATATGAGGAATGAATTGGACTTAGTAAGTCACGGGTGGAGCTCGCTATACCTCCTCAATGAATCGGTAGGTCTCATGATACAAACTAGTGTCTTGGAACAAGGCCTTGGCAAAATATTATCTGTTGTTTTGGCATAAGGCCTTGACTATGTGGTTGTAAAGTCTGGCATTATGCATTCCATCATTATGAAAGTGGATATTGATGTGGCATGTGATTATACGACTAGTAGAATATGGATGTGAATAAGTAAATGGAATTATTTGATTTTATCTTTTCCATATTATACTGAAGTTTATGTTTAGAAGGCTTTTGTTTTAGTCTAATAAATTGCCTTAAGTGTTTATTATTATTTATGAATGTTTCTCAAATATTGTTATCCTTACTGAGAATCTGAGCTCACCAAATTCTATGCTTTATTTTTCCCGGGATGTGAAGATGTATTTTATGACTGGTAAGAAGGATTAATCTAAGGGATTAATGGAATTCTCAAAGTATCATTTATGTTGTGATTCATTTTCTTATGTGTAATGTAATTTTCATGTATGTAATCTATTTTCCAAGACTACTAAATTGATCGTTCTTTTGGTACTTGATTCCTTATAATGATGCATATGTATTAAAAAAATGCATTGAATCCCATAACTGGGGTCGTGTCGTTACACTATGTGTGAGTTGTTGGACTTGGAAAATTATATTTCATCTATCTAAATATTGAAATAGCAACACTAAAACAGATTTGTGGATTATATGAGAGATTTCTTATAGGATGAGATTTGATAACACATTGACCCTTGATGTATGACTATAGATAGTGGTGAGTTAATGATTTTTGATGATCAAGGATTACCTAAGAGAGGGGTTGGCTTGGAGGCATGGGTAATTTTGAAAGGAAGAGAATTGGTGAATTTTTACAAATGGGAGTGTTTCATGAGATGTGTAATAAGACACTAGAAGAGTTTTGGAGGATTAATTTATTGTTTTTGGTCTTTTTTGACATTTGTTTTTTTATAAAATTGAATTAGAATAATTAGAGTCATATAAATTCCTTAAGGCATTTTATTATTGAGATCAGTTTTAGAGGTATTTTTCATTTAGATACCTATAAATATTTATTATTGGAATGTTCTATAATGAGATTAACAATAGTAATCCACTTGGTTAGAATATAGGGATATTAGAGTGTGGTTAGTTGATTTAGTTATTTCTAAGATTCGTAGATAATGTTTAGTCATATAAATTGTTTCTCTGTGGAGAAGTTCTCTGGTTTTGAAGAGTTCTGGGTGTTCTTTCTCTTGACGAAACATTCAAGTGTCGGAGGCATGGATAGTTGATGAGGTATGTGAGTTCTATAATGATGATTCATGACTCTCAATAATTTTATTTTGTTATCCAAGATCAGTTTACAATGGACCATAAAACCATTCACATTTGATGGGATCTTAGTTGAAAATTCTCATTGTGGTGTTGTATAAAATTTGGATTCTAGATTGGGTAGTACATTCTCATACGATCTATATGATTTAAGGATTTTAAGTACTTCACACTGGTTATATGTTGTGATTTTTGAGCCATAAATCATTGAGTAGAAGTATGTGGGAGGAAGACCAAACAAGGATTGATGAGATTATTTTTTGAATGGTTTCTCAAGGATTCATGATGATAATTGAAATTTTCCAGAAATTAGAATAATATTTTGTGAGGGTATAGGTTTATTAACATGGTTGATCATATCATCGCCCCTATTTTGGTTTTACATGATAAATGAATTTGGATCGAGAGTTGAAACATGTATTTATTATGAATCCTATCATGGTTTTAATCAAAGTGGGATATAAGTGATTCCATATAGTGGAAAGTAAATTATTAGTATTTTTGTGTGTATGTAACAAGTATTTGAAAACTTATTTGGATGATATTGGTGTAATATAAAATATATTTTTATCTAGTTTTGTGGATAACACCAGTTTTGGATGTCATATGAAGTGATAGTTTTGACTTGAGTGATGGTGTTAGGCTCGAGGTAGAAATTAGGGATTTATGTGGTGGTTGTATCAAAATGGAATCATATTTCAGGGTATAGTCATAGTGGTTTTGGGTAACTTTAGTATGTACCTATTGAATGAATATATGATTTAGGATCTTCATTTTATTTTAAATCATGAATTACCTCATGATTCATTGGATGTTAAGTCATAGTGATCAAGTAGTGTAATAAAACATCCATTAGTATGACTAAGTGATTTTAGAAGAATCATACAAAGGATGAATGATGGGTTATATTCCATTTTTATGGATATTTATGGGTGGGAAATAAATTATCAATACAATTTAGAGCAATGGATTTTTATTGAAAATTAGGATAGCAGGAACACATAGGATTGGAATTAGGAATTTTAGTAGAGTTATGTGGTGAGATGCTCTATGGGATGGGAAACAAATCATTCTGGACATGGTTGATAGCTATGGATATATTGGAAATAAGGATAAACATATCTATATATCAAGGAATTGGGAAGTGGATTCGGTTATTAGTGAATTGGGAAACGTATGGTTGAGATCGTATTGGAGAATCTAATTCAATTCTCTAGAGTATAACGTAGTTATAGGGTTGTGGTTTGTAGGCCAATATAGGGTGGGATTTGTTTTTAAATGATGAATAAAAATCTATGGGACAATAAGTGTTATGTTGTTTATGTTTTTAAAACTCATCCATTTTTTTATTATGAAATTATATGGGGTTTTAATTTTTGAGTTTAGCGAATCAGATTTTTTTTTAAAATGAATTTTGTATCTAGAATATGTGAGATAAAATGCCTTCCATGAATTTTATATATATTATTTTAACACTGATAGATTCAATGGGGGGGTTTTATAATTCTCACGAGCATCTTGTTTAATTTTGGATGTTTTAAATGGTAATTTTCTCAAGTGAATGGACATTTGGGCATAGTTTAGGATAAACAATAAAACATCCAGAGCAAACAACACTATTTAGTTTAGTTTGTATACTGGATGGTTGTATAGAATTGTGGGTGCACTATTTGAGAGAAACCATGAAAATAAAAAATAAAATAATGTATTGTAGTTTTAATTTTGTACATGGAACATGGTTTGTGAATAGGTGAAAAAATTGTGTCAGATATTATAGAGGGTTTTAGTGATAAATCACATGGTGGGATTATGGTTGACAAAATGTGTGCAAACCTATTCTTGGAGGGGTCTTTTGAGGTAGTGATAACCACATAGTTGATGCATATTTATGGAAACTGTGTTCCCAAATAAAGAGACCATTACAAATTGTTGTTCCCAAATACGATTATTACCACTGGGGGTAAATTAGTGTTTAATTTTTATTTTATACAATGTTTATATATTTATTTAGTAAATCTTCTTAAAATTTAAATTTTATTAAGGTTATGACCCACCGAAATATAACTTCTCAACCATACATTTTTATAAATATTATATAATGAAAAGGAATCACATGATATTTACATGGTTCAGTAAAAAGGCACACTCTATTCCATGTTGGATAGTCCCACCAATATGGATTCTTTCACTATCTTCTTTCTAATATACAAAGTCACATGCAGTGAAAAATTCTAAAATAATAGTAGAAACATTCTTTATATAGTTATTTAAAACCCCAACTATCCTTTTTAGTATCCACTACCTATGGTTGGTTATACACCCCAACAAGTACACATGCCTTTTGATAACTGGTATGTATTCTCATTTTCCGGATTCACTTTCCTAATCTATTTTGATAAAATTAATATTTTTCTTCACTTACTCCATATGCTTGATGAATCAATCTATACCAATGTTCAGTCTTCAAGAACATCAAAAATTATATAAGGATGTTTTGGTTCTTGAAAAAACATTTAGAAATTCTGTCTCGAAATCTTCCTCAACAACAGTAATTTAGATCATCTTTAATCTAGTAACATATATCTGGTTGGATCTATAGAATTGGAATTGGTATAATCCTCATTCTTAAATTCAGTATTCATTTTTGTAGAAAATAAAAGGGAATATCAAAATTTCTCTATCTGATGGATGTCTGTCCGATGGACCTTGCTCGAATGGATGTCACACCAATTGGCTCACTCCTATGGAATTTCTATAATTAAACATCATATGATATAACATGATCTGGTTTTTTGATTGAAATTCATTATGATAATATTCCAATAATTCAATCTAAAAAAATTCAATTGGAAACTCAATACCTATACCAATCAAATTTTATATATATTACATGAGAAAAATTAAAAAAAAACTATTTCTAATTAAAAAAATGTAATATTCTATCCTTTTAAGAATCCAAGTATAGAAAAGGTATGAAATAGATTCATTTTCCCACTAAAAGAAATTATCAATTCCCATATTTCTCATTCATTTGAGTCATTATCTTTGAATTCATAAATTATTCTCAATACATATATGAGCTTCTCAAATATTCTTTAATCTACTCAAATATTCAAAATTATTCATGTTTACAAACATATATTCTGTTTGATTCTTCTATACCATTCTTCAATATGATTATTCATTTTGATGAAACTATTTGAAATAATACAGACTTCTTATTATGATGAACTTTTGTAATCATTGAATGTATTATCATATAGATTATCCCTAAGAACTATTTGATAGTAAATATGTAATATCATCAAGGTAATTATCCTTTTCTATAATTCGTCATTCTGATTATCCATCATTCGATGATGTTCATTGTATGAGAACAATATTAGTATGAGCACAATTCTTATATATCAATCATTGGTTCACTATGATTTATTATCATTTTCAATAATTCAATAAAAATTAATCATTCTGCCACTAATTAAAATTATCATAGGATATACGTGGGATACAATCAATATAGAATATGTGATTTTCATAATTCATTACAACGGATTGGTGTTGGAAACGACTCCTTTCCTTTAACAAGATCAACATTCTTACCTTTTGATATTATAGAACCAATGATTCTCATACCGATGATCTAAATACTTCTATTTCATGTGTTCCTCACAATGATGAGAATAATTCAATATACGTTAAATTTTTTCTATATTCTTCAAAAAACATCCATCTTGTATCATGAATTGTTCACAAATTATAAAAAATACATGATTATCAATGCATCATCAGATTTATTATTGAATGAAAACTCCAGTACCAATTTTCATTATTATAAAAATATTAATTCTAGACTCAAAACTACATTTATGAGATTCTGACGTTCTACCAACACTCCAATCAATTAAATTTCCTTCAACAAAACATACGGATTGGTTGTGTCAGTTAGGTGGTTCTGATTATCAATATTTTAATCACCCTTAGATTATTTGGACTTCTATCACCTTTTCCCTAGGAATGATGTTTTCATACTTTTCTCACTTTCTTGAAAATTTTCCATATATTTTATATTGAAAAAAATTACAACCCGATCAAAATATGGGCATAAAAAGTGCAAAAATAATACATTATATTATAATTTTTATCCTAAACCCCCTATCCATACTCTCCTTTGGTTATAACCCATCACAAATGACCTTCCCCTCCCACCCCTCTTCACATGTTGGATCTCCTTCATCCATAGGTGGAATTGACTTCTATATGAAAAATAAATTATATTAAGATAATTCTATATATCTTCTATATTAAGTTGTTATTTTTTGAGTATAAAGCATGATCTCACTATTGAAGTCTAATATTCCCTATTTACATGGAATTTAATTACATTTTCGGTTTAATCAATTTTAGAATAAACTGTAAGATACTAATAAATATTTATATTCTAATGTGACTATTTTAATTATCCATTTTTCATTATCATATTTTTTATTAAATTTCATGGTATTGAGTTGTTCAGTCACACTGAAATATAGAGTGTTATCCTAAAATTTTATTTTCAATATTAATTCTACTATTCTATGTTTTTAGTCACTAAATTAAAATGTTACATTACCTTATGGATTATGATTGCAAATGAATTCTATAATTGAGAAATGAATCTTATGAGTGTCTATATAAATGGAAACAAGAGGTTTCATGATAAAATAATAGTGGGGTAATTATATATTTTACAAAGGGTTCATAGAATTGGAACTTATTTATGATGGGTATTGTAAATGGTGAAACTGTCTATTTTTTGTGTCTTATGAATTGGGAATTAATAATATATTCTATATCTATTTCATTAAAGAAATTATTTATTGAGAATTCCCATGGGTAATACTCTAGTTTTCACTGGGACCATAACATGACTAATGGTCAAGGTGAATAAAAATAACCATTTATAATAATAAATTTTGGGATTTTATTTTTATTATGATATATAAAATCTAAAAAAAATCATTTATGATATAAAAAATTAAAGTTATGAAGTTTTTTGATGAATTTTGAATTTAAATGAAATAATAATGTTAATTGGTAAATGTTAAAATTTTAAATCATGAAAAATGATATAAAAGGATATTTAGATGGAATATTAGAATATATTTTATTTTTTAAAAAATATTTTTTTCATGAAAATGACATCATAGGGTGTCTGGTGTGACTAATAAAGCAACAATTTGGTGGGGGTACGGGATATCTATGAAAACACCCATTTTTTGGGTTCTATGATTACTAATAAAAGATAAATTTTGCGGGTTCCATGATACTCAAAAGAAGACATCCTATAAGTTTGTACATGATACTCTATAGAAATCACCATTTAGGTGGTCCATGATAATTTAAAGAAAATACCCTTTTAGGTGATCCATTATATGGTATAGAAAAATCACTATGAGGTGGATCATGATACAATAAATAAATTTCAATCATCATGGTCTATAATAATCTAATGAAAACAATCTTCATTACAATCTATGGTACACTAAATTAAACTAATGTAAAGGTAATATGTGATGCTCAAATGATTAAAACATTAAGGTGGTTCATGATAATCTAATGAAAACAACCTTTTGGGGGGCTATGATACACTAATGAAAACAGCCTTGGGGTGGCTTATGATAATCTAATGAAATCACTATGGGGGCGGTATATCATACTCGAATAAAATCATCATTTATAGTGGTTTGTCAAATTATAATGAAAACTAAAATTTGTGGTGGTTGATGGTAATGTACAAAAAACAACAGTATGTGTGGCCCTGATACAATTGTTGTAATATTCACTATGAATTTTTGAGAGACACCTTCAAAAAAGCTGAATTATGTATGGTCAATCTAGGTCATGGTTTTGAAGATCAATGATTGTAGATAGTCATCTTAGCTATTAGTAGAGAGTCCTTAAATCATCAATTAAATTCATATTTAAAAATAAAATTTTAAAATATTTAAATTTTTTAATAATATCACTTATACTTGTTTTTTTATCTTTGATTGGTTATATTATAAAATGTTGTCAGTGGTGTCCAAAAAAAATTAATAACTCCTTTCTATTTTTCTATCGTACATGGTGTCTAGATCAGATGTTATGTTATTACAGGTTTTGGTTTCGGGAGTGTCTCAATGCATGGGGTTTAGGACTCTCGGAAGAATAATGGGTGTCCTGGAACAGGAGGACTGGTGACAATTTTCTAGATTTTACTATTTTTTATTTTGGTATTCCAAGATTTATTTATATATGATATTTTGATGACTTATGACTCCCAAAAATGTAATTTCTATATTCAATTTGATATAGTATGTCTTATTTTTACGGTAGTTTTTACATGCTTGGACATTAGTTTATCACATTATTTGGATGATGTATTTGATTTAACATATTTATATTATTATTTTTCTCTAATATGAAGGTATATTCTACCCACCATACT
Source organism: Viscum album (assembly GCA_963277665.1). Taxonomy (NCBI): domain Eukaryota; kingdom Viridiplantae; phylum Streptophyta; class Magnoliopsida; order Santalales; family Viscaceae; genus Viscum; species Viscum album. Next base: position 806,081,620 of record OY728122.1, on the reverse strand, counting down.
ACTATTTGATTGTCGTTATATCCAATTGCCTCAGAAATGAGATGTGGAATGAAAATTTTACAGTGGTTACCTATAGTTAGGTAAATGATCATTGGACCATGACATAATACTGATAAGGAAGATTAAATAGTTAGACATATCTGGAAATGATTTCATCCTGGAGAGAACTCATTACAGAACTAAGTTTGCCATTAAAAACTAAAAAATAACCAAACAATGTGACATTTATTGTTCTATGAAGGATTATTATGGTAATTTATGTCGCAAAGGACGATTAGTGACATCCTCACAACATAGCATATATTTGACCCAAGTAATTCTTAACCAAGAAGAGGATAATAATAAAAAGATAAAGACCATTCTAAAAAATATCATATATGAATTTAAGGGTGTTTTTAAGAACATAAAGATAAATGATTTTTTTTGGATTATAAGCATTTTCACTATAGTGAATTATATCACTTAACAATAGGTTTAAATGAATAAAATTATTAGAAGAGTTGTGTTATGATATCAGAGAAGTTATGAATTAATATATGAGGTTTGAAATTATAGATAATAGTGTTGACTTAGACAAAATCAGAGTGAGGTAAACCATTCCACAGTTTTCTTTTAAATGATAAAGGCCATACCACAATTTAGTATGCCTAATAATGGTCACTCTGTTTCCTAAAAACCTTGAAAATTCAGATTGAATAATAAAGGTAGAGTAATGGATTGATATTTTAAATATTAATTATTAATAAATAAAATTTAATGAAATCAATAAATTCATTTTTTGTACTATGTGTAGAATACTAAATTCACCACTAATTGGGCACTCCACTCTGAACAACATTTGGTATCAAATGTTTTATTTGATTATAATTTTTTTATATTGTTTTTACTGTGATATTTTTATGACCAGACAATATACATTAATGAAAATTCATAATTTCTATTTATTTTTAGAGAATAATATAATTTATTAGGATAGAATAAACATACCCCATATTTTTATTATAAAAACTATTCTCAACATAAAATTAATATAAAAATACATCTTGAAAATTGGGGGAATGATATATGGGTGGAAATAAAATATCAATATGTAAAAAACCAAGGCGTATATAATTAATTGTAGTGATCCCAATAATAATGATTAGGAATTTATTTTTAAATTTATTAATTCATTGTACTATGTAATAATAGAATACAAATTCAATTGAATATCTTCATTTACTATAGGTTTTTCTATTGTGATATAATTTTGTGCCTCATGAAGGCATATATAATGTCACATAAATGAATTTAAAAACATATATTATTATGTATGATATATATATGATGAAACCTAATTTTTATATTTATAAAATGTACCTCCATTTTAATGAGATTTCCAAAATGATGAATGCACCGGTAATGGCGGTTGATGACAAGTCATAAATAATGGTTATTATAATATGCTTACATGATATATGGAGATGCACTTATGTATCCATTTTATAATCATATGATGTGATTAGGCTTCTAATAAGTGATATTATAGGAAAAATTATGATTTATTGGGAATCACCCTGAGTAAATATGTGGATATTGATCCAATAAATCATTAGAATTAAAAGAATTGAAGTCAAATTACATCAAATTAATAAATGAGGATATCACTAGTTGAGGTGATGGTAACTATTATATTGAGGAATAAATGGATCATTTATAATAATGATTCATGAAAATTATAGAATATAGAATTGTTTAAGAAATAATGTTTCATAGAAATGAATGAAAAAAGGATATTGGAAGAATGATTGTAACTTTTTCATAAGTTTCTTATTATATGTGTAAAAGAAAAGTATACATCAAATATTATTGTCTAACGTTAAAATAAAATTTGAATTTTGTGAATATATAGAATACATATAATAAGGAAATTAACAATACTTAGAGTTTTTTTGGGGATATCTCGAGTGCCTTAGATACTATCCATGATTTTTCAAATAGAAACAAAATTGTAAACATCATTGCTACTACTATAGAGTCATAACCTTTTTTTCTACATAATTTTATGATAAATTCAAACATTAAAATATGGAATAAAATTATATGTCCAATGAATATATCCATAAATATTTTAATATTATATAAGTGAATTTTAATGACCTTAAATATAAATATAATATTTTAATGATACATAATTAATTATCAAATATTTTTAAATCAAAACCTACTGTTGAAAAAGATAAAATAGATGGATTCTATAAAAAAATAATGATTTATTGTTGGGGAATTAGAAACTAATTAATTTTATTGAATTTTTTAATGTGAACTAAATACCGTATAAAATTATTTGAAATAATGGAAAACCAAAATCGAGAGTTGGTTTTTTTATCAACCTAGAGATATAAAAATCTTTATAAACTATTTTATTCTTATGTCAAATATAGTTAAGAATTGTTATTAATCAAAATAGTTGTAATGCCTAAGTCTTGAAAAATACATTTCAAAAATAAGAGCTCATATTTTCAGATTCATTTAGTTTTGTTCATAAAAATGGAAATAAACCAATCAAATAGATTTGAATTTATATTCTTTAATTCAATATATTTCTCTCCCCATACTATCTTGGATATGAAACTAAGTGTGTATTTGATTGATTCTTGGAATTCTGCATGATATTATTTATTTTGAAACTATTCTCTCTAGAATATAGATGTTTTGTGCATATTACATGGACCTCTAAACCATCCATTTTTTGAATAAATTTGATGTTGGTCATGTCATCATTGTCAATAAATGAAGAATGAAAATAGTATCCTTGGTCAAGTTATAAATTTCTAAAACAAATTAATTTATTGTGTTTTCTATATTTAAGGATTAATTATAATATTTTATTATTATCTATGTTAGGATATGATTGTTTTCATTTAATTTTTGATTATAATTCTTCATTAACTTTTGATTTAACATTCAATTTTAGGTTTCCTACCTTAAGGAATATATACAATTGACTTACATTATTTATTCTGTCATGTTTTTTATATTTTAAATTAATTTCATCATGAATATTTTTGTAGAATAGGAGACTAGGACACTATAATATATTTACTCATAGATAGATATATAAAATCTATTTAGTAAAATATTTAAGATAATTAGTTTTCCCAAAAGGAAATGTTTGTAATCCCTATAAAAATGGAGTAAAAACGTTTCTCCTACCAATGATGTAGGTTTATTGTTTTTCAGAACTACAACTGGTACACATTGATTTTTTTATATTATCTAGAGTTTCATGTTAAGAATTAAAATATTTTTTATAGGTAATTATTTTTGATTATTCAATGCTTACATGGGATATTTCCAAGATCAAAAAAGTGATGATTTTATATGTTTTGAAAACTATAAAAAATTCGTAGATAACAATAGTAGAATTACTAGTATGAGTGATAGGATTGATAATTTACCTATGATTGAAAATATATATTTTGATTCATTATTATAATAACATTGATATAAAAATATTTTCTCCTCTGCTCAAATTTATCACCAGAATGGGATGGTTTAAAAGATAAATGAGGAACATCATTAAATAACCAAAAATATTCTTAGTAAATGTTTCCTACAAATATAGTTTTTGTTTGAAGCTATGAAGACATCATTTTGTGTAACTAATATAGAATGAATATGACCATTTTTTTAAAATATTCTATTAGAGTTATGGAATGGGAGAAATCCAACTGAAAATTTTCATCAAATTTTTTCGCAATATTTATACACATTATTTGAAAGATAATTTGGATTAATTTTCATCCCATTTTGATGATGTAATTTTCCATATTTATTCAATATCATTAATATCATATTGTGTCTTTAATGAAAGAAAAATTCATGTGAAATAATATTTTCATATCTATTTTTATTGAATAGGGTTCCATGAAACTAATTTTTATTGAGAATCTATATAGAAAGATATATTCCAATTGAGTATAAATAACACCTCCAAAAAAATGGATTTTCTAACTATTATTTGAAAAATATCCCAGTAAAACCCATTTAAGGAACCATGACTCAAGGAAAACCTAGAAGAAACTAATATTCCAATATCAATTAGAACCCATATAGGCCATCAATTAGATTCCATTGTTAGAGATCTAAAAATAGGAACTCAAAATTTAGCATCACCTAGAAATAAGATAGATTATAAATCCATTTTTTCATATAATAGATCCAAAGGAATTAATGAGTAAATCTTTAATGAAAATGGGGTAGTGGTTATGTCAGAATAATAGAATAAAATTTATATGAGTAGAGTATGATAACTAGTTAAAAGATGTAATGTTTATTTTATCTTTATAAATAAGTGTGTTTTTTAAAACAAGAATGATGAATCATAATATTTTTTTAGAAATAAATATTTATTTTTAACATTAAGTTATATTAATAAATATTAAATTCACAATGAAGAAACATTTTCTCCAATAGCATCACTTGTATCCATTATGAAACTTCTTTTTAATGTAGGACATACAAATTTCAAATTATAAAAAATGGATGTAAATAGTGGCCTTATATATATTTATATTTTTTTTGGATGTTTTTAATGAATAGAAATCTATATTTTCAAATACTCTGTTACCCAATAATGTTTTTTTAGTACATTATGAATTAAAATACCCCCACATATCATGTTATTATAGGTTTTACACTTTACTAATTTATAATGGATTTAAAAAAGGTTTTACCGATTCAAAATTATTTATAAAAATAACATCGAATGAATATTTGGATGAAAATTTTTATTTATATTATATTATATATGTTAAATTATGAAATTATTTGTGTATCTAATTTTAAAATCTAATGAATAATTGATATAAAATGAGTTTTATGGGTGAAAATTTTATTCTTTATTTTCAAGTATTTCAAAATAACGAAGTAATTAGATTAAAAAAGTATAAATAAATGAAATATTTATTAAATTTTTTGAATAGATATCTCAAAAGGAAGTTTTATTGTTATGATAAAAACCTGAAAATTGTATATTAATGAAACTAGAAAACAATTTGATAAAATATTATAATATTATGTTTGTGAATTTAAATTACCTATAACTATACATTCCGAAGGTAAGATTATTGTGTGTATGTGTGATGGTTATTGGGTCAATAAGGTTTCATTATTATTTTTTCATGCATTTATGTTTTGAAAATCACAAATACTCTATCTTAGGGAAAATTTTATTTCCCAAAAAAAATTAGGGAAAATTTTCATTCCCCAAGGAAAATGTTTCCTTACCTTTGTTTAGATTGTTAATGATTTAGTTTCTAACTCTTTTTATTTCTAAAGTGTAAAAAATAGTTTCATATCTAAAACCTCATAATCCTATAGATACATAGAAATAGATTATTCTTCTTTTAGGTTCTAAATTCAGATTCTGAATTCTCTGAATTCAGATTATAAATTCTACTAATTAAGATTCAGAATTGTCTGAACTTCAGATTCTGAATTCTAAGAAATTAGAATCCAAAATACATAGAATTCAGACTCGGAATTCCTTAGAATCTAGGTTCCAAATTCCATAGAATTTAGACTCTGAATTACATAGAATTCAGACTCTGAATTCCTCATAATTCAACTTCAAAATTCCTTAGAATTCAAATTCCTAATTCCTAAGAATTCTAGTTCCTAATTCCTTATAATTCAAACTCCGAATTCCTCAGCATTCTGACGAGAAGTCTATATAAATCATAATCCTAATTCCTTAAAAAATAGAATCTGAGTATCTATATAATAGAGACTCTGAATGTTTTCCTCTTAGACTTTGAACATTATTTTCATTAGACTCTGAAAAATAGAATTGGTTGAGCAACCATATTTTACCTACCCTTGTTATAGTTATGAAATGATGTTGTGCTTTCTATTTCAAATATAATGTTGTTTGAGTGACAGGTATACAGGTCCCTCTAAAATTCAACTAAAAATATAACAATTGGAGGAGGGAGTCAACCATTGGAGAAATGCCTATAAATAGAATCTCATTTGAATGATATCAATATGGTTCTATACCTCTATAGATTACATACTTCTAAAGTGATTTCTATAGAGAGAGACTCTAATGCCTTGTCCATACTGAACATCTTGTTCAGATTGCTTTGTGAGACTCTAATTTTTTTCGTGTCCAATCAAGGGATTCCATGAATAAGAAGACATAGCTACCGACTACTTTAAAGTTTGAGGAATTAATTGATAAGGAAGATAGAGGCTCTGACTACCTTGAAGTTCGAGGTTTTTTAGGGATATAAATATAGACTCTGATATTCATATCAAGGGCTTTCCCTGGTGTGGGTAAGATGGACTTTCTTGAAAGTATAAATCATGGGACCTCTATCTATGGTTGTTGGATACCATACTCATGGGGTTAAAAGATTTCATACTTGTTACTTGTATTGTTAGAAGTTTGGTTTCCATGTCATTTTGATTATTAAGGAATATATAACTATATTATACACTCTCATACTTTTATACTTTGATTAGTAAGATTATATAATCTTTAAAGTAGAATCTTTTTCCATGTAATATTCTCTTATGTTTCTTTTCCGAAACCATATTATCGGAATCTAAAAAGATTGTAGAACTAAGAGGTCTTGTTAATTTACCTCGTTTAACATTATTAAACAATAGAAAGTTTATAACATCTTTAAAAGTTCCAAAGTAATTTTTAATGTATATAATTAACCCCCCTCCTGTTTTTTGAGCATCTATATCATATTTTGATAATACAATTTGTATGATAAAAATATTCTGAAATACTTATATTCAAATATGAGTTCTCTTGCCCAAGATTATTTTGTTCAATATTTTCCTTACTTAGTATTTTATACTTTTTTTAATACTTTTATTACTAACAAGATTTTGTGGAAAGATATTTTATTTTATATAGAAGGTATGAATGTGTGTTGTATTTATAATCTTAATCCTACTAGACCACCTATATTTGATGGGAATTATTATGAATGTTGGAGAGATTATATGAAGAGGTTTTTCATTAACACTTGTGTGGACAACTTTCTTATGCGTACATGAGATTACAAGATTCCTGATACGGATGTCAGGTATTTTACTAATCAAGAAAAGTTAGAATATCAACTAAACTACAAGGTATGCAATACTTTGTTGTGTTCCGTGACCAAGAATATATATAGCTATATTTCTTCATTTGAAGCTAAAAATATTATTTGGAAGAAATTGGTGGTTACTTATTTTTTAACTTCCAAAGTTATTGAAACTAGAAGAGCTATGCTTAGAGTAGAATATCATGGATTTCTATTTCCTTATAGAGAACCATTATGCAAGGTATAATGGAGGTTTATGACTATTGTAAATAGTTTACAATCCATGGGTGAATGTTTTATATGATTAGGCACTTGTGTACAAGATTATAGATATCATGTATAATTAGTGGGAATCAAAGAGAAAAGTTATTGATGAGAAGACGGAAGTCTCTCAGATTACTCATTATGAGTTTTTTGGAACTCTTCTATAACATGAGACATGAATGAAAAGAAATTCTGATCTAAATAAGAAGAATGTAAATGGATGTGTTTCTTTTACAACTACTTCAAATCATATGAAATCCAAGACTATTGAATGGGTTACTAGATCCAAGTCAAAGAAGGTCATTGTTTTGTCTAAATTAACTGTAATTGAACATTCTGAGAATGAACTAGCTAATCTTGCTCGAATGATGAAAATGATAGTTGGGTTGAAATACTTTCAATATAGATATAATAAGAAAGAAATAAAGGACAATAATGACACAAAATTCACTTGTTATGAGTGAAAAAGAGAAGGGAATATACATCCAGATTGTCTTATGCTTAATAGAATGTATAGAAACAAAATGAATTCTGATTGCAATAGAATGAAGTACTACAAAGCCAAAGATAATAATGTTTTGAAAGATAATGATACTTGGAGTGCCAATGGTGGAGACTCTTCTGATGAATCTTCAGAGTATGAATCTTCTCGTCAGATGAATCTTGGTTTACGTTCCAAATTGACTACTGAAAATCATTGTTTAATGGACAAGGTACACAATACTGAATACATAAACAATGTATCCTTGATCCCTAATTAGAGTGAGAGTAAATATTACAAATCCTCGGATGAAGAAAATACTTTAACTACTTATGAAAAAGTGTCTAGGTTTTCTAAGCTCCTTGAGAATGAAAATTCTAAAGTCAATAAAAAGCATGAAAAGTAAAATTATAAAATTTTTATTCTTAATAAATAAGTATCAGATCTTCTTAAATATCTTGATATGAAAATGTATTATTTTGAAATTATTTCAAAAACCCTTTAGGAAGTTAATTCTGAGAAGGATAAACATTCTAATGAACTAGAAAATGTATTTTCTAAGAAAAATATTTTAGAGACTAACATTGGTGCTAAAACTAATGTTTATGATGATAAAAACATAGTTATTATAATGAAGTTAGAATTTTTTCCTTGAGGAAATTTTTATAAAACTTTACCTTAGGTAAAGAATATTTTGATAAGATGTATTCCCAAATTTGACCTCTAAGGAATAATTTTGGATTTGGTTATACTCGTTCAAAATGGATTTTTAGTTACAATTATTTGTTAACTCAAAGTGATATATTCTTTACTAAGTGTCAGTGTAGTAGGAATTTTTCAAAGAATTGTAACTTAAAAAAACTCATTCTTTAGTTTTTCATAAAACTTTTTTTTCAAAAAAATGTGGTTTCCAAATTTTTTTCTTTCTGATGATTCCAGATCCAAGAAAGTTTGGGTTCTAAAAGTCTAACACTCTTATTTTCAAGAAATTTAAGATAATACCAATATAAATACATTTTACATGGATAGTGGATGTTCTTAACAAATTATTGGTAAAAAACATCTTTAAAATAATTTTCACGATGAAGGGAGGAAAATGTACTTTCAGAGATAATGATTGGGGAAAAATTATTGGTATATGTAATATTTTAATTCATGGAAAAACATTTATTTCTAATACATTATTCGTTAAGGGTCTTAGGCACAACCTTATTATCATAATTCAATTATGTGATGAAGGTTACCTTTTTAATTTTGGTAATGATAAGTTTTTAGTACACAATTCCAAGGAAGGGTTTATTCTTTCTACCCATAGGCAAGAGAATTTTTACACTCTAAACTGAGATAACCTTAGGATCCAAGATCTACCTTGTCTTAGTACAATGGATGATCATTCTTGGTTATGGTATAGAAATTTAGGACATTGTTACCTTAAGAACCTATGAAAACTCTCTAATAAAAGACTATTTAATGAACTACCGAGACGTAGATTTGATTCTTCAAAAGTTTTTTATCCTTGTAAATATGGAAAGAAACATAAAACAAGTTCTAAATCAGTGAGCTAAGCTTCCAACACTGATGCATTACAGTTGGTTCATATGGATATTTTTGGTCCAACACAAATAGAAAGCATTGGAGGAAAATATTATGTATTTTTCTTAGTTAATGATTACACTAGATTTACAACGCTCAATTTTCTAGCAAACATATATGAAAAATTTTCTTTTTTCATAAGTTTTAGAGCCCAAGTTAAAAATAAGAAATATCTTCCTTTGATAACTATTCATAGTGATAATGGAGGAGAATTTCAACATTCTGATTTTGAATAATTTTATAGTAGAAAATGCATTACTCATAACTTCTCAGTACCAAGAACTCCTCAAAAAAATGTTTTGTTGAATGATAAAATAGAATTCTTCAAGAGATAATAAGAACCATATTGATTGAATATTCGGTAGCCAAACATTTTTGAGTTGAAGCTACAAGTACTACTTGTTATACTATAAATCGTGCTGTGTTTAAAATATTTCTTAATAAAAATCATTATGAGTTGTGGAATGCTAGAAATATATACTTTCCTACTTTATGGTTTTTGTTTTCAAGGTATTCATTCTGAATACTAATGATATTCTACAAAAATTCACCACCAAATCTGATAAAGTAATTTTCTTAGGCTACTCCACATCCTCTAAGGCATACAGAGTTTTCAATAAAAAACATATATTGTTGAGGAAAAAGTACATGTTAAATTTGAGGAAACAAATCCTTTTGTTTTTAGACAACCTGAACCTACATCTTTGGGTGTGTTTTCAAAAATTGATTATCAACCCTTGATAAAGGATCCTTCTGATAGAGAAAAATGTCCAAGAAAATGTTTTTGAAGATTTTACCACTGAATATTTCCTACCATATATTGATGAATGTGTTTTACAAAACCCAAATAAGTTGTTTATTTAGAATAATCCCCATGATAATATCATTGGTGATGTAAATCAACCATTAAGTACTATATGTTTAATAATAAATGATGTAAAAAATCTAGCATTCCATTCCCAATTAGAACCAAAAATAACTGATGAATTTTTCGGTGATGATGATTGGATAAAAGCTATGCAAGATGTGCTAAATGAATTTAAAAGGAATAAATTCTATACCTTCATTGAAATACCTAGGGAAACATCTTTTATTCTAATAAAATGGGTTTTCACAAGTAAGTGTTATGAAAATGGAATCATAGTAAGAAATAAAGCTAGATTGGTTGATAAAGTCTATAATCAATAAGAAGGAATATAATATGAAGAAACCTATGCTCTTGTATCTAGACTTGAATCCATTCGTATTCTACATGCCTTTGAATCATTCTTCAACTTAAAACATTTTCAAATGGATGTTAAATGTTCTTTCCGTAATGGTTTTGTTCAATAGGAAGTTCTTGTTAAATAACATCCTGGTTTTGAGAATTCAAAACATCCTGAACATATTTACAAACATACCAAAGCATTATATGGACTTAAACAAGACCCTAGAGCATGGTATTATTGAATTATAGGGTTTTTGTTACAAAAAAATTATTATAATGGAAATAATGATCCAACCGTTTTTTATAATGAAAGATAAGAAAAAAAATTGATTGATAAAATTTATGTTAATGACATTATATTTGGTTCAAGTCATAAATATTTAACTGATTCCTTTGCAGATATAATGAAATTTGAGTTTGAAATGAGTATGATGGGTGAGTTAACATTTTTCCTTGGTTTTCAAATTTCTCAATAACCATAAGGAATCTATATATCCCAACATAAGTATATTAATATTCTTCATAAAAAGTATGGATATAACCACACTAATAGTATATGTAATCCCATTGGTATCTAAAATTCACTTGATCTTGATGAAGCCAAGAAACCAATAGATCAAACATCATTTAGAGGTATGATATGAATTCTAAATTACTTGACATCTTGTCATCCAAAATTAATGTTTTATCTATGATTATTTGAAAGATATAAATCCAATCCTAAGGAGTATCATTTAAAGGAAGTGAAAAGGATTTTTCACTATATAATGGGAACTATGTATTTAAGACTCTTCTATACATATGGAAATGATTATATTTTTGAAAAAATTTGGATGCTGACTTTGGTGGATGTATAATGGATAGTAAAAGTACATCCAAAACATGTCATTTCTTAGGTGACTCATTAGTTTATTGGTCATGAAAAAAGTAATATTACGTAGCACTTTCTACTACTGATGTTGAATATGTTACAGTTGAATGTTTTTGTGCTCATGTATTGTTGAGGTAACACACACTCACAGACTTTGGTATGAGTTATACCAAAACACAAATATTGTGTGATAATATTATAGCCATTTCCTTAAGTAAAAACCTTTCACATCACTGTCGTGAAAAACACATAGATATATGAAATCACATTCTTAGGGATCACTCCCAAAAAATAGATATCAATCTTTAATTTATCAGAATGCAAGAACAACTTGTTGATATTTTCAAAAAATCATTACCCTCTGATAGATTTGAATACATTAAACAGAATTTAGGAATGATAACAATTTGGTAATCTTCCATATGAACTTCTTGTTGAAAAATACCTCTTTATGGTAAGAAAATTATTTTCATAGGGGGTATAATTGCTTATTAGTCAACAAATTTCGTAATCAAATATTTCCATAGTCAAAAAATTTCATAACCAAATATTTCTATAGTCAAAATTTTTCATAATCAAATCTTTTCATAGTCAAAATTTTTTGTAATCAAATTTGTCTGCAGTCAAATTTTTTCATTATCAATTATTTTTTCATTTCCTAAATTTTTTTTTTGCAATAAAAATTTTCGGAATATAAAGTTATTAATGTTTTTTTCTCATTACGAATAATATTCCTAGAAATCCGAAAGGTATGTTTTCTCTCATATGTTTTCATTATAATCTTTTTACATATTGGTATTTTTATCTTATTTAAGAAACTTTTTTGAATTTATTTTTTTAAATCTGAATGTTTTTATCTAAAAAACCCTCAATAGATCGCAATATATCAAATTCCATCTTTGGTTATCATCTCAACTGTCAGATGTGATCAGAAATTTTACAATATTTGTATCAACAATGGAAGATGAACCATTACTTAAATCGCCTATATAAAGCCCCCCGATGGCTTCACCAGATCAGTTTTTCAAACTTCTTCATGTTGAAGCTCTGCCTCCAAATTTTATGGCCGTTCTGAATCTTCAAAAGCATCCTTAGTTCAGGATTTCTTCTAAAGCTTCTCCTCAGAAGGAAATATCAACTGTTAAGGAAATATTTGAATGGAAGATATACCGAGATAATCCAATTGATCATAAATTCCTGGACAAGTATGATTATTTTGTTTCCAAAAATATTATGATGAATAGCTGGGAGAGTCTTTGTATTTCGAATCCTAAGGCACATGATCTACTGTATCCCGAATTGATGGTGGTGTTTTATGAAAAAATTTGTTTTTTAATGAAATATGGAAAGATAAGTTTTCATTCATGTGTTATGGAATGATCTACTATCTTTCATATAGTAAGGTTGTGAGTCAGATTGGTATTCCTTATTAAGAGTAAGCATAGTTTTTTACTCACAAGTTACCTGATGAATTAGGATCTTTTAACAAGGGGAAAGAACTAGAATATCTAGGCTTCAAAGGAGTGAAGAATCCAAATATCATTCATCATTCTACAAATTTGTAGATTCTTGAATTGTGGGTTCAAATATGTATAATTCCAAGTAGAGAGGATAATGATACTTTAAAAAATAGTGAAATATATGTTTTCAATTTCTTGGTGAATCTAAGGAAGTTAAATTTGGTTAATTATATCGTAGTAATGATTGAGAATATTAATAAAGGAAATATAAAGACTCATATTATTATGTATCCAGCCATTCATTAAAAGGATACTATTCATTGCCATCAGTCTTTCAAAATCCAATGCAGTTCCAAGCCAAGAAGTTACAAAGGTATGCTGCTAAGTGGTGACACCATAAAGAGAATAAAAATTGGATTTTACACTGAATCCAGAAAATTCTATGATATTTCTAAATATGAATTACATGCCTTGTCAGAAAAGCCAGAACTGGATGAAACCTCTCATAAAGGAGGAAGAAAGTGGAAATATAAGGATCCAGAAGAGAAAACAAAGACAGTTGTGGCGAAGAAAACTAATTTAGTGCCTCAAAAGCCAAAGAATCAAAAAGAATATCTTGATAAAGTAGTGGATATGTGGAGAGAGGATAATAAAAACTAGAAGGAAGGGGAGCCTATGTTTTTAATGGACACAACTGATGAAAAATAATTGATAGGAAAAGATGCTAAGAATCTTGAAAGGAAGAAAAAGAAAAGAAGTATATGAAGAAATTATCGGAAGCAGAAGTCATTCAATCTCATATCAAGGCTACTAGAATATCCTTTGAAAAAATTCATGTAACAAAATCCTTTTTGATAGAAAATTTTCTAAAGACTCCGGGGAAGAAGGTAGTAATTACATAATTTATTCAATTAGAAGAAATTTCTCATGAATTGGAAGAATAAATTGAAGAGTAATAGGTGGTGGAAGAATAATGGGATGAATCTGATGATATCATAAAGAAAGTCGAAGAGTACCATGAGAAGGAAATTCAAACTGTAAAACTATAAATCCGAACTTCCCAAGATGAATCCTAAAAAATTTCTACACCAGGAAAAGATGATAGGTTTTAAGAAGAAGTGAATAATCCAACAGATGATGAAAGCAGTAATCATGAATTTATTCATCCGGAAAATCAAGTGGCTGATGCCGAGAAATAAGATTTTGAGGAAGAAAAGATTGTTCAGCTATCTGAAAGTGTGAATGAATCACCTAATGAACAAGAAAACATTCTGAGACCAGATAAGGGAAAGCGGGTGGTTTTAGATACACCGAGTAAATCTGTGGTGAAGAAGAAAGATGGCAGTGCTTTATAAAAAAAGAAAAACTAAGGATATAGAAAAATAATCCTCACCAACCAAAAATTAGAATTTAGAATAAAATTTAATTGGAAATTATTTTGTTGTATAGTCATTGAAAAATATAGTATATACTATATTGTTATTTTTAATCATATATTAAAGATGCCAAATTCTTCAGCATACCATAATCTAGAAGATAGAATCAGTTTCCATGGTGATGGATAAATATGATTCACTTGAGGAAAATTTCAAGACCTTATTCATTGGATATGAGGCACATAAAAGATCGTGAAGAATATAAAAATATAGTCAAATAAGGTTATTGATGAAATGATAATTTTTTATGAATTCCATGATAAATTTAAGGATGCTTTTGATACTGAAGATAGGAAGATTAGAGATCTTTCATGTAGTTTTGAGGAAATGTTATGTCTTTAATAGACTACTCAGAATTAGGAAGTTAAGGATTTGAATGGAATGCTTAAATCTGTGGCCATGACTTGGAAAAGGGAAAGAGATCATATAATGGAGATTAATGAGAATATTGTTAAATAATAAAAACTCTTGAAAGATCAGACAGAAATACTTATGGCTCAGGAAGAGAAAATTCAAGTCTTAGAGAAGAAAAGTGAAGATCATGATCAGTTTCTATAGCGAGCAAAAAAGGATCACAGAAATCTCATGAAGATAAAAACTATTGTGATGAATCTGATGCTGAAAGAGAAAGAGGGATAATTCCATTACAATCCGATCATTTGTTTTATCTTCCTCTCTATAAAAATACTTCCAATCTTAATGAAATTTTTGTTGTTATCCATATTTTTTATGTTTAGTAGTAATGATTTAGGTAAAAAAAAAAAATTCAATTCCTTCTATTACATTTTGAAAATCCCAAAGGGGGAGAAAGGAAAGATAAATAGAATCCAAATAAAGAAGATAATTCTCTATATATTAGGGTGTTCATCTAGAGAAATTTTCTTATCAGTCATGGTTTTTGGATGAAATAAAATTAAAAAACTAATTCAAGATATCTATAATACGATCCATTGTGATTACAATGACTAAGGGTGGGGGTTATTCGTATTTACTTTAATCCATAAGTAATGGTAAATAAGTTTTTATTTTCATTCCCATAAAATTTCTATGTCCTTATATTATTTTTCTTAAGGATGTTTGTGCTTTCCAAATCAGGGAAGATTATTGAGTCAATAAAGTTTCCTTATGATTAATTCATTCTTTTGTATTTTGAATATCATAATAAATTTATCTCAAGGAAAATTTTATTTCCATGAAAAAAATTTCTTAAGGAATCATTTCATTCCACAAGTAAATTTTCCCCTTATCATTATTTTCATTGTTCATGATTTAGTTTCTAATTTTTTTTTATTTTTAAAGTGTAAAATCAGTTTCATATCTAAAGCTAGGAATCCTATAGATACTGAGATATAGAGAATTCTGTTTTTAGGTTCTTAATTCAGATTTCGAAATCTTTGAATTTAGATTCTAAATTCTCTAAATGCAGATTTCAGAATTCGCTGAAATTTAGATTCATAATTCTTAGAAATCAGACTCTAAATTCCTTAGAATTAAAACTCTGAATTCCTCAAAATTCAGGTTCTGAATTCCTTAGAATTCGGAGTCCTAATTACTCAGAATTTAGAATGCTAATTCACTATAAATAAGCATCCAAATTTCATAAATTTTTGGTCCGAATTACTTATAATTCAGACTTTTAATTCCTCAGAATTCAGCTTCCAAATTCCTTATAATTCAGAATAAAAATTCCTCAGAATTCAAACTCCAATGTCTACAGAATTATGATTTCTTATTCCTTGAAAAACATAATTGCAATATCCATGTTATTTATACTCCGAATGATTTCCACTTAGACTCCGAAATTTATTTTTCCTTAGACTCTGAAAAATATAATTTATTGAGCATCCATATTTTACATTCCCTTGTTGTAGTTATGAAACGATGTCATGAATTCAATTTATAACTAACCATTGTTTGAGTGACATGTGTACATGACCCTCTAAAATTGAATGAAAAATATGACCGTTTGAGGAGGGAGTCTACCGTTGGAGAAACGCATATAAATAGGAGCTTATTTGAATGAGCTCAATACGGTTCTAAAACTCTAGAGATTTCATGATGCTAAAGTGATTTATCGATTGAGACATTATTTCCTTGTTCATACTGAACATCTTGTTTAGATTGATTTGTGCAACTCTGATTTTTGATGTGTATAATCGAGGGTTTCCAGGGATAGAAAGACCGAGGTACTGACTACCTTAAATTTCAATCACTTCCTTGATAAGGAAGACAAAGGTGATGACTACCTTGAAGTTTGTGGGCTTGCGGGGATGGCAAGACAGACTTTGATATTCCTATCAAGGGATTACCCTAGTCTGTGTAAGATAAACTTTCTTGAAAATATAAATCAAAGGACCTTTATCCAAGGATGTTTAATAAACAACTCTTTGGGTTAAAAGATTTCATACATGTTACTTGTATTGTTTCATGTTTTTCTTCAACTGTATTTTGATTATTAAAGAATGTATAACTATCTTATAATTTCTCATACTTGTATACTATGATTAGTAAGATTCTATACACTTTATGGTATAATCTTTTTCCTTGTAAATTTCTTTGATGTTTCTTTTCCAGAACCATATTTCTGGAGTCTTGCAAGTTTGTAGAACTAAGAGGTCTTTTGAATTTACCATGTTTTATATTGTTAAACATTAGAATGTATTATACCATCTTTAAAATATCCAAAAGAATTTTTAAACTATACAATTCACCCCCCTTGTATTTTGAGCATCTACATCATATATCAATCCAATAATGGTTTTCAAGAAAATAATTGGATTTTGTATTTGAATATTTTTAGAAGGTTTATTAAATATGTAACAAGTAAAACAAATTTAGGATTTTTCGATTCTATAATAAATAATTTTTATTTAATTAGATATATTTTTTTGCTGGCTTTGGTGGGAGTATGTTAGTTTGAAAAAGAACATCTGGAATATGTTCCTTTCTATGATATTCTCTAGTATATTGTGGTAGTAAAATGTATAAATTGTTAGTATTATCATCTTTTAAACATATGTACATAGTTTCCAAAATATTATATTCAATGATTCATTAGATGAAACAAACATTCTAATATATGGATATCAATTCAGACATCTCCCTATAAAATCTAATAGTATTAGTGATACTGTCATTTCTAAAAAAACATGTATCTCATTCATATAAAATAAAAATTAATTTCTGAAATCAAATTTTGAGAGAAGATTTAAAAAATGGATATCACTCTTGAATTCAATAGTATATAACATTAGTTTTTTACATTTTTAGTAATATTGTAAATTGTGTATTATTGAGTTATATTAGACATGTTTTAGGAATGTTTATCAATGGAAAATTTTACTTATAATTAATTTTTTATATCTTATTGTTAAATTTATTAATGATACTCTTGTGTGAAATCTATTTATTTAGTATATAATATTAAAATTTATCTTTACTTCGTTCATATTTTTAATAAAAAAATTAAATTTAATTGAATATATATTAATCATTATGAAAGACACTCTACACACCTTATATTTCAATATTTCATATGCTTTTAAGTATACTATATTTATTTCCCATTGTTTTACTCTTCATCAAGCCCTAAATGATTCTAATTCCCAAAAATAGAAATAGGATAATCATGTCCCTTTCCATCCAATGATGATCCTTCTTTTGATCCTTCCCTTACTGAAACACTAGAAATTAAACCCATAAATATCTATTAAGATGAAGTGATATTCGAAAGTGGATGATCCTGAAGCATACATTATGATTAAAAGATTTAGGGGAAGAATAGTTGGAACTACACATCAATCCATACATCATTAATTTTAATGCATTTTAATTATATAGAACAAAATATATTTTGAGTGGTTTATACATAGTATTTATCTTATTTGGAGAGATTTTATTTGAAAATTATCTATTGAATAGTTCTTGGATGACAATCACCATTACTATCCTTGGTTAGTAATGGATATTTATGTTAATATTTTATTTTAAAATATAATTTAGTTAGATCACATTACAATTATAGTTAATGGTCCTAAGTGATAGATTTGTTCAATTTTTTGGTTTTATATCTTAATGGTACCTCATATATGTGAGTATTAGAATGAAAAGTGTTATAATCCATTAAATCATTTTCATTTTTAGGTTGGAAATTGTTTAGAGGAATTAATTGGGGATAAAACCTTTGGAAGGCCTAGTGATGGTAAAATAAATGTAGAATGTTAGATGTTTCAATAGTATATAAAATATACAATCATCCCTATAAACGGGATTTTCTTCACTATTATGCATGAAAACAAACTATTTCTGTGATTTATTTTTCATACGAAATATATAATTTTCATAAATTTATGATGAGACATAAGAAATATTTGAGTAAAAATTCCACAATAATTAATACTGTTACATACCAAAATTTTATATAAGTACTACTATAATATAAGATAATTAATCCCATGGAAGTAGAAAATTCATTACATTGTAGTTGTATTTTTCTTAATTAATCAATAAGAAATAAGTTGAAAATCAACTGGAATCTATGGAACTATATGTGGGTAGTATATGAGGATAATATTTATGGGCATTTCAATTTGGTAATGAACGATACTAGAATAATGGATGTAATATATCTAGGCTTTAATCCTGAGCTTATAGTTGAATATTAATATTTATATATGAATAGATCAATTAAAACTACTTTTGTTGATTAAGAGGCCAACATTGATTATGAAAATAACAAGGGTTTCTCTCCTAGATCAGAAGATTTACAAGATAATAAATTTATAAAGGATGAATATTTTTCAAAGGGTGTTGTAAAAAACCAACATGTGGATAAGGCCCTAGTTATATATTATTTAAACCAATACCACTAACTCTAACAGTGATACGTATGGGAATCATGTTGTAGATGATCTTCCAATTTTTGAAATGGGGGTGAATTATTTTTTATTCTACCCCTCCTAAGTCACCCATGTTTAAAATTGATTATCCTTCCCCTAATGATGATGAGGAATATATTAATGTATAAAATCAAACCAAACATTGATGACATGATATTCTTATTGTACACAGTTCCACATATATGGTTGGATGGGTTTCTACCTCACCAGTTCTTGAGGAACACGATCAGAAATACCTTCTGCAATATGTTTTTTTGATCTACACCTGAAGACAAAAATTTTAATTATTCTCCCGAAAAACAAATAAATAACCATTTTCAAGGATATAACATATATTATTCATCTAATAGGAATGAGTTTTTATATATTACTGATTCATATATATCCATGAAAGAAATTGGGATGCCATGGAATGACCCTTCAGAAAATGCATGCTCTATTTTTTTACTATCAGAGATGGAGTTCAATGACTCAACTCCTAAATTTAGACCTACTTCATCTCCTCATGGTATAAATAACATACCTTAACCACCTTCTACTAGTTATAATGCATTCATTAATTCATAATATTTATTTAATTTATGGATGATCTACATGTTTTTTTATGGAATAATTTCTATATATAATTAGTTCGAATAAATATTGTAAGAATGGTTATGTTTCCATTAATTTGGAGGATGGGATTTCTCATAAAAATTGTAATATATTTTTTAATTTAGTTAATAATTATCATGATATTTGAATAATTAGTGGAAAATGGATGGTTTTTAAGTACATATAGAATATATTCCCCTAGAATTTATATAGATGGTTGTTAAGATGAATATATGGTTTCTCTATGTTATCACTAGTTTATCTAGAAGTTAGATTTCTTATTATCCATTACATACATCTGTTTCTAGAAATTAGGATTTTATTTGAAGTGTTATTCTAATGGAAATAATATGACTATTTCATAGAATTAATGATATATAGAATCATGTATAAATAGATTATTATTTGTATTGTTAAATCACTATGACATGGTTTAAAATAACAAATACTACAAAGGAAAAATATGTATTTATGGTACTGATCATGTAATATTTCAGATGATTTTTTACTAAATTAGATTAGATGAATTTTTTTATATATATAACTTGATACCTTAATATGCCTCCATTAACCATTGACTTTATTTTGTTTTGTAGAAAATATTAAGGGATCTATTAATATTAGGAAAACATTTGTCATTTTAATGTGTATATCAATGATATTGATCTCTAAATATCATTACTATGATCTTGTATCCCAATATGTATGTTTCAAATTCTATAGTTGTAAAACCTCTATCTCTTCATGTTCCAAGAATCTCTCATTCCTCTATGATACGTTATTATACTACCTCTATATCAGCTACACTGGCTCCATGTTCTAGTTCACCATCATCAACTCCTATATGTCATTTTGGTCTCAGACTTCCATAATCCCATTATCAGATTCAATTTTTTTCCAATACCCTTGTAATTAAATGATATTTCTCCTCTCATCTCCCTAATAATTCTTATTCTATAGTTGGTATTAAAGGTGAATAACCTATTAACACATACAATATTTGATACCATGTAGATTTTTATTTCATTTAGGGGCATTTATAGGGCCAATTATAAATCATTATCAATTTTGACTATTAATGAAATTGTTTGTATTCTTTTATTATTTCGATAAATTTCGTGATTTACATATTTTATTTATTATATTATCTTTTATCATTTGAGGTATAATTGTATATTCTAATATGATTTTATTAAATATGTTTTATATTAAAAATTAGTGGAGTGAATGATGTATCCTATGATTTCTGGAATATTGTAATAATTTTTAATATTTTAATTTAATTTTTTCTAATGTGTTTTTTAGTGAATTGTTAATATTTATTTATATTATTTTTTTATCATAAAAATTTTGGGATTAATAATATATTCTAGAAATTAATTATTTTGAATATCATAAATTATGATTATTTTATTTCAAATAAATTCATTGTTTTATGGTACTTAAATATTTATCTGGGAATTTTATAAATATTCTGATATCTAGACACTATCATAAATATAGATCAGCTAGAAAATCCACCAAGAAGCCACACCATCTTCCATATGTTAGAAACTAAAATTTATATTATTCTCTTAGTTGATGATAAGAATAATTGATCGACCATAATGGTATTTGACTGGATGAATTATGAAACATGTAACTCTAATAAATTGATTTAGAGGGTCGACATGGACAAAAATGGATTAAATTGAATTACTAACCAATCAACCATTGTAGATTTATCAAAAACACCAAAACCAACCACACATATACTAATGTGACTATAAAACTATTCGTAGTGATAATACAATAAAACTTAGTGATATTCAATCAGATATTCTGCTATGTCATGGATCTACTAAATGAAAATACTAAGAGGCCATATGCTTGGTCAAATAATTATATAATATATCCATTTTATAGAAAATTTAGTATATATGGAATTAACATAATGGTGATTCCAATCTACCACATGATGAAATATTATGATTGTATGACATAGATGGATTTTGTAAATCAACTTAAGTGTCCATATAGAGTTTGAGTGACCACATATTTAGATGAAGTTATTATACGCTTGATAAATGAAACACCCAGCCTATAATGATTATGACATCATAATTTTCAGAATATGGGGAAAACCCATGGAGAAACTAATGTGACACACATCAGGGGTCTATCAATAAACATTTAAGTATATTTTAATAATTTATAAACTATCCACCATATATATAATTAAATATACATTCAAATGAATTTTATTCTATCGTCTTTTATGCCATGTATGAGGAATTAGAATATTTACATACCAATGGATATTTTTTGAGGAACATTTCATATTTAAATGATAATGAATTCATAGAATCATATAGGGGATGCTCAAAGAGTTATAAATGTGAAATGGTGGTTTGTTTTAAATAATTTAACACTTTTTCATTCTTTTATATTTCAATGAAAAATATAAAAAAAATCCAAATATTAGAACATCCCTTAGAACTAATGAAATACATAGTGAAAGTATGATACATCTGAAGAAAACTCCAATTTAATCCTATAATATATCAACCTATCATTTTACTATCACTCTATTTTTATTACATTTGAGTTATGAATAATCGTTTCTATAAATATAATAAATGACATATTCATGTAGATCATATAAAAGTACTAATAAACTATTAGTTTATTTTATTCATATTTTAACTCCCCTTAAAACTATAAAATAAGATTCTTTTAAATGGATTACTATGTGTGCTTTTGTACATTATATACATGATATAGGTCGTGGATCAGTTTTTATATATTAATAATCACTCTTAATTGTAGGTTAATGTGAATATGAGGGTATTTGGTCTTGATATTATATTAAACATATAATATTTCTAATTTTTGTTTTAAATGGTTTCTCCGAATTTTTTTGTTGTTGAAATAGAATATTTGAAATAGTCTTAAAATAATGTACGAAATACCCTAAAAACACCTAAAAAATAAATAATAGAGGATCCTTATCAAGATATGACCTAATAATAATGAATTAACATTCAACATATGTCAAAAATTATTATTAATAAAATAACAATCCACAACATAAATCATGTATACAAATTACAAATGAACACAAGGATGTCCAGGCAAACACCAATCCTCTTCACATTTTTCATGGGAGTAAAAATAAAAATAACTAGATTATTTTATTGCTATTTTTTGATCAATCGTATATTTAATTTAATTGATATATTGAAATCATTCTTCAAAAAACGAATATAATTAATATAGAGAGATATATAAAGGATTAAATTGTAACATCCCAGGTAATTAAAGAATAAAGAATTTTCATATTTATTAATATTTGCGAATTAAATATTCATTTTAATTAAAAGGGGTTTCTACGTTCGATATCGTACTCGATACGCAACGATGAGTTTCTTTGAAAACTTACGTTGCACACAAGTAATGAAATAATATTATTTTAAATGTTAGTTAACAAGTAGCCGTTGTACTGGCTGGAATGGATAGAAATAACTAAAATATGATTATATATGTTTTTAAATGTTTTTACATTTACCCAATAAAATATAAAGGCTTAAAATACGGAAAGAGTTCAATTTTAGGCATTTATACCCAAATTTTCACGAAAGGTCCACTTATCACCTTTTGACGGAGAACTGTCATTAAATATAGTTTTGATCGATCTTATAAATTATATTGGGCCAAATATAACTCTTCTTTAGAATCGGGACATCAAAATTTACTTTGTGTAAATTTTTGGTACCCTTCTGATAAAGTTCATTTTTTTAATGAATAGTGTAAAATGTTGAATTTTAATTCAAAACCTCTTTTTAATCTAATTTATTTATATTATTAGATTATCTTTTGAATTGGATTTAAAGTGAAATTAGAAAATATTTTTACCATTAAATCCAATAGTGGTCATTGGAATTAATTTCACTTTGAAATCGGACTTAATCTCGTGTCAGTCTTTTGATACTTATTGTTTCATAAAAACACGCTATTTGCTCTGACAGTGGGAATTAATTATTAAATTAATTAATGTGACTTATATGTTTTTAATTTTGTAAAATAGACTTCATTTTTGAATTCGTAATATCAAATATATCTTAGGGTGTATTTTTTGATAATTTTCTGAAAAACTTCAATTTTTGATGAATAGTGAAACCACTATGTGGTACTTATAAAGACTGATTTTCCGTTTAAATGAAATTTTGCCATCATTGTGTTTTGAATTTCAAAAATCTGACATACATGGTTGTCATTAAGAAGTAAAATGTGGTTCAATGAGATTATAATAATTTTTTGGTGAATAGTAACTTATTAAGTTCTTAATCGCGATTAGTGGTAATTAGTGTAGTTTACGGTATAAATAATGCTTTAATAATATGGAATGAGCTTGACACATGTCCTACCCTCATTATTTGTGTCATGGCCTACCAAGACAAGCCAGTGGTCAACTTGGGGACCCCATGGAGACACTTTGGTTGGGAAATGACATAAATAACTTTTTATTTAGTGTAAAAGTAATAATGACACAAACATAATATGTTTTACGAAAACAATTTTTACATGGGGTTATAAAGATAAGATTTTTAATTATAAATAGTTATTGGAAAGATAAAAAGATTTCCTACATTATAGTATTTTTTTTATAATTTTTATACATTAAATAAATTAAATTATTTATGACATAATAATGATGCAGCAATGACATCATTATTTGACGATTTAAATAAAATGGAAATATAATGTAAAATCTATGAACTACACATGTCCAAAACCAATTGTATGAGAGGATTTAGAACCTTTATCACCTTATACACGAATTATATCAATGTGGGACCTTTTAAAACCGAAACACATTTTCAAATAAAGTAATATTTCTATACTTTCCAAAAGTGCCCCTCCTCTCCTCTTATAAAAGGCCCCCACCTCTACCTCATTTCACACACTCCTCAAGCCTTTGGCTCGGCCAACCCCTGCCCATTTAATCTCTCCACATCCATCTCCTCATCCTAGAGGATTCCCATTGGGCATAATCCTTTCAAAGGAAGCCTTTAGGCTCAAATCAAAAGGAGTTACACTTTTAAAGGTAATTCATTCTCTCTTGTTCATTTGTTTTATTTTGCTTCTCCAACCCCCTAAACTCTTTTTATTTAATTCTTTTGTAACAACACCAGTATCTTCAATATACTAGGATGTTGTTATAATATTTTTTTGAGATACACTCTCACAAAACTACATCAAACAGTTAAAGAACATACGGTTTCCGTGGATGGCGAAATTCTGCCTCCCGAAACGATGATTGTTCAATAATCATTTAACACCTTCAAGGGTGGCCATTATGATTTCACTATTTTTATATATGATATATAATATGTTTATTTTTTTTCTTTAAGCTTCTATATTTTTCATTTTGGGCATACCTTTATGGTTTCCATTATGGGTAAACACTATATCTTCATTTAAGGAAGTGCGGACTACCGCCCCCTCAAAGTGATGTGATTCGTTAATGCCATATGTGGGATGTGTAAAGGATGGATTTAAAGATTATTATATATGATGTTATACTGGAATTATAATATACCTATATATCATTATTATTTCTTTCCATTAAAGTATGAGATAGAAATGAAAGTAGCGTTCATGCGTACGTACGGCTTACCGTTTCC
Organism: Viscum album; assembly: GCA_963277665.1. Classification (NCBI taxonomy): domain Eukaryota; kingdom Viridiplantae; phylum Streptophyta; class Magnoliopsida; order Santalales; family Viscaceae; genus Viscum; species Viscum album. Next base: position 806,056,062 of record OY728122.1, on the reverse strand, counting down.
ATGAACGGTGCATTTCATTTCTTATCCCCAAATGTAATGTACTATTAAAAGTACATGTATATAATGGATATATATAATTAATGATATATATAAATGATGAATATAATTATGGAATTAAAATATACATACCTCTCATTTAGTTTTAATTCCATTAATATGAAAAAGAAATGAAAGTAGCGTTCATGCGTACGTACGGCTTACCGTCTCCATGAACGGTGCATTTCATTTCTTACCTCTAAATGATTATGTAATATTATAAATACATGTATATTCTGGATATATATGATACATATTATATCCAAATCAGGAATTTCATTCTGGATATAAAGGACCTTTGACCACATGAACAACATGTAATTGTAAGAAGTCCACTTTCAACTTAAGAACCAAATATTGACAAAACAAAAATTATTAACTTAAATGGTTAAATAATGTTTATAACATGACAATAAGTGATATAAAAGGAATAATGAACTTTAAAAAGGTTCTTAATCAACAATAAATTAACTCAAGTTTATTATTCAGGACGTTAAAGAACGATCGAGTCAAGTCGGACCCGAGGTAAGTGTATTCGTCTCAATCTCCTTTCATTGAGGCATATTTCGTTTTATACACAACTTTATTTTATACGGTGTATAAACCCCTTTGACTTTTACTTTTATACAAAAGGAATCTTTTTCTACGAAGAGTTTTACAAAATGACAAAAAGGAATGTTTTTTTTAACGTACGTGGCGACAACGACCTTTTCCGCCGCCGCGAGTACTATTTGGTCTATGGCTTTCTCAACAAGCCGTAATGTTTTTATAATAAAATAAATACCATATACTCGTTTATGTATTTTGGTATTGAAAATGGTTTTGAAAAAGGATTCTATTATGTCAATATATTTATGATATATTGTGATTGAAATGTGGAAATGTTATCATACCTTTATATTGGTTTTAGGTTTTATGATTTTATATTGGTACTTGGACATTTTAATGGGTGGTTACGATATAAACCATATGACGGGTGGTGTCGTGAATACCAGGACGGGTGGTTACGTTATAACCTCCAATGCATTGGGTATGGAAGTCGGCCATATGGCTATTCCATTATGTATGTATGGAAATTGGCCGTATGGATATTCAATTAAGTGATATTTGTGGAAGTCGACCGTATGGTTATTCCACTTAAGTATGTTTATGTCCCAAGTTACCTTTATATATGTTATGTGTTTTTTATGGGTTTTATGGTAATCCTTTGGTTACAAAAAGGTAAGTAATGATACTTTATTCAGTGAAGAGTTTTTACTACTTCATGAAGGTGAAGGCATTACTTTGATAGAGTATATATGGTTTACTTGATGTTTGAAAAACTAACAGTTTTCATTCTTTCTGTATCCCTTAGTGAGCTTTTTATGCTCACCCCATGTTTTTTGAAATGTTTTCACAGGACTTAATGTGGAATAAGGTCAAGGATGTGATCAAGGGAATATCATCCTATATAAAACATGGAACTAGACACGTTTCTTTTTAAGAGTTTTTTTTATTATTATGGAAACATAGTAGAAGTGACTACTTTGTAATCTTTTGAGATGTAATAGTTATGTTATAATTCTCTAAAACTCTAATTCTGAAAAGATCCTCAACGTAAATTATTCATTTAATTCAATATTAAGTAAGGTTTAAGGCCGAGGCCTTATAGTTGGTATCAGAGGTCGGTTTAGACAACTTTAGGAGTTAGAAAAGTGTTAAATTATAATATGATTGAAATAATATAGCATTTATGGATTACCATGTTGCTTTGCCTAAGATATTTCTGTGTTTAGAATGGTTTTCCACAGAGGAAACAAAGCAGCTATGTTGGGACGACATCAGGAGGAAGATAACCTTCCAAATCAGCAACCTGAGATGGTCGGAATCGGAACTGAACAGTTTGTTGCAGTGATGGCACAGTTGACTCAGGCTATAAATGGTTGTGGTATCCATGCACGAGATCAGCCAGATCAACCGCAGAGGAACATGTCAGTGGTGGAACATTTCATGAGGCAACATCCCCCATCATTCAGAGGATCATCTGACCCTGTGCAAGATGAAGGGTGGATTAAAGCACTGGAGAAGATTTTTGATGTCATGGGGTGTTCAGAACATCAAAAGGTTAGTCTTGTTGTTTACCATTTTGAAGGTGAAGTTGATCAGTGGTGGTCGATGGTGAAAAATATAAGGGATAGTGATAAGATTGAGGATCTTCACTGGGATGAATTCAAAGGTATGTTTCTTTAGAAATATTTTCCTAAGGTGGTTCGTCTTAGGATGGAAAAACAGTTCCTAGAATTGAGGGAGGAGGCTGATTCAATGGCTGATTATGAAGAAAAGTTCACTCGATTGGCAAGGTATGCTCCAAACTTCATACGAGATCTTGATAGTAAAATCAACCATTTTTACTCAGGGATAAAGCCAAAGTATCGAAGGGCTTTAGCTTCTCGTGAGTTCAAAAGTTATGAAAAACTTGTTCGATGTGCGGAGAAGGTGGAAATGGAGTTTGCCGATGATCAGGTGTTCTATGAAAAACAACTGAATAAGAGGTCTAGTTGGCAGGAAAAGGGGAAGAATTCATCAAAGAAGCAAGTAGGTAAGGAAACCAAATATCCATCCTGTGATAAGTGTGGTAAAATGCATCTTGGAGAATGTTTATCCAAGTCTGGTAAGTACATTTGGTGTGGTAAGTCTGGTCATATTTCTCGTAACTGTAAGGAAGATGATCATGCAGGAAATGAAAAGCCAACGGTAAGATGTTTTAAGTGTAATGAAATGGGTCATTATGCGAACGAGTGTCCAACGAAGAACTCAACTGGGGGAATGCAGCCAGACTACAAGCAGAAAGGGGTGGTGAAATCCTTTTCAACAACTTCAGAAGATGTTGGGACATCGAATGAAGTGGTATCAACTCCAGGGAGCTCAGTATTATTCGTAGATTGACATGAGGTCGGGGTACCATAAGTTGAAAGTAAATGAAGCAGGCGTTCCTAAGACTGCGTTCCGTACTAGATATGGCCATTATTAATTTGTAGTTATGCCTTTTGGGTTAAGCAATGCACCTACTGTATTCATGGACCTTATGAATAAAATTTTCCATGAGTTCTTGGATAAGTTTGTGTTTGTGTTTTGAGGTTTGGGAAGAGGTTATGTGTGCCTTGTGATTCACAGTTGAAGAATGAGTTGTTATGTGAGGCTCATAGTTCCCCGTTTTCAGTTCATCCTAACAGTACTAAGATGTACAGAGATCTGCGGGAGTATTACTGGTGGGATGGAATGAAAAGAGATATTTTTGATTTTACTGTGAAGTGTTTGACATGTCAACAGGTTAAAGCAGAGCGGCAGTTACCAAAAGGGATGCTTCAGCCTTTACCAGTACCAGAGTGTAAATGGGAAAACATATCCATGGACTTTGTTGTGGGATTACCGAGGACATCTCGAGGTAATAATGAAATCTAGGTTATTGTTGATCCCTTGACCAAATATGCTCATTTTCTTTCTATACGAGATACTTTCTCTCTAGATCAACTTTCCCGTTTGTATCTTAACGAGATAGTCAGGTTACATGGAGTTCCTCTCTCCATTGTATCGGATCGTGATCCCAGGTTTACTTCTAACTTTTGGAAAGGCCTTCAGAAGTCGTTGGGTACTGAATTAATTTTTAGTACAGCTTTTCATCCTCAATCAGATGGGCAGTCAGAACGAACAATCCAGACATTGGAGGATATTTTACGAGCTTGTTCTATGGATTATCAGGGAATTTGGGACCAACATCTTTCTTTGGTTGAGTTTTCTTATAATAACAGTTTTCATTCCAGTATACAGATGGCACCATTTGAGGCATTATATGGGAAGAGGTGTCGAACTCCAACATTTTGGGATGAAGTGGGTGAAAGGAAGCTGATGAGACCAGAATTGGTAGAAGAGATGGCAGAAAAAGTTCAGTTGATTCAAAAGCACATGAGAACAGCTCAGAGCAGGCAGAAGGGTTATGCGGATAACCGGAGGAAGGATCTATCTTTCGAGGTAGGTGATCATGTTTTTCTCAAAGTTTCTCCTCGGAAAAGTGTGATGAGATTTGGTAAGAAAGGAAAGCTGAGCCCAAGGATTATTGGACAATATGAAATTCTGGAGAGAGTTGGATCAGTTGCATACCGGGTGGCTTTACCTCCGAGTTTATCTCAGGTACACAATGTTTTTCATGTTTCAATGTTGAGAAAGTATATGCCAGATCCATCTCATGTTTTGAGTCCAGAGGTAGTTCAGCTGGAAGAGAACCTATATTATGAGGAACAACCGGTCCAGATTCTTGACCACAAGGAGAAGGTGTTACGGAATAAGGTGATTCATCAGGTAAAGGATTTGTGTAAAAACCATGTGATTGAAGAGGCAACGTGGGAATCTGAAAATGCTATGAGGGATAAATACCCCCACTTATTTTGATAAGTGAATAAAATTGCGAGGACGCAATTCCCAAAAGGGGGGAAGGATGTAACATCCCAGGTAATTAGAGAATAAAGAATTTTCATATTTATTAATATTTACGAATTAAATATTAATTTTAATTAAAAGGGGTTTCTACCTTCGATAGCGTACTCGATTCGCAACGATGAGTTTCTTTGAAAACTTACGTTGCACACAAGTAATGAAATAATATTATGTTAAATGTTAGTTAAGAAGTAGCCGTTGTACTGGCAGGAATGGATAGAAATAACTAATATATGAATATATATTTTTTTAAATGTTTTTACATTTACCCAATATATGATAAAGGCTTAAAATACGGAAAGAGTTCAATTTTAGGCATTTATACCCTAATTTTCACGAAAGGTCCACTTATCACCTTTTGACGGAGAACCGTCCTTAAATATAGTTTTTATCGATCATATAAATTCTATTGGACCAAATATAACTCTTCTTTAGAATCGGGACATCAAAATTTACTTTGTGTAAATTTTTGGTACCCTTATGATAATGTTCATTTTTTTTAATGAATAGTGTAAAATGTTGTATTTTAATTCAAAACCTCTTTTTAATCTAATTTATTTATATGATTAAATTATCTTTTGAATTGGTTTTAAAGTGAAATTATAAAATATTTTTACCATTAAATCCAACAGTGGTCATTGGAATTAATTTCACTTTGAAATCGGACTTAAACTAGTGTCAATCTTTTGATACTTATTGTTTCATAAAAACATGCTATTTGCTCTGACAGCGGAAATTAATTATTAAATTTATTAATGTGACTTATATGTTTTTAATTTTGTAAAATAGACTTCATTTTTGAATTCGTAATATCAAATATATCTTAGGGTGATTTTTTGGTAATTTTCTGAAAAATTTCAATTTTTGATGAATAGTGAAACCACTAAGTGGTACTTATAAAGACTGATTTTCTGTTTAAATGAAATTTTGACATCATTGTGTTTTGAATTTCAAAAATCTGACATAAATGGTTGTCATTAAGAAGTAAAATGTGGTTCAATGAGATTATAATAACTTTTTGGTGAATAGTAACTTATTAAGTTCTTAATCGCGATTAGTGGTAATTAGTGTAGTTTAAGGTATAAATAATGCTTTAATAATATGGAATGAGCTTGAAACATGTCTTACCCATATTGGTTGTGTAATGGCCGACCAAGACAAGCCATGGGTCAACTTGGGGACCCCATGGAGACACTTTTGTTGGGAAATGACACAAATAACGTTTTATTTAATGTAAAAGTAAAAATGACACAAACATAATATATTTTACGAATTTTTTTTTACATGGGGTTATAAAGATCGGATTTTTGATTATAAATAGTCATTGGAAAGATAAAACGTTTTCCTACATCATAGTATTTTTTTATAATTTTTAGACATTAAATAAAGTAAATTATTTATGACATAATAATGATGCAGTGATGACATCATTATTTGATGATTTAAATAAAATGGAACGATAATGTAAAATATATGAACTACACATGTCCAAAACCAATTGTATGAGTTTATTTCGAACACTTATCACCTTATACACGAATTATATCAATGTGTGTCCTTTTAAAACCGAAACACATTTTCAAATAAAGTAATATTTCTTTACTTTCCAAAAGTGCCCCTCCTCTCCTCTTATAAAAGGCCCCCACCTCTACCTCATTTCACACACTCCTCAAGCCTTTGTCTTGGCCAACCCCTGGCCATTTACTCTCTACACATCCATATCCTCATCCTAGAGTATTCCCTTTGGGCAGAATCCTTTCAAAGGAAGCCTTTAAGCTCAAATCAAAAGGAGTTACACTTTTAAAGGTAATTCATTCTCTCTTGTTCATTTGTTTTATTTTTCTTCTCCAACCCCCTAAACTCTTTTTATTTGCTTCATTTGTAACAAAAATAGTATCTTCAATATACTAGGATGTTTTTATAATATTTATTTGAGCTACACTCTCACACAACTACATAAAATGGTTAAAGAACATACGGTTTCCGTGGATGATGAAATTCTGCCTCCCGAAACGATGATTGTTCAATACTCATTTAACACCTTCAAGGGTGGCCATTATGATGTCACCATTTTTATATATGATATATAATGTGTTTATTTTTTTTCTTTAAGCTTCTGTATTTTTCATTTTGGGCATACCTTTATGGTTTCCATTTTGGGTAAACACGATATCTTAATTTAAGGAAGTGCGGACTACCGCCCCCTCAAAGTGATGTGATTCATTAATGCCATATGTGGGACGTGTAAAGGATGGATTTAAAGATTATTATATATGATGTTATACTGGAATTATAATATACCTCTATATCATTATTATTTCTTTCCATTAAAGTATGAGATATAAATGAAAGTAGCGTTCATGCGTACGTACGGCTTACCGTCTCTATGAACGGTGCATTTCATTTCATATCCACAAATGTAATGTACTATTAAAAGTACATGTATATAATGGATATATATAATTAATGATATATCTAAATGATGAATATAATTCTGGAATTAAAATATACATACCTCTCATTTAGTTTTAATTCCATTAATATGACAAAGAAATGAAAGTAGCATTCATGCTTACGTACGGCTTACCATCTCCATGAACGGTGCATTTCATTTCTTACCTCTAAATGATTATGTAATATTATAAATACTTGTATATGATGGATATATATGATACATATTATATCCAAATCGGGAATTTCATTCTGGATATAAAGAACCTTTGACCACACGAACAACATGTAATTGTAAGAAATCCACTTTCGACTTAAGAACCAAATATTGACAAAACAATCATTATTAACTTAAATGGTTACATAATGTTTATAACATGGCAATAAGTGATATAAAAGGAATAATTAACTTTAAAAAGGTTCTTAATAAAGTATAAATTAACTCAAGTTTATTATTCAGGACGTTAAAGAACGATCGAGTCAAGTCGGACCCGATGTAAGGGACTTCGTCTCAATCTCCTTTCATTGAGGCATATTTCGTTTTATACACAACTTTCTTTTATACGGTGTATAAACCCCTTTTAATTTTACTTTTATACAAAAGGAATCATTTTCTATGAAGCGTTTTACAAAATGACAAAAAGTAATGTTTCTTTTAACATACGCGGCGACAACGACCTTTTCCGCCTCCGCGAGTATTATTTGGTCTTTGGCTTTCTCAACAAGCCGTAATGTTTTTTGAATAAAATAAATACCATATACTCTTTTATGTATTTTGGTATTGAAAATGGTTTTGAAAAATGATTCTATTATGTCAATATATTTATGATATATTGTGATTGAAATGTGGAAATGTTATCATTCCTTTATATTGGTTTTATGTTTTATGATTTTATATTGGTACTTGAACATTTTAACGGGTGGTTACATTATAAACCATATGACGGGTGGTGCCGTGAATACCAAGACGGGTGGTTACATTATAACCTCCAATGCATTGGGTATGGAAGTCGGCCGTATGGCTATTCCATTAAGTATGTATGGAAATTGGCCGTATGGCTATTCTATTAAGTGATATGTGTGGAAGTCGACCGTATGGTTATTCCACTTAAGTATGTTTATGTCCCAAGTTACCTTTATATATGTTATGTGTTTTTTATGGGTTTTATGGTAATCCTTTGGTTACAAAAAGGTAAGTAATGATACATTATTCAGTGAAGAGTTTTTACTACTTCATGATGGTGAAGGTATTACTTTGATAGAGTATATATGGTTTACTTGATGTTTGAAAAACTAACAGCTTTCATTCTTTCTGTATCCCTTACTGAGCTTTTTATGCTCACCCCAAGTTTTTTTGAAATGTTTTCACAGGACTTAATGTGGAATAAGGTCAAGGATGGGATCAAGGGAATGTCATCCTATATAAAACATGGAACTAGACATGTTTCTTTTTAAGAGTTTTTATTATTATTATGGAAACTTAGTAGAAGTGACTACTTTGTAATCTTTTTAGATGTAATAGTTATGTTCTAATTCTCTAAAACTCTAAACCCGAAAAGATCCTCAACGTGAATTATTCATTTAATTCAATATTAAGTAAGGTTTAAGTCCGGGTCCTTATATAAATAGATGTTTTATAATGAAAAAAATAAAACAATAATTATTTATTTAATATTAATTATCTTCTCAATATCTCTTATAAGTTATGAGATATGATTCATAAACAAGAATGTGTTATTATATTTTTTAATGATGTTACCATGAAAATAGAGTGTCATGTTTTTTAAATTAGAATTCTATAATTCCTTTATCACTCACATAATATCATATATATATTTTTCTATCAATATTATTCATTGAAAATAAATCTCCCTAAATAAAGATCCACTGGGATATAAATATTCTCAATCCTCGTACTTAGCATAAAATTAAATATAATTAAATTTATCTCATCAAAAATTTTATTATTTTAAGAATGTGTATGGAATATAAATTATTGAAATATTTTTTCTTCTTTAGATATGTTCTAATTGTGTGTGAAATTTCTGATTATTGAAACTATCTTCATCAATACTCAAAAACATGAGTTATTGATGGTAAGAGGTCACATGGTTCTTCCATAAAGTTAATGGTCACATGATCTAAATATTTGGTGGCTTGGAGTCCATATTTTTAATTCATTGCTTTGGGAAAATCTAATATTTTCATATGGTAGCTTTATTTCATTATATGGTCAATTTTAAAAACAATTTGAACAATACTTAGTGATTTTTATAATGTATAGATATATAATAAGGGATATGATATTGTTTATGTTATCATAATTAAATCATGTGGTAGATCATAAAATTTGGAAAAAAATATAAAATATCACTCATATATAACATTCAGTCACTCTAATTGTTTTTGAGGTTTCTTGAATTCCCATGTAGTCAGTTAAATATTTTGTGAGAAATCTAGAATGGTCAATCAATTAGGCATGTGGTCGACCCATTTATTGTGAGGTCACATCAATCCTATTAAATTTTTTCAAAAAGGTTAAAACATATTCATGTGGTTGATTAAATTGCCTTATGTTTGATCCCTTATTCTTAAATTCACATGAATATATTCACTTCTTGCATATGATAGATAGTATGGATTCACAGTCGATTATTTGGTCGATATAGATTTATGAGCAGTTCTAGACATAGGAAAATTTTAAAAAATATTATTCAAATATTTAACATCCATAAAATATAGAATTTTATAAATATAAGAAACTATAATTATTATTATTAAACATATAAATTTCAAAAATAATCAAACACCATTATTTTTTGTGTAAACTGAGAAGATAATGTGTCGATATTAATCATTGTATTTATATAGATTGTTAATGGAATTATATAAATATTATCATGGATGTTTGAGTGGAAAATGAACTGAAAATACAATATTGATACATCTAAACATCATCAGTTTAAGTTAGAGAGATCATAATCATATTTACATTTTTGGTTCATTAATATAGGATGAAATAATGAGGGGAACTACATTACTTCAACCTATTATAGAGAATAGTGATCAATTTCATTATTATAATTATTATTTATATTCATCTAGAAGAGATGTATTATTGTTGTGGTCTATGGAAGTCAAATAAGAATCATTAGTAAAATTTTATTCTCTTAATAAGTATTTAAAGTATAATTATCATTTGAACCATAACATCAAGGTGTTGATATTATATTTATTAATTAAGTACATTGAAACAAATGATGAACATAAGAACACAACTGCATGAAGATAATGTTTAATTGTGTTTGAATAACTAAAAATAAACATAATGTGACCAATATTATATTAACTATCTAATAGTCCTTGCAAGTCAATAAACTATTTAATTATTATCTAAATATAGCTCAAAAATAGACAAGAATAGGGTTAACTTATTGATCAGATGTGTTTCTTTTTAAAACATTGTATGATTTAATTTGATCATAATTTCTTTTGGTACATCAACATAATTTCAAGTGTATACTCCTTAGAACATAGATTACTGGTTAATCATGTAGAATAAATTTTTTTAATATAATTTTTAGTTTTATTTTGATTTAATTTTAGAGTATAAAATAGAGATATTGAATGTTTTCCTTATAAAAACCCAATCCATATGTTTATGTGTACCAACATAAATGTAAATATTTTCATCATTAAAAACCCTTATTCAAACCCCTCTCACCATATCCTAGATTACAATAAGCGGTATCATAGCGTAATAATTCATACATTAATGTACAATTTAGTTATCTATTTTTATTTTATATGCCCATGGAATCAATGATGATGTTACCATTTACAATGTAATTAACTATATTGGTTTGAATTAATAGATTATAATAATTCTACAAGATTTTGTTATAGAGGTTAAGGAATACATATGTTGAGTTATTGATTTGACAAATCATTGAGAAGGAGTTTATAATTTCACGATATATAATATCATGATTATATCCACATATATTGATGTTTAGAATAAAACCACATATTTTTATACTATAGTCACGATCTAGAGGACTCTAAAATCATATATTATATATAAATAAGAGTGAACATGGTTTTTAAACCCACTTCTTTAGAAGTTATGAAATCTAGTTCTAATGTAAATTAAGAGAATGAATTTTGTAAATACTACCTTATGTTGAAAATATAGAAGAAAATGTACAATAAGTATAAAAATCCTATGAAAATGGCCACTATAATTTAGGTGAATAATTCTGGACATACTAATAAATTTTAATGTATTGTTGTTCTAGATGATTCATGATAATAGATAATTTTATATTCTACCTCATTAGTTGATTATATTGATCATTTCATATAATAAGTGTCTATAATATGTATTCATAAACCATGAGGCATTTTATGAAATAATAAAGCTGTAACTAAATCCCCAAATAAGATGTATGATCAATTAGAAATCATGCATAAAGTTGATTTTTTTCAATAATGATATAATTATGGTGAAAAATGGATAAAGAGAGTACATTTATCGTTATAAATTTATATAATGTTGATGGGTACAACGATAAATGGATAATGTTATCTGCATAATGATAATTTACAATATATAGGTAAATAAATGGAAATTGTAAAGGAATTAAAATCAATAATTTTACCTCCCAAAAACATGTCTTCATGATGTGAGGAGATAAGGGAATAAATGTTTCTCAAGGATAAATAAGATGGAATTTTATTTATATATAAAGGATGTAAAGATTAATTAACTCAAAGAGAGGTTGAAACCCTCTAATGAAAAGAGGAAATTCCCAAATAATGATAAATAAACATTTTTTTCAAGGATGAAACAAGATAATGAATATATATATAAAAATTTGATTCTTGAAATATATAGATAAAAATATATTACAAATAATTTTGAAAAAATGACAATATTTTGGAAGAATTGGACACTACAAAAATGTGTTCCACTAAACACAAAAAATTCATAGTGGAAAAAGGACATTATGTCAACATGTTAATTAAACTATTAAAGTAAGGCGTATAATTATTATGAGTTGTGTTTTATTTTTACTGATCATGGACATATGGAATGGGAAATACACCATTAAAGAACTACAGTGGTCATAATGAAATACCAAATACAAATAAAAATGATTCAAAGTAAGAATAATATATGTTATGGTAAAAAATATGTTTATTTGTTTGGATGAAAAAATTTCATTCAAAGAATGTTGTAACATAAACCATTGATGAATCACTCATATTATTATACAAATTGGGAAATAAAGAATATGTTTAAGAGAAAGAAGGAAGATATTTCAGTATTAAAGAATATAGTTGATCATGTTATCAAAAGACCACTATAGAAATAAAAGGATTAAGTGACTATTTTGGAATCATATGAGGACATACACGATTTATGACCATGTTGTTTCATATACCACACCATAAAGAAGTAAATAATGAATTATAGAACAACCATACTATTGTAAATAAAAAATGGATAAATATTCAGTAGAAATGCATAAAAACCAAAACATTTGGTAATATTATTACTACAATGTTATATCTCAAGATGAGTATAATAAATAAACCTATATGACGAATATAAAATCAAATATGCACAAGGGGAATTGAAAAAATTACAACTATGGTGGTCTGAAAAAAATATTGGAAAAATCGGGTTGGTTCATCATGAATAACGAAAACCCTTAATCTAAGGATGTTGGAGGTACCACTCAGTTCAATGGCCAAATATATAAAATAATTATTAGTGATAATTCATGATTAAGAGGATATATAATCCATGGGTTTTTTATTCGATATAGATGTATGACTGTGCTTTATATATATATTTATATCCAAACAAAAAAATGTATGTGGTAAAAATTTATCATATTTTAGTTGCGGAAGTAATATTATTTCTCTACGTGTAGTTATAAATATTATATTTCATAATTCGTACCAATCATTAACAAGTAATGTAATGGATAATTTTTCTCAAAAAGTTGGAAAAAGAAACCATTATGGTTCTTTAATAAATATTTGAGAGTTTCATGTTGAAATTAAATTTATTCATTTGGTAATGATATCTATCTATTTATGAATAGGATTCAAGGATATATTTATAAATTTTATTGTTCTTTATCCACCATTGGAGACAAAGAAATTTGGTCCAAAAATATGTTTGGTTTTCTCTAACAAAATCAATGAGTTAATGTAGTAATAATCATGGTTTTCATGTTTATCTATTTTTCTGCTAAAAATAATTCTATGAGATAACTATATTTTGGTATATCAAGAACCATATAAAATAATGTTTTATTAGTAATAAGGTGGTTCCAATTACATAATAATATATAAAAACATCATTTCAAGATATGAGGATATTCTAGAGGAGTTTGTTATAATGACTAAATGATTTTTATTCTTATCTAAAAATTTGTCCTAATAAAAAATATGTGATAATTAATTTCAAGTGGTATGAAAATTATTTCATCTATATGTTTTATCAATTTTTTCTTCTTGGGGTATATATGAAAAAAATCAAAATTATTTCTTATTTAGTGATGGTTTGTTGTTTGTTTGATTGATATCATATGATGAATTAGGGTCTCTAAAATGTCCAAATACTAAAATATATTGAAATAAATTGAAGGATAAATATAACTTTGATATTGTTAACGTGGACTTTTTTTTCTAAAATGTGATCAGACATAGTAGGACTATTGTATTTATTGATGACTCAATTTCTATGTGTCCAATTCACTCCATGAAATTGTTTTGGAAAGAGAAGATGAGCTTAGGAAAAAAAGTATTCAATTTGATGTGGTTCCATGTTTTAGAGATATTTTTGATGAATTAATTTTAAATTTGGTAGATCGTACTAAAATAAGATAGAGTATCCTGTATATAATTTAAAAGTATTGGGGGTGTGAGATTAATGGTAAATTGGGAAATACCCTTTGAAGTCCATATTTTCAAGGGGAGAGTGAAGATATATGATGACCCATTTCATTTTGATGATAATAGTGGTGTAGATATTTGATTATTGAATACATAATATTGGGTCCTTTATAGGCATTAGATAGAGGTTATATTCATAACATTATTCAAATCAGTATCCAAAGGGAGAGAATGTCAGAAAAAATGGCATGTTTGATGATCGATTTGTCATCAATCACATGATTTATTGTCGTAATAAATGGTTATGTAAGATTTACACTGTTGAAAAAATATATTCACACAAATGAGTCTCAATTTTTTTGAATGTGAATTGAAGATTAGAAGAGTTTTTATACCTTGAAACACATGGATTCACAAGAGTGGGAACTTAAAGTAACACATCAGGTCCTCATTACATGGATAATAAAACAATTAACATAATAAATTATTCGAAGACACATCATTCACTATTGGATCAGCCATCTACCCTAGGTAACCATTGATCTAAACAGTTAAAATACTATAGAGTGAAATAATAATGCATTAAATCATCTCTAGTGAAGTATTTGAATAGTTTGAATGGATTATATATTGAATACGGAGGAAGAAAAGTGTAGTAGTTTCCATGGTGTGCTCTGATATCATGGGATGACATTGGTTGATTTTTATGATGATTTGTATTGTTAAGTGATAACTAAACAAAGAGAGAATGTGATATGGGTTTAATTATATGTGGGGAACAATTATAATTATAAAAACACAATTCAAGAAGATATAATATTATCTAATGATTCTAAATAATATTTTTTATTTCTGTAGAATAGGTGATGATTATTTCATGGAAAATATTCCACAGAAATACTACATTTGGTACATGATAGATGATAGGAAACTACATCTTGAAATAGATTTTCTCATTAAATTATGGTTGAAAATAATTCATCCATAATGGAAGTTCAGATACCTCTACATGATGGAGGATTTCTGAATCAAAAAACATTCAAGTAGAATATTAGGATCACACCACAAATCTTTGACCATGTCATAAAAAATATTTATTATGTGAAGATTGAGTTTTTGTAAAATCAATAGGAATGTTTTTTCTGATACTATAGGTAATATCACCAAGGAGATGTATCATAAAACAAAATAAGTTTGAAGGATTAACTGATTAGAAAAGTTATGAAGAGATTTCCAAGAACTAAAAAATAAAGACATCATAACAATAATTTTTTATCAATTTGGGGACTCTCATCATACAGTAAAGAGTAACAACAGAGAAAATAATAGTTCAAATGATGAAGACCAAACCGAAAATCAATAAATTCACACCATGGTCTATTGGTTTCCATAAAACCTAATAGGTTCGAATAAAAATAATAAATGTATCCTTATGGATTTATTTTTTGGGTATTATTTGATTACAGATAACATGTTGACCATAATCCAATTTCATGTCAATCATGTCATGTTTTGACGAAATAAGGAAATTACCTATGGATATCATCCCAATGATTTGTAGTGTTGGGTGATATAAATATGTAGAACATTTATTTTAATTTTTGTTGAATGAGTATGAAATTGAGTTTATATTATATATTCATTGTTAAAAAGAACAAAATAGGGATAGTGAGAACATATTTATATATATTTTATTTCATGAGAATAGGAAATATGAATAGAAACTTCATAGTTATATCAATATTTTAAATAACTAAGGACAATTATATAATTACAATTTGAAATAATATTTATTTAGAAGGTACATAATTGAACTGTTTTTTTTTGAAAAAAAATAGTAATTGTCATCAAAATATTATTTTGTCATTTATAATTTAAATAATAATAAATTGATTAAACCATAACATTAAAGAGTTTATCTTATATGGATAAAATAATAGGGATGTAAAAAATAAAGAACAAAATTTCATATCAGTCAAGAGATGAACATGGGTGTTACAAATAAGTATATTTCATCCATATTGTAAGTTCAAATACCTTTATATATTTATTTACACAAGTATAGTGATGTTTGTATCCTCCTTGGAACATCCCTTTGTGTAAAACCAAATATCAATAGATATGTTTTATTTGATATATATTGAAGAGTTTCATTTATCTTTTGGTGAGATGAATGAAATGTTATAGCATGACATTTAAATCGTTCTTACTAAAAGAGGAATCAAATCCATATGGATAGGAGGATATATTATAATGTAAGTTATTTAATCTATCAAAAACATGATTTTCATTCCTCATAAGGTTTCCTATAGGAAAATCACTATAATGAAGAGATTAAGAAAATGATTCATTTAAATAGTAAATATGATTATATTAATGATAATAGGATCCCAAACACCAATCAAATAAAAATATTAACTTTGTTAGCTCACCGTAGTATACTTTCTTTTCCCCAATAGAAAAAATTCCAACACTATAAAATTATTAATGAATTGGGAGTGATCCTATAAAATTTAGTCTATTCACATTAAACTCCTCCATTCCAGATGTGAGTCTCTAGGTGTCTCACAAAAATGTTTCTTTTTAAGACATCAACATGGTTCTTACCTTCTAGAAGAAGGAGGGTTAAGCTATTGTCTCAAAACCCCCGGTTTAGCTAGTGTTTTTATGTAAAATCATCCCTTATAGTGTTACACTGGTGGGTAAATACCTATTCCATTTAGTCAGATTCAATCTAAAAAGTCCATCCCAACCCTTAAGTAATGCTATTTTTCACCTTTTCAGGTTTTCTCATAATTTTTGTTATTCCCTAGGGATATGTCTTCATAAATAGATAATACATATTGATTAGAGAGAGTTTCATTGATATTTAATTATGGTACCCCTCATACGTTGGGATACTTATGTTGTTACAACTTACTGTGGCCTATAAGGATGGTGTTTTGGTGCCATATAGCTCGTAAGAGGTTGGATAAACCCATCAGGTGAATCCTTGGGGGATATTGGTCACTTATATCGAACAAATATTGTACTTTTTTTGTTATATATCTATATTTTTGTGATACATGGGCATAAGGAAACAAATTATTTTTTAATTTAAGAGTAGCATCATTACCCAGTTAGAATTAGCCTTATTGAATAGGTAATATTTTATTATTAATATTATAGTGAAATAATATGATGAATTCTCAAGAACATATGATAGAGGATTGATTAGTAGGGATTATTATTGATCAAGAATCAAATTAACTAATAACATCATATGAGAGACAAGAGACTATGGAATCCCATATTAACTACCAATCAACGAAGAAATAATCAATTAAAAAACAAGTATATTAGAAAAATTTGAAATCCAAACACTCTACCTAATAAACATTATATGTCTTCATAAGGAATATTTTTATAAACACATCATAGTTTTATATAAAAATATTAAATCAAAAAACCTTTTGATAATTATCATAAAATTTCATTATACATATCTTTGGATACATTCATTGGTCCCGACTATAATATACTCCAATCCTTATAATTTAGTTTTAAATATATTCCACAATATGGTATTTCATAAAACAAAAAATGATAAATATATATATATATATATCCATACCAATATCTTGATTCCTAGGGTAACATTACATAAACCCCATACATCAAACAACCTTCTTTAACCAGTGTTGCAGTGTGGTGATGCACCCAATGTCCATGCCCACCCTGATGGTGAATGATTCATAACTACTTATTTCATAACCAGGAATATGGTCATTTACATACACATATCCTCTTAGTGAATGAGCAATCATCAAAGCAAATTAATTTACTATCCTTTACACTTCCCTATATAATCCACCCTAAATAATTCCACACATAGTGAGCATTCTTCTGTTACTTAGTGATGTAAATAACCATTACATTTTCATCGACACCTATTATGTACCAAAAATCCTATTAGATTAACCACACCATTATTATAATACATTCATATAGAGAGGATACAACCAACTTTAAAATATTCAACACCACATCATGGGCCCCTCTATGTTCCCATCATCCATGTGTAATCATCCCCAACATTGGGATACATGATAAATATCCTAAAACCAAAAATAGGATGAAACAATGTCACCACATCAATAATGAATGATATAACATCATCTTAAAATATCAAAAAATAAATTTACAACAAAATGATCTATTGTTTATCAATATCTCCCCATAACCAGTGAATACATCACACTATAATAATTAAATTAAAATCTATAATCAATAGTTATCTATATGTTACCATGTTTAATACTAATTTACAACACTATACACATGTTTTAAGACTATTAAACTGAAATCAAAATAAATAATGATTCTAACATCTAACATAAAATAAACCATCCATCAATATTCCACACGGCCAACATTCCAATAATAACTCTCATTCAATAGGCCATGAATCCAAGTGATGTTTCTGTAACATCATGAGTAGACCTATCACCCTAATCTAGAAATCGAAAAATTGAAACACCTATGTACCAAATATAACCAAGATCCCATTTTATAATATATACTAATTATTGAAAATCCATCTATACAAGGACCACTAGTATATCTCTATAATCCCATGGAAATACTCACATTGATTCCTAAATTTTTCCCAAGAATGAATAACACTAAATCAAAACACCTCAATCCAAACATTAAAATTATCACTAAAAAAAATAACCAAACCCCAAAATATTCAAAATCTAACCCATATATTATAGATTATATTGTATCCCTAAATAATACATAAAATTAAAATTGGTTATATTAATTCATTATCCTACCTACTATCTTCACCTCATCATAAGACCTCATCCAATACACAGATATATGTATATATGTAAATAAAATACAGTTTTCATATACATGGAACTCGTAATAGTATTCATATCATGTATCCATAATAGAGTTTCTATTAAAAAATATATTTACAGAAACATTTTTCAACAATTTAATATATGGACAAACTGAAAAATGGTGATGAAATGGTCAGGGAACCAACTACAAACTGAAGAGGATTTAAAGAAATATATGTGGTGATACCCAATGGAATGAGACAAAATAGATGAATAAAATAATCAATTATTATTTACTTATATTATTTTACATAAATAATTAATTATTTAAAAAACATTTAGGAACCCAAAAAGACATTGGTGGGACCATGGACCCCAGATGCACCCATATTGGGAAATCAATAGACATAGAAGTGTCATAGTCTCCTATACTAAAACTACATTAGATCAAATAGAGGATCTAATTGAAATATTTTAAAATTGAAAAATATTTTTTTTTGTGGCCTCCCATTACTTTTTACAAAATAAGTGTCACTTAAAACACCGCAAACAACCTAATAGGTTGTAGATACATGAAATATGACTTAAATTAACTAGAATCACCAATCTAAAAAAAAATTCCATCATATAATATCCAAAATAATAAATCTCATCAACAAGATATATCTTCACTCAATGCCAACGTGACACCCAAGAACATTACAATGACAAAACAGTCAGATACCACATTTTTTATCAAACACCACACACCATAATCCCATAAAATTCAATTAGGACTATGAGTGCTCCACACTATAATTCTTCCTTACTACCCCAACCTTATTTATGAATCATCCCAAAACTATTTGTATAAGTAACCAACCATAAACATAAAATATTATATTTATTTATACTAGATTTAACATCATTATAATTCCAAATATTTTTTCATTTTAGATTTATGTAATATTAGGACATAAGTATTACATATCAAACCACAATAATTAAACTAGTTAGCACTAAAAAAATATTCATTTCATACAAAACATTAAATATTTTGAACAAAACATCACCATGATTTATTTGAAAAATTTTCATAAAATATAACATGACATCTTTATTTCTATTAAACTTCTTTATAACCAATGAAATACATTTAAAAATATCATACGATCATAAAAATATTAGAAAGGGATTAATAGAAAGAAATTAACCATTACTCCATGAATATAGATGAAATGATATTCTCAAAAAAATACTTCTCTACCATAATTTAATACATACATACTCTGTGAAACATGATATTTATATGAACATAGCTAAAATGTGAAGAAAATAAAGGTATCTTTAGTAATTAATTATTTTTTTGTAACCCTCATGGCTACCTAACAATATAACCCTCAAAACTACCTTATATTGTTACCATCATAATTACACTTTGAGTTACCACATGGTTGACCAAGAACATTAAAATAACCAATAAACTGGAGGGATATATCGGTCAAAACTTTTATCTGAATAAATTCCCAAGAACCATTATATAATCATAAAACATGAATATTTTTCATATAAACATTTCATTTTAATTTTTTAAAATAGAATTCTAAAAGAGGATTTTTTTCAAGAAAGTCTCTAAAAACTACCATATAATGGATGTGAAAAATTAAAATTATGAATTTATTATGTGTATAATCTATAAATAAACATAATTCCACATAATAAAAAAAATAAACCCAAAAATAATCATAATAAAACATAATGAATAATGAAAATGGTTAACCCAATGAATGCATATTGGGTTAAGAATTACATTACCTCTGGTTATTCTTACCTAAAAATTGTTTAAATATCCTTTATAATATAAAAAAGTGTTACTAATTTCTAAATGAAAGATATTATTATTTATAACACCCAATATGATCATTTTATTACTTCATTTCACCCATTAATTACTAATATTTATTTTCTTTCTATTGTTTCGTATGCATTATTTATAATATTTCCATGGTCGGTTCATACAGGATTTCCATGTTGAGTGAAAAAAATAACAAAAGAGGATAAAAATTTTCTTAATATGTTTCCAAAATATTAAATTACTCCATAAGTCATTTTGGTTATAAGTTATGGGGATTATTCATTGGATAAATCATCAGTGATATTCATTTAGATCATTTTGGTGGTCCATTGATAAACATAAACTAGTTCCACTATATAACATAATATTATGTATATATGTTAAATCAAAAACAAAAAAATAGGATATATAATACACATTAAAATCTGTTTGAACATTTAAAATGGAGTTATATATAGATTTGAAGGATGCAAAGGATATATAAGACACATAGTCCATGATGTCGGTTAATCGACACATCATGGAAAGTGTTTTTAATTTTATAATAAGAGGAACATGAGAGGAAAAGGATTTTTAATTAGTCTAAAAACATGATAAAAAAAAGAATATATATAATATTTGAGCTTTCATTCTTATTGTATAAGGGAATATGAAATGTGTATGGGAAAAAAAATTAAATGGAAAACATAAGAAAATGATAGTGGATTTTAACCTCTTGATCTCATCTCTTTGAGATCCAATTTAAGGCCTTTGGTTTCAGAATTTTGGTGAGACCAGATGGTATTAGACATTTGGATAATCCTACAGAAGGTGGTTTTGAATAATTTAGACATTTATCAAAGAATTATGGTGTGACAGGAAGAGGGGTTGAGGGTGGTATTAATACTAGAGTAGAGGATGGGGTTTCCCTTATTTTAATCATTAGTTTAATATTTTTTCTCAAGACTATTAATATTATTTATTAATCAGACCATAAATAGTAAATAGAACATTTAATTATGATCCAAGGGTTCTTACATCATCTATGATGCTAGGAATAGTGTACTTAAAAATATAATGTACATATAAAGAAAATTTCTATATTTCACTAGTCATTAAAATTCCTATAATTTCAAAAAAATAAAAAAAAGAACCCTAACCATTTTTTGATATCTATAGTTCAAAAATTTAATCAAATTTTTTAAAATAATTTTATAAATTTGAATAATTTAATTTTTATATAATATCATAATTTATTGGGAAAATAAGAATTTTAAAACTATAACACATTTTATATCACCTTGAAAAATTAATCATTATCTCATTATCTTAAAACCATAAGAAAATAAAAAAAATCATGTCGGTTCAATCAGACACCAAATAACTCACTGATCACAATGATAGATGATATTTTTTTTTAAAAAAAATATAGAATCTTAAAAATTATGGTTAATTTTTAGATTCTAATTATATCCATAAAAATGTGTTTTCTAAAAGATACATAGTTTTTCATGCATATCAATTTATTTTAAATCCTTGGGGTTTTACAATCGGTTACCTGATATGTCCTTTAAATAACATCCAAGTACTTAGAAATATGATAATCTGCATGTATTAACTTTTCCCCACTCTACGCATCCAATTCCCATATATGTATTTAACACTCAACCAGCTCCTTGTGTACCCTACTATGTTATCATTGACATGGAATATATATCCTCTATAGGATGATTTTAACATATCAACCACCATTGATGAAACTAGAATCCACTACCAAAAGACATATTAAATGTAAAACCACATATAGTGTAGTATATACCATTGGGGTTTCTATACACATGAAAAATGTAAGAAACAATGAACATTTCACTTTCAAACCTATGATAATATTCTAAAACCAGAATCATGTTCATGATACTCATACGTTTTATCCTACAATAACTCAAAACCTCTCATTATTCTAACTTTTCATATCTGAGACATCCCCAACCCATAAAAATGATTTCCTTGACCCAATAAAAAATCCTATAATTCCAGAACCAATCCCAGATCACATATTTTACACTTAATAAGTCATATATTATAATGAAACTCCAGTACACATTGATAACATTCAATCCCTATGCACAACATACTCCGACCTATCCAAGAAGAATCATCTCATATCATTCCCACCTTCAGTCATAATCATACTTGAGCATTATTTTAACATAAAATATTGTTTTCATGTTCAAAAACCATAGGTACATTCAATCCACATAACATTTATTAAACAATACCTAACACCATGAATGAAAAATATTCAATTATATATTATTCCACCATGAAGTTATATTGGAAAATATTAAAAATCTTTTTTTGTAATTATATATTTGAACCTATTTCATGAATAGGAATGTCATATTTTTTTTATGTTGTGATTACATTCATAAATTCCAAAATTCCCTCTACCATGGAGAAGGATAAATAGAAAGTGTTGGAATTTCATGATACACAAGACAATGAGAAATGTTTTTCCTCTAATTGTAATGATTCATTTCAAAATGATGATGATCAACATAATTAGATGGAGGGAGGATATTTTAATTCATGTGATAGGAATGTGAAAAAGTGGTGGTGGATGTTGATGGACAAATTACCCCAAATCCAATGAATAATATGAAAATTTGAGACTCTTTCAACATTGAATGATAAATAATTACTAGATCCCTTGAATCCTCTAGGAATAATAATGAGAATCTCTATAAACAACCAATAGAACCTATTGGAAACTTTGGTTTAGAGTTAATGGAATATGAAAAAAATAATGATACAGTCTATAGATATTCCTATTTAGATTTGGATTATGTGAGAGAAGCAGTTAGTGCATGTATGGATGAATAATATTAAATTACATGACAAAAACATAATAATGGGGACATTTATACTAACATGTACCTTGAAATCTGATATAGTATGTTTGTAATGATTGGTGGTTAATACATGAAAAATACTAAATTCAATATTAGAGATAAACTATTTGAGTGATTATTAACAGATATAGGTTTTTTATGATCTATTTTATGTCAGTATTGGATAGTCGTGAATCAAATAGGGTTAACTGATCCAACTCTTAATGTTAGGGTGTTTTTTGTGATACAAATAGCATCCATCAGTTTGAGTTAGATCGGTTTCTTTCTTATAATATATCAATCTAGTTTCTTGAGTGTTTCTAAAGATATATTGAGTGTTCAATGGTGGTAGAGGTTGTTTTTTTGTTCATTTAATTATTATATTCCTTATATTTTGATTTTTGTTTTCTTATTTATTTTCATATTATTATGATGATCCTTTAACTTATGGTGGAATACTGTGCTTTTTTAAAAACATATCTTTTTCTTGTGAAGATTTTGTTTTTTCAGGTTTATAAATATGATAATTTCTTTCATTAGTGATTTTGAATCGTATGTTTTATCTTTTACTAGGTTGAAGAAGTTAACTCATATGTAAAAGAGTTCCAGTGGATGAAATTCCTCTGAAAACATATTTTACACAGTGATGGTCTTGGCTATGGAAATTCCTTGGTCATATATGTGAATTTGATGAATATCATTTATTTGTTATGTCTTTTCATTATATCCGTACTACAGTTTTCTGGTTCTTATCATTGCTCAATATATAGATTGTGTATGTTCCCTTCATGGATATATTGTGACCTATAATGAAGAGTTTTTTTGCATGAATATATTTTGAAGAATCAGTGTTGATTACAGTTGAATGAACAATGGGATCAAGATCATGGAATGCAATTTTTATTTAAATATAATTTTTTTCCTATATTTATTTCATCTTTTCCTATTACTTGAGGTGTAAGCTCATTACACCTTGGGTTTTAACTCTAACATTAATTTTCATTAATATATTTTTGGGGGTTTGGGCTGGGTGACCAACCCAAATCTTATTAATTTTAAAAAAGTAATATTTAAAGAACCTGAATCTTGTCACAAATAAGAATATATATGTTATACGACACATATGTGTAAAAAATGAATCATAGACTCACTCTTTCAACTTTTTAGGGATTATATCAATACCATATATCAGTAATATAAAATAAAAAAAATTATTTAATGAGTGGACCACATCTTCAAGGTCACAAATATTATATTTCTCCTCATTGGTGATATAATTATATGGAAGGTTTAATAACCATGAAAACTAATACGAAAATTCCTTAAATACCGTTGAATAATTTAATATATCAAGTACTTTTGTTTTATTATCATAACATATGTACTTCTTTTTATTTACTATAAAATTCCAAGATCTCTATAAACAATACACAAAATACAAAATTAAAACCTTCTTTGGTGACACTTTTTTTAGTCTATAATAGAGATTTTCAAAATTGATTATGATATAGAGATCCACAAACCTTCAGTGAGCCTTCTTACATAGAAGATTATGTTGAATAGTAGTGATGGTTTAGGGGGTGACAGATGGGAGTCTATACCATCATGTTTAAATAATAATAATAATTTTAATTAACTAGATATAAGTAATAACATAACAAAATATGAATAACTGGATGAAATTTTCCACATCACATGAAATATAGTAATAAATAATAAATATATACAATATCAAAGAATTCCACTGGTGTGTAAATCTCATACATGAAATTATAAATCAAAATTCATTGTAGATTTTATCTATACAGAACATTAATATTTTTGGGTTTCATTACAACATCATCTATGTGGCCATCCTATATAAAACTGATCACATTACACCTCAAAATCCTACCATAAATCAATTTCATAAAGTTCAATATAACACGTGATGTTATTCATGCACCAATATTCATATAAAGGGTGTTAGTATATAAATTAGAGATACTCTAACAAAGTGACCATAAATTGATCCACACGAAGATAGTACTTTTATAAAATGATATGACAACGAGATTAACATCTATATAAATACCTCAATACCCAGAGTACCATATGATCACCTTCATTCATTAAACTACAATATTCAACTAGTTACAGATTGGAATGATATACAATTCATTGGTAGACACATTGAGGGAGAATTATGCACCAACCAAGTTATCGTAATAGGGAATTAAGTTACTAGCATGATCGTGGTCTCTTGGTGAATGAGGAATCACTGAAAAAGTTCTAAATCCATCCACACCACATCCCAACTCATCATCCCTAATGAATTATACAAAATATTATCTATCCACTATACATAGATAATATCTTTCATCCCTAAATTTTAATAGGAACCAAATATGTAAATATCCTCCCATATTATGATCCCCAACAACATGTATATACACACGTATATGTAGGATAAAACTAATAATTTAGTTGTAAAAAAGAATAATGGGTCCCTTTTTGTGTAAAACCCCAAAATAAATCATCCCTAATAGAGCGAAATATAATAATAATCATGCTCCGCCAACTAAGAGAAAACATAATGTCCCCATTGTTTAGTAACAGTATACCACCACGGTAACATTCAAAAAATCACAGTAACACTATAAGAATCTATGGTTACCCAATCATTCCCCATATATAAGGAAAAAATCACCCAAATTCCAGATATTTATAAGAATCAATCCCAGGTGACTTCTATGTCACAGATTATAGATTCCTATTAGGATTACATATCAAAGGAAAAATACTCTAATCCCCCATCCTTATTGAACAAATCAATTTTAACATCCAATCTAAACACTTTAATCCATTACTCTACAATAAATAAAACATTCTGATGGTAACTCTCATTATATAGAAAATTCATCAAATTGGCGGTCATGTACAACCCTATGTACCCATAACACCCCTATCCATCTCCCCAAATCACGAAACACCCCGATTATAATCCATTAATATGACTATATTTTATACTCTCAACAAACTATTAATTGTATATAAGAATGATGGAAAATCCAAAATATCTATACAATATATGAAATTTGTACACATATTCCTATAATATACCCATGACCATGGAAAAAAATTGAAATATCATCTTCTCACACCCACACCTACAAGTTTGATTATCATTATATGAAACACCCATGACCACAAAACAACATCCATATTCTACCCCATGATATATAATACCCTAGAAGACCTCAATATACTTTTAAATTTAGGTTGATTCTGCAATGGAATTATCATACCTATGATCCTACCCCTGTCATCACACATCATGGAACATTCCTATAAATGATAAAAGAATTCAGATTCCAACCCATAACACTCAAACCAGCATTCCTATTGAAAATTATTACATGATTCTAATAAAATGAAAAGAAATCCCAAAAAACATTTAAAACCCAATTTTTTAGGGAATATCTATTGAGATAATGTAAAAATGATATAAATATAAATGACATCATAAAGGGTATGAAATGTTTTAATGGTGATGATCCTCATGAATAAGGGGACAATGACCCATATATTAATGATGAAAATTTTCCGACATGATAGAATATAATAAGACGGAAAGGGAAATTGGTATATCCTCAGGAAATTAAAATAAATGATAAAAATAAATTTTTCATATCAATTTATTATTTATTATAATTTCATTTAATGAAAATAAAAACCAAATATGCACTCACTAAAACAATAGTGGTACCACCACTACATGGTTGACCCTTAGAGGGATTATAGAAAAATTGGAAGATTACAATATCACCTCCACTATAATAATTGGGGATCTAACATGGGTTCTTATGGAAATATTCCCAATGTGATGATTTTCCCATAAGGATCTCCTATTAATGAAAACTATATATCTTCCAAATTCAATAACTCATACGCCCAAATAGGGTTCAGATACACGACATCTAATTGTAATTATTCAAAAATTAAATATCATGACACCTTATTTCATCAAAAGTGTGTTGATAAATTGTGTTCATTTATTTAGATCATGATGATGGATTTTTTTTGGAAAATAATGATTTTAATAATTTCAAATAAATATTTATAGAGAAGCATTTCACACTTTTGAAATGATATATTGATGGAAGATGAGTGTTTTAGTTTACTATAAATGTAGTAATAAATGGTTCAAGAGTAAAAGAATAATTTCAAAAAAATTATAAATATATGTAATAAATAGAAAATATAATTTAGGAAGTCAATAGTCATATTACTTGATAAAAAAACCCCAAGTCTCCTAAGTGTCATAGTCTTAAATGAATTTATTACTAATAAAAAGATCAAGAATTATGATTTGAAATTCAAATTATAATTTTCCAAACCATTTATCCCTAAGTTAAAACCAGATAAGAAAATATATCTCAAGTACTTTGTGAATGAATAGGAATGATGGTAGAAGTATGAGAGTATAGTTATTTTAATATTTAAAAACTATTGATTAAACACCCCATGACTCTTATAATGGGATTAATAAAATAATATAATTGTTGAAATATTTTTATCTAAACACGCAATAATAATAGTATGATAGGATAGACTAATATGAAAAATCATAATTGCAACGACATTGGTTAAATTTCTAATCTATTCACTAGGAATTGTGTAAACCTACCCTAAATGTGGTCTATGGATAATCTCATGACATCTAAACGTAAAAAGTAATAATAAGATGATTGAAAAAATATATTAAACGATTCATTATATTTTAATACATAGAATTAACATATACATTTTTTTTAATTTAGTTCAATATAGTAATTTATTTCATATATATTTACCATAAATGATATAGAAATTAGTAATATATCAGTAAATGTTTTATAAAGAGAAACAATTATTGAATTTAACTTCCAAAATATACAATTAACAAATAAAATTTAAACTAAATTGTGATTCGTCTTCAAAAAAAATAATCAGCACACTAATTCTATAGTTTTATGAAATATTTAGGATGAATTGAACATCTAATTTTAAATATCAAATTCACCATATAGAAAAAGTGGTAATTATTTTAATGTAAGTATAAATAAATTTATTTTTAAAGGAGATACAAATTCACTTGAATCAGGATAGAAACATCCCCATATTGTTCTCACTAGGAAAATAATTGGTGAATAAGTATAAGATTAAAATAAAATATATTAAAAGAAATATACATTAATTAAATAAATTACCATATTTTAGTAATATAATCTTATATTTAGTTATATCTTTCATTTATCTATATGAATTATATAAAAAAATTATCAAATAATACGATTTTTGATAAAAACGACAAATCATGTTTCTTTTAAAAATGAATCATGTTGACTGATTAGATCAATTAAACAAACTATATCAAATGTGAGATAAAAAATTAATTAAATATAGTATTTAACCTTGTGGGTTCCAACCTTATTTATGTTGTGGTATTGTATAATAAGGATTTTTATTGACTATTGAGATGTTAAAGATATTACTAAACATAGAAAATATATTTTATCTTATAAATATGACTTATTTCACCATTATCATGGGGTTCAATATTTCTAAAATATTGATTTTATTGTATTTTCAATTAAATATTTATGAGGATAAATTGTACATGATATATTAATAAATGTATGACCAATATGAATTCAATTGTTTACCTTTTTTTATAGACAGCATTCAATATTTATGGATATATTAAAGACTTTTCCATGTAATATATAAATAAAATTATAGTTATATCAAATAGTGAAATTATTATTTACTTAATGAAATAATATGGAGTATTTGAACGATTTACATAATATTACAAAAAATTGATTAAAATTTTATTATATCCAATATTTATGAAAATGATAATTTTAACTTAAATATATTTCATTCATTTTTCATGTATTAAATAAAAAAAATGTACTATTCATCCTTCAAGTACCAAGAATATAAGTGGTTGGAAAATATTAATTAATATAACACTAAAACATAGTTTTATTGGATTTGAATTTTTCTTCCTGAAATTTATTGAAAAAATTACAAAAATAAAATAAAATGATATCGTTTGTATACTGTAATGGTGTTACAATAACAAGGTCATGTAAATTAATTAATTTTTTAGGAGATAAATTTGATATTGTTTAATGATTAATTTTTGAAATTTATAACATGGAAGGAAATATTATTCATCTATATTAATGTATCATTGAAATTGTTATACTGAATCATTAAATAAAATTTTAGGGCTGCAAAATTTATGAAAATAAAAATATTATGAATTATAAAGTCATTTAAAATAAATTAAAATTGGGAAATTTATATGATAATAATTTATAAAATATTACTAAAATACTATACACTACCACCCATGTAAATGAAATTATATAGTGTTTCTACTAATAGTGATGAGTTAGGGAGTAATATCATTGATGGTGATAAATAATGATGTAATTATATATTATCACATTATGATATAATGATGAACTAAAAGAGAAAGGTAAATTATATTCATTACATGCGTATTTTACCAATAATAATTACAAAATATGATAAAAAGGAACATCATGTGAAAATTGTCCAATAAAGGAAGATAAAATCATTAAATGGTCTATTTTTTACTGAGTTTAGTATTGGAAAAGATGAATTATTGAGGATTATTACATATTTATGTGTGTTATATGATTTATTACTATAGAGGTAGTTGTAAAACTAATACTATAAATAAATTTTTTCCATACACACAAGCATAACTATGATATAGTTATATATGAGCATTTATAATTACAGAATATGAAGAAGTATTTTTTAATAAAAAATAATACATGTTATTATAATAAGTGAAGTATTAGAGAGAAAAATAAAAATTGCTTATGTAAATTCAACCTACATTAACATATTAATTGAATAGAAAAACAGTTGAATTTTTTATAGGACTTCTAAATGTTTCCCATAAGTGTAACAAAATAATTGTTATAATAGACTATTTCATACATTTATCTCATTTCATTGAATTACTATATAATTTATTCTAGGTGACTCGTTTAAGTTTGTATTTAGATGATGTAGTAATCCATTATGAAGAAATCCAGTCAATTATTTCTTATCATGGAAAAAATCATATCAAAATCATTGATAAGTATTTTAAAGACATTAAATTATAAATTATACATCATAATATTCAATATTTTAAAAACAGATTCTACATTTTAAAAATTTATCCACACAAAAGAAAAATTATCGAGATCACGGTCACAAGACATTACAATATTGTCAGTATAAATACCTACCTTTGGTTTAATTTTAATAAAGCATTATTTTTCATTCAATAATAGAAATGGAGCCTTAAAAATAATTTCATGTAAAAATATGACAACATTTACCTATTAGGGTGAATCTATGGAAATTAGTGTCTTGGGTCACATATTTTTAGAAGAGGTAAATGAAAAAGTTATAGGTATCTTTAAGAACATGTAGGAAACATAGAGAAGATATTTTTTTATAATCAAATGATGTACATAAAGATTCTATTATGGGGCATTTAATCTGGAAGGCATCATTATTTAATATATTGACATGTTTATAAATAAAAGAGATGTGATTCAAAATGTTCATATGAAATTTCATGATATTAAGGTCGTTATGAGTTTTTATGTATTTGTTCTCAATGACTCACAAACACCCTATTGTGAAAAACATATTCTCAGTTTCACATCTATGAAAGCATATTCCAAATGAAATATA
Organism: Viscum album; assembly: GCA_963277665.1. Lineage (NCBI taxonomy): Eukaryota > Viridiplantae > Streptophyta > Magnoliopsida > Santalales > Viscaceae > Viscum > Viscum album. The sequence continues at coordinate 806,024,899 of OY728122.1, read as the reverse complement.
CTCATAAAAGAGAAAATATAAAACGAATTTTATTTTTATTTTGAAAAATAATTACTACATATCATTTTTATTGAGATAAAATACATAGAAATTGTAAAAATCAGATTGTGAATATTTTTTGGAGGACCAAAAAAATTAGAGGAGATATGGGAGACTATAGAAATAATAATGAATATATATACACACATGTTCATATATTATAATTTTATTTAAATTATGAGGAATATAATTTTTAAAGGTGGATAATTAATAAATAAATTTATGAATTGATATTTTTCACATGTTAATAAATTGAAAAACACATCAACTTATATACCATAAAAATAAATTATTCTATCAATAAATTAAATGAAAATAAAAAAAATTAAATATATAAATTCACCAATAATGTTGTAAATAGAAGTTGAAATTAGATACAAATTATCAATATAAATATATGTTGAAATTTATTTGGTTTTTAGTCCCTATAAAAAAGAACACTATAAAATAATTACTCTCTTTAAAAATATGTCCAATCGATGAACTGTAAATTTTGATTAATGAAACTAAATAACTATGATGTTATATATTATTTATTAAATGATCTAAATTTTTTAAATGGTGAATATAAAATATATTTATCAGAAGACTAATAAGATTAATATTATTATACATCTTGGATATCCATTATTAAACCATTGAATTGTCTTTATATGTAATAAACTTACGGTGATTATAAAAATAAATATTTTATTATAAATAATTTAATTTCAATATTAAAAAAATAATTATTATTATTAAACTAAGAATATAATTTTATAGTTATTCATTACAAAAAATTCACTATTGAAACATAATTCTTTTTTAAAAATAAATTAATTTTAATATTTATTATATTCTATTATCATTATTAGTGATTTATTTATAAAAATTGACTGAAAATTTTAATTTTAAATAAAAAAATTTATAAAGTGTATTATCTAGTAATTATCATATATTAAAAATACATATCTAAATAATTAAATATAAAAATTACTATTTTTTGAAAAATAATAAATTATGTGAATAAATAAAATCATATTGAATTTAAGCATGAACCAAAGTGGGTCAAGTGCGTTTAAAACTATTCATTATCACTAGAATAATCAATATTCTATGAAATGGGAAATTTTTATATTTTAATTTAATATTATCCATCGTTAATAAAATTATTTGAATAAAATAATACTATAAAGGTGTATAAATACCCACATGTGCACCATATTATACTCATATTAAATCCATATTTATGATTTATTAATATCTCATTAAAACAATCAGGTTGGTTTCACTAAATATTAATAAATTTAGATTTATATAAGGAATGGTTATTATGATTCAAAGTATTGAGATATAAATATTTTATTTACCTTTATCACTATTTTAAATATTGTAAATATTTACCTGAATTGCATTTTTTTAGAATAGTAAATTTTGGTTTTTGGGTATTTGTAAATTCTATTGTGATTTTTCCTATTTATATGGTAGGGGTTAAATATATAACCAGGTAAAATATTGTGTAATAAAATATTGTGAATTTTTATATTGCTCAAAATTTGGAATTATTTTATGGTTTTTATTTTCATAACAAATTATGATTGATAGAATTTTGGATATAACTAAAATTAAAGGTTTTTTTATTTAGATTAATATTTTGGTATTATTTTTATAAATATATAAAATATTTTATTATGTTTAGGGTCTGGTTATTCTATCATTTGAATGATTATGTAATGATTATTCTCTATTCGACATGAATAATAAGTGGTATAGTAATGTTTTTTAATGAGGAATTTTAATTTTGAGGGGTTAACAGTTTTATGATAAAGAATAATGTGAGGAGTTTCAATTTATTAGTGGGATATTGATAGTGGGTGTAGGAAAATTTCTTATAAAAATAGGCTATTACAACCCCTCTCTCACCAACATCAAAATGTTTTCCTCACTTCAAATATAATGAATTTTCTTAGTTCTTTATTTATTAGTGAATTATTTGTAATATGATATGTAAGAAGGTTATGTGGGATATAAAATAATTATGGAGACTTTAGATCTTCATCTGTTTTTACCATTTTGAATTTATCATGGTTTTATTTTTCATAATGGAAGGATACTCTATGGTATTCCTTATATTATACTCTCATTCTAAATAAGAAATGAATTTAGGATTTATTATATATATATAATTACATATATGTGATTAAAATATTTTTCTTCAATAAACTATAAATATTTAATGAGATAATTTGTTGAATAAGTAATATTTATGATGTCAAAATGATTTTAAATTATTATTTATAAAATAGGAATCTATATTAATAATATAGTGGTGTGCACAATTATTCATTTGATCATGGTTACTATATAATCCCTTTATAAAATATCTTTTGCTTATGTGATGAAAATCCATTTGTAAAGGATTTTTTTACAAAATCATGCGAATTATAAACTTGACATTATACAAACATTGATCTAACATGGGTGAAGTTTCTCCATCATTTGTTGATATAATGAATAATAAGGGGGTTGTGACATATAACACGAGTGTCATAAAACCTACTCATGTTGATGTATAATCATTATAATATCAACATATATATTATTATACATTATAATAGTTATATTTCATGACAAAATATAGGTGTTGTTCCACTAACAAATCTTTCTTCATTTTATTTCACTACATGGTTAATAATATGTTATAATTGAAAGGGATGACATAATTTTTTAATATATATGTAAAACTATTTATAACTATAACATTTCTAATGATATTTGTGATTCATTAGATAGAGTTATTAATATCAATGTATGGGTTTTTTATACAGTCATCACTATGAATATTCTAAATTTATAAAAAAATCACTGAGGCTTGAGAAAAAAATCCATTTGTATTTGGTTATTTGATCTGAGATGGAAAAATCTTAATTTTCATTTTTAGAAATAAACTCAGAGTACATCATAGAATTAAAAATATTTTTTACAAATTGAAAATTAATTTATAAGAATATTCAAGGGTTCAAATTCATGGATATTATAAATATTTTTTATCATTATAAATATATAAAATAATTTATTTTTTAATTAATTATAAAAAATAATAATAATATAGTATTATAGTGATAACAATGAATGGTAGCGAAATTTGGGGTGGGAGGATAACATGGTAAACAATGATAATGGTTTGAATTAAAAGGATGATTCAAAATTTTTCATAATATAATGTTATATGAATTACATAATATAGGTGGGATTCTTAATTATAATTCATGGTCAAGTACATTCTATTCTTCATAAAATATAGACATTTTAACCACTTATACCATTTGAGGGATTCATTTATATTTTATAATGGATAATGATGGAAAAGGAGATCTAAAAATATAATGTTTAGGTGATGATTATATTTATAATAAAAAATGGGTTAATTGACTATAAAAAATATTCTTTTATATTCAATTTAGATGAATAATATTTTTTATTAAGTTGTAAATAGATAACCGTAGATTGAATTAGTGAAATGATAAACCAAATAAATTAGTAATACGAGTAAATAAAAATTAAATGATTAATTATAATATAATTTAGGTATGTTTATATGATATTAATAATATATAGAAATAAATATATATTTAATTTTTAAAGTAAATTATTAATGAGTATATATTTTTATAATTTGTTTATTAAATATTATATTTAATGTACTTTGTAATTTGATATCCATTGGAATGTTAATAATTAATCGAATAAAATCATGGTAACTGTATTTTGATAATTTTTTGGGGAAATTTTTTTTTATTTGATTAAGGGAATTAAGGTTTGATAACCCAAAGGGTTTTTAGTACATTTTGATTAAAATAATATTTTTCTCTAGAGTTTTATTAGTAATATATAATTAACTCTTCGAATTTTTCCATGAAATGTAGTCTATGTGTCCTTCCACTCTTGGTGAATAATCATTAATAATTATTCACCTTTGTAATATGAAACATAAACCTACTTAGTGGGTATTCCAAGTTCCACAAGGGGAATTTCATGTGGAAAAGTGGTATAATATTTGTAATTTGGATTTTTTAGTTAATATTGATTATTAAATTCTATTATTACCTTACATATATCCCATGAAGAAACAATAGAGCTATAATATTGTATGAAGAGTGTGATACTGAATTATAATGGGTTATCTTTCCAACCACAAATTCTTTATTATTCAATTTTATCTAATGTTAAAAAACATTCTATGGAATATTTTTCATAATAATTTTTAAATAATTTGATATTTGTTGGTATATATGATAAATAATTATTTTACCTTATTTTAATGAGAATATATGATGTTTTTATTATATTACAAGGGGTTTATTCCATGGTGATATTGTATTGGTATTAAGAATAAAATAATATATTACATTATTTCTATGGTCATGATATTTCTAAAATGATTTGTATTGTTATTTATTACTAAAAACGTATAATATTGATAGGTCTAGGTTGAGTTTATAATGTTAAAATATTGTGATATTTTATTTATAGTGGATGTTATGATAGTGTATTATGGATACATGAGATTTTTGAGATAGTTTTTTAATGAAATTCATGGGTTTTTGAGAATATATGATTGTATTACATTAAATAATGTCATTTTATTAATGAATATATTTTATTATAAAATTTATTATGAAATTATACCCATGTTAGAACTATTTTGGATCTAGGATCTATGATACAGTGGATGACTAATCACTTTCTCCCTATAGCCCAGCCTAGAGCGATCAAATAATACTATTTAATATGGTGGTAAAGAGGTATGCTGAATTACTTAATAATGATGATATATAGATGATAATTTGGTTTATGTTAATGATATGGGAGCCTCAATGTGAAATGTAATGACCCAGATGCCCCATGGTCTCAAGCGCGCCTCTCCATATTCTAGAGGTTGGTGACTATAAGTGAAGGACTATGGTGTGTCAATGTTGCGATTGTGTAGTCATATTAGTGTAAAAATAGTAGAAATAACTAGATATTATCAAAAAATGTTAATAAAAAGAGTGTAGAATATGTGAATAAATAGAAATATATACATTCATTTATAATACATAATGTTCAATCAAAATGTGAATATCCATTTCATAAATACAGCACTTGTCACCCACTAGTCCGACCATAAATCCATGATTACAAAAACCAATCTGATTTAAATTTATAGGCATATGTTACTCAATCGGATACAATCCACACAACCAATATCCAAGAAATTTATGATGTGATCTAGCATTATCAATGTATTCCACATGAGAAGCTCTTCTTGATCATGAATACTTAGGATGCAACCCCATCCACCAAGCATCATTGATCAGCCAAAAAATAAGACATATGATATGTAAGAACACATAGGTTTGCGTAATGGGGTGATAAATAATCTCATTATTCAACTCCAACGATTAATATAAATATATTTATTCATAATTGAATGCTCTGGTAAGATTCTCAACCTTACTAAGGCACAACTAAAATGATAAATAATATAAATCAAGTGAAACCATAGTTGATCCCTGGGACTGTGATCCTAACAATATGGGAATTGTTTTCACTTAAATATATATATATATATATATATATATATATATTTGTGTATATATATACCCAAATATATATATACATATATATACATAATTAAGTTGAAAAATAACCTAAAAGAGTAGATTTTTAGCCTTCGGTCAATAATCTTGATAGTCTGGAAAAATTATGGAAAGGGTATTAAGCTAGACGTCATGCAACTCAAGTTGTGTATAATTAAGTCAATCCAATTGTATGTAATACTGATTGAAAAAAAATTAATTTCTATATATCGAAAATTTGTCTAATATACATGTCACCATTCAGGATATATGTATTATCCATAGGTTCACTTGTACTCACCTCTAATTAATATAATGATGGAATAATTATACTAATATGAAATACTATAAATTTTCTTAGAGATGGAAATAATTTCAAAAATGAAAATTTAATCTAGTCCAATGTCTTATCCCTATGTATTGGTGCAATGGTGGTCAAAACACTAGAGCACATATGAAACCTAAGGGTTAACCCTTAGACCATTTGTAAATGGAATGCTCTACAGATCCAGGTATATACTTGTCAGATGATCATATTAAAGGTTAAACAACCCCATCCTTATGATGTAACTATAGGTGATGTATTATTAGTTCATCCTCCTCACCCTAGAGAAAATCCTTGGTGTCACCCATGAGAGTAAAATTATCGATGAGTATCCATCAATGATGTGTAGAGAACTGTCTGAAACTGTGGTCAAGTAATCATTTAGGGATATTTTAATCCCCCACATCACCAAGGGGAGTATAATCATCCATATGTATATGTAGCATCACTGGTGAGGGGTTCCATACCCACCAACATGTTTATATAATCGAATATGGAGTGATTAATGATCCTTATATCTCTAGAATCATTTTCAAAAGGAACTGCATGCGTGAACATCATGATCAAATGGACATCATGCCTAAATATATAATCAATATTAATGAAAAGTCAGACAAATATAAATCGATTCTGGAATCATGAAGATATTTATAAAAATAAAACAATCTGATTATAATCCAAACCTAAATAAACTAGTGAACGTACAAATAAAAGAGTGACTATGCCTATCCCCAAAATCCAAAAATATTTTTAAAGCTTCCTAGGCTTACCGGTACGATTGTGGTTTTATGGTGACACATACAATCATATCTACACAAATCTGATGTAATAGATTATGGTGTATCCAATATTTAGTGAACACACTAGGTCCCTCATGTCCAAACAATGGAGAGGAATCCTTCTTAGGATCCTTGAGGTATACACATAAGTGAAGACATCCAACTCAGGATCCACAACATTTATGGTAAATGAAGAAACCCAACATGTGATCCCACATAGAAAGTAATTAAAGGAACCCTACACAGATCCTTGGAATGGAATAGAGGAAGAGGAATCCAATATGGGTCCCTCAATATTAGTTCACAAGGGAATATTCATCGTATATGGGCTCATCAAAAAGGAGTAATCAAGTAGATAGATCCTACAAGGAATTCCCTAAGTCAATATGTAATAGAATACAAGAAACTAGGGACCCTCGACAACTCTAATAATGTAGAGTCATCCTACTCAAGATCGTCATAAATAAATTATATTTCTACCACCTCTCTCATTTGGTTATATATCTAAAGGGATATATCAATAAAAGAATATATAAGAATGCATCAGTGAACAGAGACAACTAATAAATCATCCTAGATAAAGGGGTCTCACTCTCAGGAGATAGATAAATTTGACTTTCGGGTATAGATCCTCTCTATTTATTAAAAAGCATAAGAAGCCTCATAGGATTTGTGAAATATTCTAATTGGATTAACCATCACAATCTATACAGAAATATAATCAAAATTTACTATTCATGTGTCTAATATTGACTTCTAAATGAAAATATAAGAAAAATAACCAAAATGGTAGAATAGGAGGAGTATACGGTATATCTACCCAGGTAAAGGATATTTACCCATATAGATCTACAATGTATTGTACTTCGGTTTGAAAGGGAATGAAAAGCCTTGTGTAAATGATTTTTTAGAAATGTACAAGTTGTGTACCCTACAGGGGGTACCTTCTTGTATACCTCACATGGACTATCTACCTATATCACCAGGTCTTGTAATTCTATATAACATTCCACCCACATGGTGATTGTATATTTAACGTATAAGACCTTTTCCCATACACGGGTTGTCTGGTTGGGTACTTAGCTACACAGCCAAGTCCAAATTCATGTAGTGTATGCCCCATACAAGTTGTGTACATCCAATATTTAATCATCCATGAACATGAATAATACACAACATTTTCTCCCTGAACTACAGACTATGTGATTGGGATTTCAGAAATAGAAACCCTCCAATCGGCCTGACACCCCAGTTATCTCCACAAAATCAACATATGGAACTAATGGTGTCATAAGAATTCCTTAAAGATGATTAAAATATAAAAATTTTAAATCTATTTGGATTTATGGAAAAAAATGGCATACTTATGGGAAGAATCTTCTAATGCTTCAGCTGTTTTCATGATCCATGGATATTACATGATGATCTGAATACACTCAAGCTCTATGGCAGAACCACCCTTCCTCGCCCACTTACTCTTTATCTCTAAATAACATTTTCCTTATTAGTTAGATGAAACATATGGCCATCATGGGGGAGGTGTACATGAGAAACCCAAGGAAAGGATAAGAAATGAAAAGAAGAAATGAAAAGGATGAAAAGAAAGGGAAAAAAATACATTATGGCCCAACCACCACACCTGAAATAAGATTATTATACTTCTAAGAAAACCCACCCAATAAAGACTCAAAATAGAACAAAAAATTTTAATCTAACACTCTGCTAAAATGATATTATCTAACAAACAGATGAAACTATATTAATAGTCAATAAAACATTAATCATTCGAAAAAAATTAAAGTGTTCAAATGTAAATAACGCTCTATATATAGGGTAAAAATCTAATTTGGAGACTAATTATGTTGTAATAAAAATTATTTGTGACCATATTTTAGGAGTAATATATGATTCTATCTAGGAGTAATATATGATTCTATCTATATGTGTTTCTATATCTATGTCCCGAGCCACACTCACATCAAAGAAGGATATATTTTCCTTCAACCAACACTTGGCACCACATCTCCTGATTATTAGTGTCTATGCTTATCCTCTAGTTAATAGAATCTTGGAACACGATTAATTCATTATGTCTCTTCTACCATGGATGGAGATTTATCTATTTAATAAAACCATATGAAACCTAGCTTGTAGTATTTCTATAAATAGTCGACCCTCATCTTGATTATAACTATCCACCAATTTAAGATTTAAATGGTACATCTCTCAACAATAATATACCTTTATCACCCAAATCAATCTATCTTGATTCATCCCTCCAAAGGATATGAGGAAACAGGTATATGGAATTTAAGTCTCACTAATTCAGAACCTCCCTTAGAACTCAACTTCAAAACTAAGAACCTTACACATTCCACAAATTATTCCATGATCATCCACCACCTAGCATCACTCTAGTCCTAAGAATCTACCCATTATTTTAGTATATTATAAAAAAGTGTGTGCACTAGTCAACAAGGCCTGACACCTTAAATATCCATTATATGTGTTCTTTCTTAGAATCCAAAGGCATCACTATTCCTATAACTAAAAAACAATAATTAAGTTTTCATTAGTATAAAATGATCATATATCCTAGTTCACTACCAAAAAAATCTTCATCAATCATGGGAAAACCCTACTCATAAGTTTACCTTGACCAAATTGGACATCGATGTACATGGTATTATGTGAAAAATAGAGGCCACAAGGTCTCCCACGTAGCCTTATTGATCAAGTATCAGAACACGATCACTTGGTATAAACACATATACCTAAATTTGACATTCTGATGTTGAGGTAAATATCACACTAACCTATTATCATTAAAAATATCATCAATAGATTACTTGTTCCACTTTCCACATAAAACATCCTCATGAGGGACTACCACAGAAGTATCTTGACATCAACACCAAAGTGATAGTGAACTGACACACATTGGAAATCCATAAAAGATAATAATACCTATATTTTTAGTTCACTAGAAACCTCTTGGGACATATAGGTATCACACTCGGTGATTCAACTTGATAACTAGATATATATGTTTGTTTTGTAAAATATAATTACCAGATATTAAGGTAAACCCAATATATATTGTTATGAACACATTAAAAAAATACCCTTTGTAAATACATTATAAAAGGTGTCTATTTTTTTTGAATCATGTCCCAAGTTTACCCATAAGGGTCACTAAACCTATCATGGATGATGACTAAGCCATCAATATCACCATAAGACATATGAAAATAGATACACATATCATTCCATCATAAGAAAGTATATAGTTATATTTTTAAAATTGAGTATAATTCCACCAAGATCCAATATTGGAAAACACCATTTTTGTTGTCATGGATAATTTAAAATTTTTTCCTCTGTCATCAGTAAAATGAGACACTAGAAGGCCTATAACATGTGAATACTGTATGCCAAATAAGATTAATAATACTCGTCTTATATATTATTTTCAAGAGTCAAAATCAATAACTAGCCTCTATCCAATGGGGAATGATCTATAAATCCACCAAAAATCATCAAATCCACATAACATGTTCGTATATCAAATGGAAAATACTATAAATATATAACATAATTATCAGAACTAAATCACATATCCCAGGAGACCATGACACTTACTGCGACCTGTTTTCTTAACACACCTATCTGATATCCATCATAGGATATGAATCATTACTAATAAAAACATATACTATATCGTAAAAGTACTAAAATAGAATATAAAACCCTTTGAATTCAATTTGTAACATCTCTTATCATATATCACTGGCCCTAAAGTGCATCTCTCCATATGCCAGTGATTACCATGAAGCAGCAAGGGCCCAAGGTGTGTCTATAGAGAGACTTTTCCATCTTATCACTATAAAAAATATACAAAGTAACTAGTTATTATCTCATAAAGTAAATAAAAAATTGTGTAAGTAGTAAAGAAACAGAAATAGAAGCACATTGTAATAATAAATGAATTTATATAAAACCCCAAATAGTCATGTTATATATACAAAACTATTCACCCCCTATGACGACCTTACATATTGGATAACATAAGTGAAACAGAAATCAAATTATAGAGATCTCATACAAACACATTGTAAAACCACATAACAGGTATCCAATCCGTTGTTAAGATACTCTAGCATTATCAAAGTAATACTCAAGGGTGGATCCATAGGATCACATAACCATAGACCCCCACCCCATCAATAATCAATCTATGACCAATATAAAAAGGATACATAAGTTTTAAATTAACCAATAGGTATACATACAAGTCTGATGAATAATATAACCATGAAATACCAACATTTCCCCAGAAAATTAGTTTTCATGTGATCATTTGCATGATATATGAACTTCCTCGCCTAGTCAAAACTAAAATTATAGATAAAATAAATAAATTGAATCCAAAGGTGAAACCTAGGTCCACAATCCTGAACAACTGGGTGATGTATTTTCATATATATATATATATATTTATGTATAAATATCTGTATATATATACCCATATATATATAATTACGATTAAAAATAACATTAAATAGAAACAATATTTTTGTGGGTCTATATTCAAGAGAAACTAATAATCTTGTGAAATGATCATTAAGAAAGATCTCATTCCACTCATGTTATGTTTAATTATGCTGATCCATGGGTCCATAGTCCCAAAGGACAATAACTTTTTCTCTATGTGAAAAAACTTTCTCTGGGAAATATATGTCATCATAGGGTGATAGATTTCATATCCCAGGGTTTAAAATTACTCTACTCTAATTATTATAATGAATGTTCTCATACAGCTACCTAAAATCATTTAAATTTTATTAACATGGATTTCATGTAACTCAATACATGTGATTCATGTCCAATTTCAGAGCCCTAGGTCAAAATATATTGCAATTCATAACATTCTATCTCAGATTAACATAAAGGTGGTGACTTTTAGGTGACTATAAATGGAATTCTCTCCCAAAAAATTTATATGCTTGAAATCGTTTCATAAAGATTGCTCAAAATCCTCATTCCTTGGATGTATCTTTGGTATATATAGTAATGGTTCATCCAACTAATATTGGTGCATCTTAGGAATCACACGTGAGGTAAAAATCGTCCATGAGTATAAATCAATAATTCAGAGTGTGTTGAAAAACACCATAGTCAAATATTTGACATGAGTGTGTGTAATAACCTCCCTCACATAGTAGAGAATAATAATTATTGAGTATATTTCACATAAATGGTGAGGAGTTCAATGTCCACTAATGTTATCAAATAGTCAATTAGGGAGAGTTTTATCATCCACATTTCCTTGGTATCATAGTCAAGTGGGAATCCATTATCAAACATCATGATAAAAGAGACCCAATTCACTAATTTCATAACTAATGGCGCTCCATATATCTATCCAATGAAAAACATATGGGAATTACAATGAGATAAATAATAATAAAATTAAAGGTTAAAAAATATGACCCTATATAGTAATTTTTTTCTTCCCAATAAATGAATATTATGGATCCTCAAAAGTATATTTAGTTAATCAAAATATAAATATTCTATCACATATGGATCATCAGTCATAGACTAAGAAACACCTATAGTAATTTTATAAATATTATATGTAAATAGGCGAATGTATAAATATTAATTTGATGGTGGAGTAGCACATAAAACCATTAGTACAATCATATCCTCTCAGGAATACACAATTGAAATAGTTTATAAGGTGTTAAATGCTTAAAAAGTTTCCCAAAACTATCATAATAGCCCATGTATAATCAAACATCGGGGTACCAATTAGGTCCCTCATGTAAAAACAACAGAGATGATTCTAAATATGGTTCTTTTTGGAATACATATAAGAGAAGTCATCATACTAATATCCATAGTATTTAAGATGAATGGATGAATCATACTTTGGATCCTTGATTATTTATAAATAGAGGCATCCTACACAGATAATCATAAGGGTTAATAAGAAGATTCATCAAAATTTGGAACCTCAAAAATTGTACACATAAGTGGAGAAATCCAACATGGGATCATCAGAAAGAGTAAAAATATAGAGGTATCCTACAAGATGTTATCTAGGTGAACATTTAATCGATCCCATCCAATAGGGTATTATTTGAAATATTAATATGATTGATTAATCCTAATATGATACTAAGAAATAACTGACATCATAGAATACTATGTCATAAGGGAACATCTTGAAAGGGATTTATTTTTAAGGAAATATTTAAATAAACATATGTTACGATATATTTCTCATAGTTCATCATAGATTTTGTGGGTATCTCTCTCAAGAGAGTGATAGATTAAACAACTTGAATAAGAACATCTTCATTTAATAAAAAGACCAAAACCCCACCTAGTAGTCTTGAAACCACCTAAAGTGTTTCAGCATAATGATATACAAGGAATTATACTCTCAATTTATTACTCATGATTCCAATTCTGACTCTTGATAGTAATGATATGAAAAACCCAAAAAATTGTTTCAATGGAGAAGTACAAGAAATTTGTACCCTAATACACATCATTTACCCTGGTACATGTCATGTACCCTCAAGGTTCAACCAGAGTGAGTACTTTATCGTGACATGGAATGTAACATAAAATTCAAATGGTTTTTAAGACATGTAAATGGTGTTTAACTGGTAGGGTTACCTAACCATGTACCTCACAAGTCCAGACACTGTATAAAGTATGACCATGTACTTCTATATGATTAGAAACACATACAAGGTCTATTCGTGCACTCTACATAGCCATGTGATCATACATGGGATATTTGGATAGGTACTCTACTACATATTTGGGTCTCAGTACATAGTGTGTTTTCCCCACCAACGACATTTAAATACAAAATATAATCATATTTGAATACAAATAATACAGAACATATTCTCCCTAAACTAAATCCCCCTGTTATGGGATTTTCTAACGGGAAACCCTCAAATCAGCCTAGAGCATTATTATTCACCCGAAAAGCTATAGATAGACCCTATTGGGTTTTAATTATCTATAAAAATTATTTAAAAAATTTAAAATTTAATGATATGGGTATCTAAAATAAAAAATAATATATCCTACCTTTGGGTGGAATATATCAATGTTACGCCCATTTATGTGATCCACGACTACTGGATAGTGATCTGAAACCTCCAAAGAGTTGTGGTGTATCTCCCTTACTCTCCATATACCCCCTCACACCCTATAAATTTATCACACTTGGATTAGTGCCAGGGGATTCCCATGGGAAGGGGGTATGAATGAAGCCAAAGGGGAGGATAAAAAATTAATAGATGAAAAATATGAACAAAAGAAAAAAAATACTAATGGGCCCGAGCATGGTCCCTGTGAATGACCTATGAAAAAAACCAATTATGAAGTACAAAGAGGAGATTCAATTTTAGTGTGACATTATTCAAATGAAATCACCAAATTAACACATGAAAAAAATTATTTAAATATATATTAAATTTTAATTATTCCTTAAAAATCCATGTGTTTCATAATTCCACCCAAATCCAGTGCTATAATAAAAACCTAATTCCAGGACCAAAAATTGGTGAGAAAAATTAAACATGATCATATTCTGTCGGAAAATGGCAATATTACCCCTTATAAGCTTCTATAATATAAAATTCAAATTTGTGTTATAAATTTCATTCAAAAAAACATTGGTCTTTAAGCAAGGAATTTGACATTGGTTATTGTATAAAGAAATATTATTGATGTTGGTATATATGGGTAATTATTTATAGAAGTGTTCATATTTGAATATATTAAATCTAATTGTATTATATTTCAAGGGGTATAATACCTAGTGTGAGATATAGGGGTGACATTGATATGAATCATTAACAATTTAAGGGTTTAAATTCATGATTAATTAATTAATTGACTTATTTATTATATGTTGACTGGTTGAAAATTAAATGGTTTTAAAAGTAATTATATAATACCTAAATTTATTCATCCATTACAAATGATGTTTCAAATTTCATAAGAAATATAAGATGAAATGGGAAGTGATTTTCTCTTTTTTATAGTTTTTATATGTGATTATCATTTTGTAATGAAAATATTTATGATCCAAACATTTTTTTGGACCTTCCAAATAACTAAATCCCTTCATTTAGAATAAATAAATCTATAAAAATAAAACTAGGTGTTGGAATCCCATGGTAGAGTATATGAAAAATAAACTAATTTATATTTATTTTTGATAAACAATAAGCAAAATTATAAAAATTAATCTCACACTAGATGTATATATCTACAACTCAATATCATATGTAAAGAGTCCAAAATAGAATAAAAATAAACACTAAACATGTCCACATGCTCTGTCCAATATATTATCTAACATATTTTTCATGAATCATTTCTCTAATTCCTATTAATCCAATTATTTTTTTCCTTTTAAAGAAGTATATCATAGATAATAATATATATATCCTTGGAGACACATGGAAGGTATCATTATATCATACATAAATTTAATTCATCACCCATACCCTTCTAGTCTTCTATAAGTATGGATATATGATGTATCTTCACAATTTATTCATGTGTAAAAAATATAACCACTAATTTATTATCAAGTGATATAAATAATTAAAATAATTTACCTTGGGTGTTAGTTTCCGTGTTCTATTTATGTTATCATAAAAATAAACCAAACCTATTTTTAGCCATAATAATAATTCCATGTGGTCTAACCTAAATATAAATAATTTTTTGATTGTGGAATATACATTGAGGTAAAGGGGAACATCGATAATGGTTTATAATGACACGTGTATATGGTAAGGGGAAAAAAATTTGTTCTATATTCACCCTCACACAAGGAATGGGTAAAAACATATAGAGTACCATAATAACCCATGTATATCTCTTTATATGAACCTATATCAAATACATATCCGTGAATGATCATAGGATCCTAAATAAAATTTATATAAATATAAAAAAATTATACCTATTTTAAAAAATATGATAATTTTATACTATAAGAGAATAAATATTTTGTATGATTAAATTTGGGTTTCCATTAGAGAAATACATATCTCATCATTAATGGACTAAAGAACATATAGAGTGAATTTATATGTATACAAATTCATCACGAAAAATATATCACCAAATAATGAATGTATATTTGTAGAAAAAGATGTATTGTATCGGATACAGATGCCACTCAACCAGTGCACCATACCTGGTTGGCCACATGGCCTCAAGCACATTTCCCCAACTATCTGAGGTTGCCGACTAGAACTGAGGGCCTATGGTTTGATAGTTGTTAAACCATGACATCATTGACAGATTTTAACGTAGGGTAATAAAATGATATATTAGAAAATGATTTTAATATCATACAACTAAAATAAATAGCAGAATACTAGTAAGATAAGTAACCATGTATCATTCCATAAAAAGATGATGAAACGTGTTATATTCTAAAAAAACAGCAAAAATATTTTCACTACTGGAATCCACATAATATGTCCCAACAAAAAAATAAAGGAATATAATAATCATCACAAGCCTTGGCTATGTCCCATGCTCTCCTACTCCTAAAAAATAACTCAAGTACCTGTAGAAGGGTCCTTAACCTTATCGACTCCCAAGATTGTTATTTGGCTTGGATGCCATGTTATTAGTCATTCTCTATCATTATTCAATTCAATTGGATTACATAAAAGTATCGAGGTCTGGCCTAGGCATGATGACCCCACATATAAAAGTAAAATTCAACTCGTAACCTGATAATCATTTGATCATTTGATCATTTTCAATTAGAGTTTGGCATGGGTATACCTTAATGGATCATAGGTTCCCAATAAATTTTAAATAAAACTCAATGAGACAAACCACCCTATATGTGGCTCACTTATAGCCTTTATATAATTAACATATTGAGCTCATCCATCGACTTTTATTAGAGAAAATGGTTAAACCAAGTTACATAAGGTACACTAAGTCACATAATCCCAACCATGAATTTTAACAAAGACTACGAATCTCCCATTTCTAATTAACTTTTTATCATTAAATCCAATTACACATTCCATACACAAAGTAACAAATGTGGATTATACTATCACAATTCTTTAATAAAATCATCTCATGTGGGATTAGTTTACAAAAATAACCAACACATGTATTGTAAACAATTACATGGCCAAACAAGGATAAATTACAGGGGAAAAATATATAACAATCCTATTAAGATTCTTAAACACTTAAAAGGCTTTTTATAACAATTTTTCTCATGTGTGAAATTAATATAATGAGAAATACATTTTTAACAACCCAATATTGGGAATTCATGTCCATCCTCATAGGTGTTCTCAGACAAACGACTATCCCAGGAAAATGCACCCATGGGTGGCCTTAAATTAATGTTTACAACCCCAAAAATTCTTCCAAATTTTCCAATTAATTACCTAATAATCAATAATAAATAGTAGGTTTCATTAATCAATAATTTTTTCTCCTAAAAGTGGGTGTGCGAAACTCCAACATATGTAAACATCAGTACAATCAACAAAATGCATGAGACCACCTACCTCATATTCGTACAACTCTCCTCATCCATCCTCAGGATGAAAGTCAACCTAGAATGGTGTATAGATTAAAAATAGTTATAAAAAATCTACCTTAAATTACTATATTGAGAGAAGAAATTTGGACGAATGTATTAATAGGAATAGAGAACCTACCGAGGGGAATCAAATGCATCTGATGATGTTTGAATCGGAGATCAGATAATGAAATTGGAGACAATATACTCTTTGGATTTTCCTGGGTACAGTACTAGTTGAATGTGGTTTGCTTCTATCCTTCTGGAATAAAATATATTTCCTAACATAAAATTGTAAAAAAATTTCACCACGTGTACTTGAGAATATATTCCATGGCCATACAAATTCTAGACAAACCATTACATAGATGTATACTAAAATTATATGGCATGTATCCATTCATACATTGAAAGTACCTATAAGTATACGTGTAGTTCCCAGTCTCATCATGTAAATATCTTATAGCCAGCCCCTCGACCCCATTCCCCCCATTTTAATAAGTATAAACTAAAATGGAATGATATATACATCAAGGAAGAAACATGTTCTTAGAAATTTTTCCCTTTAACCCAATTTTTCCTCACATTACCCTTACAAGTGTTGTGAAGGAACATCATAGAATACCCCTAGACATTGCATTCATATATTGGCCTCCCTCTATGATGTCTCATCCTGCACTTGTCCGTGCTTCAATAACACCCATAACAAAGGAATAGAATTCCATAGTGAATTATCATGAAATAGTCCACACTACTAATGGGATGCTCCTCGAAGAATGAATTTTCCTACAACTCCAATTCCTTAAGATGAATGGATTGAGATGGGTCCAAAAAGTAATGTCACAATTGAAAAACATGGATGATGTTGTGCATATTCTTATACCTCTTAGGCAACTAAAATCTATATGAAACTTTCCCGACCATCTCTAGAATCTCAAATAGACTATCATATATCTGAAAAATATTACACAGTCTCTTGGTCCCTTGTGTTCCAACCTCGGTGCGACATGTAGTAAAAATTGATCCCTAGCCTCGGACAACAAAGGTCGTCTATGATGATCTTTTTATTATTTATAAATGTACTGCTCAATAACCATCTTCTTCTGGAAAAATTGAACCATCTCAAGGATCCCCCGAGAAATAGGAGGTCCCATCATTTCTACCTCTCTTGTATCCATCCAACACAGGGGTGATCAGCATGGTCAATCGTACATAGCCTCATATAGAACAATATGAATTGTATCATGCAATATATTTTTGTAGGATAACTCCACAAGGGGTATGAGTGTCTTCTAGGAACCCTCAAAATCTTGGATGCAAGCCAAAAACATGTCCTCCAGCACTTGAACTGTGTGTTTCACTACCATCTGTCTGGGGGTAGTAAGATATGATTAGAAGCTCCTGTGTACCAAATGACCTATATAGACCATTCCAAAAAATGATAAATAAAATGGGAGAACTTATAAGAAATTTTTTTATGAGGAAACTATGTATTTGTACAATCTCTCAGATGTACAACCTTCCAATATCATCATACAGAATGTTTTCTAGATCAGTAAGAAATGTGAAACCTTTGTAAGTATTTCAACCACAAGCATTACTTCATGACTACCTCGGTGTGTCCTTGGTAAACTCGTCATGAAACCTATCGTGACTTTATTCCATTTACACTCAATAATGTGTAGCTTCTAAAAAAGTCCCACTCGGTTGTACTGTTCCACCTTCACCAGATAAAAGGTGTAACATCTCAGGAATAAACAATATACATCACCCTTCATGCATGGAAATGAGTACTGAATAAACAAATCATGATGCATCATGGTAACACCAGGATTCATTGACCAAACCAAATCATAAAAATCATACTTTAGCTACTTGGAAATTACTTAAAAAATCTATATGTCACCCTATAATTGAAGAACCTAATCCAAGCCTATGGTCCAACCAGGAGGAGGGTACTACCTTTAAATACTCTCCTGTAGATATATGTATTAAGAATCTGAGAGATACCTCAGCTACACTCTGACCAATAATGCAGAGGTAACAACTATGGATTTAAGAAATGTATACCACTGCCTATCGCTCACCTCCAGATTCATCTCATAGTATAACTCCATCAGTATCCACTCACTACTGGCCAACTACACTGCCTATATCTGAGTCCTTATACTAAGTGAATCAGCCAATGTATTTACTTTCCCATGAATGTAGGAAATATCAATGTCAAATGACAAATGGTCTTCAAACCCCCATCACTGCCTCAAAATCTGATCATACTGAGTAAAGATGTACATGATAATTGTTTGGTCTGTGTACACCACAAAACTCTCCCCCAATAAGTAATGTTTCCAACAACATAAGGCATGAAAAAATGTAGATAACTCGAGATCGTGCATCTGTTAGTTACTCTAATTTGGACTCAATGATCGAGACCCATACGTAAGAACTCAATCCCAATGCATTTTCACTGCTCCTAGCCCGATACATGATGCATCGCAGTATACAGTATAAACTCTTCCTATCTCTAGAAAAATCAATATCAGTGATGACGTTAATCTTTGTTTCGCCATCGGAAAGGCCTTCCCTGAAGAATCTGAGCAAAAATACGTCACACCCTTCTTTTCCAATCTCTTCATCGATGTTTTCAAGCATGATAACTGATATATGAAATACATTTAGTAACCAGATAGCCCTAGAAAATTCTTTATATGAAAGATATTCTTAAGATTCTCTAAGGTAACTAATGATATCACCTTATCCGGGTCTAATGATACTATTATCTCTAAGATGACGTGACCTAGGATATGAATTTGATCCATCCTGTAGAAGAACATTGATATCCCATCATATAATAGAAGTTTTTTAATGTACTCTAAATGATTTCATGATGTGTGGAATATTTGTTATTATATTGAAAATAAACCAAGATACCATCCATGAAATCCACAACAACAAAAATATAGGGATGGAACACTCATTTCATCAATTCCATGAATACCACTAGAGAATTCATGAGACTGAATGGCATAACCACATACTTTTATAGACAATACCTACCATAGTATGTTGCTCGAGGTATGTGTGATGATCTAAAATGCACTTGGTGATAACCTAATCTTAGATCAATATTAGAGAATAATCAAACTCCTTAGAGATAATTTAATAGATCATCTATTCATGGAAGAGGATACCAGTTATTTACCATTAACTAGTTCAATTTATGATAATCCACGCATAGCCTAAGTGTACCATTTGTATTTTTAACAAAAAGAACAAGATAACCCAATATAGAAGTACTGGGTCAGATAAACCCATTTACCACCAAATACTCAAGCTGCCTCATGATATTTTTCAATTCAATAATATCCATTCGATAAGGAGGAATGGATACTAGTTCATCCCCTAGTACTAACTCGATATAGAACTCTTCCAATCTTACTTGTGGTAAACTGAAGAGGTCATCCTGGAACGCATCCTAGAATAATCAAACACTAGTGGAAAGTCCATCTAACATGTCCCCTTGTCATATAGATATAAAATGGAAATCTATGCTATCATCCCACGTATCCCACGATTATCCTCTCCAGCTCATCTTTCCTAAACATCCCATTCCCACTTGTGTAGAAATGATCTTCCCTCTGGTGACGTAAAACATACCATGTAGAGATAAAAATTTTCAAAGGATTGAAAAAATTATAATTGGTCTATTACATGTTAAACATAAAATCCTACCCTCTCTAAGACATAGTGATCCAAAATTAAGCGACACTAACCAATTTCAAGGGGGAAATCCTTGATTTTTCGCACACCTATCATTATAATACTAAAATGAGTGTATATTTTCATAAAATCATTAGATGTAAAATTATAGAGCTCTAGGATCTACACGATATGATCATATAATAAAATATGTGAACCCGTGTTTGAAATAGTGAAAAAGATAAAATAGAGGTGACTATAATAGTACTTATGATAATAAAAGGATTGGGATCCTGCTTTTTTCTAGTCTATTTCACTACATAAGTCTTTCCTATACCATGGACCTGAGACATTTACTTACTACCCTGAGCCGACCCACCCTAATATCACTAAGATCCTAGGGTCTTGCAACCATGTCCACGACCACTACCTCATCCTGAATGTCCTGACATATTCCAATTCCCAGACTTGTGATAGGATACTGATCCTTCTTCTTAATGTGGAATTGGTGTATACCCTCTCTCAATAGATATTGGTGGAAACATCCTGAAAAAATGCTATAAGTGTCCTACATTTCCATAATCTTGGCACTTGAATGGTCCATCAACAATGGATGTCTAGTATGAACAATAATTTCTCACATGAATCACCTCACATGGATACCATAAGATATGTTCTGAGTAGTACATTCACCACATGTAAGTTCTAGATGACGCTTATCATTACCTTTCGAAACCATACAATATTTTTTTGTCAAATAGGCCTATCTCGCACCTCCAAATTCCCACTAATTACCCTCGGTGATCATTTCTTGGATAACAATCACAGATACACTAGATAGTCGGAATACATTCACCTGTGAGCGAATGTTGTACCAAATAAAATCATCAAATCTCTTACCCTTTGAAAAATTATCACCCATTAGAATAGGTGTGAAGAGCTTGAGTACAGTATTGAAGGTGGATTATTCTATAACGGATAGAGTTCCTAGATCTAGAATCAAAAACATATGGGCTATATTGGTCCTCTGCGTCTTATGATATAAGTAATAATATAAGACTATAAGAAAATATCCGCTATAAATGTCCCTTTGATGATCTGTCTGTGTGGTAACATCTCACCAACTCCTGGAGGAATCACAAAATATATATATCTTAATCCTGACCCTCCTTTAAAGAGTTGTCTCATGATGATCAAATATCAATAAGATGGCCCCAACCCATGACTCTATAGATTGTATCCTTCCTTCCCCGGAAAACATGGGTAGATGTTGCTGCTGGAAAACTCAAGATAATTCTTCTATATACATGGAAGGTTGTGTTTCACCCAAATTTTATTTCATGAACCTCATAAAAACTTCATGGAATTTTTTTTCAGCAGCTGCATATAGGATAACAGATGCTGCTGATTATGGCTTGACTGGAGGGTCCATTGGTATCCCATGGCCTTCCACCTCTAGGGTATGATCATCACTACTCTCCTGGAAAACAACTGGGGGTTGTCATATTGGAATTACTCTATAATATCTAGTACATACCCCTTTTTATAATTTTATTCATTAAGGTACGTAGTTCAAGGTAATAATCACAAAACATGAGAGAAAAGACTCAAATATTAACAAAATATGAGTACATGACATGTAGGAACCATACACGGCATGTACGCATAATCCATTTTATGGTCATGTACTCCTTCCATACTGGGCTTCTAAACATGCTACTTACACGATGTGTTAATCGGGTACATGTCACGTATACTTAATCTCTTACATGGGAATGTAACTCTAACTACCTTGGTCTTGTAAACGTCATAGGTACAGGGTGTTTCAGGCTGACACAATTCAATTAATCATGTATTCCATCCATGCCATGTACTTTTACGTGGCCAGAGCCACACAGGTCTACCAATATGAATCTACATAGGGTGTATATAAGGTAAACTGAGTTTTCTGATCCAATCTCAACAACTCATGATCTCTCTCACATGGTCATACACACGGTCAAAAGCTACACATCATGTACTCAAAGTAAATTTCATGTACATAAAAAATTTTCTTATTCCCTAATAAAATAAAACATGGCATTCATTCATAGGATCACACATCGTGTTGTTTGGATTTTACAATAGTAAGCATCAACAACTTCCCTAGAACCCCGATTTTTGCAAAATAATAAACAGTGTGAAAATTTCGAATATTTGGGACCCCAAACTCCCCACAAATCAAAGCATGAAATCCATATATAGCACATAACATCACAATTTATATCTGATAATAGAAACATGATCCACCAAATTCTAATCCATGAGGGACCAAAATCCTCAGGGACCAAATTTTTCATCCTTACAATTCAACCATATGACATACCAATAGACCTATCACAATTGTATGCATATATATCATGGTATCTAAACAACAATATGCATATATAGAATGCCATCTATCATAACAACTTGCAATCACTAATTCACTCAAAATGTACTGGAATGAATTGATGGCATGTGATTTCTAACAAGTGACTATATGATTCATGAGATGGAATACCCTCATCTCATCGGGATGCAACAAAATAGACCCACGATGATATTAATAATAATACCAGAAAACAAGTATGCTACCCAATAGTGAAATATAAACCACTATAATATCTAAAAATCCCAAAATTACATCATTATTAAAGGTAATTTGGATTTTCCTTGTACATAGTGTAGATACTCTCGAGCATAGCTATTTACCAAATTCAATTATTTTATTTTGTTACGAAATAGTAAAATACACTGGAAAAGATATTCTCTGATACCACTTTGTATCATCTGATATCTGGATTCCACTCAACTAGTACCTTGTACCCAATTGGCCACATGACCTCAAACTCATTTCCCCAATTTCCAGAGGCCAACTGACTGGCAGTGAGGGCCTATTGCGTGATAATGGGGAAATAATTCCCTCATTGGTAGACTGTAAACGATAGAAATAAAATAATACAATATTCAAAGTATTAAATATCATACAACTTAAATAAATGGAATAATACTAATAAGATAAGTAACCAGGTATCATTTTATAGAAAGATGATGCAACGTGTTATGTTCTACGAAATCATCCAAAATTGGTACACTACATGAATCCAAAATATATGTTCCAAAAAAATAATCAAAGGAAACTATGAATAATCAAAATTCTTATCTTAGTCCCATGAAATAATTCTCATAAAAAGCACCTCAAGTACTGGTAGAAGGGTTATTTCCCTTATTAACACCTAAAGTAATATAATATGTTTCAGCCCAAATGCATGACCCAAATAGGGTGTGAGACTACATCCCAATAGGAAACCACCATAGGTCTATTCCAATCTGTCGGTGAATATATATAACATTTTGTGTGCAATAGTGAAAATAGTAAACCAAAAGATACTCCACAGTAAGCACAAAACATTGTCTCAAAAGACAATGTAACTATAAACAAGTAATGAATGAACTAGATCATGTGATTTGTCTTGTAATATGTGTCATTAGTCAGTCTATATCATTATTCAATTAAATTGGATTATATAAATGTTTTGAGGTCCATCCTAGGTTTGACAACCACCCATATAAAAGTAACTATCAACTCCTAAAATGATAAGCATTTAATCACTTAATCATATTCCATTAATTTTTTTGCCAAGGATTCCGCAATGTATCCTATGTTTTCTCATAATTTTAAAGAACTCTCAATGATCCTGACCACCCTATCTATGGCTTGGTCAAATTATTTAAAAAATTAACCCCTTGATCCCTTCAATTTCCCTTTAACTAAGAAATTGATTCCCCATGACATATATGGTGCAATTAGTTACGTGGGCCCGAACTTTTCTTTTTACAGTGACTGTGGCTCCCTGATTAATAATTACCTCATTTATTATTAAATTGAAATACATATTCAATATCAAAATTAAAACATGTGAATTAATCAATCGCATGTCTTTGACATAATCAATTCATGTGGGCTCAGTTTTAAAAAATAACCAACACAAGTAAATTAATCTATTACATGGTTAAACAAGGATTACTCACATGGGAGAAAAATATAACAAGACTATTAATCAATTTAAATATTTAAATGTCTAATAATAACAATTATATCACATGGGAAATTCATATATTGAGAAATAAATTTTCAATAACCCACGAATGGTAATTAAAGTCAAACGTCACAGGCATTCCCATCGAAATGGTTATTAATGGAAAAAAACCCTTGGAGTGACCCTAAATCACGGATCCGAACCCTAAAAATGATTTAAAATTATCCAATCAATTACTTAATAATCAATAATAAATATCAGGGTTCATTATTCAATCATCCATCACTCTAAAATTGGGAGTGTGACACTCCAGCATATCTAAACATCCTGACAATCAGTGAAAAAAATAACACCGACCTCATATTGGTACAAATCTCATTATCCAATGCCAGTCTCTATTTCTACCTAGAATGGAGTATATCTAAAAAATAGTTATAAGAACTCAAACTTAAATAACTAAATTGACAGAATAAATAATGAAAAAATTCTCACGAAAATTAAAGAACATACCGAGGGGAATCCAACGCATCTTATGGAATTCGAATCGGAGATCAAACACCATAATGGGAGGAATAATCATGTTCAGGTTTTCATGGGCATGATGCTCGTTGAACTGGGTTCGTTTATATATATATAGAAGAAAAACTTATGGTATGACCTATTTATTTATTAAAAAAGTATACAACATGTAATTGAGTGTACATTCCATGTCATAACAAATTCTGGCAAGACCATTACATGGTCGTGTACAAGGATTACATGGTGTTTATCCTTCTATACACAGTGTGTACCTATAAGTACAAGACATGTAGTTCCTAGTCACATCATTTAATAGGCCTGCATCCTTCCCTTAGACATATTTTCCCCCATTTTCATAAGTGTAAATTGAAAAGGAATGATCCATACCTCTAGGAAGAACCAGGATCTTACAAATTATTCCCCTTAATGAAATTTTCCCCTGAATTTTCCTTCAATGTGTGGTTCAAGAAGATTAGATAATAACTCAAAAAATTATGATCATATGCCAGCCTCCCTCTCCCAATTCTCATCCTACACTCAACTGTTCTGCCATAGCACCCATACCAAAGGAACAAACCAACCATAGAGAACCTTCGTGAAATGATCCACAATATGAATATGATTCCTCTCAAATGAGGCGTTGTTCTAAAATTCCAATTCCCCAGGATAAAATGTTGGAGATAGTTCTGAAATGAAATGTCACCAGTAGGAAATGTATAATATGTTATTCATGGATCTGTGCCTCTGAGGTAATTGCAATTGATAGGCAATCAGACTGGCCCTCTCCAGAATCTCAAACATACAAACGTATCTAGACGAATGCATATCCTATCTCTTGAAAATATTTTTTTACAAGCTCAGTGTGACATTTGTGAAAATAGATCCCCATACTCAAACTCTAAAATTTTTTCTATGATGATTGGATTATGATTTATGACGATACTGCGTTGTAGACATCCAATTCAGAAACAACTGAACTGTTCAATGATCTCCTGGACAAGACGTGGTCCCGACATTGCTACCACTCCTACCTCAATCCAAAACAAGGGTGATTGACATGGTATACTATACAAAGCCTCATGTGGCACCATATGAATAGTAGGATTGATGCAGTTTTTGTAGGAAAACTAAAAAATGGGTATGTGTGTCTCCTTGGAACCCCATATATCTAGGATACAGGCTCAAAGTATGACCTCCATCACCTGAATCGTGTGTTCTAAATAGAAATCTATCTAGGGGTGGTAATCTATTATCAAAAGCAGCTATATACACAATGACCATTGTAGAACATTCTAGAAATTATAACTAAAACAGGCATCCCTATCTGGAATGATAGACTATGGGACCCTGTGTAGTTGTACAATCTCCCAGATGTAGAACCTTCCAATATCATCAACACTAATGGTTTCCTTAATCAATAAGAAATGAAAAACCTTCATAATCCTATAAACAATAACCCATAGTTCATCATTACTTTGGTGTGTACCTAGTAAACCCTTCATAAAATCCATCATGACATTATTCCATTTCCACTCAAGAATGGGTAGATGCTTCAAAAGTTAAACTAGTCTTTTGTGTTCCACATTCACCAGGTGTATGGTGGAACATCTCACGAAATAACCAGATACATCACCCTTCATGCATGTCCACCTGTAATAATGACATAAATCCTGATACATCTTGGTAACACTGCGATGCACTACCGAAATCAAATCTTGAAAATCCCGCTTCATCTCCTTGTACATTTTTGTCAAAACTCATATGCGAACCTTCAATAGAAAAACCTCATCCTCTTTAATAGTCAAACCTGGAGGAGGTCCTATCGTGAAATGCTCTCCCATAGAAATAGTCCTTTAGAATCCAATAGTTACCTTATCTTCATTCTATGTAGTAAGGTATAGGTAACAGCTAAGGATGTAATAAAAGTCTTCCGCTGCCTACCGTGAACCTCTAGATGAATCTCATTGAACTACTCCATCAGCTACCACTCACTACTGGAATACTACACTGTCTTTATCTAAGTCCTCCTTCTCAGTTCATGGGCCACTACATTGCCTTTACCAAGCATGTTGGTATGATTGAATTCTTAATGCTTAAGGTATTCCACCAACCTTCATAGGCTCAAATTAAAATCATTCTAAGTATAGATGTACTTGGGACTTATTTGGTCAATGTACATCACAAATCACTCCCCCCAAAAGTAATTTCTCAAAAAATAAAAAGCATGAACTACTACTGCTAAATAAAGATTGTGCGTAAAGTATTTCCTCTAATGTGGCCTCATCTACTGAGACCAGTGTGAAAAAACTAGATCCCCCTGATTAATGACATCATGCATCCCGATACCTGATTTATCATAGTACATAATAATATTCCTACCCAGATCAAGAAATATCAGTGTCAGTGTTGACATTAATCTCCCTTTCATCCCCTGAAAATCTATCTCATAATAAATTGACCAAACATACTTCACACCCTTCATATTCAATATCATCATCGGTGATTCTAATCATGATAAGACCTATAAGAAATTCCTATAGTAAACATCCAGTCTTAGAAAACATCGCACCTCAAATATATTCTTGGGATGCTCCCATGTAACTACTCCTGTAACATTATTTAGGTCCACAGATACCCCTATCTCTAAGATGGCATGACCCATGAAGTGAATCTGATCCATCTAGATGTGGAATATGAAGCTAATATCATATAACTAATTCTCTATTTGTATAGTAAAAATGATTTCATGATGTGTGTTATGTTTTTGTAAATTATGCAAATATACCGACATATCATCCCAGAAAACCACAAAAAAGACACAAGATTGGGACGGAACAAACAGATTTTCGGTAACATGTAGACTGTTGGAGAATTCATGGGACCGAGAAACATATCCAAATACTCATATAGATCATATCTTCATCAGAAATCTGTGCATGGTATGTTTGATGATATAACACATAGTTGATGAGAACTAGATCTAAAATCAATATTATAGAATATTGATCGCCTCGTAGATGATCAAAGAGATCATCTATTCACAGAAGAGGATACTATTAATTTACTTTTAATGGGTTCAATTTCCTATAATCCATGCATAGCCAGAGGAAACCATCCTCCATTTTCCCATAAAGTACCTGTGAATCCCACGATGAAGTAACGGGTCTGATAAACCCCTTTAACCCAAAATGCTCTAGCTAACTCTTGAGATCAGCAAACTATGTTGTAGATATTCAATAATGAAAAATGGATATGTGGGAAACTCATTGTACTAACACTATAGAGATATCTACCTCTATTACTAGAGGTAACCCTGAAAATTCATGTAGGAAGACGTTCCTGGAATGATCAACCTCTTATAGAAATTCTATCTAATCTGTCCCCTAGTCATCTAGATATAAACTAGAAATATGTGTTGTTATCCCACTCAACCCATGATGATTAGGTCTGGATCACCTCACATGGACATCCCATTCACCCATGAGTTGGAAAAATATTCCCTCTTGTTATCTAAAACTCACCCTATGGTGATAGTAATTGAAAAAGTCTTGAAAGGAGACTAATCATTCCATTCCGAGTTTGAAATCAATGCCTTTAATCTCTAAGACGTAGAGATACAAAATCGATTGAAACCCACCAATTTCAAGGGGGAACTCCTTTCACTATCATATAAAAGCTGTTATAACCCATAATGAAGTCTCTAGTTTCATAACATCATCAAATGTAAGAAAACTCATCCCTTGTCTCCCGATGACGGCCTCATATAAGAATTTATGTGAAGACCATATTTTATTGAGTGCAGTAGCTAAAACAGAGGTGACTATAATAGTACCTCTGACAATAAATGTTATGGGATCCTTCTTGTACCAGATCTATTTCATTTCATATGGATAGTATATACCATTTCCCTTAGACACTTCACGAATACCCTAAGCTGACCCGCCCTGTTGTTGCTAAGATCTTGGTGTTTGGATACCACAAAAAATAACCACTACCTTAGCCTCAATGTCATAACAAATTCCTTTTACATGAATAGTGATAAGCTTCTGGCTCTTTTCCTGAACATGGGGGTGGTTTGGACCCTCTTAGAATAGATGATAATGGAAAAATCCTGTAGAAATTTTGTATGTGGCCCATCATGTCGCATGCTCAACACTTCATTGTGTCTATCAAGCAATGAGGTCTAGTATTCCTAATTATTCCACACTTGAAGCACCCCACCTGGCTACCACAAGATATGTTCAATGAACATGATTGACCATGTGTAATCTCTTTATGATGCAGCATGTTACTAGTTGAAAATGTACAAGACCTCAGTGTCGAACCTCCCTAGATCGCACCTCATGATTCCCTCTAATTACATTGGGGAATTAGTGTCTAATTCTCTATCTTACATACAGTAGTTAGTCATAATATATTCCCCTATAAGTGGGTTTCACACCTGAGACCATCTTTGAATCATCTAGAATTTGACATTTATTCTTTAATTAGAATAGGTTAAATGTGCTGGAGCTCAACAAAGAGATAGACTAATCCATAACTGATAGAGTTACCTTCCCCAGATTTATAAAATCAAGGTATTTTTTAGCCCATAACCTCTCAGGATTGAATTTTTCACAGAATACAATATGAAAATCTCCCAAAGACAAGTCCTAATGACACTCTATCATTTTGGTAACATCCCCCCAACTCTTGGAGGAATCATGCGGTATAGAATGTGGAAGGTTGAAGCTCCTCTTAGGAGGCATCTCAAGATTCTGGAAGATCGTAACATGGACTATATACATGAATAAATATCATGTGTCCCTCCTCCCCTAGAAAAAAATGGTGGATTATACTACTAGAACACTCATGGTAGTTCTTCCAAAGACGTGGTGGGCTTTGGTGCTCCCTGATTGGTTTACATGAATCTCATAAAGACTTCATCGAAAAGTGTGTCAGCACCTGAATCTGATATAACATTTGATTCGGCTACTGTCATGACTGGAGGGTCAACTGGTAACCCATGGCCTACCACCATTGGGGAATGAGAATCTATACTTTCATGGAATTCAACTGGAGGTCATCGTTGTGGAATTTCTCTATAATTTCCAGTACATACACCTATGTATTAGCTTATTCATCAAGGTACATAGTTCAATAGTGAAATAACTAAATAAGAGAATAAATACTCAAAAGTTAACAAAATATTTGTTCACTTCAAGTAGTAAACATACACAATATGTACACATAAGAACTTACATGGTCATGTAATCCTGCTAGCCTGGGTGTGTAAACCCACCCGGTACATGGCGTGTTAATTGGGTACATGGAATTTATACTTATTCTCAAACATAGGAATGTAAATCCTAACTTAGTCATCTAAAAATCTAGAATACACGACATTTTAGGATGAAAAATGGCATGTACTCAACTCTTCCCCCCTAAACCTGTACATTTACACAAATAGAGCCACACAGTTCTACGTATGCTAAACTACATTGGGTGTACATAAGTTACAAAACATGTTTTGATAAAAACACAAAAACCCATTCTTTTTATCACACGGCCAGAAAAACGATAAAAAACAACACTATGTGTACTCATAGTACAAGATTTTCACTAAAATATTTCTCTTAATCCCAAACAAATGAACACAAGGCATGTGTTTATAGGACCACACCACCTGTTTCTAGGTTTTCAAAAAATAAGCCTCAAAAACTTCATCAGAACCCCTATTTTTTCTATATAATGAAATTATGTGCCAAATTATAATCTGTGGGGGCCCATATTCCCCATGAATCAAAGATTGACATCCACATATTAAACATAACAACATAATTTATATCCCATTTCTGAAACATGATCCACCAAATACCTATCCAAGAGGGACCATACTCATCTGTGTCCAAAGTTTGGCATCCATCCATTTCAATCATAAAACATTCTAATACACCTTTCACATCTGCTGGCATATCTATGAAGATTTATATCAAAAAAGCATGGATATGTAGCACAGAATCTATCACAATAATATGAAATCGGTGATTTTTTCTAAATGGCATGGCAATAATACATAGCATGTGATTTCTAACATGTTCCTATATGATTTGTGATATGGAATACCCTCATCTCATTGGGTTGGAAAAAATTAGAACCACAATGATATCAATAATAAAAATAGAAAAAAATATCATCACCCAATAGTGAAATTAAATCAAATATAATAGCTCAAAATACAAAAATTACAATTTTATTCAGGGTAATTTTTTTCCCTATATGTGGGGTTGCCACACCTGAAAACATATAATTACCAAATTCCATTTCCTTTATATTCTTCCCAAATAGTAAATAAAACCAAGATTAATATGATCTGATACAACATTTTAACGTCCATGATCTGGATGCCAATCAACTGGTGCCCCGTACCTGGATGGAGACATGGCATCATGCCAATTTCCCAAATTGCATGAGGATTCTGACTAGATGTGAGGACCTAGGGTGTAATAGTGGGGAAAATATACCCTCATTGCTATAATGGAACCTATCAGAATAAAATAATACAATAGAAAATGTATTAAAAAAGATACAATGAAAAAAATAGTGGAATACGGATAAGATACATATCCAAGTATCATAACATAGAAAGATGACGTGTCTTGTTATGTTCTATGAAATCAAAAAAAAATACGTACACTACAAGAATCCACACTATATATTACCACATAAAGAATTGAAAAATAGAACTAATAAGAATCACAATCCTCATCTCAGTGTAATGATTTCCTGGTCCAAAACAACACCTCCAGTACCCTTCAAATGGCGCTTTCCCTTATAGGAATCTACAATCATATAATCTCTTTGGGCTCAAAAGAATGACCCAAATAGGTTGTGAGATAAAATCCTAGTATGAAACCACCCATGTTCTGTGCCATTATGTCATTGAAAATATATTATAGGTAGTGTACAATAGTGAAAAATGTAAACCAGAAGGTACTCAAAAGTAATCACAACAAATGTCTTAGAAGACAATGTAATAATATATCAGTGAAGAATTAATACAAGCAATTGATTCAGCTTTTTTGATTCATAATTAGTCATTCTATTTAATTTTTCAATTCTATTGGATTATATAAATTTCTAGAGGCCCGACCTAGGCCCAATGACCCCATGTATAAAAGTAACAATGAACTCGTGACTTGATAATCATTTAATAATTTGATCATTTTCCAATAGAGTCTGGCATGGGAATCCCATAATGGATTCTAGGACACTCGACATTTTAAGGAAGACTCAATGAGCCCAACCACCCTATTTGTGCCTCTCTCACATCCTTTTTCATTATTAACCACTTGATATGGTACATTGTATTTTAACTGACTCAATGTTTCAGCCAAGGTATATAAGGTGAAATTAGACACATAAGACATACCTTGTATTTTAACTGAGAATACGGCTTTCCCATTGCTAATTACATATTTTTATCATTTAATTCAATTAAAAATTCCCTTTTAAAAGAAAAACATGTTAATTAAACTATCACATGGATTTAACAAAATCAACTCACAGAGTCTTAGTTTACAAAAATAACAATTACATGTAGATTTAACTATTACATGTTTAAACAAGGATAACTCACATGGGAAAAACATATAACAAGCCTATTATGTAATTTAAACATTTACAAGTCTTAAAATAATAATTGTGTCATGTAGGAAATTAATATAGTGTGAATACATTTTTAACAACCCATGAGTGGTAATTAAATTCAATCCTCATTTGCATTATCAGCAAAATGAACGTCCAAGGAAAATGATCCCATGGGGTGGCTATAGATCAAGAATCAAAGCTGTAAACATTCTTTCAAATTATCATACAAATTACTAAATCAGCACTATGAAATAACATGTTTCATTATTCAATCAAATTTCACCTTAAAAGTGTGTGTGTGGAACTATGACATATATAAACATCATCAAAATCATTGAAAGGAATGAGAACACCTATTTCATACTTGTTTAACTCTTCTCATCCAGCATCGAGATCTATTTGACCAAGAATAGACTAGATATACAAAATAGATATAAACAGTTGACCTTGTAAAACTAGAGTGAGAAAAGAATGTTGGTTGAAAGGCTCTAGGGAAATTTTTAGCTTACCTAGGGGAATCCAACGCATCAGACGGTGTTTGAATCGGGTATCAGATGATAAAATAGGAGGCTAATTCCAATTCAGATTTTTCTAAGTGAAATGTCTATCGAAAGGGGTTCATTTCTATCCATTTAGAAAAATGACTTCTTGACCAACATAATTATTTAAAAAAAATTACCAAACATGTACTCGAGGAAATTCTCTATGTTTGTACAATTTCTGTCCAGACCATTACATGGCCTTGAATCGAGATTTCATGGTATGTATCCTTCCATACATAACATGTACCTATAATTAAATGACATCTAGTTCCTAGTCATTTCATGTAACATGCCTACATCCAGCCCCTCATCCCCTTTTCCCCTATTTTTATCTGTTGAAACTAAAATTTAATGATCCATACCTCTAGTAAGAACAATGTTACTACAAAAAATATGAAAAATTTCAATTTTTTTTAAAATTCATGAAATCATAAATAAGATACAATTAGAAACCAAAAAATAACAAATAATTCAAAATCAATGTCATTTGAAACTGAATTTTTAAACATATTTAATCAGAGAAAAATATATTTTTGGTCAATTCACACACTACTACATTATGGTACCAACTAATTAACTGTAACAATATGAATTATTGGTTTGGTGACTTAAAAATAACATATTAAAACCTAATGAAATAACTATATAAAGAAGGATCCCAAAACTCCAATGAAATAAATAATCTTAGAGAAATATAAAATAAATGATTTAGTTTTTAGCTAAAGTATGCAACGAAAATTAGAAGAAAAGATAAATGGTATCCCATTAAATTATCTATAAATGTGGTCATGCATTTTGTTAGATATAATGTCATGGGTCCTCAAACACATTCCTCTATATCTTCAAATTTCCCAAATGAATAAAGAGGGAGTTAATGGAAATTTATCTTTTTTCAATTACATTTTTCCTTCAGTCACATGATGACCATGACTTTACTTGTTTCATCATGTATTCAGATGGCTCTTGTGTATGATCAATTGTCTCATTCATGTGATATGTTTCTTTCTCTATGTGGTTAAATTCATTATTCATTTACTTTTATGGTTCCTTTATCAAATCCGTTGGATTCTTCATGTGGTTAGATGTTTTGTTTCTATTTTCAGTTAGTACCTCAATGTGGTCAATTGGTTCTTTCATATGGTCAGTTGGTTCCCTCATATGGTCAATTGGTTCATTCATGTGTTCAATTGGGTCCTTCATGAGGTTGGTTGGATATTTTATGAATTCAATTGGTCATTTCATGTAGTTGACTGGTTTATTCATGTCATAGTTTTATTATTCTTGTGGTATCCATGTTGGTTAATATGGTCATTCTAACAGTTTTCTAATTTTAATATTTGTATAAGAACTATACATTCTAGAAAAACAAAAAAAAATGATTATGATGTAAAATGTTGAATTAAATTACTATATAATATATTTTATTTTTTATTTTTTTGGGATGAAATATAAAATATTAATTCTATAAATAATATGGTTTTAAATGGGTTATTTTATATATTTTGAAATAAATATAAATTAAATGACAATTGAAAATGATATTTTACTATGTTAATATTCTTGGTTATTATATAAACTATGTTTGACATCCTAATGTATATGATTTATACAATTCACATTATTTATTGTTTACTTCATGTATGAAAAACCAAAAGAATACTTTAAAACTTTAGAATCATCTTTTTTAACCTAAGTCGTACCTGGTCTTGATTCATTGTATGTTCAAAAGCATAGTCACCTCTTTATTTTTTTGTGCTAGTATGTTACATTTTTTTAATGACTTTGTTTATATTTCATATTCCTACTTCAAAGACAGTATTTTATGGAAAACCAATCCCTCATATTGGTGATATCTATCCAGTAATATCTTCTTTATTTTCATATATTCAATGTGAAGTGTCTTTTGGAATTTTTTTTAAATAGTGGATTTTTATTCTCTTATTATTCTGTTAAATTGTAAAATTAGCTTTTTTTTTGTTTTTAGTGGGTGGGTGATATGAATTAATTAATCAAAATTATTATGTAAATTAAATTTAATTATAATGGTGGAAAATTATCTCATGTGTTTATAGGTTTTGTTATTATTATAAATTGTTTCACCTAAAAATATTAACTATTGCGGTATAAAAGTAGTGTCTACTATGAATTTTATACATTCTAGTTGATAGAGAATAATTTCACATTTATACCAACCACTTCTAAAAGTTTATTGAATTATATATGGGTAAATAATTGGTTGAGTATGAATATGAAAACGTTATGAAATTACTAATTCATGAGTTGATGAATTTATAAGAAAATTATATTTATTTTAATATTACATTTATATGGTTAGGAAGTATAATATTTTATACTAATACATTGTCATTGTTTTCCTAGAGGTTGTGTATCCTTTTGGGGGGATTGTGTGATAGGGGTGGTGACTAGTTCATGTGTATAATTTGTTGTGGGTGGCAGATGTTTAATGGTTGAGATGTGGTTGTGGTGTGATAGTGAGGATGTGTTATAGGCTTTATTATGTTATCAAATTGGGTTCAATGTGGTTCCACTGTGTTATATTGACATATCAATGGAGTATTATTTTTTTAATGATTAAAGTTTGATAGTTTGGGATGGAAATTAAAAAATGTGAACAATAATTTTCACATGTTAACTAGTTCAATGAAAATAATAACCTTGAATCTAATAGTCTTAAAGATAAACTAAATCTGCATGTTTTTTTTGTAGTGGATGACCCTTAAATAAGATATGAAGTGGATTTATTATTGAATGGATTCTCTAAATTCAATAATTTTTAAAGTGTTTGAATCAATAATTGAATGAAAAAGAAAGTGTGTTGTTTGTGGTTATTTGGCATGGTGGAGTATCATACAGTAGTGGAAGTTTGTTGTAATGTAAATATTTTGTTTTTTATTTGAGTGAGATAATGAATTATTAGTTTAAATCCATTAGGTTTTTCTTGATAGATATCTATGTATATCTATTTTCATTTATTTTCTTGTTACATTTATATGAACCACACTTGTGTCCCTTACGATGTAACGACACCTATATTTTTTGGGGTATGTTTTTCAGAAAAAATGTATGGTGATAAATGGTTGGATGATTATCCCATTTTCTCCACTAATCCTTGGACAATAGAACTTTGTTGAGGTACCTAGTTGGTAGTTAGTACCAACAAATGATATCATAGTTCATTGTGACGAAAAATGATGAGAGGATGTGACATGTAGTGGGGGTAGGCATGGAAGGGGGAATGTTATTTATGTCATTAGGGTTCACAATAATTTATTGGTTTCTATATGAGTATTTGGATTTATTTTTTATGTTTTTGAATATGCATGAGATAAATGGATGTAAAAATTGATTACATCATAGGATTACTGTTGATCTAAGTTCTTATGATTGGTAGGGATTCTACTCATCCCACAGTAGGTATAGTTTTATAGATGTGTGATATGGATATTATATTTTAAATAATGAAAAAAATGAGATATTGGATGTTTTTATGGGGGGGTATGTTTTTACGATTCCCACCCCGCATCACTCTTAAATTGATTCATGATGAATGGAATGGGTGAACATTGCATTTAATACTGGAGTGTTAATGAGGAAACTCCACTGGGATGTTGATATAGGATGTCATTATCAATGTTTATAAATAATCATACTATATTAATTTTTAATTATGTGAGTGAGAATTAGTGAGATTTTAATGGGCTGTTGTAATATTTAGGTATTGTTGGTTCTATTGATTATATAGAAGAGAATTAATATTTTGTTTTCAAATTTTCAAGGGTGACCTTGGGTATGATTCGACTGAGTATATAAGTTATTTATCTACCTACAAATGAATGATATTTATTTTTATGTTTTAAGGAGTATTTTTATATCTAATTATGTCATTAATAGAATAGATTTTATAGATTATAAGGATTCACCTTAGTTTTATTTTCCTTGTTTACTTTAGAAGATTTATATCTTTTTGCAATCAGATATTATGGGATGGTGCTGCCTTTTTTATATTTATGTGATAGAATTTTTTATCAAAATTTTTATCATCTATCTTGATCATTTTTATATATTTATGGTAATTGTACCGATTTTTTTATTTTAAACCTATGGTTATATTCTCCAACCTAGGTTCAACTAGTGGAGATAGTGAAGGGTCAAACTGTCTCTTCAATAATAATCATAGTGGTGTAAAAATGTAATAAGGATCATGATATAGCTTTACCAATGTTTTTCTTAAAGAGACAAGATGATACATAGAGGTATTAAATGATGTTACTTGTAAGGGTTAGCAAGGAAAAATGTCGGTCAATCATATTATGGTGTGATAATTATAAACATGAAATAATTATACAAGAACTACACTGGAAACAATCTAGTTGTTCATCCCATGGGATGTTTTACAATTTCTCAGATTTTCTTTATAACATGCTTTCCATAACATGTATTCTCTTTATTTATATTCATATATTACTAGGGAAATTTCTAGAAGGTTTTTATGCATCTAAGATACTGTAAAATATTTATGAATACTCTTTTCATATTTTTTATTTTAATTACTAAAATGGAATATTATATATGTAAAAATACTCTTAATAGATCCCATGATTGTATAATGTAATGAAATTTCATTGATCCAATCCATCTGACTCTTTCATTATTTTACATTATCTAATATATAATAAAAATGTGTTAGAAATTTTTTGACAATACATTGACATCAATGTTTTTTTAAATTCATCAAAAATGATGATCATGATATGTAATACACCCCTTAATATATAAGAACATTTTCAAAAGTAAATTCTTTTTCTCTTTACAATCATGGATAATTTTATATAATAACAATATATTTTTTGTTCTATACGATGATTCATATAATATAGTCAATTATTTTTTTATTTGAAAAATATATCTACACTCATTGGAATATGTTTTTTATTTTAATAATTTTATGAACATTAATATTAAATATAATATTAATTATAAATATAGAATATATAATTCTATTTAATGTTTACTTGAGTAAATATAAATCATAACATATTTGATGTCAAATATCTCAAAAATGTTTTTCATAAATATTAAATTAAAATCATATCACCCTTTATATAGAATTTAATTTTATTTTGTTGATATTTGAACAATTAATGAACAATTACCTGATCCGAGATACCCTAAAGGTTGAAATTAATTAATGAATTGTTTTAGTACTATGAAATAATGTCACCTTTTTTGGTTGAATTTTTGGGTTGTAATTTTATTAAACATATCAATCTTAATTAAAAGGGACTCAACATGTTTAGATTTACCAATAAATTGTGTTATCCTATATATATAATATTATTAAAGTCAAAAAAATATTTAATTTATTAAAATATAACGTGATAAATAATAAAAAAATTTCCATTTATTTTTTTAATTTTTTATCAAACTTGTTGTTTTCAATGACATTACGTGGTTTTTATTTTTTCTCACAATTGTTTTAAAATAAACTCCTATATAAAATTTAGACATTTAATGTGGGAATAACGATAATTATTTGTAAGAAATTAAACTATTAATTATTACTTATGATACATATTTAATTGTTATGAAAATAATGATTGAAAAATAGGGTGATCAAATACTCTATTTTATTAGTAGTCCATTTTTTTGGGTTGTGTAGTAATTTTTCATAATGTTTTTGTCCCTAAATGGAAATAATTGATTCAATTTTTAGTGTTGAAATGAAAATAGAGGTGGTTTTTTTGTTTGGATACCATGGCATGAAGCATATATTGTATCCTTAGTGAGGCAATTATTGTTCGTAAGGTTTTGTGGGATAATAAATAATATGTGTATATTATGAGAGTACCCTGGTTCAAGGTAGTATTATATTGATGAAATGTTGTTATTATATATGATGTTGTGGTGATGAGGATTTATTAATGGTTCTCCTTCATTATTCATCAGGTTGGTCCCCCTGATGATTTATCTATTTTATAGCTAAATAATTGTTTTATAGTTTTAGTGGATTTCATTATTTGGAGGGTAAAGAAATATGATAGGATCCCTAAATCAAAATTGGTGACTAAAAAATGAATTTCCCAATGATTAGGTTGACCACATAATAAGTCAGGTTGTGGTTTCTCTTAGTTTTGATTTCTATTTTATGATATATTTGTATTAATGGTAATTTTTTGTTGTTTTTTTAGGAGATCACTTGGAAGTGGAAGTTACCAATTATCTCTCTATACCTTAATTTGTATAGATGCATGATTGAAATTTTTTGTTAATGTGATGTGTCTGGTTTTGTGATTTATATGAGTTTAAATGTCACCCAATGTTTATGATGTTTCACTGATTTTGGTTTTCTTCATTCAATGTGTTTCTATGTTATTTCTCCATAGAGGTAATTTGGAAGTTCCTCCCAGCTGATTTTTCATAACCACTTCCATTTTTTATTATAGGTTTAGTTTTGATTCTTGAGGATTTGAATTTTTTAAGTCATCATTTGTAATTTTATTTATTCTAAAGACCATTACTTTATTATTTCCCATATAAATAGAATTCTAAAATTTAATTTTTTTTCATTTTACTTTTTTTTTCACTAAAATTAACTAGACTAACTGTAATTTCACCTATACCATTGTGCAGTTTGTTGTTCCTTCATACAGTTAGAGGGTAGCTTCATAAGGCAAATTGATTCCTTTATACAGTCACCTGTTACCTTCACATGGTTGATTGGTTCCCTCATGTTATTAGTTAGATCCTTTATGTGGTCAATTGGTTCCTTAGTGTTCATGTTTGGTTCTTTCATGCTAAATATTTGTTCCTTATTGTAGTTAATTTGTTCTTTGGGATATTTCTACGAATGGTTTCACAATTAATCCAAAATGTTTCAAATTTATAGTTCTTAAATTTGGATATGTTTTCTTGAATGTTGGGAAAATTTCATTTAAAATAAAATATTTAATTAATTTCTCAAATAATGGTTTTTAATATATTTTTATGGCCATTAAATATTATAACCGAATTCTATTATACTTAGGGTTTAAAATGAGTTGTTTCATGTTTTATAAATTAATTCAAATCTACTGAATATTGAAAACAATGTTTTAATGTAGTAATCATTAAATTATTTTCAAGATCAATATCTCAAAACATAAATTAATATTTTTCCTCCATTGAATTCCATGATTTTTTTTCAAGTTACAATGATCCAAAATATTACTCTAAGGCCTTTGAATCCTCTATCATTGACCCAATTACATCCATACAATGATTCTAGTCATGTTTAATAAAATTTTCCATCTTTATTTTATGAAGAAGTGTGTTATTCATTAACTGGGAGTTTGTTTTACTTCAATATTCCTCTATTATAGACAAGTATTGTAGGATTTATGAAGATATTATATTCATGGAATCCATGTTAAACATCATCTTTATTTTTTACTCTTTATGATGTAGTTGTTTTGGAGTAACTTTTCCAAGATAGGTATATTTATTCTATTATTATTTTGTACATCTATGTGATTATAATTCTTTTTTATGAGTGGGAGGGTCATACAAATAACTAGTGATGATAATGTCTATGATTAAATTTAATTAGAATAAAAGGGGAGTAAATTTATTTTTTTATCCATTTTCACTTTATTTATTTTTGTTTTCTCTTGAAATATATAAATTATTACGATATGAATGTTTTGTATAATATGAATTGTTAAAAAAATTGGGATTGATTACATTTTAATTGTTAAAACAACCACTCAAAAAAGGTAAAAAATAAAATATATAGATAATGAACCTATTATGTATGAAAATAGAAACAATCTGAAAATACACATTATTGAAATGATGATTTAATGAGAGAACTCCCCTATAAATATATTTTTATTTATATGGTTTTTGAAAAAAAAATCTTGTAAATTATGTTTTTCATTATTAGACTTGTGGTAACATTTTATTTTATTGTATTATGAAATGGTAGTGGTTAATAATATCGATGTGGGATCTATCATGGATAATTAAATTTTTTTGTGGTTTGGAATTTGTTGTGGTGAGATGTTTGGGTAGCACATTTGGATTTGGAAAGAGAATTTTGGGTTTGATGGATGTTTACGTAGTGTAATAGTCTAGAAGATATGGAATATAATGTTTTTATATACTAAGGTGTAATGGTATCTGATAGAAATTAATCTATGTGGACTAGAATTGGAATGTGGTAACAGATTCATGTATTTTTGAAATCATTAACGTAACCCATTTAAATGAAAACCAATTATAGATCTTGATTATTATGCAATGTAATCAAATATTATGTTAAATGGATTAATAAATGAATTATAGATATTACTGTAATAATCTATACTGTTGATGAATATATAATTGAATGAAAAGCAAGTGGGTTATTTTTGGATATTCTGTGTGGTTGAGTTTCATGTATTATTATAAGTGTAAAATAATTTTACTATGGTATGATAATAATAAGGATATAAATATGTATTAATTTGAAGACCATATGTTAGGATTATTTCATTACATGTTTATATATATGGATTTATTTCAATATTACATATATAGGATTCCCACTCGCATCGAGTACTACATACTAACACCCATATATTTTGGTAATTATTTTAACAAATTTATAGATTTTGAGGATGATATGGCTAATTACCCCCTCCTCCCTACACTTCCATTGGTGGAAGTACATATTGGAATTATTCAGTTGGTGGTGAGAAGAAAATAGTGGTGGAGATGTTCAAAGAGATGTATAATTGTGAGATCATGTGTTATATAGTGGGGGTCATGTGTGGTATGAGGAGGAAATGATATTTATTTCCATTATTATGGTGATAACATACTCCAATAGATATAGTGTGGTGGATGGATGTATAATATTGTGTTAGTGGTATGAGAGTTTTTTAAGATGGCTGTGAATCTACAATATGATGATGGTTCCAATGGGAGGATCCACTTTGAAGGGTTGTGACCCAAAAACCACAAGATAGTTGTTTATGGATTTCTGATATGGAAATGCATTTTTACATAATTCCAACACAAAATGTTCGACCATGAGATGTTCAGGTTGTTATGAATGAGTCCCAACGAACAACATCCACAACATTACAAATGATGGAACAAATTTGTTCACATAAAGATTAACATTTGAGTGAGAGAGGAGTAACTCTACTGGGGATGTGGATATTAGCATCCTCTGTCGATGCTAATTTGAAATTATATAACTAATTTTTTTTGATAATTTTTCATTGATATTTGGTGTGGATTATATAGATAGTTGAATAGTAGATGCTTTTTTGGTTATATTATTTTTTTATTCGAGCATTAGATATCTCATTTCATAATATCGCAGGTGACCGTGGGTAATATCTTATTGATTATACATGTTATGATCACCCTAAATTTAGAAAATATATTTCATGATTCATGGAGGATTACATATACCGATATAGAAATTAGTATCTTGGATATTTGATCTATAATATAGTTTCTACCTTAATAATTGTTTTTCCATTCACTTTAAGGGTTTTATGTCTTATTTTTTTGAATTAAATTTTGGGATGCATTTTTTTATTTTTAATTTATGTGATGGAGTTTTTTGTGTTTTTTATCTCCCCACATTATCCTTTTCACATATTGATATTAAGGAATCCCATTTTCATGTTTTACACCCATAGTGCCAGTCACCAACCCATGGACTACTAGAGGTGGGACTCTAGGTTAACATCATCTCCTTATTGTTGGCCTAGTATGGGTACCTTGTTGGAGAGTGGGGGTTTGGTGTTCATGAAAATAGAATAAAAAATCATTAATTATTGATTAATAAATAAATAAGAAGATATAAAATTTAGGTATTAACTTTTTTCCAAATAGGTATAATGAATCATTTAGGAAAAATCATAGATTTTACTTGTACTCATCAATGAAAGCCTCTTGTAGGAGGAGTTTGAAGTATAGTACGAAGCATGAAGAGTGTATAACTAAAGAAGATAATATGGAGGATTAATAATAAATAATAGTTACATAAAATGATTATGGAAAAAATATAAATGAATCTATTTTAATAAGAAAATGGTTAAATTATAAAAAGAATTTTTTTCGTAAATCATTACTAATAAAACATTTAGACTTTAAAAAATCATTTGGGATCTATTATTATTCTGATGGACATATGGTATATGGTTCATAAAAACCATGAACCTTACAATATTTCTCCCTTAATCTAGTATTTCTTCCAAATTTATAATTATTTTAATTCATTCTTCAAACCTACTAAATTTAATTAATATAACCATTTATCAATAAAAATTACCAAATAAAACTATACACAAAAATGAATAATTAGTATGATTATGAAAAAATATCATCCAACTATATAGATTTATTGGATTATATGGGTAATGTTTTTGGGCGATGTTGTCATTTAAATGATGTTATCAAATTTTTATGTATGGATATATTTCTTTATTTAGAGGTATATTTAATATATTTACAATTGTTATTTTTCAACATATGTTTCTATTGTATTTGATTATGTTTTATGTTATGCATACTTATATATTACTATTATCATTAGTTTTTAAGGTATCTAATACACATAATTAATTTTTTTATATTGAAAACGATTTTTTATCTACTAGGTATAATACCTTCCATTTATATGAATATATACCACAGGTTCTATTCAAAAATCCCAAGATAACTGATGATGGAATTG
Source organism: Viscum album (assembly GCA_963277665.1). Classification (NCBI taxonomy): domain Eukaryota; kingdom Viridiplantae; phylum Streptophyta; class Magnoliopsida; order Santalales; family Viscaceae; genus Viscum; species Viscum album. Next base: position 805,980,353 of record OY728122.1, on the reverse strand, counting down.
GGGTATCATGCATAATATCATACATAGATATAATTTAATCATTGTGTGGTTATCATTTGGAAAATGTTCTGAATTTTATTTTCCATGACATGTAAATATTGTACTTTATATGTGGGGTTTCCAAGGATACATGGATTTTTTTATTTTGTTATCTCCCTAGAATATATACAAGGATCATCGAGGATATAGGGTAATGTGATTTCTATAATAGAGAATTATTTTCAATTAGTTCTAACACAATGATATAGGAAAATTATATAACTGATGTTAGTTGTATATACCTATTTAGACTCATTATATATAGTTGATAACATATAACATGTTTGAGGAGGTTGGATCTTAACTTCAAGTATGATATTAGATAATGAGGACATGATGTTTCTTTGAACCAAGATCTATGTTAATGTTGGTATGGGAATAAGAAGATCAAGGGTGTGTTTTTTGAGAAATAAAGTTAGATATTATGTGATTTTATATTGAAGTAGTTATTTGTGAATACATTATTCATTTAGAGATGAAAGTAAGTAAGAAGTTGAATTGGATTTGTTCAATGTGTTAACATTAGTTATAAATATAGAAATCTTATTGAGTCATGCATGGAATGTTAGTTCTCATTCATAGAGAATGATATATGAGTGTGATGAAGTTATTAATATTGGATAATAATATCATTGAACTGATTTGGAATCATTATGTTTATTATGTCACTTTTGGACTTTAAAAAATGTCTTAATTTAGTGTTTGTTCAATATTACATACAGTTTAAACCAAACCAATGATGTCGTAAAAAATATACTTCGGAAAAGAATTTGACATATAGATTTGACATAGAGTTCCTACATAGAAATAATTCCAATAAAATTAAAATTTTGGAAAAGGAAAATAACTAATGTAGAGTTATGATTATCCATGATGATTTCACATGAAATCTACACTGATTTAAGTGTATCATCATTGAAAAGTAACAAATATATTTCAATTATACACTATGTTGATTATGTTGAGTATACCAACCTGAAATTTATTTTAGGAGACCCATGTTGTGTTATTTGTAATCTTTATTAAAATTATAGGGTCAACTATATCTACACTAGTGTGATTTTATATATTGTAAATGATTCTAGGATGTATTTTATGAGTTATTGTGGATAAAATCTACTTTTAAAGAAAAAATCTCAATCATGAATATTATATGTGATATATAATTATGTAAAAGAATACCATAATCAATTTTATCTTGATCTAGGTATAATTAATAAATATGTAGGTCGATGAATTTTATATGATAATTTTTCACTAAAAATAATGTTTCCATAAATAAAATTGAATGCACATTCCATGTAAATAAATAAGAGTAAATCAAATATATGTGAAGGACTAATATTGTATATACCTAGTTTTTTCATTTGAACACCTACCTGAATGGCCCAAAGGCCTTAATTTTTTAAATATTATCCATAATAAACCTTTTAAGGGATGTGGATGATCCCTTACAAGGCCCCAAGTCATAATGGAAATTACATGAACCATATGTCTTACAAAATCAATAAAAACTAAACAACATAAAAGTGACCCCCCAGGCACATGTCGTGATGTCATCTTTATACCATCGCAAGGCTGGATAGCTAGTTATCCACTATAGAGCTACATTAGCCCAGTACTGGTGTAAATTTCAAACTGTCACATTCATCCATGTTAGGTTAGCTTTTCTATGGTGGATGTGCCTGCTCTAAATCCCCATCTGGAGCCTTGTTCCTGGTAATCTGTCTTGTACATCTACATTTCCATTTGTCCTGAAGAACATGAGGCAGGACAAAGGCCCTGTGGTATTCCAAAGGCCTTAAGGTGGTCTAAAATTATTGAATTTCTTGAAGACTCTGTGTATCTCAAAGGCCTTTAAGGACCCAAGGACCAAACTAGTCACCTGAAGGCCCAAAAAGATGAATGTTTCTAGATGCAAAGTACATAACAATTCCTTCTACAGTGCCTTCTATTGTACCGCGAAAATATGCCTCCTCTTAGTTTTGATATCGGGTCTCATAGATCAATATACAATGTCCTCACAAACCTTGATGAAGCTCAATAGTGAATATATTGAAATATTTTTATATATCTCTTTACAGTTTGTCTCTGAGGTGACGTGCAATTCCAAGGCATGGTTTTCCCAGAGTTAATTTTATGAAAATATTATTTATATATTATATTAAATTCATGATTTTTCCTCAAAAATTGTATAAATATTAAATGGATTCATCGATTGGAAATATGACACCATGGTTTATTCTGAAATGCAGTGTTTACCATAGGAGAATACAAAAATAAATTTGTGTAGGGCATTCAGATAATCTATCTATTATAGGATTGTTTAATGTATTAATTAAAATATTAATTTAATTGATTCCTTAAATAAACATAATAGATTAAAACTATAGATATAAAAATATTTAAATTTCCCCTTATATATCCATATAAACCCCATGAGAAACCAAATTTTTCTTTCTCTCCATCAACGGAGAATCGTCCCCAAATGATGATGAGTCTCTGGATCAGAGTAAAACGAAGTGAAGTGGACACAACAACATATCTCAATAATTGGAGGGTTAATATTTTCATATTAATGGAAAAAATATATTGGTAGGAATCATAAATAAGTATAATACATCATTATATATTATATTAATTGACTACGGTCATCCCATCTTTGATCTTCACTAATTTTTGTTCCTTTTCATGAACATATCTACTTGTTTTATTGATTATTCAACTGTTTCTAAACCTAAATGCCCCCATTATTAATAGTTGGACAAGAACATTTGGAATCTATTTTTAAACATTTTTTATTAGGTCATTCCCCAAAAAAATTTCACTTTCATCAACGATTGGACCCCGCAGTCCCGATATGACATTACAGTATAGAACAGTTCCAAATCAAACCCAAGCCACTATGATTAATCCTTATGTGATGAATGAAAAAATGAATCGGTGATACATTATACTTATTATTGGGTTTTGTTAGACAAAAACATTATTTGATTGAGAAAGTGTGGCTTTGGTATTATCAGTGGTTGGTGATGTACATATAATATCATCCGAGTGAAATCAAATCCATGCTTCTAGGAAACAACTTCAAGAAACATTGAATTGGGGGATTCCCCTTCAATTTTAGGAAGTGTGAATGCAACTTCCAAAGCATCAATGGTTTTATATGGAATTGTGAAAATAGATATGATAAACTATAAAAAACATAAATACACCGATTTTAAAATGATGAAAAAACATTTTGTATCCCTCATTTTGATGTGTATGGTGTCTCACGATTTTATAAGTTTCACAGTCTATATGGGATCCCCAAACACCTTGTAAACTTATTCTTGTTTCTTTCTGTGTAATTTGGGAGTACATAGACACGTTCCTGGAAAAGAACATTCCATTTGTGAAGTACACGGTCATGTATAGAGACATGTGTGATACCCCTTGTGAAGCGACCCACAGTGTACCAAATATCAAGTACACATAATGGATATTCAGGCATGCCCAAACACATGGGTGGGGCCCTAGGTGGAATTTAATTTTCATGTAAACAATCTACACACCATTTATGGTTACATTTGCATCGAGTCGTGTATCCCCAGGGACAATACAAGGTGTTGGAGTAGTCCCAAAAGCCGTGTGGGTCCTCTCACATATGGTGTACCCTTGGTTCCTTTTGAGGGAATATAAAACATTCACAACTCTTTTTTTAACTAGGAATTTGACCTACGAGAATCCTATATTATGTTTTTTTCTACATTGAAATATATGGTTACCTTTTTGTGTATTTTTATATACAATATTAGATGTTCCATGTGTTGAACTTATTTAGGTTCATCTAATAACAGTTTTGATCAAGAATGGGGTCACCAGTTACCCCAAGAGTGGAACCCCCATTATCTTGTGTGTGGGTCCTCTATCCACAGAGTGGAACCCCCTATGTGATTGGGAGTGGTTCATTGGAAATTATAGTGGATCCACCCTATTTCACTCGAGAATGATTCCACGAACATTAGAGTGTAACCCCGCATAATTTTGGGAATGAGTCATCAATCTACCTAGTGGAACCCCTATCAGATAGGTCACATGCCCTCAAGACTCTAGAGTGGATATAACAGACAATAATTTAGATACATAGATATTACTTCAAAATTGGAAATTATTAATTACAAAACAAAACAAAAACCACAGAGTTACATATTGGTTTAAGATCTTTAGAAACTAAGAATCATAAATAACTAGTTCATAAGACATCTACTCTAAGGACCCAAACTATTGAATAATTTTTGTTTCTGAAATTTGTGTGTTATTTTATATTGTACTCAAAAAAACTATATCCTTTTATTAATAAAGTGATAATAAATAAATTTAGACCTTAAGGTTTTGATTATTATATTATCATTGGTCAATATGACCATTGGAAACTATAAAATAAATGTTATGATTATTGTTTATACATAAAAATGATAATGGTTAATTAATATTGAAAAGAGATTTGATGGCCTCATCAAGTAGACTCAGGTCGTATGAAGCTAATATGTCAGAGCATGGGAAGGAGGTTTCATCACTGGTAATTTCTCTGGACCATGCCCAATACGAACTCTAACACCTTATTCTTGAACATAATCACTTACATGAGGAGTTCATGTTGATATAATTCACCCCTCAGGCAATGTTGTCTGATCCTCCCCAAGATTTTATCACCATAACACACCTTACACTTAGGTCCTATGCATGTGTTATAAGGGGTTATTTAATGAGGCCTTAATTACATTGTTCAATTCTTTTGTATAAATAAAATTGTGGTAAATTTGGTGAATTTAAAATGTCAAGATAAATATATGGTGAATTTATCGAAGATCCATATTATTAGTTAATTTTGGAAAAAGGAATTTTTTTAATGAATTTAATTTTTTAAATAATTAATAATGTGAAATGATTTTCAAAAAAAATTCTTATACAGTTTTGACTAGTATGTAATTTTGAGACTAATAAGATCAACTTAATTTTTTGGAGAATTGTAAATTTTTATAAATAAAATTACCCAAATGAATAGTAATTTGAATACTTGAATAGTAACCACACATAAGAATGTATAAATAAATTTTATAAATCTTGAATTTTTAGGTGATATAATTGCATAAGTAAAAACTATTTTTGAAGTTATTAGTTAAGTATTAGTATTTTTTGGGTAAATAGTGGTTTTACAAAAAAAATTAAATACCTCATAATTAGAAAATTATTTACATAAAATTGAGTTTAATTTTTAATTCAGAGCATCGAAATTAGTTTAGGGTGAATATATGAGATTTTTTTAAAATGTTTTGTTTTATGGTGAATAGTGTAAATACATTTTTGAGATGGTGTGTGTTTATTTACATCATTAATGATGTAATAGTAATGTAATAATTCTGGTAGACATATATATATTAATATATATAATAATGTGTACCAAGTGGCCAATACCATGGGAAAATACTATAGGCAAGGACATGGTTTTTTAAATACCACTTATGAGGCGTCCCATGGAAATTAATAAAATATTCCCTCACTTTATCTATAAATTCCAACCCATTCCTTCATTCCATTTATTCCAAATTCCGCCTCAATGATGATATGATCTTTTTACCTCCCAATGAGTCCTATCATGGTTACCTAAGTTCTTCCAAGGTCCCAACCATCATTTTTTTGGTGTTACTCTTCATGGTAAGGGAACCTTTCACTCTCATCTTTTAGTCATGACTTCATTTATGTTATATATTCTAGTTTTAATTGTATAATGTGTGGGTATGATCTTATATATCATTATTTCTTTCCTTTTATGTCTAAATTATGAGGGACCCTTTCCACTCTCATCAATATATTTTCAGAATTTTTATGCGATGCTGTTAGACTGCCGATTTTCGTAAAAGAAATTGCATCATCTCTTTTAATTCATTTCTCGTTTTCATGTGGTATTTCATTAAAACATCCATGTCATGATCTTATTTAAATTTTCTTACTTCCTTATACTGTATTATCAATTATTTATTAGTGGGTAACCCTAGTTCCCTCTCTTTTTAATTTTTAATAAAACATTATTTTATAGTCGTAATGTTGTACAATTTTTATCACACAATCTCTCTTTATTTCTCAAGAAATTGTCTAATTTTATTTATGTTAATAACCAATCCTATTTAATTTTCATGTGAATTATTCATGAAATTAAAAATATATTTTATTCTATAATTGATATACATAAAAACCTTATTCCATTTCCATGGTATATAAATGGCATAGTGATCTTGTTTTTAAGGAATTTTTAAAACATCAAGATTTTGGAATGAAACCCATTTATTTTATTTCCTATGTGTTTTTTATGAATTGATTAATTATGATCAATGTGGATCACATGAATATAATAAAATATTATTGGTGTATCCTCATAGCACTTCAATGCATTGGGTAATGAATTTAATCTCTAGTGATGAGAAGTTTTACAATACATTTTTGAATTACCTAGGTAATTTTTATGACACCTTGGGGTAGGACATTGGTGATATATTCATGACTGTCAAAATTAAATGTTGTATCCACATTTTCATTTTATGTTTCACATTATTATTATTATGATATTCATCTTTATCTATATTTTTGTATTTATATCTATCATGTTCTCATGTAAACTGTTTCACTTGTTTTACTTACCAGGTCTTGTGATCACCATTTCCTTTGTAGTATATCTCCATGTTATGAGATTCCGAAATTATACATAGGATGAACCAATGATGATACCAAACATGTTTATTTGATGAATTTTTTATTTTTTCATGTATTATGTTCCTAATTCCCAAGACACTCGGTTTTAAAGTTCCTCATTTTATAAAATGTAATGAAAAGTTATGTAAAAAAAGGTGAGATTCCATAGTTGGTATTAATGGAATGTTTAGATTTTGTGTAAACTAGGATATGAAATCATAAGGAGTAACCTTATATAAAAGGTAAAATATAGGAAAACTTCTTGTTATTTTGGTAAAACATTAAGTAAGTGGTTTCTTGACAAATAAATCCCTATCTGGATAAGAACAAGTGGATGTGGCACTACTACAAATGTACCTAGGAGTGAAAAATATGACATGGAGTTTCGGTCTTGACCCAGGGATTCCTGGAACATGTCAACTGGCCTTGATTCACTCCTATTTTGACACTACCGGGTGATATTTTTGGTTAATCACTCGGTTTTTATGAATCACTATGAAGGATTTATAGTGAAATTTAATTATTTTAAAGAATAACATGTATCAGAATAAAATTTTATGACATAAAAATACTATATAGTTAAAATATTCATCAATTAAATAAGCTTCTAAATACGGTCTTATTCTTTCATAAAATGGAATGAAATAGGGGGAATTGGGGAAATAGTGATCGCAATGGACTAGTCAATGATGCCCCTCCGATAAAAGATAAAATGGAAACATTAATGATAAGGATGAAGAAATTGACATATGTTATGGGAAACGACATGAATCAAGTAGAGAGACCAATCTAACTATGAGGGGAACAAATTTTTTATGATTCCTTTATACATCAATGACAACCAACCATTAATGGATTGACCAAACCATTTAATTCCAAACAGTGGATCAGCTTTATTGAGAATATATTTTCTATGCTCTCATTTTCAGAATAATAGAATGTGACCCTAACTATTTACTTCTTATAAGGAGGAGCCGATAAGTAGTGGGAGATGATTAAAAACATGAGGCCAAGAGTAGAGGTTGAAGCTATAGAGGGGGACTAGTTCATAGGGTTCTTCTTCAGTAAGTATTTCTCTCATTCAATGAGAAAAAAATGGATAAGGTGTTTCTTATGCTGAAGAAAATTGATAATGAATCAGTTATAAGCTACAAGATTATCTTCAAAAGGCTCTTCCTATATACCTCAATATTTGACATGGATCTTAGTGGGAAGTTAGGTAGATTCTCTAGTTGAATAAGACCTCACTTACAAAAGAATCTATCCATCTAAGATAATGATAGCTATGAGGTTACCTAACAAAGTGCAATGAAAGTGGAACTGGAGTTCGGTGAGATGAAGTGGTCACATAAATAAAATGAAAAGAAGTGATCAATGGCCCCATATTTCATAGGGACTATGATCAGTGATGTGGAAGAAAGAAAGTACAACATCCCACATGTAATAAATGTGGGAAGAATCAATCAGGGAACTGTATGCTTAGGAGCAGAGTGGGAAGTGATAAAAATGTAGAAGATATGGAAATATTTCACATAATTGTAATATTGAGATGATGAATCAACTTACCAACATTAACAACAAGGGGAATATGATCCATGTCCTACCAGATGTCTAATGCTATAAGTGTGGACAACGTAGTCACTTTTCCAATCAGTGTCCAAATCAGAGGGAAGTGGAGGGGAACCACCATTAGCCTCATCAAAGGACAAGGGAGAAAAGTCATGATTTTTCTATCAAAAAAGATGATTTTGAAGATCCAAATTATTTCATGGAAGGAACTCTTTTAGTTCTCTAAATGATAGCAATTATATTTTTTGTAATAGTTCTATGCATTCCTTTATTTCCTCTATATTTGAAAAAAATTGAATCAACCCCTAAATTTATAATAGTTAGTTATCAGTTAAGACTTATGGTGGGATTATCCAAGTATAGTTAGTGTTTTGAAACACCAGTATTTACTTTAGTGAGAACAATATTATCAAAAATATAGTTGTCATTCCCATGTTATAATTTGACATTATATATGGGATGGAATGGATATCAAAGTATAATTCTATGAAAAAATGAATAATCAAGGAAATCTCAGTAGTCTTGAATATAAAAAACAACTCTTATATCTCAAGGAGAGATATCTCAACCAGATATTTGTTTAGAAAAACCTCATATATCCTTCATTATAGAGTAAATCAGTGAAGAATAAGAATTAAATTCTAGTATAGGGATAGAACATTTCCATGTCATCCAGGAATACATTGATGTATTTCATGAGGAGTTACCCAGACCTCCACCAAATAGAGAGATAGATTTCTCTAATGAACTAATACCTAGATCTCATCCAATTTTAAAGACCAAATATAGGATATAAAATGTGGAGATGGAGGAATTAAATAATTAATCCAAAATATTTTTGAGAGGGGGTCTATCCGACAGAGTATGTCTCCTAGGAGAGCACGTGTTGTATTTGTGAAGAATAAGGATAGATCAATTCATCTATGCATATATTATAGAAAACATAATGTTATCATAGGGAAGAACAAATTACATCTTCCAAGAATTAATAATTTTTTTCACCATCTTCATGGGGCTCAATTATTTTATGTGATTGATCTTCGAACTGGTTATCATCAATTAAGGGTGAAGAAGTAAAATATTATAAAAAATACCTTTCGATCAAGATATGGGCAATATGATTTTGTTGTCATTCCCTTCAGACTGACTGATGAACATTATAATTTTATATATTTGATTAATAGAGTCTTTAAGGACTACTTTATCACATTGTGGTAGTTTTTATTGATGATATTATGAAATATTCCATAACTTTTTAAGATCATGGGGATCATCTAAGGGATATTTTTTTGAAAACTCTATGGAAGGAGAGGATTATTGGAAATTTCATATAATGTTAATTTCGAGTAGAACAAGATGCTTTCATGGGGCACATTTTAACCAATGAAGGAATCACAAATGACCCTTTAATGAAAAAGGTTATAGAGGAGTGGCCTAAGACAATACAAATAACTAATATTCATAGTTTCGTGGGATTGGAGGGATATTATGGGATGTCTTTGAAAAACACATCTTGGAATTCTAATCAATTAACCAAGTTAACATGAAAAGGGGTCAACTTTATCTGTAAAAATGAGTGTGAGGAATGTTTCCCGTATCTAAAGAAGAGATTGGTTACTACACCCATCTTTACTCAACCCTCAAGTGAATAAGGCTTCATTATTTTTAGCTATGCATCTCTGAAAGGGATTGGGTGCATCCCCATGAAAAATGGAAAGGTCATTCCTTTTGAATCATAATATTTGGAGACTCATGATAAGAACTATCTGACACATGATATTGAGATGGATATCGTTGTTTTCTCTATGAAGATATGGAGGTACTAACTTTATGGGAAAAAATATGATATATAAAAAAAACATCAAAGATAGAAGTGTATTTTTACACAAATTTAATTGAACATGAGACAGAGGAGATTCTTGGAACTTCATAAAGACTATGATTTACTAATTCATTATCATCATGGAATAGAAAAAAAATGTTTCTGATGCATTAAGTAAGATAACCTAGATGTTTTGTCCATGATGAGGATTAAAAGAGATTTATTAATCAATGAATTAGTAAAGATGGACATGAGAATTATAGGGAAAGAGGCATCATTAACCCTAACCCAAATTATTTCTCAAAAATAATTAATAGAGGAGATCAGGAAGTCCAATAAAGAAGACACTTTGTTACAGAAAAAGCTTTAGGTTATGAATGATGGGATGTTTCTTGAGTTCAATATTGATCAAGAAGGTGTTCTTAATTTTCATACAAGACTATGTGTTCCATGTATTCCTAAAATAAATAAGTAGCTGATGGATGAATCTCATAGATCATTATCTCTACATCCAGGATGCATGAAAATATATAGGGACCTTCATGATCATTATTGGTGGTATAATATGATAAGGTAAATTGCTGACTACAGTTCATGGTGCCAAGTCTGTCAACAAGTGATGGCAGAGCGACAACTTTTTAAACGAGTATTACAACCACTACACATACCATCATGGAAGTTGGAAAATAACAGTATGATCTTTGTCAGTGGTCTCCGGAGAACATCCAAAGGATGCAATTTAATATGAGTTATTGTGGACCATCTCACCAAGACTACCCATTTTATATCTATTTGGGAAGATTTCTCTCTTGATAAAATTTCGATAATTTATGTGAAGGAAGTGGTAAGGCTACATAGAATTCCACATTCTATCATATCTGATTTTGACCCAAGGATCACATCAAAATTTTGGAAATGTATTCAACATGGTCTATGTAATAAATTGAATTTTAGTACAGCCTATCAACCACAATCTAGGAGACAATATAAAAGGACAATTCAAACTCTCTAGGACATGATAAGAACATGGTCAATGAAATTTAAAGGTTGATAGGATCCACATATCCCATTAGATGAGTTCCCTTAGAACAAAAAATTCTACTCGAGTATTTAAATGGATCCTTATGAATCTCTATATAGGAAGCGATGTACAAATCCTACTTGTTTGGATGAATCTGGTGCGTGAAAGATTCTTGGGCCAGATCTTGTTCAAGAGATGATAGAGAAGGTCCATGCCATCCAGCAATACATTAAGGCTGCTCAGAGTTAGAAAATGTGATATGCCAAAAAATGTCGAAGGGACATGGTTTTTCATGTTGGTGACAAAATATTTCTTCTAATCTCACCATAAAAGAGTTTGATGAGGATTTGGATTAATGTGAAGATCTTCCCTAGGAACATTGGCCCGTATGAAATCAGGGAGTAATGTCCAATCGACTTGTACATACTCTAAATCTAGCATAAGTTCTTGATGTCTTCCATGTATCCCTCTTGAGGAAGTACATAGCTGACCATTCACGTGTACTAAATCTAGAGGTGGTACAACTTGAACATGACTTCTTTTATGAGGAGCAGTTGGTTGAGATCTTGGATCATTGAGATAAGGTTCTATGAAACAAAACAACTTTCCTTATGAATTTGTTGTGGAGGAAGAACAAATATAAAGAATCCACATTGGAACCCGATGATTCTGTAAGGTATTAGTACCCACTCATTTTCTCTTATTAGGGTATGAGTTAAAATATCGAGGATAAAATTTCATTAGGGGGAATAATGTAAGGACTCTAACTTTTAAAATATTTTATTTCCTAAATTTGATTGTTATTTTATTTTGTACTCAACAAAACTAAATCCTTTTATTAATGATTTGAGATTAATTAAAATGAGACATTTGGGTTTTTACAGTTATATCATTGTTGGTCAATATAACTATTGGAATCTATACATTTAATGTTATGATTATTGTTTATAAATATAAATGATCACATATTATTAATATAGAAGGACCAGTTGATGGCCTCATCCTGTAGAATCTGGTTGGACGAATCTCGTCGGTCAGATCTTGGGAAGGAGGTGGCATCAATGGACTTTACTCTGGACTAATCCCATCCAATCTCCAAAACGTTAATCATGGAGGTAATCGCTTATGAGATATGTTTAAATTGATATAAATCACCACTCAGGAAATGCTTTCTGATCTTACCCAAGATACAATCATCATAACAAACCTTACACTTAGTTCCTATGGATATTTTTTAAGAGGATATGTAATGAGGCCATTGTTACTTTGTGTAATCCTTTTGTATGAATAAAATTGTTTTAATATTTTTGAATTTAAAATGGGATGATAAATATAAAATGAATTTATAAAAGTTATATATTATTGTTGATCATTGTAAAAATGGTATTTTAAAATATTTTTGTATACATTAAATAAATAATAATGTGAAATTGTTTTCGGAAAATGGTCTTCTACAGTTGTGATCAGTAAGAAATTTATAATCTAATGAAATCTACTTAATTTTTTGGTGAGTAATAAATTATGAATAGTAATATTACACATATTAATAGTAATTTGAGCAATGTAATTGTAAACTCACTTATGAAATAATAAATATAATATAATAATCATGAATAGTGAAGTAATATAATAGAATATGTAAATAAAAATATCCGAAATTATTAATTATGTATTAGTATTTTTTTAGGTAAATATTGTTTTTTGTTAAAAATTATATTTCTAATAATTAGAAAATTATATTAATAAAATGGAGTTGTTTTTTTAATTCATATAATATATATTTGTTTAGGGTGAATTTATGATATTTTTATAAAATGTTTTGTTTTTCGGTGAAGGGATAAAATACACTTTTGAGTTTCAGTGTATTTAATGACATAATTAATGATGTAATAATAATGAAATAATTATAGTCGACTTGGGTATAGTAAGATAAGTTATGAGGTTTCCAAAGTGTCCAATACAATGGGAAAATACCAGGGGTAAGTCCATGGTTTTGAAAATAACACTTATGATGTGTCCCTTGGAAATTAATAAAATATTCTATCACTATTTCTATAAATAATAAATCATTATATTGTTACATTCCTTCCAAATTCCCCTTTAAAAAATCTATTGTATTTTAAACTCACATTGATTCCTCCTGAGGTCCCCTCAAGCCCCCCCCCCCCCCTCGTGGTCATAACCTTTGTGTTTTTGAAGTTACTCTTCATTGCAAGGGAACGATTCACCCTCATCTTTTAGTCATGACTTTCATAATATTATGTATTCAAGTTTCCATTTTATTATGTTGAATAATGTTATTATATATCCTCATTTCTGTCCATTTTGTGATGAAATATTTAGAGCCCCATTCCTCTATCATCAACTGATTTTCAGAATTTTTATGTGACATTGTTAGGCTGCCGATTTTTCTCCAAAGAAATCGCATCTTCTCTATTTTCCATGGTTCTTTTTCATGTGGTATGACATTGAAAAAGACATATCATGATATTATGTACATTATATAAGGTCCCCATACTATATTATGTGTTATTTAGGAGTGGGTAACCCTATACCCCTCCCTTATAAATGTTTTAAAAAACCATGTTGTATAGTTGTTATGCTGTTGAATTATCATCGCAAAATATCTCTCTATTTCTCAAGAAATTCTCTCATTTTATTTATGTGAATACTAAAACCTATTTCATTTCTAGGGGTATTAATCCATAAATAAGGATTATATATTTGATTCTATAATTTACATACATAAAACCCTTATTCAATTTTTATGTGTTATAAATGACATAATGATATTTTTTATGCACTTTTTAAAACGACACGATTTTGGAATGAAACCCATTTCTTTTATTCCCTATGTGTTATTTATGAAATGTTGTATTATGATATATATGGCTAACATAAAATTTAATAAATATTAATGTTGTACCCTGATATCACTTCCATGCACTAGGTAACGAATTTAATCTCTAGAGATGACATGTTTTAAGATATCTAGGTGAATATCCTTTGAAATATTTATGACACCATGGGGTTAGAAATTGGTGATATGATCATGAATGTCAAAATTAAACATTGTAGCCACATTTTGATATTATTTTTCAAGTTATTATTATTATTATATTCCTCTTTATCAACATTTTCTTATTGATGTATCTTAAGTTCACATGTAAATAGTTTCACATGTTTTTATTTATTGGGTCTTATGTTAATTAATTCCATTTTTATATGTATCTAGGTTATGAGATGTTGTAATTTTACTTAGCATGAGCCAATGATAAATCCTTACAAGTGTGTTAGAAGAATTTATTATGCATTAATGTATTATGTTCCTGGTTTCTAAGACACTAGACATTAATGATCCTTTTTTGTTAAATGTAATGAAACAGTTTATAATAAAAAGGCAGAATGCCATATCTACATTTTCTCTCACTTATTTCTTCAAAAAATACCCACTTTTTACATATCATACTTAATATAATTCTTCAAAAATAGGTAAAAGGAACATAATAAATGGTGAGATCAGACGCTTAGTAATGATAAAAATGCAGATAACATTCTTATAATAATCATAAGATATACGAAAATAAAATTTGAATATATTATCTAGTATAAGAAGGAACACAATATAATTTCATGGGATAAATCATAAATGTTCATAAAAATTCAATAAAATATTCCCAATATTCAAAACATCAGACATGATATTTTTGGCATACACATAAGCATATAAAATCATTTCATATAAGTCAAGGCTCATTTCCAATACTATAAAAATAGACAGAGTCCATTACTGAAATCAGTTTATTCCTCATTCATACCCAATATTACGAAATAATGTTTACTTCCCATTCCATCAGTATAATAAAGAACTGAGATAAGTTCCCATTCCATCCAAATCAATCTCAAGAATTATAATTCATTCCCTAATGTATTGAAAAGAGATATAGTTCTCATCTATCTCATAATGAAGTCATTGTTAAATATTCCACAAAAAAATCATTTATCATAGCATAACCCAATAAATAAAATCGGATTCATAAAAGAATTCCATCATAAGATAATCCATGTAAAAAAATTGGATTTCATAAATTGAATTATATAATAATCAAAATATAAAAATATGAATTATAGCAATAGTATATTTAAAAGATAACCCAATTAAGTAATTCTATCATAGATGGATCATTTTTATAGTATACATGAAATTAATTATTTGGGAAAATATCATTTCTTCTCCAAAAATAGTTTCTTTTATCAAATTACTACAAAAGTTCAAAAGAAAAAAAAATATATGAAAATAAAATTTACAAATTGAAATTAAGCTTCATGAAAATAAGGAATTATAAAAATGTAAAAAATCGGTCATTATGTATAAAGTCAATATAAATCATTATTCACATACATTTTTCGGATATGTAAAAAAGTGCCTCATATTGAAAATGAAAAAAATTCCTTTCATACTATTTAATAAAAATATTCCAATGGGTAAAATTTACTTTAAAAAATTATAAAATAATAGAAATAATATTTTGGAATAAATATTTAGGAAACATGGACATGGAGGATAAATATACCCCAATAAATACTTACGTGTAATCAATCGTGGGCAATAATGAGATTTATAAATTATCCCTTAACGTAGGTTTGATGTTAATTGTATATATCAAGACCTCCTGTATAATAATTTAAATAATATAATTTAATTATTTAGAATCATATTCATTTTTATGATAACCTATATTATTATATTATCATGCATTTGTTAACAAAATTTCACTATTACTCTTTGTTCGGGTATTAACTATTTCAGTCTCTTATGCATGTTTTGTCAAATAACTTCTATTTATACTTATGAATTTATAGATATATCATTTCCAAAATTATATTATCATAATATATATGATACTCATTATTATATAAACAAATATATTTAACATTTAATTCATACCTTGTAGAATGAATCACATCACCTCATGGAGATGGTAGGTCATACGTTGGTAAGAGCGATGATATAATTCCAATAATTGTTAAAGGGTATATAGGTGGATGATATTTTTTTTCAATAGTCTATATAATGTTATAAAAATAATATATATTCATTATTTCTAAAAATATACCCATCCAGGTATGTTGTGGTGAAAAAAAGATTACACCACGACATGCAGGCAGTAAATCGTTCATACACAAGCGTGGTGATTTCATTTTTTGTATGATGGATAGAAGGTGGGAAATGGTTTTTCCATAATCAAAATTAAATATTATTAAATAATTGATATTTTAAATATTACTTTATATTTTAAAAAACTCATGAAGTGGATGTTGAAAAAAAAGATGTTTGAAAGAATCTGTAGAGACGATTAATTCTTTTTCGACGTGCTCCCTCAAGATATCCTCTTAATGAATTATAGATGGTCATTGTAGAGGAATATAACATATAGAATGTGACTAGGTAAGTTGAGAACGGAAATGGGAAGGGGTATCCAAGATTTAAGGCTCGATGAGTTTTGATGAAATGAGGGAGGTGTTTTTGTTTTATAATTGAGGTGAGGGGTAGTTTTGGAATATCTAGGAAATAATAAATTATAAAAAAATTCAAAACCTTTCCAGATAACTTAATAAAATTCTTAGATTAGTAGTTAAGAAAGATATTTCTATAATCTCGTCAAACAATAAATTTTTGATTTTATTCCAATTTAAAACTTATCCTTTTATTTAACACTTATAATTATATTTAATTTTTAAATAAGGTAAAAAATATTTCATATATTAAAAGGGTGAAATATTTACATATTTGATATTAATTAGTTCATAAATGAATACATTATAACATTTTAAACCATATCATAATTAATATATATTTTAGAATTTTTATATGATTTTTAAATAATATAATAGTAAATTTTATTGATATAAAATAAATAATATCAATTTTGACAATATTAAATAAGTTGATTATTAAGAAAATGGACTGAATGGCCCAAAGGACCATATTTTTTATTGATTTTTGATATTCCCCTTTTAAGGTTAAAGGGGGAAAACCAGGACTACAGAGACATCAATACATTAACAAGATTCGACAAATAAATGTGTTGCAACTCAGAACAAGACTCTAAGAAAGTGCCTCCAACCAGCGTCAATGTCATTAAGGCACGCCTCCACCAATGTACGTCTGATTTCCAAGATGTCTCGTGCAAAGATGCATGGGCCTGGTACCGATGGATAACTCCATACCGACTCAACCGTCCAAATCCAAAAATCCACACATGGTGAATATGACCAGCTCTATCCTCATATGAATTAAAACCTTGTAGAATGTATGGATTTCCAATCAATACATCCATTTCACCCCCAACAATAATCAAACATCAGGTAACTAGTAGATTCACATCCAACCACATCATTAGTACCACTACGATACCACCAATTTCACATCTAATCAAAAAAGATCCCACCTTAACCAAATAAAAGCCTAGAAAAAACTTACAAGACTACCAAAATAAATGACCTCCCCTTCTGAAGCACTGGACCAGACCCTAAGAACACTAGAGCATGCCAGATCTGACTTTGATCTAGGATGAGGCTTCACTGAGATCTTGAAGCCTGATGTCACACCAATGCCAACGTTGATCACACTCTAGCCCATGATGAGCACACCATAACCACAGTAGAATCTTGAGCAGTAGGTAGCTAGCACAGAGGAGATAATGGAAATCAGACAATATCTATGAAAAGATCACAAAACCAAAGGCCTGTTGAGGCTATCACTAAGCACACCAGAGTCGACACCAAACACCTGGAGCCACGAAGAGATCTAGGATCCGGAAGGAACATCGTCACCACTGTGCCGAGAACCCGAATCTGGACCACTCAATATCCATGTACGCTGAGACCAAGTAGATATGAAGTGAGGAACGATGAAATCATCTCTAAGTGTACCAACGCTGGCGCCAAGTACCCCATAAATGAGATTATATCATGAAGCATAAAGTCACAATAAATCCACTAATGAGCCATGAATGAAGCCGGACCATGTGGATCTGTCACCCATCGACTCTGATATGAGACGAGAAGGTCATTGTTGAGGCCAGGCCAAGCTGGAGGAGGGGAGGAAAAGACTTGGAAGAGAAACCGTAGGCGTGCACGGAGGGGGGGGAAGCCACTTCTTAGAGGTTATTAAGAAAATAAATATAATAAGTTAACATTAAACCAATTATTATAGTATATACCAAATTTTTGTGGTTTATTATGATTTTTTTGGATATATTAATTATCCCAAATTTTATTTATTTAAATACTTTTAATAACATTTATTTTTTGTCTCTATTTATGAAATATTTATTATATCATTTTTGTGTAATTCGTTAATATAACTATTTGATGAATAAAAAAATTAAAAAAAATACATTGAAGAAGAAAAATCACATATATTTCATATGAATATATATAGTCTAACATATCTCCAGAAAAATCCAAAAATTAAAATGTTATATATATTAAAACATAAATGTTACATCTTTAACATCATCTTATATAAAATATTAGAAGTGTCATAATCACATACATATAGAAAAATGTGGTCAATAACATTAAACATGGAAGATTATGAATAGTGTTGGTCCGTATTCCTAATTTAGATGCATTAACTGTGATTTGAATAAACCTGTGTTGGTGAGTCATTGTCGCCAAAAGTGGATAATATCGTGACATGGAGGATGGAATTCCATAATTTGGGTTTTCAAAAAAGTTTAGTTTGTTGGTTGTACAATGGATTTGTGGAATTTTGATTGTGTGAGAGGAGGTGGCTTGTTGTTGTGTAGTGTGTTTAATGGCCTTTTGGGTTGGTGTGTTTTGATGGTTGTAACATTTGAGCTATGAATAGATCCTTGTGAGATATCTTGCGAGGTGTTTGTTTATACACCTTTCACACTAGTCTTGGTTTTTGGATTCTCTAGGGTGAGAATAATTTGAGTGGTATATAAAATAATGGTGTGTGTCCTCATGGTCACATAATTTATAGTTTTGAGGGTTTGATTTGTTCAGGGGAGGTTTTGGGATTTTCCTGTGGAAGCTGATGCTACAATAGAACTGCTACAAGAAACCCATTACCATGTAAGTGTATTACATGATATGAAATTCAGTGTCATGGATTATCCATGGATTTTTTATTATGTATACTTTCATGCTGTGAAATAATAAAAAGGTGATTTCTTTTTTCCCAATGAACCCATAATTCCATAGTTACACGACGTGAAAGGGGATTACACATCATGTAATTCCCAGACGTTGTACAGTTTCTAATGTTTTCAGTAGCTCAAAGTTTCTCCAAACCCTATTCCATGTGGTTCATCTTTTTTTCTTATCATCTTAATACCTTCTGCTTTAGTTTTTGGATGTTCCATTTGATGGGGATTGATCCATGTACTCCCATCTTTTATTCGTGCTCAGCTATCATCTTTTCACCTATTTTCATTAGTTCGTCTTCAGTGGTGATGTATTATTTTGTTTATGGGATTAGAATGCGTTTTTATGGTATTTTTAAATGTAATAGGATGATCTATATTTTTAATGCTTCCATTGTTGGTTATGGGCATTATTATTTTCCCTACATTGCATAGTGAGTTGGAAAAAAAATATTTCAGGTAGGGATTCATGTGTTGTTATTTATTGTGTATCATGTTGGAAGGTTATTATTTTTTTACCTATGGGTTATGTTTTTCCATGGTTTATTAAATATAAATAATTTTACGAATTTAAATTAATGGGTAAACGAGTTTGTTTTTCATTCTTTAATTTCTTTGATACAATAGTGATATTATGGATTGTACATGCTTGATACCCCACTGAAAATTGTGGTTATTAAGGTATTTTTTTTCACTTGATATATATTCTATCAATGAATAAATTGTTTTTATTGTTGTCATATTACCCTAAAAATAAAAATGCAATAACCACATTTATGTGGTTGAAATTATTACCTAGGATTATGATTTAGGTGATAACATCCCTAAAAAAATGTTCAATGTGATAAAACCCCCAATTTTAAATATGTAATTAAATTTTCATGTGTATTGATTTGTCATTACAATTGTGGGACAAAAATATCCGAATTTAATGGTGTGGGTAGTTATATGAGGTTTTTCAGCCATTCGTATGGGATGGTGATGTTTGACATTAATTGTGTGTGTGGTGAAATGTGGTTGTTCGGTCATTCTTATGGGGTAATGAGGGGAAATTGTTGGGGATTGTTGGATCCTTGTATTATATGATTTATTTTTGATAGATGCATGTGTAGTGATTGAATAAATTAATTTTTAGTAATATTTGAAATTCATAGATTTGTCTGGTTAATGGAATGGAAATTTTTAATGAAAAATATAATGTTCATTTGTGTTGTTAGTTGTTGTTGATGATAAATAATGAAAATAATGAAAATAATGAGATGATTAAATTTAATTGGTTGGAAATGTGAAATTGGGATCTTGGATTGTTGTTTGGTGTTATGAATTTAGAGAAGGTAAGAAAAGTGAGGGGGTTGTTAGTTGTTTTTTAGAACCAATAGGTTGGGATTGCATGTTTGATAACACATACACACACACACACACACACACATAAGTGTATCTTCCTTTTAATTTTTGTTTTCACACCACCCACGTTGATATCTCTCTTCTGAACACCTTCATAGTCATGTGGGGGTGTCTTTCCCAATATATCATTGGGGGGATGGGTGGCTGGCCACCCACTCATCCTTACTCCATCTTATAGGAAATGATAGTTTAATATTCTTTGGGTGAGTTTTGATGTGGTTTCCCATGGGTCTTCAGAATGATCTAGGATGTGGTTTCCTGGGTATCCTCAGGATGGGTAGTGATGTGGTGTCCCGAGTTCTTTCGGAATGAGTAGAGATGTGAAATAATGTGTTGGGAGGTGATGTGGTTTGTGGACAAGGTGTGTGTGGGTGGGATATGGTGTGATGTGTGGCCTAGATGTGTGTGGGGGAGATGTGAGGAGATGTGAATTCTAGGTGTGTGCTGGAAGGATGTGATGTGGTGTATTCATAAGTGGTGGGAGTTCTAGGACATCTGATGGACGGGGTGATTGAACCTAATCAGTGGGAAAATGGTGAAAGGTACACTATACTCAATGTTATTTACATTATATAATATCAAATTGTTTGAGTTATTTGTGGAGTCTTCCTTAGTAAGGTTTGGATGGATAGTACACATTTACTGGTTCGGGTTAGTTGGGATGTTTTCACATATTTGAATTATTAATCATCCCTCGCATGTGACCAAAATACATTCATTTTCCTACGAATTTTATTTTCATACTCTCCCAATGTCTATAAAACCGTTTTCAGGTTTCCATAAAGATTTTAGGGACCGTTCTTGTCATTGCAAGCTCATACATTAGGATAACTGTTGTTATTCTGCTAAAATGTATATTATAAATTTACTTTGAATGATTTTTTATCTATTTGTTCTATTTACACAAGCATCATGGGATGAAATTATGTAATTTAATTTTTTAATTGTTTTTATTTTTATTTATTCATTCTATATCCTGATATCATTAAATAATGGAGGGAAATACCTCCAATATTGTGTTATCCTTATACCCTTGGTTCTAGTCACTGATATTGGGCCAATTAGATATAGGACATCGGGGGTCATTATCATCCCTTCTACACTAACAGCCTAAGAGGGGTATCTTTGGATATAGTGGGTCCTGAAAATTTATATTGAACCATTAAGGATAAATAAAAATGAATAATGTACACGACCACCATGTTTCATAAAAATCCATAATTTCTTTATATTATTTGGGTTTTACTGATGTTTTGGTTTGAAATTTCACACAACTATATATTACTCAAATTAATGTGTAAATGTGTAAATTAGTTTTGGGTAGATGAATGTGAAGAATGATTTATGGTGAATAAATATATCATAATCATAGAACCTATAATATCACAACCATCTTGTAGAAAATGTTTTTTGATGTACCCTAATTCTTTAATAAAGGGAAGGGTTTTTTACACCAATGAAATGATAAATTGTTATCATGTGACTTATTGTAGAAGAATATCCGTGATTATAACATCTTGATAGATAATCTAGAGTTATTACTTGTGATATTTAACAAGAATATATAGTCACACTACCTTTATGATGATATGTGTGACATATATAGATCACTCGATTCAATATTAAAATTTCACAATAAAATGTGAACCTGTGTCGATGAATATTTTAAACGGTGACCAAGGACTATTATTAAATTATTAACTACCATTTTAGAATAGTGAAAAAGGATTCATATTTTCTTAGAAGAAAAATACTATTTACTTTATACATGATGTGGATTGAAAATGTCCCAATCATCATCGATATGAATATGATGGATCTAGAAATCATCATGATAGGGATTAAATCAGTAATTCCCAAAATGGCTACCTAACCATCCATTTAAGAGAAAATTATAGATGAAAAAAGGGGTGTTATCTAGAGAAAAATAATGTTAATATTTTGATGGATGGGAAACTCTACGAATTCTATATCCATGAATATGGATTAATTCACTTTTGAACTAGAATTTATGTTCTTATTTAGCATGATATAAATAATTGATAATGCATATAACTTATTTTTCTTCACCTATATTGAAAATTAAATGATGTTTTATGATCATAGAGAGAACATATAGTGTTGAAACACAAATAATGAGATCTCTTATTACACAACAATGTTCTTGGTTTGTTTAAATGATAAATAAGAGTGAAAAAATTCTAAGCGGATGATGAATCCCTTGGACATGTCCATATAAAAATTATAAAATAGCACCATGGAAATTTTCACAGTTTGAAAAAGATATCTAAAGGAATCAATGAAATATAGGTTGTGGTGGATTTAATAACCATGGTTGACCACATCATCACTATTCAAGAAGATTTGTAACATGAAAAAATGATATGATATATGTAATGGATGTGGTGAGGCTGTATGGGGCCCCAAATTCGATCTTCTCTATTCATAATAAGTGGATCACTTCTAAATTTTGGATAATCCTTCAACATGACTTGAATAATGAATTGAATTTAAGTATTTCCTACCAAATCCTTATAGATGTCTAATATAAATGACTATTCAGATAGTCGAGGAAATTTTCATAGTCTACCTAATTGATTTTTATGGTTGATAGTATCAATGTCTTCCTAGTTCAGTTCTCATACAATAATTACTTCAACTTGATTATTCAAATAGATACTTATGGGTATAAGTATGTGAAATGTTGTATTACTCAATCTAATTGGGGTGAAGCTCATGAATTAAAGATAATTTAAACCGATCTTGTGCAAAAGAAATGACAGAAATGGTTCACGCCATCCAACATGATAAAAAATATGATCATAGTTTGCAGAATAACTGTAATGAAAAAATAAAAGGGTATTGAATGTTAATGTTAGAGACAATTTATCCTTCATATATTACAATAGAAGAGTTTCATGTTGTTTGATACCAAATGGGACCATAAAACTTGATACACTTGAAATTTGACATCATTGATCAGATAAAAGCAGTGGCCCTTCAACTTGAACATCCCATAAACATGGATTAAGCTCATGATATATTCCACACATATTCCATGATGAAGTTCATACAAAATCCATCACATTTTCTGAATTAAGAGTTGGTATAACTTGGAAATGACCTCTTGTATGATGACTAATAGGTGAGGATCATAGACTGTAGAAACAATATTCAACATAATAGGACAACTCACTTTATAAATGTGTTGTGGAATAAATAACTAAAAATGAACAATTGACATGGAAACCTGAGGTTATAACGAAACACAAGTACCCACCTTAATTCGAACTAAATATTATGTGTTGAAAATTTTTGTATGAAATTTCATAAGTGTGAAAGAATGTAATGTACCAATGTTTATAATTTATATTTTTTACTTGGATGCATGACTGTTATATTATATTATATATATTTAAAAATATACAACACATAGTGAAGCCAAAAAATATTTCATTAATACGGATCATTACATTTTCATCAACTAAACCCATGAAAATAAAAACACTAATGTGTGAAAATTCATTAAATAGAAAGGGTATAATAAAAAAATGTATTACTAGAATCTTGTAGAATTTTCACCCCAACAAACAACAATATAGAAATGAAAAAAATTAACATAACAATATACCCTGTAGAAAATGAAATAGAGAACCTTGGGAGGAATGGTTGTGAATATTTAAATAATTTAAAAAAATGTATTTATTTGTGGTATTGTGACCATTGAAATAGAAACTCGAACATTAATAATAGTAACATTAATGTTGTAAATAGTTAACAAATTCTCGTAACATTAATTGATCCCAAAAATAATAAAATGCAACATAACGAATATTTATAATGATAAATTAGAGAAAAATATAAAAATCAATAAGATAATAATTATGATTTACAACTGAAAAAAATATAAGAACATTTTTTAACTGAAAAGCTTCTACTATTTTAAAAAAAATCATAATTTTAATATTAAAAATAAAATTAACTTCTTTAGAAAATTATTTGTATAAAATTAATTTATTTTTTACAGTAAACACATTGAAAAATTATAAGAGTTATTTATTGGAAATTTTATGAACTACTTCATTTTTATATGAATAGTAAAAATATAGTTTTTTCATAATCGTTTTATTTTATATCCCAAAGGGTTTTCCCTAAAAGAAAATACATAATCAATTAGCCTATATTAGTAGAATTTCACTGATTTCCCGTATTGGAAAATAAAATAAGATTTGTTAAAAAATCATTAAACAACAAATCCCCATTTATCAATGAAATTTCACACATGAAGGAATATATATCACGTTATTCCTAGGTACCTCAGATGATGTATTATTCCCCTCATGCCTCCATATCACAATTTTAAAAATCAAATGTTTCGACTCCTTCCAACTATAAAAGAGTTAGAGATCCATAAAAAATATATTACCAAAAACATCTGTATGAGTTATTGAGGTGAAAATCATTTGAAACTATAACATCAAAAATAAAAATAGAAATCAAATCCACCATAACCATCACATACTCTAAAAACACGTGTTCTCAAAGCCCCAACCAGAGATCCATCATAAGATCCAAAAAATGATGACTCTAGTATAAAAAATTCTGAAATAGTTTGACATTGACTAAAACACCAATGATACAACAATTTAAAATCTTAGTTTGTAGGCCGCTCGACTGGTGCATTATCACAATTAAATACAATACCTTAGGGGTACCTCCAGATATAGCCGCAACTAATGAATAATAGTATTATTCATGTTTAATACCATGGGCAGACAACACCTAATATCATAATTCATTGTAATTGATAAAAAACAAGGTAACATATATAAACAATAATTATCTGATTCTATAGGATAAATAAAACTAAACTTTCAATAATAACATGAAATTTGGAAGTAGTACAACCATACAAGGATGACATCCCATTAGACTAATCACATATACATATAAATAAATAATAAATAATAAAATGAAATTAAAATATCCACAACTATATCTCACAGCATCACCTAAAACACTATATCCAGTCCCATGTTAGATTATCATCTCGATCATCACTATATTACTAGTATGATACCGAACATATACTTATAACTGGTGAATTATCTCCTCGGGCTCCATACCATCGTGACTACTCAAGTAACGTGTTAATACATAACATTGTAAAGAAACACCAATATAGTTACACATATAACCAATATCTGTTATGTATATTTGACTGTAACATGTTTAGTCGATATATATAAATAAAAAATAGAATATAATGATCTGTTGTACGACCTACTTTGGTTAGTGTTGGGGTGTCTTTAAAAATTTATTCAGGACCATGTTATGTATATCCAATAATAGTGACCTTGTCATACCCTTGTAGTATTAACTAGTGTTAATACATAATACCAAGACCCTAATCAACAATACCTACTTTATCTAGTATCGGGGTGTCTCATATAACATCATGTTAATTGGGCCAACAATTTAAAAACTATATCCTATGAAATAACATAGGAATACTAAATTCTCTGGCTAAAATAACTAATTTCTCATCATAAATGGTGAAACAACCTTTTCCCAATATTGTTAGGCATATATCCAAATTATAATATCCAAAATATCTCCTAAATGATTCTTCTTAATCCATGTAAATAATTGAGAAGGTAATTTTTCTAATTCGTATTCCAAACAGATGTATCTCTTATATCATTGGCATCAAGATCTGGAAGACATAAAAACATATGTATTGACATGATGGATCCTAGGGATGAACTAGAAATTAAGTAATTATGAAAGTGGTCATAAAAACATCCCCTAGCCTGAAAATTTGGATCCAATAAATACTAGGCTACCTAGGAACCTATTGCATCCATGGAATCCAATATAGACACTTGGTCATCTCCTGGAATCTTTTTTACTCTTACATGGATAAAATGAAGAAACACCATAAACAAATCATAGAATGAACAATTGAATCATCATTTTACGTTTTATTACTCAAATATCACATAATTCTTATAAACTAGCTCCAGGAATGTATATCTTAATGACCACAATAACATTACCACATCGTATTGGGTCCATAGTCTTAGTTTGAGGTCTTCATCCATGTTATCCATCATGTGACTGATAACGGTTTCTTCATGACCTCATGCATTACTCTTAGTATTATAGTGAATTATGAATAGTATTAAGGGTTCAATTAATATAGCAGTGAGACTATACCCTCTGATATTGAATAAAAATCACAATAGAAACATGACTTACTAATCAATATAATTCAACTCCATCAGATAAATAGTGAATTGAAAAAAAATCCAAATATAATCAATTAATGCAATTTCATACCCAATTGCATATGAAATTCACAAATGAAACTGAATGAATGAATGACTACAAATAGACACTCTAATCCAGAATTGAACCCATTTCATATTTCCCTCTCTATTCTCATATCCTATCTATGAAATCAAACAATCATGTGCAGGTCCCCATGGCCTTTTCTAGACCCATATCTATATATAATACACAGGTGATAAATTTTATCATTAACATATTGCTGGTAGAAAAAAGTAGGCCACCACCATTGGTGTCAAAAAAATATCATCCGAATAATAGTGCATGAAGTAGTATGATAAATAAATACATTAATTATATCATAACAAAACAATATCTAAATAATTTTAGAAAACCATGACCTCTTGGTTGATATATGGGGATAGCCATACCATCAAAAAATTTAAAATGTATCTACCCATTCACACAAGAAGGTCAAGTACTAATATCCATAATATTGATATATGATAGAGTGACCCACAATTTAACCAAGGATATTTTTATCCTAGTGTGAATTAATTAATCAATTCACAACATACTCAAGTACTATTCCCATGAATTGATCTAATCAGATATTACATTAATCATAGTCCCAGCTCAAATTAATATTCCATGGTGAAATTAAAAATTAAACTCACAATGAAAATAATGTGAATTTCCATGCCTAGGTCTAAAAATATTTTCAATTCAACAAGGACCCAATGGGAATTTATATTCCTAGGGACAATTATATATTCCATTAACAATGAACCCAATATGAATTACCATGATAGATGTAAATTTCATGTTGAGTTCACAACATATGTGATGTGATTTTAAATTCATTATTGCAATTATAATTCAAGGTGTTAATGAAATTCTCCGGTCCCAATGAATAAAAAATATTCCAAAAAATATCACTATTGAAATTAATGATCAAAATGAAATTTCATTTCAATTAATAGTAAATATTTTAATTCTAGATATTTACTAATCCAAATTATTATATTTTACTATTACAACATGTATTTAAATAAACATCCCTTTTCATGATAATTAGTCTAATTTTTATGTCATTTATTACCCATAAAAAATTTATGACTCAAGATAATACCATATATGCAATTTCAAACCACAAAGGTAATAATGGTTTACAAGGTTTGGTCCAAGGTTAATAAAATAATTCCAAATTTAGTTGACAGACACTAGGATTACTTATTCTAGTTTCAAATATGGGTTTATGGTTGGAAAAATATTTTTGTGGCCAAAATAATAGGGTTTCAACATCCAATGGACTTTAATGAATTCGTTGGAGGTCAACGTAAGAGTATTTATGAAATATTAGTGTATTATACATTGAATAGATCATGTGAATGGTTTCTATCACAATAACTTGTGTTACATATTATAAAGAAATTAGTCTATTAAGAGATGATTTATACCACGTACCATGAAATTAGTGAAAAATATTCCTATGATCAATAGTCTAGGTCAATATAGGCATCAAAAATTATGAAACAACAAATCTAGTTTCAAAAATAGTTCAAGGGATCAAATTAACTTATTATAAAAGTAATGGAAGCCCTATAAAATCCTTAATGCTTTCTAATCCTGAGTCACAATCAAATGATAGACAACAATGATGTTAAAATAGGATAGGAGATTGAATTACAGTGAATCTATTTTTTAAAATCCTATAATACCTCTACTAGATGGCCATTAGAATCCAAATGGACAGTCGTTTTGATCCCACCGAGAAGCTACTATGTTCATATTAGGTTTTTGAGACATACATATAACATTATAGGGTCTCCTCCTATATTGGATTTTTGATGGAATAAAATAATATCCAATCATATTTCAACTGTTACTATTTATATATTTCTACCTAATGATACCCCCATTAACCATTTAGGGTCCTTTTAGAATGAGAACGATTTTCAATCACTAATGTTAAAAGTGTGTAACATAAATTGAAAAAAATTATCTAGATAAAATATGAGTTCCTTCAATGAAACTGATAGGATCTATCATCCTAGTGATATTCAAATATTTTTAGAACACTTTTGGATTACATATAGAGGCATTTTTTTCATTCCTAAAATGAAATAACTATACAACATATATATGCCGTTAGAACCATCAACAATGAAAAATTGATGGAGGTAATTCATTTATTGATTAAATTAATTATATAAAATATGAAATGATTCCACACTTGGATCCAATATTCTATATATTTTTGGATTTATTTAATCCAATTACAGTGATCATAGTGTTCATCATATTTTAAATCTTATTTTGATCATTGGTCATGGAAAAAATAAATGTTGGGTACGACACATTGCAAACATCCACTATTCCCATGAACTAAAAAATGTCCCTCCCCTCTGCCATGGGCTCCTCCATGACTCCCCAACCATGATCCTTCCGATTGACAAATCCACTCATATGTTATGGTAGCATGGTCCCTTTCATGGTATGAGTGAATATGGGAACCAAAACTACATAACCCCTGAGTGGTGTTCAAGTCCCTAGATGGATCTAGGGTCTATTGTGATCCTCCACCATGACTATATTGATAGGTTCCCTTCATTAATCTCTACACATGAACTATCTTATAACAATATTGATACTCATATTGATTAAAAAGAAACTAAAAACACATATGGAATGCCTATAAATAGTTATAAAACTATTCATGGTTTCATTCTAGAGATAGAGTTTCAACCCCTTGGCTATTCTTCCCACAACTACCTCAATGGAAATTCAATAAATAATAGTTCCTAATACCAAATGAGGAACTACCTATTCATCCACAAAAAAATGCTTGTATACCAATTAGTACACCTTCTTGATTCTTATTGGTGATGATATCTCAATTCACCATGTCAGGGTATTCATTGAATTGGAATATGTTCACCAATAACATGATTTTATATTAATTCCTCTTTGGGATGATCTTTACCTTGGATTACTCATCTCCTACAATATGCGGTGAAAATATTTAGGTCTTTATAACTAACAGTGTTGTCAATATCACACATTTTTCTTTAAATTAGGCATTAAAAATACCAAGATCTTTCATCCCTCAAAATATTTGGGTAGAAGTGACAAAAATACATATCCTTAAATTCTTTGTAGGTAAGTTCCTTATCTTGTCTATACTTCACTATGATGTCACTCTAGTGCTCGTCTATTCCATGTTATATATTGAAAGTAATATCCACCATCCTCTATAAAAATGTCTCTTATTGATTATTTATGTTCAAAATGATTGTTATTGATAAGTATTATTCACGAGTATCTCCATCCACAATGAAAATGGTAGGGTGAAGTAGTTGTAACTACACCATTAGATGAAACGTGGATGGTATGTCTTGTATATTCTCAACATCCATGGTTGACATTAACTAAATTAATCTATCAATCATTTTATCAACTATCGGATTCCATATATCTCTAAGAGGTCATAGTTCTATTACATGATGTGTCTTCTCATTAAAACACTATTGAAATTCATCTGAAAGATGATGCAAAATAATTTCAATATATGGTTCAACAAACTAAATAGATAAAATTAGGTAAATCATTACAAAACACATAAATAAAATGAGTAAATAAATATACATACATTTATGGAAACATAATATCATGTCTTAATACGTGAATTAAAATTTTATTATAAATTTAAATTAACCATTTTATGATACATGTCATCGAATTTATGAATATTATAGACAAAAAAATTCATTTTAAGAAAATATATCCCTTGAAAGAGTGAATCATGTTATAAAATTTACCAACATTCGATTAATGATGCATTAATAGGAAACACATTCCATACCATCCCATGAGTAAAATATCATAAAAACCTAAAATCTCAAAATAGTTGAATCAACCAAGGTGAAATATCATCATTAATATGAAAAAACATCAAAATTGAAAAAAAATACATAGACATGTTACTTTTCCCCTACACAAGGGATACAAATTCCCCTACACTAGTTCATTACCATGACATAACAAATGCAATTCTATTATATACCTCTCCAAAAATATTTAATGAAAACTAATATACCATATATTTAATAAGACATGGTAATTTCCTTGGACTTATTCTCCCTCATTTGATGAAGGTGGGTCACCCAAAATACCTTAAGTGGACCCCTCTGTATAGAAGAGGCTGACAACATGAAGTGTAATGGACCGGACCTCTCCAGTCCATTCCTTTGTGAAAATTTGGGGTTAGAGGTGTTTCGGGAAATTACGGTGACTTGGAGGGGCGTTTGGGTGGTTTTTTTAAGACAACTAGAAGTCTTGTAGCTTTTACACGGTTGGCGCACGGTTTATTAAACCGTGCGGCCAAGACATGCATATCTTGCCTTGATGGTAGTAGATATAGCATGGGAGGCGTGCAGTTTGTCTAAACCATGCCGAAAAATTGTGCGAGCCGAGTGGCTAAGGCAGTGGTGACCGCATGATTAGCACATGGTATGTCTAACCGTGCGACTAGGTCGTGCAGGCACTTAAAGTTTGATCCTAAATTTTAGTATCTTGACTTTTTAGGCTATTTCTTACTCATTTAAGCCCCTAATAGACCATACCTTGGGATTTATCTTCCTTGGAGGTAGAAGAACCTCTCCCAAGCATTTTGGAGGCGATCCGAAGGCCTTTCTTGGCGAATCGAAGCCGGTTCCTTGAGGTATGTGATAGTTCTTTCTAGTTTTCGCAGATCTACTTAGATCTAATCTTCCTCCTCTCTCTGTTTCTTATATCTACACCCGTTATGGGTATATCTAAGCATGTCAGTGTCGAATATGATGAGATTTGGTCTTAATTGTGTTAGGAGAGGATATATAAAGAAGATTCGGGGAAAATCGACCCAGTTTCTTGGGCGTTCTTCAACCATCATGGTTTCGTCAAAAACCATTGAGGTAGGGATCTTACCTTCACCTCTCTAATTTGTGCATCATGCAAGATGGGTGTCCTCATGATTTCAAAAGACATAGTTGAACCAGTTTAATGAAGATAATAACTAGCTTAAAGAATGGGGATGGGGAAAGTTGTAATGTTTATCATTGATTATCCATTGTTATGTTGTGAATTGAATAGGAATATGCCTACTGAAAATCACGGTCGTTGGGGGCCTTTGGTTACGCAATTAAATGTTTCCTTATCTTTCTAGATTGTTTCTTTGAATGGAAACTTGTGGAACAAGGAAATCGGTTAATCACGTAAAGTTCACTGATTAAATGAATATCTGGAACCCTTGTGTCATCACAATGGTTGAACAAAATGGAATAATGAAAATGTGGGTGTTGGTTTGGTTACATGGTGTTTGAAATAGGGGGGTGATCCTGGGTAATTACGAATAGGATGGGCAGCGGGGCTGCGATAAATGATATTAAAGGGGTAATGATGTGGCACGAGCCTTGTTTTGTGATACAGATGTGGAGATGTGGTTATAGTGGCAGCATGGCTGCAATAATGAATTGTGTTGTTAAAAGAAAGTGGAAAGTTGATAAATGTATTGTGGGGAACAATAATGAATTAAACATGGGAACAATCAATGGGGATTGATTGATGATGAAAATGTTGGTTTTGTGTTTCGTGTGTTCTATCTAACATGATTTGTGGTTGGTAGTGATTTGTTCTACGAAACACTTGATTTGGTTGGATAATTTTCCAGTAGTTAAGGAACTAATAAAATAATTCTGTTGAAACATGATAACTTAAATGAGGTTGGGTTTGTTTGTTGTATACATGCTTCAAAGTAGCAGTGCTGAGGAACGTTCTCAGTTTCTCTATTTAGAAGCCATAGGTTGGGTTGTGTGTTTGGAATACATATATGTATCTGTATCTTTGTGTTTTGTTTCACCCCACCCATGTTGAGCACCTAGTTCCGAACACTCCCATTTTATGTTAGAGGTTGTTTTTACCCTTAGTTACTAGCTCATTGTTTCTCCTTATTCCATAGGATGTGATGTCTTGAGGCTACCTTAGACCAAAGACTCTTCGGGTAGGTTTTGATTGGGGTGGTTTTAGCCCATGACTCTTTGGGCAGGTTTACTATTTCTCATGATCCTTCGGGATGAGGCCTAGGTGTGTTCGGGCAGGTATGTGATATGTGGTTTGTGAGGCCCAGGTGTGTGCGGGTAGGATATGTGGTTTGTGAGGCCTAGGGGTGTGTGTGTAGGGAGAGTGTGGTAGCATCTGGATGTTCGCCGTTAGGAAGAGCAGCTAGATAGTAGGGGGAAATTGTGTGGGGTACCCAATAATATTGTTCTTATATACTACTATCTGTTGTTTTGTGTTTTTGGTGAGTGTGGCTGGTGAGGTTGGGTGGATTGAACTCCATGCTAGGTTTTGGTATCTTCTGTTGTTCTCATGGGGCATTAGGATGTCTCCCCACATGTGCACGAGAGCATTAGGTTTTCCTACAGAGTACACATATATGCTCACCCTATGTTCACATTCAGGTTTCCATGAGGACTACCAGGGTCGTACGAGACCCTACTAGTTGGAACAGTTGGAGTTGTTGCAGTAGCTATACTCTTGTTTCTTTTGGTGTTTCACTTTTTGAGTTTCCTCGTACTTTGTACTTTCATTCAGAACTGTTTAAACATGCTTGTGGGATTGGTTTGGGATTATTTTCATTTACTTTTCCCTTTCCCTTTTTGGTGTTTGACTCATCCTATTTCTTGATCCTAAATAATAAAAATGGTAATGCCTCCCATATTTGTGAAAATTCATACCCTTAGAGCTACTCGCCACCCCGGGGTCTACTGAAAGTGTGATTTAGGGTTCATTATCTCTCTTTCACCATTTCTAACTCAGGAGGGGCATCTTTGGTGGGAGGGGGTCATGAAAGAATGGTATCAGAGCTGATGGTTGAGGGATAGGATGGAGTCTGGAGTTAGGCACAGTGAAGATTGCATGGGATGGTAGGGAAACAGTGTTAGGTGATCTTGGTGAGTGACATAGGCTAGGGAATACCGACTAGGAAATGAGATTTTAGGCCCCCCTGTGATCCGATGCAAGGAATATGAGCCTACTGAACGACCAAGTGAGACTACATTTAATATAGGGTAGAGACCCTAGGTAAGGTACATACATTATCATGTTGGTGTTTTACTTGATTTGGGTGTTCTGGGAAATAAATTGAAATAATGTGATAAAATGAAACCTTGAGTAATTTTTTTACTATTTGGGCTTAGGTTACCATACAGCTATGGCACCTGGGCGTCATCCCTGGGTGACTTAGACAGTCGAGGCCCAGCAGATTCAGGTAGTCGATCAGTTGGGGATTGACCAAGAGGAGGAAGATAAATAGTGGAAAAATAATCTGTTATTTCCAACAAAAAACCCTCAAGAATTACGAGGGTAGTACTTCAGATATGGAGATGGAGGGGTGTCTTGAGGAGCTAGGGATGAATTTTACTTTGATCTGTGCTCTGAGGGTGTACTGCGTTACCCCAGCAGTCAGTCAGCTAAGAGGTGCGGTGCGTCAGTGGTGGACGCTCTACCTTGGGGAGAGGTCAGAGTCAGAGTTTTTGTGGGCTGACATTGAGAAGGATTTCCGAGAGGAATTCCATTATTCCATGATCAAGGAATAGAAGT
The DNA here is from genome assembly GCA_963277665.1 of Viscum album. NCBI lineage: Eukaryota > Viridiplantae > Streptophyta > Magnoliopsida > Santalales > Viscaceae > Viscum > Viscum album. The sequence goes on along the minus strand of OY728122.1, from coordinate 805,945,657 downwards.
GGTAAGAGTTACTATCCCTCCAGCAAGGAAGTATGTTAGTACGATAATTGGAGATCAAGTTCAATTATCTCCTACGCTTTCCTCCAGATCTCTTTCTAGATGAGGAGTCTCGGGTGAGACGTTTGGAGGAGGCACTTTTTCCTTCACTGTAGTATGTTTTCACCCCCATCACCCTTATGACGTACGTGGAAGTTTAGAAGACGACAGAGGTTTTATAGCGGATTCACTCACAAGGAGGTTCACCATGAGAGGGGATCTAGCTGGGTTCGTCGAAGGGGAAGGCAATCAGTAGAAGGTCTCCTACGATAGGACCTTCTAGTTTCAGGCAAGTAGGGAGCAGGCCTCATCAGTTCGAGTTCAGATCTTCAGGTCCTCATCCCTTTTTCATGAGCCCAAGACCGAAGTGTTTCTCTTGTGGAGGTTTCGGGCACATTCAGAGTCGGTGCCCGACTCGAGATCAGTATGGTGGAGGTGGGCAGGTTCATCGCTCGCCTCAGTAGCACCGGTTGCCGGTGAGGCCCTTCCAACAGCAGCAGGACCCTACTCCTCCAAGGGAAGACTTTGTAGGAGGAGGTTGACCTTAGGGAACTCCTCAGGGACCTTGACCAGGGTGTGGTCGGGGAGCTGGTTGACATCAGGGATGCAGAGGAGCTAGGCGCGAAAAGATTCACGCAACAGAGTTGGCAGCTCTAGCAGGACCAGAGGTAGTGCGAGGTACGATTTGTTTGTTCAGCACTCTCATTTCGGATTTGTCCGATTTGGGAGCTTTGCACTCCTTTTTTCACCCGGTCTATCCCATGCTTTGGGTCTAGACGTAGAGAGACATTCCATACCCCCGGTGCTGAGTACACCAGTTGGAGGCCAAAACATCATATCTTGTGCTTACTAGGGATGTGGGTTGATGTTGGGACCACATTGATCTAGTGGGGACCTTCTTTTTCTATAGATGCAGCCATACGATGTCATCCTAGGAATCAACTGGTTGTTTTCTGTTAATTTCTTGATCGAATTCTCCCGAAGAAGGGTCGTGTTCTCTAACATGGATGGGCAACGTGTGTCTTTTGTTGGAGAGAGGAGCTATCAGGTGGGAATCCGGCATGTTAATCCTCCCCTTTCCATGTTATGTGGGTTATCAGTGTTTTCAGCTGATACATATATGATGTATGTTAAATATGTTTTTGGGGAGTTCCTCGATGTTTTTCCCGAGGAGGTTGTGACTCTACCCCCCCCCCCCCCGACCAGACGTTGAGTTCGGGATAGACTTACAGCCTAGTGCCCGTCCGATTTCGATGGCCCCTTACTTGATGGAACCTTCGGGGTTTCGAGAGTTGTGGATTCAGATTAACGATCTGATGAAGAAGGGTTTTGTTCAACCTAGCATATCGCCATGGAGTGCCCCACTTTTGTTCGTGAATAAGGCAGATGGTGGTCTCAGGTTATGAATATACCACTGAAGGTTTAATTAGGTAATAGTCAAGAACTGTTACCCCCTTCCAAGGATAGATGATCTCTTCGACCAGCTGAGGGGAGAAGGTTGGTTTTCTATGATTGATCTACGATCTGGATATCATCAGGTGAGGGTAAAGGACAATGACATCTCAAAGACGGATTTCAAGTGCAAGTATGGGAACTTCGAGTTTGTAGTGATGTCGTTTGGAGTTGTGAATGCACCAGCTATGTTCATGGGACTTATCATCTGTTTCTTCCGAGAGTTTCTGGACTGATTCGTCATTGTGTTTATCGACGACATCCATATCTACTCAAGATCAGAGGAGGAGCTCGTTTAGCAACTTAGGGCAGTCTTGGAAGTTCTTCGACACCACCAACTTTATGGGAAATTGTCGAAGTGTAAGTTATTGACACAAGAAGTACACTTCCATTGGCACGTAGTGTCTCAGCATGGAGTGTCAGTGGATCCATCGAAGGTGGTGGTAGTTGTTTCTTGGGCAGAACCCAAGAGCGTGGCAGAAGTTCGTATTTTCCTGGGGTTGGCAGGTTATTATCAGAGGTTCATTTCGAACTTCTCTCGAGTTTCTGCTCCATTGACGGCATTGACTAGGAAGAACCAGGTCTTCCTATGGAGCGAGCAGTGCCAGAAAGCTTTCTAATACCTGAGGGAGAAGATGGTCAGTGCTCCCGTACTCAGGTTTCTAGAGGAAGGGTTGTTGTATGAGGTGTTTTGTTATGCTTCGGGCCTTGGTCTGTGGTGCGTACTGATGCAGAAGAAGGGTGTGATCTGTTATGGGTCTAGTCAGGTGCGCCCTCACGAGCGTAACTATTCCATCCATGACCTAGAGCGTCCAACAGTAGTGTTCACACTGAATATTTGGTGGCATTACCTCATTGGGGAGGACTTCAGGGTCTTCTCAAATCACAAGAGATTATGTTATATCTTCTACCAGCGTGACCTGAACATACGACATCATAGATGGGTCGAGTTTCTCAAAGACTGTGACTTCAAGATCTCTTACATTGAAGGAAAGGGCAATGTTGTGGCTGATTCCCTGAGCAGGAATTCACATATGTAAGTGTTTCAGGAATCCACTGATGCTGGGAGAGCGATGTGAGAGTTGGCTACCTTGCACTTGGATGAAAGCATAGAGGGTGTTAGAGGTAGTTTTTTTCAGATGAAGGTGTAGTCCTCCTTGTTGTAGCAGGTGGAAGAGTCTCCGTTGGGAGACTCTGAGGACGAAGTAATTCGAGATCGTATCGATTAGTGAAACACTCCAGAAAGATGGTCAGTGGACATCCAACATCAGATTCATTTTTATGGAAGGATGTTTGTTCCAAAGGTGATGCGTGATGGAGTTCTCCGTGACTTCCATAGCTCAGCCTTGGAAATATATCCAGGGGTTTCAAAAATGTACTGAGGCCTTATGGAATAGGTTTTGTGGCCGGGGGTGAAATTGGTAGTGGTAGAGTTTGTGGCTAAGTGCCTAGTGTGTCCGCAAGTGAAGGCCAAACACCGTGTTCCCAGTTGTTTGTTGCATCCTTTAGATGTCCCCGAGTGGAAATGGTATGAAATCTCAATGGACTTCGTCACAGGACTACCCAAAGCATAGGGTGGTTATGATGATATCTAGGTAGTGGTGGATCAACTGATGAAATCATCTCACTTCTTAGCAATTAATGAGTCGGGCCTGGTGAGTACCTTAGCACAGAGGTACATAGACGAGGTTGTACATTTTCATGGAGTTCTATAGACTATCATCTCAGATCAGGATACTCTATTTACCTCACGAGTCTGGAGGGGGTTGCAGCATGCCTTTGGCACTCAGCTACACATTAGCACTGCTTTACACCCCAAGACCGAGGGGAAGACATAGCGGACTATCCAGACATTGGAGGACATGCTGTGAGCATGCGTTCTGGATTTCAGAGGGTCATGGGTGCAACACTTTCCTTTATTAGATTTTTCCTACAACAACTTCAACTCTACTATTGGAATTGAACTGTTTGAGGGTTTGTATGGAAGACCTTGTCGATCACCCATTTTCTGGGAAGAGGTTGGTGAGACAGGTGCTCTTGGGCCATAGGTAGTACAGAACACCATAGATAAATTTTGAGCTTGTGCGTGAAAGGATGAAAGTGGCTCAGGACCAACAGAAGTCTTATGGTGATCTTCGGAGGAGGCCCTTGGAGTTCGATGTGGGAGATCATGTGTTCTTTATGGTTTCCCCTCGACAGGGGCAGTGGGGTTTGGGAATGGGATTAATCTCTCCCCTAGGTTCATTGGACCTTTTGAGTAGCTGAGGTGAGTCGGCGAGGTGGCATACTAGCTGCACCTACCACCTCAGTTGGAGAAGGTTCATGACGTCTTCCACGTCACCCGGCTTCATAGGTATGTACACGATGACTCTCACGCTATCAACCTGGGATAGCTAGATATGGAAGACGACGCAACCTTCAAGGAACAACCAGTCAGAATTCAGGATCGTGAAGAGAAGGTGCTCTGTGGATGAACCATCTCCTTGGTTCGTGTGTTGTGGTGGCATGGTGGCCTCGAGGAGAGCACTTGGGAGAGGGAGGCACAGATTCATGATCATTACCCAGAGTTGTTTTGACTTGTGTTTTTCTTTGTTCTTCTGAGCTTTGTTTTGATGTTATACTCTGCATCTTTTATTTATAGATTACATGGATTTTCGGTTGGAAGACGTTTTGTTTCCTTGTTCTCTGGAAGTGTGTAACATGTCCGGATGTGTGGGGAGGGGGAAAACCTGATCCTTAATCGAGAAAAATTAATGCGGATGTGATTAAACTCATGTAGGTGATTCAGTGCCGCCTAAAGTGGATAATATCTTGATATAGGAGAAGGAATTCCTAACACACATGATTAGAGTTGTTATTTGTGTTCCTGTTATAATGAGATCCCTAAGAGGTATCTTGTTGGGTTCCTCTGGGTTGGTTATTGAATTCTTGGGAACAATAATGTTTTAAGAGGTATCTGATGTAATGGTCCGGACCTCTCCGGTCCATTATTTTGTGAAAATGTAGGGATAGAGGTGTTTCCGGAAATCAAGGTGACATGGAGGTGAATTTGGGTGGTTTTTTAAGAAAAATGGATGTCCTATGGCTTTCACACAGTTGGTGCACAGTTTGTTAAACCGTGCGGCCAAGCCGTGCATAGCTGGCCTTGATGGCAGTAGAGACCGCACGAGAGGCGTATGGTTTTTATAAACCTTTCTGACAAACCGTGCGAGCAGAGTCGCTAAGGTAGTGGTTACTGCACGGTTAGCACACAGTTTTTCTAACTGTGCGACTAGGTCATGCAGGCACTTGAAGTTAGATCCTAAATTTTAGGATCCTGACCGTTAGCCTTTATCTTTCTGATTTGAGCCCCTAATCAGCCATAACATGGGATTACCCTTTCTTGGAGGTAGAAGAACCTCTCCCAAGAATTTTAGAGGCGATCAGGGGGCCTTTCTTGGCGTATCGAAGCCGGTTCCTTGAGGTATGTGATCGTTCTTTCTTGTTTTCCATGATCTACATAGATCTATTCCTCCTCCTCTCTCTGTTTCATAGATCTACTCCCATTATGGTTAGATCAATGCGTGAAATTGTCAAATATGATGAGCTTTGTTCTTGGTTGTGTAAGGAGAGGATATCTAAAGAATATTCATGGAGAATCGACCCGGTTTCTTGAGCATTCTTCGACAATTGTGGTTTTTTCAAAAACCATTGAGGTAGGGATCTTACCTTCACCTCTCTAATTTGTGCTTCATGCGGGATGGGTGTCCTCTTGCATTCACGAGACAAAGTTGAACCAGTTTAATGAAGATAATAACTGTCTTAAAGAAAAGGGATGGGGAAAGTTGTTATGTTTATCATTGTTTATCCTCTGTTATGTTGTGAATTAAATAGGCTTAGGCCTACTTAAAATCACGGTCATTGGGGCATTTTCTTATGCAAATAAATGTTTCCCTATCTTTCTAGACCATTTCATTGGATGAAAACTTGTGGAACATGGAAATTGGTTAATCACGTAATGTTTGCTGAATAAATGAATATATGGAACCCTTGTGTGATCACCCCAATTTAAAAAAATGGAATAAAGAAAATGTGGGTGTTGGTTTGGTTATGTGGTGTGTGAAAAAGGGGGGTTAATCCTAGACTATTACGAATCAGATGGGAAACAGGGCTGTGGTAAATGATATTAAAGGTTCAATGATGTGGCACGAGCCTTGTTTTGTGATACAGATGTGGAGATGTGGTTATAGTCGAAGCAAGGCTACAGTAATGATTTGTGATGTTAAAAGAAATTGGAAAGTTGATAAATATACTGTGGGGAATGATAATGAATTAAACACAAGAAGAATAAATGTGGATTGATTGATGATGAAACGGTTGGTTTTGTGTTGCTTGTGTTCTATCTAACATGATTTGTGGTTGGCAGGGTTTTGTTCTATGAAATGATTAATTTGGTTTGATAATTGCCCAGTAGTTAAGGAACTAATACAATAATTCTGTTGAAACATGAGAACCTAAATGGGGTTGGGTTTGTTTGTTGTATACATGCCTAAAAGTAGCAGTGTCGAGGCACATGCTCAGTATCACTATTTAGAATCCATAGGTTAGGGTGAGTGTTTGGTATAAATATATGTATCTATATATTTGTGTTTTGTTACACACCACCCATGTTGATCACCTAGTGCCGAACACTCCCATTTTATGGGATAGGGTATTTTTACCCTTGGTTACTAACTTTTCCCTACTCCTTCTTCCATTGGTTGTGATGGATTGAGGCGACCGTACACCCAAGACTCTTCGGGTAGGTTTCGATTGGGGTGGTTTTAGCCCAAGACTCTTCGGGCAGGTTTACTATTTTCCAAGAACCTTCGGGATGAGGCCCAGGTGTCTTCGGGCAGGGATGTGATACGTGGTTTGTGAGGCCCAGGTGTGTGCGTGCGGGATATGTGTTTTGTGAGGCCCAGGTGTGTGCGGGCGGGATATGTGGTTTGTGAGGCCCAGGTGTGTTCGGGAGGGGATGTGATGTGTGGTTTGTAAGACCCAGGTGTGTGCGGGTGGGATATGTGGTTTGTGACGCCCAGGTGTGTGCGGGCGGGATATGTGGTTTATGAGGCCCAGGTGTGTGCAGGCAGGGAGAGTGTGGTAGCGTCAGAACGTTCGTCGTTAAGAAGTGCAGCTAGATAGTAGGGGGAAATGGTGCGGGGTACCCAATACTATTGTTCTTATATACTACTACATGTTGTTCTGTGTTTTGGTGATTGTGGCTGGTGAGGTTGAGTAGATAGAACTCCTTGATAGGTTTTGGTTTCTTCTGTTTTTATCACGGGGCATTAGGATGTCTCCCCACCTGTGTACGAGAGATTTAGTTTTTCATATTGATTATACTTGTATGATCACCCTACATTTACTTTCAGGTTTTCAGAAGGACTACCAGGGCCGTACGGGACCCTACTAGTCATGAAAGTTGGAGTTATTGCAGTCGTTGTACTCGTGTTTCATTTGGTGTTGCACTTTTTGTGTTTCCTTGTACTTTGTACTTTGTTTCATAACTGTTTAAAGATGCTTGTGGGATTGGTTTAGGTTTATTTTCATTTAATTGTCCCTTTCCCTTTTGGTGTTTGACTCATCCTATTTCCCGATCCTAAATAATAAAAAGGGTAATGCCACCCATATTTGTGAAAATTCATACCCTTGGTGCTAGTTTCCACCCCGGTGCCTACTAGAGACGGGACTCAGGGGTCATTATCTCCCTTTGACCATTTCAATCTCAGGAGGGGAATCTTTGGTGGGAGGGGGTCGTGACATGAAGGGTGGGTGAAATTAATATTTTTGGGATAATATACCCTCTGGTATATAAAAAAAATATTAGAATCATTATTAATATCTATAAAAAGTAAAATATATTCAATAATTAAGAATTTACAAAAAATTATACTCAATCCAAGAAATGTAATAATATTTTTCTTAAATAACACAATAAACCATGAAATATAATGAATAATATTAAATACTCCTAGATTTTAATTACCTGAACATTTGAATATTATTATTTTTCTTCAAAATATAAGTCCTAGAATGTCACAATCAATAAAAATGAACAAATAAATGTAATGTGATTTTTTTTTACCATTATATGAAGGTTGATTAATATGACCAATTAAAATAATAATAATTTTTCAACGTTATAATTTTTATTTATAAAGTGAAATGATAATGTATTATTAATGCATAATGATGTGTTGATGGCCTCATTCAATAGACTTAGGTAGCACAGATCCCATTTTTTGGATCTTGGAATGGAGGTAGCGTCACTAGGATTTTCACTGGACCAAGCCCAAGCCATGCTTCAACATGTTAAGATTAATCATAATCGCCTATTGGATAAGTTCGTGATGATAGAAATCACCACTCGAGAAATGTTGTATACTCCACCCCATGATTATATCTCCATTTCACACCCTACTATTAGTTCATATTCAGGTGTTATAAGAGGTTATGCGATGAGGCCTTAGTTTCATTGTATAATCTATTTGTATAAATAAATTTTTTTATTATGTTATAACAAATATCGTTTTTGAATTACAAATGTAAAAATTTATATTTGATGCAATTTTACTATTTTTATAAGATGTTTCATATTATTGATGAATATTGAAAAATATATTATTTTAAAATATTTTTTATACATTAAATATATTGTACTATGAAATTATTTTTGAAAAACGGATATACACGATTGTGATCTATTAAAAATTTAGAGTCTGATATGATAAAATTATTTTTTTTCAATAGTAAATTATGAATAGTACTATTACCGTTATGAATAGTGATATGAAAAATTGAATAGTAACCAGATGTATGGATGAATAAATATAATGTGGCATCTCGAATGGTAATGATACATAATAATATATGTAAATAAGTATTTTATAAATTATTTTTTTTAAGTATTTGTATTTTCTATCTAAATAGAGATTTTAATTAAAAATTTAATTTCACATATTTATTAAATTATTTTCATAAAATTGATTTTATTTTTGAATTTAAAACATTGATATTAGGTTAAATTAAATTTATGATATTTTTATAATTTTTTTGTTTTTTGGTGAATAGTAAAAATACAGTTTTTGAGTTTTTTGTGTATTTTATGAAATTATAATTATGTAATATGTAATTAAAAATGATTGCAAACTCATGTTGATTAAAATATGATATGAGTTGTCCCATGTGTCCATAACCATTGTCATATACCAAGGGAAATCCCATGGTTTTGAAAATACCACTGATGAGGTGTCATATGAAATTAATAAGAAAACATTCTCACTTTTACTATAAATTCCAAGCCATTCCTTTGTTTACATTTTTCAAAAATCATCCCCCTATATGTTATCATATTATTTACTCCCAATATGTCCTCCCGAGGTGTCCTCAAGTGCTCATGGTCCCCATCATTAAGTTTTATATGTTAGTCTTCAGGGTAAGGGAATCCAAATTTATCTTTTCATTTAAAGTTCTCTTTTATGTGCTATGTGTTTCATAATTACATATCATCTTCTTATTTCAATTTTATTCTATCTCTATACTGTATTATGATTATTTTATAAATGTATTAACTATGTACCCTATCTTTTTCATGTTTTCTAAAATTTGTTTCATACCTATTATGCTACATAATTTTAATCTCAAAATCTCTCTCATATACTCAAGAAAGTATATTATTTTTGTTATGTGAATTACCAAAATAATTCCATTTATAGAGGTATTAATCAAGGAATAAAAATGATTTATTTTATTCTATAATTAGATACATAAAATCCTCATTCTCTTTCCATGGGTTATAAATGACATAATGATCTTGTGTTTAAGCGTTTCATAAAATTCCAGGACATTGATATGAATCCCATTTCATTTATTCAGTATGGGTTATTTAGGAATTTATTTATTATGATCTATGTGACATACAAGAATATTACAACTGATAATGTTTTATCCATGATTTTCCTCCAATTCCTTTGGTAAAGAAATTAATCTTTAGAGATTACAAGTTTTACGATAACTTGGTGAATACAAATGCAAAATTTTATGACACCTTGGGGATAGACCTATGTTATATGATTATGAATGTCGAAATTAAATTTATTAGCCACATTTTAAAGTTATGATTAAACATTATATATTTATTATATGACTTTTTTCATTCTGTTATCAAATTTCCCTTGTTCTTATTGATATTTATCAAGTTCAAATGAAAACTATTTCACTTGTATTCCATTACTGGGAATTCAGATCACCCTTTCCTTTGATTTTGAACCCATGTTTTGAGATGAAATAAATTTACAAAGGATAATACTTGAAGAATAATTTATTGTTTAATTGTGTAATTTTTTATTATTTTATTTATTTTTTATCTTATTTTGATGGAACTAAACATTACAAGATCCCCTGTTTGTAAAATTTCTTTTAATGTTTTCTGATAAAATGGTGGGATTCCATTGTTGGTATCAAAAAAGTGTTTAGTTATTTTTGAAAATTAAGATACTAAAAAATTAGGAAGAAACCGATATAAAAGTTTAAAAATAGGGAAACATCCTGGTATTTTGTAGAAATATTAAGAAAGTGGTTTCTGAACATTGAAATCTTAATGTAGATATAAAATAGTGGATGTACATCTAGAACAAATGTATCTTGGGGTAAAACCTGAAAACATAGATTTGATATGGACTTGAATGAGAACTGGTGCATGGAAATGGGCCTTACTCTACTCATGGTTTGATACTCCTAGGGTATATTTTTGGTTAATTAAAATCTTTTTATAAATAATTAGGAAGGATTTATAGAAAAATGTAATTATTATTAAAGAATAACATATTTAAGCATGATGTTTTATGTCATAAAGTTACATTTCAATTATATTATTATTATTATTGAAATAATTTTCTTATTATTTTTTTCTTATTTAAAATAATGGTGGAAAATTGGAGGAACCATCATAATAGTGATCACAATGGATAATGCAATGATTCCCCTCTGATGGAAGATGGAATGGAAACATTCATTAGAATGATGAATCAACTAACACAAGTTATGATAAATAACATGAATCAATATGAGAAACTTATTTCATCATAAAGGGACCAAATATATGTTTATTCTATTATGAATCAATGAAAAACACCATTCTATGGATCTACTGACCCATTTATTGTAGAATTTTGGACAAGCTCTATAGAAAATATTTTATTTTTACTATGTTGTTTAGAATGAGAGAAATTCACAGTATTTGTTTTTCTTTTAGATTTATAAGCTAATAAATGGTGTGAAATAATTACATAGTTGAGGTCGAGATGGTATATTGATTATTTTGAGTTGGTTGAGTTGGGGGAATCTTCATGAATAGGTATTTCCATCATTCTATGAGAAAAAATGGATAATTAATTTCTTGAGTGGAAGAAAAATGAGAATGAATCGATGGGATGCTACAAGATAAACTTGAAAAGGATTTAAAATTACACCTATATATTTGTGGTGGATCCTAATGGTAATGTTTATAGATTAATTATTGGACTAAGACCTCATCTATGAAATAATCTAGCCATCTGAGACTATGAAAACTATGAGGATATTTTATGAAGATCTATGAAAGTCGAACTGAAGTTCAGGGATATTTAATGGTCCCATCAATCCAATGAGAAGAAGCGATCAATGGAGCCATGTATTAAGAGGATCATTGATCCAGGAAGAAGTGGAAAGAAAGTAAACCATCCTTATTGTAAAAAATTTTGGAAGAATAATTCAGGAAACTTCTTTATTGGGAGGGGGAAGTGCAACAGGTGGGGAAGAGATGACCATATTGCTCGAATTGTCATAACGAGCTCAAACCTCAGCTTTTCAACACTGATAAAATGGGGAAGATGGTGTAGGACCTACCTGAAGTCCAATTCTTCAAGTGTAAACATCATTAAAACTTTTCTAAGCACCGTACAAAATTGAGGGCAGTGAAGGGGAATCCCTATCCACCTCATCATATACCAAGGGAGAAAGGTCATGGTTTTTATTTCATGGTTGATGAAGATGAGGCTCAAAATTACGTGGTAGAAGGAACTCTAATTGTTCTCTCAAATATATAAATTACATTGTTTGATTCTAGTTCTACGTATTCATTTATTTTCTACAAGTTTGAAATGAATATAGAATCAATCCCCAATTACTAAATGTAGGGTCATTAGTCAGGAATCATTGTGGGATTATTGAAACAAGATCGGTGTTTAGAAAGACTAGTATTTATATTAGTGAGAAAAATCTTATAAAAATCATATAGTCATTACCATTATACAATTAGATATTAAACTAGGTATAGACTAGATATCAAAATATAATTATATGATCAGATGTAGAAATAATTAAATATCAGGAGTCTTGAATGGAAATCCTAAAACTATCTTTAATGGGGAGATATCTCGACCTATGTCTTATTTAGAATCACCACTGGTAGCTTTATTTATGGAAATAATTAGTGAAGATGAAGTAGAAAATGAAATTATAAAAATAGATAATGTCCCCCATCATTCATAAATACATTGAAATATTTCTTAAGGACTTACATGGACATCTCCCATAATGTGAAGCAGAATTCTCCTTTGAACTAACGCATGATTTCAATGTGATTTCAAAAACCCTATATACAATGGAGAATGTAGAGATAGAATAATTTATGGATAAAATCAAATATATTTTAGATAGTGGGTTTATCTAGGAAGATGTGTATCCTTGTTGAGAACATATTCTCTTTTCAAAGATGAAGGATATATCAATGTGGTTCGACATTGATTATAGAGTACTGAATGGGATCAAAGTGAATAATATGTACCCACATTATTTAATTGATGATTTATTTTACCATAGTTGTGGGTATTAGTTCTTCCACTAGATTCATCATCAATCTAGTTATCATAAATTGAGGGTTAATAAAGATGATATTCCAAATACCACCATCCAATGAAGATATGGTCACTATAAGTTTGTTGTTATGCCCTTTGAATTGACTAATGCACCTTCAATTTTTAAGGATTTTATGAATTGAGTCTTTAAAGACTATTTTGATAACATTTTGGTAGTTTTTATTTAGGATATTTATATGTTCAAAAACTTGAGAGGATCACTAAGATCACCTAAGGGTTATATTGAAAACATTTTGGAATGAGAGGGTATTTGGAAAGTTTTTAAAGTATGAATTTTTGTTACAAAAAGTTTATTTCATTGGAAACATTGTAACCATTGAATAAATCACATTTGACCCTATAGAGACAATGGGTATAGAGGAGTGGCCTCATCCGACAACAGTAAATAGTATTTATAGTTTCCTTGGTATAGAAGGAAATTAAATGAGGTTTGTGAAAACAAATCACAACATTCAAACCAACTGACCATGTTAACTCAAAAAGGGATAAATTTCATCTAGACAATGGAGTGTGTAGAATGTTTCCAAGATCTGAATAATAGATTTTTCTACTTCACCCATGTTTACTCTACCCTCAATATGTGATGGATTTTCTATTTATAATGATTAATTTATAAACGTTCTTGGGTGAATTCTCATGTAAAATCAAAACGTCATTGCTTATTCATATAAAGAGTGGCAGACTCATTATCAGAACTATACTACTCATGATCTTGAAATTACTGTTTTTTTAATTCTATGATGATATAGTGGAACTATGTATATAGGTATAAGTGTGATATTTACACAAACCATCAACGTTTGAAGTATATTTTCATGCCTAATGAATTGAACATGAGATAAAGGAGATGGTTGAAATTTCATAAAGGCTATGATTGTTCAATTCATTTTCTCCTTGATGGAGAAAACAAATTCACTAATACATTATATAAGAAATACCTTATTTTTATGGCAATGATGAGGGTTGATGGAGATTCCATGATCAAAGACCTATTCAAACTGGACATCGGAATTGTAATGGAGGAATATTGTCAAGACTATCCCTAATGGTTTATCAACCATCATTACAAGAAAACGTCAAGAAATACGAAAAATATAATCCTTTGTTATATAAGAAGTTTGAGGCCATGAAGTATGATAATTTTCACACGATCAATACTGATCAATATTGTGTACTGAAATTTCATAAAAGGAAATCAATCCCATATAATCCCGAAATAAAGGAGCATATGGATGAATCCCAAAGCTCTACATTCTCTATACATCCTGAAAGCATGAAAATGTGTAGGTATATTCTCGATCATTACATGTGGGATAACAGGAAAAGGTATATTGATGAATAAAATACAATATTCCTAGTGTGTCAACAAGTTAATGTAGAGTGGCAACTTTTTAATGGGGTATTACAACCACTACTCATAACATCAAGGAATTGGGACAATATCACTAGGTAAATTGTAACTGGTCTCCCAAAAAAATACATAGGAAACAATTTGATATGGGTTATAGTGGAAAATATCACCAAGACTATCCATTTTTTATATATTCAAGATGATTTCTACCTTTATCAACATTATAGGATTAATGTGTGGGAATGGGGAAGGATGCATGGGGTACCACTCTTCATTGTATCTGATTGTGACCCAAGGGTTCTCAAAATTATGGAGAATCCTTAAAAATTCTCTTAGTTCCAAATAGAATTTAAATATGGCCTATCATCTCCAAAGTGATGACTAATATGAAAGGATTATTTCGAAACTCAAGGACATTATGAGAGCATTCCCAATGCAAATTAAAGGCTTATGGGATCAACATATACCATTAATTGAATTCTCCTACCACTAAAAATTCTATTAGAGCATTCAAATGGAAACCATTGAAACTCTATATGGAAATTGATAAATAAATCCAACTTTTTGGGATGAAGTTGGTGATAGAAAGCATCATGGTCCTGATCTTGTGCAAGAGAATATAGCATAGTTTCATGCCACCCAACAACATAAAATGGTTTCTCAGAGTGATCAGATGTGTTATATAGAAAACCATTGAAGGGACATGTAGTTTGATGTTGGCGAAAAATTATTTATCAAAATTTCACCATGGAATAGAGTCATTAGGTCTTGGAAAAAAGGGAAGATCCTCTCTAGTTACATTGGAACCTATGAAATCCTTGGTCATGTTGGGGAAGTGGCCTATCAGCCTGTAATTTCGCCATGTCTAGCACGAGTTCATGATGTATCCATTTATCTCTTAGGAGGAAGTACATAGAGAACACTCCACATGTATTAAATACGAAGGTGGTACAACTGGAACATGCCATCTCTTATAAGGGTCATTCACTGGAGATCATGGATCATAGAAACAAGGTACATTTCAATAAGAATACCCACCTTGTTAATGTGTTGACGATGAACCAAAAATATAAATAAGACACATGGGAACCAGAGGATACTATGAGATAAAAGTAACCACAACTTAACTCTTCTTATAGTATGAGTTGAAATTTTGGTGATCAAAATTCTTATTGGGCTAATAATGTGATGAAAATATCATTTGAATAATATTTTTTTTCCTAAAAATGAATGTTTAAATATGTCATAATCAATAAAAATATATAAGTATAAATGAAATGTGACCATCGAGTTTTGACTATTATATGACCATGAGTTAATATGACCATTGGAAGCAATAATAATTTTTTAAATTTATAATTATTGTTTAAAAATCGAAATGATAATTGATAATTAATTCAATAAGAATAATTTATAGCCTCATCTAGTATACTTAGGTCATACAAAGCCCATTTTCAAGTTCTTGGGATAGAGGTAGAATCATAGGGCTTTTCTCTGGCCCAATCCTAAGCTGGGTTTCAATATGTTAAGATTGAATGATGTCTCCTACGGTAGAAGTTAAATTTGATAGAAATGACCACTCAGGAAATGTCATCTAAGCTGCCCTAAGATTCTATCACCATTGAATAACATACTCTTAGGACTTATGC
Organism: Viscum album; assembly: GCA_963277665.1. Lineage (NCBI taxonomy): Eukaryota > Viridiplantae > Streptophyta > Magnoliopsida > Santalales > Viscaceae > Viscum > Viscum album. Next base: position 805,930,232 of record OY728122.1, on the reverse strand, counting down.
CGGTGTTATAAGGGTTTATATAACGAGGCCTTGGTTAATTTCTGTAATCAATATCTATAAATAAAATTGTTATTATGGTAAAATAAAAACAATTTGTAATTTCCAATTTCAAATTAATGTAAGAGGAATATTTAGTATTTTTATAAATATATTTTTTATTATTGATCAATATTGAAAAAAGTGTATTCTAAATTTATTTTTTTATAATATAAATTATTGATATTTTAAATTTTTTTTCTAAAATGGTATATATATGGTTTTCATTATTAATAAATGTAATGTCTGAGAAGATCAACATATTTTTTTGTGAATAGTATCTTATGAAAAGTAATTTTACACTTATGAATAGTAAAATTTTCAATGGAATAGTAACCTCTCTTAAGTGTAAATATAATTTTGGCATATTGAATGGTAATGTGAAGTAACAGTATAGGTAAATAATTGTTTTAGGACTTATTAGTCATAAATTAGTAATTTTTGAGTAAATAGTGATTTTACAAAAAATTTAAATTACTCAAAATTTGAAAATTATTTTCATAATATGGAGTTCATTTTTTGAATTGAGAACATCTATATTAGGTTACTTTAAATTTATGATATTTTTATAGAATTTTTTGTTTTTTGGGGAAAAGTAAACATGCAGTTTTTGAGTTTTCAATGTCTTTTATGACATCATAATTACATAATATGAAATTTAAAATTATTCTCAACTAATGTATATTAAAATAGGATTTATGGTGTCTGATGTGGCCATCACCATGGGAAAATAACTTTGTAAATGACATGGTTTTTCAAATACCACTGATGAGGTTTCCTCACAAATAAATAAATAAAACACCCTCTCTATTATTATAAGTTCCAAGCCAATAATCCATTTAAATCTATTCCAAAATACTCCCCTTTGAATAATTTATAATATTAACACCTAATGATTCCCCCCAAGCTGTCCAAAATCCCTCAATGTCATGATATTGGAGTTTTATCAGTCACTCTTCAATGTAAGGGAACTCCCAACTTCTTGTTTCCTTTCAAGTTCACTATTATGTGGTATGTATTTAAAATTTAAATAACATGTTATTATTTTCTTATTTTTGTATCTTTATAATATATTAGTTTTATTTTATTAATGTGTTACACCTTTACCCATAATTTTTATTGTTTTATAAAATTGTCTTTCATACCCGTTATGGTGATGAATTTTCCTCTCAAAATCTCTCTCTTTTTCTCATGAAATCATTTTATTTTCATTATGTGAATAAAAAAGCCAGATTAATTTCTAGAGGCGTTATCATGAAATAAAAATGGTTTATTTTTTTCATCAATTATCATACATAAAACCCTCATTCCCTTTCTGTTTGTAATAAATGACAAATTGATTATATTTTTAAGATCTTCTTAAAATGACATGACCTTGATATGAAAGACATTTATATTATTCTATATTACTTATTTATGACATGATGGATAATTATCAATGTGTCTCACACTAAAATAAATAAAAACTATGGGTTCTACCTGAGATTAGTATATTCTAATGTGTATAGAAATTAATCTAAAAAGATGACAAGTTTTATGATATCATGGTGAATATCCTTTGTATTTTTTTGACACCTTGGGGATGGAACATGGTGATATGGTTGTGAGTATATAAATTATACATTGTAGAAATTTTTTGATTTTATTATTGAATTTGATATTTTTATGATATTTTTCACTCTCCAACATTTATGAAATTCCTCTTATTTTTATTGATACTACTCAAGTTCACATGTAATCTATTTCACTTGAATTCCCTTATTGGTTCTTCTTATCCCCTTGTCCATTGATCTATGTCCCTGTGTAATGAGATTAAATAAATTTACTTCGGTTGAACCTTGATGAATCCATTCATGTGGAATAGAATAACTATTTTCATTTTCATATATTATGTATGTTATTTCCAAAACGCTAAATTTTAAACAATCATCTGTTTGTGAAATGTCATGTAATGTTATGTAATAAAAAGTTGAGATTTCATAGTTCATATCAAAGGATAGTGTAGTTATTTTGGGAAATTATGAAATTAAATAAATAAGAATAACCCTATTGAATAATTTAAATATAGAGAACTTCCTGGTATTTTGGTGAAATATAACATTAGTGGTTTTTGAAAAAAGAAATCCATGTCTCAATACGAACAAGTGGATATTTCTATTGAAAATATGTATGTCGGGGTAAAAAAGTAAAACTATGAATTGATCTAGACTTGAACATGATATGGTGCACAATAATGGGCCTTGCTTCACTTCTATATTTACACTCCTAGGGGATATGTTTAGTTAATCACAATCTTTTTATAAATCATTATGATATTTTTATCCAGAAATGTAATTGTTGATAATGAATATCATATTTAATCATGATGTATTATCACATAAAATTCCATTATTTTTATAAGATTATTAAGTGAAAACCATTTCTCTATGAATTACATTATTTCGAAATTGCAGGATATAGGAGGAATAGTGCTAATGGTGACCATAATAGACCCTACGCTACTGACCCATCGATTGATGATGAAATGTAATCAAACATGAGAATTATGAATCAACCGACTCAACTTATAGGAAATAACATGAATCATGATGAGATATCAATCTCAAAAAAATGGAACAACTTCATTTTGAGTCCATTATGCATCAATGACCAATAATGTTTAGTGGATCTGTCGACCTATTGACTATGGAATAGTTGATAAGCATTATAGAAAATATATTTTTTATTCTTCATTGATCAGATAAAGAGATATTCAACATGGATTATTACCATTTAGAGTGAGAAGGTTATCATTGGTGAGAACTGATTAAAATCATAAGGGCAATATTAGAGATTGAATCTTTGGAAATTAAAGAGTTCATGGGAATTTTCTTTAATAATTATTTCCCCCATTTGATGAAAATAAAAATTGAGATGGAGTAACATGATTTGAAGAATAAGGATAATGAATCTATGAGAAGATACAATATGACCTTCATAATGATTTCACATTACACCTCTAAAATTTTCATGTATCATTATGGTAAGGTTGAAAGATTCTTCGGTGGACTAAGACCTCGTCTATGAAAGAATCTATACAACAAAGTCTATGACAACTATGGGGAGATCACATGATGTGGATTGAAATTTGAACTAGAGTTAAATGAGACACAAGGTTCCCATAAAACAAATTAATAGAGGAAATTATTAGAGTCAATCATGGGGGGAGCATAGATTAGGGAAGATGTGGAATAAAAGTGAAACCTCCCACATGTAATAAATATTGGAAGAAGAATTCAGGGAACTATATTCCAAGAAGTTGGAGGTGGTACAAGTGTGGTAGAGACATCAATATTGCACGGAATTGTCATAGTTAGATGAAGCCTCAACTTCCCAACACTAATGAAAAGGGAAGATGTTGCATGACCTACCCGAATTCTAATGCCTCAAGTGTGGACATCATGGAACTTTTCCAATCACTATCCAAATCCAACGGTTGTGTAGAGGAATCACCATCAACCTTAATGTAGGCTAAGGGAGAAATATAATGCTTTTTATACCATAATGGATAATGTTGATGCTCCAAATTATGTGGTTACATATACTCTTATTGTTATCTCAAAGTTTGAAAGAAAATTTTTTATTATAGTTCTATGCAGTCAATTATTTTCTCCATGATTTCAAGAATTTAGAATCATACTTTGAATTTATAAAAGTATGGTTATCATAAATTATTCATATTGGGATTATCAAAGCCTCATCATTGTCCAGAAACTCTAGTATTAACATTATTGAGCACAATATTATCATAAATATAGTAGTCATACCGATGTTGGAATTCAATATTATACTAGGGATATAGTAGCTCTAAAACTATAATGTTATGATCAAATGCAGAAATAAGGAAATACAAGTAGTCATGAATGGGAAATCTATATCTGTAATTAAAGGGGTGATATATTCACCGAATTTTTAAAAAAATAACCACACGAATCCTTCTTAATGATTTTGATCTATGAATGTGATGAAGGAAACGATTGTATATTTAATGAGAATGTCCCCCAAAATTCTCAAATAAATTGACGTATTTCATGAGGAGTTACCTTGACCGCCCCTAGAAATAGAGTTATTATTATCTATTGAAATCATTCCTAGTTCCATGATATTTACAATAACCCTATTTAGAATGGAGAATGTGAAGCTGGATGAACTAAAGAAGAAACTCCATGATATTTTGGAGAAGGGGTATATCTGTCCAAGTGTATCTTTTAAGGTAGAACAAGTTCTCATTGTGAAAAATATGGATGGATCATTGTGGTTTTCATTGATTATAGAGAACTGAACAGGATTATAGTAAATAACAAGTATCATCTTCCAAGAATTGATGATTAATTTTACCATCATTATGGTGCTCAGTTCTTCTTCGTGAGTGATCTTCAATTTGGTTATCTTTAATTATTTGTGAACAAATAAGGTATTTCCAAGACCACATTATAATAAATATATGGGTATTATGTGTTTGTTTTTATTCCCTTTGGATTGACTTACACACATGATATTTTTATGTATTTTATGAATTGATTCTTTAAAGACTACCTTGATAACTTGGTTGTAGTTTTTATTGATGATATTCTGATATATTACAAAATACTAAAGCAGAATAAAGATCATTTAAGTGTTATATTTCAACCTATGACGAAGGAGATGTTATTCAGAATGTTTAGAAGTTTCGGATTTGGTTAAAACAAGTTTCTTTCTGGGGGAACATTGTAACAATTGAAGAAAGTCTTAGGGTAACGTTAAAAGACAATGGTTGTATAAAAGTGTCATCATCCTACAATAGTAACTGATATGTGTAGTTTTCATGGGTTATCATGATATTATAGATTATTTGGGAAAAATTTTTCATTAATTCCAATACTCTAAACAAGTTATCTTAAAAATGGTTCATTTTCATCTGGAAAAAGGAGTGTGGGGAATTTTTTGAAAAGCTGAATAAGAGATTGGTTATTAAACCCAAGATAACTCTTCCCTTAATCAGAGAAGGATACATTATTTTTATTGTTTCATCATTAATAAGTATTGGGTGAATCCTCATGAAAATTGAAAATGTAATTGCTTATGAAACTTGAATGTTGAAGACTAATGAGCAGAAATGACCTATTCATGATCATGATGTGGATACTATTTTTTTTGCTCAAATGATTTGGAGGTTCTATATTTATGGGGATAAGTGTGATATATACACATACTATAATATTTTGAAGTATATTTTGACGCAAAAATAATTTCAAATTAGATAGAAGAGATTATATTAACTTTTTAAAGACTATGATTGTTCAATTCATTATCACCCTTGAATAGAAAATAATGTCGTTAATGCATTATGTAGGAAAGACCCTTTTATTCTAGAAATGATGGGGATTCAAGGAGATCCCCTGATCAATGTCCTAGTAAAACTATAACTGTGAATTATAATATAATATTCATCATCAACACTATAATGAATGATTTCTCGACAATCATTACTATAGAAGATCAAGAAATCTCAACAATAAGATACTTTTCTAACAAAGTAGATTGTGGCTGTGAAGGATGGGAAGATTACGATAATAAATATTGATCAAGAAGGTGTAATGAAATTTCATACAAGTCTATGAGTTACATATATTCCCTAAATAAAGAAGAAGATTATGGATGAATATCATAGGTCTACATTTTCTATACATTCCATAATCACATAAATGTATAGGGACATTCGAGGTACTTTTTCGTTGGAGTACCGGAAAAGGGAGATTGTTGACTACACTATAAGGTGCCTGGTGTTCATCAAGTGAATGTAGGTATAAAACATCCTAAAGTGGTATTAGAACCACTACCAATACCATAATGGATGTTGGACAATATCACTATGTACATTTTCACTGGTCTCCCAACCACTACCCATCTTTTGCGGGCCGCATGGATTCCGCGCCGGAGGTCGCCAATAAATATAAGGTGACCCCGAATATTTTGGGGGTTGAGGAATCCGAAGTGACTCTCGTGCGCGCAATTCGACTCCCCCCACGGGAAAGATTACATCCAGGTAATCCCGAAATTCCGCACAACCTTGCCCCGGAGTTCGCCTTTGCGCACAACTTCACTGGCTTCAGTGAATTTTCCCCTTCCCCCGGTTTCCCCACTTGCGCGCAATCCGTGCTCCATGCGCGCAATACCCTACCTTGCGCACAAAACATTGAACGTAATTCCCTCTTTGTGCGCAATTCCATTACTCCAATTGTGCGTCATCCTGGTGTTTTGCGCACAAATCGTCCCTTTTTCACGCACAAAGCAGAGGACCCCTCACCTTGACGCCCCTTGGCTGCCCCCTGCACCGGCACCTGATGTCTCCCCTGCCGGGCATGCGCGCCACACGTTGTTTTCCCGAACGGCCTTCCAGGCTTGTGCGAAGTAACCTCAAGGTCCCTTGGGCCGTGTTTCCCGTTGCGTTGCTTTGCTTTATGCTTCTCCGCATAGGCACGCTAACAGCTATTGATTCTTCGCATTGCCACGCTAACGTGGACCCCCCGGTGGTTTGCCATGCAGCCCCCCTTCACTACGGCCTTGCCGATGCCTTCCCTTCCACAAGGGGTAGAGGGCGTTTGGCATGTAAGCCCTAGGGGTGTGGAGAAAACCCACCTCTTCCAAGTTACAGGATGTTAAACTGTTAAGCACTTCGTCCTTAACACAATACGTTAATCTGTGGTCCGATCCCGTTCTTCACACGCAGGGTCCCCCAGTTCGGACATTTTTTACGCCCACTCGTCTCCGCGTGAGGGGAATCTTACTCACATGGAAAGAGATCCTCCTTGTCGGAGCGACGTTTGTCCACGGGGGAAGGGCTGCCTCAAAGCGTAAGCCCCTATCCTTTCTTGTGGATGATTGCACCCGTGCATCTCCGTACTCCCCCCCTATCAAGGCCAGTGGAGTCCTTTTCCCACTACGTTTTGTTTCACCACGGGCCTCCACCCTGGGGTAAGACCCGACCCCAAGGGCCACTAACCACGCGTAAGCCCCTATTTCCTATTTGGGCTGCTCAACGCGTAAGCCCCATTCCACTTCTCACAGACTCACCCATCACGATGTGACCGTCTGGTCCCTATTGCCTCTTGTTTCCCACACAGAGCATGACTCACATGGGCTTAGATTGCGCATCGACCATGAACTCCTCCTTGGGCCGCCTCAGAGCGTAAGCCCCATCCCAGCGAACTATGTGGACTTTGATTTGTGCTAACACATGGTATGTTGGAAGCCTCCATGAGGTTCATTGCCACCACCCGGTCATCCCGAACTCTCCATGTAAGTTCCCTGACCACCTTGAGCTTCCTCGGAGCGTAAGCCCCAAATCTCATGTCCCGCATGACGTTAAATTGTATTCTGTCGCGCATGACGTTAAACTGTATCACGTCCCGCATGATGTTAAACTGTATCATGTCCCTCATGACGTTAAACTGTATCGCGTCCCGCATGACGTTAAACTATATTCTGCCCCTCATGACGTTAAACTGTATCCCCCCTCTTGGGCCGTCTTAGAACGTAAGTCCCATGCTTCAATCCACCATCCATCCTGATCCTTACCCGGGCTGCCACATCCCGGTGAGATCATGCCACCCTTTCCCACTCCATGTTATATGGTAGGCCACCCACGTGCTGGCCCCAACATCGGTGTTCCCCCCTAGGAATCCTTTAACCCGATCCGTCTCCGCAAGACGTTAAACTCGTGACAAACCCCGTGTTAAACATGGGATGCTGAGGAAAACCTCAGATGGTACACATTCCCCGCGTTCGATGTGGGATTCCTTGGGCTTCTGCACCCTCGAGAAGCCCTGTGATGAGGGACCAAAGACAGACATGTCGACGATGCCCCAAAGTGACCATTCTCCTCACCGCAGGTTGCTGTCCCGACAAGACCCCTTGGAGAATATTGACGGAAGCAGCGTAATTAACTGGCGCCATATAGATATGGCACCGGGAATGAGCTTCATGAATCCATCTTAAATATATGAGGGAGACCCGGACTAGGTAATGACCTCCGAGGAGGAATCCACGGAGGGAAGAACCGACATCCCGTCATCCCGGTTTCGATCAAGGAGCATACGTCCCTGAACAAGGAACGGATGCCACCCGCCTTTGGAAAGCAGGAATGCGTGGCCACAAGCAGCGCACCCTCCCCGGCGGACAGACGTGCGCGCCCCGGCGAATGCGTCAGAAACAAAAAATGGTGAACCCGACGTGAAGCTCTTCTACTCAACACGAGGAATGGTAGCGGTTGGAGCATCGGAATAATAGCATATCACCAGGTCATGGTAACCCTCACCGGGATGTGAACCTGCCAGGGGTCGAGGCCGTCAGGACGTTGACTACTCCATTCTGTGACGTCGTCATCGTGGTTCCCTCTCGCCAACCACTGAAGACGGAATGATGTCGGGCCTTGGTTGTTGATATCCTTTCCTATTGATACTAATGGTTTCATCTCTCTATTTCCAGGAATCAAATCACTGCATTCAGAGCTCGATCGCCACCTGCCCACCGGCGCAGGGGCAGGGGCAGTATCGACACGGCTACCCCGCGTGGTCCCACCTATCCCACGGTCGCTCCGACTTCGACTGCCGTAGCAGCCAGGAGCTTGCACCCCCTGTCCCTGTCAGAAATCATCCAAAGGATGGTGGTCAATAACCTGGTTCGTAGGTATGAAGAGGAAGGGGTCATCCCCACTAGGGGTATGGCCTGCTTGGATCTAGAGGTGGCCGAGCCTCACCACCATCGCCGCCCTCAAGGGCCGCGCAGGGAGCCGCCGCTCCCCATGCTGATGTTCAACCTCTTTGGGAGCCTATCCCCGGAGCACTTTGACACATATCTCCCCTACGCCAATGAGGTGGGGGATGTTTGGGTCAACCCAATCGGCAATCCATAACAGGGGTTATTGGAATGAACCCCCGCCAGGCCGCGTCGATGCCGCCGTCCGACTCCCTGAGTTGAGGAGCAGGCAATCTTCATGCCCGCACCGCTGGCTCCGCCCCATCGGAATCGACGCCAGCGTCGGGCGCAAGTGGGGGACAAAGCCCGTCTTGGGGCACCAACATCAGCAACCATTGTGGCCCCAGCCAATGCTAACTCCTTTTCCCAGATCCCTGCGCATGTTGATCAGGGGCAGTCGCGTGCCCGACTGGGATCGAAACCCCGACCGCCCTGCAGGCAGGTTTGATCGAATCTCCTGGTCGCGGACACTAGAAATGGCCACTGCGGACCAATCTGTGGTAGTGTCGCTCACCATGAAGGCTCATTCCATGCCACTGATCTGGGAAGCTGAAAGCTTTTTGCGACGGCTATGCATCGGGTATGACTCAATCCAGCACCCACTACATGGGGTATGAGGTCACTACCCCTACCTCCAGTCATGAGCTTGGAGCCGTTGTGTATCCAGTCACTCACTCACATGGAGGTCCTCCCCATGTCCCTTTCGACATCTGTCCAAGAGATTCTCGCACCCCGGCCTTCGGTCCCCTCTGCCCCAGCTCTATTGTGGCCGGGGGACCCTATGACGGATGTCTTCCTTACCCTTAGGAGCTACCCAGGGGAAGGAAGGCCGGGCGTCGTCGCCGTCGGAGGAATGTCAGGAGAGTCCGGACGGGAATCAGACCAGTCCATTTCTCGAATTCTAAGGTAGAGTACGACTCGACGATAGAAACTCCCCCCCAACCTTTCGAGTTGAGGGCATGGATGGGGACGCGGAGCGTCAGTCTCGTACTCCCCGAATGTGAGGTCCGTATGATTCCCTCATCCCTTCGAAGGTATATCCAGGAGGACGAGGATTTGGCGTACCGCAAGGGATCAAGCTCACAGTTGCCGCTGATCTCCTCGGAAGCACCTCCCGCCCCTGTTAGGGAGGGTGAGGAGCTCATATGGGGACCGACAGAAGGATCGCGAGGCGACACACCCTCGACGACCACCAAAGTTGTGACAGGAGGCCCATCCACCGGCCCATCCTATCGCGATGTGGTGGCAAAGGCACTGCAACCTCGGGAGGATGACCCAGGGATTGGCAGCCAATCGGCATGTTCGCCATATTCCCCGCCGGCCAGCCCACCACCCCGACGGCCTGCCTTGGCGCCATTGCCAATTCCCCGACTTTCCTCGGTGGACGAGCAGGGGCGGCAAGTTCTGGACCCCGAGCCGGAGCCCTGGTGCTTCTGGACCGTTCTTGCAGTGTGCCACTTCCCTGAGAAGTTTTGGCCGGCCGTAGAATCGGGTTTTGATGTGCCAGAGTCACTCACCCCGGGAGAGTTTGAATGCTTCCGCCAGATTCTTCGGGTTACTCACTCCCGCATCCGTCATCAGCTAGTGCCTTATCTCGGGATCCCAGCGCATCTCGAGGAGATTGGTGAGCAGTGCCTCCAGGTTGACCTAGTAGCACTCCCCAAGGTCTGGCACCACGAGTCGCTGGGCCTCTACGAGGCCCTTCAGCAACAATGCGTCCAGAGTTTTCAAGTACTCCACAAAGTTATTGAGGAGGCCACCCCCACGTGCACATCCGCGGGTGGGGGCAGTACGCTGCTATCCTCTTCTGTGCGATCCGCCGGCAGCCCGATCCACTAGGCGGCCCTGATGGAACGTCGCCAAGGGTAGTCACGGTCAACATGGCTGACCTTTTAGATGAGGGAACAATTGTGGAGCCCCTCGACTAGGACTCACCCCTCGAGGAAACGCCACTGCTGGATCCATCTGGGAGGATTACTCGCCAACAGAGGAGCCTCCTAGGCCTTCCTGTACCCACGGAGGCACTGGCGCTGGGCCGAAACATCGGCAAGGGTAAAGAGCCCGTCGGGTCTGTCAAACTTGCTGACCCATCTGCCTCAGTGCAGAAGGCGAAGGAAGATCCCGAGAAGGCCACGATGCGCCAAAAACTAGCCGAGCAAAAGAGGCTGGTTGATGAGCTCCTGGCCGAACGCATTGCAGAGCAGCGGCCTGTCTACGACAACCCTAGACCAGGACAGCAGGGGTAGGAGCATCTACCCCTTGCTGAGATCCCCCCGGGCAACCGTGACCGCGTCGTGTTCACCGACAGGAGAGACACTGGAGCCCATGGAAAGAGGGTGAGATATGTTTCGCCGAACCCTCCCGAGCAGCGAGGCAACCTGGGAGACCCTGCTCTGTTTCCTCCCGCCGCACCGACAGTCGCTCCGCCAGCTGCCCCCCGAGCTGCTGAGCGCGACTATCGTATCGAAGAGCCTGGCAATGCGCTTGTGGTTAGAGATCCCCGTCAGGACATGAATCCGCATCCGGATGATCTGATGGAGGTACTCATCACTCTCTAGGAGGCCCTAGAAACTCAGCAGGTGGCGATCCCACCGGATGGCAAGTCGTACCCCGCATGGGTGGATGACAGGCCGGCCCCGCCAGGATTTTGGAATCCCACTTTTTCCCCCTTTAACGGGACCGGAGACCCGCCACAACACTTGGCCCACTTAAAATCGAGGTGAGGGCCTATGTTACGGACTCCGGCGCAGCAGGAGGCTGCCAAGATCTGGTGCTTCGTACAGACGCTGTAGGGACCATCGTTCGTTTGGTACAGCCAGCTCCTTATTGGATTAGTGACTAGCTGGGAGGACCTTGGTCGACAATTCCTCTACCAGTTCAGTTCCACAACCCAGAAGACGAACATTGTAGTCCTCTTAAGGTGCAATAAAAGGCCCAACGAGCGAGTCGCGGACTTCGTCGCCCGGTGGAAGGGGCTCACGTACACCCTTGACATGCCACTGACTCAGGAGAAATTACTGATGATGTGTGTGGGGAACATCAAGGTGGAGTTGGTTCCATCCCTGATCATGCAGAATTACCCTGGAGGGTTCCGGGACTTCTCAGACAAGGCTCAGTGCCTCGAAGAAGCCCTGCAACAGGCCAGTCAGGCACGCCCGTTGCCTCCTGTGATCTTCGTAAGGAGAGTTTCCAGAGCCGAGCTCGCTGCTGTGGCGGAGATAGAGGACCCAGACAGCTAGAGTTGCTGCTGGTGAGGCCAGCTTAGTAGGCTCATAGGGGTCCACCCCCACAGCCTCCGGCCCAGCAGCGACCGCCTCAAAATCAGCAGGCGCCACCGCGTAACGCACCGCCACCACCTAGGCGAGGTAATCCGGCTCCGCCTCCTTTTCCTGCTCCTCCGGTCCCTGTCCATGGTCAGCCCCCAAGGGTGCCCTTTCGAGGAAGAAGGAATCGGGCTTACTCGTTTGGCGAGGCCCAGGTCCCCGGTTATTTCCGTAGCGCCTTGGAGCAGAGGATCGTGCGGCTGCCTGAGTGCCAGAATCCAGAAGAGGCATGTCTCACGGATCGCCCTAACTACTGCCCTTATTACCGGTTCCTGGGACACACCATCCAACAACGCTATGTGTTCAAGGACTGGCTCCAAGACCAGATTGACAACAACATAGTCAGGTTGGGCCCAGCCCTGACATAGGTGGTAGGTGTCTTCGTGGGATCAGATGGCAGTAGTGACAATGGGGATGGGTGGGAACAGGTTTCTGACCATGGGTCCCGGAAGTATAACGACTGGATGGCCCGTAGGACGGTCTCCCGTGCCCATGGAATCATCTGTTCCCGCCTGGACCAGCCAGAGCCCTCGGAATCTGCGAGCACCACTTTGGCCTCGTCATCCCAGCCTACTTCTTCCCAGAAGAGAAGGCGGCGGTGCAGGAAGAAAGAAGGCGCCCTGCCGTTTCCATCATCTTTTCGCACGCTTGGCGATTTCATGCCCCCAGGAATCGGGATCCCTCCGAGAGCCCATACGGTAATGGATGACTCCTCGACCGAGAGACCGGGGTATTCTTCGGTTAACACCATAGATTTGGTAAATCCCTTTGTGGATCCCGACGACGAGGAGCGCTGGGTGAAGCTCCCCGAGAGCCCGGGGTACGCTTCAGTTAACAATGTAGAGTTGGTAAATCCCGTTGTGGCTCCCGACGATGAGTAGCGCAGGGTGAACCTCCTCGAGAGCCCGGGGTAAGGTTCGGTTAACACCGTAGAGTTGCTAAATCACTTGTGGCTCCCGACGATAAGGAGCATCGGGTGAACCTCCCCGAGAGCCCGGGGTACGCTTCGGTTATCACCGTAGAGGTTGTAAATCCATTTCTGGCTCCCGACGACGAGGAGTGCCGGGTGAACCTCCCCAAGAGACCGGGGTACGCTTAGGTTAACACCGTAGAGTTGGTAAATCCCTTTGTGGCTCTCGATGCTGAGGAGCGCAGGGTGAACCTACCCGAGAGCCCGGGGTACGCTTCGATTAACACCGTAGAGTTGGTAAATCCCTTTGTGGCTCCCGATGATGAGGAGCGCCGGGTGAACCTCCCCGAGAGCCTGGGGTACGCTTTGGTGAACACCGTAGAGTTAGTAAATCCCTTTGTTGCTCCCGACGACGAGGAGCGCCAGGTGAACCTCCCCAATGACCCCAGCCGTCGCCAACGCCGACGGAGCCGTGGCTATGTGAATCGCCGGGGCACGACAGTTGTCACCTCCAGTTAGGCCGTGCATGCCACCGAGACCAGGCAGCAGGCCTGGTGTAGAGAGAAGCACTCGAGGCTCCCTCATCCAGTGACAACAGGTTCGCTTCCACCACCGTTTCTGTTGCTGGATCGGGCGGAATCGCCTTGCCCACGTCGCGTCCCGCCCAGCCCAGCCACTGGCCGACTACGGCCTTCCGGTCCTAGCATGGAATCCACCTCCTGGGATTTAGCTGGTGAACAGCGGGATGTGCCTAGTACATGTTTGTCACCGGTCCCGCTAGGAGGGCCCACCATACCCCCAATCGCAGAGCGACCTCCTGTAAGCAGAAGCTCCCGTTTGGCGCGAAAGTATGATGTCCTGAAGCATCTGGCCGACATTCGGGCGAGGATTTCCATCCTTGAGGCCCTCCGCCTGTCGTCTGAGATGCGTGAGGTGCTCGCCGAGGCTCTGAGGAGCCCCCTCCAGTTTTAAACGGATGTAGCGACCGCAAAATCCTTCCACACCGAGCTGATTGAGGATGCCGAATGTCAGGAGGTAATTTCATTCTCCGGTGAATATGAAGACCCTCCCATACAGGGCACATTCTCCCGCTGTACATCACTGGCCAGTTCAATGGCATGGAGGTCCGTCGATGTCTTGTCGACACAGTTTCTGGGATTTACTTGATCCCAACTCGGACACTGCGAAAACTGGGGTTGTATGAGGATGATTTAACTCCCTCCGACCTCAGAATCCAGGGGTATGACTGGACCGAGCAAACTCCACTCGGAAAGATTCGTTTGAAGACCCAGTTCGGCGGCTTAATTGCCAATACTGAATTCATTATTATCTCTCAGGACACTGCCTACAACGCGTTGATGGGCAAGTCATGGCTCCATCTTCACGCAGCGGTTCCCTCATCATACCATCAGTGCCTCAAATACTCCCTTAAGGGTCGAGTGGGTGTGCTCCAAGGAGATGCGCCCCTGTTTTCTTCTTGGGAAGCTCATTACCTGGATGCAGACTATTATAAGAGCAAGGACAAGAAGATCCTTACAGGTGAGGTTGAGCCTGCCACTGTCGTGAGTGATCCCTGGGTAGGTTTGGATAACACATATGTCTTCCCAATCAATCGGTTGGAGGCCACCACTCCAGATATGGGAGAGTTCTTTGTTGTCTCGGGTACCAGACGAATGCATATTTCCAGTTCTAAGCGACGGCGTAAAACACCTCGTACTCTTACACCAACCTGGCCCGGGTGATCCCCGAGCCTCCTACCCCCATACGATATTAGGACATTGGGCTTATGGCAACGACAGTGCGTCATACGTTCATGTTTCGCCGAGCCGGGATCGACCGGCTCAGGCCAACGCGAAACCACTGCTTCGATGTCGTTACGCGTGGCCCCTTGGTCCGCAGGCCGGATGGGATTGGATCAACCGCCTTTGTCGCTATGGTCTCTGCGGTGCATCAGCCTCCCGTCGTGACGACCTTTGCCTCCCAAGCCGGTGCTAACTCCCCATCAGGGTTGAGAAGCCCCGAAACGGCTCCCCCCGTGGACGGTCATTCCCCAAACGGAGAAGAAGACATGGAAGATTCTCCTCCTGCCTTTGAGGAGGGCGTGTCTGCCACGGTCGATGAGCTCGTACAGGTGAACCTCGGTAGTGAGGTGGACCCGAGACCCACATTGGTCAGCACTGCTATGCCTCCCGAGGAACGGAAATGGTACATTGACTTCCTCAGATAGCACTGTTATGTGTTTGTCTGGAGTTATGACGAGATGTCGGGACTAGATCCCCAGGTAGCCATCCACCACCTTTCCTCCAAGCAAACAATCGTGGGTTCAAGCAGCCTCCTAGAAAAATGCACCCCTTTCACGGTTCCATGGTTCAGGCTGAAGATTATAAGCTCATTAAGGCCAACTTCGTCAGGGATGTCTAGTACCCCAGGTGGCAAGCCAACATTGTGCACGTCAGGAAGAAGAACAGGTACATCAGGGTCTGCATCGACTTCCGCGATCTTAATCACCACTGTCTGAAGGATGACATTCCCCTTCCCGTGACAGAGTTGTTGATCGACGCAACGGCCGGGTTCCAAGCCCTCTCTTTCATGGATGGGTACTCCGGGTATAACCAAATCCGGATGGCCCCCGAGGATGAAGAGTACACTGCCTTCAGGGCCCCCCAAGGCACTTTCTGTTATCGGGTTATGCCCTTCGGCCTGAAGAACGCTGGTGACACGTATCAACAGGCTATGCACCGCATATTCAAGCCGATCCTCGGGACGCTGGTGGAGTGCTATGTAGATGACCTGGTGGTTAAATCTTGTCAGCACTAGGACCATCTCAAAGACCTTGAGAAAGTGTTCGGTTTTCTCCGTTCTCGTCCCTTGAAGATGAACCCGTTGAAGTTTTCCTTCGGGGTCACCTCCGGAAAGTTTCTTGGCTTCATCATCAGGTATCGAGGTATCAAGATCGACCCCGAGAAGATCAAGGCCATCATACAGATGCCTCCCCAGAGTAATATTCGAGAGCTTCGAGGCCTACAAGGCCACTTAGCCTATATACGGCGATTCATTGCGAATCTGGCAGGCAAGTGTAAGCCCTTTTCTCGGCTCGTGAAGAAAGGCGCCGCCTATGGGTGGGATGAAGAGTGCCAGACCGCTTTTGAGGAAATCAAGCAGTATCTGCTTCAACCTCCGGTCCTGATTCCACCCTCTCCTGGAAAGCCACTGGTCCTTTACGTGACCGCCCTGGAGCGATCCCCTGCCTCCCTTGTCGCGCAGAAGAACAACAAGGGAACGGAAAATAGCCTCTACTACCTCAGTTCCATGCTCCTCGACACGGAAGTTAGATACTCTCCCATCGAGAAGAGCTGCCTGGCGCTTGTATTCGCCTTACAGAAATTTCTGCACTACTTGCAGCACCATGAGGTACAGCTGGTCTCTCGGGTAGACCCGCGGAAATACATCATGAGTTGGCCTATGTGGACCGGCTGATTGGCATGCCGGGCGTTGATCCTCCAGCAGTTCGACATTAGGTTTGTACCTCATAAGGCCGTCAAAGGATAGGCGTTGGCAGACTTCTTAGCTGCTCATCCAACCTCTGCGGACCAGCAGATGGATGTGGGATTTCCTGATGAGGCAATCCTCTCAGTCGATCACGCCACCCCATGCTGGCAGATGCACTTTGATGGTGCCTCCCGATGCCCTACCGGTAGAAGGCTCAACGATCCTAGGCTTAACAGAGTGGGCCTGGGTATCGTCTTCATCACCCCGGAGCAAGTCGTGCTGCCATATTCTTTTTTATTGTCAGAGGGCTGCACAAACAATGAGGCAAAATATCATGCCCTCATCACTGGCCTCGAGTTGGCTCTTAGGTTAACGTACCCCAACTGTATGTAAAAGGGGACTCTGAGCTAGTCATCAAGCAGGTTAACGGTGACTACGCTGTTAGGAAGCCAGAACTCGTGTCGTTGCTGGAGTGTACCCTCCATCTAATGGCTAAGTTCCCCTCTCGACCAGATTTCGTTCACGTTCCCCGGTCGCAGAATAGTCGAGGAGATGCTTTGGCCAGCCTGGCCGCATCACTCTCGGAGCCCGAACAGGATGACCTAATCATCCATGTGGCGCACCGAATAGTCATTTCTCGTGTTATCCCGGAGGGCGGTCGTGGCCCGCGAGTGAACCATCTCACCGCTGGTGCCCCCCCGCCGGGTCCCCCCGGTGTTCCAGGTGTGGTGATCGAGACAGTTACTGACTGGAGGACACCTCTGGTTGAATATCTCCGGCACGACACTCTTTCGATGGACCGAGTGGAGCGGGAACAAATCCGTCGCCGCGCGCCGCAGTTCACCCTTCAAAGCGGTCCCAGTCATGAGCAGCTCCGTTACAGGCACAGGTTTGATGGTGTTTCTTCTCCGTTGTCTTCAAGGAGTTGAGATCACACAGGTCATGCAGGAAGTGTACGCTGGATCCTGTGGCGCCCACCAGGCCGGGTCAAAGTTGTCCCACCAGATTCGGAGACTGGGATAGTTCTGGCCCTCCATGATCCACGACTGCATCGAGTACGCCAAGAGGTTCCATGCGTTCCAAGTTCATGATAACTTTGTTCATCGGCCACCGGAGCCTCTCCAAACTACTAAGTATTCATGGCCCTTTGCAGTCTGGGGGATGGATGTCGTAGGGCCCTACCCGCCGGCGACGGCCCGCCAATGCCGGTTCATCTTAACCGCCACAGATTTCTTCTCAAAGTGGGCAGAGGCAACCCTGCTTAGGGAAGTCATGGCTGGTTCTATCACTGAATTCGTGAGTTCCAATATCATTCACCGGTTTGGAATACCTCACGCTATCCTCACGGATAACAGAACCAACTTCCGAGCGGCCGAGCTGGAGAGATTTTCTGCAAAGTACAACATTCGCTCGAACCACACCTCCCGCTATCATGCGCAGGCGAATGCACAGATTGAGGCTTTTAACAAAACCCTCTCTAACATTCTGCAAAAAATGGTTGGTCAGAACAAGAAATGTTGGCCGGAAAAGCTCCCCAACGCCCTCTGGTCTTATAGGATAAACGACTCGCAATTCCTCCCAGGTGACCACGTATTCCCTGGTGTACGAATTTGAGGCCGTACTTCCCATCGAGGTCCAACTGCCCTCATTGCGCACGGTGGTCTATGACAAGCAAGCACCGGACAGAGTTGCCGAGATCCGTCTAGCCGAATTGGAAGCGCTGGACGAAACTAGGATTCATGCTTTACATAATCTGGAAAGGTATCAGAGCAGGATGGCTCAAGCTTTCGATAAGAAGGTTCGCCTCCGCTCCTTCCTTCAAGGTGACCTGGTGTGGGCTCTCAGAGCGCCAATGATTCCTGGCAGGAAACCACCCATGTTGGAGCCCAAGTGGGAGGGACCTTTTATTGTCCTCAAGGTCTATCCCAATGGTGCGTATTCCCTAGTGACTATGGATGGGGAGCGTATCACTCCTCCCACCAACGCCAGGTTCCTCAAGAAGTACTTTGCCTAAACTGTATGGTCCTGCATGACCTTAAATTGTACGATCCAGCATGTCCCTAAACTGTATGGTCCAGCACGACCTTAAACTACACTCTGCCCTACATCTGGGCTCCTCTTGGTCCGAGCGCTATGACCTAAAACTAAGATCCTCTTGGTCCGAGTTCTAAGACCTAAAACTAAGATCGATATTCCATATAACATGACGATAAACTGTATTTTCAAGAACTACGTGTGGCTTGATTCTCATCCTCATGAGATACGTAGGACCGCCCGGACATTTCGTCTCGGGTCCAGCCCAGGAGTTACCAAATTCCGCCCTTTCTTCCTTCTCAGTCCGAGATCTAAAAACTAAAACTAAGATCTATATTCCACCCAACATGACGTTAAACTGTATTTCCAGAACTACGTCTAGATTGATTCCCATCCTAATGAGATACGTAGGAACGCCCAGACCTTTCGTCTTTCGGTCCAGCTTGAGGTCCGCTGTCGCGTCTGTTTCGCCTTTGGGACATCGATCACAGGGTCACGTGGCGTGGTGTGAGATTATATCCCCATTCACATCGGGGTTTCTATATCTGCACCCCGCGCACCCTGTCCTCAGGGTTTATCCCTCCTCTGTCCAACAACATTTAATGATGCATATCAAGAACAACGTGTGGCTTGATTCCCATCCTAATGGGATACGTAGGACCGCCTGAACACCTAGATGTCAGGTCCATCCCCATCTCTTAGGAGATCCCACGATCTCCCGGGGCCCAGGGTTTTTGGCATTACTCCCCCTCTTTTGCCCATGGATCCGGCATCTTTTGGCCGCTCTCGGAATGAGCCCTCTGACCCTTTCCAGTGGTCTGCTGATGTGCTCAAAGCAATCTGGTCTAGAACTTGGAGTGCCAGATTCGACTTAGGAAAGTTCTATCCACTTGCCAAGATTCGTGTTCCCCTTCATTCGGGCCCCCGTCATCCTTCATACCCGAAGGGACCCCCAATAGCGGCCTGGATACAACGCCCAAAGGCTCTCCTACCGTCATGGGCCAATGCCCCCAAGGGTTTCAGACATCAAATTGATACAAATCCCGCATTGCGAACATGGTCAGCGGTTAATTCTCATTTGTTTGTCCCCATGCCTAATACAACAGGATGTTGTGTTGCGAACATGGTCAACTGTAGTCCTCAGTCGTCATGCCGGTTCCCCAGGCCCTGAATGTTGGTGGCATGGTTCATGTCAGGTTCTGCCCCGCCGCACCAAGGTGTAATCTCGACACTCCTTGTACTAACCCTCAGTACATCCCCGCACATCAGAGAGACCGAGATGCGTAACGGTGTCTCTCGGGGCTCCCGCGATCCGAGCGCTAGAGTAGGTTCTTGGTTCTCTTCTTTACGGGTTGCGTGCGGCTTGACCTTCATCCCCTTAGGGGAGTGAGGAGTCTCCCAGACACTGCGTTTAGGGCCCAGCATAGTTGGGAGCTGGCTTCTGCTACCCCTCCCTGATTGTTGAACCCTCGTAGGCTCCTTTTCCCGAGGCTCCTCTATCGGTTGGTCCAAACCATATGACCTTAAAATGTGTTGTTGGTCCAAACCTTACGACCTAAAACTATGTTATTGGTCCAAACCTTACGACCTTATACTGTGTTGTTGGTCCAAACCTTACGACCTTAAACAGTGTTGTTGGTCCAAACCATATGACCTTAAACTGTGTTGTTGGTCCAAACCATATGAACTTAAACATTGTTGTTGGTCCAAACCATATGACCATAAACTGTGCTGTTGGTCCAAACCATATGACCTTTAACTGTGCTGTTGGTCCAAACCTTACGACCCAAAAATTTGATGTTGGTCCAAACCTTACGAACTTAAACTGTGTTGTTGGTTCAAACCTTACGACCTTAAACCGTGTTGTTGGTCCAAACCATATGACCTTAAACTATGTTGTTGGTCCAAACCATATGACCTTAAACTGTGGTGTTGGTCCAAACCATATGACCTTAAACTGTGGTGTTGGTCCAAACCATATGATCTCAAACTGTGTTGTTGGTCGAAACCTTATGACCTTAAACTGTGCTATTAGTCCAAACCATATGACTTTAAACTATGATGTTGGTCCTATCACAAGACCCTAAACTGTGAAATTATCGTCCTGGCCGCATGACGAAAAACGACACTGCATTGTGGTGACCTCGTTGTAGAGGACATCACGTTGGGTATGGGTTTTATTCCATGCCAATTTCCAACTCCTATCACAGCTTGATGCTTGTGGCGACACCATGGCCTACTAATCTAGGTCTGTCGCTTCACAATAAAAAAACCACTCACCTTAATGGACAAACAAGATTTATCAAATGTCGCCTCTATTAGTTCAAGGGTCACGCCCGCACTTCCATTTTCCCTTGCCCCTGGTATCGTACCATGTCATTTTCAGAACTACGTATGGCTTGATTCTCATCCTTATGAGATACGTAGGAACGCCTGGGGAACTTCCCCGTGGGTCCAGCCTACCTCCGTGTTCGGTCCCTCGACTCGAGCGTTTCCCCGTAGAGAACATGTTATGTAGGGCTTAGGTCCTCCTTCACGTCGAGTTTTTTGTAACCGCATGTCCATGTGTCCATTTCTCCCCTTTCCTCATGGTCCGAGCTCTAAGACCTAAAACTAAGATCCTCATGGTCCGAGCTCTAAGACATAAAACTATGATCCTCATGGTCCGAGCTCTAAGACCTAAAACTATGATTCTCATGGTCCGAGATCTAAGACCTAAAACTAAGATCTTCGTGGTGCGAGCTCTAAGACCTAAAACTAAGATCCTCATGGTCCGAGCTCTAAGACCTAAAACTAAGATCCTCATGGTCCAAGGTCTACGACCTAAAACTGAGATCCTCATGGTCCGAGCTCTAAGACCTAAAACTATGATCCATATTTCTTCCCGCATGACGTTAAACTGTATTCCGTCCCGTATGACGTTAAACTGTATTCCATCCCGCATGACGTTAAACTGTATTTCCTCTAGCATGACGTTAAACTGTATTTTCAGAACTACGTGTGGCTTGATTCTCATCCTTATGAGATACGTAGGACCGCCTAGTCGTTTCATCTTGGGTCCAGCCCCAGGGATAGCTGAACCTCGTCCTTATTTATTGTCCACCCCTCGGCCCGAATTCATGAGAAATGGTGTAATCAGGATATCTACCCCGAGCATGTTCGGGATGCCCCATGGTATTGATGGGAAGCGGCAGTTCTCTCGCCAAAGTGGTCCTGCCTGGAAATTTGGACGAACCGTGATCAGGTTGGTATGTCTTCCTAATGAGACTTCGTCCTGGTGTCACAATATCGAGAGTGTTGGACTCTGTTCGAACAAGCCACCACTCCACCTCCTGCGCTTTGCGTTCCCCCTTATTCGGACCCTCATTTCCTTTCGCGTTTGGCAGGACCCCCTAACAGTATGGATGCTCGACCTATGGTCCGCCTACTGTCCTGGTCAAACGTTCCGGAGAACTCGTCATGTTTGACAGGACCCCTAACAGTATGGATGCTCGACCTATGCTCAGCCTACTTTCCTGGGCCAACGTTCCAAAAAAAAACTGATCGACGATATTTGAGTTAGGCACCGTGTTGCGAACATGGTCAGCGGTCATCCCTCATTTATTGTCCTCCCATTCCAGGCCAGCGTGATATGGATGTTGTGTTTCTTCCACGATTGACAGTTATCCCCCATGGTTGCGCCCCATTGGGTTCCGAATTTTGGCAGCGTGATGCACCCTTTCTCTCCATCCCCCTGTGTTCGGATGGATTTCAATGCCCCCGGAATTTCCCCGCTCGTGTGTTAAGGCACATTGAGAAGTCGACACAATAATCGGACCAGGGTCTCCTCAAAAGTCCATGCCTGATTTTGGATGCTTGAAGCTTGGTCAATGCCCCACAGTTGAACGGAATGATGTTACGAGCATCCCCTGCTTCTCGCGTTGGGCACGTCCCACGGGAGCCTAGGGGTGAGTTTTTATTCGTTTCGAAACTATGGTTGAGCGCATTAAACAAAGGATACAAAAGAGTGGATTTAGCCATATATTGGATTGAGATGATGATCAGTATAAGCAAAAAGATCATGAGATGGAAAAAACAAATCCCTTAGGGATCAGCATGCTAAAGTGATCTTTCCAGCGCTGCTACCCTCTGGCTGGTAGCCTCCAGGGCCGCTTTTCTCTCTTTGAAGACTCTCTCCTCATCAGCCACCACAGAGCGCAGCTCGTCAGCCCCAGCTTGTGCATGCGCCCGCTCTCTTCGAAACACGGTCATCTAGTGAGTCTCCTCCACCAGTTGTTCCTGTGCATCAGCCAGCTGGGCCGTCTGTTTCTCCACAAGCTCAGAGCATGTTGCGATGAAGGCCTCCTTATCTGCCGCCTGCATTTCGAGGTGCTGGACTTCTTGCTCTACCCTAAGCAGCGCTTGAGCGCTCGTCGATCCTTCCTGGCACTGGGAAATGTCGGTGCGCCGGCTGCTCTCACATATCTTCTCGTCCATGTAATCACAGACCGTCAGATGAAGATGCTGAGCGTCAGCCCATCCGGCGCACAGGAAGCGCAGCCAGGTCTGAAGTGAAGCCATCTGCCTCAGCCAATCGGACTGGGGCTTCCTGAGGAAGAGCTTGATACACTTCCACCCCTTGCGACGTGTCATCCGGCTCTCCTCAGCTGCCTCTAAGTTTGAGTCATCAATCTCCTCAGGGTCAGCAGGTCGGTATATGGGGATGGCCGCCAGCAGATCGGTAGCAGGATCCGCCCAAGGGATGTCTTCATGAGGAATAGAATCCTTGACATCCGGGCGACCTTCTCTCGCCCCAGCAACAATGACGCCTCCACCAGCTTCCGACCGCGTTTCAGGAACAGTACCGCTGATGTCCGCTGCCCCCTGTTCATCTATTGATAGGGCCAACTCAGTGCAGAGAGAATGTTCCGAATGAGGTGGTATGTCCGCTACTGGTCCACTCGCGGATGTCCCGGGCTCCGCAGCCTGATGTGCCTCCAGTGTTGAGATCACTGCACAGGGCATACACTGGTCAGACGGGATCCTTTGACACCAAACACCAGTAGTGAAGCATGAGATGTACAGGAATCCAGAGCATCAGTCCCCAGTGTTTCAGCCACTATAGGAGCCGCCATAAGGGGAGACCCCTTTGTGCTGGTTAATTCAATGATGGGTGTCGGGTCCCCATCATGTCCCACTGGTTCCTCTCCGCCCTCCTCTGGTGGGGACGCCCGTCCACCGCTCAGCTTCTCCTGGGTAGGATGGGGAAGTGAGTTAGAAGTTTGAAAGTAGAATGGATGAATAAGGGAAATTAATGAAGACAGAGACAAAACACGAGAATCTCGGTTATGTCGATATCAGAGTTGGAAATCTCACCGCTCTCTCGGAGACTCCCTTGGTAGGTCGCCCCTTGTGAATCCTTACCTTTGGGCTCCTCTTCTTCGTCTTCTCCCTCGCCTTTGTCCTCTCCGGTTTCCTCGTCCCCCTTAGGCTCTTCATCACTATCGCCTTCTCCCGACATCATAGCTTCCGGATCATGCTCCTGGCCGAGCATCACTTTCACTAGGAAAGTTGGCTCTGCATGCCGCCCCCTTTGGCATGCGTATGCATCCATGGCCATAAGATAAGCGCACCACCGATGGAAGTTCACTCGGTCGTTAATCCGAACGATCCCGACCTCCGGCAGTTGGATCCCGTTTTGTATTATCTTCTGCCAGATGGCTTCAACGCTCAGCGATTGCCGCAGGGTCATCCAGGCTGACCATAGTGCCGAGAAAATTGCATCTTGAGAAGGTTCGAGCAGATATCTTATATGCTTCCCAGGCAGTTCCCTGGCCGCCTCATGTGACCCACCTGTGGGTATCGAGGACATGGAGGCACCATGTGATGTCCTCGCTGCCGAAGTCCCGACATGCGCAAGCCTCGCTTCCTGACGCGCCCTTGGTTCTCCCCTTCCGACGGCACCTTCCCTTCTTTCCCGTCTCCCGGTTTCTGCGCGAGTAACCTCGAGTTGTCGGACGCACTTGCGTAATAGCCCCTCAGGGTACACAATGGTCCAGTTTTCGGCATATTCGGTTGCTAGGCTGGCATCGACCCCGGTGGGAGGGAGAGCAATGACGTCGCCAGAGAAGAAGGTGTTAAACATCAACCACATCTGGCGCAAGACGCATGGATTATTCTCATTCCAGACAATCATGAATACCTTCTTCGCCATTCCCTAGGGGCACCCGAACTGCCCGACGAATCGGGATGGCACGTACGGCTCGCAGATCACCTTCCCGTCGATCCGACCCACGAGCACCCCACCCTGAATGCTTTGGATGTATTCTTTCTGTTCCAGAGAGCCTCGCCCGTTGTCCACCAGCTGGCCAACCGTGGTGGGGAACGGGCTGAAGTTGAAGTTTGGCATGGTTACCAATGCGGATCCTCACGCCCTCCTCATTGAGCGTCAATGGTTCCAACCTTGCAATGTTTAGCAAGGACGGTCACAAGCCATTTCCCGGAGGATGGACAGCGTTTGGGAAAGTATACCCGCCGAGATGAGCCGCCACCCAGCCATGGAAGATCCGGAAGGGACCACAGACTCTCCGAGGTTACCCCCCTCGTGAGATGCGCCCCAGAATGGTATAAAGCTTGGCCAGCCTGAGGACGCCCATGTTGAACCATTTTTTGGCGCCCATGGAGCCCGACATCACCAAAGTCGGTGGATGGATGCCCATCCTCGCGTCCCGCACCGGCAGGAGCCACCCGCTCATGAAGGCGGCAAGGAACCCGACATACCGGACGTTCGGGTCCCGAGCCTCAATGACGCGGTATCCCCATGATTGGTATTTCCCTGCCTCCAGGGTCTTCAAGTATGACCCGTCCTTGCTCCTCTGAGTCACGGTTGGGCACCGTTTGCACCGTCCCGGCATCTTGACGACGGGATCCTTCTCAAGGAACAGACTGAAGCAGCCCCTGTAGGCGATGTCCTTCAGGAAGTCCTTGACCCCCAGCCTCTCCTTGGCCAGCTGCAGTAGGTTCCACATCAGCATAGGCGTCCACGACCTGTCTCCCCAGGTGTTCTTTGGAGGAACGAACTCATCATATTGGTAACCCTCCAGTGGGATACCACCAATGCAGTGAATGTCCCAGAGACTAATGCCGACTTCCCCATGATGAAGGTGGAACATGTTGGTGTCAGGAGACCACCGGGTGAGTAGCTCCGGCCAGAGTTCAGCCTGATGGTGGAAATGGAACTGCAATGTCCATACCGCCTCGAATAGGCCGATATAACGCAGATCGTCCCTGAACTTGTCACAGGTATAGCGAACCCAGAATGCTCAGGCCCATTCGCTGGTGAAGTTTCCCCCGGACCGTAGGTCCCAATCCTTCAGCCAGCCCATCGTGTCGTCCGTGATGCTTTGACGGAACGTGCTCGCGTAGAGGGCCGGAGAATCCTCCGTCATGGGCTCGTCCCCGGTAATGGTCATAGTCCTTGGGTTCAGGAAATATACATCCATGTGTCTAGTTTCCATGGCAAGATGGCCGTTGTTGGTGATGTTGTAGCGAGGAAGATCGTCCTCCCGAGTAACCCAAGACCGCAGCGTTTCCCTTCGAAGCCTGGCAGTGGCACCTCCTCCAGGATGCCAAAGTTCTAGAGTGGGAGGTTGTCAGACAGGGGATACGTCTTCTGGGCTGGAGTCAGCAGATTCAACAAGATAAGATTGTTGGAGACGATCACCTTGGCACCATATACCTCCTCGTTCGCCGCCATTTCTATCCTACGGGAAGCGACTTCCCCCTAATCGACTGGGTTTGTAGCCATCTCGAATTTTTCTGGAGTTGGACAAAATCAGGATGCAGTGCGCGGAATTGGAGAGTTCAACACGAGATCCGACTGGGTTGCGCGGAATCCCCGAGATGAGCGCACAATCGGCACGCGAAGTGCGGAAGAACCCGGTTTGGCGCGAAATCATGGCCAAATTTCGAAAGGAATTCCGCACTTCCGGTGCGTTATTACGTGCAGTCGCGGAGCGATTTCGCGCACGAGGGTGAATAGCTTATCGCGCGGAAAAAGCAGATGTAAGGAGTTGGGACCCAGCACCCCTTTTTATAGGTGAGGCCAGGGTTCCGTGCCGCGTGGAAAGAGGATTCCGCGCGAGTCCGTTATGTTGCGCGACCCATCGAAATTTTGTGCGCAACTAGATTAGGGGACTCAGCATTCCGGTGTTTCCCATTGAATCTGATCGTTGCGACCTCTCTCCGATCCAACTCCATGGGGGGCATTTGTTGACGCCGAAAAAAACCCGTAACTCGCGGAGGAGGTTTCGAAATAACGAAGAGAAGTCATATTCGGAGTCAGAGGCCCGATACAGAGGCCTGGGAAGTGGTGCGCGAAATAAAGGAGGATCCGCGTGCAAAAATATTCTGTGAGCGAAGTACTCCCAGGATTCGCGGAATTTGTCCGGTGAGGTGCGCAATAATTGCATGCCCCGGTTCTCCATTGCGAGATTTTGCGCGCATTCGGTTCCCTACGCGGAAACCTTCGCGCGCCGCCTGGATTCCGCGCCGGAGGTCGCCTATTAATATAAGGTGACCCTAAATGTTTTGGGGGTTGAGGAATCTGAAGCGACTCTCGTGCGCGCAATTCGTCTCCCCCCGTGCGAAAGATGACATCCAGGTAATCCTGAAATTCCACGCAACCTTGCCCCGGAGTTCGCCTTTGTGCGCAACTCCACCGGCATCAGTGAATTTTCCCTTTCCCCCGGTTTCCCCACTTGCGCGCAATCCGTGGTCTGTGCGCGCAATACCCTTCCTTGCGCGCAAAACATTGAGCGTAATTCCCTCTTCGCGCGCAATTCCATTACTCCAATTGCACGTCGTCCCGGTGTTTTGCGCACAAATCGTCCCTTTTGCACGCACAAATCCGAGGACCCCTCACCTTGACGCCCATTGGCTGCCCCCTGCACCGGCACCTGATGTCTCCCCTGCCGGGCATGCGCGCCACGCGTTGTTTTCCCGCACGACCTATCAAGCTCGTGCGAAATAACCTCAAGGTCCCTTGGGCCGTGTTTCCCGTTGCGTTTCTTTGCATTATTCTTCTCCGCATAGGCACGCTAATGGCTATTGATTATTCGCATAGCCACGCTAACGTGGACCCCCCGGTGGTTTGCCCTGCGACCCCCTTCACTACGGCCTTGCTGATGCCTTCCCTTCCACAATGGGTAGAGGGTGTTGGGCATGTAATCCCTAGGGGTGTGGAGCGAACCCACCTCGTCCAAGCTGCAGGACGTTAAACTGCTAAGCACTTCATCCTTAACACAAGACGTTAAATTGTGGTCCGACCCCATGCTGCACACGCAGGGTCCCCCCAGCTCAGACATTTTTTACGCCCACTCATCTCTGCCGGAGTGGACTCTTCCTCACATGGAATGAGATCCTCCTTGTCGGAGCGGTGTCTGTCTGCGGGGGAAGGGCTGCCTCAGAGTGTAATCCCCTAACCGTTCTTGCGGATGATTGCACTCGGGCATCTCCGTACTCCCCCCCTGCCAAGGCCAGTGGAGTCCTTTTCCCACTGCGCTTTGTCGCACCACGGGCCTCCACCCTGGAGTAAGCCCCGACCCCAAGGGCCGCTAACCACGCGTAAGCCCCTATTTCCTCTTTTGGCCGCTCAACGCGTAAGCCCCATTCCACTTCTCATGGACGCACCATTCTCGACGTGATCGTCTTGTCCCTATTGCCTCTGGTTTCCCACACCGACCATGACTCACATGGGATTAGAGTGCGCATCGACCATGAAATCCTCCTTGGGACGCCTCAGAGCATAAGCCCCATCCCAGCGAACTATGTGGACGTTGATCTGTGCAAATGCATGGTACGTAGGAATCCTCCACGAGGTTTAATCCCACCACCCGGTCATCCCGACCTCTCCATGTCGGTTCCCTGACCACCTTGGGCCGCCTCAGAGCGTAAGCCCCAAATCTCCCGTCTCGCATGACGTTAAACAGTATTCCATTCCGCATGACGTTAAACTGTATCGCGTCCCGTATGACGTTACACTGTATCTCATCCAGCACGACGTTAAGCTGTATCACATCCCGCATGACGTTAAACTATATCCCATCCCACATGATGTTAAACTGTATCCCCCCTCTTGGGCCATATCAGAACGTAAGCCTCATGATTCACTCCACCATCCATCTTGATCCTTACCCGGGCCGCCACATCCCGGTGAGATCATGCCACCCTTTCCCACACCATGTTATATGGGAGGCTGCCCACGTGCTGGCCCCAACATCGGTGTTCACCCCTTGGGATCCTTTAACCTGATCCGTCTCTGCAAGACATTAAACTCGCGACATACCCCATGTTAAACATGGGAAGCTGAGGAAAACCTCAGATGGTACACATTCCCCACATTCGATGTGGGATTCCACGGGCTTCCGCGCCCTCAAGAATCCATGTGACGAGGGACCAAAGACAGACATGCCGACGATGCCCCAACGTGACCATTCTCCTCACCGCAGGTTGCTATCCCAACAAGACCCCTTGGACCGTCTTGACGGAAGCAGCGTAATTAACTGGTGTCCATGTAGATATGGCACCGGGAATGAGCTTCACGAATCCGTCTTAAATCTATGAGGGAGACCCGGACTAGGTAATGAGCTCCGAGGAGGAATCCACAGAGGGAAGAACCGACATCCCATCATCCCAGTTTCGATCAAGGAGCTGACGTCCCTGAACAAGGAACGGATGCCACCCACCTTTGGAAAGCGGGAATGCGGGGCCACAAGCAGCGCGCCCTCCCCAGCGGACGGACGCACGCGCCCCGGTGAAAGCGTCGGAAACAGTAATGACCAAATCATTTGATTAATATTTTGTTTCCGTATAATGTATGTCTTACTATGTCATAATCAATAAAAATATATATATATATTTTAAATCTGACAATTGGGTTTTGACTATTATGTGACTGTTGGATAATAAGACCAATGGAAATAATAATAATTTTTTAACATTATAATTATTGTTTATAAAGAGAAATGATAATGGAAAATTAATGTAGAATGATGAATCGATGGCCAAATCCAGTATACTCTAGCCATACTAATCCCATTTTTCAGTGCTTGGGAAGGAGGTAACATCACTAGGATTTTCTCTGGACTAATCCCTATATGAGATTCAACATGTTAATATTGAAAGATATCGTCCGTGGTAAAAGTTCAAGTTGATATAAATCACCATTTCAGAAATGATTTCTGATTTTCCCCCAAATATTACCACCATTTCAAACGTTACTCTTAGGGTCATATGCAGGTGTTATAAGGTTTTATGTAAGGTGGCCTTATTTACATTATGTAATCCTTTTGTATAAGTAATATTTTTATTATGGTAAATTAAAAATCATTTTAGAATTTCAAATGTAACAATTAATCTTGGATTAATTTTTATTATTTTTCTAAGATGTTTCATTATATAGATTAATATTTAAAAAATAGTATTTTAGAATAATTTTTTACATTAAATAATTGATACTGTTAACTAATTTTTGAAAAAGGGACATACACGGTTGTGATTAATATGAAATTTAGAGTCTGATAAGATAATCTTATTTTTTGATAAATAGTGACTTAT
This sequence comes from Viscum album, assembly GCA_963277665.1. NCBI lineage: Eukaryota > Viridiplantae > Streptophyta > Magnoliopsida > Santalales > Viscaceae > Viscum > Viscum album. The sequence goes on along the minus strand of OY728122.1, from coordinate 805,900,070 downwards.
GAATGTTAATATTAACCATATGAATAGTAATATGACCAATGGAATAGTAACACATCTTTTGGAAGAAATAATATAATTTATACATCTTGAATGGTATTGTGACATAATAGTATAAGTAAATAATTGTTTTAGAAATTCCAAGTTAAATATTAGTATTTTTCAAGTAAATAGTGATTTTACTCAAAAATTAAATTTCTCATGTTTAGATTTATTTTTATAAAAAAGATTACATTTCTAAATTCAGAACATCAATTTTAGGGTAGGGTAATTTTAGGATATTTTTATATTTTTTTTTGCTTCTTCGCTAATAGTAAAAATACACTTTTTTAGTTTTCGGTGTGGTTTATGACCTCATAATGATGTAATATATAATTTAAAATTATAGAAAATTCATGTCGATTAAAATATAATATTATGTGTCCCCAGTCGCCAAGACCATGGAAAAATAACTTCGTAAAGAAATTATTTTCCAAATACCACTAATGAGGTGTCCTCAGAAATTAACGAAAAACTCCCTCTATTTTACAAAAAATACCAAACCATTCCTCCAATTACATTCATTAAAAAACAATCCCTATATAAGCTCTAATAGTATCAAATCCCATTTAGTCTTCTAAAGGTGTCATATTTCCCACATGTTCTGGATATTTCAGTGTTATATGTTTCTCTTCAGTGTAAGGGAATTTCCAACTTCTCTTTTCCTTTCCGGTTCACTTTTATGTGTTATGTATTTAAAATTTCAATACCATAATCTTATTTAAATTTAATTATATCCCTATAAATTATTATGAGAATTTTACGAATGGTTTACCACCCTATACTCTCATTTTAATTTATTATAAAACAACTATTCATATTCCCTATGCTGTAAAAACATTCATTTCATAATCTCTCTCTTTTTCACAAAAATTTATTTTATTTTCATAATGGGAATACCAAAAAAAATCAATTCCAAATGTATTAATCAAGAAATAAATTTTATTTATTTTATTCTACAATATAAATACATAAAATCCTCATTCCCTTTATGTGGGTTATAAATCACATAATGGTCATGTTTTTAAGTGCTTAATAAACTCCATGAATTTTATATGAAACCCATTTGTTTTATTCTCTAAAGGATATTTAAGAAATGATTTATTATGATCTATGTGGATAAAATTTAAATAAATATATAATAAGGGTGATCCTTAATATAGATCCAATGCATTCAATAAAGAAATTAATCTCTATATATGAAATGATTTACGATACCTTAGTGAATAACTTTGGTAATTTTTATGACACCTTATGAATGTCAAAATTAAAATTTTCAACTCCAATTTATGTTAAAAATATTGTTCTTATTTTTTTTGATATTTAACTTCATCGTTCAATTATTAATTTCTAATCTTCTTATTGATATTACTCAAGTTAACTTGTAAATTATTTCACTTGTTTTCCCTTATTGGGACTTCTTCTCACCCTTTCCATTGACGTATGTCACCATGTTAGGAGATGAAATAAATGTACATTGGACGATACTTTTAGAATAAATTCATGTGGAATAGAATAGTTATTTATGTTTTCTTTTATTATGTACCTTATTTCCATTATAATAAAAATTTAAAGATCCTATGTTTGTAAACATTCATGTAATGTTATGTAATAAAATAGTGTTATTTCATATTTGGTATCAAAGGATAGTGTAGTTATTTTTGGAATTGATATATGAAAAATTAAGGATGAACCTATATAAAATAATAAATATAGGACAAAATCATGGTATTTTGTAGTAATATTAAGTAAGTGGTCTCTGATTAATGAAATCCCTATATGGATACGAACATGTGGATGTGGGTCTCGTATAGATATATCTATATATAAAAAAACACAGCTTTGATCTAGAATTGAACGTGAACTAGTGTATGAAAATATTCCTTATTTTACTCCTTATGTGACACTAATTGGGCATATGTTTGGTTAAAAAGATGAATTTTTTAAATCATAATGAAGGATTTATTGAAAATTAATATTTTTGTTAATGAGTTACATATTTAATCATGAATTTTTAAGAAATAAAATTCAATTAGATATATAATATTATTAAATAATATAATATTCTTTATATGGTTTTCATTTTTTAGAAAATAGAGGGAAATTGGAGGAACTATGATAATGGTGACCATAATAGACCATGTGTTGATGGCCCTCTGATAGAATCCAGAATAGAACTTTCATGAGAATGATGAATCAACATACTCATGTTTTTGGAAATAACATGAATTAATCTGAAAGACCAATTTCACCGTGAATGGAAATTTTTTTTGTTGAGTCCTTTATTCATAAACAACCCCCAATGTTTAGTGTATATGATGACCCATTGATTTCAGATCAGTTGATAAGATCAATGGAAATGTATTTTCTATTATCTTTTGTTCAGAAAAAGATAATGCCAACCAAGAGTTTTAATGATTAGAGAGAGAAACTGATCAGTGGTGGGAAGAGATTAAAAAATGAGGCCAAGAGGGGATATTGATGCTTTGGATTTAGAATAGTTCCAATGAATATTCTTTAATAATTATTTTCCCTCTTTCAATTGGAAAAAATGCTAAATGAATTTCTCAATCTGATGAAAATGGAGAATGAATCTGTCAGAAGATGTGAGATTAACTTCACAAGGAATTCTTGTTACACCTTAATCATATTCATGGATCCTAGTGGTATTATCAATATATTCCTCAGTGTATTAAGTCATTATCAATGAATGAATCATTCTAACTAAGACTATAACAGTTACGAACAGATCATACAATGTTCACTGAAAGTCAAAATAGTGTTCATTAAGATGATATGGCCCCATAAATCCAATTAAATGAAGAGATAAATGGATCCATATTTGGTGAGGATCATTGATCATGGTAGGGGTGGAATGAAAAATTAACATCCAGTATGTAATAAATGTGGGATGAAGCATTTAGTGAATTGCATTCTCAAGAGCTCGAAGTGATACAATTTTGGTAGAGATGGACATATCACATTAAATTATTGTAGTGAGGTGAAGCCACAACTTCCTAAAACCAATTAAATGTGTAAGATGTTGTAATACCTTCATGATGTCCAGCAATTCATGTATGTAAATCATTGGTACTTTTACAATCTCTTCCAAATCTAAGGGCACTGTAGGGGAATCACTACCATCCTTAGAATAGGAAAAGGGTTTAATTTTGTGCTTTTTCTATCTCCATCTATGAATTTGATTCTCTATATGATGTGGTGGTTGTTAATAATATTTTTCTCTAAAATCTAGAAAGTACTTTGTTTGATTATAGTTATACCCATTCCATTTATTTTTCAATGATTGAAATTAATTTAGAATCGAATACTGAATTGATAAATGTATAATTATCTGTCAATACTCTTGGGGGGATTATCCAAGCATCATCAGTGTTTAGAATCCCTATTATTTACTATAGTGTGCACAATATTATTGTAAATCTAGAGTCATTCCCATGATGTAGTTCAAAATTATACTAGGGATAAAGTGAATCGCATTGTATAATGCTAATGTAATATGTAAAAGCAAGGAAATATATATTGTCTTGAATGGAAAACCTACAACTATAATTAAAGGGGAGATATCTCAACCTGAGTTTTATTTTGATGCTCCACCCATAGACTTCTTTATATAGTTGATTGGTGAAGATGAAGAAGGAAATGATAGTCTTTAAATTTATAATATCCCCATAGTTTTATAATGCAATAATGTATTTCCTAAGGTGATACATGGACCTCCCCTAGAAAGAGAGGTATATTTCACCATTGAACTCATGCCTGGTCTAAGTCAATTCGAAAACCCCCTTAGAGAATGGATAATGTGGCACCAGTGGAATTAAAGAAGAAACTCAAAGATCTTTTGGAGAAGGGGTTTATCTAGCCACGTGTGTCTCCCTGGGGAGGACATGTTCCCTTTGTGATGAATAATGATGGATTGATGTGGTTATGAATTTATTATAGAGAACTAAATGGGATCACAATAATGAACAAGTAACCTTTTATAAGAATTAATGATTTATTTGACCAGATTTTTGGGGATCTATTCCTCTACTTGATTGATTTTCGATCTAGTTTTTATCAGTTTAGGGTAGAGAAATATGATATTCCAAATATCGCCTTTTGATAATGATATGAGCATTATGAGTTTGATGTTATTCCCATAGAATTGACTAATGCGCCTGCTATTTAATGGATTTGATGAATGTAATAATTAAAGACAACCTTGATAACATTGTAGTATTATTTATTGATGATATTATGATATATGACAAAATTCTAGAGGAGCATGAAAATTGTTTATGTTTTATATTGCACACGTTGGGGAAGGGGATGTTATTTACAATGTTAGAAATGTGTGAATTTTAGTTATAACAAGTTTCATTCATTGGAAATGTTATAACCAATGAAGGAATCTCATTTGACCCTGAAAAGAAAAATTTTGTAGAGTAGTGTCCTCATAATACAATAGTAATAAAGATTTATAGTTTCCTTGGGTTATCAGGACATTGTAGGATGTTTTTGAAAAAAAAATCATGAGTTTCCAATCTACTAACAAGTTTAACTCGAAAATGTTTGAAGTTCATCTAGAAAAAAGTGTGTGAGGAAAGTTTCCAAGAGCTTAAGAATATATTTATTACTGTACCCATGTAAACACCACCACTAATTGTAGAATGATTCGTTAGTTTTAGTGAGCCATCTATAAATATGATTTGGTGAATCCCCATGAAAAATAAAAATTTAATTTCTTATGCATCTTGACACTTGATGCCTCATGATCATAACAATCATACGCATGATATTGATTTGGTTTCTATTGTTTTTTATCTGAAGATATGAAGAAACTAAAATTATGGGGATAACTATTATATGTAGACACACCATCAAGGTTTGAACTATATATTCATGAAAATGGAATTTAACATGAGGTGGAGTATATGGTAGTTACATTATAAATACTATTACTCATCAATTCATTATCACCCTGATAGATAAAACAATGTCGCTGATACATTTAATATGAAAACATAAATGTTTTGTAAATGACGAGGATTTAAGGAGATCCCCTTATCAAATACCTAGTAAAACATGAAATTGGAATTTTAATGAAAGGGTCATCTACAATCCAATTCCAAATTATTTATCAGACATCATTACTAATGAAAATCACGAAATCTCTAAAAAAGAAGATTTGTTATTTAGAAATATGAGTCTTTTAAAGATGATAAGTTTCTCGAGTTCGATATTGATCAAGATGGAGAACTGAAATTTCACACAAGGATACATGATCCATATATTATAAAAATAATGAGGGATATGATGGATGATTCTCATATCTTGAAATTCCCTATACATCAGGGATGATAAAAAATATATACGGACATTGGTGATCATTATTTATAGGATTAAATTAAAAGGTAGATTTCTATCTACACTACATGTTTCCTAGTTTTTATCAAGTGAAATCATAGAGAAAACTTCTTAATGGGGTATTACAACCACTACCCAAAGAAGCACGTAAGTGGGACAATATCACTATGGAATTTTTCACTGGTCTCCTAAAAACATCAAAAGAAAACAATGAGATATGGGTTATAGTGGACCGTACCAACAACACATCCTATTTTATCTCTATTGAATAAAATTTCCCACTTGATCAACATTCCAGGATTAACATGAGGGTTGTGGTAATGATGTATGGGGTACCACTCCCCATTATATCTGATCATCACCCAAGGTTCACGTCAAAATTAATGAGATTTATTCAACATTATATGGGTTCTATATTGAATTTCATTATGACCTTCCATCCCCAAACTATTTTCCAATATAAAATGATAATTAAGACACTCAAGGACATGATAAGAACACGATAAATGGAATTAAATGTGGATGGGAACAAAATATCACATTAGTTGAGTGATCTTTCAAAAACAACTTCCATTCTAGAATTCAAATGGATCCCTATGATGATCTATATGGAATCAATGTAGAACTCATACTTTTTGGGATGAATCTGGTGAGAGAATGCTTCTTGGGACTTATCTTGTGAATGATATTAGAAAAAAAAAATTCTTCTCATCCATCAACACATAAATTATTTCGAGCGTGATCAGAAGAGTTATGAGGAAATCCATCAATGGGGCATGGAGATTGAGGTTGGTGACAAATTATTTCTCTGAATTTATTCTTTTAATAGAATTATGAGGTTTGGGAAGAAAGATAAGATCGTACATAGGAACATTATCCCTTATGAAATCATTGATTGCATAGTAATAGTGGCCTATCAGCTTTCAATTCACCAAAATCTAGGACTAGTTAATGTAGTTCTCCTTGCATGTTTCTTGAGAATGTAGATTCCTTCCACTTTTCATGTACTAAATCAGGAGGTGGTACAATTGGAACACAAACCCACATATGGGGAGCATCTGGTAGCGATATTAGATCATAGAGACAATGTTCAATGCAACAAGACTACCCACCTTATAAAAGTGTTATAGAGGAACCAAAAATATGGAAAAGCCATATGGGAACCAGATGAGACTATGACACAGAAGTACCCACTCCTTTTCTCTTTTGAGGGTGTGAGTTGAAATTATGGGGAATAAATTTCTTAAGGGGTGACGAATTTAATGGCCCAAACATTTGAATAAAATTTTATTTCTTGAAAATTTATGTCTTACTATATCATAATCCAAAAAGAAACAATTTTAAATGAAATGTGAAAATCATGTTTTGAAAATTGAATTTTCTTTGGGTAATACTACTCTTGAAAATGATAATACTTTTTTAACTTTTTAATTATTGTTTATAAATGTAAATAATAATAGATAATTAATGTATAAGGAAGAGTCGATGACCCCATCCATTATACTCAGGCCATACAAAGCCGATTTTTCAGAGCATGTGAAGTAGGAAACATCACTAAGATTTTCTATGGACCAATCCCAATTCAAGCTTTAACATGTTAATATTGAACGAAATACCCTATGGGAGAAGTCCATTTTTATAGAAATCACCAGTCAGGACATGTTATATGAGCTAACCCAATATTTGATCACCATTTCAAACCATAATCATAGGTCTTATACTGGTGTTATAAGGGGTTATGTAACAAGGCCTTAGTTTCTTTATGTAATCCATTTGTATAAATAAAATTTTTATTATGCTAAAATAAACATCATTTTTTAATTTCAAAAGTCAAAAATAATATTGGGTGAATTTTTGGTATTTTTATAAGAACATTCATATTATTGAGGAATTTTGAATAAAAGAGTATCTGATAATATATTTTTATACATTAAATAATTGGCATTGTGAACAGATTTTCAAAAAATTGAAATACATGATTGTGATTATAAAATAATTTATAGTATGATAACATCAACTTAATTTAAGAATATTGAATGAAAAGATGGTATATTAGTCTAAGTAATTAATTTTTTTATTAATTGATAGTTAGGTATTAGTATTTTTCGAATAGTGATATTAGATAACAATTTATATTCTCATATTTAGAAAAATATTTTCAGAAAGGGTTCTTTATTTTTGAATTCAGAACATTGATATTAGTTTAGGATAAATTTATGAGATTTTCTATAAAATGTTTTGTTTTTTGGTCAGTAGTAAAAATAGTTTTTTGAGTTTTCATTGTGTTTTATGAAATCTTAATGATGTAATAAATAATATAAAATTCTAGTCGATTCATGAGGATTAAAATAATATATTAGGTGTTTTAAGTGGCCAAAAAATTGACAAATAACATGATAAAGCACATTTTTTTTCAAATAACACTGATGAGGTTTCCTCAAAAATTAATAAAAAACTATATATCTCATACTACAAATATCATGAAAGTACTTCATTTACATTCATTTACAAATCACCCCTATATGTCCTGATATTATTAACTTTAATGGAGTCCTACCAAGGTGTCCTCCATCACTCAAGGCCCTGATCATAATTTTTTTTAAGTTACACATCAAGGTAAGAGAATTTCCAACATCTATTTTCCTCTCAAGTTATATTTTATGCGGTATGAATTTCAAATATCCGTATTATGATATTATTTCCATTTATTCTAAGCATCTACAATACTATGATTCTTTTATCAATTAGGGACACATGTCCCCTCTATTTTTAATTTTTAGTAAATATATTTTTCATTGTCTTTATACTAGAGTGTTCTCATCTTAAAATCTATCACTTTATTCGAAAAATTGTATTATTTTCATTATGTGAATACCCAAACCACATTTATTTACTAAGCTGTTAATAATTTTATAAAAACTATTTATTTTATTTTATATCTGACATACATAAAACCCTCATTCCATTTATGTGGGATATAAATGACATAATTATCATGTTTTTATGTTCTTCTTAAAACACCATGACATTGATATAAAACCCATTTATATTATTTAATAATAATTATTTATAAATAAATTTATTATGATATATATAGATCAAATGATAATTAATGAATATTAAGTGTGATTCTCGATTGTTCTCCAATGCATTGGGTATTGAAATTAATCTCTATATATGACACGTTTTACAATACCAGGGAGAATACCCTTGGTAATATTTATGAATCCTCAAGGATGGACCTTGGTGATATTATTATGAATATGTAGACTAAATGTTTTAAACACGTTTTCATGTTATTATTAAGGTTATTATTTTTAATATATGCCTCTTTATCATGACTTCATAAAATTCCTCATGTTGTTATTGATAATTCTCATGTTCAAAAGTAAACTGTTTCACTTGTATTCCCATTATAGTCCTTCTGCTCACCCTTTGAATTTATGTATATTCCTAGGTTATTAGATGAAATAAATGTACTTTGTATGAACATTTATGAATAACTACTTGTTGAATAGAATAATTTTTTATGTTTTGTTATATTATATACCTTATTTCCAAGATACTAAACTTTTGAAGATATAATGTTTGTAAAATTTCATGTATTGTTATGTAATAAAATAGTGGGATGCCATATAAAACAATTCTAAAGATCCATTTTTTGTCTCTTCTCTAACATCTAGTACCCGCTATAAAATAAAAAATCATGTATAGGATCTCTTTACCTTATCCTTCCCCATATCAATGCCGTGTTTCTAGGTATCTATTGGATTCGAAGAAAGGGTGTGAGTAAATCCTAGTATCACAAAACTAATATTGTCTAATGAAAATATATTCTGAGTAATAGTGAATAGAATATTATGATAAATAATGGTAATAAATTTACATTATAAACATAACTTCTTTTTCATCCTTGTGACAATCAATCTCTTGTATAACACCAAGGGTCATCCATAATTTTTAAGACATGACATTGAATTTATCTATCAACAATAAAAAGGTTAAATACCTATATAAATAATATTCATATATGATAGAATAATTCCTAATATAACCATGGTTGATTCCTAATATAGATCAAATTTTATATTCAATTTACAGTATACCCATGGTGAATTCCCATGCCCATGGAAAAATACATTTTTACTTCCCCATAAGACAAAGTTGAAATCACTACCACATGATAATTACATATTAAATACACAATGATCCTAGGAAACATTAGCATTCATGGGTCTAATTATATTAATAGCTCACCATTGTCCCATGATGAATTCCCATTCAATTTTCCAATTATATATTCAACTAACAATATATGTTCGGTGAATTTTCAATCCATGGGTTATGTACATGTTCAATTCATAACACACCCACAATGAATTTCCATATAATTGACAAATAAGGAAATTCCTAAAAAATATACCAAATATAGATTATTATACCAATTAATGATCAATATTTTGTTTCATCCCCAATACTAGTCAATATTTTAATTATGGAAAATTAACTATCAATATGTCAATATATCATTATGTTAAAATCACTTTATAACATTTTATAATTTCATGGAAATTAATCAAAATGTTTGGTTCCATTTATACCTAATTTCATATTTATGAATCAAGACAATACCAGGTTCGAAATTCCAATCCCATAGGTTTGAAATGGTTAACAAGGATCATTTTAACGTTAAGATAAATGTTCCAAAATTTAGTTCAATGAAACTATGAACAAATGTATGGGATTCCAAGATAGCTTAATGGTTATGAAAAATTTTCAGTTGTCGGATGTCATGGGATTCATTTGACAATAGAACTGGTGGAATCTATGGATGTTCAACATAATAGTATTCTAGAAATACTAGTGCATTCAAATTAGAAGAGGTCATGTTCATGACCTGAATGTAATATATTACATATACTCGAAACTAAAAGAAAACCATTGGGATATTATTCCCACAACCATCATCACAAGTAGTGAATAATAATTCCCTTGATGATGTTTTCAAATCTATGAACAAACTAAAAATCCAAAATCCATATGATTCGATCGAACATGGAATCAATGGATCAAACAAAGACATTATAGATGTCGAGGATTCCCTAGAGTAGAATAATTGTTTGCTAATGCTGAAATGGGGTTGAAATAATGGATTATATATGTTAATATAGACATGTAGCTAGAATTATGGAAATTCTATATATTAATAAATTAACATTCCCCATCATCTAGAAACTACAATCCCACGGGATGAATGATACTAAATAACTTGTGTTTTGGGACATTATTTTTTCTTTATGGGGATATTTATTCAACCATTGTCTAGCATATAGACTCTATAGGCTATCCATTGGAACTATAGAAGCCCCGTTACTTCTTTCCAATACTATACATTATCAATTCAACACCATTGGGACCTGTAATTACATATGGGTCACCTTTTATATATGGAATAATGAAAAGTAGAAAAATTAAAATGGCACAAATAAAACATAATTATTTAAGTGTGTGGATAAATGAAAGGGTCACATATTAGTCACATTGAAGAATATATATGAATATATAATTATATCAAGACCAATCAAGTGCATGATTCAATACAAGGTAGAGGTCTGTCGGACACCTAAACCCCCACCATTAACCATAGCCCATTTTGTTCATATCATTGGTATTTTTTCAAGAGTGGCACTAAATACTACTTATATCTATTACAATGTTTTCTATATCACTTGGGAAATAAGACATTTGGGATCTTATATGAGTCCACATTGGTCTCATCAATTAATTGTTTGAATCTTTGGTATGTTATTCTTGTGGGATGTCCTTTATCCAATCCCCTATAATGGGAATCATATGATGGCCTGAACAACCGACACTACTTTCAGTTTTTCAAGGTTTATCCCAAATGTAATCACTAACTAACGGAATAGGAACAATCAAATCACTTTTATCATAACAATCCCAAAAAAATATAGGGTATCCCTTATGTAAAAACATTAATCCTTGTAACCCGGGTTATCACTCCTTAATCTTATAGGTCACTAGGACTCTTACCACTTTTCCAAAACAAAATTTACACTTTAATTTAATTTATTCAACCTTTCATTTTGTTCCTATATCCTGAAAATATTTATTGGATTTATATTTTCATCCATTAATGGATATGATGTGCACATGGTACTTGAGAGTGTATCAGCGCCCTTGATATGTTGTACAATTAGATAATATGCATTAATTTTTATTAACCAACTCAAACAATTTTATGATTAATACCACCTAAAGTGGAATTATACAAATATTAAATTAATAAATGTAAAATAATTATACTATAATATTGATTCATAAAGGCCAAATAACATTTAATAATGTTTCCTATTTATTTTCCTAGGTTTCCAACCCTACCATGGCTTATCAAAACCAATCAAATGTCATCCATGATAAACCATACTAGCCTTAGTGAACTGAGATCTGATAACAAAGCCAAAAATCAATAGTTTTTTAATTTTAAATTTTATAATTAATTAATTAAATAAATAAAATTATATTAATAATTTCATATAACTCGATTGGATGTTGTTCCACATGAGAAATACACCTAATAGAACCCTACGTGTATCTATAACTACTTTATCCTAGAATTGAGTTAAATACCCTAAAAAATCCTATTCAATAATAATTGAATGTTATTTTTTATTAAAAATATAAAAGGAATTTATATCTCACCATACCCTGGAATAATTGACGATCCACTGCATGAAAATTGTACAATTCTTGACCATATTCCAAAAAAAGTTAAGGATCCATTATATCTACTCAATTGCACCATGATATAGTGAAATTGGAAACCAAATACCTATCTAGATGAGGAATAGATTACCATGGGAGAGTGGTGAGGATCATTGGACATATAAATACACTGAGTAATACGTCCAATATATGTTTTCATCCATTATGAAACCCCTATTTTAAATGATGATAATTATATGTGTAGTGAGGTTGGATAATCTAATGGGGGACATTTTGGAAATGAAAATCCCCCTTGATAAAATATATAAGGGAATAGTTATTTTATCTTTTTACTTGGACACATGGTTAAGACACAATGTTTTCAAAATAGTACATGAACCATGTGGAATGATTTTTTGAAGCACACATTTCTCATATTCTTGGTACGAATGGTTCGAAAATACATATGAATTGGATCTATTCGAGATTATAACATATATCATAGGGTTTATGTATCATGGAACAGATAATGATCCAAGAATCATATCCAAAAAAAGATGCATGGCTTCCAATTGTATTAATAATGATTCGTTAGAACCATTTGAAAATTATGCCATTCAACCATGATCTATTGAAATTGATCTATAAACCCACTCACAAAATTGGTGTCACATGATTACTCATAAAATCTTTACGTCAAATAATGCACCTGGGATAGTATCCAAAAAATTAGAAGAAATATATCCCAAATCTTCCATGGATTACCCAAACACTAGAGAAACAATTTATTCATAATTATAGGTATAAAAAATTGTTCATAATACATTCCAACTCTCATAATTCCATTCCAAATCACTTATCAAAATTCAAACAGTGGAATGAAGTGGAAATCATATCTTTCTTTTCTAATTTCCAAACTCATTCATGCTTTTTTTCCTAAAATATCACATCATGAACATAAATTCTCTAACAAAGAGATGATCCATAGAAATATAATGTTTTCCCTAATGATGTTTTGTTTTTGTGTGTGAGTATAATAAAATCCAAAACATTATAATATGTGAAAAATGTTATATCAAAAGAAACCCAAAATTTATATATATAAATGATTAACTGCTAGTAGTTATCTTCCACTTATTCTACAGGATGATCCAAAATTTTTAATAATATAATGTCAGGTGAGATTGATTGAATTTTATTTTAATATAATATGTGTATATGTGGTAACTATAATTAATCATTCATTATGAAAAAATTATCTGCTATCTAGAGAGAAAGAGACTAGTGAATGGATTACCAATATCACTCTCTCTTATTATTTTAGAAGCATGTGTTATGAATATATTTGATAGTGTCATATTTGATATGTATATAATCATATATGAGTAGTTTAAAAGATATGATGTCTATTAATTGGGACTTTACGTAATGACTTGTAACACTGCTATATTGTAGAATATATTTTCTATTAAATTAATATTTAGTTTGATAGCTTTCACTACATGTATCAAAAAAATGATCCTGAAATATTTGTTTAATATTAATAGATAATTTGCCAGTAAAATTCCTAAATTATATAAATTTATTGTAACCAATTATTAATTTATAATAAAACTCGATTAAAAACACTGAATTTTTTAAAATGGAATTTTTTAAATTAGTTATTTTCTATATATAAAATAATAATAATTTAATATATAAATTTATATGTTTTTAAATTATAATTTATTAAAATGAATTTCATTTTTTAGATTATCATATTATGATATTATTTTGGTGATATTTTGGTTTTTTTCTAAACTACATATATTTTATGTGAATCTTTATAATTATACTTCTTCTTATATAGTAATTTGTATGTATTTTTTAATATATAAGAATGTCCTAGAATCTTATAAAACCATTTAATTGACTAATAATTTAGTTATGGATAAAAACTATTTATTTCTTAAATAGTAATTTATTTATATTTTATATCAACAATATAATTTTATATAATAATTAAAATTTCATTTTTATCTAAAAAATTATGTTACGATGAAAAATATTACTTACCCTCATAAAATAATTGTTTTAGAAAAATTATACAGTTTAACAAAAACTAAAAATTTAAATTATATGGATCTATTTTGATACAAGACGTTAACATTATATTTATAAATTTATCAAAATAAATTTATACACATTTAATTAGTAGTAATTGTTTTAATAATATTACTAAGACATAATAATAGATATATAATTTTTTGTAAAAATATTTTTTCAATAAATTATATAATTTTATTTAGAAGTCAATTTTCTCATATATAGAATTTTAACAAGATAAAACAGTTTTAAAATTCATATTTATCATGCTAAAAAAATTTGTAAGGATGGACATAAAGTTTTATGGACACATTAATTACCATGATTAATAGTTAACTATGATTAGTAATTTCTAAAATGGTTAATGTAATTTTCATCAATTTTTAATATATTAATATGATAAATTGAAATTATTGAATAACTTTACTAGGTTCTAATGTCATAACTATAGGTATCACAAACATATAACCATATAAAATACGTAAACCTCATGAAATTACATAACTATACAATTCCTGGTGTTCTTTTCTGAAGATTTATCTCTCCTTTTGTCATATAAAAGGATCAGACATCAATCATATTCAAAACACTATGGTATTTCACAATTCTAACGAAACACAACCTTATTTTACAGCATCTGGAACCCCTCTACAAATTTTAAATCCTCCATATTCTAAATAAATCCTAAAATAATTCATTTTTAATGTATTTCTCATGATAATATCCAAATTCTAAATGTGGTTAGAGTGTATTCAACTAAGAGAGGATGTAAGGTAAGGGTTACATATCTCATAATTTCACCCCACAAGACATATTTCTTATTATACACCATTTGTTACTTATAATGTTGTATAATCAACATAATTAAATTTTGGTACAATCTTCAAATAAATAATGGGTTTTAATAACCATATCAATTTTCCTATAAATTGATTGTAATTTAAATTCTACCAAGGTCATAAGGTTATTTATTAATTAAACATTATTCATTGGGTTAAAATTATTTTCCTATAAGTTGTTTATTCAATTTTTGTTTTCTTCCACTGAGGAATTCTATTTCATTTTATGTTCTCTTCCTCACTAGAGAAATATTAATTTTAAATAAATGTATTTTACATAACTAATTTCATTATCAAAACGTGTATCAACATTATGATTAATTTATATCATATATAATGATTCCCCCCTGAGTCAATGTTTTCACTTCTCGTAATAAGTATCATTTATATTTGGAAACAAAATTATTTTTTATATTATAATACCTTCCTATTTTCATTGTCATAATTTATAAAGTATGATTAATTATCATTGTTTTATATGCGTTTTCACAAAAAATATTTTTCCATCCATTCTAATACAAATCTAATATCTTTCACTCTAGATTATTATTTTGAAACATTATATCATTTCAAGGATCTTTATTTAATATTATATTTCCAAATTTAGTGTTTTATAAATCTTTCACATCAAACATTATAACAATTTTTTATTTTTCAGGGATTTTTTTATTAAAATACTATTTCCAATGTAACAATCATTAAAATTTATTCAATTACACGTTTTAGAAAAAATTGTTTCATATTCAATGCCCCATAATCAAAAATTATTATGAAATTAACTATTGTAAAAAAAATCAGTTCACACTTTAGAAACATTGACTTTTTATCAGTAGCCACTATGAAATTTTTTTTTATAAAATTAATCATTTTTTATGAATTTTACTCCACATATTCAAATATGAATTTTCAATGTGACTATAACTTCTTCTTTTATTACAATGATTATAAAATTTTAAAATAAATATTCTTAATTTAACAATTAATATTCTATTTATATCTAATGTCATTATTTATTTCACATTATTTTCATGAATATCACATTAATGTTTTTTATAAAATACTTTTTTTAGGTGATTGAAATTTTTGTATCTCTTATTTACATGTTTGAGGTAAATTTATGGGTACAATCATGAAGGTTTTTCAAACACATTTTCCTTTCTATTTATTCTATATTATATATTTATTTATTTATTTACTATGGAACAAATATATATATATGGATCATTGATACTTGTGTTCTTTTATCACCCTTTAATGTAGTGGTCAAAGTTTTATATGAGATATAAAAATGAATTTTTTCATGGAGATTTTTCTTATTCACTACATGAAGAATATAAAATTTGATTGCCCATAAGAAAAATAGTGGGTATTTTAATTCTTCAAATATGATTTTTTACATTTTTTTCTTAACCTAAGGCATTGGAATTTTTTTATTCACAATGCTATAATTTATATATTCTTAAGTTTTTTAAAAGATAATTATTATGAAATGTCTCAAATGAATGTTAATGTTTCATGCCATAATCATATGAATAATCTCCATGGACCTTGATTTTTTATGTTTATTTTATCTTATATTATGGTTTATATTTTCCCTTTTGATATTAATTATTTTTATCCCATGTATTATGGAAAAATCCTATTTTTTTATAATATTTTTCTATCATGTAAATGTTTTCTCCCATTTTTATAATGTAACCCCTTATGTAATGTAAAGACGTTATCCCTTAGTGAGTGTTTTAGATCACCCATTTCTTATGTTTATATTCCCCTAGATCTAAAGAAGACTTTACCTTCATTTAATTCTATAAGGGATTCTAGTGTGTCATAATTATGTAGGAATTTTAATAAGTGTAGTGGAATAGTATTTTTATATAACTAGTCCAAAAAGACTCTATTATTTCATTTATCAGTATGTTGAGATAATTTAAGATATCAAATGATTATATTATATAAATTTTGAAAAATAGTGACATATTTAGTCTTAACTATCTATATTTGGTATAAGCGTTGTGTTTATTTACTTTTGAGGATTAGATGACCTATTTTTAAGGATTATTACAAGGGAAATTAAGGTAAAATATTTTTGATAATTATAAATGATAAATCTATGTTTTGGATAAAAAAATTATTTTTTTGGTAATGTAGAGATTATATGGGTTCCATGAAATTGTATTATTTTTGTTTACTAGCTCGTAGATGTTGTTGTGGAATTGATTAAATTATGGGTGATCACCCAAAATAAAGGTTGAGTATTGCCTTTTTATTTACATTAGTTCCCAATTAAAGTGCCTAAGACATCACACCCTTCTAGTCACTCATCAAGAATATGATTTGGTTAATCAAATTATCATTGCAAGAAATATTGAACAGATTATTTAGTTAAGGAGTCAGGTAATGTGAAACAAACCAAATAAAATCTAGACTGAACCAATATTGATTTAGATTGATATGAAATATATGTTAATAATAAGATACATTGATGATAAATTAATCATGTAATTGTATAACAATAATCTTATAATTTTGTTAATTTTTCATCACTCATAATTAAATCATTTTTTAGAAATGGATAAATCTAGGAGGTGCCAAATTAATAATGAATGTGATGGATAATGTAGTAACTGTAAAATTGAGAAAACATATGGGATATAACATGGTGATAAAAATATTATGTTTATACAAAATAAATTATACCTAATTATTAAAAATAACATTGGTCATTTCAAATAATTAAACTCACTAATTAAGTCATTTGTTGAGTATCCTAAAATATCAATTGAAAAAATGATGAAACAATCAAGATAAACATAATATGTGAAAAAAAAATATGGGAATAATAATCCAGGGGAATGTATCCGAGGAACCATGAAATGTTTTATGAGTTATAGGATTGGATATAGTACATGTGATTTTTAAATGAAGATGAAGTGGATAGCCAGTACAAAAGAAGGAACTAGAGACCCGACTAATACACCATCTCCATGATAACACATTTAATATATATAGTTTGGTAATTATGAAAATTGATTCTTGAATCAGTGGTATAAAAAGTATTATATGTATGAATAATGACATATTTTAATAGAAGAATATAAAATCACATCTAAAAATGTGATTCTTGATAATTAATGAATAACAATACTGAACTCTAAATTATGGATTAATTATTAGATTCTAGTTTAGGGTATTTGAGAAATTTTTCAAAAAACATTAAATCAACAACCTTATGTATTGATTATCATTAAACATCATATTTTATTTTATACAAATTTTATGTTCATGGAAATGTTCTTTATAGATTTGTTTTTATCATTTATATAGATGAATTTAATGTGATCTTATAAATTGATAGATCCCTTATACTTATATGAAATATTATTTAGAATAATGAAATAAAACATTTTATTAACATATAGAATTATTAGGATACAATTATGTGTATTCAATCCTTTTATAAGAAAATTAAAATTTGGGTGTCTTGATAGTGAATAACAATATATTATTGGGTCAAATGGTTAGAGGGAAACTCAATGTTTGTGAAAATTCAATTATAAAAAATGTTAAATGATTCATATATTTGCAGTGTTCATATATATCTTGATATTATACCTTTGGTAATTTTTATCATTTTCATACCCCTATAATTTATAAGGGTATATATTAATTATTAAAATGAGGATAAAATTTATTTAGGGTGTAGAATGCACTTCCTCTTGATTTCAAAATATATTTTTCTTTAAATATGTACTATGTTTGATATCATAATCCACACACAATAATAGACTAAAAAGAGAGGAAACATATAATATGAATATTATTATAAAAATTTAACAATAATAAATACATTACTTGAAAAAAAAATTAGAATCAATTGAAAATTTATACAAAATAGGATTGGAGAGAATTAATCTTTTAAACCGAATTTTTTTTAATAAAATGATATTTTTATAAATTTTAATTTTCATATAAATGTTAAATTTATAAATTTTATATATTAAATTTGTAAAATTAATTACCTTTTTAGATTTATCTTATCATGGTTATCCTAGGATGATTTTGTTTTTATTTTTCTAGAATAAATGATTTTAAGTGAATAGTAAAACCATTGTATTTAACCAAAATTCTAAATTATTTCAATATTAATATATGAGAAAGTTATATATGTTTTTGAAAAACTTATTTTATTGAACAGTTAAATATGGAGCATACTTTTTTATTTTTAAATGACATTTCTATATTATGAAACTTATTTTCGACATTTTAGAACATAATTGACATTTCCATTAATTTTTAAAAATATTTTCAATCATTTTTTAATAAAAATATTTATGGAATTATTTGGTTATTAAATTATTTTAATGTCAAATAAATTATATTTATTTTATAAAAAAAATAATATCTTCAAATTCAATTAAATTGAGAAATTTATACTATACATATTTTTCATTCTTAAAACAAACTATTTATAAAAATTAGTTTAACGAATTATCTATAAAAATATCAAAATTAACATTTCTATACTTTATAAATATTTTTATATAGTAATATTTTTATATTTTTTTAAACATTATCTTTTTGTTAATATCTAAAATAAAATTTTTATTCCTTATATTATGTTACCATGTAATATGTTAGTTACCATGATAAAACAATTACTTTTCAAATATTTATAATTTTATAAGTATTTTTAATTTTTTATTTTAATGGATCCACATTTAATGAATAATATTATATAATTTTTAAATATATAAAATATAAATTTACAATATTTTTATTTTCAATAAATGTTAAATAATATTAAGAGAATTTAATTTTTTAAAATTGTTTTTTCTTTAAAAAGAGTTTTCTATGAATTATAGGTTTTTATTTATATGTTTGTTATCTCATATTTGGCAATTGAATTTGTTAAAATAGATTTAAAATTCATAATCATCATAATAATATTTGGTCTAAAGGTTTGACATATATATTTTTTAAAAATAATAATAATGATTATAATTAATGAAGATTACTAATTACTAAAAAGGGAAATCGAATGTATCTTAAATTTAAAAAAATAAATTTGATACTTACTCTTAAAATAATTCTTTTAGATTTTAAATTCATAGTTAGATATCTCAAAATAATTTATCCACATAAAATTACAAAATTTATTTCAATTACATTATTATGCCTTACATAATGCTATTTTCAAATTAGTTATCCCTTATTTTCACCTATAAAAGGAGATTAATTCTTCCCAGTAAATTCACACCCCTTGTTATAAAATCATATAAAAGTATACCAAATTTAGAGTGCATTCAACTGAGCATGAATACATGATAAGGGTTTATTGTCTAATGTTTTTACCCCTTGATATATATTTACTAATATTAAATATTTTGTAATTAGAATAGTTTATATAATAAAAAATAAATTATTTTTTCATATTGATTTAATAAATGGATTTGGTAGAGACATATTGGTTTATTTAATTAAATATAATTTGATTCAATGGATTCCCAGGATGTATAGTTCTTTGTTAACTCGAACCCCTTCTTTGTGTTAAAATTAATTTTCTTAAAATTATTTATTTAAATTAAAATTTCCTCCCAACTATGATTATATTTCATTTTAGTTTCCCTTCCTCCATCAATGTGTACATATTTTAAATTAAAATATTTCTCCTGGATGAATTTATTCCCAAAAAAAATGATTATTATGAATAACTCCCATCATTTTTAACAATATATTTTTCTACATTTACATGTTTTACCTTAACACCAATTATCTACTATATATTTTGAATGATAATTATATTTTATCTCATGATAAATTAATTATATCATCTTATCATCATAAATCAATGATTTTTAAAGATTTTTATAATTTGGGTTCTTAAAAATGTTTATCGAAATAATTTTCAATCCTTTGAAAATAAAATGTTTTAACACCTACTATATACTAATTCAGATAACAGTAAAGTCATGTTATGGATATATTATATGTTTTGCTTTTTAAAAAGATAGTATATTTGATATATATAACTTCACATTTTACTACCATTTTTGACTTTTTTGAATGATTTTTTATAAATGATTCCCTTTCAAGAGTATAAGTTATCAAAAATAATAATAATTTCATGAAGCCTTTTTTAATTTTTAGGGCATGATTATTACAAATTATTTTAAAATTTAAATGTTTTAAAAGGGTTATGACTTTATACTATTGAAACATTTATGTATTTTACTATGATACAAAATTGAATGTTTATTTCTGAAGGAAAATATTTTTCAAATAATTTGAATCAATGTTTTTTAAATTTTCTTGGAAAGGGATAACTACACCAACTTTTATGGAAAGTATTTAAGTTTTTTTGTGAAAACAAATTCATTATTCGCCATTATTTTCATGATTATATTTAAAATATGTTTTTATTGGATATTATTTTTCATTATTTACCCTATAAATTTTTTTATAAAATATAATTTTGGGGAGAAGGAATGTTGGTTGAAACCATTTACAAGCATGAGATCAATTTTGGTGATACCATATTTATGTGTTATTAAACCTATTTTCCATTCAATGACATCTATATTTTATAATTAATGAATTAAATAATCTAGCACACACATGTATGGATAATTTAATGATGGTGACCTATTTATACCCCAAATACAACATGCAAGGATTGTTAACTGATATGGGAAAGATATTGAGAATGACCATTTTTTCTCACAACATGTAGTGTGGATTTTTTTATTCATAGTATATATTTTGGGAATTTATTTTTTTCACCAAACAAATCCTGAAAATTTTGTTTCTTCCTAATGTGAATTGTGGATTTTTTTCGATGTGTCATAATTAATATATTCTTATTCATGTTCCACCATTGATGATTATATTATTTCACAAGGTGATGTAAAATTTCCATTCCATACGACTATAATTATGATACATGTATAATTTTCATTGTCTTTTGTTTTCATTATGTTATTCAATGGTATATTTTTTTCATATATTATTACTTATTATTATATAATTTATTACAATTTTTTTTTGTTCCTTGGTATTTTTGAAATGATATTTATTTTAATTTCATGTTCTCTCTCATGCTTGCGATATAAAGCATAATGACTTGTAAAAATATTTACCTTAATGAGTGTTTCTATCACCCATTTCTTATGTTTCCATTCCATGAGTAATGATTATTATTTATGAATATTATAGTTCTATAAGGTATTATTGTGTGGCCTAATTACATTGGAATTATGATAAGTAGTGTAGAATAAGTTTCTTTTTTTATATTCCTCAGAGACACTAAAACACTTTTTCATTGGACTGTGAGATAATTTAAGAGTTTCAATGTTTTTCATATAGAAGAAATGTAATATAATGATATGTTTACTAT
Source organism: Viscum album (assembly GCA_963277665.1). Taxonomy (NCBI): domain Eukaryota; kingdom Viridiplantae; phylum Streptophyta; class Magnoliopsida; order Santalales; family Viscaceae; genus Viscum; species Viscum album. Next base: position 805,877,624 of record OY728122.1, on the reverse strand, counting down.
TAGTTAATGTTATGAGTAGGTAATAGAATAGATTGGTGGTATCGTTGATAGATATTTGCATGAGATTTAATATTCATATCTATCATATGATTCTATGATTATTCCATTTATAAGATATGATGTAACTTTATCAGTATATTATTATAATTGGATTGCTTATTATAATTCCAATTTATTTATAGTGTTCAAGGATTAATTTGTATTATTTATTGAATCAAACACATTATGGACTATGGGAGTAATTTTCTTATTATATTTTAGTGATTATCATAATGTATATATTTTTAAATATTTAATGGATTAATTCAGCATGGGATTTATGTAACATTATCATGTTCCAAGAATGGTAATTTATAGTTGGATTCTTAGATAAAATTTTATTTACCTCCAAGGTATATTATAGGACTATTTTTTGTTTCATTTAATACTATATACATGTGTTTTTTTTGTATTGTAAATAATTTCAATCATAGATTATTCATAGATTATTTTTTTATATAATTTCTTTATTGATTCCTATTTTTTCATAAATGGTTTAATGGTGTTTAATTTAATGGGAAATTACTTCAATAAGAGTGTTTATACCCAAAATTTTAGTTATATAGACATAATATATCATAGGTAGAATAAGGGCATCATTATCTATCATTCCACTAGTTAATGATGGATCTCGCTGGGGCCATTTCATAAAGATTTTCCATTAGAGATAGGTGTTTTTGTTTCAATGTGTATAGATAATAATTAATGATGACATTTATTTGGTAAGGAATTATTATTCGAAAATCTAGTATAATAATTAGGTATGGGAAATTTCTTTTGAATATATATCACCTCTATGATTCTATATATCGAATATAATCATTAATGAACCATTTTAATGATATTATTAATAGTTGTGTATCATCATAGTTAATGTTTCATGAATTATATATTATTTATTATTTACTTATATATTGTATAAAATATGGAAAAATAATTTATATGGGGTGAAATATAATATAATATTTTTAAAAATTACCTTTTATAATTGTGATGAGACACATTTTTTCAAAATATAGATTGGAACTAAATAGTTATCAAACAATTGATCTTGAGTAATAAGAAAATCATACTCAAGAGACATTCTGACTTCCAATTGATGTGAAAATTTACAAATGAAATGGATCTAGGGAGATAATTACATTCCTTTTTTCAATAGTCTAGTTTGTTAGTGTATTGGGTAAATTATTAAAATGAGATGCCATATAAGTGGATATAAAAGGTTAATATTTTTCAATCTCTTTAATGAATTATAAAAACAATTCACATAAATATAGTGGTAGTACATTTCCATAGAGTTGTAAATAATTTTAAAAATAAATACTTATTACAAATATAGACTATTTTACAAATCAATGGGAACATTTTTTTATCTATTTATATGATAATATCTATATAGAAAACATTATGATATATAATAAACATGGATATTATATTTTGAAAAAATAACACTTTATATTTATGATTATCATTCTCAATTATGTAATCCAATATGTATATATCTTGAATTTATCACTAGTATGGAGTTTATGATGAAACATTATGAGAGTTGTTTATGACTGTATATTCAATGGTGAGTTCTTATTCTTAAACAACTGTCATTTATAGAAATGTTTTATAATATTTGCTTAATTTTGGGATTATAAGTTGAATATATGAGAATGTTATTAATAACAACGATAATAATATTCCTAAATGTTTGGTGAAAGTATAGAAATATAGAAAGAGAGAGAAATAGTATAAATCATGTAAATAATTCATCATATAAATATATTCTTATAATATCATTAAGCACTTGAAATGGTGAATAGATAATGTGATTCATTTTTTATATAAATAGTTTATAATTAAATTTTAACTAATTGATATTGAGAAATACATAAAACCAAAATTATATATTTATGTAGATTCATGTATTAATATATTATCATTATGGTTGTAACAAATATAGCATGAATAATTGTTTAACTATTATTTTAGTGCCATTATTTATAATTACATTCATTGTAAAATTATAACACATTATTACTAATTTTAAAAAACAACGATTATGATTCATGTTCAAGGAAATAATTATATTTTTAATTGAAGACTATATATATATATTTATTTATTTACTTTTATATTTATTTCTAATAATTAATTTTTAGTATTCTAGTTATCATATTTAAATGTGTTAGTTGTGTTATAGACGTTCCATTATTTATTTATTAACTTTAAAAACTTAGTGACTGTTTGAGTGAGTATATTATAGTTTAAATAAATTTAATCACTTTTCTTGGTTCTTAATTTATAATATAAATATTGATCCTTTTATTTTCTTATTAACATTGGAAATAAACTATCATAGTTTTATTAATTACACAATTTATTAGTTATTATATTTATTTTGATTTTTTTTAGGGGAATACTATATTGTGTTTATCTATTAAAGATAATTACATTGATTTTTCTAAGAGGTATGAGTTAAAATGAAGTAAAATTATATTCCTAACAATAAAAATAATATAAAAAATAAAAAAAAATTATGACATGTTAGAATAAATATTGAGTTTCTATAATGATTTTGGTGGCCTATTTCTGAGAATAGTATTGTGGAGTTCTTAAAAGAAATAAAAAAAATCATTCTAAATTGGGGTAGATTTTTTGATCCTAGATTAAGTAATTCATGAGTGGATGTGTGGCCGTTTGTATTTTGTGGTTATAAAATATTGGTATTATAGAAACCCATATTTTTTCCTAGTTATTACATAGCTCAATTATGAATTTTTAGGGTCTCGGGATCTCCTCTGGAGTAAAAAGTAAATTTATCATGGAAGGTGACATCAAAAGAATTATATTATGGTTTTTTGGATTATAAGGCATGATGTTTAATCTTATAATAATAAAATATCGTAATGAGAAATTCATGGACCCTTAAAAGTAATATTATTATATATTTTATTATTTGCAGTATTGAAATTTTTTTTTGATGAGATAATTATATATCATAAAAATGAATTTAGATGAATAATATGAGAAGATTTTTGATTTTATAATGGGGTTTTTATACTTTGAATGATTCTTTTTTAGATTTAATCCAGTCTTATGTTAGTTCATTGTGACATGGGATTATATAGTAACAAATTTAAGTGTTAATTAAACTAAAATAGTAAATATTTAATTTGGAAAATTTCATAATTTAATCTCTAGTTATAGACATCTTTTAGGGTTATCTAATTTTATCATTGAGATAATTCTTGATAGGGAATTTGGTTTAGAACCCTTATCTTGATGGAGATATAGATTTAACATTCAATAATTCATCTATAGTGACATTAGAGAATGGATATTATTTCAGAAATATGATATTTGAAGCATATGTTTTTTTCATTGGAATTCATGATTTTCATATACTCTGTTTTTCAGGAATTAAAAATTTAACTCATTCATTAAATATTGGTTTTCCTTTTTCTTAATGGTAATTAGATAGAGTTTAAATCACCCTATAAATAGTTTATTTAATTTCCTTTATGACTCTAGATAATGTTATGAAATGAATTCCATGTATTGGGTTGATAAAATTTATCCATATCATTTTTTATTGTGTGAATTTGGGAAAGACTCAATGAAATATGATGATGCAATAATAAACTATTACTATTATATTAACCCATATTTTATCCCTAATCTACTAAAATTTTACCTTCATGATGGCATTTGGAAATCTACCCCAAGAGTGGATGATTATAGAGGTGTGTGAATTGAGGGTGTCCAATCAGCGACTTGAAAACAACATGGCAGGGATGTGATGTTGTTGGTTGACTCATTTATCTTGTGGGGTGGTGTTATGGTGAGATGTAGATGACAGAATAAAGACCATAGAGAATTATTTATGGTTTGGATGATTGTGTAAGTAATTATCATGTGGTGTAAAACATGGTGACTATCAAATGTGGAAGGGGATCCACATATGATTTTATTAGAAGAAGATAATCTCTAACTGAGTAATATTAAAATTTAAAAAACTAAATTAAATTAATGGAGGGTTGTTGTAGGGGGACTCAAAACATAACATCTATTGCATTAAAATATATTTTACATTAGTTGGAATGATATAGGTGTGTTTCATGAACCAGTTGAATGATGGGGGGAGTGTTGTGGGAATTCTTCTTAACTCTTCATTCTTCAAAATTATTAAATTTTTTAATAATAATAGTAATAATATGATTAATTTTATTATAAGGAATATGTATAAAACATATTTTCACACTTATATATATGATTGAAAATCTATCAATGGAATCAACTAAAAAAATTGAGAAATGTGATTCAAGAACAATATGTGATACACATGTTTGACATGTGGTTTGTTCCTAGAGTCCCTTTAATTGACATCTATCATTTTTGTAATGATAAAATATATTTTTTCACTAAATGTCTATTTTGAAAAAATTATCATCATATAGTAAGTGTATTTTTACATAAATAACAATATAGAAATACATTTTGACATTTGAGGCCACTCATAAGATGATATATAACATTTTTTACTTAAAACTATGAGGTATAAGACAATGATCATGAAAGAAGTTCATGATATTTTTCAATATACAAAAATGATTCATTTCCTTATTTATATATTAGGATAAAAGTTCCAACATGGAATAACTAGGATGGGTTGTTATTTAACCCATATAGGCTTAGGACTAAGATCTTCTACCTTTAGATCTAACAGAGTTTTCATTTCACCCATTTCCCTAGGGAAGAGATATTTCCTAAGAGGAGTTTGTATTTATCCTATATAATGATTTTATATGAGATCAATATTCGCTTTTAGAGTCCATATTTATCCCATTATAATGGAGTTAAGATATTCTGACGATTCTTTAAAGAGAAACCATTACGTTTTGAAGGATTTTGTAGTTTTGGTTTTCTATTGGTGATACTATATTTATGGTCAAACAAATGTTATATTACCTTGATAGAAAGGAATTATTTAGAGATGTTGTGGCTCATTGATGATGTTTATAAACTAGTAATGGTAATTGATTTCTATAAAGTAAACACATTCATGGGTCATTTTATTCCACAACACCTCAGGGGCTGCCTCTGAGTTCTATTTCCCAAATTGAGATCGATGTCCACATTTTTTTGTCTCTTCAGTATTCCATGTTCACACATTTTGAAATAAGCTAAAATATTCAAGTATTTTCATTGAGATTATCAGGAAATTTTGTGTCCCTGATACTTAAAGTGATTGAGCATATTGGGATTAATATTTCTCAATATTCATTATGTTACTCTTTAGTATATAGAATTTGATCTTATTGAGGGTTTTTTATTTGTTTTATTTCTCAAATACACATCTTATATATAGAATCTATATGACCAAATTCATTGTTATATATTTTTTGTTTTGGGGTTTGAAAAAGAAAAATTATAGTTATCAATTGTTAGACCAAATGACATCATGTTTTATAATGATGTAGGTGACATACCGTTTCGAATATATTCAATGTGGATTCATATTCTAATGTGGATTGTTTTGAGTTTATTCGATGTGATCCTTGGAGACATATAATGTTTTGTGGTGGAATATTATAATGACTATCACATTGATAATATAGAGTGATCCTAGAGTAAAATTATCATGGAGGATCCTATTGTTGATTTATATTGTAGAGGTTGTTTGAGTGTATTTTCTACCATGTATACATCTAGTGGGATGTATTTTTTTACTCCCTATCACATGAATACATTTTATACTATTCAAATGATTATATATATACCATGATATAAATTTTTAATCATATTTTTTAAAGGTTGCATGTTTTCGTTGTATTTTTTTATATAATAAAGCCTCAAATATTTTGATATATTCCTTTTCAATTGTTGTGAACATTCCCTAGGTAATTGGAGGTGGGATTATGGTGGAAATTTACACATTCTTATGACCCATGTGATTCCATTATTATTCTAATTATGTCAGAGTGGTGTCATGGAGTTTTTTTCCTTGGGATATTATTTGCAGTTAGTAGTAATTTGGGGACTATTTTTGGGAGCATAGGTTAGTTATGATAAATGGGAATTGATTTTAGTTATCAGACCACAAAGACTTAAATTGGTGTGGTGACTGACATAAAATTTTTAAATGAATTTTATATCATGATAGTTGACCATGAGAAATAATAGATCTATTTTGGAGTATATATAATATTTTTACATATATCATATAAAATTCATTTATGATTTTTCTATCTGTTTCAGTTTCATCTTATTATGATATGCTCTAATCCTTACTGGTTCATCATATAAATGGATGGTATTATTGATATAATTTATATTTTTCATGGAGGTATTTTATTGATATTCCAGTACAAATATATGTTCATGTACACTGAAAATTTTGTTATATGATTATTTTATTTCCATTTTTATTATAGAGATAACATATCCATACAATCTAAGGATGATTAACATAACATCATGAATAATGTAATATTATTTATAATCATTTAGAGGTTCATATTGGGTGGGTTAATAATTTATAAGTTTATATATGTTAGGTATTTTTCATCTAGTAAGGAAAAGTACTTACCATATAATGATTCATTGTTTTTTATGTTTCTATGACACCATGGGATGATATCAGGTGTCATTAATTATCCTCAAACTCACATTTGGGATAGATTATTGTAACTAGAGTTTATTCCAACATTTGAGATAGTGTTTTATTAGATGATGTTTAACTCCATATAAGGATGTGTGGACATTTATTAGTATGATTCCTTTCCCATATTCTTTTTGAGGTGTTTATAGTTCTAGTTTTATAGGGTGATAGTTCATGTTCTTTGAATCAAAGTTTTATTCTTGAGGGAAGATATAATTTATGGTTGTTATTTACAATAAAAACACCTATATCAAGTTTCTAATAATCCTAGAGTATATGAGTTTATAGTTCTGGTATTTCACACATAGATGAATACCAAATCTAGGTGGTTTTAGTTGTATATCTAGGTAGTAAACAATTTTTTACTCCCTGGACCCTCATTCTTGATGATTCATGCCAAATAAATTAATCCTTTTTCATTTTATTATGATCTATAGAGTGTAATGGAACATTTTTCTAGAAAAAAGTCAAATTTAGAACATCTGTAGATGGTTACCTTCCTTAAATCACACATTCTACCGATGTTAGTTCATCTTTGGTGGAAACGTAATCGGTTATGTTAATTCCTTCATGGATTAAAATAGTAATATTAGTATCCACATCAGTAATATATGGTTCTTATTTATGGGAATCATTGAGGTGCAGGAGATGTTGTTGTTTAGGTGGGTTATCTCATTAAAAAAATGAATGCTTCCAAAGGTCTATAGGTAATAGCTAATCTCTTAGGTTTTAAAGTTAGTTTCTCTTTAGTTGGTAATTGTGGATTCAAATGATATGTATACAAAAAATAATCTATGTTTTTTCTATAATGGTTAAGGAATTAGTGGATTCATCTAAATAGAGACCCATATTTGACCCATTTTAATGCATATATGTATGGAACGTATTAAATTCATTGGATGATATTAGTTTTGTAGTGTGATAGGAATAGAACCCTTAGTGAGTTATGAGGTGTTAAACCTAGTCTCTCATTGAGTAAATTTAAAGTGGATCCTTTAGTGAAATTTGGACACTATTTGGTCTTTATATGATATTATTATCTCTTTAGGAGACTCCCATAATGTGAGAACATGGTTATTATAGAGATATTAGTATTTTTAATATGATACTATGATGTTTTAATAAATTAGATTGGCATAGTAGTGGAACTTTTGTTGGAACTTTTTAATGGAGGACTCTATATCCGTGTATTGGTGGAAGTGTATGAACAATTATCTTTGATAACATTATTTATTATTTTAGAGGCAGAACATTATTACCTTTATTTTATGGTTATTATCTCAGACATTTCTTATTTTTGATGGATTTTACAATGACGATGATGACTTAATGATTTTACGTAACAGGTTGTTTTTGGTTGTGGAACCCTCCCGGGAACCTGTATGTCTTAGTTGATCCTTGGCCTTTTCCTTTTGGGGTATATAATGATTTAGTGGATTATCGGTTAAAAAAGGAAATTTTAGAGAAAATTTAATTGTCGATGTTAGAGTTTAATGGTTATTTTATCCATTCAATAATCATGCACTATAACATTATGAGGTTACAGTGGCATTTTTTATGGTTCGTCCTAGGTTAGTCAAAACACATTCCATTCCTAATTAATTTTGTTGGGGTGTTTAGTTTTTTTGTATGGGTGTCACATTGTTTGAGAATGGTTTTCCAAAACCATATGGAACACTAATGAAAACCATTCACTAAAAAGAAAAATTGAATGTAGGGGTACATGTTTTCGGTGTGTAGTTTGTTTGACCTTTAATCCTTCCCCCTGAATCAATGAGACAACCATTGAACTATAAAAAAATTGGATTTTTATCTTTTTACCTTGGTAATATTAAAGAATAATCACCATTTAATCTCATATCCGTTCATCCTAATGCCTACCTCGTTCATTTTAGGAATTTCCCTTGGATTCTAGGAAGTTTTATTCATTATTGATGGAAAAAGTAAAATTATGTTGTGTCTTTTATCCAGTTTCCCCTATTATTTATAGATATATTTTACATCTCACCTACCGCCATCTTTTTTGAATCCAATTGAGTTGTGATTCTGGTTCTAATGGGATTTATGGAGGGTTGATGTTGATTCTTATGGATCTAGGATCATCAGGACATGATATACTCTTCTCGGTCACCATTTTTGAAGTCTGTAATTTAACAATTTGTTGTGATATAAGTGTTACTATAAATAAGTTAGTGCATTTAATTTCACATTTTCATAGTAAAATTTATTTCATTTATTCATTTTATAGATTTTTTTTCAAATTAGACTTTGAATATATATATATTATTAAAGGATATTTATTTAAAAATGGTTATTCACACCATTTAATTGATTAAATGAATTAATGGTAGTTTTTATTTGGAATGGGTTTTCAAACATTGAAAGAGAATTGATTTTCATTAAAAATGATTTATAAATTTTTTTTATGGTTTAGGAAATTTCATTCTAAATAATTTGTCTCATTGTAGCATTGTATTCATCTCAAACAGTCATCTATCTCATAGTGCACAAAACACCACTAGAGGTTTCTTTTTATCCATGGACCACGGAAGGAAACAATATTCATTGCTACAAATATATGCCATGTTTTAGATCTATTTTACTAGTATGTTTTTACATAGGCTAGGACCCAATATAGATTGATTTTTTATTTATTGTTTTTTGATTAAAATATGGATTTTTTTCCTATATTTCTTCGCATATGTTATCTCAAGAGGTTATAATACATGGCTTACCATAATTAATAATTTCATAGATATGTGTTTAACTACATAAATTTTGTTGTGTGGATATTATTTCCTATTTTATCACATATACTTGTAATTTTCATTGATTTTTTTAATACGGAATCCTTTTATGAAAATAAATTTAAATGATATACAATTGGTTTTGATTTATGAATGTTCATTATCATGCTATATTTTTTTAATATATATATTCATGATATTAAAATTTCTATAGAATCTATGAAGTTATCATAAGTGTATTTTTTAGACCCTAATCTTTTTGTTGGGATGTTGTAGTTGTTTTTTATAGGACCCAAGAAATGTGAAGCAAAATATGTAACATATTTTCATAAAATTTCATAATTTCCAACATTTTACGATGTTTTGGAGTTGATGGTTGGTCACATAAAAAAATGTTGGTTTTTTATTTTCATACATTTGTGTTTATATTATTTGGACAATATTATATAGATTGTGCATGTGTATTTTTTCATTTGGTGTGTATTATGATTCTGGGACACATTATGTTATATTGAATACTTATTTTTTATTATATTATTTATCCTCACCACCACGACTGATAGGATATGGTGGTTAGTTTAATTAAATCAATTTGTTTCATTAAATAATTGTATCTGAGGGATGATCGGCACATTGTGTGTTTATAAATCTAGATTTTGGTTCCGTGTCTTGGGTATACATGAATTAGGACCTCCATAATTCATGTTGTAATTGCAGGAGATTTCTGGGTCATCCCACATCGGTGTCTCAACTCATGCTACAATCGATTGTTAGAAAAATATTATGATTTTTGTGACATGCGGTTTAAGATCATTTAAATTAACAAAATCTGTACAATATTTAATTGTACATGTTCCTTCATAAAGCATTTTTTTTCAAAATTAGAATTAAAATTTTCTTAAATTCATTATATAATAAAGAATGGAATTGAATTTTTAATATTGGGATGATTGTTTTTTGGAATATTCTCTAAATATGATTGGTCATTTTATTTTTATTAATATATATTTCCTCTAAGAATAAGCCTTCAAAATATGAAATATGAAAACATGGATAGGATCCAAACGTGAATCTTTAGTGGAACCCTCTTTGGATGAATTTTTAATATGTAAAAATAGACTCTGGGTCAAGTTGGTATTTGAAACCAAAGATGTGTTGTGTATCATGGTTCAAAATTCACCAATACATATCTAACAATATTTTATGGTGATAAAGGAACCTAGAAATTTGATGAGTTTCTTGATAGGAATGAGATGGTGTTTAACATTTTGAATAATCTTGAGGAATCTATGGTGGGTTTGACAATGTACATTCATGAGGGAATAGGAAGGGCATTGGGAGACTATATTGTTAATGATAACATTAATAAGGATCTTACATGGTCTTCCTTCATAAAAATAACTAATATGTAGTTTCTTAATGGGATTTTGTATATAGGGAATGCCAGGGAGTTACTTACAATGGAGAAAGGGGCTTTACCACTCTAGATTATCCCACATGCTTTGTCGAGATGGTGTGTTTGGAAACGGGGCATTTCACAAATGAGTGCCTCACTTATTTAGAGATTTATTTTTTATTGAGTCATGATTATCAGTAAATATTGACTCTCATGATATTTATGACCACTAGATAGGTAGTTGAAAAAATAGTTTTTCCGAGTCTAGGCATAGTTGGAGATATATGATTCGGTGGAGCATCGGCAGATACGGTTGTTAGAAAAAGTTTGTTTCATGGATAGAAAATAAAGTTAAAGGGTGTAAAAAAAATTTAATGATGGGTTTCAAGGGTTTCATAATGTAATTGAAAACATATATACAACTATTGTTAAAGGGGTGGTAATAATAAGCCTAACTGTGTGGAGGCTCATATTACTTTCATCATTATGGATAGTCTTGTCACCTAAATTGTTTATGTAAAAGAATATTATAGGGAATTAATGACGGATTAAATCTCACCAAGCATTTGAAGGCACATATTGATGCTTACAAGGTTGGCGGGTCTCATACTAAAGCCATGGTTCTATCATTATTTGATAAAGGTGAAAATCATTCTATTATATTCCCAAATTTGGTTATGTTTTTGGATTCTATTTAGAAAAAATGTGGTTCTTGTGGGATCCCTCCACACATTTGGGAAATTTGTATGAACATGATTCCAAGTGTCCAATATTTTAGGTTGTGATAACATACTATGTGGTGCTATGGGCCTTTTCAGTTCAATATATTGACATCATTTACCAAATACATGGAATGGAATAGATGGCCAAAATTAAGGACCAGATATACTATTATCATCATTAGGTTTAGTTTTTAACTTCTGATGGGGGTACCCATGGTGTTTATAGTTAGTGGGACTGTATATCAAAAATGGTAGGTCAGTTATTCCATTTGAGGTTTTAATATTGTACTAGTTTTTTGAGATGTTCATTGATTTTGTTCTCCATTGTTTGGGGACTTCACTTCCTACATTGGTGTGTACGTATGATTGGGGACTTTTTGGATGATTTTTTATATTACAACTATAGGGTGAGGTTGAGTTTAATATTAAAATTCTCCCTAGAATTATTCCCATATAAATTCAATCTTATTGAATGGAACCTCCTATTTATATGGATATAAGATTTTATATTGAGGACCTCTAGGATTTTGGGTCTACTCATCCTAACATGTCACCATGGGCCTTTCCCATTAACTTTGATAATTAGGATGATGAGAGTACTAGACATTGCATGGGTTTTAAAAATTTAACTCAGGTAACTGTTAAGAAAAAATATCTTTTCCATAGGATTGAGGACAATTTTGACAATGTTAGTGGGACATGTCAGTTTTCAAAGATCTACAGTTTGTCATCGTACCTAGAATTTAGTGTCTATAAAGAGGGTGGACCTATGATAGTAGTTAATATTTGATATGTGAATTTTGAGTTCATAGTTATACCATTTTTTATCACCAATTCTCCTATTGTATTTATAGAATTGTATAATCGAGACATCAATTAGTTTTTGTGCTCTTTCCATTTTTTGATCATAGATGATATTTTTGTGTACTTTAATAAAGAGGAGGACCCATGGTCATTTTGGTTATCATTCTTATTACTGTAAAGAATCATCATCTTCATGGTAAACATTAGAATTTTTTTTGGATCATTGAAGGGAAAATATAGGGGAATTACATATCTAATAGTGTATTCTCAATGTGTGATAATAAAATATAGGTCATTATGTCATAAGAGTATACTAGAAATCTTTTTGAAATGAAAAGATTCAGTGGTTTGACATGTTACTAAAGATGGTTTTTTTATATCTCTATGATCACATCTTCAATGATAAATTTACCCCAGAAGGGTTTAAATGTTTAATGTATTGACCAATTTAAGTAATATTTTCAGGAACTATAGGATAGGTTTACTTCTGCACCATTTTTTATTCTTCTGAAATATAGATTTGGTAATGATGTTTTTTTTAAGATTCTAGTTTGGTTTTGGGATGTTTCTTAATATAGAATATGCCAGTGGGGTCCTATAAATATTTCACATTAACCCATCACAAGATTAACTTCCCTACCTATAATCTTGAATTGGATGTAGTTATACATGAACTCGTAACATGGCTTTACTATCTATTTAGGAAGTGGTGTGCAATGTATTATTATTATAAGAGCCTGAAATAAATTTTTACTCACTTGGATCTAAATAAGTTATAGATATATTGGGTTAAGTATCTACAGAGTTTATATTTTGATATTGAATAAACACATAGGAAATGGGATTTGGTTTTTGTTTCATAGATCAGGAAATTACCAACACAATATATAGAAGAATATTCTAGAGATATTTCTCTAATTTGATTTTTTGTAGTGGTGATATTAGAAGTTAATGTGGATGATGTAGATGTGTTCTTTACTATGATAAAATATGACACTTATTTTGATGAGTGAGTTGGGTAGGATTACATAAAATACATTGAGTATTAACTCTTAGGTAAAATCCTATATTGTGTGTATACCATATGTGAGTAGTCTCTATCTACCAGTGGATCTTTGTGCTATTGTAATAGGATTGTTCTTTTAATTTCTCTATGGCAGGGTATGAGGGATAGTGGAAAACTATTTTATTTGTCTGTACCGATTAGGGATTCCATGATGTATCATTGAATGAGATGTTAGTATTGGTTTCTCTATATGATGAGGTCAATTGAATTTCTCATTTCCTGGTGTATGATGTGTCAGTAAATTAATATGGAATTCTAGAGACCTACTAGTTCATTGAAACCATTACCCATTCTGGTATAGATGAGGGATGAGATATGAATGGACCCAATATTGGTATTACATAGACTCGTATAGGGACATATGTGATTAAGGATAATTTTGATCTAGTTATGAAATCAGATCATTTCATACCTATTATGATGTTGATGATTGTTGAAAATATCATTAAATATTATTTTCAATATATTCTGTGACTTTATTGGGTTCACTCTAGGATTGTTTTAGATAGGGACCTAAGGTTCACATTTAGGTTTTGGAAATATTTGTAGTAGGTGATAGGTTCCTAATAGAAATTTGGAACAATATACCATCAATATATGGATAGGAAGATACATAGATCTATCCATGTTATTTAAGATATGCTCCAGGATTGTTTTCATGACTGATTGGATATTTGTAAAAGAATTTTATGCTGTTAATATTTTAATAAAACAATAATTTATTTGTCTTAACAAAAAAATTCAAACATTCGACATATTGTGTTGGAGACCATATATATATCCCATTATTAGGGAATATTTAAAAGATATGTTCTTGTTTTGGATGGGTTCTAGTCAATAAATAATGGAATAAATTAAATTAATACAAGATATTTTGGTCACAACACAAAACCATGAGAAATACTATGCATATTTTCATCACAAAACTATAGTGTTTTATTTTGTTGATTAGGGGTTTCTGACAGTTTCACCTCACATGATAAATATTTGGTTTTGAAATCATTGTATGCAGTCCACATGTTTTATTGGACGATTTGAGACCATGGAGAGACTTAGTATGTTTGTAGTACAATCTCATTTGACTATTCTACATGGAATGTTTTATGTTTCCAAGATAAGGAGTAATAACCTAGTTGTTTCATATTTTATTGAATAGTAGAATGTATATATTGATACCAATACCACTATTAGTGAGAAAATAGTTTATATTCTAGTTTACAAGGATAATAAACTACATTTAAAAACAATTATCTGGGTCCATGTAATGAGGAATTGTAGATAGGATAACCATGAGATGTGGGAGAAGGAATCATTGATGAGGTAACATTGGAATTACATTTTTTTTATTCCATAATAATCATATCTTTATGGTGAGAGTAATCATTTTGTGGTGTGGAGTATTGTTACACCCTCTAGTTTATAGGTACCACTTTGTTGATCGTTTTTATTTCTCTTTTAGAGTCTGAAAATATTCATGTGATTAGAAGTTGCAAATAAGTGATTCTGAGAGAAAATTTAATTGATCATGGTTAAGGAAAATTATTTTTTTACCATTACTATAACCTTGTTTTATTCATATATGAGGTTATATTAGTATTTTTCACTATTTGAGAATTGTTAGTCAAATCATGTGACCAGCTCAGTAAACTGTGTGAGGTGTGTTGTGAATTTATTGGGGTTCCACATGGTTTGAGAATAGTTTTCCCAAACACTACAACCATATAGTGTAATATATTCACCCTTAGATAGAATGGTTAGGAGGGACACATGGTTATGGTTCGTAGTTAGTCTAACCATGTTGCATGTCTCACGGTTCTATGAAACTCCCTCCAAACACTTTTGAAAAATAGTATTTTACCCATTTACCATTCTCTTTTTTAATCATAATCCCAAAAATATGATATTTTCTCATACTAATCCTTCCCCATTACTTTATAGTCATCCCCCCCAAATTCTACGATGTTTTTCTTCATTATTGAGTGATCAAATCGAGATTTGTTTCAATTCTGCCAGTTTTCAAATATTCTTTATAGATCAATAATATATATCTTGTACATATAAATTTTTTTAAAAAAATATTGTATTTTATGCGATATATAATAGGATATATTGAATATTTTAATCTTTTCCTGTGAAAATAGGTTTTTATGGAACGGGTCTACTCTTTCTTGATCTCTATTTCGGAAGGCAATTGGATTTCTCATAGTTTTGATATATGTGTTTCTATACAATGGATTATTTCTTTGAATTTATTATTGTTCACGTAAATTAAAGTATTTGCTATTAATTTTATTGAAATTATTATTGGTTTCCCTGTATTTATTAGACATCTAAATGATTTTAAAAAAATTAAATTAATTTTTTTACACCAACTGTTTAATTAAATTCTAAAATAGTGGTTTTGATTCAGAAAGAGTTTAAAAAAATGAAGAATATTTTAATGGTATTGATAATGTTTTTTACATTTATTTCATGGGAATAAAGTTTTTATCTAGATGAAACTTGAAACATTGGGAACCATTGGTGTGTTGGGAACAGACATGCCACTCATTGATTGCGTAAAAACACTATAGGATTGGTGATATTGATAGAATGTAACAAGACTCTATATTAATATTTTCAACATATGTATGTTTTATGATATTTTATTTCTACTGTATTTTCCGACATCCCATGTCCTAATATAATGTTATTTTTCATTTATGATATGTTATTTTCATGATAGATTCTTTTGTGGTTTATTTATCAAATTTTATAACATGAGTTTCTAGCCCAAGGATTTATACTATAGAATTTTTCATGGATATGTTTATACATTATTAGATTATAGTGTTTGGATATGATTTCCTAATTTATCACTTATACTTATCATAATTTTATATTTTTTTAAATGAAAATTTTTAATGGAAACCAAAGTAAATTTGTTAAAAATGGTTTTTATTTGTGAAAATAATTTGTAAAACTGTATTTTTATAAATCTAGAACTATCACATTATTGATATTATAATTTTTATATACTCTATGGGGGTATCCAAATGCGATTTTTTCTCACACACTATATTTTAATTTGGATGGTTGTAGAATCTATTTTGATGGAATCAGCTATAGGGAAGGGTATTATGTTTCATGATATCTTCACATTTAATCGTTTCCATTATAGAAGGTTGGTTTAGAGGTGTCAGTTTGTAACATGAGGGATTGAAGAAATTTATTTGGTATAATTTTTTGTTTTTATGGGTTGTATCATGGATCTATTTTTTTATTCTACATTATACTTTTGTTTTATGTCATGTTCTATTATAATCAAGTAGTTTTTTTATCTTCATACACATCAACACCATGACTATCTATCTTTGGTGCACTGTTTAATTGACTAGGGTTGCTTTGTTACATTGGGTTGGGGATTTTTGAGGTCATTAATTAAGGTCGGGAGAAAATCAACCATATCCCATAGGTGAAAGGAGGGAATATATGGATGAAAGTAAAAAAATATTATGATTGGAATTCTGAATAGATACCACTCACATTGATCATTATTGTCAATATTATCTGATTAGTCTATCCATGTATAGCTATCTGTCTCATGAAAATCATTAACATATGTCATTTGTATAATATTTGTTCTTCAAAAAATTGATGTTAGAAACATGGCCAGGTACTTCCTTTGGGTTTGATGATGATGGATAAGTATCATATAATCATTTGAGAACTACCATTATATATTTTTGTAGATTAGGCCACCTGAAGAGAAATGGGGTTATATTGAGTACTCCTTTTAGTATTTTTTCCATAATTTGTGGTCCATTTGATAGAATCTTCAATTTAGTGATGAAAATTTAATTTATAAATATTCATTATAGAATTCAAGTCAATTACAGATAAATATTCATTTGGTAAATTTCTATAGGTGTTTCGTAATGGTTTTGTATGATTGAGCATCTTTCTCTTGTCCAACGACATAGAAAAATGTAACTTTTGATCACATCAACTCATATGAGGGAATGTAGTGGTAAACAATGTCAGAGGATAATATTAAATAAAAAATTAATTTCAAACCTATATAATTTACCTATTTAAAATTACTTTATATAATTTTGGTAGTTATCCAATTTCATCATTGGTGTTGGATTCGGTGTACTGAAACCAACTACTTGTACTTTATTCATTAATAAATACATTATCACATCTTGATTGTTCTTCTGCATGACAATGCATGTGATAATGTCCTAATGATAACTGTTTCATTAAAGTTTCATAGTGGATCCATGTGACGATGAGAACCCAGAGCTGCCATAACACTATTCATGAATATATGTTCTATGTTCGGATGATGTTATTTGAGGGAAAAAAATAATTTAGGCCATTAGGGGTGAGGACTCATAAAACATTGAGTCACCTTCTCATGGTGTTTTCCCTTGGTAATATCTAGGATGATATTATGAGAACGAGTCTCGCTAGTAGGATATCCACATTTCCTAGTGTAATTGGATGTTCATATCTTCAGAAGTGTGTATTGGTCTTTAGACTTGAATATTATTATTAATGGGTATTACAAATTGCGCACTTAGATGTATTGATGAAAAATGTGATGACACATTGTCCGTAGCGAGGTAGGATATTTTGTGTGTGTCACGAGTTATACTGCATTAATATATAAGGTGAGAAAGGATTTGTCCCTTTTCTTCCATAATGAAAGTAGATATTTCAGGCCCATTGATTGAATTGATATATCCTAAATAAATCCATGGCCATAGTGAGTAATGGGCATGTTCAATTATATAATTTCAATGAATGAATAATCAATTGCATGGGTTGATGGAAATAGCAGAAAACCCACTTGATTCAAGATATTGAGAAAAATGGATTATATTGCACAATAAGCATTCGTAGTAGGTGCCACATCATTGGGGTTTTATCTTCATTCTCTATAGGTAACATGATGTGTTTCTAGATGTTAACCTTGGAATTTAGGTAGGCTTCACCTCATGCCACTGAGATAGAGGCCTAGGGGGTCACACACTATTTCTGTCCAAGTATCTTAGTTAACTATTAATTTAACAATTAGAATAAATATTTTTCCCAACTGTTGTTTAATTATTATTTAAGGATTCCTGATCACATTTATTTTAACACAAGTTATTTGAGAGAATATTTTTGGGTGAAATAATATATTTTTTAGTGAGTAATGTAGTGATATTTATTTTAGAAATATATAGCCATTATTCAAATTATAATAAATGTGGTGAAGGAAATATAGATAAATGGAAAAAAAAAGTTACACGTCGTTTATATTAAATATACACACCATGTATTTTTTTTGGGTAATTTATGAGAAATAATATTATTAATTTAGTTAAATAATATTAGTTTTAATTCACTGGGCACATTTTAGGTAATAATAACTGAAAACTGTTATTATTAGATATGGGTATTACTAATAAATAAATTATATGTATAGTTTCTTTTGGATCATTAATTCATTTTATTATTCTATGTAATTAAAAATCACAATTATATATTTCTCATTAGCCTAGCCATTTTTTGTGGTTGTGCATAACTAATGTAACACCCCGAGATTTTATGAAAAATATTCTTTTTAATTTCATTAATGTCTTGTGTTGTACGCTACACCAAAAGGAGCTTGCACAACACGCATCCTTGACTTGCCTTGCATTACACGCAATCGCGACCTTCCTCGATAGCGTGTGTAGTACGCAATACCGAGTTTCAATAAACAACGATATGCTATTAAAATATTATTAAAACTAGACATTATGAATATTAATAACCACTTTTTGAAATTTTGTAAATTTTATTTTTCAAAATGGACTTCATTTTTGGATTCGGAATATCAAAATTAACTTAGGGTGAAATTTTGGTAATTTTCGGATAACTTTCATATTTTGATGAATAGTGGAAATTGCTAAATTTTAATTAAAAACAACTTTTTCAATAGAAATAATTAATAGTGATAAATTATAAATTTTAGTGGTTTTAAAGTATATTTAGAATATATTTTTACAATTTAATACAATGATGGTCATTGGATGTAATTTCACATTTAAACCAGTTATAAACAAGTTTCAATCTTTTGATAGTTATTATCTCTTAAAAACACGCTATTTGTTTTGATGACGAGAATTAATTTTTAAATTAGTTAATGAAACTGATATGTTTTGAATTTGGTAGAATAGACATCATTTTTGACTTCATAATATCAAAAATAGCTTAGGCCTAATTTTTGGTATTTTTCTGAAAACTTTCAATTTTTGATGAATAGTGAAACCACTAAGTGGTAGTTAAAAAAATGAATTGTTCATAAAACTTAATTTTACCGCTTCTATGAGTGGAATTTCAAAAATCCGAGAGACACGGTTGATGTCAGTAAGTAAAATGTGGTTCAATGAGATGAAAATAATTTTTTGGTGAATAGTAACTTTTTAATTTTTTTTACCACGGTTAAAAGTAAATAGTGTAATTAAGGGTAGAAATGATATTATTATTACCCTAACACATGTACTAATTCTATTGGACAAGTTTAATTCGACCAAAAACAAACTTAGGAATAAAATATGACCATTTAGGCCCACTTGGATTAGATTAGGACATTTATTATTAATTTATTTAAAGAAGGGTTAAAAGAGTTAATATCATAGTTTATTTACTAAAACATTTTTAATATGGGGTTATAAATAAGATAAATTCGACTATAAATATTAATTAGAAAGCTAAAAGTATTTCCTACATAATGGTATTTTATTTGTAATTTTTAGACATTAAATAATTTAATTTATTTATGACATAACGATGATGCAGTAATTATCTTATTAATGAAATATTGACATAATTGATGTTATAAATATCCAAATAAATATAATATGAGATTTTTTATGACTTCCAATAATTTTCATGGTTAATATGACATGTTAGTATTGGTTTAATTAACTTTTTTAGAACTTATCATTCTGTTATAATTTTCACAAAAATCAATTACTAAATAGTGTCAAAATTGACTTAAAATAGTTTTTAAAACAAATATTATATTATTAATTTTTATTTTATTCTTAAAAATATAAGGTTCGTCCAAATGACTTAGATAAGGTTATATATATTAATAATAAGCAATTTGGGGCTCGTTTGGCTTCTTATAGTACGTTTAATAACCATATAGTATAAGAACACAAGAAGACACGTTAAAAGTAAAATTATTTAACTTAATGTTAAATCTAAATGATAAGGTTAAAATAGGAACCTAAACTTGTATAAATTATATTGGATGAGAGTATCTCTACCCATCCCCACCTTAGCCTCGAAATAAATCAATTTGGAGAAATCTAAAACCGAACCTGACTTTATAATAAAATAATATTTTTAGTTTTTCCAAAGGAGCCCCTCTCCTCCCTTATAAAAGGGAACCTCCTCCCTCTCTTTCTCACACAACTTTGAGCCTTCAAGCTCGGCCGAACCCTACCAAATTATCCTCTACACTTCCCTGGAAACATCCTAGAGGTTCTGGTCTTCCTCAAAGACAAATTTTAGTTCCCTAAGAGGAGGTCTCAAAGAGGCGCTTCAAAGAAGGGGTAATTTCCGTTACCGATTCTTTCAACTTTATTTCTTCTTCCACTTATTTTTCTTAGGTTGTTTCATTATGAAGTAATAACATCATTATCACTCATATACTGATATGTTATTATAATTATGAAACAACCCTATTTCAACATATATCCATCCTACGGAAAACAAAATCACCGTGCGTGCGTACGTACAGAATACCGTCTCCACGCCGTGGTATAATCTGTTTTTCCACCAACACCTTACATGGATGGGTATTATGGTGTAAAGAATAACTGTACATATTTATTATAACATCATAATGATTCTGATATATTGTATCATCCACTTCAATTCAATTCAATAATTATGGAAATGATATCATCGCTCGTACGTACGTACGGACTACCGTCTCCACAACGCGATGAGATTCATTCTCCATGTTAACCATTTAAGAATGATTATAAAGTATATATAAGAAATAATAATGAAATATATGAAATTATAAAGCAACTGTATTTATGTTTATATATATGTATGTCATCTACTTAATTCCACTCAATTCAATAAGGAAACGAAAACAGCATTCATGCGTACGTACGGCCTACCGTCTCCATGAACGGTGTATTTCTTTCCATTTATCGATCCATTATATATATGTATATCCTGAATAAATATTATATATAAACCATGTTTTATATTCTATAAGTAAGTAATAATGATATATTTAATCATATGAATAATTACAAGTTAAAACACGAACGACAAATGAGATGATTTTACCCAAAACGCTAATTTAACATGAATTTACAAA
The DNA here is from genome assembly GCA_963277665.1 of Viscum album. NCBI lineage: Eukaryota > Viridiplantae > Streptophyta > Magnoliopsida > Santalales > Viscaceae > Viscum > Viscum album. The sequence continues at coordinate 805,855,833 of OY728122.1, read as the reverse complement.
ATAACGGGTAATATAAAGTCATAAGTTAACCATATATGATATAATAAAAATGAATATGATTCTTTAATAAGTCAATGACATTATTTAAATCATTATACAGGAGGTTCGGACACTTACGAGGAAAATCAGACCGAAGGTAATGGAAAATATCACAATATCATTTTTATCCGAGATTGTTTCTACATTGGCATTTATTGGGGTGTATTTTATCATCCACATCCATGTTCCCTCAATATGTAATATTATTTCCATCCACCTAAAATTGTTTAAATCCAATTTTACCCTTCGGTGAGTTTTTCGTAAAAGATATGAAAGGAATCTTTTGTCGTTTTTCGTACGAGGTACTTTTTGAATTTTCCGAAAAAAGTACGAGAAGAATGTTTTCTTTTAACATATGCGGCATGAATGTATTTTTAAAACATTATTACAAGAAGTTTCCTTTACAAGTTTTCATGTTTATTTTTAATCAACTTCTTTTAGTTTAGAATTGTATGACATGTTATGAAAGGAAAAGTGTTTCTGAAGAAAAAGGATATTTTCATCAAGAATGGAGTTCAAGTGTTTTATCAAAATTATTTTCCATCTAAGATAATAAAGGGTTCTATTTCTATCCCTATTTTTACATGTATTTGATTATTTTATGATGGAAATATTTTTATTAATTCCTTTATCTTATATGAATTGTTTTATGATTTCATGTTGTTTAAGAATCCCATTTTTATTACATGGGTTATGCAATGATGTATGATTTATGATTTTGTGTCACACATAATAATGGTATAATTATGAGATGGGTGGGACCTATATCTCCCTCCAATGCATTGGGTAAAGATTTTATATCTCATGAGATAGACATGGCTGGAATGGTAGGTTATACCGGTTCAGTGAAACAGGACTGAAACGAGGGTGACTCGGTTCAGAAAGGGAATTTGTCCACTAAGATAGTCTTGGCAATGAGTCTTGACTAACAAGAAATGATTCTCTATGATTATGTGTGTATGTAACAAATTTTAATGTTTAATGTTATGATTATTGTGATTACATTTCACTACCATGAGTTATTCCAGGTTATAAAATTATGATCTCTTTTACAGGTTAAGATTTCCAAAAGTTATGTGCTTATGTATATGATGTGATTGATATTTCTTTTGTTTACCCTTACTGAGCATTTGAGCTCACCCTTTCATGTTTTCTTTTCCCCAGGATATAAGGAAAGGTTTTAGGTATAAAAAAAGGAAGATCTTTATGGGAGATGTTGAAGATCTTTCAACAGGATTAGAAGATTATATTCCGAGTTTCCAAAGACACTAAACTATTACGATCCTTTTGTGTGTGTTTTTGTTATGTACTAAGTATTCCACAAATGTAATGTAATGTCAATGTACGTTAAGCTTCGGGTCTCTACAGTTGGTATCAGAGGAACGGTTTAGTCAACCTTTGGAAACTAGGATGTGAGAACGTTAGTGAGATCCCTAGAGATATTTCTAAGGTATGTCTAGGGATGTCCCTAAGGATAAGTATACGTATAGGATATAGTCCTAGAACTATGGTAACTATCTTAGAATTTAACCTAAGATGTTAGATATTGAAGTTACTCCCCCTTTATTATGATTTTTTCCTCTAACACTATTTTTTTTGGGTTTTAGAAAATGGCTGGAAACAAGATGATTCACGATAATAGAGGATATTATGGACAATGGAATGATATTCTTCATGAGCAACCAAATGAAATTGGATTTGGAAGTCCAAACATAATTATTATTCCAAATCAGCAATTTCATAATATGATCATTAAAGTAAAATTTGGTAAGTTTCCCGACTCGGATAATAAGAGAAAGATGGAGTTTCAAGATGATCATAGAGGAAAGAAAGTTCAATTTCCCCTATGTAAACCATGTGGGAAGAGGCATCAAGGAGAATGTTTCAAAGGAACTGGAAGATGCTTTGGGTGTGAAAAGGACACAAAGCCAGTAAGTGCAAAGGAAAAGGTTCAGTTAACACCAGGGATGAGGATAATGGTATTGCTACGACATCAACAATGGTTAAATGTTTTAAATGTGGAATGTACGTGCATTATGAAAACCAATGCCCTAAGGGAAAGTCTCATGAAGAGAATCAGTATGGTCTTATGGGTAGTATTTATGTTGATGAGGATGAAGAGACTACAAATGATATGTGAGATGAAAGAATTGTTGATGATCGGTCAATGGTTTAAGAATGTAGTGGAATGATGACATGTTTATCAGGTGTAATGTTGTATAAGTAATCTCATGGTACTATGGAATAAAGAGACATATAAGGATTGTTACACTGTTGTCTTTCCTTGAGTTTTGAAAGTGTATGATTAATGGTACCAGTATCCATTAAAGGTTATTCAGATATTTTTGGAAATAATATGATATGCGCATAATGAAGGGAAAACGAGAAAACAAATGTTTAACAGTATTCATGAGCTCATGATTGATATAAGGACTAAGTGATATCATGGTTTGAGTATATAGAATATTGACGATTTTGGTATGTGAAAATTGTTAACTTTTAACTGCATTCAAGTTTTCACTATGGTTCAATGGGTATTCAAGAGAATACATGATTAAGGACTTTGAATGTTTGGAATGTGACCAACAAGACATATCTTATGATATATGGGGATCAACGATGGTATTAAATCTCTGGTAATCGTTTTCACTATATTATGAGAATGGACTGCAGTATTATGGATAAGCCTAAAGACTAGAGTGGATTTTGTTGGACATAAGTTAGTATTATTTAAGGATAGAATTTTTTTCTATATTATTGATGGGATTTTATAGTAATATATTTTAGAAAAAGGACAACCTGCAGGACGGGCGACAGCCCAACATGTCGGACAAGGTCGTGGGAATCGAACCCACAACCAAAGTGCGACTGGCCTTAATCGCCAACCACTGGCCTACAGGAAGTCCCTGGTTAGTGGAAACTAGTTTTATTTTATTAAGCGGTATGATATATGAAGTATAAGTTTATTTTAGGAACTATATACGATTAATATCACTATAGATGGACTTATGTATTTTTTGATAACTTTTCTAACCTTTTGTTTGAGACAGATGGAATGACCCATCATTCTATCACATGATCTGCTAACACATCACGATTGACAAATTCAACTTCATTTCTTTAAGAGATGAAGTGGAAATTGTCCAAAGAACGAAAAACCGTGAGACTATCCCAAAATCGCGAAAGTATTTCTTCTAATTCCAATTTCATCAACTTTAGGGAAATGATCTTAAAAACCAAAAATGTTGTCCTAGTGCTCTTATATCTGATTAATCAGATGGTACCTTAGATCGTCACAAATTTATGGATTTGTGATTGTTGGCTTTTCCATAGCCATGTTCTCTACCACTCTCCATCAGAACATGACGGTTAGATTTTTCTTATATATCCATATTTTCACCTATGTGGAAACCCAGTGATTAGTTTATTTGGGTAACCGTTATGTTTCATACTTTTGTTTTTAAAGATTGGTTTTGGTATTCCTTTTTACGATGTGGGTTTCTATCAAAGAAATTTTCGAATAGTAAACCATTTATAACCCCGACGAATTTCGAGGGCGAAATTCATTTTAAGGGGGGTAGAATGTAACACCTCGAGATTTTATGAAAAATATTCTTTTTAAATTCATTAATGTCTTGTGTTGTACGCTACACCAAAAAGAGCTTGCACAAAACGAATCCTTGACTTTCCTTGCATTACACGCAATCACGACCTTCCTCGATAGCGTGTGTAGTACGCAATACTGAGTTTCACTAAACAACGATATGCTATTAAAATAATATTAAAACTAGCCATTATGAATAGTAATAACCACTTTTTGAAATTTTGTAAATTTTATTTTTCAAAATGGACTTCATTTTTGGAATCGGAATATCGAAATTAGATTAGGGTGAAATTTAGGTAATTTTCGGATAATTTTCATATTTTGATGAATACTGGAAATTACTAAATTTTATTTAAAAACAACTTTTTCAATCGAAATAATTAATAGTGATAAATTATTAAATTGAGTGGTTTTAAAGTATATTTAGAATATATTTTTACAATTTAATGCAATGATGGTCATTGGATGTAATTTCACATGTAAACCAGTTATAAACAAGTTTCAATCTTTTGATAGTTATTATCTCTTAAAAACACGCTATTTGTTTTGATGACGGGAATTAATTTTTAAATTAGTTAATGAAACTGATATGTTTTTAATTTGGTAGAATAGACTTCATTTTTGAGTTCATAATATCAAATAAATCTTAGGCCTATTTTTTTGTATTTTTCTGAAAACATTCAATTTTTGATGAATAGTGAAACCACTAAGTGGTAGTTAAAAAAACTGAATTATTCGTAAAACGTAATTTTACCGCTTCTGTGAGTGGAATTTCATAAATCTGAGAGACACGGTTGATGTCAGTATGTAAAATGTGGTTCAATGAGATGAAAATAAATTTTTTGGTGAATAGTATCTTTTTACTTTTTTTTACCACGGTTAAAAGTAAATAGTGTAATTAAGGGTAGAAATAATATTATTATTACCCTAACACATGTCCTAATTCTATTGGACAAGTTTAATTCGACCAAAAACAAACATAGGAATAAAATATGACCATTTAGGCCCACTTGGATTAGATTAGGACATTTATTATTAATTTATTTAAAGAAGGGTTAAAAGTGTTAAAATCAATGTTTATTTACTAAAAGATTTTTAATATGGGGTTATACATAAGATAAATTCGACTATAAATATTCATTAGAAATATAAAACGATTTCCTAAATAATGGTATTTTATTTGAAATTTTTAGACCTTAAATAATTTAATTTATTTATGACACAACGATGATGCAGTAATTATCTTATTAATGAAATATTGACATAATTGATGTTATAAATACCCAAATAAATATAATATGAGATTTTTTATGACTTCCAATAATTTTCTAGGTTAATATGACATGTTAGTATTGGTTTAATTAACTTTTTTAGAACTTATCATTCTGTTATGAGTTTCACAAAAATCAATTACTAAATAGTGTCAAAATTGACTTAAAATAGTTTTTAAAACAAATATTATATTATTAATTTTTATTTTATTCCTAAAAATCTAAGGTTCGTCCAAATGACTTGGATAAGGTTATATATATTAATAATAAACAATTTGGGGTTCGTTTGGATTCTTATAGTAAGGTTATTAACCTTATAGTATAAGAACACAAGAAGACACGGTAAAAGTAAAATTATTTAACCTAATGTTAAATCTAAATGATAAGGTTAAAATAGGAACCTAAAATTGTATAAATTCTATTGGATGAGAGTATTTCGACCCATCCCCACCTTAGCCTCGATATAAATCAATTTGGTGCTATTTAAAACCGAACTTGACTTTATAATAAAATAATATTTGTAGTTTTTTCAAAGGAGCCCCTCTCCTCCCTTATAAAAGGGCACCTCCTCCCTCTCTTTATCACACAACTTTGAGCTTTCAAGCTCGGCCAACCCCTGCCAAATTCTCCTCTCCACTTCCCTAGAAACATCCTAGAGGTTCTGGTCTTCCTCAAAGACAAATTTTAGTGCCCTAAGAGGAGGTCTCAAAGAGGTTCTTCAAAGAAGAGGTAATTTCCGTTACCGATTCTTTCAACTTTATTTCACCTTCCAATTCTTCTTCTTAGGTTGTTTCATTATGAAGTAATAACATCAGTATCACTAATATAATGATATGTTATTATAGGTATGAAAAAACCCTATTTCACCATCTATCCATCCTACAGAAAACAAAATCACCGCGCATACGTATGTACGGAATACCGTCTCCACACCGTGGTGTAATCTGTTTTTCCACCAACACCTTACATGGATTGGTATTATGGTGTAAAGAATAACTATAAATAGTTATTATAACATAATAATGATTCTGATATATTGTATCATCCACTTCAATTCAAATCAATAATTATGGAAATGATATCATCGCTCGTGCGTACGTACGGACTACCGTCTCCACGACGCGATGAGAATCATTCTCCATGTTAACCATATAAGAATGATTATAAAGTATATATAAGAAATAATAATGAAATATATGACATTATAAAGCTACTGGATTTATGTGTATATATATGTAAGTCATCTACTTAATTCCACTCAATTCAATAAGGAAACGAAAATAGCGTTCATGTGTACGTACGGCCTTCCGTCTCCATGAATGGTGTATTTCTTTCCATTTATCGATCCATTATATATATGTATATTCTGAATATATATTATATATAAATAATGTTTTATATTCTATAAGTATGTAATAATTATCTATGTAATCATATGAATAATTACAAGTTAAAACACGAACGACAAATGCGACGATTTTACACAAAACGCTACTTTAACATGAATTTACAAAAGAACGGGTAATATAAAGTCATAAGTGAACCATATATGATATAATAAAAATGAATATTATTCTTTAATAAGTAAATGACATTATTTAAATAATTATACAGGAGTTTCGGACAATTACGAGGCAAATCGGACCTAAGGTAAGGGAAAATATCACAATCTCATTTTTATCCGAGATTGTTTTTACTTTGGCATTTACTGGGGTGTATTTTATCATACACATCCATGTTCCCTAAATATGTAATATTATTTACATCCAACTACAATTGTTCAAATCCAATTTTACCCTTCGGTGAGTTTTTAGTAAAAGATACGAAAGGAATCTTTGGTCGTTTTTCGTATGAGGTACTTTTTGAATTTTCCGACAAAAGTACGAGAAGAATGTTTTCTTTTAACATATACGACATGAATGGATTTTTAAAACATTATTTACAAGAAGCATCCTTTACATGTTTTCAAGTTTATTTTTAATCAACTTCTTTTAGTTTAGAATTTTATGACATGTTATGAAAGGAAAAGTGTTTTTGAAGAAGAAAGGTTATTTTCGTCAAGAATGGAGTTCAAGTGTTTTATCAAAATTATTTTCCATCTAAGATAATAAAGGGTTCTATTTCTATCCCTATTGTTACATGGATTTGATTATGTTATGATGGAAATATTTTTAGGAATTCCTTCATCTTATATGAATTGTTTTATGATGTAATTTGTTTAAGAATCCCATTTTTATTACATGGGTTATGCAATGATGTATGATTTATGATTTTGTGGCACACATAAGAATGGTATCATTATGATATGGGTGGGACCTATATCTCCCTCCAATGCATTGGGTAAAGATTTTATATCTCATGAGATAGACATAGCTGGAATGGTAGGTTATACCGGTTCAGTGAAACAAGACTGAAACGAGGGTGACTCGGTTCAGAAAGGTACTTTGTCCACTAAGATAGTCTTGGAAATGAGTCTTGACTAACAAGAAATGATTCTATATGATTATGTGTGTATAAAAAAATGTTTAATGTTTTATTTTATGATTATTGTGATTACATTTCACTTCCATGAGTTATTCCAGGTTATAAAATTATGATCTCTTTTACAGGTTAAGATTTCCAAAAGTTATGTGCTTTTGTATATGATGTGATTGATATTTATTTTGTTTACCCTTACTGAGCATTTGAGCTCACCCTTTCATGTTTTCTTCTCCCCAGGATATAAGGAAAGGTTTTAGGTATAAAAAAAAGGAATATATTTATGGGAGATGTTGAAGATCTTTCACCAGGATTAGAAGATTATATTCCGAGTTTCCAAAGACACTAAACTATTACGATCCTTGTGTGTGTGTTTTTGTTGTGTACTAAGTATTCCGCAAATGTAATGTAATGTCAATGTACGTTAAGCTTCGGGTCTCTAAAAATAATCTATAGAAAGTTCTCAACCTATGAAATAATCCTTTTCTTCCAAGAACTCTCTCTAGCTACAATAGAGAGATCCTCCTCCACCGTATCAAGGAGATTGAAGGATGACATCGCAAGAGAGGGCTCTTCCATGCTAGCAACAAGAGATCCATTTGGTGATGTCCATACATACATGGAGCATGTGTGGATCAACTCTTGAGGAATGATACACATGGATTATACAACAAAATGACGGATCACATAAGATTGTAAATGAAAAACATCAATGAAGAAAGAATTCCATCATGGAAATTCTTGCCAATTAATTAAATTAATTATAACCAACATATGATGATCCAATATGTTGTTCCAGGACTCCCCTAATTTCTTTGTCATTCATCATTCTATTTTGGAGATCTAACATTTTATTATCATGACAGATATTATATTGATCATTATAAATGCTAAAATTAATGTTGGGTACACCCACCAACGCACTTCCACTGCGCCCAGACCCTACAAGTTATATCAGAGGAAGGTTATATCATTGATTATAATTATTTAGTTTTTCATTGGTGATTTTGGTATTTAATAATTTTTTATTTCAATTCAAGTAAATCGTTCATTAAATCTGAAACCCGATATCTATTCCTCCTCTCTTGTTTCTTTTTTCACCTTATAGAAACAAATATTTCTTGAAATTTTGATAAAAATAAAATATAGGATCTCATCTAGGGGTTCCAAACGTTCATGGCCATACAACGACAGAATACACGATGTGTATTTAGCAGTACATGCTATGTATTCTAGGTTCAATGCATTAGACTAGTCAGCCAAATCTAACCATTTGTTGGAGTATTTCTAATTCATAAATGACACTGTGTGTTGACTAAGAACAGGTGGCACATGGTTTCCAGATTACACATTGTGTGGTCGACTGAACACGGTGTGTAGTACCATCAAGTTAGGGTTGGACCATGTACCATGTACACGGAATGCCCATCTAGAAACTATGTAACGTGGACACTACACGACATGTGTCCCACTAAACATGTCGTGAACTCTAAAAAATTTCTGAAGTACATCTACACTCCATGTCCCCATGCGTGTTCTTCGGATGGATGGTGAACAAAAGTACACAATGTATTGTTAGAACTACATGTTGTGTACTCATCGAAATTACACAGTTTTATTAAAATTTATTAAAATTTTATATAAACCCTTGAGACGTGTACCATAGTTCAGACGTAACGGTGAGGCACAACACGTGATAGGTGTTTTATATATATATGTGTTTAATTTAGAATCTTCATAATGTTCATTTCTACTCATTGGGTTGTTATGAATGGGAATTCAATGGGTTTCCTCCAAGGTACAAGTTACAAACAAAGATAATTTTAAATTAATTTATTTGTTTAAAATTATGATAGATGAGAATATCAAGGAAATTCAGAAAAGGGGATTAAGATAAAATAATTGATTAACTAAAGATAAATAATTGATTAAAGCATGATTTATCATAAACAAGAAAAATTAAATAAATGAATTTTAGTTTAATTTATGTTTATATATCTTTTCATGCATGGATGATCATGAGCGAGACCAAGACCTTTCTATATGAATGGTTTCTTTTAATTTCTATATTTAAATTAAATTTGTTGACATGCGAGACTTCTACTCATTAACATGTTGGGAATGCATGCCCAAGGTTTCTTTTATGTAAATACCCATTTTACCCCTTAACTGTGTGTAAGATAATAGAATATGTAATGGGTGGAGCTCTCATATAAGTGGAGGAGGCTCATGATAGGAGCCAATGTGAAACAAATCCATGGAGATACACAGGTGGACATGAGGAAAGATATAAACATGAACCCAAAACGTTCAAGGTGTTTCTCCCCTAGGTCTTGGGTTAGTTTATCAACCACTAGATAAACTAACCAATAGAGAAAGGTCATGATCATACCATTTTTTATTTCTATCAATTGCATGGTTTATTTATTTTGGTTGGGTTTTCACGAACCCACAATGAATGAATAAATCAAGCATGCAAGATGTTACAAAAATAAGGCCGCCTTATGCATAAAATATTATCTTAGACATGGTTAATCACATATGTATATCCAACTTAATATTAATAATCATGTAATAAAAGATAATAAAATGTCAATTTTCATATAAGGATAAAATCCCTAAATGAAAATATCTAGTCGGTATAGCCTTCCATACTCTTGGTTAGAATCGAACCATAGTTCAAAGTGCTTGACAAACCCTAGTTAGGGTTCATTCAATTATCAGTGAATTTTAATTCAAGGTTTTGGGATGAATTCACTTGGTTTGCGTCAAGGGTTGACTACCATAACAGGACTTGGTGTGAACAAGAGGAAAAGGTTTATGAAATCCAATATAAAAGGATTTCAGGATTGGTAAATCCACTGAGCGGATCAAGGAGATGCGAGTTAATGCAGATGGAATTTGGAATCCCTACCTAAAACCCTTCAAGTTTCATGACCAACCTATGTTGGGGAAATACGATGGGAAATATAGATCCTTTCCACTAGAATATTCAGGAACGAAAATATTCTGAAGTCAATGGTGAGGGCTATTGGATATCGATAAAAAATTGGGAGACTAATAAGTATTAATTTATTTATTTTTCTCAGTTTTATAGTAATGATGTACTAATCCTTTTCTCATTTAAATGTTTAGAAATATCAAGAAATATGACTTCAAACAGATCATTGTGAACCATAATCGATAAGTAAAACCTTCTCACCGGCACCAATTTCCAAGAGTGGCAGAGGTGTTTACACGTCATCCTTGACCACAAGAAGAAATTGAATGTGGTGGAAGAGCATGTTCCAGTTGCTCCTGGGAAAGAGGTCATTGATGATGAACTATCTCTTTATATAAAATAGATGGATGATGCCACATATGTATAATGTTTCATGCTATAGGCCATCTCTAATGATCTCTTGAAGCAACATGAAAACATAGACGTGTATAGGAAGATGTATTACCATAAGGGTCTCTACTAAGAGAAGGTGAGATATGACAGATATTAGATCTCCTTACAACTAATCATGGACATTCCGCTCCATCTGGGCTTCATGTAGTCAATATTATTGGCTACATTGAATGTGTGGACATCTTAGGGATTATGTTCCCAGATGTGTTGCATACAGATCTCATCCTATAATCACTTCCCAAGACCTTCTCTATCTTTATTGTCATCTATAACATGATCAACAATGAGAATAGTCCATTGAATCATCTAACCTTATTTATCCAAGTAATTCAGTACATGTGGAATGAAAAACCCACAGTCTTTATGGTGAATAAAAAAACTATGGATAAGGCCAATGGTCCAAGGACTTATAAGCAGTCTGAAGCCCCCGAGCATCATCTCTTCATGAAGGGGAATATCAAGAGGTGGGGCATGGAATGAGAGGTGTTGTGTTTTTCATTTAGAATGCTAGGCCACTATAAGAGGAATTTCATCATGAAGTGTGGGGATGCTAAATGTTCTTTTGTTATTGTGTTTAATCATTCCCTTTCTACACATTAGGAATTAGATATAGCTTGTGGGGCTCAAATATGTATTGAGAAGCAGGAACCAAGTAGATTTAAAAAAATTTCTAGAGGAGTGGTGGATCTTCGAGCTTCCAATGACACAAGATTGGCTACATTGGCCATTGGTGATTATGACCATTCATTTCCAACTAGGATGTGTTTGGTTTTACGTAACTATTATTATGTTCCTTGTGTTACGAGAATCATAATTCTTTTATCATTTCCGGATATGGATGGATTTATTTTCATGTTTGGAAATAAGGGCTTCTTATTTTATAGGAATAACGTATGTTATGGTATGGTGCATTTAAATAATGGTTTGTATGTATTAAACTACGAAAACCAAGTGTTGGAAATCGATAAAGAAACAAAATCACATGACTCATATATCACCCAATTGTAGCATCATCATCTCAGTCTTGTAAACGAGAAGCTCTTGACAATGATCTACCATTATGGCTAATTAGACTCTATTGAGCTAAAACCACTTGATATATTTCATGCTTTTTTACAAGGTAAAATGGCCAATCCTCCTTTCGATGTACTTGGTGAGATGTCCATAGAGATTCTATGATTAGTGCCCACAAATGTGTGTGGATCATTTCCAGTGGAAGCTAGAGGTGGATATTCATAATTAATTATGTTTACTAATGATTTGAGTAGACATGAAAATGTATAATTAATGAGGTATAATTCAGAATCCATAGAGATATTTAAATATTTTATGAATGAATTCGAAAATCATCTTAGTAAGAAGATAAAGAAGTATCATTTGGATCAAGGTGGAGATTATCTGAACCAAGTGTTCATAGTTATTCTACGAGAGTTTAGGATATTATCGGAGCTCACTCCTCCTTATACCCCATAGTGGAATGGTTTTTGTGAAAGGAGAAACCACACATTTTTTGGCATGGTGAGGTCGATGATGATTTATTAATATCTTCCATTATCCTTATGGGTATATGCATTACCAAAAACAACATACACATTAAACTGAGTACCAAATAAGGTGGAAAATGTAATTCCATCTAAGTTATGTAATGTAAAAAAATCAATTTCATCAAACAGATGTGTGTGTGGATGCATGGAATTTGTTAAGGACTTCTCAACCAACAAACTATCAACCTAGGGCACGAAATGTATATTTATAGGATATCTTCTGGAAATGAAAGGATATTATCTATATAACCCTTCAGACAAGAAAGTGATTGTCACCCGACAAGAAGTCTTTCTTGAGAATGATAACATCCTCAAAAAGGATAGAGGGAGATTTATTGACTTCGACAAAGTTGATGCTCAAGATACAGAAGAGTTGGTATAGTAACATGTTCCACATGTCCCCATGTAAGAGGTTCCCAAAACAAAAGTATTGTGTAGGAGTTCAAGAGACGTAAGATAATTTTCGAGATTTGGATTCCTAGTCACCAATAATGTTGAATAATTATTGTTTGACAACGATGAACCTATCTCCTACAAGGAAGCAATAGAAAGCTCAGAAGCTATAAGATTGCTAGAACATATGAATTATGAGATGGATTCCATGTATCAAAACCATGTCTGGATCCTGGTCGATGATCCAATTGATGTAATGTTTGTTGGAAGAAAATATGTATTCAAGAGAAACCTGGACATGGAAGTTCATGCTAGTACCAATAAATCATGGCTACCGACTAAAGTATTCAGACAGCATCAAGGAATTGACTATGATGAAACATTCTCACCTGATTTAATTTTTAAATATATAAGAATAATTCTTTCCACAGTCGCTTACCATGGCGATATTATTTGTAAAATGGATGTCAAAAAAGAATTCCTTAATGAGAGACTTTAGGAAGGTGTCTATATGACACAACAAGAAGGGTTTGTAACACCAGGTGAAGCCAAATGGGTTTTCAAGTTGCATTAATCCATCTATGGATTAAATAAAGCATCCAGGTCCTCGAACATTCTATTTTATGAAGCCATAATGGAATTTTGTCTCATTAAGAACGAATGTGAGCCACATTTTTTTAAGTCATTTAATAGGAATGTTTTCATTATCCTAGTAGTATATTTGATGACATATTTCTTATTGGAAACAACGTACCAGTCTTACGGTCAGTTAAGGACTGGTTGAACAAGTGTTTTTCCATGAAGGAATTGGGTGAAGCAACCTACATTCTAGGGATCAAGATCATTCATGATATATCCATGAGGCTACATGGACTAAGCCATATTACATATACTGACTAGATACTAAATATATTCAGAATGGAACAATCCAAGAGGGGATTGTATCCTATGTTAGATGTCTTACATCTTTCTATGAAAATTTGTCCTTATACACTAAAATAGAAATCTAGAATGAGTAAGATCCCATACACTTCGGCTATAGGATCCATCAAGTATGCCATGTCATGTACCAGGCTTGATGTTACCAATACACTGAGCATGGTAGGAAGATATTAATCAGATCTATGAGAATATCATTGGACTGCTGTAAAGACTATCTTTAAGTATCTAAGAAGAACTAAGAATATGTTCCTGGTGTCTGGAGGAGTTGAGGAGCTTGTCCCTAGAGGGTATGATGATTATGGATTTTAGATAGATAATAACAATCTAAAGTCATAGTCTAGATATGTTTTATGTCCCAATAGAGGAGTTGTGAGCTAGAAGAGTTCGAAGAAACAAGATTTCTTTGATTCTACAACAGAGTCTGAAAATATAGTAGCTTCTGATGCATCTAAGGAAGTTGTTTCGATTGGAAACATTTTATAGGAGCATGATTTCATTCCTAGAATTAAATATTCTATGACATTGTATTATGATAATACTGCAGTGGTGGCTCTTTCAAAGGAATCAATGTCACATCAACTAAAAAAGCACATACTCTAGAAGTATCACCTCTTTAGGTATTTATATCAAAGGAGTGATGTTGTAGTGAGAAGAGTTTCCACAAAAGAAAATGTGAATACCCCATGACTAAATTCTTGTCTCAGTAGAAGCATGAATATTATGTGAGATCTAGCTGGTTAAAGGTTGTTAGCAGTTGTCTCTAGACCATGTGGGAGTCTGTTGGAGTTGGTGGCCTAGAACAAACAGCTTTTTACATTATTCATTAATATATATCTTATCACAACATGATTTTCTTCTGCATGACAATTCATGTGATAATGTCCCAATGAGAGATATTCATTAATGAGTCATAGATTATCTCTAATATGATGTGTACCCTAAAGTGACATAACACTATTCTTAAATATTTGTTCTATGGTCAGATGATGTTATTTTTGGGACACAAATAATACAGGCTATTAGGGGTGAAGACTCACAAAACATTTAGGAGCATTCTCATGGAGTGCACCTTTGATAATATTTAATAGGATATTATAAGAACGAGACCCGCCAGTAGGAAATCCACATTTCATAGTTTCGTTGTATTTTCCTATCTGAAAATGTTTTTTTGGTCCTTTGACATTATGATTATTATTAATGGATATTAAAACTCACACCCTTAGATATATTGACAAAAACTATGACGACACATTGTTTGTAGTGAGGTAGGATGCATTGGGTGCGTTACCAGTGATACTACATTGATAGATAATGTGAGAAAGGATTTTTCCCGTATATTCCATAACAGAAGTAGTTATCTCAGGCCCCTTTGTGGAATTTATATACACTAAATAAATGCATGGCGATGGTGAGAAATGGGAAAGATCAATTTTAGAAAGTCAGAGAATGAATAATCGAGCACATGGGTTGATGAAACTAGCATTAAACCCACTTCATTCGAGATATTGATACAAAAGGATTATATTACACGGTAAGAGTTCGTAGGAGGTGACACGTCATTGCATCGTTAACAACTTTCTCTATGGGTGACATGGAATAGTGCAAGATGCAAACCTTGTACATTAGGCAGGATCCACCTAATGCCATTTAGAAAGTGTCCTAGATGGTCATACACTAAGTGTGTCCATGTATCTAAGTTAAATATTAATTTAATAAGTTGAATAAAGATTATTTCCGATTATGGTTTAATAATTATTTAAGGATACCATGTTGTATTTATTTCAACACTAGGTATATGAGAGAATATATTGTGGGTGAAATAATATATTTATTAGTGAGCAATGCAGTGTTATTTATTTTAGAAATTAATAGCCATTAATCATGGTCTAGTAAATGTGGTGGAGGTAATAAAGAAAAATGGAAAAACAAAAGTACACACCGTGTATATTAAATATACATGCTGGGTATTTTTTTCTAGGAATTTATGATAAATAATATTATTTATATAATTAAATAATAT
The DNA here is from genome assembly GCA_963277665.1 of Viscum album. Taxonomy (NCBI): domain Eukaryota; kingdom Viridiplantae; phylum Streptophyta; class Magnoliopsida; order Santalales; family Viscaceae; genus Viscum; species Viscum album. Next base: position 805,840,148 of record OY728122.1, on the reverse strand, counting down.
TAGGTGTAATTCATTGGGAACATGTTAGATAATAATAATAGTCAACTTTTTTTATTAGACATAGGGTATTACAGAGAATTAAATGAAATGAATAAATGATTTTGGGTGATTAATTTATTTTATTATTCTATGTAATTAAAAATACCTATTATATATTTCTCATTAGCCTAGAAAATTTTTTGTGGTTGTGCACAATGGACTATAAAAATCTCTCAAGCTAAGAGAATATCAATTTCTTACAAGAATGATCTCAAGGTAAGATGGAAGGATCCTCCTCCACCGGATCATGGTGATCGAAAGCGTACCTCCCAAGTGAAGGCTCTTCGGTGCTAGCACTTGGAGATCCCTTCAGCAACATCCGGTGATACATGGAGAACATGTGGATCACTTCTAAAGGAATCCTACACTTTGGTTCTATTATGCAACGAAGGATCGCATCAGATCGTGACCGGAAACATCAATTAAGTAAGAATTCCATCATGGTAATTCTTATCAATTAATAAAATTAATTATAACCAACATTTGATGATCATATATATGGTTCTAGTACTCCCCTATTTTCTTTTTCATTATTCGTTATATTTTTATGATTCAATGTTTTATTATCGTGATAGATCTCATATTGATCATTGTATACACTGAAATTAAAGTTGGGTACACCCACCAACGTGCTTCTGCTGCGCCCAGAACCTACATTGGAATAAACCATGAAAGATGATAGGATGGAGAATCTATATATTGGTGGAGACCACTGATCACATGATAAGGAATATTTTCACAGAGATATTGAATAATAGATTTTTGTGTGGTTAGAAGTCATTTGAATCATCCTATATTAACTACGGGGTAGGGAATCTTGATCCTACTTAGTCCTTTTATGATGAATATTTATTGAAATTATTTATCCAATATTGGGATTACCACTTAATGGGATAATTACATGGAGTCTGAATAAACCTTTAATGATTTTATTTAATATTATTCATGAAACCCAATTTTAAGATGTCATAGTTTTATCACATTTGGTTGATATAACAAATCCCCAAAACATTTATTGATTTTGTAAAAGAGAGTTCTAACCATTGAATGAAAATTATGTTATAATAATATTTTTGATTCAATAATGTTTCTTTATGACTTTTCCATTCATTCTTGTTTTGAAAATCACAAACACTCTATGTTAAGGAAAATTTATTTTCTCCAATATTTTATATTCATAAGGTACGTTTTCCTTCCCCATGGAAATTTATCCTCACCTTGTTTTCATTGTTCGTGGAATAATTTATCTAAACATAAATCATTTTATTTCTAAGTATAAAATTCAGTTTTGTATCTAAAACCTCATAATCATATAAATACTTAGACAAAGAGTATTCTTTTTTTAGGATCCGAATTCAGGTTCTGAATTCCCTGAATTCAGACTCTGAATTCTCTGAATTTAGACTCCAAACATTTTGAGTTCAGACTCCGAATTATCTGAATTCAGACATCGAATTTTCGGAGTTCAGAATCCGAATTCTATGATTTCTGACTCCAAAAATTCTGAGTTCAGACTCCATAATTATATTGAGTTTAGGTTCTGAATTATTTCTAATACAGAATCCAAATATTGATGAATTATAGAAACTGAATTTTTTTTGGATAGACTCTGAACATTTATTTTTCCTTGGATTCCAAAAATTTTTTTGGTTAAGTAACAATATTTTTCCTTTACTCTTGTTTGAGTTATAAAATGATGGTGTTTCTTCTATTTCTAACCAACCATTGTTTGAGTGACATGTGTAAAGTTCCCTCTGAAATTCAAGGAAAAATATGCCCATTTGTGGAGGGAGATGACTGTTGTAGATGTTAGTATAAATAAGATCTCATTTGAATGAGCTCGAGGAGGTTGATAAATCAAGATATTACTTGCTGCTAAATTTATTTCTAGAGAGAGAGACTTTAATGATTTTTGCATAGTGAACCTCTAGTTTATAATTTCTTTGTGTGACTCTGAATGTTGTTGAGTACATTATAAGGCTTCTGGGGATAGGAAGATAGAGGTACCGACTACCTTGAAGTTCAAGGGTTTGCGAGGATAGCAAGACATACTCTGATATTCATATAGAGGCATTACCCTTATGTGGGTAAGATAGTCATTCTTGAAAGTATAAATCAAGGGACTTTTATCCAAGGATTTTGGATACCATTCTCTTTGGGTTAAAAGATTTGCTACTTGTTTCTTATATTGTTTCAAGTTTTCGACTAAATTTTTCTTGTTGAGGAAAATATAACTATCTTATACATTCTTATACTTGTACTCTGATTAGTGGCATTTTATATGCTTTACGGTAGAATCTATATCTTTTTAAACTTCTATTATGTTTCATTTTCAGAACCACATTTTCGGAATCAAGAATGTTTGTAGAACTAAGAGGCTTTGTGATTTTACCTTGTTTAACATTGTTAAACATTACCATCATTAAATGTTACAAATGAATTTTTTTAAATTATACAATTCACCCCCCTCCTTTATATTGAGAATCTACATCATTATTCCGATACTACAATCAGTATCATTTCGATCCTACAATTGGTAACAAAGGAGGTCTCTGAAATACTTATATTCACATATAAGTTTTTCTGCTCAAGTTTCTCATTGTTCTATATTTTACTTTCTTAGGATATTGTTTAAAAACTTTTATTATTGAAATGTTTGTCTAGAAATATTTTATTTAAGATGGTAGGAATGAATGTTGGTTCAATTGACAATATTAATCCAACTAGACCACCAATTTTTTATAAAAATGAGTATGAATATTGGAGAGATCGTATGAAGACTTTTTATATTAAAACTAGAGTGGAAAACATTGTTATTTTGACTGGATTTTACAAGATTCATGATAAGGAAGTCAGAACTTTTACTAGTCAAGAGAAGTCAAAAATATCAACTAAACTATAAGGTATGCCATATATTGTTTTGTTCCATGACCAGGAATATATATACACAGATTTCTTCTTGTGAAGCCAAAACTTGTATTTTGAAGAAATTGGAGGTTACTCATTTTGGAACTTCTAAAGTTATTGAAACTAGAAGAGCTATGATTAGAGATAAGTACCATGGTTTTTGATTTCATTATGGAGAACATATATGTAAGGTAAAAAAGAAATTTATGACTATTGTCAACAGCCTAAATCCATGGGTCTAAAAGTTTTATATGATTAGTCACTTGTAGACAATATTATAGACATCATGCCTAATGAGTGTGAATCCAATAGAACATCTATAGATGAGAATTAGAATGTCTCACAGATCACTCTTGATGAGATTTTTGGAACTCTTCTTCAATATGAGACTATAATGAAGAGAGATGTTGATAATGTTATGATGAAGAATGGGAATGGAAGTGTTTCTTTTATAACTACATCAAATCATATGATTAGCCACAACTCTTGAGAGAGTTACAAGATCTATGTCTAAGAAAGTTACTATTTTATCTGAAACAAGTGAAAGTGAAAATTATGAGAATGAACTAGATAATCTTTTTGGAGGATAAAAAAAATATTTAGGAAGAATGAATTTCAGTATATATACATGAAGAAAGAAATAAAGTATTAGAAATACTCTGAAGACACTTGTTATGAATGAAAAAGAGCTCGACATATAAGTCCTCATTTTCGTATGCTTAAGATAAAAGATACAAAGTAAAATCATTCTGGGAGAAATAGAAATAAGTACTACAAAGCTAAAGATAAGAATGTTTTGAATGTTAATGACACTTAGAGTGCCAGTGGTGGAGACTCTTCTGATGAATCATCGGATTAAAAATATTTTGGATAGGATAATCTTGGTCTAATAGCCATACTACCTATTGAAAATCATTGTTTAATGAAATTGGTACACAATGTTGAAACCATCACCAATATATCCTTGAATGATAATTATAGGGACAGTAAATATTATGGATCCTTGGATAAAAAATCACTTTCTAATGATGATAATAAATTACCTACCTATGAAGAAGTTTCTAGGTTTACTAAGCTCCTCGAGAATGAAAATTCGGAAATCAAGAAAAATCATGATAAGTCAAATTCTAGGATTTCTATTATTACTAAGGAAATGTCAGATCATTCTAAAGATCTTAATAAGAAACCCCATGATTTTTAAAGTATTTCAAAAAAAACATTTTTGACGTAAATTACAAGAAGGATAAAGTTTCTAATGATATAGAAAAAGTAATTTCTAAGAAAAATGTTTTTGTGCTTAACTCTAGTTCTACAGCTGATGTTTTTAAGGATAAAAACATAGTTATTAGACTAATGTCAGAAATATTTTCCTTGAGGAAGTGTTTTTCAAATTTTACCGTAGGTAAGGAAATATTTTATAAGATGTATTCCCAAATTCAACCTCTAAGTAATAATCCTGTATTTTTTTATACTAGTTCAAAACCGATTTTTTGTTAAAATTATTTTGTTCCTCAAAGTGCTCTATTTTGAACTCAGTGTCAGTGTGGTGGGAATTGGGAAAAAAATTGTTCATTAAACAAAACTCAGTCTTTAGGTTTTCATAAAGAGTTTTTTTCAATGAAAATGTTGATACCTAAAATTTTTCATTCTGAAGTTTTCAGATCTAAGAAAGTTTGGGTTCTGAAAGTCTAGCACTATTATTTTTAGGAAAGTAAAGAAATTACCAATAGAAATACATGGTACATGGATAGTAGATTTTCCCATCACATGACTAGTAACAAAAACTTCTTTGAAAAGATTATCATGATGAAAGGAGGAAAATTAACTTTTAGAGATAATGCTAAGGGAGAAATTGTTAGTATAGGTAACATTGTTCTTCTTGGAAAAACATTAATTTCAAATGTTTTATTAGTTAGGGGTCTTAAGCACACCCTCATTAGCATAATTCAATTATGTGATGAAGGTTACATTGTGAATTTTAGGAATGAAATGTTCTAGTACACAATTCCAAGGAAGAGTTTATTCTTTCTACCAATAGGAAAGTGAATGTATACACACTAAACTTAGAAGACCTTAGGATCCATGACCAACCTTTCCTTAGTGCAATAGAAGATCATTCATGGATGTGGGATAAACGTTAAGGACATTGTAACCTTAGGAACCTATGAAAACTCTATATTAAAATACTAGTTAAGGATATATCGGAGTATAGATTTGATTCTACAAAATTTTATGATCCTTATAAATATGGAAAGAAACATAAATCAAGTTTTAAATCAGTTGGTGAAGTCTCAACCACTGATTCATTACAGTTAGTGCATATGGATCTTTTTGGTACAACACAAACTGGAAGCATTGGAAGAAAATATTATATATTTGTCTTAGTTGATTATTACACTATATTTATGTGGGTCTAAGTTCTAGCAAAGAAATCTGAATATTTTCCTTATTTTAAAACTTTTAGAGCCAATGTTAAAAATGTGAAAAACCTTCCTTTGATAATCATTCATAGTGACCATGGAGGAGAATTTCAAAATTCTGATTTTGAAACTTTTTTTAGTAGAAAATAATTACTCATAACATCTCAGCACCCATAAGAACTCAAAAAAATTGTGTTGTTGAAAGAAGAAATAGAATTATTCAAGATATAACAAGAACCATGATGAGTGAATATTCAGTAGCCCAAAATTTTTGGGTTGAAGGTGTATGTACTGCTTTTTATACTATAAATCATGTCTTGATTAGACCTTTTCTTAATAAGACTCCTTATGAATTATGGAATGGTAGAAAACCTAGACTTTCCTTCATCAAGGTATTTGGTTGCAAGATATTCATTCTGAATAGTAAATATAATCTACACAAATTCTCACCAAAATCAGATGAATTGTTTTTCATAGGCTACTACACAACTTATAAGGCTTATAGAGTTTTCAATAAAAATAGTAGTACTATTGATGAAACAGTACCTGTGAAATTTGATGAAACTGATCCTTTTTTTAAACAACCTCTACCTACATATTCAGATGTGTTTTCAAAAACTGATTATCAACCTTTGTTAGAAGATCCTTATAAAAAGGAAAATGTTCAAGAAAATATTTTTGAAGTATTTACCCCCGAAGACTTCCTACCCTATGTTGGTGAATAGGTTTTACAAAAAAAATCATTTTTTTCTAAAAAAAAATAATCCCAGTGATAGTATCATTAGTGATGTAAATCAACCTATAAGGACTAGAAGTTCCTTAAGAAATGAATTTGAACATCTAGCATTACATTCCCAATTAGAAAAAAAATAACAGATGAAGGTTTAGGTGATGATGATTGGATAAAATCTATGAAAGATGATCTAAATGAATTTGAAAGGAATAATGTCTGGACCCTGGTTGAAAGTCCTAAGGAAACATCAGTTATTGGAGTAAAATGTTTCTTCAGAAAAAAAAAATATGATGAATATGGAATGATAGTAAGAAATAATTCAAGATTGGTTGCTAAAGGCTATAATCAACAAGAAGGAATATACTATAAAGAAACCAATTCTCCAATAGCTATACTAGAATATATTCATATTCTACTTGCCTTTACAACATTATTCAATTTCAGACGTTTTCAAATGGATGTTAAATGTGATTTCTTTAATGGTTTTGTAAAAGATGATGTTTTTTTGAACAACCTCTTGGTTTTGACGATTCAAAACATCCTGCACATGTTTAAAAAATTACCAATGCTTTGTATGGACTTAAGCAAGCTCCTCGAGCATGGTATGATAGACTTACAGGTTACTTGCTTCAAAATAATTATGTTAATGGAAATGTTGATTGAAACCTTTTTAAAAAGAAAGATAAGAAAAATGTTTTGATTGTTCAAATTTATGTTGATGAAATTATATTTGGTTCAACTCAACAATATTTAACTGATTATTTTTTGGATATAATGAAATCTATGTTTTAAATGAGTATGATGGGTGAGTTCACATTTTTCCTTGGTTTTCAAATTTCTCAAAAACCAAAAGGAATATATATATCCCAATATAATTATATTAAATATATTCTTAAAAAATATGGATATGACCACAATAAGAGTATAAGTAATCCCATTGGTACCTCAAATTCACTTCTTCTTGATGAAGCTGGGAAACCAGTGATAAAACACCTTTTAGAGGTATGATAAGAAGTCTACTTTACATGATAGATATTTGTCTAGACCTAATTTTTTCAGCATGCTTATGTGCAAGATATCAATTCAATCCTGAGGAATAACTTTTAAAGACAGTGAAAAGGATTTTTCGCTACATAAATGAAACCATGGATCTTGGACACTTTTACACTTCTGGAAATGATTTTGTTTTAAAAAGTTTTTCCGATGCAGATTTTGGTGGATATAGAGTGGATATGAAAATTATACATGGAACATTTCATTTATTAGGATATTAATTATTTTCTTCGTCATGAAAAAATCAACTCTCAGTAGTACTTTCCACTACTAAAGACGAATATGTAGCACCTGAAAGTTGTTGTGATCAAGTGTTGTGGTTGCAACACACACTCACAGACAATCTCATGAAAATCACATAGATATTAGGCATCACTTTCTTAGGGATTACACAAAAATTTTGTGTGATCATAATAGTTCCATTTCATTAAGTAGAAATTGTGCACATCTATCTCAGAAAAAACACTTAGATATTAGGCATCACATTCTTAGGGATTACACACAAAAATGAGACATCATTCTTCAATTTATCAGAACACAAGATCAACATGCTGATATTTTCAAAAACATTATACCCTTCGATAGATTTGAATATATTAAACAGAAGTTAGGAATGATAATCGTAAGATAATATTTCTTATTAACTTCTTGTTAAAACCTATCACCTTACAATGAAAAAAAATTTCATAGGGGAGTACATTTATTTTATAGATATCTAAAAAAAATTCATAGTCTAAATTTTTTTTTGTAGTCTTAAATTTCTCGTAATGAAGATTTTCGTACTTAAAATTTTTGTAATGAAGATTTTCATACATAAAATTTTCATAATGAAGAATTTTTTACTTAAATATTCGTAACGTATATTTTCGTATTGAAAATTTTTGTAATCAAATTTCTCATAATCTAAAGTTCTTAAAGAAGAATTTTATATAAATACGAATAATATTCCTAGAAATATGAAAGGTAAGTTTCCTTTCACAAATTATCAAAATCGTCTTTTACTTTTAGGTATTTTCATCTATTTTTAAATTTTCGTATTCAGTTTTTCTTAAATTTGAATATTTTTCTTAAAAATCCTCAAAACCTTTAATTCTATCAAAATTTCCTTTCGGCTATCATCTCAACCATCAAATCTGATCAAAAAGTTTTGAAACAATTGGATTGAGTACAGATGTTGAACCATCTCCTCACTTTCCTAAATAAAGGACCCCCTGATGGTTTTCCCACATCGAAACTCAATCCTTCGCGTGCTGATGCTCTGCACTCCTACATAATCCCATTTTGAACTTCTCAGATATTTATTACTTCCAAATTTCTACTGAAGTATCCTCTCAAAAAGATATATCAACTGTCAAACCAATATCTAAATGGCAGATATACATAGAAAGGTTAGTTGATCTGATGTTTTCTTAAAAGTACAATTCTATTATCTCTAAGAATATAAAGCTTAATAGATGGGAAAGTGTCTTCCTTTCAAAAAAAATCTCAAGATTTTTTATATCTATATTTATTAATAGAATTATATGACTCAATAATTTTTTTCAAGGAAGAAGTGGGGGGTACGTTTTCTTTAATGTGTTATGGAAAGACATATTTACCTTCTTATACCAAGGCTGCAAGCAAGGTTGGTATTTCTTATGAACGGGAAGCTAATTTTTGTTCTCATAAGCTACTTGATGTTCGATGAAGTTTTGATAAGGTGTAGTCTATGTCTTTCCTTGGTCTCTCAGAAGTAAAAACTCTGATGGTTCTTCACCTGACTACAAATTATTGGCTTCTTGAATTGTGAGTTCAAGGATTCATCATACCGAGAAAAGGAGAGAAGGTTACTTTAAAGAAAAGTGATATGTACATTCTGGATTTCTTGGTAAACCTGAAGAAGATAAATTGGGTTAAGCATATCTTTGTTACGATTGAGAAAATATTGAATGGAAATCGAAAGGCTCAGATTATTATGTATCTTGACATTCATTGAAAGATTATTGTTCGGTGTCTAGAATCCTTCAAAATTCTTTGCAGATCTAAGTCAAGGAATTGAAAAGTTATGTTGTTAAGTGATAACACATTGAGATGAATGAATGTTGGATTTTCCATAGAATCTGAAGAATTATATATCTTTATTAAAGAGTAATTTGAATCTTTTTCAAGGAAAAAAGAGGAGGTTGAGACCTCTAAAAAGGGTGGATGGAAGAGAAAGTTGAAGGATGTGGAAGAGAAGACAAAAACCACAATTTTTAAGGAAACCCAATCAGAACCACCGAAGCCAAAAAAGAAAAAAATCCTATCATAATGATGTTATGGTTAAATAGAGAGAAGAAAAGAAAAATCCGAAATAAGGGGAGCCTATGTTTGGCTAGGACCCAGCTGAAGAAAAATCTTTTAAGGAAAAGGCAGCTGAAGAGCTTGATAAGAAAGATAAAGAAAATAAGCAAAAGAAGAAGTTATATGAGGCTGAAATAGTACAGTCCCTTCTGAAGGTTACTGAGAAAGCATATGAGAATATTCTGGTACCAGAATCCTTTATGATATAATCTTTACCAGAGACTCCCAGAAATAATTTTGTGAATCTGGAAAAGTCCAAGAAAAACAAGTAGATGAAAATGAAGTTGAAGAAGAATAAGAAGGCAGTGGTGATACTTATGATTTGAAAAATCATGTAGATGATTTTCATAATGAGATATCTTCTGAAAAATTATCATTTAGAGCATCTCATGATGAATCATCAAAGCATGCAGCTCCTGGGATGGATTAAGAGAAGGTAGAAGATAAAGTAGACAAACCATCTGAATAAGAAAGCATCAATAAAGATTTTATTCACCTAGAGGATGTTGAGGAAGGAGCCAAAAAAGAATAATTTGAGGAAGACAAAATCGTTCAGCTATCTGATAGTGAACATGAATCTCATGATCAAGTGGAACTCATTCTGATGGTTGATCAGGAAAAACAGGTAGTACTTGATACATCTACCAAGGCTATGGTAAAGAATAAATATGTTGGTGGTTCTTCAAAGAGGAAAGATACTGGGTTAGAAAAAGAAACATCACAAAGAAAAATCTCTAATACATAATCATCCTCCCTTAGACATGATTTTTTAGTACAGTCTATAATGAAGCATGTTGGGACTATACCAAAAATTTTCAATATAGCCTCGAGATGTCAGAAGATTCAACATTCCTTAAATAATAAATCATATTCAGTATCCATGGTGAGGGATAAGTGCATCAAACATGAGGGTGATTTCAAAAAAAAATTTCATAAACTATGAAGCCCATACAATATCTTGCAATAAAATTACCAGCTGGTCAAAGAAAACTATATAATACATGATAATTCTTGATGATTTCCAAGAAAGTGTCAAGGATAAATTTGACACCGAAGATGTGATGATGAAGTATCTCACAAATAGTTTTGAGGAAAATCTAACTCTAGAACAAAATTCTTGGATATAAGAAGTGAAAGACATTAATGGGAACTTATATTTAGTTGTTCGGAGTTAGAGGAGGGGAAGAGATCAAAGAATATAATATGAATAAAAAATTTATAATCATGAAGAAGTTCTAAAGGGTTAGGAAGAATCTCTTAAGGATCAGGAAGAAAAAATCCAATCCTTAGATAAGAAAATAGAAGAGCAGGATCAGCTTCTCAAACGTGCAGAGGAGGATCACAAGGAAATCAAGAAGCTCAAAACCATAGTAAAGAAGTTGATATCGAATGAGAATTATGGATAATATTGTTCAATTCTGATCTTTTGTTGTATTTATTCCATGTATAAATTTTTCCAATCATAATGAAATTTTGGGTTGCTCTTTATACTTTTGGTTGTTTAGTACTAATATTTTAGGTTCCTTATTTTCTTTTCCAATCCGTTTAATCCTTTTTGAAAATCACAAAGTGGTAGAAAGGAATGATAAAATAGAATACTAAGTAAATGAATAAATTTCCCTAAGTAAGGGGGGAGTTCTTATCCAAGAAGATTTTTGTATGAAATAAAATGATAAGTCTCAATCCAGAAATCAAGAATATGATCCTTAGTGTTTCCAAATCCTAAGGGGGAGTTAGTCATATTCATCATTTCCCATGTGTTAAGGGTGATATGTTTTATTTTCAAGGTCCAGAAAATTATTTTCTAAGTCCTTTTATTCTTTTTCATAATTATGTTTGTTCTTTCCAAAAATGGGGATATTGTTGAGTCAATAAGGTTTCCTTATGACATTTCCATTCCTTCTTGTTTTGAAAATCACAAACACACTATGTTATGGAAAATTTCCTTTCTCCTATATTTTATATTCATATGGAACATTTTCCATCCCCATAGAAATTTATCCTTACCTTGTTTTCATTGTTCATGGTATAATTTCTCTAAACCTAAGTAATTTTCTTTCTAAGTATAAAATTCATTTTCTTATCTAAAACATAGGAATCATATAAATACTTTGACAAATAGAATTATGTTTTCAAGATCCAAATTCAGGTTCCGAATTCCTTGAATTCAGACTCTAAATTCACTGAATTTAGACTCTGATCTTTCTATGTTATGACTCTGAATTCTATGAATTTAAATTCCAAATTCTTATGAATTCAGACTCTAAAATTTCAGATCTCAAACTATGGAATTCTACAGAATTTAGGTTCTGAATTCTTTTGAATACATAATTCGAATATTTAATAATTATAGACACTGAATGGTTTTCTGGTTAGACTCCAAACTTTTAATTTTTCCTTATATTCTGAAAAAATAGTTTTGGTTAAGCAACCATATTTTTTTCTTACTCTTGTTTGAGTTATATAACAATGTCTTGTTTTTTGTTCCTAACTAACAATTGTTTGACTGACACAAGTACATGTCCCTCTCAAATTCAAGGTAAAATATGACAGTTGGAGGAGGGAGATGACCGTTGAAGATGTGCCTATAAATAGGAGCTCATTTGAACGAGCTGGAGGAGGTTAATCAATCTAGACATTACATGCTGCTAAAGTGATTTCTAGAGAGAGAGACTTTAATGTTTTGTGCATACTGAACATCTTGTTCAAAATTTCTCTGTACGACTCTGAATGTTTCTGAGTACATTTGAGGGATTTTCTGGATTGTAAGATAGAGGTAATGACTACCTTGAAGTTATAGGGATTTTGGGGATAGCAAGATAAACTCTGATATTCGTATCGAGGGATTACATTAGTGTGGGTATGATAGACGTTCGTGAAATTATAAATCAAGGGACCTTTATCCAAGGTTTTGGATACCCTTTTCTTTGGGTTAAAAGATATACTAATTGTTACTTGAATTGTTTCATGTTTTCCACTTAATTTTTGTTGTTGAGGAAAGTATAATTATCTTATAATTTCTTATACATGTACTCTGATTAGTGAGATTCTATATGCATTAAGGTAGAATATTTATCATTGTAAACTTTTCTTAAGTTTCATTTCCAGAACCACATTTCTGGAATCAATCATGTTTGTAGAACTAAGAGGCATTGTGAATTTACCTTGTTTAACTTTGTTAAATATTACCATCTTTAAAAGTTCCAAAGGTATTTTTTAAAGTATACAATTCACCCCCTGTATATTTAGCATCTACATCATTATTCCCATACTATAATTAATATCATTTCGATCCTAAAACTATATCATATAAAATTTATGCTATTTTTCTCTCTCTTATCTCTATAAAATTTACACACATGATTATGTTAATATACCAAACTTCACAGTGGATGGAGGTGTATAGGGGAGAAGTGATGGGGGGTTGGTCTACTGTGTGGTAAAAATGATGTAGGGAGAAGATGAAATTTTTTAACATGTCATTTTAGTAGGGAATGAGATTCATGAAACATGATGTAGAAATATGAAGTTGTTGAGTGGATAAGGGTTTCCTTTATTGGATGAGGTATAAGGTGAATATAAAAATCATTTAGGAGATGAAGACATCAAATTGGTTAATAGTTATGTAAATAATTTAATATATTTTTTGATGTGCAGTTTAAGCCATTGCATTCAATTAAATTTAAGGTGTAGGGGTATAGAAACCTCCCCCAATGAGCAGTTGAATATATATTATATTTGTAATAAGAATATACATAATGATAAAAAGAGGCATATGGTTTTTTTGAATAATCAAGTGCCACATGGGGAGTGATATGGCAGTTCCCCCATCCGATATTAATCAACTGATTATATTTTGTTATAAAAAATAATATTTTTTTATTATTGTTGTTGTTTTATAACCTTTTCTCATCCATAACATGATATCCACTTGTCATACAGATAGTCTCCCTATTTCATCACAACCCAAACATTTATTTAAATGATTGAAATTTAATATGTGATATATAATTCATATTCATGGAATGAGCTTTGAATCTCATCAAACTGTATTCCTAATCATCAATATGCAAAAAATGATTTTTTTCACCATATATTTATTTCTGAAATTTTCTCCAGGGAACACATCCATCTATGTAGGACGTGTTGTTTGTTTCCCTGCATTCTTACATTCCATAGGTGGGTGGAATCCATCGCCTATTCAGGGACATTTGGTCCTTGATAAAAATTGGTTGAATGGATGTCTTTTAGTACTTCTGTGGATTCCACCTCATTGCATGTTATATTTTCTGGGTCTCCCTCATTTATTTGAGTTATGGTTCATGAATCTTGTCCTCGGTGCTATATCATTTTAGACTCCAGTTAATTATGCTCTTCCATCAAGACATTCCAATGGGTCTTGAAGGGATTTCCACCTTCATTCAGTGTAGATGGTAACATCAAGAATGTCATGTCATCTATGTATTCATGGGCATTAGACAACTATATTCTTCCTCATGAGAGTGAATATCAATGGCGTAGAACCTGAGGAATCCCATATCAATCTCAAGGTATCTTATACTTGAGGCATGTCTCTGATGTTTTCCGCATATTCCCATGCTTAACATAGGTTTGGACATGAGTTTAATTTCTTAAAGAGATGATTATCCCAAAGGCATGTCTTCTAGGGTTTTTCTTAGACATCTCATGTTTGACATGAGGTAATCCATGAGTTTAACATCTTGCAGAGACAATTATTCCAAAGGATTATCATCCATGGATTGCCTCAAGTATCTCTTGTTTAACACGAGGTAATCCATGAGTTTAATGTCTGGAAGAGATGGAATGAGGGTGATTAGAACATCCCATAGAGACATATCAGATTGTTACTTCTCTAGGAGGGATCTTCATGAAATTTTACCAGGTGGATGGATCAGAATTCCCATTGAGGATGGTTCTGATGTGGTGTATCCCATAGAGGTATGATATCACACTATGTAGGATGATCTGTAAACCACTGATGGTAGATCAGAAAGAGTGAACCCCATAACTGGGGAAAAAATATGTATAGATCAAAATGCCCAATGAGAGCAGAACTAGGGTGGTGTGTCCATTAATGGTAAGATTTAACACCATGATGGATGATCGAGACACCAATGAGAGATGTCTAGGGATAGTGGACCATAGAATGGGGGACACCATAGATTACCATAGACTAGGATTGAACCACATGGAGGTTTCCTATGTACCATGCATAGATGATAGGGACAAAAAACCACGTAGTTTGAAGGGTGGTACATGGAATTGAGATGTTCAGTATGGAAAACAACCTGGTGACATGTTGGGGCTTAAACATGGTCAATGGCCAAAGTACTGCTAGGAGTAGTGATGATGTGGATGAAATTTTCTCACCAGGATGTGGTGTATCGGGTAATACCAGGATAGATGATGAATGGTTGAGTGAAGTGGATGGAAAATGCGATGGAACTATCATAAAGGTGATGGTAGTGTTGGTTTTGAACATCAGAGAGGCTTCCTACATATCCATGTGGTGGGGAATGAATGTCTTTGTAGTTCGGTGGGGCGATTAGACACCTGAGGAGGTGACCCGTGAGAATGGATGCATAGATTGGATCCGAAGGAAGTAGAAACTCCATGTTCTGGCATGACCTTACATAAACACATAGGCTCAAGGGAGAGACCACGATGGGACATGAGTGATGAGACTGAACCACGTGGAGGATTCCTATATATCCCCGAGGTGGGGAATCAAAGTCCACATTGTTCAACATGGGGGGTATAGAATCGGGGTGTGCGTTGAAGACACCAACCCAAAGATATACTAGGGATTATTCATTGTTTGCATCCCGGGATGGTCTAACGCTTGAGGGGTGAACCTGTGATGTGGGTCTCAATAGGGGGACACAAAATATTACCATTGTTTCTTGTTGAACCTCGGTGAGGATTCCTACATACCATGTTTAATAGATAGGGATCAAACCCATGTTGTTCATATTACAATATCTTACCATCATATGGGGATGAAAATGGCTTACTACAAGTCGGGATATAATGAATTACCATCTATTGGGGAACACAACCGCTTACCATCGATTGGGGAACAAAATGCCTTACTGTCGATTGGGTTTTGACAACAGGGAGTTTTCCTATGTACCTTCTCTGAGAGACAAGGATCTAAGGTCGCGTAGTTCGAATGGGTATAGTTTAACGTCTTGAGGGACAAAAATGAGTGTACAGTTTAATGTCATGTTGGATGATGGTGAACCAAAGTTAATTGGTCGAGACATGTAAGTGTGGGGCTTGAACCTCATGGAGGATTCCTACATAAAATGCTTGGATAGGGGAAATGATCAAAGTCCACATATTTCATAAGGTGGATTGGGGATTACGCACTATGGAGGACCAAAGAGGATGTCGTGGTTGTTTCTAACTCAAACCCTATGTGAGTTATGAATGTTGTGATAAATAAGAGGCAACAAAAAACCAGACTGTCATAGTGAAAGGTTGCAACCAACAAAGGGAGATGAATTGGTGAATGGATAATGCATATAGAATCTACCCAGGTGTCACTATGGAGTGAAAATAGTGAATGCGCCTTACTCATGGAAGTAGCTCGGGTGCTACTAAAAAGTGGAGATGGTGGACAGTGCCTATGAAAGGACGCTTCTTGGGGTTCCGTTATGGATCAGAAAAAGATGATGGGGCTTATGCATGGAAGATTACTATAATTTCATCCTCATATTTGGCCCTCAGGGCATCCGAACTCACTGGTGGGTTAAGGCATATAATTGGGGATAACCCTTATGTGCAAGTGCATACGCAGGATAACTCCATGGGAATTGGAATTAGTCTGAACAAATGGATATGAAATGTTTGAATCACATGCCCATCATTTGGAATGGGGTGAGGATGGAATGATGATGGAGGATAGCTATTGACTGTTCTTGAAACACAACTCCATGTCATGTTTTCGAAATATGGGGATAAATAAATGACGGTTGACCACTGACCGTGTTCGAAACACATGACCTGACTCGAAGTT
Organism: Viscum album; assembly: GCA_963277665.1. Classification (NCBI taxonomy): domain Eukaryota; kingdom Viridiplantae; phylum Streptophyta; class Magnoliopsida; order Santalales; family Viscaceae; genus Viscum; species Viscum album. The sequence continues at coordinate 805,823,632 of OY728122.1, read as the reverse complement.
TCATCCAATGTCATTTGGAACGTTGTCCCAGAACTGTAGGGGAGATGATACAACCTGGGACCAGGCCATTAGGGTGTCCCTTTATACATGAAAGAGGATATAGATATGAATGAAGGACACATAAAGCATGAGGTTGAGTGAAGGAATGATTTAACGAATTCCAACTCGATTGAAATTATTCCATTATAATCATGGAATGAGGTATATTATGATTTCTAGATAAGACATATCTTATTTGGAAAAAAGGAATCCTTTTATTAAATGATATGGAATATTATAGCTTAATGTCATGTATTGAGGAGAATTGGCATCTTATTCTTGGAGCATAAGGCATATTTTGTTTGGAGAAAGTGGCATCCTATATTTTTCATAAATATAGTACCACAGTTTATAGTCATGTATAGATGATTGTTTGCATCATTTTCATGGAACATTGGAATCTATTGATTGGAAAAAAATGCTTTCTGTTTTTAAATGATAGGTCATTATACAGTTTAAATTCAAGTAGATAAGACTATTGGCATCTTATGCTTGGAGCATAAGGTATCTCTTGTTTGGAGAAAGAGGAATCCTATATTATTCCGATAGGGAGTACTATAAATTCATATAGATATGAATATTCGGAATAATGCACCTAGCAATGGTTGGTGTTGGGACTTACACAAGATCTTCCCTTTATAGTGGATCCTGTCATATGAGTCAGGTGATGGGGTTTTGATGAGTTACTTGAGGAATAGCTTGACTCAGGATACTAAGGGGAATTTATGATGAGAATATCAACACCGGACATGGAAAATATACCAAGAGGAATATGTTGACTCAATATATTTCATGGAGTGTAGAGGAGTAACTAAAAATATGGTATTCCATAGGAGAAAGGTGGGTGTGTATAGGCACACAATGGTAAATTCTGATATCTAGGCCTGAAAATTTTGCGGTGAGACTATACATTTTTCCTGGGGGTGAGTGATGGTACGGAATGCACTGGCCTGAAAGGTCATGACTGAAGGCCATAAGTGATCCCGAGTGGGGGTGTGGGGTTGCAGTATCCGTGGTATGGACCCATGGGCATATGCCAGGGCATTGTTGTTCATAAGATGAGCTACATACAGGATGGGCTATGTGGAATGCTGGACTATGCGGCATAGGCGCATGCACGATTGGGTACCTTGGTACTGTTTTGGGATAGATTGATGTTTTTTTCACAATATTGTAAATTTTTCATGCAAGATTAGAATCAAGCATGAAAAATAAAATCTGTCATGCACATGACATAGGCAGAAAAGAGGGAGTGAAAGGGGTCAAACCACTATGGGCCCGCATGAAGGTGGGACCATATGGTACAAGTCATGAAAGATCTCACATGGGGGGATTCCATTCATCCGTATTGGCCTAGAAGATGTGGTCTTACACACAGCAGAGCTGCAACTAACCATTAGAGACCTCTCCTGAGGGGAGGGGGCAGTCGTATTTGTAGGAAAAATCATTGGCAATGACACATAAGATTCTTGGTGTGGAATAGATCTTCCTCACAACCTATGGTGGGTACGCGTGACATGGGGCATTTGACGTCGCATTGGTTGTGTAATAATATTGTGTGCGAATGCTAATCTTGCACGCACCTCTCAAAACATGTGCACACCTTCCTAAAATATTTTTTGGGTGGCCTAGGCGGGATATGGCATCTCATTGGGTGAGTAAAAGGTTTTTTTGACATGTTGTGTGCTAGATTTGGGTTTTTCATGAAATATTACATTATTTCTTACAAAACATCCATTATTGAGCACAATATATCAATTCTTATGCGTAAAACCTTATTGTTCCCTAAAATCCTCCAACATGGCCCTTTTCAGTCGTCTGACTTCAAATGGCCATAAAATTTGATCTGTGACTTCGTTCTAGCATCATGACCAGTAAAATAGAAGATTGTGAAATGAGGTAGGCTTTGGGATCATAGACTGAATCATTCCATGAATGAAATTGATTCAAATTATAGTTCTAATAGTATCCCTTTGGATAAAAATTTTAGCTCATTATATATATTATTACTCATAGATCATAATGATAAGATATATTTTTCCATCAAAGGCCATTTTTGTGATTAGAATGAAATATTTCAAATTTATCTCCATAAATCCAATGAAGAATATTTGGTATGATATTGATGATCCTTTTCAGTAGAGAACTAGTATTTATAGATGGAACAATATATAAGGTTGTAGGATCTTCTCAACATCCCCAATTTTGATTTATATATCTCCCATATTAGAATTGTCATGGGATCAAATACATGTGATATCAGATAGAGTTGGTATATCACACATCATAATTAGGAGAAATTCCCTATTTGTGGATTTGGAATTTCATAAATCTAATGCAATAAGATTATATTTATAACCACTACATGAATCTGTATTCCAACCATTATGATTGGTTAGTGGTCCTCTAACAGAACTTATAAGAGTGACAATATGGGTTGTTGGAGTTTGGTAGTGCGGGTGTTTCATTGATCATATATTAATTGTTGGATAAAGGGATTGTTTTTCCCTCAAATTGGTTGTGTGATATAGAGATGTCCATGATCCCCCTTATGGTTTCCAATAATGGTGTGGTTGTAGTATATTTGTATAGTTTATAATTCCATGGGACATGTCATTCCTCAAATCCCATGTTATATTCATTGAGACGATGTTCATATTTTTCAATTGAATTCAAATTTTTTAGTCTCTTATGTATTCTCTACTCCCCCATTTTTTCATGAACTATAACTTTAACATATTGATTATATAATGGACATGATATATATGTGTCCCTAATAAGTCACATGAATGGGTAAATCTTGATTATTCTTCTGTAACATTACTCTTGATGCTCTTTAATAAATAATTCATCAAGATTATTTAGCGTTATATTCTCCAACTTGTCTGTATCATATGTATATCTCATACATTTCATTAAGATGACATATTTTTTTGTGGTTTCTTAGTTTTTTGGAAGTATACTGGGTTAGTTTATACTAATCCCCAATGAATTCATGGGACCAAACACATTTCATCAGTGAAGATTATATATAGGCTCCTATATGGTTTGAGTGGATGTGAATTGAGGTGTGGATTATTCTTAGTCAATATTTGGTGAAGAAATGTGGATCATGGTGGATGGTTGTGACTATGATGATAATTATGGATAGAGATTTATCTGGGAGTGTATATATCATAGAGGATAGTCTCAGTTATGTTTGCTTCAAAGGATAGTTGGGTGTATTTTCATTAATTTACTCATCCTATATGATATATTTTTATAATTAATTTCCAATTTTTTCATTGTATAAAAATAACTTGGATTATATATATACCATGATGGGGTTTTTTATCTTCCTTTATAATGGATAGATTTTTTTTCTATAGGTTGTTATAGGATATGGCCTCCCATATTGTTAAATATTTCTACATGGTGCTAGTGACTATCCACTAGACTATTGGAGGTAGACTCGGAGTGAAACTCTAAGAATTCCCAAATCCTGAAATTTATATTGTTGGATCTAGTTGTGTGATGCATACTAATAGATTTTTTTGTTGTTATGTGGATAATGTGGTGTTCCCCTAAAAATTTATATTTATATTTTTTATATTTGATTCATTTTTATGACTTGGTTGATTTGTGAAATCTATTATAAAATTGATATGATGTTTTTGATAGTTATATAGAACTAAAATTATTGTTTTGTGCGAAATATTTTTCTGTATATAATATAATTTATTAATATAATGATCCACTGTATTGTAATTAATTTTTATGATATAAAAGTAATGAAAAAAATAATTTATTATAAATATTTTTTTCATTTAATTCTTTATTTTTAGTTATTTTATATTGTTTCATTATCATTAAATTTATTCTAATTATTGGTTATACAAAATTTTCAATTTTTATGGTTATCATTATAGAGAATAAAGTTTTATGAGATGTATAAAATTACTATCTCGTGTTATCTAATGTTAAAAATATTTTCATACCAATTGATTTATACTGATTTATATCATATGATTGTTTTTATATTTAATAATTTACTATGATTTTATCATTATTTCTTTTAGTGGTTTCATTGGAGTCATTCAAAAAAATTTCAATATAGATTTTATTTCTTTAATAGTTTTTTACCAATGTTATCGTTGAGATTCTAGTATTATGAATATTTTTTTAGTGAAAAAAATTATATTTGTTAGGAGAAATGGTTCTTTTGATGTTAAATAATTGAATTATATAGATAATAAATTCAAAATCTACATGATATTGTTGATTTTATGTTTATTTTTAATGAGATGATTTTATATTTATAAAAGATACATAATATAGTTTAGTTTTATAATATCAAATATGGTGCTGATATTATTTGAATGTGATGTACTAGAATAGTTGGTGGATTATCATATAAAAATTTAATGGAATGTCTTTAGTATTATATACAATTAATTAGTAAATACAATATAATCATAAATTTGGTTATTTGACAGAAAATCCATATATTATGTTATGGATTTGATACATAATTCACGGAGAAACTGCATATTATTAATTTGAGGACATGGAATATTAGGCTATGACCATGGTTAAATATTCTATAGAGTTTATGTAATTATTATATTTGAATATAATAGTAATGATATATAATTATGAATAAATTCATTGTAATGATATAACAGTATCTAATGAGGATGTTTTTTTTGAAGAATACTTATTCAGATATCTCTCTTATGAATAAGTAAGTGTCTAGTATCTATTACATGGTGGTCTGATAAAATATGTATGTATTATATGATGGTTGTAAAAATATATTTTAAGTTATATAGTGATTTCATTACCCCTCAATATTAATATTTTTTATGAGAGTTATGTCATTGTTAATATATCAAAATCTAGTCATCTACACAATATTATGAATACCATATTCATTATTTGATCAAAATGTATTGATATATATATATCAATACTATTATGATGAATGTGTAAAACTATTAAACCATCCATATATCACATGTTTTAATACATGGATGCTTTTTATGTCAACACTAATTAGTTATTAATAAATGTATTTATAACTCATTCATTATTTAACAATATAAAATATATTGAGATGTAATTTTATACAATCATATAACACAATAGATAATATAAGTGGTAGAAAATAAGTTGAATTATATACGCCCTAGAATAATTTCTATGGATTATGAGAATAATTACATTGTATAATTTTAGAATCCATACCTTTTATGTTTTTAGTATTTTAAAATTATTGGGGATATTTTTTAGGAATCCAAATATCATGAACTACATATTTATGTATTCAGTTTTTTAAGGTCATTATTTCTTTATTGTATACATATATAGAATAATTATTATTTTTTAACTATAATCCAATATTATGACATTTTATATGTTTAATTACTTGATATACTAATCCTTCATGATAATTTGATCACTCTTATTTATAAATGTATCCACAGATACCTAGATGAAGAAGGAGAATATTATAAAGGAGAATTTTAAAGGCATGTGTACCATTTAATAGGATGTTAATAAATTTTTTAAGATTGATATTCGAAAGATTAAGGTATGAACTTGTTTTATTTTTTTTATTAAGATTTTATGGTCGATTTAAATTTATGGTTTTTTAATTATCATTTGTTTGAGGATGATTTTATGGAATTTTATAATGGGGTCTGAGGATTGGTCAAGAATTTTAGAGTTCAATGTGCCTATAAGGGGTTCAAAATATAGGTGAAACTGAGTCCCCAGTTGAGGGACATCTGATACCAGATAGCCTAGGATGAATCCCATGTAGGCGTGGGGTTCCCTCCACGTACATAGTGGAATATAAATAGTTAACGGGTAGGATGAAGGGTTATTTTATATAAATAGATATTTATTCCAATCCCCATAAATCTTTTTTGAACCACCTATATTCTTTTTATACCTCACCTCATTCTAGGTATAGGGTGTCTTATTTTAATTTCTCTTTGGTAATTTCATTCACCCTTATTATAGAACCACATATACATGAGATTCTGAATTATTTTATCATAATAAAACCATTATTATCAATTTTCTCCTCAATTTTCTCATTCCTATTGTTCTTTATCATTTTTACACTGATGTAACCATGTTTCTTGATTAGGTATCTCAATAATTTTTTTTGAAATAAAATATATATCTTTGGAATCATTCATTTAATTTATTAGTAACCAATTTGATCAATTTTTAACCCATTTCATTCTGTTTATGTTGTTTTTTTCATATATGATTAATGTATGGTTCCATTAATTAAGGGTTATTATTTATGGTTATTTGGTAATTTAAAAATAAAGGATTTTATTGATTTATAATTGGAATGATCATCAGGTACGTCTATAGTGTATTTTACTAGATTATTGTGGGTGTTTTTGTTTTGGGTATAATATTTAAATAGGAAATTCCTTGAGAATGTTTTGGAATGTATATGTGGTTATTTATATAGTACTATCAGAGATCATGGATAGTTGGATAATTCTATCCAATGGAAAAGGTATGAGTCTCAGCTTCTTCAGTGGATTTTCATGTTATGACAAGAATATGACACCTGCATTTTCCTAAATTAACAAAATGTGTAAAAATTGTATTGATAAATTTAGAATAAAAGGACATCGGAGTTATATTAAATTTATAAATAAATCATGTCCTTGAATGTTTTCCTTAAATATAGTATATCTTATTTGATATTTGGTATTTATTAATCCTAAAAATTCATATAAATATTTTTTATGGAAATGAAATTTGTTATTATAGTCAGTGTACCACTCTAAGTAGGTGAAATTATATATTCCATAAATTTTTTTGTTCATTAGTATCTATAATATCATTTCATATTCATGCATTGATATCTAGAATATCAAATATGAGGAGTTTCATTATTTTACCAAAGCCATTATAAGTACATACGTTTTTATTTCTTTAATCCAACATACACTAAAAACAGTTTTTATAAGCGCCCCCCTTTATCACCGCTAACGAAAAAGCACTGATAAAGGGGATTACCTTTATCTGAGATCAAAAAAGCGCTGATAACGGGTGGCTTTATCAGCGCTAAAAAAGTGCTGATAAAAGTACCCCTTTATCAGCGCTTTTTTTAGCGCTGATAAAGTCCCCCCCCTTATCAGCATTTTTAGCGCTGATAAAGGAACTCCCTTTATCAGCGCTTGTTTAGTAGCGCTGATAAAGGGTCGAATTCAAAAAAAATTAAAAAAATATATTAATATATTAATATATAAATATAGTTATATTTATATAATTAGAATATATAATTTTAAATATATTTTAGATAAGTATAAATGTACATTTACACTTAATATACATAATATATAAGATATTTAGTGAAAATGGCTTCTTAAAAAATTTAAAAAAATATTTGAAAATAATAATTTTCTAATTAATATGGAGTAAAATTCATTTAATAACAATTTGAAGACTACAAAAATTCAAAAAAATTCAAAAAGATCCAAAATATGTTGAAAACGTAACTCAAACTTCAAACGGGCATAACTTTTGATCTGGGTGTCCGTTTGAGCTCTAACACAAATCAAATCGAAGCCTGTGGTGATAGATACAGCATTGTGATCCGGAGGTACCTAGTTTAAGGGTTCTTCGAGGCCAAAATAGGCCCACATGGCCTCCAAAACTGAGTTTTTAGTCAGGGTTCCCCGATTCTTTAACATTTTGTGGATTTTCAGCATCGTTTAAGGGGGTGTTATTGACTTTTTATCATGGGAACTGAATTTATTCCAAGGAATTACATTTATATTGATATTATGCCTTTGAAATTTTATCATTTTTTTTAATTCACTGCTATTTATAATCAAATATATAACAATGTATACATATTTTTTATATATTCACAGATAAAAATTAATTATAAATATAAATAATAAAATATATTTCCATATAAAATATATTATATTTTTCTAAATAATAACTAATATCCATTTTATTTAAAATAAAAATATATGAATATTTATATACATATATATTAATCTAACTATATATATATATATAGTTATTAATCTAGCTATATATATATATATTAATATAACTACTTATATATTAATATTACTATATATATATATTAAAATCACTATAAATATATATATTAATATCACTATAAATATATATATTCATATAACTATATATATATATTAATATAAATATATATTACTATACGAATAAATATATCTAAATATATATATATAAATAGAGATATATATAAATATAACTATATATATATTAATATAACTATATATATATATATATTAATATAACTATATATATTAATATAACTACATATATTTTAATATAAATATATATATACTAATATAACTCTATTTATATTAATATAAATATATATATTAATATAACTATATATATATTAATAAAACTATATATATATATTAATATAACTATATATATATTAATATAACTATATATATATTAATATAACTATATATATATAGTAATATAAATATAAATATATATATTAATATAAATATATATTACTATACAAATATATATATAACTATATATATATATCATGAAATAGTAAACAAATCAAAATAGAGTAGTGGTATGGGCTTAGGCGCATAGGGGGTAGGTCTCGAGTTCAAAACCTGCTGGAGGCAGAGGCACGCACATGTGTGTGGATGTGGGGGGATAGCACTCATAAAGGGTGGAGGGGGTGCGTGTGGGGCACTGGAGGGGGTGGAAAGTGCTATTAAAAGTGGGGCTCAAGCGCTATAAAATCCCAACCGGATTGGCATGATTGTTTTATTTTTTTGTATTTTTTTAATTTTTTTAATTTTTTTAATTTTTTTAATTTTTTTAATTTTTTTAACTTTTATCAACGCTTTTTTAAAATCACTGATAAAAGGGTCCTTTATCAGCACTAAAACGAAAGCACTGATAAAGGAAACGCTGATATAGGACCCCTTTATCAGCGCTAAAAATAGCGCTGATAAAAGTCTCATTTTATCAACGCTTTTTTTAGCGCTGATTAAAGGGGTCTTTATCAGCGATTTTTTTAGCGCTGATAAAGGGGACCCCCATTTATCTTCATCGGCTTTAACAGCGTTTTTATAGCGCTGTTAAAGGCCATTTTTAGCGCTGATAAAGGGCGTATTTGTAGTAGTGATAATGTGTGTATGGATTAACTCCTATGATAAGGGTTGACCTCTAAGATTAGAGTTTATTTATGGTGATATCAATTTTTTATGTACCCCAATTTATATAAATCATTTCTATATGATATTAATTATATTAATTTCATACCACTATATCCAGACCAACTTATAAGATAAATATCTAAAAATTACAATAGTTAGGAGTTTCATCGATTGTGAGGTGACAATTGGTTTTGATAGCTGGGAAAGAATGGTTATTTTTTTAAGTGTTTGGATATTTTGTAGGTTTTATTTTCAAAATAAAATGTTCTGTTTTCAATAATAATATTAGTCTATTTTTTGAAAAATAAATAACTTTTTGGTTATGATTGGGTCCCAAAATTACATTTTTATTTTATATAACCACATATCCTTTTGAAAACATTAATTTTTATCATTTTTTAAAATGTATTGATTAAAAAGTAAATGTGAAAAATGAATTTATAAGTGTAAATATTTTGACTATTAAAATGTTATATGAAACCATTTATAACATAATGATTCAAATCCCATTGGGAATTTGTTTCTCAATTAGTTATTAAGTAATAAAAAACCGATTAAATAAGACCTTGCCATATGAGTAGAATACCATAATTAATACATGAAATTTAACAAATTTTTCATTAGTGTTATATGATAATTTTGTTTATTTTTTCAATAAGGACTTAACTATCTGACTATTATATCTATAGATATTATCCACATGAAGATTATAACCATATATGGCTATTCTTAAATGAAAACCTTAAAAATAAAAGGAATTATAAAAAAGTTATAACTAATGTTCTTAAAAACATACTATCCAATGTATTTTTACATGTTTGGTCTTATATAAATATGATAGAATACAAATATTTGGTGATTTCTGTGATTTATAAGAGATCTATGTCATTATTGTTTGCATTTTTAACCCCAGAATGATGTTATGATATTAGATGCCTGTATTAGGGAAATTATTTTTTATTTTTTTCTTAATGATCATAATTATGATTATTATTATGTGTCTCTTTAGAATTTAAACTATTTCTAATGGTGAATGTGAATGATACTTTGGATTTGAAAAATTGTATATATTAATGTTATATAAATTATGGCATAGGTACCACTCATATTTGATCATGGTGATGGGATATAACCATAGTTCCTTGAATTTATATACCCAATATACTCATCATTCTTATGGATAATGACTAATATTTGTAAACAATTTCCCTTTCCATGGGATGATATTAGGTCATAACTATTTAATTACATCTAGGTGGAATGTGATATAGGATTTCACTTTCATCATCTTGTATGGGATGGGCTAGATGAATTCCATACCTACAAACTAGAATCAATATCATGTTATCCCAAAGTAGGAATATGATTGAGTGGTGTGGTATGTATCCTATCAGTATATGGAATTTCATGTTACTATTTGTAATATATCATTTTAATTTCTGGTTGGATCATTCTTCATGTTATTTTAATTTTATTTATATTAAACTATATACAAGTTTATTAATTTAATGGGTAAACATATTCTTGTATAGTCATTATTATTCATTATTATAATGGGGACCATGGGGTGTTCCATTATGAGTATGAAAATGATAACTCCCTAAATAAACACTGATATGGAAATGAAAGTCTATTTCTATTTTTTCGATGTCGATACATTTTGGGGAAGATTCACATTGTGTTTTGAGAATTGGTAGTATCTTTAAATTTTGTTAGTGGAATTATAGACTGGTTATAGAGGGGTCACGGAATTTTATTCTCACATTGATTCTATATTGGGACCTCCTCTTGATGGAACCTAACCCCACATTTAGTTGGATTATTTTATATATGTAGGATTTTGGTCTTTCACACACTTTCAATGGAATTAACATGATTTTATATCTTTTTAATGTGTTATTTATTGAATAAAATAAACTTTTCATTATGATTTGAATATTTTTTCAACTATATAGATATAATGATTGCATGATTTAACATATTTTTTACCAAAGTATATTGAAATCCTTCAAAAAATATGTTTATTAAGACATAATTATTTGTTTCATATCGATTATATAGGAGAAATCAAATATTAATGGTGTTTAGTTATTCTATGAATTTTCACAGAAACATCTGTAGACTTGGAGGTGCTCATGAGGTGTTTTAAGGACTTGATAAGAATACAAAACAGGTATTCATGTCATGTATCATAGAAAATGGTATCAAATTGAAAATGAGTTTTTTGGATTTTCATTTTACAAAAGTAGGATATTAAACTGTGGGGACTTCGGAAGTAACCCATAAACAGGACTGACCATTATATTTCTAGTAGAATCACATGTTTCTTGGTAATTTTTAGGAAGTGAGTATGAAAAATAGAATTAAGTGATGTTTTCTTTTCAATATATTAGATATTATTTGGTGAAACTAGACTAAAGACTACGTCTTGATCACGAGCAATTGTATTTATGGATTCGTGTATCATGATTTCTAGTGGAAAATTATGTGATATGATTCTCATGTATTAGAGAATTAATTTATAAAAATAACCATAAAAAATTTTATAATAAATAATAAATGAAAAATATCCATTTATACCTTATTATGTGTCATCTAACTAATTTATTTCACTCAAACACATATTTGGTTATGAGAGTGCGATTTGTTTATATTCTTTTTTCCCGAATAGAATACTTTTTATTCTCTATTATCATCCTTCCATTTTAAATGTTTCTTATTATTTCAATTGATACATTATTTTCCTTGTATTGATTGTTTTTTTAATATATTGTATATAATTAATAATTATACATGTTATTCTTTTATATTTATTTTTAAACATTTGATATATTCCTAAATAATAGTTTGTTGTTTGTAATGTCATATTTTGATATTCCTTTATTATGAACCATGTTACGAATTATGTAACCTAATATTGTAATTTTTTCTTTACTGGTCGCTTACATTTTGATTTTTTATTCTAGTACAAAAGTGGTTATATATGCTAATGGGCCTATACTTAAGTGGTATAGGCTCCTGCTTAGCATCCAAAAGACCCAGGATCAAATTCGGGCAAGGACGAATTTCCTGGTATGGTTGGGATACTATTGTAGTGAACTGTAGCAGTACTATAGAAGTGATGAAACTGTAGCAGTGGAGGCACTGTACCAGGATTGTAGCGACGTCGGTGCAGTAGGAGGGACTATAGTAGCATGTGGACTGTAGGAGTACTATTCACTAAGGGGTCCATTAGGCCATAATGGGATTTCAAGCCTTGTATTCAGGCCACTTGTCATTGGGATTTCGAGCTATGTAATGGGTATACCTCTACCAAATCTTAAAGAGGACTTTTATTTAACATATAAATTGAGGCTTTAGCCCAACATTTAAAAAAACACAAGTAGCTATATAAGGGGCTAATATGATGTAATTAAAATGGAAAAATGATTTATATTATAAGGTTTACAAATGTAAATGGTTCAAATAAATATTTTCATAAATATAAAATTGGTTTAAAAGAAATGCCCTTTTGAAAAATGGTGGACACACTATAAAAATTAATGTTTTGTGACTTTTTTCTCAAGATATTATTTTTTAGGAAGTGATTTGAAATTTTTTAGATTTAGAGAATAAATAAGGAAATTAAATTCCATATAGAAAAATGTTATCGAGAAAATGTATTTTAATAACACTGAAATATTAAATTGAAATATAATTTGGATTTGTAAATGTCTGGGTTATTACTGAAAAAGATCTTGACATGAGATTTCATCATGGAAATATGGTTTCAATAAAATTATTTTAAAATGTATTCTATTTTAATAAATTTTAATTTAGTTGAAATACGTGTATAATACACCATTAGTCACTCATTCAGTGGGGATTACAATAAAAGAGGGGGTATCATGGTAGTGGTATATGATTATATTCCATATATACTAATGTTTCTACTAGGTATTGGGATATACTTATTAGTGAATTTTTTTCTTCGTTCTTTATAATGGACGTGTATAGATTCCTTGGGAAGAATAGGAGTGTATTTAATAGAAATTGATCATTTGATGATGGATAAGATTCCAAGGATTTATTAATATTAGACATTTTATGTTTTAAAAGAGTTATGTCTTGATATTACTATGAGTGACTTGGGATGTAATTCAATTGTTTATCTATTTTAATATCTCCGAGATTTTGGAATTTGTTGATAATGCCTGACTTGGTATGGAATTTATCTATATTATATGATTTGGCTTAATGTTTTTTGATTTTACATCATGAATGTATCCATGTATTTTATTTATGTATTATTGAGGTTGGGATGAATTTATATTAATTTTAAAAATTAACTCCTTAGATTAATGTCATCGATGAAATAATGAGGATGATAACTCTTATAGAGTGGTGGTTACAATAAAGCATATCCATTTTAATCTTACTAAATTCAAATTAATGTAATAAGAATGGAATTTGGGTGATTCAAGTGTGAATCCCTATTCTGTTTTTTTATTTTGGATGAGGGGTCTATTTTCCATTGAAAACTGATTTTTGGTCTCAGATGATTGAGGATGAAATATAAGGAATTTTAGGACACGGTTTTTTTGTAACAATTATGTTCTAGGATTTTGGGGTACAAATGAGTGGTTACACCTATAGTATTACACCTACCGGTGACACATGGAACCCAAGGGGTGGCCACTAAGTAAACACTAACATAGGACGATTTTCTTCTTATACTAGGGTGTCACTGGGAACATAGTGTGTAAGAACACACATTTTCATATGATGTATGGATCCCATATTTTCATTTATAATTCTAAAATTGGCCTATATGAATTCCATTTTAGGTCATGGAGGTATATGGGGTGTCTGGGGACTATTTAGAGCCCATGACCCATGTTTATGGTGAAATAATCCAAGATAGTGGTTAGTTGAATTTGTACATGACATAATGTATGGTTTGATCTAACCATGCATAGTTAGACCGTGGGGAGATATGAGCCATAATGTTAGACCAAACCATGTGAAATGGGCCACACGACCATACGATAATGTCTTTAATTTTGACATTTTATTAATGACATTCTTACATTTAGTCAAACTATACATGTAAACCATGTGGGTACCCATTTCTACATATGACCATGCATGGTTGGGGAACATTTTTTCAATATTTGTGCCCAAACCATGCAACCACATTATTTTATGTGTTTTTTCAATTTTAAATAGAGAAAATTCTATTTGGATCTCATTTTCAACTCTACTATATCACAAAATAAACCTCACATTTGAGGGATATACAATGTTGATATTCATGGTTTTGATATCATTCCCCTATATGATTTAGAATTCATGAGTGTAATGTTTCGTTGGATCTGTATCAGTGAGTACTAAACTCATTTTTAGTCAGTCTTTGTTTAAAATCCAATTGATGATGATATTTAGGTTCAAGTTGATTTGGAATATTTTTAGGTTATTCATTCATTCTTCATTTTAATCCCAATATGTGTCAAATCAGAAGTTGATAATGGATTTGATTTATACTATCAAGATATGGTAGGTGGACAATAATTTTCCTATCAGTTGGTGTGTTATAGACCTCACTATCATTGTTTCTCCTACAATACATTCCATCACGATTCTAGAATTGAAACTATATATTGAATTAATTTATATTGGATATAAAATGGATTAACAAAGGTTCTATTGTGATGTAATGGTGTTTTCCCCATATTAAAGTCCACCCTTGCGGTGTTCCATGTTTTCTCATAGTATTTTCCCATTGTTAAAGAACCAAAGGCATGTGTTTTTTAGCATTCCTAGTTTGTGGAAATAAATATATACATAAATGAATTAAATGGATTTTTATGAGAAAATTTTCCTAATGTTTCTTGCTATTATTGATTATACAGTTTATATTTCATAGGAATTACTAAATTGTTCATTAAAAAATCTTGTAATTTTTGGGTTAGCTTATGTCATATGTTCAAATTTGAAACACTATATTTTTGTTGGAATACCCATGATATGGATTAGAATTTGAATTGTAATATGAGAAGGTAGACTTATGAGGCCTGAAATGATAAATGGTATAAAATAGTGAATTAATGAATAGATGCATTGAATGATTATATGGGGATCTTGAATGTGGTAGTGGATGTCTTGGATTAAAAAATATCATTGGGTCTTGATTCAGTGGGATTCCTTGGGAATTGTTACCCATGGGATTCAACATTACTGGTCTAACCTAGGACCTTTTTGGTATCAAATTCTTTTAGGAATCCAACTATGATCCTTATTGAGTTTCGATCGAGATGATCATGTGACTCATCAAGGATGCATTGGTAATTTATAAAATGGATCAGGCCTTTCAGGGTGTAAAAGATAACTAAAATACAAGACCATGGTAATTTTGAAATTTTCATTATACAAAACATCCATGGTTGTTGTGAAATTTTTCATATATGGCACAACCATGGAAAAAATGTGATATACATAGTGGAATGGTTCAGTCATGGCAGTTTGAATCATTAAAATGTATAGTAAGGCCATGGTTCACATGACATGTGTGGATGAAAGGCATGTACATGTTGGTTATTTATTAATTTCTTGTAGATGAATTGTGAGAGGAGATTTTATAAATTTTAAAGGGATCCTTGAGGGGATATTTGTTTTTATTTTATTATTAGAGAATATTTCGTAGGAATCTTACATTTCATTTCATCGAGCCTACTTTACATGCACACTAAATATTTTGTTGTATTTCATTTTCTAGTCATTTATATACCATTGTGTATTTTCATACTTGGATTATATCCCACTACCTTCTTGGGATGTCGTTGGGAACTCGAATAGAATATTTGGATGTAGGTAGAGACAAGGAATGTGAATGTTTATATGAGTGGGTAGACTCAAATGTTATGAAATGATAAATGTTATGAATATTTAATTGGTATGTAATTGTGAATGAATAAATATATACCTTGTATAATTTTCCTTGGATCTTGAGCTCATTTTTGGATTCCTTGGATGGAATATACTACTTGGGTATTGATTCTATGGGACGCCTTGGGCTTTGCTAAACCCTAGATCTTGATTTCTTGGAATCATGTTGGAGATGTTTTTTTTGACATGATCTTAGGACTCCAAATAGTTCATAACCTTGTTTCCCTGGAGAATATCTTAATAATCAACTAGGATTCCTTGGTCTTCTATGACATGGACTCGACTCTTTGTGGATTGAAACATCATTATATTGCATGACTATGGTTATAGTCAAAATTTTATTATGTATATTTTATATAGTTATTATTTCATTTTGATTGTATGACACAACAATGGGAAATATGAGATTTAGAAGTAGGATACATGGAATGACCTAGTTTCAATAGTGTTTTGACCTCTACTATGATTTTAATATGTGAAAATTGATGTTATTCTATTATGAGGTGTGTGATTGGATTAAAAAATTACAAATAGCCTCAGAATGTTAGTTGAAACATGTTAGTTTTTAAATGACCCATTATGAGAGTCAAAACCAATATTCTCTCACACTATGTGGATTAGATCATCAATAGGCATAGAAGAATTATTTATTTTATTTGATTCCATAAACAAAGTGCATCAATATGTATAGTTCAAATCTAAAATAAAGGAATAATATGTAAGTGTTCGATCAAATTAATCCCCAAAACACCCAATAAAAATTCACAGAGACCACAAGATATTACTAGGGTTAAAATAATTTTAATTCTTGAACTCAGTTGGAATTGGATACTTAAAGGTGAAAAATTATAATATATATAAGTAATAAACAAAAAATATGAAATAGGGAACTCACTTACCTTCTTTTGAAAATATTTTCCCCTTTCAGGATTCAATAAAATCATTTGGATTGAATGAAATTAGGATAATGAAAATTGTGAATTGGTCAACATTTTTTTGATTATAATATTAAATATTTTTAGAAATAGAATTTAATTATCTAAAAATTGAAACAATCATCAGTCAGAGTAATAATTTTTTCATTGATCATAGTATTCTTATCCCATATATGAATTTATATTAATTAAAAAATTATGATTTATCTTTTTTGAGGTTAAATATCAGTATATATATTATTTTAATATGAACTATATAATAAAGGTAGGGAGAAAATACATATATAAATTCATATCCTGCACAATAATAAATTTCTACAAGGATAATTGAAATCCCAAAATAATGTGTAGTTAAACATAAATTTCAAATTAAGTTAAAAAATATATTATATAGAAATTATATGGATATAGAATATAGTATGCAAGATAATATTATTTATTGATGAATTTTACCACCATATACCACTCCAAATTCATTTTACAAAACATTGTTTTATCATCTTTATCTATATTATTCCATCTTCCTCTTATCTCAGAGTCTATTCCTGTAATTGATTCCCTATGAAATTTTTACAATATTTATAAATAAAAAAAATTAATCTACAGGTTTATGGAATTTACTTCTAATTTTTTTTATTCTACTGGTTGTATCTATTTTCTCTTTCTACTCTCACTCATGTGTTAACAGTCAAAATTACACTGTTTTATTAAATTATTTAATGAATTTTTATATCATAAAAGATCATAAAACCCAAAAATTAACCTTTATAATATCATTTATCTAAATAATAATATCAAAATTACAATTAATGTGTGTGAAAAATGTTTACAAAAATTTAACCACTTAAGATTCATCCATACATAACATATTTCTTATTATCTACCAATAAATTCTTCAATTTTTGTGGAAATATTAAATAATAATAGTGAAAAACTAAAATATAAAAATATTTTGAATTTAATTGAATTTCACGCAATGGAACCTCGCAAGATAAAACAATTATTTACCTCTTAGAAATAAATTATTTCAGTTGAAGTTTGATTTTTACTCTTATAAAAATGTTTGAAATTGAAAATCTTTAAATTATTTAAACACATATTAATTATAATAAAAATATAAAATCCTTATTTTTAATTAAATTTAGGTAAAGAAACATAAAAATTAAATATATGTGAAAAAGATACAACAGAAATTATGGTGGAAAATAATAAATAATGAAAACAGATAATTAAACAATCAATAAATTTCAAAAAATAATAAAGGGGTTTCAAATGGTATTATTATATTAATTTCAAATTATATTTGGAAGAATATCTTAAAATATTACTTCAAAATAAAATATTCAAAGCCAAGGATATATTTATAACATTTGTTAGTATCAAATAGAAAATAAAGCCATGGGGTTAGGGAATAATAAATAATTTCATCCTCAAGAATAATGTTCTCTCACCGCGAGGAATAATTATACTTATTTGATAGATTATACTCAATGATTGATAAAATATGTTAAAAATGGAAGACATGTCACTTGAGTCACCCACATTGAGTATTTTCCAAGTATCATCCATGAAAATGAACATGTTCGTCGAATTAAAAAAACCTCAATAATTCACGGTATTAAATTTTTATTAATCTAAATATCCCTCATTTTTAAATAAAATGTATATTTGGATAAATCACTCCCCTACCTTAATGAAGAACACACTACTATCTTTAGTGAATCCTCATCCATCACATTATAGTGATATGATCATGCACCCAATTTTAGTTGTCACAACAATTCAATAATTTCAACATAAATTGAGGATAATACTCTTAAAAAACTATTTCTATGACATTAAAAACAACCAGGTGATATCTGGAGCTATACCTATAGAAAACTCTTATAAACATATTTTTATCTTCTGAAGTTCTTTCCTATGTGTCACTCTCTAGTTTTTCACTGTGGATTTGGTCTATATTTTTATGTCAATAAAATTATTTTGATTGATTATTTAATTTAATTTATTGTTACAAGTGTCCCCTATGATTAATGTGGTCATCATACACAATCAAAATAGAATTAACCATTGGTGGTGTTAACTCATAACTCCCCCCCAACAAAAACTATCACATGATTGAAAACAACCTTATTGTGTTATTTCCATAGATCATACATTACAATATCACTTATTTTACAAATTTTTCATCATAGCCACCTAAAATTTTGAACAACTGGTTCTTTGATTGAACATTCGATGGTGTGGTAAAAATGATGTTTCATCGGTATTTAAATTTTATCAGATACATTTTTATAATGATCCAAGAACATTTAAAACCCCAACATGATTTTAAAATTAAACCAATTATCACACTAGACTAGTTGTGGAATGGGATTGTTGATTGGTGTCTTTTTTTCTAATGGGGGATACATGTTGGAACCCTGAAAAAAATTATGTATCTCTATAATCATGTGAACCCCCCTATATGAATTAGCAATTTTATATAGCATTGAAATCTTAAATTAATTAGATGATATGAAATTCCATGAACCCACCTTTTACAATGGTTTCATTGGTTGTGATGTATCATGAAAAGTCTTCGTCCCAGATTAAAAATTCCACCTGATGTGTCACACCTTATAATAAAATATTTACTATTGATGTGGAATATGTGGGTATTGAGGTCCCCACTTATCCTCTTCCATAGTTCCTTCCTACACCGTGGACTACTTATATATCTCCATTTCAATCTATGTGTGCACTCTCATTTCTTTTTTATGTCGTTATGGCATTCTAGTAGGGTTGATTCCTCAATGTTATCAAGCATGCTCTCCCTTATGTAGGTCCATGTTATCTAGGTTATCCAAATGTGGTAGTTTTTATGGCCAAACCACATAGGTAATGGAATGTTCATTATGAATATTTTGTGTCTTATATACCTCTTCTATTTTTCTAAAATCTATAAACACAGAAACATCAAAAATGGATATTGAACAAAAAAAATTCCAAAAAAAATTTAACATAAAAAAATTCATTCAAAAGGTAAAAATGGTTAAATAAACTAATACTATGTGGTAATGGATAATTAATCTCCCCAAGTTGGAAATTTTTCTCTAAATTTTTATAAAATAATTGAACATATGCGTATAAAAAATTTATATTTTAAAATTTTAAAATTAAAAAAATGGTGTTTTCTATGGGTTATACATTAATTATAGTTTGGTTAAAATAAAAACCATACCCCACATATAAAACCCAATATTTTCTTCAATAAATAATCCAATTGAGGATAAACATTCAATAATAATAATTTTTTTAACAAATCAATTGATAAATGAAAAATAATGTTATGGTATTTTAATATACTATACACATTATGATTCTTAATTTATTATGAGTTTTTAATAATGAATTCAAAATGTACATGAACATTTTCTTTTATTCATAGATATATGAGTTTTAAATTTTTCCTCGATATAGTATGATGGGAATTTATTAAACCAAAAACAATTCATAAAATATTTATTTTAAAAATAATGTTTGAATATATTTTAAACCCCTCAAATTATTATCTAATTATAAGAATACTAAAACAATTAACCCCTATCAAGTATATATCCATGAAGATTAAAAAATATTTCAAGGATGAAATTAATATAATAATACACTTTTAATGATGATTTAACCACTTCATTACACTCAAACACTTCTAATATATTCTTTGATAAAATATTTCTAGTTTTAGGTATATAGAACATATTAAATAAAAAAATCAATATGTGATTAAAAAATAAAGAATATAATACAAAATATTAACCATAGATAATTATCATTTATATTTTCTATTAAATTATACAGTTATTAAATTAATAATGGTTTACTTGAATTATTTGAGTACCAATTTATTTGTTTAATGGTTCTTCCCATGAGGTTCATTCACAATAGTCATTTTATTCCTCAGAGGATGACTTTGATAGATGTGGGAGATTAGGTTTATCTATCATCAAGGTCCTATTGAAAGATGTTTTTTGGAATCTTCTTCAACGACTTACAAAATATGTACCTCAATCAAAAACATAAAGGATGAGTAAATTATAAGCATTCAAATGAGAATCTTGTTAATTCAAATTTTAAAAAATATTACAATAAAAAACATATAGATTCATGGGACTAGACTCATGAATCCATGAATTTATGTCCTTTATTTATACTAAATGTAATATTTATTCTATAACTTATAAATGTAATAAAATACCTTTATATTACTGTTAATGTAATGGTTAACTTGTTGAACATTGTTTACTTATGTTATATTATCCCCTCCAACAGACTTTAGAGCCTAATTAATAAGTTCTATCAACATGGTAAAGAGTCCATACCATTTAGTTTAATGTATCACTGAGGAATTATTAAATATACAACTAAAAATTATATACCTATTACAAAAAATAATGTTCATATTTTGAATAATGTTTTAATGAAAATATTTTTATTCATTCTTTATAAATCAATGATATATAAAAATATAATCACATAATTTTGTCTGATTCACTCATCTCTAACATACTTCTTTCAATAGAAGACTTAAAATAATAATTATTATAGATAATAGCCCAATAATTCTAGTGATGAAACTCTAAAAAAATGAAATTTCTTAAAAAAGAATATTATAAGGATACATCCTTAGAGGGAAATTGAAAATTTGTAATGTATTCCCACAAATTCACATTGATCCAATCATTCCAATATCTCCATGGAATGAAAATGGATTTATCTGATATTTGTTTCAATTGCCTATATGATATTTCTTCATTCCCAATTTACTATGTGTGATACTTAGTGCAGGTCTTTTGAAAACCAACTATTTTTTCAATTATTTATTAAAAAATATAATGCTTAAAATGTGTTCCACTATCTTTAATTTATTCCTTGGGAACACCAAATATAGGGAGGATATTTATTTTGACTAATTTCATAGCACTAATACCTATATTATTTTGAATTTCCACTAATTCTATGCACATGGATACATAGTATACATTAAAAAGGATTTCATAATTATTATAAAAATATGAAAATGGTACAATATATTGTAGTCCCCAATCATTGATAAAATAACATTATAATGTAATTATTTATATTAAACACATTATTTACTTATTACATATATTACAACCTGTAATTACTCTTCAATATCATTGGAAAACATTGGATAGAAAAAACTAGCCCAAAATACATTCTATGTAGTCATCACACCCCTATGATATGCACCACATTTTGGATAGTGAAATCTCTCATTAATAAAATCAGATTTCGATCCATAACAAATCTTTTAAGGATACAATTAAGATCAATAAAATATTTAATAATAAAATGATCATCCCATAATATTTACAAAATCATTGAAAAGATTTTATTTTTGTTAAAATAATTGGGGTATGATACCAATTATATGAATATAATTTTAATTAGAAAACTAAAAATATTGTTTACCAAAAGTAGAAAAAATATACTCTAGTTGGAGTGTAGTATGTAACTCTATTGGTTCAATAGTTCGGTTATATGTAAACTTGATAAGTTGTTTGTAAACAAATGTTCATCAGTATTATTATCATTTACATCAATATCAATTTTCTATAACTGATGGGACGATAACATCAGTTTAGTTTTTGATTCATTCTTAGTTATAAGTTATATAATAGTTGAATAATTTTTGAGGAATATATATTTATAACATATAAAATACTTTATAACATTATAAAGGGATAAATTATAGTATAAAAAGCTTTTCAATTGTAAAATAAATATTTTTAGAATCAATAATACATTTACTAGCATCATTAATCTGTTTCAACATAAGATTTTTTCTTTTATGTAAAATTTCCCCCTATAGTGAGATCCCAAACATCACACATCACCGAAAAATGTATCTTCTAATATAGATATCAAATAAATTATTAAAATTTAGTTTATATTTGAGTAGATTAAATTATTCAAAAAAAATTTCAATAAATATAATAGGAATATCCATAACTAACAAATTTAATAACTGCATTGTAATTTTTTATTAGTATTTGATAAAACATTATTATAAACCATCATTCACTATGAAAATACTAATTAAATCATCATTTTATAGTGGATGAGGCTATTAAAATGATTCAATTTTGACATTATCATTTCTAAATCATCTCTTAGATAGTATTTGACCAAATATGATACCATTTGTAACCATAATTTTACATTTATCATAGTTTATAACAATAATTTTTCTTGGAACGACTCCAAAAAGTAAAATTTTTAATAGAGTTTTAAAAAATTATCCCAAAATTTGTATATTTATCTATGAATACATCAATGATTATATCAATTAGATAATGAAATATTTATATCATACAAATTTTAATTTTATTTAGAATTAAATGTATTCCCTAATTAATTCATCAGAAGGAAAATGTCATAAATAGTATTGTGAAAGTAGTATTTTCATGATCATTTCATGCTACCTGAATCTAGTTAAAACCATAAAAACAATCTAAAATTAGAAAAAATCCTTTCCTGTAACTATCTCAATAATTTGTTCCATCAATGACATATGAATGTGATCTAATATAGTGGGAGAATACATCTTATTATTATCAATACAGACACTCCAAAAAGATATAATTTAACCAATGTTTGGTCACTTTTTCCTTTTCTCACAATAAGGTATCATATAGTCATTTGTAATATTAAGATTAGACTTTCCAAAGTACTCTCTGAATTATTATAAATCGTTATAACATTATGTAGTCTGATAATTTCATTCATATCATATTATTTAATGAATCTATTTAATAATTTATTTCTTTAAACTCATTATGATCAAAATGCACGTGAAATATATGTATCCATTATGAAAAAAGAATTATAACTACCTAAAAAACTAAAGTAATAACCTCCTATACAATAGTGTGTATAAAACATTCTACCAAGCATGTTATGTAATATAATATTTATATACATAAAAATATATTTACAATTTAAAATATATTCTATGTATTGCAACGCATGGAACACCGAGTTATCTTGAAATTTACGTTTCACTAGGCTAGAGTACATTATTTCTACAAATACCTTTCTTTATAGATTGGATTACATAAAAAAGAAGCCTTATTTGAAGGCTTACACTATACACAATACCGAGTCATACTGAGAAACAATATATAAATAAAACAATTATATTTAATATATTAAAATATAAACTACCTATTATGACTAGTTTTAACGAACCTATGAAAAAAATATTTTTTATACATAAAAATAATTGGTTACAACTAAATATTAAATTAAAATAAAATCCAATTGAATACTAAATGCATATTTTTATAGAAAACTACTTTTGGCACAAAAATCTATTTTCTATAAAATATTATATTAATTAAAATTAGTGAGTGATATAAATGTAAAAAATATATTACATATTCAATCACTTATTTTTTTATTCACCCAATATATTTGGTAAGCATTAGATATGGTGAAACCTAATATTTCACATTAAACCCTATATTTTCATTCAGACATTTTTAATCACCTTTTAATGGAAATCCTATTTTAAATATTAATTTTGAAAAAAAATTTGAATTTAATTTGATTAAAAAATCCCCAT
This sequence comes from Viscum album, assembly GCA_963277665.1. Classification (NCBI taxonomy): domain Eukaryota; kingdom Viridiplantae; phylum Streptophyta; class Magnoliopsida; order Santalales; family Viscaceae; genus Viscum; species Viscum album. Next base: position 805,798,898 of record OY728122.1, on the reverse strand, counting down.
TTTTGAATTCAAAATTTTCAAATTATCTTAATATGATTTTTTTGGAATTTTTTGAGAAACATCATTTTTAGTGATTAGTGAAAAATACATTGTTTTAGTTAAAAAATGCCTTTTCGTCTATGTAAATATTAATGCCAAATTATATTATAAAATCAGTTTAAGGTCACATTGGATCAATTATACATATATTAGTATAATTTGGATCATTATTATAAATATTATTTTTAATATTAATATTAAATCAAATTAATCTGTTGAACATATTTCTACCAAAGCTTGTTAATCCCTCAATCCACGAGATTAGCATTAATTGTAATTTTTCATCTTCTATGATATGAATTATGAAAATATAATATAAACCATTTTAATAAAGGTAATATTTTTGTTTTAATAATTTAAATTTAATTTTTTGAAATATTTGATTAGTGAAAGTAAATATAATTAATTGTAGTGAATAAAATCTAATTTGGCTTATAAATAGACTACGTCCCTAAGTATAAGTGATAAAATTACTTATACACATTTCTAAAACCAATTGTATATAACAATTTCTACCATAAACCTACAATTACTTTTTTTGATATTATGTCAATTTTATAATGTAAGAACTTGTGAAAACCTAACTTCTTTTCATGAATACCAAGGGAGTCTTTTTTCCTTCCTTATAAAAGGCCACCAACTCTACGCATTCCTCGCACCACTCAAACTTCTTAATTTATCCCAATAACTAACCCAATATTCTCCAATAATTCATATCCTCTATTTATAATCATCCCTTTGGTAATAAACCCTTTCAACAAATACTATTGGTTCAAATCAAAAGATGATGCTTGATTAAAAGGTAATGTCTTTTCTCAATCTCTTTAGATTCATTTCCAATATCCAAACTTTAAAATATTCATATTATATTCTTGAATAAAACAACCAGTATCATAAATATACTATGATTTTTTATTCATAGATTCTAACCTAAAATTACACACTCCACCATCTAATGGGTAACAGAGATAATGTTTCTGTGGATTATGAACTATTGACTCACAAAATAATGATTGTTAAATTCTCAAATTCCACCTATTATGGTGGACATTATGATGTATAAGATTTTATATATTTTATATATGTTATTTATAATATTTTAAACTTATTTATTTTTTATTATAACATAAATTTATGATTTCCAAGTATTGTAAATACTATAATATGGTTTGAAGAAGTGTGGACCAATGCCCCCTCAAAGCAACGTGATGCAGTCACATGATACATGGAATGTATAAATGAAGGGTCATAATTAATAATATGAGAAATAAAAAACATATATATTTTTTTCATGATATTATTACACACACACACACAAACACACACACACACACAGATATATATATATATATATATATCATTTTCATTATTACCCATTCACACACTTTAAAAAGAGAAAACATCATTTGTGGACGTCTGGACTATCGCCTCCTCCACATGATGTGCTTACTTATACACCAAATATTTCAATATATAATTATATATGAGTAAATAATATGGAATTTATAACAAAATTATCATTAAATAATTATTTTTTTACTTACCTTATTTGCACAATGATCATTGGAAAATGGGATGTCACTCATGCGTATGTACAAGCTATTATCTCCATGATTGTAACATATTATCTTTTACCTGACCATATGTAATTATTTATTTTTAAAGTATAATTGATGAAATAATATTATAATTATATAACGTATATCATTAAGAAGCTTTTATATAATAAACTATTGGCCCATAGTTTACCACAAATAGTTGTTTTGACACGTAAACTGAATTTGCTCAAAAACACCCGATGTAAACTTAATTTTTAATTTAGTTTTAAAAAACATGATAATAAGTGAATCAAAATAAATCAAAACCCTGAAAATTATAATTAATAATGTATAAAATTAAAATAACATTATTATACATGAATTTAAAGGGTGTTCAACCGAAACGAAACACACGGTAAGAGATCCATGTCTCATTTACATTACGTGAGACATATCGAATTTTTGTAAACATAATTTCTTATATATAGTATACTTACTACCACATTGAAATATAATTTTAAAAAATATTTATTCATTGTGTTGAAATTTTTTATTTAATGATTTTTACCTTTGTGTTTTCCAATAGATTTGTTACAACATTAGTGAGGTATTCCAACCTCACTTTTTACATCTATGAGATAAATTCCATGTTCACTACATACATATTTTTTGTGGTATATCTACATCAATTTTTATATTATATCATGATTTCGTTTTCCCATCTTGGTATTTAAAATTTTCATTCAATATTATTAATTCATGAGATTTATGATTTCAAAAAGTTTTAATGTGATATGGTACACATTGGTATGTTTAAAAATTATTTTCCTCAAGAAAAATACTACATACCTCTCAATGGAATTTCTATTAGAGGAAATTATATAAACATTATTAAATAAATAATTTCATTCTATTCTGGTTATTCTACACTATTTCCAAGTGTTATTACTATTTATCCACTTTATGATGCTATGATGTTTTGGGAATATTTTTTTAGAAAACTCGAATGTATATCTCTGTTTTTTCAAAGAAACAGTTTTACTCTAAAATACATATTTTATTAAAAAAATGTTTTAATATTATTTGGTGAAGAAACATTTACCCTTTTTGTATTTTACCAATTTCTCAGAAGAAATCTTCTCGTCACTTACCAAACAAGTCATTTTCTAACCATTTACCATAAAAAAGGAGTATTATTTTTACCTCATACGACATGTAGGGATATATTCACCGTTATTTTTTTCAACCCTCCATCTCAATATTTTTAGAAATGTATTTTACATTAAAAATATCAAAATAAAATGGTATTTTCCTCAAGAATATTTTTAAAAGTAAATCAATTATTTAATCTAGGAAAAACCCCAATTTTACTCTATAAGGGATTTTTTTATTGATACAATAATTATCCTTACTCTAGATAGTTTATTATTTATTTCTCCAAGGATATTATTAAAATCCATTTCCCTGATTTATTTGTTAGTCCACATGAAATATTCAATATCTTCTGATAATTGAACAATGACATCCCCATATGTTATCCATTTCATTTTTCATTGATATTATTATTGCTTAAATGGTATTCCTACTTAAAATGTTGTTTACAAAGATAGTCATTCGATAAATACAATTTTCACATCCACTATGGGTATTTGATAAGGTGCATTATTTATTTTGGTCATTCAATATGTGGATTCATTGGGCATGTGTTGATAGGTGGAGCCCATATTTTATATAGCTCCACAATGGATCAATAGTTTCTCATGATATAAACCAGTATCCTGGAATTATCCTAGGATAGATCTATAGATTTATACTATATGGAGGATAGATCTTGACAGTAATGGGTCCTCATTTTCCTTAGACATGACATCCATTGAAAAAGAATTATGATTATATTATTTTTAGATATTATTCATCCATGAGATTTTTTGTCAACATATATATGGATAAATTTTATTTCAATTCATTAATTAATGGCTTGTATTGTAGATTCTCACCATTACATATTTATCTTTCCATCACTAGTTATTTACATGGAATGTGTGTTTAGTTATTTACCTTCCCATGATGACTATTCTAATTGATTTATTATTTCTTCTTCTATATTTTTCCCTAACAGAGCATTTGAGATTACATTAATTATTTTTGTTTCCACATGAATCCAAAAGCATTCTGTGAAAGTTATATAGGAATATACTATATATATTAGTGTTATCCAGAAGATGTTTATTTGTTTATAAGAAAAAATATGTTGTATTTAGTATATCCATTTTTAATTCATTACTCATTTATCTATCTAGTTCACCATCATTAATAAACTGATCAATACTTTATGGATTGATTCAATGTAATCATGCCAATTTATTTAGTAGTAGAAACCATCTCTACACTATCTAGGGATAAGGTAGATTAATTGGTATCAAATAAAGATTTTTAATAATCTTGGGAACTAGATTAAGGAAAATTTAGATTAAAAAACCGAAACCAAAGCTATAATTTGGAGAAATATATATGAAAACCCATTAATTTAGTTAAAGTATTAATTTTTTGGTACTTAATAGATATACATAGAAGTATATATACTAAAATTGTACATGGTTGTGTAATATATGTACCTAGGAGTAATAACTCGGACAAGGTGTTCAGCGTTAGACTTGTGGTAACCTATTACATGACAATGATCCTTACTGTGCACCTTTTTTTGACACACCTGAGGAATATGCATATGATAATCTAATTATTCTTTAAAAACCATTATGAAGTATTTTTATATATAATAATTAACCCTGGTTAAAATTGAAGTGTTTTATATTGTTGATAAGTTGTAATGATTTAGAAATGTTGGAAATTATATTATGGAGAAACCATTGACCAAGGATGAAACTTTTTGGAAATAAAATGGATGATGTATTTATGTATTGAGTACATGGTGAAAACCTTAGTTTAAAGGATATTTTTTTATAATATTAATTTCAAATATATCCATCATATATATTTTTAATTTATATAAATGTAGTATTTCAAAACAAAAACATGTAAGTCAGGTGCCAACCAATCAAATTTGGATAGGTGTTTGGACATGAACTCATGACCTAAGGATGATAAGGGGTTCAAGCCAAACACTGACCGATTCAATGTCCTTGTTAATTTTCATTGTTTTATGTTAATAAATTTAACGAATAAATATTAATGATGAACCTCAAGTAACACTTTTGAGGATGAGAAATTAATATATTAACTATATTTATTTTGGGAGATTATTAAATAGAAATAGTATGACTTTCCACACTTTTATAATACTTACAATACTTTAAATGTTTATTTTAAGGATTTAAGAATTAAATAAAATTCATTGTTGGTAATTAATTTTTTGGGAGTAAAGGGTTGAATTATAATTTCATCGAAGCACATCCAAAATTTAGAATTGTTCATATAATATTTAAACCTATCATGTAAGAATATGTTGTTATGTTAATGGTCAATAAATTAATTACACAGCATTAAAAAATGGATTATAAATAAAAATGTAGTCCTAATCCCTAAATTTATGTTGGACCGATGGCTTTCTAAATCTTCAATGTTATATGGATTTGAGTCCCTAAAATTTCAATTGATCATTCACTTCTATATTGTTGATCACCTCATTAACTCCCTATAAATATTTTTTGTTTCCTCCAAGTGTGTATATCTACGTTCCACTAATGATGTACTACTTGGATACCTAGTTACATGGTATTCCATGTGACATTTTTTACATTCAATTCTCTTTTTTTATAGATGTTTACTTATGAGTCATTCTCATGATGCAGGATTACATACATATAAAGTCTCAAACAATATATCACCATGATCGATTTGAGATTGCAAGGATGTAATTTGAATAAGGTTGGGAGAATGTAACATCCCAAAAAACTAATGTAAGAACCTTTTATTTAATAGTGTGTATAACATGTGACATCAAACGTGTAATGTAATATAATATTTGTATACATTATAATATATTTACTATTTAAAATATATTCTCTATATTTAAATTGTTGATATACCATGTGATCTTGATATGAGAATGACACTGGGATAGCCTACATCACACATAATAATTAAATTCCTAAATATCTATTATTACACACATAATTAAACTTCTTTGATGGCTGGTGCTACATGAAATACCGAGTTTTACTGAGGCACGATATATAAATAAAATATATGTACAAAATATAATAAGATATAATCTAGATATTATGAATATTAATAACTAAATTATTAAAATATTTGGTTTCACAATCTAAATAAGTGGTTACAAAAAAATTATAAATGAATATATGAACTAGTTGAATATTAAAAGTATATTTTTTATAGAAAACTATTTTTTCTCACAGATATATTTTTCCCTAATAGATTAAATTAATTAGAATTACTTAGTGATAATAATATAATAAATATGTTATATATTCAATAAATTATTTTTAATAATCATCCAATATATTTGGTAAGCATTAGATAGGATCTAACCTAATATTTCACATAAAAACCTATATTTTTAATCATGCATTTTTAAATGTATTTTAATAGATAACCTAGTTTAAAAGTTAATTTTGAAACACTTTTGAATTTAATATGATAAAATGAACTTCAATTTTTAATTCATAATTTCCAGGTTATTATATGATTAATTTTTGGTATTTTCCTGAGAAACATCATTTTATAGTGAATAATGAAAATATTGTGTTTTAGATAAAAGCTAGTTTTTCATTTAAATAATTATTGATGTTAATTTATATTATAAATTTATTTTTAAAACAAATTAGATCAAATATACATATATTAATATAATTTTATTCATTATAATCAATATATCTTATAAATTTTATATAAAAACATAAAAATCATTTGAGCATTTTTCTATTAAAACATGTTAATCTATCTATCTGCAAGATTAGCATTAATCGTAATTTTGAAGCTTTTGTGATATTAATTTTAAAAATAAAACATAAAATATTGTAATTAAGATAATATTTTTTGTCTAATAATATCAAAATAATTTTTTGAGAAAAATGATTTGTAAAAGTGATGAAAATTAGTGATAGTGATTAAGTTGTAAATAGACATAATGATGGACCGAAACCATATGTTTATGGGCCCATATGACCCATAAAATTGTAAAAAACCAATTATATGGACATATATATTCCATTAAATCTACAATCCTTGGTTTGGGTGGTTTTTTATGACTCTAATTAGGTAAGAACATGGGCACACCAAAATTTTTGTCAAGAATAACAAGTGATTCATTTTACATCCCTATAAAAGGCCACCACATATACCCATTCCTCACACCTATAAACTTATTAATGTAGAACAATAAAATACAAAATAGTTTCCCATAATTCCTATCCTTTACCTATAATCATCCCTTTGGGAGTAAAACCTTACAAGAATACATTAGATTCAAACCAGAAGAAGTTACTTGATTAAAATGTGATGTCTTTTCTAAATATCTCTAGTATCATTTCCATTATCCAACACCTAAAATATATTTAGTATATTATTTCATAATAAAAAACTATCCTCAATATTATAATATATTTTAATGTTGAGAGTTTAACCCACACCTATAAATGCCACCATCTAATGGGAAACAAACATTATGTTTCTTTGGACTGTGAACAAGTTTCTCACGAAACGATCATTGTTTAATTCTCCATTAGCACCTCATAGGGTAGTCGTAATGATGGAAACACTATTTATATATTATATATATGTTATCTATAATGTTTTAAAATTTGTTAATTTTTATTTATAACTTAAATTTAGTTTTTCCAAGCTATTCAAATTTAATAATGTTTTTTTGTGGAAGTGTGGACTACCGCCCCCTCAAAGCTATGTGACTTGTTCACATGATACATTGAATGTATAAATAAATGTAAATATTTAAAAATAGGATACATATAAAAAATATTATATTAATGACATTAATAGATTTCTGGATATATATATATATATGATTTTCTTTATTACCCCTTAACACACTTTTATAATAGATAATGTCATTCGTGGATGTGTATACTACCACCTCCTTGACATGATGTGATTCCTTTTACACTGAAAATTTCTATATATATATATATATATATGTGATTAAATAATATGATACTTATTATATAATTATCAGTCTAGGATTAATTATGTTACTTACCTCATTTCCACAACAATCATTTAAAAATGGGAATGTTACTAATGCATACATATGACAAGCTTATCTGTGATTGTATCGTATTATCATTTTCATAACAAAATTTAATGATTGATTTAAAAATTATTATTTATTTTAAAATATAATAATTATGTCATTTTTATCATTATGTTGATTTTATATATTGTCCCTTTGATCATTGTTGACTGACAATAGTTGTTTTAACATATAAACCAAATTTGAAATAAAAACACCCAATATAAACATAATAGTATACATAGTTGTTGAAAACATATAAATTATTGAAATAAAAGTAATTATTGACATGAAACTATTTCTAAATAAAGTTTAAAATTAACATCCGTTTATTATACAACATATTAAAGGACGTTCACCTAAAAAGAAACACAAGGTAAGGGTTACATGTATCATTTTCATTACTTGAGGCATACTTAATTCTTGTACACCTATTTTATTATATATAGTCTACATACTACCCCATTGAAATAAAATATCTAGAATAATATTATATTCATGGTATTTATATTATTTATTTAAGGATAATTACGTTTTTCTAATATATTTGTCACTACATTAGCAAGGGATTCAAATCTCACTTTTTATATCGATGAGATAAATGTCATGTCCACTACATACATATTTTATGTGAGGTATATATTAAACATTATTATATTTTATTGTGAATTTATGTTCCATTGACGGTATTTAATTCTTTTATTCAATATTATTGATTCATTATGTTTATGATTTAAAAACATTTCAAGGTGATATGGTACACTTTTTAATATTTATATATTATTTTCCTCAAGACAACTTCTATTAATCTCTCAATGTAATTTCCAATCAATGAAATTGTATAATTTTTTTAATAAAACCATTCATTATCCTCTGGTAATTTATGATCATTTTCATGTGTTAGAAAAATTTCCAATATTTGAATCTAATATGTTTTTGGAAAATGCTTTTCATAAAACCCAAAATTATATCTCTCATTTGCCGGAGAACCTATTTTATTCAAAAAATAATGTTTTCGTAAAATGATATCAGAAAATGAATTTAAAATGATTTAGTTAAGTAACTTTTAATGTTTTTTTATTTTACCCTTCTCTTAGAATGATTCTTCTTGTCTCTTTCCAGACGATTCATTTTCTATCCTTTATTTAATACAAAAGGAATATTATTTATACCTTATACAACATGTTTGAATTTATCCACAGTAATATTTTTTAAGCCTCATTCTCAAGGTTTTTAAAAAGGGAATTTCAATTAAATAAAATTTTAAAAGAAAAAAATATTTCCATCAAAAATATTTTTAATAGTTAATCATTTATTTCAACAATAATAACAACCCTCTATTTTACTCCCCTGGGAATTTGATGTATTGCTAATATAAATATTCATCCTATGTATGGTTTATTATTGATTTTTCCAATGACAGTATTCACATTAACATTCTTCATATTATTTTTAGTTTTATAGAAATATTCAATCACTCATGATATTTGAACACTAAATTTCCCCTAAATTATCCATTTCATTTTTCATGGATATTACTATTTTATAAACCATATACCTTCTTACATACGATGTTTACATTGAAAGATATTTTATAAATCTTTATTTATTATCCAATATTATAATTTGATACGGAATATTATTTGTTTTTTTTATTAAATAGGTTGAATGATTTGGAAATACAATGAGGGTTGGATACTAGACTTTATATAATTCCTTGATGTATCGATAGGTTCTCATGTGATAAAGAAATTAAAAAAATTAAACAGATGATAGATATGATGTTTTAAACTAACTTTATGATAGATATCGAGAGTAACAGGTCCTCATGTGCACATCCATTGAGAAAAAATTACACTCATATTAATTTATGTTAGTATTTATCCATGATATTTTTCATCAAAATATATATGGATACATTTCATTTAGTTCATTGATTAATGGATTTTATTTTTGTTTCATACCATTACATATTTATTTTTCCTTATCTAGTCATTTTGATGTAATGTGTGTTTTGTTATTTACCTTACCATATTGACTATTCACATTGATTCAATATTTCATCCTCTATATTTTTCCCTTAATGATCATTTTATCTCAAACTTATTATATTTCCTTCCCCAGGAATCCACGAAGAATACTAAGAATGTTATGCAGGAATATAAAAGATAGATTAGAGTTACTCTCATGTTATTTATTTTTTTAATAGTAAAAAGTATGTTGTAATTATTTTATCAATTTTTAATTAAATACTCATTTATGAATCTATTTTAACCTTACTACTAAAATGATCTGCTATTCATGGATTTATTTCTTATAATCATGGAAGTGTATTTAGTATTAGAACCCAAAAATGGGATATCTAGCACAAGTATGTTACAAGAATTTCCCTAACATTATCTATAGACCAACAAATGATATACTTTTACACCCAAAATTCATTCAACATAAATTTATCTCGAATTTACTATAAACTAGATGGTATTATTTTAATTATTTTTATAATTCACCAATAAAATAATATTTTAGGTTTAATGAAAAGCATTATAGTTTTAAAATGAATATCTCTCACAAGAAGAAAGTATATTAGGCCAAAGTGGTCTAATTTCTTCTTGAATTCTTTTAAATAAGGGAATTTATATAGATTCTTACACATCACCACTATCTGTAGAAAGAAATGATTCAAATTAAAATTAATTATTGGTTCCTGAATATTATATATGGAAATATATACATGATGTTTTAAAACAACTCAAACACATATCTACCATTTCCACCCATTTTCATGAGAATATTCACATGAATGATAAATTAGTTGATTATTATTCATTAATTTCATCCATCATTATCTATATTTCCTCCACTATATCATAAATATGTTCATATAACACTATAAACTAATGACTTCAACAAATTGGATTTAGTGAATGTTCATTTTTTCATTTAAATATATCATATTCATATTTTTTCTAATCCTAAATTATAAAATAGTATACCCATAAACACAATAACCAATGATCCTATAATTTCTATGAAATGACTACCCTAGATGATTGAGACTTATATATCACAATATATTTATAATTTGAAAATAATCAATAGGAAAGTATAACCATTCTACTAAAGTTGAAAAATAATAAATCCTTATTATTGTTTGAGTAATATAACAGTCTGTTAACTACATGATAACTATTAATGGTTGTGGAAATCTAAAGATCATGTACTAGAATATATAAAATGGTATCAAATTAAAACTGATATTGAAGTCACCCAAATAGTAAAATATAGAACTATCCCTTAATTTATGAGGTATGAAAGAGCTTCCTAGATCTTCATACTTATGAGGTATCCTATTATAAAGTTAAACACTACATTACTATGATAGATTATATTTATAAAATTCATCCAATATTGTTTATTAAAAGAAATATTTATTTAAAAATTTAAAATAAGAAGTTATATTTACAAAATCATAAATGAATTTCATTTTTATTTTTATTTTTTAAAAGTTATCAAAAAATTTAATTAAATTAGGTTCTTCATTATTATTATTAATTATTTCACAAAAGGGAATGTTTTTTGGATATTTTTTCAATATAGTTAAGATATATTTATCAAATTCTTTATTATTTCTATTCCATTTATTCCATTTTTCATTATATATTATTTTAATTAATTGTATCTATAATATTTCTATTCAAGGTTTTTTTAATGTTTCTATATAGATTTGATGATATTAGTTTTTCTGTATTTATTTATCTAGTATCATTAAATATTTCACCTTTATCAATTTTAGAATATTTTTTAACTTCGCAGTGAGTCTATAAGCTACAAATATCTATAATAACCATTAAATCATCCCTTTAATTAACTTTATTAGGGTTATATAATTTACTTTTTATCTATTTATAACCCCCTATACAAATAGATCATTTGAAATTACTTTATTTATTATAACATAAAATCAATCAATATATAAATTGTTCTAGTATTTTTTGTTTTAAAATTAATTTTGAATAATTCATCTTATGAATAAGTTTTTCATAAAATTATCTCCATCATTGAAAATATCTAACCCTAAAAATTATATTTTGTAGTTGAGGACTCTCTACCCTATTGATTCTATAATGGTTTCCTATTATGTTTTTGGAAACCATGGGAAAAATGAGTGTAAACCCCACCAACTATATCAATGAGAGATTATAATTTATCTTATAACATTTCTTTTATGTTTTTTTTTGAAATGATAAAACAATGGTTTAATCATATATAAGAATTCTGAAAATTTAATTTTTCATGTCATGGGAAGGCATGATAAAACTAGGAACATATAATTGTTCTGGAAGAATAAATTTGCCTCCTTAATAACAATTTGTCTACATTTGGAACGATTATGTTTTTATTTTTGAGAAAGTGTATTATAATTTTTTGAAATACTTCAATACATTTATCACTATCACCTTGTCTTATGGATTGGTCTACTGAATTTTGTTGATAATTGGTGAGAATACTATAAAAGTGTCCCAAAGGAATTTTGGTGTACACTAAGGATCACATCACATCCTATGTAAATCCTAAATCTTATTTCATTCTTCATGGACCATCACCCATAAACTTGCTTCAACATTTTGATTTTATGTATTAATGTATTTTTCAAGGAAAAGTTTCTTCATAAAAGTGTTAAATACCACATCTAATGTATCATAATATTATTGCCCTATCTATTTGGACTATTAACAGGAATTATCATTATGTAAAATAGGAAATAATAAAATTTTATGCCCTTATTAACTAATTAGTCTCACTAGAAGTTTATGACTCATATATTAGTATTCCCTAATGAAGTATATATGATCACCAATTATATCTCCATTGAATTATGGAAACATAAATAATAAGTACTATTTTATTTCCTCGTTCCTTTAACTATGGGTTTTCCTTATACCTGATGGATTACTTGAGAATTTTGTAAAATAATTCCATAACCCTAAATCTATCTAAAAATTAATTTCTATTTTTTGTATTGATATTTAAATTCTAGTTTTACATGTATTTCCTAAGATCTTATTTTATAATTTTTATTTTCTGTTTTAGATAAAAAAATATGTTAATTTCTTTTATAATAAAGGGATCTATATTGTCAATGAAATAATTTTTTCTTTATACAAAGAATTTTTAGAGAGTTTATCAATAAAATTATATAAAATAGTTGTAAAATTTAAATTTATTTTTTATTTTCAATTTTTTATAATTTAACATATTTTATTAAGCATTTTCTTTGTATCTCTCTTGGAAATTTTTAATCTATAATTTTCCTCAAGTTAATTACTCATAAAAGGTTCTAAAATATATTCTTATATCATAAATAAACTAAGTATAATTAGTTATTTATTTTTTTTACCCAATAATAGTGAAAAAACATGCAAGGGATGAACAAAAAATGATGGGAAAATGTGTATCAATGGGACCAATGTAAGATTAAAAAATCCAAATATTATTTAACAAATATATAATTCATATAGTTTTGATAATATAAGTGGGTGGTATGAACTCAACTAGTAAAAGTAAATGGTTGGGGAATAATCAAAATAATAGTGAATAATGAACCATTTATTGATGTGATAGGAAACTCAATTGGATGCTTTTAAAAATAGTTTACATTCATTCATGATTAGAAGAATTAATTCGAACTTGGATAATGTTGATAAAAAACATATTATATTAGTGGACATATTTTATTTGATATTTTATAGTTTTTAAACTATAGAAATTAATCATTCAAAAAATTAATCTACCAGTAGTCATTATAGTATATTTATAAATAATCGTAATATATTTCTCCAAATTTATATTTATTCATAATTGAATTGTTTTGATATAATTATTTATTGTTTTGTTCTAAATTTTATTTATTGATTTAATTATTGACAATGTATGAAGTGATATATGGAATAAAATATCCAAAAGGAATCATGAATGAAGTGATAAATTATTACAAGAACAATAAATTTTAAAAATGATTTCTTAGTCAAAAATAATTTTCTAACTAAAAAACAACATTTCCTAGTGAAATTATAAAAAATAATAAATAAGTAATGAATCGACTCTCTATATTGAATAAAATTTATTCCAAATATAATATTTCATGTATAATGCTTAAAAAAGATTTTTTCCCTCACTACATCTTCTTCTCATCATTGAATATATTATCCTCAAAAATGTTTTCTCAAAATAATTAATTCTACACAAAATATTATAATTATTTTAGTCTCCAAGATTATATAATTTCCACATAGAAATTTTAATCATCGTGGAAAAAAATGATATTCAATTCAGGTATCATTCTTATCTATAACACTGAAAAACAAATAATTTCTTAAAATAACTTAATGAATAATATTTTTAATTAAGGACCACCAGAAAAATATTCATCTTTATAACATCTTTTATAGCAAAAAAATTGTCAAAATATCATTGAAAATATATATAAAACATATTAAATAATTTGGCTACATGAAAATGTGCTACACTTATTTTTCAAACTCTACATAATCAAAAAAATCATTATTAGCTTCCTCATGTAAGGGTTCCCTTGTGGTTTCTTACAAAAAATGACCACCAAAAACTATTTAAAATAAATAATTATATAAATATTTAATTTAAATCCCATACTTTAAAATTTTAAACTACACTAATGTTAACTAAAAAATAATATAAAATAATGCTACATTGACACAAGTTGTTACACATAACATTTTATTCATAATTTATAAATTTATAATCTACAAAATTGATAAAATAATATATACATGTTATATGAAATAAATAATATATTAATCTTAGATATAAAAAACATGATAAAAATAAATTAATATGATACAATTGACCCCATTCAGTATATTTCAATAATAGTAATTGAATTTAAAAGTTCCCAAGCTAACCACATCGAAAACATTCAATTAGTAACATATAATGAATATTGTTCCCCAATATTTTCTTAACTAAACCATTAATTTTTCCTTGGGTTATTTTTTTTATATGTACTCATTTTATACACATAAAAATATTCTTATACCACTGATAAATATCCCTATGTTCTAATTCTTACATTCAAAAAAAAAGTTTATTTTTTTATCCTTAATAATCATTATAACCTTAACATCAATGATACTCTATTTTTCTCTTATTTGGTGTGTTATAAAACTCAACAATATTCATGTTGTTATTTATTACTTTAGATAGATGGTTAAGTATAAACAGAAGAGTTTTAATCTTTTTATCATCTCATTATTTTTCAAAATTTCTTAAATTCCAAAATTTTCATCACATCCATTATTAATATAGAGAATGTTGGTTCCAAAATTTATCAAACAAAAAATTAATAGTGTGAGTATATAAAATAAAATAAGAATAAACCAAATTTTAAGGAGGATAAAAAAATAAACCCTTAACCATTTTTTATTCTATCAATATCTTTTCATTTAGTATAAAATAGTATAATTCCACAGAACATACTAACCTTTAATGTTATAGAATACTTTTAGAAGAGGATTTTAAACTATTATATTAACGGTTAATGATTTTCATTAAACAACATCATATCATCAAATGATTCGAAAACTCATTATCTAATAAGAACAACATCTCCCAAGAACCATGCGCCTAGATATTATTCTATGAAAATATATTTGCTCCATATTCTCCTTGATACAAACCATAAAAACCTATTCCCTAAACAATAAACCAATGTTTAATACCTATTATTTATGTTCTAGAATTATTTTATCTATTAAAACCATCACAAAATTGAATATTAATTACACGATTTATAAAATGGATTACAAAAACATATAGTTAAATAACATTATTGGTTTAGAGTATTAGATATTTCATAAATAATATAAACAAAGTGGAAAATTCCACAGAGTGCACAATTTTTCGAGAAATATTTATTCTCATGTTTAATCACATTTTTCATTCATGAAACATTTAGTTCATTAAATATGTTCCCAATTAAACTTCTAATATTTTTTATAAATCTATATTAACTATGAATAACATCGTAAATCATAATATGGTTAAAAATTATCATTCATTTATATAATAACAATGGGAACCCATTATTAAATTTAAAAGCATGAAAATACAAACGTAAGATTACATTTTAAAAAAGTAAACTCTAAGATCAAATAATAATTTAAATACTCCAAAAAAATTTATTTCACAGATATTTTCCTTAAAACTTTTATAGTAACTTTAATGGAAAAATCACAACCTTGATAGTTTTTTTTGGAAATTATAAGTACTCATTAATTAATTTTATTTGAAAACAAACCATTCAAAATTATATTTTTTTAAAAATATCATATACCATTTAAATAAATTGGAAAATAAAAATATTTTGATTAAAATTTTATTATAACAATTTAAAAGTATTATATAAATCTTCTGATTTGTCCATACAATCAAATTTATAAAGGAATAACCAAAATCATTAATTCCCCATGTCTATTCATGAGAACATATAATTACTCAATGAATATTGGAGTTATTATGGATCCAGTCATCATCATATGGAATATCTAAAAATTATATAATGATTAATTTTTGTTAGTTATTTATCTTTTAATCATAAAACAATTTAAAAACTATGTTGAACCTGTATATGGTTGCTATTTAAATTATTATAAAAAATATGGAGAAATATTTGTTTCCATTTTAAATAGTTAAAAATAAACTGTTACATAAGGAATGGGAATACTAAGTTATTTGAAAAAAAAATTCCTTTACATGAATTATAATGAGGAATAAATTAAATTACACAGATAAAATCTATTCGTATCATATAAGTGAAAAAGACATGATATTCAAATAAGTTTTTAAATAAATTCAAAAACAACTGACCTAGAATTTCATAAAAGGATTCCATTTAAGGATTTTTATAAAACAACATAAATTTACCATTATATATATTTAATATATATTCAAGAAAATTATTGAAACATTTAAATGAACATGGATATAGAATAAAATGACATTAAAACATTTAAAAAAATAGTCATTGCGAATTTAGTGACATTTAAATCAATATAAAATTAAAGAAATTAAATGTACAAAGGTATGTAATCCATTTAAAATTATTTAAATTATTTATAAAATATATCCATTTTGTATTTTTTACATCAAATAAATTAAAACTTGTGGTGAAAATGGAATATGTTTCAAAAAAGTGAAATTGTGACCAGAAATCCATTACATCATGTATTGAATCATTTCATAAATTTTATAACCACAAAATAAAACAAATATTTTATTAATTTAATTTCATAATAAATATTTCCCCATTTATTATAATTTCATTTACATTAATCAATATCATTTATCATTTAGTTACTAAATTAGTCATGATTATGTTAGATGTTTTGAGGACATTCGATCATTAACCTTTTAAATAACTTTAGTTGGCTGAACATGATAAATGGGATTGTTATTTAATAATAATTAGAATCATATAAAATTTATAACTATTATTTTTATCTATTAAATTTACTTTTTAAACCATCTTGATATGATATCCATGAAAAATGAAACACATCGTTTCGTGGAGGTGGCAGTCCACACGAACACATGAGAAACATTTTCATTATTATAATCGATGAAAATGAAATAGTAATGAATATATTTAGCCATTAAATAATGATAATAATATTATAATTTTAAATTTATTTCATTAAATTCATCATCATGTCCATTCATTAGAGATGGTAACAAAAAATTATTCACATCGCTTCATAGAGATAGTAATCCACAAATATGCACAAGATATGTTCCTCAATGGTCTGAATTATAAAAATGTAGATGATATATATCATTTAATAGTTATTGTTATGTCATTATAATCAAACATATAACTTAAATTATTATTTATAATCATTCCATTTTTGTGGTGATAAAAAAATTAACACATCTCTTCATAGAGGCGTTATTGGACACGTATTCACAATAGAATGCTTCATTTTCAATGGTAAGAAAATTTGAAGGAAAATAGTTATAAAATTATTGTAATAAAATATTATTAATTTAAATATATAAATTTAATTTTTTTTGGATGGTTAGAAAATATTTGATGGATGTGTAAGAATAATATTGAATGAATTTCTTTAAGACTTATATCTCCGCATTGTATGTATTCTTATGGTTTAAAAATTATGAATTTTTAAAATAGTATTTATATTAATGAAGGACCTATAAAAAATATATATTATTTTTTTATTTGGGATGATCCTTGTAATGTTATCGTTGATAATATGTGTGGATGTGTGAGGATTGGAGGGGTGATTTTATACATGAGATGAGTGGTACCCATGTAAATATTAAATACCATAAAATATAATAAATGTCACTCTATTTTAATGTGGATAAAATTTATTTTAATTTATAATTTAGGATAGGATAATTTAAAACTACACAATACCAATTAATAATAGATTTTTTTGAGAGATATTGGATGCATTTGTATATTTATCACCCCACATTATCATTGTTAACCCTTACCGTGGTGACAATCACATAATGAAGAAAATATTCATTATTGTTAATAAATATTTAGTTAATATAAATAAATGAACATCCAAATTCAAAATAAATATTCTATTTAATATAATTCAATTATATAAGTTGTAAATATCACATTTTTTGTATGTTTAGTAAATGAAAAAATATTATTTTAGAAAAAATACCATTTATGTATAAAAATGATTTTAATTTGAACTCAACTATAATTTAACTTCATAAAAAATTATTTGAAAATTTTAAATAAAATTTTATTCATTTTAATATTAATCAAAAATAAAATATAATTTATTATTTTAATTAAATTATTAAAATGGATGAAACAAAATTAGATTTATCTTGAAAATAAATAATTACATAGATTTCAAACATGTCAAATATTGATTTATATGATCAAAATGATATTTTAAAATTAATTATATTACATATAAAGTATATATTAGTGTTTCATAACTGTTTTAATATTCATTAAATCAATTTTTATATCATAAAATCAGCATAAATATGATGCTTTTTAAAAAATATAAAATTTAACAATAAATAAGAAAAATATTTTCAGAAATATGCCAAAAATTTAACATATGAATACTATTAAGTCAATTTTATATTTTCTAAGTTATGAAATTAATAAATTTAAATTCTAAATAAGTATATAAAATATAATGAAAACCCTCAATTTTCCAAAAAAAACTAAACATGTTAAACGTTAACCATTCTTATATTTAAGAAAAATAAATTACCAATTATTATTAAATTTTTTTAAAAAAATTACTCATTATAGTTAGTTGATTTTTATATCAATACTCACACAAAATATATTTAATTAATGTAATACAAAAAAAAATAGTTGGGGTGTTTCTAAAAATTTGGTTTATGTTACATTTAATTAATAAATATATATGTGAGAATCCAAAGATTAAAGAAATTGGGTATTATTACCAGAATCCATGTTATTTATAAAATATGTATAATTTTTAATGATAATATAATGTATTTTTTACCATCAATAATGATATATTACCAAATAATAAATGATTTCGAAATTTTTTTTATTAGAAATTTCTTATTCATTAAAATGTATTATTTACTAAATGGGAAAAAATAATATGCTGATTGTATCTAATCATTATGATTTAGTAAATGAAGTTATATTTATAAAATATTGTTTCTGGATAATATATTAAATAATGGGGTGGTTGTGACAAAAGTGTTGAGATCCTCAAGTAGCCTTGTTCACATTAGAGAAGCAATAAAATCATTATACATGAAACTTGTGGAATAAAATAATTTATTAATTATAATAATTGGATACCTGATAAAAAAATATCCCAAGTATAAATATCCAAAAATAGACATTGAGAAGTATCCTATTTATGAATGAAGTCACAACCATCAATTATAAAACATTATAAAATATAAAAACAACAAAAAATTAAAAAATGGAGGTTATATTAAAACTACATGTCCTCTAATTCTAGTCTAATACATCATTTTCAGACATATAAAAAATAATTAAAATGTTTAGAAAGCTATTTCATGATGTTCATTAATTAAATTACTATAAATATTTCAATCCTGTTCATGTCTCACAAAAATCAAGTCTAAGACTAAATGAAGAGCTTTATAATACATTCAACGAAAAAAATAGGAAAATATTGGTAGATATTATGGTTCGATAGTGTTACTAATTAATCCTAAAAAATTTCACTGAAAATATTGAAAACAATTTAATTAGGCATTAGTTAAATTATTTATATAATCATTAATGGAATGGGTTGGATTATAGTAATAACATATTCATTGTGTATATGGAGAGGATATTTTATTGTAGATCATAAAACTATAAGATATGTCTACATAAAAGAATATAATACTGTTGGAATTATTCCTAACATTATTCTTTTATGTTCAACATCAAATGATACCACATATGAAATATGGTTTAATAAGAAATTTTTTTTGATAAACATTATGGTGTTTGGGTAGTTAATCATGATTGTGAAAAATGAAATAAATGGATCTATGTTTCACCATAATGTTGAAGAAGGAACATTCTATGGTTATACACAAATAGGAAGATTATATAGGTGTTTCAAAAAAATATCTAAGAGTACTGTGGAATTCTATGATGTGATATTTCTTGAAAATGATGAAATTATCAATTCTAAATAAAAGTACATGGTATAAATGATGTTATAATTTTTTAACTATTGATGAAACTATAGAGAACCCATATAATTATACTAAAGATGTATAATACTCTAAATATAGTTATCATTACTAGGAATATATTTCTACAATAGATAATTCTATAATAAGGAAACAAGATTGTAGTAAAACATTTATTGGACAAAATAATAGTGGATTGAAAAATAGGAGAGGGATTATGGGAACTGTCTAAAATTGTTCTCTATATTATAAATAGGAATTTAATGAATTATAAAACAAAACACATCCATTAAAGGAATAATTAACATATAAATTGAGTATTTTGAGATGATGAATCTTTAAATGGGAGTGCATCCAATTCCCAATAAAGGTGTATTTTGTTTATTTAGAATATTACTCTCTATTAATATGTTTTAATTTTTTTACAATGATGATAATTATTTTTCAATGGGATGAGACTCTACCTAATTGTTTGAAGTTATATTGGGGATTTTTAGAGATTGTAAAACAAAACTTATTTGAAAATCAGTTCCTCTTACAAATCTCATAAATTTAGTAGGTATAAAATGATTAATTTATAAAGAAATAAATTAATCTATGATGCAATTAAGTATTTAATAAAAATCAGTATATCTAAATTTGAATTATACTTGATTTTTTTTTTGAATCATTACGGTGATTAAATTTATATCACCGCTTATTTCACAGTTTTTTAGATTTATTTTCAATAAGGTGGTGAAAATGAGATTCACATTTAAGCATAACTATTTGGATTTAGGGGGAAATTTTTTATATGAATTTAATATATAAAACTAAATTTAATTTCAATATTACTAATAAAAATATTTAATGTGTGGATTTTGAAGAAAAATAAGGATGGTGTTTTATTTTATTCATGCATTTTTAGGGAATTGGTAATTTTTTGTGGGGGGTATTATTTAATAGGAAATTACTTGAGTATTCTTAGAGATGTTCTATGTAGTTTTGGAAATGATTAAATATATTTCACCAATCCAAATATTTATCTTTATACACAATTAATATGTTTTATATGAAGAAATATAATTGTGGGAGGTATGAACTTCATTAGTGTCATTTGGAAGAGGTTATGATTCATTTAGAAAACCATAAGATTCATTAAATTATATTAAATAGGTGAAATTGTGTTTTCATATGATTTTTATCTATCATAAAAATGTTTAGTTACATAAAAAAATTATGTAGTTATTTTTAAATCTTGAGAATTTTTAAACCCATCATTGATGAACTATTCTAGAAATACAAAAATATATTTATGTCATTGTTAAATATTTATTAATGATGTGATTATTGATGTATTAAAAAATATAAATTATACCCCATAAATATGAATATAGAATAACTAAATTTCATATTAGAGAAAATTTGGGATTCAATAATTCTATAAACTAAGGTGTTTCACTAAGATGTATTATTCATGAAAACACCCATTTTAGTAAAGATGAAATAAAATTCTGAGTTTATGGAAGATTTATTGAAGATATTTTATTGGGATATAAATGTTTGTTAATGATGAGACCAATATGATATTTATTGAGGAAGAGTATGAATATTAAAATATAGAATTATGCTCTTATATTTGGGGAGATATAATATAAATAAACAAGAAAAATATGTTCTTTTATATAATTGTGACAACATGAAGAGAATTCCAACGAACCTTTTGAGAATAGTGAAATAGGAATGGTGTGTAAAGATATGAAAATGAAAATCTTCATCTTTATAGATTTTTTAAGTGATCATGTTTATCTCAATGAGAATTCATCAAATGGAAATGTTTTATTTTTAGTATACATTAATTTATGGTTAAATGAAGTATTTGTAACAGGTTTTCAGTAAATCCATATTATATGTTTACTTCTATAAAAAAATTAGAGATGTGTGTAAATGGGATAAAAAAATAATATGGTGCAGATGTAGTCATCCTTTTATGAGGAGTTACACATGAAAAAACCTAATTATCTGTTATATATTTCTATACTAGTGACTTTCAAATAGTAATTCGGAATAATAACGAGGGAATTTGGGTTTATAAAGTAAAAATTTATAAAAAATTATTTAATCCCATAGTCATTTTTTTCAAAACTATATGTGCTCCTATTATGTATATAAATTATCATTACTGAAATCTCAAATAATTTCGTGACTCGTCCCCCGAGGCCCATGTCGTGACTAACCCCAAGCCCGCCTTCTATAATCTAGGGGCTGGCGACTAGCACTAAAGGCGTATTCTATAATATTGGGAAGGCATTGCCTTTATAACCTGTAAGCACATGTAACCAAGCACACAACAAGATATGAACAAAATTAAATAGAATTGTAAACAGAGTGAGTGCATTAAGTAAAAGGAGACAGAATAAAAAACTAAATATAAAGGATAAGTACAATTGTGATCCAATACAAGTGAAGAAAAATAAGAGACAGCTATAGGATCATCCTCCAAGATTCCTACCTTTAATGACTCAGAACCGTCCATCCACTCAAACAGTGCCAAACGGGTCGGGTGTAACTATCTTATGCGCACCACCCCTGAACACCAATGGCTTCCGACTTGCAGCGAGGGTCTAACTAGGTATAGTGGTGAGGTTATACCCTTTAGGAGGATAAATGTAATTGTACTAGTCTGATTATAATAGTAGATAATGCAGTAGAAATAAATGACTCAGCAAAATCAGTCCAGACCCATATAGCGGAAGCATATCAATGATCAATAAACCAGTGGAAGAAATATAGAGAAAAAGAGCAACAGAAATTAAACAGAACAACATTCCAGCAATCAACAACTACTACTACTATAAAAAACCAAGGAATACTTCAAAAACAAGTCATACAGCTCAATATATAATGGCCCAAATTTCTAACCAACATTTTCTACATAGCAAAGTAGGCATACTGATACAAAAGGGGAAACTAAACAAGGTAACTCCAGCAAGGCATGACCTAAAGGTCCATACCATCTCCATGCAACAACACTATGGTCCAGCTCCTGAGGCTGACCCTCTACCTACATGCAATTTCATAATGTCTACACACATCCAGAAGGGCCCATGTAGGGTATGAGACAAGTATTAATAGGATACCACCCAAGGGTGTGAACCTAATATAAGTGTTTAGACAGACATGCTTATATATGAAATCAAAAAATAGTTAAATTCCCAAAAGTAAACACAAACTTCACTGGTGCTCAGCACCCACTAGAAAGTGTCACCTGCTTCGGCCAGTGCCAGAATTTCTAGATGTAACCCGGCACCACGTGCCACCTGACACCATGTGTCCCAAGTACCAACATTCCAAATTCACACCCAACAATCGTAACCCAGCTCGAAGATCAACCTGCCCATGGCACAACAACCGAAGGAACAATGATATCGGTCCTCAAAAGATCACCAGAGGGACAATGATGTCTACACTCAAATCATGGTGAGCCTCTGCCCCCAACCCGACCTCCTCAAAGCTGTCTCCTGAAGTCTCCACGCCTTCCACATGGCCTCCTATGTCATGCAACCCCAAACCAAATATACTTAACCGCATCTACCCGGGGCCTCTACCCAGTGAGTGGCCGCACCACCTCATCTCGGAGTCTATCTGTGTGCACACTACTCAAAAAGAACCCAGTGAGAAGAAATAACCTCAATATGTTCCCAATCCACAACTCTTCTGACAACTCCATCCCCTACTAACCTTTCTCTCAAGTCTGATGGCCTCTCCATACAAGTAACATGGGCCAAAGCCCATCCCGACAGTCCAACTGTCTCAACTGACGTCCATGATGCCCAATCCAATGGTAGAAACCACCCAAAGTAAACCGATAAAAATCACCAACATGTGATCCCCATCACTCAACAATACAACTGGGCCTTCCCAACACAAAAATTAGTTCAACATAGGCAAAATCACACATTGCATAACTATACTTAAAGAATCACTTGAAATAGGAAATTTCTAAACAAATAAAATTCCATGACTTGTGTTGTCTCTTACCAGCACCTCACTCATTCTTAATATAACAATTAAACTCAATAGTTTAACTCAGATATTCAATAATTAGTCTAAACATGGTAGTTTAAATAATTGTCCAATTCATCCGCATTTCAGCACCCCCGACCGAATTTCCCCAAATGAGCTACGACCTATAACTCGACCTCGCTCAAGCACAAGAAGGGTCAGGGAATACCCAGAGGCATCCCACAATACATATAAACTATTAAAGATAATTAAACAAGGTTTTATCTCAATACCTCATGTTGTGATCGAAGGTCCCAACACCCAAAAATCTACGAAAACACAAAAGAATGCATGCACCACCCACCTCATACGCATACGATGAAACTCCTTTGATATCAGCCTCTAAATCGGTCTGAATTTTGGTATATTTTCATTTCTGTCAAATCTAGAAACTCCATTCAGATGGAATTTATGGAGGAACAGTTGAGGGATAAAGGGCGAAGAAGGGTGCACAAGGTTAGCCTTTCTGATGCGGTCCCGCAGCCACCAACGGATCGAACAACGGACACCGTATGAAGAATCTAGGATGGTTTGATTTTTTTAAAGGTTATTAGATGAACCGTTCGTCCAACGGGGTAGAATAAGTGTTTTCCCGAAATAAGACGCGATGACGTCTCAGAAGATCAAATAAAAATAAAATTACACGGCGTGTATTTCCAAAGATCACTCCGTGTAGATGTGTTTCCGTACTCCGACATAAGAGGAGTCCAGCACACGGCTTGGACCATGTACACAGTCAACACATGGCCAGGTATAGGCCATTACATGGAATGAATAGTACTTAGTGTGTCAATGAAAATTACACACTATGTTGATGAAAAATTCATACCTGGGAACCACACGACATGTACTTGGCCTCACACGGTTAAAGGTATACGGTGTGTCTATAACTACATGTTTTGTAGTAATAATTTTTTCAACACGGTCATCACATGACATGTGCTTGGTGATCTCATGAACGGTCACTCGGTTAGCACATACACGGCGTGTACTTAAAGTACATGGCGTATAGTCTGGAAATTTTCAGAAACTGCTCAGATTTTCCAGACTTCTCAAAAACCAGTCAAAAAGTTCAATCAAGGGTGGGATTCGACCCGTTCTAAAAACTCGGGTTCTTACAAACTCCCCAGCTTAATGTAGCTCATCCCCGAGCTACCGAACGAAACTAGGAGATGGTACCGAACACGCTCATCCCGGTTAACCATCCCAGTCTACCCCGGTCTCATGGTTCTGGATAAATTATTAAATGGCTCCCCACCTTAGTAATTGCATACTTGGTCTCAACCAACAAGGCTCAAAGAAAAAAAAATTAAACAGACATGGCCCAACAACCTATTTCCCAGACCCATGGTCCTTTTCTGATGCATTGTCACCCCTGCACCTCCTCGGTGGTCATGTGTCGCTTTCGACACCCAGCATAACCCTCACCGCATCGGTTTCCACCTCCAAGAGGTCCTACATCTCATAGATGGCACAATCAAAACCCAATGCCTTGCACGTCAAGTAATCTACATCCATGATGCCCTGATGCCCACGACACCTCACGTAACCTTCATACTTGATGCTCCTAATTCTACACATCTCAAATATATAATAAAATATATAATGCATCTGATATGACACCAATACCACTGACTAGCCTCTAGTCAGTCCAAAAGTAACATTTTCAACTCATGCACTCAACCAGACACGCCTAAAGAGGCCATGCCAAAAGAAATAAAAGAAACTCATGGCCACACCTGTGGTGTACCTGCCACCATCGTCACCTCTCCAGCATGTTCAATCCTTAGCAGCTCCACAGTGTGCACCTGGCCTGAAGCCTGACTGCCTGATGCATGTTCTCCCTACAGTGCTGCTCTAGTAACCAGCCACTAGCCCCTCAGGTGGATCTTGCTATCCCTATAACATCCTCCACATGCAGCTGAACCTCGACTACCCTCTCCTGGTACCGAACCTGAACTAGCACCTGACACCACAGTCTGTCCTAGTCCCTGCCTGCCGACTGTCTGAGAAGGCTGTCTACAAAACCTCTCTAGATGCCCGACCATTCCACACACCCAACACTCCTTCGGGGGTCTATCACACTGAGCCCAAACATGTCTCGTTTGTCCACACAAAAAGTAAACCACCGATGAAATGCCACAAGGTGGCCTAACTGAGTCCTTGGCCTGCCCGCCGTGCTGGAAATCATCTCTACCTCGCTTTCTGCTGTCCAGACCATCACCTGAAGCTGTCACCTTGCCAAAATGAGATTTATCTCTCTCGTTTCCCTTGGCTATGAGCACCTGATTCACCGCCTCAGAGAAGGAACCTAGCTTGAAGATGTTTACCTGAACCCGAATGGCGTGTCGTATCCCATCCTCAAAGCGCCTCACCCTAGTCGCATAATTTCTTACCATTCCAGGTGCAAAGCGAGATAGATCAGTAAAAGTATCTATGTAGTCCATGAAGGACATGTCTCCCTGCTGAAGACTCAAGAGCTTCCGAGCCCTCTCTGCCCTCAGTGTCTCAGGGTAGTAGTGCTCAAAGAACATGTCCTCGATGTCCTTCCATGCTAGTCCCTCTTTCCTATGAGCAAGTACATGTACATCCCACCAATGCTTCACCGGTCCTCTTAGAATGTATATCTCCAGCTTGACCCTCCACCCTGGAGGCGTCTCAAGCTGCTCAAAGATCATGTGAAAACTCTCTATCCAGTTCTCAGCCGCCTTCAGTCCACCCTCACCCTGAAAAAGTGGCGGGCGCTGCGACTGGAACTCCCGCGTCAGATATGCCATAGAAGTCTTTGTACCATGCACACCTTTTTCAATCCCCTACAAGACATGTACCAGGCTAGCTCAGAGATGCTCGTCGTGCCATGGCCAGAACGATGCCAATCCTGGCTGCTGTCCTGCCAGCACTGGATCCTGAACCTGCTCATGTCCCTATGCCTGTACTTACAGCTTGTGCTCTGCCTGTACCGAATTCTGACCCTAATCCAGCGGCAATGTATCATCTCCTGCCTGACACTCCATCGATTCATGATGGAGTAACCCGCTGAATACCATGAATGGTCAGACAACCCATACATATATAACAATATATTTTACGCATATAATGAAAGTAGTAAAAAGAAAATGTATAACAACTACCCTTACTCCCCCTCACCGTAACCCAGCCCCACGGCATCCCGGCCTCATGGAATCCTTACCCACCCTGAACAGAGCCAAGTATCAAAAGTACCTTAGGCCATGCCTGTCTTGACAACTCACATTTCCTCAATCCGATGACTGAGTCGCCCAATCCTGACAGTTATACTGCCTCAACCACAGTATCTGCCTGCTCTCATAAGAGACACACCCAAAGATCATGCACATGAAATTCTACCAAATAAAAAACAAGGAATACACATTGCAATAAGAAATCAATTCTATCAAGAGGTTCACCTATTCACATTTCAGAGCATACAGAGCATGGCTATTGATTTTATTCACATGGTATTATCACTTGACAAGGCATACGTGCAGTTATGAAATTGAAATACCCTAAAATGTGCTATCAAAATCCGATTAAACAGGCCTTGCCATACCGGACAAGGTTTTCATATCACAATCAATAAAATCACACAAAAAGTGAGCCACCGAGGTGGAAATAATATAAACCATAATATGAGAAAAAAAAATAGTAATTCCCACCCACGGAAAGTCAATCCATCCCTTGTCCATGGGGATGCAGGAACCCAAGTAAGAGTTCAAAATCCAGTTCCATAAACCACCTATCTCAAGTCTACTATATCCCCAATAGTAAAAATAGCAGAAATAATAAAAAGGAAAGTCTCAAACTCATTAGTAGCCAGTAAAGAAATGCCAATAAATCCTTTCCACGAACCCCTCTGATACCACTTTGTAACGACCTAGACCCGGCCAACCACCCGAACAGTGCCAAACGGGTCGGGTGTCACAGCCTTAGGTGCACCTCCCATGAATTCCAAAGGTTTCTGACTTGCTGCGAGGGTCTAAATAGGTATAGTGGGGAGGTTATAACCTCTCAGATGATAAAATTAATGGTACTGGTCTGATTATAACAGTAGAGAATGTAGTGGAAATAAATGACCCAGCAGACTCGGACTAGACCCACAAAAAGGAAAAATATCAAATATCAATAAACCAGTGGATACAATACAGATAACAATAGAAATAGATAGTAAACAGAACAACATTCCAGAAATCAACAACATCTACTACTATAAAGAACCAAGGCATGCTTTGAAAACAAGTCATACAGCTCAATATATAATGGTGCCAAAGGCCACCCAACATTTGCTTCATAACAATGTACGAATGCTGATACAAAAGGGGAAACTAAACAAGGTAACTCCATCAAGGCATGACCTCATGGTCCATACCATCTCCATGCAACAACACTATGGTCCATCTCCTGAGGCTAACCCTCTATCTGCACACAATTTCATAAATTCTACATGTGTCCTGAAGGGCCCGTGTAGGGTGTGAGACAAGACATAGTAGGATACCACCCAAGGGTGAGTACCTAATATAAATTTTTATGCAGTCATTCTTATATAAGAAAATAGAAAACAATAGAATTCCCAAAAGTAAACACAAACTTCACTGGTGCTCAGTAGCCACCAGAAAGTGTCACCTACTTCGGCCAGCGCTAGAATTTATGGATGTAACCCGGCACCACGTGCCACCTGACAACATGTGTCCCAAGTACCGACATTCCAAAGGCACACCCCACAATCATAACCAATCTCGGAAGCTTAACCTTCCCATGGCACTACGATTGGAGGAACAATGATACTTGTCCTCAAAAGATAACCGGAGGGACATCGATGTCTGCCCTCAAATCATGGCAAGCCTCTCCACCCCCAACCCGACCGCCTCAAATTTGTCTCCCGAAGGATTCTCACCTTCCATGTGGCTTCCTATGTCAAGCACCCCCAAACCAAATATACCTAAACGCATCTACCGGGGCCTCTACCCAGCGAGTGGTCATACAACCTCATCTCGGATTCTATCTATCAGCGCACTACTCAAAAAGTACCCGGTGAGCGGTAATCACCTCAATAATTTCCCAAGACACAACTCTTCTAACACCTCATTCCCCTGATAACCTATCTCTCAAGTTTGATGGCCTCGACATCCATGTAACTCAGGCCAAAGCCCAACCCAAAAGTCCAACTGCCTTAACTAACGTCCATGACGCCCAATCCCATGGTAGCAACCACCCAATGTAATCCAAGAAAAAGCCCCAACCTAGGATCCCCATCACTCAAAAATACATCTGGGCCTTTCCCAACACAAAAATCAGTTCAACATAGGTAAAATCACATATTGCATAACTATACTCAATGCATCGCTTGAAACAGGCAATTACTAAACAATTAAATTGCACTAACTTGTGATGTCCCATACGAGAACGTCACTCATTAATAATTTAACAATTACACTCACTAGTTTAACTAAAATATTCAATAATCAGTTTAAACATGTCAGATTAAATAATGGTCCAATTCATCCACATTTCAGCATCCCCGGCCGAATTTCCCCAAACGAGCTATGACCTCTAACCCAGCCTCACTCAAGCATAGGAAGGGTCAGGGAATACCCAGAGGCATCCCACAATGAAGATATACTATTAAATATAATTTAAAAAGGGTTTCTCTCAATACCCCACATTGTGCCTGAAGGTCACAACCCCCAATATTCTACGAAAACACGAAAGAAGGTATGTACCACCCACCTCATACTCGTATGATGACACTCCTTTGATATCAACCTATGAATCAGTCTGAATCGTTGTAGATCTGCATTTCTATCAAATCTGGAAACTCTGTTCGGATGGAATCTATGGAGGAACAGGTGAGGGATCAAGGACGAAGAAGGGTGAGAAGGTTTATCCTTTATGATGTGGTCCCACATCCACCAACAGATCGAAGAACGAACAACGTATGAAGAATCTAGGAGGGTATGGGTTTTTCAGAGCTTCTCAGATGAATTGTTCATCCAATGAGGAAGAAGAAGTGTTTTTCGGAAATAAGACGCGACGGCGTATTGGATGATCAAATAGAAATAAAATTACATGACGTGTATTTCTAAAGTACATGCCGTGTAGATGTGTTTCCGTACACTGACTTAAGCGGAGTCCAACACATGGCTTGGACCACGTACACAGTCAACACACGGCCAGGGATCGTCCATTACACGAAACAAATAGTACATGACATGTCAAGGAAGACTACATGATGTTTAGATGGAAATTCATACCTGGACACCACACGAAATATACTTGGCCTCGCACGGTTAAAGGTACATGACGTGTCTATAACTGCACACCGTGTAGTAAGAATTTTTTCAACACGATCATCACCCGACATGTACTCAGTGAGCACACGGACGGTCACTCGGTTAGAAAATAAACGGCGTGTACATAAATTACATGGTGTGTAGTCTATAAATTTCTAGAAACTACCAAGATTTTCTAGAAATATCAGAAACTAGTCAAAAAGATCAAACAATGGCGGGATTCGACCCGTTCTAAAAACCCGAGTTCTTACACTACCAGAAGGGTGTGTAAATATCACCTCCTCAACACTCCATGTCCACACATCTCCTCTATGTACCAACACGCCATATGATCCTCCTCTAAGTACCATCCAATCCCGGTACTCTCATCCTCATTCATCATTGTCCATTGTCTGCATCCAACATAGAATGGTGCGGGCATAGCCCATGCAGGGGTCAGTATAATGATACCGAATAGGGACCCTGAGACCCTCTGGGTCTCACAACAATCTGACAAGGATAAAACAAAATGTATGAAATCAACAGATAACCTTACTTATGTGTATTCCCATACATATACCTATGTTATCAAGTAATCCATCTCAATCATGAGGAAAACACAGAGGTTCTGACTGAGCTCACACTAGGATTTATTCTAGGGGTAGTGTTAAGTAACATTCCCAGTCATAATGTTGAACACCTTGGATACTAGAAAACTCATCCTTTATTGAGTACATTGGGCCTGTTGTGTCACATAGAGGAACTTCCGACTAACCTGGAACTACTGAGGTACTCCTCCTGTCGAGTATTGTGGGTTTTGCGCGTCACAAAGAGGCGCTAACCACCGTGGGTCTTCTGCCTCAAACATAGGCGCTCATCCTCGTGGCATGCTGAGGTACTCCACCTATAGAGTATCGTGAGTCTTCCGCGTCACCAAGGTGCTAGCCACCATGGGTCTACCGCGTCACCAAGGCGCTCCCCACTGGACCTGTCAAGTCACTACAAGTTGAAACGGTCAGCAGCCATCTTGTCTTAGCCAGCCACTAGGTACCCGCACTACGCTCGCTCCACTTCGGTAGGATCCTCTCCAGAAGAAAATTGTTGATACTAAAACTACCACAGAGTACCAAGAAGAAAGGTTTCAAAGGTCTGTCACATCATTGGGGTCTCAACGTAACAGACGGCGCGACAATCAGACGTCCGGTCTGTGAGTTATTACCCTTTTAGTCCCGGGGGCCCGGTTGGATTTATGCTCGATCCAGCTAGACTGTTACCCACCTTAATCCAAAACAAAGTGGGGTATCACTCAAAGGGACCATCTTGCTCCACGATTTCCAATTCCACTGACATATCGTCAAACGGACGTCCGGTGCCAAAGTCATTGCCAAAAGAAAGTAACTGGGTCGTAGGAGGCCGGGGTCCGGTCTGATCCAGTTGGACCGACCCGGCCCAACCCGTCGGGTTTGGCCTGACCCGCTGTGTTGCCTAGCCATTGGGTTTGGCCCATCCTGTGAGGACCACGAAGAAATATTGGTCGAGGGGTACCGCAAGGGAGTAGACCGACCACGATGGTGCTGACCGGTCGTAGGGCGTGGACCGACCACGAGGGCGGTGGACCTGCCTTGAGGGCTTGGACTGGTCAGGGGGTGCAAACCAGCCGTGATGGAGGAGGATCTTCCCCAAGATCATGTACCACCTACGGGTAGGCACAATGGTCACGGGGTGGTGGTCCAGCCATAGGAAGGTGGTCTGGCGGTGACGACTCGACGGACAAAGGAGGTGGCTCGATGAACGGCGGAGGTGGCTCGACAGACAGTGGTGGCAGCTGCCCAGTCGGTAGTAGCTCGGCAGACCGTGGTGAGGTTGGCTTGACTCGGGGTGGTGTGGTGAGGTAGGTTCGGCCTGGGGCAGCACGGTGAGGGCAGTTTGGCCCGGGGCGGTGTGGTGAGGGCGGTTCAGCCTGGGGCGGCACAGAGCTGCGAAGGCCGCGGGCGGCGATGTCGTTTCCTTCGTCACCTTTGTCGTCTTCATCCATTGTAAAGAATACACAATTCAACACAAGAATTACGGAGAGGACGTGATATGTTAGTTTGGCCCACACTCTCCGCATTAGAAAGGTAACAAGAAGCTATTATACTTTAATCAGAAGAATATTTAGAATAGGTAAGGGAAAAGAATTCGAACACCCTCCCTTTAAGCTTCTGCAATTTAATCATTCCCAATCCCAAAAAAGAGAAATATTTTTAGATCAATCTAAAATAGAGAGTTGATCCACGTGATTTGTTTTTGAATAGAACAAAATGGGGATATAAAATCACTTATAAATGAACCCCTACCTCAGGGTGATCGTTGACGAAGATCAAAAGGGAGGAGACAATGTCATTGAGGGAAAGACTATTGTCGATTGGAGACATACCACGCTAGAGGATGTCCTACAGAAGAATTTCAAAGTTCAGGTCGGTGTTCTTCATTTGGAGAATAAGTTCTTCATTGTCGTTCTTTCTCCATGAGCTCCTTCTCTCCCCAATTCCACCCAAATGAAACGATAGCCACCAAAATAATAGATTATGAGATCTATTATGTTTTTTGGCATAAAAATAAAATTGTGTTAATTAATTACTTAGCATAATTAAGTGGAAAAGGTTTGGCATAATAAATTGAATAAGTTTGGCACAATTAATGGCACGGAAGCTCAAGATGATCCTCCACATTAATGGGGGAGTTGAAATGTTTTATTTCTCAGGTGGTCCCCACCACCATAACCTCTCATGGGAGGTTATGCTCGGGTGGTCCACACCACCATAACCTGTCATGGGAGGTTAAGGTCTGGTTGTCCCCACTTCCCAACTTCCACATGGAGGTTTTAACAAATAAAATAAAAAATAAAATGTTGTTCAATTTTATTTTTATTCTATTTATTCATGAATAACCCAAAAACTATCTTCCACCCTCAACCAATTTTCATCGAGGTGAAAGTATCTTTATGAGAATATCGGTACTACGAGTTCAACGGAACCCTTGGATTTCAATTCCGAGCACCAGTTCCAAAGTTAGAAAAACTCGCTCGCACGTTTACTGAATGGACTTGAAAAAAAAATCAGAAATTAATTCTGGGCACTCCGAGGCTCAGAATCACACACCGTCAATTTTTGTAGACTCGTAAAATTCTAATTTATTTTAAAATATATATGGAAATTTTGGGTCTTTAAATTCTCCCCACATCAAGGCTCTACATCCCAATAAGACACAATTAAAACTAGGTAAACAAGTGGGGGTACTGAGCATGCATCTGAGCCTCCATCTCACATGTACTCTCCTGGAGGTTCTCGTGCATCCAGAGAATGCGCACCAAGGGTATTGACCGTCCACGAAGGACCCACTCATGTCGATCCTCAATATCTACTGGAACCTCCGTAAAAGATTCCCCATCATCGACATCCATTTCTCTATGGTCGATGATGTGATAAGGGTCATGCAAGTATCTCCTCATCTGGGATATGTGGAAGAGGTCATGCACCCAGTGCAACTGAGGTGGAAGAGCTAAGCAGTATGCCACCTTTCCAACTATACTGAGGACCTAAAAAGGTCCAATGAATATCGGATATAACTTGCCACCTCGGACAAATCTCTTTAGACCTCATCGGGGTGAGACCCATAGAAATATGTGGTCACCATCCTTGAACTCTAGAAGTCTTTGTCCCCTGTCATCATATGACTTCTGCTTGCTATGTGCAGTCCTCATCCACTCCTAGATGATCAGCATCTTCTCTGTGGTAGCCCAAACCATCTCTGGTCCCACTAGTGGTGACTCCCCTGGGTCATTCCAGCACAAAGGTGATCTGCAAGGTCTCCTATACAACGCCTAAAAAGGTTTCATCCCAATGGTGGAGTGATAGCTGTGGTTGTATGAAAACTCCACCAAATGTATGTTATCCTCCCAACTGCGATCAATGTCGAGGACACAAGAACACAACATGTCCTCATGGGTTTTAATGGTCCGCTCAGTCTGTCCATCTGTCTGAGGATGGAAGGCGGTTCTCAAATGAATCTACATCCCGAAAGCCTCCTGAAACCCTTCCATAGCTGAGAAGTAAAACATGCATCATGATCGGAGACAATAATCGAAGGTAGTTCATGTAGACACACAATATCCTTCCCATATAGGAATCACAAGCTCTCTACTAAACCCTTCTCTCTGATTGGTAGGAAGTGGGCCGACCTGGTGATTCGGTCAATGATAACCCAAATCGATTCAGGACCTCTGGATGTACGTTGAAGTCCTATCACAATGTCCATGTCTATATCATCCCACTTGTACTCTGGAACCTCTAAAGGTTGAACCAAGCATGCTAGTACCTGATTCTCCACCTTCACTTGCTGACAAGTGATGTACTGAGAAACAAACTCTCCTACTACTTTCTTCATTCCCGGCCACCAGTGCTATCATCGGAGATCCTGGTACATCATTTCCACTCTTGGATATACAACTAGATGTGATGTGTGTAAATCCCACAACACTTCCACCTGAAGTGACACTGGTACCATGGTACATCCTATGAACAGGATGACGTGCACCCCACCTTCAGAAAATCCATCAAGTTCATGCCCAGTGGATATCTGAGCACATCGAGCCTCTCAGTCAGTTCCCCCACACTGCACCTCCCTGACTCCCCGAAGAAGTGGATGAGTGACTGTAAGAGACTGAAGAAAATCTTCTCCGTCACGTTCTATGAAAGATATCTACAAAGAGGCCATCTGCTCCATCGACTCACAAAGAAGTTGTATAACAGACCTCCGATTGAGAGAATCTACTAAAATGTTCCCCTTCCCTTGAGTATAGACTATCTCGAAGTCATAGCTTGGGAGGAACTCAATCCAAAATAATTGTCTCAGGTTCAGGTCCTTCTAAGAGATGATATACCTGAGACTCTTGTGATCAGAGTAAACTATAGAATTCACTCCAATAAGATAGTGTCACCACATCTTCAAGACAAAGACCACTGCTACTGACTCCAGGTCATGCGTAGCATAGTTCTGCTCATGCTATCAATGCTGTCGGGAATCATATGCGATCACTACTCACTCATGCATCAGTACACATCCAAGTCTGGTTCCTGATGCATCGTAGTAGACTATGTACCACGCACCCTCCACTGGAAACCATAATATGGGGGCGCTTGTCTGCCACTTCCATAGCTCCTGAAAACTCTATTGGCATCTCTCCGACCACATGAAGGGTTTCCCCTTCATCATCAAGGATGATAGTGGTACTATTATTCTGGATAATTCTGTCACAAACCTCCGGTATTATCCAGCCAATCCTAGGATACTCTGTACCTCCATCACACTCCTGGGTGGCTCACATGAATGTACTACCTCATTCTTCACTGGATCTACTACAAATCCGGCCTCTGATATGACATGTCCCAGAAAGTGAACCTCTCATATCTAGAACTGGAACATTGAGAGAGTATCATAAATATGGTGCTCTAAGAGTGTTTCTAGTACTACCTGCAAATGATAGGCATTCTCCTCCTTAGTATTCACGTATATCAGATTGTCATCGATGAACACCACTATAAAGATATCATGTTATGGCTAAAATATCATGTTAATGAGTCCCATAAACACTGCTGGAACCATGGTTACACCAAATGGAATAACTAAGAACTCGTAATGGTCGTACCGACACCTGAAGGTCATATTCTGCACATCCTCATCTTGTACTCTGAGCTGGTGATAGCCAGATCTAAGTTCTATCTTCGAGAACCACTATGCTCCCTTCAGCTGATCAAAGAGGTCATCAATCCTCTAGAGTGATTACATGTTCTTCATGGCCACCTGGTTCAGGAATTGATAGTCAATGCAAAGCCTCAATCTCCCATCTGCATTCTTGACGAATAGAATTGGGGCTGCCCAAGGAGAAACACTGGGATGGATGAATCCCTTCCTCTGAAAGTGCTCTAGTTGTACACATAGCTTGTGAAGCTATATGGGAGCCATCCAATATTCTGGTGTAGATATCGATGCCGTCCCGGAGTACAAGTCAATGTATAATTCCACCTCTCTGTAAGGAGGTAGACCCGAGACATCATCAGGGAAAACATCCGCTTACTGGTCTACAACTATAGGATAACTCAGACTCTCTACATCAACCACTCTGACTGTAAGGCTATCCAATTGATGAGTGATCGGCTACACTCTTCTTCGGGTAAGTCCATCTCACACTACAAAGTCTCCCTTCTAG
Source organism: Viscum album (assembly GCA_963277665.1). Classification (NCBI taxonomy): domain Eukaryota; kingdom Viridiplantae; phylum Streptophyta; class Magnoliopsida; order Santalales; family Viscaceae; genus Viscum; species Viscum album. The sequence goes on along the minus strand of OY728122.1, from coordinate 805,761,776 downwards.
TTGGTGAAGGTAAACTTGGTCCCATTTGTGATGACACATCGCACTTTGCTCCTAATACAGTCAATCGGCGAATGGACTGTAGATAAACATTCCACACCCAAGATTATGTCTTAAGGCCTTGATGTCGCATTTAGGACATCCCAGCCGAAGCTCTCACCTCCTAGAGTAAGCTCACACTATCGACACTAGTTTTTAATCATCGAATCCACTCCTGTGGGAGTCTCTAACTGTAATTATCGATCCAATGGCTCTGTTGGAATCTTTGAGATCTGAACGAGGGCAGTGGAAATAATAGAATGATTGACACATGTGTCTATAAGTACTACAGCTAAGGTGTGGTAGACACAGATCATACCTCGTATCATATTCGGAGCACCGTGATCACAGGCCTCAACTGCTTAGAGCTGAGCGCTCCCTTGTCCATCTACTCTCTACGGTCAGGGTGGACCTCCTAGTGGTGGTGGCGGTAACACCTCAAATCATCACCCATCGCCAGTTGTACAAAGAGCTCATCGTCCACATCTGCCTTCTCCCTATGGACCTCCTCGGTCGATCCTATGTCTCTTCTTGGGAAGTCCCTCGATCATCTACTGATCATCAGTATAGTGGGTTGGACAGTCATGAGCCATGTGACCCTGCTCGCCGCATGTGGAACATTGCCCGCTCCTGGTATAAATAGATCCTCCTCATACGCCCCGCACAACCGATCATGAGTCATGTAGTCGTGCACCTATAGGTCTGGTCCTCTTGGACCTCGACAACATTTGTCTGCTGCCAGCTACAGAAAACTCCTCTATGTGATAATTGGTAGTGTGTCTCACTTATGGTGACTGCTCAGCAAAGAAAACTCACACCTAGAGGGCTCTCTCTAAAACCCCCGCCTGCATCGGGATGCCGAGTGAGATCACCAAATCCCTGATCTCCCATCTGAGTCCATGCTCAAAGGTCCGGGCCCTAAAGAATGGGTCTCGCGCTATATTTTTTGAGTAGCGTGAGGGTTCAATGAACCTCACTGAGTAATGATCCATAGTTATGATGGCCTATTATAGATGAAGAACCTCTTGTATGTGAACAACATGATGAGTTGCTGCGAGACACTCTTCCTGAAACAGTCTCTCGGAGTCTGCCCAGATAAGGGTCACCTCGTCGAGAACCTAGAGCATCAAGCTCCACCAGTGGCCTACTACATCCTGTAGAAGAATAGAGACAAGGATCACCTTGAAGCCTGCTAGTGTCCCTTCCAGTTGGAAAACTCTCACCACAACCTCCATCCAATCCTTAGCTTCATGTGGGTCTATCTCTCCGCTAAACTTGGGGGGGATCTGGACCTAGAACTCATTCAATGCGCTCAACCGGCGTACACCATATGCTACTAGGGCTGTTGGCATTGGTGGCCCAAAGGAGAGTAGTACCGTTAGTGCCTCCACTGGTGCCTCTTCTGGAAAAGGTCCCTGCACTGAGGCATCATCACTCGGTGGGATATCAGTGCATAAAACTCTCAGAACTCTATCTATATGTCTTTGTGGAGGCATCTTGAAAAGAAACAGGTGTTCCAAGGGAAAAAAGTTATACCAGATGAGCTGAAACTTATACCTGGTGAGTTGACTCAAGAGATAACAAAGAAAACACTTGAAAAACACACACGAAAATCAATGTTTTCATGCACTGAGTCAGAAATCAGATGTTAGGGTCTTGGTGTATGGATACATAAACTACCGCACCAACACTGGACTCCCTGAACTGAAACCTATACTCATTACCCATAACATTATTTCTTCACATAAATGTTCAGAGTCCAAGTAGAGCGGTAGAACTGACTCCTATGATACCAATTTGGCATGACCCATCCCCCGGGGCCTGTGCCGTGACTAACCCCATGCCCACCATCTATAGGTCAGGGGCTGGTGACTAGCATCGAAGGCGTATTCCCTAAAATTGTGAAATAAATACCTTTATAGCATGTAAGCACATGTAACCAAGCACACAACAAGATAGAAACACAAGTAAACTGACTGTAAACAGAGTGAGTTCAGTATGTAAAAGGGTCGATGATACAAGACCAACTGGAAAGTATAAGTACAACTGTGATACAATAGAACTAAAATAAGAGATAGCTATTGGATAATCCTCTAAGGTTCCTACCTGATGTGTAGGTATAGATCACCTCCTCAGCACTCCACGTCCACCCATCCCCTCTGTGTACCGACAAGTCATATTGTAAGCCTCCAGGTACTATCTAGTCCCGGTACACTTATCCATAGTCAGCTTTGTTTGTCGTCTACATCCAACAAAACAAGGTGTGGGCATAGCCCGTGTAGGGGTGAGTATAACAATACTCAGTAGGGACCTCGAGACCATCTAGGTCTCACAAAAATCCAACAAGGATAAAACACAAAGTATGAAATCAACAGATAACATTAATTAGGTATATTCCCATACATATACCTATGTTATCAAATAATACATCTCAATCATGAGGAAAACACAGAGGTTATAACTTAGCTCACACCAGGATTTATTTAGGGGTAGTGTTAAGTAACATTCCGAGTCACAACGTCGAAAACCTTGTCTACTGAAGAACTTCTCCTCTATCAAGTATAGTGGGCCTGCCGCATCACACATAGGTGCTTCCCACTAACCTTGAACTACTGAGGTACTCCTCCCGTAATGTATTGTTGGTCTGCCGTGTCACATAGAGGAGCACCCCACTGTGGGTCCGCCACGTCACACAGAGGCGCTCCCCCTCATGTCCGGCTGAGGTACTCCTCCTCTCGAGTACGGTGGGTCTGCCCTGTCACCAAGGAGCTCTCCATCGTGGGTCTTCCGTGTCACCAAGGTGCTCCACATTGGGCATGTCAAGTCACTCTGTGTTGAAATGGTAGGTAGTCGTCAAGTCTTCCCTCACTATGCTCGGTCGTCTCTGGGAGGATCTTCTCCACAAGCTACTGGTTGACACTCCAACTACCAAATATTCCCAAAAAGAAGTGTCTCAATGGTCTGTCACATCATAGGGGTCTCAACGTAACAGACGGTGCACCAATCGGACGCCTGGTCTTTGAGTTATTAGCATTTTAGTCCCAGTGGCCCAGTTGGATTCATGATCGATCCAACCTGACCATTCCCCATATTAATCCAAAACATAGTGGGGTATCACTCAAAGGGACCGTCTCGCTCCAAGATTTCATGTTCCACTGATGGTTCGTCAAACAGACATTCAATACCAACGTTACGGCCAAAAGAAAGTAATTGGGTCGTATTAGGCCCGGGTCTGATCTGACCTAGTCATCCGACCCATCCCGGCCCGCAGTGCAGCCCGACAATTGGGTATAGCCCAGCTTGCAAGGGCAGCTCGGCTGAAGGGTACCGCGATGGCACGTAACGGATGTGAGGGCGTGGCCCGGCCGTGGCACACGGACCGGCCATGAGGGCGCGGACCGGCCGCATGGAACGAACCAGCTGTGAGGGCAGCGGACCGGCAGTGACGGCGCATACCATCCATGAGGTCGCATACCAGCCACAAGGGCGTGTACCGGCTACAAGGCGCAGACCGGCTGAGGGTAGGCAGAATGACCACATGGCTGCGGTCCGGAAGCAAGATGACGGTCCGTCGGTGGCGGCTCGACAGATAGTGGTGGCGGATTGGCAAATGGCGGTAGCGGCTCAGCCCAGTCGGCAGCAGCTCGGCGGACAGCAGTGAGGGTAGCTCAACCCAGGGTTTCACGGCGAGGGCAGTTCATCATGGGGCGGCGCGGAAAGGGTGGTTCGGCCTGAGGTGGCGTGGAGAGGGCGGTTCGTGTCGGGGCGTCGCAGTGATGGCCGTTCGGCCCGGGGCAGCACAGAGAGGTGGAGGCCACAGGTAGTGGTGTCATTGTTTTCATCGCCTTCATCGTCTTGATCCATTGCGAAGAACACACAATTCAACACAATAATTATAGAGAGGATGGACCAAGTTAGTTTTTCCCGCACTCTCTGCATTAGATCGGTAGCAAGCGGCTATTATACATGAATCACAAGAATATTAAGAACGAGTACAGTAAAACAATTCAAACACCCTCCCTTCAAGCTTCCACAATTTAATCAATCCCAATAACACAAAATAAAAACATTTGCAGATCAATATAAAATAGAGACTTGATCTGCATTCGTTGTTTTAAAAGACAAGAACATGTGGATATAAAATCAGTTATAAATAAACCCCTAACTCAGGTTGTTTGTTGACGAATATCATGAGCAAGGAGACGACATCGTTGAGGGAAATATTATCATCGACTGGAGATGTCCCATGATGGAGGATGTCCAGAGTAAGAATGTCGAAGTTGAGTTCGGTGTTCTTCGTTCGGAGAAGAAGTTCATCATTGTCGTTATTTCTCCAATAGCTCCTCCTCTCTCCAATTCCAACCAAATCAAATGATAGGCCCCAAAATAATATATTATGAGATCTATTATGTTTCTTGGAATAAAATTCAAATTTGGTTAATTAATTACTTAGCATAATTAAGTAGGGGAGTGTTGGAATAATAAATTAAGGAGGGTTGGCACAATTAATGTGGAGGAAGCTCAAGATGATCCTCAACATTAGTGAGGTAGTTGAAGAGTTTTAGGCCTCGGTTGGTCCCCACCACCATAACCTCTCATGGGTGGTTATGCTTAGGTGGTTCCCACCACCATAACCTCTCATGAGAGGTTATGGTCTGGCGGTCCCCACTTCCCAACTTCTACATGGAGGTTTTAACAAATAAAATAAAAATAAAATGTTTTACAATTTTATTTTTATTCTATTCATTCATGAAAAACCCAAAAACTAACATCCACCCTCGAGAAACTACCATCGAGATGAAAGTCTCTTTAAGTGAATATAGGCACTGTGAGTTCAACGGTGCCCTTGGATTTCAATTCCGAGCACTGATTCAAAAGATAGAAAAACCCACTCACATGTTCACTGAACATACCTAAACAAAAGTTCATAAATTCATTCTGGGCACTCTAGGCATCAGAATCATGCACCGTCAGTTTTCATGGATTCATAAAATTCCAATTTATTTCAAAAAATTACATGGAAATTCTGGGTCTTTAGAAATATAAATATAGTTTTTTACAAAGTATTCTATATGATTAATGCAATACAAATTATCAGTACTAATATTTAGTTTTTTTTATTTAATATAAAAAATATATTCATTTTAAATATAATATTTCATAATGGAAAAATAACTTTTTGTTTATTTTGGATGCTCTATATGGATTATATAATATATGATATATGACCTGGAATTATCATGGTATATTCTAGTCTGTGAGTTTTTTTATGTGAGTGAACGTAGGTGAAAAAAATTAAATCTATATAGACTAGTATGATAATTGGGGATGAATGAATATTCTTCATAGAGTTCTTTATATGAAAAATGATAAAAGGGGATATGTGTGGATAAATTTATCGTTTTGGTGTAAAATTCAATTCCATTGTTTAGGGTTATAGTTTACATTATTGTTAACTTAGAATTGAGGTGGATATGATTGGTAATGAATTTCCATGATATCATGGGTTAATTATGCATCAATCAATTGACATTTATGATTTTAATAAAAAAGATGTTAATGATGAATAAAATTATCATATTACAAGTACTATGAATTTATTATGAATATTTCAAAACATTATGGGTTAAAATATTTAAAATAATCCTTCAGGATGAAACAAATAAAGACCATATAGTTGATAGATCAACATAGAGTAATGGGGTGCTCTAACATTGTTTCTACCATTAGGTATGTGTGTTTATTTCATTACATTTAATTACTTTAATTTTCCCATTTGATAGTTTTTTAGTTTTTATTGTGAATTTCAATATATGTGTGTGATATTATGGTTGATAGAGTGAAAATACACCAACCAAAGATGATAGTGGTTATACATTTGGAAATATGAAATAATAGATAATTATGTTTTCACGACCCCCTCCCCACAATGTGTACCACTATTGGTCCGGAAATCTGAGAATGAAGATAGTGACCCCCAAGTCACACCTCAAGTAGGTCATGGGTTGGTGACTAGCACCAAGGGTATAGTAAACACACAAATAGGAGGAATTACCCTCCAAGGGAACATATACGGAAGAGAGAGATAAGACAAAAACCAACCAACTCTAAATCAGACTGAAATGTAATAGAAATATCAAGTACACATATGTAATGTCCTGAAATAAAAACTCTAACTGAAATAGAAAACTACAAGTACCAAAGGAAAATAAAAAAATAATAGCAACCACAAAGCCCGAATAGGTCCTGAAACCCCAATCTAGTAGTAACTAGCATGATCTCCAACCTTCTCCATATGACCAGGAAAATAGATTATATATATAGGGTGCATATAATAGTTTGCTCAGTAGGATCCTACCCGGTGCCTCTCGTGAAAATGTAAAAAAAAGGATACTTAATCCCAATGAACAAAAAGTTAATCTAACTTGACACCTAAATAGGTATAAAATGATCCCAGCCTATCCATGGGTACTCTCACCACATATAACATACAAGATTATATAATATAATAAATAATATAAAGGGTACCCCGCTACCACAACCCCAATGGTTTTTTTCTTTTCCCCAACGTCGCACGTCCTAATCATATCTCTCCAAAAGGCTTGCCCGTGGAAACATGGGCGTAGCACCACTACATGAACCTCATGCATCAAAACCACCACATCCACATAAAAAATGTAACTAGGTAGGTTACATGAGGCACTAAAGCTCTCATAACATGTATCATATGTCATGTATTAAACCTCAATCCCTTATATCCCATCAACCGAGTAAGTATCCTCAAGCCATCACATCATATACACGTTAAACCTATAGTATTCCATGGGAAACTGTATCCAGAATATATGTGTGTGAATAAACACAAGCCATTACATCTTTCTAGACACCTATATGGGGAAAACTAACTGAAATTATTACATGTGCAAGTATCTGCCTAGAGATTGTTGGGGGGGACCATGTGTGTATTCATCCATCCATCCTTCCACTAGAATGTAGGGGAAAACACCCCCTATGGATCCGAATCCTCAGGGTGTCAGTTTCCCTATCTAACGGGGTGGACTAGTGTATAGAGACACAAAAAGTACAGAACATAAAATAACTCACAACCATGTTATAGGAAAAAACTAGTCTTAGACTCAAATGTATCTAACACCTCTCTGACTCCCATCTTCCACTTCTAATATGAACTATCTTATAAGACAACAACCATTTAAAGAGTTTTATTACATTACTTCATTCCCTTTTAATCAGTTTCACTTTCTATTAATTAATTATGTGAGAATTAATTAACTATTAACAATTCCACATTATGTTTCATTAGAATTCTGAACAAGATCGACACATCCTTGGAATTGTAGCCTCAAGATTTCCTCCCATCCAGCTCAAACCCCATGGGTTCAACATCATTTATTCAATCATTTAATAACATCATTATTACAACTCATAATTCCTAACATTCGTGAATATAATAACCATGCTTCCAAACACAAGGGGACAAACATATTCAGTAGATGAACTACCCCTCAAGTCTTTTCCACCTATAGAAGGAGCAGAGACCCACCATCCTAAAGAATCTAAACATGGAAAGCAGTTGGTATACCCACACATCATTGCCTCTTTTGGAAGGAGGGTATGCAAAACCAGCTTCCATGAGAAGTGGCGTATGTATAGAAGATAAAATCCAACAATATTCAGAAAGCATACAACATTCACATCCAACCTATTTCATCATCTCAGGTGTCCTCCTCAACACCCACATGAATAAACTGATGCATCTCTCCACACTAGGTGACAACTACGACATAAACCAATGGGCCTCCATAATACAAATACCACAATATCCCTTCAGGCTTAGCTATCTCTAGATCACACAACATCACAAGAAACAAGAAACAAACAACAAAGATACTAGTCTCCTAGCCCCATGCAAGCCAGTCTACCTTCAAAATAAATGTTCTCTTTCAGCTCAGATCATAATTCTCTTTGGCCTTTACAAGCATGAGGGTATCTCAAAACCCTATGAGGCATTATCATTTATCAATAAATAGTTATTTAAACCATCTTGAATTATTTTATTCATTATATGTTGGTTCTAACTATGATAATCCTACCTTCAAGCAATAATGACTACCAATAATTAATTAAATAATTAATTTTCCATGCATTTAGATAATAACCACCAATATGATTTAAGTTTAAAACCCAACTGGAATTGGCATGCACATATGCATCCATTTGATTAACATTATATTACAACATCAGTAACCAGATTCATTTACATCCATCCTTATCTTTATCTATTTAATTATAAATTAATTACAACATTTAATTATTTAATAATTTCATGAATAGAATCATGCTAACAAACGAAGCATAAATGTCACACAATATAGAAAATCAAGAGGGAAATTGTTATCATGGTAAAAATAAAAAACATGAAATACAAAACATACAATCAATCCAATTCATTAAATCTGGTTCAACTATTTAATAAGGTCAATTCCAATGAAATCCAAATTCCTAAATCATTAAAACGCAATGAATGCACATAGATGAATAGAGAAGAAACAAATCCCCTATCTCAAAAGGTTTATGATATTTTTTTCTCAACATCGGATCAAAGCAGCAGATCATGATCACCATATTCGCAACAAATACATCTACTTTAGGATTTAGTGGCACAACCTCATCAACAACACAAAAAATAAACTCCATTAGAACCATAGTGAACAAATTCCATAACATGGAAATGAGAAACGAGAGAAGTCAGATCGATTAAAACCGAAGAACAGAGGTATATCATACCCTTAATAGAACACAGATCGATGAAGGAATCTTGATATCAATCCTTGGCAAATAGATCTATGAAACACCATGGAGGGGTATATTTTTTCACTTATGACAAGAAGGTGAGGGAATTGGGCGTAGGGTTGAAAAAACCTGAGTGGTTGGAATGCCTTTTAAACATACTACATCGGGTCAGTATATGACATGTTTCTCCCATTCACGTTGTGCACTACATCGAGGTCTGGTTCCACCAAAAAACACATCTCCTCAGTGCTTTGTATTATTTTTCTGAAACATGAACTGGTCATGTCGTGTACCCCATGGTAACATCATGTACCCCCACTACATCCATCATTCTGCAACCAAACTCCTCCAGAAATATTCTGAGCCTTCCCCGAGCACCCCAATATTTGAAAACACTCAATGTATTGATGCACATAGATCTAGGACCTTACATCAGATACCTCTGAAAACATTTTCATCCTAGAGAATAAAAAAATATCCCATATAGGAAATAAAATTTTTTAACTGAAAAACCACCCCACAAGATACCTCTCAAGGCTTTCACCACCACCGGAGCTCATCCAAGTCAAAAGAACAACACAACACCTCATGAAAACCACAACCATCTCCAAAACACTCTCTCAAGGGAGATACCAATCAAAGATAATAATCCACAACAAACAAAAAATAAATCAATCTATTAAACTAGAATGGTATACAACCACAAAACGAACATAATTTCTAGGAAAGAGATAAACATCAAACCACTATGGTTACTAAACACATGTTTGCAACTCAAATTTCTATGTACAATCCTCCATTAATCAGTGTCACAAGAAGACATGAACTAGGGGAATATAATGCCTGTGAGCCACCTCTCTTTATAGTCTTGGATCTCCATAGGCTTATCCTTCAAGATCGGATAATAATCAACATCTATCTCTCCACTATTGATGACATGAAAGTTATCATGAAGATAACGAAGGAGGTATGAATCATGACAAACTTCGTGTATCTGGAACATCTGCGAAGGAAGTGGTAGACAATTTTCCACAGATCCAACATGATCCAACACCTTGAAATGCCCAACAAACCATGGGGACAACTTACTACCACGACCAAACCTTCGCAGCCCACGATAGGGATTCACCTTTAGAAACAATTGATCCCCAACATCCAAATCCAATGATATTTTCCTTTGGTCGGCATCTGATTTATGAAGATCCTACACTGCATTATTCCTCTCAGAAATCACTTAAAGCATATCAATTATATTCTGCACTAGTTCAGGCCTGATAATAGTTGACTCTTTGACCCCAGTCCAGTACAACATAGAACGACATGGTCGAGAAAACAATTATTCAAATGGAACCACACCAATGGTTGAGTGAAAACCTTTTTTGGATGCAATATCAAACAACCATAAGTTCACCATCTATGAACCTCCAAAATCCAAGACACAAGAGCCCATCATGTCTTCAGGAGTCTGGATGGTCCACCCTTTCTGATCATCTTTCAAAGGATGAAAATAAGTGTTAAGGCATAACTGAGATCCAAAAGCATGTTGGACACCTCTCTATAGCCTAGTGGTAAAATGAGGATATTGGATAGTTATGATCATCCTCAGGACTCTATTGAGTCTCACCACCTCCTCCAGATACTACCTCAATAAAAAATACAATGAGCTCAACTACTTGATCGCTATAAAGTGGGATTATTTTCTTAAACGATCCACTACCATCCAAATGGAATCATGTCCTCCCTAGGCTCGTGGTAAACCAATAAACATCCCATTGATTTTTCCTCCAAATTTTACTGAGTAAATTCTAATGGATGGATAAAACTATAGGGGACTCGGTGCTCCGTCTTCACCTTCTAGTAGACCAAACATCGAGAAACAAACTCTGAAACTGCATACATCATTAAAGGCTTCCAAAAATGACTCCTCAAGGCCCAGTACATCTTTTTCATACCATGGTGCACCACTGAAGTGCATTATGTAACTCCTTAATAACCATATCATGCATCTCCAAAGGAATAGAAATCCTTCCCTAATACAACATCGGGTGTTGTTCATCCTCATACCAACCATCAGGGGCTTCATCACAAACAACTCGGCCTCTCAAGACCTCCACCACTAGATCCCCCAACTGGGACTCTTCCACCTGCTAAACCATAGATGACTCCACCTTCATCTGGAAAATATATCCTCTCCCTCCGACATCTCCCATATCATGGTGTAATACTGATTGTACTTACATAACTCTCTAAGAATCACTAGATTCACACATTGGATCACAATGTGACATCCTACTTAGTGCATCTGTCACACCATTTTCCTTTTTAGGGTTATATGAGATTTCAATTTCCTATTCCTAAATGAACTCCATCCACCAATGTTGCCGCAAGTCCATGTCATGCTGGGAGAAAAAATACCTCATGCTCTTATGATTGGAGAAAACAACACAGTGCTCACCATTTATGTAATGTTTCCACAACTTTATAGAAAACAACAAAACTACCATCTCAATATCATTTGTGGAATAGTTACATTCATTGGGATGAAACTGTCAAGACCCATAAGAATCAATTGATCTCTATGGCATCAGTACATAGCCTAACCTTATATGTGAAGCATCGTAGAAAAAAAGAAATTGAAATCCCTATCCAAGAAGGAAAAGAACTAAAGCACATAAAAGCAACTCATTTGGATAATTGAAATATGTTTGACACCTATCAGTCCAAAGAAAATCGTGATCCTTCCTAGTCAATGCTATAAAAGGATTCACAACCATAGAGAAATTGGATACACACATCCTGTAATATCCTTCGAGTCTAATGAAACATTGAACCTCTTCCACATTCATGGGGGCCACCCAAGACAAAACTTATTCTATAATTATTGTATCAAAAAATAATCCCTACTAGGACACCTCATGACCCACAAAAAAACTTCTTGATCCCAAAACTCACACATAGACAACTTCCCCAATAGTTTTTGTTGATGTAGGACTCCTAAAATAGCATGCAGATGCTCTGAATGATCCTCTTCATTCATTTAGTACCTAAGGATGTAATCGATGAAATCCACAATGAACATATCCATGATCTCACAGAACATAGAATTCATCAATCCCATGAACATTTTTGTAGAATTCGTCATACCGAACGACATTAGACAAACTCCGAATTCTGATGGAAACAACATGAAATGAGTCTTTGGTATATCCCCATCATTCACATGCATATGGGGATATCTTGACTGCATGTAGATCATTGAGAACCAACATTCACCCTTCATTTGATGGAATAAATCATCAATCCATGGTAGGGGAGAGCAATTCTTCACTGTCACTTTGTTTATGCAATGATAATCGATAAACAACTGCAAATTTCCATTAGCCTTTTTCATAGAAAACACTAGTGCACCTCACAGTGACACACTTGGCTGAAAAAAACAACATTTTAATAGATAATCAAGATATATACGCAGCTACTATAACTTGTAAGTGGACATCCTATATATAGAAATAGAGATAGGAGACATTTTTTCCATAGCACGATCCCAAAATAAATATATCATTGAGGGGGTAATGCTACAATCTCATCTGGATAGACAGCAGGGTACTCTTCTATGACACTATAAAATTCCAACTAGTGAACTCATGAATAACTCAACATCATATCTTCTATCATGGATGATAAGGATAGAACACGACTCTAACCAATCATAGGTTCTTGCTCTCCAACAAACCCCACTAGCTCTCCATCTGCATCGAAGAACACCACCTACCTTCTACAGAATTCTATGATATCCTGCACTAAATACAATCTATCAATGTTGAGAATTATATCATATAGTTGTATCCATAAACATAAGAAACTTCCCCAAGAGTGCTGTTTCCCCAGCACTATATCATAGTCTCTACACACTTCAAACAAGTCAGGCATGCCTCCAACCGGTGTAGTCAAATCTAAGGGCATTGGACGCCTCTCTACATCAAATCAAAAAACATGGAAAGGGGAAGGGGTTATGAAGGAGTGTGTCACTCCAGAATCAAACAAATCATATTAAAAATTATAAAATAAGTATAGGGTACCTCGAATGATGTCAGACTCTCCTGGAGATGGCAACGCTGAAGAAAAAAGATGACCACAACCACCTCCACGACCTCTCTGATCATGATGATGACCACCACCATAGTCGTGCTATGATATATGAGGGGGCATAATCATGTGGATTTCCTCTGCCAGCCTCATCTACTCTCAGCTGATCAAATGTTGTTGCAACTTTTTACTACTGCCTCAGCTTGAACTGCCTAAACAGAGGAACCTGGAGACAAAAAATCGGTGCATGATGACTTCTCAAAAATATCAGGCACTCAAACTATTGATAACCTCTCCCTCGACAAGAAAAAAAGCACATGAACTCTTTGAATAGGCATGAGAGACAGTTCCCCCTATGTAAAGATATTCTGAGAGCTGGGGCCCACCCTCGTTCGAATTGAAACTCTTCTGCTATGAATACCAGGAAACCCAGATGAGGGCTCTGCTTCATGTAGAATTGTGATGAATCCCCTATTGTGATGATTTAGTTCCGGACAATGTCCTCTCAATGACCTCTTCCATCACCAGCACCTCAAGATATGTCTCATGCATAAACACGGTGACCTGGAGCTAGATCTATAGATGCAACGCCTCCACGAAATGCCTCACCCGGACCTCCTCATCTAGAAACAGGTTTGAAGCATATCATAAAAGGTTCCTGAAATAGATTCCAAACACTCAGACACTAGAGCTCCCATATCAAAGGGTAAGAATCTCCTCGCTACAGGAAGCATTCGTGGTCAAATTACGAAACTCGACTATGTACTTATCTCAAAACTATTACCATGTGATCGTCATCTCCTAACGATGACCAAGGAATAAGAACAACCACTACCTCACTGATCCATGAATCATCATCGTAACCGAAGACACCCAGTTCTCCTCTGAGCACAGATAAAATTGAAGGATATGTCAACATCCAACAACCATTATTCCATGAATATATCTGAAATGGATCCCTTGTACTGTTGTAGACTCTGGCACTAAAATGCTCAAAGTGTCTGCCTCCAAGTGTTGACATCTTCTACTTCTAAACTATAGTAATATGCTGGTGTAGCCTGTAGGACATCTTCTGCGTGAACCAGACGAGGACATCAACCAAAATCCATACCTGTAAATTAACAAGAATTTAGTGCTTCTAAATAGGTAATATGTAAGACTCAAAATTAATTAATTAATTGTTTTATTTAATTCATTTTAGATTAATCTATCTATTGATCTAACCATTCAAACACAATAATAAAAAAAATAATGCATGATACTTTCTATGGCCTCTACCAGAAACAAGTATCACCTCATTTAGTAGCCCCTATAAACATAAAGGTTTGTGCGTCAAATAACATGGGGCCCTAAAAACCTATGTCTCAACCATTCTCTAGTGTTTACATCACTTGTTAAACTCATCTAACATTGTTTCCCTAATCACCCATGCAACATCACCTTTTCCAAACACCAAACTCCACCCTATCCTTCAACCAGGCCTCTAATACCACTCTATAATGACCCCCTCACCACAAGGTGTACCCATTGTGGGGAAGTAATGTGATAAGGGAGATAGTGACCCCTTGAGTCCCACCTCCAGTAGGCCTCATGTTGGAGACTAGGACTGAGGGTATAGTAAACACAGAAATGGGAGGAACTATCCTCTAAGAGAAGATATTAGAAAGAGAGAGACAAGATAGACACCAACCAACTCCAAATCAGAATAAAATATAAAATAAATTCCAATAAAATATATGTAATGTCATGCAATAACTACTATAAGTGAAATAGAAAAATGCAAGATCCAAAAAATAATTAAAACAACAAAAACCACAATGCCCAAACAGCTCCTACAAACCCAAGCTAGTAGTAACAATCATGATCTTTAACCTTGTACAAGGGTCCTAGAATACAGTTTATATATACATAGGTTTAGTATAACAGTATACTCAGTAGGTTACTCCCCAGAGCCTCTCGTGAAAAAGTAAAGAATTCTTGCTAATGAACAATGAACATCAAGTGAAAAAAACTCATCACATAAACAGGTGAAAAATATTCCTGGCCTCACCATGGATACTCTCACCATGTAGAGTATAAAATATTATATAATATAATAATGAATATCAATGGTAACCTACTACCAATTACCCACTGTTTTGATACTTTTCCCCAACGTCACACGTCCTAATCATATCTCTCCCAAATGTCTTGCCCGCAAGCACATGGGCGTAGCACCAAAACATGTACCACATGAAAAAAATCACCACGTACACATAAAAAATTAACCAGGTAGTTTTTGAGAGACACCACATCTCATATAACGTGTATCATGATTCAAGTATTAATCCTCAATCCATTATATTCCATACACTGAGTAAGGATCCCCATGTCATCACAACCTATACATGTTACACCTATAGTATTCCATAGGAAACTGTATACATGAGATATATGTGTGAGTAAACACAATCCATTATATCTCTCTACACACATATATGGGGAATACTAACTGCAATTCCTACCAGTAAAAGTAACTACCAGGAGAAGAGACTGGGCCCAATGTGGGTAGTCAGTCATCCATCCTCTCACCGGAATGTTGGGGAAAACATTCACAAGGTTTATAATCCTTGGGGTGTTAATTTCTATGAATGAAGATGTGTATTATCATATATAAATACAAAAAATTATAGAGTACACTAATGCTCACAACCACACTATGGGCATAACATAGTCTTAGACTCAACTAAAACTAACATCTCTAAAATTCCTAGCTACCACATCTAAGACTAGGTATCCTATCAGCACACAAAAATATAAATATATTTATTTCGTTACATAATTACATATATATCAGTTGCACTATACATTAATTAATTCATTAAAAATTAATTAACCATTAATAATTCCACATTACATTTCATTATCATTCCAACCAATATCCACAGTTCCTTTAAATTGTAACATCAACATTATTTCATGGTCAGCACCATCCCCATTGGTTCAACATCCTTTATTCAATCATTTATTAAAATAATTATTACTTCCCATAATTCAAGGAAATTTAGAATAGAAAAACAATTCTACCAAACACAAGGGGATCAACACAGTGAGTAGATGAACTACTCGTAGAGTCATTTCGACATATAGTGTGATCATAATCCCACCATCCTCAAGAAGATAAACATGGAAAGCATGTTGTGTACCCCACACATCTTTATCTCTTTTAAAAGTAGGATAAGAAAAACCAACTACCATGAAAAGTGGGGAAAGTATTGAAGATAAAAACCAAAATGATTCAAAATGCATCCAACATTCACATCCAACTCATTTCTTCATCTCTAGGGTCCTCCATGAAACCCACATGAATAAACTGATGCATCTCTCTACCCTAGGAATCAAATGTTACTATAAAAAATGGGCATCGATTCCCCACATACCATAAAAACATGCTGGGATCAGCCATCTCAGGCTCACACCACTACACAAAAAACATGAAACAAACAACAAATCAATTCTTCTCTTATCCGCAAGAAAAGAATTTTTCCCTCACATAAAATGATCTATCACAACTGCATGCATAAGGATATTTGGCCTTTACAAGATAGAGTGTATCTCAAAACCCAACCAAGCATTTTATTTGAACAACATCCATTTCTTTAATCCAACATGAATTAACAGATTCATTATTAGTAGGTTCCAACTATGGGAAACCTAACTTCAAGCTACTATAACTACCATAAATTAATTAAAAAATTAATTTTACGTTCCTTTAAATAAAAACCACCAACATTATTCAGTTTAAACAACAAACTGAAATAGGCTAGCACACCTATATCCATTTGAATCACATCAGATTATAATAACAACAATCAGATTCATTTACATGCATCATTATCTTTATACATTTAATAATAAATTAATTTAGTCATTAGGGTCTTCACCAATTTCATAAATAAAAAAATTATAATAAAGAAGCATAGATATCACACAATCTATAAAATAAAAATACAAACTTTTATCATGGTGCAAAGCAACACATGTGATCATACTATTTAATTCAATCTGGGTCAAGTATTTAATTAATTCAATTATATTGCGATCCAAAGGGATAAATCATTCTAACTCAATGATTTCACATAGAATAATATATAAGTAAGGAATCCCCTACCTCAAAATGCTTCCAAGGTTCTTCGCATGACAATGGATCAAAGCAGTCGATCATGATCACCTTCTCCAAAAGAGCTGCATTGTAAGAACCCTATTTTCACTTAGGTATAGGTCCTTTTATTTTCGGTCTAAATATTTTCTTTGGACCTAATATAGATTCATAATGTTTTAGAAATGGTTCTGAGGGTGTCCAAGGATTTTTTTGAGCTTGGAACACCATTTTTAGGAAAACATGCCAACTCACATGGTTTCAGCATGGTTTGTGCATGGTTTTCCTAACCATACAGTTTTTTTATTTTGGAAAATGGAATATTACATAGTTTTCACATTTTTTATGAACATCTATGTGGCCTAACCATGAAAACCACCCATTTCCCATATTCGGGAAGAACAATCTTACATTGTTTTCACACTGTTTGACAAACCATGTGGATAAACCGTGTGTAGTATTAAAACATGTGTAAAATGTCTAAAATGACCTTAATGATATATTAATCATCACCCTTCAACCCTAATCCATGATTGTGGGGGATTGACATAGTTCTCTCTCAATTGTTTTTGTGTTTGAAGATTAAAACACATAATCAATAGATCTTTCTTGTCCGACATCAGATCGAGCTTCTATTCGTCACGATGGATGTGCAACTGTAAGTACACGAGTCCTATTTATCCATACTTATAATCATTCACT
The DNA here is from genome assembly GCA_963277665.1 of Viscum album. Lineage (NCBI taxonomy): Eukaryota > Viridiplantae > Streptophyta > Magnoliopsida > Santalales > Viscaceae > Viscum > Viscum album. The sequence goes on along the minus strand of OY728122.1, from coordinate 805,744,003 downwards.
CTCATCCTAGATATCTCTATGTGAGCTTTTTTCCCCTTTTATTAGATCTAATCTGGTATAAGGAAAATCAAGGGTTTATACCAGAGGAGGAGAGTCGTAAAACCCTAAGGTGGATGGTTTATAACTCATCCCTAATGATCATTGTTTTTAGAATGTATGTGTAGGGCCCACATGTTTCATTGGGAATCGTTTATTAAATTTACATGTCATGATTATACTCGTTATAATCCTATGATTATTCTCTTTCTAATTATGTGATTAGTTTTTAGTGGTTATGCCCACAACTCAATCTGCCTCATGTCGAAGGATATTCCATAATTAGGTTTTTGTGTTTTGGAACATTTGTTCCACCATTCGGGCGTGCCTTTACATGACCTTTCAAAAGGTGAGTGTCATTATAATAAATGTATTGTTTTTAATGATAATTTCATAATGCAAAGTTCTAGGCATGCTCACCACTTGACCCGTATAAGGTATATGCTTACAAATTTTTATTAAATGTGAAATATAAAATGTATAATGGAAAGTATACTAAGTATATAACATCGACCAATTAAAAGATATTTAATAAAGGTTACATGTTCCTAGCATCCCTTTCCATGTTGAATAATGGTAGTGTAGTAAACCTCAATATATTATTATGCCTTAATGGCTAGATAATACTTGATTAAATGGTTACAATGCTACTTGGTCTATCCTCACTAATGGAATATATGGATTGGACCAACAGTTTCAACTCTAATTGACCTATCTACACTAATAGAAGGAATTAATTGAACCAAATGAATTATAACATGATTAAAATATCAAATATGAATGGACTAACACATGTTTTCATTGAATTCTTGGAGGAGAATACATTGTGTCTCAGGAATCAAATTTTGATTCAAGGATTCTATTTGATTAGGTTGATACCCACCTATATTCTGGTTCTTTTCTATTCCATGGATGCCCAGTATAATATTGTTCGATCCCATTTCATTTTAAATGATACCTCTGATACACTCCTTCGATTCAACATTGACTAGTAGGTTCCATGGTTAAATCCCACATGTATCTGGTAGATCACCATGGACTCAGTAGGAATCTTATTATGGAATTCATTGGATTAAACACCTTGGATTACACTTTTACCACTTATATAGAATTAGATACTACTGAGTTAGCTTTCCATGAGTTTACATTACCTTGGGTTTTACCCTAGATCTCCCTCACAATATATCATTATTTGGTTTCCTTGTTATGTCTCGGGACCTTCACTACTTATACTATCACGAGGTGATGTCAGTGTTGTCTATGAATCACAAGACCTATAAACATTAAATGATAATTTATTAATTAATGACCTGGTTACATGTTCAGACACCAGCCAAGGGCTGATGTAGGTACTTGGTTATTTGGTTCTATTATACTGCTTTCATTACAGTATATATATGCAGGCAACCTACTATATTCCATTACACGCAATGGATGTTATAGACATAGTTGGTGGTTTCTCACTAAGATTTATCTCACACCCTATCTGGGTGTCATTTGGTACTCAGAGTAGATTACATCATTGCAGGTATAAACCAATGGAAGCACGCAGCTTCAAATACTTGATTGTGTGCTGATATGATGGAGCTTCATATCAGATGACTGAGTTGGATCTCAGAATGCTTGGATTAGACTTTGTTTTATTTTAAATTGTGGAAAAAGTTATGCATATATTCTTCAATCCATGCATTCTAATTTTCTAGTGTCATGACATTACATAATTAGTGTAGCAATTGATATAGTTATTGTAATTATTTTTTATCTATTTCATCAGTTTTCATCTTTTATTTATTTATATTTCTTTTGTTGTTTACTCTTTATTTTTATCTCTTCCAGTGTGCTAAAATCTTCTAATGAGGGTATAGTCATCCCATAGAAACACTCTTGTCCTTTTCTGCATGTTAGTAACCTCTGGCATTCGAGAAGATGCGCTTGAGGCCATGTGGCCCACCGGGCTTGGGGTACCCTTTAATTGGAACCCAGGGCTAGGTCATCAAAAAGTGGTATCAAAGGAGGTTTCTTTCCTTTCATGACAATTTGGATAAAATATATTAGAGAATATGAACACTTCGGATTTGGTCATAATCCATGCTTGGGAATCGCAAACCCATGTTCGGGGTAAAAGACAAGTTACCCATAATGCAATTGTAGTTCTATTTGGCCAATTACATTCAATATTATTTCACCATTGGGTGATTCACAGGTTGTGTGGTGTTGTTGATTATTACTCTTTTGGAATTTATTTCATTATTGACCCAAGGATATGATGGCACGGTTTATTGCTACATGCATCTTTACAAGCACTAGAATTCACATGTCATGCATATTCCCATGGCAGATAGGTTCATTTCACTACATTTAATTGCTTGATATGCCAGTGATTGTTGAGTGATGTTGTGATAATTTCTATTGATTGTATTAGTTTGGATTCAATTGCCTGATTTCCTATCTCAATTCATGAGGTGTATGGGACCTCATGGGTTGGAATGAGTAACTTACCAAGTTATGCCATTATACTATAAGTAAATGGGTGTCATTTTTTGGTGATATGCGTATGATAACTGATTCATCAAAAATAATTATCCATTATAATGTGAATCCTGAAATCTAAAATGAATTTCTTGAAAATACTTGTCACACCTTTTTATGTTTATGAAAGGTAAATGAGTGAAACTAATAATGAACTGAAAATGACATTAATAATATAACTATGCACTTACTGATACCTATCCGTCAATGTAGTAGTTTGGGTAGGGAGTTTTCTTACATTAAAATTCTATTAGTGATGCTATATCCTTACTTATAATATTGTTATAAGATGCGTTATAGGAATTTGTAGACCAATGATGCCACATCGTTCTCATGATGTTTTCCAGGAGGATGGTGATGACCATGCTCTTGATGTGGTGGGACACAAGCTGACACTCTTACTTCCAAGAGTGCCACATGATGCACCGCATGTTGTACCTAATCTAGGCACTGATTCTCATGTCCCTAATAGTTTTGTACATATAATTTAGTCCATGCAAGGTGATCCACAGGCATCACCTACGATGGATGATATGACTCATGAATTCTAAAAGCAACATCCACCTACTTTTTCAGGGGATGGTGGTGCTCAGGTTGCTGAGTCTTGGCTAATGGAAATTTTTAATATCTTTGAGCATCTGGAAATGCCTCCATATAAAAGAGTAATTGTTTCTACATATATGCTTCAAAATTTGGACAAGAATGTGTGGCATGTTGCTACCCAGGCCAGACGTCATCAATTCATGTTATGTGCTGACTTCTAGACTGCCTTAAATGATCGGTTTTTTCCTCAATCACTGAGAGCAGATAGAACTAGAGATTTTATGTATATCGAGTATGGTTCTATGTAAACTGTTGAATATTCATGACTTTTTACTGATTTACAGTGATTTTCACCACTTCTAGTCAGTGATAAGCTTTCGCGTGATTGATGTTTTGGGGATGGGATCTAGAATTCCATTCAAACTCAGGTGAATGTCTTTTGACATCCTAACTTCTTTTCAATAGTATATTAGACACTTATCATTGATTTTAACCTAATGGATGGAATTATTACATGGTTTAAATGATCAGTAGTGTCGGGATAGTAGTTCTTCTGGTGACAGGAAAAGTTACCTTGAGGTTTATTGTTAAGGAATTGGCAGCCATAGTATCCATTTTTATAGCTCTGTAATATGTCATCGGTGTGAAGAGCTCGGGAATAAAAAGCCCCAGTGTGATAGAAAACCTATCGAGTTTCATTCTTGTGGTCCTATGGTTCATCTTCACCAATTTTTTAGTAACTTTCCACCAGCTTCGAGTAGAAAAGGTTCATCTTCAGCTCCACCATTAGGTGCATGTTCTTTTGTGTTGTATCAGGTAGGAAGTTAGAGTAGCTCTGGATGGTCTGCGAGAGGAGGAGGTGTGGCATTGGTAGTAGAATCACTTGTCACTAGCAGTGAAAGCAATTCAGTCGGGATCGTGGTAGACCATCTGTTGAATAGGTACATAGATCAGGTCAGTTACATTGTTTACAACCGACACTCGAGGATCATACTGCATGACTATATACAGTAAGATGTAATCTTCTAGTATCCTCTACTATTGGATCTACTTAGATTGGTATAGGTGCTTCAAAATCTTTTGTTTCTATATCTATCATAGAATGTATTGGACTAGAGATACAATATTACTATGGTGTAATGACCCTTGATACATTGTTGGGAATAAGGATGGAGGGCATACGCCAGTGCCGGGACTATCCCCTTGGGGTTAGTAGTTACCATTTCCTGTGTAATCACATTGTTCTTGAGATGATGGGATTCGATTTCATTATCGGGATATACTGGATAGTCTATTATCAATCCATTGTAGATTTTTATTAATTAAGTGTTTCTTTTACATCACAAGAAGGTAGCAGTTATCTTTTCAAAGGAGAGTGGGATGTACATGTTAGGAGAGTGGTACTGAAGAATCATGAGTTTGGTTGATTGACCACCCAGGTTGAAAAAAATTTCACAGAGGATTAATGTTTTCTTCAAACAAATTTCCCACTAGTTGATAATCATTTCCAATATAACATTCCTGATGACTTTTATGGATTACCTCTTGAGAGATATGTAGTCTTATCAATTGAGCATGTTCTAGGTGCAGATCTTGTTTCAATTCATCTGTAATGGATGACACCTATTGAGATTCAAGAGATCAAGTGGAAGATAGATGACTTAGAGGCCAAAGTATTTATATGGACCAGTGCATCCTCTTGCGGTTCACCCATGATTTTCTCTAAGAAGGAGGATTGAACTCTATGTTTATGCATGGATTACAGAAGGATGAACCAGATAACAGTCAAGAATCAGTATCCACTACCTCAAATATAAGATCTATTTGACCAGATCCCATGAGATAAGGTATTCTCAATGATCAACCTAAGATCGGGTTATCGTCAGGTGTAATTCAGAAAATCAGACATGCCTCATACATATTTCTGTAGTAGGTATGGTCTATATGAGTATCTTGTTATGTCGTTCAGTCATACAAACGCACCTTCCATTTTCATGAATTTGATGAATAGGTTAACCATCCCTACTTTGATTCTTTTTTGTGGACTTTGTGGAAGACATCTTGGTGTATTCACGCACTCATACTGACCATGCTAAAAATCTTGAGATCATTCTGAGTATACTGAGAGAGCATATTATTTATGAAAATATTTCTAAATGCAACATCTAAAACGATGATGTTCACATCTTGGGTCATAATATTTTTTAATCAGGAGTATCTTTTGATCTAAAAAAAGTTACTGTTGTAGTCTCCTGGGAGTATCATAAGAACGCGATTTGTATTTTAAGTTTGTTAGGGCTTGCTGGATATTACATGCAACTCATACAAGACTTTTCTTATATTTATTCACCTTTTAATGGACATAAAAATCAGGGTGTTATGTTCCTATGGTTAGGATAATGCAAGAAATCCTTTTAGGAGCAGAAAGGGAGGCTTGTCTCGGCACCTATTCTGATTCTTCCAAACCTGGAAAAGGTTGTACTGTCTTCTGAGATGCATTAGGAATTTTTCATGGAGCAGTGTTTATGTATGAATACATATTCATTGCCTATGGATCTTGGTACTTGAGGCCTCAAGAGAGAAATTACTTGACACATGAACTTGAGCTTGTAGTATTTTCCCATACCTTACGTTGCAGGAATCATTATCTTATGGGTGAGTAAATTATAGTGTATACATATAAAAATAGCATCATGTATATCATTTCTCAATTTTAATTAAACCTCGAATAGTAAAGAGGATTAAAATATCTACAATCCTTTGATTTGGAGCTTGCCTATATGCCAGGAAAAGAAAATTTGGTTGCAGATGCATTGAGTAGGAAAACTAAAATGGAGGTTTTATAGGAACCTAGCGATGCATGGAAGTTAATGGACCACTTTTCTGAACATCATCTAGAGATTCATGATATTTATGAGTAGTCTTACCTGTCATCCTTAACAATAAACTGTTCTCTACTTGAGAATGTAAACAGTATACAATTTTCAGATCCTAATGGTTTGGATCTATGTGACAGTAAATTAGGAGATAACTGAACTCCAAATTGGTATGTGGATAGATATGACATCCTGAGTCTATGTGGATGTATCTGTGATCCTGAAAATGGGAGAGAGGAGTTGGTGAAAGAGTCCCATGCTTCCTAGTGGGATGTTCATCCAGGCATCTCGAAGACCTATCAAGATATATGATGCTAGTATTGGTGGCCTAGGATGAAATGTTCGATTGAATGCTTCATCACTAGGTGTTCCACCTGTCAGTATGTGAAGGCGGAACACCAGAGACATGCATTCTTATTACAACCACCGCCTATTATGAAATGGAAATGGGAAGTTGTTTCTATGGATTTCATACTCATCTTAACTAGGACTCCAATGGGAAGCTATGCTATCTGGGTAGTTATTGACCAAATATCAAAATCGTCCCACTTCATTCCCATTTGGGAGACTTTCTTAGTTGATGAGTTGGGTAGAGTGTATGTCCATGAGATCATATAACTATATAGGGTACCACGTACTGTCATTTTAGATAGGGATGCTTGTTTCAATTTGCGGTTCTGGAAGGGTTTGCAAAAATTTATGGGAACTTACATTCTTCAAAGCACAACTTTTCACCCTCAGACATATGGAAAATCGGAATAGACAATATTGTTTTAGAGGCTATGATTTGTGCTTGCTTCCTTGATTTCAGTGGTTCTTGAGAGAAGCATATCACTCTCTTCGAGTTTTCCTACAATAACAGTTTTCAGGTGATGATCCAGATGGATCGTTTTGAGGTGTTATATGGTAGGCCATGTCTTTCACCCTTGTGCTGTATAGAGGCATGTGTGGTAGCCCTACTAGGTCCTCATCACATTCAGGAAACTTCCTAACATGTCCTGCTGATCAGAAAGCATATGAATACTATTTAGTCTAGGCAGAAATATTATTCTGATCACCATCGATGACCACATGATCCCATGGATGGGGATCATGTTTTTCTTCAGATATCATCCAGGATTGGGCTTAGATGGTTACAGAAGCCGGTTGAGCTGTCACCTCTTTACATCAGGACATTTGAAATTCTAGAGAGAGTTGGGATGGTAGCCTATCAGTTGATACTTACTCAGAGGTACCATGACAAGCACAACATCTTTCATTTCTCACAACTTCACCAATATCATGTTGACACATCTCATTCCTTTGCTCCTGATAAGTTGGGTTAGATGTTGAAGAAACCTTTATGGAATATCATGTATTCATTATTGACCGATGCATGACGGTTCTCAGAGGCATGTCTGTCCCTCTTTTACATGTACTATGGAAGCATGGCCGAGTACGGGATGAGACTTGGGAGAGGGAAGTTGATGTACGTACTCAATGGCTAGAGTTGTTCTAAAATAGTGTCTCTTTACCCATGGAAGGAGAACTCGGGGGGAGAGTTCTTTTAAGGGGGCAGACTATAAGAAACCAGTTTTTTCACATAGTTATGGATCCTTTAATATTCTATCCGAATAATTACTTTCGACATTATATAGATTCCTAATGAGTTAGAAATGGTTTTGAGGGTGTTCGGGGCTTGTTTGGATCTTGAAACACCTATTTTTTTAATACATGCCAAGTCACATTGTTTGCGCATGGTTTCCGCATGGTTTTCCTAAACATGAGGATTATGTAGTTTTTTACAGTGGAATCTCACATGGTTTTTGTCGGTTTTTTCTAGGACCATGCATCCTATCCATGAGAACCACCCTTTTTCCAGATTCGAGCTAAGCCATCCCGCATGGTTTGTGCATGGTTTGACTAACCATGTGGAAAAATCATGCACAATCTAAAAACATGTATAAAATGTATAAAATTTAATTATTGATCAATTAATTATCCCCCTTACTCCCTAATCTATGATTATGTAGTATTGACCTAGTTATCTCTCAATTTGGAGTTTTTGAAGATCAAATCATGGAGTCAAGAGATATTCTTCGTTCGGTATCCGATCGAGCTTTCATTAATCAAGTTGGATGTGAAACGATAAGTACTTGAGTCCTATTTAAGGATACATCTTCTCTTTCACTCTCGACCTAGATATCACTATGTGAGTTTTTTTCAACTTTTCTTTGATCTACTCATATCTGAGGAAAATCAAGGGCTGATACTAGAGGAGGACAGTCGTAAAACCCTAAGGTGGGTGGTCCATAACTAATCCCAAAAGATATTGGTATTTTGGAATGTTTGTGTGGGGACCAATAGTTTTGTTGGGAACCGTTTCTTAAATTAACATGTCATGATTATTCTAATTAGAATCCAACTGTTATGATCTTTAAAAATATGTGATTAGTTGTTAGTGGTTACACCCACAAATCAATCCACCTCTTGTTGAAGGTTATGACATAATTGGGTATTAGTGTTTCAACACATTTGAGCCACCATTTAGGTGTTCGATTACATGGGATTTCTAATGATGATTATCCTTATAATAAATGGATTGTTGTTAATGATCATTACATAATGGATAATACCTTGTTTTCTCACCACTTCACTCATCTAAGGAAAGTGAAAACAAATGATTATTAAATGTGAAATATGAAATGTGAAATTGAATGTATACTAAGTATAAAACATGGCCCTATTAAAAGAGATTGTATAATGGTTACATATATGTTTCACCCCTTTCCATGTTGATGGATGTTAGCAGAGTAAACCTCAATAAATGAGTATGCCTTAATGGAAGGATGATACATTATTAAATGGTTTCAAGGATACATGGCCTATCCACATTAATGGAAGACAAGGATTGGACCAAACGTTTCAAATCTACTTGAACTATCTACAAAAATGGAAGGAATGACATGCACTCAATGAATTATAACATTATTACAATATCAAATAAGAATGGAATCACTTGATCTCACATTGGATTCTGGGAGGAGAGAACCCTGGATCTCAGGAACCCCATTCGGATTCAAGGATACAGTTTTCTTGGGATGATTACCACCTAGATTATGGTTCTTGTCTTTTCCTTGGATGCATGGTATACAACCATTAGGTCAATTTCTTTATTGTAGAATACCTAAGATACACTCCTTGGATCTATAATTGATTAGTTGGTTTCATATTTAATTCCAATTAGGCCTTGTCTTTGCATAGACCCATTTTAACATGGTCGATCACCTTGGACATAATAGGTGCCTTATTGTGGAATTCCACAGATTACAGTACTTGTATTACACTCTTAACTCTTAGCTACACTCACATACTACTTAGTTTGTTTCCAATGAGTTTGCGTTAACATGATTTTTATCCTAGAACTCCTTCACTAGATATCATTGATTGGTTTCCCTGTTACGTCTTGGAGACAACACTACTTATACTATCACGAGGTTTTATCAGTGTTGGATATGACTCACGTGACCTGTTAACCTCAAATGGTGTTTTATTACTTAATGAAATGGTTACATGTTCAGACACCAGGTGAATTCAGAAGCAGGTGCTTGGTTATTTAGTTATTTTTTACTGATTACTTTACTTTATATAAATGTCTGCACACTACTATATTTCATTTCACGTGAAAAATTTTATAGACACTATTGGTGGTGGCCCACTAAGATTTATCTCACACCCTCTCCAGGTTCTATTTGGTACCTGTAGTTGATTACATGGTTGCAGGTATTAACAATGGGAAGCATACAACTTCCTTCACTTGATTTTGTGCTGGTAGGATGGAGTTTGATAGCAGATGACTGAGTAGGATCTTGGGATTCGTGGATTAGACTTTGTTTTTTTACCATTTGGATCACTTTATGCATATTTTCTTGAATACATGCTTCCCAATTTTATAATAACATGAAATTACATCATTAATGATCTAGTTGATACAGTTATTATTATTCTTGTTTATATATTGCATCAGTTTTCTTCTGATATTTATTTATATTTATTCTGATGTTTACTATTCATTTGTATCTCTTCCTTGGTGATACACTTTTCTAATGAGGGCATAGTCTTCCCTTGGATACACCCTAGATGCTCGCTTCTAGTCAACTACCTCGGGTGTTCGAGATGATGTACTTGAGGCCATGTGGCCCAATGGGCTCGGGGCACCCTTTATGTGGCATTCGGGTTTGGGTCGTCACATACATCCACCTGTGGATGTTTAGGCACAACCACATAAAACACACCCAAAAAACTCCATTAGAACCTTGGAGATGAAATTAAAAAACATGGAAAGGAGAAATGAGAGAAGACAAATCGAAGAAATCCATGTAATGGAGGTAGATATTACCTCATATTGAAGAAAGATTAAAGAAGGGAGCTCAAGATCGATCCTTGCCAAAGTGATCTCCAAAACGCCATAGAGGGGTACGCTGGCTCTCCTGTGACGAGAACGAGGGGAGCCTCGGATGTTGGGTTGTCAATACTTGAGCAGATGGTATGTAAATAAATAATATATCAGCGGGTCATTACATGATGTGTACTTCCCATTCACGTTGTGTACTACCTCGATGCCAAGTTCCATTGGAAAACATGTCGATTCGGTGCATCATTTTATTTTTCTGGAACTTGAACCAGTCACATCATGTAAACCCGATTCATCTATATTTCTTGGACCAACTCCTCTGGACTTCTTATGAGCCTTCTCTAAGAACCCATATCTTTGAATGCGTGAAAAGGCTCGATCATGTAGAGTTAGGCCCTTACAAATGTGGTTTCATGTTATGAAGTCCTAAAATTAGACGATTAATGTGAATATCATCATGATAAACAATTTAATGTGTTATTGTATTGTTTTAAGGGTTTTCATAAAAATTTTATATATCTGTGCATGAAAATTTCTATATGGGGAGATTATAAATTTATTATTTATGTTTGTAAAGAAATCATAAATGTGGATGAATACCTCTATAATATTTAATTTAATTTTTATAAAAATAAGTTTTAAACAACACTTTGATAATAGTTTTATAAATGATGAGTTGAATCTTGATGTTTTTAGGATATTAAATCTCATGATGAAACACATAATCATGGTTAAATACTAAGTATAAATAACATATTGGGCTGAAAAACATTGGAATTATAAATATAATTTATAAAATAATTTATTTTATTTTTTAGTGATTGGAATTACTTGAGAAGTCTAACAGTTGATTCATTGTGAATTAATTTCGAATAATAGAGATAAATATAAAAAATGGACAACTCTAGATTTTATTGTACGTTGGTTAGTTGGGAATATGAATCACATAGAGTTAAAATAATATTTATATTCATGTAATACATTAGTGTTCCCAAATATTCATGAACTCATAAGACTTATAGATGTATACATGAATTTTAATAATATGTGGATGAAATTTTCTAGAAAACTATATTGACATACGTCATTTAAATGATCCATGTATGTATTTTCCAATGTTGGAAATTTTAAATCAAATCAATGAAATTTAAATATGTAAATGAATTATGAGGTTTCCAAATTTTAACAAATGATAAATTATTTATATTTATTTATGTTTCCTATTGCACATTAAAATAGTCATATGACTATAATAAGATGCATATAAAATTTTTGCTAGAAACTCTTATATGAATAAGACTATAAAAGGTGTCATACATTAGGTGCTTCATGTAATACTTTTCTAATGATGAAATTTTTTGAAATATACTTGATGAAAAGTGATGCTTATAGATTGTATATTCTGTAGAGAAAACTATTGGTATAATTCAATGGTTGTTCCCCTATAATCTAAAGATCACAAAAAATTTATGTTTCAAGCTTATGGAAAGTGATAAGAATGATAAAAAAGCATGATTAATTTATGTTAAATAAATTATTCCTAAATATGGAAATTCTACATTTTCAAAATCATGAAATTAAATAATAAAGCGGATGAAAGTGGGTTTTTGATGTTTTAAACAAAAAAAATTGTATTCATGTTGAAAAATAATATTATCTGTGTAATGTAACTTTCATAAAATATTCATGATATTTAGAGTAAATTGTATTTTAAAAAGTTGCTACACCAAAATTTGAGGTATGAAAAACCAAATGATTTAATGAAATATGATCACTATATATCTGTGGTGCTAATTATTCTATGGATCTCCATTGAAATAGTTTATATTGGAAGACTATTATATCAAATATAATATATTTGTATTATTTTTCAGCCATGAGAATTCATAAAATGATAAAATGATACTGCTAATCCTGTTATTTTTTTATGGACCCTTGTTAATGAAAATATATTTAATGGATTATAGTGGACACCCATGAAAAGCTGTTGAAAATGAGGGTGGTTTCCATAATGATCTGGGAGTATATTCTATATTCAAATAAAATATAAAATTCATTTTTACTATCCATCATATTAAAGTAAATTTTTTTGAGAGACATATTGTAGAGACCCGAAGCTTGACGTACATGGACATTACATTTCATTTGCGGAATTCTTAGTACATAAAAAAAACACACACACAAGGATCGTAATAGTTTAGTGTCTTTGGAAACTCGGAATAAAATCTTCTAATCGTGGTGAAAGATCTTCAACATCTCCCATAAAGATATTCCTTTTTTTTACCTAAAACCTTTCTTTATATCCTGGGGAAAAGAAAACATTAAAGGGTGAGCTCAAATGCTCAGTAAGGGTAAACAAAAGTAATATCAATCACATCGTATTCATAAGAACATAACATTTTGGAAATCATAACCTGCAAAAGAGAGCATAATTTCATAACATGGGATAAATCATGGTAGTGAAATGTAATCACAAAAATCATAACGTAAAACATGAAACATTGTGGCATTCACACATAATCATAGATAATCATTTCTTGTTAGTCAAGACTCATTGCCAAGACTGTCTTAGTGGACAAAGTCCCTTTCTGAATCGAGTAACCCTCGTTTCAGTCCTGTTTCACTGAACCGCTATAACCTACCATTCCAGCCATGTCTATCTCATGAGATATAAAATCTTTACCCAATGCATTGGAGGGAGATATAGGTCCCACCCATCTTATAATGAATCCTTTCTTATGTGTGCCACATAATCATAAATCATACATCATCGCATAACCCATGTAATAAAAATGGGATTCTTAAACAACATGATATCATAAAAAAAATTCATATAAGATAAAGGAATTCATAAAAATGTTTCCATCACAACATAATCAAATCCGTGTAATAATAGGGATAAAAACAGAACCCTTTTATTATCTTAGATGGTATATAATTTTTATAAAATACTTGAACTTCCTTCTTGAGGAAAATATCCTTTCTAATTCAAAAAAACTTTTCCTTTCTTAACATGTCATACAATTTTAAACTAAAAGAAGTTGATTAAAAATAAACTTGAATACTTGTAAAGGAAGCTTCTTGGAAATAATTTTTTAGAAATCCATTCATGCCGTATAAGTTAAAAAAACATTCTTCGTACTTTTGTCGGAAAAGTCAAAAAGTACCTCGTATGAGAAACGACAAAATATTCCTTTCATATCTTTTACTAAAAACTCACCGAAGGGTAAAATTGGATTTAAACAATTGTAGGTGGATGGAAATAATATTACATATTGAAGAAACATGTATGTGGATGATAAAATACACCCCAATAAATACCAAAGTATAAACAATCTCGGATAAAAATGAGATTGTGATATTTCCCTTACCTTAGGTCCTATTTTCTTCGTATGTGTCCGAACCTCCTGTATAATGATTTAAATAATGTCATTGACTTATTAAAGAATCATATTAATTGTTATGATATCATGTATGGTTCACTTATGACATTACATTACCCGTTCTTTTGTAAATTCCATGTTAAAGAAGCGTTTTGGGTAAAATCGTTTCATTTATCGTAGGTGTTTTGACTTGTTGTTATTCATATTATTATTACTTATATCATGATTTACTTACTTCCATAATATAAAATATTATTTATATATCATATATATTCAGTATATATATATATATAATAGATAGATAAATGAAATGAAAACCACCGTTCATGGAGATGGTAGTCCGTACCTACGCATGAACGCTGTTTTTCATTCCTTATTGTCTTGAATGGAAGTAAGTAGATGACATACATATATATATACATAAATCCAGTATCATTATTATGTAATATATTTCATTAGTACTTATTATATATACTTTATAATCATTCATGAATGGTTAATCATTAAGAATGAATCTCATCGCGTCGTGGAGACGGTAGTCCGTATGCACGCACGAGCGATGATATCATTTCCATAATTATTGAATTGAAATGGAGTGGATTATACAATATATCAGAATCAATATTATGTTGTAATAACTATGTATAGTTATTCTTTACACCATTATACCAATCCATGTAAGGTGGTGGTGGAAAATAGATTACACCACGGCGTGGAGACGGTATTCCGTACTTAAGCACGCGCGGTGATTTCTTTTTCCATAGGATGGATAGATGTTGAAATAGGGTTGTTTCATACTTAAAATAACATATCAGTATATTAGTGATACTTATGTTATTACTTCATAATGAAATAACCTAAGAAGAAGAAGTGGAAGAAGAAATATAGATGAAAGAATTGGTAACGGTAATTACATCTTCTTTGAAGCGCCTCTTTGAGACCTCCTTTTAGGGCACTAAAATTGGTCTTTGAGGAAGACCAGAACCTCTAGGATGTTTCTAGGGAAGTGGAGAAGAGATTTTTGCAGGGTTTGGCCGAGCATTAGTGCTCAAATTGGTGTGAGGAGGAGGGGGAGTAGGTGTCCTTTTATAAGGGAGGAGAGGGGCACCGTAGAAATACCTCAAAATATTATTTTATATTAATGTCAAAATCGATTTATAATGGTTCCAAAGGGTCTTATTTCTAAGATAAAGTGGGGATGGGTCGAAATCCTATCAACCAATAATATTTAGACATGGTTAGGGTATTATTTTAACCTTACCAATTAGATTTAACTCTAAGTTAAATAATTTAACTTTTACCGTGTCTTTTTGTTTTCTTTCACTATATGGTTAATACACTTACTATAACATGCCAAACGAACCCCAAATTGATTATTATTAATACATATATTCTTATATAAGTCATTTGGCCGAACCATATATTTTTAGGAATAAAATAACAATTAATAATATAATATTTGATTTAAAAACTATTTTGTGTCAATTTTGACACTATTTGATATATGATTTTTGTGAAAGTCATAACAGAATTATATGTTCTAACCAAGTTTATTAAATCAACACTAATATATCATAGTAACCTATAAAATTAGTGGAATTCTTAAAAAGTCTCAAATTACATTCATTTGAGCATTTATAACATCAATTATGTTAATATTTCCTTAAAAGGGTAATTACTGCAACATCGTTGTGTCATAAATAAATTAATTTATTTAAACTCTAAAAATTATAAATAAAATATCATTATGTAGGAAATCTTTTTATATTTCTAATGAATATTTATAGTCTAATTTAACTTATGTATAACCCCATATTAAAAATGTTTTAGTTATTAAACTTTGATTTTAACTATTTTAACTATTCATTAAATAAAATAATATTAAATGTCATAATCTAATCCAAGTGGACCTAAATGGTCATATTATATTCATAAGGTTGTTTTTGGTCGAATTACACTTATCCAATAGAATTAGGACATGTGTTAGGATAATAGTAATATCATATTTACCCTTAGTTACCCTATTTACTATTAACCGTGGTAAAAAAAGTAAAAAGTTACTATTCACAAAAAAATTATTTTCATCTCATTGAACCAATTTTTAGTCCTTGATATTAACCGTGTCTGTTGGATTTTAGAAATTCCATTCACAGAAGCGGTAAAATTATGTTTTATGCAAAATTCAGTTTTCAACCTACCACTTAGTGGTTTCACTATACATCAAAAATTGAAAGTTTTTAGAAAAATACCAAAATTTCATCCTAAGATATATTTCATATTCCAAATTCAAAAATGAAGTCTATTTTACCAAATTCATAACATAGAAGTTGCATTAATTAATTTTATAATTAAATCCCGCTGTTAAAACAAATAGCGTGTTTTTAAGAAACAATATCTACCAAAATATTGACACTTGATTATGTCTGGTTTAAATGTGAAATTACATCCAATGACCAACATCGTATTAAATTGTAAAAATATATTCTAAATATACTTTAAAACCACTCAATTTAATGATTTATCACTATTAATTATTTCGATTAAAAAAGTTGTTTTTAATTATAATCTAGTAATTTTCACTATTCATCAGAACATGAAAGTTATCCGAAAAGTACCAAAATTTCACCCAAAGCTAATTTCGATATTACGAATCCACAAATTATTTCCATTTTGAAAAAATAAAATATAAAAAATTTCAAAAAGTGTTTATTACTATTCATAACGGCTAGTTTTAATAATATTTTAATAGCATATTGTTGTTTAATGAAACTCGTTATTGCGTACTACACATGCTATCGAGGAAGGTCGTGATTGCGTGTAATGCAAGGCAAGTCAAGGATGTGTGTTGTGCAAGCTCCTTTTGATGTAGCGTAAAACACAAGACATTAATAAAATTAAAAAGAATATTTTTCATAAAATCTCGGGCTGTTACATTCTACCCCCCTTAAAATGAATTTCGCCCTCGAAATTCGTCAGGGTTATAAATGGTTTATTAATAGAAAGTTTCTTTAATATAAACCCACATCGTAAAAAGGAATATCAAAACCAATATTTAAAAACAAAAGTATGAAACGTAACGGTTACCCAAATAAACTAATCACTGGGTTTCCACATAGGTGAAAATATGGATATAGAAGAGAAATCTAACCATCATGTTCTGATGGAGAGTGGTAGAGAACATGGCTATGGAAAATACAGCAATCACAAAGCCATAAATTTGTGACGATCTAAGGTACCATCTTATTCATCAGATATAAGATCACTAGGACATCATTTTTGGTTTTCAAGATCGTTTCCCTAATGTTAAAGAATTTGAATTAGAATAAATACTTACTTTATTTTGGTACAATCTCACTGTTGTTCGTTCCTTTAACAATTTCCACTTCATCTCTTAAATAAATGAAGATGAATTTGTTATTCGTGAAGTGTTAGCAGATCATGTGATAGAATGACGGGTCATTCCATCTGTCTCAAACAAAAGGTTAGAAAAAAAAATTATATACATAAGTCGATCTATAGTGAGATTAATCCTATATGGTTCCTAAAATGGACTTATACATCATATGTCATACAACTTAATATAATAAAACTAGTTTCTACTAAACAGGGACTTTCTGTAGGCCAGTGGTAGGCGATAAAGGCCAGTCGCACTTCGGTTGTGGGTTCGATTCCCATAGCCATGTCCGACGTGATGGGCTGTCGCCCGTCCTGCAGGTTGTCCTTTTTCTAAAACTATATTACTATAACATCCCATCAATAATATCGAAAAAAAACTTCTATCCTTAAACTTTACTAAATTATTCCAACATAATCCATTCCAATCTTTAGGCTTACCCATAATACTGCAGTCCACTCTCATAATATAGTGAAAACAATTACCAGAGATTTAATACCATCATTGATCCCCATAAGATATGTCTTGTTGGTCACATTCTAAACATTCAAAGTCCTTAATCATGTATTCTCTTGAATACCTTAGTGAAAACATGAATGCAGTTTAAAGTTAACACTTTCCACATACCAAAATCCTCAAAATTCTATATACTCAAACCATGATATCACTTAGTCCTTATATCAATCATGAGCTCATGAATACTATTAAACATTTCATTTTCTCATTTTTCCTTCATTATGTGCATATCATCTTATTTCCAAAAAATATCTCAATCACTTTGAATACCACATCAATAAATATTTCAATACTCAATGATACAACATTATTTTGGAATCCCATTACATAAACACTTAATCATTACACCACATCGTTGTCATATTCAACATTGCCAATAGTGATCGCATGTGACTTCCCTTTGTCCTTTGCCTTTAGTGGTTGCTCATGTTGATCATCACTAACCCTTGGATTAGGGCATTTATTATCATAATTCCCCATTTCCTTGCACTTGAAGCATTGAAGTGTTGGTGGTGTGTTCTCTGTAGTGTTTGCTTTATTCACATCATTAGAAACCCTTTTTCCATTACTTCGACACTCAGCTGCTCGATGACCTTCTTTTCCACACTTAAAAAACATTTTCTAGTCCCTTTAAGACAATCTCCACCATGCTTCTTTCCACACTTTGTGCATAAGGAAACATTCATATTATTTTCACCATTATTCTGAGATTTATCCTTGAACTCCATCTTTCATTTCTTGTCAAAACCATGAGATGGATATGTAACACCAACTTCCATTTCTACCTTGATATCACAATGAAAAATTTCATCATAGCTACTGAATTCTCTTATATCTAATGCCCTTCGAAGACTGGGTTTTAAGCCACTGAAAAATCGATCAACTTTACTTTCAGGTTGGATGATAATGCCAGATACATACCTTTCAAGTCTTGAAAAATTCGCTTCGTATATACCAACAGATTCATCATCTTTTTGCTTTAGTTCAAGAAACTCATTCTCCATCTTTGTTCGAAGAATATGAGGGAAGTACTTATTGAAAAATAAGTTCTTGAACTCGTCCCATTCCATGGACTCAATTTCATCTCTTTGCCTTGTATTCTTGATAAGATTCCACCATTGATCAACATCACCTTCCAAACGATATACTGCTAAGATGACTTTATCATGTTCAGAACATTGAAGAACTGAAAATATCTTTTCAGTGGTACTGATCCATTGTTCAGCAACAAGTGGATCAGAAGACCCACTGAAAGAAGGTGGACGTTGCCTCATGAAGGACTCAATAGAATATTGTTCCCTTCTCTGCTCATTTGGAAGTCCAGAATGATTCATAGCTTGTGTAAGTATAGCAATAAGATTTTTCACTCCATCTCCCATAACATTTGTTTGTTCAGAAGGACAATCATTGCATTGTCCATTTCATTGATCAACACGGTTTTTTCAGGTTCCAGCCATAGTCTAAAACCCAAAAAGAATAGTGTGGGAGGCAAAAATCATGCTAGGGAAAACAACATAATAAAGGGGAAGTACCTTCAATATCTAACATCTTAGGTTCAATTCTATGATCGTTAGAGTAGTTATAGTACTATAACCTATACGTATACTTAACCTTAGGGACATCCCTAGACATACCGTAGATATATCTCTAGGGATCTCACTAATGTTTTCGCATCCTAGTTTCCAAAGGTTGACTAAACCTTTCCTCTGATACCAACTGTAGCGGTCTGGATTTACTTCCAGTGGACTATAGTTGATACCTATCAGGGCACTCCATGGGTGGCTACACCCCCTGGGCAGGACACACCACCATCCCCAGTGGCAGCCATTTCCTCATGAAGCACTTGGGCGGAGAGCCATGCTTCGTCCAACGCTCACATGTGAGAGTTCCCAAGGATCGGATACATTCCTACCTCCTTTGCCTCTGATACCAACTGTAGAGACGCGAAGCTTGACCTACATGGACATTACATTTCATTTGCGGAATTCTTAGTACATAACAAAAACACACACACAAGGATCGTAATAGTTTAGTGTCTTTGGAAACTCGGAATAAAATCTTCTAATCGTGGTGAAAGATCTTCAACATCTCCCATAAAGATCTTCCTTTTTTTTACCTAAAACCTTTCTTTATATCCTGGGGAAAAGAAAACATAAAAGGGTGAGGTCAAATGATCAGTAAGGGTAAACAAAAGTAATATCAATCACATCATATTCATAAGAACATAACATTTTGGAAATCATAACCTGCAAAAGAGAGCATAATTTCATAACATGGGATAAATCATGGTAGTGAAATGTAATCACAATAATCATAACTTAAAACATGAAACTTTGTGGCATTCAAACATAATCATAGTGAATCATTTCTTGTTAGTCAATACTCATTTCCAAGACTGTCTTAGTGGACAAAGTCCCTTTCTGAATCGAGTAACTCTCGTTTCAGTCCTGTTTCACTGAACTGGTATAACCTACCATTCCAGCCATGTCTATCTCATGAGATATAAAATCATTACCCAATGCATTGGAGGGAGATATAGGTCCCACCCATCTTATAATGAATCTTTTCTTATGTGTTCCACATAATCATAAATCATACATCATCGCATAACCCATGTAATAAAAATGGGATTCTTAAACAACATGATATCATAAAACAATTCATATAAGATAAAGGAATTCATAAAAATTTTTCCATCACAACATAATAAAATCCATGTAATAATAGGGATAAAAATAGAACACTTTTATTATCTTAGATGGAAAATAATTTTTATAAAATACTTGAACTTCATTCTTGAGGAAAATATCCTTTCTACTTCAAAAACACTTTTCCTTTCTTAACATGTCATACAATTTTAAACTAAAAGAATTTGATTAAAAATAAACTTGAATACCTGTAAAGGAAGCTTCTTGGAAATAATATTTTAGAAATCCATTCATGCCGTATAAGTTAAAAAAAACATTCTTCGTACTTTTGTCGGAAAAGTCAAAAAGTACCTCGTATGAAAAACGACAAAAGATTCCTTTCATATCTTTTACTAAAAACTCACCGAAGGGTAAAATTGGATTTAAAAAATTTTAGGTGGATGGAAATAATATTACATATTGAAGAAACATGGATGTGGATGATAAAATACACCCCATTAAATACCAAAGTAAAAACAATCTGGGATAAAAATGAGATTGTGATATTTCCCTTACCTTAGGTCCGATTTGCTTCGTATGTGTCCGAACCTCCTGTATAAAGATTTAAATAATTTCATTGACTTATTACATAATCATATTCATTGTTATGATATCATATATGGTTCAATTATGACATTATATTACCCGTTCATTTGTAAATTTCATGTTAAAGAAGCGTTTTGGGTAAAATCGTTTCATTTATCGTAGGTGTTTTGACTTGTTGTTTTTGACATTATTATTACTTATATCATGATTTAATTACTTCCATAATATAAAATATGATTTATATATCATATATATTCAGTATATATATATATAATAGATAGGTAAATGAAATGAAAAACATTGTTCATGGAGACGGTAGTCCGTACGTACGCATGAATGTTGTTTTTCTTTCCTTATTGTCTTGAATGGAAGTAAGTATATGACATACATATATATATATATCAATAAATCCAGTATCATTATTATGTAATATATTTCATTAGTACTTATTATATATACTTTATAATCATTCATGAATGGTTAATCATTAAGAATGAATCTCATCGCGTCGTGGAGACGGTAGTCCGTACGTACGCACGAGCGATAATATCATTTCCATAATTATTGAATTGAATTGGAGTGGATTATACAATATATCATAATCAATATGATGTTTTAATAACTATGTATAGTTATTCTTTACACCATTATACCCATCCATGTAAGGTGGTGGTGGAAAATAGATTACACCACGGCGTGGAGACGGTATTCCGTACGTACGCACGCGCGGTGATTTCTATTTCCGTAGGATGGATAGATGGTGAAATAGGGTTGTTTCATACATAAAATAACATATCAGTATATGAGTGATACTGATTTTATTACTTCATAATGAAACAACCTAATAAGAAGAAGTGGAAGAAGAAATAAAGATGAAAGAATTGGTAACGGTAATTACCTCTTCTTTGAAGCGCCTCTTTGAGACCTCTTCTTAGGGCACTAAAATTGGTCTTTGAGGAAGACCAGAACCTCTAGGATGTTGCTAGGGAAGTGGAGAAGAGATTTTGGCCGGGGTTTGACGAGCTTGAGTGCTCAAATTGGTGTGAGGAGGATGGGGAGGAGGTGTCCTTTTATAAGGGAGGAGAGGGGCACCTTAGGAATACCTCAAAATATTATTTTATATCAATGTCAAAATCGGTTTATAATTGTTCCAAAGGGTCTTATTTTGAAGCTAAAGTGGGGATGGGTAGAAATCCTATCAACCAATAAGATTTAGACAAGTTTAGGGTATTATTTTAACCTTATCAATTAGATATAACTCTAAGTTAAATAATTTAACTTTTACCGTGTCTTTTTGTTTTCTTTCAATATATGGTTAACACACTTACTATAACATACCAAACGAACCCCGAATTGTTTATTATTAATACATATATCCGTATCTAAGTCATTTGGACGAACCTTAGATTTTTAGGAATAAAATAACAATTAATAATATAATATTTGATTTAAAAACTATTTTGTGTCGATTTTGACACTATTTGATATATGATTTTTGTGAAAGTCATAACAGAATTATATGTTCGAACCAAGTTGATTAAATCAACACTAATATATCATAGTAACCTATAAAATTAGTTTAATTCATAAAAAGTATCAAATTAAATTAATTTGAGCATTTATAACATCAATTATGTTAATATTTCCTTAAAAGGGTAATTACTGCATCATAATTGTGTCATAAATAAATTAATTTATTTAAAGTCTAAAAATTATAAATAAAATATAATTATGTAGGAAATCCTTTTATCTTTCTAATGAATATTTATAGTCGAATTTATCTTATGTATAACCCCATATTAATAATGTTTTAGTTATTAAACATTGATTTTAACTATTTTAACTATTGATTAAATTAAATAATATTAAATGTCATAATCTAATCCAAGTGGACCTAATTGGTCATATTATATTAATAAGGTTGTTTTTGGTCGAATTACACTTATCCAATAGAATTAGGACATGTGTTAGGGTAATATTAATATCATATTTACCCTTAGTTACCCTATTTACTATTAACCGTGGTTAAAAAAGTAAAAAGTTACTATTCACCAAAAATTATCTTAATCTCATTGAACCACATTTTGTCCTTGATATTAACCGTGTCTGTCGGATTTTCGAAATTCCATTAACAGAAGCGGTAAAATTAAGTTTTATGCAAAATTCAGTTTTTAACCTACAACTTAGTGGTTTCACTATTCATCAAAAATTGAAAGTTTTTAAAAAAATACCAAAATTTCATCCTATGCTATATTTCATATTCCGAATTCAAAAATGAAGTCTATTTTACCAAATTCATAACATAGAAGTTGCATTAATTAATTTTATAATTAAATCCCGTTGTTAAAACAAATAGAGTGTTTTTAAGAAACAATATCTACCAAAAGATTGACACTTGATTATGTCTGGTTTAAATGTGAAATTACATCCAATGACCAACATCGTATTAAATTGTAAAAATATATTCTTAATATACTTTAAAACCACTCAATTTAATGATTTATCACTATTAATTATTTCGATTTAAAAAGTTGTTTTTAATTATAATCTAGTAATTTTCACTATTCACCAGAATATGAAAGTTATCCGAAAAGTACCAAAATTTCACCCTAAGCTAATTTCGATATTACAAATCCAGAAATTAATTCCATTTTGAAAAAATAAAATATACAAAATTTCAAAAAGTGGTTATTACTATTCATAACGGGTAGTTTTAATAATATTTTAGTAGCATATTGTTGTTTAATGAAACTCGTTATTGCGTACTACACACGCTATCGAGGAAGGTCGCGATTGCGTGTAATGCAAGGCAAGTCATGGATGTGTGTTGTGCAAGCTCCTTTTGATGTAGCGTAAAACACAAGACATTAATAAAATTAAAAAGAATATTTTTCATAAAATCTCAGGCCGTTACACATATGTTGTTTATATGTGTATGGAGTAGATAGTTATGTTATCTGTGATATATTAATGAACTCTAAAAACATAAGAATATCATGAATTTTATACTAATATTTTGTACATATAATGATTTTATCAACATTAGAAGAATAATAATTTAATTTTTTATTTACTATTATAGAAGTCTAAGAAGATGAAGAAATCATAAAAATATGGGGATTGTCTGATAATTCTATGCATGATTCAATTTATTATTTACAAAATTAAAATATACATTTGATTATATATTTATGAATAACAATATTTATTAGTTTTTAGTTAAAAACTATAATTGACTAGTTTTGGTGTATTGTTTTTATAAATATGATCAAGAAACAATGATAGAGTTACATGAATTTTATTTAAATAGATGATGTGCATCGTAGACTATGATGATGTTGAAGGATGTCAGTTTATGGATGAGGTGAAAACCATATACTAAGAAAATTTCATCTTAAAATGGTTTTAAATAATGAACATGTATATGCATAGTGGGATACTATATAACCCTAGTGACACTAGGTATGCATGGATAACATAGTGTGGATATATAATTTTAGTCAGAAGCTGTTTTAGGGAATCCTGATGTGATGTTGGAACTTTCAATCATATTGGGTGTCTATATATGTTTGAGAAACAACACAACCCATGTATTATATTACAAATTGTAGTAGATAATTCATTAATGGGTTGAGTATACCATCACATCATATAATAGGATTTCCTCACTATGTACGAAACATGTAAAAATACCATGTTTCAATGTCATAATCTTTTCATGGGTTGTATGTGGTTATTAGATTTTGTGCAATAGGTTAAATATATTTTTTAATAACATAATAGATAAATTTTATTTTAGTTCCTATGGTGTAAATAAATAAAATGTAAATAGGATTTGTTTATAATATGAAACACCTAATTCACCATCCCTTTTAACTGTTTCCATCATTCATTAATGGTATTTCATCCTACTTCTATTCAAGTGATTATATTGAAATTAAATATAATTTTCATTCATATGACATTATGTTTCTAATACACATATTAAATAATGTATGTAATATATATAGGATACCATATTCTATAAATAAAATTTGAAATTAAAAAATTAAATGTTTCTTTCTACTAAATAATGTGAATAAATGTTATACTAGAAAACTATTTATAGATAATATGTGATTATAAAATGTCTAAACATCATTTAAAATTTCAAATATTACTATTTTTAGGTTTATAATAACACCCAAATATTTTTACACACTTCTAATATATGAAATATAATGTATTACTTATTATTAATTTTTGTTATTGGATATGATTAAATTTATTTTTTCCAAAACCATGATTTAAATTTCATTAATTTAAACAGAAAAGTATTTTTTATGTACATTCCTATTTTGGCTCAATTATAATTTTGAAAACTATGTTCCCTCTTTTTTATAACATTTTAATAAGAGACTGTTAATTCATTATTCATTTTAATCTTATGTTTTTTACATTGATTACAAATATGAATTTTACTTATCTCTATCACAATAATTTCACATGAATTGGAATATGGTTTACTTTGGTTTTGATATCATATTATAATGTTTTTTTTATGAAATAATTTTAATTGATATATTTTTTATATTGTTAATTTTTAAATTCAAAATTACTTGTTGAAAAAATATTATTTTTAAATTAAGTATACCATGGAAAATTAATTTCATTGAATATAGAGAAAAATTTATAGGGGTTAAGTTGTATCCCAATAACAAACCATAAAATAGAAAATATAATATCTTATGAATTGTAAAATAAATATAAAATTATCAACAAAAATTAAAATATATATATTTAATGAAAAATATATTTTTTATCAATAATTATACACCAAATACGATATGTAAACATTATGGTGTTATTATAAATGTTAAATAATGGTTCAAAATATGAATTTCATGATCAAATGATAGATATCAAGATTAAATAATTTATCCTCCTATTATATAATATAACAATCCAACTATGATAACTACTAACTAGTTTTTCTTTCAAATAGGCCGTGAGGTTCCTATATCCCCATAAACATTTCATACTCTTATAATGTCAACTTAATTAAAATGTTATTTCCATTATCATATTACACCTATAAAACATTTAACACCATTTCAAATTTATATTTTAATTACATTAGGAAGTTTTAGGGGAATAAATACACATTTTATAGATTTTCAAGGACTTAACTTAACATTTTTGATCCTCGATCCATTTTGGATTTGTCTATGAGAGACTTCTAGGGATCCTTCGATCTTATATATTTATTATGTATTAAATAAAACATAATTCAAATAATATTAATAATATTCCCATTTATATTCTTATAATCATGTATCTATTTATGGGATCAAATTATTTTAAAATAGGAGATATGATTAATATTAATAAATAAAAAATTATTATATCATTAAAACTCTTAGTAATACAAAGTAGATAGATTTTTGTAAAATTATGCACTCTAGAAGAACATGATCATTCCAACGGATTGATTTTTATTAAATTCAAATTAACATGGAGAGTATAATTAATAATTGATGAAAACAACAATTACATGGAAAACAAAAAGATTCAACTGGCTATCATACACTGTCAATTTTGTTAATGGATAATTGAAGTAACAATTATTAAATATAAATATTAATGAAATTATTTTTATTTATAGTTATTAAAGAGTAATAATTTATAAAAAATATAAGAAATTTATACATAAATGGTTTTAGTTAATTGAATATTTTACCTGATTTAGATTATGTTTAAATATGCATGTTGATATACAAAATTCACCATAATGTAGAAAATATCCTTTTAATGAGATAAATTTTGAGTGATTCATTCTAAATGATATTAAATATGATACTCATAAAACATATTCTTTTATTATTAAATAATATGACATTAAACACGATCATCAATTTATATTTGAGACCATTTAGTTAGAAGGTAATTAGTATCTAGAATAACATTATGAGTTGTTACCATATATTAATATGTGTTACTAGTTAAGAAGTGAATAATAATGTATTAATGATAATTATTCCAAATATTCCTATTTTATTTTACACATAATGAAAACATAATCCTTGTGAGAAATATCCTAATGATATGTGTGGTTGAAAATGAATTTTTCTCCATAAGGGGATCTAAAAACTTATAATAATAGGAAAACATGGAATAATTTAATATGATTAAATGAAATTAGGTGAAAAAAAATAGACATTGTATTATAGATTATATTTTAAAAATATTAATCACTTATATTCTAAATCCTGAGAATTCTATATCATAAATTCATAACAAGATTGGGATATTGAGTTCCATTTTAAAGATAAATAAAATTATTCAATTGATAGGTTTATATATATATATAACAAATATAATAACAGTTACTTTCATAATAACAAAAATATACTATCTTCAACATTATAGTAGGATTTATATAAAGGTTTTAAATTTATATTATGTTTTTACAATATGATATCATTTTTTATTTTCTATCTTTTTCAGAAAAGATATATATTTCTTTTAAATTTTAAAAAAAATGTTATAAATTATTCATGAATAATAATTTAAAATATATTTTGGTATTTTATTTATAATTTATCTATTTTAATTCTTAGAAATAATATATATCTTGTGTGAAATTATAACATAAATCATAATAATTTTAAATCATGAAATTGTTTTTACAAATATGAATCAAGAATTATAAAAATATATAAAGATCATTTAAAAATATATACATTGAATCAGTTTATTATATGATTTTCATTTTAGAAATTATATTTAATTAAATATAATTAATGATTCTTATAGTTAATATATATATTGAACATGTAAAATATGTTAACTTATAAAAACAAATGTACGGTATCTAAGGATTATAAAATAATTTGATGGGTTCCAGTATATAAATAAAATCACCAATAATCCTTGTATATATAGTCATATATTAATGATAAATTTAAAACATGTTGGCTTAGATATATTCAAGGTATCATGAATGAAGTGTGAAATTATCTATAAAAAGTAATAGAATATTTTAGATTAGATCTTGATAAAAAATACCTATGTAAATTCTTTTTTACTACATATGAGTGTGTGATATTGTATCATAAAACAAAATTAAATTAAGAAACAAAATGTACTATTATTCATAAAATTATAAATCTTTTCTGAAAATATACTATATTGGAAATGATGAGTCAATCTATACATGTAATTTTAATGTATGATGAGATTCTAAAATAGTTATCTGAACATTTAATTGTATTATATATTGGGAAACTCATAATATAATATATTTAATAAAATGTATTATGTCTCTTAACTTATATTTTTAATTATTTTAAGGTTTTAATAATAAATTTGACATTCATATTTAGATAAGTCGGTCCCCTTATTTAAAAAAGATAAATTCATTAGATATTATAAAAAAATAAAAATAAATACTTTTTTATCCATTCTATCCAGTGTGATTATTATAATATATTATATAGTTTTATGAATATATATATTTATAGGTGAATAAATTAGAGTATGATTGAGAATATAGTGTTTTATGACAATGAAAGGGGTATTCTACCTAACATTCTAGACAAATTATTCCTAAATGAATTTATGGATGTTGAAAAATGAAAAGAATTAAAAGATTCAAAATGATCTATAAAAGACTTGTAGTTCAGTTTTAATGTACATACGATTCAAAAAAAATTGTAGATCAGAATCAAGAAGTAATATGAATGTTTGAAATCAGGTTAACAAGAATTTTATTTCTATGATAATTTTAAATTTATATAGTGGGGTTTTTAATGGGAAGATTATGTGAAATATATCATGATGAAAGAATTATTTTTTATGAAATGTAAATATTTGTATATAGATACACCAAATATAGATATCCATTATATAGTTATCAGCTCTTTTTTTGAGAAACAAGTGGGGGTGTCCCAATGGTATTTTCACTGGGTACCTAGTATAACTAATATATGTTAATTTTTGGGGGGTAAATTGGGAAATTTATATTTTATAAAAACACACCAACGTTATATTTCTCTTAGAATGGATGAATGACAGAAGCAGTGTTCATCAATTCCCTAGTAATATTCTTTTCTTCGACCCTAAATATGATAAGTCTGGTAGATATTCTCTTATCAAGGTATCTATTTTTTATTCGACATTCAACTCATATCCCTTCATTTTAGTTATCGTCCACTGATTTTTATTCCTTTGATGTTGATTTTTTATTTTTATTTCAATAGAGATATTACATCCCATGATCAAGAACTATCTCACATTGCCAAATCTGTTTGGTTAATGGACATTAAGAATACCACATCATATTTTATAGGCAACCGACTAGAAGTGAGGTTGTAGGGAACATAGTTGGGAGACTATATCCCATGGTACATATTTTCAAAACTTTGGAAATAAGTAAATTTTAAAATAAGGTAAATAGTTGAAAAAAAAACACTATAAAATTAAAAGATAAAGGATTAACCATGTAACACCGAGTTGGAATGTAACTAAAGGGAATGCTAGAAGTCAAAAAAATAAAATATCATGATGGCATAGATAAACTAACATTTCTACATAATTGAATCTCTAGTATGTATCATCCCCAATCTCGAAACCATATTGAAATAAATAATAACAAATAATGCCCCTCGACCTTATCCAAACTTGTATCCATATAATATGTTTGGGTAAAAAAATTAGGCCCCAATGGGGTGTGATTGAAATTATTAGGTAAACAACACCATGTATAATCAAACTAAATTTGATAATAAATGTATAAAATTATGTGAAAAATTGGGTTACTAAATAATCAATTAATACAAAAAACAATCAACATAAATTTGAACCATGATGTAATATCATTGAGCAAGAGGAATGACCATGGCATCTGTAACCAAATGTCTACGGCATAATGACATAAGAAAGAAAAATATAGGTGTATAATAATTTCATGTTAACTGGGATTATCCCTATATTCATTACAACATAACTAGGTTTATCCCTCTATATAATCATTTTACCATGAATATGGGGAAGTCCCTATATATAAGCACTATATCATACCTGTGATAATCTCTATATATAATAATTTCAAAATTAATGTAGATATTTCCCTCTATATATGCATTATGAATAACCAATAAAAGTTAGGTAAGAATTTTAGTATAACCAAGCCACATGGTTTATATAATAATTTCAATACGAATCAAATCATAATTCATAGTTTCAAAATATCAAGACATGTATCATATGTCAAAATGGTTAACTTATAAAATTACCCCTATTCTTTTCAATTCCCTTTAATTCATTTAGTTAGGTATTTACCAATTAAAATATTATTTTACAAAACCATATCATTTCAATGGATAACCATAAATTTAACGTAGTCATGTAAGACATTTTCTAAAGTGATATTGTCATATAGAGTCATCTAAGGTCCCCGATTGTGCTATTAAATACTTTAATTCCATTATCCTATTATTTCTTATTCATGGGGGTGCTCAATATATGGGTATCCACAAGAAATGACATAATACTACCATATCCAAATAGATCCAAGGAATAGTCCAAACACATGATTATCATAACCCATTATTCTATTAGATAAAGTGAACGTTGTGTTGGAAAAATCACTAGATGTTGAACATTCTTAAATAATTAGAAATAGTGCAATGAGGTTCTTTTAATACAACAAAAAATTTTCATCATATCAAAGAAAAATTCTCAATAGTGAACACCAATTATGAACAAACATGAAGGAAATTAAAAGGTAATAAAATGTCACTAAAATATCTAGATGAAAACCAGATCAAAAAATGGCTGAGATATCAAACCATTATAAGATAAGATATAATGATAAAATGGAAAACCAATGTGAAGGAACACTCTATGGATTAAATGAAATTTCATGATTCCTAGAAGGGAAGGAATCACTCAAAAATCACCAATATTTCACCTTGGGATCAATAGTGGTCGATTATAAATGGATTAAAAAAATAAATTCTTAAGGAATGGTTTAAAACAACTATCCTTGATATATTCAAGATATGAAATCTCTTCAAAAAAATAATTTCTTTATTTATAATATATATATAAGAAATATACAACCTCACATTAAAATATCCTCAATTGTATGTTTAATTAATTGATATAGTTACAAAGTGTGTAAAAATATCATGCATAGAACTCGTTTATGAAATATTCCACACAACTGGATAGATTCTGTAACTTCTTCATGAAGTGAATGTGTCTATAAGATATATTTGAGCCCCTATTCTATATAATGAACCCAAAAAATCTCTGAATCATTCCAATACCATCTGTAATTTTCATAATCCATTTGATATATTTATACTAATACAACTTTAATTAATAAAGCGTACATATATGAACATTAGGTCATTTTCTCATGAATAAGATCAACACTAACCATGAATTTTCATAACCACCAATTTTTATAGATGAAAACAAAACAAAACTAAGTAAATTCTACCAAAATATTAGATATATGTACCTAGAAATTGATAGGATATTACAACCTTCCCACCACATAATAGTTTTTCCCTATGCTACTCCAAAAATATCTATAGGGTCTCAGTGAACAATTCTATCCACTATGATCACATATCAGATTCTATCTCCATTGTATCATATTGAACACACCCATATTACCACTTTAGTTATACTATAGGTACTATTTTTATCTATATATACTTCTCACTATGGTCCACAATTTGTATCATAATCTGCACAATGGATGCATATACCCCAACCGTGACTTCATAAACATATATCACACGAGAGTGGTCATTATGATCTCTATGAATATCCACTACATGAAATACCTAATGCATGGATCTGTTGTATTTTGGATTGGCCAATTGGTATGCAACTAGACTGACCCTCTTCACTATCTTAAACTTTATCAAATACTCATGTGCTTGAATTCCCTATATCTGGATACAGAGACTCCCTAACCTAGAGGAGACCCAAAGGAATATATGATGGACCACCTAAAAACCCAAAGTGTTTCTCTGTTAGTTAACATAATATGTCTATATACTCTTTATGGTCATCAATAAATTACTAATCAACCCGATCTTCATAGATGTATCCTTCATGAGACGAGGTCCAACAAGAACTCAATTAACTACCCCTGACCAAAAAATATAAAATTGAGAGGCCCTTATATAAAAATACTCAAATGGTTTTAGTTGGATTAATTCATGTAATGTTTTTTTGTATGAAAACTATACAATTATTATATTTTACACCCATGAACTAACGAAATCCAAAAAATGATCATATAATATCCTTTATAATCTGAATAGTCTATTCAGATTTTTTGTTCATCTGATGATGATAGCACTTACATAAAATAAAAAACTGTCGCAGTGTCTTCATTATAACCTTAAAAACCTATATGTCAACTAATGATATATATAAAAAACAACATTCCTCATAACATAGTGCATTCAAACTGTCTCCCACACCTAGATATGATAAATATTATCAATAATGAATGTCTTCCTAATAAAAAATAATTGTTTAAACCTCATTAGTTGATCCATGATCATCCATAATACATCATTCCTGTTTTTTTTCATGTGTAATCATATCAAAAAATCAATAGTTATCATCAAATTTACGTTTTTATTAGAAATGAGACAATACAGATAAGACAACAAAGAAAACAAAATAAATAATTAAGAAATTAATCAAAGGGGATCGAAAATAGTGGTGGTTGAGGGAATCCACTATAACCAGGATAACCCCTTCAAGTTTCAATGTAACAATATCATAGAGCCATACATGATCATTATCAGGGACCTCTGTCGAAGCTAGATAATCTTCCACTTGGTTACACTCACGTCAGGTGTGACTTATTTTGGTGCTATTGGTGATCATGAATTTTCAATTTTTGATAATATAGATTATAGACCAAGGAGAAGAGTAAAAATCATTCATGACATCGTGCATGATCTTATATTTTTTTTTCAAATTCATATATTAATATCCCCTTCTGATGTTAGAGATTAATACCCATAAGCATTGCCTTGGCTTCGACAAAGAGATTAGAGCCATGACCCAAGCTGGAGGAGAAGGCCAAGAGGAATGAGCCTCGTGAGTCCCGGACATCCCCACACCTACGTAAGAAACCTGACCTATAGGACCCATCCGTATTGATTTTAAGGCTCCAAAGGTGGGGAATCCATCACACCCATAGACTGTGGTTAAAGCTGTTCTCTGAATGGGCATCATGGGAGTGAGGAATCATCCACCTAAGGGAGGGGGAATCCCTCCAGTTTCTAAAGAGCCAAGCCAAGTCCAAGAGGATTTTATTTGTCATAATAATCTTGGAATTACCTGATGAGTGAATCCCCTCATTTCAATTCTTATTCCTGTCCTACCATATTTACCAACACCCTACAAGGGGGATTATCGATTGATCCATCTTCTTTTAGACCTTTGTCTCCCGAGCCATTCAACCACCTATCTAAGAACAGGAGGTCAGCCAAGTTATTGTCCTGAAACACAGAAAAATCCCCCAAGAACTACCACACTTCATACATTCAGTCCCCCTGATGAATAG
Source organism: Viscum album (assembly GCA_963277665.1). Lineage (NCBI taxonomy): Eukaryota > Viridiplantae > Streptophyta > Magnoliopsida > Santalales > Viscaceae > Viscum > Viscum album. Next base: position 805,710,511 of record OY728122.1, on the reverse strand, counting down.
GTGGTTCGAACTTTCTTCCATTTAGACATTACATTATGAACAACGCGAGACGTATGGGATACCACAACAGTTGATATTCTCTCCCTTCGGGATGGCCAGGTACCAGATTCTCTATTTTAGAAAATTAAACATAGAAAGAACCATCATTGGCCAAAGGATGTCATTCCATCTATCCAAATCCTATGGAATGGATCGATCTCAATGATAATCCCATGTATTGGAGTCCCCGGAGGAAGAGGGAGTGAAGACACACCAATTGGGATCCTCCATCAAGATGATGATGTAAAAGAAGGCATGTTTCTCCTCATCAAACACAAACTTGTTGAGATATGGATATATACTATCCATTCTAAAGGACATGGTGGGATCATGGCACCCCTCGAAACCCAACATCATTTCCCAAGCCATTCTTGAAAGAATTATACTAAGGTTGTCATCCAGGCTACGCACATTAATACCTCCTTCCCTAACTGGCCTTCCCACCCTTCACCAAGAGGCCTAGCGTATTCTTCATTATATAATAGGATCCCAAATGAATCTAGCCATGATCTTATCAATCCTAGATATGACACCCTTAGGCTCCTTGACTGTTGAGAGAGCATGTATAAGAGTTCTCAATATAACACTATTAATGAGAGAAATACATCCCCTAAAGTACGTGAACCTATTTTTCCAGTTGAGGATTCACTCTTCAATCCTACTGATAAGGAATTCGATATCCCGAATCCATATAATTCATAGAGAAATTGGATACCCAAGGTATTCCATATGAATTAATCCACTTTTCCTAGCAATGGAGAGCTGAATCTCAGAAATTCTTTTGGGCGAGAATCTTCTCGAGATATAGTAGTGGCTTTTCTCTTTATTAATAATGTGGCCAATCCAGTGTTAGTAATTCACTAAAAGGAAGTTCAATCCATGAATTTATTTTTACCTCCATTAATAAGCAACATGTTATCATCTATAAACATTAGTTGAGAAATGGTTGTGGGTCTCATACTCCACCGATATTCAAATATATTTCCATTTTTTATGATCTTATAAATGAGTTTGCTAAGAACCTCTTCTGTGAGGATGAAAATTCTATGGTACAATGGATCTCTATATCTCAGGAATCCGGTACCTTTAATGAAACCACAGGACTTCCCTGAGAAGGAGACCGCCATTCACGAGGAGCTAAAACATCTGAAAATAATATTAGTTTACCAAGAATAAAAGACCATACCTTCCATCACCATGATAATGAATCCCCACTCCGCTAGGTCATATGCTTTGTTCATGTCCATCTTGAGATCCATATTAGAGCCACAATATTTATAGTTAATGTCTCTAATCATTTCATGGGCACGAGAAATTGCACCTTGAATAGACCGACCTCTCATGAAACCATGCTACTCCATTGAAATCCACATTGTATAGTGAATCAAAATTATGGTATTAATGAAAATTGGAAGGATTTTGTAATGGAAGTTTCACATAGACACTAGTCTATAGTGTGTGATTGAAGAAGGATTCATGTTTTTGGGAATCAAGATCATGGTGGTGGCATAGGCTTCCTGTGGTAGGCTCCCTCTCCCTAAGAAATCTTAGATGTATAGAATAATATCCACCTTCACCACCTACCACGAGTCTCTGTAGAAAGATATTGGGAATCCATCTCAGCCCGGGGCACTATCTAGGTGGAGGTTAATCATGGCTTTGATGATTTCATTTTCATCTATAAGGGATCATAAACCCTCATTGTCCTGGTCTGAGACATATTTCAAGATATCCTCGAAGATCCCTCCATCACAATCATTACAGGTATTGAGCATACAACTGTTGGGGCCATCCAGAAAGTCATCGATGTATGAGATAACCATACCTCCCATGATATCCCTATCATCTGTATAAGAGCCATCATTTAGAAGAATATTTGGTTTAATCGTCCACTTCCTCTATTTGATGCAGGCATGAAAAGATGATGTGTTATTATCTCCCTCTTGGAGGCATTTCATTCTCGAGGACTCCCTAGCCAGACGCTCCTGAGCTAGTATCATGACTACCAAATCCTCCATCCTGTTGGAAAGAAACTCAAAGGTTTGAACATCCCACTCCTATTATAACCTAGAATAATGGGTCTCAACCTCATGTATGGTAATATTGTTCCCACTGTTAGCCAGAGGGAGGGCCTTCATGGGAAGTCCCAAATTTTGGAAGAGTTTTGTTTGTGTTTTATGACATAAACTACATCAACCTCAATTTTTCTTATTACAGAAGTAATAAAATAGGACATAACCAGAGCCTCCAGACCACCAACATTCTAGATGAGGGTAGGGATCATGGGAAGGATAGAGCTCTAGAATTTGCCCCAGAGCTGAAATCCTTCTTGATGTGGGAAAGTGCACTCTCCTTACGGTTCCTTGCTTGAGATAATGTGTGAACTCCCTCCTGAATGGGAACCCCAATACCAGAAGAAGAAGGCTGTCATACAGGGAAGGTTTTAGAAAACCCTCGACCCCTGTATTCAAGCGGGGGGTGTTCTCTCAGAATTATAAAGGGGATAGGATATGGATACATGGTGGAGATCCTGATCGATTCCTGATGCAGAGAACCCAGGCCTCTTAACATTACTGCAAAGATCCACATCAGAGGTGGAACACAGAGAAGCAATGAGGCCCTCTAGTAGGACAAAGTGAGGGGGTGTTAGTGCCAGAGGTTTTGAATACAAGTGTCTTAACCCATAAAAGCACATCTCAAAGCACACATCCCTTCATAGAAAAGAAGAATGAAGATGATTCCAGTCCACACCGACATGAAGAGGAGCTTCACCATTGGACCCCAAAGTGACTATCGTCTGGCACTGCACCGAGCATTCAGTTACAGCTAGGCCTACAGACAAATCTAGATCCACTGAATGATAAATGATCATTTTTTAGACATGTATATACTAACAATCTATATGTATGCACCATATTTTCATCTTCTTGTGAGATCATATAGGAACCCATACTCGACTACATAAAAGAAGAGAATAACCAGTACTAGGAGGTCTAACTTTTTGTGGATCCTTACATATAAGTTGTCTCTCAAATATAATTTCCCAAGATCATATAATTTCTCTATCTTGATAGAATCACAAAGGACATGTGAAATAGAAGTCTAAGTCATATTTCATTCATCCCTAGGTGTCTTAAACAACAACATGCATTTTTTAAAAGAATTTTATCATCCTCCAATCATCACAATACTGCTTAACTTTCTTTTTATGCATCTTCAAAATCATGTAATTAAAAAAAATGTTTCCCATTCCTTATGTATAATCCATCTAAAAGTATAAACTCCATAGATACTCTCCCCACTTATTCTACATAAGGTTCATTTCCCACATAGAAAAGATGTACTTGAGGTGGTTTTGGTCCATGTACACAACAATTGTAGCACTAATGTAACACCCGAGATTTTTATGAGTAATATTTTGTTTTTATATATCATCAAAGGAATCTTTCACTACATACTAGCTTGGCTTACTTTACACGCAATCGCGACCTTCCTCGATAGCTTGCGTCGTACGCAATACCGAGTTTCACTAAACAACGATATGCTATTAAAATATTATTAAAACAAGCAGTTATGAATAGTAATAACCACTTTTTGAAATTTTATAAATTTTATTTTTCAAAATGGACTTCATTTTTGGATTCGGAATACCGAAATTATCCTAGGGTGAAAATTTGGTATTTTTCTAAAAACATTCAATTTTTGATGAATAGTGAAACCACTAAGTGGTAGGTTAAAAACTGAATTTTGCATAAAACGTAATTTTACCGCTTCTGTGAATGGAATTTCGAAAATCCGACAGACACGGTTGATATCAGTAAGTAAAATGTGGTTCAATGAGATAAAAATAATTTTTTGGTGAATAGTAACTTTTTACTTTTTTTTACCGCGGTTAATAGTAAATAGGGTAACAAAGGGTAAATATGATATTACTATTACCCTAACACATGTCCTAATTCTATTGGATAAGTTTAATTAGACCAAAAACAAACTTAGGAATAAAATATGACCATTTAGGCCCACTTGGGTTAGATTAGGACATTTATTATTAATTTATTTTAAGATGGGTTAAAATAGTTAAAATCCAAGTTTAATAAGTAAATCATTTTTAATATGGGGTTATACATAAGATAAATTCGACTATAAATATTTATTAGAAATATAAAAAGATTTCCTACATAATGGGATTTTATTTGTAATTTTTAGACATTAAATAATTTAATTTATTTATGACACAATGATGATGTAGTAATTATCTTATTAATGAAATATTGACATAATTGATGTTATAAACACACAAATAAATGTAATTTGAGACTTTTATGAATTCCACTAATTTTCTAGGTTACTATGATATATTATTGTTGATTTAATCAATTTGGTTCGAACATATAATTCTGTTATGACTTTCACAAAAATCATATATCAAATAGTGTCAAAATTGACACAAAATATTTTTTAAATCAAATAATATATTACTAATTGTTATTTTATTCCTAAAAATATAAGGGTCGGCCAAATGACATAGATAAGGATATATAAATTAATAATAAACAATTTTGTGTTCGTTTGGCATGTTATAGTAAGTGTATTAACCATATAGTGAAAGAAAACAAAAAGACACGGTAAAAGTTAAATTATTTAACTTAGAGTTAAATCTTATTGATAAGGATAAAATAATATCCTAAACTTGTCTAAATCCTATTGGTTGATAGGATTTCGACCCATCCCCACTTTATCTTCGAAATAAGAATCTTTCGAACCAGTATAAATCGATTTTTACTTTAATATAAAATAATATTTTGAGATATTCCTAAGGTGCCTCTCTCCTCCCTTATAAAAGGGCACCTCCTCCCCCTCCTCACACCAATTTGAGCACTCAAGCTCGGCCAACCCCTTCCATTTTCTCCTCTCCACTTCCCTAGAATAATCCTAGATATCCTGGTCTTTTTCAAAGACCAATCTTAGTTCCCTAAGTGGAGGATTCAAAGGGGCGTTCCAAAGAAGAGGTAATATCCATTACGGATCTTTTCAATTTCTTTCTTCTTCAACATCTTCTCCTTTAGTTATTTCATGATAAAGTAATAACATCAGTATTACTTACATACTGATATGTTATTATAAATATGAAACAACCCTAATGCACCTTCTATCCATCCTACGGAAAAATGAAATCACCGCGCGTGCGTACGTACGGAATACCGTCTCCATGCCGTGGTGTAATCTATTTTCCACCATCACCATACAAGGATGGGTATAATGGTGTAATGAGTAACTATTTATGATTATTATAAAGTAATATTGATTCTGAAATAATATATATATACTCCAATACAATTCCACGATCATAGGAATGATATCATCACTCGTGCGTACGTACGGAATACCGTCTCCACGATGTGATGCGACTCGTTCTACATGATCATCATTACATAGTAATTATATAAATGAATTGAATGAATAAATATGATATATGTTACACTAATACCATTATGGATATAAGGTATCTATAACCTTAAAAGAAGAATAAGAATTTATTCGGCAAAACACACATAAGAACAAAAGGCAATAAGGACCCGAGTAACAGGTAACAATGAAATATTACTAACAAGAAGCTTAGAATATGACCATATATGATATCATATCAATATTTATGATTCTGTAATAAGTCAATAACATTATTTAAACCATTATACAGGAGCTTCGGACACGTACAAAGAAAATCGGACCTAAGGTAAGGGAAAATATCACAATCTCATTTTTATCTGAGATTGTTTTTACTTTGGGATTTACTGGGGTGTATTTTATCATCCAAATCCATGTTCCCTAAATATGTAATATTGTTTCCATCCAATTACAATAGTTTAAATCCAATTTTACCCTTCGGTGAGTTTTTATTAAAGAATATGAATGGAATCTTTTGTCATTTTTTTTGTACGAGGTACTTTTTGACTTTTTCTGACAAAAGTACGAAGAATGTGTTTTTTAACTTATACGGCATGAATGTATTTTTAAAACATTATTTACAAGAAGCTTCCTTTAAAAGTTTTCAAGTTTATCTTTAATCAACTTCTTTTAGTTTAACGTTGTATGAAATTTTAAGAAAGGAAAAATGTTTTTGAAGTAGAAAGGATATTTTCCTCAAGAATGGAGTTCAAATGTTTTATCAAAATTATTTTCCATCTAAGATAATATAGGGTTATGTTTTTATCCCTATTATTACATTGATTAAGTCATTTACCTTATATGATTTTTTTATGATGTCATGATGTTTCAAGAATCCCATTTTTGTTACATGTGTTATGCGATGATGTATGATTTATGATTATGTGGCACACATAAGAAAGGATTAATTATAAGATGGGTGGGACCTATATCTCCCTCCAATGCATTGGGTAATTATTTATATCTCATGAGATAGACATGGATGGAATGGAAGGTTATTTCGGTTCAGTGATACAGGACTGAAACGAGGAGTGAACTCAGTTCAGAAATGGACTTTGTCCGCTAAGATAGTCTTGGAAATGAGTCATGACTAACAAGAAATGATTTTCCATGATTATGTGTACATGCCACAAGGTTTCAAGTTTTATGTTATGATTATGGGGATCTCATTTTCACTTCTATGATTTGTTCCATGTTAAGATATTATGATCTCTTTTGCAGGTTATGATTTTCAAAAAGATATGATATGATTTTTATTTCCTTTATTTGCCCTTGCTGAGCGTTTGAGCTCACCCTTTTATGTTTTATTTTCCCCAGGTCAGGAAGATGGATATTAAGTAGAATATGATAAAAGGGACCCTAGATATGATGAAATAAATGGGAGACACTGTAGAAGATTTATGAACCAGTTGTTTATGTTTCCCAGTTTCTAAAGACACTATACTTGTACGGTCCTTTGTGGTTTTTTCATATGTTGTAATAAGTGTGAATCAATTTTGAAGTATTAACAATTTATGTAAAGTATTGGTCGTTATAGTTTGTATCAGAGGAATGGTATAGTCAACCATTGGAATCTAGGATGTGAAAGACTTAGTAAGAACCCTAAGGATAAGTCTAAGCGTAGAACACAATCTTAGTGTTTTAGAAATGGCCATGAATACCCTAGGATAAGACCTTAAGTGTGAATTTTATCCTTGATTATGTGGTTTTCATTTTATAATTAGTGTTTCTCACACTGTTCTTCTTGATTTTAGTCAATGGCTGGAACCCGAAGGAACCGTGTTAATGCGGAATGCGATGGGAAATGCAATGATTGTCCCCTTGAGCAACCAAACGATATGGGAGCTGGAATGGAAAATCTTGTAGCCATGATCACACAACTTTCTCAAGCTATGAATCATACAGGACTTCCAAACAAGAAAAGGAAGGAGCAACATTCTATTGAATCCTTCATGAGGCAGCATCCACCTTCCTTCAGCGGGTCTACTGATCCATTAGTTGCTGAACAATGGATTAGTACTACTGAAAATATATTTTCAGTTCATCAATGTTTTGAACATGATAAAGTCATCCTAGCAGTGTATCGTTTGGAAGGAGATGCTGATCAATGGTGGAATCTTATTAAGAATATGAATCAAAGGGATGAAATTGAGTCTATGTAATGGGACGAGTTCAAGAACTTATTTTTCAAGATGTACTTCCCTCGTATTCTCCGAACAAAGATGGAGAAAGAGTTTCTTGAACTGAAGCAAAGGGATGATGAATCTGTTGGTACCTATGAAGCAAATTTTACAAGACATGCAAGTTACGCTTCTAGTATTATTATCCAACCTGAGAGTAAGATCGATCGATTCTTTAGTGGCTTAAAACCAAGTCTTCGAAGGGCATTAGCCATAAGGGACTTCAATAGCTATGAGGAAATCGTTCGATGTTCTCTCAAAGTCGAGATGGAGATTGGAGTAACCCATTAGTCACATGGGTTTGATATGAAGAGGAAGATGGAATTCAAAGGAAAATCTAAAGAGCACACTGAAAAGAAGATGAGCTTTCCCTTATGCTCAAAGTGTGGAATGAAACATGGAGGGAGTTGTCTTAAAGGGACAATTAAATGTGTTAAATGTGGAAAGGGAGGTCATCGGGCATTTGAATGCCGCAATAATGGGAAGAAGATGTCTAATGATGTAAAAAAGGAAGGGATACACAGAATTAACCTACTACACTTCAATGTTTCAAGTGCAAGGAGATGGGGCATTATACCAATAAATGCCCAAATCCAAGGGTTGATGATGATGGTCGACATCAACAAAATCTTAAGGCTAAAGACAAAGGAAAGTCACATGCAATTTCTATCAGCGATGTGGAGTACGATAATGAAGTGGTGAAAGGTACACTTACCGTCCACTCTAAAGTAGCAAATGTTTTATTTGATTCTGGATCCACCCACTCTTTTATTTCTAAAGAATTTTCTAAGGTTATCACTGTATTACCTCAACAATTAGATGTTGAGTTAGCTGTGACAACACCTAATGGAACAACAGTCGCATCAAAAGTTTATAATTCTTCTCCGATCGAAGTTTGTGGGAAAATGCTTCCTGTAAATATTTTGATCCTTCCTTTAGTGGAATTTGATGTGATTCTTGGCTTGGATTGGATTTCTCTACATAGAGCTCATATCAATTTCCAAATAAGGGAAGTCACATTTCATATTCCAGATCAATCTACGATCATCTATCGATGCAAGGATGAATATAACCTTCCAGTGGAAATTCCTTCCATATTATGGGTCTTAATTCCACTAAATGAAGGTTATTTATCTGAAATGGTTGGTGAGAAACTTACTATTAAGAATATGCCCATCGTACGGGAGTTTGATGATGTCTTTCCGGAGGAATTACCAGGTCTTCCACCAAATCGTGAAGTTGAGTTTTCAATATAACTCGTACCGGGTGCTTTGACTATTTCAAAGACACCTTATAGAATGGCCCCAATTGAGTTGCAGGAATTGAAGAAGCAACTCCAAGAGAATCTTGATAAGGGATTCATACGCCCTAGTGTGTCACCTTGGGGAGCACCTGTTCTATTTTTTAAGAAGAAAGATGGATCAATGAGACTCTGCATTGATTATCGAGAACTTAAAAAGATCACTATCAAGAACAAATATCCTATCCCACACATTGATGACTTATTTGACCAACTACGCGGAGATCAATAATTTTCCAAGATTGATCTTCGTTCAGGGTATCATAAATTAAGGGTCAAAAGGGAGGATATACCAAATACGGCTTTCCGTACAAGGTATGGAAACTATGAATTTATAGTGATGCCATTTGGTCTTACTAATGCCCCTGTTATCTTCATGGATCTAATGAATAGAGTCTTTAGAGACTATCTTGATCAATTTGTGGTAGTCTTTATAGACGATATTCTTGTCTATTCAAATAGAAAGGAAGAGCATGAAGATCACTTGAGAATTATATTGAAGACCCTGAGAAAGGAGAAGCTTTATGAAAAATTTACAAAGTGTGAATTTTGGCTTCAAAAAGTTGCATTTTTCGGTCACATAATCTCAAAAGAGGGGATATCTGTGGATCCAGCAAAAACAGAGGTTATCGAAAGATGGTCGAGACCAACAATAGTAACTGAGATCCAAAGTTTTCTTGGTTTGGCTGGATATTATCGACGTTTTGTAAAAGATTTTTCACGATTATCTAATCCACTCACCAAGTTGACTCGGAAAGGAGTTAAGTTTGTCTGGACAGTGGAATGTGAAGAGAATTTCAAGGAGTTGAAAAGAAGGTTATCCAGTGCACCTGTGCTCACACTGCCTTGTAGTGTAGAAAGGTTTGTGATCTATAGTGACGCATCCAAGAAGGTATTGGGGTGTGTTCTTATGCAAAATGATATGGTGATAGCTTATGCCTCACGACAGTTGAAAATCCTTGAGCAAAATTACCCAACACATGATTTGGAGTTGGCTGCGGTAATCATTGCATTAAAGATTTGGAGGCATTACCTTTATGGTGAAAGGTGTGATATTTATACTGATCATAAAAGTATAAAGTATATTTTCACACAGAAGGAGTTGAATATGCGTCAAAGAAGATGGTTGGAGCTGATTATGGATTACGACTACTCAATCCATTACCACCATGGGAAAGCAAACAAGGTGGTAGATGCATAAGTCGACAAGACCATGCTAGTTTATCCATGATGAGGATCACAAATGATTAAATATTTATGGATTTACAAAGGATGGATCTTGGAATTATAATGGAAGGGGAAAAATATTATCTTTCTCAAATGAATGTTCAACCATCTATACATGTGAAGATTAAAGAGGCACAGAAAGAAGATGTATAGTTACAAAAGAAGGTGTGAAATGTTCCTGAATTCAACCTTCATTGTGATGGGATAATAAAGTTTAGGAATCGGGTTTGTGTTCCTCCCATCCCCGAATTAAAGAAGGTGCTGCTGGATAAGGCTCATAGTTCATCATTCTCTATTCATCCTGGAATCACGAAGATGTATAGGGACCTGAAGGAGTACTTCTGGTGGGATGGTATGAAAAGAGATGTTGCTGAATATGTCTGTCGAGGCTTGGTTTGTCAACAAGTTAAAGCTGAGAGACAGAAGTCTAAGGGGATGTTACAACCATTACCCATACCCGAATGGAAATGGGAAAACATCACTATGGACTTTGTCACAGGACTTCCTAAAACATCCAAAGGCAATAATTCTATTTGGGTCATAGTTGATCGTCTTACAAAGTCTGCACACTTCATTGCTATTAGAGAGGATTTCTCTCTAGATCAGATTTCCAGGATATATGTAAAGGAAGTTGTATGATTTCATGGAGTACCACTTTCTATTGTATCTGATCAGGATCCGAGATTTACCTCGACGTTCTGGAGAAGTCTTCAGCATATTCTGGATACAGAGTTGAGATTCAGCACTGCTTATCATCCCCAGACAGACGGTCAGTCTGAGAGAACAATTCAAACCCTAGAAGATATGTTGAGACCTTGCTCTATGGATTCCAAAGGAGGTTGGGATCAACACCTACCTTTGGTGGAATTTTCTTATAATAATATCTTTCACTCTAGTATTCAGATGGCTTCTTATGAAGCTCTCTATGGAAAGAAATGTAGGACTCCAACTTGCTGGGATGAAGTTGGGGAAAGAATGCTATTAGGACCTGATCTTGTTGATGAAATGGCAGAAAAGGTCAGATCTATTCAACAACACATAAGAGTAGCTCAGAGTCGAAAGAAAAGTTATGCCGACAACCGAAGAAAAGACCTAGAGTTTGAAGTGGGTGATAAAGTATTCTTACGAATATCTCCCTGGAAGAGGGTTATGAGATTTGGAAAGAAGGGGAAGTTGAGCCCTAGATATATCGGTCCTTTCGAAATACTGGAACGTGTTGGAAAGTTAGCTTAGCGATTGGAGCTTCCACCGAATCTCTCTCAAGTTCACAATGTGTTCCATGTATCTCTCCTGAGAAAGTACATATCTGATCCTTCACATGTACTCAGCTCAGATGTTGTACCGCTGGAGCAAGATCTTTCTTATGAAGAACAACCGATAGAGATTCTGGATCGTAGCAAAAAAGACATGCGAAACAAGACCGCTCGATTGGTGAAAGTTTTATGGAGGAACCACCATCTTGATGAAGCTACATGAGAGCTTGAGGATATGATGAGGGAGAAGTATCCTCATCTGTTTGTTACAAAGTGACGAATTTCGAGGCGAAATTATTTTTAAGGGGGGTAGAATGTAATACCAGAGATTTTTATGAGTAATATTTTGTTTTTATATATCATCAAAGGAATCTTTCACTACATACTAGCTTGGCTTACATTACACACAATCACGACCTTCCTTGATAGCTTGCGTCGTACGCAACACCGAGTTTCACTAAACAACGATATGCTATTAAAATATTATTAAAACTAGCTGTTATGAATAGTAATAACTACTTTTTGAAATTTTATAAATTTTATTTTTCAAAATGGACTTCATTTTTGGATTCGGAATACTGAAATTAGCCTAGGGTGAAATTTTGGTATTTTTCTGAAAACTTTCAATTTTTGATGAATAGTGAAACCACTAAGTGGTAGGTTAAAAACTGAATTTTGCATAAAACTTAATTTTACCACTTCTGTGAATGGAATTTCGAAAATCCGACAGACATGGTTGATATCAGTAAGTAAAATGTGGTTCAATGAGATAAAAATAATTTTATGGTGAATAGTAACGGTTTATTTTTTTTACCGCAGTTAATAGTAAATAGGGTATCTAAGGGTAAATATTATATTACTATTACCCTAACACATGTCCTAATTCTATTGGATAAGTTCAATTCGACCAAAAACAATCTTAGGAATAAAATATGACCATTTAGGCCCACTTGGGTTAGATTAGGACATTTATTATTAATTTATTTAAAGAAGGGTTAAAATAGTTAAAATCAATGTTTAATAAGTAAATCATTTTTAATATGGGGTTATACATAAGATAAATTAGACTATAAATATTCATTAGAAATCTAAAATAATTTCCTAAATAATGGTATTTTATTTTTAATTTTTAGACATTAAATAATTTAATTTATTTATGACACAATGATGATGCAGTAATTATCTTATTAATGAAATATTGACATAATTGATGTTATAAACACCAAAATAAATGTAATTTGATACTTTTATGAATTACACTAATTTTATAGGTTACTATGAAATATTAGTGTTGATTTAATAAATTTGGTTTGAACATATAATTCTGTTATGACTTTCACAAAAATCATATATCAAATAGTGTCAAAATTGACACAAAATAGTTTTTGAATAAAATATTATATTACTAATTGTTATTTTATTCTTAAAAATCTAAGGTTCCGCCAAATGACTTAGATAAGGATATATATATTAATAATAAACAATTTGGGGTTCGTTTGGCATGTTATAGTAAGTGTATTAACCATATAGTGAAAGAAAACAAAAAGACATGGTAAAAGTTAAATTATTTATCTTAGAGTTAAATCTAATTGATAAGGTTAAAATAATACCCTAAACTTGTCTAAATCCTATTGTTTGATAGGATTTCGACCCATCCCCACTTTAGCTTCGAAATAATACCATTTGGAACCATTATAAACCGATTTTCCTTTAATATAAAATAATATTTTGAGATATTCCTAAGGTGCCCCTCTCCTCCCTTATAAAAGGGAACCTCTTCCCCCTCCTCCTCACACCAATTTGAGCACTCATGGTCGGCCAACCCCTGTCATTTGCTCCTCTCCACTTCCCTGGAATAATCCTAGAGGTCCTGGTCTTCTTCAAATACCAATCTTAGTTCCCTAAGTGGAGGATTCAAAGGGGCGTTCCAAAGAAGAGGTAATATCCATTACCGATCTATTCAATTTCTTTCTTCTTCAACTTCTTCTCCTTTAGTTGTTTCATGATAAAGTAATAACATCAGTATTACTTAAATATTGATATGTTATTATAAATATGAAACAAACCTAATTCACCTTCTATACATCCTATGGAAAAAAGAAATCACCGCGCGTGCGTACGTACGAAATACCGTCTCCATGCCGTGGTGTAATATATTTTCCACCATCACCATACAAGGATGGGTATAACGGTGTATTGAGTAACTATTTATGATTATTATAAAGTAATATTGATACTGAAATAATATATATATACTCAAATACAATTCCATGATCATAGGAACGATATCATCACTCGTGCGTGCGTACGGAATACCGTCTCCACGATGTGATGAGACTCGTTCTACATGATCATCATTACATAGTAATTATATAAATGAATTGAATGAATAAATATGATATATGTTACACTAATAACATTCTGGATATAAGGTATCTATAACCATAAAAGAAGAATAAGAATTTATTCGGCAAAACACGGATAAGAACAAAAGGCAATAAGGACCCGAGTAACAAGTAACAATGAAATATTACTACAAGAAGCTAAGAATATGACCATATATGATATCATATCAATATGTATGATTCTGGAATAAGTCAATAACATTATTTAAACCATTATACAGGAGCTTCAGACACGTACAAAGCAAATCAGACCTATGGTAAGGGAAAATATCACAATCTCATTTTTATCCGAGATTGTTTTTACTTTGGCATTTACTGGGGTGTATTTTATCATCCACATCCATGTTCCCTCAATATGTAATATTGTTTCCATCCACTTACAATAGTTTAAATCCAATTTTACCCTTCGGTGAGTTTTTATTAAAGAATATGAAAGGAATCTTTTGTCTATTTTTTTGTACGATGTACTTTTTGACTTTTTCCGACAAAAGTACGAAGAATGTTTTTTTAACTTATACGGCATGAATGGATTTTTAAAACATTATTTCCAAGAATCTTCCTTTACATGTTTTCAAGTTTATCTTTAATGAACTTCTTTTAGTTTAATGTTGTTTGAAATTTTAATAAAGGAAAAATGTTTTTGAAGTAGAAAGGATATTTTCCTCAAGAATGGAGTTCAAATGTTTTATTAAAATTATTTTCCATCTAAGATAATATAGGGTTATGTTTTTATCCCTATTATTACATTTATGAAGTCATTTACCTTATATGATTTGTTTTATGATGTCATGATGTTTCAAGAATCCCATTTTTGTTACATGTGTTATGCGATGATGTATGATTTATGATTATGTGGCACACATAAGAAAGGATTCATTATAAGATGGGTAGGACCTATATCTCCCTCCAATGAATTGGGTAAAGATTTATATCTCATGAGATAGGCATGGCTGGAACGGAAGGTTATTTCGGTTTAGTGATACAGGACTGAAACGAGGAGTGAACTCGGTTCAGAAATGGACTTTGTCCGCTAAGATAGTCTTGGAAATGATTCATGACTAACAAGAAATGATTTTCCATGATTATGTGTAGATGCCACAAGGTTTCAAGTTTTATGTTATGATTATGGGGATCTCATTTTCACTTCTATGATTTGTTCCATGTTAAGATATTATGATCTCTTTTGCAGGTTATGATTTTCAAAAAGTTATGATATGATTTTTATTTCCTTTATTTTCCCTTGCTGATCATTTGAGCTCACCCTTTTATGTTTTCTTTTCCCCAGGTCAAGAAGATGGATATTAAGTAGAATATGCTAAAAGGGACCCTAGATATGATGAAATAAATGGGAGACACTGTAGAAGATTTATGAACCAGTTGTTTATGTTTCCCAGTTTCTAAAGACACTATACCTATTCGGTCCTTTGTGGTTTTGTCATATGTTGTAATAAGTGTGCTTCAATTTTGAAGTATTAACAATGTATGTAAAGTATGGGTCGTTATAACTAAAAAGATAAATTCTCTTGAATCATGGTGAATGTACTATAACATAATACTCCATATCTAGAGGAAGTTAATTTTTTTTTCATGTTTTCTAAGCTATATAAAGGCATTATCAACCACTAGGTCCTAATACATGATAATAACTCTGAGTCCATCTCTGAATGCATCATAGTACATGACGTATTCATTACATGTCACTAGTAATGTTAAGATTATTGAATAGTATATCCTTCACTTAATTTACTGAAAAAACTAACATAATAATCTTAACAAACATTCTTCATGCCTTTATTGGTCATCTAGAACACCAATGTAGATAAACAGTTGATGTCCTTGATAAAGAACTTATAATAACACTTTAAACACAGAAAACTCAAAATCGCAAAGACATTATTTGGAATCTATGAAGATATAATGGCTATAGTCTTCTCTGGGTCCACTAACACTCAAAACATCATAATGGAACGACCCATGAAGTTTATTTTTTGAATCAATAAACTATATTTTCATAGATTGATGTAATGTTTTTATCTATCAGTGTACTAAAAAATATATCATGATTTTTGGGAATAGTTCTCTTCTGACCAGGTGTTCAAATAGATGTATTTGAAGAAGACTACCACAAACTAATCCTGGAAAGGAAGAAATGTATGATTCATCAGTTCCATCAATATCTATAATGTTTTAAGGCAAAAAAAACATCAAAATGAAATTGTACAAGTTTTACATATTCCTAAAGTTAGTCTTAGGTGCATGTAATTATCTCAATATTAAATGATGATGGCCTAGTATCATGTCAATAATAATGAATATTTGGGAACATATCAATTTATCAAATTGATCATCGTTGTGAAAAAGTAAATATTACATCTTCACCATCATCTATTTCAATATCTGAAAGTCCACATCAGAGAATAAATTACAATATTCCTACTTGGTGAAATAACTGGAGAAATACACTATGATGTTCTATGATTTATGAAACTATTATCAATTAGAACACCTAATTGAACATTCATCTGAGAAATAACTATTTTGGTTGTCCTATAAGAAGGAATAAAATCTATCTCTAATCATAGTACTAGATCGATCAAGAACATGGTCTCCATTTTGGGTGGTAAGAGGTGTAAATCATCAATAAAGACATCAGAAAACAGTATACCAATAGTGGAAATGTATCATTCTACATTCCACCATCATCAAGATAATGGCCTGATGTTTGAGCTACCAGAAAATCATATACGCATTATATTTTCCATATGGACATCCTAAAGATCCCACTCACCCTAGTGATAATAGTTTCCACAATATGGACACGTAAAGGTAAATAATATATAGTAAATGTATATTTGACCCCAATATTGAACTATAAAATCCATACTAAGATTTAAATTATATACTTACAATTTCATCATAAACAATTCAAAAAATGAAAGGGTAATCACCACATCTAAGGAACATGCCTTGTATCATTGATATTCTTTGAATGCACTCCAAATGGAATTTCAATGTGTAATACAACATCCACTATTTCCAAAAACAATACAAAATAAGAGAAAAATTATTAGATATGAAGGAAAGCGATGAACCTATATCCAACCAAACACAATAATGAGAATAAGGTACACGAACCATATATTTGACATAGAATATCTACCAGTAAAAATATTTGGAGTAGAAAACCTAGTGCATGGATAACATTCCACAACTCCTTATGCTATAGTATGACTCCAATGGGATAATACCATTGGTAATTTCATCCACTCCCACACTAGGAAATCATTCCCCCAGTATCATGTTAATGTCTAGTGGAACACTATCTACTAGTCTACTGATGGATATCTATGTCCTTCCAGGATTTTGATACTTTTCTTGATCCCCTTCCACTATTACACTTCTACATTCCCCTACTATTTCACTAAAGGTGGACCATCCTACTATAGTCACGACAATCTAAATAAGGATACAAATACATAGTCCACTTATGTCAAAACTAGCCACATAGATATAATTGTAATAGAAGTAGTTCTGATTTGGCTACCAACTACCTAAATTTATCTTTCTACAATTTCCATGGAAATAACATTCATAGAAGTGGTTCTTTACCCCCATAATAATAGCTCCTAGTTATCCATAATGAAATATCCTAACATATTCTTGGGGACTCTCTCAGGTCCCATTCATTGATTAGAGCCCAATTCATCACATACAAAATGCTACTCAAGAGAAGAAACACTCACCTATGACATGATATCTTTGAAAATACCCTAATCAAAATTACATTCCCTAGAAATATCATCAGCTTATAAATATAGTGCATAGAACTGTATGTTGGGGAAACATCCAATATAGTGTATCAATGACAATCCCTCCCAGGTTAGGTGAATAAACATCTGATCCTTTTCATCCCTCAATGAATATAGATCGATGTTTCTCAAAAACATGATATTAAAGTCATTCCTAGATAACACTTATTTGTATCCAAAGTTTCCAAAATGTGTCCCTCAAATTCGTGGAAAATTAATGAATCATGTATGAATCAAGATGCACCATCCAATCAATAGGTTTCCCAATATTATTAAATATCTTGTTGACTGAATTGATCCAGAACATGGCCTCATGGGGGAATCCCCCCCCCCCCATTATGAGTAGGCATGTACTATATCTGGATCTCTCTCATCTTCTCAAAATTCAATAGAATGGTAAAAATAGTCCCCCATTACATAGATAATCAGACCCATAGTATTTTTTAGAGAATTTGAAGATCCATATGATTTTCATGCGGTAAAAGATGCTTTAGTTCATTTATTTAGGAGCATGATGATTCCCACACTCTTGAAGCACAATTATAAGATGATGAGGATGAATTATATAAAAAAATATAACATACTATTAGAAGGATTGACAACAACAAGGAAAACCTTATTGTGTGAAAATTTAAGAGGACCAATGGATTATGGTCTCTCTAAACATATCATAATATGTGAACTAAAATGACATAATAGTTATGTCAATTCATTTATCACATATAACAAGTTTACTATTCCCTTGATCATATAAAAAATTATTTCAAATGAAATAATTATGACCCTATCATGAACAATGCATGTGAATATATATCCCAATATGTCAATCATGATGTATTTATACTCATATCATGTCATTCCTGGCATTGAATACCAAAATACTAAAATAATATCATCAGAAAACATGTCAATAAATACAGGTGATATAATAACAACTGTAAGAAGAGAACAACATGAAGAACAATCTCATCCATGGGAACAAGGATTTTACCATGTACATGAGATAGCTACTCCAGTGAAAACGATCATTACCATGTCCTGAAAAATTGTAGTACCCTTTTATAACATTTCCATTTATTAACGGAGAAGGAAATAAAATATGAGATCCTATAATATGACTATGTATCATTCCCCGAAACATAACTCTCTCACGTGGTTAAACTAGGTTGGTTACCAGACCTCAAGTGCACCTCACTATACTCCATAGGATTTCGACTTGTAGTGAGGGTGTATATAGAATTTTTGGAATATTATACACCATGAAATTGAGTTTCAATAGAGTATAAATAAAAATATACAAGAGTAACAAAAATAAATAGATCACATATCATAAATCTCGAAGATATAGCATGAATGATGTAAACCAAATGATAATAAACCATGACATGTCAGTCTAAAATGAAAATAAATGACTTGTTGCGATTGATATAGATAAAAGAAAAATCTATCATAAATAAAATAAAAAAACCATGGCCCTAAATTCTAGGATTATTCTATCTCAACGCTCCATCTCATCTAGTAGGAAATAATCATAATCATGGACCCTTTACCTTTTCGGAAATAGCATCCATATATTCTTTGTAGGAATTAAATGGTGTCCAGAATATGGTGTTATTAAAATTCAATAGGTCAACACCATAATGTCTAAAAATAATTTATTATTATTATTTCATTTAATAATCTGAGAAAAAGTATTATTAATTAAAAAAATTAATATAGAAAAATAGTAAACCTTCTTGGGAACCATTATAAAATACATATAATCATGAAATATATTCATTCCAAACATTCTAAAAGTCCATCACATAATCATCTAATTGGGAAAAATATCACTATAAAATAATCTTTTCATAATCATAATTGGCTTTATAAGCCTTACAACATAACTAGGAGGTTCCCTTTATATAATTGTTTCAGTATGTAACCTAGACAAACCATCTATTGAATAATTATTTGACAACCATGAATATATATATATATATATATATATTATCATGAAATTTGGGAAACCCTTTATATAATCCTGAAATAATTACTTTTCCAAGCCCAATAATCTTTTCTACATAACATGAATACACCCTTTATATAATCATTTCAGTAAGAATCAATATAGAATTTATAATGGAAAGAATAACACAAAAAAAATCAGAATCCATAGAGTCCAATTAATCAAATTATATTTATTAATTTCATTTCCTTTTCAGTCATCATGTTAGATCATAACCAATTAACATGCTTGTGTACTCAACCCTAACATAACATAGCATCACAAGTGATTTATAAAACAAATTAATATATTAATCAATGTGGTCATATGATAGTCAATAATGAACGATCACTAGTCACACTCAAAAATATTTTTAATTGAGTCAGAACTACCAATTACATCACACATGCTATATATTGGATGGAAAATAAAGTGGCGGGAGGAATTAACCTCTCGATCAATGGCCTAAACCACATCCCCCTACCTCCCTATTCAATTATGGTAACCTTTATAATAGATAATATCAAAATAATTTGAAACACTAGTAGAATACTAACCTATACCAACGGTTTGGAACCGTTGGTATAGGCCTCCAAACCGTTGGTATAGCCTATACCAACGGTTTGGAGAACCGTTGCGAAGTAAGCCGTTGGGATAGGTCTATACCAACGGTTTTCCCAAAACCGTTGGTATATACCTATCCCAACGGTTTACAAAACCGTTGGTATAAGTAATATGAAAATCTATTCCAACGGATATAAAACCGTTGGTAAATGTATTTCAAAAAAAATACATGCGCTGGGATTTGATCCCACGACCCCTTGTTTATAATCGAACGACTTAACCACTAAGCTAACATCACTTTTGTAAACATAATTTCATAAATATATATATGTATTATCATAATTATTTAAAATTTAGATTTATATAATGTTCTCGGGTAGCAGGCCTGGAAGAAATGAAAGAATCTATCCCAACGGTTCTCAAAACCGTTGGGATAGACCTATCCCAACGGTTCTCAAATGTGTTGGGATAGGTGGAAATTTGCAGGGAGGGTGAATGTTGGTTTTGGGGTGAGTTTTCCCAACGGTTCTCTCAAACCGTTGGGAAAGGGGGGGTCTTTCCCAACGGTTTGGGAGAACCGTTGGGAAAGGGTCCTCAAAACCCACCTTTCCCAACGGTTCTCTCAAACCGTTGGGAAAGGGGGGGTCTTTCCCAACGGTTTGGGAGAACCGTTGGGAAAGGTGGGTTTTGAGGACCCTTTCCCAACGGTTCTCCCAAACCGTTGGGAAAGACCCCCCCTTTCCCAACGGTTTGAGAGAACCGTTGGGAAAGGTGGGTTTTGAGGACCCTTTCCCAACGGTTCTCCCAAACCGTTGGGAAAGACCCCCCTTTCCCAACGGTTTGGGAGAACCGTTGGGAAAGGGTATATATAAGTGTTGGGAAAGATCCGATTTCCAGTAGTGAAAAGATAATGATTAGTAACTCGTCCGATATTAAATTCTTATCAAGTCATATGAAAGGGAAGGAACAACTCCAAAATATCTAAGAATCTCATTATGTTTTAAGAAATAGGGATTCATGGTGAATTATATAAAATAATATGCACTAAAGAGTTTAATCCCACTATTCCCAATGTATTCATTAATTTAACCCCCTTCATGATTTGAATTTTTGATTTTTAATAGACTGAAAAGCATTTTTAATAATGTGAAAACAACCTCAAGATTACAATTTCACTTATTGGAATAGTTTAATGGCTTGTGAATTTCTCATGATCTTATGTAGTTTATTACATGTTCTCAAAAAAATCTCTGCAAATTTTAATATGTAATGACATAAATGTTTCTAGATAGCATCTTTTAACCAAGCTTCTGTTGAAAAAACTTGAACCACCTCATATGCATTCCAAAACCATTGATTAATCACTCAACCACTTTGAAACATGTATACCCTAACTCAATTAATCCAATTAAACAAACATCCTCTATCATTGTATCATTTAACCTGGAAAAATATCCCCACCCCCTAAATAATTATGGACTATCAAGGTTAAAAGGTGAAATGAAAACCAATCATAATAGGGTTAACAAAAACTCATGAGTGATATACTTGAAAAATGAAAATATAATACAAAATAATTATAAAATCATACCATAATGATTAGTTCCCTGAAAATAAATATTAAATAAAGTTGAGGGTGGATGATTATAAGACAATTAATTCCATCTTATCAATACAAGTCATTATTTTATTATTTATTGGTTTTATATAAAACAAGGATGAAATTAATTTCTGAAATAATATTAAAATTTGGATATTTTATGAATATAGTTTTTATGACTTGTCATTGATCCATATTGTATTGTTTTCATTGGATTTTTTCTATGTTATTCCAGAAAGTGATTTTTTTGGATTATATGGAATTTATATAAATAAAGAAATGAATTATAATTTATCTATATTTTCAAAAAATTAATAAACAAAATGATATTAGAATAATAAAAAACCCATTCGATTCTTAAATATATATGAATTTTAATAGTTATTATATATTTTGACGAATAGAAATTCGATTTTTTAAAAAACAAGAGCCATTATTTGTATGATAATTGTTATTGGAATTATTAAAGTCATTCATGAACCTCCTAAATTTAAATATTGTATATATTGATTATTGGTAACACATTTTGGTAATTTTGAAATGTAACTAATAATACTAATTTGTTTCCATAATCTACATACTATATCTTCACATTTTGAGGGCTATCATAATTGATTATATATATATTTTAATGACGTTTTTAGTTTATATTAAATGGAATGATATTTAAATTATGATATAAATATTTAAATTATTTTTATTTATTAAATATATTTTCATAACTCATATTATGATTTATAGGAAACATTAATTTGGGGGAGACATCTAGAAGTTACCTGAATGGCTCCCATATGGACGCCATGAAGTGGAATCACCCTAGGGCCATAAGAATGAACCCATATGTGGGTATGAAATGATAAGCATCATTGAAATGTTAGTTGGAATGAATTATGATCACAATACTTTGGTTATCATGGTTATGTAATATTACCTGATATGGTCATAATTGGTAATAGAAGTCATAATGGTTATATGTAATTTTGATTTATGGGATTCTTTAAGCATGGTGGTGGTCATAGTCCTATGATTATAGGTTATAGTCACATGTTGATATTTATATAGGTTTTGAGAGGCACAATAGTGGAACATATTCCAAACATCATGAACATATTAGTGAGATAATGAATATGAAACTATTGGAAAACAAGATAATATAAGGATAATACAACTACAAATGGTGTCTTTGAGAATAATCTAAGAGGAATGGTTCGGTTAAACTTGTATTCTATGGGAATTCCATGTAGTCGGTGCATGTACCACTGGGTAACATCATCACATGGATTATGAGAAATGAAAATTGTACATTCACTTGCAATTATTATTTAATATAATAAGTCTAGTATGTTATTTCACTTTCTTATGGAGGTGAATAAAGGCTAAACCTATAATGATTCCATGTTATTTGTATATTTCAGATTTTAGACCCCTCTTGCTAATTGTGTATTCTAATTTTAAATATTATTATTATAATGGAATTATTAAAAAGGGAATCCCCATATACCTTTACATTCACCCAAGATCAATGAATCATGAAATAGTGAATAACCAACTTCTTCATCGTTCTTTTTATTTGTATAAAATTCATAGTGGGATTCTTTTAGATTGTTGGTATTTTCTCCTCATTACCAATTTATCTCCATATCCTATATTATCGTTGTCATTTGACATTATTATCTCATGATGGCTTCATAAAAAATAAGTGGTTCTTCCATTTTTAATTAATACTCCAGATTTTTTTGAGATTTTGGTTCCAAAAAATCTAATTTATAGTTTCTAAAACTGATTCATATTCACTTGTTATTTTGGTAAATATTCTGTAAGTATTTTGATTTGTTTACTTGTATATTTTCAATTATGTTTCAATATCATGAATCCTTATATTTTAATATTATTTTATAATTTCATTAGTTGATATATAAATTATTTCTAAAGGATTTTTTTTTCGTTTTTAATGTGTATTCATTTTTTGTGTTTGAAATTATGATGTTTTCAATGGTATTTGGGTATATAATATCAATTTGTTTCATTATATATATATTTTTGTGTGTTTGTGTCTTTTTATAAATCAAAATTGAATTATTTTGTTATAAATGAACTTATTTTTAATTATTTCATTTAGGATAGAGATTATGAAAAACGAAAATATATATTTTTCAAAAACCATTTTTCATAATATATTTTTTCCATTAAAAACGTGTTTTATAAATCTTAATTGAGATTTTTTTCCTTGATTGAATTTATTATTATCTTTTGAGACATTAATAGTCATTATAATGAAAAAATTCATTGTTTATAATTATTTTATTATTTTGAAATATATATTAACATGATTAATATTGATATTGATGTTATGTTTTAGTTCATCACATATTTCTAGCCTTGTGGCACTGATATAAATTTTATAATTAATGTTTATTATTAATTTATATTCATGAAAATAGGGTCTATTTTATGTAATTAAATTCAATTTTCCTGACATCCTTAGGTTGTCATAAGGGTAATTGATTTGAGTGCTCTAATAAAATCTAATAGTCATTGGATATTATACCCAAAGTATATTCGATCCCTAGCTCGAGACTCACTACTTATTGAGTACGAGAGGTTTATTAATGGTGATTGTTTTTCAGGATCAGAACATTGTAATACATTAATAATGGATTATATCATTGGTTGTGCCCAAGTATACCCTACCAGTAAAAGATGTCATTGAATTATAAGTAGGGATCGAATCTATAGGGACCGAAGAAGAAACCTTGAGACAGTCAATTTTTTTGATGGATTGGCTATGAAATGGCCAACTTTGAGGTAGATTTTAATTGGAGAACTAATGATATAAATTAAATAATAGAAAAAAATTATTTGAACTAATCATTTATTGATGATGGGTTGATATTAGGGTTTATTTTGGGGTGGATTAGATATATTTCTTTTCTTAAAAATTTATGTCATTAATTCAAGGCGTATCCAAACAACGAGATAATTCTCCCAAATCATTCACTATTTTAATCCCTACACAGTTCCAAGGCCAATCACCAATTCAATTTGGGGATCAATTTACTGAGCACTCAATGGAAATATATAGTACTAGCACTCAAAATATGTTATCGTTATGTTTGGGGAAGATGAAAAAGAATGTAACTCATCAAATGGAAATCCTAAAATAACGAAAAGATTTAAATATTAAGTACATGAAATAACATCCAATCCCTGACCTTGATACTCCCTTGGATCAACCATTAAGTTGTTATTCATCCATTGATGATATTATACCATTGTAAGCAGGATGTAGACTTTTGGGGGTGTAATTGAATAAGAATAAAAATATTAAAAGAACGAACACTCCTCCGTTGTGTGATAGAATTCACAAGTGATGGTGTGAATAAATTCACACTTATATTCAATGGTGTCAACGTGTGAAGAATATGAAAAGAAAATTTTAATAATAAGAACAAATTTTATTAAGATACTAAACATGAAAGAAAAACATATATGGGAAAACATGACGATGTGATTACAAATTGAAAGCAGGAAATTACAATTGAAAGAAATACAATGGATGAAAAAAAAACTCATATTGAAATAAAAATATTAGATGATAATTCAATTCCCCACCAAATCATTATATAGGAATATCATAAGCCTTATAAACACCCACAACAATAAATTCCATCCCCATGAATTTAAATAGTCAAAAGGAGGGTGAAAAAATCAAGGGAATTTGGCGTTTCGAAGTTGACCCAGAAAACTGTCCAGATTCATCCTCCTATTAGACGTTCCAATTTGACATTAAATACGTACGAATAACCAGAGGTCATAGAAGAAATATATCTTCTTCCATGTGTTCTATATCATCCTCCATCATTTTAGGTCATTTTGTGCATCCGTTTGAACGTTATGATCGAAATGGTGGAAATAATGTACGGGCGTTCATATCGGTCCCACCAGTTAAATGTAAACTTCGGATCCATATATCTCCATGATAACATCATAATTAGCTCTGTATATAGTTTTATAAAATGATCCCAATATTTTTCTATTTCTAATGTATAAATTTGATCTTCATTGGGCTTGTTTTTTGGGCCCCACATCTATTTGATGGGCCTTAGGCCCATTATGCTTTGTCTGCAAAATTTCTGCATTCATGCAGAAAAATATCCATCATCTCTTGGGATTCATTTATCAATCATAAAATATAAAATATTACAAAAAAATTGATCAATAATATACAAAAATATCTAATTTTTTAAAAAATATAATATTCTCCACAAAAAGATGATTGATTGGGCCCAAATTTTCATTTTAAACATGAATTTCATTTGAGATGAGAAATGAAGTTCTATTTATATAATGCACTAAAAACGATGTTTATGGACTTTGGAAAAATGAATATAAATATATTCACAATGAATATTATCCACTTACTGTGGCTAATCACTCTTCCCAACTTGACTTTTTCTAGTCCTGAGAAAAAATTATCCCAATATATGAAATTCAATTCTATTTCAAAAAGTTTTTTAAAATGAATTTCTCATAAAAAAATCATCACAAACAATCATGAAACCTTTAAAAATTATTTCACACAAGATAATTCCGTAAGCATATCCCAAGCCCAAGGCCATTACATTGTTAAAATTCATCGTCACATTTCATCTAATTTCAATCATTCATAATGATGTATTTTGCATCACAAAAGATATGGGGCCCATTTTCTTGTTCAAGGGGGGGAAATGGAAGCGCTAGGTGGGAATCACATTAAATTTTTAAATGAGTATCCAATTTTTTTTGGTTTTTTTTATTTTTTATTTCTGTTTTTTTAACCACAATAAATATGAAAAGAATAACTCTGGGAAAAACAACTATTAAGTCACGATCCCCATGTGTCGGAAACCACACATATTGTCAATTCATTTCTCTAAAATATAGATATAAAGCCTAACTATGGGCAAGACATCTATGGATTCACGATCACCATGTGTCGGATGCCACACATTTGAACAAAACATTGCTCTATGTGGTCATTATATCTTTTTCAAAATTTTCATTTTTTTGAATACACAAATTAAACTAAAAGTGACCCCAAACCCTATTCTACGATTAAATAGACCCAAGAACTCAAACTTATACCCAAGATCAAATGGAGGTGCGTTATGGAATTTTAATTAAGAGGATGAAAAAATGTAAACTTTGAAAAATCACATAGGGCAACTTCACTTTCCAAAACAAATCTCATGAACATAAAAAAGAATTAAAATTATAATAAAGGCATTCAAAATCAGTTGAAAATAATTTTTCATGTTTCAAAATCTACATTAATGCATTCAAGGATAATGAATTGAAATTGTTTTATCATAAAATTACAATTTTTTTTTGAAATCCCATATTTTCACTCCCCCTAACTTAGAATGAACCCGCTCTCAGTTTTAAAAGAGAAGAGAAGAGAGAGATTAGAATTGGGAAGAAGGAGGGGATGTGTGATTTGAAATAAATTCATGGAACAAAATAAACTGGTTTAAATTTGATGACCATCAAAATGTAGTTTATCACATTTTCTTCATGTCCATGTGGACTCCTCAGGTTGATTGAAGCATTGGTTTGACCTCTTGATGGCATGAGTTTTATTTGAAATGATCAAAATTATTCAACTATTAAATCTCACAAAAAAATATTAGATCACATTGGAATCCCCAAGGGGTTCCCTTGAAAAAAAAACAAAAACACAAAAAATAAAATAAAAAAATCCAGAAGCTGGGTTGCCTCCTAGAAAACGCATAATTTAAAGTCTTTAGCTCGACCTAGAGCCCCAAATTATCCAACACCAACATTCAAAATTTTTAGGACCCCATTCTTGTCCATTATAACTTGACTGAGTTTGATTCTTTTTTTAGAATTTGTTTCATGTGAAATCCATTATTCTACGATGAGTGGGAAAATCCATGTAATATCAGAAATGGATGATTCGGTTGAATTTATAGTCTTTCCTAAGACATCAATGACCATTCCAACATTTTTGGTTTCTTGAGAAGAATTAACTACAACTATAAGTTCTTTATTATATCTTATAGTGGGATTATTGACTTGGGATGAAAGTAAAATAATTTTTATCTCGGTTTCATTGAAATTTCCTAAAAGATATTGAAAAATTAAATCAAAATCAATATCTTCTCTAAAACATTTAGAAAGAATTAATTCATTTTGAAAATAAGATTCATCCTGAAAATTTTCCTGTTGAATATCGTGAATGGGAATGGACTCATTGTTTGTGATCTCTCCTAATGGTTCAATTATTGGTACTTCTCAAAATTTATCAATGGAGTTATATTCAGGAAACTCAATCCATGATGTAAAATTTTCCTCTTTTGTGTTCAAAAAATAAATTTCCTCCTAATTTAAAGACCTTTCGACATTTTCTTCATCCTCTTCAGTTATCACA
The DNA here is from genome assembly GCA_963277665.1 of Viscum album. Classification (NCBI taxonomy): domain Eukaryota; kingdom Viridiplantae; phylum Streptophyta; class Magnoliopsida; order Santalales; family Viscaceae; genus Viscum; species Viscum album. The sequence goes on along the minus strand of OY728122.1, from coordinate 805,682,272 downwards.
TATACAAAGGTTAGTTATTTTCAAAATTCATGAGAGGTTTTTGGGATAATGTATTCATCTATAATTGATGAGGAAATGACATATTGAGTGGGAATAGGTTTCTCAAAAGTCTTAATGCTTTTTAATTATAATCTCAAATTTGAAACAACTGAATCCATTATATCCATTTGTTCAAACATTTTTTCAAGGATTTTTTTAGGATTAGTTTGGAAAATAGTTTGTTCATAATTAACATCATTAAGTTTGATCTCTTCAATCATCCTTGTTAGGGCTAGAAATTGATCTTTTAAACAATCATCATCTCATTGATTGTACCACTCATTGGGTGTGGTGTATTCAATCAAGGATTGGTCAATGAAATTCCATATGTGTGGTGTTTCCTAATATTGATTTATGACATGATTAAAACATTGGTTTATGAATGGGTATTTTAGTGGATAATATATTGGATTTGATTGAAAATTGGTTTTGGGATTCTCTAGACACACAGAAATATAAAGGGGAAATAGAAGAGAAATTATGGTGATAATAGAGAATTTGGGGTGAGAAAAGAAGATGCAGTTCTAAGGTACTTACTTCGATCCCAAGAAACAGAGCCAAAATTTGGTTGTGCATAAATTTACATGATCAATCTATGGAATTGGATCATACTAGCACTCAAAATGTGTCGTTGTTAATGTGGGTGAAGACAAAGAAGAAGATAAATCAAAGAAAAGAACTCGTAAAATGAAGAAAAAATTTAAGAATTTAATAACATCAAATAAAATTCAATACACCCCATGCAACTCCCTAGGATCATCCCATAATATTTTAGCCCTAAATTAATGTTATTAAACCATTTTAAGTGACATGTAGACTAAAATAAGTGGTATTAAATAAGAAAAACATTAATAAAGATGAACACTCAACCGTTGTGTGATTGAAATCACAAGTGCTGCTGTGAATAATTTCCCACATAGATTCAATGGTATAAATGTGTGAAGAAAAGGAAACTAAAAAATGAATAAGAAGAATAAATTTTATTAAGAAACATAACGTGAAAGAAAAACATACATGGGAAAACCTGATAATGTGATTACAAATTTAAAAGCAGGAAATTACAATTGAAAGAAATACAATGGATGAAAGGAAAACTCGGATTGAAATAAAAATATTAGATGATAATTACCTTCACCACAAGTTCATTATATATCATATTAGGAGATTTAGAGAAACCCCACAACAATAAATTCCATCCCCATTAATTTATAGAGTCAAAAGGAGGGTAAAAAATCAAGGGAATTAGGCATTTCAAAGTTGACCCAGAAAACTGTCCAAATTTATCTTCCTTTTAGAAGTTCGAATTTGACATTAAATATGGACAAATCATTAGGGTTCGTACAAAAAAATATCTTCTACCATGTGTCCTCTATCATCTTCTCAAATTTCAGGTACTTTAGTGCATCTGTTTGAATTTTATACTCGAAATTGTGGAAAAGGTTTATTGGTGTTCATATCGGTCCAACCATTTTAATGTAAACTTAAGATCCATATATTTGCATGAAAACTTCGAAATTAGCTCTGGACACAGTTGAATAAAATTATCCCCATATTTTTCTATTTCTACTGTATAAATTTTAGCTTCATTGGGCTCGTTTTGTGGGCCCCACATTTATTTGATGGGTCTTAGGCCCATTATGCTTTGTCTGCAAAATTTATGCATTCATTCTAAAAAATATCCATCATCTCTTGGGATTAATCCATCAATCCTAAAAGATAAAATATTCTAAAAAAGTGATAGATCATAAATAAAAATATCAAATATATAAAATGAATATAATTTTCTCCACAAAAAGATGATTGATTGGGCCCAAATTTGCATTTTAAACATGAATTACATTTGAGATGAGAAATTAAGTTTCATTTATATAATGCACAAAAAATGATGTTTATGGAATTTGGAACAATTAATATAATGATATTAACAATGAATATTAGCCACTTCTAGTGGCTAATCAGTCATATTTCTAGGTTATCATATTATACATAACATTGTGATTCAATGTTAGGGTTTATTCAATGATTTTGTTTACCTTTGAATACACATACCTTATATTGTAAAAATATTTTACACTATAACGTATTAAATTATATATACTAAAAATTGAATTCATATAGTATAATTCTCTTTAATAACTATATATATATTCTACGATTTTTCTTTTTATTCCTATAAAAACTATTTTGAAGAATGATAAAATGTTACTCGATTTGAATTTATAATATATTAAAGAAATGATTTTTATATTCTATATCTAACAAATAATTATAGGTTTTATCGTGATTGAAATTTAATAGATTCATAATGCCTTCCATCTAGGATATAAGAAATCACAACATACCAAGCATAGTGTGTATATATAATACAATCTATATTTTGTTTCTACAAGTCAAAACGATTTCATTTCCCAATGGAATGAAAAATTATATAAGTTTGGAATATATGGATTTAATTTCTAATGTATTTAGTGTGAAATACATGGATAATAGAGTATATATTTTATTTATACATTCTACATATGTGTTTCATTTATCATTATTCATGGTGTTTATATTTGTGTTGTGAGTCATAACTTATGTAAGTGGATATTTTAGTATTATTTTACTATTATTATTATTAATTCAATAGTGATTGAAAGAGATAAATTAATCTTAGGATACATGTGATGTGAATTGGAACTTTTATGGGCCTATGGAAATCATGATCATGATTTATGTAGGTGTCATTCAATTCCAGTACAACATGTAGGTATTTGGGTTAGTATATTATAACAAGGGTATTAAATAATGAGTGGGTGGTTGGGTGGTATGTCTTTATAGGATCTAAAAAATAGGTAGTAACCCATGAAAATACATGATAAAAATATTTATGGTCGATAGCTAGGTTACCCTGAGATTTCCTAGTGCAATAGAGGTATGTCAACACTTTAATGGATTTTCTTCATTTTTAATTTACAATAGAGTGGTTTCCTAGGTATTTTTTTAAATAAAATAGTAATATGTTTTGAGTTTCAAAATTCATATATTGTTTCAATTTTATTAAAATTAACATATAACCATCGATGTATATTCAAATGGTTGAATGTGGAAATAGATTTTATTGAAATATATTATGAGTTCTTTGGTATATTTGTATTTCTTATTTTGGATATATGTAAAAATATTATAAATAATAGATTCATAATATATTCCATTAATTGTATTTTCTTGAATGATGTGTATAGATTAAAATAAATATATTGACATTTGATTATTTTATATAAACTATAATGTCATTTTATAAAAAATTGTTTATTTTTTATAATTCATACGATAAAAAGTGGTTTTGATAATAATTATTGAAATAGTTTTTATTTCTATAGGTGAATGATATTTATAAATTTTTTATTTGATATGTATTATAAAACCACATTGACTACACTAGTATCAAAATTTTTATAAAGGTCCTCTAATATTTTATTCAACTTAAAATTGAATTATTTTATGAAATGAAATATTTTATATTACATTGATTAAATATGATAATATGAAAGGATACATTTTTAATGAAGTCATGAATATCCTATGGGATTGTAACCATATGAATATTTTAGAGCTATTAGAACTTAATAATAACATTGATTATTTTGTGCCCTACCTAGATGGTTTTGAAATAAAAAGGAATTCATTCCAGGATTATGATACACTCAATTGTATGCCTAAAAAAATTGTTTAGTTTAATGAACGAGAGAATTATAATTATAAATTTACTACTTATTTAATTCCAACATCATGGTTGAATAAATTTATCTTACATATTATAAAACCAAAAATATACATTCATCTATGAAAATCTATAAAAAATACGTTATTATCCCATGTTCAGTTGAAGAAGGAAGGGTAGCAGTGACATCGTTATTTCATTTATGTTTGAATTATGATGAGAACATACTACATCTAGTTACGGAATGTGGATTTGATAAAAGAATGTAAACATATTTACGATCCTATTTAATATTATTATATATAAAAACATGAACCTAGAATAATTCATGGATAGAACAAACAAGATTGGTCATGGTTGGAAGGTATAAATAATGATACTAAATGATGTTTCCTTGGTATTATTGATTTTATGGAAAACAAGGACTGTTTCCATTTTAAATAATCAACTACCTAACATCAATGATGGGGTCATCATAATGCACGTGGAATCTCCTGTAATAGAAGGAATATAAGTATATGAAATGAAAAAAATGTTAATGAACTCAATATAGTAATAATTTTCGATCTACAGGGACAACACTGGAAACTATAGCTAATAAAATATGTGCACTAGATTCCTGAAATTAATTATGTATTAAGTTATATTTTTAAGGTGTAATTACTGAAGCCCCTATCCCATAAGGGTGTGGTTGTCTGTTTTTCACATATCTTGGTTTCAATAATGTTTTTTTCTCACACTATACTTCATATTGGTGTTCCATATGAGGATGAACTATATGAAATAATTGAAGGCATCAAACATTCTATTTATCATAATTAGAATTCATTGTGGTTGAATATGATTGAGAAGATTCTTTATAAGCTTATAAAGAGATGTCCAGGAATGTTCATGGAGAATCCTTCCATATTTTATCAAATTTATCGATCATGTCAAGAACTTTAGTCTGATCATCTAACATGTATATAGAGAAGGTAAATATGTGGCAGATGCATTCTTAAAGAGGGAAATAATTGAGATGATCATGATGTGGTCCTATAAGATCCCATATTTTTTTTTGATTCTTTTGTAGATGTCTATATTATGGGAGTAGTGAACTCTCATATATGTAAAACTACATTTATTCCTAAAATATGTTTTTTTCTATTATTTAATAAATCTGAGGGATAGGCTCGCATTGACCATTGATCTTTTGAGTATTTTTTTGGTTCTATGATTCCAAAAAATTAGATGGGTATTTTCTGAAATTGATTATTATTAAAGAAATTACAAAGATGTTGGAAAGTGATTTATTTTTTCAGTTTCCATATTAATAATTATATTGATGTTTATTTTATTCTATTAGTGTCCTTTAAAAGGATTCAATTTTTGATGCATCTAGTCTGTGTACTGTTTCTTTTTTAATACATTTCAATTTAACAAAAAATTTATGTGTAAAATATATAATAATGATTTAAAAGTAATTTTATGATTTTTTGTGATTGTGTGATAATATAAATTTAATTTTCATTTATTTAAAATGACATTTTTTTGGTATTTAAATATATTTATAGCAAACATGGTTCTTTAAAATTTAGTGGTATTTGTAAATTAATTGAAAAATTAGTATTTATAATTTATAGTGTACACCCAAAATGTGATGGTGTCCATTGGTCCATGTATTAGAGATAATTGATTTATAATTTATAGTAGAAATTGTTTCATTTTTGAGATGATTGTGATCAATGTGTATTTGATATTTGAATATTCCTACCATTCAAATTTAATTATACACCTAGAAATATTTCCTAAAATATTAGTCCTATTATAATTTTTTTAATGTTTCTATAACTGGATAATTTAATAAATTATAATGTATTTAGTTCTTTATATACATATTAAATGTGGTTTCACAAAGTAATGTGTGTGTTGTTAATCAAAAAATATTAAGTTTAAAATTCTAAGGTATTTTATTTAAAAAAACTACTTTTGAGATCAAATGATTGAAATATTTTAAATAAGTTAATAATAATCTTGTAGTTTCAAATTTTTTAATTAATATTGATTTTATTTATTTTTGAGTTATAATATAATGAAATTTTAAGAATTAATCAAATATTTTTTATATAAAAGAGTTTATGATTGAATATACTATGTATATATAGACATCTACATGGATTTATTCGAGGTTTTAAAATTGGATTAAAGTATACTATAATTTCAAAAAGTAACCCCCAATGGGTGATATTCAGGGGCTTAATGTTACCTTATAGGGAGATTAATAGAACACTATATTTATCTTTTTTCAATATTTTATTATTATATACATAGTATATGGATTTAAAGTATTTAAAAAAAAATTGAAACACGAGTACGTAAATGTTTGAGAACTATTATGGTAACAATGAATGACATCATTATATTGTATGATTTTTTATAAAGTCAGTAAATCCTCTTTAGATCATGAGTTTATTTAGAGTAGATATGATGTGGTACAACCATTTGAGTGGGGGTGTTCTGCCATTCTAGACCAAGGGTTTGTGTGGGTTTTGTTCTATTTCATTTTAACACTATGACTATAAATAACATTTAATAGGAGAGTTTATAAATGGGGAGAAACCCTTCGAAAAAAATTATTCCCATAGATAATGAATAAATAGAGGGGGCATATGTAACACAAAATTATATTAGAATTTATTTTTAATAAGTAACATATTTGTTAGTGTGTGGTACATGAAACATTGAGTTCATAGAGAATTAAAATATAGTATAAAATTATTTTAATGTATATTTGACCATTATAACATGGTAATGAAATTGGACATACGAATATGTATAAAAATATTATTAAAATTATATATAAATTTTATGTAATTGTTTTTAATTCATAAAAAATAAATACTCAATTTAAATTAGTGTTTTCTTTTCAAAAACATGTATTCATAAAAAATGTTGGCTTTCAGAAAAACTATAAATTAATTTCACCAATTTTTAGAAATTATATTTAAGGAAAAATTATTAATTTTACTATCATCATGTCAAAATTTATATAGGGTGAAATTTTAGTATATTTCTAAAATTGTTGTTTTCAAGTGGAATAGAATAAAATAACGATTTCTTTTCATGATTACATGATTTTTTTCATATATTCACAAAGTAATACAATTTGAAAATAGTTTTAATTTTTTTTGATTTTTTATTTATAATAATCTAATAAATTTAACTATTTTAAATATTGATATTGTTTTTGTATAAAAACCTTTTATGCATAAAAATTAATTTTTCTAGAAAACTGTTTTTATCATGATTTATGTGTCCTTTTAAATTAATTTCCAACATAGATAGATATTTAATTATATAAATTTTAATTAATATTAATAATGATCAAGTCCAAAAAAAATTATTTATTAGAATTTTCTTTTATACAGTTTTCAAATGTAATAATTATAAAAAAATTATGTTACCGTAGTAAGAGTTATGATATGATAAAAGGGTTAAAAAATTTATAAGGGTTAAAATAAAAAATATTTTTTAAAATACTATATTATGTTAATAATTCAAAAATATATAATATAAATTGAAAAATTGAATCATTTTAGTTTTATATATCTTTAGTAAGAAATTAATCTATTTTAGTATTTTGGAAAATTCCATTTATATCCTCTCCTATACTTATAAAAGGACAACTAGTTTACATACTTTTACACACATAAAGAGACTATTATATCTTCCAATACTATAAAAAATAATTACCTAACTTCCATATTAAATTCATTGTGGTCCTTGATCAATCATAATACCTAATACTGAATGATTTAGGTATAATCCAATAGAGATTATTCAAATAAGTGGTATAGTTCATAAAAATATTTTATTTTTTCATTTACAATCACTAAACTAACCATGAATGTTGGGATATATTGTATTTAGTATCTAAAAAATAATAAAATTTCATTATTACTATTTCATAACCTATTTTCATCTTATTATCTATGTAATCGAAAATGAAAACATTTTTCATTTTCACTTCCAGACTACCACATCATGAAAATGATGTATTTAAATTTTCATTAGAACTTCTTATGGATATTAATAATGGTAGATAAAAATAAAACAATATGATATATATTATATAAATTAAATTTTTCTATAATACATAACTATTATAATTCATTCTTTACAATCTAATGATAAATAAAAACAACACTCGTGCAAACGTTTGGGAAACCACCACATGAACTGATGCATATTTTTCACTGCCATACATGGTTGGTATGTATTGATAGATTTAAATAAATTATATGTCATTTATTATATATATATATATTTATTGAACGATATAAAATAATTAGATTCTTACACACATGTTTATTGAAAATTTTAAACATTAATCTTATGTATGTACACACTACCATCCCCATGTTTAAATATAATTTATTTTAAGAACACCATACATGGTGGGTTGTGAAAATAAAATTAAAAGAAAAAATTGGTAATTATAAAATAATTTTTATTATATAAAATATATAATTATGATCCACTAGACCCTACAGATCATTCCAAAGTTATTTTGGAATTATTAACAAAACTTCCTCAAAACAACTAAATTCTTTTTTATCAATTATGTTTTTAAGTATGAAATTGTAATAAGTTAAATAAAATAGGATTAATAAAAATAAAATGATCTTAAAATATATTATTATGTATAGAAATAATTACCATAACATTATTATTAAGGATTTTGAGTAATGTATGTAGAAAGTTGGACTCGGGGGAAGGTACTTATAGTTCAATTTCCTTTCACTAATAAATAATTAATATTTAGATTTTTTTTGCTTTTTGTATGAAAATCATTATGGGTGTATTTTATCATTATTATTTTAAAAAATTAATTGTTCTATAAATATATTCAATTCCCATTCTTTATGATATTTTTAAATAATAAATTTAGTTATATCAAAAATGTTTATTTATGATGTTTTTAAAAATGTTTTAATAAATTTTTTTATAACATATATTAATTGATAATAATTTCCCTCCATAATGAATATTATTCATTATGATGATTTATCATAAAATTTTATTTTATTTTAAAAAATAACAAATGTCATATTCTGCAAGGAATTTTTTAACCCTAATTTCTATATAAAATAAATTTTGTCCTTATTTTTTGTTTATTCATTAATTGATTCATTATATGTGTTAAACAAAATATGTTCTGATATTTCATGATAGAAATATAGGAATAAATTTTTTATGTATTTTATAGTCCCAATGTTTTTTATGATAATGGGAAATTTCTATATAGCTCTCCAATGTACTAGGAAATTATTATTTCCTATGAATAATTATGTGGAATCTAACATAGTTGGTTATAACATGTATAAGGGTTCTTACTGGGGTTCTATAAAGTTGATATCCCAATGCATGAAAATGTTTTTTATGGATTATAATGCATTTTTATGTAAATATTTTTTTTCATAATGTATTCTAATGAAATTTTTATTATTGAAATTAATTTTCCCTTTAATGATAAATGGTATGATTTTAAGAAGAATTTTATAATGGGTCTACTTTTTTTATAAAAAAACCATATGATTTTTATTTCTCTAATATACTTTATTATACTTTTTAAAAAAACATTTGGAAAGAATGTTTTTCTTATCTATAGGTAATAAAACTTTGAGGTCAATGTGTATAATGTTAAAGGTACACTATATTATATGATCTCATGGTTCTAAAATAGACTAGTAGTTTTCTATTGTTCATTTTATGTGTTTATTTCTGATATTTTTCTTTGCATTATAGATTTTTAATGATTGCACATAGGGATTAATAATGATTAGTAATAGTGATTTTTTCAATGTGAAAATAAAGAGGATATTTCATGATATGAAAACATTTTTAATTTTAAAAACTATTATATTCTGATGAACAAATGATGGAAGTAAAATGTTTATAATGTCGAGGTTTGTTATGAAAGTGTAATGGCGTTATTCTACGACACTCAAAACTATAATGATCCTAAAAAATGAATAAAATTGAAATTCATGTTATCAATATGGTATGTATGAATTTGTAAGGTACACGTCCTTATTTTTTGTATCTATTTATGGGTTTAGACAAATTTTGAAGTTATTATGTTATTTGGTGATAAATGTTATGTTTTTCATTCATGAATATGGGATAAAATACCTATATTGTTTGGGATTGAATTTTTTTCAAGAATATTTTGATATATTCAAAGGTTATTTATATATGGAATTATTTATGTTAAACATTGGGTGTTATTATCGATATTTTGGAGATTTATTATTTTAGGATTATTTATCATGTATTTTCTATAATATGGTGCTATCCATTTCAGTTTTGGTAAATATATAATGATATTAATAATATATTTTTATCATTTTGTGGATATTGTGATCTATTAAAAGTTATTTTTATTGCTTAAAACCTGAAAAATTCACATTGATTGTTCAATTATTGTAGTATGAGATGAGATAATAGATTAAATTGATCGAAACAAAATGAAAGGGTGAAATTGTGTTTATGAAGTATAGAAAAATTATGTATAAATATTTTATCATGTTGAAAAACATGACAGTAATGTAATCCATAAATTCTAGAAAAAATGTTAAATCCTCAACGTGGGAGCCACTAGAACTGGTGCACCAATCCAAGCCATCACATTACTTCATGTGCGCCTCCATGTATTACAAAGTTTGTTGACTACCGGCACAGGTCTAAGGAGGAACATGCAGAGACTATACCTAATTATCAGAGTGAATCCACAACATAAATCACAAAAACATCTTAAATAAACAACATGAAAAATAAATGGAAAACATTCAATAATATCCAATAAGAACCATGTATAAATGATACGAAAGAGTCTAGTGTAAAATCTATATATAAACAAATAATACAAAATATAACATGGCTAGTAACAATGAACCGATTTGATCCTGGACCTGGGACTTAACCATTTCATGATCTCCATAATCCAACCCATAATCCCAAGCACTACTAAACAATAGGTCCCCATTCTAAACCTCTACCTGAAATTAATAATAATCTACTCAGGTTCCCAATTGTCTGGAAGCCCAAGCATGGTGTGAGAAGAACTCATTTGGGTACCACACGCGGTCTCTAACGAAAAATATAGTTTGTAAAAATTTATATACATGTAACAAATGTAATAAATAATCAGGAAATATGGAAAACCTTTTATCAATTAACTTATATCCATTTACACATTATGGTTTCTAGAATTGAGAAATCAGCATAACCAACTCAAGTCACATTGAGCGTCTAAGGAAAGGCACAATGGTTAACCCACAAATTTAACCATGATGGATTTAACTAACAAAACTCATAGAAAAACCATTATCCAAACTATTATCTTATGAAAATTTAATAATTATTGTCATTCCATCACATAGTATATCTTCATTTATAAATTCATCTTGGACTCCTCTTCCATGATTTATGATATTACATTATTTTCACTATAGAATAGGACAATCGTTTACTATGAATATGGGGTATGTTATGTCCCAATCTCATTAGGGATAAAAACATCACAATAACACATTATCTATAACACCCCAGGTAAATAAAGAATATGGAATTTTCATATTTATCCATATTGGGGGATAAAATATTAATATTACTTTAAAGGGGACGCTATGCTCGATGGCATACCCAACACGCAACACCGAGTTTCTTGGGAATCTTACGTTGCACTCTAATAATAAAATAATATTATTTTAAATCCTAGTTAACATGTAGCCGTTGTATTGGCGGGAATGGATAGAAATAACTAAAATATGATTATATATGTTTTTAAATGTTTTTACATTTATCCAATAAAGGATAAATGCATAAAATACGGAAATAATTCAATTTTAGGCGTATATGACCTAGTTTTCACTAAAGGTTCACTTATCGCCTTTTGATGTAGAAACGTCTTTAAATATAGTTTTGTTCACTGTTATACATCCTTTTGGACCAAATAAAACTCTTATTATGAATTGGGACATCAAAATTTACTTTGTGTAAATTTTTGGTATCTTTATGATAATGTTCATTTTTTAATGAATAGTGTAAAATGTTGTATTTTAATTCGAAACCTCTTTTTAATATAATTTCGTTATATTATTAGATTATCATTTGAATTTTTTTTAAAGTGAAATTAGAATATATTTTTACCATGTAATAAAATAGTGGTCGTTGTAAATAATTTCACTTTGAAATCAGACTTAAACTAGTGTCAATCTTTTGATACTTATTGTTTCATAAAAACACGCTATTTGCTATGACAGCGGAAATTAAATATTAAATAAATTAATGTGATTTATATTATTTGAATTTTGTAAAATAGACTTAATTTTTGAATTCAGAATATCAAATATATCTTAAGGTGAATTTTTGGGATTTTTCTAAAAAACTTCAATTTTTGATGAATAGTGAAACCACTAAGTGGTACATATAAAAACTGATTTTTTCCGTTTAAATGAAATTTTTCCATCTTTGTGTTTTGAATTTTAAAAATCCGACAAACATGGTTTTCATTAAGAAGTAAAATGTGGTTCAATGGGATAAAATTGTTTTTGGTGAATAGTAACTTATTAAGTTTTTAATCGCGATTAGAGGTAATTAGTGTAGTTTAAGTTAAAAATATTGTTTTAATAGTATGAAACTAACTTGACACATGTCCTAACCTCATTGGATGTGTCATGGCCGACCAATAAAACCCATGGGTCATCTTGGGGACCCCATGAAGCCACTTTGGTTGGAAAATGACATTAATATCTTTTTATTTAAAGTTAAAGTAAAAATAAGACAAACATGAAATGTTTTACTAAAAAAAATTTTATATGGGGTTATAAAAATCCGATTTTTGACTATAAATATTAATTTGAAAGATAAAAATATTTCCTACGTCATAATTGTTTTTTTAATAATTTTTAGACATTAAATAAATAAAATTATTTATGACATCATGATGATGCAGCGATGACCTCATTATTTAATGATTTAAATAAAATGAAAAGATAATGTAATATCTAATACATACACATGTACAAAACCTATTGGCTGAGTGGATTTAGAACCCTTATCACCTTATACTCAAAACACATCAATGCGGGGCCTCTTAAATCCGAATACCATTTTCAAATAAAGTAAAATTTGCTTACATTCCAATAGTGCCCCTCCTCTCCTCTTATAAAAGGCCCCCCAACTCTACCTCCTTACCCACACACCCAATGCCATTGGCTCGGCCAAAACCTACCAATTTTGACTCTCCATTTCTCTCTCTAACTCCTTGAGGCATCACTTTGTGAATAAGTCTTCCCAAGGAAGCCTTTTAGCTCAAACCAAAGGGAGTTACCCGATTTTAAGGTAATGTCTTCACTTGAGGCCTTTTGTTTTATTTTTCCTCTCCAACCCCCTAAAATCTTTTTATTAATTTAATTTCTAACAACTCCAGTATCTTCAATATACTAGGATGTTGTTATATGAAGGATTCTAGATACACTTACACACACGTACATCTAATGGTTAAAGAACATACGGTTTCCGTGGATGGCGAATTTATGCCTCCCGAAACGATGATTGTTCAACATTATTTTAGCACCTTCAAAGTTGGCCATTAAGATGTAACTATATTTATATATGATATATAATATGTTTATGTTTATGTTTTACTTAAGCTTATGTATTTTTCTTTTTGGGCATACCGTTATGGTTTCCATTATGGGTAAACGCGATATCTTAATTTAAGGAAGTGCGGACTATCACCCCCTCAAAGTGATGTGATTCGTTAATTCCATATGTGGGACGTATAAAGGATGGATTTAAAGTTATTATATATGATGTTATACTAGAACTATAACATATCTCTATATCATTATTATTCCATTCTATAAAAATATGAAATAGAAATGAAAGTAGCGTTCATGCGTACGTACGGCTTACCGTCTCCATGAACGGTGCATTTCATTTCATACCTCTAAATGATTATGTAATATAATAAATACATGTATATTCTATATATATATGATATATATGATATCCAATTCATGAATATAATTCTGTATATAATGAACATTTGACCACACGAACATAATGTAATTGTAAGAAGTCCACTTCCGACTTAAGAACCAAATATCGACAAAACAAACATTATTAACTTAAATGATTAAATAATTTTTATAACATTGAAACAAGTGATATAAAAGGAATAATGAACTATAAAAAGGTTCTTAATAAAGTATAAATTAACTAAATTTTATTATTCTGGAAGTTAGTGAACGATCGAGTCAAGTCGGACCTGAGGTAAGGGATCCTACACCTCTCTTTTTTTTAGTACACTCTTTTATGGAATTCCTTTTAAGATCATCTTTCTTATGATTGAGATGTTATTTTATATTACTCCTACTGTACATATTATGTTCATATGATGAGAGACCCTATTCCCTCTCATCAATCCATTTTGGATGTTTTGAGTGGCGCCGTTAGGCTGCCGAATTTTCGTAAGAGATATTATGTTCATATGATGAGAGACCCTATTTCCTCTCATCAATCCATTTTGGATGTTTTGAGTGGCGCCGTTAGGCTGCCGAATTTTCGTAAGAGATATAACCTCTCTCTTTCTTTTTAAGTCCTCTCCTTTATGTCACTTCTTTTAAGCTCCTCTTTGTTATGTTGGGGGATGTTCTTTTATATTCCTATTTCTGTAAACTTTTTGTTAATACGATGAGAGACCCTATTTGATCTCATCAATCAATTTTTGGATGTTTTATGTGGTGCCGTAAGGCTGCCGAGTTTTCATAAGGGATTTTTCATCTCACTTTTATTCACGTGAGATTTATGCTACATTTTCCTCAATTTATTTTGAGTGGTGTATGTAATAACCATTATTCTACTCTCTGTGTAATATAATTTCGTTTATGAGTATTTACATCAATGATGAATTGTCCTTCTTTCATGGGGTGTATGTTTTGAAAGATACCCAAGTCGGTAAGGGAACCTTTCACCTTCCCCTTTTTAAAAGACTTCTTTTGTTGGGTCTTTTAATTTACATAATGTTATGTTGGGATATGTTCTAATATATCCTTATTGATGTAAATTTTATGTCCAAGTGATGAGATACACTTTTTATCTCTCATCAACTCATTTTGATGTGGCGTCGTTAGGCTATCAAGGGAACTTCTTAACCCAATTTCGATTTCTTTGGGTTCAACATGTAGTTATTGAATATGTCATACTTTGAATATGTGTGAATGACCTTTGTTTTATTTTACACATAATATCCACTTATATTTGGAGTATTTTTTGTCACAGATAATTATGTAATTGATTTATCCTTAAACCAAGGATACCGTCTTTGTATGGGACTTCGTCTCAATCTCCTTTCATTGAGGCATATTTTGTTTTATACAAAACCATCTTTTATACGGTGTATAAACCCCTTTGACTTTTACATTTATTCAAAATGAATCTTTTTCATTCGAAGCATTTACTAAATGACAAAAGGGAATGTTTTTGTCGTACGTATGCGGCGACAATGACTTCTCCTCCGCCGTGACCATTATTTGAGTTTCATCTTCCTCTACAAGCCATTGCATTATTTAAAGAAAAATAAATACCATGTTTTACTTTTCTTTTATTTTGGTATTGAAAATGGTTTTCATAATATTTTTATATCAATGTGTGGTATTGATATCTTGTGATTGAAAGGTGGAAATGTTATGTTTCCATTATATTTGTTTGATGTGATATGATTATGTTGAGGTTCTTGGGCATTATTATGAAGACGGATGGTTCCGTGATAAACTAAGGGCGGGTGATCCCGATATAGCTCTCCAATGCATTGGGTAACGCGAAGGAGTGAAACGTTAAGGTTTCTCCGAAGATATTTAGGGAATATACTGTGATGGGTATTCCAAACGTAACCAAGAGGGTTACTCCCTACATAAGAATATTATAAATGCCTCAAGTTACATTTATGTCTTATGATTTATATGATTTATTCATGGTTTGATGAGGTATGTTAAAGTGACTATGTTTTATGGGCAAAGTATTATTTCATTCTTATGTATATATGAACTCATGTTTCCTTTCCATATTTTTATATCCCTTACTGAGATTTTTTATGCTCATCCCAAGTTTTTAAAATGTTTTTTCACAGGTCAAGGGAAAAGTACGTGATGTGATGATAGTGTCAAGGATTTGTCAAGAAAGAATCCAAGTTTTATTTTAAATATGTTTCCTTTCATGGGAAGAATGAATCCTGTCTTTTATGTAACCACTTTGTTTAAATGTAGAATGTAATGCATGTTTTATGATCTAATTCTCTAAAACTCTAAACCTGAAAAGATCCTCAATGTGTAATATTTTATTAACTCAAGATTAAGTAAGGTTTAAGGCTGGGGCCTTATAGTTGGTATCAGAGGTCGGTTTAGATAACATTAGAGGTTAGGGTATTATTTAAGCAGAAGTGGAATTACCATAATGGTTAGGATTTCATAAAGAGTCCCAGTTTTAGATAAAGTGAATGAGTAAGTATATCTTAGTGTTTATCTTCCTCATTAGTACATGATGTTTTTTTGATATACTCACACTGTCCTTTTTGGTTTTAGAAAATGGATGGATCTAGCAGGAACCAAAGTAACAGTGGATGTGAAGGAAACTGTTATATTTTTTTGAGCAAGCAACTGAATGATATGGGAGCTGCAATGAGAACTGTTGTGATTATCCTCAACCAACTATCTAGAGTCATGATTGACCACCTAAACCTTGGTGATTTCTCTAAGGAATCATATATGAGAGAAAAAAATCCCTAAGGAAGTACAGGTAATAATCATAAAGTTAAGTGTGATCAAAAACCTATGTGTCAAAGATGTAGAAAGAAACACCTAGGAAAATGTTTCAAAGGGAAAAAAATATGCTATATATGTGGAAATTAAGGTCATAAATCAAGAACCTGCCATGGAAAAAGGAAGCATCCAGTTGACTCGAGGAAAGGGAAAGAAGTTCTTTCTGAGGGATCAATTGAATGTTTTAAATGTGGTGTGCATGGTCATTATGAAAAAACATGCCCTATGAAGAAGTTTCATGAATGGGGTCACCAAGAGCATACAAATGTTTTTTTACCAATACCTAATGCCATTCTGATTGATTATGAAGAAACTGACAATGACCAATCAAAGGTATGTATTATTTCATGACTATTGTTTTCCTATTTCGGAATCTGAGGATATGATTCATGATTTTGTTTGTAGGAAAGAGGTATTTCGGAATAATTTAGAATGTAATGGTTAATGGATCCTGGAGAATATTGAATGAGTAAGATGTCAACATATAAGGGCTTCAAGAGTTATGGTGAAATTCTTAAGAGTATTATGTCTCTTTTGATGATTGGGTTACATTAGAAGACTTTTTATATTATGTGTAACCCTGATGTTTAATATAGGGAAATTTTATTCAAGGAATAGTTATCTTTTCTTTTGTGGATATAGTTATAAAGAACCATTTGGTTTTATATGATCCTTACTTTTGAGGTAATTATGTGTTACTATATGTTATGATTGAAGTGAAAGGCATGAGATAAAATTGAGGTTAAATTATGTTATGGTTATTTTTGATGATTTTATCCCTTTTTGGGGAATGATTTGAGAATTATATATTTTTGGAAAAAGGACAACACGCAGACCGTGTGACATCCCGTCGCGTCGGACAAAGCTTTGGGAATCGAACCCACAACCAATGTGCGACTGGTATTTATCGCCTACCACTGGACTACGTGAAGTCCCTGGTTAGTTTGACTATTTATTTTTTTAGTTAGATGATTTTATTAATTAATTGTAAGTTGATTTTTGGGTTATCTATGGAAATTTATTAACCTCTCCGGGAGGATAAGTGATTAGGATTACTTACTTTTCAATACGAGACATTAAGAGAAACTGATGTGGTTTGGAGATAAATGATACGATTTAACTTGGTAGACTATGTAACTAAACCCTTAAAAATATTTGGGTTTCAATCTTAGTTTGTTTTACATTGATGAATTTTATGGAAAAATTGTTTATTGAATGGTATTCGTTGAACTTTGGGTTTTTTTGGGACAAATTTTGGATATTAAGAATGGATTTTCTTTTTATAAAGGGTTATCCTTTTCTGGATTATCTAATCATGTACTATCCTTTTTGGTTATGGTTTTGGTTAGAGTCTAAATACATGGTAAGTATATTGTTCTCTATTATGGATTAGGTGATTCTCAAGAAGTTGATTATAATACTCTTAATGCAAACAAGTCTCCCAAAATACTCGTATTTTGGAAAAAATTTGAGTTTGATTAAGGAATCTAGTAAAAGATGAAAGTCAACATGATAAGTTATTATGTTTCCTTATGAATAAATTCCTCAATAAAAATTAACTTAAAACAGAAATGTTGTCTATTAATTTTTCCTACTGGGAAATCTAAGACCGTTTAACCCATCAAAAGATTGTGATTTTCTCATTGTTAACTTTCTCCTAGACATTATTACTATCACTCTCCATCAGAACATGACCCTTTGTTTTCTCCTCCATATCCATATTTTCATAATTGGAATCCTAGTATGGGTTAACTCGGGTGACATTTTTAATTCTCTCCCATTCTGTTAAAGTGATTGTTTTACCGAGTCTTGTTCCGATGTGGGACTTTCCAGGATGTTTCCAAGCTCAATTTTAAAAATAGCGAGGACACAATTCCCAAAAGGGGGGAAGGATGTAACACCTCAGGTAAATAAAGAATATGAAATTTTCATATTTATCCATATTGGTGAATAAAATATTAATATGACTTTAAAGGGGACTCTATGCTTGATGGCGTACCCAACACACAACAATGAGTTTCTTGGGAATCTTACGTTGCACTCTAATAATAAAATAATATTATTTTAATTCATAGTTAACATGTAGCTGTTGTATTGGCGGGAATGGATAGAAATAACAAAAATATGATTATATATGTTTTTAAATGTTTTTACATTTATCCAATAAAGGATAAAGGCATAGAATACGGAAATAATTCAATTTTAGGCGTATATGCCCTAGTTTTCACTAAAGGTTCACTTATCGCCTTTTGATGGAGAACCGTAATTAAATATAGTTTTTTTAACTCTTATACATCCTTTTGGACCAAATAAAACTCTTCTTAAGAATTGGGACATCAAAATTTACTTTGTGTAAATTTTTGGTATCTTTTTGATAAAGTTCATTTTTTAAGGAATAGTGTAAAATGTTGTATTTTAATTCAAAACCTATTTTTAATCTAATTTATTTATATGATTATATTATATTATGAATTGGTTTTAAATTTAAATTAGAATATATGTTTACCATGAAATCCAATAGTGGTCGTTGAAATTAATTTCACTTTGAAATCAGACTTAAACTATTCTCAATCTTTTGATAATTATTGTTTCATAAAAACACGCTATTTTCTATGACAGCGGGAATTAGTTATTAAATAAATTAATGTGACTTATATGATTTGAATTTTGTAAAATATACTTCATTTTTGAATTCAGAATATCCAATATACATTAGGGTGAATTTTTGGGATTTTTCTGAAAAACTTCAATTTTTGATGAATAGTGAAACCACTAAGTGGTACTTAAAAAAACTGATTTTACGTTTAAATGAAATTTTTCCATCTTTGTGTTTTTAATTTCAAAAATCCGACATACATGGTAGTCATTATTCAGTAAAATGTGGTTCAATGGGATAAAAATAATTTTTGGTGAATAGTAACTTATTAAGTTTTTAATCGCGATTAGAGGTAATTAGTGTAGTTTAAGGTAAAAATAATGTTTTAATAATATGAAATGAACTTGACACATGTCCTAACCTCATTGTATGTGTCATTGCCGACCAAGAAAACCCATGGGTCAACTTGGGGACCCCATGAAGCCTCTTTGGTTGGAAAATGACATTAATATCTTTTTATTTAAAGTTAAAGTAAAAATGTGACAAACATGAAATGTTTTACTAAAACAATTTTTACATGGGGATATACAAATCATATTTTTGACTATAAATATTAATTGGAAAGATAAAAAGATTTCTACATCATAGTATGTTTTTTATAGTTTTTAGACATTAAATAAAGTAAATTATTTATGACATCATGATGATGCAATGATGACCTCATTATTTAACGATTTAAATAAAATCTAAAGATAATGTAATATCTAAGACCTAAACGTGTCCAAAACCTATTGGTTGAGTGGATTTCAAAACCCTTATCACCTTATATTCGAAACACATCAATGTGGGACCTCTTAAATCCGAATACCATTTTCAAATAAAGTAAAATCTGTTACTTTCCAAGAGTGCCCCTCCTCTCCTCTTATAAAAGGCCCCCACCTATGCCTCCTTACCCACACTCCCAAAGCCTTTGGATCGGCAAACCCCTGACCATTTTGTCTCTAACATTCTCTCTCTAACTCCTTGAGGCATCAAATTGGGAAGAATTCTTCCCAAGGAAGCCTTTTAGCTCAAACCAAAGGGATTTACCCGATTTTAAGGTAATGTCTTCACTTGAGTCCTTTTGTTTTATTTTGCCTCTCCACCCCCCTAAACTCTTTTTATTAATTTATTTTGTAACAAATACAGTATCTTCAATATACTAGGATGTTTTTATAAGAAGTATTCGAGCTGAACTTACACAAAGCTACATATAATTGTTAAAGAACATACTATTTCCGTGGATGGCGAATTTATGCCTTCCGAAACGATGATTGTTCAACATTATTTTAACACATTCAAAGGTGGACATTAAGATGTCAATATATTTATATATGATATATAATATGTTTATGTTTTATTTAAGCTTCTGTATTTTACTTTTTGGGCATACCTTTATGGTTTCCATTATGGGTAAACGCAATATCTTCATTTAAGGAAGTGCGGACTACCGTCCCCTCAAAGTGATGTGATTCATTAATGCCATATGTGAGACGTATAAAGGATGGATTTAAAGTCATTATATATGATGTTATACTATAACTATAACATACCTATATATAATTATTATTCCATTCCATAAAAATATGAAATAGAAATGAAAGTAGCGTTCATGTGTACGTACGGCTTACCGTCTCCATGAACGGTGCATTTCATTTCTTACCTCTAAATTATTATGTAATATTATAAATACATGTATATTATGGATATATATGATATATATGATATCCAAATCATGAATATAATTCTGGATATAATGAAAATTTGACCGCACGAACATAATGTAATTGTAAGAAGTCCACTTTCGACTTAAGAACCAAATATCAACAAAAACAAACATTATTAACTTAAACGATTAGATAATGTTTATAACATTGCAATAAGTGATATAAAAGTAATAATGAACTAGAAAAAGGTTCTTAATAAAGCTTAAATTAACTCATGTTTATTATTCAGGACGTTAAAGAATGATCTAGTCAAGTCAGACCCGAGGTTAGGGATCCTACACCTCTCTTTCTTTTTTAGTACACTCTTTTATGTCATTCCTTTTAAGATAATCTTTCTTATTATTGGTATGTTATTTTATATTAATCATAATGTACTTATTATTTTCATATGATGAGATACCATATTTCCTCTCATCAATCCATTTTGGAAGTTTTGAGTGGCGCCGTTAGGCTGTAGAATTTTCGTAAGAGATCTAACATCTCTCTTTCTTTTTAAGTCCTCTCCTTTGTGTCACTTCTTTTAAGATCCTCTTTGTTATGTTGGGGGATGTTATTTTATATTCCTCTTTCTGTAAACTATATGTTAATACTATGAGAGACCCTATTTGATCTCATCAATCCATTTTTGGATGTTTTACGTGGTGCCGTTAGGCTGCCGAGTTTTCATAAGGGATTTTTCATCTCACTTTTATTCCCGTGAGATTTATGCTACATTTTCCACAATCTCCTTTGAGTGGTGTATGTAATTCCCATTATTATACTATTTGGGTAATATACTTTCGATTATGAGTATTTACATCAATGATGTATTGTCCTTCTTTCATGGGTGTATGTTTTGAAAGATACCCAAGTCGGTAAGGGAACCTTTCACCTTCCTCTTTTTAAAAGACTTCTTCTGTTGGGTCTTTTAATTTACATATTTTTATGTTGGGATATGTTCTAATATATCCTTATTGATGTAAATTTTATGTCCAAGTGATGAGATACACTTTTTATCTCTCATCAACTCATTTTGATGTGGCGTCGTTAGGCTGTCAAGGGAACTTCTTAACCCAATTTCGATTTCATTGGGTTCAACATGTAGTTATGGAATATGTCATACTTTGAATATGTTTCAATCACCTTTGTTTTATTTTACACTTAATATCCACTTATATTTGGAGTATTTTTTTGTCACAGATAATTATGTAATTGATTTATCCTTAAACCAAGGATACCGTCTTTGTATGGGACTTCGTCTCAATCTCCTTTTATTGAGGCATATTTTGTTTTATACACAACCATCTTTTATACGGTGTATAATCCCATTTGACTTTTACATTTATTCAAAATGAATCTTTTTCATACGAAGCATTTACTAAATGACAAAAGGGAATGTTTTTGTCGTACGTATGCGGCGATAATGACTTCTCCGCCGCCGTGACCATTATTTGAGTTTCATCTTCCTCTACAAGCCATACCTTTATTTAACGAAAAATAAATACCATGTTTTACTTTTCTTTTATTTTGGTATTGAAAATGGTTTTCATAATATTTTTATATCAATGTGTGGTATTGATATCTTGTGATTGAAAGGTGGAAATGTTATGTTTCCTTTATATTTGTTTTATGTGATATGATTATGTTGAGTATCTTGGGCGTTATTATGAAGACGGGCGGTTCCGTGATAAACTAGGGGCGGATGAGCCCGATATAGCTCTCCAATGCATTGGGTAACGCGAAGGAGTGAAACGTTAAGGTTTCTCCGAAGAGATTTAGGGAATATACTGTGATGGGTATTCCAAACGTAACCAAGAGGGTTACTCCCTACATAAGAATGTTATAAATGCCTCAAGTTACCTTTATGTCTTATGATTTATATGATTTATTCATGGTTTGATGAGGTATGTTAAAGTGACTAAGTTTTATGGGTAAAGTATTATTTCATTCTTATGTATATATGAACTCATGTTTCCTCTCCATATTTTTATATCCCTTACTGAGCTTTTTTATGCTCATCCCAAGTTTTTAAAATGTTTTTTCACAGGTCAAGGGAAAGGTACGTGATGTGATGATAGTGTCAAGGATGTGTCAAGAAAGAATCCAAGTTTTATTTTAAATATGATTCCTTTCATGGAAAGAATGAATCCTATCTTTTATGTAACCACTTTGTTTAAATGTGGAATGTAATGAATGTTTTATGATCTAATTCTCTAAAACTCTAAACCTGAAAAGATCCTCAATGTGTAATATTTTATTAACTCAAGATTAAGTAAGGTTTAAGGCTGGGGTCTTATAGTTGGTGTCAAAGGTCGGTTTAGATAACATTAGAGGTTAGGGTATTCTTTAAGCAGAAGTGGCATTACCATAATGGTTAAGATTTCAGAAAGAGTCCCAGTTTTAGATAAAGTGAATGAGTAAGTATATCTTAGTGTTTATCTTCCTCATTAGTACATGATTTTTTTTGATATACTCACACTGTCCTTTTTGGTTTTAGAAAATGGATGGATCTAGTAGGAACCAAAGTAACAGTGGATGTGAAGGAAACTGTTATATTTTTTTGAGCAAGCAACTGAATGATATGGGAGCTGCAATGAGAACTCTTGTGATTATCCTCAACCAACTATCTAGAGTCATGATTGACCACCTAAACCTTGGTGATTTCTCTAAGGTATCATATATGCGAGAAACAAAACCCTAAGGAAGTACAGGTAATAATCATAAAGGTAAGTGTGATCAAAAACCTATGTGTCAAAGATGTAGAAAGAAACACCTAGGACAATGTTTCAAAGGGACAAAAATATGCTATATATGTGGAAATTAAGGTCATAAATCAAGAACCTGCCATAGAAAAAGGAAGCATCCAGTTGACTCGAGGAAAGGGAAAGAAGTTCTTTCTGAGGGATCAATTGAATGTTTTAAATGTGGTGTGCATGGTCATTATGAAAAAACATGTCCTATGAAGAAGTTTCATGAATGGGGTCACCAAGAGCATAAAAATGTTTGTTTACCAATACCTAATGCCATTCCGATTGATTATTAAGAAACTGACAATGACCAATCAAAGGTATGTATTATTTCATGACTATTGTTTTCCTATTTCAGAATCTGAGGATATGATTCATGATTTTGTTTGTAGGAAAGAGGTATTTCGGAATAAGTTGGAATGTAATGGTTAATGGATCATGAAGAATATTGAATGAGTAAGATGTCAACATATTAGGGCTTCAAGAGTTATGGTAAAATTCTTAAGAGTATTATGTCTCTTTTGATGATTGGGTTACAATAGAAGACTTTTTATATTATGTGTAACCCTGATGTTTAATATAGGGAAATTTTATTCAAGGAATAGTTATCTTTTCTTTTGTGGATATAGTTATAAAGAACCATTTGGTTTTATATGATCCTTACTTTTGAGGTAATTATGGGTTACTATATGTTATGATTGAAGTGAAAGGCATGAGATAAAATTGAGGTTAAATTATGTTATGGTTATTTTTGATGATTTTATCCCTTTTTGGGAAATGATTTGAGAATTATATATTTTTGGAAAAAGGAGAACACGCAGACCGTGTGACAGCCCGTCGCGTCGGACAAAGCTTTGGGAATCGAACCCAAAACCAATGTGCGACTGGTATTTATCGCCTACCACTGGACTACGTGAAGTCCCTGGTTAGTTTGACTATTTATTTTTTTAGTTAGATGATTTTATTAATTAAGAGTAAGTTGATTTTTGGGTTATCTATGGAAATTTATTAACCTATCCAGGAGGATAAGTGATTAGGATTAATTACTTTTCAATACAAGACATTAAGAGCAACTGATGTGGTTTGGAGATAAATGATACAATTTAACTTGGTAGACTATGTAACTAAACCCTTAAAAATATTTGGGTTTCAGTATTAGTTTGTTTTACTTTGATGAATTTTATGGACAAATTGTTTATTGAATGGTATTCGTTGAACTTTTGGTTTTGTTGGACAAATTTTGGATATTAAGAATCGATTTTCTTTTTATAAAGGGTTATCCTTTTCTGGATAATCTAATCATGTACTATCCTTTTTGGATATGGTTTTGGATAGAGTCTAAAGACATGGTAAGTATATTGTTCTCTATTGTGGATTAGGTGATTCTCTAGAAGTTGATTATAATACTCTTAATGCAAACAAGTCTCCCAAAATACTCGTCTTTTGGAAAAAAATATGAGTTTGATTAAGGAATCTAGTAAATGTTGAAAGTCAACATGATAAGTGATTATGTTTCCTTATGAATAAATTCCTCAATAAAAATTAACTTAAAACAGAAATGTTGTATATTAACTTTTCCTACTGGGAAATCTAATACCGTTTAACCCATCAAAAGTTTGTGATTTTCTCATTGTTAACTTTCTCCTAGACATGATTACTATCACTCTCCATCAGAACATGACCCTTTGTTTTCCCCTCCATATCCATATTTTCATACTTGGAATCCTAGTATGGGTTAACTCGGGTGACATTTGTAATTCTCTCCCATTCTTTTAAAGTGATTGTTTTACCGACTCTTGTTCCGATGTGGGACTTTCAAGGATGTTTCCAAGCTCAATTTTAAAAATTGCGAGGACGCAATTCCCAAAAGGGGGGAAGGATGTAACACCTCAGGTAAATAAAGAATATGAAATTTTCATATTTATCCATATTGGTGAATAAAATATTTATATGACTTTAAAGGGGACGCTATGCTTGATGGCGTACCCAACACGCAACAACGAGTTTCTTGGGAATCTTACGTTGCACTCTAATAATAAAATAATATTATTTAAAATCATAGTTTTCATGTAGCCGTTGTATTGGCGGTAATGAATAGAAATAACTAAAATGTGATTATATATGTTTTTAAATGTTTTTACATTTTTCCAATAAAGGATAAAGGCATAGAATACGGAAATAATTCAATTTTAGGCGTATATGCCCTAGTTTTCACTAAAGGTTCACTTATCGCCTTTTGATGGAGAACCTTCATTAAATATAGTTTTCTTCACTCTTATACATCCTTTTGGACCAAATAAAACTCTTCTTAATAATTGGGACATCAAAATTTACTTTGTGTAAATTTTTGGTATCTTTCTGATAAAGTTCATTTTTTAAGGAATAGTGTAAAATGTTGTATTTTAATTCAAAACCTATTTTTAATCTAATTTATTTATATGATTATATTATCTTATGAATTGGTTTTAAATTGAAATTAGAATATATTTTTACCATGAAATCAAATAGTGGTCGTTGAAATTAATTTCACTTTGAAATCAGACTTAAACTAGTGTCAATTTTTTGATACTTATTGTTTCATAAAAACACGCTATTTGCTATGACAGCAGGAATTAGTTATTAAATAAATTAATGTGACTTATATGATTTGAATTTTTTAAAATAGAAATCATTTTTTAATTCAGAATATCAAATATAAATTAGGGTGAATTTTTGGGATTTTTCTGAAAAACCTCAATTTTTGATGAATAGTGAAACCAATAAGTGGTACTTATAAAAACTGATTTTACGTTTAAATGAAATATTTCCATATTTGTGTTTTTAATTTCAAAAATACGACATACATGGTAGTCATTATGAAGTAAAATGTGGTTCAATGGGATAAAAATAATTTTTGGTGACTAGTAACTTATTAAGTTTTTAATCGCGATTAGAGGTAATTAGTGCAGTTTAAGGTAAAAATAATGTTTTAATAATATGAAATGAACTTGACACATGTCCTAACCTCATTGTATGTGTCATGGCCGACCAAGAAAACCAATGGGTCAACTTGGGGACCCCATGAAGCCTCTTTGGTTGGAAAATGACATTAATATCTTTTTATTTAAAGTTAAAGTAAAAATGAGACAAACATGAAATGTTTTACTAAAACAATTTTTACATGGGGTTATACAAATCATATTTTTGACTATAAATATTCATTGGAAAGATAAAACGATTTCCTACATCATAGTATTTTTTTATAGTTTTTAGACATTAAATAATGTAAATTATTTATGACATCATGATGATGCAATGGTGACCTCATTATTTAACGATTTAAATAAAATCTAAAGATAATGTGATTTCTAATACCTAAACGTGTCCAAAACCTATTGGTTGAGTGGATTTCAAACCCTTATCACCTTAGATTCGAAACACATCAATGTGGGACCTCTTAAATCCGAATACCATTTTCAAATAAAGTAAAATCTGTTACTTTCCAAGAGTGCCCCTCCTCTCCTCTTATAAAAGGCCCCCACCTCTGCCTCCTTACCCACACTCCCAAAGCCTTTGGATCGGACAACTCCTGACCATTTTGTCTCTAAATGTCCCTCTCTAACTCCTTGAGGCATCAAATTGGGATGAATTCTTCCCAAGTAAGCCTTTTAGCTCAAACCAAAGGGAGTTACCCGATTTTAATGTAATGTCTTCACTTGAGTCCTTTTGTTTTATTTTGCCTCTCCACCCCCCTAAAATCTTTTTGTTAATTTCTTTTGTAACAAATACAGTATCTTCAATATAATAGGATGTTTTTATAAGAAGTATTCGAGCTGCACTTACACACAGCTACATCTAATGGTTAATGAACATACTATTTCCGTGGATGGCGAATTTATGCCTTCCGAAACGATGATTGTTCAACATTATTTTAACACCTTCAACGGTGGCCATTAAGATGTCACTATATTTATATATGATATATAATATGTTTATGTTTTACTTAAGCTTCTGTATTTTTATTTTTTGGCATACCTTTATGGTTTCCATTATGGGTAAACGCAATATCTTCATTTAAGGAAGTGCGGACTACCGTCCCCTCAAAGTGATGTGATTCGTTAATGCCATATGTGAGACGTATAAAGGATGGATTTAAAGTTATTATATATGATGTTATACTAGAACTATAACATACCTATATGTCATTATTATTCCATTCCAAAAAAATATGAAATAGAAATGAAAGTAGCGTTCATGTGTACGTACGGCTTACCGTCTCCATGAACGGTGCATTTCATTTCTTACCTCTAAATGATTATGTAATATTATAAATACATGTATATTCTGGATATATATGATATATGTGATATCCCAATCATGAATATAATTCTGGATATAATGAACATTTGACCGCACGAACATAATGTAATTGTAAGTAGTCCACTTTCGACTTAAGAACCAAATATCAACAAAACAAACATTATTAACTTAAACGATTAAATAATGTTTATAACATTGAAATAAGTGATATAAAATGAATAATGAACTAGAAAAAGGTTCTTAATAAATCTTAAATTAACTCATGTTTATTATTCAGGACGTTAAAGAACGATCGAGTCAAGTCAGACCCGAGGTTAGGGATCCTACACCTCTCTTTCTTTTTTAGTACACACTTTTATGTCATTCCTTTTAAGATAATATTTCTTATGACTGGTATGTTATTTTATATTAATCCTACTTTAATTATTATTTTCATATGATGAGAGACCCTATTTCCTCTCATCAATCCATTTTGGAAGTTTTGAGTGGCGCTGTTAGGCTGTAGAATTTTCGTAAGAGATCTAACATCTTTCTTTCTTTTTAAGTCCTCTCCTTTGTGTCACTTCTTTTAATCTCCTCTTTGTTATGTTGGGGGATGTTATTTTATATTCCTCTTTCTGTAAACTATATGTTAATACGATGAGAGACCCTATTTGATCTCATCAATCCATTTTTGGAAGTTTTATGTGGTGCCGTTAGGCTGCCGAGTTTTTGTAAGGGATTTTTCATCTCACTTTTATTCCCATGAGATTTATGTTACATTTTCCACAATTTCCATTGAGTGGTGTATGTAATTCCCATTATTATAATATTTGTGTAAGATAATTTCGTTTATGAGTATTTACATCAATGATGTATTGTCCTTCTTTCATGGGGTGTATGTTTTGAAAGATACCCAAGTCGGTAAGGGAAACTTTCACCTTCCTCTTTTTAAAAGACTTCTTTTGTTGGGTCTTTTAATTTACATATTGTTATGTTGGGATATGTTCTCATGTATCCTTATTGATTTAAATTTTATGTCCAAGTGATGAGGTACACTTTTTATCTCTCATCAACTCATTTTGATGTGGCGTCGTTAGGCTGTCAAGGGAACTTCTTAACCCAATTTCGATTTATTTGGGTTCAACATGTAGTTATTGAATATGTCATACTTTGAATATTTGTGAATGACCTTTGTTTTATTTTACACATAATATAAACTTATATTTGGTGTATTCGTTTGTCACACATAATTTTGTAATTGATTTATCCTTAAACCAAGGATATCGTCTTTGTATGGGACTTCATCTCAATCTCCTTTCATTGAGGCATATTTTGTTTTATACACAACCATCTTTTATACGGTGTATAAACCCCTTTTACTTTTAGGTTTATTCAAAAGGAATCTTTTTTATACGAAGCGTTTACTAAATGACAAAAGGGAATGTTTCTGTCGTACGTATGCGGTGACAATGACTTCTCCACCGCCGTGACCATTATTTGAGTTTCGTCTTCCTCTACTAGCCATACTTTTTTAAAGAAAAATAAATACCATGTTTTACTTTTCTTTTATTTTGGTATCGAAAAAGGTTTTCATAATACTTTTATATCAATGTGTGGTATTGATATCTTGTGATTGAAAGGTGGAAATTTTATGTTTCCTTTATGCATGTTTTATGTGATACGATTATGTTGAGGTTCTTGGGCATTATTATGAAGACGGATGGTTTCGTGATAAACTAAGGGTGGGTGAGCCCGATATAGCTCTCCAATGCATTAGGTAACACGAAGGAGTGAACCGTTAAGGTTTCTCTGAAGAGATTTAGGGAATATACTGTGATGGGTATTCCAAACGTAACTAAGAGGGTTACTCTCAACGTAAGAATGTTATGAATTCCTCAAGTTACCTTTATGTCTTATGATTTATATGATTTATTAATGGTTTGATGAGGTATGTTAAAGTGCCTATGTTTTATGGGTAAAGTATGATTTCATTCTTATGTATATATGAACTCATGTTTCCTTTCCATATTTTTATATCCCTTACTGAGCTTTTTTATGCTAATCCCAAGTTTTTAAAAAGTTTTTCACAGGTCAAGGGAAAGGTACGTGATGTAATGATAGTGTCAAGGATGTGTCAAGAAAGAATCCAAGTTTTATTTTAAATATGTTTCTGTTGATGGGAAGAATGAATCCAGTCTTTTATGTAACCACTTTGTTTAAATGTGGAATGTAATGCAAGTTTTATGATCTAATTCTCTAAAACTCTATACCAGAAAAGATCCTCATTGTTTAATCTTGTATTAACTCAAGATTATGTAAGTTTTAAGGCTGGGGCCTTATATTATCATGTACTCAAATCCTTAGTACATGTATAATGATACAATTATTGTAATATATATCCTTCCCATTCCCTAAACCATGAATATTTTTGTGGAATTTAGGACCTCAAGTTAACTAATCATGTGAGCCCATAACCCATGGGATGGAGGATCTATTACCATCATATTTTCTTTTGGAATCACCACATTAATGGTGGAGGAGCAAGAAGAAACCCTTCATTAGGTGGTGTGGATACATATCCAATCATGATGAATTTTCTAGTAGATGCATGAGGGCTAGAGTTTAGGTAATGAATAGTCGTGCGAGATAGGGAAAAAGAAAATAATATCACGATCATGGTCTAGATTTGTCTGTAACAAATTCTATCAAATCCAACGATTATTCTATGTTCGAGTGAGGATTTTTGGATCTTTAGTGTGGGATGATTATAGAAATACCACATTGAATGAGGATGATCATGATGAAACCCTTTTTACAGTGGTGTGAATACCTCTCCCATCATGAAACATATTCCCCAAGGATTCTTGAGGGCAAAATATTATGGAGTTGGAATCAATGAGTGTTAGGCCCAAATAGGATAGTATCATGATTGTGGCATGGACTAAGAAATTACCAAAAAAAATTGAAAAATAATAATCATTTCCCATCGAAGGAGGATGAACATAAATAAACCCATTATAATGTGATGTGGATACCTCTCCCAACATTAGGCATATTATTTAGGGATTATTTGTTGTGAGAGACAATTTAAATCAATTCCATTAGTGATATGCCCAAATATGACTATCCTGATTGTCAGCTAGACTGGACGATAAAAAAAAACAACTTAAAACAATATTATACTTATATAATTATTTATGATAAATTGAATACCTTAATATAACACTATTTAATATTGGGTTTATATTCATTATAATTCTAAAGTTCATATATTGTATCACTATATAGTATTTATTGGACATTTTTTTTATCTTCCATATCAAATTTATCACTTTTCAACAATGGACTCCTTATCATGGAACCGAACTATATATTATTATAGGTTAAAATCATATTTACCTTTTCCTATTTTCAAAAGGAATTATTATTATAAATTTTATTTAGTTTTTCAGTAATTGTATTTTTAAATAATAATATTGTTTTTGTTTTTATGATCACATGTTTTTCTTCCACTCATTGGAATTATTTTTATATTTTTATTTTTGAAAATGTTTCAAACCCTTTTTTAGTGAATGAGATCAAATTGAATGGAATAATATTTCTCTATTGGAGATAGAATATAAAACCCATTATATTATAATTAATTTTATTTATGTCAAATATTCTTTAGGTTGTGGTATAGGCAACACTGAATTTTATGTGAATTGGGATATACTCTAAAAACATTATTATTTTAATCTGACTATTATTACTTAGTGACTAAATTGGTGGAATGAATATGAATAACCATGTTTTGAAAATTATTTATAAATTATTTATATAATTTAAATATATTTATTAATTCCTCAAAAATTAGTACTCATATTTGAACAAAGTCATTTTATTCTTCAAAAATTAGATTTCATTAAAAATGAGGGGGGGGGGGGTTATAAGATTTTAAAAATATATATATAATTAATTTATAACTATGATAGAAAATTTATTTAAAGAAATAAAAGTAATAATTGAAATATACTTTTCAATATTATCTTTAGTTGAGTTTTTTAGATTTTTTCTAAAATAATTATTTTTTGGTTAATAGGGGAAAATAATGATTTATTATGAATACTTTCGTTAATATACATGTGTTCACAATGTAACATTGTATTCTAGATTTATTAAAAACTAAAATAGTTTTTATTAATATAAGTACATTAATATAAATTATTATCAGAATCACAATTTTTGTTTTTACAAAAAATTTCTTTATTCAAAAGTATTTATCTAAAAAATCATTTTTATCGCATTTTATCTGGAGTTAGGATAATTTATACAAGAGATATAAATATTATTTGATAAAATTGAATCTAAATTTCTAATTTTCATTTATAATTATTTTAATGAGGCCACAATCATTATTAGTTAGTATGATTTTTATCTTTTCTTAAACAATTTTTTAATAAGGCAAGAGTTAAAACGATCTAAAACTAAAATTATAAGTGATAAAAAGGCCTAAAACATGTATAGAATATATTTTTTGTAATATGGAGTCATTGTCTCACCATTGTTTTAATACGACTCATATTAGAGAATTTGTTTATAAATAAGACGTTTATATTTTCAATCATCTGAAAATGACCAACTTTGTCATCTCCCTAAATTTAAACAGATAACCATCTTCTATCTTCAATACACATGAAAAAACTATTATATTGGAAAATAATAACCCATATTATTTCATAAAATACGTTAACTCTACTTGACTGATTGAATGGCCCAAATGCCTAAATTTTTTATTGATTTTGGATAGAACCCCCTTTTAACGGTAAAGAGGGAAAAACCAGGACATCAAGGACATATAAACATTAGAAAAATCTAAGATTCAAGAGGGATGCAACCAAGAACAAGACTATGTAGAAGTACTCATTCCCAATATCAACATCGTTAAGGCACATCTCCACCAGAGCATGGATTCTTATTAAGTTGTTCTGTGCAAATATGCACGAGCTTAGTACCTATTGCAGCACCATACCCTCTCAATATTCCAAATTTTAAAATCCAGGCATGATGAAGGCAACCAGATCTATCCTCCTCTGAAGAAATACTTTTAGACTATATGGGTTCCCCACCATGATGTAATCACAAGGACATGGAACCACCATCAATAACTATCATAACAAAATCACTCTGCACTCCATGAGACAACCCACAACCACCACCGTAGAGGCCGAAAGACATTCGATGGGAAAAAAATTCAATCCACTGTCACCTTGGACTGGACCACGAAACACCAATCTCAGACCATGCAACAAGTATGGGAGACATGTATGGGAGATCATGGTCATCCTGAACTAGAAACACCACTCTTAGACCACGAAAGAACCACCACCTAGTTCCAAAGCAGGTCAGTCACGGTTACGATAAAATCAGCGAGAAGATGCCTAGAAAAACCAGAACCATCAAAGAATAAAGGGACCCGAATCGTCTCCAGTTATGTTTTTAACTAGAATATCCAGTACACGCGTCGGATGATAACATGTGTATGGTTATGTTTTGAGCTGTCAGATCTCTCTTCACGGTGATTCATTTGAATCGTTTGGCCAGACGGATTTTCCCTTGCCTCTTACGATTCAGGGTCGACTGCTCCTCGACTGCGATGACGATGATTAAACCCTGAGAGGCCGCCCTAAAATCTAGTGGTACAGCGACCACAATTACTTGAGTGACTATAGGAACAATAATGCCCGATTACTACAGTGGCTACAATGCGGCGATGATGAAAAAAACTTGAAATACCTCCCTAAAATCCAGAAGCACGACGACCACAAAGGCATGGTTTTATTCACCGACACATGCTTCACTCCGGCGTGGTTTCATCTCACTGTCCGATAGAGATTTTTGTACAAAAGAACAACAATGTCCAATTAAGGTGGCGTAACATAATTACAGTTGCCTATATATGTATATGTATTTCATTTCTGTTACTATTTATTATTTAGAACTTTTGTGTTATGAGTTGTTTACTATAACTGTTCTCTGTCTCAATGAATTTATAATTCTATTTTTTGTTGTTTTACCGTTCCTCATTGGAGGTTCCAATGCAATGTCTCCTGGAGGTTTCTGTAGGCTCCACTTTAACATGTACTTTGTCTTCAATAAAGGTTCCACTTGAAATCATTTTTTAGTGTGGAACTTCCACTTGTACTTCGAATAGAACTCCCAGTGAACTCCCAGTGGAAGTCCCACTGGAAGTGTTCCACTTGAAGTCCCACTAGTACTTCCACTGGATGTTCCAAGCTGACTTCCAGTGGGACTTCCAATTCAACTTCTATTGTAATTTTCAAAGATAGTTTCAATAATTTTTACAATAAATATTTATCACTATTTTAATGACTATTTATTTTAATTTTGCACTCGAAGTGGCACTGCAAATTCCACTTGAAATTCAAGATCGACTTCCAGTGCCAATTCCAGTTTTAGTTCCAGTGGGCATTCCAGTGGCAGTTCTAGTGGCACTTCCTGTGGGACTTCAAGTGGGACTTTCAGTCGGATTTTCAAATAATAAATTCAATCATTTTTACAAAAAATATGTTTCAAAAATGCAATGCGTATTTATTTTAAATTTCCACAGGAAGTATCAATGGAAGTGCCATTGGAAGCCCCATTGGGACTACTATAACTTCCAGTGGCTATGGGACTTCCAATGGGACTTCTAGTGTGACTTCCATTGCGACTTTCAGGGGAATTTTCAAATAATAAATTCAATAATTTTTACAATAAATATGTGTCACAAATGCAATGCGTATATCTTTTAAAAATCCACAAGAAGTGCCATAGGAAGTGCCACTGGAAGTCCCACTAGAACTTCAAATGGCAATGGGACATCCTGTGGGACTTCCAATGTGACTTCCAGCGGGAATTTCTGTGAAATTTTCAAATAATAAATTCAATCATTTTTACAATAAATATGTGTCACGAATGCAATGCTTATTTATTTTAAATTTCCACAGGAAATGCCACAGGAAGTCCCACTAGAAGTGCCACTAGAAGTCCCATGGGAACTACTAGTGGCACTTCCTCTTGGACTAATGGAACTTACGGTGGCTATGGGACTTCCAGTGGCACTTCCAGTGAGACTTCCAGTGGAAGAACCAGTGGGACTTCTAGTGGGACTTCCAGTGGTACTTCCATTGGCCTTCCCGGTGGGAGTTCAAGTGGAAATTCCAGTGTGACTTCCAGTGGAAGTTCCAGTGGGACTTCAAGTGGGACTTCCAGTGGATGTTCCAGTGGGACTTCCAGTGGCAGTCTTTATGGGACTGCTATTGGCACTCCTTATGGAACTTCCAAGGGGACTTCCAGTGGGACTAGTGGAACTTCTAGTGGGACTTCCTCTTGATGTTCCAGCAGAACATCCATAGACGTCCCAATGGAACATAGAATTTTACTACATTCTATACTGTGATTTTTTGGATGAACACAATAATGACTTAATTTATATTTTCAGGTGTGCATTTTAGGTCAATTTTTACCTTCTTATAGAGACTTTTACAAGAAATAAAAGGGCAACTGAAAGATAGTCATATAAATGATTTGAGCACTACTCCATTCTGGAATAAGTTTGAAGCGTTCATATCCAATACAGTAACTACATATGATTGCAAAAAATATGATATTTATGTTATGTATGTATTGGATAACTACAATCCTTCAACAACTACTTTCCGATTCGGTGGAGGGGAATGAAATTTCTCTGAAGTGGATATCCAAAGGATCTTTTCAATAACTGAGGGTGAAATATAACATATGACTCCTACTTATTCAAACCAACGAAGGAATCATTATATTTAAGGAGATTTCAAAGTGGTGTCAAGTCATTGACATAAAAGGCAATAAATTCGGCACTTTTGGATGCAATAAATGGAGATGAAGAACCCGATCATCTTGACACAACAATACTTCTATGTTTATACACATGTGCAACTATTTTTTTTCCTACTATAGGTTCTTACCTATGTTGGGGTTTTATCAATTTTTTGAATACTTCAAGAGACATAATAACACTAAAGTGGTCTCGTGCAATACACCAACAACTGATGAGATCAGTTAAAGAATTTCACATGCACCGTGTAAGGATTATGGGGAAAATTATCGCTTTACTTGTAAGGATTATTATTTATTTTCAATTCTATGTATAATATACTAGTCATATGATTCTTGTTATTGTATTATATGTATTGTGAAGAAAGTGGATTAGTGAAAGGGAATGAACAAACAACCAATCCAACTTTCACAAAGTGGAGTCTGTCTCATTTTGATGTTGCTTTAAAGAAATTGAAGATTCATCAACTTCCAACTACAGAGGAGCCATCAATTGTTATGGAAGATTATGTTAGATGGTGGAAAAAGCATAATCTAGAGAAGGATAGAATAAAAGTAGAAATAAATGATCCAGCAATGGTTATAGAAGATTCTGTTGGACACTAGGGGAAGGGAGAACCATAGGATGACAGAATTAAAGTTCATGCAAAAGAAAATTCATCCCTGAAAAGAAAACTTCATAAAATGGAAGCAATTGTGAAAAAGCATACCGAAAAAATTAAAAGACTGAAGCAGTTTGTAAGAGAAAGTAGTGATGAAAAGAGTCATTCAATCAAGGTGTAAACCTGGACAGAGAGTACAAATGAACCTAAAATACAACAAGATCCTTCTGAAAAACCCGCATCTCCCCCCAAAGTAGAACAATAGAAGGAAAGTCAGCAAGTAGGAGCCAAGATTGAGGATCCGGCTGAACAACTACAAGAAGATGCTGAACAAAAAACACATGTACATCAAAGCATCCAACAGACAGAAAATGATAGTAGCCAAACAAGATCAATTATCAGAAATGTCAAGTCCAGAGTGAGGAAGCAGAAGAAATTGGATTCTGCTTTTCAGTATCAAACCTGATACACAAGATGAAGAACAACAACAGGCCAAAAAATGTCAGCAGAAGAACCAACTCAGCTGGAAAAACCAATTGACGTAGGCATTGTTTCAATGAAAATAGAACAAAAAATGGATGTCAGAGGTTTGTAAGGAATAACTAAATGGGTAAGGCAGAGTAAACGACTGCCAAAAAAAGAATACAAGAAGTTGGAAAAGATTCTCCAGATGGTACCAGGATGGTATGTCTGCCCTTAATTTCAAGGATTTCAATTCAATTCCCCTGAACTTTATTTGTTTTATAATTCATTATTGTGTTTATAATGTAGTAAAGATGTTTTGGAAGCTAAAAATGGCTTATATTCAGTTGGAATAGATGAAATTTTCCAACTTTTTACAAAAAACATGATAAGTAGGTGGGTGAGACTAATTTAAACAAGCTTACTGTAAAGTAATATTCAATTAGTCTCACATCCTACATTGTTTTTTTATTGATATCAGGTTATAGATTCCTATACTCAGATTATCATTTACAAGTGTCTAATAGGGAAGACAACTGGAATTTTTGATAATAAATCAGCAATGATTACTAGTGTCGCATTGGTGAGTCTATTATTATCTATGTTCTTTATGTTTTAAAGATATTAATTGATATTTTTCCTCACTATACTCAATTTTTCAGAGTATTATATCCAGGAAGAAAAAAATTTGAAAGAATGTTTGGTTGAGAATCCCATAAAAGAAGCAATGATGTTGAATGGAAAAGTCTTCATCCCCATCAACACAGATAATCTTCATTGGACTTTTCCTGTCTTTGATATTGGAAAAAAAAAATTCAGCCACTATAACTCCATTAAGCCTCACATGGGTCCTGCTGGAATTTATTGTTACCAATAAGATGCTCTCGAAATGGTAAATTATATCCTCTTCGACATCTAATACATTTTCATATACACCAACATAATGAATAAAATTTATACAACACTTGCAGAAAATATTTATTGAACAAGTTATCAGTGAATATCTATGTAGTATTAAAACTATTCAACACTTTCAGAAAATTAATTCATGATTAATTTTTATATACATTTTATATAATATTCACATTAATAGTATATATTGATTTACCTGAAAACCAATACTATGTATCAATATCTATGTAGTATTAAAACTATTCAATCATGATATATTAATAATATATAACCAAAATTTATAACATATGTTTCATTCATGGTTAAAAAATAAACCTCAACTAATTTTTCTTATATTTAACATTGTATAGCAATAATTTATTTGGACTAAAATAACTAATTGTGCACAAAAAATGAAGAGTCATAATAATTTCCACTCCATAATATTTATCCCTTGAAAAGTCATTATAAATAATTTATTTAAAACAAATATCCATTATTTATGTATATTTTATTCTCTCTCCCAATTTAATTATTCCACATAAAAAATATCATAATATAGAAACAAATTATGTACACATTAACTAGAGAATATTATTTTCTTAATTAGTTACCATGATATAATTTTTCTAAAAAATTGTAGCCTGCAACAAGTATTGTATATATAAGATGATAAGGTGACAATAGTTTTAGTTATACATTCTCAATTGTATGATATAGAACATAATTTGGATAATATTTATAGTTTATCATTTAAATGTTTGGCTATATATCCAACATATTTGGTAATATTGTAAACTATTATCCAATGAATTATATTCTTCATTTCTATAAGGATGATGTTTC
Organism: Viscum album; assembly: GCA_963277665.1. NCBI lineage: Eukaryota > Viridiplantae > Streptophyta > Magnoliopsida > Santalales > Viscaceae > Viscum > Viscum album. Next base: position 805,643,637 of record OY728122.1, on the reverse strand, counting down.
CCAAATAAGGGTATTCGGATAAAAATATAAATAAATAAATTAAAATCATATAGTTCATCAATGGATGAAAAAAATTATAGCATTTATGTATAAATAACATTCAATTTAATAAAAACCAATTTTCATATGTAGTTTTGTGTACCAAACTAATCCCTAAAAGATCGAATTGTACAATTTTTCAAAACAAAATAGTGATTAAAGATTGTGATAACATATATAAAAGAAAATATATCCAGTTTAAATAGGATTGATAAATATTATTTTATGAAAATTCCTTAAAAAAATTTATTCATGAATAGACACCACATATTATAAAATATATGGATATATAATATATTCTAAAACAGGTATTCTCCATATTTTTTGACCCCAAAATTTTAGATGAAAAGTCATTTCTTGATTCAATTGTTTACCCATAGAATCATTAAGACCCATGGAATACAAGGATTTTTAGAACAAATAATGAACTGATTGAGTTTATATAGGATCCCCATGATATTTAGTAACTTAAATTCATTCATGATTACTATAGTCCTCAACTCTATTAGTTCTTTTAATTTATAGGATAAACTTTTAATTGGTTATATATTATATAACCAGTATATAATTTTATTCATTTGAGATTATAATATAAAACATGTCTTAAAAATCATGGAGAATTTCACATATTTTCATATCATTATATGTGCCAGTTTTAAGATGCCCATAATTTATTAGTGACTACAAATAAACTACTGAAAAGTCTAAAATATATATAAAACTATATTTATTACCATTCATGAGATCATTGTAATGTTATTGATGTTAAAAATAGCTCTTATATTGACTCTATGCTACTATGATGAGTTGTCTATGGTCTTAGACCATTTCATTCATTTCTACAAGTGTTATTATTTTGTGAAAATTTAGTCTCCTAATATATCCAATCATATTACAGTTTTTGTCTCATCTAACATATGAATTCATAAATGAAGATTTTATTTTTTAGTGGAAAAAATTATTATATGATTACTTGATCAATGAAAACTATTTGTCAAGGTCTACTTTAATACTTATAGGGAATCCTTTTAGAATGTATTCCAATTTTTAAATGGTCCACTAAAATTGATCTTCAATATTAGAATTTTATTTCTCTTTAATAATCAATTGGGTCTTTATTTAATTATTTTTAATGTTTTAGAACATATATGTGAATCAAAAATATTGATCTTATACAATAAATTGTGGTTTTTATGACATTGTATGACTTCAATGATATATTTATTGGTATATTTATTGAGGTATTTGTATTACAAAATAATAATGGGGTGTGATGTATTTATAATAATATCCCACAAAAAACATTAAAAATTTCTTATAATACATGTCATCAAAATCCCATCAAAATATCTATTGTAATGTTCTCCCATTTCAATACCATTGGAAATTTGATGTTCTACCATTATATATTGGTTCATTGATAACATTAATTTATCTTTATTAGTCCACATCATCATTATATATGGATATATGTTGTTCTGGATTTATATATACTTCATTATTTTTTTTGTTAAATAATGGGAAATGAATCATTTTCATTATATAACTGCTTCTATCACACTAGGATTTATGATACACTAAATTATTTCAAAAATAATACAACCCTATTATTATCATTTTTGAACATTAGATATTTTAACTAAATTATTTCATCCAAATTATATATATAAATAATTCCTATTTGATAGCTTAATTATCTTCCATATAGATCGTGAAAGAATAATTTGAGTAAGGTAGTATTTTTTACATCAATTATTATTTCCATGTCCACAATTTTATTTTTTTTAATTTTGGTTCACGTCAAATCTAGATAATTGAAAATGTTATAAATCTTCTTTTTATAGAGAATATGACACATTATTTTCCTTCTTATGATGGCAATGAACAGGGTAGTCATTGTTTTTTATCAAATATAAACTTTATTTTAGAAACTATTAATAAATTTTAAGTGATTTTACACATTATGATCTTATATATTTTATATAAGTTACAATTCTCCCCATTTTGACAATGTCTCAATATCTTCACCACTAATATTACCATTATAAACTCTAAATCATGAGTTAGTTAGTTTATTTATTTGGACATTAACTTTTTTATGACATATACTATGACATTAACCATTTTTATGGGGACATAATATAAAACCATCATCAATGAATAACATTATATTATAAACCCATCCCCATATAATGATATGATAATTGATTGTGTAGTGACTATCATCTTCTTCAACTCCTTTATTCTCCCTTCACACTCAAATATAGAGAGAAATGTCACTCATTTTGATGTTATTCTCATTACTAGGTTTTAATATCATGATAAATTATACCCAAATAACACATACATCTTTATAATATAATGAATCTATAGATCTTGGTTAAATGTCTTTGTCTGGGACATTCATTAATTTCCAAATCCTTTAAATGATTTATAAATATCCCCACTAATTTGATTACATTCCAAAATATTGTGAATTTCATTATCTAAAATTAATAATTTATATACTTAGAATATTAATTCTCTATACATAATTATTTTAATAAAATATTTAAATAATATTCAATTTCACACCTTAACGTAAATGATAATTTATTATCATTAAAAATGAGCACAAAAACATTATCAATGAATTATATTAAAAAAATTCCCCATATATACATAAATATTACTCTAGAATTTGTGAGTCCAACTAAAATAACTATAAATACATATTTTTTATATCATTGATGATATATATTTATAAGAATATCATCATATTTCACCGTTAGTTGATGATATCATAATTTAAGATAAACATATTTTAAATACTCATCCCCAAAAATATAATTGAATATACCATCGATCAATGGTATAGAATAATTTTATTCATCTATCTAAGATAATGAAATGAATTTAAAGATAAATTTACTAAAAAATATTCTTAACAATGTAGATGGGATAACCACATAGTGAATTATTAGGTTATATTAAACACATATGATAATTATTTAATTTCATATAATTATATATTCATGTTAATTTGGGGTCCATTTAATAGAGAGTCAGTAATATAGTTAGATCTCTAGGTAAAAGTTCATTTGAGAGTATATAATCTTGATTAGAGGAAGACTTGAAAACTCTTATAGGAATACCTCATATTTTTCCCGCATAGTGTGACTAACTTCATGAATGAACTTTTCCATTTTCATATTTATTTAATTAAAATACACTACATCATAATGTGAACATATATATTCATGATAAATTTAATTAATTTGTGAATGATAATTATCCATGTATTTTTATTGAATTGTAGATTTTTGGGATACATAATGGGTTTTCTCTCCCACAGTTGATGATAAAAACTCTATTGAGGAGAAAATAATAAATTCCTAATATAAAATGAAATAAAATAAGGAGATAATAAATATATTATATAAAATATTATTCTCCCAAATTCTAATTGAGTCGGAGTTATATACTTGATAATAAATAATAACACAACACATTTTTATCATTGATAACACAACCCCATTCGTGAGGTGATGGTCAAATATCTATAGAGATCTTTCATTTTATGAAATAATGTTTTAAATAAAACAAAAGTTGTACATTGTTATTCAAGAATGAATACTAAGTGTACCTATTACTACTTTGTTTTCATGATCCACATTAGTGGTAGTAAAATTTTATGATATTCCCAATTTATTTATATTTTTAGGTTGAAAATTTTAATTATCAAAAATGGTCTTGTGTTGGGTGCATTTACTTATATTGTGTCCACGTTCCATGATTCAGAAACTATGAACAGTGGATAGTATATTGACTGAAATACTTCAATATTAAATAATATTAAACAAAATCATGACATTCCATGGGTATCCATTTAATATATTTCATGTAGTTATACATTTTAAACCATTCCATATTACTTTTATATAGGTCCCAGGGAGTTTCATAGCCCAAATTTGAATTGTGGGCAGTTGAAACATCTTCTGCTATTTATTTTCTGGTTAAACCTATAAAATTAGACTCCATTGTTCTCTTCTTATCATAATTACCATGTGACCAAAGAGAATCACCTATGTCATTCATCACCATAAAAAATTAAATTATTTCATCATATTTATTCAAGTAATTGATTTTTAATCTTGTCAAAGACATATTTCTAGTTCAATATTAAATTCGGTGACCATATATTCAGATTCAATCACATAAAAAGTGGTCTATACTTAAAAAATTTAAAATAAGGTTCCATAAGACTTAATTAATTCATCCAACCATCATTTATGTCCATATAATTACATCTAGAATATAATATGAATAGTTGGAGAAAAATATATACTATAAAATATTTTCATGGTTTCATCCTATTTCAATGAGTGTATTCATTTTTTGGATTATAAATAATATTCAGTGGCCCCTGTTGTTCATATAATACCATTATGTGATAAAATACAATGACTACATTGATTATCATATTGTTTCTTCCAATTTTAACTAATTTATGAATATAAATAAATGTTAATAATGATAATAATATTATTAAAAATCATATAAATAGGAAATTTTCATTTATATATGATAATTAATAATTCACTAATATAATCTATTTTATTCCTTCATATATTATAACCAATGTTAATTACATAAATTAATTGTATAATAAAAAAATATATTAATGTTTATTTTTAGTAATCACCATCAAATTATTAACATCCTAAGGTATATTTGATAATGGGGTAAATTGAAGAATATTTTTGAATTTATAAGTAATATTGGTGGTGGGATAATTTTAATTAAGATATGGTCAATATATTATATATCATTACACTAAAGGATGGTTAACTCTAAAATAACATTTTATCTATTTTTTTTGGGTTTTAGATGTATCTTACATGAATATATTTCAATTAGTTGTTTCAAAATGTGATTATTAATGAATTTTAATGATGGTTTCATATCATAACTACATGATAGAAATGAGGTATTTTGTTAAAAATTTATTTTTAATGGGGTTTTGGGAGTTTTGAATTGTTTTTTAGGATGGTTTCAGAGGCTTTGGCTCGTATTACCAATGTTTCATAATGTAATAGTGGACCTTGGCACATGATTAGTTTTATGGTGTGGTGGAGGGTATAATAAAGGCTAATTGAACACTATGTAATGTTGTGAAATGGTGAATATGATCTAGGAATTGATATAGTATTGCTAGGAATGATATTCCTTATAAGTGGTTAGGAAATCGTCTAAATAAATTTCTATGGTTAACACCCCATCCTTCTTGGTCCCTAGAATACAACACAATGGGTTGGGGATTTTGGATTCCCCTCAAATTATTTCAATTCAGTTACACTATAGTTCCTACACTATTCCACAATAGAGTTTCTATGATTTTTCTCCATGGTATATTTCCCAAGGCTATGTTATTGAGGCACTTAGGGAGATTTTATATACCTTGGTACACATGCCACATCACATCCACCATTTTACACTATATTTTTAAAAGATATGATAAATGATCCTTTTTCATGCTCAATATTAAAAGAGTTTCACCCATCTTTATTATATTATATTAGGCCTTGTCAAGGTGGACATAGTATGACTTCCTCTTCTCCACCTATCTTATTTTTTATCTCCCTATCCTTTAATTTCATGCATCCATTGATGTTAATCATGAGTTTCTATTTCTTTCACCTATCCTCATTCACTCCCCCACTCATCTCGCATATTTAATTTATATTAAACCATTCCAAACATAAGAGATTGTGATTTATTGTTTAGGGTGTGATTAATTTGGAGAATTATTCAGGTCTTTATCAGTTTCCTTTATTTCTTAATTAACTATTAACTATAGAATGAAATAACATCTGACTGGATTTTCATTGAACTAAGGTTGTTTTTTTTGTTTTATTTAATTATTTATCACATCATTTTGTGCATGATAATTTTAAATCCATTTGAATCTAATTATGATTATATGTTACATTTCTATTCACTTTTAAAAATTATTGAAATGAAATCACACATTTCCTAAAGGTTGATTTGTTATTTTTTTGTTTACAATGGGATTTTTTTCATGCCATGGATTTTTTAAAATGTTTAATTTTTTTATTTAAATTCATTATTAACAGATTTTTTAAACTATTCATTCTTGAATTAGATAATAGAGTGTTTTGGGTTGGGAATTTATTCTAATAAAATTGGATTTATTATTTTTAAAGGTGTTAAATATTTATTTTATGGAATTTATTTATAAAATTATTTGAAATGAAATTTCAAACCATTATAATGGGTTTATAATCCTAATTACATTTTTGTAAATGAATGTTCTTCACTTGTGAATGATCTTAAAATGCTGTGGGCGTGTTTGACGTTCTAGGTACACTATCGATGTTTAATGAACTGGATTATCTTCTATTTTAATTTAATTATGTTATATTTAACATGAATTTTATATTGGGGGTATTCTTATTCCTTCATTAGATGTAAGATGGAATTATTATTTATCATATGATGTATTCATTGATAATGGTAAGATTTATCACCTAATATTATTTCTCTCCAAGTTCAATAGGAACTAAGAAAGGGGACCTATTTTTTAAGGAAAAGATAGTTATATATTACTAGAGTTGAACTAGTTGTATAATATGCTAGGGATATTGGCGAGTGACCCTAATTCCATGTGGGGTGAAAGCAAGTTGGCTAGAATGTATTAAGAAAAATATTATTCTAAAAGTTGGTCTATGTTTGGTAATGTATAATACTACCTTGATATAGGTTCCAGTATGTTTCCCATGGGACTAGATGACTTATATAGGGAAAATCCATCCTTTATGTCCCATTGATTTATTTAAATACAAGGAACAAAATAATATTTATTTTTTAATTATTTTTTGTTTTTGATGGGGTATCATGATTATTTATTTATTATCCTTTAACATTAATTTGTTTTAAATATACACATCCCAATGTGTTTTTGAGAATTGTATCTATGAATAGATATCAGGAGAAACTTTTAATGGGTGTTTTAATGAATGTGGGTTAGTCAATTGAAAAAATGGGACTTTTCTATATTAAACTAAAATAAAAAATGTATTTTATTTAATCATTTTTTATTTGTTAATATTTTTTATGTAAATATATAAAATAAAATTGTATTATAAATATATATAATAGTCAGATGATTCAAATTTCATCTAAAAGGAATACTAGGAACCATTTGGTAAAATCGGAAGAAAATTGGTTTCTCTGAAACCATTCATACAAAATTTAATGTATGTATATATTATTATTTCATTTAGAAATCATGGTTTGGAATTCTATTTTGGGATATTTACAATTTTTTTTAAAATAGATGTATTGGGATATTTTTAATTACAAAGGGAATAAAAGATGGTCGGATGTTGGTTGATTTAGGATTGTATTTTATTTATTTTAAAGTTAGATACGTCTCTTATATAATGGCATGGATATTGAATAGATTATATATTTATTAATCATGTTATGGTAATACCCATATTTATAATGTATTCTATGATTTTAGGTTTAATTATTAATATATTTTTTGTTATATTACTGTGAAATAAATTATAACAATGATGTTTAAACACCCTTATACAAGGTACTAGAATAGGTTGGTAATGAATGTGTCTTGGGTATGTCACATGTTGGATAAGGTGCCAGATTATTTGTTGGACCAGTTCAGATCATGAAGAAATGTTATCAGTTAATTATCTCTTTTTATATAGGTAAATTCATTATAATATATAGATTTTTATCATTGTCACAACATGGGATGCAGGTGTGGGGGTTTCATTATAATCTCTTTCTCATTTGGAAGATCAATATTGCATGGATTCATTGGATTTTATGATTGGTTTCGAGATTAATTTATGATATATTTTAGGATTTTCAATATTTTGTGATTATGTAATAATTTTCTATGTGTATATTATTTAATTCAGAGGTCACATTAATTTTTAGATGTATAAGTGGTAAGAGAACCATGGCTACACAATTAGACAACATTGTCTTTGGAACCATTCATAACCCCTGTGGATTGTTCAATAACAATTATAGATCATATTACATAGTTAGCAGATAGTTCATTATCCCATGTGTCCATACTATTCAAAATGTTATTTCTTATCAAGATTGGTTATTTGGACTCATTTCAATCCAAAATAATTTAAATGGTGTCTAGCATTAGTTTAAATTTAATAATGGGCTTTATCTTGTTAATTTGTTATTTTTTTTATTTTTTATATTAAATGATATTAGTGTATTATTATTTAGCCTTGTTTTAGTATATTTTTTATGAAATTTTAATTTTTTAGAGAAATAGAATATTTAAATTGGTTTTGACAACGTTATCGGCCTTAATGCGATATTTTAAAATATTTAATCTATAGTGTTTTCCAATTAGTATGTATCAAAAATAAATTTGTAATTTATTTTGAAATATAAATGTTTTATTCCCACCAAGCTATGGATTTGGCCTTATAATTTGTATGAAAAAAATATTATGGTGTTTTGAGAAAAAAATAAAGTTTTTTATTGTGGGTATGATATTTTATTATAAATTTGTTGTTTTAGGGAGCTTTTGGTTTTTTTAATTTGGTTATGGAACCATTTTATACAATCAGAGAGTATTCGAATATAGGCTCATATTAATTGTTAGCCCAAATGACCTGAAGGCCTTCCTTTTTATTGATTTTTGATAACCCCAATTTCAAGGGAGGAGGGGGAACCCTTACAAGGCCCATAGGCTAAGATAATACATTGCATGTAAGTTTAGGAGATTACATGACCCTAAGGTCTTAGGAAATTCAACTAGACTATCTACAAGGAACTGACCCTCCCTAGCATCTGCATCATGATAGCAGATCTCTACCTTCACAAGGTCATTTGGCTAGGCTTCCTGTGTAAGCCCAGGATGGTCCCGATGGCATAGCCATACCCTCTCTTTCTGACAAATCCATTTGGCTCTGCTCTGGTGAGTGTACATGCTCTGAATACTCTTCTGGGGCTGCTCCTTTTTTTGTAGTGTGTCTGGGGAAACTACATGTTTCCTGAAGGACATGAGGTGACCATAAGGCCTTAAAGGTTGCCTGAAATCCCTACTGACCCGAATGCCTGGGTGCCCCGAAATCCTTAAGGACTCGAAGCCCAAACCGGTGGCCTAAGGTGAATAGTTCCAGCTGCTACAGAACCGAACAGTACCTGCTACTCATGTTCATTGTCGTATTCAATATTAATTACAAAATGGTACTAATGGATGGTAGTGTAATCGATATTCCTTTTAGTTTTGGTTCTTCATATGTTAACTATTCCTAGGATGAAGAATTATTATTAGAGATGGGTAATTTAAGGAACATCGAATCCATCATTGAACCCAAGAGATAGTGGAATGCTTTCACATATAAGAGAACTGTTTTGGATAGAGATAGACTATTTTTCTAGAGAGGGTTCATTTCTAGTTCTCGATTAGTGGAAGTGTAGTAAAATACTATGTAGACATTGATGTGCCTATTCCTCCAGTTGTTCTTGGATTTTCATAGAGACATGATGGAATGTATTAGTTTTTTATGTGTTAATTGTTTCATGTTTATTATATTATGGGAGTAATGGAATTATGTATCAGATTATTAGACTTCTTAAATTTTGGTATAGTAATGGGTTTTTTGTATTTATTCATAACATACAACTTTAGTTTTCTTCTTTAGGGGATTAAATGGTTTTATTTGATTCATGATTTTTATGTATGTTTATAATGGGATGATAATCAGCTACAATTTTCCTTAATGAGTAAGTATGACATGTATTTCATTTAATTTGTAATGAAATATAGGTTTCACACTTTGTTGGGGTGGCCATACGATAATGTTTTGAGGTGAGTTATTAACAAATTATGGCAGAATGTCTATCACCCATATTATTCATTATTATTTAATTACTATGATTTTCCTACTTGTGTTTTTGTTTTCATATATGTGTTGCATTGAGTAGAATTTTTTTATTTTTTTATCATTTGTTTTCTCATGATTTTTTTTCTTTGGGATTCAGAACTTATTTACTCAACAACTATTTTTAATTAAATGAATTGGTTTATCATTGAATATGTGATGTCATGGATAATATATTTTTTGTGTGTTTTATCATTTTATCACATATTTTGGAGAAATTATAAATGGTGTAATTCCAATTTTTGTCTTATTACCTCATAAATTGTTTATCTATATCCATATTTTTGATTTTTATGGTGATGTTTTATAATATTCAGGGATTTTCCTAGTTATATTTTAAGGGTGATTCTATGATTTGTTTTTCTTAACTCATGTAATTCTAACTCAATTTGTTTCCCTAGAAAACCCTCATGGGATATAAAATTCCATAGAATATTATATTATACCATATACTTTTGAAATTAAATTTTTATGGTATAATGCTTCATGGTGGGTAGAATATTCACACTATAATTGTTTCTATTGAGGAATATTTAATGGATTGAGTTTTTATAGTGTTTTGTGGCCATATGGAGTTTTCAAATTATTTTTTAATTATTTTTGGGAAATAATATAGTAGTTATATTGTTGGATGTGGGGTACAATTGATGACACCACATGATTGGTTATACGATGTTGTTGATGGGGTATGTAAGGCTCCATAGAGAATCACAGTGTGATATAGTATGATGTCCATGAGAATGGAAGGGGTAAAATTACTCTCAAAATGATACAAGATAGGGAAAAATGAGTAAGGTAATGACCCCCAAAATGGGTTGAAACCCCTATTCCATACTCCCTAGACAATACTGAAGAGGTATAGGGTGTGGGGTTGATCCCTTTTTCCTATTTGATGCCGAATTCTTTATGGTCCCTAGATCAGTGTAAAGATGGAATCACAGAAGGTTTCTCAATGTAATAGATCCCTATGATGCACTATGGTGGGTTCTTTTGTACCACTGTATATTGCACATAATTTAGCTTATGGTGTGAATTTTTTTTAATGATGTGGTGGAATTATTTATTATGCTATTTCAGTTTAATGGGGTTTCACCCCGCTTCACGACTTCTTATTTTTTATCCATAGAATTCATTGGTGGAGATAATCTTATCCTCATCTATTTATTCTCAGTTCCCTATCCTTATATATTGATCTTCCATGTTGAGGAAATTCATAATTCAACTTATTTTCTCTTCTCCTCATCCAATATCATGGAATCATCTAGGATTTCTATTTTACCAAAAAACCACAACACCTATAGTGGTTGTGATATAGATGTTCAGGTATAGATTAATTTTTGGGATTTTTTATTTTGGATTTCATGGGTTCATTTGTTTCTTTCTTGAGTATTCACTATCGAATATGATGTATTTTGTCACAATTTTCATCCAATAATGGAATGTGTTTTGTTTTATTCTATTATTTTATATGTGTTTTTGTACATGAATTATTAAAAATAATTTTTCATAAATAAGATTTATATTTGATATTTATGATATGTTTTATAAATTTTTGGGAATAAATAAAATATGGACTAAATGTATTTTTAGTGTTTTTATGGTATCAACTTGGATATTTTAAACCATGATTTTTTTTGATAATGTTTTTATTTTTTTTGTGAAAATTGTATTTTAAAAGGATATATTATACATTTTTTGGATGGGGTGAATGAAATATTTTGGATGTTAATTGTTTTCAAAGAAAGAGGATTTATATTTTTAGTGGGTTTAGTGCATGGTTTTGAGTAATTATTTTAATTTAATGGGTTGTAATGGAATTTAATTCAATTAGAATGGGGTCATAATTCAATTTAATATTAGTAAATTCAAATTAAGGTATTTTAAATAGTTTTTAAAATTTTTGGGGGTGTGAATCCGTAATGATCCCATGTCAACTATGGGGGATGTTGATTGTGTCATGAGTAGAATTATTATTATTTTATGTAATATTACTAATATATAGAGGATGTTTCTTGTAAGTAAATTCAGGATGACTGATATTTATTTATTTATTATTATGATATAAGTATCAATTATGGTTTGATTTATCATCTCTATTATATCATTCATGGGATAAACATGTACTGAGTGAGGAGTGTAGTTTTATTATATACTAGTTAGTCACACAATACTAGTTTAACCATAGTTTTGTAGAAAACATGGGATAATGGGAAGTACACAAAATTTTACTCTAGAATATGGATTTCAGGTTTTTTTGTTAGGATTCATTGTATGTAAATTTTTGGTAAATGTTTGTTAAATTTTAAGAGTATCTCATCATAGGACCAAGTATGTATACATTATGACCAGTTGTATTCATCCTTTTTGTTATATATTTTTATTGATATTAATTTAATTGAGGATTGTTGTATGTCTAATTTTTATTCCATATAATGGGATACCTTGGTGTATTGATTAATTATCCTCACACATTTATTAGTTTTATAAAATGGAAACCAAGTGTACTTTTATAATGTATATATGATATGTCCTTAGAAATAATATTGTAATGGGTGTTTTGATGATAAATGGTTAGTCTTAGGAAATATGTGGTTTCAACTGATTGATTTTATTTTAAATAAATAGAAAAAAAATATTTTATAAAAAAATTAGATTTGAAAATATATTATATTTTATTACCTTAAAAATATATATTTCATAAATGTTTTTAATATTTTAAATATAAAAAAATCATCTAACAGGAATAACATGTACTCTATGGAGAAATTCAACCAATCTCTCTTTCACTCTCACCTTTTTTTAGTATTTAGTATATATAACGCTTTTGGTTTATTTCACGTACCTTTTTTTGGTATTCTAGTTTGGTATATTTATGTTTTTTATAGTGGTTTTTATGGGATATTTTGTGTGACAAATGGTTATATATAGATGTTTTAAAAATGATTTTTTTCATATAAGGATATATATATATTAGCATGGATGGGTACAATCTTCTGCCACTTATTTATTTATTCTACAGATATGTAATGATACTTAACCAATTATTGTTCAGTTAGTGGCATGTCTCATTATATATACTATGTAATTTTGTTGGGTTTTATTATTGATCTATTTATTATTATAAAATGTTGAAATCATTCCCTTTTATTATGTTCTGAGACATTTACACGAGTTTTCTACTCCATGAGAATGAAAAGGAACGTCAATTATGTCACGGGTCAGCCCGGGTGCCAAATATAGGGTTTTCCAAGTTGATTCCTTAAATTTATTATTATATTTATTTTTTATCATTATTATCTATGATTTTGAGGTTTATTAGAGAAATAATAACTAAAAATTGAGTCTTTTTTTATTTCAATAAAACTACACTATAATGTGGTGTTTGTTATGATATAATAGGGTGAAGGTATAAGAAATATTTTTAATATGTGGGAATTTAATCAAAATGAATATGGATTTGGTAATGGTGAAATTATGAGGAATTGTGTCATTAAAAATATGTGGATATCACAGAAAAAATAGTGTCTTTCATATGTAATCAATTAAAATTGAGAAAGGGTGTGGAAAATATATTATGAGTTGATTAAAATTCCAAAATTCTGAGGGATATGCCAAAATGGTGGAAATATCACTAAAATAAATATTCCATATAATTCTATGTAGTTAAGTGAATTTTTTAAGGGATAATATAGAAAAACGTTATCAGGAATGTTGAAACATTTTATTATAAATATATCAGGGAAAAATGTTGAGTGAAAATACAATATCATATTGGAAATAATAAAACCCTATTAAATCGAACAATGAGAATAATTTTTATATCTTTAGAAATAATTTAATTTTTTTAAAATTTTAATAGTTAAACACTTTTTTTGATTTAATTATGATGATATGAATACATAAAAATTATTTCTATCACACAAGAATATAGGAAATTACATTAGAAATGGAGTGTTCAGATATAAAACTGTGATGAGAGTTAGTGATTTCTATCTATGATTTTAAAAATTACATGGAGATATTGTTTCTTATTAAATAGGTGAATAATAAATTCCCATAATTATTACATCATTTAAGTCATTTGGGGAGGTCTATATTTGAATAATAATCTAGTAAATGTTTATTTTATCCCTTCTAGTTCAATTAAATTATGATAAATAATTTCCAATCTATTTTATTTTTTGAATGTTGATAATAATATTAGGATATATATATATATATATAACATGGTTATAACTATTAATAAATAATGATTATCCCCTCGATTAAAATATTTATTGAACCTTGTAAATGATATCTTATGTAACAAAAATTCTCAATATATCTATTTCTATATCATTATTCATTAATGCATGGTTTCATGAATCCATCCTAGATTTAATTGCAAAAATATTAAGTTTATATATAAGATATGTTTTGGTTTTCCATTGTTTCACCATATCCTAGTCGTCTGACATATTTAATCCTATGTATTTCATTGGGCATTAGAGAAGTATTTTTTTATAGTTACCCTATCAAATTGAATCGCTATGGATGATCATTATAGTAGTGATTCCTAGTATTCCCAATGATTTGAATAAGATACACAACAATTATCAATATATCTATTTCTATATCATTATTCATTAATACATGGTTTCATGAATCAATCATAGATTTAATTGAAAAAATAATAAGTGTATTTCAAAGATATGTTTTGGTTTTCCATTGATTCACCATCTCCTAGTGGTTAGACATATTTAATCCTTTGTATTTCATTGGGCATTAGAGAAGTATTTTTTTTATAGTTACCCTATCAAATTGAATCACTATGGATGATCATTATAGTAGCAGTTCCTAGGATTCCCATTGATTTGAGTAAGATACATATTTTATAAACATTTTTACTAAAATATCTGTTGATAATATGAATATGTTTTTTTCATCATTAATATAAAAAATAATACATTTATTGAATGATAGGGTGGTTTCATATATTCTATCTCTTTATATGGATGACCTTGATATCACTAAGAATAATATATAAAATTCTCTATGTCATTAAAACATATATATTACAAGACCACAAGAATATTAAATATGTCGGTAGACCACTCAATGAATTACTCTCTAACCTACAAGGGAAATATTTTTACAAATAGTGAGAAATAATATTAAAAACTTAATTCACATAATAATCATGATATCAATAAAAGGTATAAGAAACTAAAGTAGAGTTTCTACCAAAGACACCCTATCTGGGGGGGGGTGAATTAAGTTGTGAAATTTATTTTAAATTATTATGAATTTTGTTACAATGTTGAAAATAAACTATCGAACCTTTTACAATTAATAATATATCTACAATAATTATAAACAAATATATTAAAACTATGTAGAAAAATTTCTATTGGATGAACACTAAGGGAAATATCTATAGTGTAAAAAAGATCTATATGTAAATATCCCAACACATTCATTATTTTTAATTATTTTCATTGAAAAAATACTTTTTTAAGATCACTATAATATAGTTTATCTGCCATTATAATTTATTTTGAGGAATAACTTATTATCTCCCATAGAACACTTCAACAAACTCCCCCTTTATGCACTACTGTAGAAATATGAATTAGTAGTTTATGAACTTGTCATTATCTTCTATATGATATATAATTTTTACTAGTATTTTTATTATGAAAAGAAAAATATCTTTTTGCAATACATTTATAAATCCCTAAAATTTACAAAAACATTAATATTGTATAGTCTATGTGGTATATTTATCAATATGTAAATCCTTCACTCAAAAACTACCTTCCATCAAACTTATTCATAATATACACTCAATAAAAATTTCAATAAATCATGAATAAAACTGTTCCAAAAAAAAGTTGTTAATGTCTCAAAAATTTATGAATGGTTTTAAATTATGATATAAATTATTTACCCAAAACATCATTATTTTGAAATTTTTTATCTTTTTGAATTCTCACAACCTCAAATATATAATTTCATTAAAATGATCCTTTAAAAATGAACTATTATTAATTCCATGATACCTCACTAATCATCATATGAAATAATTCCATTTCAATATCCCTACTTGATATATTTTTTCAATTGAAGTAAAAAAATCATCAATTTATGGGAAATAATTCCACATTTTTAGCATTCATATAAGATCTTCATTACACCATGTACAAAAAAATATTTATAAAGTTGTTTTACATTGACATATTTTCATTTTCAATATCATTATGGATTTTTATTAATTCATCCATCTCATTTTTGAACCCACTTTAATGATTCCTCACAAATGAATTAATTTGAATGATTCTGTCAAAAATATATATTCCCTTTGCGAAAATGCTACCACAAAACTCATATATTGTCATATAAGTGAAACATTAAAATTCAATATTTTTTATGAAATTTCAAATGAAAATCCACTAATATATCAATAATTTCATAATATATTCACTTTACTATGAAGGTGAATATACATATAGAATCATTGAAATTCATAGGAAATAGTTTTCAACACTAGTTATATACATCTAATTCCCCCACTACAACATTCATTAAAAATTTATTTCTTCATAATGAATCTATCTTTTAATTTATAACATTGATATCATATACTGATAATGAATTGGAAAATATAACAACATCAGAGTCAAGATTAAATCAGCATGGTTCCAACAATATACCCCTTTGCGTTTATTATCAATAAAATGTGAAATTCAATTTCACATAAATAGTTTTATCCATCCATATAGAAATAGTGTTTTTAATTTAACACAAAATGTTTATTAAATCAATTATAATCATAGAAAAAAATATTTTCTATATTCCATGCTTCATAGAATTTTTTATTCCAAAACAACCCATATCGTTAAACTCATTTAAATTTCATTCCTCAATTAATGAATCTCCCAATAAATTTTATACGATATATTTATACTTGTAGGAAAAAAGAAGTCCCTTCTTATTTAGTGAATTCCACTATCGACATACATTCCATTAAATTTCACCATCAATGGAGTATTTACTCTATATGATAATAAACCCCACATAATGTCCCTCATAATTAAGATAACAACATATATACCATCATATTTACATAGAGATTGTATTATCCTATTCTCTCATTGATGAGGGATTTTATTAAAAATATTGGCGCAATCGATGTGCCTCAAATAATGAAGTGTCCAATGGCATAGTCATAACTTCCACCACATTTTTATTAGACTCAACATGAAAGGAATTTATAGTTCTTAGATCATAATTTTCAATGATAAAGTAATATTTGATCTAAATAATATTTTAAAAAAAATTAGGTTGAATTAAATTTTCATGAATTTTGTTACACAATTGTTATAAGAAAATATTACTATAGGTTGGTTCATTTAGTCACTGATATCCTCTGACTATTTTATAATCAATTATATATGTGTGAAAAAATTGGTCACCATTATATATTATACTTATACAATTCACAATAATATTATTTCAAAATTTTTACTCAACTATCATATATAAATTTACCTCAAGTGAATAATTCACAAAAACATGTGGAATATTATCCCCCCTTGACACCATCTAAAAACGTAGCATAAATTGGAGGAAAATCATAATCCATTCCTATATAAATAATAACCCAATATTTAAATTACATTGGATATACTTCATGTTTTATTTAACACATCAAGAGGATGTTCATTTTCATTGATTTAGAACTTAGTTCCCAAATGTTTTAAAACATCATATCTAACCATGATTCAATAAAATATAAAATTATTAAAATTATCCTTATGTACTGGGTAAAATCAATAGATTTACCATAATTCTTCTTCCCATGTTTGGTGCCAACAAACATCATAATTTAAAAAATTTCATAATATTGAATATAATGTATATTCCACATATATATTTCAAACATATGTGGATATAGAAATGTTTGTTTATCTATTTTAGTCACATCTATCAAGAAAAATAGCTGACATATTAAATTAAAGAAATTTAATATTTATAATTCAGATTATATTTAAACACTTCAATATATATATTTTATTTATTTATCTATATATGATTTGAGTAACAAAAATAGAAAACAAAATTTTTTATTCTATAGATATATTTATATTGACATGCTGATCAAAACAATCCATTTTAAAAAATAACTTCTTTAATATGGATTTTAATAGTGAATACCATGACCGTGGTGCCTATTTCATAGGAGATAAACTATTTCTAAAATCTCACACAATTATCTCCTTATTTATAATCAATATTATTACTAAAAAATCATTATAAACAAAATCTTTGATTACACTACTATATAATTCAATTAAAAAATACCTTTGATAAATTTAAAACCCTCTATAAATATCAATCACTATGATGGTTCTCATTGAGTCATGTCAAGCCACTAGTGAAATAATTTTTTCAAAATCATCCCCATAAATATATATATTGAATTTAAACAATAAATAAGTATTTTTCATTCAACTTCTTATGTTCGTCAATTTTCGATATAAAAAATAAATTTTATTCCATTTATAATATTATTTTTATTATTGGTCACGTGTTCCCATGTATGGTTTATGTAAATTTAATTAAATTTTTTAGTCATGGATGTAACCCATGACTCAACTCTTACTACATTTTCATATAATTCTTGTTTTTTCATAGGCAATAGTTAATCAAGCTCAAAATTTTAGATCGTTTTTGTTTTTGTTTCAGTATATATCACTCTTGTTATATTAAATTTATTAAAATACAATATAATTTTTCAAATATGAGGTATATATTTATTTTATATTTTTGTACCCTCCCCATCTAGTTTAGTTTTAGATTCATCAATGTTTGGGGTAAATTTACAAAACATAATAATTTTGTGAATACTATTATATTATTCATATAATTCATCAAAATTTTAGTTTTTATATTACTTAAAATAATTATATTTAATTTATTTGACATAATTTCACCGCAAAATTTTATTCATCCCTTTTTTAAAATGTAATTAGTAGGGCATACACAATATTGAGTACCATAAAAATAATCATGTATCATTTTGATCAACAAATATTTTTTCCTTCATTACAATGAATATATAATATATATAAATAGAATCAAATTTGCATATAAGGGGGTTTTCATCCTACCAAAATATCTTAAGGTTCCATATCCTTCCAAAAAACTAAAATCACCTAATTTTGATTTTACACCGTAACACGAAATACAACCTTCCAAACGTGGTGAGAGACACCACTCTTAATGAGAAATGATTTGGTCAAATTATTATCTATATGTTTTCTTTATTTATTAACTCAAATATATTGAGGAGTTCTCAATAAATATACATCATTCTTAATTCATGGTTTCCTATGTAGTTTTCCACATCTATAGTTTTTTACATTGTTCCATTGTCATGTATTAATATATTGATATTGGTTTATATCTCACTATAAACTCTTCTTCGATGCTTGTTTATGAAATACATGACTTTTCCATTTCTCTTCACACACATAAACCATAACAATTTTCTATAATAATTAATAGAAATGATTAAATACCTATCTATGAGTGTTCCAAGTATATTCATTTAGAAAAAAAAGTTATTATGAACAAGATAAATTAGATTGGATCCACATTTTATCTTTTTCACATATATATTTTGAGACACATATCCCCAAATTATCACATCACATGCCTTTTAATTTTCTCTCATGATGTTTTTATTTTTCACAAATTATTTTATATTTTATATGTTCAATATTCATAGTTATTTAATGTGGAATAGTCATTAGTTTTACAAGCTTTTTTATAATTAAATTTTTAGAGTTTTAGTTTTTATTCGATACCCACATTGTTTAAAGTACCATTTTCTCTAATATTCTTAAGGAAATTTCCCATAATTTCATTTATTATGAACACATTTTCCTTAAAAGTTACCTCATTTAAATATTCATAGAGTTAATATACACATAAGAGGTTGTGCAATATGCCATCAGTATTGAGAACATATGTCATCATCATCCCATTACCTACTAATCAAATATTCCCCCTTTATTTGATATTCAAATATCAATCATTCAAATCAATACATTACATTAACTCCAAATATATTTTTTTTCAATAGATTATTATTTAAGGACATATGTTATGAACAAAAATTATCAAGTTTACTAGTGATACAACTCTTTTTTTCAATACATTACATGACTCTTTATTAGTTTCATGGAACATATACATTTATTATACCATAAAAATATCTAAGGGTAAGGTTTTAACTGTTGAGTTAATTGTTTTCATGGGAATATTCTCATTCCTTTATATTTTTGAAATAAAAAACTGATTTTTAAAAAAATTCTAAACCAAATAAAAAATTTTAGAACCTAATAAATTTTTTGGAATGTAATAAAAAATTTCAAAACCTAACAAATGTTTTTATAACCTATAAAAATTTCTCGAACATTAATGAAAATTTTTAGATTCTTAAATATCTATGAATATTTTTATCAAATACTAGTTAACCATCAGAAAAATATGTAAGGTACTTCTTCTAAAAAATTACCTATTTTTTTCATTTTTTATTGCTTATATTTCAATATTATTTTATAAAAAACCACAAATTCATCATTCCATAAATCCATTTATTTCATTTTAACCTCAAATGATTGGAATATATAAATAGTCTTCGTCTAATTATAAACTGTCAGATAAAATTCATTTGTTTACAACCATTTGATTAATCTTGTAGATGAACTATCGCCACAACACCAATTTAAAGGAGGGGAACCTCGCTACCCCACATCGAATTCCAAATATTTCTGCACAAGTTACTACCACCCTTTAAAGTCTATGTTCGGATTTCCAGATCACTTTCTTATGTTCTGAATGTCTCTATGAATATCCTCTCATATTTTAATGCCTATAAATATGTAAATTAATTATTTTTCAATATTTAGATAAAGGTTAGATGATTAGGATTTATTTCATAAGTACGACCATTTAATAAGTAATATCATAAAATTCAAACTATGGGAAAATATTTGTATTGTGAAAAATTAGGTAGAACAAGATCTAGTGTATACAGAATGGGTTAATGAATTATATCAATGATTATATTTATTAAATTAAGGTGGAAGGAATAAGTGTTAGTTTAATAGTTATTGGAAAAATTAATCTACGTCTTATAAGAAATCTGCATATATCCTTAAGATAACAAATGATGGTGATGATTTTTATTTATCTCATAATCTAATAGATTAATAAAGATATTTTGATAGTATGAAGGCTATTGGTCTCATAGGTCATTAGGGAGTAAAAAATCTCAAAAATTTCAACCATTCAGATACCAACATGATCCTGGAATTATGGATTCAAGGTCTTTTAATATGATGAAAATGGGACAAGGACACTATGAAAATTACAGACATCCTGATGATGAATTTTCTAATTAATCCATAAATTATTTACATGATCTAGTGAATCATTCTAAAAATTATCAAGATAAAGGATGAGTTTATCAAATCTCAGGTCCTAATGTTTCCAGCAACCTTTTCCATGTTTATCATAAATTTTATGATCTTATGCATAATCCCTTGCATATCAAAGCCAAATAAGTTCAAAATTATTCTTTATGTGATAAAACACATAAAATAATGAAATATTAATTTAGTGATCATACAATAATGTTTTTTAACATATCTGAAAAATAGGAGAAGTTGGAGAAAGATCTAAGAAAAAATTAGTTAATCCTATGAAAATAATATCACATGTCTCAAATCAATATAGAACAATTCATGCTTTAGAACCACAAAAGTCAACGAAATATAAATCACCCTCAGATGAAGTTTTATTAATGTGGAGATAAGACAAAGGGCCAAGGAATGAAGGAGATATAGTGTTCGGGATAAATCTTACAGATGATAAATAAATGAAAATCATAGAACCTAAATAACATGAGAAACATGCAAAGGACAAGATACATAAGAAAAATCTAAATGACGTAGATATTTTTTAGGATCTATCAAAATATAAAAAAATGGCCTAAAAAAATAAATTTTATGGAATATTTTATACAAGAAACATAAATTCATCAACAATCAAGACTATTCATATTAGAGGATATCCCAATAGAAAAAAATAAAGGAAGTTGTTTCTAGATCAGTTCCAACAATTCATGAATAATAACAAGAAGAGGAAGAAGAGGAAGATACCAACCAAAAAAATAATGTGATGATAAGATATAAGAAATCAGAGAAAATTTGAGGAAGATCCAATCGAACAAGTTATCTTTATGAATATCTTAATCCTTTTCATCAAGAAAAGCCTTAGAAAGAATATCAATCCACAAATCCAATATTCCGAAAGACTATGTTTTTGATACTAAATTAAAAGAAATCCATCTGATGGTGATGTTTATGATGATAATGGTAATGAAGTAGAGTATTGAGACAAGCTAATAACATTATTCAAGGTTTTGATAAAAATTATGTAATTAAGATATCATAAAAATCAGAATCTATGAAATATAATGGAAAGAATGTAGATGTTGGAATATATAAACATAATGATTCAAAATCCGAAAGGTCTTCCTCCTCATCAGGGAATGGATTTTCTGTTCTTTATTTGAAGGGGATGGTGAAAATGATTCCATATTTTCCTAATATTGAGTCAAGATACTAGTTTATTAAATAATCCATTAATAATAAATCAAATTCAATAACCCTTTTCATAGATAAGATAATAATCCTTGAATATGAATTCAAAAAATTTATGCTAAATTATGAAAATAATAAGAAATCATTTAGAGATAGGATAATGTTGTCAAAATAAATCAACTGTGATCTTAATGTTTTTTATGAAATGATTGACTCTATCAAGAATGAGTTCAATGAATAAAATGACACCTAAAATCATTCAAATATATTTTTGGAAATGATAAAGGAAGAAAATCGTATTAGACATCATAATGTTAAATATTTTAATGTCAAACTATATTCTCATACTCATGAAGTTAAAATACAAAAGTATTATAGAGAAGAGGTGGATAAAATGTTTAATTATTAGGATGAAATTATTGTGTTATAAGAAGAGAATATTATAACCCAAAAAGAATAGATTCAGAACCTTGAGAACAAGAGTCAGGATTTGGAAGTTATTCTATAAATATTTGAAGAATATACCAAAGTGTTGAATATGTTAAATACCATGATAAAAACATTACTTCAAAAGAAATATTGATTTTACTATATTTATGATCTTTTGATTTATTTTTTTATCAATGGTTTATTATCCTCTATTTTTTATATTTTGTTTCTGAATTTTTTATTACATTATTATTTTCCCCATTTGTTTTTTGTAAATCACAATGGCAGATAATAATGTTCTAAAAATAATATTAGTCTAAAAAGGAAAATGTAAATGTGGATAATTCTTACTGTATACATCCTTAATTAAGGTGGATATTTATTAATAATAAATGAAGAAAAATATATAAAGTTAGAATACAATATTTATACAGATTTCATACCCTAATGGGGAGTTAGTCATATTCACCTTGAGATAGAATCTGAGGTGGAGAGAAGATAATATTTTATGATCAAATATGATATCTTACAATCATAATATTCTTTTCCTAAATTGATTGATTGTTATTTCTAAAAAGGGTTAGATTGTTGAGTCAAGTGTTCTATTATGACATTTCTAAATAAATTATGTTTTAGAAATCAAAAACAAATTTTATTAGTAATTTTATATATATATGGAATTTAATTTTCATATTCCTTAACCATTTTATAAAAAAATATTATCACTATTTTTCTTAATATATAATAGTTTCTGGAATAAATTATAACCTTATTAAAAATCATAATCTTTCCCTTTATCAACTCCAAATCATCTAGAAAACTAATCCCAATTTATGTTTATCAAATCTGAAACACAAAGAAAATTGAATCTGATTCACTTTCTTAATCTTGATTCTCTAACAACTATAAATATGATAATATGTTTCTTAATTATAAATAATATTGATAATCGAATCCGATTCACTTTCTCTTTTTTGATTCTCTCGTAATTGTAATTGTGATTCTGTGTTTTTCAATTCCAAATCAGCTTGAAAATTGAATCTGATTTACAATCTCAATTCCAATTCTCTCAGAATTGTGATTCTGATTCTATGTTTATCAAATATTAATCGTTAAAATTTTTGATTCCAATTCACTGTTTTGTAAAATTGTAAATCATTCAAGTGTAAGAATCTTATTCATGGTTTCTCAATACAAAATTATTTTTATTTTTGAATCTGATTATCACATCCTAAATTCCATTTCTCAATATTTTTAATGTTCAATTTGTAACATTCTTATAATTTTTATCTGTTGTTTAAGAATCCAATTTTATAAATTTCATTATGCTACTATATTTCGATAATGTAATGTTTCATATAATCAGATTCATAAATACTTACTTTTTCCCTTTATATTTAATTTTACTAAACAATGTCATCTAATGTTTTATTATACGACCATTTTAAGTTCTAAATGTACATGTACCTTGAAATATTCAGAAAAAGTATTACTATTGGAGAAAAATTAGACCATTGGAGATCACACCTACAAATACTAAGTAATTTGGTTGAGATCAATATGCATAAAATCTTATGGGTTTTGAGACACATGATAGATCTTTGAAAATTTCATTGTGAGAATGCATTGAAATGATTAGGTTGTGAACTTCTCAATCAACATAATTGAGATCTTCAATACTCTTTTTTCATCATAGTGTGACAATGATCATTGGTGATAATGACTGAGGGATTCCATGTTTGAGAAAGATAGAGGTTCCAATTACCTGCATAATCATAGGATTCTAGGTGAAAGAAGAATGAGGTGGAAATCACCATACAGATCGAGGTAATGCAATGATATATAGGTAGAGAAAAATATTAATATTAAGAGAATACCCTAGTGTGGGTAGGATAAAATTTATTGAATGTATAAATTAGGGGACAATTATCAAAGGTGTTTTTGATAACATACTATTTGGGTTAAAATAATTGTACTCTTTAGATGTACATTAAAAATCCTCTCTAACATGTAACAAATAGATAGTGTTTTTTTATATTTTCCCATTTATAATTACTGTTATATAAAATAATATAATATTTATGGAAGAATGTTTTTAATGTATACCTATGTTATTATTACATTTCTATAATAATTTTATAGGGCCCAATGAGGTTTTCACAATCTTACAAATAAGGGTTTAAGTGAATCTAATTTATTCAAATTTGATAAACAATGATTCCATAAAGTTAAAAATGAATGTTTTTAAAATTTAAATTCCCCCCATTTTAATTTAGAATATAAATTTACATTTTTATCTTACCTTAAATGGGGATATTTTTATGGGGTGGCTTAGTGTACATGGTTTGGGTCATAATCTTAATGAGCTTGAACTTCTCCCATAAATGGCTTTCCACATGCTTTTTTTATTTGATATCAGTTTGGTATTGGTCAATAGAAAAGCCCAATGATAGTTTCTATTTGAGAATCCTTGTTAAATTGTCTTAATATGGTATGATAATTTGATTGAGTCTATCAATTCTTTTAATCATTTTAATTAGATTTTTAAAAATTCAATATTTATACTAACAAAATGATCACCATTAAACAAATATATTATAAACTATTATGATTTAAAACATTCATTAAAATATCATAGGTTGCAATAAAACTATTTAAGTTAATTTTCTTTCTATAACCATAATTTACCATATGACATTAAATAATATCACAAAGTGAGTTGTATTTAAAAACGTTTAGGATGTTATAATCTTCCACTCTTCAGAATTTTTTTCTAAAAAGATTCATTTCAATGACTAAAATAGTTGATGGTATTTCTTTTTCATCCCCAAAATGGTTTCCACTTCCATTTTACAAACATTCGGTTTCTCCTTATCAAGGTGACTAGGTGAATTGTCTTATTTTGTATAACATTTTCTCTAAGATAAAATATATTCATAGGCTATACATCATACAGAGTATCATTCTCCATGGGTACCACGTCAAGAATCAATACATGTAAGGGGTATGATATTTAATTTATTATGATTTATACATAGAATATATATGTTAATAGTGATCTATTAGGAGACAATTCCTATTTATTGGCCGCTACTTTGATGTGATAAAGGATATCAAAGAAGACTATTTATATTTTACTATGATTTCCCTTCATCAAAAATCACATGAAGTTATTTAATTGAGATATATTGAGGAATAAATTATCTTTATTATCATTATCTAGGTATAATCAATTATTTTCATCATATAATATCTGTCAACTCTAATAATCCCTAATGTTATTGTGTATGTTCTTTTCCTTTTCGACTATTTTATCAACAATTTAAGGACCTAGATGTTTACGCTCCCAACAACATCCCAAAATTCATGTGTTATATAACTCCTAAAATAAATGGCTCCATATGGTTCAATTTAGATACTTTATTAGAAACTATTATTACATGAGAAATCCATTATAAGTGGATGTTGATCCAATCCCCCTATGATGTCTATAGAGAATTATGTCAACATGTCCTCTAATTTCTAGATAGTTCTCTTAGATTGGGTATCTGTTTGTGGCTTAATGTCCACAATGAAGTTCAAATACGTATTTAAATAATAATGGAGACTCTTTTAGAATTTGGATGTCAATCATTGATCTCTATCCTATATAAATTATAGTGGTGTTCTATGCTAGATCTCATGTTCTCTAATGTTTTACCTTGTATGAGGATCAGTTGAGATGTCCTCTAAGATTGAAATTAAATTATCATAATTTGTAAGATGATCCACCAAAACACATATAACATTATTTTCTCCCATTTTCATTATTATACTAGTAGAAATGTCAATGAATATTTTTTTACCACATCCATGTAGGTTTGATAATAGTTGCCTCATCTCCTCATATTTTTCCATTTTCACTTCAATTTATAACATAAATGGCACCTTGATAAATATTCTGAAATAATATTCTTTATGTTATCCCAGAAATAGTTCCCATAGTGGTCTTAATAAAACAATTTTTTTCCTAAATAGATTAATATGATCGATATTTTTAAAATATTTAACATATCCTTCTTTATCAAAGGATTTGATGTTACACATTTTCATCACCCAAATCATATAAATCATTTCTAATTAATTTTTAACTCTGTGGATTTTTATTTTCATATTGATTCCACCTTTTTTGGGATTCCATCATAGTCCCTTTATATATCCATTATATTGTTTAGTAGTTATGGTTGTGAAATAATTTTTGTATGGATTGATGATGTTTATTATTTTATTATTTTCATATCCATCCTATTAATTTCAATGATGATCAGGTCACTCTAAATTACCATCAATGATAATATTTATGAATAATTTTTATATATATTAACTTCCACAATATTTTCATTCTAGGATAATAGTATATTGATATGTAAATTTACTTAATCAGTTCCAAAAATCTCTCCTATAAAATGTATATCTCTTTATGTGTGAATAAATACTTGAGGATCTTAATATTAGAAAATATTTCACATTTATCTGCTATGAGATAATGATTTCCAATTTTCATTGGGAAGATCACTACAACCAAATCTAGATGATGTGTTGGGTAGTTATTTTATCAATATTCAATTTATGTGTGGTATGGTCTATCACATTGTCATTCTACATTAAAATATTTCCCGTTCCCATCATTAATGAATCACTATATACCATAAATGTTCCCCAATTTTTGGTGGCATAAGTAGGGGTGATGATAAAAATATTTTTAAATGGATTAAAAATCTCTTCACATTCATTATTATAATGAAATGTTATTCCATTTAATTTTAGTTTTTATATATGGTTTAGAATTGTGATAAGTTTATCCCAAATTTATGAAAGTACCCCAATAATCAAAGGAAACATTAGATTCCTACCATATATGATGGTCTTAACAATCCATTAATTACTTCTGTCTTTTATGGGTTTGTAGATATCCCATTTCATGTGATCATATTGAATCTGAATGATACTTCCTTAAAAAAGAACTCAAATAGTCTATAGTTTTCATAATCCTATTGTTTTATAAGGTCCATACCACAATTATCAAATTATCCTCATACTCCACTATACATTTGGTTTATATTATAATATCCTCTATAAAGTATACTAAAAATTTATTGAGATAGTCTCTAATTACTCTATTAATAAAACCCATGAATATTTTATGATAATTGATGACTCAAAAAGAAATTAACCTTAAATTATTGTTTCTATACCATATCTGGAATGTAGTCTTGGGGATATCCCCATTTTCACCCATATATGATAATTCACCAAACTAAGAACCCCCTTGGAGAAGTATTGAGATCCATATAAAAAACTGAACAATTCATAAATCCTTAGAAGATCATACATTTTCTTTATCATTAACTTGTTTACCTCATGATAATCAATGAAATGACGTAATGACTAATCATACTTCAGGAAGAGGACTGGTCCACCCCATAGTGAAACAACATGTTGTATAAACCCTCTGTCAATATTATATTATATTTTGTTCATAATCCCCTTATGTTCCACAACATCCATTATACATAGATTCATGTACAATGGAAACACGCCATGAATAATCTCAATTAAAAATTAATCTTCTCACTTATTAGGGAGAATAAAAATTAATCAGGAAATACATTAATTTATTTCCCCATAATGGGAATATCTTCAGTGATGATCACTTACATAGACACAATAATTTGAGCTAGATAAAAATTTTTATAGTGTAATAATATCCTTTATTGGGATATTGGTTTTGAAGGCTATTCATCCTCCTATTTTCACTTATACAAAATCAGGGGACGATTCACGATACAAAGAGTAATTTACATCTTGTATAAATTTATGAATTCTTTATATAATGTAATCCATTCCAAACCAAGAATTGAATCAAATTACACTAAATAAAACATCAAAAGGTTCTTTTGGAAGTTAAGACCAAATTTTTTGAATGGGGGTGAGTCATATAATTGGGATGAATGAATTTACACATATTCCATTTTCACTAAGAATTATACTTCCATGGTTTCTAGTGGTGTTTGAATAGTTATAATAAACTTTCACAATATTAAGGAATGGTTATAACTATAAATGATAAACCCAAATATTAATTTTTTATTCTAGTACTAATTATTTACATAATCAATACTAGATATGGGGATGATAATTTTTTGTACTATTAAAAACTTAAATAATAAACCAATAACACTAAAGGGGTCATTTATAAGTTGAATGTATTTCATTAACCTATGAATTTATGGGCTTTAATCTATGTTGTCAATGATCTAATTTCCAATATAGAAATCTATGTGATTTTTTTCATTAAAATGGTTCAGAATGATCTTGTGAATATAACAAATAATATCCCCTAGGAGTTTCAAAAATGGGGTGTAGCAAGGCCCATTATCATGCCCAGTTTCGGATTGTGTCTAGCTCAATGTGGTGTTTTAAGGATATACCCATCCATAGATTTGTGATATATCCAAATCCTCATGTACTATCCATACTGTGTTGAATTTTCTTTGAATAAAATTATTATTTACTTAAAAAAATTTAGTGATATTATATTATGTGTAGTTTTATCCTTATAAATTTCTCTAGAGTTTTATAATCTTTATTCGAAGACCACCAAAATTTCATTTGATTCCAATTTGGAAATCCTATATGTTTATTTCAAATTAATTTATAACTTGTTATATAAGAGTCTAAATAATAAATAAAAATGATTAATAATTTACTTTCGTTGGTTAATTAAGTAAATTACATAACAATACTAAATCTTGGGTGCATCAGCATTATTGCAAGCTTCCTTAAATGGTAATTATATTTATTCATTCTTAAAAAACATGTTATTAACTAGGGACATATATAATTACTGTTAGGCTATAAATACAAGAAAGTTAATAAAAATTTCATAACATGAAGAATATATTAAATTTTATACATTTGGAAATTCAATGGAATATATAATGTGTGAGAATAAAAAACATGACAATTTTGAATGATATATAATGATAACATAAAGCACACATGGGAATGAGGAATCTAAATGTAACATGAAATCAAAAGCATTTGTAAATGTCAAAAAAAATGAATTATTAAATTATTCTGTAAGGATAGACTCTCATGCACCATACATGACATATCATTAAAATGAAACATTATCCAATGAATTGGTGCGATATCTAGGGACACCCATCATTATCAAATTATGTACGAGCATATTTTTTCATATAGATCATATACATAACAACATATTTAATTATGTATAATACCATGATAATGGAGTGTGTATTTATTAAAATATTGTCCCAAATAAATGAAATATAAGTGTATAAATGTGATTGGATTGAAAAGAGAGACCATCTATTGGTAATAGGCTTTAATTAAATGAATATTAAAAAAGAAGAGTACATGCATGATTGGGACAAAGTGAAGTATCACTTCAATGATCTTATAAATAATGATCAAGTCATTCAAGTAAGCACTATTTCTCGATATTATATAGTGAGAATTGTTATAATTAGATTATGTTATCTTTTAATAATTATTCAATTTTTTTAGTATTTGACCTGGGTGTAATTTAATGTTTCTCACTTTTTACTTAAATGTTTTTTGATAATATAAGGTTATCATCCATTTTAGAGGATAGTTCCCCTTACATGATATGTTGAATATAGAAGCTTGGTAGGAGATTCTTGAGAGCTTAAGATCACCTTTGGAGGACTCTAGAGAAGGGAGGTCAGAGTAAATACATGGATAACTATTTTTTAGTGAATATTAATTAGAGCATATGTGGTTTTTTATTGGAATATAGAAGGTTTTTCTTTATTATTTAACAAACCTAATTTTCCGACTCTATATATTAAAGTAGTAAAAACAAAAAAAAATTACGATGGTTTAATCAAATTGATTCTTAAATAGGAGAGTGGTTTAATTATTTTATATTTATAATTACATAAATTATTAAATAATCACCCTTGGAGATGTGTAAGTGAGTCATGTTATTAAAAAAAATGATACGATAACCTTAAAAAATAATATAGGTTTTCATTGAATGATAAACGATTAATAAAATTATTTAAATTAAATAATAACACATTAATTTAAATTGGTATCATATATTTGTTCACAGATTATTTTATATCACTTATTTTATAATTTTGGGTAATTTTGATGGCATTATACACACCGTATATTTATATAATTTTAATTTTAAAATTAAAATTCATTTTTCTTATAAAATTATGAAAAAAATCATATAATTTCAATGTGGTAATTCAAAAAAATAATATTTAAATAATAGAAAAATTATGAATATTTTAATTTAAAAATTTAAAATAAAATCGACATTTTTTGAAAAAATCTGGGTTTTCTTTTGGAAATTATATATTTCAAAACCTTTTAAAAATTAAATTGGACCTCATAAAGCTTATATGATCATGTATATTTAATAAATTTTTATAATAAATGTTTATTAAGATAAAATTAATTACAGAATTCAATTAATTCATCCTAATATAATGTTTTTTTAAAATTCTATATTACACAAAAATACAATTTTTGTTTTATCGAACAAAAAAACATTTATAATGTGTTAATATTAATATGAAAGAAAAAAATTATTCTATTTAAAATAAAATATAAATATTCATATTATTAGGGTCTCAAAACGTATACCTTTATTGTACCAGAAAAATCTTTATTTGTAATGTGTGCATTGGAAAGATTTTTATGTGGTGGTTCGGTGCACATGGTTTGGTTCATGATCATGATGAACACAAACTTATCTCGTAAATGGTTTCACTCATGATTTATTTATTGTATCTCGACTTTAGAATGATTAAGGAAAACAATTGATTCTATCACCCTTATAAGCCCCAGTAAATGGGATTCATATCCTGTGATCCTTTTGTTTGAGTCCTTCACTTTCTATATTTGTGTTAATTGTATTCTTCAAACACAAATTTTTATACTAATAAAATGATCATTTTTCAATCGATATATTATCAATGGATATGATGATAAATAGTATTCAAAATCCTATATTTATAATAAAAACAAATAATTTTATGTGTTTTTTATAACTATAATACATTATATGAAAATAATTTAAAATGAAAGGGAATTTTATTTATAAAATTTCATTTCATTACACAACCAATTTCTTTTACCTGTTTTAATCAATTACTAAAAATAGTAATTTTATATTTATGAGTCTTGTGATTAAATTAAATATCTATATACATTATTCATGTTGAGGTTCATAGAATAATTTTATTGTCGGTGAAACCAGATATCATCAAGTGGCATATTATGGCTTATACAATTGATGTGGTGAGATGACAATATGTGAAAACAACATATATTATATTATGGGTGTATCTAGATACCAGATAGTGAGATAGATATATATTATACAATTGGTTCTCTACGATAATATTCCAATTGATTAGGTAATTATTATGTTATATAAATAATAATATTGTATTATAGTCCAATTGTTATTTTAATTTCCAGGATTCTCTAAGGGGTTTTAAATATAATTTCGCAAATTACAAAATTTTTTTTCTACTATAGGGTAAAAACGTTTCCTTTGATAATGATTGATATCATGTCTCGTGTTTTTTTAATTTTGATAACTATTTCCTTTGAAAATTATGAATTTTATATTTTCATTTTTTGATGATCATGTTATTTATATTTAATATTTCACCTTTTTTATGATCATGCACTTGATATTTTCATAAATCTATGTATTCTAATTATAATATCAATGATGAAATTTGATTATAAAAACTTATTTTTTCCGTAATAGATAATTTTATATCACCCTTTTTATGTTTCATTTTATTCATTTTCTAAATAATTATGTAAAATAGAATTATTTCTAGAAAGATTCATATGGATGATGTTGATGTCTTAGTGAGGAATATGAAAATTTTGGTATAGTGAAACATGATGTTCATTATTATGAAATAGTTGGTTAACAATGCATGATGTTTAGAATTTTTTTTCAAATTATTCAAAACCAGTCACCTAAAATATTTTTGAGTATACATGTGACCCAATATTTCCCCATAATGATGCATGTTTTGGTTGGGGAAACGATAGACACCTTCATCGGTATATTATGAAGAAATGTAATATTTATGATTTCAGAACCAAATCATGGTTTTTGGCTCTGATGATATTATAGTATGTATTATAAGTGTATTTTGGAAAATTTCAGACTCCAATTTGTTTCATTTGTGGTTTTCATTATAGTTATGGACACCATCATAAGTCTATACGATTAAATATGATCATATGTTAAATTATGTAGACACCCATTTTTGGTTTTGAAAAATGAGATATTAATGTAATTAATTGAATTTTGGGGTAAATCTTAGTAGGTGTAAGA
The DNA here is from genome assembly GCA_963277665.1 of Viscum album. Lineage (NCBI taxonomy): Eukaryota > Viridiplantae > Streptophyta > Magnoliopsida > Santalales > Viscaceae > Viscum > Viscum album. Next base: position 805,610,149 of record OY728122.1, on the reverse strand, counting down.
ATATTTAAATCCTTGGTTATTCATGAAATAAGTGTTTTCATTTTTTGGAAATATAACTTAATGTGTTTATAACTTTTAGGATTTATATGATTGTGAATATTTTAAACAAATGTTTTATATTATAGATATCTATGTGTTTGAATAGTGATTTTGTGTCTATGTGATTAATGTATCTTAAAAATAAAATCTCTATATATTTTTTATTAAAAGCTTAATGGTATTTAAAATAATATGAATTTAAAAAAAAATTAATTTTCAGGTTATTTAAGAATTGTTTATTATGAAATTTGTGTATTATTGTGTAATTTTGGTGTTTAAGGTATTATTTCATCAAATGAATGTTTAATAATATTGGAAATTTTATTACCATGTTATTTCCATTTTGGGTTTTTATTATTATCCAATGAAACATTGTATATATTTTTATCTTATTTAATGTAATATGATCCTTTAAACTTTTTTAGTTCTTTTGGAATCAATAATTCTTCTCGAATACCCATCGGTTGGAGAAAAAGATGAGATTTTCAATAAAAAGGGAAAGAAATATTAAATTAAACCAATCAATTAAATGTAATTTTTCCCTTATTCTATAAATAAAATTTATTTTGAAACTCTTTTTATGAGGAATTGAATAAATTTTCATTATAATTAACATCATTTCTATTAGTATCCATGCACCTTTTCAAAAATGCTTTGTGTTATAGATTCTGGATTGTTAACATTCTCTTGATCAATAAAATTATTCTAATAAATTTTCTATATCACATCATATCATTATTTGGGTATTATTATTTTAATCCACATATAAATCTTCACTTCCCACAATATTTATTATATTTAAACATAATATGTATTATTCCAAGTGACATTTGTACTTCTTTTTCTCTATTATCAAGAGTTGGATTTATTTATCTTTTTACCAGGTGGATTTCAAAAAATAATTATTTTCAAATATATATCATTTTATTTCTCTTATTATTTTAAAATTAATTAATGAATTTTATTAATGTTCAGAGGATTTAACGCCCTGATATTTTAGAAAATAAAACTATGTTCGATGACATATTTGACATGATATATTTAGCTTAAATGTCCCCGAGAATGCATAACCCTTATAAACAAGTAGTCAAATTGATGGGAATGAAGATAATTTCATTATTTATTATATATATATATATATATATGTCCAAATCAATAATTCATATTGGTAAATTTTAATAAATAATCAATAAATTTTTAGTAATGTAATGTCACTCTTTAGAAATATGTATTCATAAAAATTTATTATTACCGATTTTCTTGAGAATGTTATAATTAATTATTATAAATTTTAAAAAATTTAGATGGTTAAATGATTTTAATTTTTTTATATTTAATATAATTATTTATTTTGGATATTTTTTTTGAATTTTTGGGAAATATTTAACTTATAGTGAAAAAATAAATATACTGATTTTTTATAAAATGTCATCACTTTTAAATTAAATAATGTAACATAAAAGTCACATTAATTTTGAATTTTATTTAAAATTATATTATAATTATTTAATTATAATTAATCCACTTAATTATATTTTAATCATCTATATAATGATGTTTTTTATAATGTTTTTTTGGGTTAAAAAAATCTTTTTTTTCTAAAAATTATTTTAAATAGAATAATGAATATCTTTTTTAATTATTTAAAAAAAAATATAATGAGAAATTATATGAATTTAGAGTTTATATTATATGAAAATAACTATTAATTGAGAATCATGCAATGAATATTATTCATATAGTTGATATAAAATAATAATTTTTTTTTGAAAAATATACATACAAGAAATCCGTTTTTTCATCACACCCACAAGTTTATTTTAAATTAAAATGATCCACCTATATAAATTGAATTATATAAAATTAATTCCTTATTTTTAATAAAAATAATATATATTATCTAGTTAAATAACCATATTTTTTTACAATTTTAATAGTGAAAAAATTATAATTTATTTACAATGGTTAAGGGGAAAACAATTTTATAAAGGGGACAAAAAATTTAATCCTAAAATTTTCATAAAGAATGAAAACGAACTATTTTATAGAAATATTTATATTTTATTATGTAAATATATATATATATAATTGTAAATTTTAGGGACTTTTTACTAGTGAAAAATGTGGTTAGACCTTTTTCATTTCAAATTTTACATGTGTGATACTCAACATAAATATAAAACACCACTCAATATCCTCTCTTATTAAAACCAACAAATTATTTTTTATTAATGAAAACAAATCCAATTGTGTTCAATAATTCCATCCCCACCTCCTAGATACCATATTTTTATTAGAAATCATCATATGAAGCCATTTCATTTATACTGAAAGAGGTTTTACAAAGAAGAGGTTTCATGCTTACTTTAAAATATTAATTTTATTTCATATTAAACCTAGATAAAATCATCATAAAATTTTAATATAAAAAAACTATATAAAATATATTTTGATATTATTATGATAATTTTAGAACCAAATTTCTGCCAATATTCCATCAAATTGGATATGAAAACACCATTCATGCGGATGATAGACTAACTCCTTGCGAATCATTGTCATTATTTTTCCATAACCTCCACTCATGAAATTATATAATTATGAAATAAAATTTTTGATATGATATTTTTATATTATTCATAATTCTGGAAAAGTTATATCATATATAAATTTTTAAATTTCATTCCATGGTGATACAATGACATCACTCTCATGTAAGAATCACTATCTCATTATGATGTAATGTTATTCATTTTTCACTAATGCTTTACATAGAAGGTAATAAAGATAATTTTAATTAATATATATCATATAAATAAAATTATTTTTATAATAATGTCATATTTTTCAGTATTAAATCATAATAAATTCTTTTATTTCAAAAAATATAAAATGAAAACACCGTTTATGCACAAGTGGGGACTAACTTCTCCATGAAGTTATGTGAATATTTATTTATTTCCATAGTAACTAGATATTATATATAACTGTATATAATAAAATAATTTGGAAATTATTATATTATGTCTATTCTATTATAGTAAAATATTACTAAACTTATTTCCATAATTTTTATAAAAAAATGGAAACATTACTCATCAAAATGTATGGCTTAATAGCTCCATGATTTGAACATAGTTTTTGTAATGCCCCGAACCCAGTTACCCAGAGTCAGTGAATTTTCAAATCATGGGAAAAATAAAATATAGAAAGGGGTGAGCTCAAATGCTCATTACAGATAAAAATATAGCAGAAACTTTCACAAATAAACATTTATGGTAATGCATAACTAAAACAAAAGCCTTTTAAACTTGAACTTCAACATAACATGGCAACAAAATGATATAATTCCATTTATTTATTCACATGGATATTCTACTAGTTGAATAATCACATGAAACATGAATAATCATTTTCATAATAATGGAATGCATAATTCCAAACTATCATAACCACATAGTCAAGGCATTGTGCCAAGACTACAAATAAGATTTTGTCAAGGCCTTGCGCAAAGACACTAGTTTGTCTCATGAGAACTACCAATGCCTTGAGGAGCTATATTGGGCTCCACCCATCACTTACTAAGTCAGATTCATTCCTTATATGAATAGGTTTAAACATAACATAAACATTCGTATTAAAACTAGCATATAAAATGTCAATACGTTATCCATAAACCATGAATGGTATAACAAATACCACATCCACAGTCAAACATAACTCATTCATTACAATATGGAAGATTGTATTGTAACAGATTAACCTCAATGGAGAATAATAAAGGATGTTGTCATAGATGAAAATAATCATCCAATATATTTGTGAGAAATACCCACATTTTTCTTGAAAACATTAAAAATTCACACTGCATGTCAAGATGCTGTTTTAAAAATAGATTTTTGAATCAAAGGGTCCCATACCACATTGAAACTTTTAATAGGAATTTTAATTTTAAAACGTTAATGTATATATAATTAAATCTTTAAAACCATTTTTAACACATGGACATTAATGATAAGTATTTATAAGAATAAATCTTTAAAACATTTAAAAATGATATTTTATTTAGAGTTTCTAACCAAAAGAGGGACACATGAATACAAACAATTGAGGCAATCAAAACTTTTTAATATCATGAGAATAAAGGGATTCATGATATACCATGCCAATTTACATTATATACACCAAATAAAAGTGATTTGGTGTATAAAAACAATGAAGTCTCAATGCAATGTATATTGAGATGAAACTTATTATAAAGATTGTATCCTTAGGTTAAATAAAAATCAAGGGCATAATTTTGTGAGACAAATATAAATACACTAAATGTTATTGATATTAAGTGTAAATCAATCAGAGTACATTCACGCATATTCTTGTAAAAACAACACCAATGAATTGGATATTTAACTCAACAAATGGAGATTGAGTTAAAATTACTCTTTTCAAGTTCATATCGAGGACTTGAGAATTTATCAATGGAGTGATTATGTGTATCAAAAGTATATCTATAGAAATTGGAGTGGAAATTATGACATAAGTAAATGAATAGTGAATTCACACATAATCATGGATTAAAATAATCAACGAAGTATGTGTAAAGTTGAATGAGTGGAAATTGAAATTTGTAATTCCCTCACCAATTTGGTAACTTACGAAACATACATCCCATGAAAGATAGATTATACAATGATGATGTAAATATAAATATATTAAAGTATATTACACAATGAATACAATCATGGTCTATACACACACCAAATGAAATAAATAATTGGTGAACAATGGAAATATCACGGAATTAAAAGTGAGATAAGAAACCCCTTACCTCAAGACTGAATTTTATTGTGTGGTCCTTGTACTTCCGGAATAATAAAAAAAGTTAATTTCTACTTGATTATGAACAATTTTAAATTTTATTATTCATTTTATATCACTTATTACCTTTCTATAATAATTAGTTAATTATTTGACTTCATATTGGATATTTTTTGATATTCGGAAGTTGAGTCAAAAATGAACTTGTTATAATTAAAATTTGTCCATGTGGTCAAAAGTAAATTATCTCCAGAATGATATAAATGATTTATATATTATATAAATATTATATAAACAGTATATATATTTATTTCTAATAGTACATAAATTTGTAGATAAGAAATGAAATGCACCATTCATGGAGATGGTAATCCGTACGTACGCATGAACGCTACATTCATTTCAACTTTTCATTTTAATGGAATTAAAAAATAATGATACATTGGTATATTATAATTCCAGTATAATATCATTTGATATATGTTTTACATAATTCAATTAACTCTATCCTTTATACGTTCCATGAATTTCATGAATGAATCATATCACCTTGAGGGGGCGGTAGTCCGCAATTTCTCAAATGAAATTATCGTCGCCAAAAATATTGGAAAGCATATTGGTGTGTTTTTAAATGAAAATTACAGAAGCATAGAGAAAACATAAACATAATATACATAATATATAAATAAATTTCCATCATAATGGACACCATAAGAGGTGTTAGGATATAATTGAACAATCATAGTTTCCTGAGGCGTTGGTTTTCCATCCACAAAAACAATATGTTCTTCACCCATTAGATGGAGGTGTGTGTAAGTGTAGCTCAAATTAATCTTATAAAAACATCCTAGAATATTTTATATACTAGTTTTGTTACAAAATAAATGAATAAAAATAGTTCATGGGCTTGGATATGTAAAATAAAATAAATTAATTTAAGAGAAATTGTTACCTTTAATTTGGGTAAATTCCTTTGGTTTGAACCAAAGAAACTTTTTGAAGTGCCTTCTGCCTAAGGTAAGGCTTCTAGGATTAGGAGAGGGATGTAGGGAGATTAATTGGGAAGAGTTTGGATAATCCAAAATGCTTAAGAGTTGTGAGATATTGGTTAGAAGTGGTGTCCTTTTATAAGGGGGAGGAGGGGCTCTTTAGGAAAGATTGAAAATATTATTTTATTATATACTGATATTCGGTTTCTAAATGTCCAAAACTCATTAAAGATGAAGATAAAATGTTAAATATTCCAAAAACATCATCCAATCAGAATTGGACATGTTTTGGATAATATTTTAATCATTATAATCTTATTTATTTAAATCATTTGTTAACAAGGTAAACACTTCATCATTATTGTGTCATAAATAATTTAATTTATTTGATGGCTAAAAATGATGAAAAAAATACCATGATGCAGGAAATAATTTTGGATTTCCAGTGAATATTTATATAACTTATATAACCCCATGTAAAAATTAATTTTCTAAAAGATATTTGTTTGTGTCATTTTTTTCTTTACTTTAAATTAATTAATCTAAAGAGTCATTATCACTCTCAAGTGGCTCCATGGGGTCCCAAAATCAACCCAAGGATGCCCATGGTCGACCATGACTCATCCAATAAGGTTAAGACAAATGTTAAGGTAATTTTTCATTATTATAGTATACTTTTTACCTTGAATTATCCTCTTTACCTTTAACCATGGTAAATAAAAGTCAAAAGTTAATATTCACCAAAATTTATTTTCATCTTATTTAACCACAATTTACTTCTTGATATTAACTGTGTGTCTTGGATTTCTGAAATTCAACTCATAGAAGCAGTAAAATTTCATTTAAATGTAAAAGTCACTTTTTTATCTACTACTAAGTGGTTTCACTATTCATCAAAAATTGATGTTTTTCGGAAAAATTCACAAAATTCATCCTAAGATTTATTTGATATTATGAATTCAAAAATGATGTCGATTTTTCCAAATTCAAAACATAAAATTGGCATTAATTAATTTAAAAATAATTTTCGTTGTTAGAAAAAAAAACCGTGTTTTTAAGAAATAATAACTATCAAAAGATTGACACTGGTTTATGTCCAATTTCAATGTGAAATTAATTCAAATGAACAAAATTGGATTAAATGGTAAAAATAAATTATAATTAAACATTAAAACAAATTAAAAAGATAATCTAACAATATAAATAAATTATATTGAAACATAGTTTTGAATTAAAATACAATATTTTTCACTATTCATCAAAAAAATGAATTTTATCAGAAAAATACGAAAATTTTACCCAAAGTATATTGTGATGTACCGATTCTAAAGGAGAATTTTATTTTGTCAAATATAACATATAAAAATGACCAAAACTATCTTTAAACAGTGTTCTCTATCAAAAGGTGGTAAATTATCCCTTTAATGAATATTAGATTATTTATGCTTAAAATCGAATTCCTATCTTATTTTAAGCCTCTAAATTTTAATGGATAAATGTAAAAACATTTAACCTAAATATATAATAATATTTTAGTTAGTTTTATTCATTTCCACCAATATAATGGCTCGGCGTTAAGTACCATTTAAAATAATAATATTATATTATTAGTGTGTAACATAAGATTTCAAAGAAACCTGTTGTTGTGTATCGGGTAATCCATCGAACATAACATCCCCTTTAAAATTACAATTAACATATAATTCACAAATAGTAATAAATATGAAAATGTATTATTATTTATTTACCCAGGATGTTACATCCTTCCCCCATTTTGGGAATTGCGTCCTTGCAATTTTTAAATTTGGCTCGGAAACATCATTGAAATCCCCACATCGGAAAAAGAGTCAATAAAAATATCACATTAAAATAAATTAAGAGAAGTAAAAAAGTTTACCTGAGACAACAGATACAAGGATTCTATGAAAACATGGATATGGAGTAGAAAGAAAAGTGTCATGTTCTGATGGAGAGGGATAGAAAACATGATTCGGAGAAATTTAACAACAAGAAAATCACAAACTTGTGATGGGATAAATGGTCATTAGTTTCCCAGTAGGAAAAGGAAACAAATAACGTTTTATTTGTTTTATGTACCATTTATTAATGATGAGGAATTTATTTATGAGATTAACTAAGAAAAAAAAGAGATATACTTACTTTTTATGTAGAATCTCATTCTTTAATAAATTTGTAACACAAACTCATGTTTTTTTCAAACGATGAGTATTCAAGATGACTTGGTCACATCGATAGAGTTAGAATCAACTCCTAGAGAATAACATGATCCACAAAAGATAAAAAATATATTTACCTTGTCTTTAGAGATTAACCACCACCACAATGGCGAGTACAATATTAGATGATCCCAAAAAGGATAATTCTTTAGAGAAATAAATACTAATCTTAATTTCTAAAATTAAACCAAAAATACACAATGTTCAATAAATACAATTAAATAAACAATTTTTCTTAAAATCCATCAATATAATCTAATCTAATTTTAAACCCAAAACATAGAAGAATTTTATTACACAGTCTTCCACATTAAATTGTATCTCCAAATGACACCAACTAATCCTAAAGTCCCATACTTAAAATTAATTAACCTAATCACATAATCTCAATTATAGGTTAATCATTTCCATAAATAACCCAAATCACTATAAATCCACAATAAAAACATATATAAAAATCCACCATTACTCCCCAAATGAAATCCCATAGTATTCTATTTTCCATGGGCATATAGTGTTCCTAACAAAGATAACCTCTTCCAAATAACATTTATCACTTAATCACCAAATCATTTTCATATACTAAGGGTATTCATTTGATAAGACATAAGATCCCAAATCAACATCTTATTGATCAATAAAATAATTTAACTAAAAATAATTACTCACACTAACTAGGGACTTCACTTAGTCTAGTGGTAGGTGATAAATCCCAATCGCACTCTGGTTGTGAGTTCGATTCCCGCAGCATTGTCCGACGCGACGGGTTGTCACATGGTCTGTGTGTTGTCCTTTTTCAAAAAATATACTTTATAACATTACCAAAATGAGATAAATTCCTCAAAATAACCATAACATAATTTAACAAAAAATGTTATCTCATACCTTGAATTTTTATCCAATAATCTAATAACATGTAATTTCCTACCCAAAGATCATATAAAACCAAATGGATATTTATAAATATATCCACAATAGAAAAGATAAGTCTTCCTCAAATATCATTTTCACATAAACTATAGGGTTACAAATACAAGAGAAAATTATTCCAATGTAATGCCATCTACAATGAGTACTTTTACTTTTAAAAATTTCTCCAACAATTTATTTCCACATATCTTCTTCTTTGACCAATAAAATATCCTATAGAATAGGGAATTCAATCGTGTAACGTTCAGGTCCCCTACATTTACGGCTAATTACTATAAGTGGATTCTTGGGATCATTTTTATTTTTCTTCTATAGTACTCTTCATTTTTACTCGGTAATTCTTCACTTTATGTCCTTCTTTCCCACATGTAACACATTAATTTGTTCTATTGAGACACTTTCATGGGCATCCCCTTCCACATTTCTTGCCTGATGGAAATTGAGGATTCTTTTCTCCATTGTCTCCACTACTGGGGCTCTTTTCATTCATCACCTTTCTCTTCTTTGTTGATTCTAGGATTTGGTTAATATATATGTTGTTGATCATATTATTGGAAAACTAATTTGGCATGAACACGATATCTTTTACACCTATCAACATTCCATTTTATTACTCATTTCCACCATCGTTCCCACCTTGTACAACATTCTCAATGTTACTATAACTTCTTTGGAATCCAGCCATTGACTAAAACCAGAAAACATTGTGTGAGTAAGAATAATAATAAAATTATTTAGAAAATATCCTCACACCTAATTTTCAATCAAAAAAACCCTAGTATTAACCATTGTTATTTATTCTCATCTCATATTAAAATCCTTCAAATATGTTTGTAAAGAAAATTTAAATTATCCTAAGCATATCCCCCGGGAGTGTCGTAACCAAGAGTGCAGTAAGGCCTGTTGTCGTGCACCAGTTCCCATCTGAGTTTAGCTCAAAGCGGTGTTTTCGTGTTTTACCCCTAGGCACATCTAGACCAAAGCCGCCTCTACCTACTTGATTCCAGATAGGGAGGTATTGACTAGAAAACTCACAAAATCTCTACAATACCAATATTTTAGGATGTTCCTCAATACTAATTATCAAAGTCTATCTTAGGGCTATGTCCTCCAATTAGAGTTTATCTAAATCTATCTTCCGAAATTTTTAATAAACTTCCTCTAATAACAACTATAATTCTTTGACCCCAGTTACCTAGAGTAAGTGCATTATTACATAACATTGGCATGATATGAGGAAATAATTCCCCGAAAGACCGATCAGTTTAGTAGCCTTGGAAATTCTAGATATATTAATAAGTTAAACATTACAACTTGAAAATAAAAACAACACTAAATTATTCCATTGGAAACATCCAAGCGTCTAAGGTTATGCCTACAAGTCACTCATAACTAACTTATTCAAATACTGGGAGAAATAAAACATAGAAAGGGGTGAGCTCAAATCCTCAGTTAGGAAAACAATATAGTAGAATCATTCACAAATAAACATTTAAGGCAATCCATAACTAATATAAAATCTTTTTAAACTTGAACTTCAGTATAAGATGGAAAAAAAATGAAATAAGGCCATTTAATTATTCACATGGATATTCTATTAGTCTAATAATCACATGAAATATAAATAAACATTTTCACAATGATGGAATACATAATGCTAGACTATCATAACTGCATAGTCGAGGACTTGTGCCAAGACTACAAATAATATTTTTTCAAGGCCTTGTTCCAAGACACTAGTTTGTCTCATGAGACCTACCGATGCAACGACGAGCTATACCAGGCTCCACACATCACATACTATGTCCAATACATTTCTCATATTAACAGGTTTAAACATAACATAAACATTCATATTAAAACTAGCATATAAAATGTCAATTATTTTTCCATAATCCATGAATGGTATAAAAAATAGCACATCCACAGTCAAACATTACTCATTCAATAAAATATGGAAGATTGTATTGTAACAGATTAACCTCAATCGAGAAAAATGGAGGATATTTATATAGATGAACGTAATCATCCAATCTATTTGAGATAAATACCACACTTTTTCTGGAAAACATTTAAAAGTCACAGTACTTGTCAAGAAGCCGTTTTAAAAATAGATTTTTGAATCAAAGTGTCCCATACCACATTAAACCTTCTAAAAGGAATTTTAATTTTAAAACATTAATGTTTATATAAATAAATCATTAAATTTATTTTTAAAACATGGACATTAATGAGAAATATTTATAAGAATAAATATTTAAAACATTTACAAATGTTATTTTAGGTAGGTTTTCTTACCAAAAGAGAGAGACTTGATTAAAAATAATTGAGGTAATAAAAACATTGTAATATCATGAGAATAAAGGGATTCATGATATACCATTTCAAAGTACTTTATATACAAAATATAAAAGTTATTTGGTGTATAACAACAAAGAAGTCTCAATTGAATGTAAAATTAGATGAAACTTCTTATAAAGATTGAATCCTTAGGATAAGGATAAATCAACGACATAATTATGTGTGAAAAATATAAATACACTAAATATTATTGGATATTCAGTGTAAATCAATCAGAGTAAATTCGCACATATTCTTGTAAAATCAACACCAATGAATTGGATATTTAACTCAACAAATGAGGAGTTAGTTAAAATTACTCTTATCAAGTTCATATCGATGACTTGATAATTTATCAGTGGAGTGATTATGTGTATAAAAAGTATATCTATAGAGGGGGGATTGGTAATTATGACATAAGAAAATGATTAGTGATTTCACATATAATCATGGAGTAAAATAATCAATGAAGTATGCGTAAAGCTGAATGAGTGGAAATTGAAATTTGTAATTCCCCCACAAATTTGGTAACTTAAGAAACATACATCCCATGAAATATGTATCATAAAATGATGATGTAAATATAAATAAATTAAATTATATTACACAATGAATACAATCATGGGCTTTACCCACAAAAAATGCAATAAATAAGTGGTGAACAATGAATATCTCATTGAATTAAATGTGGGATAAGAAACCCCTTACCTCAAGTATGAATTGTCTTGTGTGTTCCTTGTTCTTTAGGAATAATAAACTTAAGATAATTTATACTTTATTAATAAAAATTTTCAATTTTTTATTCCTTTTATATCACTTATTACCTTTCTATAATAATTATTTAATTATTTGAGTTCATATTGGATATTTTATTGATGTTCGGAACCTGAGTAAAAATCGAACTTGTTATAATTTCAATTTGTCCATGTGGTCAAAATTCAATTATCTACAGAATGATATAAATGATTTAGATATCATATAAATATCATATAACTAGTATATATCTGTATTTATAACAGTACATATCATTTGGAGATAAGAAATGAAATGCACCTTTCATGGAGACGGTAAGCTGTACGTATGCATGAACACTACATTCATTTCTATTTTTTAATTTAATGGAATTAAAACATAATGATAAAAAGGTATATTAAAATTCCAATATAATATAATATGATATATTTTTTACATAATTAAATTAACTCTATCCTTTATATGTTCCATGAATGTCATGAATGAATCATATCACCTTGAGGGGGCGGTAGTCCGCACTTCCTCCAATGATATTATAGTGGTCACACATATTGGAAAGCATATTGGTGAGTTTTTAAATGAAAATTAAAGAATCATATAGAAAAAAATAAACATAATATATAAATACAGTGCCATCATAATGACCACCATAAGAGGTGTTAGGAGATAATCGAACAATCATAGTTTCGTGAGGCGTTAGTTTGTCATCCAGAGAAACATTATGTTCTTCACCCTTTAGATGGATGTGTGTGTAAGTGTAGCTCAATTACTTATTATAACAACATCCTAGAATATTAAATATACTATTGTTGTTACAAAAGAAAGGAATAAAAAGAGTTCATGGGGTTGGAGAAGTAAAATAAAAGAAATAAATTTAAGAGAAACGGTTACCCTTAATTTGGGTAACTCCCTTTGGTTTGAACCAAAAGAAATTCTTGATGTGCCTTCGGCCTAATGTAAGGATTATAGGTGGAGGAGAGGGATATAGGGTGATTAATTGGGAAGAGGTTGGATGAGCCAAAAGGCTAAAGAGGTGTGAGGAATTTTGTATAAGTAGTATCCTTTTATAAGGTGGAGGAGGGGCTCTGTTAGAAAGATTGAAAATATTATTTAATTACATATTGATATTCGGTTTTTAAAGGTCCAAAACTCATTAAAGTTGAATATAAGATGAATAATATTCGAAATAAAATAATCCAATCAGAATTGGACATGTTTTGTAAAATATTTTAATCATTATAATCTTTTTTATTTAAATCATTTATTAATGAGGTAAACACTGCATCATTATTATGTCATAAATAATTTAATTTACTTGATGTTTAAAAATTATGAAAAAAATACCATGATGTAGGAAATCGTTTTGGGTTTATAGTGAATTTTTATAGTCCAAAATCTAAATTATATAACCTCATGTAGACATTAATTTACTAAAAGATATATGATTGTGTCATTTTTGTCTTTACTTTAAATTAATTAATCTAAAGAGTCATTATCACACTCAAGTGGCTCGATGGGGTCCCAAAATTGACCCAAGGATGACCATGGTAGGTCATTAATCATCCAATAAGGTTAGGACAAGGGTTAAGATAATTTTTTATTATTATAGTATACTTTTTACCTTGAATTACCCTATTTACCTTTTACCGTGGTAAATAAAAGTCAAAAGATATTATTCACCAAAAATTATTTTCATCTTATTGAACCAAATTTTACTTCTTGATTTTAACTGTGTCTCTTGGATTTTCGAAATTGAACTCACAAAAGTAGTTAAATTTCATTTAAATGTAAAAGTCACATTTTTATCTACTACAAAGTGGTTTCACTATTCATCAAAAATTGATGTTTTCAGAAAAATACCCAAAATTCAGCATAAGATTTATTTGATATTCCAAATTCAAAAATGATTTCTATTTTTAAAAATTCAAAACATAAAAGTGAGATTAATTAATTTAAAATTAATTCCAGTTGTTAAAACAAAAGCATGTTTTTAAGAAATAATAATTATCAAAAGATTGACACTTGTTTATGTCTAATTTAAAAGTGAAATTATTTCCAATGACCAAAATTGGATTAAATGGTAAAAATATATTCTTATTACAACTTAAATAAAATTAAAAAGATAATCTAACCATAAAAAAATTAGATTAAAACACAGTTTTGAATTAAAATATACTATTTTTCAATATTCATCAAATAACTGAATTTTATCAGAAAAATACAAAAAATTTACACAAATTAGATTTTTAATGTCCCGATTCTAAAGAAGAATTTTATTTTGTCAAATATAACATATAAAAATACCAAATCTATATTTAAATATTGTTTTCCATCAATAGGTGATAAATAGATCCTTTAATGAATATTAGAGTATTGATGATTAAAATCAAATTCCATTTTTATTTTAAGACTCTAAAAAGTATTGGTTAAATGTAAAAACATTTAACAAACATATATAATAATATTTTAGTAAGTTATATTCATTTCCACCAATACAATGGGTTGGAGTTAAGTACAATTTAAAATAATAATATTATATTATTAGTGTGAAACATAATATTTCAAAGAAACATGTTGTTTTGTATCGGGTAAGCCATCGAACATAACATTCCATTTAAATTAAAATTAACATTTAATTCACAAAATATTAATAAATATGAAAATAAATTATTCTTTATTTACCAAGGATGTTACAATTTATTTTTCATTAAAATATTTAATTATTTGTTTTAAAAGTATAATTGGTGTATATACATGATAAATATTTCATAATTATCATTCTGGAAATGTTGAAATATTTTTATCTATGACTATAGCCAACACCCTAATTTGTTTTGAAAAAATAAACTGGACAACCTCAAAACACCTGATGTAAACATAACATGTTATGTAATTAAATATAAAATTAAAATTATATAAAATAAACTACTTAATAAATGGTTATTATATCTGGAAAATTTTCTTAAGAAATAAAATAAATAATGTGTTTTTATTATAAATGAGGTTATAACATGATTGATGATTGTCTAACCATAGGATAGGGTTTTTATCATTTCTCTTTTACTTATATGACACATATTCCATCTTAAACACATATTTTAAATTTTTTCTATATATACAACTTATTAATTTATATTCTGACTCTTTTCATTAAAATTAATTATTTTTAAAATTCTATATGAGGTACTACCCTTCATGAGGTTGGGATCTGTTGATTACATAACTCGTATGGGATTTAGACTCAATCTAAATTAACTAGGGAATATTATATAATTATTCACCTAATTTATTTTATATAATGTATATAAATCCCATTGAAATGTTATATTATGAAACTCCTCATATTAATGATATATAATTTACAATTGGATGCTTTTATTTTGGGAAAATGATTAAAGAGTTTTCAAATTATTAATAGCATTATATTACAATCACTTTATTTTCATTATTTTTAATATTCATGGTTCCATTAGAGGGAACCTAATGTTTTTATATTCTTGAACCATGTATATTTTATCTCCAATAGCCATTAATTTTGTTAGCAAAGTTTATTTCCATTTCTTTGAAAACATATTATTGATATATCTAGAATGTAATTTTTATGTGATTTAAATATTGACATTTATTTAAGAACATCTATCATCCTATTTGAAATAAATTAGTTATAATTTTTTTTCAAAAAATATTCTTTGAAAAATATAAATTTTATAATTCTATTTTGAATGAATTTTTACATTATTTTAAAAGGATTTTATTAGAAATTTCTTATTTTATTTCAAATGGTTCACTTTTGACTACCTTTTAAAAAAAATTGAAATGAATTTTTATTTTTAACATCAATGGAATGAACATATTTTCCTACCACAATGTCCTTTATTTACCTTGATGTTTCCCATATAAGATTCATTGTTAATTTTCAAATAAAATAGTTATCAAAATAATTTTTCTCATCTTAATTTTTAAAATTAATTCTCAAAATTAAAATGTATTTTTTAGAAATTTTTTAGTAAAATTTTAATGGTATTTACATTCATCAACATTAAAATCCTTTTTATCAGTTATAGTCCAATAAGGGTTTTTTAATGATATTAATATAACTTATTTCACATGATAAAATATGATTATTTTAAAAAATATTATTGTGAACCAATTTATCATCCATAGGTTAATTTTGATTCAAAAGTTTATTATAAAACATATTTATTTTTCATGGGTTAATAATGTTTCAATTAGATTATATGATCCAATCTATTTTCCATGGGTTAACTGTGTTTTAATTATATTATTATGGATCCAATTTCATTTCAATTGATTATCCAAGATCTAAAATAAATTAAGGCTTTTATAAGTCTTATAATAATATTGGTTCCCTAACTACCTTATTAATGTTGTGGAACATGGAAATTATATAAAATGTGTTCAATCAGATTACAATGGGAAGTTATGATATATCTTATATGAAATATACACCTAGATAGTGTAAGGTGAGTCTGATATAACTTATACAATGTCTACACCCAAATTAATATCCAATGAATTAGGTAATGATTATGATCTCCAAATAATTACATTAGAAGATAGCCATATGTTTATTCAAATTATAAGGGTTTTCTAATAGATTTGGGAATATAAATTCATAGGATACAAAATTATTTTTTATGATACTATGTATTATAAATTCATCCATTGATTAATATTAATATCGCATGGCACATTATTATTGATTCTAATGACTGTTACATTTACTAATTATTTTTTCATGTTATAAAATATATTGATTTTGGTATTGATAGTTACAAGTTCCCTTATGTTATACTCACACACTTGATTATGTGAACATAACCTTATCCCCATCTAAATATCATTGACAACATTTAGTTTTTAATTCTTATGCTTAACCATAATTATTTTTTGAGATCACGCTTATTATTTTACTTTTTTCATATATTATAAGAAATTTTATTAAATAAATTATGTATATGGGGGTTTTATATAGATGATGATGATGGCCTAATTTGTAATATGAAAATTTAGGTATAGTTGGATATGATGTTAATATTTATGAACCAGTTATTTTTTTAATCCATGATGTTAAGAGTGTGTCCTAATACTATAAAACAATAAAAGTAAAAAACAACATTTGAATATATGTGATCCATTATTTCTTTCTGATGTTATAGGTTTTCAATATTGAAAATTGGGTCACATTCATAAAAATAAAATCCATAAATTAAATGTTTATTATTTCACCACTGGATCTAGAAGTGTGGGTTTGGGGATATCAGAGACATATACTCATAGAATGTATTTTTATTTGTATGATTGAAATCATTTATTTTATTATAATCTAATTCCATGGATAAAAATGAATTATCACTAACATGTATCCCAAAAATTGAATCTGTTAAAATGTGTAGATATTATTAATATAAATTTGATCTCATCATATTATATTATATTTTATAATTCATTCCATAAAAATGATATTACTATTTTTTATTTACTATGATATATATAATTAATACCATTATATGAATTTTTAATTTATAATAAACATAGTTTATATCCACATGTTATAGCCCAATGAACCCTGAGGGAGGTTGATTAATCTAGTCTAAAACTCATAATTTTGTTTTGCTGTATATTTTGGTTGCTGTGCGGTGGGAATATTAAACAAATAATAATAAATCTCATATTAAAAATCAAATTATAATAATTAAAATAAGGAAAATAATATAAAATGGTTCATAAGTAAAAGATATATCCTTGTAGATAAACTGTCAAGACCCGTCCTCAGTGCCCGTGCCGTGACTACCCCAAGCCCGCCTTCCATAGTCCAGAGGTAGGTGACTAGCACCAAAGGCATAAATCCCGATGAAAATGGAGGGAATTGCCTTTATGAAATGTAAACACACACAACCAGATTATAAGTGAAAGAAAACACTAAGTAAAGCAGTATAAAAAAAGTGCTGAAAGTAAGGGGGCCAAAAATACAAGCCCAACTGTAAAGTACAAGGTAAAAGACAAAACAATTGGAAGGTGTCAAGCTGCTCATGGATCATCCTCTGAAGATCCTACCTTAAGGGTAGGTACAGATGGCCACCTCAGCTCTCCACGTCCATCTGTCACCTCTGGGTACCATCTCACTGTGAAGTCCACCTCCAGGTTTCGTCTCATTGGGAAGTCCACCTCTGGGTATCGTCTCGTCGTGAAGTCCACCTCCAAGTACCGTCCAGCTCTACAAGCCTCATCCCCGATCAGTGTTGTCCATCATCTACATCCAACACAACGAGGTTTGAGAATTTCCCGTGCAGAGGTAAGTATAATGATACTTAATAGGGACCTTGAGACCCTCAAGGTCTCACAAAACCAACAAGGATAATCCACAAAGAAAGACTCAACAGATAACTTTTACATAGGTATGTGCCCATACATATACCTAAGTTATAAAGTAACCCATCTCAATCATGAGGTAAACACTAGGGACATTGACTCAACTCAAACCAGGATTTTCATTTTTTAAACCACAACTGCTAGAGAACTCCTCCTCTGTCGCGTACAGTGGTCCTGTCACAACTCTAAGGCACTACTCGCTAACCGTAGACTGCTGCGATACTCCTCTTATCAAGTATTGTGGTTATGCTGAAAAATATCGGGCACTCCATCCTATGAGGGTCTACCACCAAATACTGGGTGCTATCAATAATAGCCTATAGATTTAATCCTCATATCGAGTATTGCGGGTCTGCTTCCAACTACCAGGCACTCCGTCCGCCGTGGGTCTGCCGCCAAATACCATGCGCTCTGTCCACTGGGCTAACCGAATCACTCTAAGTCGAATCGGTCAAGTAGTCATCAGGTCTAAAACTACTAGGTCTCTGCACTCCGTATGCTCATCTCTGGAAGGATCCACTCCACGAGCTACTGGTCGATACTCAAAGTATTACAATGTACCACGAAGAAGTATCTCAAAGTACCGACTCATCTAAGGGGTCTCAATGCAATAGATGTCGCTTCTATCGGGCGCGCAGTCTGTGAGTTATTAGCCTTTTAGTCCTGGGGGCTTGGTTGGTTCCGTGTATGAACCAACCCAGTTGTATATCAATTGTACCCCAAACTCTCATGGGTATACTAAAAGGAACTGTTTCTCAACGAGATTACCAAGGCCGCTAACGTTTCGTAAAAGGGACGTCTGATCTGAGAGTTACTAGATTTTCCGTTCTAGGGGCCCGGTTGGTTAATAAGCTAAACCAACCCAACCGTACTCCATATACTTCCAAACCTCAAGTGTATTTTAAAAAAAACGTCTCATCAATAGGAATCTAACGTAGTCGACAAGACATCAATCAGACGTTTCATCCTTAGGTTATAATTGTTTCCGCTCTGAGGGCCCTATTGGTATTGAGTTCGAACCAACCCGACCATACCCAAACATCCCCAAAACCTTGAGTGTAGTATATCAAAAATATCGTCTCAATCCAAGGAATCCTACGTAATGGATAGTGCGTCGATCGGAGGTCCACAACTCAAGTTGTTAGCATTTAACTATGGTCCGAAAACAGGGGGTCTGGGCCCAGTCTGACCCGACACAACGCCTCATGGGTTGGCCTAAACAGGGTAGACCCGACCCAGGTTCGAGTCCTGCACGATAGGGTGCAGCCTGGCCCAGGGCACCGGCCCGGCCCGTGTGGCACGGAGGCCCAGCCCGCGTTCCGTGGTGGCCTGGCCCGCATGTCTAGGAGGCCCCGCCCACGTGGTCTTCGTGACGCGGTTGCCCAGCCGTGTGGCTGGGTGGTGAATTCCACATGGTCAACATGACCAGGCGGTGATGATGCCCTGCGTGGCCTGCCCATTCAATCAAGGGGGCGGATTGCACCCCCTTTGTCTCCCGTAACAGAACTGGAAAGTGTTGATTCCTTCTCCACGGAACCGCCAGGTTCCACCCTGGCGCCTCCTCGTCGGCGGTCGGCTCAGCCGGCCACCCTCCTGCCAAACCGCAGTAGCCCAGCCGTGACTTCCCTTCCAACGTGGCGTGATGGCGCCACGTGCCAGCCCTCCTGCCGCGGCCGCCATGGCTGTAGACCTACTCCACCGGTGCGGTGCGACGGCGCCGTGCCCCTCCGCATTGGCCCACCTTGGTCGCGGCCTTCCTTGCATAGCTAAATGAAGTCGCACCTTCTTGACGTCCCAGTGGCCTTTGCACCACCGGTCCCTTCTTCCTGACTGGCTCATTGCTGGTCGCCCCTATCCAGTCCCATCATTAACCTAAGACAAGATGAATTATGGGAAATATTTTTCCATGTTAGTGTGTTCTGAAATCCCTCTTGTTATGGTGATACCATTTGGTGGTCAAGACGTCATTCCAATGACGTAGAACGGGTACAAAAACAATCACATTGAAGAATAAACCCCTACCTTGATTATGACATTGCACGTCGTTGAGCCGCAGAAAGATAATGGAGTTGACATCGATCACTGCGTCCAGCTCACACTTTATATCAGAGCATGAGTGTCAGAGACTCATCGGAATTGGACCTACATTGATGGATTGTTCTTCGTCGAAGCTCTTGGAAGACGCGTCATTGGAGAGTCGTTCTTCGATGGAGGTTTAATGTCCTCTCTAAATTTCTCTAGAGGTTTACCATAAGGTTATCCTAAATATTTTCTAACCCATAATTGAGTGAAGGATCCACATTATATAATAATATCATTCCCTTTTAGCTTTCAGACCCTTGATGGAATATTAATTAGGGAGGTGAAGGGTTGTCATAATAAGGGGAGTTGTCACCTTAAATAGAAGAGGTGCTAATGTGGGGGGGGGGGGTTGGAGAGAGTTATGAGAAGATGAGAGGTTGGGGATCGTGTGGGCCACACCTCCCATATATCAACACATGGGAGGATTTAACTTCCTTAGATATAAATTTGTTTTAACAAATTTATTTAACTACTTAACTAACTCCAAATTTTAATCTCACAACCCACTTTAAATTCTACTACGGTAAAGGTCCCTATAAGAAATTACCGGCACTGTGAGTTCATCGGTGCCTTCATTTTTCAATTCCGAGCACCAGTTCAAATTATATAATAACCAGCTCGTTCGTTCACTGAACATACCCGAGGTAAACTTCAAAAAATGATTCCGGGCACACCGGGCCTCAGAATCAAGTGCCTTCAGAGGCCACAAACTCGTAAAATTAAAAATAAATTATGAAAAAAATTTCATTGAAATTTCAGGGTATTTACATTACTCCCACCTTAGGTATTTACATCCCCGTAATGATATAACACAAACTAGGGAAACTGATGGAGGTACCGAGAACGCATCTGAGCCTCCAGCTCCCATGTCCTCTCCTAGAGGTTTCCCGTGCTGCCAACGAAAGCACACAAGAGGAATCGACTGTCCTCGTTGGACCCGATCCTGTCTATCCTCAACCTCTACTAGAACCTCGTGAAAGTCAGCCCGTCATCGATGTCCAGATCTCCATGGTTGATGATGATGGATAAGTGGTTCACATATCTCCTCAGCTGAGATATGTCGATGACATTGTTCACCCGATGCATCTGAGGTGAAAGGATAGGTGGAAAGCCACCTCGGATACTCTGATGAGGACCTAGAAAGGTCTGAAAAATCGAAGAGATAACTTTCCTCCCTGGCCATAACTCAGTAGACCTCGTCAAGGTGTGACCCTTAGGAAAAGGTGGTCTTCATCCTCAACCTCTAGTGTTCTCCATCTCCTATCAGCTTAGGAATTCTGTCTTCTCTATGAAGTCTTAATCCACTCTTGGATGATCTACACCTTCTCTAGTAGCCTCAAAAATAGTGCACTGGTCAAACTATGCATCTACTCCTGCAAAGCTCGGCTGGCATCTCTCTGACCACGCAATGAGTTTCCCCTTATTCGTAAATGCTAAAAGCGGTGTAGAAACTCTGGAGAATTCCGGCACAAATCTAGGTCTGGGCGACTCATGAGTGATCAACTTCACCCACTCTTGCATGATTCCATCCTATTCTTCCTGGAGTTTCCTATTCATCGACCAAGGAAAAACCCATCCCAACATTGAAGGTAAACCACAACCTTTTTTTCCTAATATAGTCAATCTGTGTATGAACTGTGGTTGGCCAGTCCAAACCCAAACTAACGTCATAAGGCCGCGACGCTTCCACCAAGTGGTTCCAACTGAAAATATCACCTCAACGGTTAGATTACACCATTGTAATAAGTGTGACTATCGAGTCTCCTCCCAAATGTATCTCCAGACGTGAGGGTTAAGTCAACGGCTTAACCAGAAACTCTAGGTCTGGGACAAGATTCGTGGAAGGAAGGTATGATTCGTGTCAATGTCTATTATTATAGCAGTTAGTAGTTGACACTGACCGTACCTTGAATAATTCCTAGAGCCCTTGGGTCACACTCCTTGAATATGTGTAGATACTCTCTTCCCCTGCATTCCTGCTTCCAGATCCTGGAAGGGACTACAAAGGTGGGTGGTTGTAACATCTCGAAAAGTACACCACCTCATGCTGATCTCCTAGCTCTGCTTTCATGTCTGCTGCTCTGCAGATTCACCTGTCCTTAACAATATATATTCTTAAAACAATTTACACACCCAATTCTCTGATACTGGTGCCAGTTTCATGCTTTCCCACTGTTAATCTTTACTGGCTGTATCCACTCAACCAAATAATTCTCAACCACAAATGTTCTCTCTAGCACCCTAACATAAGTAGGAATGCATAGAGGATAGGTGTTGTCTCGGATGTCCTTAAACAGACCTCGCTGGGATGTCTGAGCCCTGAAACACTGATCGTATCATAGTCATCAAGTACCAGGAATGATCAGTATGCCTCGATGATTACTCAGCTACCAACATGTCATCCTGCCGAAGCTGTATAAGCTCTAGAAATACTCTCATCCACCTCCTCAAGCCAGTACGCAGTCGCCTATGAGCCGAGCTCGCCTTGGAAACTGAGGGGTGTCTGATGCTGAAACACATGTAGGGAACATAACCTACATGTTTCATCTACTAGTACCGCCGGTTGAAACTGCTGACCAACAGGTAGTGATATAGATGGAACACTACCCTAAGGTACTATCTATGGAATTGGTCCACGTACCGAAGTACTATCACTATGCCAACCATCCTCAAGTTCACTCACTGGGAAACACCAGTAGCTAAGATCACCAACTACTCTAATAGATTCTAAACTAGATGTAGAACTCTAGCAATTGCCTCCATCCAGTCCTCTGCTATCTGGGAATCTGTCTCGCTTCGTAACCTCAGAGGCCTCTATTGTTGGAACTCATGCAACGCGCTCTATCAGCACACACCATATGCTAGTATGGCTTGTGGCATCTTCTTCCTTAAGGGTGGTGGTGTTGCTGATACACCACCCTAAGGTGACAACATAGAAAAGGGTCCCTACTCCAGAGTCTCACCGCTCTGTGGGCCGTCATCGAGTACACTCTTGGAACTCCAACTGACTGTCTGTGTGGAGGCATATTGAACAGATGCGACACAGTCAGATGATTTAAACCTGGAGAGCTGACATGGTTTGAGATAACTTAAATAAAACTTCTGGAAACACACACACAATTAGTGTTTTCGTGCACTGAGTCAGAAATTAGAAGGCTGGGTCCTGGTGTATGGATACGTCAACCGCCGCACCAACACTGGACTCCCTGAACTGAAAACCACACTCGGTACCCCTAACACTATTTCTTCACAGAAAATAAATATCAGAGATATATGTTCTACGGTAGAAATGACTCTTCTGATACCAATTTGTCACGACGCATTCTCGGGGCCCATACCATTACTACCCCAAGCCCGACATTCATAGGCCAGGGGTTTCCAACTAGCACCAAAGGCGTAAATCCCGATAAAAAGGGAAGGCATTGCCTTTAAGAAACATAAACACACACAACCAGAGTATAAGCGGAAGAAAACACTAAGTAATGCAGTATAAAAAAACTGTTGAAAGTAAGGGGGCCAGAAATACAAGCCCCATTATAAAGTACAAGGTAAATGAAAAAGCAGGTAGAAGGTTTCAAGCTTCTTTTGGATCATCCTTTGGAGTTCCTACCTAAAGGGTACTTACAGATGGACACCTCTGCTCTCCACGTATGTCTGTCACCTCCGGGTACCATCTCCTCATGAAGTCCATAATCGGGTTCCGTCTTATTGTGAAGTCCATATTCGGTACCATCTCGTCATGAAGTCCACCTCCAAGTAACATCCAACTATACAAGCCCCAACCACGATCAGTGATATCGGTCGTCTGCATCCAACCCAACAAGGTGCGGGCATAGCCCGTGCATGGGTGAGTATAACGATACTCAGTGGGGACCACGAGACCCTCAAGGTCTCACTAAATCAACAAGGATAATCCAAAAATAATGATCTAAATAGATAATTTTAACTTAGTTTTATACCCATATGTATACCTATTTTATCAAATAACCCATCTCAATCATGAAGTAAACACAAGGGACATTGACTCAGCTCAAACCAGGATTTTCATTATGGAATGCACAACTGTTGGATAACTCCCCCTCTGTTGAGTACAGTGGTCCTGTCACAACTCTAAGGCACTACTCACTAAACATAGACTGCTTAGGTACTCCTCATGTCGTGTACTGCATGTCTTCCTCCAAATACCGGGCGCTCCGTCTGCTGAGGGTCTGCCGTGAAATTCCGGGCGCTCTCCCTAAAAGCCTACAGCGGTACTCTTCCTATCGTGTATCGTGGGTCTGCTTCCAACTACTAGGTGCTCCGTCCACCATGGGTATGTCTCCAAATATCGGGCGCTCCGTCCAATGGGCTAACCGAACCACTTCGAGTCAAATCGGCCAAGCAGTCTTCAGGTCTACAGCTATTAGGTCTCTGCACTCCATACGCTCGACTCCGGGAGGATCCACTGCATGAGTTACTGGATGATACTACAAGAATCACAACGTACCACTAATAAGTATCTCAAAGAACCTACTCGTCAAAGGGTTCTCAACGCAATAGACAGCGCATCTATCAGATGCCTAGTCTGGGAGTTATTAGCCTTTTCGTCCAGGGGGTCCGGTTAGTTTCGTGTATGAACCAACCCGGCCATGTCTCAACTTTACCCAGAACACTCATGATTATACTCAAAGGAACCTATTATCAATTAGATTGCCAATGCCGCTGATGGTCCGTCAAACGGACGTCCGGTCTGACAGTTATTGGCCTTTCCGTTATAGGGACCCGGTTGGTTTATAAGCTAAACCAAACTGACCCTACTCCATCTAAATCCAAACCTCAAGTGGAGTATTCCAAAAGAACTGTCTCATGAAGAGAAATCCTACACAACTAACGGTAAATTGATCAGAGTTTCACAGCTCAATTTATGAGCATCTAACAGAAGATGGTTCGAAAATAGGGGGTGTAGGCCGAGTCCGACCCGGCCCAACACCCCCTGGGTCGGCCTGAATAGGGACGACCACACCCGGTTCTTGGTCCGGCCCAATAGGGCGCGGCGGCCCAGCCCGCACGGCATGGCGGCATGGCAGTCAGGGCGCGGCGGCCTGGCCCGCATGTCGAGGCGGCCCGGCCCCCGTGGCGCGGAGGCCCAACATGCACAGTCTTTGTGACGTGGTGGCCCAACCATGTGGCTGGGCAGTGAAGTCCGTCTGGTAAGCGTGACCAGGCGGCGGCGGTGCCCTGGGGATCCCTCCCTTTCAATCAAGTGGGCAGTTTGCGCACCCTTTGTCTCCCATAATGGAACAAGCAAGCATTGGTTCCTTCTCCACGGAACCGCCAGGTTCCGCCCTGGCACCTCTTGCCGGCGGCCGGTTCAGCATGCCTCCCTCCTACCTACCCACCACGGCCCAACATCGACTTCCCTTCCGGCGCAGCGTGATGGCACCATGCGCCAGCACTCCTTCCCCAGCCGCCATGGCCGCAGACCTACTCCACCGGTGTGGGGCGATGGCGCCGCTCCCCTCCGCTGCGACCCGCCTTGCCTGATGCCTCCTTTACGTATCTAAATGAACCCGAACCTTTTGGACAACCCGAAGGCCTTTGCGCTGCCGGTCCATTCTTCGCGGCCAGCTCATTTTCGGTCGCCTTTATCTGCTCCTGTCGTTAACCAAAGACAAGATCAATTATGGGAAATATTTGTCCATGTTCGTGCGGTCTTAAATCCCCCTTGTTATGGTGATACCATTTGGCTGTCAAGATGGGATTCCATTGACGTAGAACATGTACGAAATCATTCACTTCCAAGAATAAACCCCTACCTTGATTATGACGTTTCATGTCATTGAGCCACGTAAAGAGAATGAAGTTGACGTTTATCATTGCGTCCGCCTCACACTAAATATCAGAGCATGAGCGTCAGAGACTCGTCGGAATCCAACCTCCGTTGAAGGATTGTTCTTTTTTGAAGATCTTGGAAGGCTCGTCGTTGGAGAATCGTTCTTCAACAGAGGTTTAAAGTTATCTGTAAATTTTTCTAGAGGATTCCCACAAGGTTCGCCAAAATATTTTCCAACCCATAATGGAGTGAAGGCTCCCCAATATATAATACTATCATGCCCTTTTAGCTTTCAAACCCTTTATGGAATATTAATTAGGGTGGTGAAGGGTTGTCATAATAAGGGGAGTTGTCACATTAAATTGAAGAGGTGCTAAAGTGGTGGGGGGGGGGGGGGGGTTGGATAGAGTTATGAAAAAATGATAGGTTGGGGCTCGTGTCGGCCCCACCTCTCATTTATCCACACATGGGAGGATTTAACTTCCTTATGTATAATTTTTTTTAAAAAAATTTATTTAACTACTTATCTAACTCAGAATTTTAATCACACAACCTGCATTAAATGCAACTGTGGTAAAGTTCCCTTTAAGCAATTATCGATGCTGCGAGTTCTTCGGTGCCCTCAGTTTTCAATTCCGAGCACCGGTTCAAAAGATAAAAAAACCCGCTTGTTCGTTCACTGAACCCACCCGAGCTAAACTTCATAAATTGATTCCGGGCACACCGGGCCTCGGAATCAAGTGCCTTCAGAGGCCACAAACTTGTAAAATTTCAATGAAATTAAGAAAAAAAATTCCATGAAAATTCCGGGTCTTTACAGAAACCAATAATTTCTTAATTATCCAAATAATCCCCCAGACCACACTAGTTTGGTGGATGTGATATTTTTTTATAGTCACAATGTTCCTAGAGTTCTACTGTTACATTTTTATTGGGTAATAATTATCAAAATACCTTATAAAATTTCAAACATTCACCTACATCATGAATTACATTATACATGTATCTTATCAATTTATTTACATGTATCCTACCTTTATTTTATAATAAATGATAAATTTTATCTTCCCAACAATAGTTTAAAAATTTACTATAATATGATTTATGAAAAAATAATAACCATCAACAATAATAATTTTTTGTTTCATGTGGTATAAAATTAAATTCATATTTCATTTTTAAAAAAACAGAATTTTCTATAGCTCAATTGACAACTTCTGTTCAGGAATATTATTTAACTAGTAACATGGAGAAATTTTTTTTTCAACATTTCTACCTTCTATAAATAACCACAATTTATGATCTAAATTGATTTGAAATCATATCTACTTATCAAATGGTTATTCAATAGTTAATTATAACAACTATAAAATGATGCTTTCTCTGATAATATACTACCATTATGTGATTTCTTAATTATATGGTATAAAAAATAATTATTTATCAATAAAAATTAAATTATTAGTGGGATATTTATATGAATATCTTCCTGAAAAATCAATGATCATTATGTTATAATAAATTAATTTCCAAACACAATTCATAAGTGATTACATTTTTGATAAATGATATTGTACAATCCATTAATAGACAATGATTCCCTTTATTCCTTTCTTAATTCCCACCATGTTTGGTTTGAAATAAAACATTAATGTGTATACCTACATATTAAAATTTCCAATGAAAAATAATTTTTTGGATTCATGAAAATTCTATCATTATAGTTATCTAACAACACCATTAATTGACTCATTAATAGCCTACATCAAAAGATTTTTTAATTTTTTTATATCTGCATCATGAAACATATAACTCAAAATTACCATGACATTGAATAATTGTTATGTTAAAATTATTAATTTTCACAAATTTTTTCCTTAATGTAGCTGATAGCATATAATATTTTCATAATAGTTTCCTTTACCTAAAAACCATAAGAGAATAACAAATCATTAACATCATTAATATTTTATTTTCTACACAATTTCAAATAAATTTCATTTTCCAAACTTGCCTTCTTTCCCAAGGAATCTATAGTGAAGTCATCAATTTCTATCTTCATAACTCAAAAAATATAACCACATAATGAATTTATGGAAACTTATATCATTATATAGCTTTTATAAATTCAATTCCAATAAGAAATGTTAAATTAAAAATATTATATTCTATTTTAGGATATTTTAATTAAGGATGATTTTTTTTGAGTTATTCATAAATTAAAAAAATATATCTCTAAATATTTTTTGTAGAATTTCATGAATATTATTTTGAAAAAAATTAAATGATCAATATTATTCACAATAAATTGATACAAAATTCTCTTTAATAGAGGTTATATAATTTTATGATTTTACATTTGATGAGATATATAATATCATGTTATCATGTGAAATGAAGAGGGGGTCATCCAGGGAGAATAATGTAAAATATAAAATGGAATCACTTAAAAATGTCTCTAAATTATTTAATAATGATGAAATACGAAGTTATCATAAAGAATAATTTGATGTAAAATTACATTGTTGTATGTTCAATAAGATAATATAATTTTTATCTAAAATCATGATGTGGGGAAAAGGATAGTGCAATCGAAAACTGAAATATTAGTTTTTTAAATATAGTAGTATTGTGTAGTTTTTTATCTAGATACCCTAAAAATAATAAAGAATAAGTATAAGACGATCAATCCAAATGATCATAATGGAAGTGAGGGTGATTGGTGCTAATGTTTGACATTATATTCAAATGGTAATTATTATAAAAACAAATACTGGTAAATTAATTTTTTCTAAATATATGATTCATCATATTTTAATATAGAGATTGAAAGAGGATAAGAGGTAATAGTGATTGATGAAATTTAAATTTTTATTTAAAAATCAAAATAGTCTTAAGATATCTATTTCTAATTTGAAGGATGTTGAGAAGAAAAATATAATGGTGAGTGGAAACCAAATTTTTATGAATTAAGTATATAGAACATGGTTATATTAAAATAAAATTATAATCTTTAAATGGATAAAATATATATTAAATAGTATTTATACATTAAAATAATACCATTATACATTCAAAGTTGATGAGGTAATTGATTTGAAATTTTTGTTATCATGAATGTTGGGTGATATAAATGTATGAATTGAATAATTAGAAATTAATAATTAAATACTTATAGAAATATTTCTCTCAAAGAGTTTGGATTTAAATAATATATTGTAAATTTAGGTTAATGAATAAAATTTCATGAAAATGTTTATTATTGTGTCACAAAATTATTTTTAGGGTGTAAAATAATGTTAGAAATTAGAAAATAAAATTGTTTATTCTACATAGTTTCTTTTATATTATCCTTTTATCTAAAGATATATTTTATTAAATAGTCAATTTTTTTGAAAAATAAATTGATGTATTTAATAGAAGGGAAAGTGATGATTAATTCACCGATGACCAGTATTTCACCAATTGCTACATCAACTACTTATACTAAATAATAATAAAAATTTTGGCATTGGAGAAGAGGGTTAGTAATGTCCAAAAAGGAGAAGGAAATTATTCCAAATTCATATTAGGGTATTTAAATAAAATGATATTAATAATTAAAAAGAACATAAGGAATTTATATTGAAAAAAATGAATAGTAGTGATATTTTTTCCTAATGTGTTGTTTTTTTATAAAAAGAACATAGACTCAACGAATATGAATTTTTCATTAAAATGTCACTCCTTTAATCAATTGAATTTCATGAATTGAGAGCGAGATAGTATAAAATTAATATAGTTTTTATGAGGAAGAATAAAAAATAGAATGTCATGTGCGATAATATATTTATTCTCGTGGTAAAAATCATTGTATGTGTTATCAACCTGGAATCATAACCAATAAGTGACATAAAATTATATAAGAGAATTTGATGAAAAATGGAAACTCCAAATCAATATGGTGGATTATTTTTTATGATAAATACATGGTTTTTGAGGTCACTAATAAATAACATAATATAGAAAATCATTGTATCATGGATAATTATTTCTCATCATACCTGACTGATTGAAAACAAATCATAAATTATATACAAAATTATAATAGATGATTACATTGTTATATAAAATATGAATCACTCAATAGTAAAAGATATATAATAGTTTATAGATATTAATAAATATTACATTAAATAATGTTATCTTTATTTTTGTGTTTTGGAACCATCTCTATTGTTTTTATCAACATTGGGATACTGATAATGAATTCTTCTTCATAAAGAATTGATGATTCGTTTTTAGGGTGAATTTTTGAATGGTCATAAAAAAATAATTTCAAAAAAATTAAAACATAATATTTCTATAAAATGAATAAATCATCTGTTGTATAATAATGATGGATGTTTTTTAGCATTGAAAAATATGAATTGCCTATTTGAGATAAAAAAATATTGAAGAGCATGTTTAATATGAAACCATTAGAAATATATGAATTTTAAATCAGTAAAAAATAATTATTTTGATGTGTATTATGAAATTAGAATATATTTGTAAGATCAAAATTATTATTAACATCAAAAAAATAAATCTAATTGAATTAATACACCCATATGTGTGCATAAAAATTTTCTCAAAATCAACCAACTGTGATATTTATTTTGTTACATGTATTGTTAATTTTGATTTTATGGCCAATATTAATTATATTTTTTTAATATAATAGGATATTAAATGGTTTAATAATTCTTATATATGAGTTAAAAATAAATTTAGACGTGTCAAGAACATATTTCTATCCACTAATATATTTCAATTCAAGAATAAAAACATTTAATAATATCCTGAGAAGAATATTATAACCTATGTATAAAAAAATGCACACATAAATATTTATTGTTTTGGAGAGAAATAAACATGTTCTACGGAAGAGGGGGGCCATGATATCAAATAAATTCACTTTAACAAAATATGGATACATGCCATAATGTAGCCTTCTATATAATAAACTATTAAATATAATAAATAGTGGCTAATATGATTTATAATAAGTGGTTCAGGATGAATAAATATAGGAATTTCTTAAAAGTTATTATATGTCCATATTACATTATAATAAATAAACATTTTTTAATTAAATTTGAATTGTGTTCTGATTAGGAGATTATTTTTTGTTATTGACTAAACGAAAGGAGTTATTGGTGTTATTAAAATATTGTGAAAAAAATTAAAAATATATATTATATAACTGTCAATGAAAATCATGTAATATCCATAAAATAATTTTCCACCAATTGTGGCATTATATAATATTGAGGAAATTATAAGGGTGGACATAGGATATAATTAGTTATAGATGTAGGTATTTATAATTATACAGCTTATTCTAAAAAATATAAATATGAGTAAGGAAAAAGTAGAGGAGTAACTGTGTTTTCAATAAATATATGACATATAGTGGCTAAAAACCAACATATAGTTTTTATAAATCTATTTAAATATGAATAAGATAAAAAAATTCTAACCATAATAGATTTCCTTCACAGGTTGAATTGAATATATTTTATGTGGGATTGAAACATGGGGATTGATTTATAGAATTAGATGAAGAGTCAAATTTGATTGGGAATAATGAAAAAACAATGTAATGTGTCAGCCCAATTCAAAGAATGTTATTATGGTATAATGGAACTTTTTTTAAAAAATTATTGTGATGTTTGATCCAGTATGAAACAAGTCACATATAATATATTGAGATTAGTCTCATATAGAGTAAATGAACAATAGTGATAATTTTTATCCAATCATAGGGATTGAAATGATTTGAATTTTTATTCAAATATCTGATTAATGACACTATAATGTTTTTAAAATATATTTTAGTAAATTATTATTCAATAGATAACCCATGGAATATATTTACATTATCAAGTGGAATATTTTTAAATTTAGGTTAAGAGTATTATTGTTTGTAACCTATAAAAAAATTAAATGGCATAAGATAAGGACCCCATTAACGGGTTATAAAATATGGAGAAAATTATTTTGATTTTATGTAATTAAAGTAAATGTGGATAGGAATATCATTGTATTCATTGACAACAAAGACTCAATTATTTTTATTGTCTATAATAATGAAATTATTATTTTGTAAGAAAGTGAAAAATTTGATAAAATATAAAAATAAAATGAAATAGGTTTCTTAAATGTAAATGATAGAAATGTGGATATACATTCTTTGATGCTCATAATCATAAAAGGTTATTTTTTCTATATCAAGAGACTGTTGTTCCATATTTATTGAATTTGTTTAGAATATAGGATTAATGAAAGATCATAAGTACTATTAGACTCAATACTAAAATTTACATTTATTAAAAGAGGATTAATGGGACTAAAAAAGATTTTTCAAGGTTGATAATAATACTAACACACTTGATATAATTAATGAAAAATAGTTTACAGATAATTACACATAGAATCTGATTCCAAATCTATAAAAAAATATGTATATCCTATACAGGGAAAATATACCCTGAGAAACATCACATTAATAATAATTTTTTGTTTCATGTACAATAAAGACACATCATTAATGGTTAATTTTATTCCTAATTTTTTATTTTATAATAGCCCTAATATTTTACTCTCATCTCAGATGATGGAATAACAAACATTACATTTCCTATTTTGAAAGGGATGATGGTGACCATATTTTCTCTACACAAAAACTGAAATCTCAAAATGAATTTTTAGAATAATTAATATACTACTAAAATTTATATTTATATATTTATAGAATTAGGAAAAAAAATAATATGTAAACAATACACTTGTGTCTAAATGATAATTTCTCCGAATTAAAATGAATTTTTTTTCATATTAATTCATCATCCTCGTCCTTATAAAGTATTTCTTATCATTATTAATTAAACATCATTCTTTTTAACCTTATTAAAAGGAATAAAAATAAGTGTAATATAAAATGTACAATAATGCTATACAAATGAATTAATAATAAAAATTCATCAATAAGAATAACTAGTTCATCTAGATATGGAAAATAATCAGAGTGAATGATCATATCAATATATAAATCATACCCATTAATTCCAGAATCATAATTTATGAAACATTGAATATTATTTGAAAATGTAATGGTTCATATGAAACAAAAATCATGTGTAATTGACATCAATCATGAAGAAATGAATCATTATAAACCAATGAAAAACATATATAAAATGGCTTGGTATCTTCAATCATAATCATCACCAAACACTTTCAGAGCCCTTACAATTGGAATAACCATTCAACAGCCATCTAATAAAAATATCTGGAAAATATAATAATTAGACACACTATAAAAATGGATTATAAAAATAGAAGGTTGTTGAAAGATAATATATCTGTTGATAAAAACAACCATTTACGACATATAATAAGTTTACTTAGTTTTAATTATTAATAAAAAAGTTATTTTTTCCAACATATATGTCAATTGGCATTGGATGTTCAATACCAACATATCATTTACCAATAGTTGAATCTATTGCTTTACCATAATAATACCAACATTATTTTTACTATAACATTATTTTGTTAATAGTAATTACTATAAGAAAAAATCTTTTTCTATCAATACAAAATTTTAGAATAAACCATACATCAACAAATAAAAGATTTTATCAATAAACAACTATGTGAATTATAATATATATATATATTATAATCAATGATAAATTTTTCCAATGTTTTTATTTATGTCATATAATTATTGATTTTAGTTTTCTGCATTCTATAAATATTATATGTTTATATATTTTTCATCATTTTTTATTCAAATTTCTCTAAACATTACATGTTTTTAAATTTTTCAATATTATTTATTTAATAAAAATTTATATAATTTTAATAGAAAAACAATACACTAATTTACTCTTCCTCGCCTTTCATGTCCCCCACGCACTTGTCCCACTACCCCGCCTAGCCTCCAGCATCCCTACCTCACATCCCTCTTCAACAATACCTCCTATCACCATCACATCCCCCAATCATTGGGTATTCCCTACGTCTCTATTCTCCACACTTCGGTGACACATGGCACTACACATCCCATATTTCCTTTCCTTAAGTCACCCTCACATCCCTCAATCCTTGTGTATTCCCCGCGCCTCTAATCTCTATCAAATCTTTCTCGGTTCTCTATTCCCCCACATTTGGTGATGTGTCATTTTTCTTGAATGTGATATTGTCTAGGATTAGTCTTCTATGGTGATTTCATTTTTGTTTAGGTTTCTTTGGGTTATTTATTTTTAGGGTTTCATCCACATCCTCTTAGATTGACATGAAAGATGATGTTACCTTTATCTATTTCTCTTTAATGAGAAGATCAGGTTGGGAACAAGTTAGTTCTCTAGTTCTATATTATTTTATATAGTTAATTTTTTTCTCAATATTTTTATCCCATTAGGTATTGTAATTTTATGAATATGTGGTTGTTTTCAAAATTCAATGGATATAGTTGTTAATGTGATGTGGATACTGGGGGAGAGTTAATTTGAATTGTTTTTTATAATAGTTTTGAATGGATGATATAATATTTCATATATGATGTTCTTAATGGTGATTTTTGGATGATTATTAGTATTATGGTCTCCAAGAATTGAAATAATTGAGGCTTATATTCACTAAATTCTCCTAGTAATCACTTTATTATTCATTTTTGGAACATAATTTTTAATTTCCATCTCTTTTTAAAAGATTTTTCCATACAATCATCCCATATATTTTTCTCTGTCCAGTTATAATCATCTTATATCTGGTGTTCATTCTTGTCAACAATGACACCCATATTTCATCTTTTCCAATACATTCATTTTCAATTTTCACATGCTTTACTTATAGGGATTTTATAGTCCTAATCACATTAAATCCACCTTTTTCGGTTGATATCTAGGTAATTACACTAAAAAATAGTATCATTTTCCAAAGGACACGTCTCAATGCATTAAATAGAAGAATTATTTTACATAAAAGTGGAATAAAAGGTAACCCTAGTTGTAATAACCCCAGGTATGAACTTTAGATTCTTGATAATGTTTCTTCCTAAGGTATAAATATAGGAAAATTACATTACAATTTTGTTAAGAATATCTTTTGTAGAACCAGTTGGAAGAGTAGTGAAATATTTTGGATTCAAATGCCCCCCATAAAACCATCAAACAAGTCACTCATCCACATGACCTAAAAAAACACATCTTATTTTCCCATATAGGATTCATGTTCATTCAGTCTATTTAAAAAACAAATTTCCACAGTCCGGCAATACATGGTCATATTCATTTCTCAATAATATGATGACATTGAATCATGATTTTCATATGTAATGGAATTCCAAATCACACATCCTTATCTTGGTTATTAACATATCAGTCTTGAACTTTTGGAACATTATGCCAAGATTCTCAATGTACATTTCATTTTTCATACCCCCAAAACATCTTCTCTCAGTAACTCCACATTTTTTTGGTTCTAAAAATTCCTATACTATAAAACTAAATTAAAAATAATAATGAGGGGTTAACAACCCTTTTTCTCATTTTTTCGGTGGTAAAAAATCTTTTGTTGAACATTAAATATTTAGGTAACTTTGAATCCCCTAATTGGTAGCCAAATAAATTTCATCCTTTATATAAATGATTTCATGATCTTGAAAACCTGGATGAAGGTCCAGAATAACTGTTGATATATAATCGAGTTTTAAATCTATTATGCGATCCTTGAATTGGATAGTAAATTTGTACCTATGGAACTCTTCACTA
The DNA here is from genome assembly GCA_963277665.1 of Viscum album. Classification (NCBI taxonomy): domain Eukaryota; kingdom Viridiplantae; phylum Streptophyta; class Magnoliopsida; order Santalales; family Viscaceae; genus Viscum; species Viscum album. The sequence continues at coordinate 805,573,953 of OY728122.1, read as the reverse complement.
GTCCAAGCATTACAAGATGATCATTCACAATAACATGTATCATAATCCTATCAAAAATTAAAATTTCATCCTTAAGATTGTTTTCTATAGGAATAAAAAATAATTATAGACCATGTTTGGGAAAATTATGTTATCCATATCCTTTTTTGATTGGATATTGTCATGGCCACCTTATTCATTGATTCACACATTGTGTGTGTGTGACTGGAGAAGCACTTTTGTAACCCAAATCAGTCTCCAAATGATTGTTGTGTAGTGGGTTTTCTTGGTGTGATGTTTCTCGATTATTTATTTTCATTATTTTACCTCATTAATATTTATATTATCCAACAGATAAATGGATAATTTTATTGTGGGCATATATGATAGGAAATATATAATATTGAAAAAATATAACGATGATATGGTTGTTTAGAGTGTTTTTATTTTTGATAGTTGGAAGCATTTTGTTTATGTGGATAATTGGAGTCTTGGAGTCTTGTATTATAACTATCAGGACTGGGTTCTATTTTTTGCAGTGTAGGAACATTTAAACACGTAAAAAAGTTGTTGAGGCCATGAACTATATGAGTTTAAAAAATATTATTTTGGTGATTATATAATTTTTCTTATTTACAAATTTTTTTAATTGTAATCTCATCTAATTAATTTTACAATATTTTAATTTTCTATGTTATATATGGGTGAATCTGAAGAATATCATTGACGTTGGTTTTTCTAGGGTCAGTGTAAGGATTACAAGGATTATGATCAATTACACAATAATGTTTAAAAATTTACCAGAGTTTATAGGCACTCTAGGGTTCAAGAATATATACCCATATGACATCCTAGTGGACAATACACTACGAAAACATTTCATGAACAAGTTTTTGGTTGTTATTGTGTTTGATGAAGATGATTTGGACTATTTTATTCTTCCAATATAGGGTGTGGTTGAATGATCCATGGATGAGATCCCCAAAACCCATGAGTTAATATATATTTTAATTTCTTACATGCATCCCTCAACCATTTTGTGGAATAAACATTATTAACGTTTGAAGGCATCATATTCAAACTAAATCATGTCGATGGAGGCTTTTTTGAATCATTTGATGAAAAATTTTATTATTGTAGGAACTAAAAAGGATTATTATGTGTTCAATAAATTTGATATCATGAAAAACTAGTCCTTCCTTTTTGAACTCAGGTTTAGTATGTGGAATGGGAAACAAAATTATTACCTTTACACATATACTTTAAAAAATGACATGAATCTAGGGGATATTGGTATCATACTATAGTAGCATGAAAATCTAGATTTTGGTTTTTGGATTTTATTATAGCAGGAACCGTTGTTGAGACATTCCCAAATGCACCCTAGACATTTCATTTTGTTTTGTTTGGCTACCTAGTGATGGAAATTTTCTTCTTATATAGAGATATGATATATGAAGTCTATTGATCATGTTTTCTCTTGTAGGTGTTGCAAAACAGAGATCACTATTGTTTGAAATAATGATACATTTGAGGCATCACACTTTCCCTTATTTGTAATTTCTATGAGTTTGAGGGAGACCTTATTTTATGATCACAAAATTTTCATTGTGAATGTGAATGAATTTTTTTTATGTGTCAAATATCCTTTAAAAAATATTTTCCATGAATAATAAATATATTTTAAGTTGATGTTGGAAGACCATGGATTGATTATAGAAGAGTATGAAAAGTAGCTCGGGAATTCTAGCTTGTTGTTATATTAGGATGTGAATGATATTATACCAAAACCTCTATTCCAAGTAAATATTATTCATGATTTTATCTGAAGCCGACCACTAGAAATGGAGGTGACTAGATGGTGTGGATGGGGAGTTTGCATGGTTGGGATGCAGGTTCTGGAGCTAATTAGATTGTGTGGATGGGTCCCTGACATGTTGGTGGTGGATCTGACTAGATGGAATGGTTGTATATTCTAGAGGGGGGGGGAGGTGGACCCTATTGGGTAATATTTTCTGTGTATGGGGGGGAGGATTGTGGGATCCATTATTTTGTATAAAATATTTCATTATTAATATAATTAATAATTTTATATGTTTATCATGTGTTAAAATCATATTTATATATAAAATTTATGATAAAATAATATATATAAATTTAAATTGTACAATAATTAAAAATTTATAATTTTTATTCAAATATATTATATTAACAAATATATTATATGTTTATAATATTATCACCAACAAATAAAATTGATTCTATAACCTATTTATAAACACATTAACAATCATAAATATTATATATTGGTATAATTATAATTTCAACTAAAATTTTTTATCTATTATAAAAAACATAACGACATTGATTTTACCTATAGTTTAGTGTTAGGGACATATATATTGGTAAAACATTTGACCAATAGAAAATGCAGTGTTACCAACAGATATATCCCCATTTGAAAAAAGTGGAATATTTTGTGGTGATAATTCATTGGATTTCTATCTAGGTGAACCCATCATATAAGATATATCTGGATATCCTAAGTCTATATATACACATCCATTATATAATCTATATCAGATTCATCTGATGCTATCTTAGTAAATCCATCATATATAATGTCCAAGAACCACAACATGAAAAATTTTCATAGAGATTACAATAACATATAAAATATTACGAACTAAATTTATTTATTTTTATTACATGTCTAACATGTAGAAAGTAAACAGTTTCTATAACATTTTATTTGAAAAATTTTTAACCTGTAGAATGGAAATAGTTTCCATAAAAATTTCTTTTAAACATGATTAACCCCTGGAAAAACACATGTTTCATTATAATAATATTAAAATAATTATAATTCATCATTATATTGAATGACTATAAAATAATTACAAATATTGAAATTGGTAAATTAATAAAAATTGTTGTTTATTATGTTAATGAATGAAAAATACCATAAAAGGTTATTAGACCCATTTTTTATAATAACATTTTCTTTTTGGAAATCATTTTTTCAAATCACAAACTATTTTGAAAGATAATTTCATTGAAATCATCATTAAAAGAATATAATGTAAAATAAAAGTAAAATAAATTATTTTAATGTGCGGAATCTTTTATGTAATAATTTGTAAAAGTATGTTCTTTTCAAAACATTTTAAAAAAGGGAGTTAAAAGTGATCCATTTGGAAAAGATTATTAGTTTACTTTCAAATAATTATAAAAGAAGGTAAACATTAACTAAAATTAATTTAGAAAATAATTAAATTTTATAAATGTACTTTTTTTAATGTATTTTAGAAACCATGGATTTGGTAGAGGAAGATACCCATTCTAAAAGAATATACAAGATCTGAATACCATAAAAATGCCTTTCATGATTTATATTTAATTAAAAAAGAAGGATATGTAAATAAAACTAGATAACAAAAATCATAAATATTTTCTAAGAAATAGATGATTCTATGTTAAATAAAAACATTTACTTTACAAAAAATAACCATAAACATCAATAATAATGAAAAGAATAGATATGGTAATACAAAGCCTTTTCCACCCTAGTAACTCATAAATCATAATCTGTATGAATTAATTTCATCAAATAAATCCTTAAATATCTTAACAATCAGGATATATATTATATAATTGGACAAAATTTTAGTATATACACGTCATATATAATATATGTTCATTTCGTAATCCTATATCAAAATGAATAAAAACTGAGATAAAAGAACTTAACTTTTTGGTAACATAATATCTATAAACCATAAACAAGAGAGTTATTTATTTGAATATATAAATAATAATAACATTCATGATAATAATCCTAAAACAGATTCATTTATGAATATGTAACACAATAAAATAAATTGGTAGTTAATATGGATTCAATCAAATAGAAGTAAAAAAAGTGACATTGAAATCCCTTACCTTCAGTCAATACCTTCTTGATATGTCATTTCAATCTTGTATTACAATCATACATAAATTATTTTTTTTTCATAATAAAATTTTCCTATATTAATACATTATACTTATAATAATTATATTATTTGTTAATTACATATTTTGATACTAAATTCATTATATCCACAATGACTATTTTGAGGATATCTAGTTCATCGTTCAAAAAATACTAATGGGAGTAGACTGTGTTCAAAGTGATCATTATTTAATCTTATCAATAAAAGCAATAATTACATGGTTATTTTATTTTATCTTCTATTATACATTTAAAACCAATCATGAAAATGTTTATGAAAAACGAACAAAGTTACGATAATGAAGATGGTAGGTTGGGTGTATACATGAGGATTGTTTCCATTTTATGATGATCATTCTAGAAGGATTCTATTTATTATTTAATATGAAAAAATATCATAATATAATAAATATAATATTATTTCTTTTAATAAAAAAGTATTAATATATATTATTATTTTTATGTGGTGTTGAACATATAATCACATTGCTTCGTAGAGGTGGTAGTAAATACATACATCAGCGATGTTAACATTTTTTAGGTTACAAATGAAAATGGTATATAAAATTTTCATAATGATAAATCAGTCATGAAAAGAATTGTTATATGATTTATACCATAAGTATTAAATAACATTATCCTTATTAACTTCTATATAAATTGTTAGTGAACAATGATTCACAACACTTTGTGATGTTGTAGTCTATCATACACACAAACAATGTTATCATGTCTCCCAAAGAATGGAAATTTAAAAGGTATTCTATATTTCCAGAATATATAAGTATAAATATTTTCCATGATTCATAATACATTTAATACATAATTATAAAACCCGTAATATGTGGTGATAGAAGACAAATTACATCAGTTTGAGTGGTAGTAGTCCACCATACACATGAAAGATGATTATATATCCCACTTTATTCAGGAGGAGATGTATTGAGGTTATTTCATTTTTATAATATTTCTTTATAATATTCAAGATTAATTTTTATTAATATGTCTATAGTATAATAATTCTTCAATATAGTGGATTATGAAATAAAACAAAAATGAATGGTTAAAAATATTACATCTTCTTAGGAATAATCATTAGTATTATACCAAATGTATTCCTAGAATGTCTCTATGTAAATAAATAGGATGTTAGGATGATGGTATGACCGATTTAATGTGATGGTGGATGGTATGGACCAAACCAATGGTGATTTAGTGTTTTATTTAGAGATGATAATGGAAGACCTTTTACAAGTGATGCGAGTGGATCACATCTAATTTTTGAAATAAAAATGGTGTAACCACATTCTACACATGGAAAAGGGTCCAAATAGACTATTAAGGATAATTATTTATGTTTTCTTATATAATGTCTTAAAATATTTTTTATTTATGCTTTTAGGTCATTTTTAACCATATGTTTTTAGTTTAACTATTGATAACCCATTTTTATTTTAACCATGGTAATTAGTTTTTTCTGTTTTTTGTATATATTTTGGTTACAAAAATAATTTTACCTTATTTAAAAATATAATTTATTCAAAATTAAATTATGGATTAAGTTTTACTATATTTAATTCACCAAATTTTAAAAATTAAATTTAAAATAGAACTCATATATGTGACAAAAAATGGTTTTCATGAAGTGGATTTCAAAAGGAAAAGATGATATTATATATAACTCCATGAAGAATAATAATTAATTGATAAATATAATTTAATATTCATTTATATAAAATGAAAAAAAATTTATTTATATATTTTCAAAATATTTTTTGTTTAAATTAATTAGAATGTAGAAATATTATATATTTTAAAATAGTTTGGAGAAAAAGATAGTTTTTCATCAAAAATACATAATTATAATAATATAAATTATGAATTTCATTGGAAAAATAATTATATATAATAAATATAAATAAATATTAATTATTTCACGTAAAATCATATTTAAAAAATGATTATTTTAAATTCTAAATTTTATTGAAAAGAAATGAAAATTTTAAACAAATCTGTATTTTTACCCATTCAATGCAAAATCATTATTTTATTAAGTGTCAAAAAATTTCTCCCAATGAAATTTTTTATATAATTATTTTAAAAATTTATTTTCATTTTATGAATTATAGTTTCTAAAATTTATCAATATTTACTATACTTTTTTCAATAGAATAAAAAAATCATTTTTGAAGAAGACATATTTTTGATGAATAAAATTGATTTACTAATAAATGATTATTTATTTAAGAAGTATTAATAAATAATTTATATCGAGTAATAAATATATATATATATATATATATAATTCATAATGTATTAAATAATGCTCACACCCTCTAATTTAACATCTTGGTTATTACTATAATCTATTTCATATGTCTTTTAAGCACTGCTCGGTATGTCAAATATACTATCAAACTTACTTTTGTTTTTTAAAATATATGGTTATTACATCCACCCATTAAATTTTTAAATTTCATCATCAATGTTTGAAATTTATCTCAATATTCAATTTTTAGAAATTTATTAAATACATTTTTGGAAACTAGCATCATATAAAGGGTTAATAAAACATCCCTTTAATAAGAGAGAAAAAGATATTAAATTGTGATTTAGAATAACACATACTAGGTTTAAAAATAATACAAAAAAGGTGGGAATTTATTTTTTTACATGGAATACAAGTGGAAATCTCAATTCATTATATTCATTTATAGAGATTATTTATGATAAAAAATTGAACCATCGTGAGAATGATAACAACCAAAACCTATAAAAAACAAGGATAGAAAATAGGCAATGATTTCATTAGAAAAGATAGTAAAAAAACAAATTTTATTCCAAAATGATGATTATTCAAGATGAATTTTTCATTACTGAAGCATTAAGATGTAATTTCAAAGACCACGTAACAATAAAGAGGATAAAAATTTATTCTTAGATGTCATGAATCAACCCGGGCCGAGCCTGAATAGATCACCTGAGCCGGTCCGCGACATGGCCTGGGTGTTGTTCATGATCCTCCCGGGCTATCAACAAGTTCCAGGGCATCAAAAGAGATAAATATGGAATGATTTCTCCCTGTGAAAATAAATAAAGCAGTGGAAAGAAAATAGAAAAATGCAACGCAGAAAAAACAATGCAAAAAAGAATGAACGATCAACCAAAACCAACATACCATACCATGATCAAAACTCCTCACGACTCTGAGAGTCTCTCGCCATTCAAAAACCAACTCTCTCCCACAGTGAACAAGTTCAAGTCAAAATTGAAACAGAATTAAAAACATGAAAACACTATAGGTATGAGTATTATAACTCAGTAGGTGTTCCCAAAAAAACTATTCCCAATGCACTACCTTTAAATAAAAAATTTACCAATTTTATGTTTGAACTAAATTATACAAAATATGGGTTTCCACACACACACTTTTATTTCTAAAACAAGTAGCATTCCATTGACCTTTTCAATTTAGAAACAAGTTTAAAGTGTGAAAGTAACAGGTGGAGTTCATTTTGACACTTTTTTGTGAACAATTTAGATATCCAAGTTTGTAGTTATTCAAAAAGAAAACCACACACAACACAAAACACACACTAAGGTAATGGAAAAGAAGTGGCACAAATGAGCCAACAACCAATCTAGAACTCTCAATCATCCGACACATATAAACAATCACTAAAGAAAACATGGGTCGAACTTAGGAGCTTCTGAACAATCCAGAACGTACTATACATGTGAATCATCAAGAAGGCATGCATACTCTTGATGACATCATAATTCCCTAACGCCCGGTGTTTCCCTACATGGCATAACTGAGGGGCCCAATCCCCTAGTAGAGTATAATCCGTACCAAGGGCCACTAGCCAGTGCATAATCTAAACTAGTGCAGCAATCGTTCTCAAAATATTCCCTTAATATGCTAGGTTCCCATGTCAATACATATAATAAACAGGAAAGGGGAGAGTCATCAAAGCAATTATAGTAGAAAAAACATCACAGAAAAATCATGTTGTCAACATACACCAAATATCACCCCTGATTCACCCCAAAGAGAGTTTTCCAAAATAATTTATTTTATTAAAGTGTCAAATGGGCCTTCACCAATTTTAATGAAAATCTTCATATCTCAAGAGATGAAAAACACGTGTTCACGCTTTAAAATAAATCATATATCAGTAAACCATAACTACATTTTAAATTCCATGAATTTTGTTTAAAGGAAAAATGAGAATTATTTCACTACTGGGTGTCCGTTCCTCAAGAATATATTTCTAGTGTCGTGTATAAAATAAATATCTCTTTTTACACAAAATAATCATTTAAAATTTAATTATCTTATATTCATTCTCATTTATTAAAATTAATAATATATCAAGAAATTAATAAATTATTAATTTAATGGCGAGTGTGGTGGGGGACCTACCTTGACTTGCCACTCAGTTACGACGACGTGACACGTCTCACACTCGCACACAAGTACGCAGAACTTTCCGACGACCGCAATATCATGAAAAAAATTCTTTTCAACACGCTGAAACCAAAAAGATAACTAAAATACATAAAAACAGACATAAAATGATCGAAACAAACAAACGATGAAAAAAACACCTCGACATACATTCAAATCAATACTCACACCGTATAATTAAACAAACTCAAATATTTTTAAAAAGGACAACTAAACTCGCACCAACTTAATTAAAAACAACACCCGCTAAAGTAAAAAAAATGATACTCAAGAAAGGACAGGGAGGAACACACATTGACAAGGAGATACACATAAAAAGTGGGGGCGCGGGGCACCACGCAGCGACCGGGGAAAGGAAAAGGGGTCATGCAGGGACTGCACGGCTAGACATAAGGTCCGCAGGGTGACACACCGCCGAGCTGGAGGCTCACTGGGATGGAGATGAAATTAGTGGCCATAATGGATTCTAGATGGTGGTGCGTGCGGACAATATGGATGGTGGGTGTTGAAGAGAGGAGCCTACGACTATTGCAGTGAAGAATGAGGTTTTCATGCATGAGGCGAAGCTGCAAGGCAGTGCTGCCCGAGGCTACTGGGTGGGGGGAGCCTAGCCAGTAGGAGGGTGTCAGACTGGGAGGCAAAAGCTGACTGGAGGTTGAGCAGGTGAGAGGGATGGGAGTCGGAGTGTGCTGGAAATGAGACATGCCATTGGTGCGCAGGAGGAGGGCAGGGGATTCATGTGGGTGAGCTAGACGGGAGAGCAGGTAGGGACACGGTGCAGGCAAGGGCTGGGTGCAGGGGGGCGAAAGCAGGAAGGGGGTGTCGCTACCATGCTGGAGGGTGTGACGACAGGACATGGAGTGGTCAACGGCTGCTGGTAGGATGCGGAGCCATGGCCGTGCGAGAAGGGAGGAAAAGGGTGTTTAGATTGCATTGTAGGGAGTCAGTAGGAGCATCTTCATCAGAAGGGGTCGGGTGCTGGGTTGCTACCGAGGGGAAGGAGAGGGGCACCAGTAGTGCAGCGTTGCAGATCTGGTGGAGCATTTTGTAGCCGGACCAGGAGGAGGTGGGCTGAATGTTGGGACATTGCAGAGTGTTCTGAATACTGGTAGGGGAAGAGGGTGATGGGGTGAAGCAGGCATGGGTGCGGGTGAGAGGCAGAAGTGTGCTATGTAGGGTGGTGCGGGAGAGCAAGGCTGTTTGGAAAACATGGGGGTGTCAGCACTTCCTGGGCCAAGGGAAAGAGGGGATGAATGAGATAAGGGCTAGGGTTAGGAGGGAAAAATAAATAATAATAATATTAAATAAGTAAAAAACTAAAATAAAATTATAACCAAATAAATAAAATAAAACAAACATTAATCCATAAAAAAATTTCAAATAAAAATTTATAATTACAATAATAATAATAATTGTAATAATAATACACAAGTAAATAATAATAATAATAATAAATTTATACTATAATAATAATAACACTAATAATAATTACTCTAATTAATTGTAATAATAATTAATAAATTTTTCAAAAATGAAAATAATAATAATAATACTAATAATGATAATAATTAATCAATTCATTTTTAAAAATTATAAAATTATTAACAACAATAAAATCTTTTCCCATTTTAATTTTCCTGATTATAGGCGGACCGTGCAGATGCCTAGGCGGAGTTGCGCAGAGTTTTTAAAATTTACTTCGTCCATGCGCCAAGTGATGTCAAATTAGAAACCTTCATTTTTTGACATAACTCAAATAATTTTTGTCCTAGACTCAAACCGGACCCCAAAAAAATTTAAAAGTCAAAGAAAATTATAAAATAAAATAAAAGATAGGTCGGGGTGTGAAAATTCTCCCCACCATAACGCTTTCTATACTCGGAAAGCCACAACAAGATCTAGACCTAATGATAAAACATATTAAGTGTCACCCAACTACAAAATTTTAAGCGCCCCCAATCGATCGATCCAAACATACACTGAAAACCCATGAAACACAAGTCATCTTTAAAACACAATCACCCTAACCATCACCAAGTATAACCCAATCCATCCATCTCAACCAGGGAATTAACGAATGTAAACTATCTCTGAGACTTATTCCCATAATCTTAGTCTAACAAAAACGTTGGGTGTACTCCAATCTCAACGTTTACTCTAGAGGACGAACTCAGGATTAGGTGGTTCTGCACGAGACCACCTACCACCAAAAGATACATGAAGGAAGCTCTGATACTGACATGAGGAGGCCTGAATGGACTCCCCACTATAAATATTAGGCAAACACTAAATTATTTCAGGTGTATCTCTGCGAGACCCATTGTTGGTCTCCCAACCATAAGAGCCGACGAGATTAACCAAACCTGTAGACTTCCAGCATGGACTAAAAACCCGCCCCACGAGGGGGGGGGGGGAAGGATGAACTTGTAGAGCATCAAAATTAACACCATTACTATATAAAAGACATCACACCCCTGAAATAATACAAACCATGTCACACTAAGGAAAAAGGTTAAACTGTGGACCTTTTTCACCGTTGGGGTTCTCCTGACTATGCACCATCTTCACTCTGGGGTCTATGGCTGGAGGACTGATGATTGAAGCATCTACATCCACACATTAATGCTTCAGAAATTCCCAAACTTAAAAAACTAACCAGAATTTCACCGAACAAACCTCCATTCAAATAAATGTTTCAAAGAGGTTCAACCAAAACCTTTATTACAACTGAAAGAAAATAAATAATAGAAAACCCTACAAAAGGTGATTACTATATCTAGGAAACAGTATAAAGATAAATACTGAAACTAATCCCCAAACATTTCCATAATCATACTGATGGGATGAGGTAACCTTCGACAAGCTAGGTCTGGCTTCAACGCGCTTCTTGGAAACACCACAGCAGAATCACTGCAAGTGACCCAAACGTCCAAAGGTGTGGCAGGGTCTTGGTGAAGTTAGGCACATTAGCCTCTTGTGACCCTGTGTAATGGCCCAGACCACTCCAGCCCATTCCTTTATCAAAGAATAAAGTCATGAAGTGCTCTGGAGGGTAAAATGTATTTTCCCACACTTTCCAGAATTTTGTAACTACACACCGTGTAGTGTGAGTACACGACATGTACCACCTTGCCGGGTATACCATGTGTTGGAGTTGTGTCCTTGCCATGTGAAACAAATGAGTACATGCCATTATCCCATACTACACGCCGTGTAGTACCTCCCCGTGTACACGTTACCTTCATACCATGTGTTGACCAGTCAACGGCCGTGTTCCGTGTTGAAGTCGTGTCCTTTCCGTGTGATATAAATGAGTACACGCTGTGTATCCCATACTACACGTCGTGTAGTTCCTCCCCGCATATGCATTACCTTCAAACCGTGTGTTGACCAGTCAATGGTCATGTGCCGTGTTGAAGCAGTGTCCTTTCCATGTGAAATAAATGAGTACATGTTGTGTATCCCATACTACATGTCGTGTAGTCCCTCCCCGCATACGTGTTTCCCTCAAACCGTGTGTTAACCAGTCAACGACTGTGTTCTTCTTGGAAGGCCGTGTTGGAAGCAGTGTGGTGACCGTGTGAAATGGATGAGTACACGCCGTGTAATAGAAAGTACATGCCATGTTCTTGTGTTTTTCTCGCCTATAAAAGGATGGGGTCCTCTCCTCATTTTCAAAGCACTCCTCTCCTCCCCATTACCTCGATCAGGGCTCTCCCGAGATAGACTCCAAATCTCCTTTCTTCCATAACTTCTTCGTCCGAGATCTGATTTATGATTCGTCAGCGGCTACGAGATCGTAATGACGAGGAAGTACTTTTGATCTTGGATATGTTGTCTTCCCTTTGGCCTTCCCTTCCCAAATTCAACCCGAGGAGGTTTTTCCGGGTTTTTCTAGAAGCGACAGATGTCGACAGACGTCTTCTAAAGTTGATCTGGGGGTGCGTTTTGATCAGAACCTATAGATGAAGGGATCGTACCTTCGTCTCTCTAAATTTTGGATCATACGGGGTGTGTTTTCTCTTGTTTACATGAAACACTTTTGAACCAGTTTAATAAATATAATAACTCACTTATATAACAGGGATGTGAAGTTTGTGAATGTAGTTACATTATTTATATCATGTGATATTTTATTGTGAATTGAATAGGCCTATGCCTACTAAAAATCACGGTCTTTGGGGGACTTTTCTTGCGCAATTAAATGCATCCCTGTCTTTATAGATCATTTATGGATGGAAACCTTGTGGAATGTGGAAACTTTTTTAACACGTAATGTTGGCTGATTAAATAAATAACTGAAACCCTTGTATGATCACCCCAGATGAACAAAACTGAAATAATGAACATGTGGGTGATGGTTAGGGATTATTTATGTGAAGGGGGTGTTTTGTAGGTTTTTGTGGATCAGGTGAGCAGTGGGGTTGTAGTTGTCTTGGTTGTGGGTTGGTGTGAATGCTATGTTGGTGATGGACAGCGGGGCTGTGATAAATGGTATCAAGGTATAATGATGTATGAGTTCCGGTGTGTTTGTGGTTATGGTGGTTGGAAGTGGGGCTGTAGGGATGGGTTTTAATGTGAATGAACTATGGGTTGTTAATAATAAATAAAAGTGGAATTGTTAATAAATGGTGGGGCATGGTAATTGAATGGGAATAATAATTAATGGGGTTAGTTGGATATTAAGAAGGGACTTATTTGTGTTGCTTGTGTTTTTCTAAATTGATCTGTGGATGGTAGGGATATGTTTTACGAATGATCGATGTGGTTGGTTAATGGATAATTGTCTAGTAGTTAAGGAACAAATAAACTAATTCTGTTGAAACATGGAAACATAAAAGGGGTGTGGGTAGTTTATTGTATGCATGCTTCGATATAGTGGTGCCGAGGCACATGATTAGTTTCTCTATTTAGAAGCCATAGGTTGGGCTATGTATTGGTATAAATATATATATTTGTATCTTCATGTTTTGTCGCACCCCAACCATGTTGAGCACTTAGTGTCGAACACTCCCATTTCATGGGAGAGGGTGTTTTCCCCTTAGTTACTAGCTCCTTCCTGCTCATTCTTCCATAGGATGTGATGGCTTGAGGTGACCTTAGACCTAAGACTCTTCAGCTAGGTTTCGTTTGGGGTGGTATTAGCCCAAGTATCTTCAGGCATGTGTACTATTTCCCAAGAATCATTTTGATGAGTCCTAGGTGGGTGCAGGTGTGATATGTGGTTTGTGAGGCCCATGTGTGTTCGGGAGGGATGTGTGGTTGTGAGGCCTAGGTGTGTGCGGGCGAGCTCCATGGTTGTGAGGTCCAGGTGTGTGAGGGCGGGATGTGTGGTTCTTGAGGCCTATGTGTCTGAGGGCGGGATGACTGTGGTAGTGTCAGGACATTTTCCATTTGGAAGAGTAGCTAACTATTGGGAAGTGGTGCGGGGTACCCAATACTCTTGTTCATATATACTACTACGACCTATTCTTTTGTGTTTTGGTGTGTGTGGCTGGTGATGTTGGGTGGATTGAATTCCTTGCTAGGTTTTGGTTTCTTCTGTTGTTCTCACAGGAGATTAGGATGTCTCCCCACTTGTGAATGAGAGCTTTAGGTTTCCCTACTGAGTATACTTGTATTCTCACCCTATATTTATTTTTAGGTTTCCAGGAGGACTACTAGGGCCATGCTAGACCCTACTAGTCGGGACGATTATAGTGGTTGCAGTTTTTTGTACTCTTGTTTCTTTTGTTATTGTGATTTTGAGATTTATTGTACTTGTACCATGTTTCAGAACTATTTAAACATGAATGTGGGATTGGTTTGGGTTTATTAACTTTTCATTTCGTTCTTTTATGTTGGTGTTTGACTCATCCTATTTCCCGATCATAAATAAATTCAATGGGTAATGCCTCCCATATTGTGAAAAACTCATACCCTTGGTGCTAGTCACCACCCCGGGGCCTACTGGAGGCGGGACTCGGGGGTCATTATCACCCTTTCTCCATTGACAGCTAAGGAGGGGCATCGTTGGTGGGAGGGGGTCATGAAATAATGGCATCAGAGCCAGGTTGAGAGATAAGATGGATTGTGGAGTTAGGCACAGCGAGGATTGCATGGGTTGGTAGGGAAAGAATGATGGCTGATCGTGGTGCGTGACATAAGCCAGGGGAGACCGGCTAGGACCCCGGATTTAAGGGCCCCCCGTGATCCGATGCAAGGACTCTGAGCCTACTGAACGACCAAGTGAGACTACATTCATTGCAGGGTAGAGACCCTAGGGAAGGTACATGCATCATCATTATTTTGTTTTACTTGATTTGGGTGTTATGGGAAATAAATTGAATAAAATGATAAAATGAAACCTTGAGAAATTTCATTACTACTTGGTTTTAGGCGATCCTTGTTTACCATACGACTATGGCACCTGGACGTCATCCTTGGGTGGCTCAAACAGTCGAGGCCCAACAGATTCAGGCGGTCGATCAGTTGAGGATTGACCGAGAGGAGGAAGATAGACAGTGGTTGAATACTCTCTGTTCTTTCCAGTGAAAAACCCCCAAGAAGTACGTGGGTAGTACTTTAGATATGGAGATGGAGGGGTGCCTTGAGGATCTAGGGATCACTTTTACTTTGACCCGTGCTATGAGGGAGTACCACGTTCCCCTAGAAGTCAGTCAGCTAAGAGGTGTGGCGCGTCTGTGGTGACGCTCTACCTTAGGGATAGGTTAGAGGCAAAGGTTTCGTGTGTTGACATTGAGAAGGAGTTCCGAGAGGAATTACTTTCTTCCAAGATCAAGGTGGAGAAGTGGCAGGAGTTACTCTCCATTTAGTAGGGGATTATGTCAGTACAAGAGTTGGGGATCACGTTCAAGGATCTCCTATGCTTTTCTCAGGATCTCTTTCTGGATGAGGAGTCTCGGGCGAGATGTTTGGAGGAGGCGCTTTGTCCTTCTCTCCAGTATGTTGTCACCCCCTTCACTCTTTTGACGTACTTGGCAGTATAGAAGATGGAATAGGTTGTAGAGAGGATGCACTCGCAGGGAGGTGCACCACGAGAGGGGATCCGGCCGGGTTCATCGAAGTGGAAGGCAGTCAGCAGAAGGTCTCCTGCGACAGGACCTTCTAGGTTCAGGAAAGTAGGGAGCAGGCCCCAGTCATTACAGTTCAGATCTTTAGTTCCTCATCCCTTTTTCACGAGCCCAGGACTGAATTGTTTCTCTTGTGGAGGTTTTGGGCACATTCAGAGTCGGTGCCCGACCCGAGATCAGAATAGTAAAGGTGGGCAGGTTCATCACCCGCCTCAGTAGCACCAGTTCCTGGCGAGGCCCTTCCAACAGAAGTAGGACCATGCTCCTATGAGGGTGACCTTGTAGGAGGAGTCCAACCTCAGGGTTCCCCTTAGGGACCTCGACTAGGATGTGGTCGGGGAGGTGGAAAACATCAGAGAGGAAGAGGATCTCGGCGTGGAAAGTTGCACGCAACAGATTTGGAAACTTCGGCAAGACCAGAGGTGGTGCGAGGTACGATTTTTTTGTCCAGCAATTTAGTTTCTTCTTTGTTCATTTCTGGAGCTTCACACTCCTTTGTTGCACCCGGTATAGCCCATGCTTTGGGTCTAGATGTAGAGATACTTTCTGTATCCCTGGTGCTGATTACACCAGTTAGATTCCAGACCAGCGTATCATGTGTTTGTTGGGGATGTGGGATGACGTTGGGACCACATCGATATAGTTGGGACCTTATTTCGCTATAGATGCAGCCATACGATGTCATCCTAGGAATCTACTGGTTGTTTTCCTTTAGTGCCGTTATCGATTTCTTCCGAAGAGGGGTCGTATTCTCCGATGTGGAGGAGCAGCATGTATCTTTTGTTGGAAAGGGGAGCTATTAGGTAAGAAGCCGGCATGTGAAGCCTATCCATTCCCTGTTAGGCAGGTTATCAGTTGTTTCTGCTGATTCATAGATGATGTATGTCCTAGAGGTTGATGGGGTGTTCCTCGATGTTTTTTCTGAGGATCTTGTAACTCTACCCCTCGACATGACGTTGAGTTCGGGATAGACTTACAGCGTGGTGCCTGTCCGATTTCGATGGCCCCTTATCGGATGGCACCTTCGGAGTTGCCGGAGTTGTAGATTCAGATTGAAAATGTGATGGAGAAGGGTTTTGTTCGACCCACTGTGTCGCCATGGGGTGCTCCCGTTTTGTTCATAAAGAAGGAAGATGGTAGTATCAGGTTATGCATAGACTACTAAAGGTTGAATCAGGTAACGGTCAAGAACAGTTACCCCCTTCCAAGGATAGATGATCCCTACAACCAACTGAGGGGAGCATGTTGGATTCCTAAGATTGATATACAATCTGGATATCATCTGCTGAGGGTAATGGAGAGTGACATCTCGAAGAAGAATTTCAGGTGAAGGTATGGGCACTTCGTGTTTGTAGTGATGCTCTTTGGAGTTACGAATGCACCAGCTGTGTTCATGGGACTTATGAACCATGTATTCCGAGAGTTGTTGGACCGGTTCATCGTTGTGTTTATCGATGACTTCCTGGTCTACTCAAGATCAGAGGAGTATCACATTGAGCATCTCAGGGAGTCTTGTAAGTCCTTCAACACCACCAGCTTTATATGAAATTGTTGAAGTGTAAGTTCTTGACATAATAAGAAATATTCCTTGGGCACATAGTGTCTCAACATGTAGTGTTAGTGGACCCAACGAGGGTTGAGGAAGTTGTTTCATGGGCGGCACCCAAGAGCATGGAAAAATTTCGTAGTTCCCTGGGGTTCACATGTTATTATGAGAGGTTCATTTCAGAAATCTCTCGAGTTGATGCTCAATTGACGACTTTGACTAGGAAGAACCAGATCTTCCTATGGAGCGAGCAGTGCCAGAATTCTTTTGACTACCTGAAGGAGATGTTGGTCTGTACTCCCATAATCAGGTTTCCAGAGGAAGGGTTGCTGAATGAGGTGTGTTGTGATGCTTCTGGCCTTGGTTTGGGTTGTGTACTGATGCAGAAGAAGGGTGTGATCTGTTATGGGTCTAGGAAGTTGCGCCCTCACGAGTGTAACTATGCCACCCATGACCTAGAGCTTGCAGCAGTAGTGTTCGAACTGAAATTGTGGCGACATTACCTATTTGGGGAGTGCTTTGTGGTCTTCTTAGATCACAAGATCTTACGTTATATCTTCTCCCAGCGTGACATGAACATACGGATGTGGAGATGGGTTGAGTTTCTCCAGGACTACGATTTCATGATCTCTTACACTGAAGGTAAGGGAAACGTTGTGGCTGATGGCCTGAGCATTAAGTCACAAAAGGAAGTGTTTCGGGAATCCACTAATGCTTGGAGAGAAATGGGAGTGTTGGCAGCCTTGAATTTTGATGCAAGGGTAGAGAGTGTTTGAGGCTGTTTGTTTCATATGATAGGGCAGTCCTCCTTGTTACAGTAGGTGGAAGAGTCTCAGTGGGGGGACTCCGAGGAGGAAGAAATGCGGGATCGTATCGATCATTGAAGCGCTCCATAAGGATAGTCATAAGACAACTGACATCAGATGGTTTTCCATGGAAGTTTGTTTATTCCGAAGGCGATGCGTGAGGGAGTTATCCATGATTTCCATATCTCAACCTTGGCTATATATTCGAGAGATTCAAAATTTTACCATGTCCAAAGGGAACAGTTTGGTTGCCCGGGGTGAAACAGGCAATGGCCGAGTTTGTGGCGAAGTGCCTAGTGTGTCAGCAAGTGAAGTCTGAACACCGTGTTCCCAGTGGTTTGTTGCATCCTTTAGATATCTCCAAGTGGAAGTGGGATGACATCTCAATGTACATTGTCACAGGACTACCTAGATCTCAAGGTGGTTATGATGTTATATGGGTAGTGGTGGATTGAATGATGAAATCAACTCACTTCTTAGCAATTAAGGAGTCAGGCCCGGTGAGTACCTTAGCACAGAGTTATGTAGACGAGGTGTTGCGTTTGAATGGAGTTCTGAAGACTATAGTCTAAGATCGGGATACTCGGTTTACCTCATGAGTCTGGAGGGGGCTACAACATGGTTTTGGCACCCAGATATGCCTTATCACTGCTTTCAACCCCCAGACTGAAGGGCAGATAGAGTGGACTATCCAAACGTTGGAGGACGTGCTGCGAGCATGATTTTTGGATTTCAACGGATCATGGGTGTGACACTTTCCTTTATTATAGTTTTCCTACAACAAAATATTCCACTCTACTATTGGCATGGCACCGTTTGAGGCTTCGTATGGAAGACCATGGTGTTCACCCATTTACTGGGCAGAGGTTGGTGAGACAGGTTCTCTTGGGCCAGAGATAGTACAAAGCACCATAGAGAAAGTTCAGCTTGTGCTTGAGAGGATGAAAGCGACTCAGGACCGACAAAAGTCTTATGCTGATCGTCTGAGGAGGACCCTGGAGTTCGAGGTGGGAGATCATGTGTTCTTGAAGGTTTCCCCTCAACGGGGGAAACATAGGATTGGGAAAGGGAGTAAGCTCTCCCCTATGTTCATCGGACCTTTCGAGGTGTTGAGGCGAGTCGGTGAGGTGGCATATCAGGTAGCCCAACCTCTTTAGTTGGAGAAGGTTCATGAAGTCTTGCACGTCTCCTGGCTTCGTCGATAATTACATGAAGACTCTCACGTTATCGACTAGGGAGAGTTAGATATGGGAGGCAATGAGACCTTCGGGGAACGACCAGTCAAAATCGTGGATCGTAAAGTGAATGTGTTTCGTGGACAAACCATTCACTTGGTTCGTGTGTTGTAGAGGCATGGCGACCCCAAGGAGAGAACATGGGAGTAGGAGGCTCAGATTCACGCTCAGTCCCAGGAGTTGTTTTGACTTGTGTTTTGATTTGTTCTTCTAAGCTTTGTTTGATCTTATACTTTGTACCGTTGATTTATGGAACGCTTGGCTTTTTGGTTGTGAGACTTTTTGTTTCCTTGTTATATAGAAGTTTGTAGCATGTCTGGATGTGTGAGGATAGGGAAAAACTTGATCCTTAATCAAGATTAATTAATGCGTATGCAATTGAAACCATGCCGGTTATTCAGTGCCGCCTTAAGCGGATAATATCTAGTCAAAAGAGAAGGAATTTCCCCAAACCACGTGTTCGGGTAGTGTGTTGTTGGGGGCAGTGCAAGTTGAAAATCCTAATTTATGGAAGTGGGAAGACCCAATTCTTAATCGAGACGCATTAATGAGGATGCGATTAAACCCGTGCAGGTCAGTTAGTGCCACCTAATGCCGATAATATCACGACATAGGAGATGTAATTCCAAACACATATGATTAGGGTTGTTGGATGGGTTCTTATTATAATGAGAGCCCTATGAGGTATCTTGTTGGGTTCCTCCATGTTGGATTTTGAATTCTCAAGGATGAGAATGTTTTAATAGGTATCTGATGTAATGGATCAGACCTCTCCGGCCCATTACTTTGTCAAAAACAAAGGTCATGAAGTGTTTTGGAGTGTAAAATGAACTTTTCCACACTTTCCAGTATTTTGAAACTACACGCCGTGTAGTGTGAGTACATGTCGTGTAACACCTCACCGGGTATACCCCAGGTTGATGTCCTATCCTTATCGTGTGAAATAAATGAGTACACACCGTGTATCCCATACTACATGCCGTGTAGTCCCACCCCGAGTAAACATTACCTTCAAACCATGTGTTGACCCATCAACAGCCATGTGTTGTGTTGAAGCCGTGTCCTTTCCGGGTGAAATAAATGAGTACAAGCCGTGTATCCCACTCAACACACTATGTAGTCCCTCCACGCAAACACGTTGCCTTTAAACTATATGTTGACCACTCAATGTCCATGTTCTGTGTTGAAGTCATGTCCTTGCCGTGTGAAATAAATGAGTAGACGCCATGTATCCCATACTACACACTGTGTAGTGCCTCCCTGCATATGCGTTACTCTCAAATTGTGTATTGACTAGTCAATGACCGTGTTCCGTGTTGAAGGGCGTGTTTGAAGCCGCATGGTGACCGTGTGAAATGGCCGAGTACACGTCATGTACTAGAAAGTACACGATGTGTACTTTTATTTTTATCGCCGATAAAAGGTGGGGGGCCTCTCCTTCTTTTCAAAGCACTCATTTCTTCCCCATTCCCTCGAGCAGGGCTCTCCCGAGAGAGACTCCAAAGCTCCTTTATTCCATAACTACTATGTCCGAGCTCTGATTTATTATCTTTCTGTGGCCATTGGATCGTAACGATGAGGCAGAACATCTGAGCGTGGAACTGTTGACTTCCCTTTAGCCTTTCCATCCTAGCTTCCACCCGAGGAGGTTTTGCTAGGATTTTCCACAAGAGACAGACGCTGATGAATGTCTTCTAAATTTGATCTGAGGGAGTGTTGTGATCAGAACCTGTTGAGGTAGTAATCTTACCTTCTTCTCTATAAATTGTGCATCGTGCGGGGTTGGTTTTCTCTTGTTTATGTGAATCACTTTTGAACCGGTTTAATAAATATAATAACTGGGTTATATAACAGGGATGGAATGTTCGTGAAGGCAGTTACATTATTTATATCCTGTGATATTTTATTGTGAATTCAATAGGCTTATGCCTACTGAAAATCATAGTCGTTGGGGGCCTTTTCTTACTCAATTAAATGATTCCCCATCCTTCTAGAACATTTATGGATGGAAACCTTGTGGAATGTGGAAATTGGTTAAACACGTAATGATGAAAGATTAAATGAATAACTGTAACCCTTGTATGATCACCTCGGTTGAAAAAAATTGAAATAATGAACATGTGGGTGTTGGTTAGTGATTATTTATCTGAAGGTGGTCTTTTGTGGGTTTTTGTGGATTGGGTGAGCAGCGGGGTTGTGGTTGGCTTGGTTGTGGGTTGGTGTTAATGCTATGCTGGTGATGGGAAGCGGGGATACGATAAATGGTATAAAGGGATAATGATGTACGAGTTTCGATGTGTTTGTGGTTATGGTGGTTGGAAATGGGTCTATAGGGATGGGTTTGAATGTGAATGAAATATGGGTTGTTAATAATAAATAAAAGTGGAATAGTTAATGAATGGTGGGGTATGGTAATGGAACGAGAATAATAATCAATGGGGTTGGTTGGTTAATAAGAAGGGACTTGTTTGTGTTGCTTGTGTGTTCCTAACATGATCTATGGATGGCATGTATATGTTTTACGAACGATCGATGTGGTTGGTTAATGGATAATTTCCTAGTAGTTAAGGAACAAATATACTTATTCTATTGAAACATGGAAACATAAATGGGGTTGGGGTTGTTTTTTGTATGCATGCTTCGACATAGCGGTGTCGAGGCACTTGCTCAGTTTCTCTATTTAGAAGCCATAGGCTTGGCTATGTGTTGGTATATATATATATATATATATATATATATATATATATATGTAACCTTGTGTTTTTTTGCACCCCATCCATGTTGAGAACATAGTCCCGAACACTCCCATTTCATGGGATAGGGTGTTTTACCCTTAGGTACTAGCTCCTTCTTGCTCCTTCCATAGGCTGTGATGGCTTTAGGCGACCTTACACCTTAGACTCTTCAAGTAGGTTTTATTTGGGGTGGTATTAGCCCAAGTATCTTTAGATAGGTTTACTATTTCCCAAGAATCTTCGAAATGAGGCCCAGGTGTGTGTGGACAAGATATGTGGTTTGTGAGGCCCAGGTGTGTGCAGGCGGGATGTGTGGTTGTGAGGCCCAAGTGTGTGCAGGCGGGATACGTGGTTGTGAGGACTAGGTGTGTGCGGGCGAGATATGTGGTTCTTGCGGCCCAGGTGTGTGCGGGCGGGAAGACTATGGTAGCGTCAAGACGTTCTCCATTAGGAAGAGTAGCTAACTAGTGGGAAATGGTGTGGGGTACCCAATACTCTTGATCTTATATACTACTACTACATGTTGTTTTGGGTTTTGGTGAGCGTGGATGGTGAGGTTGGGTGGATAGAATTCCTTGATAGGTTTTGGTTTCTTCTTTTGTTCTCACGGGACATTAGGATGTCTCCCAACTTGTGCACAAAAGATTTAGGTTTCATACTTAGGATAATTGAAATCTCACCCTACATTTACTTTCAGTTTTCCAGGAGGACTACTAGGGCCGTGCATGACCCTACTATTCGGGAGGGTTGGAGTTGTTGCAGTTTTCTATACTCTTGTTTCTTTTGGTACTGTACTTTGGAGCATTCTTGTACTTGAACCATGTTTCAGAACTATTTAAATTTGCATGTTTGATTGGTTTGGGTTTATTTACTTGACTTTCCTTTCTTTTATTTTGGACTTTTTCTCATCCCATTTCCCGGTCTTTAATAAATAAAAAGATTAATGCCTCCCATATTGTAAAAAACTCATACCCTTTGTGCAAGTCTCCACTACGGGGCCTACTGGAGGTTGGACCTTCAAGCATAAAGGTAGCTAACTTCACCTTTAATGAATCAGGAAACCCAATGAAACTGAACTTCCTCATAATCTTATCCAACCACTCTTCTACCTCAAGAGGCTCTTCTTTTCCCTAAATGAGAGGAGGGTTCAACATTCGGAACTCCAGAACATAGTCTATGGGCTGATCAAATATAGGATTTCCTAAGGATGCACCACCCGAAGCTGCACCTTGGGAATCCAATGAACCATTGTGGGGGAGAACACTAAAGAACAAAAAACAAAGAGTATAATCAAAACAAGGTCATTGCCATTTCAAATTTAACATTTCACAATTTACAAAATAAAAATTTACAAACAGTTTTTACAATTAAAGAAGACTCAAACAATTCACCAGGGGAAAGTAGTGTTGATGGGGGACGCAGACGTATGGTTGCCTGCAAAACGCCAGTCACGCCACCGTCACAAGGAGCACTCTAGTGTAATGTCTCTGGCTCCACATGGCTTTCCCGACCATGGGATCTTACGAAGGTCACTTGCATGGATTCCATTTCATTTCACAATGTAAAACGACTCAAAATTACCAAAAGAAACCTACAATATGAACATCCCAATTGTAACCCGAGGTTCAGAATGTGCAAGGGTTCATGACGTCCTTATCGTCTGTACACCTCGAGTCCCGAAAATTCTACTCCTTCAACCATGACAACCCCAAATAACAATGGATGCTCTTAAAAACAAGATTTTCTCAAGAGACGACCTCCTCTGATACATTTTATTCACGAACCAGCCCATGTCGAGCCTGAAATGATCACCCGAGCCGGTTCGCGACATGGCCCAAGAGGTTTTATCGATCATCCCGGGCTGGCGACAAGCGCTAGGGAACAAAAAGAGATAAAGAGGAATTTATTTCTCCTAGTGAAATAAAATAAAGCAGCTGAAAGAAAATATAATAATACAAAGCAGAAAAAAACAACACAAAAATAAAGAATGACCAAAAACAACCATCTAACCTGACCATAACCAAATCTTCTCATGACTCCGAGAGTCACTCGCCAATCTAAAACAAACTCTCACCCATAATGAACATGATCAAGTCAAAACTACAACATAGGCTAAAAATAGGAAAACATTATAGGCGTGAGTATTATAACTCAGTAGGCTTGCCCAACAAACTATTCCCAATGCACTACCTTTAAATAAAGAATTTACCAATTTCAGGCTTGAACTAAATTGTACAAAATATGGGTTTCCACACACACACTTTCATTTATAAAAAAAGTATCAATCCATTGTCCTTTTTAATTTAAAAACAATTTTAATGTTTGAAAAGAATAGATGCAGTTCATTTTGACACATTATTGCGAACAATTTAGAAATCCAAAATTTTAGATAGTCAAAAATAAAACCACACACAACACACCACACACACTAAGGAAAATGGAGAAGAAATGGTACACATGGGCCATCAACTGAACCAGACCTCTCAATCATCCGCCACATTCAAATAAACTAGAAATAAAACATCAGTCGTACCTAAGAGCTCATGAACAATCCAGAACATACTATACATGCGACTCATCCTGAAGGCATTCCTACTCTAGATGACGTCATAATGCCCTAACACCCGTTGTTTCCCTACATGGCCTAACCGAAGGGCCCAATCCCCTAGCAGAGTATAATCTGTATTAAGGTACACTAGCCAGTGCGTAATCTAAACTAGTGCATCAATCTTTCTCAAATGATTCACATACTATGCCCGGTTCTAATGTCAACACATGTAAATAAACAGGAATGGGGTGAGTCAACAAAGCCAATCTAGCAGCACAAACATCACACACAAATCATGCAGTCAATGTACACAAAATATCACCCCTGAGTCACCCCAAAGAGAGTTTTCGAAATTAATTTATTTTATTAAAGTGCCAAATGGGCCTTAACCAATTTTAATGAAAATCCACTTTTCTCAAGAGAACCAAAACACTTGTTGAGGCTTCACAATAAATATTTATCAATAAACCAGAACTACATCTGATGTTCTGTGAGTTATGTTTTATGTCCAAACATTAATTCTTCACTATCGGGTGTTCCTTCATCAAAAAAATATTTCAAGTGTCGTGTATAAAATAAACGGCTCTTTTTACACCAAATAATCATTTTAAAATTAATTATCTTATATTATTTCTCATTTATTAAAATAAATAAAATATCATGTATTTAATAAATTCTGAATTTAATGGCGAGTGTGTTGGTGGACCAACCTAAACATGCAGCTTGGTTATAACGATGCGACACGTCTCACACTTGCGCACAAGTATGCACAACTTCCTGATGAACTCAATATCACAGAGTTATTTTTTTCTAACATACTGCAACCAAAAAGATAACTAAAATACGTAAACACGGACTTAAAACAATCCAAAGAGAAAAATGACACAAAAACCACCGCGACATACATTCAAAACAATACTCTCACCATATAATTAAACAAACTCAAATATTTTTAAAAAATAAAACTAAACTCGTACCAACTTAATTAAACACAACACTCTCTAAAGTAAAAAAAATATGATACTCAAGCAAGGATAGCGCAAAACTCACCTTGACGTAGAGATGCGTTTGAATAGAGGGGGCGTGGGGAACCGTGCAACGGCCGTGGAAAGGAAAAGGGTTAACGCGGGGACTTCGCGACTAGAGAGAAGGTCCGCGGGGTGACGCACCACCGGGCTGGATGCACGCCAGGATGGGGATGCATTTGGCGGCTAGAAAGGAGTCAGTATGGGGGTGCACGTGTCTGATACGGCTGGTGGGTGCCACCAGGAGGAGCCTACGACTGTTACAGCGAAGGGGGAGGGTGTCGAGGGTGAGGAAAAGATACAATGCGGTGCTGTGAGGGGATGTTGGGTGAGGGGAGCCTGACCTGCAGGAGGGTGCTAGACTGGGAGGCAAAAGATGGCCGGAGGTCGAGAAAAAGTGCGGGATGGGAGTCGGGGTGCGCTGGACAGGAGGCACGCCAGTGGTGCACAAGAGTAGGGCAGGGGCGTCATGTGGGAGAGCCATATGGGAGATCATGTAGGGGCGCGGTGCAGGCAATGCCAGGGTGAAGGGGATCAAAAGCAAAAAGGGGGTGTCACTGCCAAGCTGGAGCGCGCGACGGCGGGATGTGGAGTGGTCAGCGGCAGCTGGTAGGAGGTGCAGTCGTGGCCCTGTGAGTAGGGATGAGCGGGGTGTTGATATTGCACTGCAAGGAGTCAGCAGGAGTGAGTTCAGCATAAGGGGTTTGGTGTTGGGTTACTACTGAGGGGAAGGAGAGGGGCGCCAGTGGTGCATTGCAGAAGATCTGGTTCGGCGCTGTGCAGCCGAACCAGGAGGAGGCGGACTGAACATTGGGATGCTGTCGAGGGTGGTGACTGCTGGTATGAGGAGAGGGTGTTGGGTTGATGCAAGTAGGGGCACGGGTCAGAGGTAGAGGTGTGCGATGTAGGGTGGTGCAGGAGAGTAAGGCTACAGGTAAAATAGGGTGGGTGGTGGTGCTTCTTGGGCCAAGGGAGAGAGGAAAAAAAATAAGAGAATGGATAGGGTTAGGCGGGAAAATGAACTAATAATAATAAATTAATAAAAAATAAAATAAAAATATAAAAAAATAAATAAAATAAAACAATCATTAATGCATAATAAAAAAATAAAAATAAAAATTTATTCTTAGAATAAAAATAATAATAATTGTAATAATAATACAAAAGTAAATAATAATAATAATAATAAATTTAAACTATAATACCAATAACAGTAATAATAATTAATCTTCTAAAATTTATTAATAATTAATAACTTTTACAAAAATGATAATAATAATAATAATACTAATAACGATAATAATTATTTATTTCTTTTTAAAAATTATAAAATTATTAACAAAAATAAAATATTTACCCATTTTAATTTTCCCGGAGATAGGAAGACCGTGAAGATGCCTATGCGGAGCCACGTCGGGTTTTCAAAATGCACTCTGTCCATGTGACCTGTGACGTCTACTCAGAAACCCACATTTTTTCACATAACTCAAAAGTTTTCCGTCCGAGACTCAATCCGAAGCCCAACAAAATTTTAAAATTCAAATAAAATTATTAAATAAAATAAAAGATAGGTCGGGGTGTGACATTAGAGACTATAAAAAATAACCTAGAAGAAATGGTGATAACATTGTATGATAATTAACAAATTGAATAAACCATCTTAGGATACATTAATCCTAAAAATTCATCAATAACAACCATAGTTGAAATTAAACAATTCCAAAAATAAAAAACCATATTTTATAAATAATATTAATAAACTAAAATTAATGATTGGTAACCTCAATCATTATCTCATACATTTTAATTATAATAATTAATATATTTTGACATTTTTTTATAAATAAAATATATCACATAGTCCTAAAATTAGTTTTCTATCTCATGGTTATCTATATAAAAAATAAATTTGTTCCGGTAATTATCATAATATCAATGATCATATAAATCCAAAAAAAATAAAATACCTTAAATATATTGTCCATAATATTTTAATGTGCAGATAATTTTTAACCAAATCTTTTTATTATCAACAACTTAATAAAACTTCTCCTAAATTTTTATTAATCAATTTATGAACTCATCACATAAAACCTCAAAAGGTGATTCTAATTATTTGAACTAATGATCAACATTAATATTTTAAACCCATGATGGAATACATATCCCACACAATAACCTCGCATTAAGAAATCATAATCTCTAAATTTATCTAAACCTTTCTTATGATACCAACTATAAAGGCCATAAACCCGGACTCCCAAATCCAGTTCTAAAATGATAATCATTTCATTTCAAGATTTTAAACCAATTAATGGGAAATCTAAAATTTCCATGGAAAAAATAAAATATCAAATGGAATTATTAGATAACATACCTTTTTAAGGACCTTTTCGGTTTATAGTTTTAGATAATTTGGAATATTCTTAAAAAACAATACACATTCTTTTAAATGATATTTTATTTAGATTAGCTTATTATTTATTATTTAACATTACTCATTATCATATTCCTTATAAAATACTTATAAACCTAATTCAATAAGCACAATGTGTAATAACATAAGGAAAATGATACATATGAAGTGTGATATCAAATTCTCAATAATGGTAAACATAAGAATTATCAATTAAATGAAATCAATATGAATAATATGACTGTAAGGGTATGAATACATAATCAGAGTGAAAAATAGAATCATAACAAAATCTATTCACATCAATTTCTAAATCATAAACAGTGAAACTTTGAATATGACCCTAAAAATGAATTATTCATATGAAAAAACAATAATGATCTTTATGATATGAATATTTATCGTATAAAACATTATAAAACCATGGAAATCATAGAAAAAAACATTTTAGTATATTTTATAATCATCTTCATAGAACCTTTATAAAACCCATGCATTTGGAATAACCATATGGCCAACATCAAAAATAATTTTCAATAGAACATAATAATTAAAACATTAATAAAAGAGATATCATGGTGCACCCATCATATAAGAAAAATCGGGCTCACCCAATGTTATCTAGGTGCACATATCATAAAAGCTATATCGTGATCATATAGTTCCCTCGGGGCACACCCACCATATATAATGACCAATAAAATTGGAAAGGGAAAAAATAAAATTGATATTAAATTTTAAAATAAAATCATCAGAAAAACCTATATAATTTTCAGATCATGATTAGCCCATGGAAAGAAAATGGTTTATATAAAAATATCTTAGAAACATGATCATACAGTGTATATGAAATGGGTTCCATAAAAATATCTTTGATATATGATTATCCTAGGGGAAAGAAACGATCCTCATAAATATCTATTGAAATAATAATAATCCATCATGAGAAAGAATTAAGAATATTTCATTAAAAAATATATCCACTGGGGATTAAATAATAATAATGTTTTTTCATATTGATGAATGTAAATGATACTAAAATAACATTATATTTTTTTAAAAAATAACATTTCCATTTTGAAAATCACTATTAAAAAAAATCACCAAATATTGTGAAAATTGTTTTCTATAAAAAAATCATAAAAATATATTATAAAATTCATGTAAAATAATGTTCATGATGCTAGTAATATCTCGTATGTATTAAATGATAACAATAAACATTTATTTCCAATAATTTTAAAAAAGTGTTTAAAAAGCTATCAGATTTAAAAATGATTGGAAATATCAAATTAAAACCACTTAAAATATGGTAAAATATAATATAAAATAGATATAGGAAATAATTATATTTAGAAAACAAAATTTTAGAAATAATTTTTGAAAAAAGGTATATGGTAGAATGTTATACCCAATGTAATTGAAAATACAATATTAATATCACATAAAAACTACTTTTTTGACGTTGATTTAATAAATAAAGAATGAAATAGAAATACAACA
The DNA here is from genome assembly GCA_963277665.1 of Viscum album. Taxonomy (NCBI): domain Eukaryota; kingdom Viridiplantae; phylum Streptophyta; class Magnoliopsida; order Santalales; family Viscaceae; genus Viscum; species Viscum album. Next base: position 805,544,622 of record OY728122.1, on the reverse strand, counting down.
TGATAAAAACATTTATTACATCTGTATAATAAATATATGTAGTTCCTAAAAATAACAACATATTATTTCCCCAAAAATAACATTAAGTAAAAACATCCCTATGAAGAAACTATAATGAGAAATAAAGGATTTTCCACATTGGAAACACTTCAATCATAAACTACATGATAAACTAACCTTAAATGAAAAATTAAATATAATGAAAATATGATGATAAATTATATAAAATTACAAAAGGTCAGCATATACACCTCATAAAGAATTTAGTTGAATATCATATACATATATATCAAGGATGGATTATTTAGACAAAACACCATTCTAGATTTGGTAGCTTTTGAACCGTATACACCATGAAAGGGAGTTCTAGAAATAGATATATAAATCCAAAAAAAATTTATTTAAAACATAAAAATCTAAATTCAATGGAATAATATTCACCATTTAAAATAATGTTTTGGTGGATATATTATGTGGCTCACAAAAGTAGAAAATTAAGACCAGAATCCATTATCTCAAGTCCAAACATTCCATTTATGTACATTAAATGCTTTATAAAAATGTTACATAATTTATATTATTTAATAAAAAATGTTATAGGTTTTATAAATTATAATTTAATCAAATATTTTATTTCCTTTTAATGTTATATTGAAATATTTAATATGTTTTTTCTACATTGGATGTATTGAGGATGTTCATATTATTGTTTCAAAATGAATTTGTTTGGTGGACTGTGTTTAATGTGTTAATTATTTAAAAATATATAGAATAATAACAATAAAATAATTATAATATTTATTGATTAATTATACTTATCATATCATTCATAATTTTTTATGAATAATGAATTACCTTATGATCTTAAAGACATAATGTAGTATATACAAATGAGTAGTGATACCATTTTTCAATAATCATTATGGAAATAAGGTTTTTATTATTTTAACACTAAATAATGAAAATAATATCAAAAATACTATATTTCATAATTATATACACGTTTCTATATCATTATTATTATGTTGTTAGGAGAAAATTGCATCACTTTATGGAGGCTATAGTTCACAAACACAAAAAACAATGTTATCAATTTTTTGTATAATAAAAAAAATGATATAATACATATTTTGAAAAAATATGTCTCAAAATAATTATTATTTCACATATATCACATTTGTTAAATATAATTATCTTTACTAACATACACATATAGTTAGTAAAAAAAAATTATATCACTTAGTGATGTTGTAGTCCTCCATACACACGTGTGACACCATCTTATCCCCCATTGGAATAGAAATTACAAAAGTTATATGTGATATCATTACAAAATAATAATATAATATTTTATTAAAATAATATATATAATTTAAATATATCATTACGATAAAAAATGGTAAGAGGTGATGGAAAACCATTGACATCGGTTTGTGGGGCGATTCTCCACCATACAGAAGAATGAGGATTTCGTATCGCATTTTATGAAGATGAGATGGAATTCGGTTATTACAATAATTTAACTAAATTTTAGTATATTTTAGGTAATGTTGTTATCATATTATAATATTTTATGAATTTTTTTTGGTGGTGGAGGAATCAAAAAAAAAATCACTGTTAAAAATTTTATTTCTTCCTGAAAGACCTCTTCTAGAAAATAACTGACGTACACTTAGAATAGATTTATAAAAAAATTGGATTATAGGTTGATGTGATATAATATGGGTAGTTATTTAGTATGGTATTGGAGAAACCAAATGTGTTTTATAGATATTATAATAGAGGAGTGTATGTGTACTTTTATAACAGAGGATATTGGAAGACATGAAATTTTTTAAAGGAAAAAGGTGTAACCATGTTTTTCACATGAAAATGTTTCTAAAAAGAATTATAAATCAATATTAATGGAATTATAAGTATATGATATATAAATAAAAGGGTTTTAGTGATTTTGAGCTCATTTTATACACATATTTTATGTTTATCTGCCTAGTAACCCCATTTTAACACTTACTGTGGTTATTGATTTTCCCAAATTCACTTTTAAACATGCTAAGAAATTAAGATAAACATATTATAAAATATTTAAAATATTGATAAAAAATACTAAATGAATTTTTCGAAATTAAATTAACAAAAACATTAAAAAATTTAATTTAAAACAAAACCTATATGTGTGATGATAAAGTAGGTTTTCATAAGGTGTATTTTTCATCGAAAAGATGATTTCATATATACTATATGGATAATATTTATTATTTTATGAATATAAATTAATATTTATTGACATATGAGATATAAATTTCATTTACATCATTTATAGTATGAGTTTAAATTAATTAATAATAATAATCAATATTCAAATTAAATTAGATTTTAGAGAAATCGTGATTTTTAATCCAATGATAATAAAACAATAAAATCAAATAAGATGTTGACTGGAAAAAATTAGATGATTAAATATAAAATAATATTAAATATGTTACATTCAATCATATAAATAATAGAATGTGACTTTTAAATTTCTTAATTTAATAAAAAATAAATAACATTTTTACAAAAAATCGTTACTTTAAAAAATTCATATAAAACAAAAAAATTTCAAAAAAACCCAAAAATTAACGTAATGTAAATATTATGAGTAGTTTTTCAGAAATAAATTTACCATTTACAAATAAATTTTATAAAAAATCAAATTCCTAATTATGTTATTTTTCACTACATCTAATAAAAATCATTTTTGTTGAAAACATACTATTCATGAATAAAATTAAATATCTACAAATTGAATGAATATTTACTAAAAAATTATCAATAATATATATATATATATCATAGAGTACTTAATACAATACAAACCCTTTAACATAACTATGCATTTATTACAATTATATCTTTTTTGGATAGTTATAGATCAGTGTGAAATTTCATTTACCATATTGAATATAGTATTATTATGAAAAATTTCGGGGTTTAAATATTTGGATGTTGATTTTATAGAAAAAATACCTATATTATATATCTAAATTCATTGAAGGAGGAATAATTTTTATATAACATCATTAATAATAAATTTATGAAATAATGTACATTAGAAACAATGTAAAATTTTCATCACAAGAAAAAAACCAAATAATGTTTTATAATTTATTATTATAATAATGAAAATAATAATATTCATTCTCATGGATGACTCTGTGTGATAATTAAATATTATTTAATTTGAAAAATAATTCAAAGTGTGATTCAATGTTTATAAATACTCAAATCATGTACCAAATTGTCAATGGTAATGGGGAATGGGGAGATCATAAATTTTAATACGTTTTAATAAATGGGAAAATATGTTTTTTTCAGAAATTTTAAAATAAAGGATGTATTATAGTACATTGGATTGTTCAGGGGGTAATTTTATCCCAAAACTTGGGTGAGTTAATTATTTTATTTTCATACCATTATTAAATTTTATTTGATGAAAAAGAGGTAGAATATTTAAAAAATAACATCTTTAAAAGGTGGAGATATTATAATTTTTTTCTAATGAATAATTGGAATATTTTTTTACATGAAATGGTGGACATTATGACTTAGTGGTCAATGTTTTATGTCACATTATTTTTCAAATTATGTAACTAAATACAAAGTTTGACATCGACAAGATCATGATTATTGGGGAGAATAAAGATTACTGATGAATTAAATGGAAAAGGTAGAGATAATAACACCACTATTGAAAATTGGTCAATATAGTTTTAATATTTTCACTAAGGGATTGAAAACAACAAAACATTGTTCCATCATATTTTTTAGAGTTTAAACTACATTCACATAAGGATTTTCTCATAAATAATTTATTAATAATGTTGCGATTTTCTTTATGATGTTTATGCTTGAATTGTATTATAACATTCCAATATTTGAGTAAGGGTTTACATAATGTTGTAGTGAAGCAAGTGAATAGAGATATCATTAAATTGGAAAAATTACATAATAATGTATTTTTTATTACATAATAATAATAAGGTAATACAATTATTTCATATATATTCAAATCATTTTAAAAGGAATTTATATAACTATAATGATATTTTCAGGTATTATTGGATTTATCAAATTCTAATATTGGTATGAAAGAATGTGCCAGGATTTCAGAAATTTATTAGAGATATGGGATTGATAAAAATTATTTATTAAAATATTATTATTACATCAAAATATAGAGGGATATTATATAATGCTGGATATCACACTATAATACATATGAAGAATAAAAGTGAAATTCATAATATTATTTTTAAGTATAAAATTGTCTGTAATTTTTTTTGGTGCATCCATAATGTTTTAAGTGTATATTTTTAGAATGGATTAACAGTGAAAATATTATATAATGATGTTTATAATAATGAAATAATAAATCAATTAACGAAGTATATATTTTTTAGTTTTTATAAACCATTATGATGTCTTTAATTTTTAAATGATCTATGATTTATTTTATCTTGGTTTTATCAGAGGACTACATAATAATTCATATTATGATGTCATTATATTCAAAATATTTTTAAAATGATTTGATTCAATATGTAAATTTTGAGAAGAAACCGTTATTACTAACAATAAATTCCATGAATATTTTTATATATATTTTGAATTTTGATTTAATAGAATAATAATGGTTCATAGTTTACTAATCATTTGAGGAACATTTATAGGAACCAAAAATATTTATTTACCTATTTTTTATAATATTCATCTTTCATAAACATGGATTGAAGGAACAATTCCTACTATATTAACATTATTCTATATTTATTTCAAGATTAGTATGTATGTATTTGGATCACAATTTTTTAACAAAATTTATTAACCACTTCATTAAAACAATGAGTGGACCATTTAAAAAATAACTTATATCATGTTCATACATTCTCATTATTTCATATTCATTTTCACCACATTATTTAGTCTATTGATAAAATATATAACAATCAAAATATATTTTTTAGAATGTTCTTTTTTGGTGACCAATATTTTAGTTTCCCAATAATTAGTCTTAAATGATTCTTCCGTAGCCTTCCATATATATTATTCATTTTTAGATTCATTTAGTTGACATCAATGGTCTGATTTGTTTTACCCAAAATTATAAAAATAGTTTTTTATAATTTCGATACTAATTTTGTAAAATACGTTTATAATATCTAGAGGTATCCAGATATTATGTAATTATAAATTATAAAATATTATAATTTAATTTTCTAGTATATAATTAATTATATAAATCATTGGGATTTCTTCGGTAATCTTGTTTTAGGAGATTAAAAATAACCATGATTTTTTACTTATAATGTCATTATATACAATTATATTTTATCATTATAAATTATTAAACAATAAATTCATTTAATATTTGTGTCATATTGTAACATCCCATGTAAGTAATGAATAATATATTTTCATATCAATGTCTATTTTTGAATTATATAGTGTTTTAAGAGGCTTAAAATGAGAATAAATCCAATCATAAGCATAGAATTCTCTAATATTTTTAAAAGATTGTTTTACCGCCTTTTGATGGAAAACGATTTTTAAATAAAACTTTTAACAATTTTATAAGATTTATTTTTCATAATAATCTTATTCATTAGAATTGGTACATTTAAATTTACTTTGGATAAATTTTTTGTATTTTTCTGACAATGTTCATTTTTTAACGAATAGTGAAAAATACTGCATTTTACTTTAAAACTACTTTTTCATCTAATTTAATTAGATGGTTAGATTATCTTTATAATTTTTTAAAATAGTAATTATAATATATTTTTACCATTTAATCCAATGGTGGTCATTATAATTTATTTCACTTTTTAATTGGGCATAAACAAGTGCCACACTTTTCATAGATATTATTTCAAAAAACCCCGCTATTTGTTTTTACAACGAGACTTATTTTTAAATTAATTATTGCAATTTCTGTGTTTGGAATTTGGTGAAATAGCTTCCATATTTGGAATCAAAAGTTAAAATTATGTAATTAAGAATCTTTTTTTTGGATATTATGAATAGTAACGACGGTAATTATCTTTAATTATCGTGATTAGTTAGTAATCAGGTAGTTAAGGGTAATAAAATAATATCATAATAATAAAAAATGACCCCAACATGTGTCCTAATTATACTTTTTGTGTCATGGATGACCAAATTATTCCTTGTTCCAAACATTGGGACCCCATGGAATCACTCTTCTGTGATAGTGACTTTTTATCTTTTTATTTTTAAAGAAAGTTAAATATAACAAAGTATGTAACACCTAATTAAAAAATATTTAATTTTTTCAAAATAAATTAACTAGGGGACTATAAATAGTAATTGTAAAGCTAAAATTATTTCATACATCATATTATTTTTTTATAATTTTTAGACATTAAATAAATTAAATTTTTTATGACACCATGATGATGCAGCAATTACCTCATTAATGAATGATTTAAATAAAATGAAAATATAATGTAAAATCTAAAACATAAACTTTTCAAAAAATCAGTTGGATGAGTATATTTCGAACCCTTATCACCTTATCCTGGATATATATCAATGTGGGAGCTTTAAAATTCGATACTCATTTTAATATAATGTAATATTTCTTGACATTCCAAGAGTGCCCCTCCTCCCTCTTATAAAAGGCCCCCACCTCTACCTCCTTACCCACCCCTCTCAAGCCATTGTATCGGACAAACGCTGGACATTTAATCTATCGATATCCCTCTCTTCATCATATAAGCCTTACCTTAGGCATTAAGCTCTTCAAGAAACCCTTTTGGATCAATCCAAGGGTAGTTACCCAATTTATAGGTAAAGTCTTCTCTAATGTACATTTGTTTTATTTTTCTTCTCAACCCACATAAATTCTTTATATTCCTTAATATTGCAACAAAACCATTATACTCAATATAATAGGATGTTTTTATGAGATTAATTCGAGCTACACTTACACACACCTTCATCTAATGGTTAAAGAACATACTGTTTCTGTGGTTGGCGAATTTATGCCTCATGAAATGATGATTGTTCAATATTCTTTTAACACCATTAAATGTGGCCATTAAGATGTCACTATATTTATATGTGGTATATAATATGTTTATGTCTTCCTTATGATTCTGTATTTTAATTTATGGCATACCATTATGGTTTCCATTATGTGTAAACGCGATATCTTCATTTTTGGAAGTGCGGACTACCGCCCCCTCAATGTAATTTGAATCATTCATACCATATGTGGCCCATATAAAGGATAGATTTAAAGATATTAGATATGATAACATACTAGAATTATAATAATACTATGTATCATTATGTTTTAATTCCATTAAATATGAAATAGAAATTGAAGTAGCGTTCATGCGTACGTACGACTTACCGTCTCTATGAACGGTGCATTTAATTTCCTACCTATAAATGTTATGTAATATTACAAATTCATGTGTATACTGGATATATATTATATATATGATATCTAAGTCATGAACATAATTCTTGATATAATGGATATTTTACCACATGAACAACTTTTAATTATAAGGAGTTTATTTTTGACTCAAGTATCAATGATCGACAAAACGACCGTTATTAACATAAATAATTACATAGTGTTCATAACATGGTAATAAGTGACATAAAAGGAATAATGAACTTGAAAAAGTTTCTTAAGAAAGTATAAATTAACTCAATTTTATTATTCCGGAGATTAAAGTACGATCGAATCATATCGGACATGAGGTATGGTACTTCGTCTCAATCTACTTTCATTGAGGCATATTTTGTTTTATACACAACATTCTTTTATACGGTGTATAATCCCCTTTGGCTTTTTCTCAAAAGGAATCTTTTTATATGAATAGTTTTTACTAAACAACGAAAGGAATGTTTTGTCTTATGTATGCAGCCACAACGACTTCTCTTCCACCATGACCATTATTTGAGTTTAGACTTCCCCTACAAGCCATAACATTTTTAAATGAAAAATAAATACCATGTTTTTCTTTTCTTTTATTCTGGAATTGAAAATGGTTTTGATAATGTTTTTATTATATCAATCTGTTATTGATGTCTTGTTATTGAAATGTATAAATTTTATGTTTCCATTATGAATGTTTTATGTGATACGATTATGTTATGATTCTTGGGAATTGTTTATGAAGACGGGTGGTTTCTTGATAAACTAAGGGCAGGTGAGCCCGATATAGCTCTCTATTTCACTGGTTAACGTGAAGGGGTTAAACTTTATGGTTTCTCTGAAGATATTTAGGGAATATACTGTGATGGGTATTCCAAACATAACCGTGAGGGTTACTCCATACATAAGAATGTTATGAATTCCTCAAGTTACCTTTATGTCTTATAATTTCTATGATTTATTCATGATTTTATGAAGTATGTAAAAGTGCTTATGTATTATGAGTAAATTATGATTTCATTAATTCTTATGTATACATAGACTAATGTATTCATTTCGTACTTTTATATCCCTTACTGAGCTTTTTATACTCATCCTAAGATTTTGAAATGTTTTTCACAGGTCAAGGGAAAGGTAAATGATGTGATGATCGTTTCAAAGAAGTGTCAGGAAAGAATCCATGTTTTGTTTTAAATATATTTCCTGTGATGGGAAAAGTGAATATTGTCTTTAATGTAACCACATTGTTTAAATGTGGAATGTAATGCATGATTTATGATCTAATTCTCTAAAACTCTAAACCTGAGAATATCCTCAATGTGTAATCTTGTAATAACACAATATTAAGTAATGTTTATGGAATGTGGACTTATAGTTGGTATCATAGGTCGGTTTAGATAACTTTTGGAGTTATAATTCTATTAAATGATTATCCAAAAATAATTTTTTTAAAGGTCAAATTGAAATTATATAGGATTTGAAGATTACAATGACGCTTCGCCTAAGACATGTCTGTTCTGAATGGTTTCCCATAGAGGAAATAGGGAAGCAGTGCTAGGAAGGTATAAAAAGGAAATGAACTTCTGAATCAACATCCTGAGATAGTCAGAATTGGAACAGAACAGTTTTTTGTAGTAGTGGCACAGTTGACTTAAGCGATAAATGGTCGTGGTATCCATGCATGAGATCAGCCAGATCAATCGTAGAGGAACATTTTAATGGTGGAAAATTTCATGAGGCATCATCCCCCATCATTCAGAGGATCATCTAACCCTATGCCAGATGAAGGGTGGATTAAAGCATTGGAGAAGATTTTTGATGTCATGGGGTGTTAATACAATCAAATGGTCAGTCTTACTATTTACCGTTTGGAGGGTGAAGCAGATCACTGGTGGTCGATGGTTAAAAATATCAGAGACACTGATGGGAATGATTCTCTTGAATGGGATTAATTCAAAGGTATGTTTCTTGAGAAGTATTTTCCTAATGTTGTTCGACTTAGGATGGAAAAACTATTCTTTTAAGTGAGGCAAGATTACAAATCAATGGCTGCTTGTGAAGAAAGGTTCACTCGATTGGCAAGGTATGCTCCAAATTTTATCTGAGACCTTGATAGTAAAATCAATCATTTTTACTCAGGATTAAAGCAAAAATATCGAAGGGTTTTATCTTCAAATGAGTTCAAGAGTTATGAGAAGCTTTTTTGATGTTATGAGAAGGTGGAAATGGAGTTTTTCAATGATCAAGTGTTCTATAACAACCAACAGAAGAAGAGATCGAGGTGGAAGGAGAAAGTGAATAATCCTTCAAAGGGGTCTGATGGTAAGAAAACTATGTTTTTATTTTTTGATAAATGTGGTAAAATTCATGATGGGGAGTGTCTTTTGAATTTTTTAAAGTGCTACTGATGTGGTAAGATGGGACATAAGGCTCGTGATTGCACTGGAAAAGATCAGGGTGATGGTAAGACCAATTTTGATTTACATTTAGTGAAATGTTTCAAGTGCAATGTGATGGGTAATTATGAAAATGAGTGTTCGACAAGGAGCTCAAATGATGGGAATCCATTAGACTGCAAGAAAAAAGGAGTGGTGAAATCCTTTGAAACTACTTAAGAAGATGTTGGACGAGCAAATGAAGTGGTATCAGGTACTTTATTTGTTTCCTCAGATTATGCTAATGTGTTGTTTGATTCGGGGTCTACACATTCATTCATCTCTGAGAACTTTTCTAGTAAATTAGGAATTCCATCTCAAGAAATGACTCCTGAACTTGTGGTAAAAACACATGGGGGAAATGTTGATGCAAAAAGAAATTATAAGAGTCTTCCTATCATTATCCGTGTAATGAACCTACTTGAAAACCTTATTGTTTTACCTCTAGTAGAGTTTGATGTTATCCTGGGTGTGGATTGGCTCTCTGTTTACCATGCTAAGATTGATTGTAGAGCTAAAGAAGTTTCTTTTCAGAAATACATTCAGTTTATGTACAATAATTAACCCTTACTATTGATAACATATTAAGAGACTGAGAAACATGTAAAAGATGGAAATGAATGTTACCATGCACATATTGATGAAAACAATGGAACCATTCAGATTAATGATGTGCTAGTGTAAAATGAGTATCCTGATGTTTTTCCTGATGAGATCCGTAGAATAATACCAGATCAGGAAGTTGAATTTACATTTGACTTAGTTCCTGATGCTAAGCTAATTTCAAAACCCCCTTATCGAATGTCTCAAATTGAACTTTTAGAGTTGATGGAACAATTACAATATTTATTAGAGAAAGGTTTCATTCGACCTAGCACATCACCATGTGGTGAACCAATCTTATTATTTAAAAAGAATGATGGTTCTATGAGACTTTGCATTGATTATAGAGCCTTGAATAACATCACTATTAAGAACAAATATACTTTGCCTCATATCGATGATTTGTTTGATCAGCTCCAGGGAGCTCAGTATTTTTCAAAGATTGGCCTGAGATCGGGGAACCATCAGTTGAAGGTAAATGAAGAATATGTTCTAAAGATCGCGTTTCATACAAGATATGTCCATTATGAATTTGTAGTAATGCCTTCTGGGCTAACAAATACACCTACTGCATTCATGGACCTTATGAATAGAATTTTCCACGAGTTCTTGGATAAGTTTGTGGTTGTGTTCATTGATGATATTTTGGTGTTTTATAAAATTAAAGAGGAGCATGAATGTCACTTAACGATTATTTTTCATTCCTTAAAAGAAAATAAATTTTATGGTAAATTCATAATGTGTGAGTTTTGGTTGCAACAAATTTCGTTCCTTGGTCATATTGTTTCTAAATATGTGATAACTGTTGATCCTGCCAAAATAATGGTTGTTGACGAATGGCCAAGAACCAAAAATGTAACTAAGAATCATAGTTGTCATGGTTTGGAAGGCTATTACTGAAGGTGTGTTAGAAATTTTTCCCGGTTATCTAGTCCAATGACAAAGCTAACTCGGAAGGGTGTTATGTTTATCTGGACAAAAGAATGTGAAGATTGTTTTCAAGAATTGAAAATAAGATTGGTGAATGCTCCAGTTTTGGCCCTACCTTCCATGAATGGTGAGTTTGTTATATACAGTGATGATTCATTGAAAGGACTTTGTTGCGTCCTAATGAAGAATGTTCAGGTAATTTCATATTCTTCATGTTAGTTGAAAACTCACGAGGTAAATTACCATACACATGATTTGGAATTTGTTGCCGTTGTTTTCACTTTCAAAATTTGGAGGCATCATTTGTAAGGTGTAATGTGTGAAATATAAACTGATCACAAAAGTTTAAAGTATATATTCACTCAGAAATAATTGAACATGTGACATAAGAGATGGCTATAATTAATCATGGATTATGATTGTACAATTCACTACCATCCGGGAAAAGAAAATAAAGTGGATGATGCTTTGAGTCGAAAAAGTAATGTTTCATTAACAATGTTGCGTTTGGAATGTGATCCTTTGGTTAAGTATTTGATAAACATTGGTATAGAAGTTTTTGGTGCAGGATGTTCCTCTATTTTTCTTCAGGTATTAGTGGAATATTCTCTATCAGACATAATTAATCAAGCACAGAAGCAGGATAGTGAGTTGCATAAAAAGGAAGAGCTAGTTCAGAAGGGTAATTTTCCTGAATTCGACAATGATAATGATTGTGTTTTGAGATTTGGGAAGAGATTGTGTGTGTCGTGTGATTCACAATTGAAAAGAGAGTTGTTATGTGAATCTCATAGTTATCCGTTTTTAGTTCATCCAGGAAGGACTAATATGTATAGAGAACTTCGAGAGTACTACTGGTGGGATGGAATGAAAAGAGGTATTGCTGATTTTACTCTGATGTGTTTGAATTGTGAACAAGTTAAAGTAGAGCGGCAGTTACCAAATGGGATGCTTCGTCCTTTACCAGTACCAGAGTGGAAATGGGAGAATATATCCCTGGACTTTGTTGTGGGATTGTCGAAGACACCTTGAGATAATAATAAAATCTGAGTTAGTGTTGATCGGTTGACTAAATCTACTCATTTCATTTGTATACGATATAATTTTTCCCAAGATCAAATTTCTCATATGTATCTTAAAGAGATAGTCAGGTTACATGGAGTTCCCCTTTCCATTTTATATGATCATGATCCCAGGTTTACTTTTAACTTTTGGAAAGGCCTTCAGAAGTCGTTGGGTACTGAATTAAATTTCAGTACAACATTTCATCCTCAATCAGAGGGGCAGTCAGAATGAAAAATTCAGACTCTGGAGGATATGCTACGTGCATGTTCTATGGATTATCATGGAAGTTGGGACCATCATCTTTCTTTGGTTGAGTTTTCTTATAAAAACAGTTTTCATTCTAGTATACAGATGGTACCATTTGAGACATTATATGGGAAGCGGTGTCGAGCTCCATCTTTTTGGAATGATGTGGGTGAAAGGATGTTGATGGGACCAGAAATGGTAGAAGTGTTGGCAGAAAAAGTTCAGCTAATATAGAAACACATGAGAACAGCTCAGAGCAGGAAGAAAAGTTATGCGGACAACAGGAGGAAGGATCTCTCTCTTGAGGTAGGTGATCATGGCTTTCTCAATGATTCACCATGGAAAAGTGTGATGTTATTTGGTAAGAATGGAAAGATAAGTCCAAGGTTCGTTAGACCATTTTATGTTTTTGAGAGAGTTGGATCAGTTGCATAACGAGTGGATTTACCTCTGAGTTTATCTCAGGTACACAATGTTTTTCATGTTTCAATGTTAAGGAAGTACATGCCAGTTCCATCTCATGTTTTGAGTCCAGAGGTAGTTCAGCTGGAAGAGAACCTATCTTATGAGGAACAGCCAGTCTAGATTCTTGACCACAGGGAGCATGTGTTACAGAATAAGGTGATTCATCAAGTAAAGGTTTTGTGAAAAAACAACATGATTGAAGAGGAAACATGTGAATCTAAAAAGGCAATGAGGGATAAATACCCCCAATTATTTGATAACTAAATAAATTGTGGGGATGTAATTTTCTAAAGGGGGGAAGGATGTAACATCCCATGAAAGTAATGAATAATATATTTTCATATCTATGTCTATTTATGAATTAGATAGTGTTTTAAGAGGCTTAAAATGAGAACAAATCCAATCATAAGCATAGAATTCTCTAATATTTTTAAAATATTATTTTACAGCCTTCTGATGGAAAATTATTTTTTGATATTTTGAAACTATTATAATATATATTTTTCAAATTAAAATTACTAATTAGAATTGGTATATAGAAATTTACATTGGATAAATTTTTTGTATTTTTCTGACAATGTTCATTATTTAATGAATAGTGAAAAATACTGCATTTTACTTCAAAACTGCTTTTTCATATAATTTAATTATATGGTTAGATTATTTTTATAACATAATTTAATGTTTAATCAGAATATATGTTTACCATTTAATCCAATGGTAGTCATTATAATTTATTTCACTTTAGAATTGGGAATAAACAAGTGCCAAAATTTTCATAGATATTGTTTTAAAAAAACCCACTATTTGTTTTGACAACGAGAATTATTTTAATTAATCATAACGACGATAATTATCTTTAATTATTGTTATTAATTATTAACCATGTAGTTAAGTGTAATAAAATAATATCATAATAATTTAATATGACCCCAACATGTGTTATAATTTTACTGTATCTGTCATGGAAGAACATGGGTTTCCTTGTGCCAAACATTGGGACCCCATGGAATCACTTTTGTGTGATAGTGATTTTTTATCTCTTTATTTTTAAATAAAGTAAAATATAACAAAGTATGTAACACCTAAGTAAAAAAAATTTAATTTTGTCTACCTAAATGATATCTTGGACTATAAATAGTCATTGGAAAGAGAAAACTATTTCCTACATCATAGTATTTTTTGAATAATTTTTAAACATTAAATAAATTAAATTGTTTATGAAACCATGATGATGTAGTGATTACCTCATTAATGAACGATTTAAATAAAATGAAAAGATAATGTAAAATATAATACTTACACTTTTCAAAAAACTATTGGATGAGTATATTTCGAACCCTTATCATATTATACTATAAATATATCAATGTGGGACCTTTGTAATCCGATAATCATTTTAATATAAAGTATCATTTCTTGACATTCCAAGAGTGCCCCTCCTCCCTCTTATAAAAGGGCCCCACCTCTACCTCCTCACCCACACCTCTAAATAAATTGAATCTGCCAAACTCTGCACATTTAATCTCTCCACATCCCTCTCTTCATCATATAAGCCTTACCTTAGTCAGGATGTTCTTCAAGAATCCCTTTTGGTTCAATCCAAGGGGAGTTACCTGATTTAAAGGTAAAGAATTCTCTAATGTTCTTCTGTTCTATTTTTCTTCTCCAACCCCCTAAACTCATTTTATTCCTTTCTTTTGTAACAACACCAGTTTCTTCAATATACTAGGATGTTTTTTTGAGAATAAATTAAGCTACAATTACACACACCTTCATCTAATGGTTAAAGAACATATTGTTTCTGTGGTTGGTGAATTTCTTCCTCCTGAAACAATGATTGTTCAATCTCCTTTTAACACCTTTAAAGGTGGACATTAAGATGTCACTATATTTATATATGATATATAATATGTTTATGTATTCCTTATGATTCTGTATTTTAATTTATGGAATACCTTTATGGTTTCCATTATTGATAAACGTGATATCATCATTTTTGGAAGTGCGGACTACCGCCCCCTCAAAGTGATTTGAATCGTTAATACCATATGTGGTACATATAAAGGATAGATTTAATGATATTATATATGAGACCATACTAGAATTATAAAAATATTATGTATCATTATGTTTTAATTCTATTAAATATGAAATAAAAATGGAAGTAGCGTTCATGCGTACGTATGGGTTTCCGTCTCCATGAATGGTGCATTTGATTTCTTACCTCTTAATGTAATGTAATATTATAAATGCATCTGTATAATGAATATATATGATATATATGATATCTACATAATGAATATAATTCTGGATACAATGGATATTTTACAACATGAACAACATGAAATTATAAAGAGTTTATTTTTGACTCGAGTACCAATGATTGACAAAACAACCGTTATTAACATAAATAATTACATAGTGTTCATAACCTGGTAATAAGTGATATAAAAGTAATAATGAACTTGAAAAAGGATTTTATGCAAGTAGAAGTTAACTCAAGTTTATTATTCAAGAGATTAAAGAACGATCGAGTCAAGTGGGACACGGGGTCTGGGACTTCGTCTCAATCTCCTTTCATTGAGGAATATTTTGTTTTATACACTACTTTATTTTATACGGTGTATAAACACCTTTGAATTTTACTCAAAAGGAATATTTTTATATGAATCATTTTTACTAAACGACAAAAGGAATGTTTTGTCTCATATATGTGGCGACAACGACTTCTCCGCCACTGTGACTATTATTTGAGTTTCGGCTTTCTCTAAAAGCCATAAATTTATAAAATGAAAAATAAATACCATGTTTTACTTTTATTTTAATATGGTATCGAAAATTGTTTTAATAATGTTTTTATTATATCAATGTATTATTAATGTCTTGTGATTGAAATGTGGAAATGTTATGTTTCTTTTATGCATGTTTTATGTGATACGATTACGTTATGATTCTTGGGCATTGTTTATGAGGATGGGTGGTTCCGTGATAAAATAAGGGTGAGTGAGCCCGATATAGCTCTCCAATGCATTGGGTAACTTGAAGGGGTTAAACTCTAAGGTCTCACCAAAGGGATTTAGGGAATATACTATGATGGGTATTCCATACATAACCATGAGGGTTACTCCCTATGTAAGAATGTTCTGAATGTTTCAAGTTACCTTTATGTCTTATAATATCTATGATTTATTAATGTTTTGATGAGGTATGTTAATGTTCTTATGTTTTATTAGTAAAGTATGATTTCATTAATTCTTATTTATGCATGGACTAATGTTTTAATTTCGTACTTTTATAACCCTTACTGAGATTTTTATGCGCATCCCATGTTTTTGAACAGTTTTTCACATGTCAATGGAATGGTACATGATGTGATGATAGTGTCAAGGAAGTGTCCTGAAAGAATCCATGTTTTGTTTTAAATATGTTTCCTTTGATGGGAAAAGTGAATATTTTATTTAATCTAACCACCTTTTTTAAATATGGAATGTAATGCATGATTTATGATATATTCTCGAAAACTCTAATCTTGAAAAGATCCTCAATGTGTAATCTTGTAATAATTCAAGATTAAGTAATGTTTAAGGCATGGTACCTTATACATATATTTACATAATAATAATATTAAAATCAGTAATAAATGACAATAGTAAATGTAGAACATCAATATTCACATATGTAGTATTATCTTAATATGGGTGGAAAATATATTTTATGAAGGATTAAAATTAATGAAATAATAATCAATATATGCCTTTTCTAAAAATATTATATTATAATTATAATATTATTTAATATCACTATAATGATTTATTATTTAATAGATGTGGTAAGAGTTGAATTTTAATGAAAGCATATGGGATTTGAAACCTTCATCTAGCTATTTATGACCCCTCATTTATAATGAGAGTTAAACCATTAAATAACATTGGTATTTTAGTTATAATAGGTCCTTAAAATCATTGATATGGGGATTAAGGATAGAATATACTAGATCGTTGGAAAAGTTATCTGTTTCGAATGTAAGAAGAAACAAGATACTGTTGGATGCATTTATAAGTGTAGGAGATTAGTATTTTTTAATAAAATATTGAATAAAATATTATATATTCAATATACTATGAATTTTATTGATTATTATTAAAATTAATAAAATATTAATAAAATTATATATTTTTAATAAAACATTTATACTTCCATAATTAATCGGTATAATTTTAAAATGTAATTCAATGTAATAAATTAATCAATTTATTTTTTACAATAAAATTTAATATAGTGTTTAGAAATTGATTTTATGGTTTGATTATAGAATTCATTTTTTAATAATTTAACATCTTTTCTTTGAGATAAATTATTTTATAATTTATTGAGTTACTTTTTGTATAGATATTGCATCTCTTTACACAAAATATATTAATTTTTCTTTTATTTTTTACCATTGACTAAAAAAATATTTTTTAGAAAAACTCAAAACATTAATATAAAAAATATTAATTATATGATTGAAAAAATATAAATTTAATAAAATAATTTTATAATTTGGAAAATTATAAACATTTAATATTAATTAGAAAACATATATTTTTATTAAATAAGTTAAAACTAAACTTTTCTAAAATATACATATATAATTTCATTTAGTTATATAATTCGATAATTATTTCAAGGACATATAATATATATATATATATATATTTACTTATTTTATTTAGGTAAAATATTACTTTCATGTAATTTTGTGATATATATATATATACTTTATTTATGTAATTTGTATTTTAGTCTTATTGTTATATGTTTTAATTATCTTGGTCTGAACTATAATATTTATATGTGATCAAATCCCAACTGATTTAAATTTTTTGAATATTTTTTCATGGTTTCATTGTCCCATTAAACATGTGTTGGTATTATATTACATATTCATCTTTAATTTTTATTGTTATGTGGTGAAAAAAATAAAATTCTCATTGTTACATGGTTTTTTATAGTAATAGAGTAAAATATTTTATGGAAACAAAATATCAATGAATCATATAATTTTTTATTGAATTATATTTTAATATAAAATAATATGATTGTAAATATTTATATTCCTAATACATATAATGAATGAAAATTTTCTTCAACCTCTTTGAAAAAATATATGATGTTACATCTAATTTTTTATATCATATATTTTGCATAGTTCTTTTTCGTACTTATGATATCCGCGTTAAACATTTATATGATTGGTGAATTATTTAATAGAAAATGGAATCTATAATCTATGAATTTAAAAATATACTATTTATTAATGAGATCATGTTACACATATGACACATTTTATTTTTTTTCTATGATGTGGATCATGTATGTACTTCATCAAAATAGTTACCTAGAAATATTATAAAAAATATTTCAATTTATTTGATTTTCTTTTCGATGTTATACAAATAAATTGTGATCATGAGTCTTTAAGGGACAAACATACCTATGTATTATATTTATATTATCCCCTATTCACATTACTCACTACCATGGAGATATTAAAAGGAATATTATGGCATACCCTCAATCCCATGTTCCATTCAATGATTATAAACATTGATATTATATCAAATATTTTATTCAATGACATGTTGCTGAATTGATTGAACCATTTAAATAATTTATTATATAAGTTATTTTTCCAAAATCTTTTATTCCCAAATTTTATCCTAAAACATTTGAGTTTTACATATCTTCTTATGGAGGGAATTATATTTGTCCATATGAAAAATAGAGTGGATGCTATTATATTGTACGAAATTGATTAGTCCAGTATGTTGATTTGAAACTACTTATAAATAAATAGAGTTGGTTCTATGAAATCATATCATAGTTGTAATTATACAATTATATTAAAAATAAGTTTTAGATTTATATGTTATGTTGATATTCAAATTTTTGTTCAATGAATTTTAGTACTCCAACATATTTTTAAAATTATACATAGATATTTATAAGACATTGTTGATTGTGGTTCTCTATAATTCCAAACCACTTCTATTATATATATATCATAGTATATTTGTTAGATGTTAATTCCTATAAAATTATGATGATATATTTCTGTAAGATAACCCACCATAATTGAAATGTAAATGTTTTTATTGATGCCATTGGAATACCCATTATGAAATTCAATTTGATGTTAAACCAATTCCATTGTGATATGAAAAATGGTTTTATCATCCCATTGAATTCTAGTCATTCTAGAATCATATTAGCATATTAATAAAAATAATATAAATTATGAAACATATTTATTCCTTATTTCTGTAGAAAAGTATTGTCGAAAATATATATGTATATATTTGATCCCCCTTACATGTTAAATAATTATATTCTATTTGCATCATATAATAGATCCATATATATCATTGTCTCTGATTGTAAAACAAATTTTTCAAAATATATATTACTACTTATTTATAATAATTAAACTCTAATAATTTTGAATTATATTTTTATTATGCATACTTTTTTATGTCTATGTAAACACTTTGGGATACCGTAATATTCCTTATCGAATATAAATGTGAAATAAATTGATAAGTGATATATTCATCCATTCCATTATGATTCAAATATATAACCTATTTATTTCAATAATTATTAGATCCATTTACAACCTCATCATGGATAATTTTATATGATATTTTAAATATAGATATTCCACCACATTTTTTATATTTCTAGGATAGTAATGAATTGAGTAGTTATAGTTTTGATACGACCAAACCATACTCTTTGTATATTGACATATTTATACATTAATATTAAATCATAAAACTTTTTCTTTGTATAAATGTTACACTTCTATCCATAGATAAAATACCTTATAACAATCCAACAAAAGGCAACCATTTACAATTATTAATTTTTTTTGTACTGTTTTTCTCTTGGAACATTATTTTTCATGAGGCATAGGCTATCAAATTATCATTATCAATTATGGGACAATGATTTTTTTTTTGATGAATGGTTTTATTTCATAAGCACTTATGAAAATGAGGGAAGTGTGAGTATAAGTTTATTGACAACCTTCTTAATCAAAACCTTTTATCTATATTCATATTAATATATTTATAATGACATTACTATATTCATAGTTTTCATAGTTAGTGAGTTTAACATTTTCTATAAATTCCTCTAAAACAATTGATATAACTTAGTTAATATTAGGAATATATGGATATTAGTTACAGATATTTTTTAAATACTTTATTCAATCACCCATTTAATGAATTTTTTAATATATATCCATTTGGTTATGATTACATTCGATTAGAATGCAACTTGGTTCTTTCAAAAGTCAAATATTCTTTATTTTTCATATTTTTCCTACTATAAAATTTTAAAATATAGTTCCCAAATATTCTCCATATCAATGAACCCCTAAAAACTCCTCGTTTTTCGAATACAAATATAAATGTATTATCTCTGTGAGTTACTAACATTTCGAAAATATATTATCGGATTGAGTATGTATCTACCAATAAAAAACACATCATAATTAATATAAACCTGGTAAAAAACATAATATAAATTTGATTATAATAGATTATATAGAAAACCCCCTTTTAAAGAACATATACATTTTAAAAAAAGTAATTGATTGATGAATGGGGTTTTAATTTTTTTATTTAAAAATTATTAACCTTTTAAAAAAATTATCAATATAGAATGATTAAGAAAATCTCAATGTTTTAAATTTATTATCACTATTAACCTAAAACCTAAATGAATTTTCCTAATCACTTTTTTCACATGAAATACTCCAACCAACTCATACATATGATTTAAAATCAATTATATTTCACGACTTTATATTTACACATTATTTATTTACTAGATATCTATAATGAACTCAATATCACTCAACACCCTCATAAAATATTTATTGTTTCCATCTCACTTAATGAAAATAATTTACTATTATGAATATATCAAATCATTTGTTATATTAATTGGATGTATATTTTAGACAATATAAACTAATTTTTATTATGTATGCATGATCAACCATTTCAATATATTCGAACCATGTTTCCTACTACATGTAAACATTCCCTTATAAATCCCCACAAATTAATTTTTTTCTTCTCATGTAATTGTATACGATTTAAAACTTCTTATGTAGAAATTAAAATAAATATAAAGATAGATATACGCTTCACTACAAGATAATATATTTCATTGAAATAAAAATATTCCATTCTTTGACTATCAATCTAGACCATGATTTCATTATTTTGTTTTTATTGTCTATTAACTAATGAATCCATTAATTAATAAGTTCCAACATCTCCAGTTGGAGATTTTCCAGACTATGTACTTATTTCACATGAATTAAATAATTATTTAACATAATTTTTGGCTATTAATATTTCAAGTAACTCAGAATTCCAACAAATTATAAATTTTTTTATTCTCTATCATATGATAGAATAATATATTTAAATTTTTAGTAAAAAATTTATAAAAGTATTCCAACGCTCGTAAACCTCCTTAACAGAAACTCAAATAAACTTCTCCTTTTATGAATTCTATCTTTACTTTCATATAACATCAAATATTTTAAGAGTTTTTTAGTTCTGCATTAAATTTTTATAACATAAACAAAACCATAATTATAGTATTATATTTTATTAAACCATGTTACACTATACATATTTAATTCTTCATACCCAAAAAATTATTTTAGAGACAAAAATGTTTTCATCATTATTTCTCTATTATCAATGTTGACAGAAGAGATTCATGAAAAGAATTAAAATTTTTGGAAGACGTATAGCATAATGTAACTTTAATAGATTTATTATATGGAATCACTGTTGGGATGAAATCTTTCAATGTATCAATGAAACATTTTTGAGGTGATTGTGTTTGTTGACAATATGGGCCTTCGTGTTGTGTTTGTTCACAAAGCAGACCACGATGTAATTTTGTTTGACAAATGGTATGTACGAAGTGATTTTTTGGGATCAAGATATATTTTTGGATATCCGTATTTGATTGAAGAACATTGAAAAAGGAATGAATGATCTGGGGGTGGTACAAAAATAGTAGATACAAGGTGGCACCGTTTTCCAGTTTTTGCCAAAATTTTTGGCCTGAAAATACGAAAATGGAGAGATGAGTTTTTGGAAAAGGGAGGTGTTTGAAAAAGTAAATAGTTTTGTGAAAAAGTATTGTTGTGTGCTAAATATTTTTTTGGTGAATGAAAAAGTAATGTTCTGCGCAAAATATCTGCATGGTACATTAAAAACGAAAGTAGTGCATGAAATATTAGCATGGTGTGCGAAATAGGGGATTAGTTCTTTTTGCACAAAAGGATTTTAGAGATCAGAAGATCAAAAATTGGAAAAGGCCATAGGTGAGTGAAAAATTGGAGCATGGTGTGAAATATTATGTTGCGCGGAAGATGTGTTTTTTTCATTCCATGATGATTATGTGCAGAAGGAGGGGTTTTTGCGCAGGGGTCGATTTTGCCTATAAATATGAAGTGAACCCCTATTTCAATGATGATCAATACTTAGTGAGTATCTGATCTCTAGTGAAAAACAATGGAGTATGCAAAGGAGTTGCATGTAAACAACAAGTTTGAGCATAAAAGAAGTCTTTGCGAGTAATGAAAACGCTATGCGTTAAAATGGGAGTTGCGCGTAAAAGCAGTATTTGCACCTAAAGAAAAGGTTTCATGTAAAAGAAATAGATACACGTAAAAGAATTACATTGCATTTAAAAGAGGTTTTGTGAGAAAATTGGATTTCGTGCATTGAAAGGGAATTACGCACAAGGTGTAGTGTGGTGACTCAGATATCTGATGAAAGAAAGATAAACAACGACTGTATTGAAAAATTCTCTTCTCATGTGTCACATCGAGAAGTGGAGGAAATAGAAAGACACCTGAAATGGTGGAATAATAAAGTGAAGATGAAAATTAGGGATATTCCTACCAAGAGAAGGAATCAAGGGAAATAGAATTTTGGTGGAACATCAAAGAAGGAAATGTGCACTAGTGGGTTTAAACCTCAAATTGTGCAAAAGGCCAGGCCTGCAGAATCAACATATCATAAAAATACTCAACACGCGGGTAAGGAACGCTTAGTCCTATGGCCAGAGCAGTTTATGTTGGCTAGGAAACTAGAAGAAGCAAGGAAGGAGTGTGATTCTCTGCAAGAAATAATCAATGGGTTGACCCCTCAAGATTAACCAAAATCCTCACCTTGTGGATTCTAGAAAGGTCCCCTCTCTATATGTATATAAATGTTTTTAACTGATTATTTATGTGTTTCAGGTATTTGGGAGATACAATCCAAGCTGAAGTGGCATTTAATGATGCGACATGATGAGGTGATATGATCTATATTTTCAATTGATTCAAATCAAGCACCAGACTTGAAGATGAAAGGGTAGAAAGTGATTATGTTATTAACATTATCTCTTGTTTCCTACACCAAGTTTCAAATTAGTAGGCTTAGAGATTTTTTTGATGGATCAATGCCAAGTTATAGATGAGAATAAATGATGTAGGAGGAGAAGAATGATTGTGGGTCTAAATATTTGTCCAAACCACAAAAAGTGTTGCATATCATTGGGAAGCATGAAATATCATAATCAGATGCAAGATCCATCAATACAATAGTTGGATGACCCAAATCAGGTGTTGTATATCAAGAGAAGATTGAGAGAAGACATATTACAGGAGAAGCATGAACATTCATGTATTTCATGATTACCTATTTTATTCTAATAATATGGTATCAGCTGACTCTTTTTAGGATACCAAAAAGCCAGGAGAGAATATCAACAGTGTTTCAACAAGAATCTGAGAAAATAAGTAGAAAGAAATGATGTCACTGTACAATGACACAGTGAAAAAATTCCTATTGAAAGTGATGATGTGGTAAGAGACTCCATGGGAGAAGAAGTGTAAAATAATGAATTCGAAGTAGATACATATAATGAGCATGAGGAAGTCAAGTCTATATCTTCAATGATGTCAATGAGTCAAACTATAGTTGATAGGAAGAGTTTCATTGGTGATCATATGGTGACAATTCAAATGAAAAAGAAGGGAACTATACAAAAAGAAAGATTCTTATCACAGGTAGAGCCAAAATGTTTCAAAGATGAAACTGATGATGAGAATTGGGTTCAAGCTATGAATGAAGAGATTGACTAAGCTAAGAAGAATTAATCATCAGAGAGTGTTTCAAGGCTGATAAATAAGATGGTGTTGTGATTTGAAACAAATCTTGTCTAGTGTGAAAAGATAATTTAATATAGGAGATATCAATGTCAATGAAATATTGGCACCTGTGAAAAGGCAGGATAAAATTAGTCTGTTCCATATGCATGTCAAGTCTAAATTTTTGAATCGGGTTCTAAAACAAGAATTAGATATTGAGCAGCCAAAATAGCATAGTATTTAATGAAGGATCAGTTTTTTAAGAAGCTCAATTTTTGACATGGAGAAATTGATTGAAATATATATGTGCAAGCAGTTTTGTTAATTTTGAAAATGAGGTCTTGAGATGGGTTTTGAATAGAAAATTCCAAGGAAATGAGGATTATGGTTTCTACCAAGATAAAATAGTCATGGGATATATAGTTGCAGATTGTGTGGTTTCAGCAGATGATAGGATATCAATGTCAGGAGGTGCATTCGATTTTTATGGATTGTGTATATCTTGGCTAAGAAAGAACAATGATTGAATTTAACCGAGAACTGCAGAAGCTGGGAATATTCCAGCAACTCAGGCATGAACACAATTATTGTGGATGGAACAACAGCTTGATGACATGGGCGATGAAGTGGATACTCCGATCGGAATCTAGTGCAATAAATTATGTGTAATAAATATCAGAAAAAATCACATACATCACTATAGGACAAATAATATTGAGAAAAAGTATCATTTTATCAATGAGATGGTTGAGTAGGGAATCGTGAAGTTGTAGTATGTGCCTATATAGTTACAGGTTACATATATTCTAAAAAATTCCTTACCCAATGATGCTTTTTGGAGGCATCGACTGGATATGGGAGTTTAGTTGACTCCCCACACTTGAAAGAGTGTGAATGTGGCCCTCCCTCTCCCAGAGCTATGTTGTATTATTCCCTAATGTGCTGATATGTGTTTTATACTCTATTTTAGACCACAAAAGAGTGACCTTTGGGTATATTAACACAGTGGGAGAAATAGTGACTCCTCCAATGGGAGAAACTATGGCTAAGAATGGGAAAAATGTCTTAGTCAAAGACACGGTGGGAAGCTGTTATGTGGAGTAGTGAGATAGGGGGAGAAATGAGATAGAGGGAGTGTTTTAAATTATGACGATTCTAGAAGTGATCAATCAAAGAGTAGATATCAAGACAACTGCAGATTGTGATAGAAGTAGGAGAGTGGTGTTGGAATGGTGTCAGAAGGTTTTCAACTATCACTAATTGGTTTCAGAGTGGTATCAAAAACTGGTATTAGATTTGAAATTAGTATTAGTTTGGTGTCAATAGATGGTGTTAGAAATGAAGTGATTCATTGATGAAATTTTCATTTACTCTTGCTTGTTACACTGATCATTTCTCATGTGGGATTAGATTATATGTTGAGTAAATCATTGATCTCTATCTGTATCGCAAGATTCAAATAGTGGTAGCGGCTATAAGAAGCTTTAATATGGTATCGAAGTGCATATAATCTTTATGAAAAGGGTTGCCAACAAACCCAGAGTGGGATATTGTTGGGAAAACATCCCTCAAGATATAATTAAATCATTTTTGAGGTGATTCTTTTTGGTGAGAATATGGTCCTCTGGGTTGTGTTTGTTCACAAAGAAGACCACATTGTAGAAATTTTTCAAAGGGTGTTTACAAAGTGATTTGTTAGGTTCAAGAGATGTTGTTGGCTATCCATATTTGATTGAAGAACCTAGAAAAAGGAATGGATGATATGTAGGTGGTACAGAAAGATAAGATACAAGGTGGCGTTGTTTCTAGTGTTTGCCAAATTTTTGGGCCTGAAAATTAGAAAATGGAGAGATGTGTTTTTGGAAAATGGAGGTGCACAAAAAAGGAAATAGGTGCGTGAAAAAGGATTTTGGTGTTCTAAATAGTTGAATGGTGTGCGAAAAAGGAATGTGGTTCATGAAATATTTTTAATGGTGCGTGAAAACGGAATGTGGTGAATGAAATATTAGCGTGGTGTGCGAAATTAAGGATTGATGTTTTTTTGAAAATGGTGTTTCGAGATCAGATTCTCAGAAATTGGAAAAGGCATGATGTGAGTGAAAAAATGGATCATGGGGCGAAATACGGTGTTGTGTGGAAGATGTGTTTTTCGCACTCAATGAGGATTACGCACTAAAGGAGGGTTTTTCACGTAGGGGTCGATTTTTCCTAAAAATATGAAGTGACTATCTTGTTCGAAGAAGTTCAATACATAGATAGTATCTGAGCTCTAGCACGTGAAATTTGATTATGCAAAGGAGTTTCACGTAAAAAACAAGTTTGCGCGTAAAAGGAGTGTTGGCGCATAAATAAAATGTTGCACCTAAAAGATAGGATTTTCACGTAAAAGTAATATTTGCACGTAATGAAATGGTTGAACATGAATGAAACAGTTGTGAGTAAAAGAAGTCAGTTGTGCATAGAAGTGGTGTGGCGTGAAAAGTGGATTTCACACAAGTAATGGGAATAAAAAAAAGGTGCAGTAAGGGCTCTGTTTGAAAATTGGGGTTTCCCAGTAGTCTTGGTGAAAAGTGAGATTCATCTGCTGGTGAAAGTTTGACATCAACTGATAATCAATAAATAAATAATGATACAAATTTTATTAGTGATAATGAATGGAACTACAAGTTTATAAATTGTGTGTGGATCCTTCCTAGAGCAATGATCCAAGAAAGAGGAAGAATGTGATCCTTTTTACCAGTAGTGAGCCAAATAGAGAAAGGAACATGGAGTGTCCCTTGTGAATGAAGTGAGCTAACCCAAAACATTTTAAAGGTAGTGAGTCTTTGCATAGAAGTGATCCAATCTGAACATTGTAAATTGGAAGTGAGATTTTGTGGATTTGGTATAGTGGCACGTCGCCATTTTTAGATCCTTGGACATAGCCCAGTGAGGGTGAACCAAGTAAAAATCCATGTGTCTACCAACTTTCATCCCTAAATTGCATCCAAAGCATCATTATTAGATAAATAAGGAAAGATCAAGATAAACTATAAGAACATAAGAGAAAAAAAAGTGAACCTTATAATATAGAGGTCAAGATCCAATGGGTTAGGAATAATTTTGAAATAGAATATCCATACCCTGCTTCACCCCATCTTAGGATATCTAGGCCCCTTTTTTCCCTAACAATTGGTATTAGAAGGATATATTTCTTTTATCAAATTTGTTTGATCAGACTTTATGTATTTGATTTGTGTGGTTAAATCAGTCTGCTTTTATCATAGTGTGCCATGGAAAAGGAAAAAACATCAAAGAAGAATCAGAATCCAGGTGATATCCCTTAGTGTGGAAGTGTTTATGAAAAAAGTGTGATTCAAATAAAATAATCAATATCTTACTGATGGAAGGACTAAATTAATCTGATAGATAAAATATTGATTCACTCAATTGTGTTATAGGAATGAGTGATGTACTTGAAATTCAAAGTGATACTGAAATAATTGATGATGAAGAAGTTTCAATAAAGAGGCCACCAGTAGATTTTGTCAACATGAAAAAGAAATTGGATTGGAAATTGGATGAAGAAGTCTAATATAAAGATATCCTGATTCAAGTATTGGAAATTGAGGTCAACAAGATAAGTGGATTAAATCGAAGGATTATTGATCTGGATACTGACCTAATGGAGATGAATGACTCTAAAGGTAAATATCTACAAAAGATGGGTAGAATGAAAGGAAAAAAAAGGATGATGACTGTGAATAGAATCAAAAGTCAGTTGAAGTTCAAAATATGAAAGCCATAAAAGATGATCTAGCTACACAGTTTCCTGAAAAAGTTTATAAGAATCAAAGGCTACAACAAGAGAATGTATCTATCTCTAAATCTGTTTCTTAGAAAAAATTTAAAGTAAAGGAGAAAAGTGACATGGTATAAAAGATCACATGAGAACTGAAATATGACATGAGTTGTGGAATGAATCTCAGAATAGAACTCAATGCCCAAATTGAAACAAGGGATATGAAGATTCAAAATTTGTAAGAAAAGATTAAATTAGTGAATAGGGAAGTGGATAAATCCAATGCTATAGGAAACCATAAAATGAAGGATTCCTTGAACTTAATGTTTTATTATCCTTTGGAAAGTGATGATGAAATGAAATGAAAATTTTATATTTCTAAAAAGTGGCAAGAAAATATTTTCATAGCACAAAGACCATACATTTTGGGAAAAACTGGTACTGGATTTGATGAATTCCCTCGTGTGCATGACAGAAAGATAGCCGTGAATTTTTCTATAAGTGGAGGAAATCCTATAGGAGCTGGAGACAGGCCTAAGAGGATAGTTACAATAAGTAGTGATTACATGTTCTATTTCTGCGTGATTCATGGCCACAAATCAAACTTTTGTTCAGAGTCTCAGAAATACATTTTGGGCTGTGAAAAAGGAAGCATTACTAAATATGAGAATAAGAATGTGTGTCATGAGAAATCAGAAATAATAGTCTTTCAGAAGAAATAATCATTCATATACTATTACTATAGAAGAATGGGACACACTATGAGTATGTCTCAGGACGCTCAGGAGCTCAATGTTAGAAGAACAACTCAAGCTGAATCCACATATCGGCGGAAAAATGATGAAATGAGGTATGACTTTGATGGAATATGTTTTTTATGTTCTCATTACAGGAATTTGGTAAGACATTGCAGTAAGAAGAAAGCAGGGAAGGAAAAGGGGCTTGAAATGAGATTCTCGACTCTAGTGATGCACAATGAAAAATTCTACACTTGGAGACAAAGTGGTAAGTTGAAGAATAGGCTTAGAACATTAGGGGAATACCTAGGAGATGAACAAAATGTCTATAAGTCCCCTCCTATATCACATTCACAACATATCACTCAGAAAGAATGTGAACAAACCTTGAAGATTAAGGGAATATCTACTCCAGAAGTGAGTAAGAAGAATGCCAGTTCAGTGGAAGACTCACCACCAGCATAAAACAGTGTGGCGACTCAGATATCTGATAAAAGAAAGATAAAAAAGAATGTATTGATCCATCCAAATCCTTTTTTATATTATCAAAAGCCACTTTAAGGGTAAGTATTAACCGTACAACATAAATCAAAATACTACACCAGAATAAAAAGATGCACCGCATTCCGAAAACAAGATAAAAAACATCACGTCAAACTCCAAAGCGTCGTTCCAGGAACTTGAATTACAAATTTCAAAGTCATACAATTTTCATTCAGACCACGTGCCAACCAAATCATTTTGGGTTGAACCAAGAGCCACCTTGATTCGAAAAATGCTCACATGCCTCGATTTCAGTCGATGGAAATCCTCCACTCCCCTCTCCCTTCAAAGATCCTCGGAACTACCACCTTCATCGAAACTGTTTTCATCACCAGAGAATCCTTTACCGTCATCACCATCAGCCGCTGGAAGCTCCATCCCCATGTCGCCGACCAGGCTCCGTCACTATATGCACATCAGAACACCACCACCAAAGACATCAACCTTTGTGCCTCATCACTGCCAGACACTCTAAACCCAACACTGATGACAATGATCCTGAATCCAGCCACTAGAACTCATGACCCAAAGGACCATGGAGACCACCGCACTGCTTCGCCTAAGAGAGATCAGAGGGAACCTAGAACCAGAGTAGAGAAACGAGATGGTAGAGGCATGACGAAATGCCGAAGGGGCCAAGAAACTGTTCCATCACTTCACTAGCATCACAACCATTTTAGAATCACCATCATATAGCAAAAAAAACAGGCAAAAACACCACCTTTCCTCCAAAACCAACTAAAACAAAGATCTCCCACCGAAAACAACCACATCGACATCAAGGGTGAACTGAGGGTGCCTTCGGGGACACCCTGACCAAACGAAAACAACTCCCAAAGCTTCCCTACACCTGCACAGCTGACCGACTAGGAGAGAGGTGAAATGAGCGTGAAGCCAAGGAAGTAAAGGTTTCGGGAAAGGCTTCAGCTGAGAGGCAACCAGCAGACACACCAACCTCCTGGAGCACAAGTGACCAGACCCACCGCACTTCCCAAATCCACTGAGAAAACAATCACTACTAACCAACTAGGAGAGCCGTGAAGGGTCCGAAGGCTAGGGATGTAGTTCAATCTGGCCAGGAAACCACAAGAGAATGAACGACCTCGACTCTACCACCTACCCTTTCCAATGAAGCCACTGCTAAGCAGAAGCCCAACCCGAAACAAAAACAGAAAAAAACCACCAGCAAGAAGAAATCCCTAAGGGAAGTGTGCACTAGTTTGTTTAAACCCAAAATGACAAGAAAGGACAGGCCTACAGAATCTATATATCATAAAAACAATCAGCATATAGATAATGAATGCTTAGTCATATGGCCATAGTAGTTTAAGTTGGCTAGGGAGCTAGAAGAAGCAAAGAAAGAGTGTGATGCTCTGCAAGACGGAATCAATGGGATGACCCATCAGGGTCAACCACAATCGTAACCTTGAGAATTCCAGAAACATCCCCTCTCCCTATGAATATATATGTTTTTAACTAATCATTCATGTGTTTTGGTTTTTAGGGAGATACGATCCATTGTGAATTGGAATTTAAAGATGTGACGTGATGAAGTGATATGTACCAGAATTAAAATTAATTCAAATCAGGCACCAGTCATTAAGAAGAAAGGGAGGAACTAGGAATAATAGAAATTGATTTTGTTATTAACTTAATCTCTTATTTCAAATATCATGTTTCAACTCAGTAGGATTAGAGATCTTTTTGATGGCTCAATGCCATGTTTGAGATTAGAATAAATGACATAGGAGGAGAAGAATGATTATGGGTCTAAATAGTGGGATAACCACAGAATGTATTGTATAACATTGGGGAGCATGAAATATCCTTATCATATTCAAGATCCATCAATGAAACAATTGGATGACCCAACTCAGGTGTTTTATATCGAGAGAAGATCGAGAGAAGTAATATTGCAAGAGAAGAAACAACATTCATGTATTTAATAATTTTCTATTTCATTATGACATTATAGTATCACCACACTATTATCAAGATACCAAAATGCTGTGAGAGAACATCAGTAGTGTTTCTATAAGAATCTGAGAAAAGAAGTTTAAAGAAATAATGTCACAGTACAATGACACAGTAAAAAAATACATGTTTAATGGGATGAATTGGTTAGAGAATCAGAGAGAGAATAAGTGTAAAATAATGATTTAGAATCAGATAAAAATAATGAGAATGAGTAATTCATGTCTATATCTTCAAAGATTACAATGATTCGAGCTAAATTTGATAGGAAGAGTGTCATTGGTGATCAGATGGTGACATTTAAAATGAAGAAGATGGGAACTCTACAGCAAGCATGATACTTATCACAGGTAGAGCCAAAATGTTTTGATGAAAAATTGATGATGAGAATTGGGTTCAATCTATGAATGTAGATATTGAATATGTTGAGAAGAATTAAACACTAGAGAGTGTTTTTAGGATGATAAATTATATGGAACTATGATTGGAAACAAATCTTTTCTATTGTGAAAAGCTACATTAATATAGGAGATATCAATGTTGATGAGATATTTGAAACTGTGAAAAGGTGGGAGATAATCAGTGTGTTCCAGATGCATGTCAAATCTATGTTTTTGAATTTATTTCTGGAATAATAATTAGATATTGAGAAGCAAGAAGAGCATAGTATTCCATGCAGGATCAGTTTTTGAAGAAGCTCAGTTTTCGACATGGTGAAATTGATTGAAATATGTATGTGTGAGCATTTTTATTAATTATGAAAATGAGGTGTTGAGAAGGTTTTGGAATGGAAAATTCATAGGAAATGAGAATTATAGTTGATATATGGATAAAATAGTCATGGGATATAATGATGTAGATTGGGTTAGTTCATTGGATAATAGGAAATCAACGTCAAGAGTTGGATTCTATCTTGATGGATTGTGTATTTCTTCTCTAATCAAGAAGAAATATTTCATTTCACTGAGCACCGCAGAAGCTGAGTATATTTTTTCAACTCAAACATAAATATAGTTGTTGTGGATGAAGAAATAGCTTGATGACATGGGCGTTGAAGTGGAGTCTCCGATCAGAATATAGTGCGACAAATCAAGTGAAATAAACCTCATAATAAATATCATCCATCACTTAAGGACAAATCACATTGAGATAAAGTATCATTTTATCAAGGAGAATGTTGATCAGGGAATTATGAAGCTGTATTATGCGCTTACAGAGTTACAGGTTGCAGACATTTTGACAAATCCCTTATCCACGGATGCTTTTGAGAGGCACCAACTAGTTCTGTGAGTTTAGTCGACTCCCCTCCCTTGAAAGAGTGTGACTGTGGGTCCCCATCTCCCCAAGGAATGGTGTATTTTTTTACTAATGTGTTGATATGTGTTCTCTACTCTGTTTAAGACAAAAAAATATTGACCTTTGGGTTCATTTTGAAAAGGGGGAGAAACAGTGACTCCCACAGTGGGAGAAACTATGGATAAAGAAGGGAGAAAATTTTCTAGTCAAATACATGGGGAGAAGCTGATAGGTGGAGCAACAAGATAGGGGGAGAGCAATGAGATGGCAGCAGAGTTTTAAAATCTGACAATACTAGAAGTGATCGATCAAAGAGTAGATATCATGATAGCTATGGATCGTGACAGAAGTATAGGAGTGGTGTTGGAATGGTATTAGAAGGTTTCCATCTATCACCAATTGGTTTTAGAGTGGTATTAATAATTGGTATCAGTTTGGAAATTGGTATTAGTTTGGTGTCAAAATATGTTTTTAGAAATGAAGTGATTCATTGATGAAATTTTCATTCACTCTTATTTCTCATGATGAGCATTTCTCATGTGGGATTTGAGTATATCTTGAGTAAATATTTGATTTCTATCTGTATCATAAGAGGCGTATGGTGGTAGCGGTTGGAATAAGCTTTAATGAGGTATCAAAGTGTAGAGAATCTTTATGAAAAGAGTTTTCAACAAACCAGAAGGGGGAGATTGTTGGGAAATAAATCCCAAAAGGTATCATTGAAGCATTTTTTAGGTGATTGTGTTTGTTGACAATATGGACCTTCGTGTTGTGTTTGTTCACAAAGCAGACCATGATGTAGAATTTGTTGAAAAATTGTGTTTAAATGGTCATTTGTCAGGTTCAAGAGATGATTTTGGCTATCCATTTTTTATTTAAGAACCTCGAAAAAAGAATGGATGATCGGGAGGCGGTGCAAAAAGAGCAGATATATGGTGTGATAAATATTTTCATGGTGCATGAAAAAGGAAATTGATGTGTGAAATATTTATATGGTGTGTGAAAAAGGAAAGTAGTGTGAGAAATATTATCATGGTGCACGAAATTGAGGTTTTTGTTTTTTTTGCAAAAGGTGTTTCGAGATTAGAATCATTAAAATTTGCAAAGGAATGAGGTGTATGAAAAATTGGATCATGGTGCGAAATATGGTGTTACGCAGAAGATGTGTTTTTTGTGCTCAATGTGGATTAAGCGTGGAAGGAGGGTTTTTTGTGCAGGGGTCGATTTTGCCTATAAATATGAAGTGACTCTATCATTCAAATAATATCAATACATAGAGAGTATCCGAGCTTTGGCGTGAAAAATTGGAGTATGCAAAGGAGTTGCGCGTAAACAACAAGTTTGGGCGTAAAAGGAGTGCTTGCGTATAAAGCAAAGGCTTCACGTAAATTATGGGATTTGCACGTAAATAAAAGGGTGTGCGTAAAAGAAACATCTTCTAATAAAAGAAGATAGTTTCGTGTAAAATAGTTGTTCCATAAAAAATGGATTTCAAGCAAGACAAGTGAATTACACAAAAGGTGCAGCAAGGGATGCACGTAAAAATTGGGGTTGCCCGGTACACCCAGTGCAAAGTGAGATTCATCTACAGGTGAAATTTGGACATCAACATAGTATATATGAATAATTAAAGATGAAGATTACATTAGTGATAATGAACGGACCTACAAGTCCACAAACTATGTGCGGATCCTTTCCAGAGCAGTGAGAAATGGAAGAGGAAGAAGGTGATCCTTTCTACCGGAAGTGAGCAAAAGAGAGAGAGGAACATAGAGTGACCCTTGGGAAATATGTGAGCTAACCGTAGAAATTTTAAAGGCAGTGATCTTGGGAAGATAAGTGATCTAGCCCGAACATTGTAAATTGGAAGTGTGATTTAGTTAATTTGGTATAACGGCATGTCACCGTTGAATGCTCCTTGTACATAGTTCAGTGAGGGTGAACCAAGTAAATATCTATGTGTCTTCTTTCTTGCTTCCATGCATTGCATCAAAATCATCATTATCAGATAAATAAAGAAAAAACAAGATAAATTTTAACAAAATAATTGAAAACAAAGTGACCCTTATAATATAGAGGTCATGTTCCAATGGGGCAGGAATAATTTTGAAATAGAATATTCATACACTGATTCACCCCCCCCCCCCCTCAGTTTATCTTAGATCATTTTGGTCCTAACAATGGGTATCAGAGGTATAAAATTATTTTCTCAGATTTGTATCTTCCGAATTGGTGTATTTGATTTTTGTGGTTATATCTGTCTGCTCTTATCTAAGTGTGCCATGGAAAATGGAAAAACATCAAAGAAGAATCAGAAGTCAGGTGATATCCCCTAGTGTGGAAGTGTTTATGTAAAAAGTGTGATTCAAATAAAATAATCAAATAGATTACTGAAGGATGGTCTGGATGAATCTGATAGGGAAAATATTTATTCACATAATCATGATGTAGGAATGAGTGAAATACTTGAATTTCAATGTGATACCAAAATAATTGATGATGAAGAAATTTCAAGAAAGAGGCCACCAGTAGATGTTCTCAACATGACAACTAAATTGTATTGGAAATTGGATGAAGAAGTTAAATATAAAGATATCCAGATCTATGTATTGGAAATTGAGGTCAACAAGATAAGTGTCTTAAATAAAAGGCTTATTGATGTGGCTACATAACTAAGGGAGAAAAATGATTCTCATGGCGAAGAACTACAAAAGATGGATATAATGAAAAGAAAAAAGGCTAATGATTATGAAGAGAGTAAAAAGTTAGATGAAGTTCATAATCTGAAAGCCAGAAACGATGATCTAGATACACAATTGTCTGACAAAATGGAGAAGAATCAAAGGCTACAATAAGATAATGTATCTGTATGTGAATTTGTTTCTCAATAAAAATATAAATTAAAGGAGAAAATTGACATGGTAGAAAATCTCACAAGAGAACTACAAGATGAGATGAGTTGTGGAAAGAATCTTATAACAGAACTCAATGACCAACATGAATCAAGGGATATGAAGATTAAAAAGTTGGATGAAGAGCTGGAATCAGTGAAGAATGAAGTGGAGAAATCCAATGCTATAGGAAATCAAAAAAAGAAGGTTGACTTGCACATAATATTTTATTAACCTTCAGGAGGTGATGATGAAATGAAATGAAAATTTTCTATTTCTGAAAATATTCATGAAAAGTTTTCTCAGCTCAAAGACCATAAAATTTGGGAAACATTAGTACTGGATTTGTTGAATTCCTTCCTGTGGATGATATAAAGAGATCCATGAATAGTTCCATAAGTAGAGGAAATCTTATAGGAGCTGGAGAAATTCCTAAGAGGATAGATACAAGAAGTAGTGACAACAAGTGCTATTTTTGTGAGATTCAAGGCCACACATCAAGCATTAGTTCAGAGGCTCGGGAATACATTTTGTTCTGTGAAAATAGAAAAATTACTAAATCTGAGAATAAGAGTATGTGTCATGAGAAATCAGAAACATGATTATTTTAGAGGAATGAATTCATTAGATGCTATTACTGTGGAAGAATGGGACACATTACGAGTATGTGAAAGGATACATAGGATCTCAATTCAAGAAGAAGAATTCAAGATGCATTGACATATCGATTGAAAAATGATGAAATAAGGTATGCCTTGTTGGCATATGTTTTGTATGTTCTCACTATGGGAATTTGGAATGAAATTTCAATAAGAAGAATGTAGGGAAGGAAAAGGGACACAGAAGGAGATTCATGACTCCAGGATGCATAATGAGAAATTATACACTCGGAGAAAAAGTGGTATGTTGAATAATAGTCTTAGAGCCTCAGGGGAATCACAAGGAGATGAATGAAATCTGTATTTGTCATCTCCTCTGTCACACTCACAACAGATCACTCAAAAATAATGTGAAAAAACATGGAAGATTATGGGAATATCTACTCCAGTTATGAGTAAGAAGAATGAAGGTTTAATGGAGGACTCACCTCTAGTAAAAAATAGTGTGGTGACATAGATATCTAATAAAAGAAAGATAAACAAAGAAATAATTGAATATTTTGCATGTTGTGTGACACAGTGAGAGGTGGAGGAAAGAGAAAGACCCCGACAATGGTGGAAGAAGAATATGAAGATGAAAATTATAGAGATTCTTTCCTAGAGAAGAAATCAAAGGAAATGGAATTTTGGTGGGACATAAAAGAAGGAAATGTGAACTAGTGGTTTTAAACCCCAAATGGTGAGAAATACCAATACTGTAGAATTTTCATATCTTAAAAATACTCATTATGTGGGTAATGAATGATTAATAATATGGCCCAAGCAGTTTAATTTGGATAGGCAGCTAGAAAAATCAATGATGAAGTGTGATGATCTACAAGAAATAATCAATGGGTTGACCCATCAGGATCATCCACAATCCTCACCTTGAGGATTATAGAAATGAACCCTCTCCCTATGTATATAAATTTTGTTGACTGATGATTCATGTGTTTCAGGTTTTAGGGAGATACGGTCCAAGGGGAAGTGGGATTTAAATATGCAATGTGATGAAGTGATATTCTCCAGAGTTTCAATTGATTCAAATTAGGCATCAGACATGTTGAAGAAAGGGAGCAACTAGGCACAATAGAAAGTGATTGTTTTTTTCACTTTATCTCATGTTTCCTACATCGAGTTTCAACTTAGCAGGATTAGATATTTTTTTATGGCTCAATGCCAAGTTCCAGATAAGAATAAATGTCATAGGAGGAGGATAATGATTATGGGTATAAATAGTGGGCCAAAACATAGAAAGTGTTGATTAACATTAGGGAGCATGAACTATCATAATCACATGCAAGAACCATCAATGAAACAATTGGATGACCCAACTCAAGTGTTTTATATCGAGTGAAGATCGAGAGAAGACATATTGTAGGAGAATTAACAACATTAATGTATTTTATAATTA
This sequence comes from Viscum album, assembly GCA_963277665.1. Taxonomy (NCBI): domain Eukaryota; kingdom Viridiplantae; phylum Streptophyta; class Magnoliopsida; order Santalales; family Viscaceae; genus Viscum; species Viscum album. The sequence continues at coordinate 805,506,921 of OY728122.1, read as the reverse complement.
TCTATTTAATTCTAACATTATGGTGTCAATTGACTATTTTCAGGATACCAAAAAGATGTGAGAGAATATCAATAGTTGTTCAACAAGAATCTGAGAAATGAAGTTGAAAGGAATGATGTCACTGTACAATAACACGGTGAAAAAATACCTGTTGAAAGTCATGATTTGGTAAGAGACTCAGGAGGAGAAAAAGTGTAAAATAAAGATTTAGAATAAGATACAGATAATGAGCATGAGGATGTCAAGTCTATATCTGCAAAGATTACAATGATTCAAGATGATGTTGATATGAAGAGTGTCATTGGTGATCATATGGTGCCAGTTCAAATGAAGAAGATGGGAACTATACATCAAGCATGATACATATCATAGGTAGAGTAAATCATTTTCGAAGAAGAAACTGATGATGTGAATTGGGTTCAAGCTATGAAGGAAGAGCTTGACTAAGGTGAGAAGAATTAAATATCAGAGAGTGTTTCGAGGCTGATAAATAAGATGGAACTGTGATTAGGAAAAAATCTTGTCTAGTGTGAAAATATACGTTAATATAGGTGATATTAATGTCGATGAGGTATTTCCACATGTGAAAAGGTGGGAGATAATCAGTTTGTTCTAGATGCATGTCAAATCTATATTTTTGAATAGGGTTCTTGAACAGGAATTCGATATTGAGTATCTAGAAGAGAATAATATTGAATGCAAGATCAGTTATTGAAGAAGACCAGTTTTCGAGATGGAGAAATTGATTGAAATTTTTATGTTCAAGAAGTTTTATGAATTGTGAAAAGTAGGTGTTGAGAAGTTTTCGGAATGTAAAATTCCAAGAAAATAAGAATTATGGTTTCTACTTTGATAAATTAGTCATGGGATATACATTTGCAGATTGGTCCGGTTCAGTGGATGATAGGAAATCAATGTCCTGAGGTGAATTCTATTTTGATGGATTGTGTATTTCTTGGCTAATAAAGAAGCGTGATTGAATTTCACTAAGCACCACAAAAGCTGGGTATATTGCAACCACTCAAGCATGTACCCAATTATTGTTGATGAAGCAGCAACTTGATGACATGGGAATTGAAGTGGAGTCTCATATCAGAATCTAGTGTCATAAATCAAGTGCTATAAATCTCAACAAAAATCTCATCCATCACTCGAGGACACATCACATTGAGATAAAGTATCATTTTAACAAGGAGAAGGTTGACAAGGGAATCCTGATATTGGGGTATGTGTCTATAGAGTTAGACGTTGAAGACATTATAACAAATGCCTTACCCATGGATGCTTTTGAGAGGCAACGACTAGCTCTGGGAGTTCATTATACTCCCCGTACTTGAAAGACTGTGACTGTGGGCCCCCTCTCCCCAAGGTATGGTGTATTTTTTCTTAATGTTCTAATATGTGTTCTCTACTATGTTTTTTACCACAATAGAGTGACCATTGGGTGTGTTGACAAGGGAAAAAATAGTGACTCCTCTAGTGGGAGAAACTATAACTAAGGAAGGGAGAAAATGTCTTAGTCAATGACGTGGGTAGAAGCTGAAAGGTGGAGTTACAAGATAGGGGGAGAGCAATGAGATAGGGGGAGAGTTTTAAAAATCTGACGATGCTAGAAGTGATCGATCAAATAGCAGTTACTGCGACAGTTGAGGATCGTGATAGAAGTAGAAGACTGGTTTTCGAATTATTTCAAAAGGTTTCCATCTATCACTAATTGGTTTTAGAGTGGTATCAACAAATAGCATCAGTTTGGAAATTGGTATCAGTTTGGTGTAAATAGCTGGTGTTAGAAATGAAGTGATTCATTGTTGAAATTTTCATTTACTCTTGTTTTTTACACTAAGAATTGCTCATGTGGGATTAGAGTATATGTTGAGTAAATCATTGATCTCTATCTATATTGCAAGAAGTGAATGGTGGTAGCGGCTGGAAGAAGATTTAATGTGGTATCAAAGTGCATAGAATTGTTATGAAAAAAGTTGTCAACAAACCCAAAGGGGGAGATTATTGGGAAAAAATCCCTCAATGTATCATTAAATCATTTATGAGGTGGTTGTGTTTATTAACAATATGGCCCTCTGTGTTGTGTTGGTTCACAATGAAAACCAAGATGAAGAATTTTTGACAAAGGGTGTTTACAAGTTTATTTGTTGGGTTTATGAGATGCTATTGGCTATCCATGTTTGATTGAAGAACCTCAACAACAATATGGATAATCTAGAGGTGGTACAAAAAGAGGATTGGTGTTTTTCATGCAAATGGTGTTTCGAGATCAGAATCATGAAAATTGGTAAAGGCATGAGGTGCACGAAAAATTGGATCATGGCACGAAATACGGTGTTTTGCGGAAGATGTGTTTTTCGCGCTCAATAAGGATTACACGCTGAAGGGGTTTTTTCTCACAGGGGTCGATTTTGACTATAAATATGAAGTGACCCCCTCATTAGATGAAGATCAAGACTTAGAGTGTATATGAGCTCTGTTGCGTGAAATTGGAGTACGCAAAGGAGTTGCGTGTAAACAAAAAGTTTGGGCGTACAAGGAGTGTTTTCACATAAAGAAAAGGATGCACGTAAAAGATGGGAGTTGCGTAAAAAAGCAGTATTTGTGCGTAGATAAGAGGTTACACGTAAAAGAAATAGTTGCACATAAAAGAAGTCATGTGAGCGTAAACAAGGTGTTGTAGAAAAAGTGGATTTTTCGCAAGTCAAGTGATGTATGCGCAAGGTGCAGTAAGGTTTGTGAGTAAAAATTGGGCTTGCTCCATACACCCAGTACAAAGTGAGATTAATTTGCAGATGAAATTTGGATGACAAAAGAGCATCTATCAACAATTAAAATATAGATTTCATTAGTGATAATGAAAATACCTACAAGTCCGTAAATGGTGTGTGGATCCTTTCTAGATCAGTTAAAAAGGGAGATGAAGAAGGAGATCTTTTCTACTGGATGTGAGCCAAAGAGAGAGAGGAACAGGGAGTGACCCCTGGGAAAGAATTGAGCTAACCCTAAAAATTTTAAAGGCAGTGAGCCTGGGTATAGAAGTGATCTACCTAGAACTTTGAAAATTGGCAGTGAGATTTAGTGGATTTGGTACAGTGGCACATCGATGTTGTATGCTACTTGGATGTAGCCCAGTGGGGGTGAACCAAGTAAAAATCTTTGTGTCTTCCTTCTTTCTTCCCTTCATTACATCCAAAGAATCATTATCAGATAAATAAGGAAAGAACTAGATAAATGTTAACAACATAAGATCAAACAATGTGACCCTTATAATATAGAGGTCAAGTTCCAATGGGGCTTGAATATGTTGGAAATAGAATATCCATACCCTAATTCACCCCCCCCCCTCATGGAATCTAGTCCCCTTTTGGTCCTAACAATCACAAAAACACATCATTCTTAAATGAACTACTAAATACAATGTGGCTATTATATCATAGTTGTTAAACATAATTTTTACACTTTTGTGTTTTGAATTCTGAATGATGGACATATACAGTTGCAATAAGTGAGATATTTAGTATTTAAGATGATCAACATAATTTATGTTGAATATTAACATAACCTTATGAATGGAAATACACACTAATGAATAGTATATTAGACAAATTAATAGTCACATCACCCATGAATGTATAGATAAATTATAAGCATCTTATAAGTGACAATATGATCATAGTATTAGTGTCAGTATTTTACTATGTAATTAATATTTAATTAAAATTTAATGATTAGTTTAAAAAATTAAATGAAAATATATCATTATAAAATGTAACCATAAAATATTATTTTATTTTCTAATTTCTATCAGAAAAATTTATGAGACCCTGATTGATATTATAATGTGTTATAAAATGTGTTATAGTTTGAAAATTCATTTTTTTTAATAAATTATGATTTTAATTAAAAATTAAAATAAAAGTATTTAGAAATTTATACTGAAAAAATATCGTTCTTTTTTAATTCTACACTTCTAAAAAATGGTTTGGGTGATATTTTCATATTTTTATGAAATAAAATATTTCATTTTGAATTGTGAGATATGATCATTTACCTTATATATACATTTTATGTTTTATACACTATTACTTGCATCATTTATGATATAAGCATCCATGGTTTGAAAATAAAATCTATATTTAATATTTTGGGTTACATGAATCAGTACTACAAATTTTGAAGATGATAACTATTAATGTAATGATTAAAGTAACTGAAACACCTCTTCTCCCCCATTATAAATACCTCCATCGACCACATATTCCTCTCACACCTCTCAAGCATTGATAATTTTCTAAATTATTAAGAAAACACTTCTCAAGGTCCTTCCCTTGACTAAGATTTAATGCTCTCAAAAAATGACCAAAACCTGAGGCCATATGGGGGATCATAAGGAGAAGAGTTCAAGATTAAACAATCCTCTAACATTCTCATTTATATTCAATTTAATTTGTTTTTTTTTCTTATAATATATTCACATCCTATTATCAAAGTGACATGAGAGCTCCAATATCTTATATGTACTATATTGTTTTCATGTTTGTTGAAAAATTCATAATCCTACACTTTCTCTTCCCCCTCTTATTCTAAAAAACACTATCTGTGATGTGTAGATTTACCAACATCGTGGAAGATGTGTCTTCAATTTCTATTACATCCATTTAAGATGGTTGTAAAAACATTTTAATGGTTGAAAGAGATTTCAATGTGTATTATATAAACTCTCTTATTTTTATTAATTAATATATTTGAAAAATATTTATGGTATAAGATGAAACAAGTTTGTGATTATCAAAGAACCGCCAAAATGATCCAAACATCAATGATGTTTTATAAATTGATTCGTCATAATATAGTATATATAATAATTAATGGAATTATTTAATATTATATTAATATATTAATATCATCTCATTTCACATCAAGAGTTTCTCTTTCATTAAACAATAAAATACATTATAAACCCATAGTGGAAACATCGTAATGAACGCACCAGAAACAATGTAAATAACAAAATATTATTAATATATGTGTGGAATGATCTTATTAAATGGTCATATGGTGTGTTATAAAACATTTAATTCTTCATTAAATAATTTAAAACAAAATTTAAACCACTATACATCATATTTGAACACGTTTCAAGTAATAAAAAATTGAGGTAATGTAACACCCCGACCCGAGTTACCCAAAGTCAGTATATTATTAAATAACAATGGCATGATCACAAGGGATAAAATACCAAATGAAAGGGCAATTTAGTAGCCTTTGAAGTTATAGATAGATACATATGTTTTACATTACATTATTAAATGAAAAAACAACATTATGTTCCCAAAGAATGCACTCTTATCCCTTATCTTATCCCTACAAGTCTGTCATAATATAATTTTTCACATCCTGTATGAAATAAAACATAGAAAGGGATGAGCTCAGATTCTCATTCAGGATAAAAATATAGTAGAAACATTCATATATAATAATAATCATATAAGGTAATGTATAAGATGAAAACACATTCTATTTAAACTTAAACATCAATATAATATTGAAAATATAAATCAAATAATTCCATTTACTTGTTCACATGGACATTCTAGTAGTTGAATAATCACATTTAATATCAATAGAAAATTTCATAATGATGTAATGCTTAATGCTGAACATCATAACCACAAAATCATTTCTTATTTTCCAGAAACAAATATTATTTTTTCAAGGCCTTGGTGAAAGAAACTAGTTTTTTTCATGAGACCTACCAATGCATCAAGGATCTATAGCGAGCTCCACCAGTCACATACTAAGTCCAATTCATTCATCAAATTAAAAATGTTGAAAAATAAGATAAAAATTATTATTAAATCTATCATATGAAATGATAATAAATTAACAATAAACCATGAATGGTATAAAAATAACATATCCACAGTCAAATATATCACAAAACCTTCAATTCATTATGGAAGATTGTATCATAATAAATCAACTTAAAAAAATTGTAAAATATATCAAATGATGTTGTCATAGATGAAATCAAAACTATTTGAGAGAAATATCTCTTTCTATTTTGAAATAATATAAAAGTCACATTAATATAAATGAAAAAATTTATTTTTTATATATTTTTATAAGAATGTATGGGAAGCTTCAAATTCGTTTTAATGGCGGAAAATAGCCTCACCCGCCATATAAGTTAAGAAAACATATTTTATATAATTTGTTGAAAAGTTCGTAATGTACCTTGTTTGGAAAACAACGAAAAGATTCCATTGAAAACATTTTATAAAAATTTAAACAAGGTTATAAATGAATTTAACACATATTTTATGAAATAGAAAAAATGTTTTGAAATTCATTTTTAAGAAACACAGATGATGATGATAATGAATTCCCAGTAGCTTCTTATGTATAAACAATATCAGATAATAAAGAGATTGTAAAATTGACCCTTACCTTGTATATTTTCTTATTCAAGGATATGTTAACATACGGTATAATAGTTAAATAATAATTTTTAAATTATACAAGAACCACATACATAAATTTTATATCATATATGTGCTTCAAATATTTCATTGTTAATAATATTTCAATACTATCATTGTTTCGGGTGATAAATGATTCTTTTTTCCATTATAGGTTTTTTTAATTATGTCATGTTTGTTATGTATAAGATATATTTTATTCATATCCAAAATTATATTAAGTTCTTAAACATTATTTTTAATCATAAAATAAAAATTATTCATGAATGGTTAGGATGGGGAATGAATCTCATCACGTTCGTGGAGACGGTAATCTGTACAAACGCATGAATGACAATATCATTCTACTGATGGTGAAGTCATATGTAATTGGGTGTTATATAACATATAAATAATCATTAAAATTTTATATTTATTATTTACATAAATTATACTCATTATAATACCAATACAAATAATGAAGTGTTGAGTAACAAACTACACCGTGAAGTGGAGATGGAAATCTGTATGTACGCATGTGTGGTGAAATTGTCATTAATAGTATGGATAGAATAATTAATATGGTGGTACCATATTTATAATAACAACATATTATATATAAGGTACTATATTTATTATTTTTTTACAGAAACAACAAAGAACGGGGGAGTGGAAGAAAAAAAGAACATTGAAAGAGGTGATGAAATTGTTACATATTCTTCGGGTGGTTTCATTTTTATTTGATCAAAAGGGCTACTTAGGCTAGACTTATATTCAAATGAAGGCCTATGGGTTGAATTTAGGGTAGTTGGGAATATATTTTACATATTTTTCCTGAGCCAAATGTCTTGGGAGTTGTGATTTTGAGATAAGGAGAAGTACCCTTTTATAAGAGAGGTGATGATCACTTTAGAAAATCATGAAAGATGATTTTATTATAAAATAATTTCTCTTTATAATGTCTCAAAATATATTTATTTAGAGGATATGGTGGGTATGGTATGAAATAATTTCAACTGATAGGTTTATACATCTTTAGGTCACCATATTAACATTATCTTTTCGAATTAACTCTTATTTAAATAGTTTATCATTTAGAATGTCTTCTTGTATATTTATATTTCATTGTTAATAAACGTACAATAAAATGGAAAGTGAACCCCAAGTGGTTTAATAATGACATATATATCATTATATATGTCCTTTGACCGATCTTTAGATTTCTATAAATATTATATCATTTAATAATTTAGTATTTGTTTTAAAAACAATTTATCTCATTTTTGACACTATATAGTATTTCTGAATGTCAACAAAAAATTATTACTTCAAAAAAATACATTAAATAAATCATAAAATGACATTTTAAGTTAGAAAATTTGTTTAATTCATCAAAAGTCTAAATTTACAAGTATTTTTATATTTATAATATCAAATATTTTAATCATTAATTAATAAGGAAATTATTTCACCAACATTGTATCATAAATAAAATTATTTATTTAATGTCAAAAAATTATACATAAAATACCATTATGTTGGAAATATTTTTAGCTTTATAATTAATATTTACAGATGAATTTATCTTATGTATAACCCTATATTAAATATGTTTTAGTTATTGAAATTTTAATTTAACACTTTTAACACTTATTTAAATAAAAGAATAATAAATGTCTTAATCTAATCTATGTGGATCAAAAAGGATCATATTTTATTACTAAGGTTTATTTTGGTAGAAAATAACTTCTCCAATTGAATTAGGACATGTGTTTGGGTAATTATAATATCATTTAAACCTTTAATATCACTATTTACTTCAAACTGTGGTAAATAAAATTCAAAAGATACTATTCAAAAATAATAATTTTTTTATCACATTGAACCAAATTTTACATACTGATGTTAAATGTCTATTATAAGTTCATTAAATTCAATTCAATGAAGTAGTAAAATTATTTTTTATGCAAATTTGTAAATGTGCCTAGAAGGTGGGTAAAAGACGTTAAAAAGTTCAATAAAATTGTATATATCTAATCTTATTATAAAATGACTCTAATAAATTATATTTCACTAATATACATATTATGTATCTCTTCGGACATTAAAATAAATTAAAATTAAAATAATAATTATTTATATAAATTTTGTTTTTTAAACAATAACGTAGTGTTTTTCACTATTCAACATAAATTATAAGTTTTCAAAAAAATACCAAAAATTCACCCTAAGTTAATTTAGATATTCCGCATCTAAAAATGAAGTCCATTTTGAAAAAAAATATTTTTATAATTTCAATAATGTGGTATTACTATTCATAACTATTTTTTTATGGTTAGTTTGATTGGTCTTGGTGTTCTAGAACTCAAATTTGTGTGCAGTACAAGCTATTATATTATTCAATGATAAGCATAACGTGGAAGCATGGGGTGTTAAATTTATCCCTCCTTAAAGTAATTTCATTTCAAAATTTCAAGATTATTACTGCATAAAAATATTCAGGTGGTTCTTCATCATATATTCCTCATGTTCCCACATTTCCTCTTCCATTTTATGTTTTCCCCATATAACTTTTACTAGATGAGTCGTCCAGTTTCTCAACTATTGTTCTCTAGTATCATGAATCATGACATTATATTCATAGTAAGATATATCATGTTTCCGTTTTATTTCCTCACAGGTGAGTACATTTAAAGATCCTAAATTTCCATGTAATTTTTTTAATTAAATTGGAATTTTACGAGTATGCAAAAAATTGACTGCGTGTGATTCCGAGGCCAAGAGTGCCTGAAATCAAATTTTGATGTTTTTTTTGGGTATGTTCATTGAATGTTCGAGCAGGTTTATAAAATGTTTTAACCAATTCTCAAAATTGATATTCTAGGGCACCGTTGAACTCACAACACCGATATTATAATAAGAAGACATTCACCTTGACAGTAGTTTGTCGAGGATGAAATTTAGTGTTTGGGTTTTTAATGGAAATAAAAATAATAATAAAAAGTTGTTTTTTTTATCTATCATAACCACCCATGTGGATGTTGGAGGTGGGGACCAGCACACCTTAACCTCCCATGAGAGGTTATGGTGGTGGGGCCCACTAGAAACTAACCTCCCACGATGGGTTATGGTGTGGGGACTACCCGGGACTAAACCACCCCATTTAATTGAGCAAAACCTCTCAAATCCCTTATAAATGATGGAGAGCCTCTTGACCTCCTCTACAATTAAGGGTGTCAAACCTACCCCTTTAATTAAGTGATTCAACTCATTTATTTAAATTCTACAATTTGAATTTTAAACCCAACAAACTAAATAATATAAAATCAATTATTTAGAGGGGATACCAAATAATTTGTTGGAAAAAGGCTGGAAAAGGAGGATTAAATCTCTTGAGATAAAAATGTACAAGGAAGAATGCTTCCTCCACGAAGAAAGCTCCAGCGATGAAGAACGTCGACCTCAAAATCGACTATCTTCCTCAGAACTCCTTCTGATGTGAGACTTCCTCGTCCAAGGTGAATCAAAGTCCTTTTTTCCCAATTGTTCGTCTTCTTCCCCACGAACCCGTCGTCGAACAACGAACAAGGTAGTGATTTTATTTTAAGTATGATATTATTTCTTTGATTCTTTACTTCTAAAACATAGCATGCAGACCAAATTATTATCAAGTTGATTCGCAGAGGTTTTGTCCTTGTAGGTTGGGTATATTTATTGAAATGGGGGATTATGGGAATTGATGTTTTTAAGATATCCATGATGTTCTTTGCTTCGTTCTTGTGAACTATATGCTACCACTCTAAATGCTGAGGGTGTGGGCCAAAGTAACATGTCTGGACCCCCCCACCAATATTCTTTTTGTTGTTCTTTGAAATGTTGAGGAAGGTGATGAAAGTGAAGAAGGCAAATACTGCACCACCCGCTGCCTCTACGACCCGGGTCGCCCCCTTGGTGTTCTGACTGCCAGCTAAACCACGCCCCACGCCCCGGCCACGAGCACCCTGGATGCACCACCCCACCGGTCACACCAGCCGCACCGCTCCAGAACATTGACGGTTGTGCCACCTCTCGACCCTACCAGCCATGCCCCCACACCCCGACCATGCTTCCACCGGCTGAACCGGCTGCGCCCTTGCAGTGCTCTGGGCCGAACCAACTATGCGCCCCCAGGCCGAGCCACATACGCGTTGCCTCCAGGCCGAACCACCATCATGGCCTACTAGGATGGGTCCAGTAGGCTAGGACAAACCCTACGGGGTGACCCACCCAACGGGCCAGGCCAAACCCAACTGGTCAGGCCAGTGCGGTCTGACCGGGTCGGACCGGACTTGAGCCCACTATGACCCATTTGTGCTTCTTTTGGCCATATCTTTGGCACTGAACGTCCGTTTGATGAACCTTTAGCTACTCTAGTAATATCGGAGCATGGTGATCTCTTTTAGTATACCCTATTGGAGTTTGGGGTATTGTTGAGATACAGTCAGGTTGGACCATGCACGAATCCTACCGGGCCCCCGTGACTTTTTGGAAAATAACTCACAGACCGGGCCTCCGATTGACATTCCGCCAGTTGTGTTGAGACCCCTATGACGTGGAAGACCTTGGGATACTTCTTTTTGGGACTTCATGTTAGTTGGATAATAAACCAGTATCATATAGAGCAGATCTTTCAGAGAGAAGCAAGCATTTGTGTGGGAACTCAATAGCTGGTTGAGACTTGACGACTGCTGACTGATTAACTCAGAGTGACTCGACCAGCCTAGTGGGGAGAGACTAGTTGTGGTGGAATATCCATGATGTAGGAGCACCTAGTTGTGGCGGAATACCAGAAGTACTCGACAGGAGGAGTACCTCTATAGGCTACGAGGGGGAGTGCTTGGTTTTGGCAGCAGACCCGTGGTGGGGAGTGACTCTGTGTGACGCAGCAGACCCACAGTACTCGACAGGAGGATTACCTCAGGAGTCCAAGGATAGTAGGAAGCACCTGTTTGTGGCGGAAGACCCACTATAGTCAACATAGGAGGAGTTCTCTTGCAGTCGAGGGATCTAAATGGTTTACCCCTAGAATAAATCCTGGTTTGAGAAGAGTCGGTAACAATAGTGTTATCCTCGTGATTGAGATTGATTACATGGTAACTAATGTATATTTATGGGAATATAACTAAGTGGGGTTATCTGTGGATTTCAATCCTTTTTGTTTATCTTATTTAGATTTTGTGAGACCATGAGGGTCTCGGGGTCCCTACTGAGTATCTTTATACTCACCTCTTCACGGGCTATGCCCGTACCTCATTATATTGGGTGCAGACGATGAACATTGATGATTGAGTCTGAGTGTACCAGGACCAGATGGTATGTAGAGGTAGACCATATGGGGTGACGTTACACAAAGGAGATGGACGAACGTGGAGTGATGAGGTGGCGATCTATACATACCCTTCACATAGGAACCTCGGAGGATGACACAACATCATTTTTTCTTTTCGTCAGTTGTACTTTCAGTTTCTTGTACATTATAGTTGGGCTTGTATTTCCAGCCACTTTTACAATTCCACACTCTTTTTTTATACTGTTTTAATTAGCGTTTCGTATCAAGTTGTGTACTCTGTTGTGCTTGTTTACAGTTTATAAAGGAAATTCCTTCCCAGTTTTAGGGAATTACGTATTTGGTGCTAGTCGCTAACCCCTGGCCTATGGAAGGCAGGCTTGGGGTAGTCAAGACACGAGCCTTGGGGGATGGGTAGTGACAAATTGGTATAAGAGGGGTTAGTTCTACCATATAACATGTGATGAGGCCTTGGTGCAGTGCCCTCTTCCAGCGGAGGCACTAGCGGTGCCATTACCAATTTGGCCACTAATTCCACCAGCCCCAATAGCAGACGATGCATTCCACTTGAGTGTGTTGCATGATGTCCAGCGCCTGATCCCAACTAGGTTCAACGGAGAGATGGACCCACAGGAAGTTGAGGATTGGATGGAGGCTATGGTGAGAGTCTTCCAACTAGTAGTGACACCATCAGACCTCATGGTGATTATTTCTTCCAGCCTTCTATAAGAAGCAGTGGGTAGATGGTGAATCTTGATGCTCCAGGTCCATGGCGAGATGACGCTTCTCTAGGTAGACTTCGAGAGACTGTTTCTAGTAGAGATTATCCCAGTGACTCTTCGCGCAGTGCACATACATGAGCTACTTCATCTGCAGTAGGGTAGCATGACTGTAGCTCAGTACTCGGCAAGGTTCATATACCTCTCACGCTACTCCACCGATATTGTGTGGGAACTAATCTTTAGGGCCCGAACCATCGTGAAGGGACTCAGGAGGGATATCAAGGCATCAATGATCTCACTCAGTATCCTGACATAGGTGGGATTGTTAGAGAGAGCCCCATTGGTGGAGAGATTCCTTGCTGATCAGTCACCAGCGACGAGATCCAGAAAAAGTCGACACATAGTGGAGTCTTCTACAGCTGGGAGTAGAAAATTGTCAAAGAGGTCCAAGAGGACTAGACCTATATGTGGGCGTACAAATGACTCAGGTTCAGTTATGCCGGGAACATGAGATAGATCCAGACATGCTAGGAGCGGGCGGTGTTACTCATGCAGTTGGCAGGGTCACATGGCTTGTGACTGTACGACCGGTCTTATTGATGATCTGTAGAAGGTCGAAGGACCACCTAGGAAGAGATAGAGATTCTATTGAGGAAATCCAGAAGGAGAAAGCAGATGTGGTAGAGGATTTGGCTATGAAACTGGTTGTGGATGACGATTCGAGGTGTTACCACCACCACCACCATGAAGTCCAACCTGACCGCAGGGAGCAGGAGGATAGGGTAGATCTCATCTCTAGGAAACTAAGGCATATGATCATGATGTTTCGTAGATGACACGAGATATGATCTGTGTCTACTTCACCTTAGATACAGTACTTATAGACACAAGTTCCAGTCACTCTTTCATTTCCACTACACTCGTTTGGAGTTTAGAGATTTCGACGGAGCCGTTGGCTCGATCCTTATGGCTTGAGACTCCTACAAGAGCAGATTTGGATATTACGCACTGGTATAACAATGTGAGATTACTGTAGGAGGTGAGGTCTTCAGCTGAGATCTCTTAGTAGTGGCATCAAGGCCTTACGACGTCATATTGGGTATGTACTGGTTAACTACAGTCCATGCTCAGATCGATTGTATTAGGCGCAAAGTGTGGTGTGTCCGCACGGATGAGACCAGGTTTAACTTCACTTATGACAAGGGATCCTTTGCAGCACATGATGGACTTAATCAACAGAGAGTGCAGCCGATCACTCATCATTTGGCTTTCCTTAACCTCAGATTAGTTGATGTAGAGAGTCCGAGCTATCCTATAGTGGTGGACCAATACCTGGATGTTTTCCCTAATGATTTCATAGGTCTAACTCCTCATAGAGAGGTGGAATTTTACATTGAGTTATACCCCGGTATGACACAAATATCTTCTTCAGTATATTGGATAACTCCCGCAGAGCTTCATGAGCTTCAGTTTCAACATGGGGACATGTAGGGGAAGGGATTCATCTGGCCCAATGTTTCTCCCTGGCGAGACCCTATTCTGTTTTCCAAGAAGGTGAATGGAATCTTGAGGATTTGTGTTTAATAACAGCACCTGAACCAGGTGAACGTGAAGAATAGTTACCCACTCCCCATGATTGATGACCTCTTTGTTCAGTTTAACGGAGCATGGTGGTTCTCAAAGATAGTACGTAGATCATGCTATCCCCAGCTCAGAGTTCAAGATGAGGATGTGCAGAAGATGACCATAAGATGTCGGTAAGAACAATATGAATTATTGGTTATTCCATTCGATATAACCAACATTCCAGAAGTGTTCATGGGAATCATGAACAAGATATTTCATTCATACCTTGATCGCTTTGTCGTAGTCTTCATCAACGACATTCTGATATACTCGACTACTGAGGAGGAGCATGCCTATCATTTGATGGTAGTACTAGACACACTCTAAGAGCACCATCTTTATTGTAATCTATCGATGTGCTAGTTCTGGATCCGAGTGGTTCACTTCCTAGGACATGTCATCTCAGAGGCTGGAGTTGCAGTGGATCCCATGAAGATTGTGGTGGTACATTTTTGGGATCCACCCCGGAGTGTGATGGAGGTACGAAGTTTACTGGGTTTGGCTGGTTACTACTGGAGGTTCGTGCCAGATTTCTCCAGAGTTTCAGCACCACTATTAGTCTTAATGAAGAAGGGGAAAACCATTGTGTGGTCGGAGAGATTTCAGCAGAGCATTCAGGAGCAGTGGTAGAGGCTGACTAGTTCCCCCATCTTGAGGCTTCCAAATGAAGGCATAGTGTACATAGTTTACTAGAAAGAATCATGGACTAGGATTAGATGTGCCCTGATGCAAGAGTGATTAGGGTCACATATGGTTCACGACATCTAATAAAACATGATCATAACTACGCTACCCATTACCTGGATTTAGAAGGAGTGGTCTTTTCCTTGAGGATGTGACGACACTATCTGATGGGTGAGGATTTCACCATGTACTCTAATCGCAAGATTCTCAGGTATATCTCCTCCCAGAAGGATCTGAACCTGAGACAACGACATATGCTTGAGTTCCTCTAGTACTATGACTTTGAGATAGTCTATACTTTTATAAAGGGGAACGTTGTTCTACATACACTCAGCAGGAGATCTAGTATACAGCTTCTAGGAGAGGAGACATAGCAGCTGGCTGCTTTATAGATATCCTTTGTGGATAGAGATGGGTCTACCTTCCTTCATTCTCTTATATTCACTTATACACTTATTCAGAGAGTCAGGGAGGTTCAGTGTAGGGATGTTGACTGCGAGACATGACGTGCTCAGATATCCACAGGACAGAAGCCTGATAGAATTTCAGAAGGTGGGGAGCACATCATCCTCTTTAGAGGACGTACCATGGTACCGGTTTCACTTCAGGAGGATATGTTAAGGGAGTTCCACACATCACCTCTAGTGGTACATCCAGGAGTGAAAAATATGTTCTAGGATCTCCGACGACAGAACTGGTGGCCGGGAATTATGAAATCAGTCGTAGAGTTTTTATCTCGATGCCATACTTTTCAGAAATTGAAGGCGGAGCATCAGGTACAAACAGGATTGGTTCATCCTTTAGTGGTCCTAGAGTGTAAGTAGGATGGGATATCCATGGAAATTTTGATGGGTATTCCACGTACATCCAAGGGACATGACTTGATTTTGGTGGCCATCGACTGACTCCTCATGTCGGCCCACTTCTTACCAATTAGAGGACATGGCTTAGTAGAGATCTTGGGACACCTCTATGTGAAGGAGATTGTTCAGCTACATGGAGTACATTCGACGATTGTATCGATTGTGATGCATGTATTACTTCTCGGATATGGAAGGGGTTGCAAGAGGCTTTCGGGACGTAACTTCGTTTGAGCACCGCCCTCTATCCACAGACTGATGGCCAGAATGATCGGACCATTCAGACCCTCGAGGACAAGCTGTGTGCTTGCGTCCTCGACTTTGGTCACACCTGGGAGGATCACTTAACTTTGATGGAGTTTTCATAAAACAATAACTATCACTTCACCATTGTGATGGATCATTTTGAGGCGTTATATGGGTGACCTTACAGATCACCTTTGTACTGGACATACCTAGGGGAGTCAGCACTAGTGGGACAAGAGTTGGTACCAGATACCACAGAAAAGTTAAAAAAACATCTAGAAGTGGATGAAGACTACACAGAGCAGGAAGAAGTCATATTCTGATAGGAGACATAGACCTATTTTGTTTGAGTATGGAGACCACATCTTTCTATGGGTCTCACCCTGACATGTTTTACGAAGATTTGGACAAGGCGGTGAGTTAACTCCGAGATTCATCAGACCTTTCTAGGTGCTCAGCAGAGTTGGTGAGGTGGAATACCACTTATCTCTTCCACCTCAATTTCATCTGGTTCACGATGTCTTCCACATATGCCAGCTGAGGAGATACATGCATGAAACGGGTCACATCATTGACCATGGAGATATGGATATCGAAAATGGGGAGACTTTTACTGAGGTTTGAGTAGAGATTGAGGATCTATAAGAGTGGGTCCTTTTTTGAAAGTTGATACCTCTGGTGTGCATTTGTTGTCAGCATGAGAACCTCCAAGAGAGCACATGGGAGTGGTAGGCTCAGATGCGTGCTTAGTAACCCCACTTGTTCCCTTAGTTCGAGTTGTAGCTTACAGTGATGTAAAGCCCTGAGGTGAGGAGAATTTAAGGACTCGAAATTTCCATGTAATTTTTTTAATTAAAAGGGAATTTTACGAGTCCGTGAAAATTCACGGTGCCTGATTACAAGGCCTAGAGTGCCCAGAATCAATTATTGAAGTTTTGTTCTTGTACGTTCAATGAAAGTTCGAGTGGGTTTTTATAACTTTTAAACTAGTGATTGGAATTGAAATCTAAGGGCACCGTTGAACTCGTAGTACTATCATTCTCTTAATAATACTTTCACCTCGACATCAGTTGGTCGAGGGTGAAAGTTAGTTTTTGGGTTTTTAATGGAAATAATAAAATAAAATAAATGCATGTTTTATTTTATTTTATATATTATAACCACACATGTGGAATTTGGAGGTGGGGACCACCACACCTTAACCACCCATGAGAGGTTACAGTGGTGGGGCCCACCTGAAACTAACCTCCATTGAGAGGTTATGGTGTGGGGACCACCTGAGACTAAAACCCCCCATTTAATTGAGGAAAACCTCTCAAAACCCTCATAAAAGAGGGAGAGCCTCTTGACCTACTCTACCATTAATGGTGTCAACCCCCCCCCCCCCCACCCCCCTTTAATTAAGCGATCCAACTCAGTTAATTAAATTCTACAATTTGAATTTTAAACCCAACAAACTAAATAATAGATAATCTATTATTTAGAGGGGCTACCAAATCATTTGATGGAAAACGGTTGGCAAAGGAGGATTATAGCTCTTGGGAGAATACACTCCAACGAAGAATGCTTACTCCACAAAGAATTATCCACCGATGAAGAACATAGACCTACAAATTGAATGTCTTCCCCAGAAATCCTTCCAACATGATATGTCCTCATCCGCAGAGAATCGACTTTCGTCTTTTCCCAATGGTTCGTCTTCTTCCCTACAACCTCGTCATCGAACAACGAACATGGTAGGGATTTTATTTTAAGAATGATATTATTCCCTTCATTCCTTACTTCTAAAACAAATAATGTAGACCAAAATATTATCATGTTGATCCATGGATGTTTTTATTTGAGTGTTGGGAATATTTTGTTAAATGAGGCATTATGGGAATTTATGTTTTTAAGAGATCTTCCATGATGTTCTTTGATTCGTTCTTGTGAACTGTATGCTACTACTATAAACGCAGAGGGTGTGGGCCATAATAACATGGCATGAACCCCCTGCCGATCTTCATTGTGCTGTTTTTCTAAATGGAGATGAAAGCGTTGAAGGAAATGACCGCGACACCCACTGCCTCTATGACCCAGGCCACCCCCGCGGCGTTTCGACCACCGGCTGAACTGTGCCCTGTGCCTCGGCCACAACCACCCCTGTCGCGCCACCTCACGAGCGGCGCTGCCCCACCAGGACCCTACAGGTCGTGCCACTCCAATGGTCGTGTCGTGCCAACGGCCACGCTGCCCTACTGGTCGCGCCCCCATGCATCGGCCGCACTGCCCCCGACCAAACTGGTTGTGCCCTCACGACGCTCTGGGATGAAACAGCTCGGCGCCCCCAGGCCGAGCCTCCTACACGGTTCCTCTAGGATGAACCGCCCTCGCGGCCTACTTGGTTGGGATGAGCAGGCCAGGCCGAACCCAACGAGCTGGCCTACCTGATAGGCCTGGTCGGTCCAACCGGGTCGGACCGGACCCGGGCCCACTACGGCCCATTTGCGCTTCTTTTGACCATATCATTGGCACCAGACATCTGTTTGACAAAACTTCAGAGGTTTTGGTAATATTGGAGTGTGGCGATCTCTTTGAGTATATCCTATTAGAGTTTGGGGTATATTTGAGATATGGTCAGGTTGGATTGTGCACGGATCCAACCGGCCCCCCAAGAAATTTTCGCTAATAAATCACATAAAGAGCGTCTGATTGACATGCCTTCAGTTGCATTGAGACCCCTATGTCATGGTAGACCTTTGGAATAATTCATAGTGGTACTTTGTGGTAGTTGGTGCATCAAAAAGTAGCTTGTGAAGTGGATCTTCTGGAGACAAGTGAACATTTGTGCGGGAACCTTGTAGCAGGTTGAGACTTGACGAATGCTGACCAATTGACTCAGAGTGACTCGACTAGCCCAGTGGGGAGCAGCTGGTTGTGGTGGCAGACCATCAATAGAGGAATAACTGGTTATGGTGGAAGACCCCCGATACATTACAGGAGGAGTACCTCTACATGCTATGAGGGGGAGCACCTTGTTGTGGCGGAATACCCATGGTGGTGAGTGTCTCTGTGTGACGTAGCAAACCCATGGTACTCGACAAGAAGAGTACCTCAGAAATATAAGGTTAGCGGGAATCACCTGGTTGTGGCGGCAGAACAACTGTACTTGATAGAGGAGGATTTCTCTAGCAGCCGAGGGTTCGAAATTTTTTACCCTTAGAATAAATCCTAGTTTGAGATGTGTTAGTAACTTTTGTGATTTCCTCATGATTGAGATGGATTACTTGATAACTTATGTGTATGTATGGTAATATACCTATGTGGGGTAATCTGTTGATTTAATACTTTGTGGTTTATCCTTGATGGATTTTGTGAGACCTTGAGGGTCTCAGGGTCCCTACTAAGTATCATTTTACTCGCCCCTTCATGGGCTACACTCGCATCTTATTGTGTTGGATACAGGAGTAGGACAATGCTGAATGAGGATGAGTGTACTAGGACCAGATGATACCTAAAGGTGGACCATAAGATGTGATGTTACACAAAGGAGACAGATAGACGTGGAGTGCTGAGGAGGATATGTGTACCTACCCTTCAGGTAGGAACCTCAGAGGAAGACCCAATGGCAGTATTTCTTTTCCTCAGTTGTTCTATCAGTTTCTTGTACTTTACAGTTGGGATCTTATTTCCTACCACTTTTAATTTCATCACCCTTTTGTTATACAATTTTAATTAGTGTTTCATATCCATCTATGTAAACTACTGTGTTTTTTGCTGTTTATAAAGGCAATGCCTTCCCAGTTTTCGGGAATTACGCCTTTGGTGCTAGACTCCAGCACCTGGCCTATAGAAGGTGGCCTTAGGGTAGTCACGACACGGGATATAGGGGATAGGTCATGAATTTACATGCATTATGTTAAACTTTTATTTTCTCAACAATGATACACAGAACATATATTGAAATTTGGAGAGACATAGATGCATTTCCAAATGATAAGCGATAACTCCAATTCATTGTAGAATTTCGAATGGACCGATATACCTATGACTTAATTTAACCTTCTTACTGAATCATATACCACCCTTACACAGAGATATATTCTAGAAAACATGATCTCCTACTTGATATTCCAAACACTTCCTTCAGTTACAAGTATATCTCGTTTTCCTACTTTGATCTACTTTGATGTGGGATTGGATAATCTTCAACATTTCCATTGTTTCCTCAACATGGTCTAGGCCTATGATTTTTCATTCGCCAACATCAATCCAACATGTTGGTGTGTGACATCTCTTTCCATATAATGCTTCATATGGTGCCATGTGAATACTTGAATGGAAGCTATTATTATTGGAAAATTTTACAAGAGGTAAATGTTGATCCCACATAAGTTGAAAGTCAAGTTATGAAGATCTCAACATGTATATTATGGTTTTAACAATCCATTCTGATTGTCCATCAATTTGAGGGAGGAATGCAGTGCTTAAATGAAGTTAAATGTCAAAGGATTTTTGAAGGCTTTTCCAAAATTCTGATGTAAACGTGGATAATGACCAAAAAAATCGTTAAGGGTATTCCATAATGACTTATAACTTCATTAATATATAGTATTCCTAAGTGTTCAAGTGGAAAATCATCAATTATAGCAATAAAATGTGGTGAATTGGTATGACAATCTATAATGACCCATATTGCATCATTCCTTCTCAGAGTCATTGGTAGCCCCCTGACAAAGCCCATCGTAATATCATCCCATTTCCACTTAGGTATGGGAAGAGGTTTCATGACTACTCTATGATATTGTCTTCCATGCTTCACCTGTTAAAAAACCATACATATTGACACCTAATCATAAATATATCTCTTTACATTTTTCCACCAAAAATGTTCTTTCAAATCTCTATATATCATAGTGATACCAGGGTGTACAGAGATATTGGAGCTATGAGCATAATACAAAAAATCCCTTTTTAGATCAGGTATGTTAGGAACACAACGTATCTTCCAAAATTTCAAAATAACATCTTCATATATGAAGTAAATCAATCAACCATCATTCACAGCTTTAATTTTATTTTTGAAACACCTTATCATCAGTCATAGAACTTTTTATTCATTCTTGTAAACATGTTTTTAAAACCATTTGATAAATTATTGATGTTTCACATTCCATGATTATTCTTGTATCAATTTTTACTAGATCTATGTAGATATGATCAACTTATACTCTTGTATTCTTTATAACTCCATGATAATTTTCTTATCAAATCAAATTCCACCATATTAGCCATCCCCAGGTGGTAGTTTATAATGAAATATTAATATTTGAGTTGTTCAAGCCACCACCTCTACCTCTTGTTGAGTTCTTTTAGTGAGAAAATATACTTCAAAATCTTGTGATCAGTATAAATCTCAATTATTTTACCATATAGTTAGTGTATCCATATCTTTAGAGAAACTATTACAGCTTCTAACACATGATCATGGGTAAGATAGTATTGTTCTTGAATTTTTAGATATCATGATGAAAATCTAGTAACTCTATCATTCTGTATAAGGACATAACCAAGTCCTTTATTTTAAAAATCACTATAATTAAAAAAACCCCATCATTACCCATTCGTAGAGTCAAGATAGGAGAATTGACTAATATTATCTTCAGTTATTCAAAACATTCTTCACACAACTTTTTCCAAACAAATTTAACCCCTTTAAACGGGATCTTGGTAAATGGGTTATCCAATCAGGAAAAATTTTGAACAAAATCAAGATAATAACATGCTAAACTAGTAAAATTGTGTTCCACTATTATACTCATCAGTGCTGGCCATTCTTGGATTACCTCTATCTTTTAAGTATCTATAGAAATTCCATCTTTAGAGGAAATATGGACAAGAAAATAAATCTTCTAAATCCAGAATTCACACTTTCTAAAATACCTATATAATTCATTTCTTCTAATAGTCTTTTGAATTGTGTGCATGTGATTTTCATGATCTTCATAGATTTTAATGTATACCATGACATCATCAATAAATAATACTACAATGTTATCATGATATTCCTCAAAAACTCTATTCATTAGATACATGAAAACATTAGGTGAATTAGTCAGTCCAAAAAGAATTATTATAATGCCCTAATTCCCTTACCTAGTACATAATGTTGTCTTCAGAATGTATTCCTTATTCACATACAACTGATGATATCTAGGTCAATGGTCAATCATTGAATAATATTGAGCTCCATGAATTTGATCGAATAAATCATCAATGTGATTTAGGTGATACTTATTCTTTATTTTTATAGAATTGATCTCCCTAGAGTCAATGCACAACCTCATATATCCATCATTTTTCCTTACAAAAAGAATAGGGGATCCCCCTAGAGAAACAATAGGGAGAATAAATCCTTTATTAATAAATTCATATAGTTATTAATTTTGTTCCACTAATTCCGTAGTGTCTATTCTATATGGGGTCTTCTATATGGCCCTTGAACTAGGAATTAAATCAATGTAAAACTCAATTTATTGTTCTGGAGGATGTCTGAGTAAATCATATGGAAACACATCATCATATACTTGCACAATATGTATACCCTATATTTGAACAATTCATTCCTCACCCATAGTTATTTCACTCTCTTCCACCCCAATAATTGAATTTGGTAGAGTAACTAGGGTGGATATAGATGAGAATCATATGGTGATGTTTCTACTTTCAAGATAAGATATTCTTTATCATTATATAAAATTGTAACCTCCTTCTTATAATAAATTTTCACATCATGGTTTTAAATACAATACATAGTGAGGATTATATCAAATACATTCATGGGTAAGATGACGAGATCAACAGATAAATCATGTTTATATTCCCTAATGGGAACTAATTCAAAAAAAATCATTTCAATGATACTTCCCTTATGGGTATTGACTGACAACTCTTTAGTTAAATTATATTGTAAATATCTAATTTTCTTAGAAAACTGGGATGATATGAAATAATGCGATGATCCAAAATCAAATAAAGCATTGGATAAATTTGATGAAACCACTAAAGTACCTACCACAACATCATTAGGAGATTCTACCTTAGCAATAGTTATCACATAAACTTGGACTTTCTCCCTTGTCCTATTCTGAGGTATCTTGCCTTAGAGCTTAGAACATTCAATTTCATAATTCTCCATTTTTTAACCAAATGTATAATTCATCATTAACAACCTATTTCTTTCCCTTACAATCACGAGCTTGGTGGAATTTTTCTCCACACATGAAACAAACTCCCATCCATTTTAGGCATGTACCTGGGTTTTTCTTCCCACATTTACCAAAGTATGGAAATTCAAATTTTCCATTCTTAACATTATTTACATTTCCATAATGTTCAGTATATGTATTATTCTCATTCTATACTTTAAAGTCTTAAGATATAGAAAACTACTTTTCTATCTTGATAGAACATGAGACTATATATGAAAATGAAGAGAATGATTTTGAGACTAATTCTTGGCATATAAATGGTTTTAACCCATAAATGAATCGATCAATCTTACTCCTTGGCTTACATATATAATCTACATAATTCATTTCTATCCTTGTAAAGTTATCCTCATACTTTATGACATTCTCATCCTCATTTTTCCTTAGACTCTAAAATTTCTTTTCTATATCTGCTCGATGCTCACGAGGAATGTATTTTTCTAAGAAATAATCTTTAAACTCACTCCATTAAATATTTGATAATTCTTCATCCTCTTATGTGTGTTGAAATAATGACCACCATTATTCTTTATATCCTTTGAGGTAATAAACTGCCATGAAAATTGATTCCATTTTGCTACTCTCCAAAACATGACATATTTTCTCTAGGGAACAGATAAGTTATTTAACAATAAATGGATTTATGGACCCATTTACGGTTTGTGGATGTTTCCTTATTAAGAGGTCTAACATTGTTCCCCCACATTTTCGATTAGGGTGATACATAGAGGTAAGATATTTATTAATAACCTTAGTGAGTTTTCTTAGTATGTTTATAAGTTTTTCATCACCTGTTGCATCACTAGTTCCACTATAATAATCTTGAGTAGGATAGAAATCCTTAAAAGGATTGCGTACGTTGATATGGATTCCATTCCTTCCACTAGGTTCCATTTTTAAACAACGGAATAATCTAAATTAATTTATAAATCCCAATACATAATTCCAAACTAGTAAAATTCCTATCATAAATTTAATAGTTTATGCATATAATCCATAATTATAAAAAAAATATTTTATTTGAGGATGTATTTACTCATAAATATTTCATAATGGTTTGTAAAGAAAATGAGAATTGTCTTAAGAATATCTGGTAGGAGTGTCATAACCAAGAGTGCAGGAAGGCCCATTTTCATGTACTAGTTCCCATTCGAGTCTAGTTCAAATCGTTGTTTTCATGTTTTACCCCTATATACATCTGTTCTAGAGCTGAATCTACTTGCTCGTATCCAAACAAAGATGTATTGGATGGAAAATTCACAAAATATCTGGATTACAAAAATTCTAGGATGTTCTTCTATACTAATCCTTTGAGTTTATCTGAGGTTAATGTTCTCTAATCATGATTTTTCTCTATATATAATCCAAGATTTGTATTTTACTTCCTTTTATACCAACTATAACACACCAAACCTAGTTACCCTGTGTTGGTGCATTATTACATAAAATTTTCATGATCACAGGGGATCAAATACCAAATGACCAATCATTTTAGTTTCCATTGAAGTACTAGATACATACAATGTTTTATAATACATTATTAAATTAAAAACAACAAAATTCTGCCTCCTTTGAACACACTCATATCTCTTTTCTTATCCCAACATGTCAGTCATAATATACTCTCACATCTAAGAAAAAAATAATACATAAAAAGGGGTGATCTCAGACGCATATAAAGGATAACAATATAACAGAAACATCCATAAATAAGAAAAAACCTATAAGGAAATGTATAAGACTAAAACTGAAGAATTTTAAATATATACTTTATTATAATATAGAAAATATAAATCAAATAATTTCATTTAATTATTATCATGGATATTATACAAGTCGAATAATCACATGTAATATAAATAACTAATTTCCAAATGATAGAATGCATAATGCAGTACATCGTAACCACATAGTCCGGACTTCGTTCCAAGAATACAAATAAGATTTTGTTAAGTCCTTGATCCAAGACACTAGTTTGTCTCATGAGACAACTAATGCATCCAGGAGCTATATCAGGCTGCACCAATCACTTACTATGTCTAATGAATTCCTTATTTGAAAAGGTTGAAACATAATATAAACATTTGTATTAAAACTATCATACAAAATATTAATACAATTACCATAATCCATGAATGGAATAAAAATTACATATCCATTGTAAAAAATATCACAAAACCTTCAATAAAATATTTAATATTTATCATAATTAATTAACTTCAAACAAGTGCAAAAACTATTAAAGGTTGTGGACATAGATGAAATAAAAACTATTTTATGGAAATATCTCTTTATATTTTGAAATAATTTAAATGTAAAATAATTATAAAATAAAAAATTTATTTATAAAGTATTCATATAATCTTGTATTTTACTCTTTAAAGGTGTTATAATGGTAGAAAATAGCCTCACCCATCGTATAAGTTAAAAAAAATTCTTAGCTTAATTTTATCGAAACGGTCATAAAATACCTTTCCTGTAAAATGATTGAATGAGTCTATTAAATTTTTTTTTTAAAAAGTAAAAAAATAATAATTTACATTATCATATATTATAGGAAATAGTAAAAAAAATTTGAAATACATTTTTTTGAAACATGGATGAGGATGATAAAGAATTCCCAGTAGATGCTTATATATAAACAACCTCAGATAATAAAGAGATTGTAAAATTTACCCTTTACTTGTAGTTTTTTTGTTGAGGGTACTTTAAACTCATTCATAATAGTTATATAATTTTTATTAAACTATACCTAAACCAGATAAATAAATCTTATATCATATTTAATCTTCTAATATTTCCTTCTTAATAATATTTCAGTAGTATCATTGTTTTGGGTGATAACAAATTCATTTTTCCTTATAGGTTTTGTTACATAATTTATTTTTGTTATGGATAGGAAGTATTTAATTCATATACATATTAATATTATGTTCATAAAAAAACTTTTAATCATAAAATGAAAATATTCCTGAATTTTTATGTTGGGGAATGAATCTCATCGCGTTCATGGAGATGGTAATCTGTACGTATGTACGAGTGACAGTACCATTCTATTGATGAAAAATTAATATGTAATTGCATATTATTTTAAAAATAATAAATCATTAAAATTTTATTTTTATTATTTAAATAATTTAGTGTCATTATTATACCCATCCATATAATGAAGTGTTGAATAACATACTACACCACGACATGGAGACGGTAAGCCGTACGTATGCAGGTAGGGTGACGTTGTCATTAAAAGTATGGATAGAATAATGAATATTTTTTTACCAAATTTATAATAAAATAAAATTTTTTGAAGGTATTTTATTTATTATTTTGGTATGGAAACAAAAAATAAAGAGGAAGTGGGAAAAGAAAATAACTTTGAACGAGGTGTGAAATTATTACCTCTTCTTCCGGTGCTTCTTTTTTTATTTGATCAAAATGGCTCCATAAGTTGTATTTATGATCAATTTAAATCCTCTAGATTGTAGTGAGGGTAGTTGGGAATACATTTTATAAGGTTTTGGACGAGATATGTGGCTTTAGAGGTGTGATTTTGACAGAAGGGGATGTGCCCTTTTATAAGAGAGGTGAGAGTCCCTTTTGAAAAATCTTGAAATATTATTTTATTATAAAATCATATAATGTTTATAATGGTCCCAAATGGATTTATTTAGATAATTAGTTGGTGAGGGTTATAAATACTATAAATAAATAGGTTTTAGATAGGTTTAGGTCACGATATTAACATTATATTTTATATTTAACTCTTAGTTAAATATTTTATTTTTACAATGTCTTTTGGTATTTTTTTATTACATGGTTAATAAACATACTATAAAATTCCACATTAATCAAATGTAGTTAAATAATTATATATATATAATTATATAAGTCATTTTTAAAAACCATATATTTTGAGAAATATTTTATCATTTAATATTATAGTATTTGTTTTAAAAACTCATTTATGCCAATTTTGGCAGTATTTAGTATTTTGTTTTTTTGAAAGTCAAAAAAACGTGATTACTTAAAAAAAATACAATATATCAATCCTAATATTTCAGATTAAACTATTAAATTAGTTCAATGCATCAAAAGTCTCAATTTACATTTATATGGATATTTATAATATCAATTATTTTAATCTTTCACTAATAAGGTAATTACTGCATCCTCATTGTGTCATGAATAAATTGAATTATCTATTTTATAAAAAGTATAAATAAAATACCATGATATAGTATATCTTTTTATATTTTTAATGAATATTTATTTTTGAATTTATATTATGCATAATCCTATTTTAAAAATGGTTTAGTTATTAAAATTTGAATTTAACACTTTTAACTCTTCTTTAAATAAAAAAATAATAAATATCCTAATCTAATACAAGTGGATAAAATAGGATCATATTTCATTCTAAAGGAAGAATATGGTAGAAAAAAACTTATCCATTACAATTAGGACTTCTCTTAAGGTAATTATAATCTCTTTTTTACCTTTAATTACCCTTTTTTACTTTTAACTGTTGTAAATAAAAATCAAATGCTACTTTTCATAAAAAAAATATTTTACTCCCATTGAACCACATTTTAAATACAGATTTCAACCGTCTCTCTCATATTTTTTAAATTAAAATCATCAAATTAGTTAAATTACATGTTATGAAAATTTTTAAAAGTGAATATAAGGTTTGTAAAAGACGTTAAAAAGATCAATAAAATTTTATATATTTAATCTTATTATAAAATGAATCCAATTAATTAAAATGGAAAATACAAGTATAATGCATCTCATTTTATTTCAAAATTAATTTAAATTAAAATAATATTAATTTAAATAAAATTGGTCTTTAAACAATAATATAGTGTTTTTCACACTTCATCAAAAATAGGATGTTTTTAGAAAAATATCCAAAATTCACTGTAATCTAATTTGGATATTCCGAATCCAAAAGTGAAGTCCATTTTGGAAAATAAAACTTATAAAATTTCAAAAATTTGGTATTAATATTCATAATTTTTTTTATAACTTCTTATTTGATTGGTCGTGGTGTCGTAGAAATCAAATTTGCATATATCACAAGCTATTGTATTATTTAAAGAGAAGCGTACTATGGATGTTTGGGGTGTTATAGGTAATGGAATTATTAACCCAATATACATTGTTTTGTTTTACCTTAATCATTATTTATTATGTTGTATTATAAATGTTGTTGTGATGAATTTTTTTGTATATTATGGTTTATTATTTGTATTTACAGTGTATACACATATCTGTTTCATTATAATTAATTATCACTCAAATTATATTTGTATGGGAAATTCCAATTAAAATTATTTTAAAAGAATCATTAATGAAATTCCAAAAGATTTTTTTTATATCCATGGAAGGATTGGTTTCTAATGATTTCATTATGATTTGTTACTACAATGTTTCCATTATCTGTGGACATAGTAACTTTTGATGAATATTATTTCATTATTGTTTGTATGTATTTTTATATTTTAAAAGTGATATGTTTTATGAAAATGGAATTTGGAAAATAAGATTGTGTCTTTTTTAATGGCTCAAATCATAAATCAAGTGTTTTATTCAAGATATGTTCCTTGGACATAATTGTGTTGTGTTGAGCCCATTGTAGCTAAATATATGTTGGGTTGAGCCCATTATAGCTCATGATATCATGAGTGAGCCCCATTATAGATCTTCAATGAATTTGTTACTCTAGATATGGTAGTTTAACTGGATGGTTATTCAATTTGTAAGGGTGGATGTTAGAGTGATATATTAAATATGTCCTAAGGAAACAACATAATGATTCTATGCATGATAAACAGTTTTATAAAATGGGTTTGATTGGTTTTTATGTTGTTGCATGACTAACAATATCTTTATTTATGTCTCTTGCTAACTTTTTTATGCTCATACCATGTTTTTAAAATGTTTTTCATGAGATTACTTATATGTTCAAAGGATAGATATGGTGCAATTATTGATAATATAACTAGTTATATCAAAATTATTTTTGTAAACACTAATTCATTGAATGTATGTTATGGGCTGATTCTCTAGAACCTAAACTGGAAAAGGTCCTCGATTGTATGATGTAATGTTTATTTTTGTATTATCCTTTTAAAAAATACACCGCATGTTTTAGTACTAAATCTAGATGTGTGGGTTCAATTATTTACACATACTAGTATAATGATCATCATAAAACTCAATCTAAATTGATATAGATGAAATATAATTGATTTTAAAATCTGTAAGATTCATAGAGTCATCATAAAATTCTCTTAAAAAGAAGAATGATGCTATTTATTTTGGGATATATCATTAATTAAAAATTTTACATATTCCCCCATAGAATGTTTATTTCGTATCCGAAGTACCACCATTTATTCCAGAAAAAATTTATTAATTGTTTACTATAATACACATGGACATTATTAGATTCAGGTACTTCATCTCTATATCTGCTACTGTTTTATCTATTTATCACAATCTCATAAATATTGTGAATTTTTCTGATTTCTTATTCTAAATATATATAAACAGTTTAAATATAAAATCATAAATAAATGTAACATTATATAGAGAATCCAGATACTTAAATAAATCATCAAACACTTGATATAACTTCAATGATTTGGGTTCTAATCCTTGTATATAAAAAAAATATATTTTTCCCTAAATTCCATAGATATACTATTACAAATTATCTTAGTCAATGTACTTAATTTCCAATGTCCATAAATATCCTCTATTACCATTCCATTGTAATTCATGTAAACAATATTTTACTTTTATTACATAGTATTCTTCGTTAGGAAAACCAAAAACCATTATCCTTTTCAAAAACAAAATGTGATATAATTTTATTGCCTTTCATACCTATAACCCCACTATAGAACCCGTAGTGATCATCCACACGCCAAATATTTTTTTTATAAAATAGAACATTGTAAAAATAATTTACTAAAATAAATATGTTTCCTTACTTATGAAATATGTAATACCATTTATAAAATAAATAAGATTCCATTTTTTTTATAAATCAACATGAAACCTCCAGATCATCATAATCTAGGAAATGAACCCTACAAAACCTTGGAGATAATTTTTTTTCACTATCTTATATACATTGTTGAGGGAAATAAAAATACAAAATCAACATTCCCTAACTCTAATAGACAATTCATACTAATCATAATCCATCATTCTTCTTATCCATTATCATATTTATAGTCCTTCCACTTTATCTTAAACTATCATACGTGGAATATTAATTGAAATAGAGTTTTATACCAAATTTAAAACATATTAGTCTTGTATCAAATGATATATCTTAGAATTTTACTCTCAATACTATTATTTATTTATTAATTCCCCATTGAGTCAAAGTTTCATTACCCTCTATGATATTTTTTTTTATTCTGGTATAATTTTAATCATTGTTGTATTTACCCTCTATGATATTTTTTTTATTCAGGTATAATTTTAAACACTGTTGTATTTAATCTATTCCTATATAATTTGATTCAACAAATTAAAAAAATAATATATTTTTAAACAATAGTATTTAATCATTAAAAAGACCATTCCACAATGATTCCAACAATGATTATAAGAGTATCATCACCAATAATCCTCCCCTAATGATTTTATTCATATATTTTATATGTTTTTGGATTATATTGAATTCATCAACATGATTATATTTAATGTATATATGTTTCACCTTAAAACTAGTGATTCTCTAATTAAAACTCCTTGGTCATTTATTTTGACATACAATATATGTATATGTTTAGTTAGACATTAACATATTAGGTTTTTCATCTCATGGGTATTAAAAATAACATTCAATTCTTTTCCCAATAATAAAACACTATGTTCCCATCATTAAAGGTTCTCTCATTCATCTTGATCTATAGTATATATTTTTAAATAAATAATGTTATATTTAGATCTATTTAATACAAATATAATTTACTTCAATATTTTATACGTTTATATTTTTCGTATTTATATTATACATAATAAAATTATATAATCTAATGAAAATTCCATTTAATAAAACACTGAATAAAACAACATATGAAAAGAAATCTTGTAAACACTTATCTATAATCATTACCCATCTAGGAAAAGTAATAAAGATGTGGATCATTTTATTTTTCTAAAATAAAAAATTTGATAATACTTATTGTTCCAATAACAAAAATTCAACCTTTATAAATTAATTTAAAAATAAGATCAATTATTTAAAGGGATATAATGATAGAGTATATATAATTGAATTAAATCATCATAATTTAAATTTACTAAACATGACTCTAGAATAAAACTAATGGACGGTGGGAGAGGATCAAAATAAACAAATACACATAATGCTAAAAATCCAAAATGACAATGGGGTTCAATAAATTATCTAAATAAATAGAAAAATAAAAAACCACTATAATGGAGAGGTGAGGAAAACCCATGCTTCTAAGTTATCTCACTAATCACTATTCTAAATAATGTTAATTTACATGATTTTTTTATAAAAATCCTTATGGAGACTAAAAATTTATTGAAAACCCACAAAACAACTATCCAATAACAATTAACCTTGTGGTATTGTTTTTCCCTAACTATACATTTATCACTAGTAAATTTTGAACCTCTTTCACATAATCTATTATTGATAGAATAACATGATGATATCCATTACCCATTTAAATTTTATCATTGATAAAATATTTTAATAGGATATATATATATACAATTATATTGTTTTCCAATTATAATAGTTTCATTCCATGATTACTCTCTTATTTCTTCATTGAATACATTGAAACATTACCAGTAATTTCTTCTACAAGAAACCCTCTAAACTCCTTACCACTATTAATTCAAATAATTGATATATTCAATTAGATGAATAAAACCATATATTTAGTATTTTCTATGTGCAATAAATACTTCATGGGATAATAGGTCTTGATAATCATTCCAATGTATTGATAACATGAATTATAAAGTGTAATTATCCATAAAAATTTCCAATAACAATCATAGAATATAGAAATATAAGTACACCATATTTTTCCATTCACAATGGTAAATAAATTTACATATATTATGAAACTAATTTATAATTAAAACATGAATGTTCTTCAATCTCAAATGAAATGATTTGTTTAAACTCGCCATATCAGATAGAGTAAAAAATTATATCTAATAAATAAATTACATCATATTGATAAAGGAGTTTCTGTTGACATTACTAGGTATTTATATACTATAAAATGTTCCCTATGATAGTTTTGATATTTTAATCCCTCCATCAACTAATGGTTCCATCAATTCACATATCCAATTATATCCTTGATTAATAGACATAAATTCATCAAATCTAGTAAATTCAACTTGGTTCAATAATCTATGAGTCTGGTAAAAAATAATGATTCCATTTTAAGATAAATTTAAAAAACATATATATAAATAGTTAATTTTACTCGTTAACATATCAGTTATTCAATTTAATATAATTAGTATAAAAGGACCTATTAAATAACATTATTTATATCCATTATCATGAAAAAAAAGATTCCCCTGAATAATAATTATGATGAATTTATTCTAATTTTTAATTCATATCATCTTTTATATTGATGGAATGAGGTATTTATTTCATTATTAACATGTATAAGGCACATAATAAAAACTATAACCCCCATTAGAAATTCATTTTCCATAGAATCCATGTTAACAACTACAAAACAAGTTTGAAGCCTAAAAAATAATCTTTGATTATATCTCATGATAGTGTTTTATGTAAAATATAATTTTTTTGATGAATTTAGATGTAAATTTTCGAATAATTATAAATAAATGTTAAAAAAATTTCTTACTCAACAAATATAAACTCACTTAAAAAATATTGATGAAATTTCACAAATTTTACAAATTAAGAGTTATGAAAGAAATTATTAATTAATATTTTCTAAAATCCTACCCATGTATGGTTCAAATTGTTCTTATTATCCACAATTATTTCCCTCCAAATTTATGTTTTTCCATCAAGTATGGAGGATAATGTTTTTAGTGTTGGGGCCTCATGTTTCTAGAGGAATTGAAAAGTTTTGTGGATTATCTTCATTTTTTCCTGTAAATTCATTGTACAACCTATATATGTTCTACAATATTTTATAAATATATAAATATTAATTTTTTTAAATGATAGTTTTTTAAATTTTGATAAATATATTTCCATAAATTATTTTTTAATTCAAATGTCATGTAATGAAAAGAAGTGCATTATTTCATGTTAAGAAAAAATGGAGTTTCATGGATAGGTTGATGGTTTTCTAACCCTGAACAGTAGAAATATGTCATTGAAAACCACTTCAAACAACTACAATTATATTTTTGTGATTAAAATGCTATATATATTTCATTAAAATTTTTAATTATGGATTATAACTATTATTATTATTTAGATTTTATAATATTATGGTGGTGTGCGGGTTTTTATTGTTTTTAAAATAATTTTTTTTCTATTATAGTATACTAGATATTAAATTAAAAATTAGATCCCATCCCATAAAATTCTATTGTGAATTATTATGTGATGAATATTCACTTATATATTCTCTTCCTAATATTTTCAGGGTTATTGGATTGTAATTTACATTGAACCCATATAAATTATACAATTTTAATCAATTAATTAACCTTTAAATATTCAATTAATTATATTATTTTGTGATTGCTTTATAGGGAATTTATTAATTTGGGATTTTTATATGACATGGAAAAAGTATATATTTGTATAGGCCTTTTAATATATAATTTATAAGGAAAATGAGTCTACAAAAAATACCATTAATTTATATAGAAAAATATTATTACTTTTCCATGAATTGATTGTAGTTAATTCACCACATCGAGTAACATATATGATCTAGTGAGACACCCCAATCTCATATCCAATGGGCCAACTAATGTAATGTGATATATATATTTTTTTACTCAGATATCAAATATATTCCCCAAAATATTTCTAAATTTTTGTTTAAATAAAATAACAGTTAAAGCATTCATGTAATGTAATATCAATGTAAATTCCTCATGCATTTTTAAATTATATAATTTGATAAAG
This sequence comes from Viscum album, assembly GCA_963277665.1. Taxonomy (NCBI): domain Eukaryota; kingdom Viridiplantae; phylum Streptophyta; class Magnoliopsida; order Santalales; family Viscaceae; genus Viscum; species Viscum album. Next base: position 805,472,588 of record OY728122.1, on the reverse strand, counting down.
GTAAAAAAATATATAGTAACAATTGGATAAAAATGCCCTCTAAAAAATATACATAATAATAATAATTAAATACACCATTATTACACCATGATGGAATAAGGCTAACATTACCAATGAAATTAACCACTATACAGGCTAACATCGCTCGAAATCACCACCATCATGATCTAAAAATTTATAAAATATTGATATAAAATTCAAGGAATAAAAATAATCTCAATAGGTAATTAGACTAACCTATAATTGTTTTGATGAAATCAATGAATACTCATAAATATGTCCGAGTAAAATATTTACCATATAACTAGGCCACATTCAGGTAATTTGAATTAACAATATGTTACCCATGCGATTTAAAAAATATAATGTTCAAAATCACATGGAATTTATTTATATTAACTGTAATTATCAAAATCCATTTGAACTGGGGTCTCTGAAAAACATTCACACCATAAAAATAACTCACTCTCAAAAGTGGATATTTGACCATTGTCCAACTACCAATACTATTATTTAATAATCTATAAAAGGAATAAAAAAATATATACTTTTTTGTGATGTTTTTTAGTCTTCTCAACTAAAAATCCAAAATGAGTACACCATTATATGATATTTGAATGAAAATATCATTTGTTAAATTATACGGTGATTCACAGTGAAAATGAATCATCATATTTACTCAAAAAACATAACCTAAAATAGGAATACTTATAACAAAAAATCCCTAATCACTATATCCAGATAAAAAATAAATCACATAAAACTAAGAAACTCATATTACTATATCACCACTATAGGTGTATCTCAACACCTCATATCATGTCTCATACCATAATAGATAAGACAAAAAATTTGACTTATTTATACCATGGTAATTTCACAATGACACATACCATTAACCTAAAAAACAATTATTATTGAACAACTAGATGTCGCTACCATCATATCATTGTATATGAAATAATAAAGCATCATAGGAAAAACCCTAAGTCAAATATCTAGAAAAAAACTCCTCACAGATATAAAATAAAAGATATGACTTCATCTTAACTATTCACCTAGATCTTATCTTATTGAAATTATGCACAAAACATAAATAAGATATAAATCAAATCATTTTGAAATATAATTAAAATATTTTAATTCAATTTAAATCTATATATCTACCCCATTTCTTTTTAGTAACACTATCTAAAACCCAAAAATGGCTATCCGGATGAAATATTGAGATTACCTTTTACGATTTTGGAATATTTCTCTCTAGGACCCATTAATAGGATTCTAAACATCTCTATTTGAATCATGTTGTAAGGTAAAAAAATTCTAAATCCATAGTATGTATAAAAATATGTCACTATAAAATGGAATATAGATGTAAATAGATATTATTGATATTAAATGTTGAATCATTATTCTGATAAAAAAACATAACACTCCACAACATTATAAATATTTTTTTATAAAAAAAATTCCCTCCAGAAAATTACCAAACCACACAAAAAAACAAAATCAACAATGGAATCAAAATTCAAGCTTCAACTCCAAAATTTATTTTTACAACTATATCAAACAGAACCTATGAAAAATTTGAAAGAATATATAAAAGTTTAAATAAATTATATACTATAAACTATAATAGAATTACAAAAATAGTTAAATTTTTTTAGAGATGAAACATCTTTTTATACATATCTATTTTCAAAAAATCAATGAGTTTCCAATACCCATGAACATAATTTAATATGTACACTAATGAAATGAATCTCCACACCATCTGTTATAATAAATGTGATTTTAAAAGGATCCAATGACGACTCAGCCTTAACATAGATTATTATTACATAATTTATGATGATTATTCATTACATAATAAATATACATGCATGAGGAACATATTAGATTATTGTCTTCAGAAATATGGAACACATTATTTTAATTTGGTGAATGAACATCAACATCAATGATAATTGTATACCCCTTTAGTATTCATATTTAAAACGATTATTGATAAACTGCAGAAAGGAAACATAAGAAAGTGTGGGATAAGATCCTAATTAGGGTAAACATAATAAATATCAATTTATGATAAATTGAAATTATAATATAATCATATGTATTTTTGATAATAAACATATATTACTTGGTTCATACCCATCCTTTCATAATTGATATACATGAGGCATGTCATAAATATTGGCAGTTAATAAGAAAATAAACATAAGATAATCAAGAATGTGTACCCTGAGAGAATATCATAGTTATAATAAATAGACATGTTTCATTAACAAAATCTTATATCATTATAAAGATATATATAGATATTATGAGCAGGTAGTACGATTCATGCATAAAATAATATTATTCAAGGATAAAAACCAATAATAAAAACACCCATTGTGGATCGGGTTCCCCCTTCTTCCCAGTGATTTTAGGGTTTCTACTTCTTCTCATAGTGGATTGGGATTCCCCATCTTCCAATAGTGGATCAAACCAATTAACTTATTTCCCATAATTATATCATGAGAGGTAAAAAATTTCCCAATGAATTGGAGGGAGATATAGGTGCCATCCATCATATAATGAAATTATACATATGTGTCAAACAATATAATAAATCACTCCTCATATCATGACCCATAAAAAATATGGGATTCATAAATATCATATCACAACCCATTATATTAAATGGATATCATAAAATTTTTATCATATCATAACCAATGGAAAATATATTGGTTTAATACTAATTTAATCATAGTATAACCCTTAAAAATAAGAAGGATTGAAAAGTGTTTTATTCTGATATTACCCATGGAAGAGAAATGAGCATTTTAAATAAATTGTAATGCCCCGAAAATTGAAACTATGAATATTTTATTTGATAGTGTGTGTGGCATGCAACCCCTAGAGAGTAAGGGAATATTATATTCTGAGAATTTATAATATATTTACTATTTTTAATTAAATAAATATAATCTATACCTTTCAATTCATATGATACTAATTTAGCATGTGACAACACCCTAATGGTTTTCTTCAATAGATATCGTTACATACATAACATAGTTTTAACCAAAAAACAACAAATTATATTTTTATAATATATAATAACACTAAACCTAGTCATTAAATTAGAAGATTCTAATAGTATTAAAGACCTTATTGACATATATTTTTTACCAAAATATAAAATAAATTGATTTTCTATAAATCAAATATAAATTAATATATAAACTAATTGAATATAAAGTGAATACTTTTCTAGAAATCTATTTTTATGATCACAAAGAAATTTTATGCTAATGAATTAAATTAATTTCAATTATTTATCTATATTAATGTAATTTATAGACTAAATATTTAACCAAATATTTTTTATATTTATCCAATATATTTCATAAGTAAAATATTTGAACAAACCCAACAATAAATATAAAACACATATTTTTATTAAAGCCCTTTTACAGCCTTTTAGTAGAGAAAATATATTTAATTAAATTTTTAGAAATTTTTAAAATATTATATTGAAAAAAAAACATAATAATTTAAATCATAAAAAAAATGTTTGGGGTGTTTTTTAATTTTTCAATGATTTTTCATTTTTTATGAATAATGAAAAATACAGAATTTTAACACAAAAATGCTATTTCCTATAGTTTATTTATAATAATAAATTATATTTTTTACTTTTTTTAATGATAAAATACTTCATATTTTTATCAATTAATCAAATTTAGGTAATTTAAATGAATTTCACATTGACATTGAATATAAAAACTTTGAAAACATTTTAATTTTTTATATTTAAAAAAAATCATGTAAACCCATCTTCCAGAGTAAATATTAATTAATTTCATCCAATTATATGATTGGAATATCAAAAAATGGATTCTATATTAGGAATATTAATAATTTTTAATTTCTAAAAATTTCAAAATAATGTTTTACCAAATAGATTAGTGGAAATGTTTAAAATTAATTACAACTATTAATGTGAAATTATTCTTAACAAAGGACTTAACAATATACTTATAGCCTAATATGATTTATACACATATAAAAAATATATTTACATGCCATATTTCAAACCCCACCTTCATATTTATCTACTTTAGACTATTTTTTACCCACTTTCAATAAAATAACATATGCTTTGTTCCTCTTTTCAAAAATATTACTCAAATGAAATTATCGTAATTACACATATTGGAATGAATAATGGTATTTTTGTAAAGATAAATTACATAAAAATAGAGAAAAAATAATCGTAATATATATCATATATAAATATAGTTCCATCATAATTTCCACGATCAGAGGTAGTTGGAGAAAATTGAAAAATCTTTGTTTCGTGAGGATGTAGTTCCCCGTCTACAGAAACAATATGTTCTTTACCCATTAGATGGAGGTATGTGTAAGTGTAGTTTCAGTCCGCCTCATTAAAAAACCTAGTGTTTTGAGGATACTGGTTTTTTATAAAATTATTTAATAAAAAGAGTTTATGAGGTTGGAAAATTAAAATAAAACAAAAGAACATAAGAGGAGATGTTAACTTTGAATTAGTTATAACCATTTGGTTTGAACCAGAAGGATTAATTGAATTTCCTTCAGAATAAAGGATTCTAGGAGGAGTAGAGGGATTTGAGGAGATTAATTTTCTAGAATTTGGATGAGCCATGAGGCTTTATAACTGTGAGTAATGAGTTAGATGTGAGGTTTTTTTATAAGGGGAAGGAGGGGCTCTTTAGAAATGTTTAAAATATTATTTTATTATTTTATTATATTTTAGTTTTTAATGGACCAAAACATATTACAGATAATGATAAGATAACTCATTTTCTAAATAAAATCATAAAATAATAATCGGAATGGTTTTGGATATTTTTTTAATCTTTATAATCTTATTTATTTAAATCATTCATTAATACGGTCATTACTACATCATTATTGTGTCATTAAATAATTTTATTTATTTGATGTCTAATTTTTTTTTAAAAAACTACGATGATGTTGGAAATTCTTTTAGATTTCAAATGAAAATTTATAGTCCGAGAGATAAATTATATAACCCTATGTAAAAATTGATTTACTAAAATATATTTGTTTATGTCATTTTTGTATTTACGTTAAATTAATTAATATAAAGTGTCATTATCACTCCCTAGTGGCTCTATGGGGTCCCAAAATTGACCCATGGATTTCCATGGTAGGAAATGTATCAATAAGTAGGATTATAATACATGTTAAGGTAATTTAATTTTATTATAATAATTTTTTTATATTTTTTTACCAGATTTACCTGTTAACCATGATAAATAAAATTTTTACTAAAGAAAATATTCATAATGTATAAAAATAAAAGATACATGTTTACAAAATTTTTACCTCTTGATTTCAAATATGGAATCAATTTTTACCAATTAAATACACAAAAGTGGAAGAAATTAATTTAAAATAAATTCCCACTGTCAAAACAAAAAAGTGTGTTTTTAATAAATAGTAACTATCAAAATATTGACACTTATTTATGTCCAATTTTAAAGGGAAATTATTTCCAATGACCAAAATTGGATTAAATGGTAAAAATATAATCTAATTAAACTTTAAAATCATTTAAAATGATAATATAACATAATAAATAAATTAAATAAAATTTAATTTATGAATTAAAATACAGTAGTTTTTACTATTCAAAAAAATTAAACATTATCAGAATAATTCCAAAATTTTATCCAAAGTAAATTTTGATATCCCAATTCTAAATAATAATATTAATATAACAAATAGAACATATAAATGTGGAAAAAATTATATTTAAAGAGTTTTCCTTATCAAAAGGGTGTAAATCTACATTTTAATTATTATTATAGTATTTATTCTTAAAATTATATTCATTTTAATTTTTAGACTCCAAATTTTATTGGATTAATTTATAAATATTTAAAAAACAATTATATTCATATTTTAGTTAAATATTTCCATTCCCACAAATAAAACGTCTAGACACTAACTTCCATTTGAAAAGTATTATATTATTATTTTTCAGTATTACTCAACATTGTATGCATTATAAGATTTTAATGAAACATGTTGTTGTGTATCAGGTACTCCCTCAAACATAAAATCCCCTTTAATGTAATATTAATATTTTATTCATGAATTTTAATAAATATGAAAATGTTATATTCATTATTTAATTGGTATGTTACATTCTTTCCCCCTTTTGGGAATTACGTCCTCAAAATTTTTAAATTGGGCATCAAATATTCATTTAATGTACCATATCAGAAAAAGAGTCAATAAAAATATCACTTTAAAATAATGGAAGAGAAGTGCAAAGGTTACCTGAGACTACAGATCCTAGGATTCGATGAAAACATGGATATGTAAGAGAAACTAACTCTCATTGATTAATAGAGATATGGAGAACTTGGTCACAGAACGTTAACCACCACAATACAATAAATTTGTGGTTTGGTAAAACCATGATGATAAAAGAGAACTTATAACCTTTTTTATTCAAGATCCTTTTCATATAATTGAAGAATTGTATTTATAAATGTACTATGATCATATTGAAATATACTTACTCGTAATGTATAGTGTCATCCTTTAATAAAATTCTACTACAAACTCATCTTTTCTCCAAACAGTAAGTATTTAAGATGATTTGGTCACACCTAAAGTGCTAGAATAAACGTCAAGAGAATAAAATAATCTAAAAAAGATGAACTATATATTTCCCCTATTTTTAGACAACAAAAAACCAAAATTGGTTACTAGAAGATCCGATAATCCCAAAAATGATAATCCTTTTTAAAAGAAAAAACTACTCTTAATCTCCAATATTCAACAAAATGATCCTGTTAGTCAGAGTGGAATCTCAAGAGGGGTTGAATTTAGTTCCAATTTAAATTTATGTTAACAAATTTATGTTAAAAATCCCCCAATGCAAAAAAAACCCAGTTAATTAAGGAAGTAGAGATATAAAATTTTAATTGCTCAACAAGTTTCTATAAGTTTGATTAGTCCTCATTTGAATCAATGCAATCACAAGTTCATCTTTTGAAACTGATATTCTGAATAAATCATATATACACACTATCCAAAACTAACTATCACTGTGATTGTAAAAATTGTTTTCTATCTTTGAAATATATATGATCTGATAAAAAATAACAGATTATATGAGGATTATCACAACAATATGAACACGAGGTTCAGTCTCAAGCCAAGATATAATCCTCTTCACTTGGTGATCACCTTCCAACAAGTATTTTGTATAAAAAACATTATACAAAACCTGTATCAGGGTTTACAATAGTTTTTACAAACTATCCAGGTTCTACAAAATCTACCACAGTTCTACATGGGAATACAAGCAACCAAGCCACACAAGGATTCTTCCACAGTTACGAATGGGAAATAAAGGTGAGACCGTATTGAGTAGAGATTTTTAGTATCCCCTAGTTAAAGAACATGAGATTGTGTGTGTGTAACAAACACACACTGCTCAGAAATGTAAAATAAGGAACACAGTAAATCCATAGAAATTATTATGGAGTCTAGAATGCTCTGTGTGTTTGAAGATCAACTATAGACTTCTTGGAGTTGAGGAGATGAATTTTTTGTTCTTCTCTGCAAGTTTCCTCAAAAAACAAAGTATTGCAACTTTCTGGTAGTAGCTTCTAGGTTCTGAGATGTTCAACTTCTTAGTACAAGGGTTATTTTAACCCCAGTAGTACAACCTTGAATATGTTCTTCAAAAAGATCTTCATGGAGCTTTTGGACTTTCCGTATTTTCACTAGAGTGTTCTTAATATTGTTCTTCAGTAATGCATTATTCTTCTAGACTCTACTTTGATTTTCTCTAGGCCACTATATATCTTTATTCCTTTGTCTTTTCCTCTTTAGTATTTGAGGTATGAAAAATGGAGTAAGTACATCATGTGAAATATTTCTCGTACCTCATACTGTTAAGATATGGTATCCTTATATGTCTACAAACAATATTAAATAATATCATATGCATAAAATCTATCAAATATGACCGTTATGAATATATTAAGAAAATGGATAAATTATAGAATATGTTATCAGTGGACTAGTAATAGTAGCTTGTCATTCGGTAGCATCTTTAGCAACAAGATTAATTAGAAATATACTTCTATTAGTAGGAATATCCAGCAGTAGGATTTTCCAACGGTAGGCTTTGCTAATGGTAGACTTGTCCAATGGTATACTTCACCAATGGTAGACATGACCAATGGTAGAATTCAACAATAGTATACTTTAACAATGATAGGATTCACCAACAGTATAATTCACCAATGGTAGGATTTACCAATTGTATGTTTCACCAACGATAGGCTTCACAAAAGTAGACTTCACCAATGGTAGGTTTCACCAACGGTAGGCTTCACCAACGACAGTCTTTATTAGTGAGCTCTTCTGCGGTAGACTACTAAATAGTAGATTTCTAGTAATAAGTCTGACAATGTAATTCTAACATAAACTCTTTGTAGCAGCAACCTCACCACAACAGTGACTTATCACATTGAATGAGCATTTGTAAGCTTCAGTAAGTACTTTAATGCATGGCTTTAGAATAGTGACCTTGTCCTGGTGACTTCCAACAATAGATTTATACATGCATCTCTTATAATGATAACATTCATTAGTAAGGTCTTCAAAGGTTACCTTTTCACCAATGACATCAAGTAGCAAGGATCAGCAATAGGATTTTCAATGGTGACCATGATAGTGACCTAAAAAATAGTGACCTCTTACCTGTAACCTTCAGTAGTGACCTTTGACATGGAGACATTTTATAATATAAACTGATTTTAGAAATTTCATGAGACAAAACTAGATTGAAATAGATTTACAAACAACTAACCCAATATATAATTAAACATGATTTGGGATTATCAAAATAAGCTAGTCCAACAATCTCCCACTTTTTGATAATCACAAATTATGCCATTACACATTTAGAATAATTATATAATTATCATAGATAATGAAAAATAGTGATATTTTAATATAATAAATAGGTGTTATAGATAAGTGTATCACACATACAGTAGCATAGATTATTGTGATATGGATATTGAAGTACTTGTGTTTTATTTTGTCCCCCTTTGTGATTATAAAAAATAAATACAATAAGAGACAAAAGAGAAAATTTGAATTAATGAAAGATTATTACATGATTAAAAGTGCATTAAAAAATCCCTATCAAAAGATACAACCAAACTCAATCCACATCATAAATAGATAATTACTCTTTCCCTTTGGAAGGGGAAGAGGGAGGGTCTATAGGTGGTTGAAGAGACTGAGGCCAAGGGATATCATCACGGATGACAGGAGAAGCTGGAACAGAAGCTTCAGGGTCTCTAGAGGGAGTGACTCTTTGAGGAATCATTAGAGTCAAGATTCTTATAGCTTGAGCAAGACACATCAAAGGAGGAGCATTGGCCGAGGCTGAGGTAGTGGATGAAAAAGGTGATGCTGGAGGAACAATAATGGGTGTACAGTCAACATGGAGGAAGGGTAACAGAAGATTCCTAAATTCCATGATGATGTTGCCACCTCTCTTCATAGATGAGATAAAGTCATCCTAATTTTACATAAATTTCTCCAAGGCATGAGTCATCTCTCGAAGAATTCTCACTTGATCCTTAAATTCATGAGTGACAGGTGGAATCCTCATGTTCTCTAACATTAACCGGAAGTGACCATCCATCTGATGCATAGTGTATACACTTTTTTAATAAAAGTCAAATAGTTCCATGATGACCTTCTGATCCTGATAAGCTTCCCTTCAATAATTGGCCATAAGGTTATGAATTGCTCTGGTAATATAATTGACCTGAGAGTTTTAAGTACGAGAACTAGAGATATTTTACACTTCTTATCATATAATGGACTTTAAATCTTCAACGTCAACTACAGGAGAGGCCGATGTAGAAGAAGATGCACCTAGAGGTTCCATAAAGAAAGCTATTATCTCCTTATAGGATTTAACCAGTCCACTGATCAACCAGTTCACATCATCATCCTGACCTTTCACATGTGTTTCCATGGGATTTCTAAACTCCTCAAACAAAGTTACCAACTGTTGCACTATACTTTTGACATATTTAATATCCTTGTCCACCTAAACTCTAGAGGTTAGAAGAGAAATCAATCTCACCACTGTTTTTTTCAAAAGCTCCACTGATTCTGATAACTCACACATTTGACCCTGACACTTCCTTACATCCTGATGCAGATTAGAGTAAATACTGGAATGTATTTTGACTACCTTAGATATTGAATGCTCTGGAACAAGAGCATCAACATTTTCTATCTCAAAGGACCTATCCTTAGACATTCTCTGTAGGTGGGATTTCAAGGATTCAATGTCTCCCGTTATGACATAGTATTGAGGTATAAGTGTTATGGAGGTACAAAAATGAGGTTTTGGAAATGAAGGTCTTCTGTTGGGTCGTTCATCATCTAATTCATCATAATATAGTCCAAACACCAGAGACTAAGGTTCCCCAATCCATCCTTCAATGTCATGCCCAATATATACTGATCCTTTGAGAATAGGATGCTCCCCCTCAATTGGAGCTACCTCTTGGAAAACTATTTCAGCTTCTCGCAGCCTGGAAACCTCAGCAGCTGTTGCTTTTTTATCAACTAACTCACCAGTCGAGTGCGCTACTGCCTCTACTGAGTCATCCACAATTTCCATAGGAAGGGAAGTAGATAAAACTTCTTTTACCTGTGCACTCACTTCGATTTCAATGACTTCTACAAGAGGACTCAAATAGTGTTTCTCTCCTTCACAATCTTTATCAGCAGCAGCCTCATGTTCCTCATTGTTAGAATGACCAGATTCATCGGCTTTTTCATCTTCGGAGGTATCTCTAATAGTGATATGCGCCTCATCATACTCTTCTTAACTAGTTTCTTCAACCTCGTTGTCCCTTAGGATAGATTCTCTCCTCGGTAACTCTCTTGGAGCACTGGGCTATCCAGATGCTATCATTCCAACTAGATGACATACTAGTAGATCAGGAGAACTCCTATAATCTATGGGTGTACATTCTTTCTCATGTTCCACAAACTCCTCTACTTATTCATCATAATATATAGGTTCTGCCTCATCAGGCTTCATGCCTGGATCCCTCTTATACTATGGCCTAGATGGATTATTTATAGGGTCAAACTTCTCATAAAGATTCTCTTCATCATTTACCCATTCTCTTCTCCAGGGATTCTAGCTGATCTTCATGAACATGCAGATTATCTTGGAGATACAAAAATTGTTCTTGGCTACAATTGTTTCCTATTTATTTCTAGCAATTCCATTATTCTTCAGCATCACATAAATTAGTTTTACATTAAAAAGATCATTTTATTTTGAACTTGGCTTAGTCATGTCTTCCAAATAAGCCATCATCAACCTACACAGGCTGATCTTATGTCCACGATTCAGTAAATACAATAAAAATATGTCTTGATACTTCAACATAGCAATGTCCCCTCTACTAGGACTTATCACATGTTGGATAAACTTGAACAAGAGTTTTTCCTATCAATTCATTTTAGTAGAAATAATCTTCTTTCAGGTCCCATTTCCTATTAGTTATTCCAAATATCTCTCATACCCAAAAAATAATTGTATGGTGGAATCACTATACAGCAGTAGTCACATACACTCTCATGAGGTACCATTAGACATTCATCCAATTCAGTAGATGAAAATATTACTTCAGTTCCATTTACTCTTAACACCTGTCGGTTCTCATCATCTAACTTCTCAAATTTCATATAATCGTAGAATTATTTGACTAGCCTCAGGTAATACAACCCATTATTTTTTGCATATTAATCCACCCAAAATTGAACCTATAATGCCTTAAGTACTAAGGATTTTCTAGAGAGCAACCAATCTTCACATAACTCCTTTTCAACTACAATTGTCCTCTTGGACAGATGCGGGTTAATCAACTTTGTTGATATATTACTGCCACCACTGGACTCGGCTCAGGGTCTCTTAGGCCTTGATGCATCACCATCTTTAGACAAAGGTCGCATGACTCTTGCCATTGAGGTTTGAAGTGGTTTTAGGGATCAGTGAAAAGTTAGGGTATAAGGATTTTGATATTAGGGATTAGAGAGTGAGGAAGATAGTGGATTGAAATGTGTTTGTGATCTAATTTTATCATTTAGAGATTGAAATAAAAAAAAATTTTGAAAAATAATACTAATTAAACAGTTCAGATTCCCATATAAAATACAGTGTAACAGAAAAGTCCAACAGTAAAGTACCCAATGGTGAGGTTCTAACAGTGAGGTTCAACAGTGAGGTTCTAATAATGAGGTGAAATAGTGAGGTTCCAATAGTGAGGTGTAATGGTGAGGTTCTAATAGTGAGGTTCAATGGTGAGGTTCTAACAGTGAGGTTCAATGGTGAGGTTTTAACATTGAGGTTCAACGGTGAGGTTCTAACAGTGAGGTTCAATGGTGAGGTTCTAACATTGATGTTCAATAGTGAGGTTCTCTATATGGAAATTAATCATCGATAATTCATGTTTGATTTAGTTTAACCTTTACTAATTCAATGTATTTGTGAATATATCAGCCAATTGATGTTCAGTTTCAATGAATTTAAGAGTGATATCACCTCTTTGATAATTATCTCTCAAGAAGTGATGTCTTACATCAGAATTATTGTCCAAGCAAGAGATACTAGATTTTTAGAAATGTATATAGCACTTGTGTTGTCACATATTATAAGTACATGTTTGAATTGATATCCATAGTCTAGTAAAGTGTGTTTCATCCACAAAATTTTAGCACAACAACTACCAGTAGCTATATATTCATATTTGGTAGTAGATAATGAAAAAAATTTATGTTTCTTACTACACCATGATACTAGTGACTTTCCTAAAAGGTGACATGTTCCATATGTTCTTTTTCTATTTAACATGTAACCCACAAAGTCAGCATCAGAATAACATATCAGATCAAATGATTGACTTCTTGGATAAAATAGTTATAAGTTGGGAGTATATTTGGGATATTTTAAAATCCTTTTAACAACAATTAAATAATATTATTTTGGATTATCTTGAAAGTGAGCACATATGCATAAACTAAACAAAATGTCAGGTCTTCTAGTTGTAATGTATAGAAGACTCCCTATCATACCTCTGTAGTTTGTTTGATCCACTGGCTCTCCAGCTTCATCTACATCCAACTTACAAGTGGTTCTCATAGGTGTATCACTACATTTACTAAAATCCAATCAAAAAAGTTTTAAAATATCCTTAACATATTTACTTTCATTTAAAATAATACCATCTTTATTTTGAAAAATATGAAATCCATGGGAAATTTTGTTTTCTCCGATTAAACTCATTTCAAATTAATTTTTCATTATTTTTGAAAAATAATTACACAAGAAGTTTTTGGAAGATCCAAAAATTATATCATCTATATAAATTTTTACTATCAAAACAGCTTTTGAAATTCTTTTAATGGAGAGAGTAGGATCAGCTATTGCTTTAGTATAACTTTTTGAAATAAAAAAATAGTTGAGCCTATCATACCAAGATCATGGATCTTGATTTAAGCCTTATAACGCTTTTGAATGTTTAATAACATGATTTTGAAAATGTAGATTTGAAAAACCAGGGGGTTGTTCAACAAACCCATCCTCAACTATGTACCCATTTAGAAAATCAATTTTAACATCCATTTGATAATGTTTAAATTCAGATGAGTTTCATAAGAATGTTGTGTCTTAATGTCCTCTAAGAAAGCTACAGGTGAAAAGGTCTCCTCATAGTCTATTTATTCCTCTTGACTATATCCTTGTGAAACTAACCTAGATTTGTTTCTATCTATATTTCCAGACTCATCAACATTGTTCCTAAAACCCCATTTAGTTCCTATTTTTCAAGAGTCCTTTGGTATTTCAACAAGTTCCCAGACTTTTTTTCTTTGAAATTTATTAAATTATTCTTGCATAGACATCACCAAAAATTAATCATTGATAGAATCATTAATATTTTTGAGTTCAAGATGTGAAAGAAAAGATTGATGTTCAACCTGGTTTCTCATAGAAGCTCTATTTTGTGTACCATTATTTAAATATCCTACTACAGCATCTAAAGGAAGATTCTTGAGAGTTATAATACCTCTAGAAAATTTTTAAATTGACTCTTCATGGTTGTTTATCGGTTCAGATTCAAGAGGTGGAGATTCTGGAAGATTCCCAAAACTGGAAACTTTTACAGGGGTTCACAATCTTTATCATTACAGTCCAGAATTGACATATCCTCCCCAAGATATTCAAGATAGGTTTTGGGTACATGTGGATCAATATCATCGAATTTTACATTGTCACGACCCGTTCACCGGGGCCCATGCTGTGACTACCCCTAGCCCGCCTTCTATAGGCTATGGGCTGGTGAGTAGCACCAAAGGCGTAAATCCCTAAACTGGGAAAGTATTGCCTTTATAACTGAAGACACACATAGTAGAGTACACAACTGAAAGTAAACACTAAGTGAAACTATAAAAAAACCGAGTGCTAAAAAGTAAATGGGCTAGAAATATAGGCCCAAATGAAAGTACAAGTACAACTGAAAAGGAACAAAACAACTAAAATGTGAAAAGAAGCTCCTGGATTTTCCCCAAAGGATCCTTCCTGAAGGGTAGGTATGGATAGCCTCCTCAGAACTCCATGTCCATCAGTCTCCTCTGGGTTTTGACTCATCATGAGGTCCACCTCTGGGTACCTTCTAGTCCTCATACACTCAGCCTCGGTTAGCGCTATCCATCGTCTGCATCCAACAAAATGAGGTGGAGGCATAGCCCGTGTAGGGGTGAGTATAACGATACTCAATAGAGACCACGAGACCCTCAAGGTCTCACAAAATCCAACAAGGATGAACCAAAAAGTATGAATTCAATGGATATCCATCACTTAGGTATATTCCCATACATATACCTATGTTATCAAGTAACTCACCTCAATCATGAGGAAAACACACTGACTTAGCTCACATAGGTATACAACTTTTGTAGAGAGATAGAGGTGATCAGATATAGTCACTCAATCATCTAAGCTGTTAGAACCACAGA
Organism: Viscum album; assembly: GCA_963277665.1. Taxonomy (NCBI): domain Eukaryota; kingdom Viridiplantae; phylum Streptophyta; class Magnoliopsida; order Santalales; family Viscaceae; genus Viscum; species Viscum album. The sequence goes on along the minus strand of OY728122.1, from coordinate 805,457,435 downwards.
GGATCCAGGACCAGCGGTTAGAACTGTCAGACCCACATAGGATCTAGGAACAGTAGACGAAGTTGTCAGACCCGCACAAGTTCCAAGACTAGCAGTTAGTATTGTCTGAACCACACAAGATCTAGGTCCAGTAGACAGAGTTGTCGGACCCAAACAGGATCCACGACCAACTATTATATCAGACCCACATATGATCCTGGAACAGAAGTCAGAACTGTAGAAACCACACAGGATCCAGGAACAGTCTTCAGTGCTATCGAACCCACATAGGATCCAGGAATAGTCGCAAGTGCGCATCTAGCCACATGGTTTCCATTAGAGAACGCTTTTTTCCGGGAGAGTCTTCTCTTCATGCCAAGAGTAGATACATCAACTACCACAAAGTCCCACTACGAATAATCCCAAAGGTCTTCCATGTCATAGGGGTATCAAAGCAATAGACGATGCATCGATCGAACACTCGGTCTGTAAGTTATTAGCCTTTTAGTCCTGGGGGTTGGTTGGATTCATGTACGATCCAACCTGACTGTATCGCAAAAATACCCTGAACTCTAGTGGGGTATTTTCAAAGGGACCTTCATGTTCCAAGAATACCAGCACCACTGACGGTTCGTCAAATGGATGTTTGGTGCAAGTGATATGGCCAAAGAAAGTACAGGGTTGGTAGTGGGCCCAGGTCCAGTCCGACCCGGTTGGATCGACCCGTCCCAACCCAGTCGGGGCCGACCTAGTCAGCCCCCAAGGTTCGGCTTAGTTCGCTGGGCCCGACCCGACGGACTGTGGGGGTGGTTCGGCCCAGAGGTTTCCACGTAGGCGGATCGGCCCGAAGGCAAGGGCCAGTTCGGCCAACGCCACTAGTTGTGAGGCTCAGACGACTCATCCTGAAAGGCTGAGTCGGTTCAGCCATCAATGCTGCAAGGGACGTCGCGGGCCGGCTCGGGCATCTGGCCAGCTCAGCCTATTCGGTCGAGCCAAGGTGCGGCCCTGGGAGGCCAGCAGGCCATCAGGGAGAATGGTAAGGCACCAGGCATGCTGGTAGGGCAGCCGATAGGGTGATGAGCAGTGCCCCGGGCAGGCCGGCAGGGCATCGGGCAGGGTGTGTGGGACGCGGGGAGGCTACACGGGGTGCGGGGAGGCCACGAGAAGGCCGCACGGGGTGCAGGGATTCCGCGGTCTGGCCGCATAGGTTGCGGAATGGCCAGAAGGGCACCAGGAAGTCCACAGTTAGGCCAGATGACAGCCTAGTGGTGGCCGGGCAGGCTGGTTTGGCGTGGCTCGGGCTGACACGGGTCGATAGAGTTCGGTTGGGAGCACCGTTGCACTGTGGGGGCGGCATGATTCGCGGAGGCCATGGGTAGGGTGACTTTTATCATCACTACCATCATCATTCCGTCTCCTCATCACCTAGTCGAAGCGAATCAAAATAAAAGAATTGTGGAGGGGGGGCGAGGCTTGTTGGTTTGGCCCGCACCCTCCACATTTAAAGTGGTATCATGCGGTTCATCAAGATCATAAAAAATATAAACAAAAAATCACCTACAACGAATCATTTCCAACCGAAGAAGAAGATTCAAGGAAAGCATCAACATGAAATAAACCCCCTTTCTTTTGTTCGTTGTTCGTTGTTTGTTGACAGAGTCGCAAAGAGTAGACAAAGAAGAAGATCATCGATGCGTAAGTCGGTCGTCGAAGACATCTAATGACTATTGAAGCTTCGAAGAAGAAGTCGAAGAAGGTCGGAATACTTCGTTCTTTGTTCATCATTGGGAGATGGGATTCTTCGTTGGAGAACACTAATTCTCCTATGCAATCCTCTCAAAGGCTCCCCCCAAATGAGAAAATCCAAGAAAGAATAATAATAGAGTGTTTATTATTTTAGATGTTGATAAGAAATTCAAATATAGGATTAAATTAAATAGATTGGATCCCCTTAATAAATTCATGGGTGTAGGAACAATTAATAAAAAGGGAGTTGGATCCATTTAATTACTGGAGTGGTGGAGAGGCTCACCCTCATTAATGAGGGAGAGTAGGGAGGTTCTCCAATTTAATGGGAGGTTTCAACGGGTTAGAAGCCCGGGTGGTCCCCACCTCATTAATCCTCTCATGGGAGGTTGAGTTCAGGTGGGCCCCAACACCATAACCTCACTTGGGAGGATAAGGTGTGGTGGTCCGACCTCCAACCTCCATGAAGAGGTATTAACCACCACACACCAAATGGAGAATCAAATAAAATAAAGTGTAGCCCACTTTATTTTATTATTTTTCCATGAAAACCAAAAATCTAACTTTTATTCTCGACCAACTATCGTTGAGGAGAATGTCTCCTTAAGCAAATATCAGTGCTGCGAGTTCAACGGTGCCTTCAGATTTCAATTCTGAGAAATACTTCATATGTTATAAAATCCTTCTCATTCGTTTACTGAGCGTACCCGAAAAAAACTTCAGAAATTGATTCCGGACACACTGGGCCTCGGAATCATGCACCGTCAGTTTTCGTGACTCATAAAATTTCCATGAATTTATGAAAAAAATTCCACAGAAATTCCAAGTCTTTACATTCTACCCACCTCAGAGCATTACGTTCCTGTAAGCTACAACTCGAACTGAGGGAACAAAAGGGGGTACGGAGCACGCATCTGTGCCTCCTGCTCCCATGTGCTCTCCTAGAGGTTCACATGCTGCCATAGAATGTGCACGAGTGGTATCGACCATCCATGTAGGAACTGCTCTTGTCGATTCTCAATCTCCACTAAAACCTCAATGAAGGTCTCCCCATCGTCTTCGTCCAGCTCTCCATGATCGATGATGCGGGAAGGGTCATGCACATATCTCCTCAACTGGGATAATGGAAGACGTCGTCCACCTAATGAAACTCAAGTGGAACAGCTAGGCAGTATGCCACCTCGACAACATTGCTGAGGACCTAAAAAAGACTGATGAATCTCGGAGAAAACTTTCCACCTCGACCAAATCTCCATAGACCTCGTCGGTGTGATACCCACAGGAAGACGTGGTCGCCATCATTGAAATATCGAGTCCTCCGTCTCATGTCAGCATACGAATTATGCCTACTATGTGAAATCTTCATCCACTCCTTGATGATCGGCACCTTCTCTATGGAAGCTAGTACGATCTATGGTCCCACCAGTGCTGACTCCCCATGTCCAGTCTAGCATAAGGGTGATCGATAAGGTTGCTCGTACAATGCCTCGAAAGGTGTCATCCTAATGGTGGGGTGGTATCTATTGTTGTATGAAAACACCACCAAAGTTAGGTGATCCTACCTTCTAAGACCCATGTTAAGGACACATTCTCGGAGTATATACTCGAGGGTCTTAATGGTCTGCTCAGTTTGACCTTATTTCTAAGGATGGAAGGCAGTGCTCAAGTGAAGCTGCATCCCGAAAGCAACATAAAAACTCTTCCATATATGTGAATTAAATTGTGCATAATTATCGGAGACAATCTTCGAGGGTATAACATGTAGCCGCACAATCTACTATACATAGAGGCATCCCAATATCTCTACTGAACCCTGCTATCTAATCGGTAAGAAGTGGGCTGACATGGTGAGTCTGTCAATGATCACCCAAATAGAATCATTACTACGGGATGTACATGGAATACCCATCACGAAATCCATGGTTATCCCATCCCACTTCCACTCTGGAAACGCTAAAGGTTGTACAAAGACTACTAGTACATAATGCTCCACCATCACTTGCAGACAAATGAGGCATCGAGAAACAAACTCTACAACAGCTTTCTTCATACCTAGCCACCAATGCTGTTGTCGGATATCCTGATACATCATCGCCACTCATGGATGTACCTCTAGTGGGGATGTATGGAACTCCATCAACAATTCCTCATGAAGTGACACTAGCACCATAGTACGTCCTTTGAAGAGAATGACATGATCCCCACCTTCAGAAAATCCATATGGTGCTTGCCCTGTGGATATCTGAACACGTCATGTCTCATAGTCAGCATCTCTGTGATGTGCCTCCCTGACTCACTGAAAAAGCGACAGATTGACTATAAGAGACTGTAGAAAGGCTAATCTATCTCTATCCACAAAGGATATTTGTAAAGTAGCCAGATGCTCTATCACATCAACTAAAAGTTGTGTACCAGATCTCTTTCTGAGTGAATATGCTACAAAGTTCCCCTTTCTAGGAGTATAGACAATCTCGATGTCATAGTCCTGGAGGAACTCAATCCATCGCTATTGTCTCAGGATAAGGTCCTTATAAGAGATGAAATACCTGATACTCTTGTGATCAGAATAAATAGTAAAACATTCACCCATAAGATAGTGTTTCCACATCTTTAAGGAAAAGACCACTGCTACTAACTACATGTCATGGGAAGCGTAGTTCTTCTCATGCTGTCTCAGTTGTCGACAACCATATACAATCACCACTCACTCCTGCATCAGGACACAACCATTTCTGGTCCTTGATGTGTCATAGTATACTACATACCCTACGCCTTCCTCTGGAAGCCCCATGATGGGGGCGCTAGTCAACCTCTACCTCAGATCCTGAATGCTTTTCTAGAATCTCTCCAACCACATGAATGGTTGCCCCTTCTTTGTCAAGGCTGATGGTGGTGATGAATCTATGGAGATGTCTGGAACGAACCTTCGGTAGTATCCATCCAATCTAGACATCTCTGCCCCTTTGGGGGTGGGGGAAATCCTAGAAACATATTTTGAAAATAATTCCCCATATTTTGTCACTCCTTTTTGGTATTGAAAACTGAAAACTCCTACTACCATAAGGGCAAGGATGGTCGACTCAAGAGTGATCGGCTGCACCCCCCTATGCATGAGTTTAACATGTACTACCTCGGATTCCTTTTTCACTGACTACGGAAAACCTCAACCCAATTTTGTAGATAAAACACAACGATTTTACCTAATATAGTAAATATGTTTATGAACTATGGTTTCATAGTCCATACCCAAACTAACGTCATAATTCCTCGATGCTGCCACCAAGAGGATCCAACCAAAACTCTCTCCTCAAGGGTCGGATCACACCATCAGTGTAAGTGTGATTATCGACTCTCCTATCAAAGTTATCTACAGATGTGAGGGTCAAGTCAACAGTTTAACATGAAACTCTAGGTATGGGACAAGATTCGTGGAAGGAAGGAATTATTGGTACCTATGTCTATTGATACAAAAACTAGTAGTAGACATATACCATACCTCAAATAATTCCTAGATCCATTGGGTCACACTCCTTGACTACATGAATCTACACTCTTCCCTTGCCTTAGAGCTCCCTAGGCCTAGCAGGGACTAAAAAAGTGGGTGGTTGAAAGATGTTGAAATGTACACCACCTCATACTTCTATCCTAGCTCTGATTCCACATCATATGCCTTGAAAATAAATCTTCCCTTAATTCTTCCTCTTCTAGAAACATTTTACATGCTCAATGCTCTGAGACTGGCACCCGTTTCATGCTTTCCCATGGCTAACATTCACTGGATGTATCTCCTCATCCAAAGAAAATTCAACTGCAATGGTTCTCTCTAGCATTTAGAGAAAAGGTGCTGGCTCAGATGTCCTAAAACACACCTCACATGGTATTTCGAGCCCCAATGTACTGATCATAACATATTAATCGAGTACCGGGAACCATCAGTACGTATCGATGAATACTCAGCTGCCGACATGTCGTCCTGACGAAGCTATACAAGATTTAATGAACTCCTAGCCTCCTCCTGAGGACATTCCTCATCCGCCTGTGATTCGGGCTCGCCTCAGAACCTGAGCTATATCTGATGCTAAAACACGTGTAAGGAACTATGCTTACATGTGTCATCTACCATTACTACCGGTTGTAACTCTTAACAAACATGCAGTGATATAGCTGACACACTTCCTGAAGGTAAAATATCGGGAAACGGTCCATGGACTGAATCCTCATCACTATGAGGACCAACCTCATGGTCACTCACTAAAATACACTAGTAGCTAAGATCACCATCTTCTCTACGTTGTCTCAAACAATTGGAAAACTCTATAAATCGCCTCCATACAGTCCTCTACTTCCTGGGAATCTATCTTGCCTCGAAACCTCAGAGGCCTCTACTGTTGGAACTCATACAACATGCTCAGTAGGCATGCGCCATCCACCAGTGCTGCTAGTGGAATTTTCTGCCCAACTGGTGGTGGTGCTGCTGGTTCACCACCTGAAGGTCCCAATATAGTAAGTGGGACCTACACCTGAGCCTCATAGCTCGCTGGGCTGTGATCATGTACTCTCTCGGAAACCCTAGCTGGCTGTCTATGCAGCGCCATCCTGATAAGGAACAGGTGCGCCATGGTCATTAATTTGTACCTGGTGAGATGACTCAAATAGATCATAAAGAAAATATTTTTAACACACACACAATCAGTGTTTTTGTGCACTAATTTTGAAATCATAATTTAGGGTCTTGGTGTTTGGATTCATCGACTACTGCACCAACACTAGACTCCATGAAATGAAAACCACACGTAGTACCCTTAACACAATTTCTTCATAGAAAAGCATAGAGTCCTATGTTCTGTGGTAGAACTGACTCCTCTGATACCAATTTTTCACAACTCATCCTCCAGGACCCGTGTCGTGACAAACCTAAGCCCGCCATGCATTGGCCGGGGGCTGGTGACTAGCACCAAAGGCGTAAATCCCTAAAATGTGATGGAATTGACTTTATAACTGAAAAAAACACAACATAGTACACAGTTGAAAGTAAACACTAAGTAAAACTGTATAACAAGAGATTGCTAAAATGTAAAAAGGCCGGAAATAAAAGACCAACTTAAAGTACAGGTACAACTAAAAAGGAAAAATATCATATGAAAGGTGAAAAGAAGTGCTTGGATCGTCCACCATGGATCCTACCTGAATGGTACGTAAAAATATCCTCCTTAGCGCTCCACGTCCATCAGTCTCCTCCGGGTTCCGACTCGTCGTGAGGTCCACCTCCGTGTACCGTCTAATCCTCGTACACTCATCTTCAGTCAGCACTGTCTGTCATCTGCATCCAACACAACTAGGTGCAAGCATAACCCATGTCGGGGTGAGTATAATGATACTCAGTAGGGACCCTGAGACCATCAAGGTATCACAAAATCAAACAAGGATAAACCACAAAGTATGAAATCAATGGATAACCAACACATATGTATATGAACGTACTTATACATAAGTTATCAAGTAACCCATATCAATCATGAGGAAAACACAGAAGTCACTAAATCAGCTCACACATGTATACAAATTTTGTAGAGATATAGAGATGATCAGATGTAGTCACTAAATCATCTAAGTTGTTGGACCCACACATTATCTAGGACCAGCGGTTAGAACTGTCAGACCCTCACAAGATTCAGGAACAGTAGACAGAGATGTCTGATCCACATAGGATCCCAGACCAGCGGCTAGTATTGTCAGACCCACACAGGATCCAGGACTAGTATTCGGAGCTGTCAGACCCACACAGGATCCAGGACCAGTGGTTCGTACTGTCAGACCCACACAGGATCCATGACCAGTAGTCAGAGCTATAGGACCCACACAGGATCCATGACCTTCTATTTTGTCGGACCCACACAAGATTCCGGAATAGAAGTGCGAACTGTCAACCCCACACAGGATCCAAGAACAGACTTCAGTGCTGTTGAACCCACACAGGATCCAAGAACAGTTGTCAGTGCACTGCTAGCTACATGGTTTCCACTAGAGCACGCTTGTTTCCGGGAGAGTCTACTCATCAAGAAAAGAGTAGATAAGTCAAATAACACAAAGTCCCATGAATAATTAACCAAAAGGTCCGCCACATCATAGGGGTCTCAACGCAATAGACGACGCGTCAAGAAGACGCCTGGTCTGTGAGTTATTAGCCTCTTAGTCCTGGGACCCAGTTGGATTTGTGTAGATCCAACCAGACCGTATCACAAAAATACCCCCAAAACCAGTGGGGTATTATCAAAGGGACCTTCATGTTCCAAAAATAACAACTTCGCTTACGGTTCATCAAATGGATGTCCAGTGCCAAAACTTTGGCCAAAGGAAGTAAATGGTCAGTAGTGGGCCCGGGTCCAGTCCGACCTGGTCGGACCGACTCGGCCCAACCCATTATGTCCCGACCCAGTTAGACTAGCTGGGTTTGACCCAACCCATTGGGTGAGTCAGCCCACTAGGTTTGGCCTAGTCTGATGGGCCCAGCCCAACGGACTGCGGGGGCAGTTCACCTCGGAGGTCGCCACATAGGCGACTCGACCTGGAGGTCGGGGCCGGTTCGGCTAGAGCCACGAGGAGAGTATCTTAGACGACTCAGCCTGGTAGGCCGAGCCAGTTCGTCCAGCAATGCCGCAGGCCGGCATGGGAGACTAGCGTGGCTCGGTCAAGCCTGGGTGTGGCCCGAGGAGGCCGGCAGGGTGGTTGGGAGGGCACTGGGCAGGCCGACAGGGCAACCGGGAGGGCACCGGGCATGCCAGTAGGGAGACCGAGAGGGCATCGGGTGGAGGCTTGGGTAGGCCAGTAGGGCACTGGGCAGGGCGCGTGGGGCGCGGGGAGGCCATGGGTAGGCCTCCCGGGGCGCGGGAAGGCTGAAAGGGCGTCGGGAAAGCAGCGGGCAGGGCGTGCGGGAGGCCGTGTGTAGGCGGGCCGGTGGCTGGGGGCTGGCCAGGCATGCCAGTTCAGTGTGGCTCGGGCTAGCGCGGGCCAGCGGTGTTCGGCCGGGAGCACTGGTGCATTGCGGGTGCAGCGCAATTCGTGGAGTCCGCTGGTAGCACGACCTTTATCGTCGTCGCCTTCGTCATTCTGTCGCCTCATCGCCACATCGAAGGGTATCAAAAAATAAGAATGATGCAGGGGAACGTGCCATATTGGTTTGGCAGGTACCCTCCACGTTTAGGGTGGTATCATGTGGTTCATCAAGATCATAAGAAAGATAAACAACAACTCACCCACAATGAATCTTTTCCATCCAAAGAAGAAGCTTCAAGGAAAGCATCAACATGAAATAAACCCCCTACCTTTTTTTTCATTCATCATTAGTTGATGGTGTCATGGAGATAAGATGAAGAAGAAGATCGTCAATGTGGAATTCGGCCGTCGAAGATAAACCACAACGGTTGAAGCTTCGAGGAAGAAGTCGAAGAAGGTCAGCATTCTTCGTTCTACATTCTTCATTTGTAGATGGGGTTCTTTGTTGGAGAACACTAATTCTCCCATGCACTCCTCTCAAAGGCTCCCCCAAATGAAAAATTACAATCAAGAATAATAATAGAGTGTCTATTATTTTATATGTTGGCACGAAATTCAAATGGAGGATTAAATTAAATAGATTGGATTCCCTTAATAAATTCACAAGTGTTGGCAGAATTAATAAAAAGGGTATTGGCTCCATTTAATTAAAAGAGAGGTGGAGAGGCTCTCCCTAATTAATGAGGGGGAGTTTTGAGGTTCGCCACTTTAATGGGGAGTTTCAAGGGGTTAAAATATAGGGTGGTCCCCGCCACATTAATCCTCTCATGGGAGGTTGAGTTCTAGTGGGGCCCACCACCATAGCTTCTCATGAGAGGTTAAGGTGCGGTGTTCCCACCTCCAACATCCATGAGGCAGTTTTAACAACAACACACCAAATGGTTGATCAAATAAAATAAAAGGTGGATCACATTATTTTATTATTTTCGATGAAAAAAAAAATCTTACTTTTATTCTCGACCAACAGTCATCGAGGTGAAATTCTCCTTAAGCGAATACTGGTACTGCGAGTTCAACGGTGACCTCAGATTTAAATTCCAAGCACCGGTTGAATAGTTTTAAAATCCCGCTAATATGTTCATTGAGCGTACCAAAAACATATATTAGAAATTGATTCTGGGCACACTGTGCCTCAGAATCATGTGCCGTCCATTATTGCGGACCCATAACATTCCCATGTATTTAAGAAAAACAAAATTCCCAGAAATTCCGGGTCTTTATAAACATGAACTGATTCTTCCACACATTTGGTTTTCTTATTGAATACTCTATAGCCTTTACATGATATTGAGTAACCTCGGAAAATTCCTTCAACATTTTTTGAAAAAAATTTGTCAAGATTATCTTTAGTGTTAAGGATAAAGGCTATGAAACCAAAAAATATTAGGTAATTAACCTTACGCTTCCTATTATTCCAAATCTCATAAGAGTTCATGTTAAGAACAGGTCTAATGAAGCCTCTATTGATGGTATAATAATATGTATTTACATCTTCAGCCCAAAAATAAATTGGTAAATCATACTCATTGAGAATTGTCCTAGCAATTTCTTAAAGGGTGTTATTTCTTCTTTCCATGACTCCATTCTGTTGAGGTGTTCTCAGAGCATTGAAATTGTGACTATAGAAATTGTGTGAGCAATAAGATTCAAACTCTTGATTTTCAAACTCACATCCATGATCACTTCTCATGGTCTTAATTCTATGTCCACTACGATTTTCTACATACATGGAGTATTTTATAAAATAAGTACAAGCATCACTTTTGTGAGCTAGAATATACACCCAAGTATACCTAGAAAAATCATCTACTAGAACATAAAAATAATGATTTCCATTTAAACTTGAAATTATTGATGGTCCAAACAAGTCCATGTTAACCAACTCAAGTGGTTGAGAAGTAGTAAATTTTTTATTTGGTTTGAAAGAAACTTTGTGATTCTTTCCCTTTTGACAGGGATTGTCTACTTTCTTAAGAGTAAATTCCAATTTTGGTAAGTCTATAACTAATCCTTTCCTAGTCAGTTTCCAAAGTGAGTGCACATTGCAGTGTCCTAATCTTCTATGACACAACTAGGATTCCTTATGAAATGAATTTAAGAAAGAACCATTTTTCTTGGCTATGGAATTTAAATCAACAGCAAACACATTTTCATTTCTACATTTAGTGAGTACTAAATCATTTTTGGAATTAAAAACCTTACATGAATCATTTTAAAACTTGTCATTAAAACCATTATCACACAACTAGGATATTCTAAGTAAATTGTACTTTAATCCATTAACAAAAAGTACTTTGGAAATTAATATTATATTAGGGTTACCAATCTGGCATAAGCCCACTATTTTGACCTTTTCATTGTCTCCAAAAGTTACGTGTGCACCATCAACATTGATTAGGCTATTGAAACAGTAATAATCTCTTGTCATATGTTTTAAACATACACTGTCCATGTACCACAATGTCTTACTGGAAGTCTTTAGGAAACATCCCTACAAAACAGATTAGGCATGGGGTAACATTGGTACCCATATTTTCTTTAGTATAGAGAGGATAGAAAGTAAAACTTTGGGAACCCATATTTGAATTATAGGATTCCAAAAATAAAAATAAATATTCTAAAGAATAAATACATTGTTTGGTCATTTAGAAAATTGTCTCTCCAAAGATGGTCCAGAACTGGAACTAGCATTGAAATGTCCAGATTTTGGAAAAAATTTGGTTTTTCTAATTTTTCTCTGTCCTTGTTGATATCGTAGACATGTTATATATTTTGGGGCAATCTGTTTTCCTAGGAACTGATTTAAGGTATCTATACATATAATAACCTTCTCAAGATCACTCTTTAGTTGTTCATTAGATAATTTAGGTCCAATGTTTTCTTTTTACAGCTGGGAGAATTTCTATTTTTCAATATTTAGTTTTGTCTTATAATTTTCATTTAAAGTGTGCTATCTATTTAATGATTTATATATTTCCCTGATCTCATTAAAGGTATCCTCATGAATTTCACAGTATTAAAATAATTCATCCATATTCATATCTTCATCATTATATGACTCACTCTTATTCATAGAATAATAGACACTATGTATAGGAGAAATAAGTGTAACCTCATATGTTTCTGTCATGAAACAAAAGTTAACATGATTTTTGTATTCCGTATCAGAAGCATCAGATCCACTAGATCTATCTTCTGAATCAATCTTAGTAGATCTCATTTCCTTTTTTATAACCCTTTCCATTATCTGTATATTTCTTCTAAATTTGATCTTGGGGATTTCTGCCTTCACATGACCTTTTCATTATCACTCATAGAGGATTATTTCATTTGATTTGTCATTTTATTTTCTATATTTCGTCTATTTCCCTTTACTAACATTCTTTCCCTTGTATTTTGACTTCCTAATGAATTTCTTCTTTCGGTATAACTTTTTCAACCTTCTAGCAAGATGAGCAACCTCCTCATAATTGTCTGAATCTTACTCTTCACTAGTGGAACTGTATACAGGAACTTGAAATTTTTGTTTGTCTTTGTTCTTTGAGGTTGATGTCTTGAATGCTATTGAATTCTTTCTAGGCTATTCTCCTACTTCTTGATTCACTTTAATTTCTTGTTCATACAAAAAAATCTTTACAATTAGTTCCTTTACTAGAATTTTTCCTATGTCACAAGATCCTCAGATAGAAACAGAAGTTCTTCTCCATCTGTCATGTAAGAATCGAACCAGTCTAATAATCTGGTCCTTTATGTCCATTGGTTTTCCAAGAAGACTCATAGTATTCACTATTTCATTAAACCTAAGTTACATTTCAAAAATAATTTCATCAAGCTTCATTGTAAAATTATCATATTTAATAGTATATGTATTTAATCTTATTTCATTAACATTAGTTGTTACCTCATGAGAGATAGCTAAAGTATCCCAAATTTAATATGTAGTTTTTAAATAAGATATTATATTTAATTCCTCACCACCTAGAGAACAATACAAATCATTAATTTCATTACAGTTATTATTATATGTTGCTTTTGTAAACTGAGACCATGTGCCCCTAGAAATAGCTGGCAATTCATGTTGTACCATAATTTAATCCCATATTCCATGTCCCATTATCTCTAGAGAAATTTTCAATTTTAATTTCCGCGGAGCATAGTTATTACCATTAATGAATGGTGTCTTATTAGTAGCAACACCCTCAACTCTAATTTCCATTGTTACTTAGAATTTAATGATCTGAAAATTTAGATATGATAGAAATTTTAAGATCATGATGATATAAATAAAATCACAGTTGAAAAGAATTTGAACAATTGAAAATAAAATCCTATGATACCAAATGTTGGTTGGAGTGGAATTTCACGAGAGGGGTGAATTGAGTTCCAATTAAAATTTATGTTAAAAAATTTAGGATTAAAATCCCCCACTTCAAAAAATCCCAATAAATTAAGGCAGTAGAGATATAAATGTTTAATTGAGCAACAACTTTCTATATGGTTGATTAGTCCTCAGTTGAATCAATGCAATCACAAATTCAACATTATAAACTAATTTACTGGTTAAATCATATATACACACTTACCAAAACTAACTATCAGAGTGAATGTAAAAAAAATATTTGTCTTTGAAAAATATAAGCAGCGGAGAAAAAAAATTGAGTATATGAGGATTAGCACAACAATATAAACATGAGGTTAAGTCTCAAACTGAGACCTAATCCTCTCCATTTGGTGATCATCTTCCACCAAGATGTTTGTATAAACAAGTTGATACACATATTGTATCAGGGATTAAAATAGTTTTTACAATCAATTTAGGTTATATGACCTCTAGCATAGTCCTACATGGGAAAATAATAATCCAAGTTACACAAGGATTATTCCACAATTATGCGAGAGAAACAAAGGTGAGATAGTTTTTATTGGAGATTTACTATATCCCCCAGTTAAAGCACAAGAGACAGTGTGTGTGTAACAAACATACACTACTTAGAAATGTAAAATAAGGAAAAGAGTTGATCCAGAGAAATTAAGATGGAGTTTATATTGATTTGTTAGTTTGATGATAAACTTTGTACATAATGGAGTTGAGAAAATGAAGGTCTTGTTCTTCTCTTCAAGTTGCATCCAAAAAACGAGTGTCGCAACTCTCAGGTATTGGATTCTAGGTACTGAGATGTTCAACTTATTGGTACAAGGGATCTTTTAACCACATAATACAACCTTGAATATGTTCTTCAAAAAGATCTTTTTGAAGATTTTGGATTTTCAGTGTACACACTTGAGTGTTCTTCTTCTTATTCTTCAGTAATGCATTTTTCTTCTAGAATCTGCTTTGTTTTTCATTATGCCTCTATATATATTTTTTCCTTGGTCTTTTTCTCTTTCATATTTCAGGTCCGAAAAATGGAGTAAGTACATCACACATAATCTTTCTCGAACCTCATACTGTCAAGATATGGTCTCATGATATGTATACAAACAATTTTAATTAATATCAGATGCATGAAATCAATAAAATATGACCGTTATAAATATATTAAGAAAATGGATAATGTATACAATATTTTATCAGTAGACTAGTAAAAATATCATGTCATTCAGTTGAATCTTTAGTAGAAATCTTAATCAGCAATAAACTTCTATCAGTAGGTGTATCTAGTGGTTGGGTTTTTCAATGGTAGGCTTGTCTAACAGTAGGATTTACTGACGGTAGACTTGTCAAAAAGTACACTTCACCAACGGTATACTTCCCCAATGGTAGCCTTTAACAACGGTAGGATTCACCAATGGTAGGCTTCACCAATGGTATGATTCACCAACATTAGGCTTCACCAATTGTAGGATTCACCAACGGTAGACTTCACCAATGGTAGTTTTCACTAATAGTACGCTTCACCAATTGTAGAATTTACTAGTGAGCTCTTCCGCTGTAGACTACTTAACAATAGTCTTCTAGTAATAAGTCTAACAGTGGAGTTTTAATAGAAACTATTTATAGAAGGAACCTTGTCACAATAGTGACTTATCATATTGAACCAACATCTGTATGCTTCAGTAAGTACTTCAATGGTAGGATTTACAATAGTGACCTTGTACTGGTGACTTCCAAAAATAAATTTATAATTTTATCTCTTATAACGGTAACCTTCATCAGTAATGTCTTCAACAGTGACCTTTTCACCAATGAATTCATGTGGTAAGGTTAAACTATAGGTTTGTCAATAGTGAATTTGACAATGGCGTAAAAAATAGTGACCTCTTACAAGTAACCTTCAGCAGTGACCTTTGACTTAGATAATTTTTATACTGTAAATTGATTTTAGAAAATTCATGAGATAAAAATTGACTGAAATATATTTTCAAACAACTAACCCAGTATAGAATTAAACATGATTTGGGATTATCAAAATATGTGAGTCTAACAGAACCCAAAGATCAAGAAAGATTGTTCAATATAATATTTTCCATAAAATTCTTCAAATAATCGAAATAAATATTGAAACCCAAAAATTGAAAGGATTTAATCACATAGTCTCACACATTTAATCATAACATTTATCTAAAAAATCCTCAACTACTCTTAATGTCTCTTACAGAAGTGTAATTAACCTAATCACATATTCCCAATGATAGATTAATCATTAACATAAATAACCCAAATCACCTTATGTCCACAATAAAAACAAATATTTGTCCAAAATAATATTTCAACCATTAATTATCAAATTAAACCCCATGGTATTTTATTTTCATAAACATATAGTGTTCCCCAAATACAGAATGTCTTCTAAAATATCCTTTATTAATTAGTCACAAAATCATTTTTTGTACTAAGGATGTCCATTTTATTAAACATAAGATCCAAAATAAACTTAGTCTTGATACATAAAACCAATTAACTTAAAATAATAATTCATACTAAATAGGGATTTCACATAAGACAGTGGTAGGTGATGCACCCATATTTCCCTTCGGTTGTGGGTTCGTTTTCATAGGCCTTTCCAGGTGCAACGGGTCATCACCCATCTTATGGGTTGTCCTTTTAGTAAAACTCAAAATATCCATAACATTTTTTAACCACAAAGGTTGTCTTATACCATTAATTTTCATCCTAATTGATTACGGTCTCAACATCTTATATATTGTCATTTTTTTCACCTCCATATAATAAAATAAAACTATTCTGAAAACAAAGAACATCATACCTTGATCCTGTTGTCCATATGGTTTAATTATCATCTTGTTCACATATGTAAGAGGTCAATTCATTGTAATAATGATTTATAAATCCTTCTAAATCACGTTCTTCCTTAATCCAAATACAATTTGAACAATTTGTTTCATATGGGTGTCTACAGAAAAATAGTTTCATAAAATAAAAATGTTTGACATATAATTTCAAAACATCAATTAAAACATGTTTTTTGATAAAATTGTTGGGGGAAATTTTAATTGAAACATTCAATCAATGGTCCTTATAAAATACAATAAGTATATGCTGAGAGACTATACTATAAATGCAAATATAAATAGGTTTCGTAAGGGTTTCCTTCTTCAGCACCTTTTTAAAAATCATAATATGCTTCAAAAACCTGTGATAGCGTAAAATATTTAAAAATACCATGATAATATTTACCATTCCTGAAAATAAGAGAATATTGAGAAAATAATATTGGATTAAAAACAACCCATGATCCACGATGACACCGATGTATAGTAGATGTGTTTGATATCTCAAAGAATTGCATGCATGTGAGTTGTATGCAAGAAAATGTTCCACAATAATCTGAACATTACTTTGAAATAATTACGTTAAGAATATCATTGGAAAGAGATAGTAATGTTGTTTTATATCCTCCTCCTTCCATTTGTAACTAACTTTCCTTAATCTGAAAAATTTATATAACCTGGATTTAACTGAAATAATATACATAGGGACTAAACATGTGTTTAACTGAAACTCCTAATCCCTAAAGTTGTCCAAACCTACCTCTGATACCATCTATAAGGACCCGACCTTATAACATTACGTAATCTTGAATTAAAGGAAAAATTCACATAGAGGATCAGTTCAGGTGTAGAGTTTTAGATAATTAGGACATATCTATTAAATATCTACTTAAATGTTACATATAGACACTACTACTCAGTATTAATTTTTTTTAAATAAATACTTTGAAAAATAAACATTTCTAGTTCCATGTTTTAGACAACATGAGTTTTCCTTGATCCCATCCATGTCCTGATTCCACTTTCTGTCATGTGAAAAAAATTCAAAAACATGGGATGAGGAAAAAAATCACTAAGGGTTATAAAATAAGGAAATAAAAATTATCCCATCAATAAATACAATTCAATGAAACCATAATTTTCAATCATAACATACCTTATGAAATCATAAGATTTATGAATAAAACAAAGAAATTATAAATCATAAAGGTAAATTGTTGCATCCATGTCAATCATTCATTGTAGATTTCACAGATATGCAGGGAGTTACATTTGGAATACCCATCACAATATATTCCATAAATTTCAAAAGAGAAACATTAATGTTTACCTCCGTCACGTTACTGAATGCATTGGAGAGCTATCTCAGGCTCACCTGTCGTAGGTTTATCAAGAAACCACCTGTATACAAAAACATTTCCCAATAACCATAACATATTCAAAACTAAAAAAATCATTTAAGGAAAGATAACATTTCCTCATCGCAAACAAAATATATTATTTCAGTATATTGATATAATTAATTCTTTTTCATACATTTTCAAAACCATTTATAACATTTTATAAAGAGGTTTTTGAATCAAAGTGTCCCATACCACATTTATGCTTTTGAATGAAATTTTAATTTCAAAACATTCTTGTACATAAAATTAATTATTTAAAATCATTCTTAAATCATTTAAAATATTGAGAAATATTTAGAAGAATAAATATTTAAAACATTTAAAATGATATTTCAGTTGAAGAGTTTCAAAACAAATGAAAGACGCTTGAATACTAATAATTGTGTAATAAAATTAATCAAATCATATAATATCATGAGAATAAAGAGATTCATGATATAAAATTTCAATGATCATTATATAAACCATATAAAAGTTAATTGGTGTATAACAAAAATTAAGTCTCAATGGAATGTAAATCGAGATAAAGTCCCTTATGAAGATGATATCCTTAGATTAAGGGAAAATCAATGACATAAATATGTTTGAAAAATAAGAATAGAAAAAATATAAGTGAATATTAATTGTGAAAATATAAGAGGACATTCAAACATATTCATATCACATTATAATCAATAAGTATAAATTTAACCCAAGTAATTGAAATTGCGTTAAGAAGTTCTCATAAAGAAATTCAACAGTGTAACGACATCGGTATCAAATTCAGAAAATGAGTTGATGATAGAGAAAAGGCTATATTTTCACTTGGAAATAAAATTTACAGCATTCTGTATATAAAAGGACATATCCCAACGTAAGAAGATGTAAATTAAAAGTAAACAAAAATATGTCTTTTAAAAAGAGGAGGGTGAAAGGTTCCCGTACAGATTTGGTAACTCATGAAACATACAACCAATGAAAGAAGGATTATTCAATGAATATGTAAATACACATAAATTAAATTATATTACACAATGAATAAAATCATGGGAATTAGACACACCATATAAAAGGAAATATTAGTATATATATCCTGAATCTCACGGGAATAAAAAGTCACATGAAAACCCCTACCACGTTGCAATCAATCGAGTTGTAAGACCAAAGTTAATAACCACCAAGGAATCATATAATACTATGAATATAAAGATAACCATGATAGTATATATCAAATGGAAGTACACAATACACCGCATGCAATAAATAAGTGGCGAACAATAGAAATCTCATGGAATTAAAAGTGAGATTAGAAACCCCTTACCTTTTGTCTGACTTGACATGTTCGTTATTTAATCTCCTAAATAATAAGATAAAGTTAATTTCTACTTGATTAAGAAAATTTCTCAAATTCTTTATTCATTTTATATCACTTATTACCATTTTATAAACATTATGCAATCGTTTAAGTTAAAAATGGTTGTTTTGTCAATATTTAGTACTTGAGTAATAAATTATCTTCTTATAATTACACATTGTTCATGTGGTCAAAAGTAATTTATATTCAGAATGATATTAATTATTTAGATGTCATATATATAATATATATCAATTATATGTATGTATTTATAATTCTACATATCATTTTGAGATAAGAAATGAAATGCATCGTTCTTGGAGACAATAAGCCACACATATTCATGAACGCTACTTTCATTTCTATTGCATATTTAATGGAATGTAAAAATTATTATACGTATGTATATTATAATTAAATTATAATACAATATGATATATGTGTTACATAATTTCCTTAACTCCATCCTGTATACGTTCCATGTTTCTCATGAACGAATCATATCACCTTGAGGGGGCGGTAGTCGGCACTTTTCAAATAAAATTATCGTATTTACAAATATTGTAAAGCATAAAGGTATATTTTTAAATGAAAATTAGGGAAGAATAGAGAAAAAATAAACATAATATATATCATATATAAATACATTACCATACTAATGGCCACCATGATATGTGATAGGAGAATATTGAACAATCATCATTTCCTGAGGCTGTAGTTCACTATCCACATAAACAGTATGTTATTTAACCATTAGATGGTGGTGTGTGTAAGTGTAGTTCGAATAATTCTCATAAAAAACCTAGTATATTGAGGATATTGATATTATTGTAAAATAAAGGAATAAAATACGTTTATGGGGTTGGAGATTTAAAATAAAACAAAAGAACGTAAGAGAAGACGTTACCTTTAAATCAGGTATCTCCATTTGGCTTGAACCAATAGTATTACCTGAATTGACTTATTCATAATGGAATGATTCAAAGAATGAGTATATGGTTGTAAAATGCTTAATTTGTTAGAGTTTGGGTGAGCCATGGGGCTTGAGAATTGTGAGGAATGGGTTATAAGTGAGGTCTTTTTATAATGGGGAGGAGGGGCTCTTTAGGAATGTTTAAAAATATTATTTTATTATATAATTACATTCAATTTCTAAAGGTCCAAAACTTATTAATGTCTAATATAAGTTGAATAATGTGAGAAACAAAATCATCAAATACGAATTTTATGGGTTTTGGATATTTTGTTATTCCATATAATCTTATTTATTTAAATCATTCATTAATGTGGTAAATATTGCATCATTATTATGCCATAAATAATTTTATTCATTTGATGTCTAAAAATTATTAAAAAATACCATGATCTTTGAAATATTTTTATATTTATAATTAATATTTATAGTAAAAGATATAACTTATATTACACTATAGAAATATTGATTTACTAAAAGATATATGTTTATGTCATTTTTGTCTTTATTTTAAATTAATTAACATAAAGTATCATTATAACACCCATGTGGCTCCATGGGATCCCAAAATCGACCCAAGGATGCTCATGGTTGGAAATTTATCAACCAATGGGATTAGGACACATGTTAGTTTAATTTAATATCATTATTATAATATTTTGTTACCCTTATTTAGTGGATATACACTTTAACCATGGTAAATAAATTTTTTACTGATGTAAATATTCATAATGTCTAAAAATAAAATTTATCTTTTTACACAATTTGGACCTCATTATTCCAAATATGGAATCCATTTTTTCAAATACAAAACACAGAAGTTGTAGAAATTAATTTAAAATTAATTCCTGCAATCAAATCAAAAAGTGTGTTTTTATGAAATAATAACTATCAAAAGATTGACAGTTATTTTTATCGAATTTCAAAGTGAAATTACTTCCAATGAACAAAATTGTATTAAATGGTAAAAATATAATATCCTTACACTTTAAAACCATATAAAAAGATAATATAACCATATAAATAAATTATATTAAAAGGTAGTTATGAATTAAAATAAAATATTTTTCACTATTCATAAAAAATGAACTTTATCATAAAAATAACAAAATTTTATCCAAAGTAAATTTTGATGTCCCGATTCTAATATAAATTATTATTTTTTCAAATAAAAAATATAAAAGTGACCAAAAAAAGATTTAACATGGGTTCTCCCTCATTAGGTGGTGAATCGACCTTTTAATAAATATTATAATATTATTTCTTAAAATCAGATTCATTCTTATTTTAAGCCTCTAAAAATTATTGAATAAATGTAAAAACATTTATAAAACATGTATATTAATATTTTAGTTAGTTCTATCTATTCCCACAAATTTAAAGTTTAGGAGTTAACAACCATTTAAAATAATATTATAATATTATTTTTCATTATGACTCAGCATTTTCTGCATCATAAGATTTCAAAGAAACTTGTTGATGTGTATCAGGTAATCCATCAAAAATAGCATCCCCTTTAAATTAAAATTATAATTTAATAAATTTTTTTTTAACAAATATGAAAATGTTATATTGTTTATTTACATGGGATGTTAAAATATCGGTCCCAACATCCATAATAAAAATTTTCCAAGAACCATAACATAACCATAAAATGTAAATAATTTATTTATAAAAAAGTACCATTTGAATTTATTAAAAATTTATATTCCATAGTATTTTAAAAGGAATGTACCTTACATCGGGTTCATCTAACATCGAAATTGTTCAAACCATCGTTATAGTAGTTTAAAGTGTGTAATTAATATATTAAAGGGATATTTTCATGTATATAATACCTTATATTTTTTTATATAAACATTACACCCATGTAATGATTGTATTTTTTTCATTGTTTAATTGGCATTTATTTAATGATTTTTCGGGTTGACCAATTATGGATTTTCTTACCGAATTGAAGAAAAAAACATTATGTGGAATGAAATGGTATTAATATGTATCAATAAATTTAAATGATAACATAAATCATTTTTTATTTAATACAAGGATGATTCATTATATAAATCATTAATAAAAATGATTTAATTTATTTTGGATGTTTTTACAACCATCATAAACACATATCATTTTATTTAATATAATATATATTTATTGTTTCCATAAAAATATAAAACAAATATGATTTATAATAAAATATTATGTAAGAATTATAATTGTTTTATGTCCATAATTTATGGTTATAATGATAAATTAAAACACATCTTCAGTGATGAAAATATATCAACACAAAACTTGTCATGTTATCATTTGGTAGAATAAGAGGAGATTTAGAGAGGATTGATTATGGAAACTCATTTACAGTAAAATAAAATATTTATGATTATGAATTTATCATGCCACTTATATAAGGTGAGGTTTTTATTGAATAAAAATGAAAATAAATTGAAATAAAAATGAAAGAGGATTTTATATCATTAATTCCCCTCCTTGAGAACTATCATAAGCCCCTTGGTTTTTCCTTTTGGCGAGACAAATAGGTTATTGACGTGTGGAAGTGTCTTGGTATGGTAATTGGGTATAAATCAAACAAGATACAAATATTTTGAGGCATAAGGATAAGAGGTGGCGAGGGGTGGTATTTAAAGTGGAGGGGAGGGTTGTTTTCTGATTATTTAATTCATTAGTTTATTAATTTGTATCAAATATTTAAATATTTTTATAATTATCACTTTATATATTAAAATAATTAATGAGGGTTAGTGATTATGGTTATTACATCAATAATGAATCATGGAATAGTGTATTTCACTTATTATGTATATATAGAGTATATTACAATATTATACTATTAAAAAAATTAATATAATTTTAAAAAATCCTGAAAAATCACTATAACCATTTTTTGACACGATGGGTTCAAAAATTAAATCCATTTTATAAAAAAAATTAAACAAATATGAAACATAATTTTTATTTAAATTCATCATTTATTCGAAAAAAATACCGATTCTGAAATTAGAAGAGATTTAATGAAAATTTGAAAATTTGATCAAGTTCTCATAACATTATTTTATATTCATAAGGAAACAAAATATTAATTTATGAAACTATTTTATTAAGGTAAATGGTCTTTTAAATAAATATAATAATTAAAAAAAATTAATAAATATTTTGGACTTAAAAAAATAAAGACATTTAATTTATAAATTTCAAAACAATTATTTACTTATTTGATGATATAAAAATATCATGAATAAGATTATAAGATAAATAAATATTATTTATACTCTAATAGGTAAGGTTAATATTCAATTACAATATTCTCAGTAATTTCGATAAATACCAATAATTCCATTAGTCATTATTAATGAATTTAAAATTTTAATACCAGAATGAAAAAAAATTATTTTATAAGTACCAAGGATGTTACATTCCCCCCACATTTTAGATAATTTTTCCTCGCAATTTTTTCACTTATTAAACAAGTAAGGATACATTTCCCTTATATAATTTTTAAACTTCCATGTTTCTTTTTCACGCCTTAACCTATGGAATTACCATATTCAATAATACTTGTTCTCCACAATTAAGAATCATTGTAGGTTTTTTTTCATAAGAATGTAACTCTTCTATCAGAACTACCGCTAGGATCAAAACCTAAGATTAATCTATCATATACATTCTTAACATCGAAACAGGAAATGTATTGTTTTTATGAGATATACTCAAAGTAAATTCTACTTGGTAGACAATTGTTCAAACTTATTCCGTGATATTAAATGGACCAAAGAACCATGGATTTGGATTTTAATTCTAAAAAGACTCACAAATCATTTCTAATGAGTTATTTTAAAGAAACCATGGTCACTTACCTAAAAATGAAAAGTATTTCCTCTAATTATATTCATAACTTTTCTTCTTACATTGATCTATCTTCATGTGTTGTTGGATAATCTTCACATTATCAGCCAAAACTCTACTAATTCAAATCCCATAAACATACATTCCAATAAATCATTGTAAAATTGTAGAGTTTGAAAATAATTTTTATATAATGCGTTAAAACGATCCATATATATACTAGAATGAATTCTTGGATTAAAAAAAAGGTTCAACTTAATAAATATTATGATCCCAACATCTCTGGTATTCCATAGGACAAGATCTAAGAAGAAATTTTATGGTTTGATTTTTTTTTCATGGTTTTTCAATAATATTGAGGTAGAAAATTAGTGCTGGAATTTAATTTTATTCTGAATAAACTCTAAAGGCCTTTCCCAAAGAATGAATGGAACCATAGATAATGATCAAACACCATGGAGAGAGGAACACCATGTAAAATGATAATATCCTTCAAGAAAAGTTTAGAAATATGATATAGAGGTAGAGTGTTTGTAATAGGAATGGAATGCGAAGATTTAGTCATTTGATCATTAATAACTCAAATTGAATTGTTACCTAAAGAAGTATATGGTAGTCACACCATTATTTATATGGATATATATTCTCATTTCCAATATTAAATTAAAAGGGATAAAGCATCCCATTTCATAGTTGTCTCATTACTTTAACATATTGTGAAGTAAAACATTTCAATTTAATATTAGAAATATCTTTTTTCATTCCATCCCACCATTAATACACCCAATGGTCTTTGCATATCTTAGAACATCTATTATGACCTAAAAAATGGAAATATAAAATTCACTTATAAATTATTTATTATATTTTTAATCATAAGGCACGAATAATCTAATTCCAAATATCAGTAAAAAATACCTTATCGATGTAAAATTCAAGAAAAATAATCTTTTTAATCCATTTTACCTTTTTCGGCACCTCACGATCTTCTTTATGAACATTCTTAATTCTGTATAATAGAGATGATTATACTGACACATAAAACAACGAAGACGATTTTATTTCCCAAGCAACATCCAATCCAAAATTCATTGAATCTTTAATCAAGGGTTCATGGTCCAAATATATCATGATTATTATATAATGATTTTTTCAACTCAAGGAATACACCACTCTATTTTCTTTTTCGGGATGGTATTTTGTCATGAAATCATAATCCATTATTAAAAAATCCATTTTATATTCTACATTTCGTATATATTCTATGTTGATATATATTGTAAACTATTATGGTCATTATAAATTTCACATTTGGATCAATATAAATGATTTATCAATATTTTTTATGTGAAAACCATAACTTCAACTTCTATTTAATATTTTCTGTAATTTATCTCATGAGGTTTTATTTTTATTAAAGAATAATAAATTACCTAATCATTTTTCATTAGAATGAAACATAATGAATTCAATATTGAATCCATATAGATGAAAAACTCACCACTTCTGGAAGGTATATCCAAAATAGATAACTCACTAATATTTTAATCAGTCCATAATTAAATCATCACATTATTCTGTTCATATAAATTTAACCCATTTTCATGTTATCATACTTATTAGTATTGATAATTGTGTAATTTTGTTTAAATAAATATCAATAATAAAAATATAATACAAAAAATATAAATGTATATAACATTTGTAGGTATTTTCCACTAAGAAAAAATTTTAATTTGGAGGGATCAAATATTATTTCCTCTTTATTTAGAATGTTTCCAATAAAAGTAATTAGTTTATACCAAAAATCATATTATCAAAATTTCCAATATAAATTATTATGTTTGAGAGTTTTCTTTACATTTCATAATTTTTTCATAATCTTTACAACTTTCTATGAAAATCAAAATACCATTAATAAAAAATTAAAAAAAACATATCAAAATGGTAATGGAATATTATATTCATAATATCCATAAATACAATATGAGAATTTTTCATACCAAAGGGAATGAAAATAACTTCATAATTTTCATATCTAGATTTGAATGTTGTTTTTGGAATTATATCTTCTTTTCCCTTCAAATAATGGTACATGGATCTCAAATAAATCTTGGAAAATATTGATCTCCCAGGAGACGATCAAACAAGTTACTAATATGATCCAATGGATACTTTTTCATAAGAGTAATTTTATTCATTGATATATAATCATTGAAAAGTCTCATAGGGGTATTGTTCATTTTATAAAATAAATCATGAGCACCCCATGGTATAGTTCTATAATGAATAGAACCTTTATCATGAAACTCATATAACTACATTTTGAATTTTAGAAGTTCTACTATATCTATTTTATTAGGGGGTTTTAAAATTTTGTTAGCATCAGGAACTGGGTAAATATTAAATTCAACTTTATAATCATGTTTAAAATTAGAAAAATATTCAGTAAAAACATCTATGGATTAATTTACCAATGGAATATCATTTATCTGAGAAGTTTCCTTATTTTAATAAATATATGCAGTGTAACATTACTTTCAACATCTGAACTATTTATCATTATCCTGATATGTTATCAATGGAATGTTTTAATTTTTTATTAAAAAAATGAAAATATATCTAAAACCCCATCTTTAGATATATAATTAATTTACCATTAATAATAAAAATATTATAAATATATATAATAACATGAAACTACACTAAGGGAAAAATAAAAAGGTTTTTGGTTAATGTATTTCCATATAAAACCACAAGAAGATTATAATATTATTCTTCTTTTAATATTTCCCCTGTTATTTAAAATATATGATTTACTTTAATTTATTTATGGGAAATTTCTAATATATAATTATAATTCACAAAAATAATAAAATTTGTACACAGTATATCAAAAAATTCATTTGAAAAATATGAATAAAAAACAATGTACATAATACCACTTCATTTAATATACTGTCATCTACATAGATATTCAAAAAGGGTTTCACTGCACCTTTATAGTTGTATTCTTGATATATTCCATCATTCATATCATTATTTTTGTAGTTATTTTCATAATTCTCTATCTAAAAAAATTGGATCACATTAGTGTTTTATTTTAAAAATTAAACATACCAACACAATGATATTTTCCTTTGTAATCATGGGATATATATCCAAAAAAACTTCATTGAAAACATAACCATGAATTCTTTGGAAGAATGACCTCAGTTTCTTTTTTCTAGAAATTCTACAAATTGGAAACTACATTTCATTACAATCATATTTGGTTGATTGATTCTTAACCATTTCATTGAATCTATACATTTTTTTCTCATTTTTAATATACACATTATCATCAAAAACATTCATTTTCAACCCTCTCATTAAATCAAACAAATTTCTTATAAATTTTTGAATCCATGGGAATCCAATTCCCATTGATATATTGGATTTAATACTAATAAAAAATGATTGATTTTACTATCATAATATCGAATTTGATTGGGATGAAACCTTGCTAATCTGGTGAATTTTTATTCATAAACTGTATCAAAATCATTATCCTTTGTTTTAAATTCATGAAATTTCTCTATCAATAATTTTCCAACCCCCATAAGGAAAATATTTTTCATGGAATAGATTCTTAAATTTGTAACTTTCTAATTCTTAGTCCTCATTGGTTTCCCAGATATTCATGACTATTGACCACAACTGTTCAGATTTACCATCAAAAATGTAAATGGTAAGGTAATCGTTTCCATTATATGGACACCCTAAAAATATAATAACGTTTCAAGTGTTTTAATCCACTCTTCATCCACCATTGGTTTAGAAGATCTATTGACCGGTGGAGGGTGTTGGCTCGTTAAATGTCCCACTATTATCATGTAACTTTGTTATAGATCTATTTTATCTCTTTCAGGGATTCCACCACTATTTATATTCTATATCAAATGATCCAATACTTTCAAAAACGTAATGTTTCCAATTCCCACCATTGTATGTTATATATTCAAAAATATATCATCCTCTTAGTTCCATCATACTCTAGCATCCCTATTTCATCTTCAGAAAACCATTCGAAACATGCATATCATTGATGAAGAAATATGGTATTAATAAAATTCTATATCATTTCATCATAAAAAAGAAAACAATAATTTAAAATAATATATTAACTTCATCATCATTCATAATGTTATCTAATCTGTGCTCAGATACCAACTATAAATGTCATGTCTTAAACATTACATAATATAGTAAATTATTTTAAAATTCATTTCTTTTCATACAAAAAGATTGTTTAGGTTTATACTTTATCTAAATTTTTGAAATAATTCAAACCATTCAACCTATAAGAATTGAATTTGGGTAAAACTAGAAAAATATAAATTTATTTAATAATACATTTTTTTATAAAATAAGAAATCAATTCATGAAAAAAATATTCACAATATTCATCTTGATATCTTCATTTCTGTTGACTATAAATAAATTCAATGAAAACAATTTAAAACATGGGATGAACTAAAAAATATTAGTAATGGAAATAAATATAATGAAATAAATAGCTTCTCAATGAATACTTATAATCATATGAAATCATATTCAAAATGATATACTTTTCACCAATAATTTATAATATACTATGAAAAAATATGATATTTTCATAAAAAATAGAGAACATAAATAAAAAAATTAAGTTAACATATCTAATTATATACTTAAGATTTTAACCTTTTTTGTTAAAATATGATTTGGAACCCACACGACTACCATACAATGTAACCCTCATGAACACATTATTGGATAACAATCACAGTTACACTTGGAGTAACAATACAGTCAACCTCTAACATAAGAATACCCTTTACATGGGTTGGTGATACAAGACCCACCCTTAATAGTAAATAATTCATAAGAAATCGAAAATAAGATTAAAACATGAATACTTTCATAATTAAAATTTCCCTTTTGAATTTTGTAAAAAGAGACATTATAAAGTATTTTAAATGTAAAGTACATTACATCTTATTTATCTTAAATAAAATGCGTTAAAACCTCATGTATACTGGTTAATATAGAGTTATTAATAAATTAAATAACAATGTTAATATCTATAATACCTATAACAACATTCCACTCCTTTTAGGATAATAGTTTTTTATTTTCATTCTTTATGGTGTGATTATTTCCTACTTTCAATGGTTTGTTGATTATGGATTTTCATGTCAAATGGATGAATAAATAAATAATTAGAATGAAATGGTATTAATATGGTATCCATATTTTAAATTATATTTTATATCATATTTCTGACGTGATACTGATTTATTAGATAAAACATTAATGAAAATGATTTATTTTATTTTTTTCGGTTTTTACGACCATTGGGAACTTATACAATTTTATATAATATCATGATTATATATTTGTTCCAAAAATATATATTTTACACATAATATGTTTATTATAATATTTTTTAAACACAATAATTGCATTATGAATACCCTTAATTGAGGTAAAAAAAATGAACACACATCGTCCATGATAACGTTAAGTCGACCAATTGTGTATTATGTTTTCATTTATTTAGAATAAGAGGAACTGATGAGAGATTTAATTATGTATATTCAATTCATAAAATATAATTAAATTATATTAATTATTATGGAGTTATCATTTTAAATGGATGAGGAATTTTTAGGAGTGAATAAAAAGGAAAATAAATTGAATATAAAATAATTGAAAATAAAATAGGATTTGACATCTGGAATTCTCCTCTTTGAGAACCACATTAAGGCCCCTTTTGGCCATTTTGTGAGACCATCATGCCATAGATTTGTAGAAGGGGATACAGAATGTAATTGGTCATAAATTAAAAATAACACAATTATTTTTATGTGTGAGGATAAGAGGTGGTGGGGGTTTGATATATAGTGGATTATAGGGTTTTCTTTTGAATATATTGTTCATTAGTTTATTATTTTGAATAATTAAAATTAATATATTGAGTATTATAACTATATAAATTTAATAAATTAATGAGGTTTATATATTATGGTTATTAAATCAATGATGACTCAAGGAATAATATACTTAATTTATATTGTATACGTACTGTAAAGTACTGTATTTTATTATTAAATTTTTTTTGTATTTTAGAAAAATCCAAAAAATTCACCCTAACAAATTTATAACATATAGAATTCATGAATTAACTAAATTTTTTGATAATAATTTGATAAATTTTAGAAATTATATTTTTAATAAAAATCAACATTTTTTTAGGAAAATATCAATTTTAAAAATATAACAGATTATATAAAACCTTGAATAATTGATCTAGGACTCACAGAATTACCCTATAATGAGATTAAAAAGAATAATTTATGAATTTATTTTATAAAGATAAATTTTTGTTTAATTTTTTATATTCATTAAAAATTTGAATTAAATATTTATAACTAGAAAAATTTCCATTTTTAAAATTTTAAATAAAAAAACATTTATTTACTTATTTTATGATATAAATATATCATGATTACAATTATAATATATAAAAAATTATATTTATACACTCCTATATAAGTTTACTATTTTATCAATATGGATTCTGAAATTTTAAAAAATAGAAATTATTTCAATGTAAATATTCAATGAATTTTACTATTTTATTTTATAATGAAAAAAATTACATTACAAGTACATTAGTTGTTACACTCCCCTTCAGTTTAATGGAAACAAAAGAATCCCTTTTCTAAAAATTAATTGGATTTACCCACAAAAGAGATAACATTAAACAATTTGAATTTATGTTTTATTTGTACCTCCAGAACATCAATTATTATTATTCTATGCTTATATAAGAAAATCAGAAATCTAAATATAATGAATTATTTTTATGTTTAATGTTTTTTAACACCTAAAAACACTTAAATAATACGGGTAACAAACATACCGTTAGTTTATGGTGAACTACAACCTTTTAAAATGATGTCGTTAATTTTTTCTATTACAAGAAGTCATATATGAAAATTTTAATGGAAACAATATTTTATATGAAACATATGATATTTATTATGAATTAGTTCTTATAGAATTTTCATATAACACATATAATTATTTTTTTTCCCATTTTGTGTAAATATGATAACATCATTTTTATTCGTGTGGACTATAACATCCTCAAAGGGATGTGATACGTTAAAATATTACTTGGAATTTATTAAGTATGGTTTTAATTAGAAATATGTGACGTAAATAAAATATATATTATATTAATTACATAATTAAATTTTAGGAAATAAAAAATATCATTTTCCATTTTAAACATTTCACACTATAAAATTTTATAATGTCTTAGTGGATGTGGGGACTACAGCTTCCTTAACATGATGTAATTCATTTTACATCAAAAAAAAGTTTATAAGTATATATAATTAAATAATATGGGATTTATTATATAAATATCAGTATGGAAATATATAATGTTACGTAACTTCTTTCCATAATGATCATTGAAAAATTTGAACATTACTTATGAAACAAACAACCTACCATCTCATTGATTATAACTTCTCTCGTTTTTTTATTATTGGTTTTAATATTATAACATATTTATAAATATTGTAATTATTTAATTATTATTATTATAATATATATGTTTATATAATGACCCATTTAACCATACTTTACCCCCCATTGTTATTTTTTACACAAAAACTGAATATGGTCAAAACACTCAATGTAAACATAATTGTTGAATTGGTTGTTTACAATATGATAATAACTGAACTAAAAGTAATCATTAAATTTAGTTTTTTACAAAAAAAAATAATTATCATAAGTTTATTCTTTCTAATGATAAACACACATGAGTCTGATGTACAAAAGGTAAGATATTTTCATCTAACTTTTAACATATGTGACATAAATGTCCAATTCACCAATTTCATCAATTTTTTTTTGTATCTACATCCAATTTTGATATATTATAGAATTAATCGATTTATTATCATGTTATATAATTTTTTTAATTTTAATTATATCATTAATTGGGTTTAACCATTAAAATTTATACCTTATAGTACACATCTTGTAATCACACTTTATTTTGTGATTGTTAACATTCTCTCAAAAGGATCTCTTTTTTATAATAATTTTTCATTGAAAATTATATATTTTCTGATATATAAATAATTGTATGATTGATATTATTATTTCCTAAACCATATTTCATTTTTACATATGATTTTTAATTTTAATGTTATTTTATTTAATTGGGAAATATTGTAAAATTTGAATCCATTACTCAATATAGATATTTGAGAATGAACATTGTTTATGAATTAAAATAGAGTATTCTATATATGTGGAAGAAATTTGAATTTCAGGAAATTTGGTGGGGACCATCTAAATTAATTCACTTTCTATTTTAGTTTTCTCATGTGATAAATTTAATTGGAAAAACCCTTTTCATTTTTTATTAGTATGTTATAATGTGTAATATGAGAGAAATTTATTGTAGAGTTATGGTTGTAAATACAAAATCATTTTGTACCTATCTTGTTTTTAATCATATATTGAATTGTACTTATAGTAAAAGTTTTAGGTTCCTAGGATATATTATGTTCAATATTTATGTTTTTAATTCATCTCAAAAATTATTATCCATATCATTTTCACGATGAAAAAATCAATCCATACACATAATTAAGAGATAATTGTTAACTTCCATGTGTTCTCAGTTATATACCTTTCCATATTGATTGGTATCATAGATTCATTATTTATTCTACTATAATTAATCATACATACCATATGAGATAAAACTTTTTTTTCATTTACATGTGTTATTATAGAAACCTATATGAATGGGTTTTGAAGGATCCATTTTATTTTGCATTTTTATGTTGTATGCTTCATTTTCCATTTCCCAATGTAAAATTTGTATCATTTATGTAATATAGTCTTAAAAACCGAATAATTATTCAGTCCTTCTAGATTTCACTCAATGTAATCACAGAAATTTTTATAAAGGAACGGACTCCCATATACTTGGATCAAGGTATTACAGTTTATATAATATGATGTTTAGTAGAATACTTAGAATCCAGTTTTAGAAAACATAGATTATGAAACATAACCTTATTATATAATTTGAGGACATGTATAGAAGAACATACAAAAGAAACCATGTTTATGATTACAAGATTAAATACACATAAATTTGTGAATTTATGTTATGTATTTGTTCAGTTTCAAGATAATACATAAGGTTTCATATTGAAATGGTCTAAAATTGTGTTTGATGTCATATAAAAAGGGTTTGTGTAGAAGGAATATGAGAATCACCATTTTTCATGAATTAATGTGTAATACAGATCATATCATGTGTGGCTTTATTCCAATCATTCAATGTGACATAATATTCTAATAAATCTCTTGTTATGATGATATTTTATCTTCTTCTAAAAAGATATAGATAGAATTATATATGTATTATGGATTCAAATGTAAGAATTATAAAAGAGTAAATGTGAAAAAAATATGGATAAATGGAATAAGGGAATGAAGTATTTGTCCAACATATAAAATTTTTTGAAATAACAACACTAGCCCTTGCAAAAAATGAATTGGATATTTCTAGAAGTGTAGAGATAAAGGAAATAATGATTGTTATTGAATGGATTCGAAAATGGTTTCCAATGTAACATGATTAAATATAAATATACGTGACACTATGAAATTAAATTTATAATGTGTGAATGGAACATACAACAAAATAAGTTAATAGATCATGGTCAATCATCTTCTATAACCATATATTAAGAGTACTGATAAATATACATGTGATTGGTTTCATGAATTATGTCATATGAGTATTTTATTAGTAATTAATTTTCATAAGAATATGAAATAAATAAATATTGAATAAATAACTTGTTCATGATGTATTTAAATTCATTTGTTGATCATCATTGAGAAACAAGAAAAGTGAATTAGTAGTAAGGTTTATATTTTAGGGAAAAAATGATGATGGAAAACAGTCTATAACATGATATGAATATTGAAGTAATGAATGTTTAGATTAATATATGGTTGATATTGTTAAATTATATTAGATATTATATAATATCTAGGAACTGATTAATTATATGATGAAGACATGGTATAATCATTCATTTATAGAGTTAACAATATTTTTGATAACGAAAAACATGTTTTTTGTTAAGGATTAAGGAAGAAATCATATATAAAATATTAATTTATGTTAATTAAAGTTATTAAATTTTTTTAAGATAATATATGATAAGGTTTTTTACATTTTTGGTTGTATGATAATTAGGGAGCTACATCTGGTTGTTTTTAATAAAAAAATTTTGTTTCGGAAATACAATGACATTATTTCTAATAGTGTTGGATTTTACCATTTGGAAAAGATGACCATTTATGAAGTGGTTTATGTCGAAATGTAAATGAGGTTTTAGATAATAATTTATTAATTCTATATATAAATACACTTTTTTAAGAGATGAAGTGGAAATATTTCAAGGCATAATATAAAGAAAGTGATTTTTTTTATATAAATTTATATTTATTTATATTCCTAGTGTTTGAATAAATATATAAACTCTTGGAATATGGCCTTGAAAAAAAGGAATTCTTATTTTCATCATTTCTATGAAATAAATTTAATTTTTCATAACTCTTGTTTATGAATTTTTTTTAATCAACATTCAGCTGAAAATGACATGCCCCAATCTCCATCATAAATTTATTGTTTGACTATTTTTCTATATACATATTTTCACTAACATTATCATATTCAAAAGACTAGTTTTTGGGAGACCATCAAATTTTATTTTACCTCTTAACAAGAATGTATTTTTACTAACCATATTTATTGTGTGGGGTTTTCTAAAAATACATATTTCAGATATCAAACCCTAGACTACAATTTTCTTGTTTAAATTGAGAGGTAAAAATTTAATTAAGATGAAAAGAATGTAAAACCCCAGTTACATAAAATATTTAATTTTTTAAAATATTATATTATTTATAAATTAATTTATATGATACAACATGTTGATTCCATACTACATACAACATTGAGTTAGCCTGTGTTACAAGAAAAACTGATTTTTACGACCGTTTAATGGAGTTTATATTTTAAAAATAAATTCTAACACATCAATAAATTTTCCTTTTTATGATGAAAATAAAAATTATTTAATTAAAAAATTAATTTTATCATAAGGTCAAAATGTCATGGATTTATGAGATTTTTCATTTTTGGATGAATAGTGAAAAATAATGCATTATTGTTGAAAACTGCCTTTTGATATAAGTAATTATTAATATTCAATTATAATTTATGTTTTTTAAATTAAAAAATATATCATTTTATATGTCTTAATAAAATATATGTCATTTAAATCAATTATTATTTTCATATTTGATATAAAGGATTAATGAAATTTTGAGTAATATCACATTAAAAATCAATTTTCTCTCCACATTTGTTTGATTAGATTTAAATATAATTTTCAAAATTATATAAATTAAATTTTTAAAAATGTACGTAATATATTGTAATCATTCTAATATTTATATTCTAAAAATACCAACTATAATTTTGACAAAAAATGATTAATGAGAAGTATTAAAAATAATCAAATCATTTAAGGTAAAATTTAGCATCAAAATAGACTAAACCATAATGATAATAGTCAAAATGAGCATTAAACGTGAACAAAAACTATTTTATAACCCTATTTAAACCATATACTATCTTTTTTCTAATAATATGTCTTATTGGGACAAATTTTGATGAATGTGACCTATATAATAAATACTGTAAAAAAAGAACAAAAGGAACCCTCATTACTATTAATATTTATATCATTTTAGAGTATGGAATAGGCTACATAGATTCATTTTTTAACATTATTTTAAAATGTAAAGTATTTTTTTTCATTATAATTTAAATATATTTTTTATACTTGATATAGATAAATTAAAAACATAACAAACACTAAAATACGGGTTATTAAGTTACTAATTCAATAAAATAATTGATACATAAAAGGATAAAAGTAATGAAAATTTAATAAATTGTTATGTAAATTTTATTTTTTATATTAATATAGAATTTAACATAAGTTTGAGCATAATATATTTAAATTTTAAATTTTTTTTAAATTTTTTAATTAAAATTAAATAAATAATGTTAAAATTGAAATTCATGTAATTTTAATATAAATTATATTTTATTAACAAATTTAAAATTAATAAAAATACTAACGTCATCCCATTGATTTGAATTTTTTATTAAATATATAATATTTTACATTCATTGACCAATTTATCTTTTGTGGTTAACATATTTTACAATAGATAGTAAAAACATTATTAGCACGGTCCGATATAAAATAATATTTTTCTGTACTACATGCACATGTTTTTATAATAATTTTTATCTCACATGTTAATTATCTATTAAAAATTAGATATAATATTTTATATTCATATAGTCAATATTTTCTGAAGAATATGTAACGACCTGTCCCCCGGGGCCTGTTCCGTGACTACCCCAAGCCCGCATTCTATAGGCCAGGGGCTGGTGACTAGCACCAAAGGTGTAAATCCCTAAAATGGTAAGGAATTGCCTTTATAAGTTGAAAATGAAAACAAAAGAGTACGAGCTGGAAACAGAACACTAAATAAAACTGTATACAAAAGGGGTGCTGAAAAGTAAATAGGGGGTCAGAAATACAAGCCCAATGGTAATATACAAGGAAAATGAAAGAACAAGAACTAGAAAAAAGTAAGAACAGCTCCGGGATCATCCACCGAGAAATCCTACTTGAGGGGTAGGTATATATAGCTTCCACAGCACTCCATATCTGTCTGTCTCCTCTGTGCACCATCACACCATGTGGTCCACCTCCGTGTACCGTCCAGTCCTGGTGCTCTCAGCCTCAGTCAACGCTATCCGTCATCTGCATCCAACACAACGAGGTGCAGGAATAGCCTTTGTAGGGGTGAGTATAACAACAATCATTAGGGACCCCGAGACCCTCAAGGTCTCACAAAATCCAACAAGGATAAACAACAACGTATGAATTCAACAAATATCCTCACTTAGGTATATGCCCATACATGTACCTAAGTTATCAAGTAATCCATCTCAATCATGAGATAAACAAAATGTTACTGACACAGCTAAAACCATGATTTTATTATAGGAGTAGTATGAAGTAAAATCCCCAGTCACACTGTCGAAACCTCAGCTACTGGATAACTCCTCCTCTATCGAGTACAGTGGGTCTTCCGCGTCACTGAGGTGCTTCCCACTAACCTTGTATTTCCGAGGTACTCCTACTGTCGAGTATCGTGGGTCTACTGCATCACCAAGGCACTCCCCATCGTGGGTCTTCCATGTCACCAAGGTGCTCCCCCTTGTAGCCTACTGAGGTACTCCTCCTGTCGAGTTCCATGGGTCTGCTGCGATAGAAAGGCGCTCCCCATTTTGGGTTTGCTGCGACACAAAGTCATTTCTCATTGGGCTAGTTGAATAACTCTGAGTCGAATCAGTTAGCAGTCGTTAGGTCTCATCCAGCTACTAGGTCTCCGCACTATGCTTTCTTGTCTCTGGGAGGATCATCTCCACGTGCTATAGATCGATACTCCAAATGTCAAGGCGTCCCATGTAGAAGTTTCTCAATGGTCCACCACGTCATAGAAGGAAAAACCAAACAATTCATGTACATGATACAAAGGATGATATGACCAAGAAATTTACCAAAAATTACATGGCGTGATGAAATAAGGTACACACCGTGTAGTTAGACCTTGGTCACTTCCCGTGTGCAACAAATCATGTCGAAAGGTTGGTTGTATAGAAAATTAAGTATGCGGCGTGTTGTATGGTTACACGCCGTGTCCATGAAACTAAGGTCGACTCTGTTTATGCTGGCCATGTTCCCATACATGGCCTCAACCAGTGTTCGATAACCCGTGTAACTGGTACACGAGGTAGCCCGTGTCACTGGCCCTGTCTGGACTTGTGGTGGACTACATGCTTGTGAACTTCACCCTTTGTCCATGTATCCCCGGGATACACGCTGAGTCTCACGTAGATACCTCTTCCAAGCTGTGTGAAGAGTAAACTCTATTTGACATGGGTTACATGCTTTGTGATGCATGTTTGACACATGAAACCCTCACCGCAGTACGCCCGTACCACTCGACGTGTTCTTTGGAAGTACATGTTGTGTATTCTGGAATTTTCAAGAAACAATGATTCTGGCTAGTGCGAATCATGTGTTGCCCATTCATCATTCTGATGGTCTGATCTTCACAAAACAAAATAATCTAGGTCACCCAGATGTTCAGAAATCATTATTGGCATTTTCAGGCCTCTGATCAGCTCCGAAAACACGTTATGATTCACACACTTAAAGAACGGTCGAAGAATGGTCTCCATAGTCTGATCCGATCTGTCACCGGCTATCATCATCGCAACTCCACTAGGTCATCGTGATTTTTGGTCTTCAATTTTGGATCAGTGCATCACACAAAGAACCAATAATGATCTATTGTTCATCCCCCAAGAAGAACGCAAAGAACACACCACAAGAAGTACTTTGGAGAAATCAGGCCATGTTAGTTAGGCCTGGTCACACCATATATGTTTGATAGCAAGAAGATCAAGGGAATAAAACAAAATATGTGAAAAAAGAAAAACATTGATCAAATCAATCACACCCCTAACTTTGTTCGTCGTTCGTCGGCAGATTCACAAGGAAGAAGACAATGTTGTCACCGTTCATCGCATCTACCGCACACTTCCAATCCCGAGCTTGCATGTCAGTTGTGGAAGATGATCCCCATTGGTAGGATCTGAGGAAGGAAGTTGAAGTCGCTCCTTAATGATGTTCTTCGTTCTTGGTTCTTTATTGGGATCTTTTATCTCTTCTCCCAAATTCTACAAAAAGATCAATTCCAACCAAAATAATAAGATATTGTGATGTCTTATTAATTCATTTGCACAAAATTCAAAATGGTGAATTAATTAAATTTTCTCCCCTTAATAAATGTGTAGGATTTGGCACCATTAAATTAGGGTATTTGGAACCAGTAAAGGAGGGGGTTTGGAGAGATCTCCGTTATTAATGAGGGGAGTTGAGAGGTTTCCTCTCCCCCCATTAATAAGGGGGTTTAGTCCCGTGTGGTCCCCACGTCATTACCTCCAGTGAATGGTTAGGTTCGGGTGGACCCCACCACCATAACCCCTCATGGGAGGATAATGTGTGGTGGTCCCACATCCATCTTCCATCCTCCACAAGAAGGTTATAGATTCAGTGGGACCCACCTTCAAACACCCACACGACATCTCAAATAAAAATAATGTGAAGATCACTTTATTTTATTACATTCCATGAAAACCCAAAAACTAAATTTTATTCTTGACTCACTATCATAAAAGTGAAAGTCTCCTTAAGGGAATATCAGCACTGCGAGTTCAACAATTCCCTCAGATTTCAATTTTGAGCACTGGTTCAAAAGTTATAAAAACCCGATTGTACATTTACTGAACGTACCTGAACAAAACATCAGAAATTGATTCCAGACACACCGGGCCTCAGAATGATGTGCTGTAAATTTTTGTGGACTTGTAAAATTCCCATGTATTTAATAAAAAAAAATGTACAATGAATTTTCGGGTCTCTACATTCCCTCTACCTCAGGGCTTTACATCCATGTAAGATATAACACGATATATGGAAATAAGTGGGGGTACTTAGCTGGAATCTGAGCCTCCCTCTCCCATGTGCTCTCCTGGAGGTTCCCGGGCTTCCAGCGAACACGCACTAGAGGTATCAACCATCCACATAGGACCTGATCATGTCGACCCTCAATCTCCACTGGAACCTCCGTGAATGTCTCCCCATCAATGATGTCCAGATCTCTATGGTCTATGATGTGAGAAGGGTCATGCACGTATATTCTCAGTTGAGATACGTGGAATACATCATGAACCCTGTGCAACTAAGGTGGAAGAGCTAAGCCGTAAGACACCTCTCCAACTCTACTGAGGACCTGGAAAGGTCCAATGAACCTTGGAGATAACTATCCGCCTCATCCAAATCTCCATATACCTCATCTAGGTGAGACCCATAGAAAGACGTGGTCCCCATCCTAGAACTCTGGAGGTCTCTGCATCCTATCAGCATACAACTTCTGTCGGCTCTGTGCAGTCTTCATCCATTCCTAGATGATCTGAACATTCTACGTGGTAGCTCGTACCATCTCTAGTCCAGGTAGTGCTGACTCCCCTGGGTTTGTCCAGAACAAGTGTTATTTTCAATGTCTCCCGGATAACGACTCAAAAGGTTCCATCCCTATGGTGGAGTGATAGATGTTTTTTACGCAAAATCCACCAAAGGAAAGTGATCCTCATAGCTATGATTGTTGTCGAGGACAAAAGCACAGAGAATGTCCTCAAGGTTATGAATGGTCCGCTCAATCTAACCATCCGTCTGAGGAAGGAAGGCGGTGCACAAATGAAGCTACATCCTGAAAGCCTCTTGCAACCCCTTCCATAGCCTGGAAGTAAACTGTGCATCATGATCGGAGACAATAAATGACGGTTCTCCATGTAGCTCCACAATCTCCTACACATAGAGGAATCCCACACACTCTACCAAACCCTTCTCTATGATATGTAGGAAGTGGGCCAACTTGGTGAGTCGATCAACGATCACCCAAATCGAGTCATGACCGCTGGATGTACGTGGAATTACTATCACGAAGTCCATGTATATCCCATCCCACTTCCACTCTGGGACTTATAATGGCTGAATCAAGACCGTTGGTACCTGGTGCTCCGCCTTCACTTGTTGACCTGTGAGTAATCGAGAGAGAAAATCCACTACTTCCTTCTTCATACATAGGCACCAGTGTTGTCGTTGAAGGTCCCGGTACATCTTCTCCACTCTGAGATGTACCGCTAAAGGGGATGTGTGGAAATACCTCAACACTTCCTCATGAAGTGACATTGGTACCATAGTACATCCTATGAATAGGATGATGTGCTCCCCACCTTCATAAAATCCATCAGGTGCTGCCCTATGGATATTTGAGCACATCGTGTCTCATAGTCAGTGTCTCCACGTTGTGCCTCCATGACTCACTGAAGAAGTGGGGGAGTGGCTATAAGATATTATAGATATGATGCTCCATATGTATCCACAATGTATATCTGTAAGTATGCCAGCTGCTTTGTCTCCTTTCCTAGAAGCTATATACCAGATCTCTTGCTGAGTGCATTGGCTACAACATTCCCCTTTCCTGGAGTATATACTATCTCAAAGTCATAGTCCTTGAGGAACTCAAGCCATCACCGTTGTCTCAGGTTTAGGTCCATCACATTGAAGATATACCTAAGACTCTTGTGATTATAGTACACTGTAAAATGATTTCCCATCAGATAGTGTCACACCATATTTAAGGAGAAGAACACTCTTACTAACTAAAATTCATTGGTAGTGTCGTTCTTCTCGTGATGTCTCATCTATTGAGAACCATACGTGATCACTTATCACTCTTGTATCAGGGCACACCCGAGTTTGTTCCCTTATGCGTTGCAACAGACTATGTAACCTACGCTTTCCTCTGGAAGCCTCAAGATGAGGGCACTAGTCAGCCTCTGCCTCTGCTCCTGAAAGCTCTGTTGGAATATCCATGACCATAC
Source organism: Viscum album (assembly GCA_963277665.1). Classification (NCBI taxonomy): domain Eukaryota; kingdom Viridiplantae; phylum Streptophyta; class Magnoliopsida; order Santalales; family Viscaceae; genus Viscum; species Viscum album. The sequence goes on along the minus strand of OY728122.1, from coordinate 805,416,102 downwards.
AAAGGGATTCCCCTTCATCTTCAAGGCTGATAGTGGTGTTGTAACTCTGGAGAAGTCTGGAATGAACCTCTAGTAGTAACCAGCCACACCCAAGAGACTTCGTACCTCCGTTACACTCCTGGGTGGCTCCAAAGAAAGTACTGCCTCAATCATTTCCGGATCCACTACAACCCCAGCCTCCAAGATGACATATCCCAGAAATTGAACATATCGAATCAAGAACTAGCACATCAAGAGATAACCATATATCCGGTACTCTCAGAGTGTGTCTAGTATTACCCTCAAATGGTAGGCATGCTCCTCCTCAGTATTCGAGTAGATCATAATGTCATCGATGAAGACTACGACAAATATACTGAGGTATGGCTGGAAAATCATGTTCATGAGTCCCATAAAAACTATTGGAGCATTGTTTATAGTGAAACGAATATCCGAGAACTCATACTGGCCATACCAACATCTGAAAGTCATCTTCTGCACATCCTCAACTCGAACTTTGAGATGATGATAGCCTGCTCTGAGGTCCATCATTGAGAACAATTGTGCTCTCTTCAACTTGTCAAACAGGTCGTCAATCCTCAAGAGTGGGTACATGTTCTTCACGATCACCTAGTTTAGGATACAATAGTTTAAATAAAACCTCAAGCTCCCATCGACCTTCTAGGTGAACATAATCAGGGCTACCTAGGGAGAAACACTAGGCCGGATGAATCCCTTCCCCTGTATGTCCTCTACGTGTACCCGTAGCTCGCGAAGCATCACGGGAGCCATCCGATATGCTGGTGTTGATATCAGTGGCATCCAAGGGTATAGTTCAATGTAGAATACAACCTCTCTGTGAGGAGGTAGACTTAAGACCTCATCATGAAAAATATATGCATACTAGTCCACCACTACAGGATAAGTCAGAATCTCCACATCAACGGATCCGACGGTAAGGCAATAAAAATGGTGAGTGATTGGTTGTACTATCCTCCCGGAAAGTCCATCATGTGCTTCAAAGGTTCCCTTCACATCAGTGAAGGTGAACCTAGTCTCATCCATTTGGACACGCCGCACTTTGCATCTAATATAGTCGATCTGAGAATGGACTGTAGATAAGCAGTCCATAGCCAATATGACATCGTAAGGCCAAGACACTGCTACTATGAGATCTCAGCCAAAGCTCTCGCCTCCTAGATTAAGATTACACTACCAGCACCAGTGTGTAATCATAAAATATTCTCCTATAGGAGTCTCTAGCCATAAGGATCGAGCTAACATCTCTGTTGGAATCTCTAAACACCGGACGAGGACAGTGGAAATGAAAGAGTGACCGGAACCAGTGTCTATAAGAACTGCAACTAAGGTGTAGTAGACACAGTCTGTACCTCGAATCATATCTGGAGTTCCATGATCATAAGCCTTAGATTCCTAAATCTGAGATATCCCATGTCCACCAGCTCCCTATGGTCGGGGTAGACCTCCTGGTGGTGGTGGCAGTAACACCTCAAAACATCATCCACTACCAGCTACACGACTAGCTCCTCTGCCACATCAACCTGCTCTCTGTAGACTTCCTCAATCAAACCATTACATTTTCCTAGGAGGTCCCTCAATTGTCTACTAATCATCTGAATGGCAGTTCAGACAATCACAAGACATGTGACCCTACCTGCCACATGAGAAACGTTTTCCTCTCCTGGCATGTATGTCTCTACCCCGGGTGCCTCGCATAACTGATTCTGAGTCATGCGGTTGTCCACCCGTGCATCTTGTCCTCTTATACCTCTACGAAATCTGTCTACTGCGAGTTGTAAAAGACTCTGTTGCATGTCGACTAGTGGTGGGTCTCGCTACTGGAGACTTCTCAGCAAGGAAACTCTCCACTAAGAGGGCTCACTACAACACAACTGTCTGTTTCGGGATGCTGAGGGAGATCATCAAAGCCTTTATCTCCCACATGATCCCCTGCTCGATGGTTCGAGCCCTAAATAATAGGTCCATGTACCATATCAAGGGAGTAGTGCGAGAGGTCAGTGAACCTCATGGAGTATTGTGCCACTGTCATGCTACCCTACTGCAAGTTAAGTAGATCCTGAATCCACACTGCGCGAAGATTCAATAGGAAAAACTCTGCTCAGAACAGGCTATCAAAGTCTACCATGTGAAGCATCATCTCTTCGTGAACTTAATTAATAAAGCTCCACCATCTTCCCGCTGCTTCCTGAAGAAGGATGTCATCAAGAATCACCATGAAGTTGGATGATGTCCCTTCCAGTTGGAAAACTCACATCACAGCCTCCAACCAATCCTTAGCCGCCTATGGGTCAGTCTCTCTCATGAACCTAGGTGGCCTATTATGCTGGAACTCGTGAAACGTGGTCATGCGGCATGCATTATCTACTGCTATGGATGGTGGCATCAGTGGCCCAACGAAAGGTATTACCGCTCGTGCCTCCGCTCGAAAAGGGCCCTACACCGTGGCCTTGTCACTCGGTGGGCTATGTATGCGTACTACACTCATGACACTAACTGGATATATGAGGGGAGGAATCCCAAAAGAAGCAGTTGTGACACGGTAAAAATATTATACCTGTTGAGATGACCTGGTGAAAACTTTTGAAAACACACATGCAATTACTGTTTTCATGCACTCAGTCAGAAATCAGTAGTCAGGGTCCTAGTGTATGGATACGTTAGCTGATTCACCAACACTGGACTCTCTAGACTAAAAACCACACTCATTACCCTTAAAACTATTGTTTCACAGAAAATATCAGAGTCCTAAGTTTTGCAGTAGAACCGAATCCTCTGATACTAATTCTTCACGACCCCTCCCCCGGGGCCCGTGCTGTGACTACCCGAAGCCCGTCTTCCATAGGCCAGGGGCTGGCGACTAGCACCAAAGGCATAAATCCCTAAACTGGGAAGGAATTGCCTTTATAAATTTAAAATTCACACAATAGAGTATGATATGGAAACAAAACACTAAATAAATCTCTATACAAAAGGAGTGCTGAAAAGTAAAAAGGGGGTCGGAAATACAATCCCAATGATAAAGTACAAGTAAACTAAAAGTACAAGCACTAGAAAAAAGGGATAAAAGCTCATGGACTATCCACCAGGAAATCCCACCTGAAGGGTAGTTATAGATAGCCTCCACAGCACTCCACGTATGTCTGTATCCTTCATGCACCGTCACACCGTGTGGTCCACCTATGTGTACCGTCCAGTCTTGTTGGTCTCAACCTCGGTCAATGATGTCCATCGTCTACATCCAACACAACAAGGTGAGGGCTTATCCCGTGGAGGGGTGAGTATAACGATACTCAGTAGGGACCTTGAGACCCTCAAAGTCTCACAAAATCCAACATGGATAAACCACAAAGTATAAATTCAACAGATAACCTCACTTACGTATATGCTCATACATATACCTAAGTTATCAAGTAATCCATCTAAATCATGAGTTAAACACAAAAGTTACTAACTTTGATCAAACCATGATTTTATTTTTGAGGTAGTATCAAATAACAGCTCCAGTCACACTAAGCTATAGGTCGATACTCCAACTATCACGAAGTCCCACATAGAAGTAACTCAATGGTCCACCACGTCATAGAGGGAAAAACCAAAAAATTCATGTCCAAGACACAAAGGAAGAAATGACCAAACCATTTACTAAAAGGTACACCGCGTGTTGGAATAAGGTACATTCCATGTAGTTAGTCCATGGGTACTGACCACGTGCAACAGCCCGTGTCGAAAGGATGGTTGTGTAGAAATGTATATACATGGTGTGTTGTATAGTTACACGCTGTGTCCATGAAACTGTTGTCGACACTAATTATGCTGGACATTTTCTCATACAAGGCCTCAACCCTTGTTCGCCAACCTGTGTAACTAGTACACGGAGTAGCCCATGTCACTGGCCTTTCCAAGCCGTGAGGTAGAGTACATGCCCATGTACTTCACCCCATGTCTGTTTATCCCCGAGATACACGCCTGTCTCTTGTAGCCTCCTCTTCCATGATTTTTGAAATGTACACGCCGTGTGATAGGGGTCACTTGCAGTGTGATGCGTGTCTGACACCTGAAACCCTAAATGCCGTATGCCTGTACTACACGGCATGTTCTTCGGAAGTACACGACATGTATTCTAGAATTTTCCTGAAACAATGCTTTTGGCCCGCACACTTCCCATGATGCCTATTCTTCATTCAGATGGTCTGATCACCACAAAAATGAAGACTCTAGGTCGCGCCAAAGACCCAAAATAATTACTAGTGTTTTCAGGCCTTTGATCGGCTCCGAAAACACATTATGATTCACCCACTCAAAGAACGGTCGAAGAACGGTCTCCCCGGTCCGGTCCGATCCATCACCTGCTATTGTTATCGCACCTTTTCTAGGTCGTCATGATGTTGGGTCATTAATTTGGGATTACCGCGTCGCACAAATAACCCACAAAATTCCATTGTCCATCACCCATGAAGTATGCGAAGAACACACCACAATAAGTATGTTGAAGAAAACAGGCCGTGTTAATTTGGCATTCTCCCGTCGTATTAGTTTGATATAATGAAGTTCAATGGAATAAAACAACATATGTGACACAAGAACAACGTTGATCAAATAAAACACACCCCTACCTTTGTTTGTCGTTCATCGATATAGTCGCGGGGAAGAAGATGTTATTGTCACTTTTAGTTGCGTTCGTTTCACACTTCCAATCTCGTGCTCAGACATCGGTTATGGAAGACACTCCACATTGGTAGGAAATTAGGAAGTCAAAGTCTCTCCTCGTCAGCGTTCTTCGTTCTTTGTTCTTCATTGGGAGCTTTCCTCTCTTCTTCCATGTTCTACCAAAAGAGAAATGCCATCCAAAATAATAAGAGATTGTTATATCTTATTAATTCATTGGCACAAAATTCAAATTGCTGAGTTAATTAACATGGATCCCCTTAATTAATGTGGAGGATTTGGAAGCATTAAATTAGGGGAGTTTGCACCAATAAAGGAGGGGGTGTGGAGAGAATCTCCCTCACTAATGAGGGGATATGAGCGGCTTCCTCTCCCACCATTAATATTGGGGTTTTAGTCCCATGTTGTCCACACATAATAACCTCTCACGGAAGGTTAGGTTCGGGTGGGCCCCACCACCATAACCCCTCATGGGTGGTTAAGGTGTGGCGGTCCCACCGCCAACTCTTAACCTCCATAAGGATGTTATAGATCCAATGGTACCCACCTCCAAACACCTACATGGAGGCTCAAATTAAAATAAAGTGAATGTTACTTTATTTTATTACTTTCCATGTAATCCAAAAAACTAAATTTTATTCTCGACTCACTATCATTGATGTGAAAGTCTCCTTAAGAGAATACCGGTGTTGAGAGTTCAACGGTGCCCTCAGATTTAAATTCCTAACTCAGGTTCAAAAGTTATAAAAACCCGCTTGTACGTTTACTGAACGTACCCGAAAAAAACTTCATAAGTTGATTCCGAGCATACCGGGCCTTGGAATCATGCACCGTCAATTTTTTGCAGACTCATAAAATTCACATGTATTTTAGGAAAAAAAATTCCACAGAATTTTTAGGTCTTTACAAATTATATCTTTAATTTGGTCATATTTTTTACATTATATATATTAAAATATAATTACTTTAATAAAATACTAAAATGATAAAATTTTTAAAACATTAATGTTAAGGTAATAAAATATTAAAATGAATTTATTTTTTTCGGTTGGAGATTTTTCTCATCCATAAGTATCCTTTAATAAATTATTTTTTTTCAATTTGGAGGAATATGAGTTATAGGAGAGGTCATAATATTATATTCATTTTCAAATTTAAAAGAATTTCTCTCCCCCGCCATTATAAATTGGAATTGATTTTCTCCTACATCACATCTCTAAAACCAAATTAGATCATGAAAAATCATTAATAATAGTCTCTTAAATACCTAAAATCAATATATATTTTTAATATTAGGATTAATTCAGGCCAAGTAATCCCTTTGGTGAATAATAAATGAAATAACCATAAAATGAGGTCAAATTTTTCAATGTGAATTTATTATTTATTTGTTACTCCAACACTTAATTTATTATTATTCAATGATTATATCGAAAAATATTTATCCATAATATACTGAAATATTTTCATTTTAAGGGTTCTATATACACAATGACACAGTTCCATCACGAAATCATTTGAATTATTTTTCTATTACCTGATCTCTTGGTAAGGAATTAGAAACATTAGTTTATGTGATATTTATAAAATTAATTATTTATATATATTTTTTAATTTTTATATAAAACATAGTTTTATGTATTCAATTTAGTGTAATTATGATAATATCATTTGTAGATGTGTAGACAACCGCCTCCTCAAAGAGATGTGATATGTTCATATATTCCATGAAATTTATTAAGGATGGTTTTAATTATTAATAAATGGAAGTAATTAATTATATATTATATTATTAATAAATTAAATTTATGAAAATATAATATAGAATTTTCCTTATTATCCTCTTCACAAACTAAAAATTTATAACATCATTTTGGACGTGTGTAATACTGCCTCCTTGATGCAATGTGGAACCTTTAACATCAAAATAATTATATATATATGTATCTATGATTAAATAAAAATGTATTTATGATATAATTATAATTATATACAAATATTATATTTATTTATTTCATTCCATATTTATCATAATATAATGCGAACATTACTCATGTGTGGGTACAGTCTACCATCTATATGATTGTAACATTACTTCATTTTTCACAAACATCGTTCATGATATGTTTTAAATGTATAATTTTTGTATATATATGAAAATAATATCATTAATATGATTCTTTATATGTATATATAATTACCCGATTGACCATAGTAGCCCCACCAAATTCATTTTTGATATGTAAAATAAATATGGTCAAAACACCAGACATAAACTAAATTGTTTATGTAGATGATTATTACCATATATTAAGTGATGTTAAAGTTATCATAATATTTAATAAGTTTTTGAAAAAATTAATTAATATATATTTATTATTTTGGAATATATATACACACTTGACAAATCAGATTCAATGTAAGGGATTTTCATTACAATTTTTACATCTATGTGATAAATTGTATATTCACATGTTACATATTTTTTGTGTGTATCCTCTGACCATATTAATATAATATATCATTAATCTTTATATAATCATGTTCTTTAATATTATTTCATTTAATTATCTCATTTAATGGTCAATTCATTGAAAATTACCAACAGGTAAATGTTATCCTATGATCTTATATTGTCTTTTCATTATAATCATTATCTCAAAACAATCACATTATTGTTGTAATATTTCATTTAAAATTATACTTAATTATGATATCTATATTCATTTTTGATGGAAATTAATTTATACTAAACAATATACTGTTTTTATATTTAGTCATCACATTGAATTTCATTTGATTTTATAGGGAAATATTGATAAATATATATATCCTTTACACAATGCATATATTTGATAAGGATCTTTTATTAATAATTTAAATCAATTTTCTGATATATTAGAAAATATTTTGAAATTAAAGATATGGTTTGGGAGAAATTTAATTTAACCCCCTTGATGAATCGCTAGTCACATACAAAAACTTTCATTGGAAAATCACTTAGCATTTGTATGTAGCTTGTTTTAAAATGTCTTATGAATGGTCATAACATTATATTCATGGTTGGACAATCTAAATCAATTTGTATCCAGTATATATTAAACCATACTTTTCATGGTCTTGATGGTAATGTTTTTATGTTCCTAGGATACATAAAATTCAATATTTAAGCATTTACTTCATTTTAATAATTATCATACAATGAATTTTCAATGTGATAGAATCTGTATATGCACTTCATTCGAGGTTATTTATTACACAGAATGTGTTCTCATTTATTTACCTTTACTTATTTATTATTATCATTGATTCTTTATTACTTTTGAATTACATACCATTAATGAGCATTAGAGATCACAATTATTTTGTTTCCTTTCCACATGTTATGAATAAAAGATCATTATATTTTTTTATAGTATTCAAATAATTATATTTTGTTTTGTATTATGTTTTCTTTTATATTAAAATATTTAAAATGGGTATCAGGTATATAATTAACTTTTCCCAAACTTTTAAACCATTATTACTTCAGGATTTGATTCCATATAATATTGAAAAAATAATATTGAAATGAATTGGCCTAAGGAAGCTAGGTTTATGGATTTATATATTTTATTAATATTATTAAAAAATATATATGAATATATAAACTTATACTAAATATAAAAATTTCATAGATGATAAATTCATTCCAAATAGTAATAATAACTGTTAATATTTTAGAAGGCCAATTTTCAAAAATATTAGTTTTTCATTATATGTTGTATTTTCATATAAATAATAAATTCATTAATTTTATAATATTTATATTTTAAAAATAAATCATGTTTTTATTTCATTATATAAAAAAATAATTTGGTTATATTCTTAGAATTTTATAAAATAATTGATTTTTACAATAATACTAATATATATTTCTTTTTGTAATAATGTTCCTTTTATATAATAAGATTGAATTATTATTTATTAAACATTTTTTCACAAAATTTATATATTTATAAATTTATATAAATAAATTTTAAATAATAATCTATATTTATAAAATCTTTTTTTACATTTTTAAAATTTATTCAATTTTGTAATGTTAAAAAGGTTTTTACTTGCTTATATAAAAAATATGTCTATATCATGGTAAGAAATTAAATACAAAAAGTGAAATTAATATTTTTTATATACATTTAAATAATATTTTAGAAGTTCTATTACATTATTAGTCATATGGATTGGATAACTATGATTCAGTTTAATCACTATGATAATGGTATGAAAATAATTTTCAATGAATTATTTTTTAAAAATTTGGTAATTTTAATATAATAAAAAAATTAATCTCATTACAAAAATTACCTGAATATAATTTTTAAATAAATATATATATATATATATTCACAATCTTTCAATTATTAATTTATACTAAATAATATTATGAATTGAAAGTGTTTAAAATATAATTTTTCATCAAAAAATAATTTTAGTAAATTAAATCATTTAAATTCAAATTATATATTTTTTATATTTTATAAATATTAAAAGATTAAAGGGATAATAAATTATTGTCTTAGACATACAATTTTGGTTATATTGACTATCTAATAGTTTTTCAATAATATATATTACAATGTTAAAAATAGTTTTCAGGATAAAAAAGTAAAATTGTAATGTGTAAAATCAAGTGGTAAAAGCCATAAAACATTTATAAAACAAGATTTTATGTGAGAGGAATTGGTTTTATTAAACATTAATTTCCCCAAAATACATTATTTATCACTTTTATAATAGTTTCCCTTGAATAGTGTCACTCTATTATTAAAAAGAAATATTTATTCACAATATTCCTATTTTCCTTACTTATAAATACTAAAAAATCCACCACATTATGAAATTGTAAATATGAATATTGATTATAAAATTTCATTTTATTCTTCATATATTTAAATTTTGGAATATATTCTACTCTAATTACTCGTATAATTTTATTAAGTTAAATATAGGAATATATTTCATGAAATATTTATTCTAACAACATTTGGGTTAAATATTTTGTTAGTGTTCGTGAAATGTTTCTAAGTAGTTTTTGAATCATGGTGTTGAACATAATACTTACTGAGAATATTATGTTTTGTAACATATATTTCAATAAAAACCTAACTTTATAATGAATAATTAGTCTATATTATTGGATTGGGAACACACATTTTACCAGATCACTATGTTCAAGTATTAATGATATGATTTGTCACCCAATGTTGGGAATAAATGGTATATTTTTGGGCAATGTTTTGAAATAATACATAACAACATCAACACAACATTAAATGAACTATTAATCATATTTTGAATTTGAGATAATTCATTAGATTTTCAGAATGGGTTTTCTAAAATAAATATCTCAATAAATATTGTTGAAATACCAATTAAAAATATTAAGGAATTGATTAAATCATTGATATTTAAAAGGTAATTTATGATATTCGTTGGATTATTAATTTAAAATTTCAAACACATTGGATGTTTTGAATATAATTCTTTATCTAGAGATATATCTATATTTTTTTGAGAATAATAAATAAACTATTTTTATCTATTCTCAAATGATTTTTTATTTGCGATGATGTAATATTGATAAAAGATAATAGATTTCAATGTATTATTTAATCATCAATTAGAGAATTCTAAAAATTATCAAAAAATGAAAATTATAACTCCATAAATTTTCATTATATTTATCTTTTATAGTGGGCAAAATATTCAATCTATTAGAGATGATGTGAAATAATTTTTTATTTTCTAAGCTCATTCATAGATAATTTCAAGTATCTACATTGTAGATATACATGTCTTAACCCTGCAAAGATTTATCATCCAAATATTCATCAATGTTATATGATTATTTTTTAATTTCAATAATGGACATATTCAAGTAGGATCACATTGGAGTTGTAATTAGATAAAAAATTTATTATTTTAAGAATAAAATTCATCTTATTTTAATTGATGTTATATCATTAGATGAACTAATTATTCAATTAAAATTTTATCAAATTAAATTATTCTGCTCTATTCATATACTCTTTCATTGGGTAGTTTTAGTATATCAATACTTTCTATGGATGTTAATTTTTTTGGTAAATGAATATTATTTTTTTCTGTGTTTTCCTATGCATACAGTAATTTGAAAATTTTATCGATAAATGGACTATAACAATGAAAATCACTATGATCATAGAAATACAAATTGGTGGAGTTGAAAATGTGATATTTATCCCTATTCTAAAATAAAAATTATTGTGTTATTATTCTTTATTTTTCAGTGTCTAACCTATAAAAGGAAAAGAATAATGCATCATAACATAAAGGTGGATTATCATTATTTTATAAAAGTGTTTTTAAAATAAAAAATTTACCTAATCTTGTGCTTTCATATTCTTAAACAAAATATTTATACCAGATGAGGGTTGATGGACAAAATATGACATTATATTGAAAATTTGTGTTTTAGATGATTGTGATGAAATGATATCCACGATTTAAATAAAATTAGCGATGTCATTGATAATGGATCCATATTTAATTTTAAAAAAATATTTATTCTAGTAATACTGAATCTTAACATATTTCAAAAACCATATATTCTAGGTTTTTCTAAATTATTACTACTAGAATTTGTGATATTTGCTACGGGATATTGGCGATGGGATCCTGTCACAAATAGTCTTTAGCGACAGGGTCCCATCGCAAATAAATCGTCCTAGAAAATGGCGTCACAAATACAATTTTTTGTGATGGTCCCATCATAGAAATTATTTTTTGTGACAAGGAACTTCCCCGTCACAAAAAAAATCTCCTATTATATACATTATACATAAATAAAAATTTTACAACAGGCCCGTCACAAAAAGTATTTGCGACGAGCCCTTTGTACCGTCTCAAATACTATTTAAAAAAATATATATAAACTATATGAGATGGGATCTCATCGCAATAGGTCCCGTCAAAAATAATAACCAAATTAAAAAAATTAATAAAATTATAATTAATGAAAAAATAATATTAATATTATTAAAATAATAAAAAAAATATTAAAATTCTCAATATTCTCAAAAAATACAAAAAATTCATAAAATATTATTTTTATTTTTATTCGTAAAATAAACAGACATAACAAATATAATACTAAAAAAATATATTTAATAAAATTATGATTAATGAAAAAATAATATTAATATTAATAAAATAATAAAAAAATATTTATATTCTCAATATTCATATAATATTAATATTATTAGTAAAATAAACAATCATTCAAAAATATAATCGTAATAATAAATAATAAAATATTTAAAATAAAAAAAAATAAATTAGGCAATATTCGCACCAGCATAAAAGAGAGAAACTAAAAATAGTTCATATTACAACAATTCTTGAATTCAAATGTTTTTAACATAAAAAAATCACTGAGGGGGTCGCCATTTAGAGGAGCACCGTCAATCCACTGGAAATTGTTCTAAGTAATTATAAGTAATTACAATTTATTATAATTGAAATTATTCCTATTTATTAATAATTATTACTAATTATTACTAATTATTACAAATTATTACTAATTATTACTAATTATTAATATTTATTACTATTTATTGATATTTATTACTATTTATTGCTATTTATAACTATTTATTCACATTTATTACTAACTATTTCTAATTATTACTAATTATTCCAAATTCTTCCAAATTATTACTAATTATTACTAATTATTCCTAATTATTACTAATTATTGCTAATTATTGCTATTTATTACTATTTATTACTCTTTATTACTATTTATTCCTATTTATTACTGTTTATTACTATTTATTACTAATTATTACTATTTATTACTATTAATTACTATATATTACTATATATTACTAATTGTTACTTATTATTACTAATTACTACTAATTTTTACCATTTATTACTAATTCTTACTAATTCATACTATTTGTTACGAATTTTTACTAATTTTTACTAATTATTACTAATTACTACTAATTTTAATTAATTATTACTATTTATTACTGGTAATTACTAATTATTATTAAATATAACTAATTATAACTATTTATTGCAAATTATTTGTAATTATTGCAAATTATTCATAATTATTACTAATTATTCTTAATTATTATTATTTATTCGTAATTATTGTTAAGTATTCATAATTACTATTTATTAGGCATAATTATTGCTATTTATTGCTATTTATTACTAATTATGGCTAATTATTCCTATATATTGCTAAATATTCCTATTTATTACTAATTATTTCTAATTATTCTTATTTATTACTAATTATTCCTATTTATTACTAATTATTTATTTTTATTACTATTTATTCCAAATTATTCCTAATAATTCATAACTATTCCGAATTATTACTATTTATTACGAATTATTCCTATTTATTCCTATTTATTCCTATTTATTATTATTTAATACTATTTATTCCTATTTATTACTATTTATTACTCTTTATTTCTAATTATTACTATTTATTTATAATTATTACTATTTATTTCTAATTATTACTATTTCTTTCTAATTATTTCTAATTATTTCTAATTAGTACTATTTATTACTAATTATTCATATTTATTACTATTCTTACTAATTATTACTGTTTATTCTTAATTATTCCTATTTACTCCTAATTATTGTTATTTATTGCTAATTATTTCTATTTATTACTAATTATTCCACTTTAATACTAATTAATCATATTTATTACTAATTATTCCTATTTATTACTAATTATTTATATTTATTAATAATTATTTCTCTTTATTTCTAATTATTCCAATTTATTACTAATTATTCCTATTTGTTACTAATTAATCCAATTTATAACTAACTATTCCTGTTTATTACTAATAATTAAAAATTAGTACAAATAATTTCAATTTATTATTGCAAATAAATACTGATAACAAAACAATTTAAATCTAATTTAATTACACCTAATTAAAAATAATTATAATTAAGATAAAAAAATGAAATAAATACTAAATTAAATAAAATATAAATAACTTTAAACTTGACCTCATATTGATATAGATGGTTTCACAACTATTTTGTGAAATGAAACTAACTCACACAAATTTTCACTCTAAAAATAGAGTTCAGAGAGAGAGAGAGAGAGGAAGTAGGAATTGAGAGGTGGATTTGAAAAAACGGATGGGGGGTAAATATAGGCTGGTATAGTGGCGATGAGACTATTTGTGATGGGCTACCCGTCACAAATTGTATTTGTTGCGATGAGTCCCATTGAAAAAACCTTCGCCCACATTAATTAGATTCGGCGGTTAAAAGAGTATTTGCGACGAGTCCCGTCGCAAAAGGTCCCTTCTGACACACATTTTGCTACTCGAGAACATCTCGTCATAAAAACATATTTACCGCCATTGGATATTTGTGATGGAACCTACCGCAAATACCCTCTGACAAACGTACTATTTTCGATGGGGGAATTCCCACGTTGCAAATTACCTTCCTGCGGTTTGGCGCGCAAACCGCGCCCAAATTTTTCCCATGGGACCCCAAATCTCGTCACAAATAACAAATTATTTACGATGGGATGAATCCCCCATCACAAATAATCTCTGGGATGTGCTATTTCTGAAGAGAATTAATCCTATCACAAATAGCCCATCACAAAATGCTATTTTTACCGTAGGGAATTTTTAACAATATGATAATCCTATTGAACCTGAAAGGTGCGATATTATGATGGAAGATGAATATAATGTAAATTACAAATATATGAATACTATCATATGTGTTTGTAGTTCTGATGAATTAAATCATCTTTCTTGACGTGATACTGTATATGAGATGAGGAACAATTTATTTATAACCTATGTATGAAAACAAATTTAAAAAACATAGATACAACACTATTAAGAGCATGATTGATTCCTTAATGGTATATAATGAAGAATTAATTCATTGAATGATTAGTTGAATAACTTTGATAGTAAATGGTGTTTCTACATTGGGACATCTATTTATAGAACCAAATTCACATATATATGTCATTAGTGTATTCCCTTAATATGGAAGTGAATATCTATAAAAATCATAGAATCCAAAACAATTAAAATAAAATTGAAATGAAATGGTTAATAGGTTGATTAATGGTGTATGAAGATGAAATTAATACTGAATTAAAAGATCATAGAATGATAAAAATGTTATATAATACTATAAATTTTACTACTCCAAAAAATAAAAATAAATAAATGGGAATCTTATGTTATAAATTTATATTATCATTTAAAATTGTGGATTTAACCAGATCACTCATAGGAAAGATTTAATAACATTTATAATTTGAAAACAGGCTCCAAGAAGTCATATGATGATTCCAAAAAAATGATCAATGATAAAAAAATTCATTTCTATGAATGTATGAACATGGGGAATACTAGTCCTAACTTCCTACTGATTAATGAGGAAAAATTATTAATAACTCATTGATTTAAAATTAAAATTATTTACATCCACTTCATCATGAAATGTTCATGAAACTAGAATTAATGAATTTCTTGTCAAAGTGGAATCATTTATATGTACAACAATAATTTTAACTATGTATGAAAAATAACGCAATGAGATCCATGTAAATAATTTCTTTTAAAATGAAAACATGGAATTGGATGTAATGGTGAGAAACATAAATTATATAGAAAAATTTTTGTTCCAAGATAAAATATTCAAAACATGTCTATGGATAATTTTTTTTATAAAGAATCAAAGTCCATTATCATAGAATGTTTGGAATGAAAAATAATAAATTTTTTGGGGTAAAGAAAACTATTAATTTTTTAAATTTATCTGGTGATAATTCTGTACATTCTTGAAACAAAACACATATTTTTTTCTAGATAAAGGTTGTATTACAATCCTAGACCCATGATCATTTGGATAATAATACATGTTTTTGTTTTATGTTTATAATGGTAAAAACCCACATGAAAAAAATGAAATAGTGTAAATAGATAGTTCCTACTCAAGACTTATGAGTGTTGTGTTTTCAAATTTATATCAACTTTCAAATGAAAATAGAGGAATATTTACATTTGAACATATTGATAATTGAATGAGTATTGAATATGTACTTGTAGACTTCCAAAAACTATCCATCTCAAAAAATTTCTATTTGAATATGGTATTATAAAGAATATGATAACAATTTTTCAACGTTGTGGTAATGGTTTTTGAGTTTATTTTTCTAATAAGGCATTCACATATTTTAAATCGAACCCCTATTGTTTATACAACAATGAAATATATATTATTTTACATTGGACCTTAGATCCTTGCGTGAACAACATTTGAAATTACTAATAAATAATTTAAATTAATCCTGGATATGTAATAATTGTATTGGAAATCATTATATTATTCCAAAATCAATACCATCTAAGAAAATTTAGTTTTATATCTAAATAATAATAATATTTTCGAGCAAAGACTGTTGATAAATGATAAATATAAAAGTATTATAAGTCATCTATTAAATCTATATACATGGATTGTTTAACTAAAACTTTTTAATCTATAATGATTAAAAAATTAGACCACCAATAGTAAAAGTATTTCATGATTTTATTATTATTATTCTAGATTTACATTGGTTTATTTTATAATATATAAAGTAAGTATTTCTCAGTTTTTTTATATTTAATTTTAATTTTTTAAAAATAAAAAATTGTCCATAATAATATCATTCATATTTTATCATGGATAAGATTTAAAGAATTAGTTATTTGACTTTTTTTCTCACACATTATTATTAATCATAACATCCCTAGTTTAAAAACACATCAAAAATGGAATTATAGAATGAAGAAAGAGGTCTATTCAATAAATTATAATAACTATGCTGAAAGGGTATATTGTTTGTAATTAATTTTAGATATTATCTTTTAATAAACATTTCTTTATCATAAAATGTGTTTTAATCAAACCGTTTTATTGAAAGACATCCTATGACTTATAAAATAGTTTAAAATATGAAGTTGGGTAAATTAATGTTTATTGAAGAAATCTTAATATCATGTATTCTAAGGAAATACATGTTAGGTTTGATCTAAAGGATACTAAATGAATATTTCATATATATTATTCTACGTATAATAAATTTCTATTACATAAAAATAATTTTATGATAGATGAAGAATCTATTTCTATAATGTTTGATGAACGTGATCAATTAGATAAAAAATTCCATCATATGTATTAATTGATTCATTGAATAACTTTATAATTATATCATAAGATTATTTTCCTGAAAAAATTATAAAACGATGAAATTTAATAATGTTTAGATGAAAATTAATTGAGGAACCTTAATATTTAATAAAATCAAAGTAGAACATTGATATATAACCAATTTTGTATTTATATTTGAGACCCAGATATAAGTGTTATGGAAATAATTAATATGGGATACCTAGTAGAGATATCTTTCCTTAGATCCATATTTTATGTTCAATATATAGTATAAACCTTAGATTATGATAGTTGGGTGATATCCATGCAAGATTCACTAGGTAATTAAATGGTACAATATAAATAAGAAATATGATCGAGGTTTTATCAATAAAAATATGACTAGTATATTTAATAATGGATATAACATGGTGTAAGGAATATTTTATGATATAATTTTTTTAGTGGTTTGTGGAAAATATGTCATTAGATTCTTATGTTATATGCATCTCATATGAATTTTAAATTATAACACTGATATGAAAAATATGTTATTAAATTGATTTATAGTAGTGGAAGTCTATGTTGAACATCCCCTTGATTTTTAAGGTCACATTTAATAATTTATTAATAATATTACTAAATATCTATATGGACTTCTAAAATAATAAAAATCCTATTACCAACGATTACGTAATTTTTATTTGGAAATTGGGTTTTAGCTTGACTAGAAGATCCTAATATTTTTAAGAAAAAATTATATTTTTATATTTTATAATAATATATTTATAATCGTTTTAGTAATTTTTGTTTAACTAATAAATGAATTTCAACTAATTTCCAAAATAATCATCAAAAGGTATTTAAATATACTATGTTAGGAGAACTATATTTATTTCATGGACTGAAAATTTATCAAAATGATTTTGGGAAATATTTGTTTAAAATAAAATATCTTAATTATTGATTAAAAAAGATTGGACATTAATATAGTATTATATATACGACCCATGTTAATTAAAATGTAAAACGTTATTTCAATGAAACTAGAAAATCTTTGTAAAACAAGATATATAGAACTATGATCAGTAGTTTTCTATATCTTACTACTAGAAGACCATAAATTATGATTTCCTTTTTTTCAATAGTGCAATCAAACCTTAAATAGTAGCATCTTACACCTAAAATGATTTTTCGATATCTAAATTAAATTATAGTTCCATCAATACATTATCTAAAAACCTCTTATTTTAATTAAATTTAACATTTATATGATGATTTATGACTGAATGGATTTTTTAGAAAATATAAATCAAGTAAATTTCATTTTTTATAATATCTGTAGTTTCATTGTCTATATACAAATAAATTAACACAAAATTATCAATACTTAAGGAATAATATATTTTTGTAGGATGCTTCTTTGAATAATTATGTGGGAATAAATCATGCTCTTTTGGACATTGAACATTAATATAGCCATATTCCTAAATTATGTGATAATAATAGTCCAATTGATATTTCAAAAAATACGTTGAGTAACCAAAGGAAAAACATATTCATCATAGATAACATTTTACAAGAAATCAGAAGAAAATAGGGGATATATATTTACAATTTGTAAATAATTATTATCAAATTCTATAATAACAAGATTACAAGGTTAATCATGTATATATGGAACTATTAGTGATGTTTATTCGGATGATAATGAATGTACCTCGTTGTATGATAAAATTAAACTAATAGGGGATATGATAGTATCTCTTCTTAAATCCTTATTGTTGACCTCACCTGTTTTGATAATCTCATTTATGTTTTAATATGTGTTTATAATTATATCTATTTGTTAAATTATGTTCACAAAAATATTGAAATAATCATTGGAATATGTTAATCAATGTTTATCTATGTTTATACATGTTTTGAAATAATTATAACTCAATCTGGAATTGATTTGCATAGAATAGATAAGTGTTAATCATGTGAGTCACCGATACAAAAAACTACCGATAAGACTAATTACACCGATGCAGAAGTCTACCGGTATGGAAAAGTCGACTAATATAGACCTACAATTACATAGTCTACCGAAAAGTACAGGTCACTGATAGACCAAGCTACCTATAACACAAGGTCACTAGTACATAGTTACCGATACAAGATACCGATACAAACAGACAGAAAACTACCGATATCCAAGTCTACCGATACTGACAGACCGATAGCTACAGATATCAAATTCTACCGATACAAACAAATAGCTAATGGTATAAATTATACTGATATACAGAGAGAGCCATCGCTACACGCAACTACCGATATATATGATTTACTGATAGAAGGAGCTACCGATAGAAAGAGCTACTGATAGAAGGAGCTACTGATCGAAGGAGCCACCGATAGAAGGAGCTACTGATAAAAGGAGCTACTGATCCAAGCGGTCTACCATTATAAAGAGTAACAACTACTAATATAGACCTACTTACTCAAGTCCACTCAAACAAGCTCAATGACACTAAGAGATACCAATGGAAACCGTTCACTATATCTCTAATCCCTAATTATATTTGATTATTTAGCAATAGTCATATTTGATGTCTTTAATGAACCTGCCATTAATTAATGATATTTGTTGTTATTTCATGAATCGTTCCTCGTACCTCTAAAAAGAAAATCATTCCCATTACCGGAGATAAATCTATATAAGGAAACCACGAACTTCTAAATAATGTGTGTGGTGACCGATCAGTCTTTTCATGCACATACGAGGAAATATTCTGAATATACACAAGGACATAAATGTATAGAAGAAGAAGAAAGAATACATACTGAATCTGTAGAACCTGAACATTCAAGGAGTAAAGAGCTTCAATGATATCACTCACACTCAAAATGATCAGACTGATCAACATGGACCTGGAAGTCAAATTCAAAAATGACACTCTATTTTGTTGAAAATACTAGAGAAGGACTCAAAGCTTCATCTAAATCAACATAAGGAGTCCAGAGCATCACTCAAAACACATATAGTATTCTAAACTCATCTTTATTTGTTTAGCTCTACTTTTTTTCATTTATTTAAATTTTGAGCAGTGTGTTTGCCCTGTATTTTTAGGCACACACTGTCTCCGATGATGAACTATATGATTTATAAATCCTCACTCAATCTTTCCCTTACTCTCTTGTATCCCACTGTGGATAGTGGTAGAGGTCAAGTGTGACTTGGATAGCCTGTGTGCTATTGTTTTTGTTTTCCCACGTAGAACTGTGGTAGAGGTCTTAGTACCTAGACAGTCTGTGTACTATTGTTGACCCCAATACAGGGTGTGGATAAAAGTTTATATAAACTATTTGAGAGGACTAAGTCTCGTCTTGAGACATAACCTCTTGGTTAAAACTATTGTGTATGATTATTTTAGTTAAAACTATATTGAGTGTTCCGCTGCTAATTACTTTAAATTCAAATCTATTTGGAACTGAATATGATAGTTAAACTAGCAAGAGTTTGAAATTTTTGTTAGCCAATAAATTAGTTTCAAAATCTTACATAATATCCAGAATAAGTTAACTAAGAAATAATAAATATTTGAGAAACTAATTGAAACCTTTAAAGCTTTATAAATTCACTAAATTTTAGCTTATAATTTATTTTGGGGGATTTTAATCATAATGATTTTAATAGAAATTGTAATTGGAACTCAATTAACCCCCCTCCTGAGTATCCACTCCAACCAACATTTGGTATCAGAGGATTGTTATTTATAAAAGATTTACAAATACTATATTTTTCAACTGTGATTTTAGTTATATCTTGAATATCTTAAATTTATATTAGTTCTAAATTTTATCTCTATAAATATATTTTCTAAAATCTAATTATGGATAAAAGACGAGAAGGTGCTGCTACTAATATGACACCATTATTTAATGGTGTTAATTATGCCCAATGGAATCTGAAAATGAAAATTCATTTAGAACATATGGGATTTGATATCTGGACTGCTATAGAAACTCAGTATAAGATTCCAGAAACTAAAATAACTACATTGAATGAACCTATGAAAACTTCTTATAATAATAATTGTAAAGCAATGAATTCTTTGTACTTTTCTTTAGGAGATAAAGAATTTAATCGAATATCTACTTGTAAGACTGCTTATGAAATCGTTGATACTTTGGCTATTTCCCATTAGGGAAAAACCAATGTTAAGGAAATGATATTTAATACCTATATTATTAAATATGATAATTTTAAAATGAAGCATGATCAACCTATTTCTGACATGTATCTCAAGTTCAATGAAATTGTAAATACAATGAGCCCACTTGGAAAAGATGTTCCTACAAAAGATCAAATATTGAGGAAACTAAGATGTCTTCCAGAGAGATGGAGAAGAAAATAAATTTCATGAAGAGGGTCATGTGATAAAATTTCATTACTTGTAAAGGAGTTAATTGGAATGTTGAGGATGTATGAAGAAGAGCTAAAGGTAAACAAGGAGGAAAATGATGAAACAAAGAGGAAGTCAGTGGAATTTAATTCTACTGCCTCAAAGAGCAAGGACAAGGTGAAAGTTCACATACCTACTGAAATCTCAATAGGTGGAGGTATAGATTCTGATAGTGATGAAGAGATGGCTCAATTAGCCACGAGATTCAAGAAATTATATAAGAAGATGAAATTTTTTAGAAAACCAAATTATAAATGTAAGTATGAACAATGAGGTAATTGGATGAAATATTGGAATAAATATGCTAAAAATGATGAGATAATATGTTATGAATGCAAAAGGAAAGGACATATTAAGGCTAACAGAACAAAATTGAAGTTTAAAAACTAATATGATTATAAGGACAAAAAAAATAAGAAAGCTATGAATGAAACTTGGAGTGCTTTAGAAGATAGAACAAGAGAGTCTGAGCTTTCTGATTCAGAAAAGAATCATGCCAACATGTGTTTCATGACTAATTCTTCTAAGGTACCTGTTTCCCCTATTCTAAGTGATTAATATTTTGGGAATGAAAGTAATTCAAATAGTGACGATAATATGTCTAAAGATGAATTATTTGAATACTGTAATATATTAGAAGATACTTACAATGATATGAAGGATATGTAAAAATCATTAGATAAACAATATGCCTTCTCCAGTACTATTAAATCTGATCATAGTATATAAGAGGATAAGAATTCTCAAATGCTAAAGGAAAACACTGAAATTAAATTGTCTAATGAGAAAATTAGAATAGATCCGGAGAAGTTCAATAATAGAATGAACACACTTACACAAATTCTAGGCAAACATGTTGCACCAATGTATAATACTGGTTTAGGCTATCAACCTGGAGAGAGAAAGCTTGTTAAGAATAGATTTATTCCTAAATCTGGATAATATGCTTCTAGTTCTAGTTTTTGAAACTCTTATTCCTCAACTAGTTATTCACATAGTTATAGATCAAACAATGTTTATATTTAAAAATCTATTTAATCTATTGATTGTATAAAACCCATTAGACAAATCTGGGTACCAAATTTTTTTCTTTCTAACCTGTCTGGACCCAAGAAAATATGGGTACCAAAATCATTTTCTGTTTAAACTTGTTTTGTAGAAGACTTTCCTGAAAAGTTCCTATAGAAGATATGGTACTTGGACAGTGTATTTTCAAGGAATATGACCAGAGATTACCTATGTTTCAAAATTTTAATCAAGGTTGATGGAGGGCATGTCACCTTTGGTGATAATTCAAAAGGAAAAATCATCGGCTTAGGCCAATTTGGTAACCCTGATTCTATTTAAATTTCGATAGTATTATTTTTTGATCGATTAAAATACAATCTGTTAAGCATTTATCAGTTTTGTGATGTTGGTTTCAATGTTAAATTTGAAAATGATGCTTTCCATGTATTTTATTCTAAAAATGATTTGGTATTTACTACCTTGAGAAATGAAAATGTATGTGCTGTAGATTTAAATTCTTTAGAAAAAAAAGTTACTTGTTTGATTGATTTTCATAAAGAGTCTTGGCTATGGAACATAAGATTATAACACTACAATTTTAATTCACTTAAGAAACTAACTAAGAAAAATTTAGTTAGAGACCTACCTCAACTAAAATTCCCAATATACAATGTTTTTACTCCCTATCAAAATGGGAATCAACATAAAGTTTCATTTAAATTGAAGAAATTAGTTTCAACTTCTCAACATCTCAAGTTGGTTCACATGGTTTTATTTGAATCTTCTTGAGTTTCTAGTTTAAATGGGAAGCAATGTGTCTATGTTATAGTAGATGACTTTTCTAGATATACTTGGGTATATTTTCTAGCTCACAAAAGTGAAGATTTCTCTTACTTTATTAAATATTCCATGTCTGTAGAGAACCTTAGTGTACTTAAGATTACAACATTGAGAAGTGATCATGGATGTGAGTCTGAAAATCATGAATTTGAATCATACTACTCACACAATGGTTACAATCATTATTTCTCTTCCCCTAGGACACCTCAACAGAATGGTGTAGTAGAAAGAAGGAATAAAACCCTTCACGAAATTGCATGAACTATGGGCAATGAATGTGACATAACTATTTAATTCTGGGATGAAGCTGTAAACACAACTTGTTATATTATAAATTGAGTCCTTATTGGATCTATTCTTAAAAATACACCTTATGAACTGTGGAATAATAGAAAACCTAAAGTTAGTTACTTCAGAGTTTTTGGATGCACAGACTTTATTCTTAATAATAAGGATAATATTTACAAGTTTTCTTCTAAAAGTTATGAGGTATTCTTTCTAGTTTACTCTATAACTAGTATGTATTATAGAGTCTTCAATAAAATTACCAAATGTGTGGAGGAATCAGTATATATCAAATTTGATGAGACTGATCAACTTGAACCTAAGTCTTCTCTTGAAAAGCTTGAAGAAGATATATCTATTTTGGACATTAATGGTAAAAATAATGGACTTTCTATAAAGCCAAGCAATTCTGGAAATGTTCTAAAATCTGCTTCTAGTGAACCTGAACCTAGAGAAGAACCAGAAATTTCTAGTCCTACCATTACTAGATCAACTAGGATTCTAAAGAACCATCCTTTATATGTTGTCATAGGTAATCTTGATAAAGGAACACCGAATAGAGCTTCACTAAGAAACCTGGTTGAACATCAAGCCTTTCATTAACAGTTAAATCCTAAAAATATCAATGATGCAATCAATGATGAATTTTTGGTAATGTCTATATAAGAAGAATTAAATCAATTTGAAAGAAAAAAAGTATGGGAATTAGTTGAAAAACCTAAGGACACCTTGAACATAATAACCAAATGGGTTTTTAGGAATAAAATTGATGAATCAGGAAATATCAATGGAAACAAAGAAAGGCTAGTCGCACAACAGTATAGTCAAGAGGAAGGAATAGACTATGAGGAAACCTTTACACCTGTAGCTAGATTAGAAGCTATTAGAATTATACTTTCCTATGATACTCATCTGAATTTCAAGTTATATCAAATGGATGTTAAAAGTGATTTTCTAAGTGGTTTTATAATTGAAGATGTCTTTTTTGAAGAACCACATCGATTTACTAATCCTTATTTACCAAATCGAGTTTTTAAGATCTCAAAAGCATTATATGGTTTAAAACAAGCTCCACGAGCTTGGAATGATATAATCAGTACTTTTCTTATTTCAAAAGGTTTTTATAAATGGATTTCTGATCCAACTCCCTTTATTAAATGAATTTCCAAAGAAGTTTTAATAGTGAAAATCTATGTTGATGATATTGTTTTTGGATATTCTAAAAATACCTTGTGTATTGATTTTTAAAATATTATAAAAATGAATTTGAAATGAGTTTAATGGGAGAACTCAAATATTTTCTTGGATTTTATGTTTTTCAAAATGAAAATGGTATTATTTTAAATCAATGTAAATATACAAAGGATATTTTAAAATGATTTGGTTTAGATAATATTAAAGAAAATTGATACACATATGAGTACTATTTATAAGTTGTATGCTGATGAAACTGGAAAACCAGTGGATGAAAACAAATACAGAGGTATGATTGGGAGCCTACTCTATCTTACTACTAGTCGACCTGATATTATGTTTAGTGTGTGTATGTGTGCAAGATTTCATGCCAATCCAAAAGAGTCACACTTGCTTACTGTTAAAAGAATTTTCAAATATCTTAAAAATACTTCTAACTTTGGATTATTTTATCCAAAGGGGAATTCATTTGATTTAATATGTTATTCAGATGCTAACTATTCTGGTTACAAGTTAGATAGAAAGAGAACTTCTGGAACATGTCATATTCTAGGTAAGTACCGAGTATCTTGGAGTAGTAAAAAAGAAGAACTATGTTGCATTGTCTACTAATGATGTATAATACATTATTGTTGGTAGTTGCTGTGTACAAATTATGTGGATGAAACATACTTTACTAGACTACAGATATCAATCTAGAAATGTATCTATAAACTGCGATAACACTAGTGCAATTAATATCTCAATGAACCATGTATCTCACTCTAGGACCAAACACATTAATGTAAGGAACCACTTTTTGAGAGATCACTACAAAAAGGTTGATATTAATCTTGAATTTATAGGTACTGAACATCAATTAGCTAACATTTTCACCAAACCATTTATGTTTTGATAGGTTATGTTACATTAGACATGATTTAGTTATGATAGAATTTTTAAGATCGGAACCGCACCGTTAGCCAAATCCACACCATTAGCAAAATCGTCATTGTTATCCAAATCCTCACCATTAGCCGAATCGTAACTATTATCTAAATCCTCACCGTTATCCAAATCCTCACTGTTATCCAAATCCTCACCGTTAGACAAATCCTCACCGTTAGCCAAAACCTCACCATTAGAAACCTCACTGTTAGAAACCTCATTGTTAGAAACCTCACCGTTAGAAACCTCACCGTTAGAAACCTCACTGTTAGAAACCTCACCCTTAGAAACCTCACCTTTAGAAACCTCACTGTTAGAAACCTCACCATTAGAAACCTCACTATTAGAAACATCACCATTAGAATCCCCAACCTTAGAAACCTCACCGTTAAAAACCTCACTGTAAGAAACCTCACTGCTAGAAACCTCACCGTTAGAATCCTCAACGCTAGAAACCTCACTAATATGAACCTCACTGCAATACCTCATTGTTAATGGACCTCACTGATAATGATACCTCACCATTAGTAATCCTCACCGGTATGTATTACCATTAGGATTGTGTTGTTTTTAAAATCTTTTATCTTTAGCTGCCGGAATCTGTATCTTTTTTATTTTACTTATAATGTTTTAGCTATTTATTTTTTTACTACTAACTGATAAAACATAAGTCTTGACCTCATCTCAATCCACCTCAATACCATTACCTTCAATCCTTTTCTCCAAAACCCTTGTTTCTCTCAAACCCTAAGCCTCGCAATTCACAGAATTGCAAGAGTGAATGGAACATCAGTTAGTGAAAAGGATGATGAGATGAATGGCAAGAGACACAAAGGAGAGTCTAATAGTGGCATTGAAGTGAAGAAACCTACAAATACACATCTCATTCATAGGTAAATGGTAGTTGAGAAAGAAATTTTTGTGGAATGGTTGATGACTTGTAATTTGTTTGTTATAGAAGTTCTGGAAGATCAGAAATGGGTAGAGTGCTTCTCAAATAACAATGGCCCCTTTTATCTCAAGCATGTAAAATATTTCTATGAGTTTGTTCGTTTTGAGAAATCCGAATTTGAGAATAGAATGATATCAATAGTGAGTGAATGGACAATAACCTTTTCTTATATTGAGTGGGATGAGTGCCTGAGAGTTCGACATGAAGTGGAGTTTGGGTATTTCTCGAAATCAGTACCTCTTACTAGTAATATCATTGAATATGATGCTTCCATGGAAGAATTAAAAGGAGATGGAACACCAGGAAAAGTAGTTGCTACCCAAATGGATGGAGAGAACCAGTTACTATTCAAGTTCATCCAACATGTGCAAAGTCAATGAAATGGGGACTTTGCAAATTTGATGTACCAAGATATTTATTTGTTGCATTTGCGGAGGCATGGTGTCAAGGTAAATTTTGGTAGTCTTATAATGATTCAAATTAAAGATATGACCAGGACACAGTCAAATAATATTGCTCTATTCTAGGCAAAGCTGATTTCTTTGAGGATTAAGGTAAGAGGTGTGGCTAAGTCTCAGGGCGAGACTGCGGTTATGAAAGAAAATTTTGTATTACCAAAACTGTTTGTAATTACATGAAGATAAATTGGAATCCATGGAAAAGAAAATGGGTCAGTGATGAATGGAATTTGTATGATAAGATTAATCCTGTGGATCATCCTTCTAGGCCTAAGGATGTGAGGGATCTAGGTCTAGAACCTGATGAAGAGGAACCTCAGTATAGTGATGATACTAATGAGGAGGATACCTCTATAGCTAATGGAAGGTATCCAAACTTTCCTCCAAGTCCTCTTGTTATAGTTGTATCATCTAGAAAGGAAACAGTGTTGGGAGTAATCTATGAAGAAGACCCTATTGATGAGGAGGACCATCCTGCTCTAGAGAATGAGGAAGAAAAAGAATCTGAAACTGAAGCATCTGTTTTTTCCTACTTGAGTCACAGTCCACTGATTGGGCACTCAATGCCTACTGAGGAAATTGATGAAGTAGATAGACCTGCACATATTCCTGATGAGGCTCCAATTTGAGAAATAGAAATGGTTGTGGAGAATTCTTATAAGGAAGATCGAGCTGCGGAGGGTGTTATTACTGTACATATACATGAGAATTCACAAATTGATGGGGAGCATCCAACCAGACATAGAGATGTTTCAGTAGCTGTTGAGATTGAAGATTGGGTAGAAGACTGAGGTTTTATAGTTTTTGGGTTGGAATATCCTGATTCCGAATATGAGAAACCCATCAATTGACCACATGTTATCTTTAATATATTATCTGAGTTTTTACCTGTGGATGTTGTAGGAAAAGATGATCTATACTAGTTGAAGTCTGATCTTAAGAACTTGTTTGTGGAAGAGATAAGAAGAATGGAAACCACTTTAATATCATCCATTCAATCTGTTATGAATGAATCTGTGGCTAGCGTTGTGTCAGAATGAGTACCTGTAGTTGTGCCTAAAAATCTGGCAACTAAGGTTGATCTTGAATCTTTAAAGGCTGAGTTGAAGGAGACTTGTACTACATATGTTGCAGACTTAAAGAGATATTTTCTTGAAGAGATGAGCAAAATGGAAAAATCATTTGAACTCTCTATTGGATATACTGTGTCAACCACGGTGACAGAGATGATGAATGAGATAAAATTATGTCATACTCAGATTGAGAGATGGATATGAGTTGTTGTTGCCTTGAAGCAGTATGTTGCTTATTTAACTACCTTGAGTAGTTCTCAAACTCAAATGAATGCTGATATCAACTACATTAAAGGTGTATTAAGTCAATTTGTGGATGTATTTGACTCTTTTATGAAGTTTTTTAAATAGCATGTGAGCACCCAGGATATGGTTGTCCAGAAGCTGATAAGCAACTTGACACAATCATTTAAGGAGACTGTAGCATTCATTGTTAAACCTCTTACTTCATCCAATGCTTCTGTAGATGTTGATCAAATTATAGAAGTGATGAGATAAGATCTTGTAATGTATTCTACCAGTGGCTCTGTAGACTTTTCTACCATGACACAGGTGGTGACTACCACTAGGTACATAATAATAATTTTTCAGGATTTTATGAGAGAGGCCACTGCTTCTCAGAAAGAAGTAAAGGACAAGGTGAATTACTACTTCCAAAGGGTCTATATCAATCATCATCTCAACAATCATTTCAAGATATTGTTATAAAACATGAGGCTACCTCCAGTCACTCAATATTTCAGAGAACAAGTGGGAAATCATAGGGAGTTGACTCCATATCTTGACAAGTTTATAGAGAACAAGGACGACTTTATCTCTGTTATGGAGAGAGGAAGAGAATCATTATGGACTTTAGGAATCTATTGCTACCATTTTTTCTTGTAGACAGTACCCCTATCATTGCACCTCCAGTTATGCCTTCCTCTACTTAGTCTGCCTCTATTCCTCAATTGACTTCAGTCTAAGAAATCTGGAACCTCACTCCTATGATCACCTAGAGAGCTACCCACTACAGGACAGGAACCGTCTCTATTGCTCCACCTCCTGTAGTGCTTTCTATAATTCCCAGCATTCTACTGAACATACCCAGCCTGAGTCTACCTTTGAACCCATACCCAAATCCAATGTGGACATTCCAGAGGTGGATTGAATAGTGAATAAGATATTTGATAGGAATCACTTGTAATCTGTTTGTCTCAATTTTATATTTCTATGTATCTTTTTTCCCCATTACTTATCTATAATCTTATTCTGTTTTACCTTATATTACTTCTCTCATACGTTCTTTATTACTTTTTTCAAATCAAAAAGGGGGAAAAATAATAAAAAGAAAAATACAAAGGGGAAGAACTATGAGAACGGGGGAGAAATATGAGAGATATGAGTATAATATAATTTTACCATAATATAATTTTACCTATGATACATTTTTTTTATAATTATATTACATTTTTTACCTCTAATACAATTGCCTTTAATAATATATCCTCTGTTACATTACTAATTATTTTGGATTTTAATACCATAATTTTTGATTATCAAAAAGGGGGAGATTGTTGACCTCACATATTTTGATAATCTCAATTATGTTTTAATTTTTGTTTATAAACCTATATATATGTTAAATTATGTTGAATAAATATCAAAATAATTATTGGAATATGTTAATCAATGATTATCTATGTTTATACATGCTCTGAAATAATTATAACTCAATCTGGATATGATTTGAATATAACAGATTAGTGTTAAGTTTGTGAGTCACATATACCAACAACTACCAATAAGGCTAAGTACACCAATACAGAAGTCTACCGGTATGCACAAGTCGACTAATACAGACCTACCGATACATAGCCTACCGATAAGTATAGGTCACTGATAGAACAATATTCATGTAACACAAAGTCACTGTCACAAGTTTTTAATACAACATACCGATACAAATAGAAATACATCTACCAATATCGATGTCTATCGATACTGACAGAAAGATAGCTACCGATATCTAAGTCTTCTGATACAAACAAACAACTACTCCTATAAATTCTACTATTATACAGAGAGATACACCGTTACACGTAGCTACCGATATAGACAAGTTACTTATATAAGGAGATACAAATAGAAGGAGATACCGATATAAGGAGCTATCGGTAGAAGTAGCTACCGATAGAAGGATCTACTAATAGAAGGAGATACCGATATAATGAGCTGATGATAGAAGGAGCTACTGATCGAAGGATATATCGACAGAAAGAGCTACCGATAGAAGGAGCTACCAATCCAAGCAGTCAATCATTATAAAGAGTAACAACTACTGATATAGAGCCAGTAACTCAAGTCCACCGATACAAGCTCACTAATACTAAGAGTTACCGATGAAAAGCAGTCACTATATCTCTAAACCGTAGTTATATTTTTTTATTTATAAAATGTAATATTTGATGTTTTTAATGCACCTTCCATTAATTAATGATAGTTGTTGGTATTTAAGGAACCGTACATCGTACATATAAAAAGGATATCATTCCAATTTCCAGAGATAAAGCTATATAAGGGAACCTCTAACATCTAAAGAAATGGGGTGGTAATTGATCAGTCTTTACATGCACATTCAAGAAAAACTTCTAGAGATACACAAGGAAATACATGAATAGAAGAAGGAGGAAGAATTCATACTGAATCTGTAGAACATGGAAATTCAAGGAGTAAATAGCTTCAACCATTTCACTCACACTCAAACTAATCAGACTGATCAACTTGGACTTAGAAGTTAAATACAAAAACAACCCTCTATTTTGTTGATAAAAACCATAGAAGGACTCAGAGCTTAATATATATCAATCTATGGAGTCTAGAGCTTCACTCAAAACACATAGATTATTCTAAACTCAAATCTATTTGTTTAGCTCTATTGTGTTTCATTTATTTACATTTTGACTAGTGTGTGTGCTCTGTATTTTTAGGCATACACTGTCTCCTGGGATGAACTGGAGGATTTATAAATCCTCACTCAATCTTTCTATTACTCTCTTATATCCCACTATAGATATTGGTAGAGGTCAAGTGTGACCTCGATAGCATGTGTGTTATTGTTTATGTTTTCCCACATAGAACTGTGGTAGAGGTATTAGTACCTGGATAGTATTTGTACTATTGTTAACCCTGATCCAGGGTGTCGATCAAAGTTTATATAAACTGTTTTAGAGGAATAAGTCTCGTCTTGAGTCTGAACCTCTTGGTTAAAACTACTTTTCATGTTTATTTTAGTTAAAACTATATTTAATATTCTGTAGCTAATTACTTTAAATACAAATCTATTTTGATGTAACTCTGATAGTTAAACTAGCAAGTGTTCGTAATTTTTGTTAGCCTATAAATGAGTTTCAAAATCTAACTTAATCATCAGAATAAGTTAACTAAGAAATAACCAATCTTTGAGAAACTAATTAAAAACTTTTAAGATTTATAAATTCACTACAATTTAGTTTATTATTTAATTTGGGGGATTTTAATCATAAGGTTTTTAACAGAAATTTTAATGGGAACTTAATTCATCCCCCTCTTGACTATTCACTTTGACCAACACTTATAAATTATTTTTAATGTTGATGGAGGTGAAAAGAATAATGTACATGGTGATCTGTCGACTTCATTTCCTATAAAATGTGATTCTTAGTAGCATAAAATATCTAATGATGGAGGTTATTCTATGCGATATGATAAAATATCAATATATTATAAATATGATTTAAATATTTTGCATCTTACCAATTTGTTTTCCCTTGGTGTGATTGATACTTTTAAAAATTTAAAAGAATAACATGAATGATTGAACATAGTGAAAGAGGGTTATCAAAAATCAAATAAATAATTGAGAAATTATTATATGTAAAAATTAAAATTAAATTTTTTTTAGAACAATATGATTTATTAAAAGTAATTACATTTAAAAGATAAAAATTTCATTCGTTTAATTGATAAATTCTTGATTTGTTTGGTAAAATCATATATGAATCTATTTTGAAATTTGATACTAAATATCGAAAAAGTTCTTTAGGAAGATAGTTTGAATCTTTTAGAGTAATTAAATGCCAAGAAATATCTTCTACTTTATGTGTAAACAAATATCATGAATATATTATGATATTAGTGTATCATACAACTATTTTGTTTTTTATGAATGAACCAATTCAATGTAAATTGTGTGATAGTATTCCACTACACAATAATAGGTTAATCATAAATATTTTATTGAATGGATAACATCATATAAGTCTTTTCTGTTTGTGATTATAGTGGAAATTTTAAAGTTATGTCATGAAATATGGTTTTAGGTGAAGGACTGGGCAGGGCCTATAAAGATAAATTTTGATCTGCTGATGAATGAGATGAAAAATTTTCATTATATGGTTATAGATTGTTGGACCACTAAATTGTAAAAATTATAATATCCAATAACTAAATGATATATTCATCCTAACCCTTAACCATTTAATCGAAATTTTTTAACATTCAAGTAATAAATAAATTTTATTTTATATAAATTCATTTATTTAATTTATATATCATTGTTTATAAAATATATTTTTTTTATTTTATGTATAAGAATATTCAATTTTGATGTTACATTTTTTTGGATCAAAATAAAATTCAACAATATTTTGGGAAAATGTTTAATTTTATTTAATAAGTCTATTTATTTTAACTAATATAAAATAAAAATGGACAATATTTTTGATAATAAGAATAATTCTGTTAACTAATACTGTTGTATTTTATTTGATTAAAATCTCATCGATTTTTAAATTAATTAAAATTTATGTTTTTGTGTTTATATTTTATTTCTTGTGATTATCAAAAATGTTGAATTTTTTTTATCAAATATATATTTATCTAACAATTTTATTTGTGTTTTAATTTATTTTGGTGCCAAAAAAACTCACATTTATTTTACCAATGAAATTATTGTATGTGAATTTTAGTAATTTATTTTTTAAAAAATGTCTCTAATATTATTTGGGTTGCTGTCTTACTATGTGTTCATGATTTTCTTATAAGGTGTATATAATCACAGTTATGAAACCTATATTTAGTGAGAATGACAGGTTTGGTAACCTATATTTTAATTTTGAATCAATATTTTGTAACCAATTTTTTAGATAAACATTTTCATTGGGAACCAAACTTTTGCATGAAAACCTATTGTCCAGTATCTAATGAATGATTTATTATCCCATCATTGGAAATCATGGGTATATTGTGAAATTTACTTTTCATGTTATCCCTACACATATCTAATATCTATTTGGAGCAATTTCCTTTGGAATTTTATGTATAGATATATCACAATACTTTATAAATAGTTATTATAGAAATAAATATCTTTAATAGTCTTTTAGTTGATGATTTAAAATCCATTAATAAATAGATTATATCATATCTATTAATAAGGGTTGTTTTGATTATTAGTGGTTATTTCAATTCAAATTTCAATCACACTGTGGATTTTTATTTTCATGATTTATCATGAGATGATTCTAGATCTATTTGACTAGAATATACTTTATTTTAATATATTAGTTGTATGTTAATTTTTTGAAATGATGTTCTATTGAGAATATATGTAATGAACTGAAACCATACATTCGAATCCAATACTATGACATGCTATATTTATATTTTTTAGAAAATATAACATAAAAATACACATTATTTTATTAAATTAAATACATTTTCCATTTAGAGTTTCTGAGGATTAGATAATCAAAATAAGAAATCAGTCTTTATAAAAATAATTACAAAATATATAACTGGATTCATCATTACTAGAAACCTAAAGATCCTTTTAAATTTTATGTAATCTTGTGAAAATAGGTTACAAAATCATTGGTTTATCACAAAAACACAATATTGGATATAATGAATGAAATCATTCCCATGGTAAAAAAAAATTAAAACTATAAAAACTATTTTAATGAAAAAACATATTAGAATTCAATGAAGCATTATAGAGATTCCTTGGGAAATGGATAAAATTCAAAACATACATTTACCCTTACAAATGGAATAACAATTCAGTCAAATTCAATCACTGGAGTACCCAACACATTTGAGATCTATAATTGGGCTCACCCATCATATCTGTATCTATAATGTGGTCAACCAAAAACATACTAATATATAATGGAGATTATCGAATAATATATTGAGCTATAATGGGTTAAACTAACATAAAAATACCCTATGTATATATCTTGAATCAAACACTTGATAACTTATTTAAACACTTGAATAAAAGACATAAAATTTTTTAAAATACCAATTTTCTAAAAAATGTGATTTAAAGTTTAAAAATCATGCAGAAAATAATGAATAAATATTTTTTAGATATAAATTTGAAAACATTTGATTTAAAAATTATAGTTATTCTTTATCATTAAATTTAGAAAACCAATAAATTTTATATAAAAATAAAAATGTCATTGAATTTTCAAAAAGAATCATTTAAAAGGATTGGAAAAGGAATGACCATTACATAAAAATTTAAATAGAACCATGTTAAAAACACATAAAATAAATATTAACATTTATCAAAATTTATATGCATTTATAAAAACCATTTTGAAGACATAGGCGTAAAATATAACAATTTTGAAAAATACATCCTTAAAACATTTAAAACAATGTTTTAGTTAAAGAGTCTCTTACCTAAGGTTTGACATCAATAAAAAGTGTAAAAAATAAATTATAATAGTTGTAAGAGTTTTATTTATTTATTACAGAGAGATAATCATGTTTATAAGTCTTTACTTAATAATCTCTATTATTTTAAACCCATTTATTTAATATTTTTTATTTCTAATATTTTTGGTGTGTTGTTTTTATTGAATCAATGGTCCATTTATTGTGTAAATACTTTTAAAAAATAAATAATACTCCAAATTTACTAACATGTATATATATATATTACTTATTAAAATATTACGTTTGAATTTGAACATTCAATTATTTTGGTAATAGGATAACCAAAAATCATCATCCATGAATGTCGTGAATTGATGGACCACAACTGAAAATTTGTTTATTTTAGAATAAAACTAGGTGAAAGATTTTATGATGTATATTTTATAAGAAAAAAAACAATATAAATTTGGTATTTCAATTTTCATAGAACATTGGATAAGATTTAGGGATACTATAGAAATAAAAAATGGTTTAAAAGATAATAAAAAGGAATCTTACTTTTCGAAAACTTCTTTTTGAGAACCTCCTTGACCATCATGGATATAGTAGTTTTGTGATACTACAACATCAATATTATGGAAAGGGTTGTTGAGGATGGTTTTTTATAGAGTATTTCCTTGAATTAAGGCTTATAGTGATGGAAATATGTGAAGCAAGTAACCTCCTATTATAATTATGTTAAGTTGTAACATTAGAATTACTAACATTATTAATATATGCTAAATTTATAATGGGGTTTACGACATCAAAAATGAGTAAAAATATTAGTATATCACATTTTCTAATGAATCATATCATTTTTCCATTTTATAGAATTATTTTTTATTTTTAAATAATTTAATAACATACTTATTAATAAAAAAATTATTTTGTCAAATTCAAAATAATTCACAATCAATACTTTAAACATATCAAAAAAATTAAGATTCTAATTTAATTTTTTTATTATGCTTTATAAAAATTATATTTACGTTTAAAAATCATTACTTGACATAATGATATCAAATTATATTTATTTAACAATGATTAAAATCATTATTTCTATTTAATCAATAATTAAATATTTACTACATCATAAATGATCATTCCATTAATGTAAATTTTTAATAACACAACATTTAAAAATAAAATTCTATGAAAAATATAGTTTTATTATCTTTATAAAGATTATTTTTTTGAAAAAAAACATTTAGAAGACCTCATAATAATATATTATAATTATTGAACATTATATTGTGAACGAAATGTATTTATTTTTTAAAAAATAATATAAAAGACTAATATGATCCATGAGTGTACAAAATATCCAAAATATTAATTTAATTATGATAATGTTTTGCAATTTATTATTTAAAGAGTTTTATCACAAATGTAGATAATTAATCATTGTTATAATTTTAATAAAATCTTTTTTATTTATTTATCTTATATATGTACAATCATTTCTTCTTCATTTTAGAGGCTTTAATGTTAATTATTACATATATAAAAATTAGAAATAAAACAATTCCATAAAAAAATAAATTTGGTCCAAAATAATATTATAAATTAATTAACTAATTATTTACACTCATTTACATGTCAATATAGAATTTTAAATTTATTTTTTATCATCTATTTCTATACAAAAGCATTGTACAATTATTACTAATCATTACTAATTTTTACTATTTATTACTAATTATTAATAATTATTATTACTTTTTACTAATTTTTACTAATTATTACTAATTATTACTAATTATTACTAATTAATAGTAATTATTACTAATTATTACATATTAATACTATTTATTACTATTTATTACTAATTATTTCTAATTATTAATATTTATTATTAATTATTAATTATATTACTATTTATTACTAATTGTTACAAATTATTAATAATTAATACTAATTATTAATAATTATAACTTATTATTACTATTTATTACTATTTATTTCTATTTAAATCTATTTATTACATTTTATATCTATTTATTATTATTTATTACTAATTATTATTATTTATTAATATTTATTATTAATTGTTAATTTTATTACAATTTATTACTAATTATTACTAATTATTACTAATAGTTAATAATTATTACCAATTACTACTAATTATTACTAATTATTACTAATTATTACTAATTATTCATAATTATTGATAATTATTCACAATTATTGGTATTTATTCATAATTATTGCTAATTATTCATAATTATTGATAATTATTGCTATTTATTCCTAATTATTGATAATTGTTCCTATTAATTTCTAATTATTCCTGTTCATTACTATATATTGTTAATTATTCATATTTATTACAAATTATTAATATTTATTAATTTTAATTCATATTTATTACTAATTATTCCTATTTATTACTATTTATTTTGTAATTATTCATTATTATTCCTAATTATTCTTATTAATTACTAATTATTCCTAATTAATCTTATTTATTCTTATTTATTCCTATTTATTTCTATTTATTATTATTTATTTCTATTTTTTACAATTTATTTCAAATTATTAGTATTTAATCTAGTTATTACAATTTATTTCAAATTTTTACTATTTCTTTCTAATTATTACTATTTACTACAAAATATTCTAATTTATAAATATGTATTGCTAATTATTTCTATTTATTCGTAATTATTCTTAATTTTTCTAAATTATTGATATTTATTTCTATTTATATCTATTTATTGCTAATTATTACTATTTATTCCTATTTATTAATAATTATTCCGATTTATTTCTAATTATTTACTTTTATTACTAATTTTTTTATTAATTACAAATTATTACAAATTATTACAAATTATTACTAATTATTACAAATTATTACTAATTATTACTAATTATTACTAATTATTACTAATTATTACTAATTATTACTAATTATTACTAGTTATTACTAATTATTACTTATTATTACTATTTATTACTATTTATTACAATTTATTACAATTTATTACTAATTATTACTAATTATTAATATTTATTATTAATTATTAATTTTATTACTAATTATTACTAATTATTACTAATATTACTAATAATTACCAATTAATAATAATTTATACTTATTATTACTATTTATTTATATTTATTAGTTTTTATTATTATTTATTAATATTTATGACTATTTATAAATATTTATTACTAATTATTTCTAATTATTTCTAATTATTAATAATTATTAATAATAATTAATTTTATAACAATTTGTTACTAATTATTACTAATTATTACAATTTCTTACTATTTATTTCTAATTATTCATAATTATTTTTAATTATTCGTAATAATTGCTAATTATTCATAATTATGGCTATTTATTCGTAATTAGTTCTAATTATTCGTAATTATTGCTAATTATTGCTATTTATTCCTAATTATTGATAATTATTCCTTTTCATTTCTAATTGTTACTATTTATACTAATTATTGAAAATTATTCCTATTTATTAATAATTAATCCTAATTATTACTAATTATTCTATTTTATTTCTAATTATTCATATTTATTACTATTTATTATTAATTATTCCTAATTATTCCAAATTATTCATAATTATTCCTATTTACCCCCAATTTTTCATATTTGTTACTATTTATTTATATTTATTACTATTTATTTCAATTTATTACTTTTTATTTCTATTTATTACTATTTATTTCAAATTATTACTATTTTTTATACTTATTACTATTTATTTCTAATTATTACTATTTATTTCTAATTATTAAAATTTATTTCCAAATATTACTATTTTTTTAATTATTACTATTTATTTCTAGTTATTCCTATTTAATACTATGTATTGATAATTATAACTATTTATTCCTAATTATTCCTATTTATTGCTAATTATTGCTATATATTTCTATTAATTGTTAATTTTTACTATTTAATCCTATTAATTACTAATTATTCCTATTTATTACTAATTATTTCGTTATATTACTAATTATTCCTATTTATTAGTAATTATTCCTGTTTATTCCTATTTATTTCTATTTATAACTAATTATTCACATTTATTACTAATTATACCTATTTAATACTAATTACTAAAAATTAGTACTAATAATTTAAATTTATTATTACAAATAAATATTGATAACAAATTTATTTAAATCTAATTTAATTACAACCAATAAAAAATAATTAAAAGTAATATAAAAAAATGAAATAAATACTAAATTATATAAAATTTTAATATCTTTAAACATGATCTCCTATTGATGTAGACGACTTCAAAACTTTTTCGTTAAAATTAACCAACTAACACAAATTTTCACTATGAAAATAGAGTTCAAAGAGAGAGAGAAAGTGGGAATTGAAAGGAGGATTTGAAAAATGGATGGGGTTATATATAGGTTGGATTAGTGGCAAAGGGACTATTTGCTATGGGCTACCCATCGCAAATAGTATTTGTTACGATGAGTCCCATCATAAAAATCTTCCCCCACATTAATTAGAATCGGTGGTTAAAAGTGTATTTGCGATGGGTCCCGTCACAAAAGGTCCATACCGACACACTTTTTGCGACACGAGAACATACTGTCGCAAAAAACTATTTACCACAACCGAGTATTTGCGATGGGACCCATCGCCAATACCCTCCGACAGACGTACTATTTGCAAAAATGGAATTCCCCGTCGCAAATAACCTTCCCTTGGTTTGTTGCGCAAACCCTGGCAATATTTTTACGATAAGACACCAAATCTCGTCGCAAATAACCAATTATATGCGATGAGCAGAATCCCCCGTCGCAAATAATCTCTAGGAAGATCTATTTCTGATGGGAATTAATCCCATCGCAAATAGCCTGTCGCAAAATTATATTTTCCCTGTAGTGAATTTTCAACATTATGATAATTCTATTGAACCTGAAAAGTGCAATTTTATGATGGAAGTTGAATGTGTTGTAAATTAAAAATATATGTATACTATCATATTTGGTTGTGGTACTGATGAATTAAATCATGTTTCTCGAAGTGAGATTACAAATGTGATAAGGAACAATTTATTTATAACCCATGAATGAACGTAAATTTAGAAAACATATATACTAAACTTCTAAGACCATGTTTGGTACCATAATTATATATGATGAAGCATTAATTCATTGAATGTACAATTGAATTAGTGAGATAGTAACTGTTGTTTCTACATTGGGAGATCTATTTATAGAACCAAATTCACATATGAATGTTATTAGAGTATTCTGCTAATATGGAATTAAATCTCTATTAATATCAGAGAATCCAATACTATTAATGAGATAGAAATGAAAGAGTTAATAGGTTCATTAATGGTGTATGAAGATGAAATTAATACTGAATTAAAAGATCATAGAATGATAAAAATGTTATATAATAGTCTAAATTTTACTACTCCAAAAAAGAAATAAAAATAAAATGGAATGTTATGTCAGAGATATATTTTATCATTTAAAATTATGGATATAACCTATATCACTCATAGTAATTATTTAATAATATTTATTATTTGAAAACATGCTTCAAGAAGTCATATGATGATTCCAAAAAGAATGACCAATGATTAAAAATTTTCATTTATTTGAATGTATGAACATGGGAAATACTAGTCTTAAATTCTTAGTGATTAATAAGGAAAAATTATTAATAGGATATATGGAAATTAAGTACCAAATATACCCCCTTTATGAGAGTAAAAGTAAAAAAACAATTAATAATACATGGATTGTCTTTAATGGAACTAATAGACCGTTATGGTCTGATATAGAGAATAATGAATTACCTATGAAGCAATACATTTTATTTATTGATAAGAAATAAGTGGCCAAATAAAAAATTTCAACTTCTTTTGATTCTGAAATTTTCTAAAACAATGATCTACGTGCATTCATATCTATTCTTTCAGAGAAATTTTAATCCTTAGTAAAAAAATATGGACTCCATGAAAATTGTTCCTAATTTTATTATTAATAATAAAATTCTAATTAAAATAACTCCTTGATTTAAAATAAAAATTATTTACTTCCACTTCATCACAAAATGTTCAAAAAACTAGAATTAATGAATTATATTTCAATTTGAAATCATTTAAATGTTCAACTATAATTTAAACTACGCATGAAAAATAATTCAATATGATCCATGTAAATAATTAAAAAAAGGAAAACATGGAATTTGATGTAATGGTGAGAAGCATAAATTATATAGAAATGTTTTTTATCCAAGATAAAATATGCACAACATGCCAATGGTTAATTATTTTATGACAAATTAAATGCCATTATCTTAGAATGTTTAGAATGGAAAATAATAAAATTTGTGGTGTAAAGAAAAATATTCATTCTTGAAATTTACTTAGTGTTAATTCTGAACATTCATGAAACCAAAATACCTATTTTATTTCTTAGATAAAGACTCTATTACAATCCTCGACCCATGATTATTTGGATTACAATACATCTTTTTGTTTTATGTTTATATAGGTAAAAACCGACAAGAAAATACTGAAATAGGGTACATAGATATTTCCTACTTAGGACATATGCATGTTATGTTTTAAAATTTACATCAACTATAAAATGAAAATATAGGAATATATACATTTGAACATAATGATAATTGAATAATTATTAAAGATGTAGTGGTAGAGTTCTAAAAACTATCTGACTCAATAATTTTCTATTTGTTCATGTTATTTTAAAGAATATGATAAGAATTTTTAAACATTGTGGTGATGGTTTTTTGAGTATCATTTTATAATAAAGCATTCATATATTTTAAATCGAACACCTATTACTTATACAAAACAGAATTGTATATTATTATACATTGGAATTTAGATCCTTGTGTGAACAACATTTGAAATTACTAATCATTAATTTAAATTAATCATGGATACGTAATAATTATATTGGAAATCATAATATTATTCCAGAATCTATGCCATCTATGAAAATTTAATTTTAAAACTAACAAATAATAATATTGTCACAAAATTTCTTTTGATAAATGATAAATATAAAAGTATTATCATTCATCTATTAAATCTATAAACATGGTTTCTTTGACTAAAAATTTTTAATCTATAAAGAGAGACATTTTTAGAGCATCAAAAGTAAACGTATTTCATGTTTTTTAATTATTATTCTGGATTTACATTGGTTTATTTTATAATATTTAAAAGGAATTATTTCTTAGTTTATTTATTTTTTTTATATTTTTTTTAAAATAAAAAAAAATCATAATAATTTTATTCATAATTGATCATAGAGATGATTTAGAGAATTATAAATTTGACTTTTTTTCCTCAAACTTTGTTATTAAACATAATATCTCTAGTTTATAAACACCTCACAAAATGGAATTATAGAATGAAGAAAGATATATATTCAAGAAATTATTATAACTATGCTGAAAGGATATATTTTTGGTAATTATTTTTATATATCATCTTTTAATAAACATTAAAT
Source organism: Viscum album (assembly GCA_963277665.1). Lineage (NCBI taxonomy): Eukaryota > Viridiplantae > Streptophyta > Magnoliopsida > Santalales > Viscaceae > Viscum > Viscum album. Next base: position 805,373,741 of record OY728122.1, on the reverse strand, counting down.
TATAATAAAAAGTGTTTTAATTAGACCCTTTTTTGGAAGACATCCTTTTACTAATAGAATTGTATAAATGTTGATGTTGGGTAAATTAATGTTTTTTAAATAAATCTTAATATTAGGTATACTAAAGAAAGACATGTTATGTTTGATATAAAGGATCATGAATGAGTATTTCATAGATATTATTCTACTTATAATTAATTTATAATGTATAAAAACAATTATAGGTTATATGAAGAATCTATTTCTGTAATGTTTGATGAACGTGATCAATTGGATAAAAAATGTTCGATCATATGAATAAATTGATTCATTGAAAAACATTAGAATTTGATAATAAGATTATTTGTTTGAAAAAATTAAAATACGATGAAATTTAATATTTTTTAGATGATAATTAATTGAGGAACCATAACATTTCATACAATCAAACCATAGAACATTGATATACAACACATTTGATATTTATATTTGAGACCTAGATATAAGCATTAGGAAAATAATTTATATAGGATACCTAGTAAAGATATCATCCCTTATATCTTAATTTTATGTTAAATATATTATAGAAACCTTATATTATGATAGTTGGGTTATATCCATGCAAGATTCACTAGGTAATGTAATGGTTCATTATAAATAAGAAATACGATTAAGGAGTAATCAATAGAAATATTTCTAGGATATTTGATAAGGGATAGAAAATGGTGTAAGGATTATTTTGTGATATAATTTTTTCAGTGGTTGGTGTACAAGATGTCATTAGGTTCTTATGCTATAAGTGTCTTATATAAATTTTAAATTATATCACAGATATGAAAAATATGTTATTAAATTGTTTTATAGTGGTGGAAGTCTACGTTGAACATCCCCTTGATTTTTATTGCCAAATATACTAATTTTTAATAATATTACTAACTATCTATATATACATATCAAAAAAATCCTATTACGAACGATTATGTACTTTTCTTTTGAAAATTTGTTATTAGTTGGGCTATAAGATCCTAATATTCTTATATTTTATATGAATATATTTATTATGGTTATATTAATTTTTGTTTAACAAATATAATTATTTCAACTAATTTCTCAAATAATCATCCAAAAGTATTTAAATATACTATGTTATGAGACCTATTTTTATTTCATGGATTTAAAAATTATCAAAATGATTTTGGAAAATCTTTGTTTAAAATAAAATATGTTAATTATTTATTAAAAAATATTTGACATTAATATATTATTATATATACGACTCATATTAATTAAAATGTACAACATTATTTCAACAAAACTAGAAAAAATATAGCAAACAAGATATACAGAACTATGATCGGTAGTTTCATATATCTGACTACTAGAAGACCAAATGTTATGATTTCATTTTTTCAATAGTATAATTAAAACCAAAACAGTCACAACATAAAACTGAAATTATTTTTAGATATCTAAATTTAAATATTGTTCCATCAATACATTATCTAAAAACCTCTTATTTTAATTTAATTTTTTATTTATATGAAAAGTTAGGACTAAAAGGATTTTTTAGAAAATATAAATCTAGTAAATTTTATTTGATTATAATATATGTAGTTTAATGGTCTAGATACAAATAAATTTACCGAAAATTATCAATCGTTATGGAATAATATATTTTTGTAGGATGTTTCTTTCCATAATTGGGTGTGGATAAATCACATGCTTTTGGACATTAAATATTAATATAGTCATATTATTATTTTATGTGATAATACTAGTCCAATTAATATTAATATAAATTAATTGAGTAACCCAAGGGTAAACATATTCATCATAAACCACATTTTACAAGAAATTAGAAGAAATAAGGGGATATATCATTACAATTTTTAAATAATTATTCTCAAATTATAGAATAACATGATGACAAGGATAATCATGTATTTAAGAAACAATTAGGGATTTTTATTCAAATGATCATGAAAGTACCTATTTGTATGATAAAATTGAACTAATATGGTATATGATAGTATCTCTTCTTAAATACTTATAAATTATTATGAATATTGATGGATGTGAAAAGAATAATGTACATGGTGATCTTTATAATGCATTACCTATAGAATGTGATGATTTGTAACATTAAATATATAATGTTGGATGTTTTTATATGAGGTATAATCAAATATCAATATATTATAAATATGATTTAAATATGTAGGATCTTACCCATATTTTTTCCCTAGGTATGATTGATACTTTTAATAATTTAAAAGAATAACATGAATGATTGAAGACAGTGCTAGAGGGTTATCAAAAATCAAATAAATTATTGAGAAATTATTATATGTAAAAATAGAATTTAATTTCTTATAACTTCATATATTATTAAATGTTATTACATTTAAAAGTTAAAATTTTTATTCTTTTCATTGAAAAATTAATGATTAGTTTGGTAAAATCATATATGAATCTATTTTAAAATTTGATAGTGAAGATATAAAAAAGTGTCTAGGAAGCTAGTTTGAATCTGTTAGAGTAATTAAAGGCCAAGAAATATCTTCTAATTCATGTGTAAAAAAATATCAAGAATATATTATTATATTATTATATCATACAACTATTTTGATAGTATTCCACTACACAATACATTGGTTAATCATAAATATTTTATTGAATGGATAACATCATATAAGAATTTTATGTGGGTGATTATAGTGGAAATTTTAAAGCTATGTCATGAAACATGGTTTCACGTGAAGGGCTGGAAAGGGCCTATGAAGATAAATTATGATCTGTAGATGAATGAGATAAAAAAATTTCATTACATGGTTACAGATTATTGGATCACTAAATTCTAATCTTTATATGATCCTATAACTAAATGATCTCTTCAACCTAACCCGTAAAAATATAATACAATTTTCATAACATTAATTTAATAAATAATATTTAATTAACAAGAATTATTCTATTTAAGTTATATATATTTGTTTCAAAATTATTGTTTTTTATTATTTATGTATAAGAATAATTTATTTTTAGTTTACATTTACATTGGATCAAAATAAAATTCAATAATAGTTTTGTAAAATATTTAATTTTATTTAATAATTCTATTTATTTTAATTAATATAAAAGAAAACTGGGCAAATTTCTTGATAATATTAATAATTATATTAAATAATATTCTTGTATTTGATTTGATGAATATCTCATTTATTTGTAAATTAATTAATACCTATGTTTTTGTGTTTATATTTCATTATTTTGTGATAATAAAAAATGGGGATATTTTTTGTCAAATATATATTTATCTTACAATTTCATTTGTATTTTCATTTATTGTGATGCTAAAAAACACTCACATTTTTTACCAATGAAATTAATTTTTGTGAATTTTAGTAATGTAGTTTGAAAAAAATTTATGTAAAATTATTTGGGTTGCTGTATTTATATGTGTTCAAGATTATCATAGAAGGTGTATATAATCACAGTAATAAAACCTATATTTAGTTATAATGTTATGATTGGTAACATATATTTTTATTTGTAATTAATCTTTTGTAACCTATTTTTAAGATAAACCTTTTTATTGGGAACCAAACTATTGCGAGTAACCCTATTGTCAAGTATCTAATGAATTATTTTTCATCCCATCATTGGAAATAATTGGTATATTTTGAAATTTAATTTTCATGTTATCCCTACACATATGTAATTTATATTTAAATCAATTTCGTTTAGAATTTTAGGTATACATATATCACTATACTTCATAAATAATTATGCTGGAAAAGAAATATCTTTAAAAGTATTTTATTTGGAGATTTAAAATCCATTAATAAATATATTAAATCATTTCTATTTGTATGGTTTGTTTTTAATTTTAGTGGTTATTTCAATTCAAATTTCAATCACACTATGAATTTTGAATATAATGATTTATCATGAGATGTTTTTGGATCCATTTAACCAGAATCTACTATATTTTAATTTATTATTAGTAAGTTAATTATTTCAGATGATGTTATATTGATAATATATGAAAATAACTAACACCATACATTTGAAATCTTAACTACAACATGCAATTTTTTTAAAAAATATAACAAAAATAGACATATTACATTATACAATCAACGACATTTTCCACTTAGGGTTTTTGAGGATTAGATCAACCAAACAATAAATTAGTGTTTATAAAAATAATTACAAAATATCTAACTAGATTCATCTTTACTAGAAACATAAAAATACTTTTAAATTTTATTCAATCTTTTGAAAATAGTCAAAAAAAAATCATTGGATGATCACAAAAAACATAATAGTGGATATAATGAATGAAATCATTGGCATAACGAAAAAATAAAAATATATTAAAACAACTTTCATGAAAAAATAATTATGATTCCCTGAATCATTATATTGATTCATAGTAAATGTTTACCATTCAAAAAATACATTTACCATAACAAATGGAATAACCATTCAGTCAAATTACATCATTAGAGTACCTAACACATTTGAGACCTATAATGCGGCTCACCCATCATATCTGTAGCTATAATGTGGTCAAAAAAATATACTAATCTATAGTGGGGATTATCCCATAATATATTTAGCTATAATGGGTTTAAACAAAAATAAAAATTCCCAACCAATATATCATGAATAAAACACTTGATAACTTATTTAAACCCCTGATTAAAACACATTAAAATTTTCGAAATTCCCTTTTTCTAAAAAATGACATTTAATATGTAAAAATCATGCACAAAATAATGAATTAATATTATTAAGATATAAATTTGAAAACATGTGATTTAAAATTTATAGTTATATGTTATCATTAAATTAGGATAATCTATAACTTTCATATAAAAATAACAATGTCATTGATTTTTCTAAAAGAAACATTTAAAAGGATTGGAAAAGGAAAGTCCCTTAAATAACACATTAAAGAGAACCATTTTCAAAATACATAAAATAAATTATATAATTTATAAAAATTTATACGCATTTATAAAAACGATTTTGAAGACTTAGGCATAAAATATAACTATTTTGTAAAATAAATCCTTAAAATAAATAAAACAATGTTTTGGTTAAAGAGTCTCTTACAAAAGGTTTGACATCATTAAAAAGTGAAAAAAATAAATTAAAATAGTTTTAAGAGTGTTATTTTTTTATTACAGATAGATAATCATGTTTATAATTCTTTACATAATCATCTTTAACATTTTCAACCCATTTATTAAATATTTTTTATTTCCATTATTTTAGGTTTGTTCTTTTTATAGTTTTGTTTGTCCATTTATTGTGTACGTCCTTTTAAAAAAGAAACGATACTCCAAATTTTATAATATATATATATATATATATATATTACTTTTTAAAAAATTACATGTGAATTTGAATATTCTATTATTTTGGTAAAATGATAACAAAAAATCATCATCCATGATGGTCGTGAATTGATGCACCACAGCTGAAATTTTTTTATTTAAGAATAAAAGTTGAGGATGAGATATTTTATGATGTATATTTTATACAAAAAATTAAACAACCATATAAATTTGGTATTTTTGTTTTCTTCGAACATTGGAAAAGATTTAAGGATATGGGAGAAATAAAAAATTGTTTAGAAGTTAAGAAAAAGGAATCATACCTTTTGAAAACGCCACCTTGAGAACCTCCTTGTGGATCATGGATGTGGTATTTTTGTGTTACTATAAGATCAATATTATGGAAAGGGATGTGGAGGATGGATTTTTATAGAGTTAATCCTTGATTTAATGTTTATGGTGATGGAAATATGTGAAGCAAGGAGCCTCCTTTTATAATTAAGTTGAGTTGTAACAATAGAATTACTATCATTATTAATACATACTAAATTTATAATGGGGTTTACAACATTCAAAACGAGTAAAAATTTTAGTATATCACATTTTATAGTGAATTGTATCATTTTTCCCTTTCATATGATTTATTTTATATTTAAATAATTTAATAACTTAATTATTAATGAAAATTTTATTTTTTCAAATTAAAATTAATTCGAAATCATGGCGTTAAACACATAAAAAAGAGTTAAAATTCCAATTTAAATTTTTATTATGACTTATAAAAATTATATTTACCTATAAAAACCCTTAATTTACATAAAGATATCAAATTATAATTATTCAATAATGATCAAAATTTTAATTATGATTTAATCATTAATTAAATATTTACTACATCTTAAATGACCCTTCCATTAATGTAAATTTTTATAACATAGTATTAAATAGTAAAATTCAATTAAAAATATAGTTTTATTATATTTATAAAGATAATTTTTTATCAAAAAAAAATTGGAAGACCTTATAATAATATATTATACTTATGGAACATTATAGTGTAAACAAAATGTCGTTATTTTTAATAAAATAATATAAACAGACTAAAGTGATCACTAAGGGTTAAAAATATCCCAAATATTAATTTAATTATGATAAAGTCCTTTAATTTATTATATAAATATATTTATCATGAATGTAAATAATTATTCTTTCTTATAATTTTAATAAAATCATTTTATTTATTTTTCTTATATTTGTATAAGCATTTCTCTTTCATTTCATTTGAATTTATGTTAATTATTTCTTATATAAAAATTAAAAATTCAATAATTTCATAAAAAAAGTTAATTAGGTTCAAAATAGTATTATAGATTAATTAATTAATTATACACACACATCTACATTTCAATATAACATTTTAAATTTATTGCTTCATCATTTCTTTACATATGCAATCATTTCACAATTATTACAAATTATTAATAAATATTACTAATTATTACTAATTGTAACTAATTATTACTAATTATTACAAATTACTACTACTTATTAATATTTATTACTATTTATTAATATTTATTACTAATTATTACTAATTATTACTATTTATTACTAATTATTACCAATTATTACTAATTATTACTAATTGTTACAAATTATTACTAATTATTACAAATTATTAATAATTAAAACTAATTATTAATAATTATTACTATTTTTTACTATTTATTTCAAAATATTTTGAAAAAATTGCAAAGTATTCATAATTATTGCTATTTATTCATAATTATTGCTAATTATTCGCAATTATTGCTATTTATGGCTATTTATAACTAATTATTGCTAATTATTCATATTTATTACTAATTATTTTTATTTATTACTAGAAATATCTAGTTATTCCTAATTATTTATAATTATTCTTGTTTATTACTAACTATTCCAATTTATTTCTAATTGTTAATATTTATTACTATTTATTCCTAATTATTCCTAATTATTACTAATTACTCCTAATTATTCTTAATTATTCCAAATTATTTTTAATTATTTCTATTTATTACTAATTATTCTTATTTATTACAATTTATTCCTATTTAATAAAAATTATTCCTATTTATTTCTATTTATTAGTATTGATTTCTCATTATTACTATTTATTTCAACTAATTACTATTTATTTCTAATTATTACTATTTATTTCTAATTATTACTTTTCATTTATAATTATTACTATTTTTTTCTAATTATAACTATTTATTACTAATTATTCATAATTATTACTATTTATTGCTAATTATTACAATTTTTCCCAATTATTCCTATTTATTCCTAATTATTGCAATTTATTGCTAATTATTTCTATTTATTTCTAATTATTACTAATTATTCCTATTTATTACAAATTATTGATGTTTATTAATAATTAATTCTATTTATTATTAATTAATCATATTTCTTACTAATTATTCATATTTGTTACTAATTATTCCTATTAATTACTAATTATTATTATTTATTACTAATTATTCCTAATTATTCCTATTTATTACTAATTATTAAAAATTAGTACTAATAATTTTAATTTATTATTACAAATAAATACTCATAACAAAATAATTTAAATCTAATTTAATTACAACTAATAAAAAATAATTAAAATTAACAAAGAAAATGAAATAATTAGTAAATTAAATAAAATATACATACCTTTAAACTTGATCTCCTATTGATGTAGATGTCTTCACAACTTTTTTGTGAAAAAAATAACTCAGAGAAATTTTCACTCTGAAAATAGAGTTCAGAGAGAGAGAGAAAGAGAGAATTGAGAGTAGGATTTGAAAAATTAGAAGGGGTATATATAGGTTGGATTAGTTGCGATGAGACTATTTGCGATGGGCTACCCATCACAAATAGTATTTTTTAGGACATGTCCCGTAGCAAAAAACCTTCACCCGCATTAATTAGAGTTGGCTGTTAAAAGAGTTTTCGTGACAGGTCCCGTCGCAAAAGGTCTCTGCCGACACACTTTTTTCGATGAGATAACATACTGTCGCAAAAACCTATTTACTGCTGCTGAGTATTTGCGATGGGATACGTCACAAATACCCTCCGACTGGCGTAAAATATAAGATGGGGGAATTCTTCCGTCGCAAATAACCAATTATTTGTGACAGGCATAATCCCATGTCGTAAATAATCTCTGGGACATACTATTTGTGATGGGAATTTATCCCGTCGTAAATAGCCCGCCACAAAAATCTATTTTTCATATAGTGAATTTTCAGCACTATGATAATCCTTTTGAACATGAAAAGTGTGATTTTATGATGGATGTTAAATATGATGTAACTTAATAATATATGAATACCGTCTTTTGTGGTTCTGGTACTGATGAATTAAATCATCTTTCTCGAAGAGATACTACATATGAGATGAGGAATGATTCATTTATAACATATGAATGAACATAAATTTAAAAAACATAGATACAACACTATTAAGACCATGTTTGATACATTGATTATATATATTGAAGAATTATTTCTTTGAATGAATAGTAGAATAACTGAGATAGTAAATGGTGTTTCTACATTGGGAGATCTATTTATAGAACTAAATTCACATATGAAAGTGATTAGTGTATTCCCTTAATGTGAAATTGAATCTCTATTAATATCATGGAATACAAAACTATTAATGGCATAGAAATTAAAGGGTTAATATGTTCATTAATGCTGTATAATGATGAAATTAATACTAAATTAAAAGATCATAGAATGATAAAAATGTGATATAATACTATAAATTTTACTACTCCAAAAAATAAATAAAAATAAAAGGGAATGTTATGTCATAGATTTATATTATCATTTAAAATTCTGGATATAACCAAGATCACTCATAGGAAAGATTTAATAAAATTTATTTTCTGAAATCAGGCTTCAAGAAGTCACATAATTATTCCAAAAAGAATGGAAAACGTTTAAAAATTTTCATTTCTATGAATGTATGAACATGGAGAATACTAGTCCTAAATTCTAACTGATTAATAAGGAAAATTTATTCATAAGATATATGGAAATTAAGTACCAAATATACCACCATTATGAGAGTAAAAGAAAAAAAACAATGAATGATACAAGGATTGTCTTTAATGGTACTAATAGACCATCATGATCTGATATAGAGAATAATAAATTATATATGAACCCATACATGTTATTTATTGATATGAAATAAGAGGAAAAATACAATTTTTCAACTTCTTTTGATTCTCAAATTTTCTAAAATGTTAATCTATGTGCATACATATCTTTTCATTTAGATAAATTTTAATCCTTAAAAAAATATGGACTCCTTGAAAATTATTAATAATTTTATTATTAAAAAAACATATTGCCTATTAAAATTACTCCTTGATTTATAATAAAAAATATTTACATCCACTCGATCATGAAATGGTCATGAAACAATAATTAATGATATATTTGTCAAAGTGGAATCATTTAAATGTAAAACTATAATTTTAACTATGTATGAAAAATAATTCAATCAGATCCATGTAGATAAATTTTCTAAAAAGGAAAACATGGAATTGGATGTAATGGTGAGAAACATATATTCTATAGAAATATTTTTATTCCATGATAAAATATTCAAAAAATGTTTATGGTTAATTTTTTATGAAGAATTAAAGGCCATTATCTTAGAATGTTTTAAATGAAAAATAATAAAAGCTGTTGTGTATATAAAAATATTCATTCTTGAAATTTATCTGGTGTTAATTCTGTAAATTCTCAAAACCAAATACATATTTTGTTTTCTAGATAAAGGTTGTATTACCATCCTTTACCCAAGATCATTTGTATAACAACACATGTTTTTGAATTATGTTTATATTGGAAAAACCCATAAGAAAAAACTGAAATAGGGTACATATATAGTTCCTACTAAGGAATTATGAGTGTTGTGTTTTCAAATTTACATCAACTATAAAATATAAATAAAGGAATATTTACATTTGAACATAATGATAATTTAATGATTATTGAATATGTATTGGTAGTGTTCTAAAAATTATCCAGCTCAATAATTTTCTATCTTTTTATTGTATTATAAAGAATATGATAATATTTTTTCAATATTGTGGTGATGGTTTTTGAGTTTATTTTTCCAATAAAGCATTATAATTTTTTAAATTAAACACATATTGTTTATACATCATAGAATTGTATATTATTATACATAGGACATTATATCCTAATGTGAATAACATTTTAAATTACTAATCAATAATTTAAATTAATCCTAGATATGTAATAAGTATATTGGAAATCATAATATTATTCCAGAATCTATACTATCTAAGGAAATTTAGTTTTAGATCCAACTTATAATAATATTGTCAAGAAAATACTATTGATAAATGATAAATATAAATGTATAATTAGTCATCTATTAAATCTATAAACATGGTTTCTTCAACTAAAACTTTTTAATCTATAATGATAGACATTTTTAGACCATCAAGAGTAAAAGTATTTCATGATTTTTTGATTATTCTGGATTTATATTGGTTTATTTCAAAATATATAAAAGGAATGATTTTTGAGTTTTTATTATGTTTTTTATTTTTTTCTAAAATAAATAATGGTTCATAATAATTTCTTACATTTTCTATCATAGATAAGATTTAGAGAATTTGGAATTTTACATTTTTTTCTCAAACATTGGTGTTAATCATAACATCTATAGTTTACGAACATAAAAAAATGTAATTATAGAATGAAGAAAGAGGTCTATACAAGAAATTATTATAACTATACTGAAAGGATATATTTTTTGTAATTATTTTTAGATATCATATTTCAATAAACATTTCATTATCATAAAAAGTGTTGTAATCAGACCCTTTTTTGGATGACATCCTATGAAATATAGAATAGTATAATAGCTGAAGTTGGGTAAATTAATTTTTTTTTGAAGAAAGCTTAATATCATTTATACTAAGGAATGAAATGTTATGTTTCATCTAAAGGAACATGAATGAGTATTTCATAGATATTATTCTACTTATAAATAATTTATATTGGATAAAAATAATTATAGGATAGATGAAGAATCTATTTAATAATGCTTGATGAACGTGGTCAATTGGATAAAAAATTTCAATATTATGAATTAATTGATTCATTGAATAAATTTAGAATTATATTATAAAATTATTTGTTTGAAACAATTATAAGACGATGAAATTTAATAATTTTTAGATGAATATTAATTGAGTAACCTTAATATTTCACACAATCAAATCCTAGAACATTGATATATAACCAATTTTATATTAATATTTGAGACCTAGATATAAGTGTTAGTAAAATAATTAATATAGGATACCTAGTAGAGATATCTTCCCTTATATACGAATTTTATGTTTAATATATAGTACAATCCATATATTATGATAGTTGGGTGATATCCATGCAAGATTCACTAGGTAGAAAAATGGTTGATTATAAATAAGAAATATGATCAAGGGGTCATCAATAGAAGTTTGTCTAGGATATTTGACAAGGGATATAACATGGTGTAAGGAATATTTTTGGATGTAATTTTTTCAGTGGTTTGTAGATAATATTTCATTAGGTTCTTATGTTATATGGGTCTCATATGAATTTTAAATTATATCACATATATGAAAAATATGTTATTAAATAGTTTGACAGTGATGGAAGCCTACATTAAACATCTCCATGATATTTAAGACCAAATTAACTAATTTATTAATAATATTACTAAATATCTATATGGACTTATAAAAAACAAAATTCCTTCTATGAACGACTACATACTTTTCTTTTGAATTTTTTTTTGTTGGGCTATTACTTCCTAATATTTTTATGAAAAATTAACATTTTTATATTTCATAAGAATATATTTATTATGGTTATTGTAATTTTTGTTTGACTAATAAATGTACTTGAACTAATTTCTTAAATAATAGTAAAAAAGAATTTTAATATACAATGTTATAAGAACTATATTTATTTCTTGTATTGAAAATTTATCAAAATGATTTTGGGAATTCTCTGTTTAAAATAAAATATGTTAATTATTTATTAAAAATGTTTGGACAATAATATTGTATTATATATACGACTCATATTAATTGAAATGTAAAATATTATTTAAATGAAACTATAAAAACATTGGAATACCAGACTTACAGAACTATTATTGGTTGTTTCCTATATCTTACTACTAGAAGACCAAAAATTATGATTTCCTATTTTTCAATTTTGCAATCAAACCCAAAACAGTTGCAACTTACAACTAAAATGATTTTTAGAAATCTAAATTAAAATATAGTTCCATAAATACATCATCTAAAACCCTCTTGTTTTAATTTATTTTCACCTTTATATGATAATTTAGGTCTAAAGGGATTTGTTAGAAAATATAAATCAAGTAAATTTCATTTTTTATATAATATCTGAAGTTTCATGGTCTAGATACAAATAAATTTACAAAAGACTATCAATATTTAAGTCATAATATATTTTTTAGGATGTTTCTCTGCATAATTGTGTGTGGATAAATCACAATATTTTGGACATTAAACATTAATATATTCTTATTCTTATTGTACGTAATAATAATAGTCCTATTGAGATTTTAAAAAATACATTGAGTAACCCAAGGAAAGACATATTCATCACAGAACACATTTTAGAAGAAATCATAAGAAAGAAGGGGATATGTCCTTACAATTTGTAAATAATTATTGTCAACTTTAAGAATTACAAGATGACCAGGTTAATAATGTATATAGGAAACTATTAGTGATGTTTATTCTTGATGATCATGAAAGTACCTCTTTGTATTATAAAATTGAACTAATTGGGGATATGATAGTACCTTTTCATAAATACATATAAATTATTATTAATGTTGATAGAGGTGGAAATAATAATGTACATGGTGATCTTCCAACTGAATTCCCTATAAGATGTGATGCTCAGTAACATTAAATATTTAATGCTTGAGGTTATTATATGTGGTGTGATCAAATATAAATATATTATAAAGATTATATAAATATTTTGGATCTTACCAAAATATTTTCCTTAGGCATGATTGATAATTTTAATAATTTAAAAGAATAACATGAATGATTACAGACAATGCTAGAGGGTTATCAAAAATCAAATAAGTAATTGGGAAATTATTATATGTAAAAATAGAATACAAATGTTTTTAGAACATCATAAATTATTAAAAGTCATTACATTTAAAAGATAATATTTTTATTATTTTCATTGATAAATTCTTGATCACTTTTGTAAAATCATATATGAAGCAATTTTGAAATTTGATACTAGAGATCTAAAAAAGTGTCTAGGAAGCTATTTTGAATCTGTTAGTGTAATTAAAGGATGATAAATACATTATAATCAATTTGTAAAAAATATCAATAATATTGTAAAGACCTAGAAATTCCATTGAATTTTTTTTCTTAAATACATGGGCTTTTTATGAGTCTTCGAAAATTTATGGCGCTTGATTCTGAGGACCGATGTAGCCAGAATCAATTTCTGAAGTTTTGTTCGGGTACGTTCAGTAAATGTACGAGAAGGATTTTATAACTTTTGAATGGGTGTTTGGAACTGAAATCCGTGGGCACCTTTGAACTCGCATCACCAATATTCTCTTAAGAAGACTTTCACCTCGATGGCAGATGGTCGGGAATAAAAGTTAGTTTTGCGGTTTTTATGATTTAAAGTAATGAAATATATTGTGACTTTATTTTTATTCTTGGTGGTTAAAACCTCCAAGTGGTGGTTGGAGGTGGGTGCCACCACACGCTAAACTCCCATGAGAGGTTATGGTGGTGGGGACCACTGGAACATAACCTCCCTTGGGAGGATATTATTTTGGAGGTGACCACCCGAGCTTGTATCCCCTTGGAACCCCCATTTAAGGTGGAGAAACTCTTAAAATCACCTTTATTTAATTTATGAAAACCCTCTTCACTTTATTGATCCAACTCCACTAAATTATTTAAATGAGTTGTCTCATTTAATTAAACACCACAATTTGAAATTTTGTGCCAACAAATAATAGATAATGCTTTTTTCTTTTATTTTTCCCTTGGCATTTGGGTGGAGCTTGGGGAGGAGAAGAACTCTCCAATGAAGAACGACCACCGAAGAATGAAGAACGCTCTCCCAACGAATAACGATGATGAGGTATGCCTTCAACTATGAAGAAATACCCCCTTTGACCATTTTCCTTGGACTCCTTTGACGTGGGACGTGTTCGTCTACCACAGATCGACGACCATCTTTCCGCGACGTCAAAAAACGACGATTGGTGAATCAAAGGTAGGTGAATTATTACATGTTGATGTTGTACCCTTTTTCTTACATCCTTCAATGTATAATATGGGATTTTTTTCAGACGTATTAATGATCATATTCTTCTCATGATGGGATAAATGATACCTCCTAATTGAGGAGGGTACGGGTCAACCTAACATGGACCGACATCCTCTGTCTATTTACATCTACTTGAGGAATTCTTTGACATGGCGATGAGGAGACGGTGCCAATGGTGGTAGAAACGAAGGCCGTGCTACCCACGGCATCTGCGAATCCAGTCGTCGCTGCAGCAGACCAATGCTACTGGTCGAGCAATGCCTACCCGAGGCCTCCCGACAACCCACCTTCCCGCGACCTCCTGGCGCCCTGCCCGGTGCGCGGCCTGCCTAGCCATGGGGAACCGATGATCCCGGCTGAGCACCGCCTACCCGCGGCCTCACGGCGGCCCACCTTCTCATGGCCTCCCGGCACTCTGCCCGGCGCACAGCCTGCCTACCCGCGGCCTCCGCCCCCCTTCCTGGCGTGCGACCTGCCTGCCCGCGGCCTACCCTGCAACATGCCGGCGCCCCTACGGCCTACCCGCCCACTCCCTTACCATGCGCGGTTCCCCTACGGCCACCCCGCACCCAGCCCGACGCCCCTGCGGCCTTCCCAGCCCCTGCCCTGCCCTGCCCGGTGCCCCCACGACCTCCCAGCACCCTACAACGCAATACACGGTGCCCCTGCAGCATTCCTAGCCCATGCTGCGCCCTGCCCGGTACCCCCGGGACCTTCTTGGTGCCCTGTCCGCATCCCCACGGCCTTCCTGACACCTACCGCTCCCTACCCAGTGCACTCGCAGCTTGACTGGCATCTAGAAGGCCTGCCTATTCCCCATGTGCTCCGCCCGCGGCCATACCGTGACCCATGCGCCCTACTTTCAAGCCTCCTAGCCTACCGACCTCCCGGGATGAGTCGCCCGAGCCGCGCCCGTTGTGGCACTGGCCGAACTAGACCCGATCTTCAGGCCTAGCAGCCTACTTGGCGACATCCGGGATGAATTGCCCTTGAATTCTGCTGGGTCGGGCCTAGTGGATCGGGCCGAACATTTTAGGCAGACCCACCAAACGGGCCTGGTCAGACCCAATATGTTTGACCAGGTCGAACCATACTGGGTCAGCCCACACCGAGTTGGGCCGAGTCGGTCCGACCGAGTCGAACCAGACCCAGGTCCTCTTCTAACCCATTACATACTTTGGCCATATCTTTGGCACCAAACGTCCGTTTGAGGAACTTTCAGTGGCACCAGTATTCTTGGAGCGAAGCCGTCCCTTTGAGAATAACACAATGGAGTTCGAAGTACATTTGAGATACGGTCAGGTTGGATCGTGCACGAATTCAACTGGGCCCCTGGGACATAAAGGCTAATAATTCACAGAATGGTCATTCGTTTCACGTTCCATCTATTGCGTTGAGACCTCTATGACATGGAAGACCTTTGAAATACTTCTACATGGGACATCATGATATTTAGATTATCGACCAGTAGCTTATGGAGCAGACCTCCCAGAGACGATCATACAGTTGTGCGAGAACATAGTAGTTGGCTGAGACGTGATGACTTCTGTTTGATTTGACTCGGAGTGATTCGACTAGCCTAGTGCGGAGCGCCTCAGTGTCAGAGCGGAAAACATACGGTGGGGAGTGCCTCTGTGTGATCACGGAAGGCCCAAGGTACTAGACACATGGTGTAACTCAGCAAGCTACGAGGGGGATTGCCTCTGTGTGAGCACAGAAAACCCACGGTGGGGAGCATCTCAGTGTGAGCATGGAAGATCAACAATACTCGACAGGAGGAGTACCTCAGCAGTCCAAGTTAGTGGTAAGTGCTTCTGTGTGATGCAGAAGTCCCATTGTACTCAATAGAGAAGGATTTTTCTAGTAGCCAAGTGTTCAGATTAATTCTACCCCGAGAATAAAATCCTGGTTGAGCTGCTTCCGTAACATTGTGATTTACTCATGATTGAGATGGATAACTTGATAACATAGGTATATGAATGGGTATATACCTAAGTGTGGTTATCTTTTGATTTCATACATTTTGGATTTTCCTTGTTGGTTTTTGTGAGACCATGAGGGTCTCGGGGTCCCTGTTGAGTATCGTTATACTCACCCCTACACAGGCTATGCCCGCACGTCGTTGTGTTGGTTTCAGATGAAGGACAACACTGACTGAAGCAAAGAGTAGCAGGACCGGACAGTACCCCAGAGGTGGACCACTACGTGTGATGTTACACGGAGGAGACAGACAGTCGTGGAGTGATGAGGAGGCCATCTGTACCTACCCTTCAGGTAGGATCCCCGAAGGATGACCCATTAGCTGCTTTACTTTTCTTCAATTGTACTTTCTTTCCTGTTTCACTTTTACTTTCCTACTGGGCTTGTATTTCTGGCCCCGTTTTACTTTCCAGCACATCTTTTGAATGCAGTTTTACATAGTTATTTTCTTCTGGTTGTGTACTCTGACGTGTTTGTTTACAGTTATAAAGGTAATTCCTTCCCAGTTTAGGGATTTACGCCTTCGGTTATAGTCGCCAGCCCCTGGCCTATGGAAGGCGGCCTTGTGGTAGTCACAATATGGGCCTCGGGGGACGGGTCGTGCCAAATTGGTATCAAAGGAGTCGGTTGTACCGTAGAACATAGAACACTTATCTTTCTTTTTTATGAAGCTATATTGTTAAGGGTACTATGTGTGGTTTTTAGTTCCGGGGGTCTAGTGTTGGTGCGGTCAGCCGATGTATTCATACACCAGGACACTGACTAATGATTTCTGACTCAGTGCATGAAAACACTGGTTGCGTGTGTGTTTCAAAAGATTTTCATAATGTTAGCTCAGACAGGTCAGCTCACCATGTATAATCTTTTGACCATGTCACATCGGTTTCTATCAGGATGCCTCCCTACCGATGACCAGTTAGAGCACCGAGAGTCGTACGCACTGATAGCCCACCGAGGGATGTGGCCTTAGTGCAGGGCCCTTTACCAGTAGAGGCACTAGCTGTACTACTTCCTATTAGACCACAGATTCCACCATCCCCAATAGCAGATGATACAATCCACTTGAGCGTGTTGCATGAGTTCTAGCACCAGAGGCCTCCAAGGTTCCGGGGAGAGACAAAACCAAAGGTGGCTAAGGATTGGTTGGAGGCTGTGGTGAGATTCTTCAGGCTAGAAGGGACACCAGCAGACTCCATGGTGATCTTTTCCACGAGTCTCCTTCAAGAAGTAGCATGAAGATGGTGTGACCTGATGGTCTATGTGCATTACAAGGCGACACTACTATGGGCAGACTTCAAGAGCCTATTTTGGGAGGAGTTTTTTTACAGAAACACTCCACTCAGTGCGGATACATGAGCTACTTCATCTGCAACAGGGCAACATGATGATATCACATTAATCAGTGAGGTTCACCGACCTATCTTACTTCTCCATTGATATGGTACGAGACCCATTCATTAGGGCCCAAACCTTCGAGTAGGGGATCAGGAGATAGATCAGAGCTCCGATGATCTCTCTTAGAGTCCCGACGTAGATGAGGGTGATAGAGAGATCCCTCTTGCTAGAGAGTTGTCTTGCGTAGCAGTCACCAGCAGCGAGACCCACTCCTAGCTGACACACAGCGGAGTCTTCTCTAGCTGATAGTAGATAGATATCGTAGAGGCCTAAGAGGAGCATACCTACAGGTGGTCGACTGCATGACGCATGATCAGTTGTTGCCGGGAAAACGGATGAGAGACACACATGACAGTAGTAGGCAGAGTTACTCATGCCGCAGGCATGATAACATGGCTCGTATCTGTCTAAACCATCATTCAGATGATCACCAGACAGTTGAGGGACCTCCCAGGCAGAGGCAATGGTTTGAATGAGGCAGTTTGTAGGGAGGGGGTGGACGTTGTAGAGGAGCTAGATGTGCAGCTGAAGGTGGACGACGTTAGGAGGTGTTACGAACACTATAACCAGGAGGCCCATAACGATCACATGGAGCAGGTGGAAAGGGGAGAGCTCAGCTCCTGGTAGCTGATGCCTATGATCAAGGTGATCTACAAATTATTAGAGGTACGATCTATGTCTAATCCACCTTAGCTGCAGCTCTTATAGACACAGGTGCCCATCACTCTTTCTTTTCCACTACCCTCGTTTGGATTTTGGAGATTCTGACAGAGCAGTTGGCTCAATCCTTATGGATAGAGACTCCTATAGGAGCTGATTTGATGATTATGAACTGGTGCCGACAGTGTGAGCTTACTCTAGGAGGTAAGAGATTTGACTGGGATCTCATAGTAGCGGCGTCAAGGCATTACAACATCATCTTGGGTATGGACTGGTTATCTACATTCCATGCCCAGATCGACTATATTAGGCACAAAGAGCGGTGTGTGAACATGGATGTGACCAGGTTCACCATTACCGATGAGAAGGGATCCTTTGCAGCACTGGATGGACTTAATCAGAAGAGGGTGTAGCTGATCACTCATCATTTGGCCCTCTTTACCCTCGAAGAAGTTGATTTTAAGAGTCCGAGCTATCCTTTAGTGATGGACTAGTTTGCGGATGTTTTCCCTAAAGATGTTCCAGGACTACCTCCTCATAGAGAGGTGGACTTGTACATTGACCTATACCCTAGGGAGACACCAATATCTACTAAAGAATATCGGATGGCTCCCGCTGAGCTTCGTGAGCTGCAGGTATAGATGGAGGACTTGAAAGGGAAGGGATTCATCCGGCCTAGTGATCCTCCCTGGGAAGCCCCTATTCTCTTCACCAAGAAGGCGGATGGGATCTTGAGGATTTGTGTTGACTACCATATCGTGAACCAGGTAAACGTGGAGAACAATTACCAACTCTTGATGATTGATGACCACTTTGACTAGATTAAGGGAGAACAATGGTTCTCAAAGATAGACCTCCGATCAGGCTATCACCAACTCAGAGTTCAAGATGAGGATGTGCAGAAGATGACCTTCAGGTGTCGGTATGACCATTACGAGTTCTCGGTTATGCCTTTCAGCATATCCAACACTCCAATAGTGTTCATGGGACTCAAGAACATGATCTTATAGACAAACCTCGCTCACTTTGTCATACTATTCATTGACGAAATTATTATCTACTCAACTACTGAGGAGGAACATGCCTACCATTTGCAGGTAGTACTGAACACACTCTGAGATCAACAACTTAATGGAAAGCTATTGAAGTGCATGTTTTGGATTCTAGAGGTTCAATTATTGGGATATGTCATCTCGGAGGTTGGAGTTGCAGTAGATCCATCGAAGATTGAGGTGGTACTTGCATGGGTGCCTCCTAGGAGTGTGATGGAGGTATGTATTTTCCTAGGTTTTTCTGGATACTATCATAGGTTCGTTACTGACTTCTCCAAATTTTCAGCACCACTATCATCCATGATGATGAAGGGGAAACCCTTCGTGTGGTTGGAGAGATTCTAGCAGAGCATTCAGGAGATGAAGAAGAGGTTGAATAGTTCCCCTATCTTGAGGCTTCCAAAGGAAGGAATAGGGTACATTGTTTTCTGCAACGCATCAGGGACCCTAATTGGGTGTGTCATGATGCAGGAGCGAGAAGTTATCACATATGGTTCTCAGAAGCTGAGAAAACATGACAAGAACTACGCTACCCATGAACTGAAGTTAGCAGCAGTGGTCTTCGCCTTCAAGATGTGGAGAAACTATCAGATGGGCGAATGTTTTACTGTGTACTATTATCCCAAGAGTCTCATGTATATCTTCTCTCAGAAAGACCTGAATCTGAGATAGTGGCGATGGCTTGAGTTCCTTCAGGACTATGGATTCGAGAAATTCTATACTCTTGGGAAGGGGAATGTTGTTGCAGATGCTCTCAGTAGGAGGACTAGTATACATCTACTAAGAGAGGAGACAGACTAAATGGCTTCTTTACAGATATCCTTTGTGGATAGATATGCAGCAGCATTATTACAATCTCTTACGGTCACTCCCCCACATCTTCAGCGAGTCAGGGTGGTGCTTCTTGGGGATGCTGACTATGAGACGTTACATGCTCAGATATCCACAGGACATGCGCCTCATGGATTTTCTGATGGTGCAGAGCACGCCATCCTATTCAGAGGAAGAACCTCTATTTTAGTGGAACTTCAGGAGGAAGTGTTGAGGGAGTTCCACACATCCCATCTAGCGGTACATCTAGGTGTGGAAAAGATGTATAAGGACCTTCATCGATAGCACTCGTGCCCATGTACGAAGAAGGCAGTAGCAGAGTTTGTATCTTGGTGCCAT
The DNA here is from genome assembly GCA_963277665.1 of Viscum album. Taxonomy (NCBI): domain Eukaryota; kingdom Viridiplantae; phylum Streptophyta; class Magnoliopsida; order Santalales; family Viscaceae; genus Viscum; species Viscum album. The sequence continues at coordinate 805,352,717 of OY728122.1, read as the reverse complement.
ACTTCTCAACATGTGAAGCCAGACCACCAGGTACCAGTAGGCTTCGTTTAGCCTTTACAGGTTCCAGAGTGGAAGTGGGATGGGATATCCATGGACTTCATGTGAGACTACCACGTACGTCCAGGGGACATGGCTCTATCTGGGTGATCATCAACTGACTCACCAAGTCATCCCACTTCCTACCAATCAGAGTGCTGGGATCAGTAGAGAGCTTGGGATTCCTTTATATACAAGAGATTGTGTGTTTACAAGGATTACATTCTTCTATTGTCTCCGACCACGACGCATGGTTTACATCCTGGCTATGGAAGGGGTTCCAGGAGGCTTTCGGGACACAACTTCACTTGAGAACCACCTTCCATCCTAAGACAGATGGTCAGACTAAAAAGACCATTCTTACCCTAGAGGACATTCTACATGCATGTGTCCTTCAATTCAGTCACAGTAAGGAGGATCAATTGCCTTTGGTGGAGTTTACGTATAATAATAGCTATCACTCCACCATCGGTATGGAACCTTTCGAGGCATTGTACGAGTGACCTTTGAAATCACCCTTGTGCTGGACAGACCTAGGAGTGTCAACACTAGTGGGACCATAGATGGTGCAAGCTACCACCGAGAAGGTGTAGATCATTAAGGAGAAGATGAAGACTGCACAGAGTAGGAAGAAGTTGTATGCTGAAAAGAGACAGAGACCTATGGAGTTCAAGGATGGCGACCACGTCTTTCTATGGGACTCACCTTGATGAGGTCTACGAAGATTTGGACGAGGCGGAAAGTTATCTCCAAGATTCATCATACCCTTCAAGGTCCTCAGCAGAGTAGGTAAGGTGGCTTGCCACTTAGCTCTTCCACCTCAGTTGTACTGGGTGCATGACGTCTTCCATGTATCTCAACTGAGGAGATACGTGCATGACCCTACCCATATCATCGACCATGGAGAGACGGACGTCAAATATGGGGAAAATTTTATAGAGGTTCCAGTGGAGATTGAGGATCGATAGGAACGAGTCCTATGTGGATAGTCGATACCTCTGTTGCGCGTACGCTGGTAGTACGGGAACCTCCAGGAGAGCACATGGGAGCTGGAGGCTCAGATGTGTGCTCAATACCCCCATTTGTTACCATAGTTCTAGTTGTAGCTTACGGGGATGTAAAGCCCAGAGGAGGGGAGAATTTAAAGACCTGGAAATTATGTGGAATTTTTTCTCTTCAATACATGGGATTTTTTTGAGTCCGCAAAAATTTACAGTGCTTGATTATGAGGCCCAGTGTGCCCAGAATCAATTTCTGAAGTTTTGTTCGGGTAACTTCAATAAATATACGAGCGGGATTTTATAACTTTTATACTAGTGCTTAGAACTAATATCCAAGATCACTTTTATAGCGGTGGGGCCCACCCAAACATAACCTCCCTTGGGAGGATATAAATTTTTTGGGGACCACCAGGTCTTGTAACCCCTTGGAACCCCCATTTAAGGTGGAGAAACTCTTCAACTATAGTTTATTTAATTTATTCCAACCCTCTTCACTTAATTGAGCCAACTCCACTCCATTAATTAAAGGAGTTGTATTATTTAATTAAACACCATAATTTGATTTGTTGTGCCAAAAAATAATAGACAACACTATTTTCTATTATTTTTCTTTTGGCATTTTGGTGGGGCATGGGAGGAGAATAACTCTCTAATGATGAAGGACCACCGATGAATGAAGAACTCTCTCCCGGTGAAGAATGCCAACGAGGGATGCCTTCGATTTCGAAGAATGACCCCTCCGACCTTCTTCCTCAGACATCATCGACGCAGGACATGTTCATCTACCACAGATCGACGACCATCTTTCCACGACATTAATGAATGATGATCGATGAATCAAAGGCAGGGGATTATTACTTGTTGATGTTGTACAATTTTTCTTACCTTCTTCAATGGATAGAATGATATTTTTGTGGATGTATTAATGATCATCTTACTTTCATGATGGAAAAAATGATACCTCCCTAAACACGAAGGATGCATGCCAACCTAACATGATCGGACATCCTCCATCGATTTCTCTCTTCTTGTGGCATTCTACAACATAGTGATGAGGAAATGATGCCGAAGGCGGTAACAACGAAGGTCGCGCTACCAGCGGCCTCTGCGAATCGCGCCACCCCCGTGAAACACGGATGCTCCCACCTGAGCCCCGATTACCCGCAGCCTCCTGGTGCCATGCTCGGTGCACGGCCCGCCTACCCGCTGCCTCCCAGCGCTCTGCCCGGCAGGCGGCCCGCCTACCCGCGACCTCCCATCGCCCTGCCCGACGCCCAGCATGGCGACCGGCTCGCCTACCAGTGGCCTCCAGTGCCCTACCCGGGCTGCGGCCCACCTTCCCATGACCTACCCTGTGCCTTGCTGGCGCCTACGTGGCTTGTTCTGCCTCTATTGCACCCTGCCCGGCTCCCTCGCGGCCTCCCAACACCCTGATGCACCTTTCCTAAGCCCCTGCAGCCTACCCGACACCATGTCGGCACCCCCGTGGCCTTCCCTTCCCTCTTCCGTGACCTCCCCGACATCTCGCTGGCCTGCCCGTACCCCACGCGCTCTGCCTGCGGCCCGCGCGCTCTGCCAACGGCCTGCACGCTCTGCCCGTGGCCAGTCCGTGCTCCGCGTGGCCTGCCCACTGGCCTCTTGGCCGGTCGGCCTCCCAAGCTGAGTCACTTGAGCCGCGCCCCTCGCAGTGCTTGCCGAACCAACCCCGACATTTGGGTCGAGCCGCTTAGGTGGCGACATCCAGGACGAATCTCCCTCGTAGTCCGTTGGGCCTGACCCAGTGGGCTGACCCCAACATAACAGGGTGACCCACCCAACGGTTCTGATTAGACCTAGCGAGTGTGATCGGGTTGACCTCGATCGTGTCAGACTAGACCCGGGCCCTCTACTGACCCATTACTTACTTTGGCCATATCTTTGGCACCAGATGTTCATTTGACGAACCGTCAGTGGCGCCGGTATTCTTGGAGAAATGTCGTACCTTTGAGAATACGCCACTGGAGTTCAGGGTACATTTGAGATATGGTCAGGTTGGATCGTACATGAATCCAACCGGGCCCCCGGGACTAAAAGGATAATAACTCACAGACCGAGCATCCATTTGATGCGCCATCTATTTCATTGAGACCTCTATGACGTGGTAGAACATTGAGATACTTCTACGTGGGACTTCATGAGAGTTGGAGTATTGACTAGTATCTTGTAGAGCGGACCTTCCAGAGATGATCAGGAATTTGTGTGGGAAACTAGTAGCTGGCTGAGACTTGGAGACTGTTGTTCGATTAAACACGAAGTGATTCTACTAGCCTAATGGGGAGTGCCTCTTTGTGAGTGTGTCAGACACACGGTGGGGAGCACGACTGTGTGAGCGCGACATGCCCACAGTACTCAACACATGGAGTACCTCAGCTGGCAATGAGGGGGAGCGCCTCTGTGTGAGCACAGCAGTCCCACGATGGGGAGCACCTCTGTGTGAGCGTGGAAGATCCACGATACTCGACCAGAGGAGTACCTCAACAGTCCAAGTTAATGGGAAGTGCCTCTGTGTGAGGCGGCAGACCCAATGTACTTAATATAGATGGATTTATCCAAAAACTAAGGGTTCAGATTGATGCTACCCCTAGAATAAAATATAGGTTGAGCTGAGTCAGTAACTTTGTTCATTCATCATGATTGAGATGGATTATTTTATAACATAGGTATATGTATGGGCATATACCGGTGTGGGGTTATCGGTTGATTTTATACATTGTGGCTTATCCTTGTTGATTTTTGTGAGACATTGAGGGTCTTGGGTTCCCTACTGAGTATTTTTATACTCACCACTACATGAGTTATGCCCACACCTCATTGTATTGGGTGCAGACGATGGACCATGCTGACTGAGGCAGAGGGTAGCAGGACCAGACGTTACATGGAGGAGGACCACTCAGTGTGACTGTACGCGGAGGAGACGGATGGATGTAGAGTGCTGAGGAGGCCATCTATACCCACTCTTCTGGTAGGAACTTCGGAGGATGACCCATTAGCTGCTTTACTTTTCTTCCATTGTACTTTCTTTCCAATTGTACTTGTACATTCCTGTTGGGATTGTATTTCCAACCCCTTTTTACTTTGCATCACTTCTTTTGAATAATATTTTACTTAGTTATTTGCTTCCATTTGATTACTCCGATGTATTTGTTTACAGTTATAAAGGCAATTCCTTCCCAATTTATGGATTTACGCCTTTGGTGCTACTCTCCACCCCCTGGCCTATGATATTAGTGTATCATACTACTATTTTATTTTTTTATGAATGAGATAATTTGTTGTTAATTGTGTGATATTATTACACTACACAATACATTGGTTAATCATAAAATATTTTATTTAATGTATGACATCATATAAGCCTTCTCTATTGGTGATTATAGTAGACATTTTAATTCTATGTTATGAAACATGGTTTCAGGCGATAGACTGGAAACGACCTATAAAGATAAATTTTGAAATGTTGACGAATGAGATGAAAAATGTTCATTAGATGGTTTAAGATTCTTGTACCACTAAATTATAATCTTTATAAGATCCTATAACTAAATGATCTATTCAGCATAACCCTTAACTATTTAATCCAATTTTCATAACATTCAAGTAATAAATAAGTTTTAATTAATATAAGTTCTTATGTATAGGTCATATATCTTTTTTTCTAAATTATTGTTGTTTTATTATTTTATGTATAAGAATATTCAATTTTGATGTTACAATTATTTTGGATCAAAATAAAATTCAATAATAGTTTTCGAAAATATTTAATTATATTTAATAAGTCTATTAATTTTAAATAATGTAAAATAAAAATGGGGAAAAATTAGACAATAAGAATAATTCTATCAACTAATATTATTGTATTCGATTTTATGAATATCTCATTGATTTGTAAATTAATTAAAACCTTTGTTTTTGTGTTTATAATTCATTTTGTTTCTGATCCTGAAAAATGTTGATATTTTTCGATAAATTTATATATTTATCTAACAACTTAATTAGTATTTTATTTTTTTTATGCTAAAAAACACTCACATTTATTTTTGATAATGAAATTGTTTTATGTAATTTTTAGTAATGTATTCTGAAAAAAAAAATTCTCTAAAATTATTCGGGTTTCTGTCTTTCTATGTGTTTTATATTTTTTTATAAGGTAAATATAATCATAGTTATAAAAAATATATTTAGTGAGAATGTTAGGATTAGTAACCTATATTTTTATTTTGAATCATTCTTTTGTAACCTATTTTTAAGATAAAATTACTTTGGGAACCAAAATTTTGCGAGGATCCCTATGATCAAGTATCAAATGAATGATCTGTTATCAGGTCATTAGAATTCATTAGTACATTGTGAAATTTACTTTTCATGTTATCCCAACATATATGTGATTTCTATTTGGAGCAATTTTCTTTGGAATTATTTGTATTGATATATTACAATAATTCATAAATAGTTATGCTGGAAAAAAATATATTTAAAAGTCTTTTAGTGGACAATTTAAAATCCATTAATAAATAGATTAAATCTTATCTATTTATAGGGTTATTTTGATTTTTAGTGTTTATTTCAAATCAAATTTCAATCAAACTATGAATTTTGAATATCATGATTTATCATGAGATGTTTCTGGATCCATCTAACTAGAATCTACTTACTATTTTAATTTTTTATTAGTAAGTTAATTATTTGAAATGATATTCTATTGAGAATATATTAAAAGACAAGAAACCGTACATTCGAATTCAGTAATAAAACATGATATTTAATTTTTTATAAAATATAACTTAATAATACACATTACATTATACAATCAAAGACATTTTCCACTTAGTGTTTTTGAGGATTAGACAAACCAAACAATAAATCAGTGTTAATCAAAATAATTACAAAATATCTAACGGGATTCATGATCACTAGAAATATAACAATACTTTTAAATTATATGTAATAATGTAAAAATAGTTTTAAAAATCATTGGATTTACACAAAAAAACATAATAATGGATATAATTGTGACACCCCAAGCTTCCACAATATGCTTCTCTTTGAATAATACAGTAGCGTGTGTTGTATGCAACTTGGAGTTATAACACACACCCCAACCAATTAAACTAGTCGTTTTGAAGAGTAATACCCACTTATTGTAATTTTATACATTTTATCTTTCAAAATGGAATTTATTTTTTGATTCAAAATATCAAAATTAGCCTAGGGTGAATTTTTGGTATTTTTCTACGAACATTCAATTTTTGTTTAATAATGAAAAAACACTGAGTTATAGTTTAAAACAGATGTTTTATTTAAATAAGCCATTATTTTATTTAAATTTAATTAAGGTCAAAATGGATACATAATACCTATATAATTTCAATGTAATTAATTGGAGTTAGTTTAGAATAATTTTAGATATATAAAAAGTTTATGGAACTTTTCACCGTCTTTTACCCACCTCCTAGGAGAATTTAGAAATTCACATAAAACATAATTTTATCACTTCTGTGAGTGTAATTTTGAAAATCGGAGAGACATGGTTAATTTAAAGGATTAAAATGTGTTTCAATAAGATGAAAATAATTTTTTTGGAATAGAAACTTTTTACTTTTATTTACCACGGTTAAAAGTAAATAGGGTAATTAAGGGTAAAACTGATATTAATATCACCCTAACAGATGTCCTAATTCTATTGGACAAGTGTATATCGACCAAAAACATCCATAGGAATAAAATATTATCATTTAGGTCCACCTGGATTAGATTAGGACATATATTATTACATAATTCAAATAAGAGTTAAAAGAGTTAAAATCAATGTTTAATTAATAAAAAAAATTAATATTGGTTTTTACAAAAGAAAAATTCAATTATACATATTCATTAGAAAGATAAAAATATTTCCTACATAATTTTATTTTATTTATAATTTTTATAAATTAAATAATTTAATTTATTTATGACACAATAGTGATGCATTATGTACCTAATTAATGAAATATTAAAATAATTTATATTATAAATATCAAAATAAATGTATCTTGAGACTTTTTATGAATTTCACTAATTTAATAGGTTAATAAGAAAAATTAGTATTGGTTATATAAATTTTGTTCGAAGTAATAATGCTGTTATGAAATTATCAAAAACAAAATACCCTATAGTCTCGAAATTGACATAAAAGTGTTTTTTAAAACATGTATTTTATTATTAATTGTTATTATATTCCTAAAAATATACGGTTCTGAAAAAGGACTTATATAATGATAGGTATATTATTAATGGACCACTTGGTGGTCTCTTGGATGTATATAGTATGTTTATTAACTATATAATATAAAAATACAATGATTCATGGTAAATGTCAAACTATTTAACTAAGAGTTAAATATAAATGATAAGGTTAATATAGTGGCCCAAACCTATCTAAAATCTACTGGTTGAAAGAATTTTGACCCATCCCAGCCGTAAAATTTAAATAATCCACTTTGGAGCCATTATAAACCGAATATTATTTTATTATAAAATAATATTTCTAGCTTTTCCAAAGGTGGCACTCACCCCTATTATAAAAAGGAACCCCCCCTTCTCTATAATTTACACATTCAAAGACTTTTTGATTGGCCAAACCCTACCAAAATATTTTCTCAACTTCCCTAAATTATACCTATAGGCCTTAGATTGATCAGAAAGCCAACCTATGGATCCATTTTGAATAAATCAAAAGGAAGAACCCGATTAAGAGGTACTGTTTTCACCACCCTCTTTCAAGTTCATTTCTTTTTCAACATCTTATTTCTTTGTTATTCCAATTATAAAATAATAACTCTATTATATTCTATATAATATGATGTTATTATGAATATGGTACAACCATATTCATTATTCTATCCATCCTTTGAATGACATGTCACCATACGTGCGTACGTACGGCTTACCGTCTCCACGTCGTGGTGTAATTGTTATTTAATAAGTTATTATTATATTTGGTATAATAATGATGTGTAAATCAGGTAAATAATAATTATAACATGATAATGATTCTATATATATGATATACCATCCAATTTCATATTATTTTAATATCAAAAGAATGATATTGTCACTCGTGCGTACGTACGTACTACTATCTCCACGAACACGATGAGATTCATTCCCCATCGTATCCATTCATGAATAATTCTCATTTAATGATTAAAAATAAATCATAAGGACTTGATATAATTATAGATATTAATAAGATACAACCTATCCACAAAAAACACGACTTACATAACAATACATATAAAATAAAATGAGTAAGTTAACACCCGAATCGACGATAATACTATGATATTATTAACCAAGAAACGTTAGAAGATCATATATGATATCATATTAATTTATGTGATTCTTGTATAATTTATTAACAATTATTTCACCATTATAAATGATGTTAACCGACCTTCAACCAAGTAAATGTACAAGGTAAGGTTTTTTTTCCTAATCTCTTTATTATCTGAGGTTGTTTATACGTAATTATCTACCAGGACCTCTTTATCATCCACATCCATGTTTCTAAAAAATTTATTTCAAATCATTATTACTATTATACAGAATATGGGTTAAAGTCATTTATACCCTTGTTGACTTTTTATAAGAAGTTTATAAAGGAATCTTTCTGTCATTTTCCAAACAATGTCCTTTTTACCCTTTTCGACAGAATTAATGTAAGACTGTATTTTTTACCTTATAAGGCATGTGCAGCTATTTTCCACCATTATAAAATCATTGAATCTTCCCTTACAAGCTTATAAGAATATTTTCAAAGTAAATGTTTTCTTTTATAACTATGTGACTTTTAAATGATTTCCAAACAAGAGATATTTCTCTCAAATAGTTTTGATTTCATCTATTTCAACATCCTTTGATGGATTTTAAGCATATATGATGTTAAATTATTATGATAAAAAACATCCATTATGTATTGAAGGTTTTGTGATATGTTTGACTGTGGATGTGTTATTTTTATACAATTTATGGTTTTTAGAGAATGTATTGACATTTCGCATGCTAGATTTAATACAAATGTTTATGTTATGTTTAAAACTGTTCATATGAGGAATGCATTGGACTTAGTAAGTGATGGATGGATCCCTCTATAACTCCTCGATGCATCGGTAGGTATCATGAGACAAATTACTGTCTTGTAACAAGGACATGATAAAATCATATTTTTTTTCTTGGCACAAGGCATTGAATATGTGGTTATGATATTCTGGCATTATGCATTCCACCATTATGAAAGTGGTTATTGATATTGCATGTGATTATTCGATTAGTAGAATATCCATGTGAATAAGTAAATGGAATTATTTCATTTTATTTATGTCATATTATTCTGAATTTAATGTTTAAAAATCTTCTGTTTTAGTTATACATTTCCATAAATGGTTATTCTTATTTATGAAAGCTTCCAATATATTGTTATCCTTACTGGGCATTTGAGCACACCCCTTTATATGTTTTAATTTTCCCTGGATGTGGAGAAGTATTTTATGAATGACCTACATGGATAGTATAAGGGGATATGAGTGTGGAGACAAGATGTTGTTGTAGTTTTCACTTTATGATGTAATGAAAACTATATGAATGTATTTAGTGTTTCCAAGGATACTAAACTAATTGGACATTCGAGACTTGATCTTTTGTGATCATGCCAATGTTATGTAATAATGCACTGAATCTGGGTTACTGGGGTTGGAGTGTTATAGTTTGTATTAGAGGAAGTTTAGTACAAACATTGGAAGCTAGATGTAGATAAAATTTGATTAGAGCACATAGACCTAATATGGACATTGAGGATTAGTATAGAATATCATCCTAGAATTTTTGTATTGTAGTGATTTTTTTTGAGTTTTCTAAGCAATACATCCCATTCTAGATACGAGTAGGTAGAGAGGATCCAGCATAGATATACCTATGAGTAAAAACCGAAAACACAGCTTTGAGCTAGACATGAACTGGAATGTGTGCACGACAACAGGACTTGATGCACTCTTGGTTACGACACTCGCAGATGATATGCTTAGAATATTTGTCATTTTCTTTAGAAACCATTATGAAGGGTTTATTAGTATATACTTCCTCAAAGAAAAAATTTGTATGATTATGGATTATATCCATAAACTGTACAATTATTGTTAAGGGTTTTACAAGATTGGATTTATGTTTTGTGATTCATAACCTAATCTATTGTATGCCATTGATTATAAATGGTGTCGAGTGGAAGAAATGTAAATTGTACCAATGCACGCACTCCATGTAGGGATTTCCCTCTTGCCCAAGATAATTCTAGTGGAGCTAGTGATGCAACTGGTGCTGATCAGTTGATCACCATACTAGGACAACTCACTTAGGTTATGAATAATAACATTACTCGTATGGAGCACCCAGATCCACAGCGTGGAGGATCAATGTTAGATCGAAAACTAAGGAAAAAACCACCAATGTTCAATGGGAGTACAAATCCCTTAGTAGCTGAGAAATGGATAAATTCCTTAGAAAAAATATTTCATGCCTTGGGGAGTAGTTAAAGGGAAAATGTTATCATGGCAGTTTACCGACTCACTGGAGATGCTGATCAATGGTGGTCATTGATTCAAAACATGAAGGAAGATGATGAAGTTTCAAATATGGAATGGAGGGAGATCAAAGAGATTTTCTTAGCAAAATATTTTCCTCGTGACCATCGACCAGATATGGAAAGGCAATTTCTGAGTCTCAGAAAAAAGGAGGATGAGAATTCCACAAAGTATGAGGCTAACATTACAAGGTTAGCGAGTCATGCTGCAGATTATATACGTAACCCAGGGAGTAATGTTGATCATTTCATTGATCGGTTAAAACCATTTCTCCATCGAGAATTAGTCTCACAATCCTTCTCATTATACGAAGATATTTTCTCATGAACTATCAAGATAGAAAATGAATTTTCTATGTCATATGAGTTTAAAGCAAAGAAAGATAAGAATAGATCTGTTTATCACTCTAGAAATCGAAATAAGGGGAAGATAGGAGAAGTCAAATATCCATCTAGCAGAAAATTTGGGAAGAAACACCACGGTACATGCTTAAAAGGAATGGGAGTCTCTTATAAGTGTGGTGAAAAAGGCCAACAAGCTTGTGATCGCAAGGGGAAGAAAGAATCTACCGATGTTCAATGATACAATTTCAGGGAGATGGTACATTATGCAAATGAATGTCATAAGCGTCAGAGAAACTTACCTCATAAAATACCAAAGAATCAAGGCCAAGCTTATGTTATCACTAATTCTGATGTAAAATTCTTAAAGTCATGGTGGCAGGTAATTTAATGATTTCCTCAAGATTAGAAAATGAATTATTTGAATCTTGATCATCTCATTGTTTCATATCTTCCTAGTTTTCTATGAAAATTAGATATTTCCAATTTGATTTAACAAGGGAGTTTTCAGTCAAAACTCTTAAGGGATGTATCATTGCAACAACGTTTTGTGAATCAGTCCCCATTAAATCAAATAAATGTTCTTTATTTGTGGATCTCATTGTCATACCTATGATTGAATTTGATATAATCCTCGGTATGGATTGGCATTCAGACCATGATGCAAACATTTATTGTAAGAATAAATAGTTTACTATTTTTAATGATTATGATATGGAACACCTTATCTTTAGAGAGGAATCATCACCAGATAATTCTTACCAAGATCCACTCCCAGTAGCTCAACTAAATTTAATTATTCGGGGGGGAAGAGAATGAAATGACTGTGGGTGGGGAATGGAATGTTCAAATAGAGTATGTACAAATTATGAGAGAATATTTTGATGTGTTTCCAGATGATTTACCTGGACATCCTCCAGAATGAAAAATTGAGTTTTCCATTGAATTAATTCTTGGTTCAAGGCATATATCGAAAACCCCTTATAGAATGGCCACTGTGGAATTAGTTGATGTAAAGAAACAACTATAGGAATTGAGTAATAAGGTATTTATTCTCCCTAGTGTTTCTCCATGGGGATCCCCTATCCTTTTTGTTAAGAAGAAAGATGGATCTATGAGGTTATGTATCGACTACAGGGAAATCAATGATATAAAAATAAAGAACAGGTATCCCCTACCTCGCATTGATGATTTATTTGACCAGCTGCATGGAGCTCAATACTTTTAAAAGGTTGACCTTCGATATTGATACCATCACTTGTGTTTAAAGAAGGAAGACATTCCGAAGGCCTCATTTCAAACTAGGTATGAGCTTTAAGAGTTTACAGTTATGCCTTTTGGATTATCAAATGCACCCTATGTATTCCTGGATCTAATGAATAGAGTTTTCAAGGAATATATCGATGATTTTGTGGTGGTATTTATTAATGATATCTTGGTATATTCCAAAATCTACGACGATCATGAAAATCACCTGAGCATTATCCCGAAGACTGTGATAATACATGAATTATATGGGAAGTTTAACATGTGTGAATTCTGTCTTCGGGATATTTCTTTTCATGGCCATATTGTCTCTAAAGATAGAATCTCTATTGATCCTTCTAAGTCCCGGGAAATCCAAGAATGGCTTGCACCGACGAGGATAACCGAGGAACACAGTTTTATTGGTTTAGCAGTTTATTATCGACGTTTCGTCCAGAACATTTCCCGATTGGCTAACCCATTAACGAAGCACACATGTCAATGGGTTAAATTTGTTTGGAAAAAAGAGTGTGAAGAACGATTTGAAGAACTAAATATAAGATTAGTCAATGCTCCTATATTGACTCTACCATCAGGGAATGACGGGTTCATTATTTATAGTTATGCATTGAAGAAAGGACTTGGTTGTGTCCTTATGCAGAATGACGGAGTTATTGCCTATGCATCACGAAAACTGAAATTTCATGAGCAAATTGATCCTACTCATGATCATGAGCTATCTGCTGTAATATTTTATTTGAAGATATGGAGACATTATATCTATGGTGAAAAAATGTGAGATATATACCTATCAAAATAGTTTGAAGTACATTTTCTCACATAAAGAACTCAACATAAGGCAAAGACGATGGCTTGAACTACTCAAGGATTAGTATTTCATGATACAATACCACCCAGGATAGGAAAATAAGGTGGAAGACACATTGAGAATAAAGTATCATGGAGTTTTGAACATGAGGAGAGTTGAAAGGGATCCTATTTAAATTGTTTTAGTAAAGATAGATATGGGAATCACCATGTAACGTGAAACATAAAATGCTTTTTCAAATGGTTGTGAGACCATCTTTACTGGAAATGATTAATAGTTCGTAAACTGATGATGAAGAATTTCAAAAGATTATTAAATCTATTAATGATTAGTGATTGAGTGAATTTGTGTATGAAGATGGAATTTTCAAATTAGGGAAGAGACTTTGTGTCCCAAATATACCTGATCTAAAAATGGAATTGTTGGATGATGATCATAGTTCCAATTTCTCTATACACCCTCACTGCACCAAAATGTAAAGAGATTTGAAGGAACATTTTTGGTGGGACAACATGAAGAGGGTGATTGATGAATTTGTTTCAAGATGTATGGTTTTACAACAAGTGAAAGCTAGAAGGAAACAACCTGGAGGAGTCAAGAAACCTCTTCACATACCTATGTGGAAATGAGATTATATTACGATGGACTTTGTCATGGGGCTACCATAGACTCTTAGAAGGAACGATGAAATATGAGTTATTGTTGATAATCATAACAAGTTAGCACATTTTCATGCTATAAGAAAGGATATACCACTTGAAAGTATAGCAATACTATATATTAATTAAGTTGTGAGACTTCATTGAGTACCCCTATCGATTGTTTCTGATCGTGATCCCCATTTTACATCAAGATTCTGGAATAGTCATCAGAAGGCCATGGATACTAAACATTATTTTAGCAATGCCTATGACCCTCAAATAGAAGGAAAATCATAACAGACTATTGGAACCTTAGAAGACATGTTTAGATCATGATCACATGACTTTCAATGTATGTGGGATCAATATTTACCTCTGGTAGAATTTTCCTATAACAATAGATTCCCTTCAAATATTCGAATGGCATAATATGAAGCATTGTATGGAAATAGATTTCGTACACCAACCTGTTGGGATGACGTTGGTCAAAGAAAACTCATAGGCCCAGAACTGGTCGAGGAAACGATGGAAAATGTGAAGGTAATCCCAAACCACATCAAAGAAGCTCAATGTAGGAAGAAGAGCTATACCGATAATCGAAGGAAGGATTTTGAATTTCAGGTAGGAGATCATGTTTTATTGAAGGTATCTCCATGGAAGGGAGTTATACGTTTCAGTAAGAAAAGTAAATTGAGTCCCAGGTACATTAGAACTTTCAAAATTCTAGAACAAATTGGTGTTGTAGCTTTCCGCTTGGAAATGCTGCGAAATATCTCCAAAGTTCATGATGTTATTCATGTATCATTGTTGAGAAAATACATACCTGACCCAATGCATGTTATCACCTATGAGGAATTAGAACTGGATCCTGATCTGTCTTTTTGTGAAGATCCTGTCAAGATTCTTGATACATGAGAACAAGTGCTAAGAAACTAGACGAATCATCTGGTAAAAGTTCTATGGAGAAACCATAAGATGGAAGAAGCAATGTGGGAACCCGGGGAACGTTTGATGAAGAACCACCAAAGTCATTTCATGGAGTGGTATTTAGATATTTCGAGGATGAAATTATTTCAATGAGGGGAGAATGTAACACCCCAAGCCTCCATGGTATGATTCTCTTTAAATAATACTGTAGCATGCGATGTACGCATCTAGGAGTTCTAACACACACCACAACCAATCAAACTAGCTGTTATGAATAGTAATACTGACTTTTTTAAACTTTATATAAATTTTCTTTCAAAATGGACATCATTTTGGGATTTGGAATATTGAAAATATCATAGGGTGATTTTTTGGTATTTTTCAGAGAACATTCAATTTTTGATGATTATTAAAAAAACACTATGTTATAATTTAAAACCGAATTTTTACTTAAATAATTCTTTATTTTATTTAAATTTAATTAAGGTAAAAATGGATACATAATACCTATATACGTTCTATGTAATTCATTGGAGTTAGTTTATAATAATTATATATATATATAAATTTTATGAAACTTTTCATCGTCTTTTACCTATCTCCTTGGAGAATTTGGAAATTCACATAAAACTACATTTTACAGCTTCTGTGTGTGGAATTTCAAAACATTGAGAGTCAAGGTTAATATCAAGGAGTTAACTGTGGTTCAATAAGATAAAAATACTTTTTGGTGAATAGTAATTTTTACTTTTATTTAACACGGTTAAAAGTAAATAGGGTATTTAAGGGTAAAAATGATATTAATATTACCATAACACATGTCATAATTATATTGGACAAGTGTATCTAGGACAAAAAAACCTTAGGAATAGAATATTATCATTTAGGTCAACTTGTATTAGATTAAGACATTTATTATTATTTAATTCAAAGAAGAGTTTAAATTGTGAAAATCAATGTTTAATTACGAAAACATTTTTAACATAAAGTTATACATAAGATAAATTTGATTATGAGTATTCATTATAATGCTAAAAATATTTCATACATAATGGTATTTTATTTATAATTTTTATACATTAAATAATTTAATTTATTTATGACACAATGGTGATGCAGTAATTACCTATCTAATGAAATATTAAAATAATTGATATTATAAATATCAAAATAAACGTAATTTGAGACTTTTTATGAATTCCAGTAATTTTCTAAGTTAATATGACATATTAGTATGGGTTATATATATTTTTTTCGAAGTATTAATGTTTTTATGAAATTATCAAAAACAATATACCCAGTAGTGTCAAAATTGAAAAAAAATCATTTTTAAAACAAATATTATATTATTAGTTGATATTATATTTGTAAAAATATAAGGTTCGAGAAAAGGACTTATATAATGATAGTTGTATTATTAATGGACCACTTTGAGGTCTCTTGGATATATATAGAATGTTTATTAGCTATATAATATATATTTACCAAGAGACATGGTAAATGTCAAACTATTTAAATAAGAGTTCAAAATAAATGATAAGGTTAATATATTGACCCAAACCTGTCTAAAGTATATTGGTTGAAAGGATTTCGACCCATAACCAACATAATCTAAAAATAATCCACTTTGGATAAATTATAAACTGAATATTAATTTATTATAGAATAATATTTCTAGCTTTTCCAAAGGTTCCCTCACCCCTCTTATAAAAGGGAACTCCCCACCCCCCTCTAATTTAAACCTTCAAATCCTTTTTTGGGGCCAAACCATAACAAAATATTTTATAAACTTCCCTTACATGGACCTAGAGTCCTTATTTTGATCAAAATGCCAACCTATGGAGCCCTGTTGATCAAATTAAAAGGAAGAACCCGATTAAGAGGTAATGTTTTCACCACCATTTTTCAAGTTCCTTTCTTCTTAAACATCTAATTTAGCTGTTATTACCATTATAAAATAATAAATCTATTATCTTATATATACTATGATGTTATCATAAATATGGTACAACCATAATAATTATTCTATCCATCCTTTGAATGACATGTCACCATATGCGCGTACGTACGGCTTACCGTATCCACGTCGTGGTGTAATTGTTATTCAATAAATTTTTATTTGGATGAGGATAATAATAATGTTTAATTCATGTAAATAATAAATATTACATTATAATTATTCTGTATATATTATATACTAGAAATTATATATTACTTTAATATAAAAAGAATGATATTGTCACTCATGTGTACGTATAGACTACCGTCTCCACGAACGCGATGAGATTCATTCCCCATCGTATCCATTCAAGACTAATTCACATTTAATGGTTAAAAATAACGTTTAAGAACTTGATATCATTATTTATATCAATAAGATACAATCTACCCCTAAAAAACTCCTTAGGTAACAAAACATATAAATGAAAATGAGTAAGTTAACACCTGAAACGGCGATAATACTAAGATATTATTAACAAAGTAATGTTAAAAGATCATATATGATATCATATTAATGGATATGATTCTTTTATAATTTAATGAAAATTATTTAATCAGTATAAATGAGGTTAACATAACCTCAACCAAGGAAAAGTACCAGGTAAGTGTTTATTTCACAATCTCATCATTATCTGAGGTTGTATATACATAATTATCTACTAGGAACTCTTTATCATCTACATCCATGTGTCTTGAAAATTTTATTTCAAATAATTCGTACTATTTTAGAGAATATTGTTTAAAGTCATTTATACCCTTGTTTACTTTTTATAATAATTTTATAATGGAATCTTTCTATTGTTTTCCAAAGAAGGTCATTTTTATCCTTTTAGACAGAATTAAGGTAAGAATGTATTTGTTAACTTATATGGGGGGTGTGACTATTTTTAGCCGTTATAAAATCATCGAAGCTTCCCATACAAGCTTATAAGAATATTTTCAAATTAAATGTTTTCTTTTATAATTATGTGACTTTTAAATTATTTAAAAAAAATAGACATTTCTCTCAAATAGTTTTGATTTCATCTATGTCAACATCATTTGATGGATTTTAAGCTTGTTTAAAGTTTATTTATTATGATACAAATCATAAATATTGTATTTAAGGTTTTCTGATATGTTTGATAGTTGATGTGTGATTTTTATACCATTCAAGGTTTATAGAGAAAGTATTTACAAATTGTATGCTAGTTTTAATACGAATGTTTATGTTATGTTTAAACCTGTTCATATGAGGAATGCATCAGACATAGTAAGTGACGGGTGGAGCTTGCTATAGCTCCTCTATGCAACGGTAGGTCTCATGAGACAAACTAGTGTCTTGTCACAAGGCCTTGTAAAAAATCATATTTTTAGTCTTGGCACAAGGCCTTGAATATGTGGTTATGATAGTCCAGAATTATGCATTCCATCAATATGAAAGTTGTTATTGATATTTCATGTGATTATTCGATTATTAGAAAATCCATGTGAATAAGTAAATGTCATTATTTCATTTTATTTCTACCATATTATGTTGAAGTTAAAGTTTAAAAGGTTTTTATTTTAGTTAAAAATTGCCTTAAATGTTTATGATTATTTAAGAATGTTTCTGCTATATTGTTATCCTTACTGGGCATTTGAGCTAACCCATTCTATGTTTTATTTTTCCCATGATGTGAAGAAGTATTTTATGAATGACCTGTAAGGATAGTATAAGGGGATATGAGTGTGGAGATAAGATGTTGTTGTAGTTTTCACTTTATGATGTAATGAAAACTTTATGAATTTATCTACTGATTCCAAGGCTACGAAACAAATAGTTCTTTCGAGAATTGATCTTTTGTGATCATATTAATGTTATGTAATAATGCACCGACTCTGGGTAACTGGGGTCGGGGTGTTACAATAATGAATGAAATCATTGGAATAGTGAAAAAATAAAAAAAATATTTAAACTATTTTCATGGAAAAATATTAATAATTCATTGAAGCATTATAAAGATTCCTTGGGAAATGTTTACCATTAAAATAATACATTTAACCTTAAAAATGGAATACCAATTCAGTCAAATTCAATCACTTGAGTACCCAACACATTTGACAGCTATAATGGGTCTCACCCATCATATCTATAGTTATAATGGGGTCAACCAAAAATATACTAAACTATAATAGGTATTATTCCATAAAATATTAATCTATAAAGGGATTAAACTAACATAAAAATTCATAAGGTATATATCATGAATATAACGCTTGATAACTTATTTAAACCCTTGATTAAAAGACATTAATATCATCAAAATACCCCTTTTCAAAAAAATAAATTTTAATATATAAAAATCATGAACCAAATAATGAATTCAAATTATTAAGATATAAATTTAAAAACATGTTATTTAAAAATTATAGTTATATGTTATCATTAAATTATGAAAATATATAATTTTTATATAAAAATAACAATATCATTGAATTTGCGAAAATAAAAATTTAAAAGGATTGGAAAAGGAAAGTCCCTTACATAACACATTAAATGGAACCATTTTCAAAACACATAAAATAATGTATAACATTTATAAATATTTATTTGAATTTATAAAAACCATTTTGAAGAAATTGTCCTAAAATATAATGATTTTGAAAAAAAATCCTTAAAACATTTAAAACAATGTTTTATTTAAATATTCTCTTACCTAAGGTTCAACATCATTAAAAAGTGTTAAACATAAATTATAAGAGTTTTTAAAGTGTTATTTAATTATTACAGATAGATTGTCATGTTTTTAATTCATTATATAATAGTATGTATCATTTTCAACCCATTTATTAATTTTTTTCCATTATTTTTGGTGAGTTCTTCTTATGGTTTTGACAGTCCATTTATTATTTACATACTTTTAAAAAAGAAACAATACTCCAAATTTTATAACATGTATATATATATATATATTTTTATTAAAAAATTACATGTTAATTTGAACATTCCATTATTTTGGTCAAAGGGAAAAAAATCATCATCCATGAAGGTCATGAATTGATGAACCATAATTGAAAATTTTGTTATTACTGAATAAATGTATAGGAGTAGATATTTTATGATGTATATTTTATAATAAAAATAAAACGACAGTATAATTTTGGTATTTATGTTATCATCAAACATTAGATAATATTTAGGGATATTGTAGTAATAAAAAATTGTTTAAAAGATAAGAAAAAGGAATCTTACTTCTTGAAAATTCCACCTTGAGAACCTCCTTGTGGATCATGGATGTGGTCTTTTTGTGATAAGATAAGATAAATGTTATGTAAAGGTATGAGGAGGATGAATTTTTATAGAGTTTCTACTTTAAATAAGGCTTATACTGATGGAAATTTGTGAAGCAAGGCTCCTCCTTTTATAATTAAGTTAAGTTGTAACATTAGAATTACTAACATTATTAATATATAATAAATTTATAATGGGGTTTATGAATTTATAAATGAGTAAAAATATTAGTATATCACATTTTCTAATGAATCATATCATTTTTTATCTTTTACATTTTTTTTATTTTTAAATAATTTAATAACATATATATTAATGAAATTTTTATTTTGTCAAATTAAAAATAATTCACAATCATGACACTAAAGACATCAAAAAATTATAATTAAAATTTAATTTTTTATCATAACTTATAAAAATAATATTTACCTATAATAATCATTAATTGACTTAAATATATCAAATTATAATTATTTAATAATGATTAAAATCATTATTTTGATTTAATCATAAATTAAATATTTAATACCTCACAAATGATCATTACATTAATGTAATTTTTATAACATAGTATTTAAAAATAAAATTCTATAATAAAATATAGTTTTATAATTTTTATTAAGATTATATTTTTCAAAAAAAAAACATTTGGAAGACCACATAATAATATATTTCACTTTTTGAAAATAATAGTTTGAACAAAATGTCTTTATTTATAATAAAATAACATAAGAAAACTAAAGTGATCAATGACGGTCAAGAATATCCAAAATATGAATTTAATTATAATAATGATATGTAATTTCTTATATAAAGAGTTTTATCACCAATTTAGATAATTAATCATTCTTATAATTTTAATAAAATCATTTTATTCATTTTATATATTTTTATAAGCATTTCTTCTTATTTTCATAGGAATTAATGTTAATTATTATATATATAAAAATTAAAAATAAAATGATTTCATAAAAAGTTAATTAGGAACAAAATAAATTTCTAGATTAATTAATTAAATATATACACTCATTTACATGTCAATATAACATTTTAAATTTATTATTTTATCATTTCATTACAAACGCAAGAATTGGAGAAGAATTTAGGTACCAATAATGTTATATGAATACAAAATTATAAATTAATATAAAAAAACATAAATGATTCATAATAATTAATAAATATGTTTGGAAAATACATTATACTAATAAATCATTATTTTTGATGAACCGAATTTTATAATAATTATGTTCGCAAGAACTGTGTCAGCTCTGACTATGATGATTATACTTATCATGAATAGAATACAATTTTTATTTTGAAAGCTATTAATGTACTATATTACTCATATAATATCATAATTTAATTATTAAATATATATAATAAGGTAAATATCACAATTATGATTTCATGATGTCACAAAAATACTACAATTTAAAAAAATGTGTTTTTTACTATTAACTAAAATTAAAATTTTCCACAGAATTTCAAAAAATATATAGTAAAATATTTTGAACATTATAATATTAAAATTGAATATATTTTTGTAAAATATTAATTATATAAATAAAATATAATTCTTTTAAATAAATAACCATTTAATATACTTTTTATTTTAAGAATTACAATTGAAATCATGAATAATAATAAATATGATTCTATAAATAACTGGTTTGTCACATTCTTCTCACATAAAAGAATAATTCCATTTAAATTCTTTCATTGAAGATAAAATTAGGAATTCTCATATTTATTATTATGATAAACTATTTTATATAAGTGTAAAAATAAATTATATCATAAATTTCTAAAAAATCGATAAAGTCTAATCATTAATGGTCTCTAGACCATTCCTCTTATACAAAATGTAATGCCCTAAAACATCATTTACAAGTTTAGTAATAAAAAATATTGTGTTTTTTATAAATGATAAAAGAAAAATACACATTACATTATACAATCGGGGACCTTTTCTGGTATTGGTTTTTGAGGATTAGACAAACTATAAATTAAATCAGTGTTCAAAAAAATAAGTAAAAAATGTGATTGATTTATTTCCCCTAGTAATATTAATATCCTTTTTTTTATATTTTATGTTGTGAATTTTTCTTAAAAAATCTTGGTATGGGCACAAAATCTTCAATAAGGGATAAAAATAATTAAATTGTGAGTTACGTGAAAACCTAAATACCATTAAAATCATTTAAAAAAATTTAGTATCGTGAATAAAAACATCATGTAATTTCCATAGGAAATATTTACTATATAAATGATACATTCACCATTACAGATGGGATAACCAATCAGTCAAAATATATCTTTGGAGTAACTATGGAATTTTAGAGCTTTAATTAGACTCACATGTTATATCGTGAGCTATATTGGGATCATCCCAATATATCTTGAGCTATATTGGGGCTCAACCCATGATTTCATAGGATAATATGGTATTGAAAAAAATATACAATTTGTAATGAATATATCATTAAAAAACATTGGATATCAAATTAATACCACTGATGAAAACAAATTCATATTTTTGAAATACCCTTTTGGGTTAAAAATCACTTTTTAAATATTTCAAAAATAACTATGAAAAAAAATTATTGTATAACTTTATTAATAAGTGAACATAAAATCATGTGAAACTACTCATTCCATATAAAATATAGAACCATATTTTTTTTATGTTAGAGACATTTAAAAGGATTTTAATATAAATCTCCCTTATATAACACATGAAAAATCTACATTTTCAAGAAACATAAAATTAACTAAAAAAAACATAACAATATTTATAAATTCAGAAAAACCATTTTTAATAAATATTCATAAAATTGAATGATTTTAAAGAATAAGTCATTAAAACAATTAATATAATGTTTTATTTAAAGAGTCCCCAACTTTTAGATCAAATTCATTAAAAAGTGTTCAAATATACTATATAATTATAATAAGGGTGTTATTTATTTATTAATGAACTATAATATTATTTATAATTCAATACATGGTCTTTTTATAACATTTTCCAACAATTTATTAACAATATTTTTTTATTTCTATTATTTTTGGAGCGTTCATTTAATGGTTTCCTTGATAAGATTATAAGGGAAATCATTGTAAAAAAAAAAATACTACATAGGTGATAACATAAATATATTTTCGACATTTTAAAAATTACATTTGAATTTATTCTTTCTAGGATTTTGGTAAATAAGAAACAATAAATCATCATCTATAACGTAGTTGAAGTAATGCACCACGTACAAAAATTTCATTATTTAAAAGTAATAGAATAAGTTGTGTATTGACCCGAAAATTCCATGGAATTGTTTTTCTTAAATACATGGAATTTTTTGAGTCCGTGAAAATTTACGGCACCTTATTCTGAAGCCTAGTTTTCCCTGAATCATTTTCTAATTTTTTTTTGGGTTTTTCAGTAAATGTTCGACCGGGATTTTATAACATTAGAACCAGTGCTCAGAATTGAAATCTGAGGACATCGTTGAACTCATAGCGCCGATATTCGCTTAATAAGGATTTAACATCGATGGCAGTGGGTCGAGTTTATAAGTTAGTTTTTTGGTTTTTATGATTAAATTAAATTAAAATAAAGTGGGGGATTTATTTTTATTCCTTGTTGGTTAAAATCTCCAAGTGGAGGCTGGAGGTGGGGGACACCACACCTTAACCTCCCTTGAGAGGTTATGGTGGTGGGGCCCACCTGAATATAACCTCCATTGGGAGGATAATTTTGGTGGGGACCACCCAAGCTTGTTACCCCTTGGAACCCCCCCATTTAATGTAGGGAAACTCTTCAACTCCCATTTATTCAATTCATGCCAACCCACATCACATAATTGATCCAACTCCACCCTATTAATTAAAGGAGTTTTCTCATTTAATTAACAACCACAATTTGAATTGTTAAGCCTAAAAATAATAGACAACACTTTCTTCTATTATTTTTCCCGTGGTATTTTGGTGGAACTTGGGGAGGAGAAGAACTATTTAATGAAGAACAACCACTGAAGAATGAAGAACGCTCTCTTGAAAAAGAACACCGACGGGGGATGCCTTTGACTAAAAATAACGAACCCCTCTGACCTTCTTCCTCAGACTCATTCGACGTGGGACATGTTCATCTACCACAGATTAACGACCATCTTTTCGCGACATCAACAAACGATGACCGACGAATCAAAGGTAGGGGTCTATTACTGGTTGATGTTATACAGTTTTTTCTTACCATCATCAAAGGATAAAATGTGATTGTTGGGGACGTACTAATGATCATATTCTTCTCATGATGGGCCAAATATTATCTCCCTAAATGTGGAGTGTGTGGGCCAACCTAACATGGCTCAACATCCTCCGTCGAGTTGACTCTTCTTGTGGCATTCTACGACATGGATATGAGGCAAGGACACCGATGGAATCAGTGATTAAGGACACAATACTCGCGGCCTCTGTGAATCACATCGCCCCCGCGGTGAATCGACGCTCTCGGCCGAGCACCGCCTACCTGCAGCCTCCTAGCACCCTGCCCGGTTAGCGGCTCGCTTACCCGCGACCTCCCAACACCCTGCCCGGTGCACGTTCTGCCTACCCAGTGCTCTGTCGGCGCCTCCACGGCCTCCTGGCGCCCTGCTGCGCCTAGACCGGTGCCCCCATGACCTGGCCGACGTTTGCTGTGCCCTACCCGGTGCCCCCGCGTCTTACCTGGCCCCTTCCGCGCCCTGCCTGGTGCCCTCGCACCCTGCCCGACGCCCCCGCTGCCTGTCCGTCGCCCCAGCGACCTACCCAACCCCTGCCACGCTCTACCCGGAGCCCCCATGGCCTGCCCGTTTCCATGCATGTGCCCCCGCGGCCTCCCCGACCCTTCTTGTGCCCATCCTAGTGCACCCATGGCCTGCCCGGCGTCCAGCCAGCTAGCCCTCACCCTACCTTCTCTGCCCACGGCCAGCCCATGCCCCACACACAATGCTCACTGTCCTCCTAGCTGACCAGCCTCCCGGGCCGATTCTCCCAAGTCGTGCCCCTCATAGTGCTGGTCGAACCGGCCCCGGCCTTCGGGCCGAGCCGCCTATGTGGCGACATCCGGGACGAATCTCCCTCAGAGTCTGCTGGGTCGGGCCCAGCAGACTGGGCCGAACATAACGTTATGACCCACCCAACAGACCGGGTCATACCCAGTGAGTTTGACCAGGTCGACCTAGACTGGGTCGGCCCTAGACTAGGTTGGGTTGAGTCGGTATGACCGGGTTAGACTTGACTCAATCCCTCTACTGACCCATTCTTACTTTGGCCATATCTTTGGCACCAGACGTCCATTTGACAAACTGTCAGTGGTGCTGGTATTCTTGTAACGTGACGGTCCCTTTGATAATACCCCACTAGAGTTTGGGGTACATTTTAGATACGATCAGGGTGGATCATACACGAATCCAAATGGCCCCCCGAAACTAAAAGGCTAATAACTTACTTACTGGGAGTCAGTTCGTCATGTCGTCTTTTGCGTTGAGACCTCTATGATGTAGAACACCTTTGAGATACTTCTATGTGGTACATCGTTACAGTTGGTGTATCGACCAGTACCTTGTAGAGAGGACCTTCTAGAGATGTGGTGACATTTGTGTGGGAACCTAGTAGATGTCTGAGACTTGACGACTGCTAATTGATTCGACTCGGAGTGATTTGAATTGACTAGTGGGTATCATCTCTGTGTGAGCGCGACAAACCCATAGTGGGGAGCTTCTCTGGGTGAGCATGGACGACCCACGGTAAATGACAAGTTGAGTACCTCAATAGGCTACGAGGGGGAGCGCCTCTGTGTGAGCGCATCAGACCAACGGTGGGGAGCGCCTCTGTGGGATCATAGAAGATCCACGATACTTGATGGGAGGAGTTCTTCAATAGTCCAAATGAGTGGGAAGCACCTCTCTGTGACGTGGATGGCCCACTGTACTCGATATAGATGGAGTTCTCCATCATCCGAGGGTTCATATTGATACATCCCCTAGAATAAAATCTATGTTGAGCTGAGTCAGTAACTTTTTGCTTTCCTCATGATTGAGATAGATTACTTGATAACTTAGATATATGTATGGGCATATACCTAAGTCTGGTTTTTTGTTGATTTCATACATTTTGGTATTTCCATGTTGGTTTTTGTGAGACCTTGAGGGTCTTGAGGTCCCTACTGAGTATCATTATACTCACCCCTACACGTGTTATGCCCGAACATCATTGTGCTGGTTGTAGAAGACAAAATACACTGATTGAGGCATTGAGTAGCAGGACTGGACGATACCTGGAGGTGGACCACTCAATGTGACGTTATATAGAGGAGACAGACTGATTGGGAGAGTTGAGGATGCCATATGTACCTAACATTTAGGTAGGAACCCCAGAGGTTGACCCCGTAGCTGCTTTACTTTTCATCAGTTGTACTTTTATTCCACTTGTACTTGTACTTTCCTGTTGGGATTGTATTTCAGGCCCCCTTTTATATTCCATCAATTATTTTGTATACAGTTTTACATAGTTATTTTCTTCTAGTCGTGTACTGAAATGTGTTTTTTATAGTTATAAAGGTCATCCCTTCGCAGTTTATGGATTTACGCCTTTGGTGCTAGTCTCCAGCCCATGGACTATGGAAGGAGGGCTTAGGGTAGTCCCGATACGGGACCTGGGGGATGGGTCACGACAAAGTGGTATCAGAGGAGTCAGTTCTACCGCAAAACATAGATCTTTGAACTTTCCTTTCTGTGAAGAAATAGTGTTAAGGGTTCTATGTGTGGTTTTCAGTTCAGAGAGTCCAGTGTTGGTGCTGGCAGCCGACATATCCATACACCAGGACCCTGACTACTGATTTTGGACTCAGTGCATGAAAAGACTAATTGCGTGTGTCTTCCAAAAGTTTTCATTAATTCAGATCAACCAGGATAGCTCACCAGGTATAATATTTTGACCATGTCGCATATGTTTCAATCCGGATGCCCCCACTGAGAACTAGTTTGGGGCTCGAGAGTCGTACGCTCTGATTGCCCACCGAGCAACGAGGCATTGGTGTAGGTCCCTTTACCAGTAGAGGCACCAACGGTACTACATCCCATTGGGACACCGATTCCACAATCCCCAGCAGTAGACGATGCAAACCGCTTGAGTGTGTTTCAAGAGTTCCAGTGCCAGATCCCACCTAGGTTCATAGGAGAGATGGAACCACATGCGATTGAGGATTGTCTAGAGGCTATGGTGATAGTTTTCAGACTGGTAGGGACACCATCTGAATTCATGGTGATTCTTTCCATGAGTCTCCTTCAGGAAGCAATAGGCAGATGGGGGAGCCTGATGCTCTAGGTGCATAACGAGGCGACACTTCTCTGCGCAGGCTTCGAGAGCCTGTTCAGGGTAGAGATTTTTCTAGATACCCTAAGAGCGGTGCAGATACAGGAGGTACTGCACCAACAGTAGAGTATCATGACTGTAGCTCAGTACATAGTGAGGTTCACCGATCTCTCGCGCTACTCTACAGATATAGTGAGGGACCCATTCTTAAGCGCTCAGACCATCGAGTTGGGGCTCATGCGAGAGATTAGAGCTCCAATGATCTCACTTAGCATCCCAACGTAGACGGGGTGCTAGAGAGAGCCCTCTTGGTGGAGAGTTTCCTTGATGCGTAGTCACTAGAAGTGAGACCCACTACTAGCTGACACACTACAGAGTCTTCTGCAACTGGCAATAGACTGATGTCACAGAGATCCAAGAGGACCAGACCCACGAGTGAATGATCGTAGGACTCAGGATCTGTTGTGAAGGGAACATGGGGCAGTTACATACCTTTTAGGAGTGGAAAATATTACTCATTCAATTGGATGGGTCACTTGGCTTGTTACTGTACCACCTGCCTTTTGGATGATCAGCAGACAGTTGAGGGACCTCTCAAGTCAAGGCAGTGGTCCGAATTAGGCGGTCAGCAGGGAGAAGGTGGAGGTGGAAGTGGAGTTGGATGTGCAGCTAGCGATGGACGACGTTACGAGGTGTTACCACCACCACCACTAGGAGGTCTACCCCGACAATAGGGTGTAGGTGGACAGGGGAGAGCTCAGATCCTGGAAGCTGAGGCCTATGATCAAGGAGCTCAGGAGATGATTCGAGATATGATCTATGTCTTCTACACCTTAGCTGCAGTTCTTATAGAAACAGGTTCCAGTCACACTTTCATTGTCACATCCCTAGTTCAGAGCTCAGAGGTTTTGACGGAGCTGTTGGATCGATCCTTATGGCTAGAGACTCTTACCAGAGCTTATTAAACGATTGCACACTAGTATCGGTAGTGCGAGATTGCACTAGGAGTGGAGAGCATTGGCTGAGATCTCTTAGTAGCGGCATCGAGGCCTTATGACATCATCTTGGGAATGGACTAGTTATCTCTAGTCCATGCTTATATTGACTATATTAGTAGAATAGTGAGATGTGTCCGCACGGATGGGACCGTGTTTACCTTCACCGGTGAGAAGGGAACCTTTGCAGCACATGGAAGACTTACTCAGAGGAGGGTGCAACTGATCACTCACATGTTGGCTTGCCTTCCCCTCGATGCAGTTGATGTGGAGAGTCAGACTTATCCTGTAGTGGTGGACTAGTACGTGGATGTTTTCCCAGATTATGTCCCACGAATACCTCCTCGTAGAGAGGTGGACTTCTACAATGAACTGTACCTTGGGACGACACCGATATTTACTCCAGCATGTCATATGGCTCTCGTTGAGCTTCATGAGTTGTTGGTATAGCTGGGGGGACATGCAGGGGAAGGGATTCATACGACCCAATGTTTCACCATGGGCAGCCCCGATTCTATTTTCCAAGAAGGCGGATGGAAGCTTGTGGCTTTGTGTTGACTACCATCGCCTAAACAATGTGACCATAAATTAAATGTACCCACTCCTGAGAATTGAGGACCTATTTGATTAGCTGAAGGGAGAACAGTGTTTCTCGAAGATATACCTCAGATTAGGCTATCACCAGCTCAGTGTTCGAGATGAGGATGTTTAAAATACGGCCTTCACGTGTCGGTAAGACCACTAAGAGTTCTTTGTTATTCCCTTTGGCATAACCAACACTCCAACAGTGTTCATGAGTCTCATGAACAAGATTATCCAGCCTTACCATGATCACTTTTTTGTAGTGTTAATCGATGACATACTGATCTACTCCACTACTGCGGATGAGCATGCCTTCCATTTACAAGTAGTACCAGACACACTCCATGAGAACCATCATTATGGTAAGATCTCAATGTTCCAGTTCTAGATTCAAGTGGTTCACTTCTTGGGACACGTCAACTCAGAGGCTAGAGTTGTAGTAGATCCAGTAATGATTGAAGCGATATAATCTTGGGAGACACCTAGGAGTGTGACATAGGTATGGAGTTTCTTGGGTTTGGATGGATATTACTAGAGGTTCATTCTAGACTACTCCATTGTTTCAGTACCACCATCTTCTTTGACAAAGAAGGGACAACCCTTCGTGTGGTCGGAGAAATGCTGGAAGAGATTTTAAGTGGTGAGGTAGAGGCTGACTAGTGCCCCCATCATGAGGCTTCTAGAGGAAGGTGTAGGGTAGTTAGTATACTAGGACGTATCAGGGACCAAACTTCGGTGTGACCTGATGCAGGAGTGAGCAGTTATCACGTATGGTTCTCGGCATCTTAGACAACATGAGCAGAACTACGCTACCCATGACTAGGATTTAGAAAAAGTTGTCTTCTCCTTGACGATGTGGAGGGACTATCTGATGGGAGAGCGTTTTACCGTTTACTCTGATCACAAGAGTCTCAGGTATGTCTTCTCTCAGAAGGACCTAAACCTGATGCAACTGTGATGTCTTGATTTTCTCCAGGACAATGACTTTGAGATAGTTTATACACCTCGAAAGGGGAACATTATTGCAGATGCACTCATTAGGTGGACTAGTATACAACTTCTAAGTGAGGCGACAGATAATCTAGCTACATTACAAATATCCTCTGTGATTAGAGATGGAGCAACATTCCTACAGTCTCTTATGGTCACTCCCCCACTTCTTCAGAGAGTCAGGGAGGCACAACATGGGGACGCAGATTGCGAGACACGACTTGCTCAGTTATCCACAGGGAGGCACATGATGGATTTTCTGTAGGTGGGGAGAACATCATCCTCTTTATAAGACGTACCTTGGTACCAGTGGAACTTCATGAGGATGTTTTGAGAGATTTCCACAAATCCCCTCTATCTATACATCCAGGAGTGGAGAAGATTTACCAAGACCATAGATGACAGAACACGTGGCCAGGTATGAAGAAGGCAGTAGCAGAGTTTGTCTCATGGTGCCTCACTTGTCATTATGTGAAGGAAGTGCACTAGGTACCTGTAGGCTTGGTCTAGTATTTAGAGGTTCCAGAGTGGATATGGGATGGTATATACATGTATTTCGTGATGGGTCTTCTACATACATCTAGGGGTCATGACTCGATTTAGGTTATCATTGACCAACTCACCAAGTCAGCCAACTTCATACTAATCAATGAGTAAGGTTCAGTAGAGTGCTTGGGACACCTCTATGTGTAGGAGATTGTGCATTTACATGGATTACCTTCTTTTATTATCTTTGACCGTGATGCACGGTTTGCATCCCGACCATGGAAGGGGTTTCAGTAGGCTTTCAGGACACAGTTTCATTTGAGCACCGCCTTCCATCCTCAAATAGATGGTCAGACTTAGCTAACCTTTCAGACCCTCAGGGAAAGGCTACATGCATGTGTCCTCGACTTCGGTCATAGTTGGGAGGATCATTTTCCTTTGGTGGAGTCTTCATACAACAACAGCTATCACTCTACCATAGGGATGAAACCTTTTAAGGCCTTGTACGAGCAACGTTGCAGATCACCCTTGTGATGGACTAACCCTAGGGAGTCTGCACTAGTGGGACCAGAGATGGTGTG
The DNA here is from genome assembly GCA_963277665.1 of Viscum album. Lineage (NCBI taxonomy): Eukaryota > Viridiplantae > Streptophyta > Magnoliopsida > Santalales > Viscaceae > Viscum > Viscum album. The sequence goes on along the minus strand of OY728122.1, from coordinate 805,321,809 downwards.
AGCTACTACGGAGAAGGTGCAGATCATCTAGGAGTGGATGAATACAACACCGAGTAGGTAGAAGTCATATGCTGACAGGAGACGGAGACCTCTGGAGTTCGAGGATGGTGACCACGTCTTTCTACGGGTAACACCTCGATGAGGTCTACAGTGATTTGTCCAAGGTGGAAATTTATCTCTGAGATTCATCGGACATCTCTAGGTCCTTATCAGAGTAGGTGAGGTGTCTTACCACTTACCTCTTCCACCTCAGTTGCACCGGGTGCACGAAGTCTTCCACGTATCTCAGTTGAGGAGATATGTGCATGACCCTTCCCACATCATCGACCATGAAGAGTTGGACGTCAACAATGGAGATACTTTTATAGAGGTTTCAGTGGAGATTGAGGATCGACAGGAGCGAGTCCTATGTGTATGGTCAATACCTCTGGTGCACATACGCTGTTAGCATGGGAACCTCTAGGAGAGCACATGGGAGTAAGAGGCTCAGATGTGTGCTCAGTACCCCCATTTGTTCCCATAGTTCGAGTTTTAGCTTATGGGTACATAAAGCCCTGAGTTGGGGAAAATGTAACAAACTGGAAAATCTGTAGAAAGTTGTTTCTTAAATACATGGGATTTTTACGAGTCCGTGAAATTTAAGGTGCTTGATTCCGAGGCTCGGTGCACTCGAAATCATTTTCTGATTTATTGTTTGCGTAAGTTCTGTAAATGTATGAGCGTGATTTTATAACTTTGGAACCGATGCTCAGAATTTAAATCTGAGGACACCGTTGAACTCGCAGCACTGGTATTCGCTTAAGAAGACATTCAATTTGATGGAAGTGGGTAGAGTTTATAAGTTTTTTTGGGTTTTTATGATTAAATTAAATAAAAATAAAGTGGAGGCTATATTTTTATTTCTTGCTGGTTAAAACCACAATGTGGAAGTTGGAGGAGGGGGCCACCACACCATAACCTCCCATGAGAGTTTATGGTGGTGGGGCCCACCTGAACATAACTACCCTTGGGAGGATAATTTTGGTGGGGACCACCCGGGCTTGTAACCCCTTGGAACCCCCCATTTAAGGTGGATAAACTCTTCATCTCCCCTTTAATTTATGCCAACCCTCTTTACTTTATTGATCCAACTCCACCACATTAATTAAATGAGTTGTCTCATTTAATTTAACACCAAAATTTGAATTGTTTTCCAAAAAAATAATAGACAAATATTTCTTCTTTTATTTTTCATTGGTATTTTGGTGGATCATGGGGTGGAGAAGAACCCTCCAATGAAGAACGACCACTGAAGAACGAAAACTCTCTCCTGACAAAGAACACCGACGAAAGACGCCTTCGACTATGAATAACAACCCCCTCCGACCTTTTTTCTCAGACTCCTTCGACGTGGGACGTGTTCATTTACCACGGATCAACGACCATCTTTCTGGGATGTCAACGAACAACGACCAATGAATCAAATGTAGGGGGGTTATTACTTGTTGATGTTGTACCCTTTTTTTTCACCTTCTTCAAAGGATAAAATGGGATTGTTGCGGACGTAATAATGATCATATTCTTCTCATGATGGGCCAAATGATATCTCCTTGAACGCGGAGGGTGTGGTCCAACCTAACATGGCCCGACATCCTCCGTCAATTTCTCTCTTCTTGTGGAATGATACAGCATGGTGATGAGGCGAAGACAGCGAAGGCGGAAGAGACGAAGGCCGCACTACCAACGACCCCTGCGACTGGCTCCTCCCCCACGACACCCCGATGCTCCCAGCTGAGCACCACCTACTCGGGGAATCCCGGTGCCCTGCCCGGCATGCGGTCCGCCTGCCCGCGGTCTATTGGGTGCCCTACCGCCCCCCACCCCCCCCCCCCCCCCCCGCGGCCTCCCGACTCCCTACAACACCCTGCCTAACACCGCCACAGCTTGCCCGACCCCAACCTCTCCCTACTAGACGCCCATACGGCCTACCCGACCACTCATGCACCTTCCCGATGCCGCGTGGCCTTCCCGGTGCCCTGCTCGGCCCCCCCGCGGCCTGCCCGGCTCGTACCGCACCCTACCCAGCGCCCCCGCGGCTTACACGACACCCTATTGACGCCGCCGCGGCCTACCCAACCCCTTCCGCGCCCTACCTGGTGCTGTCACGGTCTGCCCGACATCTAGCCGGCCAGAACGAGCCCCGCACGCTCTGCCCACGACCAGCCCGCGCCCCACACGCTCCGCATGCAGCCAGCCCGCGCCCAGTGCGGCCTACCCGGTGGCCTCTCGGTCGACTAACCTCCTGAGTAGAGTCGCCTGAGCTGTGCCCCTCATGGAGCTAGACCGAGCCACATACATGGTGACATCCGGGCTGAATTTCCCACGTAGTCTGCTGGGCCGGGCCCAACGGACCGGGCCGAACATAACGGGCTGACCCACCAAATGGGTCGGGTCAGACCTAGCGAGTTAGACAGGGTCGACCTAGACCGGTCGGCCTAGACTGGGTTGTGCTGAGTTGCCCCAACCGGGTTAGACTGGACCAGTCCCTCTATTGACCCATTACTTACTTTGGTCATATCTTTGGCACCAGACGTCCGTTTGATGAACCATTAGCGACGCTGGTATTCTTGGAACGCGGTGGTCCCTTTGAGAATACCCCACTGGAGTTTGGGGTACATTTGAGATACAATCAGGTCGGATTGTACACAAATCTAACCATGCCACTGAATCCAAAAGGCTCATAACTCACAGATCAGGCTTCCGTTTGATGCGCCGTCTGTTGCGTTGAGACCTCTATGACGTGGCAGACCTTTGAGATACTTCTACATGAGACTTTGTGATAGTTTAAGTACCAACTAGTGTCTTGTAGAGTGGACCTACTAGAGATGAGTAGGCATTTGTGAGGGAACCTAGAAGTTGGCTGAGACTTGATGACTGCTGATCGATTCGACTTGGAGTGATTCGAATAGCCCAGTGGGGAGAGCCTTTGTGTGATCATGGTTGACCCATGGTGGGGAACAACTCTGTGTGAGCGCGGAATACCCACGGTACTCTACATGTGGAGTATCGTAGTAGGCTACGAAGGGGAGTGCCTCTATGGGAGCGCATCAGGCCCACGGTGTGGAGTGCTTCTGTGTGATAATGGAAGATCCACGGTAATCGACAATAGGAGTACCTCAGTAGTCCAAGATAGTGGGAAGCACCTCTATGTGAAGCGGAATGAACACTGTACCCGATAGAGAATGAATTCTCCAGTAGCCGAGGGTTTAGATTGATACAACCCATAGAATAAAATCCTTATTGGGCTGAGTCAGTACCTCTGTTCTTTCATCATGAATGAGATGGATTACTTGATAACTTAATAATATGTATGGGAATATACCTAATTTGGGTTATCTGTTGCTTTTATACATTGTGGTTTTTCCTTTTTGGTGTTTGTGAGACCTTGAGGGTCTCACGGTCCCTACTGAGTATCGTTATACCCACCCCAGCACGGGCTATTCCTACACCTCGTTGTATTTGTTGCAAATGACAGAAAACACAGACTGTGGGAGAGAGTACCAGTACTGGACGGTACCTGGAGGTTGAAAACTCTGTGTTACAATACACGGAGGAGACAGAATAACATGGAGTGCTAAGGATGCCATACGTACCTACCCTTCAGGTAGGAACCTCAGAGGACGACCCAATATCTGCTTTCATTTTCTTCAGTTGTACTTGCTTTCCAGTTGTCCTTATACTTTCCTGTTGAGATTGTACTTCTATCCCCTTTTTACATTCCAGCACTTCTTTTGTATACAGTTTTACTAAGTGATTTGTTTCCAGTTGTGTACTCCGATGTGTTTATTTACAGTTATAAAGGCAATGCCTTTCCAGTTTAGGGATTTATGCCTTTGGTGCTAGTCTCTACCCCCTATCCTATGGAAGGCGGTTTTGGGGTAGTCACGATATAGGCCCCAGGGGACGGGTTGTGACAAGATGAATAATTTTATGATCAAAATCACATAAAATCAACTACATTACTATATAACTTATATATTGGAGTTTTCATTAATCATTAGATAAGTGGTGGGGATTATGATGAAATGAAAATGAATTTAAATGAGAAGAAAATGGAATCTTACATCATGAAAATTCACGATTGAGAACCTCCTCAAGGCTAATGGAAGTGGTCTTTTTGGGGGATAATAAGATCATGATTTCGAAAGTGATTATGAGGATGGAATTTGGTAGTTATTATCTAAGAATGAAGTATTATAGTGATGATAATTTGTGATGTTCAGAGCCTCATTCTATAATAAAGGTTAGAAGTAATAAATGAATTACTCAAATTAAAAAAAATATTAAATTAATTATAGGTTTTACGCATAATAATTCTTCAAAATCATAATTTATCTTATTGAATAATTAATATTATTATTTTCAACACTTTAAATGTTTTCTGTAATTTTTATTTAATTTCATAAAATATTTTATTCATTGAAAAATAATTGTCAAAATAAATGCTATTCACAGTCACGACATTAAACATATCAAAGAAAGATTCCACTAACAATTTAAAATTGTAAAATATATTAAAAATATTATAATTTCATATTGAAATTATGAATTTCCTAAAAATATATTACATTAATATAATTTTACATTTTTTAATATATATAATTTTATTTCTGTATTAATTAAATATTTACTTCTTCATAATAGTCCAATCCATTGACGTAATAATTTATTAATTTAATATTTAAAATAAAAATATATAAAAAAATTAAATTTATTATCTATATTTATATAAATACTATTATTTTTCAATGAAAATATTTTATAAATCATTATATAAAAATATAATACTTATTGAACTTTGTAGTGTGAACCAGTTGTCATTTTTTTCATAAAATAATATAATGTGAATAAATTGATCCATGTGGGACCAAAATGTCCCAAATATGAATCAAATTAAGATAATGGTATAATATTTATTATATAATATGTTTTATCCACTATTTAGGTTATTTAAAAATTCTAATAATTTTAATTCAAATGTTTTAATTTTTTTTCATATAATTGTACACGAATTACATTATCATTGTAGTGTCATTAATGATAGTTATTCCATATATAAAAATTAAAAATAAATTAATTTCATAAGAAAAAGTAAATTTATTAAAAAATGAAATAATGTATTCATTCAAGATTTGTATACACTCAAATACATGTCAATATTACATCTTAAATTTGTTATTATTTATTTTCATGCCCAAATCAAGCATCGAACTCGAATTATAGTAATTTTAATGTTATATAAGTATGAAATTCGAAATTAATAGACAAAAAATCCAATACTAAATAATATTTAATAAATGAGCCTGGAAAAAAATGTAGCACTTAAATATTATTTAAAAATAACCAAGTTGGACATTTCCAATAGTGCATAGGTAATGCGTCGACAGTGATAATAATTTTTATACTTATCATGAGTATAATATAATTTCACTATTCTAAGTTATATATATAAAATATTCCTATTATAACATATTTATTTAATTATTCAATACATTTAATATAAGTATATCACTATTATGTCTTCCAAACAACACAATAAAAATTTTGTATTTACAAAAAGAATATTTTATTATTATTCACATGTTGTTAAAATTTTTCATAAAATTCTCGCAAATTTATACTAAGGTATTTTCATCAAGATGATCCCAGAAAGGAATTATTTTTTCAAATAATAATTCTATATTTTGAAAATTAATTCTATATATTAATAACCACATAATAAATTATTTATTTTATAATTACAATTTAAATCCAGAATACAAATAATTATTATTATATAAATACAGGGGTCGTTACAATATATCATAGATTTTAATGATAAATTTTATCATAAATTAGAGAGATCCTATAATTAATTAATAATTAAATTTATAAATCTTATTCATTTTTTAATTTGGATTCATATTTTATTTAGGAGAAAACATTCTATCTACTAAAGATTATATGATATGTTTTTAATTTTTTTAAATTTTGTCATTGAAGGATGCATGAATACACTCTCTATACATTGATGATGTAATATAATATTGTGTGATCATCTTTATGTTAATAATTGTAATTATATTTTTTCATTATTTATATGTATATCATTTGCAGAAAACATTGATTTTGAGAGACAATAACTTGATAATTTGTTTCTCTAAAGCTGATGATCCATAATCAATTAGTTTATTATACTATCATGGTACAAACCTATTTTTCAAGAGAAATTGTAAATTATTATATTATTGTTACCTATTCTTGTACTTACTCATGGTGAGGTGTCATATAGTCACAATATTATTTATAGATCATGGTTACCAATATAAGAATTGAATTTTCTGTAAGGTGTCAACATCATTCAATATATTCTAGAGGTCCTGGTAAAAGGGAATGAGTAGTTAATATCACTATGATTGTGAAGTGTTTGTTTCCGGAGTTTTGTAGGGGATCATTGATATATTAACCACTATATAATTTTTTTTTCTATTATTCAGTATTTTTCATCTCTATAATCTATTTACGAAATATAATACATCCTCACACCACAATAAGGTATTATTATTAATTTTTTCATGTGTTATTAGATGAAAATAAATCACCCAATTATGTCATCAAATTTTCTAAAAAAACATGGTACACCTATCACATCAAATTTTATAGAGAACCAATTTAATTTGTATATTCCTTGAGTAATATATCATGTTCATAATTAACTCTCAATTATTTATCCCAATCTATTCATATATAGGGTGTCTTTCAAAAAAATATATAAGGTCTAAACATGAGTATTACTTTATCCCAAACAAATTATTATTAATTATTTTACATCAAATCATGTCCTAAAAAAATCATATAATGAAATATATATCCTTATGTTACTGAATTATTATTATATTTGGGGTAGAAAATTAAATAATCATTCCCATATAAATAGAAAAACAAAATAATTTTGATCTTTTGATTGTGTGGACTACAACCTATGAAGAGTGAGAATATCATTTTCAAACCATTACTTCTCTTAAAAAGATATAATTTTATAACTTGAAAAATAAATGTGTAATATGTAATTTATTTATGGTTACTATAATGAGAATCAAAATTATAATACACATTATTTCCCTCCAAATCACGGATAAAAGTATACGTTAACAATGTGTTGTTTGAAATTCCACCACAATGATGTATCATATCTCAATTTTCCACATGAATCTATGTTATTTATAAAAATATGATCAACTAATATTCACCACATTAAAACAACTATTTAATATCATTAATTATGGTATGTTCATGTTGGAGTTCATTTAATCAAATATTTGAAATGTTATGAAAACTGAATTTATAGATTATTTTGAGAACTTAATTAATAATTACAGAGGATATATATGAAAATAATGACTTTAATTTAGTTTTTGAAAGTTAATATTTATATTTAAATCATTTATTTGGATACCACCATTATATTTTAAATAATCACAAAAACATTATTACTTATGATTTTGTCTTAAAAAATCTTTAATCAACTCTCATAGAATGATAATATCACATTATAAATTATAATAAAAGACAAAAAACATAACTTTTTATGATATAGTAATGTTAAAAAGCGGTATATAAATGAAAAAAAACATTATAATTACGAATCAAGATTAAAATGATCATGATAAAACTCTTGTCATATTAAAAATAAATAATGCCAAACTAATATAAATGTAGATAATTATTAGAACTGATGTTTATGTAATTATATAAATATGATTTTATTTTTCAAATATTTTATTAATATTTTTTCTTTTTTTTCATATAGGAGATAATGAAATATATTGTGATTTATATATTATTATAATTTTATTCATTTTCTCAAATTAAATTTATTAAGAAATTTTTTCTATTGTGCAAAATGACATATTTGATATGTTGAAGCTAATCATAAAATTTAAATATTTTATTGGGTTTGAATATCCATATCTTGTCATTTATTGAATGAAATTTTCATTCAAAGGACACCATGGTTATATGGATCTTTGTTTACAAAATACACTTCATTGAGTTATAATGTATCTTATTAATATTATTTCATCCATGACTGGGTATTTCAGACTAAATATTTTATTTATTGGTTATTCATCTTTATATTTTTTTAAAAATGAAAATTTTCTTCAAATATTCTTCCATAAATAATTTATTCACCATAGAATGAATATATTTATTAACAATAATTATCATCCACATTATTGATAGTTTCACATCCATGTTAAGATTTTTCAATCACCCCAATTTAATCATCTATATTTTTAAACTCAATTATTTTTTTATCCCATGTGACATTCATATTTACCATCCCCTCTTTTGAAATGGATTTTTTTCGCTCTTTATACAATTTTTGTTTTAAAAAAGGGATTTAAATATATTTCTCCAGACATTCAAAATAAAATTATTTTCCATTGAATAAACATTTTTTATATCCTTAATATATTATGAATGAAATATATTTGATTTTTTTTTCAAATTAATGTTTTTTTGTAAATATTTCAAATTATATTTACAAACCATTATTTATTTTTCCATACCACTTTAATGAATATTTATTTTTAAATGAAATATATTTCATAAATAATTCACTTAACATTTTTTAAATATTTATTCTAATTCAATACATAATTATTTATTTTTTATTCCAAATATTAAAACTTCTCTAAACCCAATCTCCAAAATTCTGTAATGAAATCGGAAACATTACATTTCAATATTTGATACAAATATAGCTGACCATAATTTTATCATCAAAAACATCAAATATAATTACAAAATATGAGAATATATTTATTATCAATGAATTTTTTGTTATAATGTTTTATTGAATTAGGAAAAAATAATAAATAAATAGTACCTATGTATTTAATTGTTAATTTCTTAGAATATCATATCATTTCTTATTTAATATAAAGTCATAATCAATACATATATGAATAAATTCAAGGATTAATTAATTCAACATCATTTTTGATATCCAATGTAATATGTAATAAGAAGGGTTATATCAAATTCACAATAAAATTTAATATTAACATAAAAAATAATATTTTATTAATGTGATTATATTTTTATTAATATATGAAGACAAAGTGATAATGAATGACTGAATAAATTAATAACCCATTCCCATGAGTAATTAAATTATAATCCATGAAATATGTAATATTTTTTTAATAATGGAACATGTCATAATAATCAATAATCATGAGCAATGTTATATCAATAATTTTGAAAATAAATATTATAAACCCTTGTAAATCAATGAAAAATGTATTAGCATAATTAAACATTTTTATCTTAAAACCATTATAGAACACTTAAAATTTGAATTAACATATACTCAAATTATAATATAATTTTTTTAGAACATATTATTTTCCTAATTCATTATATACGTTTCTTGGAAAATCCATCAAATAATATATATTCGTCGCACTCAATACTATATGGTAAAACCCATCATACAAATAATAACTGGATCACCATGATATGACTTGTTTCACCCATTATATAAAATGTATATAATCATAAATATGAATAATGGACATAGAGCACCCATTTCAGCATAAAACTCATACTATCAATAATTATTCATTTTATAATTAGAATAACCCATGTAAGTGATATTTTTTCATTTAAGTCTAATTGAAACATGATTAAATATTGGAATCAAAATGGTTTCTATAAACATATCAATGAAGCATTGTTATCAAAAAGAAATGAAATCATCTCCATAAAAATTTATTTGAAATAGGATGAATTATTTGAAATGAAATTAGTTCAATTATAATGACATTGAAACATGATTAATCCTTTCAAATAATAAATAAGGTCATCATCCATAAAAAATATAGTCATTTGACTTATAATAATGGTTTGTTGATTATAATTAATAAAAATATAATTAAAATATATATAATAAAATTATTATGAAAAATACACTTTTTATTTTGAAATCATGTTATTAAAAATAATCAATAAAAAATAATCATTTAATGTCATTTCAATTTTAAATAATAATTTATTTTTATTGTTGTTATTTTAAAACATTTATATGGTCACGATGGATGTAAAATAAATTCATTTAATAAAAATTTAAGAAGACAATGCATTATATTTTGTAGTAAAATCCAAAAAATAATTGATTTGATTTTTTTTTAAAAATGGATAAAACTAAATTTAATTAATTATTCTAAAAAGGGTCAATAAATATTTATAATTTTCATATAATACCTATTTTTTAAGGGAACTAGTTTCTAATCGGAAGAGAAATTATAGAAAATTTTCATAAAAACCTTTTCTAAAATATTTTATGTAACCAAGATCAAGAAAACAATACAGTTACTTGAAATATCATTGATAACTAGAGGAGATAAATATGAAATGGGTTTTTTAGAAAGTGATAAATATTTTCCATTACATATATTCATGATTAAACAATCATTATTATATTGATAATTTGAAATAAACCCTTACAATGATCATAGTATTGAAGTGAGGATTATTTAAGGATCAATTATGGATGAACATTGATTCCAAATATAAAAAAAGTTTAAATTAACATTAATATAATAATAATACATTATATAAATTATCATTGAATAATAATGAAATTAAATGAATAATATAACCCAATGAAAGAACATTGAGTTATGATCTTACGCACCACATGGTAACATTTATGTAATAACTCCATCAGATGAAAATAATTTTAATTGAAACATAAATTATTAGGAAGTTTAATGTATTCATGATTTCATTTCAAAATTTGTAGTTTATACAATATATGATATATTTTTTTTGGATTACCATATTCCTTGTTAAATTAATATTGACATGAAATCCCATACCTCATTATTTATTTTGGTGGAACATGACTTATCCTATTGTATAATGTAATTAAAAACATTATTAACTTATTAAAGAACCATATAAATATTTATAATATATTATATTATCGTTTATAACTATTTATTAGCCTTTTATTAATTTTATATCTCTATTATCATTGTTTCAGGTGTTAACAGCCTTGTTTTCTCATTCGTTCTTGGTTATGAATGTTCTAGTTCTTGTGCATATAATATAGTTTTATCAACAAAATAAACAAATAATTAAATTATAATCATTTTTATAAATAAATTTTAATTTTATGACCAATTATCTAATATGGCATTGAAATATAAATTACCATATGATTATAGAGATGGTAGGTTGTACGTACGGATGAGTAGCGTTTCCATTTTTCAACGATAATTTTGGAAAAGAGGTAATAAATTTTTTATCATTCCATTGTGATAATAAAATCATAAATAACATATTAATTTTTTAAATATACTTATATATTTAATCGATGTTTTTTTGTGATGGAATCATGGAGTCACATCACTTTGTCATGGCGGTAGTCCACAGGTACATGAACGACAATATAATAATTCAGTGAGTGAATTCGTATAAAATTGAATAATATATTATCATTTAATAATAGAAAATATTTCATGAATATAAAAATTATTTCATGTATAATATATATATATCTATATATCTATTAACTTTGTCCTTATTTTTTTCATGTAAAATGTTATTGAAAACAAATCACATCTCTTCATAAGGCAGTAGTCTGCCATCCACCAGAGAAACATTATCATATCCCCAAAATAATAGAGATTTAAAAAATTTTATATAAGGTATAATGAATCTAGAGGTATAATGGTTTTATATTTATCAATTATGTTGTTAATATCCATCATCATACTCAACCATGAGATTTCGTAACAGAAAAAGGAATGCCATCAGTTTACAAAGCAGTAGTTTACTGTACACAAATATGAAAATTTCACAACACTGTTGATTAAAGAGGGGTAATATTTAGGTTAGTGAATTGAAATAATAAAATATAATTATGTTAATGACATTGAAGCTGTTATATAATAAATTTTTATGACGAATTTAATAAAATGTGGTGAGAAAAAATTAACAACACTCATTGAAAATTGATTCCTTTTGTTCGGGTAACTTCATTTTGTTTACACCAATGACCCTTCATTGATAGATTTATGACAACAATTAGGATTTTATGATTATATAAGGTAATTTGGTAAATATTTTGGGTTTTCTTTGTCATAACTAATGATTTTTTAAGTTGTGAGAAGAGGAGGATAGTGTGTGGCCTTCTATAAGTGATGTTACTGGAACAGATGCAATTTTTTAAAAGAATTAATTTTACCAATGTTGTATTCATGTAAATAATAAATAATAAATTATTATTCTTGATAATAAAATTTATAAAATGTAATTCATGATAAAAAATATATTTTATTAAATTATATTATGTCATTTTAACTTGTATTATTTCATATTAACACCCAAGTAAAAAAAATTAACTTAACCAAAATAATTATTTTTTAGAGAATTTACAATTCATATTTGTAAAAAATTATATTTAATATACTATAATTTATAAATAATAATTATTAAAATTTTGAAATAAATTTAGTAAATTAAATTCAAATAATTGTAAATATTCAATTTAAATCAAAACTTGAAGCCACAATGAAAAAGATTATTTTCAATAAGTGTATTTTTCATGAAAAATGGGATTTTTTATTTTCTCTATGAATAATAATAATAATAATAATAATAGTATGAATACCAATTAATATTTATGGAGAAATCATAGAAAAACTTTATTTAAAACAACAATCATTATGTATTTACTTAATTAATTAATATGGTTCAATATTATGCACTTTAAAATTACATTAATAAAAATATGATTCTTAAAAAAAACAAACCCATAAAAAATATTATATAATAAAAATTAAATTGTAATTAAGTTAACTAAATATAAATAAATAATTACTATATTAATTGATGTAATTTAAGAAACACAATGTGAATTTTATAGAGCTTATGGTTTTCGAATTAAATAGAAATTTTACAAGAATATGTATTTTCACTATTTGTTGAAAAATAAATATTTTCATAAAAATTTAAAAAAACAATTAGAAACATATATTTTGATATTGTGATTTATAAAATTGAGTTTATTTTATAAAATATTTTTTCTAAATTTTTTAAAATTTATTTATAATATTATTTTCTTCGAAGGAAATACATATAATTTTTCATGAAAACATATTTTTGAAAATTAAAATTATATTACTAAAACTTTATTGATTATTTACTAAAAATTTATAAATAATTTATATTTTGTATGATATATATATATATAATATTGTAGTGAATATTGGTAAAACCTACAATTTTAATGGTTAGATTATAAAAGTTATATATATATTGTGGGTCTTTTAATCTCAATGTTTCATGTTGAATACTCTCCCAAACCTAAAAATAATATGTTTGTATGTACCAAAAGCTATTGAAGATTTTAAATTTATCTAACAAGTGAAATATAATATATCTTATGAAGTTAATTAATCATTTAATCCTATTGGTGTGTGTTTTTTAAACTATCAAACAAAATTATATTCTATTAAAATCTCTTAGTGTTACATCCCTGCATTTAAAAAATTGCATTCTATCAATTTGAACTTTGTCATTGTGATCAAACAATGAACCATTGAAAAAATGTTTTTTGTAAACACATATATAAAGAGGGATAAGTAAACAACCTCTTCATAAAAGTGAATGTGAATTATGTGGGTCATATATAATTACAAACATTAGGTTTCTAAATAGGAGAACATAAGTGGGAAGGGAAGATTTCTACATAAAATATAAGAATAAATAATTATAGATATTGAGTGATGAAATAGATCACATGTAATTGAATGATAAATGTATTGTTAAGGGTCTCAAACCAATAAATTTTTATTAATTTAAAACCCCTATAATTCATCATATAGGAATGGAATATTGTAGTATTTTTTCAATATAATTTTAATAGATTTAATATATTATTTAACCTTATTAAATGAAAAAATAGTTAAATATACAGAATCTAAAATTTTAATTTCCACAATTATCTAATTTACCCCAAAATCAATAATTTTTATCCAATCTATGAATAATCAAAATGAAATTTTCCAGCCAGAAGAACTAAAAATATACATTTAAAGGATAATATGATCGTAAATAGGATTAAAAACTATTACACCTATCATTTCAAGATAAAAAAGGTTATTTGAATATCATAAGATAATTACCAAAACAAGTAAATATTTATATTATGAAATTATAAATTAATCACAAATGTTCCATATTAATACACAATATTAAAAACTAAATCATTCCTTAAAACCCTCGTCATGAAATTTTATTTTAACGTAAACTTTTATCTAATACCTTTCATCATTCAACCCCAAAAAATATTCTTATTTAAAAAAACAATAATCACATAATCACCAAATAAATTTTCAATCTTGTAGTAATCTCTATGTTTAAAACATTTCACATAATTACCCCAATATGAAAGAACATTATAATCATAACAGCCATGAATACATTAAATATAATTTCAATAAAATTTAATTCCATAAATTATTTTAAACTAAATGATAAAATATAGAAATACATAATAAAACACCTCATAAATATTCATTAATAATATTATTATCATATCACTTTAAACCTAAAAAGGATGTTTTTTGACATATAACATATTATAATACTTATTATTATAGACCAATGATGGCCTCCATAACTCATAATATAACCGTAAATAATAAAATCCTATTCTCAAAATTTATCCAAACATTTCTTGTAATACCAACTATATGATCCCCAAACCAACACTCCTAGATTAAATACATAAATCATAAAAATTACATTACTTACTTCCATAACGATTGAGGTGACCCGGTTTTCCCCCACCAATACATTCAAAATAAAAAGGAAATATTGGATCACTAAAATTTTTAATGTCCTTTTTGGATTAATATTTTATATGATTAGGTAAAATTATTACACAGTTAATAAAAATTTCTTAAAATGATATTTCATCCCACATAAAATATTTTTTATTTGTTCATATTATGTCATCATTATAATAAACCATATAAAAACTTTATAGAAATAATTTATTCAACCACTTTGTTGATAACCACAGAAAAATAATGAATATATTGTTTAAGACCAAATTTTTATTTTCGGTAAACATAATTGTTAACAATTTAATGTCATCAATGATAATAATAAATTCATAAGTGTATGAAGACCGATATATAGCAAATGAATGAATCATCAAAGAAAATATACCAATTAATATCTGAATCATCAATCATTGAACAAGGAATAATTATTTAACAAATAAAATTGTGATAAGAATTAATAATCCTGATATATTCAATATCAATCCTGATAAAAGGAATTGTTATAACCTGAAATAAATAATAGATGAAATGTAATGGTTTCATGGAAAATAATTATCAATGTACCCATATAGAACACATGAAATTATAATAACTATAAGGAAAAATAACAATATATTTCACTGAAGCACATAATCATTTCCAAATTCATTGGAGAACTATCTTGGTGCACCCATCATAGAATCAATTTTTTTATCACACTATAATATATATGAATACTTATTGTATAAGATATAAGTGCCTCACCCAAATCTATCATGGTGCACTCACCATATGTCATGTCTTTGAACCACAATACGAATAAAGTACATAAGGGTTTCTTCTCGTCATAAAACTCATAAAAATATTAATTATTATTTTTGTAACATTATTATCCAATTAAAATGAAATTTTATTATTGTAAATATATTCAAAACATGATTAACCTATTTAAAATAAATATTTTCTAGAACAACCTATATGAAACATATTTAACCTATTAAAAGAAATGAGTTACATACCAATAACATTGAATAATTATAAACCCATGGATAATAAATGGGTTATATAATAATATATTTGAAAGAAATATTGCAAATCCAAATTAAGAATAAGGATAATTTAAATACAACATTCACCCATTGGAGTTGGAATAAATGGATTTTTTCATTAATTAATTGAAATGAAAAAAATATTTTTAAAACATTGTGGTGGAAAATATCATCTTCCTTATCAAAATAACTTCTTAAATATAAAAAATTAGAAACAATTGTTAAAACAATTTTATATTTAAATAATAATATAATTATATATAGTATTTTTTAAATAAATTTATTTTCATGATGACAAAAAAATTATTTCTATAGATAATAATTTAGAAATTATTACCTTCACATTTTTTGGTAAAATCCAAACATGAATTGTTTTGAAAATTAAATAAGGATCACATTAAAAAAAACAAGAAATAAAATATTGTGTAGAAATAACTTTATTAAATCATCTTGAAAATTCTAATAAAAAATTTATAATGGTTTATCAAAGCATGGTTTTGGATGGAAATATATTTTGAATGAAGAAATAAATGAATAATAACATTTAAATGATATTTTTGATAATATGAAGTACCTAATAGTAAAAATATGGTACTATTACTTGAATATTTTATTTATATTCAGTGGAGTTGAAAAATAAATTGTTTTATTAAGTAATGGTGAAGTAATTTCCTCCAACTATGATTCATGAATAAATAATCTTGGTTTGAATGATATTATTAAATAAACCCTTACCATGACCATAACATTAATGTTAGGATTATTCAATTAATACATTATGTGAATTAAATAAAAACCCAAATAAAAAATTTACATAAAACATATTATATTAAATATTTATAACACATATAATATTATAATATCAAATAAAATTAAGGAGTTATACAACCCAATGTTACTATAAGGCCCCGGCCTTAAACTTTACTTAATCATGATTTAATATAAGATTTCACATTGAGGATCTTTTCAGGTTTAGATTTTTAGATAATTAGATCATAAACTTGCATTAAATTCCACATTTAAACAAAGTGGTTGCATAAAAGATAGTATTCATTTTTTCCCATCAACGGAAACATATTTAAAATAAAACATGGATTCTTTCTTGAAACTTCCTTGACACAATCATCATATCATGTACCTTTCCCTTGACCTGTGAAAAACATTTCAAAAACATGGGATGAGCATAAAAAGCTCAGTAAGGGTCAAAAAAATATTTAAAAGAAACATGAGTTCATATATACATAAGAATGAAATCATACTTTACCCATAAAACAAAGGAACATTAACATACCTCATCAAATCATGAATAAATCATAGAAATCATAATACATAATGTTCTCTTGAGGCATTCATAACATTATTACGTAGGGAGTAACCCTCTTAGTTACGTTTGGAATACCCACCACATTATATTCCCTAAATCTCTTCGGAGAAACCTTAACGTTTCACACCATCACGTTACCCAATTCATTGGAGATCTAGATCGGGCTCACCCGCCCTTAGTTTATCACGGAACCATCCGTGTTCATAATAATGCCAAAGTACCACAACATAATCGTATCACATAAAACATGCATAAAGGAAACATAACATTTCCACATTTCAATCACAAGATATCAATACAACACATTGATATAAAAACATTATGATATCCATTTTCAATTCAAAAAAAAAGTAAAACACGGTATTTATTTTTCTTTCTAAAAGAAGTTATGTCTTTTAAAGGAAGTCGAAACTCAAATAATGGTCACGGCTGTGGAGAAGTCGTTGTCACCACATACGTATGACAAAAACATTCCCTTTTTTCGTTTAGTAAACACTTTATGTAAAAAATATTACATTTGAATAAACGTAAAATTCAATGGGGTTTATACACCGTATTAAAGAAATTTGTGTATAAAACAAAATATGCCTCAATGAAAGGAGATTGAGATGAAGTCCCATACCAAGACGGTATCCTTGGATTAAGGATAAATCAATTACATAATTATGTGTGACAAATGAATACATGAAATATAGGTGGATATTATGTGTAAAACAATGATAGGTTATTCACACGTATTCATAGAATGACATATTCAAGGACTACAAGTTTATCACAAAGAATCAAATTTGGGTTAAGAAGTTCCCTTGCAAAAAATTTGACAGCCTAACGGCGTCACTACAAAATTCAGAAAATCAGTTGATGAGAGATAAAAAGGTTATCTCATCTCATGAACATAAAATTTAAATCAATAAGGATATAGACGAACATATCCCAACATAATTGTATGTGAATTAAAAGACATAACAAAATACGTATTTTAAAAAGAGGAGGGTTAAAGGTTCCCTTACCGACATGGGTATCTTTCGAAACATACACCCCGTGAAAGAGGGACAATACAAAATTGATGTAAATACTCATAAATGAAATTATATTAATCAATGAGTAAAATAATGGGCAGTGCATAAACCACTCAATGGAAATTGTGGCAAATGAATCATAAATCTCCCAAGAATAAAAGTAAGATGAAAAAAATCCCTTACGAAAATTCGGTAGCCTAACGACGCCACTTAAAACATACAAAAATGGAGTGATGAGATCGAATAGGGTATATCATCATATTAACACAATGTTTATAAAAAGATTAATATAATAAAACACCCCCCAACATAACAAAGATGAGCTTAAAAGATGTGACATAAAGGAGAGTACTTAAAAATAAAGAGAGAGGTTAGATCTCTTACGAAAATTTGGCAGCCTAACGGCGCCACTCAAAACATCCAAAATGGATTGATGAGAGACAATATGGTCTCTCATCATATGAACATAAAAATTAAAGTATGAGTAATATAAAAGAACATCCCAATAACAATAAAGATGAGCTTTAAAGGGAATGACATAAAAGAGTGTGCTTAAAAAGAAAGAGAGGAGTAGGATCCCTTACCTCAAATCCAACTTGTCTTGTTCATTTATTTATATTCCTGAATAATAAACTTTGGAAAATTTATAACTGCATAAGGAACTCCTATAAAGATTATTATTCAGTTCATATCACATATTTTAATGTTATAATAATTGGTTAATAATATGAGTTCATATCAGACGTTTTTGTCGATGTTTGGTACATGAGTCAAAAATGAACTTGTTTGAAAACATGATTGTCAATGTAGTTATAAGTGAATAATTTACAGAATATTATTAATGATTAAAATATCATATATATCTACTACATATTCATTTTATACTATTCCATATCATTTGGAGATAAAAAACAAAAAGCACTATTCATGGAGACGGTAGGCCATACGTACGCATAAACGCTAGTTTCATTATTTCTTTGTTATATTAATGGAATTAGAAATAAATGATATATATATATATATATTATAATTACAGTATAATATATATGTTATATACATCACATATGTTCATTAATTTCATTCATTATACATTCCATGTATTGCATGTACGAGTCACATCACTTGAGGGGGCGGTAGTCCAAACATCCTCATATGAAATTATCGCATTTACACAACATGAAAAGAATAAAGGTATGGTTTAAATATAAAAAACAGAAGCATATAGTAAAAATAAATACCATATATATCATATATAAAATATAGTGACATCATAATGGCCAACTTTAAAGGTGTTAAAAGAATATTGAACATTCGTCGTTTCGTGAGGCAGAAAATCGCCAACCACAGAAACAATATGTTCTTTAACCATTAGAAGAAGGTGTGTGTAAGTGTAGCTCGAATACTTATTATAAAAAAATCCTAGTATATTGAATATACTGGATTTTTTACAAAAGAAAAGAATAAAAAGAGTTTAGGGGGTTGGAGAAGCAAAATAAAACAAAAGGACACAAGTGAAGACATTACCTTAAAATCGGGTAACTCCCTTTGGTTTGTGCTCAAAGGCTTCCTTGGGAGGACTTATGCCAAAAGTGAGGATTCTAGGAGTTATAGAGGGATGTGGAGAGACAAAATTGGAAGGGGTGGCTGAGCCAAAGTCTTTGTATGTGTGGGTAAGGATGTAGAGGTGGGGGCCTTTTATAAGAGGAGAGGAGGGGCACTCTTGGAAAGTAAAGAAATGTTTCTTTATTTTAGAAAGAGATTCGGATTTTAATGGTCCCAAATTGATGTTTTTAGAGAGTAAGGTGATAATTGTTATAAATACACCCATACAATAGGCTTTGGACATGTCTAGATCTATGATTTTACATTATCTTTCCATTTTATTTAAATCGTTAAATAATGAGGTCATCGATGCATCATCATGATGTCATAAATAATTTAATTTATTTAATGTCTAAAAATTATAAAAAAATACTACGATGTAGAAATTTTTTTTTCTTTCAAATTACGATTTATAGTCAAAAATATGACTTGTATAACCCCATGTAAAAATTGTTTTAGTAAAAAATCTCATGTTTGTGTCATTTTTACTTTAACATTAAATAAAATGGTATTTAAGTCATTTTCCAACCAATGTGGCTCCATGGGGTCCCCAAGATGACCCATGGATTGTCTTGGTCGGTCATGACACATAAAAAGAGGGTATGACATGTTTCTAGGTCATTTCATTTTATTAAAACATTATTCATACCTTAAACTACACTAATTACCTCTAATCGCAATTAAAAACTTAATAAGTTACTATTCACCAAAACATTATTCTAATCCCATTGAACAAAATTTTACATTTAATGACAAACATGTATGTCAGATTTTTGAAATAAAAAACACAATGATGGAAAAATTTCATTTAAACGGAAAATCAGTTTTTATAAGTACCACTTTGTGGTTTCACTATTCATCAAAAATTGAAGTTTTTCAGAAAATTACAAAAAATTCACCCTAAGCTATATTTGATATTTCGAATTATAAAATGAGGTCTATTTTAAAAAATTCAAAACATATAAGTTAAATTAATTAATTTAATAATTAATTCCCGTTGTAAAAATAAATAGCGTGTTTTTATGAAACAAAATGTATCAAAAATTTGACACTAGTTTAAGTCCGATTTCAAAGTGAAATTAATTCCAATGACCACTATAGATTTACATAGTAAAAATGTATTCTAATTTAACATTAAAAACAATTAAAAAGATAATATATTCATATAAATAAATTATATTGAAAAGAGGTTTTGAATTAATATACAACATTTTGCACTATTCATTAAAAATTGAACTTTTTCGGAAAAATACCAAAAATTTACACAAAGTAAATTTTGATGTCCCAATTCTAAATAAGAATTTTATCTTGTCATATATAACACATAAAATTGTCAAAAAGTGGATTTAAAAGAGGTTTTCCATCAAAAGGCGGTTAATCGACTTTTTAAATAATATTAGAATGTTTACGCTTAAAATTGGATTCATTCGCATTTTTAATCCTCTAACATTTATTGTAAAAAGTAAAAATATTTGACAAAAATATATATTCATTTTTTAGTTAGTTCTGTTTATTCCTGCCATTACAACGAATAGGCTTTAACTACTATTTAATATAATATTATTTTATTATTAGAGTGCAATGTAAGAATCCCATTAAACTCGTTGTTGCGTGTTGGGTACGCCATCGAGCATAGCGTCCCCTTTAAAGTCATATTAATATTTTATTCACAACTATGGATAAATGTGAAAATGTCATACTCTTTATTTACCTGGGATGTTACATCCTTCCTCCCTTTTGGAAATTGCGTCCTCGCAATTTTAAAATTGAGCTTGGAAACATCCTTGAAAGTCCCACATCGGAACAAGAGTCGGTAAAACAATCACTTTAAAGTTAATGAATATAAGTACAGAGGTCACCCGAGTTAACCCATACGAGAATTACATGTAGTAAAACATGGACATGGAGGAGAAAAAATAGGGTCATGTTCTGATGGAGAGTGATAGAAAACATGATTAAGATAAAGTTAACCACATGAAAATAACAAAATTATGATGGGTTAAACGGTATTCGATTCCCCAGTAGGAAAAGTTAATAGACAACATTTTTTTATGTTACTTTTTATTGAAGAAATTATTCATATGGAAACATAATCACTTATCATGTTGACTTTCAACTTTTATTAGATTCCTTTCACAAACTCATATTTTCTCCAAAAGAAAAGTATTTAGGAAGACTTGTTCACATTAAGAGTACTATAATCAACTTCTAGAGGATCACCTAATCCATAAAAGAGATCTATATACTTCCCATATCTTTAGACCTTAACCAAAACTAAAACCATAATGGTTAGTAGAAGATCAGATAATCGAGAAAAGGATAACCCTTTATAAAAAGAAAATCTATTCTTAATCTCCAAAATTTGTCCAACAAAACCCAAATTTCAACGAGGACCATTTGATATAAAATTTTTCCATAAAAAGCTTCAAAGTAAACCAAACTGATATTGAAACCCAAATTTTTGAAGGATTTAGTGAAATAGTCTTCCAAGATAAATCGTATCATTTATCTCCAAACAACATCAATTGCTCTTAATGTCTCATGTTGAAAAGTAATTAACCTAATCACATATCCTACATGATAGGTTTATAAATTTACATAGATAACCCAAAATCAACTTACTCTTAATTCATAAAATCATCTAACTAAAAAGAATCAGTCAAACTAACCAGGTACTTCACGTAGTCCAGTGGTAGGCGATAAATAACAGTTGCACTTTGGTTGTGGGTTCGATTCCCGCAGCTTTGTCTGACATGATGGGTTGTCACACGGTCTACATGTTGTCCTTTTTCCAAACGATATAATTCTCAAATCATTCCCCAAAAAGAGATAAAATCATATAAAATATCCATAACATAATTTAACCTCATGTTTATCTCATGCCTTTCATTTTCCATCATAACATATAATAACCCATAATTACCTTAAAAGTAAGGATCATATAAACTCTAATCGTTACCTTTATAATTATTAACTGAACATCCGCATCAATTGTTCATCTCGTACATGATGCATTACTGAACATACCAAGGTTCAGGTGGTTTCTCATGACTCCTTGATAGTTGGTTTTGAACAACCACGAGTTTCCTCATTGAATCCCCCATTTTATCTAGTATCCTAATCAGAGAACCACCATAGTTTCCTTCTAACCTGTTGTCTCTTTGGTGCCTTCTAGATCCATCCCTTCACTAAAAACAGAAATTTTAGTGTGAGTATATCAAAAAAACCATCATGTACTAATTAGGAAGGTAAACACTAAGATAGACTTACTCATTCACTTTATCTAAAACTATGACTCTTTCTGAAATTGTAACCACTATGGTAGTGTCACTTGTGCTTAGAAAATACCCTAACCTCTAAAGTTATCTAAACGGACCTCTGATACCAACTATAAGTCCCCGACCTTAAACCTTACTTAATCTTGAGTTAATAAAAGATTTCACATTGAGGATCTTTTCAGGATTAGAGTTTTAGAGAATTAGATCATAATCATTCATTACATTCCACATTAAAACAAAGTGGTTACATAAAAGATAGTATTAATTTTTTCCCATCAACGGAAACATATTTAAAATAAAACATGGATTCATTCTTGACACTTCCTTGACACTATCATCTTATCATATACCTTTCCCTTGACCTGTGAAAAAAATTTCAAAAACATGGGATGAGCATAAAAAGCTCAGTAAGGGTTAAAAAAATATGGAAAAGAAACATGAGTTCATATATACACAGGAATGAAATCCTACTTTACCCAAAAAAAAGGCCCATTAACATACCTCATAAAATCATGAATAAATCATAGAAATCAAAAAACATAAAGGCAACTTGAGGCATTCATAACATTCATACGTAGTGAGTAACCCTATTGGTTACATTTGGAATACCCACCATAGTATATTCCATAAATCTTTTCGGAGAAACCTTAACGTTTCATTCCTTCACGTTACCCAATGCATTAGAGAGCTATATCGGGCTCACCTGCCATTAGTTTATCATGGAACCACCCGTCTTCATAATAATGCCCAATAACCACAACATAATCGTTTCACATAAAACATGCATAAAGGAAACATAACATTTCTACCTTTCAATCAAAAGATATCAATACAACACATTGACATAAAAACATAATGAAATCCATTTACAATACCAAAATAAAAGAAAAGTAAAAAATGGTATTTAGTTTTCTTTTAAGAAGAAGGTATGGCTTGTAGAGGAAGTCGAAACTCAAATAATGGTCACGGTGGCAGAGAAGTCGTTGTCGCTTCATACGTATGAAAAAACATTCCCTTTTGTCATTTAGTAAACACTTCGTATAAAAAAGATTCCTTTTGAATAAATTTAAAATTAAAAGGGGTTTATACATCGTATAAAAGAAAATTGTGTATAAAACAAAATATGCCTCAATGAAAGGAGATTGAGACGAAGTCCCATACAAAGACAGTATCCTTAGATTAAGGATAAATCAATTACATAATTATGCGTGACAAATGAATACACGAAACATAGGTGGATATTAAGTGTAAAACAATCAGAGGTTATTCACACGTATTCATAGGATGACATATTCAAGGAGTACAAGTTTATCCCAAAGAATAAAATTTGGGTTAAGAAGTTCCCATGCAAAAATTTGACAGCCTAACGGCGTCACTACAAAATTCAGAAAATGAGTAGATGAGAGATAAAAATGGTATCTCATCTCATGGACATAAAATTTAAATCAAGAAGGATATAGAATAATATATCCCAACATATTATTATGTGAATTAAAAGAAATAACAAAATAAGTCTTTTAAAAATAGGTGGGTGAAAGGTTCCTTTACCGACATGGGTATCTTTCGATACATACACCCCGTGAAAGAGGGAAAATACAAAATTGATGTAAATACTCATAAATGAAAGTATATTACACAATGAGTAATCTAATGGGCAGTACATAAACCACCCAAATGATATTGTGGCAAATATAGCATAAATCTCATGGGAATAAAAGTGAGATGAAAAAAATCCCTTAAGAAAACTCGGCAGCCTAACGACGCCACTTAAAACATACAAAAATGGATTGATGAGATCAAATAGGGTATCTCATAATATTAACATAAAGTTTATAGAAATAGGAATATAAAATAACATCCCCCAACATAACAAATAAAATCTTAAATGAAGTGATATAATTGAGAGTACTTAAAAAGAAAGTGAGAGGTTAGATCTCTTACGAAAATTCTGCAGCTTAACGGCGCCACTCATAACATCCAAAATGGATTGATGAGATATAATATGGACTCTCATCATATGAACATATAAATTAAAGTAAGATTAATATAAAATAACATCCCAAAAACAAGAAATATGTGCTTTAAAAGGAATTACATAAAAGAGTGTTCTTAAAAAGAAAGAGAGGAGTAGGATCCGTTACCTCAAATCCAACTTGTCTTGTCCGTTTCATTATATTCCTAAATAATAAACATTGGTAAATTTATAATTTCTTATGGACCTAATATAATGATTATTATTCATTTCATATCACATATTTTAATTTCATAATAATTGGTTAATAATATGAGTTCATATCAGACGTTTTTGCCGATGTTTGGTACATGAGTCAAAAATGAACTTGTTTGAAAAAATGATTGTCAATGTAGTTATAATTAAATAATTCCCAGAATATTATTAATTATTAAAATATCATATATATCCAGTATATAATAATTTTATACTATTCCATATCATTTGGAGATAAAAAATGAAAAACACCGTTAATGGAGATGGTAGGTCGTACGTACGCATGAACGCTACTTTCATTTTTTTCTTTGTCATATTAATTGAATTAAAAATAAATGATATATATATAATAACTCCAGTATAATATATAAGTTATATAGGTCACATATGTTCATTAATTTCATTATTTATACATTCCATATATTGCATTTACGAGTCACATCACTTGAGGGGGCGGTAGTCCACACTTCCTCATATGAAATAATCGCATTTACCCAACATGAAAAGAATAAAGGTATGGTTTAAATATAATATAAAGAAGAATATAGTAAACATAAATACCATATATATCATATATAATATAAAGTGACATCATAATGGCCACCTTTAAAGTTGTTAAAAGAATATTGAACAATCATCATTTCGTGAGGCATAAAATCGCCAACCACAGAAACAATATGTTCTTTAACCATTAGCCAAAGGTGTGTGTAAGTGTAGATGGAATCCTTATTATAAAAAAATCCCAGTATATTTAAGATATGTGAGTTTTTACAAAATAAATGAATAAAAATAGAATAGGGGGTTGGAGAAGCAAAATAAAATAAAAGGACACAAGTGGAGACATTACCTTAAAATCGGGTAACTCCCATTGGTTTGAGCTCAATGGATTCATTGGGAAGACTTCTTCCCAAATTGAGTCTTCAAAGAGTTAGAGATGGATGTGGAGAGACACAATGGCCAGGGGTTGGCCAAGCCAAAGGGTTTGGAAGTGTGGGTAAGTAGGTAGAGGTGGGGGCCTTTTATAATAGGAGAGGAGGGGCACTTTTGGAAAGTAAAGCAATGTTACTTTATTTTAGAATTAGTTTCGGATTTTAATGGTCCCAAATTGATATGTTTCAAGGGTAAGGTGATAAGAGTTCGAAATAAACCCATCCAATAGGTTTTGGACATGTGTAGGTCTTAGAGTAAACATTATCTTTCCATTTTATTTAAATCGTTAAATAATGAGGTCATCGCTGCATCATCATGATGTCATAAATAATTTAATTTAGTTAATGTCTAAAAATTATCAAAAAAATACTATGATTTAGGAAATTTTTTTAGCTTTCCAATTTATATTTACAGTCAAAAATCTGACTTGTATAACCCCATTCAAAAATTGTTTTAGTAAAACATCTCATGTTTGTGTCATTTTTACTTTAACATTAAATAAAAAGGTATTTAGGTCATTTTCCAACCAAAGTGGCTCCATGGGGTCCCCAAGTTGACCCATGGATTGAATTGGTCAGAAATGACACATAAAATTAGGTTAGGACATGTTTCTAGGTCATTTAATTTTATTAAAATATTATTCTTAACTTAAACTACACTAATTACCTCAAATTGCGATTAAAAACTTAATAAGTTACTATTCACCAAAAAATTATTCTAATCCCATTGAACCAAATTTTACTTCATAATGACAAAAAAGTATGTCAGATTTTTTAAATTCAAAACACAAAGATGGAAAAATGTCATTTATACAGAAAATCAGTTTTTATAAGTACCACTTAGTGGTTTCACTATTTATCAAAAATTGAAGTTGTTCAGAAAATTACCAAAAATTCACCCTTAGCTATATTTGATATTCCAAATTCAAAAATGATGTCTATTTTAAAAATTCAAAAAAAAATGAGTTCAATTAATTAATTTAATAATTAATTCCCACTGTCAAAACAAATATCGTGTTTTTATGAAACCAAATGTATCAAAAGATTGACACTAGTTTAAGTCTGATTTCAAAGTTAAATTAATTCCAACGACCACTATTGGATTAAATTGTAAAAATATATTGTAATTTCACTTTAAAACCAATTCAAAAGATAATATAATCGTATAAATAAATTATATTAAAATGATTTTTTGAATTAATATACAACATTTTTCATTATTCATTAATAATTGAACTTTTTCAGAAAAATACCAAAAATTTACACAAAGTAAATTTTGATGTCCCGATTCTAAAGAAGAATTTTATCTTGTAAAATATGACAGATAAAATTTTCAAAAAGTGGATTTAAAATAGGTTCGCCATTAAAAAGAGGTTAATCGACCTTTTAAAGAATATTAGAATGTTTACGCCTAAAATTGGATTCATTAGCATTTTAAATCCTCTAACATTTATTGTAAAAAGTAAAAATATTTGACAAAAATATATAATCATTTTGTAGTTAGTTAAATTCATTCTCCCCATTACAAAGGCTAGGCGTTAACTACTATTTAAAATAATATTATTTTATTAATAGAGTGCAACGTAAGATTCCCAAAAAACTCGTTGTTGCGTGTTGGGTACGCCATCGAGCATAGCATCCCCTTTAAATTCATATTAATAATTTATTCACAAATATGGATAAATGTGAAAATTTCATACTATTTATTTACCTGGGGTGTTACATCCTTCCCCCCTTTTGGGAATTTCGTCCACACAATTATAAAATTGATCATGGAAAAATCCTTGAATGTCCCACATCGGAACAAGAGTCGGTAAGACAATCACTTTAAAATAAAGGAAGATAAGTACAGAGGTCACCCGAGTTAACCCATACGAGGATTCCATGTAGGAAAACATGTACATGGTGGATAAAACATAGGGTCATGTTCTGATGGAGAGTTATAGAAAACATGTTTAGGAGAAAGTTAACCATAAGAAAATCACAAACTTGAGATGGGTTAAATGGTATTCGATTCCCCATTAGGAATAGTTAATAGACAACATTATTGTTTTAAGTTATTTTTTATTGAGGAATTTATTCATAAGGAAACATAATCACTTATCATGTTGACTTTTAACTTTTATTAGATTCCTTTCACAAACTCATATTTTCTCCCAAAGACAAGTATTTAGGAAGACTTGTTCACATTATGAGTACTATAATCAACTTCTAGAGGATCACCTAATCCACAAAAGAGAACTATAAACTTCCCATATCATTAGAACATAACCAAAACCAAAACCAAAAAGGTTATTACAGGATCAGATAATCCATAAAAGGATAACCCTTTAAAAAAAGAAAATCTATTCTTAATCTCCAAAATTTGTCCAACAAAACCCAAAGGTCAACTAGGACCATTCTATATACAATTTGTCCATAAAATTATTCAAAGTAAACCAAATTAAAATTGAAACACAAATATTTGAAGGATTTAGTCACATAGTCTTCCAAGTTAAATTGTAACATTTATCACCAAACAACATCAGTTGCTCTTAATGTCTCGTGTTGAAAAGTAATTAACCTAATCACATATCCTCCATGATAGGTTAATAAATTTACATAGATAACCGAAAATCAACTTACTCTTAATTTATAAAATCATCTATCTAAAAAGAATCAGTCAAACTATCCAGGGAATTTACGTAGTCCAGTGGTAGGCGATAAATACCAGTTGCACTTTGGTTGTGGGATCGATTCTCACAGCTTTTTCCGACACGACGGGTTGTCACACGGACTGCCTGTTTTCCTTTTTCCAAACTATATAATTCTCAAATCATTCCCAAAAAAGAGATAAAATCATCTAAAATAACCATAACATAATTTAACCTCATGTTTATCTCATGCCTTTCATTTTCCATCATAACATATAATAACCCATAATTACCTTAAAAGTAAGGATCATATAAACACTAATGGTTAACTTTATAATTATTACCTAAACATCCACATCTATTGGTCATCTCGTACATGATGCATTAAAAAACATAACAAGGTTCAAGTGGTTGATCATGACTCCTTGGTAGTTGGTTTAGAACAACCACGAGTTTCCTCATTGAATCCCCCATTTTATCTAGTATCCTAATCAGAGAACCACCACAGTTTCCTTCAAACCTATTGTCTCTTTGGTTCCTGCTAGATCCATCCATTCACTAAAAACATAAATGTCAGTGTGAGTATATCAACAAAACCATCATGTACTAAGGAGGAAGGTAAGCACTATGATATACTTACTCATTCACTTTATCTAAAACTAGGATTCTTTCTGAAATCCTAACCATTATGGTAATGTCATTTGTGCATAGAGAATACCCTAACCTCTAAAGTTATCTAAACCGACCTCTGATACCAACTATAAGGCCCCGACCTTAAACCTTACTTAATATTGATTTAATACAATATTTTACATTGAGGATCTTTTCAGGTTCATAGTTTTAGAGAATTAGATCATAAACTTTCATTACATTCCACATTTAAACAAAGTGGTTACATAAAAGATAGTATTCATGTTTTCCCATGAACGGAAACATATTTAAAATAAAACATGGATTCTTTCTTGACACTTCCTTGAAACTATCATCATATCATGTACCTTTCCCTTTACCTGTGAAAAACATTTAAAAAACATGGGATGATCATAAAAAGCTCAGTAATGGTTAAAAAAATATGGAAAAGAAACACGAGTTCATATATACATAAGAATGAAATCATACTTTACCCGTAAAACATTGGAACTTTAACATACCTCATTAAATCATGAATATATCATAGAAATCATAAGACATAAAGGTAACTTGAGGCAATCATAACATTCTTACGTAGGGAGTAACCTTCTTGGTTACGTTTGGAATACCCACTACAGTATATTCCCTAAATCTCTTCGGATAAACCTTAACATTTCACTCCTTCGCGTTACCCAATGAATTTGAGGGCTATATCGGGCTCACCCGCCCTTAGTTTATCATGGAACCACCCGTCTTCATAATAATTCCCATGAACCACAACATAATCGTATCACATAAAACATGCATAAAGGAATCATAAAATTTCCACCTTTCTATCACAAGATATCAATACAACAAATTGATATAAAAACATTATGAAATCCATTTTCAATACCAAAATAAAAGAAAAGTAAAACATTGTATTTAGTTTTCTTTTAAGAAGAAGGTATGGCCTGTAGAGGAAGCCGAAACACAAATAATGGTCACGGCGGCAGAGAAGTCGTTATCGCTGCATACGTATGACAAAAACATTCCCTTTTTCGTTTAGTAAACACTTCGTATAAAGAAAGATTCTTTTTGACTAAATGTAAAAGTCAAAAGGGTTTATGCACTGTATAAAATAATGTTGTGTATAAAACAAAATATGCCTCAATTAAAGGAGATTGAGACGAAGTCCCATACAAAGACGGTATCCTTGGATTAAGGATAAATCAATTACATAATTATGTGTGACAAATGAATACACGAAATATATGTAGATATTAAGTTTAAAACAATCAGAGGTTATTCACATGTATTAATAGAATGATATATTCATGGAGTACATGTTGATCCCAAAAAATCAAATTTGGGTTAAGAAGTTCCCTTGCAAAAATTTGACAGCCTAACGACGTCATTACAAAATTCAGAAAATGAGTTGATGAGAGATAAAAAGGGTATCTCATCTCATGGAAATAAAATTTAAATCAATAAGGATATGGAACAACATATCCCAACATAATATTATCTGAATTAAAAGACATAAAAAAAGAAGTCTTTTAAAAAGAGGAGGGTGAAAGGTTCCCTTACCGACATGGGTATCTTTCGAAACATACACCATGTGAAAGAGGGACAATACAAAATTTATGTAAATACTCATAAATGAAATTATATTACACAATGAATAAAATAATGGGCAGTACATAAACCACTCAATTGATATTGTGGAAAATGTAGCATAAATCTCACGGGAATAAAAGTGAGATGAAAAAAAATCCCTTACGAAAACACGGCAGCCTAACGGTTCCACTTAAAACACACAAAAATGGATTGATGAGATCAAATAGGTTCTTTCATCACATTAAAATAAAGTTTATAGAAAGTGGAATATAAAATAACATCCCCCTACATAACAAATAAGAGCTTAAAATAAGTGAGATAAAGGAGAGTACTTAAAAAGAAAGAGAGAGGTTAGATCTCTTATGAAAATTCGGCAGCCTAACGACGCCACTCAAAACTTCCAAAACAGATTGATGAGAGAGAATAGGGAATCTCATCATATGAACATAAAAATTACCGTAATATTAATATAAAAGAACATCCCAAAAACATGAAATATGAGCTTTAAATGGAATGACATAAAAGAGTGTACTTAAAAAGAAATAGAGGAGTAGGATCCCTTACCTCAAATCCAACATGTCTTGTTCGTTTCATTATATTCCAGAATAATAAACTTTGGTAAATTTTTAATTGATTTAGGACCTCTTATAAAGATTATTATTCTGTTCATATCAAATATTTTAATTTTATAATAATTGGTTAATAATATGAGTTCATATCAGACGTTTTCGTTGATGTTTGGTACATGAGTCAAAAATGAACTTGTTTGAAAAAATGATTGTCAATGTAGTTATATGTTAATAATTCCCAGAATAGTATTAATGATTAAAATATCATATATATCCTGTACATAATCATTTTATACTATTCCATATCATTTGGAGATAAAAAACGAAAAGCACCGTTCATAGAGACGGTAGGCTGTACGTACACATGAACGCTACATTCATTTGTTCTTTGTCATAATAATGGAATTGAAAATAAATGATATATATATATATATTATAATTAAAGTATAATATATATGTAATATAGGTTGCATATGTTCATTAATTTCATTCTTTATACATTCCATGTATTTCATGTACGAGTCACATCACTTGAGGGGGCGGTAGTCCACACTTCCTCATATGAAATTATCGCATTTACAAAACATGATAATAATAAAGGTATAGTTTAAATATAAAATAAATAAGCATATAGTAGACATAAATACCATATATATAATATATAAAATATAGTGACATCATAATGGCCACCTTTAAAGGTGTTAAAAGAATATTGAACAATCATCGTTTCGTGAGGCAGAAAATCGCCAACCACAGAAACAATATGTTCTTTAACCATTAGACGAAGGTGTGTGTAAGTGTAGATCGAATCCTTCTTATAAAAGAATCCTAGTATATTTAAGATACTATATTTGGTACAAAATAAATGAATAAAAAGAGTTTAGGGGGTTGGAGAAGCAAAACAAAACAAAAGGACACAAGTGAAGACATTACCTTAAAATCGGGTAACTCCCTTTGGTTTGAGCTCAAAGGCTTCCTTGGTAAGACTTCTGCCCAAATTGATTATTCAAGGAGTTAGAGAGGGATGCGGAGAGACAAAATGGGCAGGGTTTGGCCGAGCCAAAGGCTTTGGAATTGTGGGTAATGAGGTAGAGGTGGGGGCCTTTTATAAGAGGAGAGGAGGGGCACTTTTGGAATGTAAAGAAATGTTACATTTTTTTAGAATGAGTTTCGGATTTTAATGGACCCACATTGATGTGTTTCGAGGGTATGGTGATAAGGGTTCGAAATCCACCCATCCAATAGGTTTTGGACATGTTTAGGTCTTAGAGTTTACATTATCTTACCATTTTATTTAAATCGTTAAATTATGAGGTCATCGCTGCATCATCATTATGTCATAAATAATTTAATATATTTTATGTCTAAAATTTATAAAAAAAAAATCTATTATGTAGGAAATATTTGTATCTTTAAAATTACTATTTATAGTCAAATATCTGACTTGTATAACCCCATGTAAATTTTTTTTTAGTAAAACATCTCATGTTTGTGTCATTTTTACTTTTAACATTAAATAGAAAGGTATTTATGTCATTTTCCAACCAAAGTGGCTCCATGGGGTCCCCAATTTGACCCATGGATTTTATTGGTCATCCATGACACATACAATGAGGTTAGGACATGTTTCTAGGTCATTTAATATTATTAAATCATTATTCTTTCCTTAAACTACACAAATTACCTCTAATCGCGATTAAAAACGTAATAAGTTACTATTCACCAAAAAATTATTATAATCATGTTGATGCAAAACTTTATTCATAATGACAACCATGTAAGTCGGATTTTTAAAATCCAAAACACAAAGATGGAAAATTTTCATTTAAACAAAAAATCAGTTTTTATAAGTACCACTTAGTGGTTTCACTATTCATCAAAAATTGAGGTTTTTTAGAAAATTACCAAAAATTCACCCTAAGCTGTATTTGATATTCTGAATTAAAAATTGATGTCTATTTTAAAAAATTCAAAACATATAAGTTGAATTAATTAATTTAATAATTAATTCCCGATGTCAATACAAATATCGTGTTTTTATGAAACCAAATGTATCAAAAGATTGAGAGTAGTATAAGTCCGATTTCAAAGTGAAATTAATTCCAACGACCACAATTGGATTAAATGGTAAAAATATATTCTAATTTCACTTTAAAACCAATTCAAAAGATAATATAATCATATAAATAAATTAGATAAAAAAGAGGTTTTGAATTAATATACAACATTTTGCACTAATCATTAAAAATTGATCTTTTTCAGAAATATAACAAAAATTTACACAAAGTACATTTTGATGTCCCGATTCTAAAGAATAATTTTATCTTGTCATATATAACACATAAAATTGTCAAAAAGTGGATTTAAAAGAGGTTCTCCATCAAAAGGCGGTTAATCTACCTTTTAAAGAATATTAGAATGTTTACGCTTAAAATTGGATTCATTCTCATTTTCAATCCACTAACATTTATTGTAAAAAGAAAAAATATTTGACAAACATATATACTCATTTTGTAGATACTCTTGTTCATTCCCACCATTACAATGGATCTGCGTTAACTACTATATAAAATAATATTATTTTATTATTAGAGTGAAACTTAAGATTCCGAAGAAACTCGTTGTTGCGTATTGGGTACGCCATCGAGCATAGCGTCCCCTTTAAAGTCATATTAATATTTTATTCACAAATATGGATAAATGTGAAAATGTCATACTCTTTATTTACCTGGGGTGTTACATCCTTCCCCCCTTTTGGGAATTGTGTCCTCGCAATTTTAAAATTGAGCTTGGAAATATATTTTAAAGTCCCACATCGTAACAAGAGTCAGTAAAACAATCACTTTAAAATAAAGGAAGACAAGTAAAGAGGTCACCCGAGTTAACCCATACGAGGATTCCATGTATGAAAACATGGACATGGAGGAGAAAACATAGAGTCATGTTCTGATGGAGAGTGATAGAAAACATGTTTAGGAGAATGTTAACCACAAGAAAATCACAAACTTGTGATGGGTTAAATGGTATTCGATTTCCCAGTTGGAAAAGTTAATAGACAACATTTTTGTTTTAAGTTACTTTTTATTGAGAAATTTATTCATAAGGAAACATAATCACTTATCATGTTGACTTTCAACTTTTATTATATTCCTTTCACAAACTCATATTTTCTCCAAAAGACGAGTATTTAGGAAGACTTGTTCACATTAAGAGTACTATAATAAACTTCTAGAGGATCACCTAATCCACAAAAGAGAAATATATAGTTCCCATATCTTCAGACCTTAACCAAAACCCAAACCATAATGGTTAGTACAAGATCAGATAATCCAGAAAAGGATAACCCTTTATAAAAAGAAAATCTATTCTTAATCTCCAAAATTTGTCGAACAAAACCCAAAGTTCAACAAGGACCATTCGATATACAGTTTGTCCATAAAATTCTTCAAATAAAACCAAACTATGATTGAAACCCAAATACTTGAAGGATTTAGTCACATTGTCTTCCAAGTTAAATCGTAACATTTATCTCCAAACAACATCAGTTTCTCTTAATGTCTCGTGTTGAAAATTAATTAACCTAATCACATATCCTCCATGATAGGTTAATAAATTTACATAGATAACCCAAAATCAACTTACTCTTAATTCATAAAATCATCTAACTAAAAATAATCAGTCAAACTAACCAGGGACATCACGTAGTCCAGTGGTAGGCGATAAATGCCAGTTGCACTTTGGTTGTGGGTTCGATTCCCACAAATATTTCCGACACGACGGGTCGTCACACAGTCTGCATGTTGTCCTTTTTCCAGACTATATAATTCTCAAATCATTCCCCAAAAAGAGAAAAAATCATCGAAAATAACCATAACAAAATTTAACATCATGTTTTTCTCATGCCTTTCATTTTCCATCATAACATATAATAACCCATAATTACCTTAAATGTAAGGATCATATAAACACTAATGGTTACCTTTATAATTATTACCTGATCTTCCACATCGATTGGTCATCTCGTACATGATGAATTACAGAACATACCAAGGTTCAAGTGGTTGATCATGACTCTTTGATAGTTGGTTTAAAACAACCACGAGTTTCCTCATTGAATCCCACATTTTATCTAGTATCCTAATCAGAGAACCACCATAGTTTCCTTCAAACCTATTGTCTCTTTGGTGCCTGATTGATCCATCCATTCACTAAAAACAGAAATGTCAGTTTGAGAATATCAACAAACCATCATGTACGAATGTGAAAGGTAAACACTAATATACACTTACTCATTCATTTTGTCTAAAACTAGGACTCTTTCTGAAATCCTTACCATTATGGTAATGTCAATTATTCTTAGAGAATACCCTAACCTCTAAAGTTATCTAAACCGACCTCTGATACCAACTATAAGGCCCCGACCTTAAAAATTACTTAATCTTGAGTTAATACAAGATTTCACATTGAGGATCTTTTCAGGTTTAGAGTTTTAGATAATTAGATCATAAACATGCATTACATTCCACATTTAAACAAAGTGGTTACATAAAAGATAGTATTCATTTTTTCCCATCAATAGAAACATATTTAAAATAAAACATGGATTCTTTCTTGACACATCCTTGACACTATCATCATATCATGTACCATTCCCTTGACCTGTGAAAAACATTTCAAAAACATGGGATGAGCATAAAAAGCTCAGTAAGGGTTAAAAAAATGGAAAAGAAACATGAGTTCATATATACATAAGAATGAAATCATACTTTACCCATAAAACAAAGGCACTTTAACATACCTCGTCAAGTCATGAGTAAATCATATAAATCATAAGACATAAAGGTAACTTGTGGAATTCATAACATTTTTATGTTGGGAGTAACCATCTTGGTTATGTTTGGAATACCCACCACAGTATATTCCCTAAATCTCATTGGAGAAACCTTAACGTTTCACTCCATTGCGTTACCCAATGCATTGGAGAGATATATCGGGCTCACCCGCCCTTAGTTTATCACAGAACCACCCGTCTTGAAAATAATGCACCAGAACCACAACATAATCATATCACATAAAACATGCATAAATGAAACATAACATTTCCACCATTCAATCACAAGATATCAATACAACACATTGAAATAAAAACATTATGAAATACATTTTCAATACCAAAATAAATGAAAAGTAAAAAATGGTATTTAGTTTTCTTTTATGAAGAATTTATGGCTTGTATAGGAAGCCAAAACTAAAATAATGGCCACCACGGCGGAGAAGTCGTTGTCACTGCATACATATGAAAAAAACATTCCCTTTTGTCATTTAGTAAACACTTCGTATAAAAAAGATTCCTTTTGAATAAACATAAAAGTAAAAGGGGTTTATACACCATATAAAATAATGTTGTGTATAAAACAAAATATGCCTCAATGAAAGGAGATTGAGACGAAGTCCCATACAACGACGGTATCCTTGGATTAAGGATAAATCAATTACATAATTATGTGTGACAAATGAATACACATAATATAGGTGGATATTAATTGTAAACCAATCAGAGGTTATTCACACATATTCATAGAATGACATATTCAAGGAGTACAAGTTCATCCCAAAGAATCAAATTTGGGTTAAGAAGTTCCCTTGCAAAAAATTGACAGCATAACAGCGTCCCTACAAAATTCAGAAAATGAGTTGATGAGAGATAAAAGGGTATCTCATCTCATGGACATAAAATTTATTTCAATAAGGATATATAAGAACATATCCCAACATAATATTATGTGAATTAAAATACATACCAAAATATGTCTTTTAAAAAGGGGTGGGTGAATGGTTCCCTTACCGACATGGGTATCTTTCGAAACATACACCCCGTGAAAGAGGGAAAATACAAAATTGATGTAAATACTCATAAATGAAAGTATATTACACAATGAGTAAAATAATGGGCCGTACATACACCACTAAAAGGATATTGTGTAAAATGTAGCATAAATCTCACAGGAATAAAAGTGAGATGAAAAAAATCCCTTACGAAAACTCAGCAGCCTAACTGCGCCACTTAAAACTTATAAAAATGGATTGAAGAGATCAAATCGGGTCTCTCATCATATTAACATAAATTTTATAGAAATATTTATATAAAATAACATCCCCCAACATAACAAATAGGAGAAAAAAATAAGTGACATAATGGATAGTACTTAAAAATAAATAGAGAGGTTAGATCTCTTAAGAAAATTTGGTAGCCTAACGGCGCCACTCAAAACTTCCAAAATGGATTGATGAGAGAGAGTAGGGACTCTCATCATATGAACATAAAAATTATAGTAAGAGTAATGTAAATGAACATCCCAAAAACAAGAATGATGAGCTTTAAAAGTAATGACATAAAAGAGTGTACTTAAAAAGAAAGAGAGGAGTAGGATCCCTTACCTCAAATCCAACTTGTCTTGTTAGTTTCATTATATTCCTGAAAAATAAACGTTGTTCAATTTATAATTTCTTAAGGACCTCCTATAAAGATTATTATTAAGTTCATATCATATATTTTATTGTTATATTAATTGGTTAATAATATGAGTTCATATCAGATGTTTTTGTCGAAGTTTGGTACATGAGTCAAAAATGAACTTGTTTGAAAAATTGATTGTCAATGTAGTTATAAGTAAATAATTTACACAATAGTATTAATGATTAAAATATAATATATATCCAGTACATAATCATTTTATAATGTTCCATATCATTTGGTGATAAAAAATGAAAAGCATCATTCATGGAGACGGTAGGCCGTACGTACGAATGAACGCTACTTTCATTTTTTCATTGTCTTTTTAATGGAATTAAAAAAATGATATATATATATTATAATTCAATTATAATATTTATTTTATATAGGTCTCATATGTTCATTAATTTAATTCTTTATACATTCCATGTATTGCATGTACGAGTCACATCACTTGAGGGCGGTAGTCCACACTTCCTCATATGAAATTATCGCATTTACACAACATGAAAAGAATAAAAGTATGGTTTAAATATAAAATACAGAAGCATATAGTAAATATAAATACCATATATATCATATATAAAATACAGTGACATCATAATGTCCACCATTAAAAGTGTTAAAAGAATATTGAACAATCATCGTGCCGTGAGGCAGAAAATCGCCAACCACAGAAAAAGTATGTTCTTTAACCATTAAATGAAGGTGTGTGTAAGTGTATCTCGAAACCATCCTATAAAAAATATCCTAGTATATTTACGATACTGGAGTTGTTACAAATGAAATTAATAAAAAGAGTTTAGGGGGTTGGACAAGAAGAATAAAACAAAAGGACAAAAGTGAAGACATTACCTTAAAATCGGGTAACTCCATTTGGTCTGAGCTCAAAGGCTTCCTTGGGAAGACTTCTACCCAATGTGAGGCTTCAAGAAGTTATATATGGATGTGAAGAGAGAAAATGGGAAGGGTTGGCCGAGCCAAAGGCTTTGGATGTGTGGGTAAGGAGGTAGAGGTTGGGGCCTTTTATAAGAGGAGGGGAGGGGCACTCTTGGAATGTAAAGAAATGTTAATTTATTTTTGAATGAGTTTCGGATTTTAATGGTCCCAAATTGTGGTTTTTTGAGGGTACGGTGATAAGGGATCTAAATCCACCCATAAAATAGGTTTTTGACATGTTTAGATCAAATAGGTTACATTATCTTACCATTTTATTTAAATCGTTAAATAATGAGGTAATCGCTGCATCATCATGATGTCTTAAATAACATAATTTATTTAATGTCTAAAAATTATAAAAAATACTATGATATAGGAAAACATTTTATCTCTACAATGACAATTTATAGTCAAAAATATGACTTGTATAATCCCATGTAAAAATTATTTAAGTAAAACATTTCATGTTTGTGTCATTTTTACTTTACCATTAAATAAAAAGTTATTTATGTCATTTTCCAAACAAAGTGGCTCCATGGGGTCCCCAAGTTGACCCATGTATTTTCTTGGCCGGACATGACACAGCCAATGATATTAGGACATGTTTATAGGTCATTTCATTTTATTAGAACATTATTGTTACCTTAAACTACATTAATTACCTCTAATAGCGATTAAAAACTTAATAAGTTACTATTCAACAAAAAAATATTCTAATCCCATTGAACCACATTTTAATTATTAATTACAACCATGTATGTTGGATATTTGAAATTAAAAACACAAAGATGGAAAAATTTCATTTAAACAGAAAATCAGTTTTTATATGTACCACTTAGTGGTTTCACTATTCATCAAAAAATTGATGTTTTTCAGAAAATTACCAAAAATTCACCCTAAGCTATATTTGATATTTAGAATTCAAAAATGATATCTATTTTACAAAATTAAAAACATATAAGTTGAAATAAATAATTTAATAATTAATTCCTGCTGTCAAAACAAATAGCGTGTTTTTATGAAACAAAACAAAATGTATCAAAAGATTGACACTAGTTTAAGTCCTATTTTAATGTGAAATTAATTCCAACGACCACTATTGGATTAAATGGTAAAAATATATTACAATTTAACTTTAAAACCAATTAAAAAGATAATATAATCATATAAATAAATTAGATTAAAAAAGAGGTTTTGAATTAATATACAACATTTTGCACTATTCATTAAAAATTGAACTTTTTCAGAAAAATACCACAAATTTACACAAATTAAATTTTGATGTCCCTATTCTAAAGAAGAATTTTATTTTGTCAAATATAACACATAAAATTGTCAAAAAGCGGATTTAAATGTGGTTCTCCATCAAAAGGCGGTTGATCGACCTTTTAAATAATATTTGAATGTTTAGGCTTAAAATTGGATTCATTCACATTTTTAATCTTCTAACATTTATTGTAAAAAGTAAAAATATTTGAAAAACATATATAATCATTTTTTAGTTAGTTCTGCTCATTCCCGCCATTACAACGGCTAGGCGTTAACTACTGTTTAAAATAATATTATTTTATTATTAGAGTGCAACGTAAGATTCCCAAGAAACTCGTTGTTGCGTGTTTGGTACGCCATCGAGCATAGCATCCCCATTAAAGTCATATTAATATTTTATTCACAAATATGGATAAATTTGAAATTTTCATACTCTTCATTTACCTGGGGTGTTACAGTTACAATTTTGAGTTTTGATATTAATTACGACTTGATACAATTAATGGAAGAACGTAAATAGAAGATATATTACGAATTGAATAATATTATATAATTAATTATAAAGTATGTGTGAAATTACATGAAATATTTATGTATATATACCATATAATATAAATTAATCTCACTATAATATGAATCGATGAAATGGAATTGCGATAAAATCGCATACCTCAGAATCCTCTAGGGTGTACATTATTTATAATCATTTATAGTGGTTATAACCATGTTATTAATATATTAAAGAACCATGTAAAAATAAAAATATAATATATGGTTTTTTATAACATCTTATTTCCCATTCGTTAATATCATTTCATTATTTTCATTTTTATGGGTGTCAATTTCCTTATTATATTATTTGTTCTCTCTTATGAATGTGAAGTTATTGTGTGTATAATATAGCTATATAATATCTATAATAATAATATATACATAATTAAAATATTTTTACGTAGATTATATCTTTTAGATCTATTTTTAAATATAGTTTTCAAAAATGAGGTATGTTATGATAATAGTGATGATATGCCTGAAGTACGCAAGAACAACATTTCCATTTTTCAATGATAATTATTAAAATAATGTAACTAATATTTTATCATTATATAAGAATAATAATATCATAAATAATTTTTTATTTCCTTAAATATAATTATATATATCATCCATGTGGTTCGGTAAGAGAGTCACATCAATTTCACGGAGGTGGTATTCCATCACTACATGAACGACATTACCATCATTCTGTGAGTGAATTTTTTTTAAATTAAAATGATATATAATAATTTAATAATGATAAACATGTCATGTATATAATAATTATTTATTGTATTTCACATATATTTATTATTATTTTTCTAAATATTTTCCATGTAATACTTTAGTTAAAAATAATCACATCAGTTCTTAAAGTGTTATTCAACCATACAAACAAGAAACATTATTAAATACCCCAAAAAATTGATTGTGAAATGGTATATATAATATAATGACTATATAGTAATAATTATGTTATAAATATCATAAAAATTCTTTATATACATCATCATACCCAACTGTTATTGATGATATTATAAAAACAAATGACAATGGTTCGAGAGGCGGTAGTCCACCATACACATGAATGATGATTTCCAAACAAATTTGAATCGATCATAGAATGATATAGGTTATTATATTAACATATTAATATCTTAGTATATGTATGATACATGTTTTATGATATAATCATGAATTTTGATGATTTTATTGATAAAAAGAAAATAATAGAATAAAAAACACTTGTTGAAGAACGTTTCCACTTCTTCAGGTAACCAATTTTGGATTTTAGCTAAGGAATTATATGGTTGGATTTATAATAAAAATACGGATTATAATAAGGAATTTTTAAGTTATTTTTCTCAATTATTGGCCAAACTGAATGTTTTTCAATTATTGAAAATAGAAGGAGAGGTGGTGGGTTTTTATAGGTTAGATGATTGGTACACATTTACTTTTTGAAAATAATGAATTCCACAAAAATTTAATCATTATAAATAGGCTCAAATAAGTTAAAATTATCAAACATAATATATATATGTTTTTAATATGTCAATAAAATTGATTTTAGATGTCATATTATGTCATTCTAACCCTTATATACTTAGTTTAACTATAATGAACTAGAATAAACCTACATTGACCTTAAAAAAACATTTTTGAAATATATAAAACATAAAAAAAATATTACTTAAGACCATAT
This sequence comes from Viscum album, assembly GCA_963277665.1. Classification (NCBI taxonomy): domain Eukaryota; kingdom Viridiplantae; phylum Streptophyta; class Magnoliopsida; order Santalales; family Viscaceae; genus Viscum; species Viscum album. Next base: position 805,279,119 of record OY728122.1, on the reverse strand, counting down.
AATTTTAGTTCCTTTGGAAATATTGAAACATAAAGAGTTGTACAAAAATGGTCTATTTCAAATACCACTATGTTTTTATTGACTATGACCATTTCTAGAAACTCCAAACATAATAATTATCTTCATAAACTGGAAGAAGGAAATATAAAAAGGTGTGGGATAAGATTATTAGTAAGGACAAATAATGATGATATATAATTATAATCATGATAATATGGGTATTATAATATGATCAAGAAAATATAAGATCATACCCTCTATAGAAAATATCATAAACATGAATAATGGAATAGATAATTGAAGCTAAGAAGAAATAAATCTCAAAGAAATAATGAACATAATAAATTAATGAATAACATAGGAATATGACATATAATTTTTTAATACACATAATAATCGGAAATAATATGTTTAGGATACCTAGAAAGACATTGATAACATGTTAGGATTATGCAATGAAATGTGTACAAACATTAGTATTTTTTAACAACCAGTGTACCCTCTTACTTTTTGGAAGTTGATACAATTAATTTACTTTATTTTTTTAGTCTTGGATATAACCCACGTGACTTCTTGTTCTCAATAATAGTCTAAAACCTATATACCCTTTTATAGGGATGGGATACAACCCATGTACGTCCTTGTTGTAGGGTATGGTCCACATCCTATATATTATTTTATCTCATATAGAACTTATCTTTACCAAATGAAATTGAGTGAGGTATAGGTCCCACCCATCACATAAAAAATCGTGCATACATGTGCAATAAAATAATTAAATAGAAATCATTTCAACACCATAAAAAAGATACATTTCATAAAAAATAATATCCCACCAATTGAAATATATATCAATATATTTTTATCACATCATAACATTTGGAAAATAGATAGGATCCCTATTCATTTCATTAATGAATACCCATAATAATTATTGGGATACCAAAGTATATGAACAATTAAAGTGAAATATATATCATTAAAATCATTTAATTAAAACATAAACCATTCATGATATAATATGAATGGAAGAATTGAATGATTTCCCAAGAAAGGATTGAGTAACACCCAAAAAAGTCATCTAATATGGGAAATAATTTTGAAATATCTTTCAATTTTTTTTAAAGATGATATCCATTATTCTTTTAAATATTCAATATAAAATATTTTTAACCATTTTCATTGAAAATACATTGATAACATAAAATTAACTCTTGTAAATGTTTTGAAAACACATTCTTTGAGAATTATTTAAAATTCTATAAATATAGATTAATAAATTTCTAATTACCATTTTCAATGAAACCATATAAAATAAGTTTAAAAAAAATTCAAAAACATTAACATGATAATATATAGAAGCACCATAATTTTATTTAAAAAAATTACCTTTAATAATGCATTAAAAAAATTTAAATTAATATTGAAAACGGTTTAAAATCCAAATATTTGAAAATTAAATTTAGAAAAATTCCCAAAAAGTTTCCTTTTAAATAGTTAAAAAATTCTTCATAGAAATTATGAAGGGTAAATCCTTACGTGTTGTACGATTTAAAAAACATTCCTTTTTTGTATTGTAAAAATGAAAAAAATCATCATTTGGAAATAGAAAATAATATTTCATTTGAAGATTTAGTAAAAGAAAAAATGAATTTTAATTTTTATAGGAGAATAGTGGAATAATATTTGAAACCCTTTTTAGAAATCATGGTGTTGAATGAACATAGATTTCAGACAAAAGAGAGGGTAAATTTTGCCTTTCATAAAAACATGTTATTTACTATATTATGTTCCAAATAGTGGAATAATGGTTCCAATAAATTATTATATCATGATTATCCATAAGAGAATAAATTTCATGAATTTCATTAAGATATGTATCATTATAATTTCATAAAGGAATCCTAAACATAATCAATCTTAATAAGTGATGATATTATTTTAATAAACTTTTACTACTTGGTATCAATGAACAATAAAACCCATTTAAGAAACTGAAATTTAATGAAGCTTAAACAATTATTAAATGATATAGTACCATTATATTACATTTCAAAGTCAGTATATACACCTTATAAAAATCTATAGATGCATAACAAGATATGGGTCTCAATGAAGGAAAATCGAGAAAAATTTACTTTAATGATTAGGAAAAATTTGAAAAATATTCCAATGAAGGAAATATAATAAAATGGATACGTAAATACTAATTAATAAACCTATATTATTCATATAATACATACATGGGTAGTATACACACAACAAAAATAGAAATATTGGTGAATAAAGTTTGCATCTCACGAAAATAAAATGTGATATTAAATTCTCTTCCCTTGTGTCTTGAGTCTCTTCACACTCATACAAGCTTCTTATATAATAAATGTAATTTTATTATCCACATTTTATTTAAAAATATTCATATATATAAATCCATAATGGGATGATTGTATATTTATATTACCCTCTTGTAATCAATAGTATGTTAAGCATTCACTTCATGTAATATCCACATTGTTCTTATCACGTATCATTATTTGTTTTATCATTGGTCCTTATACATATATAAAGATTTCCAGAATTGAAATCATTATATAAATATAATTAATATTAAAAATATTTTTATTATAACAATCTATAAAATATATAATTATGAAATAAATAAATAAATATATATATTGTTTTATTATATTAGGATTAGTATGTCACATATATATATCATATAGTTTTACTATGAATATAAATAAAAAATTTCAATTAGTTTGTAAATGAACTATATCTCATTGAGTGGGTGGTAGTCCACACATCCTCAAACAAAATTACCGTATTTACAATAGATGGAAAGCATAAGGCAGTGTTATAAATAATTACAGATAAATAATGAAATTATTAATATCTTATATATTATATATAGATATATTTTCCATCATTATGTCTAACATGATAGGTAGAAATGAATAAAACGAAAAATCATTTTTTGGTGATGCGGTAGATCACTGTACACGTATGCAATATGTTCGTTACCAAATAGAACGAATTGTGTGTTTGTGTAGGTTAAACCATTATCAAAAAAATATACTACTGTATTTAGGATACAGTTCATGTTATACATGTCCCGAATATGCATATTTAGGGAATGTATATTGTAAACAACATAAAATAATTTGAGGATGTATATTACATCTCATTCAGGTAACTCCTTTAATTTTTCAACAAAAGGTATTCTTGGATTATATTATTATCAAGGGGAGGATTATATGATGAGGGTTGGTAATTCTAGGAGATATTTTGGTATATATTGGATGAAAAAAGTGTCTTGATAGGATTTTATAATTTGGGTTAGTTGATGCCTTTTTATAGTACATGAGGAGTGCCTCTTTAGAAAATTTTGGGAAGGGGAATTCCTCCCATGTTTTACCTATGGAATGTGTATAAAATTCTGATGAAATGTAGATAATTTTTTTTATTCTATTGAAATATGGACTAAAAATGTCGTTTGGAAATGTCTCTATTCCATTTAGGCCCTTATGATTATGGTTTAGTCTGTAGTTATGCTTAATTTTACCATTATCAGTGTAATTAATTTTAGTAAATTCAGTAAATTTTATAAAAAATATATGTTGAAATTATTAGGATTTATAAATTATTATTATTCTAAATATGGAATCCATTTTCAAAAAATTAATTCATATATATGTAGATATTAATTTAATTTTAATCTTGTTGATTGGATGACACTACAAGTTTTTAAAGTAAAAATTTCAAAAAGAATTATATGTATTTATAACAAATTTAAAGGTGGAATTGATTATAATTAGCCAAAGTTAATTAATTTATATTAATTTGATATAATTAACCCTTTAAATAAATTTAAAATATAATTTATACTTATAAATAATTCTTATGGAAAAGAAGATTCAGTTTTAAATTCCACATTTGTACCTATTCATTACGAAATGAAACCGTACAGAAAAATAAAAAATATTTTTCCTACCATATTTTTTTATTTTAATTCAAATGTTAATTTTACTTTGAAATATTAAATATATAAAATTTCAAAAACCTTGATATGAAAGTGGTTCTTCAATAAATGGATGTAAAACAAGATTTATTAAAATATAGGTTTTTGAGAAATAATATTTTTTATCTAAATATTATAAAATATAATGAATGAATTAAAAAAAATCTTAACGAATATATAATATATATACAACACTAATATCACGCAGAATTTTTAATCAATTCAATTTAATATTGTAAAATAGTTTTATGGTTTTTATATTATTTTCCTTTATATTTAATTTCACTTCAAATTCATTTCTAATTACATTTTATGTAATAAATAAATTTTATATTTTTGTATACTATAGAATATAATATTTTAGTTTAAACCATTTAATAGCTATTAATTTAATGTCTAGGTTATATACAATAACATATAATGATTTGCTGATGAACTTTCAAGCATGTTATGCAAATAGTCAATAAAATTCATAAGTGCGTGTAATGCAAGCTACCCTCGGTGTTCTATGTAGAGATAGATAAAATTTATGTTTCATTTAGTGCATGATTATCATGGGTTTTCATATATCCAAATCAAAACATAGATTTTTAATTAAAAAAATCTATTTTCAGTTATGCATGAAATGAAAAATATCAAAAAGATAAAATTAATTATAAAAAAATTCACAAAATATATAAGTATAACATTATACACCACATTTATAGATTTTCACCCTCAAAATTCATCCTGGTTATAAATGGAATAATACTCAAAATTTACTTTCATAGAATCCCACTTCATAAAAATAAAAATTAAATCATCATTTTAAAAATGGAATGCTAGAATTGTACGGGTTAGCCAATGTAAATCATAACTATCTTCCCACATAAGAGAATATATGTGGGAAGTGAATACAAGGACGTGGAAGAAAATAATAAATATTCATAGGGGATGACTGAGGTCATAAATCGTAGAAAATTAAATTATAATTGGAATATTGAAGGACATAAATTCATAAATCTATGATGCTTAAAAAGGCCATAGTTTTGACATAATTTAAGGTATTATAATGTCATTTTATTTATAGATTTTTTTTCCAAATGATGAGTATTTTTCGGTAAAAGATATAAAACCATGATTTTATGAAAATATCTACCTTTTTTGTTTCTTGATCTATTCACCTATTTCCCAAAAAATGAAGCTCAATTTTTAATCAATCATGAAGCACATACATATCATGAGATCAAGGTTATTCTATACCATCTACCATCAGTTATTATCAATAAAATAAAGTTATAATATGTTTTAAAATTTTTATAAATGCTCTTCTAGTAAGATAATAAATTATTCCTGCAAACATAATCTGATGTGTTACATAGTCGTTCCATAAAAGTTCATCTGAATCCCCCTTCCATATGTTGATAATCCAAATCATTATATAAAATGCCACAAAATCATTGATCCCCAATTAATCAAAATGTATCTATTTTTTGTCACATTCCAATAATGTGAATTCCATCCTTGTTTATTCTCCTAAAACTTGGTTATAACCTCAATTAACATATTTACTTTTTTAAAACATATTTTTCTATATTCTAATGGTTACGGGATATATTGCATAAATCCATGAAGTAGTACAATTCATCCATATACCCCATTTTCAATAAATTATTAATAACATCTTGGTTTATTAGTGTTATCCTATTTATATTATCTATATCAATTATTTATTTATCTAATCTAAACTAATGTTTCCCATCATATATATCATATTATGTGTTACTATCCATTTTTAAAAATATCACTTTTTATGTCGTTAACACTATTAAAAAATATATCTTTCAATCCATAATGAAATCTTATACTAACATTACATATATAGTTTATGATTCATATAACATTATCATTTAATTAAAAAACAAAAATACTTCATTCATCCACATTTATTCTTAAACCATTACTCAGGGTTCATGAACCTAATCCATAATAACACTTTCCAAGTATATGAAATATGAAACATGTTTAAGATTCCTCAACCACAATCTAATCATGATTATTATGTTTAATTTAAACAAAACTATAAGAATATCACATACCATTCACATGTTGTTTCTGTTTTATTTATCATTACAAGAATAAAAAATACTCATACAACCTTATTTGATGGGATATCCACATGGAAAATCAGTATTTATAATGCCCATACATTGGAAATATATTCATGTTCCATTTAGTTATATAAATTGACTAAAAATATAAATCATTGGGTGAGAAATACATGTCATGGAAGAAAACATTATAATCATTAAAATATTACATACATGATGACTAAATAATTATTAATACCTTTTAATAAAATGAAACCTTAGTTTTTTCCTAAATTATTCATTGTAATATTCCATTTACATCCTTTATGATGGTTCAAAATGTGGCTGTGCATATCCAATTTATATCCCCCCGGAGATTCATATCCGGTGTGCAGTAATGCCCATTGTCAAGTACTAGATTACCCAGAGTCAAGACCATGACATCTTATCAGAGATGTTACATCTATGTACATATATGTTGTATTCACATCCATTTGTACTATCCAGATAGGTATGAATTCCTTGGATACCACTTACTATATTCTATACCAAAATTCCAATACATTTTTCTAATGGTTAGCTCATCTGTAAACATATCCTTAGAGAGATCCCTAACTATAAAGTTAAAAATATTCATAGGGATGTCACTAATGTTTAATCATACTATTTTCAAAAGGTTAACAAAACCACCACCTAAATACTAGCTTTAAAGACCCAATATTAATGTCTATAGACATTACATAAATTTTTAGGAATACATAAAACATTAAACCAAAAAGGCTACCAAAGACCATATTAGTATAGTGCCTTGGGATACATGGAATCCCAAACATTGGTACATTAATTAGTTACATCATCTCACACTAGGTTATTCATGACTAAACCACTCTTAGACACATAAACAGAATACATATCTCAATAACCTAGGTGAAGGAAACATAAAAATGGGCTTCCTCAGATGCTCAATAATTGTAATCAATGGAAATACATTTTTATACTCATGGTTAGAAGAGAATATGAACATTATCATGAAAATATGTAATCATAACATGCATATAAATGATTAAAATCAGGAATCATAACATAAGTATGGAATTTCAAGAGACATGAATCATAAGGAAATAAATATCATAATCCAAGAACACACAACATAGGAATAAGACCAATAATTTTTGGTGTACACATAATAAATGAAAATAAATTGTCAATTGTACATACCGATATATTTATAATATGTTTGGAATGAGCTATGACATGTGTACCTACTTCAGTCATGGGATAAAACCCCATGTACCCTATTTCATTTAGGATTGGGATACAAACCATGTAAATTCTTATTTTTATACTTGGGCCTCATCTCATGCACCTTCATGTTCTTAGGAATGGGCTATAACCTGTGTACCCTATTACATTTAGTCATGGGTTAAAACCCATGTACCTTCATGTTTTCATTATATTGATACAAATATTTTACCCTTTGATCTCATAAATACATAATCAATAACCGATGAATTGGTAGGTGATATATATATCAATTATCACATAAAAATTCCATACATACATGTGTATCAATATAATAAAAATTAAATTATATCATGACCCATAAAAGTAGTTGTTCTTAATAAAAAAAATGTAACCAATTGAAAGAAATGTGGGTCATTAACATTTCATCACATTGTATCCTATGAAATGTAGTTTGGTTTATTAATCATTTCATTATTAAATAACTCGTAAAATGAAGTGGGATTCCAAAGAATATAACCCATGTAAGAGAAATGGGTGTCATAATAATTATTCCCTCAAATCATAAACCAATCGAGAAATAATCTGAATGGAATCATTGAATTATTTCCCTAGAAAGTAAAATGTATCACCTATGTGTCATGAACCATCCACGGGGCCTATGTCGTGACTACCCCAAGCCCGCCTTCCATAGTCCATGGTCTGGGGACTAGCACCAATGGCGTAATTCCCTAAAACTGGGCAGGAATTTCCTTTATAAATTTTAAACGCAAAAAAAAGAGTACAAGTGGGATGTAAAACTGTATACATAGAGTGATGAAAAGTAAAGGGGCTAGAATACAAGCCCTACAGGAAAGTGAAAGTACCACTGAAAAAAAATTAAAATTGAAGAAAGGTAAACAACTGCAAGATTTTCCACCTGGAAGTCCTACATGAAGGATATGTACAAATAGCCTCCACAATACTACATGTTCGTCTGTCTCCTCCGTGTACCGTCACACCGCATGGTCCACCTTCGTGTACCGTCAAGTCCTGGTACACTTAGCCTCAGCCAATGTTTTCCATCGTCTACATCCAACACAACGAGGTGCGAGCATAGCCTGTGCAGGGGCGAGTATAATGATACTCAGTAGGGACCCCGAGACCCTCATGGTCTCACAAAACCAACAAGGATAAACCAAAAAGTATTAAATCAACAGATAACCCCACGTAGGTATATTCCCAGAAAAATACCCATGTTATCAATTAATCCATCTCAATCATGAGGTAAACATAGAAGTAACTGACTCACCGCGAACCAGGATTTTGTTAAAGGTGTAGTATCAACTAACATCTCCAGTCACACTATCGAAACATCGAATGTTGGAGAACTCCACCTCTATAAAGTACAGTGGGCCTATCGTGCTCACACATAGGCACTTCCCACTAACCTTGGACTCCTGAGGTACTCCTCCTGTCGAGTACCATGGTACTGCCACGCAACACAGAGGTGATCCCCACCGTGGGTCTGCCGCATCACACATAAGCACTCCTCCTCGTAGCTGGCTGAGGTACTCCTCCTATCGAGTACCATGGGTATGACGCATCACACAGAGGTGCTCCCCACTATTGGTCATCCCCGTCACACAGAGGCGCTCCCCACTGGGCTAGTCAAAACACTCCTAGTCGAAATAGTTAGCAGTCGTCAGGTCTAAGCCATCTACAAGGTATCTGCACTATGCCCGCTCACCTCCGGGATGATCCAATCCACAAGATACTATTCAATGATCCAACTTTCTTTAAGTCCCATGTAGATGTATCTCAATGGTGCGCCACATCGTAGGGGTCTCAACGCAACAGAGGGTGCGTAAATCGGATGCATGATCTGTGAGTTATTTTCCATTTAGTCTCGGGGGCCTGATTGGATTCGTGCATGATCCTACCTTTCCATATCTCAACATTACCCCAAACTATAGAGGGGTATGCTCAAAAGGGCTGTCGCGGTTGAAGAAAACCATCACCACTGACAGTTATTCAAACGATCATCCGATAACAATGACATGGACAAAGAAAGTAAAGGCTCGGTAGTGGGCCTGGGATCGGTCCGACCCGGCCTAGCCCAGTCTGGGCCGACTTAGTTTGGGTCGACCAGGCAAGACCTTTTGGGTCTGGCCCAGCCCATTGGGTGGGCCATCCAGTTAGGTTTGGCTCGACACACTGGGCCTAGCCCAGAAGGCCACATGGGCGGTTCTGCTCGGGCGTGGGGCTGGTTCGGGCCAGAGCGATGCGAGGGCGCGACCCGACATGGATCGGCCCAAAGGGCGCGATTGGAACGGTTCGTCCATGGAGACACGAGGAGGGCCGCAGGCTGTCTCGGGAGGCCGGAGAGGCATGGGTGTTGGGTTGGTCGGGTGGCGACCAGACCGGACAACAGGCTGCCGGGAGGCAGGCGGGCAAGCGGGCAGCTGGGCAGGCTGGTAGGCGGCCTTGCAGGGTGCCAGGCAAGCCAGCGGGCGGCCAGAAGGTGGCCGTATAGGGCGCCAGGCAGGCCAGTAGAGGTCGGGTTGGGTGGTAGGCGGGCCGGCGCATGACTAGGCAGGGCGCTAGGTGGGCAGGCAGGCATGGCATGACCAAGCCGGCAGGGGGTCGAATGTTCATGAGGTCAAACAGGCACGGTTCGGCATGGATCAAGCCAACGTGGGCCGACGGGGTTTGGCCGAGGCACGCAGGAGGCCGGTGGCAGTGCGGTCAGGCGCGCGGGAGGCCGGTGGTGGTTCGGGGTATGGAATCGGCTCTGTCGGGGCATTGTAACACTGTGGGGGTGTCACGGTTCATGGAGACTGTGGGAAGCGCGTCCTTTTCCCTTGCCTTCATCACCTTCAACGTCGCTTCATCGCCATGCCGAGAAACAACAGAAACAAGATTGTTGGAGGGGCCATGCCATGTTGGTTTGGCTCGCACCCTCCGTGTTTAGGGTGGTAACACATTGCTCATCAAAGAGTAAGAGAGATAAATAAGAATTGTTTTACAACCACGGAACGATTCCATTCCAATCTAAAGAAGAGAAAAATAAAAGGAAAGTTACAGAAAAAATAAAACCCCTACCTTTGATTGTCGGTCATCGACGTTGAAGTTGTAGGAAAAAGACGAAGGTGTTCATTTTTTGTCAGGTCTTCCACGCTCTCCCAATCCCGAGCTGTGTTGGATCATTGACGACGATGCGAAGGGTAGGTCAGTCGAAGATTCCCCATGCATATAAATGTGACAACTGGGCCCCAATGACAGCACAAAAATCCCACCTTAACATTGCTATCATGTCCGGGCCTGCTAGGTACCACTCGTTGCCCCGTAGAGATTTAGGACCCACCCTGGGGCGCACTCACATGCCCGAATGGGTAATCTATCTAATTAATGTCCCCACACGAAAACACATGTCCTTTCTAGTGTGTTTTTTCCTCACTCACACACACTTGGGAATCTTCCCAGAAGGCCACCCATCCTGATCACTACTCCATAAAAAGCCCGATTAACTGTGGAGTTCTAGTTAGGTAGGCTCTTGAAAAGGAAGATGCACCTTGTTGACATGTGTCATATCATTTAGTCATGTAATCCTTTATCATTTTGGGGCATTACAATCACCCCCTTACAGAACAATGTCCTCATTGTGGGCTCTACATCTCAACCTAAGAAGTGCACCACACTTAAGGTTGGAAACATCGATTTGATAACAAATGTGACAACTAGGCCCTAGTGATAGCACAGACACCCTACCTTACATGGTCGTCTAGTCCGGGCCATCCAGGTTCCACCAGTAGCCCCGCAGACTCATGGCACCCACCCTGGGGCCCACCCACGTGCCTGAATGTGTCATATGACTAATGATTGTCCCCACAGGCCAAGAAACGTCCTTTCTAGTGTGTTTTGTCCTCACTTACACACACCCAGGGAATGTTTCCAGAAGGTCACCCATCCTGATCACTACTCCAAAACAAGCACGCTTAACTGTGGATTTCTAGTCAGGTAGACTCCTGAAAAGAATGGTGCACCTTGTTGACATGAGTCATATCATTTAGTCATTTAACACTTTACCATTTGGGGGTGTTACACATTTATGTCATCTAAGAAGGGAAAAAATTTCTACATATCTTTAAAAAACCATTAGGACATTATCCATTATTATTTAAAATATTATTTATAATACACATTGAAAATAATTTTCATTGAAAATATATTAAAATAAATAAATTTTTCTTGAAATTTTTTTAAAAAATTTATATTTTTTAAAAAATTGGAAACATATAAATAATTCCTAAAAAATTAGGATATCAATTTTTCATGAATAATTATAACATTTGTATAAAAATATTTTGAAAACAATTTTTCTAGAATACAAGTAAATGAAGCGTTAAACAGTTGGAAAAGAATTTCCTTGAAAAGTAATTTTAAAATATAAAAAGAAATATTGAAAACCTTTTGAAAAAAATTCCATTGAAAATTAAGTTTTTAAAATTAAAATAAAAATTATCTATTTTAAGATGAAAAGGATGCTTTGAAGAAAGGAAAATAGGTAAATCCATTCATTTTGTACAAGGTAAAAAACATTAACTTTTCTTAGTAAGTAGGGTAGAAAAAGTTATTTTTTTGGAATATGAAGAGATTATTACATTGAAAAAATTGGTAAAATAAAATATGATAGAATTATTTGAAAAGTTATAAGAGAATTGTATAATATTTTGAGATACTATTTTTAGAAGACACGGTATTTACGGAACCTAGACTTCTGACCAAAGATACGGTAATGTCTAACATTCTTCATATTACATTTTTATGTATCAAATACACCAAAGAGTGGGATAATTGTACCAATACATTATTATACCGTGAATAGAAATAGGAGAAGAAAATTAAATATTTTTTCTGTGAAATGAATCATAATATTCCATCAATGGAATCATAAATATAAATAATTATGATTGGTTATGACATTTTTTCAATAAAGTCTTATACTTGTTAACATTCATTCGTACTCCCCATGTAGGAAAATTAAATTAAATTAAGCATACAATATTTTATAAATAATTATATTAATTATATAAAATTTAAAAGTTAGTATATACTCATTAGTAAAAAATATTGGTTTATAATAATAAATGTGTCTCAAAAAAGGAAAACTGAGAAAAATTTAATTAATCAATTTCGTACGATTTAGAACATAAACACCCTGAATGAAATATCAAAAAATAGATATTTATATACCCATAAACATAAACATAATAATATAATAATAATATAATATATAAATGATAATTATACAAACCAAAAAAAATAAAATTTGTTTTTAATAGAGAATGTATCTCACCAAAAGGAAAATGTACAAGATATTCCCAAACATTTTGTCTTAACTCTCCTCACACATGTACAAGTCTCATGTATAATATATTAACCTTCATTATAAATATTTTACAAAACAATATTATTTCTTATAATACCATATACAGTTTTATATTGACATTATATTACACTCGTGTTAAAAATTCCATGTTACGTTTCTCTTCAGGTAATATTTCCTTTATTCTTGGTGTGTGAAATAATTTATAGTATATTTGTTACACACACTTATGTTATGATATAAATAATTCAAAAAAAGATACAAATATAATTTATATTAAATTAATTCACTTTATTATAATCTATATAATATAGATGTATGAAATGGAGTACATTGTTCTTAGAGACGGTATGCCATATTTATGCATGAACACTACTTCTGGTTTTTGACATATTGAACGAAATAAGTAATGAAATAAATTTATAAGTATATATATAAAATATAATTATATTATGAATATTATTTCATATATTTCATATATTTTAACTAAAAATATCAATAATACATTATATGTAGTGTGTGAATGAATCACGACACTTTTACGTGGAACTATTCCACAATTCCACAAACAAATTGTCATATTTATAAAATATGAAAAAGCACAAGGGTATGTTATAAATAAAAATTAAAGAGGAATAAATACATTTTAAATACTTTAAATTTTATATATAAATTTTATTTTTATAATTATTTAATCCATGAGATATGGTAAAGAAAAATAAACAATAATTGTTTCATGAGGTAGTCGTTCAATGTACATGTAAACTGTATGTCTGATTCCAATTATATAAATTTGGGTGTTTGTGTATAAAAAAATGTAGAATAAAAACAAATTAGTATATTTAGGATACAAATGTGATTAAATATTCATAGAATAAAATAAATTTATGGGGTGTATAATATAAAAAACATAAAAGAACTTGAGGAATAATGTTACCTCTCAATCAGGTAACTCCATTTTCATTACCCCAAAGGGATTCCTTGGATTTAATTATACGAAAGGGGAGGATTCAAGGATTATTTAATATATTTTTAGGATTTATTTTGGATGATTATTTTCAAGAATAATTGGTTTAAGAGTTTTCAGGATGGGGAATGAAGGGAGGCTATTTTTGGAGGAGGAGGAGTTGTACACTTGTAAATTTTGGGAAATGTAATTCCACAAACATTTTTCCCTGGAAAGTGGATCAAACAATGATCCAATGTAGATAAAAGTTTTTATAGATTTTATATATATACAACCACAAAACTTTTAATAGGTTTCATGGTTTTTTAGGCATATAAGATGGAGGATTAGTCCTTAGTTAAGCATAATTTTACCATATTCGATGTAATTAATTTTAATTACATTCATTAATCTTTTTGGTAAAAAACTAAGATGAAAATATTCTAGCACATAAATTTTTATTATTATTAAAATTATATAAATTAATTTTAGTATAATCCTGCTGGTAGGATGACACTGTAGGTTTTTAATGTAAAAACAACCAAAAGTTTGTTATGTTTTAATACACAATTTCAAAGTGAAATTTATTATAATGAAATAAATTGGAATAAATGATATAAATATTATCTAACAAAATTTTTAATTAATTTTAAAACATTAATTAACATTATAAATAAATTATATTAAAAATATGTTTTTAATTAATATGTAGTATTTTAACTATTAATAAAAAATGACACATTATAGAAAAATAACAAAAATTTATCCAAACCTACTTATCTTTTTCCACAATAAAATATGACGTTTAATTTGACATATTAAATATATAAAATTTCCCAAATTTCTATTTAAAGTGATTTCCAATTAAATGGTGGTAAAACTATATTTCTAAAAATATGGTTTTTAAATCATAAAAATAGGTTACTTATTATCATAAGACTATAAAATCAACTGGATGAATATATTAAATATTTTATTGAATAATATATATATATATATAACATTAATATCACTCACTAATAGTAATTATTTTAGTTTATTAGGGAAAAAACCTTTTGTGGGTATCAAAATATTTTACTTTACATTCAATTAGATTTAATATTTATTTATAATTATTTATTTATGAAATAATTAATTTTTTATTTTAAAAAATATATATTTTTATATGTGTGTTAACCCATTTTCATAACTAATAATTTAATAGCTCGGTGTCATTAAATAATATAAATTTATTTATTAAAACCTGGTTTATCAGGTTACATATTACATCACGGATAATCATTTTTTCATGTAATGCAAGGTACACTCGATGTTCCATTTTAAGAAAGCTAAAATTTATGTTTCATGTAGTTTAGGATTAAATTTGGTTTTCATAACTCAATAAAAACATAGTGTATTAATATAAAAATAAAACTAGTGTTACATGAAAATTAAAACATCAATAAGATTAAATGAATTAATAAAACATCCAAAAATGTCGAGGTGCTACATTTACCCAATGTAAATCAATTTTAACCATAAGAAAATTAATAATTTTAAAATCATTTAAATATTATTTTTCATCAATAAATAAGTAGTAATTTTTATAAAATACATGTTATGTGGTTCCTAAATAGGTAATGAATTTTTCCATATCCAATTCACCTAGGTTTAAAATATTAATTCAAATCAAACCTGAGAGACTTGAAGTAAAAGGGGATTTTTAAGAAGTGTATTTTTCAATTAAAAGACGATTTTTAGTACATATATAAGAAATAATGATAATTGTATGAATCAATATTTATATTTTTTGATATATATTATAAAAAAATAATTTAAATAATTACCCAAAATGTGTTCTCTTATTTAATTAATGTTGAGAAACATTATTCACATTAAATTAGAATATTTTATATTTATAAATAATTTATAATTCTGAAAATTAACTTTCAATGTGATAATAAAATGATATTCTATTCCGATGATAATTTTTTTTAAAAACAATATTAAGGGTCTACAACAATTTCAGTTATTATTTCTAAATTATACTATTCTTTTGAAAATAATTTTCTCGAATCGACCTCTAAATGATATTATAAAATACAAATTTGGGTTATTAGATTTTTTTGTTTCATCCGTTTATATTAGTGAGGTTAATTTCAGTGATACAATCATGAAATATTTTGAAACCCATTTTTTATTCCATTGATTCATTACACTCTGATAAATGATATAATTATTAGAAATGATATATATTAATTATTTATGAGGTTATTTTTATATATCCATAAAATGTATTGTATATGTTTTTATATATCATGATATAAAAATTTTATGTTTCAAAAATAAATATTATTTTTTTTTCACATGATTTTTTGTAGAAAATAGCATGTCTATAAATTTTCACAAGACAATTTGTGGAAATGATCACATATAGATTTTTTTTGAAATATTTTGAAAGGAAATGATTTTTAATATATTTGATATCAGTATTTAGTGTGTTCATGATTGTGTTTAGATTTTATGAGAATATTGTGTACTTCAGATAATATTTTTTCTTGTTCACAAATTTATGTATTACTATATTTATCTCACATATTTGTGTAATATAATTTTGAGTATTCTATATGGTTTATATATATTAACCCAGACACTTATTCAATGGCACATTTCTATTATCAAGAGATTAATAGGAAATAAATCAGTACATATAGAGAAATATTGTTTATCCAGGTTATTTTAATAATATATTTTTTAGTGAGAATGTTTTTTCATATGTAAATTATTTAACCCTTGATCATACTATAATTTTCTACGACACCAAACTAGTGAAATGGGCCTAAGAAGGTGTAATACTGTAATTCCTCCCAAAAAAAACTTGATACACTATAGTCTATCTACTAATAGAACATTTAAATGGTGTTATTGTAGTGGGGGATTCTATTTACACACATCATATTATACAATCTAATGAAATAATACAAAACACATACAACAACTAGATGATGTATTAAAGTGAATGAAAACCTAGAAATATCAATGAATGGCCAATGAATAAAATATATAATAAAATAAAATTGAATAAAATGAATAAAAATATCATAAAAAATATAGGTCATAAGAAAACTAACCCCTATAATATGAAAAGACAAAAACTAGTGGAAAACAGAAAAACTAGAATGTTCTATTCAAGTACTAACTCTGTTGAAACAGTTTATAAGAAAAATCCCAAACCTAGAACCATTTTTCAACTACATGGGTCGAAATGATCCATAGTGGCATAATTAGGGTTTGTGTATAACTCATTATAACACCAACAATGACAAAAAATAAGTCAATCAATAGTGTTTATATATGTTATCAAACTAACATTTATTTGTAAAACCTTTTAATAAATTGTATTCCAAAAACATAAAAAGCACTGAAATCAAGTGAGCCAGATTCACCAAAAGATATAAAGATACCTCTTATGTCTTATGTCACAATGTCTTATAGTATACCATAAAGACCATGCCATCAAAAATCCATTTTTAGAAAATGGTAATACTCATATCCCTAATCCAATTTACACCGATAAGTAATATATCAACCTTTGGGGACCCATAATCCACAAGAGGTTCATGTTTCCCTAATGTATAATCATTAGCCAGCATCATTCAGGGGTTCATGGAATCCCTATATTTATCCATCATCCCATGTACAATTAGTGTTCATGTCACCCAAATGTTATTCATCAACAAGAATACACCTACTCTACATGTTCACCATCTGTTTAAACATTAAATACTATCCACTGAAGGCTATTTTAACAAATTGTTTATCCATAATGAATATATTATGTCCTAAAATTAACAATTTCCATTTTAAATGGGTAATGAATAATCTAATAAAAAAACAAGGCATTTTAAATTTTTTATTTCTTTTGTTTTGAAAAAACTAATACAGTGAAAGGCATAAATCCATTATCAAATTCAGTTATTCACCACATACCAAAAAGTATCTATTTCATTCATTAACAATATAAAATTTACTAAAAATATTATGTTTATTTGGTAATCCATCTTAGAAAATCAATTTATTGTTAAAACCCCAATTGGTCATAAAAAATCATTTGTTTTCCATTTCATGTTCAGAACCTAAATTTTCATAATACCACTATATTCCATAAAAATAAAATAGTTTAATCATTCTCAATTTTATTTTCGGTAAAAAACCATATGATTTTGAATTATACTGTCATAATTTTTGATGATAATGCTATCTTATTGAAGACTAATCAATATAAAAATAAGTTTCCCATAAATACTTTAAGCACAATTTATATAACTTAGAAAATAATATTAATTTTCCGAAAATCAATTACCATTAACAAATATATAAGGAATTACAATCTCTATATTCATATCAAATTCTTATGTTAACCTTATTTACATGGAATGACTATATTTATTGTGTTCGACATATTAGTATATATATAAATAATAAAATTAAATAAGACATTATTACTAAAATATAACAAGTTCATTACTAAGATAGTCTATTACAATACACTACACTTGTAATTAAAAAAAATATGAAGAAGAACAAGGATAATTAAATGGGAGAACGTACCACTTTTGATACCTGTTATGTTTAAAACATATACCATCATCTCATAAATTGAGCTCTTCCTAGACCAACGACCATTGACCACACACATACAATCAAAAGTAAATTCCAAAATACAAAAACTAATGAAATAATATGAAAATACTATTAATTAAAAACAATGAAAAAATTATCCAATATAATTCACATAGGATTAAATGTTTGTTTACTCATTGGATTCTCCAACCACAAAGAAAAATAGACCAAACAACCTTAAAAAGTATATAAAAAGATAAAAAAAGACCTTGGTACAAAATCATATCATATGATACCATGAAAATTATATAAGACAACAAAATTGTCTCTAAATACATTAGAAACACATATAGTGACATACCTTCAAAAAAACATTTTATGGCCATATGGAGACCCGATCTCATGTTATCCTATTTTTATGAAGATAAAAATCCCCATCATATTGAGATTAATCACACATTATTTTGTGAAATAACAACTCTGATACCTTATCAGGATAACACAAATTAAATATATTTTATGAGGTTAGAATCAACATCATAATATCTTAATAATATGTTCAATGAAATATATTATGGTTGAAGTGATCATGAGTTAGAGTATATCCATCATGGAAGATAAGGGAGGGAAGGAAGAATCATATAAGTATACTCGGGAATAATGTGGTAAGAATAGAGGGGTCTAAGGTTACAAAACCATATGTGAAAAAGGAATAAATCCCACTTTCACATGGTTTGGATGTACCATTATCCAAACTATATTCCAATGATATGGTTAACACTATCCTAAACTACCTAACACGTTTGTTGGCCCACATTAATTAAAAACCATGCTCCTACCATGGTAATTTGTAATATAAACATATAATTTTTTAAAAGATTTATTAAACTATGTTCAGACAATACAAAAAAACTATTGACCAAACTAGTACCAACATCATCCCACCAAATAATGTTTTAGTTAAAATCATGCACTAACCAATACATACAACCATGGACTGTAGAATTTTGATAGAAAACCTCTTTGTGTATGTTCAAGGACATGACACTATCTAAACCACATGAGAAAAAAATTCACTATGGTAAGAGTTATCCAAAACTAAAAAACCGGAATAAAATTCTATCAAGACTACATAAGAACCTGTTATACCTCTATGGACTCAAAACAATCATTAATATTCTTTAAACTCCATAATTCAATTTTAATACATAATTAATTATCCAAACCATCTAATAGTTTTAAAAAAGTCAACTTCTCTATGAAATTAAAATATCTATATACACTCATCTGTTACAAACATATAACCATAACACTTCTAATCCCATATTTGTTCTGGTGGTTTTCCAAAATGAATCGTTTACATATTTGAATCATATGTTACTAATAAATGAATGATTTTAAAATTATAAAATTTTAATACATGTCAATATATATCATTGAATTTAAATATCTTAAAAGATATAAACAAAAAAAATAATTTATTTTTCATTGAAATTAATAGACAAAAACTTATAATTCATTTCTGTCCTAGAAATCCAAGGTTTCTCATGCTGTTACCCACCATAAAAAAGATATAAATGTTCAAAATTTCATGCCACATAGACCTCCTATAGAATAAAAAAATAAAACATGATTTCATTGTTCCCTGATGCTTCTAATGAGGTCCCCCAAACCATTATTCCTGAAACTCCCTAAATCTCTACATAAACACTAGAACACCTAATCATTATCAAAATTAAAAACAACTCAAATTTCATCTATCGCAAAAGAAAAACGACAAGATCAAAATAATTTTTTTGAAAATCCCAAAAAACCTATATACTTACTCATCATATAAAACTATGATGAATGATCATTTGTTTTTTTCACACCTCATTGAATTACATTACATAACTCAAGTATATCCTTCCCCAATCAACCTTTAAAAAAAATTCTGAACATCATTCATCGATGAACCATTATCCCACAAAACCATTATTTAGTAAATCCAAAAAGAATTATATGATCATAATAATGTTACCACTACATTATATGAACAAATTTTGGTTATATTCCCTGGAATGAGCCTCAATTATCAATATCTATAGTCATTCCATTCTATCATTATGATAGAACCATGGATCTAATCATGTTGGGAACACCTCAAATAAATGTATGCAAGATAATGATTACATTTCCCCCAAAAGATACACCCTTTAATTCCTTGAATGATTTTTTTAATAATTTTTTTTTTATCTCATTTACCCACCAATATTAAATTCTATAAAATTCATCCATCGATTGTTATCACATACCCCCTACCGCACTCGCATGAAATTTATATCACCACGACTAACATCTATCATTACTATATAATATATTTCCTACCGACGCATCACTAAACCATTTTCTAATATCCCTCGCCCCTACTCCATCCTGAGAGACCCCAGAACACCCTATGAAGTCACCGGTGAATCAGGGTGTAAAATTTTAATTAATTATCAAAGGGATCATGATTACATGATTATATAAAATATTTAAACATGTATTATGGAAATATTATTTAATTAAAACATTCATATGTAGAAGGAAAGAAAAACTATTTTTACTTGTATCACTACTATGTGATATTCCATGTAGCATACACCAAAATATATTTTTCATTCATAAATTTAATAATATTCACTATATATGGAATTTAAAAGACTTTACATAGTCACTCTATTACAGGTGCACATCCTTTAAAATTTTTTAAGGATTGAACATTATTTCCATCATAAAACTTCCATTGACTCCCCTATCTCACCATATTCAGAAAATTTTATCTCATTTTATAGAAATGAATGAATTTTAAATGGTTTGACATTAAATTCTTTGTCCCAATATTAGAATAAGACTATTATTCCACCATAGACCTAAGATAAAGCACTATGGAATCTCTATTCACAAAAAAAATGTTCAAAACAACCTTTTCTGAAGCTATATCATGAATCTCCCTTTGCGTAGCTCTATTTCCTTCATGGAACAAACTGCATTCTCAAAGAATAGATTCCTTCATTAAAAATCTCCTTAGTGAAGATCACAAAGTCAACGTGGTAAACCTTATTATCACGATGCACCCATTTCTCAAAATTATTTTAATCAATCAGGAATTTAAAATTATTTATTTAATGCGCATGCCCACATAGAATGATAGTTTCATGAGGCTCCCTTATGTTCGGGAAATTAGAGAAATTTTAAATTATTCTTGTTAAAATTCTTATTGAGTAAGTAGGGGTATCATATTATTTATTGGATCATCCATTTAAAATGCTACTTCACCACTATCCCATTTATTGGATCATTCAAAAATAACCTCACGATGCTCATCCCTTATGAATTCTCTAAATATACATACAATTCGTGATGCTCATTGTAATTGGGGAGCCTTCTATTAAAACAATGTGCAGTCACGATACTCCACTTCATGTAATTGTGTAGAAAAACAATCTCTTCTCATGATGATCTCCCTCATTACAAACATAATTGTAACACCCCAAGCTTCCATGATGTGTTTCTTTTGAATAATGCAATACATGCATTGTATGCAACTTCGAGATTCTAACACACTCCGACCAATAAAACAAGCTATTATGAATAGTAATACTATATTTTGTATATTTTAAAATTTTATTTTTCAACATGGGAATCATTTTTGATTTTTTAATATCTAAATTATCTTAGTGTGATTTTTTGGTATTTTTCTAAAAACATCCAATTTTTTGATGAATAGTGAAAAAACTACGTTATTGGTTGAAACCGACATTTTATTTGAATAATTATTTATTTTACTTACATTTTTCTAGGTCAAAATTGATACATAATACCCATTTATGTTCAATTTATTTCATTGTAGTTATTTTATAAAATGTTTAGATATATAAAAATTTTATTGAACATTTACCGTGTTTTACCCACCTCTTGTGAGTTGAACTTCAAAAATCAGAGAGAAACAATTAATATTAGTAAGTAAAATGTGGTTCAAAAATATGAAAATATATTTTTTTGAATAGTAACTTTTGACTTTTATTTACCACAGTTAAAAGTAAATAGGGTAATTAAGGTTAAAAATGATATGATAATTACCCTAAAATTTGTACTAATTTTATTGGATTAGTGTAATTCGATGAAAAAAACCTTAGGAATAAAATATGATTCCCTTTAGTCCAATTGGAATAGTATAGGACATTTATTATTATTTTATTTAAAGAAGAGTTAAAAGAGTTAAATTCAATGTTTAATAACTATAACATTTTTAATATAGAGTTATACAAAAGATAAATTCGACTATAAATATTTATTAGAATTATAAAACTATTTCTTACAAAGTGGTATTTTATTTATAATTTTGATTCATAAATAATTTAATTTATTTATGAAACAATGATGATACAGTAATTACCTTATTAATAAATGATTAAAATAATTAATATTATAAATATAAAAATAAATATAATTTTATTATTTTGATCAATTACAGTAATTTTATACGTTAATATGACTTTTTAGGGTTTCTTAAATTTTTTTTTAAAAATAATCATGCTGTTATGATTTTCACAAAAACTAAATACTAAATAGTGTCAAAATTGAGATAATTGAGTTTTTAAAACAAATACTATATTTTTAATTGATATAATATTTATTAAAATCTATTGTTTGGAAAAAGCACTTAGAAAAGGTTATATAAATTAATAATTAACCACTTGTGGTTTTCTTGGAAGTTGATAGAAAGTTTATTAACCATATCATATAAAAATACAAAGAGACATGGTAAATGTCAAACTATTTAACTTAGAGTTAAATCTAAAATATAAGGTTAATATAGTTACCTAAACCAGTCTAAAAAGGTTTTTTGATAGGATTGAGACCCATATAAAACTTATTATCTAAATTAAACATTTGGGATCAATTAAAAAGTGAAACTCGTTTTATTATAAAATAATATTTCAATCTTTTCCTAAAGTGACCCTCACCTCTCTAATAAAAGAGCACTTCCTTTAACTAAATTTCACACCTCCAAAGCCATTTGGATCTAACAAAACCAGCCCAATTATCCTCCAAAATTTCCTCTCTAAATCCATTTGTACTTACTTTGGTCATAAACACAACATAAGGATCCATTTTGATAAAATAAAAAGGATGAACCAAAAAAAGAGGTAAATATTTCATCAACTATTTCATGTTTTTTTCTTCTTCAACATCCTCTTTATTTGTTGTTTCCATTTTAAAATAATAAATTTAGTATATTCTATGTACTGTGATGTTATTATAAAAATGGTACAACATTATTCTTTATTCTATACATTATATGAATGACAAAGTCACCATACAAGCGTACGTACGACTTTCCGTCTCCACGTCGTGGTGTAGTTTGTTATTAAAACACATCATTATTTTTATGGGTTTTATAATGAGTATAACTTATTTAAATAATAGATATAACATGTTATTGAATACGTATATATTATATTCTATCTAATTACATAATATTTCACCATCAATATAATGATATTCTCACTCGTGCGTACACACAGATTATCGTCTCCACGAACGTGATGAGATTAATTTCCCCTTAGTAATTATTCAAGAATTATTTTCAATTTATGATTAAAAATAATGTTTATTAACATAATATCATAATTTATATGAATCAAATACATCCTATCCCAAACAAAAATTTCTTACATACCCAAGCATATAAAGGAAAATGAAGTAGTTAACACCTGAAATGATGATACTACTGAAATATTATTAACAAAGAAATATTAGATGATCATATATGATATCCAATTTATGTATATTGTTTTTTTTCTAATTTAATAACAATGTTTTAAATATTATAAACGTGGATAAAATACCATCTACTATGGAAAAGTACAAGTTAAGGGTTAATATCACAATCTCTTTATAATCTGAGGTTTTTTTACGTATGTATCAATTAAAACCTCTTTATCATCCACATCCATGTTTTATTAAAAATGTATTTCAATTATTTTTACTATTTACTAGACTATGGATTAAAGTCATTTATACCCTTATTTTACCTTATATGTTTTGAATGGAATATTTTTTTTGTTTTCCAGACAATGTTCTTTATGACATTTTCGAAAAAATTAAGGTATGAATGTTTTTTTAACTTGTACTGCGGGTGCATATATTTTCGACCGTTATAACATCATCCAAGATTCCCTTAAAATATCATAAGAATATTTTCAAAATAAATGTTTTCTTTTATTATTATGTGACTCTTTTGTGGTTTCAAAATAGAAAGAGGTATTTCTTTCAAATAGTTTTTATTTCATTTATGTCAACATATTTTGATGGATTTTAAACTTGTTTATATTGATTTATTAGGATATAAATCATCTATATTGTATTTAATGTTTTGTGATATGTATGATTTTGGATGTGTTATTTTTATACCATTCATGGTTTATGGTCGAAGTATTGACATTTCGTATTCTAGTTTTAATACGAATGTTTATGTTATGTTTCAACCTTTTCATATGAGGAATGTATTGGACTTGGTATGTGATGTGTGGAGCCCGATATAGATCCTCAGTGAATCGGTAGGTCTCATGAGACAATTATACATGTCATTAGCTACGGCCTTTCCCAATTTCATATATGGTTTTGGCTGAGGCCTAAATAATTTTTAGAGGTCTTGGCCGAGGCCTTAACAAGATGTTTTAGAATGTATGGAATTATACATTCCCTCATTATGGAAATAATAATGATGGTTCGTGTGGTTATTTGACTATTAGAATACCCATGAATATGTTTTATAATGGAGTTATTTACTCATCTCATATTCCTACCATATATTTTTCGTGTTTTTTATTTGTAAAGGCATGTGTTTTTAATTATTAACCATGCATCATGTTTATGTTATCTTCCACTATATTTCTTACCCTTACTAACTGTTTGAGATCATGAGTTTCTTATGATTAATTTTCCCATGATATGAAGATGTTAGTTTTGAGTGACTTATAGTCATAATCTAAGAGGAATGGATGTTTCTAATGGAATAAATTATTAATGTATTTATTTTCGAGTTATAATGTTGAACTTTTGTATGTATCTTGTTTCCAATATTACTAAACGGATTAGTCGTTTGGGACATGATTCCTTATATCATGACAATGTTATGTAATAATGCATTGACTCTGGGTAACTGGGGTCAGAGTGTTATATATGGTATCTGAGGAAGTTTAGTACAAACAATGGAAACTAGATTTTGAAAAACTCTTATTAGAGAACACAACCCTAAGATAGAGTTTGAGGATTATTATTGAATAACTTCCTTGAATTTTGGTAAAGTAGAGATTTTTTGAGTTTTACAAGAAATAAATGCCTTTATGGATATGAGAAGGTAGATATGGCTCTGTCAAAGATGTACCTATGGGTAAAACTCGAAAACACCGCTTTGAGCTAGACTCGAATGAGGACTGGTGCACGACAACGGGCCTTGCTGCACTTTTGGTTACGAAACTCCTGGGGGATATATTTAGTATAATTCTTATTTTAATTACCAAAAAAATATGAAGTATTTATGAATATATACCTCCTCAATTTTTTTTATGACTATGGATTATATCATAAAACTATTCAATTTATTTTAAGTGTTTTAAAAGTTCATAATTATGTTTTGCAGTTGATAAACTAATCCATGGTGTGCTATTTTTTAGAAATGGCTCCTAGTAGAAGGAATGAAAACCACATCAATGCATGTAATACATTAATTGATTACCCACATGATCAAGATAATTATAGCAGTGCTGGTGATGCAACTAGTGCTGATCAGCTTATCAGTATAATGGGACAATTTACACAGGTTATGAATAATAACTTTACCCATATGGAGCACCCTGATCCACAATGCAGTGGCTCAATTGTAGATCGATTCATTAGGAAACAACCACCAATATTCAATGGGTCTAAAATTCCATTTGTAGCTGAACAATGGATAAGTTACTTAGAGAAAACTTTTCATGCATTGGGTACTAGTGAAAGGGAAAAAGTTGTCATGGTAGTTTATTGCCTCAGCAGAGATGCAGATCAATAGTGGTCATTAATTAAAAACACAAAGGAGGATGAAGAAGTATAAAGAATGTAATGGAGGGAGTTTAATGAGCTTTTATTAGAAAAATACTTTCCTCATAACCATCAAGTGGATAAGAAATGGAAATTTCTATGTCTGAGACAAAAATAGAATGACAATGTCACAAAGTAAGAATATAACATTAAAAGGATAACAAGGAATTCTATAGATTATATATGCAACCCAATAAGATAGATTTATCATTTCATTAATGAGTTAACACCATTTCTTCATCCCGAATTAGTCTTAAAATACTTCTCATCATATGAAGATATTGTCTCATGTGCTATCAAGACAAAAAAGTAATTCCCCAATTCATACAACATTAAATCCATGAAAGATAAAAGATATCTACTGAACACTATGGGGAAGGAAATAAGGAGGCATGGATGAATGGAAGAGTTGAATTTCCACCTTGTGATAATTATGGAAGGAAGCACCCTGGTTCCTATCTAAAAGGATAAGGAGTATGCTACAATTGGGAACAGAAAGTATATATTGCTAGTGTTTGTAAGGGGAAGAAAGAAGCTACAAATTTTCAATGCTAAAATTGTAGAGATATGGGACGTTATGAAATGAATATAATAAGAATCAGGGAAAATTACCTCAGAAAAGGTAAAGGGATCAAGGAAAAGCTTATGCAACAACTACTGTTGAAGTTGATGCTCCGAAAGACGTTGTTGTAGGCAATTTAATAGTTTCCTCACATTTAGCCAATGATTTATTTGATTCCGTGTCATTGTATTGTTTCATATCTTCCCAGTTCGCTAATAAAATTAGATATTTCAAATTTGATTTAACAAGAGCGTTGTCAGTCAAAACTCTTATGGGAAGTATCATTTTAACAATGTTTTGTGAGTCCGTCCCCATTAAGTCATATACATGATATTTATCTACTGATCTAATCATCATACCCATGATTGAATTTGATATAATCATTGGTATGGATTGTCTTTCATACCATGATGTGAATATTTATTGTAAGAAGAAGGAGGTTAAAATTCTTGATGATGACAAGGATTACATTATATTTAGATCAGAAACATCACCATCAGATTATTATCTAGATCCACCCCCAGTAGCTCTACTAAATTCAATTAATAGGTTTGATGAGAAAGAAATACTTACGGGTGAGGAAAGGAATGTTCAAATAGAGGATTTACTTATTGTGTAAGAATATATTGATTTTATCCTAGAAGACTTACCTTGACATCCTCAAGAATAAGAAATTGAGTTTTCCGTTGATTTAATTCTTGTTTCAAGGCCCATATCGATGACCCCTTATAGAATGGACATTGAGGAATTAGTGGAATTAAAAAAAACAACTAGAGGAATTGATTAATAAGGGATTTATTCACCCTAGTGATTCTCCAAGGGGGTCCCCTCTCATTTTTTTAAGAAGAAAGATAGATCTATGAGGTTTTGCATTGATTATTGGGAGATAAATTCTATAACAATAATGAACAAGTATACCCTACCCCACATTGATGATTTATTCGACCAACATCATGGAGATCAATATTTTCCAAAGAATTACTGTAACACCCCAGGTAAATATAGAATATTAAATTTTTATATTTATCCATATTTGTGAATAAAATATTAAAAGTACTATAAATGGAATGCTATGCTTGATGGCGTACCCAATACGCGACAACGAGTTCCTTTGAAATATTACGTTTCACTCTAATAATAAAATATTATTATTTTAAATGGTAGTTAACGCCTAGCCATTGTTATAGTGGGAAAGAACAGAACTAACTACAAAATGATTATATGTGTTTGTCAAATATTTTTAATTTTATCCAATAAATGTTAAAGGCATAAAATGCAAATGAATCCAATTTTAAGTATAAATCATCTAATATTCATTAAAAGGTCTATTAACTGCCTTTTTATAGAGAACCATTTTTAAATAAAATTTTTACAATTTTATATGTTCTATTTGGAAAAATAAAATCCTTCTTTAGAATCTGGACATCAAAATTTACTTTGTGTAAGTTTTTTCCGATAAAGATCATTTTTAATGAAAATGTTGCATTTTAATTCAAAACCTCCATTTAATCTGATTTATTTATATCGATAGATTATATTTTTAATTGATATTAATGTGTATTAAGAATTTATTTTTACCATTTAATCCAATGGTGGTCATTGGAATTAATTTCACATTAAAATTGGACTTAAACTAGTGTTAATCTTTTAATAGATATTGTTTCTTAAAAACACGCTATTTGTTTATACAGTGGGAATTAATTATTAAATAAATTAACGCAACTTATATTTTTTTAATATTTTAAAATAGACATCAGTTTTGAATTCAGAATATGAAATATATCTTAGGGTGAATTTTGGGTATTTTTCTGAAAAACATCTATTTTTGATGAATAGTGAAACCACTAAGTGGTAGTTACAGAAACTGAATTTTCATTTAAATAAAACTTTACCACTTTTGTGATTTTATTTTCAAAAATCAGACATACATGGTTGTCATTAGGAAACAAAATGTGGTTCAATGAGATTAAAATAGATTTTGGTGAATAGTAACTTTTAAGTTTTATTAATCGTGATTCAAGGTAATCAGTGTAATTTAAGGTAAGGATAATGTTTTAATAATATTAAATGACCTTGACACATGTCCTAACAATTTTGGATGAGTCATGGATGACCAAGAAAATACATGGGTCAACTTGGGGACCCCATGGAGCCACTTTTGGTGGAAAATGACATTAATAACTTTTTATTTAAAGTTAAAATTAAAATATCACAAACATGTGTTGTTTTAATAAAACAGTTATTACATG
This sequence comes from Viscum album, assembly GCA_963277665.1. Classification (NCBI taxonomy): domain Eukaryota; kingdom Viridiplantae; phylum Streptophyta; class Magnoliopsida; order Santalales; family Viscaceae; genus Viscum; species Viscum album. The sequence goes on along the minus strand of OY728122.1, from coordinate 805,249,951 downwards.
GGGTAATACAAGTCATATGTTTTACTATAAATATTCATTATAAATATTAAAAGATTTTCTACATCATGATATTTCTTTTATAATTTTTAGACATTAAATTAATTAAATTATTTATGAAACCATGATGATGCAGTGATTACCTCATTATTTATCAATTTAAATAAAATTAAAAGATAATGTAACATATATGTCTTAAACTTGTAAAAAACCTATTGGATGGGGGTATTTCGAAACCTTATCACCTTATCCTAGAAATATATCATTTTGGGACCATTAAAATCCTAAAATCTTTTTATAATAAACTAATATTTTATAACTTTCCAAGAGTGCCCCTCCTCTTCTCTTATAAAAGGACCCCACCTCTACCACCTTACCCACACCTCTCAAGCCTTTGGCTCAGGCAACACCTGCCCATTTCATCTCTCCAAATACCTCTCTTCATCATTGAAGCCACTACTTTTGGAAGAATCCTTTTCAAGGAAGCCTTTGAGCTCAAATCAAAAAGAGTTACCCTATTTAAAGGTAATGTCTTCCCTTGTGTTCTTTTGTTTTATTTTGCTTCTCCAACCATATAAACTCTTTTTATTCATTTATTTTGTAATAAAAGAAGAATATTAAATATAATAGGATGTTTTTATGTGATGTATTCTAGCAACACTTACAAACACCTTCGTCTAATGGTTAAAGAACATACTGTTTCTGTGGATGGCGAATTTCTGCCTCACAAAACGATGATTGCTCAATCTTCTCTTAACACATTTCATGGTGGCCATTATGAACTCACTATATTTTATATATGATACATATCATATTTATGTTTTCTATATTCTTCTGAATTTTATATTTAAAACATTCCTTTATGCTTTTCAGGTTATGAAAATGCGATAATTTCATAAGAGGAAGTGTGGACTACCGCCCCCTCAAGTGATGTGACTGGTTCATGCAATACATGGAATGTATAAAGAATGAAATGAATGAACATATGTGACCTATATAACATATATAATATACTGTAATTAAAATATATATATATATATATATATCTCTCTAAATTATTTTTATTTCCATTAATATGACAATGAAATGAAAGTAGCGTTCATGCGTACGGACGACCTGCCGTCTCCATGAACGGTGTATTTTATTTATTTTTATATCCAAATGTTATGTAGTAGTAAAAAATTTATAGTTACTAAATATATATGATATTTAAATCATTAATACTACTCTGGAGAAGATTTAATTATAACTACATGGACAATCATTTTCAAACAAGTTCATTTTTGACTCATGTACCAAACATCATCAAAAACGTCTGATATGAACTCACATTATTAACCAATTATTATAACATTATAATATGTGATATGAACTGAATAATAATCATTATAAGATTTTATTAAGCAATTATAAATTGACCAAAGTTTATTATTCAGGAATATAATGAACTGAACAAGACAAGTCAGACTTGAGGTAATGGATCATACCCCTCTCTTTCTTTTTAAGTACACTCTTTTATGTCATTCCTTTTAATCACATATTTATTATGATTGGGATGTTTTATTATATTAATATTACTGTAATTTTTACGTTCATATGATGAGAGACCCTATTATCTCTCATCAATTAATTTTGGATGTTTTGAGTGGCGCTGTTAGGGTGCCGAATTTTCGTAAGAGATCCAATCTCTCTCTTTTTATGTACTCCCCTTTATGTAACATATTTTAAGCTCCTCTTTGTTATTTTGGGGGATTTTATTTTATATTATGCTTTCTTTACACTATATCTTAATATGATGAATACCCTATTTGATCTCATCAATCCTTTTTTGGATGTTTTATGTGGCGTCGTTAGGCTGCCGAGTTTTCGTAAGGGATTTTTCATCTCACTTTTATTCTTGTGAGATTTTTGATACATTTTCCACCATTTTACATTAAGTGGTTTATTTAATTCCCTTTATTCTATTCTTGGTGTAATATACATTCGTTTATGGGTATTTATATCAATTTTGTATAGTCCTTCTTTCATTGGGTGTACGTTTCAGATGTTACCCAATTCGGTAAGGGAACCTTTCACACTCCTCAATTTAAAAGACTTTTTAGGTATTTTAATATTATTATGATGGTGTATGTTTTTATATATCCTTATTTATATAAATGTTATGTCCAAGTGATGAGATACCCCTTTTTATCTCTCATCAACTCATTTTTTGAATTTTGATGTGATGTCATTAGGCATTCAATGTTTTGCAAGGGAACTTCTTAACCCAAATTTGATTCTTTGGGATAAACTTGTTCTCCATAAATATGTCGTTATATGATTATGTTTGAATAACCTCTGATTATTTTACACATAATATCCACTTATATTTCGTGTATTCGTTTTTCACACATAATTATGTAATTGATTTAACCTTAATCCAAGGATATCGTCTTTATAAGGGACTTCGTCTCGATCTCCTTTCATTAAGTAATATTTTTGTTCTAATACAAGTCTTTATTTTATACGGTGTATAAAAATATTTGACTTATACTTTTATTCTAAAGGAATCTTTTCTATACGAATCATTTTACTAAATGACAAAAATTATGTTCATTTTTAACATACGCGGTGACAATGTCCTTCTCGCCACCGTGAGTATTATTTGATCTTTGGATTCCTCAACAAGACATTATATTTTTAAAAGTAAATAAATAGAATATAATCTTTTTTGGTTTTGAAAATTATTTTGATAATGGATTTTTTATGTCAATATGTTTAGGTGATATATTGTGCTTGAAATGTGGAAATTTTTTCGTTCCTTTATAATTATTTTATGTGTTATGATTTTATAATGGTACATGGACATTTGATTGGTGGTTACGTGATAAACCATATGACAGGTGGTGTCGTGAATACCAGGATGAGTGGTTACATTATAACCTCTAATGCATTGGTTATAGAAGTTGTCTATATGGCTATTCCATTAAGTATGTGTGGAGGTAGACAGTATAGTTATTCCATTTAAGAATTGTTATGTCCCAAGTTACCTTTATATATTATGTGTTCTTTATAGGGGTTTTATGGTAATATTTTGGTTAAAAAAGGGTAAGTAATGGTATTTTATTTAGTGAATAGTTTTTACTAACTCATAAAGGTGAAAATTATTACTTTGGTAAAGTACTCATGGTTTACATGTTGTTTTGAAAAACTAACAGTTTTCCTTCTTTGTGTATCCTTTACTGGGATTTTTATGAAAATCCCATGTTTTTGAAATGTTTTCCACAGGACTTAATGATTAATTGGGTCAAGGATGGGAACAAGGAAAGACATTCTATCTAAAACGTGGAACTAGACATGTTTCTTTTAATGTGTTTTTTATTTTTTGGAAACTTAGTAGATGCGTCTACTATGTAATCATGTGAGATGTAATAGTTATGACCTAATTCTATAAAACTCTCATCCTGATAACATCCTCCATGAGAATTATTAATTTAATTAATTATTAAGTAATGTTTAAGGTCGGGGCCTTATAGTTGGTATCAAAGGTCGGTTTAGATAAATTTATAGGTTAGGGTATTCTCTAAGCATAAGTGACATTACCATAATGGTTAGGATTTCAGAAATAGTCCTAGGTTTAGATAAAGTGAATGGGTAAGTATAACTTAGTGTTTATCTTCCTCATTAGCACATGATTCATTTTTTGATATACTCACACTTACCTTTTTGGTTTTAGTAAATTGCTGGATCGAGAAGGCACCAAAGTAACAGTGGATGTGAAGGAAACTGTGACAGTTTTCTGAGTGAGCAACTGAATGATATGGGAGCTGCAATGAGAACTCTTGTTTTTTTCCTCAACCAACTATATGGAGTCATGATTGACCACCTAAACCTTGGTTATTTCTATAAGGAATCTTATATGCGAGAAACAAATCCCTACCGAACTACATGTAATGATCATAAAGGTAAGTGTGTTAAAAAACCTATGTGTCAAAGATGTGGAAAAAAACACCTAGGAAAATGTTTCAAAGGGATATGAATATTCTATAGATGTGGAAATGAAGGTCATAAATCAAGAAGCTACCATTGAAAAAGGAAGCATCTAGTTGACTTGAGAAAGGGAAAGAAGTTCTTTCTGAGAGATCAATTGAATGTTTTAAATGTGGTGTGCATGGTCATTATTCAAAAACATGTCCTATAAAGATGTTTCGGGAATGAGATCACTATGATCATAGAAATATTCGTTTACCAATACCTAATGCCATTCCGATTGAGGATGAAGAAAATAACAATGACCAATCAAAGGTATGGATTATTTCTTAACATTTGCTTTCGTATTTTTGGAATCTTAGGATATGATTCATGATTTTGTTTGTAGGAAAGAATTATTTTAAAATAAGTTGGAAAGGAATGGTTAATGGATCATGAAGAATGTTGAATGAGTAAGAAGTCAACATATAAGGGCTTCATGAGTTATGGTGAAATATGTAAGAGTATTAAGTCTCATTTAATTATGGGGTTACATTAGAAGACTTTTTATAGTATGTGTAACCCTGATGTTTGATATATGAAAATTTTATTCAAGGTATAGTTATATATTCTTTTGTAGACATTGTTTTAAAGAACCATTTGGGTTTATATGATCCTTACTTTTGAGGTAATTATGGGTTACTAAATGTTATGATGGAAAGTGGAAGGCATGAGATAAAATTGAGGTAAAATTATTTTATAGTCATTTTTGAAGATTTTATCTTGTTGTTGGGGAATTTTTTAAGAATTCTATAGTTTGTAAAAAGGAAAACTTGTAGACCATGTGACAACCCATCGCATCGGACAATGCTTCGGGAATCGAACCCCCAAGCAAAGTGCAACTGGTATTTATCACCTACCACTGGACTACGTGATGTCCCTGGTTACTTTGAACAATTCTTTTTAGTTAGATTATTTTATGAGTTAAGATTAAGTTGATTTTGGGCTATCAATGGGAATGATTAGCCTATCATGGAGGATATGTGATTAGGTTAATTAATTTTCAATACGAAACATTAAGAGCAACTGATATAGTTTGGAGATAAATTTTACGATTTAACATGGAAGACTATGTGATTAAATCCATCAAATATTTGGGTTTCAATCTTATTTTCGTTTAATTTTGGTATTAGTTGAACTTTGGGTCTTTTTGGACAAATTTTGGAGATTAATAATAGATTTGATTTTTATAAAGGATTATCCTTTTTGGGTATTATCTGATTTCATACTAACCTTTTTGGTTTTAGTTTTGGATAAGGTCTAGAGACATGGGAAGTATATAGTTCTCTTTTGTGGATTAGGTGATTCTCTAGAAGTTGATTATAACTCTATTAATGTAAACAAGTCATCCTAAATACTCAGCTTTTGGAGAAAATATGAGTTCGTGTAAGAAATCTTGTAAAAGTTGAAAGTCAACATGACAAGTAAGTTTGTTTCCTTTTGTATTAGTTAAGCACAAAAATAAATTCCTGAATGAAAATTAACTAAAAAACTGTTGTCTGTTAACTTTTCCTCTTGGGGAATCCAATACCATTTAACCCATCACATGTTTGTGATTTTTGGGTGGATAACTTTCTCCTAAACATGTTTTCTATCACACTCCCTCAGAACATGACCCTTTGTTTTCCTCTCCATATCCATATTTTCATACTTGGAATCCTAGTATGGGTTAACTTTTGTGACCTTTTTACTTCCCTTTCATTCTTTTAAAGTGATAGTTTAATTTACTCCTTTTCTGATATGGGGCTTTCAATGATGTTTCTGAGCCCAATTTTAAAATTGTGAGGACCAAATTCCCAAAAGGGGGGAAGGATGTAACACCCCAGGTAAATAAAGAATAAGAAATTTTTATATTTATCAATATTTGTGAATAAAATATTAATATTAATTTAATTGTAACACTATGCTCGATGGCGTACCCAATACAAGACAACAAGTTCCTTTGAAATCTTACATTGGACTCTAATAATAAAATAATATGATTTTGAATGGTAGTTAATGCCTAGCCATTTTAATGGCGGGAAATAACTGAACTATCTACAAAATTATTATATATGTTTGTCAATTATTTTAACTTTTATCCAATAAATGTTAGAGGCGTAAAATGCAAATAAATCCAATTTTAAGCATAAATCATCTAATATTCATTAAAAGGTCTATTAACCACCTTTTGATGGAGAAAACTTTTTAAATATACATTAGACAAATTTATATGTTTTATTTGACAAAATAAAATCCTTCCTTTGAATCTGGACATCAAAATTTACTTTGTGTAAATATTTGTTATTTTTCCGATAAAGATCATTTTTTGTGAAAATATTGCATTTTAATTCAAAACGTCCTTTTAAAATGATTTATTTATATAGATATGTTATATATTTAATTTATATTAAAGTGTATTTAGAATGTATTTTTACCATTTAATCCAATGGTGGTCATTGGAATTAGTTTCACTTTGAAATTTGACTTAAACTAGTGTTAATCTTTTAATAGATATTGTTTCTTAAAAACACGCTATTTATTTTGACAGCGGGAATTAATTATTAAATTAATTAATGCAACATATATGTTTATAATTTTTTAAAATAGACATCATTTTTGAATTCTGAATATCAAATATAGATTAGGGTGAATTTTTGGTATTTTTCTGAAAAACATCAATTTTTGATGAATAGAGAAACCACTAAGTGGTAGTTAATGAAACTGATTTTTCATTTAAATGAAGATTTACCAGTTCTATGATATTATTTTCCAAAATCCAACAAACATGGTTGTCATTATGAAGTAAAATTTGGTTCAATGAGATTAAAATAATTTTTAGTGTATAGTAACTTTTAAGTTTTATTAATCGTGATTAAAGGTAATTACTGTAATTTAAGGTAAAAATAATGTTTTCATAATATTAAACGACATTTACACATGTCCTAAACTTATTGTATGAGTCATGGCCGACCAAGAGAATCCATGGTTCAACTTGGGGACCCCATTTATCCACTTTGGTTGGAAAATGACATTAATAACTTTGTATTTCAAGTTAAAATTAAAATTTCACAAGCATGTGTTGTTTTACTAAAAAAAAATTTACATGGGGTTACACAAGTCATATGTTTGACTATAAATATTCATTAGAAATATAAAAAGTTTTCCTATATAATTAAATTTTTTATATAATTTTTAGACATTAAACAAATTATATTATTTATGACACCATGATGATGCCGTGATTGCCTCATTATTTAACGATTTAAATAAAATTAAAAGATAATGTAATTTCTAAGACCTACACTTGAAAAAAAATTATTGGATCGGTGGATTTAGAAACCTTATCACCATAGCCTCGAAATATATCCTTCTGGGACCTTTAAAATCCGAAAATCATTTTATAATAATGTAATATTTTATAACATTCCATGACTGCCCCTCCTCTTCTCTTATAAAAGGCCCCCACCTCTACCACCTTACCCACACCTCTCAATACTTTGGCTCAGCCAACCACTACCCATTTATCTCTACACATCCATATATTCATCATTGATGCCCCACCTCTGGGTATAATCCTTTCCACAGAAGCCTTTGAGCTCAAATAAAAAGAGTTATCTGATTTAAAGGTAATGTCTTCCCTTGTATTATATTGTTTTATTTTTCTTCTCCGACCCTCTGAAATCATTTTATTCCTTTATTTTTTAACAACACAAGTATCTTAAATATACTAGGATTTTGTTTTGTGAAGTATTAGAGCTAGACATACACACATTGACATCTAATGGTTAAAGAACATACTGTTTATGTGGATGGTGAATTTATACCTCACGAAACGATGATTGTTCAATCTTCTCTTAACACCTTTAATGGTGGAAAATGACATTAATAACTTTTTATTTAAAGTTAAAATTAAAATGTCACAAACATGTGTTGTTTTAATAAAACAGTTATTACATGGGGTTATACAAGTCATAAGTTTGACTATAAATATTAATTATAAATATTAAAAGATTTCCTACATCATGATATTTCTTTTATAATTATTAGAAATTAAATTAATTAAATTATTTATGAAACCATGATGATGCAGTGATTAGCTTATTATTTATCGATTTAAATAAAATTAAAAGATAATGTAAAATATAAGACCTAAACTTGTAAAAAACCTATTGGATGGGTGTATTTCGAAACCTTATCACCTTATTCTCAAAATATATCATTTTGGGACCATTAAAATCCTAAAATCATTTTATAATAAAGTAGTATTTTATAACTTTCCAAGAGTGCCCCTCCTCTTCTCTCATAAAAGGACCCCACCTCTACCACCATACCCACACCTCTCAAGCCTTTGACTCAGGCAACACCTGCCCATTTCATCTCTCCAAATACCTCTCTTCATCATTGAAGCCACTACTTTTGGTAGAATCCTTTCCAAGGAAGCCTTTGAGCTCAAATCAAAAAGAGTTACCCTATTTAAAGGTAATGTCTTCCCTTGTGTTCTTTTGTTTTATTTTGCTTTTCCAACCATCTAAACTCTTTTTATTCCTTTATTTTGTAATAACAGAAAAATATTAAATATACTAGGATGTTTTTATGTGATGTATTCTAGCAACACTTACACACACCTTCGTCTAATGGTTAAATAACATACTGTTTCTGTGGATGGCGAATTTCTGCCTCACAAAACGATGATTGATCAATCTTCTCTTAACACCTTTCATGGTGGCCATTATGAACTCACTATATTTTATATATGATAAATATCATATTTATGTTTTCTATATTCTTCTGAATTTTATATTTAAAGCATTCCTTTATGCTTTTCATGTTATTAAAATGCGATAATTTCATAGGAGGAAGTGTGGACTAACGCCCGCTCAAGTGATGTGACTGGTTCATGCAATACATGGAATGTATAAAGAATGAAATTAATGAACATATGTGACCTATATAACATATATACTATACTTTAATTATAATATATATATATATCTCTAAATTATTTTTAGTTCTATTAATATGACAATGAAATGAAAGTAGCGTTCATGCGTACGGACGACCTGCCGTCTCCATGAAAGGTGTATTTCATTTATTTTTATATCCAAATGCTATGTAGTAGTAAAAAATGAACAGTTACTAAATATATATGATATTTAAATCATTAATACTACTCTGGAGAATATTTAATTATAACTACATGGACAATCATTTTCAATCAAGTTCATTTTTGACTCATGTACCAAACATCATCAAAAACGTCTGATATGAACTCACATTATTAACCAATTATTATAACATTATAATATGTGATATGAACTGAATAATAATCATTATAAGATTTCATTAAGCAATTATAAATTGAATAAAGTTTATTATTCAGGAATATAATGAAACAAAGAAGACAAGTCAGACTTGAGGTAAGGGATCATACCGCTCTCATTATTTTTAAGTACACTCTTTTATGTCATTCCTTTTAATCTCATATTTATTATGATTGGGATGTTTTATTATATTAATCTTACTGTAATTTTTTCCTTCATATGATGATAGACCCTATTATCTCTCATCAATTAATTTTGGATGTTTTGAGTGGCGCTGTTAGGCTGCCGAATTTTCGTAAGAGATCCAATCTCTCTCTTTTTAAGTACTCCCCTTTATGTAACTTATTTTAAGCTCCTCTTTGTTATTTTGGGGGATGTTATTTTATATTCCTCTTTCTTTACACTATATCTTAATATTATGAATACCCTATTTGATCTCATCAATCCTTTTTTGGATTTTTTATGTGGCGTCGTTAGGCTACCGAGTTTTCGTAAGGGATTTTTCATCTCACTTTTATTCATCTGAGATTTTTGATACATTTTCCACCATTTTACATTAAGTGGTTTATTTAATTCCCTTTATTCTATTCTTGGTGTAATATACATTCGTTTATAGTTATTTATATCAATTTTTTATAGTCCTTCTTTCATTGGGTGTACGTTTCGGATGTTACCCAATTCAGTAAGGGAACCTTTCACCCTCCTCAATTTAAAAGACTTTTTAGGTCTTTTAATATTATTATGATGGTGTATGTTTTTATATATCCTTATTTATATAAATGTTATGTCCAAGTGATGAGATACCCCTTTTTATCTCTCATCAACACATTTTTTGAATTTTGATGTGATGTCGTTAGGCATTCAATGTTTTGCAAGGGAACTTCATAACCCAAATTTGATTCTTTGGGATAAACTTGTTCTCCATAAATATGTCGTTATATGATTATGTTTGAATAACATCTGATTGTTTTACACATAATATCCACTTATATTTGGTGTATTCGTTTTTCACATATAATTATGTAATTGATTTAACCTTAATCCAAGGATATCGTCTTTATAAGGGAGTTCTTCTCGATTTCCTTTCATTAAGGAATATTTTTGTTCTAATACAAGGCTTTATTTTATACGGTGTATAAAAAAATTTGACTTATACTTTTATTCTAAAGGAATATTTTCTATACGAATCATTTTACTAAACGACAAAAATTATGTTTATTTTTAACATACGCGGTGACAATGTCCTTTTCACCACCGTGAGTATTATTTGATCTTTGGATTCCTCAACAAGCCATTATATTTTTAAAAGTAAATAAATAGAATATAATCTTTTTTGGTTTTGAAAATTATTTTGATAATGGATTTTTTATGTCAATATGTTTAGGTGATATATTATGCTTGAAATGTGGAAATTTTTTTGTTCCTTTATAATTATATTATGTGTTATGATTTTATAATGGTACATGGACATTTGATTGGTGGTTACGTGATAAACCATATGACGGGTGGTGCCGTGAATACCAGGATGAGTGGTTACATTATAACCTCCAATGCATTGGGTATAGAAGTTGTCTATATGGCTATTCCATTAAGTATGTGTGGAGGTAGATAGTATAGTTATTCCATTTAAGAATTTTCATGTCCCAAGTTACCTTTATCTATTATGTGTTCTTTCTAGGGATTTTATGGTAATATTTTGGTTACAAAAGGCTAAGTAATGGTATTTTATTTAGTGAAGAGTTTTTACTAACTCATAAAGGTGAAAAGTATTACTTTGGTAAAGTACTCATGGTTTACATGTTGTTTTGAAAAACTAACAATTTTCCTTCTTTGTGTATCCTTTACTGGGATTTTTATGCAAATCCCATGTTTTTGAAATGTTTTCCATAGGACTTAATGATGAATTGGGTCAAGGATGAGAACAAGGAAAGACATTCTATCTAAAACATGGAACTAGACATGTTTCTTTTAATGTGTTTTTTATTTTATTGAAACTTAGTAGATGTGTCTACTATGTAATCATGTGAGATGTAATAGTTATGAGCTAATTCTATAAAACTCTCAACCTGATAACATCCTCCATGTGAATTATTAATTTAATTAATTATTAAGTAATGTTTAAGGTCGGGGCCTTATAGTTGGTATCAAACGTCGGTTTAGATAAATTTATAGGTTAGGGTATTCTCTAATCATAAGTGACATTACCATAATGGTTAGGATTTCAGAAAGAGTCCTAGGTTTAGATAAAGTGAATGGGTAAGTATAATTTAGTTTTTATCTTCCTCATTAGTACATGATGCATTTTTTGATATACCCACACTTACCTTTTTGGTTTTAGTAAATTGCTGGATCGAGAAGGCACCAAAGTAACAGTGGATGTGAAGGAAACTGTGACAGTGTTCTGAGCGAGCAACTGAATGATATGGGAGCTGCAATGCGAACTCTTGTTTTTTTCCTCAACCAACTATATGGAGTCATGATTGACCACCTAAACCTTGGTTATTTCTATAAGGAATCTTATATGTGAGAAACAAATCCCGACCGAACTACATGTAATGATCATAAAGGTAAGTGTGTTAAAAAACCTATGTGTCAAAGATGTGGAAAAAAACACCTAGGAAAATGTTTCAATGGGATATGAATATTCTATAGATGTGGAAATGAAGGTCATAAAGCAAGAAGCTACCATTGAAAAAGGAAGCATCTAGTTGACTTGAGAAAGGGAAAGAAGTTCTTTCTGAGAGATCAATTGAATGTTTTAAATGTGGTGTGCATGGTCATTATTCAAAAACATGTCCTATGAAGATGTTTCGGGAATGAGATCACTAAGATCGTAGAAATATTCATTTACCAATACCTAATGCCATTCTGATTGAGGATGAAGAAAATAACAATGACCAATCAAAGGTATGGATTATTTCTTAACATTTGTTTTCCTATTTTTTGAATCTTAGGATATGATTCATGATTTTGTTTGTAGGAAAGAATTATTTTAGAATAAGTTGGAAAGGAATGGTTAATGGATCATGAAGAATGTTTAATGAGTAAGAAGTCAACATATAAGGGCTTCATGAGTTATGGTGAAATATTTAAGAGTATTAAGTCTCATTTAATTATGGGGTTACATTAGAAGACTTTTTATAGTATGTGTAACCCTGATGTTTGATATATGAAAATTTTATTCAAGGTATAGTTATATATTCTTTTGTAGAAATTGTTTTAAAGAACCATTTGGGTTTATATGATCCTTACTTTTGAGGTAATTATGGGTTATTATATGTTATGATGGAAAGTGGAAGTCATGAGATAAAATTGAGGTAAAATTATGTTATGGTCATTTTTGAAGATTTTATCTTGTTGTTGGGGATTTTTTTAAGAATTATATAGTTTATAAAAGGGAAAACTTGTAGACCATGTGACAACCCATCGCATCGGACAAAGCTTCGGGAATCGAACCCCCAAGCAAAGTGCAACTGGTATTTATCACCTACCACTAGACTACGTGATGTCCCTGGTTACTTTGAACGATTCTTTTTAGTTAGACGATTTTATGAGTTAAGATTAAGTTGATTTTGGACTATCAATGGGAATGATTAGCCTATCATGGAGGATATGTGATTAGGTTAATTACTTTTCAATACGAAACATTAAGAGCAACTGATATAGTTTGGAGATAAATTTTACGATTTAATATGGAAGACTATGTGATTAAATCCATCAAATATTTGGGTTTCAATCTTATTTTCGTTTACTTTTGGTATTCGTTGAACTTTGGGTCTTGTTGGACAAATTTTGCAGATTAATAAAAGATTTCATTTTTATAAAGGATTATCCTTTTTGGGTATTATTTGATTTCATACTAACCTTTTTGGTTTTAGTTTTGGATAAGGTCTAGAGACATGGGAAGTATACAGTTCTCTTTTGTGGATTAGGTGATTCTCTAGAAGTTGATTATAACTCTCTTAATGTAAACAATTCATCCTAAATACTCAGCTTTTGGAGAAAAAATGAGTTCGTGTAAGAAATCATGTAAAAGTTGAAAGTCAACATGACAAGTAAGTTTGTTTCCTTAGGTATTAGTTACGCTCAAAAATAAATTCCTGAATGAAAATTAACTAAAAAAATGTTGTCTGTTAACTTTTCCTCTTGGGGAATCCAATACCGTTTAACCAATCACATGTTTGTGATTTTCGGGTGGATAACTTTCTCCTAAACATGTTTTCTATCACACTCCCTCAGAACATGTCCCTTTGTTTTCCTCTCCATATCCATATTTTCATACTTGGAATCCTAGTATGGGTTAACTTTGGTGACCTTTTTTACTTCCCTTTCATTCTTTTAAAGTGATAGTTTAATTTACTCCTTTTCCGATATGGGGCTTTCAATGATGTTTCCGAGCCCAATTTTATAATTGTGAGGACGAAATTCCCAAAAGGGGGGCAGGATGTAACATCCCAGGTAAATAAAGAATAAGACATTTTTATATTTATCAATATTTGTGAATAATATATTAATATTAATTTAATGGTTACACTATGCTCGATGGCGTACCCGATACAAGACAACGAGTTCCTTTGAAATCTTACATTCGACTCTAATAATAAAATAATATGATTTTGAATGGTAGTTAATGCCTAGCCATTTTAATGGCGGGAAATAACTGAACTATCTACAAAATTATTATATATGTTTTTCAAATATTTTAACTTTTATCCAATAAATGTTAGAGGCGTAAAATGCAAATAAATCCAATTTTAAGCATAAATCATCTAATATTCATTAAAAGGTCGATTAACCACCTTTTGATGGAGAAACCTTTTTAAATATACATTAGACAAATATATATGTTGTATTTGACAAAATAAAATCCTTCCTTTGAATCTGGACATCAAAATTTACTTTGTGTAAATATTTGTTATTTTTCCGATAAAGATCAATTTTTGTGAAAATATTGCATTTTAATTCAAAACCTACTTTTAAAATGATTTATTTATATAGATATGTTATATATTTAATTGATATTAAAGTTTATTTAGAATTTAGTTTTACCATTTAATCCAATTGTGGTCATTGGAATTAATTTCACTTTGAAATTTGACTTTAAACTAGTGTTAATCTTTTAATAGATATTGTTTCTTAAAAACACGCTATTTATTTTGACAGCGGGAATTAATTATTAAATTAATTAATTCAACATATATGTTTTTAATTTTTTAAAATATAAATCATTTTTTAATTCTGAATATCAAATATAGCTTAGGGTGAATTTTTGGTATTTTTCTGAAAAACATCAATTTTTGATGAATAGAGAAACCACTAAGTGGTAGTTAATGAAACTGATTTTTCATTTAAATGATGATTTACCACTTCTATGATTTTATTTTAAAAAATCCAACAAAAATTGTTGTCATTAAGAAGTAAAATTTGGTTCAATGAGATTAAAATAATTTTTAGTGTATAGTAACTTTTATGTTTTATTAATCGTGATTAAAGGTAATTACTGTAATTTAAGGTAAAAATAATGTTTTCATAATATTAAACGACATTTACACATGTCCTAAACTTATTGTATGAGTCATGGCCGACCAAGAGAATCCATGGTTCAACTTGGGGACCCCATTTATCCACTTTGGTTGGAAAATGACATTAATAACTTTGTATTTCATGTTAAAATTAAAATTTCACAAGCATGTGTTGTTTTACTAAAAAACATTTACATGGGGTTACACAAGTCAGATGTTTGACTATAAATATTCATTAGAAATAAAAAAAGTTTTCCTATATAATTAAATTTTTTATATAATTTTTAGACATTAAACAAATTATATTATTTATGACACCATGATGATGTCGTGATTGCCTGATTATTTAACGATTTAAATAAAATGAAACGATAATGTAATTTCTATGACCTAAACTTGAAAAAAACCTATTGGATGGGTGTATTTAGAAACCTTATCACCATAGCCTCTAAATATATCCTTCTGGGACCTTTAAAATCCGAAAATCATTTTATAATAATGTAATATTTTATAACATTCCATGACTGCCCCTCCTCTTCTCTTATAAAAGGCCCCCACCTCTACCACCTTACCCACACCTCTCAATACTTTGGCTCAGCCAACCACTACCCATTTATCTCTACACATCCATATATTCATCATTGAAGCCCCACCTTTGGGTAGAATCCTTTCCACAGAAGCCTTTGAGCTCAAATAAAAAGAGTTATCTGATTTAAAGGTAATGTCTTCCCTTGTATTATATTGTTTTATTTATCTTCTCCGACCCTCTAAAATCATTTTATTCCTTTATTTTGTAACAACAAAAGTATCTTAAATATACTAGGATTTTGTTATGTGAAGTATTAGAGCTAAACATACAAACATTGACATCTAATGGTTAAATAACATACTGCTTATGTGGATGGTGAATTTCTACCTCACAAAACAATGATTGTTCAATCTTCTCTTAACACCTTTAATGGTGGCCATTATGATGTCACTATATTTTATATATGATATATATGGTATTTATGTTTTCTATATGCTTCTGAATTTTATATTTAAAACATTCTTTTATTCTTTTCATGTTGTTCAAATGTGATAATTTCATACGAGGAAGTGTGGACTACCACCCTCTCATGTGATGTGAATCGTTCTTGAAATACATAGAATGTATAAAGAATGAAATTAATGATCATATGTCACCTATATAACATATATATTATATATTAATAATAATAATATATATATATCTAAATTATTTTTAATTCCATTAATATGACAAAGAAATGAAAATAGCGTTCATGCGTACGTACAACCTACCATCTCAATGAATGGGGCATTTCATTTATTTTTATCTCCAAATGTTATGGAGTAGTGTAAAATGAATATTTACTGGGTATATATGACATTTAAATCATTAATACTATTCTTGAGATGATTTAAATATAACTACATGGACAATCATTTTCAAACAAGTTCATTTTTGACTCAAGTACCAAACATCGACAAAAACGTCTGACATGAACTCTCATTATTAACCATTTATTATAACATTATAATATGTGATATGAACTGAATAAAAATCTTTAAAATAGTTCCTTAAGAAATTATAAATGGACAATAGTTTATTATTCATGAATATAATGAAACGAGCAAGACTAGTCAGACATGAGGTATGGGATCCTACCCATCTCTTTCTTTTTAAGTACACTCTTTTATGTCATTCCTTTTAAGCTCATATTTCTTATGATTGGGATGTTATTTTATATTAATCATACTTTAAATTTACCATTCATATGATTAGAGAACCTATTTTATCTCATCAATTCATTTTGGATGTTTTGAGTGGTGCCGTTAGGCTGCCGAATTTTCATAAGAGATCCAATCTCTCTCTTTTTAAGTACTCTCAATTATGTCACTTATTTTAAGATCGTATTTTTTATGTTAGGGGATGTTATTTTTATTCCTCTTGCTTTAAAAATTATTTTAATATGATTAGATACCCTATTTGATCTCATTAATCCATTTTTGGATGTTTTAAGTAGCGTCGTTGGGCTGCTGAGTTTTCGTAATGGATTTTTCATCTCACTTTTATTCCTGTGAGATTTATGCTACATTTACCACCATTTTCCTTTTATTGGTGTATGTACATCCCATTATTATACTCTTGGTGTAATATAATTTCGTTTATGGGTATTTACATCGATGTTGTATTTTCCTTCTTTCCTGGGGTGTACGTTTCGGAAGTTACCCAATTCGGTAAGGGAACCTTTCACCCTCCTCATTTTAAAAGACAATTTTTATGTCTTTTAATATTATTATAATGGGATATGATCTTATATATCATTATTGCTATTAATGATATGTCCAAGTGATGAGATACCCCTTTTTATCTCCCATCAACTCATTTTCTGAATTTTTATGTGATGCTGTTAGGCTGTCAAATTTTTGCAAGGGATCTTCTTAACCCAATTTTTATTCTTTGGGATAAAATTGTACTCCTTGAATATTTCTTTCTATGAATATGTGTGAATAACCTCTGATTTTTTACACTTAATATCCACTTATATTTTTTGTATTCATTTTTCACACATAATTATGTAATTGATTTATCCTTAATCTAAGGATACCGTCTTTGTAAGGAACTTAATCTTGATATCCTTTCATTAAGGTATAATTTGTTCTAATACAAGTGTTTATTTTATATACTGTATAAACCCCTTTGACATATACTTTTATTCTAAAGGAATCTTTTCTATATAAATCTTTTTACGAAATGACAAAAAGTTTGTTTTTTTTAACATACGCGGTGACAATGACCTTTCCACAACCGCGAGTATTATTTGATCTTTGACATCCTCAACAAGCCATTATATTTTTAAAAGCAAATAAATACAATATAATCCTTTTTGGTATTGAAAATGGTTTTGATAATGGATTTGTTATTTCAATATATTTAAGTGATATATTGTGCTTGAAATGTGGATATTTTTTCTTTCCTTTATAATTGTTTTATGTGTTATGATTTTATAATGGTTCTTGGACATTTGAAGGGTGGTTACATGATAAACCATATGACGGGTGGTGCCATGAATACCAGGACGGGTGTTTATGTTATAAACTCCAATGCATTGGGTATGGATGTCGGTCGTATGGCTATTATATTAAGTATGTGCGGAAGTCGACCGTATGGTTATTCCATTTATGTATGTTTATGTCCCAAGTTACCTGTATATGTTATGTGTTCTTTATATGGGTTTTAGGGTAATATTTTGGTTACAAAACGGTAAGTAATGGTCTTTTATTTAGTGAATAGTTTTTACTACTTCATAAAGGTGAAAATTATTACTTTGGTAAAGTATTCATGGTTTACTTGTTGTTTTGAAAAATTAATAGTTTTCATTCTTTGTGTATCCTTTAATGGGATTTTTATGCTCATCCCATGTTTTTGAAATGTTTTCCATAGGAATTATAGATGAATATGGTCAAGGATGGGATCAAGGAATGAAATTATATCTAAAACATGGAACTAGACATGTTTCTTTTAAAGTGTTTTTTAATGTATTTAAACTTAGTAGAAGTGTCTACTATGTAATCTTTTGAGACGTAAAAGTTATGACATAATACTCTAAAACACCAAACCTAAAAAGATCCTCTATGTGAATTATTAATTTAATTCATGATTAAGTAATGTTTAATGTCGGGGCCTTATAATTACATTCAATATGGATATCATCAGTTATGTGTGAATAAGGAAGACATTCCAAAAACAACATTCCGAACCTGCTACAGGGATTACGAGTTTACAATAATGCCTTTTGGATTGACTAATTCACCCTCTGTCTTCATGGATAAAATGAATATAGTTTTCAAGGAATATATTAATGACTGTGTAGTGGTATTTTTTATGATATATTGGTATACTCCAAAAGCTATTAATATCATGAAAATCGCTTGCGCATTATTCTAAAGACACTTAGAAGAAATTAATTTTATGGGAAGTTTAGAAAGTGTGAATTCTGGCTTTAGGATATTTATTTTCATGGCCATATTTTCTCTTAGGATGAAATCTATATTAATCCTTCAAAGAACAAGGAAATCCAAGAATGTCTAGCACCTATGAGTATAACTAAGGTACATAGTTTTATTGGTTTAACAGGTTATTATCAATATTTTTTCCAGAATGTTTCCCAATTGGCTAACCCCTTAACCAAACTCCCTCGTAATGGGATTAAATTTGTGTGGAAAAAAGAGTGTGAAGAATGTTTTGAATAACAGAATAGAGGATTAGTTAATTATACTATCTTGACTCTACCATCAGGGAATGATGAGTTTGTTATTTATAGTGATTCTTCAAAGAAAGGACTTGGTTTTGTCCATATGCAGAATGATAGATTTATTGCCTATGCATCACGACTGCTAAATATTCATGAGAAAAAAATATCCCACTCATGATCTTTAGTTATAAGCTGTAATCTTTCCTCTAAAAATATGGAGACACTATATCTTTGGTGAAAAATGTGAGATTTATATTGATCACAAGAGTTTGAAGTATATTTTATCACAAATGGAACTAAACATGAGTCAATGGATATGGCTTGAACTACTCAAGGATTATGATTGAACAATACACTACCACTCGGGGAAGGAAAATAAGGTGGAAGATACTTTGAGCCGAAAGGATCATGATGTTTTGAACAAGATGAGAGTTAAAAGGGATCATATTTTCATGGATCTTGTAAAGATGGACTTTGGAATAACCACAAAAGGTGAAACATCAATACTATTTCAAATGGTTTCCAAAACATCATTACTAGAAAGGATAACATTTTCTCAAAATGATGATGAGGAATTTCAAGATAAAATTAAATCTGTGAACGATGGGAGATTGAGTGAATTCATATATGAAGATGGAATTTTTAAATTTGGAAAGAGACTTGGTTTTCTTAATATAACTGATCTAAAAATGGAATTATTGGATGATTCCCATATCTACAATTTTTTTATACTCCCCGAGGGAACCATGAAGTATAGAGATTTGAAGAATCGTTTTTTGTGGGAAAATATTAATAGGGAGATTGATAATGTCGTGAAAAGATTTATGGTTTGTCAATAAGTGAATCCTGGAAGGAAACTGTCTAAAGGATTCATGAAACCTCTTCCCATACCTGAGTGAAAATGGGATAACATTACGATGGAATTTTTCAGGGGGATACCAAAGACTCCATACAGAATTATGAAATATGGGTCATTGTTGATCCTCTTACCAAGTCAGCACATTTTCCTGCTATAGGAGAAGATTTACCACTTGAATATCTGGAATTACTATATATTAATAAAGTTTTAAGACTTCATCGAGTACCCCTATCAATTGTTTCAGATCGTGATCCCTGTTTTACATCAATATTCTATAAAATTATTCAGAAAGGCTAGGATACTGAACTTCGTTTGAGAACATCCTTCCACATTCAAACTGATGAACAATTAGAGAATAATATTCAAACCATAGAAGGCATCTTGAGATCTTTCTCACATGACTTTCACGGAATGTGGGATTAATATTTACCTCTGGTATAATTCTCCTATAACAATTGCTTCCATTAAAGTTTTCAGATGGAATCATATGATGCATTATATGGAATGATATTTCACACACCGACTTGTTGGGTTTATGTTAGTAAAATAAAAATCATAGGCCCATAACATGTTGTGGAAAGAATGGAAAAAGTGAAGATTATCCAAAACCACATCAAAGTTTTTCAACGTAAGATGAAGAGAAACACTGATAACCGAAGGAAGGATTTGGAATTTCAGGTATGATATCATGTTTTATTGAAGGAATCTCTATGGAAGGGAGTTATAAGATTCAGTAAGAAGGTTAAATTAAGTCACAAGTACATCAGACTATTCCAAATTCTATAACGATTTGGGGATGTAGCTTACCGTTTGGAAATGCCACCAAGTCTCTTCAATGTTCATGATGTGTTTCACATATCACTTTTGAGAAAATACATGCATGACCCAATTCATGTACTCACCTTTGTGGAAATTGAACTGAAACCTGATTTTTCTTATTGTGAAGAGCCTATCATGTGTTTTGATACTAGAGAAATAGTGTTGAGAAACTAGACTACTCTTCTGGTAAAAGTTATATGGAGAAACCATAAGATGGAAGAGGAAACGTGGGAACTAGAGGAACTTATAATAAAAAACCAGCAGAATCATTTTATGTGGTAGTATTATAGAAATTTCGTGGACTAAATTATTGATGGAGGGAATAATGTAACACCCCAAGCTTCCACAATACATTTCCTTTTGAATAATGCAATAGCTTGCATTTTATGCAACTTCGAGATTATAACACACCGCGACCAATAAAACTAGACATTATGAATAATAATACCAATTTATGAAATTTTAATAATTTTATTTTTCAAAATTGACTTCAATTTTGATTTTGGAATATCGAAATTATCTTAGGGAGAATTTTATGGTATTTTTCTAAAAACATTGAATTTTTTAGGAATAGCGGGAAACACTATGTTATTGGTTGAAACCGGTTATTTATTTAAATAATTATTTATTTTATTGAAATTTATTTGAGGTCAAAATATATACATAATAACTATATATATTCAATTTAATTCATTGGAGTAATTTTATAATAAGTTTAGATATATAATTTTTTTTGAACTTTTACCGTCTTTTACGCACCTCCTAGGAGAATTAGAAAATTTTCATAAAATATAATTTTAACACTTATGTGAGTTGAAATTCAAATATCTGAGTGACATAGTTAATATAAGTACGTAAAATGATGTTCAATAAGATGAAAATATTTTTTGGTGAATAGTAACTTTGGACTTTTATTTAGCACGATTGAAAGTAAATAGGGTAATTAAGGGTAACAATGATATCACAATTATCTCTAAAACATGCCCTAATTCTATTGGATATGTTTAATTCAACCAAAAACAACCTTAAGAATAATATATGACCTCTTTCGTCCACTTGGATTAGATTAGGACATTTATTATTATTTTATTTAAAAAAGGGTTAAAAGAGTTAAATTCAATGTTTAATAACTATTCCAATTTTAATATACGTTTATAAATAAGTTAATTTGGACTATAAATACTAGTTATAAATCTAAAAATACTTCATACATAATGTTATTTTATTTATAATTTTTATACATTGAATAATTTAATTTATTTATGACATAATGATGATGCTTGAATTACCTTATCAATGAAATATTAAAATAATAGAAATTATAAATATTCAAATAAATGTAATTTATGACTTATGATGAATTAAAATAATTTTATAGGTTAATATGAAATGTTTGGGTTGATTAAATAATTTCCATTTCAAATTAAGCATGTTGTTATGATTTTCAATAAAAATCCAAGACTTAATAGTGTCAAAATTGACAAAATTGAGTTTTTTAAAACAAATACTATATTATTAATTGATATAATATTCCTAAAAATATAAGGGTGTACCAAATGACTTATATATGGTTATATATATTAATAATGGGCCACTTGGGGTTTTCTTGAAATTTTATAGTATGTTTATTAACTATATAATATAAAAATACAAAGAGACATGGTAAATGTCAAAATATTTAACTAATTGTTAAATAATAAAGACAAAGTTAATATAGTGACCTAAACCTATCTAAAACCATGTGGTTGAGAGTTTTGCAACCAATACACACCTTATGCTCTAAATTAATCATTTTTGAGTCATTAGAAACCTAAAATGATTTTATTATAATAAACTATTTCAAGCTTTTCCTAAAGTGACCCTCATCTCTCTTATAAATAGGAACTCCATCTTCTCTTAATTTCACACCTCCAAATCCATTTGGATCAGCCAAACCATGCCCAAATATCCTCCCATATATACTAGCTTTATCCTAGGGGCCTTCTATTGGTCATAAATCCATCATATGGAGCCGTTTTGATCAAATAAAAAGGAATAAACCAAAGAAGAAGTAAATATTTCATCACCTTTTTCATGTTAACTTCGTCTTCCACTTACTCTTTATTTGTTTTTTACATTATAAAATAATAAGTCTAGTATCTTATATATATTTATATTTTATAATAAAAATTGTACAACCATATTCATTTTTCTATCCATCGTATGAATGAATAAGTCATAATACAAGCGTACGTACGGCTTACCGTCTCCACATCATGGTATAGTATGTTATTAAAACACTTAATTATTTGGATGGGTATAATAATGAGTATAAATGATATAAATAATAAATATAACATGTTATTGATTCTTTATAAAATATATACAATCCAATTATGTATGATTTCACCATCAATATAATGATATTGATGCTGGTGTGTATGTAAAGATTATCATTTCCACGAACGTGATGAGATTCATTTCCCCATCGTAATCCTTCAAGAAATATTTTAAACTTACGATTAAAAATAATTTTTATGAATATAACATTGTAATTTATATTAATCAAATACATCCTATCCATAATCAACATGGCATATGTAACCAAGCATATGAAGGAAAATGAATCAGTTAACTCCCGAAATTATGATACTACTAAAATATTAGTAACAAAGCAATATTAGAGGATCATATATGATAACATATTTATGTATATAGTTATTATATAATTTAATAACAATGTTTTTATTATTATATAGGAGGTTAACAAACCATCTAGTAAGGAAATGTACATGTTAAGGGTTAATTTTACAATCTCTTTACTATCCGAGGTTGTTTTTGCGTAAGTATCTACTAGGACTTATTTGTCATCCATATAAATGTTTTCTGAAAACTATAATTCAAATCATTTTTCTAACTATTTACTAATCTTTTGGTTAAAGTCATTTATACTATTATTTTAACTTACATGTTTTTAAAGTAATATTTCCTTTGTTTTCTGAATAAGGTACTTTATCACATTTTCTAAAAAATTAAGGAAAGAATGTTTTTTAACATATATGGTGAGTGCGGCTATTTTCTATCATTAAAACATAATAAAATCCTCCCTTACAAGCTTATAATAATAATTCAAAATAATTTTTTTCTTTTATAATTATGTAATACATAAATGGTTTCAAAAATAAAAAGGTATTTCTTTCAAATAGTTATCATTTCATCTATGTCAACATCCTTTGAGGGATTTTAAGCTTATTTGAAATCGATTTATTGTGATAAAAATCTTCAATATATTATTGATGGTTTTGTGTTATGTTTGAATGTGTATGTGTTATTTTTATACCATTCATGATTTATGGTTAATGTGTTAACATTTTTTATTATAATTTTAATATAAATGTTTATGTTATGTTTCAACCTCTTCATATGACGAATGTATTGGACTTAGTATGTGACAGGTGGAGCCTGCTACAAATCCTCGGTGAATCATTAGGACTCATGAGACAATTAGACGTGGAATTGACTGAGGTCTTTCCCAATTTTATATATGGTTTTGGATGAGGCCTAAATCAATTTTAGACGTCTTTTTCGAGTCCTTGACACGATCTTTCATAATTTCAAGCATTATACATTCCCTAATTATGAAAATGATAATGATGGATCATGTGGTTATTATACTATTAGAATACCCATGACTATGTTTTTATGGCATTATTTACTCAGATCATATTCCTACCATAAAGTGTTAATGTTTATTATCTTTAAAGGAATGCGTTTTTAATTATTCACCAGGACTAATGTGTATGTTATATTCCAGTTTATTTTATACCCTTACTCAATGATTGAGCTCACCCATTTCTTATATTTAATTTTCCCATGATATAAATAAGTTTTTTATGAGTGACTTGCATGCATAATCTAAGAGGCTTAGATGTTCCTAATGGATTAAATTAGTGTTATATTTATTATCAAGTTTTAATGTTGAACTTATGTATGTATCTTGATTCCAATAATACTAAATTGATCGGTCTTTTGGGATGTGATTCCTTGTATAATGCAAATGTAATGTAATAAATCACCGAATCTAGATAACTGGGGTGGGGGCATTAAAATAATCTCATATTTCTTAAAATCAATGTCTTTTCTGTGTTAATGAAATGTTGATTCTAGAAAACTACCTTTCATGAAGATCATAAAAATCATAGAGAACACTGGATGAATTCATAAATCTATCATGTAAAACAACTCAGGTCTCCCTTATTCACAAAAATCAACCTTTTCCATATTTTCATAAGGCCTTTTTGGGAATCCACTTATTGATATGCAATCCAGCTACCATATTATGGTCCCAAAAAATTTGGAAAACACTAGAAACTATACGACCATCAATAATAATGTCTGCTTGAAATGTAATATATGATTCCTTAAAACACACTAATCTTTCAAGTGAGTATTGAAAAAAAACACTTTACTATATTTATATCAAATAACATACTTTTTTATAATACATCCATCACTAAATAATATTTCTAGGAAGGCCTTAGACCACTAACTCTTGTGCATCAAAAAAAATTCAACCATCAACCATTTCTGGATAATGGGAATGTCAATTAGGATAAACAATAAAAAATATATCAAAATTGAGTGTAGTGAGCCATTATTCTGGAAATTTCCTATTTTTATTAATTAATTCATCATTAAATAATATTGTTATAGAACGAACATGAACTAGTTTTGTTGTTTTGAAAAAATATAAAATATAGTCTATCACATTAATACAAAAGATAAAAATCATAACAATTGATAATATAGAAATATCAAACCGATTGTATCCATTATTATATATTTATAATAATGATAATGTTTAATTGACCATGATATATAAATTGATGACAAAAACTAGTATAATCTTACGTCGTGAAGTACATTTATCATAACGTTCGAGGAAGATGGAGTCACATGTATTTTCCTTCGATGAATCCCATTGTGAAATTCAACAATAAAAACATTAAAAACCATTTATTAGATAATTTAATGATTATTGAGATCATGACCCACCAATTTGTGCTAACCACCCCATGAAGGTTCCACCATCTCACACCATATACTTAGGGAATAGAGTAGTGTAATAAGGGGTTAAATCTATTATTCCAAACAGTAATAAATTTTATCATTTACTTTTAATAAAATAATTATTATATCAATTCAACTTAATTTTTACATTATATATATAAGAATATACATGTTTATTAAAATTACATATTTTTTAATAATAAACCTCAATTTAATTTATTTAGAATATTTATTTTATACATTAAAATCACATTCTAATATATTAATTAATTTATAAATATTTTTTAATATAATATAAATTTTTAAATATATTAATTTGTATGTGGATGATAATATTATTAAATATTTTCATAGTTAAACATTACAAAAGTCATAGGATTTATATTGGTGGAAAAACTAACATTTAAAATATAATTCAAATTTTATATAAAATTTTAAATATTAATATATAAAGAATTATTTTTATAGAATATATTTTTTAAAATAATTACTTCAACATTTTCAAATGGTTATTTTTTCATAATTTTCGTGGATAGTTGAATTTTTGGGTAAAAAATATATTCAATATAAATATGCAGTCTATATTATGAAATCATAAAAGCCCAAAATTGGTGAATTCAATTAAGTAAGAGTAATATATAAGGATAAATAGATTTACCTATTATAGTATATATTTTTATGTTATTTAATTAACATTATAAAATTTTAATTAATCCATTAAAATTTAAATTAAATTTTTATATTTTTAAAATCAATTCCTTGTGAACAAGACTTAATTCTACTTCACCAATGTTATTAATTAAATATCACACATTATTTGACATATAAAATATTGAAAACCAATCTTTTTGGAAGAAACCAAGGTAAATAAAATGATAATTTTTTTTCATTATTTTAATATATATAGTCAAAAAACTAATATCAGATGTTTATAATGAATTCCCCTCATTTTCTATAAATAAAAAAAAACCACCCAATCCTCATCACCTAAAACCAATTAAGTGAAAATATACTCTTCTTAAACTCTGTCTAATTCCCTAAAATTTTGATACCAATCTATAAAGAAAATCCACCCAATATTTTTGAACTCCTCTCTCAAAGTAATAGATTCTCTCATATTCTTTTTTATTTCAAACACAATAATAGTGATATGTGTTTTTAGTTACTATTGTTCTTATATTAATGTATTTTTTCAAAACCACAACATTAAAATTGATTACAAGGTATTTATATTCATCCAATAACAATCATTAATACCTTACATGGTTATTTATTTACACCAGTTATGTTGTCAAAATCATCTAGTGATTTTCCACATTTAAATTTCATTTTACCAGTAACCATACCAATTTAATGTTAAGGGAATTTTACAATATATAAATATTATTCAATGATTTTTGAAATACATGTATCAAACCCACAGTAGTTAATCGCGTGATTAAATGTATTTAAATATAATATTATGTTGTAAGAACTATGTGTCACAATAATCATGTAGATTATACGAATGTGACATGTGGGACTATAATTATAAGGGCCTCCAATGCATTGGGTACAATTTATATTTCATGATATTTCATTTAATGGTTCATGGATTTTTATTCTTACCAAACTATATTGTGATGTCATGGTGGTTGTACATGAATAGTTCTATTTATGTCATGTTTTATATAGTTTCCAAATTCCTCTATTTCCATAATATAAGAAATATTAAATCATACACTGATGTTCATGTTAATGATTCTCACAATTTTATGTCACGTTGATAATCCTCTTTAATTTCATGTGTTACCACAACCATGTTATTCATTGATTATTCCCTTAATGGGATTTATAGCCCACCATTTTATCAAATATATCCCTAGGATATCCACTGGATATTTATAATAATAGTGGAATTTAATATCATGTTTTAGAGTTTTTAAATAATGTTTTCATATCGCAGTTATATTTTATCATGAATTTTATTAAATTATGTAAATACAACAGTCATATCCGTCATTTGGGATGGGGTAATCTCATTTTTTTGTAATAAATCATGAATTAAATTCTATAAAAAATATGTGTGTTCATATTTGGTATCATAGAAATGTATACTTATTTTTTGACAATCATTATAAATCCTTCGTTAATGAGATATATAAAATTTTATTGTTATGAAAACATGGATAATTTTGGGTAATTTATATATCTAATTTCTTCCAAACAAGAGAAATCACAATATAGATACAATAAGTTGATATGGACCTGAATTAGTAGTATTATGCGTTATATCACAAAAATGATCTCATTTATAATTTTCTAAATTGTTACCTAATTTAAAAAATATTCCTTCTTGTACACCTATATTGAATATTGTGGTAAAAATTCTATACTAAATTAATAATATCATTATTATTAATTATGACAGGGAAAAAATCAATGAAATTTTATCATAGAAAATAGGACATGGATTTTAATGATTGAAACATAAAGATTAATATATTTTAAAACATATGCAATATTTTTTATCCAATTAAGGTTCAAAATATACATTTTATTTTTTCAACTATTATAAAATTGTCATCCCAAATTCAATTTTGGTTGAAAAACATTATTAGGACAAGACATAAATAGTGAATGGTAGTCTTATAATCAATTTTTTAAATTAAAATTTCTTATTTTAATATAGTTATGTGAATTATTTAATATTAAAAAATTATCATATGAATATTTAAACAACACATAAAAACATCATATTCTAGCTATGATTGGAAACAATAAACATGGAAATTATAGAATCCCATGAATATAGCTCATCCTTTTCCAATATATTCTGTATGAATGTACCAATAGAAATTATGATACTATCTTTATTAGAATGTTATGGTATATAAGATATAAATTATAATTCCTAATATTGAGAAATCATAAATTTTCATGTGAAGAAAGTCACCATCCATGTCACAAATTGACCTCTAGTTCAGGAAATATTAAATAATTTCATAGATCTTCATTGGACTTAGTATATCAAGCATGGATATTATTTCTTATTGAGAAATAATTTATTTATAAAATGATTGATACCGAAGAAAATGAAATCCTTGACGATATGAATATTATTATGGAATATGCTGATGAGTTTTTAGAATAATTCTCATGTATTCATCACATTAAAGCGGTTGATTACTCAATAGAAAATTTAAATTAATATTTTCATATGTCCAAGACTCATTATATAAAGAACAATTTCAAATTTTAATAAATGGAGAATAAACTAGATGAAAATATAGATAAAGGGTTTATACAACAATGTGCTTCACCATGGGGAAGTCATATTCTTTTTGTCAAGGAGAATGATGGGACAAGGTTAATACATGTCTGATATTATGAGATAAATAAGGTCCTGACAATGAAAAATCATCCATTTCCAATGATAGATGGATTTTTTGATTTGTTACATGGATCTGTATACATATCTATAGTATATATATGGATATGATGTTATCATGTAATCATAACTAGGGAGTAAATCTCCCTGGTAATATTTAATACCATTAATGGGTAGTATGAGTTCTTATTTATTCTATTTAGACTAATTATTTCACTAGTTATCTTTATAGAAATAATGTATATTGTCATTAGGGTCTATCTAGATAAATTCTTGGATCTCATTAGTTATTATATACTAATCTAATCCAAAAATGTGGTGGACTATGAGGATAATTTAAATGTTCTAGTAATGACAGTGGGAATGGATAAGTTATTTGTGAAATATAATAAATTTTAGTTTTATATATGGAAAGAAACATTATGAGGGAATGTTATAGTAAAATTAAATGATATTTTTGGAACCATTGAAAAGAGTAGTAATTTATGAGAACCCATAATAAATTTTTTGGAATATATCTTTAGTTCCGATGGATTAGTATGGTACAAATTTCATGTTAGGAAAAAAATGGTGTTTTTCCAATCTGACTAACAAAGATAACTCCAAGGAAATTGATATTGTTGGACTCTTTAATGGGAAGAGATATTATAATATTTATCAAACAAGAGAAACACAATACAAGTTCTCACATTACCCACCGGTGGGTATGTATTTGTTAAATTCTTCGATGAATCTCCAAAAGGTTGGGTAGTGTATTCATGAAATATGATAAAGTGATATATAATACATTACAAAAATTAAATATCAATGAGTAGAACTACCAAATACATCAACATTAATTATTTGGATTGATCATTATATTTATTTTCAAAAATCAGACATACATGGTTGTCATTAGGAAACAAAATGTGGTTCAATGAGATTAAAATAGATTTTGGTGAATAGTAACTTTTAAGTTTTATTAATCGTGATTAAAGGTAATCAGTGTAATTTAAGGTAGGAATAATGTTTTAATATTATTAAATGACCTTGACACATGTCCTACCAATTTTTGATGAGTCATGGCTGACCAAGAAAATCCATGGGTCAACATGGGGAACCCATGGAGCCACTTTTGGTGGAAAATGGCATTAATAACTTTTTATTTAAAGTTAAAATTAAAATGTCACAAACATGTGTTGTTTTAATAAAACAGTTATTACATGGGGTAATACAAGTCATATGTTTGAGTATAAATATTAATTATAAATATTAAAAGATTTCCTACATCATGATATTTCTTTTATAATTATTAGACATTAAATTAATTAAATTATTTATGAAACCATGATGATGCAGTGATTACCTTATTATTTATCGATTTAAATAAAATTAAAAGATAATGTAAAATATAAGCCCTAAACTTGTAAAAAACCTATTGTATGGGTGTATTTCGAAACCTTATCACCTTATCCTCAAAATATATCATTTTGGGACCATTAAAATCCTAAAATCATTTTATAATAAAGTAGTATTTTATAACTTTCCAAGAGTGCCCCTCCTCTTCTCTTATAAAAGGACCCCACCTCTACCACCTTACCCACACCTCTCAAGCCTTTGGCTCAGGCAACACCTGACCATTTCATCTCTCCAAATACCTCTTTTCATCATTGAAGCCACTACTTTTGGTAGAATCCTTTCCAAGGAAGCCTTTGAGCTCAAATCAAAAAGAGTTACCCTATTTAAAGGTAATGTCTTCCCTTGTGTTCTTTTGTTTTATTTTGCTTCTCCAACCATCTAAACTCTTTTTATTCATTTATTTTGTAAGAACAGAAGAATATTAAATATACTAGGATGTTTTTATGTGATGTATTCTAGCAACACTTACACACACCTTCGTCTAATGGTTAAAGAACATACTGTTTCTGTGGATGGCGAATTTCTGCCTCACAAAACGATGATTGATCAATCTTCTCTTAACACCTTTCATGGTGGCCATTATGAACTCACTATATTTTATATATGATAAATATCATATTTATGTTTTCTATATTCTTCTGAATTTTATATTTAAAACATTCCTTTATGCTTTTCATGTTATGAAAATGCGATAATTTCATAGGAGGAAGTGTGGACTACCGCCCCCTCAAGTGATGTGACTGGTTCATGCAATACATGGAATGTATAAAGAATGAAATTAATGAACATATGTGACCTAAATAACATATATACTATACTGTAATTATAATATATATATATATCTCTAAATTATTTTTAGTTCTATTAATATGACAATGAAATGAAAGTAGCGTTCATGCGTACGGACGACCTGCCGTCTCCATGAAAGGTGTATTTCATTTATTTTTATATCCAAATGTTATGTAGTAGTAAAAAATGAATAGTTACTAAATATATATGATATTTAAATCATTAATACTACTCTTGAGATGATTTAATTATAACTACATGGACAATCATTTTCAATCAAGTTCATTTTTGACTCATGTACCAAACATCATCAAAAACGTCTGATATGAACTCACATTATTAACCAAGTATTATAACATTATAATATGTGATATGAACTGAATAATAAATATTATAAGATTTCATTAAGTAATTATAAATTGACTAAAGTTTATTATTCAGGAATACAATGAAACGAAGAAGACAAGTCAGACTTGAGGTAAGGGATCATACCGCTCTCATTATTTTTAAGTACACTCTTTTATGTCATTCCTTTTAATCTCATATTTATTATGATTGGGATGTTTTATTATATTAATCTTACTGTAATTTTTACCTTCATATGATGAGAGACCCTATTATCTCTCAGCAATTAATTTTGGATTTTTTGAGTGGCGCTGTTAGGCTGCCGAATTTTCGTAAGAGATCCAATCTCTCTCTTTTTAAGTACTCCCCTTTATGTAACTTATTTTAAGCTCCTCTTTTTTATTTTGGGGGATGTTATTTTATATTCCTATTTCTTTACACTATATCTTAATATTATGAATACCCTATTTGATCTCATCAATCCTTTTTTGGATGTTTTATTTGGCGTCGTTAGGCTACCGAGTTTTCGTAAGGGATTTTTCATCTCACTTTTATTCTTCTGATATTTTTGATACATTTTCCACCATTTTACATTAAGTGGTTTATTTAATTCCCTTTATTCTATTCTTGGTGTAATATACATTCGTTTATAGGTATTTATATCAATTTTGTATAGTCCTTATTTCATTGGGTGTACGTTTCGGATGTTACCCAATTCGGTAAGGGAACCTTTCACCCTCCTCAATTTAAAAGACTTTTTAGGTCTTTTAATATTATTATGATGGTGTATGTTTTTATATATCCTTATTTATATAAATGTTATGTCCAAGTGATGAGATACCCCTTTTTATCTCTCATCAACTCATTTTTTGAATTTTGATGTGATGTCGTTTGGCATTCAATGTTTTGCAAGGGAACTTCTTAACCCAAATTTGATTCTTTGGGATAAACTTGTTCTCCATAAATATGTCGTTATATGATTATGTTTGAATAACATCTGATTGTTTTACACATAATATCCACTTATATTTGGTGTATTCGTTTTTCACACATAATTATGTAATTGATTTAACCTTAATCCAAGGATATCGTCTTTATAAGGGACTTCGTCTCGATCTCCATTCATTAAGGAATATTTTTGTTATAATAAAAGGCTTTATTTTATACGGTGTATACAAAATTTGACTTATACTTTTATTCTAAAGGAATCTTTTCTATACGAATCATTTTACTAAACGACAAAAATTATGTTTCTTTTTAACATACGCGGTGACAATGTCCTTTTCACCACCGTGAGTATTATTTGATCTTTGGATTCCTCAACAAGCCATTATATTTTTAAAAGTAAATAAATAGAATATAATCTTTTTTGGTTTTGAAAATTATTTTGATAATGTATTTTTTATATCAATATGTTTAGGTGATATATTATGCTTGAAATGTGGAAATTTATTTGTTCCTTTATAATTATTTTATGTGTTATGATTTTATAATAGTACATGGACATTTGATTGGTGGTTACGTGATAAACCATATGACGGGTGGTGCCGTGAATACCAGGATGAGTGGTTACATTATAACCTCCAATGCATTGGGTATAGAAGTTGTCTATATGGCTATTCCATTAAGTATGTGTGGAGGTAGACAGTATAGTTATTCCATTTAAGAATTTTCATGTCCCAAGTTACCTTTATCTATTATGTGTTCTTTATAGGGATTTTATGGTAATATTTTGGTTACAAAAGGGTAAGTAATGGTATTTTATTTAGTGAAGAGTTTTTACTAACTCATAAAGGTGAAAAGTATTACTTTGGTAAAGTACTCATGGTTTACATGTTGTTTTGAAAAACTAACAGTTTTCCTTCTTTGTGTATCCTTTACTGGGATTTTTATGCAAATCCCATGTTTTTGAAATGTTTTCCACAGGACTTAATGATGAATTGGGTCAAGGATGGGAACAAGGAAAGACATTCTATCTAAAACATGGAACAAGACATGTTTCTTTTAATGTGTTTTTTATTTTATTGAAACTTAGTAGATGTTTCTACTATGTAATCATGTGAGATGTAATAGTTATGACCTAATTCTATAAAACTCTCAACCTGATAACATCCTCCATGTGAATTATTAATTTAATTAATTATTAAGTAATGTTTAAGGTCGGGGCCTTATAGTTGGTATCAAAGGTCAGTTTAGATAAATTTATAGGTTAGGGTATTCTCTAATCATAAGTGACATTACCATAATGGTTAGGATTTCAGAAAGAGTCCTAGGTTTAGATAAAGTGAATGGGTAAGTATAACTTAGTGTTTATCTTCCTCATTTGTACATGATGCATTTTTTGATATACCCACACTTACCTTTTTGGTTTTAGTAAATTGCTGGATCGAGAAGGCACCAAAGTAACAGTGGATGTGAAGGAAACTGTGACAGTTTTCTGAGCGAGAAACTGAATGATATGGGAGCTGCAATGAGAACTCTTGTTTTTTTCCTCAACCAACTATATGGAGTCATGATTGACCACCTATACCGTGGTTATTTCTATAAGGAATCTTATATGTGAGAAACAAATCCCGACCGAACTACATGTAATGATCATAAAGGTAAGTGTGTTTAAAAACCTATGTGTCAAAGATGTGGAAAAAAACACCTAGGAAAATGTTTCAATGGGATATGAATATTCTATAGATGTGGAAATGAAGGTCATAAAGCAAGAATTTACCATTGAAAAAGGAAGCATCTAGTTGACTTGAGAAAGGGAAAGAAGTTCTTTCTGAGAGATCAATTGAATGTTTTAAATGTGGTGGGCATGGTCATTATTCAAAAACATGTCCTATGAAGATGTTTCGGGAATGAGATCACTAAGATCGTAGAAATATTCGTTTACCAATACCTAATGCTATTCTGATTGAGGATGAAGAAAATAACAATGACCAATCAAAGGTATGGATTATTTCTTAACATTTGTTTTACTATTTTTGGAATCTTAGGATATGATTCATGATTTTGTTTGTAGGAAAGAATTATTTTAGAATAAGCTGGAAAGGAATGGTTAATGGATCATGAAGAATGTTGAATGAGTAAGAAGTCAACATATAAGGTCTTCATGAGTTATGGTGAAATATTTAAGAGTATTAAGTCTCATTTAATTATGGGGTTACATTAGAAGAATTTTTATAGTATGTGTAACCCTGATGTTTGATATATGTAAATTTTATTCAAGGTATAGTTATATATTCTTTTGTAGACATTGTTTTAAAGAACCATTTGGGTTTATATGATCCTTACTTTTGAGGTAATTATGGGTTACTATATGTTATGATGGAAAGTGGAAGGCATGAGATAAAATTGAGGTAAAATTATGTTATGGTCATTTTTGAAGATTTTATCTTGTTGTTGGGTATTGTTTTAAGAATTATATAGTTTATAAAAAGGAAAACTTGTAGACCATGTGACAACCCATCGCATCGGACAAAGCTTCGGGAATCGAACCCCCAAGCAAAGTGCAACTGGTATTTATAACCTACCACTAGACTACGTGATGTCCCTGGTTACTTTGAACGATTCTTTTTAGTTAGATGATTTTATGAGTTAAGATTAAGTTGATTTTGGGCTATCAATGGGAATGATTAGCCTATCATGGAGGATATGTGATTAGGTTAATTACTTTTCAATACGAAACATTAAGAGCAACTGATATAGTTTGGAGATAAATTTTATGATTTAACATGGAAGACTATGTGATTAAATCCATCAAATATTTGGGTTTCAATCTTATTTTCGTTTACTTTTGGTATTCGTTGAACTTTGGGTCTTGTTGGACAAATTTTGCAGATTAATAATAGATTTCATTTTTATAAAGGATTATCCTTTTTGGGTATTATTTGATTTCATACTAACCTTTTTGGTTTTAGTTTTGGATAAGGTCTAGAGACATGGGAAGTATATAGTTCTCTTTTGTGGATTAGGTGATTCTCTAGAAGTTGATTATAACTCTCTTAATGTAAACAAGTCATCCTTAATACTCAGCTTTTGGAGAAAAAATGAGTTCATGTAAGAAATCTTGTAAAAGTTGAAAGTCAACATGACAAGTAAGTTTGTTTCCTTATGTATTAGTTAAGCTCAATAATAAATTCCTGAATGAAAATTAACTAAAAAAATGTTGTCTGTTAACTTTTC
Organism: Viscum album; assembly: GCA_963277665.1. Classification (NCBI taxonomy): domain Eukaryota; kingdom Viridiplantae; phylum Streptophyta; class Magnoliopsida; order Santalales; family Viscaceae; genus Viscum; species Viscum album. The sequence continues at coordinate 805,214,054 of OY728122.1, read as the reverse complement.
CTCTTGGGGAATCCAATACCGTTTAACCCATCACATGTTTGTGATTTTCTGGTGGATAACATTCTCCTAAACATGTTTTCTATCACACTCCCTCAGAACAAGTCCCTTTGTTTTCCTCTCCATATCCATATTTTCATACTTGGAATCCTAGTATGGGTTAACTTTGGTGACCTTTTTTACTTCCCTTTCATTCTTTTAAAGTGATAGTTTAATTTACTTCTTTTCCGATATGGGGCTTTCAATGATGTTTCCGAGCCCAATTTTAAAATTGTGAGGACGAAATTCCCAAATGGGGGGAAGGATGTAACACCCCAGGTAAATAAAGAATAAGACATTTTTATATTTATCAATATTTGTGAATAAAATATTAATATTAATTTAATGGTTACACTATGCTCGATGGCGTACCCGATACAAGACAACGAGTTCCTTTGAAATCTTACATTCGACTCTAATAATAGAATAATATGATTTTGAATGGTAGTTAATGCCTAGCCATTTTAATGGTGGGAAATAACTGAACTATCTACAAAATTATTATATATGTTTGTCAAATATTTTAACTTTTATCCAATAAATGTTAGGGGCGTAAAATGAAAATAAATCCAATTTTAAGCATAAATCATCTAATATTCATTAAAAGGTCGATTAACCACCTTTTGAAGGAGAATCCTTTTTAAATATACATTAGAAAAATTTATATGTTGTATTTGACAAAATAAAATCCTTCCTTTGAATCTGGACATCAAAATTTACTTTGTGTAAATATTTGTTATTTTTCCGATAAAGATCAATTTTTGTGAAAATATTGTAGTTTAATTCAAAACCTCCTTTTAAAATGATTTATTTATATATATATGTTATATATTTAATTGATATTAAAGTTTATTTAGAATGTAGTTTTACCATTTAATCCAATGGTGTTCATTGGAATTAATTTCACTTTGAAATTTGACTTTAAACTAGTGTTAATCTTTTAATAGACATTGTTTCTTAAAAACACGCTATTTATTTTGATAGACGGAATTAATTATTAAATTAATTAATGCAACATATATGTTTTTAATTTTTTAAAATAGACATCATTTTTGAATTCTGAATATCAAATATAGCTTAGGGTGAATTTTTGGTATTTTTCTGAAAAACATCAATTTTTGATGATTAGAGAAACCACTAAGTGGTAGTTAATTAAACTGATTTTTCATTTAAATGAAGCTTTACCACTTCTATGATTTTATTTTCAAAAATCCAACAAAAATGGTTGTCATTAAGAAGTAAAATTTGGTTCAATGAGATTAAAATAATTTTTAGTGTATAGTAACTTTTATGTTTTATTAATCGTGATTAAAGGTAATTACTGTAATTTAAGGTAAAAATAATGTTTTCATAATATTAAACGACATTTACACATGTCCTAAACTTATTGTATGAGTCATGGCCGACCAAGGGAATACATGGTTCAACTTGGGGATCCCATTTATCCACTTTGGTTGGGAAATGACATTAATAACTTTATATTTCAAGTTAAAATTAAAATTTCACAAGCATGTGTTGTTTTACTAAAAAACATTTACATGGGGTTACACAAGTCATATGTTTGACTATAAATATTCATTAGAAATATAAAATGTTTTCCTATATAATTAAATTTTTTATATAATTTTTATACATTAAACAAAATATATTATTTATGACACCATGATGATGCCGTGATTGCCTCATTATTTAACGATTTAAATAAAATGAAAAGATAATGTAATTTATAAGACCTAAACTTGAAAAAAACCTATTGGATGGGTGTATTTCGAAACCTTATCACCATAGCCTCGAAATATATCCTTCTGGGACCTTTAAAATCCGAAATTCATTTTATAATAATGTAATATTTTATAACATTCCATGACTACCCCTCCTCTTCTCTTATAAAAGGCCCCCACCTCTACCACCTTACCCACACCTCTCAATACTTTGGCTCAGCCAACCACTACCCATTTATCTCTACACATCCATATATTCATCATTGAAGCCCCACCTTTGGGTAGAATCCTTTCCACAGGAGCCATTGAGCTCAAATAAAAAGAGTTATCTGATTTAAAGGTAATGTCTTCCCTTGTATTATATTGTTTTATTTTGCTTCTCCGACCCTCTAAAATCATTTTATTCCTTTATTTTGTAACAACAAAAGTATCTTAAATATACTAGGATTTTTTTATGTGAGGTATTAGAGCTAAACATACACACATTGACATCTAATGGTTAAAGAACATACTGTTTATGTGGATGGTGAATTTCTACCTCACGAAACGATGATTGTTCAATCTTCTCTTAACACCTTTAATAGTGGCCATTATGATGTCACTATATTTTATATATGATATATATGGTATTTATGTTTTCTATATGCTTCTGAATTTTATATTTAAAACATTCTTTTATTCTTTTCATGTTGTTCAAATGTGATAATTTCATACGAGGAAGTGTGGACTACCACCCTCTCAAGTGATGTGAATCGTTCTTGAAATACATGGAATGTATAAAAAATGAAATTAAAGATCATATGTCACCTATATAACATATATATTATATATTAATAATAATAATATATATATATCTAAATTATTTTTAATTCCATTAATATGACAAAGAAATGAAAATAGCGTTCATGCGTACGTACGACCTACCATCTCAATGAATGGGGCATTTCATTTATTTTTATCTCCAAATGTTATGGAGTAGTGTAAAATGAATATGTACTGGGTATATATGACATTTAAATCATTAATACTATTCTTGAGATGATTTAAATATAACTACATGGAAAATCATTTTCAAACAAGTTCATTTTTGACTCAAGTACCAAAAATCGACAAAAACGTCTGATATGAACTCTCATTATTAACCATTTATTATAACATTATAATATGTGATATGAACTGAATAATAATCTTTAAAATAGTTCCTTATGAAATTATAAATGGACAATAGTTTATTATTCATGAATATAATGAAACGAGCAAGACTAGTCAGACATGAGGTATAGGATCCTACCCATCTCTTTCTTTTTAAGTACACTCTTTTATGTCATTCCTTTTAAGATCATATTTCTTATGATTGGGATGTTATTTTATATTAATAATACTTTACATTTACCATTCATATGATTAGAGAACCTATTATATCTCATCAATTCATTTTGGATGTTTTGAGTGGTGCCGTTAGGCTGCCGAATTTTCATAAGAGATCCAATCTCTCTCTTTTTAAGTACTCTCATTTATGTCACTTCTTTTAAGATCATATTTTTTATGTTAGGGGATGTTATTTTATATTCCTCTTTCTTTAAAAATTATTTTAATATGATTAGATACCCTATTTGATCTCATCAATCCATTTTTGGATGTTTTAAGTGGCGTCGTTGGGCTGCTGAATTTTTGTAAGGGATTTTTCATCTCACTTTTATTCCTGTGAGATTTATGCTACATTTACCACCATTTTCATTTTATTGGTGTATGTACAGCCCATTATTCTACTCTTGGTGTAATATAAATTCGTTTATGGGTATATACATCGATTTTGTATTTTCCTTCTTTCCTACGGTGTACGTTTCGGAAGTTACCCAATTCGGTAAGGGAACCATTCACCCTCCTCATTTTAAAACACATTTTTTATGTCTTTTAATATTATTATAATGGGATATGATCTTATATATCATTATTTCTATTAATGATATGTCCAAGTGATGAGATACCCCTTTTTATCTCTCATCAACTCATTTTCTGAATTTTTATGTGATGTTGTTAGGCTGTCAAATTTTTGCAAGGGATCTTCTTAACCCAATTTTGATTCTTTGGGATAAAATTTTACTCCTTGAATATTTCGTTCTATGAATATGTGTGAATAACCTATGATTTTTTTACACTTAATATCCACTTATATTTTGTGTATTCGTTTGTCACACATAATTATGTAATTGATTTATCCTTAATCTAAGGATACCGTCTTTGTAAGGAACTTAATCTTGATATCCTTTCATTAAGGAATACTTTGTTCTAATACAAGGGTTTATTTTATATACTGTATAAACCCCTTTGACTTATACTTTTATTCTAAAGGAATCTTTTCGATATAAATCTGTTTACTAAATGACAAAAAGTTTGTTTCTTTTTAACATACGTGGTGACAATGACCTTTCCTCCACCACGAGTATTATTTGATCTTTTTCATCCTCAACAAGCCATTATATTTTTAAAAGAAAATAAATACAATATAATCATTTTTGTTATTGAAAATGGTTTTGATAATGGATTTGTTATGTCAATATATTTAAGTGATATATTGCGCTTGAAATGTGGATATTTTTTCTTTCCTTTATAATTGTTTTATGTGTTATGATTTTATAATGGTTCTTGGACATTAGAAGGGTGGTTACATGATAAACCATATGAAGGGTGGTGCCATGAATACCAGGACGGGTGTTTACGTTATAAACTCCAATGCATTGGGTATGGAAGTCGGTCGTATGGCTATTATATTAAGTATGTGCGGAAGTTGACCGTAAGGTTATTCCATTTATGTATGTTTATGTCCCAAGTTACCTTTATATGTTATGTGTTCTTTATATGGGTTTTAGGGTAATCTTTTGGTTACAAAACGGTAAGTAATGGTCTTTTATTTAGTGAATAGTTTTTACTACTTCATAAAGGTGAAAATTATTACTTTGGTTAAGTATTCATGGTTTACTTGTTGTTTTGAAAAATTAATAGTTTTCATTCTTTGTGTATCCTTTACTGGGATTTTTATGCTCATCCCATGTTTTTGAAATGTTTTCCACAGGACTTAAAGATTAATATGGTCAAGGATGGGATCAAGGAATGAAATTCTATCTAAAACATGGAACTAGACATGTTTCTTTTAAAGTGTTTTTTTATTTTATTAAAACTTAGTAGAAGTGTCTACTATGTAATCTTTTGAGACGTAAAAGTTATGACATAATACTCTAAAACACCAAACCTAAAAAGATCCTCTATGTGAATTATTAATTTAATTCATGATTAAGTAATGTTTAATGTCGGGGCCTTATAATTACATTCAATCTGGATATCATCAGTTTTGTGTGAATAAGGAAGACATTCCAAAAACAACATTCCGAACCTGCTACAGGGATTACGAGTTTACAATAATGCCTTTTGGATTGACTAATTCACCCACTGTCTTCATGGATAAAATGAATATAGTTTTCAAGTAATATATTGATGACTGTGTAGTGGTAATTGTTATGATATCTTGGTATACGCCAAAAGCTATTAATATCATGAAAATCGCTTGCGCATTATTCTAAAGACTCTTAGAAGAAATTAATTTTATGGGAAGTTTAGCAAGTGTGAATTCTGGCTTTAGGATATTTATTTTCATGGCCATATTTTCTCTTAGGATGAAATCTATATAAATCCTTCAAAGAACAAGGAAATCCAAGAATTTCTAGCACCTATGAGTATAACTGAGGTACATAGTTTTATTGGTTTAACAGGTTCTTATCAATATTTTTTCCAGAATTTTTCCCAATTGGCTAACCCCTTAACCAAACTCACTCGTAAAGGGATTAAATTTGTGTGGAAAAAAGAGCGTGAAGAATGTTTTGAATAACAGAATAGAGGATTAGTTAATTATACTATCTTGACTCTACCATCAGGGAATGATGAGTTTGTTATTTATAGTGATTCTTCAAAGAAAGGACTTGGTTTTGTCCATATGCAGAATGATAGATTTATTGCCTATGCATCACGACTGCTAAATATTCATGAGAAAAAAATATCCCACTCATGATCTTTAGTTATAAGCTGTAATCTTTCCTCTAAAAATATGGAGACACTATATCTTTGGTGAAAAATGTGAGATTTATATTGATCACAAGAGTTTGAAGTATAATTTATCACAAATGGAACTAAACATGAGTCAATGGATATGGCTTGAACTACTCAAGGATTATGATTGAACAATACACAACCACCCGGGGAAGGCAAATAAGGTGGAAGATACTTTGAGCCGAAAGGATCATGATGTTTTGAACAAGATGAGAGTTAAAAGGGATCATATTTTCATGGATCTTGTAAAGATGGACTTTGAAAAAACCACAAAAGGTGAAACATAAATACTATTTCAAATGGTTTCCAAAACATCATTACTAGAAAGGATAAAATTTTCTCAAATTGATGATGAGGAATTTCAAAATAAAATTAAATCTGTGAACGATGGGAGATTGAGTGAATTCATATATGAAGATGGAATTTTTAAATTTGGAAAGAGACTTGGTTTTCTTAATATAACTGATCTAAAAATGGAATTATTGGATGATTCCCATATCTACAATTTTTTTATACTCCCTGAGGGAACCATGAAGTATAGAGATTTGATGAATCCTTTTTTGTGGGAAAATATTAATAGGGAGATTGCTAATTTCGTGACAAGATTTATGGTTTGTCAATAAGTGAATCCTGGAAGGAAACAGTCTAAAGGATTCATGCAACCTCTTCCCATACCTGAGTGAAAATGGGATAACATTACGATGGAATTTTTCAGGGGGATACCAAAGACTCCATACGGAATTATGAAATATGGGTCATTGTTGATACTCTTACCAAGTCAGCACATTTTCCTGCTATAGGAGAAGATTTACAACTTGAATATCTGGAATTAATATAAATTAATAAAGTTCTAAGACTTCATGGAGTACCCCTATCAATTGTTTCAGATCGTGATCCCTGTTTTACATCAATATTCTATAAAATTATTCAGAAAGGCTAGGATACTGAACTTCGTTTGAGAACATCCTTCCACATTCAAACTGATTAAAAATTAGAGAAGAATATTAAAACCATAGAAGGCATCTTGAGTTCTTTCTCACTTGACTTTCAAGGTTTGTGGGATTAATATTTACCTCTGGTATAATTTTCCTATAACAATTGCTTCCATTAAAGTTTTCAAGTGGAACCATATGATGAATTATATGGAATGATATGTCACACACCGACTTGTTGGGATGATGTTAGTAAAATAAAAATCATAGGCCCATAACATGTTGTGGAAAGAATGGAAAAAATGAAGATTATCCAAAACCACATCAAAGTTGTTCAACGTAAGAAGAAGAGAAACACTGATAACCGAAGGAAGGATTTGGAATTTCAGGTAAGATATCATGTTTTATTTAAGGCATCTCTATGGAAGGGAGTAATAAGATTCAGTAAGAAGGTTAAATTAACTCACAAGTACATCAGACTATTCCAAATTCTATAACGATTTGGGGATGTAGCTTACCGTTTGGAAATTCCACCAAGTCTCTTCAATGTTCATGATGTGTTTCACATATCACTTTTGAGAAAATACATGCCTGACCCAATTCATGTACTCACCTTTGAGGAAATTGAACTGAAACCTGATTTTTCTTATTGTGAAGAGCCTATCATGTGTTTTGATACTAGAGAAATAGTGTTGAGAAACTAGACTACTCTTCTGGTAAAAGTTATATGGAGAAACCATAAGATGGAAGAGGAAACGTGGGAACTAGAGGAACTTATAATAAAAAACCACCAAAATAATTTTATGTAGTAGTATTATAGAAATTTCGTGGACTAAATTATTGATGGAGGGAATAATGTAACACCCCAAGCTTCCACAATACATTTCCTTTTGAATAATGAAATAGCTTGCATTTTACGCCACTTCGAGATTCTAACACATCGCGACCAATAAAACTAGACATTATGAATAATAATACCAATTTATGAAATTTTAATAATTTTATTTTTCAAAATGGACTTCAATTTTGATTTTGGAATATCGAAATTATCTTAGGGAGAATTTTATGGTATTTTTCTAAAAACATTGAATTTTTTATGAATAGTGGGAAACACTATGTTATTGGTTGAAACGGGCTATTTATTTAAATAATTATTTATTTTATTGAAATTTATTTTAGGTCAAAATATATACATAATAAATATATATATTCAATTTAATTCATTGGAGTCATTTTATAATAAGTTTAGATATATAAATTTTTTTGAACTTTTACCGTCTTTTACCCACCTCCTAGGAGCATTAGAAAATTTTCATAAAATATAATTTTACCACTTATGTGAGTTGAAATTCAAATATCTGAGTGACATAGTTAATATAAGTACGTAAATTGATGTTCAATAAGATGAAAATATTTTTTGGTGAATAGTAACTTTGGACTTTTATTTAGCACGATTGAAAGTAAATAGGGTAATTAAGGGTAAAAATGATATCACAATTATCTCTAAAACATGCCCTAATTCTATTGGATATGTTTAATTCAACCAAAAAAACCTTAGGAATAATATATGACCTCTTTGGTCCACTTGGATTAGATTAGGACATTTATTAATATTTTATTTAAAAAAGGGTTAAAAGAGTTAAATTCAATGTTTAATAACTAAACTAATTTTAATATACGTTTATAAATAAGTTAATTTGGACTATAAATATTAGTTATAAATCTAAAAATACTTCATACATAATGTTATTTTATTTATAATTTTTATACATTAAATAATTTAATTTATTTATGACATAATGATGATGCTTGAATTACCTTATCGATGAAATATTAACGTAATAGAAATTAGAAATATTCAAATAAATGTAAATTATGACTTATGATGAATTAAAATAATTTTATAGGTTAATATGAAATGTTAGGGTTTATTAAATAATTTCCATTTCAAATTAAGCATGTTGTTATGATTTTCAATAAAATTCCAATACTTAATAGTGTCAAAATTGACAAAATTGAGTTTTTTAAATCAAATACTATATTATTAATTGATATAATATTCCTAAAAATATAAGGGTGTACCAAATGACGTATATATGGTTATATATATTAATAATGGGCCACTTGGGGTTCTCTTGAAAGTTTATAGTATGTTTATTAACTATATAATATAAAAATACAAAGAGACATGGTAAATGTCAAAATATTTAACTAATAGTTAAATAATAAAGACAAAGTTAATATAGTGACCTAAACCTATCTAAAACCTAGTGGTTGAGAGGTTTGCAACCAATCCCCACCTTATGCTCTAAATTAATCATTTTTGAGTCATTAGAAACCTAAAATGATTTTATTATAATAAACAATTTCAAGCTTTTCCTAAAGTGACCCTCATCTCTCTTATAAATAGGAACTCCATCTTCTCTTAATTTCACACATCCAAATCCATTTGGATCGGCCAAACCTTGCCCAAATATCCTCCCATATATACTACCTTTATCCTAGGGGCCTTCTATTGGTCATAAATCCATCCTATGGAGCCGTTTTGATCAAATAAAAAGGAATAAACCGAAGAAGAAGTAAATATTTCATCACCTTTTTCATGTTAATTTCGTCTTCCACTTACTCTTTATTTGTTTTTTACATTATAAAATAATAAGTCTAGTATCTTATATATATTTATATTTTATAATAAAAATTGTACAACCATATTCATTTTTCTATCCATCGTATGAATGAATAAGTCATTATACAAGCGTACGTACGGTTTACCGTCTCCACATCATGGTATAGTATGTTATTCAAACACTTAATTATTTGGATGGGTATAATAATGAGTATAAATGATATAAATAATAAATATAACATGTTATTGATTCTGTAAAAATATATACAATCCAATTATGTATTATTTCACCATCAATATAATGATATTGACGCTGGTGTGTACGTAAAGATTACCATTTCCACGAATGTGATGAGATTCATTTCCCCATCGTAATCCTTCAAGAATTATTTTAATTTTATGATTAAAAATAATTTTTATGAATATAATATTGTAATTTATATTAATCAAATACATCCTATCCATAATCAACATGGCATATGTAACCAAGCATATGAAGGAAAATGAATCAGTTAACTCCTGAAATGATGATACTACTAAAATATTAGTAACAAAGCAATATTAGAGGATCATATATGATAACATATTTATGTATACAGTTATTATATAATTTAATAACAATGTTTTTTCTATTATATAGGAGGTTAACAAACCATCTAGTAAATAAAATGTACATGTTAAGGGTTAATTTTACAATCTCTTTACTATCCGAGGTTGTTTTTGCGTAAGTATCTACTGGGACCTATTTATCATCCATATAAATGTTTTCTGAAAACTATAATTAAAATCATTTTTCTAACTATTTACTAATCTTTTGGTTAAAGTCATTTATACTATTATTTTAACTTACATGTTTTTAAAGTAATCTTTCCTTTGATTTCCGAATAAGGTACTTTATCACATTTTCTAAAAAATTAAGGAAAGAATTTTTTTTAACATATACGGCGAGTGAGGCTATTTTTTGTCATTAAAACATAATAAAAGGCTCCCTTACATTCTTATAATAATAATTCAAAATAATTTTTTTCTTTTATTATTATGTAATACATAAATGGTTTCAAAAATAAAAAGTTATTTCTTTCAAATAGTTATCATTTCATCTATGTCAACATCCTTTGAGGGATTTTACGCTTATTTGAAATCGATTTATTGTGATAAAAATATTCAATATATTATTAAAGGTTTTGTGTTATGTTTGAATGTGTATGTGTTATTTTTATACCATTAATGATTTATGGTTAATGTATTGACATTTTTTATTATAATTTTAATATAAATGTTTATGTTATGTTTCAACCTTTTCATATGACGAATGTATTGGAATTAGTATGTGACAGGTGGAGCCTGCTACAAATCCTCGGTGAATCATTAGGACTCATGAGACAATTAGACGTGGAATTGACTGAGGTCTTTCCCAATTTTATATATGGTTTTGGATGAGGCCTAAATCATTTTTAGACGTCTTTTTCGAGTCCTTGACACGATCTTTCATAATTTCAAGAATTATACAATCCCTAATTATGAAAATAATAATGATGGATCATGTGGTTATTAGACTATTAGAATACCCATGACTATGTTTTTATGGCATTATTTACTCAGATCATATTCCTACCATAAAGTGTTAATGTTTATTATCTTTAAAGGAATGTGTTTCTAATTATTCACCAGGACTAATGTTTATGTTATATTCCAGTTTATTTTATACCCTTACTCAATGATTGATCTAACCCATTTCTTATATTTAATTTTCCCATGATATAAATAAGTTTTTTATGAGTGACTTGCATGCATAATCTAGGAGGCTTGGATGTTCCTAATGGATTAAATTAGTGTTATATTTATTATCATGTTTTAATGTTGAACTTATGTATGTATCTTGATTCCAATAATACTAAATTGATCGGTCTTTTGGGATGTGATTCCTTGTATCATGCCAATGTAATGTAATAAATCACCGAATCTAGATAACTGGGGTGGGGGCATTAAAATAATCTCATACTTCTTAAAATCAATGTCTTTTCTGTATTAATGAAATTTTGATTCTAGAAAACTACCTTTCATGAAGCTCATAAAAATCATAGAGAACACTGGATGAATTCATAAATCTATCATGAAAAACAACTCAGGTCTCCCTTATTCACAAAAATCAACCTTTTCCATATTTTCATAAGGCCTTTTTGGGAATCCACTTATTGATATGCAATCCAGCTACCATATTATGGTCCCAAAAAATTTGGAAAACTCTAGAAACTACACGACCATCAATAATAATGTCTGCTTGAAATGTAATATATGATTCCTTAAAACACTCTAATCTTACAAGTGAGTATTGGAAAAAAACACTTTACTATATTTATCTCAAATAACATACTTGTTTATAATACATCCATCACTAAATAAGATTTATAGGAAGGCCTTAGACCACTAACCCTTGAGCATCAAAAAAAATTTAACCATCAAACATTTCTGGATAATGGGAATGTCAATTAGGATAAACAATAAAAAATATATCAAAATTGAGTGTAGTGAGCCATTATTTTGGAAATTTCCTATTTTTATTAATTAATTCAACATTAAATAAAATAGTTATAGAATGAACATGAACTAGTTTTTTTGTTTTGAAAAAATATAAAATATAGTCTATCACATTAATACAAAAGATAAAAATCATAACAATTGATAATATTGAAATATCAAACCGATTGTATCCATTATTATATATTTATAATAATGATAATGTTTAATTGACCATGATATATAAATTGATGACAAAAACTAGTATAATCTTACCTCGTGAAGTACATTTATCATAACGTTCGAGGAATATGGAGTCACATGTATTTTCCTTTGATGAACCCCATTGTGAAATTCCCCAATAAAAACATTAAAAACCATTTATTAGATAATTTAATGATTATTGAGATCATGACCCACCAATTTGTGCTAACCACCCCATGAAGGTTCCACCATCTCACACCATATACTTAGGGAATAGAGTAGTGTAATAAGGGGTTAAATCTATTATTCCAAACAGTAATAAATTTTATCATTTAATTTTAATAAAATAATTATTATATCAATTCAACTTAATTTTTACATTATATATATAAGAATATACATGTTTATTAAAATTACATATTTTTTAATAATAAACCTCAATTTAATTTATTTAGAATATTTATTTTATACATTAAAATCACATTCTAATATATTAATTAATTTGAAAATATTTTTTAATATAATATAAATATTTAAATATATTAATTTGTATGTGGATGATAATATTATTAAATATTTTCATAGTTAAACATTACAAAAGTCATAGGATTTATATTGGTGGAAAAACAAACATTTAAAATATAATTCAAATTTTATATAAAATTGTAAATATTCATATATAAAGAATTATTTTTATAGAATATATTTTTTTAAATAATTACTTCAACATTTTAAAATGGTTATTTTTTCATAATTTTCGTGGATAGTTGAATTTATGGGTAAAAAATATATTCAATATAAATATGAAGTCTATATTATGAAATCATAAAAGCCCAAAAATGGTGAATTCAATTAATTAAGAGTAATATATAAGGATAATTATATTTACCTATTATAGTATATATTTTTTATGTTATTTAATTAACATTATAAAATTTTAATTAATCCATTAAAATTTAAATTAAATTTTATATTTTTAAAATCAATTCCTTGTGAACAAGACTTAATTATACTTCACCAATGTTATTAATTAAATATCACACATTATTTGACATATAAAATATTGAAAACCAATCTTTTTGGAAGAAACCAAGGTAAATAAAATGATAATTTTTTTTCATTATTTTAATATATATTGTCAAAAAACTAATATCGGATGTTTATAATGAATTCCCCTCATTTTCTATAAATACAAAAAAAAAACCACCCAATCCTCATCACCTAAAACCAATTAAGTGAAAATATACTCTTCTTAAACTCCGTCTAATTCCCTAAAATGTTGATACCAATCTCTAAAGAATATCCACCCTATATTTTTGAACTCCTCTCTCAAAGTAATAGATTCTCTCATATTCTTTTTTATTTCAAACACAATAATAGTGCTATGTGTTTTTAGTTACTATTGTTCTTATATTAATGTATTTTTTCAAAACCACAACATTAAAATTGATTATAAGGTATTTATATTCATCCAATAACAATCATTAATACCTTACATGGTTATTTATTTACACCAGTTATGTTGTCAAAATCATCTAGTGATTTTCCACATTTAAATTTCATTTTACCAGTAACCATACCAATTTAATGTTAAGGGAATTTTACAATATATAAATATTATTCAATGATTTTTGAAAAACATGTATCAAACCCACAGTAGTTAATTGCGTGATTAAATGTATTTAAATATAATATTATGTTGTAAGAACTATGTGTCACAATAATCATGTAGATTATACGAATGTGACATGTGGGACTATAATTATAAGGGCCTCCAATGCATTGGGTACAATTTATATTTCATGATATTTCATTTAATGGTTCATGGATTTTTATTCTTACCACACTATATTGTGATGTCATGGTGGTTGTACATGAATAGTTCTATTTATGTCATGTTTTATGTAGTTTCCAAATTCCTCTATTTCCATAATGTAAGAAATATTAAATCATACACTGATGTTCATGTTAATGATTCTCACAATTTTATGTCATGTTGATAATCCTCTTTAATTTCATGTGTTACCACAACCATGTTATTCATTGATTATTCCCTTAATGGGATTTATAACCCACCATTTTCTCAAATATATCCCTAGGATATCCACTGGATATTTAAAATAATAGTGGAATTTAATATCATGTTTTAGAGTTTTTAAATAATGTTTTCATATCGCAGTTATATTTTATCATGAATTTTATTAAATTATGTAAATACAACAGTCATATACGTCATTTGGGATTGGGTAATCTCAGTTTTTTGTAACAAATCATTAATTAAATTCTATAAAAAATATGTGTGTTCATATTTGGTATCATAGAAATGTATACTTATTTTTTGACAATCATTATAAGTCCTTCGTTAATGAGACATATGAAATTTTAGTGTTATGAAAACATGGATAATTTTGAGTAATTTATATATCTAATTGCTTCCAAACAAGAGAAATCACAATATAGATACAATAAGTTGATATGGACCTGAATTAGTAGTATTATGCGTTATATCCCAAAAATGATCTCATTTATAATTTTCTCTATTGTTACCTAATTTGAAAAATATTCCTTCTTGTACACCTATATTGAATATTGTGGTAAAAATTCTATACTAAATTAATAATATCATTATTCTTAATTATGACAGGGAAAAAATCAATTAAATTTTATCATAGAAAATAGGACATGGATTTTAATGATTGAAACATAAAGATTAATATATTTTAAAACATATGCAATATTTTTTTTATCCAATTAAGGTTCAAAATATACATTTTTTTTCAACTATTATAAAATTGTCATCCCAAATTCTATTTTGGTTGAAAAACATTATTAGGACAAGACATAAATAGTGAATGTTAGTCTTATAATCAATTTCTTAAAAAAAAATTTCTTATTTTAATATAGTTATGTGAATTCTTTAATATAAAAAAATTATCATATGAATATTTAAACAACACATAAAACATCATATTCTAGCTAGGATTGGAAACAATAAACATGGAAATTATAGAATCCCATGAATATAACTCATCCTTTTCCAATATATTCTGGATGAATGTACCAATAGAAATTATGATACTATCTTTATTAGAATGTTATGGTATATAAGATATAAATTATAATTCCTAATATTGAGAAATCATAAATTTTAAAGTGAAGAAAGTCACCATCCATATCACAAATTGACCTCTAGTTCAGGAAATATTAAATAATTGCATAGATCTCCATTGGACTTAGTATGTCAAGAATGGATATTATTTCTTATTGAGAAATAATTTATTTCTAAAATGATTGATACTGAAGAAAATGAAATCCTTGATGATATGAATATTATTATGGAATATGATGATGAGTTTTTAGAATAATTCTCATGTATTCATCACATTAAAGCGGTTGATTACTCAATAAAAAATTTACATTAATATTTTCATATGTCCAAGACTCATTATATAAAGAACAATTTCAAATTTTAATAAATGGAGAATAAACTAGATGAAAATATAGATAAAGGGTTTATACAACAATGTGCTCCACCATGGGGAGCACATATTCTTTTTGTCAAGGAGAATGATGGGTCAAGGTTCATACATGTCTGATATTATGAGATAAATAAGATCATGACAATGAAAAATCATCCATTTCCAATGATAGATGGATTTTTTGATTTGTTACATGGATCTGTATACATCTCTATAGTATATATATGGATATGATGTTATCATGTAATCATAATTAGGGAGGAAATCTCCCTGGTAATATTTAATACCATTAATGGGTAGTATGAGTTCTTATTTATTCTATTTAGACTAATTATTTCACTAGTTATCTTTATATAAATAATGTATATTGTCATTAGGGTCTATCTAGATAAATTCTTGGATCTCATTAGTGATTATATACTAATCTAATCCAAAAATGTGGTGGACTATAAGGATAATTTAAATGTTCTAGTAATGACAGTGGGAATGGATATGTTATTTGTGAAATATAATAAAATTGAGTTTTAGATATGGAAAGAAACATTATGAGGGAATGTTATCGTAAAATTAAATGATATTTTTGGAACCATTGAAAAGAGTAGTAATTTATGAGAACCCATATGAAATTTTTTGGAATATATCTTTAGTTCCGATGGATTAGTATGGTACAAATTTCATGTTAGGAAAAAAATGGTGTGTTTCCAATCTGACTAACAAAGATAACTCCAATGAAATTGATATTTTTGGACTCTTTAATGGGAAGAGATATTATAATATTTATCAAACAAGAGAAACACAATACAAGTTCTCACATTACCCACTGGTGGGTATGTATTTGTTAAATTTGTCGATGAATCTCCAGAAGGTTTGGGTAGTGTATTCATGAAATATGATAAATCGATATATAGTACCTTACAAAAATTAAATATCAATGAGTAGAACTACCAAATACATCAACATTAATTATCTGGATTGATCATTATATTTATGATTTGGGGACATTTTGTCTGTATAGAGAAGTGTGGAATATATAAATATCCATAATGTATCAAGAATTTATTCTTACAAATGAAGAAAAATATAAATAAATAAATTTTATTATAGCTGATAATTGATTATGATTGTTCAATCAATTTAAATCATGGTATGGAGAACATAGAATAAGATACATTGAGTATGAATGATCCTATAACCCCATCGATTATGGTAATTGATATAATATTCATATAAATTATTAGGATGGACATGGGACTAATGAAAGGATATTCCTACCACATTTCTCATATTACATCTAAAAAATCCATTCATTATATAATTATGCAGCACCAAATGTATAAGAATAATTACAATGAAATGTATGGAGTATTATTAGTTCATGTTTGGAAAATATGGATTTATATGTTTTGTAACCAAAATATGTGTCCCATTAAACCAGAACTAAAATGGATACTTCAAAATGAATTCAATATCTCATCCTTATCAATTCATATAAGAATCAATATAAGTTATAGATATCATAATTAAAATACCTGTTTAGATTTCATGATGAGTTAGATTAAATACTCTTTTCATGGTGAATGGTATTACAGCAAGTCAATGTTTACTGATAGAATTCGAATGGTATGATACAATGGTTTCCAATCATAAAGATGATTTTTTTTTCAATGGACATCCAAGGATATCTAAATTCAATAACACCATCTGAGAGATAGTTTATATCCTTAGAATATTTTTACATTTCATTTCTATCGTGGAATATTACTCTATTGGAAAATTATGTATGATATTCAAAAGGTAAGTGGTAATAAATCATATTAATACCCTCATTATTATATATAATCAAAATCCGAGGCATACATAAAATTCAATAAAATCTTCTAGAATTCTCTAGATATATAACAATTTTTCAGTACCTCTATTTACTGTCAGACAGATGGTTAGTCTAAAATTACAATTATAAATTTAGAGGATAATATTATAATATTCATAATGTATATAAATTTATTTTTGGATAAAAATATTCCACTAGTGGAGTTATCATATAAAAATACATTACATTATTCAATTTAAATGGAACCTTATGAGGATCTATATTATAAGATGTATCAAATTTCAACATACTAATATGAGTTTAGAGTTATGAAGATTATGGTACCCGATACATTATAAAAAAGGTAGATAATGTTGAAACTATTCAACATCATATGAAATATGCATAAGTTAAATAAAAAATCTAGTAAAAAAATTATCGATGGAACCTGCATTTTGAGGTCGAAGAGAAGGTGTTCCTTCAAATATTGACATAAGAGAAATCCATGTGTTTTAGGTCGAAAGGAAAAATTATTACATGATACATAAAACCCTTTTATTTCCATGATCACATTATAGTTCTTTCCTTTTGAAAAATATTCCCCCCAATACTCTCTCAAATTCATGACATTTTCCATGTATTGGACATGATGAAGTAAATATAAGGCCAATGACATGTACTCAATACATAGGATTAACATTGGGGATTTATATTTCAAATAATTAGAATATGTGAATACAATACATAATCGTGATGTTATCCAATGGAATATGATAAATCCACCAGTTATAGTGTTGTGGAGAAACCAAATGTTTGAAAGGAAAATAAGGATCCAAGTGTTGTGATTAAATATAAGTACCACTATCTATTTTATTTTATTAAATTAAAAAAGGTAAAATTATATAAAATGGGTATGGATAAAATGACTCATTATTTTAGAATTCCAATTTTAATGAATAAAGTCGTTACTAAGTGATTTTATTATTGAAGACACATCACTATTTTTCATATTTTTACCATTATATAATATATTTTTCCGAATTAAAAAAACCAATGATAATCATAAAAATTGATAATATAGTTATTGGGTAGTTACCAATAATATTATTATATATTAGTTATTGTGGTAATGTCTAATTTGCATTGACTAGTATAGATTAATCCTCAAACAATATCATCATACTATATGAAGTCCATTTATCAATGATTTTGTAGGAGCTAGCTTCATAAGGATTTTCCCATTATGATTCCTAAGAAGAAATCTACAAAAAAACATCAAATAAAAATCTTAATGGGAAAAATTCTTGATTATAAATTTCAAATCCTAGAACACATTCACTTTCCCAACCCAACAAACTACCACCATCATAGAACATTTTCTTATGGAGTACACTAGGGTGATGTGTGTTTACGTATCTGGACCCTTATAGTGTCATTTTTTTCTTTATAAAAAATTATAATTTTTCTTATTTATTTTATTTTATTTTATAAACATGTATATAATATCAAATGAAAATTATATTTTGATGTGAATTAAAAACATATTTCAATTTTTTGGAAAATGTATATTTTTTATTTAAACACAATGTTTTAAAAATTATAAAATTTCGAAATAAATTTTACATTCATGTAATATTATTGTTAGATAATATTTATTTATATACAAATTATAATATAATTTTATGAATTATTATGTAATGTATATAAGGATTATAAAATTATTATTTGTGAAAAACTGTTATTTTTCAATAAATAATGATTTACATTGAAATGATTAAATTCTCTTATTTAGAAAATTATTTTGATAAAATATATATTATTTTTTATTCATCATATTGAAATTATAAAACTGTTATGTTTTCCAAATTTTATAAGATTGTGAATTTTTTTTAAATTAAATACGGTATTAATATATATTCATTATTATGACAACAAGATTTGGAAAATGTTATGTAATAATTTATATAATAGGAATTCAAGAAAAAATAGATATTTAACAAGGAAAATAATGTATTCTTAATGTCTGTTTATACATTTTATAAACCATTAATAAATCATTAAAATACTATATCATCTTTTATGGTTTTGAAATAAAATATATATGAAAAAATACATTCAAATCACCAGAGAAATAATTTTAATATTTTTTATTCATGGGATTCTAAAATATTGATATCAACTCCAATTTTGAATAAATCATAGTAAAAAAGAATGGTTTTTTGTTTTGATTAATTTCATTTATAGAATCAAAAACATATGTTTATAAATTATGAAAAAAATCCCCATCATTGGCTATAATAACAAAACCATCCTCCCATACCACATTACTAAAAACCCATTTATTAGTTATTTATCCTCTTAATACATATTAAAATATATAATAAGGTATTAAAAACATTTTAATATTTTCCCCTATGATTTTATAAACCCCCCACTAAAGATAAGTTATTATTAAATCTTCAATGTTATTTCATATTCATTTTTTGTATTATGAATTTTTATTTAATATTGTCCATGTTGTAAATATTTTTTTATATAAAATTACAGTGATTATGAGGAAATCTATTTATATAAATCTATTAAATATTATTAAACACTTTAATTAAACTAAAAATTTAATCATTTTGTTATCGACATTATCATTTTTTGTCCACACCCAAATTGTTTATTTTGAATTCCCAAACTCATCTCAATTCTAGGTTATTCTCTTATATATATATATATATCATTCATTGATTTGGTATTTTCATTTATGATACCCAAAATACAAAATAATTTTCATAAATATGATGAAATAATACTGATATTGTATGATATATGAGTCACACAAATTTATACACAAAATATGAATGTCATGGATGTGTATGGATTTATATAGGCCTCAAATTCATTGGTTTTTGTATTTATCTAATGATATACCATGTATGGTTCAAGGGAAGTTATTATAATAAAAATATGTTAGTAATTCATTTATATATACAAGAATTATGCATATGATGATATGTTTTATGTTTTTGTCACATTACATTGTTTACTTGATGTTGTCTTGTTACACCATTATTCATTGTTCAGGTTTTTTATTTTCAGACATTTATTACACTATGATTTTCATTTTTAATCACATGTATTACTTTCATCGTGTTATTAAATAAGTATCCCTTTACAGTGATTTATAGACCACTCATTTCTTATCTATTCATTTAGGTTATCTTATGAAGTTTTAAAATATCGGTAGAATTTAAGGGAATGATATATAGATTTTAAATAATTATGTTTTATCACTATTTTAGGAAATTGTGAATTAAATATAATTACCAAAACAGAGTTTTTCTATAGAATAATTTGTTATTTTATTATGTTAAAATTTATGGAATAAATTAAGGATAATCACATAAAAATGATAGGGTATTCTTAAGTAGGATCTATCCTTTTGATCACTCTTGGAACACTTTCTGTAATGGTTTTATTTAGAAAAATCCTTGTGTCCCACACCTTGAACCAAATTCATGTATCATCCATCTCAACCATTTAAAATTATATCAAGGTTATCCCCCATATAAATAATACCTTAAAAAATGATCTAACCACATCCAATTTCCACTACAAGAACATCTAAATTTTTAAACATTGAATCTAGTCCTCCATGATCATAATTCTCTCACCCAAACCCCATTTAATCTAATACTCTAAATATCTTAAATTTATTAATTATTTTTTATTACACACCTTTACCACCCATACAACTTGCTAAAAAATGAAACACACCACCAAGGTATGTGTGCCTAAAATGATCCATCAAACCCAATGGTTACATGGAACTGTAAAACATAAACACATGCAATTCAATCAGTATACATGAAGTTATATCTTATTAAAACCTATGTTATTCTTCTAGTACATTTTCTATGTCTCTCAATCATTCCATTTTATTCATGTAAAATACCAAATGGAAATTTTCATAATGAGGGCCTCCTCACCAAAATATTCCTTTGAAATAACGACATAATACATGATTGTTAGTTAAAACTTATATTGGGATTCATTGAAACTCTTCCCATGTTCCTGAATGTGAATCCTGAGTCACCATGTACATGAATTTGGTATGTACTACCACTGAAAATTTTCTATTCTACCAAACCACAGTCGTTATTTTTAATTTATATCTAAGAATTCCACAAAAATTTCCACATCCCTCAAAAACCACTCCAAGGGTATTCCATATATTGAACACTTTTCCTGGGATCTTGGACAAAACCTAAATGTCTATCCTTACTTTTTTTATTGTTATAATGTAATATAATGATCCAAAAACCACACAACCTCCCATGGTTATTTATCTAATATATAATTTTGAACACTCTGTTTGTTTTAGGTAAACTATCCCATATCATCTTCAACCAACCCATCAGAATACCACATTAGGGAATCAATTTGGATATGTATCCTAACAACCAAACACATTTTGAAATTAAATATATGAAAAACACAATAGAAAAATATTGATTATTTCTAAAAGTAAAAATGAATATAACACACATATATTATAAATTTGGATAAACAGTTCATATGATGATCATGTACTTCATGACTTATAAACCAACGACAAGTACCTAGAGGAACTATTATACTTGATTTAACCTTGTCATGGGATACCAATTAATGTTACATGGTGATGAGTCCTTTTAATTTATTCTTGAATGATGTGATTCTCTAGGAACTACCACATATCCTACTCACCAAGTCTCATGAATTTCATTACTCATGGGGATAGAACTCACCTCATATCAAGGTCACACAATACCTATCAACCAATAACTCTATATAGGTATTCATATATATGCCCAAAAAAGTTTAATATATCCACCTTTATATCAAGCACACTATTAGGGTACTATGTACTCCCAACAAAATAGGAGTCATCTCAATCTAGTAACACCACATCTCATTCAAATCACACAACTCGGGAACTATTTCATCCCTAACTACCCACATATGGTCAACTCTATGGAATAATTGGTTAAAAATATCATACACACAAATAGGGTTTATTGTTTCTCACTATCATTTCTCATAAATCAAAATGTCAATGAATTGATATGTTTATTTTAATTTCAATTAAATGTTTTATATAAAGACACATTATAAGTTATAAATGGAATTTTTTTTAGTTGACATCATGTAATATCCAAAATTATTCATCCAATATTTTATCTAATACTATATAAAATAACAATAATTTATCATATACAAATATATGTAAAATAAGATGAAAATTATATCTAATACAAAAAACTCTCATTATGTTATTATTAGAATTTAACTTATTAGTAACCTCATTATAATCAATCCAAATAGTCATAACAGGGGTCCATTATCAGTTTAGATGATCTGATATGTATGATTCCACTATGTTCATATATAGGAAAATATTCTAATGTATACCAACATGTTAGATATCTAACCAATTAAATAGTCCTTGAAATTTTATAAACAACCTTATGAAATCATGAAAATTAATCCTACATAACTGATACGATGACTAAACACACCCTCTCTATCATAATTAGAAGTAGAGATAAAAACCCATTAATCAATAACATAAAAAAAATAATGTGCATCACTTGAGGTAACATCTTATCACCAATAAAAGAGTATATCATAAAAATAATCCCCATCTTTGAAAACATGGAAATCTGTCAAGTGTGAGGTATCCAGTACAAGGAATAATTCTTGTACCATGTCATTGAAAAATTAATCTCTTCTATAACATGTCCGAATATTAAAATATAATAAATTTCCTGTACTACAACATTGTATCATCCAATCTCCCCAGACCAATGGCTAACCCCCAGTTTAGCAAAAAACAATAATAACATATGCATACATTCCTATAATATAGATTATAGAATGTAGTGGTGTATAGATATGGTAATAAGATGGTAAACACTATACACACATATTAGAGTATATCAAATGTTGAAATGATACCAAATCGAAATGAAAACTATATATTGATGTAAATGTAATTATATATAGGAATGTGTTGATAATAATCATATCAAACATGTCATGTAAACACAAAAAATAATAAAATAAATAACACATTCAATCATGAATGATGGGTCATGTGTACACTAACCCAAACAAAACTAAAAGACTGAAACAAGATGAAAAACTAAAATTGGTCATGAGTTTAAACATGGTCCCAACTCCCATGTTCCCCCATAAAGGACTAATCCCATACCGATAACCATGTAGAAACTTCTGGGTTCACATGTTCAATTGGGGAATAGGAAAAGTGTGATAAAATCTCAATAGAACCCCACAATCATTCCCCCTAAAGATAAATTCAATAAATTGTACTTGTATAATCATTAAAAATAACTATTATAAATACAAAAACATTTAAAAATAGAATAATATGAAATATATAAATTTCAGGTCCAAATTCACACTGATAAATGTACAAACATGCTTTGACCAATGATGGAGTGTCTCTGAGAATCTAATGGGGACCATTATAAACCAAAACCAAACCTGACCAATGTTAATATACCCATCCCTAGTCCATACAGAACTCATAGGTGATATACCAATCAAAGGGGACCCGACTTCCAACCAGAGGTTAGGTTTAACTTGGGTTTAACCATTATCCATTTTCACCCTTGGGTCATGTTCATCTCGAGTTTTTCAATCAAAAAGATTCCACAAGGGGATAGTGTTCACCCTATTTTCATCCAAAAGATGGTCTTCAACCAAGGGGTTCATTTCACCATGGTATTATGAATCAATGATCATCCACATAAGGTCAATATTTTCTCAGGGTTTATCTATCATCCAGTATCCACCTGGGTCAATGTCCACTATGGGTTTAAAAATCAAGAATAATCAGTATACAAAAAATAACACATTTAAAAGTTTCATTAACTAACCATAATTCATTTCCATATATTAATTTGAAAAAAATAATGATTTTAATTATTCAAATTGAATAAAATAAAATAATGGATCCAAATCCATTTATAAATTCTATTATTATCAAAATACCACACTAATTTATGTTTATACATTAATGTTAAATAAATCAATTTTTAAATTCAATTAATATTTGTTGTAGTATCAAAACATTAATTTATATTATTTTCTCTTTATGTTTTATAAAAGCCTTATATTTCTATTTTTATTTAACAATATTTATTTATCCTAAAAGATGGAAATTCACAAAGCCTAATCATTTTTATTAGGTTAAACATACTAGAATATAAAAAAATAATGAAACAATGAGTAAATTTATAAATAAAATAATACCATGTCATTTGATGGAAAATATAAAACAATGTAATTCACATTTACTTATAAAACAAAAAGGTATTATTGGTTAATTAAAAAAGAAAACAAACATTATGTGTTGCCTATTTATTTTACAAGTCATCCCACTATCTGACTGCTCGAGCTTGTATGCATCCAATGTACAAACACAAAGCATCATTAATGCTCACTCACTTACAAAAAAACAAATATAATTAATTATTATCTAATTATAACAAATTTACTATATTTATTCAATTAAAAAATAATAATTAGTTAGACCAAAATAACTATTTAATCACCAGATTCTCATTCCCCAACTAAACTAAGACCCAACCAACTTTGATGGTCTATTTCAATATCTGATCAGTACCTTGGGCCGATGTCCAATTATAAAAAACTATGAACATTATCTAAGACAATTTATTTTAATAAAAACAACTTGAAAAGATATTTTCAACATATTTGAAAAAAATAATAAGTGACCATGTTAAAAAATAATATAAATATATTCAATTTTAAGGCAGAGTAGAATCACCAAAATATTGGCAGGATTCAACTATTTTTCAATTGAATCATAAAAATGATTTATAGTTAAAAAACATAAATTATTAAAGGATGAAGATTATAGTGTCATATTCATCGTATTACTAGTGCTTAATGATCACAAGTGATGATCGTTGAAATGGATATGAGATAGGGGAGATCAATCATGGAAGTGAGTAGATATTTGGAAGTATAACATAGAGATTTTGGGATGATATGATGGAATAATGTAGGGGTGTTTGGTTAAAAAATAATATTATAAAAAGGATAAAACTCACCTTTTAATGGTTTTACACATAGTTTTCAAAACACTATGCCAATAATTTGGTAAAAAATATCCCAAACACCTCAAATTAAATGTTGATTCCTCATGGTTTTAAAAAAATCCTCAAAAAAGTAATTTATCTTTTAATCATTAGGAAAAAGATGAAAATATTTTTTAAAAATAGGCAATGTCTTCTCTATGCCTCTAGACCAAACCAAGCCCTATGGTTTCTACTTGAATTTTCATTATTTTGTCAAAATCATCCACTAACCATTCTATAAAACAACAAACTAGTTAATTTGTAATTATAACCACCTTGTGCAAGACTAACTGAATAGATTCTACAAAATTAGGTAACCTAGGCAGTTCACCTAGTGCAGAGTTATCTAATACATCAAAATATTTCCCCAAATCCAATTGTGAGGTATCTATAATCCAGATGTGCCTCCAAGGCATCAAATGATAAAAATACCACATTAAAATATTTTATCCTCCATAATTCCTCCTTGATACCAGATTCAAAATCTTGGGTATCTAGTAGTCTGAAAAATTTTACTTATTTTGGAAATTCTAACTCATCCATACATCATGGTATTTGTGAGATGCTGACATTTTTTCATTTATTGTTTTTATCTCATATAGTTCATATGATTTCATTACCATCTCCAAGAAGATATGTCTGACATATATGAACTGTTATTGTTAGAAAATAATGATGAGAAACCAAAAAATATATTAGTCTATGATTATTATCATCAAAGAAATAAAACCGTCCATTATAGAAATTTTGTGATTCTTTTTTATATATGTTTATTATCTTATGAAAATGTGTAAAATTATTTTATTTTTATCATGGGTATGTATATAAAAAATCATTAAGGAAATACCATTTGATTCCTTGGGTTTTAGGGAAGAATAATTTAAATCATAAATGGTATGGGGATGTGTGAATTTATAATAAAACAATGATATATTCACCATGATGCGATGATTAACTATTTACATCATGGTGAATCTCAATGAAAACATATTTTTTAGTTTTATCCTTTAAACTATACATATCAATCATAATACATAGAGTTTCTCATTATTTTAAATGGATTTTACCATAACCATTACTAAATAGTATCAACCGTGAAATATTTTGTTTCATTCAAGGATTTGAAAGCTTATTATGCATGGAATCAAATCTATTGGGAATTCTATTTCATTCATAGAAAACATGAAATTTTTACTATAAAATGGCTGAAATGACACAATATTTTCAAACCATGATTCCCTAAATGGTTGTGGTTTTACTTCTCCTATGGATATATATTTCTTTAATGATCATAGTTCTTAAAATGGGAAAGTATTTTCCATAAATGACCTCCATAACATAAGAATCCAAACAATTAATGGTAACTACTTTAACTCGACTTGGATATAAAATGGAATTTTATTCCATGATTGAAACAAGTCTATGTCAATCCAAAGACCCCCCATAAATAGGGAAAACTAGTCCTTATTTATGTGTCATTCAATATTCCAAAACTCATCTTTCTTCCTCCAAATCATCTCAAAAATGTCACCCAACAACTCAAAAACATCATGAAAACAATTTATCGGTCTAAAACTATTTTCATGATTATATACATTATAACCAATTTTCATCCTCAAGAATAAATAAAAAAAATAAAATGATTCCTTGAATCAGTAAACCCTACATGTTACCTGTCATATAGGAATATCTGTACCATATAACAATATAAACATATAAAAAATATAAAACAATTAGTCACATTTACATTAAAAAATCCAACATCACAATGTAGAATCTAAAAAAAATACTTCATATAGATATCTATTCAACTAATTCGTTTACAATATATAATTTATTAGGCAATTATGGCTCTATAAAACAAAATTTCAGTAAATAATTCAAACACATAGAATATTTTCTTAATGATCCTAAATCCAACAAATAATCTCCAAAAAATGATGGATCAAAATAAAAATAAATCTATTTCCATTCAAGGAAATCAAAGAAATCATCTAGATATAGATGAATCTATATCAAATGAAAAAAAATAATAAATAAAATCTAGCTATGGGGAATGATCTAACTAAAAATTCCCAATGTTGAAATAATTTAATACCTTATCAGTTTTTATAATCCAAGAGGAAATCATACTACATTGGATGAACCACCACATCCCATGATGAGGAAAATAAATCAATAAAACCTAATATCAAAGGGAAATATCATGTACTATACTCAACAAATCATTTTATAATAGTTAATGATATTAAGACGAGTTAATCAAACCACAAATTTCATAAATATTTTCCATATTTAATCAATAAAAATTTATTATAATAATTGTTTTCACTACAATAAAAATCAAGTAAATTATAGATAAGAAATCACACCTATAAAATGTAATTGAAATATCCATAATAATAGATTTCTTATAACAATAATTATAGGACAAATAAATAATTTAATCACAAATCAACAATGAATTTTTAATGTCAGTAAAAATGTAATGCATTGTATCTTCTATATGTGAAATTATTTTCATCATCTAACCGTTTAAATAATTATTAATAATAGTTAGTATTTATATTTTAGAGTTAAAAAATTAGTTTAAAATAATCCACACTATTTTGGTAAAAAAATTATAATATTTAGAAAATCACAGTCATAAAATCCCATGAATCCACACTTAATCACCAAATATATTGGAAAGGTATCTAGAAAACTTTTTCCCCCAATCACAGAGAAATGTGATTATTTCATAAATAAATCTATAGTCACATATAAGTAATCCCTTGTAAAAAAAATACTAAGGTATAAAATTATATAAATCCATCAATATATCCTCCCAATTCAACTATGAAAAATAACTTGGTTGTAGTAATCTATTATGAATAAAATCCTCAGATTTCAATATGTAACATAATAGACCCTGAAACATATATATCAACACTTATGTCTTTAAAAATTTCCATAAACATGAATCCCTTAATTCATGATATATTTTATAAATACAATTATTTATAGTAAATGGTGTGATATAAAACATATTACTCATTATTTCCCACATCATAATTGCAACAAAAAACATATCATCAAATTACCTATGATTTTGATCAACCAAAAACCTCCTATTGAAATAATAAACATATATATGAATTAATTTCTATAAAACTCTATATCATGATCTATTTGATGAAATTATTAAAATAGATAAAGTAATGAACAATTATCTGACACTATATTCCGGGATTCCTCCATATCAAGATGCTAAGCTACATGATTTCCTACAATCATCCTTGTGTATCCATACTCAAGAGAAATATATCATATTGACATCTTAAATAGTATATTAACACCCCAAATTTATATTAAATGGGATATAGAATATATAAAAGTCATAACATTATAAAAAATGTAAATAATTAAAATATAGAAAATTAAAATATACATAATAGAACAAATATCATAGGATTTAATGATTATATTTCATTATAAAAAAACAATGATGACATTATTTAACAACACCTTAATGGAATATTCGTCCACTATAATTTCAATATCATTGGTAGAATAATTATGATCATTGTTATGTGATAATAAATAGATAAATGAGATCTGTTGTCACTAATATTTCATGACACTACCTAATATAAGATAAAAAGTGTTATAGAAAACATCCAAAATGACTATCTATTATAGGAGGTGGTGATAAAGTTTATATATTTAATTAATTTTTAAGTACACAAGAAGCATATAAATCACATCTATATATTTTATATTATATAATTAATTTTCAAAATATTAATGGGTTTCAAATCAGAGATAAATCAATCAAAAATCGCATATATTAAATTACAAGACTAAGAAAACTAAAATACTCTGTAATATTATTATTATAGATATGGGGATTAACATCACATTATTAAAATAAAATATTTATATATTCCTATTGATAAAATAAATAAATAATAAAATACAACATTTAGTTATGCAACATATTTAGGTATGAAATCTTTTATAACTTATTTTATTGACAAATTGTAAAGAGAGATATGTAATTCCAATCATGATCCCCCTATGATATTTAATATAAAATATTTTTAACATAAAGAGAATCTCAAACATAAACATAAAGAATCCTATTTTTTAAAATGTCATTAAAATACAAAGTGAATTAATGAAACTATTAGGATGAACAAAGAATTCAATGTGTCAATAATGAATGCTAAATATAGTCCTAATTAAATCCTAATGCATTTACCTCCTATAAGGATATAAATACCATAAATACATATTCAAAAACAATATATATCCATCAATTTATTAATTATATAATTAGACATTGAAAGGGAAAAAATATTTTCCCCTATGAACAGGTTTAATCAAGTGAAATTGATTAAATAAAAAAACTGACAACATCTTTCTTTTTTTACAATATTGGTGTACCCAAAATTGTCACATAGGGTATGATGAAATAATCATATAATAGATCAACAACTAGAATAAAAAATTATATTAACTCTTACCATAATAACTGATATGGGGACATAAAAATAAAATACATATTGGGTTGTAACTCTATCCTAGCATCAATGAAATTTCAAGGGGTTGTGGTAACAAAACCATTAAGAAAAATATTATGTAATTCAGAAATAACACATAGGAAGACTATTTCATATTTTTTTTAAACTCAATAGATTATAAGAAATTGTTTTTTTATTTATGTCCTTAATTATTATTGGTTGAATATATTTATATATATAAAACCATTAAAAGAAAAAATAGAAATAAATTCAATATTTTTGATTTATGACTATTGTATCATAATAAATCAATTATCTAATTTACATTATTGTAATTTCATTATCAAATCAATATCAATGACATTGAGACCTAAAATAATTCATTAAGAGGCTAATTTATCAAGAATAAATAGGAGGTGATGCAAAAAGGGTTTTCCCTAAACCAATAACATGATAAAATTCTATGAGTATTTCCTTGAAAAAATTTCCATTAGATGAATACTTCATTCATAGAAATTGGAAAAAATAAATGTCAGTTAAACCACCATATGTGGTTACCAGTAATGTATATTCTACTCATAGTTATCATATAAATCTCATAATTATTATAATAAGTATAAATTATGAAAATATAAATAGGTAATTGTTAATTTAAAAAATTATTAATATATTTATTAAGTAATTAGATTTTGCTTTTGATTAAGAATATATTTTAATAAACTAACTTTATAAAATAATTTGTTCTTATAATAATTTTTTTCAATACAAATAGGATTTTAATTTTAAAAAAGTTAAAATAATACTTCTATTTATTACTTCAAATGTATCGAATGATTATTATTTTTTGTAATCTTCTATAAAGTATTTTTTAAAGTTCATATTAATAATAATAAATTTATAAAAACCATCACATTATTGTTTTTATTATTATGATATCAAAATTGATAAAAAAATACCTGAAAACATTTTGTAGAAAAAAAATTAAAGGAGTAACATATTTAATATAAATTTAATATAAAGTGTTTAAAAATACATCCATTAATATGGGGAACAAAAGTTATATTATATTTTAATAATGATATATTTTGGTCCAATTCCTCTAATTAAGTAATCGTAGTCATCCATTTCGTCAAGAATTTCATTGAAAGATCAAATATTCTTACTAATATAAATTTCAACCAATAATTATCTTGTTAATAAATAATATCCTTTTATTTTATAACACTCCAATATATATTCATATATTTCACTTTTAATAAATTTATTATATTTGATAGCATGATTACACACATCACCGAGTCGAAATAGAAAATGATATGCTATTAAATTATTATAAAATAATATATAACTCATATACAACAAGTTGGATTTGATGTTACAAATAGAAATTATTAATTATAAAAAATTACTATTTAAAAAACTATAAAAATATTTCATTGGGTTTTAATTAGATTGAAAATATAATAATTAATTTAATAGTAAAAAGAGATGTTTTTCATGAAAAACTAATTTTACACATTCAATGTTTTTTATGTTAATATATCAATATAATCTCTATTGATTAATTATTTTAATTAAATATTTAGAAAATATATTAAAAAAATTAAATAGTCATGTAATTGTTTTTACATTGAAATCAATGAATTTAACCTCAATATTATTCTTAAAAAGAAATGTTCAAAAGTTGTTCTTATATGTTTTCTTCTCTAAATATAAAATGGATTTAAAAAACATAGGTATTGAATTTGATAAAATACATTATATATTTTTAATCACAATAATTATAATTATGAAAGTTTATTAACTTAATTTTTTTCATTATGAAAATTAATATACTAAAAAAGACAATACTATTGTAATGATAGAAGGTGTTAACAAGGGGATATACTTATGAGATAAGGGTTAGTTGAAATAAAAAAATACTTAATTCCAATTTAATTTTCATATCATGAAACTATATAATACCCAATTCTATTATAAATCATTTTGGATCCATATAGGCTTTGTAATTCATTAATATTGTTTTATATTTTAGAAAATTCAATGTGTGTCACTACCTTTAATTACAAAATGAGACAAGATCTCCACACTTTTCCACCCATAATGTAACTGTTCCCTAATTCAATATTTATAGAATCAATTTTTTTACATTGTAACTGAATACCATCACACCCTATTTTTCTTGGGATACAATGTTTAGAAATATTTAGTTATAAACATAATCATGTAGTTTGAAGAACATGTATATGTTCTTATAGGTGATTTCCCTGTATAATTATTATTATACTTATCATAATTCTATTTTAAACATTAAAAAATAATTAAAATAGTATAATAAATATAATTAACAATTATTACGATAATGTTTCAACCATTTCCACCACATTTACATAAAATGGAAAATGAATGTATCTCTGACGCGTACATCTGGATAGCCACCTACCTGTAGTGATACGATTAATTTTGTATATCCACCATTCATGGATGGAATTTATTTATAGTTTAATGATTATATATATGATATTTATGTAATATTTATAATTATTAAATTATAATATATTATCATCATTCTTACATTTCCATTTTATTGAAAATAATAACCTTACATGACTGTATGTGTGGACTAACACTTTCAGGAACTGATTTAAATTATTTTCCATTTCCAAATTTCAAGGATAAAAATAAGGATATATATTATGAATATATATAAAATTTAGGATATAATAATTATTCCATAAAAATGAATTATAATTTACTTATATTTCATTCCAAAAAATTAAATGTGAAAACATCAGTGGTGCACACAAACACAATACTATCTCCTCAAAATGAAAAAAAAATTTATAAACAAATATATATAGAAGATGATATAATTTTATATAATAAATTCATATGATACATATTAAATTATTATTTTATATATCATTTTTTAGGTATAAGAAACATAACACTATTCCATTCTGGTAAAACTGATTAGTTTTCACATGAATATCCACATTAACGAATGATTATTAATAAATGTATAATTAAAAATTACATAGGAATGATAAATTTTCAGTTATTTAAAAATATTTATCATTTATTGATATGTAAAAAATATTCATTTATTATAAAATAATTTTGATTGTGTATTAAATTATATGAGGCATGAGGTATGGTCTTTATGTTACAATCAATATTTTTACCATTATTATTTATAAAAATATTTTTTATGATGAAATTATATTATCTAAATATAAAAAATACTTTTCATCTTATTATATGCTAGTTATTCCAGAATTTTTTTTCTAATATTTATATTATACTCTAATTAATACTTAAAATGACCAAGAAAATGTTTTTATAAAGCAATGGTCGGATGTCTTTTTAAGCCTGGAATATTTTCATGAATGCCTATATGTTCTTTTAAATTTATGAAATAATGTTTCTAATATTATATAATGGTTTATTATTTTAATTTTTACCCATATTTGACTATATTTTAAAAGGTTTAAAATAAAACATAAAATGTTTTTCCAAATGAGGTAACTTTTAACCAATGGTGAAAACATAATAATTTTATTAAAGTTTAACCCACAAACGCCTTTCCTAATATCATGAATAATCATTTCATTGAATCATATATCACAATTAACATTATTTATTTTATATAATTGTTTTTATATTATGGAAATATTATCTTTTAATTAATTGAGATCTAATATAAATTAATTGTGTTCGCATGTATAACAGAATTATTTAAATGATCTTTAATAAGTATATTTTATATAATTTTACATCTGTTAAATATTTTTAGGATTCACTGGGGATATTATCTTCTTATACTGTTCGATTTATTTCATTTTATGGATAATGATGATGATGATTTAAATAAGATACTGAAAAATTGTTTCTTTTCCATGAGTAAATCTATAATAAAATGAAGGAATGTTTATGAAAATATTCCCTTGTCATGAGATTTGATATAATGAATTTATCATTTTACTAATGATAATTTGGAACAAATATATTTGGATATAATTATGTTATGGGTGTTCATTCTAAATACCTCATTTATATCCAAAAATTTTATAATAATATCTCAAGAAATAAAAATTATATGCATCAATATTATTTTTGATAGCCAATCCCAAATTCTGATGTCATGGTGTGATTTATTATTAACATTCTCACTATATCACATCTGTAAATGATTATGAATTTTTTTTCATATTTTAAGAAGTTTGTGTGATTGTTTAATGGTATTCACACATGTTTATTCATGGAAATGATTGTCAGTAGCCATTATTAGATGTTTATTATTTCCATTTTTTCTGATGAAACATTCCTATAGTATAGATCATGAATAATAATTAGTTATTTTAATACATTATTAATGATTCTTCTAGATGTGGCTTCATTTTGGAGTTTATTTTCATATTTTTTGTATGGATTTTTTTACATTGAAAAAACATTATTTACTATGTTATCATAACCATAAGATCATTTAATTCTCTCCTGGTTTATATCAACCATGTTTTCACATAAAAATTATTGGATATCACCCATTATTCTGTAATACATCACAGGTTTTTGATAGAATGATCTATGAGTGGTTTTTCGAAGTGTATTAATATAAATATCTTTTTTGTAGTTGATTAAGATTATTTAATAAATAATTTGATTATATATCGAGATTAAAAATATAGTAAACCATTATGAACCACAAGTGTGTATAATTAATATATTTATTGAATATTAATAAAGAATGATTTAATATTTACTTACCCTTTGATGGGTTTTCTAATGTGGTATTATAATATGTTTTAGTTGTTTCTGGACATTAGGATATTTTAAATATGGAGATATAACAATGAAAAACTGGGGTAAAAAAGTTATATTGGATGAAATTAAAGATTCATAGTTTGATAATAATGTTTTATAAATTATTAAATAAAATAAATTATATTCATAGGAATTCTTACTCTATGATTTTTCATAATATATGAAAATTTTGTTTTTTATTTCATCAAATTATTGGAATTGGAAGTACTCATTGAAACAATTAATCTAAATTGAAATTCAACTATTTCACTCTTGAGAAATAATTGATCTAGATATAGTATGTCATATATTGTTTATATTCTCACTCATATCACTCAATATTTGTACAATTATTTTAACCATGTTGATCTTAATAATACACAAAGCAAGTAGAAAAATGACACTAAGACATTTTGTGATAATAAACACCGCCATTTTTGGTTGATCAAATCCACTAGTTCCTGACCAATGTGTCACACTGTTTTAAGATAAATTAGGTCTTATTTGTTGATCTAATCATGATAATTTTTTTTATTACACTATCACTTGGATGGTTAATATGATAAATGATAAAAACATATCAATAACATAATGAAATATTAGGAAAAAAATACATGGAATGATAAGAGTTTTGTTGTGCATTTATAAATAAACATATTCTAAAATATCATTATACTAAGACTAAAAGTGAATTTTTTAAAATGAGATAGAATGGTTAAAAATACATTATTACATACAACGAAAACATTACTAGACTTTCAGGGATTTATTC
Organism: Viscum album; assembly: GCA_963277665.1. Taxonomy (NCBI): domain Eukaryota; kingdom Viridiplantae; phylum Streptophyta; class Magnoliopsida; order Santalales; family Viscaceae; genus Viscum; species Viscum album. The sequence goes on along the minus strand of OY728122.1, from coordinate 805,178,389 downwards.
TTGTTTTATTATCATCCCTTAGAGACTAATTGATCAATTATTCTATGTATTGTAAAAAAATAATTGAATACATATACCCATAATATATATTAGTAAATATAGGTAAATAATTCAACGGTCACTAAAAGATGAAATTGGGAGTGGGAACCCCAATAACTCTTCAGGATTTAGTGAAAACAATAGGAAAATAGTGCTTCAAACAAAATTGATTACTAAATAACATGGATGAATTAAATTACTACTGTATTTAGGTTAAAACAAGGTGGAAGTGTATGTTATAAAATTATCTTATTGTAATTGGGATATGATTTAATTTATAGTTCTCCCTCAATCTAGTGTTTGTTGATAGGGGATGTAAATTTCATCAAATGAAACATATGATAATAATGATTCAATAGAATATATTTAATGTTAATGATACAAGGATATTGTTAATTATCTTAATCAATTATGTAATCCAATAGATAATGAGTATGTCAGACCTCAACCACACCCTATGTAAAAGGATAAAGGGTTTTTTCTATCATAAATTAATTTGTTTAGAAGAATGATGGGGTAATGGTATGATTACCACAAACTATAGAATAGGAAAAATCTTATATATTTTTTCTTCTACCCAATATTTTATTTTTACAAAACATTCTAACAATACCAAAAAATCATGAAATTGTTATGATATTAACTTTGAAGAATAAAATCCAAATTTCATGATGATCACATCTATTGTCTATATCTAAACTATGATAGACGTTTATTGGGATGTTATTACTCACTGTTCTATAATTATCCTTCTATATGAATTTCATTTTATATTAGGTATGAATTGGGATTATCAAATTAGATAAAAAATTTAATGACCAATGAAGTATTATACATTTAATATTCCAAATCAACTATGATTATTTATTTGTTGGAGGGTGAACATGACCTAAAATTGGTAATTAAATCCAATTTGTGAGTCTTACTAGATATTCATGAGATATATGTATGTCAAATGGTATGGATGAAACTCAAAAATGAAGATATTACTATTTATTGGAAATATGTTGATTTGAATCCTAAAAAAATTATAAGGCTCCTCTAAAACATGATTTTATGTTTATAATATATTTTATACATGGAGATACACCTTTTTCAAATGATCCTTAAATAATGGACACAATTGTGATATATGAATTATAGAATAGATTTTAGTGAAATATCGATAATAGAATTATGTGACACTGTGTACCAATAATCCTTCAAATGTAAAAATCATAGTTTTTATACCCTTGTATCATGATCACTCTTACAAGATAATATATATAAACATTCTAGATTACAGAAATAATTTTTTTGTAACCTGAGCGGTGGAATTTTCAATTTTTTATTTTGAAATCATGACCATGTTAATGATGTATAAGATCCTGAGGATGTGATGAGCCAGATTTATCTATAGTTGTTTGTATCATAGTAGCGGATTTTCGAGGTAGAAATTACTATTAATGGTTTTTAATGCAGTAATAGGAAATGTAATGTTATACATATCTTTAAATAATATATATATATATATATATATATGATCTCTTTCACTAAATGAATCATCGATTTTCAAAGAGTTGTGATATACTATTGAAATGTTTCTATTTAATGTGAAAATTATTTCATTGTTATGATTTTAGGTAGTATGAATATGATGATAAAAATTATGAAAAATTATTGTAAACATATGTGTAAAAATAATTCTTTTTTCTAATTGGATAAAAATTAAAACAAAACTTGATGAAAAAATATATGTTTTTGTAAAAAATGATTTTACTGGAATAATGTTTTTTATCGTAACAAAATATATTAATATGTATTTTTTAAACAATTTCATTAATTTTTTGGTAATATATTAAGTTAAATATTTATAGATAAATCTATTTTTTAAGTAATAAAAATAATTGAAACATTGTTTTATGATTAAAAATCGATTTTACTGAAAATAATTTTATTTAGTTATTAGTAAATATTTTAAAATATTAATCAACTAGTTATATATATTTAATTTCATAAAAATGATTCCATATTCTTATAAGAAAAAATTAATATTTCATAATAAGTTTATGGTAATTTCTTCTCATTATGAATAGTAACTGAGGAAAAAAATTAGTTCTTATGCTAATGGATAAAGGGGTGTAACCAATAGTTAAAATAATTTTATATGGGTAAAAATGAAATAAAAATTTTTGAAAATATTATTGGGTGATCATATATTTATCCAAAATTATTTTCCCTTTTTATAGTTTTTTAATTTGGATCTATTTTTCTTGATTTAAAATGTTGACATGTATTAAACATTTAAAATATTCTATGTGTGCCTTCTCCCCCAAATATAAAAATTAACAACTTCTATTATATTCAACAAACATAAAGAAAATATTATAATAAAAAATACTAGACAAAATAATTTATTATATTCCCATCCCACAAACTGGAGGTATTATTTTGATAATGACACCATATTATAATGCCTTCGGTTTAAATTGAAGGGGTTGTCCAAAGATGATGTAAATGTTCTTATATAGATATATTCATGATTAAATTCACTTCCAAATTCTATAAATATATTGTATCCATCATAAAATAATATTTAATGTATTATAAATATAATGATACTTTCTATTGTTATGTCACAAACATTTTTCACCTCATTTTCATCAAATCGAAGATGAATGTATCGCACGTGAGTATGTGTGGACACCGTCCTCAAAGTACCGATTTGACTCATTTTCCATCATAAAATATCATGGATAGTTGTTAATATGGTTATAATATTTATTGATATTATTTATTATATAATTATGATTCTAAAGTTGATAAATATTTTCTACTATCTTGTGTTTCCTCTAGTGGAAAACTATATTATCTCCCATGAAATCATGTGGACTACCACCTCCATGATGTAATATTATTAATTTTTCATTAAATATTTATATGAATAGTAATATGTACTTATTTAATTATTTTATTTTATGTTAGTGGTAAAATATTTTTATTGTAAATGTTAATTATAATTTAACATTATTTTTTTCATCTATCCAAATGTCAAAACATTACATAAAGGTAGATACAACGTAACATTTAAATGAATAGATGTAATGAAATTTTCACCAATACAATATAATAATGGTTATAAGTTTTATTAAAATAATTAAATTTAATATGTATTTCATGATTGGAATTTTACAATGGAAAAAAACCATAAATAATGATCTAGTACTAGAGACATCGAACTGGAATATTTATTGAAAATAGAACAGTTTTAATCCAAAAGTCCAATTTAAAAAATTACTAATAATAAAAGGATAATTATAATTTTAAATGGAATGGTAAATATAATTTTATGTATGATTAATTTTCTATAGATGATATAAAAAATATTAATTATAATGAATCCTATTAGGACACTTATTATGAAAGATGATATTTAAGGAAAGGGATTTACATTAAAATCACATTTTTACGCAAAACATTTATGTTTAAATTGGTGAAGTTTTTTTAAAATGAATAATATATAAAAAGTATTACTTGTTATAAAACTAAAATATTTATTATTATAATATTCATATATAAGAATAATTTTCCTCACATCAGAACATAAAATGACCAAGAAAATGATTGATTGAAAATAAAAATGTTCCAAAATTTATCAGGAACATTTTTCATACTTGAAAAATATTTCCAAACAGAAATACAACAATATTTTTAATATTCTCCAAAAATTGATTCATTTTGTTTATATTTATATTCTAATTTCTATAGAATATTTTAAAAGAAATCATCTTATCATTTTCTACACAATTTAATAATTACTAATGGTTTGAACAGATTATATGATTTATTGTATAATGCAAGAATATCTATTCCCAACATTATCACTAAATTTTTAATTAATTTTTACGTCATTATTTGATATAGATATTTTAATATATAATCATTTTTCCTAATGTTATAGAAGTATTTATATTTTAAATATGTTATTTTAAAATTAAATGATATCTTTTATATGTTTCGAAAAAAATATTGACCAATAATTTAATGGTATTTTTCATCTATGTCAACATCATTTTAGTATTTTTACAACTCACATGAAATATTATGTAATGTAACAATAAACAATAATTATCTAAATTTTTTATTATAGTTATGATTTAATAATGATTCTTTTAAACCCATTTCTATTCCAAGGGTCATTTTATAATGAAATTTATGATTTTTTAGGAAAATTAATTCATTATCATGGTTAATTATTAGATGAATTGATGACTGTTTTTTTGATCATGTGTAACAAAAATTAATTTATTTCATTATGTGATGTCTTCTTTTTCTAAATCTATCAAATGTGTTATGAAATGTTATATATATAAATCTGGAGTTAATGATGATATGTTTATACAGGATAATAGATATCCATGATTATATTTTAATGCATGAGTTTGATTTATTCTATAAATAGTCACAACATTACTTGTGCATATAATTATGAATAAATATATTTTTATTCATACTTTTTTGTATTATTTATTATTTAAATTCTCAAAATATTAATCATTGACATGATTATGAATATTTATATATAGAATATTATAATTCCAATTATTTTAATGAAACGTGGTTATGTAATAAATAATGAAATATGGTTACTTCCTTCAATCCCCTATTAATAATTATTCTATATGTTAATTTATTTTTGATATTATTATCTATACATTATGGGTATAAATATTATTAAATTGACATAATGATCAGGAATATGTTATAATACCCTTGTTATCATCTTATGTTCTTATATTTTATAACACCCATGTATAAGATTACTATTTAAGTGAGATCATCCCTGATTATATTATATTTCACCTCATTTTTATAGAAGGTTATATATTTGGTATGCTTATATAGTATTTATATTATTTTTTAACATACATGTTGATTATTATTTAATAAGTTAATTTATTATCAATCTAGTATCCAAATGAACTAAAAATATACAGCCTGTGAGGATTTATAATTTCATTATGAAGTGAATATTCATATTTAATGGTGTAATATTTATGTATTTCACTTTTGTATCTCATTAATTTTTGATTAAATTTATTTTTTTTATTTTAATGGTAATTTTTATAAAAAATATGTTTTTTACATTTTGTGTAATTTCGTTAATATTTTATTTTACAATCCCAAAAAATTAAATACTGTAAAAAGAAATGAAAAATTTTCAAAACCATTTTATAATTAGGGGAAAATAAATTTTTGTTAATCATAAATATAATTTACCATTATAAACATTTATCACCCCCACAAAAGGTAAAATAAGATAATAAATTATGTAAAATATAAATTCATTAATGTATAATAAATAATTATATTAAAATGGATCTATAAGTTATTTAACTACCTAACCCTTTACCCCATGAAAATTTTTATCCATGTAGTGACCATTTTAATTAAATAAACCCAATTAATTTTAATAAAAACAATATATTTTTAAAATAACACTCCTATCAATTTATATTAATTTCATTTTTAATATAACTATATTCATTCATTATAAATTTCAAAACAAAGGGTTCTATGGTTTTAATCATTGTAAAAATACCAAAAACCCCATTGAATATATCAAGAACATACCATTTCATCATGGGACATCTATTTGAGAGAAATAAATTTTGTTGAGAATTTAATCATAGAATCATATAATATTAAAAAAAAATTATATTGATGAATTATATTTATATGAGATCCATGTGTCTCACATTGTGAATGTATGAACAAGGGGAATCAACTATAAGAGATTCTATATATATGATCGTTTATATATAAATTAGTGTCATGTTGACATAGAGGTTTTGACTAAGAAAGCTAAGGGGTGGTTATTGACCAAAGGGGATATACCCTAAGAGATAGGATAATGGATTTCATTTAATAAATATTGTACCATATGGTATTGGAAATGATAATTTCAATTGTTCATTATAATTCACTGATGGTATGGATACCAAGGGGGTATTGACCCTCAATTCTACTTAGGTGGTCAGTTTTAAATGATTAGTATTATGTGGTACCAAGGGGGTTAGACTGTGTAATATTTCCAAGAGGGTGATTATTTAAATAATTGATGAAATGTTGAACTAGAGTGGGTATACTGTGAGAAAATTCCTAGAGGGTTTCTTATGAATGATAATATGATGTTGAATAGTCTTCCAAGACAAAGCCCAGGCATGGAATCAATCATTCTTGATTGTTTATATGATTATCTAATATGTCTAATTTTACAATTATTAAATGGGATACAAATCGTAGGATAGATCCCGAGGTAACATTATTCTACAGTTTAAAATTTAATAAATGTAATGAATTTAATTTGAAGCTTTAGAATTGTTAATGTTTTAGTAGTTACAATTTTATTACTTCAATCCGCTTATTGCATACTATATATATTCATTGGAAGTTAGGAATTGATCATATGGTGGTTGTCTACTAGGATTTGTCTCACACTATGTCTAGGTCATGGTTTTGGACCAAAATTGATTATATGGTTGATGTTTTAGATAATGGAAAGCTCTATGCATTTTCAGATGTTGTTCAAGATGGAGAGAAAGAGACCAAGATGATTTTTACGATGCTCTTAGAGTTTAATATTTTTGTTACATGGGTTTTAGTATTTTATTTTCACCATTGTGAATTGGTTGTATGATTTCCTAGTTACAAGTTACATGCATCATTTATTTATATATCTTGTAGTTGTTTATTATATCAGACATTTGATGTTTACTTCCATTGAATGGTATTACTACTTCCACTATTGTTTACTAATAGTTTTGACTATGTTAGCCTGGGAGTGAGGGAAATTTTTTCCCACTATCACAACAAAGTACCTATCTTCTACTCGGAAACATTTGGTTTTCTGAGAAATGTGTTTGAGGCCATTTTACCAATAATGTACAGGGCACCTCTGGGCAGTACCTGAATCTGGGACATTACAATTTATGTATTCATAAAGATAAATTTGTGTTAAACAATATTTTAATGAAAAAAAATATTTTTTTAATAATAGGAAATTATTTCTAATGATAATTAATATTGTACATTTTTTTTGTGTAAATTTATTATTATAATAATAAGGAAATTGTTATAAAAATTTGTTTTTGTAGGTTGTGAATTAGATTACTAAAAATAATTTTTTCGACCAATAAAAATAAATACTTTAAAAATGTTATCAAATTTTGAATAATAATGTGAAAATTAAGTAAATTGTTCCATTTGATATTTATTCTTAAAAATATGTTGGAATTATAAATGTTAGTCAACCTGAAAAATAAAAAAATTAGGTAAAAGTGTTTCATCAAGGGTTAAATAATTAATTTATCTCCCAATTGAATCTATAAAATGGATTAAAGAGTCATCCTATACCTCCTCTTATTCCCCTATCAATTTTTATCAAATTTTTATATAATTTTCATTAATATTATTTATAATATATTATCGTGAAAAATATATCATTAAAAGTTCCACTCCTCTCACATTCAAAATAATCACACGTACACAACATAAAATATTAAAATTATAAAAAAATATCCCCATTAATTTTTCATATTTTATTCCCTATAAGTATCTACCACATTTTCCTTCTACCAGTACATTTTTATTTTAAAAAACCATTCAACCCCACAAAGGAATATTTCAGTATTAATAGTTTATTCCTTACAAGTATTGATTTCATATGATTATTTTTCACAAACATTATTATTCCAAATCTATAATGTTATTAATTAAAAATGTCAATAAAATCTAAAAATTATCATTATAATTCCATAATAATCATATTATAAAAGAATAAATTCATTATCAAACTAATATATAAAATTTTTCATGTTATTATATTTTTTGGTTTAACACCCGATTTTATTTATGATTTAAATTCATATCAAGGATAACAACCAAAACTTATTTACTCAAATCTTATGAAAGAAATATTTGTGTTATATTTTTTATATTGGATTAATTTATTTAGAACTAATATTTCATTTTTAATTAATATGGAACAATTTATTTATACAAAATTTATGAAACAAGCATATTACATATTTTTTCCAGGATGTTATACATGAAAATATCATTGAATGGACATTGAACATCATTGTAAAAAATGTTACTGAAATTAAAACATCTTATCTATTCAATTTTTTATGATCCCATTAAAATGTAGGTTTATAAAAATCTATAATATAGATTTATATAAACAATATATAAAACTACAAACATTGATGGTATACATTGACTACAAATATGTGATAAATGTTCAATAATAAAATATAAATTAATATAATAAATGTAAAAAAAATATTAAAATGGTTCTCATTAAGATGGTTAATATGTATTATTATTATATAATAGGTCAGAGTGCATCTAATCATAATGAAATAAAATATATGTGTTTTATTAACACATTTTCCATTTTATTATCTCCAAACCATTTTTATTTGGTTGTTTGAGAGTGTTAATAATTTGAAATATTACACATTTCATTTAAAATTATATAATCTATTAATTTTCGTATTATGTTTAATTATCATATATTTATATTATAAAAATATTTTTGATTCATTTAAGAAAATTGAATAAAATATGGTTTTAACATGTTTATCTATCTTTCTAATTATTTAAAAAAATACATCCTTTAATTCCCCTTAGATTAATATTATTTACTATTGATATAATATGTTCTTCAAATTTAGGGATATTTTTTTCTATGTAAACATCATTGTAAGTGAACATAAAATGTCCAAAGTAAACATCAAGCCATTTTGTAGATCCATCGATTGAGTTAAAATTGGTCGTATATTATTTCTATTGTAAGGTTGATCAATCGATCACATGAACATCTATATATCAAATAATGGAGTGATCAACGAAATTCACAGAGATATTAATGGCCATAAAAATAATACCCAATTATAAAAAGAGATCAATCAGACACATTAATATTTATAAACCATTGGATGAAACTCATGATTCAGTAAATGTAGAAGCTACAACAAAGAGTTTGAAGATTCCATGATCATAACAATTTTCTGAATATTAAACCAACCACATTTTCACATGAATTATTGGTTGATATTTATAACCTCACATTATTTTATATGCATACCTTTTCCAAAATGTATTTTTCGAATTCTCAACTACAGTCTATATAAAACTGACCTACTAAAAATTATAATTGGTCATCCACATCAGTTTTAAAACCACTAATAAATAACTCCCAAAAGGATTTAATCATCCATATTATTTTGATCATGAAAATAATAAATTTTTTTGAATCATTGATCTCATTATGATTTAAAACCACATAAAAGATGGAAACCACAACGAATAAAGAATACCATGGAGTGAGAAATTTAACGTGTCGAAATTCAAAAAATATATGATCATAGAGATTTTTACATCAAATAGTATGGTCATTCTACCAATAAATAAAATAGATCATGTGACATTAAAATGGGCTGACATATATAAATGGAAATTAGGAATGGTTTTTGTTAATGTTTGTATAGTTTTCTTCTTAGTTTTAATTTGTTTTTATATTTGTGAGTATTCATATTTTAATTCTTTTCTTCATTCTCGATTAATTTATTAGATATCCTCCCCTATCCACATTGATATATTATATTCATGAGTATCCAATAAATTATTTATATAGGTTGACTAATCTAGTGATGTAAAAAAATTTATTTTACATTCATTCTGAATGTTTCAAATTTTAATTGGATTATTTTTATTTTTACAATGAAGTGAGATAATTTATAATATCTATGGTAATTTAATGATTAGATTATTCTACCATATAATATTCCCGTTTATTAAGTATGTGTGAAAGGTAAATGGAATTTTTTAATTAAAAATGCATAAACTTCCATCTTAGAATAATATGTTGTTATAATTGGTGGTGTGGGTTAATAATGTGAATTTGAAATAAGACAATAACGGTTCACTATAGACTAATCTCTTGAGATTATTTCCTATATTATTGTCAATATTAATTTTTTGAATATAATTTAATTCCTTTTATTTTATATTTTTCATTCCAAAAAACCAAAAATTTATTTCTTCTATAAAATAAAAACTACAAAAAATCCAAAAAATGGCAAAGTAATAGCAAATTCTAACTGAAATATATCCTTAAATGACTTGACCATAGCTATCCTGTCTACTAAATTATGAAAATAAATAATATATTTTTTACCCAAAATTTTATTTTAGTATTAATAGAGCGATCCATTATTGTGGTGTTATGACAACTTTTATCACTATTTCTTTTTCATTTTGTAAAAAAATTTATTTTTTATTCAATATACAATTAGGTCACTCATTCCCCCCAAATGAAGGATATATGTGATTTATTTTTTATATATGTGAGGGGATATCGATGATAAATTTTAATAGGGTTGAAATTAATGGAGATCATTTAATTCATTAATAATGATATAAGGTAAACAATTCATGAATCTTTATTACAATAATTAACTAATCTCTTAAAGTAGATCCAAAATATACATAAAGAAGCTATTTTGGATGAAAAATAAATTATTTTATTATTTCTAATATTTTCTAAAAAAAATACAAATGTTAAGGCCTAAATGAAGATCATAGAGAACCCAACCATCCCAAAACCCTAATCAATAAAATATATGATGAAAAAGATGATATTTGTTACATGTTAATATATGATGGTAATTAAATTATTTGAGGGGATATATCCTCTCTTACCAATTCAAGAATAATTATTTTAAGAATCATTCCTACAAGATTATGAGTTATTGGTCAAATCATCTTAATAAGTAAATAATTCACTAGTTATTTTATACATTTCACATAACATTTTTGAAATTACCTTCTCAATACATATTTAGTAAAAATAAAATCTAATATTTATTTTAAACTGCCAATCTTAGAGAAGAAAAAAACTAATATGTATTTTTTAATGAAAATTGATGTTTAAATTTTAAGATAAAAAATTTCCAGTGGTATTTATTAATGTTATCATGTAAAAAGTAGAGAAATTTGTATTGGGAGATCATGATATTTATTATTATGGATTTAATTATATTCCAATAAAAATTTTCTATCAATGTTGATTTTTTAATTATGTTCATAAATAATCATGGGAGTAGTCTATAAATTCTAACAAGAGGATGTACAAAATTTATCCATAATGTAAGAGTACACATACTTAATCTTGTATTAACCATGTACGTTCAATATTACTGATACAATGATGCTATTGATATAATATATGAATGATGATATGAAAAATTAGATTCATGTATTTGGATCATTACAAATTTTGTATTGGTGGTTCAAATAAAATATTCCACACCCACTATATGATAATAGAAAATAGATAGAACATATTCTATAGGGGATAGAAAAAACTGTTAAATAGTATGTGTCAAACTAAGAATTATCCTTTTATTTTACTTTTTTTTATTTTTAGTTTGCATAATTTTATTAATTTTTTTCTATTTTCCTATTTTGATATATGATTTTTTTCGTGATTATGATCTTATATATTATCACAATGGTGTCACATCCAATAAACCATATCGTATTTCTCATTTATAATATTTTAAATCACTAATATTCATATGTTTGTATGACTGAAACTCACAAGGTAGTGTTCCATGAGAGTGGGGGTAAAAAGCTATTTATCACATCGGTGTTTTCCTATTTATTTTTATTTTAATATTTTTTTGTTATAATCATTTTATTTTCATTGAATAATGTGGAAAATTGAAACTATATTGATGTCATTTAAAATATTATTGAATAATTTTTTTATTTTTTCTTAAAAGTTTACTAAAATATATTTTTGATTATTGATTTCAACTTTATCTGTTGAATGAGGTTAGATAAAATATCAAAATCAATTCCCACCTTTTTCCATGATTATAAAATTTACCAAAACCAAATAGGTTTTTATTCATTTTAATCATTTTATTTCTATTTCTCTTTTTATGATGAATATTGTTCCATCAATTGAAATCTGAAACATATTGTTTTCTTATTATTGAAATTTTCATGATTACATGATACTATTTTGAATGCATCCCTTACATTCATACAATTATAATAATACATAGTCAGCAATGGAATGCCTTTTTAGTTATCCAAATTATATACAAAAAATTAATATTTAATTTATCTTTAGATTGATATCATGAACACAGTTGAAATCAGGTATGTGGGAGGGAGTAAATTTCAATTTTGATTTTGGAATATCGAAATTATCATAGGTAGATTTTTTGGTATTTTTCTAAAAACATTGAATTTTTTATGAATACTGAGAAACAATATGTTATTGGTTGAAACCAGATGTTTATTTAAATAAATATTTATTTTATTGAAATTTATTTTAGGTCAAAAAAGATGCATAATAACTATATATATTCAATATAATTCATTGTAGTATTTTTATAATTATTTTAGATATATAAAAATTTGTTTGAACTTTTACATTCTTTTAGCCACCTCCTAGGAGCATTAGAAAATTTGCATAAAACACAATTTTACAACTTTTGTGAGTTTAAATTCAAATATCTGAGATACATAGTTAATATTAGTACGTAAAATGTGTTTCAATTAGATGAAAATATTTTTTTTGAATAGTAACTTTAGACTTTTATTTAGCACGGTTAAAAGTAAATAGGGTTATTAAGGGTAAAAATGATATCACAATTACCCTAACAGATGCCCAAATTCTATTGTATAAGTGTAATTCGACTACAGAAAACCTTAGGAAAAAAATATGACCCCCATTGTTCCACTTGGATTAGATTAGGACATTTGTTATTATTTTATTTAAAGAAGGGTTAAAAGAGTTAAATTCAATGTTTAATAACTAAAAAATTTTAATATAGGTTTATTCATAAGATAAATTAGACTATAAATACTAATTATAAATCTAAAAATAATTCATACATAATGGTATTTTATTTATAATTTTTAGACAATATGTAATTGAATTTATTTATGATACAATGATGATGCATGAATTACCTTATCAACGAAGGATTAAAATAATAGATATTATAAATATTCAAATAAATGTTATTCATGAATTTTGATGCATTAAATAATTTTATAGGTTAATATGACATTTTAGGGTTGATTAATTAAATTCTTTATTGAATTAAGCATGTTGTTATGATTTAAAAAAAACAAATACTAAATAATGTCAAAATTGACATAATTGAGATTTTTAAAACAAATACTATATTTTTAATTGATATAATATTCCTAAAAATATAAGGGTCATCCAAAGGAATTATATATGGTTATATATATTAATAATGGGACACTTGGGGTTCTCTTGAATGTTTATAGTATTTTTATTAACTATATAATATAAAAATAAAAAGAGACATGGTAAATGTCAAAATATTTAACTAATAGTTAAATCTAAAAGAAAAAGTTAATATAGTAACCTAAACCTCTACAAAACATAGTGTTTGAGAGGTTTTCAACCCATCCCCACCTTATTCTCTAAATTAATCATTTTTGAGCCATTAAAAACCTAAAATGATTTTATTATAAAATAATATTTCAATCTTTTCCTAAAGTGAACCTCACCTCTATTATAAAAGGGCACTTCCCCTTCTCTTAATTTCATACCTCAAAATCGATTTGGATCGGCCAAACCATGCCCAAATATCCTCCCAAATATACTAAATTCATCCTAGGGGCCTTCTTTCGGTCATAAATCTAACCTAAGGATCCCTATTGATCAAATAAGAAAGAAGAACCTAAAGAAAATTTAAATATTTCATCACCTCTTTCAAGTTATTTTCTTCTTCCACATCCTCTTTATTTTTTTCCATTATAAAATAATAACTCTAGTATCTTATATATATTTAGATTTTATAATAAAAATTTTACAACAATATTCATTATTCTATCCATCATATGATTGAAAAAGTCACCATACAAGCGTACGTATGGATTACCGTCTCCATATAATGGTATAGTTTGTTATTCAAACACTTAATTATTTAGATGGGTATACTAATTAGTATACCTGATATGAATAATAAATATAACATGTTATTTATTCTGTATATAATATATACCATCCAATTATGTATGATTTCTCCATCAATATAATTATATTAGCACTCGTGTGTACGTAATGATTATTATTTCCACGAACGTGATGAGACTCATTTCCCAATCGTAATCATTAAATAATTATTTTAATTTTATGATTAAAAATAATCTATATGAATATAATATTGTAATTTATATGAATCAAATAAATCCTATCCATAACAAACATGGATTATGTAACCAAGTATATAAGTGAAAATCAATCAGTTAACACCCGAAATGATGATACAACTAAAATATTATTAACAAAGCAATATTAGAGGATCATATATGATATCATATTTATGTATATATTTCTTCTATAATTTAATAAAAATGTTTTATCTATTATATAGTAGGTTAACATACCATCTACTAAGGAAAAGTACATGGTAAGGGTTAATTTAACAATATCTTTACTATCAGAGGTTTTTTTTGCATCAGTAACTATTGGGACCTCTTTACCATCCACATAAAAGTTTTATTTGAACTATATTTCAAAAAAAAATTTTAACTATTTACTAATATTTGGGTTGAAGTCATTTATACGATTATTTGACCTTATATGTTTTAAAGGAATCTTTCCTTTGTTTCCCCAATAAGGTACTTTGTTGTCTTTTCTAAAAAATTATGGAAAGAATGTTTTTTAACATATACAGCGAGTGCAGCTATTTTACGCCATTATAACATAATAGAATCTTCCCTTACATGCTTATAATAATAATTTCAAAATAAATTATTTCATTTATAATTATTTGATACTTAAATGGTTTCAAAATAAGAAGTGGTATTTCTTTCAAATAGTTGTCATTTCTTCTATGTAAACATCCTTCGATGGATTTTAAACTTATTTGAAGTTTATTTATTGTGATTAAAATCTTCCATATTGTGTTGAAGGTTTTGTGATATGTTTGAATGTGTATGTGTCATTTTTATACCATTTATTTTTTGTGATTAATGTATTGACATTTCGTATTCTAGTTTTAATATGAATGTTTATGTTATGTTTCATCCTTTTCATATGACGATTGTATTGCACTTAGTATGTGACGGGTGGAGCATGCTACAAATCCTCGGTGCATTAGTATGTCTCATGAGACAATTAGACGTGGAATTTTCTGAGGCATTTCCCAATATTATATATGGTTTTGGCTGAGGCCTAAATCATTTTTAGACGTCTTGTCTGAGGCCTTGACAAGTTGTTTCAGAATTTCCAGCATTATAAATTCCCTAATTATAAAAATAATAATAATGGATCACGTGGTTATTAGACTATTCGAATACCCATGACTATATTTTTTCTATGGCATTATTTACTCAGCTCATTTTCCTACCATAATGTGTTCATGTTTATTATTTGTAAAGGCATGTGTTTTTAATTATTCACCATGCCTAATGTTTATGTTATCTTCCACTTTATTTCTTACCCTTACACAATGTTTGATCTCACCCCTTTCTTATGTTTCATTTTCACATGATATAAAGAAGTTTTTTATTAGTGACACGCAGGCATAATCTAGGATGCTTGGATGTTCCTAATGGATTAAATTAGTGTTATATTTCTTTTCAAGTTCTAATGTTGAACTTATGTACGTATATTGATTCCAATAATACAAAACTGATCGGTATTTTGGGGCGTGATTCCTTGTATCATGCCAATATTATGTAATAAATCACTGAATCTAGATAACTCGGGTAGGGTGATTAAAATAATCTCATGTTTTTTAAAATCCATGCATTGACTGTATTAATGAAATGTTGATTCTGGAAAACTACCTTTCACGAAGCTCATAAAAATCATAGAGAACACTGGATGAATTCATAAATATATCATGAAAAACAACTCAGGTCTCCCTTATTCACAAAAATCATTCCTTTTCTATATTTTCATAAGGCCTTTGTGTAAATCCACTTTTTGATATGCAATCCAGCATCGAAATTATGGTCCTAAAATTTTTTAAAAACACTAGAAACTACAGACCTTCAATAATAATGTCTTCTTGAAGTGTAATATTTTTTTCCTTCAAACTCTCTAATCTTCCAAGTGAGGATTGAGAAATAAACAAACACTATACTATATTTATAACAAATAACATACTTGGTTATAATATATCCATCACTAAATAATATTTCTAGGATGGCCATAGACCACAAACCCTTGAGCATCATAAACAATTTCAACCATCAACCATTTCTGGATAATGCGATTGTCAATTAGGATAACCAATGAATAATATATAATAATTGAGTGTAATGAGCCATGATTTTGGAAATTTCCTATTTTTATTAATTAATTTATCATTAAATAATATAGTTATAGAAAGAACATGCACTGGTTTTGTTGTTTTGGAAAAATTTAAAATATAGTCTATCACATTAATAAAAATGATAAAAATCATAAAAATTGATTATATATAAATAGAAAAGTTATTGTAGCAATTATTATATATTTATAATTATGATAATGTTTAATTGACCTTGATGTATAAATTGATGACCCAGACTAGTATAATATTTCCTCGTGAAGTACATTTATCATAATGTTCGAGGAAGATAGAGTCAGATATATTTTCCTTTGATGAACCCCATTATAAAATTCACCAGTAAAAACATTAAAAACTGATTTATTAGATAATTTAATGATTATTGAGATCATGACCCACCAATTTCTACTAACCACCCCAGGAAGGTTCCACCATCTCACACCATATACTTAGGGAATAATGTAGTGTAATAAGGGGTTCAATATATTATTCCAAACTGTAATAAATTATAACATTAATTTTTAATAAAATAATGATTCTATTAATTCAACTTAATTATAACATTATATATAGAAGAATATACATGTTTATTAAAATTACATTTTGTTAATAATAACCGTCAATTTTATTTATTTATAATATTTATATTATACATTGAAAACACATTCTAATATATTAAATCATTTATAATTATTTATTAATATAATATAAATATTAAAATATATTCATTTGTATGTGGATGATAATATTATTAAATAATGTTAAAATTAAACATTGAGAAAGTCATAAGATTTATATTGGTGGAAAAACTATCATTTAAAATATAATTAAAATTTTATATAAAATTTTAAATATTCATATATAATGAATTAATTTAATAGAATATATTTTTTAAAATAATTACTTCAACATTTTCAAATGGTTATTTTTTCAAAATTTTCATGGACAGTTGAATTTTTGGGTAAAAAATAAATACAATATAAATATGCCGTCTATATTATGAAATCATAAAAGACCAAAAAATGGTGAAGCCAATTAATTAAGAGTAATCTAAGAGGATATTTATATTTACCTATTATAGTATAAATTTTTAATGTTATTTTATTAACATTATAAAATTTTAATGAATCATTTAAAATTTATATTAAAATTTATATTTTTAAAATGAATTTCCTCTGAACAAGAAGTAATTCCAATTCACCAATTTTATTAATTAAATATCACACATTATTTGACATATAAAATATTGAAAACCAATCATTTTGGAAGAAACCTGTGACAACCGGGTCCCGGTGATAGCACAACCACCCCGCCTTAACATGGTCGTCGGGTCCTGTCCCACCAGGTACCCCCAGTTGCCCCGCAGACATGTGGGGTCCACCCCACGATCCACCTGCTTGCCTGAACGGGTCATTCGACTAATGACAGCCCCCACAAGCCAACAATTCTCCTTTCCAGTGTGATTTTTCCTCACTCACACACACCCTGAGAAACTTCCAGAAGGTCACCCATAATTATCACTACTCCAGGACAAGCACGCTTAACTGTGGAGTTCTAACAAGGTAGGCTCCCGAAAATAAAGGTTCACCTTGTTGACATGAGTCATATCATTTATTCATTTAACCCTTTATCATTTAGGGATGTTACAATCACCCCCCCCCCCCCTTAGAGAACAACATCCTCGTTGTGGGCCCTACATCTCAACCCAGGCAGTGCACCGCACTTAAGGCTGGGTTCCTCCTCTGATGCCAAATGTGACAACCGGGTTTCGGTGACAGGACAACCACCCCGCCTTAACATGGTCGTCGGGTCCTGGTCCACCAGGTACCCCCAGTTGCCCCGCATACATCTGGGGTCCACCCCAGGGTCCACTCGAGGGTCCACCCGCTTTCCTGAACGGGTTATCTGACTAATGATAGTCCCCACAGGCCAAAACTTGTCCTTTATAGTGTACTTTGTCCTCACTCACACACACCCTGAAAAACTTCCCAGAAGTTCACCCATCATGATCACTACTCCAGGCCAAGCATGCTTAACTGTGGAGTTCTAACCAGGTAGGCTCCCGAATAGAAAGGTGCACCTTGTTGACATGAGTCATATAATTTAGTCATTTAACCCTTTATCATTTGGGGATGTTACAAAACCAAGGTAAATAAAATGATATTTTTTTCATTAGTTAAATATATATATTTCAAAAACTAATATTGGTTGTTTATAATGAATTCCCCTATATTTTTATAAATACAAAAAAACCACCCACTCCTCATCACCTAAATCCCATTAAGTGAAAATATACTCTTCTTATAACTCCATCTAATTCCCTCAAATGGTTATCCCAATCACTTATGAAGATCCAAAAAATATTTTTGAACTCCTCTCTCAAAGTAATAGATTCTCTCATATTCTTTTTTATTTCAAGCACAATATTAGTACTATGTGTTATTAGTTAATATTATTCTGATTTTACTGTATTTTTTCAATACCTTAACATTAAAATTTATTACCAAGTATTTATATACATCCCATAACATTTATTGATACCTTAAATGGTCCTTTATTTACACCATTTATGTTGTCAAAATTATCTAGTAATTTTCCACATTTAAATTTCATTTTACTAGTAACCATACCAGTATACAGTTAAAGGAATTATATTATATGTAAATATTATTCAATGACTCTTTAAATACATGTATCAAACCCATAGTAGATAATCACGTTATTAAATGTATTTAAATATAATATTATGTTGTACAATCTATGTGTCACAATAATCATGTAGATTATATGAATGTGATAGGTGGGACTATAATTATATGGGCCTATAATGCATTGAGTACAATTTATATTTCATGATATTTAATTTAAAGGTTCATGGATTTTTTTCATACCACACTATATTGTTATGTCATGGTGGTTTTAAATGAATAATTCTATTTATGTCATGTTTTATGTAGTTTCCAAATTCTTCAGTTTCCATAATGTAAAAAATATTAAATCATGTACTAATGTTAATGTTAATTATTCTCAAAATTTTATGTCTCGTTGC
The DNA here is from genome assembly GCA_963277665.1 of Viscum album. NCBI lineage: Eukaryota > Viridiplantae > Streptophyta > Magnoliopsida > Santalales > Viscaceae > Viscum > Viscum album. The sequence goes on along the minus strand of OY728122.1, from coordinate 805,158,913 downwards.
TAACCCACTTTAATTTCATTTATTACCTTAACCATGTTATTCATTGATTATTCCCTTAATGGGATTTATATCCCACAATTTTTTCAAATATGTCCTTTGGATATCCACTGGATATTTAAAATAATAGTGTAATTTAATCTCATTTTATAGAGTTATTAAATAATATGTTCATGTCCCAATTATATATTATCATGAAGTTTATTAAATTATGTAAATACAACAGTCATATCCATCATTTGGGATGGGTTTATCTCAGTTTTTTTGTAATAAATCGTGAATTAAATTCTTTAAAAAATATCTCTGTTCATAGTTGGTATCATAGAAATGTATACTTATTTTTGGAAAATCATTATAAATCATTAGTTAATGAAATAAAGAAAATTTTAATGCTATGAAAACATGGATAATTTTTGGTAATGTATATATTTAATGTATTCCAAACAAGAGAAATCACATTATGGATATAATAAGTTCATATGGACCTGAATTAGTAGTATTATGAATTATATCCCCAAAATGATCTCATTTATCATTTTCTAAATCGTTACCTAATGTGAAAAAAATATTCATTTTTGTAATCCTAGATTGAATATTGTGGGGTACATTCTATAATAAATTCTTAATATCATTATTCTTAATTATGATAGGTAAAAATCAATTAAATTTTATCATAAAAAATAGGCCATGGATTTTAATGATTGAAACATAGAGATTAATATATTTTAGAACATATACAATATTTATTTATCCAATTAATGTTCAAAATATACATTTTATGTTTTGAACTATTATAAAATTGTCATCACAAATTCAAGTTTGGTTGAAAAAAATTATTAGAACAAGACATAAATAGTGAATGGTAGTCTTATAATCAATTTTCTAAATTAAAATTTCCTAATTTAATATGGTTATGTGAATTATTTCATATAAAAAAATTATCATATGACTATTTAAACAACTGATAAAAACATCAAATTCTAGATATGATTGGAAAAAATAAACATGGAAATTATAACATACCATGAATATAACTAATCCTTTTCCAAAGTATCCTGGATGAATATACCAATAGAAATTTTGATACTACCTTTATTAGAATGTTATGGTATATACGTTATAAATTATAATTCCTAATATTTAGAAATCATAAATTTTCAAGTGAAGGAAGTCACCATCCATGTAACAAATTTACCTCTAGTTCAGGAAAAATTAAATAGTTGGATAGATCTCCATTGGACTCAGTATGTCAAGCAATGATATTATTTATTAATGAGAAATAAATTATTTCTAAAATGATTGATACCGAAGAAAATGAAATCCTTGATTATATGAATATTATTATGGAATATGCTGATGAGTTTCTAGAATAATTATCTTTTATTCATCACATAATAGTGGTTGATTACTCAATAAAAATTTTAAATTAATATTTTCGTATATCCAGGACACACTATATAAATAACAATGTACAATTTTAATAAATGGGGAATAAACTAGATGATAATATAGATAAAGGGTTTATACAACAATGTGATTCACTATGGGGAGCACATATTCTTTTTTTCAAGGAGAATGATGGGTCAAGGATCATATATGTCTGATATTATGAGATTAATAAGATCATGATAATGAAAAATCATCCATTTCCAATGATAGATCGATTTTTTATTAGTACATGCATCTGTATACATCTCTACTGTTTATATATGGACATGATGTTATCATGTAATCTTAATAAGGGAGTAAATCTCCATGGTAATATTTAATTCCATTAATGGGTAGTATGAGTTCTTTTTTATTCTATTTACTTTAACTATTTCACTACTTATCTTCATAGAAATAATTTATATAATCATTAGGGACTATCTAGATAAATTCTTGGATCTTATTAGTGATTATATACTAATATAATCCAAAATAATGGTGGAACATGAGGATAATTTAGGTGTTCTAGTTATGACTGTGGGAATGGATTAGATATTTGTGAAATATAATAAATTTTAGTTTTAGATATGGAATGAAACATTATGAGGGAATGTTATCATCAAAAGAAATGATATTTTTGGAACCATTGAATAGAGTATTAATTTAGGATAACCCAAATTAATTTTTTGGAATATATCTTTAGTTCAGATGGATTAGTATTGTAAAAATGTCATGTTAGGAAAAAATGTTGTTTTTTCAATCCGACTAACGAAGATAACTCCAAGGAAAGTGATATTTTTGGACTCTTGAATGCGAAGAGATATTATAAGATTTATCAAACAAGATAATTACAATAAAATTTCTCACATTACCCACCGGTGGGAACGTATTTGTTATTTATGTCGATGAATTTCCAAAAGACTTGGGTTGTGTACTCATGAAAAATGATAAAGTGATATATATTACCTTACAAAAATTAAATATCAATGAGTAGAACTACCAAATACATCAAAATTAATTATCTTGATTGTTCTTTATATTGATTATTTGGTGAAATTATCTCTATATGGAGAAGTGTGGAATATATAAATATCCATAAAGCATCATGAATATATTATGACAAATGAAGAAAAATATAAATAAACAAGTGTTATTATATATGATAATTTATTATGATTGTTCAATCAATTTACATCATGGTATGAAGAACATAGCATATGATACTTTGAGTATGAATGATCCTATAACCCCATCGATGATGTGTATTAATATAATATTAATAGAAATTATTAGGATGGACTTGGGACAAATGAAAGGATATCCATTCCACATTTCCCATATTACATCTCAATAATCCATTCTTTATAAAATTATGCAGCACAAAATTTATGGGGATAATTACAATGAATTGTAGGGAATATTGTTAGTTTAAGTTTGGAAAAGATGGATTTATATGTTTTTTAACAAAAATATGTGTCTCATTAAACCAGAACTAAAATGGGGACTTCAAAATGAATTCGATATCTCATCATTATCTATTCATAAAAGAATCAATATAATGTATAGATATTATAATTAAAATATCTGTTTAGATTACATGAAGAGTTAGATTGAATAATTTTTTCATGATGAATGGTATTCCAACATGTCAATGTTGACTGATACAATTATAATGGTATGATACAATGATTTCCCATCATAAAGTTGATTTTTTTAAAAGGACATCCAAGGATATCTAAATTCAATAACACCATCTGGGAGATAGTTTATTTCCTTAAAATGTTTTTACATTTCATTTATATCATGGAATATTCCTCTCTTGGAACATTATGTATGATATTAAATATTTAAATGGTAATAAATCATATTAATACCCTCATTATTTTATATAATCATAATCCTAGGCTTACATAAAATTCAATAAAATTATCTAGAATCCTCTAGATATATAACAATTTTTCACTACTTCTAATTACTGTCAGACATATAGTTAGTATAAAATAAAAATTAAAATTTTATAGGATATTATTATCATATTAACAATGTATATAAATTTCTTTTGGGATCACAATATTCCCCTAGTGGAGTTATCATATAAAAATACATTACATTATTCAATTTAAATGGACCCTTATGAGGATCTATATTATAAGATGTGTCAAATTCCAACATAATAAGATGAGTTTAGGGTGATGAAACTTATGGTACCTGATCATTTATAAAAAAAGGTAGAAAGGTTGAAACTATTCAACATCATTTGAAATATGCATAAGTTCAATAAAAAATCTAGTAAAAAAATTATCGATGGAACCTATAGTGTGAGGTCGAAGACAACGTGTTCATTCAAATATTGACATAAGATAAATCCAGGTGTTATAGGTAGAAAGAAAAAATTATTACATGATACTTAAAACCATTTTATTTCCATGATCACATTATAGTTGTGTTCTTTTGAAAAATAGTCCCCCCAATACTCTCTCAAATTCATGAAATTTTCCATGTATGGGACATGATGATGTTAATACAGGGACAATGACATGTACTCAATCCATAGGATTAACATTGGGGAATTATAATTCAAATAATAAGAATATGTGAATACAATACATCATAGTGAATTTATCCAATTGAATATGACAAATCCACTAGTTATTTTTTTTTTGGAGAAACCAATTGTTTTAAAGCAAAACAAGGAACCAAGGGTGATGATTACATATAATTACCACTATATATTTTATTGTATTAAGTTAAATATAAAGGGAAATTATATAAAATGGCGATGGCTAAAATGACTCATTATTTTCTAATTCAAATATTAATGAATAAATTTTTTACTAAGAAATTTTATTATTGAAAAAGCATCACTATTTTTCATATATTTACCATTATATAATATATTTTTCCAAATTTAAAAAACCAATGATCAACATAATAATTGTTAATATAGTTACTGGGTAGTTACCGCTAATATTATTATATATTAATTATTATGGTAATGTTTAATTCAAACTGACTAATATAGATTAATCGTCAAACAATATCATTATACTATATGAAGTCCATTTATCAATGATTTTGATGGAGCAAACGTCATATGGATTTTCCCATGATGATTCCTAAGATTAAATCTACAACAAAACATCAAATATAAATTTTATTGTGAAAAATTGCTGATTATAAATTTCAAATCCTAGAACACATTCACATTACCACCCTATGAAACAACCACCATCATAGAACTTACCCTTATGGATTACACTGGGGTGATATGTGTTTACGGATCTGGACCCTTATAGTGTCATTTTTTTAATTATAAAATATGATAATTTTAATTATTTTTTTATTTTATTTTATAATCATGTATATAATATCAAATGAAATTTATATTTTGATGTGAATAAATAAAAAATATATATTTTTTCGAAAATGTATATTTTTTATTAAAGCACAATGTTTAAAAAAAATAAAATTTCCAAATAAATTTCACATTCATGTAATATTATTAATAGATAATATTTATTTATATACAAATAATTATATAATTTTATGAATTATAATGTAATATATATAAGGATTATAAAATTATTATTTGTGAAAAAACTTGTATTTTTTAATAAATAAATATTTACATTTAAATGATTAAATATTGTTATTAAAAAATTATTTTGATAAAATCAATATTTTTTTATTCATCATATTGAAATTATAAAACTATGATGTTTTCCAAATTTTATAAGATTTTGAATTTTTTTTAAGAATAAAATATTGTATTAATATATATTCATTATTATGACAACAAAAATTTGAAAATGTTATGTAATAATTTATATTTGAGGAATGTAAGAAAAAATTGATATTTAACAATGAAAATAATGTATTATTGAAGTCAGTTTATACATTTTATGATGTATTAATAAATCCTTAAAATCTTATATCATCTTTTATGGTTTTGAAATAAAATATATATGAAAAAATACATTAAAATCACCAAAGAAATTTTTTTGATATTTTTTATTCATGGGATTCTAAAATATTGATATCGAATCCTATTTTGAATAAATCATGTTTAAAAAGAATGGTTTGTTTGATTAATTTATTTTATAGAATCAGAAACATATGATTATAAATTATAAAAAAATCCCCATCATTGGCTATAAAGACAAACCCATCCTCCCTTACCACTTTACTCAAAACCCATTTATTTGTTATTTCTCCTCTTAATACACCTTAAAATATTTAATAATGTATTAACAACATTTAAATACATTTCCCTATGATTTTATAAACCCCCACCAAAGATAAGTTATTATCTAATCTTCAATGTTATTTCATATTCATTTTTTGTATTATGAATTTTTATTTAATATTGTCCATGTTGTAAAGATTTTTTTACATAAAGTTACAGTGATTATGAAGAAATGTATTTATATAAAACTATTAAATTTTATTAAACACTTCCATTAAACTAAATGTATAATCATTTTTACAGAAATTATTATTTTTTTCCATACCCAAATTTTTTATTTTCAATTCCCTGACTCATCTCAATTCTAGGTTATTCCCCTATATGTATATATCATTCATTTATTTGATATTTTCATTTATGATACCCAAAATAAAAAATCATTTTCATAAATATGATGAAATAATACTGATATTGTATGATATATGATTCACACAAATTCATAGAAAAAATATTAATTCCATGGATGTGTATGAATTTATATAGGCTTCAAATTAATTGGTTATTTTTTTAATCTAATGATATACCATGTATGGTGCAAGGGATGTTATTATAATAAAAATATTTTATTCATTAATTTTATATATACAAGAATTATGCATATGATGATATGTTTTATGTTTTTTTCACATTACATTGTTTACATGATGTTGTTTTGTTACACCATTATTCGTTGTTCATGTTTTTTAATTTCAAACATTTATTATACTATGTTTTTTATTTTCAATCACATTTAATACTTTAATAATGTTATTAAATAAGTATACCCTTACAGTGATTTATAGATCACTCATTTCTTATCTTTTCATTTAGGTTATCTTATGCTGTTTTAAAATATCAATGGAATTTAAGGGCATGACATATAGATTTTAAATAATGATGATGTATCACTATTTTAGGTAATTTTGAATTACATAAAATTAAAAAAACACACTATTTATATAGAATATTTTTTTTTATTTTATTATGTTAAAATTTATTTAATAAATTAATGATAAACACCTAAACAAGATAGGGTATTCTTAAGGAGGATCCATCCTTTTATCACACTTGGAACACTGTCTGTAATGGTTCTATTTAGAAAAATCATTGTGTCCAACCCCTTGAACCGAATTCATGTATCATACATCCCAACCATTGAAAATTATATCAAGGTTATCCCTAAAATAAATAATACCTTAACAATTCATCTATCCACATCCAATTTCCACTACAAGAACATCTCAATTTTTAAACATAGGATCTAGACCTCTATGATCATAATTCTCTCACCAAAACCCCATTGATCGTAATCCTCTAAATATCTTATATTTTATTAATAATTTTTTATTACACAACTTTACCACCCATAAAACATGCTAAAAAATGAAAAACACCACCAAGGTATGTGTGCCTCAAAGGATCCATCAAACCCAATGGTTACATTGAATTGTAAAACATAAACACCTGCAATTCACTCAGTATACAAGAAGTTAAATCTTATTAAAACCTAGGTTATTCTTCTAGTCCATTTTCTATGTCTCTCACACATTCCGTTATATTCATTCAAAATACCAAATGGAAATTTTCATAATGAGGGCCTCCTCACCAAAATATTCCTTTGAAATAATGACACAATACATGAGTGTTAGATAAGACTTATATTGGGATTCATTGAAACTCTTCCCATTTTCCTAAATGTGCAACTTGAGTCACCATGTCCGTGAATTCAGTATATACTACCACTGAAAATTTTCTATTCTACCAAATCATATTCTGTATTTTAAATTTATATCTATGGAGTCCACAAAAATTTCCACGTCCCATAAAACCCACTCCAAGGGTATTCCATACATTAAACCCTTTTCCTGGTATCTTGGACCAAACCAACAAGTCTATCATTCCTTTTTTATTTTTATAATGATATATAATGATTTAAAAACCACACACCCTCCCATGGTTATTTTTCTAATATTCAATTTTGGAATTCGCTGTTGGTTTTAGGTCAACAATCCCATATCATCTTCAACCAACCCATCAGAATACCACACTAGGGAATCAATTTGGATATGTATCCTACCAACCCAACACATTTTGAAAATAAATATTCGAAAAAAACACTAAAAAACTATTGATTATTTCTAACAGTAAAAATGAATATGACACACATACATTGAAAAGATGGATACACAGTTCATATGATGATCATGTACTTCATGACTTATAAACCAACGTCAAGTACCTAGAGGAACTATCATACATGATTTAACCTTATCATGGGATACCAATTAATGTTACAGGGTGATGAATCTAGTTATTTTATACATGAATGATGTGATTATCTAGGAACTTCCACATAGACTACTCATCAAGTCTCATGAATCTCATTACTCATGGGGATATAACTCACCTCATATCAAGGTCACAAAATACCTAACAACCAATAACCATATATAGAGATTCATATATATGCCCAAAAAATTTAATATATCTACCTTTATATCATGAACACTACTAGGGTCCTAAGTACTCCAAAAAACATAGGAGTCATCTCAATCCAATAACAACGCATCTCATTAAAATCAAAAATATCGGACACTATTTCATCACAAACTACCCACATAGGGTTAACTCTATGGAAATGTTGGTTAAAAATATCACACACATAGATAGGGTTTATAATTTCTCACTTTATCATTTTTCATAAATTAAAATGTTTGTGAATTGATATGTTAATTGTAATTTCAATTACATGTTTTATATACAGACACATTATAAGTTACAAATGGAATTGTAATTAGTTGACATCATGTAATTTCCAAAATGATTCATCCTATATTTTAACTTATACTATATACACTAACAATAATTTATCAAATCCAAATACATTTAAAATAAGATTTAAATTATATGTAATATAAAAAAACACCCATTATGTCATTATTAGAATTTATCTTATTGTTAAGCTCATTATAATCAATCCAAATAGTCAGAATAAGGGTCCATTATCAGTTTAGATGATATGATATGTATGATTCCACCATGTTCATATATAGGAAAATATACTATTTTATACCAACATGTTAGATATCTAACCAATTTAATAGTCCTTGTAATTTGATAAACAACGTTATGAAATCATGAAAATTAATCCTACATAACTAATCTGATGACTAAACACACCCTCTCTATCATAATTGGAAGTAGATAAAAAAACACATTAATCAATAACATTAAAAAATAATGTTCATCACTCAAGGTAAATTAATATCACCAATAAAAGAGTATATTATAAAAATAAAACCCATCTTTGAAGACATGGAAATCTGTCAGCTGTGAGGTATCCAGTACAAGGAATACTTCTTGTACCATGTCATTGAAAAATTTATCTCTTATATAACATGACCAAATATTAAAAAATAATAAATTTCCTCTAGTACCACATTGTATCATCAAATATCCCTAGACCAATGTCTGGACCCCAGTTTAGCAAAGAAATATAATAACATATGTATACATTCCTCTAATATAGAGTATAGAATGTAGTGGTGTACGTATATGTTAATAAGATGGTAAAAACTATACCCACATATCAGAGTATATCATATTTTGAAATGATACCAAATTGAAATGACAACTATATATTTATGTACATGGAATTATATATAGGAATTTGTTGATAATAATCATATCAAACATGTCATGTAAAAACTAAACATAATAAAATAAATAACACATTCATGCATGAACGATGGGTCATATGTACACTAACCCAAACAAAACTAAAATACTAAAACTAGATGAAAACCTAAAATTGGTTGTGAGTTTAAACATGGTCCCAACTCCCATGTTCCCCCATAGAGGACTAATCCCATACCGATAACCATGAAGAAACTTTTGGGTTCACATGTTCAATTGGGGAATAGGAAAAGTGTGATAACATCACAATGGAACCCCACAATAATTCCCCCTAAAGATAAATTCCAGAAATAGTACTCGTATAATCATTCAAAATAACTATTATAAATACAAAAACATTTAAAAATAGAATAATATGAAATCTATAAATCTCAGGTCCAAATTCACACAGATAAATGTACAAATATGCTTTGACCAATGATGGGGTGTCTCTGAGAATCTAATGGGGACCGTTACAACCCAAAACCACACCTGACCAATGTTAATATACCCATCCCTAGTCCATCTAGAACTCAAAGGTGATATACCAATCAAAGGGGCCCCAACTACCAACTAGAGGTCAAGTTTAACATAGGTTTAACCATTATCCAATTTTCACCCTTGGGTCATGTTCATCTCGAGTTTTTCAATCAACAAGATTCCATAAGGGGATTGTTTTCACCACATTTTCATCCAAAAAATTGTCTTCCACCAAGGGGTTCCGTTCACCATGGTATTATGAATGAACGAGCATCCACATAAGGTCCATATTTTCTCTGGGTTTATCTATCATCCAGTATCCACTTGGGTCAATGTCCACTATAGTTTTAAAAATCAAGAATAATTAGTATCAAAAAAGTAACTAATTTAAAAGATTCATTAACTAACCATACTTCATTTCAATATATTAATTTGACAAAAATTATGATTTTAATTATACTAATTGAATAAAATAAAATAAATGTGCCAAATCTATTTAAAAATGCAATTATTCCCCAAATACCAGAATAATTTATGTTTATACATTAATATTAAATAAATAAATTTAGAAATTCAATTAATATTTGTCGTAATATCAGAACATTAATTTATTATATTCACTTGTTATGTTTTATAAAAGCCTTATTTTTCCATTTTTCATTCAACATATTTATTTTTCCTAAAGGATGAAAACTTACATAGAATAATACTTTTTATTAGGTTAAACATATTAGAATATAAAAAAATAATGAAACAATGAGTAAATTTATAAATAAAATAATATTATGTCATTTAATGGAAAATATAATACAGTGTATTGCACATTTACTTTAAAAAAAGGTATTATTGGTTAATTAAAAAAGAAAACCAACATTATGTGAACCCTATTCATTTTACAAGTCATCACATTATCTCGCTGCTCGAGCTTGTATGCATCCAATGTACAAAGTCAAAGATTCCATAATTCTCAATCACTTAAAAAAACAAATATAACTAATTATTATCTAATTATACTTAATTATCTACATTTATTCAATTAACAAAAAATATCAGTTAGACCAAAATAACTATTTACTCACCAGATTCTCATGCCACAATGAAACTAAGACCCAACTTACTTTAATTGTCTATTTCAATATCTGATCAATAGCTTGGGCTGATGTCCAATTATAAAAAACTATGAACATTATCTAAGACAATTTATTTTAATAAAAACAACTAGAAAAGATGTTTTTAACATATTTGAAAAAAAATTTAAGAGACCATGTTAAAAAAGAATATATATATATATATTCAATTTTAAGGCATAGTAGAAGCACCAAAATATTGGCAGGATTAAACTATTATTCAATTAAATCATAACAATGATTTATAGTTAGAAAAACAAAAATTATAAAAGGATGGATATTATAGAGTAATATTCATCGTATTACTATTGTCTAATGATCAAAAGTGATGATAGATAAAATGTATATGATATGGGGGAGATCAATCATGGATGTGAGTAGATATTTGGAAGTATCACATAGAGATTATGGGATGATATGGTGGAATAATGGAGGGTTGTTTTGATAAAAAATAATATTATGAATAAGATAAAAGTAATCATTTAATGGTTGTACACATAGTTTTCAAAAAACTGTGACAATAATGTGGTCACAAATATCCCAAAAACCTCAAATTAAATGTTGATTCCTCGTGGATTATAAAAATCCGCAAAAATGTAATTTATATTTTAATCATTTGTAAAAAGATGAAAATAGTTTTTTAAAACACACAATGTCATATCTATGCCTCTAAACCAAACCAAGACACCTGGTTCTACTTGAATTTTCATTATTTCGTCAATATCATCCACTAACAATTCTATAAAACAATAAACTAGTTATATTGTAGTTATAACCACCTTGTGCAAGAGTAACTGGATAGATTCTAATAAATCTGGTAACCTATGAAGTTCACCTACTGGATAGTTAACTAATACATCAAAATATTACCCCAAATCCAAATGTGAGGTATCTATAATCGAGATGTGCCTCTGAGGCCTCAAATGATAAAAATATCCCTTTTAAATATTTTATCCTCCATAATTCCTCCATGAACCCAGATTCAAAATATTGGTCATTTAGTAGTCTAAAAAATTTAACTAATTTTGGAAATTCAAACTCATCCATACATCATGGTATTTGTGAAATGCTGTCATTTTTTCACTTATTGTTTTTATCTCATATAGTTCATATGATTTCATAACATAGCCAATAAGATATGTATAACTTATATGAGCTATTATTATTATATAATTATGGTGGAAAACCAAAAAATATATTATTCTATGATTACTATCATCAAAGAAACAAAACCGCCCATTCTAGAAATTTTTTGATTCTTTTATATATATATTAATTATCTTATGAAAATGTGTAAAATTATTTTATTATTATCTTGGGTAACTATATACAAAATCACTATAAGAAATTCCCTTTGATTCATAGGGTTTTATGGAATATTTATTTAAATCAGAAATGGTATGGGGATGTGTGAATTTATAATAAAACATGGATGTATTCACCATGATGCGGTGAGTAATTATTTACATCATGGGGAATTTCAGTGAAAAAATATATTTTAGTTTTATCCTTTAAACAATACATATCAATCATAATACATAATGTTTATCGATATTTTAAATGGATTTGACCATAAAAATTACTAAATAGTATCAAATGCGACTTTTTTTATGTCATTCAAGGATTTTAAACCCTTTTAAGCATGGAACCATATCTACTGGGAATACTATTTCATGCATAAAAACAAGAAATTTTTACTATACAATGGCCGAAATGACACAATATTTTCAAACCATGATTCCCTAAATGGTTCTTGTTTTACCACTCCTATGGATATATATTTCTTTAATGACCATAATTCTTAAAATAGAAAAATATTTTCCATAAATGCCCTCCATAACATAAGAATCCAAAAAATTAATTGTAACTACTTTAATTAGACATGAATATAAAATGTAAAGTTTTTCCATGATTGAAACAAGTCAATGTCAAACCCAAGACTCCCCATTAACAGGGAAAACTATTCTTTATTTATGTGTCATTCAATATTCTGAAACTTATCTTTTTTCATCCAATTAATCTCAAAAATGTCACCCAACAACTCAAAAACTTCATGAAAACAATTTATAAGTGTAACATAATATATTTTAAATATTATATACATGATAACCAATTTTCATTATCAAGAATAAATAAACCCAAAAAAATTAATCCTTGAATCAATAAACCCTAGATGTTACCTGTCAAACAGTAATCTCTGTACCATAAAACAATATAAACATATAAAAAAGAAAAAAAATTAGTCACATTTGGATAAAAAAATTCAACATCACAATGTAGATGCTAAAAAAATACTTTATATAGATATCTATTCAACTAATTCGTTTGAAATATATATTTTATTAAGCCATTATGGCTCTATAAAACATAAATTAAAGAAATAATTCAACAACATAGAGCGTTTTCCTAATGATCCTAAATCCAAAAAATCAACTCCAAAAATATTGGATCAAAATAAAAATAAATCTCTTCCCATTCAATGAAATCAAATTCATCATCTAGATATAGATGAATCTATATCAAGTGGAAAAAATAATAAATGCAATCCCTCTATGGGGAATGATCTAACTGAAAAGTGGCATTGTTAAAATAATTTAATACCTTAACTGTTTTTATAATCCAAGTGGAAATTATAATACATTGGATGAACCACCACATGCCATGATGAGGATAATCAATCAATAAAACCGAATATCAAAGAGAAATATCCAATAGTCTCATTAACAAATCATCTTATAATAGTTAATGATATTAGGACAAGTTAATTAAACGACAAATTTAATAAACATTTTCCATATTTAATCAATCAAAATTTACTATAATAATTGTTTTCACTACAATAAAAATCAAGTATATTACAGATATGAAATTACACCTATAAAATATAATTGACATATCCATAATAATAGATTTGGTATAACTTTAATTATAGTACAAATAAATAATTTAATCACAACTAAACAATGAATTTTCAATGTCAGAAAAAATGTAATGCATTGTATCTTCTATATGTGAAATTATTATCATCATATAACCATTTAAATAATGATCAATAGTAGTTAGTATTTATATTTTAGAGTTAAAAAATTATTTTAAAATAATCCACACTATTTTGGTAAATCAATTATAATATTCAGATATTCACAGTTATAAAATCCCATGAATCTAAACTTCATCACCAAATGCATAGGAAAAAGTATCTAGATAACTTTTCCCGTAATCAATGAGGAATGTTATTATTTCATAAATAAATATGTATTCACATATATGTAATCCCCTGTAAAAAAATACTAAGGTATAAAATTATATAAATCCATAAATATATCCTCACATTTCAACTATGAAAAATAAAATGGATGTAGTAATCTATTGTGAATAAAATCCTCAGATTTCAGTATGTAATAGAATAGACCATGAAACTTATATATCAACACTGATCTCTTTAAAAATTTCCAAAAAAGTGAATCCATTAAATCATTATATATTTTATAAATACGATGATTTATAGTAAATGGTGAGATATGAAACATATAACTCATTATTGCTCACATAACAATTGCAACAAAAAACATATCAGGAAATTACCTATGATTTTGATCAACCAATAAACTCCTATTGAAAGAATATACATATATATGAATTAATTTTTATAAAACTCAATATCATGATCTATTTTATGAGATTATTCCAATAGATAAAGTAATGAACAATTATCTGACACTATATTCCGGGATTCCTCCATATCAACATGCTAAGCTACATGATTTTGTAAAATCATCCTTGTTTATCCAGACTCAAGGGAAATATATCATATTGACCTCTTAAATAGTATATTAACTCCCGAAATTTATATTAAATGGGTTATAATATATAAAAAAGTCATAATCTTATAAAAATTGTAAATAATTAAAATATAGAAAATTAAAATATAACTAATAGAACAAATATAATAGGATCTAATGATTATATGTCATTATAAAAAAATGATTACAATATTTCACAACACCTTAATGGAATGTTAGTCCACTCTAATTTCAATATAATTCGTAGAATAATTATGACCATTGTTATTTGAAAATAAAGAGATAAATGAGATCTGTTCTCACCAATATTTCATGACACTACCTAATATAAGATAAAAAATGTTATAGAAAACCTCCAAAATGACTATCTATTATAGGAGGTGGTGATAAAGTTTATATATTTAATTATTTTTTATGTACTAAAGAAGCATATAAATCACATCTATTTATATTATGGTTTATAATAAATTTTCAAAATATTAATGGGTTTGAAATCAGAGATAAATCAATCAAAAATCTCATATATTAAATTAAAAGACTAAGAAAACTACAATACTATATAATATTATTATTAGAGAGATGGGGATTAAAATCACATTATTCAAATGATTGATTTATATATTCCTATTGATAAAATAAAAACCTAATAAAATACAACATTTAGTTATGTAACCTATTTTGGTATGGAATCATTTAAAACTTATTTTATTGACAATTCGTAAAGACAGATATGAAATTCCAATCATGATCCCCCTATGATATTTAATATAACATATTTTTAACATAAAGAGAATCTCATACATGAACATAAAGAAACCTGTTTTTTAAAATGTTATTAAAACACAGAGTGCATTAATGTAACTATTAGGATGAACAAAGAATTCAATGTGTCAATAATGCATGCTAAATATAGTCCTAAAAAATCCTACTACAATTACCTCATATAAGGATATAAATACCATAAATAAATATTCAAAAACTATATATATCCATAAATTTATTAATTATATAATTAGACAATAAAAGGAAAAAAATATTTTTCCCTATGAACAGGTTCAATCAAGGGAAATTGATTAAATAAAAAAACCGACAACATCTTTCTTTTTTATCAATATTGGTGCACCAAAAATTATCACATAAGTTATGATGAAATAATTATATAATAGATCACGAACTAGAATAAATGATTATATTAACTCTTAGCATAATAACTGATAAGGGACATAAAAACAAAATAGATATTGGGTTGTAACTCTATCCTATCATCAATGTAATTTCATGGGGGTGTGATCACTAAACCATTAAGATAAAAATTATTTAATTCATAAATAACACATATGAAGACTATTTAATATTTTCATGAACTCAATAGATTAGAAGAATTTTTTTATATTATTGGTTGAATATATTTATATATATACAACCATTAAAATAAAAAATAGAAATAAATTCAATATTTTTTATTTATGACTATTGTAACATAATAACTCAATTATCTAATTTATATTATTGTAACTTCATTATAAAATAAATATCAATGACATAGAGACCTAAAATAATTCATTAAGAGGATAATTTATCAAGAACAAATAGGAGTTGATATAAAAAGGGTTTTCCCTAAACCAATAACATTATAAACTTCTATGAGTATATCATTGGAAATTTTTTCTTTAGATGAATACTTTTTTCATATAAATCAGAAAAAGTTCAATGTTAGTTAAACCACCATATGTGGTTACCAGTAATTTATATTATACTCATTGTTATCATATAATGATCATAATTATTATAATAATTATAAATTAATATAATATAAATAGGTAATTGTTAAATTAAAAAATTATTATTATAATTATTAAGTCATTTGGTTTTGTTTTTGTTTAATAATATATTTTAATAAACTAAATTTATAGAATCATTTTTTCATATAGTAATTTTTTTCAATACAAATAGGATTTTTATTTGAAAAAATTAATGTAATTTTTTTATTTATAACTTCAAAAATATCTAAGGATTAGTTTTTTTCTAATCTTCTATAAAATACTTTTTAAAGTTAATATTAGTAATAATAAATTTATAAAAACCATAGCATTTTGTTTCCATTATTATGATATCAAAATTGATTAATAATACCTAAAACATTTTTTTAGAAAAAATCATAATTAAAGGAGTAACATATTTAATATAAATTTAATATAAAGAGTTTAAAAATCCATTCATTAATTTTGGGAAAACAAGTTATATTATAATTTAATAATGAAATATTTTGGTCAAATTCCTCTAATTAAGTAATCATAGTAATCCATTGTATCATGCATTTCATTTAATTACCAAACATTCTTACTAATATAAATGTCAACCAATAATTATCCTGTTAATCAATAATATCCTTTTATTTTATAACACTCCAATATATAGTCATATATTTCACATTTAATAAATTTATTATATTTGATAGCCTGTTATAAACACAATATCGAGTCGAAACAGACAGTGATATGCTATAAAATTATTATAAGATAATATATAACTCATATACAACATATTGGATTGGATGTTAAAAATAGTATTAATTAGTTATAAAAAGTTACTATTTAAAAAAGTATAAATATAATTCATTGGGTTTTAATTAGATTTAAAATATATATTCATTTAATGGTAAAAAGAAATGTTATAAATGAAAAACTAATTTTACACATTTAATGTTTTTTATGTTAATAAATCAATATAATCTCTATTGGTGATTTATTTTAATTAAATATTTGGAAAATATATTACAAAAATAAATAGTCATGTAATTTTTTTACATTGAAATGAATGAATTTAACCTCAATATTATTCTTAAAAAGATATATTCAAAAAGTGGTTCTTCTATGTTTTCTATTCTTAATATAAAATGGATTAAAAAAACATAGGTATTGAATTTGATAAAATACATTATATATTATTAATAACAATAATGATTATTATGAAATTGTATGAACATAATTTTTTCATTATGAAAATTAGTATACTTAAAAATAAAAAACTATTGTAAAGATAAAAGGTGTTAAAAAGTTGATATACTTATGAGATAAGGGTTAATTGAACTAAAAAATAACTTAATTCCAATTTAATTTTCATATAATGAAACTATATAATACCCAATTATATTATAATTCATTTTGGATCCATATAGGCTATGTTATTCATTAATATTGTTTTATATTTTGAAAAATTCAATGTGTGTCACCAACATTGATTACAAAATGACACAAGCTCTCCACACATTTCCACCCATAATGTCATTGTTCCTTAATTCAATAAGTATAGAAATAATTTTTAAAAATCCTAACTAAATATCATGACACCTTATTTTTATTGGGATACAATATTTAGAAATATTTAGTTATAAACATAATCATGTAATTTGGAGAAGAGGTATATGTTCTTATAGTTGATTTCCCTGTATAATTATTATTATACTTATTATAATTCTATTTTATCCATAAAGAATAATTAAAAAATTATAATAAATATAATTAACTATTATTACGATAATGTTTCAACCATTTCCACCACATTTACATCAAATGGAAAATGAATGTATCTCTGACGCATTCATCTGGACAACCACCTAATTGTAGTGATAAGATTAATTTTGTATATCCAACATTCATGGTTGGGTTTTATTTAGAATTTAATGATAATTTATATGATATTTATGGAATATTTATAATTATTAAATTATAATATATTACCATCATTCTTACATTTCCATCTTCTTGAAAATAATAACCTTACTTTAATGTATGTGTGGACTACCACTTTCACGAAGCGATTTAATTTATTTTCCATTTTCAAATTACAAGGATAAAAATAAGGATATATATAATGAATATATATAAAATTTAGGATATAATAATTATTCCATAAAGAATGAATTATAATTTACTTATTTTTCATTCCAACAATTTAAATTTTAATAAATCACTAGTGCACAAAATCACAATACTGTCTCCCCAAAGAGAAAAAAATACATATTTAAAAACTAATATATATAGAAGATGACATAATTTTATATAATAAATTAATATGATAGATATTAAATTATTATTATTTTATATATCAATTTTTAGGTATATGAAACATAACACTAAACCATTTTGGTAAAACTGATTAGTTTTCACTTGATTGTCCACATTAAAGAATGATCATTAATAAAAGTATAATTAAAAATTACATAGGAATGATAAATTTTCAGTTATTTAAAAATATTGATCATTTATTAATATCTAAAAAATATTTATTTATTATACAATAATTTATAATGTGTATTAAACTATATGAGACATTAGGTATGGTCTTTATGTTACAATCAAATTTTTACCATGATTATTTATACATATATTTTTTAGGATGAAATTATATTATCTAAATATAAAAAATACTTTTCATCTTATTATACACAAGTTAATCCAGAATTTGTTTTAATATTTATATTATCATCGAATTAATACTTAAAATGACCAAGAAAATGTTTTTATGAAGCAATGGCGGGAATTTCATCGTAAGCCTAGAATATTTTCATGAATGTCTATATGTTCTTTTAAATTTATGAAATAATGTTTCTAATATTATATAATGGTTTATTATATTTATTTTTACCCATATGTGACTATATATTAAAAGGATTAAAATTAAACATACAATGTTTTACAAATGAGGTAACTTTTAACCAATGGTGCAAACAGAATAATTTTTTTAAAGTTTAACACACAAAACACCTTTCCTAACATCATGAATAATCATTTAATTGAATCATAAATCACAATTAAAATTATTTATTTTATATAATTTTTTTATATTGTGGAATTTTTATGTCTTAATTAACTGATATCTAATATAAAATAATAGTGTTCACATGTATCACAGAATTATTCAAATTATCATTAATAACTATTTTTTATATATTTCTGCATTCATTAAATATTTTTAGGATTCACTGGGGATATTATCTTCTGATATTGTCCGATTTATTTCATTTTATGGATAATGATGATGATGATTTAATTAAGATACTGTAAAATTATTTTTTTTCATGAGTAAATCTATAATAAAATGAAGGAATGTTGATGAAAATATTCTCTTCTCATGAGTTTTGATATAATTAATTAATCATTGTACAAATGATAATTTGGAACAAATATGTATTGATATCATTATGTTATGGATGTTCATTCTAAATACCTCATTTATATCCAAAAATTTGATAATAATATATCATGAAATAAACATTATATGCATCAATATGATTTTGGATAGCCAATCCCAAATTCTGATGTCACGGTGTGATTTATTAATAATATACTCACTATATCATGTTTGTAAATGATTGGGAATAGTTTTTTTCATATTTTGAGGAGTTTGTGTGATTGTTTAATGATATTCACACAAGTTTATTAATGGAAATGAATGTTAGTAGCCCTTATTAGAAGTTTATTATGTCCATTTTTTATGATGAAACATTCCTATAGTATAGATCATGAATGAAAATTAGTTATTTTAATACCTTAATAATTATTCTTCTAGACGTGACATGATTTTGGAGTTTGTTTTCATGTTTTTTTGTATTAATTTTTTTACATTGAGAAAGAATTCTTGACTATGTTATCATAACCATAAGATCATTTAATTCTATTATGGTTTATATCAAAAATGTTTACACATAAAAATTATTGGATATCACCCATTCTTCTGTAATACTTCACTGGTTTTTGATAGAATGATCTATGAGTGGTTTTTTTGATGGGTAATAATATAAATATTTTTTTGGTTGATTATTAAGATCATTTAATAAATAATTTGATTATATATCAAGATTAAAAATATATTAAACCATTATGAACCCCAAGTGTGTATAATTCATATCTGTAATGAATATTAATCAAGAATGATTTAGTATTTACTTACTCTATGATGTGATTTCATAATATGGTATTATAATATGTTTTAGTTGTGTTTGAACATTAGGATATTTTAAATATGGAGACATAACAATGAAAAGCTGGGTAAAAATGTTATATTGGATGAAAATAAAGATTCCTAGTTTGATAATAATGTTTTATAAATTATTAAATAAAATAAATTATATTCATAGGAATTCTTACTCTATGATTTTTCATAATATATTAAAATTTTGTTTTTTATTTCATCAAATGATTGGAATTGGATGTAATCATTGTAAAAATGAATTTTAATGGAAATTCAATTGTTTCACTCCTGAGAAATAATGGATCTAGATATAATATGTCATATATTTTTTATATTCTCACTCATATAACTCAATATATGTACAATTATGTTAACCATGTTGATCTTAAGAATACAAAAAGCCGGTTGAAAAATTATATTAAGAAATTTTGTGATAATTCACACCATCATTTTTTGTTCATCAAATCCACTTGTTCCTGACAAATGTGTCACATTGTTTTAAGATAAATTAGGTTTTATTTGTTGATCGAATCATGATAATTTTTTTGAGTACGCCATCACATGGTAGGTTAATAGGATAAATGTTAAAACCATATCAATAACACAATGAAATATTAGGAAATAAAATACATGGAATGATAAGAGTTTGAGTGTAAATTTATAAATAAACGTATTCGAAAAATTTCATTATACTAAGACTAAAAGGGAATTTTTTAATATGAGATGGAATGATTAAAAATACATTATTTCATATAATAAAAAAATTAATAGACATTTGAGGATTTATTCTTGCTTTATCATAATCCCTTAGAGAATAATTGATAAATTATTCAATGTATTGTAAAAACTTAATTGAATACTGTTATCCATAATATATATTAGTAAATATAGGTAAATAATTAAACTTTCAATAAAAGATGAAATTGGGAGTGGGAACTCCAATTACACTTCGGGTTTTTGTGAAAACAATAGGAAAATAGTGCTTCATACAAAATTGATTACTAAATACCATAGATCAATTAAATTACTACTACCTTTAGGTTAAAATAAGGTGGGGGTGTATGTAATAAAATTATCTTATTGTAATTGGGATATGATTTAATTTATAGTTCTCCCTCAATCTATTGATTGTTGATATGGGATGTAAATTTCATCAAATGAAACATAGGATATGAATGATTCAATAGAATATATTTAATTTTAATGATACAAGGATATTGGTAATTATCATAATCAATTATGTAATCCAATAGATATAGAGTATGTGAAGCCTCAACCACACCATATATAAAAGGATAAAGGGGTTTTCTATCATAAATGAATTTTTTTAGGATAATGATGGGGTAATGGTATGATTACCACAATCTATAGAGTAGGAAAATTCTTATATATATTTTCTTCTAACCAATATTTTATTTTTACAAAACATTCTAACAATACCAAAAAAACATGAAATTGTTATGATATTAACTTTAAAGAAAAAAATCCTAATTTCATGATGATCACAAATAATATCTATATCTCAACTATGATATACGTTTATTGGGATGTTCTTACTCAATGTTATATAATTATCCTTCTATATGAATTTAATTTTATATTAGGTATGAATTGGGATTATCAAATTAGATAAAAAATTAATGACCAATGCAGTATGACACATTTAATATTCCAAATCAACTATGATAATTTATTTCTTTGAGGGAGAACATGTACTAAAATTGGTAATTACATCCAATTTATGAGTCTTACTAGATATTCATGATATATATATATGTCAAATGGTTGGGATGAAACTCAACAATGAAGATATTACTATTGATTGGAAATATGTTGATTTGTATCCTAAATAAAATTTAAGGCTCCACTAAAACATGATTTTATGTTTATAATATATTTTATACATGATGCTACACCTTTTTCAAATGATCCTTATAAAATGGCCTCAATTGTGAAATATGAATTACAGAATAGATTTTAGTGAAATCTTGATAATAGAATTAAGTGACAGTATGAATCAATAATCGTTCAAATGTAATAATATTAATTGGTATACCCTTGTATCATTATCACTCTTACACGTTAAAATATATACACATTTTAGATCACATAAATAAGTTTTCTTGGAACAAGAGCAGTGACATTTTCAATTTTATATTGTGAAATCATAAAAATGTTAATGATGTATATGATCCTGAGGATGTGATGTGCCAGATGTATCCATAGTTGTTTGTATCATACTAATGGATTTTCGAGGTAGAAATTATTATTATTGGTTTTGTATGAAATAATAGGAAATGTAATGTTATACATTTCTTTAAATAAATTATATATATATATGATATCTTTCACTAAATGAAACATTAATTTTAAATGAGATGCGATATACCCTTAAAATGTTGTTATTTAATGTGACAATTATTTCATTGTTATTATTTTGGGTAGTATAAATATGATAGTAAAAATTATAAAAAATTATTATAAACATATGTGTAAAAATAATTTAATGTTTTTCAATTTGATAAAAATTAAAACCAAACTTGATGATAAAAAAATATATGTTTTTGTAAAAAATGATTTTACAGGATTAACGTTTTTTATCTTAACAAAATATATTAATATTTATTTGTTAAAACTTTTCATTAATTTTTTGGTAATATATTAAATTCAATATTTTTACATAAATCTATTTTTTAAGTAATAAATATAATTGAAAAATTGTTTTATGATTAAAAATCTATTTTACTGAAAACAAATTTATTTAGTTATTAAAAAATATTTTAAAATTATATTCAACTAGTAATATATATTTAATTTCATAAAATTTATTCCATAATCTTATAAGGAAAAAATTAATATTTCATAATAAGTTTATGGTAATTTCTTCTCATTATAAATAGTAACTGAGGAAAAAAATTAGTTCTTATGGTACAGGATAATGGGGTGCCACCAATAGTTAAACTAATATTATAAGGGTAAAAAAGAAATAAAAAATTTTAAAAATATTATTGGATGATCAAATATTGATCCATAATTATTTTCCGTTTTTATGGTTAGTTAATTTGGATCAGTTTTTCTTGAATTAAAATGTTGACATGTATTAATCTTTTAAAATCATCTATGTGTGCCTTCTCCTTCACATATAAAAATTAACACCTTCTCCTATATTCAACACACATAAAGAGAATAGTATAATAAACAAGACCAGATAAAAAAAATTTATTATATTCCCATCCCACAAACTAGAGGTATGATTTTGATAATGACACCATCTTATAATGCCTTCGGTTTAAATTGAAGGGGTTGTTCAAATATCAAGTAAATGTTCTTATATAGTTATATTCATGATTAATTTCAATGCCAAATTCAATAAATATATTTTATCCATCCTAAAATAATATTTAATGTATCATAAATATACTGATATTTTCTATTGTTATGTCACAAACATTTCCTACCTCATTTTCATCAAATGGAAAATCAATGTATCGCACGTGAGTATGTGTGGAAATCGACCTTTGAGTACTGATTTGATTCATTTTACATCATAAAATATCATGGTTAGTTGTTAATATGGTTATAATATTTATAGAAATTATTTATTATATAATTATGTTTCTAAATTTGTTATATATTTTCTGTTATCTTACGTTTCCTCTATTGGAAAACTATATTATCTCCCATGAAAACAAGTGGACTACCACCTCCATGATGTAATATTATTAATTTTTCATTATATATTTATATGGATAGTAATATATACTTATTTAATTAATATATTTTATGTTAGTGGTAAAATAATTCTATTGTAAATGTTAATTATAATTGAACTTTATTTTTTTTTATCTATCAAAATGTCAAAACATTACATGAAGGTACATACAACGTAACATTTAAATGAAAAGATGTAATTAAATATTCACAAATATAATAAAATAATGGCTATAAAATTTTATAAAATAAATAAATTTAATATGTATTTCATGATTGGTATTTTACAGTGGAAAAAACCATAAATAATAATCTACTACTAGAGACATCGAACTAGAATATTTATTGAAAATAGAACAGTTTTAATCTGAAAGTCCAATTTAACGAAGAACTAATAATAAAATGATAATTCGAATTTTAAATGGAATGGTAAATAGAATTTTATGTAGATTAAATTTTCTATAAAATATATAAAAATAATAATTAGCATGAATCCTATTAGGACAAATATTATGAAAGATGATATTTAAGGAAATGGATTTACAAAAAAACACACATTTTTACACAAAAATTTTATGTTTAAATTGGGGAAAAATATTTAAAATGATTAATATAGAAAAGGTATTAATTATTATCCCACTAAAATATGTATTACAATAACATTCATATATAAGAATCATTTTTCTCACATCAGAACGTAAAATGACCAAGAAAATGATTGACTGAAAATAAAAATATTCCAAAATTTCTTGGGAACATTTTTCATACTTGAAAAACATTTCCATACAGAAATACAACAATATTTTTAATATTCTCCAAAAATTGATTCATTTTGTTTATATTTATATTCTAATTTCTATATAATATTTTAAAAGAAATCAACTAATCATTTTATACACAATTTAATAATTACCAATGGTCTAAACAGATTCTATGATTTATTGTATAATGCAAGAATATCTATTCCCACCAATATCACTACGTTTTTAATTAATTTTTACATCATACATTGACATAGATAATTTAATATAGAATAATTTTTTAATTTTATATAAGTATTTATATTTTAAATATGTTATGTTAAAATTAAATGTTATTTTTTATATGTTATGAAAAATTTATTTACCAATAATTCTATGGTATTTTTCATCTATGTCAACATCATTTTAATATGTTTACAACTCACTTGAAATATTATGTAATGTAACAATAAACAATAATTATCTAAATATATTATTACAATTTTGATTTAATAATGATTATTTAAAAGCCATTTTTATTCCAAGAGTCATTTTATAATGAAATTGAGGATTTTTTTGGATAATTCATTCATTATCATGGTTAAATTTTTGATGAATTGATGACTATTTTTTGATCATGTGTAACAAAAATTTCTTTATTTGATTATGTGATGTGTGGTTTTTCTAAATCTATCAAATGTGTTATGAATTGTGATATAAATAAATCAGGAGTTAATGACGATAAGTTTATACAGGATAATAGATAGCCATGATTATATTTTAATGTATGAGTTTGATTTATTCTATAAATAGTCACAACATTACTTGTGGATATGATTATGAATAAATATATTTTTATTCTTACTTTTTTGTATTATTTATTATTTCAATTCTCAAAATATTAATCATTGACATGATTATGAATATCTATATATAGAATATTATAATTCCTATTCATTTAATGAAACATGGTTATGTATTAAATAATGAAATATTATTACTTCCTTTAATCCATTATTAATAATTATTCTATATGTTAATTTATTTTTGAAATTATGATCTATAAATTATGGGTATAAATATTGTTAAATTGATATAATGATCATGAATATGTTATAATACCCTTGTTATCATCTTATGTTCTTATATTTTATAACACCCATGTATAAAATTACTATTTAAGTGAGCTCATCCTTGATTATATTATATTTCCCCAAATTTATATAGAAGGTTATATATGTGATATTATTATATATTATTTATATGATTTTTTTTATATATGTTGATTATAATTTAATAAATAAGTTTATTATTAATCTAGTATCCAAATGAACTAAATATTTATGGCCTTTGAGGATTTATAATTTCATTATGAAGTGAATATTCATATTTAATGGTGTAATATTTATTTATTTCATTATTGTATCTCATCAATATTTGTTTAAATTTATTTTTATTTTTTTAATGGTAATTTTTATAAAAAAAGAATTATTGCATTATGTGTTATTTCATTAATATTTTATTTTACAATCCCATGAAATTGAATATTATAAAATTAAATGGAAAATTTTCACAATCATATTTTTATTAAGGGAAAAGAAACATTTTTTTAATCATAAATATATTTTACCATTATAAACATTTATCACCCCCACAGAAGGTAAAATAAGATAATAAATTGTGTAAAATATTAATTCATTAATATATTATAAATAATTATGATAAAATGGATTTATAAGTTATTTAACTACCTAACCCATTACCCCATGTCAATATTTATCCACGTAGTGGCCAATTTACCTAAATAAGCCCAATCCATTTTAATAAAAAACAATATATTTTTAAAATAACCTTCCTATTACTTAATATTAATTTAATTTTTAATATAAATATATCCATTCATTATAAATTTTAAAACAAAGGGTTTTATGGTTTTAATCATGGGAAGAAAAGCAATAAACCCCATTGAATATATCTAGAACATACCATTTCATCATGGGACATCTATTTGAGACAAAAAAATTTTGTTGAGAATTCAATCATAGAATCAAATATTATTAAAAAAATCCACTATATTGATGGACTACCTATTTATATGAGATGCATGTGTATCACATTGTGAATGTATGAACAAGGGGAATTAACTACGAGAGATTCCAGAGATATGGTCGTTTATGTATAAATTGTTGTCATGTTGACATAGAGGTTTTGACTGTGAGAGGTGAGGGGTGGTTAACTACTAGAGGGGTTATACCCTGAGATCTATGATAAGTGTATTTATTTAATAAATATTGTACCATATGGCATTGGAAATGATAATTTCAATGGGACATTATAATTCATTGATGTTATGGAGACCAAGGGGGTATTGACCATGAATTCTACATATGTGGTCAGTTTTTAATGATTAGTATTACGTGGTACCAAGGGGGTTAGACTGTGTAATATTTCCAAGAGGGTCATTATTAATTTAATTGATGAAATGTTGAACTATATGGGGTATACTATGAGAAAATTCATAGAGGGTTTCTTATGAATGCTAATATGATTTTGAATAGTCTTCCAAGAGAAATCCCAAACATGGAATCAATATTTCTTGATTTTTTAGATGGTCATCTAATATGTCTATTGTTACTATTATTAAATGGGATAACAATATTTGGATATATCCCGTGGTTTCATTATTCAACAGTTTAAAATTAATAAATGTAATGAATGTATTTGGAAGCTATATAATTGTTAAAATTTTAGTACTTACAATTTTATTACATCAATCAGGCTTATTGCCTGCTATATTTATTCGTTGATAGTTAGGAATAGATCATTTGGTGGTTGTCTACTAGGATATGTCTCACACCATGTCTGGGTCATGATTTTTGACAAAAATTGATTATATGGTTGAAATTTTAGATAATGGAAAGCTCTCTACTTTTTCAGATGCTGTTGGAGCTGGAGAGAAAGAGACCAAGCTAAGGTTAACGATGCTCTTGGAGTTTACTATTTTCAGTACTAGGGTTTTAGTATTTTATTTTCACCATTGGGACTTGGTTGTATGATTTCCTAGATACATGTTACATGCATCATTTATTTATATATTTTGTAGTTGTTTATTATATCAGACTTTTGATGTTTACTTCCATTGAATGGTATTACTACTTCCACTATTGTTTACTAATAGTTTTGACTGTGTTACCCTGGCAGTGAGGTCATTTTTTCCAACTATCACACCCAAGTCCCTCTATTCTACTCAGAAACATTTGGTTTTCTGAGAAATGTTTTTGAGGCCATTTTACCAACCAAGTATGGGGCACCTTTGGGCAGCACCCAGATCTGGAACGTTACAATTTATATATTCACAAAGTTAAATTTGTGTTAAATATTCCATGAAAGAAACAAATAAAATTATTTTTTTAATAATAGAAAATTATTTATAATGATAATTAATATTGTACATTTGTTTGTGTATATATATTATTATAATAATAAGGAAATTTTTATAAAAATGTGTTTTTGTTAGGTTGAGAGTTAGATTACTAAAACTAATTTTTCTTCCACCAATAAAAATAAATATAAAAAAATGTAATCATATTTTGCATCATAATGTGAAAATTAAGTAAATGGTTCCATTTTATATTTATTCTTAAAAATATGTTTTAATTATAAATGTTAGTCAACCTGAAAAATGAAAAATAAGGTAAAAGTGTTATATCAAGGGTTAAATCCTTAATATATCTCACAATTGAATCTCTAAATGGGATTAAAGAGTCATCCTAGACCTCCTATTATTCACCTATCAATTTTTATCAAATATTTATATAATTTTCATTAATATTTTTTCAAATTTATTATCATGAAAAATATATCATTAAAATTTCCACTCCTCTCACATAAAAAAGAATCACACATACACAATATAAAATATTAAAAATCTAAAATATATCCCCATTAATTTTTCATATTTTATTCCCTATAAGTATCTACCACATTTTCCTTCTACCAGTACATTTTTATTTTAAAAAACCATTCAACACCACAAATGAATATTTCAATGCTAAAAGTTTAATCCTTACAAGTATAGATTTCAAATGATTATTTTTTACAAACATTCTTCTTCCAAATCTATAAGGTTATTTTTCAAAATATCAATAAAATCTAAAAAATATCATTATAATTCCATAAAAATGATATTATAAAAGAATCAATTCATTATCAAACTAATATATAAAATATGTCATGTTATTATATTGGTTGGTTTAATTCCCCATTTTATTGATGATTTAAATTCATATCAAGGATAACAACCGAAAGTTAATTACTCAAATCCTGTGACAAAAATATTTATAATATATTTTTATATTTGTCTTATTTATTTAGAATGAATATTTCATTTCTGATTAATATGGCACAATTTATTTATACAAAATTTATAAAACAAGCATATTACATATTTTTTCAAGGATGTTATACATGAAATTCTCATTGAATGGACATTGAACATCATCGTAAAAAATGTGACTGAAATTAAAACATCTTAACTATTAAATATTTTATGAACCAATTAACATGTATTTTTATCAATATCTATAATATAGACATATATAAAAAATGGATAAATCTAATAAAATTGATGGTATATATTAACTAAAAATATTTTATAAATGTACAATAATAGAGTATAAATGAGTAAAATAAACGTAAAAATATGAAAATTGTTCTCATTAAGATGGTTAATATGTATTTTTATTATATAATAGGTTAGAGTGCATCTAATAATGATTTAATACAATTTATGTTTTTCATTGACACATTTTCAATTTTATTATCTCCCAAACATTTTTATTTGGTTCTGTGAGAGTGTTAATAATTTGATATATTTCACATTTTATTTAAAATTTTATAATCTAATAATTTCCATATTATGGTTAATTATCAGATATTTATATTAAAATAATATTTTTTACTCATTTATGAAAAGTGATAAAAATAAGGTTTTAACATGTTTATCTATCTTTGTAATTATTTAAATAAATACATCATTTAATTCCCCTGAGAATTAATATTATTTACTATTGATATAATATGTTCTTCAAATTTAGGGATATTTTTTCTGTGTAAATATCATTGTAAGTACTCATAAAATGTCCAACGTAAAAATCAAGCCATATTATAGATCGATCGACTAAGTTAAAATTAGTGGTATATTATTTTAGTCGTACAATTGATCAATCGATCACATGATCATCTATCTATCAAATAATGGAGTGATAAATGAAATTCATAGAGATATGAATGACAAGGAAAATATTCCACAATAATAAAATGTGATCAACTAGCCACATGAATTTTTATAAACCATTGGAAGAAACTCGTGATTCAGTAAATGTAGAAGCTACTACAAAGAGATTGATGGTTGCATGATCATAACAATTTTTTGAATACCAAACCAACTACATTTTCACATGAATTATTGGTTGATATTTATAACCTAACATCATTTTATACACATACATTTTCAAAAATGTAATTTTCAATTTCTCAACTAGAGTCTATATAAAACTCACCTAAAAATAAATAAATAATTGGTCATCCACATCAGTTTTAAAACCACTAATATATAAATCCCTAAAATATTTAATTATCCATATTATTTTGATCATTAAAATAATAAATTTTTGAAATCATTGATCTCATTATTATTTAAAACCACATAGAATATATAATCCACAACGAATAAATAATACCATGGATTGAGAAATTTAATGTAAAGAAGTTAAAAAATATATGATCATTGATATTTTTACATCAAATAGTATGGTAATTCTACCTATAAATAAAATAAATCAATTTGACATTAATATGGTCTGACCTATATAAATTGAAATTAGGAAGTGTTTTTTTATGTTTGTATAGTTTTATTCTTTGTTTTAATTTGTTTTCATATTTTTGAACATGCATATATTAATTATTTTCATCATTACTGATCAATTTATTAGATATCCTCCACTATCCACATGGATATATTATATTCATAAGTATCTAATAAAATTATTATATAGGTTTACTAATCTAGTTATGTAACCGAATTTATTTTACATTCATACTTATGGTTTCAAATTTTAATTGTATTAATTTTATTTTTACCATAAAGTTATATAATTTATAATATCTATAGTAATTTAATGATTAACTACTTCTACTATATAATATTCTCATTTTATAAGTAGGTGTGAAATGTAAATTGAATATGTTTAATTGACAAATCATACAATTAAATATTAGAATAATATGTTGTTACATTTGGTGGTGTGTGTTAATAATGTGAATTTGAAATAATACATTAATGGTTAACTATAGACTAATCTATTGAGATTATTTCCACTATTATTGTCTATATTCATTTTTTGAATAGAATATAATTTATTTTATTTTATATTTTTCATACCAAAAAACAAAACATTTAATTTCTTCTATAAAATAGAAACTACTAAAATCCAAAAAATTGAATAGTAATAACAAATTCTAATAGAAATATATCCTTAAATGTGATGACCATGTCCATCCTATGTTCTAAATTATGAAAATAAATGATATATTATTTACCCAAAATTTTATTTTTGTATTAACAGATGGATCCATTATTGTGGTGCTATGATAGCTTTTATAACTATTTCTTTTTCATTTTTAAATCATTTTATTTTAAACATAATAAACAATTAGGTCACTCATTCCCCCCAAATGATGGATATACGTGCTTTACCTTTTATATTGGTGAGGGGTTATCAATGACAAATTCTAATAGGGTAGAAATTAATGGAGATCATTTAATTCATTAATAATGATATAAAGTACAGAACTCCTGAATTGTTATTACAATAATTAACAATTCTCTCAGAGTATTTCCAAAATAGACATTAAGAAGCTATTCTGGATGATAAAAAAATTCTTTTATTCTTTCTAAACTTCTCTAAAAAAATACAAATGTTAAGGACTAAATGAAGATCTTACACAACCCAACCTTCCCAAAACCCTAATCAATACAATCTATGATAAAAAAGATGATATTTTTTATATATTAATATATGATAGTAATTAAATTATTTTAGGGGATATAGACTCTCATCATAATTTTTGACGAAGTATTTTAAGATTCATACCTACATGATTATGAGTTATTGATCAAATCATCTAAATAAGTAAATCATACACTAGTTATTTTTTACATTTCACAAAACATTTTTGAAATTAAATTCTCAATACATATTTAGAAAAAATAAAATGTATAATTAATTTTTAACTACCTTTCTCACAGAAGAAAAAAACTAATATGTAAATTTTAATGAAAATTGATGTTTAAATTTTACGATAAAAAATTTCTAGTGGAAATTAATAATGTTATCATGTAAAAAGTAGGGAAATTTGTATTGGAAGATCATGATATTGATTATTCTTGATTTAATTATATTCAAATAAAAATATTCTATCAACGTACATTTGTTAATTTTTTTCATGAATAATTATGGGAGTAGTCTATATATTCCAACAAGGGGATGTGCAATCTTTATGATTTTTGTAATAGGACACATACTTAATCTTATACAAACCATGTACATTTAATCTTACTGATACAGTGATGCTGTTGATATAATCTATCAATGATGATATGAAAAATTAGATTCATGGATTTGAAACATTATAAATTTTTTATTGGGTGTTAAAATAAAAGATTCCACACCCACTATATTATAATAGAAAATAGATATAACATCTTTTATAGGGGATGGAAAAAAACTGGTAAATAGTAGGTGTAAAACTCAGAATTATACTTTTATTTTACTTTTTTTATTTTTAGATTGCATAATTTTTTTTTTCAATTTTTCTATTTTGACATATGTTTGTTTAGTTATTACGATCTTATATATTATCCCAATGTTGTCACATCTAAAAAATCATATATTATTTCTCATTTATAATATTTTAAATCACTAATATTCATATGTTTTTATGACTGAAACTCACAAGGTAGTGTTCCATGAGAGTGGAGGTAAAAACCTATTTAGGACATTGGTGTTTTCCTTTTTATTTTCATTTTTATATTTTTATGTTATAATCATTTTATTTTCATTGAATAATATTGAAAATTGAGACTATGTTGATGTCATTTAAAATATTATTGAATAATTTTTTTAATTTTTCTTAAAAGTTTACTATTTTTTTTTGATTATTGATTTCAAATTAATCTGTAGAATGATGTTAGATAAAATATCAAAATCAGTTCCCACCTTTTTTCCATGTATATAAAAGTTACCAAAACCTAATAGGTTTTTATTCATTTTTATCATTTTATTTTTATTTCTCTTTTTATTATGATTCTTGTTCCATTAATTGAAATATAAAACATATTGTTTTCTTATTTTTTAAATTTTCATGATTACATGATAATATTTTGAATTCATCGCTTACATTCATACATTTATAATAATACATAGTCGGCAATGTAAAACCTTTTTATTTATGAAAATTATATACCAAAAATTAATATTTAATTTCTCTTTAGATTGATATCATGAACACAATTGAAATCAGGTAGGCGGTAGGGAGTACATTTCAATAATTGAATACCCTATGAGATATTTATTTACATGATATATACTTTTAATTACTATTATTTGAGAAGGGAAATAACATTATAAATACTTTCATATGTCAAAAAATTTCATTTTATACTACTTTGGTAGATCACTACTACTTTAATGTCATAATATGCAACTATTTTCCACAAAAATATTATTTTGATGAAAAATAAATGTCTAAATATATTTTTAACTAAGAAAAAAAAGAAGGTAATATGTAAGAAATTTAATCATTAATGTTATAAATTTCCAAGTGCAGACTAACTAATAAATTTAGTTGTAGTTTAGTGGTCATTATTTAGAAAGTGGGAGGCAGTGATGACCTATTTTGGATAATAAACCCTCTTATTAATATTACTCTCTTTTAGATTCAATCTTCCTCATTAAACCTTAAATATTTTATATTTTAATCATTCTAACTCATAAAACTCATAATATTGTCTATAATGCTATCTTGATTTGATATAGTTTTATTATTCTACAATGTAGATATTTTATGATGTTTCTAAGCCTATGTATATCATCATTTCCCTTGAGAATTAGAAAAATTACAATTAAATATTACATAGTGAAGAGATAAACATAAATATAAAGATTATAGAAAAATGAACATGATAATTGAATATAGATTAACTAATTTTTTATGACAAGAGAGAATATAATTGATTGAATTACATTTATGATGCATGATAAATAATTGGTTGTTCGTATTAAATTTTGATGTTATTTTTGTCACAATTTTTTTTGAAAAACTAATATTTAGGATATTTTCTCTATATGTAATGGTTTCATGTTTTGACATTAACATCAATAGTAATTTTATATATACATCTTGGAATTTTAATTGATTTAATCCCAAAAACGTATATTTTATTGGGTAATTATCATATTCAATGATTATATGAATATTTTGGATTGAATAATGAAAATGGATTAAAAAATAATGTTTATATGTTTCATTTATCATTGGAATTTCATGAATAAAGAAAAAATTTAAAACCCTTTGGGTTTTCATATTATTTTAGGATAATTGGACAGTTTTTTAAAACTTTTATAATTTTGTACTATGTAATTAGAAGTATGTGTACTCATGTACACTCCTGCACAAACATCATGCAATGTAGTTGATCTGTTAACCATGAGAACATTATCTAGATGTAGTATTTTCTATGATTATGACATGTTAAATGCAAAAAAATATATAGAACGTAATAATATAAGATCAACCAAAAACACGTTGGCCAAATGAATCCTTTTATATTATAATGATTTTTATGATGATATCAACAAACCACAAAAACATTTATTTATTAACAAGAAACTCAAGATATCTCAATGGTTCTAACTATTGGACATATTCAATTGATTACACAACAAAACCCATCAACTGGATGGTGAACCTACCACGTGATCACATGATCTCTCCATAGATCCATTGATCTGAAACTCATGGTCGATCCATGTCATTTAAAATTATTTTTTTATGGATGATATCATATAATATTCAAGAGACTCAACTATACATTAAAAGAAACATTTGTCAACCAAAATATCTCTTTTACCACTAATAATATGATTCACTTGGTTAAATAATTTATAATATCTTTTTAAACATATTATAACAAAGTTTTCAATCTATAGATCTCATTTGAATTTGAAATTACAATGAAGAAGAAAACCATGAAGAAAAATGAAGATAAAATGGATAAATATGAGACTTTTTGAAATTTAAAAGATATATGATCATGTATATTTTGATAACATGGGGAAGGGACATACCATAAATAATGAAATTATTTTCCTGAAAAATGTACGGGATCAACCACAAATATATTTAACCAAATGGTAGTTTTTATTATTTTATTGCTTTATCATATGATTAAATTTATTTACAGGTATTTCTATATTCATATTTTGTGTAAAGTATTCTTTCTCTCTCCATAATTTATTCATTTTCTATTATTGACATTGATATCCTATTATCGTGGAAATCACTATCTAATATAAGTAATATCTCATGAGAGAAATGTATTTATTGATAACAAGTATTTTAACATTAATTATTATTAAATCAAATATTCATTAGTCTTATTCTATGGTTACTATGTAGTGAGGGATTTTATCCTCACTATGGTTATTTATGTATTAGATTATTAAACTATATCAATTTTCCTATCAATGATCTATATATACAATTTACATTGTATTATATGCTCTCAACATAAGAAAACCTTATTCTATGAAGAATATATGAACATATATGGTGGACTGTGTTCATTGTGTGAATTACAAACTGGATATTGAAGATTCACTATGAATTAATCATTTGATAGTATTTATAATCTTCCTACCTTTAGAAATTGTTATGACATTTTTTATGTATATTTATTTTTTTTCTATATATTCCAAAAAACAAAAAAAAATACATTACATTGATAAAATAAAAATTTAATAAAATATAAATAGTAATTAGGAATAGTGAGTTTTGAGTGAAAAATATTATTATGTGATAAGACCATGACCAAACATTATACAGTAGTAGGAAATTAAATTTTAGTTTTGGAACATCTCTATGATAGATATATCATTATGATCAATCAATTTTAATTAATTATACCATTTTTCTATCTTATTGAAATTTAGAAATTATCTCTACTCAAATCACATCATTATAACCAAATTGTATTTCTTGGTGGATTTCTTTTTCTATATAAAAATTTGTGGTTTTAAAGAAGAATTATCAAAAATTACAGTGGTATTATATCATCAAATTATATCATCATCATAATGTAATTTTATAAATAAATAATTATAAAAAATATAAAAAAGAGAAACACGAAAAGAAACCCCTCTCTAACCCCCTCCCAAAAGAAGAAACTACGAGGGCCTAAAATGATGCAACCCAAAAGAATCCCATATAATTTCATGTTAAAGATGTAATATTTTCCTCAAATGAATTAAAAATATTTTCCATCTTCCATACTCTTCATATTTTCTTTTATTTCATTTCAATGTTTAAATATTTTAACTCTTTATTCAATGTGGTTTTCCATAAAAACACCCAAAAAAGATAAAATGATATCTCTTTTGATTACCATAAATTTGATATATTCCTCAATTTTTTTATAATATTTATTTATATTAATAGAAAACATTATATTTTATCCCATTAAGGTTATGTGTTAGAAATTGTTCATATAAATGTTTTTAAAAGGAATCCTTTTAAATAGTTTCAAACAATAAATTTTTTCCACACTTTACAAAGTGTAATGATTTTTTTAACAATTACCATTGGATAACATTTTACTATATTATGTATATCATTAACTATCATTATTATATTCCCTATCATCAAATTGTTTCACTGAAAATCATATTTTAATTAATAATATGTGTTTTTCATTATTAAAATTTATCAAAAAAGAAGGATACATCTTCCGGTTATCATGGAACATTTAATATGATTTGATAACATTATTTCAAATTTGTGTCAACATCATTCAATAAATGTTATGCTTCTCTTGGGATTTGATCTACTCATTACAACCACATACTTTCACTATATGTTTAATGAGGATGTATCAAGTAAATTTTTAGAAAACCTACAAAATTCCCATTAGTAAATTATGATATGATGGAATATGGAATGTTAATATGATATTTTAAAAAATAATATGCATTTTTAATCATTATGTGAATGGTTGGTATGTTATCACCATATTACTAAATGGATAAATCATAAAATATCATGAGGTATTATTGATTTTTTTCATGGATTTTTTATGGTTTTACATATCACTGATGTTAAAATGTGTGAAGGTGATTTCATGTAAAAATATTTCTAAATTGACCTATTTATAGTAAGGACCCATCTAGAATTTTATGATTTAAAATACATATGGTTATTACTTTTTAATATTTTATGTCTCATGACTATGTTATGTTTTTTGGATCAGGATAACCATCTTATATCACCATATACATTTTCTATATTTAGTTTATTATTTTTTAGTTAATATGCTCTTATATTATCACTTATTGAAAAATATTCTTAATTTAGATTATTTTTTATTACATATGTCTCCCACATTCCCATTTTCTTTTATTCTTATGATTTATATTGTCATGAATTATTGAATTGTTTCCCTTACCATCCATTCGAGATCACTACTTCTATTGTTTCCCACATCTTAGGAAATTATATGATAATAAATGTCCATATGGAAGTTTGATATGTTGAAATTTTGTTGTGATTTTAATATAATAATTTGTAGTAATATGTTAATGAATTTAATAAACCAAAACATTAGGTTTTGAGATTTTTTTATTTTAAAAACATGTAATTTTTAAAATATTGATATTATGTGAAATATATATATGTTTTTAGGTCATCCAAAAAATAAATTCTACTATTAGATAATAGTGATTATCATTGAATCATTGTTCTATTTTATGTTGTCTCTCATTGATTAATATTATAGTCTCATATTTCATTTTAATGAAAAAATATTTACTTTAAAAATATCAATAATACCATACACATATTACAAAGTATCTATTACAATGATGACATATAATATATATACCTATATAAAAAATAACTCTCCCAAATGTTTATAATTCCCCATTATTATCATAGAACACTGAAATCCCACAATAAAACTAGAATAACATTTAATGGGTGTATATAACACCTATGATTTCCATCATCAATGTGATGACTAGAATTGTTATAAATAAAATTTCCCCTGGTGTTTTAATTAAATAAATTATTATATATTAATGTTATAGATATCAAATTAACTAATTTAGTTTTATTATATCTTATCAAATTAAAAATTCAGTTATAAATAATTAAAATTGTTTATAGTGGATGAACAATGATCATTTGATTAGTATTAGTATATTATTTAATTAAATCCAATTACCAAAAAATGTAAGTGATGGAATAAACCATTATGGTCATACCCTATGAAGAAAATTTATTAGAGATTTCAATAGAGATATAATCTATGGGAAATTACATTGATTATTCCAAATATGAGATCCAACTACATAATCATGAGAAAATCATTTACGAGATTTTTTCATGGTCATAAAAATCACGAATCAGACAATGTACGTCTAACCATCCCTTGAATGTATCATAGTCCCACAAATTACTATTTTGGTGTTTTCTGATATATTAGATGGATAAATTTAAAGACCATAATAATATGAATATTTAAATAATATATTTAATTGAATAATGTTCCAATTTTAATCATATATCTACATTATAAATTATTTCGAATTTTATACAATAAATTAAAAATAGAATTATTTAATTGAAATAAATTTAAATTAATATTATTATTTGGTAAATTAATTTAATGTTGAAATAAATAATATTTTATTTCAATATTAATATCAAACTATTTTTATCAAATACAAATGATTATTTAATTTTTATGAAGTCAAACTATATTTTTATAAGGGTGAAAAAACAATTATTGTCAAAAGCCATCATTTATCAATAATAAATATTATTATTTTTACATTGTAAATTAACATATTTGGAAAATTATATTATTAAATGAATATTATTTTTGTAATTAAAATGTGAAAATTATCCAATGGTTCTATTTTCATATTTTTCTAATATAGTTGAATTGTCGTGTAAAAATTATATACCAAATAAATATAAAGTATATATTATGACATCATAATGAAAAAAGTGATGTAATAAATACTATAAATTGAATCCATGTCCAAACATATGTTTTCAAATTAATATAATTTGATCTTATGTTTATAATATTAATTTTATGAAACCATTGTTAATCATCAATTACCGTTATTGTATGTTATGGTTTTTAAATAATTTATTTATGAGTATGACTCACTTTCACATAAAAATGGGTGTTATACTATAACTTTATACCCCATTACATATAAAATAATTAAATACACTCCCATTTATTGACGAAATAAAAAAAATTGAAGAATTCTGGTTTTTTATATTTTATTATTTAGAGGAAAAAAATATGATTGAGAAATAATTATGAAAGCACCACTTATTTCAAATATAAACACACCATATCTCGAATTCCATATCCATAAAAATTATTAGGGAATGCCATTAATCATCCAATTCCTTTCTAGAGGCCCCCTTTGTTCTAAAAATATCTAATGAAAACCTTCCCAATTATTTGTAGTCACACACTCAAATAAAGTATTTATCTCTCTCATTTCCTTTCAGGAAAATATTTTATTTAATGCTTAATAGTTTCAATTTGTGGTTGTTTGGGTATATTTTCCTACATCTCCCTTATGATTCATTTTGCAAAAAAATTTAGAGCCCTTTTTCAGTCTCATTAATCAATCCCATGAAACACTATGTAAACACATTACTGCAATTCCTTTTAGTAAGGGATCATTTCATTCTCTCATTAATTCAAGTTTCATTATAATATAATTACTTATATTTTAAATTTCTATTATTGGGATATTTTATAACATGTGCACTTTAATTTTTGTTTTATTTAAAAATGATGTGAATTTCATTCCTCTATCATAAATTATTTTTATGATTTTTTATTTGACAACAGTATTCTATGAAAATCCAAAAAAAATCTCCATGCCATAAAATTATGTACTGAATACCCATGCCCATTTCCTAATAAGGGTTGTAACCATTATGTAATTATACTTAATTATTGGGGGATTGCATGTATGTATTACACACTACATTGTGTATGAATAAAATTTAATGATAATTTAATCCATGTTGAAACATCTATGTGGTATACTTATGAATGATAATGAAATTAATGTGATGTGTTTTTCTAGAATTATATAGCCCTATAATGTACTGTGTAATGTTTAGTCTCATGAGACATCATTTATGGATAGGTGGTGAACATTATTATTTTTATGGGACTTTGTCTATCATGATATCATTGAAAGTAATATTGACCATTGTTTACAACGCCCTTTTTATGGTGTCTCATCATTTCTGATATTCCCTTCATGTTACCATGATATATCATTTATTATTATACATGTTTATTATTATCATAACTTTTATATCCCATTGATATGAATTTATTCTATAATATATAAATTTCATCATGTTATATAATTCTTATTCTCTTACCAATATTAATAGATCGCCACTTTCTTATGTATGTCCCCAGGTTGTCCCATTTGTATTTTATGTATGACCATGATAAAGACTTTTTTAATAAAAATTAATTTTTTTCCAATTATAATTTATTATGTATTGTACCATATTCCATATTAAACTATATTGCTTGATCATCCAGGTTATAATATATTTAACATTTTGTTATAAATCATTTATTTTTATTTAATTATGATTATGGATTCTATAGTTGCTATTGATGGGGGTTTTAGTTATTTATGGGATTAGGGTTAGAAATCTCTACTGAAATACATAGGGATATGACTAAATATATGAAAACATCCCCAATGTTTGGTATGTATAGATTTGGTGTGGTTTTATTAATATATTGTTTTTCTTGATAATACTAGTGGATGTGGCTTTGGCACATAAATACATAGGAGTAAAACATGAAATCACCACATTTATTTACATTCGATTGAGAACTAGTGCATGATAACATGACATTCTACACACCGAGTTTGTGACTCCTAGGGATATGATTTTAGAAATTCATAAGGAAATTACAAACTATTTTAAGGGAAAAATACCCATGTGAATATATGTTAGGAAATATTTCATGAATTACATGTTAGAAATCCGATAAATTCATATGTTAATGAAGTAATTTTAATTTATACGACATCCCATTAATATCATTAGCCATCCATTTATGTAATTAATATTTTAAAAATTATAATACCTCATTTTCCTTTTAAACTACTTGATGGTTGAAAATTTGAGGAATTGGGTAAAAACCCAATGTGATAAGAAATATGATGACTACCCTAACTAGATTCCAATATTTATGGGAATATTAATCATGAATATTATGATTATAATTTCTCAGCTGAATCATGTTGGGAATCGAAACATGGATTTAATGGAGTTTCCAAATCACAAAAATAGATAAAAATATGTGATTGTGACCTTTATGAAATAAAGTCCTACAACAATAAGTGGACCATTAAATACATTAATATTAGAACAACGGATCAAATCCATTAAGAAGATATTCTACATCCTACAATGTTATAAGAAAAAGATGTTTCTAGTTGATGTTTTTAATATGGAGTGAGAAGATGATCGGTAGTGGGAATTTATACAATAGTATGATTCTTGATGAATAAATTTATGATTTGAGGTTGAAGAATATATATAATTTATTTTCAATAAAATATTCCAATCACTCTCTGATATAAAATGGATACTGTTTTTCATTCACTATTGAAAAACATGACGAATCTATCTCGGCCTATGAAGAAATCACAAAAATTTAATCATGATACAACTCTATATTTTTTATTACCCTTAAATGAATAATTTTCCTATTCATGGGTTAGTTAAATTATATTTTTTGAAAATCCTCAGAAATTAGAGACATTCATAGCTATGAGGACATTTTATTAACTTCAATCAATATCGAAATTGAGTTTGAATAATTCAAATGGTATGATGGAGATAAGAAGAAGAGATAAGAGATTAATTTTTGATGTATAATAAAAAACAATAGTGATTCAATGAAATTTACACATCCATATTAGCAATGGTCTAGAGATAATCACATAAGAAATTCCCTAAGGGAGGGGGTGAGGAAATACATTATGTGAGGGATTGATGTAAACATATCTAGAGATTGTCGATAACAGAATCTCAAAAATGTGATGGAGGAAAGGAATTACCTGGTCAATCATTAGTGAAATGTTCATTTATTCAACTAAAAAAAATGGGAAACATTACAAACCAATACACAATGATATGAGATTTTAGAGGAAACTGTAATAACCCAGAATTTTCTATTCACGTACCATTTTTTCATATTGTTTTAGATAAAAAGTGGAGAACCTGGATATTCAAGGAGTACGTGACCAGTACATTGTTTTAGCATGTGACCATGTACTGGTCATGTAATGGTTGAGTACATGGCCGTCTGTGGTGACCTAGATACCACCAAATACGGGGCTCGATTAAGTAATATACATGTCGTGTACTTTTAAAACATTGTAATGTACTTGTTATTTTTTACATTAAATGATCCAGGGTCGCATCTCATTTACAGAAAGTACTTATTCTTTTCCTGTCTCATCTAGGAGAAACCAAAGATGAAAAATCTCCTCCGAACCCCCAACCCATCGTTTATTCTCTGAATCAACCTCTATTGAATTTATAGGAATCCCCATGGTTATTTCCTATTTCATTAAAATCATTATTTCTTGATTTATTCTCTTTCATGAGATATCATCAGTTGATAATTTTTGATTTTATGTAGATCTACCACATTCTAGGTCAATTCAAGGGCCAAAACTGGGGTATATTGATCTTACAACACCGAGGTAGGTGGGTTGTGTCTTTCTATTGTTATTCTTTGAAAATTATGTGCAAAAGCTCCCAATTCCCTTGAACATGTTATTTCATGTTTAATTATCTTATCCTAGTTAATGTTTGATATTCCTTGTATTTTTTAGAAGAGGTTTTTTTGATTTTGAATAGTTTTCATTTCCATGCTATGGATTTGATTCCAATGTTGGTTTTGATATTGATTGTTTCGTCTAGCTTTTCCTATTAGGCCACACTGTTTTCCATGCCTAATTTTACTAGGATGGAGTGATAATTTATGATAATATATTATACGCTTATAGAAATTTAGAAAATTAGTTCCTCGGGAATTCTATGGCTATTGAACATAGATTTTAATGAATGACTTTAATAGCATTTTGGGATCCTATTGAAGTTAACCATAGGTAGAATGGACGCTGAGGGATTCTCTAGAGTGTATGTTTACTTTTACATTGTGAGACTGTATAGGAGGATGGGATTTGTGCTCCCACAATGTGTATATTGTTCCAAATTGTTATAATATATGGGTAATTGGATGTTGAGTGCATCGTCAAAGTGTCTATAGTTACCGATTCGAAACTAAAGGGGGAATTGATGGTGAGTTCTTCCTCAGAGAGTCTTTGCTAAAGCTGAACTTGAGGTTTTAGTTGGTGAGTACCACCTAGAGGGTTTATTGTGTTGATTTTGTTGAACAAGAGGGGTTGTGATATGGGTTCTTCACTTTGGGTTACTTGTTTTTGATTATATGCTTACGTGATATTTGAAAATGAATGAAATTAAAAATGTAGGATTGTTTACATTTGAGTACTTCCATGATTACTGCTTCATTTTTTTTAATGTATTCCTTATATGTTCATTGACTATTAGGATTAGATCTTTGGGTGGTTGCCTACTAGTATTTTCCTCACAACCTGTTTGGTTCATGCTTTTTGGCCCAAAAATATTATATTTTTGTAGGTATATACAAGTTTAAGAGCCCTTCCATGTTAGGTACTCAACTGCAGTAGAGTTAGAGAGCATGGGACCAATCTGAGGTGTGCGATTATATTGGAGATTATTATATTTTTTTTCTTTTTTACATAGCTTTAGTACTTTATTCTTACATTTTGACTTGTTTGGATACTTTCCTAGACATATGTGACATACATCATTTATATATTTTATCCGGTTGTTTAATTACATTTACTCTTTTACTGTTTATCTGTTTCATGTTATTATTTCTACATCTGCTCCAATTATCTATTTATTTCCACAATTTAACTCTTCCAATGAGGGAACAGTTTCCCCAAAATTACCCTAAAGGCCCTTGCTACTAGTCAAGATCCTTTGGTCTTTGGGGAAATGCGCTTGAGGTCATGTGACAAATCGGATACGGGGCACCTCTAGGCGGCACCCGAAAGCGGGACATTACCAAGTGGTATCAAAGGAATTATTTTCTTCTTCAATTTCTGTTTGAAGCATATATTGATGGATATGAAGTAATATGTTGTTGGTAATATGTTATTCCTTGGATTAGCTAACCCATGTACATGGAAAATTTAATTTACCTCGATTATTGGAATTTTTCTAGCAGTGAAATTTTTAGAGTTGATTGGATTTCACCGCTGGGTGATTAAAA
Organism: Viscum album; assembly: GCA_963277665.1. Lineage (NCBI taxonomy): Eukaryota > Viridiplantae > Streptophyta > Magnoliopsida > Santalales > Viscaceae > Viscum > Viscum album. The sequence continues at coordinate 805,114,004 of OY728122.1, read as the reverse complement.
TGTTTTGTGAGGTTATTATTGATATTATTGAGGTTTTATTTATATTGAAAAACAATGATACAATGGTATTCCCTCTCATGCATCATATAAGAACATACTAAATGTCACATTTCATTCCTTCATTCCATGCCATTTAGGGTTCATTACTGATTTCATGTAGTTGGGATATATGTTTTCTATATATGCTTACTGTTATGATAGATTACTTGATAGGATGCCATCTTTTTTATAGGGTGTTGACAATGTCTAATGTTCACTTGAATAAATGCCAATCCTTGGTCCATGTGGTGTTATGGACCCTCATTGATCATAATTTAGTGAATCGTTTCTTTATTATTCCTTTCATAGGACATGTATAAGATTCTAAAAATTGATTTTCATGGTGTAGATTCCCCCACAGATCCAAATTTTGAACTATAATGTTCATTTTAGTGTTTTTATTGGTTTTAGAGTAGTTTATGAGGCTTACTGTCGGGAAAACCCAGAATTCACGGCATGTATTGTAGAATAAATGACATGTATCCTTCTCTTTGACAAGGAACTGTTTTTCTTAAGTACATGTCATGTACTCTATGTACATGATGTTTAGTCTCTAACCATGTAACCGAACATGTGGGCTGAGGCACAGTGTTGGTAAAACATTGTTGGAACATGCTAGGTACCGAACATACACGATGTGTGAATAAACCATGTGTCCAACCATGTGACCAATGAAACTGCTGAATTTTGGGTATTTATTACACACCATGTCTAGAAAAAACACTCCATTTTGAGTCATATGTGCAACCATCCATGCGATTTACAACACCAGTTGGTGAATTTCTACCTAGTACATGTCGTTTCTGGTACAAACATACTAGGTAGTCATTCTCTAAGAGAACCATGTGGGTTAAGTCATGTAGAAGAACTCGGGTAGGGGAATATTATTCAAGTACAAACTGTGTGTTAGTATAAGACATCATGAATTTGGGTTGTTATGTGACTTGGGTTGGGAGGAGTACATGTCCATGTGAAAGAATAAAATAAAACCATAAAGCGGTTCTCCCCTGATGATCTTCATGAACCTCATAAAGCCCACTAAAAACTATGCACCCACACCTATGTCCATAATAACGGTTGGTACCAAGAAGGGAATGAATGTAGGATCTACTGGTAGTTCCCTTTCAAGTTGTTCTCGATGGATATCACCACTGGGTGAGTTTCACATCCCCATAGGGTGGCTTTTTTGTATATAAGGGTGAATAAGATTTTCAGGCAAGCAGAGTAGGAACCAAACATCACGGGTTGGGAGGAGTTACATCCCAAACTGATTGTTTATATACATATAACTAGTGGACTTAACAATTGGACTTTCTTACATTGGTTGATAATTTTAGGGGGGTCATTCCAAAGTAATTTTCATGTTTTCGTGGCAAAATGGAGGTGGACATTTTTATTGAGCTCATGCAAGGAGTTGCACCGATGTTCATTACTCTTTATAGAATGGCTACACCATGGTTTCATGAGCTCAAGAACCAGTTTGAGGAGTTGAAAAAAGGGCTTCATCTAACCTAATACTTCTCTTTGTGGTTCACCTAGCCTTTTTGAAAAGAATCTGGACAATACCCACATATAATGTTTATATTATCTGAATCTTAACCAATTTACGATCAAGAACTGATATCTCTTACTGAGGATTAAATATCTATTTGATTATCTTCAAGGATCCTAGGTGTTCTTGAGGATTGAATTGAGATTCGGTTATCATCATTTTCACATTATACATTCAGATATACCTATTATTTCTATTCAGAGTAGGTATGGTCTATACGAGTATGTGGTTATGCCGTTTGGTCTCACAAACACGCCTATAGTTTTAATGGAACTGATGAACCGAGTGTTCCATCAATACATGGATTAATTCATGATAGTCTTCATGTATAATATCATAGTGTACTTTCACACTCGACACGACCATGCCACACATCTTTAGATCATTCTGAGTACTATGAGAGAGCCTTAGTTATATGCTAATCTCTCAAAATACCATTTTTGGATGGACCTGATTCACATCTGGGGTGGTGTTATCTCATAGGCCAAATTATCAGTAGACCCAAAGAATCTGCGAGTATTAGTTTCCAAGGATCATACAAAGAATTTAATTTAGGTATGATGTTTTTTATAGAAGTATTTTTACTATAGAATTTTCATATAGGAAATTTCACACTTAGCAGCGCCACTGAAATGCCTCTCTAAGAAGGGTATGAAGTACATGTTGTTGGATTCTTTGGAGTCAGCCATTCAGCACCTGAAAGGTAGGATGACTTCAGCACCGATACTAGTATTTCCAGATCCAGGTATAATCTATAGTATATACTGTGATACATCAGATATCGATCTAGGATATGTGCTTTTTCAAGGGGATTGACTCATTGCGTACATGTCTCGGCAGTTGAGGCCAGATGAGTGGAATTACACGATACATGATCTTGAGTTGACAGTAGTTGTTAATTCTTTACACTATTGGAGACATTTTCTTTTGGTAGATAATATGGGGGTTCTCACTGACAATAAATTTCTCAAGTATATTTTTACTCAGTGTGTTATGAATTTGAGATAATGAATGTGGGTTGAGTACCTTCAGTCTTTTGACTATGAGCTTGCCTACACACTTGGGAAAGGCAATGTTGTAGTTGATGCGTTGAGAAGGAGGACTTAGACACAAGTAGTTCAGGAGTCCAGTAGTTAGTGGCATCATACGAATCTATTTATGGAGATTCATTTCACGGTTCACAAAAGACAAGGGCAGACATTTATTTCCTCTGTAGTTGTTACCTCTAGTCTTCTTGAACGAGTGTGAATGGGGAACCTATCATATTCTGAAGGACTAGTCTTATGGGAGAGTGTGTCAGAAGAAGACCTTATTCCATGATGAACCATAGGTGATGATGAGATATTGAATTTTAATGTTTGGATGTGGGTTCCAACAGATACACACAAGGAGTTGAGGTAGGACATTCATTTCTCAATTTGTGCACTTCATTTTGGTCTCACAATGATGTATCGAAATCTGCACGGTCAGTATTGGTGGCCTGGTATAAATGGAGATGTTGTGGGGTTTTTTCATGAGGTGTTCCACCTCTCAGCAGGTGAAGGTGGAGAATCAGCAACCATCAGGGATTTTACAGTAGTTAACTATTCCCGATTTGAAGTTCAATGATGTCACGATGGACATCGTGACAAGGTTTCTAATTTCACCTCGAGGGAATAATGTAGTATGTGTTTTCATTGACAGACTCACAAAGTATTATCACTTCTTTCCAATCAATTAGGCATTCAGCTCTGAAGAGCTGGGAAGGTTATATATCTGAGATATTGTATGCTTACATTGAGTCCCACACTCCATTGTTTTAGATAGAGACTCCCATTTTACTTCTCTGGTCTAGATGGGATTATAGATGGAATTGGGTACATAGGTGTTTCAATGTATAACTTATCATCTCCATATTGATGGAGAGTCTGAGCACACAATTCATGTGCTAGAGGACATGCTTCAAGCATGCATCCATGATTTTGGAGGTTCATGGGAGAAGTACATACCTCTTGTGGAGTTTTCCTACAGTAATAGTTTTCAATCAACTATTCAGATGTCACCTTATGAGGCTTTGTACGGTAGGCCATGCCGGTCACCCCTATGATTGCTAGAATCAAGATAGGAAGTTATGTTGGGTCCTTGTATTGTATAGGAAACCACAAAATAGATAAAGGTGATTCAGAAGAGGATGGATAATGCACAGTCATGATAGAAGTCCTATGCTGATCGACGAAGATGACCTCCAGAGTTCGAGGTGAGAGATCAGGTTTTCATACGTGTTACACCATGGTAGGGACACATGATGATTAGGGGATAGGTTAATCTTTTGCCGAGGTACATCGAGAAATTTGAGGATTTGAAAAGGGTCCAGAATGGTTCATATCAGTTTTAGTTACCTAAGAGGTACTGAGCTATGCAATACGTCTACCACATTACTCAGAAACTATGTTACTTCACAAAACCATCTTATGATTTTCAACTCAAGGATTTTTAGTTGGTGGTGGATCCCTTTTTCGAAAATAATATTATATAGATTGTTGATCATAGTGAAATGTTTCTCTTTGGCCAGTCTGTTCCTCTAGTACGAGTGCTATAGAAGCATGGGAATGTACATGATGAGCCATGGGAGAGGAAGGTCGAAGTACGATCATAGTTGCTGGAGATATTTGAGAATTCTTCTTCTATGGCACATTTGTATAGAAATTCGGGGATGAATTTATTTTTTGGGGTATTTTTTTAAGAACACGGACATTTTGTTTCAGGTATAGATTTTTCATTCCTGGTGTTTTTGAAAAAAATATGAGAACTAATAAATTTAAGGACTACATATTTTGTACATAGTTATACATGTCGTGTACTTGGTTTCTGAGGGTTACCATGTACTGGATGTGTAGCGGCCATATACCTGGCTGTGTGGGGTAACCTAGAGACCAGCTAATGTGGGTCCCAGAGAAGGCATAAACATGTCATGTACCCTTGAAAGACATGCAGTGTACTTTTTTTCCATTTTATTAAATGAACTGGTGTAACATCATGTTCACAGAAATCAATTCTTCTCAGCCCATCTCAACCAAGAGCGAACGAAGCCGTTGAATCTTTTTGGAACCCCAAACCCAAAATCCGTTCACCGAATCAACCATCACTGATTGCATTGGAATCTCCAGGGTGAGTTCGTACTTCTTATAAATCATAGTTTCTATATTTCTTATCTTTTGTGAGATATCATCAGTTGAGCATTTTTTATGTTTTTACGATCTATCGGATTCTAGGTCGATTCAAGGGCCAATACCGGGGTATATTTATTGAAAAACTCCTATGTAGGTGGTTTGTACCTTTCCATATATTTTCATTGAATATTATGTGAAAAAGTGCACAATACCCTAGAATGATGTACTGCATGTTTAAGAATCTTATCAATGTTAATGGATATTATTCCTTGTGTGTCAGATTAGAGGTTGTTTCATCGTGAATAGGGTTAATTTCCATGTTATGGATGTGTTTTCCATGATTATTTTGATATTGAATGTTTGTTCTATCTTTTCCTATTATAATTCATTTTTTCCATGTATAGTGTTGTTAGGATGGAGTGATATTATCTGATGTGCTGTTATATGCTTGTAGCTATTTATAAAAGTAGTTCTTATGGTTTACTCTGGTTGTTGAACATAGTTGTTCACAACTAACTTACAAAGGGATGTGGGATCCTGGTGTAGTATACCATAGGGAGTATAACGACCCACACTTTACATACATTGTTAATACTTCAAAATTGAAGCACACTTATTACAACATACGACAAAACCACAATGGACCGTATAGGTATAGTGTCTTTAGAAACTGGGAAACATAAACAACTGGTTCATAAATCTTCTACAGTGTCTCCCATTTATTTCATCATATCTAGGGTCCCTTTTAGCATATTCTACTTAATATCCATCTTCTTGACCTGGGGAAAAAAACATACAAAAAGGGTGAGCTCAAATGCTTAGCAAGGGCAAATAAAAGAAATAAAAATCATATCATATCTTCTTGAAAATCATATCCTGCAAAAGAGATCATAATATCTTAACATGGAATAAATCATAGAAGTGGAAATGAGATCCCCATAATCATAACATAAAACTTGATACTTTGTGTCATGCACACATAATCATGGAAAATAATTTCTTGTTAGTCATGACTCATTGCCAAGACTATCTTAGCGGACAAAGTCCATTTCTGAACCGAGTTCACTCTTCGTTTCAGTCCTGTATCACTGAACCGAAATAACCTTCTGTTCCTGCAATGTCTACCTCATGAGATATAAATCATTACCCAATGCATTGGAGGGAGATATAGGTCCCATCCATCTTATAATGAATCCTTTCTTATGTGTGCCACATAATCATAAATCATACATCATCACATAACACATGTAACAAAATGGTATTCTTGAAACATCATGACATCATAAAACAAACCATATAAGGTAAATGACTTCATAAAAATAATTCCCTCACAACATAATCAAATCAATGTAATAATAGGGATAAAAACAGAACTCTATATTATCTTAGATATAAAATAATTTTGATAAAACATTTAAACTCCATTCTTGAGGAAAATATCCTTTCTACTTCAAAAACACTTTTCCTTTCTTAAAATTTCATAAAATTCTAATCTAAAAGAAGTTGATTAAAAATAAACTTGAAAACTTGTAAAGGAAGCTTCTTGGAAATAAGGTTTTAAAAATCCATTCATGCCGTATAAGTTAAAAAAACATTCTTCGTACTTTTGTCGGAAAAGTCAAAAAGTACCTCGTACAAAAAAAACGACAAAAGATTCCTTTCATATTCTTTAATAAAAACTCACCGAAGGCTAAAATTGGATTTAAACTATTTTAAGTGGATGGAAACAATATTACATATTGAGGGAACATGGATGTGGATGATAAAATACACCCCAGTAAATGCCAAAGTAAAAACAATCTCAGATAAAATGAGATTGTGATAATTTCCCTTACCTTAGGTCCAATTTGCTTTGTACGTGTCCTAAGTTCCTGTATAATGGTTTAAATAATGTTATTGACTTATTCCAGAATCATAAATATTGATATGATATCATATATGGTCATATTCTTAGCTTCTTGTTAGTAATATTTCATTGTTACTTGTTACTCGGGTCTTTATTTCCTTTTGTTCTTATGCGTGTTTTGCCGAATAAATTCTTATTCTTCTTTTATGGTTATAGATACCTTATATCCAGAATGGTATTAGTGTAACATATATCATATTTATTCATTCAATTCATTTATATAATTACTATGTAATGATGATCATGTAGAACGAGTCGCATCACATTGTGGAGACAGTATTTTGTACGTACGCACGAGTGATGATATCGTTCCTATGATCATGGAATTGTATTGGAGTATATATATATTATTTCAGTATCAATATTACTTTATAATAATCATAAATAGTTACTCATTACACCATTATACCCATCCTTGTAAGGTGATGGTGGAAAATAGATTACACCACGGCGTGGAGACGGTATTCCGTACGTACGCACGTGCGGTGATTTCATTTTTCTGTAGGATGGATAGAAGGTGAATTAGGGTTGTTTAATATTTATAATAACATATCAGTATGTAATTAATACAGATTTTATTACTTTATCATGAAAAAACTAAAGAAGAAGAAGTTGAAGAAGAAAGAAATTTAAAAGATTGGTAATGGATATTACCTCTTCTTTGGAACGCTTCTTTGAATCCTCCACTTACGGAACTAAGATTGGTCTTTGAAGAAGACCAGGACCTCTAGAATTATTCTAGGTAAGTGTAGAGTATAAAATGGAAGGGGTTGGCCGAGATTTAGTGCTCAAATTGGTGTGAGGAGGTGGGGGAGGAGGTGCCCTTTTATAACGGAGGAGAGGGGCACCTTAGGAATATCTCAAAATATTATTTTATATTAAAGTAAAAATCGGTTTATAATGGTTAAAAAGGGTCTTATTTCGAAGCTAAAGTGGGGAAGGGTAGAAATCCTATCAACCAATAGGATTTAGACATGTTTAGGGTATTATTTTAACCTTATCAATTAGATTTATCTCTAAGTTAAATAATTTAACTTTTACCGTGTCTTTTTGTTTTCTTTCACTATATGGTTAATACACTTACTATAACATGCCAAACGAACCCCAAATTATTTATTATTAATATATATATCTTTATCTATGTCATTTGGCCGAACGTTAGATTTTTAGAAATAAAATAACAATTAATAATATAATATTTGATTTAAAAACTATTTTTTGTCAATTTTGACACTATTTGATATATGATTTTTGTGAAAGTCATAACAGAATTATATGTTCGAACCAAGTTGATTAAATCAACACTAATATATCATAGTAACCTATAAAGTTAGTTTAATTCATAAAAAGTCTCAAATTACATTTATTTTGCTGTTTATAACATCAATTATGTCAATATTTCATAAATAAGATAATTACTGTATCATAATTGTGTCATAAATAAATTAAATTATTTAATGTCTAAAAATTATAAATAAAATACCATTATGTATGAAATCATTTAAGCTTTCTAATGAATATTTATAGTCGAATTTATCTTATGTATAATCTCATATTAAAAATGATTTACTTATTAAACTTTGATTTTAACTATTTTAACCCTTCTTTAAATAAATTAATAATAAATGTCCTAATCTAAACCAAGTGGGCCTAAATGGTCATATTTTATTCATAAGGTTGTTTTTGGTCGAATTAAACTTATCCAATAGAATTAGGACGTGTGTTAGGGTAATAGTAATATCATATTTACCCCTATTTACGATTAACCGCAGTAATAAAAGTAAAAAGTTACTATTCACCAAAAAATTATTTTTATCTCATTGAACCACATTTTACTTACTAATATCAACCGTGTCTGTCGGATGTTTGAAATTCCATTCACATAGGTGGTAAAATTATGTTTTATGCAAAATTCAGTTTTTAACCTACCACTTAGTGGTTTCACTATTCATCAAAAATTGAAAGTTTTCAGAAAAATACCAAAATTTCACCCTAGGCTAATTTCGGTATTCCGAATCCAAAAATGAAGTCCATTTTGAAAAATAAAATTTATAAAATTTCAAAAAGTTGTTATTACTATTCATAAAGGCTAGTTTTAATAATATTATAATAGTATATCGTTGTTTAGTGAAACTCGGTATTGCGTACGATGCAAGCTATCGAGGAAGGTCGCGATTGCATGTAAAGTAAGTCAAGCTAGTGTGCAGTGAAAGATTCCTTTGATGATATATATATATATAACATAAAAACAAAATATTACTCAAAAAAATCTCGGGTGTTACATTCTACCCCCCTTAAAAAGAATTTCGCCCTCGAAATTCGTCACTTTGTAACAAACAGATGAGGATACTTCTCCCTCATAATATCCTCAAGCTCCAATGTAGCTTCTTCAAGTTGGTGGTTCCTCCAAAAAACATTCACCAATCGAGTGGTCTTGTTTCGTAGGACTTTTTCACTATGATCCAGAATCTCTATCTGTTGTTCTTCATAAGAAAGATCTTGCTCCAGCGGTATAACTTCTGAGCTGAGTACATGTGAAGGATCAGGTATGTACTTTCTCAGGAGAGATACATGGAACACATCGTGGACTTGAGAGAGATTCGGTGGAAGCGCCAATCGGTAAGCTACCTTTCCAACACGATCCAGTATTTCGAAAGGACCGATATATCTAGGGCTCAACTTCCCCTTCTTTCCAAATCTCATAACCCTCTTCCAGGGAGAATTTCGTAAGAACACTTTATCACCCACTTCAAAATCTAGGTCTTTTCTTCGGTTGTCAGCATAACTTTTATGTCGACTATGAGCTTCTCTTATGTGTTTTTGAATAGATCTAACCTTTTCTGCCATTTCATCAACGAGATCAGGTCCTAATATCTTTCTTTCCCCAACTTCATCCCAGCAAGTTGGACTCCTGCATTTCTTTCCAGAGAGAGCTTCATAAGGAGCCATCTGAATACTGGAGTGAAAGCTATTATTATAAGAAAATTCCACCAAAGGTAGGCGTTGGTCGCAACCTCCTTTGGAATCCATAGAGCAAGCTCTCAACATATCTTCTAGGGTTTGAATTGTTCTCTCAGACTGACCGTCTGTCTGGGTATGATAAGCAGTGCTGAAACTCAACTCTGTATCCAGAGTATGCTAAAGACTTCGCCAGAACTTCGAGGTAAATCTCGGATCCTGATCAGATATAATAGAAAGTTGTACTCCATGAAATCTTACCACTTCCTTTACATATATCATGGCAAGCTGATCTAGAGGGAAATCCTCTCTAATAGCAATGAAGTGTGCCGACTTTGTAAGACGATCAACTATGACCCAGATAGCATTATTGCCTTTGGATGTTTTAGGAAGTCCTGTGACAAAGTCCATAGTGATGTTTTCCCATTTCCATTCGGGTATGGGTAATGGTTGTAACATCCCCTTAGACTTCTGTTTCTCAGCTTTAACTTGTTGACAAACCAAGCATCGAGACACATATTGAGCAACATCTCTTTTTATGCCATCCCACCAGAAGTACTCTTTCAGGTCCCTATACATCTTCGTGCTTCCAGGATGAATAGAGAATGAAGAACTAGGAGCCTCATCCAGGAGCTCCTTCTTTAATTCGGGGATGGGAGGAACACAAACCCGATTCATGAACATTATTATCCCATCACAATCAAGGTTGAATTCAGGAACATTTCTCACCTTCTTTTTTAACTCGACATCTTCTTTATGTGCCTCTTTATTCTTCACATGTATAGATGGTTGAACATTCATTTGAGAAAGATAAGATTTTTCCCCTTCCATTATAATTCCAAGAACCATCCTTTGTAAATCCATACATATTGGATCTTTTGTGATCCTCATCATGGATAAACTAGCATGGTCTTGTCGACTCAATGCATCTCCCACCTTGTTTGCTTTCCCAGTGTGGTAATGGATTGAGCAGTCATAATCCTTAATCAGCTCCAACCATCTTCTTTGACGCATATTCAACTCCTTTTGTGTGAAAATATACTTTAAAATTTTATGATCAGTATAAATATCACACCTTTCACCATAAAGGTAATGCCTCCAAATCTTTAATGCAATGATTACCGCAGCCAACTCCATATCATGTGTTGGGTAATTTTGCTCATGGATTTTCAACTGTCGTGAGGCATAAGCTATCACCATATCATTTTGCATTATAACACACCCCAATCCCTTCTTGGATGAATCACTGTATATCACAAACCTTTCTCCACTACAAGGCAGTGTGAGCACAGGTGCACTGGATAACCTTCTTTTCAACTCCTTGAAATTCTCTTCACATTCCTCTGTCCAAACAAACTTAACTCATTTCTGAGTCAACTTGGTGAGTGGATTAGATAATCGTGAAAAATCTTTTACAAAACGTCGATAATATCCAGCCAAACCAAGAAAACATCGGATCTCAGTTACTGTTGTTGGTCTTGACCATCTTTCGATAACCTCAGTTTTTGCTGGATCAACAGATATCCCCTCTTTTGAGATTATGTGACCCAAAAATGCAACTTTTTGAAGCCAAAAATCACACTTGGTAAATTTTGAATAAATCTTCTCCTTTCTCAGGGTCTTCAATATAATTCTCAAGTGATCTTCATGATCTTCCTCGCTCTTTGAATAGACAAGAATATCGTCTATAAAGACTACCACAAATTGATCAAGATAGTCTCTAAAGTCTCTATTCATTAGATCCCTGAAGATAGCAGGGGAATTAGTAAGACCAAATGGCATCACTATAAATTCATAGTGTCCATAACTTGTACGGAAAGCCGTCTTTGGTATATCCTCCGTTTTTACCCTTAATTGATGATACCCTGAACAAAGATCAATCTTGGAAAAGTATTGAGCTCCGCATAGTTAGTCAAATAAGTCATCAATGCGTGGGAGAGGATATTTGTTCTTGATAGTGATCTTGTTATGTTCTTGATAATCAATGCAGAGTCTCATTGATCCATCTTTCTTCTTAACAAAAAGAACAGTTGCTCCCCAAGGTGACGCACTAGGGAATATGAATCCCTTATCAAGATTCTCTTGGAGTTTCTTCTTCAATTCCTGCAACTCAATTGGGTCCATTCTATAAGGTGTCTTTGAAATAGGAAAAGCACCCGGTACGAGTTCTATTGAAAATTCAACTTCATGATTTGGTGGAAGACCCGGTAATTCCTCTGGAAAGACATCATCAAACTCCCGTACGATGGGCATATTCTTAATCACGAGTTTCTCACCAACCATTTGAGATAAATAACCTTCATTTAGCGGAATCAATACCCATTAAATGGAATAAATTTCCACTGGAAGGTTATGTTCATCCTTGCATTGATAGACGATCATAGATTGATCTGGAATATGAAATGTGACTTCCCTTCTTTGAAAATTGATATGAGCTCCGTATAAAGAAAGCCAATCCATGCCAAGAATCACATAGAATTCCACTAAAGGAAGGATCACAAGATTTGCAGGAAGCACATTCCCACAAACGTCAATTGGAGAAGAATTATAAACTTTTGATGCGATTGATGTGCCATTAGGTGTTGTCACAGCTAACTCAACATCTAATTGTTGAGGTAATACGATGATACTCTTAGAAAATTCTTCAAAAATAAAAGAGTGGGTGGATCCAGAATCAAATAAAACATTTTCTACTTTAGAGTGGATGGTAAGTGTACCTTTCACCACTTCGTTATCGTACACCACATCGCTGATAGAAATTGCATGTGACTTTCCTATGTCTTTAGCCTTAAGATTTTTTTGAGGTCGACCATCATCATCAACCCTTGGATTTGGGCATTGATTGGCATAATGCCCCATCTCTTTGCACTTGAAACATTGTAGTGTAGTAGGTTCATTCTGCGTATCCCTTCCTTTGTTTGTATCATTAGACATCTTCTTCCCATTATCGCGGCATTCAAATGCCTGATGACCTTCCTTTATACATTTGAAACATTTACTTGTCCCTATAAGACAACTCCCTCCATGTTTCTTTCCACACTTTGAGCATAAGGTAAAGCTCATCTTCTTTTCAGTGTGCTCTTTATATTTTCCTTTGAATTCCATCTTCCTCTTCTTATCAAACCCATGTGACTGATGGGTTACTCCAATCTCCATCTCGACTTTGAGAGCACATCGAACGATTTCCACGTAGTTATTGAAGTCCCTTATGGCTAACTCCCTTCGAAGACTTGGTTTTAAGCCACTAAAGAATTGATCGATCTTACTCTCAGGTTGGATAATAATACCTGAAGCGTACCTTGCAAGTCTTGTAAAATTTTCTTCATAGGTACCAACAGATTCATCATCCCTTTGCTTCAGTTCAAGAAACTCTTTCTCCATCTTTGTTCGGAGAATACGAGGGAAGTACTTGTTGAAAAATAAGTTCTTGAACTCGTCCCATTCCATAGACTCAATTTCATCCCTTTGCCTCGTATTCTTAATAAGATTCCACCATTGATCAGCATCTCCTTCCAAACGATACACTGCTAGGATGACATTATCATGTTCAGAACATTGAAGAACTGAAAATATATTTTCAGTAGTACTAATCCATTGTTCAACAACTAATGGATCAGTAGACCCACTGAAAGAATGTGGACGCTGCCTCATGAAGGATTCAACAGAATGTTTCTCCTTCCTTTGCTCGTTTGGAAGTCCTGCATGATTCATAGATTGAGAAATTTGTGTGAGCATGGCTACATGATTTTGCATTCCATCTCCCATATCGTTTGGTTGCTCAGGGGGACAATCATTACATTGTCCATCGCATTCCGCATTAACACGGTTCCTTCGGGTTCCATCCATTGACTAAAACCAAGAAGAATAGTGTGAGAAACACTAATTATAATAGGAAAACCACATAATCAAGGATAAAATTTTACACTTAAGGTCTTATCCTAGGGTATTCATGGCCATTTCTAAAACACTATGATTGTGTTCTATGATAGACTTATCCTTAGGGTTCTTATTAAGACTTTCACATCCTAGTTTCCAAAGGTTGACTATACCTTTCCAATGATGCCAACTATAACGACCCATACTTTACATACAATGTTAATACTTCAAAATTGAAGCACACTTATTACAACATACGACAAAACCACAAAGGACCGTATAGGTATAGTGTCTTTAGAAACTGGGAAACATAAACAACTGGTTCATAAATCTTCTACAGTGTCTCCCATTTATTTCATCATATCTAGGGTCCCTTTTAGCATATTCTACTTAATATCCATCTTCCTGACCTGGGGAAAAGAAAACATACAAGAAGGGTGAGCTCAAATTCTCATCAAGGGAAAATAAAGGAAATAAAAATCTTATCATATCTTCTTGAAAATCATAACCTGCAAAAGTGATCATAATATCTTAACATGGAATAAATCATAGAAGTGAAAATGAGATCCCCATAATCATAACATAAAACATGAAACTTTGTGGCATGCACACATAATCATGGAAAATCATTTCTTGTTAGTCATGACTCATTGCCAAGACTATCTTAGTGGACAAAGTCCATTTCTGAACCGAGTTCACTCCTCATTTCAGTCCTGTATCACAGAACCGAAATAACCTTTCATTCCAGCCATGTCTATCTCATGAGATATAAATCTTTACCCAATGCATTGGAGGGAGATATAGGTCCCACCAATCTTATAATGAATCCATTCTTATGTGTGCCACATAATCATAAATCATACATCATCGCATAACATATGTAACAAAAATGGGATTCTTGAAACATCATGACATCATTAAACAAACCATATAAGGTAGATGACTTCATAAAAATAATTCCCTCACAACATAATCAAATAAATGTAATAATAGGGATAAAAATAGAACTCTATATTATCTTATATGGAAAATAATTTTGATAAAACATTTGAACTCCATTCTTGAGGAAAATATCCTTTCTACTTCAAAAACACTTTTCCTTTCATAAAATGTCTTAAAATTCTAAAATAAAAGAAGTTGATTAAAAATAAACTTGAAAACTTTTAAAGGAAGCTTCTTGGAAATATTGTTTTAAAAATCCATTCATGGCGTATAAGTTAAAAAAACATTCTTCGTACTTTTGTCGGAAAAGTCAAAAAGTACCTCGTACAAAAAAAAACGACAAAAGATTCCTTTCATATTCTTTAATAAAAACTCACCAAAGGGTAAAATTGGATTTAAACTATTGTAAGTGGATGGAAACAATATTACATATTTAGGGAACATGGATGTGAATGATAAAATACAACCCAGTAAATGCCAAAGTAAAAACAATCTCGGATAAAAATGAGATTGTGATAATTTCCCTTACCTTAGGTTTGATTTGCTTTGTACATGTCTGAAGCTCCTGTATAATGGTTTAAATAATGTTATTGACTTATTCCAGAATCATACATATTTATATGATATCATATATGGTCATATTCTTAGCTTCTTGTTAGTAATATTTCATTGTTACTTGTTACTCGGGTCTTTATTGCCTTTTGTTCTTATGCGTGTTTTGCCGAATAAATTCATATTCTTCTTTTAAGGTTATAGATACCTTATATCCAGAATGGTATTAGTGTAACATATATAATATTTATTCATTCAATTCATTTATATAATTACTATGCAATTATGATCATGTAGAACGAGTCACATCTCATCGTGGAGACGGTATTCCGTACGTATGAACGAGTGATGATATCGTTCCTATGATCATGGAATTGTATTGGAGTATATATATATTATTTAAGTATCAATATTAAATTATAATATTAAAAAATAGTTACTCATTACACCATTATACCCATCCTTGTAAGGTGATGGTGGAAAATAGATTACACCAAGACGTGGAGACGGTATTCCGTACGTACGCACGTGCGGTGATTTCATTTTTCCGTAGGATGGATAGAAGGTGAATTAGGGTTGTTTAATATTTATAATAACATATCAGTATGTAAGTAATACTTATGTTATTACTTTATCATGAAACAACTAAAGAAGAAGAAGTTGAAGAAGAAAGAAATTGAAAAGATCGGTAATGGATATTTCCTCTTCTTTGGAACGCTTCTTTGAATCCTCCACTTAGGGAACTAAGATTGGTCTTTGAAGAAGACCAGGACCTCTAGGATTATTCTAGGGAAGTGGAGAGGAGAAAATGGCAGGGGTTGGCCGATCTTGAGTGCTCAAATTGGTGTGAGGAGGAGGGGGAGGAGGTGCCCTTTTATAAGGGAGGAGAGGGGCACCTTAGGAATATCACAAAATATTATTTTATATTAAAGTAAAAATCGATTTATAATGCTTCCAAAGGGTCTTATTTCGAAGCTAAAGTGAGGAAGGGTCGAAATAATATCAACCAATAGTATTTAGACATGTTTAGGGTATTATTTTAACCTTATCAATTAGATTTAACTCTAAGTTAAATAATTTAACTTTTACCGTGTCTTTTTGTTTTCTTTCACTATATGGTTAATAAACTTACTATAACATGTCAAACGAACCCCAAATTATTTATTATTAATATATATATCCTTATATAAGTCATGTGGCCCAACCTTAGGTTTTTAGGAATAAAATAACAATAAATAATGTAATATTTGATTTAAAAACAATTTTGTGTCAATTTTGACACTATTTGGTATATGATTTTTGTGAAAGTCATAACAGAATTATATGTTCGAACCAAGTTGATTAAATCAACACTAATATATCATAGTAACCTAGAAAATTAGAGTAATTCCTAAAAAGTCTCAAATTACATTTATTTTTGTGTTTATAACATCAATTATGCCAATATTTCATAAATAAGATAATTACTGCATCATAATTGTGTCATAAATAAATGAAATTATTTAATGTCTAAAAATTATAAATAAAATACCATTATGTAGGAAATCTTTTTAGATTTCTAATTAATATTTATAGTCGAATTTATCTTATGTATAACCCCATATTAAAAATTATTTACTTATTAAACATTGATTTTTAACTATTTTAACCCTTCTTTAAATAAATTAATAATAAATGTCCTAATCTAACCCAAGTGGGCCTAAATGGTCATATTTTATTCATAAGGTTGTTTTTGGTCGAATTACACTTATCCAATAAAATTAGGACATGTGTTAGGGTAATAGTAATATCATATTTACCCCTATTTACTATTAACCGTGGTAAAAAAAGTAAAAAGTTACTATTCACCAAAAAATTATTTTTATCTCATTGAACCACATTTTACTTACTGATATCAACCGTGTCTGTCGGATTTTCAAAATTCCATTCACAGAAGCGGTAAAATTAAGTTTTATGCAAAATTCAGTTTTTAACCTACCACTTAGTGGTTTCACTATTCATCAAAAATTGAAAGTTTTCAGAAAAATTCCAAAATTACACCCTAGGCTAATTTCGGTATTCTGAATCCAAAAATGAAGTCCATTTTGAAAAATAAAATATATAAAATTTCAAAAAGTGGTTATTACTATTCATAACGGCTAGTTTTAATAATATTTTAATAGCATATCGTTGTTTAGTGAAACTCGGTATTGCGTACGACACAAGCTATCGAGGAAGGTCGCGGTTGCGTGTAAAGTAAGTCAAGCTAGTGTGTAGTGAAAGATTCCTTTGATGATATATATATATAACATAAAAAAAATATTACTCAAAAAAATCTCGGGTGTTACAGGGAGAATGGATGCTGAGAGCTTCTCTAGTGTCGCTGTTTACATTTACAATGCGAGACTATAGGGGGATGAACTTTGTGCTCTGTTAGAGTGTATGTAGTTCAATGTTACAAGACCTAATGGGAGATTTAATGTTGAGTGCTTCCTCAGAGTGTATATAGTTATTTACACGATACCATAGGGGGAATTGTTGGTGAGTTCTTCATTAAAAAATTATCATGACCCATCCTTAAGGCCCAAGCCGTGACTACCCCAAGCCCACCTTCCATAGGCCGGGGACTGGTGAATAGCACCAAAGGCATTAATCCCTAAAAAAGGGAAGGAATTTCCTTTATAAAAGTAAAAAAACACAATAGTGTACACGACAGAAGAAAGCACTAAGTAAAAATGAGTACAAAAGTATGTGCTGAAAACTAAATGGGCTAGTATACAAACCCAACATTAAAGTAATGTACAACTTAAAAGCTAGTACAACTGCAGTAAAGTAGAACAACAACCAATAAGTCATCCTCCGAGAATACCACCGGATGGGTGAGTAAAGATATCCTCCTCATCACCTCAGGTCAAATCATCCTATCCATGTACATCTCGTCATGTGGTCCACCACTAGTTACTGTCCAGCTCCATAAGACTCCTCCTCGATCAGTGCTGGATCAACTGCTACCCCAGCCTCCGAGATGACATGTCTTAAGAAGTGAACCTATTGAATCTAGAACTGGCACTTTGAGAGTTTACCATAAAGTTGGTTCTCTCGGAGTGTATCTAGTACAAACCGCAATAGGTAGGCATGCTCCTCCTCTGTAGTCGAGTAAATCAGTATTTCATCAATGAAAACCACAACAAATTGATTTAGCTAAGGCTGGAAGATCATGTTCATGAGACTCATGAACACAGTTGGTGCATTGGTTATGCCGAAGGGAATAACTAAGAACTCATAGTGTCCGTATCAACACCGGGAGGCCATCTTCCGGACATCCGTGTCTCGAAATCTGAGCTAGTGATAGCCTAACCTGAGGTCTATCTTCGAGAACCATCGTGCTCCCATGAACTGGTCAATGAGGTCGTTAATCCTCGGGAGTGGGTACATGTTCTTCACATTCACCTGATTCCTGAGACGATAGTCGACATAAAATCATAAGCTCCCATCCACCTTCTTGGCGAACAATATTGGAGAACCATAGGGTGAAACACTAGGTCAGATGAATCCCTTCCCCTGCAACTCCTCTAGATGTACCCACAACTCACAATACTCAGTAGAAGCCATCCGATATGCTGGAGTAGATATTAATTCTATCATGGGGTATAGGTCTATGTAGAAGTCTACTTCTCTATGAGGATGTAGTCCTAGAATGTCGTCAGGAAAAACGTCTGCATACTGATGCACCACAACAGGAAAACTAGGACTCTACACATCAACCAATCTAAGAATAAGAATAGCCAACTGATGTGTAATCGTCTTCCCTCTCATATGCTTAAGTCCATCCTACACTACAAAGGCTCCCTTCTTACCTCTGATGGTGAACCTACTACCATTTGTGCGGACACGCTACACTTATCACCTAATATAGTCAATCTGATGATGGACTGTAGACAACCCGTCCATACCCAAGATGAAGTCGTAAGGCCTCAACACTACTACAAGAAGATCCTAGATGAAGCTCTCACCTCCTTGAGTAAGCTCAAATTGCCCGAACTAGTGCGTAATCATTGAGTATGATCCCATAGGAGTCTCTAGCATAAGGATCGAGAAAATTGATCTGTTGGAATCTCCGAGCTCCGAACAAGGGCAGCAATAATAAAAGAATGAATCACACCTATGTCTATAAGTATTGCCTCAAGGGTGGAGTAGACCCAGATAGTACCTCTAATCATCTCAGGTGTGCCATGGTCGTAGGCCTCGACTTCCTAGAGCTGAGCCTACCTCTATCCGCCAGATCCCTATGGTTGTGTGGACCTCTTGGTGGTGGTGGTGGTAGAGCCTCGAAACGTCATCCACCACCTGCTGCTCGGCCATCTCCTCTACCTCGTCCACCCGCTCCTAGAGGACCTCCACGGTCGAACCTCTACCTCTGCCTAGGAGGTCCCTCTACTGTTTTCTTCTTGTCTGCATGGAAGGTCAGACAGTCTCGAGCCATGTGACCCTTCCCGCCACATGAATAACAATGCCTTCTCCTCGTATAGTTGGATCTCTTTCATGTGCCTCGCACAACTGAACCTGTGACAGTCTTTTATAAAACTAAACCAGAGGGGTTAGTTAGTGAGTACCTCCCAAAGGTATTCTTGTGTTTATTTTTTTGAACTATAGGGGTTAGGCTATGAGTACTTCCATGAGTTTTACTTTATTTTACCTTATTACTAGATATATGAAAATTTATGCAATTGAAACTGTAGGATTGTTCACTTTTGATTACTTCCATGTTTTCTGCTTCATTTTTTTATTACTTACCATATATATTCATATACTATTAGGAACATATCATTGGGTGGTTGCCTACTGGGATTTGTCCCACACCCTGTTTGGGACATGCTTTTTTTCCCAAACAGTTTATACTGATGAAGGAATAGATATGGGAATGTGTTCTTCTAAATTAGGTACTTTACTACTGTTGAGATGGAGATAATGGGACCCTACTTAGGATCATAATTCTATTGGAGTTTCTTAGTTGTTTTTCCTTTATAATTTGATTTAGTATAGTATTAAAACATTGTGACATGTTTGTATGCTTTCCAAGACATATAAAACATGCATAATTTTATATGAGTTTCATTTGTTTATTTACATTCAGTATTTTACTATTTATCTATTATATGTCATTATTACTACTTCTGCTCCTATTACTTGTTTATTTCAATTCAGTTACTCTGCTAATTAGGGCATAGTTTCCCCACAATCACACCCAAGGCCCTCGCATCTAGTTGGAATCCTAGGGTGTTCGAGGAATAGTAATTGAGGCCTTGTGACAAACTAGGTATGGGGAACCTCTGGGAGGCACCTGGAATCATGATAATACATAAACAAACATCCTCCAACTCAAAAGGTTTAGTTTTTTCAATCATAACCACTTAGGTGGATCATGAAAATAAATTTGTGACAAGTACACTAGTAATTCACTAATGAATATAGAACATAATTTTTTTATTATGGTTATATTGATACCTTCATATGATGAATGTTATGTAGAACTATTTAAATAAAAACTAAAATCATTGATGATGAGATTTCAATTAATATTAAAAATGGGGAAATTCTTTCATACATAGTACATAAATCCTCCTTAATCACAATTTGTATACTGGAAATCCAATATAACATTTTCATACACCATTTGATTAATTTCATGAAGTTATGTTCATGGAGTGGGTTCCACTATATTGATCGAATTTTTTCCTATGAAATGGAAATCACTATATGTATCCTGAATGGTCCTCCAATTATGTAAAAGTTCAAGGTAAATGATGAATTTATTTAGAAATAAATCTTAGGAATGTTTATTATTTCTCTATGAGATAGAATAACATGCTCAAATGATTTAGTCTATGGAAGGAATCATCCATGAAGAAATGCGCCTTTTGAAGGAATACATTGATGTGTATCATAAGGATTTTTCTAGTCATCCTAATATATGAGAGTTTGAATTCATAATCGAGATTATTCCATAGGAGTTTCCATTATACAATACTCTGTATAGAATGGATGATATGGGACTTGAGGAGTTGATGAAAAATTATAGGAGAACCCTCATAAAGGGTCCATACACCCACATGGTTCACCATGGGCTGAACTGGTCCACTTAATCTAGAAGAAGGATTGGTCAAGGTGCCTTTTCATTGATTATAGTGATATCTATATGATCATGATAATGAAAATGTATCATCTTTCATAGAATGAGTCATTTTTTATATCAGACATGTGGAGAAAGATACATCATTAAGGTGGATCTGTGGTTGTTATATTACCATGACTCATTGAAGAAGGAGGATATTTCCAAGACAGCATTTCATTCATTTGATAAGAATTAATACTTCATATAAATTATATTTAAACTCTCTAATTCTCAAAAAATATTAATTAACATGGGGAATTAATTATTTAGGTATTAACTTGATTTTTTGGGTCATCTTTATAGATGAAACTATAATATAATCTAAAAAATGATGGGGATGATTATCTTTTGAGGACAATTATAAATACCATAGAGAATAATAATATTTTTAAAAAGTAATGAAGATGTGATTCCTAGTTTAATGAAGTATCATTTTTGATGAATTTAATCATAAGATATAGTTTATATAAGTGACCTTCAAAAAAATAATCAATTAAATAATGTTCAAGGAAAAATTCATTGAAATATATCTCTTGTTTAATTATATTATCAAGTTCTTATCATCAGTTGTTGAGAAATTTATCGCGATTTTGAATCCATATAACCAAGAGAACTAAGAATGTATTCAGGTTTTCATTTAATAATGAATGTGAATATAAATTCACGGAGTTGAAATGGAGAATCATCACTGATCATATACTCATAATACTCACAAGTGATGAAAATTTTGTGGTATTTTTTCATAATTAAAATAATTTATTGGTCTACTTATTAATTAAAAATGAAAAAGTGATAGACTATGCTTCAATATAGATGAATTCTAAAAAAACTACTAAATACATGATCTGGAGTGTGTTCCAATAATCATTTCATTGAAAATATTGTGGTATTATCTATTTGGGGAGAAGTGTGTGACATAAACATATGAAAAAATACTATAGAATATTTTCACATACAAATATCTCAATATGTTCAAATGATGACCATTATAGGTAATAGATATCTTTGAATTCTCAGTCAAATTCCATCCTAATATGGTAAATTATGTGATAGATTCTATAAGTATATAAGATACATCAATTCTATCATTGGTGGGAAATGAGGTGGATCTCATCTTCATATAATTTAAGAGGATGAGTGTGGGATTCATAAAAGAAGTAATATCATCAACACATTCGAAAAAATTTGTTCAATTATCTCATTTGAAGATAATAATGTATTATCAAATGGATTGTGTAGAAATTCATAAAAAGGATGAAGCTATCTAAAAAGTGAAATCCTCAGAGATCAAAATTTACGAGGAATGAGTCATAAGATTTAGATCACAACTATGTGTGCTATCCCATATAGTGATAAAAAGAGAGGTTTTGAATTAAACACATAGATAAACCTTATATATTGACCTTGGGATAATATATATATGTATTGAGATATCTAACAGAATAATTGGAGAAAAAAATATGAAGAATCATATCACCCAATATACATTAATGTTCCTTTTTTGTCAAAAAGTGATGGTTGAATGAAAAAAGTCAAACAGAATGATGAAATTATTACCCATACCATCATGGTAATAATAAAAAATCCGGAAGGACTTCCAAATAAGCATATAAGAAACAATTATATTAAATTTTTTTTCTTTAATATTATAAATATAGGTCACTTCATCTCAATTCAAAATGATTTATCACTTTACCGACAAGCATGGATATTAATCAATGAAGTGGCGAGGTTGAATGGAATTACACTATCTATTATATCTAATTACGATTTGTGATTAAGCTACATGTTTTGGAAAAGTAAACAACATGATCTAAAAACCAATATGAACTTCCATAAATCATATCATCCTCAATCTGATGGGTAGTCTAAGTGATCTATTTAGTCATAGGAAGACCCGCTGATATCATGTTCTATAGACATAAAAGGGGGATGGGACCAACATATTTTTATGGTAATGTTATCATAAAACAATAAAATATGCTTGAGAATCTAGGTTCCCCTTATGAATCCATTCATGGGAAAAGGTATAGAACACCTTCAAGCTAGGAAGATATTGGGGAATGAAAATTGATTTGTCTTGAAATGATCGATGAAATGGTTGAAAATGTTAGGACCATTCAGTGGCACATCAATGCTGTTAATAGTAGACATAAGAGATATGATGCCAGTCCACCATATGGAAATGATTTTTATAGTGCTTACACTGTATTACAATACATATCTCTATAGATGAATGTGATGATATTTTGGAAGAAGTGAAATCCTAGTTCATGTTACATCTGCCCATTTGAGATATTTGATCACATCAGAGCAGTGTCCTATCGACTAGAAATCCAAAATACATTATCTCTAGTACACGATATATTCCATGTATCCCTCTGGAGGAAGTACATACCATAAAAATCACATGTACGTAATTCAAATGTGGTTACAATATGTATATATCTTTCTTATGAAGAGAAAACATTAAATATCTTAAATCATAGAAACAACGTTCATTGAAATAAGAAAATTCACTACGTTAAAGTGTTGTAGAGAAACAACAAGTTTGGATATGTGACATTGGAACCATAGGAGGTGATGAAATATTGTTACCCTCATCCAGTTAAGTGTGGGAAGTGAAAATTTTGAAGGATTAATTTCTTGAAGGGGAATATTGTAATCACCTACACTTTTATAAATTATATTTCCCATTATGTTTTAATTAAATTTATTATTGTGTATTATGTTTATAGAATAAAGATGAACTTATTTGGTTTTATATTAACATATTGGATTTAAAATAATGGTAATAATTATTATTGTTTTCAATTTACCTATTGATCAATGATAATATTTTTAGTATAAATGTATGGTTTCATCAAATCCTATTTATATAGACAAAGAATGCAATGGCCTCAACCAGTAGGATTGTACTATATTATTACCATTTATTAGAGAATCCTCGGGAGATAAAATCTAACATTTTGCCCCTTAACAGTCCCGCTGTGAGATCTAACAACATAAATATATATGAAACCATTTATAGGATAATTTAAATCTCATCGAGATGAGGGACTAAACCATGTATGCCAAACCACCCTATAAGAATCTCACTGTCACATAACATACACATTAGGAATTTCATTATGTATTAATGTAATATATATCATGAAAAATATAATATTAAGAAATATATTTTATTTTATAATATAATAATTTCCATAATTTTTTTATTATCATTTCTGTATAATTTAATTTTTTAACAGAATAAAAACAAATGGTATATTTTATTCAGTATTCAATTTCAAATATTAAATTTATTTGGAGGAATTAATGTATTCATAAATGAAATAATTTTTTGTTAATGGTATATTTTTAAATAATTTTTTATAATAAATTCATTATCATATAATTTTTATGAACTGAAATTTAATTTTTATAACGGTTCAAAAACATTTATTGTCAAAAAACCCATAATTTATCAATAATTAGGGATTTTTATTTTTAAATTTAATGTTAATATATATATATAATTATTTTGAAAATAATTGTTTTAATTTTGTAATCATAATTTCGACATTATCCAATGATGAGTATGTAATAATTTTTTGAGATAGTTTAATTTTAGGTTATAAATTGAACAACATACAAATATACAATGTGTAATATGAAATAAAAATGAAACTAAATAGATGTAATAAATATTATAACAAGTATACACGACCTAATATATGTTTTCCTTTTAAAATACTATTATTTTAGGTTTTTTATTTGTATAATTTCATTGTTAATCCTCTAAAAGTATTAATATATTTTATGTTTTTAAAATCATTCATTTTATAGTATGACTCACATTTACTTAAGAAAGGTTATAATTTTATTATTTTCAGACCATGAACTTATAAATTAATTAAAAACACAATATTTATTTTAGAAAACATGGGGAAAACATATTGTATGTTTTTATATTGGTTATTTAATTTTATATAGTTCACAACCTAAGGTAGAGAAATAATAATGAAATCATGATTCATTTTTACATAAAATCACCAATGATCCAATTTATCTTCACTAAAAATCCACAAAAAATGTATGTAATCTATCCTATCCTCTATAAAGTCCTACAAATATAACCCCCAAGAACTGAAGAGGCTCCTCCCAAACATTTGAAATCACACAATAAAGTAAGATATTTATCTCTTGTCATTTTAAATCAAACACCTATTTTATAATATACCTTGTATTTTTAATTATGTTTAATTTAATTGTAGAATCTTTTTCATATCTCCTTTATTGTAATGTTTTTATTATATTATGCCTTCTATTTCAATTTACAATTCCTTGGTTATTTCCAACCATCAAAATTTTACCTTAAATTCTATTTCCAATGATGATATACCCATTTCTCTCTCATCAACCAATATGATTACTTTTTATGTGAGGATGTTATGATGCTGAAATTAACCAATTATTTTCCATGATAAACTATTGTGTGCTGAATACCTGTAGCCATTTAATATCAAGGGTGTTAACCATTGTAAAAATATAATTATGGATTGGGGACATATATATGTGTGTTTATAAATTCCATGATCTTGGAATAAAATTTGGTGAAAATTGAATCTATGTTGTATGATCTATGTGCCACACATAAGCATAAGATTTAAATTACAGTGACAGATGCACTGGAAATTATATTTCGCTCCAATGCATTGGGAAATGTTTAAGTCTCATTAGATATCAGGTTAGGAATGGCAGTGAAGAAGATTTATATATGGCTCTCTTTATATCATGATATCATGGTATTCTGCCTTCACTTTTGTTTATGATGCAGTGTTTTAGAATTTTCCCACAATTACAATGATTATATTATGTTATCAGGATATATCATGTCTTATTATTCATATTTATGATTTTCAATCTTTTTTGGACCAATATATATTACTATTTTATAACATGTAATGATTTATTACTATTATTACATGTTTATACCCTAAATAGGATTTATAGTTCTCCCATTTCTTATATATGGCATCAGGTTAACACATTCAGTTTTATATTCGACTATTTGAAGGATGTTTTCAGTAAATAGGATGTTTTTCATGTTTTATGTTTTTATGTAATGTATATACTTCCCAAATACAATATAAATTTCTATAATATTGGTTGTATTAAGAGTAATCATATATAATAAATCATGTATTAATATTTAATAAATTACACTATTATTTTATTCTGTACAGAATGTAAATCCATGTAACCTACAGAGTTTTTATGATCTAATTTGTTTTAATAAATTAAAATTATTTTATATCTTCTGTGATATGAAATACCATGCTATTCTTGAGATATACACAACACTTTTATATCTTTCATTACACATAACATTACGTTTTCATAAAACCACAATATATTATTAATATAGTTCTTTAAAAGAGAGGGTTATATTTTAAACATTAATCATATGGATATAAATATTAATACTTTTTCAATATTAATTATAATGGTTTTATATAATTGAAACAAATTTATATAATGTAAAAAAAATTGATAATGAGTTTTTATGTTTTAAAATAATATTTTCTCCAAAAGATGTTATTTATTTATATTTTAAACATTTAAAATATAAAATTTTAAACCATTAAGATTATATTATAATAAAAAAAATTACTCATAATATGTAAATTATAAAATATTTATTTATTTTGGATTTTTTAGAAAAATTAAATTATTTAAAAAATAATCAAAATAATGGATTTTTAATAAAAACTGAGTTTTCATATAATTTATGTATAATGTTAAATTATATTATAAATTGGTCTCAAAGTAATATAATTTCAAATATACATCCATTAATATAATTCTGGAATATTTATTCACTTTCAAATTGAATTTCGATTTAAAAATATATTAATTGTTTGAACATTTTCTCTTAAAAAACAATATTTCTCATCATTTATTTGAGATTAAATTCAAATGAAAATTTCCAAATTCTATGAATATAATTTGTAATAAATTATTAAATATTTGGAATTAGAATAAGTTATATTATATAATATTTCAAATTAATTTTTAAAATAAATTTTTATTAAAAATATTATATCATTTTTACTACAAGTTAGATAAAAAAAGGTTTTATTGGGGGGTTAAACTAAAATCATAAGGGTTATAAATAACAAGAACTCTGTCTAAAAACAATTTTATAAGAGAATTTTTACCCTATATCTTCTATTAGTGATAATACTACATTATTATATACAAATGACTTCAAAAAATAATGTTTGTATTAATTTAATGAAAAAATTATATGTGTGACACTAAAATTATTTCTAAATGGCTAATCATTTCCTCTCCCAATCACATTTTAAAAATAATGATAATCGTATACCTTTACAAATAAATTCAAATATTACCCACTCTCATCCATGAATGATTATTTTTGAACCAAATCTATCACTTGAAGAATTTTGGTGACAACCTGAGGAGGATATCAAAAGAAGAGGTAATATTCATCAATGAGTGTTTTTTTTTTCATTTTCTTCATCCACATACATCAATTACGAGTATACAATTATGATATAATGAAAAATTATATTCTATAAAATTATATTTTTATGTTTATTTAATGACATAAAACAATATCCACTTCTTTTAAATGAGCTACGAAATCATCATACATGTGTACGATAAACAACCAATTCACAAACAGATGTAATTAATTTTTCAATTACCACCTCTCACAGTTGGATATAATGTTGGTTTAATTATTTATATATTATATGTTTTGAATTATTATGTTTTTTAAATTTTTATTTCACATATGCATTCATGAATTATAATTTTTGGGATTACAATATTTCCACTCATGTGTACGGTAGAGTACCACCTCGTGAAGTGATGTGATTAATTTATTATATTCATAGAATGTAATATTGATGGATTTAATAAAAATATTCGATATATATTATTTAGACGGATTCAATAATGATAATATATAATTATCATTTATTTATTTTGTACATCAAGAAAATGGAAACAATGTTCATTTCTAATCATGACATATCATCCCCATCATCAGTGCATTTCATTTTCATTCTCTATCTTTTATAGAATACTATAATTAAAAAAATATTAAATATATATGATATTTATATCATTGGAATTATTTTTGTGAATATTGAACCACAGTTTACGTATGATTTAAAAATCAAAAATCAAGACATATATGAAAAACAAAGCAGGTTTTACCCAAAACATTACATTAACATGTAACTGTTAAAAAATGGGTAATATAATGTCACAATAAAATAAGATATGGTATTATATATATAAATATTTTTTAATATTTGTTAATAATAGTTCTATATATTTTATAATTTTTTTTAATGTACACAATTAATGTCAAGAATAAAGTTAAGGTATTTTTGTCACAATTTTATTTCATTGAGATGTAAATTATATTACACACCAATAATATTTCATTTGGTCTATATATAACCACATTAACATATAGTGTCAATAATTTTTAATGATCATGATATTTTTGGATTCATTTTATTTTTGAAATTAAAGAGGATTTCAAATCAATGATACCAATGTTGTAATGATATTATGTTATAATATCATTATTTATCAGGAATTTTTATGAATTTGATTCTGATGGTAAAATATTATTAACAATCACTTAATAAAATCAGTAATTGTTTTCTCCTATAGTCATTAATGATATTTAATAGTAATAGTACCATTTATAAAAAATTTTGAAATTAAAATAAATAGAAAATATTTTTAATAATATCTTTCTTTATTTCTCTCTTGTTTGCATAATCTGATTTCTTCCAAAATCATGTAATCGAAAAATGTTTTAAAAAATGATCAATATTTAACTATGATTGTCAAAATAAATGTATGAATAACTATTGTTCAATTTTTTTGAATTGAATCATGATGTAATTTTCAAAAAAATTATTGTAAGTATTATAATGAAAATTTGAATGTAATATTTGTTTTAATATGTAAAACATCATTGAAATTCATATTATAAAGACCAATGTTTTACATTAATATTACCTTGTTATTTTTCAGGGTTCTTTTGAAAAAAAATATTTAATTTTTTTTATATTTTATAAACAATATTTAAAAAAGAATGAATATTTTCCTCAATTAATTTAAAAATTTGTCATTAAAATAATTTTCCATATAAAATGACATCATTTCATATTACAAATGTATAATTAGTGATATGACTTAGGGATAACATAATGATTATATCTATTTTTGAATGTTTTATGCCTATTATGAAACTATTTTTATTCAACAAATTTATGTTCCACTAGTTATACCATTATATAATTCTTATGAAACTAAATTATATTACAAGAGTTATACTATGATGAAATAATGAAATTATTATGACACCTATATTATTTCAACATGTTATAAAATGATGTAATATTTTTGGAATAAAGTTCATTAAATGGTTTATGATTTGATGAATGTTTTATGATATTCTAGCACACATTTGTATTCTTTTCATGTTTTTATGTGTGGGTCATATATCTCCATTAAATAAATTGGTTAATAATTGATTTTATATGAGATAAAAGGATAGACAATAGGTTATACCATGTCCAAAAGAGGGCATAAAAATTTTAATTCTACTCTCGAGGTAGGTAAATGGGTTTTTAGCCCAACCATAACTTTTTGTTAATGTATATAAGGTTACCCTTGATATTGGTTTTTCTATTATTATGTATAATACACAATTTTATATCTTATGAAAATGTTATTCCTACATGAATCATGTTATCTAATTCAATAATAACTCATGTCTTTATAAATTCAAATATTTTGGCCTGGACTCAATATTATTATCATCGATAACTAAGGACGGGTTAACAAATGTTATACTTATGTTCCCATACTTTTGGGTTATTTTTATAATAATTTGTCTCCCTTGTTTACCCTTACTGAGAATCTATTTTCAAAAAATATTTTAATTCCATTCTATATGTTATTTATAAATTTATTTTGAATGATATGTCCAAAAAGTCAGCTAGTTATGAAGACCCTAGTGTGAGATGACGTAAGTCATATCCCTAACCTAAATTTTATATTCAGTACTAAAACAAGATCTATTTTTTAAATATAGGTATATAATTCAAAATTGTATAAAAAACATGGATTATTTCCCAATATATTATTTATATAATTATGAATGTATGATACATTATATCATAATTAAAATAATTATAGAATATGTAAAGGCATTCTATTATGCGAACTCAATAAATGAATCCATCCATCATATAACATTTAAAAGTAATATTTAAATTATTTCAAAGCAAGGGGTTAGCATATAATATCCTTTAATAGTGTTTTAACAAAAGCAGGGATAAAATAATTTTGAAATATTTTTACAATCAATTATAATAAAATTTTATTTTAAATAAAAAAATTAAATATATTTTATATCTTTCTCATATTTATAATACTACATTTGGAATCAAATATCCTATATAAGTGGGTTTATAAGACATAAAGATATTTATCATTTTTAATACACATTTTAAAATAATATTTGATATACATTTTTAATTATCCTTAAATAATAAATGGAACAAATAATTGTTTTGGATTAAAAAAATACATGGAAAATCTTATTAAACCAGTGTTTCCAATAATAGTGTCACTTGTTTTAAATCATCATATTGATATGATAGGTCCAATATATATTCCTCATCATCCCATTTGATATAGATATTTAATATTTTATGAAATGAAATTTAGATATTATTCATTTCTCATTCATAAAACATTTAATACTTTTGAATATCCACATGATGTATTTTTGAAGATGAAATAAATTTTATTACTTATAATATTTGATAAATAACATCTCATAAAATTCATTGGAAAATCCGCATTTCAAATATAAATAACTAAATTAAAATGACATATTCCAAGTTTTTTATATTTAAATGAAAGTGTTTTATTAAAATGAAAATGAATATTCGATATAAATAAATGATGAATATATATATTAATTTAAATGTAATTATAAAAAATTATAGATCATTTACATGTAAATTAATAGATTTTAAAATTATAAATAACATAATTTTTCAATAAAATAAATTCCCTTTTAAAATAATGAATTTAATATTAAATAAAATAATAATAATTTTTTAATTGTTTAAATTTTTTAATATATTAAAATGTATTATCATTGTAATAAAATAAAATTTTAGAGAATAAAATAATTGTTGATCTTGGAATGAAAAACCATTATATATATTTGTTTTAAAAAATAAAGGCTTTATAAGAATTTTTTACCATTACATAATTGAATATTTAAAATTTAAATGATATAGAATATAAATTTTCAATATAAAAATAAAATTCATCTATAGCTAGTAAATTTTTAATTTCAAAAATAAATAAAAACAAAATTACCATTAAAATATATTTCATCTAGATATATTTTATAATATTCAATGAAAAGTAGTATTTATTAAGAAATGAAAATAATAGTATAATTCTAAATAAATTCCATACGTGTAAAACATATTTTAAAAATTAAAAATTTCTTTTAGAAACCAAAAAATTCATTGAAAATATAATTTAAATTTCATAAATAATATACTCTAAATAATCCCATACCACCTAATTTTTAGAAAAATCATTCTTTGTCAATGAATATATGACTCCCTTCAATCTATTTATATCACTCAATTCTAAATTAGATATCATATCGAGTTTACAAAATGAAGGACCTCAGAGAAAATGAAACATTAATAGATGATTATTACAATGTGTATATAAATAAAATATACTATTTTGGATCCTTATATATATGGTAGAATATTTATTTTCTCAATAAGGGAGGTTTTAAAAAATAAATATACAATGAAATTCACTAACATTCGAAAGAATATGGGTGATGGGTGTTTAATAAAAATTTAGAATTGAAATAGAATATAACATTGATATATTTATTACTTCACAAAAATTGAATCATCAGGAGTCAATATATGGTGAAAATATGTCATATATTAAACTATATATAATATTTTAATTTAATACATTTGATACATTATTTTATATATATTTATAAATTTCAACATGATTTGATTCTGTTTTATTGATATTCTTCATGAAGATTCATTGAAATGTGATAATATCCAAAAAAATCATCCACATATGACATAAAAAATGTTTTAAATTTAATACATGCTTTTAAAATGACCAAAATGTTAAATATAGATATTGAGAGTATGAAAAAAATCCATGATGATTCAAAATATCCATTTAATATAGTCAAAATGATCTTAGAAAAAGGAATTCATGAATATTTGTAGGCCTAATAATAAAATTCATACCATCTCTATTATAAAAATTGAAACACAGAAGTAGAAAGATAATAGGGTATCTATCATGAATAGTCAGGACTCAATTTTACCCAATCAATGTTTTACTCTTCTATATAAAAACAATCTATTATGATAGTGGATCTTCTTTATCTACAGTTGACACTATTTCGATGATCGAAAAATCCTATTCATAGTTGTACTCTTACATCTGTTTCATCCCATATGTGATTGGATCTCCCTCTCCATCAGTCCAAAACACATATGATCCACCTCACTAAATATTAATAATCTTCAGAACAACCCAAGATAACCCACTCCTATAATAATATTTCTTCTTTTATACATAAATTTATAATTACTTGAATATTGTTTTAATAATATTTAATTTTTGGATATTTTGAAAATAATAATAAAACATATATTTTCATAAGGTAATATATTTTCTCAAATTATATATTTAATTTATAATTCATTATTATGAATATTAAAATTATATTTATTTCAAATATTTGTTATAAAATATTAAAATAATAATATTATTACCTTAATTATTATTTAATTTCTTAGAAAGTATTTTAATATATTATATTTTCTATTAAAATTATCTATTTATTACTCATATTATTAAACATATAAATATATTATATTTTATAAAATTTTAACACAACTCTAAGTTCATTGATATCTTTTTTAATAAATTTTATATTCCACATAATTATAATTATAAATATTTAGTTTATAATTTAGTATAAAACAATTTTATAAAATTTCTAAATAAAATATATCTATGTAAATTGAATTATTAATAGATATAAATATATTTTTAATTGGTATAATTAATTAAAATATTTATAAAATATTATAAATTATCATTTTTTATTAATTTTATCATTCCCATTGGGTCAAAATAAATTTCATCTTGTTTAAATTATAAAATATATTTATAATTTCAATATTTTATCAAATATTTATTATTATTAAATAAATTAAAATTATATGAGATTCATTTTTATTTTATTAAAAAATTCATTGTTACTAATATTGAATTGATACTTAAATCAAGATACTAATAGAAACAATAAAAATTATTATACTAAAACTACGGATGTTACATTACCCCTCCCATAAATGAATTTTTCTCATAAAATCCATTATTCATACATATCAAAATTGTGATTTTCTATCATCAGGATTGGTAAAAACAAGAATTGTAAAATATTTATAACATTGAGGGTACTTAATTATACAGAAGTTCAAAATAAAATTATACGTGATAGATTTTTCGTCTAACATCATAACCTAATATCTAAATATATCATTACCATATCTCCACTACAACTATAACTACCCAATCTAGTGCTTCTAGATTCTATACTAAAACAGGCTATATATTTTTTTTATTCAAATGAAAATATGAAATAATTTCTTACGAAAAATGATTTACCGGTATTGGTATATGATAATTCAGGAAATAAGATTAATATTATCTATGTTATAAAATTAATATAAAAAGACAAAATTATTTATACTACACTGACTCCTTAAATGATGTTATTCATCATAGAAATTCTAAAAGAATTGTGAAAATTATTTGAATATATGTATGAAAATACCTATTAAAGTGTTTTAATATAAATACTTATAAAATAGTTTTGAAACCTTATGAAAATAATTTATAATAATAATTTATATCATATAAAAAATTAAATATAATTTATTAATTTTTAAAAACTATACTATTAGGGTTCTTATAATATTTTAGATGTAAATACATATGAAAACCATTAAAAAAATTCTTATTTTTGATAACCATTTTATTTTAATAATTAAATGAATTTCAATTTCTCCATTCAATGTAATTTTAATATAATAATAATTATATGGATTGAAATGATACATCGATGATATAATGAAAACCAAGTGAACTATATATGTATCACCTATTGGAAAACATCCAATTGTGGCTGTTGGTTCATTCCCAATTCTGTATCACCCCATTTGACACCTAGGTTCCAAATTTGAAGAAATAATTTTGGATGGTTTTTTTCTTCTTCATTACACATTAAAATCATAACAAAATCTATTTCAATAATTCCAAATAGAAAAATAATTTTATAACAGATATGATTTGATAAAACAATTTTCAAAAAATCTATCGAATTTTGTCATATTTACAAGATAATTACATATATAAAAATGATATAATCATAAAAACATGAAATAGAAAAAAATGATTGTATTAAAATATTGGAAATATTATAAAAAATAGATGGTGGAAATATCTATTAACCTAAAATATGTTTACAGATATTAATGACCATGATACATAGAAAAGAATAGATTTTATCCCAATAAATCACATAGATATTATAATAATATTAAATAGTATTTTAAAAAATAGTTTTTAATTATTAAATAAAAATATAAATTTCTCTTTCTATTTAAATTTTGGAATTTTCTAACCATAATTGATCATTAGATTGATACTAAAATTATAAAATATAAATGTAACGCCCCAACCCCAGATACCTAGAGTCATTGAAGTATTTTGATACATTGGCATGAAATAAGGAATTATGTCTTGAAATATAGATTAGTTTAAAAGTCTTGGAAAATAGATTACATACATGAACGTTACATTTCACATTTAACCATAAAACACAACATTAATAATCCACTGTGAATTCCATTATTCCACTAGATTAACTCTGCATATAAAACATAATACACTTCTTGGAGTCCTGGGAAAAAGAAAAAATAATAAAGGGGTGATCTCAGATGCTTAGTAAGGATAAAAATTAGTGGAAACTATCATAAATTAGCAAAAACATTAAAGAAAATGCATAAAACTGAAACAAAGGAATTTTCAACATGAAATTAAGCATAATATGGAAATGATAAATCATATAATGTCGTTTACTTATTCAATTGATATTTTACTAGTCAAATAATCACTTGTAATACCAATAGCTAATTTTGTAATGATGGAATGCATAATACCGGACATAATAACCACATAGTACGGGGATCATGCCAAGACTACAAATAAGATTTTGTCAAAGCCATTTTCCAAGATACTAGTTTGTCTCATTAGACCTACCGATGCATCAAGGAGATACAACGGGCTCCACAAGTCACTTACTATGTACAATGCATTCCTCATATGGAAATGTTGAAATAAAACATAAATAGTCATTTTAAAACTAGCATACAAAATGTCAATAATTTATCCATAAATCATGAATAGCATAAAAAGAGAACATTCGCAGTCATTCATATCATAACTCATTCATTACAATATAGAAGTTTATATTTATAAAAAATCAACCTCAATCATGAATAATATCCAAAAGCATGTTTGCATAGTTGAAAATGATTAGTAAAACTATTTGAGAGAAATATTATTTTTTCATGAAAACCATAAAATGTCACACACTTTATAAAGGAATACATTGAAAAGGAAATTTTGAATCAAAGTGAACTATAACACTTTGAAACTTTTGAAATAACTAACATTTTAAAATATTCATCTCCATATAAATAAATAATTTAAAAACCATTTTGAAAACATGGACATTATTTAAAATGATTTAAATGAATAAATAGTTAAACTATAACAATGATATTTTAGTTGAAGATTCCCTTAAAAATAATCATTTTAAAAACTATTTTATCTAATATGGTCATGGATAATAAATATGTCCCAGTAAATACATACACATAAATAATCTTGAATAATAATGAGATTGAAGAATTAACGCTTACCTTGTACTTTTATTTGGTCGAGGGTACGTTAACCTCCTGTATAATATTTTAATGATTTTTGGTAAATTATACAAGAACCACATACATAAATATGATATCATATATGATCTTCTAATATTTCTTTGTTAATAATATTTAAGTTGTATCATTGTTTCATATGTTAACTGATTCGTTTTCCTTTGTATGTTGTGTTACTTAAGTCATGTTTCTTATGGATATGATATATTTGATTCATATCCATAGATATATTATGTTATTAAATATTATTTTTAATAATAAAATTAAAATTATTCTTGAATTGTTACGATGGGTAATGAATCTCATCACGTTTGTTAAGACAGTAATATGTACGAACACTCGAACACTACTTTCATTTCACTTTTTTTAATTAAAGAAATCAAAATAATACATAAGTATGTTATTATTCAAGTATAATATAATATTTTATATATGTTATGTATGTTCATTAACACCATCCTTTATAAGTTACATGTATGGTATGAACGAGTCATATCACATTGAGCGGGTGGTAGTCCACACATCCTCAAATGAAATTTTCGCATGTATACAACATGAAGATAATAAAAGTATAATATAAAAGATAATTACATAAGCTTATAGATAAAATAAATATCATAAATATCATATAAAATTACAGTGTCATCATAATGGACACCATAAGAGGTGGTAGTTGAAGATTGAACAACCATTGTTTCATGTGGAAGTAGTTCGCCGTCAACATAATCATTTTGTTCTATACCCATTAGATGGAGGTCTGTGTAATTTTATTTCAAATAATTCTCAAAACAAAAACCTAGTATATTGATTATACTATTTTTTTCTATAAAATAATGGAATAAAGATATTTTATGGGGTTGGATTAGTCGAATAAAAGAAAATAACTTTAGAGGAGATGTTACCATTATATCAGGTAACTCCCTTTGGATTGAACCCAGAGGATTCATTGAAGTAACTTTTTCCTAGTGTAATGATTATAAATGGAATAGAGAGAAGTAGAGAGCTTAATTGAGTAGAGTTTGGAGAATCCAAGGGGATTGAGACGTGTGAGAAATGAGATTGAGGTGAATGATTTTTATAATGGTGAGGAGGGGATCTTTAAGAATGTTTGAAAATATTATGTTATTATAATATTTTTTTTAGTTTCTAATGTTAAATAACACATTGAAGTCGAAAATAATATGACTCATGTTTTATATAATGTTATCCAATAAAAATTGTATATGTTTAGTATCTTTATTTAATTATTATAATCTCATTTATTTAAATCATTAATTAATGAGGTTAACATTGCATCATTATTTTGTCATAAATAATTTAATTTATTTGATGTCTAAAAATTATAAACAAATTACCCTAACATAGTAAATATAGTTTTGTTTAAAATGAATATTTATAGTTGAAATGATATTTTTTATAACCACTTATAAAAAATTGTTTTATTAAAATATATATTTTTAAGGCATTTTTGTCATTACATTAAATTAATTAATATAAATTGTCATTATCACTCTCAAGTGGCTCCATATGGTCCCCAAATTGGTCCATGGATTACCTTTTTTGGACATTTATCAACCAATAGGAACATGACACATGTTAGGGTAATTTAATATTATTATAATAATATTTTTTACCCTTATTTACCAGATTTACCCTTTAACCATGGTAAAAAAAATATTTACAGATGTAAATTTTAATAATGTATAAAAATAAAAGTTTCCTATTTACATAATTTGGAAATATTGATTCCAAATATGGAAACCATTTTTCCAAATTAAAAACATTGGAATTGGTAGATATTAATTTAAAATTAATTCATGTTGTCAACACAAAAAGCGTGTTTTTACGAAATAATAACTATCAAACGATTGACACATGTTTATGTCCAGTTTAAATGTGCAAATAAATCCAATGAACAATGTTATACTAAATGATAAAAATATAATCTAATGAAAATTTAAATCCACAAAAATGTATAATGTTACTCTATAAATTATTTTGATTAAATAAGTTGTTTTCAATTAATATTTAGTATTTTCCAATATTCATCAAAATATGAAAGATATAAGAAAAGTACCAAAAATTTACCCAAACTAATTTTTTATGTACATATTCTAAAAAATAATTTTATTTCATTAAATAAAATATATAAAATTGTCAAATATTGGATTTAAAAATGGTTCTCCATTAAGAGGCCAAAATTTTCATTTTTCAAAAATGCTTATTTTATTTGAAAAAATGAATTTGCTCTTATATTATGTCCATTAAACATATAATATGGTTTCTAAAATTATAAAAAATATATAAATTTAGAAATTAAGTTAATATTATTTATAAAATACTATTTTATTGAATATTTTATTGATAATAAATGATATAAATTTCGTAACATTGTGTTTAATATGTACAATTATAATCTATTTGGGATAGATCATTCATTTGAATATTTGATGAGAATTCCAGTTTAACCCTTTCAAAATCATTGTTGTATTTCAACCATATATATATTTTTTTGAATTATTTGAACTTCATATTTTTTAATTGTGTTTCTTACTTCATGGGAATCAACATTTATTTAGGACACATGATCATAAGAATTCATTTGGATGGAGTAATTGGGCCATAAATGAAAAGGTGGGATGGGCACACCAGAATGGAGAAGCTTTAGTATTTCGTCAATAACTCTTTCATCTGGGCTTGGTTTGAGACCACATTTTTAGAAGAGATAGAGGACCAATATTCACACATATGTTCCTGCTGTAATAGGAGATTATTCATGTGTTTATGTTGTCAAATGGGCGGTAAAAGTTGGATTAAAATATTTGGCCGAATTTCCACATTCACAGTTGAAACAACTTGTATCCTCTCAACCCCCTATATAAATTATAGTTTTTATCAATTTTAAGGGTTGGGACGTGAATTGGTATGTTAAAGGCAGAAGAGAAGTGGTTTCACTCCAATTCTCTAACAACTGTAAGAGGGGTAACTCTTGAAGCAAGTATCCCCTCATCATGCATTCCTCTTATCCTTCTTCTTATTCATGTTGTAATGCTTTTCTTCTTTCAATAAAATATTAGTTTGAATTACATTTATTCTATTATTTTCAATTTTATTCTTCTCTTAATTTTCTTACTTGGGTTGGGAATCAAGTGTGGAAACCAGATTGGGTTATACCCTTTATAAACCGTTGCAAATGAAAAATGTTTCTATGATGACTACACCGCTCAAGGAAGAGTATTTTTTTATGTAATCGATCTAATTCTCACCTACTTCATTCAGTTATTTTAAATAAATGAGACACTGTAATTCTAATAATTTTTTATATTAATTTAGTTTTAATATAAATTAAATTAATCAAGTTATTGAACAATTTTCACACAAAACACACGAGGACAAGATTTTGTGTATATTATGAGAGCACAGACTTAATCTGTGAAACCAAGTCATACTGGATAAATTTGTAGAGTTAAAATATCATCCCTAAAATCAATTAATCATCATTAACAGAGTGTATTTGTGCCCTAATTTACCACTGACCATATTCTATACATAGAACATTGATCAAAGCAGGGTTCTACGATTGCATGTTCTGAAACTAGCATAGTGTTTAATTCATTTCATCTTTGTGGTTAAGTTAATTCCCATAGGGTTCGATAGTTAACAAATTAGGGGATCATAATTAATTGGATGTTAATTTAAATTATAATGATTAATAAGTAAATTAATAGGTATAGTTCGATCGATTATACCTTTTAAAATATATTTCTAAAAAACATCTTCTTGGTTTGTCATCTTAATCGAAATTAATTTCAAAACTAAAAACAAAAATAATACAATCTTCTTGTAGAAAAACTCTCCTAGATTCATAAAATATAACCAAATCCCATCCATTCAAGTAGTTTTTTTATTCTATTTTATTTTATTTTTATAATACCACTAAAAATTTGTTTTAATTCACTTCCTCCATTGAGAGATGACCTTAGTCAGCCACTCTGCTGCACC
This sequence comes from Viscum album, assembly GCA_963277665.1. Lineage (NCBI taxonomy): Eukaryota > Viridiplantae > Streptophyta > Magnoliopsida > Santalales > Viscaceae > Viscum > Viscum album. Next base: position 805,073,737 of record OY728122.1, on the reverse strand, counting down.
TAAGAACCCCAAAACCACACTAATCATTTGAGGCCGCCCACAACAGTGCTCTTTCAAATTGGATCTATTTCCGGGGAGGCAAGTAATTTAATCAACCATTTAGAGGTATTTCTTTCATTTTTCATTTTACTATTTTCTTCACCCATCTCTTTCATCTTTACCCTTTCTCAAGTTTTCATTTTTCATCCTCTTCTTATTTTTTTGTACCAAAAACTCAAACATATAATTTTTCTTATGGTCCACTTTTCATATTTTTATTTTTTGAATTATGACACGAACTAATACCGATGATATATTAGATCTTAACCCTGAGATTTAACATAGCCTTCGAGCTTGAATTAGACAGTCTCAGTCTACGTGATGTTTCAATATTCAACCAGTTGGTGAATTCTTCTCTTATAACAACATTGAAATTGGAAGAAATTAAAATTCAAACATAAATGAAAAATAAATGGCTGAAAATAATAACAATGATCTAAATATTACTATTCGAGAATTGGCCGCACATAATATTTATTATCAACACAATTGTATTGCATTCCCAAATCTCGAATCAGACTTTGATCTAAAATCTGGGTTAATTCACTTACTTCAAAAGATTCGTGCATCTCTAGGGTGGATCCCGATAAACATGTGAATGAATTTAAAGTGTTTTTATCCACCCTAAAACCTAGAAATGTTTCTGAAGAAAAAATCACATTAAGAGGATTCCTATTCTCACTTGATGGAGCTGCAAAAGATTAGATATATTGTTTACAACCCAAATATTTAACTTGTTGGAACTATTTGAAATGCCTTTTCCTGCAGATATTTTTTCTAGTATCAAGGACCACTTCCATTCGTAAGGAGATATCTAGGATTAAGAAATCCCAATGGGAGTCAATGTATGAGTACTAGGAACGATTTACGAAGTTGTGTACCAACCGCCCATATCACCAAATCAGTGAGAAACTACTCATCCAGTACTTCTATGAAGGACTCACACCTATGGATTGGATATTGGTAGATGATGCGGCTGAAGGAGAATTGGTGGAAAAGACACCAGTAGCTGCACATGCATTGATCAACAAAATGGACCAAAACTCCCAACAACTTGGTGATCGAGGTACACCACATGTTAGGGTAGTATATCAGGTAAGTCCTTCTATTGAGAGTCATTTTTGATACCAAGTTGAACGAATTGACCACTATGGTGAGCCAGATTGTTTTGGCTCAAAAGTCATCCCAACCCCCTCTTTCATGGATTTGTGCCATTTTCACTGAGACAATCCACCCAACTGACTATTTCCCAAAACTCCAAGAAACAAATGATTATGCAACAGTGTTCCCTGGAAAACCATATCAATAAAAAACAACAACCATATACCCAAAATAAGTATGAATCCTTTGCACAAGCATTCAACCAATGGTGGAAGGATCAATCAGACACGAGGTATGGCCCTGGGAAATAACAAAGGTCCCTTTTCAACCAATCTTCTAACATCTTATGCCTTACCTTTAGGGTTTCCAACAACCCCAAAGGAGATTCGAAGATAAAACATCAACAAGTCAACAACAAGGGAATCTACAACACAAGGTATCCTCTAACACTGATGATATTTTGAAAAAAATTGTTCTTAATCAACATAATGAGCTGAAGAGTCAAGGATCAGAGTTGAGGGAGTTGATGACTCAAGTGAGCCAGATTACTATTACCCTCCATGAATTGGTAAGTATGAATTCTGGGAATATTCCTTACCAACCTAGTCCCAATCCATAGGGGAATGTCAGTGCCATTACATTGAGAAGCGGGAAGCAAACAAATGATGCTTCTCCACCTATCATACCACCGAGATTCACCTTAACTATAGAAAATCCCCATTCCATACCAACTGATGAGAAACCAAAGGAGAAAGATTAAAGTAAGAAAAAGATTGATGATGTTCCTCCTAAACCCCTTCCTTATCCAAACAGGGTTGTTCAAACTAAGAATGTGGCTGAAGAGGTGATGCAAAAAGAGGGTTTGGACACATTCAAGCGTGTTGAGATCAACATCCCTCTACTTGAATCCATCAAAGAAATCCCGAGGTATACAAAATTCATAAAAGAACTCTGCACCAATCGAAGATGGCTCATGAGAAATCAGAGGATCATCCTTGGAAGGAATGTCTTAGAACTCATTACACCAACTCTAGAAATACCGACAATGTGCAAGGATCGAGGGACATTCACTATCCAATGCACCATAGGGGAGTTGCACTTTTCTGATGCACTTTGTGATTTGGGAGCTTCTATAAATGTGATGCATCACTCTGTATTCTCTTCCTTGCAGGTTGGTAAGCTAAAACCGATGATAGTAGTGGTGCAATTGGAAAATAGATCTATGGAATATCTATCAAGATTCGTTGAGGATGTACTTGTCTAATTAAGAGACACCTTCATCCCAGCAGCCATCTATGTTCTCAAAATGGAGGATGATCATGTAAGTTCTCATGATCAAATTATCTTAGGTAGAACCTTCCTAAAAACCTCAAAAACAATCATAAATGTTCATGAGTGTACACTTTCCAGGGATTTTGGAGATTAAGTTGTAATTTTTAATGCTATGGACTCCATGAAGTACCCCTCAAAGGATCACACTGCATTTGTTATCTCCCATTTTGAACCACCAAGTGAAAACCCCGTGGAATTTTATTGTACTAGTCATTGTGAGATTATAAATATTGGTTCTGATTTAATGTCTAAGAGAACTTCCACATCTTTTTATAAGGACCAAGACTCTCTTATATTTGATTTTGAAATGGAGTCATATTTTGATTTTCATCATGTGAACTCAGATTATGACATGGCTGTTGAGTATGCTGAGGGATTTGATGCTTTGTTCTCTGATTTTGATGATGTATATTTAGATATCGATGCTCTTTGTGCACATATTTCAGTTCCTTCAATGTCTCCATCCATACACCACCCTATTACACTATAACTCAAGCTATTTCCACCAAATATCAAATACTCATACTTGTTAAGTGGTGAGAAATTACCTTTTATCATTTATAACAATCTACCTTTTGAGAATGATGAAAAACTTTTGAATATTTTGAGGGAGAACATCAGGGAAATCGGGTGGACCCTTGCTGACATATCAAGTATTAGCCCCTACATTTTCATGCATAGGATTATTTTGGAGGATGGGGATAAACTGGTGAGGCAACCACAAAGGAGAAACAATCCAACCATTCTTGAGGTTGTTAAAAAAGAGGTTGAAAAATTGCTCGAGGCAGGTATCATCTATCTCATTTCATATTCGAGGTGGGTAAGTCCTATTCAGGTTGTGCCTATGAAAAGTGGTGTTACTATTGTTAAAAATGAGAAAGCTAAGTTAGTTCTAATGAGGCTGTAAAACAGTTGGCGTGTGTGTATTGATTATAGGAAAATAAATCATTCTACTCACAAGGACCACTTCCCTCTCCCATTTATTGAACAGATGCTTGAGAGACTTGATGGGAAACCACATTATTGTTTATTGGATGATTTTTATGGATATTTTCAGGTTCCTATTGACACGGAGGTTCATGAGAATACAATATTTACTTGTCCTTTCAGTACATTTTCATACCAAAGGATGCCATTTGGACTTTTCAACGCCCCAGGTACCTTCCAGGGATGCATGGTGAGTACTTTTTCTGATTTTATTAAGACCTGAATAGATGTATTTATGGATGATTTTACAGTGTATGGGTCTTCATTTATTGAATGTCTATGTAGTTTGGGAAAGGTGTTGAATCGTTGTATTGAGAAGAATCTGGTCCTAAACATTGAAATGTGTCATCTCATGGTAGAGCATGGCACTGTCTTAGGGCATGTAGTGTCAAAACATGGGATAGAGGTTGATAGATCTAAGGTAGAAATTATTTCATCCTTACCCTATCCTTCATGTGTGCGTGATGTTAGATCTTTCCAAAGGAATGCAGGATTTCATCGGCGCTTCATCAATGATTTTAGTAAGATTTCTCTTCCTATGTCACGATTACTTCAAAAGGATTCTAATTTTGTTTTTGAGGAATCTTGCAAGACTTCCTTTGATGAGATAAATAAGTGATTGACAACTCCACTGATCTTACAACCCCCACGGTGGAAGATTCCTTTTGAGATTATGTGTGATGCCTCTAAATTCGTGGTTGGAGCCATCTTATATCAGAGGTTTGAGGGATGCTCAAATGTGATTTCTTATGCATCAAGGATGTTGGATTCTTCCCAATCAAACTGCACCACAATAGAAAACGAGATTCTTACTGTTATATTTGATTTAGATAAATTTCATTCATATTTATTGGGATCTAAAGTAGTTTTTTTCTGACCATGCACCTTTAAGGTACCTCTTGAAGAATCTTGATGCAAATCCCATGCTGATCCGATTGATGCTCCTTCATCAAGAATTTTAAATTGAGATAAAGGACAAGATGGGGACAAAGAATTTGGTGGTAGGCCACAAGTGTATGCTTACTCACATACCATAGGGTGACACCTTGGACCAGGTACCACTTCGGGACACTTTCCCCGATGAGCATCTCTATACCATCTCAGGTACGCATCCTTAGTATTCTGATTTAGTTTATTACATTGTTGCCTCTGAAATCCCAGTAAATTGATAGAAGCATCAAGTCCAAAAATTAAAAAATGTGTATAGGTTTTATGTGTGGGTTGATCCTTACCTCTGGCACATGTATAGTGACCAAGTCATTAGGATGTGTGTTCCCAATAATGAGTTTGATTCTATTTTGCATTTTTGTTATACACATGTTGTAGTGGACACAATGGACCCCAACGTACTGTTAGAAAAGTCTTAGACTATGGATTATATTGGCCTAGCTTATTCTATGATTCCCATGTGTTTTGTAAGTCATGCTCCCGTTGCCAACACACTAGAAACATTTCAAGGAGACACGAGATGCCCCAAAACCCCATTTTAATCCTTGAGATTTTTGATGTTAGAGGGAATTGATTTTATGGGACGTTTTCCTAGTTCATTTGGTGTCTTGTATATCATTGTTTCTATCAATTATGTGAGTAAATGGGTGGAGGCCAAGTGCACCAGGACTGAAGACTCTCATGTTGTAGTGGATTTTGTCAAGGCTCAAATTTTTTGTAGGTTAGGAGTACCAAAGTCCATCATCAGTGACCAAGGGACACACTTTTTCAAAAATAATTTTTCTTCCCTCATTCAGAATTGTGGGGTGACACACAAAACATCAACACCATACCACCCCCAACAAATGGCCAAGCTGAGAATTTAAATCGTTAGTTGAATTGAATCTTAGAGAAAACCATGCAACCAAATATGAAGGATTGGAGGAAGCTCTTGGATGATGTGTTGTGAGATTATAGGATAGCATACAAGACCCACATTAGTATATCACCATTTGAGATTGTTTTTTGGAAAGTATTTCATCTCCCGATGGAAGATGAGCATCATGCATATTGGGCTATAAAGAAATGCAACATGGAATTGGCCCAAGCTGGAATTCAAAGGAAGTTGCAAATTCATGAGTTTGAGGAGATTATATTGTCATCATATGATGACTCAAGTCTATGCAAGGAAATATCAAAAGCAGTTCATGATAAAATGATCCAGAAAATGGAGTTTCATGTTGGAGAGAAAGTCCTACTCTACAGTTCACAACTGAAGTTGATGCCTGGTAAGTTGCATTCCAGATGGTTAGGACTTTATGTAGTGACTAATGTTTTTCCTTATGGTTTAGTGGAGATCACAAAATAGTACATAGTAAGGAGATTTACAGTCAATGGGGAATGTTTAACAAGATACATTAAGGGACTTCCTATGGATGCAATGGATTTTATCACACTACATGACCCCATCATCATTTGGAACATCAGGCTGTTCCTAAACCTTTAAATTTTTTATTCTTTTTCCTATTTAAAATTTTAAATTAAATGTATATATATCATCTCATGGGTTAAAATTGTTGAAAATCCAATATTTTAAGTGTGGGGGAGGGAAACTTTTAGTTTAGTAATTTAAATTGTTTTCCTGTTTAAAAAAAATTGTGTGTTTTTCATATTTTGCGTGTTTATTTTTCAATATTCTGTGTATTTTTGAAAATTTTGAGATAAAATGATTCTCATCACCAATTTTAAATCCATATCAATAAGTGAAACAATTTATCCCTTTAAACTAAGCTTAAATGAATGTTGAAATGACTTTGTTTCAGTTTCAAATATTTATTAATTTCATTAAAAGTACACTAAATTTTGAATCCCATGCCACATCTCATTGATTATATATTTGAATCCACTTTCCTTTGAGGCTTCTAAACCATTAATTTCATATTCATTACAATAAACTCATTTCTTGAGAGAACCAAACCATGCTTGATTTAACCAGAATTTGATTTATTCCTGCCAAAACTGGAGGGTTTGAGGTACTTTTTTTTTATTATTGAGGTATTTGTTTGGTATTAAATCCCATATTTCAAATAATCCTTTTTATAATGGCCTACCTTGAACATTTAATACTTTTATCCCTTAGAATCCGTGCACAGCCTGTTAGGTTAGCCACATTACAAGCCAATTTTCCCTATCCAACCAACTCTTGAAATGAAATTTCATAATCTAGTTGAACATAAGTGTGAGGGAAGCTATATTGTGTTGTGCTACCACATTCTGTGATACTTTGGGTGGAAAATTAAATTCTGATGAGATGTTTTTTCTACTGATGAAAATCATTATATTTAAATCTATGACTTTTCTGGAGATTTCATGATATGTGACGCTGTTCCTTTTTTGGAGCTTCTAATTGATGTAGAAAGTTGTTCTTATTTGGAGCTTTGAAGAAAATAATGTCTGATAAGATTGACATTTTAGTTTCTAAATGATGAATGGTGTAAAATTTCTATGACCTTTCACAATGATGGAGCTGAATTGATACTATGGGGATTAATGAGGAGGCCATATTTAAGTAAAAAGTAGATTAATGCAATTTTGCTTCAAAAAGAGTTAATCCCTCCTCATTCAGCCTCAGAGTTTTTCACATCTAAATCCTACCAACCGAATGTCACAGGACAACCCTGAAAAGTACTCATTATTAAATTATGTCTTTTAATAACATCGGTTGGTGATGTAAGAATTTATCAAGCCTACTGTGACCCTTATATGAGTTTGGATGAGAAAAACATTGCAAAAAAAATTGATATTTGAGTGATGAGAGAAAATTCAAGCGAGGTAAGTGTTTTGTGCATGGGAGGATAAATAAAGTGGATATATATTGAATTATATAAATGGAGAACTTGAAATAAGGTTTTTTATGAGGAATTATGTCTTTTGATTCTTGGTGTGGAATTTATGGATCTAAATGATATGTGTTTTAGAATTTTGTTTGACTTTATATTGATGTTTACTTGATATGAGGTTTTTCCCAGAGTGAAAATGGGTAAGTGTGGGGGAGTTGATAAAACACTATTTTACTGAATATTTTATTGATTATAAATCATATAACTTCCTATCATTATGTTAAATATGTACAATTAGAATTCATTTGGTATTAGATCATTCATATTAATATTTGATGAAAATTCAAGTTTTACCCTTTCAAAATCACTGTAGTATTCCAACCATAAATATTTTATTTGAATTATTTGAACTTAATATTTTGTAAATGTGTTCATTACTTCGGGGGATACAACTTTTATTCAGGAAACATGATGAAAAGAATGCATTTGGATGGAGTAATTGGGCCATAAAGTCAAAGGTGGGTTGGACACACCAGAATGGAAAAGCTTCTATATTTCGGCCATAACTCTTCCATATGGACTTGGATTGAATCCATATTTTGAGAGGAGATAGAGGTCCCATATCCTCACATATGACCCTTCTAGAAGAAGAGCTTATTGTCGAGTTTCGGTAATCAAATGGGCGGTGAAATTTGGATTAAAATATTTGACCGAATTTCCACATTCGCACTTGAATCCACTTGTATCATCTACTCCCCTCCCCTATATAAATTAGAGTTTTTATCAATTTAAAGGGTTAGGACGTGAATTGGGATGTTAAAGGCAGAAGCGAAGAGGTTTCACTCAAATTTGAAAACAACTGTAATAGGGGTATCTCTTGAAGCTAGGATCACCTCATCAAGCCTTCCTCTTCCCCTTCTTCTTCTTCATGTTGTAATGATTTTCATTTTTAAATATACTCTTAGTTTTCTTCCATTTATTCTGTTATTTTCAATTTTATTCTTCTCTTAATCCTCCTACTTGGGTTGGAAATAAATAATGTAAATGATATTGGGATATACCAATTCTAAACTATTGAAAATGCAAAACGTTTCTACGATGACTACACCGCTCATGGAAGAGTAGTTTTTTATGTAATAGATCTAATTATCACCTAATTCATTAATTTATTTTGAATAAATGAGATATTGTAATTATAATAATATTGTATATTTATTTAGTTTTAATTTAAATCAAATTAAGCAGTAAATTGAACAATTTACACAAAAACATGCGAGGTTATGATTTTGTGTAAATTATGAGAGCGTAAACTTAATATGTGAAACCAAGTCACATAGGAAAAATTAGAAGAGTTAAAATATCATCTCTATACTCAATTAATCCTCATTTATAGAGTGTATTTGTGCCCTAATTACCCACTGACCACAGGCTAGACATAGAAATTGATCAAAGTAAGGGGCTACAATTGCATGTTCTGAAACTAGCATGGGGTTTAATTTATTTCATCTTTGTGGTTAAGTTAGCTCCCATAGGGTTCGAGGGTTAAGAAATTATGGGATCATAATTAGTTTAATTTTAATTTAAATGATAATTATTAATAATTAAATGAATATGATGAGTTAGATTGATTACATAGTTTAATATAGTTTTCTAAAAAAACATCTTCTTGGTGTGTCATATTAATCAAAATTCATTTCAAAACTAAAAAAAAACATACAGTCTTCTTCTAGATAAATTCTTCTAGATTCATAAACTATAACAAAAACACATCCATTCAAGTATGGTATTTATTCTATTTTATTTTATTTTTATAATACCTCTAAAAAGTTGTTTTAATTCACGTCCTCATTTGAGAGACGACCTTGGTCAGCCCCTCTGCTACACCTAAGTAACCCAAAATCACACTAATCAATTGAGGGTTCCCACGAAATTTCTCTTTAAATTATTCATAACCACCTTTTGAATGGATATTTTGGTAAGTCATGGTGCAATCAAAATCTTTGTTGCATGTAGCGCAATTTGTTGAATTACTTTGATGAGATAATGTAATATGAAGTCATGGAGTGTTACATTATCCCCTTCTTAAATAAATAGAATCACCATAATTTAAAATTTTCCTTTGATAATAAGAGGTAGAAAATAGAAAAATACCTTTGTGGTAAACCCACATCGAAAAATGGGTTAATAAAATTTAGTCTTAATAAGAGGGAATGAGAAATGAAAAAGTCACCACCAAATTATGATATCAATTGGGAGAACATTAGTGGAAATTAGACACACATTATTGGAGGAAAAATTTAAATATTTATAGGTTCTGATTGACGTCATAAATCACAAACAAGTGTAAAATTCATGACCTCAAAGCCATCAATCTATGATGATATAAAATATCATCCGTTCAACAAAAAACATGGTATAAGGATAGAATATCATTGGTTTTAAGATCCCTTCAAAAAAGAATAATTATTAATTTATTCAAATAATTAAAGTAAAAAAATATACTTGACAAGTACAGTTTCATCCATCAACTATTTCCTACATCAAACTCCATTTTCACTTGAAAAGTTAATATAATTCCAAAATATTCTATTTATTTTAATAGGATAGGGTTCAAAAAATAATGAATTTATAATTAATTTGTCATAATATTTAAAAAATCTACATTATAAAAATTAGGAAATCACATTGGCCAGTGGTAGGTGATGTACCTTGGTCTTCCTTCAGTTGCAGGTTAAAGTCTCACGGCCTTGCCGGATGTGATTGGTTGTTGCATGACCTCCGGGTTGTCCTTTTTTTGAAAATCCATAAATAATATTAAGAAATTATTCAACCTTCAAAATAGTTTACAATGTAATACATAATCTATTCCAACCGTTATACTTATCAAAAATACTTCGTTCCGAACTCACAATACAAAATTTATAAGGAGGGTCACATAATATACATGTGAATACCTTCATCGTGTTTTCTCTTAAAATGTGGTAATAAAATGAAATTCCAGAAAACCATATTTTAATAGGTATGTACTTTCTTATTCCTTCTTGAAACAATTTAATACCGGATATACTCCTTAAATGAAAAAATATTATAATCACAAATGATTATGGAATAAAAAACCATTAATTAGATCCAAGGTAATCAATAATATCCAATAAAAATTATACAAATCAATCATATCTTATTCCAATAACAATACAAAATTATCAGAACCATATTAAATTTTATCTTTCCTTCAACTAGGTATTTTCTAAAAATTTTAACTTGTTATTGAGTCACTTTTCGTGGTACCACAAAATCTAAAATCCTTAATGAAATTTTACTGCAATATAATCCTTATATACTCCAAAATTATTATAACTAGTACATCATTGATGCAATTATAAAATGAAATAATTATTTAATATCAACTTAAGAACACTAGTCATTACTCTTCATATGTGGTAATTTCATAACATGTTTATTTTCCAACAACATCATTTGTTGTATACTCTGATGATTGGGACATTAGGTCACGTTGTGTCACAACTCCTTACAGATATATCATTATAAAATGGAAACCTTTTTCTTACCCTTACAATCACGTACTTGGTATCCCTTTTCTCCACACTTATAACAAACTCTCATTCTATTCAAGCATTTACTAAGGTGATTCTTTCCATAGATATCACATATGAGAAAATAATTCTTTACCTTATTACCTTTATCCATCTTTCTCTATACCATTATTTACTTTTCTGGATTCAATTCAAAGCCAAAGGACTCAGATAATCCTTTAATATTATTTATTCATATGAATATAATATGTTAGATAATAATTCTTTTCTAAATGTTGTCTTAATTCCATGAAAGATATTATCCTTCTTACTCTTTCGATCATGTGTATTACTAGAGTTCTAATTTCATATACTAGGTTCTATTTCTAAATAATGACATACACAAGGTTTTTTATGAGTCAAAATTCATAATTCTAAACATGTAAAATACCTAATTTAAATTGAAATTATTATGCATTTAATCTATAATAAAAAAATGTTTTCTTTGAGGAAGTATTTACTCCTAAATACTTCCTAATGGCTTGTAATTAAAATGTGAATTATCTTATTAATATTCCTAGGAAGTGTCATAACCAAGAGTGTATCAGAGCCTATTTTCTTGTACCAAGATACCCCAGGTTATGCCTGAAAATCCTCATCAGAGTTTTCAATCGTAGGTAATTCTATTCCATAGCTACCTCTATTACTAATCATAAAATTCTATATTTGGGTAATGTTCCCTAATAAGAGTTTTTACAAATCTAGTTTACAAGGTTACTGTTAAAGATTCATTGATACCAACTGTAATTCCCTAACCCCGGTTACCCAAAGAAAATGTATTAATTTAATACATAATCATGGTTCAAGGAATCATGTCTCGAATGACCGATTAGTTTAGAAGTTTTTGAAAATATATTACTTTCACAAACATTACATTACACATTTAAACATAAAACACAACATAAATAATCCATTGTGAACTACATTATTCTCCTAGATTAACCCTACATATCAAACATAAAACACTTCTCGAAATCCTAGGAAAAAGAAAAAAATAAATGGGTGAGATCAGATGCTTAGTAAGGATAACAATTATCAGAAACTATCATAAATAAGCACAAACAATATAGGCAATGCATAAAACTAAAAAAATCCTTCTAAACATAATCTTATGAATAATATGTCCAAGATAAATCAAATAATTACATTTAATTATTCACATGGATATTCTAATGGGAAAATGATCATATGTAATGTCAATAGCTAATTTCATAATGATGGAAGAAATAATATCAGACATCATAACCACATAGTCAATGCTTCTTGTCAAGACTACGAATAAGATTTTTTCAAGGGGAGGTTCCAAGACACTAGTTTGTATCATGTGACATTTTGATGTGACGAAGATCTATAGCAGGCTCCACCCAACACATACTAATTCCAATGCATTCTTCAAATGAAAATGATGAAACATAACATAATCATTAGTGTTAAAACTAGCATAAGAAATGTCAACACATTAACCATAAATCATTAATGACATAAAAATAGGACATTCCTAGTCAATAATATCAGAACTCATTCAATACAACATTGAAAATTATATTTATAATAAATCAAACTCAATAAAGAATAATATCCAAATGAATGTTTACATAGTTGAAAATGATTTGTAAAACTCTTTGATAGAAATATACATTTTTCATGAAAATGTTTAAAAGTAACACAATTTAAAAAGGAATACATTTAAAATACATTTTTGAATCAAAGTGTCTCATACCAATTTGAAACATTATAAATAATTAACATTTTAAAACATTTATCTTCATATAAATAAATCCTTTAAAACCCATTTCGAAAACATGGACATTAATTAGAATTATTTGGAAGAGTAAATATTTAAACTCTTAGAATTTTATTTTAGTTGAATATTCCATTAAAAATAATCTTTTTGAAAACTCCTTTATCTAACGTGGACATGGATAATAAATATGCCCTAGTAAATACTTACACCTAAAAAATCTAAAATAATAATGAGATTGAGGAATTAAACCTTACCATATAATTTTCTTTGGTAGAGGGTACATTAACCTCATGTATAATAGATAAGTCATTGTTATTAATTTATACAATAACAACATTCACAAATAATATATCATATATGATCTTATAATATTGATTGGTTAATAATATTTTAGAACTATCATTGTTTCGGGTGTTAACTGATTCATTTTACTTTATATGTTTTGTTTCATAAGTAATGTTTATTTATAGATTGGATTTATTTTATTCATATCCATAATGATATTATTTTATTAAATATTAATTTTAATAATCATATGAAAATTATTCGTGAATGGTTATGATGATTAATGAATCTCATCGTGTTCGTGGAGACGGTAATCCGTACGTACGCACAAACACTATTTCCATTTCACTTTTTTTTATTTTAAAAGAAATTAAAACCAAATGATAGATAGGTATATTATTATTCCAGTATTATATAATATTTTATATATGTTACTTATGTTCATTAATTCCTTCATTTATATGTTCCATGTATTGTGTGACCGAGTCGTTTCATTTTGAGGGGGCGGTTGTCTGCAATTCCTCAAATGAAATTATCATATATATACATCCAAAAATAATAAAGGTAATCTATAAAAGAGAATTAAAGAAGATTATAGATAAAAAAATCATAAATAGAATATATAATTATTTATCGATCATAATGGAAACTATAATTGGAGGTAGTAGAAGATTTAACAATCATCATTTCGTGAGGCAGTAGTTCACCGTCCACAAAAACATTATGTTCTCTACCCATTGGATAGTGGTTTGTGTAACTACAGTCCAAATAAGACTCGTAAAAACAACCTAGTTATTTGAATATACTTTTGTTTTTATAAAATAATGGAATAATAATATTTTATGCGGTTAGAGATGTAAAATAAAAGAATAGAACTTAAGAGGAGATCTTACCATTAAATCGGATAAGTCCCATTGGTTTGAAACAAAAGGCATTCTTGGAGATCCTTTAGCAAAGGGTATGACTTATATGAAGAATATGTGGATGTATGGAACTTTATTGGGTATATTATGGATGATACAAGGGGATTCAAAGGTGTGAGAAATGGTTTAGAGGTGAAAGCTTTTTATAATGGGGGGGGAGGGTCTATTTAAGAAAGTTTGAAAATATTAATTTATTATATAATTTTTATCTATTTATAAAGGTCTAAATCTAGTTAATGTATTAAATAATATGACTCATGTTAAAAATAAAATAATCCAATAAGAATTGGACAAGGTTTGGATATTGTTTTAATTTTTATAATCTCATATATTTAAATAAATGATTAATGAGGTAAACACTACATCGTTATTGATTCATAAATAATATTATTTATTTGATGCCAAAAAAAATACCATGATGTAGGAAATATTTTTATCATTAAAATAAATATTTATTTTTGAAAAGATAACTTATAATACTCTATTAAATAATTGTTTTACTAAAAGATATATGTTTATGTCATTTTTGTCATTACATTAAATTAATTAATATAAAGCGTCATTATCACTCTCATGTAGATCCATGTTGTCCCAAAATATTCACAAGGATGGACATGGCCGTTCATTTTTTAACCAATAAAAATATAACACATGTTAGTATAATTTAATATTATTATTGTAATATTTATTTAACTTTATTTAAAAGATTTACTCTTTTACCATGGTAAATAAAATATTTTCAAAATTAAATATTCATAATGTATAAAAATAAAATAATCCTATTTACACAATTTGGACCACCTAAGACAAAATATTGAATCCATTTTTTAAAATTCAAAACACGTAAGTGGTAGAAATTAATTTAAAATTAATTCCAATTGTCAGAACAATAAACGTGTTTTCATGAAAACATAACTATCAGAAGATTGGCACTTGTTACGTCTAGTTTAAATGTGATATTACATCCAAAGAAATAAACTATATTATATGATAAAAATACAATATAATGATATTTTTAAAACACTAAAATTTTTAATTTAACAGAATAAATTATTTTGATTTAAAAAGTTGTTTGAATTAAAATTTATTATTTTTCACTTTTCATTAAAATATGAACTTTATCAAAAAAGTGCAAAAAATTTATCAAAACAAAAATTAAATGTCCCAATTCTAAAGAATAATTTAATTTAATTAAATATTATATATAAAATTATCAAATATTGGATTTCAAAATGGTTCTCCATTAAAAGGTATTATAATTTCATTTTTTTAAAATACATATTTTATCTAAATAATGAATTTGTTCTTATATTATATCTAATAACCACATAATATGGATTCTAAAAGTATATGGAGTCTATAAAATTTAAAATTTAGTTAATATTATTCCTAACATATTTTTGAACGACTGGTTTGGTAAGACATGGTGCACTCGAACTCGTTGTTGTGTTTCGCACAAGTTATTGAATTATTTTTAAGAGATAAACTATTAGGAAATCTTGGTTTTTACATAAAATCTTATATTTTCATGGAAAATAATATCATAGTATAGTTTTGGGAAAATTTACACTTCAAAAAACCATTTTCCCATTTACATAATTGAACGTTGAAAATAGAAGTTCATGTAAATAAAAACTACATTTATAAAAATTGAATTTGTATATAACCATTAAATTAGTGATTTTTAAAATAAATAAAAAATAAAAATATCTTTCAAAGAGATTTCAAAAACTTATATTTCATAATTTTAATGAAAAAAATTAATATTTTTTTTGAAAACCGACACCACAAAACAATATTAAAAACACAAATTTTTTACATTTTGAAGGATATTTAGAAAAAACGCTTATATTTTGGATCCAAAATTTCCCTTGAAAATAAAAATATAACATCATAAATAATAAACTAAAACTAGTCACCTTACCACTAAATATTAAGGAAAAATATTCTTCATCCTTGGTAGATGATTCCCAACACACACACACACACACACTCTCTCTCTCTCTCTTCAAAATTAGTACTCATAAACAATTTCAAAATTAATGACCTTAATGGAAATGTCCCTTTTATAGATGATTATATAATAGTAAATATATATATATATATATGATATCAATAAATAAATAAATATATATATATATGGTTGAATATTTATTATTAGGCAAAATAATATTTTAAAAAATACAAGTCCAATGACATTTAAATGATTTAAAAAAAGGCGGGTGTTGGGGATATTATACTAATAGAGAATTTATACAAAGTAATGAATATATTTATATTTATTAAATAATTTAACTTGACTAATATTAATATAAAAATAATGAATGTGGATTTTATATTAAATTAGTGGTAATCTTATAACTATATTCAATTTAAAAATTATGTTATATGTATTTTATTTGTTAAATGCAATCTTCTTTTGTTGGATAGATCTTATTAATATATCTATGATGAAATGAGATAACAGACTGGAAAAAATCATTCACATTAGATATAATTTTTTTTTAAAATACATGCATTTAAAATGAAAATTTGGCTAACAATTATCTTCAGGATGAAGAAATAATCATTATGATGTTGAAAAGACAATAAAAAACTAAAATGGATTATATAAATAGTATTATATGAATATTAAAACACTAAAAATTACAATAAAATCCTATAGAATTTTACAAATCCAAATACACGATAAAGAGGTTGATAGTGTATCCTTCTTGAAAAGACAACACAATATTTTTACCACACCATGATCGACTATCCATTAGAAAAACTATAAACATTGAAAGTCAATCATTGTCATCCTCATTTTATACACTTTCAATGACTAAAAATCTATGTTCATAGATTAACTCCTCCTTCAGTTTTGTCCCATCAATGCTCATATCATCCTCTTCGGAAGTTAAAACCTTTCTCAATACACATTTGTTTTCCAAATTCCCCACAGTAATAACCCATTCTAAACCCCCTCATATTATTGAATTTATTATTTATTATTTTTTTTATATTCAAATATTCTATGTATTAAAAATATTAATAATACTTAAATATTAGTTGTCACGAACCTGCCCGAGTCGACCCTGAACCAGTCTCCCAGGCCAGCCCACGAAAAGTCCTAAGAGGCATTCTCGTTCCTCCCTGGATGGTGACAGGAACAAAGGGCATCAATAGATTACACCAAGGAACATTTTTTCCCATATATAATCAATAAAAAAATAGTGGAAGGAAATTGATAACCCAAAATACATTTATTTAAAAATTTATATGATCATTATCTATAAAAGAAACTAAAAGTACAACTAAACCAAAAACTAAAATGACCAAACCAGATAACCTACTAACTCCATGTGACCCCGCTGGTCACTCTCCAACACAATGATCACATGTCACCCAAGGCGATCGAACTCAAGCTCAAACCTACACAAGGACTAAAAACAGAAGAAGACTATAAGCGTGCGTATTAAAAATCAGTAGGTTACCCAATATTCTATTCCCAACGCACATCCTTTAAAATAATAGAAACATCAATTTCATTTTTTAAATACAAATTATAAAGGTATGTTTTTCAAATGAGCTTCTATGCTATCATAATTATCAGACCAAAACATGCATGTTTAATAAAACAAAAATGAAAGTAATAATTTTTCAAAGAGCTGAAACTTCAAAATGAAAATATTTCTAAAGAGGGATGCTTTAAAAAATGTATGGTTTTAATTAAATAAAACACACTACTGAATGTAACTAATAAACTAACCGTATGCTGACAATGAGTAAAAAATACCAATGAGCACAACTCACTGGAACACCCCTGGACACTAGTTAGTTGTGAGCCCCATGTACCTCGTATCTCGGTGAAAGTAACCATAATAAATATCCATTCTCATGCATGTGGGCCACTAGTAGGTAGAATACCCACAACATAGTGGTCCCCCAAAAACATCATAATCATAGTTTAGTTACTGTTGTCATCGTCAAACATGCTACATGAAACTAGGGCCAAACCCCACAGAATTAGTAGCATACTATTACAAGTTCTCCCACCTAGATACCCGAGATTCCCTATAGTGCTAAATCAAGTTACACATATTATCGAATACAAATTTCAAATCGAAATTTCATTACCAAAACATAAACAAACAAATATACCAAAAACATGCTTCACATTTCTTTCAGGAATCAAGAAACCAATAATAATATTTATAAAATAATTTCAAGGAGTTCGACGAGGCCTTGCACATAAAATCCATTTGATAATTCACTTTTACTACCAAAAACACATCAATAACATAAAAATAAAGATTTTTTATCCCCCAATACAATTAATAAATCATTTTCATGGACCATAAATTTTTTTCAAAAGATCAAACATGAAATACACATGGAATCCATTTTTACGAAAAAAAACTATTGCCAAATGGGCATTTAAGTCTTTCTAAAATATATCATTTGACCAAGGTATGAATTTAAATTTTCTTAAGTAGGTGTATAAAAACTATTTACAGCAGAAAAACACATTGAAAAATCCCTTAAAAATCAGGTTACTTATTCAAAACACAACCATTTTCATAAGGATATGAAACAGGCCATTTTCCGATAACTTGGGCCAAAAACTATAATAAACAAAAACCCATTTGTTTGTAAAACCAAATTCAAATTGAAAAGCAAAATAAGGAAAAAAATATCATTTATCATTCTTTCAATTCATTTATAAATACAAACAAATAATTTTTTTAATTCAACCATACCACATAAATGCCAACCATGAAATTTACCAAATACAAGCCATACCCTTTTAAACAAAAACATTTATATTAAAGAACATGAAATTGAGAAAAGAATAGATTTCATGAAATATTTTATACAAGATAATTTAATATATTCAAAATACCACAAAGTAGGTTCAAAAACTCACAAAACAGTTTCGAAAGAAAGTAGAACATTTAAAAAAACACGTGGTGTGCACTTTTATGACAATACAACATTAACTTTCACAGAAAAAGGATTAAAAAAAACATATCACTTAATGAAAATTATCCAAATGCTGAAAAAAAATAAACATATATAACAGATGAAAAAAATATGAAAATGATGAATCATAAAAGATAAAGTCATGTGCAAGTGATATCCTACCTCAACTCCATGGCATAATGGAAACACACACACAAAATCACAATTCGAGGGTTTACAGACCCTAAACCTATGAAGTCTAGCGCCAAAAAAAAAATAATACTATAAAAAATCATGTGATAACCAAAATCATGGTCTATCATGACTAGGAGAGATTATAAAACCAAGAAATAATGAAAGGAGGAATAAGATGGGGGATAAAGGAGAAGGAATATCACCTTTTTAACTAGAAAACTCTTCGCATTGCATTAGATATGAAACATTATAGAAAAGGGAATGGCTTAAAACATCTTGGATATGCTCCTACGTTCAAGAAGAACCAATGAAACAAGATTTTTGGGAAAAAGATCATGAATTGAATGTGTTATGTATGAAACAATTTACCTTATCAATTCGGGATGATTTGAGGTAACATGAGAACTTTCACCCTACTCTATGACTCATATGAGCTCCAAAAAGGTTAAATAGATAATGGGGGTGACTATAGGGATATTGTTTTTGTGTTTGAGTTAGAATCACCGAAATATATTAAACATTGAATTATATATAAAAGAAAACAATTATTGTTTTCAAACTGGATGTATACCCTTGGGTTGGCCCAGTACCAATATAAGTAGCCCCAATATACCATGTTTATAAATTTCTATGGGGTCAAAAAGGATATGGTAGTATTAATATGTAAGTGGATTCCAAGTGGGAAGTGGAATGAATAAAAAAACATGAATAAAAATGAAGTTATTAATGAAAAAAAAATTTGGTTGTAAAACTGCAAATGAGATGAAGGTTGGCCCAAATCATGAAATAACAACCCTTTCCCCAAAAAATCTAAAAAAAGAATTGGGAAACCCAAATTTGGGTGATTATAAATATATGAAAGTTCAAAAATCAAAATTAACCTCACCCAAAACCCAAAATAGGATTTTGATTTTCAATTAACTGGATCAATACCAAAACATGAAAAGAAAAAAAAACCGGGTGTGACAATTCTCACCAGCATTAATGCTTTCCGCCCCTGGAATGAAATAACACATTATAGAAGATTGATCAACACCTAAGTATTATTTATCAATATGGTCCAGCCTCATAATCCAATGACACACCATAAAAAATTAATGTAACATTATCCACATACCTCAACCAAAACACCAACTCTCAACCACTTCATGAGAATCAACCGAAAGATCGAGTCACTTCCCCCAGCACCAAACTAAGAACCCGGTTGTTGGGAATTCTTCCAATGAAAAAAAAAATCACCGAAACCAAAGAGAACTCACAAAATCCAATGACTTGGATGGTGGTTGGAATGAGCCCCCACCATTAAATCTCAACTACCATCCAAAAAATACTAATGGAAAGATATTGGAGACCCACAATGGATCTCCCCACCATTAGAGACCAACATGAAATGAACAAAAAAAATAAAAATGATATTGAATTGGGACTCACCTACACAGGATTACCAAAACTCTCCCACAACAACCTACAAACCCAAGTTGAGAGGAACACAAAATGAATATTTAATCCACCCACTCTCTAATAGAGGTGGAAAGAACTGGGCCAACACTCTCTGCACGGATCCAAAACCACACCAATTATGGAGGTGAGGGAAGGGGAACCAATCATTGGGACATTATAAACATAAAATAAACAATGGATCTAACTCAAAAAAATAGTATAGGTATCAGCTTATCAATACTACCCACAATCCTAGTACTCCTGAATACGCACTATCTTCACTCAAAAACCTATGGCTGGAGCTCTGATTGATGAAGCATCTCTTGCCTCGTAGCTAGGATTTGGTAATACCCAACATGTACTCCATCCCTTAGTTCCACACAGTACCACATAACACTCCCAATAAGAAACAATATATCAGGAGACCCCGAGGAACATTCTTCCAAAACAACAAAATTTTACCCAAACATGAAAATAGATATACACAACACTTTTTTCTCTCACTCCGAATGAGGAGTAGAATAAAAAAGGCACAAAACAAAACACCCACTAAACATAACCAATCACAACTACTACATCCTAGAGAATCACCATAATGGGAAGGCACTTTAAATCGAGCCCAAATGTCTATCTATTTAAAAAATGGGCTGAGGTGTTATTCCAAGAGATGGATATAAAATTTAAAACAAATCCTTAGGTTGATCAACAAGAAAGCTTATCAATGGAGAACCATCCATGGAAACATCACAACATCCAACACATCTTTTGAAACCCACCGAACATTACCCCAAAACCGAGCCACCAACAAGATCCAATCTCAAGATGCAACAAGTGTATGACTTCAAGATCATAAAGAAGCATACTGAATATACAACACTTCTAAGAAATAGGATAAAACATCCACATATCCTTCAGTTCAGAACAAACACCACAATTTCTAAGATAAAAAAACTTTTGAAAAATAAATAAAAAAATGAATGAACATGGTGTATTTTCATATTTACCAATGGTGTTTCATCAAGTCTCACTCACATGAATATTTATGTGCCACCCCAAGAACTCAAATACCAGTCCATACCCGCCATTCATTCATATATCTATAAATCCTTGCATGTGAGAATCCATGAAAACACAGAATGAAAAAACAAAACATCTTCATTACAGAAAAAATTATGCACCTTTTAAAAGCACATTAACAACAAAATATAAAACCATTTCTAGATTTCACAATACAGGCCATGCATCATCAAGAAATATTTTATTAAAAAATTCATTTTATTTAATATAACATCCAAAAACAACCATTCTATTCCAAATATCCCTTTACAATTTAAAAAAAATCAACAATGTCTCTTTTCATAATCCAACAACCACAAAGGCCAAAAACCCTTTCCAGAAAACACCATCCGCTAAAAACCAAACTTCCAAAACAAATTCATTATATTCAAAAACATTTCAATACCCAAAACACACCATTTAAAACATAGTTTCAAAATTAATTTAAAATTATTCACACTTTTATATCCTTCTATTTCAACAAACCACATGTTTAGATTATGGAAAATCCAATCCGGTTAAATCATTTTCACATCCTCCCAAAACATTGATAAAAAAGCACAACCTTCTTAAAGAATTATTATATTTAAATTTTTAAAACCCCTTTACCCCTTTAAAAAATACAATCCTTCCTTTAAAACCCATTTCCATAATTCTCACACAAGGATTTTAAAAAAAAAATCATAATCCATGAAACGTCCAAGAAACCCACAAAAGGGAACTAGTGTCGGTGGGTGACTTGACCATATGTTTAGCGGCCATATGGAAAACAAAACACCAACATGGAGAGACATATTAGGAACATTCCCGGCTCCACATTTATTTCCAGGCCCTAAGAGCTGATGGAGGCCATTGGTCAGACTCTCCTTTCATATCACAAAACCAGAAAATCAACAAGAAAAAAAGACATTAATAAAATCAGATATCCCATAGAATTTCGAGGATTAAAACAAGAAAGGGTCCGCAACGCTCTTCCCAAACATACCCCTAAAGTCCAAAAAATTCTACTCCATCTACCTTGACATCCCCCAAATAACTAGGGAGCTCTAAAATGATTGGTCTGCTAATAAATGACCTCCTCTAATACAATTTTTTCATGAACCGGCCTGAGTCGACCCTGAACCCTTCAACCCGGCAAGCTTGTGACAAGTCCCGTGATGCATTCCTGATTCTCCTGGGATGTTAACAAGAACCAAGTGAATCAAACGAGTACACATGGGAATGATTTCTCCCATATATAAACAATCAAACAAATAGCAGAAATAAATCGACAGCCGAAAATAAATTGAGATAAAAATTGAACTTAACATTATCTGTAAACGAAACTAAAAATACATCTAAACCAAAAACTCAACTGAACAAACCCGATAACATACTAACTCCATGTGACCCCACTATTAACTCTCTAATGAAATGATCACATGTAGCCCAAGGTGATGAAACTCTAGCTGAAACATGCACAAGGTCTAAAAACAGAAGAAGAATATATACATGAGTATTAAAATTCAGTAGGTTAGCCTGATATTCAATTCCAAATGAACATCCACAAAAATATAATAAAAAAAATTTAATGTTTTAAATAAAAAATATAAAGGAATTATTTTCAAATTATGTTACATTCTTTAATAATTATCAGTCAAAAACATGCATATTTAATAAAAGAATAAAAGTAACATTTTTTCAAAGAGGTGAAACTTTAAAATGAATATATTTTTAAAGAGGGCTGCATTAAAAAATGATAAATTTTAAATAAATAACATAAAATGCTTAATTTACCAACCAATCAAATTGAATTCCAATGGTGAGTAAAAAATAAAATGAGCACAACTCACTGGAACACCCCTAGGCACTAGTTAGTTGTGAGCCCCAGGTACCTCGTATCTCTGTGAAAGTAACCATAATAAATACCCATTCTCGTGACCACGAGCCACTAGTAGAGAGCCTACCCATTAACTAGTGGTCCCACAACAACATCATCATCATTTTTTAGTTAGTGTTTTCATTTTCAAACATGCTACGTGAAACAGGGGCCAAATCCCATAGAATCACTAGCAGACAAGTACAAGTCCATCCACCTAGATATCAGGTATTACCTTTAGTGATAAATAAAGTTACACATATTATAAAATAAAAATATCACATCCTAATTTTATTACCAAATCATAAACACACAAATATCCCCCAAACATGATTCAAATTTCTTTCACAAATCAAGAAACCACTAAAAAGATTTGTAAAAAGAATTCAGAGGGTATGATGAGGCCTTGCACATAAAATCATTCAATAACACTTTTTTATGGCAAACAACCCATAAATAACATAAAAAAAGCATATTTGGCATCCCCACGGCCAATTTATAAATCATTTTTATGGACCATAAAATTGACGCAAAATATGGAAATTGAAATACACATAGAAACCATTTTTACAAACAAACTATTTCCAAACGGGCCTTTAATTCTTTCTCAAAACTATCATTTGACCGAGGTATGAATTTCACTTGTATTAATTTGGAATATACACACAATTTAAAGAAGAAAAAACCTTCATTAATCCCTTAAAAAAGTTATGTCACGTATTCAAAACACAATAATTTTCATTAGGATGTGAAAGGGGCCATTTTCCGACAACTTGGGTTTATTCTTGTTATAAACCAAAACCCATTTGTTTATAAAACCAAATTCAAATTGGAAAGACATATAAGGACAAAAAAATATCATTTATCATTATTCCAATTCATTTATAAATCCAAAAAATAATTTATTTTAAATTAATAATAACACATAAATTCCAACCAGGGAATTTACCGAATACAAGACATTCCCTTTTAAACAAAACAATTTATTTTATGAACATGGCATTGAATGAAGCTTAAATTTCATGAAATATTTTATAAAATATACTATAATATATTGAAAATACCACATACCAGGTTATAAACCTCACAAAATAGTTTCAAAATAAAGTGGAACATTTAATCAAACACTTGGTGTGCACTTTTATGACAATACAACATCACCTTTCACTATACAAGGATTAAACAACCATTTTTCAATCAAAGAAAATTATAAAAATTTTGAAAAATAATAAAAATATATATAACTTATGAAAAAAATATGGAAATGATGAATCATAAAAATTTATCGGCATGGTCAAGGGATATCCAACCTCAAATCATTGGGGTAATGGAAAGGCGCACCCAAAATCACCAACCGAGGGTTTACAAACAGTAAACCTATGACAAACAGCCACAACCGAACCTGAAACCCATAAAAATAATTTGATAATAGAACCCTAGGTCTATCATGACTAGGGGAGATTATAAAACCAAGAAATAATGAATGGAGGAAGAAGAGGGAGGATAAAAGAGAAGGAACCACACCTATTCAACTAGAAAACTCTTCGTATTCAATTAGATCTTCACCCATATAGAAATGGTAATGGCCTGAAACTGCTTATAGATTCTACTATGTTATAGATGAACCCGGGAACGATTATTTGTTGGAAAAAGATCATGAATTTAATTATTTATGTACGAAACAATTTACCTTATCAATTCTAGATGATTTGAGCTAACATGAGCAATGTCACCCTAATCCAATATTCATATGAGCCATAAAGAAGGAAAATGGGCAATGGGGGTGAGTATTGGGATATTTTATTTTAGTTTATGGTGGAATCACTGAAATATATTAAAAATTGAATTAGATATAAAAGAGTCAAATTAGTTTTTTAAAACTGGATACGGGCCCTTGGGCTGGCCTAGTACCTAAATAAGTAATCCCAATTCACCTTGTTTATAAATTTGTAAGGGGTCCAAAAGGATATGGTAGTATTAATATTTCATTTTAGGCCATGTGTTAAGTGGAATGAATAAAAAAATTCAATAACAAGTGAGTTATTAAAGAAAAAATTTTGGTTTTTAAACTAGAAAATGGGATCACGGTTGGCCCAAATCATGAAATAACAACCCTTTCCCAAAAAACTCCTAAACAAGAAATGGGGATCACAAATTTGGGTGATTATACATATATGGATGTTCAAAAATCAAAAATAATCTAACCCAAAACCCAAAAAAGCATTGGGTTTTTTATTGAACCGGATCAAAACCAAGACATGAAAAGAAAATAATCTAGGTTGACATTAATAGTTTTATATATTGTATAATGAAATATTTTTAATTCATTATTCAAAATTTTAAATAATCAAAATAAATTTATTTCAATGATTTATCATAACAAAAAATATTAAAAAAATATTATTTTCCATTAATTATTATTTTTTTATAAATTATTTTTAATCATTACCATTTTCATTAAAATTATCTATGTAATTAACATATAATTAAAAAATTTAATACATAAAAATTTATTTTATTTAAAAAATTTAAAAATTTATACTTATCATTTTTCATAAATTTTATATGTCACATTATCATTATTATAAAATTTTATTTTATTGTTTTTTATAATATTATTTTATAAAATTACATGTAAAAATCAATTTATATAATTTAAGTGTTCGTAGACATTGGCTGATTTTTAATGAGTTTAAATAATTTAAATAATTATAAATTTTCATTAATAAACATTATATTTAATAAATTATATCATTACCCTTGGATTAATATATATTTCATCTTGTTTAAATAATAATATTTATATATACCTAGATTACTTTCTCATGTATTTATTCTGAAAAAATAAAATCAACTTATAAAATATTTTTTTCATTTATTATAAGAATTGAAATTTTTTAAAAGCATAAATCAAGATCCTAATTGAAATAATAAATAATTATTATGCTAAAACTAGAAATGTTATAATTTAGAGTGTTTAATAATACTAGATCTCTATAGATGGTATCAGAGCAATATTTAGTTAACCTTTGGAATCATGGATGAGAAAATCATAATTAGATCCTTAAGGACTTGTATAATGATAAGTATTAGTATTATTCAATGTATAAGAAAATGTTATTTATTTTTCAAAAATATTGAATGTGTGGCTTCCCAAAAATTAATTCCATATTTGGATACATCATGTCGATGTGTCTCTGAAATTGAGGTACTTATGGGAAATAATTATGAAAATGGTATATTAAGCTAGACAGGAATTTCCCATGATGAATGAAAACAAGCCCTGATACACACCTAGATTAACAATCCTAGGGATACACATTATAAATTCACAAGAAAATTATAAACTATTATGAATTATATATATATATGGTTACTATAAATTACTTATGATAAATCTAGGGAGACATATAAAAAATATGTTTAATGATTTTGAAATAATGTGAGTAATATTTAAGGATTATGTGGTTCCCCATCAAGATTATTGTTTCAGAAACAATTATTTTCTATATTATTCATTGTATAGAATCCATAGAAACAATTTAAATGTTATGTGTGCTGAAAAATACAATAATTTTTTTCATGGGAAGTCCAAAATTATGGGTGATGAAATTAAAAATGTCATTGGTATGCTCACATAGATTACCCAATATTTTAATCCTGATGAAACTCAAAATGAACACAAAATGGAATAATATTTATATGATTACTTTATGAGGAAACATACACCATATTTTAGTGTGTCTTTATATAGAAAAGATGGTGAAAAATTGATCAACCTAACTAAAAACATATCATCTGTTATCCAATGTTCAGATAATGAAAAATTACATTTTTTTCACTACAATTATGATGTTTAATCATATAAATGGTATAATCATTCCTAATATATATATAAACATGTTGAAATGGAAAACATGAATTGGGATGATTTTATGAACATATTTTTAATTAATTGATTTCATTTTATTTTTCAAGAAAAGATTGAAAATGGGTTCCCTGAGCTAAATCAAATGGATGGTGACATTTTTATTACCTGTAAGTTAAATAACTACAAGAATAATTCGAAATGCTCTATTAATGTAATATATTCAAAAAGTATGGTTGACCAATTATCCAGTGGATTATTACTAACTATTAGAAAGGAATTATAAAAAAGAGACATTAGATGGTTCGAAGGTATTCAAACACATTCTATCAAGGAGGAAATATAAGATGGAGTTATGTACTAAACTCATGTTTTGGATAAGATGATAAAAATGGAATTCAAATGAATATCTAATAACCATTGAGATAATATGATATTATTTATATTATTCTCAATGTGAGTGAAGTAGAATGGATTTAATTATGCTAAGGGGGATACTAAATATTTTATGAATGTACGGAATGGTCATAGATAAGTTCAATGGTGATGTGATGGGAATAAGATAAATAATGATATTAATAATTAGAAATATTCACCATATGAATGTCCGGACTCGAGTGATTTAATTGTACGAAGATTGAAATTAATTATAAATAATGCCCAAATGTTACGGTAAATGATAGTGACCAACACCGGTAGACTTATAATCCATGGGACCAGTTGAAATATCATGTGATTTTTATTTTAAGGATTTATGGTATAATGATTTGGGGCCAAGTATTATTAAAATCCTATATATAACAATTACATTATTATTTTAATATAGATCAACCTATTTTATCACATATTTATAACAGTCTATATGTATCATAACTCAAACAAAAAAATAGATATAGAATTTTTAATGAGTACCAATAATGAAATGATGACCAAATATCATGTATATGTATCCTATCTCATTGATTTTTGTGGTAATTTCCCCCCTGTAAATATTTTCATTATTCCTCTTCTTGTTATGGTTGTTATCATGGGAATGGATTGTCTTCCTCAACATAAATTCCAAAAATATATTAATGGATGCTATATTTGAAATACAAATTCAACATACGACCATCAATAATTTTTTTGATATGTATGACATTCCAATGATGGTCAAATCCATTATATGGGTTCAAAATCCCACTGATAAAGGTATTATATATCAAATGGTTTTGATGAATATTAACATCAATGATACACCAAATGTGTTGCAATTTATTGAATTATTTTTGGAAGAGTTTCATATCCTTCCAATGAAATGTGTTATTAAACACATACTAGAACTCATATATATCCCCATAAAAATTTTAAATAATTCAATAATATTTTATGCAATTTATTTGTAGGAATAAAACTAGAAAATCCATGAAATCCTCGAAAAAGGGTTCATTCGAACAAGTGTTTCACTTTGGGGTGCGCCTAATATTTTCACCAAAAAATTATTATATTGTAATGTGACTCATTATTAAATATTTGATGATGAAAAATATGATGATTAAGAAAAACTTTCATATTCCCCATATTAATGAATTTTATTTAACTATGTGTACCTCAATAATATTTCAAGATTGACCATCATTTGGGATATAATTTATTAATGTCAATATGTACGATATGAAAAACATATATTTCTATAAATTTTTTAAAATATATGAATATATATTATTGGAATTCATTATTAATAATTTCCATGAAATCCTATTGGATATAATGAATATAATCTATATATATTACCTTGATCAGTTTGTGGTATACCTTAGCAGAAATATTCATATATATAAAATGTGTAAGGAAGAACATTAGGCTACATGATAGTTGTACTAAACACCATAATGAAGGATAAAATACATGAAAATTTACAAAGTGTGATATTTTAAAAAAAAAATTAATTTTGGAACATATAATTTCATGAGTGGGTATATCATTAGATCCATCAAAGGCAGAGGTGGTTGAATGTTTTCGTAGACCAAAAAAGGTCACTGAGATCCATAGTGGTAATTGTATAGATGGATATTATCGACTGCTTGTGGACAATTTTTCGTCACTATATAATTATATAAACATGTCAACTCAAAAGGAATCCAAGTTCCTATTGATAGATTAATTTGAAAAAAAACATAATGGAAATACAAATAAGGTTAGTTAGCCCACATGTTCTTATAATACACTTATGTGGTGAAGGGAATTTAATATATATTGATGAATCCAAAAAATAGATAGGGATTCTTTATTATTAATAATTAGTGGGGTATATATTATACATCATGATCTTTGTTGATTCATGAGAAACATTACTCATATCATGATTTTGAGTATGAAACAGTAATTTTTTCATTAATTATACAAAGAAATTTTCATTTATTGAAACATGAGTAAAATATACTGATCATAAAAGATTAATTTATATATTTCAATTTATGGATTTGAACATCAAAAAACTCATATTGTTCAATATAATTAAATAATAAGACTGTATAACACATTACCACTCTGTGAATGTAGACAATGTGGTTTATTGTTTGATTCAAATGAATCATTCTAGATTATCCATAATGAGGATAAAAAATGATCCTTTAATTATATACAAGAAAATTATGGATCGTGAAATCATGAAGGAATGGGAAAATATTATCATATTCAATTGAATTTTCATCTGTCTATCTTAGGGAATATAATAAAGTATAAAAGGTAGATGTAGTGTAGAAAAATAAGGATTGAAATGTTCCTAAATTTAACCATGATCATGATGTAATGTTATGGTTTAGATATCATGTACAAATTATGTCCATAACATATTTGAATATCATATTTTTATAGGATTCTCATTGTTCATCATTATTTATTCATTCAGGGTCTTCGATAATTTATATATATTTGAATGAGTATTTCTAGAGGGATATAATTATGAGAAATATCAAAAAAATTATATCTTAGAGATTATTATATGAGAAATTTAAGGATTAATGAAAATGGTATATGGGGATGTTACATCTCCTACCCATATAATAATGGAAATGGGAAATATTCAACATGTTTTTTGTAATTGGAATCATGAAAAATTATAAATTTAATAACGTTATATTGTTTCTTGTCTACCTCCATACTATGTCATCATACATCATCAATAACAGGGAATAATTATCTCTGGTTCATAATTTCAAGTTATACATTATAGAATAGGTAATGTAGAATGAAGTGAAACATTCCATTGGGTATGATTGGATCTATGTTTTACCTCAAGGTTGTTGTAATGTCTGTATAAATATCTTCATATAGAGTTGAGTTTCATAATTTGTATCACCCTTAGAAAATTGTTCAGTCTGAAAAAAATTCAAACACTAAACGATATTTTGGATCATGTTGTTTTGATTTCATGGTTGGTTGGGAGAAACACCTTCCTATATTTTAATTTCGAAAAAACAATATGTTTTACTCAATAACTAATATGGGTCATTATTGTACACTGTAAGGAAATAAATTTACATCTCAATTATACTAGAATGATGTTGGAGAAATACATATATTGGAACAGGAGATAAAAAAATAAATGGAAAATAAATTTAGAGACATTTTGAAGCATGTCATGGAATTCAGGATTCATAATTTAATATCTGCTGATAATCCAAAACATTATAAAAAATTGGGTGATTTTGAAAAGGTGTTTCTAATAATTTATCAATTTTAAAATTTTAAGAGATCTAGAAACTACAGGAAATTGATCCACATGTATATTAGTCACTTTGAAATTCTTGATCATATGAGGCTGGTAGCCTATCAGTTCATTCTCCTAAAAATCCTTTATCGAGTCCAAAATGTGTTCAATAAATTTATCATGATGAAGTACATACCTATACATTCACAAGTACAAAACATATAGTCCATACAACTTGAGAATGAAATTTTATAAGTGGAAATAATAATGGAGACTATAGAACATAAAGAGCATTCTATACTAATCAGAACCACTTACATTGTCAAAATTTTAGGGAAAACCCACCAGTTTTAAATAGAGACATGGGAATATGAGGATACGAGGAGGGAGATGTTTCTCCATTTGTTTCTGTCAAATAAAAAAAATTTGTGGTTCAAATTATTTTTAATGTTGGTAGAATGAAACCAGATATTTTTTTCTGAATTATTTTTTCAAAAAATTTATCTTATTTATATATTACATTACAAGAAAGACAATGTTAATATTTTTACCCAAGAAAAATTAGGTTATCTTGAATACACATAACATTGTGTTCTAATAAAACCATGATAAATTATTAATTTAGTAATTTAAATGTGACTATTATAGTATTTTCATTAAACATATAGATATTAGTAGAAATAATTAATGTTAAATATTAATTATAATGGTTTTATATAATGTAAAAATCTTTAAAAAATTGTGTAATATTTGAAAATGTCATTATATGTTTAAAAATTTATATTTTCTTAAAACATGATTTTATTTTTATTTGTGATAATTATAAAATTAATATTTCATAATTTTTCATTATTAATTTCATAAATATTATTCATTTTTGTAATTATCAATTAAATAATATCTTATTTTATATTTATGGTATTTTTTTTAAAAGTTTCATTTTTATGAGTAGTATCATTTACTGGATTCTAATTGAAAACTGCCTTATATTAATTAATTTATAAAATGAAATTATATTTGAAATTGGATTAGATTTAAAATTATTTCAATTACAAATCCAAAAACCCAATTTAGTTTATTTAATTAAATTTTATTATTAATTTGAATTAAAAACATTAAAAACATTTGAACATTTTCCTTTTAAACCACCACTTTCCAATCACATTTTTCTAAACAATTTTAAAATAATTTTTTCCATTTTTTTGAATGTATTTGAGATATTTGAATTTAATATTTTATTCTTTATAATATATATTTTATATTAATTTCAACTAATATTTTACAAAAATAAATGCAAAATCAATTAATATTTTGTACCGTTGTTATGGAAAAAATGTTTTTATTAAGTGTGGAAAGTAAAAATTTAGGGGTTTACAAATAACCCAAAACAAATATACATCAAAATTTTGGGACATATTTGGACCATATATACTCTATTATCAAGAATTTCCAATTATTATATCCTTTTGTAATGAAAAAAACATCATATGAATTCGTTCATTCCAACAATTACAAGTGTTTTACTCACATATCTTTTAAAATTTGACGAACTATGCTACCATTTTAACACATTTAAAAGAATTACTTTCTAGAAAATTCATACCCAAATCATATGAAAATATATATTTTATCAGCCATGATGGATTATGTTTTATATAAATATAACTTTAGATCCATTTTGGTGAAAAAAATTTGAAGATACCTAAAAACTAGGTAATTCCCATCATTATGTATTTTATGTTTTATTTCATAAACCATTTCCATAAACTAAAATTATAACATGATGATTTAATGAAATAATTTCATTATATATAATTATATTTTTATGTTATGTTAAAGAGATACATCCATATCCACTTATATTTAATGGGTTATGATACCATTGTTTGTGTGTTTAGTGGACATCGACCTCATGAACAAACATCATTCATTTAACCAGTTCTACCAATAAAGGATGAAAATAATGATGAATCTATATTATATATGATATTTATGTTATTTATATTTTTTATAAATATAATATCACAGATACCATCATGATTTCATATTTTTGGTAATACAATAATTTTTCTTGTGTGTACAGACGGCTACCTCCTCGTGAAGTGATGTGATTTATTCACCCATTACATGGAAGTTAATGATAATTATTTTAATGAAAATATATGATATATATTAAATTAAATTTCATATTTTAATGGTAAAATACCAATTATATTTTATTTATTCAATATGTCGAGAAAATGAAAGAATAGTTCATGTATACGTATGGACTACCGTCTCCATAAACAAAGTATTTGAATTTTAATATATTTATTTTATATATTAATAAAACATATTTAAACTAAATATATATGATATAAATATCATAACTAAAATTATATATATTAAGGAACTATGATCAAATTAAGGCTACCTAAATAAAAAAAATCAATGCATATAAGAAATACTATGTCGTTATTACCCAAAAGGTATTATAATCATTGAAATATTAAAAAAAATTAATAATAGGTCTTAGTAAGAAAATATTGTACAATATGTAAATATATATATATATATATATATGTGTGTGTGTGTGTGTGTCTGTGTGTTAAAAATATAATTATAGTAATCTTGTATTTATTTTATAGGAGTTTTAATCATATATGATGTTATTTAAGAGTTAATGTAAGGTATTTTGGCCTAAAATTTCCATCATCAACAGAAAATTTTATTATTCATGAATATTACTTTTCAAGGACTATATATCAACTATTCGACCAGTAATTTCATAAATTTATTTATCCTAATTATATTTACTATTAAATTTTATATTTTTATTTCATGGGGTTTATGATTCAATGATCCAAAGTTGAAATGAATTTATGTCATTTTATGATCATTTATTGGGATTATTTATGATTATAATTCTAATGATAAAATCATATGATCCAACTCTAAATAATATTAAGAATTATCCTATAAAGTTTTTATATTCATTTAATTTTCAAGTAATTTTACGCAGTTCCTACTCTGGTAATTTAAAAAATTTAGAAAACACATTTCGAATTATTTGACATTATTTCTCTCTTCGATCTAAAATACATTAAAAAGAAATAGATTTTTTCTAACAATATTTTCTTATTTTTTTATATTATATTAAATTTATATTTATTTTTTACCCATTTTTTTTTCAAATTTTCATCAAAATAATATTTATATATTTTCTAAAATAATTCACATTATATTTTTATGAATAATACAGTGTAATATTTTTTAACTTGTAAAAAATAAATTAATATCTATGCCATAATTACCATTAATATCCTATAATCTTTGTTTATATGTTTTCTTGTAATTTTATTATAATAGAATTTAAAAAATTATTAATTCTTTAAATATTTATTATAGGATATGATATTTTACAAAATAATTGTTTTGAATGATCATTCAAATTCAATTTTCATATATGATAACATCCATTGATGTTACCTATATCTTACAAGGGATATGATCCCATGAATTCCACTTCTTTTATTTTTGTAATTTCATGATTAAATAATGAAATGATTTTGAAACCTAGCTATTTTTCATAGGTTCCTAACTGATGATATGATTATGAAACATATTTAATTTCATGGGTAATTATATTATGAGTGTTTTAATATCTTTTAGAACACACATATATATGATTTTTATTTTGTTATGTGAGGGACCTATATTGGAATGCCAAAAAATCCTAATGTAAGAACATTTTATATGATAGCAATTATGAATAGTGAAACAAAGCATGTAAGGGAATATAGTATCCCTCGACATTACATTATATTTATTATTTTAAAAAAATCAATTTAGGATATAACTTTCAATTCAATTCACACGATACTGAGTTATCTTTCCTTACATGAAATATTGATTTTGTTAATAGTTGGTGTTACCTAAGAGACTGAGTTATATTGAATAATACTAATATTATAAAATATAATTAGTTATAAAATAGAAATTTATTTAAATTTTTTAAATTTATTTTTCTATATTACGAAAATATATTGTTCAAACAAATATAAAATGAAATCATTATAAATCAATTTATTACATATTAATATAAGAACTAATATAATATAAAGGAAATTATTTTATGCTAACAAAGGAATTTATCTTAGTAAATTAAATTACTACTATTGAATGATAATAATGATATATATATATATATATTCAATAATATTTTTATAAATAAATTATTTTTAATAAAAATATTATAAGACTAAATCATGTTTTCTGTTTAAAAATTATGTTTTTTATGAAAAGAAAATTCAATGCCTCGTAATGTTGAACCTATTTTAAAACTTATTTTTATCATTAAAAAATTTCAATTTTCAATTTAAAATTATTTTTTAAATATATATATAAATATTAGACTAGATTTAATTATTGGTATTTATCTATAAGTATTCATTTTATGATGAATAGTGAAAATACTAAATTTTAATTAAAAAATTTCTTACTCTAATTTAATTATAAGGTTAAAATTTTTATGTTGTTTTTATAGATTAATTATATCAATTATAAAAAATTATCTAATTTTTTACATATTAATAAATTTAACATTGAAATTGGATATCAAAACATTTAAATCTTTTGAACAATTTAACTTTAAAACCCCTCTTTATCATCATGCATACATGATTAATTTTTAAATTATTAGTTAGAATTATGTTATTTTAATATGGAAAAATGGATTAAATATATGGAATATGATTAATTTATAATTTATAATTTGTTAAAAATTGTTTTTTACCAAAAATATCAGTGAATGTCATTAATTGTAATTATAATGATTAAATGAAAAATTAGTTGAACAAGTATATAAAAACTAAACATAATCATAAAATTGACCTATAATCTTGAAAAAATACATTTTATGTTTATATTTAGACCATATAATCCATTTTATTAAATTTTTTATTTCTTTATCGATATGACATGTGAAAAACATGGTCGGAATTCCATTATAAGAAATTACTAGAATTATACTCTTCCACCGCTTTAAAAATGAAAACACCCCAATCATTTATTCATACACATCAATACCATTTTCATGGACAAAATATACTAACATTATCTCATAAATTCAATAACCTCATCCTAGAAGCATAACTTTTGGATGAAAATTCTTCCAAATAAGTAATTTGGTATTATCCTAAAGGAGTTATCAAAAAACGAGGTAACATTCTTCAATGATCGCATTAATTTTATTTATTTCTACACCCCTTTAACAATTCATATCAAATAGTTATATAATAAAACAATTATAACAAATACACTTATTTTTTCTATGTTTCTGAACTGCACATACTCTCATATATGTCTAATTTGTAAAAAAATTATCGTTCTAGGGTATGGTGGACTACCACCACACAAAACAATGATTGCACATTTTTCTATTACCATCTATCAGGAAGGGAATCATGATAGAAATATTGTCATTGTATGTTTTATATTATATTAAGAATTACTTTATACATATGTTGTTATTACATAACAAATACTATAACGTGTTTCATTTTGCAGGTGAAAAAAGACATCATTGGTGGATGTTTGGACTACTGCATCCTCAAAGTGAAGTGATTCATTCAGGATATTCATAGATTGTATTAAGGGATGATTTTAAAAAAATAATGTGAAATATATTATATAAATATGATACAGTAATTATAATATACATATATATAATTTACCATTAATTCTTATAATATTAGAAAAATTAGAAGTATCGTTCATGCGTACGTACGACCTACCGTCGCTATTAACGGTTAAGGCCAATTCAAGTATCTAAATTATATGGATTATTATAAATACATATTAACCAAATATATATTATAATTAAATCATGTTTAACTTTATAGATTATATTAATTCAAATTATAAATAATAGTAACAATAAGTAACAAGTGAAAACATATTAAGAAAACATTGCAATTAACACCATAATTAGTGAAAATAATAAAAGATTGTCAAAAAATGGGTAAAACGTTAATATAAAAAGATAATACATGATATTATAAAAATAACTGGTTTTACATTATATA
Source organism: Viscum album (assembly GCA_963277665.1). Classification (NCBI taxonomy): domain Eukaryota; kingdom Viridiplantae; phylum Streptophyta; class Magnoliopsida; order Santalales; family Viscaceae; genus Viscum; species Viscum album. The sequence continues at coordinate 805,036,849 of OY728122.1, read as the reverse complement.
TTAGTTACATTATAAAATCCATTATATATATGGTAACAGAAAGATTACATGAAATGAACCCAAGTTAAGGGACAGTAATCTCACTCTTCACATTGGTGATACAAATGCAATAATCACTAGTTACCAATTTTTGTTGACTATATACTAACCATTTTGATATATAATACCATTAGTTGTTTTATATTCATGGTATTTGGTGTTTAAATTTTAATTATCTCTTCTATGATAATTTGAATTAATGGTGACCAATTTGTAGTGAATTTCATAACTCGATTCTTTCTCATTGAGAATATAATACTTCCATTTTATCATTAATATTAATCGGTTATGTGTGTAATAACTACATACTATATATTATATTATTTATGTTGTTTTATTTTTATTTATATTTGACATACATAATGTATTCATTTATTTATTCTAACAACATAATTATGGTCCTTTCGAGGGTTTACAAGAAACACTCATTTTGTTCAGGATTCATTTCACATGATGTTAAATTTGAGGGGACTAACACATCACTATTTCATAAATAATTTCATTTTCTTATCGTCTAGTTATTCTTGACATTTTCCACGTAATAATATAATTTTCTCTCTCTTTAGTATTCAAAACGATTTGGAAGATGTTTTTTTAATAAAACCAACTTCATTTCTATTCTTGATTGATAATATTTATTAATTTATATATTTTATTTAATATTTTGGTTTTAGAAATTATTTTATCAATAACAGAATGAGTTATTAAGGTCATCATTAAAAGTTTTTTCTTTTACAAATTTTATCAATGTTATATTATTTTCCCTTTCTCAACAAATAATTTTTATAACCTTTTACCTTACAAAAGCATTTTTCATTTAACTATGTACACGATGTATGGAATTACCAATATTCATTCAACAGAATCATAAATTTTATGTTTAAAAGTATAATTTTTAATGATTTTTTAAGTAATTTTTTTTCAAATAAATTATTTCTTAAAAATTTCATCAATATGAAAATGAATATTTTCCTCAAGAATATTTTTAAAATATATTTTTATAGTATTATAATTAATAAAATATATAAAATTATTTTACCCAAATTATGATATGTTGTATTAATACTAACCTTATTATTCCTCTTGGTGGTTTATGATTCATTTGACAAATAATTATATTATCATTCACAACCTCAGTTCATTTTTAGTTCCATTGAAATATTCAATTTAATTTGATCATTAATCATTAAATTTACCCAAATTATCACTATCATTTATTATATATTTGATCATTTCCTAAATTGTATACAATTTTTACATAAATTTTACACTTTAAAATCTGTTTTACTTATATGTGAAATGATGATAATTTTGTATAATTTACTAAATTTGAATATTATTTATGGAACATTGTTTATGAATTTAAATCATTTATTTTGTATTTGATGAATTCTATGGACACGAATGACATGATTTGGGGGATATTTAATGTACGAACTAAAATATGTGTTTCAGTTAGTGAAACTATTACAATGAATTTTTTATCTCATGATATAAAGTTAGCTGGTGGAAAACTCATTGCATATGTTTCCAAGAAGAATAACCATGATTTACCCAAAGAATAAAACTGTTTTCAAGATCAAACATCAGAATGTATTGTTTTATACAACAGATACATGTTGTTTAATAACAAATAATTTCCTTCATTTAAATACATTTAATTTTATTCACATGATTATTTATTTTAAATTATCTATATTTTCACATTCATTAAATGTATATTTTTTACTTGGAAATTTATTTTATTTAATTAACTTACTATAATAATTATTCATTAAAAATTTATTAAAAAAAATATATGTTTAATTAGTTACCTTTCCTTATTTTTATGTACTTTGTACTATATTTATGGATTATATGTCATGTGTATTCAATTTTTACCTTGAAATAATGATTATGACCATTGATTCATTATTGATTCCACTATATTTTACAATTCCTGATAATATGAGCTATTAATTATCTTGTTTCCTTTAACCTAGGATTTAGTAATGTGTACTATGAATTATATGAAATGATACACTATATTGAATAATATTATCCCCAAAAAAATTATATTACAATTTTGAATAGTGTATATTTCTAGTTTACCAAAATAAATACATTTTTCAGTCCATGAGGACATGATTAATATGTATCGTATAAAAATATAATTATAATAGACACTAGCTATGGGATTTCTAGGCCTGGGATGATAAATTTTATATCAGAAATGGTTTATTAGCATCCTCCGAAACTAGATTTAACAAATCATAGATTAGAGAACATAAACCAGAATTTGAATTTTAGGATAATTAAAGGATAAGTAGATATTCTTTGGTGTCCCTGTAAATACACACTTATCATGTTGCTAAAAAAGTACATGGATTTTATGTAGATTTACATATGAGTAAAAATTATGAAATGGTGTATCAGGATGACTCTAGTGAAACATATTATTCGAATACATGCCTTACTTTATACCCTATAATGGCCTAGACCTCTCTAGTTGATTCCTTTATGAAAATAAAGTGTATTAGGTGTTTCAGGGGGCCAGGGTGACTTATCCCCAACACTTTTCCAAATTTCCACTTTTGTGACATTTTCAGCATTGAACAGTTCCAATGGAAGACCATTGTGAACACTACATCGGTAATTATCTTTGAACATTTCCATCAGTGAAAAGTTCCAAAAGTTGACAGTTGTGAATAGTGCATCGGTAACCTTCTATGAACAGTTTCATCAGTGAACTTCTGTGAACTGCGTCATCGGTAACCGTATGTGAATAGTGAAACGGTAACTATCTATGAACAGTTTCATCGATGAATTGTTCCGATAATAGACTGTTGTGACTGTGCATCAGTAACCATCTATGAATAGTGTCATTAGTGACCTTCTGTGAACTGTGTCATCGGTAACCATATGTGAACACTGCAATGGTGACCTTATGTGAACAGTGTCATCATTAACATTTTGTGAATAGTGAAAAGGTGTGGTTCCAATATTGATGTTCTATTGCTGACCACTATTTCTTTTTCCAAATTTTGAGTTCGTGAATAGTGTTTCTAGAAAGGTGAGGTCCATCAGTAACCTCTATTTCCTTTCCCAAATATTGATTTCATGAACTGTGTTTCCAAAATAGTGAGGTCCCTCAGTAACCTCTATTTCCTTTTACAAATTTTGAGTTTGTGAATAGTCTTTTTCGAATGGTGAGGTCCATCGGTAACCTCTATTTCATTTGCAAAATTTTGAGTTCATGAACAGTGTTTCTAGAATGGTGAGGTCTGTTGGTAAGCTCTATTTCCTTTGGAAAATTATGAGTTCCTAAACAGTGTGTCTAGAATTGTGAGGTCTATCGGTATCCTCTATTTCTTTTTCCATATTTTGAGTTAGTGAATAGTGTTTCTAGAATGTTTAGGTCCATCGGTATCCTCTATTTCCTTTCCCAAATTTTGAGTTTGTGAACAGTGATTCCAGAACAGTGAGGTCCGTTGGTATCCTCTATTTCCTTTTCCAAATTTTGAGTTCGGGAACAATGTTTCTAGAACGGTGAGGTCCATCGATAACCTCTATTTCATTGGCCTAATTTTGAGATCCTGAACATTATTTCCAGAATGGTGAGGTCCTTCAGCTACCTCTATTTCTATATCCAAATTTTTATTTCTTGAATATTGTTTGTAGAATGTTGAGGTCCTTCGGTAACCTCTATTTCCTTTTCCAAATTTTGAGTTCCTGAACAGTGTTTCCAGCTTCCTACAGTTTCTCCCCATTCACGTAAAATGCATTTAAAGATTAATTTTAAGGACAATAAGGTTGATTCAAAGGTTTTAACTCCTCTATTAATTTCTCCTAAGGCTCAAGAAATTTTTACTTGGTCAAACCGTGTGGTTTAATTTGATCCACATTAACGGGAAAATCCATCGTATCATTAACTATTTCTCCATTAAATCTTCTAAGGGGAAAATATATCTTCCTCCCTAGTTATTCCTCCTAGTCCTTGGGTGTGAGATGCTCCGATATTACATTCCTTCTCGTAGGGGTTATACAATCAATAATTCCTCCTAGGATTTTTTCTCTCTCTATTTTGATGCAACTAAGAAGTTTCGATCAATCGTTGTTATCAGCTATTAATTATCGCCATTCTATTGGGTTCATCTCTTTCTGTTTCTCCTTGCCCGAATATTGTATGTGATCTCCATAATTCTAATTTTGTTTTCCTGGGTCTCTGTTGGTGCATTTGTACCGCAACATCCCTGGGTAAATACAGTTTTCATGGAAGGAGGTGATCATGATTATTGGTGTGGATCGTTCTTGTATAATGAACGACATGAACTGTTTGATGTAGGTGATTTATTGCTTCACATTTCTTCTACGTGCATCTATATAGATAAATTTTTTATCCCTCTAGATGAAAATGAAATTGACATAATAAATAATAAATATTTTAACCGAGTAATTAAATTGATATCGATCATATGTTATTGCATCTTGTTTTACTAGATAGTGTGATATCTATGATTAGTTCATTTAGTTGTACGTTCATGATGGAAATTGTTAAAGAATTTAATGCCACAATTAATAGATAATTGTTGCCTAAATATAAATATGAGTGTAATTGAATTTGGTTCTTCTTGTTGCAATTTGATGTTAATAAATTTGGTGCATTAAGAATATTTTATTATTTATGATAAATTACTGGTTTGGTTTCCTGAATTTAGAACATATGAATAAAAAATTCGTAAATCTATGATGGATTAAAGAACTAGTTGTTTGATAAAATGTAATTCCTTATAGGGTTCTGAGTAACCCTCTTTCATGGTTAAGGGACAATAACCCATTTTATATGCTGTTTGTTTTTCCTACTTCATGTGATGTGGTGTGATCCTGGATGGATGTTGTGATATGAGAGGGTAGAGATGCCTATTGGTTGTGGCAGAAATTGACGCCTATAGTGGAAAGATGCATCTGTTTATGCATATGGGTGTCAGAGAGGACACCAGGGTAGATGGAACAGGTTGGATGTGAATGTTTGGATGCTTGTTGATTACTTGTTTGGTAATCTTCATTACTTTTCCCCACTTCTAACGACATCTATTGTTTCTATCCCTTTATCCGAAAGAGGAATAGATGTGTGGGGTATTCCATGTGCTTTCTGTGTTTAGCTTTTCAATGGAGGATGTGTCTACTCTCTTTCTATAGGTAGAAAAGACACAACGTGTAGTACATCTACTCTCTGTATTGATCCCCCTAGTGTTTAGTATCATAGAATGTTTTTATAGAATTCTATTGAATATTGGAAAGTAATGTTGTAGTGAATAATTGAAAAAATTATGTTAAACTATGTGGTTGGATCTTGGTGGGACATAATGATGAGGTTGTAATTTGGAGGAGCAATAAACAATGGATATAATGAAAATGAAATATAGTTCATAAATTATTGATGATTAATTAATATTTAATGAACTAATTAACGTAAATTGAAACTAACAATGTGGAATGATGTAATATTTTAATGCTCCAAAAAATGGTTGTGTGCTTATCGGATACATGGTCTTAAAGGTGGAAGTCGGGAGTCTGAGAGACATTAGCTGATGTTTAGTCTAAAACTACGTTATGACCATAGTGTGGTTGTGAGCTATAGTATATTTTATACTTTTTGTGTTTCTATACACTAATCTACGCCATCTGTAAGGGAAACTGACACCCTAGAGATTATATTCCCTTGGGGGTGTTTTCCCTAGAATTCTGGTGGGAGTATGGATGGTGGACTACCCCCTTTGGCCACACTCTCTTTTCATGGTAGTTACTTGTGTTGGTAGGAACAATGGTTATTTTTCCCATATGTATGGGTAGAGGGATGTAATGGCTTGTGGCTATTCACACACATATATTCTTGATATAGTTTCATTGGACTACTATAGGTGTGACGTGTATAGGCTATGATAGCCTGAGTATCCTTAATCTGTTTGTCGGTTGCAATGGATTGAAGTACAATAACTGACGTATGATACACGTTATGCATGTTTTGGTGGCTCCCAAAAACTACATGGTCACTTCTTGTGTGGAAATGCTTGTGTGGTTGCATAAGGTGCATGTTTTTGTGCTTCACCAAGGTGTTTGTAGGAAAGCCTTTTTGGAGAGAGATGCTTAGGACGTAAAACGTTGTGGAAAAGTATCAAACTAGTGGGGAAGTACTAGCAGGGTACCCTTGATATTATTTAATAAATTATATTCTCTTATATGCGTTACTTGGGGAGAGTATCCATGGTGAGGCTGGGAACTTATTATACATGTTTAGATGACAAGTTAGTTTCACTTGTTGTTCACTGTGTTTTAGCATGCTTTCTTTAATATCACACGAGAGGCTCCGGGGAGGATCCTACTTATTATACTGTTATAATCAAACTATGTATATATAAACTATATTTCTTTTCAGGTCACATGGAGCAGGTTGGAGATCAGCCTGGTTACTTCTAACTTGGGGTTGTAGGAGCTGTTCAGGCCTTATGATCGCTGTTTTTTTACTTTCCTTTGGGTACTTGCAATTTTCCCCTTCCATTTGTAGTAGTTTTTCATGAAATTACATATGTACATTTGGGATTTAATTTATATTTCATTCGGAGATGGAGTTGGTTGTTGTCTATGTTATCTCTCTCTTCCGCATGTGTTCTCTTAGAGGGTAATTCCCCCCATTTGTGTGGTTACTATACCCTCCGTGCTATTTTCCATCCCGGGTGATATTGAAGGCGGGACTCAGGGGGTCATTATCTCCCTTATCACATTGTCGGACCAGTAGGGGTAAACCTTGTGGGGAGGGGGTCTTGATAGAGTGGTATGTGAGGGAGGTTTAGGGATAGGATGGAGTTTGGAGTTAGTCACTGGTGAGGTTCCATGGGTTGGTAGGGAAACAATGTCATTATTGTTTATCAAGTGATGTAAACACTGGAGACTGACTAAGGCATATGTTCTTAGGGCCAACTATGATCTGATGCATGGACAATTAAGTTTACAATGGATACTAAAAAAGGTGATACTAGTTAAAGGGTAGAGACCAAGGAAAGGATCACAAATCATTCTTCTTTATGGATGTGTTTGAATGGGTCAAACTTGGAATAGGTTAAACTAAAATGAATAAAAGAATAAAACTAATTATTTATTGTCGAATCATCCATATTCTAGGTTTAGGAGCTCTAGATATTTTTTATTTTAGAAGTATGGCTCCAGTTTGACGTCCTCATCCGGATCGCATTGAATATGTCTAGCAGGCTATGAAAACTTGTCTCCACAGGGTAGAGGTTGATGAAAAAGACACTTAGATGAAGAAACTTCGAGATTTTCAGTTCTAGAGTATGACAAATTAGGAGGGATCAATTTCAGATGCAGTCACGGAAGACTGGTTGGAGGAGGTCAAGTTAAGATTCAGTTCGATCCATACTCAGAAGTAGCATTGGGTGTCCTCAGTGGTGATGATGAAGCAGGGAGCATCGAGGTAGTGGTGGTTGTTGTTCCTTGTGGATCAAGGGGATTCAACGATATATTGAGATGAGTTATGAGAAAAGTTTATAGTCGAGTTTCTTTCTTCAGTCGTGAAGGTGTCCAGTCGCCAAGAGCTTCATACCCTTCGACAGGGGAGCTCCAGTGTGTGAGATTTTGGAATTAATTTCAGGAACCTATTATGATATGCTTCATACATGTTACTAGATGAGGAGGCCAGGGAAAGGAATTTTGATGAGGCCTTGCATCCATATATCCAGCACTAGGTCACACCATTTATTCTAAAAGAATATTTTGATGTGTTGGAAAGGGCAGAGGCCGTCAAGAAAACTTTGGCCAGAACTAGATCATCAGGAGAGAGGAATCATCATGATTCCTCACGAATCCATGCTTTGGTCTGGGGTTCCAATTTTTCAAGGCAGAAAAGTTTCCATACGGCAGGGGGTAGGTCCCAGCCCTCAACATCTCGTTTCTCCAGGGGCAGCAGCTCTGAGGCCTATACCAAGGGATCTTGTGCTTGTTTTTCATGTGTTGGTCAAGGTCATCAGCAGCGAGAGTGCAAGAAATTTCAGACAAGTCATCATGCACCGGGAATTCCGCTCTAGGTTCCTCCGTTGAGGTAGTTCCAGCCAAGGAAGCAGCAACAGGATGCACCTACATTAGATCCATAGTGAGTAGATGGGCCAGGTAGGGGACAACCCCATGATTCTCCCCATCCTCAGATAGTAGAGCACAGATGTGTTGGTGGACGTCATTCGGGTCATAGAGGTCGTGGAGGAGGTCATGGTCAGATTCATGCTCTAGTGTTGCCAAGTCCAGGTGAGCAAGACATCGTTCGAGGCGCCCTTTGCTTATTTTCTACCTTAGTGTATTCCTATTTTGATTCAGGAGTGACACACTCCTTCATATCACCTAACCATTTCCATTCTTTGGTACATTAAGTGGAGAGGCTTCCTGTGCCCCTGGCGTTCACTACTCCAGTTGGAGGTTGATATGACTTGTTTGAAGTATATTGAGACTATGAGATAGTGTTGTTAAGCACTACTCTTGGGGATATTTCCAATATTGATAGATACAACCAAATGATTTCATCCTATGATGGGTCAGAAGCTTGTAACATCATTATCATCCATGATGGATGAGCTGATGCTGAGTTATTTAGAGGTTCAAAAATTGTTGTTCCCTAGGGTTGTAGAAGAGTATCCCGATGTCTTTCCAGAAGGGGTTGTGGCATTACCTCCTTGATGATAGATCAAGTTTGGGATCAAAGCTACAACCAGGAGCATCTCATATCATCATGTCTCCATATAGGATGGCCCCTTAGGAGTTTTGTGGGCTATTTATATAGCTTGATGGTCTATAATAGTGGGGTTTTGTTCGGTTGAGTGTGACATCATGGGGTGCACCAGTTTTTTGTGTGAAGAAGGCTGACAATAGTTTACTGTTCTGTATAGATTATCATTGCTTAACCAAAGTGACAATAAAGAATCACAATACTCTTCCACAGATTGATGATTTATATGATAAAGTGAAGGGTGAAATTTGGTTCTCAAATATTGACTAACGGTCAGGATATCATCAGATGCGTGTGAAGGATGAGGATATCCTGAATACTACTTCCCGTTGTCATCATGGGGATTATGAGTTCGTTGAATTGTCATTCAGTGTAAAAAATGCTCTAGCTATGTTCATGTGATTGATGAATGTTGTGTTTCATGAGATCCTGGACAAGTTCGATATAGTTTTTATTGATGATATCCTTGTGTAATACACACCGAAAGAATTGCATGTAGAGCATCAACACACCATTTTTAGAATTATTCAACAACATCAACTGTTTGGGAAGTTGTTGAAGTGTGATTTTTGGGCTTGAGAAGTCCACTTCCTAGGGTATGTTGTGCACGGAAGGGAGTAGCTATAGTTCAATTGAAGATATAAGGAGTTGGGTCTTGGGCACCCCCCAAGACATTATCAGAGGTGTGATGTTTCCTTGGTCTCGTAGGATACTAATGGAGGTTCATAGATGATTTCTCTTGAGGTGAAAATCCTCTAAAATCTTTTACCAGGAAGGATCAGGTGTTCATATGGACTAATTAGTGTTAGGGAGATTTCGAGTATCTCAAAGAGAAGTTAGTAAGTGCTATAGATCTTTGCCTTCCATCTAAGGGAATTCAGTTTGAGGTTTTCTTGCTATGTTTTGCATGTGGGTCTGGGCTGTGTTCTGATGCAGCAAATACCAATTTTTTATTATGGATCTCAGCGGTTGTGTCCTTAGGAATGTAACTATTCTATCCATGATTTTGAGTTGGTAGTCATGGTGTTTTCTTTGATGTTGTGGAAATATTACCCCATTGCTGAGCGCTTTGTGGTTTACACCGATCAAAAGTGCTGGAGTTATGTTTTCTCCCAGAGTGACTTAAACTTGTGACAGTGTCAGTGGATGGTGTTATAATAGGAACATAACTTAGAAATATCGTATACACCTAGAATGTTGAATGTTGTAGTAGAAGCACTGAGCAGGAAGTGACATGGTGATACAATGCGTGAATATGGTGATTCCTAGAGAGTAATGGAATAACTATCATAATTATATCATGATATCGTAGAATTTATGGGCATAGGATGGCTTTTTCAGATGATGGTGTAGTCCTCTATGGTGAATAAGGTGGAAGAGTCCCAGTTGGGGGATCTAGAGGTAGAGGTCTAGAGATACCAATTTTTTTGTGGGGAGTCCCCTGATGGTTGGTCTAAGGATGAACAATATTGAGTGTTATATCATGGAATGATATTTGTTCCATTAATGATATGTGAGATGGTTCTAAGAGTGCTCCATAGTTCTCCTTTATCAATGAATCAAAGCGGGACAAAGATGTACTGAGCCTTGAGGAGCCAGTCTTGGTGGCCGGGGATGAAGCATGGGGTTGTGGAGTTTGTGTCTCGATTTTTGGTCTTCTAGAAGGTGATGGCCGAAAACTGTGTTTCTGGTAGTCTTCTCGAGCCGTTATATGTTCCTCAGTGGAAGTGGGAGGACATCTCAATTGACATTGTCACTAGTTTACCTTGAGCTCAGGGAGGACATGATGTTATTTGGGTGGTAGCGTATTGTTTAAAAAAATCAGCTTACTTCATACAAATCATGGAGTCAAGATCAGTTTTTGTTTTGTTGAGACTGTTTATGGTGGAGGAGGTGAGACATCATGGAGTCCCATGGACAATCATTTATGATCAATATCCTCACTTTAATTCGAGGGTGTGGAGAGGTGTCCAACATGATGTTGGTTCTCACCTATGCCTTAGTTATATTTTTCATCCTCAAATGGATGGTCAGATATAGAGAACCATCTAGACTCTTGAATTTATGTTATGCTCTTGTGTTATTGATTTTGGAGGTTCGTGGATGACGCACTTATCTTTGGTGGAGTTTTCTTTGATTAATAGTTTTCACTCCATCATCGGTATGGCGCCATATGAAGCCTTTTATGGCGGACCTTGTCGTTCTCTATTGTGCTGGACTGGAGATGGAGAGTTAGAAATTCACGGACCAGAACTAGTGTATAATACAACAGGGATGGTTATGGAGATTCATGAGAGGATGAAGATAGTGCATGATCATCAGAAATCATATGTCGACCAAAGGGGAAGACCCTTAGAATTTGATGTTGGGGATCACATGTATTTGAAGGTGACACCCCTTGCGGGCAACAAAGGAATGGCCGGGGGAGTAAAATTTCTACCCAGTTTGTTAGGAATTTCAATGTGTTATCCCATGTTGGAGCTGTGGCGTATCGAGTAGAACTTCCCCCACAGATGACATAGATACATGATGTTTTCCATGTATCAATGTTCCATATTTATCTTCATGATGACACTCACAACATCAATTGTGGAATGATCTATGTTCATGGTGATGTGACCATTGAGGAGCGACCTGTGGAGATCCAAGAGTGTAAAGGGAAGGTGTTTCACGGGCATTCTATTACTTTGGTTTGTGTCTTGTGGTGACACAATTCCATGGAGGAGAGTACCGAGAAATGTGCATCACAGTTACATTCTCAGTACCCAGAGTTCTTTGATGTTTAACTCTTTTCATGTATGGATGTAGTATTTTTGGTTATAAAACAATCATGTTTATAATATGAATTTCTCTTGTTTATTCTAATGGCTTGTTCTCTTTTGAGAGGTTTGTCAATGGGTGTTTTTTACGACCTCGTTTCATTTTTCATTTAGGCCAGTTTTGAATTCTCGAGGACGAGAATGTTTTGAGAGGTGTTTAATTTATTTCCTAGACCTCTCTAGTGAATTCCTTTGTGAATGTCAACTGTATGAGGTGTTTCGGAAGGTCAAGGTGACATATCCCCAACACTTTTCCAAATTTCTATTTATGTTAATAGTTCCATCGGTAAACAGTTCTAATGGTAGACTGTTGTGAACAGTTTATCAGTGACTATCGGTGAATTGATCCATCGATGAATAGTTCCAAAGGTCGATCATTGTGAACAGTGCATCAGTAACCTTCTATGAGTAGTGTCGTCGGTTACCTTCTGTGAACAGTGTCATTGTTATCCTTATGTGAACAGTGCATCGGTAACTATCTATGAACAGTTTCATCGGTGAACAGTCACAATGGTCGACCATTAGGAACAATGCATTGGTAACCTTATATGAACAGTGTCATCGGTGATCATCTATAAATAGTGTCATCGGTAATCTTTTCTGAACAGTAAAACAGTGACCATATGTGAATAGTGACATCAATGACATTATGTTAATAGTTTCATTGGTGACCTTATGTGAATAGTTTCATTGGTACCCTTATGTGAACAGTGAAACAGTGAGGTTCCAACAGTGAGGTTCAAATGGTGAGGTTCCATCGATGAACTCTATTTCCTTTGCTAAGTTTTGAGTTCATGAATAGTGTTTTCAGAACGGTGTGGTCCATCGGTAACCTCTATTTCCTTTTCCAAATTTTTAGTTTGTGAACAATGTTTCTAGAATGTTGAGGTCCATTGCTATCCTAAATTTCCATTACCAAAATTTGAGTTCATAAACAGTCTTTTATGAATGGGGTGGTGCATCTGTAACCTCTATTTCCTATTCCAAAATATGAGTTCGTGAACAATGTTTCTGGAAAAGTGACATCCATCGTTAACCTCTATTTCTTTTTCTACATTTTGAGTTTGTGACAAATGTTTACAGAACAGTGAGGTCCATCTGTAACCTCCATTTCCTTTGCAAAAAATTGGGTTCGTGAACAGTGTTTCCCGAATGGTGAGGTCCATCGGTAACCTCTATTTCGTTTGCCAAATTATGAGTTCGTGAACAATATTTCAAGAACCGTGTGGTCCATTGGTAACTTCTAATTTCTTTTTCTTATTTTGAGTTCATGAACAATGTTTCCAGAACAGTGTGGTCCATCAGTAACCTCTATTCCCTTTTCCAAAATTTGAGTTCATGAACAGTGTTTCTAGAAAAGTGACGTCCATCGGTAACCTCTATTTCTTCTGAAAAATTTTGAATTCATGAACTGCGTTTCTAGAATGGTGATGCCAATTGGTAACCTCTCTTTCCTTTTCCAAATTCAGAGTTTGTGAGAAGTGTTTCCATCTTCCTATAGTTTCACCCCTTTGACATTTCCTTTGACGTAAAATGCATTCAAATCCCCACTTTAAGGACTATAATACCAATTCAGTAGACATAAATCATATATTAATTTCTCTTAAGGCTCAGGAAGTTTTTACTTGGTCAAACCATGTGGTTTAATGTTATCCACTTTTAATGAAAAATCTATCATATCCTAAACTACTGCTCTGTTAAATCTTATAATGGGAAGAGATATCTTCCTTCATAGTTCTTCCTCCTAGATCTGACATGTGAGATGCTCGGACATTCTATTCCTTCCTATAAGGGTTTTTCAATCAAACACTCTTCCTAGGATTGGTTCTGCTCTGCAACCTAGAAGTAACGATCAATGTTCGATATATGGTATGATCTATCACCGTTCATTTGGTTCGTCTCCTTCTATATTTCATTACCTTGTTAAGGAATGTGATCTCCATAATTCTAATGGATTTTTCTTGGGTTTATTTTGGTGTGGTCATACCACAACATCCTCGGGTGGATATAGTTGTCACGGGATGAGGCGATCGTGATTCTTTATGTGGAACGTTCTTATATAAAGAAATACATTAACCATTTGAGGTTGGGGATTCATTGCATATATTTTATTTTATGTGAAAATGTATAGTGAGAATGTTTTATCTAAATGGATGATAGTGGAATTTACATAATAAATAATAAATAATCGAATGGAATAAATAAATTGATATTAATCATTTTTTATTGCCTTTTGTTTTGCTAGATAGTGTGATATCTATGCTTACTTCATTTAGCTATTCATTCTTGATGGAAATTGGAAAAGAATTTAATGTCGGACTTAATTGATAATTTTAGGGTAAAGATAAAGAAGAATGTAATTGAATCTGGTTCTTCATGTTGTAATTTTATGTTTATCAAATTACTGCAGTAATCATGTTTAATTATTAGTGATAGATTACTGGTTAGGTTTCACAAATTTGGAACCTATAAATAGTATATCGGTAAATCCAAGATGGATTAATGAACTAGTTGTTTGATAAAAGATTATTCTTTGTAGGGTTATGAGTTACCCTCTTGCTTGGTTAAGGGACAAGAGACCATTTGATATGATGTTTGTTTTTCCTTCTTCTTGTGTTCTGGTGTGTGCCTGGAAGGCTATTGTGATATGTGGGGGAAGGGAGTCCAATTGTTTGTGGCAGCAGTTGATGCCTAGATTGGGGAGATTCTTTGGTTAATTCATGTGGGTGATGGGGATGACACTATGGATGATGGAATGCGTTAGATGTTATTTTTTGGATGCTTTATGATTCAATTGTTGGTTATTGTCTATAGTTTTCCCCACTGCTCAAGGATGCTAGTCTTTCTTATCCTTCTTCCTAAATAGGAGAATATGTGTAGGGTATTCTATGTGCATTCTGTTTTTATCATCTCATAGTATGATTTGTCTAATCTCTTATCATAGTTGGAAAAGACTCGACGTGTAGTAAATCTAATCACCATGTTTAGCCCCTTGTTATTAATAGCATATAATATTTTTCTAGAATTCCTGGGAATATGGTAAAGTAATGCAATAATGAATAATTGAATAAATGATGTTAACCCATGGGTTGGAGCCTTCTGGGACCTAATGACGAGGATGTAATTTGGAGGAACAGTAATATTTGGGTGTGTTGCTAATGAAATATAATGTAGAAATTATTAATGGTTAGTTAATGTTTAATGAATTAATTAATGTATAGTAAAATTGGAAAAATGGAATGAAGTAATGTATTAAAGCTCTAAAAATAGTTGTTTTCTTATAGGATACCTAGTCTTAGAAGTGGAAGTAGGGTGTCCTAGAGACATTTGCTGCAGTTGAGTCTAATACTAGGTTCTTCCCATAGTGTGGCTATGAGATATAGTATATTATTTACCTTTTTTGTTTCTATATGCTACTCTACCCCATTAGTAAGGGATAGTGATGACCCAGGGATTCGGATCCCTGGGGGGTGTTTTCCACAACATTCTCGTGGGAGGATGGATGGATGGATACACCCTTTGGCCCCACTCTCTTCTCTTGGTAGTTACTTGTGCTGGTAGGAAAAGTGGTTAGTTTTCCCCATATGTTTGTAGAGGGTTGTGATTGATTGTGTCTATTCACGCTCTTATATATTGGATATAGTTTCATATGGACTACTATATGTGTGACGTGTATAGGTTTTGATTCTTTGAGGATCATTAGTCGATGTATGGGTTGTAATGGCTCGAAGAATAATACCGACATATGATACATGTTATGCGAGTTGTGGTGGCTCCCAGAAACTACCTGGTTACCTCTTGTGTGGAGGTGGTGGTGTGGTTTCACGAGGTGTGTGTTTTTGTGTTTCTCCTAGGTGTCTACAGGAAAGATCTTTTGGAGAGAGATTCATATGACATAGGACGTTTTGTAAAATAGGAAATCCATTAGGGAAGTAGTAGTGGGGTACCCTTGATATTATTTATTATATTATATACTCTTGTATGCGTTACTTAGTGAGAGTATCCATGGTGAGGCTGGAAATAGTATACCGATTTTGGAGATGATTTAGTCTCAGTTGAAGTTCAATGGGATTTAGCATGCATTCGTTACTATTGCACAAGAGACTCCAGGGAGGATCCTACTGAGTATATTTTTATAATCAACCCTATGTATATATAAACTATTTTTTTCAGGTCACATTAAGGAGGCTAGAGATCAGGCTGGTTACTACTAGCTTGGGGTTACAGGAGCTGTTCGGGCTTCGTGGTCACTGTTGTTTTTTCTTTCTGTTGGGTACTTATAGTATTCCCCTAATAGTTGTAGTAGTTTTTCATGACATTACATATGTGAACATGGGGATTCATTTATATTTTACTCTGAGTTGGAGTTAGTTTGTGTCTATCTTATCTCTCTCTTCCGCATGTGTTCTCTTAGATGGTAATTCCTCTCATTTGTGTGTTTACTATACCCTCTGTTCTAGTCACCAACCTGGGGCCTACTAGAGGTGGGACTCGGGGGTCATTATCTCCCTTATCACATTGTCGGCCTATGAGGGGAACACCTTGTTGGGAGGTGGTAGTGATAGACCTAGTTTCTCACTCCTAGAGGATATAATTTTTATAATTCACAATTTCATTTCAAACCATTGTACATTATTTCAATATATGAGGAAAATAAATAACATAGGATAATCCTAAGGTGTTTATGGTTGAAAATATGGTTTTAGGAATTAGATATCCTATAAATGATTATACATTTCTCTCAAAATGATTTTTTTACTCAGACATTGATTTATGGTTTTATTCAATGGATGGAATCCAAAGGTGCCATGTTAAGTTTGATCATGAGGGAAAATGTATTCAAAATGAGATTCCCTATTAGGTGTTTATATGAGTGGAGTATATATTCTCTCTTACAAACTTGTTTCCCCAAATTTGACTTCCATCATATATAATAACATACTCTCATACTCATTAATGAAAAGGAGGATAAAGGTTTCTAAGAGCTAATGTTGTAGAAACCATAGAAAAATAATGGCATGATTCCCCACTTGAATATAATGTGTAAGGACAAACCATTAAATTATTCTTAATGGGATGGGGTAATGATTTTTGTGTATTAAAGAAGGACATAAATCAAGTTATTTCCTATATAAAATTAAGGGTATGATGGAAGGAAATAAATATCATGATGATGATCAATTTGCAGTTCATCTCCTTGCTAATGGGGAACATGGGTATTACATTAGTAAATTATATCTTATAAAGGATATAATATATACCAAGGAAGGACATTTGTGGAAATAACTGAATGATGTAATTAGTTATTGACCATTTATTTAAAACCACAGTTAAAATGAAATTTAATGATTAAATTTCTAGAGTTTCTATAATATTTATTTTGAAAATAATAATAAAATTATATAAAAAAGGACAACCCACATTCTAGGTGAAAACAAATCCTATTTTTCAATGTGGTGGGGATCGAATCCATGAATAATGGATGACATGTTTTTTTGACTACTATTTGCATATGTGATACACAAGTTAATGTATAATTATTTTTAGTTAAAAATTTTGATGAATAGTATTATTGATGAACCAACAGTGTTACATAATATATTAAGAGATGACTGTATTATCCATATAATATTTGGGAAGTTGTTAGAGACAAATATAATGGCCTGCTTTATGGGTATTACAAAATGATTTTAGCGATATAGAAAATTCAATTATTCTAGGATATCCATTTCATGATGTAAGGTATGAATTACAATTTGATCAAATAAAAATACTAATATTGATTTTTTTCATATATAATTGGGAAATTTCATTTATGTAAATTTCCTTATATTATTTGGTCAATAAAATAAGTAATCATAATTTTGAAAATGATCGAAAAAGGTGTTTTCCTACTACCTTTATTTTTTAGAGAGGATGGAATTTTAAATCATTATATTATTATTACATTGAGGCACCCAATATTCAACTAATCATTCAGTTATTTTTATTGAGGGCCTCAATCATTCCCAATAATTATTTACTCCTTTCCTCCAAATCTATGTTTTCACGTTCAAATAACAATATTTTATATAGAATTCAGATAATAAGTTATTCCATGGGACATTTGTACATCTCATAATATATTATTAAGTAGATATTATAATAAATCATCTCATGATGTGGTATTTCTAAAATTATATTTTAATATATCAAATAATATATTTCTAGGATCAGGAATAAATTTTGAGGACACTGTTTTATTAAGGTGGGTTAAATATAATTCCCCAAAATTCAGATGTAAAAACATTGAATATTATATCTTGTTTCAAACACAACCAAAACTGTTTAATGGTATATAATATGTTGTGAATATAAAATATATTTATGATTTTTAATATATACAACCAATTATATAACTTATAATGCATGAGATAATGAGTAATATTTCATTACATGCAATAATGGAATTATTTTATAGCTTACATTACACATAAGACTTTCATTTGTATGTCACTATTTATATTATTTAAAACTACAAGATATAAAATAACAATTAAATTAGTGGTTACAAATAGTATTAAATAACTTACAAAAACATATGGTTTACAAAAATATAAAATTAATTCATTGGTAATCAATCTTTTAAAAATGAATATAAGAACCAATTCAATATAAAGGAAATGTTTTTATACTTGAAAGGGTGTCTTATCCTAATAAATTAAATTCATATTAGTTAATGAAAATAATGAAATATATTTATTATATCTTCAATTAATTTTCAATTATATTTATCTTATAGGCTTGATTAGTATAATATATGAATATTTCCTGCTTTTTTCTAAAAGGTTTTTATTTAAAAATGTAATTTTCATAACTTTAATGGATAACCTATTTTGAATCTTAATTTTGAAAAATTTATATTTTTTATATATCAATATATAATTCATTTAATAAATTGGAAAAAATAAATAACTTAGGATGAATTATCCATATTTTCCGATGAGGTTTCAATTTTTGATGAATATTGAAAAATATATAATTTAAATTAAAGTAAGTTTACATCTAAGTTATTTATAAGGATAAATTATATATATTTCATTTTAAATGATTATTTAGATACTTTATACATAAATTAATCTAATTTATTGAAATTTTAGAAATTTAACATTTCTATTGGGTATAAAAACAATTACTAATTTTGAAATTGTTTTTCTTTAAAACCCCACTTTGTCGTCTCATCTGTGGGATTAATATGAAAATAATTTCTACCACTTATAGGATTTTAATTTGAATAAATTGATAAAATATATGTAAAACTAATAATTTATAATTATTAATATGGTAAAAATATTCTTTTACCCAAAATAGGATTGAATGTTAATAAAATTACTCACCATAATTAAAATAAATAATAACTTAAATATGGATTAAGACATAAATATAATAGCCAAAATGATATGTAAACATGTCTTAAAAAACTATTATGTTCATATTTAGAACCTTTAATCCATTTTAAAATATATGTTTCATTATTTGATCCACTTAGATTTATAAAATTTTGACATTGTTACATTTAAAAAAACAGAAAAGAATGCCACACCTCCTCGACTAAATAATGGAAGCCACCCCTCACATTTATTCACACTTCTCAATCCCTATGTCTGAACATTTTCTAAAATAAGATAAAAAAATCCATACAATATTCTTAGTACCCAAAACATGTGAATAATTCAATCCAATAATTCTATTTCTATAAACCAAAAGGAGTTCCCCAAAAATTAGGTGACAATCATCTTTGATAACATTCATTTTATTCCCATCTGCACCCTATAAAATACACATATTACATGATTATATAAAAACCTCAATATCATAAATGTAATTATAATTTTTTTTTCAAATGTTCTAACCTAAAAATACAGACACTTAATATAAAGTGTAAATAATATCATTTGTTTGTATGGTGGACTACCACCTCACGAAACGATGATTGTTCGTTCTTCCATTACATCCCCTCATGGTATGAACTATTATTGAAAGAAGGTTTTAGTGTGTCATAAATTATATTTATCATTTTTTATACATAATTAATAATTTTATGACATATAATTTATATAGATCCATTTTATGGGGATACAAAACATCGTTTTTGGAAAAGTGAACTACCACCACCCCAAAGTGATGTGATTCTTTCATGCAATACAATTAATATATTAGAAATTTTTTAAGTTAATGTTACAAATATGATATAAATATTATATATTAATTATAAAATAATTATATATAATATAATTCAAAATTATTTAATATGATAATGAAATGGATGTAGAATTTATAAATACGCACGACCTACCATCTCCTTCAATGACTTATTTAATTTAAAATATCCTAATTTTATAGATTATTATAAATAAATATATATTTATTTTTTTAAATTTTTAAAAAATGTTTTATATTCTAGATATTATTAAATAATTATCCAATTTAATATAAAAACAAGTAACAAATCAATACATACAACAAATTTAGGGAAATTAACATACAGAATAGTCAAAACAATGAATGAACATTTCAAAATGTGTAATATGATATTATTAGAAGATAAAAAATGATATTATACATATGAATATGATTTTTTATATGTTATTTAATATACTGATACCACTATACAAGATCATGAATTATGTTCATCTAAAATAGACCACAATGTAGGGGATATTCAGTTAAGTTTTTTACATCTCTGAGATAAATGACATAATCACCACCTTCCGTTTTTATGTGGTGAATCTACAATATATTTTTATATATTATAACTTGAATTATTTTATCTTCAAGGTATTTTTAGTTTCAATTGTAACTAGTTATTTTAAGGGTATATGGATTAAATGTTTCCAAATGTTATATTTTATTAACCTGATTCCTTTTCGTTTGGTTATAATACATCCTCATTACCATTAAAAATATAATAATATGTGTTTACTAAAAATTTAATATATATTTTATATTTATATAATTTTTATGTGGATTTACAATTGACACACATAAAAACTAATTCATTGATTACCACATCAATATTATGGTATATTCAAGAGATTAATTCACAATCAAATTTTATCGATATTATTTTCTTTGGAATTATTATTAGAGGATTATATTAGGACATTTTTTTATAAAACCATTAGTTTTATATTAATATGTTTATTTAATACCTCTTTTATTTCAATAATAAAAATTTTCCTCTCTTTTTTAATCGAGATGTTTTATAAAATGTTTTTTAAGTATCTGAATTCTGTTCACATTATGACAGAGAACCTTTTATATTTTATAAATCCTAATTTATAAAAATTATTTCAATTTTTTTATCCTTATGAGAATAATTTTCTAAAAAGATATTTACCCATTCTGTATATTACATATTTTTTAAAGAAATATTATTACCTATTTTATAATAATGTACTTTTCTAACCTTTTAGCTCATGAAATTACTGCTACTTTTTCCATATATGAGATGTACGAAATTACCTACCATAATTCTTATGAAGGTTAATTTTTATGTTTAAATGATTTATTTTTGATTAAAATGTCTCCAAAAATTGTTTTTGAAAAATATAATTCCAATTGTTTTTAATTTAAAAGTATATTTTAATCATAAAAGTTTAAAAATTATAGTATTCAAATCCATTAATGAGAAAACACATTTTTTTACTCTACATGGGACACATTTTGTTGATTCAAATGTTATTCTTCTTCTCGATGATTTATGATTATATTGACCAAGGATATTATTGACATTAAAACCAATGATTCCATTTTTTGATGCCTTGAAATATTCAATATCCTATAATAATAGAACTGTAACATTCACCAAACCATACAAATCATATATTGGGGTTATGTACATTTACCAAACTGTACACCATTTTTATATACAATTTTTAGATTGATAGTTATTTTATTTTATGTGGAAATATTGATAAATATGCCTCCTTTATTAAATATAAATATAAATTATGGAACATAATTTATGATTTTAAATAAACTATTTGTTTTTATGGATGTTTTGGAAAATAATGTTAGGGGTTAGGGACCATTTAATGTTATAAAAAGTTGGTGGGGACCGATTAATGAAATCAACATGATGTATTGATAGTCTTATGAGACAGAATCTGTTGATGAAAAACACTTCAATATTGATTCCAAGAAGAATGGATGAGTTTTTACCCATATAATTATAATTTCATTACGATATATCAAGATGGAATAATGTTTTATATTATAGACACACATCTTCTAACAAAAAACAATTTCCGTTAATTAACACTACTGGAAAACGACATATTCCCACCATTCAAAACCGCATGTATAACCCCCCAAACCATTGGTATAGGCATTACCCACGGTTTTGGGAACCATTGGATGAAACAGTGTCGGTATAGGTCCCTAGCCTATACCATTGGTTTTCCAATACCTTGGGTATAGGTGTTCTGCCACCGTGTCAACAAAACATACCCAGTTTCCATGGTGTCAAAGGCTTTTACCCAATGTTTCAAAACAGTGGGTATAGATCCTAAAATAATACAGGCGTCAGGTTTCGATCCCGCAACCTCTTCGCTACAAACACCACGTCTAAACACTTCCCTAACATCACCTATGTGTATATATATTTATATTTAGGTAAATATGGTAATATAAACTCTGGGTATAGAGGAAAAAACCGTGGGTAGAGGATTCCTGGAAAAAAAATATCCTTCTCGCAGAAAATAAAATTCCCGCACACACACAGGAACCCTATACCCACGGGATTAGGGAAACTGTGGTGATAGGTACGCCTATACCCATGGTTTTTCAAAACTGTCAGAATTGGTGACATTTCATGACCTATCTCCACGATTTTTGAAAACTGTGGGTATAGGTCTTGAAAATTGACCTATGCCCATGGTTTTGGTGAAAACTGTGGGGATAGGTCCATTTTCCAGTAGTGTAAATTCATTTATTATTATCCATGATAATGTTTCATTAAAATTAAATATGAATTCACTATCATTTTAATTATAATAATTAACCAAAATATGTCTTAGGTTATTTTTCTTTCTATATTAGTTATTGATTATATTTATTTTTAATGTCCAGTGTATTCAGTTAAATTCCTCAACATTATATTTATGCACTTCCCACTCAGTTTTTCAATTATATGGAATGTGTAATCAATGAATACCATTCCATATTGATTATTATAATTGAATAACTAATAATTATAATATAATTTCACCTTACTGGGAATTTGTGAACACCCTTATTTTATTTATTTTCTACAGAATTACAAGAAGTTTATTGTGAACAATTTGCAAGAAAACACAAGATAGAATGATGTCATGCATAATAAAAAAAATATTTTTTTTCTTTTGGCTAGTGTTTGTACCAATTTTGACAAGACTACTGAAATGTTTTGTCCTTTGAGAAACTATTTATATTTATCTTATTCTAATGTTATTGTAGTAGAAACTAGCTCCATGATTTGTAGGTTCAGGTTTCTACATATTACTCCCTCCAATGCATTGGGTAATAGAAAATTATATATATAGTCAATTTTTAAATAATGGTTTATCAAAAGCCTGAAATATGGTAAATTAAAGTTCATATGATGACCAATATTAGTATACAACTTGTGATCCCAAGCCTAAAATTTTATGACAGCCATAGTGGGCATCTTTGAGATATGATATTATATTACTATGTAGATACAACAATTTTATATATTATTCTATTATTATTCCTCCACTTATCATTTTAGTTTATTCCCTTATAGTTCAAATCCTAGGAATTGGGAAATTTATTTCCTGGCTCTTGTTTATTATCCTTGTTAAGTAGGGAAAATTTTTAGAGAGAGATAACTTGTTATCATACCTGTATATTCTTGTTATCATTGTGTATCTATCTTGTTTACACATAATGAGCATATGATATCACTCTTTCTGATTATTAAATTACTAATGTTATGAAGAAATTTATTTTGTATGAAATGTATAAGAAATGATCTAATTATGAATATAATATTGTGAGATGTTATTGTTTTCATATTCAATAGTTGTTTGTGTTTCCAATGATTAAATGGCACTAAAATATTTCGGTACATAATCTTGTGTTTATAAAATTTAATGAATAATCATAAAAATGTTCTATTATTAATGTATGATATGACTGGGTCTCTATTAAATAAGGTTGAAAATATAAATGAGCATGAATCCTATAAATAAAAAATATCATATTTCTCATCATAATTTTAATTTATTTTACCAAGAATAGTATTTAGTTAATCTAACAATTTACATTGCATAAAATGCATATCATTATTAACAAATATAAAACAATCACACTAATGTTTTTCACCACTATGATAATGTTTGGAACTACATGTTCAACGATAGAGAATATAACATGGCTATCATCTACTAACACTATCACATTTACACTAACCAAAATTAATAGGTCTATATAAAAAATAGAAGTCATTATTTGAGGATAATAAACCAATTAACTTACACTTGTTCCATTTTGACCACCATTTTTTGTCCAACAATAAAATTATATGGTGTTTAAAATAAAATTGAATTGAAAAAAAAATTATCTAATTTTAGTGGCCTAATAACTAATCGATTGCAGGAAGTGTGATGAAATATCTAGGTGTTGATTTACACTTTATTGAATCATTAATTTCCATGACAAATGAGAACTCATATCAAAATATCATCACATCAAGAAGTTCATATGATGCCGCTATTGAGATAAAAATATTAATTCAAGAAATTATTATATTTAAAAAAAATCATCTAGTACCTCCAGATAAATTATCAAAGTATATTGGGTATTCACAAACTAGACCTATATACATAAATCCTTATAAAAATTCATCAATATAACCTCTTATTGTACATGATATTTAATAATTGAGACATTAAATATCCATTAAGACCATAGAAACACTAGATAACATATAAGGGGACAATATATTACCATTATAATAATACCTCAATCAAAAAAGATTGTGTCTCACCATAAAAATATATAAGGATATTATCCCATGTCACATCTCACTCTACTCAATTACATATAATTGAAATCAATTGGGGATGAAAACCCCCTATTTGTAAAATAGAGACCCACATAATCCCAGAATTGTTATTGGGACATGATTTATTTAAATATAAATCTAATATTACCACATTAATGATACTAATTATAGACTGTAACCTTTAAAAAAAGATATCATTAACACTTTAAATCATGTATTTTTTTATACTGGTATAATATACATCAAATTTCACCAACCTACAACCATCTAAAAAAGCCTTGCACACCAATCCTACAAATCACAATTACGGAAACTTCCACTATCTCTATTTATGAAATAAAATGGAATTCACAACATGTAAACATAAATTTCATACTAATCCAATTACTTAATTCATTAAAAAAATATTATAGTCACCTACAATTAAAATATTATAGAAAACATGTTTTCTGATTTTACCAAATCTTGGATTATACCCCAATATGTTTCAATTATATTTTTTTATAAGAATAAGGTAATTATATTATATCATTGGGGATTTATATAAATACTCATAATTAGTGATTTATTTAAAAAATAACTATAAATTATTATTAGTTTTCTAATCATTTAAAATATCATTTACATTAGGGTCTATCTATACAGAAGGGAACTCAAAAAACATAAATGTTATATTGTTGTTATTTATAAACTAATTAATATAATAATATATTATATAACAATATAAAAGTGGTTTTAAAATATTAAAGATTTAAAAACTATTAAAATTAAAAATTAAATTTGACACAAATTTTTTAATGAAAAATAAAGAAGCTACTATATATTGGAATTTTCAATGATGTAATTTTTATTCATTAAAATTATTAATTATTGTAGTACATCATGTCATGGTATCAAAATTTCCAATGAAATATCTTCCATTTGGAATTTTATTACTACACATAGATTTTATGCATAATAGATAATCTCCCCTAAATAACCATATTAAAAAATACCCACTAAATTTATAATTACAATGATGAAGGAGATGAATAATATAGGAAGAGCCAAATAGTATAGAGAGAGGGGATACCTCACAATATATTATTTTGTATCACTATTCAATTAAAAGAATAAAATAAATCAAATATATTAAGGAAAACTGAAATCAAAACATCAATACTCCGTCCATAAAACTACAATATCGATAGATCATGATTTGTGTTGATTTTAGATGGAAATGGTGGGAGAGCACAAAAGTTAAAATATATTTGAAGAAAAAAATATGATCAAAAATATTTTAATCCCAAAAATAAATATTACATCCTAATAGCTGAATTTATATAATTTAAATTCTATGTAACTTTCCATCACTTGAAAATTGATAAGAGAGAAATTTTATTCATAATGTTGGCCATATATCCAACCAATTTCATCATCAAATATTTTTCACGTTTTTGTTGTTGTAAATTATTGAATATTGGAATTTCTTATTATTTAAAGATATATTACTAAATATTTCACATTCATCCTCAAAAATTATTCATATTTTAAAAAAATTGTCCATATTTATGAATTTATTGCTAAATAAAAATTATTTGGTCTAACATAATTTTCATAATACAATTACATGGTTTAATAAGAAATTATGACCTTGAATGTGCCAAAATCTAGTTTAGAGGAAGCTTAATGAATATATTATTCATATGTTCCCATTATTTATGGAAAATTTCATTTACATTTGTTATGTATGATGAGATATATGTGACCATATTTTAACCTTATCTCACATATGCCCCATTTTCAAGAACAAATTTTTAAGCTTTATTCCAGCATTAATTTTTTAGAGCCATCCGTTAATCAGATTGAATGAAATGTATATCAATTATTATGGGATATAAGAAATTTTAATTTTAATTTTTAATTTGAATATAATTTTTTAAGGATGAAATATTAAAAATAAAATAAATATAGTTATAAGCCTATTTTTTATTTTGTGATTTGGTTCAATATAATGTTTCTTATAAACATTTTACACGATACTATAGAGAAACATATTTTTTGGACAGAGAAATAGAATTAAAAGAAAATATGTATGAAAAAATGTTCTCTAACAATCACCCATAGTTAAATATTTCCCTCAGGGAAAATCATCTTTATGGAGATCAGAACCAACATCACATATTATAATTGAAGACAGAACAAAAGATACACTCCCAAATAAAGAATCATGCCACATATATGTATCTTAATTCACTGATTCATCAAAAATAAAAAAAATTACATTCAATATCATGTATATACCCCTGTCAATTTCATACTTTCATTGCTAGAAATTATGTTCTCTCAGAGACATGATTTTTGATATATGGTGGTTTTTTCATCCTCAAAATTTTTTTCAACTAAATAATCATTGTATCCCCCAAGTATATCTACATCATATAGTCATAAATGAATCAATATTGATCCCTTATAACTGGGTATTCCTAGGTATGGGGGATACGACTTTTTTAAATGTAAATATATATGACGCGGAATGATGATGGTTAGGCCAAAAGCACTGTAAATACAACAAATTTGTTTTTTCTCAATATTGTTGCGCTCCTCATAAAAAATAAAAAATGTAACCATAAATCACCTAAATATATATATGGGTAGTCCAAAAAATATTATTTCAAATGAATGTTCATCACATTCCTCTCCCCACATGAAAATAACATTATTTCCATAATTTTATATCTGTATTTTCATCATGAATTTCTTTTTTTAGGAAGAGATGTAATTTATATCATAAAATTATATTTAATTCCCATACTTGAATTTGAATTATTATTGGAAATATAAAATTATTTTGAGGATGTATTTTCTAAAAAATCATAGATTACTAAGTAAATTTTTCATTTTTAGTGAAAATAAATCATCATTTCAGGACAAAAACCCAAAACAAATCCCACACATGTGACCAATAATAACCATACAATTAACATCTACAGATGAAATTTTATAGATAAGTTTATTTTAATTTGTCATATAAAAAATATATATTATTGATAAATGGGGTTTAAAAATTTTCAATTGCAAAGGTAGGAAATAATAAAATTTGAATATAAAAAGTGGATTTTAGATTGTTGAGTAAATTATTATTGAAACATTCCATTAACTATTATATATTTGAAAAATAAAAATATAAACTATTTTGGATGAAAATATATGAAATAAGACTCATAATATTAATTGAAATGTGAATAATGCATAAATAAGAAATAAAACCCTCTCGGGTTTGGTAATATTTATAATTTATTCAACAATAGAATACATCAATATAAAAATAAGTTGAATATCATTAAATAAGAGTATTATAAACCATTACATATAATATATTTTGAAATAATATAAGAGATTATATATTCCAATTAATAAATTCTCCAACAAAATTAAATAATTTTTCTAAAATTTCTAATGCATTAAAATTAGATCAATAATCCTTAAAACATTCTACAAATGAAAAACATATATCAAAACATTAAATATTTAAAAAAACATGAAAATAATGACATACTAGTAAATTATAAAAAAATTATCACATACTAAAAAAAGTATTATTTTGATACCGCAAAATTTGGGATGATGAAAATTAAAAGGATAATGAAAGGAAAATCCTACAGAATGAGAGACATGATCTGTCATTAGTTTCCAATAGAATCCATCAATTAATATGTTGGATTCTAAAACATTAGTCTTAAAAATAAATAGTAAAACATAATAAATTTATTGAACATGAAATATATTATATAAAAGATAATGGGAAATAAAAAAAATTAATATTTTTTCACCCCCATGTTGCTACTATGTTTTTACTACACCATGTAAGAAAGTTATTAAACATCTCTCACAAAAGGGTAGTGGGTGTAGTTTTTTTATTTGTACTACCACATTATTTTCCATCCAACATGAAACTATACACAGTAGTATAATTGTGCCCATGTTTACAATATAATTGATAAATACCATAATAAATGAAGAACAACTATCAAGGTGGCTGAATGAATAAGAATGAGTCATCAATTACTACAAAAATAAATTCAATGTCCTATTATTTAACTTCATTAATTTCATCCATGGAGTTATAATTTTATTATATAATATGTATTTAATTAAATGGAATTTTTATTGAAATTTCAATTTGATTTGAATAGAAAAAATTGGAATTAATAATGATTTTATCCCTTTAATGTTGAACATATTAGAACATTATTTTATTTGGCATGGACACCAATAAATTAGTCATTAAAGGGGTATATTATTAGTCATAATTACCCTTATAGTAAACCATTTTATTAGAGGAAATGAAAAATGAAAATAGGGGGATATATTACACAATTAAATTTCATTATAATTTTACATAAATGTGCTTTAGAAAATATTATTTCATAATATTAGATACATATAAAATTTTTATTATTATATTTTCTCACACATGGAGTTATTTATTAGAGATGAAGTCATATAGATGATCCTAGATAATTTTTCATTTAAATTATCCATTTTGGAGAGATCTTATTACTTATAAACATAGAGGTACAATGGTAATAATTTTATTTATTAAAATATGGGTCAATTACGGTAACGAACCTGATATGGTCACCATAAAAATGGAAATTGACCCAGCCTATGACAAGGAAATAAAGGTGTTACTATTCTCCATATGTGGGAACAAGTACTCAAGTATGATAAATTAAAAATATGGAACAATTTACTAGATTTTATAAACACAATACTACAAGTTAATCCCATAATAAATAAGTGTTTTCCAAAGAAAAAACTTATAAAATATAAGAGAATTGAAATAAAAAATTTAAGAAAATGATTAAAGACTATTAAAAATTAAAAAAAAAATTACAGCACATGAACCTCCTCACATCAAGAGGCACTGCCCTAAATCCATCTCCATGACACCGCACTACGAAGGACCACTAGAATCCTGAACCATTAACACTAAATGTTTTACCCAATCCTACAAAAAAATAACCAAGTCTACTTACACCAAGGGTGTAATTAGTGTTTGAGCCAAAACACCTTAGGATTCCTCCACAAAATATTTAATTTTATTTTCATTGTATGAAAAAATCTAAGCATTTTTTGTAAACAAGAAATGCATTTAATAATTTCTAAAAGATAAAACATTAAATAAAAATATCGTTCACGTGGGATACTTTAATATAAATAAAAACTATTAAATATAATGAAAATTATATTGAAATTATCTATCCAAATATATTGTATGCAGATGGTAAGCATAAAATATCTAATGATACCTAGTAACAGGAAATATCCAAAGACACTAGCTCGTGTTGGGTCACAGTTCCCACGTACTCGATGAAAATAATTATACGAAAATTGGTTCTCGTGATGACAAGACACTTTTATAGATCATACCAATAACATAGTGGTTCCCAATAATTTTAGTCATCCTTATAGTTTAGTTATTTTTTTCATCCTTAATTATGATACATTAAATAGGGTCCAAACCCCACGGGATCACTAGAATACATGTACATGTCCACCAAACTA
This sequence comes from Viscum album, assembly GCA_963277665.1. Taxonomy (NCBI): domain Eukaryota; kingdom Viridiplantae; phylum Streptophyta; class Magnoliopsida; order Santalales; family Viscaceae; genus Viscum; species Viscum album. The sequence continues at coordinate 805,006,623 of OY728122.1, read as the reverse complement.
GATACCTATATTTTCCCTCTTGTTCTAAAATATGTTTCACAAACCATGAAATTAAATTTGAACATTAAAATAACAATTCCAATCCATATACACAAAAAACATCCCACACACATGTTAAATCATCCCCTTTTTCATTCAAATTATTTTTAGAAATCATATTCACAACAAAAATTCCCACAACACATTTCACCTAACTTTCACACTTCAACAAATCCTTTAATTTTTTTTCAACCACCCTTACAATATAGTTCCCATCAAATTACCTCTCATTATCATTATAATAAGCCATTTAAAAAATAAACACCTACCAAAATAGTTTGGAATCAAAGTTTCACCACTTACAGAAATTAATGAACCATTTAAAACATTAAAAAAACAATTCCATGGAGTGTGACCAAGTTTTTCAAATAAAATCCCTATAGAATAACTATTTAATGACCAAATTGATACCAATATCAAATAAAACCATATTTTAAGAAATAAAATTATTTAATAATACTATTCTATGAATCATAAAACACCCCCAATTGAAAAAAACATGGAATACCGACCAATAATATTATTTTTTGAACAAAAAACCTGTTAAAAACCAACCACATAGCAAATTATTCAAAATAAATTTTTCACAACAAACATAATATAATATAATCATGCTAAAATTATAAATCAATAAAATCTAACTCATTAAATAATTATTACACTTAGAATCACCTAACGTTTGGAAAAAAACCCAAACTATTGTGTGAAACATCAATAGGACCACCGTCACTGCACAATAATGTGAAATCTAGCCATAATACACAATATTTACCCAAAATGGCAGAAAACAAAACCCTAGGTTTTAGCCCTATCTTCTGGAAATTTTAGAAACTCAAGAAAATAGAATGAAACACTAATCAAATGGGAGGAATATGAGATGAAACCCACTTACTTGAGATATCTTGAATAAAACACCCCAAGAACACTTGTAAAAAAATTTTCAAATAGAAAAAATAATGTGAGATTCTAATAAGGCTGAGGAGGTCATGTCGGAGCTGTATCTGGGGAAAAGGGTGAAAATTGAATGATTTATTAATGAAACAAATTATCTCTTCAAATATGGATGATTTTTGTAATATTGAGAATTTTCATCTTAATCAACAATGGAAATGAGCTCAAATATGGGAGACACAAATATGGGGGCCCGCCTAATGATATTTTATGTTATTTGGAGGTGGAATCATCGAAAAAGCCTAAAAATGTATATAATATTAAATAAAGATTTTTTTAATATGGAAATGGGCATGCAGGCTAGATTGATTACTTAAATAAAAAACCAAATCCACCATCATTATAAATTCAAAGAGATTCCAAATTGATATGGTAGTATTGATAGGTTTGGGTATGCCATTTTAGAAGAGGAAGGTGTGGAAAATGTTGAAAAACTAAATATTAGTATCAAACAAAATAGGTTTTTGAATCTCGATATGGGATCATTATTTCACCCAAATCAGGAAACTATACCTTTCCTAAAAAATATGTGAGAAACACCCAAAAAAAGAAAAAATGGAAATTAAATAAAAAATAACATTAAAAGAAGTCATGGATGTGAAATTATTCCCACCATAAATCATTCCTCCAATAGAAATACACATTAATGCTAATAAAAAATACCTAACCTAACCGAAAGGATGGAATGGAATATTTTGACATGTTCTTCCCACTCACAGAAGGCCCATGACACCTTCAATTGATAAATAAAATAAGTAATTCTAACACCAACATAAACATACACCCCAAAAAGAAATGATCAATCATATTTAAACTACATCTTAAAACAAAACACCTCAAACACTATCCAAACATGTCCTAAGAAACATACCTATAATGGAAAATGAAAACGAATGATGTCAACAAAGTATAACATCAAAAAATTGTTTGGAACAATCCAATCCCAAGGATTATTCAAGGATTAAGTTTTATAATAAATAAATATGAATGATACAACCTATTTTCAGACTAACACTAGGGATAAAACCAATTTACTGATATGTGGAGACACAAAAAGACTCCCCACCATAAGGGGAACTCAATTTTTCCAGAGATAGAATCAAGTAATTAACAGGGGGAGGCCAGAACGGAATCCTTAGAATAAGGGGTATACATCATTATATTTTTCAAAAATAATATACAAGAGACCCATAGTGTGTGTCTCAATCATAAGAACCAACCATCTTATCGGACTAGCATATGCAGACCTGAAAAGTACGCAAAATTTCAAGAGTTTGCATGGCCACATGATTACTCCACATAGTTTAAGATATCATGGGATAACTATGATGATAATTCTATCCAAATGGGAAAAATGTCATTGTTACATTGGTCATGAATAATTTCCATACAGAGACTATACAATACCTACCATCTCTCATAACACTATTTCATAGGTTTGCGCACGGTTACTACTAACTATGCGCAAACTATGTGTTACAATATACCAAGCCCAAATTTCATACATTTATTAAAAATCTCTAAGGAAAACCAGGGGAGAAAATAAGGAAAATAGAATATAATGTGGGAAAATTATTCCCCCACCTCATTCCACCAAATTAGAACAACTAGAGAAAGATGAAAACACCCAAAGTTTAAACTGTTCCAATCTTTCATACCGGGGATAGGCAATAGACCAATTTTTTTAAAGACCATGTTATTTCCCATAATATGGTCCATCATCACTCAAGGACATATGGATGGAGGTAATTTGATCAAAGCATCTTTGACCCTACAATCACTCCTTGGGAAACCCCCAAACGTATCTTCTTCATTCAACACCACAAACAAATACATCGTGATCCTAGATTTGTTCAGTGAAAAAAAAACACACTCCAAACACACTCTACCAAATCCTAACATTTATTCTAAATAAGAGAAAATATGGTACACACACCTCTCCCAAACTAGTAATCAATACATCATGTATTATTTTAAAGATGTAACATTAATGAAATTAAATGGGTCGTTGGTTAGTATACCAACCAATGGTATCACATGGGCCCCACACTGGCATGATTTCTTCCCAAACTAGGAACACTCTTCATATCAATCCTGGAACTCATCCATTGATTCCATTACTATCCATCATCACATATTACCCTATCCATTTGTTTGGTCATGGAATTAACAACGGATTAAACCAAAATTCCTTCCAATTTTAAAAAACAAAACATTCAAACTACCCTTCTATTTTTCTCAAAACCTATTTTCATTGAATAAAAACCTAATATAAATCTCAAAATAAATTTTATAAGGACCCAATAATTCAAATAAAATCTCACCTTCAAGCCATAAATTAATTTCAAATCATTTGTACCCCTTTTAAAACAATTCGAGTTTTATGTAAAAAAACTCACTTTCATGAAAACTCTTCCATTTAAGACCCAATTTCATATTATTTAAATAAGATTACAATGATTCATAAATATTTTAAAATTATTTATAGTTTATATATAATAATATATCCTTAAAACTAACATCTTAATTCCTAAAACCCATCATTAAACTCTAAACACTTTTCATTAATTTAGAAAAGTCAATTTGGGATAGATTTTCAAATCAAACTCTAGCACAATTCATACACTTAAAAGAGGTGTAAACACACCATATATCATTTAAAAAAAAGTTCTGAAAATTAATTTCCACAATTTTAGATATCTATAAACATTCCCTTTACTAAAAAATCATTTCATGAAAGTTCATATTTCTTAAATCAAGTCTTATTTATAATTTTAAAATCAAGCTTCAATGATTCTGAATCAAAAGGACATAAGACAATGCGGGTGGAAAATAGATTGGTGGGTGTCATTGACATATGGTTGGAGGCTGTATGACAATCACTTCACTAATACATATAGTGCTCTAAGGCAATATCCCCAGGTCCACATGGATTTCCAGGCCCTATTAGAACACTAAACCCTTGACCCAACTCTCTTTTAATTTCCCCAATAATCGATGAACCATGAAATCAATAGGACTTAGATAAAAACTAAAATTACCTTGCAACATGAATATTTTAAAAAGGTGTATTGTCTATGACCCCTACTGATAATTGGAGTGTCAAGACCTGATAATCATAACAATAGATTATCACGACTATTTCCTAACTAACATGACCCAATGAGTGAACCTAACACCTTTGATACCATTTTTCCATGAATTGAATCTGGTATCTATCAAAACGACATCCGACTAAACCCATGGAATGTACATATAGTCATTTATAATAAAATGATCTAAAACAAGTGACTGGATATCATAAAATGAAATTTTAGAATTATTTACTCAATTATATAATCGTAAACAATAACTGAATCTCATAAAATTGATCTGGAATATTCAAAGAAAAACATATTTTTTGTAATTTCATAATTGAATTACCCAATTTAGGATAATGTTTAATGACTATTACAAAGGAAATAAACCAAAAATGACATCCCATGAACCCAATCACAGAAATGGGTACCTCCCTCAAGCCATCTCAACAACACCGCACCAAGGACCTCTAGAAACTCATACCATTGGCACTAAAAGCTTTTTCCAAAGCTGTGAAAAAATAACCAAGTCTACATACACCCAGGATATAAGTGGGGTGTGAGAAAAATACCCTTATGATTCCACCACAAAAGATTCATTGTGAAAATCATTATATGAAAAAAAATATTTAATGTTTTGTAAACATGAAATACCAGTAACAATTTATAAAAGATGAATCTATAAAAATACAAAATTCAAGTGGGATAATTTAAATGAAATCAACACATTTAAATATAATGAAAAATATATAGAATTTATCCATAGAAAAATATGGTATGCCGATGTTAAGAATAAAATATCTATTGAGTGCTAGAAATGAGAAACCACCATAGGCACTAGCTCGATTTGGGTTCCAAGTACCTCATACTTAGTGAAAGTAACCATAGAAATATTTGTTCTCATGCACCCAAGCAACTAATAATGATCATACCCAAAACCCAGTGGTTCCCCATCATCGTCATCATCATATTAGTTTAGATATAGTTTTCATAGTCAAACATGATATGTGAATCAGTGGAACACTCATATCAAATCACTAGTATACTAGTACACATCCACCCACCTTGATGCTCAGGTTTTCCCTCTTGTCCTCAAACAAGTTACAAAATCCATGAAATAAAATTTTAACAATCTAATACCATTTAGAAGACACTCACACCAAACACACCACACACATGTATCATGATACCCTTTTTCATTCAAATTCATTTTTTAAATCATACTCACACCAAAACAATCCACAACTAGTTTCACCATTCTTTCAAACATCAAAAAATCATTTAATTATTTTACAAAAGCATTTAAATTATAATACAAATCACATAACATACCTTTCACATTAAAATAGAAAGTTTCAAAAATACACTACTAACAAAACAGTTTGGAAATATAGTTTCACCTCTTACATAAATCAAGAAACCATTTAAAACCTTCGCAAAACATTTAAAATGAGTGTAACCATGTTATGAAAATAAATTAATTCTAAAATACCTCTTTTAAGAGCAAAGTAACACCAATATCCATAAAACCTAAATTTTTAGTTGTTACAGTATTTAATAAAACATTCCATGAATCCTAAAACAACCTAGTTTAACAAAACATGAAATTCGAACAAAAAAATATTCATTTTTACATAAAAAAACCACATAAAAACCAACATCATAAGTAGTTCTACAAAATATAAAATTTCCACCAAACAAATTGAAAATAATCAAGGTAAATATATAAATCATGGAAAAATAACTCATCCAACAATTATTATACATGGAATCAACTACTATTTTTGTCAAGAAACACAAAATAATTGTGATAAACATAAATCACACAACCCCCAGACCACAAGGAAGTGAAATCAATCCCTAATATACAAGATTTCACTAAAATGACACAAAATAAATCTCTAGGTATGAACCCAAGCTTATTTAAATTTTATGACCATAAGAAAAGAGTATGAAATCTTATGATAATAGGTGGAACATTAGATAAAACCCACTTACTTGAGATATCTTGAATAAAACACCCCTAATACACCAGTATTTGAATTTCAAAACAGCCAAAAATGATATTGAGGTTATAATAAGTCTAATTAGGTTATGTAGGAACTATAATGGGCACATTTAGTGGGAAATTAGTGTTTTATGAAGGAAACAAATTACCTCTTCAAATCACAGTGATTTGAAAATGTTTGTGATGTTTCTCTGTAATCATCAATGTAAATAAGCTCGAGAGAGAGAGAGACACAAATATGGGGGCACACATAGGGCTGTTGGATTCAATTGGGAGGTGTAATTATCAAAAAAGATTAAGATGTGAATAAGATATTAAATAATTGTTTTAAAAAAACAGGAATTAAGCATATAGGATGCCCCAATTACTTAAATAATAACAGAAATCCACCATGATTATGTATTCTTTTTGAGGTTCAAATTGATATTGTAGTGTTCCTTGGTTAGGTGAGGGAATTTTAGAAGTCTAATGTGTGAACAATGTTGACAAATGAATGAGTTAGAAAGGAAAAAAAATTCGTTTTTAAATTTGGAAATGGGATCATGGTTTGGCGCAAATCATGAAGAGTCACCCTTTCCTCTGAAAATGTTTGGGAATCCCACACAAAAAATAAATAATTAAAATTAAATGAAAAAAAACAATAAATGAATTCATGGATGTGAAAATCACATACAATTTTTGTAACTTCCCAGGTAAATAAAGAATAATACATTGTCATATTTATTAATATTTGGAAATAAAATATTAATATTACTTTAAAGGGAATTATATGTTCAATGGCGTACCAAAAATGCAATAACGAGTTTCTTTGAAATCTTACGTTGCACACTAATAATATAATAATATTATTTTGAATGGTAGATAATGCCTAGCCATTATAATGTCATGAGTGAACAAACATAACTACAAAATGATTATATATGATTTTCAAATTTTTTTACATTCATCCAAATAAATGTTATATGCTTAAAATTCAAATGAATCCAATTTTAAGCATAAATCTTCTAATATTCTTTAAAAGGTCGATTAACCGCCTTTTGATGGTGAACACTTTGTAAATATATTTTTGAAAATATTATATGTTATATTTGAAAAAATAAAATCTTTCTTAATAATCAAGACATCAAAATTTTCTTTGTGTAAATTTTTTTTATTTTGCCGATAACGTTCATTTTTTAAATGAATAGTGAAAATGATTTATATTAATTAAAAACCCATTTTTAGTCTAATTTATATATATGGTCATATTATATTTTTAATTTGTTTTAAAGTGTAATTAAAATATATTTTTACCATTTAATCCAATGGTGGTCATTTTAATTAATTTCACTTTGAAATTGGATATAAACAAATATCAATGTTTTAATAGATATTGTTTCTTAAAAAAACGCTATTTGATTTGACAGTGGGAATTTATTATAAAATTAATTAATGAAACATATAGGTTTTGAATTTTTTTAAAATTGATATCATTTTTGAATTTGGAATATCAAATATATCTTAGGGTGATTTTTTTTGTATTTTTCTGACAAATGTACATTTTCAATGAATAGTGAAAAATACTGCATTTTAATTGAAAAATATCTTTTGATCCAATTTATTTATATAGTTAGATTGTCATTTTAATTTTTTGTAATGTTTAATTTGATTATTTTTTTATCATTTTATACAATTCTGGTCATTTTATGAAAATTCACTTTTAAATTGGATGTAAAAAAAATCAATATATTGATAGATTTTGCTTCTTAAAAACCCGGATTTGGTTTTGACAAAGGGAATTATATTAAATTATTGACAACAATTTATGTGTTTGAATTTCATAAAATGGATTCCAAATTTGGAATCCGAAGGTCCAAATTATGTAATTAAGACTCTTGTATTTGGACATTATGAATAGTAACGACGGTAATTATCTTTAATTATCGTGTTTAATTAGTAATCAATTAGTTACGGGTAATAAAATAATATCATAAAAATATAAAATGACCCCAAAATTTGTCCTAAATATATTGGTGGTGTCATTTCCATCCATGGGATGCCTTTTTCCAACCTTGCTAACCCATGGAACTACTTTAGTGTGATAGTGACCTTTTATCATATATTTTTTAATGAATGGAAAATGTAACCAATGTATGTATCACCTAAGTAAAAAAAATTAATTTTGTTTACATAAATGATATATTTGACAATAAACATTATTTTTAAAGCTAAATGTCTTTCCAACTTGATGGTAATTTTTTTTAAATATTTAGACATTAAATAAATAAATTTATTTATGACACTATGATAATGTTGTGATTACCTCAATAATGAATGATTTAAATAAAATGAGTAGATAAAGTAAAATATAAGATTAAAACATGTCAAAAACCTATTGGATGGGTGTATTTCGAACCCTTATCACCTTATAGTGGAAATATATAATGGTGGGACCTTTAATATCCGAAAATCATTTTATAATAACATAACATTTCAACACTTTCCAAGAGTTACCCTCCTCCCCTTTATAAAATATCCCCATCTCTACCCCCTTACCCACATCTCTAAAGCCTTTGGCTTGAACAAAATCTGCTCATTTTATCTGTCCACATACCTTTATTCATACTAGATGCCTTACCTTAGGCAGAAAGCTCTTCAAGGAACCCTTTTGATTTAAACCAAAGGGAGTTACCCAATATAAAGGTAATGTCTTTTATTAAGTTCTTTTGTTTTATTTTGCATCTCCAACTCCTTAAACTCATTTTATTCATTTGTTTGTAAAAAAACTAGTATATTAAATATACTAGGATGTTTTTATGAGAAGTATTCGAGCTACACTTAAACACACCTCCGTCAAATGGTTAATGAACATACTATTTCCGTAGATGGCAAATTACTACCTCACGAAACGATGATTTTTCTATCTTCTCCTACCACCTCTCATGGTGGCCATTATGACCTAAATATATTTATTTATGGTATATATTATATTTATTTCCTCTATATTCTTTTTTTTGTACATTTAAAACATTCCATTATGCATTCCATGTTGTGAAAATGCGATAAATTCATTTGAGGAAGTGTGGACTACCGCCCCCTCATGTGATGTGACTCATTTATGAAATACATTGAATGTATAAAGAATTAAATTAATGAACTTATGTGACATATATAACATATATATTATACTGTAATTATAATATATTTATATCTCATTTAGTTTTAATTCCATTAATGTGATAATCAAATGAAAGTAGCATTCATGCGTACGTACGACCTACCGTCTCCATGAACGGAGCATTTCATTTTTATCTCTGAATGTTATATAATAGTTTAAAATGAATATATATTGGATATATATGATATTTAAATCATTAATTACATTCTATAGATGATGTAATTATAACTACATATGCAATTATTTTCAAACAAGTATATTTTTAACTCATATACCGAACATCGAAAAAAACGACTGATATGAACTCACATAATTAACTAATTATAATAACATTATAATATGAGATATGAATTGAATAATAAAATTTAAATGAGGTCTTTAGGAAATTATTAATTAACCAATGTTTATTATTCAGGAATATAAAGAAAGGAACAAGGCAAGTCGCACTTGAGGTAAGGGATCCAACCTCTCTCTTTCTTTTTAAGTACTCTCTTTTATATCACTTCTTTTAAGCTCCTCTTTCTTATGTTTGGTAATGTTATTCTATATTCCTCTTACTATAATTTTTATGTTCACATGATGAGATACCCTAATTGTTATCATCAAACAATTTCTGGAATTTTTAAGTGGCGCCGTTAGGCTGCTGAATTTTCGTAAGGGGATATCTTATCTCATTTTTAATTCCTGGAGATTTCCATTGTTAGCCACTTATTTATTGAATGTTGTGTATTTTTTTATTCCATTTTATATATATTATCATGATTCTGTTTATTTTCAAGTTATTATGTGATTCATATTGTGTTTATTATCTTTTATTTATACGACTCGATTGATTACAATGAGGTATGGGGTTTTTATCTCACTTTTTATTCCCGTGATATTCATTCTATATTCATCACTATCTCCGTTGAGACGTGTATGTACTGACCATTATTCTACCCTTTTTCAAATATAATCTCATTTATGGGTATTTACATAAGCAATGTTTGATCCTTCTTTCATGGGGTGTACATTTCGAAAGTTACACAAATCGGTAAGGGAACCTTTCACCCTCCTCTTTTTAGAAGACATTTTTTGTTAGGTCTTTTAATTTACATCTTATTGTGTTTGGATATGTTATTATATATCCTTATTGCTATAAATATTATGTACATGTGATGAGATGCCCTTTTATCTCTCATCAACTCATTTTCTGAATTTTAATGTGATGTCGTTAGGCTGTCGAATTTCTTTTAGCGAAATTCTTATCCCAATTTCAGTTCTTTGGATCAAACCTCTTCTTCTTGATTATGTCTTACTATGAATATGTGTGGACGACCTCCGATTGTTTTAAACATAATATCCTATTATGTTACGTGTATTAATATTTTCCACCCATAATCATGTAATTGATTTATACTTAATCTAAGGATACCGAATTTGTGAGGTTCTTCGACTCAATCTCCTACATTGAGGCATATTTTGTTTTATACAAAACTTTCTTTTATACAGTTTATAAACCCCTTCAACTTTTTCATTTATTAAAAAGGATTATTTTTATAATAGGTGTTTTACTAAATGACAAAAGGGATTGTTTTTGTCTTACGTATATCGTGATAATGACTTCTCCGCCACCAGGACTATTATTTGAGTTTTGGCTTCCTCTACAAGCCATAAGTTTTTTTAAATGATAAATAAATACCATGTTTTACTTTTCTGTTATTTTGGTATTGAAATTTTTTTGGTAATTTTTTCATTATATCAATGTGTATTTGATATCTTCTGATTAAAATGTGGAAATTTTATGTTTCCTTTATGTATGTTTTATGTGATACAATTATGTTATGGTTCTTGGACATCCTTTATGATTTTGGGTGGTTTCGTCATAAAATAAGGGAGGGTGAGACCGTGATAGCTCTCCAATGCATTGGTTAACATGAAGGAGTTAAATTCTAAGGTTTCTGCAAAGGGATTTAGGGAATAAACTGTAATTGGTATTCCCAACATAACAATGATGGTTACTCCCTACATAATAATGTTATAAATGCCTCAATAAACCTTTATGATTTATGTTTTCTATGAGTTATTCATAAATTTTATTATATCATAAGGTATATTATAGTTCTTATGTTTTAAGTGTAACATATGATTTCATAAATTTTTATGTATACATGGACAAATTTTTTCATTCTATATTTTTATATCACTTAATGAGCTTTTTACGCCCACCCCATGTTTTTGAAATGTTTTCCATCGGACTTAAAGGAGAATGGGGTCAAGGATGGGATCAAGGAAAGACATAATATATAAAACATTTAACTAGACATGTTTCTTTTTAAGAGTTTTATTTTATTAAATAAAATGGAAACTGAGTAGAAGTTCCAAGTTTGTAATCATTTGAGATGTAATAGTTATGTATTAATTCTCTAAAACAATAAACCTGAAAAGATCCTCAATGTGAATTATTCATTTAATTAAATATTATGTAATGTTCTATTGTTGGGTCCTAATAGTTGGTATAAAATCTTAGTTTAGATAAATTTAGAGGTTAAAGTGCTATTTAAGCATAAGTGACATGTTGTAGATAACCACAATGGTTAGTATATTGGATGGAGTCATTGTTTTTTTAGAATGTTGGAATGAGTTTTAGATAACTTGGATAAGTATATCTTAGTGTTTATCAGTCTCATTATTATATGATGATTCTAATGATAAACTCACACTGACCTTTTTGGTTTTACTAAATGGCTGGATCTAGCAGGCACCAATGTAACAGTGGATTTGAAGAAAACTGTGACGATTTTCATAAAGAACAATTGAATGATATGGGATCTGCAATGAGAACTCTTGTGTTTTTTCTCAACCGAATATAAGGATTCATGACTAACCACTTGAACATTGGTTATTTCTCTAATTCATCGTGTATGAGATAACCAACTCAATGTGGAAGTTCAGGTAATAATTATAAAGGTAACCATTAGTGTTTACATGATCCTTACTTTTGAGGAAATTATGGGTTACTATATGTTATGATGGAAAATGAAAGGCATGAGACCAACATGAGGTTAAATTATGTTATGGTTATTTTTGATGATTTTATCTATTTTTGGGGAATGTTTTTAGAATTATATAGTTTTGGAAAAAAGGATAACACGTAGACCATTTGAAAACCCGTCGTGTCGGACAAAGCTGTGGGAATCGAACACACAACCAAAGTGTGACTGGTATTTATCGCCTACCACTAGAATACGTGAAGTCCCTGGTTAGTATGAAAAATTATTATAGTTATATGATCTTAGGAATCTGTAATATGTTGATTTTGTGTTATTTATGGAAATGATTATCCTATCATGGAGGATATGTGATTAGGTTAGTTACCTTTCAGTATGATACATTAAGAGTAACTGATATTATTTAGAGATAAATGTTAATATTTATCATGGAAGACTATGTGATTAAATCATTCGGATATTTGGGTATAATTATTAGTTTGGATTAAATTAATGAATTTTATGGATAGTTGTTTATTGAATGGTCTTTGAAGAACTTTGGGTTTTGTTGGACAAATACTGGAGATTAAGAGTAGTATTTCTTTTTTAAAATGGATTAACTTTTTTGGGTATTATCTGATCTTGTATTAACAATTTTTTTTCCTTTTTGTTAAGTTCTAAAGTCATGGGAAATATATTGTTCATATTTTTTTGGTTTATGTGATTCTCTTGATGTTAATTATGGGGCTCTTATTATGAACAAGTCATCCTGAAATACTCATCATTTGGGGAAATTTTGAGTTTGTGTTTGAAATCAAGTAAAAGATGAAATTCTACATGAAAAGTGAGTATGATTCCTTATGATTTAGTTAAGCTCATAAATAAATTACTCTATGAAAATTAACTTAAAAAATGTTGTTTGTTAACTTTTCTTACAGGGGAATAAAATACCATTTAACCCATTATAAGTTTGTGATTTTCTTGGGGTTAACATTCGCTTAATCATGTTTTCTATCACTCTCCATCAGAACATGACCCTCTGTTTTCTCCTCCATGTCCATGTTTTCATGGAATCCTAGTATGGGTTAAATTGGGTGACCTTTCTATATATCTTTCTTTCTTTTAAAGTGAAAGTTTAATTGACTCCTTTTCCGATGTGGGGCTTTCAATGAAGTTTCCAAGAACAATTTTAAAATTTATAGGATGAAATTCCCAAAAGGGGGAAGGATGTAACATCCCATGTAAATAAAGAATATGAAATTTTCATATTTATTAATATTTTTGATTAAATTATTAATATTAATTTAAAGGTAATGCTACGTTCAATGGCGCACCCAATACGCAACAATGAGTTTCTTTGAAATCTTACGTTTCACACTAATAATGTAATAATATTATTTTAAATGGTAGTTAATGCCTAGCCATTGTAATGGCAGGAATGAACAGAAATATCTACCAAATGAGTATATATGCTTTTCAAATATTTTTTCATTAATCCAATTAAATGATAGAGGCTTAAAATGCCAATGAATCCAATTTTAAGAATAAATCATCTTATATTCTTTAAAAGGTCGATTAACTGTATTTTGATGGTGAACCCTTTTTAAATATATTTTTAAAAATTTTATATGTTATATTTGAAAAAATAAAATCCTTCTTTATAATCAATACATCAAAATTTACTTTGTGTAATTTTTTTTTACTTTGCCGATAAAGTTCATTTTTTATTGAATAGTGAAAATGATGTATTTTAATTAAAAACCTCCTTTAGTATAATTTATTTATATGGTCAGATTATATTTTTAATTGGTTTTAAAGTTTAATTAAAATATATTTTTACCATTTAATCCAATGGTGGTTATTATAATTAATTTCTCTTTTAAATTGGATATAAATTAGTGTCAATATTTTAATAGATATTGTTTCTTAAAAGCATGATATTTATTTTGAAAGCGGGAGTAGATTATAAAATTAATTAGTGAAAATGCTATGATTTGAACATGGAAAAATTGATATCATTTTTGAATTTGGAATATAAAATATAAATTGGGGTGAATTTTTTGTATTTTTCTGAAAAATGTCCATTTTTAAAGAATAATGAAAAATACTACATTTTAATTAAAAACTGCATTTTCATCCAATTTTTTATATAGTTAGATTGTAATTTTAATTGATTTTGAGGTGTAATTTAATTATTTTTTATCATTTAATACAATTTTTATAATTTTATGTAATTTCACTTTTAAATTGGATGTAAAAACAAATCAATCTTTTGATATATTTTACTTCTTAAAACCCCGTCTTTGGTTTTGCCAATTAGAATTATTTTAAATTAATTGATGCAATTCATATGTTTGTAATTTGATAAAATTAATTCCATATTTGGAATCATAAGTTCCAAATTATGTAATTAAGACTATTTTGTTTTATGACATTTTGAATAGTAACGACGGTAATTATCATTGATTATCGTGTTTAATTAGTAATCATGTAGATAAGGGTAACAAAATAATGTCATAAAAATATATAATAACCTTAAAATGTGTCCTAATGTTATTTTTGGTGTCATGTCCGACCATGATATGCCTTGTGAGAACCTTTGGACCCCATGGAATCACTTTACTGTAATAGTGACCATTTATCATATTTTTTTTAATGAAAGGAAAATGTAACCAAAGTATGTATCACATAAGTAAAAAAAAATTAATATTGTTTACAAAAATTATATATTTGACTATAAAAATTATTTTTCAAGCTAAAAATATTTATTACATGATGGAAATTTTTTATAATTATTAGACATTCAATAAATAAATTTATTTATGACACCATGATGATTCAATGATTACCTCATTAACGAATGATTTAAATAAAATGAAAATATAAGTTAAAATCTAAGACATGAACATTTAAAAAACCTATATATTGGTGGATTTCTTACCCTTATCACCTTATCTTAGAAATATGTAATTGAGGTACCTTTAATATCTGAAAATCATTTTATAATAAAGTAACATTTACAGAATTTCCAAGAGTGCCCATCCTCCCTCTTATAAAAGGCCCCAACCTCTACCCCCTTAACCAGACTACTCAAGCCTTTGGATCGACCAATACCTGCTCATTTTATCTCTCCACATCCGTCTATTCATCCTAGAAGCCTTACCTTAGGCAGAAATCTCTTCATGAAACCCTTTCTGTTCAAACGAAAGGGAGTTACCCGATTTAATTGTAATGTATTTTCTTATATTCTTTTGTTTTATATTGTTTCTCCAACTCCTTAACTCTATCTATTCCTTTATTTTGAAACAAAACTTGTATATTCAATATACTAGGATGTTTTTATGATAAGGATTCTAGCTACACTTACAATCACTTCCATCTAATGGTTAAAGAACATACTATTTCTGTGGAAGGCGAATTACTGCCTCACGAAACGATGATTGTTCTATCTTCTCCTACCACCTCTCATGGTGGCCATTATGATGGAACTATATATATTTATGATATATATTATATTTATTTCTTCTCTATGCTTATGTATTTTACATTTAAAACATACCTTTATGCTTTACAAGTTGTGCAAATGCGATAATTTCATTTGAGGAAGTTTGGACTACCGCCCCCTCAAGTGATGTGACTCGTTCATGGAATACATGGGATGTATAAAGACAGAAATTAATGAATTAATATGACATATAAAACATATATAATATAATGGAATTATTATATATATATATCATTTAGTTTTATTTCCATTAATGTGACAATGAAATGAAAGTAGCATTCATGCGTACGTACGACCTAATGTCTCCATTAATGGTGCATTTCATTTATGTCATCAAATGTTATGGAATTGTATAAAAATAATAATTACTGGATATATATGATATTTAAATCATTAATTCCATTCTGGAGATGATGTAATTATAACAACATAGGTAATTATTTTCAAACAAGTTTATTTTTGCCTCATATACCGAACATCAAAAAAAATTATGATATGAACTCACATAATTAACTAATTATTATAACAATATAATATTTGATATGAATTGAATAATAAAAATTAAATGAGTTATTTAATCAATTATTAATTTACCAATGTATATTATTATGGAATATAATGAAACGAACAAGACAAGTTGGACTTGAGGTAAGGGATCCAACCTCTCTCTTTATTTTTATGTACTATCTTTTATGTCACTTCTTTTAAGATCCCCTTTATTATTCTTGGGTATGATATTATATATTCCTATTACTTTAATTTTTATTTTAATATGATGAGAGACCCTAATTTATATCATCAATCCATTTTGGGAAGTTTTTAGTGGCGCCGATAGGCTTCCGAATTTTTGTAAGGGGATATCTAATCTCACATTTAATTTCGTGATATTTCCATTGTTCGCCACATATTTATTTCATATGGTGTATTGTGTTCTTCCATTTGATATATATTATCATGATTCAATTTATATTTATGGTATTCTGTGATTCATATTGTTTTTATTATCTTTTGGTCATATGACTCGATTGATTACAACGAGGTTTGCGGGTTTTATATCACTTTTTATTCCCATGAGATTCATGATATATTCCTAACTATATAGATTGAGTGGTTTATGTAATGACCATGATTATACTCTTTGTATAATATACTATCATTTATGGGTATTTACATCAGCATTGTTTTTTCCTTCTTTCATGGGGGGTACGATTCGAATGTTACCCAAATCGGAAAGGGAACCGTTCACCATCCTCTTTTTAAAAGACTTATTTTGTTATGTCTTTTAATTTACATCTTGTTGATGTAATAATTTTCATTATAACAACTTAAATCTAATACCCATACATAGGTTATCTCTAAATCATAGTAAAATATCCACAACGACCACGTAGAGTAATCCAACTTCAATATCCATAATGGTCATTCCATGTAATGATGTGTCAATATCCAAAACAACCATAATGTGTAATCCAATGTCATAATGTAGAGGTACAATCAAACATATAAAATTCCAAGGAAATAATGTTGATTAATACGATCATCTCATTGGAAACTCGATAACAAATTGGGTATAGTCTAAAGAGCTCATCAATATAGCACGTAAAATGCATATCCAATAACTAATGATTAAAGGGTTATAAAGGCCCTTTTCATCCTATACAATTACTATCCGAGAAGAAATTATAGGTAATATAATGTGGTAACCAAATAAAATGGTGTATAAATGTACATAGACTCTAAAAAAATCTATATCCATGAAGCTCATCCAAATAATCGACTATTATAATCAATTCACCATCTAATTTCATTAATCATCTCATAACCATTTAGAATCCGTGTGCTCATCCAACTAAAATCCACACAGCACATTTAATGAAATCATCCATTTAAACATCATGTAACTACATGAAAATGAAGAAATAATAATCTATTATAAATTTAATTCAATTCATTCCATTAATTTAAAAATGAACATGTAAAACATGGAGCACACAATCATAAATAATTCATTTGACTCTTATTAATGTTCCCACTAATATTGGTGATCTTACAGGAACCCAATATGTTGTATAACATTGGGAAAATACAAGAAAACACCCCATTGGTGGCCTATATTTAGGTGAAAGGCCACAAAAACTAACAATGTTATTAAATGGAAAATCTAATAGGTTATATTAAATTTGATTCAACCATTTAATTAATTAAATGGGAAACCACTAGATGTTAGACATTCAACAAAATGGAAACATATCTTATCGTACACCAACCCATGAGGGGAAGGTATAAACCACATACCGTATGTCTATAGTAGAACACTCATCTAGTATCAACCTCTGATTATGTTTAGATGTGGAGAAAAATGAAAAATAAATTAAATCCACTTAAATAATGAAGATTAATTTGACCCTAAATAACACCACTATTATGAATATAAATGGAATAAAATGAAAAACGTTAATGAATAACAAACCATCATTGATCCAACGATGTTTAAATCTATGTCTAAATGAATTATCAAGAAAACAACATATTAATTGATAATCAAAGTTATGTCCCAAAGGATGGAATATCCAATAGAATCGAATGATGTTAAAGAAATATGATTTAAAATATTCTAATAGAAAATGGTAATTTCATCTATAAATTCTTGGTCACACAATCTGGTCGCACAATTAGCCAAACCATGTACCAATCATGCTCCATTATCTCTCTAATGGGAGAAACCACATGGTTCATTAACCCGATTTGGAAAACCTACTATATTAAATTATTTTCCCCACTAAAATAACATCAGATCCTACATTTGAGTCTGCATTCCTGGTTTCATTGTTTTCTCAACTTGTGATGCCTCTTATTACCAATTATCCAACTTAACATGGTTTCCCCAAACCATGTGGACTAGTTCACAGGATATCTGTTAAAAATGTGGCCAATCTATTTCTCTCCAATTGATTGTATTTAGGCACTAAATATGACCCATACACCCACAAAACACTTATGATCTCATTAGTAACATAAATCATGATAAAACTGGTAATAAATACTAAAGATTAATATTTTAAAAACTCTAATAAAATCACTGGATTTAAAAAAAACACCCCTAAAAGGATATCATCTCTAAATTTCTATTCTTGGGTGTTCAACAATCACGTGAGAAGAACTCCTGCCACAGGTCATGTAAAACAACCCCAATATCCCTTGTCTCATCCTATAAAAATTTCTACTACAATAACCCTCATACTATAAGATCTAACTATCCATATAAAACCTTCTTGTTCTTCTATACAACAAAAACTTGATTATCCTCAAAGGACACATCGACCTATAGCTCAAAATAATCTAAATACATTTTATAATACTGGTCAGATTAATAATGGAATTGTTAAGATAAGTGGATGAAGTTTTTCATGGATCAGTAATTAAGAGGTATGTCTAACTGATAGGATACATGAATGAATCTCTCCAGCATCTTGAATGGCCTGACATGACTTGGTGAAAATGTACCCTAACTCTTAATTTTCTTGTATCATATCCTTAGTGAGATATATAAAATGATATTTTCATTAATATAAATATTTAGAGGTCATTTATGGTGATTGGAATAAGATTTTTTTCTATACTGTATTGTATATATCCTCATTCGAATCGACAGAACCTATATTGAATTATCCTGAATGAGATGAATTTCCAACAATGATTCCTCTCCTTCTACTAAATATGATATTGGTGATCAAAATTTCTTACCATACAATCCCTCATTATGTTCTATATATATAGTTTCCTGATATCTATTTCTGTAGAAGAAATCAAGTTGAGGTATATGTCTCTCAACAGAGCCCCTAAAATAATAGATGTATTCTCTCTGAATTTTCTCAAGATCATGTAAAGTGAATCTGACTGAACATTAGTGTGTGTTTCGAATTATCTTCTTAGGGGAACCTATGTACCCAATACCATATGAAAAATATAATATAATCAATACAGTAACAAGGAATCTTTATCTGGTATAATGGTATGAGGAACCCTTGATGTCTCCATTTCTGATTGATATGAAACCTCCAAAGCTCATATAATTCTTATTTATCCATAAATGGAATTAAATAAGTTACCTTCTCAATCTTATATATAACAACTAAAAAAACATCACTACCTCTAGATGACCTCACCAATCCCATCATGAAATCTAGCACATATTCATTCAAATTCCACATGGGAATATGTTACTACTATAAATTTCTAGCTAGTATGTGATGTTATACATTAACCATACTGATAGGTGGATATCCTAATGATCAAAATAACAACCTTTTATTTTATCTCTATCCACCAATAGTAATATAAATATACGTGCATCTATGTAACAATGAGATGAAATTCCCAATATGAGGCATAAAACAACTAAATAACATATATATGTTTTATAAAAACCATGGAAATCATGAAGACATTGAATTTCATCAATTCCCATTATTTAACAAGGACTTATTTCCTTACATACCACAGTCTCACATAGGACTAGGAACATAGAAGCAGATAATAATAAAATCATTACTCTATCAAAAAATGTGTAATTAAATATAATGCATAAGAGACAACTCTACCCATGATCATCATTCACCTCCAAGAGCTTCTCTAAAAACAAATACATTATATAAAACACTTTAATGGCGTCTTGAACTATCTGTATCTGTGTTCCCATGCTTAGTGCATCATTAAATTCAATTCCTTTACCTGGTGTAAATGGAATATCAATGTAAAAGTACAATAGTTACTCAACCCACATTTTATTCCTAAAAATCAAGTCTCACTACATAAATATATTCTTGAGGATTTTGTGATAGGTGTAGAAAATAATATTATATCCTTTTATATAAGTCCTCTAATAGGTAAATGAATTAAAATCAATGTCTAACTCTTAATTTTATGATGGGTAGATTCTCCCATGTAGACTCAACTAATGAGACTCATTTTCCCTGATTCTCTCTCCTAGAATCAAAAATACCCTTAAATCAATACCTTGTGCATCACCACAAATTGTGTATAACCTAAGAAGCTCTAGTAGATTCATGAATGAAAAGAAATTCAGTATCCATTCAATATGTTCAAAGTCTATACTACAGGTTTCTAATCCGAGATACATCACACCACTCTTTTGCTGCCCCAGAATAGTTATTTCTAATCTTGATATGTCATGCCTTAAATTCCAATAATATACAGATGGCCTAAAGAAACACTATGTGTCAAAGATTTTCCTAGGATTCTCAGATGAAAATAATGTTCTCACCATCTCTTATTAATCTGATACATCTATATATGAGATAATAAGTCCATGTAAGGAAATCATATCCTTCCATAATATAAAATTAGTGAGATTAGCTTATAATAAATTCTCTCTTAGTGTATCCAAAATTATTTAAGTATATTTTTAATGATTGTTTCTATTTTGATAATACACCAAAATAAATTATGTTACTACCATCTTAAACGAATAAAGATAATGATATAAAAACTACTTTATCAATGCCGTTAAAACTTTTGGTCAGTTCGTGATACCTAATGACATAATTAGAAACATATATATTCCACAACTACAATGTAATGATGTATGAGATAGGTATGTAGTCCAAACAAGTACCTGATGATAAAATAAACTCAAATCAGTTATTGAGAACAACCCATTTCTATAAATATGATTAAAAACAACATTTATATAATGAAAATTAAACCAATTCATAACCATAAACATGTACAATTTTGGATAATCAACATATATAATAAGGTTATTGTCATTTTTTTTACTAAATTGATAAAAACCCTCATTGATAAGTATTGATACATATAAACCCCTTTTACTCTATATCCCATAACATTGTATTAATCATTTGAAAATATTTAGAATCCTTCCAATAAGGATGAATTGATACCCGTTCATCTCATAGAACATTCTTAATAGAAGACTCCACCTCTCTCTCTAATGAGGTAACCCAACAAAATATTATCGGATGAAATCTGTTAAATGATATACAACTAGAGGAAAATACACATATAGAATTCCCTGATCCTCTAAATATAAACTATAAATTGGGGATTTCATCCCAGTAAAACCATGATGCTCTTATCTAGCTCCAATATCATTGATAACACTATAAAAATTTTGAATAAAAATGTTCCCTCTAGTGATCGAAATGTCACCATTAGGAAATAAAAACCAAAAAAGGAATGAAAAAACTACCAACAGTTTCTTTTTAAGTATGATTTAAAAAAAATCATCTCAAGGAAAAAATGATCCCTTATTATGTGAAATTCACTAATCTCTAGTTGAGACTACCTATTGTAAAATTCAACCTCCATTATGATGCAGTCATAGTATCCAAGGTCATAATGCATCTGAAAATTGAACAAAGATCCCTTATATCTCCATAATTGGCACATATATGAATCTATATAATGAATCATTATATAAAATACTAGATACTATATTATAGTTTTCCAGAATTTACAACTAGAAATATATGGAACAGTTCTCTGCTTCTCGGGGTTAGGCTGTAGAGAATATATCATGAATGAACTGTGGATATCTCACACAATTTCATTTCCCAGACCATTCCCAATCTACTATCCCAATATAAATGGTGCCAAGATTTATTTCCGATTACCACCACCAAATCCTAAATGATAAATACATCCTCATATCTAAGACTGAAATTTATTCATAAATCATGATCTTCAACCTAATGTCGGTGTTGGTCCCCTTACACTAACTACTGTAGGCATTGTCTGGTACAAACACATTACATGAACCATCATTTGAAAATATTATCCCAAGAATGGGTCTCTATCCAATTGGTTCCTCAAATTTCCCCATCTTACACATTTATGATAGTTGAATGAAAGAACAACACATACATTCTAGCTAGTATTACCCTAACGAGATGTCTAAAAAGTTCACTTCATCTAACCAAATTATGATCCATTAGGTTGAGAGACTGAATATATCTTCTCTACACCCAAACTCGACTTAGTTTCTATATAGTTATCATTACATGATTCACTATCATTGTAATAGTATTCATCTTAGGCATGTATACTTTTGATCAAACAACTTGTGTGTTACATTCTTCGATGTGTCACACTATTGATGGAAAATCAATAATATTAATCAACAGAAATAATGAATATCTTTAAATAGTTAGGAATAATCAATTACATTCATCACAACCCACTCTAGATTCATAAAACCAGAACCCTTTATTCTCTTTTGGTGTCAAGAAAAATGATTTCCTAAATCCTAGATTAAAAATCTCTCTAAAACATATATGGTAGTGTATTATCATGGTTAAAACGTCCCACTAGTTCTTATATCCCCTCCAATTCTATTATTCCATGATTTTCAAAATCAAATCATGAGTTTTCATGAAATGCACAAAAAATCAAAATGTATCCCCAAGGCACATCTCAGCATTCTGTGTGTAACACCTCGTGATTTTGTGATTTTTTATTTAATTAAATATTTTTTATATTATATATTTCTTGTGGCACTATAAATAGTACTATATATATATATCCAAATTCTATTCCAAAAACTGTTATTCACATAACACTGATTTGGATTGTGCTACACACAATATAGGCTTGAATATTGCAATATGCAATGGTGAATTGGCTTGTGATACCCGCAACAACGACTTATCATACATTACAAAGAACATAGAATTTCTACTAAACATCATTTTATTGATATAATTATAAAAACGATATAATTATAAACTATATTTTAAACATATTTATATTCGTAATAATAAATAATTTTTTAATATGACTTATAATTTTTATATTTTGATAAAACATATTGATAATGAAAGTTATGGTATTAGGAACATCATTTTATGTAAAAAAAATACTATTTTATTGAATAAATAAATTTTAAACATAAAATTAATTTTGGACACATTTATAAATATAATTTCTTGTATAATAGACTTAATTTTTGAAATTAGAATAATGAAATTAAATTATTGTTAATTTCTGGTTTTTTTCATAGAATTATTTTTTTTGAATAAATATTGAAAAATACTACTTCTATGTTAAAAATACACTTTTTAATAATTATTAATTTTTAATTATATTTTAAATTTATTTTAAGGTTTCATTAGATGAACTATAGAACTATTAAAACAATTTCATTAATTATAATCAATTTCAATTTGAAATTGAATATAAGAACCTAATAAAATTGTGAACATCTCTCTCCTTTTAAACACAGTAATTTTTTCCCATTTGTGGGGTTAATATTAATATTATTATTAATATTATGTGAATTAAATTTCAAAAAATCAAAATAAACCATTTTAATCATTATAAAATTTAGTTATAATTTTGATCAACATAATTATTGACCAAAAATAATATGTAAAATGATTAAAATTAATTATCGCGATTGAGTTAAAATTAATCCTAATTAGGAACTGAACCATAATCATGGGGGCCCAATGATACTGAAACATATAAAAATACAATTTTTGGAAATATTTCATGCATGAAACTTCCATTATATTTTTATGTTTTTGTTGTAAAACATTTTTTAGAAAATAACAAGTGTACCCCAACATTGTTTTCATAGATTCTAGGTGATCCCTTTTCCTTCCTTATAAATGGCCACCAACACACCCCAAATAAACCTATAACCCCTCTTATATTTTCCAAATAATAGCCCGATAAAAATATTAGAAAACCTCCCTTCCACCTAGAATCAATCCCTTGGGTAGAAGGATATCCTATGAATCCTTTGGGCACAAACCAAAAGGAGTTACATGATTTAGAACTAATATCTACCCTCATGTCCTTTATTTTTATTTTTTTCTCAACCCCCTAAAAATTCTATATTGCCTAATTTTATAGAAACACCAATGTCAAAAATATTATAGAATTTTTTATTTAAATGTTTCAACCAATAATTACACAGAACTCCATCTAATGGATAACAAAATTATTATTTATGTGTACATCGTACTATGACCTCAGTAAATATTGATTGTTCAATTTTACATACAACCCCTCATAGTGTAATTTATGATAGAATATCTGATTACATGTGTTAAATATTATATTTACTATGTTATTATGTTTGATAATTACTTTTACATCACATATATTTTTACTTTCATTTTATTGATAATACTATAATTTCATTTGAGGATGTGTGGAATACCTCCCTCTCAAAGAAATTTGATTCATTCATAAAAATAATGGAATGTATAAAGGATGTATTTTTGTATTATATATGATATCAAAAATATTATTTATATATTATATTATTACATAAAAAAATGTAATTTTCATTCTTTCATTCAATATGAAAAAAAAACTGAAACAATTTTCATTCATACTTACGACTTCTCATCCCAAGGAATGGTGTATTCCATTATGGACTTATATATTATAAAGGATATAATAAGACACATATATTGGTTAAATTTTTTCATATCATGTTGTAAATTATGTATATCCTGATATAATTTATATGTAGCAACCATATGATGAATTTAGAGACATCAGAAAAATAAAGAGAATATTACCCGTAGTGAAACCATAACATATGATTGTTAACAAGCATGTAATATAATGTTGTAATAAAAACATATGTGGTATTTGATATAATAATATATTTATAAACTATTTCAAATAAATTTAAATTTATTATATAGGTGGTTTGAACAATTATGTTGAGAGTCAAGACACAACGTAAATAGATTTCATCTAACTTTTTATATCCATGAGATTCCTGATATGTTCACCACAAAAGGGGGGTAGGATGTAACATCCAATGTAAATAAAGAATATGAAATTTTCATATTTATTAATATTTTTTAATAAAATATTAATATTAAATTAATGAGAATGCTATGTTCAATGGCGTACCTGATACACAACAATGAGTTTCTTTAAAATCATACATTGCACACTAATAATATAATAATATTATTTTAATTATTATTTAACGCCTAGCCATTGGAACGACAGGAATGAACAAATATGACTACCAAATGATTATATATGCTTTCCAAATATTTATTCATTCATCCAAATAAATTTTTGAGTATTAAAATTCAAATGAATCCAATTTTATGCATAAATCATGTAATATTCTTTAAAAGGTTGATCAACCACCTTTTGTTGGAAAAAACTGTTTAAATATATTTTTTACAATTTTATATGTCATATTTGAAAAAATAAAATCCTTATTTATAATCAAGGCATCAAAATTTACTTTTTGTAAATTATTGTTATTTTGCTGATAAAGTTCATTTTTTTATGAATAGTGAAAATGCTGTATTTTAATTAAAACCTCATTTTAGTCTAATTTATTTATATGGTCAGATTATGTTTTTAATTGGTTTTAAAGTGTAATTAAAATATATTTTTACCATTTCATCCAATGGTTTTCATTTTAATTAATTTTACTTTGAAATTGGATATAAACAAGTGTCAATCTTTTAATAGATATTGTATCTTAAAAACATGCTATTTGTTTTGACTGCGGGAATTCATTATAAAATTAATTAATGAAACATCTATGTTTTGAATTTGGTGAAATTGATATAATTTTTGAATTTTTAATATAAAATATATAATAAGGTTATTTTTTGCTACATTTTTGACAAATCTTCATTTTCAATGAATAGTGAAAAATACTGCATTTTAAATCAAAAATGCCTTTTCATCCAATTTATTTATATAGTTATATTGTCATTTTAATTGTTTTTAAGCTGTAATTTAATTATTTTTTTAAAATTTACTACATTTTATGTCATTGTATGAAATTTCTCCTTTAAATCATATGTAAAAAAATCAATCTTTGGATAGATTTTACATCTTAAAAAATTGTCATTAGTTTTGACAACGAGAATTATTTTAAATTAATTACCGCAATTTCGGTGTTTGTAATTTGATAAAATGGATTACATATTTGTAACCAGAATGTCCAAAATATGTAATTAAGAATCTTTTGTTTTTGGACATTATGAATAGTAATACTGGTAATTATCTTTAATTATCATGTTTAATTAGTAATCAGGTAGTTAAGGGTAATAAAATAATATCATAAAAATATAAAATTACCCCAAAATGTGTCATAATGATTTTTTAGAGTCATGTTTGACCATTGAATGCATTTTTACAACAATGGGACCCCATGGAATCACTTCAGTGTGATAGTGACCTTTTATCATATTTTTTTTAAAGAAAGGAAAATGTAACCAAAATATGTATCACCAAAGTAAAATAGTTTTAATTTTGTTTACATAAATTATATCTTCGACTATAAAAATTATGTGGACAGATAAAAATATTTACTACATTAGGGTAATTTTTTAAAATTTTGAGACATTAAATAAATAAATTTATTTATGACACCGTTATGATGCAGTGATTAACTCATTAATGAACGATTCAAATAAATTGAGAAGATAAGGTAAAATATAAGACTTACACTTGTAAAAAACCTATTATATGGGTGTTTTTAGAACAATTATCACCTTATCCTTGAAAAATTTAATTGTGGGACCTTTAATATCTGAAAATCATTTTATAATAAAGTAACTTTTCAAGACATTCCAAGATTACCCCTACCCCCTCTTATAAATGGCCCCCATCTGTACCCCCATACCCACACATCTCATGACTTTGGGTAGTCCAAAATCTTTTCATTTTATATCTCCACATCCATATCTTCATCCTATATGCCTTACCTTAGGCATAAATCTCATCAAGAATTCCTTTTGGTTCAAACCAAAGGGAGTTACCCGACTTAAAGGTAATGTCTTTTGTTATGTTCTCTTATTTTATTTTTCTTCTCCAACTCCGTAAACACTTTTTATTATTTCCATTCATAACAAAACCAGTATCATAATTATACTATTATGTATATATGAGATTTATTTTAGCTACCCTTACACACACCTCCGTCTAATGTTTAAAGAACATACTATTTCTGTGGATAGTGAATTACTTCCTCAATAAACGATGATTGTTATATCTTTTCCTACCACCTATCATGGTGGAAATTATGATGGAAATATATATATTTATGATATATATTATATTTATTTCCTCTCTATGCTTCTGTATTTTACATTTAAAACATTCCTTTATTCTTTGCAAGTTGTGCAAATGTGATAATTTCATTTGAGAAAGTGTGGACTACTGCCCCCTCAAGTGATGTGACTCGTTCATGCAATGCATGGTATGTATAAAGAATGAAATTAATGAACTTATGTGACATATATAACAGATATATTATACTGGAATTATAATATATATATCTCTCTTATTTATTTTTATTTCCATTAATGTGACAATGAAATGAAATTAGCGTTCATGCGTACGTATGACCTACCATCTCCATGAACGGTGCATTTCATTTTTATCTCCAAATGTTAGGGAATAGTATAAAATGAATATATACTAGATATATATGATATTTAAATCATTAATTCCATTTTGGAGTTGATGTAAATATAACTATATATGCAATTATTTTCAAACAAGTTTATTTTTGAATCATATACTGAACATCGAGAAAAATGTCTGATATGAACTCACATAATTAACTAATTATTATAACATTATAATATGTGATATTAATTGAATAATAAACATTAAATGTGGTCTTTAATCAATTATTAATTTACCAATGTTTATTATTCAGGAATATAAGGAAACGAACAAGACCTGTCAGACTTGAGGTAAGGGATCCAACCTCTCTCTTTCATTTTATGTACTCTCTTTTATGTCACTTATCTTAAGCACCTCTTTCTTATGTTTGGGAAATGTTCTTATATATTCCTATTACTGTAATTTTTATGTTCATATTATGTGAGACCATAATTGATATCTTCAATCCAATTTTTTGATGTTTTAATTGGCACCGTTAGGCTGCCGAATTTTTGTAAGGGGATATCTTATCTCACTTTTAATTCCGTGGGATTTCCATTGTTCGCAACATATTTATTGCATGTGGTGTATTGTGTTCTTAAATTTGATATATATTATCATGATTCTATTTATATTCATGGTATTCTTTGATTCAGATTGTTTTTATTAAATTTTGGTCATACGACTCGATTGATTACAATGTGGTATGGGGTTTTTATCTCACTTATTATTCCCGTGAGATTCATGATATATTATTCACTACCTTCGTTGAGTGATGTATTTACTGACCATGATTCTAATAATTTTGTAATATACTCTCATTTATGGGTATTTACATGAGCATTGTTTGGTCCTTCTTTCAAGGGGTGTACGTTTCAATAGTTACCCAAATCTGTATGGGAACCTTTCACCCTCCTATTTTTAAAATACATATTTTGTTAGGTATTTTAATTTAAATCATTTTATGTTGGGATATTATCTTACCTATACATATTGCAATAAATTTTATGTCCAAGTGATGAAATACCCTTTTTTATCTCATCAACTAATTTTTTTAATGTTAATGTGACGCCGTTAGGCTGTCGAATTTCTGTAAGGGAACTTCTTAACCCAATTTCAATTTTTTGGATCAATCCTCTACTTCTTTATTATGTTGTACTATGAATATGTGTGGATGACCTCCAATTTTTTTACACTTAATATCCTCTTATGTTAGGTGTATTTATATTTTCCACACATAATCATGTAATTGATTTATCCTTAATCTAAGGATACCGACATTGTAAGAGACTTCGTCTCAATCTCCATTCATTAAGGAATATTTTGTTTTATACACAACATTGTTTTATAAGGTGTATATAACCCTATGACTGTTACATTTATTCAAAAGGATTATTTTTTAAGAAGAATTTTACTAAACAAAAAAGGGAATGTTTTTGTCTTACGTATGTAGTGACAATGAGTTTTCTACCGCCATGACCATTATTTGTGTTTCGGCTTCCACTACAAGCCATAACTTTTTTTAAATGAAAAATAAATACAATGTTTTACTTTTTTGTTATTTTGTTATTGAAAATGGTTTTGATAACGTTTTTATTATATCAATGTGTCTTTGAAATCTTGTGATTGAAATGTGGAAATGTTATGTTTCCTTTATGCATGATTTAAGTGATAAAATTATGTTATGGTTCTTGGAATTATTTATGAAGATGGGTTGTTCCATGATAAAATAAGTGCGGGTGATCCCGTGATAGCTCTGTAATGGATTGGGTGACATGAATGTGTTAAATGTTATGGTTTCTCTGATGATATTTAGGGAATATATTGTAATGGTTATTCTAAATGTAACCATGAGGGTCACTCCCTACCTAAGAATGTTATGAATGCCTCAAGTTACCTTTATCTCTTTTGTTTTCTATGAGTTATTCCTAAGTCTTATGATTTCATAAGGTATGTTAATGTTCTTATGTTTTAAGAGTATATTATGATTTCATTGATTCTTATATATACATGGACTAATGTTTTATTTCCGTATTTTTATATCCCTTACTGAGCTTTTTACGCTCAACCCATGTTTTTGAAATGATTTCCAGAGGACATAAATGTGAATAGGGTCATGGATGGGATCATTTAAATACATTCTATCTAAAATATTGAAATAGACATGTTTCTTTTTAAGAGTTTTTATTTTATGAAAAAAATGGAAACTGAGTATAAGTGCCTAGTTTTAAATCGTGGGAGATGTAATAGTTATGTCATGATTCTCTAAAACACAAAACCTGAAATGATCATCAATGTGAATTATTCATTTAATTCAATATTATGTAATGTTTTAAGGGTGGGTCCTTATATTTTTTGTTTGTACTATATGATTCCAATATTCTTCTAAATCATCTAGATATCCCACATATGAAATATTTGAAAATTAATCATCTTTAACATCCTCTAGAAATTTTTCTTATATGATAGATTCTAAATTACAAATAATTTCTTCCATGTTTGGTTCATCAAATGAAATATTATGAAAACATGATTTTCTTCATATATTTTTAATGCCAATTTCTGAGGAGTAAATTCCAACAAGGAAGTGGATATAATTTGTGTTTGATTCCTTAAATCTTCAACCATTTTTGGATATTATTATAATTTTACAATACATGATTTATCCTTCGTAGAATATTAATAATTTAAAATTAAAAGGATAATATAATTCATTTTTAATTTATCTTGACATATTTATTGAAATAATTTCAATGAATCATTACTATTTTTATTTAGTAAATTTAATAATTTTTTATGAATTTTTTTTAATAAAGACATATCCTTTCTATAAAAAAATTTCAAATTAATATCATGGAATTACCATTAATAAATATGAATATGTATTATTTTTCTAATAATGAATCTTATTGTGAATTTTAGGGGTGATTTTACGAGGAGGCCACACAAATTACATGAATTTTATATTCATGATATTTTAAAAAATAAGTAATATAAATTAAAATGGAATATTAATATAATACGATTTTTAAAATGAATATAAACAAAATATAATAAAATGAATAAAAACAAACTGAACGAGAAAAATTAGGTTATTGAATAAGAATTGATCCATTATTCATTGGAGTTCTCAATAATGTATTAAATAATTTTTTTAATAAGTTTTAAATTAATATCGATCATTAATATTAGCCATAACCCCCAATAACATATCAATTGAAATATTATTATGGAAAAAAGACCCTATTCTAGATATATTACCTCCCTCACATAATCAATGAAATCTTAAACCAAAGACCTATATTCACAATTATGATAACTAATTACAGGAATAAAATAAATGGGAAGAAGAACATAGTATTAGAAAAACAGTGGTTGACTTGACTCCGTAAGCAATTTCTCTAATACTAATTTTATGATAATAAAATAAAAATAACTAATTTAATCATATCAAACAGAAATAATTATCTCCTCTTCACTCAAAGAGTTCGAGCTTATTTTTTCCAAATTTATTGAGATGAGAAGGTTGTGGAAGAAGAATAAAAATGATAAATTTTATTAGAAGAGGTAAATATGAACTCATATATAATAAACATATAAAATTTATATTAATAAAAAAACACATATCTTATAAGAATTATATATAAATAATCAACTAAATTACAAGTCGATTGAACATAAAAAATTATTATTCTCAATAAAACAATTATAATGGGATCTTGTAACAATATTCCCATGCTAAAAAATGTAATTGTATAAAAATAATTTTTTGCCAAAAAATGTATTTCCCCATTGATTTTTTTTCAGTAAAATTGAAGAAAAAAAATTTGGATGGAATAAAATGATGTTCATAGTATGTAATTTATGACAGAATGTAATATCTATCAAAATATAGTATTTTCACACGATATTTTCTTCTATAAAAAATAATCATAAAATATAATTAATTAGAAAATTTAAAAACATCACAAAAAATTATAAAAAAAATATATGAAATTGAAGACATATGAATTCCAAACAATATTACACATAATATTTTCATTGAAAATTCATCATAATATATTTTTGTAATAAAGTGTATCAATCACTATGGGTGTGGTGGGTCATTAAAAAGAATATGCTCATTGGAAAAAATCTATATAACTTTTTTTAGTCATTACATGTACACCATAGTATGATAATTTTTTTATTCTCTTTATATCAATACTAATATTAATATAGATAGTAATAGTGTTATAAAATATCATCTTCATTTTAAGGCATGGTCTACGTAGCAATATTCAATGTTCAACGCTTCTCCTCGCACTCTAGAGATTATCTATATGACCTCCCCTTGAGCTAGACAATGATTATGTAACAACATCATAATAACTAGAACTTATCAATCCAAAAAAATTTCCAAACACGTAATGAATCTCGATAAAATATTTAGTAGCCTTCTTCAAAACTTCCTCATTAAATACTATAACAATTATTTCCACACCCAAAGTTTGGATAAAAAATCTCATTATGTATCTCTGAATTATCTTTTTTATAATCATCCTCCCAATGAAATTTGAAATTAAAAAATATTTTACAAATTTTTAATTTAAATTAATAATAAATATATAGAAAATAATTTAAAAATTCTATCCCTCAATAATTTATTTAATTTATGTGTAATAACTAGGATTTAATACCTAATTGAGGTTATAGAATATCTCAATGTAATCATCGCAACAATCTTAAATAGAAATAGATGGTTGTATGGAAATAATTTAAAACTATTAATATATATTAATTATTATGATAATTAACATGTAATTGTGTAATTATTCATCTTCATCCTGAGACATTTATTTAATGATGTCAATATATTCATCTTAATCCTCTTAATTATTATTCTAAATTGGTTCTTCAATATTTTAATAATATTATATTTAAATTTATTTGTTACATCATCAATATCCTCATACCTATCATCCTGTAATTTTATTGTTTCAACAACAATATTATATTATATTTATTTAAGGGAGGTGTTTTGTTTTTTATCTTCAAAAATATTTAATTCCTTTCACTTTTATAGATCTTATTACAATTTTTATAAACTATTTTAATGATATTTAATTTTTATAATACTCACCCAGTCTATTAAATCACCTGAATAAACACAATAATTTTCCTTATAAATTTTATGTGTTTGATGGGCCTTCATCAATGGTTATTTTCCATTAATAATGAATTTATTCTTTATGTCATTTATTCCCTGAAATGGATTAACATGATGGTCTCTATGATTATCAATAAAATGTAATTTATACATTTTAAAATAATAAATCTCAGATAATAAAAGTAAATTATTTCATATACCAATTTATAAAATCCTAATTCTTTGCATCTATGATGATATACTTCTAAGAAAATTTGAATGTTAATTTTATTTTTCGATTCACCATATAAATTTGTATTAATTCAAAAACCATTCCCCACATATGAATTAAAATATTTAACCAATTTGGATGGTGGGTAACTTTATACACAAAATTGATTATAAATGTAATCTGTATGTTTTAATAACCGAAAAATTGAAAAACAATAAAAATTATCACCAAAAAATATTTATATCATAAAATCATTCAAAAATAATCTATATCATCAATCTTTAAAACCAATAAGAAATATATTATAGTTAATGTTTGTAGGATAATCTAGTGATATTTGTGGAAAATGTTTCAGGAAATGATCATTATATAATATGAAAATTAAATAATATATATTCACATTTGACATATATATATATAGAATAGATGAATGTACTATTCACTATTCATGTCATGTCATTTAATAAAAAATGAGCAGATAATATGTATTATATGTATGATGATCGTAAATTGAAAGACATTATTGATAAACTCTGCTGAAGTGAAAAATATACTAATCATGAATTGAAAATTTATGGTTCATTAAATTTTCAAAATATCCCTTATTAGAACTCATATTGTTTTGTTTTTAGATATATTTATGTTGGAAATACTAATAGAAGAAAAATGAAATATCTACTTTCTTATAGTGTTAATAAGTTGAAACATTAATCAATGCTTTTTTCCTTACATATTATTAAATTTCAACATGTATATATCATATGGATATATCAATGTGAAATGTAATGTTATCCAATATTTTTCA
Source organism: Viscum album (assembly GCA_963277665.1). Classification (NCBI taxonomy): domain Eukaryota; kingdom Viridiplantae; phylum Streptophyta; class Magnoliopsida; order Santalales; family Viscaceae; genus Viscum; species Viscum album. Next base: position 804,972,320 of record OY728122.1, on the reverse strand, counting down.
TCTGGTGAAAAAAATATTATTATTTATCTATTGAATCAATAAAACCTAACCAATTTTTTTCAATTTCATATACAATTAAACAAAAAAATTTAATTGTATTATTAGTCAATCATAGTCTATTGTTTCTACAAATATGTCTTAGAATAATAAGATATTTCTTTCAATTTTTCCGTAATACATGACTTTAATAATCCAAAAAGGATAATATATTGCACTACATTCATTATAATATAGAATACCTTACTCTTAAATTCATTCATATAATTGTTACTGACACATCAGGAAAATTTTTAAATATAACTACCCATTAACAAAAAATTAATGAAGATATGATTGTATAATAAATTGATTTTTTATAAACTATATAAATTTATATTTCCTTTTTTAAATTTTATGATCAATCCGGTTGAAATAAATCTTGTTCCTGATGCCAAAATATTTTTGAATGAGATAATCAAGTTATTATATTATCATTTACCTTACCATATGTATCCAAATGTGCATACATTATGATTCAAAATAAATATTCTAATTTACACTACCTCTATGAAGTGATATACTATAAAATATGTTCAATATGGATGATCATCAAAAAAATTCATTTTCACCAATAAATATCGTTCAAATGACCTCATGATTTTTATTTATTATCATTACAAATTTAATGGGAGGTATTTCTATGATTTTAAATTCCAACTATACAACAATGATCATTGTTGGATGTCAAACTCTTTCAATATTAACTTTGATGAATACATTTATATATTTTAGAAAGAATAATATTTAGAATGACATTATACATGATTGTTGAAATAAAAATGGTTTGTTTTATTAATGAGGAAAAATTATTTGTTTTCATATATATATATATAGAATTATCATGATTTTAGGCCATGTGTATTCTAAAAATATAACATTCCATATGTTAGGAAGCCAAAAATTATCCATAGTAATGAAACAATAACTTGGAAATTATGTTTCACAAAAGAAATATATCAACTGACTCCATTACTCAATAATTAATTTAACTAACAAGTTAATGTCATCAAATATATAAAATTATTATTTTTTGGAAGTATAATAATTAGTAATGTAGAAATATAAATATGATTCCTTCATCAACATCCAAGGATTTATATTTAATGGAGTTATAAAGAATGATATACAAGACTGATGACTATTATACCACCCAAATAGACAGAAACCATTATTAAAAATAACCCAACCACATGTTACAAGTTCTGATAGAAGAGACAGATTTGTCTAGTCAAAAATATTCCATTAATCACCATAAAAAGAATTATATAAAATTTCGTTGTCCTAAATATATTATTTATATCATTCCATCAAAGATGTAATATTCATATACATAAATAATCAGTTTAATCATGTTATAAGAATGAAATAAATCAACTATTTATCATGATATAATGTTAACATCCATTATTGTGTATTTCTTAACCACAATTTTCCACATGTATGAAAATTATCCAATGATTTATTTTAACAAAAAATATAACATGAAATCATTTGAACATGCATGAAACATTTGATATCAATAACCCAAAATATACAGCATCTTCTTAACCTCATATAAATTTATTGGTGTCACATTTCCCATGGGTAACAGTGGCATAAAAAAATAGAATATTTGATAAAAACAAATATTTAACATTCCAATCTCTAATTTAAATGCAAATTTTTTTTATCATCATGCTTACCTATCCTAAAATTGAGATACAATAAATCTTCATTACTATCCGAAAAATAAAAACTAGATATGGTTTTTACTTAAGATTATAATAAACATTCTGAGTTTATGATTATTGAAATGACATACTGCACACCTCATGTATTAATTTTTCAAACTATGATGGATCTTGAATCAAGTTATATTTATATTGTCCTGTATTTTAACAATTTTGGTACCGAGGAATAATATTTTTGAAAACAAAAGCAAAATAAATAATCTTAAAACAAATAAAATGTTTCAAATCATCTTTATAGCATGGATATTAAATAATCCATTCTGAATCAAATTATAAATTTCATGATGAAAATTATAGAAATGATTCATCACCATCATTATATAAAGGAAATAAACCAGAAAAATTTGGATTTCAATGATGGTTTATCCAATAACTATCTTATAAAAAAATTCAACATACATGTTTAATATTTTTCTAAAAATTGGGAAATAAAATCGGTGATTATATAAAATTTGAAAGAGGTAAGTTATTATTTAAAAAAATAAAAAAATATATTTAATTACATAATATCAATAATTTTTTGTAATAATTAATAATTATTTCTTGTTGTTTCTAATATATAGTAATTATAGGAAATTATTTGATGTTATTTGTATTTATAAATAATTATTTTAAATCACTTCTAATTATTATTTATTGATAATGGTTACTAATTATTGATAATTTTTAATTAGTGTTTATAAATGTTTGTAATTGTTTACAATTATTTGTAATTATCACAGAATTTAAGTATTTTTTCATAAATATTATACATTTTTAATAATAACTAGTAATTACTTATAATTATAGTAAATTATTTCGAATTATTACTAAATACATCTAATTAAATATAATTAAGAGTGTTTACAAGTAATTACGGGTTTTTATTATTTTTATTTATTAATAGTTAATACTAATTAGTATAAATTTATACGACTATTTTATAATTTTTACTCATTATTTGTAATTTTATGTAATTTTTCAGAATTATTGAAATATTTTACATTTTTTTTAAAAAAAATTATAATTAATGATATCAAATAATTTGTAAATATTGGAAATTATTAGTAATAATAAATAATTATTATTTATTTTTACGAATTATAGGTAATTATTACTAATTATTTTCAATTATTACAAATTCATTGTTATTATCAGTACTTATTTTATATTATTGATAATTTTTAGTAGCTGTTTATATTCAATTTTAATTATTAAAATTTCTCGATAATTGTATATAATTATTACAAATTAATTTTGATTTTTACTAATTATAACTAGTTGTTTGAAATTATTATTATTACATAGTAAATGTTACTAATTTTTATTAAATGTTGGAAATTGTTTGAAACTATTACAATTTATGTGATTTGTAATAATTACAAATTAATTGTAGTTATTAGAAATTATTTATACTTATTTAAAAATATTACTAAAAATTATTAATTATCTCTAATTATTAGTAACTTTTTTCTAATTATTTTCAATTACTAATAATTATTAATAATTGTTACTAATTATTATAAATTATAATTATGTTTTACTGATATTTTTGTAATTTGTTTTAAAATATTTTTGATTATTGTTAAAGATTTCTAATAATTTGAAATTATAAATAATTACTTTTTATTATTTTTAATTTTTTAATAATTTAATTTATTTGTAATTATTACTAATTATTTATAATTATTTTAGGTCACGTTTAATTATTTGTAATTATTTTTAATTACTTGTAGTTATTGATTATCATGACTAATTAATGTCAAATTCTGTAAATTAATAGTTATTATTAGAAATTATTATTATTATTTATTTCTAATTATTCATAATTATTTCGTATTATTAATAATTAATTCTTATTATTATTAATTAATTCTTATTATAATTAATTATAAATAATTATTAGTAATTATTATGAAATATAATTTCAATTAATAATAGTAATCATTCGTTAATATGGATAATTGCAAATTTTTTGTAGTTATTTGTAATTAATAAATATTATTAATATTTGTAGTTATTTTTTATTGAATTTTTTTAATTATGTATAATAGTTACAAATTATTTTCTAAATTATTATTTATTAATAATTATTTAATAATTATTGTCAACTATTACTAATTGGAGGTAATATATTGTAATTAAACATAATTACCACTAATTACTACTAATTAAAAATATTTAAGAAAAAATATTGCTAAATATATATAATTAGAAAAAAATAATATAAACTAAAATATAATTTTTTTTAAATAATTAACATAAAACTTTCTTTTTAGCAGAATGAAATCTTTGATACGATCCTGAAAATTTATTTGTGAAAAACTGTTGTATTATAAAATTTAAGGAGAGAATCCAGATAGAAATCAAAATAGAAATTTTGAGTTGGTGCATGAAGAATAGTGTGGGTGGCTATAATATGTACCATAATTTGTGATAGAATTTCCATCATTATTACTATTGTTTGGATGGGTTACATTTCATATAACACCTTCCATAATAATTATATATACAACTAAATTATAATTTTTAATGGATCTCAATGAAAATTTCATCAAAAAAAATTACATATTTATTCTTTTGAAAGATCATTTTTTATTAAATTATTCCTTCCATCAAGTATAATCTATATTTTGTGGGATGAAATTATTTGGGTAAAAGTTTTATTTTCTGTAGTAGAAAATTACAATCAAAAAAAATTATTTGGGATGTAATTTATAATTCCGTCAGAAATATTTCATTCCCATATTTTTTTCATAGTCACGCAAAAACATTTTATTGTAGGAGTTGAATGATACTTGAAATTATACCATATATATTGATATTTGGGATTTTATTGTCATACAACCACAAATAACCCATAATTTTCTATTATTTGTGACATGACCCAAATTTATTTAAAAGAAATTGTCAGAAATATTTATTTTTCACATAGAGGGAATGTGCTTTCATTTTAATAGGCAAATGGGTGTCTGGATTTCCATACAATTTCCACTTAAGATATATTTTTCATGTTTGGGGTGATATATGGATTAATTATGGAATTTGTTTCAGTAATTTTGTTCATATATGTAATTCTCGCAATCCCTTAATATTTCCACTTATTTGTACAAGTGCAAAAAATGTATTGACGATACTATTTTAGAAATTTTTTATGGATGAAAAAATTATTTTTAATTTAATGTTTCATATTCCATATTCCTTTATGACCTTGATTATTCCATAACATCATGTATCCAGAGTTTAATAAATTATTTAAATTAATTTTTTCTATCTCTTTGTATAATCTAAACTATAATGGTTTTAAAATTTTATAGATTTTGGAATTTATTTAACAATGTCCAAAATGTTAAGAAAAATTACGTCCTAATTTAAATGATTTATTGATGCCTTTTTTCATTGATACATATTTTGTCTATATTGAAGGAAATGCATTGAAAACAAATAGGTTACAAAAAACTGAATTTATAAATTTTTTATCCTTATGGAATATATTATCAAAGAAAATAAAAATTATATAATAAGTGTAATGTCCCAACCTGAGTTCCACTAAATAGTGCCCCAACCCCGTGGGCCACATTGCCTCAAACATGCCTACCTATATGCCAAATACTACTATGTATAAACTAGGGCATATCGTGTGTCTTTATTGAGACTACGATCTCATGTTGTAGTGTTGCACAATTGTAGTAATAATAAAAATCAATAGTGGAAGCATGATATTAACCAACATAGAGATTAACTTCCATATGAATCCCTTATTAATTAATCCCAAAGAATAATATTATACATCATGATGTGTCATGTCTCTAACAAAAGGAAAATGGGTGTGTAGGTATCTCGTATAGTACATGTATCAAAAGGTACAAAAAGATCAAAACATACTATCTCCATTTATCATACTGAACATAGCCAGATCCGATGCTCCCCTGCATTTAATCAGAACCAATCAAGCATCATAAAATGGGTGCCTTCCTCGGTCCCGACCTACATCCCTGATGACTTTTCAAAAACACAATGAAACCCTTAATATGGTTTGAGATAACTGTGATAGGCCCCCAACAGTGCCTATATGAATTTTATTCTGTGTAATATAAACCTATGTAGTGTGGAGTATATCACAAGTATAATAATAATAATATTATAGTGTCACTTTATATGTTATTTGATCAATCATTGAGTGGATCCCAATGAAAATGGTCAATATACCATAATTAATGGAAGCTGAAATGGATATATATTTATTATGTAATACTTTTCATTATAAAAACTCAAATCTAATACCCATACATAGGTATCTCTAAATCATAGTAAAATATCCACAATTCCTATGTAGAGTAATCCAACTTCAATATCCATAATTGTCATTCCACATAATGAAGTTTCAATATCGAAAACAACCATGATGTGTAATCCAATGTCATACTTTATAGGGACAAATCAAACATATATAATTCCAAGGCAATAATGTTGATTCATAGGATAATCTCATTGGAAACTCGATAACAAATTTGGTAGAGTCTAAGGAGCTCATCAATATGGGACATAAAATGAATATCCAATAACTAATGATTGAAGGGTTATAAAGACCCTTTTCATCCTATACAATTACTATGCAAGCAGAACTTATAGGTAATATAATGTGGTAACCAAATACTATGGTGTTTAAATTTTCACTGACTCTAAAAAAATCTATATCCATGGAGCTCGTCTAAATAATTGACTATTATAATCAATTCACCAACAAATTTCATTAATCATTTCATAACCATTTAGAATCTGTGTGTTCATCCAACTCATATCCACACATTACATTTAATGGAATCATCCATTTAAACATAATGTAATAACATGAAATTAAAGCAATAATAATCTATTATTAATTCAATTCAATTCATTCCATTCATTTAAAAATTAACAGGTAAAATAGGGATCACACAATCATAAATAATTAATTTAACTCTTATTAATATTTCCACTAATATTGGTGATCTTAAAAGCACCCAATTTGTGATATAACATTGGGAAAATACAAGACAACACCCCATGGGTGCACTAGATTCAGGTGAAATACCACAAAAAATCACAAAGTTAATAAATAAAAAATCTAATATGTTATAATAAATTTGATTCAAACATTTAATTAATTAAATGGGAAACCCCTAGAAGTTCTACAGGCAACAAAATGGAAACAAATCTTATCAGACACCAACCCATTAGGGGAAGGTATAAACCACATACCGTATGTCCATAGTAGAACACTCATCTAGTATCAACCTCATATTACGTTTAGATGTTGAGAAAAATGAAAAATCAAGTAAACTCAAATAAATAATGAATATTAACTTAACCCTAAATAACACAACTATTATGAATAAAAATGTAAAAAAAGAACAAATTTAATGAATAACTAACCATCATACTTCAAACGATGTTCAAATCTGAGTCTAGATGAATTATCAGGAAAACAACATATGAATTGAGAATCAAAGTTATGTCCCAAATGAAGTAATAACCAATAGAATCGAAGGAAGTTAATGAAATTGGATTTAAAATATTTTAATAGAAAATTGTAATTTCCTCTATAAATTCTTGGTCACACTATTTGGTCGCACAATTGGTCAAACAATCCACCAATCAAGCTCCATTATCTCTCTAATGGGAGAACCGAAATGGTTCATGAACCTGATTTGGAAAACGATGTATATTAAATTATTTTCCCCACTAAAATAACATTAGATTTGACATATAAGTTTCCATCCCTAGTTTCATGGTTTTCTCAAATTTTGATTCATCTTGTTACCAATTATCCAACTTAATATGGTTTCCTCAAACCATGTGAACTAGTTCACAAGATATCTGTTAACTATGTGGAATATCTATTTCTCTCCAATTGATTGTATTTAGGCTCTAAATATGACCCAAACTACCACAAAAAACTTAAGATATCATTCGTAACATAAATAATGACAAAACTGATAATTAATACTGAATATTAATATTTAAACAACTCAAATAAAATCACTGGATTTAAAAAATAACCACCCCTAAAAGGATATCATCCCTAAATTTCCATTCTTGGGTGTTCAAAAATAACCTGAGAAGAACATCGACCATAGGGCATGTAAAACAATTCCAATATCCCTACTCTCATCCTATAAAAATTTCTACTACAATAACCCTCATACTATAGGAACTAACTAGCCATATAAAACTTTCTTGTTCTTCACTACAACACAAACTGGATTCTCCCCGAATGACACATTGACCTATAGCTCAAAATAATCTAAATACATTTTATAATACTGGTCAAAATAATAATGGAACAGCTAAGATAAGTGGATGACGTTTTTCATGTCTCAGTAACTAAGAGGTAACTATAACTGATATGCTACTTGAATGAATCTCTCCAGAATATTGAATGGTCTGACATGACTTGTTGAAAGTCTACCCTAACACTTAATTTGCTTGTATCATATCTTTAGTGAGATATATAAAATGATATTTTCACTAATAGAAATATGTAAATGTCATTTATGGTGATCGGAATAATAATTTTTTCTATACTGTATTGTATCCATCCTCATTCGAATCGACATATCCTACATTGAATTATCCTGAATGAGATGAATTTACAATAATGATTCCTCTCTTTCTGCTAACAATCCTATAGGTGATCAAAATTTACTACCATACAAACCATCATTAAGTTCTATATATATAGTTTCATGATATCATTTTATGTAGAAGAAATCTACTTGAGGTATATGTCTCTCAACAGAGCCCCTAAAATCCTAGATGCATTTTCTATTAATTTTCTCAAGATCATGTATAGTGAATCTGACAGAACATTAGTGTGTGGTTAGAAATATGTTCTTAGGGGAACCTGTGTACCCAACACCATATGAAAAATCTACTATAATGAATACAGTAATAAGGAATTTTTATATGATATAATGGTATGAGGAACCCCTCATGTCTCAATTTATGATTGATATGAAACATTCAAAGCTCATATAATTCTTATTTATCCATAAATGGAATTAAATGAGTGACCTTCATGATATTATCTCTAACAACTAAAAAAACATCACTACCTCGAGATGACCCCACCAATCCCACCATGAAATCTAGCATATCTTCATTCAAATTCCACATGGGAATATGTTACTACTGTAAACTTATAGCTACTATGTGATGTTATACATTAACCATACTGATAGGTGGATAACCTAATGAATAAAATAACAACCTTTTATTTTATCTCTATCCTACAATACTAATATAAATATATGTGCATATTTGTAAAAATGAGATGAACTTCCCAATATGAGGCATGAAACACATACATAACACGTATATGTATTATAAAAACCAAGGAAATCATGAATACATTGAATTTCAACAATTCCCATTATTTAACAAGGAGTTATGTCCTTAGAAACCACAGTCTCAAATAAAACTAGAAACATAGAAGTAGATAAAAATACCACCATTAATCTATCACAATAGGTGTAATTAAATATAATTCATAGGAGACAACTCTACCCATGATCATCATTCACCTCCAAGATCTTCTCTAAAAACAAATCCTTTATATAAAACTCTTTAATGGCATCTTGAACTATCTGTATCTGTGTCCCCATGCTTAGTGCATCAGTAAATTCAATGCCTTTACCTGGTGTAAATGGAATATCAATGTAAAAGTACAAAAATTACTCAACCCACATTTCATTCCCCAAATTCAGGTCACACTGCGTAAATATATTCTTGAGGATTTTGTGACAGGTGTACAAAATAATATTATATCCTTTTATATAATTCTTCTTATATGTACTTGAATTTAAAAAAAAATTCTAAATCATAATTTTATGATGGGTAGTTTCTCCCAAGTGGCCTCAGCTAATGAGACTCATATTCCACGACTCTCTCTCCTAGAATAAAAACTACACTTATATCATTACCTAGTGTATCACCACACATTTTATACAACCTAAGAAGCTCTAGTAGATTTAGGAATGAAAATAAATTCATTATCAATTCAATCTTTTGAAAGTCTATACTACAGGTTTATGATCCTTGATACATCACACAACTCTTTTACAGCCCCAGAAGATCTATTTCTAGTCATGATATGTCATGCATTAAATTCAAATAATATACAGATGGCTTAAAGAAACTCTATGTTTCAAAAATGTTCCTAGGAATCTCAGATGAAAATAATGTTCTCACTATCTCTTATTAAATCAATACATCTATATATGGGATAATAAGTCCATGTATGGAAATAATATCCTTCTATAATAGAAACTTAGTGAGATTAACTTATAATTTATTCTCCCTTAGTGTACCCAAAATTATTTTAGTATATTTTTAATGATTGTTTCTATTTTGATAATAAACCAAAATATATTCTGTTACTACCATCTTAAATGAATATAAATAAGGATATAAAACCTATTTTATCAATTCCATTAAAAATTTTGGGGAGTTCGTGAGACTGAATGACATAACTAGAAACATATATATTCAACAACTACAATGTAATGATGTATGAGAAATGTATGTAGTCCAAAAAAGTACCTGATGATAAACTAACCTAAAATCAGTTATTGAGAAAAACCTGTTTCTATAAATATGATTAAAAAAGATATTTATATGAGGAAAATTAAACCATTTCATAACCATAAACATGTACAATTTTGGATAATTAACATATAAAATAAGGTTATTGTCAATGTTTTTTACTAAATTGACAAAAAAACTCCATAGATAAGTATTGAAACATATAAACCCCTTTTACACTATATCCAATAACATCATATTAAAGTTTTGACAATCTTTAGAATCCATCCAATAAGGATGAATTGATACCAGTTCATCTCATAGAATATTCTTAATAGAGTACTCCACCACTCTCTCTAATCAGCTAACCCAAAATATATTATCAGAATAAATATGTTAAATGATCAAAATCTAAAGGAAAATCAACATATAGCATTCCATGATCCCCTAGATATAAACTATAAAATTGGGATTTCATCCCAACAAACCCATGATGCTCTTATCTAGATCCAATCTCTTGGACAACACTATCAAAATTTTGAATAAAAATGTTTCCCTCTAGAGATCTAAATGTCACCATTAGGAAATAAAAACCAAAAAAGGAATGAAAAAACCACCATCTTTTTCTTTTTGAGTATGATTTCAAAAATTTTAATCTCAAAGAAAGAATGACCCCTTATTATGTGAAATTCACTAATCTTTAGTTGAGACTACCTATACTGAAATAGAACCTCCATTATGATGCAATCATAGTATCCAAGGTCATAATGCCATCTGAAAATTGAACAATGATCCCTTGTATCTCCATACATGGAACATATATGAATCTATATGATTAATCATTATAGAAAATACTAGATACTATAGTAATGTTTTCCATGATGTACCTCTAGACATATATGGAATGGTGCTTTGCTTCTCAGGGTTAGGTTGTAAAGAATATATCTTGCATGAACTGTGGATATCTAACACAACTTCATTTCCCAGACAAATCCCAATCTACTATCCCAATACAAATGGTGCCAAGATTTATTGTCTGTTACCACCACATAATCCTAAATGATAAATAAAACCCCATATCTATGATTGAAATTGATCAATAAGTCATGATCTTCAACCTAATGTCAGTGTTGGTCCCCATACAATAACTACTGTAGGGATGGTCCTATACAAACTCATTACATGGACCATCATTCGAAAATATTATCCAATGAATGGGTATCTATCCAATTGGTTCCTCAAATGAACCCATATTTCACATTTATGATAGTTGAATGAAATAACAACACATACATTATAGCTAGTATTAACATAAAGAGATGTCTAAAAATGTCACTTCCTGTAACCTAATAATGAACTACTAGGTTGGCAGATTGAATATATCTTCTCAATACCCCAACTCGACTTAGTTTCTAAATAGTTATCATTACATGATTCACTATCTTTTTAATAGTATTCATCTTAGGCATGTATACCTTTGATCAAAAAACATGTGTGTTACATTCGTCGATGTGTCACACTATTGATGTAAAATCAATAATATTAATCAACAGAAATAATGAATATATATAAATAGTTAGTAATACTCAATTACATTCCTCACAACCCACCCTATATGCATAAAACCATAACCATTTATGCTCTTTTGGTGTCAAGAAAAATGATGTCATAAAACCTAGAAGAAAAACCTCTCCAAAACATATATGGTAGTCTATTATCATGGTTAAAAACGTCCCACTAGTTCTTATATCCTCTCCAATTCTATTATGTCATTATACTGAAAATCATCTCATGCGGTTTCAAAAAATGCACAAATGATAAAAAAGTAGTCCCAAGACACATCTCAGCATGCTGAGCGTAACACCTCGTGATTTTGTGATTTTTTATTTAATTAAATTTTTTTTATATTTTATATTTCATGTGGACCTAGAAATAGTTCTTCATATACATATATATCCATATTCTATTCCAAAAACTTTTATTCATATGACAATGATTTGGATTTTGCTACACACAATATAGACATGAATTGTGCTATATGAAATGGTGAATTGGCTTTTGATACCTGCAACAACGACATAGCATACATTACAAAGAACATAAAAAATCTACAAAACGCCATTTTATTGATATAATTATACAAAGGAGATAATTATAAACTAGATTTTAAACATATTTATATGTGTAATAATAAATAATTTTCCAATATGACTTATAATTTTTATATTTTGATAATACATATTGATAATGAATGATATCATATTGGGAACATCCTTCTATGTATAAAAATACTTTTTCCTTGAATAAATCAATTTTAATAATAAAATTAATTTTTGAAACTTTTATAAATTTAATTTTTTGTAAAATAGACTTAATTATTGAAATTAGAATAATGAAATTAAATTATGGTTAATTTCAGGTATTTTTCATAGAATTATTATTTTTTAATAAATAAAGAAAAATACTACTTCTAAGTTAAAAAATACATTTTTTTTAATAATTATTAATTTTAAATTATTTTTAAGATTTATTTTATGGTTGCATTAGATGAACTATACAAAAATTAATACAATTTAATTAATTATAATCAATTTCAATTTGAAATTGAATATAAAAACCTAATAAAATTGTGAACATCTCTCTACCTTTAAACACCGTAATTTCGTCCCATTTGTGGGGTTAATATTAATATTATTTTTAATATTCTATGAATTTAATTTTATAAAATCTAGATAATCCATTTTAGTCATTATAATATTTAGTTTTTATTTTTATCAACATAATTATTGACCAAAAATAATAGGTGAAATGATTAAAATTAATTATCTTGATAGAGGTATAATTAATCCTAATTAGGAACAGAACCATAATCATTGCGGCCCAAATATACTGAAACATGTAGAAACAAAATTTGTGGAAATATTTCTCACATGAACATTCCATTTTATATTTATTTATTTTGTAAAACTATTTTTAGGAAATAACAAGTGTACCCCTACCTTGTTTTCATAGATTCTGGGTGATCCTTTTTCCTTCCTTATAAAAGGCCACCAACACTCCCACAAAAAAAATCTATAACCCCTCATATATTTTCCCAATAACAGCCCAATAAAAATCATAGAAAACCTCCCTTACACCTAGAATTAATCTCTTGGGTAGAAGGATATCCAATGAATCCATTGGGCATAAACTAAAAAGAGTTACATGATTTTGAACTAATATATTCCTTCAAGTCCTTTCCTTTGATTTTTTTCTCAACCCCCTAAAAATTCTATATTACCTAATTTTATAGAAAACCAATGTAAAAAAATTTATAGAATTTTTTATATAATAGTTTCAAAAAATTATTACATAGAACTCCATCTAATGGATAACAAACTGTTTATTTATGTGTACATCATACTACGACCTCAGTAAATGTTGATTGTTCAAATATACATACCACCCATCATTGTGTAATTTTTTATGTAATATATAATTATATATGTTATATATTATATTTACTATTTTATTATGTTTGATAATTACTTTAACAAAACATATATATTTAAATTCATTTTATTGATAATACTATAATTTCATTTGAGGATGTGTGGAATACCTCCCCCTCAAAAAATTTGATTCATTCATAAAAATAGTGTAATGTATTATGGATGTGTTTTTGGATTATATATGGTATCAAAAATATAATTTTATTATTATATTATTATATTAAAAAATTTATTTTTCATTCTATCATTCAATATGACCAAAAAAAACTGAAACAATGTTCATGCATACTTACGTCTTCTCATCCCAAGGAATGGTATATTACATTATTGACTTATATATTATAAAGGATATAATAAGACAAATATAATGGTTAAATATTTTTATATCATGTTTTAAATTATTTATATCATGATATAATTTATAAGTTGCAACAATATGACAAATCTAGAGACATCAGAAAAATAAAGAGAATATTACCCGTAGTGAAACCGTAACATTGGATTGTTAACAAGAATGTAATATAATGTTATAATAATAAAATATGTGGTATTTGATATAATAATATATTTATTAAAACTATTTATAATAAATTTATATTTATTTTATAGGTGGTTTGAACAATTATGATGAGATTCAACACACAAAGAAAATGGATTTAATATCACTTTTTATATCCATGAGATTCATGATATGTTCACCATATATTCATTTTGTGTAAGGTACGTACAACCCATAATTGTTTTATATGTATATTATAATTTAATTTATGGCTATTCACATATCCATTTTATGATCTTTATTTCATGTTTATTATTTTTCAAAACCTAATATATCAGTAAAATAGTTTTGTCTCAGTTTTTCTTTTTTGAGACCCGTGTTTTGTTATAGACAAAAATTATATTTTGAGGGGTAAATATATCCATTTTATATGTCATATGATGCATTTTTGTCTTTTAATTCTATAATATGATTCATAAAATTTCATTTTTTACATGGATAGTTTGAGCCCATATTAAAAAGTTATAAGAGTTTATTGTCATAATCTTATCACTTTTAATTATAGTTTGTGTTTATTATTACTCTGAGGAAATATTATAATCGATCTCTCAAAAACATTTACAAATTTTATTTTGATATAATAATTATATATTTATTTATATATTGGTACAATTTCATACACTTATGTTATAGAATAAATTTATGAAATTGATTTTAAGGAAGCCCAAATTTACCACCACTTCCGTCAAAAAACCTTGTTTTCTAAAAATGGCTTCCATTCATATTATACTAATCTACAAAGATAATTAGAATAAATATTTACCACTTTTATCATCACTAAATCATTAAAATTAATCTTCATGTGTAATTTTGAAGGATTAATTTTTCTAACTTTTTTCCATGAAAAAGGAATGATCTGTTTATCTCATACAACATACACATATTTATACATCATCAATGATTTGAAAGTTAATTTTCACCTATAATATTTAATTTTTATGTGTTTTCTTTAAAAATACAAATAACTTTATTTCAAAACGTTTAAATTCTCCTTATAAAAGTTTCTTATGGAAAATGGTTTTGAATATTTCAGTACGCTATATTTATAAGTTTTCAAAGAAAATGTTTTTTTAAATTATTTCAATGATTTCATTATAATATTTCATATTCATTTTCAAGAAGATTTTTTTCAAATGTTCTTATTTTTTAAATAATCATATAAAATGATAAGGGATATTTACCTTATGAAATGTTTTTAAAATCTCATTAGATGTTTTATTCATCTATGATGACATATTTTGATGTTGCTCAATCCCTTAATGGAAAGGACTTAAAGGTTCCATTCATATTATATCTTGAATGGTTTAGTGTTTTGATGTGATTATTCTTATGAATCACATTTCTATTCAATGGGTTATATTATTTTGAAACCCTATTCATTTCATGGGTTATACTTTGATTAAATGATTATGAATCTTGTATCTTTTCAATGGGTTATGATATGATGCAATGATAATGATACCCATTTCATTTCATGGGTTATGAAATGATGTATATAAAAACACTGTAATTTTTTGGTTCATGATATGATGATGGTTTTGTTATCTTATAGAAAATATTGTAATGTTTTTATAATGATATTGGTTGGACCTATATCTCCCACCAATGAATTAGGTAATTATGGATGGCTAAGGACTATAAAATTTATACTTGAGACACACTAAATGATCACAATGTTTTGTAAAGACCTGGTTTCATGTCCATGAGTTTATGTGTGCACATGATTATATGATCACAATTTCTTGATTGGACATTATTACCAATTAAAATTATTATTCATGGACCTGGTTTCATATCTATATGCTTATACGTGAACATTATTGAATATTTAAAAAGTTATGTGTGTTCTTAATTACATGTTCATAATATTATCCATGTACCTGGTTTCATGTCCATAATTTTATACATGATCTTGATTACATTTCACAATGTTATGAATGGACCATGCTGCATGTCTATAAGTTGATATGGGGGACTGATATCTTGAACATAACTTAATGAGTGAACCTATTTCTACTTATACAAGTTCACAATGTTATAAACAAATGTGCATTCCGCAAATTCCATGTCATTTTACATTGTTATTATTTTTTTACTTATCTTATTAATTATATTTTGATCCATGTATTATTATATTTTTATATTTATTATTATATATAATATGAATGTTAAGATCATCATTTTTTTCTCATGCTCCATACCCTATTTTTCAATTTTTTATTAAATGTTTCCTTTATTTACCCCTTCTGATCATATCAGCACACCCCATTCTAATGTTTCATTTCCCCAGGTTATGAGGAATGTTTTTCAGATGAGGTACTAAAGGTGATGTTATTTATTGGAGTTATTAAAGATAATTCACCACAATAGAATATTTTTTCCTATTATTCCAATGACACTAATATATTACTGTCCCCGGGCATGTATTTCTCTAACAATAATTATATTCATCTAAAATGATGTAATATAAATTTATGCTAAGGAAGAGCCTCTATAGTTGGTATCAATGTAATAGTTTTGTCAACATTTTGGTACAAGGATGAGAAAACCATAGTTAGATCCATAGGTAAATTCAAAAGCATATTTATAGGGATGTACCTAAGGATATTTATATATATAGATGAGTTAAAGTCTAGGAAACCTTCCTTGAATTTTGGATAATGATAGAGTGTTTTCTATTAAACACATCCTTCTACGGATACTACAAGTTTATGTGGCACTGAAACAGATGTAACTAGGGGTAAAAACACATAAAATATGTCTCAATCTTGACTTGATGTAATCTAGTACAAAAATCTTGCCTTATTGGAAACCTACTTTGCAACTCTTAGTGGATATGCGTTGGAAATTTAAAAAACCTCATGAACCATTATGAAGGATTTAAATATATGATGACTATTAATAACCTATGATAAACCTATGGTGTCATTGAATAAAAGGATTTTGTAATTACTTAGTCAATCTATAAGTAATTGTTTCATGAATATGTGTCTTTCTTATATGATATGTGTTTCTCAACATGTTTTTTTGGTTTTAATCAATTACTTGTTCTGGGAGGAACATAGTTAATATTGAATTTTTCACACTTGGAAATTATGGGAATTATGAAAATCGATTTCATAAGATGAAATATAATAAAGTGAACTAGAAAAGTTGGTATGATTATTAGTAATACATATGAATAAAATGAGAAAAAAAAATGAAAATATGAAATGTATGTGATGTTCTTATCATATTGATTACATTGGTAAAAAGAAGCATGATCATATTTAGGTTTGGGATGTTGAGTCATGGTTAATATTTTATATTCTAGTAATGAGGTTATAAATAATATGTTGATGAAAGAAGAATAAAGGTTTGTGAACAAATTTTGATTAATGAAGTATTAATTTTTCGGAATTCAAATATTTTGTTATATTAATCAGGAAATTTATATTTGTTTTGAGTAGGTGTTTTTCATTAAATATTAAAATGTATATGTTGAATGGTGATGAAGAAAAACAAAATTTATTTTTATGAAAGGTGATATTTGGATTATTGGTAGGTATCCAATACATAATGCCTGAAATTTGGATAATGATATTTGGAGAATGATATGTCAGATATGAATAACTAAATTAGATGGTTTGGATTTCATTGGATATGATTATTGAAAAAATGGTCTATGTTATCAAGGATGATGAATACAACATATTGTGTTAAAATAATATATCTAGTAATTATTTAAATAAGGAATGATTATTTTTTTCCAAATTTATTTATTTGAATTAAGATTATTACCATGTCACAAAGGAATATATGATGCAGTAATTGAAATTTTTGGAATGTGAAAACCAAGTGATACATAGTGATATATTGGGTATCAATGCTAAGGTGATTTCAAGACATTATTTATATTGATTTATATTTTCATCTTTCATAAGGGTTATAAGGATTATGATATATGAAAATATTATCAAAAAGTTTGGATGAATTATGTGAGAATAATGTATTAGCTTAACATATGATGATATATGAGTATTGGATAACCTATTCTAACCATTTCACTGAGAGGTTTTGTTAAGGTATATGGGGTGACTTAACTAGGATCTCATTATATTCTGGTTCTTCAGGAATGAAAAATAAACCATGATTCCATAGAAGAAAAGAAGAAGTGTGAATTGGAAAATGAAAAACCAAATGGTGATATTGTTCATTTGAAATGCAACAAAAGAAATTAATTTTTTTCCCTTCTGTTCCTAAAAAATAAAATAATTCATCAAATCTATGACAAATAATAGAAAAAAGGCTTTATCATATCAACCTAATTCATATAAATCAGATTGAGCCTTAAATTTTTATATATTTATGGTTTTGTGATAAACTAATTCTACTAAAAAATGTGCTCTATCAATATCCATTAGAACATTATTTCTAGATTTTTCTTTTATGCCCATATTTTGATTTCCCACCAATATTATCCATTGTGGAAACCTAATTATATGTTACATTGCGTAACCACAATGTTTCAAACATGTCAATTTTAAAATGTTATTTTGTATACACTTTTATGATGTTTGTTTTCTATAAAATGAAATTTCTAATATTATATCTTTTATAAAACATGCTAATTTAAAAGGGGAAATTTATTTTTTGGGGGTATAATGTAGATCCCTATTATTTTGGGATTACTTTTCAATTTAATTTAATATTTTTGATATTTTTCATTTATCGTGACATTGGAAATCGTTATTTATATTTATATATATGTGTCTATATGAAAAAATTATGTCAAACATTACCTTGAATTGGAAATGACTATTATTTTTTAATATAGAATAATTTTTTTTTGATCTACTCACAATGCCTAATTGGCATTCGCTACCCACAACGTCGACTTGGAAAACATTACACACAACATAAATATTTCTAAAGATCATAATTTTCTTGGAAAAGTTATTTAAATGAAATAATTATAATCCAGGCATTAAAAAAAGTTATTTGAATAGTAATAAAATATTAAAATATTATGTATATTTGTTATATATAGAAATAAAAAAATTGTAATGAATGATATGTTTTTTGTGAAAGTTCTTTTCTATTTAAAAAATTACTTTCTAGAATGAACTTATATTAATAATAAAATAAATTTTATAAACTGCATGAAATTGAACATGTTAAAATAAAATTCATTTTATAATATAGAATATATAAATTATTATATTTTTTGGTTTTTGTTTTTTCCTGAAACACAGAAATTTTTGTTGAATAGTGATAAATGCCACTTTTTAGTAAAAAACCCATTATTTTTAAATTACTTATAATGAAAAATTATATATTAAATTTGTTTTGTAGAAACATTACATCAATTATACATATATTAATACAATTTATATCATAATAAATAATATCACTATTTATTTGAATTTAAGAACATATTAAACATTTGACCTTATTTCAACTTTAAATCTAATAATTTCTTCTTGAATGTGGATTAAAAATAATCATTTATTTTCATCATATATTAATTTAATTTATAATATACCTACATATACCATTTTAATAATATTAATATTTACATTTAGATAATATCAACTTAATATTGGAGCAAAATGATTAGTTAAAATTACTACAATTCATAAAATTTATTAAGGCCAATTAATTCCTCATTAGGGACTAAACATTTATATTAGGGGCCCAAATAGTCTTGAAACATGTAAAAACCCATTTTATGATCCTATTTTTGACATTAACATTCCATTTTTTATTTACGTTAGTTTGGTATAAATATTTTTAGGTGATAACATGTATACACGTAACATGTTTTCAAAAATTCCATGTATGTATTTTCCTTCCCCATAAATGGACACAATTTATTTCCCATCCTCATACCTATAAAATATTTTACAATCAACTATTAGCTACCATATAAAATTTCTAAAAATTATACACTCCTCTAGGAAGGAATTTCTTTTTGAAACGACAATCCATAGATGCATGTTATCACAACCCAAACTAAGTTACTCGATTTAGAGGTAACATCATCTCTCATGTATTTTTATATATTTTTATTTTCCATATAATACACATTATTTATACCATTATTGAATATAAAACCTAGTATATTAAATATACTATGATTTATTTGTTCTAATATTTCAACATATACTTACACACACCTCCAACAACTGGATATCAACAATACTATTTATGTGTAAGACGTACTATAACCTCACTAAACGACGATTGTTCAATCTTCCATACCACATATAATGGTAGAAATTATGGTGGAAAATATTTTTATAAAAGTTACACATTATATTTAATATTTATTTAGTATTCATTATTTCTTTTAAAACTCATATCTTTTTACATTCCATTGTGTTCTAATTTGATAATTTCATTTGAGGAACAATGGCTTACCACTCCTCTAAGTGATGTGACTCTTTTATGTAGTAAATGGACTGTGTTAAGGTTGATTTCTTGTGATTTTATATTATATATATGATATAATAAATCTAATATAATAATTATCTACATATATAAATAAATTTCATTTTCATTCATTCTTTCAAATCTTTAATAAAAACAAAAATAATGTTTATGCATACGTAAGGCATACCATCTCCATCAACAGTGTAATATATTTTGTAAATATATATTCAATAGATTAGTAAAATACACATATATTGGATATAATTCTTATTTATAACATTGTTTACATTCTATAAATAAATATATAAAGTATAAGTACCAAATATATAACAAATTAAGATACATGTGATGAATAAATAGAATATTACCTGAAGTGAAACCTTAAAATATAATGTTTTATCAAGTGGGTAATATATAGAAATAATGAAACCATATGTTATAATATATGTACAAACAAGGCTCTGAATAATATTAATAATGAAATTATATTTATTATATAGGTTGTTTTAATGAGTATGGTGTGAGTCAAGACACAAGGTAAGGTGATTTTATTTGACTTATTATTTCTTTTAGATACATGATTTGTTCTCCACACATTTCTTTTGTTTTATGAATGTCAAAAAATGATATTCTATTTGTAATAAAATTCAGTTTAATTTTATTTTAAAATCCAATTTATGATATTTATTTCATGGGGTTTAAGATTTATAAGTTACAAAATCGATAAAATAATTTGTCTTAATTTACCTTCATTGAGACTCATATATTATTATGAACCTAAATTGTCTTTATAGGTGTATATTCTCACATTTTATATGTTATATAAATAATTTTATTCTCTCATGATATTTTATAGTTCATGAAATTTAATTTTTTTACAAGGATAAAAATATCCAAAGTTACCAAATTATAATAGTTTATTGAGACAATCATATTACTTTTCAAGAATACTTATTTTCTTTCATCCTCAGATGAAATATAATGATCTATATCTCAATAAAAATAATTATTTTTCTTTTCATATGGTTTTTAATTATTAATTCATATATTGGAACCATTTTATTCACTCTTTAATACATTATATAGTTAATGAATTTTTTACGAAATCCCAATTTTTCCCCTCTTCAGTCGAAATACCAAGATTTATAAATTGTATTTACATGTATATTATAATAATATCTGATTACAAATAAAATAAAAACATACATTTTTTCCTTCCAAAAATAAATTCAATGTAATATTGTTTTCTCTTCTCAAACAAGGCATTTTTCTATCCATTTTACTGTTGAAAAGGAATATACTTTTTTACCATGTATGACACATATGGATTTCTCTTCCATCAATCCTTTAAATATTTCGTTTAATGAATAAAGGTTAATTTTAATGAATTTTTTTTATAATTTATTTTCAATTATTGTTTATTTTTTATTTTTTCTATTTCCTTTTATATATATATTTAGAAAAATTTCTTTAAAACATGTTCATTCTCTCATTATATGTTTTCAAATAAAAATATTCCTAAAGAATTTATAATATTAATTTGAAATATGTGAAGTTCATTTTAATGAAAATTGTTTTAAAATAGAATTATCTTTTAAATATTATTTTCGAATAAGAATCGATATTTACCTAAAAAAGGGATTTCTTAATTTCCTTCCATGTAATTTTCAATCTAATATGACATCAATTGGTGTTAATCAATCCCTTCTAGGATGTAATCCAATGTTTCTATTCATATTTTATAATGAATGGTTTTTTGCTTTATTTATGATTTTTAAAATAGTTTCACATCCCCTAGGTATAATAATTTGAAACACACTTCTTTTCAGATCTGATTCTCTGATGAAATGATTATAAAAATCATCACTCTTACATAGGTTTTGATGTGATGAAATGTTAATGATATGAATTTTATTTAATGGGTTGTGATTTTATGTTTATATGAATTATGTATTTTATGGGTCATGTTATGATGAATGTTTTATTATCTAAGTAAAAAATGTATGAATTATTTTATTATGATATGCATGGGACCTATATCTCCCTCTAATGCATTGGGTAAATATTGATGAATCGTGAGTATAAATTTTATGTGTGAGAAAGAATACATGTTAAAAAATGTTATGAATGAAACTAGTTTCAAGTCCATACAATTATGAATGAACATAATAACATGTTTAAAATGTTATTAGTGAACCTAATTACATGTTAAAAATACTACGCATGGACCTCAAATCATGTCCATTTTTTATCTAGTAACCTAATTACATGTTCATAACATTATATGTGAACCTGATTTCATGTGCACAATGTTATTCATTATCATTTTATCATGTCCAAAAGTTGATTTATGGGTATAATCTCATTTCCATAACATAATGAGTGAACTTGTTTTTATATATGCATGTTCAAAATGTTTTAAAAGAATGAGACTACCAAAAATTCCTTGTCTAATTTTGATGTTTTTCATTCATGAAATATGATCTTAATTATCTTATGATCTATTTATTACGAACATACAATATTTATATGTTATCAAATATGAATTATATGATCTTAAAATGTATTCTCTTATTAGATACCCTTTTAATTATGTTATTCTAACACATTTCTATTATTTACCCTTACTGAGAAACTGAGATCACCCCTTTCTAATGTTTCATTTCCCCTTTTTATGAATAAATGGTTTAGGTATATGTACTAAAGGTGTAAATTTTAACGGGTGTTATTGATTTTACTTCACCAACATAAAATATTTTCTTTCCATGTTTCTTGAGATAGTAGAATATTATATCCCAAAGGCATGTATTTTGTAATGAACTGAATATTCCACTGAAATGATGTAATATCCATGTATTTTAAGCCTGGTTCAATATACATAGGACCCCCATCCCATGAAAACATGGGGGTTGATGCTGTTACAAAACATGTATAAGCTCCATCATAGGTAAGGCGTGCTTTAGTGCTACATGAACATTGTACATGAAACATTGGAAAGCCTTACGAAACATTCCATAATCACTCATATCATGTTCATCCACTTGTTCCACAAATTTACTATATGATGATCCCCCTCCTCTAGAAAATGGACATGAACACCCTTCTGGCACACGATTGTTGGTCATCATGGCAGTATGTCTCTATAATGCCAAATATATTCCAAAAAAATACCAATAATAAGAATATCACAATTTAAATGAATATGGAAGGTCGTATTCTTAGTATAAAATAGTCACACCCCTCTTCCTACTACTAAACCATGGACTATGTTAGAAAGATGATCATATAAAATATTATAGATACATCCTACTACCCACTCAAAACATGGGTCTAGGTTGAGTTTCATTTCCTACAATTTGAATTTCATTTATAATAAAATTTACCTTTAAATTCAGTTTATTTAATTGGATCGAAACGATCACCACATCCAATCTATAAATTGACATGCACCTTATAATCCAAAATATGGAGTCTATCTAATCCAAACCTTAGTGGGATCAAGTGTGTGCAACCAATGGTATATGAATCAACAAGAAATAATTGGATTCTTTGGGTGTCTTATGTTTCATAAGATCAACAAATTAGGTTTGAGAAGGAACTCTATATATGAAGAATTTTTCTCAATTCCCTGAAAAGAATCATCTGACTGGAATCATTTATATCACTAATGGAACACATAATAATGTTATGTGGTCAATAAACAAATCCTATAATGAATGTAATAAGATGTGGAAGGTAATTTCTTTCTGGTTCCTAAAATGACACATGAAATAACATACCCTCATCTCATCAGGAAAAAATATATTCCTTAATCATAAGGAATATAAACCCTTAATTTTTTCACCCAATAGTGGAATCAAATCAACTATAATAGAAAAAATCTATAAAAAATTCTTCATTATATTAAAATTTTAATTTTCATATATGTGTGTTAGCTACACTTGCAGAAAAATCCTTAATAATTTCTAATTAGTCCCTAATATCGTGCCTATCATCAAAATATATTATTTAAAAAATGATTGAATCAACTATTTAATGTCCTGATATTGGTTCCACAAGGTAGTTCCTCAAGACAGTGAGTCATAAGGACTCTATCGCACCTTCTAGTACCGTAGAGGTTACCGAATAGAATTTAGTAGATAGGGCATGTCTTTTGGTAGGCTATTATCTCAAGTAATACTATATCACATCAGTAGTAACCATTAAATTTAATAGAAAAATCATAATATAAATAGAGATATTGATTTACATATAGAATACTATACTAGAAAATAACCCAAAACCAGTATCATATACATGCTGATGTGTCTTGTCTATAAAAAGAAAGAAAATAAGTATACATGAATCTAGTAAAATAAATGTATTATAATCTAAAAAAATACTATCTCGAGCTAGAAACCTAATAGTAACTCAATCCTATGATCCCCTACTCTTATGAATAACCAATCATGCATTATACATCATGAAATTTTCCTTGTCCCTACCTATATATATGAAATCTATCTAGGTACCCAATGAAGACCCAAATATGTTTTCAGATAACCCTTAGTTTTCCACCACCATCAATGTCTATAATAATACCAGTTTATATAGCATAAAAATTTTATTAGTAGTATATCATAGTTATAATAGTAATAAATGTAAGTTGTAAATTTATAATTGATCATATCTTGTTGCAATTGGTTCCCTAAGAACAATGGTAAATATCGTATAGACAAGGAAAGAAATAATTTATAAATATATCTAAGATAATACTTCCTAGACTACCAACTATAATCTAATTTTTATACCATGGATATCTGTATATCATAATTAAATTCCTATAATTGATGCATTGTGTAATCGTGGGTTAATATCAATGAAAACCATATCGTGTAATCAAATTTCAATATATATATCCTCTTTGTTTTGTAATCCAATTTCAGACCATGAAGGTCTAGATCAAATGTATAGAATACCATGTCATCCATTTCGAGTCATAGGATCATCTCGATGTAAACTTTTTTATGACTAAAGTGGAGTCCTCATAGCATGAAAATAGAGACCTCCCAATGCGAGTCCATGAAAGACAGATTCAAGGGGTTGTAAGCATTTTTGAATCCTATATAATTAGAATCCAATGAGCATTTCCATGTAATATACTCTCTTAATCATTACCCAAGGGGTAGATATGTTCTTGGAATCAAATGGAATGAAAATCCAATGAGCTCATCTATGGAATCCATTACGGAAATCAATCTAAAATCTCATTTCTATAAACAATTAATACCCAATCATATTCCATGAGTTCATGAATCTCATCCACAATTTCTATTTGATCCATTAAGACATTTAATAATAACATAATGATTTTCATATAAGGAAACAATTATCTCTTATCAATTCAATTCAATTAATTCCTTTCATTTAAAAAAAATACAAAACATGGTTCTAGCAACCATAAAAAATTAATTTAATTACCATTATGGTTCCCAATCAAATTAGTGATCTCAAATTCAAAAAATAGATGGTATAAAAATCTAAAATAATAGAGAACATGTAACATCCCCAAATGAAAAAGGGTTAAATGACTAAATGATATGACTCATGTCAACAAGGTGCACCTTACTTTTCGGAAGTCTGTCTGATTAGAACTCCATGGTTAAGCGTGCTTGGCCTGGAGTAGTGATCAGGAAGGGTGACCTTCTGGGATGTTTCCCAGGATGTGTGCGAGTGAGGACAAATCACACTGGAAAGGAAAAGTGTTGGCATGTGGGGACTGTCATTAGTCAGATGACCCGTTCGGGCACGTGGGTGGACCCTGGGGTGGGCCCCACGTGTCTGCGGGGCAACTGGTGGTACTTGGTGGGCCAAGACCCGACGACCATGTTAAGGCGGGGTGGTTGTGCTGTCACCAGGACCCAGTTGTCACATTTGGTATCAGAGGTGGTACCCAGCCTTAAGTGCGGTGCACTGCCTGCGTTGAGATGTAGGTCCCACAACGAGGGCGTTGTGCCCTAAAGGGGGGGGGGGGGGCGTGATTGTAACATCCCCAAATGATAAAGGGTTAAATGACTAAATGATATGACTCATGTCAACAAGGTGCACCTTCCTTTTCGGGAGTCTGTCTGATTAGAACTCCATAGTTAAGCGTGCTTGGCCTGGAGTAGTGATCAGGATGGGTGACCTTCTGGGATGTTTTCCAGGATGTGTGCGAGTGAGGACAAAGCACACTGGAAAGGACAAGTGTTGGCCTGTGGGGACTTTCATTAGTCAGATGACCCGTTCGGGCATGTGGGTGGACCCTGGGGTGGGCCCCATGTGTCTTCGGGGCAACTGGTGGTACTTGGTGGGCCAGGACCCGACGGCCATGTTAAGGCGGGGTGGTTGTGCTGTCACCGGGACCCAGTTGTCACAGAACACCCCATGGGTGGCTCATGATAAGGTGAATGACCACAAACCATCATAATGATACTCAAATAGAGAACTAATATTTTACAATGAATTTAATTAAATCATTTATTTACTGAAATGTAAAATGTATATAATTTTTCAGGACAATATAATGACAACTAAGTATATATAAACACTAAACCATGAGGGAAAGGTATAATATACACTCATCTAGTATCAACCTCTTATTTGGACGATATTTATCGAAAAAACATCTGTGGTAAAAAAATCCTCGAAATTTGGCATATTAACTTGTACCTACACAACACAGATGGCATTAATAAAAATGATGAATGATTTATGATAAATTAAAAAATAACTGAAATAAATCCAACGCCACCAATATTGTTTGAATCCATGTCCGGATGAAGGAACAAGAGTATAACCAATGATATTAGATCCAACAGGAGATCACAAAGACAAGGATATTACCTATAATAACAGGAGAAAAAAAATATGTTCGAATATCTTAATAGAGTGTAATGATAATTTACCAAATAACTAGTGGTTAACATGGTAAGGTCACATGTTTTTCCAAATAAATCTTCATCTAGAAACCCTTATCTATCTCATGGGAGATAATGCCTCGATCATGTGAACAGTTTGAAAAAATATGTGTAAACAATGATTTTATCCCCATCTAAACCCTATAGATCCCCCATGTCGACATGTAGATCTGGATACATAGATTCCTAAAATCATATATCATCTTGCATCCCTAAATTATCCCCTATTTGATTTTATAAATCTGTGTGTCTGTGGTCGTATGGTTTCGACTAAATTTGTGGCCATGATTATTTTCAGTAATATTCAGGATATGTGTAATGAATAAGCCTCAGACCCCTCCAAAACAATCATGATCACATTAGGAACATATATTTGGTAAAAAATCACTAATACTGAAATTATATAGATTCACACCTCATATAAAAAACCCAATCTCTTAAAAAAGTGGTAAAAATAAAACATTTGGCCATTTATGAAATTAACATAAATATAAATCAAAAAAATTAAAAGACTAAATTTTTGGGGTAGAAAACATTTATTATCAGAATAATATATAAAACATTACTATCTTAATCATACATTATATATAGTTTTCTATAATAATATAGTGTGATTTAATAATTTTATTTCTCTTCCAAATATTTATACCCCTCACTATTTCAAAACACTATGATCCATCCAAATGTGAAACCAAATCACTTAAATAACATTTTCTAGAACTCTAATTTTTGGATATCCATTGATGATATATTGATGTAATGTGATATCCAAAAATACATCCTATAATTGGGAACCTGATAACACCTAAGATCAAGGGTTAAAGAAAAACATAATGCCAGACATCTACCTCATAAACTTTAGAATAATAATCAATCAAAAAATATAATGAAAATGAAATAGAATATCATATATAATGTAATACATGTATATATAATTAATTCATAATAATAAGTATAAAAAAATAATTTTCGAGACAAGTACTCCAACAATTGAATCATGATACCGACATTCACAATGAGATTGTAATGTCTAGCCTAATCCCCAACATAATCCTAAACATGAAAAGAACTTGAAAAAGAAGATATAAGTGAGTATAAAATTATACTAAATTGGATCCTCCATTGAAAATATAAATAAAATTAGGAATAATAATAATAAATCATTGTATAATAAGTAACCAAACCAACTCATCACCTATACATGGCCAAATTTCATTGAACCTCATTGAGTTTCACTCAAAAAAGGTATATAAATATAAGAATATAATAACAATGAAAATATATCATGAAATGTAAAAAAAAATATATAACATTAAATTTCTTCTGTCATATACATTACCAAAAAATGTTTAGGCTCTCACATCACAACCATATCTACATAACCAAGTTATCACAAAGATAATTTCAACCATAACACTAAAAAATCAACCAAATATCACATGCCATAAGAACAAACTGAACATTACCATATAACCACTTCACATCCTAAAAAACATGTATCATCCATTTAAAAAAATACATCCTCATTAGATCACTACCACTTCAACATGTACCATTATATCATTCAATATAAAACATATACAATTTCTGGATGTGGAATCATTGTATGGGAATTCGTTATCCACCTATATTATCCATATCATTAATTCTTGTTTATAACTAAAATCCTAAGACTCACAAGTGTATGGGTCATGTAAACTAATTTATGATGTGGTTTAAAGTATATGAAATAATCTATAATCAATATATGATAATAAATATTAATACCAAAAATGTTCTACTTCGACCATTATATCACCAATACCACACCTCATAACTATTATTCACTCAACACACATTATTAGAAAATAACACCTATATACAACATAAAATTAACCACTATTACCCTAAATGTAGTACCTTATCCCAAGAACATTTTTAATTCCACTTCCATCATTAATTAATATTATAATTTCTAACATATTTTTTAACATTAGTGCATGCCAATAAAATAATAAAAATCCATTAATCATTTACATTACTAACATTTTAAAAATTATCTTTTTTTTCAATACATCAGTTGAAATATTAAACTTTGATTCAGTGCCTTATTTCAATTTAACATCTCATATAGAAGACATAACGCATTTACCAGTCATATTACCAATTCATTCCTCAATTAAATTTTTCCCCAAAACATTGAATCTGTGATAAAGATCCACCATTCTCATTATTTTACCATGACAATAATCCATTTAAACAACCTATTATATAATATCAATTCTATTATATTGATTTATGAAAAAAATATATGATAAATTCATTAATCCACCATGACATCAAGATATATCATTACTTCATTTTTTTCTTCTACATATTCCCTTATTTATCTAACACAAACATCATCACGAGCCCTCAATGTTTTATCAAATAAACAAATACATTATTTACAAATCTAAGTGTACATTGGGACATTTATAATGATAAAATCAGAAAGCATTTGATCAATAGGATTATTATTCATTCATATAGACACATTTTTACATATATTTGATAGATACTATAAGAATCAATTTTAGTTTTAATATATATTCATGAAACAGTCATAAATCCCAATACGGGGATTATTACCAATGTGTAGTAATTGACCGTCACATGCATTGAGTTTATGATATGTTTTAATAATGGTTTCAATATTTTTTACATAATAATGGTTAGTATTATGATTCTACAGATTTGATACATATCTATTTGAACATTATAGTTTTTCTTAATACAAGAAATATTTTTGTGTTAGTGGTATGATGATCAGTACCATACATTGTTATTCTTGTGAATCTATTTGAATTGAATTAGAAACAACATTTCATGGTTCAATATAATGTTATCCTTTTCACCATATAAGTTAATTTTAAAGGGAAAATATACTTAAATATGAATGTATCCCAAAATGGAGGAATACGTAAAATACACCAAGGAGTTCTTGTAGTGGGTATTACAAAAATGAAACACATTATAGTTGACCAAAAAGATAATACGAACCAACTAGGATCAATATGGTTATTACTCAAATGTAATATGGATATTTTTGTAGAGTATGGAATCATTTTTAGTATGGTCTAATGAGCTAGTTCATTGGAATCCAAAAAATATTTCCCACCATAAAAGTTATGGTTTCATCATGAATATAGACTAAAGAGTATGGATCAGTGAAAAATAATTATATAGTGAACAGAAATATGTTATCATGGTGTATATGTCTATAAAATACAAGGGTTATTTCATGTTTAATGTTTCCCCATGAAAAGAGATTCATAATGAATATGGACTTAGTGGTAGGATATCTGAGAATATGGGGAATATAGCCAGCTTATGAAGGACATAAATTACATTAAAATGTATATGGCCTCAAAATTATGAATCTCAAATACATTTTTAGGATTCAACCCTTTTAAGTAATCCTAAATATCCTCACAATTATTATTTAAATATGAAATTTATTTATTTACAATGTTTTATGTAATGTGGAATTACTCTACCATGCTATTTTCTATTATTATATATGGAAATTATCATTGAATTTTATATCATTCTATAAGTTTGTTAGTCACATATTTCAATGTTGTTTTTTAGGGATATCTATGAAACATATTTTAAAAAATATGTGTATTTAGATATTTTTATGGACTAATATTTCCCTTTTTTATACGTTTCCTTGAATAGATCCCCCTAATGGAATATGGGTGATGTGAGATATGTCCAAAAAATTTGGGTTCACAATAAGGATATGGATCCATGATGTTGGGTTTTGGATTAAAAATTTATGTGTACCTTTGGGAGAATGGCTCCTTGTGGGGACTATTTTGATTTCGCTTAATGACTCCATATTTATGTATTGACATTGGAGGATGCTTAGGTGTTTCTCAAAAGATATGAGAGAAATAATAATTCTAGTAAATAATTTAATTCTCCCAATATAATTTTTTCACATTTCATTGATTACTCAAGGGGTTGATGTCATCAATGTGAATCATCCGAGTTTTCTACAAATAAATGAATCAAAATTAGTAATGGGGCATTAGGTTGATAGATACATCCTCCTAGACTGCATAACGATATGGATTAGACCCATGAAATCCATGTTGTAGTTTTTCCTTCAGGAATGTATTTAATAATATTTATATGGGGGATACACATTCTGTGTTGTTGATAGGTGATATTGAATCACCCGATGTCCCTATAAGTTGGATGAGAGAAGTAGTAATTTCCTTTTATTAAGGAAATACAATATTTAAATCTAATGAATTCAGTGTATAATTTATGATTATATATGTATAGTGGATTTAATAGAGACATTTATAATTTACTATGAAAGTATAATACATTGCTAGGGGGCTACATTTATTTTAAATATAATGTTAACATAGAACAATAGAATGGTAGTATAGGGGATGGTTCACCCCAGTGTTTTTGGATTGGCATTACCCAACGGGTTACTACCAAATTTTATTTATCCATGTATCATTAAAATTGGTTTATTCAACTATGAAAATGGCCTTGGGAGGATGGACTCCCTTGTCAAGGGACATGGGTGAGGTGTTCCCAAAGTGAATGGAATTGAGATAATTGTTTCAAAAAAAGGCCATTCTTGAAGGGTATCTCAAGTTAAGAAGTTAATCTATATATGATCATTTTTCATGGGATCTAATTGAAATATATGGGAAAATATTTAACATTTAAGGTAGAAATGGTTGTTCCTTCTCCAAAGTCATAGTGTCTAGTAGAACAGTTTTTTTACTAAACATTTTCTCCCTCAGTTTACATAATTACCATTCCCTTAGGAAAATTAAATTATTATTTAAGGTAAATTGGATAGAGGAAGGGAGATTAGGAGACCAAAGTAAAGGGGGATTTGATGAAATCTATATATCCAAGAATGTTAAAATCTCATCCCCATGTTAATGGATATGTTCAATAGTTATAGAAAAAATGAAAACCGGGTAACATGGACTATTTTGTCAAAAGCACTTTTCATTGGTGAATTGAACAAATGAACCTAGGTATTATAGTGTTTTTAATAGAAATACGTTTGTGAAATATCCTTTTATTACACAGTGTACCCAAGGTGATGTTACTTGGGCGCACACCCTTATTCAAAAGATAATTGATGGTTCCATTTATAGTGAAACTATAAAATTTTAAAGAGTAATACTTTTCATTGGAAATATATTTATAATATATTAACCCCATTAATTGGATTATATTAATATAAAAATGATAATATTATAAGGTAAATGTGTCACTTGTATAATAATAGACTCATTCAAAAGTAGGTTGGGTAAGAAGGATCTATTACATAAGGGTGCATATGTGACACTTGGAGATCTATTATCCTTGAAAGGGTTATTGTGAAAGAAAACATATTTTTAAAAGTACCATCCACATAGATGAACTTAATAATAATTGTGAATTTTTGGAATTTTAATACTCTCTATTCAATCAAAATTTTCTTTATTCCTTATGGTATTCAAAAAAACTATCATCCACAATAGTTATAACTTTCCAAATAAGATATAAGAATCATGAAGGAGGTCTATAGAAAAGAGTTTCGATGAGTGTCTATCATGGTGATAGGGCCTGAGTGGGGCCATCATGGTGAAGGTTCATGAGTGATGAAGCGAGAAAAATGAGTTCACATTTTCAAATTTCTTCATAGTTTTATTTTTCATTGCATCCCCTCATTAGGGATTTTTTTTCTGTTTTCTTACTGACAAGCTACTAGCATCCATTTCAGGTATCAATGACAGGCTATTCAAGATTTTTCAAAAATATATAAGTCACTTATTTGAAATAGATTATATTTTCATGTGTTAGGGAGGGGTACACTAATTAGAATTAATAATTAATCTTGTATTTTTTAAAGGTCTGGAAGAAGAATTACCTAGAATATCTGATGTCATATTTCATACCTTTATATGATATAGGAATATTTTCAAATTTCACTACACCAAATCATGATGTGAACCACCTATTTTTTTAGATTGTGGATTACATGGACTTGGTAACCAAAAAAAACTACTACAATGGTGAATATGTTTCTAAATGAACAACTTAACTATATTGTTTCATCAAACACACCAACATATGCCCATACGATTGAAAAAATATAGAAAATACTAAGACACACTACATTCCCTATATTTTTCAATTCCATAATAATTATCTAATAAAATGATGAACATAAGATAAGGAATTACAACCCATATAATGTTTTCAATTAGAATGAGTGTGGTATTAATTGGGTTGAGAAATGGATTTTGGATTATAGTCTCATCTCAAATATATGACCATCATTGAATCCATATTTATTATTTAGTAATATTTTTTTACAACAAGTAATATTATTATACATATGATAATTCATTACAGTCCCTATAACAAAACATTTCACTTTTCTAACGATGATGATGGAAATATCATAAGGGACATTTACATGATATAAAAGGAACAATTCTAAAGGGATGTTTATAATGTCATCTTACACCAATAGTTCCCATAATGAGACCTTCATAGGGTGACATACAAAACACAAAAAAAATAAAAAATAATCAAATTATTTTAAAGTTAATGTGTCAATGTATGAGAAAGAAAATAAATATTTATACATGGATAATGAACCTATTATAAACTCTTCTAGATGGGTCCATGTTTAAGACCCAAATAGAATAAAATTCATTATAGAGGTGGGGATCCCATGAATTTACTAGAAAAAGTATAACTGATGTTAATATTAAAAGTGGTGTTAGAATATTATCACAAAAAATTATTCTAAAACATTCCTAAATGGGTTCCTAGATATGTTGTTGAGATATTACATTTTACTAGTGCATGACCCTCATAATATAATTAGGCCAAAAATTCATGTATAAAATTTTGGTACTACCTGAGATAGTGGTCCTAAAAATTATGTTATTGAAAATTATTTACAAATTCATACTAAATATAGAAGGGGATATAACCTCTTCAAAATTATAGTGAAATTTAAAATAATGTTTAGCTACAAACTGGTACACATAAACACTTCTAGAAGACTACGTTTTGTTAAAACACAAAAATAAAAAAGTTGAGCATTTTTATATTGCATATAAAACATATATAAGTATCATTAAACAGATATTCCACCAAAAAAGTTATAAAAATTATCTCAACATTAAAATTAAACCTTTATTCCCCACATAGTAGGACAACCTCTGATCATTGGAGAATCATGTGAATGTTATAGTAATTAAGGATGTCATTGAGGGACATCATATTGAATTCTCATGTTGACTTCAATAGAATTTAAAATGATTAAATTCATTTCCAATTAACTCATAGAGTATATTGTTTCTTGTGTAAAATATTAGAGCCTCTATTGGATGTGAGGAAAAATGTAGAATACTATGGTAACACAACAACTCCAGTTATTGATGGCCTATGAATATAAACACAATTTGATCATGATTATTCTTAAAAGTGAATTACTCGAGCTATTTTTGATCATGAACGTTATCTGATATCAATGTAACAATGGGGAAAATTATCATGTCATCATCTTATAGTCCCCACTATGTCTAGTTTGAATAATATTTTCTGGGAAATAAGGAGACAATGAAAAAGGAAAATAATTGAGGATTATATTAGGAAATGAATGAATATTGAGCCTTAATAGTATTCATCACCAAGGAACATGATGGTACATCTACATATCCATCGATGGTGGTATATTATGATATGATAATAAGATGCTCACTATTGAAATTAAATACTATACATGTGGATAATGATGAAGAATAATGTGTATTACTTTAGAAAAATTGATGATCATGTCTATGAACCCTAGAAAAAAAATTTAACAACACATTTTTTTAGAAGTTTCTTTCCATGGATGATGTATGGGACCTATGAGCCTCAATAAGGGGTGGCTTTCAAATTCCAATTATTTGAAACATGAGGTCTAATAGAAATTTTGATTTCGAAACTATCACCCTAGAGGTTTGGAGGAATATCCTAGAGATTGAATTGCTGATCGAGGAAAATAACCCATAGATCCCCTTCCCATGGTAGGTAAAAGATATGAATGACATGGTAATAATTTAGGGGTTACACACCAAATATCTTGATGAATAATTGGATCCATAAATTGATCATGAAAAATTATGTATCAATCATTAAATCATTGTAATGATTTATATCAAAAATAATTTCAATGTACATTTTCATTTCATTAGAAAATTTGAGTTATTGTGATACTTATTTCATTACAGTATGATATCATTTCATAGTTAAGTGATAAATCAGAAGGAGGTTTATGTAGCATAGAAGAAATGTAGTTGTACCTAGAAAAGAAAATTTTATATTTAGAGAAATGTGAAGTAAATTATTCTATTATATATCCCTTGATTCCAAAAAAGTTAGTGATCATCCCGAATCCCTCTCAATATGATATCAAGAAATAAGAATGGAATAAATCATTAGCTAAGTTAGTTTGTCCTATTAAGGATAAAAACTCTTCAAAAACCTATCATTTCATTACGTTATCTATATATATACATGGAAATATATGCGATAAAATCTAGCCTCAATAATCGTATGATATTAATATTTTGAATAATCCAATGATTATAGAATTATGGCCTTAGGATGGTATCAATCCCTTGATAAAATTAATATTACATTCATTTTAGTGTGGAAAAAAACCCTTTTTGTTATGAAATTTTCATCTAATGTGGTGGGGAAAGATGCAATGGATGGAAAGTAATTGATTTAGGGAGTTCCAGCAGGGGTTATTCTTCCCACCCCAATATGCATAAGGGGGTATAGTGTAATTTTTATTACCAAAAATATATTCCATTTTATTAAATACCCACCATCATCCTTTATTTATTAATATTAATAATTACTTATAAAGATTTATTATACTTAATTAATCATATACTAGAATCCATAGATGAAACTATTTTAATGATCCATATAGGTCTACAACATGAACTAGTCTTTGATGAGGTCTCCCACAAGGGTGGAAGGAAATTTACAATCCTCAAGTGATGGTAAATAGTTACTAGGTGTCTAAAAGAAGACAATGGGAATTATTAAACTCATGCAATCGGATTAAGGAATCAGGATTCCCCTAGAAGTATGAATTAACCCATCCAAATCTCAGATGATCACAACATCAAAATAAGTAGTTGATTAAAAAGGTATCATGAAGGAAATTTACTAATAACCAAAGTTAATAACAAGGATAATCCAAATGAGATAAAACACTTTTAATGAAAATTAATTATGTGTCCATATATAAAATAATCCAAAGCAATTTATGGCATTAAAATCCAATAAATAATTACAAAAAAATAACAGAAATGATGTTGCTACCAAAATGTCTTCTCACAACCAATGGACACTCACCGTGATCCAAAACGGCCATCATGTTCTAATCTCATCCAAAATCATGCATAGATAAACCTATAACCTTGAAAATTGAAATAAATTCATAAGAAAATTAAACACTAAAATGTTTATTATGGTGGTATCAAAACATACATTACATAATTCTTCAAAATATATTATTCTATTTTTATTGAAACACTATTTCATAAATTATATTTTGAATATAAATTAAAATAATATTTTATTAATTTCATGTAGACAAAGATAATACAAAATTAAAACCATTTTATAAAATCCCATTTCATTTTTATAGATGAAAAAAAAATTAATATAAATTGGTGGTCACCAATCAATTTTTATAAAATCCCGATTAAATTCATTTTAAAATTGATTTCAAAAAAATATTTTCAATTAAAAGTTATAGTAAAATAGAAAAATGGATTATGTAGTAGTCAAAAAATTTAATGAATAGTAACAGAATCAGAATGCATGGGGAAAAATATATGTCAAAACATGATTTTGTTTGTAGGGTATTATATTAAATTATAGATGGAACCACATTGCACATGATCCTCAGTGTGATTGGTGAGGACTCTTAAGTGCTTTTGGGAGACCCAGGATCAAATCCAGGCGGATGTACAATTCCTAGGGTACTGTAGAAGTACTGTATCTGGTACTGTAGTGGTAACTGTGTAGTACTGTAGCATGTAATATAGAAGGAACTGTTTGACACTGTAGCAGCCTAGAATTAGCCCCCGTTTGGGCCTTCGAGACGCTGATTTGGTCCTTGAGTCCTTTAAGGCCTTCATGCCACCTCAAGGCCTTCGAGATACCTTAAGTGCATATGAAAACTAGAAAACCTACAAGTAACAATGTATATAATAGGATGAGCAATGAGCTTTCACCACAACAGAAGGTACATGGATTGCATGAATGAGAGGGTATGTCACCTGTCATCGGGACAAGCCTATTCATGCATGGGATAACCTAGCAGAACAACCATGAGAAGGTGGATAAGTGATTTCACGATGAAGATGATGGGGAGGAGCAGTTCCAAGTAGTTAGTCTGGTATTTATGTCATGTTTGATGCCTACGAGAAATGATTTCTTCCAAGGACTACGGGCCATGTAATACTTACACCCACGGGCATTGTATGGGTTCCACCTCACCCATTGAAAGGTGGATTATCAATATCAATAACAAATGAAGGCCTTCATGGTATTGGATTGATAGATGGAATCACCTATGTCTTATCATAATGGATATTTTATCTATGGGAATCCTTTGTGATTTAACTAGAATGATTATAGATCTGGTATCAACAGAAACTCTCTATAATAGTTCAACTCGCGAAACTTGAAATCATAATTTTTCACCCCTTTTTACCAATAATCAAAAGTAATATAATAATAGGAACAAATAATATATAGAAAAATCTATTGATAACTAAAAAAATTCTATAATATTTATCGAAATATCAAATTAGTTACACATGATCCCATGAAAAGTCAAGAAGGAGGTGTGAAATATAGAGGATAAGGAATAATAACATAATTTGTAAAGAAATATAAATAATCACATATATCACCCATAACCCCATTTCATTAATGCAACCCTCTAACATCAAAATCATTTGAATAAATAAAAAACTAAAAAATTATCATGATGTGTCCATATCTATGATAAACATCAAAATGGAAGGGGCTTACCTGAGGTACTGCCTCATTTTATAAAACATTTTAAAATTTCCAAACATGAATCACAAAAACATGTCATTAAAATCAATGTATTCTTTTCCCACCCTTTAAAATCTAATATAATAAGATTACATTAAACCAACCATTTATGGTAGAAACCTATATTATAGGAAACCAATTGAGAAATAAATAATTTAATCATATAACACATTTTTCCTAACTCATTCCAATATAGGGTAAAATTCTATTAAATCGCCCAACCCCCTTTTAAAAAATCTATAAACCATTTTCAAAACACATAAAACCAAATAACACAATATAATAGAAAATAAAACCATTTTAAACACCTTATTGTAAGGGATATAATTTTCATCACATTTTAGAAACCCACAATATCCCTCACATTTGTCATCAATTTTAAAAAATATCATTAAAAATTTCTAAGAACTAAAAGATATGGAATTTAATGAAAATCCAAAAAAACAAAAACCGAAAATAGCTGAATTCATTAAATAAATATACTCATACAATTGTGAAATATCATATAAGAAATAACACACACTCACAATTCCATACCACCAAAAAAAGGACATTCAGAGAAACATGTACAATAAATACTTCCAAAAACAATATTAGTGTTTTTGTAGGAAGATATACTAAAATAATATTTATAAATATAAAGGAGGAGTTGTAAATAAAATATAATAAATGGAATTAAATTATTTATTGAATATTAAACTTGGGGATGAAGCATAATTTTTTTTGTAAATAAGTGGGAGGTTAAATATTTTATTTGAATATGGATCATCCAATCAAGAGAGGATATGGAATGAAACAAACAATAAAATTATAAGAGGAAATGTTTAATTATAAATTATTTAATTAAATAAAATAATCACATAATATTTTTCCCACAATTTATAAACCATTATAGCTGTCATGCGGTGGTTACTGCCTTTGTGAAAACAACCTCATAGATTTTTGGTTGGATTTATTATATGGCTTGACTAATAAAGCACTTACTGTGAAGAATGAAATCAATACGAATTAAAACATCAAACATATAATGTTATAGTATGACATTTTTCGATCCCAAATAATTCATACATATTGAAGGAAAACAATGATGAAGATAGTGAGTGAACAATTCCTTCGTAAAATTCTATTTTCTCTTTAGTTATCATTTTAGATTCTGGGAAAATCCAACAACTTGAATATGTAGACCTTAATAACAAGAGGATTCACATAATAGAATATTTTTTGAAATATACCTTCTACCTTAATTGAATATATTTATTGGGTGTAACAAAACATTCATTGAACATGATCATTACACATTCTTGTTTCCCCAAACCAAACCAAAATTCATAAAAAATATGGTACAGTTACAAAAATAAAGTAACAAGAAAATACAAATAACTAGGAATAATTTAAATTCTATTTTGATAAATCTCTCTACTCTATTAATGTGTCTAATATATGAACTCCATTCCTGCTCAAATAATAAACCAACATTCATGAAATACTATTCACTGAGGGAATTTAGAATCTAATTTTTCTTTCAAACTACTATGTTCAAAAATGAATTCATAACATAATACCAAGATCATTTAGAACATACATATTAATTAGAAATTATCCAATACTAATTTTAATTCATTATCATAAATTCTAATAAAGGACCCAATTTTTATAAATAAATCAAAAATTTGAATAATATTTTCTATTATAAAAAATAACACTATTAAACATACCATGACATAGGGTTTTAAATTTTACAATGTTTCACAAAATACCCTTTTCATATCAAAATTATAAATTTATCATATAATGAAAAGAGATGACAACCCACATTAAAAGAATTGAAAGTACAATAAATTTATTCCATTAAAATAGTAATTTTTTTAAAAATAATTTCTCTAAATAAAATTTTATATTCAAATAAATAATTTTTTTTGAATCACAGAACCATTAAACAAAAACCAAGTTAAAAAGATTGTCATAATAGATAAATCATGAAATTTTCCCAATAATTAAAAAACCATAATAAGAGATACCTAATTATCATAACACTAATAATATACACCATTAGGTGAAATTAAAACAATATATTAACAATAATATCAAATCTATGGTGAAATATGAAATGCTCATGGTTGGGCTGTAAAATTTTTCTATCCATGAAAAAATCATAAATTATCTTGATTTAATAGTTACAGACCCACCAATAAGATAATTTCACAATATTTTAATCCTTGAATGCTAACCATGCTTCACAAATTTTCTTCCCTTATTAACTCCAAAATATTCTTTTACCCCCTGAAACCACTATTATAGACAAATGGGATCAAATAACACAGTAATATACCAAAAAATCTTGATTTTTAATAAACAACATCAAATAAATGATTAAAACTAGAACCAAACATGGTAACGAATGGATCATGATATTAAATAGTTGATGAATATCTACCTTCCCCTACCTTTCATGTCCTACAAATATTTCTAATTCAATATTCTTTAATAATCTACACCATATAATTGGAGGTACACTTAAGAACCTAGGTATTTGAGAACCATAGTATTGAGATTAACAATAAAATTTCTCCTAAATGGACACCCTACAAGGACAAGAGTAATTATCAATCCACAAAATTTTGAAACATGTTCCTTTTAATGTATAAAAATAAAATGCTAATTAATTCACACCCTGGATAAAATAAATCACACATTCTTCCATGAAAAGATCCAATATGACCCATCTATACATAAAACATCCACTACATAATAATAAAAAAATTAAAATAATGTAAAGAAATAAATTCAAATAATCATGTAATTATTATCCAATAAAAAATATTATCGAAACCTGACAATAAAATTAAATATAAATTATGAAACCAAATTTATATATATTTTTAAAATTCTACCCTATTTGGATGGTGAAATAATATTCCAGTTTATTATAAATTTTAATTATTTTTTTACAAAATGAAAAATTTTATAATAAAAAAAATTAATTATAGTGTCATTGGAAAATTAAAAGCATAATCCTAAAAAAATATTATTCTATGTATCATTATTGTACTCTTAATTTCTATTAAACTCTTAGAACGTAACAAAATAATATATGGTTATCATTTGAAAAAGGTGAGATTTAAATTCTAATAAGGTAATTATAAATTATTTCATTATAAAATAAAATGACTCAATATTGATATTAATACATCTTATAATGGTGATTTTCATATAATTAAATGGATTCATATCATTAGGGGATGATACAACAAGATTATATAATCCTTGGAATGTGTAACCAACATATAATAATCATAATAACATGTTCTAGCTAAAATAAATTACTTCACAACATATGATTCTTAGGATAAATTTACATGCTCTATAAATAATACACCATGATATAAAAACATTACTTTGTGAATTGGATAATTATCAATGCACACTATTTATGTATATATTTTTTTGGATCATTGATCATATAAATTATAATTAATTTAACCATTTTACTACCATTTCTATTGAATTTTAGTTCAATACTATGGGTTCCCCATTAAATAAATTATTTTAACACTTCAGTGAATAACCTTTATTTAAAATAGAGTTGGCTAATAACAACACAAATTTTTTCTATGGAAAATAATTTGAAAATTTTTCCAGCATAAGGGGTGTATATTTATGTTTATGAATTAGATGAATTTGAGGGTAGGGATAATATTTCATTAAAAATCTGTTCTCAATAAGGGATGACTTTGGAAATAATTAATCGTAAACATTTGGAAATAAAAAGTCTTATAATAATGGTAGATCTTTTATTTTTAAGAGGATGGAGTGAACCAATTATATCAGTGTATTAACATATCTATCAAAAGAAATAATGAGGGATAAAAAATAATACATAATATACAATATATCAAATGGATTATAATAAAACAGAATAAAAATCATGGTAGTATATTAAAATAATTTTAAACTAAACCATAATTTTGGAATTACAATTTTTATTTAAATATGATGATTGGAAACCTTCATCTTTATTGGTATATTCATAATGATTTGGAGGATCTCCTTAGAACCATAAAAAATAATTTTATCTAGTCTAACGAGGGAAATTAATTAGAAATTCATTTTAAAATTTTTTGGTGTGAAGAGTACAGTGGGAATGAGTGAGTGTTTATTGGAAAATAATGGAATTCATTATTAATTTCTCAACATTTGTTTTATGTTGTTAATTAATTAAAGCCTTTAGAAATTTCAAGGATTTTAGACATAGTTTCCAGAAAGGAGTAGAGATTATTTATATATTAATATATTTATTATTGAAATCATTTAAATAATATAAATTTTTGGCGGTAAGGATTCCCTTTCATAAAATAATTTCTTTTAAAAACATTAAAATATATATTATGATTCATAAGACTATTTATATGATTTTAAAATTAATTTTTTCACACTAAAATACCTTATTTAAATTAATAATACTAAATACATTTAATTAGGATAATTATGATAGTTATTACATTATATATATTTCATTATGATGGAATAATACCTGCCATATGATTGTGGCATATTTTTTTACCCAAAAATTTTCCCTCTAAGAAAATTACGAAAAATTCTCATTATATAATTTTTATGTGATAAATTAAAATATGAAATTTAATTTTCCAAAATAAATTAAATGTGTTTTAATTTTAATTATGAAATAAAAATTAAAATTTTGTGAATATTAATAGATCATCAAATATATTTCACTTTCTAAACCATCTATTTGTTACACAGTACCTCAAAAAATAATATGATCATATAGATTTAAGTAAATTCATTACCTTCATAACATTTCATTGTTATAAATTTTATTCAAAATTCAAAATTTAGTCCCAAATTTTAATTATAATTTAAATCACATATTATAAAAACACACCCTTACATTTATAATTATATCTAAAAATTATTATATAAAATTCATATTTTATTCATATTATTTTTTATTAGATAAAATAATAAAATAAATGGGATTGGAAAAAACTATTTAATTTATAAAACAAAAATAAGAAAAATATATTTAATATGTCTATAGAGATAATCCTCTCCTAAAACCGAATATTACATACGTGTATGGT
This sequence comes from Viscum album, assembly GCA_963277665.1. Lineage (NCBI taxonomy): Eukaryota > Viridiplantae > Streptophyta > Magnoliopsida > Santalales > Viscaceae > Viscum > Viscum album. Next base: position 804,928,358 of record OY728122.1, on the reverse strand, counting down.
GTGCGATGGTATCACATTCATCATATAGATAGCCAAATTTTTCTAAAAATATTATTACATCATTATAATGATAAATAACACTATATAATTACAATTCATGGATCCCGTGTTTTAGTGCCTTAGAAACATTTGGGCTATATAGAAGATGTACAAAATGAAAGAAAAAAATTTATTTTAAAACATCTTGTTTTTAAATATAAATATCCCAATCGTTTTAGAACATGTATTCACATGAGAAAATACATCAAAGAAGGGGTGGGTTAAAATGCCATTAAGATGAAGAATAATGAAATGAATCAACATAACATGTCTGATGATGGTGATCAATATTCTAACATAAAAAATGGTATTTTTATATTAATAATTATTGGAAAAATTAGATAAAGTATTATAAATTGGAAATTTAGATAAATGAAATATCCTGTCTTAGTGGTCAAATACCATGAAGTGTGGTGATCAAATATATCCTCACGTTCATCCATAACAAATGACAATAACCAAGTAATCATAACATTGAAAAAATATAGAATCATGTTCATGAATATTTCAAATTATATCCTTAGATACATTAAATTACCTAATGGATTGGACGGATAAATGATTTTGGGCCCACTCGATACATTATAACATTTACATATTAATTCATGCCACATATAACATAAAATAATTGTTGTTAAAAAATAACACATGTAAATTAATGGTCTTTATGTGCATTAATAATGAACATTTTCATGAATAATAACTGGGGTTCCAATATGAATAAAGTTAAAATGCTCCCATCATATCAATCAGAAATCTTGAGCGATGTATAACTCGCAACAACACGATCCAATATATGTTCTGGAAAGATCATTTTTTCGTAAAATCAATAAATATTTCATAAAAAAATTTGGATATATATATATATATACTTTAATATAATATTTAATAAAAATTAAATTATATTTATCAAACGTTAATGGAACTACAATATTAAAATTTGTCCTGAATAATGTAAACAAAACGAAAGGGAGTTGGGTTCAATAATCCCCTAACTTTTTGTCTGAATGATTTTTTCAAATTAATATCTGGGCTAATCAAATTTGATTCAATAATTATTAAATATAGAACCCCTAATACATGTAGTTTATTTATTAATATTTTATTAGTTTCTTTTAGAGACATTTTGATGAGTAATATAGTTAAATTTCATCGCTCTAGGAGGGTTATTTCTTGGTTTTCATTATTTGTTCATTTGTATAAACTTCTTGAAGTTCATGTAAAATTATATTAATTAACCATAATTGAAATTATATATTTTTAATATAATAAATTTTTTAAATGGCCTTATATATCATTTCGATTTTTGATATGATTATGACTCATTAGATAAAGTTTTAATGATAATTTTTTAGTTTAGTTTAGCTACCATTATATCTATCATGAAATAATTTTATTTTATTAAATATTATGTATATATATATTAGTTATATAACTCTAAATGTGTTATAATATGCATATTAAAAATCATTTTATCCAAAATAATGGTTTTATGACTATCCTTGAATGTGGTAATGAATAATGAAAACACATCGTCAACAAAGACATTGAATTAGCCCATCCTAGAAAATGATTCAAATTTTAGAATAAAATTATATGAGAAATGGTATGATGATGAATATTTTATTAACCCAATAACATTATAGTATATAAATTATATTGTAGATTTCATTACTCTTTGTTTATTATGGTTCGTCAGATAATAATAAATGAAAATAAATTTAATGAGAATGAAGGAGGAATTTACCAATTGAATATAGTCTCATGGATAACTGAATTAAGGGATTTGGGATTTTTTCATCATTTAATCTCATGGATGTGGGTATGGGGACTTATAATGGAATTACATAGAATCTAAAAAATATATAATTTTTTAAGATGTGAGGATATTAAGTGGTGGGGGTGGTATTTAAAGGGGGAGAAACGTGATTTTTTTTATTTTCATTATTTTATTATATTCCCTCAAGACTATTATTGTAATTGAACCTTATAATGATTTTTAATAAATAATGAATTAATTAAATAGATTATCATACATAAATCATTTAAAAATTATCATAGACTAATAATTCCACTTATTTAGCATATACTGTAAATTAATGTATTCCAATATTCACAAAATTTCATCAATTTTTCAAATTTCCCAAAAAATCACCTTTAAAATTTTATGTTGTATAGATTTCAGAAATCCATTCCATATTCTAAAAGAAATATTTTAAATATGATAAATGTATTTTTTATATAAAATCGTCATTTATTTGAAAAAATGCATATTTTTATATTATAATCAATTTTTGAACATTTGAAAAATTAATTAATGTCTCTTAAAAATATATTATAATTATAAAACAAAAAATTAATAATTTTGGAATATATTTTATAATGATATTTTTTTAATAATTATATGAAATGTATAATTATAAATTAATATTAATTTTTGAAAAAATTACCAACAAATAATATTTTATTTTGTAATCACTTGTTTACATATACGATGATATGAATATTTAATAAGTTCATTTATAATATATCCAATTTTTATTTATAATTTCCTATTTTAGGTTACTATTTAATTGGATAGATTACAATTCCTAATTGACATGTTACTAATCTAGTGGTATAACTTTCTAAATTTCTATATATACCAAATATTCCATTTTTCCCTTTTGTGAGTAATGTTTTTATTGGGTTATATATGATATATATGTGCTTTATATGTTATAACATATCTATTATAAGGTGAATTTTATAAAAATGTTATAGAACATTAAATTATTCAACTCTTTAAAATCAAAATTTTATTTATCAAACTAATGTGAAAAAAGGTGAGGGTATTTCTCTCTCCCAACTTCGTCATGTTTCGATGTCTCATATTTGTACTTATTATTCTTACGCTAAAATTTAAAAATGAGAATAGTCTTGTTGAGTAAGATATTATATATATGGTTGGTTTTCTTGATTGGTTTCTCATTGTTTAAGATTCTGTTCTGTAGTTGTTCCACCTATGGATTCATTAAATCATACAGGTCAGGTATGAACTTCCTCAAGAAGGATATTTGGAACTCATTGTGAAAATACACCATATATGGTAGATTTACATGCTGACAGGCCACTGATACATTGTATTCAAGGACATCAATGTGGATAAAATAACCTGTTCTAAAATTCTAATTCATACTAAATGTCATGAACCTCTTACATGGTTATATTTGGAATATAATATTCTGACTTAAATATCAAACTCTAGGTCCCATTAACGATTATCAGTATAGTAATTATGTTGACTGTAAGAGGAATTATTATATTGGTTGGTGGATTTAAACCTCTCTATAATATCATTAAAAATATTTTTTCTGTGTATTTTTTTCCAATCATCCAAAGAAGTTTTTGTTCTACATCTCTAACCATATAGAGCTTCATATGATTCCATTTTAATACACTTCTGGAAGTAATTATTTTTTGAGAACACATCTAATTGAAGATAATGATCCAATCCACTATTTGAATACATTGATAGGGATATTATAATATCCTTGAGTGTCTAAATATATATTTATTAGATTGGTATATGTTTGGGGGTGATAGGTCATGTTAAAATTCAATTCAATACAAAAAAACTTGTTGAATACATTTAATGAATATAGATGTGAACATTTGATCCTGATCAGAAACGATATAATGTGGAACCCAATACACCCTCACCACATTCCTCACATATATAATGGAAATATTTTCACGAAATAAATCGTCCCAAATAATAATTAAATGGGTATTCTTAGTTTTTAGATCCACCATGACCCTTATTTTTTTGTTTCATTTGGATTTTTTGAGAGAGTAGATATAATGTTCGTAGTGTTAATATCACATTACCATGTTTGTATAGGTAATGGTTTTTACGTCAATTTCAACTTCTATAACACTTGTTTAACATTATGTAACACTTAACACCTTGAGATATACTCTGTAATATTCTTCTTCATAGTTTATATCCAGAAGTGCTCCCGAAGATCAGAGCATGTCTTGGTACTTCTACGACAAATTTAGAAAATTCAGTAATGTTAATCATCCAATAGATTATTTATATTAGGTTATCATGGGTCCCATACTCTCATTCCTCGTATAATCACTACATAATAATTTATATGGAACTCATGTAGATTACCTTCCATTACATCCTCTATCATCATTTTATGCTCAAGATCATCCGTATTTTCCTCATTGATCATCCCATTTTTTGTTGGTTGGGTGATCATCTCAGAAAGGTATGATTCCTTCCCAGCCATTATGATTTCAAAATATATCCTTTTACTATCTATTAAAATTGGTTCTATCGTAATCTAAATCATGTATACAGTAGATGATTATTTTTTACTAATAGAATTTTCAACCTTATTCGGCAATTCAGAATATTAACGAATAGAGAAATAAAATTACTTAATTAGCTCTAACAATCACTTTTGATGAATATTTTTATACTTATTTGTGAATATATATTTTAGTATCTTTTGATTAATATATATGTCACACTTCTCAACATAGAGGTACTACCAAATTTTTTTAAGAAAAACATTACAGTTGATAGGTCAAGATCATTCATCAGCTAGTTCTATTTATTGATTTTCAACTAATACTACGCATATGATCTCTCATTAACATTAATAATGAGTATAAAACCAAATATATTCTTTAAGAATAATTTAATATAATAAAAAATTCTCCAAATTTTTTTATTGTGAGTACAGGTGTATATTTTAGCATCATGATAAGTACCATGATGCTTTCCTCACATTCATTCATTTAGACACACATCACCAATTTTCATGTTAACATAGTTACTGTGTTTGAAAATCACGATAAGTTATTCATCTAACTTTAATATTAGTCATATATTTCATAAAATTAGTTGATTTACATGACACAAGGTGGTCTGGGAATTCCTCAATTTCCATTATTTTTAAAGGCTCGAAAAAAAATTCTTATCTCTGACCATGTTCTCCATGAAAATGTCTTACTGAATTTAAATGTAAAAAATGTTGAAAATATCATAAAATTTATTACTCATTAATATTTCCATAAAAAAAATTACATGATATTCATGGTCCACCTTTCTCTTAGTATTGATGATTATATATTTGATGAAAACTACCACATATTTTTCATGGTAGACTCTAAACACTCTTTTCTTCCACACCAACATGATTTCAGGGGAAATTAAATTCTCTAAGAGAATCACTAGGTAATCACAATTTCCATACCTTTAATGGAAGACAATCTTCTAAATTTATTCTTTTTATACCGTTAACTGATGAGAACATGAATGATGATCCCTCTTTGGGAAGTTCTGATCTCATTGTCATTAATAGAAAAAATCACCAATCATTGGAAAATGATAATTTTTCACTATTTTTTTCTTATTGAGATACTGATAATTGATACAAATATTCTTATTTAAAACAAATTTATTCCTGATGATCATTGGACCACACCAATGTGATGCACTTCTGTATGTGAACCCTTTTTTAAAAATGCTCTTACATAATCTTTTCTAACTTCCCTACATCAATTACGGTCATATTGTATGGTCCTTTTGTGACAGAAGTGTCTATGGGTTTTATAAATATTGAGAACCCTACCTCATGATCTAGGGGATTTCAAGGTAATTATTAAAGAAATAAATCAGTGTTTTTACTAAAAATAATAATTTTCTCAATGTTGATACTATCCTTTTTTCTCAACCATTTGAGTGAGGTTTTGATCATCACAGTGAATATACACCCGCAACATTAATTTATTTTCCAAAGGATATTCATGTTCATTCAGGAATTTTTAGAGGAGCATGAGACTTGTTGGTTTATAAAAAGATATTTAATTTTCCTTACTATCGATCTACTCTTCATATAATGAGAGCCAATATATGGCCAGTATATAATTGAAATGCATTAAAAAATTATTATGAGTTTCATTGGAAGAATATTTCATCATATATGAGTAGCATAATATTACAACAATATTGTATCAATGATGTAACCACTATATGATTTTATGTATATCTCTAATTCATGGTTTCTAGGTTTTAATTCAGTAGTTCTAGAATACATGATGGATATAATGGAATATATTTAACTTGGGTAAAAAAATACTTTTTTATTCTTGAGTTCATATAATTGGTAATAAGTAAGGCTTGGTTTTATTTATTCACTTTAGAAGTAATGGTATTAAAATATTTTACTTTATATTCGTATTTTGTTTCAACTAACATTTATTACCCAAGAAGACTTGAGGATTACTGCGCTGGCTTGTATAGATCCCATTCTCCCCATAGTTAAATCATAGAAACATGGGTCATGCTCTCATTTATTCATTCTCATTGGCTTGTTTATTCATTTCTTTTACACATTCATGTGATTTCTGGACTTCTCTCCCATAATTATAAATTTCCATTTCTTGTTGAGGTAGTTCCCATTATACGTATTTCCACATTTTTGTCATTTGGGTAGTTGATCTTTCTGTCCACCTTTGTCATTACATCCTCCGACATTAAACCCCATCATAAATTTCATATCTCTATAGTAATGGGACCATTCTATAAAATCCATATCCACATTAAGAGGACATAAAGCAAATACATAATAACTCCCAAGTTATCTAATATATATAAACAATTTGAAGGGTTAGTTTTAAACCACAACAGAATCTATTTATTATTATATCATTGATTATAATAAAACAAAATAATTTCTTTGAATCCTTATGAAAAGTTCATTTATGCAGCGAGTGTTAATCCTTCCTTTTTGATTATCTCTATGAATTCTATCAGCTTATTTATATGATATGTTTGAGGAAAAAACCTGTAGAGATAAATGTTCATAAGGACTTGCAATTAAATCTCCTTACAATAATAATTCAAAATGGTTTTCTTAATCAGTGACCACAATTGACCAACATATTTATCTGAATAAAAAAGGGACAGAGTCACCATCTTATTATTAGAATATTTAAGAATACAAAATATATTATCCATTAATTTTATATACTATTCTAAAACATGATGATTTGAATACCCCCTTAATTACAATTGTGGTTCCCAGATAACTATCTCAATGGAATGTTTCTTCTTCTTTTGAGAAGGTGTAAATTACACACGGTTCACGTTATGATTCATATCCTGAGAAAACTGGGTAAGAAATTCCTTGATTATTTGAACTGTACCACATAAGGATTTGGGGATATCATTTATGAAATCATAGAATTGTCCTTCACATTGATCATTGACATGGTTTCTCCAGGTATAACAATTTTCATAAATACAAAATGTTTTAATTAAAAAAAAGTTAATAAATCAAGAATAAATAATTAATTATTTTGTGTAAATAAATCTAAGGGAATATCTTATGGGACCCATATGAATAAAAAAAATTATAATGAATTATTTTTTTACATATGCTTATTATTTTCTTATGGGTTTTCACTAACATTCTCAAATCCGAATTCCTAAATTATATAAATTTTTCCCTGATACCAAATATTTCAACCCATATTTTTATTATATAATTATTAAAAAAATTTAAGATAAATAAAATTGTATAATTATAAAGCTAATAACCAAAGAATTAGCGTCTAGTGAAAATTAGCATCATACATTACATGTACATAATAAAAAATACAAATTTATTTCATAACATCTTCTTTGTCGTTCTGAAGATCATCTATTCCTAAGTACATGTATTCACATGCGGATATAGGTCAATGATTTAGGTGAGCTAAAATCCTAGTCAGAGGATGAAATAGACATTAATAAATATAACATAATTGAGCATAATTTTTAACATCATAAAACAATCATAGTATCATTATCATAATCATGATACGAAACATTAGATTATGGCATTGGAAGTGTCAATGAAAAATATAAACCATCATGTCATAGTGGTTAAATACTAATTAATGTTTTGAATAAATTGACGAATCATTTTCAAGAATAACATCTTGTAATATCCATAAAATCATTTTGTTAAATAAATATAGAATCATGTTCAAACATATTGGAAACTATCTATAGGCATGTGTCACATTACAAAGTTCATTGGATGGATATTTAATTTTGGTCCCACTAATCAAATCATAATATTTACATAATCATGCATTCCACACATAACATATCATAACAATTGTAATGGCCCAGACAACTCCGGTCCATTCCTTGGTGAATATATGGTGATTGAGGTGTTCTGGGAGGTCATAGTGACTTATCCACAACACTTTTCCAATTTTATAGTTTGGTGAACAATTCCAACGGTAGACAGTTGTGAATATTGCAATTGTAACCTTCTGCGAACAGTGCATCGATGACCATAGGTGAATAGTGTCATCGATAAACTTCTTTGAATAGTGCATCAGTGACCATAGGTGAATAGTGTCATCAGTAACCTTTTGTGAATAGTGTCATCAGTGACCCTTTAAGAATAGTGTCATCGGTAACCTTCTATGAATAGTTCCAACAGTGAACAGTTCTATTGGTAACCTCTAACTGTAACCTCTCATTCCTTTTCCAAATTTCCAATTCTGTGAGTAGTTGCATCGGTGACCTATTCTAGTCGTTACCCTTAACTGAAACCTCTATTTCCTTTTCCAAATTTCCAATTCCGTGAATAGTTCTATCAGTGAATAGATCTATCAGTAACCTCTAACACTAACCTATATTTTCTTTTCCAAATTTTGAGTTTTATAAACAGTGTTTCCAGAACGGTGAGGTACTAAAGGTTACTATTTATTTCCTTTTCCAAATTTTGAGTTCTATGAATAATGTTTCCAGGATCATTAGGTTCTAATGGTAACTTTTTCTTGCCGATTTCAAATTTTGAGTTCATGAACAGTTTCAGACGGTGAGGTTCATGAATAGTGTCAAACGGGGAGGTTCATGAGCAGTGTCTAATGGTGAAGTTCATGAATAGTGTCAAATGGTGATGTTCATGAACTGTGTCTAATGGTTAGGTTCAAGAATAATGTCTAATGATGAGGTTCATGAACAATGTCTAATAGTGATGTTCATAAATAGTGCCTAACGGGGAGGTTCATGAACAATGTCTAACGGTGAGGTTCATGGACACTGTCTAATGGTGAGGTTCATAAAAACTGTCTAACGGTGAGGTTCAGGAACATTGTCTAATGGTGAGATTCATGAATAGTTTTTAATGTTGAGGTTCATGAACAGGGTCTATCGGTGAGGTTCATGAACATTGTCTAAAAATATGGATCATGAATAGTGATTTTCCTTGACCAATTTATTGAGTTCGTGAATAGTGTTTCCAACTTCCTATAGTTCACCCCTTTAGCATTTTCAATTGACGTAAAGTGCATTTAAGGCAATGTTTTGAAGACTCTAAGGCTTATTCAAAGGGCATAACTCCTATATTAATTATTCCTAAGGCTTGGGATGTTTTTACATGGTCAAACCACGCGGTTTAATGTAATCCTATTTTGTTGGAAAATTAAGCGTATCATAAACTGTCACTCCTTTAAATATTCAAAAGGGACATGATATCTTCCTCTCATGTTCTTCCTCCTTGTTCTCAAGTTTGAGATTCTTGAAACTCCCAATCATTCTCATAGGAGTTTCACAATCAAAATTTCCTCCTTGGATTGGTTCCTCTTTTTCTTGATGCAACCAAGCAATATCAATTAATATTCGATATAAGGTATGTTATATTGTCGTTATTTTGGTGTTCATCTTCTCTGGTTTCTACATTCCATATTATAACATGTGATATCAATGCTTCTAATGGAGTTTTATTGGGTTTTGGTTGGTGTGGTCGTACCGTGGCATCTTGAGGTGGGTGTAGTTGACGCGAGAGGAGGATCGTGGCCCGTTAGGTGGATAAAGAATGTCAAGAACTATTTAAGGTAGGGGATTCAATTCTTTCCTTTTCTTATATGTGCATCTATATAGTTATCATGTTTTATTCTACTGGATGACAATGGAATTGACATATTAAATATTTGAACTGGATAAATAAATTGATATCGGTCATATGTTTTTGCCCCTTGTTTTCTAGATAGCGTGATATCCATGCCTACTTTGTTTAGTTGTTAATTCTTAATGAAAATTGGCAAAGAACGTAAAACTTATTTAATTGATAACAGTTGGTTATGGATAAAGAGGCATGAAAATGAAATTGGTTCTTTTTGTTTTAATTTGATTTTAATCAAATTAGTGTTGTAGGAATGTTTAATTATTTGTGATAGCATACTTATTAGGTTTCTTGAATTATGGAACCTATAAATAATAAATATATTAATTCAAGATGGATTAAAGAACTGATTGTTTGATAAATCATTGAAGGTTTTTGAGTTACCCTCTTGACTGTTAAAGGGACAATAACCAAATTGATGTGTTGTTTGTTTTCCTTCTTCTTATGCTGTGATGTTAGCCTGGATGGCTATTGTGACATGCGGGGGCATTGAGACTTTTTGTTGTGGAAGAAGATGACGTCCAGAGTGGCAAGATGCATAATTTTATGCATGGGGGTGTCACAGAGGACCCCAGGGATGATGGAATGGGATGGATGTGATTGTTGTATTCTTGCAGATTCTTTGGGTTGATTATCTGCATTACTTTTCCCCACATCTCAAGGCATCTAGTCTTTCTTACCCTTTTTTAGAAATAGGTGAAGACAAGGGGGTATGCCACATGATTTCAGTGTTTAGATTCTCAATGTCGGATGTGTATACGCTCTTTCTATAGGCGGCCAAGACATGACGGGTAGTACATCTACTCACCGTGTTGACCCCCCTCTGTCATTAGTTGCATGGAATTCATTTCTAGAATGCTTGGGAATATGGGAAAGTAATTCTGTAATGAATATTTGAAAAAATTGAATTAACAAATGAGGTTGGAGTTTGATAGAACATAATGATGAGGTTATAATTTTATAGGGACAATAGACTTTGGGTATGATTCTAATGAAATTTAATGTGGAATTTTCATTGGTTAATTAATATTTAAAGAATTCATTAATGTAAATTGAAACTAATAAAAAGGTAATGAAATAATTCATTAAATCTCTTTAAGTGGTTGTGTGCTTATAAAATACATAGTATTAGAAGTTTCAGCCCATAGTCAGAGAGACGTTAGCTATATTTGTTTTTAGGAATAGGTTATGCCCATAGTGTGGTTTAGAGATATAATAAATCATGTACATTTTGTGTTTCTATATGCTACTTTGCCTAGTCAGTAAGGGAAACTGACACCCCGGGGATTCTGAGCCTAGGGGGGTGTTTTCCCCAACATTCTGGTTGGAGGTTGGCTTGCTGACAACCCACTTTGGCCTTTCTCTCTTCTCTTGGTAGTCACTTGTGCTGACAGGAGCATTGGTTAGTTTTCCCCATAAAATTGTGTAGAGGGCCGTAATGGCTTGTGGTTATTCACGCACATATATTCTGGATATAGTTTTCTATGGACTACTATAGGTGTAATGTGTATGAGTTGTGATGGCTTGATGACCTTACTAGGTGCATGGGATGTAATGGATTGAAGTATAAGACCCGACATATGATACACGTTATGCGATCTATGGTTACTCCCGAAAACAACCTTATTACATTTGTGTGTGGATGTGGTGGTTTTGTTGAACAAGGTACATATTTTGGTGCTTCTCCTAGGTGTCTTCAGGAAAGCCTTTTTGGTGAGAGATGATTAGGACATACGACATTGGAGAAAAGCGACAACCCAGTGGTGAAGTAGTAGGTGTGTACCGTTGATATTATTTATTATATGATATATTCTTGTATGCGTTACTTGGTGAGAGTAGACATGGATATTTTTGGAACTTAGTATACCTATTTAGGTGATTAGTTAGTTTCACATGTTTTTCATTGTACATTATCATGCTTTCTTTTATTTTTCACGAGAGTATATGGGGAGGATTATATTGATTATACTGTATAATCACCCTATGTATCTACAAACAATATTTCAAGTCACATGGATCAGGTTGGAGACTCAGCTGGTTACTACTAGATTGTGGTTGCAGGAGCGGTTTTTGCTTATGGTTACTGCTATTTTACATTCTTCTGGGTACATGTAGCTTTCCTCTTCTAGTTGTAGTAGTTGTTCAGGGAATTACATATGTGCACTTGGGTTTCTTTAAAATTTCAGTTCTGAGTTTGTGTTGGTTTGTGCTTATCTTATCTCTCTCTTTTTCATGTGTTCTATTAGAGAGTAAGGCCTCCCATTTGTGTGTTTACTATACCATCGGTGCTAGATTCCAAACTAGGGCCTACTGAAGGTAGGAATCGGTTGTCTTTATCTCCCTTCGCACATTGCCGACCTGGGAGGGGTACACATTGTGGGGAGGGGGTCCTGACCGAGTGGTATCAGAGGTATGATTGAGGGATATGATAGAGTTTGGAGTTCAGAACCTGCCATTTTGTATTGGATGGAAGGTAAACTGTATCATTCATGTTTAGCAAGTGATGTAAACACTACATACCAGTTGGTACATTGGTTTTTAGGGCCCCCTATGATCTAATGTACTAACCTTTAGGATTAAAATGGCTATGAAATAAGATGATACTAGTTGCAAGATAGAGACCTAGGAAAGGATCATGCATCATTCTTTTTTGTGCCTATGTTTGAATGGGTATAACTTGGGAAAGGTTATGCTAAAATCAATGAAAAAAAATTAATTAATTAATGTTTATTATCCAATATTCCATGGTTTGGATCTTTAACTGTTTTTTATTTTACATGTATGGATCCAGGTCGATGTCCTTGTCAGGTTTGAGAAGAAAATGCCTAGCAGGTAGTTCTAGCAGACCACCGCATGGTAGAGGTTGATGATGACAAAACTTAGAGGAAGAAACTCCTAGAGTTTCTGAGCTACAGTCTACAAAAGTATAAGGGCTCCATTTCAGATGAATTTATAGAAGACTGGTTAGATGAGGTCGAGATCAGCTTCAGTTCGATCAATGCTCGGAAAGAGAATTGGGTGTCCATGGATTTGACGATGCTGGGTGGAGAAGCGAGGTAGTGGTGTCTCTTGTTCCTCAGTGGTCACGAGGAGTTAGCGATCTCCTGGGAGGAGTTCCAAGACAAGTTTAGAGTTAAGTTTCTTTCTTCGACCGCAAAGGCATCCAGTCATCAAGAGATTCATACCCTTTGATAGGGGTTCTCCATTGTGCGAGATTTTGGGATCCGTTTTCTAAACCATTTACGATATGCTTCAGACCTATTTCTAGATGAGGAGGTCAGGGTTAGGCATTTCTAGGAGGCTTTGTGTCTAGAGATCCAGCACTAAGTCACCCCATTTACGCTGAATACATATCATCAGGTGCAATCAAGGAATGAGGTTGTCGAGGGGACATTGGCCAAAACCAGATCATCACAAGAGGGGATTCATCATGATTTGTCATGAATCAAAGCTGTGGTCTGGGGTTCCCGATTTTAAAGGAAAAAGAGTTTCTCGTCAGTTGGGGGTAGGTCCCAAACCTTCACATTTTGTTTCTCTAGAGGCATAAAATATCAAGCTTATTAAAAGGAATAGGGTGCATGTTTTTATTGTGGCGGTCGAGGTCATCAGCAGCGGGAATGCCCGACCTTTCAATGTAGTCATCATGCACTAGGTGCTCCGCTCCTGGGTCTTCCGTTGAGGCAGTTCCAGCCGAGGCAGCAGCAGCTGGTTATTCCAGATTTAGATCAGAAGTGGTAGATGGGTCAGATAAAGGAAACCCCATGATGCTCCCCGTCCTCAGAGAGTAGATAACAACTATGGTTGTGTTAATAATCAGGGTCATAGAGTAGGTAGAGGTTGTCTTGGTCACCTTTATTATTTAGCGTTGCCTACTCCAGGAGTGTCGAACATCATTCGAGGAACCATTTTCTTGTTTTCTACATTGATGTATTCCTTTTTTAATTCATTTTTGACACAATCCTTCATATAATCTAACATTTTCCTTGATTTGGGAATTCAGTTAGAGAGACATCCAGTGCCCTTGGTGTTGACTATGCTTGTTGGAGTTCGAGCTGACTTGTTTGAAGTATGTAGAAATTGTGAGCTTGTGTTGGGTAAACACTGCTCTTGGAGAGATTTCCTATGTTTACGAATACAATCATATAATGTCATCCTCAGAATGGATTAGTTATATTCGGTTCAGGATATCGTTGATTGTTTCAAGAAGCAGGTCGATTTCTTCGACGAGGATGGAGAGATGGTCGTCTTTATTGGTGAGAGAGATCCTCAGATGGGTCATAGGCATTTTTTTCCCTTATCATACGTGATGGATGATATGATGTTGATTTATTAATAGTTTCAGTGGTTGTATTTTCCTAGGGTTGTAGAAATTTATCCTCATGTCTTTCCAGAAGATATTTTAGCATTATCCCCTCGACGAGAGATCGTGTTTGGGATTGATCTACAATCATGGTAATCTACTATCTATATGTATCCATATAGGATGGACCCTTCTGATTTATGATATCCACGTATATATCTTGATGATCTGTTAATTTGCGGTTTTGTTCTGCCATGTGTGTTATAGTGGGGTGAAACAGTTTTGTTCATGAAGAAGGTCGAAGGTAGATTGTGGTTGTGTGTCGATTATCATCAATTAAACAATGTGAAAAAAAAGAATCTCTATCATCTTCCACAAATTGATGATTTATTCGATCAACAGAAGGGTGGAAGTTGGTTCTTAAATATTGACTTGCTGTCAGGATATCATCTGATGCGTTTAAATAAAGAGGATATCGTGAAGACTACTTTCTTTTGTCCCCATGGGCATTATGATTTCGTTATAACGCTGTTCAACATGACGAATGCTCCCGCTGTGTTCATGGAATTTATGAATGCGGTGTTTCATGAGTTACTAGAAAATTTTGTGGTAGTATTCCTTAATGAAATACTTGTGTAATCCATGTCTGAGGAGGAGCTTGCAAAGAAATTACTCGCTATTTTGGGAGTTCTTCGTTAACATCAACTGTTTGGGAAGTTGTAAAATTGTGAGTTTTGGGCTCAATAAGTCTGTTTAGTGGGAAATTCTTGGTCCCAACTGGGAGTAGCTGTGGATTCATTGAATATAGAAGCAGTTGTGTGTTGGGAATCCCCCAAGACAGTGTCAGAGGTGCGATTTTTCCTTGGTCTCGCAGGAAACTACAGGAGGTTCGTAGCTGTTTTTTCACGAGTTGAATCTCCTCTGACAACTTTTACCAGGAAGGATCAAGCATTCATATGGACTGATTAGTGTCAGCAAGTATTTGAGTATCTAAAGGAGATGTTAGTAAGTGCCCCAGTTCTAAATCTTCAAGCTAAGGTAGTTCAGTTTGAGGTTTTCTGTGATGCTTCACATCTGGGGTTGGGCTATGTTCTGATGCAGAAGAGATCAATTGTTTCTTATGGGTTTCAATAGTTTCATCCTCATGAACGTAACTATGCCACTAATGATCTTAAGTTGGAATCCATGGTTTTTTCATTGATGTTGTTGTGATATTACCTCATTGGTGAGCGCTTTGTGGTTTTCACTGATCATAAGAGTTTGAGGTATGTTTTCTCCCAGCGTGACTTAAATATATGACAATGTCATTGGATGGAGTTCTTATAGGAATATAACATTGAAATATCATATGAACTTGGAAAGGGTAATGTTGTACCTGATGCGCTGATTCAAATTCCATGTAGTGATGTTGTTTGTGAATACAGTGATTCTTAGAGAGTGATAGAAGAACTATGAGCATTACATCTTGATATGGGAGAAGTTGGGGGGTAGAGGTTGTTTTTTTAAGATGATAGAATATTATTCCCTGGTGTAGTTGATGGAAGAGTCCCAGTTAGGGGTTTTATAGGTGGAGGTATGGAGTGACCTAGTTGTTTTTGGGGAGGCCCCTGATTGTTGGTCGGAGGATGAATAACACCGAGTGTTGTATCACAGAAGGCATATTGTTTCCTTGATAATGTGCAAGATGGTTATACAAGAGTTTAATAGTTCTCCTTTATCAGTGTATCCTGGCATGAAAAAGTTGTACCTTGCCTTGAGGAGCCAGTTTTGGTGGCCTGGGTTGAAAGGTGTGGTTGCAGAGTTTGTGTCTCGATGTTTGGTCTACCAGATGGTGAAGGCCGAACACCGTGTTCCTGGTGGTCTTCTCTAGCCATTAGATGTTCCTCAATGGAAGTGGGAGGACATATAAATGGAATTTTTTACTAGTTTACCTTGAGATATAGGAGGATAGGATGTTATTTGGGTGTAAGTGGTTTTCATAACCAAATCCACCAACTTTATAGAAATAAGGGAGTCGAGCTTAGTGGAATTTTTGTTGAGGTAGTATGTGGAGGAGGTGGTGAGAACTCATGGTGTCCCATGGATGATAATTTATGATCGAGATACTTTTTATACCTCTAGGGTGTTGAGAGGTCTACAACATGATTTTGGTTCTCAAATATGCCTTAGCACATATTTTCATCCTCAAACAAACGGTCAGACAGAGCAAACTATCCAGACTCTTGAAGACATGTTACACTATTTTGTTCTTGATTTCGAGGGTTTATTGATGAAGCATGTCCCCTTGGTGGAGTTCTCTTACAATAATATTTTTCACTCCACCATCGGTATGGAGCCTTTTGAATCCTTGTATGGCTGACCTTTGAGTTCTCTGTTGTGCTGGACTGGGGTCGGAGAGTCAACAATTCTCGGACTCGAACTAGTGCAGAGTAAAATAGATATGGTTCAGGTGATTTGTGATGGGATGAATATAATACAAGATCATAAGAAATAATATGTTGATCAAATAAGGATACCATGATAGTTTAATGTTGGGTATCATATGTTTCTGAAGGTTACTCCTCGTCATGGGAAATGAAGGTTTGGTCATGGGAGTATGCTTTATCCCATGTTTGTTGGGTCTTTCGAGGTGTTAGCTCCTTTTTGAGCTATGGCATATCGAGTATCACATCCCCCACAGATGAGTCTGATACACGATGTTTTCCATGTATCACAGATCTATCATTATCTCATGATGACTCTCACATCATCGAATGGGGAGAGATAGATGTTGATGATGATTCCACCTTCGAGGAGAGACCTATGGAGATACAAGGCCACAAAGAGAAGGTGTTGCGCATGATTTCTATCCCCATGGTTCATGTCTTGTCGAGACACAGTGGAATAGAGGAGAGTACCTAGGAGCGTGGGTCATAGATAGGTTCCCAGTACCCAGAGATTTTTGATGTTTAACTCTTTTCATGTAATGATGTCCCCTTTGGTGTTAGACCTTTCAGGTTTATTTTATGAATTTATTTTGTCTCTTCTATGACATGATCTCTATTGAGAGGTATCTCGATGGGTGGTTGTTCAGACCCCGTTATTCACACATTAGGTGGGTTTTTAATTCTCATGGATGAGAATGTTTTGAGTGGTATCTCATGTAACGTACCAGAACAATCTAATTCATTCTTTTATGAAAATATGGTGTTTGTAGAGTTTTGGGAGGTCAAGGTGACTAATCCCCAACACTTTTCTAATTTTCTAGTTCAGTTAATAGTTCCAATGGTAGAAAGTTGTGAACAGTGCAATGGTAACATTCTGTGAATAGTGCATTGGTGACATTAGGTGAACAGTGTCATCAGTAACCATCAGTGAGCAGTGGATTAGTGAGTTTAGGTGAATAGTATCATTAGTAACCTTTTTTGAATAGTGTCATCGATGACCCAAGGTGAATAATGTCATCCGTAAAATTATATGAACAATTCAAATAGTGAAAAGTTCTATCAGTAACCTCTAACAGTAAACCCTTTTCCCTTTTCCAAATATCCAGTTATGTTAACAGTTACAGCGGTGAACAGTTCTATCGGTAACCTGTAATGGTAACCTCTATTTCCTTTTCCCAATTTCCAATTATGTGAACAGTTCCATCAGTGAACTGTTATATCGGTAACCTCTAACGGTAACCTCTATTTCCATTGACAAATTTTGATTTTTGGGAATTGTGTTTCCAGAACTGTGAGGTTCTAACAGTGACCTTTTCTTTCCTTTTCCAAATTTTGAGTTTTGTGAATAGTGTTTCTAGAACAGTGAGGTTCTAATAGTGACCATTATTTTCCTTTACCAAATATTTAGTTCTTGAACAGTGTATAACAGTGAGGTTCATAAAGAGTTTCAAATGGTGACGGTATTGAACCATGTCTAATGGTGAGGTTCATGAATAGTGTCTATCGGCGAGGTTCATGAACAGTGTCTATCGGCGAGGTTCATGAATAGTGTTTAACGGTGATGTTCATGAACATTGTCTAACTGTGAGGTTCTTGAATAGTGTCTAAAGGTGAGGTTCATGAATAGTGTCTAACGATGAGGTTCATGAACATTGTCTATCAGTGTGGTTCATGAATAGTGTTCTACGCTAAGGTTCATGAACTGTGTCTAATGGTGAGGTTCATGAATAGTGTCTGTCGGCGAGGTTCATGAATAGTGTCTAATGGTGAGGTTCATAAATAGTGTTTTTCCTTTTCCAAAATTTGAGTTCATCAAAAGTGTTTCCAACATCCTATAGTTTCACCCCTTTAGCATTTTCCTTTGCCGTAAAATGCCTTTAAGGCCTAGTTTTAAGGACTATATGGCCGATTCAAAGGCCATGAATCCTATAGTAATTATTCGTAAGGCTCATGATGTTTTTACATGGTTAAACCGCATGGTTTAATGCGATCCTCTTTTAATGGGAAATTAAGAATATCTTAAACCGTCGATACATTAAATCTTCAAAAGTGATAAGATAACTTCCTCCCTTATTCTTCATCTTTGTTCTCAGGTGTGAGATGCTCGAACATCCCATTCCTTATCATAGGATTTTCGCAATCAAACTGTCCTACTTGGATTGGTACCGCATTGTCTTGATGAAACCAAGATGCATCAATCAATCTTTGATATAAGGTATGTTTTATCATCGTTATTTTGGGGTTCATCTTATCATGTTTCTCCTTTCCATATTATAACATGTGATCTCCATGATTCTAATAGATTTTTCTTCGGTTTTGGTTGGTACGGTCAAACCATGTCATCCTTGGGGGGATGCAGTTGACGCAAGAGGAGGATCGTGACCCACTGCATGGATAAAAAATGTTATGAACTATTCGAGGTAGGGGATTCATTGCTTTTATTTTCTTATGTGTGCAACTGTATAGTTAGCATGTTTTATTCCACTCTTGCTTCATTTAACTATTCATTCATGATGAAAATTAGTGTAGAATGTAAACCAGAATTAATTGATAACTGTTGGATATGGATAAAGAGGCATGTAAATGAATCTGGTTCTTCTTGTTTTAATTTGATGTTAGTAAAATTAGTGTAGTAAGCATGTTTAATTATTAGTCATAGCTCACTGATTAGGTTTCCTTAATTTTTGGAACCTATTCATAATATATCTATTAATTCAATATGGATTAAAGAACTGATTGTTTGATAATTCCATTAAGGGTTCGGAGTTTCCCTCTTGATTGTTATAGGTACAATAATGCAATTTTTGTGATATATTTTTTCCTACTTCTCGTGTTGTGATGTGATCCTGGATGGTTGTTGTGATATGTGGGGGTATGGAGACTTTTGGTTGTGGCAGAAGTTGATGCCTAGAGTGGTGAGATGCATCGGTTTGTGCATGTGGGTGTCAGGGAGGACCCTAGGGATGATAGAATGGGATGGATGTGATTGTTGGATGCTTTTTTATTCTTCTGGTTGATTATCTGCTTTATTTTTCCCCACTACTCATGGAATCAATTCTTGCATACCCTTATTCTAAAAGAGGCGAAGACACACGGGGTATTCCATGTGCTTTCTGTTTTTAGATTCTCAGGGGAGTATGGGACTACGCTCTTGCAATAGGCGACAAAGACATGACGAGTAGTAAATCTACTCCACGTGTTTCACCCACTTTGTTTAGTAGCAAATTTTTTTTTCTAGAATGCATGGGAATATGGTAATGTAATTTTGTAATGAATATTTGAATAAATGGTGTTAACCCATGGGGTTAAAGATTGCTAGAACAGAATTATGAGTTTTTAATTTTAAAGTGATAGTGGACTTTGGATGTGATTCTAATGAAATTTAATTTGTAATTGTCATTGGTTAATTTAATTTTAATAAATTAATTACCATAAAGTAAACTAATAAAAAGTTAATGAAATAATTTATTAAATCTCTTTAAGTGGTTATGTGCTTATAGGATACTTAGTCTTAGAAGTAGCTGCCCGGAGTCTGAGAGATGTTAGCTGCAGTTGTGTCTAAGACTAGGTTATGCATATAGTGTGGTTGTGAGATATAGTATATACTATACATTTTGTGTTTCAATATGCTACTCCACCCTTTCAGTAAGGGAAACTGACACCCTATGGATTCTGAGCCCTGGGGGTGTTTTACCCAACATTCTGATGGGAGGATGAATGGCTGACTACCCCCTCTAGCCCTTCTCTCTTCTCTTGGTAGTTACTTGTGCTCGCAGGAACATTGGATAGTTTTCCCCATATTTGTGTGTATAGAGATGTAATGGTTTTTGGTTATTCACACACATATATTCTAGATATAGTTTTCTATGGACTACTATAAGTGCAACATGTATGGGTTGTGACGGCTTAAGGATCCTTACTCAGTGTATGGGTTGTAATATCTTGTGGTATAATAAACAATATATGATACACGTTATATGAGATGTGGTGGATCCCAAAAACTACCTGGTCACTTTGGTGTGTGGACGTGGTGGTTTTGTTGCAGGAGGTGCATATTTTGGTGCTTTTCCCATGTGTCTGCGGGAAAGCCTTTTTGGAGAGATATTCATAAGACATACGATGTTGGGTAAAATCAGCTAACCAGTGGGGAAATAGTAATGGGGTACCCTTGATATTCTTTATTATATGATATATTCTTGTATGCGTTACTTGGTGAGAGTATCCATGGTGAGGCTGGGAACATAGTATACATGTTTAGTCGAGGAGTTAGTTTCACTTGTTGTTCACTAGGATTTAGCACACATTCATTACTTTTTCATGAGAGGATACAAGGAGGATCCTACTAAGTATATTTTTATACTCATATTATGTATTTACAAACTGTTTTTCAGGTCACTCAGAACAGTTTGGAGATCATGCTAATTACTAATAGCTTGTGGTTGTAGGAGCTGTTCGGGCTTGAGGTTGATATTTTTTTACTTTCTTTAGGGTACTTGTAGTTTTTTCCTTCCATTTTTAGTAGATTTTCATGGAATTACATATGTGAACTTTGGATTCATTTAAATTTTAGTTTTGAGATGGTGTTGGTTTGTGACTATCATATCTCTCTCTTTTTCATGTGTTCTCTTAGAGGGTAATGCCTCCAATTTTTTTGTTTACTATACCCTCAGTGCTAGTTTTTAACCTAGGGCCTACTTGAGGCGAGACTTTGGGGGTCATTATCTCCCTTCTCACATTTCCAACCTAGGAGGGGTAAAATTTGTTGGGATGTGGTTATGACAACAATATACATAAAATATCCCAACAAATGGAATGGTTTTCATATGATTTCATAAAGCATAAATTCAAGAATAAAATTTTGGGTTCCCAATTAAACAAAGGGAAAAAATGATTGATATAAGAATAATAAATATTAAGTGAATAAAAACCATCTCAAGAAAAGTATAGATGTTTTTTTTTGGAAATAAGATAAATTTCTAAAAAATAATAGATTTACCATAATTCCATGAATGAAACATTCATATACTAGAAAATAATTGGTATGAAGAATTAAATTTTTTAAGGAACCATTTTTGAATATCCATACTAACATTCGGCATGAAAAAGGATTAACCCATGAAAAGGGAGTATGATTCAATAATCTCAGTACCATATGTCTTAATTTATCCATCAAATTAATATCCTATATAATAAAATTAGATTCATTAATTAAAAAATACATAACATATTATACATTTACTTGAATTATTATATTGTTATTTGGTTCATTTATTTCCATCATGATGAATTGTTGATTTCACTGTCATTATTCCATGAACATTCAGTTTCTGGGTTTTCATGATCATATCACTCAAATAAAAGTATAGATGTACATCTAAAATGAAAAAAATTCCTCATTTTTGAAATTATATGTTATTAATTAACATTCAAGTGTTCTTATGAAATTATATATTATTTGAATTTTTAATATGAGTATGACTCATTAGATATGAACTAATTATAAATTTTTATTTTATTATGGTGATTCATTTCAATCCTGAAATAATTAAAATTTATTACATATTTTGCATGTAAATTGGTACCGTCATATTAAAATTTTATTCTTGTAAATGTTATAATCTTCTGTAACCAATATTATTGTAACATCCTTGTTAATTATAGAATAAGTCATTTTTATATATATAGATATTTATAAATAAGATATTAATTTTATGTTAATGGGAACACTTTTTCTGATACCATACTCGATACACAACAATGGGTCTCTCCAAAATCATACTTTTCACAAAACACAAATTTAAACCGAAAAATAATAAAATATTATTATTATTATTTGAAATGGTAATTAATGATGAGTTATTGTATTGGCGGGAATGAATCGAACTAACTAAAATATAATTACACATTTTTTGTAAATATTTTTACATTTATCCAATAAAAATTATATGCTTAAAATTAGAATACATCCGGTTTTAAAAATAAAAAAACTATTATTTTTAAAAAGATGGTTTACCATGAATTGATAGAGAATCATTTTTAAATATATTTTTTCCAATTTTACCTGTTATATTTGTTTAAATAAACTTTTTATTTTGAATCAGTCGTAAAAATTTTCTTTAGTTAAAATTTTTGTATTTTTCTGATAAAATTCATATTTTAATAAATAGTGAAAAATACTGAATTTTAAATAGAAATTTCAGATTCATATAATTTATATGTATTGATATATTATCATTTGATTATTTTAAAATTATATTTAGATGCTTTTATCATTTAATCAATTTTTTCATCGTGAGTAATTTCACAAATCAATTGAATATAAACACATGTCAATCATTTAGTACATTTTAATTCTTAAAACCCCACATTCTGATTTTTGAAACAAAAATTAATTTTAAAATTAACCTAAAATTCATATCTTTTGAATTTGAAAATAGGATTCCATATTTTGAATAAGATGGTTTATATTTTGTAAATAGTTATCTTTTATTTTTTGTAATTATGAATAGCAACACTAGTAATTATTTTTATTTACCATAGTTAAAGGTGAAATTAGGAAAATAAAGATAAAAATAATATTATAAAAATATAAAACTATCCTATGTGTAATAATATTTTTTATGTGTCATGGGAGACCAAAAAAATCTTTAGACAGACCTTTTGGCATTTTGTAACCACTTTGGTGTGATAATGAAATGTTATAATAATTATTATAAATGAAAGGGAAATAGAACATAATCATGTATCTTTCTACTATAACAATTATAAGTTGGGTAATATAATTGATATCTTTGAGTATAAGTCGTCATTATAAATAGGAAAAAATTTTATACATCGTGATATTATACATATAATTTTTAATCCTTAAATAAATTCTTTATTTATGATGCAATGATGAATCGGTGATTACCTTAAAAATGGAAAATTAAATAAATGATATTATAAATATTAAAATAAATGTAATATGATAATTTTGATACCATAGGAAAACATTTTTGATTATTATGACATTTAATCTTTGAGATAATTTAGTTTTTTCTAATTAATCATGTTTTAGTGTTTGCAACAAATGTTAATTAATAATAAGGGTAAAAATTTACATTAATGAGATTTTAAAAGAAATATTATTTTATTAATTGATATAATAGTCATTAAAATTTATGATTGTAAAAATAAAAATTGATAGTGTTAAAAATATAATTATTTATCCACTTTAGGTTCTTTTGGCATTTTATTGTTAGTACATTAACCACATAGTGCAAAAATACAAGAAGAAATGGTAAGAGTTAATTTATTTAACTAAAGGTTAATGATAAATGATATGATAAATTTGGGACATAAAAACTTATAAAACCTATTTATTATGAGTATTTAGATAGATCATCATATTTCTGTTGATATATATCACTTTTGAGATATTAAAATTATAAAATCATTTAAAAATAATAATATTTCATGACATTTCAAGAGTGCCCTTTATCCCTCTTATAAAAGGACTCCACCTCTATCCAACAACTCACACCTCTCGCTCCCCATGTCTCATCCATAATATAATCAAATAATCTCCAAATATCCCTCAATTTCCTCAATATTCCTTACCTTGAGTAGAAGGAAATTCAATGAATCCATTCAGATCAAATCAAAAAAAGTTGCACGATTTTGTGGAAACGTCTACCATCAAACGCATTTCATTTATTTTCCTTCTCCAATCCCATAACATATTTTTTTAAAATTATTTTATCAAAAAACAATTATCCTAAATATACTAGGATTTTATTATTGTATTTTTTTGACCAAAACATACACACATCACCATCGTATTGATATAGAACATAATGTTTCTGTGTTTGGAAAACTACTACCACACTAAACAGTGATAATTAAATTTTCTTCTACCACCTCTCATTGTGGATATTATGGTGGAAATGTATTAATATATGATATATATTATATTTATATTTTCCCTATTCTTATGTAATTTTTATTTTCAACATATATTTATGCTTTCTATAATTTGTAAAAATGACTAATTAATTTGAGGAAGTGTGGACTATGACCCCCTAAAAGTGATATGACTTGTTCATTCCATGAATAGAACATATAAAGGATAAGGTTAATGATCACAGGATAGATATATAATATATATATTATAATTTAATTATAATATATTGATGTAACATATATTTTTCATTCCATTAATATGAAAATGAAATTAAATTAGCATTTGTGCGTACGTATGGCCTACGCTCTCCATGAATAGTGAAATTTAGTTTATATATTCAAATATAATGTATTATTATAAGTAAAAATAAACATTATATAAATTTTATTTAAATCATGAATACTATTTAGGAGATAATAGACTTTTGAAGACATGAACAATTTGTAATCAAAATAGAAACATTTTTGACTCCTGTATTGAATGTCATCAAATGTTTGATATGAACTAAAATAATTAACTACTTAATATAACATCGAAATAATTAATATAAAATGATTAATAAACATTATAAATGTTCTGATGAATATATAAATTAAACTATGATTATTATTCCTTAAATTTGTGAATGAATGAGATAAGTCAGACTCATGGTAAGGGACATCATCTCAATATCCATTCATTGACACATATATCCATAATATACAATACATTATATTTTATGCTATATAATAATAAAAATATTACTTTTAATCTCATTAAATTGTTTTAATAATAATATTTTTTATATGAAATGTTTTATTAAACAACAAAAGGAATGATTTTAATGTATGGGATGAAAACGTCTATTATGTCTCTACAAATTTTATTTGATATTATGCTTACTCAATAAGACATAATTTATTATTCCAAATAATATGAAATACCTTATTCAATTTTTTTGTATTTTGGTATTTAAAATTGTTGGAAAGAAATATTGACTATTTTAATATCTTGAAATGATTTCTTGTGATTTCAAATGAAGATTTATGAGTGAAGTGTTGATAATTGATATCTATTATCTATTATTATTGTATAATGGTATATAGAAATTTTCTGGGTGGTTTTGTGATAATCCCAATATGGGTGTATATTTAATAAAAAAATTATTGGTGGTTACATTATAACCTCTAATGCATTGGGTAAGAAATTCATTCATAGGTCTATTCTATTCAGCGATATGTGTGAAAGTATGATGTATTGTTATCCCATTTTATATTTTTGTGTCACAAGATACCTTTATATGATAAACGTTTCATTCTATGGAATTTATGGTAATATATTTGTTACCAAATGGTTACTTAATGAGCTTATATTTAGTGAATTATATTTACTACTTCTTTATTAAGAAAATAATTACATTAAGATAATGTATTAATGGTTTACATGTTTTCACAATGCTAACTGATTTCCTCTTCTATGAATCCCTTACTCCACATTTTATGATAATCTAATGTTTTGAAATGTTTTTTCACAAGAATTAATGAAGAATAAATTCAAGGATGGGATCAAAGAAAATTCATGGGCCTTAAATATTATACAAACCTAGTTTCATTTAAAATAATTTTTGTTTTTTGAAAAAAAATATGATGGTGAGTATAAGTGTCTTCATGTATTATTTATGTTTTAATGTACGAGTTATGAACTAATTACAAAATTTAATAAATCTAAAAAGATCATATAAGTGAATTAAATTCAAATTGTTGACTTATCTGAAGAATATTTAACTTTTATTTCTGGTGACATATAGTTGCTATCGGAGGTTGGTTTAGACAACCTTAGAGGATATTATTTTATCTAGGTGTAGGTTAAGGATCCCATATAAACAATAGGTTTATTATCAAATGGGACAATTTTTAGGGTTATGTAAAATTAGGATTATTGGATAAAAACCAAAACAATAGAGATATAAAGAGTTTTATGTATTAAAGTGTTATAAAAATAATATTGTTACCTTTACCCTATGGTGGTTTTTTATTTTAATTATTCATTTCATCATTAAGTGATGATTCTTTTTAGAAGATTGTGGATCGTTAGTCAATATGAAAGGAAAATTACTATTCAAAACCTTATTATCCCTCCTTTATGATTTTATCATCATTGTCATGAAAAAACCCTATTCGATTTATTTTGACAGCATTGTGAGCATTCATATCACTTTCATGAAATTGTTCAAGTTATCCAATACCGACTCATTTGTAAAAAAAAATTACAAGTCATGGTATATTTTTCATATTATTTAAAGATGTAACCTTTCCCAACTTTCACAAATTATTAAATTACTAAAGTGTATTGAACGTCTACATTTTGGATGCATGATAACATGCTGATAGATAAAGGGAACATCATGAAGATCCTGATATCTAGATTCAAGGTATGAATTATTTTCTTATATAAAAAGAATGAAACATCACTGGACTGATATTTTTAAAATATGAGGTTATTTTATCTTTAGGAAAGATTTATTAATAAATAATGTGGAAATTCATATTAAATGGATATTCAATATTTCTGAATGATTAATATGTGTCCATAAAAGTTATTCAATTGTTATGGTAGATTGTAGGATGAAGAAATGATTAAAATTATTAATTCTAATTTGATGATGGGATTTATTTGGAAGAATTTTTCTTGTTATGTGTAATACAAATTTTTTTAATGATAACATTTTATTCAAGGATGAATTTAAAGTAATGGATAATCTTTAGTGTTCATATGGACTTCTGTTTTTGAGTTGATTAACGGTTATTAGTTTTTCCAATGCAGAATGAATGGTTTGAGATACCCTTTGAGGATAAAACATATTAGGGTTATTTTTGAGTACATTAAAATATTTTATTATAATTTTATAATAATTATATAGTTTTTGAAAAACTATAACCCTTGGTATGGGTGACAACACGTTATTTCTGGCAAGGTTGTAGGAATAAAACCCACAACTAAAGGGAGAGAAGGGTGCATCACCTACCACTGGCCTATGTGAAGTCCAAGGTTAGTTTAAAATTTTGGTCAACTAATTTGATGGAATAAGAATAATATTGTTTTGGGAAATTTTGTTTTATCAAATTGATATAATTGGTATTGGAAAATGACTTGGGGACAAAGTGATAAATATTATTTTTGGGGACGTTCACAATTTTGGGAAACCTATATGCCAAAGAAAAATAGAGTACTAAGGGAACTAATTTGAGGAATAATGAATGAATGTTATTTTATAAAAATATATGTTATGTTTTAGAATTATAGTGATTTGGTATAATTATTTAATAGATTATCCTATTTTTGATAGTATATGATTAGGGAATCACTTTTTGTTATGAGACAATAAGATTAGTTTATTTTATTTAGAGATAAATTTTAAAATCATATCATGGAAGCCTATTTGACAAAATAGTTCTAAATTTAGGGATTTAATAATTATATTAATTATTTTAGGAATGTTAAATAATGTTATTTGTTTATTGGTCCAAGTTAGGAATTGGGTTTTACTGATGAATTTTGGTGATTAAAACAACGATTTTTTCCAATAAATGTTAATTTTTTTGGTAATTATCTCATCAAATCCAAACCAATTGGGGTTTGGTTAATTATTAAAGATAGTATTAATAGATAGTTATTATTTTTTGGGTTATTTTATTCTATAGAATCTGATTCTAATTCATCACGTGTGACCAAATAATAATTAATATAAATATTTTGTATAAAAATAAGTTTGTGGTAGAAAATTATTAAAGGATGTATCTCTACTTGAAAAGTATGAATGTTCTTTAATGTTATTTGTCATGATCATAAATAAATTCATGATATTTATAAAAAGGACCGTAAAACAAAAACCATGTCTATTTAATTATCCTACTATGAAATCTATGACCGGTTTACCAATCATAAGTTGTGGGTTTTCTAATTGTTAACATTATCCTAATCATGTTCTCTATCACTATCCATTAAGTAAATATGGTTAGTTTTACTTCCATATACCTGTTTTCATAGATGTAATCTTATTATGTGTTATCATGGTTGACATTTATTACTTCCAATTCATTAATTTTAAGTGGTTTTCATGTTGAATCTATTTTCGATGTGTGAATTTCAGTGATGTTATCGAGACAAATTTTAGAATTGTGAGGGGGTAATTTCGAAAAGAGGGGAAGGATGTAAAATCATAGTTAATTATAGAAAAATAAAATCTCATATATATGGATATTTATTAATAAATTATTAATTTTAAGATAAGGTAGAAGATGTGACATATAGCCTAATCGATAAAAAAGGGTTTCTGTGATTTATTATGTTTCACTCAACTCTGAGTTATACTAAAAAATAATATAGTAGAATTATTATTAATTTAAATTGTAGTTAATGCCATGAAATTATATTTTCCAAAATTAATATAAGTAACTAAAATATTGTTAAATATGTCTGTTCAATGATTTTACATTTATCTAATAAAATTTAGAGGGTTATAATGATAAGGAATCATATTTTAAGCACAAAATTCTATAGTATTTTTAAATGGAGTATTTTTGAGATCCCAGATATTCTTTTCAGGAATGTTTTTCTTTTCTTCTTGTTTTTGAGAAAAATAAGAGTTTTCATAAATTTCCAGAATACATGACGTGTATATCATGTACATGGCAAGTACCCAGTTGCTATGGGAGATCATGTAATGGCTGTGTAATGACTATGTACAAGGTCGTGTTTGGTGACCTGGAGACCGCCTAATGCGGAGGCTGTAAAAGGAATGTAAACATTGTTTTCTTTTAAAATACACCCTGGGTAAAAAAAATTCCATTAAAAAAACCGGGGTCGCTTCTAATGGATGGAACTCGTTTTCTCTCCGTACGTCTCATCTAGGAGTTACTATATGACCACAGATCTTTGTCGTGCCCCTGGCGCACCGTCCGTTCTCCAAATCGTCCTTCGTTGATCTCGTTGGAATCCCCACATGCAGTCAATACTTCTTCTAGAACATCATCTTCAAATTTTTCCTCTCTCATGTGTTATCCTCGGTCAAATTTTTTATGAGATTTTTGTATATATACGACGTTCTATGGTGATTAAAGCCCTGAGTTTCACATATATCAATCTCACGACACCGAGGTATGTGGTTTGTCCCTTTATGTAGTTATTTATTGTGTTATGTGTGCAGAATTTCCCAATACACTCATTCAGGGTATTGTGTGTTTTTGGTTTTAACCCTTTTTTTCTTTTATTAATTGTTTGATTGGATAAGGGTTAATTGTTAGAGAATAGGGTAATCTTTTTCATGATATGGATGTTTTTCCCATGTTTTCATGTTATGGACCATTTAGTCTAGCCTTGCCTGTTAGGCTGCTTCATGAATTCCATGACTAGTATTGTTAAGATGGAGTGATTATTATTTGATATGCTATGATTTGTTGTAGTTGTTTAGCCATGTACTTCTTTAGGTATTCCTTGGATGATGATTATCATTTGTGAATGATTTCTTTTTACAGGGTTGTAAAAACCTGGTGTAGTGAGATTATAGGGGAAATTAACATTGAGGGATTTCCATGAGTGTCTATTATAATTATTACATTGCTAGAGCACATGGTGGATTGACATTATGTGATCCATCAGAGTGTCCATACTTACATTATGAGGCCATATGAGGAATATACATTGAGTGATTCCTCAAAGTGAATGTAGTTTACTATTAAATGACTATAGGGGGAATTGACATCGATTCCTTCCTCAGAGAGTCTTTAATCACACATAAATATAGGGGAAATTTATGGTCAGTGATTCCTTATATGTTCTTTTTATATCTTCTATTTTATTGAGAACCATAGGGGTTAAGCTATTGGAACTACCCAGAGGGTTTCTTGTGTTTGAGTTTGGATGATTATATACATGAAAGTAAAAGTTTTTAAATGAAAATATAAGACAATTTATTTTTTAGTACTTCCTTGTTTACTAAATCTTTTTTCTTATTACCTTCCATAGAGGTTCACTGACTTTTAGCACTTATCATTGGGTGGTTTCCTACTAAGATTAGTCTCACACCAAGTTTAGGTCATGACTTTGGGCCAAAAAATATTATATTATTGGAGCTATAGAAAAGTAAAATCTCCCTACCACTTGAGGTACTTGATTTCTGTGTAGATAGAGATCATGGGACCAAGATGAGGCTTGTGACACTGTTGGAGTTATCTTTTTTCTTTTGTACTTTGGATTACTACTGTATTCCAGCATTATGACTTGTTTTTATTCTTTCCTAGATATATGTATCATGCATCCTTATATTTATATGTGCTCCAGTTTTTTATTTCTTTAGTCTTCCTCTATTACTTATTTCATGTTTTAATACATTCTCTATTTTTATCTATTTTACTTGTATAGTGTTGCATTTCCAATGAGGGAATTGTTTCCTCACTATCACTCAAAATTACCTCACTATTATTCGGCAGCCTCTGGCATTTGGGGAAGTGAGCATGAGGCCATTTGACCAACTGGGTACGGGAACCTCTGGGCATATTCTGGAATAAGGACGTTACAAAGTGGAATCAAAGGAGGTTCTTTTCTTCTTGACTTATTATTCAGAGCTGATAGTTAGGGATAAGAAGGAATAAGTAGTTTGTAATATGTTTTTCTTGGGAGTAGCTAACTCGTGTACTGGGAAAATCCAATTTACCTCGATTATTGCAATTTTTCGGTTTTTTTAATTATACAGTTGAAATGATTTCACCAAAGGGTGATTTAAATGTATTGTGATGTTATTGTTGATATTATTGAAGTTTTTTTTCTATTGCAACCTGATGAGATGATGGTATGCCATCTCATGCATCATATATGTTCTTTCTAATGATCACATGTCCTACATTCATGCCAAGCCATTTATGAATCATAAGCAATTACATTTTGTTGTGATATAAGTTGTGTTAGATATGCATGTTTTTGTGATATATACCTTTATAGAATATCCACTATGGGATAAGGTATTGGATTGTTTATGGTTTTGTGGTAATGGATGCCAAAATTTTGTTTTTGAGGTGTTATGGGACCTCATAGATCAGAAAATGGTAGATTATTGTATTGTTATTCCTTGTATATGACATGTATAAGATGGAAATAGTTGATTTGCGGGTAGTATGGGCCCGCACAGATTGGAATTTGGATCCTTAATCTTTGTTTCTGTGTTTTTATGGTTTTTGGAGTAGTTTTTGAAACATAATGTCTGAAAAAACACAGAATACATTGAATGTAAGGATAAATACACACCATGTGTCTTCTCTTCAGGAAGGAACTTTTGTTCTTATGTACACGTCTTTTAATGTATATACACGCCGTGTAGTCTATAATTATGTCACTACCTATGTGGGAATAGACACGGGGTTGGGAAATCATTGTTGGAACATGTCGTGTTCTGGATGTACATGGCATGTTGTTAAGACCATACGTACACTCGTGGGACTAATGAAACAGATGTATAAAAACATTATTCAAACACGTTGTTTCAAACTTGAACATACTGTGTAGGGTATTCCATGTATCTGGCCATGTAGAGAACAACACGGGTCGGTGGAATATTTCTATTACATGTTATGTCTGGAAAAAACAAACCATGTAGATTCTACTATTTAACTAGCATTGTAACTGACAAGATAGGTCGGTGAGGTTTGTCTAGTACACACCATGTATGGAACTAACATGCCATGTAGTCTAGTTCTAGGTCAACCTTGTGGCTTATATGTGCAGAATAACTATGACATGGGAAGAGGATTAAAGTATACACTATGTGTTAGGACAGCATG
This sequence comes from Viscum album, assembly GCA_963277665.1. Classification (NCBI taxonomy): domain Eukaryota; kingdom Viridiplantae; phylum Streptophyta; class Magnoliopsida; order Santalales; family Viscaceae; genus Viscum; species Viscum album. Next base: position 804,895,872 of record OY728122.1, on the reverse strand, counting down.
TCATGTGTTTTTTGTGTTACACGACCTAGGTTGGCAGAAGTACATGCTCATGAGAACGATTAAGGGAACACACCATGTAGGTATAATACACACCATGTATCCTTGTTTTGAAAAACATGAATGTTTTATTTCTCTTGTTCCCTTATTACACTTCCATGTTTCAGTCCCTATTAATCTTGATCTAAGGTGTGTGCTTGGCCTTGCAGAGTCATGCCACCGAGATTTCCTCTTGTTGTCCGCTAGTTACTAGGCAGTGATCAGTCACGAGATATGGTTGATCAGGGAATACCAGTGGACTCTCGATTTGTTCCAGTATTGGCACTATCCATCATCATAGATACAGGTGTCGAGGCCCAGTTTTGAGAGGGATTTTTGAGGTTTATTCAGACCTTCCTAGGAGCACCGTATCTTTCCCCATCGATGGAAGAATTGACACTGGTATTTCACCAGTATAATCCTCCCAATTTCTCAGGGGATGGAAAAACCCATGCTGCCGAGTCTTTGATCGAATCCATGCTAATGATCATTGATCATCTAGGGATGCTTCTAGAGTGGATGGTCGAGCTTGCTACCTATTTACTTAGAGATTCCTCCAAGATATGGTGGGATGTGATCTCACATTCAGGACACCAGCAGGAAATGGCATGGGACGAGTTTCAGTTTACCTTATATGAAAACTTCTACCTGGATACATTGTGGGCCGATCGAGCACAATAGTTCATCAGTCTGGAGCAGGGTACTCTTTTAGTTATGGATTATTATTCTGATTTCATATATCTGTAGAGTTTTAAAACCGTTCTATAAAAGAGAAGTGTTATTCCGTTCACGGAAGATTGAGGATGGTCTCAGGCAGGGAATTTGTGCTTAGGTGAACATCTTCATATTGACATCCATCACTTCTATAGTCACCCGGGCACTGATTATAGAGCATAACCTAAGGGATTCTAGAGCTATGAGCCAGGGCGTTTTTGAATCAAGTGTTAGTACTTCTTAAGTTGAGAGAAAGAAGAGCCGCATGGAGTCTACACATAGAGATTTGAGTGGGTGGGATGCACCTCCATGATGGTATGTGGTATGTTACTAGTTTGGAAGGGTACGACATACAAGGACACATTTCCCAAGAGTCCCAGTGGAGTGATGATATTGCGGAATGTTTTTCCATCTTCTGTGCTTCTATTAGATATTCTCACCAGTAGTGGGTGAAAAGGGGTTCTTCTATGACTCCTTGTTCAGGTGAAACACCACCAATTTGACACCAGTATGGGAACTATAGTTATTACGAACATTCTGGTTGAGGTGAAGGTCTTGTTCATGGTATTTAGTCCCCATGAGTTCTGCGACAACAGGGTGGATCGACTCAGAATTGTTAGGAAGGGTCACAGGGGCATAGTGCAGGCTAGAATTTTGCAGTGGATTAGCACCAACATAAGTTGTATCTCGGACACTCTACAGTTTGAGGTGCGATACTTGTTGCCTCAGTTTTATCATCTGCTCTTTTTGATACCGGAGATTCCTATATCATTATATCTATCGAGGTTGTGGAGAGAATTTGGCTCTGTATATTTTCCTTTTTCTGATATATTGACATTAGACACTTCATTGGGGATATGAATGACTAGTGTATGATAGTGCAAGGAGTACATTATATATGTTGGTGGGTGTCACTTTTTTTGGAGCCTCTATGTCCTAGAGATGACATGTTATGATTTCATTCTCGGAATGGACTCGTTAGTTTCCTCCCAGGCTGTTGTCAACTACTATCACCATAGGGTGAGTTTCACATCACCAGAGGGAGGATCATTTCTTCATAAGGGTGAATGGGATATTCAAGCGAGCAGAGAGGGACCTGAGCATCATGGGTTGGGAAGAGTTACATCATATATTTCTAGTCTGTGTCTCGAGGACCAGGGGACATCACAAATGATGTTTACTATATTGGTGGATCCTTTCAGGGTCTTCTTTCAAGAGGTCTGTTTTAGTTTTACTCTAGAGCATGAGGTACATTTTTCTATTGAGCTCATTCTAGGAGCGGCACCAATGTCCATTCCCACTTATAGGATTGCTACACCATAGTGGAAGCAGATCAAGAAGTAGTTAGAGGAGTTCTAGGTAAATTGTTTCATCCATCCCAGTACATCTCCTTGGGGTTCTAATATCCTATTTGTTAATAAGGTGGAAAATATCCTTATACATTGTGTGGATTATCGGTAGTTAGACAAATTGATGATCAAGAACCAATATCTCTTTCCGATGATTTATGATCTCTTTGACCAGCTTCGAGTATCTCAGGTGTTCTCGATGTTTTACATGATGTCTAGTTACAATCAGTTGTGCATTACACCATCATATTTACCGCTTATAGCTGTTTTGATTAGGTGTGGTCATTATGAGAATTGTTTATTCTATTTAACCTCACGAACATGCCTTTTGTGTTCATGGAACTGATGCTTCGAGTGTTCCATCCATATTTGGATTCTTTCGTGGTAGTCCATATGAATGATATATTGGTTTACTCTCACAGTTGACGCGACCATTCCACACACCTTGAGATCATTTTGTGTACACTTAGAGAGCATTAGTTATATGATATGATCTCAAAATTCCACTTTTCGATAGACCAAATTCACTTCTTGGGTTATGTTATCTCAGAGACAAGAGAATCAGTAGACCTAGAGAAAGTGATAGCAATAGTTTCTTGGGAGCAGATAAAGAATTCTTTGAGTATGGGGGTTTCTAGGGTAGGATGGTTTCAACATTTGTTTTATACAGGTCTTTTCACACATATAATTTCCACTTACGGGCCTCACTAAGATGGGTGAAAAGTGTTACACCTCGAGATTTTATGAAAAATATTCTTTTTAATTTCATTAATGTCTTATGTTGTACGCTACACCAAAAGGAGCTTGCACAACACTCATCCTTGACTTGCCTTGCATTACACGCAATCACGACCTTCCTCGATAGCATGTGTAGTACGCAATACCGAGTTTCACTAAACAACGATATGCTATTAAAATATTTTTAAAACTAGCCATTTTGAATATTAATAACCAATTTTTGAAATTTTGTAAATTTTATTTTTCAAAATGAACTTTATTTTTGGATTCGGAATATCGAAATTAGCTTAGGGTGAAATTTTGGTAATTTTCGGATAACTTTCATATTTTGATGAATAGTGGAAATTACTAGATTTTAATTAAAAACAACTTTTTCAATCGAAATAATTAATAGTGATATATTATTAATTTGAGTGGATTTAAAGTATATTTAGAATATATTTTTACAATTTAATACAATGATGGTCATTGTATGTAATTTCACATTTAAACCAGTTATAAACAAGTTTCAATCTTTTGATAGTTATTATCTCTTAAAAACACGCTATTTGTTTTGATGACGGGAATTAATTTTTAAATTAGTTAATGCAACTGATATGTTTTGAATTTGGTAGAATAGACATAATTTTTGAGTTCATAATATCAAATATAGCTTAGGCCAAATTTTTGGTATTTTTCTGATAACTTTCAATTTTTGATGAATAGTGAAATCACTAAGTGGTAGTTAAAAAAAACTGAATTGTTCATAAAACATATTTTTACTGCTTCTGTGATTGTAATTTCAAATATCCGAGAGACATGGATGATGTCAGTAAGTAAAATGTGGTTCAATGAGATGAAAATAATTTTTTGGTGAATAGTAACATTTTACTTTTTCTTACCACGGTTAAAAGTAAATAGGGTAATTAAGGGTAGAAATGATATTATTATTACCCTAACACATGTCCTAATTCTATTGGACAAGTTTAATTCGACCAAAAAAAACTTAGGAATAAAATATGACCATTTAGGCCCACTTGGATTAGATTAGGACATTTATTATTAATTTATTTAAAGAAGGGTTAAAAGAGTTAAAATCAATGTTTATTTACTAAAACATTTTTAATATGGGGTTATACATAAGATAAATTCGACTATAAATATTAATTAGAAATATAAAAAGATTTCCAACATAATGGTATTTTATTTGTATTTTTTAGACATTAAATATATTAATTTATTTATGACACAACGATGATGCAGTAATTATCTTATTAATGAAATATTGAAATAATTGATGCTACAAATACCCAAATAAATATAATATGATACTTTCTATGAATTAAAATAATTTTCTAGGTTAATATGACATGTTAGTATTGATTTAATTAACTTTTTTCGAACCTATCATTCTGTTATGATTTTCACAAAAATCAATTACTAAATAGTGTCAAAATTGACATAAAATAGTTTTTAAAACAAATATTATATTATTAATTGTTATTTTATTCCTAAAAATATAAGGTTCGTCCAAATGACGTAGATAAGGTTATATATATTAATAATAAACAATTTGGGGTTCGTTTGGCTTCTTATAGTAAGATTATTAACCTTATAGTATAAGAACACAAGAAGACATGGTAAAAGTAAAATTATTTAACCTAATGTTAAATCTAAATGATAAGGATAACATAGGAACCTAAACTTGTATAAATTCTATTGGATGAGATTATTTCGACCCATCCCCACCTTATCCTAGAAATAAATCAAATTGGAGATATTTAAAACCGAACTAGACTTTATAATAAAATAATATTTTTAGTTTTTCCAAAGGAGCCCCTCTCCTCCCTTATAAAAGGGCACCTCCTCCCTCTCTTTCTCACACAACTTTGAGCCTTCAAGCTCGGCCAACCCCTTCCAAATTATCCTCTCCACTTCCCTATCAACATCCTAGAAGTTTCGGTCTTCCTCAAAGACCAATTTTAGTGCCCTAAGAGGAGGTCTCAAAGAGGCGCTTCAAAGAAGAGGTAATTTCCGTTACAGATTCTTTCAACTTTATTTCTTCTTCCACATCTTCTTCTTAGATTGTTTCATTATGAAGTAATAACATCAGTATCACTCATATACGGATATATTATTATAATTATGAAACAACCCTATTTCACCATCTATTCATCCTACGGAAAACAAAATCACCGCGTGTGTGTACGTACAGAATACTGTCTCTACGCTGTGGTGTAATCTTTTTTTCCACCAACACTTTACATGGATGAGTATTATGGTGTAAAGAATAACAATACATAGTTATTATAACATCATAATGATTGTGATATATTGTATCATCCACTCCAATTCAATTCAATACTTATGGAAATGATATCATCGCTCGTGTGTACGTACGGACTACCGTCTCCACGACGCGATGAGATACATTCTCCATGTTAACCATTTAAGAATGATTATAAAGTATATATAAGCAATAATAATGAAATATATGACGTTATAAAGCTACTGGATTTATGTGTATATATATGTATGTCATCTACTTAATTCCACTCAATTCAATAAGGAAACGAAAACAGCGTTCATGCATACGTACGACCTATCGTCTCCATGAACGGTGTATTTCATTCAATTTATCGATCTGTTATATATATGTATATTCTGAATATATATTATATATAAATCATGTTTTATATTCTCTAAGTAAGTAATAATTATCTATGTAATCATATGAATAATTACAAGTTAAAACACGAATGGCAAATGAGACGATTTTACCCAAAACGCTACTTTAACATGAATTTACAAAAGAACGGGTAATATAAAGTCATAAGTGAACCATATATGATATAATAACAATCAATATGATTCTTTAATAAGTCAATGACATTATTTAAATCATTATACAGGAGGTTCGGACACTTACGAGGCAAATCGGTCCTAAGGTAAGGGAAAATATCACAATCTCATTTTTATCCGAGATTGTTTTTACTTTGTCATTTACTGGGGTGTATTTTATCATCCACATCCATGTTCCCTCAATATGTAATATTATTTACATCCACCTAAAATTGTTTAAATACAATTTTACCCTTCGGTGAGTTTTTAGTAAAAGATATGAAAGGAATCTTTTGTCGTTTTTCGAACGAGGTACTTTTTGAATTTTCCGACAAAAGTATGAGAAGAATGTTTTCTTTTAACTTTTACGGAATGAATGGATTTTTAAAACATTATTTCCAAGAAGCTTCCTTTACAAGTTTTCATGATTATTTATAATCAACTTCTTTTAGTTTAGAATTGTATGACATTTTATGAAAGGAAAAGTGTTTTTGAAGAAGAAAGGATATTTTCCTCAAGAATGGAGTTCAAGTGTTTTATCAAAATTATTTTCCATCTAAGATAATAAAGGGTTCTATTTCTATCCCTATTATTAGATGGATTTGATTATGTTATTATGCAAATATTTTTATGAATTCCTTTATCTTATATGAATTGTTTTATGATGTCATGTTGTTTAAGAATCCCATTTTTATTACATGGGTTATGCAATGATGTATGATTTATGTTTTTGTGGCACACATAAGAATGGTATCATTATGAGATGGGTGGGACCTATATCTCCCTAAAATGCATTGGGTAAATATTTTAAATCTCATGAGATAGACATGGCTGTAATGGTAGGTTATACCGGTTTAGTGAAACAGGACTGAAATGAGGGTGACTCAGTTCAGAAAGGGACTTTGTCCACTAATATAGTATTGGCAATGAGTCTTGACTAACAAGAAATGATTCTCTAAGATTATGTGTGTATTCCAAAAAGTTTAATGTTTTATGTTATGATTATTGTGATTACATTTCACTACCATGAGTTATTCCAGGTTATGAAATTATGATCCTTTTTAAAGGTTAAGATTTCCAAAAGTTATGTGCTTATGTATATGATGTGATTGATATTTCTTTTGTTTACCCTTTCTGAGCATTTGAGCCCACCCTTTCAGGTTATATTTTCCCCAGGATATAAGGAAAAGTTTTAGGTATAAAAAAAGGAATATCTTTATGGGAGATGCTGAAGATATTTCACCAGGATTAGAATATTATATTCCGAGTTTCCAAAGACACTAAACTATTACGATCCTTGTGTGTGTGTTTTTGTTATGTACTAAGTATTCCGCAAATGTAATGTAATGTCAATGTACGTTAAGCTTCGGGTCTCTACAGTTGGTATCAGAGGAAAGGTTTAGTCAACCTTTGGAAACTAGGATGTGAGAATGTTAGTGAGATCCATAGAGATATTTCTAAGGTATGTCTAGGGATGTCCTTAAGTATAAGTATACGTATAGGATATAGTCCTAGAACTATGGTAACGATCTTAGAATTTAACCTAAGATGTTGGATATTGAAGTTACTCCCCCTTTATTATGATTTTTGCCTCTAACACTATTCTTTTTGGGTTTTAGAAAATGGCTGTAAACAAGATGATTCACAATAATGGAGGATATTATAGACAATGGAATGATATTATTCATGAGCAACCAAATGAAATTGGATTTGGAAGTCCAAACATAATTATTATGCTGAATCAGCAATCTCATAATATGATCAATAAAGTAAAATTTGGTAAGTTTCCCAACTCGGATAATAATAGAAAGATGGAGTTTCATGATGATCATAGAGGAAAGAAAGTTCAATTTCCCCTATGTAAATCATGTGGGAAGAGGCATCAAGGAGAATGTTTCAAAGGAACTGGAAGATGCTTTGGTTGTGGAAAAGAAGGAAACAAAGCCAGTAAGTGCAAAGTAAAAGGTTCAGTAAACACCAGGGATGAGGATAATGGTATTGCTACGACATCAACAATGGTTAAATGTTTTAAATGTGGAATGTACGGGCATTATGCAAACCAATGACCTAAGGGAAAGTCTCATGAAGAGAATCAGTATGGTCGTATGGGTAGTATTTATGTTGATGATGATGAAGAGACTACAAATGATATGTGAGATGAAAGAATTGTTGAAGCTCGGTCAATGGTTTAAGAATGTTGTGGAATGATGACATGTTTATCATGTGTAATGTTGTATAAGTAATCTCATGGTACTATGGAATAAAGAGACATCTAAGGATTGTTACACTGTTGTCTTTCCTTGAGTTTTGAAAGTGTATGATTAATGGTACCAGTATCCATGATAGGGTATTCAAATATTTTTGGAAATAAGATGATATGCGCATAATGATGGGAAAACGAGAAAACAAATGTTTAACAGTATTCATGAGATCATGATTGATATAAGGACTAAGTGATATCATGGTTTGAGTATATAGAATTTGGAGGATTTTGGTATGTGAAAAGTGTTAACTTTTAACTGCATTCATGTTTTCACTATGGTTCAATGGGTATTAAAGAGAATACATGATTTAGGCCTTTGAATGTTTGGAATGTTACCAACAAGACATATCTTATGATATATGGGGATCAACGATGGTATTAAATCTCTAGTAATCGTTTTCACTATATTATGAGAATGGACTGCAGTATTATGGATAAGCCTAAAGACTATAATGGATTATGTTGGACATAAGTTAGTAATATTTAAGGATAGAAGTTTTTTTCGATATTATTGATGAGATGTTATAGTAATATAGTTTTAGAAAAAGGACAACCTGCAAGACGGGCGACAACCCAACGTGTCGGACAAGGTCATAGGAATCGAACCCACAACCGAAGTGCGACTGGCCTTTATCACCTACCACTGGCCTATAGGAAGTCCCTGGTTAGTGTAAACTAGTTTTATTTTATTAAGCGGTATGATATAAGAATTATAAGTTCATTTTAGGAACAATATAGGATTAATATCACTATAGATGGACTTATGTATTTTTTGGTAACTTTTCTAACCATTTGTTTGAGACAGATGGAATGACCCATCATTCTATCACATGATCTGCTAACACATCACGAATGACAAATTGAACTTCATTTCATTAAGAGATGAAGTGGAAATTGTCCAAAGAATGACAAATGATGAGACTATACCAAAATCACGAAAGTATTTCTTCTAATTATAATTTCATCAACTTTAGGGAAATGATCTTATAAACCAAAAATGTTGTCCTAGTGCTCTTATATCTGATTAATCAGATGGTACCTTAGATCGTCACAAATTTATGGATTTGTTATTGTTGGATTTTCCATAGCCATGTTCTCTACCACTCTTCATAAGAACATGATGGTTAAATTTTTCTTATATATCCATTTTTTCACCTATGAGGAAACCCAGTGATTAGTTTATTTAGGTAACCGTTATGTTTCATATATTTGTTTTAAAAGATTGGTTTTGGTATTCCTTTTTACGATTTGGGTTTCTATCAAAGAAATTTTTGAATAGTAAACCATTTATAACCCCGACGAATTTCGAGGGCGAAATTTATTTTAAGGGGGGTTGAATGTAACACCCTGAGATTTTATGAAAAATATTCATTTTAATTTCATTAATGTCTTGTGTTGTATGCTACACCAAAAGGATCTTGCACAACACGCATCCTTGACGTGCCTTTCATTACACGCAATCACGACCTTCCTCGATAGTGTGTGTAGTACGCAATACCGTGTTTCACTAAACAACGATATGCTATTAAAATATTATTAAAACTAACCATTATGAATAGTAATAACCACTTTTTGAAATTTTGTAAATTTTATTTTTCAAAATGGACTTCATTTTTGGATTCATAATATCTAAATTAGCTTAGGGTGAAATTTTGGTAATTTTCGGATAACTTTCATATTTTGATGAATAGTGGAAATTACTAAATTTTAATTAAAAACAAATTTTTCAATCGAAATAATTAATAGTGATAAATTATTAATTTGAGTGGTTTTATAGTGTAATTAGAATATATTATTAAATTTTAATACAATGATGGTCATTGGATGTAATTTCACATTTAAACCAGTTATAAACAAGTTTCAATCTTTTGATAGTTATTATCTCTTAAAAACACACTATTTGCTTTGATGACGGGAATTAATTTTTAAATTAGTTAATGAAACTGATATGTTTTGAATTTGGTAGAATAGACATAATTTTTGAGTTCATAATATCAAATATAGCTTAGGCCAAATTTTTGGTATTTTTCTGAAAACTTTCAATTTTTGATGAATAGTGAAACCACTAAGTGGTAGTTAAAAAAAACTGAATTGTTCATAAAACTTAATTTAACGCTTCTGTGAGTGGAATTTCAAAAATCCGTGAGACACGGTTGATGTCAGTAAGTAAAATGTGGTTCAATGAGATGAAAATAATTTTTTGGTGAATAGTGTCTTTTTACTTTTTTTTACCACGGTTAAAAGTAAATAGCGTAATTAAGGGTAGAAATGATATTATTATTACCCTAACACATGTCCTAATTATATTGGACATGTTTAATTCGACCAAAAACAAATATAGGAATAAAATATGACCATTTAGGCCCACTTGGATTAGATTAGGACATTTATTATTAATTTATTTTAAGAAGGGTTAAAAGAGTTAAAATCAAAGTTTATTTACTAAAACATTTTTAATATGGGGTTATACATAAGATAAATTCGACTATAAATATTCATTATAAATATAAAAATATTTCCTACATAATGGTATTTTATTTGTAATTTTTAGACATTAAATAATTTAATTTATTTATGACACAACGATGATGCAGTAATTATCTTATTAATGAAATATTGAAATAATTGATGTTATAAATACCGAAATAAATATAATATGAGAGTTTTTATGAATTCAAATAATTTTGTAGGTTAATATGACATGTTAGTACTTATTTAATTAACTTTTTTCGAACTTATAATTCTGTTATGAGTTTCACAAAAATCAATTACTAAATAGTGTCAAAATTGACATAAAATAGTTTTTAAAACAAATATTATATTATTAATTGTTACTTTATTCCTAAAAATCTAAGGATCATCCAAATGACTTAGATAAGTTATATATATTAATAATAAACAATTTGGGGTTCGTTTGGCTTCTTATAGTAAGTTTATTATCCTTATAGTATAAGAACACAAGAAGACACGGTAAAAGTAAAATTATTTAACCTAATGTTAAATCTAAATGATAAGGTTAAAATAGGAACCTAAAAATGTATAAATTCTATTGGATGAGATTATTTCGACCCATCCCCACCTTATCCTCGAAATAAATCAATTTGGAGCTATTTAAAACCGAACATGACTTTATAATAAAATAATATTTTTAGTTTTTCCAAAGGAGCCCCTCTCCTCCCTTATAAAAGGGCACCTCCTCCCTCTCTTTCTCACACAACTATGAGCCTTCATGCCCGGCCAAACCCTGCCAAATTCTCCTATCCACTTCCCTAGAAACATCCTAGAGGTTCTGGTCTTCCTCAAAGACCAATTTTAGTGCCCTAATAGGAGGTCACAAAGAGGCGCTTCAAAGAAGATGTAATTTCCGCTACCGAATCTTTCAACTTTATTTCTTCATCCACTTATTCTTCTTAGGTTGTTTCATTATGAAGTAATAACATCAGTATCAATCATATACTTATATGTTATTATAAGTATGAAACAACCCTATTTCACCATCTATCCATCCTACGGAAAACAAAATCACCGCGCATGCGTACGTACGGAATACCGTCTCCACGCCGTGGTGTAATCTGTTTTTCCACCAACACCTTTCATGGATGGGTATTATGGTGTAAATAATAACTATACATAGTTATTATAACATCATAATGATTCTAATATATTGTATCATCCACTCCAATTCAATTCAAAAATTATGGAAATGATATCATCGCCCGTGCGTACGTACGGACTACCGTCTCCACGACGCGATGAGATTCATTCTCCATATTAACCATTTAAGAATGATTATAAAGTATATATAAGAAATAATAATGAAATATAAGAAATTATAAAGCTACTTTATTTATGTTTATATATATGTATGTCATCTACTTAATTCCACTCAATTCAATAAGGAAACGAAAACAGTGTTCATGCGTACGTACGGCCTACCGTCTCCATGAACGGTGTATTTCGTTCCATTTATTGATCCATTATATATATGTATATTCTGAATATATATTATATATAAATCATGTTTTATATTATATAAGTATGTAATAATGATCAATGTAATCATATGAATAATTACAAGTTAAAACATGAACGACAAATGAGACGATTTTACCCAAAACGCTACCTTAACATGAATTTACAAATGAACGGGTAATATAAAGTCATAAGTGAACCATATATTATATAATAACATTTAATATGATTCTGTAATAAGTCAATGACATTATTTAAATCATTATACAGGAGGTTCGGACACTTACGAGGCAAATCGGACCTAAGGTAAGGGAAAATATTACAATCTCATTTTTAGCCGAGATTGTTTTTACATTGGCATTTACTGGGGTGTATTTTATCATCCACATCCATGTTCCCTCAATATGTAATATTATTTACATCAACCTACAATTTTTTAAATCCAATTTTACCCTTCGGTGAGTTTTTAGTAAAAGATATGAAAGGAATCTTTTGTCATTTTTCATACGCGGTACTTTTTGAATTTTCCGAAAAAAGTATGAGAAGAATGTTTTCTTTTAACTTATACGGCATGAATGGATTTTTAAAATAATATTTCCAAGAATCTTCCATTACAAGTTTTCATGTTTATTTTTAATCAACTTCTTTTAGTTTAGAATTGTATGACATGTTATGAAAGGAAAACTGTTTTTGAAGAAGAAAGGATATTTTCCTCATAAATGTAGTTCAAGTGTTTTATCAAAATTATTTTCCATCTAAGATAATAAAGGGTTCTATTTATATCCCTATTTTTTCATGAATTTGATTATGTTATGATGGAAATATTTCTATGAATTCCTTTATCTTATATGAATTGTTTTATGATGTCATGTTGTTTAAGATTCCCATTTTTATTACATGGGTTATGCAATGATGTATGATTTATGATTTTGTGGCACACATAAGAATGGTATCATTATGAGATGGGTGGGACCTATATCTCCCTCCAATGCATTGGGTAAAGATTTTATATCTCATGAGATAGACATGGCAGGAATGGTAGGTTATATTGGTTCAGTGAAACAGGACTGAAACGAGGGTGACTCGGTTCAGAAAGGGACTTTGTCCACTAAGATAGTATTGGAAATGAGTCTTGACTAACAAGAAATTATTCTCTATGATTATGTGTGTATTCCAAAAAGTTTAATGTTTTACGTTATGATTATTGTGATTACATTTCACTTCCATGAGTTATTCCAGGTTATGAAATTATGATCTCTTTTACAGGTTTTGATTTCCAAAAGTTATGTTCTTATGTATATGATGTGATTGATATTTCTTTTGTTTACACTTACTGACCATTTGAGCTCACCCTTTCATGTTTTCTTTTCTCCAGGATATAAGGAAAGGATTTAGGTATAAAAAAAGGAAGATCTTTATGGGAGATGTTGAATATCTTTCACCAGGATTAGAAGATTATATTCCGAGTTTCCAGAGACAATAAACTATTACGATCCTTGTGTGTGTGTTTTTGTTATGTACTATGTATTCCGCAAATGTAATTTAATGTCAATGTATGTTAAGCTTAGGGTCTCTACAAAAAGTACTTGTGGTCAGATTCTTGTGAGTTATTTATTCATGAGATCAATGGGATGTTGATGTCAGTGCCGATACTTGTTTTTTCAGAGCTAGGAAAGAGCTATACTATTTACCATAATGCATCAGGTATCAGGCTGGGAGAAATGATTATTCAGGGAGATGGGTTTGTGGCATACGATACTAGGCATTTGAGCCCACATGGGAGGAACTACTAGACGCACAATATGGAGGAGGTTATTGTTGTTATTTCGATACGCTGTTGGAGACATTATCTTTTGGGAGGGAATTTTGTGGTTTTCACTGACCATAAGAGTCTCAAGTATACCTTTAGTCAGTGCGATCTATATCTTAGATATCACTGGTGGGTTTAGTACCTTCAATCCATTGACATTGAACATGCCCAAACGCATGGGAATGGAAACGCAGTGGCTGATGTCTTAAGCAGAAGAACTCAGAAACATGCATGTCATGAGTCCCAAAGTGAGTGGAATCTTATGGCTATGTTTTATGAAATGCATCTGGAGGTCCGTGATAGATAGGGGAAAATGATTCTATATTCTGTAGATGTTACCTCTACTATTCATGATTGAGGGTGAATGAGGTAGATATGGGATTTAGAAGGCCTAGTCCAGTTAGAGATTGTGTTAGGAGAATACCATATTCCTGGATGGACAGTAGGCAAGGATGAGATCTTCCAATTTCATAGATGTGTGTTGGTGACATCAGTCATACATGAGGATCTAATGTGACACTTTCATTCCTTAGTTTGGGAAGTTCATCCTGGTGTCAACAAGATGAATCGAGATCTTCACCGTCATTATTTGTGGCCATTTATTAAGAGAGAAGTTTCTGGTTTTTTCATGAGGTTTTCCATATTTCATTAGGTGAAGGAGGATCATCAACAACCAGCAGGGCTTTTGAATCAGTTACCCTTTCCCGAGTGGAAAATGGAATGATGTTGCGATTGATTTCGTGACAGGTTTTCCGAGTTCACCACGAGGGAATGATGATATTTGGGTTTTCATTGACAGAATCACAAAAGTGTCTCACATATTTCCAATCAAAGAGACCATCAGTGTTGATGAGATAGAATGGTTTTACATCCGAGATATTGTACGTCAACATGGGGTTCCACACTCCATTGTTTCAAACAGGGATACAAGTTTTACTTCTCGGGTCTGTCAGGGACTACAGAGGGCTTTTGGTTCATAGGGACTTTAGACTATATCTTACTATCCCCATATAGATGGTCAGTCTGAGCGTGATTTAGGTGATTGAGGACATGCTTCGAGAAGGCATCCTGAATTTTGGAGGTTCTTGGGATAATCACATGCCTCTTGTGGTGTTTTCCTAAACAAATAGTTTTCATGAAACTATTCAAATAGAAACTTTTTAGGCTTTATAAATTAGGCCATACCAATCACCCTTATGTTGGCTAGAGGTAGAAGAGATAGCTACGTTGGGACCTCATATTATGCTGGAGACCACCGAGCAGATAGAGTTTATTCGGAAGAGGATGGTTGCAACATCTCGGGTAAATAAAGAATAAGACATTTTCATATTTTTTAATATTTGTGAATTAAATAATAATTTTACTTTAAATGGTATTCTATGTTCGATGTCTTACCCGATACACAACAACCGGTTTCATTGAAATTTAACATTGCACCCTAATTATATAATAATTTTATTTTGAATGGAAGTTAACGGCTTGCCATTGTACTGGTAGGAATGAACAGAACTAGATACAATATGATTATACATGTTTGTTAAATGTTTTTACATTTATCCAATAAATATTAGAGGTTTAAAGTTTGAATGAATCCAATATTAAGCACAAACACTATAATATTATTTAAAAGATTGATTTACCGCCTTTTGATGGTGAACATTTTTTAAATGTAGTTTTTTTTACTTTTATATGTTCTATTTGAAAAATTAAAATTATTATTTTGAATCAGGACATCAAAATTTATTTTGGGTAAATTTTTTTATTTTTATGATATAAATCATTTTTAATGAATAGTGAAAAATATTGTTTTTTAATTCAAAACGGTGTTTTAATATAATTTATTTATATGGGAATATTATCTTTTAAACTTGTTTTAAAGTGAAATTAGATAATATTTTAAACATTAAATACAATTTTGGTCATTGTAATTAATTTCACATTGAAATTGGACATAAACAAGTGTCAATTTTATGATAGTTGTTTCTGAAAAACACGCTATTTGTTTTAAAAACAGGAATTAATTTTAAATTAATTAATTCCACTTATATGTTTTTAATTTGAACAAATAAACATCATTTTTTAATTCTGAATATCAAATAAATCATAGGCTTAGTTTTTGTTATTTTTTATGAAAAACATCAATTTTTGATGAATAGTGAAACCACTTAGTAGTCGTTAAAAAACTGACTTTTTCATTTAAATGAAATTTTACCACTAAATTGAATTGAATATTGAAAATACTACATATATTTATTTTTATTATTAAATAAAATTTGTTCAATAATATGAAAATAAATTTTTCTGAATAGTAACTTTTGACTTTTTTTAACACGGTTAAAGGTAAATATGGTAATTTAAGTTAAAAGAATATTATAGTCATTCAAAATTACCTTAACACTTCTCCAAACCTTTGTTTTGTGTCATTTACGACTATGGTCATATTTGGGTCGATTTTGGGTCCCCATTGATCCACTTGGGAGTGATAGTGACACTTTAGATTAATTAACTTAAAGTAAAGGAAAAAATGACAAAAACAAATATCATTTAGTAAATTAATTTTTAAAAGAGATTATATAAATTATCATTTTGACTAAAAGTATTAATTGGAAATCTAATAAAATTTCCTACATCATGATATATGTTTTATAATATTTACAAATCATATAAATAAAATTATTTCTGACACAATAATGATGTAGTATTTACCTCATTATTATATGATTTAAATAAATACAATTATAAATTTTAAAATAATATAAAAAACCAATCCAATTCTTATTGGATGACTTTATTTCGACCATGAGTCATCATATATTTGACTTTAATTAGTTTTCGACCTTTTAAAACCGAATATAATTATATAATAAAATAATATATTCACACTTTCCTAAAGAGCCCCACCTCTCCCTTATAAATGATGACCACTTCTAACCAATTCCTCACACCTCTCAATCCTTTTGGCTCATCCAAACTCTTCCCTATTACACTACCTACATCACTCCTCTACTATTAGAATCCTTAATTTAGGCTTAAGTATCTTCAAGAAGTCCATTTTGTTCAATCCAAATAAAGTTACCCAAATTAAAGATAATGGTTTCTCTTCACTTATTTTTATTTTATTTTACATCTCCAACACCAAAACAATTTTTATTCATTTCATTTATAACAACAACAGTATCCTCATTATACTAGGAATTTTTTATGAGACGTATTAGAACTACACTTACACATAACTCCATATAATGGATAATGAACATAATGTTTATGTGGATGGAAATTAATGCCCCACGAAACGCTGGTTGTTCAAATATATCCAACCACATATCCTGGTGGTCATTAAGATGGAACTTTATTTATTTATTATATATATTACCTTTATGTTTTCTTTATTCCTCTATAATTATTTTACAAAAATACCTTTATGATTTCCAATATTTGTAATCACGATAATTTCATTTGAGGAAGAACGGACTACCGCCCCTTCAAGATGATATGATTCATTTTATGACATACATGGAATGTATAGAAGATCGAGTTAATGAAATTATGTAACATATATATCATATTATACTATACTAGAATAATAATATACCAATGTATTATTATTTTTTCATCCCTTTTAATATAAAATATAAATGAAAGTAGTGTTCATGCATACGTACGACTTACCGTCTACATGAACAGTGTGTTTCATTTCTTAACTCCAAATGATATGGAATACTATAAATACATATAAATTGGAAATATATGATATATATTATATCTATATCATTAATATAATTCTGGAGATAATGGAATTTTGACAACATGGACAATTTGTAATTATAACACATTCATTTTTTGACAAATGATCCAAACATCGACCAAATGTCCGATATGAACTCAAATAATTATCTAATTTTTTTATCAAGGTAATAAGTCATATAAAAAGAATAATAAACCTTAAAAAATTTTCTTAAGGATGTATAAATTAAATTATTTTTATAATTTAGGAATAACAAGGAACAAACATGTCATGATGGACACGAGGTAAGGGGTTTCTTACTTCACTTTTAATTCTATGAGATTTCCATTGATCACCAATTATTTAATGGATGTGGTTTATTTTGTGCTGAAATTTGATATATATTATCATGGATATATTTATATTCATGGTATTCTGTGATTAATTTCATGGTTATTAACTTTTTTTTCTTGTAACATGATTGATTACAACGTGGTAAGGGTTTTCATATCACTTCTTATTCTCGTGAGATTCATGCTATATTTACCACTTTTTCCTTTTGTTTGGTGTATGTACTTCCCATGATTGTATTACTTGTATAATAAACTTCAATTTATGGTTAATTACATCTTCATTTTATTATCCTTATTTCATGTGGGGGATGTTTTGAAAGTTACCAAATCGGTAAGGGAACCTTTCACCCTCCTCTTTTTAAAAGAATTATTTTTAGTATGTCTTTTAATTTACATCTTAATATGTTAGGATATGTTATTCTAGATACTTATTGATGTAAATTTTATTACAAAGTGATGATGTAACATTTTTTATATCATCAACTAATATTAAGAATTTTAAAGTGACATCGTGAGGCTTCGAATTTTTTTAAGGGGACTTCTTAACCCAATTTCAATTCTTTGGGTTAAAATTATACTTGTCGGTCATGTCGTACTATATATATGTGTGAATGACCCATTATTGTTTTAAAATGAATATCCAATCATATTGAGTTTATTTATATTTTTCACACATAATTATGTAATTTATTTGTCTTTAATCTAAGGATACCATCTTTATTAGGGATTTTGTCCCAATTTGCATTCCATTAAGACTTCATTCGTGTTATGAACCAATTCACTTTTATATGGTGTATATACCATCCCTTGGCACATTATATCATGAATCTAATTATTCTCATGATATTATTTAGTTTGGATTAAATTTTATTCCGCAATTATTTGTATTTAAGCGTCTCTCATTTTTTTTAAAAAAACTGTTTAACTAAAATGTAATTTTAAATGTTATAAAGATTATTTGTTTGAAATATTTCTCATTAGTGTACATGTTTTTAAAATGGTTTTCAGGATTTAATTATATATACATTAATGTTTTAAAATGATAATTCCTTTAAATTTTTCAATGTGTTATGGGACACTTTGAATAAAAAATATCTTCATGAAATGTTTTAAATGGTTTTTGAAAATGGTTTGATAACGCATTGTTTACTAAATATCGTGATTTGATATATTGTGATTGGAATGTGAAAATGTTATCATTAAATTATTCTTCTGTTATATGTTATTAATATGTTATATTTTTTTGGAATTTAATTCTTATACATGTGGTTCCGTGATAAACCTATTTCAGGTGAGCCCAAGATAGCTCTCTAATGCATTGGGTAACCTGACATAGGTAAACGTTGAGGTTTGTCCTAAGAGATTTAAGGAATATACTGTGATGGGTATTCAAATGTGACTGCCTATGTAGCTGTGATAGCTACAATGTATGTTTTTTATGAATTCCATAAGTTAACTTTATGATTTATGATTTCCATGTGTTATTAATAAATATTATGATTTTTATGGTATGTTATGATTGAAAAGTATTGGTTTCATTGATTTGTATTTATTGATGGGATCATGTTTTACTTCCTTATATATTAACCTTTACTGAAATTTTTATGATCATCCCATGTTTTTGAAATGTTTTTCATAGGAATAATAGATGAATAGGGTAAAGGAATGGATCAAGGAAAAGTCATGTTGTCTAAAACATGGAACTAGACATGTTTCTTTTAATGAGTTTCTATTTTATGAAAAATGGATACTAAGTAGTATTGTCTACATGTAATATTAATGATGTTATGTAATAGTTATGTCCTATTACTCTAAAAATCTAAACCTGAAAATCTCCTCTATGTGAATTATCCATTTAATTCAAGATTATGTAATGTTTTAATGCTGGGTCCTTATAGTTCAAATCATAGGTCGGTTTAGGAAAATTTATGGATTATGAGTTTTCATTAAACACATGATTAGTCCCTATGTATATTATTTCAGTTAAATCCTTTTTCTATAACTTTTTCAGATCATGGAATGTCTGTTACAAATGGAATGGTAAGGATATCAAAATACATTCCAATCTTTTCCTGATGACATGCCTGCAATAATTATTGCAAAGTCATGTCTGGATGATAGTGAAACGTTTTCTTGCATACAACTCACTTGAAAGCAGTTGTTTGAGATATAAAACACCTCCACTATACCACGATATCATTTTAGACCATGGGTTTTATTTAATCAAATCCTATTTTCACAATACTCTCATATTTTCAAGAAAGGTAAATATTAGCATGGAATTTTCAAATATTTTACCCTATCACAAGATTTTGAAGCATATTATGATTTTAAAAAAGGTGCTGAAGAAGGATACCCTTGATCAACATATTTATACTAACATTTAAATTATAGTCTTTCAGCACATACATATGGTATTTTAAAAGGGAAATTGATTGAAAGTTTCAACTCAAACTTAGTCCGACTATTTTATAAAATGAATGTTTTATCAGATGTTTTGAAATTATTTGTTATACATGATTATTTTCCGAAACTATTTTTCTGTGGACACCCATATGACCCATGTTGTACAAGGTGAATTTGGATGATGGAAGAAAATGATTTTGAAGGATCTATAAATCATTTTTTTAATGCATGGACCTTCTACATACATGAACAAGATGATGATGAAACCATATGGACACCATGATCAAGGTATGCTATTATTTCTTTTGAGAATAGTTTTATTTTATAATATGGAGGTGAAAAAATGACAATATATAAGATGTTTAGGTCTTAATGTATTGGGATAAAAATGAAAGGTATAAGAAAACATGTGAGGCTAAAATAGGTTAGGGTAATTTTTAGTTTTATAAAAAGGACAACCTGTAAGATGGGTGACAACCAGTCATGTCCGGCAAGGCCACATGAATCGAACCCACAACTAAAGGGCGACAAAGATGCATCGCCTACCCCTAGCCTACGTGAAGTCCCTAGTTAGTATGAATTATTATTTTAGTAAATTGTTTTTATGGAACAATAATAAGTTGATTTTGGGAACTTATGTTTTATCAAATGGATATACATAGTATAGAAAAATGATTTTGTGATTATGTGATAAAGGTTGTTTTGGAAGTCGTTCTATCTTTTGAGGAAACACTATATGCCTGAGAAAGAGAGAATACTATGGGATTTGGATTGTGGAATAAAGGTTGAAATTTTAGTATGGAAAAATCTATGTTTTTGTTGTAGATATATGATGATTTGGTTTATTTACTAAAATGATTAACCTATCATGAAGAACATGTTATTTGGTAATTACTTTTCAATATGAGACTTTGTGAGTAAATATTGTTATTTGGAGACAAATGTTAAGATTTATCTTGTAAGAATATGTAATTAAATCCATCTGAGATTTCAGTTTCAATATTAGTTTGGATCACTTTTGAAGAAATTAATTGAAATTTGTTTTCTGAATGGTCTTTGTTGAACTTTGGGTTTTGTTTGAAAATTTTTGGAGATTAAGAGTAGTTTTTCTTTTTGTAAGTAATATTTTACATTTGGGTATAATCGGAACGTGCACTAACGATTTTGGTTTTATTTGACGTCTAAAGAAAAGGTAAATATATAGTTCTTATTATGTGGATTATGCGATTCTCTAGAAGATGATTCTTGTACTTTTGATGTGACCAAGTCTTTTTGAATGCTAAATTCCAAGAGAAAAGATTAGTTTTTGGTGGAAACATATTTAATGATTATACTCTACATGAAGATAAGTATATTTCCTCATGTTATTATTCTATGTAGTCAATAAATTCTTCAAAATTATGAAGATGAACGTAAAACAGAAATGATGTTGGTTTACATTTCCTACTGGGTAATCAAAGATCATTTAACACATCACAAGTTTGTGATTTTATGGTGGTTAACTTTCTCTTAATCATGTTTTCTATCACTCTCCATCAGAACATGATGGTTTGTTTTGTCCTCCATATCCATGTTTTCATGGAATCCTATAATCAGTTGTTTTGGGTAACACTTTTACATATCTTCCTTTATTTTAAAGTTATAGTTTTTTTTGGCTTTTTTTCAATCTGGGACATTAAATAAAGTTTCTTATGCTAATTTTAAAATTGCAATGATGAAATTACCAAAAGGGGGAATGATGTACCATCTCAGGTAAATAAAGAATAAATCGTTTTTATATTTAATAATATTTGTGAATTATATAATAATTTTACTTTAATGGGGATTCTATATTCTATGTCTTACCTGATATGCAACAATGGGTTTATCTGAAATCTTACATTGCACACTAATTATATAATAATATTATTTTTAATGATAGTTAAAGCTTAGACATTATATTGTCAAGAATGAAAAAAACAAACTAAAATATGATTATACATGTTTTTTAAGTCTTTTTACATTTATCCAATAAATTTTAGCGGCTTAAATGTTTATAAATCCAATTTTAAACAAAAACACTCTATTATTCTTTAAAAGGTCGAGTTACCTCCTTTTGATGGCGTTATTTTTTAAATATAGTTTTTTTCAATTTTATATTTTATATTTGACAAAATAAAATTATTCTTTAGAATCAGGGAATCAAAATTTATTTGGGTAAATTGATGGTATTTTTCAGATAAAATTCATAGTTTAAATGAATAGTGAAAAATATTGTATTTTAATTTAAAACTGTGTTTTAATCTAATTTATTTATACTGTATATTATCTATTTAACTAGTTTTAAATTTTATTTAGACTATATATTTACCATTTAATCCAATTTTTGTCATTGGTATTAATTTTAATTTGAAATTGGATATAAACAAGTGCCAATATTTTGATAGTTATTGTTTCTTAAAAACACATTATTTGTTTTAACAACAGGAATTAATTTTAAATTAATTAATTCCACTTATATGTTTTTAATTTTGGAAAATAGGAAACATTTTTGAATAGGAGTATCAAATAATACTTAGACTGAATTATTTATATTTTTTCTGAAAAACAAAATTTTTTGATGAATAGTGAAACCGCTTAGTAGTAGTTAAAGAAAGTGACATTTCCATTTAAATGAAAATTTACCACTTATGTGATATAAATTTAGAAAATCCAACATACATGGTTGTTATTAGTGGGTAAAATTTGGTTCAATAAGATGAAAATAATTCTTGGTGAGTAGTACCTTGTGACTTTTTTTCCCCGCGATTAAAGGTAAATAGGGTAATTTAAGTTAAAAATAATGCTATAATAATTCAAAATTACATTAACACTTGTCCAAACATTATTGGTTCAGTTATTTACGACCATGGGAATATAAGGGTTGATTTTTGGTCCCCATTGAGCCACATGGGAGTCATAATGACACATTAGATTAATTAACATAAAATAAATGCAAAAATAACGAAAACAAATATCATTTAGTAATTTAATTTTTACAAGGGGTTATGTAAACTATCATTTCAACTATAAATATTCATTGGAAAGATAAAAATAATTCATAAATCATGGTATTTTTTTTATAATTTTTTGACCTCAAATAAATTAAATTTTTAATGACACAATAATGATACATTATTTACCTCATTAATAAATAATTTAAATAAATATGATTATAAATATTAAAATAATATCTAAAACTTTCCCAATTCATATTGGATGATTTTATTTTGACCATGAGTCATCTTATATTTTAATTTAGTTATTTTGTGACCTATAGAAACCGAATATAATTGTATAATAAAATAATATTTTCACACTTTCCTAAAGAGACCCTCCTCTCCCTTATAAAAGAAGTCCACGTTTAACCAATTACTCACCCTTCTAAAGCCTTTTGGCTCATCCTAAATCTTCCCAATTAATCTCCATATATCCCTATACTCCTTCTAGAAGCATTAACTTAGGCATAAATAACTTCAAGAAGTCCTTTTGATTTAAACCAAACGAAGCCTCCCAAATTAAAGGTAATGGTTTCTCTTCACTTCTTTTCTTTTATCTTACATTGCCAACCCCAAAACTATTTTTTTCATTATTTTATAAAAAAAACAGTATCCTAAATATACTAGGATTTTTTAATTACAAGTATTAGAACTACATTTGCACACACCTCCATATAATGGGTAAATAACATAATGTTTATGTGGATGGAATACTAACGCCTCACGAGATGATGATTGATCAAATATCTCCAACCACCTCCCATGGAGGCCATTAAGATGTCAAAATATTTATATATGATATATATTATTTTTATTTTTTATCTATTCTTCTGTTATTTTTATTTACCAACACAACATTAATCTTTCCAATATGTGTAAACACGATAATTTTATTTGAGGAAGTGCAGACTACCACCCCTTCAAGGGGATATGATTCATTTATGATATACATGGAATGTATAAAAGATGTAGTTAATGAAATTATGTAACATATATATCATATCATATTATAATATACTATAATTATAATATACCTATGTACTAATATGTTTTCATCACATTTAATATAAAATTGAAATGAATGTAGCGTTCATGTGTACGTAAGTCATACCGTCTCCATGAACGGTGCATTTAATTTCATAACTCCAAATGATATGGAATATTATAAATACATATAAACTGGATATATATGATATATATGATATATAGATCATGAATTTCATTCTGGAGATAATTTATTTTTGACCACATGGAAAATTTGTAATTATAACAAGTTTATTTTTTACTAATGTTCCGAACATCGACCAATTGTTCGTTATGAACTCAAATAATTAACTAATTTTTATAGAAAGGTAATAAGTGAAATAAAAATAATAGTAAACATTAAAAAATGTTCTTATTTAATTATAAATTAAATTAAGTTCATTATTCAGGAAGATCAACGAAGAATCAAGTAATGTTGGACACGAGGTAATGGGTTTCATATCTCACATTGAATTCACTGTGATTTCCATTGTTCGCCACTTATTTATTTGATGTGGTGTATTGTGTTCTGGAATTTGATATATATTATCCTGATTGTATTTATATTCATGGTATTAGGTGATTAATTTGGTGGTTATTATCTTTTTGTCTTACAACTTGATTGATTACAACGTGGTAAGGGGTTTTCATCTCACTTATTATTCTACTGAAATTCTTACTATATTTACCACATTTTCCTTTGGTTTGGTGTATGAAATACCCATGATTGTATTCCATGGGTAATAAAATTTAATTTATAGGAAATTAAATCTTCATTTTATGATCCTTATTTCATGTGGTGTATGTTTTTAATGTTACCCACTCGGAAAGGGAACCTTTCACCATCCTCTTTTTAAAAGACTTATTTTTCTTATGTCTTTTAATTTAGATCTTATTATGATGGGATATTTTCTTATATATTATTATTGATTTAAATTTTAAGTCCATGTGATGAGATACCCTTTTTATATCATCAAATAATTTTCTAAATTTTAAAGTGACGTTGTGAGGCTGTCGAATTTTTGTAAGGGAACTTCTTAACCCAATTTCAATTCTCTGGGATAAACTTCTACTTGTTGATCTTGTCATGCAATAAATGTATCTGAATGACCTATGATTATTTTAAACTGAATATCCAATCATATTGAGTTTATTTATTTTATTCACACATTATTATGTAATTGATTTGTCCTTAATCATAGTATACCATAATTATTAGGTATTTTTTCTCAATTTACATTCCATTAAGACTTCATTGTTGTTATGCACCAATTCACGTTTATATGGTGTATATAATATCCTTTGGCACATTATATCATGAATCCATTTATTCAAAAGGTATTATAAAGTTCTTATTAAATTTTATTCCTCAATTATTTGTATTCAAGCATCCCTCATTTTGTTAAAAACAATTTAACTAAAATATCGTTTTAAATGTTATAATGATTTTTTCTTATAAATATTTCCCATTAGTGTCCATGTTTTCAAAATAGTTTTTAGGATGTAAATAAATGGAAATTAATTTTTTCAAATGATAATTCCTTTAAATGATTCAATGTGGTATGAGAAACTTTAAATCAAAAATATCTTTATTAAATGTTTTAAATTGTTTTTGAAAATGGTTTAATAAATCATTGTTTACTTCAATATCATTATTTGATATATTGTGATTGGAACGTGGAAATGTTATCTTTCCTTTACGACAGTGTTATATGTTATGAATATGATATGGTTTTTGGGCATTGTTTACGTATACGGGTGGTTCTGTGATAAACCTAGGTCGGGTGAGCCCGAGATAGCTCTCCAATGCATTGGGTAACATGACGGAGGTAAACATTGAGGTTTCTCCTAAGAGATTTCGAGAATATACTATGATGGGTATTCCAAATGTGACTCCCAATGTAGATATGATAGCTATAATGTAAGTATGTTATGAATTACATAAGTTACCATTATGATTTATGATTTCCATGTGTTATTCATATATATTTTGATATTGTAAGGTATGTCATGATTGAAAATTATTGGTTTCATTGATTTGTATTTATTTATCTGATAATGTTTTCCTTCCTTATTTTTTTACCTTTGCAGATATTTTTATGCTCATCCCATGTTTTTGAAATATTTTTAATAGGACATAAAGATGAATAGTGTAAAGGAATGGATCAAAGAAAAGTCATGTTGTCTAAAACAAGGAATGAGACATGTTTATTTTTAAGAGTTTTTATTTTATGAAAAATTGATATTGAGTAGTATTGTCTACATGTGATATTCAAGTTGTTATGTAATACTTATAGCGTATTTATCTAAGAATCTAAACCTGAAAATATCCTCTATGTGAATTATCTATTTAATTCAAAATTATGTAATGTTTTAATGATGGGTCCTTATAATGTCTACTGCACCATCACAAAAGAAGTCTTATGCGAATCGATGGATATGACCAACTGAGTTCAAGGTTAGAGATCATTTTTTCCTGCGTGTCACACCAAGTTTGGTACACATAAGGATTAAGAGGAAGAGTAAGCTTTCATCAAGTTACGTCAGACCGTTTGTTGTGTTGGAGAGAGTTGGGTTGGTGGCCTATCTGTTGTAGTTACCTCAGACATACAGGGAAATGCATGATGTCATACAAGTTTCTCGGATTCTATGTTACCTTTTAAACTCGTCTCATGTTTTTTATCTCAAGGATATCGAGTTAGTGTTGGATAAATCATTTGAGGAGCATCCTATCTAGATTGTTGATTGAAGTGCGAAGGTTCTCTATGGCTGATCTATTCCTCTGGTATGGGAGATATGACATCACGGTCGAGTACATGATGAGACATGGGAGAGGGCGGCCGATGTACCATCATAGTTGATGGATATGATCGAGGTTTTGTCTTCTACACTTCCATTATGGGGAAATTCGTGGAAAAATTTCTTGGGGGGGGGGATGTTTGTAAGAACTCAGATCTTATTTTTATTTATGTTTTTCCTTTCAGGTTGTTTTTTAGAAAAAATAGATGTTTGTAAATTTATAGAGTACACATTGTATACGTTATGTACATGTCGTGTACGTAGTATCTTTGAGTGATTGTGTACTGGCCGTGTGTGGTGACTTGTAGGATACCTAAATAGGAGTCCAGAAAAGGCAAGTACACACCGGGTACCATTAAAATACATGCCATTAACTTTATTTTTTTCATTAAATGGACCATGTTCATGACTAATCATAAGAACCCTTTTTATCTTTATTCGTCTTGTCTAGAAGCAATAGTATGGCCAGAAATCTTTTCTGATCCCCTGACTCGCTGTCTGTTCTCGAAATTGACCACTGTTGATTGCATTGGAATCAACACGATGAGTTAGTTTTTATTTTATAACTTAATATCTTGATTTCTCCCCTCTCAAGAGTTATCCTTGTTCAAATGTTTTATGAATTGATGTATATCTACATTGTTCTAGGTTGACTCAAGGACTGAGGATCAATTATATCGGTCTCACGACATTGAGGATAGTTGTCTGTGCCTTTACATAGTTACTATTTGAGATAAATGTTTAAAAGTCCCCAATAACATCATTTGGGGTATTGTGTGTTTTTTGTTTTAGCCTTTGTTTTTCCTGCTATGCCTTTTGTAATTGGATAGAGGATATTTTTTTGAGAATAGGGTTATCTTTGTCATGATATGGATGTTTTTCCCATGTTTTTTTATTGACCGTTTGGTATAGCCTTTCCAGCTAGGCTGCTACTTGCTTTCCATGCCTAGTATTGTTTGGATAGAGTGATTAATATTTGATATGCTATGATATTTTTTAGTTTTTTTTTCAATGTAGTTCTTACGGTTTACCTTGTCTATTGATTATCATTTGTGTACAATTGGTTTAATGGGGGTACGGGAACCAGGTTTAGTAAGACCATAGAGGAAATTGACATTGAGGGCTTTACCATAGGCCACAAGAGGAATTGACATTGAGCACTTTATTAGAGAGATTTTAGGTTACCATTAAAATACTACATGGGGATTTGACAGTCATTTGTTCCACAAAGAGACTTTTATCACACATGTCTCTAGGGGGAACTGACAGTGAGTGGTTAATCAAAGAGTTTTTGTTGTATCTTCTCTTGTATTGCGAACTAGAGGGGTTATTCTATGAGAACTACTTTGAAGTTTCTCTAATTTGTTTTTGGTAGATTAAATAATTTAATGTAAATGTTTGTAAATGAAACTCTAGGACAATTTTCTTTTGAGTAATTCCTTATTTACTACTTATTTATTATTATTTCCATCCATAAATATTCAGAGTGTTAGGAATAGATCAATGGGTGGTTGCCTACTAGTATTAGTTTCACACCTCATTGTGTTCATTTCTTTGGCACCAAACATATTATATTTTTGTAGGCATAGATAAGGGGAAGCACCCTTCCACTTCAGGTACATTATTAAGGAGAAGATAGAGAGCCTGGGACCAAGAAGAGGCTTGCAATGCTGTTGTAGTTATCTATTTTCTTTTTTACTTTTCTTTACTACTGTATTCTAGAATTTTGAATTGTTTGGATGGTTTCTTAGACATTTGTATCATGCATCATTATATATGTGTGTGTGTGTTCTCCAGTTTTTTATTTCTTTATACTTCTTATATTTACTTATTTCATGTTTTAATTCTTCCACAATTGTCATCTTTTTTACTTCCATGATGTTACTTTTCCAATGAGGGAATATTTTTTCCACTATCATTTCCAAGGCACTACTTGCTAGTTGTTAGCCTCAGGAATTTAGTGAAATGCGCTTGAGGCCATGTGACCAACTGGGTATGGGGCACCTCTTGCCATCTTCTAGAACCAAGACGTTACATATTATACCACCTTTTGATGGAGAACCATTATAAAATCATGGATAGGTCACTTATAAATGTTATTTATGTAAAAATAAACTTCTTATTTATAATTGGGACATAAATATTTATTTGGTTGACAATTTTTTTTTTGTCAAATTAAAATTATAATGAAAAGTGAAAATAATTAATTTTAATTCCAAACATCCTTTTCAACTAATTTATTTTTAATGAAAGAATATCATGTGGATTTCTTTTAAAGAATATTTAGATTATTATTTTTTCATTTGATCCATTTTTTTGTCAGCAGATGTAATTAGACATTTAAATTTCACATAAACACATGTCAATCATTTGATAGTTTTTAGATCAAGAAATGCCACTTCCGAGTTAAGACAACAAAAATTGGTTTTAAATTATTTACAAAAAATAAGATGTTTTGAATTTTGAAAAATTGGAATAAATTTTTCTACAAGAAATTCCAAATTGATTGATTTGGTAAATATTATTTGTGTATATTATAAATATAAATTTCCATAAATATTTATATTAATAAATGTATAAGGTTTAATATGGTAAATAAGGGTAAAAATAAAATAATAATAATATAAAACTACCATAATATGTGTCCTAATCTTGTAGTATGAGTCATGAGAGAAAAATTATATCCTTAGGCTGATATTTTTCATTTAGTAATCACTGGGGTGTGCCAATTATATGTTATAATAATTAATTTAATGCAATGATAAATAAAACGTAAACATGTATCTATTTAAATAAAAAATATTAAGTTGGTATTATATAATTTATCTCTCTTACTATAAATAATAATTGGAATTCTACAAAGATCATCTATATCATGGTACTTTATTTATAATTTTTATACATTAAATAAATATATTTATTCACGACACAATGATGATGTAATGATTATATTATTATTTAAGGATTCAAATAAATGAAAATATAAATATTAAAATAAATTTTATATGAAAATTTTGATTCCATACACGAACTTTGTAGATTATTATGACATGTTATATTTTATTCAATTTATTGTCTTCCAATGACTCTTGTTGTTATGACTTTAACAAAAATCAACTACTATATACTGTCAAAATTTACATATTTATTTTTTGAATAGAAATACTATTTTATAAAATTATTTAACAGTCATAAAAATATATGATTCAGAAAAATGAGTTTTATAGTGGTAAAAAGGATATCAATTATCCACATGAGGTTCTCTTTTCATTTTATTGTCACTATATTAATTATATAGTTTTAAAATACAGGATGACATGGTAAGAGTTAATTTATATAACTAATGGTTAATGTAAAAAAGATAATGCTAAATTTATGACCTAATCATGTCTAAAACCTAATGGTTTTGAGTAATTAAACCAATGATAACATTATGTAAAAAATATATCAGTTTTAATATATTATAGTATGAATGTGAATATATAATAAAATTATATTTAGATGCTTTCCAAATGATACCCTCCTCCATCTAACAAAAGGGTAACTTATCTACCTACTTAATCATAGCTATCAATACCCTAAAACACAAAAAGATTACCTAGTTATCCTCCAAATATACCGAACTTCATCATTGAATCCATACCATGGGTATAATGGAACTTTTGGAATCCTATTGTCTCAAATAAAACGGAGTTTCCTGATTTAGAGTTTACACCTTCTCTCAAACTCTGTTCATTTATTTTCAATCTCCACCACATTATTATAATTTTATTCTATTCATTTATAACAACACCAGTATAACATATAATAGTATGTTTATATTATATGGGTTACACCTACACTTACAAAAACCTCCATCTAATGGAAATAAAACATAAAATTTCCATGTACAGTGAACTACAACCTCACAAAACAATGATTATTCAATTTTCTCCGACTAACCCTCACGGTGGAAATTGTGATGAAACTATATTTAAATGTCATATATATTATATTTATATTTAAAATATTCATAGGTAGTTTTTATATACAATATACCATTATTTTTTCCATAATGTATGAATAAAATAATTTCATTTGTGGAAATGTGGACTACAACCCCCTCAATGTGATATGACTCGTTCATGACATACTTGGAACATATAAATGGGGGATTTAATGAAAATATGTAATATAATATATATATACATATATTATGTTTGAATTATTTTTTACATATGTATCATTTATTTTTTATTACATTGATATAAATAAATAAATAATTGTAGTGTTCATGTGTACGTATGACCTAAAGTCTCCATAAACGGTACATTTCTTATCTAATCTCAAAATATTATGGATAATTATCCATACAAATATTATATATACAAGATATTTAAATCATGAATAATATTCAAAAAATAATTTATTTTGACTCCATGGAAAATTTTTAATCATATTTCATTCATTTTTGAGTCATGTACCTAAAATCGAAAAACACTTGATATGAACTAAAATTATTGTCTAATTTATATAACATAGTAATAAAAAATATAAAATGAATAATAAAAATGAATAACATTCAGATTCAAGTGTAAATTAGAAAATGATTATTATTCGGTAAATTAAATAATGAGCAAGACAAGCCAAACTAAAGGTATGGGACATCATCTCAATATTCATTCATTGGGGTATATTTTGATAATATACAATACCTTATTTTATAAATTTTATAATAATCCCTTTGAATTTTATTAAAATTCAAAGGATTTTAAAATGAATACCTTTCATACAAATTGTTTTACAAGATGGTAAATGGAATGTTTTTAATATATGCAGCGAAAATGAATTCTCTACCACTGTAACTAATATTTTATATTAGGGTTCCTAAATAATTAATAAAGTTATAATTAAAAGAAAAAGAAATACATTACACTTTTTTGGGTATTTTGGAATTTATAATGGTTTTTAAAATGGATTTACTATTTAAAAAACTAGAAATTATTTCATCTAATTATGAATGAAAATTTATGAGTGAAGGATTAATAATTTCAATTTTTGTATGAGTTATGATTGTATAATGGTACATAGAAATTTGAAAGGTGGTTACATGATATAAAAAATATGGGAGGTTCCCTGATAAATGAACTATGGGTGGTTACATTGCATCCTCCAATTCATTGTGTATGGAATTCAGCCATATGGCTATTCCACTTAGTGATATGTGTGGATGATAGTCGTACAATTATTCCATTTATGTTTGATTATGTCCCATGTTACCGTTTTGGGTCATAAGTTGAAATTTATGGGATTTATGGTAATATTTTTGTTAAAAAAAGGTTTCCAATGATCTTATATTTAGTGATGTATATTTAATAATCCATAAAGGAAAAAAGTTTTACATTATGGTAATGTATTAATGGATTACATGTTTTTTCAAGCCTAAAAGTTTTCCTTCCTTATGCATACTTTAATAAGTTTTTTAATCTCATCCCAAGTTTGAAAATGTTTTTTCATAGGGCTTAAAGATAAATATAGTGATGGATGGGATCAGTGAAAATTCATTCTCTTTAATCATGAAATGATACATTTTTAATCTTAAAAATAATATTTTGGAAAAAATAGATAGTGGATAAAAGCGCCTAATTTCAATATTTAATTATTTAAGTGTGAGTTATGATGTAATTTTCTAATTTTCTAAACCTAAAATAATTATTAAAATAAATTAAAGTAATTTTTTTAAATTTTCTTGTGATTATGTATCATTTAATGATGGTACCATATAAATTAGGTTTTATGACTATCCTTGAATGTGGAAATGGAAAACAAAATATATTATTCCACAAATAATGTGATTGAACACATCATAGAATATGTATTCATTTTTAGAATAAATGGATAGGATTAGATGTTTGATCATTGATTTTAATATGAAAAATAAATTCATATATATATATATAAATTATAAAGGATTTATCATTCCTCTTTTGACAGGGGATGTGAGGAGATAATAAAAAAGAAAATTTAATAAAATAAAATGAATGTGGGTTTCACCTCTTAAATATCTTAACCATGAAAGAATCATTAGAGAAATAGGTTCTGATCATTTATTGACAAAAAAACTCTTGGATGAGGGAAAACAAATTGGATAAGGAATTTGGTATCATTTATTCAATCCAAAACACTTTATATGTTTAATGAAAAGAAGTGGGGATGGGTGGTATTTATATCAGTTGAAGAGGGGTATTTTAAATTATTATATTCAATTTATTATTAATTTTAATAATGAATATTTATATGGCAGATCATTATAAATAAATATATTAAATAATTAATTATAGGTAGATTTTATATTGCTTACATCAAGTATACATTATTCATGGATCAGATTCATGTATTTATCTTATACCATAAATTATTGTATTTCACTATTCACCAAAATTTCAACTATTTTAGAAAAAAATAAAAAATTCATCCTTACCATTTTCAACAATTATATTTTAGAAATAAACTCTATTTTATGTAAATAATTTCCTAAATATGTTAAATTTATTTTTAATAGAAAATCATCATTTATTTAAAAAATACTAATTTTAATATTATAGTCGAATTTTTTGACCCATTGGAATTTTAATAAAGGTATCATAAAATTAGCATTTAATTGTAAAACAAAAAGATATGTATTATTTGATATCTTTTATCAAATTTAATATTCATTTTAGTCATTATAGTAATTAAAAATTTAAAACTAAAATAGTTTGTTTTACCAAAATTCCAAAACATAATATATCATTTCTTAAAAAAATTTATTTACATATATGATGATATAAATATATAATAATTTCATTTATAACATACATTAATTTTATAAATATGTTCATTGATGAGGTTAGTATTTTGTTTTCTCGAAAACTATTCATAATGTTCATGCCACCTTTCCATCATTATTGGTACATTAAATTCAACAAATAAAACTTATTTCATTTTACACATATGTGAATAATGTTTTAATTGGGTTGTATATTATATATATGTTGTTTATATCCTATAAAAAATTACAAGATAAAAAAATTTCCTTGATAATATTTATTTTAATTACACATAGGGTGGTTCTATAATCAATGATTGAGTGGGGGATTATATTGGATTTAAATTTCCCCTATAATATATTCTTCTCAATTTTTAGTTTTTTTTAAATTATTGGTCTTAGTAAAGGGTGAATCCAAGTGATGACATGTCCCAGGGATGTTTTGATAAATGCACCTTATAATGTATCATCCTACATATTGAGTGATCAATCATTCCTTCTACATTAGTTAGATATAATTATTTCCTAAAATATATTATCCTTAATAGTAACATTATAATAATTTTATTACCAAAGTTCATTCAGCTTATTTTTCTTTATGATTGATATTTTTATTCTATCCATATGTTATTGATAATAATAAGATTTTTTTTGATTTTATTACTTGTTTTTTGTTCTATGTTATACCGAACAAATAAATTAGACACATATTAATTAAAAATATAAATTTCCATTGAAATTATAATATATATATCCATACATCTATTTAGAGGATTTATTGAGTTATAATGTTATCTTTTCAGATATATGTATATGCATAGTACACTGCTAGAAATATGGGATTTTGAGCCCCTTGACCTATAGCGACCGCCAATGGCGGTTGCTACGTTTCCCTAAAAAAAACAGTTCCCCCCCAAACCCTTCCTCCTCACACGAAGCCCCCCCCCCCCCCCGAACCCTTCTGCCTCCCCGTCGCTCGCACCCTCCCTGTCGTCGCACGCACTACCTGTCGCCCCGCCCTCCGCCGCCCCGCCCTCCGCCGCCCCACCCTCCACCGCCCCGCCCTCCTCCGGCCACCCTCCACCGGCCACCCACTGGCCGCCCTCCACCCTCCGCCCTCCGCCCTACCCTCCATCTCCTCCGGGATTCCTCCGCCTCTTCCCTCCGGCTCTGGCCACCCTCTACCCTCCGGCTCCAGCCGGCCTCCGCCCTGCATCCACCCTCCGGCCTCCCTCTGCCCTCGGGGCTCCAGTCACCCGCCTCCGGTAGCCCGGTAGCCCTCCAGTCGCCCTCTGGACTTCGGCCTCTAGCCCCTCCGGCCTCCGACCTCTTCACTCCGACCTCCGCCCCTCGTCCCTCCCCCCCAGCACCCCGAACACCCCCCCACACCCCACCAACCCACATCCCCTCCGTCTTCGTCCCCTCCCTCGCCGCAGCACCGCCACCCGTCCCCTCCTTCACCGTCCCCTCCCTTGCCGCACCAGCTCTTGCTCTAGATCCCCACCGCTGCCTCTCCTCTCCCTCGCAGCACCACATTCGGCATCCCTTCCTTCCAGGTTTGTAGTGAAATCAGGTATGACATGGGCTTTCACTTACATTAATATTTTTAAATGGTTCACAAACAATTATTTATTATTTATTTTAAATATATTTGATATGAAAAATGAAAATGTAATATGTCTTGTGTAAATGATTGTTATAGGGATCTTATTATGGATAAGAGTTGGATTGATCTTCCAAATCGAACGTCTATAGAATATTTCAATGGAACTATGCAGTTTATTGACTTCACCAGAGGATTTGATAGCGACTATATTAGTTTTCCATGTAGAAAATGTTCTAACAGATATCAATTCACATGAGACACTATTAGGGAGCACCTATTCAGTAATGGATTTCTGAAAAATTATAAGAGTTGGACTCGTCATAGAGAATTATATGTTCATTGTGAAAATACGAATATAGTTCAGATGGATGTTGATGCCAGGATGAATGATCCAATGCATGAAATTATTACTGAAATGGTACGTGGGTTGGATCCTGAAGGCATTTACATCTAGAATGTTGAGACCAGTGAGGTAAATCTTCTCTCTGGTGAAAATCGTGATTCGAGGAGGTTTTATGAAGCAATTGATGATGCAAAAACATAATTATACCTTGGATGTACTTCTTACAATAAATTGTCGTTTATCGTGGAGTTGTTGCATTTGAAGACTTTGAATCATTTGTCAGACACATCATTCAACATGTTGTTGGTGTTATTGAAAAAGATTCTTCCTATCGACGGTAAGATTCCCGAGTTATATTACCATGATCATAAGCTGACAGAGAACTTAGGTTTTACATATAAGAACATATATGCATGTTCAAACAACTATATGTTGTTTAGAAAGGAAACATCCCATGTTGATATTTGTACGGTTTGTGGTGCTTGCAGGTGGAAAGAGAACAGGGTAAATTAGACTCATCAAAGTTATACTGTGATACTGGGGAAAATGATTACTATAAAGAAAATGTGTTACTTTCCCCTTAAACTAAGGTTTAAATGATTTTTTATGTCATCCAATGTTTCTAATTTATTGACATGGAATGCAAAAAGAGTTCATAAAAGTGATATGTTATCCCACCTGGCAGACTCTCATGCATGGATGGATTTTGATAAGAGACATCCTGACTTTTCCAAAGATGTTCGTAATGTCCGATTGGGATTGGCAGTAGATGGTTTCAATCCATTCAAGTATATGGTTGGTGCAACTCATAGCAAATTGACCGTGGTGTTGGTTCTGTATAGTCTTCCTCTGTGGATTTTTATAAAGAATCAATTTATATTACTTTCCAATCTTATTGATGGACCTAAAAGTCCGTGGGATAAGATTTTTGTTTACCTTCAGCCAATTAATGATGAGTTGAATGAATTTTGTGGCGATGGTGTGATGAATTATGACTGTGAAATGAATGAAATGTTCAAACTGCAGGTTTCTTTATTGTGGACAATCAATGACTTCCCTACTTATGCAAATTTATCCGGCTGGAGTATAAAAGGGGAATTTTCTTTCCCTTATGGAAAAAAAGTAAAAAATCTGTATTTCTTAATTATTCCAAAAAATGGGCATACATGGGTCATAGACGTTTTCTCCCACCTCAGCATAGGTTCAGAAAGGACAGAGGGGCATTTGATGGTTCTAGAGAGTTCAGCCCGGTACCAAAGATCGTGATAGGAGTCGAAATGTTATCGTAGATTGAGGAAGAAAACATCTGCATGGTATATGAAATTCAGGATTTGGTGGCTCCTCCGGTACGTAATATTCGAGCTGTGGGTAGGCAGCGCAGTCACAATTGGAAAAAGAAAAGTATTTTTTTATATTATTCTGTATGGGAAAACTAACATGTTGTGGCATAATTTTAATGTCATGAACATTGAAAAAAAATGTTTGTGATAACATATTGTGGACCATTTTAGGTGTCAGTGGGAAATCACAGGACCATGTTAATGCACGCCGTGATTTGGAAGAAATGTGTTTAAGGAAAAAGGTGCATTTACAGTTAGCTGTGGGAAACAAGGCATATATGCCTGCTGCAAAGTATATGATGACTACAATGGAGAAAGGGACATTTCTTTCCATTTTTAATATGCTCAAGGTTCCTAATAGTTACTCTTATAATATTTCAATGTTTGTGAATCTGACGAGCAAGACATTTCAAGGGTTGAAAAGTCATGACAATCACATAATACTTCAGCACTTGATTCCAATCGCAATTTGTGATTGTTTCTCCCCCAATGCTGTTCAGCCGTTGATTGAGATGAGTAATTTTTTATATAGCTTTTTTTAAGGAATCAATGAATGATTGATTTAAAAGATTACAAGACCGAATTGTACTTACGCTTTGTCACTTTTAGAAACCTTTTCCCCCTGATTTTTCGATATTATGGTCCACTTGACAGTGCAACTAACTGATGAAGTAATGGCTGCTGGTCCAGTGCAATTCAGGTGGATGTATCATATTGAGCGGTATTTGAGTACATTGATACTATTTGTATGCAACAGAGCTCGTTTGGAGGAATAAATATCCAATGGTTATTTGATGGATGAGTGTACTAATTTTTGTGCAGAATATCTTACAGATGTTGAAACAAAATTAGACAAGCCCTCTTGGATTTAGATGGTCCAATTGGAGAAGGAACCACATATCATATGGACAACATCGATTGGATACATGCACATCGATATATATTGTTCAATACTTCATCAGTTACCCCATTAATGCAGTAAGTATATTATCACTTTTATTGTTTAACTTT
This sequence comes from Viscum album, assembly GCA_963277665.1. Taxonomy (NCBI): domain Eukaryota; kingdom Viridiplantae; phylum Streptophyta; class Magnoliopsida; order Santalales; family Viscaceae; genus Viscum; species Viscum album. The sequence goes on along the minus strand of OY728122.1, from coordinate 804,857,761 downwards.
TACATTTTTTGTTTGAATAAGTTGATCATTTAAACATCGCGTTATTATTTGTAGAAAAAACATTAATGAGATAAAAGAAGAGATGTATCATGCGACTGAGATTCAAATTCAACAGTCTCATTATGCATTATTTCATGATTGGTTCAAGGATTTTGTACGTATAAATTGAATTTCATTATGAGTGATGTATTATACTAATTTCTTTCTTCATATATCATTATTTAATTATATGAATTATGTAGGTTCATAAGCTGAGGGAGTTAGGGGACCCCACACTAACTAAAGAATTTATCCAACTGGCGGAGGGTCCATCTATAACGGCTCATAATTATAAATCTATAGATGCTAATGGTTTTCGATTTCGCATTAAAGATGTTGACAACAAATGAGCTACACAAAACAGTGGCATCAGTTGTCTATTTGTCAATTCTGGTTATTACTATGGTCAATTGATAGACATCATTGAAATTGTATACACACACCGGTTGAAGTACATATTGTTAAAGTGTAATTGGTTTGATCCAATGCGTGGATATAAAGTCGATCAATATCAGTTTTCATTGGTGAATATTACCTATATGTTATACTGAAATAAACGAGTTGATAATGAATCTTTCATTATGACATCACAAGCATAACAAGTATTCTTCGTTACTTTTCCTTCGAATCCATGTTGGCATGTTTTTGTCAATATGTCTCGGTAAGGAGTGTTTTTATTTGAACAAGATGAACCCGAGACTGTTCCATTTGTTTCCCAACAGCTTGATCAACATACCGTAGTGCAACGTGAAGAAGATATTTATTGGGTCAGAGTGGCTGTTGGAGGAGAAACGGTCGATTTTCATGCTTAATGAAATGTATAATTGTTTTCCCGCTATTCAGCCTAAGATATCTTAAATTATCTAAACATTTTATAAATCATTGTAAATTTTAATCCCCACTTTTGGAAGTTTATTCAGTTATAAATATTTAGGATGATTTAACTCATGTTATATTGATGTTATTGTTGGTGTATCTTCCCATTGAGGTATTTTTCATTTGGTTCATGTGCTTCATGAGTTTTTATTAATTTAATTTGAAACTCGGCTATACATTTATTGGTATTGTACATAATTTGTATATCTGTTCTGTGAACTTTCTGATTTTTTAAAATTCATTCACAACTAATTATTCAATCCCATTTTTTTGATTAACAACTATACAAGTTTGATTTTTTTAAAAAACAATCAAATTTACCATTTGGACACTTTGGATAGTCCCCTTACTAATGTTTTCTAGGACTACAGGCATGTCACAGGAAGAGGCAAAAGATCAACATCATCCATCAGAGGCATCTACATCTCAGGGTCGTGGTTTGTTGGAATTTCATTGTCTCTATTTTTATGTAATTAATAAATAAATATATATATATATATATATATTTACTTATTACATCTGTCAATTTTTATATAAAATTGTTTTCAACAGGATCAGACTCGACTGCTTCTTCCTCTCGCAGGAGAGGCCCTGGTTGTGGCATATTTTTATGGAATTCCGACACAACTTTTGATGCTTCATTTGATGAGGTATTTCATCCTGGGGGATGGAATTCCCCTGCATTTATTGATCAGCTGGGTCATATCATACGTGATCCACATCGATTTCCATTGACCACGCGTGACTGGGCTTCTATCCCTCAGGACACATTAGATCATCTTTGGAGGGATGTTCAGGTAAGAAGACCATTTTACTTTATTCCATATGTATAAACAACAATGACATATGTGATTTTTTCTTTAATTTCAAAATTTGAATGTATGTCCCGATGAGTTTCGGCCAGTGTGTATGAGAAAATGTCATAAGATGTGGAAAGACTATAAAGGCAAAGTCAAGAGGGGCTACTGGGTACCAAATGTGGGTGCCCCAGACATTCTGGAAAATGTCTCGAGAGGTGTCCTCCCGGATTAGTGGCATGATTTAGTTTCATATTGGTCTATTGATGGTGTTTTGGTTTGTATATTTATTTTGGTATACATATTTTCAATAATGTGTGACTTGTTTGATATTTTAATGAATTTAATGTAGGAGGTGTCTAAAAGCCATTTTGTGAATCGAGCGTTGCAGGGAACACCTCACAGGCTCGGGACTCGTCACGTGTCTCAGATCCGACTTGAGGTATTTATTATTCATTTTTTAATTTTTTAAATTAATACGGTTTTGTGTTTATATTATATTAATATATAGTTGCGGGAGCAAGGTGCAGTAACTAATAAAATGTCGGTATGGATGAGGACTCGTGATCGCAATGATCCAGAGGCTACATCATTGATAATAAGTGCTTGTACTCATTACCAATACTTAAATAAAATCTGTATAATAATATATGTATATATATTTTAATATTTCACAGGATCAATTTGAATCTGAATTAGAACATCATCCAGAGGACCAGTGACAGCTTCCCATGTGAAGGGATGAGATCTTTCATCGCATCATTGGTCGGGACGAGTATGGATATAGTTTGACCTATGAAATAGGGATTCCTCATTCTGTCATGTCATGTGCTGCGGTTGTCAGTCCTGCTATTGCTCAGATGACACAGCAGCTGTCAGATTTCGAGGCACGGCTGCGAGCTTCCGAGGAGGCAAATCCGCAATTGGATGCTGAGGTTAGAGCACTGTGGGAATATGTGTGTTCAAGTGATGGTGCAGGGGATCATACGACGAAGGTTTATTCTGTATTTATTTATTTAATTTCAATTATTTTTGTTATGAAAATATTCATAATAATTATTTTTTGTAGGCCCTTAGCCCACCGGATGGAGGACAGTGATGAACATGCATGACACATCATATTCACGAGGTGTGTTTCTACTTTTAATGGTGGGGTTGTTATTGATATTTATGTTGGGTTTCTAGTGAGTTTTTTTTTTGTGATTTGGGGGTATCATGTGTGTTTTGGCCTCAAGTAGTGTTTGTGTGCATGAATTGAGAAGTAACCATGAAACTGATTATTGATTTGGATATTTTTTTTTCATTTAATTTTCAATGTTTAGAATTGCATGTTCTCTAATATTTTTTGAAAAAAACATGTGATTCCTAATATAAACCATTAAACTTGTTTTTGATGAATGAGCTGAGTTCATTATTTGTAGTCCTCGGCCTAACCCGGATAGCCCTCCCCGCACGCCGGACAGCCCTCCCCGCACCCCAGACATCCCTCCCGCACCACGGACAGCCCCCCAGCACCTAGGACAGCCTCCCCGCACTCCATACAGTCCTCCCTGCACTCCGAGCCGCCCTCCCCGCACCCCAGACATGACCCCCCACCACAGACACCCCCCCCCCCCCCCCCCCCGCACCCCGTACATCCCTCCCGCACCCCGGACGGCCTTCCCCGCACTCCGGACAGCCCTCCTCACACCCCGAACAGCCCTCCCGCACCCCAGACAGCCCTCCCCGCAATTCTGACATCCCCCTCGCACCCAGGACAGCCTCCCCGCACCCCGGACAGCCCTCCCCGCACCCCGGACAGGTTCCCGCACCCCGGACAGCACCTCCAAGCACACCGGACATCCCCCCCACACCCCGGACATCCCTCCCCGCACCCTGGAATTCCATGAAACCATACAAAAATAGCCGTTGTGTGATTTGTGAAATGGTCGTGCTGACAGCACGCCAATCGGAGGTGTCGTTTGACGGCGGTGACCGGAAACGTGTTTTCAGTGTCAAAAAACTGCAAAAACTGCGTGAGATGGTCAAATGTAGAGAAAACGGGCTTTCAATTACCTGAAACCCCAATAAAACATTATTCATATTATCCTTGATGTGTAGGAGGAGACGGCGCGCCCATCGTACTTGCGGTGTGCGCGGTACGACCAATTGTGTCGTTTTGAGCAGCTCGGTGCGCGCTAAAATGGCGCGTTGGGGGGTCAAAACCACCCAAACCACATTGGAATGCCATGAAACCATACGACAACAGCCATTGCGTGATTTTTGAAATGGAAGTGCCGACGTCACGTCAATCGGAGGTTTCGTTTGACCGCGGTGAACGAAAATGCTTTTCTGGTGTCATAAAACACCAAAAAATGGTGTGAGATTGTCGAATTCAAGGAAAAATTGATCCGAATGACCTGAAACCACACAAAAACATTAGGAATATTATTCATGACATGTAGGAGGAGATGTCGCTCCCATCGGACGTGCGGTTCTCGTGGTACAGTTGATTTTGTCGATTTTAGCAGCTCGACGCACGATAAAATGGCCAGTTGGGGGGTCAAAACCACCCGAACGACCTCAGAATTCCATGAAATAGTAATAAAATAGCCGTTGTGTGATTTTTGAAATGTTCGTGATGAAGGCATGTCAATCCGAGGTGTCGTTTGACGGCGGTGACCGGAAAGGGGTTTCTGCTGTCACAAAACAGCAAAAACGGCATGAGACGGTCGAATTCGGAGAAAACATGATCCTAATGAACTCAAACCACATGAAAACATTATGAATATTATTCGTGACGCGTAGGAGGAGACAACGCATCCATCAGACGTGCTGTGTGTGCGGTATGGCCGATTGTGTCATTTTCAACAGCTCGGCGCGTGCTAAAATGGCGAGTTGGAGGGTCAAAACCACCCGAACGACCTCTGAATGCCATGAAACCGTACGAAAATAGTCGTTGTGTGATTTGTGAAATGTTTGTGCCAACAGAATGTCAATCGGAGGTTTCGTTTGATGGAGGTGACCAGAAACGTGTTTCCAGTGTCAAAAAACACCAAAAATGGTTTGAGACGGTCAAATTCAGATAAAACGTGCTCCAAATGACCTTAATCCACATGAAAACATTAGGAATATTATTTGTGACGTGTAGGAGGAGACGAGGTTCCCATTGGACGTGTGGTGCGCGTGGTACAGCCGATCGTGTCGGTTTAAGCAGCTCGGCGCGCGCTAAAATGCCGCGCTGGGGGGTCAAAACAACCCAAACAACCTCAGAATTCAATGAAACCATACAACAACATTAGTTGGGTGATTTTTGAAATGTTCTTGTGGAATACACGTCAATCGGAGGTGTTGTTTGACGGCGGTGACCGGAAACGTGTTTCAGATGTCATAAAACACAAAAAATGGTGTGAGACGGTCGAATTTGTAGAAAATGTGCTCTGAATGACCTGAAACCACACGAAAACATTAGTAATCTTATTTGTGACATGTAGGAGGAGACGGCGTTCCCATCGGACATGCGGTGCCCGCGGTACGGCCGATTGTGTCGTTTTCAACAGCTCTGCGCATGCTAAAATGGCATGTTGGGTGGTCAAAACCACCCGAACAACCTCATAATTCCATGAAACCGTACGACAATAGCCTTTGTGTGATTTTTGAAATGGTCGTGCCGACGGCTAGTCAATTGGAGGTGTCGTTTGACGGCGGTGACCAGAAATGATTTTCTGGTGTCATAAAACAACAAAAAACGGCGTGAGACGGTCGAATTCAGAGCAAATGTGCTCCAAATGACTTGAAACCACACGAAAACATTAGAAATATTATTCGTGACGTGTAGGAGGAGACATCGCACCCATCAGACGTGCGGTGCGCGCGGTACGGCCGATTGTGTCGTTTTTAGCAGCTCAGCGCGCGCTAAAATGGAGCTTTGGGGGTCAAAACCACACGAATGAACTCAGAATTCCATGAAACCGTACGACAACAGACATTGTGTGATTTGTGAAATGGTCGTACCGACAGCATGTCAATCGGAGGTGTCGTTTGATGGAAGTGACCGGAAACACGTTTCTGGTGTCGTAAAACACCAAAAAACGGCGTGAGATTATCGAATTCAGAGAAAAAATTTTCTGAATGACCTAAAACCGAATGAAAAAATTATAAATATTATTCATGACGTGTAGGAGGAGACGGGGCGCCCATCGGACATGCGGTGCGTGTAGTACAATCGATTGTGTCATTTTCAGCAGCTCGGCGCGCGCTAAAATGGCGCGTTGGGGGGTCAAAACCACCCGAACGACCTCGGAATGCCATGAAACTGTACAAAAATAGCAGTTGTGTGATTTGTGAATTGTTCATGATGATGGAACGTCACTCGAAGGTGTCATTTGATGGCGGTGACCGGGAACACGTTTTAGGTGTCATAAAACACCAAAAACGGCGTGAGACGGTCGAATTCGGAGAAAATGAGCTCTGAATGTCCTGAATCCACATGGAAACATTAGTAATATTATTCGTGATGTGTAGGAGGAGACGGTGCACCCATCAGACATGTGGTGCACGCGGTACGGCTGATCATGTTGTTTTCAGCAGCTCGACGCGCGCTAAAATGGCGTGTTGGGGGGTCAAAACCACCTGAACGACCTCAGAATTTCATGAAAACACATGACAACAGCCTTTGTGTGATTTGTGAAATGTTCAAGCCAACGGAAAGTCAATCGGAGGTTTCATTTGATGGCGGTGACTGGAAATGAGTTTTCGGTGTCATAAAACATCAATAAACGGCATGAAATGGTCGAATTCAGAGAAAACGTGCTCCGAATTACCTGAAACAACACGAAAATATTAGGAATATTATTCGTGATGTTTATGAGGAGACAACGCACCCATCGGACGTGCGGTGCACGAGGTACAGCTGATTGTGTAGTTTTCAGCAGCTCGACGCGCGCTAAAATGACGCATTGTGGGGTCAAAACCACCCGAATGACCTCGGAATGCCATGAAACCGTACGACAACAGCCGTTGGGTGATTTTTGAAATGGTTGTTTCGACGGAAAGTCAATCGGAGGTGTTTTTTGACAGCGGTGACCGGAAACGCGTTTCTGGTGTCATAAAACACCAAAAAACGCCGTGAGACGGTCGAATTCGGAGAAAACGTGCTCTGAATGACCTGAAACCACACGAAAACATTAGGAATATTATTCGTGAAGTGTAGAGGGAGACTGTACGCCCATCGGACAAACGGCCCGCGCGGTACGGCCGATTGTGGCGTTTTCAGCAGCTCGACGCTCGCTAAAATGGCGCATTGGGGCGTCAAAACCACCCGAACGACATCAGAATGCCATGAAACCGTACGAAAACATCCGTTTTTTGATTTTTGAAATGATCGTTCCAACATCAAGTCAATAGGAGGTTTCATTTGACCGCTGTGACCAAAAATATGTTTCTTGTGTCATAAAACACCAAAAAACGGCGTGAGACGGTCGAATTCGGAGAAAACATGCTCCGAATGACCTGTAACAACATGAAAACATTAGTAATATTATTATTGAAATGTAGGAGGAGACGGAACGCCCATCAGACGTGTAGTGCGTGCGGTATAACCGATTGTGTCGTTTTGAGCAGCTCGGCGCGCACTAAAATGGCGCGTTGGGGGGTCAAAACCACCCGAACGACCTCGGAATGCAATGAAACATCATAAAAACAGCCATTGTGTGATTTGTGATATGTTCTGCCGACTGCACGTCAATCGGTGGTGTCTTATGACCGCGGTGACCGAATAAGCGTTTCCGGTGTCATAAAACACCAAAAAACGGCCTGAGACGGTCGAATTCGGAGAAAACGTGCTCCGAATGACCTGAAACCACACAAAAACATTAGTGATATTATTCATGACGTGTAAGAGGAGACGGAGCCCCAATCGGACGTGCGGTGCGCACGGTACGACTGATTGTGTCGTTTTCAGCAGCTCAGCGCGCGCTAAAATGGCGCATTGGGGGGTCAAAACCACCCAAACGACCTCAGAATGCCATGAAACCGTACGAAAACATCCATTATGTGATTTGTGAAATGGAAATGCCGACGACAATTCAATCTGAGGTGAATTTTGATGGCGGTGACCGAAACCACGTTTATGGTGTCAAAAAACAGCAAAAAACGGCGGGAGACGGTCAAATTCGGAGCAAACGCGCTCTAAATGACCTGAAACCAGACAAAAACATTAGGAATATTTTTCGTGATGTGTAGGAGGAGACGACGTGCCCATCAGACATGTGGTGCGCGTGGTACGACCGATTGTGTCGTTTTCAGCTGCTCGTCGCACGCTAAAATGACCCATTGGATGGTCAAAACCACCTTAATGACCTCGGAATGCCATGAAACCATACGACAACAGCTGTTGTGTGATTTGTGAAATGGTCGTGCCGACAACACGTCAATCGGAGGTGTCGTTTGACCACGGTGACCGGAAACACGTTTCTGGTGTCATAAAAAACCAAAAAACGGCGTGAGACAGTCGAATTCGGATCAAACGTGCTCAGAATGATCTGTAACCAAATGAAAACATTAGGAATATTATTCATGAAATGTAGGAGGAGACTACGCGCCCATCGGACGTGCGGTGCGCATGGTACGGCCGATTGTGTCGTTTTTAGCAGCTCGGCGCGCGCTAAAATTGCGCGTTGGGGGGTCAAACCCGCCCGAACGACCTCGAAATTCCATGAAACCGTACGACTATAGCCGTTGTGTGATTTGTGAAATGGTCGTGATGACGATACATCAATAGGAGTTTTCGTTTGGCCTCGGTGATCGGAAACACGTTTCAGGTGTCATAAAACACAAAAAATGGTGTGAGACGGACGAATTTGGAGAAAACGTGCTCCGAATGACCTGAAACCACACGAAAACATTAGGAATATTATTCGTGAAGATTAGGAGGAGACAAAATTCCCATCGGATGTGTGGTCCGCACGGTACGGCCGATTGTGTCGTTTTTAGTAGGTCGGCGCGCGCTAAAATGGCTCGGTGGAGGGTCCAAACCACCCGAACGACCTCGGAATGCCATGAAATCGTAGAAAACAACCATTGTGTGATTTTTGAAATGGTCGTCCCGACGGAATGTCAATCAGAGGTATCGTTTGACCGTGGTGACTAGATACGCGTTTCTGGTGTCATAAAACACCAAAAACAGCGTGAGACGGTCGAATTCGGAGCAAACGTGCTCCGAATGACCTCAAATGATAACATTTCTTAAATATGGGGTTTTAAATAATTATAGAACCATGATTTGATGTCATATTTAATTCTATTATATGTATATAATTACTGAATAATTATGTCCAATTTATGTTTGTTTTTTTTGTCATTTGTTTTGTCTTATTGTAGGATTATTGAAGCAGAAGATTGAAATGGATGGACATACTCGGATCGCTGAAGCATGTTTATCATTTATTGTTTATGATGATCTTGATGTTTATTCTATTTGAAATTGTTTTCCATTTTTATGATTTTTACCTTCTTTTATCTTAGATTTTTCACCGTGAAGAAAAAAAACACAATTCGCACATTTCATAAAAAAATGAGAAAAAAATATATATAATATTATATATAAATATTTCTTTAATATATATATATATATATTTTTAAAAAAATTAAAACATATTATATATATATATTTAAAATATTTTATTTAATATTATATATATAAATATTTTCTTTATATATATATATATTATTTAATATATATATATATATATATATATTTCTTTCAGTAGGAATTTTTTTAAAAGAAAATTTCCCACAGTAGCGACTGCCAAGCGGTCGCTTAATGCTGGAATTTCGGCCACCTATAGAGACTACCCTTGGTGGTCGCTATTGGCCTACATTGACGAAGCTAAAGCGACCCCAATGGTGGTCGCTAATTCCCGATTTTTTAGTAGTGGTATATTAGCAGGGTCAGCTGTCTTGTTTGGTATTATATTTTACCTACTATCAATGATATTCACTAAATTCTACTCATAATGATGATCATTCTGTAATAGTACCACAAATTGATTTAATAACTATAATTGTTAATGTTGGTACCACCTCAATATGGAAGAATGAAACATATCATATAGTTGTGGTAGGTTTGTTATGAGTGCTAGTTAACAGGGTATAGCTCCAATTCTAACAAGAATCATAAATTGGATAATTTATCTTGGACATAACTTTTACATCTTCTTAATATATCCTAAAATTATTCTATGATGATATGACAATAAACCCCATATCTCTAAACTCAATATATTTGTAATTTAGATGATTTTTAATATATATATTCAATTTATGTTATGTTAATTTTATATAACACTATTTTTTTTATCCTAAATTATCATATCATAGTCTATATAATTAATTATCTACTTACATTCACTAACTTCATCCTAGTATGCTGGATCCCTAAAAATATTCCCATACATAGCATGATATGGTTCCATTAATTTTTCGAATGGAAACTGTTGTTATATGAGAACTCTACTAGAGGAAGCTATTGATCTAAAAATATGTCAAATCCATTTTACATAATATTAATATATCATCCAATTTTAAAATACTAATAAAAAAAATATCTTTATAATGGTGATAAAAAATTCTAAATCATATGTCTATTTCCAAAGTTGTATGAATACTTATCTAGATTTTAATGGTAAACCATATATCTTGATCAATTATAATAGATATAAATATTTCATTAACACTTTTCAATTATCTTAAGTATATCCTATTTTTTTAGTCCGAGGTTATTTATACTATTTCTTAATTGAAATTTGATGTCATCGAATGGTGATCAGCTATTACAATAATTTTATATGGCCATTTGATTTTTATTACCGTTCTAAGATAAAATATATTTTGATGTTTTCCCATTTCAATGAATTTTTTGGTAATGATTTAATCATAATCATAAATATATATAGGAAAACCATTACTTTTTTTTATCTTACCAATAATTGAGATACAAAATCTTCAATCTCTATTATAATGTTTTAACAAAAAATGTTTCACTTAATCACTATATATGTTGGTGTTTTCTTTGGATGAATAGATAAATATGAGCTATGTGATTTAACCAAAAGCTCACTCTTTATTTATAGTCATAGCAATTTATCTATTTATTTACCATTTTTGGTGAATGTGCAGAATTTTATTATGTTTATACAATAGGATCTTTTAATTAATATATATATCAGAAAAAAAAATAAACAGTGATAATGAAACCCAATAATCAATGTGAATATTACCAAAACCATCCCCATATCATGGAAAATATAGTTTTCAAATGTATCAAACTTTTTTATATGTATAATATATTACATTATTATTTCTCATGAGTACACAAACCAATTAATTGTTGGATGAATTTTTGTTGATAAAAATATATCCCCATTTTTGTGTAGTGTCAGTATTGGTGCATTAAATTACCTCTTAATTAATTAATTGGATATCTCTCCACATTCATTAATATATATAAATTTCACTCCCTTCCATGTTATTTTTGTTATATGGTTTGAAAATTATGGTAATTTTCTATAAAATTTCAAATAGTAACAAGATAATATAAGGAAACATTATATCATAGTTTCCAATATTGGTTGGGTCTATTCCTCAATTACATATTCCATTAACAGATCTATAGGTATATATTTACATGGGTATCATTTCCCATGAATAGAACTTGATTAATCCAGAAATCAAATTTATCTTACATTTTTTATAACTTATACCCTCTCAAATACTTCATCATATTACTCAAAGATAAATTATCATCCTCTTTTAAATTAGATTAAATTAGAATATCATATCTAAAAACTATCACAGATTTTTCATTGTTATATTTAAAACATCATTCATCAAATCTAAGAGGAATTAATTATACATGGTGGTATGATGGGGATATATATTTACTCTACTATAAACATTATAAAATCCTGAGTTTTAGTAAAAAAATACATTCATTCATTTTAGGATCTTTTTATGTTTATTGTTTAACATAATTAGGCCATAAATAAAAAATAACTAACTCCTACAATACATAATGAACACTTCCAATTATTATCCATTTTTGAAATGCATAAAACATTTCAAATAAGTATTTATTTCATTTCGTTGAAAATATTTAAAAAGTACCACTTGAATTCATTATTTACCTTTCCCATAATTAAATACTTTTAAAAAATTTATAAACATGGGATTAGCTCAAAAATCAATACAATGGATAGAAAATGTAGAAACCCAATTAATCATGAGAGAAAATAAAATCTCATTTAATATTTACCTTTATCATTATTATTATTTGAAAATAAAAAATAAAAAAATAACAAAAAAACCCTATATATCTATTTCAAATAAATCCATTAAAACCCATATAATGTGATTGAAAACCCATCTTGATAGAAGTGTGAAGCACATTCGTAACCCATTTAAAACACATGTCAAAAGTATCCAGTCATACCATAGGAGAATCACTTTTATAAATCCATCATTTTTTTGTTATGATTTGAAACATTATCCATTTCATAGGATCTCTATTAGGGTGGGACCATTATATAATACATAATGTGGTCACTAAATGATATATGGATCGCTACATCTTATATGCTGATGTAGTTTCCCATAATAGTATCACACCTTACCCATCTTATAGGCTGTAACATAATATAATAATGATATATAGGTGAACAGTTTTTCATAAATATAATGATAAATTACTATATCATGATTATAAAAATTTTATTATTTCTATTTTCTATTATAAAATGTTTTGATAACTAATCTAAACACATAAAAAATAACTTTTGGATTTCAAAAAACCACTCTCTTTTAAAAACCCATTTTCAATTTAAAAATATATTTTTCATTTCAAAAAATATTTTCATTACCAAAATATCAAAATAAATGTAAATCTTGGTATAAATTGAAATAAAACATGAAATATTATAATTAAATCCAAAAATAAATTAATGTTCACTATTACAAATAAATCGTTGTCTCCATGTACATTAATAGTAAGATATAATTTTTTTTATTTGATTAATTGTTCAATATAAAAAATATTAAAATATAATGTCTGAAAACTATTTAATATAATGTAAATAATGGAAGAAAATTTATTTTATAACTCATTATATTCTATATAAAAATTACCAAAAATACTTTTTAAAAATAGGTAAGTGGAAGAGAATGAGATTTTGAAGGAAAACAATACAAGAGGTCTTTCTAATGGATAAGTCCACTATCACCTTGATTTTTTTTAAATAAAAAGCCCCATGAATGGATAAAAGTAAATGAAAAATCAAATACCTGAATAATAAGTAACTATAAGATATAGCATAGAAATAATTGGTAAATTAACCTCTTAAATGAAAATATGCGTATAATATCAAGATATGTATTGTTGATAGGAAATTGAGATGAAGTCCCTTACCACAAGAGAAAATTATCAATTGTGATTTCATATTCTCATGTAATATAAAAATGTTAATTATTTACTTATTTAAGATACTATTATACATTTATTAATAATATTATTTCATTTATTATCATGTTATTTACATTTACTAAATCATTTTGTTTTATGTCAGATGTTTCCACCATATTCATTGTCTATGTCAAAATTCGATTATGTAGGATGACTATGGTCATTATGATCATTATGTAAAGATATAAATGAATAATAATAATTAATTAAATATATTACTTATATATATATATTTTTATTAAAACTAATCGTGATTGATTATTTCGAAAAATTAACTAGTGTTTCGATCCTGGAGATGGTATGTCATATATACAGATAGGTAACGTTTCAATTTTTCAAATAATCAAATTGGTATAAATGGTTGTAATATTTTATATTTCAAAAATGATAATATTATAATAAATAATATTTTATTTAATTATATTTAATAATACGTATCATTATTTTCATGTGATGATAAAAAAATCATATCGCTTTGGTGAGGCTGTATTCTACTCATAAAAGGATGATGTTATCGTTTCTAGTGATTGAGATTATATGAAATAATAATATATGTTTTTTTTAAATGGTAGTGCTTTGGTCAAAGACCATAGCACAATTTATTGATAAACAAAACAGGGTTACAAGAGGCGAAAAGATGGGATTTTTTTACAATCTCTATCAAGAAGGTAAAATAAATCAGAAGGAATAGAGTCCATCCAAGTCATGTGTTGATGAACTCCTTTGTTGGCAAGAGCATCAGCAACAGCATTTGCTTCCCGGTAGGCATGAGTAGCTATATAGTCCATCCCGTGAAGCAAATTCAGACAATTCATCCATCGTGTGGTAAGAGTCCAGGCCAGATTGATGTTGCCATTCCAGATGGCATGAATGATAGTGGTTGAATCACTTTCTATCCAGAGCTTTCTCCAACCTCTTTGGTGCGCAAAATCAACAGCATGAATGACCCCCAACATTTCTGCCTCCAGAGAAGAAGAGTGACCACAACCAACAAAGAAGCTGCCCTGACACTTCCCAGCTGAGTATCTGAAGATGGCACCACAACTGGCAGGTCCAGGGTTGCCTTTGGAGGTTCCATCGACGTTCACTTTAATCCATCCTGGCATTGGAGATTGCCAGAATACTTCAAATGAGTGTTTGGGCTTTGGGTAGATGCCAGGAACACGGAGCTGTCGAAGAATCACAATGTCACCAACTGAGTTGTTACAACAGTCTTTTTGTATTGAGGCAGCTTCATGAACCGCCAGAAGAATCTGAGCTTTCCCTGCATTAAGATTGAGACGGTGATTGTTGTGAATGAGGGCGTTTCTGACGTACCAGATCTCATGAAGAAGCTCTGCCACTGCCGTCAGGAAAAGGTTTTTTATCTGCATAGAAATATCATATCTAGTACAATTTTTTATAAACAAGGAAATTGAGTCAGTAAAGAACCATCTATTATTAAATAATTCAGAAATATAATTCAAAAGAGCAGAGGCCGTCGTGCAAGATAGGAAGAGATGATTGGCATCCTCCCTATGTTGATTACACAGGCGACACTTAGAACAGAGTTGAATACCAAAAGTTTGGAGACAGGTTTCCGTTGGCAGTCTATTATGGGCAATGCGCCAAATAAGGGTGAGCCTAGAAGGTTTAATCCAGGGTTTGTTAAATTGATTTACCCATAGGAAACTAGAGTCATTATCAGAGAAATTATGCTTATAATAATTCTTTGAATCCAGGATGCCATTGGTAGAAGGCTCCCAAACAAGGAAATCACAATTAGGAGAAAAAAGATGATTGTCAATAATTTGAGAAATATTGTCAGGGAGATCATGATGGTGAGATTGCAAAACCTCCTTTATAGTCTGATTAGTATCATCAGGAGGTTTATGTGACGGTAACAAGGATATCAGGGGAGTACCACACCAATTGTCACACCAAAAATTAATGGAAGAATCAGCACTGACGATCCATCTAGAGTTTTGCATGATCCTATGATAAGAGTCCCGGATAGAGGGCCTGATGGATGAGTTGATGAAATTAAGATTACCTTTTAAGAGATTAAAGAGGAATCTATGGTGTAGGAAAACAGTGGCCTTAGAGGTGGAGTTGATAATGTGCCAAGTGAGGCAGGCCTGAAGAGCATCATTGAACAGATTTAGATTTTTTATGCCAATACCACCATTAGCCATGGGTTTACAGTAAGAGTTCCAAGGTATGGTAACAAGTTTCTTTTCAAAAATGTTTCCAGACCAAATGAAGTTCTTAATATAGGTGTTAATTTTTTTTAAAACACTGACGGGCCATTTATAAACCATGAAGGAATAGACCATTTTAGAAACAATGGACGATTTAACCAAACAGATTCTCCCAGACATGGAGAGAGTTTTGCCTTTCAAGCTAGCGAGTTGATTTGTGATTTGATCAATGATGCTAGCGAAGTAGGTAGCTTTGGGCCTACCCCAAAATATTGGAACACCCAAATAGTTGAAGGGCAAGAAACCCTCTTTAATACCCAGATAGGTGGTGATATTAGATTTCCTTCTTACAGGAAAATTTTTTCCAAAGAAGATATACGATTTGTCCCAAGAAATTGCTTTCCCAGAGATTTGTTCATAGTGAGAAATCGCTTGCTTAAGAACATGAATATTTTTTTATCCCCTTTGATGAAATGTAAAAAGGTAATATATAATATTATGACTCTAGAGGTATAAATATATTATATATATGATATAAAAAATTATATCCTTCACCGTAACTGTCACAACCCCTCATTCTAATGATACCGTAATGACGAATGGAAGATAATGACCCCCACAACCCATCTCTGATAGGCCTAGGTTGATGACTAGACCTGAGGATATAAAAATATAATGAAATTGGAGGAATTAACCGATATAATATCCTAATATTGGGATATAAGATGATTTATACATGAAAAAAAATTCTTGGAATTATATAAAAGAAACTAAAAACATCCCAAAAATTCATATGTACATAAAACTGATATAGATAAAATTCTCTATAGTATATAATATAAATAATAACGATAAATAAGTTAAATAGAATCTATATAATGTATGATCTAGTAAGATCTATCATGGTATATGTAGTAATCTATGAAACCTTATAATTACCAATTGAACCAATATCCTCTAAACATGTCAAATACCAATCCAAAACATCACCATGTAATGATCCCAAACAACAACAATAAATGTTATAAAATATTTCATGAATCCCACCCATAAGGGGTACCCCACACCACTTTCCTAGAGTATAACTCTATCACAACCCAATTTCATACATAAAAGACAAAAAATATCTTCTTAAATGCCATACCTTCATAACAGTTCAATCACTTAAGATAATGCCTTCATAAACATTGGCATCAAATATTATTAGAAAAACCATATCACGTATCTCCCAATGGTATCTGGGACACAACACAACAAAAACCATAACTAAAAATGTATGGTATCATAAGAATGATGGAAATAATCATATTAACATAATACCTCAGTGAATGTTCCCCACTATGTGACACCAAATCCTATATAATCCCACAGAATGACAAGTGGGATATGTAAAATCTCACCCAGATGAACCATGGCTCCCCGCCCTATATGAATAACCGCGTCACCTCTTGAAAAATTCACTAATTCTATTATAACCACTATCTTATACCCTATCTAACCACTATAAATCACAACCCTTGAAATATATATCCATCTATAAGTGAGAGAGAAAAATCATGTATACCCATCAATCCATCCTCCTAAAATAATGTTTATTAAACCACCTCCATGACACTGTGGGAAAAGACATAATGTTCTCGACATCAGTGTGGTGTGTATAAAAATAACAAGGAATATAAAGGTATATGAAAATAGCCACACATAAGAACATCCCACGGGTTCACATCCAAAACTAACCAACTCACAACATCATCACATTTTCTCAAAACTCTAAATGAAATACCCCTAAAAATGAGAATCCAAATTCCACATTTCCAACTGATTCACATTATCCTTTCGATACATATTATTTTATTGGATCATCCAAATTTAACTGAACCACCCATCATTTATTAATTCATTATGAATTTCTATCAGATTAAAAACCCATACAACAATCATTTCAATCATTACTAAATAAATTATTCCACCACATACCCTGAAACTACAATATAAGATCAACACATGAAAAAAACACAACATCTGCATCCCCCCATCAACTCACCACCCCAAAATCACTGCCAAACAACCAAAACCTCACCACCATGAAAGCAAGTACAAACAACCACAACCTTACTTCCAAAAAAGATATTTCAATCAACCACTACCTCTCTACCCCCCAAATAGAACCATTAAACAACAACATCCCCAACACATAAACATGGACAAACCAAAAACACCTCACCACCCTAAAATCATGACAAAAAAACCACCATGATGAATACCAAGAATCACATCCTTATACTAGCCATTATCCCCACCCACATAACAAAAACAAAATGTATTCCCACATTCATGACCGAACATCAAAACACTCCAAGGATCAATTTATAATTTATAAAAGTGATTTTTATCACATTATACATTATTTTAGTGATTCTATAACAGATGCCATAATCTGAGGGAAAACATTTCATTAGCTAAATATATGCAGTTTACCAATATTCTTGTTTAGTGTGATATGAATAAAATTAGAATAAAAATGTTATTAATATTACATACCATCTAGTGAAAAAAATCCCCCATAGACAAATATACTTAGTCGGGAATAAATACTATAAATTACATCATATCAAAATAATAGAAAAGCACTAAAAACATAAGAAAAAGTAACCATTTCCCCTTCAATATAAACTATCAAATTATTTTATCATTGATGAATCCATTAAAATGATATAATATAGATAAAAAGAGTATATCCATGTATTATGTTACAAAATAATGAGAAATAATATATCCCATACCATAATGAATCTTTATTGACACATTTCACACCATTAGATGAATAATAATAATCTATAAACAAAAACTACACATGAGAAACCATGGATAAAATAACATGTCAACCAAATATCATAAAAATTATCGAAACTCACACCAAATACCAAGAAAAAACCACAAAATTTAATCCCCAAGAGAATAAATAAAAGAAAAACATTTTGAATAAAGAAGAACACACCACTGGATCACCAATGCGGATTTGAAGGATCAAAAACCATATCAAGAATAAGGGGGATAAATTATTTTCTTGGGGAACCTAAGGACTATCATAAACAATAGACAAGGAGGTGCATCAGAATAAATGAATTTCCATATATAAAATTTATATAATATCTAGTTTGTTTTTAGTTTCATATTCTTTAACTATTGTAGTGTGTGTAATAATTAGGTTTACAAAAATTTCCATCACTATATTAAAAACAAATTTCCAATTACTACATTTAATACACTTCATGAGTAAAAATCAATGAAATTTCTTCTCCCAAACCGATTAACCTTATATAATTTACTAGAATTTAACTAACCAGTAACGACATGTGTTTTTAATAGGATGAAAATATAAAGAAATTTTAATTTTATCATTAATTGTATGATATATTTATAAAAACTGAGCATTAGAAGATAATTTCATAAGTTAGATAACATTTTACTAGTGTGACTAATTTTTAGAAATTTACTAATTAAAATATTCATAAAATAAAAAAATAAATTAAATGATAATGAAGCGAAAATAAAAATTATGAAATGTTTTAATAATATCAATAATAATATAATTTTTATTATGATGATGATGATGATAATGATCATCATCATCATCATCATCATTTTGTTTATTATTGTTATATTTTTAGGTTTTTATTAAACTTATTACGGGTTTCCCCTTACCCCACTATACACGCAACACCCATTCCCCACTAAATCCATGTGAGGAAGCCCCTAGGTCATACCCCCATGCACAACACACCCCTACTATGATCATCATATCTTAACAAAAATTTCATCTGTATATTATTCATATTTCCCGCGATATTCGTTTGTAAGCCCTTATAATAACCCCTAGTTCATCAATATAGTAGTATTATTCTATTTTCCTCCAATTTTGGTCTGAAAAATACCATGGTAAAATCGGTAATCTGATTTTATTGTTCGTTACGATGATAAGGAATGTGGTGAGTCTCTCGAGACACTTATGTGAGAGTTCCGATAACTACCACTGGTTGTATAGTATTTTTATTTATGTTTATGGAAATTGTCAATGTCATTTCAAGTTTCTTCCACTGTATGAGTTTGGTTGTTACATCATCGTCATTATCTAAAACTATTTATTTAATGTTTTATGAGGTTTTACAGTTCTATGTTTATTTGTTATTGTGTTTTGTAGCATTTTGAAGGTGTACAAAAACATAAATTTTTTTGTATAAATATCAATATAAATATATCTTCCATATACAAATTCCTCAATGGAAAGGGAAACACATCCATAGGTTTAAAGGATATATATATATATAAATGTATGTGTGTGGAATTGATGATCATTTTTGATTGGTGGCATTTAAAATTGTAAAGTTCTAATGTTTTTAAATTAGATTTGGTACACTTCATGATGTAGGGTCCCATTCAATAGCCCTCTAATCAAAATAAGTAATTAATTAATTTATGAGTGCACATTTCATTGATTTTAAGTTATATATTAATGTATTTATACTATATTCCAATTAAATGATAATTAATATGATTCTTAATTGGAGAGTTATATGTGATAAATTATTTCTTGATAATAAAATTCATTAACTTATAATAAAAAAACTCAAAATTAAGTGTTCTATCATTAATATAAAAATTAGTGAGTAAACCATTACTATTTTCAACCTTATTTCCATGGTTCTTATTTTATATATTTATGTCTATTTGGTGTATTGACTGATGAGACGTGTCCTTATTGCAGTCATGAAAAATGTTTCCCCTTTTTGGTATAAAGAATGGTATGAGTTAACATAATGTTTAAGATTTTTTAGTTTAATTTAAATAATATTCACCTTGTATCAAATGAATTTCAATGACCCCAATACACCACATGGTTTTTTTGGACCCATTGAACTTGGAATATCCTATTTGTGAATATGATTTGTATTGATTATATTTTTCCTTCTTAGTTAACACATTGAGACTTGTATGTGATTTTACCCTATTTTGGTCAATTGAATGGGTGGTAACAAAAGAATAGATAATTTACGGTAGGTTTTGCATTATTAAACGGATGAAATGGAGTTAAATAAATTTATCCCCAAGGGATGTTAATATCATATTTTCTTTTTTAATCATAAGTAAATGATTATATTGAAATGTATTGCCTCGTGGATTTGGGCTTCGATAATGATATCCCTGAGAAGACATTGCCTAATGATTTAAATTGTGAACATGAACATGTTTCCTACATTATTTCTCACATTAGACATACCACTTGGTGCTAAAAGTGGGTGGTATAAATTAAATCATTTCAATTTAATAATTTATTGTATATGAAATACATTTATCACTCCATTATGACTTTTGTGAAAAAATAAATTTAATAATCCCAATTAAATTATAATTTTTCATTTAATACATTCTCTAAGATCCCTATAGGTCTTTAGGTATAGATACTCGGACAAGAAATCATTAAATTGGTTTTCTAGCCTTGGAAATTATTATGACATTGTGTTTTTGACATTAAAGACCTATAGTAAATTGGAATTTTTTTGATTACCAAATATGAATTATAATTGGCAATAATAATAAATTATTTAAATTTTTATGTAGAAGAATAACCTTGGACAATAGTGGCGAAATTAATATATTAATGACCTTTGGGTGAAATTAATCATTCCACATGTGTTATATAATAAAGATGATAAATTAGAACCCTGATTAGTGATATTACTTGGTATGATAGATGATAATTTTTTATTTTATAAAAATTTTGACGTATGATGATTTTTTTTATATTTTTGAAACTAGACACGGAACTCTTATTTCTTAGATTTTAGTCATATGTGATATCGATGTGATTAATATTTGAGGGTTTGATGATAATGGAATGTTGATTTCGAATGGATATTTCTTCAAATTTTTGTTGAAGCAAGAGGTCTTGGTGTATATTTTCTTACTTCAGGTGGTCTAGGTGCAATGATACAAAATGATTGAGGGAAGAGTATATTATTATATTGGATTCATGAGGTATAGCTTCATTAGAACCAAATTACTAAGGGTAGATTATATTCCTATTTTGTATTCATGAGTGATAGATGTGTAGTAAGATGATGCTTAATAGAGAGATTCTAGTTATACCTGATGGTGATATTCTGGGTAGCCTGAGTGAAGATGTCGTATATTTGTGGTATATTTTGACTGATTCAACCATGGAATGAGAATATTCCCCTCATTAGGATGATCTATACTAATGTTGTAGAATATAAACACAGAAATAAACACATATTGAGGAAATTAAGTAAGTATAGTCACCAGGTGTCCCATAGGTGAAGTGCCCAGATCAGTGTGAATCACTGAGAGGGGGAGGGGGTGAATCAGTGATCCTTTAAAACTTTTTACTAATTGATTCTTATCAATTAAACCTCTATGGCTGGTTAAAGCCTCGATCCACTCTTCTTGTATCTCTCATCCTTTCCCGAATGATGCAGTAATGAAAAGGCACAGGACACAAGGATTTACAAGGTTTGTCACCAAAGGCCTACATCCTTGCCATGCTCTCCCAGCATGGATTCTCCCATTATAACTTGTTAGAATTACAATGGTCGATACAGCTTCCCACCGTATCTCTCCTGAGTCCCACAAGAGGGTCTTTATACTGCGTCCCACAGTGTTACCAGAGTCCCACTGGCCTGCTCCAGAATCCCACTGAAGACTTCTTCTCCCTGAGTCCCACAGGGTCTTCTCTTGGCTCCTCGAGTCGCACGAGTAGCTCTTCTTCACTTTAAGGTCTTCAAGTATCTTCAGCAGTCTGGGATAAAGACTGCTGGCCTTGCTCTGTACCTCTGATCACTTGTGATGATCAGGGTCTTCTCAATCTACTGAAAACTCAGACAACCAATCTCTTTATATTCAGTCTGGCTTAGTCTCACACCTGGTCTTGGACAACTCAAATGCACACCACTGATTTAGCACTGTTCACGTGTGCACGTGCATGCATGCATGCATGCACTCTCCTTTTCTTCCTCTTGGTGCAGCAGACCCACAAAGGGTGTAGTCACTTTAAGCACACACCTTCACTGAACTTCACACACTTTATCCAATTTGTTTACACACTTAGAGTGTGTTCTACTTTAGTGTGGGTCACTCCTTCTTCTTCTTCTAATGTGTATACACTTTTAGTGCACACACTAGGTTCGGCCAACTTCTCTCTTTGCACACACTTGTTTCATTTTGCACACACTTGAAACTTGGCCTTCACTTCTTCTTGCACATAAATGGCTACGGCCTCTTCACTTGTTGCACACACACAAGAGATGTGGTGGCCTTCCTTCATTACTATGCACACACAAGAGGCAAGGCCTCGACCTTCTCTTCTCTTCTTGCACACACACCCGAGTGTGTCCTTCCCCACTTACACACACACTTCTTGGTGTGGTCTTCTTGTTTGCACAGGGCTACGGCCTTTCTCTCCTTTTTGCACACACACTGCCCACGGTGGTTCTTCAATTTTGCACACACACGAGGCAAGGCCTCGGCCTTCTTTGGCACACACACAATGTGTGTAGAGCACAAGGAAAACAAGCCTCGGGTTTCACCTAGCCTTCGGGCGCGCAA
Source organism: Viscum album (assembly GCA_963277665.1). Taxonomy (NCBI): domain Eukaryota; kingdom Viridiplantae; phylum Streptophyta; class Magnoliopsida; order Santalales; family Viscaceae; genus Viscum; species Viscum album. Next base: position 804,834,752 of record OY728122.1, on the reverse strand, counting down.
GGTGCACGGCACAGGGGCGCGCAAGACCTCCTACCCGCGGGGCGCGCAAGTGCAACACCCACGGGGTCTTCCTCTTGCCGCGCAAGGGTGCGGGCAGAGAGGGAACAAGCCTCGGGCGCGCAAGAATGCTGCGGCCACGAGCTCTTCCTGCCGCGCAAAAGATTAGCGCGCAGGGGACTTCAGCCGCGCAAATATAATTTGCGCGGGGCTTCTACTTCACGAGGCAGAGGTGCACTCACGGTTCTTCGGATCTTCAACAAAGGATCAGCAAGCGGCACAGAGGGCTCGGCCTCATTTTTATAGGCAGAGACTACCTCGCATCGTCCGCGTGATAATAACTTCAAACACCCGAGATCTTCGGATCTTTAAAATCTTCAAATCTTGATTTTTATACTCTGTTTCAACGCGGGTTTCCTTTTCTTTTCTTTCAGTTTCCTCCACGTGCATGCGACTTAGAACGCATGCACGGCCTTCGTTTAGGCTCATCCCATGAAAAACAATAATCATCATGGCCTCGGCAACTTCGTTTTGCCTCGGCCTTGTTCGAAATCTCCCAAACATTGCATGCATGCTTATTTTATTGCATGGTTAGGTTCGGTGTGGAGAGACGAGCTCAATGGAGCCTTCGTCTTCTTCAGAGGTGGCCGGAATCTCGAAATCCGGTGGTCGGATGGCCTCTGGTTCAGCGGCGTCGCGGGAGATGCCTCGGCTCGAGCTCGAGGAAGGAGATGAGCTACGGCCGTCGGATCAGGCGATGGAGATACATCGGGCGGCCTTGATTAGATCGCGGCGCCGCGGATGGATCGTGCGGCGCAGATCAAGCGCGCGATCAATCGAGTGGCTCAGATTCATTCCCGGGAAATTTTCCGCGTCCCACATCGAAACGGGCCGCAGAATTCTCGCGCTTTATCAACTAAGCGCTGCCTCTCAGCGCTCAGTTGAACTTCTCCCCTCCCGGTGCCGCCCCGCACCGGGTTCTCTCTGCGAGCGCGCTCTTGCGCCCACTATGCTCCCTGCGGGCGCGCCACTGGCGCCCACTATGCACGCTGTGACACTCGCGGGTGCGCTCATGCGCCCCTTCCGCGCTCCTCCGGGCGTGCCCCAGCGCCTCTGTGGTGTCTGCGGGTGCGCCCCTGCCGCCCTGAGCCCGCCCCACGGGTTCCCCCTTGGGCGTGGCACCTTAGGCCCACATGAGCCTTGGGGTTGAACCCACAAGGTGCTCACGGGCTGGCCATATTTTTTTTTGGCAAAGTATAGAATAAGACTTTGTCAAAAACAAAGACCTCCATGAGTATAAGCCAAATGCCAAGCCACAACTCTAAAACATCCTTCTTCTACATTTCTTCTTCTTCCTTTCTTCTTCTCATTTCTCCTTCTTCCTTTCTTCTTCTTTATTTAAAAATCTTCATTTGAAATTCCTCCATTATCTTCAACATGTATTCATCACTTAGGAATGGAATTTCAAACGGTTTCTTCTTAATCTTCTTCATCTCCTCTTCCATATGTGTTCAATACTTAGGAGGGACTTCTTCAACTGAATCTTATGAATCACACATGTTCTTCAACATTCTTCATTGATCTAATCAGAGATCAATTGGATCTTCTTCGTGTTCACATGCACTAAGTGATAGTGCATGGACTTCATTAATGCACATCACCCACTTAGTAGTTGTGGATGGAACTCCTTTCAACTCTTCATGCATTGTGAAGACAATGCATGGTCTTCAATCAATGTTGTGACATTGTATCATCAGGATACAAGTTCTTTGAACTTAAAGAGCAGCTCAACAATCGTCTGATTTTACTAGAGAATGTTTCAACCACATCTCCTATGCCACTTAGTGAATCTCCTAAGTGACATGCCTCTTAGTACCATGGCCATTCTCCTTTACCACCATCACCATCACAACCTTTGGCATTCACATCTTGACAATTTTTGACATCCATTCATTCCAAGACAACTTCATGCCTCATTGACAACAAATGCAACACAATGCACTTCAATCTCCCCCTTTGTATTTGTTGTCAATACACTCCTTCAGCACATATGAATGCGTCAATATGTGTGCCAATATTTTCTCCCCCTTATTGGAAATCAAATGCAAAGGTTTGGTGTGGTTATCTTCCACAATATCTCTTCCTCCCTTATAAAAGCATCTTCTTGAATAACACTAGGAGAGGGATGATGTCACATGTTCTCTTTAGCAAAGAACCTTTAGTAAATCAGCTCTAAGTCTACTTGGGCTAACCCGGTGTAGAAAACAAGAGTGATATGACCAAGGAATTCAAAGCTGTCCAAAATTCACTGTACATGTGAGATCATGCTTCAGGGGTTTGAAATTTTTCAGATATATCAATGAATTGCTAAATCCTGCACAACTTCACAAAACTCATTAGAAAGTTCAGTGCAATGATAAAGCTCCCCCTTTCATCCAATTGTCTTCAATCCATACTCCCCCTTAATTGACAAGATAAACCCAATTAAGAAACAGGGGATGAAAGTATGATTGGAATACCTTCAATTTCTCAAGATGATATTAATTTTAGAACATCATCTTCTTCAGATTTGCTCCCCCTCAAGGGGTGCACTCCGTTCTGTCCAAACCATCCTCCAGTTGAGAATGATCATCATCTTCAATTCCCTGCATTGTTAGAACATGTAAATACCAATGTATAAGGGAATAAGATGGAACCTCCTTGGTTCATCAATGTGAACAACAAGGTTGAGAAGATTCTCTCAACCGAGATGTCCCATTTTCACCATTCTCCACACTTGCACATTTGATCTTCATTGATGATTTTGCTGGTGTGGATCTCAATACATCTTCATGTGAAATATTCTTCTTCCCTTTTGCCTTAGCAATTGCCAGAACTTCATATTCAGCTCTTTGTAGATCTTTGGCAAGTTGCAACTGATTTGGCCATATGACTAGTAAGTCACTTGGAAGTGTGGCCTCAGTTCTGGATATTCCACATGGTTCTTTTGATGCTGTCAAGCTACCTTTCTTAGGCAACTTGTTTTCAATCAATCCCTTCTGCTTCTTCTGGATTGATTGTCTGTTTGAGTCCAGTCTACCTCTATTGAATTTCATGGCTTCTTTACAAAGATCCATGATATGTCCTTTCTTTCCACAGTAGAAGCATTTCTTCTTGGTGGTCCTTCTGGATGCATCACCCTTCTTGGATTTAGACTCCAAGGTCTTCTCTTCTTTTTTCAAAATCTTCTTGGGAGCATCTTCTGCTTTCTTCTTGCTTCCCAAGGATTCTTTCTGAGCCAGGTTCTGTGATCTTTTCTTCTTTCCAGCTTTGGATACAGTTGGAGATTGACATGTATCATTATTTTGACCACTTTTGCAACCATCCCAGATGTTGTCAAGTAATCCAAATCTATTTGCAGTAAACAGATGTCTCTGGACCTGTGGATGTTGCTTCTTTCCTTCTGGCTTGCTCCCCCTAGGCATGGGCTTCCTCTGTGCTTTGGCATTCAGTGGATTGTACCAACAATCCTTTGCACAATGCCCATACTTGTTACAACACCAACATTGACCCACAAATCTTGACCTCTTGATTCCTTCTGATTGTAGGGTACTTGTCTTGAATTGTTGTGCTGCTTCAGGAGAGCTTTCTTTCTTCATTGTCTTCATCCATACTTGTTTGGAATTATTTTTCCATCCTGCACTTTTTTTGGAAACACAATTAGAAGCATCAGTACAAGATGGTATGGATGGTACCATCTTTCTAGAAGTTGTTGCACTTTCACAAGAGGATGTCTTGCTTTTAGAATCATCCTTCTCAAAGCTCACTTGAGTAGCAACATTCCTTCTTTCAGCTAACTGGGAGGCTTTAGCTTTGGGTGATTGCTGATTTTTCAATATCACCTCCAGTTCTAAGCATTTCATATTGAGGGAGTTCTTCTCATCCTCAATAGTTCTTAGCCTTCCTTCCCATTTCTCTTCCAGCTGCTTTATCTGGTCTTCATGCACCTTTTTCAATTCTTGCAATGAATTGTCAAGCTCCTTCACTATCTTGACTTTGTCTTCGAGTTGAGCATCTCTGACATTCATTGACACTTTGTGCCTCTTTTCCAGTGCATGGAAAACATCTTTGATTATTACTTTAAATAATTCTTTCTCAGAAAGGCTTCTTTGCAATTCTTCAGCAGTGTCTTCATATCTTTCATTGCAAGTAGATACTGTTTCATATTTGGCATTTACCAGCTTTCTGAGAGTGTTGGTTATGCCAACCCTTTTAGCCAATTGGACTTCCAGAGAATTGGCTTCATCTTCTAGCTGTAATTTTTCTTCTTGAAGATCAAGGAGGCCTGTAGCTATACACATTGCAACTTCCTTGGGGACTCTCTTCTGAAGATATTTGATTGCATTTAGAAGATCATTGTTTCTTCAATTTTCATCACAGCTAGAGCAGGCTTCATCAGAAGAATGATAAAAGGAATTGTCATCTGATGTGACATTCACATTTCTTTCCATAGAAGGAGTTTCTCTGATAGCAACAACCTTCTTCCTCATCTTCTTTGCCTGTTTCTTCTTTCTATTTTTCTGAGTCTTGGCAGATATCTCCATTTGAGGCTGGTCACTCATTTCCTCAAATCTGCACTCCATAAAGACTCTCTTGGATCTTTTAGAGGTAACCTCCCTCTGATACCAATTGAAGTGCCCAGATCAGTGTGAATCACTGAGAGGGGGAGGGGGTGAATCAGTGATCCTTTAAAACTTTTTACTAATTGATTCTTATCAATTAAACCTCTATGGCTGGTTAAAGCCTCGATCCACTCTTCTTGTATCTCTCAACCTTTCCCGAATGATGAAGTAATGAAAAGGCACAGGACACAAGGATTTACAAGGTTCGGCACCAAAGGCCTACATCCTTGCCATGATCTCCCAGCATGGATTCTCCCATTATAACTTGTTAGAATTACAATGGTCGATACAGCTTCCCACCGTATCTCTCCTGAGTCCCACAGGAGGGTCTTTATACTGCGTCCCACAGTGTTACCAGAGTCCCACTGGCCTGCTCCAGAATCCCACTGAAGACTTCTTCTCCTTGAGTCCCACAGGGTCTTCTCTTGGCTCCTCGAGTCGCACGAGTAGCTCTTCTTCACTTTAAGGTCTTCAAGTATCTTCAGCAGTCTGGGATAAAGACTGCTGGCCTTGCTCTGTACCTCTGATCACTTGTGATGATCAGGGTCTTCTCAATCTACTGAAAACTCAGACAACCAATCTCTTTATCTTCAGTCTAGCTCAGTCTCACACCTGGTCTTGGACAACTCAAATGCACACCACTGATTTAGCACTATTCACGTTTGCACGTGCATGCATGCATGCATGCACTCTCCTTTTCTTCCTCTTGGTGCAGTAGACCCACAAAGGGTGTAGTCACTTTAAGAACACACCTTCACTGAACTTCACACACTTTATCCAATTTGTTTACACACTTAGAGTGTGTTCTACTTTAGTGTGGGTCACTCCTTCTTCTTCTTCTAATGTGTATACACTTTTAGTGCACACACTAGGTTCGGCCAACTTCTCTCTTTGCACACACTTGTTTCATTTTGCACACACTTGAAACTTGGCCTTCAATTCTTCTTGCACATAAATGGCTACGGCCTCTTCACTTGTTGCACACACACAAGAGATGTGGTGGCCTTCCTTCTTTACTATGCACACACAAGAGGCAAGGCCTCGGCCTTCTCTTCTCTTCTTGCACACACACCCGAGTGTGTCCTTCCCCACTTACACACACACTGCTTGGTGTGGTCTTCTTGTTTGCACAGGGCTACGGCCTTTCTCTCCTTTTTGCACACACACTGCCCACGGTGGTTCTTCAATTTTGCACACACACGAGGCAAGGCCTCGGCCTTCTTTGGCACACACACAATGTGTGTAGAGCACAAGGCAAACAAGCCTCGGGTCTTCACCTAGCCTTCGGGCGCGCAAGGTGCACGGCACAGGGGCGCGCAAGATCTCCTACCCGCGGGGCGCGCAAGTGCAACACCCGCGGGGTCTTCCTCTAGCCGCGCAAGGGTGCGGGCAGAGAGGGAACAAGCCTCGGGCGCACAAGAATGCTGCGGCCACGAGCTCTTCCTGCCGCGCAAAAGATTAGCGCGCAGGGGACTTCAGCCGCGCAAATATAATTTGCGCGGGGCTTCAACTTCGCGAGGCAGAGGTGCACTCACGGTTCTTCGGATCTTCAACAAAGGATCAGCAAGCGGCACAGAGGGCTCGGCCTCATTTTTATAGGCAGAGACTGCCTCGCATCGTCCGCGTGATAATAACTTCAAACACCCGAGATCTTCGGATCTTTAAAATCATCAAATCTTGATTTTTATACGCTATTTCAACGCGGGTTTCCTTTTCTTTTCCTTCAGTTTCCTCCACGTGCATGCGACTTAGAACGCATGCACGGCCTTCGTTTAGGATCATCCCATGCAAAACAATAATCCTCATGGCCTCGGCAACTTCGTTTTGCCTCGGCCTTGTTCGAAATCTCCCAAACATTGCATGCATGCTTATTTTATTGCATGGTTAGGTTCGGTGTGGAGAGACGAGCTCAATGGAGCCTTCGGCTTCTTCAGAGGTGGCCGGAATCTCGAAATCCGGTGGTCGGATGGCCTCTGGTTCAGCGGCGTCGCGGGAGATGCCTCGGCTCGAGCTCGAGGAAGGAGATGAGCTACGACCGTCGGATCAGGTGATGGAGATACATCGGGCGGCCTGGATTAGATCGTGGCGCCGCGGATGGATCGTGCGGCGCAGATCAAGCGCGCGATCAATCGAGCGTCTCAGATTCAATCCCGGGAATTTTTCCGCGTCCCACATCGAAACGGGCCGCGGAATTCTCGTGCTTTATCAACCAAGCGCTGCCTCTCAACGCTCAGTTGAACTTCTCCCCTCCCGGTGCCGCCCCGCATTGGGTTCTCTCTGCGGGCACACTCTTGCTCCCACTATGCTCCCTGCGAGCGCGCCACTGGCGCCCACTATGCACGCTGTGACACTCGCGGGTGCGCTCATGCGCCCCTGCCGCGCTCCTCCGGGCGTGCCCCAGCGCCTCTGTGGTGTCTGCGGGTGCGCCCCTGCCGCCCTGAGCTCGCCCCACGGGTTCCCCCTTGGGCGTGGAGCCTTAGGCCCACATGAGCCTTGGGGTTGAACCCACAAGGTGCTCACGGGCTGACTATATTTTTTTTTGGCAAAGTATAGAATAAGACTTTGTCAAAAACAAAGTCCTCCATGAGTATAAGCCAAATGCCAAGCCACAACTCTAAAACATCCTTCTTCTACATTTCTTCTTCTTCCTTTCTTCTTCTCATTTCTCCTTCTTCATTTCTTCTTCTTTATTTAAAAATCTTCATTTGAAATTCCTCCATTATCTTCAACATGTATTCATCACTTAGGAATGGAATTTCAAACGGTTTCTTCTTAATCTTCTTCATCTCCTCTTCCATATGTGTTCAATACTTAGGAGGGACTTCTTCAACTGAATCTTATGAATCACACATGTTCTTCAACATTCTTCATTGATCTAATCAGAGATCAATTGGATCTTCTTCATGTTCACATGCACTAAGTGATAGTGCATGGACTTCATTAATGCACATCACTCACTTAGTAGTTGTGGATGGAACTCCTTTAAACTCCTCATGCATTGTGAAGACAATGCATGGTCTTCAATCAATGTTGTGACATTGTATCATCAGGATACAAGTTCTTTGAACTTAAAGAGCAGCTCAACAATCGTCTGATTTTACTAGAGAATGTTTCAACCACATCTCCTATGCCACTTAGTGAATCTCCTAAGTGACATGCCTCTTAGTACCATGGCCATTCTCCTTTACCACCATCACCATCACAACCTTTGGCATTCACATCTTGACAATTTTTGACATCCATTCATTCCAAGACAACTTCATGCCTCATTGACAACAAATGCAACACAATGCACTTCAATAGGAACCTAGGCAGATTTTTTTTTTATTCTAAATTGTTTGTTTATTAACATGCTAATACATGTTCACATATGAACATTATATATCATGTAATATATTGGGAAATACACTATGCTTTCCTGCCTAATGAAATTATTACATGACACCTTACTCGGTCATTGTTTGGAACCCAAGTAAATCATCTTGATTAAAAGTCATTTGATTAATTTCTTGTGTTTTTGTGTGTATATGGGAGCTATAGGGAACAATCCTAGGTTCTTTATCATGATTCTTGATGATTTTACTATTGGTTTTCTCATTTATTTTGGAAATTTTCAACTTCTTTTTCATTGTAGTAACACCATAAATTTGATGAATCATTATATAGAATCAGCAATGGCCATTTAATTTTTATTCATATATTCATTATTTCCTCTATTATTTTTCATTATTATTACTAAATCCACTACAATTTGTCATTTTTATATTATTAGACATCTATGTCACTCAGATTATAGGTTATATCATCCCCAATGAACAACCGTTACCCCCTCACTACTAATTGGATGCTTCTGGCATATGCGGAGGTACAATATTGGCCTTGCGACCTATCGATATAGCAACCATCCTTATGGTGATTAAGGTTAGGACATAAAAAATATTATCAATGATTATTTTTTCCTTTTCTAATAGTTTTAGCTAGTAGATAGAAGGACAGGAATGTGTTATTGGTTTCAAAATAGTCATGCATGGGACTAATCACCACACCCATACGGAAATGTTTTTGGGCTGGGATTTTTGTTTCTATTATTTGATGATATAGTTGTTATAATTTAACCATGGTTAACTAGTGTATTTGTGACCACTTATTAATTTAAAAATATAGTAAATTTTTTCCACAGCTTAGTATGACAAGGTTGAAGCATTACATGAATCATATTAGGAACATGCTGAATTAACATCCTACGAATATTCAATGACATGTAGTTATATTTTTAGTATTCATTCAATTTTAATTGTGATCATTGATTTATATACCATTATTGGTTATATATCATTATTAGCTATTTTTATGCCATGTTGGCTTCTTGGTTATCATGCATTACCAATTTCGTATAACTTTCTTCTCTGATTTTTTCATATTTCTCTATTTTATATTCTTTTAGTGACATGCTTCTCATTTTTTTAATATGTAATTGATACCATGGGGAAAATTTAATTTTTTTTTATTAAAACAAGACCCAAATTTAAAACAGTTACATGTGTCGTAAATTTTTGGATTGGTCAACAACATTCCAAATGATTGGGCTGTTGAACATGAGCATAATGTATTATGAAATAGTTTACAATTTAAAGGTTATTCCACTTTAATTTTAAATTAATTGGTTAACCATAAAAATTATCAACTAAACTCGTCTAGTTCAGTTGTGGAACGGTTATTATATCATTAACTTTTATGTGAGTTCTAAAACTTGAATAACTAAGAAACGACTATTGGGTTTTATTTTTATGAATAAAACAATGATTATACCATCCCTAATTGTTTTACATACCCTATATATATTAACAATAAATTTATTATGATAAATTTAATAATTATGAGTTATGCCATGAAGTTTAATATAATTGAAAAATAATATTGTTGAAACCCTCTTGATTTTACTTGATGTGATAGTTAATTATTTTCAATTGACAATGATTAATATTTGAATAAATAAAATCACATGAATAGGGATCACTAGTTTGTTTCCTTCATTTAAACCATAATTTTTTGTTTTTTTAATGTTTCTTTGAATCTCATTCAAATGGAACCATTGGTGTTTTTCACTATCTTTCTCCATATTGGAAATTGGCTTAAATAGTAAGCTCATGGTCCTAGTGACATTTTAAATTATATTACCATGTTTATGAATTGACTTTTGTTCTCTCAGAAGGGTCTATCTCATGTTATCTATCACCCTTTAGTTTAAATTCCTTTCTATTATGGTGACCTTTCTAATGATTTGGTGTAATTTAGTTTTTTTGGTGTCATTATCCCCAGTAAAACTCTTTGTTTATAAATTAACCCCTATTTAATAAGGGTGGTCATGTTTCCCTTCAAGAATGTTATGGTTGTGAGAATTGCATAACATTTGGTTTCATCTGGTTAGATATGCCTCAGGAATGGTTGGTCCCTTGGTAGGTCTCTTGACCCTTTCTTTTCCGTATACATGGATGAATAGATATGGAATTTTCTAGGTTAATGTTTACATGGAAAACTATGTCCTTGGGAATTTCACATGTACATAAGATTTGATTCTTGAATCCATAGGGATGATTGCCTATGGATGGTATTCACAATGTGTCATTTTACTGTCTAAAATCAGGGAGGTATGCATCAGAATATGTTGCACCTGTCAATTGATTAATCATTTAAAGAGCCATATGAGATCAATGGAATCATTGAGTCTTGTGTTGATGACTACAGTCTTGGGTCATCTCTGGGGTAATGTGACACAAGAATAATGAAATAATTTTCATCATAGAATGACTTTAAGAGACATAGGTATTTTGACATGGTGGTTTATTTGGTTTTGGTTTTCATGAAAATTGTATAATGTTTTTGTTTAAAAAAATTATGACCTATATAACTTTTGAGAAATTAGTATCTCTATTCATATAGAATAATAGGACACTAATAGCATGGTTAGTTTCAACTAATTTATGTGAAATACATTTACTTTGGTGTAGATGGAACACAACCAAAAAGGTCCATTGGTGAATGAGAGGACATGCATAAATTACTGTGATGATTGTGAACATTAAATCTTGTCGATGACTACAAGGTAGATTGAAATTGTTATGGTTAGAGGTTTATGAAACCTTTTGTAAACACCATTAGTCTTGGTTAGACAACAGTGGTTAATCATTAGTGATCATTGATCATTAATGTGGTGAAGGCTCGATGATTGGTTAATTATGGTGCATCATCAATTAAATTAAATACCTTTCTGAGGTATCAACATATAGTGGTTTGAAAATTCTCCTTTTGTATTATTTAAAATATTCATAGTCTACTCATCCTTGATATATGATCATATCACATATCTTGAAATCATCAATGATTCACTAATTGAACATTGGTTCTAATCCATGATATAGTTCTAATGTTATTGGGAGGATTATGTGATATCCTAGTGTTTTATACATAATTCATGGTTCTTATCTAGAATTTTTTAGTATTTACTTAACCTTGTATTCCCCTATCGAAATTTCATGTATGATATATTGTTCAACATCCATTTCATTGGACATGACTGTGAGTCCAATTCTTTTTTTGGAATTATCAATTTTTTGATGCAGAGGTTTTGGATTTTTACCATTGTCTCACAATTAAACATTGATTATAGCCTAACTTTACATAGTTAAATACAATATATTCATTAAAATTTGATGTTATCATTCACTTGTTTTTAGGATTGGATGTACTTTTTTGACCATGGAATGACTGAAAAGGTTATGTATGGACTTAGCAAGAATGTTCATTGTAAATGTAAGAAGCCTTGTTGAGTTTGTAAAATGAAAACAGTCTAATCCTATTAACTTCTAGAATGGTCATCCGGAGTGGGTCCACTTATTGTCTCTCTATTTCATATAACTGGTAAATGAAGTAATATTTCTAGTATGTCTTCAGGTGAGATGAGTGAAGTTTTCCTCAACCAAGAATTTTCATGAAGAGCATGCTGGTATTTGATAAACAAGGTTGGTGGGGAATCTAACGTCAGATTATTTCCAAAATAACATGAGAAACAACTCTTGAACATTTAAATCCATGTCTGTAGGAAATTCAAAATGGTGAGAAGTGTCACGACTCAGAATTTTACCTCTTTAATCAAAAATCATAAGGTATGAGGTTCATTTTGGCTAATGTCTAAAGATAGGATGATTTGATAATTTTGATAGATAAAACAGATTAGGTGATAGTTGTCTTGGTGTTTTGGTTTGAGATCATGTGATGTATCAGATATTGATGGATTATATGTTGCATGCTTTAATGAGGCTTAAAATAATGTTGGGTGTTTGAGAACACAACACAACTGTTTGAATAAAGTATCGTGACCTATGAAGGTTAGGTATTATTTCCACTGTTCATGAAGGATTATTAGAGACTAGATGTTCTAGGGAGGGATGTTTTATCAACCATTCTCTTGAACTAGATTGAAATCCAATGAAAATTGATTTTTTGTTTATTGGATGAGATGTTTTCAAAAACTAATTTTCAGAACAAAATTATGAGAGTTGAAACACCATTGAGTGGTGTATTTAATTTAATGAAATTAATTAATTAAATTCAAATTAAATATTAAGATATGTAAAATAAAATTTAATGGAAAATAAAAACAATGAAATGTTTTAATTATAATATTAATAATAATATTTATTATGATTATGATTATAATGATTATTGTTGATAATTTTATTATAAACATATTTTTAGGTCATTATTAAACCCATAGTAGTTTTCTCCCTTACCCATATACATGAACTACACCCCTTCCCCCAACCTATTCGATGCGAAAATCCTCACCTCAGCTGAACCCCCTAGAATGACTCACCCCCTCTCGGAAACAATTCCAAAGGAAGCTTTTCTTCTGAATTTTTTTTTCACACAATTCTCAATTGTAATCTGTTATCCCCACTTCAACTCCATATAATATGAATTTTTATTCTCTTTCAGCTAGAGGTGAGGTTCGACAGAAACCTGTGTAGAAGGGTTAATCTGATATTTTTCTTTTATCAAATCATAGAGTGTTTGATACCTCTATTAGGACCCCTTGGTGTGAGTTCGTGAATCCTCCACTATATGAAAAGTAGTTTTTATCATCTCAAACCAACCTTCATCATTTTTAATTAATTTAACATTCAATTTATTTTGTCACCCAAAATATTTTTCCATCTCCTATATTTTTGGGATTCAATTTTTTTTTATTATGTGTGTGGACCTTGTGTTGATTTTTTTGAGTTGTCTCCTCTATAAGATGAAAGGTTTTACATCAGATACATTTTCTTATACATTTTATTTTGTGTCTCTATGTAGTTTTAGTGTTCCTAGTTAAATTTTAGTGTTTTTTTGGTGGATCCATGATGGAGTTCATACACATACAATGTTATGCATATATACATAATACATGTATATATTCTATAATGGATATGGGAGTACATGAAATTGGTTAATTTATATTCATTTTATAATTTTCAGTTAATTTACCCTAATCAATTAAACTATTATTTTCCTAAGAGTGTACCCTAGTGGCACAACCTTTTGTCTATCAAATGGAGACCTCTTACATGTACTGTACTTTTAATTTTCACTTTTTAATTTAACTATTATAAAAATAGGTCATCAAATATATATGGGGGTGTATCTAAATGAAAGATACTAAGAAATTAATAATGTTTTATTAAATCTACATTACGGATTAGAAATAAAAATCAAACCGAACTGAGAAAACAAACTACAGAAGGTAGTGGTTTACAATCTTGGATCATTAATAATTCCCTTTTTCATTGTTGACAATTTCTTCAAATTAAATTAACCAATTTATAACTCAATAACTCATGTTATAAACATATATATACCAGAAACCATATAGAGACTTCAAATATGGGTGTTTATCAGCTCATAAATGTTATCTAATTACCCAATGACCTCTGAGAAATCGTAAGTAGTTGAACATGTTGTGCTCAATGGAGAGAACTCACCCAAAGAAGCATAAACTACAACAAAATAATTTTATAATCATATGTTGATAAATATTCATAGACGAAAATATAATAAAATGAAAAAATATAGAAGATACCCCATTCAATCATGCAAAAAAATTATAGGATTATTTAAATTAATGGAGTATACAATATAAACCACAATCTCAAAACGGATAAATCTCCTCAAACCAACTCCCCCCACTACTACATTGACTGTAGACCATAATGGATTGATTATAAATTGAAATACTCTTAAATATAATGGAATATCTAACTCATTTCCCTTTGTTCTAGTCATCCCTAGAATATTGTTGGGAAGGAATGTAATTAATTGGTATATAAGAGGTCCTCTATATTTATAAGCAGATTTAATTATCCAAACATTATTGTGTTTACAAAAAATAAATTTTCAATTAATAAATAGACCCATTCATTAATTTTGTTCACAAATTTGATATCTGTTCACCCTCTAAATTTCAGATTAATTTGGAATCTCATGTGAATGTTATAAATATTTCATTGGATGTTTAATTTTTTTAGACGCATGTTCCAGGATGGTTCCTTAAATAAATATGCCATTCAATGGCCACAATAATGGATTAAAAACACCATTAAATTATATTTATGAATGAAACTTGGATTCCTATTTCATATTCAAGTTTAATAATCTCATTTTTAAGTGTTTAAGACACATTTTGTTTCTGTTATAATGGTGGGGTCCACAGAGTCTGCCTGGAAAAATCTTCCACATCATTAATTTTTTTTGCTTTTATATGCATGAATCAGAACCTAGTATAAAAGAGAATGTTAATGTAAATAAAATTTGTGTTCTAAAATTATTTGAACCATAAAATTTGGAAATCTATTTTATGATAAATGAAAAAATAATCATGTGATAAAAATATGTTAAAAATGAATATATGTACATTTTTCATTTTGCCATCTAAAAACACAAAAACCTAAATATGTAATAATTTATGTTTAAATACCACTATGGTTGGGTCATAAGCATTCAATTATAGTATAAATGTGTGAAAATATTAGCTTCACCATATATAAATATATATATATGTGAATTTTTTTTGTGGATGTATGGAGAATTTTCCAGAGGTCGTTGGTAAAAATTTCAAGTGCCAAAGTGTTTAGCTTGGATTTGGCACACTTCTTAAGGTACGGTCACATTTTAATTCCATTAAATATAAATAATAAATTATTTAATTTTTTAATTCAATTTTATTATAGTTTAATTAGTGTAGTAATTCCATTATATTTAATGAATTTTAAATGTGAAATGAGTATGATTCTGAATAGAAGTGTTAAATGTGATACATTATTAATTGATATGAAATTTCATGATTTCATAATAAAACCCATCCAACAGATGTATGTTGTCTTCATGATAAAAAATAGTGAGTACACATTTATTATTTTATAACTTATTTCTATGTTCTTATTTTACAACATGATGTTTTTTGGTATATATCATGTTGATACATTCCCTTATTAATGTTTTAAAATGAGTTTTCCCATTTTATTTATTTCATGTTATTACATGATGTATAGTTTTAGCTATTATATTTTCATATAATTTATGTTTTCATTATATCATATATGTTTAAATGAACCCATGAAATATAATGGGGATTTGGTCACAATGGTCATGAAATTTCCCATGTGGGCATTTGAGTTGCTTCCATTAATTTTAATTCTATTTGACCTGTTGATACTTGTATGTAAATTTTATATACATTCATAAACTGAATGAGTGGTTTTAAAAGAAATAGATAATTCATGATAGTCTTTCCACTATGAAATTTAATCAAATGTTATTAAATGGATTTACATGAAGGGATGGTAATTCCATTATCTTTTTCCTACACATATGTAAATTCTTAAAATGAAATGTAATGCCATAATATATTTGAACATGGATAATGAAATTAATGGGAGTATTTTTCTTTATGTATTAAATTATGAAAATGAACATTTTCCTTACTTAATTCCAAATATAATGCTAATATATTGGCTACAAAAGTTATTTGAATAAACTAAATCTATATTTTTATGATTTAATTATTTAAACTATATTCCATACATTTTATCGTGTTGGCATTCTGTGAGTGAACAAAAAAATTTAAAATTAACAATTAAATTATATTTTTTCATTTTAAACTATCAATTAAATACATATATATATATATAAGTGTAGTGAGTCAGAACCGTGACCACCCGATTAGTGTTAAAACCTTGGACATTATTAATACTATTTCTATTTGACATTAACTCATTATTAAATTGGACATATTGTTGATTTCCAAAAATGAATATTGAATTTTCATAGTAATAAATTCTGTGATGTCTTATAGAAGAATCTCCATTTCTAATTTTGGTTAAATTCAAATATGAATGACCTTAGGGTATAAATATTATATAAATGGTATTGATATAATTATGATGATAATTTGGATCCTGAATAAGTGAAATGATTTTTTTTAATGATTTTATTTTTTAATATTTTGATCATTATGTCTTATGATAATTAAGTTGGTTTGGTTGACACTAGAATTTCGAAATTTCATTCTCATATTTTTAGATTATTTTAAATCAATTTTATTAACACCTACATGCTTAAAGATAGTGACATTATGAGTTTTTCTATATACGAATAACAATTAATGTTGATTCATGAGGGATTGGTGTGTGTTTTTTCATAACACCTGGGGGATATCTATAATGGTACAAAATTACTAAGGGATGATTATATGATTCTGTTTTATTCTTAATTGATAGGCACACTAGTACTAACTATATTTGGGTACAGTGTTTGTTTTTTTTGAATTCCTAAGGTATAGATGTACAACCACATGATCCATGAGGGAGATATTATATGTATGCCCAATGGAAATTTTTTTCCCTAGGGTTCGAGTTGATATGTTTATGGTATATTGTCATTGATTCATCCTTATTAGGTGAATATTCCATCAATTTTGGTGATCCATACAAGTGTAGGAGGAGATACACATGTGCATCATGACCTAATAGGGTGCTGATGTAGGAATATCCTCTTGGAGTCCCTTAGGAACCAGGGAGGTTTTTTTATTTATTCATCATTTTTTTATTTTCCTACTTATAACTACTCATTAAATTATATTATATAACATGTAATGTGTTTGGATAGAAGTTGTTGTTGTCGGCCTACAGATATTATTATCTCACACCCTACTTGAGTGTCATTTGGAACTCAAGAAGAAATTATTTATTACCGGTCTTTTGAATCGTTACATGTGATTTGATGTGTACTAGGGATCTACAGAGCATAAGACTTGGCTCATCCTCTGGATGCTCAAGGAGTTGAACCTTGGGTTTTTCTTTTATTTTTTTAATTTTCTACTACTTGTACCTTCTAGTAACACCTAAAATTACATGAATAATTATATAGAATTTACATTGTCCAATTAATTATTATTAAGATATTATTTTATTATCAAGAAGTTTATTGTTATTATTGTTTTTATGCTAGATTTTTTGATCCAATGTTATTATACGACTGAGAAACTATAATCTATATCTTATAATTTATCCATTGAAACACCTTCTCATCATTTCATCTTGTCAGCATCCCCCAGTGTACATGGAGTTGTTCCCAACAAAACCAACCAAAAACATCATTTTGAGTTGGTCCATGATGTCACATAACCAGATGTACGTGCCCTAAAACCCCATTTCACATCCAGTAAACTATATACAATGTGTATTCCCTTTTGTTTCTCTTATGCATCTCTGTACTCTAAGATGAAAAATAGAAAATTAATAGATTGGGATGACATATACCCCTACATAATATACCTATAGAATGATTTTCATCCTCTTGAATCTGAAATAAATCCTAGAATGAACGGATTCTAAATAACCAAAATATGAGATACCACCCAAGGATCTAATCATACCTCAAATTCTACCAGTATCAATAGATGCTAAAAGAAATGGCCACAAAATATATCACTCATCCTCAACATCACAAATAAAAAAGCCTCAACACATTCATAAAAAATAACCATCATAATAAAATTGAAACATTGAAGTGAACATACAAATAAGAAAGTATTGTCCTTTATGTCATGATATTATCAACTTTGGTGGCACTAACTCACCCACATGAGTTCTATCATATCATAGATAATGAGCCTAAATTAGTAATTTGGTATAGCCTATTTAATATTTCAATATTATTCATCAAAAAAATTACATAACATCATGTAAAAAACACATCTCTGAAAATATAATGATCCAAATAGAATATCATTATGGATAATAGAGAATGAGAAACTCAAAACATATCTAGATATTTGGAAGACATGTACCTATCTTACCCCTAATTTCTCATCTCTAGGACAACATTCCTACAACATATGTTAACCACTAATATGGTTCATCCATTATGCATAGTCAATTTTCAATCCTAGATCTCTAATAGAGTCTCTATGAACATAATTTCATCCTTGATATAAAGATATTCTAACTCAACAACTATGGATAGATTATAAAGATATCGATGAATCGTAGAAACATATTATACAAAAATGAATCACCTCCTTCTTTGGTGGAAATTCCAACTGATATGCCACCTCAACAACTATCCCCAACACCATAGTAGGCCAAAATAACATGGTAAGATTTTCAACCCCTATTTGAAAAGCCTTTTTAACAAATCATGTAGAAAACATCAAGAAATTTTTTTCCTCAACATCTAACTCCAATAGTTTCCTCTTATGATTGGAATAATAATTAATATGTCCATGCGTGGATTGCATCCCATAAAGAACAAGGTTAACATTCTCTATTATGCATTTCTCCAGTTCAATTAAATAACTAATACATCCACAAACATTGTACATCATATTGAAGAGTGACATAATCACATGTAAAAATCCTCAAATGGAGAATTTATAATGGATGAGTTATAGATATTATTATATGAAAAATCAAAATAATTATTGTGTCATACCCGAGGTCCAAAATGGTTAAGGTCACAAGCTCACAATATACCCACTAGTGTCTAGATAGCCCTCTTCATCTCCCCATTTTACTATGGATAGTAATATGCTTTATGGTATAACTGGGTGCCAAAAAATTGTTTTAATGCCCTAGTATATCATTTGAAAACATGAATCCTGATATGAGAAAATGGACTTGGAACTCTATATAACCACAAAACCTCACCCACATTCTTCTTTTCCTATGTATTCTCTACACAAGACTCATTGATTGTCATTAAGTTGTATGATTTCTTAAAATTATCAGTCATATGTCATATAAAATCACAACCTTCAAAATATTCGAGTAAAACTATGCTTAAATCCATATATGTTTCATCCCAATTACTTTTTGGAACATCCATTGGAAAA
This sequence comes from Viscum album, assembly GCA_963277665.1. Classification (NCBI taxonomy): domain Eukaryota; kingdom Viridiplantae; phylum Streptophyta; class Magnoliopsida; order Santalales; family Viscaceae; genus Viscum; species Viscum album. The sequence continues at coordinate 804,815,666 of OY728122.1, read as the reverse complement.
AAATCACAAGGAACATGATTCAAGGACATTTCCAGTGTAAAAACCATGAAAATTTAGAGAAACTAAACCACTGTACATTTCATCATGGTCCGAAAAAATTAGATCGTCAAACCACAATACATCTTCGAAACTTCTAGGAGTACTAAAAATAGTTATATTTGTAAATAGTGAATGAATATCCCATGCATCACTTAAATTAAAAAATTGATAAAGGAACAACACCCATTTCTGACTATCCCTAGACCATTCCTATAGAGAATCTCTATATAAAACATGACCATGCTTAACCTCTTCCTATATGTATACATAGTGAGATTCATTCACCAACTCTATATGAGACTGCTACATGTTCATCTCAAACAAAAAACTTATACCATCATCTACCCATGCATGAATGTGCAAGGCTACCAACACCTCCATTTCCCTCGAAGAATATCAATACTCATACACATCTTACATTACTAAAATCTTACATAAGGAATCATATACAACATTCCGTTTTTATAGGATTAAAATATTTCAAAAATCATAATCAAAATAAAAATATATCCACCTCTAATAATAAAATTCTAGATCACAGTGAGGGAAGATATAAATCAATTTCTCGTTAGCCATGAAGAATAAATAGAGTGCACTAACGAGGTAAGGCCACCAAAATATAAATAAAAATCTACTAATAGATTTAAATAATATTGTGGCATTGGTACAATTATTAGGAAATAACTTCCATACCCAAAATATACAAATTACCTATACATCAATAACATGCCTTTGATTCCCAAATGAGAAGCATAAAAATCCTATGTAACAGCACACCCTCTTTAGGAAGCTGAAGGACTAGAGGACATCAAACTACATTTTGTGTTAATAAAATACTACATGTAACTTATTATTCTATAAAATAACATGGTCCTTAATAGTTAGTTTTTTCAAGGATTTTGAAACTCAAGGGAAATAAAAAACAAACCACTAATAATATCCTGAATTAATAAAAAAATATTGTCAATATATGCCATGATATTTAGTGACTACAAACAATAATAAACATTAACAATAAATAAATCTAATTCCACACTATACTAAGACACCACATGGATGAGTAAATGAATATATCATATCCAAAACATGTAATTTGGATTATTGTTTAGATATTCTGGCATCAAAGAACATACATGACAACTACCAGATGATCAGAATTATCCATCATTGACTTGGAGTATATCAAGATATCATCGATGAATATATTGAGGAATCAGCCTATGATATCATTAGATAATATGTTTTTAATTCTAATTAACATTGATTGAGTATTAGTAACACTGAATGACCTGAATATAAACCTTAAGTTCATGTAGCTACATATTCAGGGAGCCTTTGTGATATCACACTCAGAAATACCCAAATGATGTTAACCAATCCCTATGACTATCACTAGAAAAAAAATCATAGATATAATATTATATAATGGATTATATATCCTTGGTTGAGGGTAATGTTTCTTATACATCACAAGATATAGCCTCAAGTATTCTATGCATGACATCAAAATACCATACACCTTCTTGGAGCACAACACTAGACCATCCAAAAACGACAGATAGGTAGGGAAAAAAAATTTCATAATCAAATTTTCTATCTGAGTCATCAACCATCACAACTAATTAGGTTTTATAGTCCATGGTTCTAGAAATATAACATAGAACTGAGCTATAAATCTATCCCAAGATCAACATCATGTTTAAGGGGTAGTGTCACATCCCCCTTTGGGAAAACATACAGGAACTCATTAATGACATAAGGGACCTCCACTATCCCATCACCCACTTATTCCTTCAACAACATAGTCATAAAATAATTAAATGCATCCACACGATGACTAACCTCCACGAATACATTCTCACTAATAGAAATCACGCATTGGAAAAAAATCTCAGATCATTACTCTCCTCTTAAAGCATTAGATAATAGAATGCATGGAATTAAAATAATTTATACAAATGAAAAATTGTATGGATACATATATAGCATAAATATTTCCCCACATAACTTGTGTGACCTATTTATTGGTCTACACCCGAAAAAATATAAGAAAAGCTATCATGGCCTCTAAAAGACATAGTCAATACTGGGGGAAGTAGATTCCCCTATATGTATAGTCCCAGAACATAAGAAAATATATTGTTAATGTTATGTTATTGAAGGTCCATTAGTAAACATGGAAATATGGGTTACTAAAAAACGATCATGACTCTGATGATCCCATGACCCTCTAGCACTACAACCTATGATACGTGAAACTAAACATTTCCATTAATCTTCCTCATTTTTTATAATCACATCTGTGGACCTTCTTGGGATGAAGTTCTTAAACATGTGGATAATTTAATATTTATCATATACCTAATCTATATCTCCATAGAAGAGAATTGTGGATCTTCCACTACTTCTAGAATGGTTTCATTGGAGACCTCTACTATGGCTGGTGGTAAACCTATCCATCCCCACCAAACTATTCTTTAGAAACCACTGATAATTATTTTTGGAGATGTATATGAACCCCATAGATATAAAATAATTATCATTAATCCCCTTGATAATTCATGTAATCCACTATCCCTAGAATACCAGAAATACGATTCTTATGTTGAGTCCCCACATTTCAAAGCCTCTATGGTTCGAGTTCAAGATACATAACACTGAAAAAATAATCATTTAGGAACCCTATAGGTTCCCCACTAATGGTATAACTCTTCACATGTTCATATTCTTGATAACATTCACCTTTTTTGATCATATATAAAAATCGGTAACGTAAAAGGGGATAATTTATACTGATAGTTGGAATGATTTTGTCCACCTAATGTATCGTATGAGACTCCACATCTGAAAAAATATATAGGAAAATTAATAAGTTCAATAAACATGATTACCATCAATAAAATTTACATACACCCCTACTCGAGATAAATAATATACTACATCTTAACTAGATTCTTCATCAGAGAACATAACTATCCCTACAACACTAACAAATTGTCAAACCATGAAGAATTTTCCTCCTTATTCTTTCCCAGATATATCATTGACCACTAACGTGCATCTCCCTATATCTGAGGGACTACAAAACTGTCCTAGTATCCCACTGACTCTCATATAGGACTAAAATAGATCTCAAGCACCACCATCAAGACATATATCTCCATTTATGAAACACTACCCTTATAATTCCCCAATAATATCAAATGATAACTGTGGAATGACATTTCAAAGCCTCATCCTCTTCTTCCCCATCAACCCAACATATGTCAACCAGATTATCCTACTAAAATTCAATTCCTTGATCCACACAATGATGATGAACATAAACCATAGCTAGATTGAAAACAAAAATATCCTAGAACATATAGAATGGACATTAATTTAGATTAATTTTAATTCTATTTATTTATTTTAACTATCCCAAAACAACATAAATTAAAACCAGAACCCTAGTCATCGTGATGAATTTACCTCTCCATGATCTCTACCCTACTAACACAACCTCCTCTCTTGGTCATTAAATAATATTAGAGTATGTGTCCTAGATCACACGGGGACCAAAAAATTTTGTTCCCTAAATAGTCCCTTTGTCCTATTCCATGCACCATGGAAAACAAGAAACTTTTACCATATAAACATCAATAATTATTATAGTATCAAACTCTAAACTACGTCATATTTATCATTGATCCAATTGATACCACATATTCTTGTAACCCCCCACATTTAGTGACACCACAATGTGGGGGAGAGATAATGACCCATTAGTCCGGACATCAGAACGTCCCCAGGTTAGTGACTACAAATAATGGTATAAAAATATCATTTAATTGGAGGAATTACCCAATATAATAATAATTTATCAGTAGATAATATGAAACATTCCAAAATAACACCATGGAATATAATAAAAGAAACCAAAATCATCACATGAATACATGTATAAGTAAAACAAATGTATATAAAATTCACCAAAGTACATACAAAAAAGAAAAGATAAATCATGTTAAGATCATTTGTACAATGTTTGAGTTTTTAATGACCAACATACTCTGTGTAGTCCCCGTTGAAACCTGATAATTAGTATATTTATCTTTGGCCAAGATAAAAGTATAATCTATATGAAAACCAATGTCTCCCATGAACATCTGAAAGAATCATACTATTGAACCCATGAGAATAAAGTAGAATAAAAAAACCTAAACAACTCAAAAATATATTTGAAACCTTATTATGTCATTCTCAAAAAATCTCATAAGAAAACTAATATAATATTACAAAAATCACATCGATAATGGTTACGCCACACTCCATTCATGCTGTTATTCCACTCTCACAACCCAATGTTCTACATCTTGGTCCTCCCATATATCTCAAATTCCACAACACCCCATAATAATAGTAATATCTCATAACACATATACTCACCAAGTCTCTATGCCCCACAAGTTTGACCATGTCACGTCTCACCCAAAAACCAATGGAACACAAGACTTCCACAATCACAAATAGAGAAATATTGTCTCATGATCCTAATGGCAGTCAACCATATTCAATCATACAACCATGCATGAACCCCACCATAGGACATATAATCACATCTCATCCCAGACACATACACTAGGGCTACATCACCACGTTCCGAAAATATACTTGTCTCTCCACCCCACAATAATGACTTTATAAAATCTAGAAAATAATCATAATTGATATCACTACCCCCATTTATTGAGATATGAGAACTGCATACATAACATAGAATGTAATACATACTTCTCCATAAACATATAGGGTTAGTAATGGTCACCCAACCATCCATCCACCTCACTAGATGTTGTGAAAAATAAACCCTGCTTGACTACATTTGTGTAAATATGTGGTGATTGATGTGAGTGGGGTGTGAATAAAAATAAAAAATAATAAAAGAGTATATAGAAAACGTCACGCATATAACTAATTAATCGGTTCAATGTCAAAACATAAGAACACAAAAATTCATAACTTTTACGGCCACCTCTAAATGCATAACACCAGAAAAGCCACATTACACATTTCACATTGTGAACTAATTCTCATTTTCCTTCCAATTCATTTAATTTATAAGAATCACAGACATTGAATCACATATCCAATCATTTACTTATTCAGTTCCCATTTCCATCCAAATAATAAACCAATCCCCATAAATTTTAATCAGTATTTAATAAATTATTAAATCATAATTCATGCATCTAGAATTAATCTACTAGACATAAAATTCATCTCTTCATCCCCATCACACCATCACCTCACCACCCGAAAATAATTAAAATAACCATAACCTCATCACCCAAAAATCATGGATAAAAACCCCACCTCGCAACCCAAAATTCATATCAAACCAAACACCACCTCAACTCAGGAATGAATATATAAACAAAAACCACCTCATCGCCCCCAAATCATGAGAACAGAGTCACCAGATCACCACCACTAATAGCCTCCCCAGACAACAATGACCTAACATCCCAAAAAAATACACATATAACCTTTCATTCGCAAATCACTTCACTGACACACATCACATCCCCACAAGCATGACCCCACATAACAAAAAATAAATTTTTAATTTATTTATTTTAAAAGGTGTGTTTTAATAAGATTCTACTTTATTTTTGGGTTATTATAACACGAGACATAATCTAGGTGAAAGAATTTAATTTTATAAATAATTTTTTTTTCTCAATTTCATTTTTAGGGTTATATCACAATAATAAAAACAGACACATCTATTAAAAAAATATCATCTGGTTTTACTAAACCCTCCGACGACCAAATTTTTTAGTGGGGAATCAATCTCGTATAATCCATCATGTTAGAATAGTAAAATATATGTAAAAACATATGAATCATTCTATTTTATCCCTAATTGTTTTGAACAATTTCCTAAAATTTAATATCCAATAAAACATTACCCATAGATATAAAATATTAATCTCCTCCTACATAGTTCATAATAATGTGAAATGAGTTACTTTCTACCTCAATGAAGATTATTTGACTCACTATGCACCATTTGGCAGAGAAGAAACATACTAAAGCCAAAAAAACAAATTTAAACCATGAGTTAATCTAACAATAAATAAAATATTATAAAAAATACCAAATCAAAACCTGAATAGAAAAAAAAAACTCTACTGAATCCCAAAGGGAATAATGAATGAAAACCACAGTGATAGAAGAATAATTCACCAAGAATCCCCAATAGATATCCACATGAACTGATAAAACAAAAAGGGATGAATGGGGATTCATAATCCTCTATAGGTTACATTAAATCATAAAAAAATAGGTAGATTTATATGAATCCAAATGATTGGATCATTTTCCAGTAAAATAACCTAAAACCTCGAATCTCACTAGTTCCATGCCATATCACCATTACATGGCATGTAATCCAAGGGTTTCAATTAAATTACCTAATTCCAAAAAATGAATATCATTACTATTTATTTATTAAAAATCATGAATTTTACTTACATGATGTGCAATATATATCCCAACTTCCCCTTTATAGATTTCAATGTCATGAACTCACTAGTTATATAAGCTATGAAACACCATTTCATGCCATGTAAAAAATAAACCGTGTTTTCTCCCTATAAAATATCTATTAAACCTATAGAAGCCTATATAAATAGAAATGGAATGTATGGGGGAACATAATTTTCCAATACAAAACCATTAGATTTGGTAAATGGTAAATTAATGACATTGTTTCATGATGTTGTAGTCCGTCGTACAAAAGAATGGTGATTTCATAACCCATTTGATAAAAGAAGGAAAGTATTAATTTATTCCATTAAAATAATTTGATGTCATTACATGGTATCTACATTGTTTTTTATGTAATGAAGTATATTAGAAGTGTTGAAGGTGGTGGTGGATGAAATAAAATAATATTTCTCTTTTGAGAATGTTATCTCTTCTTCATGTAACTCATTTTGGTTTACATCAATGTACTTAATATATTAGAATTTTATCAAAAAATAAATACTATATTAGAAGAAAAGGGAAATTGGGAAGTTAGTTTTGAAGTTATTTTACATAAAAAATCATTGATGGTGTTATTATAGGTGTATGAGTGGATTCCTTTTATAAGTGAGGGGTTATTCACTATAGTAATTATTAGAATGAGTAAATTTAATCAATGTATTATTTATATATAATGGACTGAATAATGGTATATTGTTGATAATAGAATAGATAAAGTCTAGATAAGTACATTTAATTGATTTCCAACATCTTAATAGATAATTTTTACCTTATTATTAAATATCATTCCCTAGGTAAACTAATTTTTTCAATAATCAATGTGATTAATATTAATTTTCTTCACTAAACATTGTGGGTAAAAAATATGATATAAATATTATTCATTAAAAATTTTGATGATTAAAAATAATAAATCCATTATTTGATATTAATATACCAAATGTTTACAAATAATATTTAATATTAGACCTATATATGTGGAACATAACTTGTTTTTAAGAAGATCGTTTTCTAGAAAAAAGTAGCTATATATTTACTGTATAACTAGTAATAAGAATTTTTGGACAATAAATTAATATTTAAAAAAATATATTGTAAAAATTAATTTAAAAAATTCCCAATTTGGGTTTATTTTAATTAAATATAATATATAAACATAAAAATTTTAAATTAAATTTTAGAAAACCCTGTTTTTTTACTAGAATATATGCCTATACTAAAAACAAATATAAATTTGTGGAAAATGTAATTATGTGAATTAAATATAAATAAATAATAAAGAGAATACATGAATCCATATTCATAACAGATAAATAATTTAAATTTACTTAATATACTAAAGGAATTGACTTTTTAAAAATATGTATTTTCACTATTCATCGAAAATTCATTTTTATAAAAAATCCCAAAAATTTCACCCCACGAATATTTTGGTACTTTTATTTAAAAAATAATTTTTATTTTAAAAAATATATAGTATAGAATTTATAATTTAATCATTTAGATAAATATTACATGAACCATTTTTAATTAATTTTTTTTCCTTTTTGATTAAAAATTATAGATATATTTATTCCTATGATAACTATATAAATCATTATATCTAATACATAAATGATTTATTTTTACATTACATGGGTTTTTACATCGTTTAATAGTTTTATAAACTGTTTTCTCTATTTATTTACATATTACACATATGGCTACATAATCCCCTAATAGAATTCTCAGATTCCAATGATGCCTCCCCAAACAAATAGTTTATCCATTAAACATTATCATGGAGAATATCCTTATTCCACAACACATTACATCAATGGTTATGAATCAAATATGAAAATTAATCATAAGTAACATTCCCTTCAAAATGAATTAAATCAGGGCTCAAAAAACGAGATGAATCCAAAACTTATTTTCATAACATTGTGACTTGAAACACAATGTGTACATGATATGAACTTATGGGAAAAGAGACTCATTGGGAAACTGATCGAACAATCCTTAATATTTCAAATGTTATAATGACCCAATAATTTTTCCCCGTTTTAATAAAATGGAGTGTTATTTTTAATAGAAAAACCATAACTAATAAATGATTACTAATATAAAAAAATATGATCCCTCCAGTTATCAACATAATATTTTGGTTTTCTCTAAGATGTCCCCATTGGTTAAAGTATAAAAAATTATAAAAAAATTCATATAAAAACTTTGATCCATTAAACATCATTTCTCCAAAAGAATCTATAGAATATCATTTTCAACACTTCTTTTTATAAAATTCATAAAATTGTCGTATCATTATACTATAATAAATACATAATTATTTGAAATATCAAAAAGTGAAATATATTGTTCAAAAAATTCATATTATTCAATTAATAAACGATTAATTATATCTTTTATGGTCTTAATTATTCACTAATACTTCCAATCATATTAAAGATGACATGAATAACTTAAATTTAATTCTATACTGAAGGATTTAAAAATTACAATCCATAAAATTTATTTCAATATGTGATCCCGGAAAGATATAATGGAGAGAGGAGATCAATTTGAAATATATGTCTTTTTTATATAAATTAGATAATTTAGATATAAATACATTTTATCTTGAATTGGGCAGAAAATATTAAATTATGATAATTTATAAAAAATAAATCAAATTTCATTTTTACCATATGATGTCCTTTAAAATACTTCCATGAAATACTTTGGTTTATCTTCCAATTTACACTCAAAAAATACAATATTATTTTGCATTCCCTTATGTTTATGTTGTTCTACATTATTTTACTATCATTTAAATCACATAATGCTAACATCATAATTTTTTCTTTTAATTCCACCTGAACAGTAATACTCCCAAAAACCTATATACATCTTATTTCGTCATAGTTTAATTTAATAATGGATAACTATGAGCTTCACTAAATAACTATTTCCTCAAATAAGAATCATAAGGCACACATCGTCTATTCTGAAATCATAAATAATTTCACTATAAATTTTAATATCTGAAACATAAATTTATTATTGGATTCTAAAATTTCATGTAAATACTTATCCAACTTTGGACCTTTCTTAATTAATTCGAACAAATAATACATTATTTAAACCTAAAAAAAATAGAGGATTTACATACAACTATAATTTCAAGGAAAATATTTATAAAATAATTAACCAAAGGGTCATCATTTAAACGTATCATCAATAATGAAGCATTGTTTTTTCAGCTCAATGTGATAAAAACATATTTTTTCAAATGTGTAAATGAATAATGAAATATTCATCATTGATATTTTTCATCCATTTTCTCTATTTCAATATAAATTATTTTTTATTTGACATATACTTATATCATTTAGGAATGTTATATATTTCACCCTTTACACTATAGAAATTATACCGATTATTTTTTAATGAAAAAACAATAAAAAATATTCTAAATAATTTGTAGGAAAATTTAGACCAATAGGATTAAATTGACATGATGCAAGATCCATTTCCTAATCATTCTGTATTCGAAAAACTCCAAGCCCTTTTAATTAAGTCGCACTGTAGAAAAAATATTCACCATTTCTTTAATGTACGTATAAACCTAGAGTATTAACCAATTATTTTATAGTTCCCAAAATCATTCATCACATAAATTTTTCAATTTTAATTAATATCGATTTCATGTTAACTTATTTTTTTGATATAAAACAGATTAATGTTTCCAAAAAACACAAGTAATAACCCGATAATCCAAGAAATAAATCATTATCTTTGATATTATTGGTTCCTCTTAAATATTTTAAAAAAATTATTATTTAAATATCAACATTCATTCCAAAATTATAAAAATGTTTATGTGGAAGTAAATTTATTTTACCCAAAATTCACAATATCAAAATTTCCTATATAGTTTCTTTTTATCTGAGGTAATCAAAACAACAGTTATTTTTCATTCATGTTCCACATAAATTTTAGAATACTCCATATCCTTATAATTATAATTATATAACATAAATTGCATAACTGTAAACTTGTAGTTCCCAATTCTAGTAAAAAATTCTATTGTGAATAGTTGTTTCATTTAAATTCAACTACTTGTAACCCGATAATTAGTAATGCATTAAAAAATATGGATATCCATAGAGTTGATAAAAAATATATATGGGGAAAATGATAATTTTTCATTTAAATTATGTTATTTAAGGCTATATAATCAATGAAAGGCTCCATTGACCCATATTTATTTATATTAATCAAAATAATTTGACCACATGGGGATGTTATATGTCAAAAGTAACCATTATATTATATCCCCTGATGTTTTCTTTTTCTATCTAATAATTTCCACTTGATGCATTTGATATATTTTTTTATAAATAAGATTTTCATCAGGAACTATGTAAAGAGTAAAATAAACATCTCAATCACGATTAAAATTATGAATATTGTCCAAAAAACATTAATGTATTCATTTACTACATACACATTATAAATTTTAACATTTTCTTTATTTTCAGAAATATGATCTATGTATATTTCACTAACTTCTATAATAAATTTATCAGCTTCTATGTATTTTATCAAATATATTAGGTCACAGAACATGATATTCATTGAAATGAAATATATCATATCATGATAAAATTATTTAAAATCAAATCAAATAATGATATTAAATACTATTATGCCTATATTAAAAATATATTCATCAAATTACATCCCATTAGTAACAATAAGAAGATTAATTTATTTTTTGATCAAAAATACATAACCAAATAATTTTCACCAAATGTTCTTAATTATAATCATGAAAATAAAATTCCTACCTATATATGTTTTTTATCAGGACTATTTTCATCTTGTGAAACTAACATTAGATAAGAATTAGAATAAAAAAGAAACACATTGAAACTAAACCACCTCACCATTGAAAGAATATCGATTTCCACACTCTTCAGTTGTTCATGTCTATTTTCATTATAGTATTGATCTGTATTAAAAAACTATCCACATAGAAACATTACCCATATCATGTCAATATTCATTCAAATTTTATATTCCACCATTCGAAAATATTAGGGGATTTCTTATGGAATTATTTTATAGTTCTTTCCCCAAGGTGTTCAACATTGAAATTTTCATAAAATTCTCACATTAAGAAACAAGAATGTAAGAAAATCAATTTTAACATTCTCAACCCAATTAACAAAATTATCATAATTTTAAAATTATTCTAAGTTTTATTTTATTCTCAAAAGGGGTTTTAAAAATATTTATAACCAATTAATTTTACTTTCTATGTCCATATAAAAATTTGGAATATACCTAACAAATACTATGAAGTTTGATCCATACAAAGCTAAAAACTCATCAATTTTTCAACTCAGTACCTGGATTTTTTTCTCATTTTTACATTAACATCCTTAAATAAATATTAAAGAAACTATTATTATTATTTTCCCAATCCATGAACTCAATATAATTTTTAGCTATGGTATTCTTAACAAAATACCACTAATAAACTATTCTATATTAAAAACAATAAATATAAAGAGTTTCATTATAGTGATATAAATATCGAATGACATCAAATATCATCTCATAGTCATTAATTCATCCTTAATATATCACAATGTCATAATAGACACTAAAATATATGGGATGTTTCCTAACCAAATAATCCAAAGTAGTGGTGTTCCAACATGTTAAATCATTATTATATAATACTTGGATAAATCCAACATTTATAACATGTGACTACTAATTCATCACTGAGAAGAATTGTTATATATTGATCTAAACAATTATTGGATTCTTATTTGGGTGGATATTTTTCTCCCACGGCATTCTCAATATAGATTTTACAATTACACTGCAAAAAACTATTCTATATAAAAGTAATATATAAGAATAAAAATGGTAATTTTTATTAATTTTACAACTTTTTAACATAAATGTAATGTAAAATATTTTAGGGGTATTCAATAATTATTATAATATCATCTAAATTTATGAAATCATTCCATTAACACCAACTATAGGGACTTAACCCTAATCATTACATAATCATGAGTTTTATTATAAAAAATTCATTTATTCACATTATGTACATTGATAGTTTTATTGTTTTATTGAATTAGTCCATAACTCATACATAAACACACAATAAAACTCAATATGGATCCTTCTAATTAGTTTCCATCTTTCTGTACTATAGGATATTTAAAATAAAAAATGATTTCATTTTAAGAAAAATATTCCTGAATTTTAACATGAATTGTTCCACTCCATTACCATTCTATATTGTAATGAATTAATTTTTAAAATGTTGAATTATTAAAAAAACATAGTATGGGACATAAGAAAAAAAAATATTTATCTTTTGAGAAACTGAATTTCCATATATAGTTTACCTTTATCATCATTTTTCTTTGAGAAAATAAAATAAAATTCACATTAAATACACACAGATATTTGGATCAAATAAAATATTTTAAACCCTTAGAGAAAAATTAAAAACCCATATTGGTTACATAGATCATCATTTTAATAACACATTTTAACCCATGTCATAAGTAATAATATACCAATTAAAATCATAAGAGAAATCATTTTATAACTCCCTAATTCATTCATATTAAGATGGCGATCAATATCAAATTAAATGGTTAAATATCAAGGTACACCCATCATATAATCTATAATATGATTAATATATTTTATTTGGGCCTCTCCATTATATATATATATAATAGGTTCACTGAATGCAATCTTGGCATCCACATCATATAAGATGTTACGGGATCACCTTACTCAATATTGGAATATCAATTTATCGTCTACAATTCTTAACTACCATCTCGTGAATAAATTTTGTTTTTCAATTTTCCATTTTAAAAAATTTGGAATACACATTTATACATGTAATCAATTAACATTTGGAAATCAAAATTAAATTTTATTTTAATACCCCTTCATCAATTTAATAATATATTTTTATTAAAAAATTCAATAAAAAATCAATTAAAGATGTATGAAATTTCATGTAATCATGGAATCTTTCAGAAATATAGAAATAAAATGTTCTTGGAGGTAGAAAATTTATTGTCGCGTTGTACATTATGAAGATAGAAATTTCGTGGGGTTTTTTCAAAATTTTCCATACAAAAAAATTAAATGATTCATTGTAAAAAAATGAAATTAATATAAAAATAGACCAAAAATTTACAGTAACTATATTTTATGTTTACACAATATTTTTTTAAAAAAATATTTTCAGAACATGAATATAGAACAGAAATAATGTTTTAGGTGAAAATATTAACATATGATTATTTAAAGAAAATGTACCTTATAACAATGGAAATATTTGAATGATAAGCTCCATTAAATGATAACACTAACAAATATATATATGAATAGAAAATATGAATTCATTTTATAACATGAAAAATGGGTTGTATATACACCTATTATGAAAATACAACTGTAAAAATTCAAGATTATCTATAATAAAAGGTAATTTAGATGAAGTCAATTACCATTAGTATGACTAGTCATATTTGTATTTATATTACATAATTATTACAATATGAGAATTATTTACATGGTTTAGAATACTTATAATGTATATAATTACTTTAATTTTTCTTATCATCATTTAACGTGTTATTACTTATTCAATATTTTTTATGTCAGACGTTTGACAATATTTGGCTTATGTTCCAGAATTGGATTTGGTAGGTCAACAATGATAAAAGTGGAAATTATTTGAATATCACTTCATTAACAATCTGGAAATAATTATTATATATCAAAATGAATATTACTAAACCAATATATAGTGATGTTTAATAAAAATTAACTACAGTTACAATCATTGAGAAGGTAGGCTGTAAGTACACATGAGTTATATTTTCATTTTTTCAATGACTGTTATTGAAAGAAATAAATTAATATTTTTTCGTTAATGAATGATAAAAATTTCAAAAATATCATATCATAAAATTATATATACATATATATAATATATTATTCTATTCTAGTGTTGAAAAAAGAATCACATCATTTTGATGAGGAGGTAACCCACTCAACCATGAATGATGCTATAAATTTTCAGTGAGTGAAAAGGTAAGAAAAAAATGACATAATTTAGTTAAAAAATAATTAATATGTAATTAATATCTTAATTTTTTCATGTATATCACATAGATTAATTATTTTTTCACCTATTTATTTCCCTATAACACATTAGTGAAAATGAATTACATTGCTTTTCATCGATGTAGCTCAATGTACAAATGATACACGTAATTATATCCCTTACATAAGGGAATATATAATATTATTAATAAAAATATTTTATTATTTAATAATTGCAACATATAATGTTTTATCCATCATCATACCCAACCATTAGTCATGTTATTAAAAAATTAAATTGTTTCATGAGGGGATAGTCCATGGTACACATGAATAATTATTTCGTAACTTGTTTTATATTTGAGATAAAGGAATTATGTTATTATAGTAACATAATATATTTTCATTATATGTATTATTTTTATTTAATTATATAATTTTATTTTATGAACAATTTATGGGGGTGGAGAAATAAATAAATATAAAATGTTTGTTATAGAGTGCTACTTGTTTAAAGGTAACTTCTTTTGGTTTTCATAAAAGGCCTTACATGGTTATATTTACTAATAAAGTATTATAGGTTTGTATTATGTAATTTTAAAGTTATTTTTATAGGTATTGGATATACTATATCGGTTTGGAGGTGTGGAAGGAAGATGGGATGTGGTGTCTTTTTGTAAGTGAGGTGAGTGGCTCTCTTGTAATTTTTTAGAATGAGGGAAATTCAGAAATGATTTTCTCATGTCACATGGGCCCAATAATGGTCCATTTTATATTATATATGGGATAATGTATAAAAAATAATTTAAATGTGAGATGTATAAGATTTAAGGACATTTCCCAATATGTTTAATTTTAAACACTTTCATAAACTCATTTTTTCTTTTATCATTATGATTAATTTTAACTGTTTTCAATACTAATTACAGTAAAATAATAATTTTTGGACATTTAAAATTTAGAATTATATTTATTCCAAATATTAAATGCATTTTTCAAATATTAATCTCAAAAAGTGTTATAATTTAAATTAATATTTATCTAGCAAACACAGTGAGAGAATGCATTTTTAATAAGATAGTTATTATTGATAGAGATGGCTCTATTTTATCACCATGACTAACAATAATAATTTTATGAAGATAATTCAATATTATATGATATATAATCTATGAATATAATTTAAAAAACTACCCATTATATATTATTTTAATGAATAAAAAAGGAGAAACATTATTCATTTTAAAATAGATTTTACAAAAAACCCATTTTTACAACCCAAAAAGAACTATACTACAAACCAATATAATGTTTATTTGGAATGAATTAATTTGTTTTAAAATTAAATATATAATACATTTCTTACAAGAAAAAATATTGACAACTTATTGAGATTATTAAATTAATAATTTAATTAAAATGAAATCACTTTAAATAAATCTATATTGTTCACAATTCGCAGGGAAAAAATATTTTAACTAAAATAACACAAAGTATATTTGGATATGATTATTTCATAAATGATATTAATTTCTTCAAATATTAAAATTTTAAATTGATAATTTATGTTTAAAAATAAAACATATATTAAATGTGTGTCATTATAAAAATTTCCTTTAGAATAAAAATTACATAATAATTTTACAATAAATATAACAATATAATAAAAATTATTATGTATCAGAATGATTTATTCAATCATTACCATGTTTTTTAAAAATTCACTATGAAATCATATTTTCTTCACCTTTTACAAAAATAAATTTTGAGTTTACCCGCCTCCATCACCTTTAGCTAATGCCATACTAACAAAAGGACCACCTTAGAAAATGTTGGGATACACGTAATTGAGCATAAAATTCATCAATATATGGTATTGGATGTCATATTTTTATCATGATCTTATTTATCTCATGAAAATTGATATATATATGAATCAAACCATCCAACTTCAAAAAATGATTTTTGATTCAATCCATGGTGAAGAAATTCAATGTATCATTACCTTATCCAAATTCATTGATAGATATTTATATAGTTCATCTATTTTAATTATTGGAATTATATATAGATTCTTGGCTATTTTCCAATCTATAGGAAGAAGTCTGAATTAAATAACACTCTAGATTAGAATGAATACAATTGTACTCTTCTTGGAATACCAAAACATGTTCCCCTATTATTGAAATTAATTCATTGTATATCCTCTATAATGGTCTAATAATTAATAAATGAAATTCTGTTTTGAATTGAAAAATTTATTATTAACTAATACAATTATAAAAATAAAATGATTTTTTTGTTATTTTACAATTTTATCAAACATATATTTTTAAATTTACTAGTTCCTTAATAATTATCGCTGCTAATAATATTTCCATTTTATAGTTGTCATTAATATTAGTATATATTATGGCTTGTGATAATTATTAATTGACCTAGATGAAAAAATAGACAGCATCGACCTAAAGGGTCATAATCTATGAATCCCACTTATCAAACCATCTGGGGGAAATGATAACATTATATTTTTTCAATGAACTCTCCTATGTATGGAGTCAAAAAATAGAGCTCAAGAAAGACCATTTATTATAGAAGACTATGATTATCTAAACCATGAACAAAAACATGTCCTCTAAACAACCCAAATAATATACCACCATTCCACACCATAAACAGAGGGTTTATACTAGTATAATATAACCTAATTTGACTAACCCTAATAATATTAATGAGTTTTATTACATTTAAATTTAATAAATGTTATATTTTTACCTTTCATTATTAATTTATATATTAAATTAAATAAGAGTTAATGGAAATTAAATTTTAATATGAATGAATTTTTTTGGATAACATATTGCTTCAATTAAATTAATTTTTTTATAAATTCAATATTTTTTTAAAAAAAAATTTCATTAAAATTTCTTATTTTTTTATATATTAATTATTATAAAATTTAATTAGGTCCAATGTATTTTTTAAAAGCGAAAAAAGTTTGATAACCTCTGAAAAAATAGGTTTTTACTAAATAATTTTCTCTTATTAAATGTGTAAACTAACATATTTAGATAATTAATTTCATAATATGAATATTATTTTGGAATTATTTAAGAAAAATATAGTAAATGTTGTAGTTTTCAAAATTTTCTAAGAGATGATAATTTTTGGGTAAAAATTAACACATTATAAAAATATAGTATCAATTACGACATAATAAAATCCCAAAAATGATGTAATAAATGAAATAAATGAAATAGAATACTGAAAATTGGTTCCCCAATAATAAAATGATTATTTATTAATTTTATGTAATTTATCAACATATAATGAATCATTGATGTCAAAAATTATATTTCAAGTGTTTAAAATCAATTTGTGATGAACAAGAATAACAGCCACATCATCAATGGTATCATAAATTTTTTTTGGTTAATTGACATTAAATATACTAAAAACCACACAAATTTATTAGAAACTAGTTTATGAAGAACAAAATGTATTTGGTTATTGATTATTATTACATATAGAGTTCAAAACATTGCTTAAAAAATTAATAATGAAATCCATAATCTTTTTCTCTAAATAACGACCCAACCACCCACTTCACAATACACAAAAATAAATTAGTATGAATTTTATTTCCCACTAAAAATCCATTCCAGGATGTTACCATGCTCTTAAGAAGCTCCCCCAATCCTTTCAGAAGAGCCCTCTCAGTGTAAGGGACTCCCTCATCCTCTTATTTAGTCTACTAGTTTATTTTTATTATGAATTTTAATTCATAACTAATCATGGATGAATGAAATTTTAAAAATAATTTGTATATATTTATGATTACCACGTAATGGGAGACCACCTCTCACTATCATTAAACCCTATTAGAAACCTTCATGTTCACTCATTATCATGATTAAATTATACTATGAATTTCAATAGAATTTTTTTGTGATGTGAATGTTGATCCATATTTAATCTCAAGGTTTTTAACCATAAAGGAAAATTTCCTAATTGACATGGACATTAATATATCTGACCATATATACATAATAATGAGACTTAATGTGATGAACGATATGGTTATGTTGTATGTTTTTTGTTGAATAGAAATTCATGTACATTATATGAATGTGATTACAGATACCAAAATAAAAAATACCTCCCATGAATTTGTTAATATTCATTTCTCCTTATATACCATTTATAGTATATGATAATTTAACCTATGAACCAGATTTATTTTTTAATGTTGGTTAGGATTGGACTATTATTTTGGTTTAATGATACATATTTCTTTGATAATGTTATGTTTCCTTGAGGTTATATCATTAAACCAATTTTCGATCATAATAATTATAATTCTCATATATTTATTTCATTTTTTAACACCTCATTAATCATAGGTAATAATTTTGTATATATTATACTTTAATTATTCCCTTATTTGGTTTTATATCTCACCCATTTCTTATATATGTCATGAGATTGTCTAGTGTGGTCTTACAAAATCAAGGGAATTTAAGGGAATCAATTTTAATTATAAAATAACTTTTTTGTATCCCATTTTAATTTTATGGTGTCACGTATATAAATAAAAATTGTTATAGTACATATGATATTTTGGGATTGTATTATGTATATTTTTTAAAAAAATTTAATTAATGTTTATTTATCGTATATTTTGTCAATGTTTTTATCATAGTAATGTATATTTATTTTTTAGGATCTAGATTATAAATTCATAGTGAATAGCATATGCATATGAATAAACATCTGAAAATATTACTTGATTTTGGTAATGTGTAGAGTAATTAGATTCCATGAAACAAAATATATTTTGGTTAATATAAGTATAAATGACTATTTCATAATTTTACATATGGTTAATAACTCAGAAAAGGGACCAATGGGTGTTAACATAGTCACAAAATATTTCTTGAAAAATATTCCATATTCTAATCCTAGAATGAATATCTTAGAAAACGTGTTGTGGTAAATTCAAAAGAAGAATATGAAAAATTATTTGAGGAATATCACAACAAATTTTTATGAGTGGTAATAATCCATTGATAACATAGAATTCAACCAATAAATTCACCAGTTAAGGAATGTATTTCACTAATGAGTTAACCACTAATTTTTCACATTTTTTAGTTTATGTGTGTAATAGTTTGATCCCATATTTCTCTACATATTTTAGTCATTGGTGGGAAATATGACCAATGGATTCAACAACCATTTTGATGGGATATTTCATAAAAACACAAATGAGATTCCAAACAAAATGAGAGACATAGTCATAGAAAACAATAAAATACTTACCCAATTAAAATATATTTTGAATAAAACAAAACTAAATTGGATATAACACATACCTATAAGAATATTAAACCTATAATTGAGACCATAATATGAAAAGGCCTAAAATTTCAATGTATCTCATTATCCATTATTCATGGAGAAATTGATCAAAATCATTAAAATGAGACTCTCTATCTTTTTAATGCATTATGTGTGGGATGTTTATAGGTTTTGATTATGGTATTGTTGGAAAATTTGATCAATGGTTGTTATCAATCAATTATATGAATCTAGAATATGAGATCAATGTAATGGAGTGGAGTGAATTATAAAAAATTTAATTTGATAAAAAATTTCGATGCACTCTCTGATATATAATGGAGATATTTTATCCTCTCATTAAGGAATTAGATAATGAAAACATCAGGCCCTACAAATTTAATATCAAAATAAAATAATGATATGCCTTATACCTATTAATTGACAGTGAATGAAATGTTTAAAATATATTTATTGGTCTAAAGATAAATATATTAAATGGATTTTGTGATATGATAGTTGAAAAAAATGAGTAATATGAAAGTTGGTTCATCAATGTCAATATTAGATATCGATAAATACCAATGATCTTATTAGTCATGTGATTTTAAGAGATGAATGAATTTTGGTGGATTAGTGGTGAAATATCATGGAGGAAAGAATATATAAAATGCCAAATTTAAAATGTGTGGAAATAAATATCACATAAATTTTTATAATTTGAATATTAAATGCTTTAGTTGTGGGAAGTATATGCACCTATATAGTAAATAGATACATGTGAAACCAAAAATGTTAAATAAAAATGTTATGTTCGGTTAAACCCTCAATACATTTTATAATTTTGAAGTATATATAAATATGAAACTATGATAATCAATTCACAATGAAAATGGTAATCGATGATAACCAATGTATACAACCTTCATGGAAATGATAGAAAGGGTGGGACGATTATATAAAAACTACATTTTTGGATCTTAAAAATGACATGACGAAAAATATGCTAGTTATTCATTAAAGGATATATGAAATATGATTTGAATTTTCTAAAAAAACATCTGTCATATCATACATGCATAGTAAATATATACAAACACCACCTCAAAACATGGAATTGAATCTATCATTGAAAACAAAAAATGTTGAAAATATTGATTAAAATGAATATTTCTTCTCCATTATAAATATTTTTGGGATGTAGTTCCCAAAAAGATTTCAATTACATTAGTTTACATTTAATAAATTATTTTTATGGAACATATTTTCTTGTACACAACCAATAGAAAATTTTGAAAAAATTAAATCACCATTTAAAATCAACCATAGATTCATGAAAATTTCAATGAGATGTATTGATCTCCATTGGAATCAATACCTCCTTATGGAAGTTATTTCTTCATGATCTAGAATATTTAGCTCTAATTATTGAGACTGTGTAAAATATCATCAATGATGACATGAACATTGTGAGTGGATATGTTGATGTGTTTCATGATGAATTGCATGGTAGTCCTCATAGATGACTGTTTGAGTTTACAATATATATTATACCTGGAGAATTTATAATATCCAAGCCTCTATATAGAATAGAAAAAATTAAATTGGAAGATCCTATTGACAAAATAAAATTGAAACTGAGAAAATTGTATATATTCTGAAGTGCTTCACCATGAGGTGAATAATTCCTTTTTATAACAAGATTTATGGGTCAATGGGATAATGAATCAATTATTTTGAGCATAAAAATATCAACATTAAAAAACATAGAATCATCCAAATATTTATATTAAATATTTATGTGTTCAACATAAATAAATTTTATTAAGTGTTAATATCTTGATGATGCACATATCTCATTATTATAAATATTTTTGGGATGTAGTTCCCAAAAAGAGTGAAATTCCATTAGTATACATTTAATCAATTATTTTTATGGAACATATTTTTTTGTACACAACCAATATAAAATTTTTAAATAATTAAATCACCATTTAAAATCAACCATAGATTCATGAAAATTTCAATGAGAAGTATTAATCTCCATTGGAATCAATACCTCATTATGGAAGTTATTTCTTCATGATCAAGAGTATTTAGCTCTAATTATTGAGACTGTGTAAACTATCATCAATGATGACATGAACATTGTGAGTGGATATGTTGATGTGTATCATGATGAATTTCATGGTAGTCCTCATAGATGACTGTTTGAGTTTACAATATATATTATACATGGAGAATTTATAATATCCAAGCCTCTATATAGAATAGAAAAAATTAATTTGGAAGAACCTATTGACAAAATAAAAATAAAACTAATAAAATTGTATATATTCTGAAGTGCTTCACCATGAGGTGAATAATTCATTTTTTATAACTAGATTTATGGATCAATGGGATAATGAATCAATTATTTAGAGCATAAAAATACCAACATTAAAAAACATAGAATCATCCAAAAATTTAGGACCTATTTGTTCAACTATTTGTATCCTAGTACATAAAATATGTTGATATTTGGTCAGGATACTATCAAGTAATAGTTAGGAAGATGGTTATCAATATGTGCACTTTTCAAAAAATGTATATGAAATATGAGTAATTATTTATTATATTTAGAATCAAAAAAATAAAACATATCATCATCGAATTATTGAATAGATTATTTTTTAATTACCTACAAAAATTGTAGTATTTCTTAATGATATTCCTTTCTAATCTAAATGAATGGAAGATAATATAAATGTTATACTATAGAAAAAGTAATTGTTTTGTGAAATGTATTGGAATTGGAAATTTTAGAGGGAGTAAGTAACAATAAAAGGAAATTTTATCACCAACAAATTGATATTTTCTCATCCATTGAAAAAAATCTAACTTAACGGTGGACCTTACCAAAAAATGATGTAGATCTGTAGTTTTCATAGGGTGTATAGGTACTATTGTTTATTTTTGAGAAACCTATCATGATTTTAATTCCTAATAAAAAATAACTCATATGGGTGTAATTTTTATCTGGACTAATCTATGTGAGGATAGAGGCAATAAACTATACATTTACTCCCATTAACCAGTATTGGGGATGGATATGATATCTACAATGATGCTTCCAAAAACATATATAGGATTTCAATCATGCACGAGGATAATGTGACAACCTATTCATCCCACCAAATAAATATGAATAATCATAACTACCTACCATATGATTTGTAATTGTTTATAGTGATCTTTTATTTATGGATTTGGTGACATTATCTCTACATGTTGAAGTGTTAAATATAAATAGATCATAGATGCCTTAGGAATATATTCTAAATATATTATATCAACATATGAAAAAAAAGTTACCAGGGTTGATAAATGATTACAATTCTTCAATATATTTACACATCGGTAAGGTGAACCAAGTGAAATATTCTCTATGTATAAAGGATAATATGACCTTATCCCCGGTGAGGATTAAATGAGATCAAATCGTCAATGACCTAATAATGATGGAAATGGGAATAATAATAGGATATTATTAATAAAATTCATTAGAATCTTCTTAACTATCCATTCATGATGGGATCAAGGATACCCAAAATTATGGGGATTAGCAATAGAAAAAGCTATACCAAATTCGGGGATTTATCTTTTCTAACGATGGAATTATATTATAATAAATATTTATGTGTTCAACATAAATAAATCTTATTAAGTGTTAATATCTTGATGATTCACATATCTCATTATTATAATTAAATCCAATAATCCCAAATATAAGTATATATTTCAAATGAAAATTATGGTGGGGTAAAATGGTGAGAGAAATTACATAATTTATATGTTGATTCTTGCTCTAAAAACAAATCATGTATTTATATCTATGGGTATAATGAAACCATTTCTCATTCTAGTATATAACTGAGAAAATATTACATTAGATATTTTATTGGAGTCCCTAGGACATCAAATTGAAATAACATCATATGGGTGGTTTTCGGCCACCATAAAAATTAAATATAATTCATTGATGTTAAAAATGATTTTTATCTTGTCCAAATCACAAATATATATGTATGAAAAAGGTATGAAAGCTTGTATTACCTCATTACCCTGTATCAGATCATGATATGAGGTTTCACTTAGAGTTTTAGATATAAATTAAGAAATCAATTGGAAAAAAGATGATTTTAATTACAAATAATCAACAAATTAAAGATGATCAGTCTGGAAGAACTATTAAATCTCAAGATGAGATGTTGATATAATGTTAAATTTTTTTACATGTATTTTGTGATAACCATTTTCCCCTAGTGTACTTTACATATTTCAATAGTATCCATTATATCAGTCAAATGGTTCTATATAAACTAATATATTGTATGAAGTGACAAAATCTAACATGATAGTAATAATTTGGATAGATGAAATTTTTTTTATGATCTTATCCATGTGATGAGTGAGAAGTTCAAAAAAAAATTTAATATCATATGATATATGAATTTTTTACAGAAAATACATGATAACTTGTATCAATAAGACCTAGATTTTGAAGTTTAAAATAAGGTTCTCCTTTATATATCACTGT
This sequence comes from Viscum album, assembly GCA_963277665.1. NCBI lineage: Eukaryota > Viridiplantae > Streptophyta > Magnoliopsida > Santalales > Viscaceae > Viscum > Viscum album. The sequence continues at coordinate 804,791,029 of OY728122.1, read as the reverse complement.
GAATATAATTACTCTTTATTATGAGGTTGGAAAATCTATGTACATAGAGACATCATTGCCTTTTTTATATTTGATCACATTAAAAATATTTCATATCAACAACCACTCCCAGGAAAAATATAATAAATACAACATGTGTTATATGTATCCCTCAAGATAATGTACACGTGAGACCCCTAACATATAATAAATCCATAAATGATATACATATAGATTTTTTCTCATAGAAGGATTATCTAGTGAATATATTAAATAATACAGGTAATGTTCTATAAAACACAATAACTCACCTTTTCAAAGTGTTACTGCAAAAAAACATGGTTGAGAAGAATACATAGGAAAAGTGTTGAGGAAATAGAAGAACCCTCTTATTTTTTTCTATAAAAAATGAAATACTTATTATTAAATTTATGATGGTGGAAAGGGTGTAACGACATAAACATATAAAAATTAAATTATATTTTCAATAAATGAATGATATATTATGTAACAATGTTATTGAAAACAAATGTTATACTTTTTTTATTTATTTCCATTATAATATATTCGCAGTCTGATTTAGAAGAAAACTATAAATCATGAACGTTGATAATAATGTAGTTTTATACCGATTGTTGAGAATATTTATATGTTATTGGTTATGGTAAATAAAAATTGATACATATGGATAAATCAATGTCTTTTACCTAAAAGATCATAAAAAATGAAGCATATAATCATTTTTTAGAGATAATTCTTTATAAGTAATTTCCCATGACTAATCTAAAATTTATATTCTATAAAAAATATTTAGTGAAATCATTTGTAGGAGAAGATCAGGATTTTTTAGATATCAAATGATACCATATTCCCCAACCAAATCCCATAAATTACCACTATCACACACCTTACCATTATGTTCTACACTAGTGTAACAAAAAAGTTATGTATCTAGACTATAGTAGTATGAATTATTTTGTTTTCTATATAATAAAATCATTATTATATTTATCCCTTTTCATTATTACTTTGTATTCTTCATTATATATGATCTTATGAATAGTGTACTTCCATACAATGAAATATAAATTGTATTTTTTTAAGATATATAAGAGAATAAATAGTCTTCTTTTATAAATTCATGATTTTTGAAACAAAACCTATCCTCATAAAATGTTACAATTCAAAAATAATTATATATAATTGATAATATAATTGAATGAAGTCGGATGTAGTATTTATATTATTCATAAGTATTTTATTACCATAAAAATTAATTTCAAGTATATATGGACATTAATATTAAAATATAATTTCCCATATTTAGATAAATATTTTAATATAATAATTATATTTTTATTATCTCATTGAAATTATTCATTGGTTAATTATTCATAATTTTTTTAGAATGTAAAATTTTGATTTTAAAATTTAATATGGTGTAAATTTAAGGAATCTTATATGAAAGGATAATATTCTAGTAGGGATTTAAAAAATAATAAAAAGGAAATTGATGTCGAAAAAAGGATATATATATTAAAATAATTTGTTTTTGAATTTAAATGATTAATTTCATAAACCATTAATTATTCATAGAAAACCAATATAATATATTATGGTTTTAATGTTATTTCATTATGAAATTTAAAAAATTCCACATCCCCAATAGTGTTGTTATAAAATGATATATTGTTGGACACATTAAATTTTTAAATCCAACAACCATTTGAATCCTTAATAAGGTAAGGTATTTTCTATTCCTCCGATTTAGTCATGTACCTTATTTTCATTAAGAAATTTTACTTTTAATCAATCATGATAAAATATGATTGTACATATCCATTATTATTTTATGATTCCAATGTAATGAGAGACCACTATTCAATCACTTTAATCTATTCTATGAACTTTTAGTTGCACCCATTATGCTTCATAAATTACCCATTATTTTCCATGACAATTTTTATTATTATGAATCCCCATCCATATATTTGTAAATATGATTTATTTATTTGTGATTTATATACATGTTACATAGACTCCTTATTGTTGTGATGGAATATGATTAATGGAATTATTGTGTTTTATGATATACATCACAAAATAATCATGTACATTATTAGATTGTTATATGTGGGACTAGATTTGTATATAAGATAAATGTTTTTGTTTTTTGTTTCTCTAGATTCCAATCATTGTACACATGTCATTGGCCTATGTACACTATTTGTTAGTAGTAATGTGTACATCCTCAACATTCGCATATGATGTAATATAACATGTTTATTGAATATTATTATATTTCTTGGAGTTTCAATTTGATAAACCGATTTTATTTCCATGATTAAGAATATAACCATTATATATAATAATATTATTCCTCTTGAATCAAATGTACAAATTTAACTTACAATATACTATATATATTCCCTAACTCGACTTCGTAGCTCACCCATTTCTTATCTTCATCTGTAAGATATCTTGTTTATTTTTAGAAGATCTGTAAAATTTGTGGTCATGTTACGAAATTATTAAATGATGATATTTTATCCCTATTTCATATTATGATGTTTGTTTATATTTATCTGATACAATTGGCTTGTTTTTTATTTTGGGAATATATTTTTTGTTTACTAATATAATAAATAGTGAAATAATGTTTATAAAGGATATGGTATTTTATTTCCAATCCATTATTATATTCACTTCATTAATATATCCATGATAATAATTAAATTTAATTCATTTTTAAAAAGAGTCTCCATAGAATATTCACCCACATACATGAGCTTGTAATTAAGTAAAGGATCATTTAGGTCAAGGAAAGTGATCTACATCCAACAAAAGTTTATGCTTGATCTATATAATTAAAACCAATAGAAACCAAGTATGAAAAAACATCCAATAAAATGTGTATGAAATATTTTACTAAGAGATTTAAACAAAAAATATTTACTTGGGATGTGTTATATTCATATGATGCAATAATTGACATGTTTTCTATTTTCATTGACAACATGACCTCCATGTTATGAGTTTATGGTTACAAAATATTTCAAAACATGGATGATATAAAAAATTGACTATAACTAGTATCGAACACCATGTAATATATTTTTATATGAAGAATCAATATACCATTCCCCAACATAATTTTCAAGATACACCTCATATGTAATTATAATAAAGGCCCACAATTTCTATCATGCCGCTGAGTGGTGTCATTTGTGATCACCATTGAACACCCATGGATTTATGGAAATGTATTCATGTTCTTTATATTATAAAAAATATAAATAGTTAACCAAGGAATGAATTTTTTTGGAAACATGTTCACCACCAAACCATTTATAGGAATATTCAAATCATTTTGACATTAAGTTTCTTGATCAATTCCCATTCCAAAAGTAATTCACTTTCATGTCCTCTTGAGATAGTTCATATGATGCTTCTTTCCCACACTTATATCTTGATGTACGGGGGAAAGAATCATAATAATACAGATTATTTATTAGTTCCATAGTTTTAAACATCAGATCACAGTTTTTATCACTAGTTCTAAAGGACCAATGAAAATCATCTATCACTATTTTGACTACATGTTAAAAGAAAACAATTTCTTTTTACCTATGAATATCTCAAATAGAAAAAAATTTATATTAACAAATATTTATCCCACTAACCAAGTTATTTAAAATTTAATTTTTGTTATATTATTATTTTGGAGAAATATAATGAAATTTGAGTTATTATTGGATCATACTATGTTGTTGCCTCATTTTCATTTTCCATGTTACCAATGAGCCCTATATAAATTGGATGATAGAGTATGTAAGAAAATTATTTATTCAATTTTTTCATGAAATAATACCAATCCATTGATTCAATTTCATCATTCAAATTCATATTATATATATATTTACACCATAGATGGGGTTCTCCATATAGTCGATATAAGGAAAATGGGAAGATATCTGACTCAGAGTATTAAAATAAAAGGAGAATAGTACCATCATATTCAATACACTGTTTCAAAATTAGGGGATCAGAATATGCACTAAAAGTAGAAAGAATTTGTAAATTATTTAATAAACTAAAAAATGATTTCTTATTAAAAGAAAAAATGTATTTTATATCACTCATTTGATTATTCATAACACGATTAATCCATTTATGAATATTAACGACTTTATGAAGTAATACTACAATCATATTATTAATTTCTTCATGAAAATATATACATTAACCATATCATTTGTTTTTGGAATTATTAATCATATTTAAATCCATTTCATGAAATAAATTAAATATTAGAGTGGGGATACATGATTAAATTATCATATATAAAGGATTACTGCTTAACCAAGATGTAATGACATGTATAAAATAATATATAAATCTCAATGTTTCACACAATGTTATCTATGGTGTAGTTCTCTATCATAATATTCAAATAAATTATATTGATTTTTAATTAACATCTGATTATACCTATTAATATCCTCCAGTAATTACGAACCTTGTTTGTAGCATGACCAACTTCAATTTACCAAATTGACGATTTATTTAATACCAAACCTACCATTTTCATGTTTGTTACCCCTAGTATAATATATGATAGAAAAATATCTAATTGATTATCCATTTATGTATTTAAATTTCATAGTGACCACACGAACCTTACATTATATAAAATTATGATGTTCACTTTTTATTGTCCATCTTTATGTAAATAATAACTCTTTTTTCTAATCTTAAAAAATAAAACAACATTGTTCTATAACCCACATTTACAGTGCATTTAAAAACAACTTATAACTATAATCATAATTATAAATAATAAACTCCAAAAAATAAGTATAGTTCCTTTTGGATGATAGAGACATGACCGATTATAGTGAACACCGTTAATTCAAATCTTCATAATTTTACCCATATTCCTAAAAAGATGGTACTAAAATGTATAATCTAAAGATAATAAAATAAGTGAGTGGTGTATAATGTCTAGTATGGGAATAATAAATAATAACATGATGAAAAGTAATGAGTTGAGTTGTATATTAAGATATTATAAAATGGTGAGAATCATACACTTAAAAATTATGACATGGACTGAGGGCATGGTATCACGGGATCAAGGCATTATTGGATAAGGGGGACAACCTAAAACATGATATAATAATCCTGGCATGATTAAATATAATAATATGTACAAAAATGTTGTACTTTTAAAAAAAATTCACTATACATGCTATCTCATTTGATGAAGATATTATCCATTTAATTAGAGAACAATATGGGAACGCAAGTCATTTTTCTCACATTACTTGTTCCAAATTGATCATATTACTAAATAACATATTTAATAATTTTAAGGACATTCATAATTACCATGGTATACATACATTTATGTACCTAAATAGTAAATTATTGATACATTAATATGAATAAACATGAATGAAAAATGGGTTGGATATTCAAAAAATATTTTTATGGGATGGAAAATCATGGAATTATATGGTAGTCTATCTATTGTACATAATATTTCATGGGATTAATGATACTTAGGGTTAATATTTAAATAATATGACATAATTTTTGTTATAGTGGAATACTATGAACATATAGAAATATAATAATTTTAAAAAAAATTGATGAAAACCAAGGATGTGCTTGAATCGATAAGACATGGGAGTCAACCCCTAACTTAGATATAATAAAATATTCCTCAATGACTTCAATGTGGGTTTATAAATAATACCCCATTAAAAATATAGAAAATAGATGATTATTACATGGATTTAAAATCAAGATACAATATGTAAATAATTTTAAATTGAATGTAAATAATGAAATTAAAATTACCAAGGAAGGAGAATGATAAGGAACCCATTCATTTCATTGTATCATCTCAGAAACTTGATGGATAAAATAACATTAATAAAAACTCTTTTATATGGATATAGAGATTGGAAATGAGATTAAATCCACATTAAATGTACTAAATGTATAATTGAATCATAAAAGGGTGTGGTATTTATAGATTATGAGGGAGAATTATTTACTAATTTCATAACATAGGTTTTGGACTATAAGATTTAATTTTTTTAAACCATTAGCAATACCATCCATTTATCCAATTATTTATACAATGTTGTTTTTTTTCATATATTTCTATATCTTAGGGAATGAAATTCATTTAATTATACAATTTTAAAAAATCTAGGGATTCCTTTTCAAGAAGATTCAATTTTATATCCATCAAAATATTCATTATGTTTTGAATGATTAATTTTAGGTCTAGAAATTTAATACATCCACTTAAAAATACGAAATTATAATTAATTATAAATTTGATTGTTGAGAATTATGGCTATATTATTTATTCCATAACATTTAACTCACTATGTTGCCATTATAACTACCATATATTTGAATAAAATTTATTCTTAACACAAAAATAAAACTATCTCATAAAATGATTATAATATCTCCGCATGTTAATTTAATAATAATTATTTCACAAATTATATTAATATTAATATATATATATATGTATTTGATAAATTTAATTTTTAAATTTTTTTTAAATAATTTTTTTATGACATATCATTCTTTTCTAACCACAAAAAATAACAGGGACTAATATAAGAATATTAGATTTGAATTCGAATATATATTTTATTATAAGTCCATTATAAAGAAATAAAATTAATTTCAAATAAATTTTATTAAAAATTAATGTATTTTATAATTAATATCATTTATTTACAGAAAAATATTATTCAATATATATTTAGTTCATAAACTAATTTTATCATATTCATTATTTATACATATAAATTTTTTACAAAATAAACAAAAAATTTCTCAGATGTAAAACTCAGAAAATTCCATGGATTTTTTTTCTTAAATACATAGGAATTTTAAAATTCCACAAAAATTGACTATCACGACCCGTCCTCGGGGCCCGTGCCGTGACTACCCCAAGCCCGCATTCCATAGGCCAGGGGCTGGCAACTAGCACCAAGGCGTAAATCCCAGAAAACGGGAAGGCATTGCCTTTGTAAAGTAAACAACAAACACCATAGAGCAAGCAGGAAGAAGTATACACTAAGTAGAAACTAGTACTACAGTAAGTGTGGAAAAGTAAGTGGGCCAGAATACAAACCCAAACATAAAGTAAAGTACAACTGGGAGGGAAAAATAGGAACTAAAAAGTAAAGCCGCAACGTCAATATGTCCACTGTAAATCCCACCTGAAGGGTGGGTATAGATAGCCTCCACTACTCCTCGGGTCCAGTCGTCCGCTCCGAGTATGTTCCACCCAGTGGTCCACCTCTAGGTACCGTCCTGCTCCACAAGCCTCAACCACTATCAGCGCTGTCCATCGTCTGCAACCAACACAACGTAGTGCGGGCATAGCCTGTGCAGGGGTGAGTATAAGCTACTCAGTAGGGACCCCGAGACCCCCGAAGGTCTCCCAAAATCCACAATGGATAAACCACAAAGGAAAGATACAATCATTAAGTAACATCCGACACGGATTAGGTATATGCCCATTCATATATCTATGTCTTCAATTCTCGTTCGGCTCCAACACCCGAACCCAAGTACAACCCACTCCACAAAGGAAATCAAAAAGTATACCCACATAGGCTAGCACAACACAATCCACAAAGGAAAGCAAAAAGGGTTCATCTCACACAAGAATACTTCTTTGTATGACGATAAATATGACCAGATATTTCCACTGATTCATCTAAGCCGTCAGACCCACAAATGATCGATATATACTAACCCCCACAATGACCCACAAAGGATCTGACCCACAAAGGATCGATAGATAACTAACCCCCGCGATGACCCAAAAAAGATCTGACCCACAATGGATTGATAGGTAACTAACCCCCGTAAAGACCCACACAGGATTTGATCCACAAAAGATCGATAGGTAACTAACCCCCGCAAAGAACCACACAGGATCAGACCCACACAGAATCTGTAGGCACTGGCCTTCATAGGACTTCTGAGTGCTGACCCACACAGGATCGGACCCACACAGGATCGGACCCACACATGATCTGTAGGAGCTGGCCCACACAGGACCACTGAGCGCTGACTCACACAGGATCAGACCCACACAGGATCGGTAGCACTGACCCAAAAAGGATCGCTAAGTGCTGTAGTCATAGTCGTCGAATCCACTGAGGATCTTTGCACAGTCGTCATCGAATTCATTAAGGATCTCTGTAATGTCGTCGTCGTCGTAGTCGTAGCCAGCTCTAGGGTACCAGCACACAGCAAGCTCGTTCGGTAGGGTCCGCTCCATGAGCCGAGATGCTGATACATCATCTGAAACATAGTCTAGAGTTGATTTATCAAAAATTTCTGTATCGTCAACAGGAACTCAATGTCGCAGACGACAAGTCAATAGAACGCCCGGTCTGAGAGTTATTGGCTTTTTCGTTCTAGGGGCCCGGTTGGATTTTAAGGCAAAACCAACCCGACCGTACTACACCTGCATCCATACCTCAGGCGGAGTAAGTCAAAAGATCAGTCTCACTTAGAGGAATTCAAAAAAAGTCGACGACACGTCAATCGGTCATCTGAAGCTCATGATATGAGCGTTTCTGCTCCGAGGGCCCGGTTGGTTTCGTGTACGAACCAACACGGCCGAACTAAAAGTATTGAAAAAACTTGAGTGTGATATACCACAACGATTGTCTCGATCCAAGGATAGCATCTCCACTGACGGTGCGTCATTTGGAGGCTCGTAGCTCATGTTTTGAGCAAAAGACCGAAAAGGTCCGAAAACGGGGGTTCTGGGCCCGGACCGACCCGGCCCAACCCCAATGGGTCGGCCCGAACCTGGTCGACCCGACCAGGGTCCGGGTCTAACCCGGCTGGGCCCGACCCGACCCAGTAGGTGCGACCCAGCTGGCCGGTCTAGCAGCTCGGCGCTGGCCGAGCGGCCTCACCCACGGCGCCGCGCCACCCCCCCCCCCCCACCCCCCGCGCGGGGGCCACTCCGTGTCACCGGAAGCGGCGCAAGGCCGCGTCCCTTCCCCATGGTCCTGCGCGGCCGTGGGACCGGCTCTCGTCGCCACGGCAGGTCTTCCCGGCGGCGCGCCGGGCGCCGCCGCATCCTGCCGGCCGACCGCTGCCGGCCGCCGCCTCCAGCTGCAGGTGGGAACTTTCGCGTAACACCGGACGCGCTCTGGTGGTCCGTTTTGCCTGCGGTTTGCGCCTACGGCTCTCCTGGGATCCGAAATCTGCTGCAAAGGCCTCCAATATCCATTCCGATCCCATTTCATAAATGTCGTTAATCCACGCATCAACGAAAAACTGCGGAGGGTTGTCGGGCAGTTTTTGTTTGGCCCTCACCTTCCGCGTTAGGTGATAACAATTGGGAATAAGAATCAACACATGAAAAACATAAGAAGGAACAATTTTAATAAATTAAAATTGAACTTTGATCCGGGTTCTTTTTTTTAGAAGAAACAACCACGGGAATAAATTTTATTCACAATTTAAACCCCTACCTCGTAGGTGTCGTCGGACGAGAGTTCTTCGCGGAATTGACCTTCGTGGAAGAAGAGGATCGTCGCATCGCGGAAGGTCGTCGTGTCGTCGATATCTGAGGGTTAAAGAAAACACACAGATTTAATCTCACGAATTAAATACATGTTAAGGATAAAATCCAAAAAGGAAATTTAAATGATCTCAAATCTCCTACCTCAAGCAGTTGATGATCGGAGATTGTTGCGGGGAAGAATGTCGTGGAAGAAGCGTCGTGGATGGAGAATCGTCGGCCTCACGGAACACATTGTCGCGTCGTTGATCTCCAAGGTTTCGGTGTTCTTCGCGCTCTTTGAATTCTTTGCGTTCTTCACGTTCTTCGCGTTCTTCGAGAAGGGGATAGAAGGTACAGATTCTCCAAATCCTCTCAACAATTAACCTGTCAACAAAAAGAAAAGGTGTTGGTCTTATTTTATTATTATGCCAATAGTTTGAAAACATGTTAAGAAACGAACCATTAATTCGGTGAATTAATGGTATCGACTTAAATATCCATTTAATATGAGTGTTTAAGAGTTTTAGAAAACGCCCCAGTTGACTTCCATTAATGAGGAGTTTTCGTGGTTGCGTTACTTAGAGGAAAAGAAACGGTGGGGCTCATGCGGGCCCCACCTCCCAAATATCCTTACAAGAGGGTAGGATATTTTGGATTGCACCCTATCCACTTCAACATAGCTCAAGTGGCTTTAAGTGGGTTTTAAATGAATTTAAGTGAAATAAAAAAAAAGTTGTTGCACCACTTTATTTTATTTCTCAACATAACCCCAAAAATTTAAAAACCGCACCTGAGGAAACACAACTCCGAAAGAGGAGTTTCTAAGAAAATACCAGCGCTGCGATTCCATCGGTTCCCTCAGAATTTGATTCCGAGCACCGGTTCAAAAGTTATAAAAACCTGCTCGTTCGTTCACTGAACTTACCCGAGCCAAACTTCGGAAAATGAATTCGGGCACACCGAGCATCAGAATCGGGTGCTGTCAGAAACAACGTTCTTTTAAAATTTCAAAGAAAATTATGAAAAACATTTCCTTGAAATTTACGGGTCTTTACATCACTCCCACCTTAGGGAATTACGTCCCCGTAAAGATAGATCATAATCTAGGGAAACAAATGTGGGTACTAAGCACGCATCTGAGCCTCCCACTCCCAAGTGCCCTCCTGGAGGTTCTCGTGCTTCCATCTAATGTGCACTAGAGGAATCAACCATTCATGTAGGACCCGCTCCTGTCGATCCTCGATCTCTACCAGGAGCTCCTTAAAAGTCACCCCATCATCAAAGTCTAGCTCCCCATGGTCAATGATGTGTGTCGGGTCATGCATGTATCTCCTCAGCTGAGATACATGGAAGACTTCATGCACTCGGTGCAACTGAGGTGGTAGAGCCAGGCGATAAGCCACCTCGCAAATCCTGTTGAGGACATGGAATTTTCTGATGAAGCGTGGAGACAACTTGCCACCTCAGCCAAATCTCTGTAATCCACGTCGAGGTGAGACATGCAAGAAGACGTGGTCGCCATCCTCGAACTCTAGTGGCCTCCGCCTTTTATCAGCATAAGACTTATGCCGGATCTGAGCTGTCCTCATATGCTCCTCGATGACCTGGACCTTCTCTGTCGTGGCCCGGACCATCTCTGGTCCCACAAGTGCTGACTCCCCAGGGTTTGTCCAGCACAAAAGAGATCTGCATGTTCTGCCGTACAACTTCTCGTATGGTGCCATCCCGATGGTGGAGTGGTAACTGTTGTTCTATGAAAACTCCACTAAAGGTAGGTGGTCCTCCCAGCTGCGACCAAAGTCGAGGACACATGCGCAGAGCTTGTCCTCAAGAGTCTGAATGGTCCTCTCCGTCTGACCATTCGTCTGAGGGTGAAAGGTGGTGCTTAGACGTAGCTGCGTCCAGAACGCCTCCTACATCCCCTTCCAAATCCGGGAAGTAAAGAGAGAATCTCGATCAGAGATGATAGATGATGTCACACCATGAAGCCGTACAATATCCTGAACGTAGAGACGTCCCAATCTCTCTACTGAACCCTGCTCTCTGATGGGTAAGAAGTGAGACGACTTGGTTAGTCGGTAGAAAATAACCTAGATGGAGTCATGACCTCTGGAAGTGCGTGGAACCCCAGTGTTGAAGTCCATAGATATGACGTCCCTCTTCCACTCTAGGATCTCCAAAGGTTGTACCAAGCCTGCTGGTACCTGATGCTTTGCCTTCACCTGCTGGCAGGTGAGGCATCGTGAAACGAACTCTGCCACAGCCTTCTTCATGCCCGGCCACCAGTGTTGTCGTCTGAGGTCCTGGTACATCTTCGCCACTCCAGCATGTACCGCCATAGGAGAAGTGTGAAACTCTCACAGCACATCCTCCCGCAAGGCAACTGGTACCAAGGTACATCCTCTGAAAAGGACATTGTGCATTGCTCCGAAGGAGAAACCATCAGGTTCTTGTCTTGAGGATAACTGCGCACGCCGCGTCTCACAGTCAGCGTCCCCACGATGTGCCTCTCTGACCCACTGTAGTAGTAGAGGAGTGACTGTGAGTGACTTAAGGAAGGCTGATCCATCCCTATCCACGAAGGATATCTGCAAAGCGGCTAGCTGATCTGTCGCCTCCTCAAGCAGCTGAATGCCCGTCCTCCGGCTGAGAGCATCAGCTACTACGTTCAACTTCCCAGGAGTATATACTATCTCAATGTTATAGACCTGGAAGAACGTGAACCATCGATGTTGTCTCAGGTTCAGGTCCTTCTGAGAGAAGATGTACCTGAGACTCTGATGGTCATAAAAGACTGTAAAGTGCTCGCCCATCAGATAGTGTCGCCATGTCTTCAGTGCGAAGACCACTACTGCTAACTCCAGTTCATGGGTAGCGTAGTTCTGCTCATGAGGCCTCAACTGACATGATCCATAGGCGATCACTGCCCACTCCTGCATTAGGACACATCCGAGTCCGGTCCCAGATTCATCGCAGTTGACTACGTACCCTACTCCCTTCTCATGCAACCTGAAGATAGGTGCACTGGTCAATCTCTGTCTTAGCTTCTGGAAGCTCTTCTAACATCCGTCGGACCACACAAAGGGTTTCCCCTTCTTCGTCAAAGCTGAGAGTGGTTCCACAACTCTGGAGACGTCTGACAAAAATCTCCGATAGTATCCAGCTAGTCCCAAGAGACTCCTCACCTCCGTAACGCTCTTGGGTGGCTCCCAAGATAGCACTACCTCGATCTTCACAGGATCCACTGCAAATCCCACCTCAGAGATGACATGTCCTAATAATTGGACCTCACGTATCCAGAACTGACACTTCGAGAGATTTCCATAAAGTTGGTTCTCTCGGAGTGTGTCCAGTACAACCATTAAGTTGTAGGTGTGCTCCTCCTCTTTCGTCGAGTAAATCAAAATGTTGTCGATGAACACAAAGACAAATCAATCGAGGTATGGCTGAAATATCCTGTTCATGAGGCCCATGAACACAGCTGGAGCATTGGTTATGCCGAATGGCATAACCAAGAATTCATAGTGGCCATACCAACATCTGAAGGTCGTATTCTGCACGTCCTCGTCCTGAACTCTGAGATGATGATAGCCTGACCTCAGGTCTATCTTCGTGAACCACCGTTCCCTCGTGAGATGATCGAAGAGGTCATAAATCCTTGGTAGCAGATACTTGTTCCTCACTATCACCTGGTTCAGGCGATGATAGTCGACACAAAGTCACAAACTCCCGTTCACCTTCTTGGCGAACAATATCAGGGAAGCCCAGGGTGAAACACCGGGTCAGATGAATCTCTTTCCCTGCAAGTCCTCCAACTGTACCCGTAGATCTCGAAGCTCAGCGGGGGCCATCTGATATTCTAGAGTCGATATCTGGACTTTCCCAGGGTACAGGTCAACACCAAATTCTACCTCCCTACGAGGAGGTAGTCCTGGAACATCGTCGGGAAAGACGTCCGCATACTGATCCACCACTGTAGGAAAACTAAGACTTCTCACGTCAACTGCTCCTAGGATGAGGCTATCCAACTGGTGAGTGATGGGCTGTCCTCTCCTCTTCGGAAGTCCATCATGTGCTGCAAAGGCCCCCTTCTCTCCGGTGAAGGCGAACATGCTCTCGTCAGTGCGTACACATCGCACCTTGCGCCTAATATAGTCAATCTGTGCAAGGATTGTAGATAAACAATCAATGCCCAAGATTACATCATAAAGCCTCGACGCTGCTACATGAAGATCCCAGCCGATGCTCTCGCCTCCTCGAGTAAGCTCACACTGCCGGCACCAGTGCGTAATCGTCGAGTCTGCTCCAGTAGGAGTCTCTAGTCGTAAGGATCGAGCCAACGAATCTGTCGGAATCTCCGAGATCCTAACAAGGGCAGCGGCTATGAAAGAGTGACTCTCTCCTGTGTCTATAAGAACTGCAGAAAGGGAGGAATAGAAACAGATCGTACCTCGAATCATCTCGGGCGCACTGTGGTCATAGGCCTCCGCTGCTTGGAGTTGTGCCTATCCCTGCCCGCCAGCTCCATGTGGCCGGGGTGGACCTCCTGGTGGAGGTGGTGGTAGAGCCTCAAAGTGTCTCCCACCACCTGCTGCTCGGCCAACTCCTCTGCCTCGTCCACCTGCTCCTTGCGGACCTCCACGGTCGACCCTCTGCCTCGGCATGGGTGGCCCGTCAACTGTCTGTTGCTCCTCGGCACAGTGGGTCGGGTAGTCACGAGCCATGTGGCCCTACCCGCCGCATGTGTAACAATGCCTACCTCTTGAAAGACTGGCTCCACAATGTGTGCCCTGCACTGCTCAGCCAGTGTCCTGAGGTCGTCTGCATGAGGGTCTGGTCTACCTGGACCCCCGAGTCATCCGTCGACTGCCTGCCGCAGAAGACTCTGCTACGTGCCGCCCCGCGGTAGGTCTCGCCGCTAGAGAAGTCTCAGCAAGAATGCTCTTGATCAAAAGGGCCCGCTCCAGTACTCCTACCTGGGTTAGAATGCTAAGGGAGATCAGTGATGCCCTGATCTCATGACTCAATCCCTGCTCAATTTTCCGTTCCTGGAAGAATGGGTCCTGCACAATGTCAGTCGAGTAACGCGAGAGATCGGTAAATCTCACCGAGTACTGTGCGACTGTCATGCTGCCCTACCACAGCTGAAGAAGCTCTTGGATGTGCACCGCATGGAGGTTGTCCAGGATGAACTCTGAGAGGAAGAGGCCCTCAATGTCTGTCCAAAGAATAGATGCCTCATCGTGCTCCTAGAGCATCAATTTCCACCATCGGCCCACTGCCGCGTGCAGTAGGCTCGCTGCGAGGATCACCATGAGGTCTGCTGGTGTCCTCACTAACTGGAAAACTCATACAACTACCTCTAGCCAGTCCTCGGCTGCATGGGTGTCCGTCTCCCTAAAAAACCTGGGCAGACGCTGGCACTGGAACTCATGCATTGCACTAAGGCGACGTGCATCGTTAGAGGCTGGGGTTGGAAGCATCTGTGGCTCGGCGGGTAGAGGTACCGCCTGTGCCTCAGCTGTAAAAGGTCCATGCACCGAGGCCTCGTCGCTCGGTGGGCTATCGTCACGCTCAACTGTCATAACCCTAGCGACCTGCCATCATGGGGCCATCCTGAAAAAGGGAACAGATGTGCCATGATCAGAACAATATACCTGGTGAGCTGACAAAAAGTAACCACAAAGAAAACATGAAACACACACGCAATCAATGTTTTCGTGCATTAAGTCAGAAATAAGAAGTCAGGGTCCTGGTGTATGGATACGTCGGCCACCGCACCAACACTGGACTCCCTGGACTGATAACCACACCCAATACGCTAAACACTATTGCTTCACATAGAAAAAATATCAGAGTCCCATGTTCTGCGGTAGAACCGAACTCCTTTGATACCAATTTGTCACGACCCGTCCTTGGGGCCCGTGCCGTGACTACCCCAAGCCCACCTTCCATAGGCCAGGGGCTGGCGACTAGAACCAAGGCATACATCACGGAAAAAGGGAAGGCATTTCCTATGTAAAGTAAAAAACAAACACCACAGAGCTAGCAGGCAGAAGTAAACACTAAGTGGAAACTGGTACAACAGTAAGTGAGGAAAAGTAAGTGGGCCAGAATACAAACCCAAACTAAAATTAAGGTACAACTGGGAGGAAAAAACAGCAAATGAAAAGTAAAGCTACAACGTCGAGCTGTCCACTAGAAATCCCACCTGAAGGGTGGGTACAGATAGCCTCCACTGCTCCTCGGGTCCAGCCATCCGCTCCGAGTACATTCCGCCCAGTGGTCCACCTCCAGGTATCGTCTTGCTCTGCATGCCTCAAACACAATCAGCACTGTCCGTCGTCTGCAACCAACACAACGTAGTGTGGGCATAGCCCGTGCAGGGGTGAGTATAAGCTACTCAGTAGGGACCCCGAGACCCCCGAAGGTCTCCTAGAATCCAAAAAGGATAAACCTAAAGGGAAAGATACAATCAAAAAGTAACATCTGACATGGCTTATGTATATTACCATACATATACCTAAGTCATCAATTCTCGTTTGGCTCCAACACCCGAAACCAAGTACAACCCAGCCCACACATGAAAGAAAAATGTATACCCACACAGGATAGCACAACACAATCCACAAAGGAAAGAAAAAAGGGTTCATCTCACACAGGAATACTTCTTTGTAGGACGATAAAGATGACCAGATATTTCCACTGATTCATCTAAGCCGTCGGACCCACAATGGATCGATAGGTATTAACCCCCGCAATGACCCACAAAGGATCTGACCCACAAAGGATCGATAGTTAACTAACCCCCGCAATGACCCACAAAGCATCTGAACCACAAAGGATCGATAGGTAACTCACCACCCGCAAAGACCCACACATGATCTGACCCACAAAGGATCGATAGGTAACTAACCCCCGAAAAGACCCACGTAGGATCGGACCCACATAGGATCTGTATGCGCTGGCCCACACAGGATCGCTGAGCGCTGACTCACACAGGATTAGACCCACACAGGATCGGTATCACATACCCACAAAGGATCGCTGAGTGCTGTAGTCATCGTAGTCAAATCCACTGAGGATCTCTGCACAGTAGTTCTCGAATCCATCGAGGATCCTGGTACTATTGTCGTCGTCGTAGGCACAACCATCTCTAGGGTTCCCGTACACAGAAAGCTCGTTCGGGAGGGTCCGCTCCATGATCCGAGAGGCTGATACATCACCTGACACATATTCCAGAGTTGATGTATCCAAAAGTTCCGTATCGTCAACAGGAACTCAACGTTGTAGATGGCGCGTCAATCGGACGCCCGGTGTGAGAGTTATTGGATTTTCGTTCCAGTGGCTCGGTTGGTTTTTAAGGCAAAACCAACCCGACCGTACTCCACCTGCGTCCATACCTTGGGCGGAGTAAGCCAAAAGATTAGTCTCACTTATAGAAATTCAACAAAGTCAACGACACGTCAATCGGATGTCCAAAGCTCAAGATAAGAGAGTTTCCGCTCAGAGGGCCCGATTGGTTCCGTGTACGAACCAACTCGGCCGAACCCAAAGTATTCTGAAACATTTAGTGTGATATACCAAAACAACCATCTCGATCCAAGGATCGCATCTCCACTGACGGCGCATTGTTCGGTGGCCCATAGCTCATGTTATGAGCAAAATACTGAAAAGGTCCGAAAATGGGGGGTCTCGGCCTGGACCGACCCGGCCAAACCCCCCCGGGTCGACCCGACTCAGGTCTGGGTCTGACCCGGCTGGGCACGACCCGGCCCAGCCCAGCCTGGGCGCGACCCGGCTGGCCGGTCCGGCGGCTCGGCGCTGGCCGAGCGGCCGCACCCAAGGAGTCCCCCCCCCCCCCGCGCATGGGCCGCTATGTGCCACCGGACACGGCGCAAGGTCGCGTCCCTTCACCGTGATCCCGTGCGGCCACGGGACCACCTCTTGCTGCCGCGGATTTAGCCGTGACGGGTCATGCTAGTGGCGCGCCAGGTGCCACCACTTCCTGGCGGCCGACAGCCGCCGGCGGCCGGCGTGGCGTGCCAGCGAGAACTTCTGCGGACCACCGGACGTGCTCCGGTGGTCTGTTTTCCCTGCGGGTTGTGCCTACGGCTCTCCCGGGATCCAAAATCTCCTATGAAGTCCTCCAATAGCAATTCTTATCCCATTTCGTAAATTCCGTTAATCCACGCATCAAAGAAAAACTGCTGAGGGTTGTCAGGCCGTGTTTGTTTGGCCCGCACCCTCCGCGTTAGGTGATAACAATTGGGAATAACAATCAACACATGAAAAACATAACAAGGCACAATTTTAATAAATTTAAATTGAACTTTGATCCAATTTTTTTGTTTTAGAAGAAACAACCATGGTAATAAATATTATTTTCAAATAAAACCCCTACCTCATAGCTGTCGTCGAACGAGAGTTCTTCGCGGAATTGACCATCGCGGAAGAAGAGGATCGTCGCGTCGCAGAAGGGCATCGCGTCGTCGATCTTTGAGGGTTAAAGATAACACACGGATTTAATTTCACGAATTAAATCCATGTTAAGGATAAAATCCACAAAGTAAATTTAAAAGATCTGAAATATCCTACCTCAATAAGTTGATGATCGGAGATTGTTGCGGGGAAGAACGTCGCGGAAGAAGCGTCATGGAGGGATAATCATCGGCTCCACGGAATATGTCGTCGCATCGTCGATCTCCGAGGGTTCGGCATTCTTCGCGTTCTTCACGTTCTTCGCGTTCTTCGTGAAGGGGAAAGAAGGTATAGATTCTCCAAATCTTCCCAATAATCAACCTGTCAACAAAAAGAAAATGTGTTGTTCTTATTTTATTATTATGCCAACATTTTGAAAACATGTTAAGAAATGAACCATTAATTCGGTGAATTAATGGTAACGACTTAACATTTCATTTAATAGGAGCGTTTAAGAGTTTTAGAAAATGCCCCAGTTGACTTTCATTGATGAGGAGTTTCCGTGGGTGCGTTACTTAGAGGAAAAGAAACGGTGGGGCTCATGTGGGCCCCACATCACAAATATCCTACCATGAGGGTAGGATATTTTGGATTGCACCCTATCCTCTTCAACATAGCTCAAGTGGAATTAATTGTATTTTAAGTGTCATTAAGTGAAATAAAAAAAATTGTTGCACAACTTTATTTTATTTCTTAACTTCACCCCAAAAATTTAAAAACCACACTCGAGAAAACGCAACTCCGGAAGAGGCATTTCTAAGAAAATACTGGCACTTCGATTCCATCAGTGCCCTCAGAATTTGATTCTGAGCACTGATTCAAATGTTAGAAAAACCCGCTCGTTCATTCACTGAACGTTCCCAAGCCAAACCTCGGAAAATGATTCTGGGCACACCGTGCCTCGGAATCAGGTGTCGTCAGAAATTGTGTTCTTGTAAAATTCCAAAGAAAATTAAGAAAAAAATTTACTTGAAATTTACGGGTGTTAACATTGACAAAGCATTATTTCGAGGCCCGGTGTGATTGGAATCAATTTATTAATTTTTTTTGGGTAAGTTCCGTAAACGTACAGGCAGGTTTTTATAACATTTGAACTGGTGTTTGGAATTGAATTCCACGGACACTGTTGAACTTGCAGTGCCGCTATTCGTTTAGGGATACGTTGAATTTGATAGTAGTGGGTCGAGAATAAATTTTTGTTTTCGTTGGTTTTTTTGGAAAATAATAAAATAAAGTGACCTTCATATTATTTTTATTTGAGCCGCCATGTTGGTGTTTGAAGGTGGGTTCCATTGGATCTATAACCACATTGTGGAGGTTTAATGTGGGGATCACCGGTCCATAACCTCCCATGGGAGGTTAAAGTGGTTGGGACCACCACACTTCAACCTCCCATGTGGGGTTAATGTGGTGGGGACCACCCGATACCACATTACCTCACAATTTGAATAATAGGGGCGGGGACCACCTAACCCCTATTAATGGGAGGAGAGAAAAATCTTTAAACTCCCCTCATTAATGAGTGGGAGACCCTTGGCCTCCTATACTATTTATGGTGCCACCACCTCCCCTTTAATTATTTGATCCAAGACATAATTTATTAAGCCAAATACTACCCATTAATTAATTGATACATCTATTTTCATTAAATGCTAAACTTTTAATTTTTTAGACCAAAAAATCGAAAATAATAGACAATATATTATTTAGAGGGGCTATCTATTTTGCATGGAATTTTTCATCTTGGTGGAAACATGGGAGAGGAAGGACGAAATCTAACCAATGAAGAAAGAATAATGGAGAATGAAGAAATCCGACCATCTTTGACTTCTTCACCAGAGATTCTACCGACATAAGACATCTTCAACCGACCTTCCCTCCACATCGTCGTCAACAGGCCGACGCATGAGCTCGAGATTGAAAGTGTGTGGAAGACGCGATGAATGACGATCTTCTCCGTCTTCTTTCCTGCGACTCCATCTTCGACCAACGGTCATGGTAGGGGGTTAATTTGAGTAATAACACATTTCTTATTCTATTCTTTGGTTGGAAAGGAACCGTTCCGGAGATTGTAAAACAATTAAAGTTCATCTTTATTATTTTATATGAGCCAAATGTTACCACCATAAACGCGGAGGGTGCGGGCCAAACCAACATGGCATGAAACCTCATCTGATCTTGTTTAAAATGATCTTCGGCATGGCAATGAAGCAACGAGGTGACGAAGTCGGCGAAGTTAGAGGTCGTGCAACACGTGGCCTTTGTGATCTGTGTTGCCCCTGTGGCGTCCTACAATGCCACCGTCTGAACTGGCCCCGAATGAACCCCCACCGGTCGTGCCGCCTGCCCTATGACCCATCTGGCCGCGCCCTACCTGGCAACCCGCCATCCAGGTCGTGCATTTCCAGGCCGCCCTCCGGCCCTCCCGTCCACCCACCGAACCGCCTCCCGGCCTACTTGGACACCTCTCGTGCGCCCAACCAAACTTCGCCGGCCCGCATACCCTACACCGGCCCACGTGCCTCGTGCCACCCGAGCTGTGCCCCACACGCTAGTAGCCAAACCAGATTTGGCCATCCAGGTCGGGATGCCGAGCCACACCCTATGCATGGCCAACTGAGCTGGCCTTACACTCCCCTCGTAGCGTCTCCGGGCCGAACAACCCTTGCCCCGACGCAAGGCCGGTTCATGCCCTCCTGAACTTTCCACACACCCATGCTACTGGCATCCTTCACAGCGTACTGGGCTGGGCCCATCGAGCTGGTCTAAACCCAATTGGTCAGCCCAAAATATGTCGGGTCGGGTCGGTCCTACTAGATCAGCCCAGACCTAGGCCCGCTGCAACCCCCTTAACATTCTTTTTCCCATATCTTTGGCACTAGATGTCTATTTCATGATCCATCAGCGGCTCTGATTTTCTTAGAGCATGAATGTCCCTTTGAGTATAACCCAATAGAGTTAGGGGTAATTTTGAGATACGGTCTGTTTGGATCGTTCACGAATCCAACGGGGCCCCCAGGTCTAAAAGGCTAAAAACTCACATACCGAGATTCCGACTAATATGGAGGACCTTTTAGACACTTCTACATCAGACTTCGTGATAGTTGGTGTATCAACCTGTAGCTCGTGTAGCAGATCCTTTCAGAGACGAGCGAACATAGTTAAGAGACCTAGTAGCTGGCTGAGACCTGACGACTGCTGAACGATTCGACTCAGAGTGATTCAACTAGCCCAGTAGGGAGTGCCTTGATGTTGTGGCAGACCCACATTGGGGAGCTCCCTGGTGTCGCGACAGAACCATGGTACTCGACAGGAGGAGTACCTCAGCAGGCTATGAGGGGGAGCGCTTTGGTAATGCGGAAGAACCAAAATGGGGAGCATCTTGGTGATGCAGAAGACCCACGGTACTCGATAGGAGGAGTACCACAACAGTCCATAGTTAGTGTGAAGGTGCCTTGGTGATGCGGCAGGCCCACTATACTCGATGTAGGGGTAGTTCTCTAGCAGCTGAGGTTTCGACAGTGTGACTGGGGATGTTACTTGATACTACCCCTAGAATAAAATCAAGGTTTGTGCTGAGTCAGTAAATTTTGTTTTTATCTCATGATTGAGATGTATTATTTGATAACATAGGTATATGTATAGGCATACACCTATGTGGGGTTATCTGTTGATTTCAAACATTGGGTTTATTCTTGTTGGATTTTGTGAAACCATGAGGGTCTCGGGGTCCCTACGGAGTATTGTTATACTCACCCCTACACGGGATATGATCGCACCTCATTGTGTTGGATATGTACGACAAACAACACTGACTGAGGTTGAGTGTACCTGGACTGGATGGTACCCAGAGGGGGACCACACGGCGTTATGGTACACGGAGGTGAAAGACAAGCGCAGAGTGCTGAAGAGACTATCTGTACCTACCCTTGAAGTAATATTTCCCAGTGGATGGTCTAGGAGCTTTTTTAACTTTTCTAGTACTTGTACTTTCATTTTCGTGTACATTACAGTTGGGCCAATATTTCCGTCCTCGTTTACTTTTCAACACTCTTTTGTTATACTATTTTTACTTAGTGTTTTTCTTCCATATTGTACTCTGTTGTGTGCGATTTTAGGATATATAGGAAATTCATTCCCAGTTTTAGTTAATTAAGCCTTTGGTGCAAGGACCCAAGCCCCGGGCCTATAGAAGGTGGGAATGGGGTAGTCATAGAATGGGCCCCAAAGGGACGGGTCATCGCAAATTGCTATCAGTGGAGTCAGTTCTACCACAGAACATAGAACTATGATCTTTTCTATGAAGCAATAGTGTTAAGGGTACTAAGTGTGGTTTTCATTTTAGGGATTCCAGTGTTGGTGCAGTGGCCGGTTTATCCATAGACTAGGATCCTAACATCCGGTTTCCCACTCAGTGCACACAAACACTGACTGGGTTTGTGTTTTCAAAAGTTTTCTTTAAGTCAGCTCAACCAGGTCAGCTCACTAGGTATAATATTTGATTGTGTCGCATATGTTTCATTCAAGATGCCTTCCCATGGACAACAGTCTAGTTCCCTAAGAGTTTTTCACACAGATAGCCCACCGAGAAATGATGCCTCAGGGTAAGGCCCTTTTCCAGGGGAGGCACCAGAGTTACCACTTCCCGTTGGGCCACTGATGCCACCAGCCCCAGCAGAAGATGATGCATGCCACATAAGCATGCTGCACGAGTTCCAAAACCAGTTTCCACCCAGGATCAGTGGTGGGATGTACACGTAGGTAGCTAGGGATTGGAAGGAGGCTGTGGTGAGACTCTTCATACTGGTAAGGACACTAGCCGACCTTATGGCGATCCCTTTCACAAGTCCCCTTCAGGATGCAGCAGGAATATAGTGGAGAGAGAGTGTCGAGGTGGATGACAAGGCAACACTACTCTGGGAAGACATCGAGAGCCTGTTTCTGGGGGATATTTTCCCAGCCACCCATCGTGTAGTGCGGATACAAGAGCAAATTTATCTTTAGCTGGGAAACATGATGGTGGAACAGTACTCACAGAGTTTCCCTGACCTCTCATGCTACTCCACTGATATGGTATGAGACCCATTCTTCATGGCCCAAACCTTCGAGTAGGGGATCAGGTGAGTGATCAGGGATTTAATGATCTCCCTCAGTATCCCGACAGAAACAAGGGTGTTAGTACGATCCCTCTTAGTGGAGAGTTTCCTTGTGGAGTAGTCTCAAGCAGTGAGACCCACCACTAGTCGACATGAATCAGAGTCTTCTCCAGTTGGCAGTAGATAGATGTATCAGAGGTCCAAGATCACTATACCCATGGGTGGATGATCGCATGACACATGATCAGTTGTGATGGGCACTAGGGGCAGAGTCTTGCATTCCAAGAGTGGGTAGTGATTCTCATGCTGCGGGCAGGGTCCCATTTCCTGTGACTGTCCGACCCACCGTTTGGATGATTAGTAGACGGTCAAAGGACCTCCCAGTCAGAGACAATGATTCAATCAAGGTGGTATGTAGGGATCATATAGACGTGGAAGAGGAGCTGGCCGTGCAGCTGGCGGTGGACGAATTCTTCATATGTAACCACCACCTACACATGGAGGTCAACCCCGACCGCAGTGAGAAGGTGGAAAGGGCAGATCGTAGCTTCAGGTAGCCGAGTCTTACGGTCATGGAATTCTGGAGTTGATTCGTGGTACGATCTGTGTCTACTCCACCTTAGAATCAGTTCTTATTGACATAGGTGCCAATCACTCTTTCATTGACACTGCCCTAGTTCAGAGCTCAGATATTCTGATGGAGCTATTGGCTTGATCCTTACGGTTAATGTAACATTCCATGTAAGTAATTAATAATATATATTCTTATCTATGTCTATTTATAAATTTTATAGTGTTTTAGAGGCTTAAAATGAGAATAAATCCAATCTTAAACATGGAATATACTAATATTTTTAAAATATTGTTTTGCCACCTTTTGATGGAGAACCATTTTTAAATATATCTTCTGAAAATATTATAAGCTCTATTTGTCAAAATAAACTTATTATTTATGATTGGGACATTGAAATTTACCTTGGGTTAATTTTTTGTATTTTTGCGACAATGTTCATTTTTTAATGAATAGTGAAAAATACTGAATTTTACATCAAAACTTCTTTTTCATCTAATTAAATAATATGGATAGATTATCCTTTTAATTTTTTTAAGTGTAATTAGAATACATTTTTACCATTTAATCCAATTTTGTCCATTATAATTAATTTCACTTTGGAATTGGGTATAAACAAGTGCCAAACATTTCAAAGATATTGTTTCAAAAAAACCCGCTATTTGTTTTGACAACGAGATTTATTTTTAAATTAATTATTGAAATTTATATTTTTGTAATTTGGTAAAATTTATTCCATATTTGGAATCATAAGGTCCAAATTATGTAATTAAGACTCTTGTTTTTGGGCATTATGAATAGTAATGACAATAATTATCTTTAATTATCTTGATTAATAAGTAATCGGTTAGTTAAGGATAAAACAAATATCATAATAATACAAAATGACCCCAAAATGTGTCCTGATTCTACTGGTTGTGCCATGGCAAACCCTGGGATGCCTTGTTCCAAACTTAAGGACCCCATTGAATCACTTTTGGGTGAAAGAGACACTTTATCTTTTTATTTTTAAAGAAAGGAGAATATCACTAAAGAATGTATCACCTGAGTAAAATATTTTTACATTTGTCCACATAAACTATCACTTGGACTATAAATAGTAATTAGAATGCTAAAAATATTTCCTACATCATAGTATTTTTTTATAATTTTTAGACATTAAATAAATTAAATTATTTATGACATCATGATGATGCATCAAATACTTCATTAATGAACAATTTAAATAAAATGAAAATATAATGTAAAATCTAAGACATAAACTTATCAACGACCTATTGTATGGGTATATTTCGAACCCTTATCACCTTATCCTCGAAATATATCAATGTTTTACCTTTAAATTCTGATACTTATTTTAATATAAGGTAACATTTTATAACTTTCCACGAGTTCCCCTACTATCCTCTTATAAAATGACCCCACCTCAACATCCTTACCCACACTTCTCAAGCCTTTGGCTTGGCCACGATCTGAAATTTTTATCTCTCCATATCCCTCAATTAATCCTAGATTCCTTACCTTAGGCAGAAATCTCTTTAAGAAACCCTTTTGGTTCAAACCAAGAGGAGTTACCCGATTTAAAGGCAAAGTCTTCTCTAATGTTCTTTTTTTATATTTCTTCTCAGACCACCTAAACTATTTTTATTCATTTCTTTAGTAACAAAACCAGTATCATAAATATACTATGATGTTTTTATAAGGTGGATTCAAGATACACTTACACACAGCTACATATAATGGTTAAAGAACATATTGTTTCCATGGATGGAGAATTTCATCCTCACAAAACGATGATTGTTCAATATTCTTTTATCACCTTCAAAGGTGGCCATTAAGAGGTAAATATATTTATATATGATATATAATATGTTTATGTTTTCCTTAAGCTTCTGTATTTTTCATTTATGGCATACCTTTATGGTTTCCATTATGGGTAAACACGATATCATCATTTTTGGAAGTGTGGACTACTGCCCCCTCAATGTGATTCGATTCGTTAATTCCATATATGGGACGTATAAAGGATGGAGTTAATGATATTATATATGATATTATATTGGACTTATAATATTCCTTTATATCATTATGATTCCATTCCATGAAATACTAAATAGATATGAAAGTAGCGTTTATGCGTACGTACGGCTTACGTCTCCATGACTGGTGCATTTCATTTATTACCTCTAAATGTTATGTAATATTATAAATGTATGTATATACTGGATATATATGATATATAATATATCTATATCATGAATATAACTGTGGATATAATTGCTACATGAACAACTTGTAATTATAAAGAGTTTATTTTTTACTCAAGTACCAATGATCGACAAAACGACCATTATTAACATAAATAATTACATAGTGTTCATAACATGGTAATAATTGATATAAAAAGGAATAATGAACTTGAAAAATATTCTTAAGCAAGTATTAATTAACTGAAGTTTATTATTCATGAGGTTAAAGAACTATCGAGTCATGCTGGACCTAATGTAAGGGACTTCGTTTCAATATCATTTCATTGAGGCATATTATGTTTTATACACAAATTTATTTTATAATGTGTATAAACCCCTTTGACTTTTATGTTTATTCAAAAAGAATCTTTTTTATACGAAGTGTTTACTAAATGACAAAAGGGAATGTTTTTTTGTCGTATGTAAGCGGTGACAATGACTTGTCCGCCGTCGTGACCATTATTTGAGTTTCGGCTTCCTCTACAACCATAACTTTTTTTAAATGAAAAATAAATAACATGTTTTACTTTTCATTTATTTTTGTATTAAAAATGGTTTTGATAATTTTTAATTATATAGATGTGTTATTTATATGTTTTGATTGAAATTTGGAAATGTTATGTTTCCTTTATTCATGTTTTATGTGATACGATTATGTTATGGTTCTTGGGAATTGTTATGAAGATGGGTGGTTCCGTGATAAACTAAGGGCGGGTGAGCCCGATATAGCTCTCCAAAGCATTGGGTAACTCAAAGGGTTTAAACGTTAAGGTATCTCCGAAGAGATTTAGGGAATATACTGTGATGGGTATTCCAAACGTAACCATGAGGGTTACTCCCTACGTAAGAATGTTATGAATGCATCAACTTACCTTTATGTCTTATGATTTCAATGATTTATTCATAATTTGATGAGGTATGTTAAGATTCTTATGTTTGATGAGTATATTATGATTTCATTCATGGACTAATGTTTTAATTTCGCACTTTTATATCCCTTGTTAAGATTTTTTTGCTCATCCCATGTTTTTGAAATGTTTTTCACAGGTCAAGGGAAAGGTACATGATGTGATGATAGTGTCAAGGAAGTGTCAAGAAAGAATCTCTGATTTATTTTAAATATGTTTCTAATGATGGGACAAATAATTAATATCTTTTATGTAACCAGTTTGTTTAAATGTGGAATGTAATGCATGATTTATTATCTAATTCTCTAAAACTCTAAACCTGAAATGATCATCAACGTGAATTCTTGAAATAACTCAAGATTAAGTATTGTTTAATGTCGAGGCCATATAGTTGGTATCAGAGGTTGGTTTAGATAATTTTACGAGTTAGGTTTCTTTTAAATGATTATCCAAAAATATTTTTTTATGGTCAAATTGAAATGATATATCATTTGAAGATTACCATGTTGCTTCATCTAATACATGTTTGTTCAGAATGGTTTTCCACAGAGGAAACCGGGAAGTAGTTCTAGGAAAGCATATAGAAGGAAATTACCTTCTGAATCACCATCCTGAGATTGTGGGAATTGGAACTCAATAGTTTGTTGCAGTAATGGTTCAGCTGACTCAAGAGATAATTGGTGGTGGTATCCATGCATGAGATCAGCCAGATCAACCGCAGAGGAACATGTCAGGGGTGGAACATTTCATGAGGCAGCATCCCCCGTCATTCATAGGATCATCTGACACTGTGCTAGCTGAACGGTGGATTAAAGCACTGAAGAATATTTTTGATGTCATGGGGTGTTCCCAAAATAAAATGGTTAGTCTTGTTATTTACCGTTTGTAGGGTGAAGCAGATCATTAGAGGTCGATGGTTAACAATATCAGGGACACTGATGAGATTGATGCTCTCGAATGGGATGATTTCAAAGGTATGTTTCATGAGAAGTTTTTTCCTAAGGCAGTTCTACTTAGGATGGAAGAACAATTCATGGAATTGAGGCAAGAGGATGGCTCAGTGGCTGCTTATGAAGAGAGGTTCACTCGATTAGAAAGGTATGCTCGAAATTTTATCTGAGACATTGATAGTAAAATCAATCATTTTTTCAGGATTAATTCCAAATTATCAAAGGGAATTAGCTTCTCGTGAGATCAGAAGTTATGAAAATATTGTTCACTGTGCAGAGAAGGTGGAAATGGAGTTTTCTGATGATCAAGTGTCCTATAAAAACCAACAGAAGAAGAGACCGCGGTGGTAGGATAAAGGGAAAAATTCTTCAAAAGGTATGATGGTAAGAAAACTATGTCTCCAATTTGTGATAAATGTGGTAAAAGGAATTCTGGGGAATGTCTTCTGAATTCTGGAAATTCCTACCGATGTGGTAAGATGGGACAAAAGCTCGGGATTGCACTGAAAAAGATCAGGGTGATTGTAAGACCAAATTTATTTTACAGTTAGTGAAATGTATTAAGTGCAATGAGATGGGTCACTATACAAACGAGTGTCCGAAAAAGAGCTCGAGTGATGGGAAGCAGTTTGACAACAAGAAGAAAGAGGTGGTGAAATCTTTTGCAACTCCTTCAGTAGATGTTGGGCCATCAAATGAAGTGGTATCAGGTACTTTGATTGTTTTTTCAGATTATGCCATTGTGTTGTTTGATTCAGGTTCTACACATTCTTTCAACTCTAAAAACATTTTAGTAAAATGTGAATACCATATCATGAAATGAATCCAAAACATGTGGTAAAACACCTGGGGGAAATGATGAGGAACAAAGAATTTATAAGAATCTCCCTATCCTTATCTATGTAAAGAACCTACTTAGAATCCATATTGTTTTACCTCTATTAGAGTTTTATGTTATTGTGGGTATGGATTGGGTCTCTGTTTACCATGCTATGATTTATTGTAGATATAAAGAAGATTCTATTCAAACAGACTTTCAATTTGTGTACAAGAATGAACCCTTACTGTTGATAACATATCAAGAGGCTGATAAACTTGTAAAAGATGGGAATGAATGTTACCTTGCACATATGATGAAAATAAAGAAACTATTCAGATTAATGATGTGCCAGTGGTAAATGAGTATCCTTATTTTTTTCCTGATGAGTTTCCTGGAATAGTACCAGATTGGGAAGTTGAATTTACTGTTGCCTTAGTTCCTGATTCTAAGACAATTTCAAAACCCCCTTATCGAATGGCTCAAATTGATCTTTTAGAGTTAAAGGAGCAATTACAAGATTTATTCGAGAAAGGTTTCATTTGACCTAGCACATCAACATGGGGTGCTCATATTTTATTTGTTAAAAAGAAATATGGTCCAATGAGACTTTGCATTTGTTATAGATTCTTGAATAACATCCCTATTAAGAACAAATATCCTTTGCCTCATATCGATGACTTATTTGATCAGCTCTAGGGAGCTTAGTATTTTTCAAAGATTGACATGAGATCGGGGTACCATCTCTTGAAGGTAAAGGAAATAGATATTCCGAAGACCATGTTTCGTACAAGATATGGCCATTATGAATTTCTAGTTATGACTTTTTGGCTAGCCAATTCACCTACTGTATTCAAGGACCTTATGAATAAAATTTTCCATGAGTTCATGGATAAGTTTGTTGTTGTATTCATTGATGATATTTTTGTGTTTTGTAAAATTAAAGAGGATAATGAAAGTCATTTCAGGGTTATTTTTCAAACCATAAATGAAATGAAATTTTATGGTAAATTCCCCATGTGTGAGTTTTGGTTGCAAGAAATTTCTTTCCTTGGTCATATTGTTTCTAAAGATGGAATAACTATTGATCCCGAAAAAACAAAGGTTGTTGAAGAATGGCCAAGACCCACAAATGTAACTGAGATTCGTAGCTTCCTTGGTTTGGAAGGCTATTACCAAAGGTTTGTTAGAAATTTTTCCCGGTTATCTATTCCAATAACGAAGCTAACTCGGATGGCTATTCAGTTTATCTGGACAAAAGAATGTGATGATAGTTTTCAGGAAATGAAAAGAATATTGGTGAATGCACCAGTTTTGGAACTACCTTCTAGGAATGGGGATTTTGTTATCTATATTTATTCTTCCCTGAAAGGAAATGGATGCATCCTAATGAAAAATGATCAGGTAATTTCTTATACTTCACGTCAGCTGAAAACTGAGGAGGTAAATTACCCTACCCTTGATTTGGAATTAGCTTCTGTTGTTTTCACTTTAAATATTTGGAGGCATCATTTGTATGATGTAAAATGTGAAATATATACTGATCAAAAAAGTTTAAAGTATATATTCACTCAGAATGAATTGAACATGATATAGAGGAGATGGCTAGAATTAATCAAGGATTATGATTGTACAATTCATTACCATATGGGAAAAGAAAATAAAGATGCTGATGCATTGAGTCTAAAAATTAATGCTTCATTAACAATGTTGTGTTTGGAACATGATCCTTTGTTTTACAGATTTGATTAACTTTGGCATAGAAGTTGTTGGTGTAGGATATCCTTCTGTTTTGTTTCAGGTATCAGTGAAATCTTCTATATCAGACAGAATTAAGCAAGCACAGATGCAAGATAGTCTGTTACAAAAAAGGTAGAGCTGGTTCAGAAGGGTAAGTTTCCTAAATTCAACATTGATAATGATTGTGTTTTGAGATTTGGGAAGAGATTGTGTGTGCCTAGTGATTCACAGTTCAAGAGAGTTGTTATGTGAAGCTCATAGTTCACCATTTTCAGTTCATCCAGGAAGTACTAAGATGAATAGAGATCTTCAGGAGTATTACTGGTGGGATGGAATGAAAAGAGATATTGTTGATTTTGCTGTGAAGTGTTTGATTTTTCAATAGGTTAAAGTAGAGTGGCAGTTACCAAAAGGGATGCTTCAGACTTTACCAGTTCCAGAGTGGAAATGAGAGAATATATCTATGGACTTCGTTGCGGGAATGCTGAGGACAACCCGAGTTAATAATTCAATCTGTGTTATTGTTGATCGCTTGACTAAATTTGCTCACTTCCATACTCTACGATATAATTTTTCCCTAGATCAACTTTCCTGTTTGTATCTTAAAGAGATAGTCAGGTTACATGGAGTTCCTCTATCCATTGTATCTGACTGTGTTACCAAGTTCACTTCTATCTTTTGGAAAGGCCTTTAGAAGTCATTGGGTATTGAATTAAATTTTAGTACAGCTTTTCATCCTTAATCAGATGGGCAGTCAGAACAAACAATTCAGACATTGGAGGATATGCTACATGCTTTTTCGATGGATTATCAGGGAAGTTGGGACCAACATCTTTCTTTGGTTGAGTTTTCTTATAATAACAGTTTGCATTCTAGTATACAGATGGCACCATTTGAGGAATTATATGGGAAGTGGTGTCGAACTCCAGCTTTCTGAAATGAAGAGGGTGAAAGGAAGTTGATGGGACCATAATTGGAAGAAGAGTTGTCAGAAAAAGTTTAGCTGATATAGAGACACATGAGAACAGCTTAATGTAGGAAGAAGAGTTATGCAGACAACAGGAGGAAGGATCTCTCTTTTGAGGTAGGTGATCATGTTTTTCTCAAAGTATCACCATGGAAAAGTGTGATGCGATTTGGTAAGAAAGGAAAGATAAGTCCAAGGATCATTAGACCATAATAAATTCTGGGGAGATTTGGATCAGTTTCATATCGAGTGGATTTACCTCCGAATTTATCTCAGGTACACAATGTTTTTCATGTTTCAATGTTAAGGAAGTATATGCCAGATCCATCTCATGTTTTGAGTCCAGAGGTAGTTTAGCTGGAAGAGAATCTATCTTATGAGGAACAACCAGTCGAAATTCTTGACCACAGGGAGAAAGTGTTATGGAATAAGGTGATTCATCAACTATTGGTTTTGTGGAAAAACCACATGATTAAAGAGGAAACATGGGAATCTGAAAATGCAATGAGGGATAAATAGCCCCACTTATTCGATAAGTAAATAAATTTCGGGGACACAATTTTCTAAAGGGGGAAGGATGTAACATCCCATGTATGTAATGAATAATATATATTCTTATCAATATCTATTTATGAATTATATAGTGTTTTAGAGGCTTAAAATGAGAATAAATCCAATCATAAGCATGGAATACACAAATATTTTTAAAAGATTGTTTTTCCACCTTTTGATGGAGAACCATTTTTAAATATAATTTTTGAAAATTTTATAAGCTATATTTGTTGAAATAAACTTATTCTTTATCATTGGTACATTGAAATTTACTTTTGTTTAATTTTTGGAATTTTTCTGACCATGTTCATTTTTTAATGAATAGTGAAAAATACTACATTTTACATCAAAACTGTTTTTTCATCTAATTTAATTATATGGATAGATTATCCATTTAATTTTTTTTAAAATGTAATTTGAATATATTTTTTCCATTTAATACAATGGTGTTCATTATAATTAATTTCACTTTGGAATTGGGTATAACGAAGGGCCAAACTTTTCAAAGATATTGTTTCAAGAAAACCTACTATTTGTTTTGACAATGGGAATTATTTTTAAATTCATTATTGAAATTTATATTTTTGGAATTTGGAAATATATATTCCATATTTGGAATCATGAGGTCCAAATTATGTAATTAATACTCTTTTTTTGACATTATGAATAGTAATGACGGTAATTATCATTAATTATCTTGATTAATTAGTAATTGGGTAGTTAAGGATAATATAATAATATCATAATAATAAAATATGACCCCAAAATGTATCTTAATGCTACTGTTTGTGTCACTTCGAACCATGGGATAACTTGTGCCAATCTTAGGGACACCATGGAATCACTTTTGGGTGATAGTGACACTTTATTTTTTTATATTAAAAGAAACAAGAATATCGCTAAATAATATATCACCTGAGTAAAGATTTTTTAATTGTGTCTACATAAATGATCTCTTGGACTATAAATAGTTATTTGAAATATAAAAAGATTTTCTACATCATATTATTTTTTCTATAATTTTTAGACATTAAATAAAGTACATTATTTATGAAATGTTGATGATGCAGGGATTACCTCATTAATGAATGATTTGAATAAAATGAAAAGATAATGTAAAATTTAACACATAAACATTTCAAAGAACAATTGGATGATTATATTTAGAACCCTTATCAAATTATACTAGAAATATATCAATGTGGGACATTTAATATCTGAAACTCATTTTAATATAATATAACATTTTATAACGTTCCAAGAGTGCCCCTCCTCTCCTCTTATAAAAGACCCCAACTCTACCTCCCTACCCATAGTTCACAAGACTTTGTCTCAGCCAATATCTTCTCATTTTATCTCAAAAAATTCCTCTCTTAATCCTAGGAGCCTTACCTTAGGCAGAAAGCTCTTTAATAAACCCTTTTGGTTCAAACCAATAGGAGTTACCCGATTTAATGGTAAAGCCTTCTCTAATGTTCTTTTGTTATATTTTACTTCTCCAACCTCCTAAACTCTTTAATTAATTTATTTTGTAACAAAACCAGTATCTTAAATATAATATGACGTTTTTATAATAATTATTCGAGCTACCCATACACACACCTACATATTATGGTTAAAGAATATATTGTTTCCGTGGATGGCGAATTTCTGCCTCACGAAATGGTGACTGTTCAATATTCGTTTAACACTTTCAAAGGTGGACATTGAGTTGTAACTATATTTATATATGATATATAATATTTTTATGCTTTCCTTATTCTTCTGTGTTTTTCATTTATGGAATACCTTTATGGTTTCCATTTTGGGTAAACGTGATATCTTCATTTTAGAAAGTGCGGACTACAACCCCCTCAAAGTGATTTGATTCGATAATGCCATATTTGGGACGTATAAAGGATTGAGTAAATGATATTATATTTGATATTATAATGTAATTATTACATTCCTTTATATCATTATGATTCTATTCCATAAAATACGAAATAGAAATGAATGTAGCGTTCATGCGTACGTACGGCTTACCATCTCAATGAACGGTGCATTTCATTTCATAATCTAAATGTTATGTAATATTATAAATTAATATATATAATGTATATATATGATATATATGATATCTAAATCATGAATATAACTCTGGATATAATGGATACATTAAAAACCTGTAATTATAAAGAGATTATTTTTTACTCAAGTACCAATGATCGACAAAATGAACATTATTAACTTAAATAATTACATAGTGTTCATAACATGGTAATAATTTATATAAAAAGGAATAATGAACATGAAAAATTTTCTTAATAATGGATAAATTACCTCAAGTTTATTATTTACGAGTTTAAAGAATGATTGAGTCAAGTCAGACCTGTGGTAAGGGACTTCGTCTCAATCTCCTTTCATTGAGGCATATTTTGTTTTATACACAACTTTCTTTTATACGGTGTATAGACTGCTTTGACTTTTACATTTATTCAAAAGAAATATTTTTTAAACGAAGCGTTTAATAAACAACAAAAGGGAATGTTTTTTTGTCGTACGTATGTGGCCACAACGACTTCTCCACCGCTGTGACCATTATTTGAGTATTGACATCCTCTACAAGCCATAACATTTTTTAAATAAAAAAAGAAATACCATTTTTTACTTTTCATTTATTTTTGCATTGAAAATGGTTTTGATAATTTTTTTAATATATCTATGTGTTATTGATATCTTGTTATTGAATTGTGGAAATGTTTTGTTTTCTTTTATGCATGTTTTGTGTGATAAGATTATGTTATGGTTCATGGGAATTGTTATGAAGATGAGTGGTTCTGTGATAAGATAAGGGTGGGTGAGCCCAATATAGCTCTCCAACGCATTGGGTAATGTGTAGGGGTTAAACCTTAAGGTTTCTTCGAATAGATTTATGCAATATACTGTGATGGGTATTCCAAATGTAACCATGAGGGTTACTCCCTACATAGGAATGTTATGAATGCATCAAGTTTACTTTATGTCTTATGAATTTTAAGATATATTCATGATTTGATGAGGTATGCTAAAATGATTATGTTTTACGAGTAATGTATGATTTCATACATGGACTAATTTTTTCATTTCGTACTTTTATACCCCTTGTTGAGCTTTTTATGCTCATCCCATGTTTTTGAAATGTATTTCACAGGTCAAGGGAAAGGTACATGATGTAATAATAGAGTCAAGGAAGTGTAAATAAAGAATCTATGTTTTATTTTAAATACGTTTACGATGATGGGAAAATGAGTACTATATTTTATGTAACCACTTGGTTTAAATTTGGAGAGTAATGCACGATTTATGATATAATTCTCTAAAACTCTAAACCAGAAAAGATCCTCAATGTGTATTCATGAAATAACTCATGATTATGTAATGTTTATGGCCACCGCCTTATAGTTAGAGACCCCCATGAGAACAGTCTTGATGATTACACATTGGTTCTGGAGGTGTGAGCTTATTCTAGGAGATAATAGCTTTGGCAGGGATCTCCTAGTATCAACGTCAAGGCCTTACAATGTCATCTAGGGTATGCACTTGTTATCTAGAGTGCATGATGACATCAGTTGTATTTGGTGCGAAGTGCGGTGTCTCCACACAGATGGGACCAGGTTCAACATCACTGGATAGAAGGGAACCTTTATAGTTCTGGATGGACTTTCCCAAAGGAGAGTATAGTCGATCATTCATCAGTTAGCTTTCCTTACACTCGGAGCAGTTGATGTGGAGAGTTTGACTTATCCTGTAGTTGAGGACAAGTACGCAGATGTTTTCCCTGATGTTGTCCTAGGTCTACCTCCTCATATAGAGGTGGACTTCTACATTGAACTATACCTCGTGTAGACCCCAATATCTACACCAACATATTGGATGCCTCTTGCGGAGCTTCGCGAGTTGCGGGTATAGCTAGAAGACTTGCAGGGGAAGGAATTCATCTGGCCCAGTGTTTCTCCCTCTGTATCCCTGATTCTGTTCACGAATAAGGCAGATGGGTGCTTCAGGATTTGTGTCAACTACCATTGCCTACACCAAGTGACTATGAAGAACATGTACCCACTCTAGAGGATTGACGACCTCTTTGATCAGTTGAAGGGAGCATGGTGGTTCTCAAATGTAGAACTCAGATCATACAATCACAAAATCAGAGTTTGAGATGAAGATGTGCATAAGATGGAATTCAAATTTCTGTACGACCACTAAAAGTTCTTGGTTATGCCTTTCGGCGTAACCAACACTCCAGTAGTGTTCATGGGACTCATAAATAGGATTTTCCATCCATACCTCGATCGATTTGTTGTAGTTTTCATCGAAAACATTCTGATCTACTCGACTACTAATTAAGATCATACCTACCATTTTCATGCAGTACTGGACACACTCTGAGAGCATTAGATTTATAGTAAGCTCTCAAAGTGCTAGTTTTACATCCTAGAGGTTCACATTTTGGGGAACGTCATCTCGGAGGGTGGTGTTTCCGTGGATCCAGTGATGATTGAGGTAGTACATGCTTAGGAGCCACCTAGGAGTGTGAAAGAGTTATGATGTTTCATGGGATTGGGTGGTTACTAATGGAGGTTCATTCCAGACATCTATAGAGTTGCAGCACCACTATCAGCCTTGATGAAGAAGGGGAATCCCTTCATGTGGTTGGAGAGATACCAGCAGAGATATTAGGATTTGAGGAAGAGGCTGACTAGTTCCCACATCTTGAGGCATCCATAGGAAGGAATAGAGTACATAGTTTACTGCGACACATCAGGGACCTGACTCGGGTGTGTCCTGGTGCAAGAGAGAGCAGTGATCGCATATGGTTCTTGACAGCTGATATAGAACAAGAAGAACTACACTACCCATGACCTGGATTTAGCAGAAGTGGTCTTCTCCATGAAGATATAGAGACACTATCTGATTTGAGAACAATTTACCGTGTACTCTGATCTCAAGAGTCTCAAGTATATCTTCCCTCAGTAAGAAATGAACCTGAGACATCGGTGATGGCTTGAGTTCCTCCAGAACTATCACATTGAGATAGTCTATACAATTGGAAAGGGGAATGTTGTAGTAGATGCACTCAGCAGGAGATCTAGTATACATCTATTAGGTGAGGCATCATAGGAGCTGGCCGCTTTGAAGAAATCCCTTGTGGACAGGGATGGATTGTCTTTTCATTAGTCCCTTATAGTCATTCCCCCACTTCTTCAACAAGTATTGAAGGAAAAACATGGGGACACCGACTATGAGACACGACGTGCTCAGATATCCATAGGGTAGGAACCTGATAGATTTTCTGAAGGTGGGGAACACATCATCCTCTTAGAGGACGTACTATGGTACCAGAGTCACATCAGGAGGAAGTGTTGAGGGAGTTACACACGTCCCCTTTAGTGGTACATCCAGGAGTGGCGAAGATGTACCAAGACCACCGAAGAAAGCACTGGTGGCCAGGTATGAAGAAGGAAGTAGTTGGTTTTCTCTCTCGATGCCTCACTTGTTAGCAAGGGAAGGCGGAGCACCAGGTTCCATCATGCTTGGTTCACCCTTTAGAGGACCCATAGTGGATGTGGTATGGGATTTCCATGTACATAGTTATAGGACTTCCATGTACATCCAGGGGTCATGAATCGATTTGGGTGATCATTGATCGAATCACCAAGTCAGCCCACTTCTTACTGATCAGAGAGCAGGGTTCAGTAGAGAGCTTGGGATGCCTCTATGTGCAAGAGATTGTGAGACTACATGGATTAGCTTATTCTATTGTCTCTGATCATGACACAGGGTTATCTGCCTGGGAATGG
The DNA here is from genome assembly GCA_963277665.1 of Viscum album. Lineage (NCBI taxonomy): Eukaryota > Viridiplantae > Streptophyta > Magnoliopsida > Santalales > Viscaceae > Viscum > Viscum album. The sequence continues at coordinate 804,753,323 of OY728122.1, read as the reverse complement.
AAGGGGTTTCAGGGGGCATTCGGGATATAGCATCATCTGAGCACTTCCTTCCATCCACATATGGATGGCCATACTAAGAGAACCATTAAGAATCTTGAGTAAATGCTCTGTGCATGGGTCCTCGACTACGGTCGTAGCTGGGAGGATCACTTTCCCTTGGTGTAGTTTGTGTACAACAATAGTTATCACTCCACCATAGGGATGACACCTTTTGAGGCGTTATATCGAGAACCTTACAGATCAACCTTGTGCTGGACTAACCTTGGGGATTCAGTACTAGTGGGACCAGAGATAGTACGAGGTACCACGAAGAAGGTGCAGATCATCCACGAGTAGATGAAGACTACACAGAGTAGATAGAAGTCATATGCTAATAAAATATGGAGACCTGTGGAGTTCGAGGATGGAGACCACATCTTTCTACAGTTCTCACCACAATGAGGCCAACAAATATTTGGTCAAGGCAGCATGTTATCACCGAGGATCATCGGCCATTCCAGGTCCATAGTAGAGTTGTCGAGGTGGTATACCGCTTAGCTCTGCCACCTCAGTTGCACCGGGTGCACGACATCTTCCACTACTCTCAGCTGAAGAGATACATGCACGACCCTTCTCACATCATCAACCATATAGAGTTGGATATCGGCGATGGGGATACTTTAATAGAGGTTCCAGTGGAGATTGAGGATTGACAGGTGCATGTCCCATGCGGATAGTCAATACCTCTGGTGCACATTCGTTGGCAGCACAAGAACCTCCAAGAGAGCATATGGAACAGGAGGCTCAGATGCGTGCTCAGTACACCCACATATTCTATTAGTTTGAGTCGTAGATTAGGGCGGTATAAAGCCCTGAGGTGGGGATAATGTAAATACCTGGAAATTATGTAGATTTTTTTTCTTAAATACATGATAATTTTATGAGTCTGTGAAAGTTGACGGCACATGATTCTATGACCTGGTGTTCCTGGAATCAATTTATGATGTTTTGTTTAGGTACTTTCTGTAAACGTACGAGCGGGTTTTTATAACTTTTGAACCAGTGCTCACAATTGAAAACTGAGGACACAGTTGAACTCACAACATCAGTATTCACATAAGGATACTTTCACTTCAACTGTATTGGTTTGGGAATAAATGTTTGTTTTCATGGGTTTTCGTGGAAAATAATAAAATAATGTTAGCTTCACCTTTTTTATTTATGCCACCATGTGGGTGTTTGGAGGTGAGTTCCACTGGATCTATAAACTCATTGTGGAGGTTGGAAGTGGGGACCACAAGGCCATAACCTCCCATGAGAGGTTATGGTGGTTGGGACCACCACGCCTCAACCTCCCATGTGGGGTTAATTTGGTGGGGACCACCCGAGACCACATAACATCCCAATTTGAATAATATTGGTGGGGACCACCCCACCCATATTAATAAGAGGAGAGGAAAATCTCTCAACTCCCCTCATTATTGAGGGGGAGCCCCTTGACCTCCTCTACCATTTATGGTGCCACCACCTACCCTTTAATTATTTGAGCCAATGCATAATTTATTATTCCAAATCCCACCCATAATAATTGAGCCATCTCTTTTAATTAAATAGTACAATTTTAATCTTTTTAACCCAACAATCTAAAATAATAGACAATCTATTATTTAGAGGGTCTATCTATTTGGATTGGCATTTTAAATCTAGGTGGAAACTTGGGAGAATAGGTAAGAACTCTCGCCAATGAAGAATGAAGAATGAATAACGAAGAACACTGAATTTCTTTGACTTCATCCTCGGAGCTTCTACCAACGTGGGAGGTCTTTAACTGAACTTCCCTCCACATCATCTTCAACGAGCCGACATACGAGCTCAAGATTTAATGTTCACGACAGACACGACGAATGATGATATTCTCTGTCTTCTTACCCAAGACTCTGTCTTCGAACAACGATAATGGTAGGGGGTTAGTTTGAGTAATACTACATTCCTTATTCTCTTATTTGGTTGGAATGTAATCATTGCGGAGGTTGTAGAACAATTAATGTGCGTATTTATTACTCCTTGATGAGCCAAATGTTACCACCCTTAACGCTGAGGGTGTGGGAGAAACCAAAATGGAACGACCCCTCCCGATCTTGTTTATAATGATCTTCGGCATGGAGACGAAGAAACGAGGAGACGGAGGCAGTGAAGTCAAAGGCCGCACTACCCGTAGCCTCTGTGATTCATTCTTCCCTTGCGGCGTCTCACACTATCCCTAGCTGAACTAGTCTCGACCACACCCTCGCCTGCCGCACCGCTCGCTGAGCCACACTATCGGCCCACCTGTTGGCCAAGCGGCGCCCTACCCAGACACCCGCCAGCCTTCTTGCAGGACTTCCCGGCCCCCTATAGGCCTAGCTACACCCTACCCTGCCACCCACCGACCCGCCTGCTGGCATGCCCGGCCTTCTGCTGGCCTGGTCGTGCCCTGCGCGACAGCCTACCGGTCGGCCGGCTTGGCCGCCTGTTAGCATAACTGTTCCATGCCCGGCCTCATCCCGTGCTGCCCGACCGCCTCCCGTGCGCACGACCAAACCACTCCGACCAGTGTTCCCTGCACACCCCATGCTACCTGAGCCGCTCCCCTCGCGGTGTTGGACGAACCTAACTCGACCATCTAGGACGAGACGCCTAGCCACGCCCCACACACGCCTTGCCAAGACGGCCTTCCGTGCCCCCTCCCGGTGTCTCTGGGCCAAACCACCCTTACACCGACGTGCGGCCGATCCGCACCCTCACAACCGATCTGCTCCCTTGTGCAACTCGCATTCTTCACGACCTTCTGAGCCAAACCCAATGGGTCAGTCCGACTGGGTGGGACCGGACCCAGGCCCGCTACGACCCCCCTTTACATTCGTTTGGCCATATCTTTGGCATGGGATGTCCGTTTGAAGAACAGTCGGCGGTGCTGTTTTCCTCAAGCGTGACTGTCCAATTGAGTATACACCACAAGAGTTTGGGGAAAAGTTGAGATATGGTCATTTTGGATCGTAACACAAATCCAACCGAGCCCCCGGGACTAAGAGGCTAATAACTCGTATACCGGGCGTCCGATTGATGCGCCGTCAGTTGCGTTGAGTCCCCTATGATGTGGAGAACCTTTTAGATACTTCTACATCGGATTTCGTGACAGTTGAAATATCTACCTATAGCTCGTGGAGCGGATCCTTCTAGAGACAATGGAGTATAGTGCGGAGACCTAGTAGCTGGTTGAGATCTAATGACTTCTAACTGATTCGACTTGGAGTGATTCGACTAGCCTTGTGGGAATCTCCTTGGTGTCATGGAAGACCTATAGTGGGGAGAGCCTTGGTGTCATGGGAATCCCACGGTACTCGACCAGAGGAGTACCTCAGCAAGATACGAGGTGAAGAGCCTTACTGACGCGGCAGACCGACGGTGGGGAGCAACTTGGTGATGCAGAAGACCCACAGTACTCAATAGGAGGAGTACCACAGCAGTCCAAAGATAGTGGGAAGTGCCTTGGTGACGCAGCATGCCCACTGTACTTGATAGAGGAGGAGTTCTCCAGCAGATGAGTTTTTGACAGAGTGACTAGGGATGTTACTTGATACTAGCCCTAGATTAAAATCTTGGTTTGAGCTGAGTGAGTAGCTTTTGTATTTACTTCGTGATTGATATAGATTACATGATAACTTTGGTATATGTATGGAAATATACCTAAGTGGGTTTATATGTTGATTCTATACTTGTGGTTTATTCATTTTGTATTTTGTGAGAAATTGAGAGTCTCGAGGTCCCTACTGAGTATCGTTATACTCACCTCTGTATGGGCTATGCCCACAACTCATTGTTTTGGATTCATATGATGGACATTGATGACTAAGGCTGAGTGTATCGGGACTGGATGGTAACCAGAGGTGGACTATGACGCCATGACCCCGGTTACCCAGAGTCGGTGCATTATTAAATAATATTGGCATGATAAAAAAAGATCAAGTCTCAAAAGAACTATTAGTTTTGTAGCCTTGGAAACAGTAGATACATCCATAAATGTTAAATTACATCATAAATTGAAAACTACAACAACATCTTGTCTCCACACTAATATCCCCTTATAGAATCCCTACAGGTCTTTCGTAAAATACTTCTTCACATCCTGGTAAAAATAAAACATAGAAAGGGGTGAGCTCAAATGCCCAGTAAGGATAACAATATAGCGGAAACATTCATAAATAAGCATGAACATTCAAGGCAATGATTAAATAAAACAAAATCTCTTTAAACATGAACTTCATCATAATATGGTATAATTAAAATGGAATAATGCCATTTACATATTCACATGGATATTTTACTAGTCGAATAATCACATCCAATATCAACAACCACCTTCATAATGAAGGAATGCATAATTCTAGACTATCATAACCACATAGCCAAGGCCTCGTGCCAAGACTACAAATAAGATTTTTTCCAGGCCTTTTTCCAAGACACTATATTGTCTCATGATACCGATCGATGAATCGTGGAGCTATAGCGGGCTCCACCCGACACTTAAGAAGTCCAATGCGTTCCTCATATGAACAGGATTAAACATAACATAAACATTCGTATTAAAACTAGATTACGAAATGTCAATAATTTCCCCATAATCCATGAATGGTATAAAAATAACATATCCATAGTCAAACATACCACAAAACCGTAAATACAATATGGATGTTTTGTATCATAATAAATCAACTTCAAATAAGCTTATAATCTATCAAAGGAGGTTGACATAGATGAAATCAAAACTATTTGAGAGAAATATCTCTTTTCTTAAATAATTTAAAAGTCACATAATTATAAAATAAACCATTTTCATTCAAAACATTTTTATAAGATTGTAAGGTAAACTACAACAATTTTATAATGGAGGAAAATATCTGCACACGCCAAAATGATAAAAAGACATTCTTACCTTAAATCTGTTGAAAAGGTTAAAAAGGACCTTGTCTGGAAAATGATAGAAAGATTCCATTATAAAAATATTATAAAAAGTCAAAAAACGGTATACATAATTTCATATCATTTTATATGAAATTGTAAGAATGATTTTAAAATAAATTTTTGAGCAACATGGATGTGGATGATAAAGAGGCCCCAGTAGATTATTATGTATAAACAACCACAGATAATGAAGAGGTTGTGAAATAAACTCTTACCTTGTACATTTCCTTGGATGAGGGTAGTTTAACCTCTTGTATAATTGGGAAATAATTTTTATAACATTATAAAAGAATCATATACATCAATATGATATCATTTATTTTCTTTTAGAATTTCTTTTTTAATAATTTCTTAGTATTATCGTCATTTCAGGTGTTAACTTACTCATTTTATTTTATATCTATTGTTACATAAGCCCTGTTTGTTATGGATAGGGTGTATCTTCTTCATATCCAGAAGAATATCAAGTTCTTACACATTATTTTTAATCATAAAATGATAATTATACTTGAATTTATAATATGGGATATAACCCTCATCGTATTCGTGGAGATGGTAGTCCGTACGTACGCACGAACACTAATTGCATTTTATTTTTCATTTTAAAAGGAATCAAAACCAAATGATACATATAAATATTATTATTACAGTATAATATAATTTTTCATATGTGTTACTAATGTTCATTTACAACATCTCTTATACGTTCCATGTATGGTATGAATGAGTCATATCACTTTGAGGGGGCGGTAGTCCGCACTTCCTCGAATGAAATTATAGTATATATATATAACACAAAACGAATAATGGTATGCTATAAAATGGAATTACATAAGATTATATATAAAATAAATATAATTAATATCATATTTAATTATAGTTCCACCATAATGGACACCATTAGAGGTGGTAGGAGATAATTTAACAATCATCGTTTCTTGAGGTGTTTGGTTGCCATCCACAGAAACAATATGTTCTTCACCCATTAGATGGAGGTGTGTGCAAGTGTAGTTTGAATAATTCTCATAAAAATATCATATTATATTGATTATACTGGTGTTTTTACAAAAGAAAATAATAAGAAGAATTTAGGGGTTGGAGAAGTAAAATAAAAGGAAAGAAGCTAAGAGAAATCGTTACCTTTAATTTGGGTAACTCCCAATGGTTTGAACCAAAAAGGACTCTTGATGTTCCTTATGACTAAGGTAAGGAATCTATAAGGAGGATAGGGGTGAAAGGATCTTAAATTGGCATATGTTGGATGAGACAAAAGGCTTTAAATGTGTTAGGAATTGGCTAAAAGTGGTCTCCTTTTATGAGGGGGAGTAGGGGCACTTTAGGAAAGATGGAAAATATTATTTTATTATATAATGATATTCGGTTTCTAAAAGACCAAAACTCATTAATGTTTAAGATAAGATAACTCATGATCGAAATGAAATCATCCAATTAGAATTGTATAGGTTTTTTTTATTATTTTATTCTTTATAATCTTATTTATTTAAATCATTTATTAATGAGGTAAAAACTACATCATTATTTTGTCATTATAATTTTGTTTATTATATGTCTAAAATTTATAAAAAAAATACAATGATGTAGGAAATATTTTTATCTTTATAAAAAAAAATTATAGCCGAAACAATAACATATATAAGTCTATTTAATTTTTTTTTTTCTAAATGATATATGCTTATGTCATTTTTTTATTTATTTAAATTAATTAATATAAAGTTTCATTATCACTTTAAAATTGCTCAATTGGGTACGAAAATAGACCCAAAGATGCCCACGGTCGGACATGTATCAACCAATAGGGTTAAGACACGTTTTAGGGTAATTTAGTATTATTATTATATTATTTTTTTACCCTTATTAACCGGATTTACCCTTTAACCATGGTAAATAAAAATATTTACCAAAGTAATTATTCAAAATGTATAAAAATAAAAGTGACCTATTTAAAAAATTTGAAACATCTAATTCTAAATATGGAATCAATTTTTCTGAATTCAAATCATAGATGTGGAAGAAATTAATTTAAAATTAATTCCCGCTGTCAAAACAAAAAGTGTGTTTTTAAGAAATAATAACTATCATAAGATTGACACTTGTTAATGTTTGGTTTAAGTGTAAAATTATGTCCAATGAACAAAATTTTATTAAATGGTAAAAATATATTCTAAATATACTTTAAAACAGGTCAAAATAATTAATTATCATTATTAATTATTTAGATTAAAAAATATTCTTTTTAAATTAAAATTTATTAATTTTCACTATTCATCAAAATATGAATGTTTTCAGAAAAATACCAAAATTTCACCCTAGGCTAACATCGATATTTCGAATCCAAAAATGAAGTACATTTTGAAAGGTAATGTTTATAAAATATTGAAAAGTGGGTATTTCTATTCATAGTGGCTAGTTTGATTGGTCATGGTGCGTTAGAATCTCGAAGTAGCGTACAATGGAAGCTATTGCATTATTCAAAGGGAAATGTATCATGGAATATTGGGTTATTACATTATCCCATCCTTAAAATAGTTATATCCTCGAAATTTCTAGAATATTAATGCATTAAAAGACTCGGGTGGTTCATTATCATAAGATACTCAGGTTCCCACGTTGCCTCTTCCATCTTCTGGTTTATCCATAAATAATTTAACAGACGAGTCGTCCGGTTTCTCAACACTACTTCTCTGGTATGAGGAATCCTGACACGCTCTTCGTAATAAGATATATCAGGTTCCAGTTCTATTTCCTCATAGGTGACTACATGTTTTGGGTCCCGAATGCATTTTCCCAATAGTGATGCGTGGAATACAATGTGAACTTTCGATAGACTTGGAAACATTTCCAAACGATTAGCTACAGACCCATTTCATTATATAATTTCGAAAGGTCTTATGTACTTGGGAATCAATTTACCTTTCTTACCAAAACATATAACTCCCATCCATAGAGATTCCATTAAGAAAACATATTCTCCTACCTGAAATTCCAAATCATTCTTTTGGTTTTCAGCATATCTCTCCTTCCTACATTGAGCTGCATTGATATGGGTTTGGATTACATTCACATTTTCCATCGTTTCCTCCACATGTTCTGGGCCAAAATGTTTTCTTTCACCAACATCATCCTAACATGTTGGTGTGCGACATCTCATTCCCTATAACACTTCTTATTGTGCCATCCAATAAATTGAATGGAAGCTATTATTATTGGAAAATTCCACTAGAGGTAAATATTCATCCCACATACCCTGAAAGTCAAGTGAGCAAGATCTCGACATGTCTTATAAGGTTTGAATAGTCCCTTATGATTGTCCATCAGTTTGGCACTGGTAGGTAGTTCTCAAACAAAGTTCAGTATCCATATATTTCTGAAGACTTTTCCAGAATCTTGATGTAAAACGTGGATCACGATTAGAATCAATCGATATGGGTACTCCATGATGTTTCAAACCTTCATTAATATATAGTCTTTCTAGAAGATCAAGTGGTAGATCTTCCCTTATAGAAAGAAAATTTACCGACTTGTTATGACAATCAACAATGACCCATATTGGATCATTCCTTCTAGGAGTCTTTAGTAGTCCCATAACAATGTCCATCATAATATTATCCCATTTTGACTCCGGTATGGGAAGTGGTTGCATGAATCCTGCAGGCTGTTGCCTTCCAGCAGTCATTTTTTGACTAACCATACATCTTGACACAATTACATCAATATCCCTCTTCAGGTTGTCCCACCAAAAATGTTTCTTCAACTATCTATACATTTTGGTGCTCCTAGGATGTATAGAGAAATTGGAACTATGAGCATCATCCAACAATACCATTTTTAGATCAGGTATATCGGGAACACAAAGTCTCTTCCTAAATTTCGTAATTCCATCTTCATACACATAGTCATTCAATCACCCATCATTCACAGCTTTAATATTCTTTTTAAACTCTTCATCATAGGACTAAGAACTCTTTATCCTTTCTAGTAAAGATGTATTGGCAACAATTTGAAAAATTATTGATGTTTCACCTTCCATGGGGATTCCCATATCCATCGTTACTAGATACATGTATATATAATCCCTTTCAACTCTCATTTTGTTCAAAACTCCATGATCCTTTCTGCTCAAAGCATCAACCACCTTATTTTCCTTACCCGAGTGGTATTGTATCGTGCAATCATAATCCATGAGTAGTTCAAGACATCACCTTTTCCTCATGTTGGGTTCCTTCTGTGAGAAAATATACTTCAAACTCTTTTGATAAGTATAAATCTCACATTTTTCACCATAGAGATAGTCTCTCCAAATCTTCAATGAAATGATTGCAGCTGCTAACTCAAGATCATGGGTATGATTGTTTTTCTCATGAATTTTCAGTAGTTGTGATGTATAGGAAATAACACTATCATTTTTCATAATACAACAACAATTTCCTTTCTTTGATGCATCACTATAAATAACAAACCCATCATTCCCTAATGGTAGAGTAAATATAGGAGAATTGAATAATCTTCTCTACAGTTCTTCAAATAATTCTTCACACTCTTTTTTCCAAAAAAATTTAACTCCTTTTCGTGTGAGATTCGTTAATGGGTTATCTAATCATGAAAATTTCTGGACGAAACGTCGATAATTACCTGTTAAACCAATAAAAATGTGTACCTCAGTTATACTCTTTAGTGTTGGACATTCATGGATTGCTCTTGTCTTAGCAGGATCAATAGATATTCCATCCTTAGAGAAAATATGTCCAATAAAATAAATCTCCTGAAGACAGAATTAACACTTGCTAAACTTCCCATATAATTCATGTCTTCTCAGTGTCTTCAGGATAATGCGCATGTGATTTTAATGATCTTCGTAGCATTTGGAGTATACCAAGATTTCATTAATAAATAGCACTACAAAATCATCGAGATATTCCTTGAGGACTATGTTCATTTGATCCATGAAACTAGAGGGTGCATTAGTCATCTCAAAATGCATTACTGTAAACTCGTAATGCTCGTACCTGGTTCGAAATTCTGTATACAAAATGTCTTCCTTATTCACACACAACTGATGGTATCAAAATCGAAGATAAATATTTTAAAAGTATTGAGATCCATGAAGTTGGTATAATAAATCATTAATGTGAGGTAGGGGACACTTGTTCTTTATTGTTATAGCATTGATCTCCCAATAGTTGATACATAACGTCATAAATACATCTTTTTTCTTAACAAAAAGAATAGGGGCTTCCCATGGAGAAACACAAGGGTGAATAAATCTATTATTTCTCAATTCCTCTAGTTGTTTCTTTAGTTTAACTAATTCCACAGTGTCCATTCTATAAGGGGTATTTGATATAGGCCTTGAACCAGTAATTAAATCAATGTACAAGTCAATTTCTCATTCTAGAGGATTTCCAGGTAAATCCTCTTGAAAAACATCAACATATTATTTTACAATAGGTACATCCTTTTTTTGATCATTCGTTTCCTCACCCACAGTCATTTCATTCTCTTCCTCCCCAATAATTTAATTTAGTTGAGATACTGGGGGTGGATCTAGATAAGATTTAGGTGGTGACGATTCTGCTCTAAAGATAAGGTGTTCCTTATCATCATCATCAAAAATAGTAACCTCCTTCTTCTTACAATCAATCTTTGTATCATGGTCACAAATCCAATCCATTCTGAGGATTATATCGAACTCAATCATAGGTATGACGATGAGATCAACAAATAAATAACATTTATATTCTCTAATGGGAACTGATTCACAGAAATTTTTTATAATGATACTTACCATATGATTTTTAACTGATAACTCCCATGTTAAATCAAATTGTAAACATCCAATTTTCATAGAAAACTAAGAAGATATGAAACAATGCGATGATCCAGAATCAAATAATGCATTTTCTAAACGTGAGGATACCATTAAATTTCCATCCACCACGTCTTTCGAAGCTTCTACCTCAGCAGTAGTGATAGCATAACCTTGGCCTTGATCTCTTGGACTTTTCTAAGGTATTTTCCTCTGACGATTAAGACATTCCTTTGAATAATGTTCCATCTCCATGCAGTTGTAGCATTGAACACTGGTAGCTTCTTTCTTCCCTTTGCAATCACGAATTTGGCGGCCTTTTTCAACACACATAAAACATACACTCATTCCTTTCAACCAAGTACCGGGGAGTTTCTTCCCACATTTTCTGTATGATGGATATTCAAATTTTCCCTTCTTCCCCTTATTTCTATTCCTAGAGTGATCAGTAGATGTCTTCTTCTCTTTCATTGCCTTAAAGTCATATGACTTACCAAATTCATTATTTCTATTGGTATAAAATGAGACATTATATTCGTACGATGATAAGGATTGTGAGACTAATGATCAATGGAGAAATGGTATTAACCCATCAAATAAATGATCAGTTTTACTTCTTGGGTTACGTATATAATCTACTGGATGCCTCACAAACCTTGTAATGTTAGCCTCATACATTGCGACATTCTCATCCTCCTTTTGACTATGACTCAGAAATTTCATTTCCATATCTACTCAATGGTCATGTGGAATGTATTTTTCTATGAAAATATATTTTAACTCCTTCTATTGGATATTTGATGCTTCATCATCTTAATTTGTGTTTTGTATCAATGACCACAATTGATCAGCATCTCTAGTGAGGTGATAAACTGCCTTGACAACTTTTTCCCTTTCACTACTCCCCAATGCCTGGAATATTTTCTCTAGGGAACATATCCATTGATTAGCTACTAATGGATTTTTACTCCCATTTAATGTTGGTGGTTGTTACCTAATGAAGCTATCTAACATTGATCCTCCAGGCTGCGGATCAAGGTTCTCCATACTGGTAAAGTTATTATTCATAACATGAGTTTGTTGTCCCAATATAGTGATAATCTGATCAAAACACGTTTGATCACCAGATCAACTATATTTATCTTGAGAAGTATGGAAATCCATACATGGATTACAGGTATTAATATGGGTTCCATTCCTTCCACTCGGCACCATTTCTAAACAACTTCATACACTAGATTAGTTTATGAATCACAATAAAGAAATCCAAACCTGTAAAACACTTGACATGAATTGAAAAGTTTATGGATATAATCCATAATCATAAAAATGTTTTCATTGAAGAATTATATACTCATAAAACCTTAATAATTTTTTATAAATAAAATGAGAATTATCCTAAGCATATCCCCTGGGAGTGTTGTAACAAAGAGTTCAGTAAGGCCCGTTGTCGTGCGCCAGTTCCTATTCGAGTCTAGATCAAAGCGGTGTTTTGTGTTTTACCCCTACGTAAATCTGTTCCAGAGGTGCCTCTACCTTCTCGTATCCTGATAGGGATGTATATCTTAGAAAACTCACAAAATATCTACAATACCAAAATTCTAGGAAATTCTTCAATACTAATCCTCAATTTCTATTCTAGAGCTATGTGCTCTAATCAGAGTATATCTAAATATAGCTTCCAAGGTTTGTACTAAAATTCCTTTAATACCAACTGTAACGCCCCGACCCCAGTTACCTAGAGTCGGTGCATTATTACATAACATTTTCATGATCACAAAATATCATGTCTCAAAGGACAGATTAGTTTAGTAGCTTTGGAGACACTAGATACTTTCATAAATGTTACATTACATCCTAAAGTGAAAACTACAACAACATCTTGTCTCCACACTCATATCCCCTTATACAATCCCAAAATGTCATTTGTAAAATACTTCTTCACATCCTAGGAAAAATAAAACATAGAAAGGGGTGAGCTCAAATGCCCAGTAAGGATAAAAATATAATAGAAACATTCATAAATAAGCATAAACATTCAAGGAAATGTATAGCTATAACAAAATCATTTTAAACATGAACTCCAATATAATGTGGCAGAAGTAAAATGAAATAATTCCATTTACATAGTCACATGGATATTCTTCTAGTCAAATAATCACATGAACTATCAACAACAACTTTCATATTGATGGAATGAATAACGTCAGACTATCATAAACACATAGCCAAGGACTCTGGCCAAGACTAGAAAAAATATTTTTTCAAGGCCTTGTTCCAAGACACTAGTTTGTCACATTAGACCTACGATGAATTTAAGAGCTATATTGGGCTCCACCCATCACTTAATAAGTCCAATGCATTCCTCATATGAACATGTTTAAATATAACATAAACATTTGTATTAAAACTAGAATACAAAATGTAAATACTATCTCCATAAACCATGAATAGTATAAAAATATCATATCCACAGTCCAACATACCACAAAACCTTCAATAAAATACGGAATTTTTGTACCATAATAAATCAACTTCAAAAAAGCTGAAAATCCATCAAAGGATGTTGACATAGATGAAATCAAAACAATTTGAGAGAAATATCTCTTTTTTTAAAATCATTTAAAAGTCACATAATTATAAAATAAAACATTTATATGAAAATATTCTTTTACACTTTTAAGGGATTCTTAGACGATTTTGTAATGGTGGAATATAGTTTCACACGCCGTATAAGTTAAAAATTCATTCTAACCTTAAATCCGTCAAAAATGTAAAAGGACCATGTTTGGAAAATGGCAGAAAGATTTCATTATAAACATCTTATATAAAGTCAAACAAGGGTATAAATGACATTAACCAATTGTCTATAAGATAGTAAGAATTATTTCAAAATACATTTTTGAGAAACATGGATGTGGATGATAAAGAGGCCCAAGTAGATAATTACGTATAAACAACCGCACATAATGAAGAGATTGTGAAATAAACCATTACCTTGTATTTTTCGATAGTTGAGGGTAGATTAACCTCCTGTATAATGGTGAAATAATTGTTATTAAATTATAAATTAATCATATACATTAATATGATATCATATATGATCTTTTAACATTTCATTGTTAATAATATCTTAGTATTGTCGTCATTTTAGGTGTTAACATACTGGTTTTATTTTATATGTTTTGTTACATAAGTCGTGTTTGTTTTGGATAGGTTGTATGTTATTCATATCCAGAATGATATCAAGTCCTTAAAAATTATTTTAAATCAAAACATTCTAATTATAATTTAATGAATACGTTGGGGAATGAATCTCATCGCGTTCATGGAGACGGTAGTCATTAGGTACGCACGAATGCTACTTCCATTTCATTTTTCATTTTAAAATGAATAAAAAAATGATACATACGTATGTTATTATTCCAGTATAATATAATATCTTATATTTGTTACTTATTTTCATTAACAACATCCTTTATATGTTCCATGTATGGAATGAATGAGTCATATCACTTTGAGGGGTAGTAATCTGCACTTCCTCAAATAAAATTATGGTATATATATACAACATGAAACTAATAATGGTATGAAATAAAATGGAATTAAATAATCTTATATATAAAATAAATATCATAAATATCATATTTAATTATTGTGCCATCATAATGGCCACTATGATAGGTGGTAGGAGATTGAACAATCATCGTTTAGTGAGGCGTTTGGTGGTCATCCATAGAAACATTATGTTCTTCACCTATTAGATGGTGGTGTGTGTAAGTGTAGTTTGAATACATCTCATAAAAATATTATAGTATACTTAGTATACTGGTGTTGTTACAAAATAAAAGAATAAGAAGAGTTTAGAGGTTGTATATGTAAAATAAAATAAAATAATCAAAAAGAAATCATTGCCTTTAATTTGGGTAACTCCCTTTGGTTTGACCAAAAAGGACTCTTGAAGTGCCTTATGCATAATTAAAGGAATCTAGGAGGAGGAGACAGATGTAGGGAGCTTAAATGGGAAAATTTTGGATGATCCAAAAGGCTTTCAAGGTGTGAGTAATCAGTTAGAAGTGGTGTCTTTTTATGAGGGGGAGGAGGGTCTCTTTAGGAAAGATTGAAAATATTATTTTATGATATAATGATATTCAGTTTCTAAAAGTCCAAAACTTATTAAAGTTGAATATAAGATGACTCATGATAGAAATTAAATCATACAATAATAATTGGACAGGTTTTGGGTACTATATTAGTCATTATAATCTTATTTATTTAAATCATTTATTAATGAGGAAAACACTATATCATTATTGTGTGGTATATAATTTAGTTTATCAGATGTCTGAAAATTATAAAAAAATACCATGATTTAGGAAATATTTTTATATTTCTAATTAATATTTATAGTCAAATAGATAACTTATATACCTCTATTTAACAATTATTTTTCTAAACGATATATGCTTATGTCATTTTTGTATTTACTTGAACGTAATTAATATAATGTGTCATTATCACTTACAAGTGGCTCTCTGGGGTCCCAAAATAGACACAAAGATTCCCATCATCGGACATGTATCAACCAATAGGGTTAGGACATGTTTTAGGGTAATTTATTATAATTATAATATTATTTTTCTACCCTTATTTACCAAATTTACACTTTAACCGTGGTAAATAAAATATTTACCGAAGCAATTATTCAAAATGTCTAAAAATAAAAGTCACCTATTTACAAAATTTGGACCTCTGGAATCTAAATATAGAATCCATTTTTCTAAATTCAAAACAAAAAAGTGGCACAAATTAATTTAAAATTAATTCCCGCTGTCAAAACGAAAAGTGTATTTTTAAGAAATAATAACTATCAAATGATTAACACTTGTTTATGTCCGGTTTAAGTGTGAAATTATGTACAATTACCAAAATTGTATTAAATTGCAAATATAAATTATAAATATACTTTAAAACCACTCAAATTCATAATTTATCACTATTAATTATTTCGAGTAAAAAAGTGGTTTTTTAATTAAAATTTATTAATTTTCAGTATTCATAAAAATATGAATGTTTTCCAAAAAATACCAAAACTTCACCCAAGGATAATTTCGATATTAAAAATCCAAAAATTAAGTACATTTTGAAATATAAAATTTATAAAATTTCAATAAGTGGGTATTACTATTAATAAGGTCTTGTTTGATTGGTCAAAGTGTGTTAGAATCTCAAATTTGCTTACAATGCAAGCAATTGCATTATTCAAAAGGAAATGTACCATGGAAGAATGGGTTATTACATGGACCAAATGGAGTGACACTACATAGAGCTAACGAAAGGACGTGGAGTGCTGCAGAGACTCTCTGTACCTACCCTTCAGGTAGGATATCCCAGTGGATGGTCCAAGAGCTGTATTTCCCTTTTTTCTAGTACTTGTACATTCGGTTTCTTGTAATTTACAGATGGGATTGTATTTCCGGCCCCTTTTACTTTTCAAAAAACTTTTATTATATAGTTTTTACATAGTGTTTTTCTTCAATCTTATACTCTGTTGTGTTCATTTTTAGTATATAAAGGCAATGCCTTCCCAATTTTAGGAAATTATTTCTCTGGTGCTAGTTTCCAGCCCTTAGCCCATGGAAGGAGGGAATTGGGTCATCACGGCATGGGCCCCGGGGGATGATTCATGAAACCATATATGGTTATCGTACTATTATATTACATATTGTAAATATTTCATTTTAAAACATTATCACATTCATTTTTTTTACTATTTTAGAGAACTAAGATCAAATATTAACAATACAAGACACATATCATTTTCAACTAATGGATATTCATCAAAATATATAGGAACTAAATAATCCATAAAATATTTAAAATATGTCTAAAAAAATTCACACAAGAAACTCTTCCATACACATTTTATATATTAAATTTCATTATAATATTAGGAAATAGATATATAAATAATGGA
This sequence comes from Viscum album, assembly GCA_963277665.1. Classification (NCBI taxonomy): domain Eukaryota; kingdom Viridiplantae; phylum Streptophyta; class Magnoliopsida; order Santalales; family Viscaceae; genus Viscum; species Viscum album. The sequence goes on along the minus strand of OY728122.1, from coordinate 804,736,542 downwards.
TAATCTCATATGACCTATAAGGGTAATAATAATAAATTAAGATAAATGATAATATGTTGGAATAATATAAAAATATGGGAATAATAATGATTATTAATAAAGTTATGACCAATAATCGATATATAAAAAATAAGAGTGTAAGTCGTAGAATTATTTAATAGTGATAAATATGTTAAAATAATTATAAACACAGAATATTACATATCATAAAATGTATATAATCATAGGAGGTCTAATGATCATAATAAGATGATAAATTGTTCAAAAACTCATTATTACCATTCGTATATGAATAAAATAATTATATAAATGAAAGTAAATATGAGAAAAATCATTATTCTAACAATTATTTGAAAAAAAATTATACCCTTTTCTAATTATCACAAGAAATATAAAACATAACAAACACATTAAATGGAAATATTAACTCTAACCATAATCATTATAACATATGTGTGCAGTATGAAATAAATATGAATTATATAGAATGTATGGAATTAAAATTTGTTTCACAACCCTTTCTAAAGGATTTATATAAAAAAACAATCAAATTTCAAAAATAAAAATGTTAAACAAATAGAATATTAATTAGAAAAAAATGACACAATAAAAATCTAGGTAGTAACATATCAATGTAGTATATCATTTTTACACTATATAAATAATTTTTGTCTATTTTATTAAATAATATCATTATAAATCATGGTATTTCATCCATTTGAACACTATTTACTCAAATAAAGTTTAAATATCATTTTAAAAAAGTGAGATAATTATAAAGAATGTTATTCTTATTGATATTTGATTACTAGGAATGTCTAACTAATTTATGTATACTTTTTTATAGAAAATAAATTATGTAATTCATTTTAAGAAATATGTAGGATTATATAATTTAAATAATTTCAATATAAAAGAATAAAACATTAAATCGTAAAATTTCATAAATGAATTAATATGTCTTAGAATGGTCACATTGTAAAAAAATAAAATCCTTCAAATTATCAAATTTTAATAAAAGAAATAATTAATATTATAAGGGAAAAAGTAATTTAAATTTTCTTCTATAAAGACATAGAGATACTGTTTCATATAAATTGATCATGGTGGAAGATTGAATTAATCACAAGAAAATGATAAAAGTGATAATTTTATAAAAAATGATCATGATAGAAAGACATAAATTTATTTTATTTTTTAAAATACTTGAATCCAATTAATGTTGTTGAAATTGATTCTTGAAAATTTCCAAATAAATTAGGTATATCCAAATAAATATGGACTCAAATATATTATATTAGTGGAAATAATTTTCCTTTTTAGTATATAAATATTTTCTAGTGGAAAAACAATTTCTAAAAAAGATTATTGAAAATCCAATTTGTAAAAGAAGGAGAAGAAAAAATATGACTACATTTATCCAAAAATTAAGAATTTTTTTTCTCTTTGATAGTGATACATTATAAATTTCTTAAATGGGTAATCACATTTGATAAATATATACTTTAATATATGGTATGAAACATTTAACATATAACCTATGTTTCATCTAAAAAACAAATAATGTCAAATAAAAATTAAACTGAACAAAAAATACCACAAGAAAAAGTCAATTCATCATATAATATAAATAATACAATGTATATAAACAATATAAATGTAAATTTGTGCGTGAAAGTCATTATATCTCATCAAAATTAGAATTTAGATCAAGAAAAAAATTTCAAATATTATAAACATTGAGGTGTGATTAAATTGATAATGAGGTAATAAGTAATAATAGTTGATCCCCAAAATTAAAAATGAAATATAAAAAAATTATTCATTTGATATAATGAATCAAAAAATGTAACTATTTCTCTAAAATATAATATTTTTAACTTAGTGTAGGAATATTATGTTATCATATACCATATCAATTATAAAACATAAATCAGAACATGCCCCTAACATCCATAATAATACAATTTGTTTTTATAAATTCCATTTTTTATAATTTCATTTATACATTTTTAATTTACTATGTACCATTTATTATAATATTCTGCTTATAAATATGATTTTTTTATATATTGGTTATTTTTGGATGTACATCCAATTTCTATATAACCATTTTAGTTTATTGACCCTAAGTAATCTTATTTTTGAATAAAATTAGAACCTATATATTATTAGGTGTTTATATTTTTATTATGTTACAATAATAATATTTACATATTTATAAGGAATTTATAAAATAAATTTATATTTGGAATTGTGATCTAATATGATCATTTTAGGTGATTAATTTTTCTATGATAATTTATTATTAATATAACTTATAATATTCCAAATAATATATATATATATATATGTTTCAATAAATAAACAACTTTAATTGATATTTTTTTCCAAATCATTTCCAAAAACCATAAAAAGTGACCGATTTGATTTTCTATTTTTTTAAAACCCATCATTAAGAACATTTCTCTTCAATACCCCATTTTCCCCCCAAAATCCACAAAACTTCACTGTTGGTATTTTAAAAAATCTTCTCACACTATTATCACCAAATAATTTCATGAAAACCCAATTAATTGAAAATATGACTTCTAGTTCTGACATCGTAGTGTCAAGAGAGAATCCACATACATTATGTTTTCTATGAAATCAACTAGCTCACAACCACACCACAAATTTAGGTGAAATATCTAATAATACCACCTTAGATCCCATTTTCTAACACATAAAATCACTAATATAATAAATTTTGGAAACAAATAACCCCATATCTATATGCAGCAGATTTAGATCTAGAAAACTAAATGTGATGAAGATCTAGATATATGGAAAACCAGAAAGGGATCAATTGAGAAGACTTACCTAGAGAGAATGGCCTTCACCACACCTTGAAACCCCTTCTAAACACTCTCAAAATGAGTGGTAGATCACCTATAACCCTTGATAACCACAAAACCTGAGTGAGGATCATGTTGTTGGAATAATGGAGGATTTATGGAAAATTCTGAGTGAACCTATAATTGAAACCCCAATTATTATGGTCACGCACAGTTAGATCACATAGTTTAGACAAACCATGTAATAACTATAAACATGATACATACTTGAAAGTCATCATGAATGTCTTCCTCACATAGTTATAAAAATGGTATGAAAACCATGAAAATTCTCAATGTATCATGTTTTATGGTTTGCTGGGTTTTTTGCAGGGTTTTTTGTAACTGTTCTCAATCCACACTCCTTTAAAAATCCACCAAACACTTTTCAAAACCCTCATAAAATATCCAAAACTCCACCAAATCACTTTATACACATAAAATGAATAAAAAGGGTTACATAACTCAAACAAAGGGTTCAATATTATCCACACCGTTGGACGTTCCATCATATGAACTTAGAGAACCATTTATTTTATGAACGAGATCAGGACATTTTTTGGCCATCTCTATCTCCCACTCCCATGTCTCTTTCTAAATTTGACCAAGCTTCTACAAAAACTAACTAATCGGAGGATATTTTCAAAGAAGAAACTCTATTTACTATCCATATTCTGCATCAGCATGTCAACCATTGAATCATCAGGCTCTATATCATCTTGATCCAAGTGAATCACATGTCCACGATCTAAACGATACTACTTCAACTGAGAAACACAAAACACATTTTCAACTTCACAAACAAAGGTGGAAAATAAAACATATATGCCACCCCATAAAACATATCCAATATCTCAAAATGTCTAATATATCTTGATGAAAACATTACATTTTTTATAAACAGACAATGTGCAAAACTAGGAGAAATTTTCAAAACACATGATCACCCACCTCAAATGAAATCAACCATCTATGTTGGTCTGCATATTATTTCTAATGACTCCGAGTGGTCTCCATTATCTTTGGAAACATCTTGATCATATTTGTAGTCTCTTGGACAAGGATTTGCCAAACCATCAAGGTCACACAATTTTCCACCCAACAATATAGAGAAGGGCATAAATTCCCATACAATGGTTCAAACAGGTCCATATTTATTAAGACCATAAAAATTTTATTATATGAAAACGACACCAATGAAAAGTGATCCCCCCATGATACACCAATATTCATTTCACAAGCCTTCAACATACCTTCACATTTTTGTATCATCATATAAAACTTCCCTTCTTTTTAGTATGATACACAATCGTAGTCAATTAAGTACCAATAGTTGTTGAAAGGATTTCCAAAAACTATATGTGAACCTTAGGTACATTCTAATACAATCTAAATGGGAACACAATACTTATTTACCACATCAAATATATTTATTTTGTAATTATCCACCATTTTGTGAGATTTAAAAATATGGATGAATTGGGATTTCTTTTTTTCTAATCCAAAATATCCCATATAAAATTGTTCTTTCTAACTGGTTTTGGGAGACCTGTAACAAAATCCATCTTGATTAGTTTCCACTTCTAAAAAAGGATATTTATATATTACAACATTCATTTTGATAGATTATTCTCTTACTTGACTGTAAGAAAATTCATGATTCTCGATAAAACACCAACAACATACCTTTTCATACCCATCCACCAGTGTTAGGGTTTCAATGACTTATATATTTTTAGATTTCATGAATGAATATCCCATTTGGAATGATGATAAAAACATAGAGTTTCCACCTAATAAGCCATAATTACAAACATGATATTTTTACAACACAATAATGAATTCCCATTCTGTTCCCTATAGTCAATGGTCTCCCCACCCTTGAGTTTGACCTCATCGCCATACACTCTGAATCAAACACATATTTCCCTTTAACCAAACCATCCAAGTTATGAATAAATGAAACCAGAAATATATCATATCTATTAACACTTTCCTCACGTTCCATCCACATGTCACCTATGACTAACATAAACTGCCACAGTTCTGATGTATCTTTCCCCAATTGAGCATACCACTTCCAATATAATGAATCCTCCCTCGAATTTCCCCTACCCATTGTATACATTAAATCAATGTCAATCTTTGGTGATTCTTCATCCATATCAATTAATTTATGTTCAAATATATTTGAGAAAAAATATTATTTAAAATCTTATGTTCAGTGAACAAAATGAATTTATCCCCGAAGAGACAATAACCCCCCATTTTTAAGGCATGAACCACCACTTCCATCTCCAAATCATGTTTTATGAAGTTCGTCTCATGAAACCTCAACTACCATGATCCATATGGAACCATATGATTCCATTTCATTAAAACACACCCCAACCATGATCCTAATGCGTGAAAAGACACCACATATATTTTCCCAGGTTCCTGAAAAACCATTACAGGTGTAGATGTAAGGAGAAACTTATGCTCTTAAAAATATTTCTAGCAATGCTCATTCAATTTACATAGAAAATTAATCCTTGTCAAAGATATCATTGGGGATTCAATAATGAGAAATCATTAAAAAATTCTAATAATACCCTGATAAACCAATGAATATATATATCTTAATGACATTCTATGGAGGTTTCCTAGAAATATCAGGCTATATCTATTTCATATCAACTCAAACAACCTTATCAGAACTATGTGGCCAATGAAATGAAAATCATGTATCCAAAAGTCACACTATGATAAATTGGAATACAACCGATGATCTATCATGATCCCTATCAATATCACTATTTTTTTCTTATCCTCCACCCTTGTATGGGTATACACCAATATATCATCAACAAATAATAGAAAAATTAATATACATATCACTGAAATATATATTTAATCAATTCCATGAAAATCATTAATGTATTCATTAGACCAAAGGGAAAATACATAGAATCATAATGGACATATCTAATTTTGAATTTTTTTTTAGAATATCCTCTTTATATAACTATAATTAATGATAAATAGATTGCGGGTCAATATTTTAGAACAAATGAGCACCCCTCAACATATAAAAAATCATCGATTTGAGGATCTCGATCTCTATTCTTTATCATAAATTGGATAATCTTGTAATAATAAATACTCAACAATGAGGTTCTATCTGCCTTCTTACAAACAACACCAGTTCTACCCATGGAGATGTGCTACGACAAATGAAATATTTTTTTTATCTCAAAAAACTATATATTAAATTCCCTCAATTTTTATGGTTCTACTAAATAAGTCAGAAGTGAGATAATATGAGTCCCCAAAAAGAAATGAATCAGAAAATACACTTATCTTATAGGTGGAAACCCTAAGAATTATTTGGGAAAGACATTGAAAAACTAATTAACCACTTCTATAAAACTTTTTCTATCATCCTCTTCTATTGATAAAAATGGAAAATCTTCTAATTTCTATAAGTTCATTCCAACATGTGTTGCCAGCTAACCCACTACACCCAACTATTCATTCTTCTACCCTCTAAAGAGATATTCGACGCAATCATCTGTCATAAAAAAATGTTCTACCATAAAATCATATGTGTCAATTAATCATTTTCAACCAATATATACCAAATATTACATCATAATCATCCGTGTCAAAAACTAACAATCCCACATGAACTCTACCTCATTCAAAACCATACAAAATTCAATACATATGATGGATCAACACACTATTTGACACAAAGGAGTCTAATGTTTTATGACAAAATGAATCATTACCACAATAAAAACCGACAAGATACCAACATTTTAAGGAAATAATGAATGATAAGAACCTGTTTAAAAACTCTTGCATCAAGGTATAATTTTTAAAAAAACATGCCTCGCACCGTGGATGGTCCCGAAGGATCATCAATTACAAACTTCTCAGCTCAAAGAATATTCTTTCATGCCACACTCTACTTTTATTTCAATTTCGTGGAATCGTGGTGTTCAAAGAATCACGATGACTATGTTTACTCTACAAATGATTGGTAAGCTTTTGTCCCAGCCATGTTCGGGAATTGGGTGGCTATGAACCCTAAGGATTGTCACGAACGACCGACCATAGAGAATTAAGACTATATCGCTAAAAAATCACCATACACTTCTAGTAATAACATGATTTATGATTTCTCATACAATCCTTCTTGATGTGGTCCTTTGAACCACATTGAAAATATCCCATATTACATTGAGGATTTGAAGGAAGATTCACTGACCATTCCATCAATTTTTGCACTATACTCACAACTTCAAAATAAGTGTCCCTCTTCCGCATGATCCTAGAGTAAGAATTCATATCATTTATCATGATTTCTAATATTCTTCCCCTTCTTGTAGCGCTAAAAATTTCCTACTCATCTACTATTCTTCAATTCACCATTTCTGTATAATGTCTTATTCATAAATATATTATTTTTGATCAAATTTAGTTCCACATACTATCTTGATAAATTTGGTTCTTCTATGATGTAGTACACGCCACCTTGGGTTGAAACGACCATATCTTCATATAACTACATGCATATTCTATTACCTAGAAGTTTTATTACTTCACGCTAAATAATTCTATTATTCGGTGAATATTGAATATATATGGCTAGAATAATTATTAAACAGTTCCTCAAAACCATTCTATGTCATACCATGTCTTGTTCAAGCTTTGACTACCAACTCCAACCATTAATTGTTAATAAATTATATCAGATATGTGGGAAAATTCACTTTCTTCCCTACCTATGTTACCAAGAATTCTAATTTCTTGTTTATTTGGTAAAACCATGTTTCTTCCCATTTCCGTCGTGAATAACCACTAATTATTGGTTTAGTATTCTATTGAAACTGAATCTCATGATCCACATTTCATGGCTTATTATCTTTATTCCCTCCCTCCACATATTTTAAATATTTTACTATAATCTTCACATGTTTCAGGTTCACCTAAGGCTTTGGTGAAACTACCATTTCAGCATCCTCTTATGGTTGGTCTCTACGAAGCTGACCCTGTGGAATTTATATCAAGAAAAAAAATCACAAGTCTCACTCCCTCATTGTGAAAAGGTTTACAACATCAAATTAAATTACATAAAATATATCACAACAAGAACTTCCACAATTTCACATTACCAATGTTTCATAATTTATGAAAAAAATACACCATGTTTTGAATTTTTTCCCATTTTTGAATTACCACAACAATCCATAATTCAAATTTTCATATCTATAAATGTATTAATATATTTAAAAATTCAAACATTCATATCACACCAATTATCATTATACCCCCAAAAAATATATATCATATGTGGGAGTCATTTCTACCATTAATTATATGTTCATATCATTGAAAATACCCATGAGATCTAATTCTCATTTCTTATAGGTGTCTCCCAATAACTTCTTTTGACAACTACGATGTAACATGATGTTTTACATAAAGGGGTTTTCTACATAATTTTAAACTATAAGTTTCATTTTTTTATAATCCTACTCCTTAATACCATGTCAAATCAATGAATATACCATGAATAAATGTCAAAACCAAGAATGAAAAATGATTTCAAGACCAGACAAGACTAACATTACATGTACATCTAGGGCCAAAAAATTTAATACCACTCCGAACATCCTCCCCCTTCACCAATGTATTTAGATGTCTATGAGATACTACATAGACATTTGTGTTTCCCCCAATGAGACAAAGGATGGAAATAAATATCAAGGGATTCAAGATAAATTGGGAATTATTTACCCTTAGAAATAATGAAATGAATAAATTATCCATAACCCAGAAAATAACATTAATCTTGTCTATTGTGTTTCACAATTTAACAATGTAGAGAACCATGCCCAACAAAACACAATGAACCGTAATCTGTGTACTAAGAGGAAGACTACAAAACCACAACCCATGAAACAATGCCACAACTCCACAGCTCCACAAAAAAGATCCACGCTTCAAGAACCATAAAACCACCAATGAAGAACAAGGCACCACAAAAGGATGTAAATTCACACACATTACCTATATATAGGAAAAGGTCATTCATTAAAGAAGCTACGTGCCAATGTAGGGGGTCATAAAAAAACTCGTTAGGTTTTCCCAAAATGAAATCCTTACACATGATACAAATATAGAAATGTTATCGTGATTATATAAATTAGTTTATACAAAACATAAAATTTTTCAACAATTTCCCACCATCGATACAAAACATTACCAAACCATTTTCAGAAAATAACAATAAAATACAAGGGAATTACAACAAACCAACCATAATAATTTTTAAAATTACAAAATAGCATAAAAATTTCCATATTGTATAATAATAAACATACAATAAATAAAAATCATGTTTTAAATTCTTAAACTAATAAACATCATTGTTGGACTTCTCAGACAAGGTTGTTTACTTCTTTCCCCAATCTATATGTACATATCTACCACTTATCGTTGATGACGTCCCTTCCATCTAGTATCCATACCCTATTTATAGTGGTAAGCCGCACCCACTCTGCATCCACATCAATCGCAAGCATGACTACATAATCAGAAAATTGTTTGTCACATGATGGACACAAAATTTTGAAAACAACAATTTCAACCCAAAAAATCTCTTATGACCATATCAATAACACAATACACTTCAATAAGTCAAACTTTTTTATTGGAAAACAATTTAAAAAAAATTCAAAAACAAAACCAAGTGACTGATTTTAAAATCTATAATTTAAAATCTAACATGAAGAACATTTCACCATTGTGCCCCATTTCCCGCAAAAATACACAAAATAGCAAAAATGGGATTTCCACTAAAATTGGAACATCATAGTTACCAATTAATTTCATGAAAAAATAATTAATTTAAAACATGTCATTTATTTCTATGAATGTGGACTTTAGATAGAATCCACCAACCTTATGGTTTTGGTGATATCAGCCAACTCACAACCACACCCCAAATCCTAGTAAAATATCCACCAAAAACAATTTAGATTCCCTTTCCTAACATAAAAAGACCCAATATCATCATTTTGGAAAATAGAATCCCCTGACCTACATGTGATAGATGTAGATCATGAAATCTATGAATTAGGGAGAGTAAGATCTATGAAAAATAAATAATATTCCAAGAGTGAAAACTTATTGTAAGAGAATTGTCTTCTCCACACCTTCAAACCCCTTCCAAAGATATCAAAAATTAGTAGGAGATTCCCTAAAACCATAAAGAACCATAAATATATATTTAGTCTTGTGTGAGAGGAATAATTGAATATTAATGTCAAATATTTAGTGAACTTGTAAATAAAAATTCTATTTATATTTTCATGCATGGTGAGATCGCACATTTAGAAAAATCGTGCACTAAAAGTACGCATGCTACTACATTAAAGGGATCGCTTCACCACCCCCTTGATTAGTTATAAAAACCATGAAGAAATCATGTGAAGGCCTAATATCTCATGTTTCATGGTTTACCTAGGTCAGTTGAATGGTTTTCCCTACCCATAATCAAATTGTGTGCCTTTAAAAATCCACTAACTGTTCATAAAAACCATACCAAACTCCCCCAAACTCCCCCAAATGAATTTATAAAAAAAAGAGGAATAAAATATTGTGTCATAAGTCAATCCTTCAGTGTTAAAATGGATATGCTATTTGAAATACGGATGATACAAACTCAATAGATGGGTTATCACTTTTGAGATATCTATATTTTTAAAAGCTCCTGGGAAATGAACTATTATGACTTGAGTACAATATAAACCAAATCCATTAAAATAAGATCATAAAAATGAACCTAAAATAACATGAATGAAAGAAAAATATTTATATAATATTAAAATATTATTTATATACACTATATTAATGTAAATTGGTGATTAATAATGTGTATGTCTCATGAAATAGAAATCCATACCAAAACCATTTAAAAATAAGAAAATATTTAAGATAAGATTCATGTCATAATGTGGTTAAAATTAAGAATTATAGAACATCATATTAGAAGGATGAAATAATATTAATATAATTCCTCAGGAAGAATAATTCTTTCTTCGGACCATCGAGTTCAAAAATAGTGTTAGATCTTAATAGTAGAAAACTGAGTTAGCATAAACCCTTACTGTGGTCCTAATTCTCTGTAGACATGAAAAATATATTATTGAAAAAAATATTTTTTTACATACATTCAAACAAAAATTCATGGCATGTATTTTATTTTTTATCAACTATTTATAATGAAATTGTAATTATTTATTATTTCATTTCTTCTAATGTTGTTTATTTGTGGGGATTCATTCTATTTGTACATGCATATTTTTTCTTGTTGACAATGATTAATGGTGTCATAGAATAACATCGTAATATCCATAATTTAATGGATTTATGTTATTTATAATTATATTATTATAATAAATATATTTTCAAAAAGTGTTTTATAAAATTAACATTTATTAGGAAAGGATTTCTTATATGTTCATTTAAGGTGACTAATTTTTCGATATATAATTTTTTAAAATAACTAATAGTATATCAAATATTAAATTTTTATAATAATAATTATGTCATAATTAATATATTTTTAATTTTAATTAAATTTTAAATTCATCTATGATATTTAGTGATAAAAAATAAACCATGGAACTTTATTTTTGTGGTTTTAATTGCACAAGAATTATCAGAAGTATTCTATTTTTTTGTATGAGAAGGAATAAATAATAAAATTCCATTAATATAGTAACAAATTTGAAAATTAGTGATACTAATTTCCTTATAGTATTAGTGATATTGTTTGTATGGAAGAGATATATTAATAATAAATTGATAAGGATCCTATAAAACTCACTCATGGTCTATGGATGTTTTCTTGAAAGCCTCCTCCGAAATGAAGTGTTTATGAAAACATTTGGTGACCATTGGATTTGTTTATGAAAAATAATTATATGATGGGAATGTGGTATAAGTGTAAAGGTAATTTTTAAAGAATCCACGAATAGTTTCGGGTCGACCTGACTTATCATCTAATACAACAAGTCTTCAGGCAAACCTCCCCACACAATAAATGATATCGAGTAGTGGTAATAGACTACAAAGATATAGGGGATTACTATAACATCAATTTTGAGTGAGATAATAATTGAAATAAATTAAGAACATACAATCCCCTTAAATTCAATTTCCACATAAATAAATAAATAATTCAATTGATGAACCATAACTGTTAAATACTTCATTAAAAATAAAAGAAAAAATCATACCCAAATGTGTTTCCCACTCAGAAGACCACACATAAACTATAAACCCGACAAAATAAATTGTTAAGGCTCCAATTCTACTCTATTCCAAACCACATACCTAGAATACAAAAAAATTAAAAAAAATTACCCAATCCAATAACTATAAATTAATAGCTCCACTCAATCATGCAACACTAGACCTCCAAGAGATCAAATTCATCCTCATATAAACATGAAAGAGACATAAGGTCTAGATTTACATCGTGGTGCACAAACATGTATTGTAAAAAAATAATCAGTATTACACTAAAAAGGTGTAACTAAAATATTTTACCATAACATGTTCAAGAAACACATGATATTCCCATCACATTAAAACAATGTCTACTAGAATAAAAATACAATATATATAGAAAATTAAAACGGATGAATCTTGCAATACCAAAATAATTTTTTGTCTTATAGCCTAACATCCTATGAAAATTCATCCCTTCTCTATCCTGAATAAGATTAATTATAAATTATTGATCTCCAAGCTCCAATATAATGTTCATCTATCCTACGAAAAATTATCTCCAGGTCCAAAGCATAGAATGTCATGATGGCCTCAATATAAGATCTCATACATGTAGTATAAGATATTTAATTTCATCATTCTGGATCTATGAATCTAATTGATATATCAAAACTACTAGTAGATACACATATTTTACCTTATAAGAATCCTACACAGCTTCTATAAGTATTTATCACTAAATGGTTTTGATGAAATATTAGTTAATCGTTGCACAGAATGAAGAGTCCTCAAACCCTTAAACCAAGCCCATGAGGTGAAAATCATCCCTAGTCTACTAACCCTTGGAGTTTTGGTTAGTAACAAAAGGAATATTCACTCATATATATTTTACATTATTTCTATATACATGCCTTATAAAAATGATAAAATAGAGGACTTAATAAAATTATGTTTTATGACCATTAAAATTTTTGTAAAATCACAAGGCTATCAGCTCCCTTTGATTACAGAAGAAGAAAAACATTGAAACAACATTAAATAAAATCACTATATATTATTGGCCAATACCCTAACCATGAAATAACCTCTACTGGATCTAGTATAATCCATCTCATAGGAAAAATATTATGGGGTATCTTCCACCATTCCCAATACCACAACTCAAATAGGAATCCCTATAGGGGGTTCCTCAAAAAAAATGCCACTCTAGGCTGATACCATTGAAATGGAATCACATTTAAACTCCTAAGTGAAAAAAATATCATATGATGTGATGTGAAACCCCAAAAATTACTTTGACTACAATGTACAACAACAAATCATAATAAACCAATAATGAAAACATCAAGAAACTACTAGTCAATATGTGAATTTTTTATAATTGGCCATTATACTTACTGCAAACTATGATCAATATCACTCACATATACTAATTATTAAACATATTTTTCTACAAATGGAGGCTCTAAAATAACTACAAATTGAAAAAAAAACATGACATGATGACACAAGAAACCATATTTCCGGACCTAACATGATCTATGAAAATTCCATTTATGGAACTCACCTGATACACTCATCCAAAGTGTTTAAAAAGAACCAAAACAACACAACTCCCAACACTGATCCTAGAAGGATTCCAAAACAAAATTTCGATGGAATCAACCTCATAAAATATAATGGTCCAAAACCATATTGATATTCCACTTAATTGAAAATTTAATTCCACCATCATTATTAATGAATAAAAATGTGGACCAGGGTCTACCAATATGTCCATTTATGTTTCAGGGAAACAAGGACGTCAAAAATAAATTTCTAGAAACATTACAACAAATATGCTTTTGAATACATGGCATGATTTCTCGATTGATTTTATAGAAATTTAATTCTACATAACCATTGAACACTACAGTTATGGGATTTTACTAGTTCATTAAAAGGCACTACATTGGGTCTAAGAGGACCTGTTTGGGATATATCTAACACTGAGAGGGTGTGTGAATCAGTATTGGGGTCATTTAAAACCAATTTCAACTATTATCCTCGTACCCCTTGACCTATTATGATCTTGATTCTCTTATTCTATTTTCCCTGTCGCATGCAATAATATAAATCAGTAAAAATAGGCACATGATATTTTTATAATGTTCACCACTAAATAAGAGTGGCTACATCCTTGACAGGCATGGGGATGACTAGTGCATGTATTCTCAACTATAATGTGATATTATGTTACAATGGAGTGGCTAGGAAAACAATCCTATATCCAGTGTGAGTCCCTACACTTTAGAGGGGTGTGGGAAACAATCCTCTTCCCTAGAGTGGTGATGACCTATCCCAATGTAAAGCATCAAGATCGTTCTTTATACTGCATATGGAGACATTCTTCTTACTTCTTCCAAAGGTAGGTTCTTCTCTAGGTCTTCTTTACTGCTATTCACATGATTACTTGCAAAGAAGTAGGAAAGAAATTCATCCCTCTTTCCTTCTCTTCTTTTCTAGTGCAACACCAACGACACTAAACTTCTTCTTTCTTCTTCTTTGTGAAACAACCAACTTCACTAAAACTTCTTCTCTCTTCTTGTCTAGAATCACATACACCAATGTGATTATTCAGACACTGAGGATCCACTCACATAACATCATCTAAATTAAGTTGCCTTGAACAATTGTCAACCATCTGTTTTAGAATAATTTGTTGTTCTTCTTCTTCTTCTTCAATTCTTTATATGCTGAAAACCTATAAGATGCACACTCTTATTCTTCTTCTACTTCTTCAATTCAAAACCAGCTACACTGAAACCTACTATTCTTCACACATTCTCTTTTAGTGAAAAACCATCTGAACCGAGCTCTTCTTCTTATTCTTCTACATACTATAATCACAAGTTCGCATTGTGATTTAAAAAAATGAATTCTAGATCCACATAGCATCATCACAGTTGAACACAAGCTGGTAATAACTTATAGAACAATTCATAGCTTGAGCTCCAATCCATACATGCAAGCCACCCTACTTGCGCGCCTCCCTGCTTACGCGCCTCTCAACTTGAGCGCCACTTGCTTACACGCCAAAAACATGAGCACCACCTACTTGTGCGCCAATAAGTACTTACGTGACACTATTGTGAACACCTCACAACTTGCGGGACACTCTTGGTTTATAAAAAACACACTTAGTGTGCACCTCTGGAATCATGTATGGTAAAACTTGTGTGACACCACTTGAATGACACCCAGCTTTTGTGCCTTATAAAGAACCCTTAGCTTGCGCACCACTTCAGCTTGCACACTAATTCTACTACTTGCACGATCATAGCTCAAATTTTATTTTAAGTGTTGATCCTTAAAAAACTAGGAGGAATGTCATATATTTATAGGAATTTTGTTGATTTTCTCCCCACATACACTTGTGTTCCAATACGTGCGCGCTGATCCATCACTTGTGGACCACTTCAACACTTGTCTGCCCTTCCATCACCAGTGCTACAATTTATTTACCTTTTCAGATTATGATATGATGATGATTGATTATGACTTGCACGCAACATGAACATACGCACAAAGACTTGAACAAAAATACTAGCACAACACTCTTTACTTGCATGACAATTTATAACATGTGGCCACTTTATTTCCTTTTTCATATTTTGATTGGATTATCATTGAAAGATGAATTGCACACCACTTATACTTGTGCACCACCACTTGCGTTCCAATACATGCCCGCTAATATTTTCATGCCACATTATTTCCTTTGACATATTTCTGAAATAATGCTATTTGAAATATGACTTGCGTGCCTCTACAGAACCTTCACGCCGACACTTGCACACCTCCACTTGCATGCCACCTTCATGCCTTTGTCATTTTTGGATATTATGATGTTGAAATGTTTCATTCCAAAAACACTTCTTTACTCTCTCTATCCTTCATACGGCTTGCACAAAAAGTTCTCTAAACTTGTGTTGATTGTAAAATACAAATCAGTAATGCATCATCTGATTTTTGTCAATTCTTTTTGGAATAAGAATTCCAAATTAATTATTTATCCTCACTTAAAATCCTCAATTCCATTTGAAGTGTTAATTAAAAAGAACTCCAATCATCACTCTTCAT
The DNA here is from genome assembly GCA_963277665.1 of Viscum album. NCBI lineage: Eukaryota > Viridiplantae > Streptophyta > Magnoliopsida > Santalales > Viscaceae > Viscum > Viscum album. The sequence continues at coordinate 804,720,253 of OY728122.1, read as the reverse complement.
TAAAAAGTGGAGGCTTGAAGCATCATCACATACCTTCTTATAATGCCCATCCCTTCCACACTCTCTCTTCTTTATCAACCATCATTCTCTACTTCATTCAAATTATATGATTCTTTTCTTCAAGTAGGCTCTTGCATGGTTCTCATGCAATCATAAAGCATTACACGACCTTCTTTAATTCAATATTCATCTTCAATCAAACTTATATGGATGATACTTCACCGTTATTCATTGTTGTAAAAAATGTGTCACCTTTGACACAGGTTCATGGAACATAGAATCAGTTCAACAATCGTCTAAATTTGATTCATAGAGAATTTCCCAAGTATGAAATTTAATTCTATGATTTAATAACAATTATCCAGGCATCCTCACTTCATAAAATCTCCATTAATATTGGAGTTCTTCTTTGTATCATTATTCATTTTGACCGATATTTAGAAAGGTTGAAAACAAATAAAATTTTCATTCACACAGTGGTACCAACAATCTCCCCCTTTGTATTTTTTTGTCAATAAAAAAAGTATCCTCATATGAATGTGTCAATGTAAAAATGAGAATCTTATCTCTCTCTATTACTTATTTCTCTATGCCTTTAATTTCAAACTTTCATTTCACTTTCTCTCCCCCTTACTGACAAGAAATACAATGTTCATGGTAAAGATTGTATCAGTCCTTAATTGAGAAATATTCTATAAATCATTTCACTATATGTCTACTTGAGCATTGTTCATATTAGAAAACAAGAGGATTTGATTTATACAACAATGTTGTCCATTACCCACTGAATATAATGACTCTTGAGATGAGAACTCATACACATATCTTTAAAGGTTTATACTATCATTCCATGTCGAAGATATTTAATGTGATAGGAAATAATAAACCTGAAATTCTTGCACTAACTTCAACAAACAGATAAAAAACATTCATGTTAAAATGACAGGATAAGTGGCCTTGGGGAACTTTCAATCATCTTTTTTCATTTATTATATTTGTCACCCACATTTATATATTTATCATTATTTTGAGTAACCGTGGATGAGATATTTAGAAATAACATACCATATCCAATGACATGATCTTCAGAAAATCTCTAGAGTAGTTGAATTTAGTACCAACTGAAGTTGATACTTATTGAGATAATGACTCTGGAAGCTTCTTAATGTGTATCCTTATAAATAGAAAACTTCTCATCACTAAATCTCAGGTTATCCCCCTAATATCTTTCATCCCCTTCATTCACTATATTTAAAGAAAAAATACAATACACAAATATTTAAGAGAATATGGTGGATCCTCCATCCTTCTCCAATGTGAGAAGGATGACTGAGAAGATTTTCCCAACCAAGATTCTCCATTTTCTCCACTCCTCACCCCTTTACATTTGATATTTAATTTTGAAAGTGGGTGTGTGGATTTCAATACATTTTCATTTCTTTATGTGTGAATCTCCATTATTCAAGAGATTTCCAAGCACTAGAATCTCTCAGTGAATCTTTCATCCTCTTAATGAATTCTTGTTGTGCTAGAATAAATTCAGAAAATATTCTAACAGTATTACCAGCCTTGTTGCATCTCACACACATGAATTCATTGTCTTCACATAGAATCTTCTTTTTTCATTAAGCATCTTCCATTTTCCTCATTCTATCCAAATATTCTTTCCAAACCACCAATATATCATTAGGGGCTGAGGCAATAAGATTGGATATTCTATAAGGATTCTTATGAGTGGATTCTTTCTTAGTAGTTCTTTTGGAAGCACACCTTTCACCTTTTTGGATTTAGAATCCATGGACTTATCATCTTTCCTTCTTAAAATCTTCTTGGGTGTATTTGTTTTCACATTATTCGTCTGATTTCATCCCAATGATGCTTCTTCATTATTTCCCATCTTCTTTGGCCTTATTTTCTTATATGAACATACACCATTTATTTGACCACTCCTATTGCATACATCACAGATGTTATATAATATTCCAAATCGTTTTGTAGTATAAATATGTTTTTGGATCGATGGATATTTCTCTTTATTCTCCTATTTTCTCCCAATTGAGATGGGATTTCTCTGTGATTTTACATTTAAGGTATTGTACCAACAATCCAGTGTACAATGCCCGAATCTATTACATCACCAGAATTGACCATAAAACCATAACTTCTTTCAATCGTATTTATAACATTGCTGAATATTCTTTTTGATGTGTTGTGTTTTCTGTGGAGAGATATCTTCTAAATTCGTTCCCCTATCCACCCTATCCATGGTGATAGGTTTCATCTCACTTTTCATCATCCAAACTTGTTAGAATTATTCATCCAACCAGCACTTTTTGTAGAATAAATTTTAGAAACATTATTAAAAGTTGGTATGGATGATACCTTTTCATTATCTGCTTCTTGTGATGGATCAATGAGTGATGTCATGATATTAATATCATATTTTTGAGGTCTTTTGATAGTAGAATCCTCCAACGAACATTGGGTACTAGCAGAAACTCATTCCTTATTTTTTGAAGACTCAATATGTGTCTAGTCATGATTGGTCAACTGATATTACAACTCTAGACATCTCATATTGAAGATGACATTTTGGCCTTCAGTCATAGTCATATTATCTACAAAATCATTCTTTAATATTTCAACTTCATATTCATGCATCTATACATTGTATTGTAACAAAGATTCCAGTTCATTGATCTTCTTGGAGTTGTCTTCCAAATATAACTTCTTGACATCATTTCAACTTTTCTACTCATCTTCAAGTGAATGGATCTTCTCTTCTAGAGTCTTTTTGACACCCTCCTTTTCTTCAACATCATTAAGCCACTTTGAATAACATTCATCAAATCCCCTCTTTGTTTATTCATAGGATCCAACCCTTCTAGAGATCTTTAGACATTCAACAAATTTTTCTTGTATTCCATTCTCCACAAAATTAGATTCTTCATCCAGGTGAGTGATATTTTCATACATGTATTCAAAATCTCCACAAACCAGAGATGTAAATTGATGAAGAATTCCATGAAAAATAATTTTTAATCTATAAACTGATATTTCTGAATATATTGTAGATTAATCATCACCACTTGTGCTAGCATTATCATCATGAGAATAATTTCCAAATGTACTAACACATACCTCTTGATCAGTTGATATAGGAAGGTTCTCCACATTATTGGTGGGTAATTGAGCCACCTTCTCATTACATTCCAAGTCTGGTGTGTCTTCAATGTCAGCTAGATATAGAGAACCAAATTCTTCCACTTCTTAATATAAGAGGGAATTCTTCTTCAATTTTATCTTCTCTTTATTTTTCCTATTCATCATGGTCTTGGTAGATATATCTTTATGCTCAGAGATATCTGAATCTTTACAAACCCTGCTATTCATTGTTGACTCCAGAAAGGAACTAAAATCTCCAAAAGAGAATAACTTTACTATAGAGAATCAAAAAGAGGTGAACCCTTCCATCTGATAACAATTGAGAGGACTAGTTTGGGATATACCTAACACTGAGAGGGGGGTGAATCAATGTTGGGGACTTTTAAAAACTATTTCAACTTTTATACTTGCACATTTTGACATGTTAGGATTGTTCTTCTCAAATTATCTTTTCCATGTTGTATGCAATAATATAAAGCAGTAAAAATATGCACACGATATTTGTACAAGGTTCACCACTCAAAAAGAGTAGCTACGTCCTTGAAATCCATAGGGATGACCAGTGCATGGATTCTACATTATAATGTGATTTGATGTTAAAATGGAGTGGCTAGGAAAACAATCATTTATCCCGTGTGAGTCCCTACACTTTTGAGGGGGGTGGGAAACAATACGCTTTCCTAGACTGGGGATGACCTAGCCCAACATGCAGCGTCTAGCTGCTTCTTTATACTACCTATAGAGACAGTCTTCTTCCTTCTTCAAAGGGTAGGTTCTTCTCTTGGTCTTCTTTTACGATGTTCACTTGATTACATAGAGAGTAGTATGCAATAAATTCTTCCTTCTTTCCTTCTCTTCTTTTCTAATGCAAAATCTACTGCACAAAACAACTTCTTTCTTCTTCTTAGTGAAACAACCAATTGCACTAAAACTTATTCTCTCTTCATGACTAGAATCATATACACCAATGTGATTATTCAAACACTACAGATCCTCTCACATAGCATCATCTGAATTAAGCTACTGTGAATAATTTTCAACCTTCAGTCGGGCATACTATGTTCTTCTTCTTCTTCACTTATTTAGATGAAGTAAACCTGTATCCTGCACAATCTTCTTCTTCTTTTTCTTCTTCAATGCAGAACTAGCAATAGTGAAACCTAATATTATTCACACATTATCTTTCAGTGCAAAACCATCTGTATCGAGCTCTTATTCTTCTTCTTATTACTAGAATCACTTCTTCTATTTGTGATTATAAAAATATTGATGTCTAGATCAACTTAGCATCATCACAGTTGTACAGAAGTTGGTAAGAACCTCTAGAACAAGTCACCACTTGTTCTAATATCCTTACATGTGAGACACCCTACTTGCACGCCTCCCTGCATGCACACCTCTCATCATGTGCGTGACTTTCTTGTGCACCACCTGCTTGGGAGCCACCTACTTTTGCTCCATTATGTATTTTTGCACAACTATAGTGTGTATCTCACAACTTGCGTGACACTCCTAGTTTATACATGACAATCTTCTTGTGCAACTCTGGATGCTTTCTCAGAAAAACATGTGCAGAAACAATTGTGTGGCATAACATGCACGACACCACTAGCACGACACCCATCTTGCACACCTTATAAAGAACCCTCAGCTTGCGTGCCACTTCAGCTTGCATTCCATTCCCACTACTTGTGCGAGCATAGCTCACATGTTCCCTTCAGTTTTGAGCCTTAAGAATTGAGGAGGCAAGTCGTCTATTTATAGGAATTTTGGTGATTTGTACCCCACATACACTTGTTCACCAATACTTGCATTCCACTCTATCACTTGTGTGGTGGTTCATCACTTGTGCGCCCTTCCATAACTAGAGTGAAAATTTCTTTCCTTTGACAAATTTTGATATGACGATGTTGGAATATGACTTTCACATGACATGCACTTGCACGCCAACACTTGCATGCCAATTCTTGTGCGACACTCTTGATTTGGGTGAAACTTTCTAACTTACGCGCCTATTTATTTCCTTTGTCATATTTTGATTGGATGTTCTTTGAAATATGACTTGAAAGACACATACACTTTAATGTCAATACTTGTGCATCACCACTTGCACACCACTAATTGTGTGCCAATACACTCACACCACTTTCTTTCCTCTTCCACACATTTGAAATAATTCAATTTGAAATATGACTTGCACGCCACAACAACAATTGCGCGCCGACACTTTCACGCAAACACTTGCACGCCGCCACTTGCGTGCCACCTTCATTCCTTTGAAATTTTTGGATAGTATGATGTTGAAATGTGTCTTGCCAAAAAAACTTTTTTATAGTCTATATCCATCATACAGCTTGCACCATAAGTTCTCTAAACATGTTATGATTGTAAAATACAAATCAGCAAAGCGTCATCTGATTTTTGTCCATTAGTTTGGAATATGAATTCAAAAGTACTTAGTCATCTTCAATTAAAATCCCCAATTCCTTTTGGAGTGTTAATTATAAAGAACACCAATAATCACTCTTCCTTCAAAAGTGGAGGCTTGATGCTTCTTCACATACTTTCATAGAATGCCAAGTCATTCCACACTCTCTCCTCTTCTTCAACCATCATTCTCTACATCATTCAAATCATATGATTCTTTTCTTCAAGTAAGCTATTGCATGGTTCTCATGAAATCATGGAGAATTACATGGGATTATTTAAATATTCATTCTTTTTCAATCATCCTTAAATGGATGGTACTTCACCATTCTTCATTTTTGTAAACAATGCGTCACATTTGACAGAAGTTCTTTGAACTTAAAACCAGTTCAACAATCGTCTAAATTTTCTTCAGAGAGAATTTCCCAAGTATTACAGTCAATGTTATGATTTCATAACAATTCTCCAGGAATCCTCACTTCATAAAATCTCCATTAACATTGGATTCAATCTTCATAACCTTAATCCTTTTGACCGATATTGACAACTATTGACAACAAATGCAATCTTCATATACAAAGTGGCCCCATCATGGCCTATCATTGAACTTCAATATGTGAATGTACCTCGCATATGGGGTTTCTACCAATGTACCCAAACAAATAGACATATAATACTAAATAGTGTGAATACCATATACATGGTTTGTAGTTTAGAAAATATCCCGCAACCCAATTACATTATTGCATAAGAAAGTACCACTACATGATTTTTACACTGAGTACATGACACATAGTTTGTAAACCATAGTCATGCCATGTTATAGACAATGTGTCCATGTACTAATAAATGGAATGTAATTAAAGAAAAATCCATTTGCTTTTAAAAAATTAATTCCTTATATATAAAGATTCCACAATGTGCGTTTTTGAAGTCACATGCGTTATGACCATAATATATGATTAAAAAAACTCCTTTAACCTAGTAAGAAACATGACTTCCCCATAAACTATTGTAAAATCAAAATATGGGTTAATCCCAAAAAAAAGATATAAAAAAAAAACTATAATATGGATATATATGAATAAAAAAATAAAATTGACCAATATATGAGATAAAACCAGTAATTATTTTATCTGACCGTTATTTTCTGGCTACCACACAATGTTCTAGACCCCCTCCTCCTGAGATCTGGAGTGGAGACTCCTTCCTCAATCACCCACATCTCTCTCAATATATCTCCCTCACCACTTCATTCAGTATGAATGGAGTGACATAAAAATAACTCACCATAATAAAATTATAAAATATGAAATTTGTAGATGAGAAATAAGAAAAAAGAAATTTAGAAATAAGGAATGTAATATAGAAAAGTTGGATTCTCATTAACTATGTTCCTAACATAATGTTGTTCCTATACTAGGAAAAATCCCTCATTCCAAACTATATGAAGGATTTATAATTTTGATATTAAAATATGATGAAAAGATATGACAAAAAACATAGGCTAATAAAAAATAATTAAATAAATAATTATCTAATAAACCTCCAAAATTCAATACTCATAACAACATTAAACCCTAAAATTGAATAAAAACGATATTTTTTATCAACATAGTGGAAAAAACATTAACTAATATATTATATCATGAAAAATAATAAATTTACCTTAAAAATCCACCTGAGTGGAAAATTTTCAATCATTCCATATTATTTCAAAAAGCTTTTTGATATAGTTCATGAAAATATCACCACCATAAATAAATAACTCAGCTAATATGAATTGGTTGAAAACCAAATACTATGATACACCTAAAACATTAAGGATTCAAATATTTCAATAACCACCCACTAACCATCATCATAACACTAATGAATCCCACAACATGAGTGACTTTAAACCATGAAGAATTTGATGCTCTCCAATTTCAGATCATAATTATAATCATCAATAAACCAAATAAAGAAATCCATAATAATCACACAATTCGTTACTAAGATCAATATATGGATTTGGGTAAACCACTTACACTAGAGCGGAAACATGAAATATAAAGAACAACATGCTCGTAGTTCACTAGAAATGACTTCCCTCACACCTACAGAACACCTAAAATTGGGGCCACTACCTATGATGGCATATGATGTACTTCCCATCTTTTATATTTCCTTTATTTTTCCCCATACAGTAACCACAATGCTCCTTCCATAAATAAAATTTCTACATTTCCTTATTCCCTAAACAACTATCAACAATACAATACACAATGCAACCAGAACTGAACATTACTTGCATGCACATTCCTACACTCAAAATGTATTTCAATAAAAAATAAATAACACAACTCCCCTCTTTGGGTATGTTTGATTATCTTAAAAAACTCTCATAGGATCTCATGCTCAAATGATCCATGACCAAATGATACTAGACATGTAATCCTAAAACCATGAACATTTCATTCTGGTAGGAAAATTAAAACAAGATAGAGAACCATCTTGATAAATCATCAAAAATGTTTTTTTCCTTATAGACTATAAGAAAACACTATATTTTTGTATGTATAAAAAACATGAACACCTTATTGAACTTTAACCACTCTAAATAATATGATACCAGAACCATCAATGGATATGAATCCATTCGAAACTACCAACTCAAGAAATATATGAAATAAAAAACACTCCCACAACTCCTAATCACAATCCCAGAGCATATTAATCATATAAACATAATATTTCATGGTTATAGAAGACTGATGAATTCTAATTCCCATCAAAAAAAATCTCACCCATGGTTTACTTCATCGATCTATTGATAATAATAGTTGATCCAAAAGACCAGAAAACCCACTATGATATTACACACATCAATTGATGAATGAAATTAATATTTATCAGTAGTGAAAACCTCATAATGAGATCCAAATGACATGTTATTATATATTTATAGTCATAGTTTAGTTGATTATAATTTCACCATGTAAATAAAATGGAAAATATATGACCATATTCTAGCTCTTTAATCAAATGATCCACTCTCATCATGAAAAATATCACTTAATTAGGAAAAGGTTTGGAATATCCTAATTTCATAGAATATTATATTATGACACTAATATTTATATTAGGATAATATCAAAAAATAATAAATAAAACAATGTTACCAGAATTTCTTCAATCACATTGATAATCAAAAAAATCATACCATTGATAACCAAAAACAATAATCCCATAATCATGATAACCTCTTGAACATACCAATGAAAGTGTTCAATAGGCACTAACCCTATATCTATCACAAGATCTGATATATTTATTTATATTCCATATATTATCTCAATAATTATAAATACAACGATAATTATCATTGGAAACCATTTTGTAGAGAACCATCTATGGTCGACTATACTCATCACTCAATCCATCTCACTAAAATGTCTCAAGAATGACTCTCCATATGTCATAGTCTACCAATTACTAGATATTACCCAAAAAATTCCACAAGGTGACAATTTACTCAAAACTGAGTATAGTAAAAATAGAAATAAATTGATAATATTCACATCCATTACTATAATTGAGCACATTAATACATAATTAAGTAAACAAAAACAAAATAATATTGATATATATAACACACAATCATTTCTATACATACATACACTGGATATATACTAGGTCAAATAAACATATAGAATAATATTATATAAAATAATATATAAGACTCTACTATCACTTTGAGCTATACAAGTAACCATATTTATATGATCATTGATTTATTCCTTCATGATCGAAAGACTGCAAAGAATATTCTCATATAAATCATGATTCATTGGTCATCCACCTGAAACACAAACATCTCATTCCCAACAATAATATTAGACTTATGTTTTTCACATACACTGAGGATCACATCCATGGTGTGAGAATGATTCATGATAGAAGACCCTCATATTTTTATAAAATCATACTATTGTAACAAGTGAAATAATTAACTTATATTTTCAACTTATTCCAATAATAAATAGTTTTATAAAAATTAAAACATATATAATAAAAAACAAATAGAGAAAAAATTCAAATAGTGAAATTCGAGTTTTGGCCTGGAACATATTTTTAATCTATCCATGCCTTGGAATACCCTAAATGAATTATAAAATGTAACTTGCATAACCATAACATCATGAATATGCAATACATAAATTAAGATACCCTATTACAATGAAACGGAATAAATGAAATCCAGGCCCTATAATCACATCCTAGAAGCCTAAAAACAATGTGAATCTATTGATATCATGGAATCCAATGAAAAATATGAACTTGAATTAGAGACTCCCATTCTACCCTCAAAGAATCCAACCCATGTTCTAGAATTCCAATGTCTCTAACATAGTTTATTAACCTATCATAGCATATTTGGGTTAGGTGAATAGAACAAAAAATCATATAACAAAACCTACAAGAGAAAAGTACACAATTCTACCCAAATACCCAACTATATTGTTTAGTAAAACATAATTTGATGCATCCTATAGATTATAAACTAGTTACACATATATTCCTCATAACAAACAACCTATATAAGAAAATAATATGAGAATTATAATGAAAAAAATTGGTTTAGTGACAAAAAAATGGTTTCCTGTATCATCTATTTGAGAACAACAAGATCCTCAAACCTCCATGAAAAAATTTCAACAACCCTAGATGGATAACACCTGAACCCACGACATAAAACTAGTAAAATTATAATCATCCTCCTCACAAGCCAAAAACGAATGGGTTAGTATCCACGGTTTCAAAACCCCAATCTCAAATAATAAAACAAGCTGGGGGCTCATCCATCAAAACCAAACCTCCTACCATGCCTATACTGACCCTCACTTTTCATAAATGGAAAGTAAATCAATTATTTATAATACATATAAAATTGATGAAATAGAAAACAAATAATCAATTTAGTTTAGTCCTTTTGGAAACATGGAAACATTAACACTAGTTCTTATGTGAGATATATAATCTCTAACTAGTTTATTGATTACTAAAACCAACCATAGACAAATAAAAAATAATACATATCTTCATAACCTGTGATAAAAAACATAAAAAGGGTTGAACACATATGACCAGTATGTTTAAATAAGGGATATATGTAAATATAATCATATGCATAAGGGAATGAAAACATGATCATGGAAACATGATATCATACCCCACACATCAATGATTATATTTTTGAATCCTAGAATAGTGATTGACAGATCATAAGTCCTGAATCATATTGAAATATGAACATAATACATGAAACATATTGTATTAAAAACATGGAATTGTAGAAAACACATAAATAAATAAAATAATTCCATATTAGATAAGGATGTTATTTTAAGGACATGTTATAATAATAGTTTTAGTCGTAAGACCATCTTGGTAGTCAAGGTTCAATCCTATTTCTATATTAGTAGAAAGAGTACACTTCTCATACCATGTTGGTAGTCATGGTTCAGTCCCATTTCTGTGTTAGTAGTCATGTATCACTCATGATTCCAACATCATATTTCTAATGACAAATAAATATTTACACAATGTAATGGATATATATATTGGTTCCTACCATATCACTATTAAATTGTACATAATTATGCCCTAAAAAATAATCATATTATAATCCTAAAAATGAAATGATTATCGAAGACAAGAAACCATATAATAACTAGTGGAAAAAAGACAAGAATCATAATCATTCCATCAAATTATAACCCATTAAAAGAAAAATGTTTCATTAGAATATAACCTATAAAAATAACTGGGATTTATAATCATATACCACTTGAATGGAAAAAGTGATTCATGCACATCATGACATCAAAACATTAACCAGATAAATATTGAATATTAAAGGCACCATTAAATCATTTAATGGAATGGAATGAGTGACAATAATGGATGTCATATTATATGGAAAATAATTTGGAAAGATCCCTTTAAAAACTTCTCTTGTGTAAATTATCCTTTTATTAAAAATAATTATTTTTAAACATATATCATTTTAAAAACCTGTTTCTTCGAAAATATAAATGCAAACAAGATATCATTTTGAGAATAATATCCTTGAAATCTTATAAAAGATAACTAGAAATATTTTGAAAACATTATTACGTTAATATACAATGAAACACAATAAATATCTCTATAACGTGATCCAAAAATCATTTTCATTGAGAACCTTTAAAATAGGTTTGAAATTATATTGAAAACCATTAATTTAGAAATACCATTTAAAACCTATTGATAAAGCATGATGTTTATTTTTGAAAATTTTCATTGAAAATTGTCAATCATGATTTAAAATTTTTATAAAACATTATTCATTGAAAATATATTGTGAAATTATATATATTTTAAATGAAATCATTTAAATCATTCAGTTTGAAAACATCCATTTGAAAATATATAATTGTATATTTGAAAATAATTTCATCCCCATTTTTAGACATTAATTTTTGAAAACCATTATTATATTAAAAAAATTTAAATTCAATATATTTCCTTTATATTATGTATTTTTTGGGAAAATAATTTTGTAAAATTATAATAGAAGAATCAAGGAAATGAAATTTTATATGGCATGTATTTTCATATATTCAAAAAATTCCTTTTCCACCATAAAAGATTATAAAAATCCAATGGCAAAAAAATGGAAAATTATTCCACATGAATTATTTTTATAATAAGGTAAGACATGGTTAAAATTAACTTTTAACATCATACAATAATATTTAAAAAATATAAAAAAACATTTGTAAATCTATATTTTGAACGAACACGGATATATGACCAAAAATAAAAAAACATAATTTCATAAATACAATATCATGGATAGATTAAGAACCAAAGAGAAGGAAACGGAATAAATAAAATAAGATAAATTGTAATAAAAATATATAAAATAATTCATGAGTGTTCTTGTGATATGTATCATAATATTTTAGTAATGAAATTATAATCATAAATAACCTCGAAAATCAATGAAAATTTTTCAATAATATCTTTTCACCTGGAATCATTGACACATACTCCTAATGTAAGAAAATGAAATTAAATTAAGATTAAAACATCATTAATGTAATTTTATTCATGAAATAACATTATAAATGAAGTATATACACCTTATATAATATTATAGGTGCTTAACATTACATGTGTGTCAAAGAAGTAATGTTGAGACAAAATTACATTACCAATTTTATAACAATTGAAATTTAAATCCATTGAAATAAATATCATAAATTTGGTTTGTAAAAACCAATAAATTAATTTATAAGTGACATAAAAAAATATTCATGGTCATTATAAAAACTACATTAGAGAAGTGAGTGGCGAATATGGCATATATAAAATGAAAATAAAAAGAGATATTAAATTCACTTACACCATGTTTTAAATTTCATTATATTTATACAAAAATCATATATTATAAATATATTTTTAAAATAAATTAATAAAATAACCATTTTCTTATATAAAATATTATATTTATTTTGATTATGAATTTATATTATCCATTTTTATAAATTCTATGCAATGGATTCAGTTCGGGTAATATCCTCTTTATTCTTTACATCTGTCTTAATTTGTTATATCTTTAGAACCTTTAAATATATCATGATTTAGAAATATAAAAAATGATATAAATATAAATTTTATTTAGTATATTTTTGTTATAATAAAACATCTAATATATAAAAATTAAATGGAATACACCACTAATTTATATGGTTGGTAAATGTAAACATTAACATTGATTTCGTTATATTTCTTTATAGAAAGATTTAATCTAAATGAAATATATGTATATATATATCATTATTTAAATAGAATTATTTTAATACATATATCATATAATATCCCTAAAAAAACATTAATACATTCCATGTATAGTATGAATGAATTATATCACATTGAGAGGGAATTAATACACACGTCCACAAATGATGTTATCATATTTACAAGATATGGAAAGTATAAAGTCACATGTTATAAAATAATTAGGGATGAATAATGATATAATAAAAAAATTATCATATATAAATAATTATAACATCAATATTCCCAACAAGTAAAGGTGCTGAATGAAAAATGAACAAACATTATATCGTGTACGATAGTTCTTCATACACATAACATATATGTTTGTTACCCATTAGATGGATGTGTGTGTACATTTTTTGTCGAGCACTCGGAATTAAAAAATATCAGTATATTTTAGATAAATTTATTTTTTTAGAAATGTATGTAAGGTAATTTGAGGGGTGGAAAAAGATAAAAAACTAAAGAGTTTGAGGAAAATGACACCTCTAATTCGGGTAACTCCGTTTGGTATTCTCCCAACAGATTCATGGATAGATTTATACAGAAAGATAGAATAATATGATGATTAGATGTTTTTTAATGGTATTTGGATATATATTTTTTAATCCTATTTCAAAATTGAAGGTTGGGGATTTGGGTGGAGTGGAAGATATTTTATAGTGCAGCAGGTGGGACACTCAGGAATTGTTTTTTGAAAGGGAAAACTAACTATATTTTCACATGTTATGTGGCACCAATAATGGAAAAATATTTAAAAAAGGTCGGATAGGGTCTAAATATTTCTAGAAAAAGGATCTCGGACTAGTTTATAAGTTTTATTGGTCTTTAATATTAATTTTTAAACTCTTAATATTCGTAATTTTACCTTAATCATTATAATTTTTTCTTTACATTTAGTAATTTTTTGGTCAAAAACTAAGCTAAAAATACTACAAATTATAAATATTTATTAATAAAAATACTTCAACCATATTTCAATATTCCAATTATATACATGTCATCAAATATTTTAAATTTAATCCAATATATTGGTCAATGATGTAGGTTTATTTAAAAAAAATGTCTCATGGATTACTTTGATTTTATACACAATTTTTATGTGAAATTTATTCAAATGGACTAAATTGTATTAATTTGTTCAAATTATGAACTAATTAATATCTTTAACAAATTTAAAATATAATTTTACATTATTAATAAATTATATGAACATTAATTTTTTAATGGTAATTTAGTATTTTTCACTATACATTAAAAATAAAACTTCTTAGAAAAATAAAAAAAACCCTAAGGTAAATTTTATGTTTTTTGTTAAAATATTAATTTTAATTTGAAATAAATTAATTATAAAAGTTTTAAATTTTTTATTTCACATATGTTTTTCAATATAAAGTCTTAAATGCTTATTAATAAAAATTTATTACATTATGTGTATGATTGAGGTTTTTATATCTTATAACTATCAAATATACAGGATGAATATGAAAAATATATATAATTTAATATATACTATATATTAAATAAAAAACAATTACTATTTTATTTAAATTAATTTATTAGGTTTAAATAGCATAATGGTCACTAAATAATAATATTTTTCGTTCAATTCAATCAATTTTAATTTTTATTTAAAATTAACTTCTTACCAATGAATCCAATTTTTATTTGTGTAAACCATATATTTTCAAATATTATTTAATCCTATTCATATTCACTAAATTAACGTCTATGATATATCTTAATATGTTAAATGATATTTTTTAAAACACCATTATTCAATAAAAATCGTTTTTTGCATGTTATGTATGAAATCATGGAAAGTGGGTCTTATGTGTAATATAATGTAACCAAAGTGTTCCATTTAGAAAAATTTAAACATTGTGTTTTGTTTTTCTCAATTAACATATTTTTATGTATAACACAATCCAATCACGATTCTAAAAAATGAAATTTTTTCAGGGTTTCCAGAAATAAAAAATATAGAAATAATTAAATTAATTCAAAATGAATACAAAATCATTGTGAATTACATTCTACTAATACAAATATAATTTTCAACATTGAAATTTATCTTGTTTGTAAAATATTTAATATATGAATGTTATTTCCCAATAATCTCACATAATAAAAGAAAATACTAAATAATCTGTTAAAAGGAATGATAAACATAACATTTACACAAATTAACTCATATCTAGATTCCCACTTATGAGATCATAGGTGGGAAGTAAAAACCTAATATTTTATGAAAATATTACATATTTATATGCAGTAACTAAGGTTATAAATCCAAATCAAGTGAATGATCAATGAAAATTTAACATCCTCAATTTTAGAAATCTATGATTATTTAATCTATAATTGGTAAAAAAATTAAGGAATTAGTAAAATATATTATTTTAAGATCATTTTCCTATTACTGATGAATTTTTCTGAAAATATTTTTTTTCATGATGTTAGGATAAACTCACCCATTATTATCCCTTGATCCACTTAACATCTTTCTCCAAAAGGGAGAGGAATTTTTCATTCCTAAAGTACATATAGATCATGTGATACCATATATTCCATCCCATTATTCTTCAGTTATCATCAATAGAATATTGATAAATCATGTTTTCCAATATTTTAAAATCCTTATTTGCTAAGATATCACATTAATATTTCATAATTCATTCTATGATTAAAATAATACTTCCATAAATTGTTAACCTTATAACACTTTTTAATGTTAAATTTTCAATGATTTATAATTAATTTAAAAAATCTTCTAAACTGTGATCCACTATATATGAAAATGATGGTATTGGTTGTAAAATTACAAACTTGTTAATACACTTATCATATAGTCCCTTGAATCATGGTAATAAAATTATATTCCATAAATATTTTTGTGAATCATTCATGCATCCTTATTAAAATTTTTACTAGATGTATTCCATAAATCCCGGATGTTGTTTACATTATCCATGATAATGGTTAATACTTTTTCAATAAATCATTTACCAAAAAATAGGTCATAAATAATATACCATTCGTATAATTCAACTCTTAATCCAAGATGAATGCAATTGTCTCAATATCTTGAACTCATTAAGGGTTACCTTCCATTATTTTAATATATCATAATTCCATTAAATCACATTTAGATTATGTCAGATACATTCAACACATTTTTTAAATCCATAACAATAAACAAAAACTACAAATTCCTATATAATTCATCATTCCAAATTATACAATCCAAATTCATAATACATCAATCCTTCCACTTAAATTATTAGAATTTAATATTTCATGTCTTCGTATATATGTAAATTCCAATTTCATGGCACTGATTTTGGTAATTAATATGTTATCCATATATCTATGAAATTGAACTCCATGACAATTCGTCAAATTTTGACCCTCTTTCACACATAGATATCATATCCCCCTCTATTTGATGTATTCCTAAAGGTTCATCTACCATTTGTCGGGAAATTAAAAAATAAAAATTATAAATCATCAATGTTACTTACTATGTGATCATTTACAAATATCTATATTTGTTTTATTTTACTTGTTAGGAATATCAAAACGTTACCTTTTATAACTATATGTCATGATAGATGATAGAGAATAATCATAATATAATTATCTACAATGATAAATCCATTTGAATAATCATCATAAAAGTTAATCCAATTCCATATAGTTCCCTCCATTGAGTAAAAAAATAATAGTGTGAGAAAATCCTATCATATAAGAAAATAACAAAATTTGGAATAATATCTTATAATATGTCTAACATATGATGCCATAGTATGATAGCTTTTTCATAGACTTGATTATTCCCAACCCACGAAACATTAAATCCTTAATGATGGTCCAAGAAGTTTTTTTTAATTTACAACGCATATCTCATGGGAGTGTCAAAAGAGGTGCACAATATGATCTAATTTCATGTACTATCTTAAGTCATGTTAGGTCCAAAATGCCTACTAGGTATAATTTTTTTAGAATCACATTCTCATGTATCATCTACATAGTGATGTATTAATAAGAAATCACTCACTCTATTTGTTACCAAAATTCATGGAAATTTTATTAAATGATAACCAATCCTTATACAAATCAATAGAGATATTCCATGATATATCATTATATATATTCCTATGGATAACATGAAAATTTTCTCATATTACTTTAATTTTTTTGACTATACCTTTTCGTTGATACCAATTATAACAACCCTATAATTTCAAACATTAGGATTACATCACATTTTTATAATTCTAAAAAAAATAAAAAAAATGGGCATTGATAGACTATATTAGCTTATTTCCTTTGGAAACAAAGAAAAATAAAAACTAGTATATAAGTGGGATACATAATATCCCAATAGGTTATTATTGAAACATCCAAGGTAAATAAAGAATAATAAAGTTTAATATTTATTAATATTTTTGAATAATATATTAATTTCACTTTAACGGAGTGTCTACATTTTATGGCGTACCTGATATGCAACAATGGGTTTTTTGTAATCTTATGTTGCACACAACATGGACTTATACCGAAAAATAATATAATAAAGTAATATTATTTTAAATAGATGTTAATGCATAGTCGTTGCAATGGTGGGAATGAACACAACTAAATTCAAAATAATTATACATGTTTTTAAAGGATTTTACTGTTATCTAATAATTTTTAGAGTCTTAACATAAGATAGAATCCCTTTATAAGCATAACAACTATAATATTCTTTCAACGATCGATTTACCACCTTTTGATAGAGAACCATTTTTAATCATGTTTTTATTATTTTTGTATGTTATATTTGAAAAAAATAAAATTACTTTTATAATCAGGACATCAAAATTTACATTGGATTAAATTTTGGTACATTCTTGATAATGTTCATTTTTTTAATGAACAATGACAAATACTATATAAAACTGGCTTTTAAATTAACTTATTTATATGATTGGATTATCTTTATCATTGGGTTTAAAGAGTAATTAGAGTATGGTTTTACCAATTAATCCATTATTGGTCATTAGAAGGAATTTTACATTGAAATTGGAAATAAAAAAGTGTAAATATTTTTATAGTTATTATTTCTTAAAAACACGCTTTTTGTTCGGACAATGAGAATTAATATTAAATTAACTTCTCCCACTTCCTTTTTATGAATTTGGAAAAATGGATTCAATATTGGGAATCATGAGGTCCATATTTTTTAAATAGGTATCTTATATTTTTTGACATTATGAATATATATGTTAGTATATATTTTATATTCTAGGGTTAAATGGTAAATCTAGTAAATATGGGTAAAAAAGTAAGGTTATATTAAAATTAAATTACAGTCACATGTTTCTTATTACTATTGGAATTTACATCCATTAGAATCCTTGGGTTGATTTTGGGACCCCTTGGATCTATTTGGGAGTGATAATGACACATTATATTTTTTTAATTTTATATAAAGAAAAAGATGACTTAAACTTATATATTTTTGTAAATCATTTTTTACATGGGGTTATATATGTTTTCACTTTGAATATAAATATTCATTTCAAAGATAAAAATAGTTCTAACAAGATGGTATTTTTTTTAATTTTTAGATATCAAATAAATAATATTATTTATGACACAATAATCTGGCAGTGTTTGCCTCATTAATAAATGATTTAAATATATAAGATTATAAAAATGAAAACAACATCCAAAAACATTACAATTATTATTTGATGATATTATATAGAACATTATTCCTTGTATCGTCAACTTTAATGAGTTTTGGAAATTTAGAAATCAATATTTTTTATATAATAAATAATATTTTCAAACGTTCCTAATGATCCCCTCCCCCTTATAAAAATCTATCAACTTTAACCCATTACTCACTACTCTCAAGCCATTTGGCTCGACCAAACGCTACCTAAATAATCTACCAACATCCACATTTTCCTCCTAGAAGACTTACCTTAGGCAGAAGGAACCTCACATAAGCCTTTTGGTTCGAACCCAAGGGAGAAAGCCAATTTAATGGTAACATATTCATTTAAGTTATTTTTTTTATATTTCTTACCCAACCCCTAAACTATTTTTATTCCATTATTTAATAAAAAAATATTATCCTAAATATAAAAGGTTTTTGTTAATGGAAGTATTTGAACTACACTTCCACACACATCCATCTAATGGATATGAACATACTATTTTTTTAGACGAAAAACTATTATCTCACGAAATGATGATTATTAAAATATCTCCAAATGCATTTCATGGTTGTCATTGTTATGGAACTATATTTTAGGTGATATATATTATCATTACATTGTATCTGTATTTATTTTATTTTTTATTTATAGTATACCCGTATGGTTTCCATAAAAGGTAAAAGCTACAAAATCATTTGAGGAGGTGAGGACTACCACCCCCTCAAAGTGATATGACTCATTCATGTCCTAAATGAGAAGTATAAAAGACGGTGTTAACGGAATTACATAAGAAATTATACTCTAATTATAATAAAACTATGTATAATTATGTTTTCATTCTAGTTAAATATGAAATTGAAATGAAGGTAGTGTTTACGCATACGTATGGATTACGGTCTCCATGAACAATGCATTTCATTTATTATCTCAAATTTTATGTAATATTATAAATTTATATATATAATGGACATATATGAAAAATATTATATCTAAATCATGAGTATTATTTTGGGGAAAATGTAATTTCGACAACATGCACAATTTATAATTATAACATGTTCATTTTTAACTCAAGTTCTGAGTATTGAGAAAATGTATGATATGAACTCAAATAATTAAATAATTGTTATAGGAGGAAATAAGTGAAAAAAATTAATAATATAATTGAAAATGTTTCTTAAACTTTTATAAATTATCTTATGTTTATCATTCAACAAATCAATGAACGAACTGGTCAAGTCATACACGATGTAAGGGACTTCATCCCAATCTCCATTCATTAAGGAATATATCGATAATATATACCTTTTTCTTTTACACGGTGTATAATAAAACCCTTGGGAAATTACATTCATTCAATGGGAATGGTTTATCTATGAATCATTTTAATAAATGACAAAAGGTGTGTTTTTAATGTTTCTAGCGACAATGACCTCTCCGCTGCCTAAATTTTTTGATGTCTTCCTCTGTAAGCATTATTGTTTTTAAAATGAAAAAGAAACCCCTTATTATATTTTTTACTTTTTTTATATTTAAAATGGTATTTTAATTTTTTTTTTATTTCAATATCTTGAAATGATTTATTTTGACTTCAAATGGAATGTATTTAGTAAAATATTTATATTTGAATTATTTTATGTGTTATGATTTTATAATAGTACATGGACATTTGATAGGAGGTTATGTGATAACCCAAAAAATGGGTCATGCTATGATAAACCTTGACATTTGGTTATGTTATATCCTCCAATGAATTGGGTATGGAAGTCGGCCATATGGAAATTCCATTTAGTGATATGTGTGAAAGTCGAGAGTATGGATATTCCATTTATGTATGTTCATGTCCCAAGTTAAATTTATATGTTATGTGTTCTTTCTATGGGTTTTATGGTAATATGTTTCTTACAAAAGGGTAAGAAATGATCTTTTTTCAGTAAAGAGTATTTACTACATCATATAGGTGAAAAGTAATTCTTATGATAAAGTATTAATGGATTACTTGTTTTTATGATGAACTAACAGTTTTTTTGATTTGTGTATCCCTTACTGAGCTTTTAATGCTCATCCCAAGTTTTATTGAAATGTTTTTCATAGGACATAAATGTGAACTAAGTCAAAGATGAGGTCAAGGAAACGTTAGGATGTCTAAAATATGAAACTATACATGAATCTTTTTTTCAGGAGATTTTATTTTATAAAAAAATTGGATATTGAGTAGAATTGTCTATATGTGATATTAAAATTGCTATGTATATGTTATTTCCTAATTCCCAAAATATATAAACCTATAAAGATCCAATATGTGAATTATTCATTTACATCAAGATTATGTAATTTTTTAAGGCCAGGTCCATATTGTTGGTATCGGTGGATAATTTAGACAACTTTTGGTGTTATAAAATTGTTAAAATTAATTTCCATAAATTTATTTATGGTAAGATTGAAATTATATTGAATTTATAGATTACCATGGTTCTTCACTTAAGATATTTCTCTTTTAATAATGGTTTTCCACTGAGGAAATATGGTAACTGTGTTGTGAAGGCATACAGAGAAGAATAAACATCCAAATCCGAAACAAAATATTGTTAGAATCGGAACTGAATAGTTTTTTGCAGTGATGGAATAATATAATTAGGCTATAAATGGTGGTGGTATCCATGCACATGATCAGCTATATCATCCATAGAGGAACATGTCAGTAGTGGAGAATTTCATAAGAAAACATCCCCTCTCATTCAGAGGATCGTCTGAACCTGTTCTAGATTAATGGTGGATTAAAGCACTAGAGAAGATTTATGATGTCATGGGTGTGTTTAGAACATTAAAAGGTTATTCTAATTGTTTACCCTTATGATGGTGAAGCTGATCAGTGGTGGTCTATGGTGAAAAATATCAGGGATAGTGAGTTGATTGATGAACTTGATTGGGATGAATTCAAAGGTATATTTATTGAGAAATATTTTTCTAAGGTGGATCGACATAGGAGGGAAAAACAATTCTTCGAATTGTGGAAGGAGGATGACTCAGTCGCTGCTTATGAAGAAAAGTTAACATTAATGGAAATTTATGCTCCCAATTTCATTCGAGATAATGATAGTAAGATAAATCAATATTACTTAGGACTGAAGTTGTGATATCGAAGAGCATTAGCCTCTCGTGAATTGAAAAGCTTCGAGAAACATGTCATATTTGATGAGATGTTAGAAATGGGTTTTTAAAATGATCAAGTGTTCCAAGAGAGAAAGCAAAAGAAGCAGTCCAGTTTGCCGGAAATGGGAATGAATTCATCAATGAAGCCGTGAGGTGAGAAAATTAAATATCCATAATTTGAGAAGGGTGGTAAAAAGAATCCAACAGAATGATTATGATGATCTAGAAAGTGCTTCTTGTATGGTATGTCTGGTCATATTTGACATAACTGTAAGGAAGATGATAAAGCAGGAAGTTAAAAGCAAGTGATAAGATGTTTGACATTCAATGAAATGAGTCATTACGAAAATGAGTGTCTAGAATAGAACATAACTAAGGGAAATAAGCATGTCAATAAGCCGAAAGGGGTGGTGAAATCATTTTCAACTACATAAAAAGATGTTGGGCCATCTAATAAACTAGTATCAGGTACACTGTTTGTTTATTAAAATTATGCCAATGTGTTGTTTGATTCAGGTTCAACACATTCATTAATTTCGAGGATGATTTCTCATAAATTGGAAATTCCAAATTATGATATGAATCCCGGACATATTGTAAAAACAAATTGAATAAATTTTGAAGCAAAAAGAAATTATAATAACCTTCATATTCTTGTGTGAAGAAATAATATACCTATAAACCTCAGTGATTTTCCTCTAGTATATTTTGATGTTATTTGCAAATTTACTTTCTTCCTGTTTATCATGATATGATCGACTGTAGACATAAATAGGATTCTTTTAAGAAATATTTTCATTTAGTGTACATGAATTAACCCATAATTTTGATAATATTTCAGGAAGTTGAGAATCTAGTAAAAGATTGAAATGAATGTTATCTTACACATATTGTTTAAAATAAAGGAACTATTCGGATTAATTATCTGCTAGTGGTAAAATAGTACCATTCAGTTTTTCCTGATGAGTTGTCATGTATAATACCTGATCGGGATGTTGAATTTACTGTTAATATTGTTCCTAATGATATTTCAATTTCAAAACCCGCTTATCGAATGGATCAAATTGATCTTTTAGAGACTAAGAATAATTTGAAGGAGTTATTAGATAATGGTTTCATTCGACCTAACACATTACCATGGGATTGTACTATCTTTTTTGTTAAAAAATATTTTTCAATGAGACATTTCATTGATTATAGATCATTGAATAACATCACTATTAAGAAAATTTATCTATTGCCACATATCAGTGATTTGTTTGATCAGCTTTAGGGAGGTCAACATTTTTCGAAGATTGACATGAGTTTGGGGTACCATCAGATGAAAGTAATAGAAGGAGAAATTTTAAAGACTAGATTTCATTATAGATATGGCCAATTTGAACATATAGTTATGAATTTTGGTTTATCCAATGAAATAGTTGTATTCATGGATTGTATAAATAGAATATTCTGTGATTACATGGATAAGATTTTAGTTGTGTTTATTATAGATACTTTGGATTATTCTAAAAGTAAATATGATCATGAATGTCATTTAATGGTTGTCTTACAATCCTTAAAAGAAAACAAACTGTATGGAAAATTCATCAAGGGTGAGTTTTGGTTACAAAAAATTTCATTCCTTCATCACATTATTTCAAAAAATGAAATAACTATTTATCCTTCTAAAAAAAAGTTGTTGAATAATTTCCAAGACCCAGAAATATAACCAATTTTCGTTTTTTATGGATTTGGAAGGTTATTACTGGAGTTTTTTTGAATTATTTTCACCGTTATCCATCCCAGTGATAAATTTAACTCAAAATGGTGTTACCTTCATTTGGAAAAAATAATGGGATGATTGTTTTTTAGGAATTGAAATGAATATTGGTGAATGAAATAGTTTTGGAACTACCATCTAGAGATGGTAAGTTTGTTCTCTACAGTTATGCTTCATTGAACGTACTTAGCTGTGTCCTTATGTAAAATGATCAGTTAATTGCTTATGCTTCACATCAATTTATACCTCATGAGTTAAATTTCCCAACACATGATTTGGAATTAGTTGATGTTTTTTTGTATAAAAATTTGGAGTCATCATCTGCATGTAATAAAATGTGAAATATATACTGGCCGAAAAAGTTTTAAGTATATATTCCCATAGAATTAATTGAACATGAGATAGATGAGATGGCTATAACTAATCAAGGATTATGATTTTAGGATTAATTACCATCCAGGAAAACAAAATAAAGTGGTTGACGCTTTGAATCGAATAGATAATTCTTAATAAACCATGTTATGTTTGGAATAAGATCATTTGATTAATGACTTGATGAACTTTGGCATAGATGTTTTTGGTGTAGGAAATTCCTCTATTTTGTTCCCAGTGTCAGTGAAATCATCTCTATTAGACAGAATTATGGAAGTGCATATGGAAGACATTGAGCTGCATAAAATCGTACTATTGGTTCAAAAAGGGTATGTTTTTTTATTTTAACATTGATAATGATTGCATTTTGTAATTTCAGAATAGATAAGTATTTCTTGAGTTTAAATTTTGGAGAATGAGATGTTATGCGAAGCACATAGTTCTTTTTTTTCAGTTCATCTGGGTGGTACTAAGGTGCACAAAGACCTTCGAGAGTATTACTAGTGGGATGGAATGAAAAGAGATATTTCTGATTTCTCAGTGATGTATTAGACTTGTCAAAAGGATAAAGCAGATAAATAATTACTAAAATGGATTATTAAGTCATTTTTAGTGCTAGAGTGGAATTGGGAAAATATAACCATGTACATCATTGTTGGATTACCAATTAAATCATGAGGTAATAATAAAATATGTGTTATTGTTGATAGATTGACTAAATATTCTCATTTCTATCCTATTCAAGATACATTGACATTAGACCAAAAATATCAGTTGTATGTAAAATATATAGCCATGTTTTATTAACATCTCCTCTCCATTGTATCTGATCCAGATCCGAGGATTAATTCTAAATTTTGGAAAGACCTTCAGATTTCATTGGGCAATTAATTAAATTATAGTAATACCATTCATTCATAATCATATGTGTAGTTAGAACAAAAAATTCATACATTGTATGATATGTTAGGTGTGTGTTCAATGGATTACCAAGGATGTTGGGACCAAAATATTTAATTAGTTGTATTTGAGTATAGTAACAGTTATTATTTGAGTATACAGATGGCTTCATTTGAGGCATTTTATGGAAAGCGGTGTCTAACTCTAGCTTTATGGGATGAAGTAGGTGACGGATGTTGATGGGACGAAAATAGTATCAAAGATAGAAGAGAAAGAATAGTTCATTCACAAAAACATGAGAATAACTCAGAGAAGACCAAAAAATTATACAGATATCTAGAGGAAGGATCTTTCATTTGAGGTATGTGATAATATCTTTATCAAAGTTTCTATAGGTAAATGTGTGATGTGTTTTGATTAGTAGTGAATGATTTGTCTGAGTTTCATTAGACATTGTGAAATCCAAGATAATGATAGATCTATTTCATACAGAGTTTCATTACCTCCATGTTTATTCTAGGTACACAATGGTTTTCATGTTTTAATGTTGAGAAGGTATATGCTGGTTTCATCTCATGTTTTGAGCTCACAGGTAGTTCAGTTGGAAGATAATCTATTTTATGAGGAACAACCAATCCAAACACTAGACCAAAGAGATATTGTGTAACAAAATAAGGTAATTTATCAGGTAAAGGATTGAAAGAAAAATCGTTGAAGAGGCAACATGGGAATATGATAATTCTATGAGGGATAAGCACCCCCATTTATTTGATAAGTGATGGAAAAAAATTTAGGACTCAATTTCCCCAAGGGGGGATGTATGTAACATCCCACATAAATAATTAATAAAAAAATTTCATATTTATTAATTTATGTGAATTAAATTTTAATTTTACTTTAATATGGATGCTACAACAATGAGATTCATTCAAATCTTACCTTTCACATAATTTATAGATAATCTGAAAAATTAAATAATAAAATAATATAATTTTAAATGGTAGTTTATATATAGTAATTTTAATGGAGGTAATGAATAGACCAAAATAAAATATGATTATACATTTTTTAAATGTTTTTACATTTATCCAATAATTGTTTTTTCATAAGATATGAAAGAATCCAATTTTATGCGCAAATACGCTAATAATATTTAAAGGGTTGAATTACATCCTTTTGATGGAGAACCATTTTTAAATCAAATTTTTGTAATTTTTATATGTTCTATTTGAAAAAATAAAAAACATTTTTAGAATCAGGACAAAAATATTTACTTTGGATAAAAAATTTGTATTTTTTTTGATAATGTTAATTTTTAATTAATAGTGAAAAATATTGTATTTTAATTCAAAACTTTTTTTTGAACCTACATTGTTTATATCAGTAGATTATATTTTTAATTTGTTTTAAAGTGTTATTAGATTATTATTTTACATTTAATTAATTTCTTTTTCATTTTATTTAATTTCACTTTGAAATAGGAAAAAATCCAGTGTCAATATTTTGATAGTTATAATTTTTTAAAAAAAGATTTCTGTTTTGATAGTGGGAATTGATTATAAATTAATTCAAAACACATCTGTGTCTTGAATGTGGAAATATGGATTCCTAATTTTGAATCATGGGGACCAAATATTTTAAATAGGTCTCTTTTATTTTTAGACATTATGAATATTTACATTAGTAAATATTTTATTTACCATAGTTAAATGGTAAATCAAGAAAATAATGGTAAAATATTAATATTATAATAATATTAAATTACAATAAAATGGGTCCTATTAAAATATGATTATACATGTCTGACCATGGGAATCTGTGGGTTGATATTGGGTCTCCATGGGGAAACATGGGAGTGAAAATGACACTTTATATTAATTAATTTTCAGTAAAGAAAAATATGACTTAAACATATATCTTTTATTAAATTATTTTTTACATCGGATTATATAAGTTATCACTTTGACTATAAATATTAATTCAAAAGATAAAAATATTTCCATTGTCATTTTTTTAATAATTTTTAGACATCAAATAAATAAAATCATTTATGACACAATAATGATGCAATGTTTACCTCATTAATGAATGATTTTAATAATGTGGATTATAAAAACGTTAACAACATAAAAACCAGTACAATTCAAATTGGATGATTTTATTTCTAAGATGAGTAGTCTTATCATATAATTCAATTAGTTTTTTACCTTTAGAAATCACAAATCATTATATAATAAAATAATAATTTCATTCATTCCTAAAGATTCCTCCCCCCCTATAAAAATCTATCCCCTCTAACCCATTACTCAAACCTCCCAAGGCCCATAGATCATCCAAAATCTACATAAATAATATCCCTAAATTCTTATATTCCTCTTATAAGACTTACATTAGGCATAAGGCTCTTCATGTAATACATTTTGTTCAAACCAAAGGGAGATACCCCATTTCAAGGTAACATCTTCTCTTATGTTCTTTTCTTTTATTTTAATTTGACAACCCTGTACACTTTTTATTACTTCTTTTTATAACAAAACCAGTATCCTCAATATACTAGGTTGTTTTTATGTAAATTAATCGAACTAAACATTCACACACCTCCATCTAATGGATAACAAAATACTAGTTCTGTTGGTGACGAACTACTACCTCACGAAATGATGATTGTTCAAAAATCTCCAACCGCCTCTCATGGTGGACATTACGATGAAACTATATTTACATGTGATATATATTATATTTATATTATCTTATTAACTATTTATATTTCATTTATATCATATCTCTGTTGTTTCTATAATGCGTAAAAGCGATAATTTCATTTGAGAAAGCACAGACTACCACCCCCTCAAATTTATATGACTCATTCATGCCATATATGGGGTGTATAAAAGATGGAGTTAATGAAATTATATATTATATTATAATAGAATTATAATATACCTATGTATAATTATATTTTCATTCCATTGAAATATGAAATAGAAATCAAAGTAGTAGTTATGTGTATGTACGTATTACTGTCTCCATGAAGATTGCATTTTATTTCATATCTTTAAAAGAATTGTACTATTATAAATACATATATATAATCTATATATATATGATATATATGATATATAACTAATTTATATAATTATGGAGATAATGTAATTTCTACAACATGGAAAATTTTTAATTATACCAAGTTCAATTTTGACTCAAGATCTGATCATCGACAAAATGTTAAATATGGACTCAAATTATTATATAGTTGTTATAGAGATGTAATAAGTGATATAAATTTAAAAACAAACATGTTAAATTTTCTTAATCAAGTTTAAATTAACATAACTTTATTATTTTGGAAATTAATTAATGAACTAGTCAAGTCAGACACGATGTATGAGACTTCATCTCAATATCCTTTCATTGAGGCATATTTCGATAATATATACCTTCTTATTTTATATGGTGTATAATCGAACCCTTTGAATTTTACATTCATTCAATATGATTTTTTTTCTAAGAATCATTTTAATAAATGAAAAAAGTAATGTTTTTAACGTTTGTAGCGACAATTCCCACTCTGCAACCTTAATTGTTAGTTGGCTTCCTCTATAAGCCTTAATGTTTTTAAAATAAATTTGAAACACCTTATTTAGTTTTTGTGTGTTATAGTATTGAAAATTGTTATTGAAATTGATTTATTAATTTAGTATCATGGAATAATTTATTTTTATTTCAAATGAAATGTTATTAGTGAAATATTCATATTTTCAATATTTTATGTGTTATGATTTTAACATGGTACTTGCACATTTGATGGGTGGTTAAATGAGAAAAAAAATAACGGGTGTTTCCGTGATAAACTAGGATGGGTGGTTACATTATTAGCTCTAATTCAATGGGTATTGAATTAGGTTGTATGGCTATTTTATTTAGTGATATGTGTAGAAGTCCTCTGTAAGGTTATTCCATTTTAGTATGATTATTTCCCATGTTTCCTTTATATGTTATTTGTTCATTCTATTGGTTTTATGGAAATATTTTAGTTTCAAAAGTTTAAGAAATGATCATTAATTTATTTAATAGTGTTTACTACATAATAAAGGTGAATAGTGTTACATATGATAAAGTATGCATGGATTACACATTGTTTTGAAAAACTAACAGTTTTTCATTGTTTTTGTATCCCTCACTGATCTTTTTATTCTCATCCACTATGTTGTTAAATTTTTTTCACATGACATAAAGATAAATAGGGTCATGGAAGGGTTCAATGAAAATTCATGATGTCTAAAATTTGAACTATACATGACTCTTTTTTAAGAGTTTTTATTTATTGAAAAAATGGATACTGATTAAATGTGTCTAAATGTAATATTAAAATTTATATGTATATTTTATGGCCTAATTATGTAATCCTCTAATCCTAAAAAGATCCCCGATGTGAATTATTAATTTAAATCATGATTATCTAATGTTTTACAGCCAGGTACTTATAATTATTGACTAATTCTCTCCTTTGAAAAATCATACCTAATTAATATCATCAGAACTTTGGGAAGATAACATAAATAGGGGTGAGATGAGGTGTATGGTATGGTTTTCAAGGGAGATATATAATCGTAATTCTGAGCATAAGGGAATGATAACATGAATATGAAAATATAAGATCATACCCTATATATAAAATATCATATACATGAATCATGGAATAATATTAATTAATTTATAAGGAATCAATCCTAAGTAAATAATAACATACTACATGAAAGTATAAAAGTATGAATAATACACAAACTTATAGAATTTAAATATAAATATAATATGACTTACATAGTAGTTAAGAAATCACTACCAAGGTTGTCATAGTAGAATGGGTTCACTCTGTAATCAATCTTTTCAATCATGGTTCAGTCCTATGATTATATTAGTTGTATGATTTCATAACTCTTACCATATCTACAGTCATAGTTCAATCTCATAGCCACCTTTTTAGTCAAGGTTCACTCAAAAAGAAAATCATACTAAATATCATAACATATAAATCATTACCCAATTCATTTATAGGACATAAATGTCCCAACAATCTCATAATAAAATCATACTTACCGATTTCATAAAATCATAACAAATCATATCGTAGACCACGAATGGATATTGATATCAAAAACATGTAATCTTATTATATAATGTGAAAGAAAGAAAGGTTTAATAATTATTCTATCAAAGATTAACCCTTCAAAATATGCAGGATTCATAAGAATAGAACCAATGAAAATTAGCGAGATTCATATTATAAAATTTTGAAAGAGAAATGGCTTTGAAAAACATCACATCATTAAAACATATACCATATAATTAAATAATATTATTGGATTATTTATAAAATTCCTAAAAATAAATTAGTAACCCCAATGGTTTTCATCATATAAGAATTTTTTTTTGTAAAAATCCATTTAAAATAAATTATTGATAAAAATATCATTTCTATAAAAAAATTAAAACATGAATACTTTTGAAAATATTTTTCTAATAAAACATAAAATAAGGACATGAATACACAATGGAAAAAAAGTCACTAAAATCATATCAAAGAAACATGATTTTTTTTGAAAATAACTCTCCTTGAAAATAACCTGAAATCCAATAAATAATTATTGAAAAATTTTGGTTAATGATTTTCTATAAAAATATATAATAGAGGCTTGAAATTATTTTAAAACCATTTCGTTAGAAATTGCATTGAAATATTATAAATAAATATTAAAAACTAGTTGAAAACCATATCAATGAAAACATATAAAAGAATATTTAAAATAGTTTTAGAAAAATTTCCTTTGAAAATAATATGAAATGTTTTTAAAATATTATCTAAAATTATTTTCTTCCTTCCAAAAGAAAACAACCATTTGAAAACATATAAAGCAACAATTTAAAATATTTTGATACACTTTTTATAAAAAAAAATTATAACCCTTTTGCTATGAAAACATATTTCAAATCAAGAAACTTCATTTATATTCAGATATTTTAAAAAAACAACCTTGTACACCTAAAAAGGATTTATGAAGGAACTTGTGGTCAAAACTGTGGGTAAGTCCATATATGCCTGACATTCCTTTTGCACCGTAAAATTTTAGAAAATTCCACTAAATGCAATTTGTAAATAATATTCCACATGAAACAATATTTAAACAGGTAAAACATGGTATTAAATGTTTGTTTACATTATATTATAATTGTATAACATTTTTCAAAACACTTTTATATATCACAGTTTTTAAATAATGCAGATTTCTGATAGAATGGATAAATATTGTGAGACATACAATAAAGAAATCATTATGTTATGTACCAAATAGTGAAAATAACATTAATAATAATTGATGATATAATGTAAATATATATTTTAAAATAATTCAATATTTTTCGTGTGATATGTATTATAATATTTCAATAAATTAGAAACAGTCATAAAAAACAAAAAAAACGATGAGATTTCTCAACAAAATCTTAACACATGGAATGATTGAACTAAAATACCCATACAAGATAATGAATTTATATGAAGACTAAAATATCATGAAAACAATTTGATTCTTGATAAAAAAATCAATGGAAATATAAACACCGTATATAATAATATAGATTCATATAAAGTCTAGTGTCTCAAAGAAATAAAATTGAGACAAAAATATATTTCCAATTTGGTGACATTTTAAAATTATACCCCATTAATGAATGTTTATAATTTGTATATTTAAATACTCCTAAATATAGGAAAAATAATAATAGTATACATTTAGGGTTAGTATATAAACAACACAAATGAAGTGAGTGTTGAATAAGGTATGAATCTAACATAAAATTAAATGTGAGGTGAAATTCACATACCATGATTCTTAGATATCCTCATACTCATAAAAATCATATATAATAAATATTAGTTTATAATAAATCTTTTAATGAACAATATTTCTATATCAAATACAACATATTTTTTAATTGTAACATTATATTAACTTGTTGAATTCAATTTAATGTTAAAATTTTACATTACATAATATATTCATTGTTCTTAAAATGTGTCTTAATTTTGAATATTTCTCATCCTTATACATATATCATTATTTATAAAATATTATAAATAATATTAATTTAATTTATATTTAATATATTTGAATTATAATAACCTATTTAATATTGAAGTATGATTTTTAATACACTGTTCTGGGATACATTATACTATATGTATGAATGAATGTTGTTTATGTTTTGGTGTTATATTGAATGAAAAACATAATATATATATATATATATATATATATATTTATTTATTATAGTATAATTATTATATAATATACAGACTGAAAATTAACATTTTTAATGATTTGAAAAAAAAAACAATTCATAAAAGATCATCGCATTGGTCAAAAATACTACAAACCCAGAGCATCTTTGAAAACAAACTTCATCCCCTCACTAGGAAAAGACCAAAAGTTAGAGAAGGAAAACATACAACAATGAGGGGTTGCCATAGAGGCCAGAAAATCAGACACCATATTTCCCACTCACCAAGTGTGGGAAATCTTCATGTGAGTCCCAATAAGAAGTTTGAATCTCCTAACAATGTAAGCAATATTCCAAGGTAACTTGCCATTGCCTAGAATCAAATTACACAAAAGGACGGAGTCTATCTCTACTTCGGTCAGTAAAATCTTCTTCTAAGGGCACATATACAAACCTATATCCTTGGATTGTGCCTCCACCTAGAGTGAGTCACCTCTCCCAATTGTACCTGTGAACGATGCATTCACAGGCCTAGTTGTGTCTTTCACTACCCCCCCCCCCCGCGCATCTCCACCATGATTATCGATCTGTCAGTGTTGAGTTTTAGTCCCTTACTAGGAGGCCTCCATCAAACCCACAATCACTACTTTGAGATGCCTACCTATTGATCAGTGAAAATATTATAAGCAATGGAGCTAATAGATGGCACTGAGTGACAATCGGTGAACAATCTGACCAGGTCCAAAAAAGAGTTTTTCATTTTGAAAATAAATCCAACCTGGGATCCAGAATGTTTATTGTGGTGACTATCATTTCTTGCCTTCCAAATTGTCTAGCACCCTATAAGAAGAATGTCTGTATGAGATTTCCTTTTAGCCCCATGATTCACAGCACCTCTAAACCAGGAATTGAGGAAGTTACCATGCACCCTGTTATACCCGTCCCAACTAAAAAAGGATCTGATACTCTGCCATATATTTCTGTCCCATTCATTGTCATAGAAGAGATTCCCCACTATTTCCTGGTTGATGGACCTGCAACACCAACATCTTGATACCATGTTAACTCCCATACATTTCAAGCTTTCATCTGTCGAAAGTGACCTATTCTGCATATGCCATAATAGAAAATTAAATTTGGAAGGTATCTCCTTGCACCACAGAGCCTTCCCACAGATCATTATTCAACATATCCATCATCACTTGAGCGCAATCCATGATTGAAAAGGAACTTGGCGTAGATCCACTGAAAATAATCCTATCATTCTCATCCCTAACAAATATGTTGTTGAAATATTCTATTTGGATTCCATCAAGGATTTCTTGAATAAACTGTCGCTAACTGATTGCCTCATTGAATGATAAATCTAGGGTGGCGCAACACAGAAACCAAAACCTACCCACCCCCAATAAATCTTCCAAAAGTTGATATTTCATCTTCCCACTATCCATCGAGAGTGATTTTGTAAGTCCTCCAAGTATGGGTGAATCATATTCCATATCCTGGAAGAACGCATCCTGTGAACTTTCTCATTCATTCCATATAAGTCGTGTATTGTACTACCCCAATGAGACATGCCTTCAAGGCCTCCAATAATATCCTAGCTTGAATCCATTTAATTTTTATATAGACACATCACGAATTTATAACCCCTTCAGATAGAGGTTTTTCTAGACATTTACCTAGAGCCCAGTGATGTATGCCTTCCATCTGCACATCCCAAATAAAGGATACCATTATCCATTCCATGTTGGATAACACACTCTTAGGAACCTTTAGAGTGGAAAGAATGTGAATGGTAATGGAAACTATGAATCTTTTCAGTAGTGTAATGAAACCTCCAGAGGATATAAATCTATTATTCCAATTATAGATGCACCCCGTGATTTTGCTAATATGTTTTTCAAAATGATTCACCTGAAGGGAAGAGGGACTAACCGGTTCCCCATGGTATTTCATGGGAATGGATACCTTGCCCATATCCATACTAGCCCCACATACCTTCTCCCTCCTCGCATAGGTCTTCATGGATGTAAAGAAAAGGATTTTCTCTTTGTTCACCACCTGCCCACTCCACTTGAAATATTCCCCCAAAATTCCATTCAATCACTGCACTGACCTCCTACTAACATTGATAAATAGGATTGTATCATATACAAACATCAAGTGAGTTACACCCCTAGTGGCATGCCTTTTATGATAAGGAATGATTTTACCCCTATTTAGGCCTTGATTTATATAACAACTTAGAGAATTTTGTGCAAGAATGAAAAGAGTAGTGGACAGAGGATCCCATTTCCTAAGACCACGACATGCCTTGAAAAAACCAAATTTTTTACCCATGAATGAAGTATAGACCCATGCCGAGCTGAATAAATGGAAAATAATGTCATCATTCTAATTGGAGAACCCCATGCAATCCCTGACGTTTAATACAAAACCCCATTCCAACCTATCATAGGCCTTGCTCATGTCTAATTTAACTACCAAATTTCCCCCGAAGGACTTGTTATGGATTCCACATATCATTTCTTGGACAACACCTATCAAACCCTGGATTGATCTCACATTTATGAATCCATACTTCTCAGAAATCGTCCAATAATCCAAGTGACCATCCGGTCTCCTGTTGAGTATGCTAGCCTGGACATTGTACGGAATGTGGAACATGCTGATAGGCTGGTATTTCTCAATGGACTAAGTATTTCTCACCATAAGAATAAGAACCATATTGGTTTCACAAGAATTACAAGGTAGGTCCCCTCCATGAAATATGTCCTAGAAAACATGAACAATATCCCCTTTAATAATATCCCAAGTTTCCCTGTAAAAAATCCAAGGAACCCATCAAGTCTTGGTGCACTATCTGGGTTCAAATACCACACAGCCTCATGCACCTCATTCTCAACCGGAGTTTTCCTGATTCCCTTATCAATGATCTCTAAAAAAATGATTGAAATACTGTAAAAAATATCAGCCCCACCCCTTGGGTATCCCCCTGCCCAGTCTGGATTGGGGGCAGCCAGTAAAGACTGTAGGGATCCATTGACCATGAGCCCTACCTCATCTTGGTCAGGGGAAAAAGATGCATAATACATTTGAATGTTGGGCCTTTGAACACACTGGCGTTCTCTAATATAAGCATGAAAGTATCTAGGGTTATGATCCCCCTCATGAAGCCAATTAACCCATGAGCCATCCCTGAAAATCCTCTCTAGCCTTGTAATTCTATTAGATGGATTATTCTTTTTTATTCTCAAATAAAGAAACATATATTCATACCAATCATGTTCGAAAAAGTTCTCCAGGTGTTCATCATCCACACTGATCTTAGAAAAATCCTAATCACGAGATGGGATCATCCTTATCTAGACACAAAGAAGTGTCTCTAGCCTCCTAAGCCTATTGTGAAAATATATCCATGGATTCCCCTAGTGTTTCAAGTCCCAATATTCCCTGACCACCAAGAAGAAACCAGGTTCCTCCACCAATGATTTTGAAAATTGAACATGCTCCTCCCACATCAAACCCGAACAAAGAGATATATGGAGCAGTGAGTGGTCAGACAGGAATCTTGGAAAATGCACAACATTGGAATATGATAACATGGAAATGGTTGCATTATTCATGATGCACCGGTCGAGCCGGCTATAGGAATGTCTCCCCTCACGTTGATTATTGCACCAGGTAAAGATACTGCACTCATTACCAGCATCCAAAATTCCATTCCTTTCCATGAATGAACAAAACACTTGGCTAGAATTCCTGGTAAAATCCCCACCCCATTTCTTCTCCTCTGTACTCGCAATAATGTTGGAATCACCACCAACAAGCTAAGGATCATTATCATGATTAAATCCCTCCAAATCACTCCACAATTAATCCCTGTCCTGGGTGGTACCCTTCGTGTAGATGTAGGTGAAAAAGAATCAATGGATCCCCACTGTAATCTTTGTATTTCAAACATGATCCAACACACTCAAAAGATCGACTCAAATGTGATCCTTCAAAAAAAGTCATATATGTGAATTGAAAGGATCCCCATTCCCAAAACCATGAACATTTAGACTTTGATCATAATAATAAATTTTGTTTAAAGTTTTCTTTTGTTATAGGATAGCCTCTAAAGAGACTTTCATGTTACTTGTTTCATTGGTAATGAAATCAGACTTCACCATGGCTCCTAGGCCTCATCCATTGCAGATTAGGACTCTAAACATTGATCTAATCATTCCTGGCATTGGCCATAGTCTTGTGGCCCTTATCATGTATCACTAACAGTGAATTAACTGAAACATCAAGTTTATATTTTGAGTGAGTGTGAACAAAAGAGTGAACCCACGAGGAAAACACCCCTGGAGAAATCCCATTGCTATCAGACAACCTGCAAGGAACTTCTGGAGACTTAAAAAATTTCCCCCCTTCCTACTCTCATCTGACATCACGAGCACTAGAGGAGAACACGAAGGAGAATATGATAGTGCTAGCGAGGATGGGGAGAGGAAACCACTGGACTGAAGTCCCGAGATAGAAGGGACCCCCAAGATGAGGAGGTAACAAAGACCTCGATAGCACTCAATTCTTAATCCAAAAAAATTAAGTCTGTGATGCTTACTTGTGTGGGGGCCAAATTCACTAAAAACTACTTCAGTAGACTATGAGAATTACTAAAGATCAACCCTATGGGAGGGGGGCCTTCTTCTGATAACTGATCCAGATAATCCCTAGCCATGGCTTGGAGAATAGGAACAATGTCGCGGCTGGGAGGTTCACTACCAGCACAAATAGAGTTGAACGAGGATGCCTCCGAAGTCTATAAAATGAAAACAGAAGAACCACATTCACCTCAGACATTTCCTTCAAGACCTTCATAGAAATGTGCATGAGGGAGTTTATCGTAGGACCTTAGAAAAACCATGTGAATGACACCTTTCATGCAAACATTGCGACAAACCTACAAGGTATGCCCTGAAATGTGGCAATAGAAATAGAACCCGACATAGGAGGGACACATCAGTCATTCATGACGATCCTTCATCCCATTGATTCTGATCAAATGATGATGCTGAATTAGTCAAGAGAAATCCATCTCAACAAAAATCATTTCTACCAAATCCTCTGTGAAATAAATAGTACGATTGTCCAAGCACATGAAACTCCCCAACGAATCCCTAACATCCTTGAGGAATGATTCACTCATGAGGGGATGGGGAAACTCTAGAAGCAATATCCAAACCACCGTGCTAGATAAATCTCTACCATAATGAGCATCCATCAACCACTGGTAGAGGGAGAACCTCCAATTCCCCACAGAACGTGCCCTCATTTACCATGTAGTAATGAAATCTTCCCCAAAGGCAAAAAAGATGCAGAAGGATTTACGATCCAGAATGGAAACAAAATTTAGAAGATCTAAACCCCAATGTCTAATGAAATATTGAAAGAGAATAAGGGGGGATTTTATGATCCAAATATCGCAACAAGAGTCCAATAATTATACAAGGATGACTCCATAAAAGATGCCGCTTAATCCACGATCACCGGGGAGCCTTTCTCCAAGAAGAAAGAGGAAACCTTGGGGCCCACTGATGAGCCGTTATGAACCCCATCGAAACTAAGAGGATTCCGCAGAAGAGCCTCCTTGAACAAGAGCCCTATAGGACACGTTGATCCATATCTTATCACCAGAGATCTATACACTGAAGAAGAGAGACCCCCCTCGGGGGCACCAGAGCATCATGTGGGAGAACATTTTAATCCATCTCAATATCATATACATATATCATAAAATTTAACTAAATCCAACCATAAAAAAATATATTTAGAGTTTAAATGAATAATATCACTTTGTAGAGGCAGATGTCAAGACACACACAAATGATGTACTCATATTTACAAAATATGTAAAGTATAAAGGAATTTATTTTAATTTTATGAAGAATAATAAACACATAAAAATTATAATATATATCATATATAATTATTTGGACCATAATTTTTCTCAATCATGAAGGGAAGTAATAGGAAAATGAATAATCACTATTTCGTGAGGCGGTAGTTTACTATACATATAAAAAGTATGTCAATTACCCATTTAATGGAAGTGTGTGTATGTTTAGGTAGAAAATATATCATAATAACATTTCATCATATTTAAGATACAGTAATTTTATTTTTAAAAAATATTAAGGATAATAGAATTAGTTGATAAATGAATAAAAAAATTATTTGAGGACAAATGTTATCTCTTATTTGTTTAACTCCTTTAGTTTGCATATAAGGGATTTATTGTATGAATTTTTTTCCAATTGTAAACTTATAGGATATTTTTATGTATTTATTATATATATATTAATGTATATTTTTGGATCCAATGATACTTTATATGTGTGAATAAGTGGGAGGAGATGAGGCCTTTTTATACTGAGGGAGGAGTGACACTCTGGAAAATTTTGGAAAATGGAATTCCACCAACATTGTTCCCAGGGATAGGGCCACCCATAATGTACCAAATTAGAGGAAATATATTATATTATTAAAATATGGAAAATATCTCTTTGATAGGTTTCTATGTCATTTGGTCCCTTAAGATTATGTTTTAGTCAAGTATTAAAATTAATTATACCTTATTAATTGTAAATAATATTAATTACATTCAATGGTATTTTTTATAAAAAAAAACTTTACAATATTATAAATTGTATATAATTATTATTCGAAATATTAAATCCAATTTTACTAATTCTAATCATATATGTGGATGATATAAATCTAAAATTTATCTCTCCTATGGTATGATAATTCTAGTGTTTAATGTAAAAACATCCAACAGGTTTATTAGGATTTATATACAATTTCAAAGTGATATTGATTAGAATAACGTTAATAGGATTAATTTATAAAAATATCATATAATTATACTTTGAAAAAAATTCATTTTCATTTATCCATATTAATAAATTAAATGGGAATCTCGTTTTGAATTTATATTAATTATTTTCATTATTCTTTAAAAGTGATACGTCTTAGAAAAATTCCAAAACTCCAACAAAAACTAATTTTTGTTCATTTTCATTAATATTTTTTAAAATATAAGATTTATAAAAGAATAAAATAATTTATTTAAAATAATTTCTCCACTATAAAGTGTTAAAAGTTCCCTAAAAATATATTATTTTAAATATAAAATTTGGGTTTTTTTCTTAAGGATACCAAATATTTTGGATGAAAATTAAACATATTTTATTGAATAATATTTATAAAATAAATAATTATAACTTTGTGATTATAATTAATTTAATAATTTTCATAAAACAAATTTTTTGGAATGAATTAATAAAATTATCCTTTTTTATTCAATCAGTTTTCATAATTATTTATAAATAATCTGTAACTAATGAATTCATTTTATAATCATATAAAACATAGATTTTCCTAATTTAGTAAAACCATTTAATAATTAATAATATAAATGTTAGTTTATAATTTGTTTTATTAAATTAAACTTTAATAATATATTGTTATAAATTAAAGCTGTATTTAGCGTGTTGTGAAAGTCATCGAGGAAAGACAATATTACATGTAAGGTAAGGTAACCTCAGTGTTTAGTTCAGGGTTATCTAAACATTATTTTCATTGTAGTTAATGGTTTAATTTCCGTATCATATAATGTGACAAAAACCTACTAATATAAAATAAACTACTATCAATGTTTCATGGAATTAATGTTATCAAAATGAGTAATCTAAATTGAAATAAAATTCAAAAAATCTTAGGGGGTTACAAAATGCCCACCAAAATAGAACAATACATATCCCAAAAATCTCATGACAAATATGACACACACAAAAGGAAAACATCATGTAGATCCACAATAATAAGGGAAACCTCATACCCAACACACTTAAATGTGAAAGTGAAAACAAAAAAACTTCTACAATTTTATTCCTCAATATACATACCTCATAATTGTCACATATTGTTCCTAACATAAACTCATATACTTATTAACCCAAAATTTAATCCAATATCTAAGGTTCCAATCGAATAAAACAATAATAAATAACAATGTCATGCTAACCGAAAAATCCACATGATTTAACAACTTGGGATCCATATGAAAAACTCAAATGAACTCACCTACAATCCTTAAAAAAGATGACCAAGAAGTGAAAAAACCATTCTTAAGGTATGAATCTACCAAATAAACCCCAAATCATATTATTGAAAACATCATCGAATAAATATTACTTAAAAATATCATGGTCCATAACACAATATAGATAGACTTAAAATTCAAATAAATTATTCCACTATCATAATCTATATGATAAAATGCTCATAATAAACTCATATTCAATAGAATTTTTATTTGAAGGAAAACATTGATCCAAAACTCATTTAATGAAAAATTAAAGGGCATGTACATATTATTAAAAAATGTGTAATCTGAAATTCATATATAGATATATACTTCCACGTGACTTGGGAAGACCAACAATTCATCCATTAACTAGTACACAACCAAGGTATGCTTGTTTATTCTTGTGTACTTATACAATACCATATACCCTTAACATAAGGTGTATTCATAAGTACACACCCAAATATTAATACACTAATACACAATTTTTACATTGAATACATGAGTCGTAGTACTAAAAATATCATTCTCTTCCCAAGAAATTATTTAAATGTAATAGTATCACTACAGAGTGTGTATTGTGGGTACTCAGTGTGTAGGTCCTAAACCTCCATCAACCCAGGTGCTCTGATCCACGAAAAATTAATACTCTATTGATTATATTTAATGTTAACGATGTTTACTTTTAATTACATAACTACTCAAAATAGTAATAACACATGATGCATGTTCCAGAAATCAAATGTCGTGTGATTGGGAATTCTAATATTTATTCCCAGGTGAACATTCATAAATCTAGTATTTCCACCAAAACAAAGAATATTTCCCCTATAGTGGCCCCATTCATCACAAAAAAAATTCTATAAAAAACATTCTGATGGGGGGAATCTATGAGGAAAAATAGAAAAAAGTTTTTTCCTTCAATTTGAATCATAAGAATATTTGATTGATCCACTTTCTATAGATGTTTTTAAAGATCAAAATCATCCTATAATCCGAGATGAAACTGCCTAACTCCCTATTCATATTCTCTCACTCTCCCTATGCTTAATCTATCTCAGTTGCAGAAAAGGAAAACCCATGTTGAATTCCATTGAACCAATGGGGAAAAGGAGAAATGAAAACCAAAATAAGGAAAATGGGATATGAGAAATTAGGAAAGAAAATTAATATGGGTCTAGGAAAGGATATTATTATTGACTCATGGTTATTCCACACATAGGAAAAATACCCCATATTTAATCAACTGTAGATTCATATTTATAATTAGTCACTCGAAAAAGAAGATATATCTATAAAAACATGAATGAATAATAAATTAATTAAATAATTATTATATTTTACAAAAAACATAAACCTCTTATAATTCCACCAAAGTCATAACATTGGGTAATCACCTAATTATATGACTAGATTATTTGTCATAATTATTTTTTATATCTTGAAAGGATAAATTATCATATTCTGTAAGAAAAACACTCTAGTAAAAAAATTATATATATTTCTTTTTCCATAATCATTAATAAAGTGGGAGATGAAAAGATACCCAAGATATAAAATTTTCAATTCCATGTTTCCTCAAGGGTAAGTCAACTACAAAGCTTCAACTCAATATCTGGTGAATAAAAAATTACCATAACCACCCGTCAACCTATCTCATTGAATTCATGAATCTCTCAGTTTCAGGGACTTTTTTCCATGACTAATAAAATTATTCCCACTATAGGAGTATCATTTTCAAATAACCTATAACAAAAATTGAAATAAACACTATATTCATCATCTACTACCAAACATAACTACAAGATATGGCCAAACCACTCATTCTAGAGTCCCAAAACAAAACAT
The DNA here is from genome assembly GCA_963277665.1 of Viscum album. Classification (NCBI taxonomy): domain Eukaryota; kingdom Viridiplantae; phylum Streptophyta; class Magnoliopsida; order Santalales; family Viscaceae; genus Viscum; species Viscum album. Next base: position 804,677,616 of record OY728122.1, on the reverse strand, counting down.
ATAGCATCATGCATTATCATTTCACCATAGAAGATATAACCAACACTCATAAAATATATTAATAACTAAACAAAAAGACATAAAATTTATGATGAACTCTACACATTAAATATTACATTACTCTGATCATAGAATTTATACTTCAATGGGTCCTCCATGAATTCACATCCCAGAATTCCAGATGATAAGGAAAACTCTCAATGGGCCTATAAATAACTCGAATGACACTACACATAACTCACAATAAGATTTCTCAAAACAATATGAAAATTCTAAAAAACAATTCAAAACATAACTCTCATTCATATAGTGTAATGATTATCCAAAAATTATCATATAGCATTCCTTTAACAGGCTAACCATGATAAAATAATCCTATGCTAACTCAATTAAACCACTGACCATTCTCACACACATGTTAGTTCAATAAACATAGTGAACCCTGGGAATCCTCTAATGAAAAAGAATATCCCTTATGCCAATATCCACCACATTTTTATAATCCCCTGGTGTTTTTTATCAAAATCCATAAGCCTCAAAACACACTTTCAATATGATACAAAATGAATAAAAAAAATCAACAGGGTTGGACATCAAATCAATCATTCTCTATCAAGAAAAAAATGAGCATTATAATTACCACAAATTGAAAAAAATGTTATTATCCACCTAAATAATGATGACTGTAGTGCTTGGAAAACCAAAGGGGAACGTGATCCTAATAAAAAATCATTTCAGACATTAATCCCATTATTTATCCAACTACAGTAGTGGTATAACGACCTTGGTAATTATTACACATTTAAACATGCTTCTTTACAAAAACATGTATATAATACAACCCATAATATTGATATTTCTTGAATATTATTGGAATGGGAACATCATATCACAACATAATACAAAAAATAAAGAATCTTTATTGAAAATATCTTTTACATGACAACACCATTCCCTCGTAAATAGTGTTACACAGGACAACATATGGACGTATATAAGAAATGGGTGATCATTAAAGACTATTAAGGGATTAAAAATGCATAATAAATTGAATAAAATACATTTTAGGAAATAGGAATATAAATGGATTACTTGAGAAGCTTATGCCTTAATTCATGATTTAACTCATTTATAATAAAATATAAGAGTGGAAACATATAAAAAATTATATCATAAACAAAAATTAATCAGGTAAACCCTTGTCAAAACATTTAGTGAAATTTTCCAAAAAAGTATTTACGTTAACTTATATCCCAAAATTTTGTATCAAAATACTAAAAATTACCCAATGCATTGGTGTGAAATCATGGTTCACCCTTCATGATCATTTTAATATCACGCTCATGTCTGCCACATAGATCATATAAAATGGATTCATTCAACATAATCATTTAATACATGATAAAAGAATGTATCATATAATTATGAATGTATATAATAAATAATTATATATTCATAATGTTGAGTACCATTTATTGAGAAATGGATGAGGTATTCACTACACAATGATTTATTCAAGGAAAATCGCAGAACTATTTCGGTAGCATAAAGAGACCACATGGGGATCATAAAATCTGTTTATGAGGGATAGACAGATATATAATCATTTATATAGGAAATTTAATTTAATGGGATCATGAATCATAATATTTCAACACATGTATTTGAATTTAAATTAATTATATAAGAGAAATTATTGAATGGATATGAGGAGAGAGAAATCCCTTACAGAATTGTAGAATGGTAATTGATGTACATGGGAGGTATTAAAGAGAATAAATGGTTCCCTAATCATTAGAACATAATAAGTGAATAATGGAGGACATAAGAAAACACACCCCATCATATTTAAATAATAAATTAAATGGTATAATAATATAAGGAAACATGGACCAAATGAGAAAGGAAGGAAAGTGTGGTTCTTTTACTTGGATGTGTGATCCCAACGGATTGGGAGTGGAAAATTAGGAGCTCAGGTGTGCCTTGGGATGAATCTATAGAGAAGAGTGTGGTGTGAGTACGAGCATAATAGAATTTTAGTGAAGGGGAATGGGAGATTATGTGAGATTATATAGGGAAGGATGGGTAATTCTTTATTATTTAGGTGTTAGAAATTATACAATAAAATATTCAAAACCTGAAAACCTGTTATGTTTTATGCCCATGGTTTTTTCTGATGTTTTGTGGATAAAATTAGTTTATAAGCCAAATGGACGATGAAATTTAAATAATATCCTTGCTTATGTAGATGAGAGTCACAATTATAAGAAAATGAATTTAGAATCATAAAATATATTATAAATTTTGGTGGATTCACTAAGATGTTATAAATTAATTCAAATAAATATACAATCACATTATATTAATGTTAAAAGATATATTTGGTTGAATATCCATTTATGAAATTTATTACATCACTATTTGGTCATTATGAAGTCATAAAACACACCATATATTTATATTTTATTATATTTTTACCCAAAATTAGACTTTCTCAGAAAATTATTTAAAAGTAAATGTTGGTCAATTTAAATGACCTAATTCCAAATACAATATTAAATTTATGAAAATAATATTCTTTATATGTTAATTTTAACATTATAATGAGAACTAACATTTATTGAGAATTGACGGGGTTTCATAGAATTTTTTTCAGCATTATGAAAATTTCACTTGACTTTATAAAAAATTATATACTTTTTTATTATTAATAAATCTAATTGGATAATAATATTTTAATAAAATATTAATTATTTAAAAACATCTCAAATTATTTAAAATAAATTCAATAACAAAAAAATACCATTTATATTTTATATTATAAAAATAAAAATCTTATCAAACTAATTTCTTAATCATTTATATACAAGGAATTTATATAATAATCATTTATAAAAAATTTATTTATAATATTATTAATAAAAGAATATTTTATATATTTATCAAAAATACCATTTTTACCTGAATATTCAATTTCTGAAATTTTTTATTTTTTAATAATGACTATTCTCATAACGGAATTGGTGTAATAATACATTTATCTCAAAAGATTAATTACATAATAAATAACTAATAAATTTTTACATAACCTCTTATAACAGCCACATAAGAACTCATGGTAAGGTGTGCCATGGTGACCGACTCTTGGGGTGGCTTGAATTACATCATTCGTGTGATAATCTCTATAAACATGGACATCTTCTGAAGGGGAATCTATTCAAGTTAAAATTGTTAAAGATTATATGGGGCTTGGATAATAGTTAAGCCTAGTGATGCAACCTCCTTTTAGAGATATATCAAATTTTCTTTCTACGCCACAATAGTGATTGATGTGTCCAACCTCTCCATTTTATTTTTCGATTGGATTTTTTTAAAATTTATATTTATATCATATATGTGATCACTGTTAAATGACTATTTTATCAATGGTAATGATAATTCACAGTCAGTTGAAACAAATAATAAAAAAATAGGGCATCCAAATTTTATATTCCCAAGACATCAAAACAAAGATAATTTTATTAATAAATGATTGGGTCATTACATGTGGGGCATCCTAAAGCCTGTGAAAATCAACAGGGGATTCCATGCATCCCTATATGAAGGGTATACATCCATATAAATAGGGAAAACAACATCCCAATTCCTACATGACCTCTCACATGAATAAAATACTCAATGATAAATTTTTTATAATTATAATAAGTACTTATTCAAAAAAAATCTTATCAGTCGTGGTCAACCAAACATGTCTCCCAATATAGATTGAAACATGGTTTTATGTTCATCTCCGTATAATTCCAAGGATTTCACATGTAGTGAGGGAATAAATTGATATTGGGTAGAATATGAAATAAAATTAAAATGGAATAATTGTAGAAATAAACTATGAACATATAATTCCAGTATCATATAAGTGTGAATAGATAAATAAATTTACCATTAGTTTAGATACAATAATGAAATGATCCACAAAAATAAAGGAAATATTTATTTAAATTAATTTACCATAGGGATTACTACAACTAAAGACTAATATAATGTAAAATAAATATATAAGGCTCTACTGACACCTCATAAGGAACCACATACACACTATCCAAAATGTTATAAATACAAAAAATTGATCCAACCACTATTCATGAGTAGACTGGTTTATCATGCTATGTCATGCCCCTTTATAATCCAACACATCCTATTATAAAAATGTAATTGTATATATTGTTTAAATGAACAAATTGGTTTATATAAATTTGGTGAGAAACTAGTCTCTATTGGCTACCTCGAACTCTTGTCAGAAAAAATTCATATCACAACATAAGAAAGCAATTCATTACATGAACAACATTGTCGAATAATGAAATTTCGAAAAAAAATTGAAATAATTTAAACCAAATATGGGACAATTAAAATTTAAGACCTTTGTTTCTATTATAAATCATAATGTAAATATACCCCCCCTTTGGCCTAATACTGATGAGTTATGAACCATGGCTCACCAAAATAAACATAAAGAGAATTAACCTGATCAAGAATTGTCTTTGAGTCCAACATAAGGAAATGAAAAAAATTACAAACCATGTTATATAATAATCATAATCTTAATTGGAAAGGACCATCCACAGAGATCTATGAATCCACTAGAATAATATGAGCTGGTTATAGTGAATCCCTGTTGACCTTGGGAGAATCCAACACATGTACCAAATAAATTTAGAACATAATAGGGATACAGACTTATCATCACTTCTCTAGGCATCATGACAAGGACCCAAAAACATAAATCCTTCCTCACATCAAAAAATCATATATCGTCTACAATACCCTAGCCTATGAAATTAAATAATCTTGGGTTTTCTTATTCATCTTGATTTTTCATTGTCCACATTGACCTACCAAACTATAAACAATATATAGATGGGTGAAACATAAAAAATATCAAGTCCAACACATAATTTATATTCATCCTATGGGCCTACACTATCATACATTCTAGAGTATGAATAACCTCGATCCTCTCGAAAAAAAGTTCAACAAGCCGGGATAGACACTACCCAAAACCACCATCTAATATCACTTAAAATAATTCCATACATATAATCGGACAACAAAAAATGGGTAAGCCTATAACACCTGAATATTTTATAAGATCACATTGTTGGATTGAGTATTCAATATGCATACTATGTTCAGGTGAACCATGATATAATATTAAAGTATTATTACTTAATATTAAAATATATAACCTAGTCATTAATTTGGTGGGTATAAATAGTATAAAATAATTTATGATATTTATTTAGGGATTAATAATTTTATATCTATTTACAAATTACTCAATACATAACCACAAAATAATAACAATGATATTTAATTCTAAAAATGTTTCATCCAAAAATATATTTATTTATTTTGTGAAAAATATTATAATTAATTTATGGAACATTTAGAATTGGTAATTTATAAAACTAGATTTGTTTTTTAATTCCTTGTATCAATATTAATTATCCCCATTAATATATTTTTATTTTAAAATTCTAATAAAATATATCCCTCGTCATTATTAATGATACATTATTCCAAAAAATCCTAAAAAATGTTTTTTATTTTCTTATTCCAAAATAGTATAATTAAATAATGAAATATTAATAATTGTTTGTTTATAAAATGGAAATGTTTTTTTAATTAACCTCATTAATATTAATATACGGTGATATTTATAAATATTTTGATAAAATAAATTTCTCAGTGAACAATGGATAATAAATTTCTTGGTAAAAATATCATTTATGTAAAAAAATTAATTAATTTAACAGTTCTATTATTATTATTTAATATCAAAGTAACATAGTTAATATTTTGATATAATACAATTAATTACATTTATATCCCATTTTAATAGATTTTATACATGTTTATTTTAATTCTTATATACTTATTTTTCTGAATACTAATTTTTTGTGGATTATTTTCCCTCATTAGCATTAATATAAATTAACATATGTGAGGAAGTAATTATTCTAGGGATCCATTAAAACATGATTATAATTTATTCTATCCTATATCACAAATAAACACCTTCAAAATATTCACGAAATTACCTTCAACATTGGACTATGAAAATACATACATGGTGAGCATGATATTATTAATATTATTAATTTCTGGAAAGCTTCCATTTCAATTAAGTAAGTTAATATCTCCAGCATGTAAATATAAAAAAATATTATTATTATTATTTCAGTTATTATAACTCCTCTATTTATGCTAAATGTGATGTTATAAAGTGGATCTTCTTCAATAGTATAAACAGATGAATGATGGGTCTTTTGTTGGATTCCAAAAAACATTAGGATTACTTAAAGAGGATATCATGGTCCAATGCTATAGTAGGCCCTCTTTTTTTCTTTCCAATGATTGGGTTAATGGGGACATTGAAATGGAGATATTAGACCTTGAAAACTTACAAGGCGATGATCCTCCCAACATCCTCATATGCATAGAGAACATAATAGGCGAATTAAATTTAGAATAGGAAATAGACGTTCATGAGACACAAAAAGAGACATTGATTAAATATCGATTTATTATAAAACCATTACTTAGGTATGAGTCATGGAAAGAAGTAATCAATCATTCCTAAAATTATCCTTGAAGAATACTCATTCATAAATCATCCACACATGATGGGAGGTATGGAATCATCCAATATTATCTCACAAATGGATGATGATCACCATCGTATAAAGGAAATATATCCTCATGTTCAGAATAATATTTTTAACATTTTTTACTTAAGTGGATTCTAATAAAATTATCTATTTATCATGAAATGAATCCCGAATGTGGAGGATTCTTGGGGGGGAGTTGTTACATCTATTAACTGAAGAAGTGATGTAGTACGCAATTGTTTTCTAGGATCAATCAAAACTGAATCTTTTGAAATATTCTGAAAAAATATTTTCATGATTATAAAATATTATATTCGAGGATGGAGTTTACCCTGAGTAGAATATTCTAAAACCATTAATATCATTCTGAAATTGAATGATCTGACCTCTATCCATTTTATGGGAAGATTAGTATGTCTATTTATTGATATAGGATTTATCCATGGTCATCAATTGAAAAATCATTATGGTACAGCAAAAATGGATTTTTTATGTACAAAAAGTATTAATCTAGTATAGGTACTCAAAATTATTGATTACAATGGGGAATGAAATGATCATTGATTTTAATAAGATGGTACTGATATCTATCATATCCTTGTATCTTGATATGGATAAATTATATGATAACATGGTGTGATGCTTCATCATCAACAATATAAATGGAATTGCATTTTCTGGTAAGATGTTATATTATTTCAATGCACAGGATCCCCATGGTTCTGGGTAACTTACAAGGGGAAAAGTTATGAATTCTTCAAGTCATTATGGGGGATTATGAAATGAAATCCATTATCCCCCAATTCCATTATTATGATAATGGAAACATTTAGTTTATATCCAAATAAGAAAATTAGTGAAAAATTGTTCTTCAATAGTATTTTATACCAATATTTAAAGGGTTTACTCATATGATCTACATCATTTCATCAACAACAGTGACATGCCTATATAGTGTCATGAATATATAATTGATGCACATTACAAGTGTGGTGCCGAAATTATAATCCATGATAAAATTAATGTTTATGAATCAATAACATTTATTTATATAATGAGGAATAAAAATGATTATAGGATTGGAATCCATAAATTTTACATACCAGTGGATTATCATGGAGACCTTATTTATATTGGCAAAATCCATACCCATCAATTTTATGGACTTGTAAAAAATATATCAAACTGATTCTTCATCTATAAAAATGGGTTCCTCTTCTTTAGATGACACGTCACAATAGTTAATTTTGTGCCAACTAGTAAAAATAAAGAGCATTTCTCCACCAACATCCCTATGATAGTGATATGTAATGTAGAGAATATATATATCGCCTTAATCTATGATACTCATGGGTATGTTTTAAATCATTAGTAATAATGCAATAAAATTCCAAAGGAGGATAAGGTTGAAAGAATCAATATGAGAAGTGGTTTAAAAATCACGGGATTTTATTTATGTTTGGATAGTCGAGGGAATCATGGAAGGAAAATTGTTTTGGGAATGGTTTATTAGCCTGAAATATGAGGTGTTTATGAATGTATATGGGGGAATATATTCTTAAATATGGGGTTTGATCACTCGACACAAAATTCTCCAACAAAAACCCTTCTGATGGATCAAGATATTTGTAATTCACAATTTTTCGAAGGATAACTAGGCATGAAAAGTTATGGGGTTCTTGGGTTTTATGGTTGTGGATATATTATTACATCAAGTCAAAAAGTTTAAATCCATAATCCACTCTATTAAATAAATTTATCCTTAGGATGAATTTTGGAACATTTTCACAAGTAATGATCCTAAAATTATTATTTTTATAGCCTAATTGACTAGGCACTCCTTGAAGAAGGATTAATGGAAATATATAAATGCATACATAAAACATGAATAATGAGGCGGGAATCACTAGGTAAATTATATACTGGCCATTCTTAACCTCATAGTTTACCAGATCAGGAACAATTTTCTTCCTAAAGATCAAGGGGTGATATCAAAATATTACTCCATTGTATATAAATGTTTCTATTTATTTAAGCCTTGATAGGAGTCCACTTATCATATATTTTTTATGGTGAATTGGATTCCTAGGATTCGAGTTCATTTAGTGATATAAGTCATGTACAAGTATAGGGAATTTATAGGGATAATTTTCTCATATCATGGTATCATGATATAGAAAATAAAACCCATGATCAAAAAGGATTTCATTACTAATTTTGGCCATCAAGTGGAGTACCTCGATCACTAGTAACAAGGTAATGCATGAGGGTGACCTTTTTTAGGAGTCTTGAATGTTGTACTAGTGAATTAATACGTGGTGGTGTTTATACCACTCCATGGAAAGTATAATTTATCTCTATATCTTTAGGATTTCGTTAAGGGATCGGGTCCTCGACTATATCTCAAAGAAAGTATCTGCATAGTAGATGGGTTTGGTGGTCCCCGCATGAATTATTCCCAAGGGATATATTAATGATTCTTGAATTTATGGAATGATGGGGGTAGATTCATTTTTTACAAAATTATTACTATTATATCTATTTGTTCAGTGTTTTCCTTTTTTAAGGGGATTCCCTCCTTTGAGAAGGCTCTATAATACTCAAATGTCTTGAGTTATACAACTCTCATGGGAATAAACTACACTGGGTAGAAAATTTTTCCATTATTATCCATAATTACAAATGATATGACATATAAAATCCATTTATATTAACTATATAGTCTATATATGTGGAATTATATTAAACAATTTCATGAATATTACTCATATGTTACGATGATATCAGGTGGTGGACTTTCTAATGTCACAAGAAACTCTTTCCAACCTATGTATCTTTTTCAATTTCCTAGTATCCTTCCCTATGAGTGTGTTATTATTATCTAGTTTGATTCTTTAGGGATAAATTATTTTAGACCAATGATACATTTTTTAATTGTACACTTCGATCGAAAATAAATATAAACATTGGATGCCTCAAAAAATGATTTCCACCACACTTGTAGGGTTTTATTTTTAATTAAATTCCTCTACTTTTTTAATTGAATTTTATAAAATTCATATACATATTTGTAACCGGTTTAATTTATATTACAAAAAAAGGATATATTTTTTTGAAATTATTAATAGTAACAATTGTATAAAATAATGAATTTATAGTGAACAAATTAAAATTGTAATATTGAGAAACTGTTGAGTTAGTTTGGAAAACGTGTTTTAACAATGTTAATTGTTAGTTTTAGATGTGTGGATTTGAATTATATCACCTACACACATTTATTTTTTATTTTTGGTTCATATAGATTAAGAATGTATTTTCATTATTATGTATTGTGGGAATTTTGAAAAATGTATGTTAGTTATAAATTATAAAAGGTAATCCACTAACCAAAATTTTTAATACATATAAATGAATTATTTATGCATGAAAACATGAAATAATACCTAGTACACATTATAATAAACATTATAGAGCATCTGTAATTACAAAAATTCAAACACAAGGTTCCATTATAGGTTATCTAATGTTTGTTCTTCTGTGATAATGAAATCTTCTTCAATGAGATCCCTCCCATTACTTATTATTTTTCACCATAAATTATTTATTTAAATATACAATACAATAACCACAGTATCAATTATATATTGATATTTTATTATGTTTTTCGAATAATATTCATTCATATCCTCTTATATATAATGGGAAACAAAATCATCTATCTTGTGTATCGAAGACTACCCCAACACAAACACATGTCAGTAATTTTCTATCATCACCGCACATGGATGTTATAGATGATAGATTAAATTTTTATATATGATATAAATTTAATATTAATAATTTTGTTAATTTACATATCATATTCCATTCTACCTTACCATCCATTGAAAAATTATTATATCATTCACTTGTACGATGGACTACTGCCTCATAATCCAATGTGATATGTTTTTTATTACCACATGAAATTTATTATATATATATATATATCCATTGGAAAAATAAATAAGTTATTAGTAATATTGGGATCATTATGGTAGTATAATGTAACCCATATCTTTTTTCCTTCACGATTGATGAAAAATTGATGGTTTACTCATTTGTGCAGATGACCTACCATCATCATGATTATAACATAGTTCAATTATGAAAACCATATGCCATTGTTGGTTTCTGAAAACATTAATTTATGTAAAAAATACTATTATTTCATGATTATTAATTTTTATAACATTAATTTATTTCCCATTTTACCATGTTCAATGTAATAATGCGGTTTTGAAATTATAAACTGAGCCTCTACAAAAAAACTACTGGGGATATAAATGATTGAGTAAATTAATCTCTATAGAAAGTGAAATTTTTTTAGAATAAGTGTAATTATCATTGAATATTTCCATGGAAAAAATATTATATATTTTTCTAACATAAGAGATAAAATTTATACATTACAATAAACGAAATTTTGGTAAGGGTTTCTTCAATAAACATCTTCCTTTTAGAAAAATGTTATTCTATTTGCCTAATATCATTTAAATGGTGTATATAGTGACAAATTACATATTATATAATTATTTTTTTCCACAAAATGTTATATTAGGTTACAATTCATCCAAATCAATCATGATAATATTTAAATCAAAAGTTAGAAATTATTTAAGGGTTTTATGTTTCAATATCATTGTACTCGAGATTGTTTATTCTTAAATATCAACTATAGTATAATTTTTAAAATTTAAACTAATTAATTATTTAATTTTTATTCTTATAAATTTATTCCATAAATGTTAATGTAATAATACCATTTTCCTCTCATTGGTATACAAAAAGTTTGATAAAATGTTTTTTTAGGAAATTTTATCATCATATGTCTCTTCAATAAGAAATCCTTTTTATTCCACATCAATTTTTTTAAAAAATATTACCAATATTATTTATAAAATTATCCAAATGATTTATGAAAATATATTTTCTTTATTTTTTACTATTTAAAAAATTGGATTGAAAATGTTATTCCCTTTTTTTCTAAAGAATGAACTTTTTATGATTTTTACAACAATGTTAGTGGAATGATTCTATTAACTTATACAAAATATGTTTTATTACCCTTAATTATAACCAATAAACTCATTGGAGCTTACTTTATATGAGTCCATAGATTATTTTCAATATTTTGTTTACATTTTAATTTTATAAATTTTTTAGTTTTTAAAAATTTATTTTCAATGTATAAATGTTATTTATTTCAATAAGGTTTTAAATATTTTTATAATTAATGAAAAACATAAACTACAACAACATATTATATTCTGGAATGATTATAAATTATATAAAAATGTATACTTGATATATAACTATATCAAAAAAGATTCCATTAATGTGTTAATACATTCATTATGACCAATTTTCAGATTCCTTCTCTATGAAATATCTTTTAAATAGTATTTGAAGAAATATTATGAAAAACATTTTCATTCCATGTGTAATTATTATATTTAGACAACATTATTGATATTAATATGTTTAAAAAATATGAATTTATGTGATCTGAATATGATAAGAGGTCCTAGAATTATATAGCACTTATATTAGTTAGGTAATGTTCTTGTCTCATTATATGACATGTATTGTATTATGGAGTGAAACTAATCAATTATGGGACATTTCCCCCATTGTGATATTTTCTCATTAGTAATCCATGAAATAGGTTTCATTAATGTTTTATATTTCATAAAATTTACTTTGAATCAATGATTTTATGATAGAATAATCATTCTGTTATTCCCCGATGCGATAACATATGTTAATCAACATTTAAGAAATCATGTTATACCTTTATATTATATGTTTTATTTTTTTATCATGGTTATTTCAATACATGGATTTTTAGCTCACCCCTATTTGCATATTTTTTTGGCATGTTATCCCTTGTTGTTTTAGGATCCCAATATTATTTAAGAGAATATTATGAATAAAAAATGTAACATGTTTTATTTTAGTCTTACCTAGATGTACTTTGAACCTTGTCTTCCAAAGAGGGTATGAATAAATATATTAGTGTTTTAACTAATATATATTTATATAACAAAATCATGTATTCATATGTATAATAGTATTGTTTCTCAATTGGTGGAATTAATGGATATTTTAACTAAATATTATAAAATAGAATGATAATATAATTGGAACCCTATGGATATATATATGGAAAGTATTGGGTACATGAAAATATTTATAATTTTGTAGTTGGATAGAGAGAGTGGTTTTAGAGAAATTACATCCCTAATTGTAGAATATTATAGATGTGACTCTAGAGTAATTATACTATAAATTAATGACACTGAATTTGATGTTTTTGGATATACATAATCATCCCCTTATACCCAACAATGAGATTTTATGCACACGTAGATGGAAACTCATAGAGATAGGCATTGAAAATTAATAAAACACATTATGAACAATTTTGACAGAATTAGAAAACAAATTAGGTTTGAAACATAAGTATTGATTTAGTCTATATAAGAAATTATAAACCATGGGTATAGTGGAAAAAACTGTTCAAAAAAGATATGGACACAGTTTTACTGGTTGTGGAAATTTTGGTGTGGATATAGGTACAGATATAGACATATTTTTATGTGTGTATAACCAAAATTTAAATCATGGTCATAGGGTCTATATACATGGAATATGAAGCTGTGGAAATAGATCACATGTTATACATCGTAGCTAATTGTTTATAGGCATAGTTTAAACCGTGGCTCTATGGTATATTTCCTCGTTGGATTCCCATGTCTATAGACCATGTAATGTGGGGGTATATATCTAATACAAATAGTTCCCAATAAGATTTTATCTCCATACATCCTCTATCTGAGACTGTCACCTTACAACTACACCATGGAAATCATTGTGTATATAAATATATAAATATATATTATTATATATTATTATAAACTAGGTCTATAACATGTAAATTGTGACTTCAAACCTTCCCAACATTTTTCCATTGGTTAATTATTTCCCTCACAAGGGAAAGACACCTATTGACATAGTTTTCAAGAACCCTAGAAAATGAATATAAATAAACTCTATATCAATGGTTTATTAAATCCATGGTTATAGAAATGAAAAAACCAATAGCCACAATTTAATGAGGCTATATCCACAGTATAAACCGTTTATATAGGATTCTTTCCATGATGGGAAACCATGGATAAAGCCTATATAAATTGTGGCAATATTCAGGGTATAAATTCTGTTACCACAATTTTGGAAAACCTTGGCTATAGGTCTATGGATATAAGCCAATTTTCTAGTAGTAAAAACCTAATATGAAACATTACCATGGATATGGTAGATTGGATCATAGAGACTCTTATGTAATAATATACAAATAATCTATATGTTATTTTTTATAAGATTACATGTATCTTATTGATATGTTATGTTATATAAGTCTTATTTTTTTATTGATTAGTTAATAGGGTAATATAATAGAAATCATGCCGAAAAAAATTATATGTGAAATGTGATGAATTTAAAAATGACATATGTAAACAAATAAGAATAGAATTATGAAATATTGTGACTATCCACGTGAGATATCTAGAAATATTAATATCAACTAGAACATTATTGAATTCGAATACACATAAAATAAAAGTAGGATTGTATGTTAATGATGCTCTATTGTTAATGTTGAAAAACAATACAATATTCAATTTCCATCATGACAGAAAATTTGGAGAGATTCTATATAAAAAAATTACATAATATAAAGAGATGATTATTTCTTTATGAAAAAATATAAAAAAATATATCTTATTTATGGGATAGTAATGAGTATGGTTAATATTAGGTATGAAAAAAATCCTTCACATAAGAACCACTAATAAATAAATGTCATAGATTTTTGGAAAATAGGCAATATCCTAATATATGAACTAATCCACGATTAATATATAAGGGACTATGATATGACAATCATTGAAGTCGAATGATTGAAGTGTTTAGTTATTATAATTCTATGGTCCTAATTTTTATGTATTTTTATTAATGTTATTTTAGTAATGAGAATCATCAATCATATATGCAATGCTATATAGAAGTTTTTATTTATGGATTCCTAAAAAAATTCTAAATAATATTAATGACATAGAATTGTGATTTTATTGTAAGGTGTTATTTTATTGAACTTTAATGTTTGAGGGAAATAAAATATTTGATATGTGAATGATATTGAAGGATCAATTGGCAGTTAATTTTTTTTATTTTGTGAGAATATAAGATTTTTTGAATAATTTAGTAGTAAAAATATAATTTAATGTTTATCATGATTTTGAGGATGATCCTGACATTTTTGGGAGAATTACAAAAATTATTTTAATATAGTTTTATTAAACTGAAACCATGTATTCTGGCTGACAAAAAATCATATCCATTATGAATGAGGTCACATTAATCCAAAACTAAATGGTGATAAGGGTTTATCATATACCACTAGCCTATGAAATTAACTAGTTAGTATGAAGTATTTTATCAAATTCATTTAGGGATAATATTCATTATATTTATGGAACTATATTGGGGGATCATATATTCTATAATTTTTATGATTTTGAAGTGATAAATTATACTTTTTAAAATGATTAATTTTGTATGATATTTATATATAACAGTTAGGTATATCATGAAGGGTAATTTATGATGAATTATATTATTTTTAGTGGTTTAATTTGATGGATATAGTAGTACCATTGAGGTGAAGACCTTATTTCATGTTGAGGGAATTGAGGACACTTTGTTTGTAGGGTTATTTATTTAATGAATGATCAAAATTGAAACATTGTATTCATTTTATGAGTATTAAATATTAATATATTAATATATATTTTGTTTTTTATTTTAAATAACCTATATTGTTTTAATAAATTTAACAGTAATAAATTCTCAGTCTATTATATATATTATGATGAAATAAAATGAAATTTTATATCATCATTCAAAAAAATTAATATCCTATATTCATTATATAGTGTAAAAGGTGAAGTGGATATTTACTAAATTAGAATGAGAGGATAGTATCATGTTTATTAATTAAATATATATCAAATAATTATATATTACAGTGCTCTATTTGTTGATAGAAAAATATATCTCCTCTCTTAGAAAAATATACTGAAAAAATTTAATTTCCTATTACATTCATTTCTAATGAATCAAATGAATTTTAATACATAAAAGAATTATAGTTTTGAGGTTGTTAATAATACTATTATTATATGATTTTTTTGTGATCCATTGTCTCTATAAATCTCCGGATTATATATTATATTCTTCTATTTCCATATTTTCACATCCACCCAATGTTCTTTGAGTTCAAATCCTAGTCATGAGTTATTAAAAATAAACGTCGTATTTCTCTTTCCACAGATTAAGAGCTTGTTTTATGATCCCTTTTAATGATGTATAATTTCTAGAATTGAATTTTCACATGTCAAGAAATTAATTAATGACAAAAAATCTAATTGAAAGGAAACAACTAATTTAATGGGGCATAATTCAACACCGTTGTATTTTAATAGAAAAATATTCTTTATAAAGGATTAATCATGCCACATTGAGTTTAAAAACCATATATAATATTAATATTTTTTTATTCAAACCTAAAAGATATAATGTAGACATTAAATTAGAAGGTATATATAGTATTATAATCATTATAAATTATATATGAATGTTACAATCTATAAAAATATATTTAAAAATTATCAATAAATAAGAACTCTGTATTGATATAGATATATTACTATTAAAAAATATGTTTCTTTAAAAAAATTGGTATTTTTAGGAAAACATTAATTTCTCAGCAAATAGATAAAATATTGAATTTTATAAAACATTTTTTCTTAATAAAATATATAATATATGAGTTAAATATTATATTATTGTATTTCAAAAAATTAAAACTAATATTTCGTTATATATTTTTATTATTTGAAATATAAAGAATATTTATACATGATTTTATTATAAATATATTTTTAGGATTAAAATGCATGTATATAAATTTTTTTATTTAATAATATTCATATATTTTAATTATTTATAATAAATCCTGATAAGTAATTATTTAAATTAAATTTATAGATTATATATCTATAATTTTTAATTAATTTTTTAATACTATTAATTTATATTCATATATTAAATATAATTTCATTTTCCTTTAAAATTATATTTTCGGAATACTATTTTTTTTAAATCATGTAGGTTATATAATATGTTAAATTATTCCACTTCAATGAATTGAATTTCAAAAAAAATTATATTTCGATAAGAATAATTTTTACTGTATTATATTTCTAATATAATTTTTTGTAATAACTAATATTAAAAACAGTTATAAAATTTATATTGGGAGAAAAATTAAAATCATAAATTTTAGTATCTATATAGGTTTAGAAGATTACATGATTAAAAAAGTATATTAGTTTTATTGTTTTTGATACTTATATTATATAATCAGAAGATTTATTTTTCAATTTTATAGGAACATTGATATTGAGTGACTTCAAATTATTGAATAGTATTAGGGATTTTTTAAATTGGAACTCCTCAATTATATAATGGAATTTCCTCCTATCACATATTTTATCCAATGAATACATATATCTCGATCATAAAAAAACATCCCAAAAACCACAGACACCTGAAATAGCTTCTAGAATACCCAAAATGACATCCATAGTGTCCAAAATTAGATATCCATAGAAGGATCTTCTAAGAGAAGGTAATCATCATCAACATGCATGTTATTTTTTACTTATTCTCTTCCCACCATTAATAATTTATTAGAAAATAAAAAATTATTACATGATTATATAATAAATATGTTTTTTATTTACTAAATATTATTCATACTACTTCAATTCCATTAAATGGGAATTTAATCACTCGATCAGGATTACATCAGACAACCACCTCACAAAACTATTTAATTTATTTTCCAATATCACCTCACATTACAATTGAATATGATGGATTTAAGGTTAATATATTATATTAATAAAAAAAATAATTAAATAGAATCATCATATTGTAATCATTCTTACCATACCATACATTTATATATGATATCACCATTCCTGTGTATGATAGTGTATTGCCTCATGGCGTGATGTGATTTATTTCATTAATGCATCACTAATATGTTATACATAAGTGCACTTACTGAAGTAAATTAATATTTATCACATTATAATAATTATATTTATCTGAAATAAAACATACATTCTTTCCATAATTATTATTGATAAATTAACTATTACTCATGTGTACATACGTCCCACCATCACCATAATGGTAATGTAGTTTATAATTCATAATAATTTTTAATACTTTGTTTTAAAATGAATTTTTATTTATAAATGTTATAATAATTTAATTATAAATATTATAAAAATGTTGGGATAATTTCCTATTTGGTTATGTTCAAGAAATGACTATGTTTTGAAATTTTGAACTGAGCATCCTCAAAACACCTGAAGATGACAGAATTGAAAATATAATTAAATATAATATTAAATAAATTAAGATAATGGTTTTAGAATAATGTATTAAACTTGTAGTAATCTATTTTAGAAAAAAATATTAGATATATTTTTTAAAATACTTTGTACAAATATATACATGTCATGTCCTATACTCGACGGAAATAATTCTTGTTAAAACATCTTTTTTATAAAAAAGTTCATTTATGAACATAACTTCATTTAAATGGTGTATATAATAAAATTTTACATTTTATATCATGATTCCGTCATACATTATGGTATTATAAATTAAAATTCATCTAATCTATTCATGGGATTTTATGATTTAAACATTACCAAAGTGGGTCGAGTTTACCTTTCAATCTAATTTTAAACAAGATATTTTGAGGCTGATTTATTATTATTATAATCTATTTAATGTTTCCTAAAAAACAATTATTTATATTATTATATGTTAATTTATGAAATATTCATGTAACAAGACCATTCTCCACCATTTGGTACATAAAATCATTAAGAAAATGATTTTAATAAAATCCATTATCACTAATACCTTTAGTAAAAAATAATTTATATTCAAAATAATTTTTTTTCTAAAATAATATTCAAGAACATGTTTTTTACATTCGTCAAAAATAATAATTAAATAAATTTTTAATAAAATTATTATTTTTTCAATATGCTTTTGAATTGAATTGAATTTAATCATTTTTAATGATGATTTTTTTTCTTATTTATAAATTTCTAAATGAATTTTTATTTTGAAAAAAAAATGAAAAACATTACCTACTATCTTGACCAATAAAATCATTAAAAAATTAATTATATTGTTTCATAGTTATTTGTAATGAAATCATTTTCTATAAAATGTTTTAATCATTTTGTCTTCTAAGAGTGTTTTTCAAAGAGGAAATGTTATTTTTCTTCAGGAATATATTCAATATTTTTAAAGTTATTTAGTTTCATCCAAAAAAATCATATAATTTTATGGAATGATTGTTGATTTAGTATATACATCTCTTATATATATACGTAGCTATCTGTCCAGTTATTTATGGGGCAATTCATTCTTTATAATAATTTGTCTAATTATTTCATTATGAAACGTCACTTTGTTATGATAAGATGTATTATTATAGAGCCTATTTTTTTCCAAGGGTAATTATTATGGTCATGTCTTGTGATTAATTTACTTATGTGGATAGAATATGAATCTAGATGCAGTTGGGGTTGAAAATGAGTGGTAAGCCCTATCATCCACCATAAAAAACTAATAGTCTTATATAAATGAAATCTTCTTGGGGGATTTATAATAACAGAAGTGGAATAGTAATTATGTGAATATGAAGTGATGTAGTAATTATGTGTATACACGGTGATATATGAATGATGTGAGTAGGTGGTTTGGTAATCATAGTGAAATATGTGGTGAAATAGGCCAGACATATGCCTGTTTACCTATTAAGGATTATGTAGGCATGTCGTTACAATGGGCCTATAGTCCATGTTCATGGGCCACAGGGACATTGTCTTACAGAAAATGTAATATTTCTCCATATACCATGATATAAAGAGGTACGAACATTCATAATAAGTCGTTGACCATAGATTTTAAAGACACATTTCTAAGTACATTATATGAATATTTTTTGTGGGATAGAATTATATATCCCTTAAATGGATTGGTTAATATTTTTAGTCTAATGAGACATCATGTATGTGATTATGGGGAAAAGATAATCCATTAGGGGTCTATATACACCATGTGATGTTGTGTCAACGGTATCCCTTAACATATCATTTTTTCATGTCTTACTATGGTGCAAAAATTAGTATGATTTATTTGTCTTATGATGAAATGTACTATATGATATATTCCCCTGTGACTACACAGAACCCTTGTAATTAATGATATCTTGTTATATCTTTGAGTAACACGTTCTAATTCCATATCATATTTATTCTTTTACAAGACGTTTTTGGTAACCCCTTTTTTACTATGTATTTCCAATGTTATCCCAAGATGTTTTTCAAGATTTAGTGGATTTTGGATTTCGTTATATATAAAAATAATAATAAATCTTTTATTGTATCCTTAAATTGATGTAGATTGATACTTTTCCATTAAATCCAGTAGGCCTCACGATTGTTCAGTTTTAACTAATAAATGTTTATGTGAAAAATCATGTAATTATTTTTTTAAAATATTTATATCGATAAAAATCCAACATAGTTTACAAAAACATACCTCAAATTTGACACCCTACTGGGCGATCCTCTCGAAAACCACACATCAAGGTAAGACTAATAAAAAAACTGATGTTAGCCTCACACATCTCAAACCAAAAATCAGATACCCATAAAAGAAACCTCAAAAGAAACCATGTCTATAAAAAAAATTAAGCAATGCATGTCCTATAATGGAATATATAATAAATATCACCATCAATAAAGGAATTCCAATAAACATGTACAATAGGCTTATATAAAAATATTCTCATTGTAAGACATCATTAATTGTAATAACATATGTCATCCCAATTGGTTGTTTTATAAGGAACCACACCTTGAAAAAAACTAGTTTCGCTAACCAATGAATCAATATTATCCCACCACATAGTATGCATCAAAATTACATCAAATTAACTATTATATAATCCTCATTCAAGGTTATTAAATATATAAGAACTCTCATCTAGCTCTGACAACTAACAACCCAACCCTTACTGTGATTCTTAATGATCACCTTTGATGGAATACAATTGATGGCCTCCGATTGTCCAAAACCCATTCTATATGGCCAATAGAAAAAAACATATTTCACTATAATTATATATGTTAAAATAAAATAAAATAAAATTATTTTTAATTTTATCTTCGTTCCATAAATACACACAATGCTCCTCATTGGAAAAAGTACATGTCATGTAAATTTGTGTACTTGACTTATAATCTCAAATGGGAAACTATCCATGTACTTTTACCGGACTAGTAACCCATTAGGACAAGATATGTTTAGCTAATTTTCCATTTAATACATGGGGTATATATGGTTACTTATTCTTAATCTTGTACCCCTCATATGGGGTGTATACCCTAGTACCTGGCCATGTGGTCACATACTACAATAGGACATGTACAATGAGTACAGAACACCCAGTACTGAAACACATTCTCTATATTTATATCCTCAAATTTTTTCCAAATGTTAACATGTGTAGTTTACTCTGAATAAACTATGTGTATTTGAACAAAAATTATCTTCTCAAGTACTCACCCACATGACCCAGTACTACCAAATGACATGTACTAAAAATACAGAGCATCTAATTTATAAAACAACTCTTCTCTAATCTCGAAGAACACATGGAATGTGTTCATAAAATAAAAAAACTGTTAATGGAATATATGATCATGAAACCCTTGAAAATGTTTACATTTCCACGATTTCAAATGGATTTCCATAGATTGTCCCTGTAGGTAAGCCCACCAACCCAGATAAATGGATAGAAAATAAAAAAAATCAACCTATGGGGATTAATAGTGAAAACATTAAAAGGAACTAACACGTAATATAAACTACTGGTAATTTGATCATATCCACATTTGGTAGATATCTTATAATTATTTTACTCCTTCCGATATTTATAGTGGAATATCCTTCCTCACTATCTATCTTATCTGACTATCCCTTTCACTATCTTCTCCAAGTATGCTCAATTAAAATGTGTAAGGGTTTTAGAATAGAATTATAGTGGAAATCGAAAAAAAGTTTGAAAATGAGACAAACATAATAGGTAAACAAGAAAAGATTATTTAAAATGGTTCTAGGCCTAATATTGGTTCCCAACATATGGTATTTCCTTTCATATACAACGCCCCATATTCTCGAATAAACCATAGAATCCGAATTTTGATTAGAATCTCCAAAATGAATATATCAAAAATGTAATGTGAATGAATAAATGAAAATAAAAACATCAATTAATTTTAAAATATCCTCTAAAATTTGATTTCCAATGAATTTCACATAACTCCAAACCTATGGTAAACACACTATTTTACTATTTGTATAGAGTTTATTAAAATTTTATGAGATTTAATAATAGGATAAATTAAAAATTCCCCCCAAAACCCTTTAGGATAGGTAAAAAATAAATAACACACATTATTTTACATAAATTTTTATGATGGGGTTCATGAACAAGGGGATATGTAACAATTATAGGGTTGAAGTGATCCAATTTTATATGTGAAGTAATGTTAACTTTTGTAATCACCTATTATTTTTCAATAATGAATCAATATTGTAAAAGAGTTTATTATTTCAAATTTAATAAATAATTTAGTGTTGAGAGATATGATGTAAAGAAACTCTAACACTCGTTTTCAAATATATTTTGTACTAGATTCATTCATTTACCAGCTTTTTAATTTTTTTTCATTTCATTATATAACTTGGTAACTAGTTATTTTCCAATAATATATTTTTAAAATATATATATAGTAACCCATTTTAAAAAATAATTTTTTTTGAAACTAAAATTAATTTAAATATAATATATTTCTATTTATAAATAATATAATATTAACTTTCATGTTAATATTTTTATGATATTAAAATACTTTTTAATGGAATAATATAGTTTTGAAAAATAAGTGTTCATTTATTATTTGGTAATGATTACCAATTAAAATAGTGATAATATATTTTTATGTATTAATAAAAAATTACATTCATTTTAATTTTGTAAAAGCTTTAATTTATTTTATTAGATAAAAATCTCACAGTTTTAGTGAAACTATTATATGAAAATAATATTTATACCATTATCTAGTCCGTCAACCAAAATCCTAGTAATCTTAATTTTATTCTTAAAAAATTAATTTTACTTATTTCATAGTATTATCATCGTGATCTAAAATATGAAATCAATTATTATAAATTTAATTTATATAAATTATGAAATGTAATTTTCAATATAAAAGAATAAAAAATTTTTTGGGAATAAATATTATATATGATTCCAAAACATTACGCATGTGTTCAATAAATTTAGTGTAGTAATATAAAATCATTTATTTCAATAAATTAATTTATATGTTTCTAGATTTAATGAATCAAAAAATAATAATTAATACTTTTATTACATTAATTTCATAAAAGTGACATTTTTTGAAAAATATTGAGTTTTTCACTATTCATCTAATAATAAATTGCATGAAGATAATCCAAAAAATTAATCCTATGATAAAATTTATTTACTAAATTCAAAATTGGAGTTATTATTATTTTTAGATTATAATTATAATAATTTTAAATTTATCATTAAAATGAAAATACAATATATTGATAAAAGATGATTTTATTTTAAAAATGAATTATTAATCACCGATTTTATTTTATTTTATTTTATATATTTTTTTATGTTAATGAAGGATGAAAAATTATTTTATAAAAAAAATAACGTGTTATAATAAACATTTAATTATGATAAATTATATTTGATAAATTTAAATTTATTATAGTTTTATTCTATAAGGAATAAAATATTTTTTAATTATTAATAAATGAATAATATAATTATGAAATTAATTTAAATTATTTTTAATTTTTGATCGTTAATGATTATATATTTCATTAATGTTTAATATGATGAGCATTATTTTAGTGGTGAGTTGTGTTAGTTCATTGTTGTGTATGGAACAATCAATTGAAAATATTGATTATTTAAAAGTTCCAAAATCGCTGGTAGTTAAAGTGAAAACATATTTGATATTGAAAAAAACACTATTTCATTTCTCAATGAAAATTTATAGAATTTTTTATTAATTTATTGATATATAACCCTTTTTTAAACTAGTGTATTCCAAATGTGTATTGTTAGTGGAAATGTTAATTTCATTGGGAGGTTCAATAAACCTATTTTGTGTATTGAACATTATAGGAATGAAAATATATCATTATTGAATCTTCTTAAGACTAAGATATTTAATTTTTACATGGTATGGAATAAGGTATATCCCTAGTGATGTTTTGTCCCTCATAAACTATGATAAACGAGCCATATAAGGTTTGATACTATCGATTGAGGCCATCACTTCATCTTTCTCCATAAGTTAACTTTTATTTATTCCATTTGTACAGTAACATTAATGGTCAACTTATAATATCAAAATTACTAATTTTAAAAAGGATTATTATCATTACTCCAAATTCTCATATTATGGATACATTTTATAAAAAAAATATGTTATTGATTTTTATTACATAGTGTGTGTGATTAATATTACAAAACATTACATATTTATTTGTATATTCATAAAAATGGGAAATATCATGTATCATTGTTTTGTTACTTATAGATACATGAAAATATCAAAATAAATGAAAATAGGTGTCATGACCCATTCCAGTGGGGCCTGAGACGCAACTCCCCAATCCCGCCTCCAATAGGCCAGGGGATGGTGACTAGCACTGAGCAGGCATGCTACTAACATGGGAGGCATTTCCTATAAAACATTACACACACACACACACACACATATCTAATCCAACAAAGCTGAAAAGTTAAAACTACTAAAAGGAAAAGATGCATGCGTACACTAAAACCCAACCACAAAGTACGACAGGAAATTAAAGTAAAAGATAGTAAAACCCTGGGCTAAAAGTACCTTCCCACCAAAAGAATGTCTGTAACAAATTCCGACCTGTAAGAAAACGTACGGGGACTGCAATCTGTAGTCGTAAGAACACACCTCGGCCAGCTTGATCTCACTGAGTATCATCCGGTCTTGGTCTGCCATGAATCCTGTCAAAGCCTCGCTCGTCCGCACAAGACAAGACATATGTGGGAAAACCCCGTGCAGGGGTGAGTATAACAATATCCAGTAGGACACCCCAAAACCACACAGGAAATACAACAAGGGAATATAACAAAAAGGAAAGATACAGTCAACTCCACACTGTATATGTCTACATAACATAGAACAACAATATCAAGATATACTCATACACGATCGACTATCGCGAAACCAACAACTAAGATCCAGCTCGAAGATTCCACTAAGCAAGTAACAAGGAGAACACGCTCCTAGGTATGAGGAGCGCGATATTTATTACTAATTCTGAGAGGAAACACTCCAAAAGTACCTTTAGAAGTTGATGCTAGGATGAGGATCATGACCAAGTCCTGGGGTGATTCCGACAAATCAGTTAGAGCTCATCTGTTATGCCGAGGATCGGTACCCAGGTAAAGTGGGTCACCTCGATACCAAGAAATCTACTGAGGGTTCCATGATTGAATAAAGGATCTGGCTCTAAGTCTCACATAAGGGATTCCAACAACTATATTCAGGAAGTCCTGTTGAAGGGATCATACTCTTATATGTAGGAAATGACACCGTAAACCTTTAGGAGAAATACTAAGGGGACGAAACCTAAGGAAACTAGCCCAAGTCACAGAAGGAAACTGGCTCAAGCCTTGATGAATTATTAACATCCCGTGTTCCTTCAACCTGAGTACTGCTCTCGTAAACGGCCTGTGTCATCCGTTCAAGGTGTGTAAAACTCAACTACACGGAATGTAGAAAAGAGCGCGCTCTGTTCCTGACTCCGGGTACTTCCCTGTATAAAAGGCATGTGTCCTTCGGCTTGTCGGATAGAACGTAACTAAACAACGTGTAGAAGAATCACATGTCGTGTCCGAGAACATAGGGCTCACTCCGTGTACGCCGTCCATGTGCTCGTACATGGTCCCTGCCCATGGCCGTGTCGCCTGCCCGTGTACTAGTACACGGGGTGTCCCGTGTATCTGGCTGGGTCTGACCGGGGAGGGGTATACATGGTGTGTCCTTGTCCATGTACCCAACCTGTGCATGTGTACTGATGTATTGAATAACCGTTTCACAATATAAGACTGTAACATGCAAATAACACCAAACAATGTAATTTTTCATCCAACCAAATTAATGTGTAGAGGATTTAATTGATGTGTGATGTAAAACCCCATAATTAATCCCAAAATAAGGATTTATATTAATAAATAAATTTTCTATAACCGGAATGACTCTATACATGGTATTATTGGAAAACCACAATCTTAGAACACCCCATATAAACCAAGAATCACGCAATGGCACCAATTAGGGCCACCAATCCATATAAAACCCATATTTGTTTCAAGTATCATAGGGAAATATCTTGTGAGAAACACCACACTCATGTACACACATTCATATAATGTATTATTTTCCCATGTACCCAGAGTGACTCAATGTGGAGATGAGGAACAAAAAATGTCATAAATCCTTCAATTTTCAATTACAAAACTCAATATATAATATCAAATTCCTCACCTCTAACACCCTTTCTTGAATAAACAACACGTAATTCAAATTAATGACAATGAAATTAACATCCCAAAGGGTTATCAATAAAAAATTACAAAATAATTGGAAGGGGACCAACATAGTGTCTTGTGAATTTTAAAAAACAATTTAAAATTTCAAAACATGCCTCATCAAAACCCAACTCGGGATTCCAAAACATTTTAGACACACGTTTATTTCAATTCTCAAACACATCCTAAAAACATAATATTTGAATTAAAATTTAAATCCATTATATAAGCACAACCTATTTATTTGAGACCAAATAAGAAATCAACATTTATAGATAAACAAATATTACCCAATTAGTTAACAAAATGAGTTTAGAAGCATTAATATCACCTAAAACCATATTAAACAACAAATATAATATTTTTTAACACATGGAATGAAATTAAACATTAAAAAATAGTTAATAATTTGCAATAATATTTTTTTATAACGGGTAAAATTTCCATAACATGTATAAAACCCATAAAATCATCCACATGTAACATTAATTGAGAAAAGGTTATTTTAAAATAATGATGATCAAAATGATATAGATTTTAAAGCAAAAGACCAAAACATATACCTCAAATTGGGATGAATGTTTTTAAAACCATTTCAAATGAATCACATATATTGGATAATTTTCAACCATGCATGAACACATCATCGTTAATCTATATCAACTAATACCTATTATTATATCCAAAACCAATCTCTATATCTTTCCAAATATCCCAATATGAGTTTTTGGGAGACATATAAGTTAATGGAAAATAGAGATACAATAAAGATAATTAGAAATAGGGATAAGTAGATGTATTTACATGGATAAATCATCTCATATCAAATGAAAAAGTTAGAAAATTGATGGAAGATGTATAGTGGAAGCATCATTGGGTGCACCTGGTTTTAATGGGTATGTGAACATAATGGGGGACAAAATTACTAAATATAAATGAGGAAAATAAAGAAATATTAAATATTATAATTTTTTTCGGCATCATTCATGATTCAATTATATGGTTTGGTAAATTATAAATAAACTATTTATGTTTCACTTCCTATACAAAAAATTCCTAACACTATTTCCCATGGAGACCCTAAAGGCATTGAATAATAATTACATTATTATTACAATGAAAAAAGAGAAATAATACAAAAACATAGATATCATATCATAGAACTCATAAATTTTTATCCAAATAGTGTTCAACGCAATCTGAAAAACCATGCATGATGAAAATAAACATAAAAGGTCCTTTATCTTAGGACAATTCCAAAAGGACACTATCATGATTAAGAAAACTAAATAGAATATAATTAAAAAAATTAAAAAGTTTATATAGAAACCAGAAATATTATAAATTAATAATAAATTAGAAAATGTAAAGGAAAATAATGAATATAGAGACATGTATCTGTCATTCCTATGCTTATAACTATGATCTGAGAAGACTTCAAGGGGATATCACCACCCAAAGTGATCCACGAACAAATTCCTAGTTATCTTCCTCACTCAATTGTACAGAATAATTATACTAATAAGGATAATACAACATTGGGAGGTAAAGGATTATTCTAATATTAAATTTTTTATTGGGAACTAAAATTTTCTAATAGATCCCCGAGATATTTCCAAATCAATATGGGACACTATAGTTTCTTCTGATAAAATAATTATTATTAAAGGTGACATTCATGTGGTTCCACCAACAATGATGATTCCCAATTAATGTGGTGTCACACAAATTTGAAAAAGTTGGTTTCTTCATTTCTCTTTTTAGAATTTATTCTTCATGACTAATATGTTTTCTCTTATATCTTGAATCATTTTCAACACAAGAAGCAGTGATTTAATTGGATAAAATAAAATTTCCTAACTATATAATTGACTATATTATTATCTTTTTTCCATTATTTAGGAATGACTTATAATAAGGAGCTATACTATAAATTACAACCAGATATCTCATGGGGGTATGTTTGTAACAATTATTATTCAATTATAGTAAATACATATTTATTTTTATATAATCTATTTTAAAATGATTATTGATTGTTTCAAGAATGGAATTAAAAAATATTTTTAAAAATTAAAATATTTTATTTTCATGAAATAAATTTTATTTTTAAATTCATCATCTCAAAAAAAATTCATTTTTAAATTAATTTCAACGATATTTAATTTTTTGGTGAATAGTGAAAAATATAAAATTTTCAAATTCTATAATTTTTTGACATTATTATAACATAATAATGAAATTACATTATATATATAAATTTTTAGAGAATAGAAATATATTTTTAAATCGATATAATAAATTTAGAAAAATTATTTTTTAAATAAATATCTATTTAGAAATTTTTTTATATGTATATATTTTTTTATTTATATAATTTTTTGGTTATTTTATTTTAATGAAGTAATCATAGTTACTTTTTCAATAATTTCTTCCCTCTATTTTGGTATCTTTTATCAATGATAATTTATTGAAATTAAAAGAACTATATCATATAAAATGGTAACCATATTTGAAATCATTATGATAATTTTTTGGTTATAATGTCTATTTAAATTTTTTCAGAATGAATAATAAATATTGGAAATAATCTTCATCTATGTTTAGAAAAGAATGAGTTAAAAGCTTCAAAAAAATTGGATAATGATTCTATAAGAAGCATACTTTCATAATTCTAATTGAATTATTGAATTTATACCATAACATAATCATCATGTATTATATGAAAAATTGGATAAACTTGACTTGAGTATGTCATATAGTATATATTAATTTTTTAAGTATTTTCATGTTTAGAAAAACCATACTTATAAATCAGATCCTAAAAATGTGTGTTATAAACAATTTAGAAGGCAATTATATAAAAAAATATCATCCAAAAAACTTCCCAAATTTTTTCCTATGCATGTGGTTAAGGAATCACCTATAGATCAATTCAAAGATTATTAATGTTTTAGCCCAATAAAATTACAAAAGAAATATATATATGTTCTTTGAGAGTCTTTCCAAGATAAATTATTATTAATAAATATAAAAAAATTATTTAAAAATCACAAAATAATAACATAATTATAATCAATATAATTATATTGTTTAATGTTACTCGTACATCCATTTCCTGTATGTTTTCATCCTATGAGAAATGAAAACATTCCATTTCCATATGTATGTCTTACTATCTCCACATATATGTGAATTGTGTTTTTATCACCAAATCACATAGATGGTTATGAAGATGGAATAAATAAATACACATTCTCATTATATCTTTCATTATAGTTTTTAATTATATGATCTTATCTAAATTCTCACCCAACCATCAATTGTAATCATTTAACATTCCTTGTTCATATGTGTGGACTACAACCTATGTGAAGTGATGTGATTTATTTTTCTATAACCTAAATGTAACTATGATAAAAAAATTAAATAAAAAATAAATAATATTTTCATGATATAATTATCATTTTATAGATAATTATAACATTTCATATCAAAATTTTCCAAATCAATATAATGATGTACTTTTAGTGGAAATTGACTGAACAAATTTAAGTGGTCGATATAAGATATAAATATTTAATTAACGTATTTAAAATGGGTATAAGAAACATGAAAATGGAATATATATTAAAAATATAAATATAAAACTTATTTAAAAAATTAATTTTCCTTATTCTATAGTATATAATTCATCAATCCAAGAAAGAGTCCACCTTATAAATTATGCATCACAATTATACTATATTGAAACATATTTCATACAATGCACCAAATATTTTTTATATAGGTTTTATAATTACTAAATAAAATTTAATAATTTTTTTAACATTTATTCTTTTTATATAATGATTCCATTCATGCTTTTTATTTAAATGGGTTATGATCGAAATTTCATCACAACAATAATTGTTTTATTTTTTTTCAATTATATTATGAGTTGTAAATGATTATATTTACATTGGAAGATTTTTTGTTTAACTCAATCCCAATCCCCATATATTTTATGGAAAAATTATTATTTCATTATTTACCATTTTTTACCATACTTTCCTATATTTTTTATACCAATACTAAATAAATATTGTCTTCAACATAAACGACCTTATTTCATTTTTTCTGTGTGGAATATTTTTCCTCCATATTAATATTTATAAAATTTATTATCTTCTGTTTTTTGTACATTAAGAATATTTATTAATTTATTTTTATAATACATTATTTCTTTATAAATATTTTATATGAATCGTTTTAACTATTTTACAATGATTGCAATATTGTATTTTAAATTTTTTGTTTATAGTAATGGTATATAGAATGTTCATATTTTACCACCTATAGAAACATTTTTCAAAATATAGATCATTTTTCATATTTCAGTTTTTATTAAATTACGTACTTTTCTATTATAACATATTTTATTTTAAAGTTAAAATTTAATTATATTATAAATGGTTGAAATGAAAACAATAAATTATTTATAACCATTATTTTTACAAAAATGTATAGTAAATTTCATGAATGCTTTTAAAAAATATTTGTATCCATTTTAATTTATAAATCAAAAATGTGTTTACATGTTTTAAAATATTTTTTAACGATGAATCAGTGGGATTTTGTAACATATTACATATTTAAAGATTATGACTTATTTTGAGATCATTAATATTCTAGTGATCTTTTTCTCTCTCACTCTCTATTATTCATTAGGTTTTATTTTTCTCTTCATGTACATAATTTAAATATTTTTTATTTAATAAGATTAATTTATGTTTCGTTAATATATTCAAAACATTAATCCATTTCAATATATGGTATTATTTAAAGTATAATTATTAAGAATGTTATTTCATTTAGAAGGGAAATATTTATTTTCCACATTATTAATTCAATACATATATTTATTGAATGATAAAGAATTTTTATTTATATTTATATTTTTTTATCATGTTTAGTGGAATGAATGTGACATATTTATATAAATAGTGGGGCATAGTTATAGATATTTTGTAATGCATCAGGATGTATCAAGAGATAAGCTATTAAGAATTCCAAATTAGTTTGGTATTTATTTTTCTCCAACATAATAATGTAATATTTCATGAATCAAGGAAATAATTGTATGATTCCTTATTTTTGGACACAATGACTACATTAAAAGATAATGAATATCATACATTATGTATTTAATTTTTTATGAAATTTATATTATCTCTATCGACGCATTTACAGTTATTAGTGGATGGATTTGTTTCTCATGTTATTAATTTCACGGAATATTTATTGATTAATCGATATTTATATTGTTTTCATATCTATAATCTTGATATATTTTATTATAACCATTTTTATACCGATCTTCTAATCACATAAATTATTATGGTTTCCATTCAAATGGATGTGAAGAAAGGAAATTTAATGTTATTAAAGTAGGAAATAATTATTATTTTTAAATGATTTGTATTTACTCTGTAATATATAAATCATTTAAAGGTCTAGTATCACATTAGTAATAATATTATAGATAATTATTGGGGATAACTATTACATCTTGTCCCATAGAAAAACGGTAAACCCCAATAATTGGTTACATGAGTTGGGTCATTATAATTTGTATCAATGTAATATTTTTAGGACCCTATCGAACTATGATTTAGAAGAGATATCTAAAATATGAATTACTATAATCCACTAAAATATTTCATAACAATTATGTATTTTTATTGTATATATTAATACTAATTATGTGATGAGATAATTATAAGTGTATATTATTTAAATATCATTCTTATTGGAATAAATATAAATCATTTCAACACCTATAGTTTACATAAAGATTTCGAATCTAATAATGTTAATAAAATATGTTTTCGAGCTCAATTGGTCAAATAAATATTAGGTCAAATATACTAGGATAACAATAATAAACCTTCATGTATGGAGAAGTCTATTTTCCAAAATCCTAATGCTGTTATTTTGGATACCAATAGAAAATATAATCCTTTGTCCTTTTATGGAACAATAAATCTATTTATAGCTGAGAAATGGATCAAATACCTATATATATGATTCCTATATTTTGGATGTAATAGAAAATAAGGGATTATTATGAAATTATATAATTTAAATAGAGATACTAGTCAATTGTGGAAATTGATCTAGAATACTAACAAATATAATAAAATATATATATCATATAATAGAAAAAAAATTATGTCATATTATTTAATAAATAATTTTTTCAAGAGAATAAAATAATGTAGAGAAGATGATTATTGACCTAAAAATATGGAAGAGTATTTATTTCATTATGTAGAAAAATATTAATATTTGAATGACATAAAATAGATTACATATATAATATTTAATATATTATTTCCTATTACCATTTTTTTGTTAAGATGATTCTTAATAGGTAACTGGTTTCCCAAAAAATTTAATTACATAATGTTATATTATAAAGTCTCCTTAAGATAAAAAATGAATTTTCAAGGCCTTATAGCTTCATGGTAATTCCCAAAACGTGTAGGTTTAAATAGAACCAAGGGAAATGAAATGAATTGTTTAATAAAAAAAGAATGATTTATTTACCACATATTCATAACTTTAGAATGAAAAATATGAGTAAATTCATTAAGGAAATAGGATTCTGTTACCAGTTCATAGAAAAGGCCCTTTTGGATCTTGAAAAAAATGGATAGAATTGAACCACTATTATATAATTCTTAAACAATTTTTACGTGTAGAATTATTCATACTAGTGCCCCATGTGCCAAGCGAACATATAATATTAGAGGCTAAGGTTGTATGAAATATTTTTTTTGAATCTATAGTTGAAGTTGATATTCCTAAACATGAGGTGGATGGATCATTGATTATAAAATAATATTTATTGATGTATTTATCTTATTATATATCATTCATATATTTTATAAATTCAATGTTTTCCATTTACATTAAATCATTTACTACCACCATCAAAATGTAGTTATTAATAATGAATCTTAGAATAAATATTATGCATGAAAATATATATTGGAATGATATGATTATGATTATAAAATATATAATATTTTAAAATTCATATATTATACCAATTCTTATCATTGATATAATCCATGGTATAGATTAGATTATATTTAGGAATGTGAAAATTTATTTTCATGTGAATGGGGTAATTTTTAATCATAGAGATGTGGATTACCTAGTATTTATATGGGAGACTACATAATATAAATTATGGTTGGATCCATATTCTGTAGATATCTGTAATAAAATTACTGGAGAAGAGAGGTATAATAGCCTATAGGTTGTAAATGAAACTGTACCAATGAATATGAAAAAACACTTACATTATAAATTGATTCCTTTTCAATATAGTTACCTTGAAATCCACCTATGGGTGATGTGTTGTTTTATTTATGTCATCATTGATGTAAAATAAATTTCAATGTTTCCCTATAAAAAGGACATTTATCTATTAGTGAAACTAAAAAACTAATTCATGAGTTTTGTAAAAATAAATTAATTTATTGTAGGGTTTCACCAAGAGGAGAAACTATTATTTTTGTAAAAAATAATGAATTCTCTATGATGTTGTTTATATATTAATTGTAAATAAAATATATTTATACAAAATATCATCTTAATCACATTGAATACATGTTTCATAATCATGAAGGGACTCAATATTTGTCAAATAGTGGTCTAAAATTTGGGAATCATCAATACATTAAAATGAAGAAATATATTATATATAATTAAAAGTGAAAAATTCAGGAACATTGGGATTATATATTAATTAAAATTTTATTGACAAATGTCCCCTCTATTTTTTTGAATATGATGAATAGAGTATTCATTGATTATCATTATAATTCCATTATGGTATTTATCATTGATATTATCGAATAATTGAAAATATATATTGACCATAATATATATTTAATAATATTTTGTTGAACAATCATTTGAATAGACTCATTGTGTAAAATATAGGGACTATGAAGTATAGAATCTTGGTGTTTATTAAATTTTCTATATTATCTCTATTGGAGGATTATTAGTCTATCATTACGAGGTAATTCTAGTTAATGAATTTTCTACACTTATGAACATAAATGACATACATTTTTTCCTTTATTCAAATAATTTTCCAACTAGCAAACCCATTAACCTTATTGTCACATAAGGTGTTTATGTTCATATGGTTGGAATCATGTATTTAATGAATTCAATAATTTATGATGATATTGGTAAGTTCATCAAATCATAAATTTATAATGAGTGTGTATAGTTTTTTAATATATTGTGATGTATCGATGAATATACATGGTTTCTTCCTTTTGGAGAATGAAATAGTTGTTTCTTAAAAATCAACATTTTTATTAATACATGAATAAAATTATACCTTATACGATCATGATTTGGAAGTCACAATCGTTTATTAGAAAATATAAAAAAAATATCTATATGTAGAATTTTGTTGAATATATATAGTTCATAACATATTAATATTCATATTATCTAAAATTATATCAATAATTGACATAGGCAATGGATAAAGCTACTCAAGGATTGGGGTTACAAAAAAATGCTACCACCTGAAGAAGGAAATTATAGTGCATGATTCATTTAGTAGAAAAGATAACAGAGTTATGGAAAAAATTAGGATAGGAAAATACAATTTATTTAATTATTTTATAAATTTATATATGATAATAATTAGTGAAAGGGAATCATCATTCCATTTCATAACAATTTCAAACCCATTTTTAATGTAAAGGATATGTAGATCCCATTTTTATGATCAAATTTTAAAAAATTAATTCAATAACATGACTGTTGGGAATATTTTTTAATTTTTATATTAATATGATAAACTAAAATTTGGAAATATTCTATATGTTCTAGCCACACATGATCTAAAAATTTATTTATTAGAAGATTCCCTGTACTCAAATTATAGTATTAATAATTGTAGCACAAAAATCTATAGTGATTTAAGGAAATATTCTATTTGGAATATTATGACTCTGGAAATTAATGACTATGTATAAAGCATAA
The DNA here is from genome assembly GCA_963277665.1 of Viscum album. Classification (NCBI taxonomy): domain Eukaryota; kingdom Viridiplantae; phylum Streptophyta; class Magnoliopsida; order Santalales; family Viscaceae; genus Viscum; species Viscum album. The sequence goes on along the minus strand of OY728122.1, from coordinate 804,641,916 downwards.
TTGTTATCAATAAGAAATGTTAGTGATAGAACATCCAGAATGAGTCATCCAACATCTATATTCTTATGTTGAGAAAGGATAATATTAATTTCGACATTCTTACTATATTTTAATATAATACAAAATTAATGATTCCATATTGGATGTTGTTGAACGAAATACCATGTTTTTAGATTTTCTTGATATAAGGGTGGATATTCATTTTAATATCCTAACATGAATCAATCTCAATGATGATGCGAGGATTCATAGTTAACATTTCTAGAATATATTTGATAATGATCAATGCTTTACATTATAATTTAGGAAAAATTCTAAGATGGATATCAAGACCAAGATAATTTTTGACATAACATTACAACCCAATATAGATAGATATCATAATGTCCTATTAAAAAATTAAAATACTTGTTGAAATAATTATTATATGTATTTTGATGTATGTGGGTTCTGTATATACATTTGGATGAATTTTCATATAATAACAGCTTCCATTAAATTATAAAATAGAAAATAATGATGAATTCTATGGGAAAATATTTAATTCACCATCACTTTGAAATGATGTTGGTGGAAGGATCGAATTTATCATTGAACTAATTGAGGCGACAATATAAATTGTGGGAATTATTCTAAGTAATAACAAGGATGAATAGAAGTAAAAAAATATAAATAAAAATTTCCAACAAAGGATCTATAATTTAAATTATGGTATCTTGATTTCATGAATTTATCTTCATGTTTAATAATTATAATGTTCTAAATGATATGGAATCTGTGTATTAAGAAAAATATTCCTTTTCAGATTTCATAATAAATAAGTGTATTGTCTTTCAAATTGGAAATATCACATATACTCTAGAAAGGGAATAATGTGTTACAAATGTTCTTATTACAAATGTACATGCTAAACCAAAAAAATAACATCTACTCATATGAAATTAAATTGAAGCATAATATATATTTATGTAACTAGCATGTCTTGATTATTGACATTATAGGATATGTGTTTAGGAATTAGAAGCATTTTCTACTCAACGAACCTTTGAGAAAGAAGAATATAAAATTTGAAGTGTTAGAAAATAAAAAATTATTATTAGTAAACACCAAAAACCTTCCATGAATTTATATTCAAGTAATATAACACATGGGATTAAATTAAAATAATAATTATTACCTATAAATAAAACACAATGCATATAAAGTATATCCAATATTTTGATTAAAAAAATTCAATTTTTATAAATATAAATATTTAAAAAAAATATTTTTTAATTCATAATATAAAATTTAACATCATGAATTTTTTTTATATTTTTTATAAATAAATGATTTTTTGAATAGTGAAAATAATTATTTTACTATAATTATAAACTTTATGGAATTATAATTATATAATAATAATTTTAATGATAACTAATAAATTTTATATAATAAATACTTCCTTAAAATTATTATATGTAATATAAACATATAATTTAACAAATATTAATTAATTATTATTATTATTGATATCTAAATAACGTGTTAGTTTAGGTACAAACAATTCTATGTTCTTCTGTTTTTAAAAAATATTTATAAGATTCTTTTATGTTTTAATTGGTATTAAAAATATTAAGTTAATATTTGTTTAATATATTTTTATTAATTCTATTTTAATCAAAAATTATAATTTATTTTTCTTTAAAATAATTTTCATACTTAAGAATAGGTTTTTTCTGGAGAATTATATTTCATCATTTTTATCATGATTTTTAAACAACATATTAAATTATAGAAATTAAATTTTATAAAACTAGTTCTATAATTGGTATCATTATTATTATTTTTGTATATATTCACTTTGTTTTTTATTCGATATGAATATTATCTTGTCAATAAAATATCATTTCCCACGATATGAGATAAAATTGGTTAAAATGCATAAAACAAAAATTATAAGCATTAAAATGACCAATATCATATTTTAATTCTATTTCATAGTCATAGAAAATACTAAATCATATCCTATTTAGTTATTAGTTATTCTATATCAATTTATACTGAGTAATACATTAATAATATTTTTATATGTTGAATAATTTTAATTATTTCATTTCCCTAACAAATTAAATGAAATTACATATCAAATATTATCCAGACATGAAAACATTATCACCTTCATAAAAATATCCAAAAAATATATTAAAGTATTTAAATTCTTCATTGGGGTACTGTTTTGATAATAATACCATCCAATTAGGTCATTAGGTAGGAACCTAAGGCTGTTTTCCGAAGAAGAGGTATAACTCTTAACAAGGTTTTTTAATTTAATTTTTATTTTACATTATTAAAATAAATTCTATAAAATATGATATAATAACATAAGTATCTCAGATACATTTAATGGTTATTCTATTTATATCATAATGCATTTTCAAATAATTGTCCATAAAATTGAAAATTTAAACATTTCTTATGTGTACATATGAACTTATACCTCCATGATGTGATGTAATTTTTTAACAACCAATTAATTAGGATGGATAATAAGATATAAATAATGAATATATATTATTTTAATGTGTATAATCTTGAACATTTCTAGAGTTATATCAGGAATTATTTCAGGTACTTTTTTCTTTTACATAAATACAATTGTTTGTAGTTGTGACATGTGGTGCGTTTGGGTGAAGTCTAAGTGAATTTTGGAGATAAGGTATTTTTCTTAGCTAGAGAATGAGTTTTAAAAAAAATGTGGATACCTAGAATAAATTTTGTACATATAGACATTTGAGGTAGTAGCACTGGTGTAGTCATTTGAGGGTTTGAGAGGATGTTCAAGGTATTTTTGGGAAGCGCCCCTTGCAGTCATGGTTAATGCTTGGCTAGGGCACCGTTTGTATAACAATGGGTCAAAACCATGAATGGCCGAACAGTGAAACTATAAATTTGTTGATCTCTCTTGATTTCAACTTTTTTAGTTTTCTCCACTTATGTGCTCCAAACATGGAATTTTACATTATTAATGGTAATGATTGGTTCTCCCATCAATCCAGAGGGATTACATGGCCTTATAGGCATCGTTATTTTAGATCGAATGATGAAATTAAAGATCCTCTATTATCCTGGGATATATATTTCATCCCAATAATTCTCCCATTATTTATTCTACTATTCCATAATCTTTTCATTGAAGATGTCCTATGTTTCCTTGTATCTAATAAATTTTGGTGAGATCTAGATCTAGTATTGTGTATCAAGATCTATATTTATGTGATCTTTTGTTATAATAACTTTATTTATGTTTTTGGATTTATATATGGAACATTTATCAATGTTATTGAAGTAAAAAGGTTTTTTTGGATTTTCATTTAATGAAAATAGATCTTTGAAATGAGGAAGGTGGTTTGAATCTAATACACATTGTTGTGGATTTTATATGTATATGAAATTTTTTATGATTTCTAGAATCCATTAGAACATTCGTTTCATAAATTGGTTTAATTATATTGACCTATTGTTTTATCAAATATTTCTTGAAATGTGTTTTCAAATAAGGAATTATTCAAGAAACTAATGGGGTAAACTATTAGAAAATTAATTTGGGAAAAATCATTATATGAAGAATGATTTGGGATCATGATAACTAATATAGTGATTAATTATGATAGTTCAAATTGTCTATGTAGAGATAATTAATTGTGAATTAATTATTTTATTTGAGATTATGATTTAGAAAATTAATCATAGGATTAATTATGTAGAGTTTATATTTAAAATAAGATAATTAATAATGGAAAATTAATTATGGGACATTATTTGTGATGTTAGATAATTAAATAATGAATTAATTAATGGTTTTTATGTATTTAGTTAATTGTTTTTGTTAACTATGGTATTTTATATATTTAAAAATTTGATTAATTTTAAGGTAATTGTTGTGGGTGATAAATGTAAGAAGTAATTATTTGTTTATGATTTGGAATATGTTCATTCAAAATTTAAAATTACAATAGGTAACATTATCATCATAATTATGAGTAATAGAATGGGAACATAGACATTCTAATGTGAAGTATATATGGTAACATGAGTGTTATACTAATGATTAAATAGAATGGGAACAATGTCATTTTATTGAGGGATATCCATGGTAACATGGACATCTTACATAAATGATTGTTATGATGGTATCCTTGGTAATTTGGTTTTTAAACGAAAAATTAATGAATGGAAATAATGGAACTTAGAGTTATGGACTAACACATGAATAGAAGTAATAAAATCTTTCATTAAGATTTTTTATTACCAATTGAACACTTTGAGATCCAGTATAAGATGGATTTAGTATTGAGGTACTGATATCCATGTGAACCATTGATTAAATGTTGATAGATAAGAAAAATGTAATTGTACATAGTTTTATATATAAATGAATTAACTCTATTTTGAATGGATTTGGTTTAGACATAATTGGTGGTGACCTTCTATGTTGTACTCCCACCTTATCCGGGATTCCAGATCAGTACTCGAATAGATTATATTGTTGTAGGATATATAAAGAAATTTTCCCAAGGACGTGTGGATGATTGTGAATGGAGATTGGATGAGGGAACCTGATAAGGTTCGATACCCATTTGGGGAGTCATATTGTCTTTATTTTCAATTTCATTGTATACACATAACACTTATATTAACATATATCATTTTCCTTTTTAGTTTAATATTGTTTTACATGTTTGGATATCTTGTGGCATGAATATTTTTCTGGTTATATATGCATCCACTATTTTTTATTGATTTCCACCGGAATATTGCTTTCCTAAATGAGGATATATTCTCCCTATAAATTACTTACCAGACCCTCACTACAAGTCAATAGGCTCTACTATAAATGGTGGCGCACTTGAGGTTATGTGGCGAATTGGATCATGCAACTTTAGTGTTGAACCTAGCTCCAGATGTTACAATATTGTATCAGAGGTCTGGTTTTCATTCAACATGTTTTGTATTAATGTTTTGGGAAATGAAGACATGAGACAATAAATATTCTATTCATTGTAATATGATCATTAATTGGTGTTACAAATGCATGTGTGGGGGAACAACCATGTAATATGGCTGGGATTTTTGTTATTGTTTTTTTCTATTATAGTTGAATTTTCATTCACATTGGTTGATACAGGTGTGTTGTGAGGTGATTATTATTTATAATAGTTTTGTATATTGAATCATGTTACATAATGTCATTGGAGTTTATTCTTACTTCATCAATCTAAAAACTCAGGGGTATAGGTCCATGCATCATTTAATGTACACACTATAAAATGGGTTATGGGTAAGTTGTTAAACATGAATTGTTTCCCCTATTTATGATATTAAAATGAAAAATTATTCTGAACCTAATTTACTTGGACTTTTTGATGATTTTAAATGATAATAATGTGTATTCTAAGTGAGAATCATTATTTTGATATACTTTTTAACCTTGTTGACAAAAAATAGATGTATTATGGTTAAACATAGTTATACCCATTGGTTCTGACTGTTTGGTGAGGTGGGGTAATAGAATTGTTGTGATTTTTCCTATTATGTAAATTTAGTAATATTTCGATAGGATATTTGATATAAGTGGAGGGACTTGTAGAGATTTGCCCACCATACGCTTGTTTTGGGGATGAGTGAGGGTCGTTCCTATGAATGGCATTCCTGTTAGGTATTATAATTCACCCATCATGCCAGCTGATGATAAAGGAGAGAAGATTCTAGATAATATCTATCGCATCATGAAATATATGGAATAAGGACTCATGAGACATATAAAAGGTATATTTTAATGTAAAAGGGAGTTTTAGTTGGAGAACCCTCCGAAAATTACTGGAGAAGGTGGTCCTGAGGGAGGTGAATTTTGTGTTAAGTCCCTAGAGAAAACATTGACCATTTGGTGACTCTAGAAGAGAGGAGTTTCATGGTTGACACTTATATTCTATGGGGATCAGATAAGCACTGGTCGAATATTATTGTGCAAACATGATAGACTGATGGTAAGTTATGGAAGGACTTATTGGATGGTTCTTGGAGCACTATTATCAAGATAAACTGGGACAAGAGAATGATGTTTAAATCATGCATCTATCCCAGGGTAGAATGTTAGTGATTGACTATGTTGGATTCTATACATATCTTAAATTTTTTCCCCCAACTTAATCAGGATATAAGGAAATTACGGTGAATCGTTTTTAGTATGGACATAATTGTGAAAATAATCCCCAAGAGAAGATCATTTGGATTAAGTCATTTATAGATATAGAAGATCAGGATTTCCTAGATGAAGGGAAGCATAGGGAGTCTTCTATTGGTGGATAGGTAGTCATTATTGGATGATAAAGAGTTTAGAATTACAAGAGTATGAAGCACCGTTATGACAACATTATCCAAGGAGGTGGGATGCAGAGTACATAGAAATGTGGGTCGTTTGGACATGACATTACTGGGATGATCTTTAATCATTGTTGTCGTCTGGGAAATTATTTTCTAAAATGTTCCTAAACAGATTTAGAGTGTTAGTAATACAGGAATATTGGAAATATATAGACGTTATATAGGAAGAAAAAAATTAAATCTATTACAGGAGAAACTAGTTAGTGTCAGAGTATGGGAAGAGGATCTTCTACACCAAATTAGGATGGAAGTTGGAGTTCAACAAGATGTGGCAGTAGAGGTAGAGTATTAAGTGATTTTGGATAGGATATACCACATCAGCATAGTGATTCTACTCATGGGGGTCATAAAGCATGATATGGAAGATTGGTAACACAATTACTTGTAGTACAATCTAGAATTGTTGATAGAAAAGATGGACCTTTTATTGTGATAGTAACTATTCTAGTAGCTTATAAATTAAATATTTCCTTGTTTTATGTTGTTTCATATAATTAATTTATATACTAAAAAAATTGAAAATGTTTTGAGCCTTGTGGTAGAGATTGTGAACGGGGTACTAACTATTGAAACCCCTTCAGGAGTACTGTCTAGAAAAATCTATCTATGTTGGTGAGGTTCAATAGAGATATTGTAATATCATTGACTATGGGATATCTATGTCTATGATATAATGGCCTTTGACATAATTATGGGTATGGACTAGCTGGTCTCATAGCAAGCCCACATAGACTATTATCCTCAGACTATTACATTTACATCTCCTTAGGTTGATCAATATATTTATCATGGAGTTTGGGGTACATAGGAATGTTGAGGAGGGAAAATTACTCAGCAACTAGAAGATCTCAGAGATAATGTTACGATTATTTTGATGGATTGTGCGTGGGTGTTTGGAAATATTTTCTTCCAATTCCAACTAATATTATGCAGGATGTCAATCCAGAACACATCTTAGGGATACCACCTGGGAGTGATGTGGAATTCACAATTGAGATCATTCTAGGGGATAAGCTAGAATCTATTCCACAATATAGAATAGAACATACTAAACACAATGAGATTAATACTTAATTGGAGTAATTGGTGGATATTGGATTTATATGTCCCAATACGTTGCCTTAGTGATCAACATTTTCTTTCACAAAGAATAATGAAAAAGGTTTACACTAATGGTTTGATTACGGGAATTCGATCAAAATTAGTATGAGGAACTTATATCCTCTTCAGCATATAAATTATTTGTTTTACCATTGAAGGGTGATTTTGTGATAAAAATGATTGATTTTAGATGATGGTATCATCAGTTGAGAGATTGAAATTCTGATATGACAAGGACATCTTTCAGAATCTGTTACAGCTATTATGAGTTTGTTGTAATTCCATTTGGATTAAAAAATACAGTAGTAGAGTTTATTGATTTGACGAACATGGTAAATCATCGGTATCTGGATTAATCAATGGTGGTGTTTATGGACAACATCATGTTGTAATCCAATACACATGATGATCATTCCCAACATATTGGCTTTATCTTCAGTACACTGATAGAGCATCATCTGTATGAAAATATAACATTCTATCAATTATAAATTTACCAGTTACAAATATGGGGGAACATCATCTCAGAGGAAGGTTTGTTAGTGGACCCATAGAAGTTTAATTCATTATTTGGTTGGGAGAAGCCTAATAATTTTTTCAATATATGAATAGTTTTCGGATTAGCTAGATATTACATATGATTCATCCATGAATTTTCTTATTTGGAATCACTACATTCGAGCATGACCAAAAAGAGAGTAAATTTGTAATGGTCAGAATAATTTGAGAGATATTTTTTTGAGTTTAATATTTTCATAAAATTAGCACCAATATTGATCCTACCAAATTCCTGTGAGGAGTATATTATTTATTAGGGCACTTCTCGGATCCGAAATGGAGGTGTGATGATGTAGGGGAGATCAAGTTGTGGCGTATGGGTTTCATTAATTGAGGATTGATGAATGGAGTTACCCTAATAAGAACATGAGATGGAAATTGTGGTATATAATCTTATGTTTTGTCAACACTATCTTTTGGGGGAAAATTTTACATTCTATAAAAATAAAATAATCTTGAATTATATATTTATAGAATGTAATTTTGAATCCTTGATAGTAGAGATGGGTTGAGTATATGTAATCAATCTTTATTGAACCGTACTAGACAACCAAAAGGGGAAATAATGTGGTTGATTACTTGAGCATGATAAATCAGACCTAGATGGATTAGGAGTCGAGTGAAGAATGGAAAATGATGACCTTGATGGATGAAATTCATGTGGTTGTTTGATAGTGTTAGGAAAAAATGTATTTGCTTCCAATTGAAATGGATTCGATTAATTTGATATAGATCAAAGATAGATAGTAATAGGATCCATAATATGTATCCTTCAAGGAAAAATTTGACGGAGGGGAGGCATCTTTTTAATGGATGATATTTGAATATGAGATCATATAAGTGATTAATCGAGTTGTGGTACCGATGAGCTTGCTAGACAAGCTGTTGTGGGAATTTAATGCCTCTAAATGGATAATTCTTATAGGTGTGTCCAAATTGTATTGTTACCAATGAAGATAGATCTGGTGGCCAGACCTGAAAAAAGATATAGCAAGGTTTGTGAAAGGATGCTTCACCTGCCATTAGGGGAAGATAAAGCATCAACACACTAGAGGATTGTTGTAGTTGTTGCCTATTTCGTAGTGGAAGTTGGACGATTGACAATGCACAATTTTTTGTAACATCCAAATTTTATTACGATGAATTATTTTATTTAGGTCATTAATTATTGATTGAAAATGGTAGATTATTTCATTCCTATAGGGTAAGCCTTTATAGTAGAATATATTGGAGAACTGTATATTTGATAAATAGTATGTATGCATATAGTTCCAGAGACAGTAGTTTCATATGGTTATTCATGCTTTAATTCATGATTATGAAAGTGCATGAAGCAAGCCCATGGAAGATAGGTATTATTGAGTACGACCATCCACAAAAAGACATATATATAGTTGAAATGTTTTATATAAGGTCCTGAAGATATGCTACAGACATCTGCTCCTGACATTGGTGGATCATGGAAAAAACACTTGGATTTTTTGGATTTTTTCTAAAACAATATTTATTAAGAAAATATATAGATGAAACTATTATAGGATTTTTATGGTTGACTCTGTAGTTCATAGCTTTGATGGTTGGAGGCTAGTCGGTGGGAGCTACTGGGACTGAGTCTCCTGAAGAAGACATTTGAGAATTTTCATCTATTTTTTAAATGTATGGATACATATCAGATTAGATATAAGTTGTATGCATAAAAACCGAGATGACCCCTGTAAATTTTAGAGGTTGATCATTTATTCAATTGGTTGTTTCCACAGTTGAATCTCTAGAGAACATAGATGTAGGTCATGTTGGAACCCACATTTGTTTGAACATTTGAGATAGTGGAAAGAATCAGTCAGGAGGAAAAATGATAGTCTCTTTCACAGATATAAAACAATATACAAGACATTTTCAACGTATCACAACATCAGTAGTATCACATAGACCCAATTCATCTAATTGATATGGATGAGGTTGACATTGAGATGGATTTCTCCTTTGGGGGGAATATGATAAGTGTGTTGGATCGCTCTGAGAATGTGTTGTGGGGAATTATTATGCCAATAGTTCATGTATTATAGAAATGTGGACTTGTACAAGAGGAATCATGGGAAGGAGAAGAAGATATAAGTGATCTTTGGCCCAATATTTTTGTCTCAAAATCATCGAATGGATTGGAGGTGGAGCTCGAGGACGATCTGTTATAAGGATGGGGAGATTGTATGATCTTTACCTTTTCAAGAGTTATCTTAGTTGATATTTTATGTCAATTTTTTACATATGTACATTTTATTGGAGTTTCGACATGGGTGTGTTTAGATGATGATTAAGAGAATTGTTTAGAAAATGAACTATGCATGGTTGGAGCACAATTTGTTTATACAATGTGGCTGCAGAGGGGGAAACTATGTTCCAATGGGGTATTGAGGCTATAGATATGACATGGAAAATTAATGGTTTGAGAGCCTGTGAGGGATATCCATGAGAAGTTCCCCATAAAGGAGTGGATAAACAACATTTATCGCAATGTTTGTCTAACTGTGTGACAAAACCATTCTAGGACTAGCAATGAGATCCTAAAATTGTGGATCTCACTCATTTCTTGATTTTAGTGACTTGGATCACCTCTTATGCACTACTATCTCTGAATTTTACTTTCCTAAGGGTAATGGATGGTTCTCCCATTGACCCGGAGGTATTCAAAATTCTTCAAAACATAGTTCTTCGAGATCAAAATCTTGAATTGAAGATTATATCTTATTTGTTAGTGGATTTCATACAGATTATTGTCTTATTTTTTATTCTATCATTCCATGATCTTTTCATAGAATATGTCTTCTGTTTCACTGAATCTAAACGTATCTTGGGATATCTAGATCTAGTGTTATTGATCTAGATAACAATTTATGAGATCTTGATGAATTTGACAATAATTTTGGATTAATGATTTAGTTCTGTAACTTTTATAAAAATCATTGTGCGGCTTGTATTTAGGGTTTTACATTGGAAAACATTGATAAAAAATACATTTTCGTTGTCTAAATATAATACCCATAGTTCTGGAATTATACATATATGAAACTTTTTATAATTTCTTGCATTCTTTGGAAACATCATTTCGTAAATTAGTTAAATTACATTGACCAAACGATTTATAAAATATTTTTTTAAATAAGTGACTAATTTTTATTTAACCCTGAGACTAAGGGGATTCACTATTAGAGAATTAATTTGGGAAAATTTATTATAAGATTCAGGTGTTGTAAACTAGTAAATTAATAATTAGATTAATTATAAGATCTAAAACTGGGTATGTTGAGAGAATTATTTGTTAATAAATTATGTACTTTTAGATTATGACCTAAATAATTAATTGTGGGATTAAATATAATGATATTAGATTTAGAATGAGATAAATTATTTTGGAAAATATTTTACGGGATATGGTTTGGGATGTTGGTTAATTAATTAACAAAATAATTAATGGGATTGAGGTATTTATTTAAATTTTTTGTTAACAAATATATTTGATATATTTAATGAAATGTATAATTATTAAGTGAATTGTTGTGGATAATTTATTTATTTATTAATTATGATTTAATGAGACGAAATATGGTCTTTATAAATTAGAAGGTAAAAATGGTATCATGATCATCATACTTAGGTATAAGTTAAAGTAAAAATTATCATTTTAATGTGATGTACATAGGGTAACATGGTCATTATACTTATGAGGAAAGAGAATGCGAAAATTGTCATTGTATAGAAGATAAAGTGTGGTAACATGGTCATCATACATACATGATTGCAATATTGGTAACATTGTAAATGTGGTTTTTTGAAGTGAAATTAATGAATAGAAGTAATGGAACTCTGAGTTATGGAATCACACAAGAATATTCAGAACCATGCATGCTTCAAATTAGGTACTAAGATATCATAGCACATTGAATATTTCAAACATCGACTAGATGTATGTATTAAGATTAGTTAATACATATATAACACATCGGGCTCTAGTATGTGATGATGTTAGTATAGAGGTATATGTATACCTGGAAACCCAATAGTAAATGTTTTTTTACTATAATAATACAAATGTGATAAAGTGTTTACTATTTCATTATTTTTATTTCCTTATATAACCACATGCACTATATTTTGACTGGAATGGTTTTAGACATTGTTGGAGGTGGTCTTATGAGTTGTACTCGTATCCTATTTGGGATTCCTGATCGGTAAATGAATATATTATATTGTTACAAAACCGGATAAGGGAAAGCCCCCTAGGATATGTGGCTGATAAGGGATGGATCATGGATGGGGGATGTAAACCTCATATGGGACTCGTTTGGGGAGTTATTGTGTCTGAATATTCAGTCCCATTATAGAAATATGACACTAATATTTTTATTTAACATTTTCCATTTCATTTGAGTATTGTATTTCTTATGTGGTTATATTTTGACAAGATTATATTTGTGGTTATATATGCTTTATAAATTTTTTATTTATTTCTGAAGGAATCTTACTAAGATAAATGAGTGTATATTCTCCCTATGAATGGCTTACCAGACCCTTGTTACTAGTCAGCATCATCTAGCTTACATGGAGGAAAACATGGTGTTTTGTGCTGAACTAGATCAGGGAACCATTGCATGGAACTGAAATTGTGATGTTATTTAGTGAAAAAAAATGCTTGAAAATAGGCTTTATATCATTTAAATTATTTCACTTCCTTCCATTAAAAAATGATAATTTCACTAGTGCATACTTGTGGATAGTAACCTCTGTGATGTATTGTGATTAATTTTTCATGACCCTATTTAATGAATGATTCTAAATATATATATATATTTTGAATATATATGATATTTATATAATGATTAAAATTTGAGAAAATTATTGAATAATGATCAATATAGAAGGAAAAAAACTATGAAACTAAAACATAATTGAAAAATGAAACTCTTAATGCTAAAAAAATGATTTTAAATTTTTATTATTGATTTATATATATTGGAATGTTATAAGTAGATCATATATGATATTATAGTTATGTATATGTTTCTATTATATAATTAAAATTAATTTAAATTTATTAATAATTAATTTTCAATAACATAAGAGGAAAATTATATATTATAAATTGGAATTTTGTTATAATATCATTTCATTTTCAGATTTTTTATGTTCACATATCATTTCAGAATATTATATGATTATATTATTTTAGATTTGATCTTGTATTTTAATATTTATATTTCAGTTTACATGTAGATATCCATTTTCATTTATTTTTGGATTTATAAATAATAATTTTGTCTCTTGTAAGGGAACTTATATTAAAAATCATTTAATGAATATGTCCCCACAAATCATTTACACACTTTCACATATTTGCATTAAACTATTTTTGGAATGTTGTTTTTCTATCCAAGTATGTATTCTTGTCATTTTCACACATATTTATAATTTAATGCAATGTTTTAGAAAAAATAATTTTTCTAAATGTGGTTTTTTACCAAATATAAGAATTTTTTTTAAACGTACAATTCACATAAAAATATCTCACCATCATGAAAAAAACATTTTATAATGCTTCCCTTACACTTTTTCAAGTTCATTATTATGGAATATTATTTTATTAATATTCTTTGGAATATTTATTTACAATATATCATATGAAGAAGAATCTATTTTCTAAAATAATTGAAAAGAATTTTGAATTTTTATTTATAAAATTATTTTTAAATTAAGATAAAAGAAAGTTATTTTTAATATATAAATCATGTGTTTCTTTTAAAATGGGGTTTTTACTAAAAGTTAATTTTTTTTCTATATATGTAATTAATTTCTATCAAAATTTACTTATAATGGACTCATCCAAATTTTTGGATCAATTAATATCTTCTGAACATGATCTATATCAATATGAATTATTAATTAGACATTATTTTCCTCCTTAATTTAAATATTTATTACTCAATTGAAGAATTAAGAGAAATTTAAATTAAATTTTTATTGTTTCAATAATATACAATTAATATATACAATAAAAAATTATGGGTTTAGACCTAGAAGTTATAAAATTTATGTACTCATTTAGTGACATTGGATATCATGGTTGAAAAATTTTCTATGTAAATATTATGTCTATTGAACTGGTCTTCAGTTTAATAACTACATTCAATAGATAATCATTGTATACGAAAATTAGAAATGAATTTATGTACATGAATATTAATCATGAATAATAGAATAGACTATAAAAAAAGTATGAAAAATTTTTCCGATGCATTTGAGAAATTATATATTTTTGGATGAAGAATTATTCATGAAATTTGGGAATATGAATCATATTTTTTCTATTATCTAGAATACTATCTATAGTAAATTTTCTAGGTGTTTAAGGTTCAAAATTGGAAAACCAACCCCATTGAAAGACAATGTCATAATCCTTTTATATTGTATAATGAAAAATTACAAAAACCATCCCAATAGATCGCATAGAGTTAGGATACTATGTAGGACACATATAGACCAATTAAGAAGGAATGTTTTTATAATGTAACATGGAGTGACAACATGGGCATGGGATGATGGGCATGAGTATGTATTTCACAGACCATGAGAAGCCTATGTGAGTTTAGTTTTGCGGGTTCCAAACACCATAGTCAGCTTGAGGGTGATGTGGAAAAATAAATATTATTAGGTATATCTCTACAAGAGGAAAGATAGATAACATATGAATGGTCTATAGTTTTTGTTTCTCCTTTAAAAATAAATTGTTAGAACAAGTTTAATCTGATGATATTTACCATGATGGTCTGATCTACATGAGATATCGTATTCAACCTCTAAATTCAGATTTGATTTTTAATTAATTTAGTTATTCTTTCCAAACATGTGACTATAAAACTCGATGGTTTAATGACTTCTCTAAAAGTATGATTTGGAGGAAATGAATAGAAGGAACCTATTTCATTAAATATTCATCTTTCATAAATTAAATTTTTGAAGAATACTATACTGTATTAGAAATATACAATGTAACAATATAGAGTTCTTGAATCTATTTTCCTACATTAATTTTTAAAGAAAAAAATAGTAGGATCTGTTGAAAATTTTTATTTAAATATCAATGGATCAATAAAAAATACTAGATGAATTATGGTGGTTGAGGTAGCACAATGAAAATAAGAAATCCTATATGTATAAAGTTATATGGATTAGGATATATATATTCTATTTAAGATGATATCATTAACATAATTACAAATCACTATGAACACTTTTTTTAGATTATAAAAGAGACAATAAAACACATGTTTTTATGAAGAAGAATAAAATATGTTGCCTCTTGAATCATGAACCAAGAAATCACTTTTTTTGGGAGAAAAATGATCTAAATTCCATGGATATGAAATCAATGTGTCTGGAAAATGAGATATAATAATAATACCTCACATTTATTAACTGTTACATGTATAATTATTAATTTTTACACCAAGGTATTGATTGAAAAATAAACTATATATTGTGATCCTATATTCATTATAAAGAACATGATGTATTCCTATTTTTCATAAGGATATATGATAGATATAACTAGAGTCACTTTTGGATTTCTAGAAGGAGAGAAGTGCAAAGGTAGTGAGAATAGTCCTCACATGCATGAAGAAGAATGTGTACTCATATACATGTTTATAAATACATGTACCTACTTTTTGAATGGAATTGAGATGTCAAAGTCTACAAATAAATTAAATATATATATCCCCTAACATAATAATTACAATAATATGTATAAAAATATATATGATATGTTTTATATTATGTTAAGACCATCAAATGTATTCTATATGCATAAATTTTCCAGGACTTATTATTTTATATTGATATTTTCATGTCCTATATTGCATAAAATAATACAGATGATGATTTTTCTGACATTCATACATTTAGTAAGGAATATAATTCAAAAGCTGTAGGAATAATTCATTCCCCAGAAATTTTTTTCACTAAGTCAACAAATCATTTACTGGTGATCATAATATATGATAAGACCGAAAATTTTATTTAGTAGATGATGATGGTACTTGTATAGTAAAAACTAAAGACAAATAATGTTATCTATTTGAAGATTTATATGATATCTCCATAAAGTGAAACTTGAAATTAATATTATAGAAGACATTATTAGGATATATACAGACCATCATATGTGGATTCTATAGTAGAGGACTAGTGTGGACTCTAGATGAACATTGTGATGTAGTATAAAGTTCAACTAATGAGATTATATAATGGAAGCCTCGTGTGGATTGTGATAATTAAATGTGTTCTAGTCCAATGAATTACATTATTGGAATTAATAGTTTAAATGTATTGGGAATAAATATCATCTTTTATACATGATATGAATATTATTTTTGAAAATATATTTCTGGGTGGTATAACTAACATTGTAAGGAGTATGACATTCAGATTATTATTTTAAATACCATTTTTTATACTCCTTATTATAATTTCATCATGTGTGGTGATACTGTGAGGCACCAATGTGTCAATTGGAAACCTTATTATGTTTAAGAGGTTGAAATCCAAAAAACATATATGCTAAAAAAACAAATTCACCCCTCCCTTATATGTGATCAATCATGACGTGTGATGTACAAATGTTATTACCTCATAGATTCAATCTAAATATACAAAATAATAATTATAAGGTGTAAAATTATGAAATATAGTGAGGTACAAATTTTGGGAAAGAATAAGGATACTTGTAAAGGCCCAGAAATTCTATTGAATTTTTTTTCATAAATACAGGGGAATTTTACAAGTCTGTGAATATTTACAGTGCATGATTCTGAGGCCCAGTGTGCCTGGAATCAATTTCTGATGTTTTTTCGGTTATGTTTTTTAAACACTCAAGCAGGTTTTTATAAATTTTGAACTGCTATTCGGAAATGAAATCAGAGGGCACCATTGAAGTCACAACACCAGTATTTGCTTAAGGAGACATTCACCTCGATGATAGATGGTAAGAATTAAAATATAGTTTTTGCGTTTTTAAAGAAAAAAATAAATAAAAATAAATATATAGATTTTTTTGGTTGGTTGAAGCCTCCATGTGGAAGTTGGATGTGGGGACCCACACACCGTAACCTCCCATGAGAGGTTAGAGTGGTAGGTCCCCACTTAAAATAACCTCCTCATCATGTTTAATATAGTGGGGACCACACGGTGTTAAAACCACTTGAACTCACCATTAAGTGGGGAGAAACTTCATGAGCTACCCACGTAATGGTTCCACCAACCCTCCACCTTAATAGAGCAAACCCACAAGTACTTATGGTGCCAAATCCTCCAGAATAATTTTTAATCTCCTAATGAAGAAAGAAGATTGAAAACGAGTTATTCCAACAAAGAATGCCAGCAATGATATCCTTTGACCCTTATCCCCGGATCCTAACAACGTGGGATGTCTTCAACCAACCAATCCTCCACATTTCAGTCAACGAGCCGACACACAAGCATGGGATTGAAATTGTGTGGCGAACGCAATGAACGATGATCTCCTCCATCTTATTTCTGCGACTTCATCATCGTAATAATATCAATGTTAGGGGGTTTATTTGTGTAATATTAATTTCCTAACCATATTCATTAGTTGGAAAGGAATTGTTATAGTTGTTGTAAAAAATTTATTTTCATATTTCTTCTTACATGATGATAAAAATGTTACCACCCTAAATGCAGAGGGATTAGGCCAAACCAACAAGTCCCGACCCCTTTGTCATTCTTGTTTATTATGATATTCTACATGGTAATGAAGCAACGAGGTGGTAATGGTGGTGATGAGAAAGGATGTGCTACCCCCAACCTCCATTATATGTGCCTCCCCCACGGCATCCTGCACTAACACTGGTCGAACCTCCCTCGGCCTGTGTGGCCCATACACCCCGCGCAGCTGCTATCTCGAGCAGGCCCGCACCCTGCCGGCATACCCGACTGCCTCCTGGCCACCTACCGCACTGCTCGGCCACCTCCCGGCCTCCTGCCGGCCTGGCCGCACCCTTCCAGCCAACCCACCTGCTTGCTCAGCCCCTTCCCGGCCACCAGCTGGCCTGCATGGCCACCTTCCATGCGCTCGTCCAAACTGAGCCTACATGCGTGCCACGCGCGCCCCACACCACCTCTAGCTGAACCGGCCTTGGCCATTCATGCCGAGCTGCCTAAGCTGTGCCCCTCGAGGTGCACAGCGAACCGGCCTCTTCCATCTAGGCCGAGCCGCTGAGACACACCGTGCGAGCCTAGCCGTGTCGGCCTTCCGTGCCCCTCACAATGCCTCAGGGCTGAACCACCCTTATACCGATGCGCGATGTTCCACGACCTCATGATCAGTTAGTGCCCTCGTGATCAGTCCATTCCCCTGCACTACATTCATTCTTTACGGCCCTCTAGGTCGGGCCAGACCCAACGGGTCGGACCAGACTAAGTCAGGCTGGGTCAGTCTGACCGGGTCGGAATGGACCCAGTCCCATTGTGTCCCTTTACTTTCGTTTGGACATATCTTTGGCACAAGACATCTATTTGATTAACCGTCAGTGGCGCTGGTAATATTGGAGCATGAATCTCCCTTAGAGTATACTCCACTAGAGTTTTGAGTATATTTGTGTAATGGTCATGTTGGATTGTGCACGAATCCAAATGGGATCTCGAGACTAAATGCCTAATAATTCACAGACTAGGCGTCTGATTGAAGTTTCATTTATTTCATTGAGACCACTACGATGTGGAAAACATCTTGGATACTTCTTCATGGTACTTTGTGGGAGGTGATATATTGAAATGCTTATTGAGGAGTAGACCCACCGAGAATCAAGCATGATTTGTGAGGAAACCCTGTTGATGGATGTGCTCTAACTACTATTATTGGATCCTGTGTGGGTTCGACAAATATGACGATTGTTCATAGATCCTGTGTGGGTTAGATAGCTATGTTTACTGTTCCTAGATCTTGTGTGGGTTCGACAGCTCTGACTTCTGTTCCTGGATCCTACATGGGTTCGACAGAATAAATGATTTAGTGGCTTCATCTAATCATCTCTAACACTCAACCTGAGTTGTATATCTATATGAGATGAGTCCGTAAATTTTTTGTTTACATCATGATTAAGATTGATTACATGAAATATTAGGTATATGTATGGGAATATACCAAAGTGGGGATAACTGTTCATTTCATACATTGTGGTTTACCCTTGTTGGATTTTTTGTGACATTGAGGGTCTCGAGGTACCCACTAAGTATCATTATACTCACCCCTGCATGGGCTATCCCCGCGCCTCGTTTTGTTGGATATAGATGAAAGATAGTGCTAACAGAGGCTGATTGTACCCGGACTGGATATTTGCCAAAGGAGGACCACACGGTGTGATGGTACACAGAGGTGACAGACGGACGTGGAGTGTTGCAGAGGCTATCTGTACCTACCCTCTAGGTAGGATTTCATGGTGGATGATCGATGCACTGTTTTCCCTTTTTCTAGTACATGGAACTTCAGTTTCTTATAAATTATTGTTGGGATTGTATTTCCAGCCCCTTTTACTTGTCACCACAGTTTTTATATAGTTTTACATAGTGTTTTTCTTCATGATTTTACTGTGTTGTGTGTGTTTTTGGGATATAAAGGAAATGCCTTCCTAGTTTTAGGGATCTACACATTTGGTGCTAGTCTTCAGGCCCTGCCCTATTGAAGGCGAGTTTGGGGTAGTTAAGGAATATGCCCTGAGGAATGGGGCATGGAAAATTGGTATCAGTGGAGTCGGTTCTACCGCAGAACTTAAGACTCTGATATTTTCTATGAAGCAGTAGTGTTGAGGGTATTGGGTGTGGTTTTCAATTTAGGGAGTCCAGTGTTGGTGCGGTGGTTGACGTATCCATACTCTAGGACCTTGACATCTAATTTCTGACTCAGTGCACAAAGACACTGATTGCATGTGTTTTTTGGATAGTTTTGTTGGTGATCTATTTGAGTCAGCTCACCAGGTATAAATTATTGACCATGGTGCATCTATTTTACTTCAGTATGCGTCCACAAAGTCATCCAGCTATATTTTCAAGAGTTGAATGAGATGGCAGCCCACCGAACGATAATGCCTCGATGCATGGACCTATCACAGTGGAGGCACCAGTGGTACCGCTACCCGTTGGGCAACCGATGCCACCAGCCCTAGTAGTAATGAGTGCACGCCTGCTGAGTGCATTCCATGAGTTATAGTAATAAAGGCTGCCCATGTTCAGTGGTGAGATAGACCCGCATGCAGCTGAGGATTGGCTGGAGGTTGTGGTGAGAGTCTTCAGACTTGTAGCGACACCAGCCAACCTTATGGTGATCCTTACTATGAGTCTCCTTCAAGAAGCAGCAGGTATATGGTAGAGACTGATGCTCCTAGTGCATGATGAGGCGACACTACTCTGGGCTAACTTCGAGAGCCTGTTTCAGGAATAGTTTATCACAACCACTATATGTGCTGTGCAGATACATGAGCTACTTCACCTGCAGTAGAGTATCATGATGGTGTCACATTATACAATGATGTTCCCCGACCTCTAACTCTACTCCACAGATATGGTGCGTGACCCATTCTTCAGGGCTCATACCTTTGAGAAGGCGCTCAGGCGAGAGACCTGGGATTAGATGATCTCACTCAGTATCCCGACACGGGTGGGGGTGTTAGAGAGAGACCTCTTAGTAGAGTGTTTCCTTACTGAGTAGTCACCATCAACGAAACCCACCACCGGAAACCACGTAGCAGATTCTTCTGTAGCTGGAATTAGATAGATGTCACAGAGATCCAAGAGGACAAGACCATTTAGTGGACGATCTCAGGACACAGGTTCGGTTGTGAGAGGAAAACAAGACAAGCCTGTCATTCGAGGAACATGAAATGTTTCACATGCAGCGGGCAGGGTCACACGGATCGTGACTGTCTGACCCACCATTCAAATGATCAACAGACCGCTGAAGGATATCTCAAGTAGAGGGAGATGTTCAATCGAGGTGGTCCACTGGGAGCAGGCGAACATGGAAGAGGAGTTTGCCATGCCACTGGCCGTGGACGACGTTTTTATATGTTACAACCACCACCACCAGGAGGTCCACCCAACCCATAGGGGATAGGTGGACAGGTGAGAGCTCAGCTCCAGGTAGATGAGGCTTACGATCATGGTGCTCTGGAGATGATTCGAGGTATGATCTGCGTCTACTCCACCATAGTTGTAGTTCTTATAGACTTAGGTTCCAGTCACTCTTTCATTTCCACCACCCTTGTTCGCAGCTCAAAGATTGTGACGGAGCTATTGGTTAAATCCTTACAGGAAGAGACTCTTCTGAGTGATGATTCGATGATTATGAACTAGTGTCAGTAGTGTGATCTTACTCTAGGATGTGAGAGATTTATCTGGGATCTCTTAGTAGTGGCGTTGAGGCCTTACAACCTCATCTTTGGTATGTACTGGTTATCTACAGTCCATGCTCAGAACGATTATATTAGGAGTAATGTGAGGTGTTTCAGCATGAATGAGACTAGGTTAACCTTCACCGGTGAGTTGGGAGCCTATGTAGTGCTGGATGGACTTGCCCGAAGGAGAGTACAGATGATCACTCATTAGTTGGCTTGCCTTATCCTCAGAGCAGTTGTTGTGGAGAATCTGACTTATCCTGTATTGGTGGACCAGTACACAAATTGTTTCCCTGATGATGTTCCAGGTCTACCTCCACACATAGTGGTGGACTTCTACATTGACTTGTACCCCAACAAGGCACTGATATCCACCCCAACATATCGGATGGATCCCATGGATCTTCGTGAGCGGTGGGTATAGATTTTGGACTTGTAGGGGAAGAGATTAATTTGTCCTAGAGTTTCTCACTAGCCAGCCCCGATTCTGTTCAACAAGATGTCATATGGAAACTTGAAGATTTTTGTGGACTACTATCGCTAAAACAGGTTACCGTGAAGAACACGTACCCACTCCCGAGGATTGATGTCCTCTTTGATCAGCTGATGGGAGACCAGTGGTTCTCAAAGATAGACTACAGATCAGGCTATCACCAGTTCTGATTTTGGGATGAGGATGTGCAGAAGGCAGTTTTCAGATGTCTATAAAACCACTATGTGTTCTTGGTCATGCCATTCAGCGTAACCAATGATCCATCAATGTTCATGGGACTCATGAGAAATACCTCGATCACTTTTTCGTAGTGTTCATCGACGCCAATATTATCTAATTGACTACTGAGGGGGAGCATGCCTACCATTTGCAGGTAAGACTGGACATACTCTGAGAGCACTAGCTTTATGGTAATCTCTCGATATTCCGGTTTTGGATCAGAGAGGTGCAATTTTTGGGACATGTCATCTTGGATGCTGGAGTTGCAGAATATCCATTGATGATTGAGGCGATACTTTCTTGGGAGCCACCCATGAGTGTGATGGAGGTATAAAGTTTTCTGGTTTTGGCTGGATAGTACCAGAGATTCGTTCCATTCTTCTCCCGAGTGGAAAAACCACTATCAGAATTGATGAGGAAGGGGAAACCCTTCGTGTAGTCAGAGAGATTCCAGCAGAGCTTTTAGATGTAGAGGTCGAGGCTGACTAGTTCCCTAATCATGAGACATCTAGGAGAAGGCATAGTCTACATAGTCTACTACGACACATTAGGGATGGGACTCGCATGTGTCCTGATGTATGAGTGAGAAGTGATCTCATATGTTTCTTGACTGCTGAGACATCATGAGAAGAACTACTCTACCCATGACTTGGAGTTAGCAGTATTGGTCTTTTCCTTGAAGGTGTGGCGAAACTATCTGATGGGCGGGTGTTTTATTATAATATCTAATCAGAATAATATCCTGTATATCTTCTCTCAGAAAGACCTAAACCTAAAGCAATGATGTTGTCTTGAGTTCCTCATGGACTATGAATTTGAGATAGTCTATACTCCTGGTAAGGGGAACATTGTTGCAGATGCACTCAGTAAGAGTTATGGTATACAACTGTTAGGCGAAGAGCCAGAGCGGCTAGCCGCTATGTAGATATCATTCACGGATAGAGATGGAGCATCATTATTACAGTCTCTCACAATAACACCCCAACTCCTTCAGAATGTTAGGTAGGCACAACATTCGGATGATGACTGTGAGACACGACGTGCTCAGATATACACAGGGAAGGCACCTGATCGATTTTCTGAAGGTGGGGAGTACGCCATCCTCTTTAGATGACAAACTATGGTGTTAGTGTCACATTAATAGGATGTGATGAGGTAGTTACACACATCCCCTATAGCGGTGCATTCAGGAGTGCCGAAGATGTACCAAGATCTCTGGTGACATCACTGGTAGCCGGGATTGAAGAAGGACATTGTAGAGTTTGTCTCTTGGTGCATCACTTGTCAGCAAGTGAAAGCAAATAAAAAGGTACCAAAAAGTTGGGATCAGCCTTTAAAGGACCCAAAGTGGATTTGGGATGGGATATCCATGGACATCATGATAGGACTTCCACATACATCCAGGGGTCATGACACGATTGGGGAGATCAATGATCGACTCACCAACTCGACCAACTTGATACAGATCAGAGAGTAGGGTTCATTAGAGAGCGTGAGATGCCTCTATGTGCCGGAGATTTTGTGAATACATGGATTACCTTCTTCTATTGTCTTTTATTGTGACACACATTTTACATCCCTGCTATGGAAGGCGTTGCAGGAGGCTTTCGAGACTCAACATCGTCTGAGCACCACCTCCCAGCCTCACACATATGGCCAGAATGAGCGGACCATTCAGACCTTCGAGGACATGCTATGTCCTTGTGTCCTAGACTTCTGTTGCAACTGGGAGGATCACTTACCATTGGTGGAGTTTTCATACAACAAAATCTATCACATCACCATTGTGAAGGCACCTTTTGATGTGTTATATGGGCAACCTTGCAGATCAACCTTGTGCTGGACTAACCCTGTGGAGTCAGCACTAGTGGGAACAACGATGGTACGAGCTACCACATAGAAGGTGCAGATCATCCCGGAGTAGATGATGACTACACAGAGTAGGAAGGATTGTTATGCTGACAGGAGACGGAGGCCTCTGGATTTAGAGGATGGCGACCACTTCTTTCTATGGGTCTCACCTCGACAAGGACTATGAGGATTTTCGAAAGGCGTGCAGTTATCTTGGCATTTCATTGGACCTTTCAGGTCCTCAGTAGAGTTGGCGATGCGGCATACTGCTTAGCTTTTCCCTATAAGTTGCTCTAGGGGAGTGACATTTTTCTTGTATCCTAGCTAAGGAGATAAGTTCATGATCCTACTCACATCATCGACCATGGAGAGATGGACGTCGACGATGGGGAGACTTTTACAGCGGTTTTGGGGGAGATTGAGGATTGAATGGAGCGGGTCCTACGTGGATGAAAGATACATTTGGTGCACTTTCACTGGCAGTATGGGAACCTCCAAGAATAAACCTGGGAGAATGAGGCTCAGATGCATGTTCAGTGCCCCCAATTGATTTTTTATTTTGAATTGAAGCTTACGGGGATGTAAAGTCCCGAGGGGGGGATATTGTAAAAAACCAAAATTTCTATGGAATTCTATTTTCTTAAATACATGGGAATTTTATGTGTCTACGAAAAAATATGGTGCATGATTCCAAGGCCCGATATGACCATAATGAATTTTTGATGTTTTGTTCAGGTACGTTTAGAAAATGTACGATCCAATTTTTATTAATTTTGAATTGGTACTCAGAATTGAAATATGACGGCATTGTTGAACTCACAGTGCTAGTATTCTCTTAAGGAAACAATTACCTCGACGACAGATGGCCTGAATTAAAAGACAATATATGGGTTTTAAGAGAAAGAATTAAATAAAAAAAAGTTGTAGCTTTATTTTTATTTGGATGGTTGAAGCCTACATGTGGAAGATGGAGGTGGGGACCACCATACCTTAACATCCCATGAGAGGTTATGGTGGTGGGGCCCACCCAAACCTAACCTCCTCTTCATTTTTAATATGGTGGGGACCACCCAATTTTAATACCTCTTGAACCCCCCATTAAGTGGGAAGACACCTCTTGAGCTCCCCACTTAATGGTGACACCCACCCTCCACCTTAATGGAGCCAACACACAAGCATTTATGTTACCAAATTCTCCACATTAATTTTCATTGTTCTAACAATGTGTTTAGTTTTTATATTTTAATTTCATTCCAACGAAATAATAGATATTATAATCTATTATTTTTCACAACTTTTCACTTGGTTTATTTGAGAGGAGGATTATTGGGAGAATGCTCCCAACGAAGAACGGAGAATGAAGAACATCTACTTCTAATGACGAATGCCGTAAATGATCTCCTTCTAAATTCATCCCCGGATCCTACTGATGTGGTATGTATTCAACCAATCCTTCCTCGACATTATCGTCAACAAGCCGACACATGAGCTTGGGATAGGAAGTGTGCGGCAGACACGATGAATGACAATCTCCTCCATCTTCTTTCTGCGACATCATCATCAAACAAAGAACAAAGGTAGGGGGTTTATTTTTGTAATATTCATTTCCTTATTTTCTTCTTCGGTTGGAAAGGAATCATTGTGGTCGTTCTATAAAATTTAATTTCATCTTTCTTCTTACTTGATGATCCATATGTTACCACCATAAACGCGGAGGGTGCAGGCCAAACTAGTATGGTCCGACCCCTCCACTATTCTTGTTTTTGATGATCTTCGGCATGAAGATGAAGCAATGAGGGGATAAGTTGAGTAAGACAATGGTTGCGCTGCCCGTGGACTCCATGAACCACGCCGCCCCCATGATGTCCCACACCGCCACTGGCTGAACCGACTCCGGCCCGTGCACCCCACTCCGCCACTGCCCTGAGTTGGGTCATGAACAGCTGGCTAGCCTGGCCACCTCTCGGCCACATGTCAGCATGCCCGCGCCATGCCAGCATGCCCGAGAGCCTGCCCGACTGCCTCCCATGCGCCCAACCGAACTGCGCCAGCCCGCACGCCTGGCTCCACCACTGGCTGATCTGGTTCAGGCGATTCAGGCCGCACCGCGCCCCTCAAGGCGCTAGTCGAACCAGCCTATTCCATCCGGGCCGAGCCTCCGAGCTGCGCCCCACACACACTTGGCCAACCCGGCCTTCCACGCCCCTCTCAACATCTCCGGGCCGAACCAACCATACAACGAGTTACGACTGGTCCTTTCCCTTATGAGTTGTTCACACCCCGATGCTACTCGCGACCGGCTAGGCCATGCCCAGACTAAGTCGGGCCAGGTCGGACCAGACCCATGCCCACTATGACCCATTACATTATTTAAGCCATATCATGGGAATCAGACGTCCATTTGATGAAACGTCAGCGAAGTTGGTAATCATAGAGAATGACACTCCCTTTGAATATACTCCACTGGAGTTCATGGTATAAATGAGTTACGGTCATGTTGGATCGTGCTCGAATCCAACCGATCCCCCAGAACTAAAAGGATAATAAATCACAAACCCGACGTCTGATTGACATGCCATCTATTGCATTGAGACCCCTATGACGTGGGTGACCATTAGGATACTTTTTCGTGGTAATTATTTGCAGTTGATGTATTGAAACATGGATTGGGGAATAGACCCTGTCAAAATCAAGTGTGATTTGTGCAGAATCCCGATGACAGACTGTGCTCTGATTACTGTTCCTGGAACCTGTGAGGGGTCAACAGCTCTGACGATTGTTCCTGGATCTTGTGTGGGTTCGGTAGCTATTTTTAATATTCCTGGAACATGTGTGGGTTCACCAGTTCTGACATCAATTCATTGATCCTTTGTGGGTTCGATAGAATAGATGATTTATTGGCTACATCTAATCATCTCTAACACTCTACATGGGGTGTATAACTGTATGAGCTGAGTCAGTATGTTTTTTTACCTCATGATTGGGATGGATTACATGATAACCTAGGTATATGTATGGGAACATAACTAAGTGGGGTTAACTGTTGATTTCAAAACTTATAGTTTATGCTTGTGGGATCTTGTGGGAACATGAGGGTCTCGGGGTCCCTATTGAGTATCGTTATACTCACCCCTGCACGGGCCATTCCGGGACCTCGTTATGTTGCATGCAGATGACAGACAACGCTAAACGTGGCTAAGTGTACCCAGAATGGACAATACACGCATGTGAACCAAACAATGTGATGATACACGGAGGTGACATAAAGACGTTTAGAGAAGAAGAGGCTATCTGTACCTACCCTCCAAGTCGGGTTTCACAATGGATTATCAAGGAGAAATATTCCCTTTTTCCAGTACATGTACATTCAGTTTCTTGTACTTTATAGTAGGGATTTTATTTTCGGCCCCCTTTACTTCTCAACACTCTTTTTATATAGTTTTTCATAGTGTTTTGCTTCCATCTTGTACTCTGTTGTGTGTGTTCATATGATATAAAGGCAATGCCTTCCTAGTTTTAGGGATTTATACCTTTGGTGGTAGTCACCAGCCCCTAGCCTATGGAAGGAAGGTTAGGGTTAGTTACTACATGGGCCCCAGAGAACGGGTCGTGACAATAATCATGAGGATTCTAAAAGGTAGATTGAGGAAAAGACTCGGATGAAAAGAATGAAATAATTAGAAATAGAGCTTAATAAGAATAAAACATTAAATAAATGGACATCACAAAATTAAGGTCTTCAAATTGGTATGTATTGTAAAGATTAATGTGGTTACAATTTTAATGATGGATCGTAATAATAATTGTTCGATAGGGATCACATAATAATTTTTTTTATTCAAAGTAAATCATATGAATATTCCCAATGAAGTTGAAAAAAATTCTTTTTAGTGATTACAAGTATATTATTTATGCTAAAGGATGACTATAAGAATAATATGAATAAATGGATGACATATTAAGTTGGTTTTTTAGAAAGTGCATCACTCTCGTAGACCTGAGATAAGCCTTAGGGAAATCAATTCATGATATTTATAAATAAATGAAATTCAATTCTCAGAATAAAATTGTTTCTAAAATTATTTTTTTCCCCAATGTTCACATACACCTTAAAAATTTTGTAATGTTACTATGGTTCCCAATTCTACAATATTATAGGATAATTAAAATAAGGACAACAATATTTGAAAAACATTACAGTAATTATAAAAAATTCATTATAAAAATATTATTATTTTATTTATGACTGTCTTGGAATGATTAGTGTTTTGGGAATGAGATGTAGTCACTTGACATTTAGTGTTTAAATATGGAGTTAAAATTGAGGAATAAATATTAACTATAGGCTAGATCATCCAAAATTGTTGTAATATGTTTTACTAACACAGATGTAAGTATTTTGGATCATCAATCCAATAAGTGATTAATATTAACATATAGATAAATGTTGAAACCCTCCAAGAAGAATTTAAACAATTACATAGTAAAAAATTATATACTAAAGTGGTGTCACGTATTATGATGTGTTTCAATAAAAACACTTGAATGTTATGGAGACTAAAAAATAGTAATGAACCAAACAAATTAAAGGTGAATGAGAAGTGATCGATGTATAGTTATTCCATAAGAATTATTCAAAATATTAGAGGCACCACTCATGAAAAGAGAGTTTCACAATCCATGAAATCTTGAAAAACTACTATAACACCCTGAGATTTTGATAATTTATTTATTTAAAATAATTTAATATGATGATATTTTCTCTTCATGAAACATTTAATATTGAATTTTTCATTATATAATATCAAGATGTTTTGATTATATTGTATGGAACACCAAGGGTATCATCCACTACCTGCAACACAGACATAGCTTGCATTACATAGATCACCGAGTTTCTGCGAAA
This sequence comes from Viscum album, assembly GCA_963277665.1. Classification (NCBI taxonomy): domain Eukaryota; kingdom Viridiplantae; phylum Streptophyta; class Magnoliopsida; order Santalales; family Viscaceae; genus Viscum; species Viscum album. The sequence goes on along the minus strand of OY728122.1, from coordinate 804,612,905 downwards.
TAGTACATTGTTAATATAATTATTTAAATAAGATAGTAATAACCAAGCCATTAAATCAAAAAAATAAAACCTAATATCAACTTTTATAAATTTTAGTTATAATGGTTTTGATCATGAAAAATAAATATTTTGACAATGTATTTATATGTTTAAAAATACTATTTTCTCAAATGAACAAAATTTTATGTCCTTCTATTAAAAAAATAAAAATTATTTTAGGAACTCATAATTTTTTTATTAAATAAAAATTATTTTTTAATTAATAATGACAAAATTAACTTAGTTAGTATATTTTTTATTTTTCTGAATGTTTTTTTAATTTTTGGTGAATAGTTAAAACTACTTCAATGTTGTTAATAACATAATTTTTCATTTAAATAAATATTATAATTTAAATTCATCTTACAGTAAATATATATAAATACTATATTCATTAATCATTATTAGGTTATTGGAATCATTTCTAAAATATAATTACATATTAATAAATTATCGATCATTCGACCATCTCTTTTATCTATCCCTCTATCCACATCTGTGGGATTTACATTGAACGTAATTTTTACCATTTCTCTGAGTGGAATTTTAATACATGGAAATAAATGGATTAATTTGTATGAAAAAATATGTCTAATAAGATCAAACTAAATTTTTATGAATTATATCTTTGAAATTTTAATTACCATGAATAAAATTAAAAAGTGTAACTAAAGGTAAATCAATATTATAATAATATAAAATTACACTAAAAATGACAAAATTTCATTGGATAAGTGCGTAGTGAACAAAAATAAACATTAATTCATAAATATTATCCTTTTTAAGCAACATGTGTTAGATTTTTACCTTTATTATATTTTATTTCAAAGAGTGTGGAAAAAGTCATATTAATATTTTAATTACAATATAATTTTTATATTGATGTTATATAAAAGATATGGTCAAATATAAATAATCATTATTAAAAAAAATTATTATATGCATCATGAAAATTTAATTTTAATTTTTAGACATTAAATAATAAATATTAGTTATGAAAAAATGTTAATGTAGTAAGAGATTTATTAAAATAAGAAGAAAAAAAATTATATTAATAATATTATCATAAATATAATTTGAGATATTTCATGACATGAAAGACTTTATTGATTTTTTTTGTCATGTAAGGGATGATTTAATATATTTTTTTATGAAATCCTATTTTTATGATTTTATAAAATGTCATGTAATTAATAGTGTCAAAATAGACATAAAAAATATTTTTAAATAAATAATATCTAATTAAATGATAAAGAATTCATATCAGTATATATTTTTATTAAATAACTAGGATAATGTAATATATGTCATAAATTATTCAATTACGGTTGGTTTTTAATTTTATAGTAACTATAAAAACCCTATTGTGTAAAAAAGTCAGTTTGTCATTGTATGAGTTAAGTTGTTTAACTATGGTTCAAATCCAAATGATAAGGTTATATTTTGACCTAAACATGTATAATACTCATTGGATGATTTTATATTGACAAATAATCTATAAAAATTATATTTAAATGACTTTTTCATTATTTTAAATTGAAAATTAATTTATAATAATTTAATAAATTTGGAGTTTCTTAAAGTGCCACTTCCCCCTCTTATATAATAAAACATGTCCTTCTCTTTTATTCAAGTATCTAAATAATTTTTTATGATCCAAAACAATAAAAATTACACAATAAAAGTCACTCACATAAATTATAGGACAAAAATTGGGTAGATTTCCATAAAAATAAGTCCTTTTGATCAAATCAAAAGGAGACACTTGAAGACAAGGTAATTATTTTACCAACTCTTTCATTGTTATTTTCACATTGTACTTATTTTTACTAACTTATATCCACAATAATGTAATAAATACAACATATAAATTTTTTTAATATTTATTATATAATGGGAAAACTCTATTACTCTTTTTACCCATCTTATGAAAATCACATCACTATGTGTGTGTGTGTATGGATTATTGTCTCCACCTTGTGGTGTAAACTTTTTTTCATCAATAATTTATTTTTATGCACATACAAATTAATAAAATGGATTAAAATAATGAATATGGGATTATAATTATTCAATATGATTAATATATCATCCAATTACCTTCCATTTAACCATTAATAGAATGATATCACAGCTCATTCGTACGTATAACATACCATCTATACGACGCGATGATATTAAATCTCCATGTTAGCTATTCAAGAATAATAATAAAAATATATATTATGAATATGTATGAAAAATATGATATAATAAGTATACTTCAATTATATATATATATATTATATTTACATTCTTTTATTAAATATGATAAGATGATACAGTCAACATTCATCCATACATACAAACTAACATCTCAAGGAATTGTGTATTCCATTAAATATTCCAATATATAGTAAATATATTTATATGTATATTATATATGATATATTAATCATGTTTTTCATTCAATAACTACATAATTCCTGATCAATTTATTATGATCAAGAATAACATTTCAAAACATGTGTGATAAATAAAGTGATTATTACTAGAAATGCTACTTCAATATTAAATTGCCAATAAATGTCAAATTAAAGACATAAATTTATCATATATGATATAATAAATATTATTATGATTATGTTATAAGTTAATAATTTATGTAAATCCACAATACATATATTTTGGTTAAGCGTGGAGGGAATTGAACCTACAATAATGGTATTTTTGTCTCATCATTACTTTCATGATATACAAGCCTCAAACACCACTTGTTTCTTCAACTTAGTGTATATACTACCCACAAAATTTTAAATGAGTTTTATACTAATGTGTATTATATTTAGATATTCTTAATATTTTCTTTCTTAAAATGGTTATATATTTCTGTTGATTATAATTTCATGAGTATTGATATCGCAATCTCTTCCTTATTTGAGATTATTTCATTTCATGTCTCAACTGGGGAATTTTTATTTTCTATGTCCATGTATTATAAAAATGTTTTCATAAATATTTTAATATTTATTTGTTTATTTTAATGTTTTTTTAACCATTTTGACTTTTTTACTTCATGGTTTGAAAGTAATAATTCATTCATTTTCCAAACAATGAAGATTTTGATATTTCAAGAAAATAGATGAGAATAATATTTTTAATCATGTGTTGTATGATCTGGATATTATTATTTCCTGATGCCTTATTACCATTATTTTTTACATATAATCATATAACGTTATTTTCATATAAATTTTTTTCATTTAAAATTTGGCTTAATTTTAATTAAAGTAAAATATTTAAAAAACAATGGATATTTTCCTCAAGAACAATTTTAAATTATTTTCAGGATTCATATATATGATTTCCATGTTTTTTCAATGATATTAGTTTCAAAAAAATTTATGTTTTAATAAATGACTTTTCATGAAAACTAATGTTCCAAGTGATCTTTTAAAATCCATCCTCACATAGGATGACATACATTATTTTATTTCAATAATACCATTCATATTATTTCCCTGAATGGTACATGATTAAATGTAATGATGATTAATAAATCCCATTACTTTCAAGGATTATTCTTCTGATGAAAGGATTTTGAAACCTATCTATTTTTCATTGGTTTTTATTTCATTCCAATTTTAGGAATCCCGTTCCATTTTATCGGTTATAATATGATTGATTTTATATTGTGGCACATGTATGTCTGAATTAATTGTGAGATGAGTGGGACCTATATATCCCTTTTATGCATTGTGTAAATATTAATATCTGATAAGATATACATGAAGGACATTGTCCGCCAAAATGGTTATGTTAGTGAACTATTACTACCCAAATGGTTATGGGAAAGGACCTTGACTACAAATATGGTATGGTAAGTGATCCCATACTACCATTATGGCCATGGATGAAATTATATGACTATTATAGAGAAAAGTATTATATGTTTATGTGTTTACCATAATTATGTGTTTTATTTCTATGTTATTCATTCATTGATTATTTCATTGATTCAATATAATTCATGAATTGTGAAATTTGGAACATTATTCCAAGATTCATACTTATTATCTCTGATATGATTTGCATGATTTACTATTTTCTTTATCATGTTATTATACCCATATGATCATTATTATGTTTTCATGTCTCCATTATTTATGCTTACTGATAATTTGATATATCCATTTTTCTTATGTTTTCATTTCCCCATGTTATATAAAATGGTTTTAGTTAGTTTTACTAAATGAAAAGTTTCTTATAATATATTCTAAATATAATTCATTTAATTATAATAATGAGTTTTATATTTCTAAATGATTTATTTAATATGTTCTTTGGGAATGTGTTATGCAATTTTTTATGTAATCTGTAAATGCAATGTAATATCCATGTCTGTTAGGCTTGGGTGTTTGTAGTTGTAATGAATGACGCTCTATTAGACTGGCCTCTCTCACTCCCATATATCCCCTAGGGTTTTTTGGCACTCTCGGTGCAATGGAAATTCCCCTTTCCTCCCTCTTATACAGACTTACTTCATTTTGATTTTCTTCTTATTTTCGTCTGGTGGTTCTTTCTTCTTTCTTTTCTTGTTTATTTTATCTGGTGCTCAATTCAGCGGGGTTTCTTATGAGTCTAAGGTGGTGTGTTGTGGATTCCCTCGGCCTCCCTAGTCCTGCTTTGGCATCATGATCCTCTGCACCGCTTCTGGTTGGCGATAGAGTAGAGGCTTAAAAGAGGTTTTGGGTTTTGGTTTGGTGGACGACATCTTTTCTAGCACTACCATTGTTGGATTATCATTTTCTTGTACATCTTCTGGTCTTATGTAGCTTCGTTTTCTCTAGTGTTCATAACCCTCTGTCTTTCCAAACAATGATCTTACATCGGGTTCCTCTACGCCTCTCCTTATCGGATTTGGAGCGGGGGATGCTATGATGTTTTGGGATGTGCGGTTCGATAGCCTTTTCGGATCAATGTGCAGGATGAGTCAATGTCCTCTGGTGAATACGGTTCCTAGTATTTCAGATGTATTTGGTAATTTTTCCTCAATGATTTTGGAAAATTTTTTGTAGTAATTTTCCGAAAAATCTTGATTTGTTTAATGTTCATTTAGTGGAAAAGACTTTTTGGCATATGGTTTCAGTTTTATTCATTATTGTTGTGGTGTGTGATGTTGGCTTGGATGGTGATGACGAGTGTGAAGATGGTGGTGTGGATGTTGAGTATGATAACGGCTCTGGAAGTCCATAGTCTCTAGAATTCTCTAGTGAGTTAGTAGGATGACGATGAAGAATTGTAGATGGATGTAGGAGACAATGTGGTACTGGTGATGGTGATGACTGTCAAGCAACAATGCTACTCATGATGATGACACAGATCATCGGTTTTTGTAGACATCATTTGAATTTTAAAATGTTGTCATCGGGTCTTGTGGAGGTTTTGAATTTTGAAATGTGTAATGGGTTACTTTTCTTTCCACTCACCCTTAAAGTGGATTTTGATAATCCAATAAAAATTAAATTTTAGGACAGGTATTTGTAGTTGTTATAAGATTGAAGGATTAGGTAGATTTTCGAAACTAGGATGTGAATGAAATAGTTAGATCTATATAGATATTTATATGAAAATGTATAGGTGGTTCCTATGATAAGTCTATGTATATGTTATAATCATAGTGTATTTATAATAATCAATATTAACAATTGATTAAACCTAATATATTATAGATTGAAATATTATTATAAATTTAGAAAAGGGATGTGTTTTAAATCTCTTATATGTATTTCTTATAATTTTCATTTTGGTCTTAGTATATAGGCCGAACTAGAATAAACATAGTTAAAATTTGTTGTTTCAATTGTCTATTGTGTGGTAATTTTGAATACTGATTTATAATGTTGATATATAAAAAATACAATCTAGATGTTTTCACAATTATTGGTTATACTTCATAGGATAGAGAGATTGTAACTAAATTATTAATGTTTTGAGAAGTTATTTCATTATTTATTTCAATAATCCATCGATGTTCAGTTAGATTAAGGTTGAGGAACCTGTTCATATATTTTGGAAGTCTAAATGATGGATCCTGAGTAATGGATTAAGAATAATTTTAGAATATTTGGGTCTATATGATTTGAAATTAAAAATTATAATAATCCTGATACATATTTTTGTTTTTTGTACTGTTAGTCATTAAGGATTGGAAAGGAATAAATATAATTTAGTCATTATTTATTTAAAATGATATGTCTAATAGTTTATAATACATAGAAAATTGATTTAAGGGTAATATGATTTACATGGAGAACACATGATTATGTGAAATAATACCTTTACTATGTCCCTTATGTTAAAATAATAATGTTTGGGTAAATATATATTAGAGACGAATATGTAAATTGGATGATACAAGTTTCTTGGAACCAAATTATTGATTTGTTTTCAAAAGGTTAATGTTATCACGGATGAAGAATACAAGTTTTTTGGATGTAAGGAATATATCCAATATGTTTTGGAATAATTAAACATGGATGTTTTCAGTAAGGATATATGGGAATATATGTTATTTATATGACCCAAGAGAATATATAAAGGATGTGTTCACTTTTTTAGAATATCCCCATGAATAGATACATTATGATATCTTGTTGATAATTGTTATGATGAGATTGGTGCACATATTTATATAGTTTTTTATTTTCATCATTCATAAGCATTATATGGTATTCAATTTAAGGAATGTTTTAAAAATATTTGTGGTAATGTTTTGTAGAATAATGTATTATCTCACCATAGGTGGACATATGAATATTCAATAATATTTGAAAACTTTTGAGTGTGTGATAAAGATAGATGAAATAACTTATCATTCGTTTTATGGGTCATAGGATCTAAAAGTTATTCATGAATGAAATATTAAACTTCATTACATTGAATACAAGATGAAGTGGATAATTGTTCATAGAAAAACCAAAAGTGATATTGTACTAAAATCAAGTAATTATATATTCTCAAAGAATTTATTCAATTTTAGAGAATGAGACTATAGTGAAAATGGGTGTCTAATAATCATTAGTTTTTATGATATTAATTTCATCCTTCAAACATAATTTTTATGGGTTTTTTATTATTACATTGCAATGGATCACCACCCTTTCATGATTAATCTTCATTATAAATATCTATGATTATTTACTATTTGTTCTATGCCCAATTCTTCACATATGTTCTCCGATATGGAAAAATAGTTATGAGTTACTCTGGGAAACTTTTATTTTCCAAATAGACATTTTTTAAAGAAGATTTTTTAATTAATTTTTTATCAACTGTGTATCTATGAATATAAAATTTATGTATTAAACCTCATATATACTAGAAAAAATGTGAGGGAAAAATTATTTTAAGAGGGAAGAATTTAACACCCTGATATTTTGAGAATTCATTTTTTAAAAAATATTTAATATTTTTAAAATTTTCAGTTCACACAGTACTGAATATAGATTTTGTTAATTATAAAATAGCACAATGTTTGGATTATTTTATACGTAACTCTAAGGAAATCATGCACTATATGTCAGAGAGACATGGAATTTGGTTCATTAAAAATTGAGTTTCTATGAAAAATTAAATTATTAATATAGTTTTATAAATAACATAGTTATGACATAAAAGATAAACATGAAAAACTAATAGTAATATCTACATTCAAAATATATTTATAATGGTTATTATAATGAAAAATATAAATTTTTTGTAATGCTTTTATATGTTTAATACTATAATATTATCAAATGCACTTCTATTATTTTCTTTCTATGAAACAAAATAAAATTATTTATAGACACCATTTGAAATTGATTTTATGAAAATAAACATTGATTTATAATTCATAAAAAAAAATATTTAAAATAAAAATTTTATTTTTATAAAAAATTTACAATTTTTTTTTGAATACTGAAAAATAATTCAATGTTGAAAAAACACATTTTAATTTAAATAATTATGTTAATTTAAATTTATTAAAAATTAAAAATAGAGAAATAATAAATATATTAGTCTAATTGAGGGTAATCAATGATTCATAAAATAGAATTAGATATTAATTTTTTTTATATTTACAATTTCAAAATTACCCCCACCTTTTAGCCACATTTGTGGGATTTACATTAAATGTAATTTTACCATGTATATGAATTAAAATTACTAAAAATGGAAATACATTGTTTTAATTCATATAATTTTTTTTTCTAATAGGATCAAAATAAATTCTGTTGAATAATGGCATTTGAATTTATTTACCAATGTTAAATGTAAATTGGGTAATTAATGATACAATAAATACTATAATAACACTAAATTTCCCTAAAATGTGTCCTGATTACATTGGATACGTTTTGTTCAACGAAATCCATCCACAGGTTGAAAATATAGTCTTTTTTTAATTCACATGTGTTATATTATGACCATTAATATATTTTATTAAGGGGAGAGAAGAAAATGTCATATTCAAATGTTAAAAACTATATCATATTTTATTAGAGGTTTTATAACAGATATGGTCAAATTTAAATTGTTATTAGACAACTAATTTTTTTTTACAACATGACAATTTCATTATAATTTGTTTACATTTCATAATAAAATTCAATTGTGAAAAATGAATATGTAGTGACATATTTATTAAAGGAAGAATCAAATAAATGATATTAATAATATTAAAATATATATCATTTAATATATTTTATTCCATAATATAATTATTTCAATTAATATTAAATTCAAGAAATGATTTGATGTTGTATTTTTTTATAGAATCATGTTTTAATGATTTTATAAAAAATCAAGTAGAAAATAGTGAAAAAATTTGAGATAAATCGGATTTTAAAATAAATAAAAATTTATTAAATAAATAAAAATTCATAAAAATATATATTTTGTCCCACTCACAAGGATAATTTTAAATATTTCATCAATTTCCAAATTTTATCACTTTTTCAATTTTATAGTAACTATATTAACATTATAGTTTAAAAAGACATGTTTCCTCGGTAAGAGATAAATGATAAAATTATTTTTGTTATCTGAACATGTCTAAAATTCACTGGTTGTGTTTATTTTGATAAAAACTAATATAAAATTCTAAATAACACACTATGGTGTTATTTGAAATCGAAAAAATGTTTATAATAATTTAATTGTTTTTGGAGTTTCTTAAAATTCCTCTCCTCCCTCTTGTAAAAGGGATCATATCCTTCTCTTTTACTCATGCCCCTAGTTCCTTTCGCATCAGCCAAACATAACCCATTTATCTACCCAATAACCTGCAATTCATCCTACAGGGACAACAATTGGAGAGGGCCAAACTATGGATTATTTTTTGCAAATCATAGGGAGACACTTGAAGACGAGGTAATTGTTTTACCAAAAATTTCAAAGTTCATTTTTTCATCCAATACTTTTGATGTTTTATACATACAAAATAATATATCATGAATATAAAATATTCTAATATGTTTTTAATATTATTGGACAACCATTTCAATCCGTTTACCCATACTACTGAAAACAATATCACCATTCTTACATACATATATCATACCATTGTCATGTTGTGGTGTTATCTATATTTCATATATACATCATTTAGATGTATATAAAGATGAAGATAATTTTTTTTAATAATAAATATAACCTAATAATGATTTTTTATGATTAATATACCAACCAATTCAATACCATTCAACTATTAAGGGAATGATATTTTCACTTGACTGTACATACGACTTACCGTCTCCACAATGAGGTGAGAATCATTCTCCCTGTTAACTATTCAATAATGATTAAATATATATATATATATAACTAATATGTTTGAAATATAGGTCATAAAAATCATACAATAATAATTAATATTTTTATTTATGTCATTTACTTTCTTCTATTCAATGTGATAAGAAACCTAAATCAACATCAATGTGTATGTAGGACCTATCATATTCTTTAATTATGTATTCCATTTCATATATATATATATATATATAATATTATTATATGATGATTATATATGATATGTAAATCTTGTTTTTCATTCATGATGTAAGGAAATCATGATCAATATAATAATAATAGGAATAACATGTAAAAAAATGTACGATATACAAAGCAATTATTACCTGAAACGTTGAATTATAATGTAATTTTCAATAAACAAGCAATTTAGAGTCATAAAGGAAACATATATGATATCATAAAATTAATTATAACTCATTTATATGCTAATAAATTGTATAAATTTACTATTTAGTAGTTTCAGACATGTACAGATGGAATCAATCCTATGGTAATGGGATTTTTATGTCGCATTTATTTCTTAGAGACACATCCCTTAAATAATACATGCTTATTTTTTATGTTATATATACTACAAATGAATTTTATTTTGTATAAAAAGAGATATTATGATATTTTCCCTTATTTTATGTGGAATACAATATATTGACTACAATGTGATGAGTACTAAATTCACAATATCATCCATATTTGGGATTATTTTTTTATGTCTCTATTGGGAAATATTTATCAACCATGTCCTTGTTTTCTAATTTTTTCTACTATTATGATATAGCTTTGTAATGTTTTTTACCCATTTTTTAACTTTTTTAATTTAGGATTGGAAATGAATATTTATTTCTTTTCCAAAACATGATAATTTTTTACTTTTCCATGAAATGTGTAATAATATTGTTTTTTATCTTATAATGAATTAATGGATTATTTTGATTTTAAGATGATTTATTACATAAAAGCATCCCTTACAATCTTATATGGTTATTTTCTAATAAAATTTTGTATTTTAAAGATTATTTTCATTTTAATAAATGAAAACAGTTTCTATAAGGAAATGGTATTTTCATTAACAATTATTTTAAATGATTTTCATTATTCCAGTATATTTTTTCAAATCAGTTTTAAAAAAATAGTTTTGAATTTATTTTATGATTTATGAATTCATTTTTTATGAAATTATTTGTTCAAAGTGATTGTTCAAAATACAACCTCACCCATGATAACATACGTTTTTATAATGCAACAATACCACTCATATTATTTATATAAATGATTATTTATTTTATGGAGTGATGTTTAAGAGTCCCTATAAATTTCTTGAATATTTCTTTTTTTGAATTGATTATAAAACATGTCTCTTTTTCCTAGGTTATTATATGATCACATGATATTGAAAATGATTACATTTTATGGGTTATTATATAATTTTTTATGATCTTGTGGAAAATTCTTGTATAATTTCATTATGATATTGGTGGGACCTATATCATTCTCTAATGTATTTGACAATGTTTTAGATCTCATCAAATATATAAGATGGTCCCTGTGTACCATGATAGTTGTGGGATTGAACCATGACTACCATGATTGTTGTTGGAGATAACTATGACTACTAATATGTAATGGGATGTGAACCCATAATACAAATATTGCTTTAGAAATGTTTCCTTGACTACTATAAAAATCATTATAATATTCATCCGCGTATGGATAATTGTATGTTTTATTCAAAGGTTATTATTTCATGTATTATGTTCTTTATAGTCTTATAATTGGTGTCTTATAAACATCCATGAATTTATTACACAATTAATGTAAATTATCATTGATATGTAGTGTATGATCTTATATTCTCATGATCATAATATCATAACCTTATGCTGATGATTATGTTTACATTTATACATTGTTTATGAATACTATGCATCTGATCTTACCCTTTTTTTAAGTTTTATTTTCCCTTGGATATAATTAATGGTTTTAATTATAGGTACTAAAGGGTAAGATCGTTAAGGGAGATTTTTATTATCATTCAATAAATAATAAAAACGTGTTCAATGTCTCTGAAGGCACTAAACTAATATGGTCATATGGAATGTGTTTTTCTTATCTATTAACTCTTTTGAAAATTTAATGACGTTTTAATTTATTTTATGCTTTGGACTATTCAACATCACTATAAAATGAATAGATGGAGATTAACATGATGTTTTGGAGTTTTCAAATGATTTTGAAAAAGTAATTAGAATGTTTTAATAATAATAAAATTCATAAAAATAAAAAAATAATTAGATTATAGATAGAAAATCAAAATATATTAAAAGTACTTCACCATATAAGGAAAATCCATATAAAATTATGTTCTATATATTGAATAGATTTTAATGCTTTGATCATTTTTATTTCTACTACAATAGATGTTTTCATAAATATGATAAATGTTTCTATGTACATGGAATGAAAAAATATATATTATTTTATGATAACTAAATAATAATATGGGAGTAATGTATGAATAGAATTTTATAGGCTAGTAGTGAGATGTAAAAAAATTAAAATTACTTTTAATAAACTATTAGTAAAAGGACAAATTTTGTGACCAAAAAATCTATCCATCCTTCAGAATTATAATAGACATTAATGAATATAATTTTTTTGAAGATATAAATAATAGGGTAAGATAGTTGAGAAAATGATTAAAATTATTCAAGGATATATAACCTAAGTTGTAAAAGGATAGTGGATTTGATGGAAAAATTGAGGTAAGTCATGTGAAGATTTCGAGAAGACAGTGAATGTCTAAATGAATTAATATTTGATGGGTTAAATCAAATAAATTTGGAATGGAAATTAGAGTTTGTTGAAAAGGAAGCTAAATCTATAGGAATATAAATGGATATAGAATCAATGGTGGAACATGGTATTCCAAATAGATATGATTACATGATGGCTAACATTGGGAGAAAATAAATTCCCATGCTAAGATGCTATTTTCAGACATCACGTTACTCTTGAAGAACAAGTTGGTTAATTAATATATAATTTAATCTCATGTGTTAGGATCTCAAATAATAAAAATATATAGGATATGTTTTATTCAATTAAATATGTAAAAATATGTTCTGATTTTACATACACAAGTATATTGACTTCAACAAAATGGTAGAAAAGGGAGAATCCATTAAGGAAAAATCATGAGAAGAATAATTTGTTTTACAAAATTCTAGTAAATCTGGATGTTCTAGATATGTTAAAAACCTAAAGGATCTTGTATCCAAATCAAAAAATCATTCATAAATTTTATTATTTTAATCATATCAATATGTGAGTAGTTATTTTTTATTAGACAATGATAAAAAGGGGGAGCAAAAATATTTTTTCCTAATCTTTTTGATGTGTTTATTAATGTGTGACTATGATTTAAATTTTTTTTATAAAAATAAATACATTCACTCCCAACATTTAAAATTTAGATTTTTATCATGATTTCACATGCATGGTCATTTATGTAATGTATACACAACAATAGTTATATATCTATTTATTGGTATTATTCGAATTATAATTTAGAATTATAGATGATTAGATAATGTATATTTTATTAAATAACCAAATGATATCATCCACCTCTCAAAATAGTTTATGAACATTTTATAAATGGTAATAATCTATATTTTTAGATGAAATATTCGTTCGGAAATCCATAACTATCAATTTTCATTTGACTGTCAATATGGTGGGGAATGATTAGGACACATATTAACATTCGTAATATAATGTGAAATTGAAAAAAATTACCAATTGTGATATTTTAGGTTTAATTTGTTTCTTTTTTTAGTGATATATCAATGTGTGTTTTATAAGATGTTTGTGATGTGATGATTCTTGAAAAATTGCTATGGATTCCATTCATAGAATTATATTTCATGATTGAATGATTATCCAAGGTAATGTTAATTTTTTTTGAAATGGTATTCAAGAAACAAAATGTTTCAATCATGACACATTGCAAATAATAATGAATAAATAAGTTAATTCCATTCATATATATATATTTAGGAAGGATTTATAGGACAATGAAAAATTAATAATATATTTATTTGAGGATCACAAAAATATATATTTAATTTTACCTATGTAATTATCGGAAAAAATTGAGAATATGGATTAGATTTTTTATAAAAACTATCTAGAATATTATCTTTATATATTTATGTGTTTGGAAAAAACAAAATTCCAACTAACAATGATAATTTTCCATCACAACAACCTTGTATATTTGAACACTCTCAACCACATGGGAGTGCTACCCAAATATCACGTATAGTGGTAGGTATGTGATTAGTCCACATATGATCCACAAGAGGGACCATGGGTGATTCACTGTACTTGGAGAGTTTGCATTGGCATGGATTCTAGTCCACTGAAGATTTTTCATTACCCTTGAAATTCCCATGTGTCTGCGTCATCGAGGGTTCTAATCCCAAATGACAGCTCGAGGTTGAAGGGGGTGATGAACATTTTTATCAAGCGCTCAATAAGAGGAAAGTATGATGTGGGATGAGTGATATAAGTTTAATATTACACCTCAAAAAAATTATTTATCCTCTTCCATCTAATATGAAATACAATGGAAATATAAATGAATAAAGTGTAAATCATAAACCTATTCCTTCACATAAATGATTCATTTCATTGAGACCTTAATTTATAACCTCTGATGTTTGATCAAAATAATTCCATGATAATTATATTGGTGAGATGTTGAGCTGATTAGTTAAATGAACTCCATTTAGTGATTTTTTATCATTTATTCATAAATTTGTTTATGAAAATAGTTCAATATGAGAAAATAATGATATCACAACAAGGCATGCTTTCATATTTATTAAAGGATTAGTTCATTCATCAAAAAATATGTTTAGCATGTGAATATTATAATATGAACATGAGAGGAAAATTTTCAATGATTCAAAGAATAATAGATGATATTTTTAAGAACATTAATTTCTCGTGTGAGATACATATTTATATACCATTCCATGTTTCTGAGAGAATTGAAACATTTTTTATCATTTAAGATAATGAAGTGAAAATATTTGATGTCTTTCCTATGAATACAATGTTTTATTGGTGAGGATATCTGTATATAATTTTATAGGATCCTGTTTCTAGGAAAACATAGCTCCATGAAATATTGATTCTTAAAGAACAAATGAAACCCTAAAAATTCGTCAATAATGAATAATTATGTATATTGAAACCAATTGAGTTATGAACCACACACACAATTTTTTCAAGAAGAACATAATCAAAAAACTAATGTATATAAAATTATTGTGTTTCATGAATGAGAAATATTAATAATATCTCTTATATTTATTCTATTCTGGGAATAATACCTGATGTTTTCATTAAGGAGTTACGTGAAGGGGATTAGAGATATCCTTTTATTAAGATCCTAAAAAAGAACCAAACAAATTTAGTTCCTCACATAGAATAAGATAAAAGATATACCTAACATATATTGTGTTTTTAAGGAGAATATTCCATGAGGTAGAGGGAATAGTGCATGAACAAGTGAAGAAGAACATCCACTCATGTGCATGATTTTAAATACCTGAAAATATTTTTTACGGAGTAATGATGAATAAATGAAATTATAAAAGGATTATATATAGAATATTTAATAGTTAAAATATGATTATATATATGTGGTATTATTTATTTCGTGGAAACACAATAAAACTTTCCCAACAAGAATGATGTAGTTTAGAAGGATCTTTTAAGATATAAATTGTGAAGCTCCAAAAATATACAAAATAATATAGAAGAAATTTTATCACAATTTTTAAAGATATTGTGATGTAAAAACTTCAAAATAATTAATAATAATTAAAGACTAGGAATTTCTTTCGCTTATAAGTCTATTTATATTGAGGTGATCATATTATTTGTATAAGACTAACATACCAATTCTATGGATTTTTATGGAACATGAATGGTACACTATAATGTCAGATCTTATGAGTTTTTGGATGGTGATAAATATATCATCCTAAAGTGGATCAATCCATTGAATAATGGGTAATGTTCTGTGATGCATTATAATAAACATATTTTGAGGATTCATGAGTAGAATTATAATGTGTATTCTGGTACAATGTGTAATGTCGAATAAAAACAACTATAATGATTAAATGGTGGGATGGTGAGTATTTACTCTTGTAACACTGTATGAGTTATTCTAATGAACCTAATGTGTAGACTCATGAGTTATGATATAGTGTGACTTTTTATCATGAATTATAATTCATAAAAATATTTTAGTGTATAATCCATTTTGACCAACCTGGAAAATAGTAAATTTTTTTAATGAACCATATAATCATTGTGTGGTGTGATCTATCTTATAAGTTATACATTAAATGTGTTATTGGGAGCCATAATTCAGTTGATCAGTATCTTTAATTTCATCAAGTGTTTGAATTAAAAAAATGTTATTTAAAATTATAAACCACTAATTCACCATCCTCTCAAGGTTTAGTCCATACCAGGGATTAGCACGAGGAATATCAATGAGTTATTTCATTTTAAAGGTAAATAATGATGTTATATATTATTCATTAAATGTGGATAATTTTTAAATTGTATATATTTTTTATAATGTACATTATTGATCATTTAAAATATGTGGAATGCATATTATATTAATTTGATACTTGTGAAATGGTAATAGATTTACCATCTATTCATTGGAATGTATCTTGAGAGACGAAATTAAGAATTTCATATTATATTGTAATATGTTAACACCTATAATGTTATTAATAATTATTCATTTTTAGAGTCCTTTATTGTAAAATTTATTTTATATTGGTTGAGAGTCCTTGATCATGAATGTATAGAATTATATATTTTCTTTATAAATGATTAATATACTATTATTCATGATATTTTGTAATCAACATTATCCAAGGGTGTACATAGAACTCAATTTATTGATTTTGCGTAATTTGTTTTAATTAGATAATCTTCCATGTTAAATATTAATTTTTTTAATAATGATGGTATCCAATTTATGTACCCATATAGAGAATTAGATTTGAAATTTTTTCCACTTCATATAATATGAAAATGAAAATTATGAATATTTTCATGAATTAAATTTTTTTTAATATACACTGTTTTTTATATTTATAAAATTTAATGGAAATAATTTATGTATCTAGTATTCCAAGACTACTAAACTGATCAACCGTACATGGTGAGGTCATGTGTATCATGTACCAATATAATAATTTCAACACATTCATTGGGCTTATCAAACAATGGTATTAATGTTGGTATCAAAGGAAGTTTAACAAGTTCCCTTCAATTGAATTTTTATGTTATCATCGTTAAAAAGAGAATTATGATATTAAATTTGGGTAGTTGATAAATATTATGATTTATTGAATTTTTATTCGATATCTCTATATTTTGGATGATTATGGGGTTTTTTTATTGTGTTCCATTATTTGGATATAGATCCTGGGGGAAGGGTGTAAATCAACACTAATTGTCATCATATTGATATACCTGATGTGAAAGACTATATAATTGGTCTGGGAATGGAGTAGACAATTTCCATCTTAGGGTAGTTGTGTCATATTTTAATAGATAAAATTTACCATATACAGTATCAAATTTTTCCATAGAGTTAATAACCCATTCTAGATAACCAAATAAGAAAATATTCTCCACATTTTAATTGAAAAACTAATCCATTAGTAAAGAATCATTAGATTATGTCCCGTGAAATGATATTTATATCATTGAGATATATCAAAATGGAAATGGTTTTTCTATAATTATATTTGTTGATGTAAAGTGATGACCAATGGTTTATCAAGAACACTAAATTGGTCCATGAAATAAAAATTATGTAATGGATAAAATTTATTTTGACATTATATTATAAATAAATTATCCGAGAATAATGCGATGAAATAGAATAGATTTTCCAAACATTAAATCATTGGGAATAATAATTTTTAACAAAATATGAAGATAATTCTATAAAATTATTTAGGAATTATATAGACTAAATATAAAATCCATAATGAAATATATACCTTCAATTTTATTTTTTTCCTGAATCTAGGAAGGGGTTATGATATTTGGTGTTTTAATCGTATGATGATATAGTATCATCTCAAATTGGGATAGTTAATTAATATTTCACGAATAATATCATCATGGAAAATGTAAATAATAATAATAATTCATTCAATGCCTATAGAAAATGAAAATTTTCAAGAATATGAAATTTTGGATGGGATTTCCAACCTCTGATAAATGTAGTAGGAATCATATATGAACCTAAATAATGATACTGTTAGTTTGTTCTAATGATATATTTATGCTTTATAAATATCTTCATTGAAGATAAAATAATGAAACTACCACTATATGGTGTATCATATATAAATTGATAGAAATTTTTTCCAAAAAGTGCCCAAAAGGGTTAAGGTAACCTCATATAGAATAGGCCAAGGGGGAAAATGAAATTTTTAGTTTTTACAAAAAAAAAATGTTTCTTATTCCTAATGAGTTGGGGGTATATAACTAGATGGTATCCTATAATTTAGATAATAAATATCTAATTTTTTATCATCACACTCTATTAAAACATCATTGATTTCCAATAAAATTAGAAATTTTCCTAACAACATAATATGGGTGTTTTTTATCGATACTCATAGTGGGAATAATTTTGAAACACAGATGTGTCAATCAGTCACTATTATGACACATAGAAATACTCTATTTCTAATCCTGATTATTATATATGTTTTTCAATTTATAATAAATGTCAGTATTCATTGGATTCACAATTATTATTAAAAAAGTTATTTCAAATAGAATGATTTTATGATTAATTATGGTGATGTTGAATCCCTTGTCTCCAAATGGGAGACAAAATCATATAAACCAAGACTATATTATAATTCAGTATATCTCTTCTTTGACATTATTTTATAATAATATCGTTCACAATTTTTTTAATGGGATATGTATCCTAATAATAGAAGATGTACCAATTGTGAAATAATATATTGAACTGTTAATTAAAGTTTTACAGTAAATCCACATGAGTATGAAGTTCATTTTTCTATTAATAATATTTATAATTGAAAACAAATATTATATACTCCTTACATGATTACGAATGTTGAATTAGTGGGACCGAATAAAAAATATTGCGATTGTGTGATAATGGATTTATAAGAACTAGTTTTTCTCCCTAGAGAGTCTGAGTTCATTTTATTATAAAAATGTATGAGTGTATGTTAGTGATCATCAATTTATAGGTAACCAATAAAATTTATATTATTAATAGTATCATGTACCCCTTTTAGAAGGATTTTTTTAATCAAATACAAGGATATAAATATTTTTTAATAGATTAACCTTCATTATTGATGTTAACAACTACTAGTAAAGAAAAAAAATATTAAATACAACCCTTAATATGATGTACATACATTTTGAATATGAAATAATTCCATTTGGAATAACTAATGCACCCTATATTATTATTGATATGATGAACTATGTACTATAGTATTATATTAATATTTTCATTGATGTTTTTAATGCTATATTTATAAACTAAAAATGTAATTTTTAATGTAGTAGTTATTTCAGAATATTATTATGCCACATAGTGAAATGGTGTTATATACAAAATTTATTAAATTAGAATTTTCGATTGTCGAATCTTCTTTTTATGGTAATATTATATAATATTATTCGTCATAAGTATATCATTTTACAAAAAAATAATTGATTAAATGAATAGTATAAATTTATATAACTGTGTTTTGTAGTTTCCTGATATTATCATGTTACAATAGACGTTTTATTAAAAATATTTCTCATTTAGATAACATATTAACCAAAAAAATATATACAATAATTATGTTCAAATTTATATAAAATATTAATGAATTTATTGATGAATAAAAGATGATATTTTTCATTGAAATTATATTAACATCACAAATGAGAGGGGATGAATTTATAATATATAGTGATGAATCCCAGAAGGAAAGTTGATGTTAGCTTAAGAATAATGATAGTGTTATTTCCTATGATTCAGGGTAGTTAATGGTTAAATAGTTTAATTAATTTATCAATGTTCCTGAATTGGTAAATATTATCATTACTATGATTATATTGGGGAATTACCATCATGTTGAATTATGTGAAATATAAGATAATAAAATTTGAAATTTATCACTTCATAAGATGATATTAAAATAAGGAAACATGGATAGATATAATTAATAAAGGATTATGATTAATCAATACATTAACAAAAAGGGGAAGAAAAATTATGAGGTTGATGAATGGAGTTGGAAACATAATATAGTATTTATGAAAATCATGATTGAAAAGGGTTATATATTCATTTATGTTGGGAAGATGGATATCAAAATTATTAAAGATGCAGAAACATAAAAAATCTTCCAAATGACTTCAAATATATACTCATATTAAAAATATCAATTTTTCCCAACTCAATGATACAATTAAAAAAATTACATCTATTAATTATTGAAGTCTTGAAAAATTTAATTATGATGATACTGTGATAAAATACGGTAAGTCGTTTTGAGTTCGATTCATATATTAAGTGAAAATAGAATTATTAGAATATTTATATATCAAAATTTTCCATATACACCTAAGTAGAAAAAAATATCAAAATTTTAAGAAATAGTTTTTTCGGGATGATATGAACTGGTAGAATACTAAATGCATATGAATATATTTGTTTGTTAAATGGATAATGTTCGAAGGAAATTTCCTAAAGGATTATTCCAACAAGTGCATATACCTATATGGAAATGGGATGAAATTAATTTATAATTTGAAACATTATTTATAATAAATTTTATAAAATGTGATTCTATATCGCTTATTATTGATCTCCTTACTAATTACGTGCATTTCCATACTATAAGGGATGATTTAAAAAAGGAGACCCTTGCGCGATTTTTTATAAATTATGTTTTAATACATTATAGTGGACTTCATTTGATTGTATAAGATCATGATTTTGGGTTTTTATCAAAATAATTCATGTTCTTCAGAAGGATCATCAAATCGAGCTACATTTCAGTATTGCATATAATCTTTAGTGTAATTTACATTCTATTAGTATTATTTAAAAATTAGAAGATATATTGAAGCAATTATCAGATTAATTTCTTAGTATATAGGATCATTATTTATCTTTGAAGAATTTTCATAAAAAAATATTCTTTTAGAGAATTCAAATGGAAAAGTATATTGAATTATTTTGGATAAAATTTCATGCACAAATTTTTTAGGTTTATGTTGGCGAAAGGAATCATTTTGGAATAGAACATATTGAGGATAAAATGATGAATGTATGAAATATTCATTGTCACATCAGATTTATATAGTTAACTAGAGGAATTGGTTATAATTTCAATGTGGAGATCATGATTTATAAAATTTATCTTCATAGTATAGTGTAATATGATTTTTTATGAAAGGGAAACAAATTCCCATGTACATTTGTACATTTTATATTTTTCAAAGAATTATAATTTTGGAATAATTTTTAGAACTACAACATATTACTATATATTTTAGGTTCATGGGAATAAAATTACATCAAACACACACAAACCAAACAAACTGGTGGAAATAGTAGGCCATATCCCCCCTAAGGGGATAGACAACCCCCTAAGCCATACTTATTCAATACATGGCCTGAAGGACCAGTGTTTACAAATCCCACTACATGAATATAGGCCCAATGGCCATAAAATATTATTAAATGGCCCTAAAATCCCTAAATTTTAATCCAAATTCCCTACATGGATTATTATTGCAATAATATTCGGACTCCTACTGTGCTTCCACCTCTATAGTTCCCACCACCTCTATAATTTGTTTCATTCAATTGCTCCACCACTGATAAAATATTCTATAATAACCATTTATGAATTGGTTTTGAACCCCTATTTCTAATGTAGTATTATGGTGTTCTTAAAACATAGGTTCATGATGCATTACATATATATTTATTAAGGATGTACATGATATAACTGAAAATTGTGATCAACAATAGGTAAGTATAATTAGAAACATGTTTATTTTACTCCAAAGATCTGAGGAGGATCCTTGACATAAGAGACTATTTGTCGAAAATTCATACCACATTTTGGTAAAGGTATATTGGCGAAATAATAAAAATGATGTAGATATATTGAGACGCAAAACACTAATGATGAAAAAATAGAAATATTTTTATGATTTTAAAATATGGAAATTTATATGATTAATTTTTTTAATGAGGAATGAATGTAATACCTAAGATAATATTATATGATGTCAGATTTTATTTCTAAATAAACAATGACACAATGAATGTAGCATTATCCAGAATATGATTAAATCCAAAATTATAAAAATTTATATATTTAATATGATGAAAATAATGTCATTTTAGAATCATCAGGAAAAAATTAAAATTGGGTTATTTTTTTGAATTTTTTCTAAATAGTTTTTTTCTGATTGAATAGTGAAAATATTAATTTTAAAGAAACAACCAATTTTAAGAAATTATAATGATAAATTGATATTGTGAAGGATTAAAGAAAATTTTTTATATATTGAATATATATTTAATTTTTAATATAACTCTTATTAAAATAAAATATTTTTCATAGAAATATATTCATAATTTATTTTTATTCTAATTAATGATTTTCATCATATAAAAAGTATTTTTAGTTTTACACTTTTAATCAAGAATTTATAAATATTTAATTTGTATTTTCTTAGTTTTAAAGATAAATTTCTATCAAAATATTTTTTGAATCAAATATATTCCATTAAAATATACATTAAACATACATTTAATATAAATATATTCTAATAATTAAAATAGAATTTTATTGAATAACTATTTTTATTAGGTTTTCCTATTTTATTTAAATTAAATTCATACACCAAAAGCAATATAATTTTAAAAATTTGAATTCATATTTTTAATAATATTATTCAAATATGGTATGAGCTGAAATTTATTTTTGGACACCATGAATATAGACATTAGTAAACATATATTGATACCATGCAAATAAATTACATCTGATATAAGGGATAGAATCAAAACAATAATTATTAATATGATCTAAAAACATGTATAAAAATAGTTTTATAGCCATATTTATTACTTATATCAACTAATATTCTATGATGAGTTAATTTGGAACCATTTTTCATGATTAATAGATTATTATATATTAATCATTTTAAAACAACATGTTTTTCCTCTCTCTGACATGTAAAAGAAAATCACCTATCACACCCTCTAAAACACCAAGAGAGAATTTTATCAACCAATACTACCAAAATCCTATCCATAAATCAATCACATTATTCTAGAGGTCTGTTTTTATCATAATTCTATACTAATAAGGACATATCTATTAAACTATTAAGGTTTTCTAAAGAATCATTATTCTCCTCAACCAAAATTTTTCATCTCATTTATGGTTTTCTTTTCATGAATCCACTCCTAATAATTGTAATATAATCAAATCAAAATCACCTATATAATAAAAAAATACAGAATAAATGTTTTTCATTATCTTTTTAATGATGCATCCCAGTGGGGCCTAGGGAGAAACTCCCAAAGGTTCCCTCCAAAAGGAAAGGTTCTAGTGACTAGAGCCAAGTAATAATATCACTATCATGGGAGGTCATAGACTATGTAACCTTAAAAATTCACAAATCTACAAGCCCACACAATGATAATATATAAAATTAATAGAACAACAATAAATGTATACATCCACATACAATAACAAGAATTCAAAATGAACTAATGAAAATTAAATAAGGACAAATTCATTACCACCAAAAAAATTTATGAAAAACCATCAACTGAAAGTAATATAAGGATTTATGCAAACATACCTGAGAAAAAACATAGGTATTTTTAGTTACAACAAGAACTATATATCTTGGTATGAATAATGCTATTCCAGAGGGTTTATCGTTATCACAATACACACCATGTGCTGAAAAATCACATGAAAATGTGAGTATATAAATACAAATAAGAACACCCTAAAATGAAAAAACATAAAATAATAGTATAACCATATTCTATACACATTTATATTTGATCAAAACACAAAAACATATTATCTAGATATAGTCAAATAAATAATTTAATTTAATGTTATGTCATAACTTCAATACCAAAAAATGGATTCATACTCAGTGGATTTACAAAGCACTCGTCAGTGGGGTCACATCACATGAGTCTAATGGAATTAATGTAGTATGTACCATAGGTAATTCTCCCTAGATATCTCAATTATATGTATAGAATAACAATATAATGATATATTACACATAGATGAGAATGACACTAATGTCCATAGGGTATTACAACAACTAGATATCTGCTAACCAGTTATGTATAAAATATTATCCCACATAATTTTGTTCAAGAAAATTAAAATAACCCCACCTAATGAATAAATATGAAAGGATGATCTCACTTTCATACTCATAGAAGGATTTCATCAACTCTATACAAGAATTACCATTAAAGGGATCGATTTACAATGTTTTGGTGGGGATTCCATACTAACCCTCAATAATGGATTTTTGAAATGTTCCATAATGAACATTTTCCTAGACACAATGGATAATGGATCAAAGACAAAATTTAATGAGTACATAATGTGTAGTATGGGTACACACCATGTCCCTTCAACTGTATGTTTAGGCCGTCTAAGCGGACTATGTCATTTTTCATGTAATAGTAAATTACATGATGTTACTATTGTATTTATTCCCATGTTCTAGTATATGGGTAATATAGAGTAAAGAATGAATAGTCATGTGTGTTTCAGAGTACATGGTGTACTATATATTGTGTACTCTATATCGTGTTTGTGTACAATACAATATATATTTCAATATCCAAAAAAATGAAAAGTAGATGTGGTATAGGGTCACACATCATGTGATACTTATCTACCACTTGATACCCTATTTGATTCTATTCGGTCCCAGGATATCATGTAATATCTGTTTACATTCCATGTGGAGCTAGTTTTTTAAAAAACACTTGTTCATTCTTTCGTCTGTGATCACATCGCTTGCTCGTAATAATCTAGCATTAAACACTCTAAATAACTTGGTATCTATTCTAATTGGGCATTTCAATGTCCATTTTAAATAATTCTACCAATGAATCCATTTAAAAATAATCTTTTTCATCCATTCACTATTTCAATACCCATCTCAAATTGATGTTCCCCTTCTAGTCTGATATGTTCACCGCTACAACCATCGCACATCCATCACATCAGGTTGATGCAATATATAAAATTTATAAATATTGTCACAATACATTTTTGAAAAATTATTGATTTTCCATAATACAATGAACCATTTTTTAATGAAGAATTTATATTATGAATGAGGGAAAACGGAAAAATTCACTAAAAAAACGTGAGGAAAAATCCTTATCAAAATCTTCATGTTGGGCTCAATCCATTACCATTATAAAGGGAATGTATAAAAAATAATTTCTATGAAATTATAGAAATAAATACCCCTAATAAACACCATATCACAGACTATCAATCCATGGTTAAATATATTTTTTGATTGATCCGTGATGATATTAGATAAATATAAATTGAAAATAATTTGAACATAACACATGATTTACAATGACATGGATGAATCACGATTCATGGACTAGCACAAATCATTATTTTTTGTGAGATCTCTTACTATAGTTGCATACCAATAAATAATTACGGATTGATTTTATGTTATTATGATAGAGATCCCACTATTCTCTCTGAAAGTGTTCTCTAAGAGCTCTAGGACTATTCAGCTAACCCTTGAATTCAATCATAATAGTCTATGAACTGAAACAATTATCACTACATGAATGGGAATAAATAAATAAATAAATAAATAAAATTATTTTATTTTATTATTTTATTCATTTAATTACCAATATTATATTTTAACAAATACCCCATTTCAATTATGTTATATTATTATATGGGTAAAAACCATGTTATGAACTAAATTATTCCTCTCCTATTCGGATTTTAGAAACCATATTGATGTTCTTCCACTTTTTTCAGGAAAACTACATGTTCATTTTTTTAAATATGTTTAACATATCCCGAACATTTATTAATGATTCATTGGAACCCTGTATTGAACGCTGTCATAGTTATTAGTCTTGAAAATAAATCATACAAGATCGAAAAATAATACAATGAGAATCAAATTCATTACATTCTCCCCACTATGGGTATTTACAACCAAAAAATGAAAAAAATAAGTGGTTACAAAAATCCATGTGGGTACTAAAAACTAGTCTATCACTCTCGCTCCTATGTTCTGTCGAGAATATTCTCATGCAGCCACCAATCAGTCACAAAATGAATCCCTCACCAAAAAATGATCATATCATATTTAACATCTATATTTATCATTAGTAATAATAATAATTTACATAATTTATTTAAACATTATCCTCAACTAGTATGTGTGAAGTTTAATGAATTTACCTCCTTATTTGAAGCAGAAGGAATACATCATTTACCCAAGATAATTTTACTGGTAGATCTGTGTTGGACACTACCTAACCAAATTGTTCATGTATCTGGAAATGGCCATTGAATTTCAATGATATAAAACCAGCCCTTCCAAATATTGATAATACACATCAAGATAAAACTTTTATGAACACATTTCCTCCCTCCTAGAACTCCAATGGCCTCTATCATCTATCCACATAAGACTTATTGATTCCATGTGTATTCTTGATCCACTTGTGGATGATCCTCAACTTCTTAGATGTTTATCAACCCATCTCGAGGATAATTACTTCTACCACTCTATGGTCCGTCAAGGAATGAAATGACATGAACATTATATAGTGAAATGCCTCAAATTGTTCCATATAAATGGAAGATTTTTAGTTTATATTTTATTGAAAATATAGTAGTGATATGTTATCCTATCAACTACAACAAAATTCCAACATATAAACCTTCAACATGTCTTCTAATACATAAATATTCCTCTTTGTTCGCAAATTATTCTAGAGTTGTATTCCTATGATTAAGCATAATTGATTCCTAAACACCTCTATTTATTCGTTAAATAACTTGAATGTTAAGAAATCCTCAAGGTTAGAATTGATTGTCTAGGTAACTCAATGGAGTTGGAGTATAACCATCATGAAAAGTAGAAACAAGATATATATTGAACCCATCTCATGAATATGCAGGATGTGGGATGAATTGGTATGTTAGCTTTTGTTTATCCATATTGAATCATGTCCCCTAAATTTACATTGTATGACTATCGTCTTGTCTAGGGATATTCAATCCCATGGTCACTCTGATGCATCAAGTGTTTGAATTAAACTCACTAGATCATAGTTCTCAACTTTCACATTCTGAAAAGTAAGAAATCAATGGGTATACTCTTTAATAAAAATCTTCATATCTGACCACCAATATCGATGATAGAGGTATTTTTATATGTTTTACACACCTAGATTTTCACGCAAATTATATCTATGATGCTCTCCCAGATTCTCCTCCCACGACATCACTATTACCATTATGTGACAACTAAAAATAATTACATGCTCCCCACATTCATTATATCCATTAGGAGCATGTAAAATTTATATTTGATTATAATATATCTAAACGTCGACATCTCCAATAAATGAAAAATCGAATCACAACAAAAGTGTAAGTGTAAAACCCATAAACTGGATGTAAACTGATCTTACACTAACCAAAATGGAAAATTTCATATATTCCATCTTCTATTGTGGTTTATTTAGAAACTATAAACACTATATAATTATGATGACATATCATACCATGTTCCCCTTCATAGGTGGATAGAAACTCTAGAATTAATAATCCTAGAGGAAATATAGCCATGACATCTGTAATAATATAAGATCATTCAATGAGAAGATATAAATGACCGTCTTGTGATCATAATAGATGAATAATCTCTCAACGATCGTGTAGTGTCACAAAATATTTACTATGATGATTAATACTGATAATTCAATGTAGTGGTTCATATTTTTCTACTCATGTGGTCTCAACCAACATGAACGATAGACAATCACTTTTTTTTAGAATTAGTAAACAACCAAGACTAGTTCTTTTTGACTCCCCAATTAGTACATAATCGACACCATCATCTATAAATATCAACATGGGTGAGCTTGTATGTATCAACCTCGATAGCTAAAAATCCTTCTATAACTTCTCATTTCACATGAATTTGTGACCTTTTTAGTTCCAAGAAATCATGGGAGCTGATATCCTAAGGAAATCAGATATAAATATCCATAAATATCTTACCAACACAAGGTATCTATGTTCATACATCACACTATTTTATTAATTCCATGCTAACACATCCTTAATCATGGGTGGGTCACAATCATTCCCGGAACATAGATAACATTTCACAAGAAATGGAAGTCCTATATTCAGAACTATTACATCAAGAGAGTTCCATAAATATATTAATATCATAGAACATCTATAACCATCCACAATTATCTCTTGTTCTCATAATTGTATAATGAGTACACAATGATATCAATTATGAATATGACCATTAAACGGTCTGGGAAGGAATATAAGATATGATTCTTGAGTCCTATGAAGACTATTGAGGAATCGTTAGATAAAAGTGCATATCCATGTACTCATAGCGAACATAGAGACATTTGAATGTTGTCTTTGGTATATCCTCATCATGTATTGAAAAATCTTAATCACCTAACTAGATGTCAACTATAAAAAACCATCATCCCACCTGAACAGATCGATGATATAATTGGTATGTGTATGTTGACACTTGTTCTTCAATGTCACCTATTTATAGAACATGTATTCAATATATAACACCAAGGTACTATATTGATTTTGGAATACAATACTAGGGAATCCCATAATGAAACATTTGGTCAAACAATGGACTTTCTTTTTCACGTCTTTCAATTACACTCTCCACCCATGAAGAATTTCAGGGTCTATATGATTTCTAGAGTAGAAATTGTGGTCATAACCTTGAGTAAGTAAATGTTGAAAACTATATCTTGATGGGGTGGTAATATTTGAAACTCCTCAAGGAAAATGAGCTCCTAATCCACTACCCCTATAGGAAATTGAAAAATCAGAACATCGACAACAAAAAGGGTTCGACTATGCATTTTTTTAGTTATCATCTATAAAATCTTTTTAATGAGTCTTGAATATACTAATTGGTTTTCAATTTTACTAAAATACAAAACCATAGTTCCAACTATGTAGACTCACCACACCCTCCACCTGATATAGTCATTATATGAATTAACTATAGATAAAAATTACACACACATGATGATGTTGTTATTCCTCATCACTATCATAAATAGATCAAAACAGAAACAATAACCTCTAAGAGTTAGGTCACACCATCAGCACATATGTGTGATCTCTATGGATTTTTATGTAGATGTTTCCAACCATAGGGGTCATGAAAAGGGATCAACCAAAATCTATATGTCTAGAAGAAGATATGTGGAATCAATAGAATTACTAGATCTTATGTCTATCAATAATGAAGAAATGTTATAAAAGACACAAATCATACCTCATGTCATTATTGGACCATCTATATTATAATCATAAACTACATATAAATTTCTCCTCTCCTATCCTTCAGCTAAAAGAGTCTAGTGTGTACCATAGGGGATTGGTGGTGGAATAAAATTCAAATTATATATTACCTCCAGATACTCTCCCATATCCATATCCACATACACTTCCCTATAAAACATCTTATCCTGACAATTCCTCCACCTCAGTGGCCCATCCATGGTAACCCTATTAGCTGTATGGAATGTCAGAAAATCTCGGGCATGATGTCCCCTTAAATCACATGAGTAGAACCACCTATAATTATGATTAATAGATCCATAATATAAGCCTGTACAAATATAACCTCTATCTCATGACCTCCTTGAAAAACATCTCGAACAACTCAGTCCCTGAGACTTTCATCGGCACCCTGCTTCTGAGTTCCCTGTGCTTTCTTTACCACTAAAGGGAAAACTAGTTGTGTCTTCTAATCCAAGAATCTCTCTTCCATAATATATAACTATTTAACCCCATCATAATTTAGAATACATAGAGGGGTAACACTATCTCAAATATCTCAACGTAGTGCTTTCGTGATGGTCTACATTCGAAGGAACTGATCGTCAAGCATATTTATCGAGCATATGGAGAGGTTTCTAAGACATTATGAATAATCAATAATATAATGCTACCATTCTAGAGATGCATATTCTCCTGGATATGAACAACACTCAACATTCCTAGATAGAACACATTTATGAAATGGAACTCAAACACTGACAACTCTAGAGTAACTATGTTGTAAGACTAGATTACCAAACCCCACAATAGTTCTACAGGTCCATAAATAATATCATCCACCATGACTACAATAAGATCTTATGGTGTCCTAAACAGATGAAAAACTCATGTCACCACCCAAAGACATTCCACAGTAGTCTGTTCTCAGAACGAGAGGGATATCTATTAAAAAACTCAATGAGGTGTGCTCAATCGATGCATGTCATCATCTAGTAATTTCAGTGAAATATAAATCCATGTTTCATTTTATATATATAGGGGTGAAACATATAGGAGACAACCATGTAAATGTTCCTTGTTTTGTGCATCATCACAACAGAGATTATTCTCATGATCGAAATGCAGTTTCCTAGATGGAATACAATATAAAGAAATAATTAAATAAACAAGATGTAAAATGACCAATATGTATGTCTAGTGAGATTACTCATGGATTATTTGGAATCCACAACCAATTAAATTATGATTCATGTATAAAATATTTACCTTTGATCATTTTTATCATATAATAAGTTGAATTGTAGGTTATTAGAGTCCTTGTGAATGAATATATCGACTGTTACACCAACAATTTAGTCCCTAGACAAAAGTACAAAAATAATAATAATTAACAATGTTTCCCAAAAACAATCTTATAGGCTATGGAGATATGGTAGAACTGAATACTTTGATAACTATACATCATGACCTATAATAAAGGGACTCATTATGAAACTCCCTAATACCGCCGCCAATAGGCCAGGGGATTGGGGATAGTAATTAGTAGGAATATCATTAACATTTTATGACATTGAAAAAGTATACATGTGTAAGAACAAATATCCATGGCTATAAATTTTTGAAATGTAAACAAATGACCAGAAATGGATGCACTTATCTAAATACCACAACCAATGTATTATTGGAATTAATGGAATGTAGTCCAGGACAAATACATGCATGCGATAATGATTCTGAAAACATGCCCATCCTATTTTTAAAATGATTTCTAATACTGAGATACCATTTGAACACACAAAATTTATTCTTGTCTCACTATGAACCATCTGGTCCTAGTGTGTCTAGCTCTCTATTAGAAGGTCGATCATCTACACATGACACAACACATATAGGAATTGATGGTGTAAGGGTTCATATAAAAATACCTTGTAGTAAACCAAAAATCCAAAAAAGATACAACAATGAAATAACAATCAGTTGTACATAGGTATATGTATAAAATTAATATAAAAAATATCTAGATTTTCTAAATAGAGACTCACAATCCCTTTTCATGTCACAACTATAACGATAAACCAGAATTCCAGCTCAAAAGTTCCACAAAGCTCTTTTTTTAGGGACACACTCCAAAATCATGATAGCACTAATGATTCCTTTTTGAGAGGTAATATGTATCAGGTATCTTCATTATATTTAAAATATGGATGTCTAAAGATATACGATACAAAAATTAGGATCAAAACAATGTCAATGTGGTATACAAACAACTAAACCATTGTTAAAAAAACTAAATAGAGGCATAGCTACCCTGTAGAGTTTTTCATGAAGTTAAATTGAGCTCCACATAGGGAATGCCGATGAAAATATGATCACACTCCAGGCCTCAACGAAAGATTCAATCAACTCAATACATGAAGGCCTTGTATAGGGATTTTTTCCTATGTTTAGATTGAAAATCCATAATAACTATCACAGAATCGATATATATAATATAACCAATGAAAAAATTTCAATTATACATTTGAAAAGGTATTCATGTAAACATTAATGGAGTAAAAGACCTATATAAAGAGTACAACACGATTAACCTCATCACTGGGTCCATCCCATGTAAACAACCCATGTTTATGTTCATATAATCGTACACTGTGTGCAGTTACACATGTACTTCTCCATGTGTACTAGAAAATACATATGCCATTGTAATCATGGAAAATCTATGTCTATGTGGTAGTACACGACATGCTCTTTCTCATGTAATAAATCACGTGTCTAGGTTACTTGTGAGGTATATGCCGATATCACAAAAGGGTATCACACACTCAAGGATTAGGTCAAATGACATGTGCTATTACTCTCCCTCCTAAAATACTATATTCTACAAGGAGGGACAATCTATCCATCTATTCATGGTTTACAATTATTGTGGATCAGGTTTTTCAAGAAACACTTATTCCTAATTTCTTATGAATTGACACGTCCTTCTCTAATTAATACAACTTAAAAATCTTAAGAATAAATGAATCTAATCTAGATAATCCATTCCATTGAATCTATATCTTATTTGAATTTTCAATCAATACATAAAATGAATTCTTATCATCCCATAATCATTTTAATGACTCACTAAAATAGATTATTTATAATATAATTTAATATATTCCCTACTAATATAGTCACGTCTTCATCAAGTAGTGCCAATCCTGGATCAAGAATTTTGAACTATTTCACAAAAAATGGTTTCGTAATATGATATTTTATTGAATATGCCAAAATGTGGACCAAAAAACAACAGTAATGACGAATGAATAAAAATTAAAGAAATTCAAGATGAAAAAAAGAGGAGTGAACCTCATCTAATTTATTATACAGAAAAGATATTATACCCTTAGAATAAAAGCAATGATTCAAATAATTATAATACAAATCTACCAATAAAACCATATATTAAATCCCATAATTAAAAAAACCAATACATGGAGCAATATTGTTTTTGATTGATTCGTGATCAACATTTAAATAGAGTGTGGGAAATGAATACCGATGAAAAAAAAATAAATCCTCTATATGTATTAATTAGTGATGATGTATGAGAGAATGGTTTCATCATTGGTTAGAAGATGAAATCCTATCAAACATTATTCATTGTTATTCTATTTAGTTAAGGATCGCATGAGATTGTTCATCCAGCACACCCTCCATGGGTTCTCCAATAGCTCAATTGTTATATGGAAAATTCTAAAATTACATAAGAAATGAATACAAAAAATTCATGACTGGATCAATCAACAATAAAGACCAAATAAAAAAACATAATAATATAATTTAGATAATTATTTTTTTTATTTAACGATCTTGATGACTTTTCAAAAAAAATACACACACTGATAAGGTTATATCGTTCCTAGAGGAAAACCTACGTTTTGAACTCAATGATTCCATAAGATATATAATTTTATCTTTTTTTATTTTTTATTTCAACTTTTTAGGTAAAATGTGCAATATTTCAATTAAATATATTTCATATATTACAATCATTTATTTTAGGAAGATACATCCTTGGAATCACATGTCGTCCCCAAAATGTGTCTCAAAATTAATCTATAAAATATCCAAAAAATATAAATATAGAATCCAATTCATTAAATAAAAATCCATTTAAAAATGAAATATCTTCTCAAGTTTTTTTATTTGTTAGAGTCTCCAAATAGAGGTGTAATTCCATTTTCATCAACACATTTAGTAGATGAATATTAATAATGAAATAATTAATATATGTCATATTTATAATGTTATTCTGATTATAGAAATATAATATATAATTTATCTTTTCACACTCCCCTCCCCCATTTAAAAAGGATAATGTCACTTGGGCATATATTTCGACAACCATATTAATTAAGAGACACAGTTCATTTATCAATTTCATCAATTTATTAACGATTCTCAATTTTTATACAATAATAATATATGACTTTTATATGATTTTTATAATTATATATATTAATAACCCTAGGAAAAATTCATAGACATAAACAACCAAACATAAATATACATGAAAAATGATATGATGAAATCTCAAAAATGAATTTTTTAAAAAATAATTATTAATAAACAAGAATTGAAATTATATAAGTGGATCAAATATGATATTAAAATTAAATATATTGTTTTAATATATAATTAAAATATTTTTAAGTTTATTACATACATGGTTATAAGAACATATGTGGAAACTCAAACATGAGGTGATATATTGTTTTTATCTCATTTTATTTATGGATTATTTATATTCAAAATACCATTGGGAAATTTATATTATCATAATGGTTTAAAAAAATATATTTCATTCTTTTTTATTTGTATTATGGTTTACATGTTTTTATTCAATTAATTATCCTCATGGATAAAGAATTAATATGTATGTTACACTTAAGATACTTTCTTTTGATAATCATGTTATGATATTTTCCTTCCAACAACTATTATTTCATGCCCATTTTTTCTATAAATTTATTTCTTAAATGATTTTAATATTCTCAAAATATTTTTTATACTTATTCTAACTTATTTACTAATTTATATAAATAAATTAAATGAAGACTTCAGTTTTTTTCAAACAATGTACATTTTTTAACACATGTGAATTTATTCTTCGTTCTATCAATTGCTGCTTGAATTGGTTCTCACAATATCCAGAAAAATATTTTCATTGATAGTTTCATAAAATTTTTGCTTTTTTATAATCAAAGGCAATATTTCAATTAATATTATGTTAAAATATATATAAGATGATAGAAAAATAAAAAAATATTATTTTTTAAATTAAATTAAAAGTATTTTGGGTGTGATTTATAACTCCTTTCTTATTTTTATTTAGAAAAATATTATTTTTAATGTATTTAACCAATTTGATTTAATAAAATATTTGTTTTAGTATGACTCCATTATTTATGATTATTCGATTATATTCAATCATCATTTACATATAATTAATTATACCTTATATTGGGGTCATTCAATTTATTTTAATCATGTTCTCTGCCACCATCAATTAGCCATTGGAAAATATTTTCTCCCACAATGTCTATATTTTTAATTTCATGGAAACATTCAAAATCGTTTCTATATCAATAATGATATTTTAAATGTATACCATTCCTCTATATGGTATCTATTAAATGAATAAAATTATTAATTTTAATTCATTTAAGGGTAAAATATTGATGATCCAAATTCTTAAATCAATATAGAAACTTGTTAATATATAATGTCTTTTCAGAATGAATTGTTTTAACCATTAAAAATGTGTGGAATGAATATGACGTTTAAGAGATTGGTGGGGGCCAGTTATATATATACCCTAGAGGCATAAATGGTTATCATGATACAAAATAGATTCGATTCTATATATAATGAGTATCTAGTGTACATCATTTATTTTATTAATTATTAATCCTCTGATTAGAGGCCTGGAGGTATGATTTATGATATCATTGTTGAGTGGAATTGATCATGATTTTCCAAAATTATTAATTCCTCATAATTATAATTGATTTTTTATTATATAGGAGATTTATATGCTGATATTATCTATTAATTTTTGTTGAACAATAGATTTTTAAAGAATGTAATGTTTTTTGATTATACACAGATCCATATTTATTGTACATTACTCAAATAATATTGTTTCCAATATATGTATCCCTTATTAAGAATCTGAGATCACGAATTACTTTTTTCCTTCTTTAGGATATAAAGAATAAAATTATTAATTTCATCATGTAGGAAAAAATGTGTCTTATTCTTTATTTATTTTATATGTAATATTTGAATCATATATGTATCTAGTCTTTTAAGACTACTAAACCGATCATTCTTTCAATGTTTTATCTTGTTTATTTGGTTCTAATATAAATAATTAAACAATGAATCTAGGTTTCTTCTGTTTGGGTTCCATTGGAAATTTCGAGGATGAATTATTTGAATATGGGGGGGTGTTTCATTTTAGTTTCAAGTATTGTATGTATGTATTTTGTTTTTTATAAAATATATCATAATGTAAATTACAATATTCATTGTTGTGGTTAAATTTTTTTTCAAAATTTTATAATTTTTATTTTATGTGATGAATTTAAGTTATTAATGTATCATTTTAATTTATTATATCATTATTTTAAAATAATATTTTCAAAATTATTTGATTTTTTTGTTTAATAAAAAATGATGATTTAACAATTACTATCACTTTTATGAAATTATTATGATATAATAATGAATTTATTATCTGTGAAACATCATTATAGACCAAATATATTTTGAATAATTTATATGATTATATTAATAATACAATGTTGAACATATAAATATATATTCCCTATTTTATAATTTTATATAATGTTTTTATTCAAATAAAACATATTATTCGTTCTTCTCTAATAATCAATTATTCCCAAAGCTAAATTCCATTTTGGTTTGGATTTAATGTAAAATAACACTCTTTTAATTTATTATATTTCAATTCATTCCATGTGAATCATTAATAAAAAATTTTCATCATTAAAATCATTTCTATGCTTAAAAATTAAATTTTCTAAACAAATATAACATTTTGTTTTGTGAACATATATTAAAAATAATTTTCTCCACTATAATGAATTGAATAATTTAAAATAGAGTATATATTTTAAATATTAATTATTAATATATTTTAAATAAGAATAAATTAATTTTTTATAATTAATAGTAATTGTAGTAAATATTTATCACCTCGGTCATGGGTAGAGTCAATTAAAAGGGTTATTTTAAAGGAATAAATGTTAAAATTGACACTTTAAATATTATTAAATATAATTGTTTTTGTTTCATTTCTACATTAATATTAATTTATTTGAAGTTATATCAATTTGGATTCATATTTCTTTATTTAAATATATATAATATAATAAAGTTTCAAGAATTTAAATGTTTCCCACCCTTCAGGATAATAAAATAGAATTCTATATCCTATTTAATAAAATATTATTGATCAACATATCCTGAAAATACCATAAAAAATGAATGCACAACATTATTTTTCCTTAACTAGAGGACTTAGTTTCAATAAAAGGATTCATCAATAAAGATTAAGGTTTAGGCCAAAATAGATTACCTAATAATTAAGATTATATTATTAATAAACAAATTAGTTGTTCTATTCATCAAAAAAAATTATATATTCAATTAAATTCACGAAGCACCTGAATTACAATATTCACCAAAATGGGATGTTATTATTTTAATGGGACATTGATTCTTACCTCCATTCAATCCGTTGGAAAATTAAATCGTTTCTCATGCTTATGTATGGAATACTTCATAAAGAACCATGTTTTACATACATATATATTACAGAATTTAAGAAGACTACTCAATAAATTACCGAAAAAAAATGACGAGGAACGTAATATTTTAGTGAATAAAGAGATGATGTACATGATCTACTATTTTTTGGTCACATATTTATCATCACCCACAATTATATATTACATAAGATTAATATTAGGCATAAGAAACCTATTTATTTATTTACAACTTGGGGAATAAAAAATATGAAAAAAGTGATATTATGTTCTCATAATGGTTTAAAATAATATATATCAATCTATAATAATTTGATAATAAATGATAATAATAGGTGTATGTGATAAGGAACATAACTTATGAAGTTAATATGAAAACATTAAAAGATGACATACATATTACATGGAATAAAAAATTATCTAATCTGAAATCATAGATCATAATGATTTTATATCATTAAAAATAAATTAAAAACCATAATCTCTTGTCCTAAATGATTTTAAAAATCATGAAAACTAAATATCTGTTCATATGTAAAGCTTAACTAGAAATAAAATTATTATAGTATATTAGGGCTCACCAAATATTTCCAATTGTTGATTAGGAAACAACTATTTCCCATAGTGGATAACGAGACACCAATTTTTTCAGAGTGGATCTATAGCATTCTCTTTTTTTCCCATTTATATCTCATAATATTCTAAAAACTACACAATTTATTCAATGGAGATAATGATATAACCCATATCAAAATTAAAATCATCTTTATGTACTCCATAATATCATAAACCATTCATCATATATTTACCCATGCTATTAATTGTTTTTAATAAACATTTAATCTTATCATATAGCATAAAAATGAGAAATGATTCATAGTTAATTCATCATATCATCATTAAACAAACTATAAAAAAGAAGTAGGATTCCAATAAATTTTTATCATGATATCACCCATTGAATAGAAAGAGGTTTCATAAAAAAAATTATTCATAAACCATTCATATAAATAATTATACTGGTATCCATGGATAATATCCCTAGAAAATAATATGTTACATCAAAGTATATCACAATAGATGTCAATTAGTTTGATTTATAAATGACATGACGTACTTATTGGGGTAGATAATAGTAATTTGAAAATGAGTTGATAAACAAAAAAACATTTTCCGAATCCTATCTATTGTAAATATCTTTGAATTTTTTTAATTTATATTTAAAAATATATAAATTTGTTGTCTTAAAGGATGGGGTTAAGCCCTCATTTGTTATTAAATTAGAGAAAATACATCATTAAATTGTTATGGTGACTAAATTAAAAATAATTTTATAAAATATAATATATGTGGAACATATCTATAATAAATCATTTTAATAATATCAAAATTTTATTTTTTATTTTGAAAAAATGGGTTTGTATGAAAAATTTATTTCTACCAAAAAGATCTTTTTTACTAGAAACCATTTTTCAATTATTGAGTACTCAATGAGAGGAGAATAAATGAAATATAAGAACACTTATTAAAATAATAGAGGATAATATATTCCATTATATTATTGAGAGGTAAATCAAAATATTCTATTAGGATAATCTTAATCTTAAACAATTTCGATAAACGATGTGATTATAACCTAAAAACATTACTACATTGGTACCATTGAAATTTATTTCCCGTGAAGGAATATAATTATATTAAAACATTAATATCATGATAATAAATAAATTCATGAAATTACCTCTCAAGCGGTAGATATTTACCATGATTAAAAAAACATTGATTCAAAACATAATCATTTGTCTCAATGAAGGAGAAATTAGAAAAATAACTATTACCTTGAGTCTCGACATCTTTGTACACATTTTAAATAAATATAATTCAAATATAGGCCTATTTTAAATGTATTAAAAAAACATAATAATATATTTCACAGCATATATGAAATAATTATAATTTTTTGTTAGCCACTGATTATCAAGTCCATCATAATGTATTGTTTATGGTGATATCTACTTATTTGTTGTATATCTTTTTTGATTAATTATATTCCTTAATATAATTTTGATAATTTAACCATAGTCTCTAGAATATTAATAATAATAAAATTAACATATCAATTCATCATGAATACATATACACCCTCTCGTGATTGATGATTTTGAAAAATGAAGTACATTGCGATCATGGAGACATTAAGGCGTACACACAATTGAGTAGTATTTAAATTTCTAAAGGATAAATATTGAAATGAGGAAAGAAATATATTTTCATTGAATTATTATAATTACATCTTAAGATTATATTATTTAAATAAATATACTAATACATATCATCATTTTGGTGTTAAAAAAAGAGTTGCATCACTTCGTGAGGGTAGTAGTCCGAACAGAAATAAATGGCATTATCATCGTTTAGAGGGTAAAATGTTATGAAATTAAAAGATATATTAAATTTTTTTATGATATTTATTTAATTAATAACATATTTATTTCATTTATATCAAATATATTCATTAAATTTATGATTATTGTCATAAATGTAAATAATGATTGAAAATAAACCACATCACTTCTTGAGGCACTAGTGCACCATACAGAAGAGTGATGATATCATATCCCTTAAAAAATTAAATGTAACATTTATATATGATCTAATGAATCCATTGATATAACAATTTAATATATAAAATATATATTCTTTAAAGCCCCGCCATTGGTGAAGGGGTGGTAAGGGCTTGGGGGGTGTGGGGCAGGTCACGGGGTCAAGTCCCCAGGCTTGCGATTTCCATGTACGTTTCATCCTTGTGTGTGTGCCTCTTTTTCGGTTGTACCCAATTTTTTATATTGTGTAAATCCTTCATAAAACACCATTGAGGGTAGTGAATAATGAAAAATGAAAGACATTAGTTTGTTATGAGGTGGTCTGTTGTACACATGAATGTCGATTTCATAACCCATTTGACTGAATTGATGAAACATATATGTCATTAAAATAGGATAACTAAATATCATTATATTTTATGTACTTATTTTGTTAAATAATTATGTTTTAATAAGAATTGAAGGATGAGTGGAAGAAAAAAACACTCATCAAGAAATGATAACTCTTCTTGTGGTATCCTCCTTAGGATAACACAAAAATCATTATTGGGATGAATTTCATCCCAAAATAAGGATTATATGATTGGTGGAGTGAATTTTAAATTGTTAAATAGGTTATATTATTAATTAAAATTTATTAAATGTGAAAATAATAGAGAATTGGGGGCGAACGTTTATATGTGATGTGAGTGGCCGATAATTAATTTCTGAAATGAGAAGAGAACACCCATTATATTCACATGAAAAAAATCAAAATTACAGTATTATGTTTCCTTATAATTTTTAGGGATTATAAATTATAATTAAATTTATTTTAGATAATTATTTTAATCATTTTAAACATTATATTTTTAGTTTAACTCCCCCCCACCGCCACAATGAACCCATTATTAACTTAATTTTAATTGTTAATTTTATTCGTTTTCACTAATAATTTTGGAAAAAAATACTTTAAATATATTATATAATATATACTAATAT
Organism: Viscum album; assembly: GCA_963277665.1. NCBI lineage: Eukaryota > Viridiplantae > Streptophyta > Magnoliopsida > Santalales > Viscaceae > Viscum > Viscum album. The sequence continues at coordinate 804,571,835 of OY728122.1, read as the reverse complement.
TATGAAATATATTCAATCCTTTTTCATATTCCAATTCAAAGAAGAGGAATTTAAAAAAACTAAATCCTAGAGATACGTCAAGAATAATGGGTTTTGAAGAGATACTAATAAAAAGATAAAAAGATTTTATTATCCAATATTAGTAATAAATTAATAAAAATTACCTAAATTGTATTATTACATATATTATTGAACTATTATTACTTTAAAACCAAATTATTATATAATATTACATTATAAAAAAATTAAATGAAAATTCATTTTGAAATTAAAATTATTTATTTTCACTATTCAATTGAAAAATTATTTTCATAGAATTATAAGAAAATAACCATAATATATTTTATTATAGTATTATATAATTTTATTACTATTTAAAAATAAATTTTATAAATGATTAAAAAAATTATAATAATCTCTCAAAATGAGATGAAATAGATTTAAAAAAACATTTTTTGGCATAAATTTTATTTACTATTATTTATTGTTTAGAATAAATATAATAAAAATTTGAAATATTATAATGGAAATAAAATATTTTATTTTCATTAATTTTGTTTACAAAATGTTATATATTATATTTTATTTACATAAAACAAAAATGTGCATAAAAATAGTTTTTTAGAGAAAATTTTTCTATTTATTATCAAAATGTTTTTAATGTCATTTCAAATTTATTAATAATATAAATAATAATTACATCTAAATTTGGAAACCATATTTTATAAATTTGGTTAATCATATTCATATAATTGATTAAAATGACTTTTTGATAACTGTCATATTAAATTATAATATTTTAATAATTGGTGAATTTTAATTTATACATAGATATAAATGAAAAAAAATTGATAAAATCATAGTGTAATTTCCCAAATTAAAGAACAATTAGTGTGTCTAATGAAAAATATATAAAAGACTATATTTTTTTGAAAAATTCAGTATATTTTATGTGGTTTCATTATACCACCATTAAAATTAATTTCTCCTTCGAAATTTCTCAAACTGTTACCAAAAACAGAGGATACATTTTTCCATGTTACACCATCAAGTTAAAATATTGATTCTTCACTATAGTTGTTTTTACCAAAATATTTACTAGATGAGTGGTCTTGTTCTTGAGAGAATTTGATATTCAATACAAAATCCTATCCATTGTTCCCCATAATAATGATCATGCTCATGTGGTATGACCTCTGTGTTCAGTACATTTGACGGATCAAGTATATATTTTCATCTAGAGATGTACAAAAACCTCATTGTGGACCTCATAAAGTATTGGTGGATATTTACATAGGTAATATATTGTTTAAATGTGATCCAAATTTTGAATGAAATTTATATACAAATGTTATAGGTTTCCCTTCAAAATTCTATATAGAAATTGATAAAATTAAATTCTCAACAACTACGAATTCTAGATAACGTCAATAACTATCAACCTGAATTTTTTTCTATTTTTTATTGTCCTTAAACATTGCTGAACGAATATAATAATCTCTCAAATATAATTATATTTCTCTTATACCAATGACTTTATTTTTTTAACATCATTCTAGTATGTTGTCTTTCTAAACATCTTCCCTTAACGGGCTTCATAAGGATCCATAAGAATGATTAATTGAAGAAATTATGGAAGAAATTCTCAATTAAATTAATGTGTTGATCTCAACCACTATTTAATACATAGTAAATGATCTTATAATGTCCTCATGGTTTTTATTTGTTCTATTAGAGTGATTATTTATCTGAGGATTATTTCTAGTAATGATACTCAACTATATATGAAGATCATTTTAAAAACATTTCCAAGACATCAAGATAAACATAGAATCCCAAATATATTGAAATAAATCTAGTACCCCATGTATCCTTACCGCCTCTTTAATGAATATTCTATCAATTCTATCTAGTGTTAAATTTTCATTGATATCAATTATGCGTGATGAAATAATAAGGTTATAAAAAACCCATAAACACCACAAAATCAATGATATTGTTATCCTTAATGGTTATCATTATTTTTAATCATATCTCCAAAAATTTTACATGCATTCCTCCCTCAATAAAATTTTATCTAAAAAATATATAAAAAACAATCTTGTTGCATATCCCTAAATGAAATTTTAAATTTCATTAATCTAGGTAAATATACATTACATAAATCAATAAAAGGTGTATCCATGAATTTTAATTAGAGATCAACATTAAATACATTAACCAAAGATGGTGTCCAAACACTTTATTTATTCTTAAATAAAGACATGTATACATTCAAAATATAATTAACCCTTTATTACTCAAACAACATCTTCTCTTATACTAAAAAAATATATTTAAATATTGTTTTAAATGTTGTAAAAATAGATTATAAAATGATATTTAATTATTTGATATTTGATGAAGAGGGATATAATCAATTTTAAAAACTAAATAATGAAAATAATATTTTAATTGGACTTATCCATTGTAAATTATATGTTTATATTCATAAATATGGAGTGTATAATATGTACTCTCTAATATTCATGATTCCCATAACCATTATGATTTGATTAGAAATCATATTATAATTTTTTTCTATGGTTTTTTGGCATACCATCCACATTTAATCTTGGAATGATTAATTGATTCACATAATTCAAAAACTCCATGATATTGAAACATTTTATTATAGGTGACTCATTATTTTTCATCCTCATATACATCCATTAACATCAAAAAAATTATTAATATACATTTATGGGTCTTATAACCAAGTCCTTTTAATGAATTTTTTAGACCACTGAATAACTATTAAAATTTTCATTTAGGTTATATTATTAATCAGTAATAATACATTGAATATCCTATAAAATAAGATTCATATGCACCAATAGATTCATTGTTAATTTTATTAATTTTATATGAAGACTTATACATCTTTTATTAAAAAATATGATTGATTTTTTTAAATAATAATATCCCCATAAACTTGGAATTCTCCATATATTAATTTTAATCATGTTCCGTTATATTATTAATAATATTCAACCAATATTTTACATATCCTCCAGACTATAAAGAACCAAAATGAATTTTTTCATGCTTCCAACACTGTAGAATTGATAGAATATTTTTAGTTCTCCTAATCCATTATTCAATATCTAATGGATCATTACAACCACCAAAAGATGGTGGATCTTGTATCGTTGAGGACTCAAAAAGAAAGTTGTTCACTCATTTTGTAGTCTGGAAGTTCAACATCATTCATGTCATGAGAATGTGGTTTCATCATATATATAAACATTTTTATTATAGATCTCATATTTTTTTATTCATACGGATTAAAATTATTTCATTTTCCATTTCATGCAACATTTGCATGTTTCCTTCAAGTTCCATCCATTGAATAAAATAAAAAATTATATTCTGAGAAACACTAATCAATGTAGAAATCCACATAATCAAGAAAAATAAACTATAGTATAACAAGTCACAAATCATTATATAAAATCTATTTATCCTCATATTTTTACAAGGCCATTATAATTTACCATCAATTGAAATCCTTCATGATCTATTATAACATGTTTTGGAATTTTCATTGCATATCATCTAGGATTTTGAAACCATATGTGAATCGGGGCCCATTTTTTAGTAGGTAATTATCGAGTCATGCTCAATTGACACTTTTTACGTTTTTACCCCTATATACCGATATTTTAGTGATAAATGCACCTAATGTATCAATATATGGATGAAATTTCATATAAACCAATAACTCTTATCTTTAGTAAAAATCATGTTCATTTTCCTACATTTTGACTCATCCTTATTCTTATATAAAAATATATACCATGATATATAATTAGAAATATCTCTTGGGATTTCAATATCAGTTTATCATCCATGTTTACAAAGGATCAATAATCGTTTCACCGAAAACAAACTATACCAACGTTGTATTTTTTTATTGATCATTCATCTTTTAGGATGAATATTCTATTCATTATGAAAAAAAATAATTGGGAACATAATAGATAATTATCATCAAATAATAGGTTCATGATCTTTTAATATGTTGAAATATCATAAAAACAACCATTAATATATTTTCACATATTTATCTTATTAGGAATACCCTACTGAATATTGCCATCAAAACCTGGTTAAGGAATCATAATAATGGGTGACCTCAGATGAACAATAATGTTAAACATATGTGGTGTAAATATATGATCAAATTGAATGAATAAAATAATAATAAGTGAATGTGAACAAGATCATAAAATTTAATGTTTATTCCCAATCTGTCATTGGTAATAAACATGAGTAAGGGATTAAGTATTTATCATTTCTGAAAACAATACCAATAAGGGTGTAAATGATCATAATATAATAATGAATCATAATATCAAGTAATAAAATTGTGGAAGCATCATAAATATTGAAAAACTTTTAATAAATAAAGGATGACACCCAATACCATCGACATAGTTGATTAGGACTCTACAGTTATATCCCATTGTGGATAAGGAGACACTTGTTTCCCATAGTGGATCCGGACACACCTATTTGACATATTGTATTATGGAACTCCAATTTCGCATAGTTGATTTAAACACACATTTTCTCTTCTATGCATCATGAACATAAATTATTTCCATTTTTATCTCATCAGATATAACTCTTTACCCAATGTATTAGAATGATATATAGGTCCCACACATATCACAAAGAAAAATGTTTTTATGTGTTATACATGATCAAAAAATAGTCATCATATCAATATCCATGAAATCAAAATAGGTTAATTGAAATTTCATAATATAATAAATCATTGAAAAGAGACTGGTTTCATAATCATTTTGTAATTTCACCAACACATAACTAATGCAAAAAACAAGTGGCGTTCAAAAGAAATTATAACATTGAATAAAACATTGAATAGAAATGGACTTGATAAAACTTTTCATCATCCTAAAAAATTTAGATAAAAACAATTATGGAATCCTTGTTTTATATCACCATTAATATTTAAAAATCATTAAATCATTTTTGAGAAAAATATTATATCAACTTCAATTTTTTTTAAAATCGTAAAATATAATATGGTTTTCACTATAAAGTTAAAAAAATTCATATTTTGTGTGAATAAATTTAATTTAAAATAACCCTAAAATCATGTAAAGTAATAATTAAATAATTTATAAGTTTTGACAACAATAAATATTTTACTTTCATTAATTTCAAAAATAATGATTATTTTCACAGTTTTAGTAAAACCTAAATGGACATTGTATGAAAAATGACGTGAATAATAAATTAAAAATTATTATAATGAAATAAATTAAAAAAATTAATAATAAATGATTATAATTATTTCAAAAACATTTTTTAAATTCTTTTAAAAAATATTTTAGGAAGATAATAAGTTTTGGAAAAAAAGAAGTTTTGTTTTTATTAAAAAATATTTCTACAATCCTGAGTACATAAAGATAAGAGAATGAAGGTAAATAATGTGTCATCAAGACATAATGAGTGTAAAATAAATGAAATTTTTTTATTGACAGATAAATTGTCACGACCCGTCCCCTGGGGCCCGTACCATGACTACCCTATGCCCTCCTTCCATAGGCCTTGGGCTGGCGACTAGCACCAAATGTGTAATTCCCTGAAACTGTGAAAGAATTGCCTTTATAACATGTAAATGCACATAATCGAGCCTACATATGGATACAAAAACTAAGTAAACTCTATAAAAAACATTGCTAAAAAGTAAAAGGAGACAGAATTACAAGCCCAACTGTAATGTACATGGAACTGTATGTACATGTACAACTGAAGAAAGGAAAAACAGCTGATGGGTCATACTCTAGGATTTCTACCAGAATGGTAGGTATAGATAACCTCTTCATCACTCCATGTCTGTCAGTCTCCTCCATGTACCAACTCGTCGTAAGGTCCACCTCCAGTTACCGTCCAATCCTGGTACTCTAAACCTCAATCAAGGTTGTTGGTCGTCTGCATCCAACACAATGAGGTGCGGGCATAGCCCGTTCAGGGGTGAGTATAACGATGCTCAGTAGGGACCCCAAGACCCTCAGGGTCTCACAAAATCCAAAAAGAATAAAATAAAAATTATGAAATCAACAGATAACCTTCCATAGGTATATGCTCATACATATACCTAAGTTAGAAAGTGTACCAACTCAATCATGAGAAAAACACAAAAGATACTGACTCAGCTCAACCAGGATTATTATTCAAATTTTGAAAACCATGGATATTGGAGAAATCCTCCTCTGTCTAGTACAGTGGTCTTTCCATGACACCAAACATGGTACCCACTAACCTTGGACTGCTGAGGTACTCCTCCTATCGAGTATCGTGGGTCTGCTCCATCACAGAGAGGAGCTCCCCACCCTGCGTCTGCCATCACAACTAGGCACTCCCCCTCATAGCCTACAGAGGTAATCCTCCTGTCTAGTACCACATGTCGGCCGCCACAACCAGGCGCTCATGCACCATGGTTCTGCCTCCACAACCAGGTGATCCACACCGTGCTAGTCGAGTCACTCAAACTCAATTAATCAAGAGTCGTCAAGCCTCTGCCAACTACTAGGTTTCTGTACTCTGCACTCTGGTAACTAGTAGGATCCGCTCCACGAGCTACAAGTCGATACTCCAACTATCACGAAGTCATATGAAGATGTATCTCAGAGTTCTTCCACATAATTTTGGTCTCACCACAACCGACGGCGCGTCAATCGGACACCCGGTCTGTGAGTTATTTGCCTTTTAGTCCCGGGGGCCCGGTTGGATTCGTGCACAATCCAACATGACCTTTTCTAAACTATACCCAAACGCTAGTGGGGTATATTTGAAGGGACCATCATGCTCTAATATTACCAGGGCCACTGACGGGTTGTCAAACGGATGCACGGTGCCCAAGATATGGCCAAAAGAGAGTAAAGGGTCATATTGGGCTCGAGTTTGGTCCGATCGGGTTAGACTAACCCGACCCAACCCCTTCTGGGCCGACCTGGTTTGGGTCGATCCATCCTAACTCATTAGGGTGGACCAGGACCATGATGTGGGCCGTCCCTTTAGGTTCGGTCCAGCCAACCGTGCAGTGAGAGGCCGTAGAGAGTCGAGAGGGCGCGGACCGGCCGCGAGGGCGCGGACCGGCCACGAGGGTGCAGACCGGCATCAAGGGCACGGAACGTCCATGAGGGTGCGGAATGAAAGCGAGGCCGCAGACTAGACGTGGTTTGGCATGAGGGCAGTTTAGCCAGGAGGGCACCACAAGGAAGATTCATCCTGGAGGGTGCAATAAGGGTGCGAGCCGGTTCGGCAAGGGCGCCATGAGGGGCTCGGGAGGCCGGCGTGGCCGGGGCACTACGTGGGGAACGGGAGGCCAGGTCATCCCCAACACCGCGAGGTGGTTAGAAGGCTAGCTCAGACAGTGTTCCACTAGGTGTGAGGGATGTCGGCTCAGTCAGGGCACCATGAGGTCGCGGGTTCTACCGATGGCTCGGGAGGCTGGCGGCGGGCGCAACCGGGGCTGGATGGAGGCCACTGGATGGCGCAGTCGACGAGCGCGGATCCAGTTCAGCCTTGAGGGCACCGCGAGGCTGGGGTGTGTGGGTCCGGTTTGGTCGGTGGGCAGCATGGCCAGGGTATCGTGGCCTAGCCCAGTGAAGCTTAGCTGGAAGGGCGGAGACTGCGAGGACGGTGTGGCCAGGGCGCTAGAGCGGCACAGGTTGCGGAGGCTGTAGATGGCATGGTCATCATCATCATCACCTTTATCAAATTTAACAACGTTGTTGCCGTCCTCTTTCTCAATGAACACCACAAAAGGGAATGACAGTGGGGTCAGGCCATGTTGGTTTGGTCCTCACCCTCCGCGTTTAGGTTTTTAGCATTTGGATCACAAGAACGAAGCAGAAAAAATCATACTACAATGATTAATCCCAAAACCCACAAAAGGAAACCATATGTGGATCACCTAGTTAGAAGATGATTTGTGTTCTTTGTTTTATAAGGTAATAATCACACGAATATAAAATCAAGCACACAAAAATCCTCTACCTTTGTTCTCTTGATGTCATTGGTGCAAGAAGGAAGGAGGTGAAGTTGTCGACGTTCGTCTCGTCCGCCACACACCTCCAATTATGGGCTAGTGCATTGGTTCATCATAGTTGAAGATGTGGATGTCCCAAATTGGAATATGTCCTGAGGAAGAAGGTCAATGGAGGTCGGTGTTCTTCATTGGTGGAGCATCCTTCATTGGAGATCGTAATCCGTCAAGTGTTTTGCGTCTCGGTACCTTACCAGCGATTCATCACTTGGTGATGCTGTCAAAAATCCTCCTCCCAAGCCCCATTAACATAGGAGAGGGGGGAGGTAGGTAACGATCATTGGAATTTATAATGGTTCATTTATTAGGAACCTTTCTAAATTTGAACGATGGTCTTACATAATTTAAAAAGGGGTAATCCAATTAATTTATGTTGGAAAAATAAAGTGGTGAGTTAGAGAAAATGATGTGGTGCGTTGGAAAGATTAATGTTATGCACATTGGCATAATTAAGGTGTAGGATTTCAAGAGGATCTCCCTTATTAATTGTGGGAGTTGAGGGTTTCTCCCCATTTAAGGGGGGTTTCATCCTGGCTGGTCCCCACCACCATAACCTCTCATGGGAGGTTATGGTTTGAGTGGTACCCACCACCTTAACCTCTCATGGGAGGTTAATGACTGGTGGTCCCCACTTCCAACATCCACATGGTGGTTTAGTTTTGGTCGACCCCACCAGAAATATCCACATGGAAGCTGAAAATAAAATAAAATGAAGTTTATTTTATTTTATTATTTCCATGAAAAACCCAAATCTAACTTTATCCCTCATCTATCTGCCATCGATGTGGATGTATCCTTAAGCGAATATAGGTGTTGCGAGTTCAACAGTACGCTCAAATTTAAATTCTGAGCACTGATTCAAAAGTTACAAAACGCCTCTCACGTGTTTACTGAACGTACTAGAAAAAAAATTCACAAAAATATCATCATTCACCCTCGACCAATTCCAGTCGAGGTTAGGCTATTCCTAGGTGAAACATGCTCTATCAAAACCAATAGTACTCTCATATTATCAATCTGTGTAACCATTTAGATGTAATGAATTTTACAATAAAATAAGTGTCACTTAATTATTTTATTTGCAGCCCAAAACTATACTTCTCTGGTGGCTTGTGCCAACAAAAGATAATATCTACTTAAAGAAAGAACACCCTAATGAGTTCATTGGTGGTCTCCAATTTTTATTCTGAGTTAAATTTTGTGAGTAATAATCATTTGAAAATTAAAACAATATATATAATTATTTTATTAACGATTATTCCATTTTTGGATTCTCTCATAGGAGGCCAGCGCCGACTAATCTTAAGTCGTTCCTAGGGTCAACCTGTAATCCTGAGTGCAACGGTACCCTTAGATTTCGGATTTTTTTAACAGTTTATGATTTATTCGACTTTTTCAGGAAAATAGCTTATACGTGTTAACTTAAGATTAATATAAATTTGACTAATCATTCCGGGCACTCCGGGCCTCAGAATCACGCGCCATCTGATTTCACGGACTCGCAAAAATCCCATTTATTAAAAAATTTATGGATATTAGGGTACTTAACATTATATCCACCTCACACCTCTATGTCCCCATAATTCAAAACATATCTAGGTAAACAAGTGGAGTTACTGGGATTGAATTTGAGCCTCTTGCTCCCATGTGCTCTCCTAGAGGTTCTTGTGCTGCCAATGAACGTGCACTAGAGGTATCAACCGTCCAAGAAGGACCCTCTCATGTTGATCCTCAATATCTACTGGAAACATCATAAAAGTCACCCATCATCAACGTCCAGCTCTTTTCAGTCGATGACTCGAGAAGGGTCATGTGCGTATCTCCTCAACTGAGATACGTGAATGACATCGTGCACCCGGTGCAAATGAGGTGGAAGATCTAAGCATTAAGACACATCGACAAATCTCTTAAGGAAATGAAAAGGTATGATGAATCTCAGAGATAAATTTCCGCCTTAGTCAAATGTCCATAGACCTCATCGGGGTGAGACCCATAAGAAGATGTGGTCGCCATCCTCGAAATCCAGAGGTCATTGTATCCTATAAACATATGACTTCTTCCTGCTCTGTACAGTCTTCATCTACTCATGGATGATCTATACATTCTCTATAGCAGCATGTACCATCTCTGTTCCCACAAGTACAAACTCCCCTGGGTTAGTCCATCACAAATTTGATCTGCAAGGTCACCCATACAATGCCTCACAAGCTGTTTTCCCTATAGTGGAATGATAGCTGTTTTTGTATGAAAAATCTACCAAAGGAAAGTGATCCTCCTAGCAGCGACCGAAGTTGAGGACACAAGTACGTAGCATGTCCTCAAGGGTCTAAAGGGTCCGCTATGTCTGACCATCCGTCTGAGGATGGAAGGTAGTGCTCAAACGAATCCAAAATCCTATTGAAACCCCTTCTATAGCAGGGAAGTAAAACATGAATCGTGATCTGAAACGATCATCGAGGGTGCACCATGTAATGACACAATATTCTACACATAGAGGTGGATTATTCTCTCTACTGAACCCTGTTCTTTGAACGGTAGGAAGTGGTCCAATGTGGTTAATAGGTCGATGATCACCCAAATCGAGTTATGAACCCTGGATGTACTTGGAAGTACTGTCAAGAAGTCCATATATATCCCATCCCAAATCCACTATAGGACCTCTAGAGGATGAACCAAGCCTGATGGTACAAGATACTCTACCATCACTTGCTGATAGGTGAGGCACTAAGAGACAAACTCTGCAACTGCTTTCTTCATTCTCAGCCATCGGTGCTCTCGTCGGAGGTCCTGATATGTCTTCACAACTTTTGGATGTACTGCTAGATGGGATGTGTGGAACTCCCTCAACACATCCTCCTGATTTGACAATGGTACCATGGAAAGTCCCATGAAGAAAATGATGTTTTCCTGACCATATGAAAATCCATCAAGTGCCTATCCTGTGGATATATGAGCATGGTGTGTGTCATAGTCAGCGTATCCATGCAGCGGCTTTCTTACTTTCTAAAGGAATGGGGGAGTGACTTTAATAGATTTATGAAAATATGATCCTTCTCGATCAACAAAGGATATCTGAAAAGGTGGATAGTTGCTCTTTTTCCTCACTCAGCAGATGCAGGAAAAACCTCATGCGGATTGTGTCTCCTACCATGATCCCCTTCCCTAGAGTATATACAATCTCATAGTCAACTATTGTGGCCATGAGGGTGGTGTTGGACAACTCACGTGTGATTGGATGCAACCTCCTATGAATATGTTTTTCCTTTTCTTCCTAGGATTCTTTTTTCATCAACTAAGGAAAACCACATCCCAAAATTGTAGATAAAATACAACATCTTTTCCTAATACAGTCAATCTGAGTGTGAAACATTGATGTCAAGTCCAAACCAATACTAAGGTCATAATGACTCGACACTTCCACCAAGAGTTTCCAACCAAAACTCTCACTTCAAGGGTCATATCACACCATCAGCATAAGTGTGATTATTGAGTCAGCTCTCAAAGGTATCTCCAGATGGGAGGGTCAATTCAATAGTTCAACCAGAAACTCTAGGTCCTGTAAAAGATTTGTGTATGGATGGAATGATTGGTACCTATTTTTATTGATATGATAGCTAGTATTAGACAAATATTGTACCTCGAATTATTCCTAGATCCCTCGGGTCGCATTACATGACTTCATTCAACTACTCTCTTTTCTTATCCTCCAGCTCCCTGAGCCTATCATGGTCCACAAAAAAACGGGGCAGTTGTAACATGTCGAAAAGTACACCACCTCATGCTGCTCTCCTGGATCTTCTTCTATCTCTTCTACCCTAAAGACTCATATATACCTAACAATTCTTTTCCCGAAACATTTTACATGACCAAGTCTTTGAAACTCGTGTCAGCTTCATACTTTCCCTCTACTAAAATTCACAATCTAAATCCACTCAACAAAGGAATATTCAGCCAAAATGGTCCCCTCTAGCACCCTAACAAAAGTAGGAATGCATAAAGGAAATTTTTCTAGCTCAGATGTCCCTAAAAACACCTCCTTCAGAGGTCTGATCTCTGAATCACTGATCATATGATAATCATCGAGTACCAGGAATTATCTGTATGCCTCAATGATTACTCAGCTACTGACATGTCATCCGGCTGAATCTATATAAGCTCTAGAGAACTCGCAGCCACCTCCTAAATCCAGTCCTCATCCGCCTGTGAGTCAACTCACCTCGGAACCTGAGGGGTATCTGATGTTGAATCAAGCGTAAGGCACTAAGAATGCGATGCCCACATACTAAAGACTTATCACTATGTGGACCATCCAAATGGAATATCACTGAAAAATTATAACAGATAAGACCACCATCTTCTCTATTGGTGTCTCAACTAGGTGGAAAACTCTAGAAACCGCCTCCAGCCAGCCCTCAGATGTGTGGGAAACTGTCTCACCTCTAATCCTTTGAGGCCTATTCTTCTAGAAATCGTGCAACACGCTCAGTCAGCGTGCACCATCCACCGGTGTGGCTAGAAGTATCTTCCACCCAGAGGGTGGTGGTTCTACTGGTACACCACCTGAAGGTTCCAACATAGTAATTGGGACATATACCGTAGCCTCTTCATGAGATGGGATATCAGTGAATAAAACTATCAGAACCCTAACTGGCTGTCTACATGGAGGCATCACAGACGAAATTGATGTGACATGGTCAAAATATTATACCACATGAGATGACCAGGTGATATGTCTTAATAAATCACAATGAAAACACACACACAATCAGTTTTTTTGTGCACAATGTCAGAAATCAGATGTCAAGGTCCTGGTGTATGGATACGTCAGCCGTCGCACCAACACTGGACTCCTTGAACAGAAAACCCCACTCCCTAAACATAAAACTATTGCTTCATAGTAAATATCATAGTCCTATGTTCTACCGTAAAACTGACTCCTAAGATACCAATTTGTCACAACCCATCCCCCGGGGCCCGTACCATGACTACCCCAAGCCCATCTTCTATAGGCCAGGGGCTTCCAAATAGCACCAAAGGTGTAATTCCATAAAACTAGGAAGAAATTGTATTTATAACATGTAAACAGACACAAAATAGCACACAGTTGGATACAAAACACATGTTAAACTATATAACAAAAGACTGCTGAAAATTAAAAGGGGCCAGAAGGACAAGTCCAATAGTAATGTACAAGCAACTTGAAGTACAAGTACAATTGAAGAATGGAAAAATATTTGGGTGGTCAACCTCTGGTGTTCCTACCAGAGTTGTAGGTATATATAGCCTCCTCAGCACTCCATGTCCATCAGTCTCCTCCGTGTACCGACTCATCGTATAGTTCACCTCTCGGTACCGTCCTATCCTATTACTCTCAGCTTCCTTCAGCACTTTCTATCGTCTTCATCCAATACAATGAGGTGCGGGCATAGCCCATGCAGGGGTGAGTATAACGATTCTTAGTAGGGACCCCGAGACCCTCATGGTATAATAAAATACAACTAAGATAAACCAAAAAGTATTAAATCAACATATAACATTGCATAGTTTTATGCCCATACAAATACCTATGTTATCAAGTGATCCATCTCAATAATGAGGAAAACAAAAAAGTTAATGACTCAGCTCATCCAGGGTTTTTATTCACATTATCGAAACCACAACTGTTGGTGAACTCCTCCTCTGTCGAGTACAGTGGGCCTTCCGAGACACCAAACATGCTTCCCACAAACCTTGGACTACTGAGGTACTCTTCATGTCAAGTACCGTGGGTCTGCTACATCACACAGAGGCACTCCCAACCATTGGTCTGCTGCCACAACTAGGCTCTCCCCCTCATACCTTGCAGAGAAATTCCACCAGTCTAGTAAAACGGGGCTACTTCCATAACCAGGTTCTCCTACACCATGGTTCTACCACAAAAACATGGTTTATTCCACTAGGATAGTCGAGTCACTCTGAGTCAATCAGTCAACAATCGTCAAGTCTCTGCTAGATACAAGCATTCCACTCTCTTCTCGCTCGTCACTGGAAGGATCCACTCCACATGCTACTGGTCAATAATCCAATAATGAATAAGTCCCACGAAGAAGTATCACAATGGTCCTCCACATAATAGGGGTCTCAAAGTAATAGACGACACATCAATCGGATGCCCGGTCTGTTATTTATTAGAATTTTAGTCTCGGGGGCCTTGTTGGATTCGTGCACGATCCAACCTAACTGTATCTCAACTATACCCCAAACTCTAGTGGGTTATACTCAAAAGGACCTTCATGATCTAACATTACTAGGGCTACTGACAGTTTGTCAAATGGACACCTGGTGCCAATGAATTGGCCAAAAGAGAGTAAAGGGTCATTGTGGGCCTGAGTCTGGTCTGATCCGGTCGAACTGACCCAGTTTGGGTCGACCTAAACAGGGCTATTGGGTTCGGCCCGACCCACAGGGCTTATCCTAGTAGGCCACGAGGGGTCGTAGAGAGAAGAGAGGGTGCTGACCTGTCGTGAGTGTAGAGACCAGATCTGGGTCAAAGTGACTGTGGTTCATCCCAAAGGGTGCCGAGTGGGAAATTTGGCCCAGAGGGTGTAGTGTGGCCATGGGACGGTTCAGTCGGGGCACCGCGGGGGGAAAAGGAGGCCAGCTCGACTGGGGTGTCGGGATGGGCACGAGAGGCCCGCATGGCCGCGGCGCCACGGGGGGCGTGGGAGACGGCTCGGTCGTGTAGTCATGAGGGGAGCGAAAGGACGACTTTAATGGTGTGACGCGAGGGGCACAGGAGGCGAAATCGGCAGGGGCGCCGCGAGGGAGCGGGTTCGATCGGCGACTCGAGAGGCCGGCAACTGGCACGGCTGGGGCGGCTCGGTGGTTGGTGGATGGCACGACCGACGGGTGCAGGGATAGTTCATCCTGGAGGGAACCACGATGAGGGGGTGGTCAGGGCCGGTTCGGCCAGTGGATGGCATGGCCCGGCCAAGGGTGGATCGACTGAAAGGAAGGAGACCGAAGGGGCGGTTCGGCCGGGGTGCCAGAGCATCGCTGGGGCGACACGAGCCACGTGGGCCGCGGGTGGTGCAATTGTTTCCTTCATCACCTTCGTCACCTTCGTCACCTTCAACACCATTTTCTCCTTCCTCCATCTCAAAGAACAACGCAAAAGAGAACGACAGAGGTTTCAAGCACTGTTGTTTTGGTCCGCATCCCCTGCGTTTAGGGTCGGAGCATTTGGCTTCCTAGAACGAATCACAACAAACCCTCCCACAAGGAATAATCCCAAAACCCACTCAAGTGAAACAAATTCGGATCAACTAGTTTTAAGTTGATTCATGTTCATTGTTTTTTTAGGAATGAATCCAGAGGATATAAAATAAAACACACTAAAATTCCCTACCTTTGTTCTCTTGATGTCATTGGTGTAAGAAAGAAGGAGGTGAAGTTGTTGATAATCATCTCATCTTCCACACGCATCCAATTACTGGATCGTGCATTGGTTCTTTGTAGTTGAAAAAATAGATGTCCCATGTTAGAATAAGTACAGAGGATGATGGTCAAAGGAGGTCAGCATTCTTTGATAGTGGAGCATTCTTCATCGGAGAGCGTAATCCTCCAAGTGTTGGGTGTCGCAACACATTACCAGCGCTTCTTTTCTTTTGTGAATCAACCCCAAATACTCCTCCCAAACTCCATATATATAAGATAGGGGGGAGGTAGGTAACAATCATTTGAATTTATTACACTTCATTTATTAGGATCCTTTCAAAATTACAACGATGATGTTACTTAATTTAAAAAGGGGCAATCCAATTATTTTACGTGGGCATAAAAATGTTCTACATTGGCACCAACGATGTGGTGTGTTCGAATGATTAATGGTATACATGTTAGAATAGTTACGGTGGAGGAGTTCAAGAGGCTCTCCCTCATTAATTGTGGGAGTTTAGGGTTTATCCTAATAAAAAGGGGGTTTAATCCCGGGTGGTCCCCACCACTATAACATCTCATCATAAGTTATGGTTTTGGAGGTCCCCACTAAATTAAACTCTTGTGGGAGGTTAAGTTATGGTGTTCCCCAAATCCAACTTCCACATGGAGGTTTAGTTCTGGTGGACCCCACCAGAAATATCCACATGGAATCTCAAAATAAAATAAAAAGAAATTTATGTTATTTTATTATTTCCATGAAAAACCCAAAAACTAACATTCACCATCATCCTTCTATCATCGAGTTGAAAGTATTTTCAAGAGAATACCAGCTTTTCGAGTTCAACGGTGCCCTCAAATTTCAATTCCGAGCATCGGTTCAAAAGTTACAAAACGCCGCTCGCGCATTTACTAAACGTAACTAAAGAAAAGTTTGGAAAAATATCATCAGTCACCGTCGATCCATGCATGTTGAGGTTAATATCTTCCTATGTGAATCACGCCCCAAAAAACCCAACGGTACTCTCAGATGTTTTATCTAAGTTACCATTTATATGTTATGAATTTTACAATAAAATAATTTTCATTTAAGTATTTTATTTTCTTCCAAAAACTAACTTTCTCTGGTGGAACACACTGGCCAAAGGTAGTATCTTCTTGAAGAAATCGTGCCCTCACAAGTTTAGTGGTGGTCTCATATTTTTAATCTAAGTTACCATTTGTGAGTTATAATCATTTAGAAAATAAAATAATTTATATAATAATTTTATTTATGATTATTTTATTTCTGTGTTCTCTCACAGGAGGCCCATGCCGACTAATCCTATGTCACACCTAGGGTAAACCCACCATCCTGAGTGCAAAGGTGCCCTCAGATTTTTGATCCATGTAACTTTTTAAGAGTTATTATACTATTTCATGAAAATATCTTATGTGTGTTAACTTATGCTTAAAAAAAAATCGACGGGTCATTTCAGGCACTTCGGGCCTCAGGATCACGGGCTTTCAGATTTCAAAGACTCATAAAAATACCATTTATTAAAAAATTATTAGGTTAAATGAATATATTATATTACATTTAAAATGGTCTCTTTATAGACCTCGTAAAATAATATTGGTCCCTAATTTATATTCTGTATTAAAAATGTAAAAGTTTGACAAAAAATTTATAATGTATGACTCAAATTCCTTCTTACACATTCATGTATAAAAAAATTTGAATAAAACATTATTATACATATATTAATTTATCCATAAATTTATATATCATATCTTATATGATATATAAATGTC
This sequence comes from Viscum album, assembly GCA_963277665.1. Lineage (NCBI taxonomy): Eukaryota > Viridiplantae > Streptophyta > Magnoliopsida > Santalales > Viscaceae > Viscum > Viscum album. The sequence goes on along the minus strand of OY728122.1, from coordinate 804,554,500 downwards.
TTTTTATTATTTGTTTATTATCAATTCCATCTTAATGAAATGTTTTGGGAAGACAGATTGGTTTTATGTGAATGGAATGATTAATTATTTTTGTTCCTGTTACATATATAATAATTACATCATATACATAATAATAATCATTAAATAATAATTATATTTATACAAAAATTATACTCTAAATACCATTATTTAATACTGTTTTTGATATATGCAATATTTTATAATCATAGAGAATGTAGGTCTTACATAGTTATGATTAACCATCCCATTTTTCAAAAAACAAAATGGAACTGTGGTATATAATATGTTATATAAAAATAATTAAGATAATATAATAAATAATATCTTATTATTTAATATACTTATAGATATATTCCATGTGATTTTTTAAGGAAATGTTAGTTACATCCCTTCGTGAGGGTGATGTTCTACACATACACGAATGAAGTTATCATCAATAAGTGAATGATAAAGAAATAAATTACATGATGTATTTTCATGATATATATAAATATTTCATTAATAACATAAATATTTAATTTATATCACATTAATCTGATGAAATTATACTTTTTTCAATCCATTTAAATTGACCATGAATATGAATAACATTACTTTAAGAGACGGTAGTCTTCCATACACATGAATGATGTTATCATATGCCTATGGAAAAAATATTAAAAAGTTATATAAAATAAAAATACTAAAGAGGAAATATTATGTTAATATAATATATATATATACTTTATATTCATCATCATGATCATTTTTGAGAGTTGTTAAAGGAAAAAACAATGACATCATTACGTGAGGCGGTTCTCCATTTTACACCTGAATGATGATTTATTAACCCATTTTATGGAAGTAGATATGGATTTTGTTAATTATGATCATTGAAAACATTAAATCTTATGGAGTAAACTTGTTTTATTATATCAAAATCTTTCAAATATATTTTAATGATGTGGAGGAAAAAAAATTACAAATGTTCATGGATGAATATTACTTCTTCTTTGCGTATCCTCCAAAATATTAAAAACAAAATCATTTCTAGATTGGATTTTTTAGAAAAAACATTTCACTTTAGGTATGTGAAATTTCAATTTGGGATGTTATTTAGGTATCTAATTTCAAAAAAAACGGTATTGAGGTGTGAAAAATAGATGATAGGGGTGACCATTTATAAGTGTCGTGAATGATACATCTCTAATTTTTTAAATGATAAATATTTACCCATATTTTTAAAACTAATGAATTCTCCAAAATGTAATAATATAATTAATTAAGATTTATATGATCTAAATATTTCCATAAATATATATTTGGGATATTTTTGGGTAATTTTTTACTTAGTCATTTTTAATTTGGCCCCTAAGAAAACACATTTTTACCTTTACCATGGTAAATAATTTTTAATGTTTTCATAATAAATTTTATTAATTATTTACATTAATGTTAATATAAATTATAAATTATGTTTATTAAAAAAAATTAAATTAATATTTTCAAAATTAAATTTATTAAAGTGGTAAATTTTAAATGTAAATGAATCCTACATATGTGATGAGAAAAGAGGGGTTTCAAACCTAAAATGTTGAAAAGATCATAAGGATTTTATATAAAATATTAAAATGAAATTGATTTAAATGAAATTAATTTGATAAATATTAAATTAATTATAATATTTTTACAATAAAAAATTAGAAAACATAATTTCTCAAAATAAATTATCCAAAGAAAACATCAGATTTTAATTAAAATTAAATTTTTGTCAATTCTTGAAAAAATGTATCTATTTTGAAAATTGTTACAAATTTACCCTAAGAATATTTTTATATTTTTATAATATAAATTTATTTTAATTTTATATATAATTTTTATATATGTTCTAAAACGTTTTTTCCAATAAGTTCATAAAAATGAGACAAAACAGATTTTCAGAAATAAATAATTTTAAGCGTAAGAAATTAATTTTTTCAAATCCATTTTTTGAAAACACATAATATGAATTTTAAACATTTAAATGAATAAAAAAATAAATTAATATAATTTTGTAATACCCCAAGCATCCATGGTACGTTTCCCTTTGAATAATGCAATAGTTTGCATTGTACATAACTTTGTAATTCTAACACACCTCGACCAATCAAACTAGCCATTATAAATAGTAATACAAACTTTTTAAAATTTTATAAATTTTATCATTCAAAATGGACATCATTTTTTGATTTGTATTAATGAAATTATCCTAGGGTGAAATTTTGGCATTTTTCTGAAAACATTAATATTTTGATGAATAGTGAAAATTACTAAATTTTATTTAAAAACGACAGTTTTAAATGAAATAATTAATAGTGATAAATTATGAATTTATGTAGTTTTAAAGTGTATTTATAATATATTTATTCCATTTAATACAATTTTAGTCATTGGACATAATTTCACACTTAAACTGGACATAAACAAGTGTCAATCTTTTGATAGTTATTATTTCTTAAAACACACTTTTTTTACTGAGGGAATTAATTTTAAATTAAATTCTACCACATATATGTTTTGCATTTATAAAAATGGATTCCATATTTATAATAACGAGGACCAAATTTTGTAAAATAGGTAACTTTTATTTTTAGAAATTTTGAATAATTACTTTGGTAATTATATTATTTACCATTATTAAAGGTTAAATCTGGTAAATATGTGTAAAAAATAATATTATAATAATACTAAATTACACTAAAACTTATCCTGACCCTATTGGTTCATAAATTTCCGACCATGGGAATCTTTTTTCTATTTTGGGACCCCATGGAGCCACTTGTAAGTGATAATGACGCTTTATATTAATTATGTTAATGAAAATACAAAAATGACAAAAGAATATATCTTTTAGAAAAATAAAATATACATAAGGTTATATATGTTATAATTTTTACTATAAATATTAATTAGAACTATAAAAATATTTCCTACATCATGGAATTTTTCTATAATTTTTAGAGATTTAATAAACTAAATTATATATGACACAACAATGATGTAGTGTTTACCTCATTAATAAATTATTTAAATAAATAAGATTATAAAGACAAAAATAATACACAAAAAATGTCCAATTTTTACTGGATTATTTCACTTCGATCATGAATCATCTAATAATCAACTTTAGTGAGTATTGAACCTTTAGAATCTGAATATAATAATATAATAATATAATATTTTCAATCTTTCCTAAAGAGCCCCTCCACCCCCTTGTAAAAGGACACCACTTATAACCAATTCATCACACCACTAAAGCCTTTTGAATCATAAAAACACTGTCCATTTTAGCTCACTACGTCCATATCCTCCTCCTAAGTTCATTACCTTAGTCAGAAAGAACTTCAAGAGTCCTTTTTTGGTTCAAACCAAAAGGAGTTACCCAAATTAAAGGTAATGATTCTTGTTAGTTTCTTTTCTTTTATTTTACTTCTCCAATCCCTAAACTCTTCTTATTCTTTACTTTAAAAAAACAATATAATAAATATACTAGGATATGTTTATGATATTTATTCAAATTACACTTACACACACCTCCATCTAATGGGTGAAGACATTAATTTTTCTATGGATGGAAAACAAACCCCTCACGAAAAGATGATTATTCAATTATCACCTACCACCTCTCATGGTGGCCATTATGATGGAAATATAATTAAATATGATATTAATGATATTTATTTTATATATAATCTTCTTTAATTCCATTTTATATCATTCCATTATTTGTTTCATATTGTATATATATACGATAATTTCATTTGAAGAAGTACGGACTACCGCCCCCTCAATGTGATATGACTCATTCATACAATACATGGAACATATAAAGGATGTTGATAATGAACGTATGTAACACATATAAGATATTATATTATACTAGAATAATAATATACCCTTTTAACATATGGTTTTTTTTCTTTTTAAATTGAAAAATGAAATGGAAGTAGGGTTCGTGCGTATGTACGGACTGCCGTCTCCACGAACGCGATGATATTAATTCCCCATTGTATCCATTCAAGTATAATTCTCATTTTATGACTAAATATAATTTTTAAGGACTTTATATCATTCTGGATATGAATAAGATACAACCTATCCATAACAAACACAGCTTATGTAACAAAACATATAAAATAAAACGATTAAGGAATCACCCGAAAAGACATTAATACTAATATATTATTTACAAATCAATGTTAAAAGATCATATATGATATCATATTAATGTATATGATTCATTTATAATTTAATAAAAATTATTTAACCATTATACAAGAGGTTAAACTACCCTCAACCAAGTAAAAGTACAAGGTAATGGTTTATTTCACAATCACATCATTATCTGAGGTTGTTTATACGTAATTATCTTCTGGGACTTCTATATCGTCCACATCCATGTTTCAAAAAAAAGTATTTCAATTTTTTTTACTATTTACTAGAATATGGGTTAATTTCATTTATACCCTTGATATAATTTTTATAAAATAGTTCTAATGGAATCTTTTCGTCGTTTTCCAAACAAGGACCTTTTTAACCTTTTCGACAAAATTAAGGTAAGAATGTATTTTTTAAATTATACGACCGGTGAAGCAATTTTACACAATTATAAAATCTCTGAAGATTTCCTTACAAGCATATAAGGATATTTTAAAAGTTAATGTTTTATTTTATAATTATGTGGCTTTTAAATGATTAAAAAAAGAATCATTTCTCCAAAGTTGTTTTGATTTCATCTATATCAACATCCATTGATGGATTTTAAGCTTATTTGAAGTTGATTTGTTATGATACAAAACATCCATATTTTGTTGAAGTTTTTGTGGTATGTTTGACTGTGGATATGTTATTTTTATACCATTCATGGTTTATGGAGAAAGTATTGACATTTTGTATGCTAGTTTTAATACAAATGTTTATATTATGTTTAAACCTGTTCATATGAGGAATGCATTGGACTTATTAAGTTACGGGTGGAGCTCGCTATAGCTCCTCAATGAATCGGTAGGTATCATGAGACAAACTAGTGTCTTTGCACTAGGTCGTGACAAAATCATATTTGTAGTCTTGGCAAGAGGCCTTAGCTATGTTGTTATGATAGTATGTCATTATGCATTCCATCATTATGAAAGTGGTTATTGATATTGCATGTTATTATTAGACTAGTAGAATATCCATGTTAATATTTAAATGGAAATATTTCATTTTAAATTTTCCATATTATACTGAAGATATTGTTTAAAAGGCTTTTGTTTTAGTTATACAGTTCCTTGAATGTTTATGCTTATTTATGAATGTTTCTGCTATATTTTTATCCTTACTGGGAATTTGAGCTCACCTCTTTCTATGTTTTATTTTTTCTAGAATGTGAAGTAGTATTTTATGAATGCCCAATAGGGATCGTATAAGTGGATATGAGTGTGGATAGAATATGTTGTTGTAGTTTTTACTTAATGATATAATGTAACATTAATGAATGTATCTAGTGTTTCCTATGCCACTAAACTAATTGGTCTTTCGAGCCTTGATCTTTTCTGATCATGCCAATGTTATGTAATAATGAATAGACTCTAGGTAACCGGGTTCGGGGCATTGGAATAGGCATCAGAGGATGTTTAATACAATCATTGGAAGCTAGATTTATATAAACTCTTATTAGATAACATAGCCCTAAGATAGAATTTGAGGATTAGTATATAATAATTTCCTAGAATTTAGGTATTGTAGAGATTTTGTGATTTTTTCGAGAAATACATCCCTGTCTGAATACGAAAAGGTAGAAGCTTCTCTGGCACATATGTACCTAGGGGTAAAACCCGAAAACACCGCTTTGAGCTAGACCCGAATGGGAACTGGTGCACGACAATGGGCCTTGATGCACTCTTGGTTACGACACTCTCTGGGGATATTCTTAGGATAATTCTCATTTTCATTATAATACATTATGAAGGGTTTATGAGTATATACTTCCTCAAAGGAAAAATTTTATGATTATGGATTATATCCATAAACTGTTCAATTTATGTAATGTGTTTTACATGTTTGGAATTATGTATTTCGATTCATAGACTATTCAAGTGTATTCCATTGTTTATAAATGGCTCCTAGAGGAAGGAATAGAAACTGTATAAATGAAGGCACTCCATTTAGGGATTTGTCTCTTGCTCAAGATAATTATAGTGGAGCTAGTGATGCAACTGGTGCTAATCAGCTAATCACCATACTGAGACAATTCACTCAGATTATGAATAATAACCTTACCAGTATGAAGCACCCTGATCCGCAGTGTGGAGGATCAATGTTATATCGCTTCATGAGGCAAAAACCACCAAAATTCAATGGGGGTAAAAATCCAAAAGTAGCTAAGAAATGTATAAATTCCTTAGAGAATATATTCCATCCATTGGTGAGTAGTGAAAGTCAAAAAGATATCATGGGAGTTTACCGCCTCACCGGAGATGATGATCAATGGTGGTCATTGATTCAAAACATGAAGGAATATGATGAAGTATCAAAGATGGTATGGAGGGAGTTCAACGAGATTTTCTTAGAAACATACTTTCCTCGTGACCATCAAGCAAATATGGAGTGGAAATTTTTGAGTCTGAGACAAAAGGACGATGGGAATGTCACAAATTATGAGGCTAACATTACAAGGTTAGCGAGGTATGTAGAAGATTATATATGTAACCCAAGAAGTTAGATTGATCAATTCTTTGATGGGTTAAAACTGTTTCTTTGTCGAGCATTAGTCTCACAATCCTTCTCATCATACGAACACATTGTCTCATGTGATTTCAAGACAGAAATGGAATTCAAAAAGTCTTACGACTTTAACGCAAAGCAAGCGAAGAAGAGATCTTCATATCACTCTGAAAATGGAAATAATGGGAAGAAGGAAAAATTTGAATATCCATCATGCAGAAAATGTGGGAAGAAACAGACCGGTAATTGATTTAGAGGAATGTGAGTCTGTTACAAGTGTGGTGAAAAAGGCCACCAAGCTCATGATTTCAATGGGATGAAAGAAGCTACCGATGCTCAATTCATCTACTACAAGGAAATTGGACATTATGAAAATGAATGTCCTAAGCGTTAGGGGAAATTATCTCAGAAAAGGCCAAGGGAATAAGGCTATGCTTAGGCTATCACTACTGTTGAGATAGAAGCTCTGAAAGGCGTTGTGGAAAGTAATTTAATGGTTTCCTCGTGTCTAGAAAATGCATTATTTGATTCTGGATCATCACATTGTTTCATATCATCATAGTTTTCTAAAAAAAATAGATATTTACAATTTGATTTAATAAGAGATTTGTCCATTTAAAATCTTAAGGGAATTATCATTACAATAATGTTCTGTGAATCAATTCCCATTAGATCATATAAATGTTCTTTATCTTCTGATCTAATCATCATAACTATTATTGGGTTTGATTTAATCCTCGGTATGGATTGGTTTTCAGACCATGATGTGAGGATTTAATGTAAGAAGATGGAGGTTACTATTTTTTATGATGATGATAAGGAACACCTTATCTTTAGAGTAGAATTGTCACCTCCTAACTCTTATCTATATCCACCCCTAGTAGCTCAAGTAAATTCAATTATTGGGGAAGAATAGAATGAAATGAATGTGGGTGAGGAATGGAATGTTAAAAAAAAGGATGTACATATTGTGAAAGAATATGTTGATGTTTTTCTAGATTATTTTCTTGGACAACCTCCATAATGAGAAATTGAGTTTTTAATTGATCTAATTCCTGGTTCAAGGGCTATTTCGAAGACCCCTTATAGAATGGCCACTATGGAATTAGTTGATCTGAAGAAACAACTAGAGGAATTGAGTAATAAGGGATTTATTCACCCTAGTTTTTCTCCATGGTTAGCCCATGTTCTTTTTGATAAGATAAAGATGGATCTATGAGGTTATGTATAGACTAAAGGGAGATCAATTATACAACAATAAAGAACATGTATCCCATACCTCGCATTGATTATTTATTTGACCAACTGCATGGAGCTCAATAATTTTCAAAGATTGACCTTCGATCTGGATACCATCAGTTGTGTGTTAATAAGGAAGGCATTCTGAAGACAAAATTTCGAACCAGGTAAGGGCATTATGAGTTTACAATAATGCCTTTTGGGCTTACTAATGAACCCTATGTGTTCATAGATCTAATGAACAGAGTTTTCAAGGAAAATATTGATGAATTTTTAGTTTCATTTATTGATGATATCTTGGTATACTCCAAAAGCTACGAAGATCATGAAAATCACTTGTGCATTTTATTGAAGACTCTGTGAAGACATGAATTATATGGGAAGTTTTGCTACTGTGAATTCTGCCTTCATGAGATTTCATTTCTTGGCTATATAGTCTTTAAGGATGTAATCTCTGTTGATCCTTCTAAGAACAAGGCAATCCAAGAATGGATAGCACCAATGAGTATAACTGAGGTATGCAGTTTTATTGGTTTAGAAAGTCATTATCGACATTTCATCCAGAATTTTTCCCAATTGGCTAACCCATTAATGAAGCTCACAATAAAAGGAGTTAATTTTTTTTGGACCAAATAGGGTGAAGAATGTTTTGAATAACTGAAGAAAATATTATTCAATTCTCCTATATTGATTAAACCATCAGGGAATGATGGGTTTTTTATTAATAGTGATTCTTCAACGAAAGGACTTGGTTGTGTGCATATGAAAAATGAGTGGGTTATTTCCTATGCATCACGACAGCTAAAAATTCATGAGAAAAACTATACTACTCCTGATCTTGACTTAGAACCTGTAATACTTTCATTGAAGATTTGGAGACACTATCTCTATGGTGAAAAATGTGAGATTTATACTGATCACAAGGGTTTGAAATATATTTTCTCACATAAATAACACAACATGAGGAAAATTCAATGGGTTTAACTAATCAAGGATTACGATTGCACGATACACTACCACCTGGGTAAGTAAAATAAGGTGGTTGATGCTTTGATTATAATGGATCCTGGAGTTTTTAATTAAATGACAGTTGAAATGGATCCTATATACATGGATGAAGTAAATATAGATATGGGAATCACCATGGAAGGTGAAACATCAATAATGTTTCAAATGGTTTCCAAACCAACATTACTATAAAGGATAAAGAGTTCCCAAGACTATGATGAAGAGTTTAAAAATAAGATTAAAGGTGTGAATTATGGGAGATTGAATGACCTTGGGTATGAAGATTAAATTTTGAAATTTGGCAAGAGACTTTGTGATCCCGATATACCTGATCTGAAAAGGGAGTTGTTGGACGACGCTCATAGTTCTTATTTCTCTATACACCCTGTGAGCACCAAATTTTATAAATATTTGAAGGAAAATTTTTTGTGGGACAACTTGAAGAGGGAGATTTCTGATTTTGTGCCAAGATGTGTGGTTTGTCAACAAGGGAATTCTAGAAAGAAACTGCTTGGAGGATTCATGAAACATCTTCTCATACCGTAGTAGAAATGGGATAATATTACGATGGTCTTTATCATGGGACTACAAAAGAATCCTAGAAGGAATGATTCAATATAGGTCATTGTTTATCGTTTTACCATGTAAGCACATTTTCTGGCTATAAGGGAAGATCTACAAATTGAAAGTCTTGCAATACTATATATTAATGATGTTGTGAGACTTAATGGAGTACCCCTATCGATTGTTTCTGATCGTGATCCCCATTTTAAATCAAGATTCTAGAAAAGTCTTCAAAAAGCCCTCGATACTGAACTTCATTTGAGCACTACCTACCACCTTCAAACAGATGGACAATCATAACGGTCTATTCAAACATTAGAATACATGTTGAGATTATGATCACTTGACTTTCAGAGTATGTGGGATCAATATTTAGTCTGGTAGGATTTTCTTATAACAATAGCTTCCATTAGAGTATTCAGATGGCACCATATGATGTGTTATACGGAAACAGATGTCGCACCCAAACCTTTTGGAATTGATGGAGGTGAAAGAAAACTTTTAGGCCCAGAACAAGTGGATGAAATGATGGAAAATGTGAAGGTAATCCAAACCCACATCAAAGCATCTCAAAGTTGGAAGAAGATCTATGATAGCAACTGAAGGAAGGATATTGAATTTCAGGTAAGAGATTATGTTTTTATAGAGGTATCTCCATGGATGGGAGTTATACGTTTTGGTAGGAAAGGTAAATTGAGTCCTAGTTACATCAGACTTTTGGAAATTATAGAATGAATTGGGGTTGTAGCTTGTCATTTGGAAATGCCCCCAAGTCACTCCAAAGTTCATAATGTATTCCACATATCACTATTGAAAACATACATGTCTGACCCAACACATGTACTCACCTATGAGTAAGTAGAAATAGAACCTGATATATCTTATTGTGATGTTCCCTTCAAGATTCTTGATATAGAGAACAAGTGCTGAGAAACCTGACTACTCGTTTAGTAAATGTTATATGGGTAATCCTTAAGATGGAAGAGGCAACGAGGGAACCCGAGGATCTTATGATGAAGAAACACCTGAGTCTTTTTATTCAGTAATATTCTAGAAATTTTTAGGATGAAATTATTTGAATGAGGGGAGAATTTAATACCCCAAGCTTCCATGATACTTATCCCTTTGAAAAATTCAATAGCTTGCATTGAACGCAACTTTGAGATTCTAACACACCAGAACCAATCAAACAGGAAGTTTTGAATAGTAATACCCACTTTTTGAAATTTTATAAATTTTATCATTCAAAATTGACTTCATTTTTGGATTTGGAATATCCAAATTAGCCTAGGGTGAAATTTTGGTACTTTTTCTGAAAACTATCATATTTTGATGAATAGTGAAAATTACTAAATTTTAATTAAAAACAACATTTTTAATCGAAATAGTTAATAGTGATAAATTATGAATTTCAGTGTTTTTGAATTATATTTAGAATATATTTTTAACATTTAATACAATGTTGGTCATTAGACATAATTTCACAGTTAAACCTGACATAAAAAATTGTCAATCTTTTGATAGTTATTATTTCTTAACAACAAATTTTTTATTTTGACAGCTGGAATTATTTTTAAATTATTTTCTTCCACTTTTGTGTTATGAATATAAAAAAATTGATTCCATATTTAGAATCATGAGGTCCAAGTTTTGTAAACATGTAACTTTCTTTTTACACATTTTGAATAATTACTTCGGTAAATATTTTATTTACCATTGTAAAAGGGTAAGCCGGTAAATAAGGGTAAAAAAATAATATTATAATAATACTTAATTATACTAAAACGTGTCCTAAACCTATTGTTTCATACATGTCCGACCGTGGAAATCTTTGGGTTTATTTTGGGACCCCAGGGAGAAACTAGTAAGTGATAATGACACTTTATATTAATTAAGTTAAAGTAAATACAAAAATGACATAAGCATATATCTTTTAGAAAAACAATTTTACATAGGGTTATATATGTTATATTTTTTACTATAAATATTCATTATAAATTTAAAAATATTTCCTACATAAATTTATTTTTTAATTATTTTTAGACTTCTAATAAATAAAATTATATCTAACACAATAATTATATAGTGTTTACCTCATTAATAAATGATTTAAATAAATAAGATTATAATGATTAAAATAATACCCAAAACCTATCCAATTCTTGTTGGATGATTTCATTTCGATCATGAGTCATCTTATATTAATCATTAATGAGTTTTGGTCCTTTATAAACATAATATAATTATATAATAATATAATATTTTAAATCATTCCTAAAGAACCCCTCCTCCAACTTATAAAAGGACACCACTTCTAACAATTTCATCACACATATCAAGCCTTTTGTCTCGTCCCAAATCTTCCCATTTATGCTCCCCACATCCCTCCCCTCGTCCTATAAGCCTTACCTTAGGCAGAAGTCACTTCATGATTTTTTTTGGTTCAAACCAAAGAGTGTTACCCAAATTAAAGGTAATGATTTCTCTTAGCTTATTTTCATTTATTTTATTTCCCCAACGCCGAAACTCTTATTATTCTATTATATTTTAACAACACCATTATACTCAATATACTAAAATATTTTTATGATAAATATTCAAATTACACTTACACACACCTCCATCTAATAGGTGAAGAACATAATGTTTATGTGGATGGCAACCAAATGCCTAACGAAACAATGATTGTTCAATTATCTTCTACCACCTCTCATGTTGGCAATTATTATGGAACTATAATTAAATATGATATTAATGATATTTGTTTTATATATAATCTTCTGTAATTCGATTTTATATCATACCATTATTTGTTTCATTTTTATATATACGATAATTTCATTTGAAGAAGTGCGGACTACCGCCCCCTAAAAGTGATAAGACTCATTAGTACCATACATTGAATGTATAAAGGATTTTTTTAATTAACATAAGTAACACATATATTATATTATATTAAACTGGAATAGTAATATACTAATGTATCATTTGGTTTTCATTTCTTTTAAAATGAAAAAATGAAATGGAAGTACCGTTCGTGTGTACGTACGGACTACCGTCTCCATGAACACGATGAGATTAATTCCACATCATATCCATTCAACTATAATTCTCATTTTATGATTAAAAATAATTTTTATGGACTTGATATAATTCTGCATATGAATAAGAGTCAACTTATCCCTAACAGACATGACTTATGTAACAAAACATATAAAATAAAACGAGTAAGTTATCACCCGACACGACGATAATAATAAGATATTATTGAGAATGAAATGTTAAAAGATCATATATGATATCATATTAATGTATATGATTCTTGTATAATTTAATAAAAATTATTTCACCATTATATAGGAGGTTAAACTACCCTCAACCAAGGAAAAGTAAAAGGTAACGGTTTATTTCACAATATATTCATTATCCGAGGTTGTTTAAACATAATAATCTACTCAAACTTCATTATCATCAACATCCATGTTTCATTAAAATGTATTTAAAAAAATTTACTATTTACTATAATATGGGTAAAATTCATTTATACCCTTGTTATACTTTTTATAAAATGGGTTGAAAGTAATCTTTCTGTCGTTTTCCAAACAAGATCCTTTTTAACCTTTTAAATAAAATTAATGTAATAATGTCTTTTTTAAGTTATACGGAGGGTGTGGCTCTTTTCCACCATAATAAAATCTTTTATTCTTTCCTTACAAGCTTATATGGATATTATTAATGTAAATATATTATTTTATAATTATGTGACTTTTCAATGATTTAAAAAAAGAGATATTTCTCTCAAATAGTTTGGATTTCATCTATGTCAACATCCATTGATGGATTTTAAGATTATTTGAAGTTGATTTATTATGATACAAAACATACATATTTTACTGAAGGTTGTGTGGTATGTTTTACTATGGATATGTTATTTTTAAACAATTTATGGTTTATAAAGAAAGTATTGACATTTCATATGCTAGTTTTAATAAGATTGTTTATGTTGTTTTAAACTTGTTTATCTAAGGAATGCATTTGACTTATTATGTGACTGGTGGAGCCCGCTATAGCTCCTCGATGCATCGGTAGGTCTCATGATTCAAACTAGTGTCTTGGAATAGGGCCTTGAAAAAATCATATTTCTAGTCTTGTCACGAGGCCTTGGCTATGTGGTTACGATAGTCTGGCATTATGCATTCCATTATTATGAAATTGGTTGTGGATATTGCATGTGATAATTCAACTAGTAGAATATCCATGTGAATATTGAAATAGAATTATTTCATTTTTCTTTGGCAATATTATGTTGGTGTTCATGTTTAAATTGCTTTTGTTTTAGTTATACACTTCCTTGAATATATATGCTTATTTAGGAAGGTTTTCACTATATTGTTATCCTTATTGGGAATTTGAGATCACCCCTTTCTATGTTTTATATTTCCTAATATGTGAAGAAGTATTTTACGAATGACATATAGGGATAGTATAAGGGGATATGAGTGTGGAGAGAAGATTTTGTTTTAGTTTTCACTTTATAATGTAATGTATCATTTGTGAATTTATCTAGTGTTTCCAAGGCTACTAAACTAATCGGTCTTTCGAGACATTATATTTTGAGATCAATCTATTGTTATGTAATAAGGCACCGACTCTGGGTAACTGGGGTCAGTGCGTTACAAATTTGATCATTAATATTCTATTTATTTTATTTATGTAAAAAACACATTTTCATTAATATATTTTCTCGAAACAATATTACTTTTTATTTTAAAAATTCTTTTATATTCATTTATAATAATGAATCCCTAAACTATTCCTTATACATTACTGTGTAAACAATATATTCAGTGTTTTTAAATCCTATTCATATATTCCATTCCATAATTTAGGTGACCAGAAGAATATTAAATTAATATCATTAAATGAAATGGTTTGTTTAAACTTATCATCACTTGTAATGGAATATAAAAAAATTGGTTTGGGTCACACAAGGTTCAATTAAAAAAATTTTGTAATAAAAATTATATAACTGAATAAATTCATTTGAAATATTTTTTCACAAAATCTCGTTGTGTTATAAAACGTATCCACATTGTAGTGTAATCATTTTTTGATCAGAAGATCACATGGAATGTTATAAAAATATCATTAATTAATTTTCATGAAATATTCAATTAAATATGTATATGAAGTTTTAAATTTTTATATGTATTATTACACAGAAAACTATTTTGAAATGATAGTATCACACATGTGTACTAGTGAAATACCACTTCTATGAAGGGATTGTATTAGTATTTTAATTACTAAACATATTGATTCTTCCTAAAACAAAATTTAATGAAGAATAATGTAATTATGAGATTATATAAATTATGGATATTATTTAACCATTTAATATCATCTTTTACAATTAACAACATACCAAAATTAGTTGTGGATAAATTGATCAAACAGCCTTATGGGGTAAAATAAGAAATAAATGTAAAATGAATGAATTTAAAATGATTAAAAAAGGGTCGTACAATGGAATATATAAGGAATTTTTTTGTAAAAATGTATTTAGAAAATTTAAATATATTATTAATGATATTATTATATGCCTGAACAAGAAAAAATACAATGTATGGAATTTTACTCTTCATTTAACTATATTTGGAGACATTTTTTTTATTCACCTAATTTCTATTATAATATTTATATACAGTACTTTTTCCTTTATACTATCATGAATTCATATTAATTATATTTATTTACTACTTTAATTACCTTTATATATATTTTTATTGGATTTTATTCAACCATTATTATAATAATAATGTTTTATTTACAATATCTCTCTCGTTTGGGATTGTTCATGTTCAAATTTCCAAAGGAATAATTATGTATTATTATTATCTTAAAACCCATATATTTTATTTTCATATTTTCATTTACATGGTTTCAATATTTTCATTCCAATTTTTCTTCAATTTTTTACACATTCACTAGAATACATTTTTTAATAAAAACTAATATAATTTATTTTTTTATTCGTGGAATATTTTCCTACAAAAGAAATAATTTAGAAATTTCATTATTAATGTTTAATATAAATAAATTTTTTTAAAATTATTTTTTCAAATTAATTTTTAATATATACATTTTTTTAAAATTAATTATTTTATATTTTTTACAAACATGATAGATTTTTCTTTTTACAGATGTGTGAAAGGAACTTTATGTTTTATATATACAAAATTATCGTCATTTACCACCTTTAAGATTGGTATTCAATATATGCATCCCTAAAAATGTATTCATGTGTTTTAAATGAAATTAATTTATAAATTTTTCTATGATGTTTTATATAAAATTTTATATATATTCTAAATAGATTAAATGAATTGTTTTTATTGAGATATTACATCATTTTTAAACAAATATTTAAAAAGTTGTAAGGAAATAAATTTTTAATGATTATCTTCCATTTCCATTTAATATTATCAAAAATAAATAATTTATTAAAACCATTAATTTATGATGAATCTATATTATTTTTTCACCCTTTAATGATTTACATATTATTCCATTTTTTGTAATAGTAATTTTATTTTGATCATGTTTTCTATCATTCAAAATTATTCATTAGATATTATTTTCCCCTATAGTGAACAAATTATTCAATTTAATTAATTTATTCAGTATCATTTCTAAAAAAATTATATTGTATTAGCATTAATCCATTTCAATATATGATATCATATGGAGGATTCATATTATTAATGATATTACATTTAATGTTGAATTTTTGAATTTCCATATTATGAATTTTATATAAATATCTATTCATTAAAAATGTTATATCATTATTTTTTTATATTTTTAATTATATATATATATGTGTGTGTGTGTGTGGAATACAATTGAAATATATATGTAATTCATAGTTGATTATTATAGACAACCCCTCGACTCATTGATAGGTCTCATGATACATACCAGTATGTGTGCCTTATTTGCAATGATTATTTTTGTATTCTAACTAAATTATTAAATGATTAATTATAAAATGAATTTATAGTATGATTCATTATTTATTAGAAATTATGATTTTGTGATAATGTCATGAATGTGATAATTTCATGAATGTGATACTCTATACATTTCCTTCAATGAGAATTTAGTTATCATTGTCCATCTTCATATTTACATTCATTTTTTTTCATGGGAAGGTATCGATTAAATTGAAGACGTGTTATTTATTTTATTTTATACATATTATGGCCTTATCATATCATGATCGCTTATGTTATATTATTTTCCCTCCTGGACATTTTATCTAAACATTTTTTCTATTTTCCAATCCATAATATAGGAAATGATGTCGTTGAATGATCTTCCAGTCTAAAAAAATAGTAATGACCCAAACATTTATTAATGAAATTTATTGTTGATCTAATTAAATGTCAAATTATTTAAAATGGTTATATAAAACATATGAACTAGATTGATTTTATTTTTTTGGATTTTAAAATACCGTTATGATTTTTTACAATTAGTAATATAGTCGTTGAACAATGATCAAATGGTTAGTATAAATGTAGGGCTTTAATTATTATAATTTCTAAGAAAAATGAAGGGATTGCATCATCTAGTAGAATTTCCTCATACGAATCCCATTTTTCATAGCTCACAAAGGATGGGGGATCATTGGTCATCCCTCTTGACCAATCCCTTAACGAGCATCAACACATTAAGCATCAACAGAATCACATATAGGAGATTTATAAGTTAATAGAGATTACAACTCGAACAATGTTAACCAAACACCCCACGATTATATCACCATCGGAAACCTTACCTTTTGGTATTGAACACGTGTTATAAGGGGTTGTTTAACAAGTCTATAGCATTGTGATTAGGTGAATTATTATTTTATAAATAATATAAATTCATTTTATTTTTTTACATTGTAATTTTTTTAATACACAAATAGTATTTTTATGTAATAATCATTTAAGAAATATAGTTGGACGAAATAATGAATTTTTAATTAAATAAATTTTTAATGATTTTTTTAACAGAATTAATTTTTATTAAATATAAATGATTGTATAATTTTTATAAGTACAATTGAAATTTTTATTAATGTTTTAATGAGGTATTTGTCAAAACCGATTAATTTCTGATAAATGTGGAGTTAATTTAAAAGATAAATTCACATATATATAAAATTATTTATAAAAATAATATTATTTGAGGAATTAGGATGTTAAAATTATCCAATGTTCATTTTTCCATAGTTTTTTGAGACAGTCAAATTTTGGGGTAAAAATTAAATAACATTAAAATTTTTAATGTGTTTTATGAATTAATAATGACCCAATTGTGATGTTATAAAATTATAAAAAAGGTTTATTCGTCTAATATATGTTTAACTTTAAAATAATGTGATTTTTTGAGTTATTTTACAACGCCTTTGTGGACTCTCTAAGACTGATAAGATATTCTATCATTTTAAAATGATTTCCTTGAATGCGTGACTCACATCCACATATTCTAGCCTAATATATTAATATGAAGTGACTTTGGGATAATAAAATAATATTTTCCACTTCAATTTAGAAAAAAACCAATGCAATAACCGTGGTATGTTTTTTGTTTTTGATTATTTTAATGTGTAGTGTCAAAAACCAAAATAATAAAGATTTACCAATCTATTCATATATAAACCCACACATGCTCCAATATCTCTTTACTAAAAACCAATTTATCACGTCCCTAATATTACCTCATTTCTCTAGAATCCACCCAATTTACCCCATGATCCCATGAAGCATCCCTCAATCCCCTCCCAAACCTTTGGGATCACACTTCTATGTAAGAGATTTCGTCCTCTCTCATTTTTGTCCAAGTTTCATTATATTGTTATTCCGTTTTATATTCAATTAAAAGTCATGGGATCTGATTTAAAACATCCACCATAATTCTCTAAATATGTTTTAATGATTATATATACTATTATATATCATTATATCATCCCATGTATATCTTTCACCATTCCAAATTTTGATAAGAGTTTTTTTTCATTTATTATCATCCATCACGTTTCATTGTAGTGTAACACATACTATTTTCAAATTAATTATGTTGGGGCTTGTATCATTATAAACCCATTATTTTCCATTAAATTTATATATCATTATATAACCCTTCTCTCTAATCAACAATTTTTATGAATTTTTATGTCACAACATTATGCTGCTGAAATTGCCCCCTGATTTTCCAAGCCAAATTCATTTTGTAGTGAATACCACACCCATGTCTCTATCATGGGTATTAAACATTATTAACATATTAATATTGAATATTTCTGACCTGTATTTATTCCAAATTTTGTAAACATGGAATAACTTATGATGTATAATGATTCCATGTTATATGATCCTTATGGTGCACTTATGCTTGAACTGAAATGTTTATAAAGAGTTCACCCAGATAGTAGTCCAATGCATTGGGTAATGATTAGTTTGATGATAAGTCATGTTAAATGAGGGTTTAATCGTTCTAATTAATGTGAAATGAGGTTTTACTCATTCTAATTCAAATGTAATGAGGTTTTACTCATGCTCCATGTGGAATGAGCCTTGGCTCAGGCTAATATTTTGTTTAATGTTGTTCCACATCTCTATGTTAAGATAATAATGCTATATCATTCCATTATGTTCATCTATCTATTATTATACATTCATATTCTTATTGCATATCATGTTTTTTATTTTCCATTTTATGAATTTCTTACTCAATTACTGGGATTTAAAGCACAATATTTTCATATGTATGTCCTCATGGTATCCCAAGCAATGCAAAGTATGAAGGAATGTTGTGGACATGTAAAAGAATTTTTTAACAAATATGTTTTATTTCATGTTCAATGTTGTTATGTAATATTCATAATTTCCAAATACACTAGACCTCTCAATCCTTAGAGTTGTCTTATGTGCAAGTTTATGTAATAAATTATCTTATAGTTTGTAATAAATAGATGGTTTGTTATAGTGGTTATCAAAGGATAGGTTTACATATTTTGGTATTAGGATTATAAAACCCCAGTGAAATCCTTAGGTATGAGAATATTTATAATAAAAAAATCCAAAATTATGGTGATTAGAGATTAAGTGGTTTATCAATAAAGTAAATCCATTTCTAGAAACAAACAAGTAGATTTGGATCTGGAACAGATGTATCTTCTGCTAAAAACTCAAAAAACCCCTTTGAGAAAGAATCTAACTAGAACTGGTGCAGAAAAACAGGCCTTGCTACATTCTTAGTTACAAAACTACCATGGGATATACGTTTATAAATTAATTATCATATTTTGAACCACATATAAAAGAATAAAAATTACACTAAAAATATATATTAGGAAGTAGACCAAGGATAACATATATTTAATCATATAAATTCATAAGTTAAAGAAGTAAATGTAATTTATAAGAAATCCATTTTTTTCTTTGGATTGCACATTATGTGTTTCCACTAGAAATCCTTTTATTCTAGCCAAGGGCTGGAAATATTAGGAATCATGCAAATAACGTATGTGAAGATCAATGTAACTACTATTCTAATGAGATGCCCAATCTAATGAGTGCAAGATTCGAAAACATTGTAATGATAAACTAACAGTTAATTCTAGTTTTTAATAGAATCATGGGTCATGATGAATGTCTAACCCCCCCCCATAATGTACAAGTTGAAATCTAGAGATTCATGAGACAAAGGCCTCCTACATTGAATTAATCATTTGATAATTCAATTACCTAATAATGGATCAACTTCACTAAAATGATCTTCTCCATCCATGATTATTCTGAAAAGGAGAATGTTTTTCTGGATACTAATCATATGGAGGGATTATCTTATCAATGGTGGAAATTGATAAAAATTAAAAATTGTATGAAAGATATCGAGGTGGTGGAATGGAAATATCTCTAGGATATATTTTTTGAAAAATATTTTCCTCACACCCTCTGCCATTATATGTAAAGGGACTTCTTTCTCTCTAGAAAAAAGGTGGATAATTCATCAGAGAGTATGAGGAAAATGTCCCAAGGTATTAAAGATATTCTTCTAGAATTTTCATTACCCTAAATTCAAGGATGACCACATAATTGGTGGGACAAAACATATCCTATAGAAATCCCTAGATATTGAGGACTTCAATACCTGTGAATAAATGGTCTGATGTGCCCTCAATGTCAAGATGAAGATTTTAAAATCTCAGGGGTATCATGGGGAAAAGATGCAGGAAGTGGACATTAATTTAGGAGGTTTGATGGATAGGTCTAGTGGTGATACTAAATTCTAGCACACACTATTCAATGTTCTAGAAAGAAGAACCCCAAAAATTTCTTAAAGCAGACAAGAAAATGATTTATGTATGGGTGATAAGGGAACCTAGAAATTAATTTCTGACAAGAAATACATGTTACTGTGACAGAGGATTTGAATTCTATGTTCCACCCTCAACACATTTTTATTTGGTTTAAATAAAAAGTATCTGGGCACTTTGAAAACAAGTTCCTTCATCCATGGGTATACAGAGGAAACCAACAACATCTAAGGCAGCAGGGGAACACTTTTCCATCACTACCACTGATGAAAAACCATACAATGGAGAGGTTTTAGGTACTCTAGTTATTCATTAATAATAGAGAACTTACATTTTGATTCTCATTCTATGCATTATTTTATATCCCAAATGTTTAGTAGAAAAATTCACCCAATACAACAAATCATGGATGCCGAGATGTCAGTGAGAATGGAAAATTGTGAAATATTTACATCCAATTAATATAGCTCCTCCCTTACCACAATTTGTCGATTTAATTTCCCAGGAACCACTTCATGTCACTATAGTGTAATTTGATGAAAATAATGACATGGATTGGAATTGCCTATAATGAGACAACATCAATTACTGTGAGAGGGAAACCACTCTCCATTTGGAAAATCGACCCCTGATTCTGTACTAGTGCAAGGAGGAGGATAAATCATATTTAGTACCATCATCTCAAGTGTGCATATTACATCCATATGAGAAGGAACATCTTGATCAACTGATTGGGTATAATAAAGTATCTATCATTTAAGACATATCTATTGCGATGGAATTTGCTGATGTATTTTCCCGAGGAATTTCATAGTATTACTCCAACAATAGATGTTGAATTATTAGTTGATCTTATACATTGGACCTTGTGAAAATCCATAAATCTATATAGAATGGTTGTTGTGGAGCATGGTTATCTAATGAAAAAAAAACAAGAGAATACTGATAAAGGGTTTATATGCCCAGGTGCTTCACCATGGGGTGAACAAGTCCTCTTCATTAAGAAGAATGATTGGTCAACATGCCTTTTAATTGATTATGATGAGCTAAAAAAATCAAAATAACGGACAAGTATCGTCTTCCAAAAATTGATGACATGATCAATCAGCTAAATGGAGAACTATAATTATTCATTGTGTATCTATTGTAATGATATTACCATGTATGGGTGAGGAAGGATGATATCCCCAAAACATCCTTTCATACACTATATAGGCACTAAGAATTCATTGTAATGAATTTCTAACTCACTGTAGCTCCAACAATATTTATAGAATTGATGAATAGAGTATTTAGAGATTATCTTGCCAAATATTTTGTAGTCTATATAAAAGATATTCAAATATACTCAAAAAATAGGGAGGATCATGAGGAGAATCTGAGAACTGTACTATAGACCTTGTGAAAGGAGAAGCTCTATTAAAATTACAACAATTGTGAGTTTTAGTTTATGGAGGTCTCATTCTTGGCTCATTTCATCCAATGGAATGGGATATCTTTGGATACCTCCAAGATAGATGAAATTGAATTATGGAAAATGCCATCATCACAGATGGATATCCTTATCTTCCTGGGGATAGATAGATATTATCAATGATTTGAGAGAATCTTCTCAGGATGTTGAAAACCTATTATCATGCTAAATTAAAAGGGAGTAATGTTTTCATTGATTGATGAACGTGATGATAGAATCATGTATTTTAAAATGTGTGTTATCACTATTCCCATTCTATCACAAACAATGAGTGGAGAACAATTTTTTGTATTTAGAGATTATTCATAGAAGGGTCATGTCTATGTGTTTATGAAAAATGACAAATTCAATTCCTATTATTTAAGAAAATAGAAAGTTAATGAGAAAAAATCCAACACTTTATCTAGATTTGGATGTAGTAATATTAACATTATAAACAAGGCCATATTACCTATTTGAAGAGAAGTGTGAAATATATAAAGATATAAAATGGCTGAATTATATATTCATATAGAAAAATATGAACATGAAAACAACTAAGATGGTTAGAGCTGATTAATTTCTGTGACTGCTCAATCCATTACCACCATGGGAAAAAAGAATAAGGTGGAATATGCAATATATAGAATGGATGCAACGATTCTATCATTGATGTGAATTTTAAAGGATCAAATCATAATATATTTTATTAATATTGACATGGGAATCATAATTATGGAAACATCATCAATCCATTCACAAATTATTTCTCAATCGATTCTTTTGGATAGGTTAATGGATGATCAAATTGATAATGTGGGAATTCCAATGAACGTGGAAACTATCAAAAAAGTGGAAATCATCATAGTTCAATGTTCATGAAGAATTAATTGTGACATTTGGGTCAAGACTCTGGGTTCTATCAAATATAGAGTCAATGTATGAACTTTTGGATAATTCACATTGTTTTAATTTATTTATTCACCTAGGAAACAAAAAATGTATTGAGATCTTTGAGAGTATCATTTGTGGTATAACATGTAGAGGGAGATCGCTGAGTAAACATCAAGGTCCCTAGTGTGTCAGTATGTGAGGGATGTGAGGCATAATTCAAAGGGGATTATGAAGTAATAGCCCATACCAACAAGGAAATAGGAGAACATCACCATCTTAATTATCACTAAAATTGTTAATACATCCAAAGGAAGCCATGTAATCTAGGTTGTTGTGGATTATCTTAAAAATACTGCCCACTTAATTGCAATTTGTGAAGATTTCTCATTGGGTCAACTGGAACAGATATACATAAGAGATGTGGTAAGACTGCAAGTAGTACAACTATCTATTGTATTTGATTGATATCCATGATTCACCTCTGTGATCTAGAAGAGTTTCAAACACACTCAGAATACTAATTTGAACATTAGTACAATATATCATTGTGAAACTGATGGCCAATCTGAGTAGAATATCCAAAAATGTTGTGATCAAGCTCAATGATCATCAAAGGAAGATGTGATCAATTTCTTCATCTTTTTGAGTTCTCTTATAATAAAAGTTTCGACTCAATCATCCAAATGGATCCTTTTGATGCCCTTATTTTGGAAGAGGTGAAAAACACCAGAATTTTAGGATGATGTTGGGAAGAAGAAACTCATAGGTCTAGAAATGGTCGAAGAATTGGTGGAGAAGGTTAAGACCATCCTTCAACACATTAATGTTGCATGATGTAAGAAATTGAGCTATTATTATAATCATATATGAGACTTATAGATCGATGTTGGAGACATGGTATGCCTAAATATATCACTAGGGAAGAGAGTTATGAGATTTTGGAAGAATAAAATTCATAGTTCAAGGTACATCATCCTTATTGAGATCCATGATTGCTTTGGAGTAGTGGCCTATCGACTATCACTCCCAACAAACCTATCTCAAGTACATGATTTATTCCTTGTATAACACTTAAGAATTTACAAACCTGACCCATCGCATATACTCAATCCTGAAGAGGTACCATTGAAAAATGACCTCTCCTGTAAAGAAAAGTCACTGACGATTATAGATCATAGGGAAAATTTCAATGAAATAAGACAATTCCAATCATAAATGTGTTGTTGAAAACACAAAAAGATAGAAGATGAATTTTTGGAATTAGAGGATGTTATTATAATAGTTACCATCATGTATTTTAGTGTAGGATAATGAAATTTCAAAGGAAAAATATCTTACGGGGGGAATATTGTAATTACCCAAACGTTTATAAATGAAAATAACTCTTGATCAAATTAAAAGACTTATTATTTTAAATGGTTATATAAACCATATTAACTTTCTTAGTATTATTTTTTTTGATTTTAAAATAATGTTAAGAATTATTATCAATGCTAATATAACAATTTATTAATGATCACATGATTAGTATAAATATAAGTCTTTTAAAAAATTCAATTTACTCAGAAAATGGAAGTGATGGACTCATCCAATAGAATTAATCCATATGAATCCAATTTGATAGAACTAAAAAAGTAGGATGTGTCACTGAGCTTCACTTTTGACAAATCACAAGACAATCTTCAACATGTTAACCTTGAATTGAATCTCATATGGGATAAGTGGAAGTTAATAATGATTACCACTCGAGCGATGTTATCTTATCCACCACAAGAGTCTATCACTATCGCACACCATACCTTTTGGTCTCATGCAAGTGTTATAAGGGGTTATGTAACAACACCCAAGTACTATTATTATTTAATTTATTATTTTATAAAGAATATACATTCATTTATTATTATCACATTGTTAAGAGTTATTAATGAATAAATATTATTATTTGTTAATATTTAATTAAGAAAAATATTTTAAGGAAATAATGGTTATTTAAAATAAATAATATTTTAATAAAATATTATATCTAAATTACTATTTATTAAATATATATTATCATATAATTATTATCAATGTAATTGTAATTTTTATTTTGGCCTGAAATTTGTTTTTGTCAAAACCCAGGAATGTTCAATAAATGAGGGGTTATATTTTAAAAGTAAAAAAATCACATATTTAGAAAATTATATCAATAAAATGAAAATTATTTTAGGAAACATGTCATTGAAAATACTTGACAATGAGTTTTTCTTAATTTTCATATATACTCAAATTACTGCATATAAAGTAAGTATTTTTTTTAATATATAATGTGTATTGTGAAATCGTAATGACCTAATTGTGCTTTAATAATATTATATTAAAGGGGTATTTGGTAAATATATCATTTACCTTAAAAGTAATGAAATTTTAGAATTTCTTAGTTATTTTACAATTTCATAGTTGTCCCACAAAACTTATAAAACATTTTATCATTTTAAAACAATTTCCTCGAGAGTGTAACTCAACACCACATAAACAAGCCTAATATTTAAATATTTTCTGAATTTGGACATATAAAATAATTTCTTCCACTCCACATTGTAAAATATCATGGGAAATATATGGTTTGGTATGTGGTTTTTATTAGATTAATGTGTAGTGTACAGAACCCAAATAATAAATAATTCAATCACATTAAATATATAAACCAACCCAATATCTGAATTATCTTCACTATGATCCCTTGTATTACGTCCCCACTATACCCTAATCTCTCAATAATATTCCCAAGTAACCCCATGCTCCCATGAATCCTCCATGAATCCCCTCCCATGCATTTGGAATTACATATCAAAGTATGGTATTTTTTCCATTCACATTTCTGACCAAGTCTCATTATGTTTTTTTATTCTATTTACAATTAAATATGTTTTTGTATGATATTGAACATGACCAATAATTTCCTCATTATTTTTGAATGAAAAGAGACCATTTTTGTCTCATTAATCACTCCCATGTACACCTATCACCATGGAAAAATTTTATATCAGTCCTTCCATTTGTCCTCTTCCTTCATCTTTCATTATTACATTACACATTCAATTTCAAAGTTTCCTATTCTAAGTAACTTATCAATACGACCCAAATACATTAAATTTCATGTAAATAATATGAGATTCCCTTTATCTCCCATAAAACATTTTTATGAGTTTTTATGTCACACGGTTTTTCTACCGAATTTGCACAGCAATTTCCATGCCAAAATTATTTTGTAGTGAATACCATACCCATGCCTCTATTAAGGTAATTAAAAATTATATACATATACATATATAATGGTACTTAATTGTATTTATTAAACATTATTTATTAATGGAATAACTTTTTATGTTGAATGATTCCATGTTATATGATCATTGTGGCGCACTTATGCATGAAATGAAATGATTATAAAGGGTTTGCCTTGATAGCCCTACAAATCATTGGGTAATGATTAGTATCATGATACATAATATGAAATGATGGTTTAATCATTCTTATTAATGTTCCATGAAGTTTTAATCATTATAATTCAAGTGCAATGAGGTTTTACTTATAAGAACCCAGATCATCTTCTCCGTTGTCAATCATGATTTCTTTTGTTTTTGAAAAATGATATGTTTTTGAAATTTAAGGAGTCACACAATGTACAAAGCAGTAAAGACATTGTTGGGTGACCTGTAGACCGCCTAAATTAGAGTCTAGTTTCAGAATGTACTTGAATTTATATTAAATAAACCCAATGTGTACATTTATTTTTATTTGTTATGTCAAAATGTGATCATTTCTCATTTACAGAACACCCTTAATCTATCTCTACCTAATCCAAGAGCTATAGTGAATATTGATTCTTCTCTAAGCCCCTAACCCGCTGTCCGTGCTTAGAACCAACCATCATCGACTGCGATGGAATCACATCTGTGAGTTATTCCTTCTTATATAGTCTCTTATATTGATTTCTCTGTGAGATATTCAAGGATGAAAGTATTTACCTTTTTGAAGATCTAATATATTCTAGGCTGATTCAAGGGCCAACGTTCGAGAGTATTCTTCATAAAACATCGAGGTAGGATGTTTGTGCCTTTCCGTATTTTTTATTTGAATTATATGTGCAAAATTTACCTATACACAAGTTTGGGGTATTACTTTTTTTGTTAATTTAACCATATTAATTCCTTGAATTCTTTTTTTGATTGAGTAGGGATGTTGGGTAGAGTATAGGGTTTTTTCCATGCTATTTATATGTTTTCCAATGATTGACTATTTTTTTATTGTATCTCGAACTGCCTGTTAGGTTGCTCTGTTTTCCATGTCTAGTGTTTTTTGGATGGAGTGATATTATCTAGTATGTTTTGATATGCATTGTAGTTGTTTTTCCAGGTAGAATTTTGTGGTTCACTTTGGTTTCTAGTTATTGTTTGTGCACGATTTCTTACACAAGGTTGTGGGAACTTTTTGTAGTTAGTACCTAGGGGGAATTGATACTGAGGAATTCCATAGAGATTATGTTATACATTTCACATTGTGAGACCATATGGGGGATCAAAATGACTCCCCCCTCAGAGTGTATGTGGTTCCACGTTGAGATACCACAAGGAGGAATTGGATGTTGAGTGCTTTCTTAGAGAGTTTGTAGTAACCTTTAGGATACACCATGGGGAATTGACGGTGAGTGTTTCCTTATAGAGTCATTTTCAGAGAGTAAATAGAGGGGTTATACAATGAGTATATCCTAGTGGGTTTCTTGTGAATTACTGTTTGCATAATTAATTAATGTAGTTGAAAATGTAAGATTTTTTTACTTTTAAGTACTTCCTTGTTTATCAAATAATTTTTCTTATTTCATGCTATATATATCCACTAACAGTTAGGAAGATATAATTAGCTGGATTCCTACTATGATTCGTCTCACACACTGTTAGGGTCATACTTTTGGTCCCAAAAAGATTATATTGTTGCAGCTACAAATAAGTGAAAGAGCCATCCTACTTCATGTACTTGATTTTTGTGGAGCTGGAGAGCATGGGAGAAGTTGAGGCTTGTTATGCTTCTCGAATTATTTATTTTTTATTGTACATTGTTTTATTACTATATTCCAATATAGATACTTGTTTGGATACTTTAATAGACATATGTGACTTGCAATATTTATATATGTGCCCTAGCTGTTTATCTACATGTAGTTTCTACTGTTTACTATTGCATGGTATTATTACTACTTTAACTATTGTTATCTATTTATTTCCACTATGTTACTCTTCTAATTAGGTCATAGTTTCCCCAATATCACACCTAAACACCTCACTACTAGTTGGAAGCCTCTGTTAATTAGGGAAATGTGCTTGAGGACTTGTGACCAACTGGGTACAGGGCACCTCTGGGCGGCACCCAGAACTGGGAAATTACAAAGTGGTGTCAATGAATTTTTCACTAAATTGAGTAATTGTTTGGAGACGATATCCAGGGATTTGAAAAAATAGGGAGTCGGTAAAATGTTGTTCCTGAGGGTAGCTAACCCATGTATAGGGAAATTTTACTTTACCTTGATTATTGCAATTTTTGTGGTTTATCAATTATTATTATTGATTTGGATTCATCTTTGGTTTATTCAAATGTATTTGTGTTGTTATCATTGTTTTTATTAGGGTTCTATTTTTTTAGCAGCCTGAAGAGATGTGGGTATTCCATGTCATGAATCATATTTGTTCTTTCTAGAGATTACATATCATGAATTCTTTAATTTCCATTAATGGTGATTTCTAGATTCTATGCTGTTTTGAAAGATGTTGTGCTATATATGCATGTTTTTGTGATATATTCCTTTATAGATTACCTATTATTTGATAAGGTATTTCATATTATTTATGGTTTCATTTTAATCAGCACCAAACATTGGTCCATGCAGGGATATGGGCCCTAATGGTTCATAATTTGGAGGATAATGTGTTACTTTCATTGTTATGCTTGTTTTGTGTCGAGAATATGATGCCAGAATTTTATTCAAGGGGACTATGGGCCCTCACAGATCATAATTTCTCATTTCAATGTTCTTTTATGTGTTTTTTATTTGGTTCCTGAGTAGATATTGAGTGTTGCAGTTCCGAAAAACCTAGAATACATGATGTGTGTTAATGAAAACATGCCATGTATCCTCCATCTCGGAAGGTGTTGGCACTAGAATATGAGTCCTATTAATTCATTTAATGATTCGATAAATGATCCTAAAACGTAGATCGTTCCACAAGTTTTGATTTTACTGGTGTTGGAGCCTGAACGTAGTTGTGGATCAAAAGTTTTGGCCGTTCGAAGTCAGAGTGATAGAAATGGCCATCTGAGACGCTTTTTGTAAATGTTAGGGTTTTGCATGTAAAAAATGAAATCATGTGCACAATAATGTATGTCTTTCATGTAATAATGGATTCTTGCTTGAAACAATAAAATCTTGTGTGCAACATGTTGCACAAACACTTTATGTGCCCAATGAGAGTCCATCTTCCACCTAGGCCTCCCAAAAGAAGTGTAAGGATAGTGCACACATGTTTTGAGAGGTGAACACAAGATTAACATCTGCGCACAAGATTCATACATTCCCAATGCTATTATGAACACCCCTTTACGTGAGCTCCTGTCATAGGGTGCACGTAATATCACTTCTATTTCTGAAATCTTATGCGCAACTACTCTTGGGTTTGCCTATAAATACAAGTGCATCCCCAACCCCTTGGGGGGAGCTCTCCGAAGTTTGGTCGGTGCTCTACCATGCGTAAGACTACCTCTTTCACACCCACATGGATGAATGGAATCATCCAAGTGAGATCATTCGTGAAAGGTCCCATATGGGTCTGCATTCATGGGGGCCCACAGGGGTTTGATCCTCACCTGAAATATTTTTTTCCAATGTTATGTGAGTACATGATTCTATGAGCACGTGAAAAACATCCAATCATGCGTGAAAAACATCCAATATTTCACACACTGCTTCAATGTTGTGTGGAAGACTTCAATCGTGTGCGCAATAGTACCAAGGTGAAGAATCTTGCACGCACCTATGCTGCACAGTCCAATCATGCACGCAGCTCATCCTGTGCATAGACCATCATACGTGGAATAGTGCCCAGGCCTGTGCCTGCTGGTCCATACCGTAGGGGATGTGTCATCTCAGCCCCTCAGATTTACTACTGGGTTGTGGTCCTATCCCTCTAGGCATATTCCATCACTCTAGTCACTGATCCCCATGAAAAATTGAGAGTCTCACAACAAACGTTTGATGCCGGAACATCAACATTTTCCATTTCTCCCTTATGCAACCCCAGGTTCCACCTATGGAATTCCATGATTTGATATAATCCACCACACACCATGATACCCCTTGACCTGAAATATTACTCTAGGTTTTTTTCCTACATCCTTAGTTGAGATTCTTATCATCCATTCCCCGAGTACCTTTAGTTGAACCATTCTTCAAGAAACTCATCTGAGTAGCGTCACTTGAATCTATTTCGTGGTTGATCCAAAAAGTTCAACCCTTGCGTAATTCCCAAAACCATCCATTTATAGGTGCCTTATTCCTAACAGTCCAATCTACATGATAATAAAAATTAGTAATCCCTATATAATAAACATAAGATGCATCTTACTCAATATAATAGATTCATTGTGTGCCAAGAATATGATGTCAATAGTCTTGTCTACATGATTTTAAACTGTAGTAATCCCTATATATCAAACATAAGATTCGTCTTAGTCAATATAAGAGATTCCTTGTGTAACATGCATAAGATTCCAATAGTCCACTCTACATGACTATAATCTATAGTATTCCTAAGTGAAAAATATAGGACGCCTCTTGCTGCAATCAAGAGATGTCGTATTATTCAAGAAATTGATTCCAACAGTCCTCTCTACATGACTAAATAGAAGTGCACACATTTATTGAATAATATGATGCCTCTTGTTCCAAATAAGAGAATGCTTATGCTCCAAGCATAAGATGCCTAATGCCATGATTACAGTGGCGTAATTTCAAGAGAATTGGAACTATTCCAAAATTCCATCACTATGAATCATGCATTGTGTGTCCTTTATTTGGATCATCATCCACATCCATGTATGAAGGGACACCCTAATGGCCTTGTCCCATGCTGCATCATGATACCTACCATCCTTGGCCAACTCCCCGGAAGACCTTGGATGACACATTGAGTTTGGTCCTGTGTTTCAAACTGAGTCAACAGTCGACCCTCATTTGTCTATCCCCATTTCAGTATAACGCAATATGGATGCTATGTTTTGAACACATTCAATAGTTATCCATTGTCTCCATGCCACCCTCACCATGTTTCTATTGTCAGTCATGTGATTTAATGTTTTCATATCCATTTTTTCGGACAGATTCCAATGCCCGTGGTGTTATCCCTCTTGTGAACTACTGCATATATGAAGGCCTCAACCCACTAGTGGGGTAGGATTCCTTCATGACTAGACATGAGATAGAAAATATGGGCAGCCTTCATTCCTATTACCCATGCACAATTGTCACCGCATGGTGGTGCCCATGCATCATCCTTGAGTAAGCCCCATTCACCAATATCGCTCCATAGTGTTATCCATGTAGCATTCTTGCATAATCCCCATTCAAAAATGTTACTCTATAGAGGCAACCAAGAATCTTCCTTGTGTACGCCCCATTAAACATAGTCAGTCCATAGCGACACCTGAGTAACTTCCTTTAATAAGCCCCATTCACCAATTTTGCTCCATTTCTGCACCCTAACATCTTTCTTGTGTAATCCCCATTCACCATTGTCACTCAATAGTTTCACCTGGACATCTTCCTTGCGTAATCCCCATTCACCATTGATTCTCTATAGTGGCACCATGGAAACATCCATAAATAAACCCCATGCACAATTTCTGTTCGTTAGCGGCACCTGGGAATCTTCCTTTCGTAAGCCTCATGCACCATTGCTGATCTATAGTGGCCCCCAGGCAGCTTCCTTGTGTAAGTTGAATTCACCATTGCCTCTCCATAAAATCACTGAGGTTTCTAACCATGCATAAGAACCAATCCACATCCTAAATATGCACCTTTCACGATGTGATCGTTAGGCCTTGGATGCCTCTTTTTTCTCACATAGAGCATTACTCACATGGGATTAGAGTAGGCATCGACCATGAAATCCTCTCTAAGCCGCCTAGAGTGTATGCGCTAAACATAACACCTGAACTATGTGGCCTTTGATCCTTTCCATGGTATGGTATGTATGAATCATCCCTAAGGTTCAAGAAAACCATCCATTGGTTTAGACAATTTCACATCATTCCATCACACATCAACAACAAGGTCTTTGATCCTTTCCAAGGTAAGGTACATAAGAAGTCTCCATAATGTTCAATCCCACCATTCATTGTTTCCTACCATCTTCAAGTTAGTTCACCAATCACATTTGAACTACTTGTATATTGAACCTTCAAAAGGCATGGTACATAAGAAGTCTCCCTGAGGATCAATACCTACAACCATTGGTCACAACCACTTCACATCGGTTCACCAAACACAATCCCGAACAGCGTGGACTTTGATCCTTGCCAATGAAAGGTACGTAGGATGCCTCACAAAGAATCAAGACCAAAACTCATTGGTCCCGACCACTTCAGGTCAGTCCGCCCCCATATAGCTTGACATTAAACTATAGTCCCCCTTTTCATCCTACAAGTCATTAATCCATACCCATTCCTACTATGTGGGCCTTGATCCCTTTCTCCTAAATAGGGTACATAGGAATCCTACCCACAGTTTAGCCCCATTCAGTAGTAAGATGTTGTCAACCCCATTCAGCAGTAAGCCATTGTCAACCCTATTCAGCGGTAAGACTTTTTCAACCCCATTAAGCTGTAATATATTGAAGTACCCCAATTGACGGTAATCCATTTATGTCCCCAATAGACAGTAAATCTCCATCAGATGAAACACAAAAACTTTGATTCCCTTCCACAGGGATACGTAGGAAGCCTCCTCGAGGATCAATCCCATCACTCTTGATGCATCCTGAACAACACCACAATCCAATTTATTTCTGGAATATCATTCCTTAACCTAGAGGTTCTATTACCTCAAGATCCCATCCATGCATCCATTCCAATAGGTTTCCTTCTAAAGTGTCCCATCGTCCCACTGAACTATGATGAATTTGATTCCCATCCATGGGTAGACGTAAGATGTCTCTTTGAGTCTCAAAACCAACACTACCATCACCATTATGATGGTTCCATGTCATTCCCCATCCAATTAATTCAACTCTCCATCATCAATCCCGATTCTTACTCGTACCACCACATTCCGGTGAGATCATACAATTCAACCCAGCGCCACTCCTTGCAGCACCCGAGAAGCTAACCATGCATAAGCACCACAAAACATCCATAAAAATATACCCAAGAGTATCCCTCTTGTGACGAGCCTCTTTTAATGTGTATTCCCTAATGTGTATCTATGTCTCCATCCTTTGTGTACACCCTGATTCGTCACCACTTCAAACTATGTGGGTTTTGATTCATGTCGTCTACACAATGTACGTAGGAATCCGCCATATGGTTCAATCCCAGCCATTGGTAAACTGTGGTGATCCCCCATTATGGGGAGCACACCCCTTAATCCACCCTCAGTTGTGTCGAGATCACCCTTCATGGTGTGATATCTTCACTATATGTGTCACACCATCTTGGGTCTTCTCTTATTGCATGTTCTGATCCATCTACGTTATACACAGTCATCGAGATCCATCATAGTGATGTACCAATATAATTATTCTTTATGGGATGTTATAATCACCTTCATTCACTCTCATCAAGACATTAAACTTGTGTCCTAACTCGTGTTATAAATGATATTCCCACACAAAACCTTGGAAGACACACATTTGGCGTAACTGTCTCCAATATATGTTATAATCACGGTATACCATGTGTTAAAAATGGGAAGTTGAGGAAACCCTTAGATAAATTCATCCATCGTATGATACCCCACAACTGATGTGGGATACCTCTGGTTATGCACACTCGAGATGTCCCCTTATGAGGAAGAATATAGGTTCCCCAATGTCCACACATCCAGATATTCATCGACATGCTTTGTGTTATCATCTACTCCGACCAAATGTTGCTACAATGTCAATACCCCATGTAATATCCTGATGTAAGTAGTGCAATTAACTATCTTCCACATAGTCATGTCACTATTAATGGTATTCACGAACCAAGGATTAATCTTTATGGGAGACCCGGACTAGGTGGCATGTTTTGAGGAGGAATCCATAGAAAGATAAAACCAACATTCCATCTTCTCGCTTTTATCACAGAGAAAATGACTCATAATAAGTGACTGATTCCACCCACCTTTGGAATGTGGGAATGTAGTGTAAAGGTTTAGTGTCCTCCACAGATGGATGTGCGCGACCTAGTAAAAGTGTCAGAAATAGAATGGAACAACATTTCTTATGTACACAATGTGTACCGTATGTACACATTTTGTAGTCCTAATCCATGTGACTTGAATTGTGGGAAGAAACATGGGGTTGGGAAATGTTTGGTGACACACACTGTGTTCATGGATTACACTTTGTTTTTTGAGAGCTGTGTACCCGGCCATGTGAACAATGACTGGGTGGATGAAACTCAGGTTGTACATGTAGTTTTCTCTTATTACATGTCATGTAGAGTCAATAGTGTGTCTGACTATTTCAATAAAGAAAAATATGGATATTACTGAAGTGATACACACGGTGTCTATGGACCAGACATCGTGTAGAGTTACCCGGGTAGGAGGCTTATGTATAGACATGTAGAGGAACTCGGTCAGGGGGAATTTGATTCAAGTACACGTTGTGTATCCAGGAAAACACACTGTTTGTAAGGGTGTTACATAACTAGTATTGGTAGAAGTAAACGCCAATTTAATGGCTTAAGGAAACACATTGTGTTTTTGTCATACACACCGTCTATCCATGTATGGAAGAACATTAATGTTTTCATTCTCATGTTCCCTTCATTCACAACTTTGTTTTAGTTCTTGATGATCTTGAACTAAAGTCTGTGCCTGACCATGAAGAGTCATGCCACTAAGACACCCTCCGATTATATGAAAAATATTGGGAAGTGATCTGACAACAGACATGGTGGGTCAGGAACTACTACTAGATACACTTGTGGGGACCATCTTGGCACCAGTCGTCATTCTAGACACAAGTATTGATGCTCAGTTCTGAGAAGGCTTCATGAGGTTTATGTAGACATTATATTTATCACTACATCATGCCACGTCTTAGGCAGAGTTGACGAGGGTTTATCAGTTGTATCGTCTTCCCACCTTATCAAGGTAAGGAGGACCACCAGTGGTAGAGTAATGGTTAGAATCTATGATATCTATCTTTGATCATGCAAATATGTATCCTGAGAGGAGGGTGAAGCTCTCTATGTACATGCTTCCAGATTTCTTCAAAAGAAGGTGGGATGTTATATCACAAACAGGGTGATGACATGATATTTCTGAAAATGTGTTATAGAGTGGGTTCTATAAATACTTATACCAGGAGATATTGATGGTTAACTAATCCTGAGTGTTCATGAGTTTTGAAATGGGTACTCTCTCATTCATGGATAATTCTTCTCACTTCAAAAATTTTCAATGATTCACACCCATTATCGGGGGTGGTGAGTTATTTATGGGTAGGATGATTGTGGATGGTCTCTAGCATGACATATTATATCAGGTGATAATCTTTAGGGTGACTTCCATCCCCTCTATAGTGAACCAAAAATTGATCACAGAGTGAACCCTGATATATTATATAGATGTGAGCCAGTAAATCTTGACATCTGGAGTTAGTACCCCTCCGACTAACATCAGGAATCACGTTAGGGGGTATACATGTGGAGATCCTAGGTGGAAGGATAATTCTTCTAGTAGCTAGGTGGTGTGATACTAGTACGGGAAGAGTGGGTATATGAGGCCACATTGCCCTGTTGTCCTCGTTGAGTGCCGATATTCTGGAAAGACGGGTCATCTACATCAATGCAGTAATGTTTTCTAACCATTAGCTAGTGATAGAGGTTATTCTATGAATCCTTTTTTTAGATAGGGTTTACCAATTTCTCATTAGTATGTGAACATGAGTTATTCTGTCCAATTAGAACAAGGTGGAGGTCATGGTATTGGTAGCCTGTCATCAAGAGTTTAGCGAAAACATTGTGGATCTTCTCAGGGTTTTCAGGTAGGTTCGTAGGGCTGCAATATAAGTCATACATATTCAGAGCAGAAAACCTAGAAAAAGTAGTGTCCCAAACCTTTTACAGTTAGAGGTAAGATTCTAGTTTCCTATATTTTGGCTTTTGAAAATTTCAATACATGTTATTCCCATAGATTCATATATGTTTCTATTTTGTAGAGCCTAGGGCTCTGTATCGTAATTCTTTCTAATATCGTGATGATAGACACTATGTTGGGGAAAATAACGGTTACATTACATCAGTCCATATAGTTCCCTCTTGAGTTTTGTGAGTGTTACATCTTATGGGACCACTATCTATTATAGATGGAAAGATCTGACGTTGTTCTTAGAAAAAACAACGTAGTTTCCATTCAGGTTGTTGTCTATTTCTTTCATTGTATTTTGTGTTTCACATCACCATAATGTAGATATTGTTCCTCACAATGGTGAATGAGATGTCCATGTGAGTAGAGTGGGACTCAAGCATCATGGGCTAGGAGGATTTATAGCCTATATTTCTGGTTTGTATATTGATAACCAGGGTAGTTTACAGTTGAACTTTCCTACAATGGTGGATCGTCTTAGGGATATCTTTCTAGATGAATTTTCATGATTGACTCCAGTGTGAGATGTAGACTATTTTTTGATGATGTTCTAGGAGAGGCACTGGTTTCCATTCCTCCTTATTGGATGTCCAAACAAGAGTTAAAGGATATCAAGAAGCAGTTAGAGGTGTTTCAGGAAAAGGGTTTCATATGACACTGTACTTCTCATTGGGGTTCACCTAACCTATTTGTGATGAATGTAGATAGTATTCTTAGTAGTTTTTTAAATTATTTTACGCTATACTTATTTATTATCAAGAACTGATATCCCTTGTCGAGGATTGATTATCTCTTTGACCATCATCAAGGAGCTTGGGTTTTCACAAATTTTGACTAGAGATCTGGTTATCATCATTTGCATGTTATACCATTAGAAATTCAACTCACATCCTCCTAGAGCTGGTATGGTCTATATGAGTATGTTTTTATGCCATATGGTCTCACAAACACATATGTAGATTTTATGGAACATATTATCTGAGTGTTCCATCCATACATGGATTCTTTTGTTGTGGCTTTTGTAGAAGAAATCATGGTGTACAATCACACTCTATATACCATGCTACCCATCAATAGATCATTTTGTGTATAATGAAATATAATTACTTTTATGTTAGGCTCTCAAAAATCCACTTTTGGATGGGCCAATTCACTTCTTGGGATATGTAATATCAGTGTCATGCGTATCTGTAGTCACATAGAATGTTATAGAAGTAGTTTCCTAGTAGAAGAATATGAATGTCTTTGAGGTACATAGTTTTCTAGGGGTGGATGGTTTGTATATAAATTTCATACAATAATTTTCATGCTTAGTGGTGCCACCTACAAGCCTACCTAAGAATTTTGTGAAGTAATAATTGTCTGATTCTTCTGATTCATCCTTTCAGGAGTGGAAAGGGTGGTTTAATTCAGCACCTATACTCATTTTACCAATGCCAAGAACGAATTATATAGTTTAATGTGTTGCATCATGTTTCTGGATGGGAGCTATTCTTATTAAAGGGGAAGGGTTCGTTGCATACGTGGCTCGATAGTTGAGGCCACATGAGAGGAATTACGTGAATCATGATCATATGTTGGATGTAGTTCATCATGATGTACATTGTTGGAGACATAATCTTTTGGGAGATAATTTTTTGGTTTACACCGACCACAAAAGTCTAAAGTATAGTTTTACTTAGCAGAATCAGAATTTGAAATAGTGATATGGGGACGAATAACTCCAGACATTTGACATTGAGATTTCATACACGCTTGTGAAAGTCAACATATAAGAAGATGCATTGATATGGATGGTTCAGATGCAAGAAGTTTAGGAAGATAGTAGTGAGTGGAAGCTTATGGATCTATTCTATAAGATGAAGCTGGAGGTTCAGGACAGACATGTTCACATGTTTCTTTCTTCTATAATTGTCACTACTACATTGCAAGAGAGCATTAAAATGAGGTATATATTAGGTGTAGAAGACATATATCTATCAGAGACTATATTAGGAGTGGACCGTATTCTTGGATGTATCATAGGTGAGGATGATATCATTCATTTTCATGGGCACATATGGGTGTTAGAAAAATAATATTAGTAGATAATACCATATTTTCATTCATTAATTTTTTCAGATCATCCTTGTGTCACTAATATGTATAGAGATTTACACGGTCAGTTTTAGTGGCCTAGTATGAAGAGATATTTTGACTGTTTCATGATGAGGTGTTCTTCCTATCAATACGTGAAGGTGGAGTGTTAGAGACCTGTTGGGATTTTGCAGCAGTTACCCATTCCTGAGTGGATGTGGAATGAAGTCACTACATACTACATGATAGTACTATCAAGGATGCCTTGAGGTAATGATGATGTTTGGGTTTTCATTAACATACTCACGAAGGTTGCAAATTTTTTACCAATCAAGGAGAACATTAAAGTTGATGATTTTGTATGGTTTTACATCCAGGATATTGTACGTATTGATGGGGTTCAACACTAATTCATTTTAGATAGGGTTGCCGATTTTACTTCTCGGGGTATGGACGAGACTAAAAACAACTTTGAGTACTCATGTATTTATGAGTACAACTTACCATCCCCAGACAGATGTTAAGTCCAAGCGTACGATTCAGTTGATCTTGGACATGAATTGTGCATGCATGCTAGATTTTGGAGGTTATTAGGAGAAGCATATACCTCTGGTGGAGTTTTGCACAATAATTGTTTTCATGTAACTATTCAGATGGTGCCATATGAGGCTTTGTATAGCAGGCCACACCAATCACCCCTATGTTGGCTGGATGTTGGAGAGGTAGCTATGTTGGTACCTCGTCTTGTCCACGAGACCACAGACCAGGAGGAGTTGATTCCGAAGAGGATGGATACTGCAGAGTCATGACATAATCCTTATGCAGATCGACAAAGATGACATGTGGAGTTCATGGTCGGAGATCAGGTTTTTCGACGTGTCACACCGATGTTGGGACACAAGAGGATTATATGATAGGGAATTCATTCACCGAGTTACGTCATGCAATTTGAGGTTTTTTAAAGAGTCAGGCCGGTTTTTTATCATTTGATGTTAACATGGATATATCGAGCTATGTTTGACGTCTTCCACATTTCTTAGCTACATATTTATCTCTCAGAACCATATCCAGATTTTGAAACTGTAGAGGTGGAGTTGGTCTTTGATTCCTTGTTCGAGGATCACTGTATCTGAATTGACGATCAATGCACGAAGGTTCTCTATCGATGGTTTGTTCTTCTGGTATGGTTCTCATGACGACACATGCAACTATAGTATGAGACGTAGGAGAGGGAGAATAATGTTCAATCGTAGTACTTGGAGTTGTTCAATGATACTTCTTATTCACCACATTCGTAGGGAAATTGGGGAACCAATTTTTTTAAGGCAGTTGTTTGTAAGAACCCAAATCTTCTTTTCAGGTATGGATCTTGATTTATGTTATTAATGAAATATGATATGTTTCTAGAAATTTAAGGAGTAAACGCCATGTACATTGGAGTACACACCATGTACATATGTGTACATGTCATGTACATAAGATTACATGAATTTTACCTAGATTCTGCAGGTAGCCATGTATAGGTTGTGTAATGGATGAGTACATGGCCATGAGGGGTGACCTAGAGATTGAATAATGCGATGACCAATTAAGGCATGTACAAGGAGTTTACATTAAATTAACATTCCCCATACTTTTCTTTCTATTTGTTATGTCAGATTGGGGTCATGTATCATTTAAAAAACACCATTCTTCTTGCTCTATTTTGTCTAAGAGTTACCAAGAATGACAATTGACCACCGAGCCAATGATCTTCTTTTCATGCTCCAAATCAACCACTATTCGTTGTGTTGGAATCACATCAGTGAGTTCTTCCTTCTTCTAGGGTGTCTTCAATTGATTTTTCTTCTTTTGTGATATATTCATGGATGGAAATGTTTTACCTTTTGTAGATCTATGACATATTGGGCTGATTCAAGGGCCGAATTGTAATACCCCGACCCCAGTTACCCAGAGTCAGTGCATTATTACATAAAATTGGCATGATCACAAGGAAAATCAAATATCAAAAGACTGATTAGTTTAGTATCCTTGGAATAACTAGATACATTAAAAAAGTTTACATTACATCATAAAATGAAAAATACAACAATATAGTCTCCTTATTCCAGACTCTTATCCCCTCATACTATCCCTGTAGGTCATTAATAAATTACTTCTTCACATCCTGGGAAAAATAAAACATAGAATAGGGTGAGCTCAAACACTCAGTAAGGGTAATAAATACTGTGGAAACATTCATAAATAATCATAAACACTTTTAAGGAATTGTATAACTAAAACAAGAGACTTTTAAACATGAACTTAAGTATAATATAGAAAAAATAAAACTATGTAATGCCATTTACATATTTACATGGATATTCCACTTGTCGAATTATCACATGCAATATCACTAACCACTTTCATAATGATGTAATGCATAATTCAAGACTATCATAACCACATAGCCAAGGCCTCGTGCCAAGACTACAAATAAGATTTTGTCAAGGCCATGTGCCAAGACACTAGTTTGTCCCATGAGACCTATCGATGCATCGAAGAGCTATAGTGGGCTTCACCCATCACTTATTAAGTCCAATGCATTCCTCATATGAATAGGTTTCAACATAACAAAAACATTCGTATTAAAACTAGCATACAAATGTCAATACTTTCACCATAAACCATGAATGGTATAAAAATAAATCATCCACATTCAAACATATCACAAAACCTTAAATACAATATGGATATTTTGTATCATAACAAATCAACTTCAAATAAGCATAAAATCCATCAAAGGATGTTGACATAGATGAAATCAAAACTATTTAAGAGAAATATCTATTTTTTTTAAATCATTTAATAGTCACATAATTATAAAATAATACATTTACTTTGAAAATATCCTTATAATATTTTAAGGGAAGCATCTAAGATTTTATAACTACGGAAAATAGCCACACCCACCGTATAAGTTAAAAAACATTCTTACCTTAATTTTGTCAAAAATGTTAAAAATGACCTTTTTTTTGAAAACAACAGAATGATTCATTTATAACTCTCTTGTAAAAAGTAAAACTAGTGTATAAATGAATTTAACACATATTTTCTAAAAAAAGAATGAATTTTTTTAAATAAAGTTTTATGAATCATGGATTTGGATGATAATGAGGTCCCAGTAGATAATTACATATAAACAACCTCGGATAATGAAGAAATTGTGAAATAACCATTACCTTATACTTTACCTTGGTTAAGGGTAGGTTAAACTCCTCTATAATGGTGAAATAATTTTTATTAAATTATAAAAGAATCATATACATTAATAAGATATCACATATGATCTTTTAACATTTCTTTGTTAATAATATCATGAAATCATCGTCATTTTGGTGTTAACTTACTCATTTTCTTTTATATGTTTTGTTACATAAGAAATGTTTTTTATGGATAGTTTGTATATTATTTATATCCTGAATTATATCAAGTCCTTCAGCATTATTTTTAATCATCAAATGAAAATTATACTTGAATGGATACGATGGAGAATGAATCTCATCACATTTTTGGAGACAGTAGTCCATACGTACGCACGAGTGACAATATCATTATTTTGATATTAAAATAATATATAATTGGATTGTATATCATATATACAGAATAATTATCATGTTATATTTATTATTTACATGGATTACACATCATTATTATACCCATCCAAATAATAAATTATTGAATTACAATTACACCACGATGTGGAGACGGTAAGCCGTACGTACGCACGTATGGTGACATGTCATTCAAAAGATGGAGAGAATACTGAAATATGGTTGTACCATGTTTATAATAACATCAAATAATATATAATATACTGGAGTTATTATTTTATAATTGTAATAACAAAGAAAGAAGTAGTTGATGAAGAAAGGAACTTAAAAGAGGGTGGTGAAAACATTAACTCTTCTTCAGGTTCTTCCATTTTATTTGATCAAAAGGGATCCATAGGTTGGATTTATGACTAATAGTAGGCCTCTAGGATGTAGTGAGGGAGGTTGAGAAAGTATTTGGTCATGGTTTGGCCGAACCAAAAGTCTTTGAAGGTGTGAATTAATGAGAAGGGGGGGTGTCCTTTTATAACAGGGATGAGGGGAACATTTTGAAAAGCTAGAAATATTTTTTTATTATAAACTAATATTGAGTTATAATGGCTCCAAAGTAGATTATTTATAGGTTAACGTGAAGATAGGTCTAAAAACACTCAACAAATATAATTTAGACAGGTTTGGGTCACTATATTTACCATATCATTAATCATTAACTCTTAGTTAATTAGTTTCACTTTTACAATGTCTCATTGTATTTTTATATTATATGGTTAATAAACATACTATATACAACCAAGAGACCCCCAAGTGGTCCATTAATGAAAAAACTATCATTATATAAGTCTTTTGGATAAACCGTAGATTTTTAGGAATTTAATATCAACTAATAATATAATATTTGTTTTAAAAACTCTTTTATGTCAATTTTGACACTATTCAATAATTGATTTTTTTAAAACTCATAATAGAATTATTTCTTAGAAAAATGTAAATTAAATAAATCCAAATATTCCATATTAACCTAGAAAATTAATGGAATTTATAAAAAGTCTCAAATTAAATTTATTTGGGTATTTATAATATCAATTATTCCAATTTTTCACTATTATGGTAATTACTACATCGCCATTGTGTCATAAATAAATTAAATTATATAATATATAAAAATTAAAAATAAAATACCATTATTTAGAAAATATTTTTATCTTTCTAATTAATATTTATAGTCTAAATGAAAACATATATAACCCTATTTAAAAATTGTTTTCCAAAACATATATGCTTAGGTCATTTTTGTATTTATTTTAACTT
The DNA here is from genome assembly GCA_963277665.1 of Viscum album. Taxonomy (NCBI): domain Eukaryota; kingdom Viridiplantae; phylum Streptophyta; class Magnoliopsida; order Santalales; family Viscaceae; genus Viscum; species Viscum album. The sequence continues at coordinate 804,510,860 of OY728122.1, read as the reverse complement.
AATTTAAATAAAGTGTCCCTATCACTTACATGTGGCTCCATGTGGTCCCCAAATCGACCCAAATATGCCCATGGTCGGATATGTATCATCCAATAAGGTTAGGACACGTTTTAGGGTAATTTGTTATTATTATAATATTATTTTTTAACCCTTATTTACCGGAATTACCCTTTACCCATGGTAAATAAAATATTTACAGAAGTAATTATTAAAAATGTCTAAAAATAAAAGTTACCTATTTACACAATTTCAACATCCTGATTCCCGATATGGAATCCAATTTTTCAAATTCAAAACACACAAGTTTCATAAATTAATCTAATATTAATTCTCCTTGTTAAAACAAAAAGTGTGTTTTTAAGAGATAATAACTATCAAAAGATTGACACATGTTTATGTCTGGTTTAATTGTGAAATTATGTACAATGACCAAAATTGTATTAAATGGTAAAAATATATTATAAATATACTTTAAAACTACTCAAATTCATAATTTATCACTATTAATTATTTTTATTTAAAAAATTGTATTTAATTAAATTTTATTAATTTTCACTATTCATCCAAATATAATAGTTATCCGAAAAGTACCAAAATTTCACCCTAGGATAAATTCAATATTTCAAATACAAAAAATGAAGTCCATTTTGAGAGATAAAATTTATAAAACTTCAAAAAGAATGTATTACTATTCATAACAGCTAGTTTGATTGGTTTTGATGTGTGTTAGAACGTGAAGTTGCGTACAAGACACGATACTGTTTTATCCAATGAGAAGCGTATCGTGGAAGCATGGGGTGTTTCATTGAAAAATTTTGATGTACCCATTATAAAAATTAAATTTATTTAGTCAAATTGATTATAAAATAATTTAAAATATTGGATTTAAAAAGGGTTCACTATTAAAAGTTGGTAAAAGTGCAATACTGAAAATGAATTTGTTTTTACATTATGTCTAAGAAACTCATAATATGGATTCTAAAATTATAATGATTATAAAAAGTTCAAAATTTAGTTAATACTATTCATAAATTCTTTTTAACAACTTGTTTGGTAAGTCATGGTGCGCTTGGACTCGGTGTTGCGTGTAGTGCATGTTATTGAATTATTTTGCAGAAATAACACACTATAAAATCATGGGGTGTTACATTCTAGCCTCCTTCAATATATTTCATCCTCTCAATTTGAAATTGTTCTTAAAAAATTAAAGGTTGAAAATAGAAAATATCTTTGTGGGAAAACCCACATCGGAAATTGGGTTAAAAAAATATAGTATTAATATGAGGAAAATGGAAATGAAAGGGTCACCACAAAAATATGATCTCGATTAGGGGAACACTGGTGGAAATTAGAGACATATAATTGGAAGAAAATTTTAAATATTTATAGGTAGTGATTGTGGTCATCAATCAAAAACAAGTGTAAAATTTAGGGCCTTAAATTCATCAATCTATGATGATTTATAATACCTTCAGTTCAGAAAAACATATGGTATTAGGATAACAAATTTTTTTTGTTTTATGATCCCTTCAATAATGTATAAGAATTAATTTCTACATTAAATAAGAGAAGAAGAAAAATAAATACTTTTCAAGTAGATTCTCATCCATTAACTATGTTCTACCCCAAACTCATCTTTCACTCTAAATGATAATAGAATTTAAAAATAATATTCTATTTATCCTATTCGTATAGGGATAAAAAAATAAATTATAATTCATCTAGAAGAACCATTAAAAATGAAATTATTCAATCTATGACATCACGTGGGTCACTGGTAGGTGATACACCCTTGTTACCCTTCGGCTGTGGGTTCAAGTCTCAAAGCCTTGCCAGACGTGACGGGTTACCGCCCGACCTCTAGGTTGTCCTTTTATGGAAATCCAAAATAATTCAAACTAGAACTATCCAAAAATCATCAGTCCAAAATTTATAATGAAGTTAAACACAATGAAGATATATTTTTCCGCGTAATAACATGTGAACACCTTCATCATGTATTCTTTTAAAACACTACAACATCTTGAATTACCATAAAACCTTATTGTTGACATTCATGATCCCTTATTCATTAGAGAATAATTGATATACTCTTTCAATCCAAAAATGTTTTAACCCCAACAATGATGGAATATAAAAATCATTAATTAGTTTCAAGGCAGTCAAGATTATCCAATATAATTTATCCAAATCAATCATATATTATTTTAAAATCACTACCTCAGTATCAGAACCATATTATGGTTTCTCTTTCTCTCAACCATATATTTTCCAAATATTTAACCCTCTCTTGAGTCACTTTTCATTGTTCAATACAATCTCAAGTCCTTAATGAAATAGTACCGCAGTACAATACTTATATACTCCATAATTATTATAACAAGTACATTGTTGATACAACACTCAAATGACATAATCAACATAAGAACTCTAATAACATCCCTTCATCTATGGTAGTATAATAACATGATTATTATCCAATAGCATCATTTTCGGCATAGTAAGATGACTGGGACATAGGTTTGCGTAGTGTCCAAACTCCTTGCAAATGAAGCATTGTACATTTGAAACAATTTTTATACCCTTACAGTCACGTACATTGTGCCATTTTCCTACAAACTTATAACAAACTCCCATTCCTTCCAGGAAAGTTCCAGGTTGTTTCTTCCCATAGTTATCACATATGGGAAAATCATTCTTTTCCCTCTTCCCTTTATCCATCTTTCACTTTTCCATCATTTTCTTCTCTTGCTTCCCTTCAAGGCCATAGGGCTCAGTAAACTCTTTATTTATCTTATCGACACATGATATTATTTCTTCATATGATGATAATACATTGGAGACTATTTCTCTTATAAATTCTGGCATAAGACCATGTAAGATATGATCCTTCTATCTCTTTGGATCATGTGAAATGCTGAAGTTCTCATTCCTTATACTGGGTGCCATTTCTAAACAATGGCATAAACTAGATTTGTTTATGAATAACAATACCTAATCCCAAACTTTTAAAACATATAACATAAATTAAATAGTTTATGGATATAATCCAAAATCTTAAAAATGTCTCCTTTGTGGAAGCATATACTCATAAAACCTTCATAAAGGTTTGTAATGAAAATGAGAATTATCCTAATCATATCCACCAGGAGTGTCGTAACCAAGAGTGCAGCAAGGACCATTGTTGTGCACCAGTTCCCATTCGAGCCTAGCTCAAAGCGGTGTTTTTGGGTATTACCCTAAGGTACATCTATGCTAGAGCCGCCTCTACCTACTCGCATACAGACAGATATGTATTGCTCGAAAAACTCACAAAATCTATACAATACCAAAATTATAGGAAGTTTTTCTATATTAATCCTCAATGTCCATGTTAGGTCTATGTTCTCTAATCAGAGTTTATCTAAATCTAGCATATAATGTTTTCACTAAACTTCCTCTGATACCAACTATAACACCTCTAACCCAGTTACCCAGAGTCAGTGCATTATTACATAACATTGGCATGATCACAAGAAAGATAAATCTCAAAAGAACGATTATTTTAGTAGCCTTGGAATAACTAGATGCATTAATAATGTTTACATTACATCATAAAATGAAAACCACAACAATATAGTCTCCATATTCCACACTCTTATCCCCTTATACTATCCCTACAATTCATTCATAAATTAGTTCTTCACATCCTAGGAAAAATAAAACATAGAAAGATTTGAGCTCAAACGCTCAGTAAGGGTAAGAAATGCATTTGAAACTTTCATAAATATGCATAAACATTTTTAAAGCATTTTATAACTAAAAAAAATTCTTTGAAACTTGAACATCAGTGTAATATGGAAAAAATAAAATGAAATAATTCCATTTACTTATTCACATGGATATTATACTATTCGAATACTCACATGAAATATCATTAACCACTTTCATAATGATGGAATGCATAATTCTAGACTATCATAACCACATAGCCAAGGCCTCGTGCCAGGACTACAAATAAGAATTGGTCAAGGCCTGGTGCCAAGACACTAGTTTGTCTCATGAGACCTATCGATGCAATGAAGAGCTATAGTGGGTTCCACCCATCACTTATTAAGTCCAATTCATTCCTCATATGAATAGGTTTCAACATAACATAAACATTCATATTAAAACTAGAATACAAAATGTCAATAATTTCACCATAAACCCTCAATGGTATAAAAATAACACACCCACAGTTAAACAATTCACAAAACATGCAATAAAATATGGATGTTTTGTATCATAATAAATCAGCTTTAAATATTATTAAAATCAATCCAAGGATGTTGACATACATGAAATCAAAACAATTTGAGAGAAATATCTATTTTTTAAATCGTTTAAAAGACACATAATTATAAAATAGAACATTTACTTTGAAAATATCCTTATAATCTTGTAAGGGAAGCTTCTAAGATTTTATAACTGATGAAAATATCCACACCATCCATATAAGTTAAAAAAACATTCTTACCTTAATTTTGTCGAAAATGATAAAAAGGACCTTGTTTGGAAAATGAAGGAACGATTCCTTTATAAACCTCTTATAAAAATTAAAAGTAGGGTATAAATGAATGTAACCCATATTCTGTAAAATAGAAAGAATGTTTTGAAATAAATGTTTAGAAAACATGGATATGGATGATAAAGAGGTCCCAGAAGATAATTACGTATAAACAACCTCGGATAATGAAGAGATTGTGAAATAACCCTTACCTTGTACTTTTCCTTGGTTGAGGGTAGTTTAACCTCATGTATAATTGTGAAATAATTGTTATTAAATTATACAAGAATCATATACATTAATATGATATCATATATGATCTTTTAACATTGCTTTGTTAATAATATCTTCGAATTATCGTAGTTTCGGTGTTAAATTACTCGTTTTATTTCATATGTTTTGTTACAGAAGCCTTGTTTGTTATGGATAGGATGTATATTATTCATATCCACAATTATATAAAGTCCTTAAACATTATTTTTAATCATCAAATGAGAATTATACTTGAATGGATACGATGGAGAATGAATCTCATCGCGTTCGTGGAGACGGTAGTCCGTACGTACGCACGAGTGACAACATCATTATTTTGATATTAAAATAATACATAATTGGATGGTATATCATATATAAAGAATCATTATCATGTTATATTTATTATTTACATTAATTACACATCATTATTCTACCCATCCAAATAATAATTTATTGAATAAAAATTACACCACGACGTGGAGACGGTAAGTCCTACGTACACACGTATGGTGACATGTCATTCAAAGGATGGATAGAATACTGAAATATGGTTTTACCATGGTTATAATAAAATAAAAGTATATATAATATACTGGAGTTATTATTTTATAATTGTAATAACAAAGAAATAAGAAGCTGAAGAAGAAAGTAACTTGAAAGTGGAAGGTGAAAACATTACATCTTCTTCGGGTTCTTCCTTTTGATTTCATCAATAGGGCTCCATAGGTTGGTTTTCTGACTAAAGGAAGGCCTCTAGGATGAATTTATGGAAGTTGAGAGAGTATTTTGGAAGGGGTTGGCAGAACCAAAAATCTCTGAAGGTGTGAATTAATGAGAAGGGGGAGTTCCCTTTTATTAGAGGAGTGAGGGGCACCTTTGGAAAATCTAGAAATATTATTTTATAATAAATTAAAATTCGATTTATAATGGCTCCAAAGTAGATTATTTAGAGGTTAAGGTGGGGATAGGTCAAAAACCACTCAACTAATTTAATTTAGACAGGTTTGGTTCACTATATTAATGTTATCATTAAGCATTAACTCTTATTTAATTAGTTTCACTTTTACAATGTCTCTTTGTATTTTTTTATTATATGGTTAATAAACATACTATATACATCCAAGAGACCCCCAAGTGGTACATTAATGATTCACCTATCATGATATAAGTCTCTTGGATGAACCTTAGATTCTTAGGAATTTAATATCAATTAATAATATAATATTTTTTTAGAAACTCTTTTATGTCAATTTTGACACTATTCAATAAATGATTTTTGTAAAACTCATAACAGAATGATTACATCGAACAATGTTAATTAAATCAATACTAACATATTATATTAACATATAATATTATTGGTATTTATTAAACGTCTCAAATTAAATTTATTTGGGTATTTATAATATCAATTATTCTAATTTTTCACTATTATTCTAATTACTAGATCACCATTGTGTCATAAATAAATTAAATTATTTAATGTCTAAAAATAATAAATAAAATACAATTATGTAGTAGGTATTTTTAGATTTCTAATGAATATTAATAGTCTAAAATCCAATATACATAAACCTATGTAAAAATTATTTTTCTAAAAGATATATGCTTATGTCATTTTTTTTATTTTAACTTAATTAAAATAATGTGTCCCTATCACTTACTAGTGGCTCCATGAGGTCACAAAATTGACCCAAAGATTCCCATGGTCAGATAGGTATCAACCAATAATGTTAGGACACATTTTAGGGTAATTTTTTATTATTATAATATTATTTGTTAACCCTTATTTACCGGATTTACCCTTTAACCATGGTATATAAAATATTTACCGAAGTAATTATTCAAAATATCTAAAAATAAAAGTTACCTATTTACACAATTTTAGAATACTGATTCCAAATATAGAATCCATTTTTCCAAATTCAAAACACAGAAGTGGCAGAAATTAATTTAACATTATTTCCCGTTGTTAAAACAAAAAGCGTGTTTTTAAGAAATAATAACTATCAAAAGATTGACACTTGTTTATGTCTAGTTTAATTGTGACATTATGTACAATAAACACCATTGTATTAAATGGTAAAAATAAATTTTAAATATACTTTAAAACCACTCAAATTCATAATTTATCACTACCAATTATTTTTGATTAAAAAAGTTGTTTTTATTTAAAATTTAGTAATTTTCACAATTCATCAAAATATAAAAGTTATCTGAAAAGTACCAAAATTTCACCCTAGTGAAAATTCTATATTATGAATCGAAAAATGAAGTCCATTTTGAGAGATAAAATTTATAAAATTTCAAAAAGTAGGTATTACTATTCATAACGGCTAGTTTGATTGGTTGTGGTGTGTGTTAGATCTTGAAGTTGCGTACAACACACACTACTGTTTTATTCAAAGAGAAGCGTATTGTGGATGCATGGGGTGTTTCATTATAAATATTTTATGTCCCCATTCTAAAAAGTAAATTTATTTAGTCAAATTGAATATATAAATATTTAAAATATTGTATTTAAGATGGGTTCACTAATAAAAGTTGGTAAAAGTTCAATACTGAAAATGAATTTGTTCTTACATTATATCTAAGAAAATCACAATATTGAATATAAAATTATAAGAATTACACAAAGTTAAAAATTTAGTTAATACTATTCATAACTTCTTTTTAACATCTTTTTTGGTATGTCATAGTGCGCTTGAACTCGGTGTTGCATGTAGTGCATGTTATTGAATTATTTTGAAGAAATAACACACTATGAAATCATGGGGTGTAACACATATTTTGAGATTGTCCTTCGTACAATGTCGAGGTAGGTGGTTTGTTCCTTTCTGTAGTATGTCTTTGAATTATATGTTAAAACATTCCCAATAAACTAGTTTGAGGTATTGCATGTTTACGAATTATGACATTGTTAATGCCTGATATGATTTTTTTGCATGAGTATGAATGTTTGATTGTGAATAGGGTTTTTGGAAATGCTATGGATGTGTTTTCCCATGTTTTATTGTTTTAGCCATTGGGTCCAGAACATCATGATAGGATGCTTTGTTTTCCATTCCTATTTTTATTGTTATGGAGTGACATTATCGTTTCTCCTGTGATATGCATTGTATCTATTTATCCAAGTAGTATTTCGAGGTTTACTTTGGCTGTTGGATTCTGTTTGTGTGTGATTTCTAACTTAGGGCTAGGGATCATGGTTTAGTTAAACGATGGGGGTAATGGAGGCTTAGGGATTCCCCAGATTGTCTGTAATACTTTTTATATTGAGAGACAATTGGGGGGACAGACGTATATTCTCCCTCAGAGTGTCTCTAGTTCCACGTTGTGAGACTACAAGGGGAATTGGACATTGAGTGCTTCCTTAGAGAGTCTGTAGTTATAGTTATGAGACCACATGGGGGAATTTATAGTGAGTCCTTCCTCGAATATTCCTTGTCTAAGATGAACTAGAGGGGTTAAAATTTGAGTACATTCCCTGTGGTTGTATATGAATGAGTGGTTACTTAAATAATGACTGTAAATGAATATAGTTCAAACAGTAGGATTTTTTAATTCTGAGTACTCAATTATTTATTACATAATTTTGCATATTGCCTACTATATATATTCACTGAAAGTTAGGCATAGATCATAGTGTGGTTACCTACATGGATTCTTCTCACACCCTATTTGGGTCTTTATTTTGGCCCAAATCGATTATATTGTTGCAAGTATAGATAAAGTAAAGTGCCCTACTACATTAGATACAAGAATGATGTGGACATGGAGAGCATAAGACAAAGCTGAGGCTTGCGATGTTGTAGGAGTTATTTTCAATTTTTCATTGTACATTGGTTTAGTAATGTATTGCGGCATTTTTAGTTATTTGACTTCTTTCATAAACATATGTGACATGAATCATTTATATATGTAATCTATTTGTTTATCTACATGCAGTTTTTCACTATTTACTATGGAATTGTAGTATTGTTGCTTCTGCTATTATTAACCTATTTATTTTAACTACGTTACTCTTCTAATGAGGGAGTAGTTTCACCATTGTCACACCCTAGGCCCATGCTACTAGTGGGAATCTTATGGAATTTGGAGAATTGTGCCTAAGGCCATGTGACAAACCGGGTATGGGGAACCGCTGGCGACACCCAGAATTGGGACATTACATTCCTATTTCACCATGTGAAATTATCCTATGCTCATGTTAATATCATGTTAAATAGTTTTTCCACATCCCCATGTTGTGATAGTCATTGTATATCATACCTTTATGTTTATGTTTCTGTTATGCACCATTGATTTTTCTATTTCATAACATGTATCATATTCTTCATGTTATATTTTATTTACTCCCATATTTTGCATTATAGATCACAATTTTCTTATGTATGCCCTTAGGTAATCCCATGAAATTTTAAGTACGAAAGAACTTTGTGGTCATGTAAAATATGTCTCCACTAAATAAGTTTAATTTTATGTTCTATTTTGTATTGTAATGTTTTTAATTTACCAAGACAATAGACCACTCGATCCTTAGAGTTGCTTTATGTTAATGTTTACATAATAAATCCTGTTAAAATTGGCAATAAAGAGTATGGTTTTTATATTCTTCATGTAATTTTCTATTTTTGAAATGTAATAAGGAAATAATATAGATATCAAGTATCTAAATAATTATAAAATGACCAATATTATACAATGAAATAACATGTATATTGATCGTATTTAATAAAATAACCAATAGATCAGGTTTACGAGAGTTTTGGTGTGATGATGGTGTTTTATTTAGAAGTTATCTTCTAATAATCCAAGGATGAGGTATATAAAAATCTTCACTAACATCAGTTGGAATTCAAGATTAAGTGGATTGGTGGATTAAAATATTATTGAATACATACTATTAATAAAATTATCTTGTTTCCTAAGAAGAATGTTTGATAGGCTTTAGGGTTACTCAATGAAATATAATAACGATACAATCCTTAAAACAATAAGGGATGTCTCTTTAATGTGGATTCCACGACACAGTGGTGATGTTGGACAGGAAACTCATTTTTACCATGTAGGATACCAAAATTAGATAATTTGAAATGAGAATAAAATTTTCAGAGAGATAAAATGTGGGATTCAAAAATCTACTTTAGTACACCTAATCATAGAAGAAAAATGGTGCTGCTATGATAGAATGAATTCCTCCCACTAAATAGGTAGAGCCTATAGAGATAGCTGAGAATCAATAAATAATTTTGTAATCTCAAGGATATATTTTATATCATCATTATTCTATGGATGAAATATATTAATTGTTACCTATAGAATAAGAGGGATCTGAAATTATTACTCATCGTATTCGATTTTGAAAAAATAAAATTTCTATAAATTATTATCTATTAATTATTTTGTACATTACATTGAATATATATATGGATGATAAGTAAAAATATTAATTAACAATAAAAATATATCAGTGATGATCATGAAAAAAAATTCCAATAGAGAAAAAAATAATTTTATTTTTCAAAAATGTTATTCAATTGGATTTATTCATCAACTTTATCCGCATACAAGTGTATGAATAACGTGATAAAAATAATAATAGATATGTCCTATTTAGATCTAATTGATTTCCTCTTAGACATGGATGATATATGTTTATAGAAAATTAATGATCTCCATAACCAGAGTGTTTTTATATATTTATATGTTTTCTCATAATAATACCTCTTGAATGGGTAGACGGACAACACCATCACTATAACATTAGTGTTAGTCCATTTGGATGTAAATTATTTCCACGTAGTTGTATCTCATGTATGCTAAAATCATAAAAACATCAATATAAAACATGATATTTTCCATTTGGATGTAAAATATTTGACTAAATAATATATGTGTCAAAGAATGATAAATATAATGTGAGGGTTCGAATGTTAAAGGGGACTTGTGCATCAAAAAAATAAACATTTATTTTTTTATAGAGATAAATATACAAATACGACACAAATTAAGGAGTATCATAAAGTTTATATATTTCAAGGAAACTCATCAGGTATAAATTTACTTATGATAATGTCAGAATGTCAACCAGACAAGCTTTATTTATTTATTTATTAAAACCCCTATCATTAGACAATGCATATATTGGTGAAGCTTAGTGAGTATTAACTCCTATTTTCTTTTGATATCTAATTAATGGTTTTCAATAAGAAATGTTTTATGTTATGTTTTTCATTAATTATCAACACTTCCCTGATCATTAAAGGTTCGCATATAGTGATAAAGAACACAGATTTTGGGAAATATACCATATGACAGTTTTGAACAAGGTGAGTTCTATTCCCTTTCCTCAATGAATTAATTATCCATAATGATAGTAATTATAATTTATTATTATGTCCATACAATATTTTACATAATATGGAAATGTCATGACCGTCCCTTGGGGCCCTTGCTGTGACTACCCCAAGCCCGCCTTCCATAGTCCAGGCGCTAGAGAGTAGCACCAAAGGCGTAATTCACTAAAACTAGGAAGGCAGTGCCCTTATAACCTGAAATGCACATAATAGAGCACAAAATTGGATACAAAAAACTATGTATATTGTATAACAAAAGGGTGGTGAAAAGTAAAAGCGGCAAGAAATAAAATACCAACTGTAATGTATAGGAAACTGGAAATACAAGTACAACTAAAGAAATGAATGAAATGCTACTTGGTCATCCTCCAGGATTCCAATATAAATGGTAGGTATAGATAGCCTCATCAACACTCCACGTCTGTCAGTCTCCTATATGTATTGACTCTTCATAAGGTCCACCTCCGGGTCCCGTCCATTCCTGGTACTCTCAGCCTCAGTCAGTGCTGTCTGTCGACTGTAACCAACACAATGAGGTGTGGGCATATCTTAGGCATGGGTGAGTATAACGATACTCAGTAGTGACACTGATACCCTCATGGTCTCACAAAATCATAATAGGATAAACCACTAGGTATGAAGTCAACAAATAACCCCTCTTAGGTATATGTCCATAAATATACCTATGGTATCAATTAATCCATCACAATCATGAGGTAAACAAAAAAGTTACTAACTCAGCTCAACCTCGATTTTTATTCACATTGTCAAAACCATGACTACTGGAAAAATCTTCCTTTGTCGAGTACAGTGGTCATACCGCAATACCAAGTCTCTTCCCACTAACCTTGGATTGCTGAGGTACTCCTCCTGTTGAGTACCAAGGGTCTACTGCATCCCCAAGGTGCTCCCCACCGTTGGTTTACCGCCACAACCAGGCACTCTACCTAATCACCAGCAGAGGTAATCCTCCTATCGAGTACCGCAGGTCCACCACCACAACCACAAGCTCCTCTGATGTGGGTCTTCCGCGACACCAAGGCACTACCCAATGGGCTAATCAAGTCACTCCAAGTCAATCGGTCATCAGTCGTCATGTCTCAGCCAGATACTAGGTCTCTGCACTCTACTCGCTCGTCAAAGGAATTATCTGCTCCACGAGCAACTTTTCAAAACTCCAACTGTAAGTTCAAATAGTTTAAGGACCTAATTATTAGACCACATGGTAATTTTGATCATGGTAATTCAAAATCAAACACATATCTCTATAGTGTATGGTCATAATCAATTATCCATATATTTGGGACTATCCATCTAGCAAGGGTATATAAAAAACTATAATAAAATAATGTTTAATTAAAAATATTACAATATATTAATAAAATATAAAATTTAGTTTACTATCATGATGATCGTAATATTTTTCCATATAGATTTGGTCCACACAATGAGGAATAGTTAATATTTCATGTATGAAATGCTTTATCCTTTCTTTGATAGTGATAGATATGAAAAATAGTGCAACAATGAGGGAATTGAATGCATTTAAATAGTTCTATTATTGTTTATGCAGTTAATAAAGTATGGATTTTTAATCATGAATAATGATAGGGGGAATGTATTATGGGGATGACCAATGACTATATTTGAATAATTATAACTTCAATAGTGATAAAATGTAATATAAAAATTTGAGGCCCTTTTTCTTTCTAAACAATAATTTCTTGAGTTTACAGGCCACATTTGGAGTTCATATAAATGATATATATTTGGGAAATAATATGTATTCCATCATTGGATTCCCATGAATATTTATTAAATTTTTTATGATATAAAAATATGTTTAATGTGGATTAAAATTTTCAAAATATTATAATGGTTTTTTGAAATGATGGATTTCAAAGAATCATATGGAAACCTTCATGTGCCACCACTATGCATTGGACAAAATATTTTGAAAAATAGATGTGATATATAATTTTATCAAACTTTTTAGAAACCTATGATTCTATATAGAGTGGATGATTCATTTATATTGGTTTTATAGTTGTCCCTAAATTATTTTTGTTTGTTTTTACTGAAAGTAAATTTTTTATCAAATCCGTGTGTGGAAGATTCTTCATGAGTAGATAAATGAATTTTTATCATGATGAATATCACACCCCAGTTCTAATTTAAAATATTATCACTCTCATTTTTCATTTACCATATTTTATTTTCAATATTTACTTTATTATATTTTTATTGTTATTTAGGGGTATGTGTAGTATGATTAAGAGTCAATTAAAGTGGTGACCATTACCTATATATAATAAACACATAAAATTTATCCACTGGCTAGCCTCTGAGAGTTACTTACCACACAATAAACAAAATATTGTTAATATAAGCTACATGTTGTCCAATGGCTAACCAAACAATGAATTTGGGTTGCATCAATTATATCTAAAACCATTGGCTACTGGTTTGGACACAACATGCTGACCATCTACATCCACCATCTTGTAGGTGATGGATAACTGAGCAAGAAAAATTATTTTATTTTTTTAGTATCCCATTGAATATATTTATTTATTTCTTATTTCTTTATCGTATCTTTAACATGATATATATTAATTTGTAGTTTTATTTGGACTACATTTTCCTACCAAACATGAATATATAGTAGAGTGAATATTCAATTGAATTTTTTATTCTCATTTGTATTGTATATGATGATGTGGTCATCGATATGATCTTTATTTAATTTTATATTTTATAATGACATGGATCATCCATGAAAATCACTAGAATTCATTTAAAATATATTTATATTTTTTAATTATTTTTTTATCGATATTTATAATTCTTATTGAAAACCTCTATATATCTTTCTCATGGATCCCTTACAATAGTTGAAATTACTGGTGTTTTGGGTTGGTGGGTTCATTGAAATGAATCTTTATATAAAACGTTTAGGCTTTCAGATATAATATTTTTAAAATATAAATTTATATTATAATATATATTATTTAGATCTATTAATTTATAATTTTTTTAATTCTATTGAATGCCTTAATTCAGAAAATATGGTCGTTTTTGAAAACATTTTGAAATGAATTTCCCTATTGGAATGGACGAAAAATTGACAATATACATTATTTTATGTTGTTAAAAATTTTGTTCAGATAACCATTTGTAAAATTAATGTTGAATACTTCCACATTGAAATTTTTTCTGCTAATAACAACTGTTTTTGAGGAGACTGAATCTTGAGAATGGAATTTTACCACCTATTCATATTATTCTATGATATTGTGAACACATGGTATAAAGTGCTTGTTTTGGTGGGAAGACACTATTAATAGTGAATAATTTAAGAGTATAACCATTTTTCTGTTGTAATATTAATTAATGGTTTCCTATAATAACAAAAATAGTGTGATAATCTTTTCAAATCATGACCTATGTCAAGGACATAATAATTTCTAAATTTTCACAAAAAATATTTATTTGGAAATTTTTGGTAATTTTAATGTTAAGAGAATTTTATAAAAAATAGTTTATTTGGAAATTATTTTAAATTTTTTTAATAATTTTCTATTTTAATGTTTTGATATAAATTTTGAATTATATATCTCATGACTTATATTTATCTATTTTAGTATAATTGGATTATATTATCAATTTATCTTATGAAACACATAGTGGGATCCCACAAGGATTTATTTTATCACACCACACATACACCATTAAGTATACATATGTCATGATACATCTACTGTAGCTATTGTGTATGTTATTTGGGGTGAAAGTGTGTTGTTTTATTATCTGTAGGATTTATTTGGTTACTACATGATACGTGGAGATGATATTTAACTATACTTATGTAGCTTTGTTTAGTTTGGGTTTGACACCAATTTTTCGTCTTTTATTTTATTTTTTATTGAATTTTTATATCATTCAAACATTATCTTTATATATTTCATCCTAAAATATTATCATTCTATAAATATAATTCCGAAAAGAAATTTCTTGGTAACTATGTTTTTTTCTTCATCCAACAGGGTTTTGGAATTCCCATTTTTCTATATTTGTAAAGCATCACATTCTATCATAGTTGAGTGATCAATAGTAGTTCGTGAATAATTTAAATCAATAGAGTTTCATCAATTTTATTTTATGGAATCCATATTATAATATATTGTTAGATAGAAAAAAAGTTTGTAACAACTTATAGGGTGGGTTTTTAGTTATTTTCCGGCTATCTCTCATTTTGATGATTATTCAGTTATCACTAGTGGATGGGAAATTAGTATTTTTGGAAAATTGTGACAAAATTAATGTATTATATATATACGTAACTAGGATTATAATTTTAAATTATTATCTCATGTTTTATTTATAAATTTAATCTATTGTTATTTGGTCTCTTTTTATGATGTTATGTAATACAACCCTACATAAGAATTCCAACGAGTACTATAGATGTTGAGAAGATTATAGTTAACTAGAATCTCATCAAAATAGTAATTTTCATATTCAATGCTATATACTGAGGTAAATTAAATTCCTCAGATAAGGTTACATAAGAATATCATTGAAAGGATGAGGGTTCAAATCGACCCAAAAATATTCTCCATTAGAATCCCCCATCAATCACTATATTAGAGTATACAAATGTGTTTTAAAATTTGATATAAGAAATTTATATAATATAATAATTCTTAGATTTCCTATATTATGTTAATGTGAGGTCTATGTTTATCATAAATAAATTATCCATTAAAATTTGGATTGATTTTTTATTTTTAGAAAATAAATGTGATGTATTTGGTTTGAAATGACATAAATTACATCTTGACTATGAAATTATTACCCGAGCCTATAACTACGAAAAAATCTATCTTGTTCTATTTCCATGATAATAAGAATAAAAAAATTATGGAAGAGATTAATTTCATTTTCAAGTTCACTCTATTTTCAATTGTGTTTATCTCTAATTAGTAGATAAATTATTAGAGGTTTGATAATGGACAAATAACTAACATCTGATAACATTTTTTGATTCTAAAATATTATCTCAAATCCTAGTTACAGGATTGGGTATTGATGTTAGAGATTAAATCAGATTGATATTCAGTGCATACAGGAAATGATTTAGACTTTGTTTATAGATGTTGTAGTTATTTTATGGGGAAGATGATGTATATTGTGTTCCTTTAGAAGAATAAATTGTGGGGTTTCCAAAAATATTGTGTCCCACATTTATTAATTGTTATTAGTCTATATTCTAAACAATGTAGCCATACGGGGAATGTGAAGAGCTCAGGCCCCATACCATAAAAAATATGGAAATTATGATTACATATACAAGTAATATAAATCATTCTATATTACAAGCATTCTAATAAGATATTAATATTTTAGAGGATAATCTTTATTGTAATATGCATTATAGAAAAAATGGTTCTAGCCAAGTGCTTCTCTAATGATGCTCTCAAATGTAGAAGATGTTTCTGTAATTTATGATGATGAAGGTCTCATATCTACGAGAGGTATAAATATTGTTTCACAAACATTATTGCCGAATTTATTTGTTAAAAATTACAATCACTATTTATTGTCACCACCAACTGTGTATCTTTTATAAACATCAAATAAACTCATTATATTCATTATATTGTTAAAAAAATATAGAAAATAAGTGGTTGTTGGGTTTATAAAACCCCATGTACATTTCATTATTTTTTATTTTCAATTAGTATTGGACTTCCAGGTTCTAAATATGAAACTCTTCAATGTTATTATTGATGTGGACTATTATATTTGTCCAAAAAATCCAATCGAATATTATCATTTTTAGGCATATGTTATACCCTCTAATAGGATATCACAGTTGTTTCAATGAAACTGGTACCCAAAATAAAATTGAGAGTGGAATTATATTATCTATCATGGGGTATCGATATATATTTTTGTTGACAAATTGGGAAATGATTCCTTTATTAGTGAGATTCCACTAATTTTTAATGAATTTACTATGAATTTTATATATTTCTATTATAGTTTATTTTTATTTAGGGATGTTTATTTATGTTTTTGAATAATGTCATTAACTGATATCATATATATTTAGTTATACAATATAGATCTAGAAATTTTGAAAGAGTATAAAATTCTATTGGATGATGTGATATCCAAGGGATTCATATTCTTAGGTGCATTTCCCCAGGTGGGACTGTACTCTTTTCCATGAAGGTAGATAGGACTCATCATATATGGGATTAGTATTAGATGATTTACTAATTAATGGTTAATGTTAATTACATTTTACATAACATTAATTATTTATTTAATGAATTTAAATCTATAATTCATACTCAAATAATTAATTTTGGTACTGTAATAACTATCGTAAAATAAAAGTGATTAATATTCCAAAAAACCAAATTCAAGAGTATATATGTACATTTTATGTGCCTTATTATAAATTCTTTCCAAATTAATTCCACAACTGTTTTCATGTCTTTGATGAATTGGATATTCCATAAATATATTGGAACATTTTTCATGGTATACATGTATGAAATTCATGTGTAATCAATGATATGAGAAGATAATTTGAATAAATTGAGACATGTTTTTGGATTCCAAATGGATTATATCCAATATAAACAATTGTGACAATTTAACTATGTATTGAATATATTAAGTTCATGTGAAATGTGACCTCAAAACATTGTTCTTCTATTGATTAATAAAAGGTGAAGGATACCATGTCATTTGAAGAACCACTGTATTTATTAAGAAATTGAAAAATAATTGTTTTTGAAGGTTTTTATCAATGATTCCTATTGATTTTTTTCAAATCTAGTTTTATCAATGACAACTATAAACTTGATATGGGTGATGTTTCTATGGTATTCTAAATTTTAGGAATCGTTTTTGAAATTGCATATAAATAAGACCATATCACATGTAACTACCCAAATATTATCAATGTAAATTACATTATTTTAATTATTTCATATAGTAATAATCACATAATATAAATTTGAAAACGCAATACAATATTTATAAATTATTAATGAATAAAATAAAAGTTATCTATTTATGTTAAGGAACGTTTAAAAATGGAATTGTAAACTAACATTTTGAATAGTAAGGTGACCATTAAAAATACTAACTATTCCAATATAATAGTAAACTCCTCAATGAATTTATAAATAATATTTAGGAACCCAATAAATGATAATATGATATTATTATAACATATTTTATATAAATAAATATTTTAAAATTTATTAATTATGTTTTTGTATTCTTATAAAACATAAATATTTATTTAAAATTTTATTATTAATATAATTATTTTAAAGAAAATGTATTTTCATAAAATATATGAATTTTTTTTATCTTATTACTATTAAATAATTTTATGGGGCCTTAATTAAATTTTCAAAGGGGAGTAATATAAGATATAATTTTAAAATCTATTTTTTTCATCGTAAATGTTGATATTAATTGAAAATTAATTATTTCATTATTAAAATTTTATTTTAATAAAATGGAGATTATATTTAAATTATACACTTAGAAAAATTATAAGGGTGAGGTTTTGGATATTTTTAAAATATTTGAATTTATGTTGAATTGTAAAATATGATAATTTACTATAAAAGGCATATACATGAATTATTTAGATAAAGATGATTTATGGATGAAGTAAGCCCAAAATCTCAAACTCTTCTTTTTTATTTAAATACATTTTTCGATAACTTTTATATTATTGATAGTACTGAGAAAAAATATTAAACTAATGAAAAAAATGACAAAATATCCCTCTCCTCCCTTATATATACCAACTCACACTACAACTTGTCCTCACGCTTTCCATGCATTGAGACTTGCCCAAATGTTTCATAGAAATTTTACAAGACACTCCCCCATATATCAAAACACCTTGTCTCATTCAAATGAAATAGCATTTTATCAAACATGGTTCTCTATGAAGATAAATTTATGAGGTAAAATATGCTTTCATTTTCTCTTATTTTCCTTTATGTTTCATTATATACATATAATGTCATATATTATACCAATACAAGAGGCAAGATAACTCTATAATCAATTATAAACTAAACATTATTATGTTAATTTAATAATTAATCTTCTAGTCTCTTTCTATTTCATTTATTAAATGTTTTCCATGGGGTGTTGATTTACCACAACCATGGAAGATACATTTTATATTTTTACTACCTCTTTGATGAATGGTCATAAAAAATGAAATGTGGGTAAAAAAATTATTTTTATAAATATTATAATTTATATATTATTTTGGAAGATATATAAAAATATAATGTTATAAATTATATAATCAAATAACGGTCGTAAAATCACCAAAACTATTTAAATAAATTTCATTAAGGATCGTCTTATCAAATAATCATCATACAATATAACCATATAAAATTCACTCTGAACCTATAGTTCTTTAATTTGGTTGAACATTTTGTTTTTTATGAGGTTTTGGCCTTATATAATTGGATAAAAAAATATCACACGACATATAAATCATTATCAAATTACAACATCATCCAATGAAATAGTTTCACACATTACAAGTCGTGAATAAAATACACATTGTGAAAATTAGTGAAAAATCGTGTCACCAATTACAAATACACAATTTTAAATAATGGAAGTATCCTAGAATGTCACTACTATCATGAATTACATGACATGAAACGTCATTAAACATTGTTAAGGTCTCAATAAATAGTGAAAATAATAGAGATTCAATATTTTTTTTATCCTGGGAATTGACCTGAAAAATAACAAATAACACCCTTGGCCACACCATGGAATGAAGATCTTGATAGAGGAGAACTGATGGATGCCTTCCAGATGAAGTAACACCTACTACGGAGCCTAGCTTCACCACAAAATATAATACATTTTTATTCTTTCTCTACACCCTCTAAAGGATAGATTGATGGGGTGATTTTTTTCTTGTATAGGAATGAATGAAAAAAAGTTGAATATATCATGTATTTTATATTTTATATCAATTAAAGTTAATATTATTTATAAATTAGTAATTTCTATCTTTTTCCGGATTTATTTATTCTTTATTATCCTTAGTGGTATTTATTAGTCGGGTTAATTTCATTCATTAATTGAGAAATTCCATTTCCTAAGTGGTTTGAATACATATTTTTAATGTGATATATTGGGTTTCAAATTTTACCATGGAAATTTGGTTTGTCCATTACATTTATTAAATAAGTTTTTTGGCTACCCATTATTTTTAATTTGTATTACCTCACTCTAAGAAATGGAGATATTATGATGTAGATCAATTTACAATAATATAATACTCTCTAGCAGTGGATTATTAAAACTATATAATTTTAATTTCATTTTCTGATACCTTATCCTCACCTGAACCTGGAATCATTGCTACCTGATTCCAATTTTATATTTTCATCTTCCACCTTCTTCACTGAATCCCATGATTGAAATTTTAGATTTCATTACTGTAAATATAAATTAATTTATGTTTATTTTATTTAATAATTATTTTCTCCTATCCTGTCTCTTTGGGTTCAACATTACAAGTACAATTCCTATAATACTCTTTAGTTTAGTACATAGTTTTTAAGGTTTTAAATTTATAAAATTGGAAACCCTATGAGAATTAATTACTACAACATGGATATCAAACCTATATAAATAAATTCAATATGTAACCATAATAGCGTAAAATTAAACTGAAGGGAGTTTCAAAATATTCATCAGGATGTAATCTAATAAATTATGATAGTGGAGGATTTATATACATAGGAAGAAATAATTAAGATATTTTCCCATGAATCAAATAGTTATAAATACATGGAATGTGTTTAGTTTGGAGTTTTTATATCAAACATGTGTCATATGAATGAAAAGATAGAAAATTAATGGTAATATATATTCATAATTATATAATAAATAACTATCAAACTTTTAACAACTTCATTTTTTGGGATTTACTACTATGGCTATTGTGGAATATTTCCACATATTCTTCCTTTTTTGTATGTTAGAATTATTTTTCTCTGACAGGCCTTGTATTAGATCAGTAGATTAAAGATTTAAATTGTTCATTACTGTTGATAAATATGAAAAATGGATGAGGGTAGGTAGGATAATTCCTCTATTTCATTGAATCGGTGGGTATCATATGTTATTAATATCTATCATGGTGTTCCACCATTCCTCATCTAAATTAAATCCTTGGCCCTAATGGAATATTATTCTAGTTCTTCATTCCACATATTTGACATGTGGGATTCTGAAAATTCAAGACACCATTAGATTTCATCATTGGACCATGAGAATTAAAATATACTCTCCACATATAATCCCAATGGTATCCATGGTATTTATATATATCTAATTATATATTGAAATCTCTATACATAATTTCCATATCTCAATCAATGTCATATATTTCATTGGATTTATATACTAGTTATTTTCCACAAAAGGAGTAGAAGATTTTGAATTTTGGGATATTTATAAATTTTGAAGTGTATCATACAGGTCTTCTGATGTTGTCCTCTTTTCCCCAACAGATTATCATTATTTCTTCTTTTGGTAAATGAAATTACATTCCATATTATTTCATCTAGTGAGAGGAAATTAATTATTAAATATAATTTTCTGGAATTCCTTCCACCCCATCACTTCGACCTTTTTCCCAGACATTATATTTTGGATCAATGTATATTGTTGATCAAATTATCCCTCTAAATGATAAATATTATGATATAATATTATATAACACTAAAATTAAAGGATGGAGAATATATTCCAAATATTTTGGATCCATTTTTCTACAGTTAATTTATCAGATGTTACATTTAATGTTTGGGGATTAATTTTATAACGGAATATATCACATCATGTTAAATCATAGAATAATTTTATTGTTAGGCCTAAATATGGTTTCTATCGAAAAAATAAATCATATGGTAGATTATAATCACAATGTTCATGATTCATGCTCCCCTTGTGTTGGTTAGCTCATTTGGGAATAAATCAAATATCCCATCACAATGGTTGTTTAATCTATTCCTGTCATTTCAGGAAATGGTCTAAAATATAAGGAAAATTATAAAGGATTTATTTTAATCTATTATCCCAAAATATGGGATTCCAATAACATTTAAATTTTAATTTATAAATTAAATTTATTCTTTATCAAATTACAATCTAGAATTCCATCTATGATAACCATTACATACATAGAAACATAAATTTTTATGGAATTTATTTCTTATTCCCGTAGTAATAGTTCATAATTACATACTTAAATTACTAATGCATATCATGGAGTATTCTCAAACTATATTTTATGTAATACTCATTTTCAAGCACCAGTAATATTCGAACCAATTTGGGTAGTTTATTTTTCAAATATGAAAGAAAATATTGCTAATAATTTTCTATTTTATTGTTTGGAAATGGAAAAAAATTACATTGAATGTATTTTTGATCAGGAACAGGAGGTACAATACTGAGTATATAAGAAATATTTTTTATAAGAATGTTCCTTTTTTTCAGTTATATATTTGTAAATTTCTTTTGAGATTGAATAATATTTCTAGAATGGCATTATGTGTGGAGTAAATGATTTAGTCCAAATTGTATAATGTATCTTTGTCCGAATGAATCCATACTAAATATTACTAATGTTTTCTTCTTCAGTCTCAAAATATCATATTTTTATAAGAAACATGTAATAGAAGGATTATAAATAAAAATTTAAGTAGATATGTATTTCACTATATGATAGATGATGTAATTCATATATTAAGTATTTCAAAGTCATTAATTAATCTTGATATAAAAATATATTATTTGTTTTCTGAAAAAATAGAAATTTTGATGTTACTGAATTTAGTGTCTTTTGGAATCAATGATCGATCAATCAATATCATTATTGGTTCCATCAGATGTAGTATGACACTAATCCATAGGAGTCATCTTGGGTTCTTGATTAATATAAGAAAGAATGGATTTTATTGTGAAATATTAAAAGAAATAATCAATGAGTTTTCAGTAATATGATGCATACAAATAAAATCACCCAATTTCATAAATACAATGATTTGGTGTTCTTTAAATAAGTCAATAGAAAAAAGAGAAAAATATTTTTCCATGGTGGTCAAGATTTATTGAACTACAACTCACATTGTAACATTATAATGATCCAAAAATAGGTCCATCGAAAAACCATTCACACTAATATACTATTTTAATATGACCTAGATCAAATGTGGAATCATTGGTCTAAATAAACAATAAAAGTCGTATTGATTGAATATTTATTTAAATGTTTTATTGATGGAGGTGTTATTAACTTTTTAATTTGAGGTGTTTTTTAATTAAATTGAAAATTATCATAATTATAGTAATGTTTAAACAATGATTATGGATGAATGTTTTGTGATTTTTTAATAGGCTAATATTTGATGGTATGAAAATATGATATGAGGAGGTATTATTTTGTTTTAACAAGTGGTTATCATAATGATTATTCTTTATTCCTATATTTTATTTCATAAAAATGAATAACTATATCATAATTAGAGATGTATAAAATAGAAAAAAGGTAATAAATTATGAATTAGGATGACTTTTTTATAATATTAGAGAATTCTTGAAAATTATTGATAATAGATAAGAGGCACTGAAATAGTCGATAATAAATTTAAAATGAAACGAAATTCCTGATTTTGGAATTTAATATGAGTAGAATATAATGTTTTTTTACTCCAAACACTCTCCTATAAATCCTATATATACAATAAAGTACATTAAACATTTAATAGAAAATTTAATTTTATTCAAAAATAGAGAAATGATGAAAATGATAAAGGTTTTGCATCATATAATATTATGGATAAAACATTATTGTGGAATTTTACAAGACTAGAGAACTATTAGGAATAGATACCAAATTAGATGGATCCATTATAATTGTTTTTCTAAAGAATTAATAAATAGTTTAAAATTCATTCCATGATATTGTTTTTTAAACTATTTTCTAGACTAAGGTATCAAACAGAATAATCGAGATGAAAAATCAAATTAATTTTCATAAAAGTGTCTGTAATGGTTGTTTAAACATTATATTTTGTGGGGAATTGATGAGTTTGGTTTTTATTCTATTCTAGTGGAGGTTGATAAGGTAATATATTTACTTGGTTTGAACCAACTGGTGATGGTTTTATTAATTGTTATACAAAATTTTATTACATCATTTCACATAAAAGAATCATATGAACTATTTTATCGATCATAATGTTAAAAAAGTTATTATAGGTGAATATTTTTGATTTCCACAAAGTTAAAAATATGTTTGAAGAGGTTAATGATCTCTCAAAAGGCAAGAAAATGAAATAATTTACATCACTGATTAATTCCATCCCCTTTTTAGTGATACAATGATCTATGAGTTCCACAAAAAATTAGTAATAGAGGGAACCTTATGTTTATTTACTCTTAACTGAATGTTTTTAAAGTGAATTCATGATGGATAAACTGAATTGTGTGAAATGTAAAGGGATTCCAAACATTGAAAAAAGGAAATATAATAACATGAAGGATATAATTTATCTTTATAATATATTTTTACTAATAATAATGTTTAAATGATATTTTATTCTAATATAAATGTGTCTTATATATAATATTTCATTTAAAAAATATAGATAATATGAAAAAAAATTAAAATCATTAACAATGATCAAAAAAATAGTTATATATGATACCAGTTATAATGAAAAAAATTACAGTAGGACAAGAAATATAAAATTTAAAAGCTATTATAGGAAAATAATTAAATCCCAAATAATCTTGAGTAATCACTTCCATAGAATAGAAAATAAAAATAAATTAAACGATAATCCCAAATAATTTTAATTTCCCATATTTTTCATGGTATGTCTCTCTCTGATATTTTTTCAGTTTATCATTGTTTTCACAATATTATTCAGAGATGGAGAGGCATTCATTGAGAAATTAAATAATGATTGGGGATAGAATATAATTTGTATTAATGAATTCCAGTTATTAATATGTATATATTTTTATGGATTCATGGTAGTGTTAAAATAAATAAAGGGATTTCATGTTGTTTAAAAGTAATGTGGTCTAAAAAATAAACTGTAAAAAAATTTACGCATCATGTAATGGTATGACACATCATGGAATTGTTAAATGGTTTTAATAAATTAACATTGATATAATTAGTTTCATGTATAATTAAATTACAAAAACATATATGATGTGGAAGCACATTACAAACTATGTAAATGATCAAATTAAATGTTTTCAACTTTTTATGCGGTTGAAATTGTGTCTACATCATTATAGATATTGTCTTATTTATCCAAGAAAATTATTCAAGATATATTGGGATTACAACCTCATTTTTAGACATTACCTTTTCTCATATATCCATGGTCCAATAACATGGTTTGGATTATTATTTATTCATTTTCATTCACTAACCATTCTAGTGTAATCCTATTAATAATTTCATTGTTGGTTTTTATCTTGATCTATTTTTATCTTGGAACATATTTTTAATCATCACAAACTCCATTAATTTTGTTTTTTTAATTGTAATAATTTTTGGATCATCAGTTAATGATCGATGGTATAAATCGTACCCCCTATGGATTTATAATGATCTCTGTTTTGGAAATATCATGATTCTTAAATCATTAAGTGCGCAAGGAATTAATGAACTAATTTAATAATATTATCATTTTATTTCATTTGGTTTCAATGTTATATTTAATTGGATTATTTTTTAGTGTAGTATAAGAATGACATGTGTCATAGGGTAATTTATTGTTATAAAATGACTAAATTGTGGCATATTGGTTAGTGATATAATTTTTTATCCATTATGAATTAAACTGACTGTGGAATCTAAATGAATTTTTGAAATTGAAATATTAAATATATAAGATATATGATTTGAGATTTTGATATCCATGATTTAAAAAAAGAATTGTTTTCTATTTTTTAATGATTATATATTGATCTTATCACTAGAACATGTAAATATATATGTTTAATTTCTGATATTAAGTAGTATTATCCCAATACCATGTTGTATATCATATAGAGGGATTTCTATTCTCATTATCTTGTTTTAATTGTTATACGACTTTAAACAATAATTTTGTAATGCTTATAGAAATTTGAACCAAATAAATTTGTAATTCATATAACTCATGGAACCATATCGTGGTGACTATACAATGGTTATATGATGGTGGTTGGAATTTTTGTAATACATGATCAGATATATTATGGACTGGCGCTGAAGAAGGTTACATTACATTGGTTATATGGTGGAGGATGTCATAGTCTCGTGAAATCCTCAATGGTATTCTGGCATGGCTCTAAAACATGTTATATTTCCTTGGTTTTAGGTTTATGGTTTGTATATCCATAAGACACTACCAAATATATTATAGAATAAATCTAATTTAGGTTATGGATGTATTTTATTAATTATGGAATTCATTAATGCCTGTGTTCATCTCCATATGGGGTACACATTATACTAGACAGGTTTTGATTGAAAATTATTATTTCGACCAACCAAGTTATACTAACAAACATTTTGGTCTACCATTTGGCACATAAGAAGACTATATGAATTATGATTTAATATGTTAGAAGAAAAATGTTGTGGATTTCCTATATTCCATTATGCTATAGTTTTATGAAGGGACCGACATGGGGTTTTGGACCCAGCACATTGAGTCTTTTATTTGAGTCTTATATTATAATTATTTTATTATTCTAGAATGATTTTTTTTCATTCCATCACATAAGTACATTATTATATTATTATTTTTGATTTATTCAATTAGATTTTATTATTTAATTCATCTCCATCTTTATATCGATTATTTCTATTACATATTAAATTATTTCATTGTTTTGGAACTACATACCAGGGACTATAGTCTCCCCAAAACACATTTCATACCAGTATTACTAGTAAGCATCATCTGGTGCATGGGGAGTCACTATAGAGATCTTGTGAACAACCCATTATGGCCATGAGAGGGAGATTCATATTGGGGGATGATAAAATGTTGTATCAGAAGAAGGTTTTCTTTTTATATGTCTTACTATTTGGGGAAAGGTGGAAATGAGACATAGATGTGTCTGGACTTGGTAATGACCTTGTGAATAGGAGTATCTAAACCACGTATTGGAAAAAATATGATTAAATAGGGATATAATTTTTGTTCTTGATGTGTTCTTATTATAGTGGATGTTATCTCACCTTGGCTGATTCACATGTATTGGAAGTATATTATTTTATGATGTTATTATTTCATGAGGTTTTAACATGTGGCCTTCTATTTCCCGAGTTGATAATAAATGAATTATAATATGTAGATAGAGATATATTGAAAACTATTCCACATTATAGTGTCATATTTTATTTTCATGTTATATATAGTTTCTTATTGCAGTTTAATAAGATATATCTATTTCAGTAGAAAACTTGTATTATTTTTCATGAAATGAAAATTTTAATATTATACTTATCTATAAGGACCAATAGTTAGTGGTTCTCATTTGTATTCACTTGATAGTGTTGTCCTTATTTCTTCATCTTATATAAGGTGTGTGTTTTTATTATAGAGAAAAATTCTTCTCATAATCCATTAATTCAGTATTATATGATGGGAAATTAGCACCCTCCTTAGACATCTGAACCAGAACATCCTATAATTCTTAAAGAGCATATGGCTACTCAAATTCATGGTAGCATACTAAGGGTTATTTTATCTATTGAATGTGATATTTTTCTTATAGTTCTTTAGAAGTTTGAGCTGACATGAGAGATTCATGCCCATCATCCACCTATGTTTTCAAGTGATGGGGGACCTCATGCATTTGAGTATTAGTATGAGCTAAACTAGACAATATTCTTGTGTAGTTACACATCAATTGATATGTGGTTTATTATTTCTATAAATATACATCATGGGCCTTCCACAAGTTGGTGGGATAATCTAGAGGAAGATATATAGTAGGATAATCAAATATGGAAGGAAATGGAGATGTATTTATTAATCTATTTATAACTCAAGAAATTGAGAGATTAAGAATCTTGTGAGTTCATTTTTCTGATATAGGATTTTTGTCAATGTTATACTATAACGGATATTTTCCTCACCTACAACACTTTGGGGGCATCATTGACAACTGATGAAATCTAAAGGTAGAGATGTTTCCATAATGGTCATCATTATGAGATCAGTTATATTGTAATTTTTATCCATTTAATCATGATTAATGATGTTATTAATCATGACCACAACACAGAAGGGAATATGAGAGAGGCATCAAGAAGTTGTTAGGATATTTCATTAGGTTATTCTGGGAGTTCTTCATCAAGTGGAAATAAGTTCCCTTGTTACAATATTTTCAAATGTAATAGAAGGAATGGATTTCACGGAAGTGAACATTCATATAATGACTATAATTATTTATATTGATATTATAATGGAAGGTTTGGTAACATGATTTTGTAGTGTCCTTACCCAATAGTTGAGTGACATATCATTTTTATACTAGTACATTATTATTATTTTTGTTAAAAATATCCACAGTGGAGCAGTGTAAAAAGATCAGTGTATGACCAATAGTTGGTAAGGGGATCAACTACCCCTGAGTTGGATGGTATCTATTGTTCCAAATCCTATTCATGATATGGCATGGGATGTGTCAACCCAACACATGCGAATCAGTACTGGGAAAGGGAAATAGATATGGGTATTAAAACTAGAGCCTAATGTAGACTGACAAGTCAGCTACATGTTATGTATACTAATCCGGCTAATGGGTATACAATATGGTCTACCATCCGAGGTATGATTTTGTATCATCTTCCTTAGATTTTGTTTTTTATAAACGATAATCATGTTATATTATACCTCAATTTTTTTTCAAATAGTTTCGTATTTTATGTGGAATTTGTCACAACCACGACCCTAGTATCCCAGAGTCTATAGTCTTTTTATTACAATGGTGGAAATACAAGAGATCACATCACCAAGGATTGATTATATTAGTATTCCTAAAAAACAGAAATATATATGGTCCAAATATTAGATTTGGTAAATTAAACATAGTATATAGAAGATGGAATTAATCTTTTTCCATGTCAATTATTCATTGATTTAATCGTCAAAACCATGGAGAAAGAAAAAAATAAAGGGCGAGCACAAATTCTCCATAGGTGTTACATATAGCCAAAACATAAATCACTAATAAGTGAATAATAATAAATTTGGAATAATAAATATGTATTGTGAATAAATGAAAAAAAATTCCATAAATATACTATTAATTAAGAAGGATCCATATATGTTTTCATATTGAAATCCCTATAGACAATTAGAAATGAATACTGGTTAAAAAATACGTAGTTATTGGAAATCATATATCTAGAACATGATCTATCATACCATAATGTTTTTTTATGTATATGGGTAGATACCAAATGATTATGTTCAAAAATGAACATGAAAGTATTATCACCAATATTTTTGTCTCATGAGACATGTCAATTCGTTGAGGAGTGATAATGGCCCCAACCCATCATTTCATGTCGAAATCATTATTCATACATAGATTAAATACCTGAAAAAAAATAAAAAAACCATTTTTTAATTAATTATATAATTCAAAAAATTATTATGAAATAGGTATAGATACTTAAAAATTAAACCAATGATTTTTATCGAATATAATCTTTAAGCATTCCAAAGTGTCCCATAAATGGTGAAACATTTAAATTATAATCCATTTGATAATATATCATTAAAAGAAACTCATTATATTATTTTAATAATAAGTCTAATGATATGATATATTAATTTAATTACATACACTACACACATGTAAAATGTATTGAACAAGGCATATATCTCACAAAAGAAAAAATGTCACAAGAAAACACATTTTTTTCTTCAGAATGAATAGTTATTTTTTAAAATCGTTTGTATTATTCATAAAACCATATTTTAAACCATTATATACCAAAAGTAAAATATTAAGGGAAATTAAATTGTGTTTGAGGCATAAATTATTTCATAATGAGGTGAAAACATGAAAATATATCTTTTGAGAGACAATAGAAATGGGCCTCTTTACTGTGGATTATAGAAAATATTAAAGAGACTTTTAAAGGGGGAAATGGAATAATTGTTTGTAGAAAAAATAAAATGACAAAGGATAGTTTTTCATGAATAAATTAGTGATTATAGAAAAAAAGAGTCACCTTAAAATGATTATAAACTATACATGAAAATGTGTATGAATGTGGGAAGATCCTTTTAATAAAGATTTCTTAATGAATTGAATTAAAAATGAACCCATATATAACATGAAAATAACTTCAAAGAAATAATAATTGAGATTATTAAATATATTTCTTACATACCAATATAACTTAGGAATATTAAAAAATATGATTTAAAAATACATTGGGATAACGAGAGAAAGATCACAACTCAAACCAAAAAATGAATGTTCAGAAAGAATCACTTACAACTTTATAATAAATTATATCATATGAAAAAAGATAATAATAATAACATAAATCATTTAATATCATGAAGATAAATAGTATTGTGATATTATATTTCAAATGGTAGTATTGATACACTAAACCGATGAAATATGTGTTGAATAAGGGAAATCCCAAAAAAATAAAATAGAGATGAGAAATTTTTTTCTATATATATGAATGTGTCATAGACTAGATTGTAATTTCCTATATAATAATATTAAATAACTTAGAAATATAACAATTTATTCCTGTATTTTAATACATATAAATTTATTAAGATCATCTGTAAGGTTTTTATAAAATATAAGGTAAAGTTTCATTGTTCGAGTGAGTTCATTTATATTGTTTTCTAAGTTGGTTTAATTGTATACATGTATAGAAAATTAATGTAATATTAGAGTAGTTTTCCATAATTGAAAATATATGTTTTTAAATAATTTTGGAAAAAAATTATTTTTATATAATTCATTATTTTATATTTTTTTAGGATGAATCAGTATATTATTTTTTAGTGATAATCGAGATTAAATTGTTTTATTTCAATCATCATGATGTAGTTTTCTTTTATAAATTAATATTATTTATATAAATTGGTTCTAAAAACTTAATAAAAATATAATATATATATATTATAATCTATTTAAACAACAAATAAGAATTTATGACCATCCCAAATTAAATAATTGAATAACAAAAACATGTCATCTATGAAGGTAGTAAATTGGCAACTCATGGATGATGTTTACATTTATTGGATTAAATAGAAAAGAAAAGGCGTTTGAGGATTTATTTCCAATTAAAATAATAAAACGAAAGTATATGTAAGATACTAGAGTAATAATGTTACCTTTTCAAAAATATGTAATGATATAATAGGATAAAAAAAATTTATGAAATACAATGTTGAGAAAAATAATTTACCTCTCGAATTCGTCTGCTAGATAGTCTCTTAATGGATATTGATATTTTTAATTTTACGAGACCAAGGTATCCTAAACATGGAGGATAAGTTTTAAAAGTTGTTTTTGCATAATTACACCATTCTTTAAGGAATTTTTGTTGTGAGGAGAAATGATGTTAATAGGTGGTATATATAGTCGAAGAGAGTGTTGTTTTGTAATTATTATAATAATTATTTTTTATTTTGGCCCAACATAAAAAATAGTGATAATTAAATTTCTTCATACAATAAGTGGTTACTGTAATTCTATCTAATGTGTCTTAAATCACACATATATCATCGATTAATTAATAATACATTTATTTATCTTATACCATTTATTATCATTTTTCACTATTCCCTAAATATTCAATTTTTTAAAATGCAAAAACATAACCGTACCATTTTTTGATGTACATTCTAAAAAATTCACACATTTTTATTAACATAATTTTTTAAATGTGTGAAATTTAATTTTTAATTAAAAAATCGTTTATTATCTCAGCATTAGGAACATAGTACGAGTTACCTTTCCCATAACCTTGAATTTTACCATTGTCCCACATGATACTGAATCACATAATTTATACAATTATAAATATTATTTTAAATACACAATGAAGATTTAATTAAATTTAATCCTTCAATATTTCATTATAAATATATCATGAATAAGATTACATAATTATTAAATCTTGAATCATTTATATATTAATTATTTATCTTCATATTAGATAATTGAATAAGCTTTACCATCATCCTTCATATTCTTTTGGTGTACTTTTATTTGATGATTGTGACAACCATCTGTGTAATCCCAATTTCCTTTTAGTTGAATCATTAAAAACTGGAAAACATTTTTTTATCCAAAGAATCACAACAATGATGTCTTTTCTCACCACACTAGTATAAAACTCCCATAAATTTACGAATGTACCAGTTTGTTTCATTCCACTATTATCACTTATGTGAAATATTTCATTCTCTTGATTATATTATCTACAATTTTACTTTTAGTATAACTGTGGTCCTGTATCCCTATGAGACATAATAATAAGAGAATTCATTCCTTGTGTCATTATAATATTATTTTATATCCTCATATAGTTATAATTATTGACAGACAAGTTCCCTTTTAATTATTGGAATAATACCATAAAATATATGAACATTATTTCTATTTGGATCATGTGCATTAATGATATTCACATTCCTTCTACTATAACCATATAAAATCAATATCATAAAATAAATTAAAAAATGAATCCATATTCATAAATTCATTATATAAAATAATATATCATAAATTTATAATTTTGTGCCTCACTAATATCATCTTAATAAACCTAGTTTCATTTGGAAAATATTTACTATTAAATCCTTACTAATATATTATAAAGGGAATGGAAATTATTCTAATAATATCCCTTGGGTGTGTCAAACTAGGTGCGTTTTAAGGCCCTCTATCATGTACCAGGGTACATCGAGTCAGGAATGGGTTGCCATTTTTGTGTTATTACACCTAAGTAAAAAATTTCTAGAACCATATCCACCAATAGTATCTATAGAGGGATTTATATCCTTGATAAACCTATTTTATCTACTTATAATACTTTGTGATTATATTATTTGATTATATTCATTGTCGATATTTTTTATATTCCATATACTATGACTAATAAATCTAGTTCCCAAGGATTCTAATATACATCCCCAGATAACAACAATAAAAATATCAACAATAGTATCCAAGATTCAGTGGTCCTTTTTATTAAAATAGAAAAAATAATAGAGATCGCGTAACCCGAGATTGATTTGTTTAGTAGTCTTGTAATAACTTGATGCATACATGGTTATTTTATTAGATTTAAAAAATAATCATTGAATATAGAAAATGAAATTAAATATCTTTCTTTTCACTAATTCAAGTATTTCATCTTCAACCCTTAGAGAGAGGAAAAAAATAATGTGTGATCTCAAATAGTTTGTAAAGGAAAAATATAGAATAATTATTAATAAAGAAAGAAGTTAATAAAAATCAATTAGGAATAATAAATAATTCACAGTGAATAACTAAAAAACATACGCCATCAATATGCTAAAAATGAAAAACGTATCTGTATATTTTTTTCATATTTATAATTATTTGTAAAATTATAACTCAATACTAAATGATAAAAATTAATAATTTTTTGAAATCATGAATTTGGAACATGAACCATTATATAGTCAAATGGTTTATGTATATTAATTCATACCCATCTTACTATTTTTTAAGGAAAGCAAATTTTGTGTCACCATATGTTTTTACCCATGAAAGATATCGAGGCATCGTTGGGCTATAATGGTTCCCACCCATCACTGAATAACCTTATCATTATTCCTAAATATATTCAATTAATGAAAAATATGACTAATCTAAATATCAATAATGTGTAATATATTCAAAAAATGAACTTTAAAAAGATTAATTTTCTTTTAAATTAGACCCATGAATTTGTTTGGGTGTAAATAATCATTAAACATTCCAAACTGTCATGTACAAATTTGAAACATTTAAATCATAATAATTATACATGAATAACATTAAAAAATTAAGATTATCATGATAATAACATGACTTTTAATATGACATATAATTTTTTGAACATAAAATACCCACAATGATTTAGTATTGAAAAAGTTATATATCCCATAGAAGAACAAATGTGAGGATAAAAATATGTTCTTTACTTTGGAATGAATATTTAATCTAAAAAAACATGTCTATATGTCATACATTTAGTTTATAAAAATGTATATACCATAAAATAATGTAAGGAAAAATGAAATTATGTCTGAGGTATAAATGATGACCAACTGATGTGAATGTAAATTAAATATCTTACTTAAAAACATAGGAAATGAACTTCTTTAGTTTGGATTAACGAAAATATTAAATAGTCATTAAGATGGAAAATAAAATAAATATTTTCATAAAATTAAAATTGAGTAGAGATATATTTTCATGAGGAAGTGAGTGAATTTAGATAAATAATGGAATCTCAAAATATATTTGGTATAGTGTATTAATTTGGTTCGAAATTGGGTATTTGTTATTAATTGTTCTTGTATAAACGAAATAATTTAATAGAACCCTTATGAAACAGTAATTTTGAATAAAATAAATAAGGATTAAGAGGATTAAAAATTTATGTATCACAAAAAAATAATTTAGGTTGATTAAATAATAATAATTAGTAATAAAATTAGTGTAAATAGAGAGAAAGTGTAACCTGAAGGAGAAATCGATAATCAGAAAGAATCTCTTACCACTTTGTAATCATTTTAATGGAATTAAAAAAACATAATAATAAAAATATAATTTATTGAATACCATAAGGATTTAAATGTTCTTTATAATATATATAAAATGGTTGTATATACTCAACACACAAAAAAAAGCAATGAATAAGGTAAATATCATAGATATTATTATGACATGAGAAAACCTTTAAGTTATGTCTCAATTATTTCTGAAACATATAAAAATTCCTTGGATAATTATATTAAATCACATAAATAATTAATTTAGAACAATTTCTTTATTTTTTTAATTTATTAAAATTTTGTTTTGTTTATTTATGGAATATTTGATGAGTTATAAGATACAATTTTATCATTCAGTAGTGTTAATTTCCTTGGTTTTATAGACCAGTCTAATAGTATACATATATGGAAATTCATGCATAATGAAAATAGTTATGTAGAATTGAAACTACCATCTATTAATTTATATCTAGAATATTAAATGGGAATATATTAAATTTAGTAATATGTTATGAGGATTAATCATTAGATAAAATGATAGTGATAATCAGGATTATTATTGAAATTTTTTATCATCATGAAGAAGAATTGTTTTATTAATTAATGTTATTTAAATATATTGGATCCAAAAAATTTAAAAATAATTAATACATATAATATAATCCTTAAAAATTAGAATTACATTATTACCAATCCTGAGGGATGGATTGAAAAACAAAAACTCACAGTCTATAAATAATGTAAATCGTCGCCTCATGGATGATGTTTTCATTTTTAGAATAAATGTTGAAGAGAAGATCTTTAATGATGTATTTTACATTATCATAATAAAATTACACTATATATAATATAAATAATTCATAATATTATTTTTTATATAATTTTTAAAGATAAAATAAGAAGAAATTAAATTAACACAAATTAAAAGTGAAAAAAATGATTGACCTCTTGAATTACACAACTAAAGAACCTACTTAAGGAAATTAATTTTGGTGTTATTTCTAAAAAAAGGGATCCTACATGTGGGGGATAGGTTTGGGAAGAGTATTTAGAATAAATTTTTAATGCATTATGTCATTGGTGTAGTGGGTAGAAGAGGTGGTGAGGGGTGGTATTTAAAATGGAGAAAAGGGTTTTTTTATTATACTAATAATTATTTTATAATTTTGGATCAAGATAAAAAATAGATATGATTACATGAAAATAAAATTTCATTATTCCATGTGGGTTAAAAACAATGATTCTAAAATCAACAGGATATCATCTATTACTCAATAATTAATATAATTATCTTATAATGTAAATTATATTTTTTATCTATTCAAGAAGTATTCTACTATTTTATAAATAAACAAAATATTTCAACATAAACATTTTATGATTTCTAAAAATCAAAAAATGACACCATTTTTTGAAAATAATTTTTAAAACATGAGAAATTATATTTTTTTAATCACCATTTAATTGAAAAATAATTATTTTAAAATTATAACTCCTATTATAAAACTGTGATAAAATTAATTAAGGTTTCAAAAAATTAAATTTTAATCATAAGAATACATATATTAATTTGTCAATTTATATTATGAAAATAAATATTCTATTAAAACATTAAATTAATAAAAAAAATTATAAATCTGCATTTACGAGACATATAAATAACAATAAATAATTATTTATTTTTAACACATTTATTTACTTATTCATTGATATAAATTTATATTATTTTTATTCATAAGGTACCTAATTTATTTTATAAACTGATAGATTAAGTTTCTATTATATTGGTCATATTACATATCTTAATAGTGAAATTGTTATCCTAATGTTCAATTTACTATTTAATTTTTATATGTTCTTTAAATTCATGAAAAAACCTCATCATTCATTCTTTATTCATTTATAGGGTTTTCATTGTTTTTTATCCATGATTTTATATGGTTTATAATATATAAAATAAATATTTTTTAAAAAATTCTGTAAAATGAATTTTGTTTATTTAATAAGAATCATACCATAAACAATTGGGGTGTTATAAAAAGAATATATGGGCTTTAACCATTGGCACAAAATTGGGAGTGTGGTATTAGAATAAAAAACATTACAAGTTATGTTCTCTTGATATTTGTGTCAACCGTTTCATTTTTGTGATGATGTTGCTTTGAATGATTGACATAGACTTGGTTACTGATACATATTGGTTAGTTATGAACCAAGATAATATCGACTATTAGAGGGGAGAGTTGCAGTCATATATCGCGAAGGAATCAGTTATTCTCACCAGGGTGAGTGGGATCATTAGGCTTGTCATGATGGACAATTTTAGTGCATATTGTATTGTATCATTGTTCGATTCCCAATACATACTCCATATAATGGTTGAATAAATCAGGATTATTTTACTCTAGAGGTAGAATATTTTCATATTTTTCCACGATGAGTTCAATGTCATAGCTCCGGAGTGGGAGGTCGAGGTTAGGATCATGTAAGGGTTGGGAGTAGAGCCAATTTCAAGCCTTCCATACCGAATTGAACTAGTATTGCTTTAGGAGTTGAAGGTCCTGTTGTAAGATCAGAAATATACATGCTTTATATGATTGAATACATATCAATGCAGTTATCATGTTCTTTTCCTTAAAATATTGATGTATCATATTCTTTAAGTGTGGATTTTCATAGGTTTAACTAGGCGACATTCATGAAAGGTATCATCATCCATGCCTTGAGGATATTTTCTTCTAGTTTACAATTTATATTCAATTATGCTATATATATTTGAGGTAAATATATCATCATTTAACGTTGATACTATCATGCATACCTCAAAAAAAATTTAGGAGTAGGTATTTTTTTAGTGAAATATAATTAATGGGTTTTAGGTTGACTAATTTTCCTGTTGTATTCATGGAAATAATGAAGAAGATCATTATTTAGTTTCTAGATTAGTTTTTGGTGTTTTTCCTCAGTGTTATCTTAATGTAATCACATTCATCAAGTGATTATCCCTAACATATTAACATAATCTTGAGTACATTAATAGTCAAACATATTCAGGTCATTCTTAGTAATTTATGTTTCTAAATATATAAAATGCAGTTTTTAGATATGTAATCTCAGAGGTAAGAGTTTTAGTGGACCAAGATATTTTCAAACCTATGATATCTCAGTAACAGCTAAAAGATGTCCTCAAAATTCATAGGATTCCGGGATTATATATATTTATACTTATTTTATCACACATTTCTCCTGTTCGGTAGCACCAATATATGGGATGACCAAGAAAGATGTGATGTTTTTTTTAATGCTTCTGAGAGATATTTTCAATAGCTGAATAGAAGGATAAGATCAGAACTAATCAACACATTACCATTGAAATGTAATTCATATACCATTTACTATGACACATTTGTTGTTACACCTAGATCAACTCTAATGTAGAATGATCGTGTGGTTTCTTATGGCTCTATACTCTTGAGATCAAAGGAGTTAAATTACCTTACTCTTTATATGTATTTATAATAAATATTATATTCATAGATATTTGGAGACACTACTTCATTTGTGAGATGTTTTTTGTACAAACAGCTCACAATAGCCTCAAGTACATCTTTTCTCAGTGTGACCATAACATTTATAAGAGGATGTGGGTCTAGTGTTTGCATTCTATTAAATTTGAATTGGATTATACATAAGAAAGTAAAATGTCTTTGCGGATGATTTGACATAAAATTCACATACATAGGTATTATATTAGTATCCTAATTCTGGGATGATAATGGCCGTTTTTGAAGAAAAATTTATGGTTGTTCAATAATCTCATTGGTGAGTTGTTTGGTGTTTGAATTTAGTTATACCGATACTTTTATAATTGAATATGTCAAATCATTTTTCTAAACCAGAGGGCTCAAATCTAAGTGATATGTAATACAATGAGGAAATTATATTAACATGTTATCATATCAAATTGAATTATTTTATTTTATGTGGCGGAATTTGGGTTCATATGGGCTTCCAGAAAGAGAAGATGTGGGTGTATCATGCACCTAGTTGAGTGGTGCATCCTAAATTAACGAGGATGTATCATGTTCTTAGTAGATAGTACAGGTGGATAGAAATGAAAAAAGTGGTGGAATTAATGGGGGATCTGTTACTCATTTTTTCAGTAATATAAATTATATAATTGGAGTCTAACTAGGATTTTACAGCCTTTACCCATCCCAATGTGAAAATTTGGGGATTTCATTATGCATTTTTTTGACAGGCTTACATAGGAAAACCCAGAGGAATGATGTTTTATGGGTTTTTGTGGATATATTGAATACGGAAAACCTTTTCATAAATTTTTGTGAACTTTTGTAGAAATATCACTCAAGGAATCCCCTCGGTATATTTTGCATATACTTTTTTTTGACATGGCCATATATCCATCAATAGTTATCAACTACGTACCAAAAAAATAAGCAATATGCGAAGCGGAAGAAATAATTACTAGAAATTGATTGCAGTAAAGGGAGTTCAGAATGTGTAAGGGATCATGGTTTGTGGGATGGTTGAAGAGGATGGCTCTTAATAGGACCAATGGAATTAGGTAGACTGTCATGGAAAAATTGGGCTCAGAATTTGTTGGGTTCATGGTAGGAGGATCAACATGTGGTAGAGGCTATACCAAATCATAGATTTGGTACATATTTAATTCACAGTTTTTGTGGATATACCTTAATTTATACAGAGTTCAAATCCGACCAATTATGAGGAAGAGAAATTATCATTAGAGAACATCTCTTTTT
The DNA here is from genome assembly GCA_963277665.1 of Viscum album. Lineage (NCBI taxonomy): Eukaryota > Viridiplantae > Streptophyta > Magnoliopsida > Santalales > Viscaceae > Viscum > Viscum album. Next base: position 804,471,025 of record OY728122.1, on the reverse strand, counting down.
AATGTGAAATTAGTGAATTCTATTGGATTCCCATGAGGAAAAATTCCATGAAGGTTATAGTGGTTCATGTTGATGAAATATCCATGATTTGTTTTGCAGGAAACAAGATCCTATAGAGAACAAAGTTCACGATGGAGAACGAAATAGTCATCAAATGCAGTCTACAATGAAAGAATAGTTTGTGGAAAGAGTGTGGTTCGTTGAGGAGGTTCGTTGAGTCAGTATGCAGAGGCTGTATGAGATATTGAAGGAGAATGCAGTCCACAAATAGATGATGGTTCACCAAAGCGGAATCAGTACACAGAGGATGTGATTCATGTACAAAATCTAGTACATATTTGTCACGATCCGAACCCCGGGGCATGTGCTGTGACTACCCCAATCATGCCTTCCTTAGGCCAAGGGCTGGTAAGGGGCACCAAAAGGAGTATTCCCTAAAATAATGAAGGAATTAACTTTATAACCTATAAACACAAACACAACCAAGCACAAAAAAACATATGAACACAAGTAAATTGTATAGTAAAAAGATTGTGTATAGTAAGAAAAAGGGGCCAGAATACAAGCCCAACTGGAATGTACATGAAAACTGAAAAGTACAAGTAAAGTAAAATAGCTCCAGTGAACACCCAAAAATGATCCTACATGATGGGTATGTACCGCTATCGAACTTTCGTCTCTATGGTATGCCTCACCTAATTTCCACCTCTGACAAACCTCCAGTCCAGGTACTCTCATCCTCAGTCAGCGTTGTCCGTCATCTGCACCAAACACAATAAGGTGCGGGTGTAGCCCGTGCATGGTTGAGTATAAAAATACTCCGTAGGTGCCCTGAGACCCTCAAGATCTCACAAAAATCCATAAAAGATAAACAACAAAGTGGGGAAACAAAAGTCAACCCAACGTAGGTATATGCCCATACATATGCCCTAGTTATCAAGTATACCAATCTCATTCATGAGGAAACACAAGGCCTAACTCAAAAGCCCAAAGATGAAATATTCTATATATTAAATATTACCACATAGAGGGAACCCAAAGATACTCACCACAAAGTTAAATCCACATAGAAGTATACCACAATGTTATCATGACAAAGGTATGTACCACAAAGGTATCGCCACATATAAAAATACGACAAAGGTATCCACACAAAGGTAAGTATCACAAATGTAATGCCACACATATGAATACAACAAAGGAAATGACTTATATCAATCCATGAATAAATTTGGTATGTTCATAAAAATTATGAGATGTAACTACTCAATCATCTTTCTCTGTTAAGAGACAGACCCACATAGGATCCTAAAACATTAGACCCACGTAGGATCCTAAATCATCAGACACATGTAGGATCCTAATACAGTAGAACCACTTTGGATCCTAGAGTAGTGCTACATGTATTCAAAGAATGGATCTAGGTGAGACTCTAGAACGTAGACCCACTTAGGATCCCAAATCACATACCCACATATGATCCCTTTGTCATGTTACAACCACCTACATGGTTCCTACATTAAGCTTGCTTGAATACAGGAGGGTCATCTCCTCAAGCCCTAGGTAGATTCCCTAACTACCATGAATTACATGGAGATGTGCCTCAATATAACTCCAAAAATAGGGGCTTCAATGAAACAGACAGTGCGTTAATTAGACACCTGGTCTGTACGTTATCAGCCTTTTAGTCTCGAGGGCCTGGTTGGATTCCTGTTTGATCCAACCTAGTTGTACACCAACTTTATCCAAAACTAATGTTAGGTATACCAAAAGGACCGAATCGATCCATGATTTTCGGTGCCATAGATGGTTCATCAAACGAGCGCTCGAAGCTCAAGAAATATCAGAATGAGTGAAAAGGGTCGGAACTGATCTGGGTTTGGTTTGGCGTGGTCGGACCGACCTATTGCGACCCAGCCTTGGCCGACCCGACCCGGTTTGGGTCGACCAGGCCCAACTTGGAACCAAACCTGGGTCCAACCTGGAATGCTTGGTCTGGCCCAACTAGATTGGCCCGACCCGCCCTGCTCGGTGGCTCACTTAGCTCCCAGACTGGCCGAATGTCCAGCCTACTCTGCGTGGCGTGGTTACGCACCGCGCCATCAACATCAGACAGCAGCGATCCTACCACCCTGAATTTGCTTCCATGACTTTGTGTCATGGATCCCGCACGCCTGGCGGGGCGAACACACACTGCCACCTCCACTTCACACGGTCGGCTGTCTGCTGGCCGCCAGCTCTACTCCACCGTGGCCGATGGGCCGTGACCCTCCATTGGTGGTGTGATTGCATCGGCTCCATGTTCACAGTCAGCCAGTGCACTTACCACCACTCCGGAGTCCTATAGATGCCAGACGCCAGTACCATTCATTGACCTCCTCCATCGTTGTGAACGCCTCAAAAACCACAAAGGTTGCGGAGTGGTCGTTTCATGCACATTTGGACAACACCATCCACAATAGAGTGTTAACAAGTTGATCATGGGGATATATTCAACATAAAAAAATAACGAAGATCATTCTAATCACACCCCTACCTTTACGTTCGTTGGTGGAGTAGAGATGTAAAATATGAAGTCCTTGAAGAACATCTTCATTTGTTTCTTCCGCAAAGCGCTTCTAATCCCGGGTCGGGGTTGTTTCTTCGTTATTCGCTAGAGAGGGCGTTCATTGTTAAATAATGTTCTACCAAATCTCTCTTCTCCCATTCCCCAAACATTTTCCATGTGAGATGTGTGTTTCCAATTTGAAAATCATAGGGATTAATTTAATTAATGATGTACATTAATTAAATTAGGTTCACCCAATTAATTATGAGAAACCCATGATTCACCTCCCTCATTAAATAGGGAGTTCAATGGGGTCAGGTGGTCTGCATCATTAATATCAAAATGGGTGGTTTTAACCTCGGGTTGACCCCAAATCCATAACTCAATAATAGAGGTTTTAGAAGAAAAATAAAATGTAAAATATTTTATTTTTTTTCTCCCACGTAAAACAAAAAACTAACTTTCTCCTTCGACCTACTACGGTCAGGGTGAAGGTCTCCAGAAGCGAATATAGGTGATGCGAGTTCAATAGTGTCCTAATATTTCTATTCCAAGCATCAGTTCAAATGATACAAAAACCCTCTTGCACATTTACAAAACGTTCTTAAAAAAATTCCAAAATTCATTTCGGGTTAACCGGGCCTCGGAATCATGTGTTGTAAATTTTCGTGGACTCGTAATATTCCAATATAATAAAATAAATATTACATAGAAAAATCATGGTCATTACATTCTCCCCAAATCAATGATTTGTGTCCACTAAAGAACATCATGAAAACATGGAAAATAAGTAGGGGTGCTGAGCACAATTTTGAACCTCCTTCTCCCATGTGCTCTCCTGAATGTTCTCATCCTGCCAAAGACCATGCACAATAGGTATCGACCACCCATGAAGGACACTCTCTTGTTGATCCTCAATCACTACTGGAACCTCTTTAAATGTCACCCCATCATCAATTTCTAGCTCACCCTATTCAATGATGTGTGATGGGTCATGCATGTACCTCCTCAGATGGGATACGTGGAAAATTCCATGCACCCGATGCAACTGTGGGGGATGTGATATGTGGTAAGCCACCTCACCAACTCTTAAAAGGAACATAAAGGGTCCAAAAACCCATAGTGATAACTTTCAACCTTGGACATATCTCCACACACCACTTTGGGGTGATACCCATAGAAAGGGGTGGTCTCCATCCTCAAACTTCGGAGGTCTCCATCCCCTTTTGGAAAAATACTTATGCTTTCACTTTGTAGTATTCATCTAGTCCATGATGATTTTAACCTTCTCTGTGGTAGCCCATACCATATCTTTTCCAAGGAGTGTGGACTCCCCTCGGTCAGTCCACCATAATGGTGATCTACAAGGCCCGTCGTACAGAGCCTCGAAAGGATCCATCCCAATGGTGGAGTGATAGCTATTTTTGTATGAAAACACCACCAAATTCAAGTGATAATTCCAACTACGACTGAAGTTGAGGACTCTAGAACACATCTTGACCTTGAGGGTCTGAATGGTCCACTCAGTCTGGCCATCCGTCTAAGGATAGAAGGTGGTGCTCAAATAATGTTGAGTCCTGAAATCCTCCCACAACCCCATCCACTGTAAGAAAATGAAATGTTCATAATGATTGGAGAAAATCGTCTAGAGTACTCCATGAAGTCGTACAATCTTATGCACATAGAGGCGTCCCAAGGTCTCTACTTAACCCTACTCTCTAATCGTTATGAAGTGGCCCAACATGGTGAGTCAGTCGATGATCACCCAAATAGAATCATGAACCCTAGATGTATGCTGATTTCCTGTCATAACGTCCATGGATTTCCCATCCCACATCCACTCTCGGACCTCTAATTAATGAACTAATTCTTCTGGTACCTATTGCACCACCTTCTACTGCTGAAAAATGAGGCACCAAGTGAAAAACTCTACATCTTCTTTCTTTATTCTCGGCCACTAGTGCTATCTTCGTAGGTCCAGGTACATATTCTCCACTCTTGGATGTACCGCTAGAGGGTATGTGTGGGACTCCCAAAATACTTCCTCATGGAGTGACATTGGTATCATGGTATGTCCTATGAAGAGGATGACATGCTCCCCACCTTTAAAAAATCCATCAGGTGCATGTCCTGTGGATATTTGAGCATGTTGAGCCTCGCAGTCATTGCCTATATGTTGCGCATCCCTGACATGCTGAAGAAGTGGGAGAGTGATTATAAGAGACTGATGAAAGTCTTATCTATCGTGTTCCACAAAGGATATCCATAAAGCATCCAGCTGGTTAGTAACCTGACCATGAATATGTATACCAAATCTTCTCTTGAGTGAATCTGCTATAATATTCCACTTACTAGAAATATAGGATATCTCTAAGTCATACTCCTAGAGGAAATAAAGCCAATGCCTCTTCCTCAGATCCAGGTCCTTCTGAGAAATGATATACCTGAGACTATTGTAATTGGAGTAAAAAGTAAAATTATCTCCCATCAAGTAAGGTTGCCACAACTTCTAGGCGAAGACCATTGGTACTAACTCCAGGTCATTGGTAGTATAGTTCTTCTCATGTTGTCTCAATAGATGATAACAATATGCAATAACTGCTCACTCTTGCATCAGGATATTTCTGAGCCCGGTCCCTGATCCTTCGCAGTAGACTACGTAACCAATTACCTCCTTTGGATGCCTCAATATGGGGGTACTGGCCATCCTCTACCTCAGCTCCTGAAAACTCTACTGGAATCTCTCCGACCACGTGAAGTGTCACCCCTTCTTCATCAATGCTGATAAAGGTGCTGCAAATTTTGTGAAATCTATAACAAACATTCGGTAGTATCCTGCCAAACCCAAAAAACTCTGTACCTCCATCAGACTCTTGTGTGGCTCCCAAGAAAGTACCACCTCAATCTTTGTTGGATCCACCATATCTCTAGACACTGAGATTACATGTCCTAGAATGTGAACCTCTTGGATTTTGAACTAGCACTTTGAGACATTAACATAAATCTGGTACTCTTGGAGTGTGTCCAGAACTATCTGCAAAATATAGGAATAATTCTCCTTTGGGGCCGAGTAGATCAGAATGTCGTCGATGAAGAATACTACAAAGCGATCATGTTATGGCTGAAAGATCATATTCATGAGTCCAGTGAACAATACTATAGTGTTGGTCCCACCAAATGGAACAAAAAGGAAATTGTACTGGCCATACCGACATTTTAATGTCGTCTTCTACATGTCCTCCTCTCATACACTGAGCTTGTAATAGCCTGATCTAAGGTCTATCTTCGAGAACAAATGGGCTCCAATAAGTGGATCAAAGAGGTCATCAACCCTTGGGAGTGCGTATTAGTTCTTCATGGTCACCTAGTTCACGTGTCGATATTCAACTCAATGTCTCAACCTCCCATCTGCCTTCTTGGAAAACAAAATTGGGGCTGCCAAAGGAGAAAAACTGTGCCGAATGAACCCATTTCCTTAAAAGTCCCCCAACTGTACCCTCAACTCTCGAATCTCTGTGGTAGCCATCTAATAAGCTGGTGTAGATATCGATGCCATATCAGGGTACATGTCATTGTAAAAGGCAACCTATCTATGTGGAGGTAGACCTATAAAATTTTTAGGGAAGATATCCACATACTGGTCCACCACTATAGGATAGCTCAGACTCTCCACATCAACCACTCTGAGTGTAAGGCTATCCAACTGATGAGTGATCGGCTACACTCTTCTCTGGGTTAGTCCATCTAGTGATGAAAAGGCTTCGCTGACCCTGATAAAGGTAAACATTATCCCATTACTGTGGACACACCACACATTGAAACTAATATAGTCAATATGAGCATGGACTGTAGATAACCAGTCCATACCCATGATGATTTTGTAAGGCATCAACACTGATACTAGAAGATCCGAGCTGAATCTCTCACCTCCTAAATTAATCTCACACTACTGGAACCCATGTGTAATCGTCGAATACTCCCCCATAGGAGTCACTATCTGTAAGGATCGAGCCAACAATTCCACCAGATTCTCCAGGCTCCGAATGAGGGTAGTGGAAATAAAAGAATGGCTAGCACCTGTCTGTATAATTACTATATCTATGGTGGTGTAGACATAGATCAAACCTTGTATCATATCTGGAACATTGTGATCATAGGACAAAGCTGCATGGAGCTGAGCTTTCCTCTGTCTATCTTATCCCTATGGTTGGGGTGGACTCTCTGGTGGTGGTGGTGGTAACACCTCGAATCATCGACCACCACCAGCTGCATGACCATCTCCTATGCCACGTATTCTTTCTCCCTACGGAACTCCATGGTCAAAGAATTGTCTCTGCTTGGGTGTATTTTTGACCATATGCTGATCATCCATATGATTGTTCGGATAGTCACATGTCATGTGCCCATGCCAACTGCATGAGTAACACTACCTCCTCACCACATGATGGGCTCTATATTTGGTGCCTCACCCAACCGACCTTGAATCTGCAGTCATCCTACAGTAGATCAGGTCCTACTAGACCTCTGTGACATCTGTTTGTCTCCAGCTGCAGAAGACTCCGCTACGTGATTCCTGGTGGTGGGTCTCTCTACTAATGACTGCTCATCAAGAAATCTATCCAGTAAGAGGGCTCTCTCTAACACCCCTGCATGCGTTGAGATTCTATGAGATATCATCAAAGCCCATATATCATGCCTACGTCCCTGCCTGAAGTTCTGGGCCCTAATGAATTGGTCCCACCCCATGACAACATAGTACAGTGAGTGGTATGTGGACCTCATGGAGTATTGAGACACCATCATACATCCCTATTTAAGACGAAGAAACTCATTTATGTGCACTGCGTGAAGGGTTGCTAGGAGAAACTCTTCCCGAAACAGGCTCTCAAATTCTTCCAAGAGAAGTGTCACCTCTTCCAGAACCTGGGGCATAAATCTCCCCCATATGGCTGGTGTTTCCTGTAGAATACTGGTAGCAAGGATCACAATGAGATCAGATGGTGTCCCTACCAGTCGGAAGACTCTCACCACAACCTCCAACCAATCCTCAGCCGCTTGTGGGTTTGGCTCATCCCAAAACCTGGGTGGCCTATGGCGCTGGAACTCGTACAACGTGCTCATGTGGAGTGAAACCTATATTACAAGGGCTAGTGGAATTGGTGTCCTAATGGGTAATGGTACCACTGGTGCCTCCACTGGTTCCTCTACTAATATAGGACCCTGCACCGAGGACTCATCGCTCGGTGGGCTATCATCACCTACTATACCCGTATCCCTATCTGGCTCTCTGCGTGGAGGAATCCTGAATAGAAAATGGTTTGCCACAATCCATATGTTATACCTGGTGAGATGACTCAAAAAGATCACAATGAATGATTTTGGACCCCACACGCATTCTGAGTTTTCATGCAATGAGTATGAAATCAGATGTTAGGGTCCTGGTGTATAGTTACATCATCCGCCACACCAACAGTAGATTCCATAATCTAATAACCACACTCAGTACAAATAACACTACTTCCATTACAAAGATCAGAGTCTAATGTTCTACCATAGCACCGACTCCTCTAATATCAATTTATCATGACCTGACCCATTAGACACATGATGTGACTACACCAAGCCTGACATCCATAGGCCAGGGGCTGGAGACTAGCACCCTAAAGCATATTCCATATAACTGAGAAGGCATTGCATTAATAACTTGTAAACACATAGAAAACCATGCACACATAAAGATACAAACACATGTAACTGTATATTAAAAAGTGTGTGTACATTAAGAAAAAGGGACTAGAATACACGACCAACAGGAAAGTACAAGAAAAATTAAAAGTACTAATAAACTGAATAAGATCCTTTGATCTCCCACCAAGGATCCTACTTAAAGGGTAGGTACAGTTCTCGAATGGTCGTCTCTATGATATGCCTCATATAATTTCCAATTCTGAGCTACCTCTACTCCTGGTACTCCCGTCCTCAGTCATCATTGTCTGTTGTCTGAACCAAATACAACAAGGTTCGGGCATAGCGCATGAAAATGTGACTATAACGATACTCAGTAGTGACCCTGAGAAACTCTAGGTCTCACAAAAATCCCCAAAGGATAAACCACAATGCATGGAATCAACAGTCATCCCTACTTAGGTATATACCCATAAAAATACCCAATTTATCATGTATACCCATCTCATTAATGAGGAAACACAAGGACCAACTCAAAAGCCCATAGCTCAACTATTCAACAGAGGAAATATTACCATAATGATAACTCCCCAACGACATGTACTACAAAGGTAAACCCACATAGAATTATACCACAATGGCATCACCATGAATGTAAGAACCACAAAGGTATTTCCACAAAGATGAATACCACAAAGGTATCACCACAATGGTATGTACCAAAAAGGTAATACCACTTAGAATAATATTAAAATGTTAATAACATATATCATAGCGTGTATAACTTCGGTACAATTGTAAAGATGATTAGATGTAACTATTGAATCATCTTACACTATTAATAGGAAGACCCATATAGGATCTTAAATCAACATACCCTCGTAGAATCCTAAATCATTAGACCCACATAGGATCCTAATACAGCAGACCCACATAGGATCCTTGTGTAGTCCCACGTGGATTCCTAGAGTAGATCCTAGGGAGACTCTTCAACTCAGACCCACATAGGATCCCAAAGCACAGACCCACAAATTATCTCTTTCTCATGTTACAGCGAGCAACTGGGTTCCCGCACTAGGCTTGCTTAATTATTGGAGGGTCCACTCCTCAAGCCATAGGTCGACTATCCAACTACCATGAAGTCCCATAAAAAATATCCCAAAGGACAGCCAAGAAAAATTGTTCTCAACACAATAGACGGTGCTTCAATCAGTCGCCCGGTCTGTAACTTATTGGGGTTTTAGTCCCAAAGGACCGGTTGGATTTTTGTATGATCTGAACCGGTCGTACCAAAACATTATCAAAAACACAAGTGGTGTATACCAAATGGACCGACTAAATCCATGGTTTCTGGTGGTGTGGACAGTTCATCAAACGGACACCCATAGCACAAGATATAGGCAAAAGAGTGGAAAGGGTCATAATTGGTTAGGTTCTGGTCCAACCCGGTCAGACCGACCCGGCCTAGACTAACTAGACCTGGTTTGGGTTATCCTGACCCTACCAAGGTCCATACCTGGGTCTGAACCAACCCTCTTGGTCTGGCCCAGCATGGCCTGCCGGAACGGCTTGGCCTGCCTGCACGGCGTGGCCCGCAGGGCGACCCAGAGTACGGCCCGTAGGGCTCCTTAGCAAGCCAGAAGGCCAGCCTCTTCAGTGCAGCGCGGTCCTACGCCCCACTGTCATCGGCGGCCGAAAATGAGTCGACCACCATGCCTTCGCCACCGTAGACATGTCATTTAGCTCATGTACGCCCTTCAGAGTGTACATATGCCGAAGACTCCCATTCATGTTGTTGGTCGTGTGCCGGCCACTTCCTCTACTCCCCAACAAACCAACAAGATGCAAACATTCACCAGCGGCACGGTTGCACTGACGTCGTCTTCACGGTCAGCCGGTGTGTCGGTCTCTACTCTTGAGTCCTACTGGTGCTTGTCACTGGTACCAGTCATCATCCCCCTCCATCGTGATGAAGGAATCAAAAACTAAAAAAGATGCAGAGTGGTCGGGCCATGTTTATTTGGACCTCACCCACCGCATTATAGCGGTAACAAGCAGATCATGGGGAGATATTCAACATAAAAGAAATTAACGAAGATAAATCAAATCACACCAATAATTTCTCATTAGTTGGAGGAGTATAGAGGTAGAAGATGAAGTCGTTGAAAAACATCGGCATTTGTTGCTTCTGTTATGTGCTTCCAATCTGGGCACAGGGTCTGTATCTCATTTTTTGTGGGAGAGGGAGTTCTTCCATAAATAACGTTCTCCCAAAGCACTCATGTTCCTTTCCCAAAAATATTTCCCCATGAGGGGTGTGGTGCCAAATTAAAATTCTTAGGGATTGATTTAATTAAAGATTTAGAGAAATTAAACTAGGATTCCACAATAAATTAGATGAATCCAAAGAGTCACTTACCTAATTAAAGAGGGAGTTAAAATGGGGTTTTGTGGTCCCCACCATTAATTTCAAAATGGGAGGTTTGAAGCTCGGGTGGTGCCCACCTCCATAACTCAAAAAGAGAGGCCTGAAAAGAAAAATAAAATGTCAAATATTTTATTTTTTTTCTCCCACGTAAAAAAACAAACATCCCCCTTCGACCTACTGGGGTCAAGGAGAAGGACTCCATAAGAGAATACTAATGTTGTGAGTTCAATGGTTTCCTTGGATTTCAATTCTGAGCACCAGTTCTAACGTTACAAAATCCTTCTAACACATTTACTGAATATACCTGAAAAAAGTTCGTAAAATCATTACGGGCACACCGGGACTTGGAATAATGCACCTTTAATTTTCATATACTCTTAATATTCTCATTTATAAAAATTACATGAAAAAATCCGGGTCATTAAAATAGTATGTGATAAGAGAAGGTGGTTCACAGAACACCCAAGGAACCTTGACAAAGCTTCAAATAAGTTTTCTAATGTATTTTCTGGTATTTAGCAATACCTATGAAGGTGGAATTTATCTCAGGTAAAAAACGAACATCAAAAAATAATCTACCTAAATATTATGATTTTGGAATTAATGTAAATGAATGGACCAAAATTTCCATAAAATTTTATTGGCCTACATGTCCATAAAATGGGAGTGAATTCTTTTCTAGGAGTAGTTAGCAGAAAAAATCATATATAGTGACTCTTTCCACGGGAAGTGAGTCACATAAAGAGTCGTAGGGAGTGACCCTTGGAATGAATGGACTGATAAAACCCTAAATCATATAAAGGTAGATATTTTGGGAATAGAATATCATGACCAAACATTTTACTCATTTTTGGTAGTGATCATTAATGAATTTGCTACATCGTCACACTACCATGGTATTCTCATTGGACATAGTGTAGTGAGGGTGATACATGTAAAAATTATTGTGTCTCATGGTTGATATAAATTTAGTTCATAAATTTCACTTGGAAAAATAGAGAATATATATTTTGAAAGAAGAAACATGATTTGAAGGAGAATTTTTTTATCAATCGTTCCTTGATTCACCCCATGCCTCTCCCAGGGCATTCATCCTACTAGACACACTAATTGGTATCAAATGTAATGTTTGAAATTCAATGGTTCTATATCATTATTAGAAATGGGGTTCATAAATCATAAAGAAATTATGATCATAGAATGATGTAATTTTCAACAATGGAATAATAAGATGCAGCATCAGATCCTATAAATAGTAATGGATGTATTCAAAATCGCAAAGCATGTAATATCAACTGAAAATAATAGAGGTGCTTTATTTTAAGCTAAAATAATGTAATTAGTTACTGATGATAAATATATCAATGATTTATGGGGATACCTATCAATAGAATTTATAATAGTTGGTTTACTTGTAAACCATCTCATTATATGTGGGAAAAACTTTAGAACACTTATATGGGTGTTACAAAATTTTGTGGAGAAAATATCGAGGTTCGGTGGAACAAGTATTATGATCTCATAATGAACCCCAATGTGTATGTAGATTCATTATTTGATTGGGTAAAATACTATTTCGATGACATGCATGGTCTATGAAAAGTTAATGAAGATACAAAGATTGTGAAATGTACCTTGAGGAATCTTATGCCTCAGTTCATTCTGAATGTTTTAGTGTTGAAAGTCAATGACCCGAAAATAGTTGACAGTATATAACCAATACACTACCATTTTAGAATATGAAATAAGAAAAGTTGATAATGATTATTTAAAAATAGGATGTCAAAATAAGTGTCCTTAAAATCCATGAAGAATCTATCTGATGAATAAATTCCAGAGGGAAATTTGGATAATGACATGTCATTTCTCTCCCCAAATATGAAACGGTGAAAAGGGAATTTAAAATGTATACTTCAATTTCCATGAATTCGATGTGGAATTATTTGTAATGTTTCTTAAAAATTTCCTAAGAAGTTTGATAAGGAGAATGAAGACTATAATAAATTTACCCATAATATGAATTTATAAAATGTGAATGGAATGATATTTAAAAATAGAATGTTCATTAAAAAGAATAATCTACCATCAAAAGAAGATGAATAGTCATAAGAATCAATTGAAAAAGGGGTGGAGGACAGTAAGGATGATAAAGTTGTTATTATGGAGAAATTTTTTCAAATTTCTATAATAAGTGTCGAACGTGACAACAAAGAAGGAGAAAATGATAGAAGTGATTATCATCAGGCTTTATTAGAATACTCCCTTGAAGAATTCAATATTTTAAAAACCAAAACAAATAATGATAAAATAATTTATAATGATTCCAAAATCTATATCACGTAGTATAAAGAATGGGATCCTGAGATGAATTTAGAAATTGAAAATATGACGTCATAAATTCCAGAAATCATAGAAATTGATGTTGAGTAAAATTAAAAAATTAAATAACAGAATATATAAATAGTTAGTTTAACTCAAATTGGAAATTATAAAATCAAATTTTTCAATGAACTAGAAGAGGAATTCATCTGTCAGAGACAAATAATAAAAGATCAGGATAAACTATTAACTAGCAGTTTTACCCCATGAATTAATATCATTTACAAAAGAGAAAAGATGAAATTTTAGTAGATTGGTATAGAAGAACAAAATCAACAATCAACTCTGAATGATAAGTCTTTTATGGGGCTTGATATAAAATAGAATTCAGTTTTGGTACATGTCATTAAATAAGCACCTGGTCAATGAGTGATGATTGATTTGGGTACGGAGAAAATCTAAACATTTATAAAACCCATGGATAAAATAGGGGTGCATCATTTTCATATCATAATGTACACCATGTAAGAATGTTTTGTTTTAGTAATATGTGACACTTTCACAATGTGTGTTCCATTGAAATGAGGTAGAAAATGGAAGTGACCCATAGAGGTGGTATTAAAAAACTCAAAATTCTATGTCATCAACTGGTGGTCTTCATTTCATTTGTAAAGGATGGAGACGTATAAAAATATATTGCACATCAACAATGTAGAGGAATGTATTGAGGTAGACTAAATTGGTTCACAAGAAGTAGGAAAATGTATCATCAAGAGAGATGAAAATTTCAGATATATTTTCATCTCTACAAGTTGATTTTTGACATTCATATATTGAGGAAGATCTAAATTATCAATCCATGTTGTGTACTAAGTAACAAACATAGGTCAAAAAGAAAGGGTCAAGGAGGTAGTGGTCACATTAATTGTTTTTAAGGGATCAGATTGCAATGGGATATGTATCACTAATAGTGGATGCACATCCCATTTGACAGGTAATAAGGATCAAGTGACTGAAATCATGTATAAAAATGGAATTATCATAATATTTGATAATAAGGAGGGCTTGAATATTATTTTTTCAGTAAAATCCATGATTCGCGGAACAATTCATCAGATAGTCATAGGTTTTGGTTACTAGGGGACATGTCATATCATGCATAATGTTAGTAAATTGTGTGTCATAGTGCAAGCCATGATTTTTTTCAAGGATGTATGTATCATTAAGGACAAGGATGGTGCGATATTTTTGCAAGGAAATGGAACAAAATTTAATCTCACTATCATGAGTGTATAAAAAGAATTTTGTTTTTTTCCAAGGATGAAGATAAAATGTTAAGGAAGAAGCTTCATGGCCACAAAATTCTTGTATCCTTGGATGATATAGTAAAATATGGTGCTACATGAAATTCCACTAGATTATCACATGATTTTACTGATAAGTGTGATTCTTTCTATCAAGGGAATATCATTCAAAATATATATATTCTAAATAAGAAATTGTGAACAAGATTGCTTGAGTTGGTGAATATTTATGTGTGTGGGCCAATTTTTCCAATGTCTATTTATGGGAGGACATATAATGTTGTATTCATGGATGACTCTAGAATAATGGCAAAGGATTTAATATTTACCCAAAAATATGATGTTTTTTATTGTATTATATGATATCAAAAAAAATGTGAAAATATTATGAGTGAGAAAATATAGATGATTGGAACAGACAATGGAACAGAGTTAACAAATATAAAAGTGAATGATTATGACGAGAAACATGGGATAATGAATCATGTTTCAGTAGTAAAAACACTATAGTAGAATTTAGTAGTTGAAAAAATAAATCATCTCTTAAATAACATGTATTGAACAATACTCATTTGAGAAAGATCTTCCAGATATGTTTTGGGAAGAGACAGTGATGAATGTGGTCTACACATCAAATAGAGCCATATTGCACCCGAAATAAGAGAAGACTCCATATGATCTATGGTATGGATATAATCCATCATTGAAATACATTAGAGTCTTCATAATTAAGTCATTTATTCTCAATAAGTACAAACATATGATGTTTCAGTCTTGAGGATATTAAGGGATATTTCATGGAAACTCAATGAAATGAAAATCATACAAATTCATTAATAATCAGGTGGGTAAGATTTCTGAAATCCTTGATTTAACAATAGTGGATAATGAGAAAAATATTCAACAAACACATTATTGTTATATGGAGGATAGTGATTAAGAGATAACAGATCTTGATATCCCCCAATTCTAGAGATTGGTTAAAAATAAGACTCAGATGATATGGGTGATGATAAAAAATCAGTTTCTATATAGACACTATCATGATGAGATTAAATTGATAGAAAAAACATAATTGATGAATAGATAGAACTAGAGAAGGAAGTGTGGATGAAGTATCTACAAAAAGTATCATTCATATCACAAGTGGAGACTAAATGATTTCATGAAGATGCAAGATATGTGAATTGGGTTTACTCAACTAATGAATAACATGGGAAATTTGGAAAAAACCAAACTTGGGAGACTATTTCGAGACCATGATAAAATATTGTCAATGGGACAAAATGGATCCTTTGAAAAAAAATTAATGTATACTGAGTTGTGATTTAAAACAAAGCATGAATGGTGTGTAATTGGTACACCCAAATTGAGGGTCTTGATTTTGGTGAGACCCTATCACCTATTTCATGTCTAGATAACATAATATTATTCTTGTCTATAGTTGTTCCTAAAAAGTATAATACTTTCTAGATGGATGGGAAGTCATCATTTTTTAATTGTATTCAGAAAAATAATTTTTTACATTATGAAAACAGATTGTTTTCCCATCCATAAATATAAGAATAGAGATTTTCTGTTGAAAAGGGCATTTTATTTTTTGAAGAAGTCACTAAGAGCATGGTATTTACTAAATGATGCGTTTTTTAGATTCATTGTTTCTAGTGTGGTGGATTTGGGTACAATATATATTTGAACAATTGTATTATTCAAAGGATGATGGTTCTAGTGTATGTTGATGACAAAATATTTGGTGGATTTGATGACGAACAATGCCGACTGTTTTTTGAATTCATGATAATAATGTTCAAAATTTCAATGATTAGTGATGCCAAATTATTCTATGATTTACAAGTGACACATGGAAGGAATGGAACATTTATTAATCAATCTAAATATTCCATAGGGGTTTTGAGATGGTTTGGAATTGATAATTACAAATATATGAAGACCATCTTTTGAACCTGGTCGAAACTGTCACAGGATGAAGAAGGCAAGGTAGTTAATATCATATAATATAGGAAAATGATAGGATGTATGTAGTACCTACCAGTGAAAATGTTTGATATTATATTTTCCACATGCCAAGAATTGACGTATCAATGAAATCCCAAGGGAATAAACATTATTTCTATGAAAATAATACTTCTGTATATTATGGGTATAACGGAATATGTCATAATATGAAATAAAAAATATTAGCTATAGTTATTGGAATATATAGATGAAAACTAGATCAGTTCAGATGATTATAGGAAATCAACCTCTATAGGTGCCTTTAATATTGGTGGATTGTGTATTTCATGGTTAAGAAAAAAACAAAATTTCATTCCATTAAAAAACATATAAGATTATTACCATGAAGCTACTAAAGCATGCAACCAATTACTGATGATTAATTAGTAACATGATGATAATGAGATAATGTGATTTCTTTGATCAGAATCCATTGTAATAATTCATGTTCTATAAATCTAAGAAAAAATTCGGTGCATCACACAAGGAAACAAATCATTGAAATAGAATAGCATTTTATTATGGAAAAAGTGGAACAAGGGCTTGTGATGTATGTGTATGTTTCCATCAGAACAAAAAGTTGTAGATATTCATATGAAGGCATTACACAAAGATGGAATTGAATGAAATCAACTAAATATGGGAGTCCAGTCGACTCTCCACACTTGAAAATGTGTTGACATGGGACCCCCTCTCCATGAGGAATGATGAGTCTATCCCTGTTGTGCTGATATGTGTTCCTTAAAAAATTCATGACATCCATGATGTTCCCTTCAGGTTCATTGGAAAAGGGGGAGAAAATGTGGCTATTCAGGGGGAGAAAAGACATGAAAGGAAGTTGTTATGTGGAATAGAGAGATAGGTGGAGTTGAAGACGATGGGAAGGTGTATGTAAGAGATATAATATAGCAGGATTATTAAATCTAACATTGATATAAGTGGTCAATAAAAGATTACATATCAAGACAATTGAGGTTCATGATAAAAGTAATTGATTGGTTTCAATAGTTAGTTTTAGTGTTGTAGTTAATGATTTATGAACATTGCATTTTAGCCATGTGTCTCACAACAATAATGGCTCAATTGGGAATATAGTATGTGATGAGTAAATCCTTGATCGACATCTTAATCACATGAATTGAATGATTGTTGAAAATGAAAGGTATTTTAATGAAGTATCAAAATGTGTATAATTGTTATCAGAAGATTTATCATTAAACCCAAAGGGAATTATTTTAGGGAAAAATAATTCATTCTGTCATCTTGGAACATTTTTGTGATGACCAAGAATTAGTATGTTTGGTGTTTTCTGAATATAGCTGGAAGAATACACAGAACGGTGGAAATAGTTTTCAACAACACTTTTCAGAAATGGGAGTGTGGTATGTGAACTGAATGATAGTTTGTAGGATGGTAGAAGATAATGGTGCTACATTAGATAAAAGGATATATGAGTACCACCATGGAAAAATGGATTGTGAAATGGTGCAGTTCATGTTAGGATGATTGGTATATGGTTGAGGCTATACCAAATGTTATATTTTGTAAATAATTGATTAGAGGATTAAGAATAAATCTTTTTCTATATAAGTATAGTTAATAACATTATTTATTAGGGTGAGAAAACATTATATGGGAATATCTCTTTTCTAAGGGAATTTAGTGTAGTCTGAATAATGTTTGCATGGGTGAATTTTGTCAATACTGAAGTGGTTCACACGGATGAAATCCCACTAAAGGTTTTTACGGGAAACAATATCTTGCCAATAACATTTTTCGTGAAGGTGGAATTCATAGATAACGAAGGCTGTATGTGAACAAATAATAGTTTGAAGATAGAGGGTGGTTTTCATAGGTGGTTTGCAGAGTCAGTATACAAAGGTGGTACATGATAGAAAAATCAGAAGCAGTTAATGAATATTGGTCCATTAATTGAAAAGGTAGAAATAAAAAAAGGATTTAATCAATGTACCATTCCCAGTACACAATATAATGGAAGAGCAGGTTGTTCTATGAATACTCATGGAAGCTTGTGAATGCATTAAATCAAATTTTGAATGTATTTTTTTGGTATCAAACAATAATTGGGTAGGAGGAATTCATATTCTTGGGAAAAAGGAACTTCAAAAGAGAAACTATATAATGTTGAGTATTCAGGAATTCCTGAAAATGAATGGAACTACAAGTCCATCAACATTTTTTGATATACAAATCTACAAATTTAGAGTGGATTCCTTTCAAAGAGATGTGAGAAAAGTATTCGGAAGGCGATGACCATTTCCACAAGTTGTTAGTTAGTGAAAGAGGCATAGGGGTATCCTTTGGGAATACCGTGAGAAGACCCTAAATTTTATAATTGTAGTGAGCCTATGCATATATGATATATCCCAATCATTGTAATCATTATTATAAAGTAGCTGTAAATAATTTTTTATATTGACACAATTCCATTGAATGCTCCATGGATGTATCCCTATGAGGCTAAACCAATTAAAAAATATTTTCTTTTGTATATTATTTAAATTTAGTTCATACATTCAATCATGAATGAGATAGATGATAGTATTGTTTAATGAAAAAACAAGAACTGATGTTGGAGAAATTTTCATATATCATACCCTGATTCACCCCCTCTATCCCTCTCAGTGTAATCGTCTTATTGGACACAACCAAACCCATTCCCTTTGATGAAATTGGAAACATTTACAAGCATGAGGTTCTTTCATTGCATAAGGGTTCATGTTGTGAAATTTTTGAAAGAGATCCATGTTTCACATCATGTTTCCAAAATAATCTTCAACAAATATATGGGTTCATGTTTAATTTAATATACATTCCCTCATCCTTCGACTGATGGTAAATCTATGAAAAATATGTAGGTTATGAAGGATATGTAACGATCATGTGTTTAAGAATTTGGAGGATCATGGGAGTTTCATAATTTTCTTTTTTATATTTCATATAATAATATCATCCACCCATCGATCTAAATGACACATTATAAGGTTATTATGTGAAGGCACTTCAATTCACCTCTTTGTTTTATGTAGTTAGACGAGTCAGTACTTGTTGGACCAAGTCGTATATAAGGAAAATCTGAATAGATTCAATAGATTAGACATCAGTTAATAACTAAAAAGGATATAAAAAATCATATGTTGAATATCAATGTAGACATATTTAATTTTATGTTGGTGATCATATTAGCCTTTGGGGCTATTCATGGTTGGTTCAGTGTTGTTTAATGAAATATGGACAACAAGCTTCGATGTTTTTTAAGAATTTTGAAATTGTGGAAAGGGTGGTTCTACTGGCATATTTTTTAGCACATATACAACTTTATAGTTCCATGAATTATGTGTTCCACATATCGCAACTATGAGGATATCATCAAAACCATTTCCATGTGCTAGATATAGCATACACCATTCTTTAGGGTGATTCTTCCTTATAGGGGGGTCATATATATGTTGTAGATCATAATAAAAAATATATTTGGGTTGGAATATACTCTTGGAATGAGTATTGTCAAATAATGGGATTTTCCAAAGGAAAACATACAGAGGGAGTCATGTTTGAGAACATAGTGTTCACACCAATTTGTTGAGTCCTCACAGTGACAATTTGTGAATCATGAGCATGATCGATTATAATGTGGGGTGGTTGTATGATCCAATTTTTTCAAGATAATTATCTCTCCATGTTTTATAGTTTTAAACTTGGGGGTTGAATCTTTTTCAGTGATGGGGGGATTTTTCTATATAAAATTTACTATTGTGTGAGTATTTATGAACATTTTAATTAATGGATTTTATCTATGCATGGGTTATGTTTTTTATACATTATTCGTATGTTTATTATTTTTTAAGGGGATTTGGTTCTTTAAAAATAAAACGGAATCAAAATAAATAGAAGAACATTTTCATATCATGTAAATGGATTGCATGCCTTTTAATTGTATGATTTGATTAAGAAATTAAATATGATGGGATTTTTTTTGGTAAAACTTGATTAAAACATTTACAAGAAGTGAAAGCGGACTACACACCATGTATATGCCCGACCTGCAGTTTCAAACAATATATGATTCTGAAATTCATTTTATTTCACTTTGGGTTATCTCCTCTCAATCTAAGGGAATAATCCTTATGATTTTAGTGGGCCAACACCCTTTCTAAAGGCTCTATTTATGTCTTCAATCCCTTGAAATTTCCATTCGATAGGTTTCATCATTTGTCTTATTGGTTATCCAACCATTTTATTGAAATCTTATGGGCAATTGATTTTTTAGTTTTTATCTTGATAGGTTTTTTCATAGGGACCAATTTTCATTCAACCTCATTTTCTTCATCATGGAATTTTTCTATTGTATGAATTTTTGGATCACAATTTAAAGGATGGGTGACAAAATATTAACCCCATGGATTGGTAATTTCAATGTTTATCCAGTACGGTGATGAGCCATCATTGTATGTTCCACACATTAGTTAAATTAATGAATGGGATTATTACATAATATAATTTTGGTTCATATGGATTTTAAATTCATTAATCTTTTAATCTATGTTTTTCATGAAATGTGACCTATAGATATTTCTTTTTTTACGTTCCCCAAATTTTGTCTAGTAGATAATTGATATATTTTTTAATAAATTATGAAATGAATTCAAATAGGAATATGAATGAATAATGGTAATTCAAAAAATTTAATAATGATATATATAATGTTATATTGTGATTTTAATATTGTGTGAATGGAACTATGTTTAATACTATAATGCTTATATTTATGGATCCACCAAGGAACCGTCACACTTCTATAGTGTAATGATGATGTTGAGTGGGATATGATTAGTCTCATGTTGAAATAATTATAGATATATTTATATGAATAATACCAAGCGATAATTCAAATATTTATTTGACCAATAATGTTATAATGATTATAGTGCATTCATTTATATATTTTACAATGCTTATAGTTCTTCGACCAGACTTTTTGTTACTATACTATGACCATATGGTTGTGCTTAGTAGAGAAATAATCAATTTAATGAGATATTATATCTTAGAACTGATGCATTTTATTTTACCTTGGTTATATGGGGATAGTTGTAACTATTTTATATCATTGTCATAGATAATCCAGAATGGATCAAAGAAGTATATTTTACCTTGTTTATATGGTTGTGGTTGGCATGGTCATAAAGAATTATTAGATATAATCTAGAATGATGTTGAACTAGGTTATGGATATATTTTACTAATTGAATAATTAATTAATGAACATGATTATCTCATTAATGCAGACACGTCTTATTAGACTATTTTTTATACACAGTGGTGTCGAACTACTTAGGTATACTCACCACCTATTAAGGACTCTATTTGACACCTGGGTAGATTATGTGGTTACATGTTTAGAAAACATAAACTGATGTTACTGTTTATTAAATATTTGATTTTTTTATGAAGTTTGTTAATCGTAATTACATGGGGTTCCCGACCCATGAAATTTTGTCTTTTATTTGAGTAAGCTATTATTTTTTTGTGTTGTTCTAGGATTGAATTTAGTTTCATTCCATAACAACCTTATATAAAAAATTATTCTTACATTGTTTTTCACTTATAATTGATTATTGTATTATTCTACATAATTACATTGGATATTTTTATTTTATAATGAGTTTCTATACTATAATGATACATAATATAAGGCAGATATAATATCCACACTATATAGTTCACACCCCTTATCTAGTTGGTATCCTCGAGCATGTGTGGGGCATGATTGAATTCACATGAACACCGCATTTTAGTCATATAAGAGAGTTCTATATTAGGGTATGTTACAAAACATCATATAAAAGTAATAAAGAATCTTATGTTTAATTATAGTGAATTTTTAGTAAATGAATGATGTGGTATTTTTTGATATAAATGGAAATGTGACCATTGGGATTCAATATTTATACTTCATTTGAAAAATATGACTACAGGTTAATATAACTTTTAGAATGTTTTACCATTAGAAACTATACCCCCGGTTGATAATTTCACAATTATAATTAGTGTCTATAAGTAATAGTTAAAATGTTAAGGTATATTAATAGGGGTTTTAGTAGCCTTAATATGCAATTTTGGGTCATTTAAGTCCCATCTATATGATCTTTGGAGGGATGTAGTGTCACTAGGATTCTCCCATTACCAAGTCCAATCTAATATTAAATATATTAAGGTTGAATTAAATCTTGTACATGATATTTTTATGTTGGTGGATATTACCAGTTTATCAATGATTACCAATATACCCCATGAAACTACCACCATTACACACCATACCCTTATGGAATATCCATGTGTAAGAAGGGTTTATGTATCCAAAACATACATGCATAATGTGAATATTCGTTTTTATAATAAAAATTATTATTCAATAAATTCCTGTTAAAAATTTTTTCTTAACAAAATATATTTTCAATTGACATGAATTTGATTAATTGGTTTTTGGATGCAAAAAAACATTATTTTATTTTTCCAGAAAAGATATACAATTTTATAATAGACTTAATTAAAGTGAATAATAATTTTTTTGTCTAACCATTATTATAAATAACCATAATCTAAATATAGATGATAAATTATTTATATAATTTCCTTTTAATATTTTTTAAATTTGACAAAAAATTGAATATGCCTGAAAAATACTATTTTTATATAATAAGGCATTTTATATTTTAATTTTCAATTCTAATATTTAGATAATTTTTATGATAAAATATTCATAATATTTTAAATCATGACATCAATTTTATTTTAGGTTGATTTTTTATAATTTTTTAAAAAGAATAATTTTTTCATGTATAGTAAAAAAAATTGTTATAGTTTTTTAATATTTTACAACATCATAATTATGTCATAATAATTAAATATTTAATTAAAAACAATTCATGATCCAAAACATGTTATATTATAAAAAATTAGTATTTTAATATTTTTTATTCAATTTTTATAACTATAAGTGAATTTCCATGGTCTAAAAATAATATTCATTTTTTTAAAAACATTACATTGGTTTATCCATAATATTCCATGCCAACAAGAAGAATAAACAAAGTGTTCACATACAGTGGATTGATATATCATAAAATATAACCAAAATTTACAAAAATAAAGGAAAAAATATTTTTAATACAATGACATTATATTTCAAAATTTTATATTTCCAAGACCATTATTTGGGAACTATTATACAAATCCCCCACTTTTCCTATACACACATAAAAATTTCACTATTTCTCTCATCTCATATGATATCATCCACTATGTTTTCATGATTTTTTCTCACATGTTGCCCTCTGAAGGTTATCTCATGGACCGATGGTTTCATCATCACGTTTTAGGATTAGCACTTCAAAGTAATAATAATATACACCTCTATTTTTTATTCAAGTTCACTTTTGACGTGGCATGTCTCCCAAATTGGAAACATATATCATTTAGTAACATTATATTAAGTAATAATAGAATTTATAGTATTTTATTAATTGGATATCCTTTTCCAATCTTATTTTACCCTTTTATAAAACCATGTTTTATACACTTCAGGACACCGAATTTACTTCTCAAATTTCCCTCTTTTACATGAGAAATTTTCATTACATTCTTATATCAATACCAAATCCGATATTATCTTCTATGGTTTTTAAAAAATATTTAAAAATATATTTTTTTATTTGGGTATTTATATTTATTAAACCCACATTTCCTTACATTGGTCAAAAATGACCCAATGATCATGTCCCTAAGATATTTTTTATTCCTAAATTATGATAAAAAACTCGTTCTTCATTATATTTGTGTAATTAATAAATTTTTTAATATGATCTATCAATATCATATGAAATTAATAAATTTAATTTTTGCGCATTGATATCACCTCAATTAATATTTTAAATAATTTACCCTCAATTTAGGTCATTTTTTAAAATACTTTTGTGAATATATAATGTAATTTTCATTTACAACACGTTGGTGATTAACCTTGGTCTTGATATTATGAATATATATTATTTGAATATTTTTTACACAATTCAATTTTATGATTTCTGTAATTATTAGTATTATTATTATATTCCTCTTTTTCATTCCTTGTTATTACACATTATGTTCTTACTAATATATACCATTATTATAAGATTTTTCCACCATTGATTATTCAACTATTGGGCTTCAAGAACACCTCATTTCATTGATTTATGTATAATGTATATGAGATATAGAAACATTCTGTTAGGGTCAAACCAAATAATAATAATTCAATTATATTGAGACTAATTTATTATGTTTTCCTTTCTTTTAAAACTATTTTCCATTAAACTAATATATAAAATTTCATTTTTTTGTTCCATGTAAACAAAATATATGTAATATATTTTCATCATTTTATATATGTTATCAATGGATGGTTTAGTTATTTGTGGATATTATGACATGACAAAATTAGGGAGAACCATAAAAAAATTATAAATATAAAGAGATATCTAGGTATATTCGTATGTATTATGTACGTATTTTCTAATAAAATACAACCATGTCTATATTTTATAAGTCTATGTTGATTTTTCATTGTGGTCCCTATGTGTAACAATTGGAAAAAAAATTAAAATGGTTTGAATGATAACTGGTGCATAAAAACAGGCCTTTCTACACCCATAGTTTGATACTCATCAGAGTTATGATTGGATAATAAAAATATTTGAATGTTCCATTATAAAGGATATATAGAAAATTTAATTATTATTAGTGTATATTAATAAAATATTTATGTATTTTCTTTTGGTATATAAAATCCATTGTGAATTATATGATTCGAAGAGGTGTAATGTTTCTCCCTATATTTATTTCATTTTGAGTAATTGATCGAAGTAGGAGGAACTATGAAAATAATGAGATCATTGGATGATATGCTAATGTTTTTCTGATGCATGATGTAATTGAAAAAACTTTTGGATTATTAAACAACTAACTTATGATATGACTAATAAAACGAATCATGTTAGGAGGCCAAATTCATATTGATGGTAAATCCATTCTATTTACTCCCTTATTCATCAATGAACACATTAAATCAGTGGATCTACTAAGTCATTGAATAATGGAGAATATATAACATGAATAGAACATATATTTTCTTAAATTATTTTTTTGGTTATTTATAATTTTTCCATGGTTTTATAATATTTATTAAAATTCTCTTATAAGTGGTAGAAAATTATTAATAACAAAATTCCAAAATGGTAGATTTATGTTATGAAGCATGAAGAGATGAGGGGAAGATTTTTCAATAAATATATTCCCTATTTTATGTGAACAAAAATTGGAATGAAATAACTAATGTAATATAATAAAGACAATGAATCACTTTGAGTCAAGGAAATTAACAATTCAAGACCTTCTCGATACTCATCTAAAATTTTTATTGATCCCAAATGAATTATTTACAAATTAATAAGTAAATTAATACCCAATTTGATGATAAATCTTTAATATCATAATAATGAATGTAATGAAGTGATGGTGAGGATTGATATCATGGTTAAATTGGAGTTTATAGAGTTTTAGTGGTCATATTGATCAAATGATGAGATAAGAGAAATAGATACTGAATATGTGAATATTTTTTTTATAGACCAATAGGGAATAAAGTACAACATCCCATGTGCTATAAATTTCAGAAGAAGCATTTATGTATCTTGTTTATTATGGGAGGAATGTGAAACAACTGTGGAGGAGATGTACATACATATCTAAAGTATCTTGGTGTGGTATAGCTTCAAATTATCAAAACTAATGATAATTGGAATATGGTGTAGGCACATCTACCAATTCAATTCATCATGTATTGATATCTGGGTCACATTAACAATCAATATTCATATTATATGCTAATGGTGGGGAGCCACCATCAACCCCAATATAGAAAATGGATCAGGGTCTCGTATTTTTTTATCACAACAACATAATTATAATATCATGCTGATATGTTTCATGGTACACTAATTGATATCTAAAATCTAGAAATTGATTTGTTTGATTCTTTTAATATACATAACTTTATTAAATCAATTTTTTCAACGTGTATTTAATAACCACAAGAACTTCTAGATTTAGAGTTATAAATCACGACTTCTGGAGTGATATTCTAGCATGAAAATTGTATAGAAACTGATTTATTATCATTATAGAGCACAATGACATAGAAAATATTGTAGCCATTCACATAATGAAATTTATAACTATACTAATGATAAAATAGATCTTAAAGTATAATTCTATGATCAGTGGAAAAATAAATTATTTTTTAGTAGTCTTGAGTTGAAGAAATACTTTAATATTCAATGTATATATATCACTTCATGATAATTTTCTAGAATCACTTCCCATGTACATATTAATGAAGACGATTTATGAACATTGAGAAGGAAATTAATGTATAATGATATGGATAATCCACATTATTCAAGAACAAGTTGTCATATTTTCTCAGTAATTAAATGGACCTCTCCTTAAATATAGGTTGATTCCTCTATTTAACTCATTCCTTTATCCAAGCTGATAATAATGATCCCATATAAAATAGAAAATATGGAATTATAGGAATTAACGAAACAAAATAAAGTTTATATATTGAAAGGATTTATCAGATAATATGTATCTCAATGGGGAAGGCATGTTCTTTTTTTAAAAGTATAAGGATTGATCATTGATTCTATGCATTAATTATTGAGAACATTATTAGATAATAGTGAAGGAAAATTACCATCTCCCAAGGAATGATGATTTAGTTGACCAAAAAAGGGGGGATTAATTATTCTCAATGATTACCACTAATTTTGGTATCATTAATTAAGGGAGATGAAATAAGATATTCCAAATAATTCTTTATTAGCAATATATGTGGATTATGAGTATGTTGATATTCCAATTTAATAGAATAATTATTTTTATATATTCATGTACCTAATTAATAGTATCATTATTTACGACCATGATATATAAATGTTAGTTTTTATCAGAGGTATTATGATATACACCTAATGTTGGTAGGATAATGATGATCACATAATGATTATACTGGGAACTCTGTTATGGGAGAATCATTTTTGAAAATTAATCAACAATGATTTCAATTGAAAAAATATTATATTACTGGGGAACATAATAACCAATAAATGAATATTGAATTATGTGAAAATAAAAAGGCTGTATAAGAGAGGAATTGTCCTTCAAAAATAAATTGGATTAATAGTTTTTCTGGATTCATAGGATTTATAAGATGTTTTTGTGAAAAATTTCATAAATTTCTAATCCACGTACAACATTAATATGAAAAGGTGATACATTCATATGGAATAGATGTGTGAATAATGTTTACAATAACTGAATAATATATTGGTTATTTCAACTTTGTTAAATCTACTATATGATGGATAATGACTTCTATTCATAGGGATTCATATCTAAAAGGGATTGGGTGAATCATCATAGAAATGACTAGGTGATTTATTATGCATCTAAATAGTGAAATCCTCATGAAAAAATTTATCCTACACATGACCCATAGTTATTTGTATTTATTACTACTATGAAAAGGTGGAGTTTAATTCATAAATGGGGGAATTTTGATATATACACAGACCACCAATGTGTGATGTACATTTTCATGCAAAAATAATTGATCATGAGAAAAAGGAGAATGTGGGACCATAATAATGTATATGAAAATTCAATTAATTATAACACATCAATTGACAACAAATTCAATTATAAATTGAGTTCAAATGTCCCAGTTTTTCTATAAATGATGAGGATTCATGGAGATACCTTGATCAATTCCCTATAAAATTTGACATTGTAATCATATGGTAATGGAAATCCTGAAAACAATCCCAAATTACTTCTCTACCATAATTACTATAGGTAATCATCTTATCTAAAATAGATGATCCTTTTATATAAAATATGATAGAGATTATGAGTGATGGGATGTTTCATTAGTTCATAATCGATAAAAAATGTGCACCAAATTTTCATAAAATGATATTTATCCCATTTATAGAGGAGATGAAGAACTGTATGATGGATAAATATCATTGATCTATGATATATATACATTTTGGAATCACTTAAATTTTATAAGGACATTTGGGATCATTATTGGTGGAATAATATGAAATTACAGATTGTTATCTACACTTAATGTTGCATAGTATGTCAGTAAGTGGAGGAGGATCGACAAATTACTTAAGGGGTATTGCCACACCTACCAATACCATCACTGAATTGGGTCAATATCAATATGGTTCCATCTATCATATCCTAATAACATCTAAATAAAACATTATGATTTGTGTTAAAGTTGATCAACTCACCAAGAATTTAAATTACATCGGTATTTGGGATGATTTATATCGTGACCAAAATTTCAAGATACACGGAAAGGAAGTGGTGAGGTTAATTTTGTTTCCACATTATATTATTTATAATCGTTCTCCATGGTTCTGATATAAATTCTTGAGAAGTCATAAAAATGCTCCAAATACTATGTTTATTTTCACTATCTCCTATCACCCACATACTAATGGCCCATCTAAAATTACTATTCAAAAACATAGGGATATATGTAGAACATTCCAAATAGAATTCAATGGTGGATGGGATAAATACCTCTAATTATTTGATCTCTAATAAGACAAAATCATCCATTGTAGTTTTAAAATTTTACCACATGAATAACTATATGGGAAGGGGTGCGATACTTCTAATAATTGGGATAATGATTCTAAGAAGAAGTTTCATAGGCCCAATATTCTACATGATATGACAAAAATTGGTTCTTCCATCAAAACAATTATTATCAATTCTCATAGTTAGAATAAGATATATGATAACATCATTAAATTGGACTTGTAGTACGATGCGGTAGAAAAACAATTCCCTCTTATATCACTGTAAAAGTGGGTCATGTGATTTAGAAAAAATGTAAAACATAGCCATAGGAAAATTAGAACATTTTAAATACTAGATCACATAGGACGAGTGGCCTTGCAGCTGATATTTTCATGGAATACAGAATAATATTCATGATTTATTAAAATAACATTCTTTAGTATGTTCATACCTAATCCATCACATGTATTAAATCTATATGTGGTACAACGAGAAAACGACCTCTATTTATAGGAGATGCTCATGGATATCATGAATTTTTTAGTCATTTATCTATGAAACAAGACTAACCACCTCATTAATGTGATGTGGTGTAACAATGAGTATAAATAAGTCACATGGGAACTGTATATGACAATGTGAAATAATTAACCTCATAAAATTCAATTAAAATAATGATTTAAAATCTTAGGGATGAAATTTCTTATGGGTTGAATAAACCAAATACCCCGATATTTTAATTTATTTTGATTTCCTAATTAAATATATGTTATATATAATATTTCATATAAAAATATATATATATATTAAAAAAAATAATTTAATAAATAATGATAATTACATTAGTTAGATAAAAATATAATTAAAATGAAAAATATTACAACAAAAAAATATAATAGAATCATCGCTCCCATAAAAAAGTTTTTCGAAATAAAAAAAAATTTACTAAACAAATCTTCATTTTATTAAATATAAAATATAACCTTATGAGTTACATTATTGAATTATGACTGAAATAATGATGTATTACTCATATAGTATAATTAGAAATTTGAAAACTGGGATTTTGAGATTATATGATCATTGGAAAAATTTGAATATTCACAAATAAAAACATTGGTCAAAGGTTATTTGGAAAATATACCCTTGGTAGATAATGATATCTTTATAATTAGTTTTTTAATCCATAATAACAATGTATAATTTATATATAAAGGAGAATCTATGCCCTTAAAATGTAGAGTCATGTTGTTTGACGAAGATTTATTCGAACATGAGAGGGAGGTAGCATCACTAGTGTTATTCAATGAAAAATACTAATATGAGATCAATTATATAACTCATGAATTAAATCATGTATATGATATGATGATGTTAGGGGAGATTTCCACATAGTTAAAGTTAGCCAGGAAACCCCATGAAACTACCACCATCACACTCCTTACCGTTATGGAATATGGATGTTTCATGATGCCTAAAATGTCCAAACAATATATACATAAAGTATAAATTACACTATATCATGAAAAATTTTATTCAATCAATTCCTTTTATGAAAACTCTTTATTAATAGAATATTATTTTAATAGAGGTGGATTTGGTAAATTTATTTTTTCACCAAAATATAACATAATTGTATTTTAATATAATATATTTAATATATTATAAATAAGAAAAATAATCTGGAAAATATGTTTTATAACAAAATATTAATTGAAAATAATATCACAAAAATATAAATGACAATATAAATTTATAATGGCATATGAAAATCTTTATAACTATTAGAATTTTAACAATTACAAAAAAAATTGAGTTTTAAATGAATATGGGTTATTATATTAAAAATATATAGTTATAATATTTTTTTAATTTATATCATAAGATAAAAAACATATTTGAAATAATAATTTAAAAAAATGGACTAATTTATGAGACTTTTTTAAAAGACACTATTTTAACCTGAATTGTAATCAAATAATATGGTGTTCTGTATATTTTATGACTGAATATTTATAAAATGATTAGCAACAAAAAATACATAAGTGAAAAAAATTATTTAATTAACATTATGTAATTTATATAATTTAAATAATTTTTTTAAAACTATAACTCACATTCCAATGTATAAAAATATAAAATAATTTTTTTACAATATTAAATTATAGAATATTTAGTTTTCAATCTAAAAAGATGTAATAAAAGTATCTTCCGTTATGGTGGATTAAAATATCATAAAATTTCAAACAAATATTCAAAACCATTGTCAAAAACTGTGGTCAATCTAGTGGATTTTCATTGTTTATAACCATTATTTCCAAGAGCTATGTTTGGAAATTATTAAACAAATACCACAATTTACCTCTTAATATGACACATTTAACCATTGAACATCACTCCCAATCCATAAAACAAAAAGTTCAACATATTTTTCATCCCATCAGATCCCCCATGGTGTCTTAATTACCCAATAATACACCTATGGTTTCAGAAAAAACTCATCATGATAAAACAATTCTTAACTTCTCTTTTCCGGGTATTTTACTTTTTCATGTGGAATATATTATAATATTGAAATAGGTATATTTTTTCATATATATATTATCCCATAAAATTATTAAAAGAATTTTAGTCATCGGTGACCCCAGTCCCCTCTCATTTTACTCCTTTCATGAACCATGATTTATACCTATCAAGTTGCTGAATTTACTTCTCAAATTTCCCTCTTCTTCATGAGAAATTACCTTTTTATTTTTATTTGAATACCCAAACAAATTGTTTTTTATATCTATGTTCCTATATAACTAAATATTTATTTTTTATTTTGGGATTTAAATTTATGAATCCCAACATTCCATTTGTGAGTCAAAAATGATGTAATGATCTTGTCTTTAATCTCTTTTGTATTATGAGAATTTTATAAGAAACATGTTATTTTAAATGAATGAGTTATTAATTAAATTATTTATTATGATCTATGTGGATAACATTAACATAATACAAATGATGGTTGAACCTTGATATCTCTACAATTCATTAGGTCTTAAATTTAATCTATAGAGATGAATTGTTTTACAATAACATGATGAATTAAGATTATAATATTCACTTAAATACAATGGGATTACCCAAAGTAATATTATTATGAATTACTAATTTAAAAATTATAGAAACATTTATACATTATGATTCATGAACTTATTATTATTAAATACCTATTTTTCATGACTTATTATTATTCGACATGTTCTTCTTGATATGTCTCATCATCACAATAATTTTATATCCCATTATTATTGTATTACTAGGCTTGAATCTCACCCTATTCTATTCATGTATGTAAATATTATATGGGTTTCTGTAAGCATATCGTATGTTGAAATAATGAATATTTCATTTAAGGTTATTTCAGAGACTGTTTTCATTTTTCATTTATAATATAACTTATTTCTATTATAAAAATTATTAAATGATCAGTTATTTATTCCATGAAATGAAATTATATGTAATGAAAAAGTGTGACACGATAATTTATATTGGGTTTTATTTTTTAGCAGTAGCAATATATGTATTTAATCCTATTGAATAATAATATCCACTTATATATCTAGTTGAGAAGAAACTAGAGAATGATGGGAGAGATAAGAATGATTTAATCTCATCAATTATTGAAAGTGTTTTTGTATGTTTTAAACAATTTTATACTAATAATGAGGTTAGTTAAAGGTGTATAAAGGTAATAAAATCAAAAAATGTAAATAGGGAAAATTTTCCATTATTTAAAATGAACTATAATGATCTGAAAATGTGTGAGTATGAATATATTGGTGACCAATTTATAAGGGTATATGAAATTTTTAGCAACATAATATATATAGGTGAGAAGTTGAACTACTCAGTTGTTGTTGAAATGGTACTAATAATTATCCATGCCATATTTTATTAGAATGAATCATATTTATATTATATAATTCCCATAACTCTATCATTTTATAACACATGTAGTACTATTATTACATATGAAATGAGAGAGGTAATGTTATGAATGAGGAAAAGGTTTATTGAGAAATTTCATTAATTTTTGATAATCATGAAATGTATTTGAATATTCACGAAGAAGAATAAGATGGTGCTGATTCCAATTTTTAATGTGTGGTATCATTCAATTTTGATTTTTTTATCATTTTTTTTCTGAAAATGTGAAAATTGGTCTACGAATGTATTATAGGAAACATCCCTTTAATTTTTATGTATTTCTATCCATTGATCAATTTTCTGTATAGTTTCATTGAATAATTTATTCATAAGATTATGATGAAGATGATATAAGATCAAAATGATATTATAATAAAAAGGGTGATAAATATATTAAAACTCGTAAGGTAAATGATAAAATGTTATCTATGTCTAAAAAGAGATGCTTTGTTTTCCAAAGTTGATGAAGATTCAGATAATGATGATAAGGATTAATAGTTTATTGAGATTTCTAGAAAATTAATATATATTGGAATAGTTATTCAGGAATAGTTTGTATATAGTTGTTATGCTGTTTATGTGAAAATTATAAACTTTAATTTGAAGAGATAAATGAAATAATTTCTATGGTATATCGTTAGAAATTAATGAGTGTTCAATAATTTGAATAAGGATGTTCGAAAAATAAAATATTTAATGTCTTTTCGAAGATAAATCATTCTACATAAATAGATCAATTTTTAAATAATTATATTGGGGAGGAATGGAATTGGAATGATCATTTGAAAGTAAAGATGAAAAAAATAGTAAGGATTTCATCATTTCCAACACAATTTTTCCAATTATGAGATTTGAGCTACATGAATCAACTATTTTTTATATAATATTTGTGACTATTTTGGAATGTGAAAACTGTAAAATGATCAAAAGTTACCTTAAAACATTACAATAAATATTAATATTTTTATAAATATGAATGATGGTATTGTCATGATTTTTTAGAAACCACAAAATTTTTAATTTATTATCTTCCAATAACTTCTAAGTATATAAATATTTCCTCCACAACTGATTCTAATATGGATGTGATGAAATATGAAATGAATAAGAAGATGATTCTAGATAATAACATACTTTTCTGGGCCTAACAAGGTTATGGGGTGAAATAAAATAATGTTTATAAAAAAATTATCATAATACCAGAAAACATCAATGTTATACGGAAAAATATTCCATCTATGGGTACTAATAGAATCGTGGAGGATATTTTCAAATGGAAAATTACATGAGATTAAAAAAAATATTACAATATTATTATGAGTTATATATGGAATAATTTTAGGGTGATTCAATACTAAAAATGTAATTAAATTTAAAATTATTTTATAAATGTTGAAAAAAAATTCTATTCATTGGTATATAATATTAAAAAATGTAATGAACCTGGAAAAATCATTAAAGTGTCATGTATTGTAAGTGAACTAATAACATGTTCCTAAAAAATCCCAAATGATGAATTTGAATAAATTTAAAAGAAATTAAATGGAACATGTTGTAGAATCCACTCTCAATGATAAAAAATGTTAATAAAGTGGATTATGTGTAGAGGTTGTTTTTATTAGATGAATTGGAATTAAAATTATTGAAAAATGTGAACGAATTCATAAAATGAACATTGACATTTTGAAATAATTATTTCACGAGATTCAATTGTATTAGATCATCTATAATTGTAGAATAAATGATATAATTCATTAAATCACTACTTTTTTATGTGTGAATACATAATATGTTGAGTGTTTCAAAACATTGTGATAATGAA
Organism: Viscum album; assembly: GCA_963277665.1. Lineage (NCBI taxonomy): Eukaryota > Viridiplantae > Streptophyta > Magnoliopsida > Santalales > Viscaceae > Viscum > Viscum album. The sequence goes on along the minus strand of OY728122.1, from coordinate 804,436,196 downwards.
AATAAATTTTTATTTTGAGAATAATGGTTGTTTAAAAAATCGAGGAAGAAAGAAAACTTACTATAAGATGATAATATAGAAAAGAAAATAGATTTCATGTGAGTGAAATTGATAACTCATGTTACTTATGCATAATGTATAATGATTAGTTGTGGAATAAATTTTTTGGAAACATCATTCAAAGAAACATGACAATGTTATAAAATAAATATTATTCTCTAGGTATTAATAACATGTCAAAAGTAAATTATTGGTGTCTTGAAATTTTATAGGAAAGAATGATAATTAACATGGTGAATAAGAATTTAGATTTTCATTCAACTCAACCACTACAACTTATCCGTTTTTATATTTTATTTCTAATGAGAAAAAAATCATGGGGAAATGTAATAAATTTACTTCATTGATTATTTTAATCACTTAACATTTGTAATGTATTTGAAACATCAGTCATATTATTTGATGATCATTAAAAAATTTAAGAGAAAAGTTTATAATGAATGTAGGAATTTTTTAAAGACCTTGGGAACTAATAATGGTGGTGAATATAAGAGTGATGAGTGATAAACATATCTTCAAAAATGATAAATTGTCCAAATTTCATTAAACCATAAAAAGGTGTTTTAGAAAGTAATAATATAATTTTATTTCAAATGGGGCATATTATTTCACTTTAACATTTTTTTCATCAATAATTATTGAGTCAATTTTTTCCTGAATCAATGTATGTTTTAAAAATATTTCTCTTCTTTAATTATTATGATAGGACATTATATGAAATGTTCTATCAAAAAAATAATTTTTTAGAACTCTTAATTATATTAAGAGTGCCATCATCATAATGAAAATGGTGGGATCTGTTGAATGTTTCCTCAAATAGTTTAATTTGGGATCATTCATGAATATTCTCTATAGGGAACACTATATATAAATTTGTTAATCAATTAATAGCATGATTCATTGATTTTATTTATGTAAAATTTTAGGAAAAAATATTAAAAACATGTTTCATTAAATCATGCATATGATAATGATAAAAAGGATAGAATAATTATAGTTATGATACCAAAAAAGGATTAAAATACTTAAAATATTACAAAAATGAACTGATACCAGTAATCTATTTCCAATTATGATTAATATTCACATATATATAATTATAGGATGAGGATGAAAGTGGATGTCCCAAAAATTATTGGTGATCAACATAAAAAAAATCTAAGAATAATACCATGAAATGTCATCGCACATACTTCTTTATATTCAATATTTTTTCCACAAAATATTAATGAATATTTTGATCATTTGGATTTGATTCAATTTATAAATGTTGATTTGGATCAGATTGTGAAAATTTTAACCTTTCAACACATACCATATCAAAATGAAAAAAATTACTTCAGAGTGGGTATTCTGAAATATTTTGATTAAGGATTGTGTAATGATAAACAGTTATAATTTTTAGTTTCTAGATTATTTTTTTTAACATCATGTTGCTACATAATATATATGGATTGTGACTCAGTTTGAAGACATAATTGTTGAAGTGAAGTTATATTTTATATTGGGATGAGATTAAAAATGTTCCATCAACCATAGAATAAATCCATCAAAACACTATAATTCAAAAATTGTTATATAAATTATCATATCATTATATATAATGTGGATAAGATTGAATTGATGTTGTAGTATATTCCTAAATATTAACATGTTTTTGAGATATTAACAAAACCATTACTGATGGATAACTTTTTCCAATTAAGGATGAACAAGGGTGTCCAACCTCCATTACTCCAAGGTTGAGATATGTGTTTATATTCCATATCTCATATTTACTTTGTATTTTTTCATTAAAGAGGATAATTTTTTCCCAAATCAATAAATTTGTATGGGTGAATCCTTGTAAGAATGATTGTCTATTAGTGGAGTTGTGGGTAAACATTGAACTAAGTTTAAAAATTTGATAAATTTCCTAAATTATTGTTGAGATTGTTCTTGGAATCTTTTTATTATTTTAATAATGAATAAAATATGTTCTATGTATTAATATTTAAATTAATAAATAATACCATGAAAAGTTATCTTAATTCACTTGTTTTGGAAAACATTACATTGGTATCAATGAATCATGTTTCCTATAATGTATTTTCTCACAATGTTTTATAATTGTTGATAAGTGATAAATTAGTTGAGGTTAGAAAAATATATTATTTATGAAAATTTCATGACAATAAAATAAAATTAAGAGAATAGTACTATTAATTTCAATGAATGTGTTATTAGATGATTATAGAACATTGAGCAAATTTTTTTCCCTTTTCTCCCAATAAAAACAGCTAATATATTGTTATATGTTTTGGGGATTAGGTGCAGTAGGTACCCGACATTTATTCTTGGAAACATTTTTAATATAATTGTTCTTTGGTTTCAACATTATATTTTGAATGTTTTTTGTGAGTTGCGATTTTATTGGAATCACATTGGATCTTTAATAATATATAAACTAGTATGAGATATTTTAGTAGAATGTGAATTTCTCCATACAAAATATGATTAATAATTTTTTAACATTCAAAATATCAAATTTTTTAATAAGAAACATATGATTAAATCATTATAAAATATTGTGAAATATGATAAAACTGGATCATTATGTTCTATGTTCATCAAAGGTGGAATCGTACTGATCCATAAGTGGAATAAGAAGATGCGTTTTGTTTTTAGAATTTTATTCGAAGTAAGACAGACAGATTAAACATTTTATGAAAAAAATATAGTCATCGATTTTAATAAACCAAATATTTTAGTTTCTTATACTAGTTAATGAATAAATAAATTTTTTGTTATTTACCAATGTGGTCAAGAGATATCAACGTTTAGATGAAACCATTACATTAGAATGATGAATAGGATGATCTATTAGATGGATTCTAACATAGATATAACATTAGGTGATGGAATTTATAAGATGTAGGAACATCAATATTAGGGGAATAAGAAAAGAATAATTGTTTGAAAATTTATTCTAATGTGTAATCCTAGGATGTGATGGTATCTTTAGAAATTGATAAAATGATTATTTAAACATAAAAGAAACATTATTTTTACAATTTTGCAATAATGTTTAGGGAATAATGTTTTTGATGATTTTAACAGGATAACATCACATCAATAAAGAATCACTATGTGGAGGGTATATTTTTTATAGTGTTCATACCATTGGGATGTTTTTAGTATTACAAATGTTATTATCAATATAATTAACCATTTTATAATGAAATATGTCTCAAAATAAATAATGGTTGTAAATTAAAAAGCTGGATAATGTTGTTGAAGGATTCGAGATGGTTCGTGAAGAATCAAGGGTAAAAAAGAAGCATTTACGGTTTCAAAAATAGAATATAATGAAATGGAAATCATACTTTGTGATATATATTTGATAGGGAATTTTAAATGTGTTATCTGACCCATTAATCTCATAGAACTGTCATATATAATAAAAGTTTCATTTTAAATTTCACTAATAAAAGATTTCTGCACATTTATGAAGAATTAGATAAACTGTAGTGGGTTTTGAAATAGAGAAGACTCTATATAATATATTACCAAGGATGATTAATAGATTGAATAAGTATAAAGAAGACATACTGGATTAGACAAATCCATTTTTTTCAATTTTCATGGGTAATAAGAAGTAGTTCTGAGTCGTTTCCATGGTATTATAGTCTATTCAGTTTTTATACTATGGTATCAAACAGGATAATCATATTGGGAAATTGGATAATATTTTCAAAAAAAAATCATATTTGTTTTCAATAGATGTGTTTTGGGTAGTAAAATTATGATTTTATTCTTGATGATACTGTAGTTGAAGTTGATAAGGAATAATAGTAACTTGATTTCACCAATAGATAATTATATCATTAAATTTTATACAGACTTGTATTACATCATTTTTTCCTAAATAAACAGATTCTTTTTTGTATTGAATATTGTTGGACACAAGGATATGGGAATATCCATCATTTTTATCCACAAATTAAGAATATTCTTTCTAGTTTATTGTGTTTAATTTTATTTCTTCCAAACCATTCCTAGGATGCATCTGGTCATTAGGAGAAGTAGACAATGTATATAATTCTGTTCCTATGGATGTTTGGTTGTATTCCTTTCATCAATGTAATAAAATAGTAAATAGAGTTTCTAGACATTTAAAATGAATGAAATACATAAATTAAATGATATCATTGATTAAAACCTACCCCTATTAGTGTTACATTAATCCTTGTTAGAACTAATAAATTCCCAAGCAAGTCTATCTGAAGGATGTGATTTCATGTTTTTACCGTATGTATATATATTCTAGAGCCACATCAACTTATAGTATATAATCATGGACCTATTTGAGTAGAAAAAAATAATTTATTCATTACCAAAATCAATAAATTTACTATCATAATTATTCATGTAACTATGTAATTATCTACTGTTTAAAATCCTACTCCTAAAATAAGAAAACATTCATTTGATAAAAAAATGAAAAATTGTGTATTTAATAAAGATTAATTCATTATTTATTAAAAAAATACCCATAATAAAAACCTAATGATGGATAATTATTGTTTATATGAGTTATTATGTAAAATATATAACAAAATAAAATGTATGTTTTCATCCATATTAGTGAAATAAACTTAAACTTTCACAAAAACAATTTCTTATTTCACCCAACTGAATCAGATAACTAGGTGAAAATTGTATTAATTAGGTGTGATATAAATGAAATAAAGTGAGTTTCAAAATAATAAAATTATGAAGGTTTGAAATTTTATATATTAGGAATATTAATGGGACATGAAAATGGTTATAATTACAATCATGAACAACGAGGCATGAATTATCATGATAAAATAAAGGAAACAAGGGAATCTGGGAAAAAATTTAGAATTTATATCATAAACATATTTCAATGTTAAAACCCAATATAATATAATATATTGTTTATATAAAAACCTCTCATGCACTATACATGGTGTCTAATGAGACTATGACATTACTAAAGTCATTGGAGTGATATTTGGTTTCACCCATAAAAATCATATCATTAGATTCTTATGTGTGCCTAATAGATCAGATATATAATAAAATATCTCCTTAAATTTAATACCCTATTAATTGATAATGGAATAAATATATTTTTTAAAACAAAATATAAGTATAATTTCATAATGGTGAACACCCTTTACATTAAATGGTCATCGGTATTCAATTCACAGGTGTTTCTCATTTAAAATCGTAGTGAAATTTTGACCGCATAGTTGGTGAACAGAAATGATCATGGGAGTTCTTATTATAGTGAACAGATAATATCATAAATTTTAAAAAATAAGGTTTGCATGTTTATATATATGAAAATATATTATCATTAGGAATTGGAGACAAAATACATAAAATATGAATATACTTGAATAAAGGGGAGAAGAAGAGGATCGCATTCCTTGAGAGGGTGATGATAAAAGCTAGCGATGAGCTTCATGATGGATTTGGGGAACCAAGGGAATACTCTAGCTAAGGAATAGAAGATTATGGAAAATATTAATAGTTTTTAGTGATTATGAATAGTATTATTGGTGACTATTTATTAAAAAGGAAAGGGAATTTCTTTTTTATTTCACAAACATTAGTTTGGACACTTTATATAAATGTAATCTAAAATAGAAACCATATAATAGTTTTTTCACACGTTTTGTAGTATATTAGTTTTATTAATTATTTTATATTTTAAAGGGGATAAATTATTAATATATTACCCTTGGTGATTTGGATGTGATTCATGTTTGAGAAAAAATTATTTTAAAAGAATAAAATATAACATAGGTTTTGGAGGATTCATAAGGGATTTATAAATTTAATAAAATAATATATATATATATATATATATTTACATGGGAATCATTTATTTTTTCATTCAATACTTTTTATTCCATTTATTACATCATTTTTTGGTCATTGTGAAATCATAATAGACACAGTACATTTGTACACAATATAATTTTTATCTGAATATTTTACTATATCATAATATAATGAAAATATAATCATTGGAAAATATTTACATGATTATTTAATAAATAATATTTATTTTACAAAAAAATTATTTTCTAAATGTATTAATTTTCAATATAACAATAGAATTATCATTTATTTAGAATTAATGTGTTTTTTTCAAGAATATTTTTTGAACACTCATATAATTTACATTTGAATTCATAAAAATAATATTATAATATATACATAATAAAAAATTAATAATAGTATCAGTTTATTAAATAATAAACTATTTCTAAAATGCTATATTTTACCAAAAAAACATTAATCAAAATTTAATTTTACCCAAATGTATACTGGATATTTTATTATATAAATATAAAAATAATTTATAGAGTATCAAAAATAATAATTAGAAAATAATAATTGTTATATTCGTTAAATATATTCATATTATTAGTGTATTAATACATATCCATTTATTAATCCATAAAAATTTTTAAAGGTATTGTGTACGATAATGATTTTTTCATTAGATGCTTCATCATACATGGTTTTGTTCATGATCAGGATAAACATAAACGTCAAACAAAAATTCTTTCTCACATGAATCAGTGATTGGATCATAGCTTCGAATTCGTCAATAGAATGTCCTAGTAAAGCTATCTACAATAAAATATATAACAAATAGTCTTCTTTAGGTGTGATTCTACTAATTTAGGCCATCACATCTATTGTCATTGTTAATTGAATCATTCTAAACCCCATATTTATAGTAATAAAATGAGCACTTTGAAATGGATATATTATCAATGGTTATGTTTATCAATGGTAATTGAAATTTAATAGGATATAATAGAACTGAATATGTGCATTTTTTTATAATCATAATACATAATTATACATTTAATTCAAATATAATGGGACTATTTATTTTAAATGATCTGGTTGTTACATAAGACATAATCTTGATTTAGTGAAGATATAGGAATGAGTTATATTTAAATCTAAATTATACAACATGGGGAAGATATTGAAAAAGTTTTATATATACATCATAATATTTCTAAATAATATTAATATATTCTTTTTTTTACTTATACATTTGAGATAAATATTACACATTAATAGGTATTAAGAGTAATTAAATGTGTTTAATTTTCATTAGATGTTTTCGTTCAACCTCACATCGATAGGAAGCAATTTGGTAATTCATAGTACAAAATATGATATCACTTCATTGGAAATTGATATGTTTTATATATAGAGTTATCTATTCAATTAAAAAAAATAAAACAAATCAATTATAATGATAATAATGATATATATAGGAAGATGATTACAACCAACATCTATTAGAGAGGATATACAAATTTGATCTGTGATCATAATATAATTTTGATTGTAAATTTATAATTCAATATATAAAATTATTTATGGAATGAGACTATAATAAAAATAATTTAATATAAAATATTTTATATATCCTTTATCAAATAATATAACTTCATTTGTATAGTGGATGTTATGTGTAACATTCAACACATTTTTTTGGTGGCCCACATTGATTTTTGTATCACATGAGCATTCCATTTGTCTCCTTGGTCTAGTTATTTTTTCTCATTATCTTGATAAGCCATTACAACAATGTACTAGTTTCCAAAATTCCAAAAAATCTTTTTAATTAAATCATCATATTATGGGTTTTAAATTTATTTATAAATTAAAACAAATCATTTAATTGAAAATAAAATTTATTTGACTTCAGATTTTAATTCTCTTGAATTTTTTTCTACAATTTATTTTTCTAAAATATTCTAATGGTATTATTCACAATGTTTCTATCAACACATTTGTCATGAATAATGATTAATTTTATTTCCTCCAAGGGTTTTAATTTTATAATTTAAAAAAAAAATTATGCTGTTATCCTCAAATCCATGAGAATATATGATTTTCCCCTGACTATTTCTACATAGATATAACTCCATAATAAAACCTCATATTTATAAAAATATTTCATATCCAATTCATTTTGGAACTATGTATTTTGAAATTAATGATTCGATCAATTTTTTCAATGTCAATGATCAAACAAGAATAATTATTTTAAATTATGTGTTAATTTAAGTCATTGGTAAAAACAAACTCAACATACTTCTGATTTATCTATATGAGTTATTGTTCTATTTTATTGAAATGATTACGGGAAAATTAAGTATAATAAAAAAAATCGTAAAATCATCCTTTTTATTTGATACAATTTCATTAACATTACTTTTATAATTCACAACATCATTCCATATATATTATTCACCTAATAGTTTATAAACAAAAAAACATTTTTATTTAACCCAACATGTGATAATAGAAATTAAAATTTTACTTGCATTGATCAAATTCTCATTAATTGTAGGATCATAAGACAGAATAATAAATGATTGATGCTTACTCACCAATGAGTCACCTGTATGTTTCTCCTTAAATTTATTATTTAGAATCTCATCAGGAATAATATATTTATATTTTTTGAGCAATCAATGACATGTAGTTTTTAATTCATACCTCCATGATGTTCATATTTTCATGAGGGGGATCATTATATTACAATCTACATTGTTCTAACCAAGATTTTCCTCGATCTAGATGTTGACTATATCCAAATAAATGTAATCATCAATAATCAATATCAAGAGATAGAAATAATAAATTTATGAAAATAATTCATATGATATCTAAATTAGGAAACCTTATCACAAAACTCTGAAAAAAAATTTCATCAAATATGACATTGGTTTATTAAATACATATTTGATTCTTTCCTACCATTTGACATATTATTGTCTCTTGAAATAAAAAAAACCCTTCTGGGATATCAAATAAAAAAACCCTAGAATCATATATATAAATAATACAATATTAAGGGGGAATATTATGTAAATATTACATCAATACACCACCTAAAATCAAAATGTTTTAGTGTAATTATATACCAAACACATAATCATATTGTTTTATTTATTATATTAAATATATCTCACAATGTTCCCTTATTGTATTAACCATCTTAAAAATTTACTATATTAATAATTTTTTCTTAACAATGGGAATATAAGCCTATAAGAGGGTGAGATCAAATCCCAGTAAGTGTAAATAAGGGAGATTTCAGTCAATGACCATAAGAGGGAATGAAAAAATCATATTTTTATGAGAACATGATCACATTATACATTACCATACCAAACAAGTAAAAAAACATAATACACATGTTATTTCATAAGTATTTTTTATAAAAAGGAACACAGTTCGTAAGAGTGTTGAATCATAAATAATCACTCCCAATCAATGAGAGTATATGATAAATATAAATAATAGTTTTGTATAATAAATTTGTGGAATATAAATAATAATGAAAAATAAATTCATTATTTAAGGATAACATACAAGTCTACCATTGTGGCTGGTGTCCCATGATGGACTTATTACACTCCGCATTCAAATAAAGATATGCATCATATGTCTTTGTTTATAAAAATTACATTCATCGTGTAATATGATTAAACTAACTACCTATGAACATTCATGGTAATTAAATAACTATTTTTTTACCTTCTTTTTATTGTTCTAGTCACATTTTTTCTATCATTGGAAAGGGAAAATCCCTAATGTACCCTAGGTTATTGGAAAACCACTTATGCTCCCTTATGAGTTATAGAGATATAATACATTATCCAGTTAATTATATTGTTATAATATACCCACCCATAATATAATAATTATCCATTAATATATATTTCAAAATAAAATACCATCATTCATCATTAAATTTTAGATTCAGAAAATTCTTTCAATGAAATGAGTTTCATGAGACAACATTAATATGTCAATATAAATGTTTATATAGAGAAAGGATGTCAATGGAATCATATGATTATATAGCCAATAAAGGCTATATAAATAAAAATTGATTAATAAAAATTGAAAAGTAATTTAAATACCATAAATATGTACAATTATAAAAATAATTATATTCATGAAAATAGGAAACATATTTTGATTTTTACATATTAAAAATAATTATATTCTTATTTCATTAAAAGTCCAAAGTGAGTCATTATGGAAATTTATACAATGAATCCCATTAATAAATTAAAAAAAATTGAAAAGTAATTTTTTTGGGATTCAAAATTATATATGAAAAAGAAGAAAACAATTTTTATAAACATAGTTATAGGGGAAATGGTATACGGGCCAGAAATATAAAAATATGGATGGATTTTATTAATAAAATTTCATCAGTATTTTAGAGTACCAAAAAATATAAAATAGAATTAAAACGTTTATGGTTGAAAAATATCATATTTTCAATAATATATATTAATATTAAGTAAATAATAACATATAATTTAATAAAATTAAGATTGAAACATCAATAATTCAAATAGAATGTTTTATTATAACATAAATCCTTACAAATAATAAAAAAATTCTCATACATGATCTATCAACATATATCAAAAATGTATAAAAATTATCATTATATAATGGAACTCTTACAAACATTTGTAATCTATATACAAATCCATTCCATGTTACCATCACCAAATTACAAAAAATTATTCATTAAAATCAATTCACAGGGGTTAATGGTTCTATCTTCCATATATGTTTTAGTTTGAATATGTTGGTCCTTACATGTTGGAATTAGTTTATAATAATTATAAATTGAATAGGGTTATAAAAAATTATTTATTCATTATATTAACATTTATATTCATTCATTCATGCAGTTGGTGAAAAATTAATCACATAAAGTCATGGAGATATAGGTCCCTATATACACTTGGGTGATATATTTATTTTTATATTCATTGAAATAAATTAAGGTAAACAATAACTTATTTTTCTACAATAAGAATTAAATTATAAATATTGAATATGTTCATTAAATTCATATATATAACTAGCCTAGATTTATGGTTGTGACAAATGAAAGATGTTTATTCTTATATAAGGTATTCTGTACACATGCATGAGAAATGAATTCATTGTACTTTAAGTAGAAATGTGATAGAATATATATGTAACATTAACATTATAATATATATATTAAATATAATTTTGTAATTATGTTAATATTGTTAGGGATTCATTTGAGGATATTTATAATGAATAATTTTGAAAACAGCTTGTAAAATTATGTACATATTCAAGGGATAATATTCTTTTAATGTGTAATAAACTATGTACAATAATTACATTGATTACTTTTAAAAACTATTTTTATAGAAAAATTTAATAAGAATAAAATCATTATAAGAACATTAAAAATGAAAAAATTCCATTAAATTAGAGTTGAAATTCATTATAATTTATATTTAATGTAGCATTAATGAAACCTAATAAAAATAATTATTATTTTGATTTATTAAGATAAAACACATTTTGTGTATAAAAACAATTCTCTAAAAGAATTAAATAACTATTTCTTACAACAAATGATTTTAACATCATTTGAAATAGTTTTATAATCATTGGATCAATGATAATCAAATTTTTACCTTTGTATAATTAACATTTCTATATGTTTCATACTCAAAATAAATTTAATCAAATTTTATATAAAAAATGTATATCAAAAACTTTTTTTTGAACAACATATTCTACTTTAACTATGAATTAATACACTGTCAATCATTATCATGTGTCAAATATATCATTAATTTCAATACATGATCCTATTAAATGAATGTTATTATTATTTAACATTAAATTATTTTCAATCATTTATCATTTTTAATAAAGAAATATTCACGAATGAGTGACTCATTAGATATTGAAAAAAAATATAATTATATTATAAAATCATGATGAATTACATTGCTCACGTATATGGGGATATTATTTGTTTTCAGCATATTATAGGGTAATCATAAAACATCAATGTGGATAGAAGGACCCAAATATTAATGTCTATGAAGATTATTTTACTACTAATTTAATTTATTACTAGGCTAATGATTGTAGTTTAATACATCACAAAGTATCATGCAAGGGTGAGAATGGAGACACACATAGTTCTTAATTAGATGAATTTGAACTAAATGATGATACATTATTTCGGTTATCATACATAAATATGAATATCATGAATAAGAATGGTGTCTCAGCTACATTACAATATAATTAATTTTATATAGTCATGTATGGTGTACCTATTGTTTTTTATCTAAATATCATACCACCAGGACTAATTTCCAAGTCATTAAGTACATCATGTCTCAATCATTCCAATCCAGATGATTCAAAAAGACATCAACTATCATGTGATTGATTCTCTATGGGATAACCAATAACATATCTCCATTGATGATGGGGATGCTTACATTTTTCAAATTTAATGATCATGGATTTTTATTATTTCCCATACAATTTATAAATATGTCTAACATTTTCTAAATTAATTTATCCAATATAGCTAGTCACATATCAGAATATTCATCATTATATAACTAAAAGGAAATGTAATTTTGATGTGGGAAATATTGATTCATTTGATAGGTTATCCTTTATTCCATATTAATGTGACTATATAGTCAATTCTGAAGCTATTAATGTTATGGTGTGATAATACCATACATAATGTAGGAGATTTTCGGTCTATGAGTTATTAACATTCAAAATGAAATTTTGAATTTTTTTTGATGAAGAAATATTGAAACCCATTATCTATTGATTTTACATAGAATGAATGTTTGATGATTGTCTAGACATAATGTTTTTTTACTAATAAATCATCTTCAACTTTAAATAATTTATGTTTGTGTTATCATCCATAAGTATCATGTTAGGAAAACCAAATATATTGATGATATTTAACATTATATTATCATAATATAAATTTCACTAAGATCATTGAGGGGTATGTCTTAAAAAATTAGAGTATAATGTAGTGGTAGTATATTCATGAAATCTCTAGTTGTGGATAGGAGATATGGCCTCATGAAATTCATTATTTTGGTAAAGAATTACAATTAATATTTTGGTGTATGAAATTGTTATGGAGGATGAATAATGACAATTAATGATATATGGAAAGAATGGAATTTTATTATTATATAAAAGATTTCATGAATCGTCAATGTATAAAAGTATCAAACAAAATGAATTTATTAAGATATATTTAATCATATGTAATGATAAAATCATTTTTCACAATATAAATTTCTCATGATGGGTATATTATCTCCTCAATCAATACATATAAGGAGAAACCCAAAAAATACTACTTTGTATGTTAAAATTTATAATTATGATTCACTATGGAGATTGGATTTATAACAACCATGCTTTTTATTACAACATAAATATGATTTATAAAATAAAACATCACTTGATAAAACAAAGAAGATTGAGATGATTAGTGACATTGGGGCTTAGGATCATTACATAAAAACGTGAAACATGATATAAAACAGCTTTATTGAAAACTTACTTTACAAGACCACTACATTCCCTCAAACATATCATTGCATGGGATAACCTGGGGGCATGCATAAGAAAAGGGTGAGCTATAAAACCCAGCAAGGGAATATACATGGAATAACATGAGGAGTACAATACATTTTAGAAATTAGGCATATCAATATATAACAAGAGAAACATGAACATAAAGGCATGATAAAGAATGATAATCATAACATGGAAATGTGGAAACAACACTTAACATGGAATTAGCATGATCCAAGGCTCATTACACAAAGAGAATGAGTAAATCCTCATTGTGCATGAAGCACAAGTAAACCCTCATTGAACTTGAATTAGCATGAGTCAACGATCATTGCACATGATGTATCATGATACTATACTTTACCCAATGCATTGGAGTTCTATAAGGGAACACCCTTCTTAAACATTTCATTTCATGAATAAGTGTGCCACATGGATCATAGAACATGGATTCATAAAACATAATAATTTATTCCATGATAAAGGAATGTGGAATTCATACACGAAACTTTATAATCAAATTTTAAATGTGTATAAAGTAGAATAACCTTGATGGCGAAATGGGCATGGTATTCACTACACAATAGCATTGGCTTAGAAAATCGGCGCGATTTTGGCAGTGTAACGGTGTGACATAAGAATTAATAGAATTGGTTGATGAGAGAGAAAGGTGTTAATCATCATATTAACATGTAATGTAATGTAATTAGGTCATATAGATACATGTCCCAACAATTGAAATGGAATTTAGATTCATGATACAAAAGTATTACTTGAATGTAAATGAGGAGAGAGAAGTTACTTTCGGAATTTTGGCATAGTAACGGGTGTACATGGGTGGAATTTAATGAGAGATAATGGGTCTCCCATCATTCATACATAAATAGGGTAGTCTGTGGGATGTGTGAAACCATACCCCAACATTAATAATTGAAATTAAAAGGGCAGAACAAATTAATGAAAATTTGACAAAAATGAGAAATGAAGAAAAAACACATACCTGGATGTGTGCTTCCAAAGGCTTGAGAGAAGCTTCTTGGGAGCATGGGGAACCTTGGGAGGATTCTAGAGAGATTAGGGCAGAGGTTGGAAAAACTATGAGGGCTTTGAGTGAGGAGTAAGTGGGATCTTGGGTGGGTTTATATAGGAAAGGTGAGGGAATTCATTATTATTTAGGTTTGGGACCGCTTATATTAAATTAATCCAAACCACAAACCATCCTATTTTTTTTCAATGGTTTTTGGAAAAGGGAAGAGGAGAACAATATTTTATATTTCTGTAGTCCTAAAATCTTAATATAATGGGGTTTATTATGTGGAGTTGAGTCACACTCCAATAGAAATCAATTTTAAACGACAAGCTGTTTAATAAGTCTTGAGGGTCCATTAATGCTTTCTAAAGTAAGTCAAAAAAACAAAAAATCACATTATTTTTATGGTGAAACATATAATGGCAGAACATAAAGATTATATTATTTTATTACATCACCATTGGGTCATTATAATGTCCTAAAACATATTATATATTTAAACGATATTTAATTTTTACCCAAATATTTGACTATCTTAGAAAATTATGAAAAATTCACTGTTGGATAATTTTGACATCCTAATTCCAGAAATACAATTTATTTTATCTAAATAATTTCTTAATATGTTAATTTTCACTTTTAAATTAAAAACTCACATTTATTGAAAATTAATGGGTTTTGACAGAAATTGTTTCAAACCATAAGAAAAATTAAAATTGCATTCATAAAAATATAAGATCATATATATTTAATAAAAATTAATTTGATTGTAAAATAATATTTTTAAATAATATTTTTTAATTCAAAAATACCTTAATTTAATAAAATAGAATTCTTAATTAAATTATAACTAAAAATACTATTTGTACTTTAAAAACTATTTACAATGTATCAATAATGACAAGAAGGTATATTTATTATAATATACAAAAATAATATACATTAACATAGTACTAGAGATTTGTTACATAACCCCTTAAAACAACCGCATAAGATCTAAGGGTACGGTGTGCAATGGTGATAGACTCTTGGGGTGGCTTGGATAACATCACTCGAGTGGTAATTTATATCAACATCCACTTCTCCCGTAGATGGTCCCGTTTGAGCTTGACATGATGAAGCTCCACTTGGGATTGGTCAAAAGCGAAGCCCTAGGATGACACCTATTTTCCGAGCTCTGACAAATGGGATTCGCATGGAGTAATTCTTCTAGATGTGACCATCACTTCTTTTGTCTGAGTAAATTTTATTTGGTAAAGCCCGATATTTATACTAATCATGTGATCACTGTTCAACAACTATATTTGAAACGGTCAAAATTCTTAACATAAAACCAAATAAGTTGGCATTTTATATAAACATAAAGAGACTTTTAGTTATATCAAGGGGGATTTCCATTAATGAAACATTGGGTCGTTAAAATATTTCCCCCTTTAGATATTTCTCCCTCAAAAGTTTCCTTTTCCCACACTAAAACAAAAGTGGGTAACTCAGCTTCATCGTTTCCTCTGATTCCCATGTCACTTCCTCAATCTTGTGGTTTCTCCGAAACACCTTGACGATGGGCATTGTCTTATTTCATAGAACTTTTTCTCTATGATCTAATATCTTCACCAGTTTCTCTTCATAAGAAAGATCATCTTACAATTGTACCACCTAAGAAAAGTGTACATGTGAAGAGTTCGGTATGTGCTTCCTTATGAGGGATACATAAAAGACATCATGTATTTTTCCTTTGTTGGTGGAATTGCTAGTCGATAGGCCATAGCCCTAACACGATCAAGAGTCTCGAAGGGGCTGATGTACCATGGAATTAAGTTGTAACATACCAGGTAAATAAATAATATTAAATTCTAATGTTTATAAATATATGTGAATAAAATGTTAATATCACTTTAAAGGGAATTCTATGATCGATGGTGTACCCAATACGTGACAACGAGTTCCTTTGAAATCTTACATTTCACTCTAATAATAAAATAATATTATTTTAAATAGTAGTTATCGCCTAGCCATTATAATGGAGTAAAATAAAAGAACTAACTACAAAATGATTATATATGTTTGTAATTTTTTTTTACTTTCATCCAATAAATGTTAGAGGCGTAAAATGAAAATGATTCGAATTTTAAGCATAAATCATCAAATATTCTTTAAAAGGTCGATTAACCACCTTTTGATGAAGAACCATTTTTAAATATACTTTTGACAATTTTAAATGTTGTATTTGAAAAAATAAAATACTACTTTATAATCTGAACATCAAAATTTACTTTTTTTTAAATTTTTGTTATTTTTCCGATAAAGATCATTTTTGGTGAAAATTTTGCATTTTAATTCAAAAACTCATTTTAATCTGATTTATTTATATAGATAGATTATATTTTTAATTGATATTAATGTTTATTTAGAGTATATTTTTACCATTTCATCCAATGGTGGTCATTGGAATTAATTTCAGTTTGAAATTGGACTTAAACTATTGTTAATCTTTTAATAGATATTGTTTCTTAAAAACACGCTATTTGTTTTGACAGAGGGAATTAATTATTAAATTAATTAATGAAACTTATATGTTTTTTATTTCGTAAAATAGACATCATTTTTGAATTCGATGTATAAAATATATCTTAGGGTGAATTTTTGATATTTTTTCTGAAAAAACTTAAATTTTTGATGAATAGTGAAACCACTAAGTGGTAGTTAAAGAAACTGATTTTCCATTTAAATGAAACTTACCACTTCTGTGATTTGATTTTCAAAAATCTGACATACATGGTTGTCATTAAGAAGTAATATTTGGTTCAATGAGATTAAAACAATCTTTGGTGAATAGTAACTTTTAAGTATTATTAATCGCGATTAAAGGTAATTGTTGTGATTTAAGGTAAAAATGATATTATAATAAAATAAAAACGTCTTTAAACTTGTCTTAACCCTACTGGATGAGTCATGGCCGACCAAGACAACCCATGGGTCAATTTTGGGGACCCCATGGAGCCTATTGGGTATGATAATGACAATAATGCCTTTTATTTAAAGTAAAAGTAAAAATGACACAAACATGTATTATTTTACTAAAAAAAATTACATGGGGTTATACATGTCATATTTTTGACTATAAATTGTCATTTTAAATATAATAATATTTCCTACATCATTGTATTTTTTTTATAATTTCTGGACATTAAATAAATTAAATTATTTAGGACATAATGATGATGCAGCGCTTACCTCATTATTTAACGATTTAAATAAAATGAAATGATAATGTAATATCTAAGAACTAAACAAGTCAAAAACCTATTGTATGGGTGGATATATAACCCTTATCACATTATATTCGAAATATATCAATGTGGGACCTTTAAAATATGAAACTCATTTGAAAATAATCTAACCTTTTTTGACATTCCATGAGTGTCCCTCCTCTCCTCTTATAAAAGGCTTCCACCTCTACCTCCTTTCCCACACCTCTCAAGACTTTGGATCGGCCAAACCATGACCATTTATGCTCTCCAAATCCCTCTCTTCATCATTTAATCCTCACCATTGGGCATAATCCATTCCAAGGAAGCCTTTGAGATCAAATCAAAAAGAGTTACCCGGTTTAAAGGTAATGTCTTCCCTTGTGTTCTTTTGTTTTATTTTACTTCTCCAACTGTCTTAACACTTTTTATTCCTTTATTTTGTAAGAAGACCAGTATATTCAAGATACTAGGATGTTTTTATGTGAAGGATTCGATCTAAACATACACACACCTTCATCTAATGGTTAATGAACATACTGTTTCTGTGGATGGAGAATTTCTACCTCAAGAAACAATGATTGTTAAATCTTCTCTTAACACATTTAATGGTGGCCATTATGATGTCACTATATTTTATATATGATATATATGGTTTTATGTTTTCTATATTGTTCTGAATTTTATATTTAAAACATTCTTTTATTCTTTTCATGTTGTGCAAATGCAATAATTTCATATGAGGAATTGTGGACTACCACCCCCTCAAGTTATGTGACTCGTTCTTACATTACATGGAATGTATAAGGAATAAAATTAATGAACATATGTGACCTATATAACATATATATTATACTGTAATTATAATATATATATCTATCAATTATTTTTAATTCCATTAATATGACAAATAAATGAAAGTAGCGTTCATGTGTACGTTCGACTTACGGTCTCAATGAATGGTACATTTCATTTCTTATCTCCAAATGTCATGTACTATTATAAGTACATATACATAATGGATATATATGTCATATATTAAATCTAAATTATGGATATCATTCTTGAATTATAATAAATATGTCTCCCTGTTAACTTTAATTCCACTAATATGACCAAAAAAATGAAAGTAGCGTCCTTGCGTACGTACGGCCTACCGTCTCTATGAACAGTGATTTTAATTTTTTATCTCAAAATGTTATGGAAAAGTAAAAAATTAATATATACTGGATATATATGATATTTAAAACATTAATAGTATTTTTTAGGTGATTTACCTATATTTACATGGAAACTTCTTTTCCAACAAGATCAATTTATACTCATGTACCGAACATCGATAAAAACGTCTGATATGAACTCACTTTATTAACCAATTATTATAAAAATATAATATGTGATGTTAACTGAATAATAATATTTAAAGTAGTTCCTTATGAAATTATAAATTGACAAAATTTTATTATTCAGGAGATTAAAGAACGATCGAGTCATGTCGGACATGAGGTAAGGGATCCACCTCTCTCTTTCTTTTTAAGTAATCTCTTTTATGTAATTTTTTAAGATCATATTTCTTATGTTTGGGGATGTTATTTTATATTACTTATACTGTAATTTTTATTTTCATATTATGAGAGACCCTATTTGATCTCATAAATCCATTTTTGGATGTTTTAAGTGGCGCTGTTAGGCAGCCGTGTTTTCTTAAGGGATTTTTCATCTAACTTTTATTCTTGTGACATTTATGCTATGTTTTCCACTATTTACATTGATTGGTGTATATAATTCCCATTA
Source organism: Viscum album (assembly GCA_963277665.1). Taxonomy (NCBI): domain Eukaryota; kingdom Viridiplantae; phylum Streptophyta; class Magnoliopsida; order Santalales; family Viscaceae; genus Viscum; species Viscum album. Next base: position 804,416,564 of record OY728122.1, on the reverse strand, counting down.
TTATACACTTTTTGTCGTATAATTTCATTTATGGGTATTTACATCTTCATTGTATGACCCTTCTTCCCTGGGGTGTACGTTTCGAAAGTTACCAAACTCGGTAAGGGGACCATTCACCCTCCAATTTTTAAAATACTTCTTATGTTAGGTCTTTTAATTCACATACTATTATTTTGGTATATGTTATTATATATCCTTATTTATGTAAATTTTTTGTCCAAGTGATGAGATACCATTTTCTCTCTCATCAACTCATTTTCTGAAGTTTCATGTGACGTTGTTAGGCTGTCGGATTTCTGTAAGGGACTTTATCTCAATATCCTTTCATTGAGGTATATTTTGTTTTATACACAAATTTCCTCTATATGGTGTATAAACCCCTTTGAATTTTTATTTTATACAAAAGGAATCTTTTTCTATGAAGCATTTTACAAAACTACAAAAAGGAATGTTTCTTTTAACATACGTGATGACAACGACCTTTTCCACCGTCGAGAGTATTATTTGGTTTTTGGCTTCCTCAACAAGCCGTGATGTTTTTTAAAATGAAATAAATACCATATACTCTTTTATGTATTTTTTTTATTGAAAATGGTTTTTATAATGGATTTTTTATGTGAATATATATTTATGTGATATATTGTGATCGAAATGTGGAAATGATTTCATTCCATTATGTATGTTTTATGTCTTATGATTTTATATTGGTACTTAGAAATTTGATGGGTGGTTACGTGATAAACAATATGACGTTTGGTGCCATGAATACTAGGATGGGTGGTTACGTTATAACATCCAATGCATTGGGTGTGGATGTCGGCCGTATCGCTATTCCATTAAGTGATATGTGTGGAAGTCGACAGTATGGTTATTCCAATTAAGATTGATTATGTCCCAGGTTACCTTTTTATGTTATGTTATCTTTATATGGGTTTTGTGGTTATATTTTTCTTTCAAAATGGTAAGTAATGTTCATTTTTTCAGTGAAGAGTTTTTACTACATCATAAAGGTGAAATGTATTACTTTGTTAAAGTACTCATGGTTTACTTGTTGTTTTGAAAAACTAACAGTTTTCCTTATTTGTGTATCCTTTACTGGGCATTTTAGGCTCATCCCAAGTTTTTGAAATATTTTCCACAGGACTTAAAGATGAATAGGGTCAAGGATGGGATCAAGGAAAGTCATTTTATCTAAAACATGGAACTAGACATGTTTCTTTTTAAGATTTTTTTTATATTATGGAAACTTAGTAGAAGTTTCTACTATGTAATCTTTCGAGATGTAATAGTTATGACCTTATTCTTTGAAACACTAAACCCGAAAAGATCCCCTATGTGAATTATTCATTTAATTCATGATTAATTAATGTTTAAGGCCAGGGCCAAATAGTTGTTATCAGAGGTCGGTTTAGATAACTTTAGAGGTTACGGTATTCTCTAAGCAGAAGTAACATTATCATAATGGTTTGGATTTTAGAAAGAGTCATAGTTTTAGATAATGTGAATGAGTAAGTATATATTAGTGTTTATCTTCCTCATTAGTACATGATGGTTTTGATGATATACTCACACTGAGATTTCTGTTTTTAGTAAATTGGTGTATCTAGCATGTACTGAAGTGACAATGGGTTTGAACGAAACTGTGGTCGTTCTCTGATTAAGAGATTGGATGAAATGGGGGATTCAATGAGGAATCTCATGGTTGTTCTAAACTAACTATCAAGGATTCATGATCAACCACTTGAACCTTGGTGAGTTCTATAATGCATCATGTACGAGATGACCAACTCGTTGTGGAAGTTCAGGTAATAATTATAAAGGTAACCATTAGGGTTTATATGATCCTTACTTTTGAGGTAATTATGTGTTACTATATGTTATGATGGAATATGAATGAAATGAGATAAACCTGAGGTTAAATTATGTTATGGTTATTTTTGAATATTTTATCGTTTTTTGGGGAATTTAATAAGAATTATATAGTTTTGGAAAAAGGACAACACACATACTGTGTGACAACCCGTCGCATCGGACAAAGCTGTGGGAATCGAACGCACAACCAAAGTGCGACTTGTTTTTATCGCCTACCACTGAACAACATGAATTCCCTGGTATGTTTGGCTAATTCGTTTTAGCTAGATGATTTCAGGAATCAAGAGTATGTTTATTTTGGGTTATCCATGGAAATGATTAACCTATCATGGAGGATATGTGATTAGGTTAATTACTTTTCAATATTTTACTTTAAGGGAAACTAATGTTATTTGGAGATAAATGTTAATTTTTACATTGGAAGACTATGTGAATAAAACCTTCAAATATTTGGGTTTAAATCTTAGTTTGGTTTACTTTGAATAATTTTATGGACAAATTTTTTATTGAATGGTCTTTGTTGAACTTTGGGTATTGTTTGACAAATTTTGGAGATTATGAATAGATTTTTTTATAAAGGACTATCCTTTTCGAGTATTATCTGATATCATACTAACAATTTTGGTTTTAGTTTTTGTAAAGGTCTAAAGACATGGGAAGAATATAATTCTCTTTTTAGATTAGGTGATTCTCTAGAAGTTGATTAAAGCTCTCTTAATGTAAACAAGTCATCCTAAATACTAATATTTTGAAGAAAATATGAGTTTTTCTAAGAAATCTAGTAAAAGTTGAAAGTCAACGAGGAAAGTAAGAGTGTTTCCTAATGTTTTAGTTAAGCTAAAAAAATAAATTCCTCAGTGAAAAGTAAATTAAAAAAATGTTTTATGTTAACTTTTCCTACTGGGGAATCCAATACCATTTAAAACATCACAAGTTTGTGATTTTATTATGGTTAACTTTCTCCTAGACATGATTACTATCACTCTCCATCAAAACACGACCCTTTGTTTTTTTCCTACATATCCATATTTTTATACTTGTAATCATAGTATGGGTTAACTCGCGTGACCTTTGTACATCTCTCCCATTCTTTTTAAGTGATATTTTTTGCTGACTCTTGTTCTGATGTGGGACATTCAATAATGTTTCCAAGCGCAATTTTGAAATTGCAAGGACGCAATTCACAAAAGGGGGGAAGGATGTAACATCCCAGGTAAATAAATAATATTAAATAATATTTTTTATCAATATTTTTGAATAAAATGTTAATATTAATTTAAAGGGAATGCTATACTCGATGGTGTACCCAATAAGCGACAGCGAGTTCCTTTGAAATCATACGTTACACTATAATAATAAAATAATATTATTTTAAATGGTAGTTAACGCCTAGCCATTGTAATGGAGTGAAAGAATGGAACTAACTACAAAATCAGTATATATGTTTGTCAAATATTTTTACTTTTATCCAATAAATGTTAGATGCGTAAATTGCAAATGAATCCAAATTTAAGCATAAATCTTCTAATTTTCTTTAAAAGGTCGATTAACCACCTTTTGATGGAGAACCCTTTTTAAATATACTTTTGAAAATTTTATATGTTGTATTTGACAAAATAAAATCCTTCTTTAGAATATGGACATCAAAAGTTACTTTGTGTAAATTTTTGTTATTTTTCAAATAAAGATCATTTTTAGTGAAAATGTTGCATTTTAATTAAAAACAAATTTTTAATCTGATTTATTTATATAGATAGATTATATTTTTAATTGAGATTAACGTTTATTTAGAATATATTTTTACCATTTAATCCAATGGTGGTCATTGGAATTAATTTCACTTTGAAATTGGACTTAAACTAATGTTAATATTTTAATTGATATTGTTTCTTAAAAACACGCTATTTGATTTGACAGTTAGAATTAATTATTAAATTAATTAACGAAACTTATATGTTTTTAATTTTTTAAAATAGAAATCATTTTGGATTTCGGAGTAACAAATATAGTTTAGGGGGAATTTTTTGTATTTTTTCTGAAAAACATCAATTTTTGATGAATAGTGAAACCACTAAGTGGTAGTTAATGAAAATGATTTTTCATTTAAATGAAACTTTACCACTTTTGTGATTTGATTTTCAAAAATATGACATACATGGTTGTAATTAGGAAGTAAAATGTGGTTCATTGAGATTAAAATAATTTTTTGTGAATAGTAACTTTTAGGTTTTATTAATCGAGATTAAAGGTAATTAGTGTGATTTAAGGTAAAATGATATTATAATAAAATGAAAATATCAGGAAACTTGTCCTAACCCTATTGGATGAGTCATGGACGACCAATACAACCCATGGGTTAATTTTTGGGAACCCATAGAGCCACTTGGGTAAGATAATGACATTAATGCCTTTTATTTAAAGTAAAAGTAAAAATGACACAAACATGTATTTTTTTACTAAAATGATTTTTACATGGGGTTATACAAGCCATATTTTTGAATATAAATAGTCATTTGAAAGATAAAAATATTTTATAAATCATAGTATTTTTTATTCAATTTTAGGCATTAAATAAATTAAATTATCTATGACATCATGATGATGCAGCGATTATCTCATTATTTAACCATTTAAATAAAATGAAAAGATAATGTTAAATATAAGACCTAAAAATGTCAAAAACCAATTAAATGAGTGGATTTCGAACCTGTATCACCTTATCCTAGAAATATATCAATGCGGGACCTTTAAAATCCGAAACTCATTTGAAAATAATGTAACATTTTTTGACATTCCAAGAGTGCCCCTCCTCTCCTCTTATAAAAGGCCCCCACTTCTACCTAAATACCCACACCTCACAAGCCTTTGTCTCGTCCAAAACCCTTCCTATTTCATCTCTACACATCCCTCTATTCATCATTGAAGCCTCACCTTTGGGCATAATCCTTTCCAAGGAAGCCTTTGAGCTCAAATCAAAAAGAGTTACCCAATTTAAAGGTAATGTCTTCCCTTGTGTTCTTTTGTTTTATTGTGATTATCCAACCCTATAAACTCTTTTTATTCTTCTATTTTGTAACAACACCAGTATAATCATTGTACTAGGATGTTTTTATGTGATGTATTCGAGATGACCATACACAAACCTTCGTCTAATGGTTAAAGAACATACTTTTTCTGCGGATGGCGAATTTCTGCCTCACAAAACGATGATTGTCCAATATTCTCCTAAAACCTTTCATGGTAGCCATTATTATGTCACTATATTCTATATATGATATATATGGTATTTATGTTCTCTATATGTTTCTTAATTTTATATTTAAATCATGTCTTTAGGCTTTTCATGTTGTGCAAATGCTATAATTTCATACGAGGAAGGGTGGACTACCACCCCCTCAAGTGATGTGACTCGTTCATGCAATACATGGAATGTATAAAGAATAAAATTAATGAACATATGTGACCTATATAACATATATATTATACTGGAATTATAATATATATCTCTCCCAATTATTTTTAATTCCATTAATATTACAAAGAAATGAAAGTAGTGTTCATGCGTTCGTACGACTTACTGTCTCCATTAACGGTACATTTCATTTCTTATCTCCAAATGTTAGGTACTGTTATAAGTATATATAATGGATATATATTTCAAATATTACATCTAAATGATTGATATAATTCTGGAATTATAATATATATATATCTCTTTTAACTTTAATTCCACTAATATGACAAAAAAATGAAAGTAGCGTTCATGCGTACGTACGGCCTACCGTCTTCATGAACGGTTCTTTTAATTTTTTATCTCCAAATTATATGGAATAGTAAAAAATGAATATATACTGGATATATATGATATTTAAAACATTAATACTATATTTGAGGTGATTTACCTATAACTACATGGAAAATTCTATTCCAACAAGTTTGATTTCTACTAATGCACCGAACATCGATAAAAATGTCTGATATGAACTCACTTTTTTAACCAATTATTATAACATTATAATATGTGATATGAACTGAATAATAATATGAAAATTAGGTCCTTAATCAATTATAAATTGACCAAATTTTATTATTCAGGAGATTACAGAACGATCGATTAATATCGGACACGAGGTAAGGGATCCAACCACTCTCTTTCTTTTTAAGTACTCTCTTTTATGTAATTTCTTTTAAGATCATCTTTATTATGTTTGGGGATGTTATTTTATATTCCTCATACTTTAATTTTTTATGTTCATATTATGAGATACCCTATTTGATCTCATAAATCCATTTTTGTAAGTTAAATGTGGCGTCGTTAGGCTGCCGAGTTTTCGTAGGGGAATTTTCATCTAACTTTTATTCTCGTGACATTTATGCTATGTTTGCCACTATTTCCTTTGAGTGGTGTATGTACATCCCATTATTATACAAATTTTGTATTATAATTTCATTTGTGGGTATTTACATCTTTATTGTATGACCCTTCTTCCATGGGGTGTACGTTTCGAAAGTTACCCAACTCGGTAAGGGGACCTTTCACCCTCTTCTTTTTAAAATAATTATTTTGTTATTTCTTTTAATTCACATAATATTATGTTGGTATATGATATTATATATCCTTATTTATGTAAATTTTATGTCCAAGTGATGAGATACCATTTTCTCTCTCATCAACTCATTTTCTGAATTTTAATGTGACGTTGTTAGGCTGTCAGATTTCTGTAAGGGACTTCATCTCCATCTCCTTTAATTGAGGAATATTTTGTTTTATACACAACATTCCATTATATGGTGTATAAAACCCTTTGGCTTTTAATTTTATACAAAAGGAATCTTTTTCTACGATTCTTTTTACAAAATGACAAAAAATAATGTTTCTTTTAACATACATAGTGACAACGAGCTTTTCCACCGCCGAGAGTATTATTTGGTTTTTGGATTCCTCAACAAGCCGTAATATTTTTTTAAATGAAATAAATACCATTTAATCTTTTATGTGTTTTTCTATTGAAAATGGTTTTTATAATGGATTTTTTATGGCAATATATTTAAGTGATATATCGTGATCGGAATGTGGAAATGTTTTCTTTCCATTATGTTTGTTTTATGTCTTATGATTTTATAATGGTACATGGAAATTTGATTGGTGGTTACGTGATAAACCATATGACGGGTGGTGCTGTGATTACCAGGATGGGAGGTTACATTATAACCTCCAATGCATTGGGAATGAGAGTCGGCCGTATGGTTATTCTATTAAGTGATATATGTGGAAGTCGACCATATGGTTATTCCATTTAATTATGTTTTTGTCCAAGTTACATTTATATATTATGTTATAATTATATGGGTTTTAAGGTAATATTTTGGTTATAAAAGGTTAAGTAATGGTATTTTATTCAGTGAAGAGTTTTTACTATTTTATAAAGGTGAAAAGTATTACTTTGGTAAAGTACTCATGGTTTACATGTTGTTTTGAAAAACTAACAGTTTTCCTTCTTTGTGTATCCTTTAATGGGTTTATTATGCTCATACCAAGTTTTTGAAATGTTTTCCACATAACTTAAAGATTAATAAGGTCAAGGATGGGAGCAAGGAAATACATTTTATCTAAAACATGGAACTAGACATGTTTCTTTTTAAATGTTTTTATTTATTTTATGGAATCTTAGTAGAATTGTCTACTATGTAATCTTTTGAGATGTAATAGTTATGACCTAATTCTCTAAAACTCTAAACCTGAAAAGATCCTCTATGTGAATTATTAATTTAATTCATGATTAAGTAATGCTTAAGGCTAGGGCATTATATAAGTTCCATTTAATTCCATAACTCATGACCTTCTTACATGGAGATATGCATAGAAGAACCTTGTCTCCAACTTTAATCTCAAGGTCTCATCGATGATTATGTACATAACTCTTCTGTCGACTCTGAGCTACCTTGATATGCTGCTTAATGGTTTTCACCTTCTCCACCATTTCCTCGACCATTTCAGGTCCATGCAGCTTACGTTCATCAACCTCATCCCAACATGCCGCTGTTCTACACCTTTTCCCATACAGGGCTTCATAAGGATATATTTTGATGCTTGAGTGGAAACTGTTATTATAAGAGAACTCAACCTGAAGAAGATGTTGATACCATCCTCCTTTAATGTCCATTGAGCATGCTCTCAACATTTCCTCATTTGATTGGATAGTCCACTCAGACTGGCCATCAGTTTGAGGATGATAGTCCGTACTAAAGTTCAGAGTAGTATTCAGAGCATGTTGAAGACTCTTCAAAAAAATAGAGGTTAATCATGGATATCAGTCAGACACAATAGATAGTGGTACTCCATGAAGCCTTACCACTTCCTTGATATATATCTATGCTAGTTGATCCAATGATAAATCCTCCGAAATAGAAATGAAGTGTGCAGTCTTTGTAAGACGATCCCCAAAAACCCAGATTACATTGTTTCTTTTGGATGTCCTTGGAAGTCTGGTGACAAAGTCTGTGATGATGTTCTCCCATTTCCATTCTGGTATGGCCAATGGTTGAATCACCAGTTTAGACTTCTACCTCTCTTCCTTCACTTGATGTAACACCAGGCACATTGATGTATATTCAGTGATCTCCTTCTTCATATTATCCCACCAAAGGTTTTCTCGGAGATAACGATACATCTTTGTGCTCCCTGGGCGAATAGGGAAATATTAACTATGTGCATCATCAAAAAGTTCCTTCTTCAGATCCGGACTTGATGGAACACATAGTATATTCCCAAATCTCACAATTCCTTATTCATTAAAATTAAAATCCGAGGATTTCCCCTTTTTGATTGCTTCCACTTTTTCTTGAATTCCCACATCATCCTCTTGGTCATCCTTTATCCTTTCTAAATGAGACAGTTGAGCAATCATTTGTGAAAGGATTGATGATGTTCCCTTCTTTATGATTCCCATGTCCATCTTCATCATGTCTATAAAGATTAGATCCTTCTCAATTTTCATCATTGATAGAATCACTGGGTCCTTTCTAAATAGGGCATCTGCCACCTTGTTCGCTTTCCCAAGCTGGTAATGTATGGAACATTCATATTTTTTGATGAGCTATATCCATCTTCTCTGGTGCATTTTAAGGTATTTCTGTGTGAATATATATTTATGACTCTTGTGGTCAGTATATATCTCAAATTTCTCCCCATAGAGATAATGTCGCCAGATTTTCAATGCATAGATCACCGCCGCCAACTCCAGATCATGAGTTGGATAGTTTCTCTCATGGATTTCCAACTACCTTGAGGCATAGGCTATCACTTTATCATTCTGCATCAGCACACAACCTAAGCGCTTCTTCGACGCATCACTGAATACCACAAAAATTTCCCCACTTGTGGGTTAAGTGAGCATGAGAGTAGTTATAAGCCACCTTTTCAACTCCTTGAAACTTTCGTTGCATTCATCACTCCAAGAAATCTTTACCCCCTTTTGAGTTAGCTTGGTATGAGGGTTGGACAATTGTGAGAAATTCCTCACAAATCATCAATAATATACAGCTAACCCCAATAAGCTACAGATATCTGTTACCGATGTTGGCCTCAGTATACCTCAATTGAATTTTTTGGAGGGATCCATAGGTATCCATTGCTTGTGATGATATGGACCAAGAATGAGATCTCCTTCAACCAGAACTCACAATTTCACTACTTTTCATAGATATTTTCCTTGCACAAAGTCTCTAGTAAAGTTCTTAAATGATCCTCATGATCCTCCTTGGTTTTGGAAGTATATTAGAATATCATCAATAAAGACTACCACAAATTTGTTGAGGTAATATCTAATGACTCTATTCATTAAGTCCATGTATATTTTTGGAACATTAGTGATTCCAAAAGGCATTACAATGAATTCATAGTGCCCGTATCTTTTGCGAAAAGTAGTCTTGGGGATATCTTCCTTCTTCACACTTACTTGATAATATCCCGACCGTAAGTCCACCATGGAGAAGTATTGTGCTCCACGTAGCTGATCAAACAATTCATCAATTCATGGTAGAGCATACTTGTTCTTTATCGTGATTTTTTGAGCTCACGATAATCAATTCAAAGGCGCATTGACCCATCATTCTTCTTAACGAAGAGGACTGGTGCACCCCATGGTGAAGCACTCGGGCGTATAAACCCTTTATCTAGATTCTCCTGTAGTTGATTCTTCAGCTCTTCAAGCTCTACAACAGCCATTCTATATGGAGTCTTGGATATTGGTAAAGCCCCGGGTATAAGTTCAATTGAGAGCTCAACATCTCTTCTAGGAGGATGACCAGGCAGTTCCTCAGGAAACCCTTCAGCGAATTCCCTCACAATATTCATTTCCTCAAGGATGGTTTCTTCCATTTAATCAATCATCTGAGCCAGATATGCATGCTCATAGGAAAGTAATATCAATGTTTGAGATGATGGAGCTAAAGGAGATTCATCTTCCTCCTTACAATTGTAATGAATCAGGGGACGATTCTCTATGTGGAGTGTGATTTCCCTCTCCCAATAATTTATATTGGCTCTATATAAGTAAAGCCAATCCATGCCATGAATTTCATAAAATTCCACTAGAGGGAGTATGACATGGTTCTCCTGGAAATTAAATCCATAGATTATAACTAGGGAGGACTTATATTCGTGGGATGCAATGATTGCCCCATTTTCTGTACTCACCCATATCTTTACTTCCATTATTTGTGGTGGTGCTGGGACTATTCTACTAAACATTCGAGATATAAAAGAATGTGTAGAACTTGAATCCAAAAGTATGTTAACTATTTGTGAATGAATAACTAGCGTACCTGTCACCACTTCGTTGTCGGGGTTCACTTCGGCAGATGTGATGGCAAATGCTCTTCTTTTCATCCTTGGAGGTTGTTGGTTGCCTCAAAAAACCCTTGGATTAGGTCATTGATTTGCACAATGACCTGATTCTTTGCATTTGTAGCATTGAACAATGTGTTGAGGTTCGAACAGAGCGTTCTTCTCCTCTATCACAGCTGCGGGTCTTTCTTGCAGATAGTTTACTGCTAGGTGCCCTTCTCTTGCACACCTAAAGCATTTCCTCGTCCCCTTCAGGCAATTTCCAGGGTGCTTCTTTCTGCACTATTGGAAAGTGGGTTGCCGGATCTTCTTCGCACCATTTGATTTATCCATCGGACTACCATCATTGAAGTCTACCTTACTCTTCTTGTCCCCATCATACCCCTAGGATTCTTCGATCACCATTTCGACCTTGAGGGAACATCGGAAAATTTCCTCATAGCTGTCGATGTCAAGTATTGCTAATGCTTTTCATCGGCTAGGCATCAACCCTCCAAAGAAGCGGAAAACTTTACCTTCTAGGGTAACGACAAAGCCAGAAGCGTATCGTGAAAGCCTTGTGAAGTTTTCCTCAAATGCTCCATCATATTCTTCATCCTTTTTCTTGAGGGGAAGGATGTCCCTTTCCATCTCATGCTGAAGGGTGAACGAAAAATATTTATCCAAAAAAATCTTCCAGAAATCCTTCCATTCCAATGCCTAGATCTCTTTTTCAGGCTTCATATTTTTGATCAACATCAAATATTGATCAGCTTCACCCTCCATATGATACGCCACCAGGAGAACATTCTCTTGTTCAGAACATTGAATGATGTAGAAGATCTTTTCAATGGATTTTATCCATTGTTCAGCGATCGTGGGATCGGATGATCCACTAAAAGTAGGAGGACATTGTCTCATGAAGCTCTCGATAGATACTTTTTCTTTCTTAGGGGGGATTGAACGTTCCACTTGAATCATGTTTCTATTCAAAACATGAGTTAGATGAGAGAGAAGCATGACAAATTTTGCAATTCCTGCTCCCATTGGATTGGCCATCTCATTACTATTGTCATCACAATGATCTTCACAATGGTTGTTATCCAGAGTCCTCCTATTACTGGCCATTGGATGGAATAAAAGTAAAGATAGGGGTAAAACATAAAGGGTAATCCAAAGGAAAAAATTTATGACTTATAAATAAACTTTTATTTCCTTAACTAATGAGTCTATAGGCTTTAATCTAGGCTTTTCATGAACTACATTCTAACATATATTCATAGGGGCATTTTTTAAATTCCCTTAAAAAGGGTTCATACTAAGCTTGTGAATTTTTTAAAAAGTATCTCCCGAGAGTGTCGTAACCAAGAGTGAAGCAAGTCCCATTGTCATGCACCAGTTCCTGTTCCAGTCTAGCACAAAGCGATGTTTTTGGGTTTTAACCCTAGGATACATCTGTGCCAAAGCCGCCTCTACCTGCTCGTATCTAGACATGGATGCATTTTCATAATAAACTACTTTCTCAACACAAACCAACACATAGGGACGTTTTTATTATAATTGGTATTATCTCTAAGGATTTACTAGGGGTTTATATTCCTAATCCCAAAAATAACTAAACCTATCCTCTGATACCAACTATGACAACCCTACTTTTTTTACAACATAAACATGATTTATTACATAAAACATCACTTGATACAATAAAATATATCAACAGGTTTAGTGTCTTTGGGGATTAGGATCATTACATAAAAACTTAAAACATGAAATTCAACATCTTTATTGAAAACCTCATTTACATGGCCACTACTTTCCCTCGTACATAGCATTGTATGGGATAACCAGAGGACATGCATAAGAAAAGGGTGAGCTATAAAGCTCAGTAAGGAAATATACATGGAATATCATGAGGAGTAAAATACATGTTAGACACTAGTCATATCAATATAGAACACGAGAAACATGAACACAAAGGCATGATAAAGCATGATAATCATAACTTGGAAATGTGGCAACAACAGTTATCATGCAATTAGCATGAGCCAAGTCACATAGCACATAGGGAATGAGTAAAACCTAATTGCACCTGAAGCACGTGTAATCCCTAGTTTCACTTGAATTATCATGAGTAAATACTCATTTCACATGACGTATCATGATACTATACTTTATCCAATGCTTTGTAGCACTATAAGGGTGCACCCTTCTTAAACATTTCATTTCATGCATAAGTGTGCCACATGGATAATAAAACATGGATTCATAAAACATAATCATTTATTACATGATAAAGGAATGTTAAATTCATACATGAAACTTTATAATAAATATGTAAATGTGTATAAAGGTGAATACCCTTTATGGAGAAAAGGGAATGGTATTCACTACACAATGGAATTTTCTTAGAAAATCGGTGCGACTTCAGCAGCGTAACGACGTGAAATAAGAATTCATAGAAATGGTTGATGAGAGTGAAATGGGTTCCTCATCATATTTACATGTAATGGATAGTAAATAGGTAATATAGATAAATTTCCCAACAATTCTAATGGAATTTAGATTCATGATAAAAAAGTATTACTTGAATGTAAATGAGGAGAGAGAAGTTCCTTTCTGAATTTCGGCATAGTAAAGGGTGTACATGGGGGGAATTTAATGAGAGGGAAAGGGTCTCCCATCATTCATAAAAAAATACGGTAGTCTGAGGGATGTGAGAAACTATACCCCAACATTAATAATTGAATTTAAAATGGAAAAACAACTTAAACAAAATTGGAAAAAAATGAGAAAGGAAGAAAAAACCCTTACCTGGAAGTGTGCTTCCAAAGGCTTGAGAGAGGCTTCAGAGATGCATCTTGGGAGCTTGGGGCACCTTGGGAGGATTCTAGAGAAATGAGGTCAAAGTTTTGACGAACTACAAGGGCTTTGAGTGGGGAGGAAGTGGGATCATGGGTGGGTTTATATAGGAAAGGTGAGGGAATTCTTTATTATTTTTCTTTGGGACCTCTTATATCAAATTAATCCAAACCACAAACCATCCCATGGTTTTTCCCCATGGTTTTTGGAAAAGGGAAGAGAAATAAAATATTTTTTATGGATATAGTCAGAACTTCTTAAAATAATGGGTTTTCTTATGTGGAGGTGAGTCACACTCCTAGGGAATTTTTTTTAAAAAGATAAGGTGTTTAATAAGTCTTGAGGGGTCCATTAATGCTTTAAAAAGTTAGTAAAAACCCCCAAAATAAAATTATTTTAATGGTAAAAAATATATTGGCTTATCATAAAGATTATAGTATTTTATTATAGCACTATTGGGTCATTGGTATGTCATAACACACATTATATATTTAAACAGTATTTAATTTTTACCCAAAAATTTGACTGCCTAAGAAAATAATGAAAAATTCAGTGTTGGATAATTCTGACAACCTGATTCTAGAAATAACATTTATTCTATCTAAATAGTTTTCTTAATATGTTAATTTTCACTTTTAAAATAAAAACCGACATTTATCGAAAATTCATGGGTTTTGAAAGAAATGGTTTTCAACCATTAAGAAAAATTATAATTGAATTCATAAAATTATAAGATCATTTATATTTAATAAAAAATATTTTAATAATAATAATTATATTTTATTAAAATATTATTTAATTCAAAAATCCATTATTTAAAAAAATAGAATTTTTAATTAAATATTAACTAAAAATACTATTTGTACTTTAAAAACTGTTTACAATGTATCAATAATGACAAGATGGTATATTTATTTTTATAAACAAAAATAAAATACATGAACATAGTAATAGAAATTTGTTAAATAACCCCTTAATACAACTGCATATGATCTAAGGGTAGGGTGTGCGATGGTGACAGACTCTTGGGGTGGCTTGGATAACATCCCTCGAGTGGTAATTTCTATAAACTTCCACTTCTCCCATAGACTATCTCGTTTGAGCATGAAATGATGAAGCTCAGCATGGGCTTGGTCCAAAGCGATGCTCAAGGATTCCACCACTTTTACATGATTCGACAAATGGGCTTTGTATGGAGCAATTCTACTGGATGAGGCCATCAATTCTTTTGTCTGAGAAAATTGGATTTGTTAAATCCCTATATTTATACCAATCATGTGATCACTGTTCAAAGGCTATATTAGAAAGGGTCAAAATACATAACATAAAAACAAAGAAGATGACATTTTATATAAATAAAAAGAGACAATTAATTAGATCAAGAGGTATTTCCATTAATGAAACTTTGGGTCGTTACCGAATTTAACATCACATTTTTTATTAAACTCATACTATTATTGATAAAAATTGATTAATTTCATTCATTATAAATATCGTCATTGGAGACATCAATCAATTGGTAACATCGATGGAAGAATATATAAGGTCATCAAAATATAGGTTATTTTAAATATACTTAACATCCAACACTTTTTATTTATAAATGGGAGTTCCATAAAAAAAGTGTCATATGGATAGATATCTCATCTAGGTATATATCTGAAAGGGATATAGATAAATTAGGATTGGAATCCTTGAGAAAATTCCATGAATGATAGGTGTGGTTAATATATTTCATTAATGGGAAATTCTCAAATAATTTTCAACCCTAATAATATAGAGGGACATTATAATAATTATTTATTGAATATTTTTTATTAATTTGTTTTATCTCATGTTCTTAATAACTGTTGATGATGAGGTGATCCACTAGTATCTATGGGGATAACTCTGTTAAATTATTTATGTATTGGAATATCAATTTATTTTTTTAAATACTTCTAAGATCATGACAGAATATGGAAAAACTAACAATTGTAAGAAAGAATAATGAAATCATTAATCCAACATAACTATACAACATGTTCTCCATTCTTGTTTCTATCGTGCATCAGAAATCACCATCAAATTAAATTTATTAGGATTTTGATGTATATTTTCAAGAGAGGTCAACCCCATCATAATGATATATTCATTAAGGTTATCTCTCAAGATTTGGATGTATTCAGATAAAATCTTATATTTCATTCCCATTGAATTCATTGTGATCCTTGAGATATATTTAAAAATGATTCATGATTACTACATGTCATTATATATGGCTAGTCATCATTGAGTACATGAGGATATAATCTTGATGGTTAAAATTAAATTCCAAATCAAACTCATGATGTTAGAGATAATGACTCATTTTTTATTTCCTAATGATTAATTACTAATGTTTCTTCATACTATAAATAAAATAAATCATAATATATACATGATTCAGATGAGATAATTTAATCTATTTTCTTTTCAGTCATTGTTCTTATGAAGGAGGAGTATACTAAGAAAACTATATAGTGTCACCACGTTTTTGATAAGTAATTACACGTTGGCTAACCAAAACATGATTGTTTGGATGGGGATGTATTGTTTGATGTTATTTAAGGCTTTCTGGTTTTCAATATCTTACTGGTAATTCACCCCTTTCATTAATAATATGGTTATGGATAAGAATTTACATATGATATTTGTGATAAATAACATATTACAGGTGATATTACCCTATATTATTCATCATTATATGAGTTTGTAGTGTAGAGGCACATTAATAATTTCATAGTTTTATTATCGTATCTTTTGATGTTGTGATTCTATAACATGATGGTAAAATATTTTCATATTGTTACCCCAAAAAAGAACTCTTTGGTGATCATTTTATGTTTCATTATTGAAACATGCTAAATAACGCCACAAGGTAAATAAAATGGCTATATAACTATTGAAATTAGATTACTTTTTCATCCACATTGGGATCTATTGCTTTTACAATGAGTTATTTTATTATTTGATACCTGATGTATTGATTTTTAGTTCATGAATTAATCAATCCAAATTGCCTTAAATGATTGAAATATATTATTTTGGTTGACCTGGATGTTTTGGCATCCTCTTTAACCACATAAATCTAAATATGATTGTAACAGGAGTACACGTCATTGAAAGAGGGTAATCCAATTATATCTATAGAATATAATTGTATATTGTTGATTAGGTTTGGCATGTCATATTTTGGGTAGTTACAGTTAAAATCATAGAAAATTATGTAGAATCAGAACTACTCAATTATATTTTCTAATGGGAAGATGTTTCCCATCCACAATGGGTATTAAAATTAGCATATAAATTAATACTGGATGATTCTTCCAATCTCATATTCTATATTAAGAGAATAATTTGGACATATATTTTTTTCTAATTTATTATATCCAAGGATATCATCTAGAAATAATTAGTTACCATTCACCACCTAATGATTCAGTTATATAATTGGGAATAATTTCCTTGGAACAAATCTTGATTTCATTTTAGAAATGATTTTTGTGCCTCATTCACCGCTTGGAGATAGATTCATAGATTTTAATGGGTCATTCATCCTACTATATTTAATGATTCATATACAATGTTTTATGAAAAGATTTATAGTTTCCTTCAATAAATAAAATATAAGAGAAACATTAAAGTTATCATCATCCTCTATCATTTCCATAATTTGTGGAGGACTATAGGTTGAAGGGATTAATTTGTACCTAGATAGTGATGTGTGGGAATAATAATGTGTATTTTTTTATAGGAATAAATCCCTAGGTTTAAATGCTTCTAGTGAAACTTCATCCCTATGAGTGGAATTTTAGATATTTTTTCTTTCTCCTATATAATTATTGAGGAATGTGGTTATAAATAAATCATGATGAATAAAAGTTGATATAATTTATAATTTTATTTCTCAATGTGATGAATTGTAATACATTGATATTGATGAATATTAATCTTTAACATTATTGTTTCAATGAAAATATAGAGAATTTATATCAGTATTATATCAATTTAATTTTTGATATACCTATAGAACCCTCATTATGGTTAGTATAACAACCTCTATATTGAAAGTGTAATTTGATTCCATTATACGACGGAAGACCTCAGATGACGGGTTTTTTGATAGGATAATGTCGATAGAATATATAAATCCTCACAAAAAATGATCTGTGGGTTTTTTATTTAATCTACCTATATATATTTAGACGAGAGTGAATTCCATTTAATGTTTTCATATATTTTAAATCACATTTATATAAACCAAAATTAGTATACTTGGAATCACTTGACTCAAATTGGGAATCATGAACACATATTTGTCTAAAATTTATCTTTGTTGATTAAATTAGCCATTTATGGTTTATTAAATGAACCCCAATGTCACTCTAAATCCATGATCATTGTAAAATGAAGTTAAATATTAGGACACATTTAAATACACTCAACATTTTTTCCAATAATAGATTTATAAATTAGGATTTGAGTTTGATCCTTCATATGAATATTATTATCTATTGTATACCGACTTGAATGGTTAAATTCAAGGGTGATAGTTTATTCTCATCATAACCCATTCATTGGAGAGTATAAATAGTGTTTATAATAATCCAAGTTCCATTTTAAAAATTTAAAGAGTTTAATATTTATTTAATAATAATTTATTGAGATGCACCTGTACTTAATATTCCCCATTAATCTAACATCACAATACTAATCTTCTACTCAAATAATTATACAAAATTCATCTAGGGAAGCCACTGCATGAAATTCATGTGATTAAAAATATCTTCTATAAAACTCTATGGGATTATAAATTGAATAAAAAATAAAATTTTGATCATTCAATTTATTAATTTTTTCTGTAATTTAATGGATATCTTATACAATTGAAAAAAATAAATATATCTTACTTCTCCATAAGTGGCCAACGATTCCTAGAAATGAGTTTTTCCATTATGAAATAATTTTCACTCAATTATTTTTTGGGATGATGAATCATGAAAATAAATAGAACATTTGGTATAATTTTTTTCTAAAGGGTATGATTGATTTGGTATACCTATGTTCTTGTGCTAATTGGGCACTTTCACACAAACAAAATGACCTTCCAAGAAAATTATATTATAACGACCATGTGATTCTTTTAGGGTATACAAGTGTTATTCACTATTTCACTAAATTTACTTTCATTTAACATCAATTACATATATGATATTGTATGAGATGTTACGTGGATGTTTCGATGATCCATTTTTGTCTCCCAATCAATTTTTTTGTCCTCACACCCATCATTCTCTCTGTCAAAAATTTTAGTTATTGTCATTCGGTTCACATGTACTTTTTTAATCATTTTATGTATCTTACATATTAATTATATTATGAAAGATAATGGTTTAACCATACTATAATGAAGTTTCTATTTGAAGGGTTTTTTCATATGCCTCAAATGATGGAGCAAGAAAATTAAAAAATGACATTACTAGTTTTTGATTGCGACCAGGGTTATCTTTTTATAGATTGTTAGTTAAAAATATTATTGGATATAGATGATATAGTCACAGTTATGTATTTATAAAATATAGTTTTTTGTGAGTCCCCATCATGTTTATTGATTATTTCCCTTAAAATAAATATATCTTAATTGACATTCGTTCGATTAAAAAATCATCAATATTATATTCATTTCCATATGTGCCTTAAGACCACTCAACATATTCCACTATATTTTCGTTGATAAATCATATAAAACCATGGTAACATGTCTTAACAAGGGATCATTACTAAAATAAAAAAATACATTTTCATTAAGGATATATCACCCTTCAATGTTGTCTCTTGAGAATTTATATAATTGGAAATATATTTTATGATAACAACCAATGACATCATCAAGTCACCAAGATTCATAAATATAATTGATATTATATTACCTTATTAAAATAAAAATTTCTATGTCCTACTACAATTTCAGAGTGTAGGATATGATTCATTTATCCTTATATCATCTATTCTCTTATTCATCCTTGCATCTAGATGATATATGTTTTACCATTATTGTCTCTATATATGTTATGTCGAGTGATATGGATCTTTCTTGGTTGTCTCAACAATGACTGGGGTTGGTTTTATCTTTATATTTATAACATCTACTTTAGAAAACCATTTTCCCAATATTATTAGAACATGATTATATTTTACATGTTTCTACAAATGGAATCCTCTAGACAAAATAAAACTTCTTAAAACACCAATAATATGACTATAAACTTCCCATGAATTAATAGTGCTCACAAATTTCCATATAGGGGATCTATTTATATTTACATAGATTATCATAACTGATTATCACATTGAGTGGGTATATGAGTCCCTTCTATTTAGTGATAAATCTGAAATCCTTTAATTTTCACACTACATTCTATTATTGAGGTTATTGATATATATTTTTTTTGATAATTGATATAACATGATAGTCTAACTACAAAATTTTTTATTAAAATATTTTAACTAAAATTTATATAAATATACTATACAAGAGTAATTTTGGTACCTCTATAGTTTAAATGTGTAATTTGAGTTTGTATGCCTCTTTTTGATCATTATTTACAATTAAAATTCCAAATCAGAGTAAAACTCATCTCAGGTGATGCATTTATTATCCCTTTCCAGTGAATTTTCTGATGTTTTGATTCTCAATATGGGGTGGAGGAGTATTTGTGTCCCGAAACTAAGAGTATGGTTCCAACTCAATAGTCATTGGGTTACTCCATCCCTCTATGGCTTCCAATCAAGAACTGAATAACTCGATGGGACCAATAATTTCATTACGACATAATTTAAATAATGATCCCAAGACAATGGTGATAAGTGAATATTGATATCACCCCCTTAAATATATTTACTATTGTCTCCATGATTGAGTAAGATCTTAGTTTCCTTTCGAAAATTCAAAAGTCTACTATCACAGTGGAATAAAAAATTAGTATTATCCCAACACAAATTTCTGGTAAACTAATTTCATGGATCCATATACTACCTGGTGATGGTGAAATAATCTTATGGACTCTTTATCCTTTTCATAGGGAGTGTCTGTAGAAAAATTAAACTATTAATTTAATTTTTAATCATTGTGATTATTTACCTGTATTGATTATACATTGATTCATATCAGGTTGTCTATATGTGCCTCATATTGTCCCATGTACCCTTCAGTGGATATGGAATTATCATTATCAAAGGGTGAGTTTGAAATATATGTTATATTTTATTTTGTATTGTGAATTTATTTGATGGAAGGAAATATATCATTTATAGATTTTTTATGGGACTGGCTCGGTTGTTAGATGGGAATGACTTCTTTATGAGTTTTACTGTGGAAAAAATATATTGAAAATGATTATTAGTACATGACATGGATTTCATGTCTCACCATATATCCTACATTTCATTATCACCGATTACAGTTAATTAAGTATATTGAGTTGATGGTTGTATATCTGGATCATCTGTGTCCTAGAGTAATTCACCATTCTTAGTATAACCCTAAAAATTCATCTTAGTCTTCTCTTTAATATCCACATTACTATTAAAATTTGAATGTTATTATTTATGTATGATTAATATTCCTTTTTAGATATTCCATTGATATAATCCTATTGGTATTTATCTTTATGGATTCCTATAACATCCATATCGAGCATGCTCGATGTGAATGAGGTATATGATGTAAAACTATAAAAAATATGTGAGATAGATGCAATTGGTCACCACCGATGTTGTAAAATAATGAATTTCATTTGTGGATAATGAAAATATTATCATATACCTCGTGGTTTTGGTTAGTTTGATTTGTTTACAAGTATATCACGAAATTGTTATGGATTTGAACATCCTAGGGGTGGTTGTGGTGGTAAAGATTTTCCCATTCATGTGTGATCGGTAAACTCTTAGGTTCTTTTAAAAGTATTTCAAATGAAATATTCTTAATTTTAACATATATTATATGAGAATTATCCAAATTCAACGAATCTTCAAAATAAATAATTACATCAATTAATAGTTATTTTTATGAATGATTTATTTACCACTATCAACATAGATTGTTCTGTGAGATTTTATGATTTTTGGAATAGAATCTTATCTAGGTACCATTATATTTAGTTACACCACATCTTTATCATAGGTGTCACTGAATATTATTTGGAAGCTGGAATGGAATGTACTTTTTTTGGGTCGACAACCACATATGTAGAAATATAATGTTAGGATTGTATCATTTTTTTAGATTACTAACCTGGGAATTGTGAAACATTTAAGGCTTCATATTATAAAATCCAATTATACACCCATGGTATTGTGAATTATTGTATATTTAATGAATTAAAATTGGAAAATTTATACAAAGTGGAAATATTTATTTATATTGATTCTCAAATATCGAATTGTATGGTACAAGAAATGAAATAAAATCATTACAAAAATTTATATTCATTACTATTTGTATAGTGTTTTAACAATACTAATTGAGTATATTTTTATCCTTTATAATACCATGTGTTTTCCAAAATATAAGGTTCTATAAAGGTATGGAAACCTTCCTTATCACACATGGGATACAATTTTTCAAATTAGAAATGGGCTTCAATATGATTAGGAGGATATCAAAAAGAAATTGTTTTCACAATTCTATTTGATCTTAATCATCTTCATGAGAAATTAATCCCCTATATCATACCATAATGGTTGTTTAATATGTATTTTTTTATAATGGATAGGTTTTATGAAACTCCCATTGATATTATAGTTTATTATTATATTGGGGGAGGATTATAAAATAATCCACTCCCCAAACCATCAGTATATGAAGATGAAATATTTTAGAGGGAATTCCGGGGAATGGGTGTAACTGAAAACAATCCTTCAACCACTATGTATTATGATGGAATTATAAATATAACATCAAGATAGGGTGACCATGTTATTATTATAAAGCCTCTCCATGGGTTGGAACATCATCATTATAGACATGGTATCAATTGGGATGAGCAATGTGTTTACATATTAATGAGTTGGTAATTATAGAAACAAGAAGTCATTTTATCTTCTTATGTTTCAGATGAAATTATTTTATATAATAATGGGAATTGTTATCATGATTGATTTTTTTTCCAAAGATATATTTATGATGGAGTGTTTGTGGGGAGGAAATCAATAACGACTAACTATAATATCATGCGAAGGGCCTCCATAACTGAAGATGCTCACAGATTCATGTGATAATTCAGTGGACACTCATACCACTATAAAATATTGATGTAAGACCATGAGAATATTTGAATAGAAAAATTAATGGATATGATAATTACATTAGTTCATTATCATCCATTGGTGAGAAATATTTTTGGGGAATATTGATGACGATGTTGTATAAGATTATTCATGGGAGAATATTGAGTAATCATTACAACATTAAATCGAGGTCATTAATATTAGTCAAGGATTTATGAATATCTAATATTTACACCATAATATGTTGATGAGTTACATATATAATAATGGTAATATAAACAATAAAATTGTTTGACACTAATATATAACATTATTCTTCCTCATGATAAATGGAATCATGGATATATACATGTATTTAATCCTATACCAGAATATAAAGACTGAAATATATGTTTAATATGGGATATGATCACACAAAAACTATTCTTTTGTAATATGGTAGTAGTACACATGATGTGGGGCATAGATATAATACATCCCTCATTTTTTTTCATAATATGTGGGAAAAAATTAAATATTTTCTATAGTAGGGATACAATTTATCTCTAGGATGAAAATAAAGATATTATCACTATTAACTAATATACCCATTGTTTGGATTTGATAACATATATGTAGGATGTGAGTAGGAATATAGGATAATCACTCATCTATCAAAAATATTTTTTGATGGTCCTTTTTAATAGTAATTTGAATATATGATCATTCTTTTGGTGGAGTGGAGTATATGACACGAATGCACAAAAGTAAACATTAAAATATTTCATCAGAATTGACTTGTAGGAGAAAAAATATGGGCACTTCCCCAGGGCATACAAATTATTATCTTCATGTACCTAATGTTTCTAGAGAACTATAGCACGCCTAGCTCATATGATCAATGATATTGGGTAACTCATCCATTATTAATTTTTAATAGATTATATGCATATGAAGAAGAATTTGGATCTATTCTTTATATAATAATCTCTACTATCATTGAAGAGTAATCCTATAGGGATACCATGCTAGGGTGGATAGGAAAAAGGTCACATAAGCATCTTCATTTGATTATTTATAAGGGATTTAGGTGCACAACAATTTTATTGGTCATACTGTTTGACATGTTCACTTGTAGGTAACTCGTGTGTAATAATGAGTTATTTATTGTCTTAATCATACCCATCATTGAAATATGAGAGTTAATGATTATTTCACTATGTAGAGAGTCTATCAGAGGTTATAGTTGTTGTAATGGGAACCACTGGATTCATGATAGTGTTACTATAGTGGGAATAAAATTGGGGAATCGGTTCGAAGATGCTTTGATTTGAAAACGATATGGGTTTAATGATACTATGATATTGATATTCACACACAAACACATTATTCACATGGAATAATAATTACTATGTGGTTCCATCTCTCTTACCAGTTATCATTGTTCTGTCACATTTTGTAGACGATGTGTGAGGACATGTTTGTTTTTAATAATCAATAAAATTTGGATCTAAGGGTCTCATTATTGATATAAATGGAATATAACAACACAATATATAAGAACAAAAAATATTTTTGTTTAATAATAAATTCCATTATCAAAAAAATCATTTATATTTAATGAATTAATGTCAACATAATCATTTTAATTTTTATGAAACATGAAAACAATATTTCATGAAGACATGGGTAGTATAATTAATTGTCATTATGAATCAAATCAAGTAAGTTAAACATTATTGTTTTGTTATTTTTTCCTATGAAAAAAAATAATAATTTAACATTTTGGAGGAATTATGTTTCATTTTCATCCTACATTGTTCAGTGATGTGTCATGTAGTACATTTTTATTGAAACACTAAGATAAATTTTGTTCAAAATGATTTTATTTATGGATTATCCACACATTATAAGGGGGAATTATGTCCTATATTGGGAATCCCCTAGATATTTAATATGAATTATTGAATCCGCCCACTATCAAAATGCATAAATAGTCTCCCATAACTTAGTTATCTAATTTGACAAGAATTGGTTTTAATATAAATATATATTATATTTTTTTCTTTTTTCATTTAATTATAGATATTTAGTCTTACAGTTCTATGGTTTAAACCATATATCAGTGGTAAATGTGGATTTAATATCCAAAAAAGAATGTTTGTTTCATTAGTGGATTTAAGAAATGGCACATAAAATGGCTTCTTAAATATCCCTATAAATGGAATGAAAATTTGTATATCGTGGCGCTATATAATTAGAAAAATCATTCCATTTATGTTCATGTGATAATGAATATCCCAATGCATTTTAATATCATCTCGAATGTGAGAATATGAAAAAGTAACATTTAAAATACTTATGTGTTCCTTACATACTTGGAAAATATTATTGTTATCCACAAATGTAAAATGTTCCAATGGGTATTTATTTAGTTATTACCCAGAGGTAAAATGGGCCGTTCAATGGACTATGGATTGTTATAAAATATGGAACAATGATTTGGTCTATTTTGATCATGAATATATTTTCATGTGAGAAAGATATGGCCTCATTAAAAATATCTTGAAGACTTAGTTGAATAGTAAATATATCCACTGTGAAAATGTATATGTTCCCTTAGTTAATATCTACTACTTAGTATTGATGTAGTTTATTTTATGATGAATATATAGAACATATGATAGATTTATTGGTAATAAGTCCTTAGTGAGTGTCTGTTTGAGACTATGAAGAATATAACATTGTGAAGAAGTATGAATATGGACTTTAGATGATATGGATTTGTGAGGATGGATATGTAAGTAGAAGTTTAGTTTCAATCTCATGAGGGAATCCAATGTATCATGACTAATATTAATAAAGGTATATATAGTTCATATTCCATAGATTATGGTCATGTTTTTTGAAAATACCATGCTATTTTTGAAAATTTTGTAAATAGAATTTCATGAGGCTTCAAATTATGCAACTATAATTTTTACATTAATTTTAACATTAGTTTGTTATAAATTATATAGATAAAAATATGTGGATTGATAGGATAGGGTTTTCTTACACCATATTGTTTCCCTTATTTATAATTTTTGAATAATCCATTCAATTCAATTAATTTTGGCCTTGTGAAATATCTCCATTTCTGGAGGCTTTTAAATGAAGAAATGTCACTATGAGTATGAGTTGAGGATTAAAAATTGGGGATAATATTCTATAGAATTTATTATTCCGTGGAATAGGTATGTTTCCAATAATGATTCCATGGTTTGTGCAGATAATTAGAAGGTGTACCACATGATTCTCTATAGTTAGGTGATAATTAGTGTGTCTTACTGATGAATTTATGATTCCCCAAAAGGGGTTTTTCCATAATTTTGATGATTAAATGTGATGAAATCATCCTAGAGTACAATTGTGTTTTTTATTCCTAAAATTGAGGAACAAATGGTCATGTCTCAATTGATGGAACAAGATTCCCACCATGTTCCCATGTTCATATAACTCATACATTATTATGAATGGTTCCAATTCATGATAGTTGAGTGGTGTAAATGATGAACAGATGGAGAGGATCCTAGTTATAATGTTGATACAATATTGAAAATCACATGACGTCACTTTCAATAAAACGGAATTAGGGGAAAACTTATATGAGTGGAATATTCAATTTAATGTTTTAAACACATTGATCTTATATGTATATTCTATTTAGAGGAAGCCATAAGAATTATCTACTTATATAGTAGACCCAGGTGACGAAATTATCTATTATTAATTATTGTTTAAACAATTTAACCTACCTCTAGACCATGAGATAAATATTTTCCATAATATATGTATAGGTGTGGCTTCGCCCTAGTGAGGGATTACTAAATTGATTAAAATTAATATATATAATGTTTGTTTATTATACGTAGTTACGTTTTTTCTATTATATTATTATTATTATAAAGGCATTGGGAAAAGGGGTTCCCATGTTAATGGTTTTGCTGGATTTTTTTCCCTAGTGAATTACATTTTATGAAGGGGTCCCATGTGAAATACCCTAGGTGAAGGGTCACCCTAGTGATAGGACATATGTGAATGGTTTACCAAGTAAATTTCTATATGTAAATATTATTCCATGTATGATGCCTTTGTATATATTTCCCTTAGTTTTTTGCGTTTATGTTGAAATTATTGGTTGAATGGAACAATTATATAGTTAAAAATGTTGGTCTATCAACATAGTAAACAATATCTAGGGAAACAAATTCTCTATCAATCACTTTTTCTCTAATAGAATATTTTAAACTAATTCATTTAAATTAATTAAAATATTTTCTGGTTTTCATTTTCTTATTTAATAGACATTTACACACCTCATGAAGTAGATTCTAAGAGTCTCACATAAAAAAATTTAGAATATTTTTCCCAAGTGAATGGATAAACATTTATTTTTTAGGAATAATATGAAGAAATTGATTCATGGAGTATGTTATATTTTCTAATTCACATAGTTATATTGATTCTATAGAAAAAATTTATTAGATGATTTACACTCTCCTATCAAGGTGTTACTTATTACGCCCACATAAAAGACCATTGGAAAAGGAGAATTGTGTCTACCCACATTGTCCTTTGTGAAATGTCCAGCCCATTTATACTGTTAGATTATAAATTTAAACCATAATATTTAATCCTAGATACGGGTTCCTAAAAACTATAAAAAAACATTATTATTACCACTACTATCATAATAGATAATAATATACTCACAATAATAAATATTTAACTTGAGTAGAATACATAATTATTTAGTAACATGATCAAGATAAACATAAATATAAAATATAAAAATAATAGGCCATTAAACTGAGTTCTATTAATATTATCTTATTTCTTCCAAATTTTTATCTGGTCAATAATAATAATAATAATTGATATTTTATAGATATTATGATTCTCAAAAAAACCTATCAATAATAGCAATGGAATAGAAACTAAAAATTATAAATCATTGTGGAATATTCCCATTCAAATTCATAATCCACTTGTTATCTTTTTCAGGTATATTTTTTATCCTATACTAATGTATAATTAAGTGTGGCTAACCCATAACAACACATAATAAACATAATGTGATTATAAATCCATTACCTAATTGGAAACTATCACACCCTGAACTATCCTTTTTTATTTTATAATTTTTTGTTGATTTTTAAATTTTTGTTGGGGTTAGGGTTGACTATAGGATGAAAAATTTTTGAGTTATGTAAAAAAGTGAACATTTTTCAGCTGACGTCGCTAGGTGAAAATATGAATTGCTTTTTGGAAACCACATACAGCTCCGATTAGGCATTGGCACGATTCGACTACCTCTAGAAAATTTATATGAGTAAAGATTGTGATTTTATCATGTTATTTAAAAATTTTATTTTTATTTTTGTTAATAAATTTATAATTATTATTACAGAAGAAATGATAATAATAATTATTATTATTGTTGTTGTTGTTATTATTATTGTTATTATTATTATTATTATTATTATTTTCGTTCTGTGTGCAGGCACCTCCTGACTAGCGGAAGTTGGGCAGTTAGTTGAGTACTGCGTGGTTTCAATGTTTGAGTCGGCAAATAGAAATAAATTAAATGAGTTGAATAGAGAAGAATTAAAATTAAATGGTAGTGATATAATATTGTGAAACTATTAAATAATTTTTATTATTAAAATTATTATTTTTATCATTATTATTTATATTAAAGATGTTATTATTATTATTATGAGGTGTATTATTAATATTATTGTTATTTATGTTATTATTATGATTATTATTATTTTCTTATAGATTTTATGTTTAGTACTTTTATTATAGGTTAATATTTAGATTGTTTTATTTATCGGCTTTTGTTTTATTTTTATTTCTATCTTTATTTTAATAATATTATTATTTTTTTCTCCTTTTCCCTTTATCCCTAGTGGCCCCCATCTTTAATTTTTCTCCTTCCCTCTCCTCACTCATCCCACCGACTCTCTAATATCTCCCTTCTCCTTTCCCCCGCGCGATGCACCCTCCCGCATCTCGTGCCCTACTCATGTGTTGCACCGACCTCCCCACACGCCATCCCACCATCTGTTATCCTCTCCCTCTCTATTGGTTGTGTCCCCTGTCTAGTCGATTGTGACCCCCTCTTCCGCCGCACATCCTCCCATATTAGTTACACCCCTTGTCGACCCTTCCGACAGGCGCACACCAACCAGTGTGGCCTTCCCCTCCAGCGGACGGGCTCCCCTCCGGATGGCCAGACAGCAACGACACCCTTCCCATTCGACCTCCGACTTTCCGCTGCGTCTCCACACCTTGAAGCTTCCCTCTTCTGGCCGCCTCGGCCCTCACCCTGGACGGAAACCCCCTGTCTCAGTTCCCCTTGTTCAGTCAAACCTAGCGCATGTTGCAATGCCCCGAACACCCTTCGGCCACCTCCTGCCAGCACACTCTGACCCTGATGCCTCTTCCCTACTCCATTCGACCAAAATAGACTTTTTTCGGTGCAACCCTTCCTCTTGCACGACCTCTCGGGTGTGGACTACAACTCCAACCATCTGTGACCACTTCAGGTCATTTCTATACCAACCCTGACCACATGCAGCAACCAGCGACACCCACACATCCGTTGTTCGGTGATGAAAACCTCACCTTGCCAGCACGCACCCTCCGTAACTGTGACTCTTTCTTGTAACAGCCCGAGATTTTATGAAAAATATTCTTTTTAATTTTATTAATGTCTTGTGTTGTACGCTACACCAAAAGGAGCTTGCACAACACGCATCTTTGACTTGCCTTGCATTACACGCAATCGCAACCTTCCTCGATAGCGTGTGTAGTACGCAATACTAAGATTCACGAAACAACGATATGCTATTAAAATATTATTAAAACTAGCCATTATGAATAGTAATAACAACTTTTTAAATTTTAGAAATTTTAGCTCTCAAAATGGACTTCATTTTTGGTTTCAGAGTATCGAATTTAGCCTAAGGTGAAATTTTGGTACTTTTCGGATAACTTTCATTTTCTGATGAATAGTGAAAATTACTAAATTATAATTAAAAACAACTTTTTTAATCAAAATAATTAATAGTGATAAATTATTAATTTGAGTGATTTTAAAGTATATTTAGAATATATTTTTACAATTTAATACAATTTTGGTCATTGAATGTAATTTCACATTTAAACCAGACATAATCAAGTGTCAATCTTTTGATAGATATTGTTTCTTAAAAACACGCTATTTGTTTTAACAGCGGGATTTAATTATAAAATTAATTAATTCAACTTCTATTCTATGAATTTGGTAAAATAGACTTCATTTTTGAATTCGGAATATGAAATATAGCTTAGGATGAAATTTTGGCATTTTTCTGAAAAACATCAATTTTTGATGAATAGTGAAACTACTAAATGGTAGTTAAAAAACTGAATTTTTCATAAAACTTAATTTTACCGCTTCTGTGAATGGAATTTCAAAAATCCGAGAGACACGGTTGATGTCAGTAAGTAAAATGTGGTTCAATGAGATTAAAATAATTTTTGGTGAATAGTAACTTTTTACTTTTATTTACCACGGTTAAAAGTAAATAGGGTAATTAAGGGTATGAATGATATTGATATAACCCTAACACATGTCCTAATTCTATTGGACAAGTGTATCTCGACCAAAAACAACCTTAAGTGTAAAATATTATCATTTAGGCCCACTTGGATTAGATTAGGACATTTATTATTATTTAATTCAAAGAAGAGTTAAAAGATTTAAAATCGAAGTATATTTACTAAAACATTTTTAATATAGGGTTGTACATAAGATAAATTCGATTGTAAATATTCATTAGAAAGCTAAAAAGATTTACCACATGATGGTATGTTATTTGTAATTTTTAGACATCAAATAATGTAATTTATTTATGTCACAAAGATGATGCAGTAATTATCTTATTAATGAAATATTGACATAATTGATGTTATAAACACCAAAATAAATGTAATTTGAGACTTTTTATGAATTACACTAATTTTATAGGTTACTGTGATATATTAGTGTTGATTTAATAAACTTTTTTCGAACATATAATTCTGTTATGATTTTCACAAAAATCATATATCAAATAGTGTCAAAATTGACACAAAATAGTTTTTAAAGAAAATATTATATTATTAATTGTTATTTTATTCCTAAAAATATGAGGTTAGGCCAAATGACTTATATAAGGATATATATATTAATAATAAACAATTTGGGGTTCATTTGGCATGTTATAGTATGTTTATTAACCATATAGTGAGAGAAAACAAAAAGACACGGTAAAAGTTAAATTATTTAACTTAGAGTTAAATCTAATTGATAAGGTTAAAATAATACCCTAAACTTGTCTAAATCCTATTGTTTGATAGGATTTCGACCCATACCCACATTAGCTTCGAAATAAGACCCTTTTTAACCATTATAAACCGATTTTGACTTTAATATAAAATAATATTTTGTGATATCCCTAAAGTGCCCCTCTCCTCCCTTATAAAAGGGCACCTCCTCCTCCTCCTCCTCACTCCAATTTGAGCACTCAAGCTCGGCCAACCCCTTCCAAAATCCCTTCTCCACTTCCCTAGAATAATCCTAGAGGTACTTCTCTTCTTCAAAAACCAATCTTAGTTCCCTATGTGGAGTATTCAAAGAGGTGTTCCAAAGAAGAGGTAATATCCATTACCGATCATTTCAATTTCTTTCTTCTTCAACTTCTTCTTCTTTAGTTGTTTCATGATAAATTAATAACATCAGTATTTCTTATATACTTATATGTTATTATAAATATGAAACAACTCTAATTAACCTTCTATCCATCCTACGGAGAAAGGAAATCACCGCGTGTGCGTACGTACAGAATACCGTCTCCACGCCGTGGTGTAATCTATTTTCCGCCACCACCTTAATTGGATGGGTATAAAGGTGTAATGAGTAACTATATATGATTATTATAACGTTATATTGATACTGAAATAGTATACATACACTTCAACACAATTCCACGACCATGGGAACGATATCATCGCTCGTGCGTACGTACGGAATACCGTCTCCACGACGCGATGAGATTCATTCTCCATGTTAAACATTTAAGAATGATTAAAAAGTATATATAAGAAATAATAATGAAATATATGACATTATAAAGCTACTGGATTTATGTATGTATGTATATGTATGTCATCTACTTACTTCCATTCAAGACAATAAGGAAAGGAAAACAGCATTCATGCGTACGTACGGACTACCGTTTCCATGAACGGTGTTTTTCATTTCATTTATCTATCTATTATATATATATACTGAATATATATGATATATAAATCATATTTTATATTCTGGAAGTAAGTAAATCATTATATAAGTAATAATAATGTCAAGAACAACAAGTCAAAACACTTACGATAAATGAAACGATTTTACCCAAAACGCTTCTTTAACATAGAATTTACAAAATAACGGGTAATATAAAGTCATAAGTGAACCATATATGATATCATAACAATGAATATGATTCTTTAATAAGTCAATGACATT
Organism: Viscum album; assembly: GCA_963277665.1. Taxonomy (NCBI): domain Eukaryota; kingdom Viridiplantae; phylum Streptophyta; class Magnoliopsida; order Santalales; family Viscaceae; genus Viscum; species Viscum album. Next base: position 804,384,120 of record OY728122.1, on the reverse strand, counting down.
ATATAAATCATTATACAGGAGGTTCGGACAGATACGAATAAAATCGGACCTAAGGTAATGGAAATATCACAATCTCACTTTTATCCGAGATTGTTTTTACTTTGGTAATTACTGGGGTGTATTTTATCATCCACATCCATGTTCCCTAAATATTTAATATTATTTCCATCCTTCTACAATGTTTTATATCCAATTTTACACTTCGGTGAGTTTTTAGTAAAAGATATGAAAGGAATCTTTTGTCATTTTTCATACGAGGTACTTTTTGACTTTTCTGACAAAAGTACGAAGAATGTTTTTTTAACTTATTCGGCATGAATGGATTTTTAAAAGATTATTTCCAAGAAACTTCCTTTAAAAGTTTTCAAGTTTATTTTTAATCAAATTCTTTTATTTTAAATTCGTATGACATGTTATGAAAGGAAAAATGTTTTTGAAGTAGAAAGGATATTTTCCTCAAGAATGGAGTTCAAGTATTTTATCAAAATTATTTTCCATCTAAGATAATAAAAGGGTTATGTTTTTATACCTATTATTAATTTGGTTTGATTATGTTGTGATGGAAATATTTTTATGAATTCCTTTATCTTATACGAATTGTTTTATGATGTCATGGTGTTTAAGAATCCCATTTTTATTACATGGGTTACGCTATGATGTATGGTTCATGATTATGTGGAACACATAAGAAAGGTTTCATTATTAGATGGGTGGGACCTATATCTCCCTCCAATTCATTGGGTAAATATTTTATATCTCATGAGATAGACATGGCTGGAATGGTAGGTTATACCGGTTCAGTGAAACAGGACTGAAACGAGGGTTACTCGATTCAGAAAGGGACTTTGTCCACTAAGATAGTCTTGGCAATGAGTCTTGACTAACAAGAAATGATTCTCTATGATTATGTGTGAATGCCACAAAGTTTCATGTTTTATGTTATGTTTATTGTGATTACATTTCACTGCCATGATTTATCCCATGTTATGAAATTATGATCTATTTTGCAGGTTAAGATTTCCAAAATTTATGTGCTTGTGTATACGATGAGATTTATATTTCTTTTGTTTACCCTTACTGAGCATTTGAGCTCACCCTTTTATGTTTTCTTTTCCCCAGGATATAAAGAAAGGTTTTAGGTAAAAAAAGGGGAAGATCTTTATGGGTGATATTGGAGATCATTCACCATGATTAGAAGATTACGTTCCGAGTTTCCAAAGACACTAAACTATTACGATCCTTGTGTGTGTATTTTTTGTTATGTACTAAGTATTCCGCAAAAGTAATGTAATGTCCATGTACGTCAAACTTCGGGTCTCTACAGTTGGTATCAGAGGAAAGGTTTAGTCAACCTTTGGAAACTAGGATGCGAGAACTTTAGTGAGATCCCTAGAGATATTTCTAAGGTATGTCTAGGGATGTCCCTAAGGTTAAGTATACGTATAGGTTATAGTACTAGAATTATGCTAACGATCATAGAATTAAACCTAAGATGTTAGATATTGAAAGTACTCCCCCTTTATTATGTTGTTTTCCCTAGCATGATTTTTGCCTCTCACACTATTCTTTTTGGGTTTTAGACGATGGCTGGAACCCGAAGGAACCGTGTTGATCAATGCAATGGACAATGCAATGATTGCCCTCCTGAACAAACAAATGTTATGGGAGATGGAGTGAAAAATATTATTGCTATACTTACACAAGCTATGAATCATTCTGGGCTTCCAAATGAGCAGAGAAGGGAACAATATTCTATTGAGTCCTTCAGGAGGCAACGTCCACCTTATTTCAGTGGGTCTTCTAATCCACTTGTTGCTGAACAATGGATCAGTACCACTGAAAAGATATTTTCAGTTCTTCAATGTTCTGAGCATGATAAAGTCGTCTTAGCAGTATATCGTTTGGAAGGAGAAGCTGATCAATGGTGGAATCTTATCAAGAATATGAGGCAAAGAGATGAAATTGAGTCCATGGAATGGGACGAGTTCAAGAACTTGTTTTTCAGTAAGTACTTCCCTCGTATTCTTCGAACAAAGATGGAGAAGGAGTTTCTTGAACTAAAGCAAAAGGATGATGAATCTGTTGGTATATACGAAGTGAATTTTACAAGACTTGTAAGGTATGCATCTGGCATTATCATCCTACCTGAAAGTAAAGTTGATCGATTTTTTAGTGGCTTAAAACCAAGTCTTCGAAGGGCATTAGCTATAAGAGACTTCAGTAGCTATGAATAAATTGTGGATTGTGCTATCAAGGTAGAAATGGAAGTTGGTGTTACATATCCATCTTATGGTTTTGAAAAGAAACGAAAGATGTCGTTCAAGGAGAAATCTCAGAATAATGGTGAAAAGAAAATGAATGTTTCCTTATGCTCAAAGTGTGGAAAGAAGCATGGTGGAGATTGTCTTAAAGGGACTAGAAAATGTTTTAAGTGTGGAAAATAAGGTCATCGAGTAGCTGAGTGTCGAAGTAATGGAAAAAGGGCTTCTAATGATATGAACAAAGCAAACACTACAGAGAACGCACCACCAACACTTCAATGCTTCAAGTGCAAGGAAATGGGACATTATGCCAATAAATTCCCTAATCCAAGGGTTAGTGATGATCAACATGAGCAACCACTTAAGGCAAAGGACAAAGGGAAGTCACATGCGATCACTATTGGCGATGTTGAATATGATAACTATGTGGTGGAATAATTAAGTGTGTATGTAATGGGATTCCAAAATAATGTTGTATCATAATGTATTGGAATATTTATGTATTGGTCTATTGTGGTTTTCAATAATTTTATGGTACCAGTAACCATGGAAAGTGATTGAGATATTTTTAAAAAAAGAATGATATGCGCATAATGAAGGGAAAATGAGAAAATTAAATATTTGACAGTATTCATGAGCTCATGATTGATATAAGGACTAAGTGATATCATGGTTTGAGTATATAGAATTTTGAGGATTTTGGTATGTGGAAAGTGTTAAATTTTAACTGCATTCATGTTTTCACTAAGGTTCGATGGGTATTCAAGAGAATACATGATTAAGGCCTTTGAATGTTTGTAATGTGACCAACAAAACATATCTTATGATATATGGGGATCAACGATGGTATTAAATCTCTGGTAATCGTTTTCACTATGTTATGAGAGTGGACTGCAGTATTATGGATAAGCCTAAATATTGGAATTGATTATGTTGAACATAAGTTAGTATTGTTTAAGGATAGAAGTTTTTTTCGATATTATTGATGGGATGTTATAGTAATATAGTTTTATAAAAAGGACAACCTGCAGAACGGGCGACAACCCATCGCTTCTGACAAGGCTGTGGGAATCGAACACACAACCGAAGTGCGACTGGCCTTTATCGCCTACCACTGGCCTACAGGAAGTCCCTGTTTAGTAGAAACTAGTTTTATTATATTAAGAAGTATGATATATGAAGTATATGCCCATTTTAGGAACCATATATGATTAATCCCACTACAGATCGACTTATGAATATAAATATTGCTAACCTTTTGAGACAGATGGAATGACCCATCATTCTATCACATGATCTGCTAACACTTCACGAATAACAAATTCAACTTCATTTATTTATGAGATGAAGTGGAAATTGTTAAAGGCACGAACAATAATGAGGTTGTACCAACATAAAGTAAGTATTTATTCTAATTCAAATTCTTTAACATTAGGGAAATGATCTTGAAAACCAAAAATGTTGTCCTAGTGATCTTATATCGGATGAATCAGATGGTACCATAGATCATCACAAATTTATGGCTTTGTGATTACTGGATTTTCCATAGCCATGTTCTCTACCACTCTCCATCAGAACATGATGGTTAGATTTCTCTTCCATATCCATATTTTCACCTATGTGGAAACCCAGTAATTAGTTTATTTGGGTAACCGTCACGTTTCATACTTTTGTTTTTAAATATTGGTTTTGATATTCCTTTTTACGATGTGGGTTTCTATTAAATAATCTTTCGAATAGTAAACCATTTATAACCCCGACGAATTTCGAGGGCGAAATTCATTTTAAGGGGGGTTGAATGTAACAGCCCGAGATTTTATGAAAAATATTCTTTTTAATTTTATTAATGTCTTGTGTTGTACGCTACACCAAAAGGAGCTTGCACAACACGCATCATTGACTTGCCTTGCATTACACGCAATCGCAACCTTCCTCGATAGCGTGTGTAGTACGCAATACTGAGTTTCACGAAACAACGATATACTATTAAAATATTATTAAAACTAGCCTTTATGAATAGTAATAACCACTTTTTAAATTTTAGAAATTTTAGCTCTCAAAATGGACTTCATTTTTGGATTCGGAGTATCGAATTTAGCCTAAGGTGAAATTTTGGTACTTTTCGGATAACTTTCATATTCTGATGAATAGTGAAAATTACTAAATTATAATTAAAAACAACTTTTTTAATCAAAATAATTAATAGTGATAAATTATTAATTTGAGTGGTTTTAAAGTATATTTAGAAGTTATTTTTACAATTTAATACAATTTTGGTCATTGAATGTAATTTCACATGTAAACCAGACATAATCAAGTGTCAATCTTTTGATAGATATTGTTTCTTAAAAACACGCTATTTGTTTTAACAGCAGGATTTAATTATAAAATTAATTAATGAAACTTCTATGTTATGAATTTGGTAAAATAGACTTCATTTTTGAATTCGGAATATGAAATATATCTTAGGATGAAATTTTGGCATTTTTCTGAAAAACATCAATTTTTGATGAATAGTGAAACTTCTAAATGGTAGTTAAAAAACTGAATTTTTCATAAAACTTAATTTTACCGCTTCTGTGAATGGAATTTCAAAAATCCGAGAGACACGGTTGATGTCAGTAAGTAAAATGGGGTTCAATGAGATGAAAATAATTTTTGGTGAATAGGAACTTTTTACTTTTATTTACCACGGTTAAAAGTAAATAGGGCAATTAAGGGTAAGAATGATATTGATATAACCCTAACACATGTCCTAATTCTATTGGACAAGTGTATCTCGACCAAAAACAACCTTAAGTGTAAAATATTATCATTTAGGCCCACTTGGATTAGATTAGGACATTTATTATTATTTAATTAAAGAAGAGTTAAAAGAGTTAAAATCAAAGTATATTTACTAAAACATTTTTAATATAGAGTTGTACATAAGATAAATTCGATTTTAAATATTCATTAGAAATATAAAAAGATTTCCCACATGATGGTATTTTATTTGTAATTTTTAGACGTCAAATAATTTAATTTATTTTTGACACAAAGATGATGCAGTAATTATCTATTTAATGAAGTATTGACATAATTGATGTTATAAACAACAAAATAAATGTAATTTGAGACTTTTTATGAATTAAAATAATTTTATAGGTTACTATGATATATTAGTGTTGATTTAATAAACTTGGTTCCAACATATAATTCTGTTATGATTTTCACAAAAATCATATATCAAATAGTGTCAAAATTGAAACAAAATAGTTTTTAAAGAAAATATTATATTATTAATTGTTATTTTATTCCTAAAAATCAGAGGATCGGCCAAATGACATAGATAAGGATATATATATTAATAATAAACAATTTGGGGTTCGTTTGGCATGTTATAGTAAGTGTATTAACCATATAGTGAAAGAAAACAAAAAGACACGGTAAAAGTTAAATTATTTAACTTAGAGTTAAATCTAATTGATAAGGTTAAAATAATACCCTAAACATGTCTAAATCCTATTGGTTGATAGGATTTCTACCCATCCCCACATTAGCTTCTAAATAAGACCCTTTGAAACCATTATAAACCGATTTTGACTTTAATATAAAATAACATTTTGAGATATCCCTAAAGTGCCCCTCTCTTCCCTTATAAAAGGGCACCTCCTCCCCCTCCTCCTCACTCCAATTTGAGCACTCATGCTCGGCCAAACCCTGCCAAAATCCCTTCTCCACTTCCCTAGAATAATCCTAGAGGTCCTTCTCTTCTTCAAAGACCAATCTTAGTTCCCTAAGTGGAGGATTCGAAGAGGTGTTCCAAAGAAGAGGTAATATCCATTACCGATCATTTAAATTTCTTTCTTCTTCAACTTCTTCTTCTTTAGTTGTTTCATGATAAATTAATAACATCCATTTTTATTATATACTTATATGTTATTATAAATATGAAACAACTCTAATTAACATTCTATCCATCCTACGGAGAAAGGAAATCACCGCGCGTGCGTACGTACGGAATACCGTCTCCACGCCGTGGTGTAATCTATTTTCCGCCACCACCTTAATTGGATGGGTATAAAGGTGTAATGAGTAACTATATATGATTATTATAATGTGATATTGATACTGAAATAGTATACATACACTTCAACACAATTCCACGACCATGGGAACGATATCATCGCTCGTGCGTACGTAAGGAATACCGTCTCCACGACGCGATGAGATTCATTCTCCATGTTAAACATTTAAGAATGATTAAAAAGTATATATAAGAAATAATAATGAAATATATGACATTATAAAGCTACTGGATTTATGTATGTATGTATATGTATGTCATCTACTTACTTCCATTCAAGACAATAAGGAAAGGAAAACAGCGTTCATGCGTACGTACGGACTACCGTCTCCATGAACGGTGTTTTTCATTTCATTTATCTATCTATTATATATATACATACTGAATATATATGATATATAAATAATATTTTATATTCTGGAAGTAAGTAAATCATGATATAAGTAATAATAATGTCAAGAACATCAAGTCAAAACACCTACGATAAATGAAACGATTTTACCCAAAACGCTTCTTTAACATAGAATTTACAAAAGAACGGGTAATATAAAGTCATAAGTGAACCATATATGATATCATAACAATGAATATGATTCTGTAATAAGTCAATGACATTATTTAAATCATTATACAGGAGGTTCGGACACATACAAAGCAAATCGGACCTAAGGTAAGGGAAATATCACAATCTCACTTTTATCCGAGATTGTTTTTACTTTGGTAATTACTGGGGTGTATTTTATCATCCACATCCATGTTCCCTAAATATGTAATATTATTTCCATCCTTCTACAATGGTTTATATCCAATTTTACCCTTCGGTGAGTTTTTAGTAAAAGATATGAAAGGAATCTTTTGTCATTTTTCGTACGAGGTACTTTTTGACTTTTCCGACAAAAGTACGAAGAATGTTTTTTTTAACTTATACGGAATGAATGGATTTTCAAAACATTATTTCCAAGAAACTTACTTTACAAGTTTTCAAGTTTATTTTTAATCAAATTCTTTTATTTTAATGTCGTATGACATGTTATGAAATGAAAAATGTTTTTGAAGTAGAAAGGATATTTTCCTCAAGAATGGAGTTCAAGTATTTTGTCAAAATTATTATCCATCTAAGATAATAAAAGGGTTATGTTTTTATCCCTATTATTACATTGGTTTGATTATTTTGTGATTGAAATATTTTTATGAATTCCTTTATCTTATATGAATTGTTTTATGATGTCATGTTGTTTAAGAATCCCATTTTTATTACATGGGTTACGCTATGATGTATGGTTTATGATTATGTGGCACACATAAGAAAGGATTCATTATAAGATGGGTGGGACCTATATATCCCTCCAATGCATTGGGTAAAGATTTTATATCCCATGAGATAGACATGTCTAGAATGGTAGGTTATACCGGTTCAGTGAAACAGGACTGAAACGAGGGTTACTCGATTCAGAAAAGAGATTTGTCCACTAAGATAGTCTTGGCAATGAGTCTTGACTAACAAGAAATGATTCTCTATGATTATGTGTGAATGCCACAAAGTTTCATGTTTTATGTTATGATTATTGTGATTACATTTCACTGCCATGATTTATCCCATGTTATGAAATTATGATCTCTTTTGAAGGTTAAGATTTCCAAAATTTATGTTCTTGTGTATACGATGAGATTTATATTTCTTTTGTTTACCCTTACTGAGCATTTGAGCTCACCCTTTTATGTTTTCTTTTCCCCAGGATATAAAGAAAGGTTTTAGGTAAAAAAACGGGAAGATCTTTATGGGTGATATTGGAGATCTTTCACCACGATTAGAAGATTACGTTCCGAGATTCCAAAGACACTAAACTATTACGATCCTTGTGTGTGTATTTTTTGTTATGTACTAAGTATTCCGCAAAAGTAATGTAATGTCCATGTACGTCAAGATTCGGGTCTCTACATTGCTGCTCTGGCCAGCCTCACCAGTGCGACGTGCACATTTTCCTTGATATAGATTCCTCCTGTCGGACACTTTTTTGGCCAATGAACCTACCTGTCGGGGCACACAACCCCCTTTTGACTGTTGTGTGACTCTACTGATTGAGCGCATCCAATGTGGACCTTTGAAACTTTAAATTTAGAGGTATTTATTATTTTATGACTTAATTTCATTTAATATTAATTAAATAATTATGGATTTGGTTATATTTATTTTTAAAATAAATTATGTGGTTTTTAATTTTGTTCGGTTAACTGTTTCGCATAAATTATTTATTCATGGCATGTTTTGGTGTATAGTTAGTTTTTTGTGTGAACTAATGTTGTCTGTAGAACTATTTTCATTCAAACTTTTGTTTTGAAATTGATGGGTTCTTCATACAAAGGCATAATTAGTCACGTTGGCCCATTCTCATAGTTTAATGTTTTTAGAATTAATTTAAATAATGCTTGAGTTGGTTTCATGTGTTTAAAGTTGTGATATACTATTTAAAATTATTTTATTAATTTATAAACGATTTTTAAATAATACAGGTGATGTGAGCCTGGTTTTGAAAATGTGTTTAGGCGCATGTGTTTTTAAATCATGATCTCATCGTGTCATGTTCTTTTTCCAGGTGGTTCACCCTATGTGTTTTCTTAAAATGGTATGTTGTCTCTATAAAATGTAATGTGAGTTATTTTGGTGTTGTGTGGTATTTTTTGAACACTTCGTGGTTTTTAAAGGGGTTTAGTAAATGGTTTTGATAGTGTGAGTTCTGTTTTGAATTCATGAGGAGGACATCTTTGCGTTGTTCGTTTATTTGAATTGTTTTAAGTTCGTGTTTATATATATTTTTTATTGTGCATTTATTATAGCGCGTTGGTGGGGTAACCCCACATTACCGCAATACTACGATCATCGGATTGTTCGTGATTTCACACCTTTGCGAGGCATGTCACGTTGTCATGTTCGAGCATCAAACTGTAACAGGTCACCCATTGTACTCACCCTTAAATTATGAATTTATTAATTGTATGATTTTTTATTAATTTTAATGAATGAGAAATAATATATAATAATTAATTTTTAAATTATTATTTTGTGTAAAAAGACCCGTATATTTTATAAACGACACTTGAAATATTTTCTTGACGAACGGACACCCAATAGTGAAAGAATGACCGTTTTTCCATTAAAAATAATTCATGAAATTTCAAATGTTGTTCTAGTTTATGGATAAATAATTTAATTTTAAGAAAGAACAAGTGTTTTAGTTCCCTTGAGAAATTATGTCTTCCTTTAAAAATGTTGAAGGGTGGTTTGGCACTTTAATAAAATAAAATATTTTGTCAAACTATCTTTGGGGTGACTCAGTAGTGATATTTGATGTACATTGACTGCATTAATTGTGTGTGATGTTTTTGATGGTTGATTGACTTTGATGACTGACCCCATTCTTTTTTATTACATCGGTTAACATGGGAACCCGGTATAGTAAGTGAATATTCTAAGAATGATTGCTTCACTAGTTTAGATTACACACTGGCTATTGGCCCTTAGTACGGATGACACTCTACTAGGGGATTGAGCCCCTCGGTTAGGCCATGTTGGGAAGCACCAGGGATTAGGGCGTTATGAAATCATCGAGAGTAGGAATGGCTTCAGGATGAGTCACATGTATAGTACATTCTGAATTGTTCACGAGCTCCTAGGTTCAACACATGTATTAATTAGTGTTTATATTTATGTGGAAGACGGTTGAGAGGTCTTGTTCAGTTTCTGGCACATATGTTCCACTTCGTAAATTTCTCATAGTGTGTTTTGTGTGTTGTCTATATTTTTCCTTATGATTAAAAAAAAAAATTCATTTCTAAATTATTCACACAAAAAATGTTTTAAAATGGAATGCACATGTTTCTTGCAAACACTAATCTAGTTTTTATATTAAAAAGGGTAATGGACTTTTACATTTTTTATAAATGAATGTGTGTGTGGAAGCCAATATTTTATATAAATTAGTTCAAACCTAGAATTGATAAATTCATTATTTTAGGGTATGTTTATTGGGAATAGAATTAGTCAGGCCAACCTTCTGAGTTTTAATACTCATGCCTATAGTGTTTTAATGTTTTTTTAGTTTCTATTACATGTTTGGCCCGAAAATGCCTGCTGTGGGTGAGAGTTGGTTGTGGATTGGTAAGAGAATCTCAGATTTATGAGGAGTTTTGGACGTGGTCAGGGTTGTTGGTTGTGTTAGATAGTTCTTTATTTTTGTGCTGATTATTTACATTACGGTATTCTACTTTTATGCTGCTTTATTTATTTTCACTGGGTGAAATCATTCACAATTTTCCATTGTTGATGCTCGGTCGCTTGTCACCAGCCTGAGAGGATTGAGAACACCTTGCGGGCCTTGCCACTGGCCGGATCGGGTGACCAGTTCATGGTCCACCCAGGTTGGTTCGTGATAGAAACTTTAATAATTCAAATAATGAATGATGTTTTTAAAAAAAATTATTATCTCCAAAAAAAATTAAAACCTATAATGAAAATTATTAATTACTAACATTAAGAATACAATAATCATTCCTACAAAACAACAAAATATAAAGAGTAGCATCCTCACCCGAGAAATGTACTTGGAGGAACTAATGAACAATGATTAAATGGATCCATAGATCAAATTGGTTCAGTCGTTTGAATTCAATATCTTAGTACCCATGAAAGGGTAATCTAGAATAACCAAAATATTATCTTGAAAACCCAGGGTCAAATTATAAAACATTAAAATTATTAAAATGGTATGAATAAATTCTAATTTATAACCAAATTTTTATAACTAAACCATTGAATTGTAACAGTTTGACAAAATCATGGTAAATTCAAATCAGTAGAGATCAAAGAAGGTCACAATTTAGAAATAATCATAATTTTATAATTAATAAATTATTATTATTAAAAATTCAATTGGACAATAGAAACAATATAATGTTATTTATAATGATCATTTACCTCTAATTGGATAATTTTAACCCATTCCCACATGAATTTATTCATTATTAGCATGTCTATTTCTTCCTAAGAATATACTACATCACCCTGACACAAAACTCATAAGAACATGTTTTTTTCACGATGCCTCATTAAGAAGGTTTTGTTCATCACCCATAAAATAAAAATAATAAACTTATGTCCATTACCAATAAAATAACCACATCCATTCCATAAATAACAAGTATGATATAAACATCATAAGAATGGAAAAAAATGACACCTCATAAAAAAACCTTAAAGATTACACATTTCCTCCATGTCCATAACTATACCATGATAGTTATATGACATGTCCAAAAATAGAGATTAATTTTCAACATTATGGCTCCCTTTATCATTACAAAACACCTTTAAAATCCTTAGAACTACCTCTAAAAAATATCCTAACACATAAAACACTAAAAAATTAAAATATAGATAGTTATTTAAATACACATATCTATAATTTTTTTCCTATTATTTTACTATGTTATCATACATGTATTGATAGAAAACTACACTCTATTATAGGAACAAGGTATTTACACTAATCCACTATGATATGGGAAATATGGGGACATCATAGGCTACAATGATATAAATATTGTAATGGATAAAATTTAAATATTATTAAGATATAAACTACTCCTAAAGATGAAAAATTCATATATCATTCAACATTCATGTTTTATATCAGCATAAAAACAATTTTTCAATTTTGACTTTATATTTTTCTTACTGGGTAAATTTTATTCATTGAGGAATATCTATAACCAAATTCACTACAATGACTCATTATTATACTAACATAATTTATGATGATGTATTATAATTCCATGACCTCATTAAGTTAATCATGAATATTATCCCACGTTACGGTTTTTTAATTATTTATTATCCGGTGGTAAATCACATTGATGACATTAAAATTTTCAGTAGCTTTTATAGAACCATGGATCTGATATTTTCATATGATTTACTATTTCCCATGAAATATTTATATAGTTATAACTATAGGATATAATAATTCATGTATATAATTCATGTAATAAATGGATGTTTTATATAGATCCATGATGTCAACATCACTAACATACAATTTTACTAATACATAGGTAGATATATAATTATTTTTTATTGAGATAATATGATTATCTTTGTTAAATGACGTATGGCTTTTTTGGTAATATTAGTTGGTATCAGTGTATTGATAGATATATTATAATAATATTAGTTAAAAATTTAGATTTAGAATTTATTTATGTTGCTATCAAGGATGGTTTTACTTATTTATCGAGTGTAATGTATATAAAAATAAGAAGATTAAATTTAATGAAAGTATGTTTGAATCAAAACTATCAATTTTAAATCTAGGGTTTCAGTTTTTAAATAATCTAAAAATAGTTTTAAATAACTATGTAATAACATGAAAAAATAAACTAATAAATTTTTCAATTTTATCTTAGGTTATTCAAAAAGTGACATCGATTAATCTAATTGTATTTTTTGATATTATCAAATTTTATTACGGTTTCAAATTTATATAATTTTTTCACTTATATGATCATTATTATTGTAATTCCATTTAATTTATTCAACAACAAGAAATATGAAAAATAAACTAAATACCAAATCAAATAAAAATTCAATAGTTTTCCTAATGATCTGCTATATGAAAATTGTGTTTTTATGGATATGCTCCTAGTTTTTGTTAACAATTTATTTCATGTTGCTAATAATAACTTCAATTGTATAAAATTATTAAATCTTTGGAATAAATAGGAACATCCTATGGAATCCAACATTCAATAATCACCATTATACTTTATTACTACTTTTAATTTATTAATGGTTGAAAAATATATGAACATAATTTAAAATATATATATATTTTAAAATATAAACTATATTTAGTTGAACACATATCATCTGGGATAAAATATGGATATAAAGTGTATGATGATAATTATTTTAAATGAATTATATTTGAGTTTTTTGTAACAACATAATATGGAATGATTAATACAAATCATGAATATAAATATAATATAATTGATATTTCCCGGGTGTTATTTTCATCAAATATATATATTGATTATTTTCAGGAATAAATGCACTGGTTAAAAGTAATTTTCAATCATAAATTTTATCCAATAATGATTATCCAATATTTTTATAGAAATATATCCAATATTAATCGATTAATAATAGACATTGAAATCAGATGTCCAGAGTAAATTCCATACCATATCAAAATAGATGATCAAATATGTATCTATATGGTGTTTAATAAATGTCCAATTGATTAAATATTTTACACAATCATATTTTTCAATTTAATTTTTTAATAAATACTATTTTCAATAATGTGTAACATAGAGAACACCAAGCATTGATAAATTATAACACACATTGTATATATTTTTATTTAAATATTACTATGGTGTCGTTGACTATGGATTGATATGTATTAATAAAAATTAAATATTATGAAAGAAATATTTCAATGATTTCCTTATTTATAATTATTTATTTATACCTTGGAAATAAATACTAAATTATTAGTGATATAAATTATATCACATATGGTTAAAATAATTTAATGACTTAAATGATGATTTTTCAATAGTTTACCTTTTTTATCTTTTTTTATTTTTCATTTAAAATATATGTTTTTAAAATTTTTTTTATTAATATCATGAAATTATAAATATTTTTTTATAAAACATATAATAATTTTCATATAATAATTTTTTGGGATTTTTCCAAAATGGTTGAATTTTTTGTGCTTAATAAAATATAATGATCAAACAAACTATGTACTTTTATTAAAATATCGTGATTTAAGAGATAAATAACATTTAATTAAAATATTATGATTTTATTGATATGTATTTATGAATTAATATAATATATTTAAAAATATTGGTTTGAAAATAATAATTATTTAATGATATTGTGGAAATAAATGTAATTTTTTAATTAAAATAATAACAACTTTTGATACATATATATTAACCATATTTATATATGGTCAAATTATTATTTGTTTTCTAAATTAAAATAATTCTATTTGATTTATCATAATGTAATTATTTCAAATAGAATATATAGTTTTCATTTTTTTGGTATTAATTTATTCTTATGCTGAAACTATGATTATTTCTAAGAACAAATTTTGTTAAATTTTTTCAAAATATATTAAAATAATTTCATATCCCTTATGTAAATTTAATAATATATAATGGATTACTTTTATTAGATCTTAATGTTATTATTAGTTAATGATATCCATTTACTTTCTTGTCAAAATGAATAGTAACTATAATATTTTTTTACACAACGTAATAGGGTAAAATAGTTTCATAGTGGCTTAATCTATGTGATAAAATCTACAAATATCTTGAAAAATTTACATTAATTCAATGTTTGTTTCTATTTCCACCAAATACATCCTTGCCTCAAAAATATTGATTGTTGATAAAATTTTACTTCTATAATGGGATTTATATTACTTTTAATAAATAATATGTTTAGGACATAACCCTATTTATTTTAATATATATAATATGTTTTGGTAATAATAATATGATTTCATGAATTGTTATATATGGGTTTTCTAATGATTCTAATTTATTTTAATGGTAGAATGTTTCTTGGTAATGGCATAATTACATAAAATAATTATGGATGAGAGATGCAATACATGTGTGGCCACATGAAAATTAAAGGTAAATAGATTTCAAATATAAAAAGTGGCATGTTTTAGATATTTAAAAGTATTTTATTTTTATGAAAATTAAAGGTATGTAAGTTTTTAAATATTTTTAATCGAGAATCATATCAATATTGATGCTCTTAAATTCAAATAAAGTGAATATATATAAATATTATCTTATGTTTTTTCTATAAAATAATTTAAAAATTATAAAAATATTATAATATCTAAAATTCATAGTAAATATTAAATAATATATACCATATTCCAGTTACTATACACTTTATGTTTTATAGTGAAAATTTTTATCTCTAAAATCTATGTCATTATACCATGATATGTATTGAAGGTGTTAATGATGTATTAATATAAATTTATAAGATTAAAAATAACTTAATATGCATTATAAATCATATTCGATAAATATATTCACTCCCTATATAATCCATCCAATAAATGCATCAAATTTGAATACTCTATTCCAAGATAGTGACCTTATAATATTTTTTTTCTAGAAAACATATATTTTTTTCCACTTACCTCACATATAAAAGTGATCATTTTCACTACAATTACATACACAATCATGAGAAACAAAGCTATAAAAAACCTAAAGATACCTAAAAACATCCATAATACAGTTTTTTCGTGGTAGCCTTCTTTAAATTTAACCCCAAGGCTCTTAAAAAAGATACCCAAAGGAGGTTTCTCATATAAACATTAACCCAAATAACTGTGTCATTTTGAGATTATTACAGTATTTACAAAATAATAATTTCATTAACCATATTAAAGAACTGAAATATGTAAAATGGTATTACTGAAATTATAATATTACATATTTAGTTATCATTATCTATATATCAGACATTATAATAAAAAATAAAAAATATGACTTGTGTTTCAATGAACTGTTGTCTCCATGATTGACGTAATTTATTTTCATTTTCCACATGAAAATTATTATTATTGATAAATTTAATTATTTTATATAAAATTTATGATATTATTATGATTATATATCAAAAAAATATTTTCTTCATTATTACCCGCAAATTTTTTGCTGACAATATTTTCACATGTTTGTACGTGTAAACTATTGCCTCCACGAAGCGATGCGATTATTTTTGCATTTTTTTCATTATAATCATGATTATGAAAATATATTTAAAAAATATGTATGATATATATATATAACATAACTATGATTTTATAATTGTTAATTAATAAATAATATTTTTTTAAAAAAGTGAAAACATCCCCCAATTATACATAATATCTACTTCCTTGATGATGGTATGTGTTTCCTTTCTTATCACCGCCATATAAAAATGGATATTAATAAATTTATATAATATAAATGTGTTTATAATGAAATAATTGTTTTTTTGAAAATTAAACCATTACAATGTTACATGGGCTAGAATAATTGATCTGAAACCTCTATGAATAACAGAACATTGAACACCCAAAATAATGATTTTATGATGGAATTATTATATAAAATGTATTTAAAATTTATAATTAAATAATATATGGTCTGATTTATATTATTATGAATATTTTATAAAATAATATAAAATATAAACATATTATACGTGATTTTACTAGAGTATGTAATGAAATTCATAACATGGGGTAAGGATTTTTCATCTCACATTTATTTTGATGAGATATAATCAACATTAATAGGTTATTTATATTATATTTTTTATATAATTATGATAAATATATTTTAAAAATAATTTCATGAAATTAATTTTTATTTAAAAATAAATACATTGTTATATCAATTATGTTTTTTTATTATGAGATCTTCAAAATCATAAGGTTTCAGAAGCTCAATATTGTTTAATTGAGGAATGTTTCATGTTGGGGACCTATATTTGTTTATTTATTTTATATTAAAACCATTTTATATTTCTGTTGATAAATTTTTTATATATGTGTTATTTAATCATTGATTTTAATTTATTTCATTCAATAGGGTTATGATTCACTAGTTTCCAAAACCACTCAGTGTTTGTGATACAATATGATTTCTTTTTGAGATTTTCTATAATATATTTTATATGAGGGGAATTATATGATTTTTTCATTTTAAAGAATATATATTTTATTTTAAACATGTTTTTGTTCATTCTGATGTATAATTACATTTTACTATCCCTTCGGTTCTCAAAATTATCAACATTTGTTAATATCAAAAGTCATTATTCATTGTTCATTCTAGGTTGGGAATATTGATCCTCCTGGTATAAGTTATTCAAAATGAATAATTATTATCATTTTTTTTCAAAAATTAAATATTAGTGAATGATTTTTTACATTCATTTACATTCATTATTAATTTATTAATTATATTTTAAAAAAAACTGTACAACAGTCTTTTTAATTTATAAAACAATTGAAAACTATTTCACTATACATTTAAAAAATGAATATTTTTCCCATTATTATGGATATTCACTACCTAGAAAAATTATTTAAAATATTACATTGTTATTTTAAATTGTAAAAAAAATTATTATTATTTTTAATAATTAATTTTAAATTTTTTAAAAATATCTTCGGATTTTATTTTGTATATCCATTGTTATATGAAATGTTTTTCTATTCAATGTCAATATAATTTGATTTATATTATTATTCATTATATTCATGATCTAATGATACCATATATGTTATTTTTGTTGATTTCATGTGACTATGTTATGAGAAAAAGATTATGATATTAATTTCATTTCGATGGGGTATGTAATGATAATATGATTAATGTTTTTATGGTCCATTTGAAATGATATGATTGGTTTTCATTATTTGATAGCTGGTCATGGAATTATATTTACCTATAATGCATTTTTAATGGATTTTATCTTAAGTGATAATATGTACTAGATGTGGGAGTGAACTCAGTTCAATAATGTAAATAATCCAATGTGATAGTCTATAAAATGATAATTGTGTTAGAGAATGATGGAATAATGACTCAACCCAATACACAGTTGTACTTTATACACTATCCTAGTCATCATAGTGAGATTCGACTAAGGAAATGATTTTATATTCTTATTTTTTTTCCAAAATCATAAGTCTTAATCTTGTTATTTGATCTCATTGTTCTTGATTTTTTATTATTAAAACATAACTCTTATGAATTATTTCATTTGTTATGAATAATCATTATGCCATGACTCATGGTTAATGATTATTGACCGATTGGCTATGAATTTCCTAATTTATAATCATTATACTATACAGAATTTCATTTATTATGTAAACACATAATAATCGATTGATATATCTCATGTTTACACATATTTAGAATTTGGGATCACACTTTATTTTGTTTCCAAATCCCAAAGTTATGAATAATAATGTTATGTATAATATTCCAAGTAGCGTCTGATATATAAAGAATGTCCTTGGTGATGTTGATGTTATCTTTTGAAGAATAAATATATGGTGGTAATTTATAAAATAACCATTTTATGTGAATTAAGTGGGGTTTTCTAGAAAAAATTCCTCTCATTCCCCTATAATAATTGAAATATCCAAAAATGGTTGTATTTTTGACTAATTTTTGGTTATTGATATTTTTATTTTATTTTGTTAAAATAAGGATTCATTAGTGTGTATGAAAACTAATATGTATGGAATATATTTTATTCAATATATCTTAGTGTACATGATTCAGATGGTCTTAGTTTCTATCATATAATGGTTTTTATAAATTTATAAGTTATGAAGTTATAAGATAAACATAATTTAATAGTTAATGAAACAATTACAGGTTTATAATATTATTATTGATCATAATAATAAATAAAAAATAACCTTTTTTGAATGATATTTTTTTAATTAATAGATCGAATTTTCGAAAATGTTATTATGGATTTAACATACTAATGATGTATGTATATCCATTAGGAGTAATAATAGTCATGTTATGTATTTACTCAGGAATACTATTATTAGATATTTATGTTAAAATAAATAAATTATCTTTATGGTTAAAATATTCTTCAATAAAAAGATAATTTAGGTTATTTTGAATAATGGTTTTACCATATTCTATATATTATTTTACTATTTTATATAATTTTTTGAAACATGTATATAAAAGTTAGTAACATTATTGAAGGATAAATCTTATATTTATATTGGAAGATTATATGATCATATATTTATGAGTATGGCTTTAGAAAATGTTGAACAACATTTTGGAATACATTAAATTCCCATTATTTATGGAATGTTTTATGTTGGTAATTGGGTGTAATTAAAGAGGTATTGGATATTTTTTTTAATTTTCATTAAATCTGGTAAATATATTATCATATATTAAATAGTTCTTTTTTTTGGAAAATGTGTAGAAATAGGATTACTAAATTTTCATCCTTTTTCTATTCTTGTGGTGCAATAAAATATAATTTCATTGATTCATTGATGGAAAATTCCTCAATTTTATTTATATTATAAATTTATGTAATGGTGGAAACCATCAAAAAACTACAATTAATGATAAATTAGGGGGAATAGAGCCTGAATTGATATTCTCCAACGTTACCTATTGTGATTGTAGAAGAATTCATCAAACTAGATAATGATAAATATAAACTCATTGTGTCTTGTTATGAAAATATGGATTATCTATGAAAGTTCTATTTAATAATCTCATACATGGACGAATATCCCAATGGGAAATGAATATTTTATAAAATATTAATTAATGAAAATAATCCTAGTATTAAAATCGAAATTAATGTTTTTTTAAATGAAAATGAACTCGGTGATTATTAAAAGGTAATTCATGGAAATTCTCTATATTTATCTTACACTCTATATAATTAATTTATAGAATATTTTGATAATGTTTTATCATCAACGAAATAAAATTAAGAGGGCCAAATTTGTTTAAAGGTGTATAATTTTGGATTATCATATATTGGAATTTATTTTTTATTTTATATTAATATTTTTTCTGATAGTGTATACTAGAAGAATCACAAATCATAAAAGAAACCAAATATTCTATAAAAATTTATTGTTAAATTATAAAATTCATAACCTAGATATTAGTTTGGTGCATATAAATATGAGTAACTACATTATGAAATGTATGATTCAATGTTTTCCATTTTGAAGTTTAATAATTATTTCATTGTATATATGTATTCAATTATGAATTGTAAGAATGTAATCATTTAATGTTAAGAAAAAAATGATTAAAAGGGTCAATTTTCTTTTAACATATGTTTTAATGTTAATTTATATTTTTCTATTAAATGATGATTTTATAACTTATAGTATTGGAATTTAATGAAATGAACATATATTTTGGATTATTAATAATAAAATATTAAATATTAAGTTTTTGGAATTTCAAAAAAATAATTGAATTTTTAGTGAAGTGTAATAAATGTTGTGTTTTCCACTAATACAACATTAATTAAATTACCATGAAATAAAATTGATTATAAAAATTATGAAACAATTTTTTATTTACCAAATTCATACATAAGATTTAAAATAGGTAGTTTTGTAATATAAGGTTGAAAATAGAAATCAATGTTTGAAATATGGAAATAGAAATTATATTTTTATGTAAATTAAAATTAATTTTGGAAATTAAAATTTAACTACATTTCCTCTATGTTCCATTCATTTTTTTTATTTTAGGAAATATAATTTTCCATCTATTTTATGTAATTAAATTAATTCAACGTTAAATAAAACTCTTCAATATTTTAGTATAAAATAATTTCTTACCCCTAAAATATGATTTTTTCTAACAATTATTTTCCATTGCATTTGAAAACATATATTAAATGTTTTTTATAAACTATAGAAATTTAATCATTAAAAATATATTAATGTATTTTTATGATCACATTTTAATTAGATTTATTTCATTTTTTTAATGAATTGTATCCCAAATAAATGTTTTAAAACTCGATAAATTCAAAATGATTTATACAAGGTTAAAAATAGTAGATAAGTCATGAACATAACTAAATAAAATGATATATTTGAAATTTTTTATTTCAATTGTCCCAACCCAATTCTATATTATAATATACATCAATTTGATGTATCACATGAAATTAAATAATTTTATATAGTTTATTTAATTTAATTAAATTATACAATAACACTATTAACATTTTTCCACAACATTCTGAATCAAATTCCAAATAATAAAATATTATATTAATTCAAACAATTAATATTAGCAAATTAATATTTTGAAAATTAACATATATTGATTTTTAGGTTTTTCATAAATACATGATTATTGGTTGAATAGTGAAATTCATATTTTACAAATGTTGTCAATTTTATGAGTTTATACTGATATAAAAAGAAAAAAAATTAGAAAAAAATCTAAAAATAAAAATATATATTAAATATTTAATATAAATAATTTTATATTATAATAAATAACATATTAATCAATTTTTTACATTTTGTAAATATAAGTAATATTTTTTTCAAAAAAAAACTATATTTTGTTCTTCTATTTTAATAAGCTATTCATAATATTCTTCTAGGATTAACCTTTTTTTCTAATATGAATAATTACATTTAATATAATCCAATTCATTCCATGAAAATAAATATCATTCCTAATATTGTTGTAAAATACTTTTTATGATAAAATAGTCATTTTAACAAAAAGAGTATTCATTTAATTTTATAAAAATAAATTAGAAATTACATTAGATGCTTTATAGAATTAAATATTGTAAATAGGATTTGATTTTTTATATCATAAAAATTATTATTTTTTAATAAGGGGATCATTATTTACTTCATACTGTATAATTATAATGATAAATATTAATCACTTTGGTTATAAGAAAATTTAGTAAAAAACTTCAAAATAAAGGACAATACTTCACAATAATATAAAGAAATTCTTAAATAACATTGAATTTTTTTATTTATATCATAGCGTTTTAATCAAAGAATTTTTCAAAATATAGATACAGATGAAATGAAAAATAAATATATTATATAATAATGTTTTCTGGATTTAAATGTTTTCCACCATCCTCAAAAATAAAACAGAACATACTCTCATCTCTTATCCATATAACATGAGCCACAAAGTTCACTAATGAACCAAAAAATAACATAATTACATCACTTTTATTGAATTACAATATTTTCACTTCTCTAAAGACTAAATCAATAAGTTGTAGGATGTAATCCAAATGAGGTTAAAATAAGAAGATTTAAATCTTCCTAAAGATATTTTCCGTGTTCCACTAATCCTAAACATCCTATAAGTCATACACGACCACAATAACAAAATTAAATAAGTATATTAACTATGTTTTTATGTTTGTTTTGATAACTTTACATTAATATTGTATCTCATTAATATAAAATGAATAATAAAAATTTTTCTCCAACGTACATGTTAAATTCCACCACTATAAAGTGATGGGTACAGTTTTTCATCACAACCTTACAATAATTTTTATAAATACATAATTTATGAATTTATATTATATTTATGAAATTTATATTATAATTTATTTATATGATATCCTCTACCTTTTTATCGTACCATCCAATGAAAAATTAGAAAATCACTCTCACACACATGTGGACTAAAACCACCATGAAGATATATAGTTTTTTTCAATTAAATTCTTTATGGGATTAGTATATGATATATATACAATAAGAATAATATTCATATAATTACTAAATTTAGTCTAATAATCTAACCATTTAACAAAACCATATAATAAATTCAATATTATTTTTTCCTTTTGAAGAAATTGAATAAAAACCAAATGTTTTTTATGTAAGAAATAAATATTAAATGAATTAATGTAAAATGATTATAAAAGGACCATAAGATGGAATATATAGGACAATGTATTGTAATACTGTATTTTATATATTTATATTTATTACTCATGAGGATATTATACTTCTAAGCCATCTAAAATCCAAGGTAATGGTTTTTCATATCAATTCATGTCCATTGAGACATATATTGTATCAACATAATTTATTTGATGTGGTTTATATAATTACTAATTGAAATATTATATCATCAATTACTCTTAAATCATGGTATGAAATTTGAAAATAATTTTTTATCTATTATGTGGTTTCCTTTCAAATGTTTTTTAGGATGTAATAGTTTATTTTACATTCTAACTTTTATACAATATTGACGATGTTTGAATATACATTTGCAAAATTAAATTATCATTCTCTATTTAAACACCATTATTTTTTTACTATATTTTCTTATTGGGTTTCCATAAATTTATTCTATCATTTCCTCTATTTTATAATCAATTATCAAAAGAATTTTTTGATGAAAATGTAATTATATTTCTTATTTTGGGTATATATAATTTCTCTTATATGTACTAATTCATAAAATTGGTTTATAAATTCTTAATCCTAAAGATAAATCATTATAAATGATCTTTTTGTACCATTTAAATTAAATACAAGGTTTTTAAAATATTTTCATATAGTTTTCTGAACATTTAATTTTTGTATTTTTCAAACACTATAAATCAAATTTTATTTTAACTTAAAAGACAAAAATGGATCTTCATACCCCTTAATCTGTAATTCTCAATATATATTCTTAAAATATTTTCTACGATTTGTTCAAGGAATATACATTTATATAATTTTTTTTACTTTGTTGATTTCAAATTATAATCAAAAATAATTGTTTTAGAATATATTTAATATAATTTGTAAAATTATTTATATGTATTTTTAAGAAATAAACAATAAATATATAGAAAAATCATCATTATTTTTTCACTTCCATTCTCTATTACATTTCTAAAATAAATCTCATCATAATAAAAAACAATGTTTGAATAGTTTATGGCCTTTATTTCATTTTCGGATGTTCTCTATCACTATTTATTATTCATTATAATATTTTAACTTCTATATCCATACATATTGTTTCATTGATGTATTTGGTATCATTTATAATTAAATGATATTTTACTCAACATATAGCATTTAAATTTTTTGTGTTTGGTGATAGAATCATATTTGGAAATTTAGTTTTTATCCTGTTAAATATTAATGTACTGTTTTCTTAATTAAATAATTATATTTCTTCACTAATATTATATATATATTTTTTACTGTATTGATGATTATGTATATAAGTAATTCATTGGAAATATGTATGTGAATGGATGGGCCCAACTATATATTTCCTCTAAATATATAATTTTATACCTAAGGATGAAACAAAGAGGCATCCCATACTATATGGATATATAGTTTACACCTACACATTTTGTAATAATGTCCTAGATGATATGCTGATTTTATGAATCATGTTATATTTGATAAGGTATTTATTATAATATCATGAATGTATATAATTTTAAATTTCTATTATTGATATTTTAGTTTCCTTTTTCCCTGACATATATACATTGATATTAGACATTGTGCTAATTTGAGCTATAGATGTTCATTAAATGTAATTTGTTTTTATTATTAAATCTACATTATTAATTGTTCTTTATTTACTAATTATTGTTTCTATTTAATTTATCCCTTATAATATATATATGTTCATCAATTATATTTTGTTATCATATTTATATTAATATGGAATGTTTCAATTAATTCATTTACAAAATTATTTTTATTATTCAATGTGTTTACATTTCCAATGGATTTTGGGAATAATGTATATGTCTAATTTAAAACATATCTTAATTAATAGATATTTTAGGATTTTATTCCTTTATTCAGGTACCAATAAAAAATATTAAATCTTTTCATTATTTATTGGATCTAGATTTATTATTGTTGGTATCCCAAGAATTTTAATAAGAACCATAGGAATCTGATTTTAGAATAAAATTTCATATTGGATCATTATGACCAACCCATAAAATGTTTAATATCATATATGTATTTTTATTTTAAATATCAATACTCTTGATTTTGTAAAATAAATATGTGTGTTTTATTTTTAATTATTACTTGATGGAAAAAATAAATCATTTCAATTCCCATAGTCAATATAGGGTTACCCATAATGAAAAAAAAAAATAATATTTGTTGATCTTAGATTATTATGGATGTATGTGGGAATATAAATTATGTAATAATAAATAAACAAACCATAATAGATAATACATTTGTCATTGTATAATGTACATATGTTTCATAACATATAATAATAGAAGTATCCATATAGTATTAGAACTATTAGTTAATTGGTTTTTGTATAATCAATCACGTACATTGAAATGATATATTAATATATGATATGTAATGATAGGGAAAAATCTATTCATGATGTCTATTATTTTGATAGACATTTTGATCAATTATTGTCAAAAGATCATGAAAACAATAAAATATTCTGAAATTTAAAGTGTGAAATTGAGAAATTTAATGACATATTCTTCGAGAAATATTTTCCTCATGATATATTGGATGAAATTGATAGAATGTTCTTTTACCAAAAGTTGAAAGATGTAGAAAGAGTTTCGGACTATGAGGAATGTCTCACAATATTATAATATCTTTAATCAAATTATATGGATAATTAAAAAAACATATAGATTGTTTCACTAATGTTATTGAGGATAATTTTCGAAGGGAACTAGTCTCCAAAATATTTTATTTATATAATGATATAATATCATGTTCTATATAGAGATTTAAATAATATTATACGAATTATACATTCAATATTGTAACGCCCCGACCTCAGTTACCCATAGTCGGTGCATTACTTCGTAACATTGGCATGATCACAAAAGATCAAGTCTCGAAAGACCGATTAGTTTAGTAGCCTTGGAAACACAAGATACATTCAAAAATGTTACATTACTTCATAAAGTGAAAAACTAAAAAAACAAATTCTCCATAGTCCACACTCATATCCTCTTCTGACTATCCCTACAAGTCATTCATAAAATACTTCTTCACATCCTAGAAAATATTAATACATTAAAAGGGGTGAGCTTAGATGCTCAGTAAGGATAACAATTATGTGGAAGATTTCATAAATAAAAATTAACATTTAAGGCAATGTATAACTAAAACAAAATCCTTTTTAAACTTGAAATTAAGCATAATATGGAAAAATTAAAATTAAATAATGCCATTTGCTTACTCACATGGATATTATACTAGTCGAATATTCACATGCAATATCAATAAACACTTTCATAATGATGCAATGCATAATTCTAGACCATCATAACCACGTAGCCAATGCCTCTTTCCAAGACTACAAATAAGATTTTGTCAAGGCCTCGTGCCAAGACACTAGTTTGTCTCATGAGACATGCCGATGCATCGAGGAGCTATAGCGGGCTCCACTCATCACTTATTAAGTCCAATGCATTCCACATATGAAGAGATTTAAACATATCATAAACCATAACATAATCGTATCAAATAAAACATGCATAAAGGAAACATGAAATTTCCACATTTCAATCACAAGATATCAATACAGCACATTGATCTAATAAAAACTTTATTAAAACATTTTTCAATACGAAAAAAAAGAAAATTAAAATTTGGTATTTATTTTTCATTTAAAAAATGTTATGGATTGTAGAGGAAGTCGAAACACAAATAATTGTCATGGTGGCGGAGAAGTCATTGTCGCTGCATATGTATGACAAGAAAAACATTCATTTTGGTCATTTAGTAAAATTTTTCGTATAAAAAAGATTCATTTTGAATATACGTAAAAGTCAAATGGGTTTATACACCGTATATAAGAATGTTGTCTATAAAAAAAATATGCCTCAATGAAAGAAGATTGAGACGAAGTCCTTACCAAGATAATTTTTTAAATAAAGTAGATCTATTATGTGTATTCAATATAATTACACATAAAGAAAGTACAAATACAATATAGGACATAATAATATCATAACATAATTTTAATGTAGGAGGTTAACCCAAAGAATGGAAATTGGGTTAAGAAATTCCCTTACAAAGATCATTTTTTTAAATTAAAATAAATCTATCATGTGTATTCACAAAAATTACACATAAAGAAAGTACAAATACAAGATAGGACATAATAATATCATGACATAATTTGAATGTAAGAGATTAACCCAAAGAATGGAAATTTGGTTAAGAAATTCCCTTACCTTGTGTCTGACTTGACTCGGCCGCTCTTTAACCTCATGAATAATAAAATAGAGTTAATCTCTACCTTCTTAAGAACCCTTTTCATTTTCATTATTACTTTTATATCACTTATTACCATGTTATGAACATTATGTAATTGTTTAAGTTAATAATGGCCATTTTGTCGATCTTAGGTACTTGAGTCAAAAATAAACTTCTTCTAATTACACTTTGTTCATGTTTTAAAATATCCATTATATCCATAATTATATTCATGATGTAGATATCATATACATAATATATTTCCAGTATATACATTCATTTATAATATTACATAACATTTAGAGTTATGAAATGAAATGCACCGTTCATGGAGACGTTAAGCCGTACGTACGCATGAACGCTACTTTCATTTCTATTTCGTATTTAATGGAATGAAATTATAATTATATAAAGGTATAATATAATTAAATTATAATAGAATTTATAATACCAATTACAATGTCCTTTATACATCTCACATATGGAATTAACGATTCGAATCACTTTGAGGTGGCGGTAGTCCGCACTTCCTAAAATGAAATTATCACGTTTACCCATAATGGAAATCATAAAGGTATTCCATATATGAAAAATACATAATCCTAAGGAAATAAAAAACATAATATATATCATATATAAAAATATTTTCATCATAATGGCCTCCATGAGAGGTGTTAAAAGAATATTGAACAATCATCGTTTCATGAGGAAGAAATTCACCAACCACAGAAATAGTATGTTCTTTAACCATTATATGTAGGTATGTTTTTGTGTATCTCGAATCATTATTATAAAAACATCTTAGTATATTTAGGATACTGGTTTTGTTAAAAAAGAAATTAATAAAAGAGTTTAGGGGGTTGGAGAAGAAAAATAAAACAAAATAACATAAGAGAAGACATTACCTTAAAATCGGGTAACTCTTTTTGATTTGAGCCAAAGGCTTCCTTGGGAAGGATTCTGCCCAATGTGAGGCTTCTAGGAGTAATATTTGGAAGTTGGGAGGGTATTTGGGCAGATTTTGGCTGATAAAAATGTCTTGAAGGTGTGAATAAGGTGGTAGTAGTGGGGGCCTTTTATAAGAGGAGAGAAGGGGCACTCTTGGAATGATTGAAATGTTACATTATTATGAAATGATTTTCGGATTCTAAAGGTCCCACAATGATATATTTCGAGGATAAGGTGATAAGGGTTATTAATCTACTCATCCAATAGATTTTTTACAAGTGTAAGCCTTATATTTTACAATATCTTTTCATTTTATTTAAATCATTAATTAATGAGGTAATCGCTGCATCATCATTATGTCATTAAAATATTAAATTATTTAATGTCTAAAAATTATAAAAAAAGTATCATGATGTTGGAAATCTTTTTAGATTTATATTGAATATTTTTAGTCAACAATATGACTTGTATAACCCCATTTAAAAATTGTTTTATTAAAAGAACTCATGTTTGTGACATTTTTATTATAACATTAAATAAAATGTTTTTAATGTCATTTTCCTACCAAAGTGGCTCCATGGGGTACCCAAGTTGACCCATGAATTTTCATGGTCGGCCATGACCCATAAATTTGGGTAGGAAAAGTGTAAAGGTATTTTAATATTTTTATAATATTATTTTTATCTCAAATTTCAATAATTACCTTTAATAGCGATTAATTAAACTTAATAGTTACTATTCACCAAAAAATTATTTTAATCCCATTGAACCACATTTTAATTCCTAATGAAAACCATGTATGTTGGATTTTTGAAAATAAAATCACAGAAGTGGTAATGTTTCATTTAATCAAAAAATCTGTTTTTTATCTACCACGAAGTGGTTTCACTATTCCACAAAAATTAACGTTTTTTAGAATAATGCCAAAATTTCACCCTAATATATAATTGATATTCTGAATTCAAAAATGATGTCTATTTTACAAAATTCTAAACATATAAGATTCATTAATTAATTTTATGGTTAATTCCTACTATCATAATAAATAGCGTGTTTTTAAGAAATAATATATATCAAAAGATTGACAATTGTTTATGTCCAATTTCAAAGTTAAACTAATTATAATGACCACCATTGGATAAAATGGTAAAAATATATTCTAATTACACTTTAAAACCACTCAATAGTATAATTTATCACTATAAATTATTTTGATTAAAAAAGTTGTTTTTAAGTATTTTTCTCTATTCATAAAAAATTGGAAGTTCTTAGAAAAATACCAAAAATTCAACATAGGATAATTTCGATATTCTGAAACCCAAAATGAAGTCCATTTTGAAATATAAAATATATATAATTTCCAAAAGTGGGTATTACTATTCATAATGGCTATTTTTATTGGTCGTGGTGTGTTATAATCTCGAACTTCTGTACAATACAAGCTATTACATTATTGAAAGAGAAGCGTATCGTGGAAGCTCGGGGTGTTACATTCTCCCCTCCTTCAATAAATTGTGTCCTCGCAATTTTGAAATTTTTCATTGAAAATAAAACGTTGAAAATAGAAAATATCTTTGTGGAAAACCCATATCAGAAATAAGGTTAATAAAAATATTACTTTAAAAGAAAGAAATATAAGTACAAAGGTCACCCGAGATAGCCCATACTAGGATTCTATGAATATGTGGATTTGGAAGAAAAACAAACCATAAATGACTCATGGAGAGTTGTAGAAATCTGGATTAGGAGAAAGTTAACCAAAAGAAAATCAAAATATTGTGATTGGTTAAACGGTCATTGAATCCCCAGTTGGAAATGTTAACCGGCAACGTTTTTGTTTTAAGTTACCTTTTATAAAGTTGAGGAATTTATTTAGGAGATTTACTAAGAACGTAAGGGAATATACATACTTGTCATCTAGACTTTTATTCTTTAATAATTTTTTTACCACAAACCCATCATTCACTCAAAAAGGTAATAAAACTCAAAAATATTCTATTTATCCTAATTGTATAAGGTTCCAAATATTAAAACATACCATTTAGATTAGGAAAACTTTTTTGTAATAACTAGGGACTTCCTGTAGGCTAGTGGTAGGTAATAAAGGCATGTCACACTATGGTTGTGGGTTCGATTCCTGCAGCTTTGTCCGACGCGATGGGTTATCCCCCAAATTGAAAGTTGTCCTTTTCCAAAAACTATAGTATTATAATATTCCAAAAGTTAACTTCAGAAATGTTTTAACCTTAAACAATACTATCCAAGGTTCAAAATAATCCATTCCAACCTATATAGTTATCCAAAATACCTTTGTCCAGACATTCTCTACAAGGTCACTAAATTCCAAAATCAATTGTAACATTAGATTCCCCAAACAAAGTAATGTTTCTCTTATTGTCACATACTAAAAATATGATTACCTTCATCATATAAAAATCATAATGAAAAAAAGAAGTACTACAGTAAAATACTTATATATATCACATTATTATTATAACCAGAATATAATCCTTGAGTCCAAAAGCACCAATATATTAATTATTCCACTTCAATTGTAGTAACAACATAAGATTTTCCTTGATACCATAGCCTTTTCTGAGGTACATTTCCCTGAAGCTTAGGACATTCATTTGCATAATTCCCCATTTCCCTACAATTGTAGCATTCAAAATTGATAGCCTCCATCGTTCCCTTGAAATCACGATCCTGGTGACCTTTTTCTCCACATTTATAACAAACTCTCATTCCTTTTAGGCAAGAACTGGGGTTATTCTTCCCACAATTATCACATAATAGAAAATCCTCATTTCCCATTTTCCCTTTATCCGTCTCTTGTTCCACCGTTCACTTCTTCTACTGCTTTACTTTGTTTTCATAAGACTTAGAAAATTCCTTTTCTGTCTAGATAGCACACGAGACAATATATTCGTATCATGAGAATGATTTTTATACTAAAGCTCGATGGATAAATGGTTTTAACCCATGAAAGAAACGATCAAT
The DNA here is from genome assembly GCA_963277665.1 of Viscum album. Classification (NCBI taxonomy): domain Eukaryota; kingdom Viridiplantae; phylum Streptophyta; class Magnoliopsida; order Santalales; family Viscaceae; genus Viscum; species Viscum album. The sequence goes on along the minus strand of OY728122.1, from coordinate 804,352,954 downwards.
CTTACTTCTTGGGTTACGTATATAATCTACCACATACCTCGCTAACCTTGTAATGTTGGCCTCATACTATCCGACATTCTCATCCTCCTTTTGTCTTAGACTCAGAAATTGTCTTTCCATATCTTCTAGATGGTCACGAGGAATGTATTTTTCTAAGAAAAGATATATGAACTCTCTCTATTCCATACTTGATACTTCTTTATCTTCCTTTGTATTTTGAATCAATGACCACCATTGATCAGCATCTCCAGTGAGCCGGTAAACTGCCAGGTTAACCTTCTCCCTTTCGCTACTCCCCATGGTGTGGAATAATTTCTCTAAGGATTTTATCCATTGCTCAGCTACTAATGTATTTGTACCCCATTAAATGTTGGTGGTTTTTTCCTTATGAAGAGGTCTAACATTGATCCTCCACATTGCGAATTAGGGTTCTCCATACAAGTAAGGTTATTATTCATAACCTGAGTGAGTTATCCCAGAATGGTAATAAGTTGATCAGCACCAGTTGTATCTCCAGCTCCACAATAATTATCATGAGCAGGAGGGAAATCCCTACATGGAGTGCGTGCATTGATACGGTTTCCATTCCTCCCACTAGGCGTCATTTCTAAACAATGGCATAAACTATATTAGTTTATGAATTAAAATACATAATTCCATATTTGTAAAACACATAACATAAATTGAACCATTTATGGATATAATCCACAATCATAATAAATTATTTCTTTGGGGAAGTATATACTCATAACCCTTCATAGTGGTTTTTAAATAAAAAGAGAATTATCCTAAGCATATCCCCCGGGAGTGTCGTAACCAAAAGTGCAGCAAAGCCCATTGTCGTGCACCAGTTCCCATTCGAGTCTTGCTCAAAGCGGTGTTTTCGGGTTTTACCCCTAGGTACATCTGTGCCAGAGCCGCCTCTACCTGCTCGTATCCAGACAGGGATGTATTTCTCGAAAAACTCACAAAATCTCAATAATATCAAAATTCTAGGAAATTATTCTATACTAATCCTCAAATTCTATCTTTGGGCTATGTTCTCTAATAAGAGTTTATCTAAATCTATCTTCCAAGGTTAGTAATAAACTGCCTCTGATACCGACTGTAACGCCCTAACCACAGTTACCCAGAGTCAGTGCATTACTTCGTAACATTGGCATGATCACAAAAGATCATGTTTCGAAAGACCGATTAGTTTAGTAGCCTTGGAAACACTAGATACATTCATAAATGTTACATTACATCATAAAGTGAAAAACTATAATATCAAAGTCTCCATATTCCACACTCATATCCTCTTCTGACTATTCCTGCAGAACATTCATAAAATACTTCTTCATATCCTGGAAAATATTAAAACATTGAAAGGGGTGAGCTCAGATGCTCATTAAGGATAAAAATATTGCGAAATCTTTCATAAATAAACATTAACATTTAAGGAAATGTATAACTAAAACAAAAGCCTTTTTAAACATGAACTTCAGCATAATATGGAAAAAATAATATTAAATAATGTCATTTACTTACTCACATGGATATTCTACTAGTAGAATATTCACATGCAATTTCAATAACCACATTCATAATGTTGGAATGCATAATGCCAGACTATCATAACCACGTAGCCAAGGCCTCATTCCAAGACTACAGATAAGATTTTGTCAAGGCCCCGTGCCAAGACATTAGTTTGTCTCATGAGACCTATCGAATCATCAAGGAGCTATAGCGGGCTCCACCCGTCACTTATTAAGTCCAATGCATTCCACATATGAACAGGTTTAAACATATCATAAACCATAACATAATCGTATCACATAAAACATGCATAAAGGAAACATAAAATTTCCACATTTCAATCACAAGATATCAATACAACACATTGATATAATTAACACATTATCAAAACAATTTTCAATACAAAAATAAAAGAAAATTAAAATTTGGTATTTATTTTTCATTTTAAAAAAAGTTATGGCTTGTAAGGGAAGCTGAAACACAAATAATGGTCACGGCGGCGGAGAAGTTGTTGTCACCGCATACATACTATAACACCCCGAGATTTTATGAAAAATATTCTTTTTAATTTCATTAATGTATTGTGTTGTAAGCTACACCAAAATGAGCTTGCACAACACGCATCTTTGACTTGACTTGTATTACACGCAATCGCGACCTTCCTCGATAGCGTGTGTAGTACACAATACCAAGTTTCACTAAAAAACGATATGCTATTAAAATATTATTAAAACTAGCCATTATGAATAGTAATAACCACTTTTTGAAATTTTGTAAATTTTATTTTTCAAAATGGACTGTATTTTTGGATTCAGAATATCAAAATTAGCTTAGGGTGAAATTTTGGTAATTTTCGGATAACATTCTTATTTTAATTAATAGTGGAAATTACTAAATTTTATTTAAAAACAACTTTTTCAATAGAAATAATTAATAGTGATAAATTATTAATTTGAGTGATTTTAAAGTATATTTAGAATATATTTTTACAATTTAATACAATGATGGTCATTGGATGTAATTTCACATTTAAACCAGTTATAAACAAGTTTCAATCTTTGGATAGTTATTATCTCTTAAAAACAAGCAGTTTGTTTTGATGACGGGAATTAATTTTTAAATTAGTTAGTGCAACTGATATGTTTTGAATTTGGTAGAATAGACATCATTTTTGTGTTCATAATATCAAATATAGCTTAGGACTAATTTTTGGTATTTTTCTGAAAACTTTCAATTTTTGATGAATATTGAAACCACTAAGTGGTAGTTAAAAAAACTGAATTGTACATAAAACATAATTTTACCGCTTCTGTGAGTGGAAATTCAAAAATCTGAGAGACACGGTTGATGTCAGTAAGTAAAATGTGGTTCAATGAGATGAAAATAATTTTTTGATGAATAGTAAGTTTTTACTTTTTTTACCACGGTTAAAAGTAAATAGGGTAATTAAGGGTAGAAATGATATTATTATTACCCTAACACATATCCTAATTCTATTGGACAAGTTTAATTCAACCAAAAACAAACTTAGGAAAATAATATGACCATTTAGGCCCACTTTGATTAGATTAGGACATTTATTATTAATTTATTTAAAGAAGGGTTAAAAGAGTTAAAATCAATGTTTATTTACTAAAACATTTTTAATTTGGGGTTATACATAAGATAAATTCGACTATAAATATTCATTACAAATATAAAAAATTTTCCTACATAATGGTATTTTATTTGTAATTTTTAGACATTAAATAATTTAATTTATTTATGACACAACGATGATGCAGTAATTATCTTATTAATGAAATATTGACACAATTGATGTTATAAATACCCAAATAAATATAATATGAGACTTTTTATGAATTCCAATAATTATATAGGTTAATATGACATGTTAGTATTGATTTAATTAACATTTTTCAAACTTATCATTCTGTTACGATTTTCACAAAAATCAATTACTAAATAGTGTCAAAATTGACATAAAATAGTTTTTAAAACAAATATTATATTATTAATTGTTATCTGATTCCTAAAAATCTAAGGATCGGCCAAATGACTTATATAAGGTTATATATATTAATAAGAAACAATTTGGGGTTCGTTTGGCTTCTTATAGTATGTTTATTAACCTTATAGTATAAGAACAAAAGAAGACACGGTAAAAGTAAAATTATTTAAACTAATGTTAAATCTAAATGATAAGGTTAAAATAGGAACCTAAACTTGAATAAATTCTATTGTATGAGATTATTTAGACCCATCCCCACCTTAGCCTCGAAATAAATCAATTTGGATCTATTTAAAACCTAACTTGACTTTATAATAAAATAATATTTTTAGTTTTTCCAAAGGAGCCCCTCTCCTCCCTTATAAAAGGGCACCTCCTCCCTCTCTTTCTCACACAACTTTGAGCCTTCAAGCTCGTCCAAACCCTGCCAAATTCTCCTATCCACTTCCTTAGAAACATCCTAGAGGTTCTGGTATTCCTCAAAGACCAATTTTAGTGCCCTAAGAGGAGGTCTCAAAGAGGCGCTTCAAAGAAGAGGTAATTTCCATTACCGATTCTTTCAAATTTATATCTTCTTCCACTTCTTCTTCTTAGGTTGTTTCATTATGAAGTAACAACATCAGTATCACTCATATACTGATATGTTATTATAAGTATGAAACAACCCTATTTCACCATATATCCATCCTACGGAAAACAAAATCACCGCACATGTGTACGTACGAAATATTGTCTCCACACCGTGGTGTAATCTGTTTTTCCACCAACACCTTACATGGATAGGTATTATGGTGTAATGAATAACTATACATAGTTATTATAACATCATAATTATTCTGATATATTGTATCATCCACTCCAATTCAATTCAATAATTATGGAAATGATATCATTGCTCGTGCGTACGTACGGACTACCGTCTCCACGATGCGATGAGATTCATTCTCCATGTTAACCATTTAAGAATGATTATAAAGTATATATAAGCAATAATAATGAAATATATGACATTATAAAGATACTGGATTTATTTTTATATATATGTATTTCATCTACATAATTCCACTCAATTCAATAAAGAAACGAAAACAGCGTTCATGCGTACGTACGGCCTACCGTCTCCATGAACGGTGTATTTCCTTCCATTTATCGATCCATTATATATATGTATATTCTGAATATATATTATATAAAAATCATGATTTATATTCTATAAGTATGTAATAATGATCTATGTAATCATATGAATAATTACAAGTTAAAACACGAACGACAAATGAGACGATTTTACCCAAAACGCTACATTAACATGAATTTACAAAAGAACGGGTAATATAAAGTCATAAGTGAACCATATATGATATAATAACAATGAATATGATTCTGTAATAAGTCAATGACATTATTTAAATCATTATACAGGATGTTCGGACACTTACGAGGAAAATCGGACCTAAGGTAAGGGAAAATATCACAGTCTAATTTTTATCAGCGATTGTTTTTACTTTGTCATTTACTGGGGTGTATTTTATCATCCACATCCATGTTCCCTCAATATGTAATATTATTTCCATCCACCTAAAATTGTTTAAATCCAATTTTACCTTTTGGTGAGTTTTTAGGAAATGATATGAAAGGAATATTTTGTCGTTTTTCGTACGAGGTACTTTTTGAATTTTCCGAAAAAAGTACGAGAAGAATGTTTTATTATAACTTATACGGCATGAATGGATTTTTAAAACATTATTTCCAAGAAGCTTCCTTTACAAGTTTTTGAATTTTATTTTTAATCAACTTATTTTAGTTTCGAATTGTATGACATGTTATGAAAGGAAATGTGTTTTTGAACAAGAAAATATATTTTCCTCAAGAATGGAGTTCAAGTGTTTTATCAAAATTATTTTCCATCTAAGATAATAAAGGGTTCTATTTCTATCCCTATTATTAAATGGATTTGATTATGTTATGATGGAAAGATTTTTATGAATTCCTTTATCTTTTATGAATTGTTTTATGATGTCATGTTGTTTAAGAATCCCATTTTTACTACATAGGTTATGCAATGATGTATGATTTATGATTTTGTGGCACACATAAGAATGGTATCATTATGAGATGGGTGGGACCTATATCTCCCTCCAATGAATTGGGTAACGATTTTATATCTAATGAGATAGACATGGCTGGAATGGTAGGTTATACCGGTTCAGTGAAATAGGACTGAAACGAGGGTGACTCGGTTCAGAAAGAGACTTTGTCCACTAAGATAGTCTTGGAAATGAGTCTTGACTAACAAGAAATTATTCTCTATGATTATGTCTATATTCCACAATGTTTAATGTTTTATGTTATGATTATTGTGATTACATTTCACTGCCATGAGTTATTCCAGGTTACGAAATTATGATCTCTTTTACAGGTTAAGATTTCCAAAATTTATGTGCTTATGTATATGATGTGATTGATATTCCTTTTGTTTACCCTTACTGAGCATTTGAGCTCACCCTTTAATGTTTTCTTTTCCCCAGGATATAAGGAAAGGTTTTAGGTATAAAAAAAGGAAGATCATTATGGGAGATGTTGAAGATCTTTCACCAGGATTAGAAGAATATATTTCGAGTTTCCAAAGACACTAAACTATTACGATCCTTGTGTGTGTGTTTTTGTTATGTACTAATTATTCCGCAAATGTAATGTAATGTCAATGTACGTTATGTTTCGGGTCTCTATAGTTGGTATTAGAGGAATGGTTTAGTCACCCTTTGGAAACTAGGATGTGAGAACGTTAATGAGATCCCTAGAGATATTTCTAAGGTATATCGAGGGATGTCCCTAAGGATAAGTATACGTATAGGATATAGTCCTAGAACTATGGTAACGATCTTATAATTTAACCTAAGATGTTAGATATTGAAGTTACTCCCCCATTATTATGATTTTTGCCTCTAACACTATTCTTTTTGGGTTTTAGAAAATGGCTGGAAACAAGATGATTCATGATAATGGAGGATATTATGGACAATGGAATGATATTCTTCATGAGAAACCAAATGAAATTGGATTTGGAAGTCTAAACATAATTATTATTCCGAATCAGCAATCTCATAATATGATCAATAAAGTAAAATTTGGTAAGTTTCCCGACTCGGATAATAAGAGAAAGATGGGGTTTCAGGATGATCATAGAGGAAAGAATGTTCAATTTCCCCTATGTAAATCATGTCGGAAGAGGCATCAGGGAGATTTTTTCAAAGGAACTGGAACATGCATTGGGTGTGGAATAGAAGGACACAAAGCCAGTAAGAGCAAAGGAAAAGGTTCAGTTAACACCAGGGATGAGGATAATGGTATTTCTACGACATCAATAATGGTTAAATGTTTTAAATGTGGAATGTACGAGCATTATACAAACCAATGCCCTAAGGGAAAGTCTCATGGAGAGAATCAGTATGGTCGTATGGGTAGTATTTATGTTGATGATGATGAAGAGAATACAAATGATATGTGAGATGAAAGAATTGTTGAAGATCGGTCAATGGTTTAAGAATGTAGTGGAATGATGACATGTTTATCATGTGTAATGTTGTATAAGTAATCTCATGGTACTATGGAATAAAGAGACATCTAAGGATTGTTACACTGTTCCCTTTCCTTGAGTTTTGAAAGTGTATGATTAATGGTACCATTATCCATGAAAGGTTATTCAGATATTTTTGGAAATAAGATGATATGCGCATAATGAAGGGAAAACGAGAAAACAAATGTTTAACAGTATTCATGAGCTCATGATTGATATAAGGACTAAGTGATATCATGGTTTGATTATATAGAATTTTAAGGATTTTGGTATGTGAAAAGTGTTAACTTTTAACTGCATTCATGTTTTCACTATGGTTCAATGGGTATTCAAGAGAATACATGATTAAGGCCTTTGAATGTTTGGAATGTGACCAACAAGACATATCTTATGATATATGGTGAACAACGATGGTATTAAATCTCTGGTAATCATTTTCACTATATTATGAGAATGGACTGTAGTATTATGGATAAGCCTAAAAACTAGAATGGATTATGTTGGACATAAGTTAGTATTATTTAAGGATAGAAGTTTTTTTCGATATTATTGATGGAATGTTATAGTAATATAGTTTTAGAAAAAGGACAACTTGCAGGATGGGCGACAGCCCAACGTGTCAGACAAGGTCGTAGGAATCGAACCCACAACTGAAGTGCGACTGGCCTTTATCGCCTACCACTGGCCTACAGGAAGTCCCTGGTTAGTGGAAACTAGTTTTATTTTATTAAGCGGTATGATATATGAAGTATAAGTTCATTTTAGGAACTATATAGGATTAATATCACTATATATGGACTTATGTATTTTTTGATAACTTTTCTAACCTTTTGTTTGAGACAGATGGAATGACCCATCATTCTGTCACATGATCTGCTAACACATCACGGATAACAAATTCAACTTCATTTCTTTAAGAGATTTAGTGGAAATTGTCCAAATAAAGACAAACGGTCACACTATACCAAAATCACGAAAGTATTTCTTCTAATTCCAATTTCATCAACTTTAGGGAAATGATCTTAAAAACCAAAAATGTTGTCCTAGTGCTCTTATATCTGATTAATCAGATGGTACCTTAGATCGTCACAAATTTATGGATTTGTGATTGTTGCCTTTTCCATATCCATGTTCTCTACCACTCTCCATCAGAACATGATGGTTAGATTTTTCTTATATATCCATATTTTCACCTATGTGGAAACCCAGTGATTAGTTTATTTGGGTAACTGTTATGTTTCATACTTTTGTTTTTAAAGATTGGTTTTGGTATTCTTTTTGACGATGTAGGTTTCAATCAAAGAAATTTTTTAATAGTAAACCATTTATAACCCCGACGAATTTCGAGGGAGAAATTCATTTTAAGGGGGGTAGAATGTAACACCCCGATATTTTATGAAAAATATTCTTTTTAATTTCATTAATGTCTTGTGTTGTACGCTACACCAAAAGTAGATTGCACAACACACATCCTTGACTTTCCTTTCATTACATGCAATCGCGACCTTCCTCGATAGCGTGTGTAGTACGCAATACCGAGTTTCACTAAACAATGATATGCTATTAAAATATTATTAAAACTAGCCATTATGAATAGTAATAACAACTTTTTGAAATTTTGTAAATATTATTTTTCAAAATGGACTTCATTTTTGGATTCGGAATATCGAAATTATCTTAGGGTGAAATTTTGGTAATTTTCGGATAAATTTCATATTTTGATGAATACTGGAAATTACTAAATTTTAATTAAAAACAAATTTTTCAATCGAAATAATTAATAGTGATAAATTATTAATTTGAGTGGTTTTAAAGTATATTTAGAATATATTTTTACAATTTAATACAATGATGGTCATTGGATGTAATTTCACATTTAAACCAGTTATAAACAAGTTTCAATCTTTTGATAGTTATTATCTCTTAAAAACACGCTATTTGTTTTGATGACGGGAATTAATTTTTAAATTAGTTAATGCAACTGATATGTTTTGAATTTGGTAGAATAGGCATCATTTTTGAGTTCATAATATCAAATATATCTTAGGCCTAATTTTTGGTATTTTTCTGAAAACTTTCAATTTTTGATGAATAGTGAAACCACTAAGTTGTAGTTAAAAAAACTGAATTGTTCATAAAACATAATTTTACCGCTTCTGTGAGTGGATTTCAAAAATCCGAGAGACATGGATGATGTCAGTATGTAAAATGTGGTTCAATGAGATGAAAATAAATTTTTGGTGAATAGTAACTTTTTACTTTTTTTACCACGGTTAAAAGTAAATAGGGTAATTAAGTGTAGAAATGATATTATTATTACCGTAACACATGTACTAATTCTATTGGACAAGATTAATTCGACCAAAAACAAACATAGGAATAATATATGATCATTTAGGCCCACATGGATTAGATTAGGACATTTATTATTAATTTATTTAAAGAAAGGTTAAAAGAGTTAAAATCAAAGTGTATTTACTAAAACATTTTTAATATGGGGTTATACATAAGATAAATTCGACTATAAATATTCATTAGAAATATAAAAATATTTCCTACATAATGGTATTTTATTTGCAATTTTTATACATTATATATTTTAATTTATTTATGACACAACGATGATGTAGTAATTATCTTATTAATGAAATATTGACATAATTGATGTTATAAATACCCAAATAAATATAATATGAGACTTTTTATGAATTCCAATAATTTTCTAGGTTAATATGACATGTTATTATTGATTTAATTAACATTTTTCGAACTTATCATTCTGTTATTATTTTCACAAAAATCAATTACTAAATAGTGTCAAAATTGACATAAAATAGTTTTTAAAACAAATATTATATTATACATTGTTATTTTATTCCTAAAAATCTAAGGATCGGCAAAATCACTTAGATAAGGTTATATATATTAATAATAAACAATTTGGGGTTCGTTTGGCTTCTTATAGTATGTTTATTAACCTTATAGTATAAGAACACAAGAAGACACGGTAAAGTAAAATTATTTAACCTAATGTTAAATCTAAATGATAAGGTTAAAATAGGAACCTAAACTTGTATAAATTCTATTGGATGAGATTATTTCGACCCATACCCACCTTAGCCTCGAAATAAATCAATTTGGAGCTATTTAAAACCGAACTTGACTTTATAATAAAATAATATTTTTAGTTTTTCCAAAGGAGCCCCTCTCCTCCCTTACAAAAGGGCACCTCCTCCCTCTCTTTCTCTCACAACTTTGAGCCTTCAAGCTCGGCCAACCCCTGCAAAATTCTTCTCTAAACTTCCCTAGAAACATCCTAGAAGTTATGGTCTTCCTCAAAGACCAATTTTAGTGCCCTAAGAGAAGGTCTCAAAGAGACGCTTCAAAGAAGAGGTAATTTCCGTTACCGATTCTTTCAACTTTATTTCTTCTTCCACTTCTTCTTCTTAGGTTGTATAATTATGAAGTAATAACATCAGTATAACTCATATACTGATATGTTATTATAAGTATTAAACAACCCTATTTCACCATCTATCCATCCTACGGAAAACAAAATCACCGTGCGTGCGTACGTACGGAATACCGTCTCCACGCCATGGTGTAATCTTTTTTTCCACCAACACCTTACATGGATGAGTATTATGGTGTAAAGAATAACTATACATAGTTATTATAACATCGTAATGATTCTGATATATTTTATCATCCACTCCAATTCAATTGAATAATTATGGTAATGATATCATCGCTCGTGCGTACGTACGGACTACCGTCTCCACGACGCGATGAGATTCATTCTCCACGTTAACCATTTAAGAATGATTATAAAGTATATATAAGCAATAATAATGAAATATATGATATTATAATGCTACTAGATTTATGTGTATATATATGTATGTCATCTACTTAATTCCACTCAATTCAATAAGGAAACGAAAACAGCGTTCATGCGTATATACGGCCTACCGTCTCCATGAACGGTGTATTTCATTCCATTTATAGATCCATTATATATATGTATATTATGAATATATATTATATATAAATCATTTTTTATATTCTATAAGTAAGTAGTAATGATCTATGTAATCATATGAATAATTAGAAGTTAAAACACGAACGACAAATGAGACGATTTTACCCAAAACGCTACTTTAACATGAATTTACAAAAGAACGGGTAATATAAAGTCATAAGTGAACCATATATGATATAATAACAATGAATATGATTCTTTAATAAGTCAATGACATTATTTAAATCATTTTACAGGAGTTTCGGATACTTACGAGGCAAATCGGACCTAAGGTAAGGGAAAATATCACAATCTCATTTTTATCTGAGATTGTTTTTACTTTGGAATTTACTAGGGTGTATTTTATCATCCACATCCATGTTCCCTCAATATGTAATATTATTTCCATCCACCTACCATTTTTTAAATCCAATTTTACCCTTTGGTGTGTTTTTATTAAAAGATATGAAAGGAATCTTTTGTCGTTTTTCGTACGAGGTACTTTTTGAATTTTCCGACAAAAGTACGAGAAGAATGTTTTCTTTTAACTTATACGGAATGAACATATTTTAATAAATTATTTCCAAGAAGCATCCTTTACAAGTTTTCATGTTTATTTTTAATCAACTTCTTTTAGTTTAGAATTGTATGACATGTGACGAAAGGAAAAGTTTTTTTGAAGAAGAAAGGATATTTTCCTCAAGAATGGAGTTCAAGTGTTTTATCAAAATTATTTTCCATCTAAGATAATAAAGGGTTATATTTATATCCCTATTATTACATGGATTATATTATGTTATTATGGAAATATTTTTATGAATTCATTTATCTTATATGAATTGTTTTATGATGTCATGTTGTTTAAGAATCCCATTATTATTACATGGGTTATGCAATGATGTATGGTTTATGATTTTGTGGCACACATAAGAATGGTATCATTATGAGATGGGTGGGACCTATATCTCCCTCCAATGCATTGGGTAAAGATTTTATATCTCATGAGATAGACATGGCTGGAATGGTAGGTTATACCGGTTCAGTGAAACAGGACTGAAACGAGGGTGACTCGGTATAGAAAGGGACTTTGTCCACTAAGATAGTCTTGGCAATGAGTCTTGAATAAAAAGAAATGATTCTCTATGATTATGTGTGTATGACTCAAAGTTTAATGTTTTATGTTATTATTATTGTGATTACATTTCACTACCATGAGTTATTCCAGGTTATGAAATTATGATCTCTTCTACAGGTTAAGATTTTCAAAAGTTATGTGCTTATGTTTATGATGTGATTGATATTTCTTTTTTTTACCCTTACTGAGAATTTGAGCTCACCCTATCATGTTTTCTTTTCCCCAGGATATAAGGAAAGGTTTTAGGTATAAAAAAAGGAAGATCTTTATGGGAGATGTTGAAGATCTATCACCAGGATTAGAAGATTATATTCCGAGTTTCCAAAGACACTAAACTATTACGATCCTTGTGTGTGTGTTTTTGTTATGTACTAAGTATTCCGCAAGTGTAATGTAATGTCAATGTACGTTATGCTTCGGGTATCTACACGTACGACAAGAAAAACATTCCTTTTTTCATATAGAAAAATTCTTTGTATAAAAAAGATACCTTTTTAATAATCCTAAAAGTCAAATGGGTTTTTACACAGTATAAAAGAAAGTTGTGTATAAAACAAAATATGCCTCAATGAAAGGAGATTGAGACGAATTTATTACCAAGATCATTTTTTTAAATAAATTAGATCTATTATGTGTATTCAATATAATTACACCTAAAGAAAGTACAAATACAATATAGGACATAATAATATGATAACATAATTTGAAAGTAGGAGATTTACCCAAAGAATGGAAATTGGGTTAAGAAATCCCCTTACAAAGATAATTTTTTTAAATAAAATAAATCTATCATGTGTATTCACTATAATTACACATAAATAAATTAAAAATATGAGATAGGACATAATAATATCATTACATAATTTTAAAGTAGGAGATTAAACCAAAGAATGAAAATTGGGTTAAGAAATTCCCTTACCTCGTGTCCGACATGACTCGACCGCTCTTTCACCTCCTGAATAATAAACTATAGTTAATCTATACCTTCTTAAGAACACTTTTCCAGTTCATTATTCCTTTTATATCACTTATTACAATGTAATGAACATTATGTAATTATTTAAGTTAATAATGGTCGTTTTGTCGATGTTAGGTACTTGAGCCAAAAATAAACTTCTTATAATTACACTTTGTTAATGTGGTAAAATATCCATTATATCCATAATTATATTCATGATGTAGATATAATATAAATCATATATATCCAGTATATACATTCATTTATAATATTACATATCATTTAGAGGTAAGAAATGAAATGCACCGTTCATGGAGACGGTAAGTCGTACGTACGCTTGAACGCTACTTCCATTTCTATTTCGAATTTAATGGAATGAAATTATAATTATATAAAGGTATAATATAATAAAATTATAATATAATGTATAATACCATTTAAAACATCCTTTATAAATCCCACATATGGAATTAACGATTCAAATCACTTTGAGGGGGCGGTAGTCCGCACTTCCTAAAATGCAATTATCGTGTTTTCCCATAATGGAAATCATAAAGGTATTCCATAGAAGAAAAATAAAGAATCATAAAGAAAACAAAAACATAATATATATCATATATAAAAATAGTGTCATCATAATGGACACCATGAGAGGTGTTAAAAGAAGATTGAACAATCATCGTTTCGTGAGGCAGAAATTCGCCACCCACAGAAACAGTATGTTCTTTAACCATTGGATGTAGGTGTGTGTAAGTGTAGCTAGAATCCTTATTATAAAAACATCTTAGTATATTGATGACACTGGTATTGTTTCAAAAGAAATTAATAGAAAGATTTTAGGGGCTTGGAGAATCAAAATAAAACAAAAAAACATAAGAGAAGACATTACCTTAAAATTGAGTAACTCTTTTTGATTTGAGCCAAAGGATTATTGGGAAGAATTATACCCAATGTGAGGCTTCTAATAGTAACATAGGGAAGTTGGGAGAGTATTTGGTCAGAGGTTGGCCGAGCCAAATGGCTTGAAGGTGTGAAGACGGTGGTAGAGGTGGGGGCCTTTTATAATAGGAGAGAAGGGGCACTTTTGGAATGATTGAAATGTTACTTAATTATGAAATGATTTTCGGATTTTTAAGGTCCCAAAATGATATATTTCAATGATAAGGTGATAAGGATTCGAAATATACTCATCAAATAGTATTTTGACAAGTGTAAGCCTTATATTTTAGCTTATCTTTTCATTTTATTTAAATCATTTTTTAATAAGGTAATAACGGCATCATCATTGTGTCATAAAAAATTTAATTTATTTAATGTCTAAAAATTATAAAAATTGTATCATGATGTAGTAAATCGTTTTAGATTTATAATGAATATTTTTAGTCAAACATATTAGTTGTATAACCCCATTTTAAAATTCTTTTAGTAAAAAAACTAATGTTTGTGACATTTTTATTTTAACATTAACTAAAACGTTTTTAATGTCATTTTCCTACCAACGTGGCTCCATGGGGTCCCCAACATGACCCATGGATTTTCTTGGACGGCCATGACTCATCCAATAGGGTTAGGACAAGTGTAAAGGTATTTTCATATTTTTATAATATTATTTTTACCTTAAATTTTCACTAATTACCTTTAATCAAGATTAATTAAACTTAAAAGTTACTATTCACCAAAAAAATTATTTTAATCTTATTGAACAACATTTTACTTCCTAATGACAACCATGTATGTCAGATTTTTGAAAATCAAATCATAGAAGTGGTAATGTTTCATTTAAACGAAAAATCAGTTTTTTAACTACCACTTAGTGGTTTCACTATTCATCAAAAATTGATGTTTTTCAGAACAATGCCAAAATTTCACCCTAAGATATAATTGATATTCCGAATTCAAAACTGAGGTCTATTTTAAAAAATTCCAAACATATAATTTTCATTAATTAATTTTATAATTAAATCCCGATGTCACAACAAATAGTGTGTTTTTAAAAAACAATATATATCAAAAGATTGACAATTGTTTATGTACAATATCAAAGTGAAATTAATTATAATGACCACCATTGGATAAAATTTTAAAAATATATTATAATTACACTTTAAAACCACTGAATATTATAATTTATCATATAAATTATTTTGATCAAAAAAGTTGTTTTTAGGTATTTTTCACTATTCATAAAAAATTGGATGTTCTCAGAAAAATACCAAAAATTCAACATAGGATAATTTCGATATTCCAAATCCAAAAAATGAAGTCCATTTTTAAATATAAAATATATATAATTTCAAAAAGTTGGTATTACTATTCATAATTGCTATTTTTATTGGTCGTGGTGTGTTAAAATCTCGAAATTGCGTACAATGCAAGCTATTGCATTATTAAAAGAGAAGCGGATCGTGGAAGCTCAGAGTGTTACAAATATAAATAAATAAAAGAAATAAATCTAATCACTAAGGAAAATGAAATATTTCAATGAATATGTTATGAAATAAGTGATTCCCATAATGGGAAAATTGTGAAAAAAATATATCCATAATTGATTAATTAGATTATTATATTTTTTATAAATGTAGGGTTAAGGACTATCTAGATCATGATTTGAAGGTATATAAATAATTTAAAGTCCCTATACTTTTATACATATTATTAGTTTATTAATGCATAATTAACGATGAAATTATATAAAAAGGATTGAGAAGTAGAGTATATTTGGATGATTAAGTACATAAAAATGAAAACGTGGAAGTAGAATGAACAAATATTTTAATAATCACTTATCAAATCATATCATTCATAGAGATCCAAAATCAGTATTGGATAAACAGGGGAATACATGAACAAAAGGGATTAGCTAAAAAGCCTTTTGAGTGTATTATTAAAATAATAATGTAAAGAAAATTTGTTAAATGAAATAACATAATAAAATTGAATGGAACAGATCTTGAATATAAAAAATGAATAATGAAATGTAGGAAATGGGGAAATATAATAATAGAGTCATAGGATGTTGGAAGCAACATAAAAAATGATAAATGAATTAGTCAAGAATGTCTGCCAAGACCATTATACAATGAAGCAAAATTCATATAAATGAGTCTGGTTGACTCACAATACCAACATGGATTCTCATGATACTAAAAATTATCAAATTATTTAGACATATATTGGGGCACAAGTATCATAATATTTTCATTTAGATGTGTGTGATAAGAAGAATCAAACACATGGTGTAAAAATGAGGGAAACCCATATAATGAAATGGGTATAATAAACATGTCATAACACATAACCACATGGCATATCATAAATATGTTTCTGAATGAATGGATATAAAGAAAAAATAGACCATTATAAATTTTCATAGGCATATATAATGATGAAATATGTCTAAATTATGTGAACAATTTTTAAAATAGTATTTAAGAAACATTATAAATGGGCCACCTTAGTGTGGTTTAGGGGAATACAAAACTAATATTTATTATTGAAAATTTATATTTTTTTTGTAAAAAAGAAATGATCCATGATTTTATTTTAGGATAAGATGAGTACATTTCAAAAAATAATGGTGGATAAATACAAACTTTAAACAATACATGAAAATTAGTATGAATTTTAGAATTCCCCTTTAATTGGGCGTGTGCTGGAGGATGAAATATGAAGAAATATTTTTTAAAAAATGAACATACCAATCAAAGAAAAAATAATATATTATGGAAATATAGTTGGATGAAAAAAATATAATTTATTATAAATATATATATTAATAATAGGAATTATATTTGGATAAAGATAGAGAATGTGTAACCTGAAATAAAAAATGGATTTTCAGAAATAATCCCTTATCCAATGAGTGAAAGTGTGCTGAACATGATCTTAATAACCTGTGTAATAAAATTAAATCCATTAATTAAACATTTATGATCCTTTTATACATTTTTTTGATTTACTATGATTTTATTATGTTCTTTATGAGTTGTCTTTTAAAATCTATAATTTATAATGTCAGAGTTTGGGATGATTTGTTCACATTTATAAATGCATGAAAGGTCATGTAAAATAGAAATATATATATATATATATATAAATTTATATGTTATTTATGTAAATATATAATATTAAACTATTAAATACTTAATATTTTCATATGTGTTGATAATTAATCATTAGATAAGATGTTAGTGATAATTAGTTTTAATATTGGAATTGTCCAAAATGGTAACTCTAACTATGAAATGATTTCCAAATAAGTTATAATTGATGGATATAAATATAATATTCTTATTATTTAATAATAATTTGATTTGGGATTTCATGATAAATTTGAAAATGATGCTTGTAATGTTTTTAAATGTAAAAATGAATTAGTGTTTTCTGCATTATGAAATTAAAATTTTTACTCTATTAACATAGAATCATTAGTTCCTCAAAATGATTCATGTTTAACTGTATTTCACAAATAATCTTGGATTTGGCATAGGATACTGGGAAACTTTAACACTCACTCCCTTAGAAAGGTAGCTAGAAAAATCATAGGCAAAGACCTACAGAAACTTGATTTTCCAAATGAATAAGTGTCTAATCATTGAAAAAAAAGAATAAATCACAAAATTTCTTTCAAAACAATGATTGAAGTGTCAACTTCTCATCCACTAAAACTAGATCACATTGATTTCTTTGTACTATATATATATTCATTATTAAATAAAAAGGACAATGTTTTTGTTTTTGAATAAAACTTTACTATATATACATGGAAGTTTTTTTGGACCACAAACGTGAAGTCTTCTCTAATACTACCAAATAAGAGAAAACTATAGAAAATCATAGTGTAATTAGAATCAAATCCTTAATAATTGATCATGGCTATGAGTTTTAAAATCAGGAGTTTCATTCATTTTTCTCTCAAAATGGATATAATCATAATTTCTATGCCCTAGAGCACCTCAACAGAATGGAGTTGTTGAAATGAGAAACAGAACCCTACAATAGATTTCTAGAACCATTCATAGTGAGTATGACTTACTTATTTATTTTTCGGCTGAAGTTATAAATAAAAGATGTTATATTATCAATAGATTTCTGATTAAACATGTTAATAAAAGAACTCCATATGGTTAGTGGAACAATAGAAACCCCATAGTTAGCTATATCAGTGTTTTGTGTTGCAAAGTATATAATAATAAGTCTTTCTAAATTTTTATCCAAGAGTGATGAATGAATATTTTAAGGATATTCAATATCTTGTAAAGTCTATAGAATTTTTAATAAAATAACTAAATGTATGGAAGATTATGTCGATGTTAAATTTGATGAAACAAATCCACATGATTCTAAGACCACTCTAGTGAACCTGGAGGATGAAGTATCATATCTAAACATTAATTCAAAATATTCTACCCATCCCTTAAATGAATCTGTGAAAACATCTAGTTCTATAAATTCTTCAGATTCATGTCACAATTAACCTGACCTTGTTGAAGTACCTGAAATCACCCGTCCTTTATTTTTCCAGATTTTATAGAACTCTTATGAACTATACATTAAATGATCATGTAGGAGAATTTGATAATGGAACTCAATCCAGTGCTTCACATAAAAATCAATTTAAGAATAAAGTTTTTTTGTCACAACATTAACCTAAAAACAATAATGATGCCATCGATGAGGAATTTTGCGTAATTTCTATGGAATAAAAACATAATTTGTTTGAAAGGAACGATGTTGGGAAACTTTTTGATAGACCCAAAAACAAATTCACCACAGGAACTACATGGTTGTTTATAAATAAGGTTGATGAATATGGTAATATATTTATAATCAAGGCTAGATTGTTTTCATAAGGCTATAGTCAAGTAGAAGGTATTGACAATAAAGAGACTATTACAATAGTTGCTGGACATGAAGCTATCAGAAATCTGCATGCTCATGTTACACATATGAATTTCTAACTATATGAAATGGATGTCAAAAAGTGAATTTCTAAATGGGTATAATGTTGGGGATGTATTTTTTGAGAATCGCCTTGGTTTTACAAGACCTCATATCCCAAACCATATTTTAAAATTATCAAAAGATATGTAGGCTTTAAAAAAGATCCAAGATCATGGTATGATAGATTAACTGAATTTTTTATTTGTAAATGTTTTACAAAAGGTATAGCTAATCATAAATTTTTTATAAAACGAATTTCTAATGATGTTTTATTAGTTTAAATCTATGTAGTTGACATTATCATTGGATCCTTAAAAATGTATTTGTGTATTAAATTTTCTAAAATGATGCAAATGGAATTTTGAAGGAGTTTAATGGATGAACTCAAATTCATTCTAGGATTTCTAATAATTCAACATAATTATGGTTTTATTTTAAATCAATTCAAATATTCTTGATATGTTATAAAACATTATGGATTGGATATCTCTAAAAGTAGTGATACTACAATTAGTAATACATGTATGTTGGATCTTGATGAAGATATTAAATTTGTTTATCAAACCAATTATGGAGGAATGATTGAAAGCCTACTCTACATAACATCTAGTTGACATGACATTATGCTTAGTGTGTGTATGTGTTATCATTTTCAATAAAATCATTTAGAATCTCATTAAAATTATCTTAGGTGTATATTAAAATACCTCATGCATACACACAATCTAGTATTGTTATATTTGTTAGGATAATCATTTTGAGTTATTGAGTTATTCTTATATCAACATCAGTGGTTGTAAGTTAGATAGAAAAATCTCCTCTATAACTTGTCACATTTTAGGCATGTCACTAGTATCATGGTGTAGTAGGAAAAAAATATTGTTGCATTGTCTGCTGTAGAATCTGAATTCAAAGATGTTGGCTGTTGTTGTGAAAATATTTTGTGGATGAAACAAACATTACTAGATTTTGGATATCAATTTATACATATACTTATAAATTGTGAAAATACAAGTGATATTAACATTTAAAAAAATCATTTTTCAGAATCTAATACAAAACACATTCATATAAGACATCACTTATTGAGTGATCATTACCATAAAAGTGACATCACATTAGAATTCATTGGAACTAAATATTAGCTTGCTGATATATTTACCAGACCATTAAATTATGAATGAATATATTACATTATACAGGAATTGGAAATGATAAATCTCAAGTTGTATGTATAATGTTTCACAGTTTACAGTTTCAAAAGTCATTGTCTTAAGATTAAAGTTTAACTCAATCAATTCTATAGTTTTACTCTCTTAATAGTTGATGTTTCATGTGTACGGTCTCACAATTACTATTTCTTCATTACTATCTGGCTCTTACAGTCTCCAACAATATGGTCGCATAGTTTAAAAATCAAATTGTTACTGTCTTACTGTAAATTCTTGTTATGGTCTCACAGTGATGGCTTGTTATGGTCTAATCGTGAAATATTATTATAGTCACACCTTAAATATTCATTATTGGTTTATTTATACATTATAACCCATATCGTGTAAATTCATTGTTTTATTGATTTCAATTTTTCGTTCTCTTGATCTCGCGATGCTAGATATCACAAAATGATAAAATAAAATAAGTTTCAAGTGTTCTTCACTCAAGCTCTATTATCTCAATTTATAACCCTGCATCCAACCCTTCCATTTTTCTAACATTTAGTGAATGTGTAAGATGAAACTGCCATCGTCATCAACTCCTGATAAGTGGAGTCCAAAGAAGATGTTGAAAATCACGTTGATGATAGGACCTGAATGCACTATGAATCCAAATCTATTAAACATAATAGTGGTATTAGAAAAGAAGATATTCCCTATGTATATTGTATCATGTAGGTCATTGGTATTGAATGTGCTAAATGATAAAGGATGGATGGATTGGTAATCAAAAAAGGATATTCCTATTTACCCAAAGCTAATAGCACAGTTTTATCAGTTTGTTCAATTCTGGTTTGATTCACAAGATATATATGTTGTGCAATGTTAGATCAATGTCCATATTTGTAGATTTTACTTGAGGTTATGGGTTTCATGTCCTATGATACATCATAAAGGTATATTTGAGAACTACCAGAGAGTTCCTCCACCTCCAAATGATTTCATTGTTTTGGAATAATCATTGAGAATTTTAAAGAGAAATGAAACTATGAGGAGAGCCATAGATACCAAGCTAGATCGTTAAACCAGGCTTCTGTTTATGTTTATTCAGAATTTGATTAGCCCTAGAAAATGTGTTTTCACAATTCACAAGTTTTAGGATGTATTTTTGGTTCATCTCATGAAAAATGGACATATGATTAACTTATTCTACCGTGTCGTACTCAAATTGAGTGAGTTCATAAAAAAACCTCCATCTCAAACCCATATATTCTATTCAAGGGATATCTCAACTATCCTTATTGGAAAAGGATTGGTTGGAATATAATAATAATCCATTAAGGAAAATGAGTTCTATCTTATTAAATTAATAGTAAAGATAATTACAATTATATGAAATCCATGGAGAAAAGCATGGATGGAATATAATGTCAGTGTTTATGAAATATTTAATCCATTGGAACACCCTTAATGTCATTAGAATATTTCCAAACCTAGTTTTGATCAAGAAGAACATGTTTAGTAATATGATGAGGAAGAATAATTAGAGTTTATTGTACCTCTCACAGAATCTTTTCTGGTTGAGGAAGACAACGAATCTTCTCCTCCAGTCTTATTTGAAAAGGAAATGACTATTCTTTAAGAAGTTATTGATCTAGAAGAACAACATTCTTTATAATTTGAATATGTTGTTAAGGTAAGTTAAAAGGATGTTGTAGAAGAACATATAGAAGAAGATCTTTATATTATGTACAAAAATGATTTGGAGGAACACCTAGAGGTACATGCTATTCTTGAAGTTATTTCAACTAATGAAGAGAGAATGAAGAATGCCTTTCAGTTGGCTAGAATTGAAATGGGTGAGGATATTAGGCTTGAAATAATGGAAACATATCAAGGTTATAAATATATCAGTCTGGAGAAATTTTCGCCAATTGAGGGGGGTGCAGCTCTCGAATATGGAATCTATTGATTCCCTGAATCTGATGATCCATGTTTAGTGGATACATTGTTTAAATTACATAGCAATTTTGATGTTATAAGATCCCAATAAGTCTCAGTTAATTGAATTAATATGTCTAATATGTTTCATTTGAAACTAGTATCTTTTACTGAATATATCTATGCCAAAGAACCCGAGCCTATCACAGATTTAATTAATATACCTTCATAAGAAACTCCAAACATGGCGAATAAGGATTATCTGAAATCATTTGGAGCTACCCCATTGGCTAGAGTTGAAAACCCCATGAATATAAAAATGGCTCATGTATCCAAATTATGTGAAAGAGATGATTCCTTGTTATTGTAAAATATTATATGGTAGATTTAGAAAAATATGCTTCATGAGATTGATGAAGACATAATTGAGAACAAAGAGCTTCGCGACGAAGTAAAAATTCTCAAGGGTATGGTTGAAGGAATATATAGAGTGATGAGATGAAGAACAAAAACTATTTCTTATCCTATTGAGTATATTGTTATTCTGATTCCACATGAAGTCGCTTCCCAAATTCAACCTAATATAACTTCCTTAGCAAGTAAGGTAGTTGAAAGAAACAATAACATTTTTCAAGAGATCCATGAACATGTTATTGGTCTTAACAAGTTAACTAATGAGTATAAGGGATGTCTCTAGAAAGTTCTAAATCAACTAAAATCCCAGCCTTCTACTGTCACATCTTCTCATACTACTGAACAATAATCTCATCATCCTTTAGACAGGGATCATCTCAAAAAAGTTGTCAACAATGAACTTCAATCTGTGCTCACTAGATTTGACAAGGAATCTTTATATGTTCTCAATAATAGTGAAACCTTTCATGATTTGGTGAGAATTAAGTACATGATTGATAATGATTCATAGTACAAAATTTCAATGAATTAGGACTTATACATCAATCATATCTTCTATAATAATGACATTACCAACCACTTCAAGTGCCTTATAGAGAATTTGAGGATTCATCTTGTCCCACACGTTTTCAAAACACACGTCGAAAAGATCAATGATTTACTCTATTATTGGATATGTTTATGGAGAATTAGGATGAATTTGAGAAATAAATATACTATGGTGATGAGATCATTACTTACATCATAATGTTTTTGAGGCCTTACCTTCATGTCCAAAGTACTATAATTATCGCTCCTACCTCTACACCACTGAGATTTGGTATTCATACCTAATCTTCTTCTACCCTTGCCTCTACATCTATGTCTGTATCTCAGGATCTATGTCAGATCAGGCCTATAATCCTTGATCAAAATTTTACTTGGTCTCCCATTGCACTAATACTGGCCCCTTTAGTTTATAAAGAACACCCTTTACCTTATATGTCCATTGGTTCACTCCCTTCCTGACTTCTACCACTGCTCCTGTGTCTTCTTCTTCTTATGCTCCTTTAAAGGGAATAGATGTGAAATCCAATTATAAATAACATTGAATACTATCTTTTTATAGGGAAGTTTGCTATATTATTTTTACTCACTTTTTGTAATGACACTTTTTATCCATCTAATTCATTGTGCACTTTAATTGTCTATTTTTTATTTACTTTTTTTAATAATCCCAAAAGGGTGAGAAATATGTATTCGATAAGTACATTAAAAAAAGGAACATTACAAAAAACATATATCTCGCTCACATGATTTTTGATCATAAAAAAGGTAGGTATTGTTGTAATCCTAATATGTTAATAATGTCTTAATGGTGACAAATCATATACATTCCTTAAATCTTGTTAATCGTGTTTAATATATATAAAATCATGCGTACAAATGATTAGTTTCTTTATTACATAAATAATTATTGTAATCAATTTGGGTTATAATAAAATTTAATAATAATTGATTATATTTAATTCATTCTTTGAGTATGACTGTTTATGTCTGTGTAAAAATATTTTCCTAAGATTGCGAAACTGTGAGTCTGAAACAGGTTGTTTTTTTCTCGAAAATGACCCAGACACCGTGACCATCCAAACACCATGACCATCCAGAAACCAGCATCGTCTAGAAACTGTGACCATCCAGGAAACACTATGATTCAGTCACCGTGACCATCCAAACAATGTGACAAGACACCGTGATCCTAAAATTGTATCTGTGATACAAGTTCATGATCTCTATAAAATTATTCCATCATAACGGTCTCAAAACTAAATGAAAAAAGGAGACACCATTTCAAGGTGGAATCATTTCAGGGAGACACCATTTTATGGATAGATAGTTTACAGATATGTCGTGACATAGTTTCTTAATAAATTTTATTTTTTTTTCAATTTAATATCTAATAGTCATATTTGATGCTTATAAATGCACTGACATAATAAATGTTTCTTTTTAGACATGTCACCTGATTGTACGATGTACGAGGTTTAGAATACCATAACCTTGTCAGCTGAACACAAGCTGTAGAGACCCGAAGCTTGACGTACATGGACATTACATTTCATTTGCGGAATTCTTAGTACATAACAAAAACACACACACAAGGATCGTAATAGTTTAGTGTCTTTGGAAACTCGGAATAAAATCTTCTAATCGTGGTGAAAGATCTTCAACATCCGCCATAAAGATCTTTCTTTTTTTACCTAAAACCTTTCTTTATATCCTGGGGAAAAGAAAACATAAAAGGGTGAGCTCAAATGCTCAGTAAGGGTAAACAAAAGTAATATCAATCACATCGTATTCATAAGAACATAACATTTTGGAAATCATAACCTGCAAAAGAGAGCATAATTTCATAACATGGGATAAATCATGGTAGTGAAATGTAATCACAATAATCATAACATAAAACATGAAACTTTGTGGAATTCACACATAATCATAGAGAATCATTTCTTTTTAGTCAAGACTCATTGCCAAGACTGTCTTAGTGGACAAAGTCCCTTTCTGAATCGAGTAACCCTCGTTTCAGTCCTGTTTCACTGAACCGGTATAACCTACCATTCCAGCCATGTCTATCTCATGAGATATAAAATCTTTACCCAATGCATTGGAGGGAGATATAGGTCCCACCCATCTTATAATGAACCCTTTCTTATTTGTGCCACATAATCATAAATCATACATTATCGCATAACCCATGTAATAAAAATGGGATTCTTAAACAACATGATATCATAAAACAATTCATATTAGATAAAGTAATTCATAAAAATGTTTCCATCACAACATAATCAAATCTATGTAATAATAGGGATAAAAACAGAACCCTTTTATTATCTTAGATGGAAAATAATTTTTATAAAATACTAGAACTTCATTCTTGAGAAAATATCCTTTCTACTTCAAAAACACTTTTCCTTTATTAACATGTCATACAATTTTAAAATAAAAGAAGTTGATTAAAAATAAACTTGAATACTTGTAAAGGAATCTTCTTGGAAATAATTTTTTAGAAATCCATTCATGTCGTATAAGTTAAAAAAAACATTCTTCGTACTTTTGTCGGAAAAGTCAAAAAGTACCTCGTATGAAAAACGACAAAAGATTCCTTTCATATCTTTTACTAAAAACTCACCGAAGGGTAATATTGGATTTAAAAAATTGTATGTGGATGGAAATAATATTACATATTGAAGAAACATGGATGTGGATGATAAAATACACCCCAGTAAATACCAAAGTATAAACAATCTCGGATAAAAATGAGATTGTGATATTTCCCTAACCTTAGGTCCGATTTGCTTCGTATGTGTCCGAACCTCCTGTATAATGATTTAAATAATTTAATTGACTTATTAATGAATCATATTCATTGTTATGATATCATATATGGTTCAATTATGACATTATCTTACCCGTTCTTTTGTAAATTCCATGTTAAAGAAGCGTTTTGGGTAAAATCGTTTCATTTATCGTAGGTGTTTTGACTTGTTGTTCTTGACATTATTATTACTTATATCGTGATTTACTTACTTCCAGAATATAAAATATGATTTATATATCATATATATTCAGTATATATATATATATATTAGATTGATAAATGAAATGAAAAACACCGTTCATGGATACGGTAGTCCGCACGTACGCATGAACACTGTTTTTCTTTCCTTATTGTCTTGAATGGAAGTAAGTAGATGAAATACATATATATATACATAAATCCAGTATCATTATTATGTCATATATTTCATTAGTACTTATTATATATACTTTATAATCATTCATGAATGGTTAATCATTAAGAATGAATCTCATCGCGTCGTGGAGACGGTAGTCCGTACGCACGCACGAGCGATGATATCATTTCCATAATTATTGAATTGAATTGGAGTGGATTATACAATATATCAGAATCAATATGATATTTTAATAACTATGTATAGTTATTCATCACACCATTATACCCATCCATGTAAGGTGGTGGTGGAAAATAGATTACACAACTGCGTGGAGACGGTATTCCGTACGTACGCACGCGCGGTGATTTCTTTTTCCGTAGGATGGATATATGGAGAAATAGGGTTGTTTCATACTTAAAATAACATATCAGTATATGAGTGATACTTATTTTATTACTTCATAATGAAACAACCTGAGAAGAAGAAGTGGAAGGAGAAATAAAGATGAAAGAATTGGTAACGGTAGTTACCTCTTCTTTGAAGCGCCTCTTTGAGACCTCCTCTTAGGGCACTAAATTTGGTCTTTGAGGAAGACCAGAACCTCTAGGATGTTTCTAGGGAAGTGGAGAAGAGATTTTGGCAGGGGATTTCCGATATTGAGTGCTCAAATTGGTGTGAGGAGGAGGGGGAGGAGGTGTCCTTTTATAAGGGAGGAGAGGGGCACCTTAGGAATACCTCAAAATATTATTTTATATTAATGTCAAAATCGGTTTATAATGGTTCTAAAGGGTCTTATTTAGAATCTAATTTGGGGATGGGTCGAAATCCTATCAACCAATAATATTTAGACAAGTTTAGGATATTATTTTAAACTTATCAATTAGATTTAACTCTATGTTAAATAATTTAACTTTTACCGTGTCTTTTTGTTTTCTTTCACTATATGGTTAATAAACTTACTATAAAATGCCAAAAGAACCCCAAATTTTCTATTATTAATACATATATCCTTATCTAAGTCATTTGGCCGAACCTTAGATTTTTAGGAATAAAATAACAATTAATAATATAATATTTGATTTAAAAACTATTTTGTGTCAATTTTGACACTATTTGATATATGATTTTTGTGAAAGTCATAACAGAATTATATTTTAGATACAAGTTGATTAAAGCAACACTAATATATCATAGTAAACTATAAAATTATTGGAATTCATAAAAAGTCTCAAATTACATTCATTTGAGCATTTATAACATCAATTATGTTAATATTTCCTTAAAAGGGTAATTACTGCATCATCGTTGTGTCATAAATAAATTAATTTATTTAAAGTCTAAAAATTATAAATAAAATATAATTATGTAGGAAATCTTTTTAGCTTTCTAATGAATATTTATAGTCGAATTTATCTTATTTATAACCCCATATTAAAAATGTTTTAGTTATTAAACATTGATTTTAACTATTTTAACTATTCATTAAATAAAATAATATTAAATGTCATAATCTAATCCAAGTGGACCTAAATGGTCATATTATATTCATAAGGTTGTTTTTGGTCGAATTAAACTTATCCAATAGAATTTTGACATGTGTTAGGTAATAGTAATATCATATTTACCCTTAGTTTCCCTATTTATTATTAACCGTGGTAAAAAAAAGAAAAAAACTACTATTCACCAAAAATTATTTTCATCTCATTGAACCACATTTTAGTCCTTGATATTAACCTTGTCTGTCAGATTTTCAAAATTCCATTCAAAGAAGCGGTAAAATTATGTTTTATGCAAAATTCAGTTTTTAACCTACCACTTAGTGGTTTCACTATTCATCAAAAATTGAACGTTTTTAGAAAAATACCAAAATTTCATCCTAAGCTATATTTCATATACTGAATTCAAAAATGAAGTCTATTTTACCAAATTCATAACATAGAAGTTGCATTAATTAATTTTATAATTAAATCCCGCTGTTAAAACAAATAGCGTGTTTTTAAGAAACAATATCTACCAAAATATTGACACTTGATTATGTCTGGTTTAAATGTGAAATTACATCCAATGACCAACATCGTATTAAATTGTAAAAATATTTTCTAAATATACTTTAAAACCACTCAATTTAATGATTTATCACTATTAATTATTTCGATTAAAAAAGTTGTTTTTAATTATAATCTAGTAATTTTCACTATTCATCAGAATATGAAAGTTATACGAAAAGTACCAAAATTTCACCCTAAGCTAATTTCGATATTACGAATCCTGAAATTAATTCCATTTTGAATAATAAAATATAAAAAATTTCAAAAAGTGGTTATTAATATTCATAACGGCTAGTTTTAATAATATTTTAATAGCATATTGTTGTTTAATTAAACTCGTTATTGTGTACTACACACGCTATCGAGGAAGGTCGTGATTGCGTGTAATGAAAGGCAAGTCAAGGATGTGTGTTGGGCAAGATCCTTTTCATGTAGCGTAAAACACAAGACATTAATAAAATTAAAAAGAATATTTTTCATAAAATCTCGGGCTGTTACATTCTACCACCCTTAAAATGAATTTCACCCTCGAAATTCGTCGGGGTTATAAATGGTTTATTATTCGAAATTTTCTTTAATATAAACCCACATCGTAAAAATGAATATCAAAACCAATCTTTAAAAACTAAAGTATGAAACGTAACGGTTACCCAAATAAACTAGTCACTGGGTTTCCACAGAGGTGAAAATATGGATATGGAAGAGAAATATAACCATCATGTTCTGATGGAGAGTGGTAGAGAACATGGCTATGGAAAATCCAGCCATCACAAAGCCATAAATTTGTGACGATCTAAGGTACCATCTGATTCATCAGATATAAGATCACTAGGACAACATTTTTCGTTTTCAAGATCGTTTCCCTAATGTTAAAGAATTTGAATTAGAATAAATACTTACTTTATTTTGGTACGATCTCACTGTTGTTCATGCCTTTAACAATTTCAACTTCATCTCTTAAATAAATGAAGTTGAATTTGTTATTCGTGAAGTTTTAGCAGATCATGTGATAGAATGACGAGTCATTCCATCTGTCTCAAACAAAAGGTTAGCAAAAAAAATTATATACATAAGTCGATCTATAGTGATATTAATCATATATGGTTCCTAAAATGGACTTATACATCATATGTCATACAACTTAATATAATAAAACTAGTTTCTACTAAACAGGGACTTCCTGTAGGCCAGTGGTAGGCGATAAAGGCCAGTCGCACTTCGGTTGTGGGTTCGATCCCCACAGCCTTGTCCGACGCGATGGGCTGTCGCTCGTCCTGCAGGTTGTCCTTTTTCTAAAACTATATTACTATAACATCCCATCAATAATATCAAAAAAAAACTTCTATCCTTAAACAATAATAACTTATTCCAACATAATCCATTCCAATCTTTAGGCTTACCCATAATACTGCAGTCCACTCTCATAATATAGTGAAAACAATTACCAAAGATTTAATACCATCGTTGATCCCCATAAGATATGTCTTGTTGGTCACATTCTAAACATTCAAAGTCCTTAATCTTGTATTCTCTTGAATACCTTAGTGAAAACATGAATGCAGTTTAAAGTTAACACTTTCCACATACCAAAATCCTCAAAATTCTATATACTCAAACCATGATATCACTTAGTCCTTATATCAATCATGAGCTCATGAATACTATTAAAAATTTCATTTTCTCGTTTTCCCTTCATTATGCGCATATCATCTTATTTCCAAAAAATATCTCAGTCAATTTGAATACCACATCAATAAATATTGTAATACTCAATGATACAACATTATTTCGGAATCCCATTACATAAACACTTAATCATTCCACCACATCGTTGTCATATTCAACATTGCCAATAGTGATCGCATGTGACCTCCCTTTGTCCTTTGCCTTCAGTGGTTGCTCATGTTGATCATCACTAACCCTTGGATTAGGGAATTTATTAGCATAATGCCCCATTTCCTTGAACATGAAGCATTGAAGTGTTGGTGGTGCGTTCTCTGCAGTGTTTGCTTTATTCACATCATTAGAAACCCTTTTTCCATTACTTCGACACTCAGCTGCTCGATGACCTTCTTTTCCACACTTAAATCATTTTCTAGTCCCTTTAAGACAATCTCCACCATGCTTCTTTCCACACTTTGTTCATAAGGAAACATTCATCTTCTTTTCACCATTATTCTGAGATTTCTCCTTGAACTCCATCTTTTGTTTCCTGTCAAAACCATGAGATGGATATGTAACAGCAAATTCCATTTCTACCTTGATAGCACAACGTACAATTTCTTCATAGCTACTGAAGTCTCTTATAGCTAATTCCCTTCGAAGACTTGGTTTTAAGCCACTGAAAAATCGATCAACTTTACTTTCAGGTTGGATGATAATGCCAGATGCATACCTTGCAAGTCTTGTAAAATTCGCTTCGAATATACCAACAGATTCATCATCTTTTTGCTTTAGTTCAAGAAACTCCTTCTCCATCTTTGTTCGAAGAATACGAGGGAAGTACTTATTGAAAAATAAGTTCTTGAACTCATCCCATTCCATGGACTCAATTTCATCTCTTTGCCTTGTATTCTTGATAAGATTCCACCATTGATCAGCTTCACCTTCCAAACAATATACTACTAAGATGACTTTATCATGTTCAGAACATTGATGAACTGAAAATATCTTTTCAGTGGTACTGATCCATTGTTCAGCAACAAGTGGATCAGGAGACCCACTGAAAGAAGGTGGACATTGCCTCATGAAGGACTCAATAGAATATTGTTC
Organism: Viscum album; assembly: GCA_963277665.1. NCBI lineage: Eukaryota > Viridiplantae > Streptophyta > Magnoliopsida > Santalales > Viscaceae > Viscum > Viscum album. The sequence goes on along the minus strand of OY728122.1, from coordinate 804,321,740 downwards.
CCTTCTCTGCTCTTTTGGAAGTCCAGAATGATTCATAGCTCGTGTAATTATAGCAATAAGATTTTGCACTCCATCTCCCATAACATTTGTTTGTTCAGGAGGAAAATCATTGCATTGTCCATTGCATTGATCAACACGGTTCCTTCGGGTTCCAGCCATCGTCTAAAACCCAAAAAGAATAGTGTGAGAGGAAAAAATCATCCTTGGGAAAACAACATAATAAAGGGGAAGTGCCTTCCATATCTAACATCTTAGGTTTAATTCTATGATCGTTAGCGTAGTTCTAGTACTATAACCTATACGTATACTTAACCTTAGGGACATCCCTAGACATACCGTAGAAATATCTCTAGGGATCTCACTAACGTTTTTTCATCCTAGTTTCCAAAGGTTGACTAAACCTTTCATCTGATACCAACTGTAGAGACCCGAAGCTTGACGTACATGGACATTACATTTCATTTGCGGAATTCTTAGTACATAACAAAAACACACACACAAGGATCGTAATAGTTTAGTGTCTTTGGAAACTCGGAATAAAATCTTCTAATCGTGGTGAATGATCTTCAACATCTCCCATAATGATCTTCCTTTTTTTACCTAAAACCATTCTTTATATCCTGGGGAAAAGAAAACATAAAAGGGTGAGCTCAAATTCTTAGTAAGGGTAAACAAAAGTAATATCAATCACATCGTATTCATAAAAACATAACATTTTGGAAATCATAACCAGCAAAAGAGAGCATAATTTCATAACATGGGATAAATCATGGTAGTGAAATGTAATCACAATAATCATAACTTAAAACATGAAACTTTTTGGCATTCACACATAATCACAGAGAATCATTTCTTGTTAGTCAAGACTCATTGCCAAGACTGTCTTAGTGGACAAAGTCCCTTTCGGAATCGAGTAACCCTCGTTTCAGTCCTGTTTCACTGAACCGGTATAACCTACCATTCCAGCCATGTCTATCTCATGAGATATAAAATCTTTACCCAATGCATTGGAGGGAGATATAGGTCCCACACATCTTATAACGAATCCTTTCTTATGTGTGCCACACAATCATAAATCATACATCATCGCATAACCCGTGTAATAAAAATGGGATTCTTAAACAACATGATATCATAAAACAATTCATATAAGATAAAGGAATTCGTAAAAATGTTTCCATCACAACATAATCAAATCCATGTAATATTAGGGATAAAAATAGAACCCTTTTATTATCTTAGATGGAAAATAATTTTTATAAAATACTTGAACTTCATTCTTGAGGAAAATATCCTTTCTACTTCAAAAACACTTTTCCTTTCTTAACATGTCATAAATTTTTAAACTAAAAGAAGTTTATTAAAAAGAAACTTGAATACTTGTAAAGTAACCTTCTTGGAAATAATTTTTTAGAAATCCATTCATGCCATATAAGTTAAAAAAACAATCTTCGTACTTTTGTCGGAAAAGTCAAAAAGTACCTCGTATGAAAAACGACAAAAGATTCCTTTCATATCATTTAATAAAAACTCACCGAAGGGTAAAATTGATTTATACAATTGTAGGTGGATGAAAATAATATTACATATTGAAGAAACATGGATGTGGATGATAAAATACACCCCAGTAAATACCAAAGTATAAACAATCTCGGATTAAAATGAGATTGTGATATTTCCTTTACCTTAGGTCCGATTTGCATCGTATGTGTCCGAACCTCCTGTATAATGATTTAAATAATGTCATTGACTTATTACAGAATCATATTCATTGTTATGATATCATATATGGTTCACTTATGACATTATATTACCCGTTCTTTTGTAAATTCCATGTTAAAAAAGCGTTTTGGGTAAAATAGTTTCATTTATCGTAGGTGTTTTGACTTGTTGTTCTTGACATTATTATTAATTATATCATGATTTAATTACATCCAGAATATAAAATATGATTTATATATCATATATATTCAGTATATATATATAAAATAGTTCGATAAATGAAATGAAAAACACCGTTCATGGAGACGGTACTCCGTACGTACGCATGAACGCTGTTTTTCTTTCCTTATTGTCTTGAATGTAAGTAAGTAGATGAAATACATATATATATACATAAATCCAGTATCATTATTATGTCATATATTTCATTAGTACTTATTATATATACTTTATAATCATTCGTGAATGGTTAATCATTAAGAATGAATCTCATCGCGTCGTGGAGACGGTAGTCCGTACGTACGCACGAGCGATGATATCATTTCCATAATTATTGAATTGAATTGGAGTGGATTATACGATATATCAGAATCAATATTATTTTGTAATAACTTTGTATAGTTATTATTTACACCATTATACCCATCCATGTAAGGTGGTGGTGGAAGATATATTACACCACGGCGTGGAGACGGTATTCCGTACGTACGCACGCGCGGTTATTTATTTTTCCGTAGGATGGATAGATGGTGAAATAGGGTTGTTTAATACTTAAAATAACATATCAGTATATGAGTGATACTGATGTTATTACTTCATAATGAAACAACCTAAGAAGAAGAAGTGGAAGAAGAAATAATGATGAAAGAATTGGTAACAGTAATTACCTCTTCTTTGAAGCGCCTCTTTGAGACCTCCTCTTAGGGCACTAAAATTGGTCTTTGAGGAATACGATAACCTCTAGGATGTTTCTAGGGAAGTGGAGAGGAGATTTTGGCAGGGGTTGGCCGAGCTTTAGTGCTCCAATTGGTGTGAGGAGGAGGGGGAGGAGGTGTCCTTTTATAAGGGAGGAGAGGGGCACCTTAGGAATACCTCAAAATATTATTTTATATTAATGTCAAAATCGGTTTATAATGGTTTCAAAGGGTCTTATTTCGAAGCTAAAGTGGGGATGGGTCGAAATCCTATCAACCAATAAGATTTAGACAAGGTTAGGTTATTATTTTAACCTTATCAATTAGTTTTAACTCTAAGTTAAATAATTTAACTTTTACCGTGTCTTTTTGTTTTCTTTCACTATATGGTTAATACACTTACTATATACATGCCAAAAGAACCCCAAATTGTTTATTATTAATACATATATCCTTATATATGTCATTTGGCCGATCCTTAGATTTTTAGGAATAAAATAACAATTAATAATATAATATTTGATTTAAAAACTATTTTGTGTCAATTTGGACACTTTTTGATATATGATTTTTGTGAAAGTCATAAAATAATTATATGTTAGAACCAAGTTGATTAAATCAACACTAATATATCATAGTAACCTATAAAATTAGTGTAATTCATAAAAAGTCTCAAATTACATTCATTGGAGCATTTATAACATCAATTATGTTAATATTTCCTTAAAAGGGTAATTACTGCATCATCGTTGTGTCATAAATAAATTAATTTATGTAAAGTCTAAAAATTATACATAAAATATCATTATTTAGGAAATCTTTTTAGGTTTCTAAGGAATATTTATAGTCTAATTTATCTTATGAATAACCCCATATTAAAAATGTTTTAGTTATTAAACTTTGATTTTAACTATTTTTACTATTCATTAAATAAAATAATATTAAATGCCATAATCTAATCCAAGTGGACCTAAATGGTCATATTATATTCAGAAGGTTGTTTTGGGTCGAATTACACTTATCCAATAGAATTAGGACGTGTGTTAGGGTAATAGTAATATCATATTTACACTTAGTTACCCTATTTACTATTAACCATGGAAAAAAAAGTAAAAAGCTACTGTTCACCAAAAATTATTTTCATCTCATTGAACCACATTTTAGTCCTTTATATTAACCCTGTCTATCGGATTTTCGAAATTCCATTCACAGAAGCGGTAAAATTAAGTTTTATGCAAAATTCAGTTTTTAACCTACCACTTAGTGGTTTCACTATTCATCAAAAATTGAAAGTTTTTAAAAAAATACCAAAATTTCATCCTAAGCTATATTTCATATTCCGAATTCAAAAATGAAGTCTATTTTACCAAATTCATTACATAGAAGTTGCATTAATTAATTTTATAATTAAATCCCGCTGTTAAAACAAATAGCGTGTTTTTAAGAAACAATATCTACCAAAAGATTGACACTTGATTATGTCTGGTTTAAATGTGAAATTACATCCAATGACCAACATCATACTAAATTGTAAAAATATATTCTAAATATACTTTAAAACCACTCAATTTAATGATTTATCACTATTAATTAATTCGATTAAAAAAGTTGTTTTTAATAATAATCTAGTAATTTTCACTATTCATCAGAATATGAAAGTTATCCGAAAAGTACCAAAATTTCACCCTAAGCTAATTTCGATATTACGAATCCAGAAATTAATTCCATTTTGAAAAATAAAATATACAAAATTTCAAAAAGTGGTTATCACTATTCATAACGGCTAGTTTTAATAATATTTTAATAGCATATTGTTGTTTAATGAAACTCGTTATTGCGTACTACACACGCTATCGAGGAAGGTCGTGATTGCGTGTAATGCAAGGCAAGTCAAGGATGTGTGTTGTGCAAGCTCCTTTTGATTTAGCGTAAAACACAAGACATTAATAAAATTAAAAAGAATATTTTTCATAAAAAATTCAGGCTGTTACACAAGCATTCCTAGAATAAAAATAATAATTGGGCTAGAAGAAAAATAGGGTGAATGAGGTGCTGGTATCGAAAGTTGGGAGAATAGAAAAACATGTGAGTGTGTTATTACGATGTAGTACGAGAATTAATGTAACTCGACAATGATGAAGAACTCATGGAGAAAACTTGATTCCTTGAATTGGGAACATTTTTGAATTATCTACACCACGAAGAACATGAGCCAAATCTAGCTATCTTATGATACTCTGTTTTCCACAAGGGATCCCAATTTTTTCATTTGCTTCATGCTAGAAGTCCAGAGATGCATAAACTAACAATCAGAACACTTATGACCTTATCCCATCATTTATTTCTCTGTTTTTTATTATCTTTTTATCATTCGATTAGTGTGTGTCTGTATAAAAACATTAATTGTCTCCTACATCAAACTAAAGGATACAATTTATCAATTTTATTACATATTTTAAATCTTGTGTATTCCAATAGATAAGTTTGGAAGTGGTCCTTGTGTGACCTATATTTTCATACCCATGATGAACTGTGGAAGAGGTCTCTGTGTGACCTTTTAGTTTATAACCTCAAAGAAATATAGAAGAGGTTGTGTGACTTGGACAGTCTTGTGTATTATTTTCAACCCTGATCTAGGTTGTGTATCATGTTTATTTGTATATACTATTTAGTGGTAGGTGATTACAATGTACAATGTATTAGGTCTCATATTGAGACTGAACAACATGGTATATATCTGCTGTACAATTTATTTTAGTTTTATATATTTTTCTATTTAATTCATAAATCTCTAAATTTTAATTTCATTGTTAATCTTCGAATAATGTTATAATTCACTATCATTTTTAGAATAGCTTGAAAATAAATCTTAATAACTGATATTATGATTACTAAGAATTAATAAATCTTTTAAGACTTTATTTAAATAGTGAAACATTTATAACTGTAAAACAACGATTAACATGCTAGTATTTAAATTTATTGGGGATCCTATTTAAGAATACTTTTATAAACATAAATTATTTATAGATACTAAATTCACCCACCTCTTTAGTACTCAACACCGAACAAGTCCTACTTAAAAAAATAGGGTTTGGTCTATTATTGAAAATAAAACCTTCTAGATAAGTGGAAGAGACATAAGCAGTCCATTTGGATGAAATTTTTCATGCTTCATGGATATTTATGTGTGTAGAGATGAGGTGGCACGAGGATGTATTTATAATGGATGATTGGGGTTATTTTTTATTATTTTATTCAGTTTCAAATAATTTTGGATGAAGAGCATGAATAATGAGGTTTGATGTGTCTATATATTATAACTAGGGCATTTGATTTAGAAAAATGCATTCCTTAATTATCCAAAACTATTCAATGAGTCAATAACATATGTATTTAGCTAAAATCATTAATTATTATATTTCATTATCCAACAAAAATTCATCTATTATAGAATAATCCATAAAATTCACCATAACAAATTTTTGATCTATAGAATTATGAAATTATCTAAATTTTATTAAAATAATTTTCTATATATGTGATATTTAATTTTTAATTAAAATTATCTTTTATTAAAAAATTACAACTTTTAAAATTATATCTAATTTTATGACATTATGAAAAATAATTTAGTTATCAAAAAAATATTTATATATTCATATGAAATAACAATATAAATTTATGAATATTTTATATAATAATAAATTTCATTTTAAATAAATATATTATCTTTAAAATTTTTAATAGACATATATGTTTCAAAAAAATAAGAAAACAATATTTATCATTTCCTAAACATTTTTCACATATATGATGATATAATAATGTAATATTTATAAGATACCTAAATTTTATATATACTATCATTGGTGAGGTTATTACTATATTTGGAAGAAAACTATTCATAAGGGTAATATTACTACTCTAATGTCATGTGACTAATACATTATTTTAGGATTATTAATTTCATAAAAATCCCCTTATATAATTTTTTATTGATTTCTAAATATTTTTTTTGTTCATTATGAGATTTTATCAGATTTATATAATGTTAAATAATTATATTATGGGAAGCATAATTAATAGATTTTTTATTTGTTACAATGAAGCCACATATATCAAACTTTTTAACTTTATTGAGTGTATAGAATAATCAATACAATTTAAAAATCATCAATGAATGCTGCCAGAAAATAGTCCAAGGTTAAAAGTTAAAGCTTATGAAATTACTATATATGAAGTCAAAGTTATTAATGATACGGTAGTATGTACATATATTGTATAAAAAATTATTTATTTTACTCTATATATTCACACTACATTATATCTTTTATGTATTCCTTAAACATTATTTCATTCCCCATCAATATAAGTAGAGATATTTCAATGTATATTCCAAGTGAAACTCTTATAAAAACACGTTTATATTAGTAATTCCAAATTATGATGAAATTAAATACACTATATATAGTAATATTTATGATTTCTATGATTTAATTATTTATAATCATTGGTATGGATTGGATTTAAAGTTATAATATGAAAATGTTTCCTTAATAGAAGGGTATTATTCTTCGTTAAAGTGGTATTTAATAACATGTCCAAAGAGGGGGAAATCATAATATGAATTGTGGGTGGATATAACCTATTACCTTTTGTTAAGTATCATATTGGAGTTTAATGTAATGCACAAACTAACTATTGAAAAGGTAACTATATAAAAAATTATCTAAATATATTTTAGGAATATATTAATGTGTTTCCAGAATAGTTACATGAAATTCCACATAAGTGTGAAGTTTATTTCTCATTGATATCACCCCCGATGAAAAATAATATATTAGACTCCCAATATAATATTTGTAGTGTGATATGGGGAAATTAAGAAAATTCTAAATGATTTATTATAAAAGGGGATCCATTCATCCAAGTGTTTCACCTTTCAGAGCCGTTATTGTTTCTATAATAATGAATGTTTGGTTTATAATGTTTTTCAATTTTTATAGGGAATTAAATTCCAATAATTTAAATAAAAACTTTATTCCTTATTATATTAAATTATTTTAAAATAAATTTAAATGAGATTAGTATTTCTCAAAGAATGATTTCTTTTTTTGTATCTTCCATTATAAGTACGAAATGATGGTCTTCTATTGAAATTTTTCATGGTGAGTTATTTTAATTATGATTTCATGCAAATTAATTTTTTTTTTGAATTATAACACATATTTTTATAGATTTAAATAATAGTTTATTAGCATATTTTAATGATAATATCATTTTGTTATTTTTTGAGTATATATGGGAATACTTGAATACCAATGAAGAGTATAAATTCAATTGGAGAATTAATCTTGAAACACTTCGCATAAATGAGTGTTATGGGAATTTTTATAATTTTAAATTTTATCATTATGTATATTATATTCCATGACACATTTTTTCCCATTATAAAATAATATATGATCACTAAAATAAAATTGATCTTATTTAATGACATAAACCAATTAGCATAAATGATATACATAGTTTTATTTGATTTTTATGTTATTGGCCATGGCTAGTTTTATGATTTTCTTAATCTTCTAAGAAATTAATATTGTTTTTATTTAAAGTGGTGTAGTTCATGTGATTAGAAGATAATAAATAATTTTTGAAATAACTAATTATGATATTTTTTCATACACCAATATTGATGTTATAATCTAGAAGACATGGTTTTTTTATATATAGTGATTCATCAATTTGAGGAATAAGATATATAATTTTTAATAATGATAGATTTATTTAATTTGAATATAAAATATTAAATATCCATTAATTATTGTGTCTAAAACATAATATCCGGTTGGAAGAAGTAATGTCTTCCAAACTAATATGGATGATTTATATTTATGTTTAATGATATGAGATATACATGAATCAAAAAAATAATAAATACATATTTTCAGATTTAATTATCAAAATGATACAATGATGATGACTAGATACACTTAGGTATTATGATTTCTCATTAAACTACCAATATGGGAAGTAATATAGCATTGACGAATAATTGACTAGATAGATCACATATTACTGACTAAAAAGACAATTAGAAAATATCCTATATTTATTGATTTATAAAATATTGATATCGGTATAATAATAAAATGTGAATCATTTCTCGACTTCGATGTGATTTTGAAAAAATATTTACTGAAGAATTTAAAATTTCCCAATTTAATAAAATGAGATTTAAAATAAAAATTAATTAGTTGAATGAAAGGAATCATGATGAAATATTATAAAATGTCTACGTGTTAAAATTTATAATTCGGCTATATATTATATTAATAAATTATCTAAAATGTGATTTAAATGATGAATTCCATTAAAAAAATTCAAAATACATTATTATATCACCAATAATTATAGAGATTTTAGAGAATCAATTTATAGGGATAATATTTTGTCATAAATTTATGAATATTTATCAAGACACTCATTTTTTAATAAATACTTCATATGGGGAGTATTAAAAATTTAGATAATGGAACTATAATTATTTCTATATTGACATGGGATATTATTATTATAGACATTTCAAATGGATTTACATATTATTCTAAAATAAAAAATTCAATTTATGTTATTATTGACTTCATACAAGGTCTACAAATTTTTTCCTTATAAGGGATGTTTTTTATCATGATCACCTCACATGTTTCTATATACATAATGTATCAATAAATAATTATGATAAGAATATTTATTTTATCTAATAATGATCCATAGTTTAAATTGATGTTATATAAAAGTCTCTAGAAGGATCTCTATACTATGATAATTATGAGAATTTCTAAACATGCTTATAAATATGGATAATTTTAAAAAACTATTTTGTTGAGGTTGTTCATATTTGACATTTACAGTATGTGGGATTTTTGTTTACCAAATTTTGAATTTTTAATATAAGAGTTACTTTCATTCGATAATCATATTAATCAATATGGATCGTTTCAACAATACTGATATCATACGATACTAATTTCACTAAAACTATTGAAATTAATTTTTTTGACAAATAAAATATTACGAAGACACCAACTTATGTTAGAACTATTTAGAGATGTATAAATATTTCATAACATAGAAAATCATTCTACATAAAAATCAAAAGTTAGTGCCTATAATATCCAGAATGGGATAATGATTTGTTGAATGTATATTTATGTAATGTTGTTATATCGTTTTAAAAGAAATGAAAATTGTGACATGGGTACATCTAGAAATTTATGATATGGAAGGGAGTTACAAAAATGGATTACCACTGGGAATTTCCTCCCGATATCACTAATGTAAATGGTGTTTTCAATATCTAATTATTAAGGATATATATTCTAAACACAATTCATTTAATAACTAATAATTAAATAAAAATATGTCATATTCCGTCATATGATAAATATCCCCTATAGATTCATAACACTATGGGAAAATTGTAGTGGTATTGGATGACTCAACATGTATAGTTAATTTTGAGAAATCATAAGATAGATGTGTAAATTCATGAACTTGTACATTTTATGATGAGAAAATACCCAATTATTTTAATTATTTATATTAAATAAATATCAAGGATGAAATTTTTAATGTGAGGTGGTTTGTAATACCCAAACATCAATTATATTTTGTAAAAATGTATTAAGTAGTAACAATAAAACAATGCAGATAGATTTATTGAATAATATTATTAAAACCGAAAATAATTTTTCAAAACATTGAGTAATTATTTTTATTTTTTAAATCTCAAAGATATTATTATGTGGAGTTTTTTCATGGGACTTTTAAAACATAATAAATATTTATGAATGTTATGGAAAATAATTTTTTTTATATATTGTTCTATTATTGAAATTTAAATTATGTAGTAATGACATGAAATTTTATGAATCATTTTTTATAAGAAAAAAATAAATTATTAAGAGTTAATATAATTTATTATAATATTTCATTTTGAAAATATAAATATATATGTTTTTCAATTTTGAAATTCCAGTTATGTTTTTGTTAAAATGAATCAATTTTTTATTATTCTATAATATTCATTTATTTAGATATATAATTTTTTCCTAGTAGAAATGTAAATTATGTACCAATTTATTGAACATAATCCAATTAATTCCATGGGAATCGAAATTATAATTTTTTTTCATTGAAATTATTATTTTCCAAAAAATACTATTTTCCGAATTCGTTTTTCATTGATTATGAGAATGTATACTAAAAGTAAAAAGTCTAACATATATAATTGTAAAAATGTAAAATAGATTTCATATTTTAAATTATCATAATTTATATTAGGTATCATGTTTTTCATAATTTTTTTTATCATTAACAATAACAATAAAATTTTTTATCACCGTAATTAAGGTTAAAATGATTTTAAATGGTTAAAATAATGTGATATATCTTAAAGTTAACGCAAAAAAAACAAAGAAAAAATTCATTATATATATTTATATTGAAATTAACGATACAATATAATAGTATTTTATAATTATTTAATAGTTTACAATAATAATAGATATATTATATAATAATTTTTCATGTATTTACATGTATTCCAACCGTCTTATAATTGAACAACATTTATCATATATTATGTATACATATAGAGAAACATACCATTACCTAGATCTATTTTAATACTAAAAAAATATTTTTTATTGACATAGTGTTTTCTTTCATCTCAAAATTCCATTACAATAAGTCTTAATGTTTATGGAAAATGATAATTTACAAAGTGTTATATATTATTACAATAGTTTTTCAATATCCATTCTAAAAAACCGCAAGTAATCATAAATAAAAACCTTATAAAAATTGAATCGTTATATTTAATGTTATTTTATCTTAAATATTAATATAAAATTATTTTTATATTATTTATCCATTTTATGAAATATGACCACATCACTTATCCGTTTGTATGGACTACCACCTCGACAAATACATTTTTATCATTATTCTTCACAAGATTAAATAAATGTTCATAAAGATATTATTAATGAATATATTTTATATTTAATAAATTAATATTAGTATTTAAACATTATTTAGCGTCATCATTTTAACCATTCACTACTAGATTATGATAATATTAACTCATGAAAATGTGTTGACTACCACAACTATAATGAGATGTTAATTTTTTTACTGTAATTAATATATAATTATAAATAATATATATTGAAAAAATGATACTACATAAATTATTAACATTATATATATGATGAAAAAATTTCATTACCCCTATAAAAGCAGTAAAAATATTGATTTAATATAGGCCGAACTGTCTGAACAACATTTAATGGTTATCGTAAGTAGGAATTATATAATGAGTAGATTTGAAGCGATTATAAAGTGACCAAAAAATTGAAATATATATACTAATGTTTTTCAATAAGTTATTTATTTAAATTAAAATGATTATTTAGTATGATAAAATTCTTTTGACGAATAAAAAATCTAAGATATGGGTTTTTCATCTCAATTCCACTCCATTTTGAGATATTATATATTATAAATCTAATTTAATTTCTATGTTGCATATAATTACCCATTTCCATATTATATATAAAAGTAGACATTATTCATACTATTTATTCTTTAAATTATTGTTTTGTCTTTTATAGTGTGTTCTTTCATAGGATGTGAATTCAATAATGGATTATTTTACAATAATAAACATATTCGAGATTATTCATTCATAAAATTATAGTATATGAATTATATTCTCATTAACTTCAAAAAAAATTATTTTATTATTCTTTATTTAGATTTGGGGTTTATATATTTCTACTATATATTTTACACACATTGGTACTAAATGAAGGAATGAGTTTTGTTTGAAAAACATTCCTTATTTCATCTTTTAGGTACAAAATATTTTTCATCCATGTTTATTTCCATCATATTTTATCAATGCCTTTACATAATTATAAAGGTTCAAAAATATATTTTTATACTATTTTTTTTAATATCATTACAAATGTTCAGTATGAATTTATATATTGTTTTCTAATCAAATAATTATTTAATTTTAACAAAATTATGAATGGAATGATCATTTTTTCATATATGATGTAATAAAATTCCCTATCTCCGCTTCTATTTTTCACAATTTGGATCCCGTAATAAATTACCGTGGATTTGTATAATGATATAATTTCCCAATGTTCAATTAATTTTTTGTTTTTATATTATAATTAAAAAATATTATTTTCTAATGTGCTTAATATAATATTTGTAATAAATGATAATTTTTTTAAAACAAATAAACCAAAATTTTATGAAGTTTAGTTTTTTATTGCCTCATATCCAATTGACTGTATAATTATAAAATAAGTTTCCTTATAATAAATACTTAATTATGACAAATCATTGTAAATCTATCATTAATTATTGATAAATTGATTTTTATTTATTTTGAGAACATTTTATTTCATGTGATCATATATTCTATCACACACTATTTGTCAGTAGACATATTTTTCTCATTCATGATCATTTTTTCAATATCACCGAAATATTTTATTTATATCTAATACATTTATATTTTCATAACAATATAACATTGTAATATATTATGTTATATGTAAAATGTTTATTGTGAATTAAATATCATTTTCTGGGGAATGATTTGTAACACAAAAAAAAAATAGAATTATATTCTCAATATGTTGCATAACATGAAACATCGATCATTAAGTGAATTATAAATAATATAATAATCATATTATTTAAATATTATTTTTATTATCATATAAATTATACAAGTAAGAATGAACCCTAATAATCACATTATGAAAAAAATGTATAATGGTTATCATTAACGGGAATATATTGATTAATTCATAAAACATAATTTCATTATTTTCATTAAAATAATTTTATGTAACACATAAATATTTCCAAAGATGAATTTCATATTACATACAATATATGACTTGAAAATAGGCATTGAATAGAATGTAACAAAAAATTATTTTATGATATTACTTCTTTTAAATAGATTTAATCAATATAATTTTTTTAGGTTCACACTAAATTAATATTTTGAATGATTTCAATTTTTCATAGCATATACAAAAAACAACACAGAGCATAAACGAACAATCATATGTTATTAAATAGTTACTATTGTGATATTATCATTATATACAATCCATTAAAATAGACAATGTGAATATTATTAGCAATATCATTAAATATATATAATGGTCATAATCATTTCAAATTTATTTATTAATTATTGAAAAATAAATTCTCACATTTTATTCAATTCATTATACATGTTTCATTCAAAAATATTATTAATTTCTTCATTTTAAAATAATTTCAATAAATATTTCGAATTTTATTAAACTTTTAATTATTTTTTTTAAATAAAAATATATTAATTATATTATGGTGAAATTTTTGGGTATTTAAGAAAATATTAATTTTTCAATGAAAAAAAATAACGATCATTACAAAAAATTCATATTTTATATGAATCATTTGAAAAGAAAATTTTAATTTTATAATTTTCAAATATAATATTGAGTTATATTATATTATTAATAATCTATTTTTTTCTTGGAACCTAATTTAATATTTTAATTTGGTATAAAATCAATTTTATACTTAATTGGAAATTTCTGAAAAATCTATTTTTCATTTCATTTTTAGTATTTAATTTTAAGATTATTTAAAAAATGTATATGTCATGAATTTAGAAAAATGGATTACATATTCAGAATTATCTGATACATAATTATTAAATTGTTCTATTTTATTTTTTAACAAGATAAATACTGACAATAGTATTTTCTTCCACTATAAAGGGTAAATAAAGTAATAAAAAAATTAATATTCTAGAGATCCATAAAAGAAGAAAACACTACAATGGATATTATTGGATAATAAATTACACATCATAATTAAAAAATGGTCTATATTATTGCACATTGGTGCACATGGATTATATTATGACTTTATAAACAATTTATTAAATGAAATGAAAAACATGTCACATTCTAATTTTTAATAAGTGTAATATTTTTAAAATAGTTTAATATATAACATATGTTGAATTATAAATATTATTTTGAGTGATAAAGGTTTAAAATTCTTAATGGTATTTTATTATATAGTTTAAATAGTGAAATAATAACCTTAAATCATTGCACAATCCTATTGGTGTAATTATAAATTAATGGAAAACTAAAAAAATGGTATTAAAAATATTGAAATTAATATAATTACTTATTATTATTATAATACATAGATTTTATATATTTAATTGACATATTATAAGTGTTTTAAAAAAAAATTCTTATAATAAATTTTTTTTAATTTTATTAATTTCAATGTAATAAATTATTCATAAATTTTACATGAGTGATATTTTATAACAAATATTCTCTACAAAGATATAAAATAAATAAAATTATTAAATTTGTAAAAAATAAAAATATACAAATTAAAAAATAATTCTCTTTCCAGTTATTTGTCTTTTTCATTTTATTACAACTATATTAACCCCCAATGTTGGAAAATCAATATTATAAGGAAAAATGTTAATGGTGATCAAATGGGATAAAAACATAATATATAATATATATATATATATATATAATACATGTATACTATATTTGGATGTGATTATTTATACATATACACATGTTATATTCTAGATAACTCACATTTGAGCCATTTTGATTTCATATTAAATTATATTAATCTAATATTTTGCGATATTCTAAGAAATCTCATACCCTCAATCATAAATATTCCCACAACCCTTCACTTATTAAATCAACATCGAGAAAAATACCTCCACCAAAAATTTATCATAATTTTGAAATTACACCTTTATTCCACATCCATATCTTCACTTCCCTACTATGTTCTCCTACATGGAAACCTATTTAGGTGTTTATTCCAAATGGCCATTATATATCACTTTATAACTTATAAAAAAGATAATTATTAACCCTTACTACTATGGGTGATTGGAGGATTTGTATTTTGAAATCTAAATCCATTATTATTGAGATTCAGAAAAAAAATCTGAGGATGAAATTTATATTAGGGGGTAGAATGAAAAACCCAATATTTAAAAGGGGAACATCATATTAAATATAATATATGAAATTAAAGAAAATACTAAAAAGATCATGTAACATCCTAATATTTTATGGTATGTCTCCATTTAAATAAAAATAATATATATTATAATGGTTGGTTCAAAAAACATTATGATTTTACAGTATCCTTATATTTGATAGAAAATAAAAAGAAAATGTATTCATAAAAGAAACATGATACACTATTAATGTAAACATTATTTCAACTTTTCCATCAAAACATAACATATAAATTGGCATGTGTAAATATTATTGAACATAACAATAAAACATATATATCCTAATCAATAATAATTTATTGACTAATTCTTAGGAAATAAACATATAAATTTTATAAAATTAACTTCCTATGATTTCTTCAAAATGATTTTATTAAATTTCTTGAGATATTATATTAATAATAATTAATATATTTATAAAATTTTAATTTAATATTTTTTTTGAAATAGAAATATCAAAATTATATTATGTGGTACTTTTCGAATTTTTATTGATGATTTATTTTCATATGAATAAAGGAAAAAATAGATATTTATGGAAAACTATATTTTTGTCTGAAACATTTTAACATCCCCTTTTTTAAAAAAATGTGTTACAATTCAAATTATTAATATAATATTATTAATAATCAAATAATGTTCATTGGAATCAATTAAATTGTTGAATTTAGTATAATATCATTTTTATACGTAAAATATATGTTTTTTTAAGAAAACATTTTTCCTTTCATTTTGGTGGATTAAATTTAAATTAAATTATAAAAAAATATGTTTTTTGAATTTTGATGAATTTATTTCATTATTTTATTCAATGGGGATACATTTTTTATATAGTTCACTCTTAATTTTGATAAATATGAATAATAACTTTAGTAATTGTTATTTCTATAATAAAATTTAAATAATGTAATTTTGGTTAAAAATAAAATTATATAAATTATAATGTGACTAAATCTTTATAATAAATATTTTTTTTGCGTATATAATTACTATAATAATCAATTTTTCAAATATATGATTTTTTGGGTTGAGATGGATTAGATTAGATTTTTATAATATTATATTTAATTAATAGTCAAACACATCATAGTTTTTTTTATAATTACTGAAAATCATTAATATGAAGTAGTCTAAATAATATGTTGAACTATAAAAATTAGTTTTAATTTTAATATATATATATATATATTATTTTTCTTTATTTTCATAATTATTTAGATGATATAATTACATTAAATTCTCACACAATATTGATGTAGTAATCATTCAATTATTATAAAATTAAAATAAATGATATTTATCATATTTAATTGTATATAATATGATATAATTAATGTAATAAATGAATATTATAGAGTAAGATTACATTATTGAAATGGGTCAAAAAAAATTTCAAATTTAAATTTAAATTGTTATATTAATAAATTACATTTAATGAATTTTTATAAAATTTACATAATTGTTATTTTATAGTAAATAAAATTTTATTAAATGATATAAAATTCCTTTAAATTTCAATTTAATAAAATTGATTCTGATGCTGTTTATAATATCCACCATATTATATTTATTTTTCATTTATAATTTTTTGGTAACTATATTATCTATAAGAAGGAAAAATCACTCTTTTCATGGTAAGAGTTAAATTAGTAAAATATAACCTAAAAATAATGATTATCGAAGAAATATAGTCAGAACATGACTAATTTTCACAATATAAGGGGAGATAGTTCCATACAAATCATATATTAAAAATAAATCACATTGTTTAAATTTTAAATTCGAAATAAATTTATTTTAATAAAATATTTCTTGAGAAATATTATGAATATCTATCCCCTCAATTATTAAAGGGTTCCACATCCATCAATTTTTAACATAACATTGTGATAATTTGATCAAGTCAAACCAACCAATTCCTCTTCTAAAAATACTTATAAATGTTAATGTGGTTTTTTCAATAAAAAATAGAAATTCTATGTCCCTTACAAACATATTTAAAGTGAGTCCACTGAAGAAAAGGTAATCATATTTACTGGCTCATTCATATTTATTTCATATTCTACATCATATTTACTAGTTTTTTTCCAAATAAATGGTAATGATAATGTTTAAAAAATATACTATGATTTATTTATTATTTTTGTAAAACCATTTTCCATCTATTTTCTAACCAAATAAAATCAAAAACATTTCCCATGCATAGCTATGGTGTATTGTCTCCATGTAGCAGTGTATATTGTTTTCAAAATCAATTTATATGGATGGATATAATTATCAAACTACTGGTTATATATGACATTTATAAAATATCTATGATTCATTTATGATTAGATAATATTCATATGTATTTTTTCCATCCATTAAAAAGTGATAACATCGTTCTTTTCTATGTATGACCTACGATATACTTGAATGATGTAATTATTTGATTATAAAAATATATATTTATACTATTTTTTTAATATCATTACAAATGTTCAGTATGAATTTATATATTGTTTTCTAATCAAATAATTATTTATTTTAACAAAAGTCTGAATGGAATGATCATTTTTGCATATATGATTTAATAAAATTCCCTATCTCAGCTTCTATTTTTCACAATTTGGATCCCGTAATAAATTACCGTGGATTTGTATAATGATATAATTTCCCAATGTTCAATTAATTTTTTGTTTTTATATTATAATTAAAAAATATTATTTTCTAATGTGCTTAATATAATATTTGTAATAAATGATAATTTTTTTAAAACAAATAAACCAAAATTTTATGAAGTTTAGTTTTTTATTTCCTCATATCCAATTGACTGTATAATTATAAAATAATTTTCCTTATAATAAATACTTAATTATGAAAAATCATTGTAAATCTATCATTAATTATTAATAAATTTATTTTTCTTTATTTTGAGATCATTTTATTTCATGTGATCATATATTCTATCACAAACTATTTGTCAGTAGACATATTTTTTTTCATTCATGACCATTTTTTCAATTTCACCGAATTATTTTATTTATATCTACTACATTTATATTTTCATAACAATATAACATTGTAATATATTATGTTATGTGTAAAAAGAGTATTGTGAATTAAATATCACTTTCTGGGGAATGATTTGTAACACAAAAAAATAGAATTATATTCTCAATATGTTGCATAACAAGAAACATCGATCATTAAGTGAATTATAAATAATATAATAATCATATTATTTAAATATTATTTTTAATATCATATAAATTATACAAGTAAGAATGAACCCTAATAATCACATTATGAAAAAAATGTATAATGGTTATCATTAACGGGAATATATTGATTAATTCATAAAACATAATTTCATTATTTTCATTAAAATAATTTTATGTAACACATAGATATTTAAAAAGACGAATTTCATATTACATACAGTATATGACTTGAAAATAGGCATTGAATAGAATGTATCAAAAACTTATTTCATGATATTACTTCTTTTAAATAGATTTAATCTCTATAATTTTGTTAGGTTCACACTAAATTAATATTTTGAAAGATTTTAATTTTTCATAGCATATACAAAAAACAACACAGAGCATAAATGAACAATAATATGTTATTAAATAATTACTATTGTGATATTATCATTATATCCAATCCATTAAAATAGACTATGTGAATATTATTAGAAATATCATTAAATATATATAATGGTCATAATCATTTTAAATTTATTTATTAAATATTGAAAAATAAATTCTCAAATTTTATTCAAATAATTATACATGTTTCATTCAAAAATGTTATTAATTTATTCATTTTAAAATAATTTCAATAAATATTTACAATTTTATTAAACTTTTAATTAGTTTTTTTAAATAAAAATATATTAATTATATTATGGTGAAATTTTTGGGTATTTGAGAAAATATTAATTTTTCAATGAAAAAAAATAACGATCATTACAAAAAACTCATATTTTATATGAATCATTTGAAAAGAAAATTTTAATTTTATAATTTTCAAATATAATATTGAGTTATATTATATTATTAATAATCTATTTTTTTCTTGGAACCTAATTTAATATTTCAATTTGGTATGAAATCAATTTTATACTTAATTGGAAATTTCCGAAAAAACAATTTTTCATTGAATTTTTAGTATTTAATTTTAAGATTATTTACAAAATGTATATGTCATGAATTTAGAAAAATGGATTACATATTCAGAATTATCTGATACATATTTATTAAATTGTTCTATTTTATTTTTTAACAAGATAAATAGTGACAATAGTATTTTTTTCCACTATAAAGGGTAAATAAAGTAATAAAACAATTAATATTTTAGAGATCCATAAAAGAAGAAAACACTACAATGGATATTATTGGATAATAAATTACACATCATAATTAAAAAATGGTCTATTTTATTGCACATTGGTGCGCATGGATTATATTATGACTTTATAAATAATTTATTAAATAAAATGAAAAACATGTCACATTCTAATTTTTAATAAGTGTAATATTTTTAAAATAGTTTAATATATAACATATGTTGAATTATAAATATTATTTTGAGTGATAAAGGTTTAAAATCTTTAATGGTATTTTATTATATAGTTTAAATAGTGAAATAATAACCTTAAATCGTTGCACAATCCTATTGGTGTAATTATCAATTAAATGAAAACTAAAAAAAATGGTATTAAAAATATTGAAATTAATATAATTACTTATTATTATTATAATACATAGATTTTATATATTTAATTGACATATTATAGATGTTTTAAAATAATTTTTTTCTTATAATAAACAATTTGTTAATTTTATTAATTTCAATGTAATAAATTATTCATAAATTTGACATGAGTGATATTTTATAACAAATATTCTCTACAAAGATATAAAATAAATAAAATTATTAAATTTGTAAAAAAGAAAAGTATACAAATTAAAAAATAATACTTTTTCCAGTTATTTGTCTTTTTCATTTTATTACAACTATATTAACCCTCAATGTTGGAAAATAAATATTATAAGGAAAAATGTTAATGGTGATCAAATGGGATAAAAAATTAATATAATATATATATATATATATAATACATGTATACTGTATTTGGATGTGATTATTTATACATATACACAAGTTATATTCTAGATAACTCACATTTGAGCCATTTTGATTTCATATTAATTTATATTAATCTAATATTTTCAGATATTATAAGAAATCTCATACCCTCAATTATAAATATTCCCACCACCCTTCACTTATTAACTCAACATTGAGAAAAATACCTCCACCAAAAATTTATCATAATTTTGAAATTGCACCTTTATTCCACATCCATATCTTCACTTCCCTACTATGTTCTCCTACATGGAAACCTATTTAGGTGTTTATTCCAAATGGCCATTACATATCACTTTATCACCTATCAAAAATTTATTTTATTAACCCATACTATTATGGGGGATTGAAGGATTTGTATTTTGACATCTAAATCCATTATTATTGAGATTCAGAAAAAAAATCTGAGGATGAAATTTATATTAGGGGGTAGAATGAAAAACCTAATATTTAAAAGGGGAACATCATATTCAATATAATATATGAAATTCAAGAAAATACTAAAAATATCATGTAACATCCTAATATTTTATGGTCTGTTTCCATTTAAATAAAAATAATATATATTATAATGGTTGGTTCATATAACATTATGATTTTACAGTATCCTTATGTTTGATAGAAAATAAAAAGTAAATGTATTCATAAAAGAAACATGATACACTATTAATGTAAATATTATTTCAACTTTTCTATCAAAACATAACATATAAATTGTCATGTGTAAATATTATTGAACATAATAATAAAACATATATATCCTAATCAATAATAATTTATTGACTAATTCTTCAGAAATAAACATTTAAATTTTATAAAATTACCTTCCTATGATTTCTTCAAAATGATTTTATTAAATTTCTTGAGATATTATATTAATAATTATTAGTATATTTATAAAATTTTAATTTAATATTTTTTTTGAAATAGAAATATCAAAATTATATTATGTGGTACTTTTCGAATTTTTATTGATGATTTATTTTCATATGAATAAAGGAAAAAATAGATATTTATTGAAAACTATATTTTTGTCTGAAACATTTTAACATCCCCTTTTTATACAAAAATGTGTTACAATTCAAATTATTAATATAATATTATTAATAATCTAATAATTTTCATTGGAATCAATTAAATTGTTGAATTTAGTATGAAATCATTTTTATACGTAAAATTTATGTTTTTTGAGAAAACGTTTTTCCTTGCGTTTTGGTGGATTAAATTTAAATTAAATTATAAAAAATATTTTTTTTGAATTTTGATGAATTTATTTCATTATTTTATTCAATGGGAATACATTTATTATATAGTTCACTCTTATTTTTGATAAATATGAATAATAACTTTAGTAATTGTTATTTCTATAATAAAAGTTAAATAATGTAATTTTGGTTAAAAATAAAATTATATAAATTAGAATATGACTAAATCTTTATAATAAATCTTATTTTTTGAGTATATAATTACTATAATAATCCATTTTTCAAATATATGATTTTTTTTGGTTGAGATGGATCAGATTAGATGTTTTATAATATTATATTTAATTAATAGTCAAACACATCATAGTTTTTTTTTTAATTACTGAAAATAATTAATATGAAGTAGTCTAAATAATATGTTGAACTATAAAAATTATTTTTAATTAATATATATATATATATATATATATATATTCATTTTCTTTATTTTAATAATTATTTAGATGATATAATTACATTAAATTCTCACACAATACTGATGTAGTAATCATTCAATTATTATAAAATTAAAATAAATGATATTTATCATATTTAATTATATATAATATGATATAATAAATGTAATAAATGAATATTATAGAGTAACATTACATTATTGAAATGTGTCAAAATAATTTTTCAAATTTAAATTGAAATTGTTATATTAATAAATTACATTTAATGAATTTTTATAAGAATTTACATAATTGTTATTTTATAGTAAATAAAATTTTATTAAATGATATAAAATTCCTTTAAATTTCAATTTAATAAAATTGATTCTGATGCTGTTTATAATATCCACCATATTATATTTATTTTTCATTTATAATTTTTTGGTAACTATATTATCTATAAGAAGAAAAAATCACTCTTTTCATGGTAAGAGTTAAATTAGTAAAATATAACCTAAAAATAATGATTATCGAAGAAATATAGTCAGAACATGACTAATTTTAACAATATAAGGGGAGATAGTTCCATACAAATCATATATTAAAAATAAATCACATTGCTTAAATTTTAAATTGGAAATAAATTTATTTTAATAAAATATTTTTTGAGAAATATTATGAATATACATCCCCTCAATTATTAATGGGTTCCACATCCATCAATTTTTTACATAACATTGTGATAATTGGATCAAGTCAAACCAACCAATTCCTCTTCTAAAAATACTTATAAATGTTAATGTGGTTATTTCAATAAAAAATAGAAATTCTATGTCCCTTACAAACATATTTAAAGTGAGTCCACTGAAGAAAAGGTAATCATATTTACTGGCTCATTCATGTTTATTTCATATTCTACATCATATTTAATAGTTTTTTCCCAAATAAATGGTAATGATAATGTTTAATAAATATACTATGATTTATTTATTATTGTTGTAAAACCATTTTCCATCTATTTTCTAACCAAATAAAATCAATAACATTTCCCATGCATAGATATGGTGTATTGTCTCCATGTAGCGGTGTATATTGTTTTCAAAATCAATTTATATGGATGGATATAAATATTGAACTACTGGTTATATATGACATTTATAAAATATCTATGATTCATTGATGATTAGATAATATTCATATGTAATTTTTTC
The DNA here is from genome assembly GCA_963277665.1 of Viscum album. NCBI lineage: Eukaryota > Viridiplantae > Streptophyta > Magnoliopsida > Santalales > Viscaceae > Viscum > Viscum album. The sequence goes on along the minus strand of OY728122.1, from coordinate 804,297,938 downwards.
CATCCATTAAAAAGTGATAACATCGTTCTTTTCTATGTACGACCTACGATATACTTGAATGATGTAATTAATTTTCTAACTCTATATTTTATATAAAAATCCAAATATTCATATAATGAATATATTTAAAATTAATGCATTTTTTAACATTGTTGATATTTTGGTACCATGGTCATGTACAAGAACCAGAACTACCAAATCATAACATAGATGAAAAAAAAGAGTTACCACTTGATAAAATTTATTTTCACAGTGAATTCATATTAATTAGTTGAGTAAATTATTTAAATAAATAATATATTATTTGATATAATGATTATGGACATAGAATATATTTTTAATAAATATATATTATTTATAATGGATTTCTATAAATATTTAAAAAATTACACATGTGTTAAGGGTATATAATCTCAGTTTTACTTCTTTCAGACAAATTCCATATTAAGGAATTATTTATTTTAGGTTCTCTATATATTATCCATTTTTAGCAGTCTAATATATTTTAAAAAAATCAAACATATTTTATTTGTTATATTTTCTAAATTTCACACATAAATATGATATAACTTCTCTTATATGAATGCAATAAGATTGTATTGTATTTCATGTAATACAGAGTAATTGTTTTCTAATCACAACACATATATTAGTTTTTTTGTAAACATAATAATTTTTTTCCTTCGATATCTCTTGTTCCGAAAATGTCCATGTTTTTTCGAACTAAAAAACACAATTAAAATTATTATAAAAATATTTTTTTTGTACAAAATATATGTTGGAATTAATGTTATGAATAATATTGAATAAAATTAAATAATATTATTTACACATGTAGAAAATATTAATCCTTTGTTAATAAATTAGGTATAAATTAAATTATCAGATATTTAAAATTTATGAAATTCCTTTTCATAGAAAACTATATTTCTTTGTAGTAAAATTATTTTAAATCAATAAACAAAACAAAATACTTCTACAAAAAATAATGAAATTAATATATATTCAACCTTATTATTTTGAAACTCATCTAATACAGATGATTTGTATAAGGTATGAATAAATCAAATCATATGTATAAAATGATGAATTTCTCTAAAATTTAATTTTCTAAACCTTTTAATGGATAGCCTATTTTAAATCTTATTTTTTTGACACATTAAATTTTTTTATTTAAAAAATAATGTCAACTTATTAATGTTTAAAATAAAACTACAATTTGGAATTTTTATGATTTTTCATAGATGGTTCATTTTGAAATGAATATTATAGTCTAATTTATTTATATAGTTATATAATATTTTAAAAAAACATAAATATTATTTAGATGAATTAAAAGTATATTAATAAAATCTAGGAATTTTAAATTAATTTAACTTTGAAAATTCATGTGAAATGAATTGAAACTTTTTAATTTTTTTACATTATAAACATTTTTGTTTCATCATCTATGGGGGATTGATTTTCTATTAATTTCAACCAATTCTATGTAAATAATTTGGAAAAATGTATCAATATTTTTAATAGTAATAATTAATAAATATTATTAAGGTAATACTTTTTTGAAAAAATATATTGAGAAATGTATTAATATATTTCTATAATTACTATATTAAAAATGAGTTTACATAGTAATTAAACATTAACATGAGAGGAAAAACAAGATACAAACATTTCCAAAATCCAATGGATGGCTATATTTTGACTACATTTTAATTTTTTCAAATATGGGACATGATTTTTGGAACAATATTTAAGGGAGACCTATGAATAATGAATTTATTTTTAAATTTACAAGAATTTCATAACTCTACAATAAAATAAAACTCACCCCCACCCAAGGGTATACAATATCAAAAAATTAGAGGCATTTCCATAAATATTAAAACAAGGTCTGGAGATATGATGGTCCATCAGAAAGCAACACCCTAAAATATATATTAAAAAATTCCCCAATCCATCCGACATTCATTTTTAAAATAAGTATAATTGTTACAAATAAATGTTTCCAAAGTAATTACCAAAATAAGGCTAAGAAGTGACACTAAAATTGTCCCATGGTCCGAGCTAGTAACACCCAACACGGTCCATGTTGTCCTCCTTGAATCCTGAAATCTTTTTTATATAAATAGGGTGATAATACAAGTATATTAAACAAGAAAACCAAAGTCTCTCATTCAAACATGAAATTATGAATACTAATTTTCCGGTGATAAAATATAAGAACTGAAAAATAGATAACAAGGTATATTAACCACCCCAACAAACCTAAAGAATTATCAAAAAATAAAACATTTAAATTAATGTAATATAATGAACATCAATAAAATGGTAACCTACACCACAATTCCCCTAATTAATAGTTATCATGCTAGAAATAAAAACAAAATGGCATCCTTACCTCTTCCAAAAAAACCACATCCCATACAACCCACACAAACCATGGAAACACAACCATGCTTATTCCTATCAGTATGGTCATGACCCACATAAAATATCACCCATAACAACCTGGGCCCAATACCTCATCCCATGCCTCTTGCAGAAACCTGGGAAACATACCACATTATATCATGAAAACACCTTGGAATGAAAAAAACATATCATCCCAAATATACCTAATAAAACACAATACATATCTTCCCAAATACAATGGTAAAAAAAATTATGAATATACATGGGCAACACAAACCACATTATTCATGAAGAATCATAGGCCACCACCGCCTGTAGAAGGAGGAGGGATGGGTAGGTGGTAATAAATCCATCCTCTCATTGGCATGACCGGGAAAGACCCCCCCTCCCCCCATGTATATTGGGTGTTCAACAAATATTTATCAATTAGTGTGTGGTGCATATTGAAATCACAAAAAATACATGTATATATAGATATAATTCCAAATAATCTTAACCAACTGATGGGTTCTCAAAAAAATAACATGATCATAATAATACCATATTTTCTGCTACCAGTAATTATATCACCACACAAAAACCCACAACTTCTTTCCAATTTGAAAACAATTTTTTTATTCCCTCGCCATTATTTATTCATAAGGGATTTATTCATTCTCTTAACCAATCAATATGAACCTAGTTATAAACATTATTAACTAATTATTTATTCCTCTTTTCTGTGACTATCTGAGAACATAAAAAGCACATCACATAATGGGAATCACAATAACACATCACTTCATAATCTGATCACAGACCCATTATGAAACACTACTCATCTATTACTATTATTAACCTACCTTAAATATTACATAATCCAGTGTTTTAGTAAATAACATACATTCCAACACATTTAGGATAATTTAAGGTGTATATTCTTAGAAATTTATGACATTATAAATTAATAAAATCTTATAATCATTCAAGAGGATTATACTAAAACCAAATCAATTTTTTTTAAATATAAATCATTTGAAATAAGATAAGTTTTATTTTTTGTGATAAAAATATTCAAAACATTTATCTTGTATTAATAAATTCCTTTAAAAATAATTATATTCTTGGGAAAAACACTAGGAAACATGTGATATGCCTAAAAAATTAGGTAAAGGATATAAAAATACTAAGAGAAACCATTATTCCATGAATATTTATAATCATATGAAATCATTTCACTAAGATATAATTCTCACCCACAATCTAACATATGCTTAGCTTTTTGAACATTATATTTCCCTAAAACATAGAATATATATATATATATATACCTTATCGGTTACATAAAACATTATAAACCTGAAATTATAACCCTTATGGCCACTATATGACTCGTAACCCTCAGGCCTACTGAACAATGTAACCCTAACAACTACCATATTGTGTAACCATCATAGTAACACTTGGATTAACGGTACATCCAATCTATAACATAAACCAATGCAATGCAATGGGGATAAAAATTGGATGCATCATTAATCATAATAAATTTACATTATATAGAATAAAATTTTTATACATGACTATTTTTATAAAAACATTCATTTCAAATTTGGTATAAATAGAAATTTAAAAGAAGATTTTAAAAAAGGCCCCTTACTAATATCATATTATTGATGTGAGAATTAATAATATTGATTAAATATGTCAATAAAATTTAAATAAAAATAATAAATAATAATATAAATATACTAATCATAATAATATTCCTAACAACTCATAATTACTAAATTAGAAGGTTAACCAAAAGAATTGAAATTCAATTATGAGTTACATTAACATGGGATCATCATAATTAATATGAATATAAACCTCATTTATTTTAGTTAAATGATTATTTTTAAAATTTTATGGAATCATATTCATGTTCATAACTCTGTATATGGTAATTGATAAAATCATTCCACCAATTTATTAATTATATTTTTTCATTCCATTGTTTCAGGTGTGTTATTTACATGGTTACGATGATATGTTCTTGAAGGATATTCTTATGTAATGAAAGTGGAACAATATAAGTAGAATTAATTTTTACTAAAAAATATATATATAATATTACATGATACCATAAATCAATTTTCCAGCATTTATTATTTTCAATAATTAGTTAAAATAATAAAGGTATTCGTTTAAATCATATTCATGGGTTTTCGATCATCACTAATTTGATTCATTTTATAATTAAATATTAATATGTTAATTACTAGAAATAAAAGAAGTTATATCAATCAATTTAAAATAATTTTCAACCATTATAATTTTTTTACAGCCATATTATATGGAAGTAAATGAAGCTGTAATCACATTCTCCATGAGGCTTATAATTCTACAAATCATAGATATTGTTTTTCTTTTTATATAAAAATGGAGAGGAGAAGAAATATGAGGATGATTTTTACTTAATAATGATAATATTATAGTATATAAATATGATACTGGAGCTTCCATTTCTCTTGGATTGTGTTAGGTTAAAATATTATAAGAAAATAAAATAATTGAAAAGAAAATAAATGAATGATAAAGACAATTTATTATTTTTGATCTCTTCTTCATTAGATCCCCCTTAAGCTCATTGGTTTTTTTCCATTTGAGGAGACCATAAGGTCTTGGACCTAAGATATATCCTTATTGAAAATATTGGGCATAATTTATACAATTCTACGATCTTGAGATGTGTGGGGGGGAAGAGGTGGTGATGGATGTTGTTTATAGTTGAGGAGAGGTGGGCTTTCCCATTATTTTAAACAATATTTCATTATTTTTCTCAAGAAGAGAACAAGTGATTGTTTATGTAAAAAAAATAGAAATTACTTCATGTGAGTTCTATCTAATGGACATTTACATTTGAAATGACTCAAGCATAATGAAAAAATTCTTTAATTTATCATATTTCAGAAATTTTCAAAATACAAAAATCGCAAAATGTTTACGTGATTTAGGAAAGTCCCAAAAAAACATCCCAAATTATTTTTGATGTATATAATAAAATACGACAACCATTTTATCAAAATAATTATCAAAATATTTGAAATTAATATTTGAAATAATATTATAAATTATTCAATGAAATTAAAATTTTAAAACTATATCTAATTTGATAACACCATTAAAAATTAATCAAAATCTCATTAAATTATATCATAACAATAATAAAATAAGATAATAATAAATTATTATTAAATTTTATGAAATTACATTTTCATTAAAATTTTAAATTAATTATAAAATTATAATTAAATATTTATGACTTACAAAAATACCAACACGTATACTATGATAATAATTTCTATTATAAGTTACATAAATTTTATTTATACATTCCTTTCTGAGGATACTATACATTTTGGTTATTTACTATTCACAAGGGTCATATTACCATTCATAATGGTAATATTACTATTCATAAGTGTATGTTACAATTCACAAAAAAATTATTTGGTTTTATTATACTATAAATAAATTAATGATATCCACCATGTATGTCTGTTTTTAAAAATTCAAATCTTATAAGTGGTAATTTTTATTTTAAGAGCAATATTATAACTATATCATTAATACAATGTGTTTTTTGATAGATACTAATGGTTTCACATGTTTCATTAAAATAATTTTTTAGATCCTTGGGGTTTTACATTCTACCCATATTACGAAAATTTAATCCTCATACATTCTATTTACTTCTTAAAAAACTAGGGGTAACTTTCCCTCATAGAATTTTTAGATTCCCATATTTCTTCTTCATCTATGTGGTTCACCCACAAAACTATAACTATGTGAATTATATTATTCTTTAATACTTTATCTCTATGATAACTAATTTGAAAAGGATTATATTCTTAAAAATGGTTCTCTTCTAGTTGATCTACATATGTGAACAAAACATGAGATGAATATAGCACATACGTTCTCAATATAGAAACATGAACCCCATTTTGTACCTAAGAAAAACACAGGGGGAAGATACTTAGAAGGAAACTTGACAAACTTTATCCAATATTTATTATGGTCTATTGAATGATAAATCATTTTCCTTTATTTCCAAAATGCATAAAACATTTACCTAGTAAAATTATAAAAAACATGATCGCCTATATTGATATAAAACTCATTCTTACTAATATCATTATTTCTTTTCTACTTAATATAACATGTCCTCATGTGTCATTGGATCAACATCACTTTCACAGCTAATTATTAAAAAAATTGATTCCCATCAACTTCCTTTCTGTGACTTCATGAATGAAATCTAGAGTTAGACATTGTTTCCCACCAAATTCATAAAAAGGTACTTTCATCATACTCTAATTATAACTATTATTATAATAAATAAAACAAATATTGATATTGATTTCAAAATCCTAGGTAGTCTATTGAATATCCTCGAAGCATATCTTCCTATGTTCGGATTATTCTCTCAGTTTTTTCATGATATTGTTCATTAGTTTTTATTCTTAAAATGAATTCTGTTCCCAAATACTTCTAAAGTCCTTTCCCAACGTTATTAGTGAACATGGGATCACAGATAAATATAATTGAATAAGAACTCCAAATAACATGAATATATATTTGAGGTATAGTAGAGAAGTATGATATAGAGAAAATTGTCTCGAATAGAAGGGAAATGAGAATATTTATTAAAGAGATCCATAATAACCTAGATTTTATTGTTACTCCAACATGTATTTAGTAGTCCCACCAATAATTTACTTGATATATTTTCTTCATTTCCAATCTGGAATTGGAAAATCATAAAACATCCACTATAATAACAATTGATCCACATTAACCTATTTATATGAAAAAAAAAATTCTTGTAAAATATGAAATATCTATTTTCAATACATCACACCAGTAATACTCTTGATGGTAATTGTAAATCAAAATATTATTGGAATGAATTGAATATGGGGAACTATGATCTTCAAAAAATAATTATTTCATCACCAGGGAATCACATGTCACAAATAATAATTTTCAAAATCTAAAAACACAGTCCTTATAAAGAATAAATTCTCAAAACATACCCATTTATCCAATTCTACATTTTTCTGTAGCTCACAATCCCCCTTATGCGCTTTATTAATTCTATCTAATAAAAAGACTACAGTGACACCTAAAACAAAAAACGTTCAATTTTTATGTCCAACAACTTCTATGTAAATATTAATCACATGATTAATCAATGGGTCATTTTCGAAATGTAACATGTATAATGATGCATAATGATTTCTAATCAAGGAATATTAGAAATTATTTTATATTCTATAATGGAAATAGATCATGAAATCATATACCTTTATTATTTAAATCCATATTATCTCCCTAATTATTATGTCCTTCTGAGGGAATATATACTTCAATCGTTTTTGGTAAGTATATATGTATCATTTGGATATGTATAAATGATGACTCATATTTTTTAATTCAAATTTACCAAAACTAATAAATCCAATTCATATGTGGAAGAATTGAAACCATGAGGATTCAGTTTCCATGATGTAGAAGAGATTACCATTTCAATATGAATCAGAACATAACCATGTCATTACAGATAAAAAACATTTTAGAAGAAAAACTCCCCATTTATAGAAGGAATGTCCAAAAATAGAAAATTAACCAATATCTTATTCAGTTCTTGAAAAGAACATCAAATTATTCTATCCAAAAATATTAAACATGCATTCATGTACTGACCTGTAAAATTCAAGGAAATATTTTTTTCTTAATTTTCATTGGAATTTTACAAGAACGCAGTTTCTGACGGCACCTGATTCTGAGGCTCGGTGTGCCCGGAATCATTTTCCGAAGTTTAGCTCGTGTACGTTCAGTGAACGAACGAGCGGGTTTTTCTAACTTTTGAACCGGTGCTCAGAAACAAATTCTGATGGCACCGGTGGAATCTCAGCCCTGGTAATTACTTAGAAATGCCTCTTCCGGAGTTGCGTTTGCTCAGGTGTGGTTTTTAATTTTTGTGGTTAAGATAAGAAATAAAATAAAAGTGGTGTGACATTATATTTTATTTCACATAAAGCCACTTAAGCTTATTTAAGAAGATAAGGTTGAACCCACGATATCCTACCCACTTGGTAGCATATTTGTGAGGTGGGGCCCGCAGGAGCCCCATCGTTTCTTCCCTCCTAAGTAACGCACCAACAACCCCCTTTTAATGAAATTCAAACCTTACATTTTTCTGGTTAAGAAACACCCCATTAAATTGGGCGGTTAAATTGTTACAATTAATTTATTGAATTAATTATTCGTTTCTTATCTTTGAATTTCAAATTGTTGTCATGGGAATAAAATAAGACCGACACTAGGTTTTTTGGGGGGTTTCTTTTTGAGAGGATTTGGAGAAACTCTAAATCTTGAAGATCTTCATCCTCCTTCGTCGAAGAATGTGAAGAACGTGAAGAACGTGAATAATGAAAAAAATTCACCAAAGTCTGATGAAGAACGCCAGATCCTTGGATATCGACAGCGCGACGTGACATTCCTTCTTCCGCGACGACAACGACTCTTCTTCCACGATGCCCCTTCTGCGACGCGACAATCCTCTTCTTCTGCAATGGTTAATTCCGCGACGAACTCACGTTCGATGAAAATGTTGAGGTAGGGTTTTGATTAATTTAAATCTTTTTGATTTATACCCATGGCGTATGATTAAATATTTGTTTGAAGACTTTTAAAACTGCTAACGCGGTGTGTGCGGTCCAACGAACAAGTCTGAACCCACCGTCCCGTCGTACTTGGTGTGCGGAATGGCGGATGATGATGAAGCAGGCCGCACGAGCGATGTGAGGTCCTCTCAGTGAAGGACGGGCCCCAGGAGGGCCCTTGGAGAAGATGGAATGCAATTCCGACCACCAAAACTCGTCTGTTGGTCCGTGGAGCAGCCCGCCGGCACGCCTCGCCGGCACGGCGGCGCACGGCGCGCCGCCAGGAGGTGCCGCTGCAGCTGAAGCCACCATGACAGGGCACGGACCCACGACCGCGTGGGACCGGTGGCGACGGGACGCGGTAGCCGGCCGCGTCCACTGATGAGGTCGGCCCCATGTGGGGTCGCGATCTCTCCACGCGGGGGCAGCCCCCCCCCCCCCCACGTCGCTCGGCCGTAACGGCCGAGCCGACCTGCTGGCCACCCGGCTAATGCCAGCCGGGTCGCGCACAGGCCGGGAAGGGCCACCCAGGCCGGGCTGGCCGGCGCCCATCCGGGTCTGACCCGGGGGGGGGGGGGGGGGGGGGGGTTGGGTCGGGTCGGTCTGGGCCCAAACCCCCCATTTTCGGACATCTTTCGGTCTTTTCCCATATCATGGGCTAAGGACCTCTGATCGACGCACCGTTAGCGGCGATGCGATCCTTGGATCAGGATGGTCATTTCAATAAATTAAACTCATGATTTTGGAGTACTTTGGGTTCTACCGGGTTGGTTCGTACACGAAACCAACCGGGCCCTCGGAACAGAAATGCTTATAACATGAACTCCGGACGTCCGATTGACGTACCGTCGACTTTGGTAGATTTCTCTAAGTGAGACGGACCATTTGGATTACTCCGCTCGAGGTTTGGACGCAGTTGGAGTACGGTTGGGTTGGTTTGGACTTAAAAACCAACCGGGCCCCTGGGACAAAAAAACCAATAACTGCCAGACCAGGAGTTCGATTGACGTGTCGTCTGTGATGCTGAGTTCCTGTTGGCGATACAGAACTTTTGGAAACATAAACTCTAGAATCTGTGTCAGTTGATGTATCAGCCACTCGACTCATGGAGCGGACCCTCCCGAACGAGCTTATTGTGTGCGGGAACCCTAGAGCTGGTTGCGACTGCGACGACGACGACGACTGTGCATAGATCCTCAATGGATTTGACGGCGACGACTACAACACTAAGAGAACCTACGTGGATCAGTGCTATAGATCCTGTGTGGGTCCGATCCTGTTTGGGTCAGCGCTCAGCGGTCCTGTGTGGGCTAGTGCCTACAGATCCTTTGTTGGTCCGATCCTGTGTGGGTCATTGCGGGGGTTAGTTATCTATCGATCCGATGTGGGTCAGATCCTTTGTGGGTCATTGCGGGGGTTAGTTACCTATCGATCACGTGTGGGTCAGATCCTTTGTGGGTCATTGCGGGGTTTAGTACCTATCGAACCTTTGTGGCTCCGATGTCTTAGATGAATCAGTGGCTACATCTGATCATCTCTATCGTTCTATGAAGAAGTATACCTATGTGAACTAAATCATGTTTTTCTTTCCTTTTTGGATTGTGTTTTGCTATCCTGTGTGGATTACGTTTTACTTTCCTGTGTGGACTAGGTTATACTTGGGCTCGGAGGTTAGAGTGAACTTGAATAGAAGACTTAGGTACATGTATGAGCATATACCTAAGCAGTGTCGGATGTTACTTCATGATTGTATCTTTACTTTATGGATTATCCTTTGTGGATTCTGGGAGACCTTCGGGGGACTCGGGGACCCTACTGAGAAGCTTATACTCACCCCTACACGGGCTATGCCTGCAATACGTTGTGTTGGTTGCAGACGACGGACAGCGCTGATCGTGGTAGAGGATTGTGGAGTAGGACGACACCTGGAGGTGGACCACTGGGCGGGACGTACTCGGAGTGTACGACTAGATCCGGGGAGCTGTAGAGGCTTTCCTTACCCACCCTTTTAGTTGGGATTTATAGTGGATGGCTCGGGGCTGCAGCTTTACTTTTCAGTTGTTGTTTTCCCTTTCCATTTGTACATTACTTTCAGTTTGGGTTTTTATTCTGGCCCGCTTACTTTTCCGCACTTACTGTTGTACCCATTTTTACTTAGTGTTTACTTCTTCGGCTAGCTTTATCTGTGGTGTTTTTTTACTTTACAAATGCAATGCCTTCCCTTTTTTACTGGGATTTACACCTTGGTGCTAGTCGCCAGCCCCTGGCATATAGAAGGCGGGCTTGGGGTAGTCATGACACGGGCCCCGGGGATGGGTCGTGACAAATTGGTATTAGAGGAGTTCGGTTCTACCGCAGAACATGGGTCTCTGATCTTTTTCTATGTGAAGCAACAATTTTAAGTGTATTGGATGTGGTTATCAGTCCAGGGAGTCCATTGTTGGTGCGGCGGCCGATGTATCCGTACACCATGACCCTGACTTCTAATTGCCGACTTAATGCACGAAAACATTGATTGCTTGTGTGTTTCAAGGATTCTTTGTGATTACATTGTGACAGCTCACCAGGTATACTGTTTTTACCATGGCACACCTTTTCCCTTTCAGGATAGCCCCACAATGGCAGCTATCTAGGGATCCGAGAGTTGTGTGTGACGACAGCCCACCATGCGACGAGGCCTCGGTACAGGGCCCTTTGAGTGCTGAGGCACTGGAAGTACCTCTACCCGCCGAGCCACCGATGCTTCCATCCCCAGCCGATGACAATGCACGTCTCCTTAGTGCGATACATGAGTTTCAGCGCCAGCGACCACACTTGTTAAGCGGGGAGACGGACCCCCAAGCAGCCGAGGACTAGCTGGAGGCAGTTGTACGGGTTTTCAGGATAGTGAGGACACCCGCAAACCACATGGTGATCCTCGCAGCGATCCTCCTGCACGCGGCAGCTGGAAGATGGTGGAGCATGATGCTCCATGTGCACGATGAGGCATCTCTCCTCTATACCGACTTCGAGAGCCTCTTTCGCTCAGAGTTCATCCCAGCCACCCTCCATGTGGTGCACATCCAGGAGCTTCTTCAGCTGTGGCAGGGCAGCTTGACGGTCGCCCAGTACTCGGCGAGATTTACCGATCTCTCGCGCTACTCGATAGACATGGTACGGGACCCATTCTTCCAGGCCCGTCCCTTTGAGCAGGGATTGTGGAATGAGATCAGGGCATCACTGATCGCCCTCAGCATTCAGACTCATGCAGGAGTACTGGAGCGAGCCCTTTTGATCAAGAGCTTCCTTGCTGAGTCTACATCAGCAGCGAGGCCTACTGCAGGGCGATAGGTAGCAAAGTCTTCTATAGAAGGCAGTCGATGGATGAATCATGGGTCCAGGCAGAACAGAATCTCAAGCAGACGACCTCAGGACACTGGATCAGCAGTATGGGGCAAACAGCGCAGAGCCAGTCTTTCGAGAGGTAGGCAGTGCTACGCATGCGGCGGGCAGGGCCACATGGCTCGTGACTGCCTGACCCTCTGTGCCGAAGAGAAGCAGACAGTTGAGGGGCCATCCAGGAAGAGGAAAAGGGTCAACCGTGGAGGTCCGCAGGGGGCATGCGGACGAGGCAGAGGAGCTGGCCGAGCAGCAGGTGGTGGGCCACACTTTGAGGCTCTACCACCACCACCACTAGGAGGTCCAACCTGACTACAGGGAGCTGGCGGGAAGAGACAGGCACAACTTCAGACAAAAGAGGCCTATGATCACGACATGCCCGAGAGGATTCGAGTTGTTATTTGTGTCTATTCCACCCTTGATGTAGATCTTATAGACACATGATCGATTCATTCATTCATAGCTGCTGCCCTTGTTCGGAGCTCGGGGATTCCGACAGAGCCATTGAATCAATCCTTCGGACTAGAGACTCATACGGGAGCAGACTCGACGATTACGCGCTGGTTCTGGTAGTGTGATCTTACTCTAGGAGGAGAGAGCTTCAGATGGGATCTTCTTGTAGCGGCGTCGAGGCCTTACGACGTCATCTTGGGCATGGATTGGTTATCTAATTTCCATGCTCAGATTGATTGTATTAGGCACAAGGTGGGATGTGTACCCACCGACGAGAGCAGGTTCATCTTCACTAGCGAAAAGGGAGCCTTCGAAGCACAGGATGGACTCTCGCAGAGGAGAGGACAACCCATCACCCATCAGTTGGCTAGCCTCATCCAAAGAGCAGTTGACGTGTAGAGTCCTAGTTTTCCTACAGTGGTGGATCAGTACGCACAAGTTTTCCCCGACGACGTTCCAGGACTACCTCCATGCAGAGAAGTAGACATTTATATTGACATGTACCCCGGGAGAGCCCTGATATTGACTCTAGTGTATCTGATGGACCCCGCTGAGCTACGAGAGCTATGGGTACAGTTGGAGGACTTGCAGGGAAAGGGATTCATTCGACCCAGTGTTTCACCCAGGGCTTCCCCGATATTGTTCACCAAGAAGGCGGACGGGAGCTTGCGACTGTGTGTCGGCTATCGTCTCCTGAACCAGGTGATAGTGAGGAACAATTATCCGCTACCAAGGATTGATGACCTCTTCGATCAGCTCATGGGAGCGCGGTGGTTCTCGAAGATAGACCTCAGGTCAGGCTATCATCAGCTCAGATTTCGGGACGAGGACGTGCAGAAGACGACCTTCAGGTGTCAGTATGGCCAGTATGAGTACTTGGTTATGCCATTCGGCGTAACCAATGCTCCATAGGTGTTCATGGGACTCATAAACATGTTCTTTTAGCCATACCTCGATCGATTTGTCATAGTCTTCATCGACGAAATTTTGATATACTTGACCACTGAGGAGGAGCACTCCTACCACTTGTGGGTTGTACTTGACACACTCTGAGAGCACCAAAATTATGGAAAGCTCTTGAAGTGTTAGTTCTGGATACATGAGCTCAACTTTTTGTGACACTTCATCTCTGAGGCGGGAGTTGTGGTGGATCCAGTGAAGATCAAGGTAGTGCTAGCTTGGGAGCCACCCAGGAGCGTGACAGAGGTGCTGAGTTTCTTGGGACTATCAGGATACTACCGGAGATTTGTGCCAGACTTCTCCAGAGTTGAGGCACCACTCTCAACTCTTACGAAGAAGGGGAAACCCTTTGTGTGGTGAGATAGATGTCAGCATAGCTTCCAGGAGATGAGACAGATATTGACCTGCGCACCTATCTTGAGGTTTCCGAAGGAGGGAGTTGGGTACGTAGTCTACTGCGATGCATCAGGGACCGGTCTCGGATGTGTCCTAATACAGGAGCGGGAAGTGATAACCTATTGATCATTCCAGTTGACGCCGCATGATCAGAACTACGCTACCAATGACCTGGATTTAGCATCAGTGTTCTGCGCTCTGAATACATGGCGACACTATCTGATGGGAGAGCGCTTTATAGTCTATTCTGACCATCAGCGTCTCAGGTACATCTTATCTCAGAAGGACATGAACCTGAGACATCGGAGATGTCTCTAGTTCGTCCAAGACTATGACTTTGAGATAGTCTATACTCCGGGGAAGGGGAACGTAGTAGCTTATGCTCTCAGCAGGAGGATGGGCATTCAACTACTTGAGTATGCGACAAAGCAGCTAGTCTCTTTGGGGATATCCATCATGGATAGAGTTGGAGCAGTTGTCCATCAGTCTCACATAGTCACTCCTCCACTACTGCAGTGGGACAGAGAGGGACAGCATGGGGACGCCGACTGTGAGACACGGCATGGACAGATATCCTCATGGAAGGCACCTGATGGATTCTCCATAGGAAGAGAGCACAACGTCCTTTTTAAAGGACTTACCTTGGTACCATTTGATTTACGGGAGGAGGTACTGAGAGAGTTTCACACTTCTACATTGGCGGTACATCCTGGAGTGGCGAAGATGTAACAGGATCTTAGATGACAACACTGGTGGCCGGGCATGAAGAAGGCTATGGAAGAGTTCATTTCTCGATGCCGCACCTGCCAGCAGGTGAAGGCAGAGCACCAGGTACCAGCAGTCTTGGTACAACCCTTGGAGGTATCAGATTGGAAGTGGGATGGGATATCTATGGACTTCGTGACTGGACTTCCACACACTTCCAGTGGTCATGACTCCATTTGGGTGATTGTCGACCGACTCACCAAGTCGGCACACTTCTTACCCATTATAGAGCTGTGATCAGTAGAGATTTGGGACGTCTCTATGTTTTGGAGATTGTGCAGCTTCATGGGGTGCCATCATATATCGTCTCCAATCGAGATACTCGCTTTACTTCCCGGATTTTGAAGGGGTTGCTAGAGGCTTTCGGGACGCAACAACGTTTGAGAACTACCTTTCACCCTCAGACGGATGGTCAGACGGAGAGGACCATTCAGCCTCTCGAGGACATGTTCCGCGCATGTGTCCTTGACTTTGGTCGCAGCTGGGAGGACCACTTACCCTTGTTGGAGTTCACGTACAACAACTGCAACAACTCCAACATCGGGATGACACCATACGAGGCGTTGTACGACCGACCTTGCAGATCTCCTCTATACTGGAAAGACCCTGGGGAGTCAGGACTTGTGTGACCGGAGATGGTCTAGGCCACGACGGAGAAGGTCCAGGTCATCCAAGAGCAGATGAGGACATCTCAGAGTCGGCATAAGTCTTATGCCGATAGGGGGCGGAGGCCACTGGAGTTCGAGGATGGCAACCACGTCTTCTTGCGGGTCTCACCTCGATGTGGATTACGAAGATTTGGCCGAGAGGGCAAGTTATCTCCGCACTTCATCGGACCTTTCCAGGTCCTCAGCAGGATTTGCGAGGTGGCTTATCACCAGGCTCTGTGACCTCAATTGTGCCAGGTGCACGACATCTTCCACGTATCTCAGCTGAGGAGATATGTGCATGACCTGACGCATACCATTGACCATGGGGAGCAGGATGTTGATGATGGGGTGAATTTTGCCGAGGTCCCGGTGGAGATCGAAGATCGACAGAAGCGGGTCCTACGTGGAGGATCGATCCCTCTAGTGCGCATCAGATGGAAGCACGAGAACCTCCAAGAGAGCACTTAGAAGCGAGAGACTCAGATGCGGGCTCAGTACCCACATTTGTTTCCCTAGTTTATGATGTATCATTACGGGGACGTAAATCCTGAGGTGGGAGTGATTTAAAGACCCGTAAAATTCAAGGAAATTTTTTTTTCTTAATTTTCTTTGGAATTTTACAAGAACACAGTTTCTAACGGCACCTGATTTCGAGGCCCGGTGTGCCCAGAATCATTTTGCGATATTTAGCTCGGGTACGTTCAGTGGACGAACGTGTAGGTTTTTCTAACTTTTGAACCGGTGCTCGGAATCTAATTCTGAGGGAACTGGTGGAATCGTAGCACCGGTAATTTCTTAGAAACGCCTCTTCTGGAGTTTCGTATTCTCGGGTGTGGTTTTTAATTTTTGGGGTTAAGTTAAGAAATAAAATAAAAGTGGTGCGATACTTTATTTTATTTCACATAAAACCACATAATCTATGTTAAGCGGATAAGGTGGAACCCACGATATCCTACCCACTTGGTAGGATATTTGTGAGGTGGGTCTTGCACGAGCCCCAACGTTTCATCCCTCCTATGTAACGCAACAACAACCCCATTTTAATGAAAGTCAAACCTTACGTTTTTCTGGTTAAGAATCACCCCATTAAATAGGGCAGTTAAATCATTACAATTAATTCGTTGAATTAATTATTCGTTTCTTATCATTAAATTTTAAATTGTTGGCATGGAAATAAAATAAGACCAACACTAGGTTTGTTGGAGGGTTTCTTGTTGAGAGGATTTGGAAAAACTCTAAAGCTTGAAGATCTTCATCCTCCTTCGTCGAAGAACGTGAAGAACGCAAAGAACACGAATAACGTACCGAACTCTGAAGAAGAACGATGGATCCTTGGAGATCGACGGCACGACGTGACGTTCGTTCTTCCGCGATGACAACGACTCTTCTTCTGTGACGCCCCTTCCACGAAGCGACGATCCTCTTCTTCTGCGACTGTTAATTCTGTGACGAACTCACGTTCGACGACAACGTTGAGTTAGGGGTTTGATTCATTTAAATATTTGTGATTTATACCCGCGGCGTTTGATTAAATATTTTTTGTAAGACTTTTAAAACCGCTAACGTGGTGGGTGCGGGCCATCGAACAAGTCTGAACCCACCGTCCATTCGTTCTTGGTGTGCGGAATGGAGGACGTCAATTTAACAGGCCGCACGGGCGATGTGAGGTCCTCGCAGTGAAGGACGGGTCCTGAGAGGGCCATTGGCAAAGACGACACACAATTCCGACCACTGGAACTCGTCCGGTGGTCTGCGGAGCAGCCCACCGGTGTGCCTCTGAGAGGAGCGGCCGCGGCTGAAGCCGCGGCGGCAGGGCGCAGTCCCATTACCGCGCTGGGCCGTGGTCTCTCCACACGGGGGCAGCGCACCCCCTGCTCGTGTCTCTTGGCCGTAATGGCTGATCCGACCCGCTGGCCACTTGGCCAGCCCCAGCCGTGTCGCACCCAGGCCGCGCCGCGCCGCGCCCATCCGGGTCGGTTCAGGCCCAAACCCCCCATTTTCAGACATCTTTTAGTCTTTTGCCCATATCGTGGGATACGGACCTTCGATTTATGCACCGTTAGTGGAGATGAAATCCTTGGATCAAGACGGTCGTTTCGACATATTAAACGCAAGGTTTCAGAGTACTTTGGGTGTGGCCGGGATGGTTCGTACACGAAACCAACCGGGCCCTCGGAACAGAAACGCTTATAACTTGATCTCCAGACGTCCGATTAACGTACTGTCGACTATGGTGGATTCCTTTAAGTGAGAAATACTTTTTTGATAACTCTAATCGAGGTTTGAACATTGTTGGAGTATGGTCAGGTTGGTTTTGACTTAAAAACCAACTGGGCCCCTGGGACGAAAAAGCCAATAACTTCCAGACCGGGCGTCCGATTGACGCGCCGTCTGTGATGCTGAGTTCCTGTTGGTGATACAGAACATTTTGATACATCAGCTCCAGACTCTGTCTTAGTAAATGTATCAGCCTCCCGGATCGTGGAGCGAACCCTCCCGAACGAGCTTGCTGATTGCGGGAACCCTAAAGCTGGCTGCGACTACGACGACGACGATGACGACTGTGCAGAGATCCTCATTGGATTCAACGGAGAAGACTACAGCACTCAGCGATCCTATGTGGATCAGTGCTAAAGATCATGTGTGGGTATGATCTTGTGTGGGTCAACGCTCAGCGGTTCTATGTGGGCCAGTGCCTATAGATCCTGTGTGGGTCTGATCCTGTGTGGGTCATTGCAGGGGTTAGTTACCTATCGATCATGTGTGGGTCAGATCCATTGTGGGTCATTGCGGGGGTTAGTTACCTATCTATCCTGTGTCGGTCAGATCCTTTGTGGGTCATTGCGGGGGTTAGTACCTATCGATCCTTTGTGGGTTTGATGGCTTAGATGAATCAGTGGCTACATATGATCATCTCTATAGTCCAATGAAAAGTATACTTGTGTGAGATGAATCATGTTTTTCGTTCCTTGGTGGATTGTGTTGTGCTATCCTGTGTGGATTACGTTTTACTTTCCTCTGTGGATTCGGTTGTACTTGGGCTCGGAGGATTGAGCGAACCAGAATTGATGACTTAGGTATATATATATGGGAATATACCTAATCAGTGTCGAATGTTACTTTGTGATTGTATCATTCCTTTGTGGATTATCCTTTGTGGATTCTGGGAGACCTTCGGGGGTCTTGGGGTCCCTACCGAGTAGCTTATACTCACCCCTGCATGGGCTATTCCCGCACTACATTGTGTTGGTTGCAGATGATGGACATCGTTGATTGTGGTTGAGTCTTTCCTAGCAGGACGACACCTGGAGGTTGACCACTGGGCGGGATGTACTCGGAGCGGACGGCTGGACCCAAGGAGTTGTGGAGGCTATCCGTACCAACCCTTCAGGTGGGATTTCTAGTGGACATCTCGAGGCTGTGGGTTTATTTTTCAGTTGTTGTTTTCCCTTTCCAGTTGTACATTACTTTCAGTTTGGGTTTGTATTCTGGACCACTTACTTTTCTGCACTTACTATTGTAACCAGTTTTACTTAGTGCTTACTTCTTTTACTTGTTTGCTCTGTGGTGTTTGTTTACTTTACAAAGGCAATGCCTTCCCATTTTATCGGGATTTACGTCTTGGTGCTAGTCTCCAGCCCCTGGCCTATGGAAGGCGGGCTTGGGGTAGTCATAACACGGGCCCCGAGGACGGGTCTTGACAATTCATGTTAACTTTTTTAGGGGACTAGGTTACTATGAAAATGTTTTAATAAAGCATTGGTAATAGTATACAAATCCAAGAAAACTACAAATCATTTTAACATTTTTAGTTCTATATCATTTAACAACCAGTTTTGTTTTGGCATGATCAACTTCTATCCCATACGTAATTACAATTTTCACAATATAATATATATTTTTAGATAAAAAAATTTCTAAATTTTATGTATAACTTATTTTCATTGTGAGTTTACCTGAATATCCTTAATTTTTTTCATGATCCTCACAACATTATAAAAATAATAAAATATCATCACTGAAAGAAAAAACAATAATATCCATATATTCACAGAATATCCAATTCATAAGATCTATAAATACTATAGGGTAATTTTTCAATCCAAAGGGCATAACAAAAAATTGATAATTCCTGTATCTAGTATGAAAATATGTTTTTGGATTTTCATCCCCCTGCACCTTCATCTAGTGGTACCCAAATCATAAAAACATATTAGAAATAAACTGATATCTCTATAGTTGTACCAACAAGGATTCGATATGAGGAAAATGATACATATTTTATCGTTAATAGAACATATTACAACTTCTCGATCTATCATTAAAAAATAATTTAGTTGATAATTAAATTTATCGATCTTGTGTAATATTGGCTGACAACATTGGAACAACATCAATGTATTCATTTACAATTATAACATCATTAATTTAAACATTTCTCTAATTTTCAACAATATGTGTAAGATAAAATTAATTTCCATATTTTAACCATTTCACCACTTTAGGATATGATTTCAATTGAATAGGATCATTCTTCAGACAAAATGTGTCATGACCCGTCCCCCGGGGCCCATATCGGAACAACCACAAACTCACTTTCCATAGGGAAGGGGCTAGCTACTAGAACCAAAGGCGTAAATCCCTATAACTAGGAAGGAATTTCCATTGTGAAACATAGACACACACAACCAGAGTACAAGAAAAAGCATACACCAAGTAAAAACATTATAACAAAATATGTGCTAGAAATTAAAAGGGGATTGAAATACAATCCCAAAAGTATGTATATGGAAATGAAAAAATAGTTCGAAGGTGTCTGGTTTCCCCTAGATCGTCCACCAAGGATCCTACCTGAAGCGTAGGTACATATAGCCTCCTTAGCGCTACATATCTATCTGTATCCTCTTGGTACTGTCTTGTTGTTGGGTCTGCCTCCGGGTACCGTCCTTTCCTCGCACACTCCGCCTTGGTCAGTGCTGTCTGTCATCTTCATCCAACAGAATGAGGTGTGGGCATAGCCCATGCAGGGGTGAGTATAAAGATACTCAGTTGAAACCCTGATTCCTTCAAGGTCTCACAAAATCCACTAAGGATAAACAAAAGAATAAATATACAATCACAAAGTATCAACCAACCATACATAGGTATATGCCCATAAATATACCTATGTTTTCAATCACAGTTCGGCTCTAACTCTCGAGACCAAGCACAACCCAGATCACACAAGAAGTAAAGTCAATCACATCGATGATAAATGATTGAAAGTCATGACTTAGCTCACACAGTTATAAATCTTTCGTATAGTGACAGAGATGATCAATTGTAGTCTCAGATTCATCTAAGCTATCAGACCCTCACATGATACTAAACCAGCTAACATGTCGGACCAACACATGATAGAAGACCAGCTACTCTGTTGGACCCATACATGATACAAGAACAGAGGTTAAAACTATCGGTCCCACACAGGATACAAGAACAGTATTCACCGATGTTGAACTCACAGAGGATCCTAGTACAGTAGTCTTCACAGCCGAACGCACGGACGATCCCAGTACAGTAGTCATTGTAGTCACAACCAGCTCTAGTGTTCCCGCACACAGCACGCTCGATTCCAGGAGGGTCTGCACCTCGAAGAATGTGTTAGATACATAAACTATCATAATGTCCATATATGATGTATCCCATAGTTTCATATCATCAAAAGGAACCCAATGAGACATACGTCGCGTCAATCGGAACCACAGTATGAGATTTATTTGCTTTTTATTGAGGGGCCCAGTTGGAATTTTGTTCGTTCCAAAACCGGCCATTTTCCAAAATATACCAAAACTCACTCAGAGTGTCGCAAAAGGACAGTCTCATGACGAGGATCCCTATGCTGCATATGGCGCGTCGTTTAGATGCACAGTCTAGAAGTTATTCACGTTTATGTGAAATGGGACCGGCCCGTCAAGCCCAATGGGATGGCAGGTCAGCCCGACATAGTTCAGTGGGTCAGACCCGGATGAGGGTCAGCTCGGCCAGGTAAAGTGTGGCCCACCTAGGGACCTAGCCTGGCGGGTCCAACCAGGATAGGGGGCCTGCTCGGCTTGGTGGGGCATGGCCCACTCGCGGACCCGACCTGCGGTTGCGGGCCGAATCAATTCACCCAGCATCCAAAGCTGGCATGTTTTGTCCGAATCGAGCGGCTGGCGGTTGCGGGCCGTAGTTCTTCTTCACGCGGTACCCATAGGTTCTTGGGTTTCCTTCAGCCCGGCTGGCAGGCGGCTGGCCGGTTCACCCGCCAAGAGCATGTCTCGGTCTTCTCCTTAGCGCATCGTTGCGGTTTCCTGCCCGGCCGACCGTAGCTGGCCGGTTCGTCCATCAAGAGGCATCTGGATGTGGGTCATACCTCCTCTACGCGACACCTGTGGGTTTCGTGGTTCACCAGCATGGCTGAGAGTAGCTGGCCGGTTCATCAACCCGGGAGGCCCGCAGTTGCGGGCCATAGTTTTCCTCCACGCGTTTGGTGTGCGGCTACAACTTCTGGTCTCCGCCGCCTCTGGTCGTCGCCGCATCCGGTCGTTGTTCCAAAAATAATCACGAACAAATGGAGGGTCATCAGGCTATGATCGTTTGGCCCGCGCCCTCCGCATTAGGTGATAACAAGTGGCCGAAGACGATCCAATTCATTCATCAAGAATGAGGTATAATTTTATTCATTTAAAATTATACAAAAACCCCTACCTAGATTCATGGTTCATTCTCTGCCAATGGCGTTGATTTGTTGGTGTCAGGGTGCATCCAATTAGAAAGTGTCGATGTTGGAAACATTCTTCATGGACAACATCTTCTCCCTTGAGGTGGAGAAAGATTAAGGATGGCATCATTTCTCATGTGTGTCGCCTCGCCTTCTTGTCCCAGCTGAATAAGGTAGAAGAAGATGTACCATCGTTCTTCGATGGAATCAGAATTCTTCGTTGGAGGAAGGTTCTTCCTATTTCACTAAGGCTCCACCAATTCTCCCAACCAAAAATATTATTCCCACCCAAACAATATAATTAAACTCATATTATCATGCTCACTTAATGAATTAAAATTAATTTAATATAGATGATCCAACTAATTAATTGATAACTATAAAATTAATTGAGAGTGTTGGCATCTCATATTAGAGATGATGGAAGGTTAAAATTAAAATAGAGGAGGTATAGAGTTTTAAGAGTTTAAAAGTTGGTTTCAAGGGGATTTGAGAGGTTTGGTCTTCGTGTGGGCCACACCACACATTATCATATCATGTGAGGTTATGTATGGTGTGGGACCCACCTGCAACTCCTCTTTTGAGGAAATAAAAACCTCTTACCAAAAATTATATGACACATAATTTTTATTTGATTGAAAAATAATCCCCAAAAATTAACTCTCGCTCTCAACCAACCACAACTGCGTTAATGGTCCCATTAGGAGAATATAGGCACTGTGAGTTCATCAGTGTGCTCTAATTTCAATTCTGAGAACCGGTTCAAAATATAGAAAAACCCACAAGTACGTTTACTGAACGTACCCAAACAAAACATTATAAATCGATTTCGGGCACACCGGTCCTTGGAATAAGGTGTCGTCAGAAACTGTGGACTCGTAAAATTTCAAAGTAATTAAGATAAAAAATTCCTTGAAATTTCTGTGTCTTTACATTACCCCCACCTCAGGTCTTTTCATCCCTATAATGCTACAACACACACTAGGGAATCAAAAGGGGTACAAAGCATGCATATGAGCCTCTCGCTCCCATGTGCTCTCCTAGAGGTTCTCGTGCTGCCAGAGATTGCACACTAGAGGAATTAACCATACTCGTAGGACCCTCTCCTGTCGATCCTCAATCTACACTAGGAAATCTGTGAAAGTCGCCCATCATCGATGTATAGCTCCCTGTGGTCGATGATGTTGGATAGGTAGAGTATTTATCTCCTTAGCTAAGATACGTGGAAGACGTCGTGCACCTGATGAAACTGAGCTGGAAGGGCCATGAAGTTAGCCACCTCACCTACTCTGGTGAGGACCTGAAAATGTCTGATGAATCGCGGAGACAACTTGCTGCCTCGGCCAAATCTCTGTAGACCTCGTCGAGGTGAGACCCATAGAGAGACGTGGCCGCCATCCTCGAACTCCAGCGGTCTCTGTCTCCTATCAGTATAGTACTTCTGCCTACTCTGCACAGTCTTCATCCAATCCTGGATGATCTGAACCTTCTCAGTCGTAGCCTGAACCATCTCTGGTCCTACAAGTGTTGACTCCCCAGGGTCATTCAAGCATAGAGGTGATCTACAAGGTCTGTCGTACAGTGCCTCGTAAGGTGCCATCCCGATGCTGGAGTGGTAGCTGTTGTTGTACGCAATCTCCAACAAGGGTATTTGGTCCTCCAAACTGTGTCCAAAATTGAGTGCACATGCAATGAGCATGTCCTCGAGAGTCTGATGGGCCCTCTCTGTCTGACCATCCGTCTGAGGATGGAAGGTGGTGCTCAAACAAAAATGTGTCCCAAAAGCCTTCTATAACCCCTTCCATAGCCGGGATGTGAAATGAGCATCTCGATGAGAGACGATAGTTGATGGAAGACCATGAAGCCGTATGATCTCTTGAACGTAGAGGCTTCCCAAGCTCTCTATAGAGCCCTGCTATCTAATCGGAAGGAAGTGGGAAGACTTGGTGAGTCGGTCAATGATCACCCAGATAGAGTCATTCCCTCTGGATGTATATGGAATTCCCACTATGAAATCCATGGATATCTTGTCACACATCGACTCTTGAACATCTAAGGGATGTACCTAGCCTACTGTAACCTGGTGATCTGCCATCACCTATTGACAAGTGAGGCATTGGGAGACAAACACTGCTACAAATTTCGTCATACCTGGTCACCAATTTTGTAGCCTGAGGTCTTGATACATCTTTGCCACTCCTAGATGTACTGCTTTAGGGGAACTGTGGAACTCCCTCAACACCTCCTCCTGTAGTGCAACAGGTACCATGGTACGTCCTCTTAAGATGATGGTGTGCTCCCCACCTTCAGAAAACCAATCAGATGCATGCCCTGAGGATATCTGACCACATTGCATCTCACAATCAATGTCTCCTCGCTTTTCCTCCCTGACTTGTTGTAGAAGTGGGGGGTTGACTGTGAGAGACTGAAGAAGACTACTCCATCTGTATCCACAAAGGATATCTAGAATGGATCTAGCTGCTTCATCAACTCTCCTAGTAGTTGTATACCCGATCTCTTGCTAAGAGAACCTTCTACAACGTTCACCTTCCTAGGAGTATAGACTATCTCAAATTCATAGTCCTGGAGGAACTCGATCCATCAGTGTTGTCTCAGGTTTAGGTCTTCTAAGAGATGATGAAACTATGACTCTAGTTGTCCGAGTAGATTCTAGAAAATTCTCCCATAATATAATGATGCCACATCATCATGTCGAAGACCAATGCTACTAACTCCAGGTCATAGGTAGCATAGTTCTGCTCCTGTTGTCTCAACTATCGTGAACTATACGCGATCAATTCTCTCTTCTGCATTAGGACACACCCGTTTCTGGTCCCCGATGCTTCGTAGTAAAATTGGTACCCAATGCCCTCCTCCGGTTGCCCCAAGATGGGTGCACTGGTCAACCTCTGCCTCAGCTCATGAAAGCTTTGCTGGTATCTCTCTTTCTAGACTAAGGGTTTTACCTTCTATGTCAATGCTGAAAGGGGTGATGAAACTCTGTATAAGTCTGGAAAAAAATCTCCGATAGTACCCAGCCAGACCCTGGGAATTTTCCACCTCCATTATACTCCTCGGTGGCTCCCAAGCATGTACTGCCTCGATCATCAATGGATCCACTGCAACTCCAGCCTCCGAGATGATGTGTCCCAAGAAATGAACCACTAGAATCCAGAACAGGAACTTCGAGAGCTTACCATAAAGCTAATGCTTTCAGAGTGTGTCCAGTACTACCCGCAAATGGTAGGCGTGCTCCTCTTCAGTAGTTGAGTAAATCAGAATGTCGTCGATGAAAACAACGACAAAGCGATCGAGGTAAGTCTGTAAGATCATATTCATGAGACTCTTGAACAAATATAGAGAATTTGTTACTCTAAAGGGAATAACCAAGAACTCATATTGGCCATATCGACACCTAAAGGCTGTCTTCTCCACATCCTCATCTTGAACTGTGAGATGGTGGTATCCTGAACTAAGGTCTATCTTAGTGAACCATCGTGCTCCCTTGAGTTGATAAAATATATAGTCAATCCTCGATAGTAAATACATGTTCTTCATGGTCTCCTGATTCAGGCGACAATAGTAAATACACAATCGCAAGACCCCATCCACCATCTTGGTGAACAAAATCAGAGATTCCCAGGGTGAAACACTAGGTCGGATAAATCCCTTTCCCTACCAGTCCTATAGTTGTACCCATAGGTCATGAAGCTCGGTGGGAGCCATACGAGATGCTGGAGTAGATATTGGTGTTGTATCAGCATACATGTCAATATATAAGTCTACCTCTCGGCGAGGAGGTAGTCTTGGAACGTCGTCAGGGAAAAAATCCACATACTAATCCACTAGAATAAGAAATCATGGACTCCACACATCAACTGCTCCAAGGATGAGAGTAGCCAAATTATGTGTGATCGTCTTCCTCCTCCTGTGTGTAAGTAAATCCTATGCGTCAAAGGATTTCTTCTCAATGTGATGGTGAACCTAGTCCCATCTGTGTGGATACACCGCACTTCGTGCCTAATATAGTCAATATGAGCATGAATTGTGGATAATCAGTCCATGCCCAAGATGGCGTTGTAAGGCCTCGACGCCTCTAAATGAAGATCTCAATCGAAGCTCTCGCCTCCTAGAGTAAGCTCACACGACCAGCACAAGTGCGTAATCGCCGAGTCTGCTCCCATAGGAGTCTCTATCCATAAGGATCGAGCAAACGGCTTCATCGGAATCTCTGATCTCCGAACAAGGGAAGTGAAAATAAATGAATGACTCGCACATGTGTCTATAAGTACTATAGCAATGGTGGTGTAGACACAGATAGTAGCTTGAATCATCTCAGGTACGCCGTGGTCTTAGGCCTCAACTGCCTTGAGATGAGCCCGCCTCTGTCCGCCAGCTCCATGTGGTCGGGGTGGGCCTCCTGTTGGTGGTGCTGGTAGTGCCTCAAAACGTCATCCACCACCTGCTGGTCTGCCATATCCTCTACAACGTTCACCGGATCCTGAAGGACCACCACGGTCAAACATTTTTCCTTTCATATGAGGTCCCTATTCTATTTTCTGCTCGTCCATAGGGTAATTCAGGCAGTCAGAATCCATGTGGCCCAGCCCTCCGCTTGAATAGCACGACCTGCTCCTCATAAGGCTGGCTCGGTTTCGTGTGCCCCGCACAACCAAACCTATATCCTATGGTCACCCATCTAATGGCCTAGTCTATATAGACCTCTGCATCAACAGTCTACTGCTGGATGTAGAAGACTCCGCTACATGGTTCCCTTTGGTGGGCCTCACCGCTTTTTTCTACTCAGTGAGAAAACTCTCCACTGGAAGGGCTCGCTCCAGCACCCCTACCGGTGTCAGGATGATGAGGGGAATCATCGAAACCCTGAACTCATGCCTGAGTCTCTGCTCAAAGGTTTGGGCCCTGAAGAATGGGTCTTTTACCATATCGTTGGAGTAGCACGAGAGGTCAGTGAACCTCGTTGAGTACTGAGCTACTATCACACAGCCCTACTGCAAATGAAGTAACTCCTGAATCTGCACCGCAAAAAGGGTGGCTGGAACAAACTCTGAGAGAAAGAGACTCTCGAAGTCTGTCAAATGTAATGATGCCTTATCATGCGCCTAGAGCATTAGTCTCCACAATCTACATGCTTCTGCGTGCAGGAGACTCGCGTAAAGGATTAACATAAAGTCAGATAGTGTCCCTACTAATATAAAAAATCCCACGAAAGACTTCAGCCAATCCTCCAATACGTGCAGTTCCGTCTCTCCCCAAAACATGGGTGTCCTCTGTCGATGGAAGTCGTGCAACAAACTTAGGTGGTATATACTCTATACTGCTGGGGCTGGTTGTATCAGTGGCCCAACAGGTAGTGGTACCGCTGGTACCTCCGTTGTGATGGGGCCCTCCACCGAGGCCTCGTCGCTAAGTGGGCTACCATATCGTAAGAATCCCTGAACTCTAGTTGGAAGCCTTCGTGGGGCCATCCTATAAATAATGAGGTGCATCACGGTCAGAACATTATACCTGGTGAGCTGACACAATGTAATTACAATGAAACCTTTTTCAAGGAAACATACATACAATCACTATTTTTGTGTGCTGAGTGAGAGATCTAAAGTCATAGCCCTAATGTATGGATATGTTGACTGCTACACCAACACCAGTTTCCCTATTCTAATAACTACACCAAAAACACTTATCATTATTGCCATTAAAAGAATTAGAGTCTATGTTTGTAACACCCCGATATTTTATGAAAGATATTCGTTTTAATTTCAATAATGTCTTGTGTTGTACGCTACACCAAAAGGAGCTTGCACAAAATGCATCCTTGACATGCCTTGCATTACACGCAATCGCGACCTTCCTCGATAGATTGTGTAGTATGCAATACCGAGTTTCACTAAACAACGATATGCTATTAAAATATTATTAAAACTAGCCATTTTGAATAGTAATAACCACTTTTTGAAATTTTGTGAATTTTATTTTTCAAAATGGACATCATTTTTGGATTCAGAATATCGAAATTAGCTTAGGGTGATATTTTGGTAATTTTCGAATAACTTTCATATTTTGATGAATAGTGGAAATTACTAAATTTTAATTAAAAACAACTTTTTCAATCAAAATAATTTATAGTGATAAATTATTAATTTGAGTGGGTTTAAAGTATATTTAGAATATATTTTTACAATTTAATACAATGATCATCATTGGATGTAATTTCACATTTAAACCATTTATAAACAAGTTTAAATCTTTTGATAGTTATTATCTCTTAAAAACACGCGATTTGTTTTGATGACGGGAATTAATTTTTAAATTAGTTAATGAAACTGATATGTTTTGAATTTTGTAGAATAGACATCATTTTTGAGTTCATAATATCAAATATAGCTTAGGCCTAATTTCTAGTATTTTTCTGAAAACATTCAATTTTTGATGAATAGTGAAACCACTAAGTGGTAGTTAAAAAACTGAATTGTTCATAAAACATAATTTTACATCTTGTGTGAGTGGAATTTTTAAAATCCAAGAGACACGGTTGATGTCAGTAAGCAAATTTTGGTTCAATGAGATGAAAATAATTTTTTGGTGAATAGTAATTTTTACTTTTTTTACCACGGTTAAAAGTAAATAGGGTAATTAAGGGTAGAAATGATATTATTATTACCCTAACACATGTCCTAATTCTATTGGACAAGTTTAATTCGACCAAAAACAAACTTAGGAATAAAATACGACCATTTAGGCCCACTTGGATTAGATTATGACATTTATTATTTATTTATTTAAAGAAGGGTTAAAATAGTTAAAATCATAGTTTATTTACTAAAACATTTTTAATATGCGGTTATACATAAGATAAATTAGACTATAAATATTAATTAGAAAGATAAAAAGATTTCCTACATAATTTTATTTTATTTTTAATTTTTAGAAATTACATAATTTAATTTATTTATGACACAACGATGATGCAGTAATTATCTTATTATTGAAATATTGACATAATTGATGTTATAAATAACCAAATAAATATAATATGAGACTTTTTATTAATTCCAATAAATTTCTAGGTTAATATGACATGTTAGTATTTATTTAAATAACTTTTTTCGAACTTATCATTCTGTTATGATATTCACATAAATCAATTACTAAATAGTGTCAAAATTGACATAAAATTGTTTTTAAAACAAATATTATATTATTAATTTTTATTTTATTCATAAAAACTAAGGATCGGCCAAATGACTTAGATAAGGTTATATATATTAATAATAAACAATTTGGGGTTTGTTTGGCTTCTTATAGTAGATTTATTAACCATATAGTATAAGAACACAAGAAGACACGGTAAAAGTAAAATTATTTAACCTAATGTTAAATCTAAATGATACGGTTAATATAGGAACCTAAACTTGTATAAATTCTATTGGATGAGAGTATTTCGACCCATACCTACCTTTCCCTCTAAATAAATCAATTTGGAGCTATTTGAAACCGAACTTGACTATATAATAAAATAATATTTTTAGTTTTTCCAAAGGATCCCCTCTCCTCCCTTATAAAAGGGCACCTCCTCCCTCTCTTTATCACACAACATTGAACCTTAAAGCTCAGCAATACGCTGCCAAATTATCCTCTCCACTTCCCTAGAAACATCCTAGAGGTTCTGGTCTTCCTCAAAGACCAATTTTAGTGCCCTACGAGGAGGTCTCAAAGAGGCTCTTCAAAGAAGAGGTAATTTCCGTTACCGATTCTTTCAACTTTATTTCTCCTTCCACTTCTTCTTCCTAGGTTGTTTCATTATGAAGTAATAAAATCACTATCACTAATATACTGATATGTTATTATAAGTATGAAACAACCCTATTTCACCATCTATCCATCCTACGGAAAACAAAATCACCGCGCGTGCGTACGTACGGAATACCGTCTCCACGCCGTGGTGTAATCTGTTTTTCCACCAACACCTTACATGGATGGGTATTATGGTGTAAAGAATAACTATAGATAGTTATTATAACATCATAATGATTCTGATATATTGTATCATCCACTCCAATTCAATTGAATAATTATGGAAATGATATCATCGCTCATGCGTACGTACGGACTACCGTCTCCACGACGCGATGAGATTCATTCTCCATGTTAACCATTTAAGAATGATTATAAAGTATATATAAGCAATAATAATTAAATATATGACATTATAAAGCTACTGTATTTATGTGTATATATATGTATGTCATCTACTTAATTCCACTCAATTCAATAAGGAAACGAAAACAGCGTTCATGCGTACGTACGGCCTACCGTCTCCATGAACGGTGTATTTCTTTCCATTTATCGATCCATTATATATATGTATATTCTGAATATATATTATATATAAATCATGATTTATATTCTATATGTAAGTAATAATGATCTATGTAATCTTATGAATAATTACAAGTTAAAATACGAACGACAAATAAGACGATTTTACCCAAAATGCTAATTTAACATTAATTTACAAAAGAACGGGTAATATAAAGACATAAGTGAACCATATATGATATAATAACAATTAATATGATTCTTTAATAAGTCAATGACATTATTTAAATCATTATATAGGAGGTTCGGACACTTATGAGGCAAATCGGACCTAAGGTAAGGGAAAATATCACAATCTCATTTTTATCCGAGATTGTTTTTACATTGGCATTTACGGGGTTGTATTTATCATCCACATCTATGTTCCCTCAATATGTAATATTATTTCCATCCACCTACAATTGTTTAAATCCAATTTTACCCTTCGGTGAGTTTTTAGTAAAAGATATGAAAGGAATCTTTTGTCGTTTTTCGTACGAGGTACTTTTTGAATTTTCCGACAAAAGTACGAGAAGAATGTTTTCTTTTAACTTATATGGCATGAATGAATTTTTAAAAAATTATTTCCAAGAAGATTACTTTACAAGTTTTCATGTTTATTTTTAATCAACTTCTTTTAGTTTATAATTGAATGACATGTTATGAAAGGAAAAGTGTTTTTGAAGAAGAAAGGATATTTTCCTCAAGAATGGAGTTCAAGTGATTTATCAAAAAAATTTTCCATCTAAGATAATAAATGGTTCTATTTCTATCCCTACTATTACATGGATTTGATTTTGTTATGATGGAAATATTTTTATGAATTCCTTTATCTTATATGAATTGTTTTATGATGTCATGTTGTTTAAGAATCCCATTTTTATTACATGGGTTATGCAATGATGTATGATTTATGATTTTGTGTAACACATAAGAATGGTATCATTATGAGATGGGTGGGGCCTATATCTCCCTCCAACGCATTGGGTAATGATTTTATATCTCATGAGATAGACATGGCTGGAATGGTAGGTTATACCGGTTCAGTGAAACAGGACTGAAACGAGGGTGACTCGGTTCAGAAAGGGACTTTTTTCACTAAGATAGTCTTGGCAATGAGTCTTGACTATCAAGAAATGATTCTATACGATTATGTGTGTATGCCACAATGTTTAATGTTTTATGTTATGATTATTGTGATTACATTTCACTGCCATGATTTATTCCAGGTTATGAAATTATGATCTCTTTTACAGGTTATGATTTCCAAAAGTTATGTGCTTATGTATATGATGTGATTGATATTTCTATTGTTTACCCTTACTGTGCATTTGAGCTCACCCTATCATGTTTTCTTTTCCCCAGTATATATGGAAAGGTTTTAGGTATAAAAAAAGGAAGATCTTTATGGGAGATTTTGAAGATCTTTCACCAGGATTAGAAGATTATATTCCGAGTTTCCAAAGACACTAAACTATTACGATCCTTGTGTGTGTGTTTTTGTTATGTACTAAGTATTCCGCAAATGTAATGTAATGTCAATGTACATTAAGATTCGGGTCTCTACAGTTGGTATCAGAGGAAAGGTTTAGTCAACCTTTGGAATCTAGGATGTGAGAACATTAGTGAGATCCCTAGAGATATTTCTATGGTATGTATAGGGATGTCCCTAAGGATAAGTATACGTATAGGATATAGTCCTAGAATTATGGTAAAGAACATAGAATTTAACCTAAGATGTTATATATTGATGTTACTCCCCCTTTATTATGATTTTTGCCTCTAACACTATTCTTTTTGGGTATTAGAAAATGGCTGGAAACAAGATGATTCACGATAATGGAGGATATTATGGACAATGGAATGATATTCTTCATGAGCAACCAAATGAAATTGGATTTGGAAGTCCAAACATAATTATTATGCCGAATCAGCAATCTCATAATATGATCAATAAAGTAAAATTTTGTAAGTTTCCCGACTCGGATAATAAGAGAAAGATGGAGTTTCATGATGATCATAGAGGAAAGAAAGTTCAATTTCCCCTATGTAAATCATGTTCGAAGAGGCATCAAGGAGAATGTTTCAAAGGAGCTGGAAGATGCTTTGGGTGTGGAAAAGAAGGACAAAAAGCCAGTAAGTGCAAAGGAAAAGGTTCAGTTAACACCAGGGATGAGGATAATGGTATTTCTACGACATCAACAATGGTTAAATGTTTTAAATGTGGAATGTACGTGCATTATGAAAACTAATTCCCTAAGGGAAAGTCTCATGAAGAGAATCAGTATGGTCGTATGGGTAGTATTTATGTTGATGATGATGAAGAGACTACAAATGATATGTGAGATGAAAGAATTGTTGAATCTCGATCAATGGTTTATGAATGTAGTGGAATGATGACATGTTTATCATGTATAATGTTGTATAAGTAATCTCATGGTACTATGGAATAAAGAGACATCTAAGGATTGTTACACTGTTGTCTTTCCTTGAGTTTTGAAAGTGTATGATTAATGGTACCAGTATCCATGAAAGGTTATTCAGATATTTTTGGAAATAAGATGATATTCGCATAATGAAGGGAAAACGAGAAAACAAATGTTTAACAGTATTCATGAGCTCATGATTGATATAAGGACTAAGTGATATCATGGTTTGATTATATAGAATTTTAAGGATTTTGGTAAGTGAAAAGTGTTAACTTTTAACTGCATTCATGTTTTTACTATGGTTCAATGGGTATTCAAGAGAATACATGATTAAGGCCTTTGAATGTTTGGAATGTGACTATCAAGACATATCTTATGATATATGGGGATCAACGATGGTATTAAATCTCTGGTAATCATTTTCACTATATTATGAGAATGGACAGCAGTATTATGGATAAGCCTAAAGACTAGAATGGATTATGTTGGACATAAGTTAGTATTATTTAAGGACATAAGTTTTTTTCGATATTATTGATGGGATGTTATAGTAATACAGTTTTAGAAAAAGGACAACCTGCAGGACGGGCGGCAGCCCAACGTGTCGGACAAGGTCGTAGGAATCGAACACACAACCGAAGTGCGACTGGCCTTTATCGCCTACCACTGGCCTACAGGAAGTCCCTGGTAAGTGGAAACTATTTTTATTTTGTTAAGCGGTATGATATATGAAGTATAAGTTCATTTTAGGAACTATATAGGATTAATATCACTATAAATGGACTTATGTATTTTTTGATAACTTTTCTAGCCTTTTTTTTGAGACAGATGGAATGACCCATCATTTTATCACATGATCTGCTAACACATCACGAATGACAAATTCAACTTCATTTCTTTAAGATATGAAATGGAAATTTTCCAAAGAATGACAAATGGTTAGACTATACCAAAATCACGAATGTATTTCTTCTAATTCCAATTTCATCAACTTTAGGGAAATGATCTTAAAAACCAAAAATGTTGTCCTAGTGATCTTATATCTGATTAATCAGATGGTACCATAGATCATCACAAATTTATGGATTTGTGATTGTTGGCTTTTCCATAGCAATGTTCTCTACCACTCTCCATTAGAACATGATGGTTAGATTTTTCTTATATATCCATATTTTCACCTATGTGGAAACCCAGTGATTAGTTTATTTGGGTAACCGTTATGTTTCATACTTTTGTTTTTAAAGATTGGTTTTGGTAATCCTTTTTACGATGTGGGTTTCTATCAAATAAATTTTCGAATAGTAAACCATTTATAACCCTGACGAATTTCTAGGGTGAAATTCATTTTAAGGGGGGTAGAATGTAACACCCCGAGATTTTATGAAAAATATTCTTTTTAATTTCATTAATGTCTTGTGTTGTACGCTACACCAAAAGGGGCTTGCACAACATGCATCCTTGACTTGACTTGAATTACAAGCAATCACGACCTTCCTCGATAGCGTGTGTACTACGCAATACCGAGTTTCACTAAACAACGATATGGTATTAAAATATTATTAAAACTAGCCATTATGAATAGTAATAACCACTTTTTGTAAATTTTTAAATTTTATTTTTCAAAATGGACTTCATTTTTGGATTTAGAATATCGAAATTATCTTAGGGTGATATTTTTGTAATTTTCGGTTAAATTTCATATTTTGCTGAATATTGGAAATTACTAAATTTTAAATAAAAACAACTTTTTCAATCGAAATAATTAATAGTGATACATTATTAATTTGAGTGGTTTTAAAGTATATTTATAATATATTTTTACAATTTAATACAATGATGGTCATTGGATGTAATTACACATTTAAACCAGTTATAAACAAGTTTCAATCTTTTGATAGTTATTATCTCTTAAAAACACGCTATTTGTTTTGATGATGGAAATAAATTTTTAAATTAGTTAATGAAACTGATATGTTCTGAATTTGGTAGAATATACATCATTTTTGTGTTCATAATATCAAATATATCTTAGGCCGAATTTTTGGTATTTTTCTGAAAACATTCAATTTTTGATGAATAGTGAAACCACAAAGTGGTAGTTAAAAAAATTGAATTGTTTATAAAACTAAATTTTTCTTCTTCTGTGAGTGGAATTTCAAAAATCCGAGAGACACGGTTGATTTCAGTAAGTAAAATGTTGTTCAATGTGATGAAAATAATTTTTTGGTGAATAGTAGCTTTTAACTTTTTTTTACCATGGTTAAAAGTAAATAGGGTAATTAAGGGTAGAAATGATATTATTATTACCATAACACATGTCCTAATTTTATTGGACAAATTTAATTCGACCAAAAACAATCTTAGGAATAATATAAGTCCATTTAGGCCCACTTGGATTATATTAGGACATTTATTATTAATTTATTTAAACAAGGGTTAAAAGAGTTAAAATCAACGTTTATTTACTAAAACATTTTTAATATTGGGTTATACATAAGATAAATTGGACTATAAATATTCATTAGGAAGATAAAACTATTTCCTACATAATGGTATTTTATTTGTAATTGTTAGACATTAAATAATTTAATTTATTTATGACACAACAATGATGCAGTAATTATCTTATTAATGAAATATGGACATAATTGATGTTATAAATAACAAATAAATATAATATGAGACTTTTTATGAATTACAATAATTTTATAGGTTAATATGACATGTTATTATTTATTTAGTTAACTTTTTTCTAACTTATCGTTCTGTTATGATTTTCACAAAAATCAATTACTAAATAGTGTCAAAATTGACATAAAATAGTTTTTAAAACAAATATTATATTATTAATTGTTATTTTATTCCTAAAAATCAAAGGATCGGCCAAATGACTTTGATAAGGTTATATATATTAATAATAAACAATTTGGGGTTCTTTTGGCTTCTTATAGTAGGTTTATTAACCTTATAGTATAATAACACAAGAAGACACGGTAAAAGTAAAATTATTTAACCTAATGTTAAATATAAATGATAAGGTTAAAATAGGAACCTAAACATATATAAATTCTATTGGATGAGAGAATTTCGCCCCATCCCCACCTTAGCCTCGAAATAAATCAATTTGGAGCTATTTAAAACCGAATTTGACTTTATAATAAAATAATATTTTTAGTTTTTCCAAAGGAGCCCCTCTCCTCCTTTATAAAAGGGCTCCTCCTCCCTCTCTTTCTCACACAACGTTGAGCCTTAAATATTGGACAACCCATGAAAAATTATCCTCTCCACTTCCCTAGGAACATCCTAGAGGTTCTGGTCTTCCTCAAAGACCAATTTTAGTGCCCTAAGAGGAGGTCTCATAGAGGCGCTTCAAAGAAGAGATAATTTTCGTTACCGATTCTTTCAACTTTATTTCTTCTTCCACTTCTTCTTCTTAGGTTTTTTCAATATGAAGTAATAAAATCAGTATCAATCATATACTTATATGTTATTATATGTATGAAACAACCCGATTTCACCATCTATCCATCCTACGGAAAACAAAATCACCGCGCGTGCGTACGTACGGAATACCGTCTCCATGCCGTGGTGTAATCTGTTTTTCCACCAACACCTTACATGGATGGGTATTATGGTGTAAATAATAACTATACATAGTTATTATAACATCATAATTATTCTGATATATTGTATCATCCACTCCAATTCAATTGAATAATTATGGAAATGATATCATCGCTCGTGCGTACGTACGGACTACCGTCTCCACGACGCGAGGAGATTCATTCTCCATGTTAACCATTTAAGAATGATTATAAAGTATATATAAGAAATAATAATGAAATATATGACATTATAAAGCTACTGGATTTATGTGTATATATATGTATGTCATCTACTTAATTCCACTCAATTCAATAAGTAAACAAAAACAGCGTTCATGCGTATGTACGACCTACCATCTCCATGAACGGTGTATTTCATTCCATTTATCTATCCATTATATATATATGTCTATTCTGAATATATATTATATATAAATCATGTTTTATATTCTCTAAGTAAGTAATAATGATCTATGTAATCATATGAATAATTACAAGTTAAAACACGAACGACAAATGAGACGATTTTACCCAAAACACCACTTTAACATGAATTTACAAAAGAACGGGTAATAAAAAGTCATAAGATAACCTTATATGATATAATAACAATGAATATGATTCTGTAATAAGTCAATGACATTATTTAAATCATTATACAGGAGGTTCGGACACTTACGAGGCAAATCGGACCTAAGGTAAGGGAAAATATCACAATATCATTTTTATCCAAGATTGTTTTTACTTTGGCATTTACTGGGGTGTATTTTATAATACACATCCATGTTCCCTCAATATGTAATATTATTTCCATCCAACTACAATTGTTTAAATCCAATTTTACCCTTCAGTGAGTTTTTAGTAAAAGATATAAAAGGAATCTTTTGTCGTTTTTCGTACGAGGTACTTTTTGAATTTTCCGAAAAAAGTACGAGAAGAATGTTTTCTTTTAACTTATACGGCATGAATGGATTTTTAAAACATTATTTCCAAGAAGATTACTTTACAAGTTTTCACGTTTATTTTTAATCAACTTTTTTTAGTTTAGAATTGTATGACATTTTATGAAAGGAAATGTGTTTTTGAAGAATAAAGGATATTTTCCTCAAGAATGGAGTTCAAGTGTTTTATCAAAATTATTTTCCATGTAAGATAATAAAGGCTTCTATTTCTATCCCTATTATTACATGGATTTGATTATGTTATGATGGAAATATTTTTATGAATTCCTTTATCTTATATGAATTGTTTTATGATGTCATGTTGTTTAAGAATCCCATTTTTATTACATGGGTTATGCAATGATGTATGATTTATGATTTTGTGGCACACATAATAATGGTATCATTATGAGATGGGTGGGACCTATATCTCCCTCCAATGCATTGGGTAATGATTTTATATCTCATGAGATAGACATGGCTGGAATGGTAGGTTATACCGGTTCAGTGAAACAGGACTGAAACGAGGGTGACTCGGTTCAGAAAGGGACTTTGTCCACTAAGATAGTCTTGGCAATGAGTCTTGACTAACAAGAAATTATTCGCTATGATTATGTGTGTATGCCAAAAAGTTTAATGTTTTAAGTTATGATTATTGTGATTACATTTCACTGCCATGAGTTATTCCAGGTTATGAAATTATGATCTCTTTTACAGGTTAAGATTTCCAAAAGTTATGTGCTTATGTATATGATGTGATTGATATTTCTTTTGTTTACCCTTACTGAGCATTTGAGCTCACCCTTTCGTGTTTTCTTTTCCCCAGGATATAAGGAAAGGTTTTATGTATAAAAAAAGGAAGATCTTTATGGGAGATGTTGAAGATCTTTCACCAGGATTAGAAAATTATATTCCGAGTTTCCAAAGACACTAAACTATTATGATCCTTGTGTTTGTTTTTTTGTTATGTACTATGTATTCCGAAAATGTAATGTAATGTCAATGTACGTTAAGCTTCAGGTCTCTACAAAGTTCCACGGTCGCAACCTCACTCTAATACAAATTTTTCACGACCCGTCCCCCTGGGCCCGTGTCATAACTACCCCAAGCCCGCCTTCCATTTTCTTGGGGCTGGTGACTAGCACCAAAGCCGTAAATCACTATAAAAAGGAAGGAATTTTCTTTGTGAGATGTAAACACACACAACCCGAGTACAAGAGAAACCACACACTAAGTAAAAAACTGTATATCAAAAGATGTGATGGAATGTAAAAGGGGATGGAAATACAAGCCCAATATTAAGTATAAGGAAAAGACAAAATAACTAGAAGGTTTCTGATAGCCCTTGGATCATGCACCACAGATCCTACAAGAAGCGTAGGTACAGATACCCTCCTTAGCGATCCACATCTGTCCATCTCCTCTGGGTAGCATCTCATCGTAGGGTCCACCTCCGAGTACAATCCTGTCCTCGCACACTACTCCTTGGTCATCGATGTTCGCTGTCTGCATCCAACACAATGAGGTGTGGGCCTAGACCATGTAGGGGTCAGTATAATGATACTCAGTAGGAACCCCGAGACCAACAAAGTCTCAAAATATCCACTATGTATAAACAAAATAAGAAAGATAAAATCACGAAGTATCAACCAACCCTACTTAAGTATATATCCATACATATACCTATGTTTTCAATCACAGTTCAACTCCATCTCTTAGTCCCAATCACAACCCAGTATACATAGGATGTAAATTAAATCACATAAATGATAAAATGATTTAAATTCAAGACCAAGATCACAAAAGTATACATCATTCGTATAATGTTAGATATGATCAGATGTAGTCACTGATTCATCTAAGCAGTCAGACCCACACAGGATTCTAGACTAACTAAGATGTCGGACCAACACAGGATACAAGACCAGCTACTTTGTTGGACCCACAAAGGATACAAGAAAAAAGGTAAATACTGTCATAGCCACACAGGATACAAGAATAGTAGTCATCTCTACCGATCCCACGGAGGATCCCAGTACAATAGTCGTCGTAGTCATAGAGTGCTCTAGGGTTCCTGCACACAGCACTCTCGATTCCAAGAGTGTCTGATCCTTGAGCAAAGGGGTCGATACATCAAATATCACATAGTCCGGAGTTGATGAATCACAATGTTTTTTCTCCTCAAAATGAACCCAACATGACAAACGGCGTGTCAATCAAATGCCCGGTCTCAGAGTTATTGGTTTTTCTTGTTCTAGGGGCCCAGTTGAAATTACACTCATTCCAAACCCGTCTGTTTTACAAAATTTTCCAAAACACGCTTAGAGTATAGAAAAAGAACTGTCTCATCATCTGGATCCCAGTTCCGTAGATGGCGCATCATTTTTACACGCAGTATAGATGTTATTCACGTTCAAGTGAAACATACCCGGCCTGTCAATCCCAGTGTGCTTGCCGGGCGGCCCGACCTGGTTCGGCGGGTCCGACCAAGTTAAGGGTCAGCCCGGACTGCTGGAGCGCGGCCCACCTAGGGACCCAGCATGGTGGGTTGGACCCGTATAGGGTGTCAGACCGTCCCGGTGGGGATGTCGTACCCGCGGACCCAGCCAGCGGTTGCAGGCCGGTTCGGTTCGCTCGGTGGCACCGAGCGGCACTGCCCCTCCTTGCTGCCCGGCGGGATGAGTTCTTCAGGCACGATCGGCCTACGGTTGTGGGTCGCAGTTCCTCTACACACATCTCCCATAGGTTTCATGGTTTCCTTTAGCACAGTAGGAAAGAGGCCATCTAGTTTGTCCAGGAATCACCCCAGTGATGAGGGCCGTATCTCTTCCACGCGAAACCTGCGCGTGCCATGGTTCACCAGCCGTCCGGTAATAGCCAGCCGGTACTTCAGCCCGAGCGGTCTACTGTTTCAGGCTGCAGTTTTACTCCACGAGGTTGTTCTAAGGCCGAAACTTCTGGTCTCCACTACCTCTGTTCACCGCCGCCTCTGATCCTCGCTGCATAAATAATCACCAACCAACGGAGGGTCGTCGGGCGGTGTTCCTTCGGCCCGCACCCTCCGCGTTTGGCGATAACAAAAGGAAGAAGACGATCCAATGCATTCATCAAGAACGAGGTACAATTTTTTTCATTTAAAAGTATAAAAATCCCCCTACCTCGATTCAAGGATCATTCGTCATCGATGGCATCGATTTGTTGGAGTCAGGGTGCGTCCGAGGAGAATGTGTCAGTGTTGGAGATGTTCGTCGTTGAAGGCGTCTTCTCCCGTGACACAGATAAAGAAGAAGGATGATAGAATTACATGTCTGCATCACCTAATTTTCTTAACCTAGGTGAAGAAGGTAGAAGAAGAAGTGTCGTTATTCATCGGTGGAATCAGTGTTCTTTGTTGGATGAAGGCCCTTCCTATTTCACCAAGGCTCCACCAATTCTCCCAACCAAAAATATTATAACCATCCAAACATAATAATATAACCCATATTATCATGCTCACTTAATGAATTCAAATAAAATCAAAATAGATGAGACAACTAATTAATTTCATGCAAGGCAATTAATTGAGAGTTTTTTCCTCTTAAATTAGAGAAGATGGAATATAAAAATTAAAAGAGAGGAGGTGGAGAGTTTTATGGTTTAAAAAGGGGGATTCAAGGTGAGTTGAGAGGTTTTCTGTTGGTGTGGGCCCTACCACATATTATCCTCTCATGGGAAGTTATGTGGGGTGTGGGACCCACCTCCAAATCCTCTTTGGAGGAAATAATCAGCTCTTAAAAAAAATTATGTAACACATAATTTTTATTTGATTTTAAAAGAATCCATAAAAATTACCTCATGCTCTCGAACAAGCGCAACTGCAGTAAATGTTCCCTTATATGATTACCAGCGTTGCGAGTTCATCGGTGTCCTCATATTTCAATTCTTAGCAACGATTTAAAATATAGAAAAACCCACATGCACGTTTAATGAACGTACCTAAACAAAACTTCAGAAATTGATTCTGGGCACACCGGCCCATGGAATCAGGCGCTGTTAGAAACTACGGACTTGTAAAATTCCAAATGATTTGAGAAAAATAAATTTTTCTTCAAATTTATGGGTCTTTATGAAATTAAACTCTTTCTGAAAATAACTTCATCAAAAATAAAATCAATATTTTTATGATAAATAGACAGCCAATCCATACCCATAATGACATCAAAATATAAAAAAAAGACAACAATATTTATAGGAAATATATTTCCAAAGACAATGAGAAGAATATTATTATAATGCATTTTTACTTTAACAAATCCACCATGTATTTCAAATATATTTTTTTGTATCATTTCTTGATGTGAAATATACAATTTCACAAATATTCCATATATATAAAGGAATGTGTAGACAATATATTGAATTATAAGTTTGAAAAATTTGAGTAAACTAACAATGTACCTGATACAACGTCATTGTTTGGCTTGAAATCTACTGACGTAGTCGCAAAAAAGCTCGCTACACCTTTTTCATATAGTTTGACTACTTTCCATCATTCAGATATTTCATTGTGTAGGAATTTTCATGATTAATAATCTCACCAAAATTGTTACACGTTATAGTTTTTTTTATCAAAAGTGATATTATGATCATTTTCATTATAATATCGAAACACATGTTCAATCATAAAACATCAAAAACAATTCCCATTTTTATTAAGACATTCCATATAGTTCTTTTTACAACACTTATCACAAACTAGAAACTAATATATCATACCACTATATTTCATTGATTAAATTTTACTACTTCCTTCTATTTTGACATCCTCTTCATCATTTTTTCAAAGTTCATGTAATTATCAGCAAAAAATATTTATATTGTCTCATTTCATCATACTAGTTTCACATATCTTATGAACTCCTCAGAGGCCAATTCCCATTGATATAGTGGAATCAATCCTCAATAAAAAAACAATTACTTCTTCTAAACAGATCAAGAATATGATTTGTATCATTCCTTGTTATCCAAGAGAAAATTTCTTCATAAAAATCCATAAAATCTTTCACCTATTACTACAATTAATGTATTTTATTTTCCCTCCTATGTCAATCATCATTAGGGTAATGTTTTTTAAAGAAAAATATTCTTAATTCCAAACTGTTCTAAGGAATAAATCTCCTTTCAATCCCTAGTATTAATTTCTATTGACCACAATTAGTCAGCTTCACCTTAAAATAAATAAATTTCAAGACTATAAATTTTATTACATAAACTCATCATGAAATAAAATATATTATTAAAGTAATTAATCCACCCTTTAGCTGCCACTAGGTCAAAAGATCCACTGAATTATGGATGGTATTTCCTCATAAAATGTTCTATTATTAACATATTCCTTTGTAGAAGATATAGTTTTTATCATTCATAGACTCCACAACCATTAATAGTATGCTTCATCTGACCTATTACTATAAAAAATTCAGTTCCAATTCTACCCATTCTGGTTTGTGTATTTAAAAAGATATCAACTTCTCAATTTTTCAACTTTAGCTTCCATTTTCTTCTAAGTAACACCGTTATAAATTAAATATAATATATAAAAAAATTGTAATAATTATGTTATTTACTAGAAAT
Organism: Viscum album; assembly: GCA_963277665.1. Taxonomy (NCBI): domain Eukaryota; kingdom Viridiplantae; phylum Streptophyta; class Magnoliopsida; order Santalales; family Viscaceae; genus Viscum; species Viscum album. Next base: position 804,254,517 of record OY728122.1, on the reverse strand, counting down.
ATAATTTTAATATAATTTACGTCATTCAATTAACATCATCCTAATACCTAATTTTATATAAATAATCCTATGATACCAACTATAAGGATCCATCCGTAAACATTAAATAATCATGCATTTCATCAAGAACAAACATTCTTACACATTGAAGATATTTTCAAGTTTAGGGTTTTATTATTTTAGGACATATTACATAAATAACATCCCACAATCATACAAGAGGATACTACTAAAATAATATCCATTTCTTACGAAATATAAAAAAATTTTAAATAAATAATGATTTCGTTATATTGAGAAAAATCGTCACAATGTTCAACTTCTCTTAATCCATTCTCTTTCCCATACTTATACCATATAAAAAATATTAGGCAATAAAATATGATCATAAAAAGATCATTATGTGATATAAAAATAAGGAGATAAATTTTTTGTCCATGAATATATATAAACATACAAAATCATTCCACAAAGACATAATTCTCACCCATAATGTATAACATATATACTTTTTGAAAGAATATATTTTAATAAAACGTATTGAAACCATAAATAATCCATATAAGTTACATGTGGAAATAGTGATAAAAACTTATAACCATCACATCATGTATTTGAATTGTAACCCTCACAGCTACCAAACAACGCTACCCTCATGACTACCTTACTGTGTAACAATCAAAGTTATACATGGAGTAATCCTACGATAGGTCTCCTGCATAAATATACGAGATGAATTTTAGAGATATATATGTCCCAAATATAATAATAAACAATTATCAAGAACTATATCATACCCATAAAACATGAATAATTACATAAAAAACATTCTTTTTTAATTTGGTAAAAATTGAATTTTAAAAGATGTTTTTATAATATATATCCCCTACAATTATCATATAATTGATGTGAGAATTAATAGAATGGAATAAATAATTTTATACAATGTTATTAAATAAAATGAAACATTATATAATGAAATTTAATCAGAAAAATTATAATAATTCACATAATTGATTAAGTAGATTTTTATCCCAATGAATGGATATTGTGTTAATAATTCCTGGACATCAGTATCGTCTTACCTAAAATGTATTTAAAAATATTTTATAATTTTAAAAAGGGTAGTTTTAATATTTTAGTGAAACATATTTATGTTTATGGAAAATTATATAATCTCTTTATAACATCATTGAATCCATTTATTAATAGTATTTTTTTCTTTCCATTGTTTTGGTTTTATTCATTAAATGATTTCCATGATTGGTTTACAAAGTATTTCCTTTTCGAATGGAAGTAAAAATTCAGAAATGGAATGAAATAGTATTAATATATTTCCCTAAATTATGTGATACCAAAAAATATTTTTTTCCATATATGATGATAAATCATTAGATAAAATATTAGTGATATTCTTTTATATCATTTTGGTTATTCTTTGATCACCACGAACTAGCTTATTTTTATAATTCAATTTTATTCATATATGTCGATTCAATAACATAATGGTATTTAAATTATAATATTTTAAATATAATTACATCATTAAAATGGTTTTATAACCATATTTTAGGGACATAATAGATATTTGAAATACATCATCCACAATTTCGGTAAATCCACACATCACGGTTGGTGTTGTTATTTTTAGAATAAAAGGGGGAAGAGAATAAGTTTGAAAATGAATTTATCCATAATAATGATAATATAATAGTGTAATTATGATATTGGATCGTTAATTCCTCATGGATATGTGGAGGTGAGGATTTTATAAGAAAAAATAATAATTAAAATGAAAATAAAACAATGTGAATGAGGATTTTTACCTCTTGATCTTTTCTCCTTGGGATCCTCCTTAAGGTATTTAGTTTTTTACTTTTAGAGATACTAGAAGGTCTTGGACATGAGAATGTGATTTGGGAAGATTATTGAGAAAAATTTAGGCAATTATAAATTTTTGGGATGTGTTTAAGGAAGAAGGGGTGAGTTGTCGTATATATAATGCAGGAGAGGAGGCTCTTCTCAAATTTTTAATACGATTTTATCAATCTTGACAAGAAAAGAAATATATTTTTTATTATGACCAAAAACTATAATAAGTTTAATCCAGTTCTATCCAATGTCAATTTACATTAACCATGACTCATTCATGTTGTAGAAATTCTTTTATATAGCATTTATCTTTAATTATCAAATTTCATTATTCATAAAAAGTCATGTATTTGAAAAAAATCCATAATATTCCTTCCAACTACTTTTTTACTAGTAAATATATAAAATTAAATCCATTTTATTGAAATAATATTCTAAATAAGAGTAAATTTTTTTAATTAAAATCATAATTTATTAAAAAAATACAATTTTAAAAATATAACTTATTTTAAAACATATTAAAAAAATAATCAATCCCACATAAAATTATGTCATAACTATTAGATAGAAAAATAATTATAATTTATCATTATATATAATCAAAACATATTTTTAGTAAAATTATTAAATTAATCATTAAGTTGTAATTGAGTACTTATGGATTACAAAAATATCAACACTTATAATATGATAATATGGTGACTTATAATATTCCAAAGTTTTATTTATACATTCATGCTTGAGGATTCTATAAATTTGGATTATTTTATATTAATTAGGGTCATATTACTCATTATAAGTGTAACATTACTTTTCATAAGGGTATGCTACTATTACAAAAAAATATTAAGTTGGTCCTTTCAGACTCCAGATAAATTACTAATCGCAACGGTGTATGTAAATTTTTTGAAATTGAAATAAAAAAGTTTTAAAATTTAGTATAATAGTTCATCTATATCTATAGATTAAAAATATTTTGTTTATTCAGAAATTCATAGCATTTCATGCATTTAATTAAATTTATTTTCTAAATATATGGTCTATTACAATTACACAATCAAAAAATCTCTCAACACGAGATTCCATCACACCTTAGGAACCACCTGAAAACGCACAATAATTCTCACAACTATATCACCTCAGAAACTATACACATGATTCTAGATTAAATAAGGCATCAATTATTTAATTCCTCTTCTTAATTTAGTGTTAATCTCCAGTGTTGTATGTTCTTCGGGAAATTGATCATTATAAAGTTGTATGAATTAAAAATTTTCATACATAGTCTTTGAATAAAAAATAAACATCATGCATTACATGAAATATTATATGTGAAAACAAGGAACCCCTAATGGACATGATTTTAAATAAGTATTTAGCTCATAAAAATGACAATAACAACCGAAAAAAATAACAAGAAGATCATACATCACATTATCCCCATTACCCTTATATTTACCTTCAACTATTCAACAATTATTATTTTATTTGGATTCAACTATCTTCACGTAGTAATCTTTCTAATTACCACACATCATGTTACACAATTAATAGGGATAAAGGTAACCAACGTGGAGTAGTAGACTATTAAAGCTTTCTCATTGCACTATAACAGGTGGCACCCATGTAGCCAGAATAGCCTTCAAGGAAAACATAAACCAAAAGTATGTGCCTAGACCCATGACATCGATCAGAAGAGGTATTTGTCATGACATGTTTTAAGGGAATCATATGGAATGAATGTAGTGATGAATAACTACATCATATTTTTAGATATGAGACTAATGGGATATGGAACTGTTTTGGAATTTGAATCTTTGGATGATCTTGACCATGTCCGCATGTTTTTATAATTTAAAATCATCTTGATTTCTGAAAACTAAAATTTAGGATTTATATCTATTTTAACATATTCATAACTAATTAAATATTGAATTAAACTCATTTAAAAAAAACTATGTAAAAAGTGAAAAACAAGAAAATTCCGGAAATTTGAATAATTTTTGGAAATGTATCTCTTCTACTAACTCTCTGCTCCTGAATCACGACCCCTGACTCACCTCTCCGAACTCACTATTCGATGAATCACCTTTTGGAGACTCAATTTTCATTGATTTGCCATTTTTTGAGCTTCCATTCCGTGAGTCACAATTATGTTAGATAAAATTACATGTGTCGCCATTCATTGATTCTCTATTCAGTGATATTACATTCAGTGAGACACCATTGGGTGAGATACCCTTCTATTAGTCACCCATATATCAGTGACCGTTCAGTGATTCACTATTAATAATGTCACTGTTTTGTGAAGCATTAATTCTGATCTAATGTTATAAAAGTTCCCATTTAGTGAGTCACCATTCATTGTGTCATTTTTCATCTAGCCACCATTCGACTAGATTCCATTCAATGAGTCACTGATTGGTGAGTCATCACTGGATGAGTGATTGTTCGGTAAGTCACAATTCATCAAATCACATCGTCTAACTCACCACCATCGAATCTCTACAGAGAATAACCATAATGTGTCACCATTAGAGAACATGGAAAATGGGAATATTTTTATATTTTTTAAACAAGACAAATTGACCACACATAAGTCTTCAATCACCCGATTTTATCATTTTAATTGTCCCGATAGGACTGGGATTCACATAATAAACCTCTCAATATTTTCCCATCCTCAATAATTTCAAACTAAAAACAAATGATAAGAGGGGTCTAAACAACCACCATTTGAGATACATCCCAAGTCTCTAGACACTCTTCATGAACTAACACCAATTGAACACAATATATAAAATGATAAAAAATCCACCATACAAAAAAATATTGTTCAAACACTGAAATCATTGAATCCCATCCTCTATGTCATGATATTATCCTCTATGCAGAACTATCTATCCCACATAGGCTTAATCACATTGTAGTTAATGTGTCTCGATTAGGAGTGTGATCCCCCACTTTTCATGTTTTATGATATTATCCCAAATTTCCCAATATACATATCAACCCAAGGGAATAAAACTCAATTTGATAAACCAATGCTCAATCATTACATTTCAAATCCAAAAATAATAATGAATGTCTAAAAAAATAATCTGGTTACATAGCACAAATCTGAATATATTTCACTAATTTACTATACTCCAGGCCACTAAGCCTCCATAACAAATAAACAAAAGTCATTTTACAACCATGAATCACCGTTTCTAGATGATTCTTGATATCTACCTGATGTTCCATGAATGTTGCATCATCTTTTATATCTAAATAACCATGTTCATTGAAATGAGAGTTATCTTGAAAGTATGGATGATGTTGTGAGATGTGGAAGACCGCATTGATCATCTCCAACTATGGTGGAAACACCAACTGGTATGCTGGTTCACCAACTCATGAAAATACCCCGAAGGGTATAACAATCCTTGGAGAAGTATTATTTCTATGATAACCCTATTCCTCCTATTATGAGTGGAAACATTAAAAAAAAAATTCCCCAACCTCGAACTATAAGGCCCTCCTCATTTGATCCGCATCAGATTTAATCTGGTCATATTCCGCTTTAATCATATTGAAAATGAGATAAACCTTTTGTTTCTTGATATGTACTACCTAGGGGCCATGAATAGTTCTCTCCTAACATATATCCATCAAAAAGGTGAATTTCACAGCTTTTTCTACAATTCATAAAATGGATCCATGATAATTTAATTGAGATTGCTATAATTTTATGAAAAGACTACCAAGGGAATATGTCACACAAGTGATCCAAAAAATTCCAAGACTCATGCCATAAATATGTACTCCAGTTTCTGGATATTCAATTCCATATACCCATCAGTTTGAAGGATGATAGAGGTAAAGTGGCATAAATGGGCTCCAAAAGATTGATTCAATATCCTCTATACATATGATGTAAATTTTGTTTCATGATCTGAGAAGACAGTTCTTAGAACTATGTGAAACCGCACTATTTCATCGACATAACTTCTATCCAAGGAATCCATTGTTCCTAACTACTTGATCGCTCAAAAGTGTGCTAATTTCTTCAACTTATCCACCATCTCCCAAATAGCATTACCACAACCCTGAGATCTGGGTAAAACAATGAAGAAATCCATTGATATGTCATCCCACATCCACTTGGAGTCATCCAATGGTTTCAACAAACCCCTAGGAACAAGGTTCATTTCATAACCTAGTGACACACAAAGATCCTCACCACAAAATACACAACTACCTATTTCATATCAAACCACCAAAAAATAATCCTTAAACCATGCTACATCCTTGAAATCCCAGGGTATCCCACTAAAGGTGAACATTGATGATCATGGAAGAATTCCTCATGCATCACCACATGGACAAACATAATCCCCTAAAACAACTTCTATATCCTACCATCCTCCGACCATCCTTCTAAAACATTGCCATGGACAACATGCTCACGCCATAACATTATCTCTGAGCCTCCCCATTGAGACTCATTGACCTGGTCCATTAGATAATACTACACCACCATTTGAAATAGTTAACATATGTCCCTATTCACTCATGCATCTATGTGCATGGATGATAACTCATCCATATCCTCCTAAGTATTCATAGTATTTTGTGTAAACTCCATCTTTTAATTACTAATCAAAGAATCATCCATGACATTTAAATTTACAAAGGATTATCAGATCTAAATATCATAGTTTGAATGAATATAAATAAACCAACCTTTTCTCATATTTAGGTCACATTGGAAGAATATTTACATCATGCTCTTATTGTCTATGAAGACCACAAAGAGCTCCCTAATTATGTTATGCTACCATAACTGTAATGACCCGACCCCAGTTACCCAGAGTCTGTGCTTTATTACATATCATTGGCATTATAACAAAAGATCAAGTCTCGATTGACTGATTAGTTTAGTAGCCTTGGAAACACGGGATACATTCCTAAACATTACATTACATCATAAAGTGAAAACTACAACAACATCTTGTCTTCACACTCATATCCCCTTATACTATCCCTAAAAGTTATTCATAAAATACTTCTTCACATCCTGGGAAAAATAAAATATAGAAAGCGTTGGGCTCAAATGCCCAGTAAGGATAAAAATATAGCGGAAACATTAAAAAATTAGCATAAACATTTAAGGAAATGTATAACTGAAACAAAATACTTTTAAACATGAACTTCAGCATAATATGTCAGAAATAAAATTAAATAATTCCATATACATATTCACATTGATATTATACTAATCGAATAATCACATGCAATATTAATAACCACTTTCATAATTATGGAATGAATAATGCCGGACTATCATAACCACATAGTCATGGCCTTGTGCCAAAACTATATATAAGACTTTTTCAAGGCCTTGTTCCAAGACACTAGTTTGTCTCATGAGACCTACTGATGCATCGAGGAGCTACAGTGGGCTCCACCCGTCACATACTAAGTCTAATTCATTCCTCATATGAACATGTTTAGTAATAACATAAACATTTGTATTAAAAATAGCATATAAAATGTCAATACATTCTATATAAAGCATGAATGGTTCAAAAATAACACATCCAAAGATAAACATTTCATAAAAAGTTCAACAAAATATGTATTATTTTTATCATAATAAATAATCTTCAAATAAACATAAAATCCAAAAAAGGATGTTGACATAGATGAAATCAAAACTATTTAATAGAAATATCTATTTTTTTTAAATCATTTAAAAGTCACATAATTATAAAAGAAAACATTTAATTTGAAAATATTCATATAATCTTATAAGGGAAACATCGATGATTTTATAACGACATAAAATAGATGCACCTTCCATATAAGTTAAAAATGACATTCTTACGTTAATTCTATCGAAAAGGTTAAAAAGAACCTTGATTGGAAAACAACAGAAAGATTCCATTGTAAACATCGAATAAAAATTAAACAACGGTATAAATGACATTGCCCCATTTTCTATAAAAATAGTAATAATTATTTGAAAACATTTTTTATGAAACATGGATGTGGATGATAAAGAGGTCCCAGTAGATAATTAGGTATAAACAACATCAGATAACAAAGAGATTGGGAAAGAAACCCTTACCTTGTAATTTTCCTTGGTTGAGGGAAGGTAAACCTCCTATATAATGGTTAAATTATATTTATTAAATTATAAAATAATCGTATACATTAATATGCTATCATATATGGTCTTTTAACATTGGTTTGTTAATAATATCTTAGTATTATCGTCGTTTCGGGTGTTAACATACTCCTTTTCTTTTATATGTTTTGTTACATAAGACATGTCTGGTATGGATAGTTTGTGTCTTATTCATATCCAGAATGATATCAAGTCCATAAGCATTAATTTTAATCATTAAATGAGAATTATTCTTTAATGGATACGATGGGGAATGAATCTCATCGCGTTCTTGGAGACCGTAGTCGGTAAATATGCAGGAACGAAAATATCATTCTATTGATATTAAGATAATATATAATAGGATGGTATATAATATATACATAATCATTATCAAGTTATATTTATTATTTACAATAATTAAACATCGTTATTATATCCATCCAAATAATAATTTATTGAATAACAATAACACCACGACGTGGAGACTGTAAGCCGTACGTACGCACGTATTGTGACATGTCATTCAAAGGATGTATAGAATAATGAATATGGTTGTACCTTATTTATAATAACATCACATTATAGATATGATACTGGTTTTATTATTTTATAATGGGAATAACAATGAAAGAAGAAGTTGATGACGAAAGGATCATGAAAGAGGTTGGTGAAAACATTACCTCTTAATCAGTTTCATCCTTTTCATTTGATCAAAAGGTAACCATAGGTTGGATTTCATATCAAACTAATGCCTCTATGTAGAAGTGAGGGAAGATGAAAAAATATTTGGGCAGGGTTTGGCCGAGACAAAAGGCTTTGATGGTGTAAATTAGAGAGAAAGGGTACTTCCCTTTTATAAGATGGGTGAGGGGCACCTTTGAAAATCTAGAAATATTATTTTATAATAAATTCATATTCGGTTTATAATGGATCCAAAGTTGATTATTTAAATGTTAAGGTGGGTATGGGTTGTAATCCTTTCATTAAAAATTTTTTAGATAGGTTGGGTCACTATATTAACCTTATCATTTATATTTAACTCTTAGCTAAATAGTTTGACATTTACCATGTCTCTTTGTATTTTTATATTATATGGTAAATAATATTACTATATACATCCAAGAGACCTCCAAATCATCCATTAATAACACACCTATCATTATATAAGTCTTTGGAAGATAATGATATTTTGAGGAATAGAATATCAATTAATAATATAATTTTTTTAAAAAAATACTTTATGTCAATTTTGACAATATTGGGTATTTTGTTTTTGATAATTTCATAACAACATTATTAATTCTAAAAAACTATAAATAACCAATAATAATATTTCATATTAGCCTAGAAAATTATCGGAATTCATAAAAAGGAACAAATTACATTTATTTTGATATCTATAAAATAAATTATTTTAATATTTATTTAATTAGGTAATTTATGAATCACCATTGTGTCATTAATAAATAAAATTATATATTGACTAAAAATTATAAATAAAATACCATTATATAGGAAGTATTTTTATATTTCTAATGAATAATCATAATCTAATCTCTCTTATGTATAACCCTATATTAAATTTTTTTATTAATTAATCATTGATTTTAACTCTTTTAACTCTTCTTTGAATTAAATAATAATAAATGTCCTAATATAATCCAAGTGGACCTAAATGATAATATTTTATTCCAAAGTTTGTTTTTAGTCGAGATAAACTTTTCCAATAGAATTAGGACATGTGTTAGGGTAATATTAATATCATTTTTACCGTTAATTACCCTATTTATTTTTAATCGTGGTAAATAAAAGTAAAAAGTTACTATTCACAAAAAAAAATTTTTTATCTTATCGAAACACATTTTACTCCTTGATATTAACCATGTCTTTCAGATATATGAAATTCCACTCACAGAAGTGGTAAAATTACGTTTTATGTGAATTTTCAAATTCTCAAAGGAAGTGGGTAAAAGACGGTGAAATGTTCCATAAAATTTATATATATATAAAGTTATTCTAAACTTATTAAAATGAATTACAATGAACTTATATAGGTATTATGTATCCATTTTGACCATAATTAAATTTAAATCAAATTAAGAAATTTTTAAATAAAAATTCTGTTTTAAACTATAACTTAGTGTTTTTTCATTATTCATCAAAAAAATGAATGTTCTTAGAAAAATTTGAACAAATATCCCTAGGCTAATTTCGATATTCCGAATCAAAAATGCAGTCAATTTTTAAAAATAAAATGTAAAATATTTCAAAAAGTTGGTATTAATATTCATAACATCTAATTTAATTAATTTTGGTGTGTATAAGAACTTGAAGTTGCATACAACACACGCTACTGTATTATTCAAAGAGAAGCGTACCGTGGAATCTTGGGGTGTTACATTCTCCCCTCCTTCAAATAATTTCGTCCTCGAAATTTATAGAATACTACCACATGAAAATACTTTGGTGGTTCTTCATCATAAGATCCTTATGTTCCCACATTACTTCTTCCATCTTATGGTTTCTCCATAGAACTTTTACCAGACGAGTCATCTGGTTTCATAGTACGTGATCTTTTGTATCAAGATTCCTGACAGGCTCTTCACAAAGAGACAAATTAGGTTCTTGTTCTAATTCCTCATAGGTGAGCACATGAATTGGTTCAATCATGTATTTTCTAAACAGTGATACGGGGAACACATTGTGAACTTTGGAGAGATTTGGCGGCATTTCCAAAATGTAAGCTACAACACCAATTCATTCTAGAATTTTCAAAAGGTTTAACATACCTGAGACTCAATTTACTTTTCTTAACGAAATGTTTAACTCCCTTCCATGGAGAAACCATTAATAAAACATGACCTCCTACATGAAAATCTAAATCCTTATTTCGATTATCGGCATAGCTCTTCTCCTTACTCTGAGATTTTTTGATGTGGTTTTTGATTACCTTCACCTTTTCCATCGTTTCCTCCAAAAGTTATAGGACTACAAGTTTTATTTCACCAATGTCATCCCAACAGGTTGGTGTGTGACATCCCTTTTCGTACGACGCATCATATGGTTCCATACAAATACTTTAATAGAAGCTATTGTTATAGGAAAATTCTAACAGAGGTAAATATTGATCCCACATACTTTTAATTTCATGTGAGCATGATCTCAGAATTTCATTTAAGGTTTGAATAGTCTGTTCAGATTGTCCATTTGTTTGAGGGTGGTAGGCAGTGCTCAAACGAAGTTCAGTATCTGAGGCCTTCTGAAGACTCTTCCAGAATGTTGAAGTAAAATCAAGATGACGAATAGAAACAATAGATAGGGGTACTCCATAAAGTCTCACAAAATCATTAATATATAGTGTTTCTAGGAATTCAAGTGGAAGATCCTCTCTTATAGAAAGAAAATGTGATGACTTGGTAAGACGATCAATAATAACCCTTACTGCATTGTTCCTTGTCGGATTCTTTGGTAGCCCCATGACATAGTCCATCATAATTTTATCCTATTTCCATTCATGAATGTGAATAGGTTTCATGACTCCTCTAAGTTGTTGCCTTCCAACTTTCACTTGTTGACAAACAATACATCCTGACACAAAATCAGCAATCTCCCTCTCCATGTTGTCCCAAATAAAACTATTCTTCAAATATCTATGCATTTTCGTCCTCCCAATGTGTATAGAGAAATTGAAACTACGATCATCATCCAAAAATTCCATTTCTTAGATCAAGTATATCGGGAACACAAAGTCTCTTCCCCAATTTCAAAATTCCATCTTCATACACAATGTCACTTAATCTCCCATCATTCACAGCTTTAATCTTCATTTTAATTCTTCATCATCGGTCTGAGAACTCATAATCCTTTATAATAAAGATGGTTTTGCAACCATTTGAAAAAGAATTGATGTTTCACAATCCTTGGTGATTCCCATATCCATATTTACTAAATCCATGTAAATAGTATCCCTTTCCACTCTCATCATGTTGAAAACTCCATGATCCTTTATGCTGAAAGCATCTTCCACCTTTCCTTCCCCAGGTGGTAGTGTATTGGGAAATCTTAATCCTTGAGTAGTTCAAGCCATCGCCTTTGCCTCATGTAGAGTTCTTTCTGTGAGAAAATCTTCTTCAAACACTAGTGATCGGTATATATCTCACATTTTTCACCATAGAGATAATGTCTCCATATCTTCAAAGATAATATTATTATAGCTAAATCAATATCATGAGTAGGATAGTTTTTATAATGAATTTTAGTTGGCGTGATGCATAGGCAATAAATGTATCATTCTGCAAAAGGACTCAACTAAGTCCTTTCATCGATGCATCATTATAAATAACGAACCAATCATTCCCTAATGGTAGAGTCAATATAGGATCACTGACTAATATTCTCTTCATTTCGTCAAAACATTATTCACACTCTTTTTTCCAAACAAATTTAACCCCTTTATGTGTGAGCTTCGTTAATGGGTTAGCCAATCAGACAATGTTCTTGATGAAACATCGATAATAACTTGCTAAAACAATAAAAATGCGTACCTCAGTTATACTCATCGGCGTAGGACATTCTTGGATTGCCATGTTATTAGATGGATCAAAAGAGATTCCATCTTTTGAGGCAATATGGACAAGAAATGAAGTCTCATGAAGCCAGAATTGACACTTTCTAAACATCCCATATAATTCATGTCTTCTCAGAGTATTCAAGATAATGTGCATGTTATTTTCTAGATATTCACATCTTTTGGAATATACCAAGATATCCTCAATAAATACCACCACAAAATCATCGAGATATTACTTGAAAACACTATTCATTAGATCCACGAATACAGAGGGTGCTTTAATCAATCCAAAAGGTATTACTGTAAACTCTTAATGCTCATACCTGGTTCAAAATGCTATCTTTGGAATGTATTCATTCTTCACACACAACTAATGGTATCCATATCAAAGTATAATCATTGAAAAGTATTGAGATCCATGCAGTTGGTCAAATTAATCATCAATGCGAGGTAGGGGATACCTTTTCATTATTTTATAGCATTGATTTCCCTGTAGTCGATACATAAACTCCTAGATCCATCTTTCTTCTTAACAAAAAGGACATGGGATCCCCATGGAGAAACAATAGGGTGAATAAATCCTTTATTACTTAATTCCTCTAGTTGTTTCTTCAGTTCAACTAATTCTAAAGTGGCTATTCAATAAGGGTTCTTCGATATATGCCTTGAACAAGGAATTAAATCAATGAAAAACTAAATTTCTCATTCTGGAGGATGTCCAGGTAAATCATCAAGAAACACATCAACATATTTTATCACAATTAGTACATCATCTATTTGAACATTATTTTCCCCACCCATAGTAATTTCATTCTCTTCATCCCCAATAATTGAATTTAGTTCAGCTACTGGGGGTGAATCTAGGTAAAAAAAAATTGGTGATGATTCCGTTCTAAAGATTAGTTGTTCCTTATCATCATCATAAAAAATAGTGTCCTCCATCTTCTTACAATAAATTTTTTCATCGTGGTCTGAAAGACAATCCATACCGAGGATTATATCTATTCAATCATAGGCATGACAATGTGATCCACAGTTAATGAACATTTATGTGCTCTAACGGGGACTGATTCACAAAACATTGTTACAATGATACATCCTATAGGATTTTTGACTGACAGCTCCATTTTTAAATAAAATTGAAAATATCAAATATTGATAGAAAACTGGGAAGATATAATATAATGCGATGATCCAGAATCAAACAATGCATTTTTTAAACATGAGGAAACCATTAAATTACCTACCATCACGTCTTTCGGAGCTTCAACCTCAGTAGTAGCAGTAGCATAATCTTGGTCTTGATCCCTTGGACTTTTCTGAGGTAAGTTTCTCTGATTCATAGGAAATTCATTAGCATAATGTCACATCTCCCTAAAATTGTAACATTGAACATTGATAGCTTCTTTCTTCCCATTGTAATCACGAGCTTGGTGGCCTTTTTCACCACACTTGTAATAGACTCCCATTCCTTTTAAGCAAGAACCAGGGTGTTTCTTCCCACATTTATAGCATGATACATATTCAGATTTTCCCTTCACCCCCTTATTTCCATTTCTATAGTGATTGGTAGATATCTACTTCTCCTACTTTGCTTTAAAGTCGTAAGAGTTAGAAAAATCCATTTGTGTCGTAATAGCACATGGGACAATATCTTCGTACGATGAGAAGGATTATGAGACTAATGCTCGACTGATAAATGGTTTTTATCCATCAATTAAATGATCAATCTTACTCCTTGGGTTATGTATATAATCTGCTACATGCCTCACTATCCTTGTAAAGTTAGCCTCATACTTTGCGAAATTCTTATCCTCCTTTTGTCTCAGACTCAGAAATTTCCATTCCATATCTTCTTGATGGTCACGAGGAGAGTATTTTTCTAATAAAAGTTATTTGAACTCCATCGATTCCATATTTGATACTTCATCATCTTCCTTCATGTTTTGAATATATGACCACCATTGATGAACATCACCAATGAGGCGGTAAACTGCCATGATATATTTTTCCCTTTCACAACTCCCCAAGGCATGGAATATTTTCTCTAAGAAATTTATACATTGTTCAGATACTATGGGAGTTGTATTCCCATTGAACATTGGTGGTTGTGTCCTCATGAAGCTATCTAACATTTTTCCTCCACGCTGTGGATCTGGGTGCTCCATACGAGTAAGGTTATTATTCATAACCTGAGTGAGTTGTCTCAATATGGTGATTAGCTGATTAGCACCAGTTGCATCACTAGCTCCACTATAATTATCTTGATCAAGATGGAAATCCCTACTTGGAGTGTGTGTGTTGATACAGTTTCCATTTCTTCCACTAGGTACCATTTCTAAACAATGGCATACAATAGATTAGTTTATGAATCGTAATACATAAATCCAAACTTGTAAAACACTTAACATGAATTGAACAATTTATGGACATAATCCATAAACATAAAAATGTTTTCATTGAGGAATTATATAATCATAAAACATTCATAATGTTTTGTAATGAAAATGAGAAATATCCTAAGCATATCCCCCAGGAGTGTCATATCCTATAGTGAAACAAGGCTCGTTGTCATGCACTAGTTCTTGTTCGAGTCTAGCTCAAAGCGGTGTTTTCGGGTTATACCTCTAGGTACATCTATGTCAGAGCCACCTTTACCTGCTTGTTTCCAGACATGGATTTATTTCTCGAAAAACTCAAAATATCTCCACAATGCCAAAATTCTTAGAAGTTCTTCTATAATAATCCTCAAAGTCCATCTTAGGTCTATGTTCTCTAATCAGAGTTTATCTAAATCTAGCTTACAAGGTTTGTATTAAACATCCTCTTATACCAACTGTAACTCCCCGACCCCAATTACTCAGATTCAGAGCCTTATTACATAACATTGGAATGATCAAAAAAGATCAAGTATCTAACGAATGATTAGTTTAGTATCCTTTGAAACACTAGATACATTCATAATGTTTACATTACACCATAAAGTGAAAACTACAACAAAATCTTATCACCACACTCATATCCCCTTATAATATCCCAACAGGTCATTAATAAAAAACTTCATCACATTCTGGGAGAAATAAAACATAGAAATGGGTGAGCTCAAATTCCCAATAAGGATAACAATAGAGCATAAACTTTCATAAATAAGCATATACATTTAAAGCATTGTATAATTAATTTTTTTTTTAAACATTAACTTCAGAATAATATGATAGAAATAAAATGAAATAATTACATTTACATATTTTACATGGATATTCTACTAATCGAATAATCACATGGAATATCAATAACAACTTTTATAATGATGGAATGCCTAATTCAAGAAAAACATAACCACATAGTCCATGCATTGTTCCAATACTACAAATAAGATTTTGTCAAGGCCATATCCAAGACACTAGTTTGTCTCATTAGTAATAATGATGCATCAAGAAGCTATATTGGTCTCCAGCTGTCACCTACTAAGTCCAATGCATTCCTCATATGTACAGGTTTAAACATAACATAAACATTCATATTAAAACTAGCATATGAAACATCAATACTTTCTCCATAAACAATAAATTGTATAAAAATTACACATCCACAGTCAAACATATCATAAAACCATCAATATAAAATGTAATATTTGCATCATAATAAATAAACATCAAATAAGCTTAAACCCCATCAAAGGATTTTGACATAGAAGAAATAAAAACTATTTGAGAGAAATATCTCTATTTTTGAAATCATTTAAAAGTAACATAATTATAAATGAAAACATATAATCTGAAAATATTCTTATAAGCTTGTAAGGGAAGATTCGAAGATTTCATATTGGTGGAAAATAGCCGCACCTGTATTATATGTTAAAAAAACATTCTTACCTTAATTCTGTCGAAAAGGATAAAAATGACCTTGTTTGGAAAATGACAGAATGATTCCTTTATAAACATCTTATAAAAAGTCAACAAGGGTAAAAAATAAATTATCCCATGGTCTGTAAAATAGTATGAATGATTTGGAATACATTTTTAAGAAACATGGATGTGGATGATAAAGAGGTCCGAGTAGATAATTATGTATAAACTACATCGGATAATGAAAATATTGTGAAATAAACCATTGCCTTGTACATTTCCTTGGTCAAGGGGAGGATAACCTCTTGTATAATGGTGGAATAATTGTTATTAAATTATACAATAATCATATAAATTAATATGATGTCATATATGATCTTTTAACATTGTTTGTTAATAATATCTTAGTATTATCATCATTCGGGTGATTACTTACACGTTTTCTTTTATATGTTTTGATACCTAAGCCCTGTTTTTTATGAATCGAATGTATCTTATTCATATCCAGAATGATATAAAGTCCTTATTCATTATTTTAAAAAAGTAAATGAGAATTAGTCTTGAATGGATTCGATGGGGAATGAATTTTATCGCGTTGGTGGAGACGGTATTTCGTATGTACGCACGAGCGACAATATCATTTTTTTGATATTAAAATAACATATAATTGGATGGTATATAATATATACAGAATAATTGTCATGTTATATTTTTTATTTATATGAATTAAACATCATTATTATAACCATCCAAATGATAATTTATTGAATAACAATTACACCACAACGTGGAGACGTTAAGCCGTATGTACGCACGTATGGTGACATGTAATTCAAAGGATGGATAGAATAATGTATATAGTTGTAACATATTTATAATAACATCACATTATATAGAATATACTGGATTTATTATTTTAGAATGGGAATAATAAAGACAGAATATGTTAACGAAGAAAGGAACATGAAAGTGGGTGGTGAAAACATTACCTCTTAATCGGGTACATCGTATTGATTTGATCAATAGGGTTCTGTAGGATGTATTTTGGATCAAAATAAGGCCTCTAGGTCGATGTTATGGAAGTTAAGAAAATATTTGGTCAGGGGATGGCTGATCCAAAAGGCTTTGAAGGTGTAGATTAGAGAGAAGGGGGAGTGCCAATTTATAAGAGGCGTGAGGGTCACCTTTGGAAATGATAGAAATATTATTTTATTATAAATTCACATTCGGTTTATAATGACTTAAAAGTGGATTATTTAAAGGTTATGATTGGTATGGGTATATATCCTTTCAACAAGTAGATTTTAGATAGGTTTGGGTCACTATGTTAACCATATCATTTATATTTAACTCTTTGTTAAATAGTTTGACATTTACCATGTCTCTTTGTATTTTTATATTATATAGTTAATAAACATACTATATACATCAAAGCGACCGAAAAGTTGTCCATTAATAATAAACCTATCATTATAATAGTCCTTTGTCTGATCCTTTGATTTTTAGGAATATAATATCAAATTAATAATATAATATTTGTTTTAAAAAAGTTTTTATGTCAATTTTCACACTATTGGGTATTTTGTTTTTGATAATTTCATAAAACCAGTATTACTTCGAAAAAACTTCATATAACCAATCCTAATATGTCATATTAACATATAAATTTTGTTTAATTCCTAAAAATTCTCAAATTACATTTATTTTGATATTTATAATATCAATTATTTTAATATTTCCTTAATTATTTAATTATTGAATCACTCTTGTGTCATTAATAAATTAAATTGTTTAATGTATAAATATTATAAATAAAATACTATTATGTAGGAACTATTTTTATATTTATAATGAATATTCATAATCGAATTTATCTTACTTATAACCATATATTAAAAATGATTTAGTTATTAAACAATGATTTTATCTCTTTGAACTCTTCTTTGAATTAAATAATAATAAATGCCCTAATCTAATCCAAGTTGGACTAAATGATAAAATTATACTCCTAAGGTTTTTTTTGGTCAATATACACTTTGTCCAATCTAATTAGTACATGTGTTAGGATAATATTAATATCATTTTTAACCTTAATTAAACTATTTACTTTTAACCATGGTAAATAAAAGTAAAACATACTATTCACCAAAAAATATATTTGTCTTATTGAACAACATTTTACTCCTTGATGTTAACCGTGTCTCTCATGTTTTTGAAATTCCACTCACAAAAGTGGTAAAATTATGTTTTATGAGAATTTCCAAATTCTCCTAGGATGTTTGTAAAAGACGGTGAAAAGTTCCGTAAAATTTTTATATATCTAAAATTATTCTAAACAGACTCCAATGAATTACATTGACCTTATATAGGTATTATGTATCCATTTTGACCTTAAATAAATTTAAATAAAATAAATAATTATTTAAATAAATATTCGATTTTAAACTATAACTTAGTGTTGTTTCATTAGTCATCAAAAATTAAATGCTATCAGAAAAATACCAAAAATTCACCCTAGGATAATTTTGATATTTCGAATCCAAAAATGAAGTCCATTTTAAAATTTAAAATATATAAAATTTCAAAAAGTGGGTATTACTATTCATAATGTCTAGTTTTATTGATTGTGGTGTGTGTTATAACTCGAAGTTGCGTACAACACATGCTACTATATTATATTTCAAAGAGAAGCGTACCATGGAAGCATTGAGTGTTATAATAACATCATTGAAAAAACAATACATGCTAACTCCAGACCATCTATGGCATAGTTATGTCCATGGAGATATGACTACCTAGACCTATAAGAGATCACTCCCCGCTACTGCATTAGCTCACATCCCAAACCCAGATGGGAAGCATCACAAAACACCCCAAGCATCAGACTTTTCATTGGAAATTGGAGCACTGGAGTACTAACTAAAAATCCTCTTTAGATAAAAAAGATTTTCAAGGACTACACACTCCACTAAAATTCCTCTTCCATTCTAGTAAAAGATATCAACTGAGTAACAAGTCGAATGAAATCTAGTAAAAACATCTAAAAATAGCATTTGAGACCATAAAAACTATGAACAAATTCCAAATTTTAGGGTGGTTCCCAGGAAAAAAATCTTCCACATTCAATGGATCTACTACTATATCATACTGAGACACCACATTCTAATGTAAATATACCTCCTGTGTCCAAAAAAATTTAACTTATATAACATTCTATAGGTATGTTGGTGTCGAGGAATCTATTGGATGGTTCTAATATGATCAACAGACTCCTCCTCTAACTACGTGTAGATCGAGATATCATTGATGAATACAATGGAGAACCAGCCAATGAACTCAAATATGATAGAGTTCATGTGTCCTAGGAATAAAGATGGTGTGTTCATTACACTAAAAGAAATTAATACTAATTATATGTGACAATATCTAAATCTAACTATAGTCCTCAGAATATCGACTTCCTCAACCCCTAACAAGTGATATCCAGACCGCAAATCGATCCTAGAAGAACAACATGACCCTCTCTGCTGGATGAAAATGTCATCTATACTTGGATGTGGGTAATTCGATTGATAGTCACCTGATTAAGGCTTTGATAATTTATTCCCATCTTCATACCTACATCATCCATCATTTAAAAAAACAATGGAGAACCATACATAGTCACACTGGGATGGTTAGAAACATTATTTTTAGATGATCAATTAGAATTTCCATCTACAACAACTTAGAAGGTTCTATATGACAAGGATCCATCGAAATCAGAGAAGCACCAGGTTATAGGTATATCCTAAACATGAAAACACATCTATGGGGAAGAATCAAAACCTCCTCAAGTAATACATAAATAAACAACACAATAACCATTGGGACTTCCAGCATATCAGTGTCCATTGATTCGATTGGATGTTGAGCCAAAAAGGAATGATGAGGCTCTACTAGTTGACTTTTATATTGAAAACCAAACTCGAAAACGAATGCCACACACTTATAACCCACATCAGAAATTAAAACTCTCCACATGATGAATTCTTTAACAGAATGCGAGGAATACAAATATTCAAGGCTAAGGTGTAGATTTTATTTTCGTATCTATTTCATAAAGGGATCCCAACAGGACGGATGTAGTCAAATCATCAGTCCCCACCCCATGAACACATCAAAAAAGTTGATCTAATATCTGACTAGTGTACTAAAACCAACATAATGAGAATCCTCTCAACATATAATCCCTTATCATGGTCTATAGTAGTATAAAAAATGGGTAATAAACACCTAAATTAAAAAACCACAATTAATGTAATTAAACAATATGATTGAATCTCTAATTATTACTAGTACAACTAAAAATCATACATATGTTAAGTAAAACTGAGTAGACCCCACTCCTCTAACCCACTTCTGATGACCATTATTTCTCCATCTCCCCTTAGTGGAGAAAAATAATGTGGTCCAAACTGTTGAAACATTAATATAAGAAAATACTACTGAGGATGGTGTTGAAACTGTCCTCCTCCACTGAACTAAACTTGAACGTCTATTAGGAACTAATTCATAAGATTTCCAAAAACCCTATAGTTAAAACACCTCTATCCCAAATTCACCATAAATCAATGGGGACTACCACCACAAGTTGTTCGGAAATGTTGTTGTTGAGGTTGAATCCCTATCGGTCGAAACATAGAAGGATATGGTGCCTGAGACTTTCAATGGGTAATCATTCCCTTAAATGAAATTTTCTGATTTCCCTATTGTGATAGTCCTCCTCAGTAGTGGATTTACACAATCATCACATCCTTCTTCTGAACCTCGATGTACATCAACAGTGTAAGGGGAATAATCATGTACTGGAGTGATGGACGAGGCACATCCTCTAGACTTCCTGCAAGATAATCCTCATCCGAAAATTAATCATTGGAAAACCAACAGTGATCCATGAACTTAATCTCCATCTCCCATACTGACATACTCTCCTACTAGTGGGACATTGAATCCTTCCTCTTATTATCCTACATAGTCGATTAAAGGAACTCTGGTTGAAGATACATCATATTGTGGACCAACAACACTTCTTCATCCATCCTCTCCCTCAAATAAAGAGTCTACCACTGACCCAAAACTACATACATCAAAATAAAATCTAAAGGAACCCAATACAATATGATAGCCCATGTAAAACTGAAGTTGATCTCAATATCCCTAGGTCATATCTCCATCTCCATGTTTGAAAAACGTCCCTCATGAATTCCCAAGGTTGATCGCTCGAAATAATGTAACATTTTAATCCACTTTTCATCATCCTCTAATTGATCTACCCTCCACCTATCTAACAGATCATACTCCTGATCCTCAATAACTGAATCCTCACACAGATGATGATCGGTTTCCATAGCTAAAAGGTAAACAAGTAATTCCTAATCCTGAGTTGTATGGTCTTTTATATAAGATTAATTTTAATTTATTCTTTATATACTTTCAATTATAAACACCCAGAATACCCTTTTCAAACAAGAAAACAATTCATTTTGATGAATGTACCTTTTAAAGGTCCTTTCCCTACAAACGGTGTTGCCTCATGTGGCCATTCAGTTGGCTCAGAGTCATCATTTCAGATCATAGGTTACCCTAATGTCCCATGTCATAACAGATCATAACTAGAATATGTCAAACACCATGTTCACCAAACATGGTTTCCCTACCAACCCATCAAATACTAACTATTTCTAACAACATACTCCATTATATCTCTTAACCTTTACATCAGATACAATTTTTTATTGATCTCCTCCCTCCAAAGATACCCATTCCTTGGATTGCAATGAGAAAATGGGGATAATGACCACCGAGTCCAACCTCCAGTAGTCACCAAGGTTCCATCTAGGACCCAGTGTATACAATCTCACATAATTGGAAGAATTTATCAATTAAAAAAACAATACCTTAATATAATATGGTTTATCCCAAAAAAACTAAAATCCATATATATATATATATATATATATATAATGTTTATTCCATACCTCATGAATTTTAATAAAATATTTAACCGTTGGAAAGGATATTCTGCATTGTATGTAATAAATTTATCGAAAATAACCAACACATCAACTATATCATGGTCTAAGATTGTAATGCCCAGCTTGGTCTACTAGACCACTAAGAATCCCGAAAACAATTTTGTACAAATTGGGTGATCATAAAAGTATAATCATTAGTATAACCTGTTCCAATTTTTCACATGTGAATGGAAGCATTCTAATTCCCCTATAATGAAGGATCACAAAAAATGACACCTCACATGTTATACCAACCACCCCAAACTTAAAATGGCATGATCACTAATTAATGAACGTCACCGAATTTAATATAATTCAAATCGATAATAGGGAAGACTGAAACATGTTCCCACTGATTTGTAACTCACAATCCTTAAATGAAATTATCCAATTGGTCTCACAGCTTCTGAACACACCCTATAAGAACACAGCCGCACACACCTAGACCACACATCCACAACTCAACCCATCATTGGGGACATGTGGCACATCATATCTTTCATGAAAACACCGTATCCCCATACCACATCCCATTCTACCCAAAGTAACCTCGGTCACATAACATTCCACAAACCAAAATTAATTGGGGATGTACAACACATCTCATATTGATGACACCTAGGAAAACAGAAAACACGTCATTCAAAAGACACATGGGAAAACCAAACATGACCAAACACATAGGAGACCCACAATCCAAAACTTTCAAAAATATCATGGCCTAATACAACATGTATGAAATGGCAGGGATGATCATGTGACCATCCCTCCAACCTCCCACCATGATTATTGGAGATACACCCTCCACATTGAAGATTGGGTTGTTTTGGACATTATTCTCAGCTAGGGTGGTGGTGCATATTGAAATAACAAATGAAATACATATATACATAGTTATAATTTTAGAATATAATTCTGAAGATATAGGATCCCAAACAAAAAACAAGCTCACAATACATCCAATAAAACTTATACCTCTAATCCAATAACCAAACAATAAGCCAATACTTCTTCCCAATTCACAATGAATTTTGTTTAATGATAAGCATTTTTATTCACAATCCATTTATTAATTGTCTTAACAAAGAAAATCAAAGCATGTTACAAACATTAGAAACCAATTATTTATTCATTTAGTCTAGTATTATATAGGAAACTATAATGCATAGAACCTAATAAGAAACACAACTATACATCACGGCACAACTCGATCATAGACCCGTTGCGTAACCGTTATCATTTATTCCACAATAAAAAATTATCTCAACCTATTATTCCATCTCACATTCGGAACAACCGCACAACACACAACCATTCTCACAATGTAATCACTAAAAAACAAATCCCATGATTCTATATTTAACAAGGAATCCCTTATTAATTCTTATTGTCAATTCAAGAGTTATCGCAGAAGATGTACATTGATGGGGTATCCATTCAATAGTTTGGTGAATGCGATTATCAATTTCGATACATATTCATTCAATGAAAAAAACATAATAAAACCCATGAAAAATTATATTATCAATCTTGGACCCCCAAATGACATTATTTTTTGTGTATAGTTATCCCATAAAAATCATACTAACATCTATAACAGTTAACAATATGATCATATTCCACTATTCTCCATCCCTGTATATTGATCATAAAATTATTAAAATATTTTTATTTAATTTTTATTCAACTATTATCTAATGGGAATCATTCATACATCCACACAACATGATAGAGAATTAATAGAGAATATGAATGCATTATTGGAAGCAAACACAACTATAACTTTTATATCACTCCATAATTTGGGGGGCACACATGTACCAGGAAAACCATCCCTAGAATAAAAAAACCGAGAGACTTAGTCTGTGTACATGAAATCGGTTAGAAGTGGGATTAGGGATGTCATATAACAAAATAATGGAGATGTAATTAAAGAAGGGAAGGAAACTAACTTAGATGGATTAGATCTTACACATATGGTATATGAAACAGTTTTGAATTTTCCATCAATTTCATAACATATTTGATGCAACTCGTTTAAACTATATACAATCCTTGGGATTTTAAGAATGTCCAATAAATTATTTATATCCCTTGAAACAACTTATATAACACATAAATATGGTATGAACCCTTTTTTCGTCAAAAAAATCATTAAATATGATAAAACTAGAAAATCTAGAAAATCTTATGAATTTGAAAAAATATATAAAATGTATCACCACTCTTGACTAATCACTCACGAATCACCACTCTTATGTATCCATTATGCAACTCATTTCACAATGATTCACCGCTTGGAATTTCACCAATCGGTGAGCTAACATTTAGTGAGTCAATTTTCAATGAGATAACATTGGGTGAGTAACCATTCAGTGTGTCATTGTTCAATGATCAACCATTTGGTGAGTCTCCGTTTGGCCAGATACCATTCAATGTGTCACTTATGGAAGAGTGGATATTTTGTGAGTCGCCAATTGTCGATTCACTATTAAATGGGGCACCACTCATAAACTATCTTTAGACAAAACACTATTATGTGAGTAATCATTTATTGAGTCACCAGTTGGTGATTCACCATTCCATGAGTCACCACACGACGAATGTCCATTTGGTGAGAAACAATAACCTACTCACCTCTATGGAATCACCACTAGGAATCATAGTAATAGTCGCAAATATGAATCATCATTGGACAAATTAAAACATCGTGATACTTTCCGAGTGTCAAATAATGTAACCATAGCCTCTCAGAACACATCAGACATCAGATATTCACAATGTAATGGTATGGAGAGCTCCATGTCATTATTGTATATGGTTTAGTTGTATATTTATAATAAATATAAATTATGATATAGTAGTCTAATATAACCTAAAAAGGAAGTCATACATTTGGAATGTGTTAATTTTAGATTTTCATCATCATCCATAATTGTTTATATTTATGTTTACATTTGGGGAAATATATAACATTTATATTTATATTAAACACCATAAAATTTTTCATATACTATAAATGTTTTTTTAAAACATTGATTATATTATTTATTTATTTTTCTCATAATAATAACATTTGAAATTATTTATGTTGAACTGAATATTTAATTTTACATTGTTGGGAAAAATTTTCATCAATTTCCATTTAATCTAAAATGAATTTTCGACCATCCAGACTAATAGTTTATTTGAATGATAAATTAAAAATTTATATTATTATTTGAAAATATTTTTTCCCATAAAATTATAGATTTTAAATAAATTATTTCAAAATAATATAATAATTTTCATCAATAAATCATTTTGTGATATTTTTAAATGTATTTTCATTTTGTTCATCATGAAAAAAAACTCATAAATTTTATTGGTTATATATAATATTAATTAAATCTTCTCTATTACATCAAGAAACTTATTTTCATATTTCTCTATTTATATATTTGGTTAACATATAATAATTTCTTTTGATATATTATTATTATGAATACTTATGTTGATTATTTATAGTGTTTTTATATCCCTTTAAGAGGATGAATGAATTGGATGATGTCTGTGATGGGAAGGACATGCTATATCCCCTAGATGATTCATTTTATCCCATGATACATTATA
The DNA here is from genome assembly GCA_963277665.1 of Viscum album. Lineage (NCBI taxonomy): Eukaryota > Viridiplantae > Streptophyta > Magnoliopsida > Santalales > Viscaceae > Viscum > Viscum album. The sequence goes on along the minus strand of OY728122.1, from coordinate 804,228,402 downwards.
GTTTTGGAATTTTGTGTAATACTAACCTAAAAAAATTATATTTATTTAAATAAGGCCTTAATTATAATTATAGATAATCCGACATTAAAAATTACATCATTAAGAAATTAGTTTTTATTATGAAGATTATTATAAATGATATAATATAATCCATGGATTTAACACTATTTTTTTTATATTTATTAAATATAAATATTAAAAATTATTTATCTCTTATATGATATTAAATTATTTTTATTTCGATGAACATGTCATTTGAATGCATTTATTTATATAGTATCGAGCACGATCATTAATATTGGTTTATTATATAGGATTATAATATTTTTATTATGATTTATAGACAAGGAATTTCTGTCTTGAATAATTATTCTCTTAAAGATAATACAAAATTTTATTTTCTGTTATCAAATGTAATGTGAGACTGAAGAATGTATCATGTTTTCTAATACTACTTAACAAACTGATTCTTTGAGATGTCATTTACAATATTTAATTACAATGTTATAATGTAACTAACAAATATGGTAAGATATTGTTTGAAATTTTCTATTTCAATTATATAATTTTTAGTTAAATCTATAGTGACTAGAATTATTAAAACACAATTTAGGTAAAATAAATATATGAGTGACCATGAGGATAAGTCTACTTTGTGTATATTGTATATTTTTTTGGAAAAGTAGTGATTATTTGTATTCTCACAAAATAAATTTTTTTTCTTCTATGCTATAACTGGATAAGGATTTCACAAATATATATATATAGGGGTAACTACGTTGAAATAATTTGTTCATATATATCTTGACCATCATTCTAATTCATAGTGAATGGTCACTTACAAATCAATTGTTTTAATACACCCCAAGTATTTTATTCGGTCAATTAGAATTTTATTTCAAAAAAGATAAGAATTATTGGATTTTTTATTTAATTTAATTAAAAAATATTATAATATTAAAACTATGAGATTAAATATGAAAAAATTATTAAATTATTTTAGGTATTGCATCAAACTATGAATTGCACACTAGGATTCATAACGTTATGATCCAATCATCTGTATTCCATATTATAAAAATTAAATCCAATATATGGATTGGATAATATATCAAAACTCATAATATATGTACAGATTTCACTAGTAATAATGTATATAAGAAAACATTTGGATCTGTGACGTTTATAAAAATATAGGGTAATTTTATGGATTCTGTTATTATCATTAAAGAGAAACTAGTTTCATTACCACATGATATTATTTTCTAATGTAACATTATATTGAAGAAACCAACATTCATTAAAAGAAAAAATAATGAATTAGTTTCTATATAATGGACTGAGTCACATTAAATGAATTTTTAAATAATTTAGATATTAAAAAAAGGAAGAAGTTATTATATAATTTTTTTATTATGGTGATATGTTATGAAATGGGGGATTTTGACTCAATAAATTATGGATATTGTTATAATATTTGGTATTAAATGTGATATGTTGAAAGATATATTATTCTAAAAGAACACATGCAATGATTAAGGTGTTTATTTGGAATATTATTTTATAAATTTTTTATAATGGGGTGAGGATTATTTTATGAAGTAGGAATCAAAATTTGTAGTATTAATAAGGAATTCTGAAGAATATGTAAATAATCTATTGTTTGATAATTATTTCCACGTTAATCTAAAAAATATATTTCATTAAGGTGTTTTAATGTCCCAAAATATTTCACTATAACATTATATGTTATCTCATTCATTCAATGTTGAAAATTATGTCCCTGGTATTATGAAAAATATTGAAATAAAGTTAAATATATAAATAGGTATTATTGTGTACTGATAAATGCTAAAATAATGAATAATGGAAGATTATGATTTTAGAAAACTAATAATTATACAATAAAACAACCTAGAAATACCGTGAATGTAATAGGATTTCAATTCATATATGGAAAATTAGTCATATGGAACATGATTGTTTGTGATATAAGGGATACTCTGATATATATTGATTCACCTATAAGCATATGTGGTGATGTGTAACTGAATCCCCTACGAATGAATATAATTTTACTCTGAAATATGGAATGGAGAAGGATTAACTATATGAAATAACTTTTGATAAAGTTGAAATATATTATTTTTTGATAATATGTACTTTAATAAAACACCGATTTATTATTTGATACCATGTTAATAAAATATTATATTATTAACTAGTAATTGAATACTCCATTAAAACATTGATGATGGGATTCTTAATCCTGAAACCTGGTAGAAATATAGTTATAATATATTGAGCAGTTTCTGTTAAGATGAATTTGTATTCACTTTTTTAAATATTGTAGTTGTAAAAATTTTAGGACATGAAATATTCTGATTTTTTGGTGAAATGTCATTTTGGATGATTTTGGAATTATTACATTACACAAAAATTAATAGATGAAAATGATATCGAAATAAAAAATCTCTCCATTTACTATCATTTCCTATTAATTGAGGGTCTTTATTTTCCAATAATGATGTATCATTTTATGGTAACTAACATTCTATGGATCATGTCATATATCTCTCTCCAGTATTCATATGATTTTAATTTCCACTCATGTACTTATTTTCACATATAAATAATGTTATACTTATCTTAGAACCACGATTTTCATAATTTTATATAAACATTAAGTTTCTCAGTTCCCCTTTTCAATTGATGTTTTATTATTTCTTGAAAATTTGAGGGAATGTATTGAAACTATTATTGTAAAGACAAATAAAATTCCATGTAATTTTTTTTAATTATATGGAAATATTCTAAGTCTGCGATAGTTGAAGACTTGTGATTCCAAGGACAGAAGTGCCCAAAATGAATTTGAGAACTTTTTTCAGGTATGTTCAGTAATCGTATGAGCATGTTTTTCTATCTTTTGAACTGGTAATCAGAATTGAAATCTAAGAGCACCATTGAACTCGCAACACTGGTATTTACATAAGGGGACCTTCACATCGACCACAGTAGGTCGAGGGTGAAATATAGAACATGGGTTTTTCATGATAGAATAAAATAAATTAAAATTGTGTAAAATTTTATATTCATTGGAACTCCCTTGTGGATTTTGAGAGGTGGGGACCACAAGACCGAAACCTCTAATGTGATGTTTTAGTGGTTGGGACCAGCAGAATTTACATCCCATATAAGTTATGCTGGTGGGGACCACCTGAGACTAAAACCCCCTTGAACTCCCATATTAATGGGAGAAAAACCTATTGAAATACCTCAGTTTATTTGTGCCACTCCTTTAATTAATTATACCAACTCAATTATTTAATTAAGCCAATTTGGAATTATGCTAACAAACTAAATAGACAATATAATCCATTATTTTGGGCTACCTTTTCATTTCAGTGGAATTAGGAGATAGAATATTTATAATATTATTCTCTCCAATGGATAACGTGTTCTCCAATGAAGAAGGTGCTCCCCAACAAAAAATTCATTCCCTAATGAGGAACATCTCAAATGAAGAACGAACTGATGGTCGAGGAAACACCGACGTCACTAACGTCTGTCTATCCCCAATGATATCATCTCTTTGCTCGTGACCTCCATCGACAAATCACCTAGGTACGGTGATTGTTTGAATTTTTTTCCTTTATACATTCTTGACGATTCATCGTAAATCAGGAAGTGATTATAGCCACTTGCTACTACTCTAAAGCGGATGGTGCGGGGAAAACAAACATCACCCGACCTATCTACAATTCTTGAAATAAATTGGTGTGTTCTTCGCGAATGATGAGGATGGAAACCAAACTCGGTGGGTCCTGATAAAGGAGGCTGACACCATAGCTGGGCGCGATGATGGAGAAAAATGGAGGGCAACTCATCAAGCTGGCCACCGGTGAAGGTATGGCGCGCGACTACGCCGCATGGCCATCCATGGTGAATCGACACCCCGCTGTCTCATCGTACCACCCTACGGCCTCACTGCCTTCGGCCACGCATCACGCAACCTCACTATCTATAGCCACCCCCGCCTCGAATCATCGTCGTGCCACCTCATGGCCTTCTGCACTACCTCGTGGCCTCAAGTTCCTCCGCGACCATGCACCACCCCCCGACCTTGCTACCCCTCATGGACCTTCGTGGCCTTCTGTGGACTCCACAACCCTCCAGGCCTCTACATCACCCCACAACGCCTTGTGTTGCCGCACGACCACACCGTGTTGCATAGGTTGGTCCTCCCAGCACAGTCTAGAATCCCTAGTGCGGGCCACGCCGGACCCAGTAGGTCGGGTTGGTCTGAACGGGTCGGCCCGACCCAGACCCACTTCTAACTTTACACTCGTTTGTCTATATATTTGGAACCAGAAGTCAGTTTGATGAATATTCAATGATTTCAGAAACCACAGAGCGAGAATGTCCCTATGATATATCCCACTAGAGATTTGGGTAATTTTGGGGAATTTTATGGTTGGATCGAGCAAAAATCTAATTGGGCCCTCGTGACTAAAAGGTAAATAACTTACAGACTAACCATCTGATTTACGCACCTTCAATTGTGTGGAGATCCCTATGATGGGGTAGTACATTGAGATTATTATTTTCAGAATCTCTTGGTAGTTGGAGTATCAGCTAGTTTCTTGTGGAGCGGACCCTCCCGGAGACAAGCGAGCATACAACGGGAACCCGATAGTTAGGTGCAACGTGAAGAATGAAGAGTGATCCTATATGGGTCAGCATCGAGCGATCCTATTTGGTTTATCAATGAGAAATCTTATGTGGGTCAGCACCGAGTGATCATGTCTGGGTTAGCACCTTGTTATCCTTTGTGGTTCAACACCGAGCGATCCTGTGTGGGTCAGCAATAAGCGATCCTATGTGGGTCAGTGCATAGGGATCCTTTGTGGGTCTCCCTCTTAACTAAGTAAGATGATTTATTTTTTACATCTAAACATCTCGAATTCTGTACCTATGAAATTCCTGCTATCAGCAGAGTGTGTACCTTGTGGTACATTCCTTCATGATAATACCTTTGTGGTATTCTTCCCTATGGATTACATGTGTGGTACATTCCTTCATGGTATTCCTTATTTTTTTGGAACATTTGAGATTTGGTCTTTGAGATAGACTTTGTGTTTTCCACATGATTTTGATGGGTATAATAGATAACTTAGGTATATGTATGGGAATATACCTAAGCTGGGTTGTTAGTTAATTCCATGTTGTGTGGTTTATCCTGGGTGGATACTGTGATACCTTGAAGGTCTCAGCGTCCCTAATGAGTATTGTTATACTCACCTCTGCACGGTCTATGCCCACACCCTGTGGTTTTTTATGTAGATGACAGATAGCTTTGACTGAGGACAAGAGTACCAGGACTGGAGGTTGCTCGGAGGTGGAATTTAGATGAGGCGAACTGTATAGATGGGCATTCGTGAGCTGTACCTACCCTTTAGATAGGATTGGTGGTGGACGATCCAGGAGTTTATCCAGTTCAATTGTACATTTTTTTCCCTGTAATTTCATGTCGGTCTTGTATTCTGGCCACTTCTACTTACTATACTCACTCTATTTATTATTCATTTTACATAAGTTCTTATATTGTTGTGTTCATGGTTGTGTGTTGTATGGACCCAGTTCTTATTCTTGAGGTACTAGTTTCTTCTTTTCTATTTTCTGTATGTACTTTTGAGAAAATAAGGAAAATGGGAAAACATCCTAAATTTTGTGACAACATTCCATGTACTTTTCCACATGCTGTGTACTTTGTCCATGTGGAAGGAGTACACAGGGCGTGTAGGTCGGTCGAAGATGATTGGTGCAAAAACTGACTACACGCCATGTAGTGGGTATTTGCACGTCGTGTAGTCCGTCAGCAGGCAAACAGTAATGCGGTGGTCAGCTTAGTGACAGTTCATTCCATGTATACATGAATACATGCCATGCACTCATGTAGATAGATGAACAGTGCCGCAGTGTAAAGAAGATGTCGAAGGAACAGTTTAATATTAAAATTACACATCGTGTACTCAATAGTGCATGACGTGTAGTTTGTTTTTTTAATTAAAATTGGAAGTAGCCTCCCATGTTCAAAGGGAAGGGCTAGAATAGGAGAAGAGATCAGGAGGACGGTCGAAACATTAGAGATCACCCGATCGAGCATAAAAAATCCGATTCCGCCCCCATTGATCTCGTTGGAACCGTACATGTAAGGCCTCCCCTCTCCTTGAACCATTCATACCAATTCTTTCCTGAGAGAAGTTATTTACGTTTGAACGTGATTTCTATTACCTCATATCTAATTCATTCACAGGAATTTCACGGAGCATCGTTCACGTATATCGATCAGGGGGTGATCAAGGTTGATAGTCTAGTGTCTATTTCCAACTACTGTGGTGAATTTGTGTAACGTAGTGATACACGCCCATGAATGGGGTGTTGTATGGGTGATGCCTTGAAGAATTATATCCATATAATTGTATACGTGTTTGAATATAATTATAACATGATGTTTGGGATCATTGCATGGATCTAGGACCACCCCTGGGGTGAGTTCCTCTATTTAGCTGTTTGTCCAGGTTACCAGAGGGTATACCGTAAAATGTATCATTCTTTAAATCACCTTGATAGGAATTTTATTTAATTGCTTGCTTATCTATTAGGATTGGCCTAGTAACTTGTGCTTGAGGGCAGTGTTCTATTTAGCGAGAGGGCAGTGTTCTATTTATCCTGAGGGAAATGTTCTGTTTACCCTGAGGGTAGTGTTATGTTTAGCCTGAAGGAAACTCCTTCCATGTATGAGGGTAGTAGATTCTGTGCCTAAGGGAGAAACTTCTTATGCCTGAGGGAAATATATGTTATGCCTGTTGTCAACTACCTACGGGTTGTGACTCTGATTACCTGAGGGTAAGGTTTGTATGTCTAAGGACAATGTTATCATTAAATGGAAACCGTGTGGATTTTTATCTGTTATACAAGTCAAATTAAAGTACATTCTTGGAATTTTTAAATTCATATTAAAATTTCAATATAACTAGTAGAGTTAGTTACTTTTGAGTACTTCATAGTTTATTTCATTTACTATTTAACAGTACTGTTTCACATTTACACCAACAGTTGGGCACAGACCTTTGGTGGGTGCCTACTGGGATTCATTTCTCACACCCTGTTTCAGTCATGTATTCGGCCCAAAAAGACTATATTTCTTCAGGTATGGATAAGGGCATGATTCCTTATAAAGGTACATGAGTGTTGCTAAGGTGTAGCGGTGCATGGGATCAAGATTAGGCTCGTGATTCTGCCGGCTATTCTATTTTTTTCTGTTATACTTGTACTTTCCATTGTATCATATTGTACTAATGTGTAACATGTTCTGGCTATTTTTCATAGAATATTGACTTGCTGCATCTTTATATATATATATATGACTGCTGGTTCTTTTTACTGTAGTTGTTCATTTCAATTATGTATGTTTTCCTTCTTCTGTTGATTTTGTATGCTTCATCTTGTATTCTGATGCGCTACACATTGACAAACGAGTTCATAGTTTCCAAAATATCAGACAAGGTCCCTCTCTACTATTAGGCTGCCTCTGGCATTTGGGGAAAAGTTCTTGAGATCATGTGACCAACCAGGTTCGGGGAACCTGTGGAGTGGCACCCGGATCTGGGATGTTACAATGTGGTATCATAGGCATTTTGTTTTCTTTGAATTACTATTTGGAGCCTTATTCAGGGATAGGATACAAATTTTAGTTGGTAATAAGTTGTTCCTAGGAGTAGCTATCATGTTTACAGGGAAAATCCAACCTTCATCATTATTACAATTTTATTGATTTTGCAATTAGCTGTTGATCGGATTTTCACCATTGGGTGACACACTTGTAATTGTGTTTTTTATATGTTATACATGGGTTCTATTTAGTTTCAACCCTATGAGATGAGGGTATTCCATCTCATGCATCATTTAGGCTCATGCTAGAAATCACATGCCATGCATAGTTCCATGCCATGTAGGTGCATTAGGAATTTCATGTTGTTGTGAAAGTCATTGTGATAGAAAAGCATGATGTTATGATAGCTTCTTTGATAAATACCTACTATGTGATAGGGTATTTTTGTGTGATCCTGTTGATTGGATGGACGCCAAACATTTTTTTGGGGTGTATGGGCCCTCAAAAACCAGAATTTGGTGGATCATTGAATTTTTTACTTCAGTATAACATGTATAATATGTCAATCTTTGATTCACGGGGTGTATGGGCCCTCACATATCAGAATTTGGACCTTGGTTGTTTTTTTAGTATTTTCTGGTTTTGGGGGTAGAATCTGAGGCTTATTGTCTGGAAAACCTAGGATACACACCATGTAGTTCCTCGAACACACGTCATGTGTTATTTTATTTGTAAAGAAACGAAAACATTTTTATTACACGCCGTCTACTCTAAGTACACACCATGTAGATTCATCTTGTGTCATAGAACATGTGGGAGGGGACACGGGGTAGGGAAAGGCTTGGGAACAACATGCCATGTACTGGATTTACACTCTGTGTAGTGTTGACCCGGACTCTTCCCATGTAACTAACAACACCGACATATGAGATCTTCAGACATACACACCGTGTCCACCTTTGAACATGCCGTGTAGTCTGGCCTGGGGACCCATCTGTGTAGATACCAATCACGGGCCAGTGTTACCTCTACTTGAACATGTTTTGTACCAGCAGGAAATTATTTATAGTCCTTACCTGTGGGAGACCATGTGGACTTAGACATGTAGCTTGGGGAAACAGGGTGGTGTACATGCTGTGTGCGGGTGTCACATGCCAGGTAGTGTCAGCTGAGTAGTCAGCTGTGTCACTAACGACAGGGGAAGTTGTAAATTAAACCATACACGCCATGTATATTCCATACATGTTATGTAGTCTTGTTCAAATTGAGCCATATGGCTTAGCCGTGTTGAAGGACATGGGCAGGGAAGGAGGATTCAGGTACACACCGTGTATTTAGAAGGCACGCCATGTGTTTGGGGTGTCACATGACCAGTTTAAGCTGGGGTACACACCCAATTGAATGGTATGCGAGTACACGTAGTGTAGTCATGTTTTGTAAATATTGAAAACTCTCCATCTCCTTTCCCCTTATTTTTCTTTTTCATAATCTTGATCTAAGGTGTTAGTTTGACCTTATAGAGTCATGTCGCTGAGACGCCCACCAGTTGTTTGCCAGGATAGTGGTGAAGAATATACATCAGTTATGGTAGACCATGGGATACCATTGGATCCTCCAGCAGAGCCCGCTGCGGCGTCAGCCATAAAATTGGACACAGGCGCAGATTCATAGTTCTGTGAAGGCTTCATACGGTTCAGGAAGACCTTTCAGGGAGCACCACCGGCTGCCACATCAATGGCAGAGCTGACAAATATCTTCTTGCAGCAATATCCGACTACGTTTTCTGGGGATGGAGTACCACAGGTTGTAGATTCTTGGCTTGGTTCTATACAGACAATTTTCGAGCATCTTGAGATGCCTCCAGGGTGGAGGTTCAATCTTGCAACTTATATGTTGCATTTTTCCACCAAGAGGAGGTGGGATGGTACCACCTAGTCAGATCATCACAGAGACATGTCATAGGATGATTTTCATACAGCATTCTATTAATTCTTCATTCTAGATATGCTGAGGGAAGATAGAGCCCGAGAGTTCATGAATCTACAGTAGGAAGCTATGTCAGTGATGTATTATTCTGTTCATATCACTGAGCTTAAGATTTTTTCACCCATTCTGGTGGGTGATGAGACATTGATGTCTAGATGCTTTGAGGATGTTCTTCAACATGACATCCACGCACTGGTGAATGTTTTCAGGTTACCTACCGTGAATGATATTATGAACCAGGCACTGATTATCGAGCAGAATCTATGGGAAGCTAGTGGTGTGGGCCAGGGTGGTTCGACACCTATATCAGGTACTATATCAACCGATAAGAGAATGAGACAAATGGACTTCTCTTAAAGTGGTAGTACCGGCCAGAAGAATGTTTCAGGTGGCCAGGTCATATGCTCCCTATGTGGTAAAGTGGGGCACAAGAGACCGTAGTGTCCACATGACCAGGTGGAATGCTGAGATTGTGAGAAGATGGGTCATCTGCAGCGCTTTTACAGGGCATTTCTACTAGTGTCTAGTGAGAGGGGTTCTATACAGACTCCGTGTGTGGGAGCATGACTAGCTGCTTCTTACCAGTCAGAAAACTGGAATATGTCAGGGCGTGCAGACAGAGATGGTGGTCATGGTCGTGGTAGCCAGACACCAGTATTTTAGAGGCAGCATGGCGAGGAAGCTCTGTGTTTCCAGGCTATGTCGCAGGGCCATGGCCCTAGGCAGGAATATATAGTGCAACATACCCAACTGAAGAAGGATCACAGACCTTCTACTGTTAGATGATCTATTCTAGTAGCTTCTGCCTTATCTTCAATACTTTTCGATACTGGTTCTAAACATAGCTTTTTATATGTTCCTGTTGTGGAGAGTCTTGGGATCTGTGTTTCTTCTTCTTCTGATGCTATGATGCTAGACACTCCCTTGGGTATTAGAATTGCTGGTGTGCATCCGTGCAGGGAGTGCCCCCATTATGATGGTGGGTGTCTCTTTCATTGGGACCACTATGTATAAGAGATGACGAGCTATGAAGTCATTATCGGGATGGACTAGATCATTCCCTTTCGAGCCTTTATAGACTGTAATCGTCGCAGGGTGTGTTTCACATCACCAGAGGGTGGACAGTCTCTATAAAAAGATGAGTGGGATGTTCAGGAGATCCAAGCTAGACCAAAGCATCATGGTCTTGGTGTACTAATAGCACACATTGAGAGTTTATATCTGGATGATAAGGGGACTTTTCAAATGGACTTCCTTCCTATGATTGATAGTTTCTGGGATGTCTTACCAGATGACTTTTCAGGTCTACCTCCGATGCGAGAGGTAGATTTTATCTATTGAGCATGTGGCAGGAGCAGCATCGATGTCCATTCATCCTTATAGGATGGCTACACCTGTGTTTCAGGAGCTCAAGAGACAGTTAGAGGAGTTACAGTCAAAGGGGTTCATCTGAACCAGTACTTCTCCATGGGGTTTTCTGGTCCTGTTTGCAAAGAAGGCGGACCGTACCCTCAGACTCTGTGTGGATTATCAGAAGCTGAACCAATAGATGGTTATGAACCGATATCTCTTGCCAAGTATTGATTATCTTTTTCATCATCATAGATGAGAATGAGTGTTATCAAATATTTACATGAGATACGGATATCAAAAATTATGTGTTAGACCATATGATATACTTCTTACATAATTTTGTAGCAGAAATGTTCTATACGAGTAGTTGTTTATGTCATTCGGACTCACAAATGCACCATCAGGTTTCCTGGTTCTGATGAATCATTTGATCTATCCTTATCTGGATTCTTTTGTGGTATTCTTCATTGATGAAAACATGGTGTCCTCCCACACTCGACACGACTATGCTACCCATCTTTAGATCATCTTGAGTACACTGAAAGAGCATCAGCTATATGATAAGATCTCAAAGTGGCTCTATTGGATGAACTATATACACTTCCTGGGTCATATCATCTTAAAGGCAGGAGTTTTAGTAGACATAGAGATGGTGATAGGAGTAGTTTCTTGGGAGTAACCTAATAACATGTTTGAGATACAAAGTTACTTAGGGCTATCTGGTTACTAAAGGCACTTCATCCAGGACTTATCCCTCTTTGCAGCGCCATTGACGGGATTGACTAAGAAGGGTGTGAAGTTTGTTTGGTCAGAATCTTTCGAGAAAGCCTTCCAGGAGCTGAAGGGAATGTTGAAAACATCACTAATACTAATACTCATTGAACATATAAAGAGCAATATAGTTTTCTATGATGCATTAGGTATTGTGCTGGGAGCTGTGTTGATGTAGGGCGATCGAGTTATTGTGTACGAGTCTCAGCAGTTGAGGCCACATGAGAGGAATTACCTAACGCATGACCTCATGTTGTCTGTAGTTGTTCATTATTTGTACTGTTGGAGGAATTATCTCCTGGGAGATCATTTTGTGGTTTTCACCAACCACAAAAGTCTCATGTACATATTTAATCAGCATGAACTGAATCTAAGACAGTGAAGGAGGGTCAAATACCTTCATTCCTTCCATTTTGAGCTTGCATATACACCGGGTAAGGGTAATGAAGTTGTAGATGCACTGGGCAAGAAGATTTAGATACAGGCAATGCAAGAGGCTAGTGGTGAGTGGAAGTATATGGCATTGTTCTCTGAGATGCATTTGGAGGTACACGATAGTTAGGGAAATACCTATCTTTATTCCGTATCTGTGACTTATACTTTCCTGGATAGAGTGAGGATGAGACAACTATCTGATTCAGAAGGCCTCGTTCAACAAGAGTAGGTGGGAAGTGAGAACCCTCCTCCAGGATGGATGATAGGAGATGATGAGGTATTGTGTTTCCATGGACAAGTGTGGGTTCCATGGGATATACACGAGGAGCTCATATGTGAGTTTCACGATTCATCTTGGGCAGTTCATCTCAGAGTTACCAAGAAATATCGTGACTTGAGTCGTCATTACTGCTGTAAGTGTATGAAAAGATATGTAGCTAGTTTTGATACAACATATTCCACCTGTTAGCAGGTGAAGGCAGAGCATCAGAGGCCAGCCAGACTGTTACAACAGTTACCCATTCCTGAGTGGAAGTGGGATGATGTCGCGATGGACTTTGTGACTGTTTTTCCGAGGTCACCTCATGAAATGATGTTGTGTGGGTCGTTGTGGACAGACATACGAAGGTAGATCACTTTTTACTGATCAAAAAGACCTTCTGTAATGCCCCAACCTCGGTTACTCAGAGTCGGTGCATTATTACATAACGTTGGAAAGATCACAAAAGATCATATCTCGAAAGACCAATTAGTTTAGTATCCTTGGAAACACTAGATACATTCATAATGTTTATAATACATCATAAAGTGAAAACTACAACAAAAAAATTGTCTCCACACTCATATAACCTTATATTATCCCTAAATGACACTCATAAAATACTTCTAAAAAACCTGGGAAAAATAAAACATAGAAAGGGGTGAGCTCAAATTCCCAGTAAGGATAACAATATAGCGAAAACATTCATAAATAAGCATAAGAATTGAAGGCAATGTATAAATAAAACAAAAACCTTATAAAACATGAGCTTCAGCATAATATGGAAGAAAAAAATGAAATAATCTCATTTAATTATTCACATGTATATTCTACTAATTGAATAATAACATCCAATATCAATAATTACTTTCATAATGATGGAATGCAGAATTCCAGACTATCCTAAACATATATTAAGGGCCTTGTCCCCAGACTACAAATAAGATTTTTTAAAGGCCTTGTGCCATGACACTAAATTGTCTCATGATACCAATTGATGCATCGAGGAGAAATATTGGGCTTCACCCATCACTTATTATGTCCAATGAATTTTTCATATGAACAGTTTTAATCATTAAATAAACATGTGTATTAAAACTAGAATACAAAATGTCAATACATACTCCATAAACCATGAATTTTGTAAAAATAACACATCCACAATCAATCATATCACAAAACCTTAAATACAATATGAATTTTATTTATCATAATATATCAACTTAAAAAAACATAAAATCCATCAAAGGATGTTGACATAGATGAAATAAAAACTATTTGAAAAGAAAATTATTTTTTTAATCATTTAAAAGTCACATAATTGTAAAAGAAAACATTTACTATGAAAATATTCTTATGACCTTGTTAGGGATGCTTCGAAGATTTTATAATGGCGTAAAATAGCCTCAATGGCTGTTAAAGATAAAAAATACATTCTTACCTAAATTTTGTCGAAAAGGTATAAAATGACCTTATTTTGAAATCGACGAAAGGATTCCTTTATAAAAAACTTATAAAAATTAAACAAGGGTATAAATGAATTTAACCCATTGTCTATAAAATAGAAAGAATGATTTGAAATAAATTTTTAAGAAACATGGATGTGGATTATAAAGAGGTCCCAGTACATAATTACGTATAAACAAACTCGGATAATGAAGAGATTGTGAAGTAAACTCTTACCTGGTACTTTTACATGGTTGAGGGCAGGTTAACCTCCTGTATAATGGTGAAATAATTTTTATTAAATTATAATAGAATCATATACATTAATATGATATCATATATGATCTTTTAACTTTTCTTTGTTAATAATATCTTAGTATTATCGTCGTTTTAGGTGTTAACTTACTCATTTTCTTTTATATGTTTTCTTACATAAGCCATGATTGTTATGGATAGGTTGTATCTTATTCATATACAGAATGATATCAAGTCCTTAAACATTATTTTCAATCATAAAATTATAATTAGTATTTAATGGATACTATGGGGAATGAATCTCATCGCGTTCGTGGAGACAGTAGTCCGAACGTACGCACGAGCGACAATATCATTCTTTTGATATTAAAATAATATATAATTAAATGTTATATCATATATACATAATCATTATCATGTTATATTTATTATTTACATGAATTAAACATCATTATTATACCCATCCAAATAAAAATTTATTGAATAACAATTACACAACTACGTGGAGATGGTATGCCGTACGTATGCACGTATGGTGGCATGTCATTCAAAGGAAGGATAGAATAATGAATATGATTGTAACATATTTATAATAACATCATATTATATAGATTATACAGTATTTATTATTTTATAAAGGTAATAACAAGGAATGAAGAAGTTGAAGAAGAAAGAAACATGAAAGAGGTTGGTGAAAACATTACCTCTTAATCGGGATCTTCCGTTTGATTTGATCAAAAGGGCTCATTAGGATGGAATTATGATGAAAATAAAGCCTCCAGGTCAAAGTTAGGGGAGTTGAGAAAATATTTTGGCATGTTTTGGCTGAGCCAAAAGGCTTCTAAGGTGTAAATTAGAGATAAGGGGGAGTGCCCATTTATAAGAGGGGTGAGGGGCAACTTTGGAAAATCTAGATATATTATTTTATAATAAATTCATATGCGTTTTATAATTTCTCCAAAGTTAATTATTTAATGGTTACTATGGTAATGGGTTAAAATACTTTCAACCAATAGATTTTAGACATGTTTTGGGTCACTATATTAAGCTTATTATTTATATTTAACTCTTAGATAAATAGTTTGACATTTACCATGTCTCTTTGTGTTTTTATATTATATAGTTAATAAACATACTATATACATCCAAGAAACTTCAAAGTGGTCCATTAACAATACAAATATCATTATATAAGTCCTCTGGATACACCTTAGATTTTTAGGAATAGAATATCAATTAATAATGTAATATGTGTTTTAAAAGCTCTTTTATGTCAATTTTGACAGTATTGGGTATTTTGTTTTTGATAATTTTATAACTACATTATTACTTCTAAAAAACGTTATATAACCAATACTAATATTTCATATTAACCTAGATAATTATTTTAATTCATAAAAAGTATCAAATTACATTTATTTTGAAATTTATAATAACAATTGTTTTAATATTTCATTAATTAGGTAATTACTGCATCACCATTGTGTCATAAATAAATTAAATTATTTAATGTATAAAAATTATAAATAAAATACCATTATGTTGGAAATATTTTTATCTTTATTATGAATATTCATAATCTAATTTATCTTATGTATAACCCAATATTAAAAATGATTTAGTAATTAATCATTGATTTTATCTCTTGTAATTATTCTTTCAATTAAATAATAATAAATGTCCTAATCTAATCCAAGTGGATCTAAATGATAATATTTTATTCTTAAGGTAGTTTTTGGTCATGATACACTTGTCTAATATAATTATGACACGTGTTAGGGTAATATTAATATCATTTTTACCCTTAATTACCCAATTTATTTTTAACTGTGGTAAATAAAAGTAAAAAAGTTACTAATCACCAAAATTTATTTTTATCTTATTGAACAAAATTTTATTCCTTGATATTAATAGTGTCTCTCATATTTTATAAATTCCACTAACAGAAGCAATAAAATTATGTTTTCTGTGAATTTCCAAATTCTCATAGGAGGTGAGTAAAAGACTATAAAAAGTTCCATAAAATTTTTATATACCCAAAATTATTCTTAACTAACTCCAATGAATTAAATTGAAAAAATATTGGTATTATATATCCATTTTAACATTAATAAAATTTAAATAAAATACATAATTATTTAAATAAAAATTCGGTTTTAAACAATAAATTAGTGTTTTTTCATTATTCATCAAAAATTAAATGTTCTTAGAAAAATACCAAAAATTTACCATAGGATAATTTTGATATTTCGAATACAAAAATGAAGTCCATTTTGAACGATAAAATGTATAAAATTTCAAAAAAATGGTATTACTTTTCATAAAAGCTAGTTTGATTGGTTTTGGTGTGTGTTAGAACGTGAGGTTGAGTACAACACACACTACTATATTATTCAAAGAGAAGCGTACCGTGGAAACTTGGGGTGTTACATTCTCCCCTCCTTCAAATAATTCCGTCCACGAAATTTCTGTAATACTGCTACAGGAATAGGCTTGGGTGGTTCTTCATCATACGATCCTCGGGTTCCCATGTTGCTTCTTCCATCTTATGGTTTCTCCACAGAACTTGTACCAGATGAGTCGTCCGGTTTCTTAGCACTTGTTCTCTTGTATGAAGAATCCTGATGGGCTCCCCACAAAAAGAAAGATCAGGTTCCATTTCTAATTCCTCATAGGTGAGTACATGTGTTGGGTTAGGCATGTATTTTCTCATCAGTGAAACATGGAACACATCATGATATTTGGATAGATTTGGCGGCATTGCCAAACAGTAAGCTACAACACCAATTTGTTACATAATTTTGAATGGTCTGATGTACTTAGGACTCAATTTAACTTTCTTACTGAAATGTATAAATCCCTTCCATGGAGATAAATTCATGAAAACATGATATCCTACTTGAAAATCAAAATCCTCCCTTCGATTATCAGCATAGAACTTCTGCCTACTTTGAGCTGCTTTGATGTGGTTTCAGATTACCTTCACCTTTTCGATCGTTTCCTCCAACAGTTCTGGGCCTACAAGTTTACAACCACCAACGTCATCCAAAAATATTGGTGTGCGACATCGCATTTCCATACAATTCTTCATATGGTGACATCTTAATACTTGAATGGACGCTATTGTTATAAGGAAATTCTACCAGAGGTAAATATTGATCCCACATACCTTGAATGTCATGTGAGCATGATCTCAACATGTCTTCTATGGTTTGAATAGTCCGTTCTAATTTTCCGTATTTTTGAGGGTGGTAGGCAGTGCTCAAATGAAGTTCAGTATCCAAGGCCTTCTAAAGACTCTTCTAGAATCATGAAGTAAAATGGGGATCACGATAAGAAAAAATTGATAGGGTAACTCCATGAAGTCTCACAACTTCATTAATATATAGACATTCTAGACGTTCAAGTGGTAGATCCTCTCTTATAGAAAGAAAATGTGATGACTTGTTAAGACGATCAATAATAACCCATATTGCATCGTTCCTTTTAGTAGTCTTTGGTAGCTGCATGAAAAAGTCCATCGTAATATTATCCAATTTCCACTCAGGTTTGGGAAGAGGTTGTATGACTCCTCTAGAATGTTTCCTTCCAGTTTTCACTTGTTGAAAAACCATACATCTTGACACAAAATCAGCTATCTTCCTCTTCATGTTTTCCCTCAAAAAATGTTCCTTCTAATCTCTATACATTTTGGTGCTCCCATATAGTATATTTAAATTCAAACTATGAGCATCGTCCAATAATTCCCTTTTTAGATTAGGTATATTAGGAACACAATGTCTCTTCCTGAATTTCAAAATTCCATCTTCATACACAATGTCACTCGATCTCCCATCATTCACAGCTTTAATCTTCTTTTGAAATTATCCATCATCGGTCTGAGAACTTTTAATCCTTTCTAGTAATGATGGTTGGGAAACCATTTGAAAATGCACTGATATTTCACCTTAAATGGTGAATCCCATATCCATATTTACTAAATCCATGAAAATATGATCCCTTTCAACTGTCATCATGTTCAAAAAACCATGATATATTCTACTCAAAGCTTGTTCCCCCTTATTTGACATCCTGGGGTGGTAGTGTATCATGCAACCATAATCCATGAGTAGTTTAGTCCATCGCCTTTTCCTCATGTGGAGTTATTTATATTTGAAAATTTACTTCAAAATCTTTTGATAGTTATATATCTCACATTCTTCACCATATAGATAATGTCTCCATATCTCCAAATAAAATATTACAGCAGCTCACTCATGATCATGAGTTGGATAGTTTTGCTAATTAATTTTCAGTTTTCGTTATGCATTGGAAATAACTCTATAATTCTGCATAAGAACACAACCATGTCCTTTCTTCGATGCATCACAGTAAATAACGAACCCATCATTCCATGATGGAATAGTCAATATAGGATCATTGACTAATCTTATCTTCAGCTCTTCAAAACATTCATCAAAATATTATTTCCAAAAAAAATTAACCGCTTTACATGTGAGCTTCGTTAATGGGTTATCCAAACAGGAAACGTTTTGGACGAAACATCGATAATAACATGCTAAACCAATAAATCCGCATACCTCAGTTATACTATTCAGTGAAAGTCATTCATGTGTTGCCTTGGTCTTAGAAGGATCAATGAAGATTCCATCTCTAGAGACAATATAGCCATGAAAATAAATCTCCTGAAGCCATATTTCACACTTGCTAAACATCCCATATAATTCAGGACTTTTTAGAGTCTTTAGGATAATGAGAAAGTTATTTTCATGTTCTTCATAGCTTTTGGAATATTATAAGATATCATCAATAAATACCACCACTAAATCATCGTGATATTCCTTGAAAACTCTATTCATTAGATCCATGAATACAGAGGGTGCATTAGTCAATGCCAAAGGCATTACTATAAACTCATAATGCCTGGTCCTGGTTCGACATGCTATCTTTGGAATTTCTTCCTTCTTCACACACAACTGATGGTATCTAGATCTAAGTTCAATCTATGAAAAGTATTGATCTCTATGCAGTGGGTCAAATAATTCATCAATTCGAGGTAGGGGATAATTGTTCATTATTTCTATTGCATTGATTTCACTGTAGTTGATACATAACCTCATAGATCAATATTTCTTCATAACAAAAAAATGGTCTCCTCATGGAGAAACACTAGGGAGAATAAATCCATTATTACTCAATTACTCTAGTTGTTTCTTTAGTTAAACTAATTCTAGAGTGTCCATTCAATAAGGGGTCATCAATATAGGCCTTGAAGAAGGAATTAAATCAATGGAAAACACAATCTCACATTCTGGAGGATATCCAGGTAAATCTTTTGTAAACAAATAAACATATTCTCTCACAATTGGTATGTTCACTATTCGAACATTCCATTCCCCACCCACACTCACTTCATTCTCTTCCTCCACAATAATTGAATTTATTTATGCTACTGAGGGTGGATCTAGGTAAGAATTAGGTGGTGACGATTCCGATCAAATGATAAGGTGTTCCTTATCACCATCGTCAAAAACAGTAACCTCTTCCTTCTTATAATAAATTTGTGCATCATGGTCCAAAATCCAATCCATACCAAGGATTATATCAAATTCAATCACAGGTATGATAATGAGATCCATAGATAATGAACATTGATGTGTTCAAATGGGGACTGATTCATAATAATTTATTGCAATGATACATCCCTTATGAGTTTTGACTAACAACACCCTTGTTAAATCAAATTGGAAATATCTAATTTTCATAGAAAACTGGTAATATATGAAACAATTCAATGATCCAGAATCAAATAATGCATTTTCTAAACTTGAGGAAACCATTAAATTACAATCCACCATGTCTTTCGAAGCTTCAACCTCTGCAGTAGTGATAGAATAAGGTTGTCCTTGATCCCTTTGTCTTTTCCGAGTTATGATTCTATGATTCAAAGAACATTCATTTTCATAATGTCCCATTTCACTGCAATTGTAGCATTGAAAATTGGTAGCTTCTTTCTTCCCCTTGCAATCACGACCTTGGTGGCCTTTTTCCCTACACTTGTAATAGAATCACATCCCTTTAGCAAGTACCGAGGTGTTTCTTCCCACATTTACTACAGTATGGATATTTAACTTTTCCCTTCCTCCCCTTATTTCCATTTCAAGAGTGATCGGTAGATCTCTTGTTCTCTTTCTTTTCTTTAATGTCGTACGACTTAGAAAATTCATTTACTGTCTTGATAGCACATGAGACAATATATTCTTATGAAGAGATGGATTTTGATACTAATGCTCGATGGAGTAATGGTTTTAACTCATTAATGAAACAATTAATCTTACTCCTTGGGTTACGCATATTATCTGATACATGCCTCTCTAGCTTTTTAAAGTTATCCTCGTACTTTGTGACATTATCATCCTCCTTTTGTCTCAGACTTAGAAATTTCCTTTCCACATCTGCTCGATGGCCACAAGGAAAGTATTTTTATAAGAAAATCACTTTGAACTCCCTCCATTCCATATTTGATACTTCACCATCTTCCTTCGTGTTTTGAATCAATGACCACCATTGATCATCTTCTCCAGTGAGGCAGTAAACTGCAATGATAACCTTTTCCCTTTCACTACTCCCCAAGGCATGGAATATTTTATCTAAGGAATTTATCCATTGCTTAGCTACTACGAGATTTCTACACCCATTGAACGTTGGGGGTTGTTTCCTTATGAAGCTATCTAACATTGAACATCCACGCTATGGATCTGGGTTCTCCATAAAAGTAATGTTATTATTCATAACCTAAGTGAGTTGTCCCAGTATAGTCATTAGCTATTCAGCACCAATTGCATCAATAGATCCACTATAATTTTCTTGAGAAGGAGGGAAATACTTACATGGAGTGCATGCATTGATACTGTTTCCATTTGCTCTACTAGGATCCATTTCTAAACAAAGGTATACACTAGATTAGTTTATGAATTTCAATACATTAATCCTAACTTGTAAAACACTTAACATTAATTGAACAGTTTATGGATATAATACATAATCATAAAAATGTTTTCGTTGAGGAAGTATATTCTCATAAAACTTTAATAATGGTTTGTAACTACAATGATAAATATCCTAAACATATCTCATGTGAGTGTTGTAACCAAGAGTGCATCAAAGCACCTTGTCTTGCACCAGTTCCCGTTTGAGTCTATCTCAAAGCAGTGTTTTATGGTTTGACCCCTAGGTACATCTATGCCAGAGCCGCCTCTACCTGCTCGTATCAAGATAGTGATGTATTTCTTGTAAAACTCACAAAATCTCTACAATAAAAATATTCTAGGATGTTCTTCTATACTAATCATCAATGTACATCTTAGGTCTATGTGCTCTAATCAGAGTTTATCTAAATCTATCTTCCAAGGTTTGTTCTAAACTTCCTCTGATACCTACTGTAATGGCTAAGTCCAGTTAACCAGAGTCATTGCATTATTATATAACATTGGCATGATCACAAAATATTATGTCTTGAAAGACCTATTAGTTTAGTAGCATTGGAAAGAGTAGATACATTCATAAAGATTACATTACATCAGAAAGTGAAAACTACAAAAACATGTTGTCCCTATAATCATATACCTTTATACTATCCATGAATGTCATTCATAAAATACTTTTTCACATCCTTGGAAAAATAATACATATAAAGGGGTGATCTCAAATTCCCAGTAAGGATAACAAAATAGCGGAAACATTAATAAATAAGCATAAGAATTTAAGGCAATATATAACTAAAACAATAGCCTTCTAGACATTAACTTCACCATAATATGGCAGAAATAATATAAAATAATGCCATTTAATTATTCACATGGATATTTTACTAATTGAATAATCAAATGAAATATCAATAAACACATTCATAATGATGGAATGCATAATTCTAGATTGTCATAACCACATAGTCAATGCCTTATGACAAAACTACAAATATGAATTTGTCAAGGCCTTTTGCCGAGACACTAGTTTGTCTCATGAGAAATACCGATGCATCGAGGAGCTATATCGTGCTCCACCCATCACTTATTAAGTCCAATTCATTCCTCATATAGACAGGTTTAGACATAAGATAAACATTCGTATTAAAACTAGAATACGAAATGTCAATATTTTCTCCATAAACCATGAATTTTTTAAAATAACACATCCACAATCAAACATATCAAAAAACCTTCAATACTATATGAATGTTTTTTTATCATAATAAGTCAAATTCCAAAAAATCATAGAATCCATCAAAAGATGTTGACATAGATGAATTAAAAACAATTTGAGAGAAATATCTTTCTTTTTTGAAATCATTTAAAAGTGAAATAATTTTAAAAGAAAAAATATACTATGAAAATATTCTTATAAGATTATAAGGGAATTTTTGATGATTTTATAATGGCGGAAAATAGCATCACCCGCCGTGTAAGTTAAAAAAGACATTCATAACTTAATTTTGTCAAAAATGATAAAAAGGAATTTGTTTGGAAAGAAACAAAAAGATTCCTTTATAAACTTATAAAAATTCAACAAGGGTATAAGTGAATTTATCCCATTTTCTATAAAATAGTATGAATGATTAGAAATACATTTTAAAGAAACATGGATTTGGATGATAAACAAGTCCCAGAAGATAATTACGTATAAACAACCTCAGATAATGAAGAGATTGTGAAATAAACCATTACCTTGTACTTTTCCTTGGTTGAGGGAAGGTTAACCTCCTTTATAATGGTGAAATAATTGTCATCAAATTATAAAATAATCATATACATTAATATGATATCATATATTATCTTTTAATATTTCATTGTTAATAATATCTTTTTATTATCGTCGTTTCGGGTGTTTACTTACTCGTTTTCTTTTATATATTTTGTTACATAAGCCGTTTTTTTGGATAGGTTGTATCTTATTCATATCCATAATTATATGAAGTCCATAAACATTATTTTTAATCATTAAATGAGAATTAGTCTTGAATGGATACGATGGGTGATGAATCTCATCGCATTTGTGGAAACGGTAGTCCATACGTTTGCACGAGGGACAATATCATTCTTTTAATATTAAAATATTATATAATTGTATGTTATATCATATAAAATGAATAAATATCATGTTATATTTATTATTTACATTAATTACACATCATTATTATACCCATCCAAATAATAATTTATTGAATAACAATTACCCCACGACGTGGAGACGGTAAGCTGTACCTATGCATCTATTGTGACATGTCATTAAATGATGGATTGAATAACGAATTTGTTAGTACCATATTTATAATAACATAAAATTATATAGAAGATACTAGAGTTATTATTATACAATGGGAATAAAAATGAATGAAGAAGTTGAAAAAGAAATGAACTTGAGAGAGGGTGGTGAAAACATTACCTCTTAATCGAGTTCTTCCTTTTGATTTGATCAAAATTGCACCATAGGATGGATTTCTGATAAAACTAAGGCCTCTAGGTAGATTTTAGGGGATTTGAGAAAATATTTTGGTAGGTTTTGGTCGATCCAAAAGGCTTTGAAGGTGTAAATTAGAGAGAAGGGGGTGGCCTTTTATAAGAGGGGTTAGGGGAACCTTTGGAAAAGATAGAAATATTATTTTATAACAAATTTATATTTGATTTATAATGGTTCCAAAGTGTATTATTTAAATATTAAGATGGGGATGGGTATAAATCCTTTCAACCGATAGATTTTAGATAGGTTTGGGTCACCATATTAACATTATCATTTATATTTAACTCTTAGTTAAATAGTTTGACATTTACCTGTCTATTTGTATTTTTATATTATATAGTTAATAAACATACTATATACATCCAAGAATCCTCCAAGTGGTCCATTAATAATACTAATATCATTAAATATGTCCTTTGGCCAATCCTTAGATTTTTAGTAATAGAATATCAATTAATAATATAATATTTGTTTATAAGTCAATTTTGGAATTATTGGGTATTTGGTTTTTGATAATATCATAATAGAATTATTACTTCGAAAAAAAAAATTATATAACCTATCCTAATATTTCATATTAAACTATAAAATTAGTTTAATTCATAAAAGGTCTCAAATTACATTTAATTTAATATTTATAATATAAATAATTTTAATATTTCATTAATTAGGTAATTACATCATCGCCATTGTCTCATAAATTAATTAAATTATTTAATGTCATAAATTTATAAATAATTATGCAGGAAATCGTTTTATCTTTCTAATGAATATTCATAATCGAATTTATCTTCCATATAACCCTATATTAAAAATGTTTTAGAAATTAAACATTGATTTTAACTCTTTTAACTCTTCTTTGAAATAAATAATAATTAATGTCCTAATCTAATCCAAGTGGACATAAATGATAATATTTCATTCCTAAGGTTGTTTTTTGTATAGACACACATTTCAAATTGAATTAGGACATGTGTTAGTGTAATATGAATATCATTTTTACCCTTAATTACCCAATTTATTTTTAACTGTGGTAAATAAAAGTAAAAAGTTACTATTCAAAAAAATTATTTTTATCCTACTGAACAACATTATACTCCTTGATATTAACTGTGTCCTTCGGATTTTCAAAATTCCACTCACATAAGCGGAAAAATTATGTTTTATGTGAATTTCCAAATTCTACTAATAGGTGTGTAAAAGACGGTGAAAAGTTCCATAAAATTTTTATATATCTAAAGTTATTCTAAACTAACTCCAATTAATTTCATTTAACTTATATAAGTATTATGTATCCAATTTTACCGTAATTAAACTTAAATAAAATAAAGAATTATATAAATAAAAATTTTGTTTTAAACTATAACTCAGTTTTTTTTCATTATTCATCAAAAATTGAATGTTCTCATAAAAATACCAAAAATTCACCCTAGGCTAATTTTGATATTACGAATCCAATAAAAGTCCATTTTGAATGATAAAATTTATAAAAGATTAAAAAGTGGGTATTACTATTCATAACCACTAGTTTGATTGGTTGTTGTGTGTGTCAAAACTCAATGTTGCATACAACACACACTACTATATTTTTCAAAGAGAAGCATACCATGGAAGTTTTTGGAGTTACACCTTCGGTGTTGACGAGCTCAGAAAGTTGTATATACAAGAGGTTTTATGTCTTCATGGGGCCCCTCAATCTATCATTTCAGATAAGGATTCATGTTTTACATCTCGTTTCTGGCAGGGTTTTCAGAGGGCATTGGGTGCATAGGTGCTTCTGAGCATAGCTTATCACCCTCAGACCGATGGCCAGATAGAGCGTACGATACAGGTGCTTGAGGACATGCTGCGTGCATGTGTCCTAGATTTTGGGGCTCCTGGGAGAAGAATATACCCCTTGTAGAGGTTTCCTATAAAAATTTTTTTCAGTAAACTATTGAGATGGAACCTTACGAGGCTTTAAATGGTAGGACATGAAGATCACCTTTTTTCTTGATGGAGGAAGGTGAGGAAGCTTTACTAGGACCACCTCTCGTGTAGGATACTTCTGAGTGGGTCAAGTTGATTCAAAAGCATATTGCTACTGCACAGTCTTGTCATAAATCTTATGCTGATCGTCGTAGACGACCCATAGAGTTCAAGGTCAGGGATCTTGTTTTCCTGTGTGTTTCGCCACGGTTGTGACACATGCAGATCAGGAGACATGGTTAACATTCACCGAGGTTTGTGGGGCCATTTCAGATTCTGGAGAGAGTCAAGCCAGTTTCCCATCAGTTGTGGTTAGCATAGAGGTATCGGGCCATGCACGATGTCTTCCATGTATCTCAGATGTTCCGCTATCATTCAAAACCATCAAATGTCTTTCAGCCATAAGAGGTTGAGCTTTAAATTGATGCATCCTTTGAGTAGCATCCAATTCTTCTAGTGGATAGGAGCACGAAGGTTCTCTGAGGACGGTCAGTTCCTCTCGTGTGGGTGCTATGGTTGCATGGCTGAGTGCAAGACAAATCTTTGGAGTGGGAGAAAGACGTACATTCTTAGTGTCCAGAGTTATTTTGAGGGTTATAATCACCAACCTTGGAAGGGAAATTCGGGGAAATTTTTTTTTAAGGGGGGAGTTTGTAAGAACTTGGTTCTTATTCTTGATGTACGAGTATCTTCTTTTCACTTTTCCTTAAGTGTTTTTGAGAAAATAAGGAAAATGGGAGAAAATCCTAAATTTTTTGACTACATATCGTGTACTTTTCCATATGCTATATACTTTGGCCATGTGGAAGGAGTATACAGGGAATGTAGGCAGGTCGATGATGATGGGTTTAAAACACCAATACACACCCTGTAGTGGATATTTACACGTCGTGTAGTCAGTCGGCAGGAAAATGGTAAGGCGGTGACCAGTTGAGAAACAGTACACTCCGTGTAAACAAGATTACATGTCATATACTCATGTCAACAGATGAAAAGTGCCACAATGTTATGAAGCTGCCGAAGGAATAGTTAAAAATGAAAATTACACGCTGTGTACTCAATAGTACCCCTTGTGTAGTCTGTTTTTTCGCTTAAATTGGGCAGTATCCTCATCTGTTCACAGAGAAGTCTTAGAACTGGAGGAGAGCTCGGGAGGACGGTCGGAACATTGGAGATTACCTGATCCAGCACAAGGAATCCGATTCCACCTCCTTCATTCTCATAGGAACCGTACGGGTAAGCCATCTCCTCTACTAGAACTGTTATTACCAATTCATTCCTGAGGGGAGTTATTTAACTTTGAACGAGTTTTCATTTACCTCAGATCTATGTCATTCTCAGGCATTTCAAGGAGCGTCGTTCACATATATCGATTAGGGGTGAACAAGGTAGGTGGTATAGTGTTTATTTCCAACTGTTGTGGTCAATTTGTGTACTATAGTGAAACATGACCATGAATGGGGTGTTGTATGACTGAGGCCTTGATGAAATATATGCCTTGAATTGTATAGTTATTTGAATATAATTATAACCTGATGTTTGGGATCGTTGCCTGGATCTCGGACCACCCCTGGGGTGTGTTCCTCTGTTTAGATCTTTTTCCAGGTTTCCCCAGGTTATACCATAAAATGTAGCATGCTTTATATTTCTTGGAGAGGAATTTTATATAATTTCTTGCTTATCTATTGGGATCAGTCCGGTTACATGAACCTGAGGGCAGTGTTCTATTTATCCTGAGGCCAGTGTTCTATTTCGCATGAGGGAAGTGTTTTGTTTAACTTGTGGGAAACCCCTTCTGTGCCTAAGGGTAGTAGATTCTATGCCTGAGGGTGATACTTCATAGGCCTGAGTGAAATATCTGTTATGCCTGCAAGAATCTACCTACGGGTTGTTGCTCTGATTACCTACGGGTTGTGACTCTGATTACCTAAGGGCATGGTTTGTATGTCTGAGGGCTATGGTATCCTTAAATGATCATCATGGAGATATTTATCTGTTATACCAATCAAATTAAAGAACAGGCTTGGCATGGTAAAATTTATAGTAAAATGGTAATATAATTGGCATAGTTAGTTACTTTTGAGTACTTCTTAGTTTATTTCATTTACTACTGTACACTACTATTGCACATTTACACCGACAGTTGGGCACATACCTTTGGTGGGTGCCTACTGAGATTGATTTCTAATACCTTGTTTGGGTCATGTCTTCGGCCCAAACAGACTATATTTCTTTAGGTATGGATAAGGGAATTAGTCCATATACAGGTACATGAGTGTTGTATAGGTGTAGGGAAGCATGCGATTGAGCTCATGATCATGATGATGCTGGATGTTTTGTTTTGTTATACTGTACCTATACATTCCATTGTATCATATTGTATTGTTGTGTAACATGTTCAGGCTATTTTTAATTGAATAGTGACATCCTTCATCTTGATATATATATATATATATGACTGGTGGTTCTTTTTACTGCAGTTGTTCATTTCAGTTGTGTGTTTTTTCCTTATTTTACTGATGTTGTATGATTGTTCTTGTATTCCTCTACGCTACACTTAGACAAATAAGGGCATAGTTTCCCCACTATGAGACATGGGCCCTCCCTGCAAGTCGTCAACCTCTGACATTTTGGGAAATGCATATGAGGTCATGTGACCAACCTAGTTCGGGGAACCAGTGGAGTGGCACCCGGATCCGGGATGTTACAAAGTCGAATCAGAGGCTTTTTCTTTTCTTTGACTTACTTTTTGGAGCCATATTCATGGATAGGACATAAATGGTAGTTGGTAATAATGTGTGCCTACGAGTAGCTTACCTGTGTATCGATAAAAGCCAACCTTCGTTTTTATTTCAATTTTATTGATTTTACAAATTATAGTTGATCTGATTTTCACCGTTGGGTTACACACGTGTAATTGTGATGTTTATATGTTATACATGTGCTCTATTTAGTGGAAACCCGATAAGATGAGGGTATTCCATCTCATGTATCATTTAGGAACATGATATAAATCACATGTCATGCATAGTTCCATGCCATGTAGGCGCATTAGGAATTGCATGATGTTGTGATAGTCGTTGTGATAGAAAAGCATGTTGTTGTGATAACTCATTTGATAAATACCTGATATGTGATATGGTATTTTTCTGTGATCCTGTTGAGAGGATGGACACCAAAATTTTGTTGTTGGGGAGTATGGGCCCTAAATAACCGGAATTTGGTGGATCATTGACTTGTTTACTTGATTATAACATTTATAAGGTATCAAACATTGATTTGCGGGGTGTATGGGACCTCATGGATTGGAATTTGGCACATAGGTGTTGTTTTTTAGTATTTTATTTGTTTTGGGTTAGTATTTGAGGCTTACATTCCAGAAACCCGGGATACACACCATGTAATTCCTCAGACACATGTCGTGTGTTTTTCTGTTTCGGAATAAATGAAATCGTTTTGAGTACACGCCGTGTACTCTATGTACATTCCCTGTAGATACATCCTGTGTCATAGACCGTGTGGGCGGGGACATGGTTTAGGGAAAGGCATCAGAACAACATTCCATGTACCAGATGTACACTCCATATAGTTTTGACCCAGATTACGCCCGTGTAACTAACAACACGGACAGAGGAGACCTTGAGACATACACGTTGTGTCCACCTTCAAACACGCCGTGTAGTCTGGCCTGGGGACTTGTCCGTGTAACTAACAAACACGGGTCGATGTTACCTCCCATTGAACCTTCTGTGTACCTGAGGGGCACGCTGTGTAGTGCTTACTGGTGGGAGACTGTCTGGATGTAGCCATGTAGCTTGGGGAAACAAGGTGGTGTACACACCGTGTTCGAGTATAACATGTCTTCTGTGTCAACCTAGTAGTCGGCCGTGTCACTAATGAAATGGGAAGTTGGAAATTAAACCATACACTCCATGTTGATTCCATACAAACAGTGCAGTCTTGTTCAGAGTGAGTTGTGTGGCTTACCCGTGTAGAAGGACTCGGGTAGGGATGAAGGATTCAGGTACACACCGTGTATTTAGAAGGCACGCCGTGTGTTTGGGGTGTTACACAGCCAGTTTTAGATGGGGTACACGCCCATGTGAATGGCTTTAGAGAACACGCCATGTAGCTTAATACACACCGAGTAGTCATGATTTTTAAATTTTGAAAATTTCCTTCTCCTATCCCCTTGTTTCAGTTTTTGATAATCATAATCTAAGTTGTGCATTTGACCTTGTAGAGTCATGCCACCGAGAAGACCACCAGTTGTCCTCTAGGAGAGTGGTGGAGATTATACTCTATAGATGGTAGTCTTTGGGATACTAGTTGATCCTCCAGTAGAGCCAGATGCAGCACCAGCCATTATACCAGACACAGGCGCGGATGTGCCGTTCTGTGAAGGCTTCATGCGTTAATGCAGACCTTTTAGGGAGCACCATGATCTGCCACATCCATGGAAGATCTTACACATATCTTCTAGTAGCAGCATCTGCCTATGTTATCAAGGGACGATGGACCACAAGCTATGGGTTCTTGTATAGGTTCTATGTAGACTATTTTTGTTCATCGTGAGACGCCTTCAGGGCAGAGGGTCAAGCTGGCAACTTATATGATGCATGATTCTGCAAAGAGGTGGTGGATGTTACCACCCAGTCATATCATAAAAAAGACATGGCATGGAAATATTTTTAGACTTCTTTCTATGACATCTTCATTATAGATACGTTGAGGGCAGATAGAGCTCGATATATCATGAATCTGCAACAGGTTGATATGTCTGTGATGGATTACTCTACTCGTTTCACCGAGCATCAGCGTTTCTCACCCGTTCGGGTGGGTTATGAGATATTACGGGAAAGACACTTTGAAGATGGTCATCGATATGAAATCTGGGCACTGGTGAATGTTTACATTTTGCCTACAGTTCATGCTATTGTGACCAGGCACTGATTACCGAGCTGAATTTGCGGGAAGCCAGTGGTGTGGGACAGTGTGGTTCGACACCAATTTCTATTACTATTTCTACCTGTAAGAGGAACGGACAGATGGAATTCCCTCATGGTGGTAGTACGAGCTAGAAGAATGTTTTAGGTGTCCAGGTCATATGCTACCAGTGTGGTAAAGAGGGGCACAATAGACCGCAGTGTCCATGTGAGACAGTGGAACGTAGAGCTTGCGACAAGATGGGTCATCTGCAGGGATTTTGCAGGGCGTTTCTACCAGTGGCTAGTGGGAGGTGTTTTGTAAAGACTCTATGTCCGGGAGCAGGACCAATAGCTTCATACCAGTTGGGAAACTGGAATACGTCAGGGCGTGCAGGCAGAGATGGTTGTCGTGGCTGTGGTAGCTAGAAACTAGGATCTTAGAGGCAGCTCAGGGTATCCAGGATGTGTCGTAGGGCCATGACACTATGAAGGCATATGTAGTACAACATACCTAACAAGAGGAGGATCCCAGAACATCTTCTGTCAGAGGTACTATTCTAGTAGCTTATGTATTATCTTCAGTATTTTTGATAGGAGTGCTACACATAACATTGTATTTGTGCCTATTGTGGAGAGCCTTGGGCTCTTTGTTTCTTCTTCTTCGGTTGTTATGACACTAGACACTTCGTTGGGGATTAGAACAGTTAGTGTGTGTTAGTGCATGGAGTTCCCCCTTGAAGTTGTTGGGTGTCACTTTCATTCGGACCTCTACATCTTAGAGATGACGAGCTATGATGACATTCTAAAGATGGACAGGTTGGTTCCCTTTCAAGCCTTTCTAGACTGCTATCGTCACATGGTGAATTTCCCATCACTAGAGGGCAGAGAGTTTCAATACATTGGTGATTGGGATGTTCAGGAGAGTGGAGCTGGGATAGAGCATCGTGGGCGAGGATGAGTCACATCCCAAATTTGCGAGTTTATATCTAGATGATTAGGGGACTTTTCAGAAGGAATTCCCTCTGGTGGTTGATCATTTTAGGGATGTCTTCTCGAATGACATTTTAAGACTACCTATGAAGCATGAGGTGGATTTATCTATTGTTCTTGTTCTAGGAGAAGCACCAGTGTCCATTCCTCCCTATAGAATGGCTACACATGAGTTGCAGGAGCTCAAGAGATAGTTAGAGGAGGTACAGTCAAAGGGTTTCATCCGACCCAGTACTTATACTTGGGGTTCTCCGGTCCTTTTTGCGAAAAAGGAGGATGGTATCCTCAGACTCTGTGTGGATTATCGGAAGCAGAACTAGTTTACAGTTAAGAACCTATATCCCCTACCGAGGATTGATGATCTTTTTGATCAAATTGAAGGAGCACATGAGTTCTTGAAGATTGAATTGAGATCTTGATATCCTCAGTTACGCATTAGACCATTGGATATACCGATTAAAATATTTCATAGTAGATATGGTCTATACAAGTACATGGTTATTCCATTCGGTCTGAAAAATGGGCCAGTAGTATTCATGGCTCTGATGAATCATGTGTTCCATCCTTATCTGGATTCTTTTGTTGTAGTCTTCGTGGATGACATCATTGTGTACTCTCAAACTCGACACGACCATGCTACCCATCTTGAGATCATCTTGAATACACTGAGAGGGCATCACCTATATTCTAAGATATCAAAGATCCAATTTTGGATGGACCTGATACACTTCTTGGGTCATATCATCTCAGAGGCAAGAGTTGCAGTAGACTCAAAGATGGTGAGAGAAGTAGTTTTCTGGGAGCAGCCGAAGAACGTTTTTGAGATATATAGTTTCTATGTGCTGGATGGTTACTACATGCACTTCATCAAGGACTTCTCCAGCTTAGCAGTGTCGTTGACGAGTTTGACTAAGTAGGGTGTGAAGTTTGTTTGGTCAAAATCTTGTGAGAATGCATTCCAGGAGCATAAGGTAAAGTTGAAAACAACACCAATCCTGATACTCCCAGAGCAGGGAAAGAGATATACAATTTACTGTGATGCATTAGGTATTGGTCTGGGAGTTCTGGTGATGAAGTGTGATCGAGTTGTTGTGTACTCCTCTCGGCAGTTGAGGCCACATGATAGGAATTACTAGACGCATGACCTCAAGTTGGATGCAGTTGTTCATGTATTGAGCTATTGGAGACATTACCTTTTAGGAGATAATTTTGTGGTTTTCACCAACCAAAAATGTCTCAAGTACATCTTTATACAGTGTGACCTGAATCTGAGATAGTGATGGTGGGTCAAATACCTTCAGTCCACCGATTTTAAGCTTTCCTATACACCGGGTAAGGGTAATGCAGTTGCTGATGCACTGAGCAGGAAGGCTCAGATACATGCAGTGCAAGAGGCCAATGGTGAGTGGCGGCTTATGACCTTGTTCTCTGAGATGCATTTGGAGGTGCATGATTTTCAGGGGCAGAACTACCTTTCTTCCTTAGCTGTGACTTCTACCCTCCTAGATAGAGTGAGGAAGAGACAACTCTCTGATTCTGAATCCCTAGTTCTATAGGATTCAGTGGAATGTTTGGACCCTCCAACTGTATTGACGATAGGCGATGATGAGGTATTGTGTTTCCATGGACAAGTATGGGTTATATGGGATATATGCGAGGAGCTGATGCGGGAGTTTCACGCTTCATCTTGGGCAGTGCATCCCAAAGTTACCAAGATGTACCGTGACTTGAGACTTCAGTACTGGTGGTCGGGAATGAAGAGAGAAGTAGTTGGTTTTTTATGAGATGTTCCACCTGTCAGTAGGTGAAATTGGAGCATCAGAGGCCAGCCGTACTGTTATAGCAGTTACCCATTCTTGAGTGGAAATGGGATGATGTCCCGATGGACTTCGTGTCTGGGTTGCCGAAGTCACCTCAAAGAAATGATGTTGTCTGGGTCATTGTGGACAGACATACGAAGGTAGCTCATTTTTTCTGATCAAGGAGACCTTCATTGTTGAAAATCTTGGAAAGATGTATATCCGAGAGGTTGTACATCTTCATGGGGTCCCTCGTTCTATAGTTTTATATAGGGAAACCTATTTTACGTCTCGTTTCTGGAAGTTTTTTTTTCTGTGGGAACTAGGTACACAGGTGCTTCTGAGAACACCATACCACCCTCAGACCGATGATCAATCAGAGCGTATGATACAGGTGCTTGAGTACATGTTGCGTGCATGCATCCATGATTTTGGGGGCTCTTGGGAGAAGCATATACCCTTGTTCATGTTTTCCTATCATAATAGTTTTTAGGAAACTATTGAGATGGCACCTTACAAGGATTTATATGGTCGACTGTGCTGATCACCATTGTACTGGAAGGAGGTAGGTGAGGATACTTTACTGGGACCATGTCTCATGCTGGATACTTCTGAGTAGGTCCAGTTAATTCAGAAGCAGATGGATAATACATAGTCTCATCAAAAATATTATGCTGATCACCGCAGACAACCCTTAGGGTTAGTGGTCGGGGATCAGGTTTTCCTGCGTGTATCATCGTGGATGGGACACAGCCGAATTAGAAGACAAGGTAAAATTTCATCAATTTTGTGGGGCAAATTGAGATTCTGGAGAGAGTCGGGCCGGTTGCCTATCGGTTGTAGCTACAACAGAGGTACCGGGACATGCACAAAGTCTTCCATGTATCTTAGTTGTTCCACTATTATTCAAACTCGTATCACGTCTTTCAGCCTGAGGACGCTGAGCTTCAAATTGATGCATCATTTGATGAGCATTTGATTCGTATCATGGATAGGAGAACAGAGGTTATCCGAGGTCTGTATGTTCCTCTCGTATAGGTGCTATGGCAGCATGGCCGACTGCAGGATGAAACCTGGGAGCGGGAGACCGGCGTACATGCTCAGTGGCCAGAGTTATTCTAGGCATTATCTTCACCACCCTTGGATGGGCAATATGAGGATGAATTTTTTTAAGGGGATAAGTTTGTATGAACCTGGTTTTTATTCCTAACGTACGAGTTTCTTCTTTTCTCTTTTCCTTAATTGTATTTGAGAAAATAATGAAAATGGGAGAAAATCCTAAATTTTGTGACTACACTCCATGTACTTTTCCACACACCATGTACTTGGCCATGTGGAAGGAGTAAAAAGGGCGAGATGGCTGGTTGACGATGATGGGTGTAAAAACTGACTGCACGTCATGTAGTGGGTATTTCCACACAGTGTGGTCAGTCGGCAGGCAAATGGTAATGGGGTGGCCAGCTGATCGATAGTACATGCCATGTAAACATGAATACACGCCATGTACTAATGTTGACATATGGATAGTTCCGCGGTGTAAATAAGCAGCTGAAGGAAAAGTTAAAAATGAAAAGTACACGCCATGTACTCAATAGTACACACCATGTAGTCTTTTTTCGCTTAAAATGGACAGTAGCCTCCCATATTCACAGGGATGGCTTAGAACCGAAGGATAGCTCAAGAGGACGGCCAGAACATTGGAGATCACCCGATCGAGCACCAGGAATCCGATTCTGCATCCGTTGATCTCGTTGGAACTGTACAGGTAAGCCATCCCCTCTACTTGAACAGTTCATACCAATTCATTCATGAGGAGAAGTTATTTATGTTTGAACGAGTTTTATATTACCTCAGATCTATTTCATTCTCAAGTGTTTCGAGGTGCATCGTTCACGTATATTGATCAGGGATGATCATGGTAGGAGGTCTAGTGTTTATTTCCAACTGTTGTGGTGAATTTTTGTACCATAGTGATACGAGCCCATGAATGGGGTGTTTTATAGGTGAGGACTTGAAGAATTATATTCTTATAATTGTATAATTATTTAAATATAATTATAACATGATGTTTGGGATCGTTGCATCAATCCAGGACCACCCCTAGGGTGCGTTCCTCTATTTAGCAGTTTGGCCAGGTCACTTGAAGTTATATTGTAAAATGTATCATGCTTTAAATTGACTTGAGAGGAATTTTATATAATTTCATACTTATCTGTTGGGCTCATCCTGGTTACTTGATTTGTGGGAAGTGTTCTATTTAGCCTAATGGTAGTGTTCTATTTATCTAGAGGGCAGTGTTCTATTTATCCTGAGGGAAATGTCTTGTTTAACCTGAGGGAAACTCCTTCCCTGCCTGAAGGCAGTAGATTCGGTGCCTAAGGGCAACACATCGTACGCCTGAGGAAAATATCTGTCATGCATGTGTGAAACTACCTGCGGGTTGTGACTATGATTACATGAGGGTAAGGTTTGTGTGTCTGAGGACAATGTTATCATTAAATGGTCATCGTGGTGATTTTTATCTGTTATACCTTTCAAATTAAAGAACATTCTTGCCATGGTTACATTGATAATAAAAATGCAATATAACTGGTTGAGTTAGTTACTTTTGAGTAATGCATAGTTTAATTCATTTAATACTGCACACTGCTATTGCACATTTATACCAACAGTTGTAAACTGACCTTTTGTGGGTGCCTACGAGATTCATTTCTCACACGCTATTTGGGTCATGTCTTTGGACCAACCAGACTATATTTCTGTAGATATGGATAAGGGAAATAGTCCATATACAGGTATATGAGTGTTGCTGAGGTGTAGGGGAGCATGGGGCCGAGCTCAGGCTAGCGATGCTGCATACATTTTTCTTTTGTTCTGTTGTACCTGTAACTTCCATTGTATCATATTGTACTGCAGTGTAACATCTTCTTGCTGTTTTTCATAGAATAGTTACATGATGCATCTTGATATATATATATATATATATATGATTGGTGGTTCTTTTTACTGTTGTTGTTCATTTAATTTATGTGTGTTTTCCTTCTTCCGCTGATGTTGTATGATTGTTCTTGTATTCTACTTCGCTAAACATTGACAAATGAGGACATTGTTTCCCCACTATCAGACTTGGGCCCTCACTGTTAGTCGGCAGCCTCAGGCGTTTGGGAAAATGAACTTGAGTTCATTTGACAAACAGGGTTCGAGGCACCAGTGGAGTGGCACCCGGATCCGGGACATTACATGTGTGTTATCGGTTATAAAGGGAATGCCTTCATCATATTAGAAAATATGCTTTCGGTGCTAGTTTCCATCCCCTAGACTATGGAAGGCAGGTTTGGGGTAGACACGGCAGGGGCCCTGAGGGACGGTTCATGATAATTATAAAATATTATACCCTTTATTATTGAGATTAAAATTTTATTTGTGAAATTTATTCATACATGGGAAGAATTAAACACTATAAATATTTAGAATATTATTCTCAATATATTTACTATCATGTAACAATGATCTTTTAAAAAACTAAAATATACTCTAAAAAAATATTACTGAAACATGTCTATTATATTATATATATTAAAATTGGTTGAAAGAATTGTAAAAAATGTTATGAAACATACTAAAAAAATTGTTATAAAAATAAAATTTATTGAATACATTATAATAAATTAGTATTTTTTTTTAAAAAAAAATATCATTCCGAACATCGAAAATATGTTTTCCTAAAAAAAATATTAAACTTTTTTGCACTAATATTATAATTAGATAATAAAATTTTTATACATTTTATTTTATTTAATGAATTATATTTTTTTTAAATATTATTCTATCTATTAATATAAGGTGGTAATTTGAAATTCAAATTTAATGATTTATTATTTAGGAAATTTTGAAAAAATAAAATATTTTAAAAACTATTAACATCATAAAAACAATTATGCTATAAGAAAAAATAAATTTTTAATTTATATTAAATGTAACATAATTAATAATTATTTCTAAATAATTTATTTAATAAAAAAAATTAGACATACTTTTTTATAATTTTATTTTTTCTCTTAGAAAAATATTAATAAATATTATACCATTCCATTTTTAGAATTTTTAATTTAATGATTTCCAATGACATATATAAATTAAATAATGTAAATTTCATTAATTTTTTTATTATCATTGATAATATAATCCTATAAATTATTCCAAATACTTTTTCATTATGAAGAATAACCAAGCTAAATATTTCTAATGGTATAAAATGACATAAAATTGGGTATGAAATATGTGTTAAATCACTAAAATATCTATTAAAATTGTATTAATAAAAATTTAATAATTTTGACCAAATAAAAGATAACATTTTTAGTAATATAAGATATTTCTTAAAATGATTTAAATATGGAAACTAATATTTAATATTTTAAAGGAAATTAATTTTTATTAAAATTTTAATCCCTTTTAAGTAATTAATTTTCAATGGCATGGTTAGACAATGATATTATATTTTCAATTGATCCAAAGGAATAAATAATTCCTTTTTTATTTAACAAAAAAATAATTTGAAACCAATTTATTAGTTTTTTATAATGTGAAATATATTTTTTTCTAAAAAATTTATTTCCTTAAAAAACATTTCATAGGTTATGTGTTATTATATTAAATGTATTTCCCTTCACATATAGATATTTAATCTAAAATAATTATTTAAATTTTGGAAGCATAATGTTATTTTTTGCAATACAATTTTTATTTTTGGTTATATAATTAAATTATCATTGTAAATTTTTTGTCATCATGATTATAGTTAAAATAAGTTTAATGGTGTTAGTAATTGAGATAAAATTAAAATGTATCCAAAAAATGAATAAATATGACTGGTTGAGTATATTTAGACACAATCAAAACATATATTTTAATATGGGGTTCCATGATGTTATTATAAATGTATATTATATTTATATTATTTGACTAATTAAATAATTATATATATTTTGTTTCTAAAACTTATAAATAGGATCCCCCATTCATCGATTTTTTTTCAATGTTTGAAGAATATATATAAAAAAATATTTACCACAATATAATATTATATCTAATACACACTTCATAAATATTATTTTAGGATGAAAATTAAATCATTAAAATGGTTTAGTTCAATGCAAAATTAAGTTTCAGATTTAAGAGTTATAACCCTATACCACAAAATTCAATTTTAATTCATTAGTTACTTATTGTAAATATATTTAGAAATCCTATAAATACACACTACCGTTTAATCTATATGATTATTTGTTTTTTATATCGTACATCTTTTTAAAGAAGCTTTTACATCCAATAGGATTTGAAAACATTAGTCTTGTATATAGAAAAAATATTACCTAAATTTAATAGTGTCATTGTTTTTTTTAACCATTTTACATATGTAGTTAAAAGCATGGATCTAGTGAACATATATATTATTATATTGAAATAGTTTTTCCCCAATATATATAATATATTAATACTTTTTTACTCATTCACCCATTAAAATATTATAATTCCATTCATGCACACATGTAAACCACCACCTCAATGATGTGATATGATTCATTTTTCATGTAAACATGTCAATAATGATTATAAATTTTTATATAAAAAATATATATGAAATCTATACACTAATTAGTATTATTTATATGATGTATCCATGATATAGATTTATGTACTATAACTATTAAACTTAAACATTTAAAAAATAAAATAATTAACCACTAGATATAAAAAATTTTAAAAATAATAATTATTAAATTGTTATTAAAATATATTTAGTGGATAAAATATTATACTAAAATTATTTATACATGGATGGAATAAAATTGAAATATAATTAAATATTTACACCAAAGTATAAAATTTCATTTAATTAAATGTTGACCTAATGTTATAGATTATTCCAAATTCCCATCCTCATTATGTTTTATAAATGTTTATTTTTTAATTTGAGGAATTATATGATATTTATATATTAAAATAAAAAAAATCCACAAGTAATTTCTAGGGCTTTA
Source organism: Viscum album (assembly GCA_963277665.1). NCBI lineage: Eukaryota > Viridiplantae > Streptophyta > Magnoliopsida > Santalales > Viscaceae > Viscum > Viscum album. The sequence continues at coordinate 804,188,980 of OY728122.1, read as the reverse complement.
ATGTATTATTTCAATTTTCATCCTACTTTTCACTATAAAATATATGATGAATGGTTTTTTGGAAAATGGGATTTGTTATTCTACATGCTTAGAATTTATTTCCTTCCATGTTCAAGTATATAATAGTTTTCGTTTGAAGAGTGATTTTACTATTTTATAGAAAAAATAATTTCATAAACATGATTTAATTTTTAAAAAAATATTAAAATTAATCACTGTTTTCTTCCCTTAATGATGTAATTTTTTGCTAAAAGTATAAAAAAAATATTTTTTTCCTAAACACAACATTAAAAACAACCTATGTTTTCATGAATAATCATTTATTTTAATATTCCTCTAAAATATTACATGATTAATTCCAATTAAAATTTATTTTTTATAACATTTTTACATTAAATATTTTATATTTATATAAAAATTTTATTTCACTCATGAAATTTTTAGGTTATATTTTTATATATTTTTATATATGTCAACATCCTTTGAGGAAACTAATTGTTTACAAGTGAAATACTTAATTAATAAAAAATTAAATATTACACATTATGGATTATGATCATATTATTCTATTTTTTCCAAGGTATAATAATATTATTTCATATATTAGTTGTTCGATATGAATAATTAAGATGTTTATGTATTGTAATGTTATAACCTCCTATTAAATGATTAATTTATTCGTATTTATATGTGATGGGTGAGGCAAACTATAGCCTACTTACGCATCAGTAGGTATCAACATACATTTCTTTTTTTATTCATTACCTATATACTTATGATGTGTTGGAATAAGGACTTGATGGTGTGGTAATGATGTTAAGAATTATTCATTATATTATTATTGAAATAGATATTATTATCTATGTGATTGTTTTTTCTAATATATTATCCATGTATTTATTCATTTTTTAGAGATATTTTTTATATTTAACTTTTTATTATTATTCTATCTATTCTATATTGTATATCCCTCAATAATTATGTAATAACATTTATTGGACACATTCCATTAATTTGTATCAGACCCCACATATTTGTTCTATTTCCATACCCAATAAATATATATGTATAATATGATATATATGAAATAAGAAAATTTATATAATAATGATTTTCTCAAAAAAAACTATTTAATTAAATTTTATTTGAAATTGATGACTCTCTCTAATTTTATAATAATAATAATCAAATATATCATTTGTTACGTGATTTATTATTTCTAATGACAGTTTAATAGAGTAACTATAATTTATAGAATATTGGGTTTTTTTGTGTTATATTTATTGTGATTCAAAATATTGATTCAGTATAGATATTTCTTAATTGATAGTGAATTTTCATTATGTGTTATATTTTTTATTCAATATATGCAAAATACCGTAGACATATTTATATTTTTGTTCGGTCCTGGTTATAGATTTTCACTTAATACATCGAAATGTCTCATAATCAAAAACTAAAATCTTTAATCATTAGATAGATATACCTTTTTACAATTACCATTTTATTTATAATGTCTTTGTAAAATCTTAATTTTTTATATGGAAACACAATATACAACAATCTAGAAGATATGACACATCCAGCATAAAACAACATATAAATATTATTATTTAAATGTTATTATTACAACATAAATTCTAAATTTGCATGTTTGAATTAGAATAACTAATTTATGAAATTAATATATTTTTCTGTGATTATAAATTAATCACACAATTTATAATAGTCATACATTTCTTCAAAAATATGTTTTCTTCAAAAATGTGGTCTCTTTATTTTATGGGTGAATATTATAATTTATAGAAGTTATATAAAATAAATTTTAAAAATAAATTTAATATTTACACAAACATTTTATACATAACTTACAACATTTTTGTAAAAAGTTTCATAATGTATTTTTTTTATCAAGGAATAGTCAAAAATATTTATATTTATTGAAAAAATTATTTCATTTTACCGTATTTATAAAGTAAAATTATATTTTTAAAACTTTTAAAATTTAATTATTTCAAATTAATATAAAATAATACAATTATTTTTTTATAAGTGTATTTTATACAAGAATTTAGATTGAAAATATATATTTAAAAGGGTATGAATTTCCAAAACTTCTTTTTGTTGTGTTTTGTTTATTATGTTTTTAAATTTAATTTTTAATCATTTTGTGTTATGAATAATTAAATGTGGATTAATATTTTTTAGTGGATCCATATATACTAAATAAGAACATTTTTTTGATGAATATGAATAGTAACATCAGTAATTTTAGTTACCAGTATAAATGGAAAATTAATTAATTTTGAGATAAATGATATGAACCATTAAATAACACAAAATCCTAACTAAATATTAATAAATTAATATTCATATAACATAATAATCGAAAGGTGTTATTTATTAATTTTTTGTTACGTGGAAGTGATTATGACATCTATTTATTTTAGAGTAAAAAATCCAAACATGAAACTCCAGTTTTTCATAAGTGTAATATTGTATATATGGTTTCATCTAAGAGATATGCTCAACTATAAATATTATTTTATTTTAAAACAGATTTATCTTTTTTTATTTTTTTTATTTTTATCAATTATTAAATAAATACTTCAATAAAATAATTACACAACATTGATGCATTATTATTAAATTAATTAAAAATAAGATAAATGATATTATAAATTTAAAAAAAAATATAACTTAAGATAATAAATTAATTCCCTCTATTATTTTGATTATTTTGAACAGTATATTATATAATAAAACAGTTTTCTAATTTTTATTTTTTAGAATCAATGTAATGAATAGTATCATAAAATACAATAATTATATTTTTGGAGCTTAATATTTTATTAAATTATTGAAAAATAAATAAAATATTAATTAAGAAAAACATGGATAACATATGTTTAAATATGAAATAAAATAATCATTTAGTGTCCATTTGGATTTATTTTTCTCTAGAATACACCTATTATATTTTAATATTTGGAGAAATTAAAAAATTTCCCCTTACATAAATTTTAAAAGGGATCATCTTCCTCTAATTATCTATCATTAAAAAACCTTATGTAATATCCATTACCACCCAAAATTTATTCCAATAATACCTCCCATAATTACATTTTTTTTGGATGTAAATGAAAAATATATGTCTTATTTTGGTTAGTAATGGTTGTTTTCCAAAGAAGATGTATTGTTTTTATATACTTGTTTATGTTTGGTTTATTCTTCTAAATCCAAAATACCATCTCCAAATAAGATAAAATAATACATCACATATTTTACATATAATAAGATGTTATTATGTTATAGGAATGATATGAATACATCTCCACTTCAATCAAATGCAAAACATTTTTTTCTTTTGTGTGTACAATGGTTTACTACTTAAAAAACCTATGTAATTCATTTTCCATCACTATCACTAATTTCTAGTTATAATGATGGAAAGGAAATTTATATATTATTTTAATGACATATTAATAATTATAAAATTATATTATAGCATTTTTTATACCATTTTGTGCACAGAATGATGATAAAATCAATCCTGTGGATTCATGGATTACCAAATACAGAATGTGGTGTTATTATTTTTTCATCACCACAACACATAGATGATTTATATACGTTCATATAAAAAATTACTATTAAAGTTATTATAGTATAATATTTAATTATTTTTAAAATAATATATACCCTCATTTCATAATATTTGTTTAAAAATGGAAATATTAGTCTTGCAAATATTGGACCTTCCTTCCCCATGATTGTAATATAGTTCAATTTAACAAAACTTATTTAACATATGAAATAAAAATAAAAATTGAGAAAAAAAATTATAATTATATAATTACTTTTATTCTTGAAATAGAATAATTATTTCTTAATTGATAATAGAAACAAAAATTCATAATTTTTCGATGAATGTATCGAACATCATCATAACCTCCAACATGATAAGTAACAATTTTGTAATTATATATAACATGTAAATAATTTATATAATGGGAATAAAAAATATTAAAATATGTTTTTAAGAAACTTTAATTTTATCTTAATTATATTATTTTAGAATATAAACAATGTACATAATGGGTTATACACAAGTTAATATAATCTCTTTGAAAGACCTTATTTTGGTGTTCTTATCTCATCTATTATTGCAATCGAATAAAATAATGTTTCTAATATTAAAATGAAAGAGAATATTTTCCCACCATTATGATACTTCAATAATATTATTTTTAATTTCTATATTTAGATTTTTATTTTCAAATAAAATTTCATTGTTATTATGATCACTTTTTATTGAGAATAAATGTTTTAAAAAAATGATATTTTGATCTCCAAAAATATTTTTTACATGAAATTTATTCAGGATATATTCCATTAAAATTTACAACAAGGGGTTTGATAGCTATTATATCCCATTAGTGAGAACATTATAGTTTTAGGTTCCCCAAGATAGCACTCCAATGCATTGGGTAATTATTTTTATCTATGTATAAATATATTGGATAGAAACCATAAGGTTATTCTAATTTTTAGGATTTATTCTAAGGGGTAATTTTGTGATATGTGGTAAATATATCTCAAGGAACCTACAAGATAATTATATGATTCATAATATGAATAATTTTGTTTATTTTTAAGAAAAAATTATTAAATAAAAATTTATTTACTTTTATTTTGAAAGGTTGTGTTTTAAAAAAAAATTAACAATATGTTTTCATGATTTCATTTAATTAATAGTTTTCATTATTTATATAGATTAAATATTTTATTGTACAAGTCAATGTTTTTATTAAAAATCATAGGGTTTAGGGATGAGTGGTGATAGGGATTCGATCATGATGAAAACATTGAAGGCTTATTCTAAAAAGAAACAAATTACTATAAATATATTATATAATATAAGAAATAAATGCTATGTATTGTTGGGAATATATAATATATTGGTTCTCTATGTATGTGTTTTTCCTAATTCAATAAATTTATAATAGGAAATAATCCTTGTGAAATTAAGAAAGTGAAATATAGTTCAAAATAAATAGAATTTGTAAATTTTGAGGACTGGCCATTATAGTTAGCAACAAAGGAAGGTTTAGAAAACATTGGATATTATGATGTTTTTATGATTAGTTATTATAATAATATTTGATGGAATCATAGGTTATTATTTTATGGTCGAACCTATGTTCAATTTTATAGAACCCCATTTTTAGGCTCTATGTTAGAAATTTTTATGGTGACTATTGATATTTTTGTATATTTGTTTTGAAGTATTTATAGGTAATGACATTTTGGTATACACAATGAATGTTGTGAGATACCTTTTACGTTAAAACCATTGTAATGATAAATCCAATGTGTTTTTTTGAGGATTTAATGAAATTCATTGGAATCAAATAAATATTTTATTAATATATTTTTAGGGAATTGATAACCCATTGGTAGTGCAACACACTTTAGAATTAAGAATGGACATAAGGTTTGATCCAAAAACCAACGGGTGACAATTGTGCATCACATACCAATAGCCAACGAGATATCCGAGTTAGTGTAAAATATTATTTTTTTAGTTGTATAATTTTATGGATGAAAAAAAATTTGATTTTTGGAATATATGTTTTATTATATTCATAAAAAGTTTCATTAGGAAATGATATGGTAATTAAACTATGATTGTTTTTTCAGAAGAAGATAACAGTAATTTTTCTGGGATAATTATTGTATTAATGTAAATAATATATTATGGGATTTTATTTGTGGCATTAAATTTTAATTTTAATTTAGAAACATATATGATGATATATTTTATTTATCATTAATTATTTAATATAATGAAATTACATTCATATCTCAAATATTTTGTAAATTTGGAAATTACATTTTTGGAAGAAGTCATTTTGAGTGATTGGTGTTATTTTATTTAAATTTAAAAATGTTTCATGTAATAATATGTGATCTAATATATATTATTTTTGGGATATAATATTAGTCGGAGATATTTTTTAGAAATTTAAGTATAGTTATTTATTGAATGTTATTTATTAAACATTGGGTATCAATGTTAAATTTGGTAAATTAAAGATGTTTTTCATCATATGATGGTTTAATCTATTTTGTTAATTATATTAACTTTTCATAACGATTTCAATCATTGTAAATTCATATATATAAGAGGAAGAAATTTTTTGTATTTTTTGTATATTTTGATCAATTTAATTTCAATCTAAAGAATTATGAATGAAAAATTCAACTTGAATACACATCATTCAGAGAACAAGGAAAGCTTGTGGTGAAAATTTACTAAATGGTAAAATATTAATTTTAATGTAAGTATTTTTATTTATGTTATTAAAATATATAGTAAAAAAATTAATCAATTTATTATATCTATTTTGAAAAAAAAAAATTATTAAATTTTTTATCGAGTATCAATTGTCTTTTATCCCATCACAGTCATATAGCTTTTTCACAATAACATTCTCATAAGCATGTTCATCATCACTCTCTATCAATACACGTGAGATATTTTTATCTTGCATATCCATGTTTTTATATCATACATACACTATCCTACACATAAACCATGTATATGTAACTCTAGATGAACTTCATAATTTCCATCTCTATTTTAAAGAGGATGTTTAGTTGATCTTTTTCTCAATAAGGGATATCAAAAAGGGTATTTTGAAAATTCCAACCCGTGTTACTTATCACATGTTCAATATTGAAGGAAATTAATTTCTGAATGTTTGTAGAATTTGACATCCATATTATTTAATAAGAAACATTGTATTTGATTAAATATAAGATACATCAGATCACACATAAATAATCAAAAAAATATTTTTATTTAAATGCCTCAATAATATCTTATCTATTAAATAAAATGGTATGAATTAGAGAAACTTATTTATGAAATATATATAAGGGTCCTTCTCTGTATGAATGTATTGTTAATTTCATAGAATATAATCACAAAATATTTAGTAACGTCTTTATAATAATCAAAAGTTATGTTTAATTCTATGATAATTACATATTCTTTTTTATGACAGAATATTTTAATTTATAGAAGTTATAGAATATTTATTTGGAAAATGGAACACCGTTTTTTAGTTTAGAATGTAAAAATTTTCATAAAATGATTTATTATGAATGTTCTATAAATATTGTTCTGTTAAGGATGATATAAAATACTAATTTTTAAAGAAAAATGTATTTTATTTTTATTTATGTACATGTTAAAACAATATTTATTAATATTCTTAAAAATTAATTACATTATTTGAGGGTTAAAATTATCAAATTATCGGTTTAAAATTAATTTTATTATTTAATTTTTTATAAAAATAAGGATATATATGGAACATAATATAAAAAAATCGTTTCATTTTGTAGGTTTAATTATGAATTATATTATGAATTACCTTTACATTACAATTTTCAAAATTTATTTATTATTTTAAATCATTGGGTCCAAATTTATTAAAATTTCCCCTTTTTTCATCCATATGAATTGTTAAATTATTAATTTAAATGACATTTGTAATGTGTAAACCTAGTAATTTAAGATAAATATATTAGAATATTGTTGATCTCGACTTAATTTTTTTCACAAATATATATTTTCTATTGTATAAAATATTAATTAATCAAGTGTATTTATGGATTCATATAATGTCAATGTATTTTATTCTTGGGAATTCTCTTTGTTAAATATGATGAATGGTTACACTAAACATAAGTTCAATGAAAATAATCAACAAAATTATTTGAGTGAGAATTGATATAATAATTTTAAAATAAGGTAATGGATAATGGAAATAGATATTTTCAGGATAAATTTGAAGTGAATTAAAAATATTATTTTTCATTATGATGAAAAAGGAGAAATTATATTTGGAATGAAAGAAGAGTTTTTATGCAGCCCATGAAAATTATTAACTTCATAAGGAAATTATTTTTTTGAATCTATATAATTTTATATTATAATATTTATAGGTAATATTAATATTTTTTTGTGGAATATAATATATATTTTTTATGAGGTATTTATTGTCAATGATTGTATTATATTTAACATTAAAAATGAATTATTTCCAACTATAATAAATCCCTCATATTTAAAAGATAAAAACCCATGAGAAACCCCTGAGGATATACCTTAACAACTTTTAGGTAGTCTAATGTGTCAAAACCCTTGGGATATAATTAAATATGACACCACCTTAAGAGGAATGAAGGGATTTTTATAAACCTTGGGAAGGCTCATGTATATGGCCCAAAGAGCGGCAATCCTTACTCAAGGAGGCTCATAGACGATGTTTATCATATAATGAAAACCATGGGAAAGATGAAAATTAGTATATTGTTCAATTGTGTGTGTGTGTTATTTTGGAATTGTTTATAAACCCCATAGTTAGTCTGCCCAGATGACGACTATATATTTCATATAAAACTAGAGAGGAGTTTAGGGAAATTTCTAATTATGGTTGTTGTGAGGTGGTAACTCATCATACATCATTTAAATGATAGATATAAATGTGGAAATCTAATCATGATTATATATTCCATCATCATCATCCTGTCGAAAAAGGAAATATTCATGCGTACTTGTGAAAATAAGCCACCACATGACATCGAGACAAAAATTGATCTGACCAAATAAAGGCATCGAACATCATCTTTCATGAATTTTATTATATTTTAAAAACAAAGAATATGTAATAATATGTCACAATAAAATTTCATAAGATCCATAGAAAACCACATGATGGAGTCATGTGATTATATTAGAATCATGTGATAGTAGGAGATGATCAACGATTCCATGTAAACAACCACAAAAATATATCATCCATTGTAAGGAATCACATGAACGGGAACAACTGTGTTAATATTCCATTAATTATATGAATTATCAAATGTATTTATTCCAAATTATCATAAATAAACTAGATAGAATCATAAGATGTTGATTTATTCTTTTCTTGATCAATGAATTTGTCATGAAAATTATTCTTTATATTCTTATTTTCACTAAAATGATTCATGTAGAAGTTGAGATTATCACTCATTTTTAAATGAATAACATCAAAATAATCATGGGTGATATTTTATATATCCTTGTAAGTGCTTAAATATCATATCATCACCTCCTATAAAAATATTCCATGTCCAAGGTAATATGTTTATAACATTGAGAGTATTCTGTGATCTCTCCAAACATAGACATCACATGAAGCATAAACAATATGTATAGTGAGAATCAACATCATTTAATCATTAAATGGTGTATCTCATGAAGAAACCTGGTTACATGAATAATATTGAGAAAAAGTAAACCACTTAACATAATGGAAACCCCATACACAATTTTTTCATCATGACAATGGTTATTTTGAAAAAGGATTCCATTGTCTATCCTAATTGTGTAAAGAACATAAGACATCTCCATGGAATAAAACTGATGTCAGATGAATGTTTCCAATAATTAAATAAATAATTTTCTAATGATCCTATATATTAGATCATGATAATTAATTAATAAGAGCTTTCAGTAACATATCTCATAATGAGTATCATATTATGAATATATATTTTCTTATGAATACGAATGTGATGAGACAATAGACCCTGCAAAGAGGAAAGAACTTGCAACATGAGGAAAACTCTAATCTTATTAAGAAAACAGTGGATAGAAAACCATAACACATAATTATAAATATTGATCTCGCAATTTTACAAAAATTATTCAAAGTAATTGAATTGATCACACAATGGACATTCACTATGTTTATAGATGAATAAAAAAATCCATTCATGGATTGTGATGAAATCCAGGATAACCAACATACATAAACTATCACTCATGTATATTTGATTATGAATAAAAAATATTTTCATTTGTGAAGAATCATGTTGATTTATAGTTGGTTTATAAATTTATAAGGAATAGATCATGTTCTCTACATAACCTTGTCAAGATAATGAAATTTACATGAATTAGTGTAGTATCATGAGATGTGGACAAATTTTTAATAGATTACAATGAATTACGTGTGAAAAAATAAGTTGACCATATTTTGTCACCCTAACCCTAGATAGATATATTTTCATGAGAATATGAATTCTTGAAACTAAATGAAATCCAAATAATTTTTTTAGTACATGAATGCACTCAATAATCATTTTTGATTGTTTAAAAAATAATGAAATGAAAAATATACCAAAATCATAATTGTGGTGAAAATAATAATATGTTAGTGTGATAATGGTTTTTATTACATGAAATACATGCACAAATTGTGTTTTATTTTTACTAATGTTGAGATGAATGTCATGAGTTCTTATATATGACATCACATTGATTTAGAATTTATGAATATATATTGGGTTAATATTTTAAAATATTTCAATTTTATATAATATTCTTTATGAAGATGAATTGATAAAATTCAAAAATATTAGTGAGGATGTGACTTCATATTTATAAGGAATCATGGTCTATGCTTTTGTTTCATTATTTAAAATAATAAATATAATTAATAATTTAATTTTGAGAATACTTTTCATCTTTACAAAGGCACTGTAATAATTACATATGAACATGTGATCTAGTGAGCTTGTGGATGAAGATAAATTTATCAAACTATACTGTATCAATACATGAGGTAAAAAAGAAACCTCTCTATTTAAGATGAGTGTATAATAATTTTAACTGACAAAGAATCATTAGTTTCAAATGTTGATTCTGAAGTATTCCAATAGGGATTCATGTAACACTATCTGATGTAGTTAAATGAATCACCTCTGTTGATTCTTGAGTGATACAATGTGGCTCTCTATTGATAATTATAGTTAATAATATGATTATATGTTAAATATGTGTAACATCCCATGTAAGTAATGAATAATAGATTTTCATATCTATGACTATTTATGAATTATATATTGTTTTAAGAGGCTTAAAATGAGAATTAATCCTTTCATAAGTATAAAATTTTCTAATATTTGTAAAAGATTGTTTTACCGCCTTTTGATGGAAAACCATTTTTAAATCAAACATTTGAAAATTTTATAATCTCTTTTTTTTCGAAATAAACTTATTCATTAGAATTGGTAGATTGAAATTTACTATGGATAAATTTTTGGTATTTTTCTGACAATGTTCATTTTTAATGAATAGTGAAAAATACTGCATTTTACATCAAAACATCCTTTTCATCTAATTTAATTATATGGTTAGTATGTCTTTATAATTGGATTTAATGTTTAATTAGAATATATTTTTACCATTTCATCCAATGGTGGTCATTATAATTGATTTCACATTGGTATTGGGCATAAAGAAGTGCCAAACTTTTAATATATATTGTTTCAAAAAACCCTCTATTTGTTTTGAGAACATAAATTATATTTAAATTAATTATTTCAATTTATGTGTTTGGAATTTGGTAAAATTTATTTTATATTTGGAATAATATGGTCCAAATTATGTAATTAAGGCTTTGTTTTTTGACATTATTAATAGTAATGACGGTAATTATCATTATTTATCGTGATTAATTAGTAATCAGGTAGTTAAGGGTAATAAAATATTAACATAACAATAAAAAATGACCCCAAAATGTGTTCTAATGCTAATTTTTGTGTCATGGACGACCATGGGTTGCCTTGTGCCAATCTATGGGACCCCATGAAATTAATTTCGTGTGATAGTGACTTTTTTTCTTTTTATTTTTAAAGAAAGTTAAATATAACAATGTATGTAACACCTAACTAAAAAAAATTAATTTTGTCGACATAAATTATCTCCTAGACTCTAAATATTAACTGGAAATCTAATAATATTTTTCTACATCATATTATTTTTTTATAATTTTTACACATGAAAAACATTAAATTGTTTATGTCACTAATATGATGTTGTGATTACCTCGTTAATGAACGATTTAAATAAAATGAAATGATAATGTAAAATTTAAAACCTACACATGTTAAAAACCAATTGGATGAGAATATTTAGAACCATTATCACCTTATCCTAGAAATATATCAATGTGGGTCCTTTAAAATCCGATACTAATTTTAATATAATTTAACATTTCTTGACATTCCAAGAGTGCCCCTCCTCCCTCTTATAAAAGGCCCCCACCTCTACCTCCTTACCCACACCTCTCAAGCAATTGGCTCGGAAAAACTCTGCAAATTTCATCTCTCCACATCCCTCTCTTCATCATAGAATCCTTACCTTAGGCAAGAAGCTCTTCAAGAAACCCTTTGAGTTCAATCCACGGGGAGTTAACCGATATAAAGGTAAAGTCTTCTATAATGTTCTTTTCTTTTATTTTTCTTCTCAAACCCCTAAACTCTTTTTAATCCTTTATTTTGTAACAAAACCCGTATCTTAAATATACTAGGATGTTGTTATGAGGAGAATTTTAGATAAACTTACACACACCTTCGTCTAATGGTAAAAGAAAAACCGTTTCTATGGTTGGTAAATTTCTGCCTCATGAAACGATGATTGTTAAATCATATTTTAACACCTTTAATGGTAGAAATTAATATGTAACTATATTTATATATGATATATAAAATATTTATGTCTTCCTTATGATTATTTATTTTAATTTATGGAATATCATTATGGTTTCCATTAATGGTAAACACGTTATCTTTATTTTTGGAAGTGCGGACTACTGCCCCCTCAAAGTGATTTGAATCATTCATACCATATGTGGTAAGTATAATGGATAGATTTAATGATATTATATATGATACCATATTGAAATTATAATAATACTATGTATCATTATGTTTTAATTCCATTAAATATGAAATAGAAATGATAGTAGCATTCATGTGTACGTACGACTAACTGTCTCCATGAAAGGTGCATTTCAATTATTACATCTAAATGTTATGTAATATTATAAATGCATGTTTAAACTATATATATATGATATATATGATATCTACATCATGAATATAATTATGTATATAATGGATACTTTACCACATGAACAACTTGTAATTATAATGACTTTATTTTTGACTCAAGTACCAATGATCGACAAAACGACCGTTATTAACATAAATAATTAAATAGTGTTCGTAACATGGTAATAAGTGATATATAAGGAATAATGAACATGAAAAAGGTTCTTAAGAAAGTATAAATTAACTCAATGTTTATTATTCAGGAGATTAAATAACGATCGAGTCATATCGGATACGAGGTACGGGACTTCGTTTCAATCTCCTTTCATTGAGGAATATTTTGTTTTACAAAAAACATTGTTTTATACGATGTATAAACCACTTTTAATTTTACATATATTAAAAAATAATCTTTTTTATATGAAGAGTTTTACTAAATGACAAAAGGGAATGTTTTTTTGTCATACGTATGCGCCGAAAACGACTTCTCTGCTACCATGACCATTATTTGAGTTTCGGTTTCCTCTAAAAGACATAACTTTTTTTAATGAAAAATAAATACCAGGTTTTAATTTTCTTTTACTCTGATATTGAAAATGGTTTTTATAATTTTTTAATTATATCAACGTGTTATTAATATCTTGTGATTGAATTGTGGAAAAGTTGTGTTTTAATTATGAATGTTTTATGTGATACGAATTGTTATGGTTCATGGTAATTGTTTATGAAGACGGGTGGATCCATGATAAAATAAGGGTGGGTGAGCCCGATATATATGTCCAATGCATTCGGTAACGCTAAGGGGTTAAACTCTATGGTTTCTCAGAATATATTTAGGGAATATAATATGATGGGTATTCAAAACGTAACCATGAGGGTTACTCCCTACGTAAGAATGCTATGAATGCCTCAAGTGACCTTTATGTCTAATAATATCTATGATTTATTCATGATTTAATGAGGTATGTTAAAGTGCTTCTGTTTTATGAGTAATGTATGATTTCATTAATTCTTATTTATAAATGGACTAATGTTTTCAATTCGTACTTTTATATCCCTTAAAATGATTTTTATGCTCTTCCCTAATTTTTCAAATGTTTTTCATAGGTCAAGGGAAAGGTATATGATGTGATGATAGTGTCAAGGTAGTGTCATTAAAGAATCCATGTTTTGTTTGAAATATGTTTCCTTTGATGGGAAAAGTGAATATTGTCTTTATTGTAACCACCTTGTTTAAATGTGTAATGTAATGCATGATTTCTAATCTAATTCTCTAAAACACTAAACCTATAAAGATCCTCAACTTGTAATCTTATAATAACTCAAAATTAAGAAATGTTTAAGACATTGGGCCTTATAGTTGGTATCAGAGGTCATTTTAGATAACATTAGGAGTTAGAATTCTATTAAATGGTTATCCAAAAATATTTTGTTAATGGTCAAATTGAGATGATATAGCATTTGAAGATTACCATGTTGCTTCATCTAAGTCATGTTTGTTTAGAATGGTTTTCCAAAGATGAAACATGGAAGTAGTGCTAAGAAGGAATACAGAAGGAATGGACCTCCTGATTCAGCATCCCGAGATGTTTGGAATTGGAACTAAAGTGTTTTTTCCATTAATGGAGAAGTTGAATAGAATATTCCATGAGTTCTTGGATATGTTTTTAGTTGTTTTCATTGATGATATTTTGGGTTTTTCTAAAAGTAAAGAGAATAATTAATTTAATTTAATGGTTATTTTTTAATCCTTAAATGAAAATAAATTGTATTGTAAATTCATCATGTGTGAGATTTGGTTGAAAAAAATTTCGTTCCTTGGCCATATTGTTTCTAAATATGGGATAACACTTGATCTGGTAAAAACAAAAGGTTTTTAAAGATTGGAGAAGACCCAAAAATGCAACTGTGATTCATAGTTTTCTTGGTATGGTAGGCTATTACCAAAGGATTGTTAGAAATTTTTCCTGGTTATCTATTCCAATGACTTATCTAACTCGTAAGGGTGTTATGTTTATCTGGACAAAAGAATGTGATGATTGTTTTTAGGAATTGAAAAAAATATTGGGGAATGCTCCAGTTTTGGCACTACCTTCATGGAATTGGGAGTTTGTTATCTACAGTGATGCTTCATTGAAATGGCTTGGTTGCTTCCTAATGAAGAATGATCAGGTAGTTTCTTATGCTACACATCAGTTGAAAACTCATGACGTAAATTACCATACACGTGATTTGGAATTAGCTTCTGTTGTTTTTGCTTTAAAAATTTGGAGGAATCATTTGTATGGTGTAATGTGTGAAGTATATACTGATCCAAAAAATTTAAATTATATATTAACTCAAAAATAATTGAACATGGGAAAGAGGAGATGGATAGAATCAATCTAGGATTATGATTGTACAATTCACTACCATATGGGAAAAGAAAATAATGTGGCTGATTATTTGAGTCGAAAATGTAATTTTTCATTAACAATGTTGAGTTTGGAACGTGATCCTTTGGTTAAGGATTTGATGGACATTGGCATAGAAGTTTTTCCTTCATGATGTTATTCTGTTTTTTTAGGTATTAGTGAAATTTTCTCTATTAGACAGAATTAAGCTTGCACAGAAGCAAGATAGTGAGATACATAAAAATTTAGATCTGGTTCAGAAGGGTAAGTTGCCAGAATTCAACATTGATAATGATTGTGTTTTGACATTTGGGAAGATATTGTGTTTGATGTGTGATTCACATTTGAAAATAGATTTTTTATATAAAGCTCATAGTTCTTCTTTTTTAGTTCATCGAGGAAGTACTAAGATGTATAGAGATCTTCGAGAGTACGAATGGTGGGATGTAATGAAAAGAGATATTGCTAATTTTACTGTGAAATGTTTGACTTGTCAATAAGTTAAAGCAGAGGAGCAGTTACCAAAAGGGATGCTTCAGACTTTACCAGTTCTACAGTGGAAATGGGAGAATATTACCATGGACAACATTGTGGGATTGCCGAAAACACCTCGAGGTAATAATGAAGTCTGGGATATTGTTGATCGCTTAACTAAATCAGCTTATTCAATTGCTATATGAGATTATTTTTCCCTATATCAACTTTCTCTTTTGTATCTTAATGAGATATTAAGGTTACATGGAGTTACCCACTCCATTGAATCTGATCATGATCCCAGGTTTACTTAATTCTTTTGGAAAGGCCTTCAGAAGTCATTGGGTACTAAATTAAATTTTAGTATAGCTTTTCATCCTCAATCAGATAGGTAGTCAGAACAAACCATTAAGTATTTGGAGGATATGATACGTTCTTATTCGATGGATTATCAGGGAGTTGGGACCAACATCTTTTTTTGGCTGAGTTTTCTTATAGTAACACTTTTCATTATGGTATCCTAATGGAACCATTTAAGGTATTATATGAGAAGCGGTGTTGAACTCCAGCTTTTTGGGATGAAGTGGGTGAAAGGATATTGATGGGACTAGAATTGGTAGAAGATTTGGAAGAAAAAGATCAGCTAATACAGAGACACATGAGAACTGCTCAGAGAAGGCAGAAAAGTTATGCGGACAATGGGAGGAAGGATCTCTCTTTTGAGGTAGGTGATCATGTCTTCCTGAAAGATTCACCACGGAAAAGTGTAATGCGATTTGGTAAGAACGGAAAGGTGAGTCCATGGTTCATTGGACCATATGGAATTATGGAGAGAGTTGAATCAGTTGCATATCGAGTGGAATTACCTCCGAGATTATCTCGGGTACACAATGTTTTTCATGTTTCAATGTTAAGGAAGTACATGATAGATCTCTCTCATGTTTTGAGTCCAGAGGTAGATCAGCTGGAAGAGAACCAATCATATGAGGAACAACTGGTCCAGATTCATGACCACAGGGAGCAGGTGTTACATAATAAGGTGATTCATAAAGTAATGTTTTGGGGAAAAACCATATTACTGAAGAGGAAACATGGGAATCATAAAATGTAATGAGGGATAAATACCCCCACTTATTCGATAAGTAAATAAATTACGGGGACACAATTTTCTAAATAGAGGAAGGATGTAACATCCCACGTAAGTAATGAATAATATTTTTTCATATCTAGGTATATTTATGAAATAGATAGTGTTTTAAGAGGCTTAAAATGAGAATAAATCAAATCTTAAGCATAGAATTCCTTAATATTTTTAAAAGAATGTTTTACCGCCTTTTGATGGAAAAATATTTTTAAATAAAACATATTACAATTTTATAATCTCTATTTTTAAAAATAAACTTATTCATTAGAATTTGTATATTGGTATTTACTTTTGATATATTTTTGGTAGTTTTCTAACAATGTTCGTTTTTTAATGAATAGTGAAAAATAATGCATTTTACTTCAAAAATTATTTTTCATATAATTTATTTATTTGGTTATATTACCTTTATAATTTTATTTAATGTTTAAATAGAATATATTTTTACCATTTAATCCAATTTTTGTCATTATAATTGATTTCACTTTGGAATTTGGCATAAACAAGTGCCAAACTTTTCATAGATATTATTTTAGAAAACCTTGGTATTTGTTTTGACAACAGGAATTATTATTAAATCAATTATTCCAATTTCTGTGTTTGAAGTTTTGTAATATGGGTTCCATATTTTGAATCAGAAGGTCAAATTATTTAATTAAGACTATTTTGTTTTTGGACTTTATAAATTGTAATGACGGAAGTTATCATTAATTATTGTGATAAATTAGTAATCGTGTGGTTAAGGGTAATAATATAATACCATAATAATAAAAAATGACCCCAACATGTGTTCTCATGCTAATGGTTGTGTCATGGACGACCATGGGTTTCCTTGTGCCAACAATTAGGACCCCATGGAATCACTTGTGTGCGATAGGGAATTTTTATCTTTTAATTTTTTAAAAAGTTAAATATAACAAAGTATGTAACACCTAAGTAAAAAAAATTTCATTGTGTCTATATAAATTATCTCTTGGACTATAAATAGTAATTTTATATCTAAAATTATTTCCTACTTCATAGTTTTTTTTATAATTTTTAGGCATTAAATAAATTAAATTTTGTATGAAACCATGATGATGCAGCGATTACCTCAGTGATGAACGATTTAAATAAAATGAGAATATAATTTAAAATATAAGACATAAAATTTATAAAAACCTATTTTATGATTATATTTCGAAACCTTATCACATTATCCACTAAATATATCAATTTGGGACCTTTAAAATCCTAAAATCTTTTTAATATAAACTAACATTTCTTGACATTCCAAGAGTGCCCCTCCTCCCACTTATAAAAGGTCCCCAACTCTACCTCCATACCCACACCTCTGAAGACATTGGATAGGCCAAAAACTGCACATTTCATAACTCCAAATACCCTTATTAATCATATAAGCCTTACCTTAGGTAGGAAGCACTTCAAGAATCCCTTTTGGTTCAATCCAAGGGGAGTTACCCGATTTAGTGGTAAAGTATTCTCTAATGTTATTTTGTTTTATTTTTCTTATCCAACCACCTAAAATATTCTTATTACTTTATTTTGTAATAAAACAAGTATCTTCAGTATACTAGGATGTTTTTACAAGAATAATTTGAGCTACACTTACACACACCTTTGTCTAATGGTTAAATAACATACTGTTTATATGGTTGGAGAATTTCTGCCTCACGAAACGATGATCGTTCAATATTATTTTAACACATTTAAAGGTTGTCATTAAGATGTCACTATATTTATATATGATATTTAATATTTTTATGTCTTCCTTATGATTATGTATTTTAATTTATGGCATACCTTTATGGTTTCCATTATGGGTAAACGTGATGTCTTCATTTTTTGGAGTGCGGCCTACCGCCCCCTCAATGTGATTTGAATCGTTCATACCATATGTGGTACGTATAAAGGATAAATTTAATGATATTATATATGATAAAATATTGGAATTATAAATAATACTATGATTCATTATGTTTTAATTCCATTAAATATGAAATAGAAATGGATGTAGCGTTAATGCGTATGTACGACTTACCGTCTCCATGAACGGTGCATTTCATTTCTTACCTCTAAATGTTATGTAATATTATAAATGCATGTTTATACTAGATATACATGATATATATGATATATATGATATCTTTATCATGAATTTTATTCTGGATATAATAGATAATTTTCCACATGAACAACTTGTAATTATAAAGAGTTTATTTTAGACTCAAGTACCAATTATCGACAAAAAGACAGTTATTAACTTAAATAATTACACAGTGTTCATAACATAGTAATTTTAACATCCCAGGTAATTAAAGAATAAATAATTATCATATTAATTAGTATTTACGAATTAAATATTAATTTTAATTAAAATGGGTTTCTACGTTCGATAGCGTACTCGATACGCAACGATGAGTTTCTTTGAAAACTTACGTTGCACACAAGTAATAAAATAATATTATTTTAAAAGTTAGTTAACATGGAGCCATTGTACTGGCGGGAATGGATAGAAATAAGTAAAATATGATTATATATGTTTTTAAATGTTTTTACATTTACCCAATAAAGGATAAAGGCTTAAAATACGGAAAGAATTCAATTTTAGGCATTTATACCCTAATTTTCACTAAGGGTTCACTTATCACCTTTTGACGGCGAACCATCATTAAATATAGTTTTGATCAATATTATAAATTACATTGGACCAAAAATAACTCTTCTTTAGAATCTGGACATCAATATTTACTTTGTGTAAATTTTTGGTATCTTTCCGATAAAGTTCATTTTTTTAATGAATAGTGTAAAATGTTGTATTTTAATTCAAAACCTCTTTTTAATATAATTTATTTATATGATTAGATTATCTTTTGAATTGATTTTAAAGTGAAATTAGAAAATATTTTTACCATTAAATCCAATAGTGGTCGTTGGAATTAATTTCACTTTGAAATCAGACTTAAACTAGTGTCAATCTTTTAATAATTATTGTTTCATAAAAACACGCTATTTGCTCTGACAACAGGAATTAATTATTAAATTAATTAATGTGACTTATATGTTTTGAATTTTTTAAATGGAATTAATTTTTGAATTCGGAATATCAAATATAGCTTAGGGTTAATTTTTGGTATTTTTCTGAAAAACATCAATTTTTGATGAATAATGAAACCACTAAGTGGTACTTATAAAAACAGATTTTTCATTTAAATGAAATTTTACCACTTTTGTGTTTTGAATTTAAAAAATTATACATACATGGTTTTCATTAATAGTTAAAGTGTGATTCAATGAGATAAAAATATTTTTTTTGGTGAATAGTAACATATTATGTTTTTAATCGCGATTAGAGGTAATTAGTGCAATTAAAGGAAAAAAATGATATTATAATAAAATGAAAATACCTTCACACATGTTCTACCCTTATTGGATGTGTCATGGCCGTCCAAGACAAGCCATGGGTCAACTTGGGGACCCCATTGAGCCACTTTGTTTGGGAAATGACATAAATAACTTTTTATTTAATGTTAAAGTAAAAATGACCCAAAATGATATGTTTTACTAAAACAATTTTTAAATGGGGTTATACAAGTCATATTTTTTATTACAAATAGTCATTATAAAGATAAAAAGATTTCATACATCATAGTATGTTTTTAATAATTTTTAGACATTATATAAATTAAATTATTAATGACATAATAATGATGCAGCGATGACATCATTATTTGATGATTTAAATAAAATGGAACGATAATGTAAAATCTATGAATTACACATGTCCCAAACTTATTGTATGGGTGGATTTCGAACCCTTATCACCTTATCCTATAATTATATCAATGTGGGACATTTTTAATCCGAAACTCTTTTTAAAATAAAGTAACTTATCTTTACTTTCCAAGAGTGCCCCTCCTCCCCTCTTATAAAAGGCCCCCACCTCTACCTCTTTTCCCACACTCCCAAAGAATTTGGATCGGCCTACCCATGACCATTTTGGCTCTCCACATCCCTCTCTTACTCCTTGAAGCCTCACTTTGGGATGAAGTATTCCCAAGGAAGCCTTTGAGCTCAAACTAATGGGAGTTACCCGATTTTAAGGTAATGTCTTCTTTTGAGTCCTTTTGTTTTACTTTGCTTCTCCAACCACATAAACTCTTTTTATCCTTTCCTTTTGTAACAACTCCAGTATCCAAAATATTCTAGGATGTTGTTATAATAAGGATTCGAGCTACACTCTCACACAACTACATCAAATGTTTAATGAACATAAGGTTTCCGTGGATGGAGAAATTCTACCTCCCGAAACAATGATTGTTCAATACTCATTTAACACCTTCAAAGGTGGCCATTATGATGTCAATATTTTTATATATGATATATAATATGTTTATTCATTCCTTAAGCTTCTGTATTTTTCATTTATGGCATACCATTATTGTTTCCATTATGGGTAAACACGATATCTTCATTTTAGGAAGTGCGGACTACCGCCCCTTGAAAGTGATTTGATTCGTTAATACCATATGTGGGATGTGTAAAGGATAAAGTTAATGATATTATATATGTTATTATACTGGAATTATATTATACTCTTATATCATTATGATTCCATTCCAGAAAATACAAAATATAAATGGAAGTAGCGTTCATGCGTACGTACGGCTTACCGTCTCCATGAACGGTGCATTTCATTTCTTACCTCTAAATGATTATGTAATATTATAAATACATGTATATGCTGGATATATTTGATATATATGATATCCAAATCAGGAATTTCATTCTGGATATAAAGAACCTTTGACCACACGAACAACATGTAATTGTAAGAAGTCCACTTTCGACTTAAGAACCAAATATCGAAAAAACAAACATAACTAACATAAATGGTTACATAATGCTTATAACATGGAAATAAGTGATATAAAAAGAATAATGAACTATAAAAAGGTTCTTAATCAAGTATAAATTAACTCATCTTTATTATTTAGGTCATTAAAGAACGATCGAGTCAAGTCGGACCCGAGGTAAGGGACTTAGTCTCAATCTCCTTTCATTGGGGCATATTTCGTTTTATACACAAATTTCTTTTATAAGGTGTATAATACCCTTTGAATTTTACTTTTATACAAAAGGAATCTTGTTCTACGAAGTGTTTTACAAAACGACAAGAAGGAATGTTTTTTTTAACGTACGCGGTGACAACGACCTTTTCCACCGCCGAGAGTATTATTTTGTCTTTGGCTTCCTCAACAAGCCGTAATGTTTTTAAAATAAAATAAATACCATATACTCTTTTATGTATTTTGGTATTGAAAATGGTTTTGATAAAGGATTATATTATGATATATTTTGATTGAAATGTGGAAATGTTATCATTCCTTTATATTGGTTTTATGTTTTATGATTTTATTTTGGTACTTGGACATTTGACGGGTGGTTACGTGATAATCCATATGACGGGTGGTGTCGTGAATACCAGGACCGGTGGTTATGTTATAACCTCCAATGCATTGGGTATGGAAGTCGGCCGTATGGATATTCCATTATGTATGTATGGAAATTGGCCGTATGGCTATTCCATTAAGTGATATGTGTGGAAGTCGACCATATGGTTATTCCACTTAAGTATGTTTATGTCCCAAGTTACCTTTATATATGTTATGTGTTCTTTATATGGGTTATATGCTAATCCTTTGGTTACAAAAAGTTAATTAATGATACTTTATTCAGGGAAGAGTTTTTACTACTTCATGATGGTAAGGTATTACTTTGTTAGAGTATACATGGTTTACTTGATGTTTGAAAAAGTAACAGTTTTCATTCTTTGTGTATCCCTTACTGAGCTTTTTATGCTCACCCCAAGTTTTTTTCAAAATGTTTTTCATAGGACTTAAAGTGGAATAAGGTCAAGGAATGGAACAAGGGAATGTCATGCTATATAAGACATGGAACTAGGCATGTTTCATTTAAAGAGTTTTTTATTATTATTATGGAAACTGAGTAGAAGTGTCTACTTTGTAATCTTTTGAGATGTAATAGTTATGTTCTAATTCTCTAACACTCTAAACCTGAAAAGATCCTCAATGTGAATTATTCATTTAATTCAATATTAAGTAAGGTATAAGTTCGGGGCCTTATAGTTGGTATCAAAGGTCGGTTTCGACAACTTTAGGAGTTAGAATAGTGTTAAATTATAATATGATTGAAATGATATAGCATTTACGGATTACCATGTTGCTTCGCCTAAGATATTTCTGTGTTCAGAATGGTTTTCCACAGAGGAAACAAAGAAGCTATATTGGGATGACATCAGGAGGAAGACAACCTTCTAAATTAGCAACCTGAGATAGTCGGAATCAGAACTGAACAGTTTGTTGCAGTGATGTCTCAGTTGACTCAGGTGAAAAATGTTGGTTTTTTATTGATGATATTTTGGTGTTTTCTAAAAGTAAAGAGGTGCATGAAAGTCATTTAAGGGTTATCTTTCAAACCTTAAAAGAAAAGAAACTATATGGAAAATTCACCAAGTGTGAGTTTTGGTTACAAAAAATTTCTTTCATGGGTCACATTATTTCAAAAGATGGCATAACTGTTGATCCTACTAAAACAAAAGTTGTTGATGAATGGCCGAGACCCTCAAATGTAACCGAGATCCGTAGTTTTCTTGGTTTGGTAGGTCACTACCAAAGGTTTGTTGAAAATTTTTCACGGTTATCTAGTCCAATGACTAAGATAACTCGTAAGGGTGTTAAGTTCATCTGGACAAAAGAATGTGATGATATTTTTCAGGAATTGAAAAGACGATTGGTGAATGCTCCAGTTTTGGCACTTCCTTCCAAGAATGGTGAGTTTGTTATATACAGTGATTCTTCGTTGAAGGGACTTGGCTATGTCCTTATGCAGAATGATCAGGTAATTGCTTATACTTCACGACAGTTGAAAACTCATGAGGTAAATTACCCTACACATGATTTGGAATTAGCTGCTGTTGTTTTTTTAAAAAAATTTGGAGGCATCATTTGTATGGAGTAGTGTGTGAAATATATACTGATCATAAAAGTTTAAAGTATATATTCACTCAGAAATAATTGAACATGAGACAGAGGAGATGGATAGAATTAATCAAGGATTATGATTGTACAATCCACTACCATCAAGGAAAATCAAATAAAGTGGCTGATGCTTTGAGTCGAAAAATTATTGCTTCATTGGCAATGTTGCATTTGGAACGTGATCCTTTGGTTAAGGATTTTATGAAATTTGGAATAGAAGTTGTTGGTGCAGGAAGTCCTTCTGTTTTGTTTTAGGTATCAGTGAAATCTTCTCTATCAGACAGAATCAAGCAAGCACAGAAGCGAGACTGTGAGTTGCAAAAAAAGGTAGAGCTTGTTCAGAAAGGTAAGTTTCCTGAATTCAACATTGATAATGATTGTTTTTTGAGGTTTTGGAAGAGATTATGTGTGCCTTTGGATTCACAGTTGAAGAATGAGTTGTTATGTGAGGCTCATAGTTCTCCGTTTTCAGTTCATCCTGGCAGTACTAAGATGTAAAGAGATCTGCGGGAGTATTACTGGTGGGATGGAATGAAAAGAGATATTGCTGATTTTACTATGAAGTGTTTGACATGTCAACAGGTTAAAGTAGAGCGGAAGTTACCGAAATGGATGTTTCAGCCTTTACTAGTGCCAGAGTGGAAATTGGAAAACATGTCCATGGACTTTGTTGTGGGATTACCGAAGACATCTCGAGGTAATAATGCAATCTGGGTTATTGTTGATCTCTTGACCAAATCTTCTCATTTCCATGCTATACGAGATACTTTTTCCCTAGATCAACTTTCCCGTTTGTATCATAAAGAGATAATCATGTTACATGGAGTTCCTCTCTCCATTGTATTATATCGTGATCCCATGTTCACTTCTACCTTTTGGAAAGGCCTTCAGAAGTCATTGGGTACTGAATTAAATTTTAGTACAGCTTTTCATCCTCAATCAGATGGGCAGTCAGAACGAACAATTCAATACTTGGAGGATATGCTACGAGCTTGTTCGATGGATTATCAGGGAAGTTGGGACCAACAGCTTTCTTTGGTTGAGTTTTCATATAATAACAGTTTTCATTCCAGTATACATATGGCACCATTTGAGGCATTAGTTGGGAAGCGGTGTCGAACTCCAGCATTTTGGGATGAATTGGGTGAAATGAAGATGATGGGACAAGAATTGATAGAAGAGATGGAAGAAAAAGTTCAGTTGATTCAGAAGCAAATGAGAACAGTTCAGAGCAGGCAGAAGAGTTATGCAGATAACCGGAGGAAGGATCTATCTTTCGAGGAAGGTGATCATGTTTTTCTCAAGGATTCTCCTTGGAAAAGTGTGATAAGATTTGGTAAGAAAGGAAAGCTGAGTCCAAGGTTTATTGGACCATATGAAATTCTGGAGAAAGTTGGATCATTTTCTTACCGAGTAGCTTTAACTCCGAGTTTATCTCAGGTACACAATGTTTTTCATGTTTCGATGTTAAGGAAGTTTATGCCAGATCCATCTTATGTTTTGAGTCCATAGGTAGTTCAGCTGGAGGAGAATCTATCTTATGATGAACAACCAGTCCAGATTCTTGACCATAGGGAGCAGGTGTTACGGAATAAGGTGATTCATCAGGTAAAGGTTTTGTGGAAAAACCATGTGATTGAAGAGGCAACGTGGGTATCTGAAAATGCTATGAGGGATAAATACCCCCACTTATTTTGATAATTGAATAAAATTGCGAGGACGCAATTCCCAAAAGGGGGGAAGGATGTAACATCCCAGGTAATTAAAGAATAAAGAATTTTCATATTAATTAATATTTACGAATTAAATATTAATTTTAATTAAAAGGGGTTTCTACATTCAATACCATACTCGATACGTAATAAAGTGGTTTCTACGTTCAATAGCGTACTCGATACGCAATAAAGGGGTTTCTTTGAAAACTTACGTTGCACACAAGTAATAAAATAATATTATTTTAAAATTTAGTTAACATGTAGCCGTTGTACTGGCGGGAATGGATAGAAATAACTAAAATATGATTATATATGTTTTTAAATGTTTTTACATTTACCCAATAAAGGATAAAGGCTTAAAATACGGAATGAATTCAATTTTAGGCATTTATACCCTAATTTTCACTAAGGGTTCACTTATCACCTTTTGACGGCGAACCGTCATTAAATATAGTTTTGATCAATCTTATAAATTATATTGGACCAAAAATAACTCTTATTTAGAATCGGGACATCAAAATTTACTTTGTGTAAATTTTTGGTATCTTTCCGATAAAGTTCATTTTTTTAATGAATAGTGTAAAATGTTTTATTTTAATTCAAAACCTCTTTTTAATCTAATTTATTGATATGATTAGATTATCTTTTGAATTGGTTTTAAAGTGAAATTAGAAAATATTTTTACCATTAAATCCAATAGTGGTCGTTGGAATTAATTTCACTTTGAAATCGGACTTAAACTAGTGCCAATCTTTTGAAACTTATTGTTTCATAAAAACACACTATTTGCTCTGACAGCAGGAATTAATTATTAAATTAATTAATGTGACTTATATGTTTTGAATTTTGTAAAATGGACTTCATTTTTGAATTCAGAATATCAAATATAGCTTAGGGTAAATTTTTTGTATTTTTCTGAAAAACTTCAATTTTTTATGAATAGTTAAACCACTAAGTGGTACTTATAAAAACTGATTTTTTGTTTAAATGAAATTTTACAACATCTGTGTTTTGAATTTAAAAAATTCGACATACATGGTTGTCATTAAGAATTTAAATTTGACTCAATGAGATAAACATATTTTTTTGGTAAATAGTAACTTATTAAGTTTTTTAATCGCGATTAGAGGTAATTAGTGCAATTTGAGGAAAAATGATATTATAATAAAATGAAAATACCTTGACACGTGTCCTACCCTTATTGGATGTGTCATGGCCGACCAAGACAAGCCATGGGTCATCTTGGGGACCCCATGGAGCCACATTGGTTGGGAAATGACATAAATAACTTTTTATTTAATGTTAAAGTAAAAATGACACAAACATGATATGTTTTACTAATTCAATTTTTAAATGGGGTTATACAAGTCAGATTTTTTATTATAAATAGTCATTGGAAATACCAAAAGATTTCCTACATCATTGTATTTTTTTTATAATTTTTAGAAATTAAATAAATTAAATTATTTATGACATAATAATGATGCGGCGATGACATCATTATTTGACGATTTAAATAAAATGGAATGATAATTTAAACTATATAAACTACACATGTCCAAAACTTATTGGATGGGTGGATTTAGAACCCCTATAACCTTAGCCTCTAATTATATCAATTTGGGACCTTTTTAATCCGAAACTCTTTTTAAAATAAAGTAACTTATCTTTACTTTCCAATAGAGCCCCTCCTCTCCTCTTATTAAAGGACCCCACCTATACCTCTTTTCCCACACTCCCAAAGCATTTGGCTCGGCCAACCCCTGAACATTTTGGCTCTCCACATCCCTCTATTACTCCTTGAAGCCTCACTTTGGGATGAAGTCTTCCCAAGGAAGCCTTGGAGCTCAAACTAATGGGAGTTACCCGATATTAAGGTAATGTCTTATTTTGAGTCCTTTTGTTTTATTTTGCTTCTCCAACCCCCTAATCTCTTTTTATTATTTCCTTTTGTAACAACTAAAGTATCATAAAATATACTATGATGTATTTATAATAAGGATTCGAGCTACACTCTCACACAACTACATCAAATGGTTAAAGAACATACAGTTTCCATGGATGGCGAAATTCTGCCTCCCGAAACGATGATTGTTCAATACTCATTTATCACCTTCAAAGGTGGCCATTATGATGTCACTATTTTTATATATGATATATAATATGTTTATTCATTCCTTAAGCTTCTGTATTTTTCATTTATGTCATACCATTATTGTTTCCATTATGGGTAAACACGATATCATCATTTTAGGAAGTGCGGACTGCCGCCCCCTGAAAGTGATTTGATTCGTTAATACCATATGTGGGATGTGTAAAGGATAAAGTTAATGATATTATATATGTTATTATACTGGAATAATAAAATACTCTTATATCATTATGATTCCATTCCAGAAAATATGAAATAGAAATGGAAGTAGCGTTCATGCGTACGTATGGCTTACCGTCTCCATGAACGTTGCATTTAATTTCTTACCTTTAAATGATTATATAATATTATAAATACATGTATATGATGGATATATATGATATATATGATATCCAAATCAGGAATGTCATTCTGGATATAAAGAACCCTTGACCACACGAACAACATGTAATTGTATGATGTCCACTTTCGACTTAAGAACCAAATATCGACAAAACAAACATTATTAACTTAAATGGTTAAATAATGTTTATAACATGGAAATAAGTGATATAAAAGGAATAATGAACTATAAAAAGGTTCTTAATAAAGTATAAATTAACTCAAGTTTATTATTCAGGACATTGAAAAACGATCGAGTCAAGTCGGACCCGAGGTAAGGGACTTCCTCTCAATCTCCTTTCATTGAGACATATTTCTTTTTATACACAAATTTCTATTATACGGTGTATAAACCCCTTTTAAATTTACATTTATACAAAAGGAATCTTTTTCTACGAAGCGTTTTACAAAACTACAAGAAGGAATGTTTTTTTAACGTACGCAGTGACAACGACCTTTTCCGCCACCGCGAGTATTATTTGGTCATTGGCTTCCTCAACAAGCCGTAATGTTTTTAAAATAAAATAAATAGCATATACTCTTTTATGTATTTTGGTATTGAAAATGGTTTTTATAAAGGATTCTATTATGATATATTGTGATTGAAATGTGGAAATGTTATCATTCCTTTATATTGGTTTTATGTTTTATGATTTTATTTTTGTACTTGGACATTTGACGGGTGGTTAGGTGATAAACCATATGACGGGTGGTGCCGTGAATACCAGGACGGGTGGTTATGTTATAACCTCCAATGCATTGGGTATGGAAGTCGGCCGTATGGCTATTCCATTAAGTATGTATGGAAATTGGTCGTATGGCTATTCCATTAAGTGATATGTGTGGAAGTTGACCGTATGGTTATTCCACTTAAGTATGTTTATGTCCGAAGTTACCTTTATATATGATATGTGTTATTTATATGGGTTTTGTGGTAATCCTTTGGTTACAAAAAGGTATGTAATGATACTTTATTCAGTGAAGTGTTTTTACTACTTCATGATGGTGAAGGTATTACTTTGTTAGAGTATACATGGTTTACTTGATGTTTGAAAAAGTAACAGTTTTCATTCTTTGTGTATCCCTTACTGAGCTTTTTATGCTCACCCCAAGTTTTTTTCGAAATGTTTTTCACAGGACGTAAAGTGGAATAAGGTCAAGGATGGGATCAAGGGAATGTCATGCTATATAAGACATGGAACTAGACATGTTTCTTTTTAAGAGTTTTTTTTATTATTTTTGAAACTTAGTAGAAGTGTCTACTTTTTAATCTTTTGAGATGTAATAGTTATGTTCTAAATCTCTAAAACTCTAAACCTGAAAAGATCCTCAATGTGAATTATTCATTTAATTCAATATTAATTAAGGTATAAGGTCGGGGACTTATAGTAATAAGTGATATAAAATGAATAAGGAACTTGAAAAAGGTTCTTAATAATGTATAAATTATATCAAAATTTATTATTCAAGAGATTAAAGAACGATCGAGTCATGTCAGACACGAGGTATGGGACTTCATCTCAATCTCCTTTCATTGAGGCATATTTTGTTTTATACACAACATTCATTTATAAGGTGTATAAACCCCTTTTACTTTTACGTTTATTCAAAAGGAGTATTGTTTGTACAAAACTTTTTACTAAATGAAAAAAGGGAATGTTTTTTTGTCGTACGTATGCGGAGACAAGGACTTCTCTGCCGTTGGGACCATTATTTGAGTTTAGGCTTCCTCTACAAGCCATAACATTCATAAATGAAAAATAAATACCATGTTTTACTTTTCTTTTATTATGGTATTGAAAAAGGTTTTCATAATGTTTTTATTATATCAATGTGTTGTTGATATCTTGTGATTGAAATGTGGAAATGTTATGTTTCCTTTATGCATGTTTTATGTGATATAATTATGTTATTTTTCATGTGCATTGTTTATGAAGATGGGTGGTTCCATGATAAACTAAGGGCAGTGGAGCCCGATATAGCTCTCCAATGCATTTGGTATTGCAATGGGGTTAAATGCTACTGTTTCTCTGAAGAGATTTATGGAATATCATGTGATGGGTATTCCAAACGTAACCATGAGAGTTACTCCCTACTTAAGAATGTTATGAATGTCTCAAGTTAGATTTATGTATTATAATATATATCTTTTATTCATGATTTAATGAGGTATGTTAAAGTTATTATGTTTTATGAGTAAAGTATGATTTCATTTATTCTTATGTATACATGGACTAATGTTTTCATTTCGTAATTTTATATCCCTTACTGAGATTTTAATGCTCATCCAAAGATCTTGAAATTTTTTTCACAGGTCAAGGGAAAGGTAAATGATGTGATTATATTTTCAAGGAAGTGTCATGAAAGAATCCATGTTTTCTTTTAAATATGTTTCCTTTGATGGGAAAAGTGAATATTTTCTTTAATGTAATCGCCTTCATTAAATGTGGAATGTAATGCATGATTTATGATCTAATTCTCTAATACTCTTAACCTGAAATGATCCTCAATGTTTAATCTTGTAATAACTCAATATTAAGTAATGTTTAAGGCATGGGGCCTTATAATTTGTTTTGGGGAGATTAACCAACCTAAAATAGAGTTAGTCATTGTACAAAATAGTGTAAATATTATTAGTTATTCACTTTCTTATTATAATTTTATATGAATTAAGACTATGATATATCACCAATAGGACTGAGAACCTTAAAAATTATTAGTTAATGTATAAAAAATAATTAATTTTTAAAAATTAAACAACTAATTCAACCCCCACCAACAAATAAAAAATATATACAAAGACTAACAATAATATATATTAGAGCAAGGTTGAATGAAAAAATCCAAGAGTGTTTTTATGAAATAATGTTTTCATGAAATGAGTGAGCTTACTATGAGGGAGAAAATTAAATTTACCCTTGATGATACTAAAATTAAAATATATTAAATGAATAAAAATAATAGGAGGAAGATACATGAAATAACAAAGAAGATAAATCTTGCAGAAAATATAGAGATATCTCAATTTGAAGATTTATAAAGGGTTTATGATGTAGAGAATATTTTATTATCATTATATTAATTATTCTCAATAAGTTTATTATTATGGTGGATCAATATGTGAACTACTATATGATTTTAAAAAAAATATGAATAATTTTCATAATGAGGTGGTAAACAAATAATTTTATTTTGTAAGGTTCATCATGATGGAAAATAACAGATGTAAAAAAGATGATAAAACTGTGTAAGATGAAATGCATAAAAGTGTTTGGATATCCAAACTATCAAAAAAACATGTGAATAAAAATGAAAATACAATTAATCTTTAGAATTATTTAATTTTTTAAATAATTAAATAATTTCATGTAACAATTTTTTAGAATGATTTATATGTGTCTGTGCCTATAAAAGCAATCCAAATATTTGAAAATTTTCAAAATGATTCAATGGTTATAAAAATTTATCTACTTTTGTAAATTGATAATTGGTTACTAGAAAATGAAATTGTTTTTAAATAATCAATATTCATTCATGATTAAAATATGATCAAAAAAATGGTGGATTAAGATGACAAGATATGATCTATTGAGGATTAGAGGAAGTCCCTCATTATGATGTGTTTAGATATTGAGGTGATATTGAAAAAACAGGAATCACCACATGATGTAAATTCCTATTAACTGAAATAATATAATTCAAAATTCGTGATATTATAATAGATAATTATAAAATTAAATTAATTAGTACATCCTATAAAAATTTGAATTATCCACCAATATAGTTGTATAAAATAACCTAGAAATTATTTGATGTTATAAGGATGTTTAATTTTCTGGTATAGGATTAAAAACAATCTATGGGTAATTTATTAGATAAATTACATAGGCAATTTCTGGTGTTGCATGAAGTATGTGAATGCACCTTTGGATTTTTTGTATAGTATTAAATTTCATGAAATTTATAAATAGTATAAACTTTAGTGAAGAATATAATAATAAAATATAATACTCGCATTAGAGAAAAAATTCATATAAAATGAGACAATCTAGAAAAAACATATTTAAATTATTTGATGATTTCAGTGAATAATTTTGAGTTAGTGGTTAATAATATTATTAATACTCATATGTATCTATTATGTAATAATAATCCACTAATATGAAGAGAATACCACAACCAAATAGAATTACCACGAAACAATTTGGGAGACATGTTAGCATTAAGATGTGAAAAAATAATACTGGTAAACCATTTTTCACCAAAATTATAATTTTAAATCCTCTTCTAAAACATGTTGGGAATTAAATTAGTCATGTAAATCACATCACCTATGTGATAGAAGGATTATACTGATGAATTATAGGAACATAAACTGTCTTTAAAAAATAAAAAATATGATTTGCGGAATAGGTTCAGTTGTTTTAGCTGTTGAAGTGAATCAAATGGGAACAATCCCACTCATTCAAGTATAAATTATCATTTGTAGGAAAAAAATGAATTTATTCAAGGGGGAGCCAGGGTAATAAAAATAAATAACTGTTTGTGATAAATAATTACATGGAAATGAATTCATCAAGATGCATAGTGAAAATTGATATGAAGTCTTAAATGATGTTTGTGGGATATGTAAATATAAGGTTCAATTTTTTTAAATATTAATGAAAAATATTCCAAATGATATTACCTATTAATATAATGGGATTATATTATATTATAAAAGTATATTTTATTCATGTGAAAATTAGTAGATAATATAAAATATCAAGGATTAGTTCATACTTTTCTAGTAAAATCAAATTGTGATTTGATAAATAAATTTAGGTGGATTATAGGGCCCCAGCCTTAAACCTTACTTAATCTTGTGTTATTACAAGATTACACATTGAGGATCTTTTCAGGTTTAGAGTTTTAGAGAATTAGATCATAAAACTTGCATTACATTCCACATATAAACAAAGTGGTTACATAAAGATATTATTCTTCATTCCCATCAATGGAAACACATTTAAAATAAAACATGGATTATTTCTTGACACATCCTTGACTCAATCATCTTATCATGTACCTTTCCCTTGACCTGTGAAAAACATTTCAAAAACTTGGGATGAGCATAAAAACTCAGTATGGGTTATAAAAAAAAAACATGGAAAGGAAACATGAGTTCATATATACATAAGAATGAAATCATACTTTACCCATAAAACATAGGCACTTTAACATACCTCATAAAATCATGAATAAACCATAGAAATCATAATACGTAAAGGTAACTTGAGGCATTCATAACATTCTTACGTAGGGAGTAACCCTCTTGGTTATGTTTGGAATACCCATCACAGTATATTCCCTAAAATCTCTTCGGAGAAACCTTAACGTTTCACTCCTTCGCGTTACCCAATGCATTGGAGAGCTATAACGGGCTCACCCGCCCTTAGTTTATCACGGAACCACCCGTCTTCATAATAATGCCCAAGAACCATAACATAATCATATCACATAAAACATGCATAAAGGAAACATTACATTTCCACCATTCAATCACAAGATATCAATACCACACATTGATATAAAAAAAATTATGAAAACCATTTTCAATACCAAAATAAAAGAAAAGTAAAACATGGTATTTATTTTTCTTTTAAAAATAAGGAATGGCTTGTAGAGGAAGCCGAAACTCAAATAACGGTCACGACAGCGGAGAAGTCGTTGTCGCCGCATACGTACGACAAAAACATTCCCTTTGGTCGTTTAGTAAACGCTTCGTATAAAAAATATTCCTTTTGAATAAACTTAAATGTCAAAGGGGTTTATACACCGTATAAAAGAAAGTTGTGTATAAAATAAAATATGCCTCAACGAAAGGAGATTGAGACGAAGTCCCATACAAAGATAATTTTTAAAATAAAATAGATACATTATGTGTATTCACTATAAGTACACATAAATAAAGTACAAATACAAGATACGACATAATAATATAATGACATAATTTGAAAGTAGGAGATTAACCCAAAGAATGGAAATTGGGTTAAGAAGTTCCCATACAAAGATAATTTTTAAAATAAAATAGATACATTATGTGTATTCACTATAAGTACACATAAATAAAGTACAAATACAAGATACGACATAATAATATAATGACATAATTTGAAAGTAGGAGATTAACCCAAAGAATGGAAATTGGGTTAAGAAGTTCCCATACCTCGTATCTGACTTGACCCGACCGTTCTTTAAACTCCTGAATAATAAACTTTAGTTAATCTCTACTTGCTTAAGAACCTTTTTCAAGTTCATTATTCCTTTTATACCATGTTATGAACATCATGTAATTATTTAAGTTAATAATGTTCATTTTGTCGGTATTTGGTTCTTAAGTCAAAAATAGACTTCTTACACTTACATGTTGTTAATTTGGTCAATGTTTCATTATATCCAGAATGGTATTCATGATGTAGATATCATATATGTCATATATATACAGTACATACATGTATTTAAAATATTACATAATCATTTAGAGGTAAGAAATGAAATGCACCGTTCATGGAGACGGTAAGCCGTACGTACGCATGAACGCTACTTTCATTTCTTTGTCATATTAATGGAATTAAAACTAAATGAGACTTATGTATATTTTAATTCCAGAATTATATTCATCATTTAGATATATCATTAATTATATATATCCATTATATACATGTACTTTTAATAGTACATTACATTTGGGGATAAGAAATGAAATGCACCGTTCATGGAGACGGTAGTCCGTACGTACGCATGAACGCTACTTTCATTTCTATCTCATACTTTAATGGAAATAAATGATAATGATATATATAGGTATATTATAATTCCAGTATTACATCATATATAATAACTTTAAATCCATCCTTTACACGTCCCACATATGGCATTAACGAATCACATCACTTTGAGGGGGCGGTAGTCCGCACTTCCTTAAATGAAGATATCGCGTATACCCATAATGGAAGCCATAAAGGTAAGACACAAATGAAAAATACAGAAGCATAAGTAAAACATAAACATATTACACATCATATATAAAAATAGTGACATCATAATGGCCACCTTTGAAGGTGTTAAATGAGTATTGAACAATCATCGTTTCGGGAGGCAGAATTTCGCCATCCACGGAAACCGTATGTTCTTTAACCATTTGATGTAGTTGTGTGAGAGTGTAGATAAAATAAATCTTATAACAACATCCTAGTATATTTATGATACTGGTGTTGTTACAAAAGAAGTACATAAAAAGAGTTTAGGGGGTCGGAGAAGCAAAATAAAACAAATGAACATGAGAGAATGAATTACCTTAAAAAGTGCAACTTCTTTTGGTTTGAGCCTAAAGGCTTCCTTTGAAAGGATTCTGCCCAAAGGGAATCCTCTAGGATGAGGAGAGGGATGTGGAGAGAGCAAATGGGCAGGGGTTGGCCGAGCCAATGGCTTGAAGAGTGTGTGAAATGAGGTAGAGGTGGGGGCCTTTTATAAGGGGAGAGGAGGGGTACTTTTGGAAAGTAAAGAAACATTACATTATTTGAAAATGTGTTTCGGTTTTAAAAGGTCCCACATTGATGGAATTCGTGGATAAGGTGATAAGGCATCGAAATCCATTCATCCAATTGGTTTTGGACATGTGTAGTTCATAGATTTTATTTTATCTTTCCATTTTATTTAAATCGTCAAATAATGATGTCATCGCTGCATCATTATTATGTCATAAATAATTAAATTTATTTAATGTCTAAAAATTATAAATAAATTACTATGATGTAGGAAATCTTTTTAGCTTTCCATTGAATATTTATAATCAAAATTTGGACTTGTATAACCCCACTTAAAAATTGTTTTCGCAAAACATATTATGTTTGTGTCATTTTCACTTTAACATTTAATAAAAAGTAATTTATGTTATTTCCCAACAAAAGTGGATACATGGGGTCCCCAAGTTAGGCCATGACTTTTCTTGGTCGGCCATGACACAACCAATGAGGTTGGGACATGTGTCTAGGTCATTTCATATTATTAAATCATTATTTATACCTTAAACTACACTAATTACCACTAATCGCGATTAAGAACTTAATAAGTTACTATTCACCAAAAAATTATTTTAATCTCATTGAACCACATTTTACTTTTTAATGACAACCATGTATGTCGGATTTTCAAAATTCAATACACATTAGTGGTAAAATTTCATTTAACTGAAAAATCAGTTTGCTTGATTACCACTTAGTGGTTTCACTATTCATCAAAAATTGAAGTTTTTCAGAAAATTACCAAAAATTTACTCTAAGCTATATTTGATATTCCGAATTCAAAAATGAAGTCCATTTTACAAAATTCAAATCATATAAGTCAAATTAATTAATTCAATAATTAATTCCCACTGCCAGGGCAAATAGCGTGTTTTTACAAAACAATAAGTATCAAAAGATTGACACCAGTTTAAGTCTAATTTCAAAGTGAAATTGATTCCAATGACCACCATTGGATAAAATTGTAAAAATATAATCTAATTTAACTTCAAAACCAATTCAAAACATAATCTAATCATATAAATAAATTAGATTAAAAAGTAGTTTTGATGTAAAATGCAGTATTTTTCACTATTCATTTAAAAATGAACATTGTCGGAAAATTACCAAAAATTCACACAAGGTAAATTTTGATGTCCCAATCATAAAGGATAATTTTATTTTGACAAACATAGTTTCTAAAATTGTCAAAATATAGATTCAAAAATGGTTTTCCATCAAAAGGCACTAAAACAATCCTTTAAGAATATTAGTGTATTCCATGCATAAGATTGTATTTATTTTCATTTTAAGCCTCTAAAACACTATCTTTATCATTAATAGACATAGATAAAAATATCTATTATTCATTACTTACTTGGGATGTTACATCCTTCCCCCCTTTAGAAAATTGCGTCCCCGCAATTTATTTACTTATCAAATAAATTGGGGTACTTATCCCTCATTGCATTTTCGGATTCCCATGTTGCCTCTTCAATCATGTGGTTTTTCCACAAAACCTTTACCTGGTGAATCACCTTATTCCGTAACACTTGCTCCCTGTGGTCAAGAATCTGGACCGGTTGTTCCTCATAAGATAGGTTCTCTTCCAGCTGAACTACCTCTGGACTCAAAACATGAGATGGATCTGGCATATACTTTCTCAACATCGAAACGTGAAAAACATTGTGTACCTGAGATAAACTCGGAGGTAAAGCCACTCGGTATGCAACTGATCCAACTCTTTCCAGAATTTCGTACGGTCCAATAAACCTTGGACTCAACTTTCCTTTCTTACCAAATCTCATCACACTTTTCCAAGGAGAAACCTTGAGAAAAACATGATCACCTACCTCGAATGATAGATCCTTCCTCCGGTTATCCGCATAACTCTTCTGCCTGCTCTGAGCTGTTCTCATGTGTTTCTGAATCAGCTGAACTTTTTCTGCCATTTCTTCTACCAATTCTGGTCCCATCAACTTCCTTTCACCCACTTCATCCCAGAAAGCTGGAGTTCGACACCGCTTCCCATATAATGCCTGAAATGGTGCCATCTGTATACTAGAATGAAAACTGTTATTATATGAAAACTCAACCAAAGAAAGATGTTGGTCCCAACTTCCCTGATAATCCATAGAACAAGCTCGTAGCATATCCTCCAATGTCTGAATTGTTCGTTCCGACTGCCCATCTGATTGAGGATGAAAAGCTGTACTAAAATTTAATTCAGTACCCAACGACTTCTGAAGGCCTTTCCAAAAGTTAGAAGTAAACCTGGGATCACGATCCGATACAATGGAGAGAAGAACCCCATGTAACCTGACTATCTCTTTAAGATACAAACGGGAAAGTTGATCAAGAGAGAAAGTATCTCGTATAGCAAGGAAATGAGCAGATTTGGTCAAGCGATCAACAATAACCCAGATTGCATTATTACCTCGAGATGTCTTTGGTAATCCAACAACAAAGTCCATGGATATATTCTCCCATTTCCACTCTGGCACTGGTAAAGGCTGAAGCATCCCTTTCGGTAACTGCCGCTCTGCTTTAACTTGTTGACAAGTCAAACACTTCACAGTAAAATCAGCAATATCTCTTTTCATTCCATCCCACCAGTAATACTCCCGCAGATCTCTATACATCTTAGTACTGCCCGGATGAACTGAAAATGGAGAACTATGAGCTTCACATAACAACTCTCTCTTCAACTGTGAATCACAAGGCACACACAATCTCTTCCCAAACCTCAAAACACAAACACAAACTTATCCAAGAACTCATGGAAAATTTTATTCATAAGGTCCATGAATACAGTAGGTGCATTGGTTAACCCAAAAGGCATAACTACAAATTCATATTGGACATATCTAGTACGGAACACAATCTTCGGAACATCTGCTTCTTTTACTTTCAACTGATGGTACCCCGACCTCAAGTCAATATTCGAAAAATACTGAGCTCCCTGGAGCAGATACCACTTCATTCGATGGCCCAACATCTACTGAAGTTGCAAAGGATTTCACCACCCCTTTTTGCTTGTAGTCTAACTGCTTCCCATCACTCAAGCTCCTTGTCGGACACTCGTTTGCATAGTGACCCATCTCATTGCACTTAAAACATTTCACTAACTGTAAATCAAATTTGTTTTTACCTTCACCTTGATCCTTTTCAGTGCAATCACGAGCCTTATGTCCCATCTTACCACATCGGTAGCACTTCCCAGAATTCAGAAGACATTCCCCAGCATGCCTTTTTCCACATTTATCACAAACTGGAAACTTAGTTTTCTTACCATCAGACTTTTTTGAAGAATTCTTACCTTTCTCCTGCCACCTCGGTCTCTTCTTCTGCTGGTTGTTATAGAACACTTGATCATCGGCAAACTCCATTTCCACCTTCTCAGCACATCGAACAAGCTTTTCATAACTTTTAAACTCACGAGAAGCTAATGCCCTTCGATACTTTGGCTTTAATCCTGAGTAAAAACGATTGATTTTACTATCAAGGTCCCGGATAAAATTTGGAGCATACCTTGCCAATCGAGTGAACCTTTCTTCATAGGCAGCCACTGAGTCTTCCTCTTGCCTCAATTCCAAGAATTGATTTTCCATCCTAAGTCGAACAGCCTTAGGAAAATACTTCTCAAGAAACATACCTTTGAATTCATCCCAGTCAAGAGCATCAATCTCATCGGCATCCCTGATATTTTTAACCATAGACCACCACTGATCTGCTTCACCCTCCAGACGGTAAATAGCAAGACTAACCTTTTGATTGTCTGAACACCCCATGACATCAAAAATCTTCTCCAGTGCCTTAATCCACCCTTCAGCTAGCACTGGGTCAGATGATCCTCTGAATGATGGGGGATGTTGCCTCATGAAATGTTCCACCACTGACATGTTCCTCTGCGGTTGATCTGGCTGATCTCGTGCATGGATACCACCACCATTTATAGCCTGAGTCAACTGCGCCATCACTGCAACAAACTGTTCAGTTCCGATTCCGACCATCTCAGGTTGCTGATTTGGAAGGTTGTCTCCCTCCTGATGTCGTCCCAACATAGATGCATTGTTTCCTCTGCGGAAAACCATTCTGAACACCGAAATATCTTAGGCGAAGCAACATGGTAATCCGTAAATGCTATATCATTTCAATCATATTATAATTTAACACTTTTCTAACTCCTAAAGTTGTCTAAACCGACCTTTGATACCAACTATAGGGCCCCAGCCTTAAACCTTACTTAATCTTGTGTTATTACAAGATTACACATTGAGGATCTTTTCAGGTTTAGAGTTTTAGAGAATTAGATCATAAAACTTGCATTACATTCCACATATAAACAAAGTGGTTACATAAAGATATTATTCTTCATTCCCATCAATGGAAACACATTTAAAATAAAACATGGATTATTTCTTGACACATCCTTGACTCAATCATCTTATCATGTACCTTTCCCTTGACCTGTGAAAAACATTTCAAAAACTTGGGATGAGCATAAAAACTCAGTATGGGTTATAAAAAAAAACATGGAAAGGAAACATGAGTTCATATATACATAAGAATGAAATCATACTTTACCCATAAAACATAGGCACTTTAACATACCTCATAAAATCATGAATAAACCAAAGAAATCATAATACGTAAAGGTAACTTGAGGCATTCATAACATTCTTACGTAGGGAGTAACCCTCTTGGTTACGTTTGGAATACCCATCACAGTATATTCCCTAAAATCTCTTCGGAGAAACCTTAACGTTTCACTCCTTCGCGTTACCCAATGCATTGGAGAGCTATAACGGGCTCACCCGCCCTTAGTTTATCACGGAACCACCCGTCTTCATAATAATGCCCAAGAACCATAACATAATCA
This sequence comes from Viscum album, assembly GCA_963277665.1. NCBI lineage: Eukaryota > Viridiplantae > Streptophyta > Magnoliopsida > Santalales > Viscaceae > Viscum > Viscum album. The sequence continues at coordinate 804,148,271 of OY728122.1, read as the reverse complement.
TATCACATAAAACATGCATAAAGGAAACATTACATTTCCACCATTCAATCACAAGATATCAATACCACACATTGATATAAAAAAAATTATGAAAACCATTTTCAATACCAAAATAAAAGAAAAGTAAAACATGGTATTTATTTTTCTTTTAAAAATAAGGAATGGCTTGTAGAGGAAGCCGAAACTCAAATAACGGTCACGACAGCGGAGAAGTCGTTGTCGCCGCATACGTACGACAAAAACATTCCCTTTGGTCGTTTAGTAAACGCTTCGTATAAAAAATATTCCTTTTGAATAAACTTAAATGTCAAAGGGGTTTATACACCGTATAAAAGAAAGTTGTGTATAAAATAAAATATGCCTCAACGAAAGGAGATTGAGACGAAGTCCCATACAAAGATAATTTTTAAAATAAAATAGATACATTATGTGTATTCACTATAAGTACACATAAATAAAGTACAAATACAAGATACGACATAATAATATAATGACATAATTTGAAAGTAGGAGATTAACCCAAAGAATGGAAATTGGGTTAAGAAGTTCCCATACAAAGATAATTTTTAAAATAAAATAGATACATTATGTGTATTCACTATAAGTACACATAAATAAAGTACAAATACAAGATATGACATAATAATATAATGACATAATTTGAAAGTAGGAGATTAACCCAAAGAATGGAAATTGGGTTAAGAAGTTCCCATACCTCGTATCTGACTTGACCCGACCGTTCTTTAAACTCCTGAATAATAAACTTTAGTTAATCTCTACTTGCTTAAGAACCTTTTTCAAGTTCATTATTCCTTTTATACCATGTTATGAACATCATGTAATTATTTAAGTTAATAATGTTCATTTTGTCGGTATTTGGTTCTTAAGTCAAAAATAGACTTCTTACACTTACATGTTGTTAATTTGGTCAATGTTTCATTATATCCAGAATGGTATTCATGATGTAGATATCATATATGTCATATATATACAGTACATACATGTATTTAAAATATTACATAATCATTTAGAGGTAAGAAATGAAATGCACCGTTCATGGAGACGGTAAGCCGTACGTACGCATGAACGCTACTTTCATTTCTTTGTCATATTAATGGAATTAAAACTAAATGAGACTTATGTATATTTTAATTCCAGAATTATATTCATCATTTAGATATATCATTAATTATATATATCCATTATATACATGTACTTTTAATAGTACATTACATTTGGGGCTAAGAAATGAAATGCACCGTTCATGGAGACGGTAGTCCGTACGTACGCATGAACGCTACTTTCATTTCTATCTCATACTTTAATGGAAATAAATGATAATGATATATATAGGTATATTATAATTCCAGTATTACATCATATATAATAACTTTAAATCCATCCTTTACACGTCCCACATATGGCATTAACGAATCACATCACTTTGAGGGGGCGGTAGTCCGCACTTCCTTAAATGAAGATATCGCGTATACCCATAATGGAAGCCATAAAGGTAAGACACAAATGAAAAATACAGAAGCATAAGTAAAACATAAACATATTACACATCATATATAAAAATAGTGACATCATAATGGCCACCTTTGAAGGTGTTAAATGAGTATTGAACAATCATCGTTTCGGGAGGCAGAATTTCGCCATCCACGGAAACCGTATGTTCTTTAACCATTTGATGTAGTTGTGTGAGAGTGTAGATAAAATAAATCTTATAACAACATCCTAGTATATTTATGATACTGGTGTTGTTACAAAAGAAGTACATAAAAAGAGTTTAGGGGGTCGGAGAAGCAAAATAAAACAAATGAACATGAGAGAATGAATTACCTTAAAAAGTGTAACTTCTTTTGGTTTGAGCCTAAAGGCTTCCTTTGAAAGGATTCTGCCCAAAGGGAATCCTCTAGGATGAGGAGAGGGATGTGGAGAGAGCAAATGGGCAGGGGTTGGCCGAGCCAATGGCTTGAAGAGTGTGTGAAATGAGGTAGAGGTGGGGGCCTTTTATAAGGGGAGAGGAGGGGTACTTTAGGAAAGTAAAGAAACATTACATTATTTGAAAATGTGTTTCGGTTTTAAAAGGTCCCACATTGATGGAATTCGTGGATATGGTGATAAGGCATCGAAATCCATTCATCCAATTGGTTTTGGACATGTGTAGTTCATAGATTTTATTTTATCTTTCCATTTTATTTAAATCGTCAAATAATGATGTCATCGCTGCATCATTATTATGTCATAAATAATTAAATTTATTTAATGTCTAAAAATTATAAATAAATTACTATGATGTAGGAAATCTTTTTATCTTTCCATTGAATATTTATAATCAAAATTTGGACTTGTATAACCCCACTTAAAAATTGTTTTCGAAAAACATATTATGTTTGTGTCATTTTCACTTTAACATTTAATAAAAAGTAATTTATGTTATTTCCCAACAAAAGTGGATACATGGGGTCCCCAAGTTAGGCCATGACTTGTCTTGGTCGGCCATGACACAACCAATGAGGTTGGGACATGTGTCTAGGTCATTTCATATTATTAAATCATTATTTATACCTTAAACTACACTAATTACCACTAATCGCGATTAAGAACTTAATAAGTTACTATTCACCAAAAAATTATTTTAATCTCATTGAACCACATTTTACTTCTTAATGACAACCATGTATGTCGGATTTTCAAAATTCAATACACATTAGTGGTAAAATTTCATTTAACTGAAAAATCAGTTTGCTTGATTACCACTTAGTGGTTTCACTATTCATCAAAAATTGAAGTTTTTCAGAAAATTACCAAAAATTTACTCTAAGATATATTTAATATTCCGAATTCAAAAATGAAGTCCATTTTACAAAATTCAAATCATATAAGTCAAATTAATTAATTCAATAATTAATTCCCGCTGCCAGGGCAAATAGCGTGTTTTTACAAAACAATAAGTATCAAAAGATTGACACCAGTTTAAGTCTAATTTCAAAGTGAAATTGATTCCAATGACCACCATTGGATAAAATTGTAAAAATATATTCTAATTTCACTTCAAAACCAATTCAAAACATAATCTAATCATATAAATAAATTAGATTAAAAAGTAGTTTTGATGTAAAATGCAGTATTTTTCACTATTCATTTAAAAATGAACATTGTCGGAAAATTACCAAAAATTCACACAAGGTAAATTTTGATGTCCCAATCATAAAGGATAATTTTATTTTGACAAACATAGTTTCTAAAATTGTCAAAATATAGATTCAAAAATGGTTTTCCATCAAAAGGCACTAAAACAATCCTTTAAGAATATTAGTGTATTCCATGCATAAGATTGTATTTATTTTCATTTTAAGCCTCTAAAACACTATCTTTATCATTAATAGACATAGATAAAAATATCTATTATTCATTACTTACTTGGGATGTTACATGGATAAATGTTCATCTAATGAAATATTAAATTATGTGAATATATATAAATATATAGATGTTTAAAAAAAATTCCACACAAATATATATACATCGGTGTAATGTGTAATTTTTTTTGACATACTCAACAAAAAATATATTGATATTATAACTAATTAGTTGGTGAATTTTAAAATTAAAATTAATGATCTAGAGACATCATATATTACAATTAATAAAATAAAAAATGATAAATAACACAATGGAAAGACTTCGTTTGGGAGAGATGAATGGTCAAAGTTTATATATAGGAAAAATACCCAATGATACTCATGATCAACAATAACACCCCTCCTTAATCAATTGTATATTTTTGTGTTGTGCAACAAACAATTTATTGACATGAAGACATTTTTTGATTGAAATTTGTGGATAAAATAATTATATTATACCTTATGGAGTTTAGTAACATATTAGAAATAAAAGAAATTTTTTTTAACCCGTTAAGGTGGAGAAACCATGTTATTCAATACGAAAATTAGGTATACATTAAAAATTAAAAAGTTCAGTGATTTAATATCATGATTTCATCCATTTTTTATTTATATTAATCATTTCAATTATGTCGGAGAGTTTGATTGATGTCAAGATGAAGTAACTTGTGATATATATATATTTCATCTGAACATTATAAAGTGGCTATTGAATTATGTGCTTGATTTAGAATTTCATTGATAGATATGAATATTTATAATTACTTTAATGATAATTTATAATTTCTTAGTAATAATTCCCATGAATGAGAATTTTTAGAAAGGTAAAACTCATGTTGTTGTATATAACTTTTTTTCTATACTATGTTTTCCCATATAGACCTAGTGTTGAGAAACTAAAGGAAATTTTGTAAGTGAACCATGGGATAGTGTTACTCCTTTACAAGTGATTCAAAAATATTCATATAATAGATATTATCATGTTTTTTGAAAAGATAATGATGTTATAAAACCCAATATAAACTTTTTATAATGATATATAATAAGGGTAGAAAAGTTATCACCGCAAATGGATGTATGAAACGTTCAGATATTGAACACAAATATAATGTGGATGATTGTTTTTCTGGAATTATTTTTCATTCAATAACTTAATATATGTTAGTATATAAGGTATAGATTCATAGATAATTGTATTATAATCATCTAATTCTGTTGTTTATTACACTATGAAAAATGTCCATGTTAAATTTGGAAATTAGTTGTGGTGATCATATATTTAATGACATGATTCAATTACAATAAGAAAGTGAATATTGTATTCAAGATATCTAGATAATGACAATGATTTAATAAAAGAGATGAGATATTTCACAAAAAAGAAATGATACTTTATTAAAAATTAACAAAAAACATACACATGCATAAAAATAAATGTCTGATCATAATATCTTTTAGAAAATGGTAAAAAATCCTCAAGAAGATGATCATATCAAGGGAAAACATCATGAAAAATACCTTTATTTTCAATTCCATCCGCCACCAAATTAGTTTCTCGATAATCCTGATTAATGATATTATGCATTGAATTAAGAGAATATACAATTTTTTACTGAAAATTAGTAAAAATTCATGATAAGTGAAGATATCCCAACCTGATATATGTTCTCCTGGAATAGATTATAAGAATCTCCAACATTTCTTTATTTTAAATAAGTGATGGCATGAAAAATATTATGATAAATCAATATATCATTAATCATGATAATAAAATTGGAGAAATGAGATTTGGAATGAAAGAGGAGTTTTTATGATGTCTAAGGAAATTCATTTTTTCATGAGGAATCTATCAGTGGAATATATGAAAAATGTGTTCAATCGTAATATAAAAAAGATTTAAATTTTTGTTGTAATGAAATATATATTAGATTGGGATTGAGGGATTCATTATTAAATAAAATAATTCATATAACATTATAATATAAATATTTCCAAGTATAAGTAATCCCTCATATTAAGAAGATGTCAAACCTATGGGAATCCCCCAATGATGGCCCCTAACCACATGTAGTGGACCCAAGGGTCAACCCCCTTGGGATAGACTGTCATAGGAGGACGAACAAGGTGGTATCTAGGGCCATGTATTTTTAATGTTATGGACCATGTATAATTATAATTGAACATCTTTTATCATCCATGTATCGCCTCATAGTGATTTGGAAATGGCATGCATATTTAAGGCCATAAACCAAATAAAAAAACCACGGTGTGGGTGTCTGACTGTGGAATGGATACTAAACCATGTATATCACATGAATAAAAAAATCACATGGATTTTCTATTATATCAATGAATGTTGCAAGAAAATATTATATGTGGTATATGGAGATGTTCTAACTATTCACAAATTCATTAAATTCTATATATAATCATGTTATTTGGATCTTTACCCTCTGTACCCTCACCATCATCCTCTTAAGAAATAGACTGTTTTTTCACGCTCATGTTAAACATAAACCTAAATACATAAATAAGAAGTCCTATTGAATAGATGAGATGAACAAAATATCATTTCCTATTCATAGTATTTCTTTTGAAGAAGAAAGATAACATGAGAATATTTTACAACAACATTTCATAAGAACCACTGACAATTAATTGATGGTGTCATGTTATAATCTCATGATCATGTGATAGAAGGGTGAAAATAAATGTTGTAATTCATATATAGAATTTACCATAATAAATGTTGGTAGAAATCACAACTAGAGCACTGTTTGTGAGAATATTATATCATTTACAGGAATTGTCATATTTATATATTAAAAATATTTAAAAAGCTACCAGAGATAATCATATGAAGACCAATGAGAAATCATAAGTTCAATGAGGTTATGATATAATTAATTGACATGCTTTAAATGAAAAATGCAGCATATACTGGAGAATATAAGGTGTTTAGTTATTTTTAAGTGAGTGATATCATGATATCTTCATTTGTGTTTGAATTTTTATCAACTTATATTAAACATCAGAGAAACACCACATATATAAAATGACACTTGGGAGAGGGAAATTACTTCTATCATGGATAATGTTGTTTTAGCTATCAATTTATAACAATTTAATGAACCATAGACATCATATATATTAATAATATACTAGATTTAATCATTTTAATTCAAATCTCATAAACCAAATGGGTTACATAAAGGATAATGAGCACACATGAACCTCTAGACCTCAAAACACTATTTTCACCCAGACCCAACATGTTGTTAAAATCTATTCAGGAGATGACCTTCTCTCACAAGGGGTTTCAGTTACACTAATTGGGATAATATAAACACATGAAAAGGTTTATGAAAAGGATATATGGTGTTTTTCTCATTATAGAGAATAATGTAATAATGATAATGAAAGAATAAAAACATGAAAAAAACATTTTTTTACTCATAGGATAATGTGGATACCTATTTAATTATGTCAAATAATCATTCAAAACATTAGTAATGTGATGAGTTTTTTAAAAGTGAAATATCAAAAAATATTATCACTGGATAGAACATGCTAAACTATATACAGTTCACATGAATTAACTCTTGAACAATAATATCATTAAACTATGGGAATAGTGGATAGAGATTTGATAAGACAAAGGTATTTCACGAAGTAATTTATATTAAAAAACATCATATCTATGTATATTGATTAGTTTGAGAATAACCTACAAAAACAATCTATCATGTAAATCATTTATATTCTTTCACAAAAATTATTTTCTTAAGAAAATATAATTGGTGGGAAACAAACTAATCACATGAAGGAAATGAAAATCTCATGGGCTTTACAAATCCTTCGATAGGTCATATGCTTCTCATAAATTAAATTAGTGTTGTGTAAAGTGGAATAATTGTTTGAAATGTATTTTAAATTATTTTTGAGAAAAGTATTTGATAATTTATTCACATTCACTTCCTTGTGTGAAATATTTTCATTGGATCATGCATGCATGAATATAAGAAATAGATAGTGAATTTATCTTCCAGGGCATGCATTCACATGTGATGAAAGTTAATTTTATGAAAAATTATCCAATGTAAAAAAATCACCCAAAAATTAATTATGAAGATAATAATTGGAAATAAGTGTGATAATGATTTGTATTCAATCCAATCCTTGCACTATAATTGTTTAATTTTAGACTGCAGTTGAGAAGCATAAAAGTGGATAATTTATTTTTTATGTTTAATAATTAAATAACACTGAATGGGTTGATGTTTTTTTATTAATTTTCGTCCATATAATATTTTTGCGTAAGTTCTGCAGACTTCATCTTTGGAAGTAATCAAATCATTGGTATTCGTTCAAAAAAGACAATTGATAAAATACTATGGATCATTAATTTGTGAGAGAGACCATAAATCGTTGAAAATGAAAATGAATAGGTACAAAAAATGTTATATATATAAATATAATGAAGTGAGATCAATAAAAATCTTTATGGTGGATCTATCGTTAAAAAATTAAGATGCATCTCAGTTGGAGTTTGGAGCATAATTATTTTTTTGCATTCATGAGAGAAAGTACCCAGTTCATATTTGAGAGAATGATTTTATAGATTCTTAAAATACTATGTGTTTTTTATAAATGATCACTATGTGGATTAGTGATAGATATAATGTGAATTTGTAATGACCCTTTTAATTTATAATACAAGTATAGTGAAGAATCTCTTTTGGGGAGAATAACCAACACGAGAAGAATTATGTCAATATACCAAATATTGAAATTATCATTTTTTGGTAACATTATTATTATTTATACATATGAAGTGGTGCTTTTATATATCACTCAGGTGATATATTTCATTATCATGTTCAATATGTTTAATTACAATGAATTAATTTCTAAAAATTAAACCCCTGATTAACCCCCTTCCAAATGGTTAATCTCATTTGAGGAATTATATATAAGATCCTCAAAATGACCCAAAAACATACATAAATTTTATTTAATATATTTATAAATAGGATTTTTATGCATAAAAATTCCTTATGAAAGTTTAAATATTTATCATAAAAATTTTAATTTAATTTTAATATATAGTAAAAAATTAGTCCCCATAAATTCTTACACAACACATAAGCAGTAATTAATCATTTAATGAAAATTTAAATAAATAATGTTAAAAATATTTTGGAAATATTTTTTGATTTAATTAATGAAATAAATTAATTATCAAGATGAAAATATATTTTTATGATATATTAAATTTATAGGATTAATTTTTATTATTTTCCTTATTATTTTTAATTTCAATGTGATGAATAGTATCAAGATAGACATTTATGATTTTAATGGGATTAAAATTTAATGTAATTTCAAAAAAATTATAAAATTAATTAATAATTCCACATGATATAATTTATTGTCTAAAATTTGATTTCTAATGAATTTAAAGGTAATTTGGAATCATTTAACTCATGAATATTATTTTTATATTTTACTAATTTGAGAAATTCTGAAAGTTCCCCTCTACTCAATTATAATGGGGAACCTCTAATTCAAATTTTTTAAAAGCTAAAAAACCATATTGTTTCGACAATACCTAACCATGATCAATAATATAATCAATACCATAATTATATATTTCTTTTTTTAGGTATAATATAAATATTATAGGTCTTAATGTGTTATGAAAAGGTGGTTTTCCAATGATGATGTATAGATTATATCCGAATTTTTCTATGTTTATTATTCATCAACTTCCATCATCCCAGAAAAACAATTAAAAAATAATATAAATGTTATCGTCGTATAATTATATGATATTATTTTAATTTAATGATATATATATCCACGTTCATAATATGTGAAAATAATTTATTTTCTACGTCAATGAAAAACTACCTCTTTAGAAACCGTTGTAATTCATTTCCAATCTCTGTGACTCATGAATGGTCGTAATGATTGAATTCATTTATATATATAATATTAATGAAATAAAGATAATAATTATCACATATTAAAAAATTTGTTTTCTTATATTTTGATGATTATAAATGATAACATCATGCGTGCGTACATGTGTATTACCACATCCATAATGAGATCTAATTCAGTTTTCAAAAAGACATCACATAGATGATATATATATATATATAACGAATTGATATATATTTCTAATATTATGATGATTATAGGATTTTTAAATAATAAATACCTTTTTAATATGATCACTAAAAAATAGAAATGTTACAAATGCATACATATGACCTACCATCTCTATGATTGTAAAATAGTTCATTTTTTCAAAACTATTTTGAATTAGTTGAATTAAAAGTATAATTGATATATTATAATTATAATAACTAAATATTATAAATGTGTAAATTTTGGAGTAATTTCCTCTATTCACATATTAAAATGTTGAAATTTATTTGGGACGTAAGTATTGAATAACGTCAAAACACCGCAAATTTATATACATGATTATGTAATTGTATATAACATGGAAATAATTTATATAATCTTAATATGTAATTTTAAGACATGTTCTTAATCAATGATAATATTAACATATTTTTAGTTGTCTTTAATATTAATTACATATGAGATTATTTAGACTATAGGTAAGTAACATTATTTATGATACATTCATTTAATGTTCCTCCTTCAACTCTTTTTAAAATAGTCTAAAGTATAATTTTGAACTTATATAGAATGATATTTTTTTCCTATCATCATGATTCATAAATTATATTATGTTTTCATTGTATGATTACATTGTCAATTTAAATGAATATATTTTTATTATTATGTGATATTTTTAATTATTTTAAAAGATAATTTTAAGATCAATATGTATTTTCATATCCACAAGAATTTTTTTCATGGATTTAAAAGGGGCTTCCTATAGTTTTATTAATGATATGGTTGATAAATTAGATTCTATAAATAGTGTAGTTCATGATTGATCCACTTATATAATTGTGTGAGCCTATATAGCGATTCAATGTATTGGTAATTGATTTCATTCTATGGAAAATTTTATTGGATGTTAATAGTGTTGTTATTAAAAGTAATAATTGTTTTTGAAATTGTATTTTAATGTTTATATGAATATTATAACCCTTTTAAAAACATGAATATTCCATTATTTTAATTATTTTTCATTTAATTAATTTCATTTTAATTGGTAAGTTAACTATATTGTGAAAAATGTTTCCCTATTAGTATTTAAATCCATGTTTTTAAGAAAAGGTTTTTAAAAGTTATTCATATTATTACTAGACATATAATTCTCTTTTTTTCATACTCATTATGGGGATTTTTTTCACATATAAAAATTTTTAAGGGTTTTTTAAATTTTTTTAGTAAGATAATGTACAAGGATATGGTCAAAATGAAATGTAAAATGATATTTCATGAAAATAATCCATGTTTATTTAATGAAAAATTGGTTTGTGGGAAAACTTCATACACAGTATTAGATTCAACATTAATATTATATATATATATAATATTTCTATTAGTTTTAAAATATTGTAATCATAAACAATCATAAATATTGTAAGAATTTGAAATCTAGTTCATAATCAATATAATATTTAATACTTAAGGCTCAGTCCACATAGTTTTCCTGAGGCCATGATAGTAAGATTCAGGGTAACTTGTATGATTCTTTGATGATATATTCATGTATATCTTTAATTTATTATTTATTTCATTTAGAAAGTAGTTTCCATTATCCATGTGATTATTAAAAAAATTAGACAATAATGTACATTGAAATATTAAATTTTATCCAATGGATAGTGTTTTTATTGTACACTATTCCATATATATTTAACATTATTTACTAATCATACATTCCACTATATTTATCCCTTAATGATATTATTATATCAAATGTTATTTTTTACTTTTACCCTTGATAGGAGAAAATATTATTTTTTAATTTTTAATGATGAAATAATGATTCATTTGGTATGATTCATTATTTTCATTGTAATATTGGAATCATTTATATATATTATTTACAATGACAGAAAGTATATCAATACATCATTGGATGATAACATATATCTTGTAATAATTTAATACAATAATCCCAATCTCTATAATTCTAGATTATGTGTGGTTAACTTTTATACATTTTCTATTGATAATGACCATCAAATTATTTTATGTAAAGAATAAATAAAAACATAAATATCATTCATTTTGTATATTTTATAATCTTTTATAATAATAAAAATATACTATAAATGGTTATAAATGGTCATAATGATGAATAAAATATAGATATTATAGAAATTGGTTTTATATTTTTTGTAATGGAATAGTTCCCTAAATTAGTTATGAATCGTTCATGCATTTCATAAGAAATAAGTTGACTGTCCCATTAAAAGTATTGATTTTTGGATATATTATAGGTTTTAATTAATTGTACGGATCAAAATTTATGTTATTAAATGTCATAAAATCTCCAAATCAATCCCCAAGGTGATATTTAGGTTCTTAATGTCAAATTAAAAAAACAGTTATGAAAATTCAAATATGGAAATTATATTAATTATTTTAAAAAATGTATATTTATCCAATTTATAGGTAATAATCAATAATAACAACCATTTTCCACTAATAATACACTGTCAATTTTATAATTAAATTATTATCCTATAATGACTCTATAATGTGTTACCACATTTATTATTCTAATGGTTAATGAGTGATTAAACTAAGGAGAAAATTGTTACATTAAAATAAATATTTCTAAATATTATTATATAAATGTATTTAAAACACAGCCTATATATCAAGGTAAATTGAGGTAATTTTTAGCCATAATTCCAGGAATTTTTTTTAATATAATGATTATAATAATTACAATTTTTCCACTCCACTCATATATAAAAGGGGAAAACATCTATAAAATTCCACAAACATCATTTAAAAACCTTTCTACAATTAATATCAATAATATATCTTATAAAAGAACCATCCAAATTCTAGAGGTTCAATAATTTTTAAACAACCAAGAAAATAGTCCTTAAGAATATCATTAAATGAGGTTTCTCAAATAAGGGGAAACCATATCCTGAAAATCATTTATTATTTATTTTAACACCAACCTCATGAAAACATTATTTAAAAATGTTAAAATATTTAATTTTTTATAATTATTATACTAATATGTTATTATGTATATATAAAAACTATTACATTTTTATCAAACATCTGAATTAAAAATAATTTTTTTCATGTGTGATTATGAAATTTCATCACCATGATCGACAAATTATATTTGATATCATATCCATTCACGAATGACTATATCAATGAATTTATTATAAATATTTAATTTTCGGGATAATATTATAATTATACGATGATAATGTTTTTTCATCCTTTTAAATCTATTTTTTTGGGATTTGATTACATATATAATGTATTCGCGTGGAAAAAAATCTCCATAAAAATATGTGATTCATTTTATTTTTTTCTTTATCTAGATGGAAATAATGTAGAGACCCCGAAAATATTATCTGGAAGCCGGTGACTTTATTTTTACATTGGTATATGATATGAGTAATCACATCATAAAGTAACCAATATATTAGTAGTATTGTTATACTAGATACACACTTTAGTGATGCATTAAATTTGAAGACATGAGTTATATTTTTTTCCTCATGAATTTCATTACATCAACTAGGATATACATAAATTTTATTAATAGTAAACATCATGTATCCATTAGAAAGGAAACAAAATAACGGTGAGATCAAATTCTTATTAATGGATATTTATAGTGGATGTTGTCATAAATCAGAGAATAATAATCAATATGAAATGGTAAATTTTTGAACATTCATTCTCTGTAATAATAAAAATGATAAGGAAGAGAATAAAAATGTAATATTAGTTTGATAATATTGTTGATAATAATAAATGTAGATCTATCAATTACTGAAAACACACACCATTTAATCTGTAGACATATAATTACATTCATCTAGAGAAGAAATAATTTTTAATATCTCATGGATAATAATATGTAATATCATAGGGAAATAAATTCCAAATTGTTTGATGCCATGATATTATGAATAATGATAGCTCCACCATCAAGACCCTTCATGAATGTTTTTAAAAATAAATATAAATCCCCATTTAATGATATATTACTTATTCACCTAATGATAATATTGACGCATAAATTGGATATATAATTCCAAAACCTATATATGACTGCTTGTTAAAATAATTCTTCATATATTGAATAAACATTTTAATTGATGATAAATGATTCATATCATCAAATATATGAATTGAATGATTAATAATTATTTATCAATATCTCCCTTAAAATAATATTTTTATCTGAAGATCATATTATGTAGAAATTATATATGGTTTAACAAATTAATTGATCCATACTAAATAATATTGATATTACTGGGAAATTTAACATCCATAAAAAATATAATAATTCAATGGAATGTTGATGACTAAAAAATGAATCATGGAAGTGAATTTAAATACTTTAAATGGTCAAAATTATCATTATCCATCCATATAATTAATATGAATCGTATAAATAAAACAAATTCCTAGTAGATTATAAGTAATGTTAATGATTTTTTGGTCACTATGGAATATAAATACAAAATAAGTGGTCTCTAAAATAGTCTTGAGTAATATATCATTTCCATACTGAAAATAAACTTTTAAAATATAATTTAGAAAAAAAATTAATTATTATTTTGAAACTATTATTTTCAAATTATAATGGATGATATTAAATATTGAGTTGTCATTATGGTACTAAATTTTGTGAATGTCGTACATGTTACAACAAATATTCCGTTTTCATTTTTAATTCAATATATACATTAATTATATTGAAATTAACATTAATATTACATTAAAATTATATTTTAAAAAAATTAAAACATGTTTATAGATGTCTTCAAATCATTTTTCATAAAAATATTGAAATAATTGATAGAAAATAAAATTTTGTATGAAACTGATTTCTTGAATGAAGAAATAAATAATGTCATATTTTCATAAAAACAGTTTACCATTCATTTTAAGTACCAAATAGTGGAAAATGGTTCGGTTATAGGAATATATCATTAATAACTCAAAGAAAATAAAACAAAATGGGTTTATTAGGAAATTTTCAAATAATTTCCTTCAATTAAAATTCATGAATGAAAAAAACTCTTAGAATGAGATTGAAAATAAAACGATGAAAAGATAATATTATAGAAGTTAGAATTTTTCAATGAATTTATTATATGTATTAGTATATATTCAGATAACTAATTATATATAAAAAATAATATAACAAATTTAATTTAATAAATAATTATATAATATCCATGTTTACTAAGAAATAATATAACCCATTAAAAAGTGATTGAGTTATGAAATTTTTTAGTGTATAACAACTCTTAAAAAACAAACCTGGATGTAATAATTTCTCCTCAATGAAAAAATAAAAGTAATTATTATGTAAATAAGATATCACATTTCAAAAGGTAATTATATGAAATAATATAATTGAATATAAGTGAATAACATTAAAATATTCCCTAATGAAGAGAAATTGGGTTAACGTGCCTTACCTCATACTTACATTTGGATAAACATGATTCAAACTCCTATATAGTTTTTTATACAATATTTAACTTATAAAAATGATTTTAATAATTATAATATCATTTATGATCATTTTATAAAATTTTATCACTCGTTCATTAATAATATTTCAATATTTTCACTACATTATGACTTAATTTCCATGTTTTCTCAATTGTGATTTTTCTTCAATATCCCAGTTAAATTATGTAATATTTAGTTCAATAATATAGAAAATAATAACCAATAAAGAATTTTTATATTTATAATTTTATTACTTTTATGACAAAAAATTAATTATAGTTTTGAAAAATTAAGGCATTTATAATCATTGAGATGATAGGTCAAACATAAGGATGGTTCAAGATTCAAAGATTCAATGAATATTATGGAAATGAGGTAAGAAATATTTTATCTTTAAATAATTACCTTAATATTATATATACCATGTAAATTCATCAATTATAACTATATTTATAATCAATGTTTTATGGTGTTAAAAGGAGAGTTTCATCACTTCAGGATGGTGATAGTAATCTCATATACTAATAATGTAATAATCTCAAGTATGAGTAAATGTAAGAATGAATATACTATATTTTCATTTAATAATGACAAATTTGTAATCAAATCTTTATATATATATTCATTAAATTTTTTGTCGTCACCTTCATTGAGATCCAATACGCAATGGAAACTCACATCACCTCGTGTGGTAGTTGTCTGTTGTACACACAAGAAATGTTATTATATACCCTATATAATTGAATGTAAAAAAGGAAACATATGATTTAATGAATATAAATGTATAATTATTGTATTAATAATGTATCTTCTTATTTATTTATTTATTTATCCACCATAAAATCAAATTGTGAGAGGTTGTAACATAAAAACCAATGACATTGGTTTATGAGGAAGTACTCCAGCACACACATGAATGATTACTTCAAATCCCATATGGTGTTAGTGGAGATTTATGTATATAATTACCATATTATAAAAAATAAAATATATTAAATATATAGAGGTTACTATATAATCATGAAAAGATAATAATTTTTTAATTTGAGGATGACATCAATTAGACACACACATCGATGATCATTACCACTTATTTGGGTAACATCCACCGAATTTCACCAAAATTCCTACTTGGTTGTATTCAATATTCAAATAAATAATATAGTAATATTGATTGGAAGAATAAAAGTTATCGGGGTATTTATATTTTGATTGTAAATGTTTTCATGTAGTTAATATGAGAGGAGTGTTGTTCCCTTTTATGTGGGATGTGTGTGGTACCCATGTACTTTTTAAAAAAATGTATACCTATGTTTTTCAATTCCTAAGAGGGTCATGAAATGTATTTTTATGGATTTATAAACCATAAATGTTATAAACATGTATACAATGTATATATAGATTTTATTCGATAATTTTAACCATTTGTTTTTAATTCAACCTCCATTAAAACAATTTTTACCTTAACCTAATTGTAGTAAACAATTAATTTCAAAAAATTTGATAATATAATAAATTTAGAATAAAATACCTTAATACATTTTTTGAAATTTCATTCAAATCTTTGAAATATTTTAATTTAATGTTAATCTCTATGATGTGATGATAAAGAATGCTTTTCAAAAAAAAATTGTTCAAAATATTATAAGATTTTAAAATTAAATTTCAATATTAAAGTGTATAAAATGACCGTAGTTATATAAATTATTAAACAATTTAACACATATAACTTTAATACAAAATAAAAATTTAATGTCACATTATAAATTATTTAAATGAAAATAAATTTGTTCAAATAATTGTTTTTTTATTATTCAATGAAAAATGAGAAATTTCTGAAAATTAAAAAAGATAATCATATGTTAATTTTGATATACTAAAAAAAAATCATTTTAATTTAATCTAATATTGTTTCTAGAATTGATAAATATAATTTTTATGCATCTTTTACAAAGATATTCTAAAATATATTTTTGGAAATTTCAGTTTTTCTAAAAATATTTTTGAATATATTAAATCATTATTATTTTATATAAAATAAATAGATAACCATATTTTTCTATAATATATCAAATTCTATTTATAATGTAATTTATTTTCTAGGATATAGTTTTATACTATATTATGGTTCAGTTGAATATGTTGTATCATGTTCTACAAGATATTGATCAAATTCAATTTGAAGGAATATATATTTTGTGTTTTTAGGGCTTAGTGTTCTGTGTAACATAAAATAGAAAATTATTTTTAAAATATAATGTTGTTACACAAAATTATATAATTAATTAAATTATGTTATATATATATATATATTATAAATTTATAATTCTAGTATGTTCAATTATTCTTTTCTAAAAAATTAAGAAGTGAAAAATCACTCACATGAACATGCGAAGATCCACCACCGTGATGTTTTTTAATAAATTATTCATTAAATTCATAGAGAAATAATGTAAAATTATTATATAGTAAATAAATATTACGTATATTAAAATATTTCTATATCATATATCTTTAAACTATGTCCACGGTTCATGGCACGGAACCATCGAACCAAAACATGAATGACATATAAAATAGTGAATACATATAATGATGATTTTATAGAAGAATTATTAATAAATAAGTAATTATAAATTATAAGTGAATAATATCTAGTACTAAATGTATATATATATATAATTGTGGAATAAATAAATATTAAATTAATATTTATTATATTGGATGATAATAGTTTGAGTTAAGAATTTCATGTCTTATGTTAAGGTGTTAACATCTCACTATTATTTTTATTATATATATTAAATAATAACCAATTGTTTATATTGTGGTGTGAATATACAAAAAATAAATTTATTTTATAATGGAAGTAATTAACATAATAGTTATTAATGAATCCATAAATATATATATATATATATATATTATATTTATTAACAGATTACAAAAGTTGTAATGGTTATTCAAATCAATATTTCTTGATTGATATATTAATCTACTTAATAAAAAAATTAATGTGCTGTATAATTTTCATGTTTTATAATTAATATCATTAATGAAAATATATTATGTATATTTTTTGTTCCATTTTGTTACTTTTTTCATGGATTTTATAATTACGAATTTATGAATGTGCGATGACAATATTTTACAATATCATTTCCTCATAAGATATCCTATATTAAATTTATAATGAAGGAAATCATTTTTTTATAATAATGTAAACCATATATCATTTATTCAACATTGGTTATTTTTCTTTCTTTCATACTTACCTTTCTTTTTTCATGTGATTGGTACTCAATGATATATAGAATATGTTTTATGAAAATCCAAACATAAATATTATTATTGATGGGAATCAATATATTATATGTTCTTATTATTCAAAATTTATTTATGAATTTTATTAATTTATATATAACTTATTTGGAATGGTTATTTGTAATAAATACCACTTCATCTAAAAATATTTTTTTTGAATATTTTACAATTATTTCCATACACCATACATGGAACATTTTTGAAAATAATAAAATTAATTATTTTTAATGTTTACCGAATGAAGAGATTTTTTCTCCATCATGATCAATAATTTTATGGACATTTCATTATATTTTTCAATCATTATTTTTGTCAAATAATTATATTTTCAAATTCAGATATATTATATATATAATTTTATCAAAATAAATTGATACCTCTCCTATGTTTTAAACAAATGGTTCAAATTTTATTTTTCTATTATTTTTATTTTATGGAATAATTCATTCATTTTTCTCATGATTCATGGGGGATTTTATCTAATGATAGAATGAATGTTATTTTTTCTAAATATTATGTTAAAATTCCCAAAAATTATGTGGAAAAATATTTCATAAATACATTTGATTTTTACGAGTCTGCGAAAATTTACGATGCTTGATTTCGATGCCCGTTGTGCCTGGAATCAATTTCTGATGTTCTGTTCGGGTATGTTCAGTAAACGTATGAGTGTGATTTTTTAACTTTTGAACTGGTTCTCGGAACTGAAATCTGAGGGCACCGTTGAACTCACAGTGCCGGTATTCTCTTAAGAAGACTTTCACATTGATGGAAAATGGTTGAGAATAATAGTTTGTTTTTTGTATTTTTATAAAAAATATATATTAAAGTGTAGAACACTTGGTTTAGTTTAAGCTACCATGTGTGTGATTGTTGGTTAAAACCTTCACTTGGGAGTTGGAGGTGGTACCGCCACACTGTAACCTCCAATGAGAGGTTATGGTTTGAGGGCCCACCTGAATTCAAACTCCCGCAAGAGGTTAGGATGTGTGGACCACCCGAGAACATAACATCTCATTTAAAAAAATTTAGTGGGGACCACATGATGTTAAACCTCTTGAAATCCCCATTAAGTAGGGAGAAACCTCTAGAGCTCCCCACTTAATGGTGACACAGCCTCTCCACTTTAATTATGTGCGAACACCTTAATTAATTAAAGGGAGACTACCCAATTAATTTACCCAATTTGAATTTTGTGCCAACGATTTAATAGGATATTGGAATATATTAATTTTTTTGGGATATTCTATTTTGTGGAATCCTGGGAGAAGAGAGAAAAGAAGTTCTCCAACGAAGAACTCTTCTATCCAACGATGAATGAAGAACGCCTTCGACTACATAGAAAGCCGACCTTCTTCGATCTTCATCCCCAGACTCATACAGATCTGCGATATCAGAATTTAGAGTGTGTTGCGGAAGCAAAGAATTTAGATGCCTCCTTCTTCGAGAACTACATCAATTAACATGGTAGGGGTGTGATTTGTGTTGAGAAAAATTAATTCTTCTTTCCATTATTTAATTGTTTCCTATTGATCTGCTAGCTATAAAACTAATATGGAAGGACCGTGACAAACTAACACAGTCCAATTCCTTCCACCGTTCTTGTGAATATTAGAGTGTTATTCAAATTCTTCAATGGTAACGAACATCAAATCATTGTGGGTTCGTTTTGTGATACGATGATCCTGGAAAAGAAGCCCCAACATAATGACAAACTAATGGACATGCGATGAGGATAGCGGGAGATAGATTAGAACGAAACAGAAAGACTGTTCTTCGACCCCCTTCTCTTATGGGAGAATCAAAAAAAATTGATACCGATAAGAGGCTCGAAAACACAGGAAATGACTTCAGAACATCGGGGTGACCAATATTAACTAATCTCGGGGATCATTTCTTGGATCTAGTGCCACCCCATGTGTGAATCCCCCCTATATAGATATTTTTCCAATATACCAAAAGGGAATGTCATATCTATAACTTGTTTTATGTTTTCTTGAGAGGAACTTATATGTATTGCTTTCTATACATTGGGATCAACCTGGTTTCTTGATTTTCTTGAGGGTGGTGTTTTGTTTACAATGTGGTCAATGTTCGTTAGCTAGAGGGTAACGTTTATTATGCCTATGGGCAGTATCATCTGTGCATGAGGGAAATATCTGATATGCCTGAGGGAAATATTCATTTTGTCAAAGGGATATCAACTGAGGGTTTTGATTCTGATTACCTAAGGTTAAGGTTTTACATGTCTGAGGACACAGTTATTTACAATATTCACTTTAGTTATTTTCTTTGGTTATACCTGCCATGCTCAAGAAAATGATTTGCATTGTTAAATGAGTATTAAAATGGAAATGAAACTGGTAGTGATAGTTACTTTTGAGTACATACTAGTTTACTGATTTTTTTTGTTGCACACTGTTGCTGCACATTTTCACTAACATTTGTGCATGAGCCTTTGGTGGTTTCCTACTGGGATTTTTTTCTCACACCCAATTCGGGTCAAGTTTTTTTCCCAAATAGATTATATTTTTCTAGTTGTTGATAATGGAAAGGGACCCTATACAAGTACCTGATTATAGAAGAGTAAGAGGGCATGGAACCGAGCTTAGGCTCGCGATGCTGCTGAGTTTCTGTTGCAGTGTTATGTTTTTCATTTTTATACATGTCCCTTGTATGGTATTGTATTTAATTGTAGTTTATTATGTTTTTGAAACTTTCATAGACATAGATACATATTGATCCTTCATAGATATATATGAATGTCGTTATATTTCACTTCTATACTATTATCCATTTCAGTTGGGTATTGTTTACTGCTTCTGTTTTTGGTATGTTTGTATTTTCTCTGCTGTGGTACACTTTGACAAATGAGGGCATAGTTTCACCACTGTCATACCTAGGACCTCGCTTCTAGTCGACAGCCTCTGGCGTTTGGGGAAATGCACTTGAGGTTATGTGACCAACTGGGTTCGGGGCACCCGTTGAGTGGCACCCGAATCCGAGATGTTACAAAGTTGTATGAGAGGAATTTTCTTTTCTCTGTGTTATTTTATCATTTGGAGACGATGGAAAGAGATAGATTGTTAATGGATTCGGTAATAAATGGGCCCAGAAGTGGATACCCCTTGTACATGTTAAAGCCAGATTGCCTCGAATTCAATTGTAATTTTCTATTTATGATTATTACAATTAATTTTATTTTCTCCATTGGGTGACACACTTGTTTTGTTCTATTTATATGTTTATACCTGGGATCTATTTAGTTTCAACATGATGAGATGGGGGGTTTGTCATATCATGCATCATTTAGGCACATGCAATAATAACAACCATTATATAGTTTCCATTCCATTTTGGTGCATTAGAAATTGCATATTGTTGTGATAGATGTTGTGACAGAAAATGCATGTTGTTTTGATAGATGCCTTTATAAAATACTTGATATTTGATAGAGTATTGGTATGTAAGAGTATGTGAATAAAATCCAAACATTGGTTTTTGTGGATTATGGGCCCTCATCAACCAGAATTTGGTGGATCATCGACTTGATAACTTTGTTATAACATCAATAAGATGCCAAGCTCTGGTTCGTGGAGAGTATGGGCCCTCTCGGATCAGAATTTGGCACTTTGGTGTTTCTTTTAGTGACTTTCTGGTCTCCCAAGTAGTTTCTGAGGCATACTATCTGGAAAACCCAGAATACACGCTCTGTAGTTTTGAATACATGTCATGTACTCTTCTGTTCGGGACAAAATTTTTGTATGTACAAGCCATGTACTTTATGTACACACCTTGTAGTTCCTAAATATGTCATAGGCTGTGTAGGAAAAAACACAGGGTTGGGAAAACACTAAGGGTAAACACCATGTACCAGTTTTACACACAATGTAGTGTAGATCCTATATCGGGTTGTGTAACTTATAATATGGGTCGGCGTTAACCTCTCTAGTACACGAAGTTTTCATATGGAACACATTGTGTAGTCTGAGCCATGTAACTAACAACACAGGTCAGTGAAGCTCGTCTAGTACACAATGTGTACCGGAGGGACATGTTGTGTGTGGGTGTAACAAGCTGTGTAGTCTCAGCTGAGTAGTCGATCGTGTCGCTAACAACACGGGTAGTTAGAATATAAGCCATACACACCATGTCTATCTAAAACAAGCCGTGTAGTGTGAGATGTGTACCTGGCCATGTCACTGACAACATGGGTCGGTAAAGCTCATCTAGTACATGTTGTGTAGACCTTATACACAATGTCTAGTCTATTTCAAAAGAGAGAAGTGTGGCTAAGCAATGTAGAAGGACTCAAGAAGGGGAAGAAAATTTAAGTACACACCATGAGTGTGGACAACACACCGTGTGTTTGGGGTGTCACACGACTAGTTTTGGAAGAAGTACTCACCCATGTGAAAGACTTGAGGGAACACGCTGTGTAGTTATTATACTCCAAGTGTAGTCTTGTTTTTTAAAACATGAATGTTTTCTTTCTCTTATTCCCTTCTTGCGCTTCCAGTTCATTTTCCTTGATGATCTTAATCAAAGGCGTGTGTTTGAACTTGGAGATTCAAGCCACCGAGACGTCGTCGAGTTATTCACCAGGAGAGCAGAAATGAGTATAATCCTAGGACGATAGGACACACTCTACCAATGGATCCTCCAGAAGATCCAGATGCATCGCCAGCCGTTATACCAGACATATGCACGTTTGCTGAGTTCCGTGAAGGATTCATGCGGTTCATGAAGACCTTCCAGGGGACACCGCTGGCTTCCACATCTATGGTAGAGCTAACACATATATTCCAGTAGCAGAATCCGCCTACGTTCTTAAGGGGATGGCGTACCACAGGCTACAAAGTCATGGATGGGTTCTATGTAGACTATCTTAGATCATCTAGAGTATCCTCCTAGGAGGAGGGTCAAGCTCACTTCTTACATGCTGTGTGATTCTACCAATAGATGGTGGGATGTTTCCACCTAGACTGAGCATCACTAGGCCATGGTGTGGGAAGATTTTTAGGCATTATTCTATGAATTTTTGTTTCCAGAGACGCTGAGGATAGATCAAGCTCAAGATTTCATGAATCTGCTATAGGGCGCCATTTTATTGATGGATTTTTATACTCTCTTCACCAAGCTATATCATTTTTCACTTGTTCTAGTCGATGAAGAGACATTAAGTGATCGACACATTGAGTATGGTATTCGATATGACATCTGAGAGCTTTTGAATGTTTTCAGGTTTCCTACAATGAATGATATTCTGAACAAGGCATTGATTACTAAGCAGAACATATGAGAAACTAATGTTGCGAACCAAGACGGTTCATCACCAGTCTTTGGTAATATTTATACCGGTTAGTGGAAGAGTCTCTCATAGTGGTAGTACTAGCCAGATGATTTAGTCAGGTGTCCAGTTCATGTGCAACCAGTGTGGTAAAGAGGGGCACATGAGACCTCAGTGTCCCCGTGACCTAGTAGAGTGTCCAGCTTGCGGCAAGATGGGTCATCATCAGTGTTTTTGTAGGGAATTTCCACCAGTTACTAGTGAGAGGTGTTCTATACATACTCCTTGCATGGGAGTAGGGCCAACAACATCATACCAGTTAGAGAATTGGAATACGTCAGGACATTCAGGAAGAGGTGGTGGTCGAGGCCGTGGTAGACAAACACCAGGATCTCAGAGACAGTAATGTGGGTCAGCTCAGGGTAGCCAGGCTATGTCACAGGGCCATGGCACTGGGTAGGAATAGGCAGTGCAACAGATCCAACATGGGCAGGATCCCAGACCTTCTACATTCAGAGGTATTATTCTAGTTTATTTTTTCATTGTTCGATACTTTTTCATACTATTTCTACACATAGATTTATATCTATGCCTGTTGTAGAGAGCCTTGGGATATGTGTTTCTATATATTTGGATTTTATGACGATAGACACTCCATTAGGATTAGAATGGTAGGTGTGCATCAGTGTAGAGAGTTTCCCCTAGATTTTGGAGGGTTTATATTTCTATGGGACCTCTACCTCTTAGAAATGACGATCTATGATGTCATTATCAGGATGGTATGGTAGGAACCCTTTTGATATTTTGTAGATTTTTATCATCGCAGGGTGTGTTTCACATCACCAGATGGAAGAGCGTTTTTATACGAGTGCGAATGGGATGTTCAGGAGAGTCGAGAAGGACCCGAGCATCATGGGTGAGGTGGATGGATAGCTTAGTTTGTGAGTATGTATGTAGATGACCAGGGATATTTTCATATGGATTTCCCTCCAGTGGTTGACCGATTTTGGGATTTCTTCCTGGACGACTCTTTAGGTCTTCCTCCAGAGTGAGAGGTGGATTCCTCTATCGAGATTTTTCGAGGATTAGCACTGGTGTCCATTCCTCCTTATAGGATGGCTACACTAGAGTTGAATGTGCTAAAGAGGTAGTAGAGGAGTTGCTGGAAAAGGGTTTCATCTGACCTCGAAATTATCCTTGGGGTTCTCCTATCCAGTTTTTGAAGAAGTCGAACGATATCCTCAGTCTTTGTGTGGATTATTGGAAGCTGAACTAGTTGACTGTTAAGAACCAATATCCCTTTGCAAGGATTTATGTTCATTTTGATCAACTTTGGAGAGAATGAGTGTTCTTGAAAATTGACATGAGATCCAAATATCATCAGTTGCGTGTTAGACCATCATACATACCTCTTACAGCTTTTCGGAGCAGATATGGTATATAAGAGTACTTGGTCATGTCGTTCAGACTAAAAAATGTGCCAGTAGTTTTCTTGGATCTGATTAATCTTTTGTTTCAACCATATCAGGATTTATTTGTGGTAGTCTTTGTGGATGATATATCGGTGTACTCTCACACTGGACACGACCAAGCTACCGATCTTGAGATCATTTTTATTACACTATGATAGAATCAGATATATGCTAAACTCTCAAAGTGCCACTATTTTATGGACCAAATACACATTCTAGGTCATATTATCTCAGATACAAGAGTTTTAGTAGACCCATAGAATGTGAGATCATTATTTTCTTGGGAGAAGCCTAAGAACATGTTCGAGATACGAAGTTTCATGGGGAGGGATGGTCACTACATGCGCTTTATACAAAACTTCTCTAGCATAGCAGGGCCGTTGATGAATTCGACTAAGAATGGTGTGAAGTTCATCTGGTTAGAAGCTTACAAAATAGCCTTTCAGATGCTATTGGGAAGGTTTACATCAAAACCGGTCCTGATACATACAGAACAAGGGGAGATCTATACAGTTTACTGTGATGCATCAGGTATTGGGTTGGGAGTAGTGTTGATTTAGGGTGATGTAGTAGCTGTGTACGAGTCTCTATAGTTGAGGCCACATGAGAGGAATTATCTGATGCATGATATCATTTTGGCCACAGTTGTTCATGTGTTCTGCTATCAGAGAAATTTTCTCTTGGGAGAACATTTTATGGTTTATACGGACCACAAAATCTTCACGTACATCTTTACCCATCATGACATGAATCTAAGACATCAAAGGTGGGTTGAATTCTTGTAGTCCTTTGACTTAGAGCTTTCCTATACCCCTAGTAAGTGTAAGGAAGTTGCTGATGAAATTATTAGGAGGACTCAGATATAGGCAGTGTAGGAGGCCAGTAGTGAGTGGTAGTTCAATGATTTGTTATCTGAGATACATTTGGTGATGCACGATTGTTAGGGGTGAGACGACCATTCATCCTTAGATGTGACTACTACCCTCTTGGATAGATTTAGGATGAGACAACTATCATAATCGGAAGGCCTAGTTCTTTGGGAGTCGGTGGAATGTGAGGACCCTCCTCCTAGATGGATGATAGGAGATGATGATGTTCTGCGTATCCATGGATTAGTGTGTGTTGCATGGGGTATACAAGAGGAGCTGAGGTAGGAGATTCATGCCTCATCCTGGGCAGTGCATCCCAGAGTTACCAAAATGATCCTTGACATGAGACATTATTATTGGTGGACGGGTATGAAACGAGAAGTAGCTAGTTTTTTTGTGAGATGTTCCACCTATCAGTAGGTGAAGGCGGAGCATCAGAGGCCAGCTAGACTGTTACAAAAGATACCCATTCTGGAGTGGAAAATGGTATGATGTGACGATGGAGTTCACGACTGGGTTCCCAAGGTCACCTTGAGGCAGTGATATTATGTGGGTTGTTGGGGACAGACTTACGAAGGTAGCTCACTTTTTTCCAGTCAAGGAGACCTTCATTGTTTTTTTGCTCAGATGGTTGCATATCCGAGAGGTGGTACATATTTATGGGGTTCTTTTTTATATAATTTCATATAGGGAAGACCACTTTACCTCTCATTTTTGGCTATGTTTTCTGATGGAATTGCGTACACAGGTGCTTCTAAGCATAGATTACCACCCTCAGACCGATGAACAGTTAGATTGTATGATACAGGTGCTTGAGGACATAATGCGTGCATGCGTACTAGATATTGGGGGCTCTTGGGAGAAGCACATACCCCTGTTATAGTTTGCCAACAATAATAGATTTTAGGAAACTATTGAGATGGAACCTTATGAGGATTTATATGGTAGGCCATGCCAATCAACCATGTACTAGATGGAGGTAGGTAAGGCAGCTTTACTGGGACCATGTCTTTTTCAAGAGACTACGTAGTAGGTCAAACTGATTCAAAAGCAGATGGCCACTACACAGTCTCATCAGAAATCGTATGCTTATCACCATAGATGACCCTTAGAGTTCATGGTTGAGGATCAGGTTTTCTTTCATGTTTCAACGAGGATGGGACACATGCAGATAAGGAGACAGGGTAACATTCACTGAGGTATGTGGGGAAGTTTGAGATTTTGGAGGGAGTCTGGTCAGTTTCCTATCAATTTCAGTTACCACAGAGGTATGGGGCCATGCACGATGTCTTCCATGTATATCAGCTACGCCATTATCACTCATTCCCATTTCACATCTTTTTTCCCAAGGAGGTTGAACATCAAGTCGATGCATACTTTCAGGAGAATGTGATTCATATTTTTGATAGGAGCATGATGGTTGTATGAGGCTGGTCAGTTCCTCTCGTTTGGGTGCTATCGTAGCATGGCTATGTGCTGGACAAAACATGGTAGCGGGAGACTGACATACATCCTTAGTGGCCAGAGTTTTTCACAACATTATCTTCCCCACCCTTGGCATCCAAATTCGGGGATGAATTGCTTTAAGGGGGGGAGGTTTGTAAGAACCCAGTTCTTGTACCATTCCACACGTCTTGTACTTTGGCCGTGTGGGACGAGAACACAAGGCATGTCGGCCTGTCAGCAATGAAGTGTATAAAAACTATCTACACGTCATGTACTTAGTAGATACACATCATGTGACTAGTTTATAGGTGAATAGTAAGGAGGTGGGAGTATCCGCTAGGGAAATGATAGTACACGCCATGTACATAGAAATATAGGTCGTGTAATCATGTCGATAGATGAACAGTGAGGCGGTGGAAAGTGGTTGTGAGAGGAACAATTAAAAAATGGAATGTACACAGCATGAAATAGAATGTACACACCATGTAGTCATGTTTTTTCACATAAAACAGGCGGTATCCTCCTCATTCTGTAGAGGAGGCAGCAAGCACATTTGCAGATCGGGAGGAGAGGTCGGATCTTGGAGGATCTCATGATCGCACATAGAGAATCTGTTTCTTCCGCCGTCAATATTGATGGAACTGTGCGGGTAA
Organism: Viscum album; assembly: GCA_963277665.1. NCBI lineage: Eukaryota > Viridiplantae > Streptophyta > Magnoliopsida > Santalales > Viscaceae > Viscum > Viscum album. The sequence goes on along the minus strand of OY728122.1, from coordinate 804,120,122 downwards.
TACCTTCAATCTCCTTGGGTCGTTGTTATCCATTATTTCCCAAGGAGAAGTTATTTTCATTTGAATGGATAAATTTTTATCCCATATAAACAACATTCTTGGTTGTTTCGGAAGGCGTCCTTCACATATATTGATCGGAGGCGATTGAGGTAGGTGGTATTGTGTTTTATTACAACTTTAGAGTAGAATTTTTCTACTGTTGTGATACTCTCCCATGTTTGGGGTGTTTTATAGCTCAGTATTTTTCTGTTTAGATCCCTAGAATTGCATAGGTAGTCTAATGAATAATTATGAACTATTTTTTGGGATCATTACTTGGATCCAAGGCCACCTAATTGGTGTGTTCCCCCTATTTATTTATTTATCTAGGATACCTGAAGGTATGCCATATTAATAACATGTTTTATGTTTTATTGAGAGAAATGTATATGTATATCTTGATATCTGTTGTGCTCGGCCCTGTTTCTTACTTATCATGAGGGTAGTGTTGTGTTTATCCAATGGGCAGTGTTCATTAGCATGAGGGTAACATTTCATAGGCCTCTTGGCAGTAGATTCTGTGCATGAAAACAATATCTTATATGCCCGAGGGAAATATTATTTTAGCCTGAGGGAAATCACATAATGGTTTGGTTCTGATTACCTGAGGGTACGATTTTACATGTATGAGGACACGATTATTTAGAATATTCACTGTGGTGATTTTCTTTGGTTATACCTACAAAGTTAAAGCATATTATTCGAATTGTAAAATGAATATTATAATTTAAATGAAACTGGTAGTGATAGTTACTTTTGAGTACTTAAAAATTTACTTCATTTTATTGCTGAACACTGCTGTTGCACATTTTCACTAACAGTTGGGAACTAGACTTTGGTTGTTTCCTACTGGGATTTATTTCTCACATCCTGTTTGGGTCATGTATTGGGCATAAAAAGATTATATTACTGAATGTGTTGATAAGGGAAAGGGACCCTATACAGGAAATTGATTGTTGTAGAGGAGTATGAGAGCATGAGACTGAGTTTAGGCTCGCGATGCTGTTGTGTTCCTGCTATACTGTTTTGTTTTTATTTACTGTACTTGTCCCTTGTAATTTATTGTATTTGATTGAGTGTATTATGATTTGTATTTTTTCTAAGGCATAAAGACATATTTCACCATCAAATATATATGACTATCGTTTTCTTTTAATTCTGTACTGTTATCCATTTTATTTTGGTATTGTTTACTTCTACCATTTTTGGTATGCGTGTATTTTCTCCACTGTGCTAAACTTTAATAAATTAGGGCATACTTTCCCCACTATTAAACCTAGGCCCTCGCTTCTAGTAGGCAGCCTCCGATGTTAGCGGAAATGTGCTTGAGGTTATGTGACCAACCGAGTTTGGGGCACCCGTTGAGTGGCACCCGGATACAGGATGTTACAATTATTTTAAAAATATATGTATAATAAATAACATCGCATTTTGGAGATGTTAAGTCGTACGTATGCATGAGCGAAGACATCATGCCCTTAATTTTTTAATGGTATTTATTTATGGGGTGTAATATTTTTTAGAATAAATAACTTTTTATAATAATTTTAAATTGTTAATAATATATTTATATAACCATCCATGTAAGGTGGTGGGGAAAAATATATTACACCCTTGCCTGGAAATGATAAGCTATACCTACACATGTGTGGTTATTTCATATTTCATGTGATGGATAAGACATTTAATATGATTGTTTCCCAATTATAATAATTTCTCATTATATAATTTTTTAAAAAGATATAATTATATGATGAAACAACTCATGAATTAGATGTAGAAGTAGAATGCAATATCAAAGAATCGGTAGAGGAGATGACCTCTTCTTCGAAGTTCTATCATTAGATCTCTACATAATTGAACTAGATTTGGTCACTTAAGAAGTCAAAAACTTCTAGAATTTATGTAGGGATGTTTAGAATATAAATGGTATTGTTATGAACGAAATTGAAGGCATTATGAGTTGTGGATAAATGAGGGAAGATGTTTTCTATTGTAATTTATGTGAGGGGAACATTTGGAAACATAAAAAATATTAATATATAATTAAATTAAACCCCATATAAAAGCTTCAAAATTTTCCACATTTTGAATATGATATTATATAGGGTTTTAATATCCTCATATAAAAACATTTGGAATGTTTTTAGGTCAATTTATTAATTATCATTTTAATTAACACATAGTTATTCTATTTAATTTTTAATTTGGGTACGAAATATTTCAATATTAAAAGGGTAAAATATTTACTTATTTGAGGTAACATTGCACCCTAATTTTTTACTTTTGGAAATTTTAGATGATATCTTACTTATTATATATTTTTCAAAACGTTTTATGATTTTTAAATTATTTAATTAATCATTATTTTGAAAAAAAAATTTAGTTAGGTCAATTTTGACACTATTCATTTCATGGATTTTTTAAAATATAAAGATAATATATTATCCAAGAAACAAATATTTTAACATATAACTAATGAGTCACGGAAATACTAAAAATTAAATAGAAATTTAAATTATCCCACTTTATATTTATTTTAATATCATAATAAAATTTCATTGATTTTATGTTTTAAAAAATAATTACTACATAAATATTGTGTAACTAATTAATATACAAATTTGATGAAAAAAACATAAGAAAAATGATACATATAAATTTTCTATGTTTCAAAATAATATATGTATTATAATTTTTTTAGTAAAAAATATACCGTTAAATTTTTTTAAAAAATTAAAGTATTCATGTGGTAATTATATCATTACAATAAATCAAATAATTTAATTCTCATAATATATTCGGTATGGCTCCAAATGGTACATAACATGACCATTGTATGTCTATGGTTGAAATATTCTCTACTAATAAATTTTTAATGTGTTTTGTCTCTTTAATTATTATTATCTTTTGAAAAAATATTATTTTATTTATTTTACATCAATTAAATAATTTATTCATCAACTATATATAAAAAATTAATGTAATTATTTATTTCTTAAAAATTAAAAATAAATAACCAAGACAAATATAATAAACATTTCTTTCAAATAAGTATTTATATGAGTTTTCACAATCTGTAAAACCTTTTTTTAAATGATATTTTAATTAAAACAAGAATATGACATCTTTAAATATTCATTAAATAAAATATTATAAATAACATAATATCTAAAAAATGGACCAAAAAATGAAAATATATGTCTATATTATGGAAATATTTTTACGAAGTTCAGAATTATTATTAATATTTTTTGATACAACCCATTTGACCATACGTGGATACATAATAGATATTAAAGGCAAATAAATTGACACGTTATGTCTTTCTTTGATTTAAATGTTATTTAAGTAATTTGCAAGGAAAAATATCCATTAAATGGTATATATTCCAACCATAGGTGTTTAATATATAGATATATTAAGAAAATAATGTTTTTTATTGTTTTGGTAATTTTATAGTGATTATAATATTATTTTCAATATAAATTACCAAATTTACTTTTCATATTGGGAATAAAATTTATTATGGTCTCTAATAATATTGTTAAAAACTAAAATGTACCTACTTAAAAAAATTTACCTACAGAATAAAAATTAGAAATCCAATTTTCAAAATTCAATACAGTGATGTTTCAAAATTATATTTAAAATAAAACCGTTAAAATGTCATGAAAAATGATTTTGAAAAAATAACAATTTTTAAAAGGAAAATGTTTTTATGTAAAACACATGTATAAAATAATCTAATATAATAATAATTTGATAATTGTTAACTAATTAAAAATTTATTACTAATATAGAAAATAAATTTACTATTTAATGACTTTAAAATAAAAAATCCATATTTTCACTGTTTTTTAGAAAGATGTAACATATCATAAAAATATGATAAATTCAACAAATGTAAATTTTTATATTCGAACTAAAATAATATTTTTATTATTCAAAATTTAATATAAATAAATTTTAAATGTATATTTAAAATTGTTATTCCTTCAAAACGAGGTAAAAGAGCATTTTTCGGAAAAGTATATATTTTGACCAAAAAATTTAATTTGTTCTCATATAATGTTCTAGAAAATATATAAGATTTATTTTAATGATATAAAAAATAAAAAATGAGGTTAATAATATTCATAATGTCCATTTAATATCCCATTATATAAGAATATTTTTAAATTATATTGTTTTTTAGTGAAACATGGTATTACGTACAATGCAAGATATCGAGGAATGTCTCTCTTGCTTAAAGCGCAATCCATGTTAGTGATATAGGTACAGAAGTCATCCTTTGGTGGTACATATAAAATAATAAGAACATTATTCTTTTATATAATGAACAAAATTTCAAATAAGTGCTTCATCTATCGTACACCTAATCGATGTTGCGTGTACGTTACGAAAATTCAGTTTAGTGTGAAAGGAATGTTCAACTTCGTTAATTTCTACATATAAATGATATTATTTATTTTTTTTATAAAACATTCTATAATAACTCATTTTGTAACATTATACAACCCATAAAATGAATTTCTCCATTGAAATGCATCATTTTTAAAAAAAATCAACATTAATGCATTTTCACATAAATCCCCATCTAAAAAATGAATACTAAAACATCATTTTAATAAAGTAAGTTAGAAACATAATGTTTAACTAAAAGTAACTCATCACTAGGTTTCCACATAGGAAAAAATATGTGGAATGTGAAAACATGTATATGGAAGAGAAATATGGAAATTATGTTATGATGAACAATGATAGAGAATAGGGTTTGGATAATGTTAATTACCAGAAATACATAAATCTACAATAATATAATATACAATATAATTCATCAAATAAGAAGGTACAAGGATAACAATTTTTTGGTTTTGACGATCCTTTTTCCTAATGTTGAATTATTTTTCATGATAATAAATACTTACTCGATTTTGGTATAATCTCATTGTTCTCCGAGACCCAAATAATTTCTAAATGATCTCTAATTTAATGAAATGAAATTGATTTTTTCATTCATGAAGGGTTAGCATATCATGAGGTAAAATGATAGTTCATTCAATCTATCACTACCAAATTTTTATCACATATAGTCAAATATGAATAAGTCCATCTATAAGGATATAATGTATTAATATAATAATCATCAACCAGAATATAACATATACTATCCAAAAATGTATAACATTATAATCTTTCCAAAAATAGAAAATATAAAAATTAGGAAGTGGTGAACTAAATCGATGTATCATTTATCTCCCATTTCTCGTAAGTTAGTTCTTTGTTGTCATATTCCAAAAAAGTCAATACCTAAATCATTGATTCTCATGAAACATGAAAATAACATTAATTACAAAATAACCGTAATGAAACAATGCATTCTAATGAAATTAACACTTTCCAGACACAAATAATAAAAATAAATTTCGAAACTCAATATATGATATCATGTTGTCCGGATATATATCTTGAGGTATTTAATACTATCAAATATATCAATACATCCTTCTTCCTTTATTATGTGCATCTGATATACTTTCCAAAAATATTTCAATCACCTTTTATGGTAATAGATATAAGTAATCTTATACAATAAAATACTTAATAAAAAAATATCATAATAATCTATAGATTTTTATTTAAACCATAATACCATTAAATTACTTATACACCATTATTATTGATAATCATGTAATCACTCAACTATCTTCTTAAACCATTAACCAATTTGCATGATTATATTGCTCAACAATTCCTTTATATCATATATCATTTATTGTATCTTTATCATCATCAACATAAATTCAACTCATATGAACATGATGATTATCCTCGTGATAGTTTACATTAGGGAATCAAATTTAACAATTCCCATACATTCCCCATATAAAATAATTAACTGTTTTTGATATCTTAGATATACTTTTATCCATGCCCATTGTGTTAACTGATACTTTTTCATTTTCAATTACTAGATTTGTGTCTATGTTTTCCACACCCAAAGTATCTTCCAGTTATTTGAAAAATTATCCTTGTTGAATCTTTCCTCATGATTTAAATGTGTAAAATAAAACATTCTATCCTCTATAATCACCATGAAACAACAGATTTCTGTAATTAGTTAGGTCAGGGAACTCACAAATCTTTAAATTGTTGATCATATTACAAGATATCTGATTAGAAAAAATAAGAATGTTTCCAAATCCCATTTCATTTTTTTCTCATAAAGAATATCATTCCATTTTGAATGATATTCTCCTTCAACATGAACCCTATTATTTCCTTCAAAATTCTAGAACCCAAAATGAATCATGTGATAGGGGAAAATCATACGAGTAGAACAACATAACCATGTGGGGTTATATTCAATATCTGGAATTTTAGATTTAATCATAGTTTATTCTTGATTGTTAAAATTATTCAAGTACAATAACTTATAGTTATAAATATCCATAGAGGTATCCGTAGACATAAATTATAAATATATCTAGGGATCATAGTAATTTTTTCGCATTATAGTTTCCAATGGTTGAATAAACCATCGTTATAATAAAAACTATAATGACCCAATAATGAAGTTCATGGTAATTACATATCATTTTTAGAATACCTAATAAATTATATAAATATACTACCTAATAATGTATTAGATCAGTGTCTTTGGAAACATAGACCATAATCATTTAACATTGAGAAAGATCATCAATTCTCTGATAATGAAATTACCCTTTTGTTTTCCTACAAATAACATTTTTTAAATCATGAGGAAAATATTACATAAAAAGGGTGTGATACAATACTCAGTAAGGGTAAAAATTGAGAACATGAAACAAGCCATAAACATAAGAATATAAAAATTTGAACATAATGTTCAAATATCAAAATCATGAGTCATGAAATAAATCATGGTAGTATCTAAGGAATAGATATTAATGAAACATTAACCATGATAAAAGAGCATTGGCATAAAACATGGAATTGTTGGAAAAAAATAAGAATATAATATGAATTCCATAGTATCCATTTCATTACATACAATGTCATCATAGAGGAATATGTTGTTTACTGAACCAGGTTTACATGTCATTCCAACAATGTAATATTGAACCATATTTACTTGTCGTTTCAGCCCTATAATATGGAACATGATTTTCATTCCATTCGGGTAATGTATATCACATGAGATATAAATCATTACCCAATGCATTTATGGGATATATAATTCCTACCAATCTCATTATAAAATTATTCTTACGTGGGCCACAAAATCATAACAAATTCACCATAACATATTCCAACGAACAAAAAATGAGTTTCTTAAAAATCATTCCGTCATTATATAATCCAAAGAAGATAAATTGATTTCAATAAAATAATACTATCATAAACACAATCAAATCAATGAAATGTTAAGTATTTAGAAATAACCATATATAATTTTAGATGGATAAAATTTTTTATAAAACACTTGAGATAAATTCCTATGGAAAATATCCTTTATAGAGACAATACATTTTCATATATTACTATTACATCATTATAAATATATAAAACATAATAGTATTAATCATCAATCTTATACATTTATTTAATTACTTCTTCTTTGGATTCTTATTGGCTCTTCACCTCTCATTAGTAAATGTAGTCACCTAAAGATATAAAAAAATGGATGAGTTCAAATACCAATAAAAGGATATATAATAATTATATAGCATGGGATGAGCATAATCCTAAAATCATCATAAAAAATCATGAGTGTAATCACTAGATAAAATCATAGAATGTTGGAATGTATAAAATATGTAAATATTAGGTATTAGTGGTTAACTACCACAAATAGTTATGAACAATTATCGGATCATGTTCACAAATCCTTTACCGTTTAATCATGAGATTCCTAACTATACCCAATTCATTGGAGTGTTGTATAATTCCAAAAACAACCATCACTTTCAATCATTCATATAATACTACACATTCTTAGGTGCACCCATAACATCATAATATTTACATTCACTTTCTTGCCACATTGAAAATATGTCCAACAATAACATAAAAAACCCATGGAATGAAATAGGTTTTACATAGTCATGCATAATTTAATAAAAAATTGGTATCAAAAATAAAAAGGGATTATCAATCTTGACATAATACCAGTAACCATGAGTGAAGAGTGAAATAATATTCAAGATGTAAAAAGGGTGTGTTAATTTTAATGAAGAGTTATTTTATAAAATATCAGGGTTTTCATGAAATCAATTTGTGAAAATTTATACCCCCCCAAGAAATATAATAATGGTGAATAAATTATTTCAATGGAGAACATATAAAGAATATTTAGTGAATGAGGGAGAAGTTCATGAAAGAAATATGGGTTTGAGAATCTCCCCTTACCTTATATCATAATGATTTCATTACTTTAATTTAATATATTTGGACATTATATTAATTAATTATAAATTAAATAACATTTTATACATTAATATGGATCATTGTGGTTTAATTATTTTTTTCACAGGCCTTTGTATGAGTTATAGAGTTTAAATGCATTGTTCGAGAGTGTTTGTTTTTATAGTTTTCTTGAACGGTTCACTTGTATTAATGAATGTATGTTCATATAAAAAGTGGATAAACATATATAATTTTATATGAATTTTATTAATGATGTTACAAAACATAAAACGATCTTAAAAATAATTTTTTATATACTGGGATAATGAATCATAGGATAAGAATTTAATGATTGTGGTTTGGCCTAATTAGGGCGGCTTTTCGACCCCAACAAACTTGTTTTGTTTAATAATTTATTAATAAGAACAAAATATATCTCTAAAACATTAATTACGGTATTATACATATAAAATAATCATTTCAAACAATAAGAATGGTTTCAGGACCATATCTGAAGGTGGTAATGGAAAAAATAAAACATGTTTTTCTCGATGGTTGTAAATAAACACCCCACGTACAATGTTTTCTTTTATAAAATAAAAATTATATGGAAAATGGGTTGGATGATATATTGTCCCATTGTAATCATAAATTTTATTTATATGTGAGATAATTTTTCTAACTTAACATTTTAAATAGGATGGGTGGAGATATATTAGTAAAATAACATGAAATTTAATGAAAATTAAATGATAAGAGATAGAGGAGAATTACCTTTTGAATAGTCCTCATGAGATCCTCTTTAAAGGACCTAGGAATGGTCATTTGATTATACCAGATGATATTTTACATGGGGAAGGGGGTAGTGTAGATTTTTGTTAAGATATTATATAAGTATGGATGCTTGAGAGGTGTGCGGAAATTAGAGTGTTAAGGGTGCTATTTAGAGTAGAGGGGAGAGGTGTTCTCGTAATATATTAATCATTAAGTTATTAATTACCCCCATGATAAGAATTAGTGATGATTAGATGACCAATAATAGTATATAGGGGTTTTTTGTTCTATATTTGGGTTAATAAATAACTTCTATTTCAATAATAGTTTATTTAATTTATAATGTATTTATACGGTAAATTAATGTATTTTACTAATCAACCAAAAATTCTAGTATTTCAGAAAAATTAAAGAAAATCACCAAATTTTTTTTTGATGTGTAGAATATAAAAATTAAATCCATTTTTCAAAATTAATTTTATAAATATGAAAAATTTATTTTTTTACTATGATCATAATTTACATAAAAAATGCAGTTCTCATAATTAAAATAGATTTTATAAAGCTTGAAAAAATTATAGATTGTATTATAAAATTATATTCGAACTAGAAGACATAAAATATATAATTTATGAAAATATTCAGGGAAACTAAATTTTTATAAATTAATTAAGTAATTATAATTTATTATTTTTGACTTACAATAATACAAATACTTTTACTATGGTCAAATTGTCACTTCAAAGATGCCCAAATTCTATTCAATCATTCATGGGTAATATTACTATTATATTGGATTATATAGTAATAATAAGGGTAATATTACTAATCATAAGGGCATGTTAGTATTAATAAGGGTAGTTTACTATTCACCAAAAAATAAGATTGTCCAATCGAACTCCAAACATGTAAATGATCGCAACCGTGTCTGTTAGAATTTTGAAATTCAAAACCTGAATGCGGAAAAATTATATTTAATGGTCACAAAATATTTAGAATCATTATATTTCATTGTTTTTATTAATGATATTATATTATGAAGAATAATTATAAGAAGTTAATTTCATTGTAGTCATTAGGGTATTACATTCTTACCCTGATGAAATTTTACCCTTCGAATTTCATTTTACAGAAATAGGTTGTGGTACTTATCCTTCATCACCTCCTTTGATTCCAAATTTTCTTCATGATACATATGGTTCCTTCACATCACATTACAATGTTTGCTTGTATTATTGTGTAGAACATTATCTCTCCGGTCTAGAATCTTCAATGGAAGCTTCTCATAAGAGTGATCAACATCCTGATGTACCACCTCTGAGTTTCGTAACTATGATGGAACTTGTATGTACATCCATAGAAGTGATATATGAAATAAATCATGACAATGAGCCATATTTTATGGATGTTCAAGAAGATAGGCCACAACTCCAATGTGGTTAAGGATCTCAAAGGGTCCAATGTACAATGGGCATAACATCCCTTTCTTTCAAAACCTCTGGATTCTATTCCGTGGTGTCATTTCAATGTAGTATTTATCTCCCAAGATGAACAACAAGTCCCTATGAAGGTTTTCATCATAGATATATTTCCAAATCTGAGCAACATTTATGTTTATTGGATTACTTGAACTTACTATGTATTCAATTTCACCGGATCAGGTCTATGTATATTTATTTCTCTAAATTCATCCAAACTAGTTAAGGTGCTACATCACTTTCCAAACAAATAATCATATGGATCCATATGAATACATGAGTGGAAGTTATTGTTGTATGAGAACTAAACCAATGGGATATTCGGATCCCATTCTCCTAAAATTATAAACAGTATTCTCCTAGGATATCCCTATGTGTCTTTATAGTCCATTCAGTTTATCCAATAGTATGAGGGTGATAGGCCATGATGAAATCTAATTCAGTACTCAAGGCATATTGGTGACTTATCCAAAATTTTGATATAGACCTTGGATCACGATTAGAAAAAAACAAGATCACAACACCAAGAAATATCACCACTGACTTCATATATATCTTTTATAGTTTTTCAAGAGTGTGATCATCCTGATTAGGGATAAAATGGACAGAATTGGTTAGATGTTAAAACATAACCTATATCACATTATTTCACATCAATGTCTTTAGGAGACCCATGAAAAACACAATAGTGAAGTTCTTCCATTTTTACATGGGTATAAGAAATTATTTCAATATTCTATTGAATTATTTTCGCTCTACTTTAAATTGATGACATATCACACTCCTTCAGATATATTCTGCAATCTCATTCTTAATTTATCCCACCAGAAGTGTTCTTAGAGACCTTGTTACATTTTTGTACAACCATGATGGATAAGGAATATTGAGCTATGTGAATTGTCCAATATTTTATTCTTTGTCCTAGATTATAAAGGAAAAAAATGTCATGTTCCAAACCAAATCAAACCATCATAATCGACATGGAGCCCTTGCATTTTTCATTCCTTCTCTTAATTCACCTTCATTTATCACTCCAGATCATCCATTTGAGCCTCCCCAGACATCTCTTGGATTAATGGTTTCAAAATCAATTTGTAAGGTAGGATATATCACATGCCCTTATTATTTGAAAATCAATCCTCTGCATATCCAATAAGATAGGTTCTTTCTCAATCTATAACATGGATAGAGTATAATATTCATTTTTTGTATTGATAATCAGCGACCTTGTTCTCCATTCCATAATTATAGAGAATAGAGGAATAATAGTCCTTGATTATCTCTAACTATCTCATTTTATGCATGTTTAGATCCTTTTATATCAATATATACATTTGGATCTTATATTTTGTGTATATGTCACAGTTCTGACAATAAACATTGTGCCACCTGATTTTCCGGGAAACAATCACGACTTTTAACTATTGATCCTGCATTGGGTATTTTTGTTCAAGGATCATCAACTACTATGTGTTATAGTCTATCACATTATCATTTTTCATGAGTACACATCCCAAGACATTTTTTTAATTATAACTATATATCAAAAAAATCTCCACATTTAAGTAGTGTGAGTACGTGGGTTGTAATCAACATTTAGTTTATCTCCATTAATCTTCCCATACATTCTTGCATCTCGACAAACATTACCCATTTCATTATTAACATTGTTAGCGGGCAAGAAAATCATGGGAAATTTATCACAAAACATCAGTAGTACCTTGTTAATCCAAGAAAACTATATAATATTATGACACTACTGGTTTTGGGACATTTCTCAATCACTATTGTTTTTGAAGGGTCAATAGAAATTCCATCTCCTGGGACACATCTCCCACAAACATGACATGCATCATCCATAATTCACATTTACTGCACTTAACACACAAATTTTCCACTCTCAATATCACCAACACAAGTATTATATGTTTTTCATGTTCCTCATTTAGTATGGGTTATATGAGAATATCATCAATAAAAACTACCACTAATTTATGGAGGTAATGTCAAAAGAATCTATTCATGATATACCTAATGATTACAGGATAATTAGTAAGCCTGAAAGGAATCACTAGAAACTCATTATGAACATACCTTGTATGAAAAGGAGTCTTATGAATATATTCCTTCTTCAACTTTAGAAAATTATATAGAGAATGAAGATCAAACTTTTTGAATTATTGATATCTTCATATCTAGTCTAAAAATTCATCGATCCTTATAAGAAGATACTAGTTATTATAGTGATATTGTTGTATTCCCAATAATCGATATAAAACTACATTGATCCATCTTTCTTATTTATAACGAGCATTGGCGCACCCCAAGTTGATGCACTAGGGTGTATTAACACATAGTCCAAATACTCATAAAATTTCTTCTCTAACAACTCCAGTTTGATAGGATCCATCATATAGGGACACATTGAGATAGGGGTAAATCTATCTCTATGTTAAATTAAAAATGCTTCCTCACATTATCTGGGAAGTCTAAGTAACTCTTTGGGAGAAATATCACTGTATTCCCACATGATGGGAATTTTCATACGGTTAGAAAATTCAACTGACTCAAAATTTTTGGTGAGGTGCGAATCTTCATAGGGAATCAACATCTACACTGTTTTAGTATTTTTCAATAGATATTATTGACCATCCTAGAATTTTTATAAGTGCATTGGATGTTTCATAAAATTTAATGATACTTCTATTTCAATACAATTCATATGTGCTCCATATAACAAGAGGCAATAAATTCCCATAAAATATTTAAATTCTACCAAGGGATGTATTACGAGATTCTCTAATTAAATAATCCCAAATATGCCATCAATAGAATAGTCAAACAATTTTGTTTCAATGATTTTAACACATTTTGTTTTTAATGATATATCTACTTGAATGTATTGGGTCTTCAATTCTATAGTTTTAAAAAACATGCAACATATAAAGGAATGCATAGAACCAGAATCAAATAAGAAATTTTCCATTCTTGAGGGAATATGTAGTATAATTTTTTCCAATTCCTTATTTTTCTCCACTTCTACAGTTGTGATGGAAAAAGCCTTCCCCGGATTATTTGGATTTGGTCAATGCTGATACTGATTACCCCTAAGGAATTGGGGTTTAGGGCACTGGATTGCATAGTTCCCATACACCGTATAATTATATCATTTCACAATATGTGGTGTTCCCATTTAATATACTACATTATCCTTCTTTCTTATGTCTTTTGGATAGTCTTGGGCATGGTGTACTTCTTTCCCAAACTTGAATAATTTCCTTATCCCTTCGTAGCAGTTCCCATGATACAACATCCCACATTATTGTCTTGCTGGTCATTTAGTTTTCATCCATCATTTATCGTTAGATCCCCTTTCTTGAATATCCAGCTTTATTTTCATATCACCACACCCATGTGAAAATTCTCCAGACAATATATCTACTTTTAGGGAACACCATATAAATTCTTCAACACTCCAAAGGGCTTGAATTGAAAGAGAATTTCAAAGGTGTGTTTTTAACCCACTACAGAATCTCTCAATTGTTTTATCATTGATGATAACAAAACCCAAATAATTCCTTTCAAGCCTTGTAAAATTCTCTTTTTAGGTCATGAAAGATACTCCATCCTTTTTCCTGAGCGTTATGAACTCCATCTCTATCATTGTATAAAGGGTACATGGGAAATACTTATTCAGTAACATGATCTTAAAGTCTTCCCATTCTATCTCTTCAATTTCATCCTTTGGATTTTTTTAATAAATGCCACTACTAATCGACCTCTCCAACTAGATGGTAAAAAACTAATGTCACCATCTTAGTCTCAAAACCATGAATCATGAAAACGATCTTTTCCATAGTGTTGAACCACTATTACAGAACTGCTAGATCATATGATCCACTAAACATCAGTGGTTTTTTCCATATAAAAAACTTGATATTCAGTTCCTCCCTATTTGATGAAGGAGGATGTTACCCATAATTCTCTTTAATCTCCATAACATGATATAGTTGGGTAAGAAACACCATGAAGTTATGAACTCCACACCCAAATCATTGGTGATGTCATTCAGTAAATCAATGCATCAGCCCTTTCACGGGATGTCGGTATGGTTTCTCTTGGATCCCATGATTTTCTAAAATAGAAAAGGATAAAGGAAAACATAATTCATCAAGTCCTGAATAAATTACAAAATCATTTATAAAATTTATAGTAATATCATAACATATAGGATCCCTATGTAAATATTATTGGGTCCAAAATTTGTACATATTCTATCAGTAGATTTTTTCTCCTGGGTTCTTTAATCTTAATTCCAAAATGAACTAAATCATTCCTTCGATAAAAAATATAGGGACCTTAAATTTTCATAAAATATTATTAAATTATTATAAATAAAAAAACATAATAGTATTACAGATTGAGGACAAAAAGGTTTAGTGTCTTTGGAAAACTAGGAACAAACATAACATTTACAATATTAAGCATAAAAATATATTATATTCCTTATTCTCAATCTTTTTATTTTCTCTTTACCTCTACTTAGTACATGTTCTCACTCGAGGATATACATCTAATAATGGTGATATAAAATCCCAGTAAGAGGATAGTTAAGAATAATATAGAATGGGGTGATCATAATCATAACATCATCATCACTAATCATTACATGAATCTTTAGATAAAGGCTTGGAATATGTTGATGCATTAAAAAATGAAAACATCATGTCTTAGTGGTTAACTAACATATATAGTTGTGAAAATTGATATAATAATTTTCATGAATCATTTCAATTTTCCTCTTGAGATTCATTACTTTACATAATTTATTAGATCTCTATATAATTCTGAGCACACCCATCACATTAAAACATTCATATTTCTCTATATAATTCTTTTGTCAACCGTCACATCATAATATTTACATTCTCATCCATGACACATTGAAAATATTTCAAACATGAACATAAAATAAACCATTGAAAGAAATAGGTTGAACATAATAAATTATTTAATCATAAACATTTTGTATCAAAAATAATGATGGATTTTCATTCTTGACATTGAACTATTAACCATGAGTAATGAGTGAAACAATATTCAAAAATTACAAAGGGTGTGTTCATTTGAAAGAATTGTTCTTTTTGAAAACATTGGGGTTTCCATAAAATCATTTAGAGAACATGTGTATCCCGAAAATAATAATATATTTATTGACATATTATTTTTATGAAGAACCTAAACCGAACCATGAATAAATGAGGGAGAACCCAAAGAAATAATGTTGTGTTCGAGAATTTCCCCTAAACATGAATCCAAACACATTATTCACCTTACTATCCTTTATAATGAAATTACATTCGTTAATAAAAAATTACATAACATTTAATAAATGAATATTTTTTGTTATGTTTTTATTATATTATTTTATGGGCCTTAGGATGTGTTATAGAGATTAAATCCATTATTCGGGAGTGTTCATTTTTTTAGTTTTCATGAACAGTTCACTTGTATTTCTGGATTGTAGTATAGATAAAATTGGGATAAACATATATAATATTAATTATATGACATTTATTATGTTACATGACATGAATTGTTCATATAAATAATTTTTTTATACTATGATAATTAATCATTAAATAATAATTTAATAATGACAATTTGGGTTAATTCGGGCAGTTTTTTGACAACAACGAACTTGATTTGATTAATCATTTAGTAATAAGTACATAAGCTAGTTCAAACAAATAATTTAGGAAATAATAAATATAAAATAATAATTTTAATCCAAAAAAATGGTTTCAATACCATATATGAAGGTTGTAATGGAAAAAAGAGAAAATGACATTCTGGTATGTGGTAAATGTACACCTCAAAAAAATTTATTATTTTTTAAAATAAAATAGGGGAAGGGGTCAGATGATATATTTTCCTATTAGTATCCTAAAATCATAGTATATTTGACATACTAGAGTTACCATACAATGTGTATGAGGATATGTGAGGATAGATTTAGAAAATATCATGAAATTGAATGGAATTAAAGGAATAGAGAGATAAGGGAATTGCCTCTTGAATTCCCCTATTTAGATCCTCCATAAAGAACCTAATAATGGTATTTTAATGAGCTTATAAGCTCATGAAATAGGGGATGTGCTAGAGAATATTTTGTGGAAGTGTTTAGGCAAGGATTGAAGCTTGAGATATGTGAGGAAATGAGGTTGATAAGGGTGGTATTTATAGTGGAGGGTGTATGGGTTGTCTTAATATGTTAATAATTATTTTGTTAATAACCCCTAAGTTTAGAAATAATTATTATTCCATGACAAATAATAGTAAATTTGTCATGTTAATTCGTGATTTGGGTGATTAAAACAATTTTTTTCATCAAAATTGGTTTTAAATTATAATATATTTATACCTAAAATTAATGTATTTTACTATTGAATAAAAAAATTCATGTAATTCTAAAAAATACAAAAAATTCACCATAACATTTTTCCAACATTTAAAATCAAATAATGATTTCTATTTTTGAAAAATATTTTTATAAATTTTATTAACTTAATTTTTATTAAAAATCATAGTTTACTTGAAAAAAAACTGTTTTTAAAATTAAAACTAATTTATATAAAGCTACAACAAATTACATAAGGTCTTATAAAATAATCATAAAACCAGAAGAAATATAAATGTTAATATATTATCCAATTCAAGGAATATAAAATTTCGTTTAAATTAATTAGTTAATTAGAGTTCATTATTTATGACATAGAATAATAATAGTACGTTTACTATAGCCAAATTGTCACATCAAAGATGGATAAATTTTATTTAATAATCCATGGTTATGAATACTATTATGTTTTAGGATTTACTTATCATAATGGCTATATTAGTATTCAAAATGCTATGTTACTATTCATAAGTGTATGTTTCTATTCACGAATAATTTTTTTGTCTTATCAGACTCCAAACATCTTACTGATCTTTAAAATTCAAAACATAGATGTGAAAAAATTATTTTTAATGGTATAAGTACATTTAGTATCCTAATATTTCATTGTTCTTATTAATGAAATTATATTATAAGGCATAATTATATGAAAACAATTACATTAATAAAACATTTGGTCATTACATTGTTTCTTCTGCAAAAACATTTTTTATTCTCAAAATACCGTCAAATTTTAATCCAATAGAATTTATATGTAATAATTGTTGAAACTATGTTCAATTTCATAGAACCAACATTTTAGGCTCTATGTTAGAATATTCTATGGAGACTACTGATATTTTTTTATGTTTGTTTTGATGTAATTATATGCAATTACATTTTGGTATACACAATGAATGATGTCAGACACCTTTTTAGGTTAAAAACATTGTAATGGTAAATATAATGAGTTATTTTTGTATTTTATTACATTAATTGGAATCTTATAAATATTGTATTAACATATTTTTATGGAATTGATAACCCATAGGTAGTTCAACACCCTTTCAAAAACTAAGAAAGGACATAATTTTTGAACCAAAAACCCATAGGTGACAATTGTGCATCACTAACCACTAGCCAACATGAAGTCCGGGATAGTCTAAAACATTATTTTTTAGTTATATAAATTTAGAGATGAAGGTTATTTTTATTTTTCGAACATATTTTTTTACATTCGTAAAAATTGTTATTGTAAAATGATTTGGTAATTAAATAATAATTGTTCTTTCATAAGAATATCACAATAATTTTTCTGAGAAAATTTAAGGAATAAGGTAAATAAAATATTATGCGATTTTATTTATTGTATAAAATTTTAATCATATTTTATATGAATATTTGATGATATATTTTATTTATCATTAGTTGGTTAATTTAATGATATTTGATTCATATCATGGAAATTGTGTGATCCAAGAAATTTCAATTTTGGAATAAGACATTTGAGTGATTTATGTTTTTTGATATAAATTTAAAAACATATAATATAATAATACATGATCTAGTATTTATTATTTTTGGGTTATAATTTAATTCAGGGATACATTTTAGTAATTTAAGGATAGTTATTTATGGAATGGTATTTATTAAACACTAGATATCAATGTTGAATTTGGGAAATTAAATATTTTTTTCATTATATGATGGTTTATTCTATTTTGTTAATTATATTAACTTTTCATAACCATATCAGTCTTGGTAAATACATATATAAATAAGAGGAATAAATATTTATTATTTTTGGATATTTTGATCGATTTAATTTCATTTTAAAGTATTTGGAATGATAATTTCAACATAAATACACATCATTCAAAGAAATAGGCCAGATTGTGGTGAAATTTTATAAATTATAAAACAATACATTTAATTTATTTATTTTTAATAATTTTTTAAATATATATAGTAAAACAATTAATCAATTTATTTGAACTATTTTTCAAAAAAAAAATTATTAATTTTTTTTATCGAGTATCAATAGACTTTTATCCCATCACAAATATATAGTTTTTGTTGGATAACATTCTCATAAGCATATTATTCATCACTCTCTATCAGAACATGTGATATATTTTTATCTTGAATATCCATGTTTTCAAATGGTACATACATTGTTCGACACATAAATCATGTATCTGTAACACTAGATGAATTTCATAATTACCATCTCTCTTTTCATGAGGATGTTTAGTTGATCTTTTTTTTAATAAGGGATATCAGAAAGGTTATTTTGAAACATCAATCTCGTGTTACTAATCACATGTCCAAAATAGAAGGAAATATATTTCCAAATGTATGGAGAATGTGACATCTATATTATTTAATATTAAACACAATATTTGGTTAAATATAAGATACTTCATATCACAAATAAATAAACAACAAAATATTATTATTTAAATTCATCAATTATATATTATCCATTAAATTAAGAGGTATAAATATGAACTACTTATTTATGAATATATATAAGGGTACTTCTCAATACGAATGTATTGTAAATTTCATCGAATGTAATCACACATTTTTTAGGAACGTCCTAATATTAATCAAAACATATGTTTAATTAAATTATGATTACTTATTCTTTTTATGAATGAATACTATAATTTATAGAAGTTATAGAATATATATTTGGAAAATGGAAAACATTTAGTTAATTTGTAATGTAGAATTTATCAGAAAAATAATTTATTATGAATGTTATATATATATTGTTTTGTTAATGAAGATTTTAAATACATATTTTTAAAGAAAAAAGTATTTCATTATAATATACATTCATGTTAAAACAATATGGATTAATATTTTTAATATTTAATAACTTAATTTTGAGTAAAAATTATCAAATTATAAGTTTTAAATTAATTTTATAGTTGAATTTAATAAAAAAACTATGGTATATATAGAAAAGGAATATAAAAAAATTGTATAATTTTTGTAGGTTTAATTATGAATTAAATTATGAAACAACTTTTCATTAATATTTTAAAATTTTATTTATTATTTTTAATCATTGGGTCCAAATTTATTAAATAATATCTTTTTATTTCTTCATCCATATGAATTGTAACATTATTAAGTTAAATGACATTTGTAAAGTGTAAATCCAATAATTTATGATAATTATATGGCATTACTATTTATCATGTCTTATATTTTTTTCACTAATTAATATTTTCTGTTTCATAAAATGGAGATTAATCATGAGTATTTATGGATTCCTCTAATGTCCTTGGATTTTATTCATATGCAATTCTCCTTGTTAAATATATTGATTGGTTACACTAATCATAAGTTCAATGAAAACAATCAACTACATTATGTGAGCGATAATTGATATAATAATGTTAAAATAATGTAAAAGAAAATTAAAATAGATATTTTAATTATAAATTTGAATAGAATTTAAAATTTCATTTTTCAGTATGATGAAAAAGGAGAAATTATATTTGGAAAGAATGAGGAGTTTTTATAAAGCCCATGAAAATTTTTAAATTCATAATGAATTTATTTTATTATATCTATATAATATTAAATTATAATTTCTATAAGGAATATTAATATTTTTTGTGGAATATAATATATATTTTTATTGAGGTATTTATTGTCATAAAATGTATTATATTTAAAATTATACAAGATTTATTTCCAATTATAATTAATCCCTCATATTTAAAAGATAGAAAACCATGAGAATCCCTTGAGGATAGACCATAACAACATGTAGGTAGACTAATGTGTCAAACCCCAAGGGAGATAATTAAATATGACACCACCCTAGGAGGAATTAATGGATATTTATAATCCTTGGGAACGCTCGTGTATAAGGCCCACAGATCAGTTAACAGTGCTCATGGTGGTTCATAGAATATATGGATCATATCATGCATAGCATGGGATGGATGACCAAAGGGATATCATTCAATGGTGTTTGTGTTATTTTACAATGGTTTACAAACCCCATAGCTAGTTTTCCCATTTGACGACTACATATTTCTTATAAAACCAGTGATATGTTTAGGGAAATTTCTGATTAGGGTTGTTGTGATGTGGTAACACAATAGACAACATTTATATTTTAGATATAACTGAGGCTGTCTAATCCTGATGATCTATTCTATCATCATCATCGTATAAATAAAGGCATTATTCATGTGATCTTGTGAAAATAATCCACCGAAAGACATTGAGAAAAAAATTGATCTAACCAAAAAAATTCAAGAAACATTGTCTTTAATGATTGTTATTACATTAAAAAAACAAAGAATTTTGGATAATATGTCATAAGAAAATTTCACAAGAGCCATAGAAAACCACATGATGGAATCATGTGGTTTTATTAGAATCACGTGATAGAAGGGATATGATCAATGATACCATGAATACATCCACAAAAATATATCATAAATTGCAAGGAATCACATGAATGGGAAAAACTAAAATATTATTCCTTGGATTATAGGAATTATCAAGTAGATTTATTCTAAATTATCATAAAGATACTAGATAGAATCATAAGATGACAATTTATCCTTTTCTTGATCAAAAATTGATTTGTAAAATTATACTTGATGTTCTTGTTATCACTCCAACGATGAATTTAGAAGTTGAGGTTATCAGTAATTATGAAATAAATAGTATGTAAATAATCATGGGAGATATTTAATATCTCTTTGAAATCGATTAAATATCATTGAATCATCTCTTATATAAAATAATACATGTCTAAGGGAATATGTTGATAAAATTGAGAGTATTGTGTGATCTCTCTAAACATAACCATCACCTGAACCATATACAAGAAGGATAGTTAGAATCAACATCATTTAATCATTCATGGGTGTATCTCATGAACCAAACTGGTAACATGAATGATATAGAGTCTATATAAACTGCTTCACATAATGGAAAACCCTTACACACATTTTTCATCTTGGAAATGTTTATTGTGAAAAATGTTTACATTGTCTATCCTAATAATGTAATGAATTTAAGAAATCTCCATGTAATGAAAATGATGTCAATTGAATGTTTCAAATAATTAAATAAATAATTTTCTAATGATCATATATAATTAGATCATGAGAATGATTTAATAAGAACTTTCAGTAACATATCTATTAAGGTGTTTGATATTGTGGATACATATTTTTTTGTGAATAAGAACATGAAGAGACATTAAACCTTGAAAAGAGGAAAGAACAGGTAACATGAGGAAAAATCTAATCCTGTTAAGAAAATAGTGGACAATAAACCCTTACAAGTGAAGTGAAATTTGGAACTCACATGCTTACAAAAACTATATAATGGAAGTGAATTGATCACACAACGGTCTTTCACCATATATGTAGATGAATAACAATATACATTCATGTATTATGAATAAATTTAAGAGAACCCACATACATAAACTATCCTACAGGTATCCTTGATTATGAATAAAAACTATTTTCATTTGTGATGAAACATGCTGAATCATTGTTGGATCATAAAATTGTAAGGAATAGACCATGTGCTATACATAACATTTAAAACCTAATGAAATTTACATGAATCGGTGTAGTATCAAGTGATGTGGAGAAATAGTTATTATAATTCAATGAATTCTGTGTTATAAAATAAGTGGACAATATTTTCTCACCCAAACTAAGAATGGATATATTTTCATGTTCATATGCATGCATGAAAATAAAAGAAATCCAAATCATTTATTTTTTAGTTCATGAATGCAGTCAAGAAATATTTTTAACCGTTTAATAAATAAAAAAATGAATATTATACCAAAATCATAATTGTGGTGAAAATAATAATATTTTATTGTGATAATGGTTTTGATTACATGAAAAACATGCACAAATTGTGTTTTATTTTTACTAAATATGAGAAGAATAACAAGTGATCTTATATATGACTTGAAAATGATTTACAATTCACGAATATATAATGGGTTGACATTTTATAATATTTTAATTTTATACAATATTCTTGACGAAGATGCGTTAAAATAATTCACACATAATAGTGAGGTTGTGACTTCTTCTTTATAATTATTCATGGTCTTTTATTTTGTTTCATTAATTAAACTCATAAGTACTATTGATCAGTTAATTTTGAGAATGACTTGTCATCATTCCAAAGTAACTATAATAATTACATTATAACTTGTGATATAGTGAGCTTATTGATGAAGATAAATATATCAACCTATAGTTTATCGATAACTGAGGTAAAAAGAAATATCTTTATTTGAGCTGAGAGTATAATAAATTTAACTGACACAGAATCAGAAGTCTCAAATGCTGATTCTGAAGCAGACCGATATGGATTCTTGTAACACTATGTGATGTAGTTAAATGAACCACATGTGTTAATTCATGAGTGACATTGTGTGACTCTTTGTTGATTATTATAATTTCATAAATGATTATATGGTTTAATATGTGTTGGGGAGATTAGCCAACCTATAATGAAGTTGGTCTTTGTACAAAACACTATAAATATTATAGATTGTTAACATTATAATTGTATTTTTATATTAATTAACGCTATGATATATCACCAACATGAACAAAAAACATAAAAATCATAGGATAATGAATTCAAAATAAATAAATTTTATTAATTAAAAAACTAATTCAACCCCCACCATATAAGCAGATAGTCTACCTATAAGATCAATAACAAGTATTAGATCATGGTTGATTGAAAAAATCAAAGAGTTTTTTTATGAAATTATGATTTCATGAAATGAGAGACATACCGAAGTGGGAGAAAATTAAATTAATATTGATGATACTAACATGAAAATATCTTCAATGAATAAAAATAATATATGGATGATATATGAAATAACAAGGAAGAAAAATCTTACAGTAAAGATAGAGAAACCTCAATTTGATGATTTAGAAAGGGTATATGATATAGTTAATATTTTATTATCATTATATAAATTAATCTTAATAAAGATATTATTGTGCTGTATCACTATTTAAAATACTATATTATTTCAACGAATATATGAATAATTTTCATATAGGGGTGGTAAAAAAATAATTTTACGGTGTCACGTATCATCAAGATGGAAAATAATAGTTGTAAAAAGATGTTAATAATATGTAAGAGGAAATGTATAAAAGTTTTTGGATATCAAAACTATCAAAAACATGTGAATTAAAAGGATGATACAATTACAATTTATAATGATTGATTTTTTGAAATAATTAAATAATTTCATGTAACTGTTTTTAGAATGAATTATTTGAGATTGTGTCTATAAAATTCTTCCAAATATTAAAAAAAATTCACAATGTTTCAATAGTTATAAATATTTATGTACTCCTATATAAAGATAATAGGTTAATAGAAAATGAACGTTTATTGAAATAATAAATATGTATTCATGATGAAAATATGAAGAAACATATGGGTGATTCAGATGACAAGATAAGATCAGTTGAGGATGTGAGGAAGTCCTTCATTATGATGTGTTTAGAGATTTAGGTGAGATTGAAAAATCAGGAATCACCCCATGATTTAAATTCTTATTTAACTAAAAGAATATAATCCAAAATTCAAGATTTTATAAAAGATAATTATTAGATTAAATAAATTAGTATAGCTTATAAGAAAATTGAAATACCCACCATTAATATGGTATCAAATAACCTAGAAATAATTTGATGTCCTAAGGATATTTCATGTTCTGAATATGTTTAAAACAATATATGGGAAATTTAGAATATCAAATACCTATACAATTTCTAGTGTTTCAAGAAGTATTTGAATGCAGATTTGGATTTATGGTATAATATGACATTTCAGGAAATTTATAGACCGTATATATTTTAGCTGTGAAAATAATAATAATATAGAAGTCATGCATTAGAGAAAAAATTCTTATAAAATGAAACATTCTACAAGGAACATATTTAAATTATATTATGATTTCAGTGATTAATTTTAAATTAGTGGTTACTAATATTATAAATACTGATATGTATCTATTATGTAAAAATAATACACTGATATGAATAGAATACCGCAACAAAAGAGAAATACCACAAGAAATTCGGGTGACATTTTAGTATCCAGATGTGAAAAAATTAAGACCAGTAAACCAATTTTCACCAATAATTATAATAATAAATCCTCTCATGTAACTTTTTGGGAAAGATATGATTAATGTAAATCACAAAACCTATGTTATAGATGGATTATATAGATTAATTATAGGAACATCACATGTCATTAAAGAATAAAAAATATGATTTAAGGAATAAGATCAATTGTTTTAGTTGGTCAAGTGAATCATATGGGTAAAATCCCACTCATTAATGTATAACATATCACTTGTAAGAAAAAAATAATTATTCAAGGGGTATTCATGGTAGAAAAAATAACAAAGTGTCTTAGATAAATAATGACATAGAAATAAATTCATCAGGATGCCCAGAGAAAATTGATATGAAGTCTTAAATGATGTGGGTTTGATATGTAAATATAAGGGTCACATTTTTCATAAAATTCATGTAAATTATTCCAAATGATATTACCTATTAATATAATTGGATGATATTACACTATAAAATTAGTTTTGAGTTATGTGAAAATTATTAGATGATAGAATGTATCAAGAAATCTTTCATAATTTTCTAGTAAAATCATATTTTGATTTGATAAACAAGTTTAAGAGGATAAAAATGCATCTAATGAAATATTAAATAATGTGACTATATAAATAGTGGTTAAAAAATATACTCCACACAAATATATATACTTTGGTGTAATGTATGAAAAATTTGGACATACTCAACAAATAAATGTATAGATATTATACATAATTATTGAGTGGTTTTTAAAATTAAAACGACTGATCTATTGAAATAATGTATTAATATTACTAAAATAAAAAAAATGATAAATCACACAATGGAAAGACTTTGTTTGGGAGAGATGAATAGTCATAGTAGATATATAGGTAATATCCCCAAGGATACATGTGATTAACAATAAGGCCCCTCCTTAATCAATTATATTTTTTTGAACTAACAATTCATTGACTTGAAGGTAATTTTTTTGGCTATCATTTGTGGATATAATGATTATATTATACCTCATGGAGTTTAATAAAATCCATGAAATAAATGAAAATATTTTATCTCATAAGGTGGAGAAAGATTTTTATTGAATTCCAAAATAAGAGATACATTAATAATAAAAAAGGTCAGTGATTTCACATCACAATTTAATCCATTGTTCTTAATTATATTAATCATTTCAATTAAGTGGGAATGTTTGATTGATTTTTAGCTGATGTAATTGGTGATCCACAAATTTTTCACCTGATCATTATAATGTTTCTGTTGATGTATCATCTTGATTTAGAATATCCTTGATAGATATTATTATTTATAATCATTTTAATGATAATTTAGAATTTCTTAGTAAAAAATACAATAAATGAGATTTTTTAGAAATATGATAATTATGTTGTTATATCTCTCTTTTGTTCTACACTAGGTTATCCCATATAGACCAATTGTTGAGAAACTAAAGGATCTTTTGTATGTAAACCATGGGAATGAATTAGTAACTTACAAGTTATTATAAAATATTCCTATAATGGATATCATCATGTTTTTTGGAAAGATAAAGATGTTATAATACCCCATTTAAACAGTTCATAATGGTTTCTAATAAGGATATAACAGTAATCACCCCATATGTATGTATGAAATTTTCAGATATTAACTAAAATTATAATTTGGATGATTTTTTATCTGGGATTATTATTCATTGAATAAGTAAATATATGTTAGTATATAAGGTGGATATACCTAGATAATTGTATTGGATTCATATAATTTCATTGGTTGTCACACTATAAAAAATATCATTGTTAAGTTGTGTAATTAGTTGTGATGATCATAAATTTAAGAACAATATTCAGTTACCATAAGAGAGTAAACATTGTAATCAATAGTTTTAAAAAATGTCCTTTTTTATAAGAGATGAGGTATATTTTTGAAAAGAAATGATCCGTTATTAAAAAGAAACAAACCAAATTCACATGTCTGAAAATATAATTCCTATCACAATATATCCTAGAAAAAGGTAAAAACTCTTCATGAAGATGATCATATCAAAGGAACTGATCATGGAAAAAACCATTATTTTCAAGGCCATCTGCAACAAAATTAGTCTCTCGATAAGCATGAGTATTGATATGATACATGGAGAGAAGAGTATATAAAATCTTGCACTAAAAATTAATAAGATTTAATGTTAAGTGAGGAGATCCAAACATGATTGATTATGTCATGAAATATATTGTAAGAATCACCAACAAAATGTTATTTTAAATAGAGGGTGAATGAAACATTTAATGATAATTCAATATATATTTTTTAATGATTATGAAAGTAAAGAAATGAGGATCAGAATGAAAGAGTTTTTATGATGTCTAAGGAAATTCATTATTTCATGAGGAATTTATCAATGGAATATATGAAATATGTGTTCAACCATTATCTAAAAAGACTTATATTTTTTGTTGGAATGGAATATATAAGTGATTTTGATTGAGGGATTTATTATTTCATAAAATATTTCATATAACATTATACTAGAAATAATTTCAAGTATAATTAATCACTAATATTAAGAAGATTTCAAACCTATGGGAAGCCCCCAAGGCTGGCCCCCAAACACATGTAGTGGACCCAAGGGTCAACCCCCTTGAAAGAGACTATCGTAGGAGGCCAAACATGGAGGCATCAAGGGCTATATAACTTCAATGGGATGGACTATGTATAATTATCATTGAACATCATTTCCCATCCATATATCACCTCATAGTGATTAGGACATAGAATGCATATTTAATGCCCTAAAACAATATGTATAACCATGGTGGTGTGTGTGTGTGTGCAAGTGGAATAGATACCAAACGTTGTATATGGCTTGACTAAACAATTTACATTTATTTTCTATCATCTCAATAAATATTAAAGGAAAATTTCTAATGTGGGATGTGGAGATGATATAAATGTTCACACATCAGTTAAATTTCGTATACAATCATGTTATTTGGATCTTTACGATATGTAACATCACTATCAACATCTCATGAAATTCACTATTTATTCATGCTCATGATAACCATAATCCAAAATACCTTAATGAGAAGATCAATTCAACTGATGAAATGAACGAAATATCATATTCCAATCATAGTAATGCATTCGAAGAAGAAAGATAACATGGTAATATTTTACAAAAACATTTCATAAGAACCGCTAACAATTACATGATGATTTAACGTGATAATCTCAAGATCATGAAATTGAATGGAGACAATAAATGTTGGAATGTATACAATAAATGTACTATAAGGAATATTGGTAGAAATCACAACAAGAATATTGTTTATGAAAAGATTCTATCATTTATAAGAATTGAATATTTATTTATTAAAAATATTCATAAATATACCATAAAAATCATATGAAGACCAGTGTGCCATCATAAGATCAATTAGCTTATAATATAATGAATTGGCATGATTCAATTGAAAACACCAACATATGTTGGAGAATCTAAAGTGTTTGTTTTTTTGTAAGTGAGTGATATTATGACATCTTTTTGTGTGTTTGAATTTGTGTCAATATGTATTAAACATCAGAGCAACACCGCCTATATAAAATAATACGTGGTTGAGGGAAATTACTTCTATCATGGATAATGTTGTTATAGCTATCAAATTATATCCATTTTATTAACGATTAGAATTATGTAAATTGATAATCCATGATATGTAGTCATTTGAATTCATATTTCATGAACCAAATGGGTTATATAATTAAGATTAAGTACACATGAACCTCTAGACTTCAAAACACTATTTCCAACCAGACCTAGTGTGTTGTTAAAAATGTATTCATGATATGACCTTTTCTCATGAAGGGTTTTAGTTACACCCATTGGGAGAATATAATGACATGAGAAGGTATATGAAAAGTATATATGGTGTTTTTCTCATGAACGAGAATAATTTTATCATTGAAATGATAGAATAAAAACATTAAAAAACCTCTTTTTACTCACATGATACTATGGATACCTATTTCCTTGTGACAATGAATCCTAAAAAACATTGGTCATGTGATGAGGTTGAGAAAAGAGAAATATTGAAAAATATTATAACCTAAAAGAACATGGTTTTCAATAACCAATTCATATGAAGGAACTCACTAACAATATTATCATTAAATGAAGGGAATAGTGGAGAATTATTTGATAACACGATGGTATTTCATGATGTAATGTATATTAATCCAACAAGATATCTATGTATATTGATGTGTTTTATAATAACCTAAATAAAAAAAATATCACATAATGAATCTATATGAATTTAATGAAATTATCTACTTATTAAAATATGATTATAGGGAAACAATTTAATCACCTGAGGGAAATGAAAATCTCATGAAATTTACACATCCTTCGATAGGTCATATGCTTCTCATGAATCAATGTAGTGTTGTGTGTAGTGGAAAATAGTTTTCAATATATTTTAAATTATTTTGTAGAATAGTATTTGATAATTTATTAACATCCACATCCATGTGGGAAATATTTTCACTAGATCATGCATGCATGAATATAATAAATAGATAATGAATTTATCTTCCAGTGCATGAGTTTACTCGTCAAGAAATTTAATTTGATGAAAAAGTAACAAGTGTAAAAAATTAACCCAAAACATAATTATGAAGTGAATAATAATAAATAGATGTGATAATTTTTTGTGTTCCATTCAATCCTTGCATTATGAATTTTATATTTTAGATTCTAGTTGAGAAATATAAAATAATAGAATTTATTTATTTTGTTTATGAATTTAGTAAGACTTAATTGGTTGATGTTGTTTATGAATTTTCTTCTATATATTATTTTTTCATATATTTTGTACCCCACTATTGGAAATAAATGTAATGTCATGACTTAATCTTTGAAAGGAATCATATCTTCAGTATTCATTCAATAAAAACAATTGATAAAATACTGCAGATCATTTATTTGTGAGAGTGACCATAAATCATTGAAAATGTAATTGAATAGGTGCATGGAAATGTTTTATATTGAAAACTCATGATGTAAGATCAATAAATACTCTTATTGTTGATCAATCCTTAAAAAATTGGGAGGAATCTCATTTGGAGTTGGGAGTATAATTCTCTTTTTTCATTCATGAGAGAATGTATCGATTTCAGATTTTAGAGAATGATTGTATATATTATTAAAAAAATTATGGGATTTAGTATAAAGGAACACTATGTGGTTTTGTGATAGATATAGTGTGAATAAGTAATGACCCTTTTAATTTATAATATGTGTATAGTGAAGAATCACTGTTGGGGGGAATAACCAACATGATAAGGAGTAAGTCAATATACACAATATAGTAAATATCATATTTTAGTCACATTATTATTATGTATACAAATGACGCGAGACTTTAATATATCACATAGTGGATATATTTCATTAACATGTTCAATATGTTGAATTAAAACTGAATTAATATCTAAAAATTAAACCACTGATTCACCCCCATCCTAATTGTAAATCTCATATGAGGCAATATATATACGAACATTAAAATTACCGAAAAACATACATAAATTTTATTTTATTAGTATATGTCAACCATTTTCAGTAATCTATTTAATTTATGACATTTTGGGGATACTTTTATGACTTTATAACCAATATATTGTTTTATTTAATGAAAATTCATATATATCACACTGGTCTATTTAATTAGATAATCATTTAAGTTATAGATTTATCCATAGGATTTGTTATTCTTAAAATTTTCTTATAAAAGATTAAATATTTATCATAAACATTGTTATTTATTTTTAATATATAGTAAAAAATTAGTCCCCATAAATTCTTACGCAACGCATATGCAGCAATTAATCAATTAATGAAAAATGAAATAAATGATATTAAAAATATCTTGGAAATCTATTTCGGTTGAATTAATGAAATATATGAATTTTCTTGATAAAAATGGATGTTTATGATATATTAAAATTATATTTTTAATTTTGAGTTTTTTCCTTAATATTATTAATCGCCTTATGATGAATTGTATCTAGATTAACATTTATGAATATAATGCGATTAAAATTTTATGTAATTTCAAAAAAAAAACAAATACAATTGATATAATTTATGGTAAAAAATTTCATTCCTAATAAATTTATAGGTCATTTGGAATCATTTTACTCATGAATAGTACTATTATATTTTACTATTTTGGGAAATTCTGAAAGAATCCCTCAACTCAATTAAAATGGGGAACTTCTAATTCAAATTTATTCATAGCTAAAAATGCTTATGGTTTTTTCAATACCTAACCATGATCTATAATATAATCAATACCATAATTATATATTTCATTTTTTAGGTAAAATATAATATTATAGGTCTTAATTTGTTATGAAAAGGTGGTTTTCTAATTAATATGTATTTTTTATATCTGAATATTTCTATGTTGTTTATTCTTTAACATCACTCAACCCATAAAAACACTAATAAAATAATATCTACATTATCCTAGTATAATTATATCATATTATTTTAATTTAATGACATATATATATCCACTTCCATAATATGTGAATATAATTTATTTCCTTTGTGGATGAAAAACTACATCCTCAAAAACTGTTGTAATTCATTTCCGATCACTATCCCTCATGAATTGTTGTAATGATAGAATTAATTTATATAAATATATATTATATTAAGAAATAAATATAATAATTATTGTATAATAAAATATTAGTTTTCTATATTTCCCTGAATAGAAAAATGATAACATCGTGCGTGTGTACATGTGAATTTCCTCATCCAGAAAGAGATCTGATTCATTTTTCATTATGACATCACCGAGATGATATATATATATATATATATTTGAATAATTGATATATATTACTGATATTATGATGATTATAGAATTTTCAAATATTAATTACATTTATTTATTATATTAGAAAAATAGAAACCTTACTCATGTATATATATGACCGACAATCTCTATGATTGTATAAAAGTTCATTTTTCAAAACTAATTTAAATTAGTGGATTTAAAACTATAATTTATATATAATAATTATAATAAGTCATTATTATTAATGTGGAGATGGTTCAGTAATTTTCTCATTGCACATAATCAAATGTCCAAATTCATTTGGGGAATAAGTATTGAATGACATCAAAACACCTCCCATTTACATAAATCATTATGTAATTGTATATAACATGGAAATAATTGATATAAATGGAATAAAGAATTTTAGGAAATGTTCTTAATCAGTTATAATATTAACATATTATTATTATTCTTGAATATTAATGACATATGTCATTATGTGGGCTATAGGTAAGTACCATTATTTTAGATACCTTCATTTAATGTACCTCCATGAACTCATTTTAAAATAGTGTAAAGAATACTTTTTAACATAAATGGAATGAGATGTTTTTCCTATCATCATGATCCATAAATTATATTACATTTCATTTGAACAGTTATATGGTTATTTTCAAACAATATATTTTTATTGTTATATGGTATTTTTAATTATTTTAAAAGATACATTTAAGAATAATGTGTATTTTGATAGCCGAAATCATTTTTTATATGGGTTTAAAAGGAATTTACTCTGATTTTATTGATGATATGGTCCTCATTAATTGACTAATATGGTTCTATCCACATTGTAGTTCATGTTTAGTCCATTTATATCATTGTTTGAGCCTATATAGTGATTTAATTTATTGGTAATTGATTTATTTCTAGGAAAAATTATATTGGATGTTAACATTTTGGTTATTAAAAGTAATAATAGCAATTGTAAGGGTATTGTAAAGGTTATATGAATTGTACAACCATGTTCAAAAACATGAATAATCTATTCTTCATAATGATTTTTAATTCCATTAAATTTATTTCAATAGGTAAGATAATTGTATTGTTAAAAAAATGATTCAATTTAAGTATAAGAATACATGTTTTAATGAAATGGGTTTTAATCGGTGTTCATATTTTTACTGGACATATAGTTTTTTTTTCATACTCTTATTGGGGAATTTTTTCCCATATTAAAATTTTAAAATGTTTTTAATGGTTTTTAGTAAGTGTCGGGACTAGGATATGGTCAAAATTAAAAGTAAGAAGATATTTCATGAAAATAATCTAAGTTTATTTAATGAAAAATTGGATTGTGGGAATAATTGATACATAGTATTAGATTCAACATTAATATGTTAGTTATATATATAATAGTTTTTATTAATTCTAAAATACTCTAACTATAATCAATCATAAATATTACTTAAGGCTTTATCCACATAGTTTTCTTGAGGCAATGATAGTAAGATTCATGTTATCATGTATGATGCTTAGATAGCATATTCATGGATATCCATAATTTATTATTTCTTTAATAGACAATGTAGTTTCCATTATCCATGCGATTATTAAATAAGTAAGACAAGAATTTATATTGAAATATTGGTTTTTATTCAATTGAGAGTATTTTTATTGTCCACTATTCCATATATATTTAATTTTAATAACTAATCATATATTCCATTATCTGTAACCCTTAGTGATAATATGATATCATACATTATTTTTTCCCTTTCCCATTGATATGAGAAAATATTATTTTCACAATTTTATTGATGAATAAATTATTCATATGGTATGATTCTATATATGAATTATAATATAGGAATCAAGTATATATATATATTATTTACAATGACTGAAAATATATCAATACATCATGGTGTGATAACATATATCATATACCAATGTAATACAATAATACGAATCTCTATAATTCTATATTATGTGTTGTTACATTTTTTCCTTTTTCTATTGATAATGAACATCAAAACTTTTTATGTAAAGAATAAATAAAAACATCAATCTCATTCATTTTGTATATATAATATTCTTTCATAACAATAAAAATATATTATAAATGGTTATAAATTATCATGAAGATGTATAAAATATAGATATTTTAGAAATTGATTTTTTATTTTTTGTAATGGATAGTTACCTAAAATAGTTATGCATCATTCATTAATTTTTTTATTAAAGTGGTTGATTGTATCCTTAAAAGAATTGTTAATTGGATATGTTAATGGTCTTAATTAATTTTATGGATCCAAATTTATGTATTAAGGGTCATTAAATCTCAAAATAAATCGCTATGGTGAAATTGATGTTCTTAAAGTCAAATTATAAAAATAGTTATGAAAATTCACTTATGGAAATTATATTAATAATTATATAATAATGTCTACTTTTCCAATTTATAGGAAATAATCAATCATATCAACCATTCTACACTAATAATACACATTCAATTTTATAATAAAATTATTATCCTATAAGGACTATGTATTGTCTTACCTCGTTTATTGTTTAAAGGGTTAATGAGGGGTTAATATAAAGTGACAATGGTTAAAGAAAAATAAAATATGTATAAATATTATTATAGGAATGTATTTAAAACCCATACCATATCTCAATGTAAATTGAATTAATTTTTATCCAAAATTCCAATAAATTTCCATTATATTAATATAATGATTATAATAATTACAATTTTGCCCCTCCCCTCATATAAACAAGGGGACCTCATCTATTAACATCCAAACACATCCTTTAAAAAATTTCTATAAATAATACCAATAATATATCTTATAAAAACAACCGTCTAAATTCTAGAGGTTCAATAATTCATAAAAAACCATGAAAATGGACCTTCATAATATCGTTAAATGAGGTTTCTCAAATAAGGGGAAACCATCATCACCAAATCCATTATTATTTATTTTAACATCTACCTCATCAAAATATTATTTAATGATGTTAAAAAATTACTTTTTTATAATTAGTTTACTAATATGTTATTATGTATATATAAAAACCATTACATTTTTATCAAACTACTTAATTAAAAATGACATTTTGTTCATGTTTTAATATGTAATTTCATCACTACGACCGAAATATTATATTTTTACACACATCCATCAATGAATGATTATATCTATGAATTTATTATTAATTTTTAATTTAGGTATAGAATTATAATAATAAAAAGATAAAATATTTTGTTCCTTCTAAATCTCCCTTTTTTGTGATACAATAAAACATGTCATGTATTCGTGTAAACTAAAATCTCCACAAATAGATGTGATTGATTTTATTTTTTTCATTATCTAGATGCAAATAATGTTGAGACCCCGAGAATATTATCATCATTCCAGTGTCCCTATTTTTACCTTGGTTTGTGATATGAGAAATCATATCATGATGTAACCAATATATTAGTTATATTTTTATCCTAGATACACTCTTTCGTCATGTATTAAATTTGAAAACATTAATTTAAAAAAAAATCCACATGAATATCATTAATTAAAATAGGATATCATTAAATTTTTAGTAATAGTAAACATCATGTATTTATTGTAAAGGAAAGAGTATAAGGATGATATTAAAGGCTTAATAAGGGATAGTTACACATAACTATCCTTTTACTCCTGCCAATAGGATATAATAGGAGGACTCAGTCTAACAACTAATGAAAATATCAATGCGATGAATGTTCTAATGAGATGCCCACTCTAATTGGAAAGGGAATTGAAAAATTTTCATGAAACTCTCTCAGTTATCTCAATTTTTGAATAGAAACATGGGTCATGAGTAAAATCTAATCCCCCTAAGAATGAAAATGATGCAATATATATATTCAAGAGACAAGGAATTCTTACTTTAAATGGATCGTACGATCCTTCAATCATTGAATAATGGATCAAAATCATTAAAATATATCCTCTATCCTTCAATGTCATGAACAATAGAGGGATCTTCTGGATCCTTATCATATGGAGGGTGAAGCTCATCAATGGTGAACATTGATCAGAAATATGAATTTTGAGGAAGACATCAAGGAAATTTAATGGATGTTTTTTAGAAAAAAACTCAATAAATATTTTCCGTGCACCCTCAAAATTATGATGAATAGGGACTTCATTTCCCTTAAATAAAAAAATGACGAATCCATCTGAGTGTATGATTAAAACACCCCAAGGATTTCACAATACAACTCCAGCTCTTTGGTTACCCCTAAATGCAAGGTTTCCTGCTTCTTTGGTAGGATAAACCCAAGAATACTAAAAGCCCTAGGGATTCGTGACATCGATAGATAGGTGGAAATTGTCCAATATGCCCTCAATGTAGAAATTGAGATCAGAAAATCATAGGGGTATAATGGTAATAAGATTCATAAGGTGGATGTTAATTCTAGTTTTTGGATTAAAAAATTTAACGGTGGAATGAAATTCAAATGCACCACTTAACAAAGGTATGGAAAGAAGCTCTTTGAAAATTGCCTGAAGGGGATGAGGAAATGAATTTGGTGGGGCCTAGAAGGGAATCTTGCCATTAATTGCTAAAAATAAAAACCCACTGCTACAACAGAGGAAAAGAATTCTCCATTTGACCCTCAACACATTGTTCATTTCTTCAACTATAATGAACTAGGGCACATTGCAAATATTTTCCCAAGTCCATGGGTTTTTGGAGGAAACCCACAACTTCCAAGGGGGTAAGGGTGGGATTTTTCCATCACATTCGTCAAATAAAATCCCAGAAATGATGTGTTTATAGGTATGATAGTTATTCATTCGATAATATAGAACATTCTTTTTTATTCCGGTTCTATGAATTCTTTTATATCCCAAAAGACTAGTAGATCAATACCAACACCACCACAAATCATGTAAGTAAAGATGTTGTTAAGAAAGTCAAATGGGGAAATCATTGATTCTCATGAATATAACTCTTCCCCTGTCATAATTTTTTGATTGAACATCTTAGAAAACATTGTCATACTACCACTAGTGGACTTTGATGCAATTTTTGGCATTGACTGGCTTTCTCTATATAGTGCCAACATAAATTTCTGTGATATAGAAATCATTATCCATATAACAAATCAACCCTCAATTCATTATAGGTGTAAGGAAGAGGATGAGTCTTTTTTAGCACCATCACCTCTAGCATGGATATTACTGCCCAATGAGCAGTCACCTCATGATCAGATGATGGATTCTAAGTGAGAAACAATTCTTGAAGACATTCCTGTTGTGATTGAATTTGCTGAAGTGTTTACTAAGGAATTGTCTGGTCTTCCTCCTAGAAGAGATATTGAATTCTAGATTGATCTTGAACCTCAGGAGTTCCAAATATCCAAGATTTTTTTAGATTTGTTGTTGTTGAACTTGATGAGCTAACTAAAAAATGATATGAGAATATGGATAAAGGGTTTATACTCCCATGTGCTTCACCAAGGGGTGCACCAATCCTCTTCATTAAGAAGAAGTATGGGTCGATGCGACTTCACATTGAATATCGCTAGCCTAAAAAAACCACGATAAAGAACAGGTATCCTCTATCATGAATTGATGACATGTTAGATTAGCTATGTAGAGAACAATACTTCACCAACATGGATCTGTGTTGAGAATATTTGCATGGAAGGGTGAAGATGGAGGATATCACTAAAACTGATTTTTATACAAGGTACGAGAACTATAACATCATTGTAATACCTTTCAGACTCACTAATACTCTAGTAATCCTCCTTGAATTGATGAATATAGTCTGTAGTTATTACCTTGACAAATTTAGTGTAGTATTTATATACGATATTCAAATATACTCCATAACCAAGAAGGTGTGTGAGGAGAATCAAATCACTGAACTATAGACCTTGCGAAAGGAGAAGATCTATAAATATTACAACAAGTGTGAGTTATATTTAAAATAAGTCTCATTGATGGGTCATATCATCACATGAAATGGGATATCAATGGATCCCTCCATGAAAAATGCAATTGTTGGATGGATGAGACCGACATCTATGACAGATATTCATAGTATCCTTGGTTTTGATAGATATTATCTTCGATTTGTGAGAAATTTCTCACAATTTTCAAACCCTCTTAAAAATTTAACTTGGAAGGCTGTCAATGTTTCTTGGAGTGATGAATATGAAGAGAGATTCAAGGTGTTGGAAAGAAGGCTTATCACTGTGCTCTTTGGCACAATACCCACAAGTGGAGATCTTTTAGTGGCATTTAGTGATTCTTTGATGAAGGTTCTAGGATATGTGTTTAGGGAAAATGAAAAGTTCGTCTCTTATGATACTAGGAAATTGAAAGGTCCTGAGAAAAACAATCCAACACTTGATTTGGAGTTGGTTGTAGTAATATTCAATTTAAAAATATGGCAACATTACCTCCTTGGAGAGAAGTGTGAAATATATACAAATCAAAAATGATTCATGTATATATTCACACAGATTTAGTTGAATATGTTCTAACGAAGATGGTTAGATCTGATCAATGACTATGACTATTCAATCGATTACCACCCTGGAAAAGAAAACAGGGTGGAGGATTCTCAAATCAGAAATGAACCATCGATTCTATCATTGATGAGATTTAAAAATGATCCAATCTTCATAGATTTGATGAATATAGACATGTGAATCATAATAAAGGGAACATCATCAATCCTCTCACAAGTGATTTCTCATCCATCACTTTTGGAATGGTTAAAGGATGAAAAAAATTATTATGTGTTAATTTAGAAGAAAGTGGAAACTATTAGATAATGTAAATCCTTGGAGTTCAATATTAATAGAAAAGTAATTGTGATATTTGGTACAAGACTATGTGTTCCATAAAACATGGAGTTAATGAAAGAACATTTGGATGACGCACATATTTTGAATTTCTCCATTCACATAGGAAACCCGATGATTTGTTGAGATCTATGAGAGCATTATTGGTGGGATAACATGATGAAGGAGATCGCTAAGTATACGTCAAGGTTTCTGATTTGTCAGCAATTAAAGGCTAAGAGGACGATGTCTAAGTGGATGATGCAACCATTACCCTTACCAAAGTGGAAATGAGAGAACATCACCATGGACTTTGTCACATGACATCCAAAGCCATCCAAATGATACAATTATATCTGATTTTTTGTGGATCATAATAAAAATATTGCACACTTCATTTTCATTCAGGAGGGTTTCTCATTGGATCAAATAACATGTATATATATCATATAAGTGGTAAGGCTACATAGATTACCATTATATATTGTATCCAATCGAGATCCAAGATTCACCTATATGTTATAGAAGAGTGTCCAACATGCTATAAATATTGAGCTGAACATAAGTATGGTTTATTCTCATTAAAACGATGGCCAAGATGAGTGGATTATGAAAACACTTGAGGACATGTTGAGAGCATACTTAATGGACATTAAAGGATGATGGGGTAAACATCTTCTTCTGGTTGAGATTTATAACAATAATGGTTTCAACTCCAGAATCCAAAATGACTCCTTATGAATCTCTTTATGGGAATAGGTGTAGAACTCCAGCATGTTGGGATGATGTTTGGGAGAAAAAACTCTTAGGTCCAGAAATGGTCGAAGAAATTGTGGAGATGGTTAAGACCATCCCTCATAACATTAATGCTCCTCAAGGGCGACCAATGGGCTATGATGATAATCGTCGATGAGACCTAGAGATTCAAGTTAAATACATGCCATTCCTTCACATATCACTAGGGAAGAGAGTTATGAGATTTGGGGAAAGGTGAATGCTTAAACCAAGGTACAACATCCCTTTTGAGATCCTTGATCACATTGGAGCAGAGGAATATCGACTAGCACTCCCACCAAACCTATCTCAAGTACATGATGTAATTATTGTATCACTGTTGAGAAATTACATACCTGACCCATCACATGAACTCAATCCAGAGGTGGTACCATTGGTGAATAACCACTCTTATCAAGTGAAGTTAGTGAAGATCTTAGATAGTAAGAAAAAATTTCTATGAAAAAAGACAATTCCCCTCATCAAGGTGTTGTGATAAAACCACAATATTGAAGAAGAAACATGGGAATTAGAGGAAGTGATGATGTAGAATTACCCTTATCTGTTTTATTATGGTAAAATTAAATTTTTAGGGAGAAATTTCTTAAGGGGGGAGGATTGTAACGACAAAATATTTTATTAATGATGGTTCTTCTTGATCTAATTAAATGTCTTATCATGTAAAATATTTATATAAAACATTTTAATATTGTTGGTTTTATGATTTTTGATTTTAAAATTCCCTTATGAATTGTAACCATTTCTAATATAGTCATTTAATAGCGATCCCATGATTAGTATAAGTATAATGCTTTAATAAATCCAATTTACTCAGACAAAGGATGTGATGGCCTATCAAATAAAATTGATTCATACGATGCCCATTTTTCAGAGCTCTAAAAGGAGGTAGAGTCATAGGGCTTCACTCATGACCAAGTTCAATCCAAGCGTCAACCGGTTAAGATTCAACTGAATCACCTAGGTGAGTAGAGGATGTTATTAGAGATTACCACACAAGAAATGTTATCTGAGCCGCCACAAGAGTCTCTAACCATTGCACAACATATCCCAAGGTTAAATGTGTATTCTATAAGGGGTCATGTAACAAGACTCTAGAACTATGATTCTGTGAATTATTTTGGTATAAATAATATACATTAATTTTTTTATTGTTACTTTCAAATGGTTTTTAAATCAGAAATAGTATTTTCATTTTATATTAAAATTCAATTTAAAAATCTATTTTAAGGAATTAATATATTTTTAAAATAAATGTTTTTAATAAGATATTATTAATAAATTAGTTTTTATTAAATATAAATAATTGTATAATTTTTATGTATATAATTGTAATTTTTTTAAGGTTTGATAGTTGTTCATGTCAGAACGTGTGAATTTTGGAAAAATTTATGTTTCCTTAAAAGTATAATTCACATATTTATAAAATAATTTAGATAAAATTGTTATCATTTTTGGATTCAGGATGTCAATATTATCTAATGGTTATTTTTTCATAATTTTCTATGATAGTTTAATTTCGAGGTAAAAGTTAAATACCGTTTAATTATATAATTTGTTTTATAACATCATAATTACCAAATCGTTTTGTAATAAAATACTATAAAAAGAATATTTGACCAATATATTTTTTCCTTTAAAATAATTTGATTTTTATTTTATTTATTTATTTTAAACGTTTTAGTGGAACCTACAATACTTATAAAACATTTTTACATTTTAAAATGATTTTGCATGAGAGAGTATCTCACCTCCACATAAAACAACCCCAATTTTTTTAATAATTTCGCTCGTTGGATTTATGAAATATTTTTTTACACTACCATTTGGAATATATCATGGGAAAATATAATGGGTTGTTTTGTGGTTTTGATTAGTTTTATGTGTATTGTTCAAAACCTAAATAATACAAAAATCTATCTCCTTTACTATATAAACTCAATTATTATATCATTAATCTTCACTAAAAATATTTGGAGATTGACCAACCTCTACCCACCTATCTCTAGATTCCTCCCAACGTACCCTAAGATACCAAGAATCCTCGATCAAGCCTCTACCAAGACATTGGGATCAATCTTCCATCTAAGGTATTTCTTCTTTTCTCATTTTATCCATGCTTTTATATGATGTCAAACACTTTTAATTTCATTTAAAACTATTGGAAAATGATTTAGCACCTCCCCCATACTTCCCTCCATATGTAGAGAACCATATATTGACATAAATAGACATTAAATTACTTATGTGGAATACTTAATACATGACAAAAGCAGACACCCAAAGACCTTATGAGTTTCGTGTCATTGGTGAATCAGATCATAGTCTTCTAATCATGGTGAAAGATATTCAACATGTCCCATAAATATCTCACCATTTTGTTTTCATACCTAAAACCATTCATATTATATCCTGTGGAAATGAAAACATATAAAGGGGGTGCTCCAATGCTCAGTTAGGGTAAGAATGGAGAAAATAAAACAATCCATATACATTTGAATTTAAAATCATTAACATAATTCTTAAACATTAAAATGTTGAGCAATGACATAAAACATGGCAGTTAGTAAGGCATAGATCATAATGGAACATTAATCATGCTAAAATTAAATGGGGAATAAAATATGTAATTGTGGAAAACCATTAATCACATGTTATGATTTCCATAGTAGCAATGTAATTGCTACCAAGACCATCATAGTGGACAATGTCCCTTTCTGAATTGTGTTCACTCCTCGTTTTAGTCCTGTATCACTGAACCAGATTAACTTGTCATTATAGACATGTATATATCAAGAGATATAAATCATTACCTATCGAATTTGAGGTACATATTGGTCCCACCCATCTCATAATGAAATCATTCTTTAGTGTTCCACAAAATAAAAATAAATAATTCATCATAACCCAATGAATAAATTGGGTTTCATAAACATCATTTCATCGTGACATAATCCATATAAAAATGGATATACTTTCATCATAATAAAAAAACCATATCAATAATAGAGACATTATACTTGAATCATAAACATTCTAAATAATTTCATCTTAGATGAAAATATTTTTGACAAAACACTTGAAATGAATTCTTGAGGAAAATATCCTTTCTTCTTCGAAATCATTTTCGTTTCAAAAAATTCCAGTAAATTTTGAAATAAAATTATTTAAATGAAAATAATAATGATATATTGAAGAGTAATATTCCTGAATAAAAGGAGATATGAATCATTAAAAACTCGATCATGCCATATAAGATAAAAAAACATTGTTCCTGTACTTTTGCCAAAAAAGTCAAAAAGTACCTCGTATGGTAAAAAAAATATTCCTTCAATAGCACAAAGTAAAAGTAAATAAAGGGAAAACATGACTTTAAAAATAAATTGAATAAGATTATACTATTTATGAAAACATTTTTATGGACATGGATGAAAAATATAACTCTAGTAAATACTTACATATAAGCCATCCCGGATAAAATTGAGATTTAAAACTTTTCAGTTAACATATGTCCAATTTATTCCCTATGTGTCCTAAACACCTGTATAGTGTGTTTAAAAATATTATTAACTTGTAATATATCCTTAAAAATATTTATGATATCATACATGATTCACTTACAAATTTATATTACCCGTTCTTTTGTGATTTCCACGTTAAAGCAACATTTTGTGTAAAATTGTTTCATTTATCATATATGTTTTGACTTGTGAATCATCATATGATTACATAGATCATGATTAAATATTTCCATAATGTAAAACATGATTTATATATAATATATATTCATCATATAATAGATCTATAAATAGAATGAAATACACCGTTCATAGAGACGGTAGGCCGTACGTACGCATGAACGCCGTTTTCGTTTCCCTATTAAATTTAATGGAACTAAGTAGATGAAATATATATATACATAAATACAGTTGCATCATCATGTCATACATATCATTATTATTCATTATATATATTTTATAATTAGTCACGAATGTTTAACATGGAGAATGTGTCTCATCGTGTTGTGGAGATGGTAATCCGTACGTACGCTAGAGCGGTTATATCATTCCCATAATTATTGAATGGAATTGGAGTGGATGATATAATATCTAAAAATTAGTGTCATGTAATAATAACTGTATATTGTTATTATTTACACCATTATATCCATACAAGTAAGGTGTTGGTGGAAAAACAGATTACACCACGGTGTGGAGATGGTATTCCATATGTACACACGTGCAGTGATTTCATTTTCTATAGGATGGATAGAAGGTGAAATGGGGTTGTTTCGTATTAATAATGACATATTAGTATATTATTTATACTTATGTTTTTACTTTATAATGAAAAAACTAATCAAGATGGATTATAAGAATAAATAAACATGAAATAATCGTTAGAAGAGATTACCTCTTCCTCAATGTGCCTCTTTTAAACATCATCTCAGGGCACTAGAGTTGGTATTTTGGGAAGACCGGAACCTCAATGATATAACATGAAATATTGAGAAGATAAATTTTAAGGGTTTGTAAGAACATGAAGGCTCAAAATTGTGTGAATAGGGGTGGGAGGAGGTGCCCTCTTATAAGAGAGGTGAGGGGCACCTTAGAAAAAACGTAAGAAATTATTTTATAATAAGATTA
Organism: Viscum album; assembly: GCA_963277665.1. NCBI lineage: Eukaryota > Viridiplantae > Streptophyta > Magnoliopsida > Santalales > Viscaceae > Viscum > Viscum album. The sequence goes on along the minus strand of OY728122.1, from coordinate 804,075,694 downwards.
TATTCAGTTAATAATGGCTAAAAAGTGACTTATTTATAGGATATGGTGGCTATAGGTTTAAATCCTCTCTATCAATAGGTTTCAGATAAGTTTAGGTTTCCATTTTACCCTTATCACTTAGATTTAACTCTATGTTAAATAATTTAACTTTTACAAAGTCGTCTTGTATTCTTACACTATATGGTAAATAAACTTACTATAAACTACCAATAGAACCAAAATTGGTTCACTAATGTCATATATATTATTATATAAGTCTTTTGGAAAAAACTTATTTTCTTATGAATTTAATATCAATTAATAATTTAATATTTTTTAAAAAACTCTTTTATATCAATTTTGACACTATTTGGTATTTTGTGTTTTCTAAAAACATATCAGCATTTTTACTACAAAACAATTCATCTAACACACCCTAATATGTTATATTAACCTATAAAATTAGGTCAATTCATTAAAATTCTCAAATTAAATTTATTTGTGTATTTACAATATCAATTATGTTAATATATCATTAATAAGATAATTACTCCATCATCATTGTGTCATAAATAAATTAACATATTTAATTTCTAAAAATTATAATAAAAATACTGATATGTAGGAAATATTTTTATAATTCTAATTAATATTTATAGTCGAATTTATATTATGTATATCCCCATATTAAAAATGTTTTAGTTACTAAACTTTGATTTTAACTATTTTAACTCTTCATTAAATAAAATAATAATAAATGTCCAAATATAATCCAAGTGTACTTAAATGGTCCTATTTTATTCCTATGGCTGTTTTTAGTTGCATTAACCTTATCCAATAGAATTAGGAAATGTGTTGGGGTCATAATAATATCTTTATACCCTTTATTACCCAATTTTCTTTTAACCTTGGTAAATAAAAGTAAAAACATTACTATAAAAAATTATTTTTATCTAATTGAACCACATTTTACTTTATGATATCAACCATGTTTCTCAAATTTTTGAAATTCCACTCACATAAGGGGTAAAATTATGTTTTATGTAAATTTGAAAATTCTCATAGGAGGTGGGGAAAAGACGGTCAAAAGTTCAATAAAATTTTTATTTATCTAAAATTATTATAAAACAACTTCAATGAATTACATTGAAATTATATAGGTATTATGTATCAATTTTGACCTAAATTAAATTTCAATTAAATATATAATTATTTATATAAAAATTTGATTTTAAATTATAACTCAGTGTTTTTCACAATTCATAAAAAATTGAATGTTTTCAGAAAAATACAAAAAATTCACCATATGATGATTTCAAAATTCCGATTCCAAAAATGAAGTCCATTTTAAAAGATAAATTTTATAAAATTTTAAAAAAGTGGGTATTACTATTTATAACGTCTATTTTATATAATATTTTAATAACATATCGTTGTTTAGTGAAACCCAGTATTGCGTACTACACATGCTATCGACGAAGGTCGTGATTGCATGTAATGCAAGCTAAGTCAGGGCTGAGTGTTGGGAAATATCCCTTTGGTTTTTCATATAAAATTATCAAAACATATTTCATTTATACATTAATCCAAATCTATACTTAATTTTGCCTAGAAAAATTTCCAAAAAATGAACTTCAAATTTTGTGTAACACGAGCCAAGAATAGTGTGGCGGATACTACAAGCTAATATATTGTTGTGTATACTACAAGATAATCATGGTTTAGTGTACAATAATGTAAATTAAAGAAATTAAAATTAATATATCTCATAAAATCTCAGCATGTTACATTCTACCCCCTATAACAATAATTTTTCCCTCAAAATTCGTCAGTGTTATAAATGGATTAATACTTTAATGTTTCATTCATAGAAACCCACATCATAAAAATAAATACTAAAAAATAATTTTCAAAATGAATTGTAACGGTTCCCCAAAATAGCTCATCACTGGGATTCCTCATAGATAAACATAGGTGAAAATATGGATATGTTAGAGAAATATAACCATCATGTTCTGATGGAGAGTGTTAGAGGACATGGCTATGAAAAATCCAACAATCACAAAGCAATAATTTTGTGATGATCTAAGGTACCATCTGATTCATTATAAATGAGGGCATGATGACAACATTTTTGGTTTTCACGATCATTTCTCTAATGTTAAATTTTTGATTTAAAAGAAATACTAAATTTATTTTGGTAAAATATTACTGTTACTCGTGCCTTGAAAAATTTCCACTCAATACCTTAAAGAAATAAAGTTGAATTTGTCTTTTGTGAAGTGTTAGTAGACTATGCGATAGAATGAAAGGTTATTCCATCTATCTCATACATATGGTTAGAAAAAGTTATATAAAAAAGTCCATCTATGATGAAATTAATAGTAAATGGTTCAAAAATGGAATTATACTTCATCTATCATCCTACTTAATAAAATAAAACTAGTTTCTACTGACCAGTTATTTTCTCTAGTCCTGTGGTAGGTGATATGTGCATGTCTCACTTTGGTTGTTCGATTGTCGTAACCTTTTCTGACATGATGGGTTGTCATCCATCCTTTAGGTTGTCCTTTTTCTAAAACTTCACCGTTATAAAATTCCAGAAATAAAATAAATAAAGGTTATATCCTTAAACAATACTATCCGATTTCCATTATTTAGTCTTATCCAAAATACTTCTATCCAATCTCATAGTGTAAATTAAATTATTACAAGAAATTTCATCTACCGATCATGTGAATACCATCATCTATCATATGATATATCTTGTTGGTCACATTCCAATCATGTAAATACCATAATCATGTATTTTCATGAAAAATGAAAACCCCTTGAACCATAGGGAAAACATGAATGTTGTAAAAAGTTAACACTTTCCACATACAAAAATCTCAAAACTTCTATATACTCAAACCATGATATCACATTGTATTTATATCAGTCATGAGAACATTAATACTATCAAACATAATATTTTCTCTTTATCTTTTCATTGTGTGCATATCATCTGCTTTCCAAAAATATTTTAATCACTTTTCATGGTTACTGGTACCATATAATTATTGAAAACCAAAATAAACCAATACAGAGATATTCTAATATTCAAAAATACTATAAAAGAGATTCCAAAACATTATTTCAGAATCTTGTTACATAAACACATAATCATTCCACTAAATAATTGTCATACTCAACATCAGCAATAGTGATCGCATGTGACATCCCTTTGTCCTTTGTCTTAAGAGGTTGTTGAAGTAGATCATCATTAACCCTTGGTTTAGGGGATTGGTTAGCGGAATTCCCCATTTACCTTCACATGAGGCATTGAAGTGTTGGTGGTTCACTATCTATAGTATTTTCACTATTCTCATCATTAGATACCTTTTTCCCATTACTTCGACACGCAGATGCTCGATGACCTTTTTTTCCACAAATAAAAAAATTTCTAGTACCTCTAAGACAATCACCACCATGATTCTTTACACACTTTGAGAATAAAGAAAAATTCATTTTATTTTCACCATCATTTAGATATATTTCCATGAACTCCATCTTTCATTTCATGTCAAAACCATGAGATGGATATGTTACACCAACATCCAGTTATACATTGATAGAACAACGCATAAATTCTTCATAGATACTTAAGTCTATTATATATAATTCCCTTCTATGAATTGGTTTTACGCCACTAAAGAATCGATCATCTTTACATTCTAGATGGATGATAATTCCATATGCATGCCTTGAAATCCTTGTAAAATTCACCTTGTATTTACCAATAGATTCATCATCATGTTTCCTAAGCTCAAGGAACTCCATTTCCATTTTTTTAAAGAATACGATGGAAGTACTTATTTAAAAACATTTTCATGAACTCATCCCATTCCATTGATTTAATTTCATCATGGGGCCATGTATTTTTAACTATTGTCCAACACAGGTTTGCTTAAACTTCTAACCGGTAAACATCCAAAATGACTATTTCATTCTCTGAACATCGAAGTATTAAAAATATCTTTTCAATGGTACTAATCCATTGTTCAGAAACATGTGGATCTGAAGACCCACTAAAAAAGGTGGAAATTTCCTCATGAATGACTAAATAGAATATTGTTCCTTTCTCTACTCATTTGGATGCCGATAACGATTCATAGCTTCTGTAAGTATAGAAATAATATTTTTCACACTATATCCCACCATATTTGGTTTTTCAGGAAGACAATGATTTCATTGTCCATTACATTGATCAACACGGTTCCTTCGAATTCTAGAAATTGTGTAAAACTCAAAAAGAACAGTGTGAGAGGTAAAAATCATGCTAGGAAAACAATATAATAATGTTGGAGTACCTTAAAAAAATAACATCTTTGGATTAATTCTATGATCGTTACTATAATTCATGGACTATAACCTATACTTAAACTTAACCTTAGAGACATACCTAGATGTACCATAGAAATATCTCTAGGGATCTCACTAACGTTTTTAGATCCTAGTTTCAAATTTTTAACTAATCCTTCACTCTGATACCAACTGTAGATACCCATATCTTGACGTACATAGACATTACATTACTTTTGCAGAATACGTAATAAATGACAATAACAATCTCACAAAATGACAATTTTTTTTAAAAGAAATGGATTTTATTGAAAATAATCAATAAATCTTGAATATTATACTTCATGAAGAAAAAGAGATATGAATCTGTAAATACCCATTCATGTGTTATAACATAAAAAAACATTCTCCTCGTTCTTTTACCGAAAAAGTCAAAAAGTACCTCATATGGTAAAAAATATAAATATTCCTTCCAAAAAAAAATTTAAAAGTAATAAAAGGGTAAAAATGACTTTAAACATACATTGAATAATATGAAACACTTTATGAAAACATTATTATGGACATGGATGAAAAATATGACCCCAGTAAATACGTACGTATACATTATCTCAAATAAAAATGAGATTGCAAAATTTTCCATTACCTTATGTCCAATTTCTCTCGTATGTGTCTAAGACTCCTGTATAGTGGGTTTAAAAATATTATTAACTTGTAATAGAACAATAACAATATTTATGATATCATACATGATTCATTTATGAATTTATATTACTCGTTCTTTTTTCAATTCCATGTTAAACAGCGTTTTGAGTAAAATTGTTTCATTTATGATACATGATTGGCTTATAGTTCATCATATGATTACTTAGATCATGATTACATATTTCTAGAATGTAAAAAATTATTTATATATAATATATATTCATCATATAATATATTGATAAATGGAATGAAATACACCATTCATAGAGACAGTAAGCCAAACGTACGCATGAACACAGTTTTCATTTCCCTATTAAATTTAATAGAAGTAAATAGATGACATATATATATATATACATAAATCCATTTGAATTATTATGTCATATATATCATTATAATTCATTATAAATATTTTATAATTATTTTTGAATGGTTAACATGGAGAATGAATCACATCGCGTCATGGGGACTGTAATCCGTATATACGCATGAGCGGTGATATTGTTCCCATAATTATTGAATGGAATTTGAGTGGATGATATAATATCACAGAATTAGTATCATGTTAAAATAACAATATATTGTAATTATTTACACCATTATATCCATCTAAGTAAGGAGGTGGTGGAAAAACAGTTTACACCACAGTGTGGAGATGGTATTCCGTACGTACGCACATGCGATTATTTCATTTTCTGTAGGATGGATAGAATCTGAAATGGGGTTGTTTCTTATCTGAAATACCATATCAGTATACTAGTTATACTTATGTTATTACTATATATTAAAAAACTAGTGGAGAGGAAGTAAAAGAATAAATAAACTTGAAATAATCGGTAGAAGAGATTATCTCTTCTTGGATGTGCCTCTTTAAACATCCTCTTCGGGAACTAGAGATGGTATTTTTAGAATAACATAAACTCTACGATATAACTGGAGATTTTGAGAATGAAATGGACAAGGATTTTCCGAGCTTGAAGGCTCAAAATTGTGTGAAGAGGAGAGGGAGCAGGTGCACTTTTATAAGAGGGGTGAGGGCCACCTTAGGAGAAATATAAAATATTATTTTATAATAAATTAATATTCATTTTATAATGTCTCCAAAGTGACTTCTTTAGAGGATAGGGTGGGGTGGGTCGAAATACTCTCAACCAATAGGTTTTAGACATGTTTAGGTTACCATTTTATCCTTATCAATTAGATTTAACTCTGTGTTAAATAATTTAACTTTTACAAAGTCTTCTTATATTCTTACACTATATGGTTAATAATATTACTATAAACTACCAATAAAACCCAATTGGTTAATTGATATCATATATATTATTATATAAGTGTTTAGGCCGAACCTTATAATTTTAGGAATATAATATCAATTAATAATTTAATATTTGTTTGGAAAACTCATTTATGTCAATTTTGACACTATTTGGTATTTTGTTTTTGCTAAATTCATAACAGAATTTTATTACATAGAAAGAAATTCATCTAAATAAACCTAATATGTTATATTAACATAAAAAAATAGTGAAATTCATAAAAATTATCAAATTTTATTTATTTGTGTATTTAAAATATCAATAATGATAATATTTTATTAATAAGGTAATTACTTCATCATCATTGTGTTATAAATAAATTAACTTATTTAATGCCTAAAAAATATAAATAAAATACCATTATGTAGAAAATATTTTTTACCTTATAATGAATATTTATAGTTGAATTTATTTTATGTATAACCATATATTAAAATACTTTTAGTTATTAAACATTGATTTTAACTATTTTAACTCTTCTTTAAATAAAATAACAATAAATGTCCTAGTCTAATCCATGTTGACCTAAATGGTCCTAGTTTATTCCAAAGGTTGTTTTTGGTCGAATTACAATTATCCAAGAGAATTAAGACATGTGTTAGGGAAATAATAATATCATTTTTACCCTTAATTACCTAATTTACTTTTAATCGTGGTAAATAATACAAAAAAGTTACTCTTCACCAAAAATTATTTTTATCTTATTAAAATTTATTTTACGTACTGATATCAACTGTGTAACTTGTATTTTTGAAATTCCACTCACAGAAGTGGTAACATTATGTTTTATGTAAATTTAAAAATTCTAATAGGAGGTGGGTAAAAGACGGTCAAAAGTTAAATAAATGTTTTACTTTTAACCGTGGTAAATAATACAAAAAAGTTACTATTCACAAAAATTGTGTATTGAATTGATGAGTTGGAAATAAATTAAGGAAAAAGTGAAAAAAAAACTAAATCCAAGGGCGATTTACCTTTATTAAAGGAAACTCAATATCTACAAGTGAAACTAACCAAATTATTAGCCATGAGACATCACAGGGAATCGATTTTTACATCTTAGTAAATACTATAACTACCTAGGACCACTAATTTATTGGTTCAATGTAATATATAACCATCTTAGATGCATTAAAATATATAACTAATATAAAAGGAGTGTTATGTCAACACTCACTCCCCACTCCCCTCTAACAAATTTGGTTTCTTCCTCATGTTTCCATCACTCTCACTTGAAAAATTGAAATTATATGGATTAATATCAATATCATAATAATTATTTTGATGAATATCTCAAGATTAGATGAATTATAAATATAAAAAATGCATCGTATTCCTCAATTATTACAACCTCAAAAAAAATAACCAACCTTGATTGATTGGCCATCAACCATGAGTAAACTGTGCATCATAGATTAGGAAAATTATTAATAGGTTAATATTAATCGTTTTTAATAATAATGGACATCATACATTGATTTAATAAGGAAATTGAAAAATAATTATAAATTACAAAATAAAAATAATATGAACAACAAAACATAAACTACATAGCTTTTGATGGTTGATGTATAGCCTCCTCTATCAACTCTTAGTTGTAGAATTACAACTCTATCTTCCCCCAGTTCTAAATCACATTCATAGTGCACACCAACTTACATTTATTGAAATGACTACTCAAGATATATCTCTATAAATTTATCTAATCGTCCACCATATCTCTCCTTATCTTAAGATTTATCCTTTTTTTATAGATGAATCCATTGGTCTTTTCACTTTTTAAGTTCCTCAGCCTCAAGTGTAAAAACATGTGAAAATACCTCAATATATACTTTTTATATATTTAATATCAATATCCCCATTTATTTTATTCATTAAGTGAGTCATAAACTATATGAAATCTATATGTTATCCGACCATGTATCTCTCATAAATATGTAATGTTTGATCCGTGAAAGAGAGGTTCCGCAGAACAAATGTATATCTACAAATGTATTTTTTGTATCTGTAGGCTAAAACACATTGACTATATTGTGGTTCAATACAAATATCAATTGTTCTCTACTACATTAACACACAATTATTGTGGCATCAACACAACACTATGGTGTAAATTCTCCTCGATCAAACATCCAATATAATTCTATATCACAATAAACCATCTAACATGCATCATACTAGACTGAAACAATATCAATTTTATATTTACATATATTTATAAAATCACATATACGTATCCCATTATAGGACCATTACACAATCATCTATATACCTTTTATGTAGCCTAATATAATCCTAAACCTAAATTAAATTTATATATCTAGCTAACGATGCATATATTTATATAATATGTAAAATAACATGAACCAAAACACTCATTATTATATCAAACCTAACACATATAACCTAGGGGAACTGTTAATCCATCGACTCCATTAATGTTCACTTATTCCAAGGATTCACCTAATCCACCCATGGTTTTAGAGAGAGGCTAGAGGAATGATGAGTATTGAAGGAATATCAAATTTATACTTGATATATAAATTAAAATTCAATGATACATCTATCATTGTTATGACATAGTCATTAAATTTTCACATAATAATACGAATCCACATAGACAGCTATTCCAAAATATCCGCTCAATAAAACCTTATTTATAATTCTTGATTTATATCCACGCTAGATCCCATCTATCTAGGGTAAGGCAACAACACCACCAATGCACCTCGCAGCAACCAAACTAAAATATATAGAGACACAAAAACCTCATAGCCAATTCATCCATGCGGAAATCCTAGGGAAAAATTCATATGTGGCCTATATATTATCCCACTACATCATTACATTAGGCAACACCAACACTATCCTTAGATCAAAAAAGTCACTAGAAAAGACCTCTCTAGGTCTCCACATCCTAACCATACTAGAATTGGTAGTGCTACCAAAACCCACAATCTCAATCCTTATATACCTAAAGACAATGAATATACCATAAGGGAATCCATTATGCCATTACCTATAACTCCAATATATAACATCTGATTCTATCTAAAACCTCATGTAAAATCTACTAGTTTCCCTTCAAATATCCTCTAGACACCCAACACTGAAAATCTCTAAACGAAATGGGCCATAAGATCTAGGAGGTCACATTTTATACCTCCTTAATGATTCCCATAATAATGAATCAATACCAAAGCTTAAAATAAATGAAAATTGAAAAATTATGAACAACTATTCTATGAGATACCTCTTAAGTATCTCATTACCACAAAAAAATGACCAATAGGTCAAAAAAAAATATTTTATAAACCATTAGAAAATCAATAATTACATCATCAATGAAAAAATAGCCATGTTCAAAATAACATGGGTTACTGGGCCAATATCTTTGAATCACACTCCCATGTACTCTATTCTTGACCACCATGTTTTCACAACACACAAATGATGGGAATAAATCACCCTCAAAACATCTCATCATGATAATCTGACATTTCAACTTACCAATCAACAAATGTTATGTCATCCTTGATACCCAACTCTCCCATTAAATTACATGAGAGTCATCATGACAATACCGATGAAGCAGGGACATGTGGAATATGTTGTTGATCATGTTCAACCATGAGGGAAGTGATAACTGATACATCACCTCACCAAAACGCTCCTAAACCTAGAAATACATAATAAACCGATGATATAAATTACTCCTCTAACCAATCCTCCACTACACCTAATGATGGGAAACCCTCAATAACACATGGTATCCAACCTCAAACTCAAGGATTCTTCACCTAAAATTACCATTAGACTTCATGATGTATTTTTTTAACATCAAGCTTTACTAAAATATCTACATCATCTTCATTATACTCTTCAACACATCAGAACTATGTATTTTTAAATCCTCATCCATGGAACAAAACACCCACGATCAGCACACTCATCCATTCAAAACCTCAAATAGATATTTACTAGTTGATTAGTGAATGTTATTATTGTAGGTAATCTCAACCAAGGTTAGGTGCTTCACCCAAGACAAAAAAAATTCATAATTTTTGCCTTTAATATATATTATAGTTTCTACATAGTTTTATATATTTTCCTATCCATTTATAGATAAAAGGAGGTGTTAAGACATAGTGGGGAGCCAAAATCATCTTTTAATAATCTCATGACTCCGGAGGTGAATCAAGGTTCCTGATTAGAGATGATGGAACTTTATACTCCATGAATTCTAACAAATTCATGCACATAACACCTCGAACAAACATTTCATGACACCCATCTCCCGAACCACAGTCATATAAGACATCTTTTTCAGTTCGTCCATGATCACCCAAATTACATAATATCATCATTTGGATAGGGGTAACTTGGTGATGGAGTATATCAAAATTTACTTTCATTTCCACTTGAGGACATCCCAATGATAAAAAAACCCTCCATAGAAATGGTTCCCCACATTCGACTACAGTCAAACAAAAAAATTATCTATAAACTCTCAGACTATTAATTTACTCCAAAGTATCTAAATATAGATTTTAAATCAATGTTACATGTTGGAAATTCCAATATTCAATGAAATGGGTGAGTTGGGAAACTCTTTAATAAATCAATTACTCATGGATAAAAAAATATAACCCCTCCCTTGAAACACTATCTGACCTTGGAAATCTAATAAGAACACATCAAGATCATCACTACTACCAACATAGTTCCAGATCACCCCTTCCTCTATGTCTCTCTAATGAATCTCCTCTACCAACCACAATAAGGATGATTCCACTATCATCAAGCTCAAGTGCCATTTTTCATCAGTCTCCTCTACTTTAATATGTAAAGCCACTAAGTCATTTATTTCTTTCCAAACATCCTTGGACTCTCAAATGATATCTCCTCACACGTTATTTCTTAGGGAACCCACCCAAAAAAAATTATGAAGCCAATGTTTTCTAGTCATTGATTGAATTCCATTTTATGTATGAAAATGTTTCCTAGATGAGATGTATCCCAAAAAATTTGAACATAACCCCTTCTTCTGGATGTGAATGGACCTTGGAACTGATCCAATTTTATTTTTAGTACTTGAAGGTTTCCTAACATTGACCATTTCAGATAATGGCTTTGTTATTTTAGATAATATCCATTAATGAGACAGAAATATGTTAGAAGTTCGACAAAAAACTCAAAAAATATACAGCATGACTAAATAACTTGTGAGCCAATGTAATGTCCTTTGATACATCCTAAGAAACTACTACGTAAATATTCAATGTGTATTTGAACACACCCTACTATGAAACCACTTGTCCAAGTAAGTGCACATAATTCTTCAAAAAAATGTTCTTGGATACTTTTTTATAGAGCTAATGGTGTCAAAGAACCTATTGGGTTGATTTACGGTGTCTGATGTTATCCTACTATTTTTTTGACTATGTGAGGATTTCATTAATGAAAATGGTTAAGAAAATCTATATGAACTCAAAAAGCATGTTTTTTATTACCAGCATAATCACAACTAGGGTTTTCATGATGCCGAACAACATGAATACCAACTCGATGTTATCATAGCTTCACAAGAAGCAAATATTCAAGATATCGTCCTCCATTACCATCATTTGATGATATCAAAACCACAATCCAATATTTAATAATCAATCGGATTTCATTATCTGGTTGAATGGATAATATTTCATAAAAAGGGGGTAATTAATTTTGACTATTACCTGGTTTAACCTCTAGAAGTCTATGATTAATTTCAAACTATTTACCACATTCTAAATAAACAAGCCTGGAGCACCCCACACAGACACATTAGGTTAAAAGAATCCCCACTACTAACAACCATGATCTGAATTTCCAGATCACACAACTCCATTGGCTATATTTGATAGAGATCCATCGAATTCGGAGATGTTCCCAAATATTACTCTATCCATAACTCCACAATATGTTAGGGTGGTGGTGCAAGAACATTATCTGTGAAGCTATATAAAAACTCATTAATAACATTTGGAGCCTCCAAAACCAATTATCCGACTAATAACTCCACCAAATGATGGGGACGAGTCTCTAAACACTTTACACTCACCTAATATCTCAGCTCATTGACAAACACCACTCTGTCCCTCCACATCAGAAAATGAAACTCTCCCACAAAAGTAATCAAAAACATTACACGTGGAATTAAAAATATATATTCCAAGGATGATTCATTATGGTTGTATATGAAATAAAAATAAGTCCCCAAGTGATTTGTTATTCCCCATAAATTGTTTCTACCCCATTCATACATAAAAAAAATATCATGACCTTTAGTTGGTGTGGAAAAAAGAAAGGGAACTAAAAGTATCTCCACCTCTAGTCCTAATGCATAGACCAATGTTGGTGAAATAAGGAATTGTGATGCTTTATAATCAAAAATTGATAAAAACTACAATATATGATAAACTGATCTCGACATAGACAATCTATGGATCCTCAAGAATTTTCATTTTAATATAATGTATCTAACCATTAAAAACTCCCCTACCTCATTCATGATGACATCCATGATCATGATACATTTTTTATCTTAGAGGATGAGGACCATTATTATTCTAACTTCTACTAAACCCATATTCCCTCAATGTGGAAGAAACATACCAACCTGGTGTCTAAAAAAACTCTAGTGTCCCCTACCACTGATATGGTCTTGGGGAGGAATATAGTATTGCTTTTGACAAATAGTGTCATGGCCTATCATTCTATATTAAACCCCTTAGTGTTTGGTAACTGAGACTAATTGTGACCACAACCTCTATAGTCATAACACACCAATAGGGAGTTATCGATAGATGATCATGAATTACATGTCTCATAATAGTATGAAATAGACTGCCACATTTGGCTCCTGTTAAATCAAATCCTTGACTTGCTAGATGATCCTGATCCTCCACTGGAAGAATTGTTCTTTGAGAAACTCCACTGACCACCTTCTTGTAACACTCCTTGTGAGTATATTTTCATGATCCCAACCACCATTTGTTTCACATAAAAATATTTAAAAAGTGTAAATAGGGTTATTACATATTGAATTGTTGGATTCCATTACTCTTCAAGAAGTTTATCCTGAGAATCCCCATATATAAATAAAGTAAAGAGAGAAATGTAGAATGTCATTGAACATGATCCCGAGCTCCATTATGATCAACTTATCTTACTATAGGGAGAGAAACTTCTTCCCATTTTCAACCTTCAATAATGATGAAAATAGATCATGATGGAAATACCTTTGAAAAACATCCGAGTAAATATCTTCCACCTCCCACTCGACAAGATAAAATATCCACCGTTAAAGTGATGCAACTCACATTAATGGAATCAATAATGTAACCTAGTACTCAAATCGAACCCAAATAAAAATAAGTGTTATATTAAGCACTAATATCTAGTTCTCCATCTCTAGATAAAAAATTGAGACCTCATACTTTTCCTATCTCTGGTGTTAAAATTATTGTAATTCCATATACAAAAAATCATCCTCCTTGGTAGTATAGATCCAATCATGATTAACTATATCATCTTTCGGAACCTATCATACTTTAGGTACAAGAGGTTAATGACTAGAATCAATTTTATAAAATCATTAATAAGATAAAACTTTTGTATAGTAGGATGCAATTTATTAAGATTCATTTATTTGAGTCCTTTTAAATTTACTGATGTCACCCCATTCATTCAAAGGAATAAATAAGCTATATTAATGTACCTATCATAGTTTTCCAGATATATAGTAGTGCAACACCACTTATCACATTCAAAAAACATAAGCTTGTTATATTGGATCATATAGGGCCTTAAAATATTGTGTCCTAGAAGGTCTCCCTTACGTATTTCATGAACTATGAACAACTGACAATGATTCCATACCAACCCATGCTAGCCACATGAGTGGATATCCCCAGTATCCTTACTATATATCAACCAAAATCCTTGATTATACTCTTTCATGAACCGCATCCACTTTCAGCACTCTTGGGTTTGAAATTAAGAGAGGGATTGAACCCTCAATGCTCACCTAAAATTGACCCTAGTGTTAAAACTAGCCATGAGGGTATATAAAATATAAAATGATGAATTACTATTATAATATATATTAAAATGGGGAGATAATATTGAAACTACTGATCAAAAAACCATCATAAATATAAAATTACGGTAATACCACATTTAATTTCAAGTCATACAAATAAAAGTCTTTAAAATAAAATACGAAAAGTAAACCTAAGGTAACAAATCCACAATATCTCCAACCTTTATGCTATTAGTTACCCACTTTGTCTTAAAAACACTCCAAAAAACATGAAAAAATAGTTTTTATATATGTAGGGTGAGCCTAACATGTATAAAGTATATGATCATACCTAACATCATCCATGGAAATGTTAAAGGATCATATTAATACACCAAAGAATCAACAAAAAACTAACATGCACCTAAACATGTCAACTTACCATCCCTATCCCACCAAGAATCAATAAGTAAATAATTCATTCAGTTTAGTAAAAATAAAATGAAAAAAACGTAAATCATGGTTCCCCAAAAACACTTCCCCACTAGTTTTATGATCTCACACCCCAATGTCAGACATTACATTCTACCATCCATTCCTTATATGTCAATCATCAATATTATTAATCAAACCACACATATAAAGGGAATTAAAATATATCATCATCAATAAACCCCTCCCCCACAACATGGGAATCAATGTCTTCATTATCAACCAATACCCCCAAAATCATGGGAATCAATAGCATCATTCAATCTTGTACCATATATCTTGAGTATTAGGGTATTTAGAACATGATGGACCTCAGCCACATGCCCTCATCTTACCATGACTGGACCCCACCGTTAAACAACATCACCAACAACCTCACACTAATATCGAATACATAGAGGAGGAGAGGGGTAAGTCATCCAGCCATCATCACCAACCTCGATTTTAGAGAAAATACCTGATACCCAAAGCATTTCAGTGATAGTAAGATCACCCAAATCAAGTGGTGTATGCACAAAATCTAATAAAAATACAAGTATAGCAGTCACATAAAATACTTGACCTATGGTTTCACATAAAAAAACACCAGCACAGGCCAGTTAACTACCACATCATCTCATGAAATCCATCACCAACTACTACCACAAATAATTTTAACCCATCAAACCACATACCCACACACAACCTAAAATTTTTCTTTTTAACCATTCAACTATTTTTAATATTCTACCATTTATTACCAATACCTATTTATTATTCCATTAAACTACACATTTACTGAATAATATCTCTTAAACACAATCATGATTTAGTTTTATCCACTTTCCCTTTTTAATTGCAACTTATTTATAAACATTGAATTCACTATCCAATTTTCACTAATTAAATTATTTCCCAATTACATAATTTCATCCCTTAAAATTAAAATTTAATCATTGAAAATTACATCCTAAATCTACAAGGAAACTAAAATACACAGTACAATGTAATTGCTCAACTATCTCAGGAAAACAAATCCACATCTCACTCCAGAAATGTACATCCACTCAAATGAAATTAAGCAGCCATTCATAGACCATCACAAACCACCAAAAAACATATCACATTCCACACAAATTGAATCCCAACTAAAAATAAATATTACACCCCTAAAAAGGTCACCACATTCAAAATATAGGCCTCACAAGATCCAATAAAATATATAGAAAAAATAGAAAGAACGTCACCTCAGTGAATAATAAATTATAGATCCCATTATTACCACAATTAAGTTTAAAGAGGGCCTCCATATAAATTAATCATCTCTTGCATGGATATTTTCAATCAATTTACTCATTTAAAGAGAACCAGTTCATATACATATATAAGTGCATAACCATTCATGAATGATCGGATAAAACAATCAATCTAGGAAATAGTCCATTGACGACAACAAGGACACATATTTCACAAAACCAATAATGATAATTATAAAAACGTCATGCTTCAAGGAAAGGTCAAGAAATAATAGAAAAAAAGATAAACACATGTGAATACATCACCATACCCTTTAATTTATACTAATAAAGTTTATCATATTTTTTCTGTTAATATATATATCCACCCAAAAAATGGAATACAAATTTCATTGATGCATATGTATAGGGAGAGAACAAGGACGCCCTAACATAGAGGAAGATTTCTATGCCAACCTATGAATACAAGGCAAAGAATAAATAACCCAAAGTCCAAAACCGCACCAGGGAATCCTCTTAAACCTAACTCACATAAATAAATACCTTAATATCTATGTACGACAATTCATCATGATTTTAGTAAATCTTACATGAGTTCATTTACTTCTGGTTAAAACCTTGGTAATCAAGTCTATGAGTCTGTTGGGTTGGTTTTGGAGGAAACACAAAGGGAGAAATTTTTATCTATACAATTACATAACATAGTGATTTTTTAATTCAACACATGAATAAATCTATGTTGACACCTTGAAAATAAATCACAACATTAATGGTTCTGGGTAGTCTGTGAATCGAAAACTCACACTGTGAGATGCATTCATGATGTAAAATGGACTTTTCGTCATTTTAAAAAGAAGGAAATTGCTTTCCTATCATATATGGGATTCAAGGTATCTACAATGTGAATTCCCAATTCAAATCATTTATGTTCCATGAATGACATCTTTTTAAAACCATCATCACCATACATTATAATATTGTGTACCCTTCTCTCTGACGAATTGAATCCATTACATAGATGACCCTAGGAGTCTTCCTCAATCTAGAAGCAATCTCAATTTTTTTCATGGAATTATAGATCATGGTATTATTGGTAATCCCTTTAATTATTATCATCATTCTTACCTCATTTAATTTCTATGAGGAAAACGCTAGTTTTCTATTGTATAACCTGGGTCAATATCTCATGTGTTGGGTTTACATAAATTATGGGTCACCATTTAAGGGAAGGAAAAAGAGACCCTAGCTTTACATAATTCATTTGGAATTTTCCTAAATCTACTCTACTTTTGAGGTGGTTGGTCTGATAAAACTCCATAATATATGTTTCAATTTCTCTAATATGTAAAATAAAATTTGATAAGGTTATAAAACAATATGTTCATCCTAATTAACAAGGGAATTGAATTTTTATGAAATTTCACTTGCATAGGCGACCCATGGATCACATCAGTTACATCGGCTTTGAGACCAGACTTATGGCCACCCGAGATGTGATCTTACACATAATATTATGATGATATAGCTATATTGATATCAATAATTTGACATAAGAGGAGTATTGTGATAAATAGTAACCTAACATATTGTGACCTCATTGATTCATCCTGATACAAGAGAATTCACCAGATGAGAAGAAATTTACTATAAATTGGTAATTTGATGAATTCACCTACCTAGATAATAATAACCTAATAACATCATGATGTAATGGTCACATTATTCATACCTTTTTTTATTTTTATTTATGTAGGAGAATCCACCAATTTAACTGTTTTATAATTTTGGAATGCCTGTGATTGTGGTTGGTGACATTTCCCGAGGGTTTGATCAATTGTTTCATGTGATGTGGTAATGTTGATTCATCCTGATATTGGATAATAATACACTTCATATATATAGTTGACCCTTTTTATTGTATTGTATAATTGTAATATGCAAGCAAATCCATAATTGGACATTAGCATTAAGCTTAGTATGATATTATTACTTACCCCTTGGAGATGTGTGTCATGGAAAGATGTAAGAGACTCCAATATAGTTATGTACACATGAATCCTAGTATGTAATGGTTACTTACCCCATGGAAATTTGTTCCATTGGATTATTCATGTAATATATACCTAGTATAGTTATGTATAAGGGAAAGGGGCCCTTTTCTTGATTTTTTTCATATTGGATAGGTTGGATACATGGATATGGGAACAAAATGGGGTTCAAGATTATGATTTATTTTTGATTAATTTATTCATTATTATACAAATTTTAGTAGTATTAATTATATCATGTAATTTATTTACATTCAACAAATAATTACCTGATTCAATTATTATTTGGATTAATCCAATCATGTCATTTATTTACACCGAACAGTCTGAATATAAGAATTTCTACAGTCATAGGTATGATTCTTGTATCATATGCCCTAACCTATATTTTTTTTATATTGATGAATAAAATTAATTTATATATAATCAATTTTCCAATGGTGTTGGTTTAGTTGTAGAGAGTTTGGATGGTGTTATGGTCATTAACATACTTCAATGAGTGTGATCAAAGGATATCAAATGCTTGAAAGAATGTTCTCTTGAAATTGGTGGATAATGTTTCCATTGGTATATGATTGTGATAGAAATGATATGTTTAAATTTGACTCTTTTTATGGCTTTAATATATCTGTACTAGGATCATATTGACTGTTACTGAAGCATATTTTCCTTTCTATCCCTAGAAGGGGGATGCTATCTTACCAGGGTAAGTGTTATATTTAACCTGGTCATAGAATAAAAATTTAGTGTAGATTGGATTATATCATAGCCCTATTGGTGATAATTATTCATGATGATGGAGGAATACATCTTGGTGCTTTTACTTTAGTATTTGATTATATTAAATATGCCTTTACTAATTAATTCTTTGAATTACCACCTTAGTGGGGGATTGAGTTCATTATTGAGTTGGTGTCATGAGATGACATGGATTCTCTTTCTCTCTATAGGATGGCACCAACATAGCTTAATGAGTTGAATTTTTAGTCAGAATATCTTAAATAAAATTTAATCATAATAAATAATACTTATCTATGGGGTTCTCTAGTTCATTTTACTAAGAATCCTGATGTGACTTTGTGATTATGTATGGATTGTCGTTGATTGAACTATACTATAGTCAAGAACCAGTATCACCTACTATACATCGACAGTCCCTTTGATCGAATTAAATTTGAAAACATATTCTTCATGGTTAAATTGATATCTAAATACTATCAATTGAGGGTGAGACCATCTGGCATACCATTTACTTCTTTAAAGGGAAGGGATGGTTTGTATTAATTAGCAGTTATTTAATTAGTTTTGAAGAATACAATAATGGTATTAATTTACATGATGAATCACATGTTTCAAAAATTATTATATTATTTTTTGGTAGTTTTTATCAATGAAATATTGGTGTACTCACACTCTATATATGGTTATTCCAAACATCATGAAATCATCCTGAGTACATTGAGAGAGCACAAACATTTCACCAAGCTATCCAAATGTAATTTTTGGATTTATAGAGTGTACATTATGGGTTATGATATATCAATGAATATGGTTTTAGAGGACCTGGATATGGTTTCAACAGTGATATCATGGGAATAACAAAATAATTTTTTTGAGATTTTGATATTTCTGGGTTTGGAGGGCTACTATCGACGTTTCATCTCTGTCATATCCCTTCTGGAAGATCCAATTTATGGAAAACCAATAAATGGGTGAGGATTTTTTTGTGAGATTCTTGAAAGAGATATTTCAAGGAGCTTAGGAGAAGGATAACAACAACACCATTCTTCACCATATCTGTATAGAGTAAGGAATATATCGTGTACAACAACACATTCCAGATTTAGAATTGGAGTAATTCTGATGTAAGGGGACCAAGTGATTTATTATGGCTCCAGAAAATTGATACCTTAAGAGATAAATTAAGCTAATAATGATATGAAGTGAACTATAGTGGTACATTTCCAATGATATTGGAGACAATATCTCTTCGTTAAATGGTTTTTGGTTTATGCAGACCACAATATCATCCAGTACTTATTTCCTTATATATATATGAACCACTATCATAAGAGGTAGATTGAGCATCTTTAGTATTTTAAAATTATTATGTATTATAATATAGTAAAGTTATGAATCTTTTCATATTATTTGACCTATAAGTCATATAAAAAGGATGTTTTGAAGTCTTGTTATGAGTAGTGGTTGATAAAACTCTTCGAAAATTCATCAAGATGTTCGGTAGTCCTAGGGACAAGTATCCCTATCATCAATATCTATTATACCAATAAATTTTGAAAAAATAAAGATAATAAATTATTTGATCTATATGTATTGGATTTTATGGAAAAAATATATGTTGGGGAGCCACCATCGTTAGAGTCTCTTCGCTATGGTGATGTGCTTTTGTCCATAGCTATGTATGAGTTAAAATTTATGTGAGCTACTGATGAGGGAGTTTAATGCTTCTAAATGTGTGGTACATCATGATTTAACAAATATATGTCATGATATCCAGATATATATGTATTTTCCATGAATGAATAAGAATATAATTGGGTTCATGGAGATATGTTTCACCTAACAATAGGTGATGGATGAACATTGGAGGTCTGGTGGGTTTTTGAAACCTCTATACCTTCTGAAATTGATATGGGATAATGTCAATATGGACTTCATGATATGAATAACCAGAAACAATAATATGAATGATATGGTATGAGTGATTAGGATCTAATAATTAAGTTAGAAAAATTATTTTCTATTAAATAATACTTCACCATTAATGATTTGGATAATCTATATGTGTGGGAAATAGTTCAGTTGTATTATAATTTGATAAGAATATTCTATAATTGAGATCCTTGATTCCAATACCCATTCTTATAGGGTATTTAAAAGGATTTGAGATCATAGGTTCTTATGTGTACAACCTATCATGCTCATACTAGAGGAAAATCTGATTGGATGTCTCATATTTTTGAGGATTTGTTAGGAGCCTTTGTTTTAAAATTTGGTGGTTTTTGGGAGCATCTTCTAGAACTTATGGGATATTATTATAATAGTAGCTTCCATGAATCAATCCAAATGGATCTGTTCTTGTATTTTAATGTATATTTATTCCTTTAACCTTTTTTTGGATAGAGGATATAGAGTTAGCACTCATTGGACCCAGTCATATGTAAGAAAATTTTGAGTTGGTTTGGTTAATCATGAAGCAGTTTGCGATGAAATAGAGATAGTATACATCATATGAGGAAGAAGAGAGACGAATACAGAGTTTGAAGTTGGTCATCATTCTTTTCTTTGGGTGTCACCTAGGTTGGGATAACACTGATTCAGGAAGTACGAGATGTTAGCTCCTAGGTTTTTTCGGGTCATTTGATATAGTGGTAAGGTTCATTCTTATGGTTTACTGTTTAGACCTTATTAAGTTCTACAATGACATGAAAAATGTGTTTCACATGTCACCAATGTTGGCATACCATCATTAACATTATCATGTGATATAAGTATATGACATCAAGATGGATGTTGATATGTCATTTGAGGATCATATGATTCATATCATGGATCCTAGTGAGAAAAATATTTGTGTAATGACCTTACCTCTACTATTAGTGTAGTGGAACCCATGGTGTTTCCAAGAGGACACATGGGTGAGGGAATCTAATATGAAAACACAGTGGATATAATTGATTTATGATACTCCCAGAGATGAATTGGATCACTTCTTAGGGATGATATATTATATGGTAGGTTGTTTATAAGATCTTATATTTTACAGTTATATACATTATTTAGGTTAATATTTAATCATTATTGAGTTCATTAGATAATGGTTTAAAACGTGATAATCAATCCCATTAGGTAATTCTGTTGTTTTTAGGAGGAAGAAATAGAGACACTAATGTTTGGCCATAGAATTAATTCACACTGTGAATTGATAATTCATGATGTGAGTTAATCTAGGCATACCTCAAGAATATAATTCACACCATGAATGGTTTGGGGTAGTTATTAAAGAAAAAACTCACTTAGTGAGATGTAATGATGATGTGAAATGGCCTTTTCAACTTTTTTAGGATGAGATGACTATTTTCTCAGAGTATGTTGGAATCGATTCATTCAAAATGTGAATTCCTTATTCATAATATGAATGTGTCATTCCAATCTCCAATTTAAAACATATAGAAAACTATGTTATGAGATATCAAACCCTCCCCTATATGGAATTTAACCCATTCGAAAGTTGATATTTGGATTCTTCTGCAGACTAGAAGCAGCCTCTATTGGAACTCTTCATTCTGGATTGAAGGATTATTGGCTTTCTCTTAAATTCTTATTGTATTTCTTCTCTCATCTATCTTACATGAGAAAAAACCTAGTTTTGGACTATCTAAACAAGATAATGATTTCTTGTATTATGTCTATGGAACACCTTGGTGTTCAACTAAGGTAAGGAATTAGGGGCTCTGGTGCTACCTCGATCATTGAGGATTTTATTACATGTACTCTAATTTTGAGGTGGTTGGTCTAAAAAAACTCCTTAATGTTTATTTAAATTTCTCTTGTTGGTTCTATAAATAAGATCAAGCCAACACGCTATTCATACATCCTAATTAATTGGGTAATTCACTGATTAATTAGTTTCACATGATTATACCAACAATGTATCATAACCATGAACTTATGTAGAGTTGGATATCACAATATAATGAATTTGGAATAAAAAT
Source organism: Viscum album (assembly GCA_963277665.1). Classification (NCBI taxonomy): domain Eukaryota; kingdom Viridiplantae; phylum Streptophyta; class Magnoliopsida; order Santalales; family Viscaceae; genus Viscum; species Viscum album. The sequence continues at coordinate 804,052,774 of OY728122.1, read as the reverse complement.
TGAATTGTGATAAATGGAAACCAAGAATATTGTGACATTGGTGATTCTTCCTGATATAGGAAAATCCTCCTGTTCAGAATTAATGTCTTATATATTTTTAGTCAGATTAATTTAACAACCTCGATTATATTAACCTGATAACATGTTTATTTTCAGGGTACTTGATGCATACATTATATGATTTTTTCTTGTTTAGAAGAATTCACCAATTTGACTGATATATGAATTTTTTTCTTTCATTTTATTTTGGATAATGAATTTTTTCTAAGTGATTGGTCCACTATATCAAGAGATGTGGTACTAATGATTTATCTTAATGAATGAGAATCCACCACTTGATATAGATAACTTATCCCAGATATGGTATTATGATATTGGAATCAATAAGTGACTCCAACATAGGACTTTCACATGGATCCAAGTATGATAAGGTTACTTACTTCATGATGATGTAATCCATGGGAAAACATAAGATTCTCTAGAATGATTATCTATGCAAGGATCCAGGTATATGACAATTACATACCACTTAGAGACGTGCACCTCGAGAATATGTAATAGACTCAATCTTGGTTATGTACATATGGACACCATTTTAATTTATTACATGGTTACATGAGACATGTCATGGGTGATTCATCATGATGCATGAGAATCAGCCAATGGAATAGGTTATTCATCTTGATGCAGGATGATCCACCACAAAGAAGTGTTATAACACATGGTGCCAAAATAGGTTTGGAGAGCCCAGGGTGTAAACTCAAAGCTTGAGGGCCAATTGTTCTATGTGATGTTTCATATTAATGTATGAATGAATACACCATATTATAACTCTAATTCATGCAATATATTTTCATATTAGATAATTTAGACATCATTTGTGTTGACGGACTGTGTTTTACTCACACCCTATTCCGCTGTCATTTGATACCTAAGAATATTTCATGGTTGTAGGTATAGACGAGGGAAACCAACCATATTTTCTTCATACTGTATGGGTTGGAGAATATACATAGAACCATAATGGGGTTTGGTAATGGGGTTTCTTTTTTATTCTTTTATTCACTCTGTTAGTATTTTATTTTTAAAACTTTTAGCATGTTTTTAGTATCATTCAACCTAACATTACATGAATTTATTAATTATTTGTATGATTCAATTTTTTCTATTATTCCACTTTGATCGTATGTTTTATAATTTATATTATTTCCACTATTATTGGAACAATGTTTCAGGGGGTATAGTGGTCCCACTATATTCCTTAAACCCTCACTACTAGTCAAAATCAACTTGCATATGGGGAGACATTACTAAGGTCAAGTAGCCATCCTGTCTTGGTAACATGAGGGAGAATTGTGTGAGGTAATGTTACACACATAATATCCCATTATTATCCATCCACAACATCACAAAAACCATAAATTATCATGAACATTGACTTATTTGAAAAAATAACACAATGAAAACAGAGAAGAGATGGAAAATGAAATAAAATAAGACTTCTAAGATCCAATCCCCTAAATTTGAGGATGAAAAAATCTAAAAAGGGGTTCATAAGAATACCTACAATGCACATAGGCTTCCCAAGGTTGAATATTAAATTAATGAGAATGATTTTTTTTGTAGTGGTTAAAAATTTACAATCAAAACCTAAATTAAATGACCTTGATGAAACATATATTTATAAGATGTATTAATTAGTTTTTAAACTAATACTATAGTGAAACATAGAGATCTATGTTGAAGTCAACCATCTGTCCAACATCCTTTAGAATCCATGTCCTAGATCCCAACCATATTCTATCTACATGGGGTAAGGCTGTGGTTAAACTAAAGTACCATGATATAATCACCTCTAAAATTCTAGAAACACAAAAACAACACACCCAAATCATCCACACCAAAATATAAGGAATATTTTCACAATAGGTCCATCTTCAAATCCATTATACAATAACATCAGAAAATGTCGAAACACCCATCAGTTCAACATAACCACTAAAATTGAACTCTCCATATATACATTCCACAACTCACCTCCATTTCATAGCCATAATAGATTTATTAGAGCCACCAAAACCCATCATCTCAATCTTCCTACACTACATGACCATGAATAATCTATATGAGAATCCATTGTGCCACATGCTCTATGTTGAAACCTCAATTTAATTTTTCCAAATATCCATTTCATCATAGGTGTTGCATGAATTATTTGTAAGGGTGATGATGTGCATTCAATATCTATATGACACCACTTTTGTAGGTTCATTTTTCTTGAATTTTAATGGAATCACATATTATAAATTTTATACAAGTCCACTCATTTGTATACAATTATATTGAAATATTATCTTAGTGGAGAAACCGGGTGTTGTCCTACCCTGGTTCATCCTCTCTAGCACCAGAATTTGTTGAGCCTTCCTCGAGACACTCTAAAAATATTTTTTCTATGCTAAACCATATCCAACTCACAATTCAGTATTTATGTTACCAATGTGTGTTCCAAAATATCTACCGTAAGACCTATTTTTACACCTATAAATCCTTATTTCCTTGGTAAAAACATTCCTTGTAATATTATATTTATATATCCTTTATTTTCTTCAAAAATTAAATTAAAAATGAAAATTACCAAAAATATAAAAAAAATGGTTTATAACGAAAAAATAAAAAAAATAAAGAAATCAATGACTTTAAATTAAAAAATAATATGTATCAAATTTTTTGATCAAGCACCAAAAAATTAACGACTAAAGTAGAGTTTTCTGAATTAATCGTATAAGTAGAGGTGGGCATGGGTCGAAAATACATGCTTCAATTTAATGTGTCCCAAAATCTACCATAAGTAGAGACCAAGATGGATGAGGTGATAAAAATAACACATGATACCATGTACTTATAGAAATGGATGAATGAGATTGAGGAGTCAATTTTTGGCACTTCCATAAGCAGTATTTTACCAAAGGAGAAACTGGAGCTTTTGGATGGCCTTCCTCATTTTTCCATTCAACAAAATTATTCTTGTTAGAATTACTTATTTTGAATTTATATGAATTTAAATAATTATAATATAACATTAAACTATATATTATAATACCATGTGAGTCTTGATCAGTGTGCAAAACTAGGAGTAATTGAATATTTTTCATATTATAGAAGTGATTAAAAAGATATCAGATGAAATGAGGTTATATCATTGTGTCGACCACCACCAAAGCACCCTAGGTAATCTGAGCACCAGTCCAGATGCGAGGACTAATTACACTATGAAGTGCATAAATTCATGGGGATGATACAACATTGGTGTAAAAAATTCATATGAAAATAGGAATAGTTATATAGTGTAAATGTAATATTTAAGAGTTTGTATTTAATTGAGAGAAAATAAATAGGATGGAGATAATTGTAGACAATATATTTAAAATTTTCCACATCCATAATTTTAGGAATGTGTGGAAATAATTTAGGGATGATCATTGACCATGTTCCAAAAATTAGTTAATGACATTGATACTAAGGATTATTCCCTAAGGATGTGTTCCCTAGATAGGTATTAATTGGTCAAGACCAGAGTGTGTGTTCCATCACCCTAAAATATTGGGATTCCATTTATAAATTAATGATTACGGTGTTAATTAAATATTAGAGGACACCAAATGTGTTGGTGAATAAAATTAAGGTTCTCAAGAAGAAATAGATAACTATGGTGGTTCACAATCATGATTCAAACATATCAACATGGTGATGTAGTATAGGTGGAAGGAATGTGAGATAATGTGATTTCATGTAATATAAAAATATCATCCTTATGAGATATATTCGAGTAATAATTAAATCATACCTCAAGGTGGAGACTGATAAGATCAATTGGGATCCAGATTTTATTAGCATATAACTTTTACAAAATGGGTAATTGATTAAATTTTAAGGATTTATTGTTTTGAAAAAATGGGTGTCTATCAATTTAATGTTCTACATCATAGATAATTTTCCTTGAGAATAAAGAAATTTCATTGGTAGGAAGTCATTTCACGACCCAAACCAATGGGGCCCACCTATTCATTGATTATACATGTTTGACTACCCACATACATATTGTAATTGTCTTGGTGCTAGAAACTATTACCATGTTGGCATAACACCCACATGGGAGGCCATAGAGTATGGTACCAGTACACATACAAACCCAACCCTATCCATGAAATAGTGAAGAGATAATAAAACTAATGATCGAAATTTCATGAATATATATATATATATATCCCACAGTCAAAGTATAAAAAAGTAATTGAAATAATTAAAGGGAAAAAATACAAGCCCATATGAAACTAAATAAAATTACAACCTACCTAGTTGGAGGATACTGTTATCAAATGCAATGACTGGTACACAGCTTGGTCAGTCTAGCTCGCTATGATCCACCTACCCTGGGTCCTCCAAAGACAACATTATAAATCATTTTTTCTACATAAGACAATACACATGTGGTAAAAACCCATGTAAGGGTGAGTATAACAATACCATGTAGGTACTAAAAAACCAAAATAAATGGAGGAAACTAAGAGGAATCAATCCTTTCGATCCATAAGAAGTCGGAACAAAAAACCCAAGAAAGAATATATATCCCCATGTATCATATATAAATTTCAATTTAGAATATAACCACATGGTATGTAAATCAAGATATTCAACATAAACGAAATGACTCCCATAATAACTATAATATACTCCTCAGAGACTTTATGTCTCAAAAGTGATCCCATCCCCACAACTTGAAATTGGATTTTACTCATGGTTCAATGGATGAATCATCAGGGAGTACTCGCTCCCCAATCCCTGCAATCCCTCATGGAAATCATCCAATATATATTACTCATTAGGTATCTCTAATCCAATTATATATTATCGCTATCCCTGATGGAATTTATTTGAGAGTACATGATCATTTTGTTTTTTTCATAATGAAAGACATTTTGGAACCAAACAAATCTCAATACATTAGTATGGGATCTCAGCCATGGATCATGGGGGACTATATGAACCCTACTAGAAAACTCCATGTTATCAATTTACATAAAGGGTTCACACCTAGGATCATTGGGGGACACCACGAACCCTAATCGGATTATTGGAGGTCTCTGCACTCAGATAATATATCACACCAAGGTCTATTGGGGGATGTTGCAAACCAAATTAGAGACACTGTATAATTAGGGGATAATATGCATGATAATACCATGAATCCAACTAGAACAAAACCCTATGTAATGGATCATTTCATGTGTATGTTGGTCATGTTGATGATACAAACACCACTTAGGGAACATTTATACTATATATGATACTACACAGATATCACAGAGGGATACCGAACAATCCATATAACAAAACCTATATAGGGGATAAAAATAATATTCTATGGAAATAATTCCACCATGTACCCTCAATGGATCAGACCTGAGGATGCACCACACTACCCCTAGTCTACATGTCACTAACATAGGTGCCCATTATCAACTCCTCACATCACATTTCTAACACCAAAACCATGGCCACCATCACATTATACATGGAAAGCTGCTCAGGATAGGTTATTCTTGATCCTCTATTTGAGGATTGAGATATTCTAGAATGAAGTGTTTGGGAATATTACATCATGTGTCCTAGGAAGATGACATGTTTCACAAGGACACAAAACGAACATTTCCCCTCACTATACTGGACATGTAAAAAAAGAAATTACATGGTGTATACATCTGATTCCACTACATGTGACCCCACCCAAACACTTGGTTGTGTCCTAACTCAGTTGACCTAAGTAGCCATATCATCCTACATGACATGTATCATGGATACATGAATTATTCCACCAAGCATAGAACTTGGCCATATGCTCCGCCTTGATCTTGTGTTCAATGACTCATTATTTGTATCTGTACATGTACCTATACACTTGGATGTCTCTTTACATGGCATTTACAGACATTTCCTTGGATAAACAACAAGGATCACTACATGGAATGTACCCCAAATACATGGTTTATAGTCCCAAAAGTACATATTCCATGAACAGGTAGAACTCGTGTAAATTTCTCCATCACCAGACACTATGTGATCCGGATTTCAAAATGGTTATTCCCTATGATTCCCCTAAAACCTTTATTTTTCCCAGATATACCCTAGATCGACCACCATAGGGTCCCTAATAGTTTTATTATGGATCTAAATCATTAAAATAATAAATTAAAATAGGTTTGAGATATAAAATGAATAAACCACCTACCTCATGTACAAATTAAAATGCATCATGTATAGATTTGTGCCTTGAAGACACCGCACCGGGATTCAAAAGTGATCTCCATCATGAATGGAGTTTGGCACCACCTCCTATCCTCATATCTCATTGGGTCGTCCATCATTCCATGGGAAAAATCACACCCTTTACTTCTGTGGGTGAAACCCTGGGGGATGATATATTAATTTATTTATTTTATAAAATAAATTGATATATCTCTAAAACATAGTTCAATGATCACTATAAACTGGGCTTCCAATATTGAAAAATATTATGTGGTGCCTGGGGTAAAACTAGTGTTTCCATGGTCTTAGAATTCTGATATGAGACACCACTCAATATTTATTCTGCATTTTCTAAAACCAATGTTCATGTGATAAATTATATTTAATATTTTTAAAATCATCCCCCTAAGGCTCTATTGGAATTAAAATTGCATGCCGACTCAATACATGGAATGAAAAATATTTCTATAAATATTAAAATGTCCTATAAAATAAAACTAGAATCATTAAAATTTCCCCACCATCATGGATTTTAATCCCAAGAAATAAAACACTGTATCAGAAAAGATAAATGAGATATTAACTGGGTCTCCCACACTAGCATGCTCTCTTGAGGGTTCCTTTTCTATCTACTAACACACACCCATGGAACCACTTTACTAAGAATTGTATTCTTTACGAAGATGTCAAACAACATTGGGTACCTCAAAAAGAAATCCCCAAACCAAACACTTATCTCATATGGGTATACATCATGTAATGAGATGTTCACATATCTCCTCAGCTGTGATAGGTGGAAAATCACCAATATTTTGGTCTAATTGTAGTCAAATGTTCTTGTACTACACCTCCTAGCTAACCTAATGCCGAAACTAGAATAAGGGATTACAAACCCCATAGATAACCTATAGAACCGACTAAATCTCTACTAAAATATTCTCTTGGATGGTTAGGAAGTGGTCCAAACCAGTGAGATGGACTAGGATAACTAATATAGTTGCATGATAGATCACTAATCGTTGAAACCCTATCATGAAAAACAAAGTTTTCAACCCAGATACTATACCATTTGGAAACCTAAATCTCTAAAATTATATAAGTGATAAATCAGGATCAAATTCATTAAAAATCCACAAAACCTTTGGATAAATAAACTAATTCCAATGTATATGGGTAAAACCACTCCACTCCCTAGGTGTACTATTGATGGAAAACAACATTCTAAGAACCTCATCTCATTGTAGGACTTGTTTAACCATCAATACGTGGACGGATAATGTACTCCCCACCATTAAAAATCGATTAGGAATATGTCCAGTGAATCTCTTGTCATGTGATACCTCACAACCAATATCCCCATGATTTTACACCTTGAATCACTGTAAAATGTCAAGGGGAAGTAAACATCAACATGAGATATGCCACACCATACTCACCCACAAGGTTCAAACACAAATAGGTAAATTTTCCATCACCTCACTCAAAAATAGTGGAAAAGAACTTCATTATGAGTATCTTCATCCACAACCATGCCCTTGGGTGGCTATTAAGAAAGCCTGACCTTAACCTCTTTTGGGCCAACAATCACTCCCATGTCTAGGAAAACATATCACAAGTAGTGGATATCTTGATTCCAAAACCAACACAACAAGAGATATGAATAAATTTAGAACTGTCATAGATTGTCGATAATCCATCATCAATTGTCTCGTGTTTAACGATGACACTGGGAAAATTATTGTACTAATGTTGAAGACAACCATGAACAGATTGGATAGAGATAAAGGAACCAACTCTCAAGTCTTTCATTCCCCCTCAAGGAAACCCAAAAGAATCCCCTAGTGACACAATGAGTCTTTCCAGGCCCTCTTTCTATAAACCTACAAATACACATAATCTATTGAAGCTCCATAGGATCAATTTGATATACTAGCACAAATATCGAGTTATTCCTATGGTGACAGTCTAAAAATAAGCTTAACTCTCTATCAGGAGGTAAACTCGACACATATTTGGGGAATATGAACATATAATACACATACATCATAGGAAAATGAAATCTTATAGAATTTTCTAATCCATGGGTCGTACTAGTTCGCTAAAATAGAATTCAGATAAATCCTCTCGGCCATGAGATCATCCTTCTCTATTTAGGACCACTCCTCAAAAAAGTAGGAAAACTCCATCCGATTATTCAGAACACTACCAAACCCACTAGAAATAATTATCTAATCAGTATAGTAAAAATTTGGTCCACATTGAGTAAAATATTGTAGGTTTTATATGATACTATGTAATGATTATATATGAGGTTTTCTCTCCTCAACATTTGAGTAACATTTTCAATTAATGTGCATTACAAAAGTTCTTATATTATTGTTCCTCCAATCATATTGGTCAAACTAAATGTCCCTAATGGTATTAGTAGGCATAAAATAGGGGCTAAAATCGTGATAAAATGGCTCATGACTCAGTACAAAAACTATTTTTGTGGAATTAAAGTCACATGTTGTAACCTGAACAATACCAAAGCCTCCACGCTAGAAGCCTCATTTTCATAAATCATATCATTTCATTTTCACACCCATTCACCTCAACCATGGACATATCTAAAAACATCACACAACAAGATTCTAAAAACACACAGGTCAATGGGACATGTCTACCACACCTCGACACTACCCTCATTTGGTGGCATTTACTCAACAATAATGTTTTAATCACATCCAAAAAACATATCTTGGTGGGGGAAGCATCCCTATTTCTTGTGAGTTTTATTCCTTTTCAAACATAACCATAACAGTTTTACACTAATTTCTCACATCATCCTAGACATTCCTCATGTAGGAGGAGGAAAGAAAAGTGTATCTCACACACGTGTATAATAGTACAACAACAAAATTATAAAAGACTTATAGAATATCCCTAGTCATACCTAGAGCCTTTATATTAGAAGACTCTATAGCCTGATAATTTTCTCACACCATCCTATAGCTCCATGAGCCTGGAGAAGACCACTTGTCTGTGGTAGAGGAAATAGTTGAATCTATATGTCACCTCCTACTGATCTTCCCACTCCTCTGGTAGTTCCTCCATCATGTGGAACATCTTTATCCAATTTCAATCTATTATGAGGTGGTTCGTCAACCATATCTATATCATCTACATGGAGGGTCGAAAAAATACCTTACCAGTTGTCCTGGACCATCACAAGAGAAACAAAACCTCAATCACTAATAACTAGAACTAGAATGGGTGCTTTAAACTATAGACATTCCTTCCTGGGACGATATACTGAATCATATCTTACACCCAAATCATTAATCCTAACATAAAATACCAGTTTACGAGTTTTTATCACATGAATTACATGTAAATATAGTCAGTATCTACTCAATTAGAAATATCTAACCCCAACGTCCTCTCAAAAACTTCATAATAATGGTAATTCATTGACATACCACTGAATCCAAGATATCATGATGTAATCATTAATCAAAGGTTAGTTTTCATTTCCCAACCCCCAAAACCCGTGTCGTGACTACTCTAGGATATCCTTCCATATTTAGGGGTTGGTGACTAGCACTAGATACGAATATCCCAAAAATGGGAAGGCATTGCATCCAAACCTGTACAAACACCGACAGGGCACATTGTTCCCAAGAAAAACACAACCAATGAAGAATGGTAGAACCACACCTAAAAACCACCACAGAGTGTAAAAGTATGCATTAAAAGTAAAGGGTCCAGAATACAAGACCAACTGAAAATGGAAGTACAGAAAAATTGAAAAATATATCTCAAGTTCCTCCACTCTGGATCCTACATTAAGGATATGTATAACTCATCAATGCGGCTCTCCACGTCAACCGGCCACCGTCGTGCACCATCAATCAATCATTTCAGAGCACTGTCTTTCCCTGACTATGACAACCCTGCTCATTATGGAAAACGTAAATAGGATTTATGACATAATATCGTCACATGATAAAACATAGAAGATTGAGAGTTCTAGTTTTTTGGTGGCTTAGAAACATTATATAATTACATAAAACATGAAATATAACATCGTTACTGAAAACATCCATTACAACACCACTATAGTCCATCATACTTATCATTGCATGTGATAACATGAGGTAATTCATTAGAAAAGGGTGGACTATACAGCATAGTAAGAGACTAAACATGGAAAAACATCCATAATAATAAGATTTTTAGGCAATTGACATATCAAAGGAGAATAAAAGAAACCTCATCTTAAATTCGTGATATAACATGATTTTTATAACATGGAAATGTGGAAACAACACTTAACATGGTATTAGCATGAGCCATGTCTCATTTCACATGGGATATGAGTAAACCCTCAGTAAACATGAATTAGAATGAGTAGATCCTTATTGTTATTGATCTATCATAATACCAATCTTTTCCCAATTCAATAGAGTTCTATTAGAGCCACCCATCTTAAATATATTATTTCATGCCTATGTGGGCCACATGGATCATACGAAAAGGTTCATTAATGATCATCATTTATTCCAAAATAAAGGAAGGTGTGATTCATAAATGAACTCTATAATCAATAGGTAAACATGTATAAATGTGTATACCCTTAATGAATAAATGGGCATGGTATTCACGACATAATAAAATTGTCTTGGAAAATTGCGGTGCATTTTCGGCAGCATAACAGCGTGACGTAAGAATTCTTAAAAAAATGGTTGAATAGAGGTAAATGGGTGTATCATAATATATACATGAAATTAATAGTAATGGGGATATATAGATAAATTTCCTAACATATTTAATTGAAATTTATATTCAAAATACAAATATTTGATTGAATGTAAATTAGGAGAGAGAAATTTCATATAGACTTTTGGCCAGCTAACTAGTGTAAATGGGAGGAATTAATTAGAGTGAAATGGGTCTCTAATAATTAAAAAATAAATAGGGTTGTATGTGGAAGGTGAGAAACTATACACCATCATTTCAAATTGAATATAAAAGGGAATAATAATATTAAGGAACATGGATAAAATTAGAAAGGATGGAATCCCATAAATAGAAATGTGATCCCAATGGCTTGGGAGGGGATTGAGAGAGGATCATTGAGATCATGGGGCCCCTTGGGACGATTATAGAGAGAGGAGGGTAGATTTTGGTCGATCTAAAAATACTTTTATTGAAGAGTAAGTGGGAGAATGGGAGGGTTTATAAAGGAAATGAGATGGAATTATTTATTATTTTGGTTTGGGTCACCACACATTAAACTAATCCTAACCAGAAATCAGACCATGGTTATCTCCCATGGTTTTTTCTAAAGGGGATTGGGAGAAAAAAATTTATAATGAAAATGGATGAGCTTTTTAAAATTTTAGGTTTTCTTATGTGATGTGGAGTCACAATCTCAATAAAATCATTTTAAAAATAGAAAATGTTTTATATATCTTGGGGGGTCCAATAAGGCTTTGTAAATAAATCATAAAAAACTAAAATAACATTATATTAATTGTAATACTTATATTCACTAAAAATAATGTTGATAGCATTTTATTAAATCACTATTGGGTCAATATGATGTCATAAAACACATTATATATTTAAACGGAATTTAATTTTTACCAAAAAATTTGACTATCTCAGAAAATTAGGAAAAATTCACCATTGGATAAATTCAATTTCCTTATTCCAGAAATTTTATTCATTTTATCTAAAGGACTTTCAAAATATGTGAATTTTAAATTTTAATATAATGACCTTCATTTATCAAAAATTCTTGGGTTTTGATAAAACTGGATTTCTATGATTAATAAAAATCACTACTACATTCATAAAAATTATATGAACATTTATATATAATAAAATGTAATTTACTAATAATATTTTATTAAAATATTATTTAATTCAAAAAAATCTATTTCGTCATCCAAAAATATTTCTTAATTGAATATTAAATAAAAATATATTTTTTACATTAAAACCTAATTACAATGTAACAATATTAAAATGAAAATTTACTATATATAAAAAAATAATGTACATAATAATTTTAATATGGTCTTGTTACATAAACCCTTATAGCAACCACATATGAACTAAGGTTATGATGTGCGATGGTGAACGACTATTAAGGTAGCTCGGATAACATCGCGCAGGTGGTAATATCCATCAACTTACAGATTTCATGTTGGCGGTTCTGTTAGAGCTTAAAGTGTTGAATCTCAGATTGGGATAGATCAAGAGTGAAGACCAATGATGGAACCCCTTTCTATGCTCCATCAAATGGGCTTTGAATTGATCAATTCTATGTGATGAGGCCATCACTTATTTTTCTGAGAAAATTGATTTTTTTAAAGCCCAATATTTATTCTAACCATGTGATCACTATTCAACAGCTATATTAGCAATGGTCAAAATGAATAAAGTCATTTTAAAATTCAAAAACATAAAACCAAAAATGTTAATTTTTTATATATACATTTTATGTAATATGAAATTAAATTAGATCATGAAATTTTTTGATTATCGAATATTTGGGCCATTACAATCATCCACCCTTAAAAAATTTCACCATCAAAATTTCATTTTCCCACACTAAAACATATTCGGGTAACTCTGCCTCGTCACTTCCTCTTATTCACACGTTTCCATTTTAAACGTTTCGTTTCACCATGACACCTTGATGAGGGGAATTGTATTATTTTTTTGAATATTTTCTCTACGATCTAAGATCATCACCAACTTCTCATCATATGAGAGGTCATTATCCAATGGTACCACCTCTGGATTGAGTGCATGTGATGAGTCGGGTATATAATTTTTCAAGAGTGATACATGGAATAAATCATGTACTTGAGATAGGTTTAGTAGAAGTGATAGTAGATAGGCCACTGCTCTAATGAAATCAAGGATCTTAAAAGTGATTCTGTACCATTGAAAAAGTATTACCTTCTTCCCAAATCTCATTACTCTCATCCATGGTGATATGCGGTGGGATACCATGTCTCTGAAATTAAACTATAGGAATCATCAATGATTATCAGCATAAATCTTTTTTTCGACATAGAGCATCATTAATGTGCTGCTAGAATGTCTTAACATTCTCCACCATTACGAAGACCATTTCCGGATCAAGGTGTTTTTTCTCCCCAACTTCATCCCAACGTGCCGGTGTTATACACCTATTCCAATACAGGTATTCATAAAGAGGAATTTGGTTTCTTGAGTTGAAACTATTAATCTAATAGAACTCAACTAGAGGAAGATGTTGATCCCATCATCCTTTGAAGTCAATTTAAAACACTCCCAACATGTCCTTATGTGTTTGGATGGTCCCCTCAGATTGGCCATTAGTTCGAGGATGTTAATCTATACTGACTTTCCGCTAAGTATCCCGATCATATTAAAGGTTCATCAAAAAATGTAGAGATTAATCTTGGATATCAATCAGATAAAAAAGATAGTGGTTCTCCATACATCCTTACCACGTCTCTGATGTATATCTGTGCCAGTTGATCTAGTGAGAAATCATCCCAAATTGAAATGAATTGTGCAATATTGGTAAGATGATCCACAACAACGTAGAGAGTGTCATTTTCTTTGGATGACATCGAATGTATGTTGAAAAATTCCATGGTGATTTTCTCATTTTTAGATGATGGAATGGGTAATTGTTTCATCATCCCCTTAGACTTCTTCCTCTCAGCCTTCACTTGATAACATACCAGACACATTGATGAATATTCATAGATCTCCTTCTTCATGTTATCCCACCAATAATGATCTCAGAGATCTTGATACATCTTTGTGTTTCCTGGGTGAATGAAGAAATTATACTTATGTGCATCATCCAATAGTTCTTTCTTCAGCTCCAGACTTGATAAAACAGATAGTGTTTTACCAAATCTCACAATTCCTTCTTCATTGACAATGATCTCTGAGGATTTCCCTTTTCATATTGTTTCGACCTTCTTCTGAATTCCCACATGAACCATTTAAGCATCCTTTATCCTATCCAATTGAGATGGTTGAGAAATAATTTGTGATATTACTAATGATGTTCCCTTATTTTTGATTCCCATGTCCACATTCATCAAATCTAATAAGATTGGATCTTTTTCAATCGTCATCAATGATAAAATTTATGGGTCCTTTCTACATAAAGCATCAGCCACCTTGGTTGCTTTCCCAGGGTGGTAATGGATTGAGCATTCACAGTCTATGATAACCTATAACCATATTTTTTAGCGATTGTTCAACTCCTTTTGTGTGAATATATACTTTTGGATTTTGTTGTTTGTATATATTTCACACATCTACCCAAAGAGGTAATGAAACCAAATTTTTAAAGTTGTGATCACCATAGCCAACTCCTGATCTTGTGTTCAATAGTTCTTGTCCTGAACTTTCAAAATCCTTGAGGCATAGGTAATGACTATGTCATTCTGCATCTACACACAACCCATTCCCTTCTTTGAATCATCACAATATACCACAGAATGTTCTCCACTTGTGGGTAATGTGATCATGAGTGTAATAATAAGCCTCCCTTTCAACTCCTTGAAGCTTTCTTCGCATTCATCACTCTAAGAAAATGTTACTCCCTTCCGAATTTTCCTAGTTTGAGGGTTGGAAAATCATGTGAGATTTCTCACCAATCAGGGATAATATCCTGAAATCCCAAGGAAGCTACAAATATCTATTAGGGATGATGTCCTCGACCATCCCTCAATTGAAGCAGTCTTTGAGGGATCCACAAATATCCCATTTCTTGTGATGATATGACACATTAATGAGACATCCTTCTACCAGAACTCACACTTGTTGTACTTTTCATAGTTATTCTCCTTTTGAATGGTCTCAAGTATAGTTCTTAGATACTCCTCAGTCTCCTCCATGGTTTTGGAGTATATTATAATATTTCTATAATAACTACCCTAAACTTTTCTAGGTAATCTCTAAAGATACTATTCATCATGCCCATGAAGATATTTGGAGCATTAGAGAGTCCAAAAGGCATTAATATGATTTCACAATGACCGTAACTTGTACGAAAAGTTGTCTTGGGGATATCAACCTTCTTCAACAATACTTGGTAATATCCCGATCACAAATCCAATTTGGATATGTTTTGTTCTCTACATAGCTGGTTGAACAAGTCCTATATTTGTGGCAGATGATACTTTTTTATCACGATTTGGATGATCTCACGATAAACAAACCCAAGGTTCATTGACCCACCCTTATAAATGATGAAGAGGACTAGTGCACCCGGTGGTGAAGCAATTGGGCCTACAAGCCAATTATCCAGATTCTCCTATAGTTATTTCTTCATCTCTTCCAGATCCACAATATCAATTCTATACAGAGGATTGGATATTGGAAACGACCCATGTATAAGTTAAATTGATAATTTAACATTTCTTTTAATAGGAATACCATATAATTTATAGGTAAACACATCAAAAAATTCCCTCAATATAGGAATGTCATGAAAGATGGTTTCTTCCTTAGAATCAATCATCTGAGCCAGATACGTATGCACATTGTGTAGTTATATCCATTCAGGAGATGATAGTGGTAAAGAAGATTAATCTTACTCCTTGCACTTGTATAGACTCGGGGTGTCGATGAAAATTTATATTGTCCCTATATAGTGAAATCCAATCCATGTTAATAATTTCATCAAATTCCACTAAAGAGAGTATGATGAGGTTCGTCGATAAGTTTATAACATAAATTGTGATAGGGGGAGTGATATTCATGGGTTTCAAAGATAGGTAAATTTTTCATACTCCCATACATATTTACCTCTATGATTCTTAATGGGGTTGGGACTGTTCGATTAATAATTCAGGATATAAAAGAATGAGTAGAACCAGAATAAAAAATTATGTTCACTATTAATTAATGAATAAGAAGTGTACCATTCACCACTTCATTTTTGGGGTTTACATCAGTGGTAGTGATGGAAAAATCTCACCCTTGCTACCTTGGAGGTCGATGGTAGCCATCTAAAACCCTTGGATTAGGGAACTGGTTTGCAAGGTGCCATTGTTTTTAGCAGTTGAAGCAATGAAAAATGTGTTGAGGGTCAAATGAATCATTCATCCCTTCTATCGTAGTCATGGGTTTTTCTTGTAAAAAATTTATGGCATGGTTACCGTCACTTACACACCTAAACAATTTACTCACACCCTTTATGTAATTTCTGGGGTGTTTCTTTTTGCGCCTTTGGAATGTGGGGTGTGGGATTTTCTTAGCACCATTGGATCTATCCATTAGTTCACTAGAGTTAAATACTATCATAAGCTTCATATACCCTTGATACCACTGGGATTAATTGATCATCATTTCGAAATTGAGGGAACATCAAGAAATTTCCTCATAGACATCAAAATCACATATCACCTAGGCATTACGTAGGCTAGGTTTCAACCCTCCAAGGAACCAGTCAACATTGAATTCCGGGGTAATGTGCAATCCAAAGGAATATCCTTCAAGCCATATGATGTTTTACTAGTATGTTCTAATGGATTCATCTTATTTTTTCATGAGGGCAAGAAAGTAACTTTCAATCTTACGTCGTAGGGTGCGTGGAAAATATTTATCAAAAAACATCTTCTGGAAGTCCTTCCATTCCAATGCCTCAATCACCTCCTTAGGCATCATATTTTTTTTTATCAATGCCAACAATTGATTAGATTCACCCTCCATTCGATAAGAATCCAGAAGAACCGTCTATTGTTCGTTACATTGATGGATGGAGAATATCTTTTCAATGGAGTTGATCCATTGTTTGTTTGTTGAGGGATCAGATGATCCATTAAAAGTAAGAGGCCTTTTTCTCATTAAGCTCTCTATTTCATCTTTTTTTCATGGGGGGTGAATGTTCCTAATTACCCATGATTCTATTCAATCCTAGAGTTAATAGAGTGAGAATCATTAAAATGTTCATGATTCCTACTCCTATCAGATTGGGCATCTCATTAGGATAGTCATCACATTAATCACGAGTCAGTTGTTAGTCCGAGTCCTCTTATTACTGACCATTGGCTATAATAAATTTAATTTTTGGGGTAACAAATAAAGGGTAATCCTAGGAAAAGAATAGATTAATTATAACTAACTTTTATTACATTAACTTATTAATCTATAGGATTAAATATATGTTATACATGATGTAATTCCTAGAATATATTCATAAGGTATTTTATTCTTCCCTTAACAATGGTCCATACAAACATTTAAATTTTCCAAAGCATATCCCCTAGCTGTGTCGTAACCAAGAGTGCAGAAACGCCCGTTGTTATGTACCCGGATACCTCGGGTCATGCCTAAAACTCCTAGTTAGAGTTTTCACACATAGTTTCTAGTGTGCCAGAGCCCCCTCTACCTACTTATATCCAAACATGGATGCATTTTCTTGATAAAACACATAATCAATACTAACCAAAACAGAGGGATGTTTTTATTATAATTAATATTATCTTTATGTCTTATGTACTGTTTTCAAAACCTAATCCCAAAAATAACTAAATATATCCTTTGATTCCAACTATGAAAACCATTTTAATTATTACACACATAATCATGATTTATTATATAAAATATTCACTTGATAAAACATATATTATCAAGTGAAATAGTGTCATTGGGGATTAGGAACATTATATAACAACTTAAAATAGGAAATACAACAACATTTTTGATAATGGAATTTACATGACTACTACATTCCTTCATACATAGCATTGCATGGGATGACTTGAGGAAATTCCTAAGAGAAAGGGTGAGATATAAAGCCCGGTAAGGGAGTAAACAAGGAATAACATGATGAATACAATAAATTTTAGGCAATACAAACAGCAGTGGATCAAGAGTAACATGAACATAAGGGCATGATATAACATGATTATCATAACATGGAAGTGTGGAATCGCCACTTAACATGGTATTAGCATGAGCCAAGGTTCATATCACATGGAACATTATTAAACACTCATTTCACATGAATATCACGATTAAAAACTCATTTGATTTGATTTATCATGATAGTAATTTTTTCCCAATGCATTGGAGCACTACCAAGGACCACCCGTCTTAAACATTGCATTTCTTGCATAAGTGTGCAACACGAATCATAAAACATTGAATCAATAAAGGAAATCATTTATTACATAGAAAAAAAATGTGAAATTATTACATTAAACTCCATAATCATTATTTAAAAGAAAATAAAGGTGAATAAACTTGATAGATAAATTGGCATGGTATTCCCAACACAATGACTTTGGTTTGGAAAATCGCTGTGCAATTTCGGCTGCATAACGACATGATATAAGAATTCATAATGAAATTGTTGATGAGAGAGAAAGGGATTTAACATAATATGAACATAAAATAGACATTAATCAGGATCATATAGATTCATGTCCCAGCATAGGTAATGTAATTTTATATTCATAATACAAAATTATTTCATGAATGTAAATATGGAGGGAGAAATTCATTACGGGATTTCATCATGGTAACTTGTGTACATGGGAGGCATTAATGAGAAAGAAAGGGATATCTCATAATTCCAACATAAAGAGTGAAGTTTGGGGGAGGTGAAAACCCATACCCAAAAATTTACATTTTGAAATAATAAGGCATAAAAATATTACGAAACGTGGAAGAAATTAGAAGGGAAGGAATCCATTACATAGAAGTGTGAATCTAATGGCTTGGAAGGGGCCTGGGAGTTGCTTCTATAGAGCTTGGGGAACTATGGGAGAATTCTATAGAAATTATGGTAGGGTTTGGTCTAGATCCAATGTCTTTTAGTGAAGTGGAAGAGGGAGCTTTGGTGGGTTTATATAATAAAGGGGAGGAAATTCATTGTTATTTAGGTTTGGGTCATCACACATAAAACTAATCCAAATCACAAACCAGCCCATGGTTTTTTCAAATGGTTTTTTTGTAAAATTGTGTGAAAATAAAATCTTATAATTCGAATGGTAAAAATTGATAAAATATTAGGTTTTCTTATGTGGTGATGAGCCACACTCTCAAGGAAATCATTTTTAAAAAAATAAAAGGATTTATAAGTCTTGGAGAGTCAACTAAGGTGTTGTAAAATAAATCAAATAAAATTAAAATCACATTATTTTAATGGTGAAACATATATTGGCAGAACATAATGATTATAGTATTGTTTACATAATTTCTGTTTAATTATGATGTCATAAAACACAGTATATATTTAAACGGTATTTAATTTTTTCCCAAATATTCAACTATCTTAGAATATAAAGAAAAATTCAACATTGGATAATTATGACGTCCTGATTCCAAATATAATTTTCATTGTATCAATATAATTTTCTATATCTGTTAATTTTTTCTTTTAATATAAAAAATATATTTTTCTAAAATTCATGTGTTTTGATAAAAACGACTTTCAAAACATAATTAAAATCACTACTGTATTAAAAAAAATTATACGATCATTTAAATTTAATAAAAATAAATTTATGAATAATATTTTATTAAATTATAATTTAATTCAAAAAAATCCATTAACTCATCAAAATAGATTTCATATTTGAATGTTAACAAAATAATCTATTTTTTCATTAAAAACAATTTATAAACTAATAATAATAAAATGATTGTATATTCTCTAAAAAAATTAATGTAAATAACAATAGTTTTAGGGACTTGTTACATAACCCCTTATAAATCCCGCATAAAACCTAAGGGTATGGTGTGTGATGGTGACAAACTATTGGGGTGGCTCGAATAACATCGCATGGGTGGTAATCTATTTCAAATTCCACTTCTCATTTAGGCATTTCCATTAGAGAATGACGTGTTGAAGCTCAGCATGGTCTTGGTAAATAGTGATGCCAAATGCCACTACCTCTTTTCTGATCTCCAACAGTTGGGCTTCGTATGGAGAAATTCTACTCGATGAGGCCATCACTTCCTTTCTCCGAGTAAATTGGATTTGTTAAAACCCTATATTTATATGAATCATGTGATCATTTTTCGACATATATATTAATAATTGTAACAAATATTAATGGAATATTAAAATCTAAAATCATAAAACCAAAATTTCCCATATGTTACATAACCATTTTATATATTATGACATTTAATTAGATCAAGATAATTTTCATTAATAAAAGTTTGTGTCATTACACTGACACCTCAAGACCCAGTAAAGATGTCCTTCATCCTCACAAGA
The DNA here is from genome assembly GCA_963277665.1 of Viscum album. NCBI lineage: Eukaryota > Viridiplantae > Streptophyta > Magnoliopsida > Santalales > Viscaceae > Viscum > Viscum album. The sequence goes on along the minus strand of OY728122.1, from coordinate 804,032,226 downwards.
CAAAAAAAAGGTGTGGGTGATATCAATTCCTATGTGAGTTTTACAATACACCATAGTGACCACGAGACCCCTGAAGGTTTCTCAAAATTCAACAACGGAAAAACCGCAAAGCTTGATCTCAATAACGAAGCACAATGTAAAATTTAGAACACACCAGGTATAACTTAAGTACAAAAGTACATATGATTATTCATAAAGAAATATCATCCTATTCAATCAAAAGTCTATGTGGCTGACCCACACAGGATCAATTGGTGTTGACCCACACATGATCGCTAGGTGCTGACCCACACAAGATTGCTTAGTGATGACCCAAAAAGAATCTCTAGGTACTGACCGACACAGAGATTCTTGGTGCTACCCCACAAAAGATTTCTTGGTGCTAACCCACATAGTATCTCTCAGTGCTGACCCACACATCATCACTATGTGCTTGCCCATATAGGATCACTATTCATTCTTCTAGTCACAACAAGCCATTGGATTCCTACACAAAACATGCTTGATTCGAGGAGGATCCGCCCACAATACATTGGTCTTTTTTCAACCATCATGAATTCCAATGAATAAGAAACCCAATAAACCACAGTGTCATAATTATTCCAATGCATTAGATGGAAAGTAAACCGGACATACAATTTGTATGTTATCGGAATTTTAGAGTCGAGGACCTGGTTGGATTCTGATTCGATCCAACCCATCCATACTACAAATTTCTCTAAAACTCAATTGGAGTATCTCGTATGAACCACCTCATCCTAAGGGTTCTACTTCTATAGACGGTTCATCAAACGAACATTTGGATTAGAAGATATGCCTATTTATATGTAATTGGGGAAAAAATGGTCCGAGCCCGACCAAAATGGGGATGGGGAATGTTCAGTTTTCCTAGGACTGGTCCACCCCTCTAAGCCACATGATCGGCCCGCTGGGTCATGGGATCAACTCGCTGGGCCGAGGGATCGACTCGCTGGGCCATGGTTATGTTCGACCCACCAGGATGGGCGTGGCCCGCCCGGCGCGGGGGCATGCCCCCTTCCTTATGGGAAAAAATTCCATTCAGTTTCAAAGAAGTGGTTATAGTTAGAACCACACCACATGGTAATTCTTGCATGACGGGTCACCTATAGAACTATCAAATCACGAGTCTACACACCGCGGCACACCGTCGCAGCCCACCGCCCTGCTCCGACATGGCCTGCATAGGCCGACCACCCCTTTGTCAATCACAACGCCTTTTCGCACTACCTCCTCTTGTTTTCGCTGTTTCCCTACTGACATTGATTACATGCTCTACTAACAATGCTTTAGTGGTATGATTCTTTTCACATTTATTACTAAAGGCCTCTTAGGATGGCACCTACACCGCGCGGCCCGATGTTTCTCCTTACTGCCATATTTCTCAGTTTCCTATGAAGAACGCCACCATCCTGATATCAAAAGAGGGTCTTGGCCTTGAATGTCTTGTCTCGTTCCCTCCACGTTAAAATTACAACATGAGATGGATTATTTAATCATAAAAACTCCCATAAATAAACACTTCATTATCCTCCCACATAAAAGAGCAAAACTCGGATTAACGCGTTGGACAATTGATCAATGTTTTCATAATATTCAAGAACTGAAAAAAGGGTGGAATTAAGAACATAACCATTACATCCAATATATTGGTAGAAAATATGAGTAAGGAAGATGAGACAGTATTGGATGCATGTTCCTTGGCGTTCATTGATGTCTGGTTCTAATCCTCTAAGGTTTTTAATCTCTATTTTACGTTGGAGGAAGTCCTCACTAACACATCATAAGAGGTTCCTCTCATGAATGCACTGGAACGATGCCCATGCGTTGTTTAAAGATATGTGAGGAAAGAACCATGTTTCATAACATTAATGTAGTTCATTAATGAACCACATTTGGTGTTACATTAAAATAACCAACATCAAGGTTACAAAACCCAAGGGTCAAGACATTGAATGACCTATTAACTCTGTGGTTCCAACACGTCACTCAATGGTTACAAAAGGATATTAAATAAATCATGTAGTTATTTTATTATTTATTTTTTAATGTAAAAAAATGAATTTATTATCTGACCTATTCCTGTCATAGATAATTTCACCTAAGAGAATACTGGCACTTATAATTCAAAGATTCCCTCAGATTTGTAATCCGTGCACCATTTCAAAAGTTAAAAATCTTATTCTTCACATTTACTGAATGTACCGTAGATAAATTTTAAAAAATTGTTAATTGTAACAATAGACCTGTGATGGATGAGGTTAGGATCTTCCTAAGGGTATGATGCACTCACTAGCTCCATGGTACTCTCATATTTCCATTACGTGTTATCGTTTATGTGTTAAATATTTTAACAACAAAAAATTTCTAATTAATTATTTTATTAACAGCCAAAAACTAACTTCCACTGTTGGTGTTTGGTATCCATGGTTATGATTGGCCTAGAGAAATCATACCCTTACAAGCTCAATGGATTACTCACATTTTCAATATGAGTCACCTTTCTTGAGTTATATTCATTTGAAAAACTGAATAATTTTATTTAATTATTTTATTTACGGTTATTCCCATATTGGGTTTATCACTAGAGTCATGTGCCGACTAATAATAGGTCATTCCTAGGATAAAATTGTAATCTGGAATAAAACAATTACATCATATTTAAGATCTATTCAAACGTTTATTAGTAATAAAATTTTTTTAGAAAAACTTCTCATGCATTATATTTTATACATAACATTTTTTTAGGTATCATTCCGGGCACTCTGGGCCTCATAATAATGTGCAGTTAATTTTCACTATTTTTTAATAATCAAATATAATTTAGAAAGTTATATAGAAATTCCAGGGCATTAAATTCTCCCAACTTTAGAGATATACATTTTAGAAATCCAAAACAAAAAAAAAACAAATGAGGTTACTATGCACAAATTTGATCCTTCCACCACCTTGTGCTCTCTTGGTGGTTCCAATACTTCCATCAAACTCACACAATAGGGTTCGACCATCCATGTATAAGTCACTCCTGTAGATCCACTATCTCAAAAAGGAACTCCATAAATGTCACCCTATCGTCAAAGTCCAACATTACCGATCGATAACGTGTGATGGATCTTGCACTCATCTCTTTAGCTACGACACATGGAAAACATTATGAACCTGGTACATCTATGGGGGAAGTGATAGGTGGTACTCCTCCTTGCCAAATCTGTTGAGAATATGGAAATGACCGATGAACCTCAGAGATAGCTTTATGCATCGGCCGAATATCTGGAATCCTCATTAGGATGATACCTGTAGAAAGACATGGTATCCCTCCTCAAACTCTATGGGTCTCTTTCTCCTATTTGAAAAAGATTTCTTCCTACTCTGTGTAGTCTACATTCTCTCCTAGATGATTTGATCCTTCTCAATGGTAGCTCGTACTAGCTCTGTACCCCTAATTTGTGACTCCCATGGGTCTATCTAGCATGGAGGTGATCTACATGGTCTCCTATAAAAGGCCTCAAACAGTGCCATGCCAATGATGGAGTGATAATTGTTGTTATATATGAAATCTACCTATAGTGGGTTGTCCTCACAACTATGACCAAATTATCGGACACAAGCACGATGCATGTCCTCCAAGGTTTGTATTTTATGCTTCGTCTGACCAATATTCTGGGGCTAAAAAGACGTATTAATGTGTGATAGAACCTGATGGTGAACATTCTCTTACTGAAAAAGTGAGACATATTGATACAAAATATTCCATCTCTTTTTATATCCATAGACAACAGTATTAACGCATTGGTCCTGGTACACATTTTCCACACCAGGATTTATCAACAAAGGGGGTGTGTGGAACTCCCATAATCACCTATTTTTGTAGTGTCACTGGTACCCTAATGCATCATAAAAAAATGGCGTGCTCTCCACCTTCAAAAAATAATCCATGATCTTTTCCTGAGGATATCTGAACACATCAGGTCTCCCAGTCCACATCTCCATGATTTTCCTCCTGAACTCATTGAAGGAGTGGAGGAGAGATAGTCATAGACTATAGGTAAGATGCTCCATCACTATAAACAAATGATATCTGCAATGCGGTTAGCAGTGATGTTGGCTCACTCAACAACTGTAGACTAGATCTCTTACTCTGCGTTTCTTCCACCACACCCCCTTCACCGTAGTATAGACTATATAAAATACATAGTCTGGGTGGAACTCCAACCATCATCATTGGCTCAACTTCTAAAAATCCTAGGGTCACCATTCCATACTTGAGAAAGTCTACCCCTTTTATCTGATTATTGTTCCATCGTCCCTCTGGTAGAGGGTATTCATTCTCAACATCCACTTGGTTAATCTGATAGTAATCCATACATATCCTAAAACACAAGGTCCTACATAGCTCTTCTTCAACAAGTCTCCCAACAATATTCTCAGCTCCCAGAGCTCTATTGGAGCCATTTGATATGTAGTTTTTGTAATTGGTGTTGTCCCTAGGTACAAGACAATGAATATGTATCACTCCTTATATGGATGTAATCCTTGAAAAATATTTAGAAAATATGTTCTCACACTCTTCCACTACTATTTGGAACAGGATACTCAAAACTCTTGCTACCAGGAGGGTAAGACTGGCCGACTCATGAATGATTGGCTGCACCCTCCTATGCATGAGTTTATATTGTGCTGCATGGGCTTATTTTTTCACCAACTAAGGAAAACCTCATTCCAACAATATAGTTATACGACATCCTTTATTACAAAAAAAAGTCTATATGAGCATGAGTTGTGGATGACATGTCAATACCCAACCTAAAATCATAAGTCCTTGACGCTACCACAAAGAGGATTTAACTGAATCTTTCACCACAATGGTTAGATCACACCATCGGAAAAGTGTGATTATCAAGTCTCCTATCATAGGTATCTCTAGGAATAAGGTTAAATAAACGGGTTAACCAGAATTTATATGTTTTGAACAAGAATATTGAAATGATGGAATGATTAATACATGTATCTATTAATTTAGGCATCCAGTAGTAGACACAGGTCATACCTCGAATCATTTATGGATCCCTTTGGTTATACTCCATGACCACATGAAGCAACTCCATTCCCCTGTCCTTCATCTCCATAAGACCTGTGGGGACCAAATTGGGGTGGTTGATATAACATGTCGAAATGTACATCATTTCCTGCTACTCAAATAGATCACATTGTATGTCGGTTTCCCTACTAATTCATATGTCCCTATAACTTCCTCTTCCCAAAACATTCGAAACATCTAAATCTCTAATACAGATGTCGGTTTTCTGCTTTACCACTTCGAACATTCACTGGATGCATATACTTAGACAAATAATTTTTAACCACAAAGGTTCTCTCTAGCACCCTAAAATAATTTGGAATTCAAAGAGGGATATTTTTGGCTCGGATGCCACTAAACATATAATACCCCAAGATTCCACAATATGATTCCATTTGAATAATGTAATATCTTGCATTGTATGCAACTTTGAGATTCTAACACACCGCGACCAATAAAACTAGCCGCTATGAATAGTAATACCCAATTATTTTTATTTTATTTAATTTATCATTCCAAATGGGCATCATTTCTGGATTAGGAATATCAAATTTATACTTGGGTGAATTTTTGGTATTTTTTCTGAAAACATTATGTTTTTGATGAATAGTTAAAAACACTACAATATTGGATACAACGGATTATTTATTTAAAAAATACTTATTTTATTTTAATATTTTTTGTTTCAAACTATCACAGTAATATTATTAGTTCAGCCTAATTCATTATAATAATTTTATAATAATCTTTGATATATAAAATTTTATCGAACTTTTTACTGTCTTTTATCCACCTCATAGGTCCATTATCCAATTTGTATAAAACATAATTTTACCGCTTCTGAGAGTTGAATTTACAAAATCTGAGAAAGACACATAATATCAATAAGTAAAATGTGGTTCAATAAGAAGAAAATAATGTTTGTATAATTGTAACTTTTTAGTTTAATTTACCACGGCTAAACTTTAATTGGATAATTATGGGTAAAAATGGTATAATAATTACGCTAAATCAAGTAGTAATTCTATTGGATAATTATTATTCTACCAAAATAAACCTTAAGAATAAAATATAATCCTCTTTTGTCCACTTGGATTATATGAGGTGTTTTATTATTATTTTATTTAAAGAAGAGTTAAAAGAGTTGCATTCATCATTTAATAACTAAACAATTTTTTATATAGGTTTACAAACAATAAAAAATCGACACTAAATATTCATTATAAATATAAAATATTTACAACATAATGGAATTTAATTTATAATTTTTAGACATTATAGTATTTAATTTATATATGACATAATGATGATGCAGTAATTACCTTATTAATGAAAAATTAAAATAATTGATATTATAAATATCCAAATAAATGTAAACTGGGACTTATGATGAATTCCAGTAATTTTATAGTTTAATATGACATGTTTGGGTTAGTTTAATATATTTTATTTGAAGTGATAATGTTTTTATGGTTTTCAGAAATTTCAAATACTAAATAGTGTCGAAATTGTCATAATTGAGTTTTTAAAACACATATTTTCTTATTAATTGATATAATATTCATAAAAATCGAAGGATCATCCAGAGGACGTAGATATGGTTATATATTATAATAATGAACCAGATGGTTTTCTCATCACCTGTTAAAGTATGTTTATTAATAATATGATATTAAAATACAAACAGACATGGTAAATGTCAAACTATTTAAGAAAGAGTTAAATCTATATGATAAGGTTAATATGATGATGTAAACCCATCTAAAACCTATTTTTTGAGAGTTCATAGACCCATAACCACCTTATCATTTAAATAATTCATTTTTTATTTATTAGAAATCGACTATCATTTGATTATAAAATAATAATTCAAGATTTTCCAAATGTGACCCTCACCTCTATTATTAAAGAGAACTTCCCCTTCTATAAATTCCACGCAACAAAAGTAGTTTGTCTCATCCAAAACCTTCCCAAATATCCTCCCAAAATTCATACCATAATTCTAGAGGCCTTACATTGGTTAGAAATTAATCCTATGGATTCCATTTGATTAAATCAAAAGGAAGAACCTGAAGAAGAGGTATGTATTCCATCACCTATTTCAAGATCTTTTCATCTTCCACATCTTCATTCATTATTGTTTCAATTATAAAATAATAACTCCAGTAGATTATATATACTATGATGTGATTAAAAATATTTACAACCCTATTCATTATTTTATCCATCATATAAATGGAAAAGTCACCATTTGTTGTTACGTACGGATTACCATCTCTACGTCGTGGTGATATTGGTTATTAAAACACTTAATTATTTGGATGGGTATAATAATAAGTATAACTGATGTAAATAAAAAATAAAACATGTTAATTTTTCTATATATATAATATAACAACCAATTACATACGATTTTTCAATCAATATAATGATATTGTCACTCGTATGTTCGTACGGATTACTGTCTCTAAGAACGTGCTGAGATTCATTCCCCATCATAATCATTCAATAATAATTTTCATTTTATAATTAAAAATAATGTTTATGAACATAATATCATTCTATATAAGAATCAAATACATATTATCCTAAACAAATATGGATTATGTAACCATGAAAATAAAGGAAAACGAATCAATTAACACCTGAAATGATGATACTATTGAAATATTATAAACAAAGAAATATTAGAGGATCATATATGTTATCATATTTATGGATATATTTATATTATAATTTAATAACAATGTTTTAACTATTATATAGGAGGATAACATACCATTGAATAATGTAAATTACATGGTAAGGGGTAATTTAACAATCTCTCTATTATCCGTGGTTGTTTTTACCTAAGTATCTATTGTGACCTCTTTATCATCTACATCCATGTTTTCTAAAAAATATATTTCAAAAAATTTTAAATATTTACTAGATTATAGGTTAAATTCATTTATACCCTTATTTTACATTATATTTTTTGAAAGTAATCTTTCCTTTATTTTCCAAACAAGGTAATTTATGACATTTTTGACAAAATTTAGGTATGATGGTTTTTTATCGTATACGGCGGGTGTAGCTGCGTTCCAACGTTATAACATGGTTGAAGATTCCCTTACAACCTTATAATAATATTTTTTTTAAAATGTTTTCATTTATAATTATGTGTCTCTTAAATGGTTTGAAAATAGAAAAAGGTATTTGTTATAAATAGTTTTTATTTCATCTATGTCAACATCCATTGATGGATTTTAAACATGATTGAATTTGACATATTATGATATAAATCTTCGAAGTTGTATTAATTTTTTTGTGATATGTTTTTCTGTTGATGTGTTATTTTTATACCATTAATGGTTTATGGTTAAATTATTGACATTTTGTATGATAGTTTAAGTAATAATGTTTATGTTATGTTTCATCCTTTTCGTATGAGGAATGTATTGGATTTAGTACGTGATGGGTGGATCCAGATATAGATCAGTGCATCAAAATGTCTCATGAGACAATTATATGTGGAATTGGATGAGGGATTTCCAAATTTGATATATGTTTTTGGCCGAGGCCTTAATGATTTTTAGACATCTTGGCCGAGGCCTTGAAATTTTTTTTCATAATGTCCAACATAATACATTCCATCATTATGAAAATAATAATGATGGTTCATGTGGTTATTTGACTAGTAGAATATCCTTGACTATTTTTTATTATGGAATTATTTACTCAGCTCATATTCCTACCATAAAGTGTTCATGTTTATTAGTTTTAAAGGCATGTGTTTTAAATTATTCATCACAACTAATGTGTATGTTATGTTACGCTATATTTTTTACCCTTACATAGCATTTGATCTCACCTTTTTTTATGTTTCATTTTCCCAGGATATGAATAAGTTTGTTATTAGAGACTTTATGGCATAATCTTGGAGGATTGGATGATTCTACATGAATAAATTAGTGTTGAATTTCTTTTCAAGATGTAATTTTAACTTATGTATATATCTTGTTTCCATTAATACTTAAATGGTCGATCATTCAGGACATGATTCCTTGTATCATTCAAATGTTATGTAATAATGCACTGACTCTAGGTAACTAGGGTCGGGGCATTATGGTTGGTATCATAGGAAGTTTAGTACAAACCTCAGAAACTAGATTTTGAAAAACACTGATTAGAGAACATTACCCAAAGATAGACTTTGAGGATTAGTATAGAAGAACATCATAGAATTTTGGTACTGTAGAAAAATTTGTGTGTTTTATATGAAATACATCCCAGTATGGATACGAGAAGTTAGAGGCGGCTTTGGCACATATATACCAAGGGGTAAAACCCAAAAACACCGATTTGAGATAAACTCAAATGAAAACTGGTGCATGACAATTGTCTTTCCTACACCCATTGTTATAAAACACTTGGGGGATATGCTTAGGATAATTCTCATTTTTGTTACAAACCATTATAGAAGATTTATGAGTGTATACCTCCTCAAGGAAAACATTTTTATGATTAAGGATTATATCCATAAAATATTCAACTTATATTATGTGTTTTACATTTTTGGAATTACGTATTTCAGTTCATAAACTAATCTACTATATGCCATTTTTTAGAAATGGAACCTAGTGGAAGGAATTAGAAAACGTATCAAGGAATGTAATCAATGTAGGGACATCCATACTTCTCAAGATAATTATATCAGGGATGGTGAAGCAACTTGTGATGATCAGATTATCACAATACTGGGACAACCAACAGAAGCTATAAATAATAAACTTACACGTATGGAGCACCCTGATCCACAACCATAAGAATCAATGTTAGATCGCTTCATAAGGAAAAAACCACCAAAATTCAATTGGTCTGCAAATAAATTTGTAGCTGAACAACAGATGAGTTACTTAGAGAAAATATGTCACGCTTTGGGGAGTAACGAAAGGGAAAAAAATTCATGGCAGTTTATAACCTCACTGGAGATGCAGATCAATGGTAGTAATTAATTAAAAACACAAAGAATGTTGAATAATTATGAATTATTGAGTATAGGTAGTTTAAAGATCTTTTCTTAGAGTAATACTTTCCTCATGACCATTGAGTAGATATGGAAAGGAAATTTCTAAGTATGAATAAATAAGAGTATGAGAATGTCTCAAAATAGGAGGCTAACATTACAATGTTATCAAGGCATAATTTATATTATATACAAATCCCATGGAGTGATATTGATCGATTATTTGATGGTTTAAAAACATTTATCTGGTGAGCAGGGGTCTCACAATTCATCTTATCATAAAAAGATATTGTCTCATGTGATATCAAGAATGAAAAATAATTTTCTATATCTTTTGAATTTAAAGCAATGTAGGAGAAGAAGATATCTACTGAATTCTATGTAAATGGAATTAAGGGGAACAAGGGAAAATTGAATATCCATCCTGCAACAAATGTGGGACGAAACTCAATAATACATTCCTGAAGGGAATGGGAGTCTGTTACAAGTGTGGTGAAAATGTCCACCATGCATGTCATTGCAATGGGAAGAAAGAGGCTATTGAATGCTTCAACTCTAGAGAAAAGGGGCATTATAAAAATTAAGGTTCTAAGTGCCAAGGGAACTTACCTCAGAAAAGGCCATGGGAGAAAGTCCAAGCTTATGCGATCACAAGGGAAGAATATGAAGCTTCAAAACAAGCGGTGGAATGTAAATTAAGGGTTTCCACAAGTTTATCCAATACTTTATTTGATTATAGATCATTGCATTGATTCATACCTTCCTAGTTTTCTATGAAAATTAGATATTTTTTTTGATTTAAAAATGGAGTAGTATGTTAAAACACCTACGGGAAGTATCATCACAAAAAAAGATTTGCTAATTAGTTCCCAATAGAGAATATAAATGTTATTTATCTGATGATATCATCATCATACCCATGATTGAATTTGATATAATCCTCAGAAAAGATTAGGTTTCGCATGATGATGTGAAACATTATTGTAAGAAGAAGGAGGCTACAATTTTTGATGATGATAAGGAGTACCATATCTTTAGAACAAAAAAGTCACCACCTAATTATTATCCAGATCCACCACCAGTAGAAAAACTAATTTCAATTATTGTGGAGGAAGAGAATTAAATAACTATGGGAGAGGAAAAAATGTTCAGATAGAGAATAGAGCTATTGTGGAAATATATTTTGATGCGTTTCTTGAGTATTTACCTAGACATCCTCTAAAATGAGAAATTGAGTTTTCCATTGACTTAATTTCTGGTATAGGGCCCATATCGAAGAACCCTTATAGAATGGACATTGTGGAATTAGTGTAAAAAATAAGAAACAACTATAGGAATTGAGTAATAAGGGATTTATTCTCCCTAGTGTTTCTCCATAGAGAGCCCCTATCCTTTTTTTAACAAAAAAGATGGATCTGTGAGGTTGTGAATTGACTACAGTGAGATCGATGATATAACAAAAAGGAACACGTATCACATACCTCACATTGATGATTTATTCGACCAACTTCATGGATCTCAATATTATTCAAAGATTGAACATCGATTTGGATATCATCAGTTGTGACTGAAGAAGGAAGACATTCCGAAAACATCATTTCAAACAAGGTACGAGCATTATGAGTTTAAAATAATGCCTTTTGGATTGACTAATTCACACTATGTCTTCATGGATCTAATGAATAGAGTTTTCATGGAATATATTGATGACTTTGTAGAGGTATTTATAGATGATATCTTGGTATACTCAAAAATCTATGAAAAATCAAGAAAATCACTTGAGCATTATTCTAAATACTGTTAGAAGAAATGAATTATATGGGATGTTTATCAATTGTGAATTCTGGCTATAGGAGATTTATTTTCTTCACTACATTGTCTCTAAGGATAGAATCTCTTTTGATCCTTCTATGAAAATTTAAATCCATTAATGGACAGCACCAATTAGTATAATTGAGGTACATTGTTTTATTGGTTTAGCAGGTTATTTTTGGCATTTTGTCCATAATTTTACCTAATTTGATAACCCATTAACCAATATCACACGTAAAGGGGTTAAATTTGTTTGGACAAAAGAGTGTGAAGAATCTTGTGATGAACTGAAGAGAAAATTATTTAATGCATCTATCGTGACTCTACCATCGTAGAATGATGGGTTGTTAGTTATTGTGATGCTTCGATGAAAGGACATGGTTGCATACTTATGCAGAATGTTAGTGTTATTGCCTATGAATCATGATAGCAAACCATTAATGTGACAAAATATACCGCTCATAATCTTGAGTTAGCAGCTGTAATAATTTATTAGAAGATACAGATACAATATCTATATAGTGTAGAATGTGATATTTATACTGATCATAAGAGATTGAAGTATATTTTCTCAAAAAAATAAATCAATATGATGAAAATGAGATGGACTGAACTACTCAAGGACGATGATTCCTCAATACACTACCACCCTCAAACCAATGGACAATTTGAATGAACTATTCAATACTTATAATGCATGTTGAGATCTTGATCACTTGACTTTCAAGGTACGTGGGATCAATATTTACCTATGGTAAAATTTTCTTAAAACAACAGTTTCTAATAAAGTATGCATATTATACCATATGAAGTATTATACATAAAGAGATGTTGCACACCAACTTGTTTTGATGATGTTGGTGAAAGAAAACACATAGGACCAAAACGTTTTGAGGAAACCATGGAAATGATGATGGTTATCCAAACCCACATCAAAGTAGCACAACGTAGGCAAATGTTCTGTGTAGATAACCAAAGAAATGATTTGGAATTTCAGGTAGGAGACCATGTTTTCTTAAAGGAATATCCAAGAATGGGAGATATATGATTCAGTAAGAAGGGTTAATTAAGTCCCAGGTAAATTGGACCTTTCTAAATTATAGAGTGAATAGGTGTTGTATCTTACCATTTGGAAATTCCCCCAAGTCTCTCCAATGTACATGATTTGTTCCCCATATCACTATTGAGAAAATACATGCATGACCCAACGCATGTACTCACTTATGAGAAAATTGAAATGGAACTCGATTTGTCTTATTGTGATGATCCTGTCATGATTATTAATAACATAGAACAAGTCTTGTGAAACCAGATGACTTTTTTGGTAAATGTTCTATGGAGAAACCATAAAATGGAAGAGGCAGCGTGGGAACATGTGAAACTTATGATGAAGATACACCTGAATATTTTTCTCCGGTAGTATTCTAGAAATTTTGACGATGAAATTTTATGAAGGAGGGAAAAATTTAACACCCCATGATTCCACTGTACGTTTCCATTTGAATAATTCAATAAGTTGGATTGTACGCAACTTCGAGATTCTAACACATCGTGACTAATCAAACTAGCCGTTATGAATAGTAATACCCACTTTTTTAGATTTTATAAATTTTATCATTCAATATGGAATTCATTTTTGGATTCGGAATATTGAAATTAGATTAGGGTAAATTTTTTGTATTTTTCTAAAACATTCATTTTTTGATGAATAGTAAAAAAACACTGCGTTATTGGTTAAAATCGACTTTAATTAAATAATTAGTTTTTTATTTTAATTTATTTTAGGTCAAAATTTATACATAATACCAATATATGATTAATTTAATTCATTGGAGACATTTTACAATAAGCTTAGATACATAATATTTTATCGTATTTTATACCGTCTTTTACGCACCTCTTATGAGCATTTGTAAATTTGTATAAAACATAATTTTACCGATACTATGAGTTGAATTTACAAATTCGGAGACACACTGTTTATATCAGTATGTAAAATGTGATTTAAGAAGATGAAAATAATTTTTGGTGAATACTAAAATTTGACTTTTATTACCACAGTTAAAAATAAATAGGGTTATTAAGGGTAATAATGATATCATAATTACCCTAAAACTTATCTTAATTCTATTGTATAATGATTATTCGACACAAAAAAACCTTGGGAATAAAATATGATCCTATTTGGTGTATATTTATTAGATTAGAACATTTTATATTATTTTATTTAATGAAGAGTTTAAAGAGTGAAATTTAATGTTTAATAGCTAATCCATTTTATGTATAAGGATACACCCAATATAAATTTGCCTATAAATATTCATTAGATATATAATAAAAATTCCTACATAATGGTATTTTATTTAATTTTTTTTCGACATTATATAAAATAATTTATTTATGACACAATGATGATGCAGTAATTACCTTATTAATGACATAGTAAAATAATTGATATTATAAATATCCAAATAACTGTAAATTGAAACTTATGATGAATTACACTAATTATATATGTTAATATGAAAGTTTAGGTTTAGTTAAATAAATTTTATTAAAAGTGATAATTTTTTATGGATTTCAAAGAAATCAAATATAAATAATGTCAAAATTGACATAATTGAGTTTTTAAAACAAATATTATTTTATTAATTGATATATTATTCATAAAAATATAAGGATTAGTAAAAGGACTTATATAAGGCTATATTTATTAATATTTAACCACATGGTGTTCTCTTGTCTTATTATAGAATATTTGTTAATGGTATAATATAAAAATACAAAGATACATGGCAAATGCCAATCTACTTAAATAAGAGTTAGATCTAAAAGATAAGGTTAATACGAGGAACTAAACCTATAAGAAACATATTTTTTGCGAGTTTTTAGACCCATACACTACTTATCATTTAAAATATTTATTTTAGAGCCATTAGAAACCGAAAATGATTTTATCATAAATTTTTTTTCATGCTTTTCCTAAAGTGAACCTCTCCTCTATTATAAAAGCACATTTACCCTTATCTAAATTTCACACATACAAAATATTTTGGCTTAGACAAACCCTGAAAAAATAACATCCCATTGTCCAAGAGGCCATCCATTGGTCAGTAAGCTACCCTAATGAACCCTTTTGATCAAATCATAAGAAAGAACCCGGAGAAGAGGTAAGGATTTCATCACCTCTTCAAAATTCTATTTTTCTTCCACTTCCTCTTTCTTTGTTGTTTCCATTATAAAATAATAACTCCAGTATATTCTATATACTGTGATTTTATTATTAAAATTGTACAACCATATTCAGTATTCAATCCAACCTATAAATCAAAAAGTCACATTACATGCGTACGTACGGATTACTGTCTCCTCGTCGTGGTGTATTTATTATTCAAACACTTCATTTTTTGGATGGGTATAATAATGAGTATAACTGATGTTAATAAAATTTATAACATGTTAATGATTCTATATATATAATATACCATCCAATTACATATGATTTCTCCATCAATATGATGATATTGTCGCTCATGCGTACGTACGGATTACCATCTCCACGAACACGATGGGATTTATTTCCCATCATAATCATTCAAGAATAATTATTATTTTATTAATAAAAATAATGTTTTTGAATGCAATGAAATTCCATATATGAATCAAATAAGTCCTATCCATAAAAAACATGGCTTACTTAACCAAGCATATAAAAGAAATGAATCAGTTAACACCCAAAATAATGATACTACTGAAAAATTATTAACAGAAAAATATTAGAGGATCATATATGATATCATATTTATGTATATAGTTATTGTAAAATTTAATTACAATGTTTTAACTATTATACAGGAGGTTAACATTCTATAAACTATGGAAAATTAAAAGGTACGGGTTAATTTCACAATATCTTTATTATCCGAGGATGTTTTTACGTAAATAACTTATGGGACCTCTTTATCATCCACATCCATGTTTTCTTAAAAATGATTTTCAATTCATTTTTATAATTTACTAGAAAATGGGTTAAAGTCATTTCCACCCTTATTTGATATTATATGTCTTTAAAGGAACATTTCTGTCGTTTTCCAAACAAGGTACATTATGACCATTTCGACAAAACTAAGGTAAGAGTCTTTTTTTAACTTATACGGATGGTGTGGCTTTTTTCCACCATTACAACATCATCAAAGATTCCCTTACATGTTTATAATAACATTTTAAAAATAAATGTTTTCCTTTATAATTATGTGACTCTTAAATGGTTTAAAAATAGAAAGAGGTATTTCATTCAAATAGTTTTCATTTCATATTTTTCAAAATCCTTTGATGGATTTTTAAATTATTGGTTGTTGATTTATTATGATAAAAATCATCCATATTTTGTTGATGTTTTTGTGATATGTTTTACTATGGATGTGTTATATTTATACCATTCATGGTTTATGGTAAAATTATTGACATTTTGTATTCTAGTTATTATACGAATGTTTATGTTAGGTTTCAACCTTGTCATATGAAGAATGTATTAGATTTAGAATGTGACGGGTCGAGCCCGCTATAGCTGCTCAGTGTATCAGTAGGTTTCATGAGACAATTTGACATCGAATTGGTCGAGGCCTTTCACAATTTGATATTTGATTTTGGCCGAGTCCTTAATCCTTTTTAGACGTATTGGTCAAGGCCTTGAAAAAATGTTTCAGAATGTCTGACATTATACATTCCCTAATTATGAAAATAATTATTATATTTCATTTGGTTATTCAACTAGTAGAATACCCAAGACTATGTTTTATTATGGAATTATTTAATCATCTCAAATTCCTGCTAGAATGTTTACATGTTTATTATTTTTAAAGGCATGTGTTTTGAATTATTCATCATTCCTAATTGTTTATGTTATCTTCTGTTGTATTTCTTACCCTTACTAAGTATTTGAGCTCACCAATTTCTAATGTTTCATATTCACATGATGTTAAAAAGACATTTATGAGTGACATACATGCATAATTTATGAGGCTTGGATGTTTTTAATAGAATAAATTAGTGTTGTATTTATTTTCATGTTGTAATGTTGATCTTATGTATGTATCTTGTTTCCAATAATACTAAACTAATCGGTATTTCGGGGCATGATTCATTATATCATGCCAATGATAATTAATAAAGCACAGAATTTGAGTTAATGGGGTCAGGATTTTACAAAACACATATCGCTTGGCGGTCCAAGCCCTGAAGCACTGGTCATATCAAATCAATGAGTACCTTGAATGGTTGGTACACCTAGATGAATACTAAATTAACAACACATCATCCTATAAAAACTGTTGAAGAACATGGGAACAGAAACCCCGTTATCTTTTCATGGAATGATAAGTGCTACTCTGAAGAAGGTTCTCAAGCTATATCGATGGAAAATGCTACAACATAATAAGATCAGTGTAATCTAAAACATGTTTTCTCCATACTGAGCCACATAGAATGCTCGTGGCCAGGACCACCATCTAATCTAATGCTTCTATGGCTAGATGGAATCTCGTTAACCCTATCAATCACGTCCTTAACCACCTGTGAGTCAGGATCGCCTCATAACATGTGGGGTATCTTCCATTGAATCTCTTGTAAGTAACTAAGCTAGTATGCATCCTCTTTCGGTAGCATCGATCGTTACTTCTGACCAACATTCAGTGGTGCTGTAGGGACACCGACTGGAGGTACCATCTCAGGAAACAATCCTTGTACTGAAGCCTCATCAAATTGTGGACCATTATCATGGCCACACATAGTAATTATTGTTTTCTTTCTGCATGGAGTAATCTTGAAAGAGAATCTATAAGAAACATAGTCAATAAGTTTTACCTGGTGAGCTAACTAAAAATAGATCAAAAGAAAAACATTTCAAAAACACATGCAATCAGTGTTTTCTTGTACCGAGTTGGAAAACAAATTTCAAGGTTTGAGTGTGTGGATATGTTAGCCACCACTCCCACACTACACCCCCTAGACTGATATCCAAACTCACTACACATAACATTGTTTCTCCATTTAAAACCTTGACACTTAGTTCTTCTGGTAGAACTGATCACCTCTTATACAACTTTGTCACGTCCACCCCCCCTAGGGCACTCCCCTGGACAACCCAAAGCCCACATTACATAGGCTAGGGGCTGGAGACTAGAACATGAAAGGCATATCAATAAATTGGGAAGAAAGTTTCTCCAAACTGGTACACACACAGACATGGCACACATCACACAAGAAAAACACAACGGAAGAAGATTGTTTCTACCAGAACTAAAAACCACCACTTAGTGTAAAAGTATACAAAAAATGAAATGTTCCAATATAAAATCCCAACTAAAATGGAAGTATATAAAATGGAATAACAGCTCCTGAGGTCATCGAACAAGTATCCTACCTGAAGGATAAGTACAGTTCATCACTACAGCTCTCTACGTCAACTGTTTACCTAAATGCACTGTCAATCAATCACCTCTGAGCACCATCAATCCCTGAAACCTCAAGACTTAGTCAATATGTTTTTCATCTGGACAAGACACAATAAGGTGCGAGTGAAACCCATGCATGGGTGAGTATAAAAATACTTTGTAGGGACGCTAAGACCCCCAATGGACTCTCAAAATTCCACAAAGGAAAACCAAAAAGCATGATCTCTATCACAAAGAAAAAAATAAAAAGACAAGTCACTCCAGGAATAATTTAAGTACAGAAGTTTAGATGATTAGTCATAAAGATAGATCATCTTATTATATCAAGTGTCTCTACTACTGAACCACACAGGATTGCTCGGTGCTGACCCACAAAGGATCGCTTGATGTTGACCCACACATGATCGCTCGGTTATAACCCACACATGATCGGTAGGTGTTGACCCACACGTGATCGCTCGGTGGTGACCCAGACCAGATCGCTTAGTGCTAACCCACATAGGATCACTTGGAGTTGACCCACATAAGATCATATTGTATAGTCCCAAACATGATCATTCTATGTTGAGCCACATAGGATCACTCAGTTCTTACCCACAAAGGATTTCTATTCATTCGTCACGTCACAACCACCCATTGGGTTCCTACACAAATCACGATTGATTCCCAGAGGATCTGCTCCTCAAGACATCAGTCGTATTTCAACCATAACGATGTCCCATTAATACATAACCCAATGAACCTCCATGTCAATAGGGTTACAACACAATAGACATCTCATCAACTAGACACCCAGTCTGAATGTTATAGGCATTTTAGTGTCGAGGGCCGCATTGGATTATGGTTCGATGAAATTCATCGATATTCAATCATTTTCCTTAATTCTAGTGGAGTATCTCATATGGATATCCTCATCCTAAGGGTTCTAGAACCATAGACGGTTCATAAAATGGACATATTGTTTATGAGATATTCACATTTAAATGAAACTGGGCCAAAAAGGGTTTGGGTCTAGGCCAACCAGGTCGGCCAGGCCTGAATGGGGCTGGACCCAGTCCAGTTCATCTAGGCTTAGCCCAAGCAGAAAGGCTGCGAGCTCGTCCCTCTAGGCTGGGGTCTCATCCCACTGGCCACGGGATAGGACCATTGTGATGCAGGATATTCCCGACCCACCAGAATGGCCACGACCCGCCAAGCTGCGGAACCACCCGACCTGCTGGATAGGTGAGGAGTCCGCTCCCCTCCTGAATAGACAAAAGTCCATTTGGTTATAATGAAGGGGTACCCGCTAGTGTCTCACCACTTAACCAGTCCCACTAGACTAGTCACTTGTTGTACCATCATATCGCAAGTTCATCCTCCTCTGCGACTTTCAGTTGCATCCTTCCTCTGTGGAGTGGTGATGCAAGGCACCGCCCTACTCCAATGTGACCAGAAAAGGCCGACCGACCCTTTTGTCCGACTTATTATGTAGAGACCCGAATCTTGACATACATGGACATTACATTACTTTTTCGGAATACTTAGTACATAACAAAAACACACATGCAAGGATCGTAATAGTTTAGTGTCTTTGGAAACTCCGAACGTAATCTTCTAATCGTGGTGAAAGATCTTCAATATCTACCATAAAGATCTTCCCTTTTTTTACCTAAAACCTTTCTTTATATCCTGGGGAAACGAAAACATAAAAGGGTGACCTCAAATTCTCAGTAAGGGTAAACAAAATAAAAATCAATCACATCATATTCATAAGAACATAACTTTTTGAAATCTTAACCTGCAAAAAAGAGCATAATTTTCTAACATGGGATAAATCATAATAGTGAAATGAAATCCCAATAAGCATAACATAAAACATGAAACATTGTGGCATAAACACATAATCATTGAGAATCATTTCTTGTTTGTCATGACTCATTGCCAAGACTATCTTAGTGGACAAAGTCCCTTTCTGAATCGTGTCACCCTCGTTTCAGTCCTGTTTCACTGAACCGGTATAACCTACCATTTCATCCATTTATATCTCATGAGATTTGAAATATTTACCCAATTCATTGGATGGATATATAGGTCCCACCCATCTCATAATGATACCATTCTTATGTGTGCCACAAAATCTTAAAACATACATCATTGCATAACCCATGTAATAAAAATGGGAATCTTAAACATCGTGACATCATAAAACAATTCATATAAGATAAAGGAATTCATAAAAAATATTTCCATCACAAAATAATCAAATCCATGTAATATTAGGGATAAAAATAAAACCCTCTATTATCTTAAATGGAAAATAATTTTGATAAAACACTTGAACTTCATTCTTGAGGAAAATATCCTTTCAACTTCAAAAACACTTTTCCTTTCTTAACATGTCATACAATTTTAAACTAAAAGAAGTTGATTAATAATAAACTTGAAAACTTGTAAAGTAAGCTTCTTGGAAATAATGTTTTTAAAATCCATTCATGCTGTATAAGTTAAAAAAAACATTCTTCGTAATTTTGTCGGAAAAGTCAAAAAGTACCTCGTACGAAAAACGACAAAAGATTCCTTTCATATACTTTACTAAAAACTCACTGAAGGGTAAAATTGGATTTAAAAAATTGTAGGTTGATGGAAATAATATTACATATTGATTAAATATGGATGTGGATGATAAAATACACCCCAGTAAATACCAAAGTATAAACAATCTCGGATAAAAATGAGATTGTGATATTTCCCTTACCTTAGGTCCGACTTTCTTTCTAAGTGTCTGAACCTCCTGTATAATGATTTAAATCATGTTATTGACTTATTCCAGAATCATATTCATTGTTATTATATCATATATGGTCCACTTATGACTTTATATTACCCGTTCTTTTGTAAATTCATGTTAATGTATCGTTTTGGGTAAAATCGTCTCATTTGTCGTTCGTGTTTTTAACTTGTAATTATTCATATGATTACTTAGATCATGATTAATTAATTACAGAATATAAAACATGATTTATATATATATATTCATAATATACATATATAATAAATCAGTAAATGAAAAAATATACACCGTTCATGGAGACGGTAGTCCGTACGTACGCATGAACGCTGTTTTTGTTTCCTTATTGAATTGAATGGAATTAAGTAGATGACATACATATAAATATAAATAATTCCAGTATCATTATTAGGTCATATATTTCATTATTACTTATTATATATACTTTATAATCATTCATGAATGGTTAATCATTGAGAATGAATCTCATCGCGTCGTGGAGACGGTAGTCCGTTCGTACGCACGAGCGATGATATCGTTCCCATGGTCGTGGAATTGTGTTGAAGTGTATGTATACTATTTCAGTATCAATATCACTTTATAATAATCATATATAGTTACTCATTATACCTTTATACCCATCCAATTTAGGTGGTGGCGTAAAATAGATTACACCACGGCGTGGAGACGGTATTCCGTACGTACGCACGCACGGTGATTTCCTTTTTCTATAGGATGGATAGAAGGCTAATTAGAGTTGTTTCATATTTATAATAACATATCAGTATATAATAAATACTGATGTTGTTACTTTATCATGAAACTTCTAATGAAGAAGAAGTTGAAGAAGAAAGAAATTGAAAAAGATAGGTAATGGATATTACCTCTTTTTGACGCGCATTTTCTTAGTCTCCACTTAAAGAACTAAGAATGGACTTTGAAGAAGACTAGGACCTCTAGGATAATACTAGGGAAGTGGATAAGGGATTTGGGCATGGTTTGGCCGAGCTTGAAGGCTCAATGTTGTGTGAGGAAGAGAGGGAGGAGGTGCCCTTTTATAAGGGAGGAGAGAGGCACCTTAGGAATATCTCAAAATATTATTTTATATTAAAGTAAAAATCGGTTTATAATGGTTCCAAAGGGTCTTATTTCGAAGATAATGTGGGTATGGGTCGAAATAATATCAACCAATAGGATTTAGACAAGTTTAGGTTATTATTTTAACCTTATCAATTAGATTTATCTTTAAGTTAAATAATTTAACTTTTACCGTGTCTTTTTGTTTTCTTACACTATATGGTTAATACACTTACTATAACATGCCAAAAGAACCCAGAATTGTTAATTATTAATATATATATCATTATCTAAGTCCTTTGGCCGATCATTTGATTTTTAAGAATAAAATAACAATTAATAATATAATATTTGATTTTAAAACTATTTTGTGTCAATTTTGACACTATTTGATATATGATTTTTGAGAAAGTCATAACAGAATTATATGTTAGAACCAAGTTGATTAAATCAACACTAATATATTATAGTAACCTAGAAAATTAGTGGAATTCATTAAAAGTCTTAAATTACATTTATTTTGGTATTTATAATATCAATTATGTCAATATTTAATTAATAAGATAATTACTGCATCATCTTTGTGTCATAAATAAATTAAATTATTTGATGTCTAAAAATTACAAATAAAATATCATTATTTAGGAAATCATTTTATCTTTCTAATGAATATTTAAAATCTAATTTATCTTATGTATAACCCTATATGAAAAATGTTTTAGTAAAAGACTTTGATTTTAACTCTTTTAACTCTTCTTTGAATTAAATAATAATAAATGTCTTAATCTAATCCAAGTGGGCCTAAATGATAATATTTTACACTTAAAGTTGTTTTTGGTCGAGATACACTTGTCCAATAGGATTAGGACATGTGTTAGGGCAATATTAATATCATTGTTACCCATAATTACCCTATTTACTTTTAACCGTGGTAAATAAAAGTAAAAAGTTACTATTCACCAAAAATTATTTTCATCTCATCGAACCACATTTTACTTACTGAAATCAACCATGTCTCTCGGATTTTTGAAATTCCATTCACAGAAGCGATAAAATTATGTTTTATGAAAAATTCAGTTTTTTTACTACCACTTAGTAGTTTCACTATTCATCCAAAATTGATGTTTTTCAGAACAATGCCAAAATTTCATCCTAAGCTATATTTCATATTCCGAATTCAAAAATGAAGTCTATTTTACAAAATTCATAACATAGAATTTGCATTAATTAATTTTATAATTAAATCCCACTGTTAACACAAATAGCATGTTTTTAAGAAACAATATCTATCAAAATATTGACACTTGTTTATGTGTGGTTTAAATATGAAATTACATCCAATGACCAACATTGTATTAAATTGTAAAAATATATTCTAAATATACTTTAAAACCACTCAAAATAATAATTTATCAATATTAATTATTTTGATTAAAAAAGTTGTTTTTAATTATAATTTAGTAATTTTCACTATTCATCAGAATATGAAAGTTATCCGAAAAGTACCAAAATTTCACCTTAGGCTAAATTTGATACTCTGAATCCAAAAATGAAGTCCATTTTGAGAGATAAAATTTCTAAAATTTTAAAAGGTGGTTATTACTATTCATAACGGCTAGTTATAATAATATTTTAATAACATATCGTTGTTTAGTGAAACTCGGTATTGCCTACTACACACGCTATCGAGGAAGGTCGTGATTGCGTGTAATTCAAGGAAAGTCATGGATGTGTGTTGTGCAAGCTCCTTTTGGTGTAGCGTACAACACAAGACATTAATAAAATTAAAAAGAATATTTTTCATAAAATCTCGGGCTGTTACATTCTACCCCCCTTAAAATGAATTTCTCCCTCGAAATTCATCGTGATTATAAATGGTTTACTATTCGAAAGTTTCTTTAATAGAAACCCACATCATAATGAAGAATACCAAAACTTGGCTTTAAAAACTAAAGTATGAAATGTAAAGATTACCCAAATAAACTAATCACTGGGTTTCCACATAGGTGAAAATATGGATATGGAAGAGAAATCTAACCATCATGTTCTGATGGAGAGTGGTAGAGAACATGGCTATGGAAAATCCAGTAATCACAAATCCATAGATTTGTGATGATATAAGGTACCATCATATTTCATCAGGTATAAGATCACTAGGACAACATTTTTGGTTTTCAAGATCATTTCCCTAAAGTTGAAAATCTGAATTAGAATAAATACATACTTTATTTTGGTACAATATCACTGTTGTTTGTGCCTTGAACAATTTCCACTTCATCTCTTAAATAAATGAAGTTAAATTTGTTATTCGTGAAGTGTTAGCAGATCATGTGATAGAATGACGATTCATTCCATTTGTCTCAAACAAAAGGTTAGTAAAAATTATATACATAAGTCGATCTATAATGAGATTAATCATATATGGTTCCTAAAATGGACTTATACTTCATATATCATACTGCTTAATATAATAAAACTAGTTTATACTAAACATGGACTTCCTGTAGGCCAGTGGTAGGTGATAAAGGCCAGTCGAACTTCGGTTGTGGGTTCGATTCCCACAGCCTTGTCCGACGCGATGGGCTGTCGCCCGTTCAGCAGGTTGTCATTTTTATAAAACAATAATACTATAACATCCCATCAATAATATCCAAAAAAACTTCTATCCTTAAACAATACTAACTTATGTCCAACATAATCCCTTCCAATCTTTAGGCTTTTCCATAATACTGCAGTCCACTCTCATAACATAGTGAAAACGATTACCAGAGATTTAACACCATCGTCGATCCACATATATCATAAGATATGTTTTGTTGGTCACATTCCAAACATTCAAAGTCCTTAATCATGTATCCTCTTGAATACGTTAGTGAAAACATGAATGTAGTTAAAAGTTAACACTTTCCACATACCAAAATCCTCAAAATACTATATACTCAAACCATGATATCACTTATTCCTTATATCAATCATGAGCTCATGAATACTGTTAAACATTTTGTTTTCTCGTTTTCCCTTCATTATGCGCATATCATCTTATTTCCAAAAATATCTCAATTACATTGAATACCACATTAGACCAATATATAAATATTCCAATACTCCATGATACAATATTATTTTTTAATCTCATTACATAAACACTTAATCATTCCACCACATCGTTTTTATATTCAACATCGCCAATAGTGATCGCATGTGACTTCCCTTTGTCCTTTGCCTTCATTGGTTGCTCATGTTGACTAACCCTTGGATTAGGGCATTTATTAGCATAATGCCCCATTTCCTTTCACTTGAAGCATTGAAGTGTTGGTGGTGTGTTTTCTGCAGTGTTTTCTTTATTCACATCATTAGAAACCCTTTTTCCATTACTTCGACTCTCAGCTGCTCGATGACCTTCTTTTCCACACTTAAAACATTTTCTAGTCCCTTTAAGACAATCTCCACCATGCTTCATTCCACACTTTGTGCATAAGGAAACATTCATCTTCTTTTCACCATTATTATGAGAATTCTCCTTGAACTCCATCTTTCATTTCTTGTCAAACCCATGAGATGGATATGTAACACCAACTTCCATTTCTACCTTGATAGCACAACGCACAATTTCTTCATAGCTACTGAAGTCTCTTATATCTAATGCCCTTCGAAGACTTGGTTTTAAGCTACTGAAAAATCGATCAACTTTACATTCAGGTTGGATGATAATGCCAGATTCATACCTTGCATGTCTTGTAAAATTCACTTCGTATATACCAACAGATTCATCATCCTTTTTCATTAGTTCAAGAAACTCCTTCTCCATCTTTTTTCGAAGAATACGAGGGAAGTACTTACTGAAAAACAAGTTCTTGAACTCGTCCCATTCCATGGACTCAATTTCATCTCTTGGCCTCGTATTCTTGATAAGATTCCACCATTGATCAGCTTCACCTTGAAAACGATATACTGGTAAGATGACTTTATCATGTTCAGAACATTGAAGAACTGAAAATATCTTTTCAGTGGTACTGATCCATTGTTCAGCAACAAGTGGATCAGAAGTCCCACTGAAAGAAGGTGTACGTTGCCTCATGAAGGACTCAATAGAATACTGTTCCTTTCTCTGCTCATTTGGATGTCCAGAATGATTCATATCTTGTGTAAGGATAACAATAATATTTTTCACTCCATCTCCCATAACATTTGTTTGTTCAGGAGAAAAATCATTGCATTTTCCATTGCATTGATCAACATGGTTCCTTCGGGTTCCAGCCATCGTCTAAAACCCAAAAAGAATAGTGTGAGAGGAAAAAATTATGATAGGGAAAACAACATAATAAAGGGGGATTACATTCAATATCTAACATCTTAGGTTTAATTCTATGATCGTTAGTGTAGTTCTAGTACTATAACCTATACGTATACTTAACCTTAGGGATATCCCTAGACATACCGTAGAAATATCTCTACGGATCTCACTAACGTTTTCGCATCCTAGTTTCCAAAGGTTGACTAAACCTTTCCTCTGATACCAACTGTAGATACCCGTAACCTGATGTACATGGACATTACATTACTTTTTTGGAATACTTAGTACATAACAAAAACACACACACAAGGATCGTAATAGTTTAGTGTCTTTGGAAACTCGGAACGTAATCTTCTAATCGTGGTGAAAGATCTTCAATATATCCCATAAAGATCTTCCCTTTTTTTAACTAAAACCATTATTTATATCCTGGGGAAAAGAAAACATAAAAGGGTGAGATCAAATTCTCAGTAAGGGTAAACAAAAGAAAAATCAATCACATCATATTCATAAGAACATAACTTTTGGAAATCTTAACCTGCAAAAGAGATCATATTTTTCTAACATGGGATAAATCATAATAGTGAAATGAAATCCCAATAAGAATAACTTAAAACATGAAACTTTGTGTCATACACATATAATCATAGAGAATCATTTCTTGTTAGTCATGACTCATTTCCAAGACTATCTTAGTGGACAAAGTCCCTTTCTGAATCGAGTCACCCTCGTTTCCCTCCTGTTTCACTAAACTGGTATAACCTACCATTCCAGCCATGTCTATCTCATGAGATATGAAATATTTACCCAATGCATTGGACGGAGATATAGGTCCCACCCATCTCATAATGATACCATTCTTATGTGTGCCACAAAATCTTAAATCATACATCATTGCATAACCCATGTAATAAAAATGGGAATCTTAAACATCATGACATCATAAAACAATTCATATAAGATAAAGGAATTCATAAAAAATATTTCCATCACAACATAATCAAATCCATGTAATAATAGGGATAGAAACAGAACCCTTTATTATCTTAGATGGAAAATAATTTTGATAAAACACTTAAACTTCATTCTTGAGGAAAATATCCTTTCTACTTCAAAAACAATTTTCCTTTCTTAACATGTCATACAATTTTAAACTAAAATAAGATGATTAATAATAAACTAGAAAACTTGTAAAGGAAGCTTCTTGGAAATAATGTTTTAAAAATCCATTCATGCCGTATAAGTTAAAAAAAACATTCTTCGTAATTTTGTCGGAAAAGTCAAAAAGTACCTCGTACAAAAAACGACAAAAGATTCCTTTCATATCCTTTACTAAAAACTCACCGAAGGGTAAAATTGGATTTAAACAATTGTAGGTGGATGGAAATAATATTACATATTGAGTAAATATGGATTTGGATGATAAAATACACCCCAGTAATTACCAAAGTATAAACAATCTCGGATAAAAATGAGATTGTGATATTTCACATACCTTAGGTCCGACTTGCTTTGTAAGTGTCCGAACCTCCTATATAATGATTTAAATCATGTTATTGACTTATTCCAGAATCATATTCATTGTTATTATATCACATATGGTCCACTTATGACTTTATATTACCCGTTCTTTTGTAAATTCATGTTAAAGTAGCGTTTTGGGTAAAATAGTCTCATTTGTCGTTCGTGTTTTTAACTTGTAGTTATTCATATGATTACATAGATCCTGATTACATAATTCCAGAATATAAAACATGATTTATATATATATATATTCAGAATATACATATATAATAAATCAGTAAATGGAAAAATATACACCGTTCATGGAGACGGTAGTCCGTACGTACGCATGAACGTTGTTTTTGTTTCCTTATTGAATTGAATGGAATTGAGTAGATGACATACATATAAATATAAATAATTCCAGTATCATTATTAG
This sequence comes from Viscum album, assembly GCA_963277665.1. Classification (NCBI taxonomy): domain Eukaryota; kingdom Viridiplantae; phylum Streptophyta; class Magnoliopsida; order Santalales; family Viscaceae; genus Viscum; species Viscum album. Next base: position 804,003,776 of record OY728122.1, on the reverse strand, counting down.
GTCATATATTTCATTAGTACTTATTATATATACTTTATAATCATTCATGAATGGTTAATCATTGAGAAGGAATCTCATCGCGTCGTGGAGACGGTAGTCCGTACGTATGCACGAGCGATGATATCGTTCCCATGGTCGTGGAATTGTGTTGAAGTGTATGTATACTATTTCAGTATCAATATCACATTATAATAATCATATATAGTTACTCATTACACCTTTATACCCATCCAATTATGGTTGTGGTGGAAAATAGATTACATCACGGCGTGGAGACGATATTCCGTACGTACGCACGCGCGGTGATTTTCTTTTTCCGTAGGATGGATAGAAGGATAATTATATTTGTTTAATATTTATAATAACATATCAGTATATAAGAAATACTGATTTTATTACTTTATCATGAAACAACTAAAGAAGAATAAGTTGAAGAAGAAAGAAATTGAAAAAGTTCGGTAATGGATATTACCTCTTTTTGACGCGCCTTTTCATAGCCTCCACTTAAAGAACTATTGATGGTCTTTGAAGAAGACCAGGACCTGTAGGATGATACTAGGGAAGTGGACAAGGGATTTGGTCAGGGTTTGGCAGAGCTTGAAGGCTGAATGTTGTGTGAGGAAGAGAGGGAGGAGGTTCCCTTTTATAAGGGAGGAGAGGGGTACCGTAGGAATATCTCAAAATATTATTTTATATTAATGTAAAAATCGGTATATAATGGTTCCAAAGGGTCTTATTTCGAAGCTAAAGTGGGTATGGGTCGAAATAATATCAACCAATAGGATTTAGACAAGTTTAGGTTATTATTTTAACCTTATCAATTATATTTAACTTTAAGTTAAATAATTTATCTTTTACTGTGTCTTTTTGTTTTCTTACACTATATGGTTAATACACTTACTATAATATGCAAAACGAACACCAAATTGTTTATTATTAATATATATATATCCTTATCTAAGTCATTTTTCCGAACCTTAGATTTTTATGAATAAAATAACAATTAATAATATAATATTTGATTTAAAAACTATTTTGTGTCAATTTTGACACTATTTGATATATGATTTTTGTGAAAGTCATAACAGAATTATATGTTCGAAACAAGTTGATTAAATCAACACTAATATATCATATTAACCTATAAAATTAGTGTAATTCATATAAATTCTTAAATTACATTTATTTTGGTATTTATAATATCAATTATGTCAATATTTCATTAATAAGATAATTACTGCATCATCGTTGTGTCATAAATAAATTAAATTATATGATGTCTAAAAATTACAAATAAAATATCATTATGTATGAAATCTTTTTACATTTCTAATGAATATTTACAATCGAATTTATCTTATGTATAACCCTATATTTAAAATGTTTTAGAAAATAAACTATGATTTTAACTCTTTTAACTCTTCTTTGAATTAAATAATAATAAATGTCCTAATCTAATCCAAGTGGGCCTAAATGATAATATTTTACACTTAAAGTTGTTTTTGGTCGAGATACACTTGTCCAATAGGATTAGGACATGTGTTAGGGTAATATTAATATCATTTGTAACCTTAATTACCCTATTTACTTTTAACCGTTGTAAATAAAAGTAAAAAGTTACTATTCACCAAAAATTATTTTCATCTCATTGAACCACATTTTACTTACTGAAATCAACCGTGTCTCTTGGGTTTTTGAAATTCCATTCACAGAAGCGGTAAAATTATGTTTTATGAAAAATTCAGTTTTTTAACTACCACTTAGTAGTTTCACTATTCATCAAAAATTGATGTTTTTCAGAACAATGCCAAAATTTCATCCTAAGCTATATTTCATATTCCGAATTCAAAAATGAAGTCTATTTTATCAAATTCATAACATAGATGTTCCATTAATTAATTTTATAATTAAATCCCGCTGTTAAAACAAATAGCGTGTTTTTAAGAAACAATATCTATCAAAAGATTGACACTTGTTTATGTCTGGTTTAAATGTGAAATTACATCCAATGACCAACATTGTATTAAATTGTAAAAATATATTCTAAATATACTTTAAAACCACTCAAATTAATAATTTATCACTATTAATTATTTTGATTAAAAAAGTTGTTTTTAATTATAATTCATTAATTTTCACTATTCATCGGAATATGAAAGTTATCAGAAAAGTACCAAAATTTCACCTTATGCTAAATTCGATACTCCGAATCCAAAAATGAATTCCATTTTGAGAGCTAAAATTTCTACAATTTTAAAAGGTGGTTATTACTATATATAACGGCTAGTTATAATAATATTTTAATAGCATATCGTTGTTTAGTGAAACTCAGTATTGACTACTACACACGCTATCGATGAAGGTCGTGATTGCGTGTAATGCAAGGCAAGTCAAGGATGTGTGTTGTGAAATCTCCTTTTGGTGTAGCGTACAACACAAGACATTAATAAAATTAAAAAGAATATTTTTCATAAAATCTTGGGATATTACATATTACCTTCAGACACCACCTCCTTTGGATCTCAAAGATGATTATGTGGGTCACCATCAATGGTTGGTGGTCATATTCCCTTCCCATTTGCACCTACATGCCTCCAGGAATGGCGCATATATCGCACGTCCTGATGATTCTCCTTGCTGCCATATATCATGGTCGCCTAGGAAGGACACCACCAAATCAATATAGGTGGAGGGTCTGGGCCTTGTTTCACTCGGCCCACACCCTTTGAGTTATGTTTATAACAGGGGAAGGATTATTTAATCATAAAAACTCTCATAATGAAACCATACATTATTATCCCACATTAAAGAATGAATTGTGGATCATCATGATGGACGTTTGATATGTTATTCTCATAATATACAATAATTGGAAAAAAGGGAGGAATTAAGTATATTACAAATACCTTGATTACATAGGTAGATGGTGCAGATGATGAAGATGAGTCTGTATTTGAAGTGTGTTCGTTGGCACTCATTGCAGTACGGTTTGAATCCTCTAAGGCATCAAATTTTTTTTCTACGTTGAAGGAAGATGCCCTCGTAACTTCAACAGAGGTTACTCTCATGAGTGCACAATAATGATTCCAAATGTTTTCTAAATTTCTTTGAGGAACGAACAAAATTATATAACATTAACACAATTCATTAATGAACAACTTTTTGTTTTACATTAAAACAACCAACGTTGAGGTTATACAACCAAAGGTTCAAGTCATTGAAGGACCTATGAACTCCATGGTTCCATCACATCACTCAACTGTTAAAAAAAGAGGTAATATAACTCATGGATTTATTTTAATATTTTTTTATAATATCCAAATATTATCTTTTTGGTCTGACCCTTTCCAGTCGAATTTATTCTTCGCTTAACCGAATCCTTGCCATGTGAAATCTATGGTGCCCTCTGTTTTTTAATCTGGGAACCAGTTTAATTTATATAAATCTCCACCCACACATTTACTAAACCAAAATTTAAAAAAGTTTAAAAATTTATTAACATTTCCCATCAACCTATGAAAGTCAATATTAGGTTCTCCCTAAGGGGAAAACTCCCTCAAGAGCTCAAAAATACTCTCGCATTTCCAATCAGAGTTACAGTTTAATATTTAAAAAAATTAACAATAAAACAAATGATACTTAATTATTTTATTTACAGCTAAAAACTTGTCTCCACTATTGTTCCGCGTCTGTCAAGGATAGGATCTTCTATAGGAAAGAATACACCCATGAGCATAACGGTCGAATCGTATTTTAAATCAGAGTCACCGTTCGTGAACTATAAGAATTTGAAAAACAAATTAATTTTATCTAATAATTTTATATATGGTTATTCGTTTTTTGGGTTTTCACACTAGAGGAATGTGCTGCCTAAAATTAAATCATGCCTAAGGTAAACCGACTATCCGGAATCCAATAGTCCCTACAGATTACTGGTCCGGGAATCTGTTTAATAGTTATTCTAGTTTTTCAGTAAAACTTCTCATGCACGCTACATGAAGCTTAACATTTTTTTTAATGCATGTGTTGGAATCCTCATGTATTAATCATGTATTAATGATAAAAAATATCATTAATGATCAAAAATCATATTCATACTAGTTAACTCCTATATATAATACCCAATCATGTTTATTTATGTTTCATGTTCTATCATTCTTTATAATGGTTAATCTATATCCATTTCATGCATATCACTATTTAAGTCTGAATACAGTTACTTGCCTAAGTATAAGACATCGTGAAGCAAGAAATAGTTAAGCAAGACACTGTAAATGATACACCAGGAAGCCAGACACTTTAAACCTGAAAGCATGAAGCCAGACACTGTAAACCAGACACCGTGAAGCCAGACACTATAAACGAGGCATCGTAAACCAGACACTGTAAACCAGACACCGTAAACCAGACACCGTGGTCTAGACCCCATAAAAAACACATCGTGAACAAGACACTAAAAACGGGTCACCATGAACAGGAAACCATAAATGAGACATGATGGCACTCATACATAGTGATTCCTAGTCACCGTGTGAAGGAGACACCATTTTCATAACTTACTGTGACACTGTTTCTTAAACTATATTTTCATCTTTTGATTTAGTTTCTAACAGTCATTTTTGAATATTTTAATGCAATAAAATAATTAACATTTATTTGTAGATATATTAAGAGGTACGAGGTGTAGAACACATGGAACATGTCGGCTAAAACTCATGAATTTAAATATAACGAGCGAGATGTTCCCAATTGCAATAGAGCGCGATACAGAATAAAAAAAAGCATATGAGAATAGCCGCGAAGAACATATTGAATGATTTTCAAAGAAATCATTTTCTAATGAATGAAATATGACTCTGCTGAAGATCATAAAAAGTACACTAGAATCCAAAGAACATCTTCACATTGTCAAAACTGGTGTAGAACACAAGTTGAATCGCGACAATCTATTTTTCAAGACAAAAACCAGAGAAGGACATAGAAGAATTTCTGTTTAATCAAAGGAGTCCAGATTTGCAATTAAAATCACTAGAGAATTCTAAAATCATACCTACTCTCTCTGAATGATTAATTTACTTAATTTTGGTTCAGTGTGTGTACTCTGTATATTCCATACACACACCGACTCTTGTGCTATATTAGAGTATTTCTAAATCCTTACAGAAAACTCTCTATACTTATGTTTACCCATGAAAACTATGGAAGAGGTCCATCTGTGAACTGGATTGTCTATGTACTGTTTTTAAACCCTATCCTGGGTGTGGATCAGATTTTATTTATATAAGAATCATGGTGATAGGTGATCACCAAGTAGAGTGTATTAGGACTCGCCTTGAGGCTGAACCACTTATTTCATATTCGATGGGCTGTTTAAATTTAGTCTTCTATGTTTTACTGATTTATTGCATAATCAAGAAATCACTAATTTCACATTGATAGTTAGTCTTGGACAGAAGTAAGAACAGATTCTTCTTAGTAGGATAACATCAAAATTAATATTAATAAAACAAATTAATATTACTGAGAATTAATCAATCTTCCAAGAAATTGTTCAAAAAGTCCAACACTTATTACATTATATCATTGATTAACTAGTATGTATCTATTTTTGGGGAAACCATTTATTTTGAAAATAATATTATTTTAGAATAAATTTTTATAGTTACTCAATTCACCCCTCCCCTCTTATTTAAACTACTCTGAACAACATTTGGTATTAGAGGGAGGTTGTATGATTCATAATTAGAACTCTGTGTAATCTTACTAACTGTGAATGTAGTTGTACTTTAAATATCTGTAAATTTATATTAATTCTGAATTTATATCTCTTTTAAAGTAATTCGTTAGTATAGAAAATAGATTGGAAGGTGTTGTATCCAACATACCACCATTCATGAATGGAACAAATTATTCTTAATGGAAAATTAAAATGAAAATGCATCTATAGAGTATGAGCTTTGAAATTTGGTCATCGATTATAGATGAATACAAACATCCTGTTATTGATAGAATTACATGGGATGAACCTACAAAACAATCACTCAAAAACAATTACAAATTCATGAATGTTTTGTACAATTCTTTAGGAGATGATGAATTTAATAGGATTTCTTCTTGTAAAACTGCCCATGAAATTTGGGATACCTTGTTTGTCTCAAATGAAGGCACATATAGTGTAAAGGAAATGAGACGTAACAATTATACTATAAAATATGATAATTTTGAAATGAAACCTGATGAGCGTATTTCTGACATGTATGTCTGGATCAATGAGATTGTCAACACAACAATTTCTATAGTAAGAGAAGTCACTTCCAAAGAACAGATCATGAGAATCCTTAGTTTTCTACTTGATAGATGAAGGGGAACCTCTGTCTCAATTAGAAAATCATGCGACATCAGAAAGCTAATTATAAAACAACTCATTGAGAAATCGAACATGTATGAGGAAGAGATGAAAGTCAGAAAAGAAGAGGGTGATGAACCAAGTTGAAATTTGTAGCATTCAAGACCACCTTACCAAAGCACAGAGACAAAAAGAAACTGGAATCCTCAGTAGAATGATCCACCACTGAACAATCATCACCTAACAGTGATGAGGAGATGGCTCAAATATCTGAAGAATCAATCAATTTTACAAAAAGAAAAACTTTTTCATAATGCCTAACATTAAGGGAAAGTATGATCTAAAAGGAATATAGAAAATGGACTGGAAGAGAAGTGACAAAACTGATGAAATATTATGATATGAATATAAGAGAAAAATAAATATAAAGGATGACGGTCCAAATCTCATGTATAAGAAGATATATGGGTACAAGGAAAAGAAGTAAAAAAAGGAAATTAAAGCAACATGGAGTGCCCTTGAGTATAGCTCAAGCAACTCAGAGATATCACATGATGAATAGGATAACAAAGCCAATATGTGTTTTATGAAAAAAAATCTGAGGTAACACTAAATTCTTATGTACATAATTCTTAATATTATGAAAAGGAAAGTGACTCTGAAAATATGACTAATTAAGAAATGTTTTAATACCGTAACATGCTTTATGAGATATGAAATGAATTAAAAGATAAATATAAATAATTGAAGAAACATCATGCTCTCATTGTTAATCCTAAATCTGAACTTACTAATGAAAAAGTGAAAAATGATCAACTACTCAAAGAAATAAATGAATCTAAAATGTCTAATGAGAAATTAAAAAGTGACTTAGAATAGGGAAAAATACCCTTTCAAAAACTCATGAAAAACCTGTTTCCCCCAAATAGAATACTGGCATTGGTTATCAACCTGGTAAAATAAACCTTGGTATAACAAATTATGTTTCAAAATAGAGGACATATGTCCTTGTTCCTAGTTCTGGACACAACTCAACTAGATCAAGTCATGATATATATTCTACTGTGTCAAATTTTTTTGGACCAAATACAGTTTATTTTTAAAATACTTTAAATAATTCTTATAGGAAACCTATGATAAAAATATGTGTTCCTAATGTACTTGTTACTAATGATACTGGACCCAAACGAGTATGGGTACCAAAATCATTCCTTTCTTTATCATGTTATTTGAAAGCTTCTTAAAGAGCTCCAAAAAAAATCTATGGTACATGGACAGTGGATATTCAAGGCACATGACATAAGACTACTCATGCTTCAAGAACCTAATAAATGTTCATTGAGGACATGTCACCTTTTATGAAAATGATAAAGGGAAAATCATTGGCTTTGGCCAGAATGGTAACAATGATTCAATTTTAATTTGTAAAGTACTTTTTGATAATGGCTGAAAATATAATCTGCTTAGTATCTCACAATTATGTGATGATGGATATCATGTTAAATTTGAAAATGATTTCTATAATGTATTCAATTCTATGTATGAATTTTTATTTTCTGCATCAAGTAATGAGAACATTTATTCTATTAATATAGATTCCTTAACTTCTCAAAATACATCATGCTTAAGTGTATTTCATAAAGAATCATGGATCTGGCATAGGAGACTATGACACTGTAATGTTCACTACCTTAGAAAGCTAACTAGAAAATTCCTAGTCAAAGACTTACCCAATCTTGTGTTTCCACATGACATATTATGTAATCCCTGTCCAAACGGAAAACAACACAACATAACTTTCAAAAAAATGAATGAAGTTTCTACTTCTAAACCTCATGAATTGGTTCACATGGATTTCTTTGGACCATCTAGAGCATCTAGATAAATTGGGAAGCATTATGTTTATGTTCTGGTAGATGAAGTTTTTAGATATACCTATACATACTTTATAGCTCCCAAAAGTGAAGCCTTCTCTTATTTTACTATGTATTCCAAGTTTGTAGAAAATCATAGTGGCCATAAAATTAAATCTTTAACAAGTGATCATGACTCTGAGTTTAAAAATCAAGAGTTTGAATCACTTTGCTCAAAAAATGGTTATAATCACAATTTCTCTACCCATAGAAAACCTCAACATAATTTTGTTGTAGAAACAAGAAATAGAACCCCACAAGAAATTGCAAGAACAATGCATAGTGAATATGACTTACCTATTTACTTTTTGGCTGAAGCTGTTAATAATGCATGCTAAATAATCAATAGAGTCTTGAATAGACCAATTCTCAAAAAGACTCCATATGATCTCTGGGAAAATTGGAATCCTAAGGTTAATTACTTTAGTGTTTTTGGTTTCAATGTCTTTATTCTCAACACTATGTATAATCTTGACAAATTTTCATTGAAAAGCGATGAAGGAATTTTCCTATGTTACTCAATATTAAATAATTCATATAGAGTATTCAATAAGAGAACTAAATATGTTGAATAATCTTTTCATATCAAGATTGATGAAATAGATCCGCATGAGCCTAGAACCATCCTAGAAAATATAGAGGATGAGGTATCAAATCTGGATATCAACTCAAAATCCTCAAAATCCTCTATGAAAGAATCTGTGAAAACATTGAATTTTGGAAATTCTCTACAATCGAGCCATTATGAACCTGAATCTATTGATTAACCTAAAATCAGTAGTCCCTCATTTTCTAGAATGTTTAGAACCCTTAAAACCCATCCCATAGATGTTGTTGTAGAAGAATTTGAGAAAGGAACACAAACACGAGCTTCTATTAGAAATCAGGTTGAAAATCAAGCCTTCTTGTCACAAAATGAACCTAAAAACATTGATGATTCCATGAATGATGAATTTTGGGTAATGGCTATGAAATAAGAACATAATCTGTATGAAAGAAACAATGTTTGTAATCTTGTTGAAAGACCCAAGGACACATTCATTTTATGCACTAAATGGGTGTTTATAAATAAGGTAGATAAAGTTGGAAATATAGTTAGGAACAATGCTAGATTAGTTACACGAGACTATAGTCAAGAAGATGGAATTGACTATGAGGAGACCATTTCTCCAGTAGCTAGACTTGAAGCCATCAGAATCCTACATGCATTTTATGCACATCTGAATCTCAAACAATATCAAATGGATGATTAGAGTACATTCTTAAATGGGTATATAGTTGAAGATGTCTTTGTTTAACAACCATATGTAATTACAAATAATCATTTCCCAATCATATTTTCAAACTATAAAAATCATTATATTGTTTAAAGTAATCTCTAAGAGCTTTGTATGACATATTGAGTACTTTTCTCATTTAAAAAAGTTTTACAAAAGGAAAAACTAATCCTAACCTCTTAATAAAACGAATTTCTAATGATGTTTTAGTTGTTCAAATCTATGTAGATGATATTATTTTTGTATCTTCAAAAAATTTATTATTTTTTGATTTTTCTAAAATAATGAATACCCTATTTGAAATGAGATTAATAGGTGAACTAAAATTATTTCATGTATTTCAAATCATTAAAAATATTGACAGAATTGTTTTAAATCAATGTAAATACCCTACAGATCATCGAAAACATTTTGGATTGGATATTACTAAAAGTAGTGACACACCCATGAGTACCACCTGTAAGTTGTATCTTTAGGAAGATGGAAAATATGTTGATCAAACAACTTATAGAACACTGATTGAATGTTTACTCTACTTAACTGCTACCCATCCAAATATTATATTTAATGTGTGTATGTGTGCTCATTTTCAAGAAAATCCTAAAGAATCTAATTTAAATAATGTGAAGTGAATTTTCAAATATCTCATCCATACACACCATCTAGGAATGTCCTATCCTAAAGAACGATCATTTGACCTAGTTATTTATTTTGATGATGAATTTGGTGGCTATAAGTTAGATTTAAGGAGCACCTCTAGAACATGTCACCTTTTAGGAATGTCACTCGTATCATGGTGTAGTAAGAATCAAAATTCTGTAGCATTATCTACTTCATAAGCTGAATACATAGCTGCTGGAAGTTGTTGTTCACAAATTTTTTTGATGAAACACACATTACAAGAATATGGATATCAATTTAGACATGTTATAATAAATTGTGACAACACACGTGCTATTAACATCTCAAAAATACTGTTTGAAATTCTATGAAAAAACATATTGATGTAAGACATAACTTTTTGAGATATCATTATAAGAAAGGTGATATCAACGTGGAATTCATTGAAACTGAATATCAACTTATTGATATATTCACTAAACCATTAAATTATGAGATAATAGGCTACACCATACATGATCTTGGCATGATAAATCTGAAATAAATATCTTATTTGTCTTTCTGTTCGACTTTTTTCTATATTATACTTTACTATTTCACGATTAAGATTTCTCAGTTACTGTCTCCCATGTTTACAGTCTCACTATTAGCACTTTATACTTATGGTCTGACATTTATTGTCTCACCGAAATGCACACGGAACAGTTCACTCACTGTCTCACCCTGACAATAACTTACTGTTTCACCATGATGACCACTCACTGTCTCACCGTGATGACCACATACTATCTCACTGTAACAACCATTCACGGTCTCACTGTGAAAATTAATTATGATTTTCTTTAAACCCATATCTCAGTAATTCTCATTTCACATATTTTACTTTCCTGTATATTTATTTTTGTGATGATTGGCATTCCAAAATTATAATGCAAAAAGGTTCACTCGATTATTCACTCAGACCTTCTCTCGTTTCGAACACTTTCAACCAAGAAACCCCTTATCTCTTTCTCTCTCAAACCATTGGTGGATGGAAAAAATGAAATGTCCATCATAATACAAACATGAGATATTTAGGCCAAGGATGAAGAAAATTGCTCCTAAGATAACACCCGAGGGACCTTTAAATCTGAATCTGGTAAATCGTAGTGTTGTACCTAATAATGGAATTTTCCCCGACTGGCTTCTCTCCCGCAAATCTCTATTCATGAAATTGTTAAAAGAACATGGATGGTTAGAGTGGTTCTCAAGGGAGAATAGATACATATATGCTTGGTTAGTAGCTCAGTTCTACCAGTACATACAGTTCTCTTCCGACTCTAGTGAATTTTATGTTGTGAGGAGTTGGGTTAATGGCCAAAGATTCTCCTTGTCATTGAGGTTATGGACATCATTCCATAGGATACCTCATGAAGGTATATGTGAGGATTATCAGAGAAAACCTCCATCTTCAACTAATTTAATTGATCTTGAAGATGATCTAAAAACCCTAACCAGAAATGGTACAAAGAGAAGGGCCATCGCTGATGAACTAGATGGAGAAACAAGACATCTGTTTATGTTTGTTCAAAATATGGTTAGTCCAAGGAAATGTTATTTTGTTGTGATAAATTATCAAGATTTTTTTTTGATTCATCTTATGAAAAATGGGCAAAGACCAACCTATGAAATTACATCATACGCCATATGTGTGAGTTGATAAAAGTTACATTAAATTCCACTTCTTTGTTCTACACATGGATGATATCGGCCATGCTTTCTGCAAAATCTGTTGTTAGATAGAATGAAGAAGTGCTAATGGACTGTGAGTACTGGCCCTCTAAATCCATCATCAGGATAATGAAGATAAACTGGAATCCATGGAAAATGGAATGGGTGGAAGACAATGATATGGTTTGTGAGAGGTTTAATCCTGTGGATTATCCATCAAGGCCAAAAGTCATTTCTGATCCTTGTTTGGAACCCGATGAACCTGTTGAGTTATTAAAAAGAAGAAGAAGAAGAGGATGAAGTAACATATAGGGAAGATGTTATTTTTTAGGAATAAAGGTCTATTGTTCTTCATGTAGTAATTGAAGAAGAAGCACATACCCCTGGAGAAAATGTCAATCTAGAAATCCAACCCCAATGTGAAAAATAATCAGTTGTCACGGAATCTGAGAAGCAAGCCATGGAAGAGCCTAAATTAGAAGAAATCCATATTGTACAAGAAGAAAATCTGGAGGAACTCCCTGTAGAATAATCTGTTCCTGAAATAATACCCTCTACTGAAGAGATGATGGGGATGGACTTTAAGCTGGCTAGACAAGAAATGAATGAGGAACTTAGAAATAAAACTATGGATTTAGACCTAGCTCTTGAGCCTATCAGTCCTGAGAAGGAGTCACCTGTTGAGGGGAATAAAACCCCAAATCACGAGCCTGATTATGCCTCACATCCATCTGAGTCATGTACTATGGACACTCAGTACAAATTTCCTAGTTTCGATGATGTTAATGAGTCTCATCAGGTTACTGCAAATGGGCTTTATATCTCTTCCCTATTTCAGTTGAAATCATTTACAAACATTTCACCTGAGAAGGAACCTGAACCTATCCTTGTACCAATTCCTACACAAGAACCATGATTTGAAAAGTTTCCATTTGTCTATAAGGATGATATGAAGGATTTTGGATATTCTCTCTTATCTGGAGTTGAGAAACATATGAACTCCCAACCTCATCATGTGACAAATATGAGTGAGAGATATGCCTCCCTATTATTGTAAAAGATAATTTGGTAAATACAACCTAAAATGCTCTATGAGATTCATGAATCATGAGTTGAAAAAAATTTCCCAGTAATGATGTCACCATCTTGAGTAGCATGGTTGAAGACATACAGAAAGAGATTCATTAAAGATCAGAGCCTACTAATACTCATCTAGCACCCTCTTTTTCTCGAATATATTAAGATGTTGTGTCTCAGATTCACCCTTATCTAGCATCATCCGATGACAAGATTTTGGAATGGCACAAACAGATGTTGATGGAAATGATAGAGCTTGTGGTGAACCTTAATAAACTCACTGTTGAGTAAACAAGTTGTCCTCAAAAGGTACTAAATCAGGTGAAATCTCTGACAACAGCCATCAAATCTTCTAATAGCTCTGGTCAATCCTCTACACCTTCCTTGGACTGTACTTTTCTTAGATCTATAGTCAAAGAAGAGCTTCATAATGATTTTATTGGCATGAAGGTGGATTCATTTTCTAATGATTTCAAGAATAGTGATACAGTTCTTGATCTTGTACAAATTCACTCAAAGATTTCAAATGATTCCCAGTAGGATAATTATAAGAATTTGGATTTATATTTCCATTGTATTTTCTCCAAGACTGATATGACCAACCACTTCAAATACCTTGTAGAGAATTTGTGACTTCCTCCTATAACTCAAGCCTTCAAAACCCAAGTCCATAAGCTAACTATGTTTACCCGATTTTAGGACATGTTTCTGGAAAAAAATGATGACCTTGAAAAATCCATGAAGTATGGTGGAGAAATTATAGAAGACTTCATAAAACTATTGACACCTTATCTTCATGTCCAGAGTACAAAATTTTTTGCTCTAGCGGCTGCACCTCTCAGGCCTCAGCTACCTACCTCCACCCCTGCCTTAGCCTCTACTACCATTTTTGTTGGCCAAGCTCTCAGCCAGATCAGGCCAGTGATTCATTATCATAAAATACCTAGATCTTCTTCTTCTCCTACATTTTCTCCCTTAGTCATTGAAGGTCTCACTTTAGTCTCTTTATCTAACACGTCTCTACAGTCTTCTACATCATCCACTACCCCGATGGCTTCCTCTTCTGGTGCTGATAAAGGCAATGAGAAAGCCAGTTCTTGAAGAACACCAGTGCTAACTCTTTAATGATGGTAATGCCAATGTTTTTTCATTTCTTATTTATTTTTTACTACACTCTGTTTACTCGTAATGGAATGTGCACTATTTACCCTCTCTGCTTTGATCTATTTGATAATCCCAAAAGGGGGATATATATTTATATGTTATTTTCTCTATAGTTTCATGTAATTTACACTTTAACTTTACATGATTTGTGATACTCAAAAAGGGGGCGATTGTTGGACTCTAAATGTATTCATCATGTTTTAATGATCAAAAATCTCATTAATGATCAAAAATATTATTCAACCTATTTAAATCCTTATAATTATATTGAATCATGTGTATTTATGTTTCAAGATATCTCATGGTTTATAATGGTTATGTTCAATCAATTTCTTTCATATCACTGTTTATGTCTGAATACAATTATTTGACTAAGTACAAGACACCGTGAAGCAAGACAACATGAAACAAGAAGCCATAAACCAGACACCATGAAGCTAGAAACTGTGAATCCAGACACTATAAACAAGACACCGTGAAGACAGACACCGTTAACCAGACACCATAATCCAGACACCGTAAACTAGACGTCGTAAACCTGACACCACGAACCAGACACCATGAACAAGACACCGTAAACAAGGCACCATGAACAAGACACTGTAAATGAGACACTTCTACACTCAAACACTGTTATTTCTAGGCACCGTGTGAAGGAGACACCATTTACATGACTTTCTCTGACATCGTTTCTTAATCTATTTTGTCATCTTTCGATTTAATTTCTAACAGTCATATTTGATGCTTTTAAAGCACTAATATAATTAATGTTCCTTTGTAGAAATAGTATGAGGTATGAGGTGCAGAACACATGGAACCTGTCGGATAAAACTCATGCATTCGACGATAATGAGTGAACTGTTCCAAAGAGAAATAGAGAGCGATACTGAACAAAAAACAAGCATAGGATCATGACCACCAAGAACATATTACAAGATTTTCAATGAAATCATTGCCTCATGCATGCAATCTGACTATGCTGAAGAATATACGAAGTACACTGGAATCCATAGAACATCTTCAAATTTTCATAACTTGTGATGAACACAAGATGAATCACAACACTCTGATTTTCAAGAAAAAAACCAGAGAGGGACTTAGAAGCATTTTAGTTTAATCAAATTAGTACATAGCTACACTTTTAATCAATTGATCATTCTAAAATCATATCTACTCTATTTCAGTGATTCTTTTAATTACTGTTTGAGTAGTGTGTGTACTCTGTATTTTCCATACACACAATGAATCCTGTTCTAAACTGGAGGATTTCTAAATCCTTACACCAAACTATCTATACTTCTTTTTACCCACGAAAACTTTGGAAGAGTTCCCTATATGGCCGGGTAATTAATTTTTTTTACACACAAAAACTGTGGAAGAGGTCCATGTGTGACCTAGACTGTCTATGTACTGTTGTTAACCCTTATTCAATATGTGGATCAGAGTTTATTTATATAACATTCTTTGTGGCAGGTGATCACCATGTGGAGTGAATTAGGTCTCGGCCTGAGACTGAACCACTTTTTTGATATCCTTTGTGCTGTTTGAATTTAGTGTTCTCTGTTTTAATTCTTTATAGTATAATCTAGAAAACACTAATTTTACATTGATAGATAGTGTTGGAATGAAGTTATAAATGATTTGTCTTAGTATGATTACTTCAAAACTAATATTAATAATAGAAATTAAGATTACTAAGAATTAATCAATCTTATAAGATGTTGTTTAAAAACTGAAACTGTTGTAATAGTATAACCTTGATTAACATGGCTAAATCTATTTTTTGGGGAATCCATTTATTTTTAAAATAATATTCTTTTAACGTAAATTTTTTTAGTTACTTAATTCACCGCACCCCCCTCTTGAGTAAACTAATCTGACGAACAGGATCATTTTCGGCACTCCAGGCCTCAGAATCACAAGCCATAAATTTTTACAGTCTCATAAAAAACCCATATAATTAAGACCAATTATATGGATACTCTGAGACATTACATTTGTGCTAAAAAATAGATCTCAAAAAATATCAAAATAGTACCTCGATAGGTCAGTGAACCTTGATGAATACTAATCCAATATCATGTTACCCGACTAATGTTATAGAAGCTCTAGATACGCACCATTCACAATGTGGATGGATAAAACACTTCACCAAGTATCCACTCAAACTATTCCCAGGTGAGCATTGTATCATTATGCATCTGATTCAACAAACTCCACCACCACCCCACAGAACCCTAAATAATACTTGTCTCTATAAACACCATATGATCTGAAGGTTTCATCACATGGAAGAAAGCACATGTGACTACCTCAATCAAATTATCTACCACTTGAGGGACTTGATCACTATATGACATGAGATGTATATTCATAGGAAACTCATGTAACACATTTATGCTACACACATCCCCTTATGATAATGTCTGTGCTAATTGTTCCTCTTTGGGTGGTGGAATGATTAGAATACTACCGGTAGATACCTCATTCTATGCGGACCCTTGGACTGAAGCCTTATCACAAGGCAGGTCATCATCATAGTCCCTTTATTGAATTCGTCTAAACTATCATCACGGAGGCATCCTAAAATAATCAATATGTATCGTGATAAAAGAGTATATTGATGTATTTTATTAAATATTTAATTTTAATCCACAACCCAATCTTACATGATTCATGCACAAATATTTCATTAAAACTAGGGTCCACATGTACCATGTCAACAAGCTGGTTTTTAGAGTCCTAGTGAATGGATATGTCAGTCACTACTCCAAAAATGGAGTCCATTGTATAAAATATTAGCATAAACCACTCTAAAACTATTTCTATATATCAAAAACCAACCTCATAAATAGACAACACCTAACTCTGATCCCAAGGAAGAAAATAATCTGATACCACTATATAACAACCCGACTCAATGGGGCCCACCTGGTTGGTGATGACATAAGGGTGACTACCCCATGCGTACCACTAATAGGATAGGAGATGGAAACAAGAGTGGTGTAGGCATAAAACACACATGTTTGGCCATATTCAATGGTACTTGTACACATGAACACATATCCATCTCCTTGTAGCAGTGTAATGATTATAATAAATATGATACCAAATGCATGCATACATCTATTTCCCATAATCTGAATACAAAAAATTACTCAAAAAATGAAAATAGTAAAATAAAATCCACCCCAATGATAAAAAAGTATAACAAGCTCAGTAGGAGGGCACTTCTATCAAATGAAATAACCAGTACACACATCAGTTAGTTTAGCTTTCTATGATCCAACTTCTCTAAGTCCTCCTAGGACTCTTCCATAAGTCATATCATATGTATAAATAATGAAACACGTAGGTAGATCCCATGTAGAAGTGATTATAATTATACCATGTAGGAACCCCAGATACTCAATATAAAATAAAGAAAATTAAATACATCAGTACATTCAATCGATTGCCCGTGGGTAAATAAAACCCAAACATGAATCACTATCTCCACTACATAACTATACATGACTAGTTAGATCATCATCACATGGTATGTGAATAAAGATATTTGACATAACCACAATGACTCTCAGAATAATCTAGATATACTCATCACATAGTCTATGTCTCAAAAGGTTTCCCAACCACACATCCAACGATATGATATTACTCAAGCCTCAAAGATATTGCTCATCCTGGAGTACTCACTCCACGAGCACTACCATAGTGGATGACACTCACACAAGTTGTCTCACTCCTCATGTATCCCTGAAGTAATGAAACATCCACTTAATACTTCATGGAATCCATCCAAGAATATATTCTTATATGGTCTCTCTAGGTAGAAATCCACATTGGAACCTCATGAATCTCATTATATTGGTTGGGGATCTCACCCATAGATCATGGGGGATTCCACGAACCCTAATAGAAATTCCCAATATATACATACATAGGTACGATTTCACATTAATGACTGTTAAGGGAAATCAAAAATCCCAACATGAACACTATAGATATCCAAAATTGATTAAAGGATCACACCTAGGTTCATTGCGGGATGCCACAAACCCAATCCAAGATACTCTATATATATGGGATCATATTCACGATGATATTTTGAACCCTACTAGAATATAAATAATTGTAGGGGATCAATGCATGTGTATTTAGTTCATGTAGATGCCATCAACCCAAATTTTGTAACATTGATACAACAGAGCTTCCCACCCCAGTCTCTCAAGAGAATACCATAAACTCAATCTGAAAAAAACCAATGAGGGGATCACAATCTTGTAATGAGGATATAAGAATATACTATACCCTCACAGGGTCGGACCCAAGGATGAAAAACACTACTTCTATTTTACGCAGTGCTAACGCAAGAATCCTGCTATAATCTCATCATTTCACATCTCCAATACCATTACCATATAAAATATAGTGATCTATATAGAAAACTTCTCAGGATAACATACTTGTGGGTCACCATCTATGTCATGTTGAAGGATTTTATTAACGAATATTTCTGTAGAAAAATTACACAGTGTATCCTCATAGGAACACACCATGTCTCATGAGGCCACAACATGGTTGTGTCTCATCTCTATACTCCAAAGTTAAAATTTTAAGTTCCTGACAAGTAATTCTAGTTACATGTTGTGTGACCCCATATAAACACCTAGGTTTTTCCCTTATTACGTGTCCTGGATAGCCATTTCAACATACATGGTGTGTACCCTCAGTACATGGCATGTTCCACTAACCTAAGCACCTAGACATGTCCTCAAAAAAATTGTTATGTGCCCCATTAGTTTCTATGTATCTATCCATGTTACTACACACGACCATGTCTCCTTACATTGTGTGTCTAGAATTGTCCTCAGGAACTCAGCCAAGGCCCACTACATGGAGTATACCCCACTGTAGATGGCATGTAGTGGAACAATTTCATCTTCCCTGAATTGGAAGAATACATGGTGTGTGATCCTACACTACATTATTTTTTATCATAATTTCAGAATGATAACTCCCATTGATTCCCTTAAAACACAAAATTTTTCCAAATCCACTCCAGATCAACCCTCACGGTGTCCCTAATAGTAGTCTAAAGGCTATAAATCCATAAAATAACCCATTAAAATGGAACCATGGAATAATAAATATAAAAAGAAAACCCCGATGGGAAACTGTGAAGATTATGGTCTAGACCCAATCATTGAAATAGCTACACCAAGATCCAGAAGTAATCACCATCAAGAATGGAGTAAGATGGAACCACCTTTCATCGGTTCATCCTCCGTTCATCAATTATGAAATGGATAAAACCTACCAATTTTCAATATTCTTGTGAATTCTTGGGTGTTTCATATAATAATTAATTTATTTTATTAAATAATATATTATATCACCAACACATCATCCAATAATTTCCCTCAAATGGGTGCCCTACATCAACAAACTCTATGTCATGATTAGGGTAACACCTGGATTCTGAACTCAACTATGGTTTCCGATTTATGAGCCACGACTATATTTGGGATTTATTTAACATTTCCTAAAAAAATACATCTATGTGATAAATTATATTTATTTTTTCTTATATCACTGCACTGAACCTCTATAAGCACCAAAATTAAACACTGATTTAGTCTCAGACTTCATAAATATTACTAGAAATATTCCAACATCCTACATCGAAACAATAGAGTCCTCAAAAGTCACAGATATCCTGATATTGGGGTGAAACTGATGAGAGAAAATGGAGGCGATGAGAAAATTATGTCTCCTCCCATAATGGGATATCGTAGCATCCCTACAAATCACATAAAATAGGAATCAAGACAAATGTTGTTATTGGAATAGAAATTTTATCCAGGTGTAGATTTAATGTTAGAAACATCATGAATTGGTGATTCCATAAATTTCGATGGGGGTTTTAATGATATGAAATGTGTGGCTAGGTTCAAGGTATGGTATTTTGGAATTACTATTTTTTGTAAGAAATAAGAATCAAGTCACATGTAGGTCTTTGGAATATGAATCATTTGAACAAATATAGTGTTATCCCAAGTTGTAGGTAATAAATTAATTAAAATAGGGGCGGGGTTATAATTTAAAAACAACTAAAAATTTTCATTAACCTCAGTTTATTAAAAAAAATGGACTTATAATTTATGATAAACTGCCAAAATAATTAAAATTATTATCAAATTAATTCACAGTATAAAGATAATATGTATTTCATAATTATCAATTAATGTAATAAATTCAGAGGAAATTTAAAAAAATCATATAAATACAAACATTATAATAATAATATTTGAATAATTAACAAAATTCTGATTACTGATTTACCAATCATGTACCCCTACAGATATTATTTATAGTTTTCCTTTTAAACCAAAGGGAATAGTTAAAAATAAATCTACATCAAGTTATCATTCACTATATACCTATATAAAGGAACATGATTCTATAGACCAAAAGCTCATAAATTTCTTCCAATCACCAATAATACATTTATTAGCTTGATTAGAAATTTCATCATCTTATATAACTAGAAGCTTTGTATTCCTGATTCTATAACTGGAGTTTTGGTTCGTTCATCCAAGAACAGAATCTCATGATATCAATGGATCATTAGAACAATAATTACTCCAATAAAGACTATGATCATTACAATGAATCCTAAAAAATTTATTCTGTTAGAGAACACTCAAAATTATAACAATGAGAATCTATCTTTTCAATAATATATGAAATTCCTTGAGTGGTTTCTAGATTTCATTGTATTATTATAATCATATAATAATTTATTCCATTCATTAAAGAAAAAAATTAATTATAATTGATCCTCTAATGATAGGATCTATAATCATTAATTTATTTTCTATAAAATCTGTATCATCAAACCATTAATAATCTGATATACTAGACATATCAATGCATTTTGGATGAATTTATTTAATAACCACTATAAATCTAAAATTATTAGTGTAAATAAACTGATTTATACTACTATGATACTATTTTATCAAAAATACATAGACCATCTGTATTCTAACGATTATAATGTTTATATATTCTCAAAAATCCTCAATCCATCATTATTTCATAAATACAAAGATTATCATACATTCACTTAAATAGTTCTGAATTATACACATAAAAAAATATATAATAAAAGACTTCATGTTAAATATAATTATTAGAGATTTGTTTTTTTATTTAAAAAAACAGGATAAAGTTAGTATTTAACTCAAAAATTAATCCATTTTCAAAAAAAATCACTTCTGATAAAATTTAGGATATTGGAGTTTTTAATTTTAATACACCTCATTTTTTCCAATGTTTTTGATGAGTTTAGTAAAAAATCCCTTTTTCTACAATAAAAAAAATAATTTCCAATTTTGTAAAATAGATATTTTAAATAAATATATCAATTTTAACCCCACACTTATATTTTTTAATATTTCTCCGTTTATGATTTTAGAATAGAAATTTAATAAAAAATAAATAGTATTTATTTTACTAAAAGTATGCATGAAATTCCCTTGAAACAACTTAAAATACAATGATTTTTCTAGAAAAATAAAATCCATCAAATACTTTTGGAAACAAGCAAACGAAATATCAAAAAATAGTAAATAAAGATATTTAGTAATTAAATAAAATGTAACAATAATTCAATAACAACAATGAATAAATCATCAAATCAATAAATATTTGAGTTTGAAGACCAAAAATGATAATCCTAGACATTACATTAATTTTTAGTTGAAAATATAATCATTCATAATTTATTTTAAAACATAATATAATTATTCTTCTCGTAATTCCATTCTCCATTCAGTATATAATCTTTCCAGATGGACTTTGGGTCTTTCTGTTAAACCTTTTTAGTAAAATATTTTTCTTAAGATTCTAAATTTAGTTTTAAATCCATCAACTGATATTCATAAGCTTCATATTTTTGAATATTTTCCTCATAAACTTATAACATTGAACTCTTCTTAGCAAAATGTTGATTCTGAACTACCGCTAGATGATTTTACTCTTCAATATAAGTTGAAATATAATTTATTAATTCTTTTTTGTCTTTATTAAATTCTGTAAAATTAAATGTTATTTTACAAATAATTTCACAATCCTAGATAATAATTCAACTTTCTCATCAAGAGTATTAATTTCTTTATCATGAGATTTAAAAAAAATTCATTTCTCATTTTCCAATAATGATTCTTGTATATTTCCTTGACAACACACAAAATCCCTTTGAAATAAGTTACATAGCTGGTTGGATGTTTTTTACATTTTGATTCATGAAATATAACCATTTAAACTTTAATTAGATCAATTTTTCACAATTATATGGCAACATATTAGTTAAATTATTTACATTTTAATTTAACTCAATGTTAGTATCTGTTTTTCTTCAAATTTTCATAAAATATTGGCCTTTATCAGATTATGAAGTGTTTTAAATTTTTTATTTTTATAAATAAATTTTTCTATGAACTACAAATTGAACTATCAGTTCATCAACTTTTATAGTGGTATACACATTATTATAAATTAATTTTCATTACTTGTTAATATTAATAACATCACAAAATTTTCTATCATGTTAGGATGAATTATATGTAGAAGATATTAAACTATAATTTGAAAAGGAGTGATTTAATTTTTGAAAATTATGTCTCTTAAAATGAATTGTAAACTTATGATTCTACTGAGGAAATATATTTTATAATATCTAAATCCAATTTTTTAAAAATACTCATAACCAATTTTCTTGTTAAAATAGTTTTTAAAAAAATTTCTTTTTAAATAACTATTGTTTATGTTGTATTCTTCTCTATAGAATAAGGAATAATTTTTTCTAATAAATTTTAAGGATAACTACTGCTGGGATAAATAATGGTGATATTACTTCCATGGAATTATTATTTTATTATATAACCTCATGATGAGGTGATAAAAGAGGTGAAAACTACTTTAGTACTACCATTGATACTAGTTCCCCTTAACATAAAATTATTAATTTACATTCAAACGATTCCTCTTCAATGTTATTTTCCTAAATAGTAACTAAGGATATAATATATCTTTTTTCCTGTAATTATCTAAATTTATATCAATAAATTTTTTTAACGTCAGATGAATTAATTATCTAAATAATAATTTTTCATCATTTTTCTAATTAGATTTAGGGATTCCCTATATCTCGATTTCCTTTTTATTATTGGTATATTTATATATTTTTTCAAAAACCAATTGTTTTTTAATTGTCATTTGAAACACTTACTTAATCATTATTTTCATGGATGTTATGTTTAGTTGATCTTCCTTTTATTAATCCTCACTTTCTCTAACTTTTAACTTATTCATTTTTTAAAATATATCCGTGGTTAGGGAATCTGATTATTTTATCTACTCTTATATTTTTACTCCATTATTTTATTCATCACCCAAAATATAATTATCATAATAGTAGGAGGAGAAAAAATTGAATTTTCAATAGACTTATTATATTTGAAGTCATATATTATTCTCACCTGTGTTATTTTTTAGCAATAACTGAGTTTAATTTTTTTCATTTGAAGATGTTAGCCATTGTCTGAAAAATTTATTGTATCATTTTTATAAGAACCTAGTTCATTATCCACCAATGTAATAAAATTTTAACTCCAAAATTCCATTGTAAATAGCATTGATATATGACTAGAAAAACATCACATCATAAAACATCCAGAAACATACCGAGAAATCTGGTACGTAAAAAAATTGTTTTTTGAGGGTTTTCTTATCAACCTTTATTGAAAGTAATAAAGGATGTATTCATTTAACTATGATATATATTTCTAGTGATAAATTACATTTCATGTGAAAATTATCGTTTATAAGAATTATGATTTTCTATAAATTATATTTTATTAATTCAATATGATTTATGTTTTTTGTTTGATTCAAAAACAAATTATACCGCAAAAAAATTTTCAATAAATGTAGTATATATATCTATAATAAAAGAAAAATTATGAATGAGGATAAAAATTGAAACCTGTATGACTCCATTAACCACAAAAAACATAGAAGAACTATATAACTCCCTTATTAATATTGAATAGTACAACTCATGTTCTTCAGTTAATAAGATCAACTTTTTCCAACCATAAAATTCCACAATAATTTTAAATAAAATTTAATTATAAGGGAATATTTATAAATAAATAGGAAATTATCTTATAATATTCCTCACAACTAGATCACCAATTCATAACATAGAAAAACCATAATATGAACAATGTTTTCTGAAAAAAAAATAGAAGAGCTTCATTATGAAATTATAGTGAATGAATCCAACAAACTCTTGGTCCACACCATTATATATTTGTCAAAGAACATTCAATATTCTAAAATGGTGAAAATTTATTTCTTATGATCTAATGACTAGATGTAATTCCAAATAATAACATATGATTTCATATTTATTTTTTAAATTACTTAATTTTTCATGTATTTTTTATTTAATTAAATGTTTAGGGATTCACATAGAAAAAAATATCTGAGAATATAATGAATTAAATAATATAAGTTACAATATCCATAATGATATCTACTATTCAATTATAATTATATTTATCTTTTTAATATATTTATATATCTATTTTATCTAAAATAATAATGGTTGTATAGAATTTGAAAGAATGTTTTTAATAAATTATAACTGAAAACTAGTAAAAATATCATTCAAAATAGATAAAATTAATACATCTTTTATGAAGAAAAACATAATAATATTAACACTACATAAAACAAAAAACACATTAGTTATGTAGTTATGGTTAATGTTAAAAAGAAATAACAATCATCTGAAATATGTATTTATATTTCTACTTGTAGTGAATTCTGATATTTAGAACCATGATATGATTATCTCTCTGATTCTCATAAGTAGTAAGGTCCATTTATATAAATTACGGTGTTATCTAAAATTATTTAACATTTTTTAAGGGAATATTTTTTCAATAAATCTGCTCTGCATTGATAAAAATAACAAAAGGCTAAATTTTTAGTCAAGAAAAATTATAATCTATATGTTGAACATTAGGTGGTTTTACTCCCTAGACCCGATGTTGTTCTATCTGGTCTAATATTCCCATGCATTTTTTAGATTTTTTTCCCTATAATATAACTTTTTTGTTTTTCAATATCACACTTCAGTTTAATAAATTCACTTTTAACTTGATCCAAATCCACATTGTATGAGTTATCATTCTTATTAATTTTATTCTTCCAATAATCCTAATTATGATGAACATCCAAAAGAATAAATGTAATTTTTTCCTTTTAAAAAAATAGCTATATTTAAAAGTATATCATTTATCATATCCAAATTAAAAATAATCATATTATTCTATTTTATATCCTTTGTATTACTATACTCAAATTTGAAAAAACGTTCCTTTATATCATTAATTTTGTTTTTTTGATTATTTTACTTTTAAAAAAACCTCCAATATATTGTTTCAAATTAATAAATATATGATTTCATTTATTCAAGAGTTATAGTGGTTATGTCATCATTATTTTAAAAAGATGAACATTGCTCATTATCATATTTTTTAGAAGAATAAAAATGTTTTAATATAGTTCTATATTCATAATTTCTTTATTATTAAAATTTCCCATAATATATTTTTTATAATTTTAAAAAAATCATGATAATTTTATATTATTGTCATTATTTTATAATAAACTATCATAATTAGTGTCACCTTCACTCAAACTCCACTAATCCCTAGATTTTATGAGAATTTTTTATTCCTATTAGGATATATTATAGACTAATTTTTTTCTTTCCCTTTTAAATTATTGAAATTTGGTTGAATATGGCATGAATGTTTACTATCGTAATAAATAAGTTATTTGGAAGCATTATATTCATTATATTCTTTCAGATGATATAAAATTATTTTTTATAATCATAATTATTACTATATTATAAATGCAATCATCTATTGTTTCAAATTCACTATCATCAGAAACCTTCATTAAAATTTTCTTAGATTTACTCGGTTTACAGACCTATGAATTTGATGTTCTGGTTGCCGTAAAAGAAAATAATCATTTCTTATTAATATTTTATATATGAAAATTTAAATGAAATTTATATTGTATATTATTTCCAATAAAATAATAAAGAAATAATGTAGGGATTTTATTAGTGTCATGAATAACTATTCTTTTTTATTACCAATCCTTCAATAAAATGTCAATAAATTTCTCAAAAATCTAATCATTTGATAATTCATTTTTCTCCATGTCACTATAAGAAATCCAAGATATTCATGAATATATTACACATTTGAGAAACATGTTCACTAAAATGGAAATAAAATGACTGATAATATACGCTATGAATGACTCTTTTAGTTTCAAGATCAATTGAGGATCTTAAACGAGTAACTTCTAACATTTTCCATATACTATAATCTTTTCGATAAGACAATACCTGAATATTTTTATTCCCCTAAATAGAAAAAAGAGTATTTTTTACTCTAAAATTTAAATTAATTTAATTATTCTATTCTCTAGTAAATTTATAATGTTTTTTTCAATTTTTTTTAATTAGTCGTAAGAATGAGAAAATTTCCAACCCTGGTATAAATCATAAATGTTTCTATTTGATCAAGATAGTATAGAAAATTATTTCAATAAAATATTGGTTGTTAATTTGGATTAATATTATATATATATACAAAGTTAATTTAATCTATATATATTTTTATTATATTTATGAAGGGTTATGGAAACTGATAAAATTGTAAATACAATAACATAATGGAAATATAAAAGGATTAGGGCAAGAATATACTCAAGCATAGAGACCAGTTATGATACCAAATGTTTTACCATGGTTTATATGGTTTAATAACTATTAGAGGATAGTGAATTATAGTTTTAAAAACAACTAAAATTTTTCCTCATACTCAATATATTAAAAATAATAGAAATAAAATTTCAAATAAGCAAATAAAAAAATTAGAGTTATATCAAAGTAATATGTAGTAGTAAGAAAAATGGTATTTCTAAATTATTAGAGAAATTAATAAAAGAATAAAATCACAATATAAAAATATTATAACAACTATCATTATAATAATCAACAAACTATAATACCAAAATTAAGAGTAATGATTTACTAATAAAGTACCCCTAATAGATATTATAAAAAATACTTATTCAATTAAAAATGAATAAGGAATAATAAACCTTTTTCAAATTATCCAAAACAATAAAACATTAAAAATTTATTCTCTTCTGTAAAATAAATTATTGGATCTATTTTCCAATCCTCTAGTATATATTAATCTTCCCAAGTAGAAATTTCCCCTGATTCTACAAGCATAAGATAAATATTCCAAATTATGTAACTTGAATCTCAGTTCTTCCTCCCAGCATGGAATCTCTTGATCTCAATGGATATGTAAAAAAATTACAGTATGAAATACTATGATATTTTATATTGAATTCTCATTAACATTATCTCTTAAAAAACACACAAAAATAAAACAATCAGAATCTCTCAAGTCAATAAGCGATTGAATAATTCATGTGATTATCAGCTTTGATAGAATTCCTATTTTCATTTTATCAATTATTCTATACCTAAAATAATTAACTAATTTATAGATTATCCTTAAATATATAGATTATATAAAATTTGAGTCCATTTGGAACATTTTTTATAACAACTAATTGTTCATATTCTGATGGATTCAACATCTCACTGTATTTACTGATAATGTTATCTAGGAAATACTATAGTGATCTATAGATATGTGTAAATAAACCAATTCATACATCCAGGTTATTAGTTTTTCATGAAACCATTGGCCATCAATATTTATAATCTCTTAGGGTTATTATATTTTCACAAATCCTTAAACCATTGGTATTTTATAAAACATCAAGTTGTAATTATTGTTCATAATTTTTTTTACATTCTACATAACAAATATAAAACTAAAAACTTTATATTAAATAAAATTATGCATGAATTGTCTCATAATATTAAAAAAATAGTATAATTCCAGACTATTAATCAATATAAAGATCATATTTAGGGGTAATATGAATTGGGTCACCATCGTGGGGATATGAAGTGATCGAGGAGCCGATCTGAGTTGAAATAGCATCCAGAACACTAGGATAGAATGGGATTAGAAGATATATTTGGCCCCGGGATAAGGCATAAGTGGACCGATATATATCATATGAATTATTAATCATTCCACATGTAGATTTAAAATTGATGATTTAATGACCCAACCTCTTATATAAAGAGTTTTACTTCAAAATAAATGTCATATTTAGGATTGTATTTTAAAACAATTGCACCAAATAATATAAAATAAAAAATTATTATATTAAATTAGAACAATATAATTATAAGATAAAAATACCTAATGAAATGAAAAATAATTATATGGGATAAAAAATAACATACAGTTACTAGAATAGTAAATATTAGATCCCTTTGGCCTCTTGGAATAATCAAACTCGCAATGAATATTGTAAAAATGAAACTAAACACCAGTAATGTAATCCAAATTTTAAAAAATAATGTATATGAAATTCATATAAATTGAATTGGATAATTATTGAAGGATATATGAGTTATTTATAGGAATTATAAAACTAATATGATTATTTGAATAACAATATGACTGGTAAGAACAATAAACTAATAGTTAAGAATTGTATCATGGATGTTGGAACAGTAAAAAATATTTGTTTTTCGTTTGAAATTTAAATATTTAGTACTTATATCATAAAAAATTTAAAGAAAAGATTTAAATGTGATAAAATAATAATTTTACATTATTAAACCAAAATTGTTTTTTTAAACATATATGTTTTATTTACAAAAAATACATTTTTATGATAAAGTCAAAATTTTAAAAAGGGTTAATTTTTATAAAATGGATATATTAAACACTGTATATTTTAAAAAAATATGATAATATAATATTATAAAATCATAATTAATTCATCTAAGCATTAAATACTTAATTGTTCCGTAATTTTTTTTAATAAATAAAAATTTTATTTAAAAATTAATTTTCTCATAGTTAGAAATTATTTTGATAAAATGGAGGTATTTTTTTAATTGTAACTTAAAATTTTTGTTTGGTTAGGGCGGTGTTTTTTAGTTTTTGATAAATAATAATATAAATTGTTGAATAATAAAATATTATTTAAGTACTGTATTTTTTAATAATTTATTTGAATTAATTTTTTTGACTTATAGAAGTTATACTTATATTTAATGTCCCCTTTACTATTAAATGAAATAAAACATACTTTTTAATCATAATTTTGACCAATAATTGAATATATAATATTTTATTCGAATATTTTATTTCAAAAATAATCTTATCCCCACCTTATAAATACCACCCTTAAACACCCCACAACTCCTAACACCTTATGTTCCATACCATTATATATCCTTACAAATATGACATCCTAAAATACCCATATATGTTTTTGATGTCTATTCTTCATAAAATACAATTACCTAATTCTATGTTGTGTATCAACTAAAGGCATCAAATGAAATTATTAACTATCTCAACCAAACCATTCAATGTTCGTTCCATATTCTTCCTCATCAAAATATATTCTAACCATAAAAGTGTAATAAAAATGAATTACAAGTATTTTTAAATAATATTATCGAAATTTAATAATAATTAATTAACAATATCTAATTTATTATAAATTGAATTTTTTTTCCATATTATGGTCAATTCATCGCCTTCTTAGATGACATATATCAATTTTCATTAGTTACTTCAACACATGGAGAAATAATATTTTAATAATTAACTATGACATTAATATGTATATTCTATTTATTAATATTTTTTAATGGGTTACTAAATATACAGATTAAATTAAACTGATCAATTTCATCTTAGATAAAAAACCACCTAAATGAACTAACCATTAATAAATAACATTTAAACACTACGAATCGTGATTATTTATAAATGATATTTGGTATTTTGAGACATTGAATCTTCTATAAGACATACTCTCCATAAAATTACACTTCTAATGTTCTGGACTAACATGACATGAATATCCTCCAACATGAATATACAAATGTAACCATGGAACCGTGAAACAAAAATCCTTGGGAGGGTGAACAATACTATAATATACTCATAAAATTATTATAAAAGAACATAAATGATAAATAATATATATAATATACATGAAATTTTTTTATGTTATTATTTAATAAATTTAAATTTATTATTAAATATTTTAAACACATGAACTATGCAAGAAATGACATGAGGCAATGGAACTCGAAGACCACACACTATTCTTTTGAGTTTGGATTTATATGTGTTTACCTATATATATCTCTATTTTATTCACATTCACATATTATATTATATATATATTTATGTTCTTTACACATATACCTAGTTTATTTTCCCTTACTTTTCAAGGAATATTTATGTTTTTAATGTTCCCTTTTAACTATTTTTTGAAAAAAATCCTATTAAATGGAACATCCATATTAGTTATTCCATTTCATATATAAATATTTCAAAATAATATCTATTTATTAATCTAGAAAAATAATATATATTTTATATAAAACTATTCTTGGCTCATTTTATATGTAAATTGTTTTGTTGTTACATTCTTTAAAGGTTCTTTACGGATTTCAAAAAATATAATATAAGAGGTTCACTTCTATATTTACATATATAAAATGTTCATATTGTTTTTCCCACATGGAATCTATATTCATGAACTATGATTCTTTAATCAATTAGGAATTTGAAAAATATTTAATCCCTAATTTTCATAGGAATATTTAAGATATATCATTTGGTTATGCTTATAGACAAGATAATGTAACCCATTTCCTTCCCATGGGTTTTATCATGCATATGTTTTATATATCATTTACTTTCAATATGTGAATCAAATATGTATGTACATATTATGATGTGTTGAGTAGTCCTTAAATTATATATCCCAACAATTTTTTAGGTAATGTTTTCTTCTACATTAATATCATGTATAATGTATAGGTAATAAGCCCAACACACTATGTTATGTTGTCTTCTGAGTGATCCTCATATTATGCTTATGATGTCATGTCTTATATGGTTGAAATATTAATATAATTATAGTATCTATTGATATAACATCATTTATTCCATAAATCCATGTGATTATACATGAACCACGTCTTCTATGAAATTATATTGTGCCTCAGAACCCAGATGGTATTCTTCATTATCGTGTGTGTTCCCTAACTATACCTGTTAGCTCATACTTTTTAATTATGTAAATACCTAGGGTATTATATGTTGTGATATATGTTCGATGATATTTATTATAGAATTATGGATATTAATATAAATAAATATTTTTTATTTTTTATTTTATTTATTATGTATATAATCCCCTAAAAGAACATGAACACGAGATTTATTGGTTTTAAAATAATTTTATTGTTACAAATCTTGTAATAATATGTGTATGAGATTATTCATGTTTTAATTGGTTTCATACAAAGGTATAAATAAGTTTTTGTATTATTTTATTCAAAATAATATGAAATATACCTTTAATAACCATTATTGAATACTATAAATTAAAAAGTTATTTTATATATTCAATTTATTATTTGTTTTTTTATGTTCATTGTTTTAATTATTATATGATTATAAATATAGAATTATCATCCCAAAATGTGTTAGGATTTTAGTAAATTATTAAGGCTTAAATAAAATTGGGAAAGGTGTTATTTTTATTCATTCATTGATATGAAATCACTTATATTATTATAGTTCCATGAATTCATTTATATCATGCATGTTCAATATAAATATTCAAAATACACCTCTATATATAGAGGTTGAGTTATTATTGAAAGAACAAAGTGGAGAAATTAATTTATATCAAGAATATAAATCTTACCTAATTAATAAATGTTAGAAGAATCTATATCAAAACCTTATTAAACATCCATTAATAAAATATGATGCAATACTAGGCACATATTGGTTGTCTTTATATGACAAGAACAATAACTTCCTAGAGAAGGAAGTCACTTTATATATCCCAAATCATCATTTATTTCTCTACAATTGTAATTTTTATGGTGAATATACTTTAGAAACTCCTTATCATGATTGTATATTTTTTTCCCATATGATGATGTATATATAGCTCATATAATTGTGAAGAAAAAGATGATTTTTGTTTAAGATATACCCATTATGATGGAATATTTTGATATATTTCCCAAACTGTTTCTTGGACTTCTATCATATTGGTAGGTTGAGTTCTTAATTGAACATAAACAGAATTATCTAACTATATCAATGGTTCCCTATAGAATGGTCCCCATTTATCTGGAATAACTATAGAAGAAACTACAAGAGAATATTGATGATGGTTTTATATGTCCAAGTGCTTCACCATGGTGTTCTCTTGTTCTATTTATTAAAAAGATGTATGGGTTAATAGATCCGTACAATGAGTATCATGAACTCAATAAGATCACAATAAAGAAAAAGTATCGCCTATCATGGACTGTTTAGTTGTTCAATCAACTACATGGGGATCTAAACTTCACTAATATGGATATTCATTCCTAATATCATCAATGTAAGATGTGGAAAGATGTTATTCCAAATAATAAATTTTATATATTTTATAGACACTATGAGTTCATAGTTATTTTAAATGGAATCACAAATTCTCTAATGAATTTCATAAGCATGATGAATATCTTCTTTAGAAATTTACTGTACATATTTTGGGTGGTCTTTATAGATATTATTCTAATATAATATATAATAAATGAGCAACATGAGGTTAATTTGGGTACTATACTAAAGAATTTGAGAAAGTAATATAAAAATATATATTATAGTAAATATGGCTTTTGGACAGGGAATGTAACATTAATGTGATATGTTATCATTTTGAAGGGGATATATGTGGATCTATTAAAGATAATATCCATTTAGGAATGACTCAACTGGATTATATAATAGGAATTTGTCATTTAATCATTTATATGGGTACTATGGATGATTTATTAAGAGAATATAATGATTATCAAACCACTAACAAATTTAACATGAACCGGGTTAATGTATTCCAATATCATATAATGTGAATATTCCATCAATGAGTTCATGAAGAAGTTAACCATAAAACCTATCCTCACACTGTGCTCATATAGAGAATATTTTTTGATATAAAAATATTCATAAAATAATGTTATAGGATGTGATCCCGTGAATAATGATATTGTAATAAAATTTACCTCATGATAATTAACGGTTTATCCAAACAACTATCCAATTCAGGATCTGGAGTTTGGTGTAGTGATGTTCACATGAAATATTTTGAGGAATTATTTTTCTATAATATCATATAAAAATATAACAAGAGATTAAATTTTATATTCACATATATGGAGATCAAAATATTCCAACAAATATGTTTAGTTTTGATCAAGGACTATTATTTCTTGATCCATTACCATCCAATTAAGGAAAATAAAGTATTAGATTTTATAATTAGAAAAGATCCAACCATATTATATAGGATGTGGATGTAGAATAATCCAATCCTATTAGACATTAAAATGATAGATATGGGATTCACAAAGAAGGATCAACATCCTAATTTATCCAAATGATTATAAACCATGCATTCTAGAGAAGAGTTTGACATCATATAGGTTGGATGTAAATATATAAATGAATGTGGGTGAAATATTAATGGGAAATCCATAGAGTTCAACATTGGTAAATAATGAGTTGTTAGATTAGAGACATGATTATGTATACTATAAGAGCCTAAGATAAAGTTAGATATATTAGACGAATCTCATTGATCAAAATGTTATATCCTACCATGGATCACTCATATGTATAGTGATATCTGAGATGAAATTTTTGGGGATAATATTAAAAAGGATATTGGTGAATATAAATCAAAATTATTGGTATTATAGAATGTTAATACAGAGAGGAAAATTCCAAGGATATGATTCTAACATTATCTATAATTACGTGGATATCAGAGAAAATCACCATATAATTTTCCACGATTCTTCAAAATACTTCCAATGAAAAAAATCCCATATCTGTTATGATGGATCATCATACAAATACTTCACGCAATATTTCCATTAGAAAATATTTATCAATCAATCAAATTTACATATATATATTAGAGAAGTATTGAGGATGCATGGAACACAAATATTGATTTTATTTGATTGAGATTTTTGGTTCACCTAAAAGTTCTAGAAAAGTATTCAACATTCATTGAACACATATTTTAACATTGGTTTGGAGTATCACCCCAAAAATTATGGATTATATGAAAGGAAAACAAAAAAATTTGAGTATATATTGACATCCTACTCTATGGACATTAAATGAGGTTAGGATAAATATCTTCTTTTGTTCCGGTTCTAATACACAAAAAACATCCATTGGATCATCCAAGTGGCCACTTTTGAATCACTTTATGGGAAGAAATATTGAACCCCAAATTGTTGGGGCTGAATATGAATGATTTTCTCTATTGGGTCTAAAAATAGTTAGAGTAATGAAAAATAATATCAAATTCATTTGACAACACATCAAAGAACCACATAGTCCATAATAGATATAGACCCACAATCATCAATGATACTCTATGTTTGAAGTTAGAGTTATAGTGTTCCTTCACATATATTTGTGGAAAAGTATCATGAGGATTTAGAAAAAGTGAATGTTTAATACCAGAGGCATTGAACCCTATGGAATTCTTCATTTCATTAGAGTTTTGGAATACTGACCAGACCTCCCAAAAATACTATCTAATGTGCATGATGTGTTTTCCATATCCCTCTTGAAGAAATATATACATGACTCCTCATATATACTAAATCTAGTTGTTGTTTTGTTGATGTATTATCTCTTCTTGGAGGAGTATACATTGAAGTTATTATTCCATATAGATAAATTTCATTGCAACAAGATAAATCACCCGGTTAAAGTACTATGGTGAAACCATGTATATTATAAGTTATTATGGTAACATGAGGAATTAATAAACTATATGTACCCTCATATTTTTTTAAATGGCTGTGAAATGTAATTTTAGGGATGGATTTTACAAATAATAGAAGAATTTATTTTTTTTCACTTTCATATATTGAATTTTACCTTAAAATAAAAGTCATATATATGAATATAGTATATTAATCATGAATTACTTAATTACATACACCCAAATTTATTTTAATAATTGTGAAAATTATAATTATAGATAAATATAGAAAATAAAACTCAAAATGGTATAATTAGATAATAAAAAACAATAATTGGAAAATTTGGATCACATTGGTCTCATAAAATAATCTCACTAACAAACAACACTAAAAAAACGTTGATAATTTTAATAATTTTTTTGAAAATAAAAATATATCCTAAAGAGTAATTGAAGTTTAATAATTAATGAAAGATATGAGATATATTTATAAGAAATAAAAAACAAAATGACATTTCTAATAGTAACATAACTATTAGGAATATTAAACTAACCATTATGAATAATAACCTTGTAGTTAGAATAATATATAAAGATTTTGGAATCTTTGGAAATTATTTTATAAGGAATTTATATAAAAATATAAAATAAAAAAAGTGTCAAATATTATAAAATAAATATTATATATAAGAATACCATACATGATTTTTTTGAAAACATATATATATATATTTATTTATTTTCATTAAAATAATATTTTATGATGAAATAAAATATTTAAAAAATATTTATTTTCAAAAAAATCTATTATAAAATTTTAAATTTTTGTATAAATCAAAATATAATTTTTTAAATGATAAATAGAATTTTAATGGGTCAAAAATTTGATCATGATATAATTATTAGTATACTTATTAAAAAATAAAATATAATGGGGAATAGAAAAATACAATTTAAGTTCCATATTTTTTAATAGTTTGTACGAATTAATTTCTGAGTTTTCTAGAAGTTTTTGGAGTATTTTAATATCACATTTACTGTTAAATCACAGT
This sequence comes from Viscum album, assembly GCA_963277665.1. Taxonomy (NCBI): domain Eukaryota; kingdom Viridiplantae; phylum Streptophyta; class Magnoliopsida; order Santalales; family Viscaceae; genus Viscum; species Viscum album. The sequence continues at coordinate 803,967,517 of OY728122.1, read as the reverse complement.
CCTCATATTATTGGGGGATACACACCACATTTTTTGAAGCACATGAATCACAATCCTCATACTATTGTATCACATGTCTATTAACTATTTGAAAAAAAAATATTTTATATTAAAATACCCCTGTACTCCACATATAAATACCACCCTTCATGACCCCACCATTACTCCCACCATAAGTTTGTTACCATTCCATAGAAATATAAAAATACCTTCCCAAAATTTTATTTTAATTATTTCCTTCTATTCATAATTTTTAAAATCATAATTTAGACATTAATTGTTAATATGCATCTAACTATTGTTTTACCCATGATCTAATTATTTTTTAGGAATATTTATCATTTTACCTGAAAGAGAATATTGTTTCTATTAGATGATGATTTGTACATAGTATATCAAATAGACATATACTATGTACATCAAATGAACATATAAAAGGTAATAATATGGATGGATTATAAAGTCTAATAGATGGAGTAAAAATAAGTCCATCAGAGGGAGTTAAAAAAGTATACCAGATATAATTTTTTTGGATAGAGATACACATATATACCAGATGAACAGTAACCAAGACTACTAGATAAAGATGAATAATTTTATTTGAAATATATTTCCACGCAACTAGATAGAACAATGAGTAATGGTAATGGGTAAACATCATAATTACTATCAGACAAAATGTTTATACACTGAACCAATCAAGTGAAGATGGATTTCATCTAAATCCACTTCAAAAACTCACATGAAATTTGGAATATGACCATTGGAGTTGATCTATAAATAGATCTTCATCCACTAGGAGAACGATATTTTCTTATCAATGGTGTAATGTTTGTTACTTAGTGTTCTAATCATATTATTTCTAATGTATCTTTCTTTGTAAATTATAGAGTGCTTTTTCTCAAGGCATCGTTTGTGAGGTGAAATTTGAAAATTCCTTATGTTGTTTTGCTGTAATTGAGGTTGTGTCTGATTTGGTGGATGACGGGCCCCCATTGTTAGAGAGAGAAAATTTAGTCTAATCAGCTAAATTTACGGTTCTTAGTGAGAGGGGAAAATATATTTTATAGTCATTATGATCAACGAAATATAAGCTGGATAGAAAGTCATTATGAAGGGTTTAATTATAGAAATTATATATTTGTTATAGAAACATCCTTATCACATAGGTTATTATTTATAACATTTATTATAAATGTTATATATGTTTTTTGATATTCTAAATAAACATTTTTATCATTTTTGTCTTTGTTAATTACATGTTTTACATATTTGAACAGTGTTTATATTTTTTTTAAATCTAATATTGTTTATTATAAATTATTCTTACTCTTCTTAAAATGTTCATTAGTAAAAATATTTAGCAAACAAATGATTTCTTATAAATTTTAATAATGAGGTTGAAAACATTATATTTTTTAATAATGTAAACTATAATTCACCAACCTGTTATAGTAAATATTGTACTCTTACATTCAAACATTTTGCATCATTGAAGGTTTCTACAGTTAGATTTATTAAAATAATAATGTTTTTAGAAAAGAGTGTAATAGTTTTAATATTGATGTTTTATAGATTGGGATACTATATAATCTTAATTCAAGAATGAAAATAATCTATTATACTGTAGTTTATTAATACTTCTAAGATATAATCATTCATTATGTTATCAAAACTATTGTAGACTACATTTTTATGATCACTTGAAGTTATAATATTCCACATAAATCAGTAACAAATTTTAACTAAGAAGAAAAAAAAGAATATCATAAAAATTATATCTTTCCAAATCCTTTATTATTCTCCATGATAAGAAATTTTTATAGTCATATTTTGTCTTCTGAAATTTCCCTACTAATCAATGGATATCTAGAGGGGTATTTGACATTATGGAAATGTTATAAACAAGGTGATCCTTTTTTAGAAATATTAAACTCAATTTCCCTGAGTATTTAAGATAAATTCATCTGAATATGTTGAGTACCAAATAATTATTCCTATCAGGGTTGGTATAAGGATTATTTCTCCCATTCATTTTTTGTACGTTGATAAAATAATATACTTCACTAAAGGAGATAAAAGAAACATTAGGAGCATCATAAATGCTGATCTTCATTATGAAAATGTTTTAGTATAGGTGATTAGTTGGAATAAATCATACGATTACATTTGTAAATACATTAATATTGGTAAAAAATTGAATGTCATCAATGAGTTGGGTAATAGATAAGGTTTTCCCTTATTTTATATCGTGGTGTCCCCATGTTTTAGGTAACCACATATAGGTAATTTATCACACATTGCGAGTTAGATTCGAACTCATCATGCTCTATGTAAATGAAAAATCAATCTAGATGGTAGGAAGGATCATCCCTGTAAAATATATCATTGATTCAAAATATGTTTATTCTTATATGGTTTATAAATGGCTAGTTTCCCTAATCAAATATATCAGTTCCTCCATTAGGATGTTTGTGTGGAACAATATCATAATAGAATCAAATATTGGAACTATTTCATGGAAACAATGTTGCTATCCCATTTTTTTTGGTGGAATTGGTATCAAGAATCTTCGAAAGTTCAATCAATCATTAAACGATAATTTTTTCTGGAGACTCATTAATGAGAATCTGGATGAAATTTCTATTATAAGGGCTATATTTTTGGAAAATCTAAAAGCTGGAATTAAAAATTACATATAATCCACCGTATGGCCTACTCATAAATAGTCCTATAGTATTTTGATTAAATATCAATGGTAGTCCAACATCATTTATTCTCTCAATTTCATGTCAGATAAATAAATTTATACTCCTATTCTTAACAACCTCATCACTCCTGATATATAATTTGATACAAATGTTTTTATTAAGGAAATGATTGAGAATTGAATAGATATACTTCTAGAATATTTCATGGAAATTATTTTGAAATATAATTTCATTAATGGTGATTAAATTATTCATTGGGAGTCTACTATCAATGGGAAATTATCTTGTAATGATTTTAATCAGGAGTTAACATAGGGTCATACATTGAATTGGGTGAAATACATGAAGAGTTGTAGAATTCTTCAATACAGAATGACTCTTTGTTAATGAGTAATGCATCAAAAGAATCATGCTGTTGATTTTATGATTCTTTTGGGTAATAATTTGTGGTAGATATGTGTCCTATGTTATCAAAAAATTGACAACATTTATAAATTATTTTTTCGTTGTATTATGATGACTACTTTATGGAATGTAGTGGGATCTCTATTTGAGGTCATGTTTCCCTACAATGATAATATTAATCAAACTCTTAGTACCTATATGTGGCAGTTTGGATCACAAGAAATCCATATATTCTAATTTTATCTTTCTATGATACTTTACATGTGTTCTGGTATAATAGAAATAAACATATTCATGAAGGCACCCCATTATATGTGCTAGATATTCTTCCGTTAATGATTACTTCTACGAAAAGTGAAAATGATCTCCAATATGGTTTTTTTGATAACTATAAACACAATATTATAGTACATGATCACCTTGATATTTAAAGTAACTATATCACTATATTTGGAACATTTTGAGTCATGTGGATTTTTTCTTTTCATTATTGTATAAAATGAAACACAGAAGGATCATTAAGAAGAAATATAAGTCCCTTTGTATATGGTGAAATATTTTGATATCATAATGGAAACTAAATATGTATATTTGGTCCACGTGGATTCATAACATCTCTTAACGCTGATATAATAAACATTACCAATACGATGGAGGTTATGAAATATAGTGGATGAATGAATTTTTGGCTTCAATGTGATTCCACTAATATAGTGTAGGAGATTAGAAAAGGAAATACTCCTTATCATGGGTTTTGGTTCTCAGGTGGATTAATTTCATGAAATCTATTTCATACATTATTTATATCATAAGTCATGTTTTATGTGAAGATAAATACTTGGTATATGGGATTTCACACAAAAGAGATAGGAGAATCTATTTGACTTTTCCCAATGCAGTTCTTGATGATCGCTTTTACTTCTGGATACATGAAATCTAGAGAATTAATTGTTGAAATTTTAACATAATTTTTATTCAATAAATGGGACATGTACTCTCATAAAAGTTCTAATTTTAACAAAAAAAATACTCAAAATATATATAAGTTGTTGGAAGTTACTCATTTTAGAAGATAAATGGTTTCAGAAACTAAGGGAGTTATATGGTGTGTATAATATCAGGTGTTGGATTTTCTGTCAAGTGATTCCGTTACATAGATGCATCAATATTGTTTGAAATTATAGAACAAAAAATATTAATTAAGGGAGAAACATGTATATGTAATGGGTTATTTGTGACATGACTAATAACCTTCTAAAATAGTCCATACGGTGGGACTGTTTATGATGGGAAATGAATCTCATCACAAATAACCCCAAATTAACAATTAGTTTTGATGATAATGATTTCCCATCACAAATTCCATTGGCTCATAGGCACACAAAATGGAAAGAACAGTTATTTTTTTGCATATTTTATCTTATCCTAAAAACTATTCATCACAATAGTTATTAGAGACAAGAATTTATAACTCATCAGAAATAATTTTTGTACAAAATAGTATTTATGAGAGGTTCTTTCCCAAATAATATTTTTTATCATCGACTACATTATTTATGGTGGGTATTATTTATGATGGTAATCTCATCACAAACAGTACCATCACAACTAATTTGACCTATATATATGCTACCCACCCGATTTTCCACCAACCATTCCTCTTCTATTCGATCATATTCTCTCCTCTACACTTAATTTATTCCTTTAAAAGTTTTAATTTTTACAAGGAATCAAAAATTCATGTTTTCATTGGGTAAGAGCTTTATTTTATGGTATCTATTTAATATTTTTTAATTTAAATTAAATAATTTTATTTTATTTCAGATATTAGTATTATTAATTTGTAGTAATTAGTTTTAATTAAAAGTAGTTAGATTTAATTTGAAATATTTAGTTTGATGTAATTGTAATTCCTTTTAATTAGAAGTATCAAGTTTTAATTATCATCAGTTATTATTTTGACAAGTGATTATTTTTAATTACTAGTAATTAGGTTGAATTTTCATTAAGTAGTTTTAATTATTAATAAATACTTATAATTAATAGATACAAAATACTAATTAATATATATTAATAATAATTCCCAGATCTTAGTAATAAGTAATAATATTTTATAATAATTTGTAATAATTAATAGTAATTTGTAATTAGTTGTAATAATCAATAATTATTATTAATTAACAGAAAATATTAATAGTTTAAAAACAATATATAAAAATTAGTTGTAATTGGTGCAAATTAGTGGTAATTAGAGAAAATTTGTAAAAAATATTAGATATCAGATGTAATTTTTAGAAATAATTGGTAATTATAAGAAAATAGTGGTAATTTGTAGAAATTATAGGTAATGACTAGGAATTTGTAAAAATATCTAAAAATGAGTAGGAATTAATAAAAATTATTAGAAAGGAGTGTAAACCGGTAAAAAATAATAGAAAGAATCAAAAATTAGTAAAAATTATTGGAAATGAAGTGCAATTAGTAAAAAAATATTGAAAATGAATTTTAATTATTTAAAATTGGCAAGAACGAGTGTTAATTAGTTAAAATTACCAGAAATGGTTGTTAATTAGTTAAAATAAGAATAAATGACTGTTAATTTGTTAATATTAGTTGAAAGAAGTGTTAAATAGTAAAAATTATCATAAATGAGAATTAGTAAAAATTAGGGGAAATGAGTTATAGTTAGTAAAAATTAACATTAATGAGTATAATTTAGTAAAAATTAGTGGTAATGAGTGATAATTAGAAAAAAATTAGAAAAAATGAGAATTATTTAGTAATTATTAGTGGTAATTAGTTGTAATTACTAAATATCAATGGTAATGAGCATTAATAAGTTAAAAATAGAGAAAATTATTGATAATTATAAAAAAAATATTTGTAATGAATAGTGTCTAGTAAAAAATATTGGTAATAAGTGGTACATAGTAAAAAATAACTATAATGAATTTTAATTATGAAAAAATAGGAGTAATGACCGGTAATTCTTATAATTACTGATAATATGATGTAATTAATAAAAAATACCAATAATGAGTGGTAATTAGTAAAAATTTTACATTACAAGAAGTAATTAGTAAAAAATACCAGTAATGAGTGGTTATTAGTAAAAATAAGCATTAATGATTAGTAATTAGAAATAATTAGAGGTAATGAGAGGTAATTAGTAAAAAAATAACAATAATGATATGTAATTAGTGAAAAATAAAATTAATGAGGGGTAATTAGTAGTAAATATCTATAATAATTTTTAATTAGTAAAAAATATCGGAAATAAACATTAATTATTATGAAAACAATATTTTGTGGTGGTGAGTAAAAATTTCTGGTAATGAGTGCTAATTAGTAAAAAATTCAGCAATGAGCCTTAATTTTAAGAAATTTACGTTAATGAATAGTAATTTGTAAAACATTTCCAGTATTCAGTGGTAATTACCAAAAATTACCCACAATTAAACATTATTAAATATAATAAAACAACATTAACTAAAATTGACAACAATAACCCATAATTAGTTACATTTAACCATAATAAATTACAATTATCCAAAATTATTAAAAATTAAGCATAATTAGTAATAGAAGGATGACAAGGGGGTATGTGGGAAGCACAGAGCATGGGAGATGAAGGTGAAGATAGAGTGAAATAATTATGGTTCCCTTATGTTTAGACCATTTGGAAGAGAGATAGTCATTAATAAACCTGTGAGTGCTGGTAGATGAATAAAATGAGAGAGATAATAATGAAATGCTTATTGAGTTTTTACCTATTTTGTTCTATATATTTTTAAGAGAAAAAAATATTTTATTGATAATAATAATATAAATGTATTATTTTGGGTAAACCATTATTTTATCATGATGTTTGATTTAACAAAAATATATAAATATTCAGTTAAGATCTTTGTTGTTATCTCTTGCATCTTTTTCCTCTTCCACCACTCATAGTTTTATCCATTAATGTATCCTGTCCAATCGTTCTGAACCCAATGATGCTAAAATTATTTCCCCCCCGCTGTTGACTATATCCCCTATACTCCATACTTCCCTCAAGGTATGAATATATGGGAAGAGATGCTGGGGAAGAATGGATGTGAGAATTCCAGTTCCGCTACATTCATACCATTTTGAGGAGAGACATTCATGGGTAAACTCATATGTTTATCCATGACTTCCTCAACTCCAATCTGTCTGAACATATGGGTAATTGAATTTTTTTCAATCTTCCATCTTCATCATCCCATCCACTCTATGATTCCCTCACTCACCTAGGTTAACCATATATTTCTGTTATAGGTAATAGATGAAAATTATAATATATTACAGGTAGTTAGAAAAATTAGATTTAATTTGTGATGTTATAAAAAATTTAGTGATAATTAATTAGAATTGATAATATTTATTGGTTATATTTAATTTATTGATTTTATAATTTTTTTAAATAATATCATTATTATAATAGATTAATCATAAGATATATTTTAATATTCTCTTTTTTTGGAAAAATATGTAACAAGTACATTGACATAATTGTTTATTACAATATCACAATAATATAAATCATCATAGGAATCCAATCCACTCTGGTATAAATATTTTATATATTAAGAGTGTTTCTGATTTTTTTTATCATTTTTATTATCTGAAACAAGTTTTGTTTTAGAAGGGACAATTAAGGGACCATGTAAGAAATGTGATTAGAGGAGATTTTAAGAATTTGAAAATGTTGGGGGTCATCCATTGTGTTTTGGTTTTAAAACATATTATGTGTTTTGATATAAACATTATGAGTGATGTTCTAGAGAATATAAAAATAATTTGGTTCCAAAATAACAATGTATCCAAATTAATACATGAATTTTTTCGTTTGTATTTTTAATAAACATAAACCTAGAATTCTATTGATTTAACTATTGTATTAAAACCATATCTATTTTATGTGTTTCTAAATTCAATTGAAGATGGAATTTATACTGGTTTTATGATAATAAAATTTTATATGGTTACAAAATTTATGTAAATTTAATTTTATAATAGAATGTCAAATAGTTGTTTTGATTAGATATTCTATTTGGTTAAATCACTATTATTTGAATAAAATATGTTTCCTTCCAATTTCATTGAGAAAAATAGGTTGCATTATAATTTGGGTCTTGTTTTTTAAAAGATTCATTCATGTTAAAATGATTCCATATTATATTATGGTTAAAATTAGTTATTAGATTGTTATCTTACATGTAAAGAATATTTGGAAGAAGGTCTCCTAAAATGGGAATTATAGATTATTTCTCATTAAATAGTTGAGGAATTTACCACTTACACCCAGATTTATTAGTGTCTCAGTACACAGTGTCATAGTTATTATGGAACAAATCTAATATTTCAACCGGTAAAATTTTAATTCTTCCTTGTGATGGAGATTAATGGAGATATTTTGACCATGTACGTATGTGTATCACTTTAGAAGACTATAATGTACAATTGGGTAAATCTATTAATTATTTATGTCAATTTGGATCATAGTGCAGTTAATATTCTTATTCGTCAATATTTATACCTACATTCAACTTCCCACCTTGGATGTTGATAAATAAACTACATATATTTTTAAAATTATTAATTCTAGTACATCCCAAAAATAAGATTTATGTTTATTTTAAGACATTGATTAATGATTTAAATTTATTGTGGAGTAATGGTGTCAGTTCATATGATGTGGTTGTCAAACATAATTTCCTAATGAAATCTACGATAAATTGGAAAATTAGTGACTTTTGAGCTTATGATGTATTCTCTAGATGAAGTAAAAATGGTCCAAAATCATGTTCATGCCATATTTGAAATAGTAGATATTTTATGCTCATCAATGGGATATAACATTATTTCTTCAACATCATTCACAGTTTTATTCCAATTCATCATCCCTTTATTAGGAATAGTAAACATTTCAGAAAAGGTACAATTAAAAGAGATGGGCCACTATAAATGATCTCAATTATTGATTTAAAATATATTTTTTCTTCATTACCTTAAATTACCTTTGGAATGATTATAAACTAACAAATAATAGATGTTTTTTGGAAATATAACAATTGGATTAAGAGAAGTTTTTTTTGTGATCTCCCATATTGTTATGATATTTTGGTCTGTCACATGATTGATATTATGAAAATTGATAAGAAATATTTTAATAGTATATTTTATATTGTTTTGCACACACCTGGTATGACGAAAGATAATTTAATGTATGATTACATAATTATCAAATTCACAAGTAAAAAGAACATGATTTGTTTGAAAATAACAAATCGTAGAAGTTAATTATGTTAAAATTAGCTTATACACTATACAAATAAAATCTATTATTATTTTGATAGTGGATTATGTATCTGAGTTTATTGGATGGTTATATTTAAAATTTCAAAATATTTTTTAGAAACACTCATATTTCCATATTAAAAAGTCATGATTTTCATGGTATATTGGAAATAATTACACCGATTAGATATCTATATATTTTGAGTTATTCAACTTGTGAGGTGATAAAAGAAATATAACATTATTTCAAAGTCATTTTTTTAGAAAAAAGGACTATGATGAACCTAGTAAAACACAAGAAGATATTGTTCTAATTTTATATTAGTTATATTTTTTCACTAGATTTATTTTATTCAATTGAACATTTGATATTACATTCTCCACGTGAAGAAAAATTGTGGAGGGATGATATAGTTCTTATAGATGTACCAATAAGATAGATGAATTCCGAAATTAAATGAAAATGTGCCCAATAAATCTTCAGTTTAATGGTAAATCTCAAAATCTTATTTGATGGAAAAATTTATTTTTCTACACCTATTATTTAAAATATGAATTTTCCTCAAAACATAACTGAATTGGGTGTAATGAGGTTAATTTTGATAATTAGGAAAACATTCATTTATTAGTTTTTAATGAGATTGAACATGACTTTAGTGGAGTTCATGAATAATGGATTTTATATGATGAACAACATAGGGCTCATACATATGTTCTATTCAACTATAATGAAATGACACAATTTTTACAACAAGTGATACTGTTAGCTATTTTTTAAAGGAAGAGAATTTTATTTTATTTATAGATTATATGATAATTTTATCAAGATAATTTTCCATAAATTACAATATCTTCTTTTAAAAAAAATCATATATATAATTTTTCTTACTGGAGTAAAAAAATGGTAACGTGAATTTTTAATGTTTCACACATGCAATAAATTTATTAATTTTTTATATTGAAAATAGTTATAAAAACATTCAAGTATCATAATATTATGAAAAAAATAATAATAGATTTTGTTATATTGAGTTACCCACAATAAAAAATTATATTATAAAATGTATATGTGATGAATGGTTTTAAATTTCCTACATGGGAAAATGGTGAATCACAGAAAACAAAAAATAGTGGTATTTTTGGAGTTGATATCATCATAGAGAAAGTGAAATTTATATTAATATTATGATGGATAAAAAAATTAAATCGTGTTATATGAGAAAATTTTATGTAATGATGTTTAAATTCCTTTTGTTTAATACTGATAAAGGATTATGTGTTCGTACGTGCCATGGAATCATCAAAAATAAATAAAATTTCCTTTTTGTAGTAAATGGACAATTTTTATTGAATCATCAAGCCCAAATAAATTATTATTCAAATTATGATGATGCTTCAAGATAGTTAAATGATTTTTGGAGCATTATAAAAATTAAATCCTAGGAATATATGTTTTCCAAAAGTGAATTTGGTACTATTGATGTGTACGTAATTTAAAATTTTCAAGAGATACCATAGAAAACATATTTTTAACATGGGGAAATAAATATTGATTATGAAACCACATATTTATTGGACTATGGGGATGATGATACAGATGATGTAACAAATGAATTTGAATATATAAAAGACGATGAAATTGAGACTCTTATTGAAATTTATGACACTGAGGAGGAAGGTGATGTTATTGACATCATACCATATGAAGATGTTTATGAAGATGAATAACTACAAAATTACATTTTTGTTATATTATAGTAAATATATATATAATAATCATCCTCAATTAGTTGATAAAAAATTATTTTCATGTTTTAGAAGGGTGATGAAGCTTTTGATGAGATATTTCATAGCCTAGTAGAGGCTACTCTTCTCAGTAATGAGCCAGATGCTTTGTCATCTGATCCATAGGTTATAGGTGGTTTGTTGAATTAGAGGGGTTGTAGTATTTTGAGATTCATGATTCCCAACAATATTTCTACGTGACGTCCCCTTCTTGATTTTGATCTACAAATGCAGAGGTATGTTCAATTGTGTTATTTATTTGTTTTAAGTATAATTAATTGTCATTAATTTATTTATAAACTATTTTTATGTTATTTATTCCATTTTACAATAGTTTTTCACTTATATATATTGGATATAAGAGTTATATTTTATGTAATTATTTTTATACAGAATTAGTGACATGGTATCATATTCTCTTTCATATTTGGAACCACATGTTTGATTATTGGATGGTACATAAATATATAACAGTTATTTATAAATTTATTTAATTAATAACTTTCTATTATAAATATTATGTATAGTTTAGGGTATTCCATCATAGATAGCATTAGTACCTTTCACTGATAGGCCTATTATTTATACATGAATGACAATTTTCATTAGTTATTTTGATATCTAAGGATGAGAGCCATGAAGAAATGTAAAGCCACATTTTTTTATTTGTCTTGTTGCAGCCATTAACTTGATTTAATATCCTCTCATGTTTGGGATTTATATTTCTCATAATATATAAAATATAGTTTTCAATGAAACTCATCATTAGGTCAGCAGGACTAAGGGAGGAAGGAGGTCACACATATGGTTGTTAGTGATATGTTCAATAATCGTTGATGATATCTAGTAAGTACTTTTATATAACAATTTATATAATAATCCATGTAAAATTTCAGTTTATTATTAATATTGTAAGTTGTGTAGCCATTATTATAGAGTTATATGATTATAAGAGGATGTATACTAATCATGTCACTAGAAATATTATTGGTGCTTGATAGTTTCAGATTATGGTCAATACAATTTTCTTGAGTTTTAAAATTATGTGAAAAAAATATTATAAATATTATAATTTAAAATTATATTTGAAGGATTCATATGAGGCAACAACCTCTCAGACAAAAGATGATAGTTTCATAGAGATTGATATCCATACCATTAGTACCAATGTATTATATGACCTGTCATTGAAAAATATGACTCAATATACTTTTGAGAAATGTTGAATTGTTTGTATCAGTTCTCGATTAACACTATAGAGATATTATGGTACTACAATGTAGACATAATATAACAAAATGGGACATTATGGAGAGTCATTATCCTTGACAATAGAGTATGAGGAGAACCTGTGAGCTTAGGAGGAGGTGATAGAGTCCCTATTTAGAGAGTTGGACGATTTTCATCGATAACATGACGAACAAAAATAGGAGAAACTTCCATCACATAAAAAATTTTAGTAGATAATAGAGTATATGAAATGAATAGTATAGGGTATAGGGATGTAGATCCCTACACCTCCTTCTACATACGACCCTCCCCCTACATAGTTATATTTTTTTTAATTTTTTTAAAATATTCTTGTTAATTTTTTATAAAATTATATTATTAATTCCGATATTTTTTAGTTTTATATATTTAGTTTTTTATATTATTGTCTTATTTTATTAAATTTTTAAATATTTTATATCTTTTTTATTTATTAATAATTATTTTTTTTAAGAAAATAGAATTTTTTTATATAATTTATGTTGGGTGATCAATCAATTTGTAAATAATTATTTTTGATTTTTGTGAAATACCATCACAAATGATAACAAGTATATATAACTGGTAAATATTTTTTGTGATGGGTGGGATCCCATTGAATAAAAAAAAATTTTTGTGACAACTTTTCATATTAAATATTTTTTGTGACTTGCTTTTTTGTTTTGGGTTATTTATGATGGGTTCCTTTAAATATACCTCATATTATAGTTGTGAATCTCTCTTCAAAAAAGATTTAATATATAGGAAATTAATATAAATGATTATTGATGCAATGTATAAGGAGCGGCTATCCATGTATACACCTATTTTTTATATTAAACCACTTATCGAGATTTGTTTAGATGAATTAATTTGAACTCTCATGAAACTAGAGAGTATTTTAAAAAGAGATGCTATGAATGAAAATAATAATAATGTAGTATCCTTTACATTAATAATATCTCTCAAAGTCAAATTGAGTGAAAATTTTCTTAATCTTATAAGATAATAAAAAAATTTAAAGTATAATATGAATGTCATTTCTTAATGGGAAATGAGAAAAATATTACTAAAATTTATAAGATGATTAATTTAATTATTTAAAATAATTTTTTTGGTAAAATTATAATAAAAATTAGAACTAAATATTTGATAATAAAGACACATCAAAAATTATTTTTTATGAATGTATGAAACTTGGGCATTGTAGTCTAGAATTTCCATAGTTGAAATAGAAGAATAAAAATTAATGGATGTTCTGTAATAAAAAAGGAATGATTTTGGATGCTTTATAATCATGGATTGAATGTGGAGGAGATAGTTCTAATGGATGTTATTCTGATGAAAACATTGAAGTTTATAAACTTATGCGTTTGTATGTCGTAATTCAAAAGACCAGCCAATACTACATGGAAAAGGTATCTGCCAAATCCCATAGAAACATAACATTAAATTATAAATATCAGGAAATATATTATAAATATAGTAACACTTATTGAAAATAATAAAAATAAGTAACATCAGATTATAAGGACACATTACCTTGAATTTAATAAGGAACTAGGTATTATACTTTCTTAGAAAAACAAAATAATAATGTTATGTAAGACTATAAATTTGATAAGGAATAACTTGTTAAAGAAATAATATAACTTTAAAACATACTATACATAATTTTAATACTACTTCTGAGTTATATACAAAATTTAATTCATGTTTAACACAAGAATATAAGATTCTTGTTTTAAAACCAAATTAAGAAATAATTTGTCTAAAAAATATTATATCAACAATTACTTTTGTGAAAGCAAATTTTTTCAACCATTAGATACATTTGAAACAATATTACAATATTTCTATAATTTTATTTACATTAGACAAACCATATTTTCAATCTAATTATTTTTTCTAAAGAGTATACCATAATGTAAAAAATTTTAGATGGTCAATCATTGGAATAATAAATGTTACTTGAATTAGGTAAAAGATTTTGGATTTGATAAACCATATATATCCTTATAATTATTATTTAACCAATATATGAATATTAGGAAGATATGGATTCATACAGTTCTTATTTTTAATAATATTGGACCTAATAATTTATTCATATAAAAGTCATACTATTTTTATTTTAAAGAGAAAATATGAGTACAAAAAATCAATATATTTGGTACATGGATAGTGGTTTCTCTCAGAATGTGATTGGAAATTATAAATTTTTATATAAGAGAATTAATATAAAATTTATAAATATAAATTAAAGAAACAACACTCAAGGATATTTTTATGCCATGTTTTTTATTGATCAATATTTAATAATAAATCTCTTTAATTGTTTGGAATGTGGTTCATCTAAAAGGATCATTTTTCATTTTTCTTAATGTTTATATTATTTATCTAAACAATTATATTATATATATATATTATATATTTTAGGTTTTATCAGGTTGATTTATTTCCAATAAATCTCAAATTGTTCTACACAAAATTATAGACATTTGAGAGTTCAATATCTAAAACATTAAAAAAATTCTTACATTATCATCCTTTAAAGATCTATTTTTTGTCGATAGACTTTATGAGATTGTATATGATCTATATTTGTTTTAAAAGAATCAAAAAATAATTTCACAATGATTCTGAAAATTACCATGATTTATTTTATGATAGTTTTTTTTAATTTCATTTATCTTTTAATATTTTATATTTTTTTAAATATTTTGATATTATTTAATTAATATTTTAATTAAATATTTAATTATTATTTTAATTAAATATTCATTAATCTTTTTATCCTAACATGAATTCAAATTCCATGCATAAATTCAACATATATATGTGTTTGGAGAGATTTGATTCCATAACCACTTGGTTACTTTTTGTTGTCATTACCACTCCATCAAACTCTTCATATAGTGACTAAACAAAATTTAATATATTTATATATTTTTAGATAAATAAATATGAATGTGTATACAAAAATAATAATATTGACGAATATCAATAAATAATAAATAATAAAAAATAGGTAATAATTGAAAAATTAAACATAATAATTGACTATGAAATAAATAAATAATAAATAATAAATAAAAAACATATAAATGATTAATAAATAATAGATAATAAATAATAAATAACAAATACTTATTGATAAATAGTAAATAATATAGAATAAATAATAAGAATAATAAATAAATATATATGTAATAAATAAATAATAAGAAAATAATATATAATAAATAAGTAGTAAATAAATACTAAATAAATAAATAAATAATAAAAAATGAATAAATAATAAAAAACTATTAATAAATAATAAATAACAATTAATAAATAATAAATATTTAATATTTAATAAAAAATAAAAAATAAAAAATAATTAATATTAAATAATTAATTATATAATAAATAAATAGTAATTAAACAACACTTTCATAATAAATTTATAAAAAATAAGAAAAATTTTATTAATAAATGAATAATAAATTAAAAATTAATCATAGATGAATATATAATTAATCTGAAATATAAAATAAGAAAAAAGAAAAAATAATTATTAATTAAAAAAATAAGAAAAAATAGAAATAAAAAATAAATAGTAAGTATTACGTAATATTCAATAAATAGAAAATAAATATATACAATTATATTTAAATTATTTAAAAAATAATTATATATATCATATATAAATATATAAATATAAATAAATTTACATAATTGTTTATAAATAAAATCATGAAGGAAAACATGCACAAAATATTAGAATACATATAAATTCATATACCAATATCATGTATCCAAATATATATAAATGCATATATATATACATGATTGTATATAAACATACATGAATGTATATAAATATACAAGAATGTATCTAAATATACAAAAATTGTTATATACATATATACACACTAATATGAAAAAATGCATACAAATATCTATAGATAGATGCAATAATAAATATTTTTTAAATAAATATTAATAATTGTATTTAAATTATAAACATATATACATAAACGTATATAAATTCATATATATATATATAGTAAATAAATAATAATTCATTAAAAGATGGAAAACCATCATAATAACAACAGCATCAAATCAATAGGAATGTAAATCCATTGAATTGAATCGTAGAAAACCCACTAATGATATGAAGAAACTCTTAAATGATACTGAAATGAAATTGAATGTAAAAAATAAATAATAATTCATTAAAAGATGGAAAACCATCATAATAACAACACCATCAAATCAATAGGAATGTAAATCCATCGAATTGAGTCGTAGAAAACCCAATAAGGATATGAAGACACTCTTAAATGATACTAAAATGAAATTTAATGTAAAAAATCACTATATCTAAATAAAAAAGTCAATTTTAGTGGCCTCTAGATCCTTTTTTAACCTCAAAATACTAACTGAGTTTACCTGGATAACATTTCATAGATCTTATCACAGACTTTGGATTTATATGTAGAAATGCGAAAACAGTTTCTTGAATAAAATGTTATGATCATTTGAATTTGCAGTTGAACATTAAATTTATTCAAAATTATTAATAAATTTTATTCTATTATTAATTACGAAATTATTATTATATATCATTTTATGTCATTTCATAAGCATCAATTTGAATGATTTTTTAGAAAAAATGGTCACCTAAATCAAAAGTAATTGTTATTTGATACTTAAGTCCAATTTATAACTTATCCTGGTAATAATTTTAGTCTTAAATAATTACAAACTAATAATTATAAAATGTTATAATTAAAAAATAATAATTATATAAAATTGAAAATAATAAATAAATTGTTTTTATAAATTATAAATAATAATTATTAAGAATAAAAAATTTGTAAAATTTTAATATTATTGAATTTATAATTACAGATAAATTAATAAAAACCCACATGTAATTCAAGGCATTTTCTAAAATCTATAGATGTAAAAATAAAAATAAAATATTTTTAGAAATCATATTTAAGGTCGTTTTTTCAAAATCCACCACTAAAAAAATATCAGCAAAAAATTTATCATCGGTTTTAAAACATGTCGGTAAAAAACTACAATAAAATTTTAACATTCATAATAGTGCACAATTCATTATAATTTAATGTTTGATCTAAGGCCGTGGGTGGGGGTTGTCATTAACACATCAATACCTCCACCAATATACAAAATAATCATTAATATATCATGAATCTATCATAAATTCTCTATGAAGAAGAAATCATGGTGGAGGATCCATAAATACTTACTCATATTATTTACATTTTCAATGGAAGATCTTAATTTGATCAAGGAATGGAATACAATCACTAAATCATATAATGATCTATGAATTAAGGATAGAAATATCCTTGTATCTTCATGGAAATCTTAGACACAACATATTTTTATTTGTCTTTTTCACCGATGAAGAATAATTTGGAATAGATCTATGAATTACACAACATTCTAGCACCACCAGATCGATTCAAGATTGAATAATGAATGTAAGATGAATGAGGTATCTCTAATGTCAATAATTGAGATATAAAAATTAGTGTAAGAAAATTATGGTATGAGGTGGGTATTAAAGAGGGTCAAAACTATGTGTAATTAAAATCCTATAGGGTGTACTTAATGAATCCCAAAGATGGGTTCATTGGATAACCAGTGTGACTTACTGGCTAGCCAGTGGAACCACTAGTTGGTTGTTTGATAGCCTCTGAGAGGCTAATGGGAAGGGTATAACTTGATCAGATGCACCTATAACTCTGGTTGGTTGGTGTGGTCTAAAATCCCTTTCATACCTATAGAAACCCCACTTGACGTATGGTGGAAATTTACAACCACAACAAGCCATGCCTTCCCTCATTATTTTACATATTGATTCTTATACCATTTATTTATGATGAAAATAACTAAAAAACAATATCATAGAAGAAACATTACAGGAATAAGGAATTTTATAAACATGTAATATCTCATACATCGAAATAATGTGAGGATGTTACAAATAAAAATAACTATATAACTAAAAATGAAAAAAATACATTGAAACATATATGGAAAAATTAAAAAAAATAAGAAAATATATTTAGTTTTATATATTAAACAAACATTTTGATTTAAATGTATAAAATAATTAATTGAAACATTAATGATAAATATATAAGAATGAATATACTCAATAATCCAAACCCTAAAATACTTTAATAATAAAATTTAATTAATGTTTAATAAATTAATGAAAATTTCATATATTCATTTAATTAATACCTTATTATTCAAAAAATAGTACAAAATTATTGTAATTTAGCATTAAGAAAAACAAATTGAGTGAAGGTGATAATATATTTGGGTGGTGGAGGATGATCAAAAGTATTAGAGAATGACATATAGAGGTGAATGATAGAAGATTAAGGATAAAAAATTAGGGAAGGTATAATTATATAAGGTGATGGTGGGGGAAAATATGGGTAGGGTCGATGAAAGATAAGGTTATGTTTTTGTTTTGATGTAATGGGATAGAGTTGGCATGGGTCAAACAATTGAATGAAATTTAAACATGGGCACAAAATTTCGAATTTTACGGGTTTTTGATGTAATTTATTTAAAAATTAACATGGAAAACATGTTTTTAACATTAATTATTTAATAACTAATGTTGAAAAAAGTGTTATTACATGGGTTATTGAATAAACTATTTAAAAATAAACTATTGATGTATTTTTTATATCACATATTAATTTAATGACAGGAAAATCTATTTAAAACTTTAGATAATAAAAATTTTCATTATAAAGGCATCATTTTAAAGCGTTTTTTGTTGATTTATTATCTATGATTGGTTATATTAGACTATAACTCATGTTGCTTCCACTATTGTTTATATTTTTAAAACTGAGGGTATATTCTTCCTAATATCACCTCTTATACCATCACATTTAATTGGAATCCACTTGAATATGAGGAGACATGATTGAATATAGTGGCACTTCATATTGTGTGTCATTTGGGTAATCTTGGTTATGGAAGTTTCACTAATGATTAATTTTTTTGAATGTATGATGGAAAATACAGAAAACTATTCATAAAATATAACAATTTCAAGTACCAAATTTCTTTAAGTGGGAGAATGTAAAAATATAGATTTTTTTATATTAAATGTTATCATTTTCTACTTTAACTAATATGTGTAACCTTAATAATATAAATTAGATTTTTATTTTTCAGTTAAATAAATTTAATAAAGAATAATTTTATAGATTAAAAAAATATGATAACATAATCTAGATTTAATAATTTTATAAAATACAATTATAAATGAAATATCTACACAGATCCTATATATTTGAAATAAAAGTGAAAAATTGATATATATAAATTTCAAGAATAATAGATATAACTTTTTTGCATCATATCCTTAAATAATCACCTTGAGCATGGTGTGTTTTATACAAAAACTAAACAATTAACCATATAAATGTTATTTATTTGAATGTATCATGTTATGAAGAAATAATTATTTTCTCACTTCATAATAACAAGAATCAACTCAGAGGAAAATAGTATACATAACCATTATGAGTATGAGTAGATATTACATAAAAATAAATATCATAACTAGATGATATAATTCATATTGATCAACTTATACTAAAAACATTAGGGATATAATAACAAGTCATATATGAAAAAAAAGTCGTTGAAATTGGAATTTTTAGAGAAAAACTATTTCATGTGGGATTTTGGTTTTTATAACATAATATGGTACATTATTGTGAAATTGATGAGGAAATATAAATTGTATGATGATTTTTAGATATCCATTACTTATTGTTAGAATAATAATTTTTTTTTAAAATAGTCATAATGATAAAATTATTATTCCCATTAAAATAACCAATAAATACATGTAATATTGAATTTAATATTAATAAAAACTGTTTATTAATTTATGAATCATAATTTAATTTAATGAAAATATATTAATATATTAATTATTTCATAAAATGGTTTTATAAAATTTTTCAAAAATTAATGAATGATTTTCTTGAAAATACACATTTATTAATATTTAATAATTAAATTTATCATATTTTTATATTTATTTTCATGAAAATATAATAGTATGTCATTATAAAATTAAAGTAGTCATTTAAAAAAGATTTTTTTCATTTGAATCTAATTATTTAAATATTAATCTAGTTGTTATAATAATAACATAATGGTAATAAGTAACAATTATAACAAATTTAATGTGTAGTTGATTTATTTTCACAAGTACCATTGAAATTATATTCTATACAAGAGAAATTTTATGAGGTGATAAAAATTCCACTTAATGACTTGGAAATATATTTTATACTAAAATAATATTTTATGATGTATTTATTATTATTATTTAACTGTTTAATTTCTCATAGATAGAATCTCATTATAATAAAAATGTCTTCATATTTAGAAATATCAGTTCTAAATTTAGAAATTTTGAATTTTATTAGATGATTCAATGAAGAATTTTTTTAAACAAATACAAAAATAATGTATACAAAAATAGTATATTATATGTGTATATTTTCACATTAATGTGATATAATAATTGATATTATAAATTTAATGGACTAAAAATTTATATTATTAGTTAAATAAGAGTTTTTAAAATATTATACCCCTTATCCCAACCATAACTTTTTTTTTAAATTTTATTTTATTACACTATTGAAATACCATTTTTGAGTTTTTGTCATATACAATATATTATAAATAGAATTTAATGGATTTTAAATCACCAAAAAGAATGTATTTTTATACAATTCTTTGATTTTTTAATCAAAATAAATTTTGGAAACTATTTTTTCTTTTTTAAATTTAAATATTTTTTCCAAAGACTCCAATGGTTAAACCAATAGATATTTTAAGGAATTAAATATTTTATTCCTAAACATATCAAGAATGGTGACCCATAAAGAGTCTAAATGAATAAGAATAAAACAGTCAACATAAATGAAAATAATGACGACCTAGTGTATCAAGATTATATTTTTTTACGGTATTAAAATGATATCAGAAGATAATAATTTCTATATATCTTCAATCAATAACCCCTGAATAGAAAGAGAATCAACAAATAGAGACCCTTCTCTCTTTGTATCAGTGATAGTAGTTCCCTCTTCTACCATCAATGTGTATTCCTACATTGAATACATGATATACTAGTGAAAATTTACATATTAATAAAAATAATGGACAATGATAATATAAAACAATTCAATGAAATAATGATTAATACCACTATAATGGGAAAACAATTATTTTTACAAAAATATTTATACTTTTCTTCTATAGAAGAACCATAATAAAATGTCACTGAAGACCTCTTAATCATCAACACTCGCTAATATCGAACAACTCCTCAGCCTGTCATGATATTTTTTCTTGTATTGACATCAGTATTCAATTTATACCCATAATGAATATGGAGCCAACAACCCTAACATCCTTAAGCCATTGATGTTCATCTCTGTCTCACACAAAGTAGCTACAACCACAACTAATAAAATATTGACTCATGATAATCATCCCTTATACGTACAACTTACTCATAATTTTTATTAGACTTCATAACATCAATATATAAATCTTAATTTTCCTATAATCATGAAATAATTCATTACATTCAAACCATATTGATCAAAATATTACCATAACTATGCATAGAAGAAGAGTCAACATAAGTATACTCATTATCCTCTAAACCAAAAATCTAATTAGTGTTTCAAAAGATACAATACTGATAGAATCATCTATGATATATCCATATAGTCTCCACAATATTAATATAAACTCACATTATTGTAAATATCTGATCCCTAGAGTACATTAAATGATGGGTAAAATATTTTCACTCACATTCTAGTACTATATGAAGGTACTGGAGGAAAAAACAAATTTATATAGGTTGGATATTTAAATTTTTTCATCATCGAAGGATGTAAAAACAAGGTCTCTAAAAATTTTAAGCCCTATACAAAGTATAGAATCCCAAATGAATAATATTTAGCATAAAATTACGTCAAAAATTACCTCATTCAATTAGAAGTCGTGCTCGACAACTGTTCGTACCCAGTGGATATTACTTGAAGTAAATTATGAAGGATACCTCTTGATAATCCACACATTATTTGAATGTATGTTATAGCATAAGTTGTCAAAATAATGGTTCTAGAAAAGAGATCCAACGATTCCTCTGATGTCCTAATGATCTCTGTTATTCCATTCCATCGATCAGTGAAGGTGACCTTTAATAGATAGCTTGAATGAGAGATTGTCTCCCATGGAAGCGGGATATAGGATTTCAGATCTCTCAAAATCATTGGTTGAATAGTACCTATAGTGTGAGCCTCCTATGAAATATATTATGAATTGAAGAATAGAAGACATGGATCCCTTGCCCCTAGATATTTATTTCCCACTAAATAAGCTATAAACGATATCACATGTCTATTTGAGTGAGTCATAAATATCATTTGTATTTTTATCACTTACTTGAAATGGAATACATATATTATATTATAAAAGCGAGACATTAACATGAGTCGTCATTCCAATATATTCTAAATATACATTCAATAATAAAATAATATTTTTATTCCTTAATATTTTATATATATATAATTTAATGAATGAAAATAAATTTAATATATAAATTCAATACAAATTATTCTAAAATAGAATAGTGTGAATTAATTGATTTTATTGTCGACATATATTATAAAACAAATCATGAACCCCAGTGGTGTGTCTGACCATATCATATACTCATATACATTAGAATTGGATGGAATTTTGAATACACTAAGTTTCTGACCCTCTAGGACATTATATTTATAGCAGTGAATCATATTTATAGATCGGGCATGGATTCCAGAAACCAATCATGATCCCTAAATAGATAGGTAAAATTAATAGAATCTGAAACTCTTCTTATGAACACATATATTGTAATATAATCTCTTTGTCTGGTGATATCACATAAATATGGGAACAAACATTGTGTTATCATCATTTTTATGATTTATTTTTTGATATTTTAACTGGATAGACTTACCGTATTCTACTATATCCAAGGATTTAATGAATATACCACAATTCTGATCAATATGGTCTGAGATTTCACAAATTTTGGAAATTGAATAATTACTTTTGATTATTCAATAATTTTTATACCACCATTGATTCATCCACACACGAAACCTCACTATGAATTTAATGCTTATTTTATTATGGACATCAAAGTAGTTGATAAAATAGAATACATTAAAAATAATACCAAGTTACGATACCCTTACATATATTCATAGATAGGATATACCAATGACAACTAAAACATGTGGTGTTCCTATTGTCAAGATATAACTCATTATATCTTATAATCAAGATCACCAATTAAAAAATTCATTATTTGAAATAAAAATTCTTTTAAGCCTTGAAAACATAGTGGTTATAAATTATATTTTTCTACTCAATATAATTTCTCTAGAATATAGGAATTATTTTTATGATTAATTTCATAGTACCTCACAATTTTAATTACAGTCTAGTAACTACTATAACCTTTTTATTCCACAAATAATCTATTCTAATTTCCATTTAAATAGTAGATGTAGAAATATCAACTCTATTATGGAAAGTGTACATAACTCACATCACATTATATATATGATATTAAAATAGAAAATTATTGTAAGAGTTGGTTCTAAGGAACCCATTATTACAAAACACCAATATTCTCAAGAGTTGACTTGCTAGTTATCCTTATTTTCTATTACATTATATGAAATATTTGCTACCGAGTTATGGATTTTTTTCATGGGTCTTCCATGAGTATAACTACTCAAGATATGGTATCCATGAGTATATTCTTTTTACCATTTTAAAAATCTTGAAATTTTGGATAACACTATGAGTAGAATTTTTATAGTTGATATTATAACAAAAATTTACATAAAAGTTGTTATTTCATGATTTTTTTAAAAATAATTTCATATTTTAAATGACTTTTTTATCTATATCAGTAGTGGAAACACCTTTTTATTTTTAGATATGGATACCATAGGCTTTAAGGAGCATATATTAATCATTACCTTATCCTAATTACAACATCATATAATATTTAATGAAAGGAATACTAGTTTATAACCCCTTTAAATTTGTATCACTTTCTCTAAAAATTCTACGAATATATATTTTCCGTAAATCAAGTACAATTAGATTGTTCTAACTGGTTCCAATATAGTTCTCCTAAAAATAATTGATATTTTTATAGAATAAATAATATATTATAAATATCGTATCAAATACATAGCATGGAATATGTTAATAATACATTGAATAAGTGAATAGAATTTTTTTTCACCAAATTAATATTCTCCTATATCTCATGCATGTCATCTTAATGATATTTTTTCCGTGTAACATTAGAAATGATTCACTCTCCAATTTTGCAAACTTTTATTTGTCAATACCTTGTTATTATATGTATATTTTGACTTTGTTAAAGAATACCATTGGATCTACATCGGAAGATCTCATTCCCGGAACTTTTTTAACATGTTTATGTTATATTGGGAGGGTCACTATCAATCTATTTTTAATTAACAATATGAAGATTAAATATTTTCCACATATTATAAAATATATTTTTATTTTCAAAAATAGTGGGGCGCCCACTAATATCATATAGACACATGGAGAGAATCCATTAAGAAAGAAACTTCTAGGATATTGTTTCTTACATCAATCCAAAACTAGATTGAATAATCTTTCTCCCACTATTGGTATTCAACGGTTCCATCAAATCACCCTACTTGTGTCTTCTAGCTGACATCAATTATTGGTGGTCCTTTCATCGAATTAATAATTTAATGATTGTATAATATAGATATAAAATGTATAATTTTAATGGATTCATGAATAACACATTTGTATTACAAATAAACATTATTGGTACTAATATTATACATCCAATGTAGAGTCTCAATTTAATACCCACAATGATATTAAAAATAATAAGAACCTATATATTGAAACATGAAATTGATTATTGGATTTTAATGGATATTTTAAATATTATACTATTACCATTTACATATTACTTGTTTGATTCATTAAACTTAATGGATAATGTATCACCATCAATAGTGATTGTAAAACCATTAATAAGGTTATATCCATCTCATGTAAATTGTGTCTTTGTAACATTTCTTTTCCTCAAGATCATGTGGAACATTTTCCCATTTCAACAACTTGTGCTTCTTAGGCAACAACTCGATCCATGTTAATATAGTTTCAACTCTCTCAAATATATATGTTCACTCTTTTATAGAAATATTTTCTATCACATTAAATTTTATTTTCCATTATAGGGATTTAAAAAATCCGAAGAAAACATTAGTATAATAACATTAAATTCACATTGTGTTTTTCCTAGTGAATGTTTTTTTGTATCTATATTAATCGTTTTGTATCTAAAACATGTATTATTATATTAAGGATTTATAACATTATAAAACTAATATGATATCCATTATTCATTATTTTTAGTTTATGTTTTTGTGATAAAACATCTATTTATGATGAGTTTCACGAAAAAAGGGTGCATATTCAATTCATTTGAATCATAACATTTATTCGCCTTTTAAATATACCATAACTAAGATATGTATAAGGAAATGTGTATTTTTGAATTAATCCATGGACCATTTTATTGATAAATTTTTTCATGTAAGACTTATCAAAAATCCAATTTACTAACATCATAGCATTTATTTCTATAAGGAAATGGGAGTTTTGGATGAAAATGACAATATATTTCATGTTTAATGAATTCTTGGTCTAGGAATTATTCTCTACATGGGCTCAAAGAAACTCATATTTTATAACCAATTATATATCATACTTCACTTTTTCATTTATAAATAAAACTTTAGTTAATATTTTAAATTATATTTACCGGTAGATTTACCTAGGAATAGTTCACGCTCTCTTGGATAATTAACTCCATAATCTTAGTAGATTACCTATATTTATAAATGTTTATTTTTTCATTACTAAACAAATAAATTATTCGATAACACCGATGGAATTTAAAATAAATGAGTCTAAATACAATACATTATCAATCCATGATAATTAATTTAATTTTTAACAGAAAATAATTATCTTGACACAAATGGTATTAGAGTC
Organism: Viscum album; assembly: GCA_963277665.1. NCBI lineage: Eukaryota > Viridiplantae > Streptophyta > Magnoliopsida > Santalales > Viscaceae > Viscum > Viscum album. The sequence goes on along the minus strand of OY728122.1, from coordinate 803,940,797 downwards.
TTACATTTTTATATTCAGCTATTATTTCTAAGGATTAAGGGTTTTAAAAACTATTTTATGGGTATTAAACACCACATAAAACACTCATTCTAAAACATTAATAATGTCACATTATTTCTAATAGACATTTGAGTTTAATGTTTTGGTAATACCTAAATAATGATTTACTAGATCCATTAATCATGAATATTTGAGATAGTGTATTTCTCACCACTGAATTAGGAATCACCCTTTTTTGGCTATTTTTATAATTAAAATAACTTCATATAATGTTTATATAAAAAATTTGAAATTATATTAAAAAAATATGTGATAAAAATATTTTATTCAATACCCAAGAAGTATAATATAAAATTTACAAAAAATGAGGACAATTTGAGAAGAAGATGTGACTTCTTGATTCATTAATTCAATTAAATTCTATTAAAATTCCTTAGAATAATTTCAAGACACAAAATAACCTCCAATATGTTGATAAACCCCCTTTATTTAAATTATATTGTAAAATTTATTTTTGTTTGACACATTCCATTGGGCTCTACGATTAGGCATGTATTGTCTCCACAATACAATATAAATCTTATTTATATTGATGCTAAAAATTTTCCTTGTTTGTTTTACTGATGAAATTAGATTAAGTGAATTTCATTAAATTAATATATGTTGTGGTTTTTTATTTTGGAATTATATTAAATACTTTGATCCGTCTGAGATATTTGATAAAATGATGGACCACATATTTAATTTATTATGGAAACATTGTTCTCAACCGTACTTTGGTAACCATAGTGTAAGGAATAAACACTACATTCACAATATCTCATGTGGATCATAATCCCTATGTTGTTATGATTTTATGGTTAATCAATGCTACATTATTATAGAACCTCACATTTGAGTAACTAAAAGGTACTGTTCATTAACCCTACTTTCAGAAGATACCGTACATATGAGAAAAAAATACATAGGTCATCAACCATACATTGGTAATAAACAATACATTCCCAACCATTCATTATATGTTTTTTCTTCATGTGAAGGAACCCTACATTTGACTACTATACGATGTAGTTTAAATGCACGTTATAATCTGAGATTTATACAATTGTTTCAATGAAAATAAAGACTGATTCAAATTAGTTTTATGAAAAATACAAAGTATTATAATAAATAGAGTAAACCATTACTATTTATAAGGGACATTATAACTCTCTTGAATGATTCAAAATATATTAATCATGATACTTAAAGAGGATACACAGATCTTCTACAACGACGATAATATTTTCACTTTATATATACATGATAAATATGTGATATTCAAGGAGATATTTTTTTAATATCCTTGACACTCAGATATTGTACAAATAATGAACAAACCAATTATTTTCTAAATAGGATACAGCTTGAAGATACATATTTCATCCACATACCAATCAAAATATTGTTTACCATCTGTTTCTATTATGAGTGATGATCATTTGAAACAAGGATCTCGTTATTGTTATTCATATATGAAGAATTTAATCATTGAAGAATAAGATCCATATATAGTTATTTATGATTGGGACATGGATATTTAACATGTTCCATCAACCAATCAAACACTTTTTATTTATTGTAGTTTTGACTAATCGCACTCAATCATGGTTTTGTGTTAAATTATTTTACTATGTTATGGAGAAACCAGTTCTTATATAAAAAACAAAGAGGATAACTTTATATTTATTATAATGTTTTAATGTACGTTAACTCATTTGTGGATTTTGGGGGTCTTATAATAAGAGGACCTTGTCTAGTGAATATAAACAATCTCGTAGAGATCGTATTGGTGGAGTGGACTAGGGGATCATTATGCCTCGAGCCACTATAAAAATTATTGTATTGTTATTTACTTTTTATCATATGATAAAATCAATTATATAATAGAATGTTTCAAATCTTTATAAAACTCAAGGAATGTTAAAAATGAGAATCTGTAGAAATTATCAAAAATAATCAATTCACCACCCTTTTGTGTACCATTTTATTATTCCAACATTACAATTGGTATCAAAGATGATATTTTATTACAAATATCTAGAGTGCTCAAAAGTATAAGGTATATATAAAAAATATTCAAATGGGTTATCTTAAAGAAGCTATGTCTATGATTAGTGGTCAATATTTCAATTGTGACATCTATGGATTCTATAAATAAAATATGTTCATCAATCAAATGAATCCTGGCATCAATGTTTATATGAATATTATAGCTCCCTATGTAATTCCTAATAATCTAGAAGGATAATATGTTGATAAGGAATATGAGTATGACATGAAATCAAAAGCAATGAATGCTATCATTTGTGGTCATGGGATTAATTAATTCAATCTAGTATCACAATATCCTACTACATACAAAATGTGGAATTCAATCAATATTATCTATAAAAGAACTGATAATATCCTAAAAATTTGTTATGATACTGCAAAACTATAGATTGACACCATTATAATTTATGATTGATAATGAATCACAAAAATAAATTGAAGATTTACATAAATTTTCAGTTACATTACTTATTTTGAATAACCAATTACTCAATCAGATTAATTTCTAAAATTATTTACAGTACTACCAACAAAATTGAATGAAATATTTACATGAATTAGAAAATAATCACCCATCTAAAATCAGGCTGTGAAAGAATTAATTGGATCATCGATGATGTAGGATGTTTAAATGAAATATGAACATGAAGATCACAAAATCGTGAAAAGAGAGAACACTGCCCTCAAAGTTATATCTTAGAGTCATGGAGAAAACATGAGAAGATGTTATAATCTCAAAATATTCATACTTCTCAAGTTATCAAATGGAATTGTCTTAGATACATAGAAAACATTCAAAACATAATAAAAAGAGAATATGGTTCCTAAAATACTTTAAAAAGATGAAAAAAATCAAAATAATTATGATGCTATGAATGTAAGAAGATGAGTCATATGTGAACTAATTTCCCCCAAATAAATGAATAAATATAAAATATTGATAAGTTATATTAGAAGAACAATAATTGTGAGGATAATGGGAATAAAGACATAAAATCTATATGGTGTGTGTCTGAATATACAAGAATCTCTTCCAAATATTATTCATAAAAAGGTCCAAAATATCTAAAATAAACTATGTTCTTTATGTATGTGTAATTAAGTGAGGTACAATTATATTACTCATCTATATCTATTTATGATAATTGTCCAAATAGTAAAATGCATGCTTATAGCTCAATACTAGAGGATAGAAATTATTATATAAAAATAAAGTACAATTAAATATAAATTATTCACAGTTCTATTATAATTCAAATGGATATAATTCTAAAATAAAATTAAGATTTAATTTAAAAATTCAATTCATCTATATCAGATAGTATTGTTCATAAAAATAGAATAAAAGAATTATAGGATGAAGTATAATATATTATAGTGCTTCTACAATTTTTACTAATATAGAAAAATATATAAATGATATTATTAGTAAAAAATTTATTAAAATTGAAAAATATGGGGTTGTAAGCATGGGAGAAAAATAAAAATTATACAGAAATTATTTTATCCCATTTCAAAAAATGATACCTACTACAATCATAGAATAAATGGACACTTGACAAATAACAGTTACATTAGAAATTGAAATATATGTTTAATAAAAAAACATTCGTTCTTATGCACTTTTATAATGATATAAATATATATTTTGATATAATAAGAAAAATCTGGATTCCCAAAACATTTCTTGCTGGCACAATTGGACACAAGAAAATATGGGTTCCAAGACAAACATGTATTGACTATATTTTCTGTAAAAAGGACATAAGAAAAAAATTAAATATTATATATGGATAGTGGATGCTCAATATATAGGTGTGTAGAGTCTTCCAACCTCCAAACATTGAAGTAAATTAAAGGAAAGAATATTGGAGTTGGAACTCCTTTCGAGACAATGCAAAAAGAAAGACTGTTGGAGAAGGAACTGTTGGAGATCCCAAATCAAACTCTATCAAAAAATTATTTTATGTACAAGGGTGAATGAAAAACCTGATAAGTATTTATAAACATTGTGAGGATGAATTTTTATTATTCTTCTTCTCATTATTTCTCAGTTTTTATTGATAAAATACTAAAATTTATATCAAACAGAACTGAAAATATTTATACTTTGGATCTAAATTCCTAGTGTAACAAAAATGTGAATTTATTAACTATTGAGATAAATGAATCGTGGTTCTGGAATAATAAATTTAGACATTTCAATATATATTATTTATATATATTTTCTAAAAAAATAATTAATTTCTAATTTTCTATGTCTTATGTTTGATAATGATTGATTTTATGTTTCATGTCAAATTGATGAAAACATAAATAATCTTTCAAATAAATTAAAAAATTTATATATCAAAACCATTAGAACATATCCATGTGTATTTTTTCGGACCATAAAGAGTAGCATGTTTTGATATAAATCTATATGTTTTTGTTTTTGTTGGATATTTTTTATTATTTAGTTGGGTCTATTTTGTAAAACTCAAATCTAAAATATTTAATATTTTTAAAATTTTTTTTAAAAATTTTGAAAATGAAAGCCTCCTTATAATAATTTCATTAAGAAGTGGTCATTTTTTAAACCATTAGAATAAATAATTTAATTTTTTCCTAAAATATTGTTATTAAACACCACTTCATCTCAATAAGAACAACACAAAAGAAATGTAATAGTTAAAAGAAGAAAAATAAATATTAAACAAATTATAATGAATATTCTGATTGAATACAACCTTAAAACCTATTTCTTAGAAGAATATATAAGGGGCACTTCATTTATTATGAATTGAGTTTTTATAAGACCAATAAATTAAAAGACACCATATGATCCTTGAAATAATATAAATCCTAAAGTAAATTACATTAAAGTACTTGGATGAATGGTGTATATCTTAAATACTAATGAACACATTGGTATATTTAATCCAATGGATAATGAAGGAATATTTATAGGTTATTCTCCTATTTATAAAGATTATAGATTATATAATTAAATGTTAATGAATTTTGAAGAATTGTTTCATGTGAATTTTGGAAAATCTGACCTTTTGATAAAAGGAAACATCAAGCATATGAAATTATTGAATCATGTTACATCATGAAGCATGATTCATCATTACTTGATTTTGAAAATAACTTAAACGCAATTCAGTCTAGTACATAAGAGCATGAGTTAGAATAACCTAAATGTGTCTTACATATAAAGCCTAGAAATTTAAAGGGCCATCCTTCAGAAATTGTTATAGGAAACCAAGACATAATATTTTTAACTAGACGAAATATGGGAAAATTAATAGAATTTTAGGCCATTCAATATCAATTAAAACAATAGACTATTGAAGAATTTCTAAATGATGAGAACTGGTTATTAGAAATTGTAGAATATCTTAATCAATTCAACATAATTTTTTTTTTGAATTAGTAGACAAACCAACCAATTATCCAATAATAGGATCCAAATGGGTTTTTAAGAATAAACAGGATGATCCTGGGATCATTACAAGAAATGTCCAAATTAGTAGGAAATTTTTATAATTAGTAAGATGTGATATATTATGATTAAACCGTTGCACCTATATTTTTGATTTGAAGTAATTAGAATTTTGTTAGATAATATATCTCCAACTAATATTAAATTATATCATGTGGATGTTAAATATGCCTTTTTAAATTGATATTTAATGGAGGAAGATTATATTAAAATACATTTAGGTTTTGAAAACTCTCATAAACTAGATTAAGTTTTTAATCATACCATAGAACATTATGAACTTAAACATGCACCAAGAGACTGGTATGAGAGATTAATATCATTTTTATTATGAAATGGGTTTTCTATAGAATAGGAAGAACCTATTATTTTTTGGAAAACCTTTTTCTCTAATATTATATTAGTAAAAATTTAAGTTGATGATTTTATACTTGGATTAAAAAATAAAAAGTTTTGTAATGATTTATCAAATATAATGAAAAAATAATTTGAAATGAGAATGATGGGAGAATTGAATTTTTTTAGGATTTCAAATTTATACAAAAATTATGGAATTTTTTTAAATCAAATTAAATATATTATTCATTTATTGAATATTTTTATACTTGAAAAAAATAATTATTACAAAACTACTAATTTTAGTAATGTAAAAATTGATTTGGATGAAGCTAGAAAACCAGTTAATAACAATTTATATAGTCATGATTGGTAGTTTACTATATTTTATTGCTTGGAGAATAGATATTTTGTTTTATATATATTTATGTCCTTGATTTTAGTACAATACAAAATAATCCCATATTTTTATTGTTAAAAGTATTTATATATATTAATATATGAAAATTTTTTCAATATATTTTATATATAATTCTTTGGATTGAAATTTAATTTCATATTTAGATGATGAATTTTAATTATGTAGATTAGAAAGGAAAATAATTTGAGGAACCTATCACATTATAGGGAAATATTAACATATTTTTCAGGTAAACAAAATATTCAGTTTTTATGTCAATAGTTGTGGTAGAGTATATATCTGATTGTAGTTGTTTTGCATAAGTTTTTGGGATGAAACACACCCTGCTAGAATTTATACATAATTTTGATAATATTCCAATTCTGATTGACAAAACTAGTGTAATTAATATTTTCTAAAATCCTATAATGAATTATAGAACTATGAATGTTGATATGAGTCATCATTTTCTAAGATATCATGTTTTTAAAAAGGATCCATGTTCAGAAGTTTTAAATACTGAAAATCAACTTGTTTATATTTTTACTAAACCACTTCCCACTATATGTTTTTATTTTATCAAGTGGGAGTTAAGAATATTTAATTTAAAATAAATGTATATCAATTTATTTTTAAAATTTATCTATTAATCAATTTTATTTGATTTTTTCTAGTTTTTATTTAATATTTGAATAAATAAAAACTAGATTTTATATTGGTATTATTTCAATATATTGAAAATGCATTTTCTTTCAAAATTAAAATTAATGCTTACAATTAATAATCGGCTTGACAAACTAGACGACATCACTTGAACAATTAGAACCCCCCCCCCCCCATATTCTCTCACATACCATATGATTCCAAACCATTCTAAAGGAGAAGAGAAAGCTCACCCAATAGTTTGTAATCCATGAATTTAGTCCAGAATCAATCAATTATATCAGATTCCATGATAAAGGAAACCAATTCACATTCTAAGGTAATAGAAGTTTTTGATGTCTAATTTTATACTTTCATTGAGAATAGAAAATAAAAATCTTTATACTTGTTTGAAAAAGGCCAACCATATCCAGTTCATGAAGCATAATATTTTAATTCACTGAAAATTCAATATAAACGATTAGTTTATTAATTCAACTAGATAAGGGATGGAAATTCATGTTTTCATAGTATGTTAAAAGCTATCCGAAAATATTAGGATGATTTTATAAATTAAACTATTCATAGAAAATAATTTTAATATGTTCATATAGAAAAACATAATCACCAGAAAATTGAGTCTCTAGAGGTTATTTTGATGTGTTTTCATATAGAAATGATGGATCAACTAGAAAAACTAAAATCTTAATCTATTTATAAAATTTATTTTGATGATTTAAAATGGTATTTAAGAAGTCAGTTTGAATTAATAATATAATGTGTCAGTTAGCCCAGACCTTCTACTTCTACACAACCATCCTATCTATATTTAGTAAGAATATTTATAATGATTGCTTCAATAATGGATAATATGAATGAAAAAACTCAATCTCATTAGAGTAATAGAGATCCTTCGTCTATGATGTTATATAACCAATTATATTTGGTGTAACATCTAACTTAATGTGAACCTAGCATAATAATTATTCTCAATCATCTAATTCATAATATTTTTAAATTTCAGTTTATAGGGGAAAATCTATATGAATTTTAAAAATTTAATCTGATCAAAATCTTAAGAGTCGATCAAGACTGAAGAACATTATAAATAAATCTATGTAATGATATTTATGAAAGATTACATGTCCAGATAGAAGAGTTAAATGTACTTTTTCTAGATGATCAATCTTCACAAGAACCATAAACCTCTTTGGAACCATGCCTATCACAATCAACAATCCCTTATTTTAAACCATTCGCATCCAACATCGCATGTGTATTCATAAACAACATAAAATGACAATTCCTGCTATTTCATTACATGTTTATTTTATTAGTGTTTTAAAATCCTATATTTTCATTAAATTATTTTTATGGGTTCTGTGATCAATGAAAGGGGAAATTTTTTTGGTAATTTATTGTCCCATCATTAAATTATAAATCATATTTGGTTTTATGCTCACAAATACATTCTTTTGTTTTAATGATGAAATTACATTAAGTAAATTTTAGGAAATTAATATTTGTTGAAATATTGATTTGAGAATTATATTCAAGACATTGATCTGTGGGAGATATATTATAAAAATATGGAAAAAATATTTCTTATATTCTAGAAACAATATTCTTAACCATATGATGGTATGTGTAGAATAATGAATAATCTAGATGTTCGAGAACATTGAGTATGGATAATAAACCCTATGATGTCACGAATTTATAGTTAACCAACACAACCTTTTTATGGAACCCGATGTTTAAGAGTGCATAATGTATGATTCATTAATAATATGTTCAGAGGAAACCCTATTTTTGAGAAAATAATTTATTTTATATCGAACCTACTTTGGTAATCAATCGATGTTTTCAACCCTATATAATATGTTTTTTCATCACCTGAAGGATCCATATGTTTGAATATTCAATGATGGTGTTTTAAATATGTGATATAATCTATGATTTATCCAATGGTTTTGATAGAAATAAAGATCAATTGAAATCAATTTTATGAATAATTTAAAACATCTTATTCAGTGGATTAAATAAATACGATATATAAGGTATTTTACGACTATCAGAAATGATTGAAAATATAATGATCATGATCTTCACGGTTACATTATTGGATCTACTCAATCAAAGGAAAGATATGTGTTATATATATGGTTGTAAATATTTCTCATTATATATACATGATACATATGTGATATTCAAATATATATTTTGTTAATATATTATAAACTCATATATGTTTCAAATAATAAACAACTCTGTTATTTTATAAATATAATACCCTTTGAGTATATTTGTTTTCCCATTATACTGCTGAAACTGGTACTGATCTTTTTTTTTTCTTTTTATTGATTATCATCTGAGAATATGATCTCTTTAAAGCTATTCAGACATGAATACATTCATATTTTATGAATAATATCTATATTATGTATATTGTTACAACTAATATGATGTTTAACATGTACTATAAAAAAATAAAACCCTTTTTATTTATTTGAGTCTGGACTGATCGAAATTATTCATGGTTAAGTGCCAGATTCATGTACTATGCTATGGAGAAACCAGTTCCCTATAAAAGATCTCGAAGGCTCTGTTTAGCATTAGTTTAAATGTTTCAACTGTATACACAAAATTGTGGATTTTTATGTTCTTCTTATAAGAGAGACTTTTCTAGTGAAAATCACAAGCTCACAGTGAGAGTGTTGGTGGAGTGGACTAGGAGATCTTTGTGCTCCAAGACACTAAAAAATGCCTATATTATTATTTACTTTTTTTTCTCAAATTAATTATATAAGTTAATAATTCACATCTTCACAAAATACAAGGGAATTCAAAATCAATAATCTGTTAGGATTATATAAAAGACACAATTTACCCCCTCTTATGTATCATTGTATTATTCTGACCTAACACTTTTCACCATTTCTATAAACGTGTTTACCCTAAAAACTATAGATTAAAATTTCTTCAGGTTCTAATCTAATAGGAGAACCATAAAAAATGAAATTAATCAATTTCACCATACTTTTGTTTCGTAATCATTTATAAAAATTGGATTAATTGGATGAAAATGATATAATAAATGGATGTATTAAAATTATTTAATACATATTTCATCGTAAATGTATTTATTATAATAATCACCTCATCAAAATCTTACATTAATTTCTCGTAAAATATTTTTTAAGATGATATAAAAATATATAACTATCCTTTTCCTCATAATATATCAAAAATACCTTTGATAATTATGAAAAAAATTATTATGTAAACATAATATGTGATATAAATGATTCTGACGTAAGCATGTATCCCACCCTTTCTTCCTGAGGTAGATTAACATTTTATGGGGAATAAAATAGATATAATTTCCTATGTTGAAGTATATTAAGAATGTTTCTATAAAACTATGGAAAATTACATCCAGTGAGGATATCTTATGTCTAATAGTAATAACAGTGTACCTATGGTATTACATGTAATTTTTCTAGAAAATGATACACTAAAAAATAAGAAATTTTATCTTGTTTATGGATTATAAATTACTAATTAATTAGATATTTATATATCTCTCACTATCTTATTGAATCATAGTATCCCTCATTGATAGATTTGAAATAGTTATTCACAATATAATTCTAGTGGCAAGGATCCCTAAAACCTCAATTCATATTCTAATATTTGGATACACCACTATCAAGAGAGTAGAAATGTATGAATTTTATTAGAAAAATAAATTAACTAGTGACACCTGGAACTATTGAGTGATGTAATAACTTCTAAAAATTAGAACCATTGTTTACTCTATGATTTTACTCTATAGATGAAACAAGAAAGCTATGGATACTTATTTCCTTCCATCTTTATTTAATTCAACCAATAGTGGTTCCAATACAAGTATCATATGGTTAGTTCCTTACATTATTTCATTTCCCTATATATAATACTATAATCCTAAATTTCCGATCAGTTTATTAGTCTTGGAACCCTGATTACAAACATAATCATTATATTACACTTTAAAACATAAAATGAAACATAGAATATCCATTGAATAAAATCACTATTATCCTAAATTAAACCAACATATTATTAGTTATACACATATTGTCATCCTGGGAAGATTAAAAAATAAGAAATTTGTATTCTCATATGCTCAGTATGGGAAAGTGTACAACGAAATCTATTTTGAATAATAAGAATTAAAATTGTTGAAAGGTGTATAACTGAAACACAAGTCATTAAAAATTATTCTTGAGCATAATGCATAAGAATATCTAATACCATATAAAATAATCACATGATCTAGAAAACATAGTCACTGATATTCTTCTAGTCAAATAATCACATGGAATATCAATAACCTATCTCATAATGAGGGAATTCATAATGGATGGAATCATAAATATCCCCTCATGGGTTCTGCCAAGACACCATAAATAAATAAGTAGTGTTACAAACATGATTTTTTCATGATACATAACAATTCATCAAGGGGATATAGCAGTCTATTCCTATCACTTACATAGTCCAATTCATTCCTCATATGAAAAGGGTAAAACATAACCAACCTAAAAAATAGTATTAAAAGTAGAAAAACAATGTATTAACTGAAAAACATGAATTCTATCAAAATTGAACATACATATTCAAACATATCATAATCCATTCAATACAATATGGTAGATTATATCACGACAAATAAACTTCATTTAATAATAAAACCCAAAAATATATTTTTACATAGATAAAAACAGTCTAATAAAATAATTAAAAATTCATTGATAAAAATACCTCTTTTTTACTTCGAAATATTTTAAAATCCATGCTATTATAAATTAAATATTCACTTTGAAAATAAAATTGTAATATTTTACGTGAGGATTCAAAATTTTAAGGCACCTGATGGACGAATAATCCACTCATGTTGTAGGATTTAAAAAAACATTCTATATATATAAAAAGTCTTGAAGTACCTCATATGGAAAATGAAAAAAGATTCCTTTCAAATAATTTTATAAAAAATAAAAAATTTGTAAAAAAATTACATAAAACCATTATAGGAGAATAATAAAAATATTTTGGAATTTTTAAGAAACATGGACCTGTATGATAAATATTACCATCTAGATATAGATGTATAAACAATCTTGAATAAAATTATGACTCCAAAATTAACCCTTACAAAATTATAATCAGAAGAATAACATACACCATGAAAGAATGAAAATTATATGGACATTACAAAACTATAAAATTCATAATGATACTTATAAGAGGAATTCATGGGAAGTTTAAACACCACTGAAAAGCAACAAGTTTTGATTATGGCATGTATATCACAGAAATAAAAATGAGGCGACTTTCCCTTCCCCAACGCTTCCCTTAGTCAAACATGATTTTAAATCCTATATAATGGATTTAATAATTATTTTAACCTATATAATAACCATATTCAAATTAATTATATCATATATAATCATATTATATTATTTTATAAAACATTAGTTGATAATATTTCATTATTACCCATTGATCAGGTGTTAACTTCTTTATTTTCATATGTAGGTTTTGTCATGAGTATAATGGTAAATTTATATAGGATATAGATGAAACATATATAGAATGACATTAATTCAATCAATATAATTTTTAATCATTAAAAACATTTTACAATCATTATTAAATTGATATCATTGCAAATGAGTCACATCACGTCGGGGAGACGGTAGGTCGTACATACACAGAAGTGATGATATCCTTCCCTTAATTGTAAAGTGTTAATGAATTGGATGATATATTATTTATACATAATCAATGAAATGTCCTTTTTATTTTTTATAACCATTATATTCATCATTATAACCTTCCAAATAAATTGGGGAAGAAATTCAAATTACACCACAACGTGGAGATGATAAGTTGTATCTATGCACACATGGTGACAATGGTTTTAATAAGATGGTTAAAGGGATGAATTATGTTGTACAATAATAATAATAAAAACAAAAATATATATAATTCTGTAGTTATTACTTTGGAATGTAATAAAAATGGGATGAGGTTGTAAAAGAATAAATAAACTTATATGAATTGATAAAACAATTACCTCTTCTTCGGTGGAATTCTGTTGGATCTTATATTATGGACACTACGGTTGGTCTTTTTAGAATAACATGACCTAATTAACATAACTAAAAATGTTGGAAGGAGAAATTGGAAGGTTTTGGTTGATCTGTATGGCATAATTTGTTGTTAGGAAGTGAGAGATTCGGTTTCTTTTAATAGGAGAGGGGAGGGGCAGTAATGGAATCATTTAAAATATATAATTAATATAAATTTATTTTATATTAAAAATGACTCCAATGTGAGTAATTTAGAAGATAAAATGAATGTGGTCAAAATAATCTGAACCAACAATTTTTATACATGTTTATGTCACAATATTAACCTTATCTTTTGGATTTAACCCTTAGTTAATCCCTTTACCTCTTACCATGGCAATGAGGATTTTTTATTCATTAGGGTCATTGTAGTTACAATAAAATGACAAAAATAACCCAAATTGGATCAATGGTGAAATATTTAACCTTATTATAGTTATTTAGAAAATTTGTTTTATTTTTATAATTTTTTTATCATTTAATAAATATTATTTACATTATTGCATCATTTATGTAAATATTGATACTATTAATTATTTGTTTTTTAATATCATAAAAACATGATAACATTGATCCAAAACTTCTAATATATCACTAACCTATATATTTTATCTATAAAATTAGTATATCATTAATTATGTCAAATTATATTTATTTTAATACTTTTAATATGATTTATTTGATATTTCAATTAATTAAAAAATTAGTTCATAATTATTACTAAAGCATTTAGTTAAATTATTTATTCATAAAAATTTTAAACAAAAATTCACAGTGAATATAAATTTTTTATATTTTAAATTACTATTTATAGTGGAATTTGTCTTTTTTATAACCATGCATTGAAAATATAATACTTATTAAAAAAATGAGTATGGGATTTTTAACTTATCCTTAAATTAAATATTATAAATTTCATATAATTACCAAAGTGTCTTAAAAAGGTTATAATTTAGGCCTAAGAATGATTTTTCAAAAACACACTTTTCTAATTAAATTAGAACAACTATTTGGGTAAATTTATATTTTCATAATGTAATTCTTACCATTAATTAGATGATTTACCCTTAACCATGGTAAATAAAAATTTACAAAATTTACTATTAAAAATTTCTGAAAATTATTTATATCCTATTGAAAAATAAATATAGTACATATTACAATTGTTTATGTCCATTTTTCCAAATTCAAATCACAGAAGTCGCTAAATTAAGTTTAACACAAATCCCCTAGATGTTGTGAGAAGACGAGTAAAATGAAACGTTCAAAAGTTCAATAAAATTTTAAGATCATATTTCAATAGAAAAACGATTCAAATAACATAAATTGTATTAATATATATAATATTGATCTATTGTGACATTAAAAATCCATTTATTTTTTTAATTATTTAAAAGAAAAGATAATTTTATTATTAAAATACATTATTTTTCACTATTCATCAAAAATTGAATCTTCTCATAAAAATACCAACAAATAATCCTTAGATATTATTTATATTAAAAATTCAAAAATCAATTTTTTTTTAAAAAAATATATATAAAATTTCCAAAATTTAGTATTAAAATATGTTCACCTTTAAAAGGTGGTAATATTCTTCTGTAAAAAATATATTTTTAATGCATAAAATCATATTTGTTTTTATATAATTGTCTGGGAAACACAAAAGATAAATGTCAAAATTATATGGAATATAAATAATTTTCATAATGTAGTTAATAATATTCATTAAGAATATTTAAAAAGGCAGGTTAGTAAATAATGTTGTTCTCGAACTCTAGGTTTCGCGCAGTGAAAGCTATAAAATTTATTTAAAATGTAAACATATCATAAAATATTGGGGCATTACAAAACCCATCACTCTCATAATAACTCCATAGTAGTAAGAGGGTCCCTCAAATAGGTTTTATGATCACCAAGTACACACAATATTTTTCAATCTCAAAGAAAAAAAGTATTATGACATAATATTTATTTGAGGTTTTATATTTATTCAAGATAAATGAAATACTTTTCTATCTAATGTGAGAATAATATGTTTTTTAACTTAGAACTGATCATTTATTAGATATAAAAAAATAATTTCATCTTAGTTTGATTTTTTCTATGAATTCTAGTTAATTTTTTTTATATTTTTCTAAAAAAATCAGATTCAACAAAATAATACACGATATATAAATTAAACAAATAGTATAACTTCTATTGATCAATTGATATTTGATGAAACATTTATTATCAATGGATTAACCATGAACCAAGGGGAAAAGTACCTATGTCTTCACAAACTCATATCACATCTCTCACCCTGGACAAATGTATCACCATAAAATCTAGAATATCACCTCATCTTGGTGCAGTACATATATTATGACATCCTCTTCATAATACATATATAATCATATAAAAGCTAGTGGGTGTCAATAATGTGTAATAAACATTCAATATAGATCTCATGGACACACATGCCCATATACATATTAAGTGCTAAAAAATAATGAAGTACATACTCTATCAATTATATTATTTTTTATATACCAAATAATATTTCTATAAATAATTAAATCAGTTAATCCCATAAATACAGTTTTCATTCAATAATCAAGATCTTCCAATGCAGAAATAAAATATTAAATAAAAATTAAATTTGTGATAAATACATATCAATGGAATTAAAATAAATAAAATAAATCACCAAATTTTAATTCAAATATTTTTTTACAGTTTTTCATAATGTGCTAAGAATATTTATCTTAATTCCAAAAACTATATTTTTTGAAATTTATAAATATTTTTCCATGGTTTTTGTACAATAGAAGGAAATCATAGTATTGTAGGTGAGGTATAGGATGATAAAATGTGATGTATGAGTGCAGTGGTGCCTGGACCTACATGTTGTCCTGGGATGACGGAAATACAGACTATAGAGAACTAGATTCGGTTCAATAGGTACAACCTTTTTTATTTATTATTTATTTTTAACTTTTTTTCTGTTCGACAAAGCTTCCCCATGTTCACCAAAAATTTCCTTCACTAGTCACTACTATCAGGTTAAATTAAAACACAAACACACAAAAATGTTGTTTAAAATTAATTAAATAAAAAATAAATTTAAAATTCTTCCAAATCATTAGACCACTATAAATACACCACTAAATGAATTATTGAGTAACCAATTTTAGTTTGGAGACCTTAACAATTTCCTCTACATGAATTTAATGAAATATACATTATTTGGGACAACAATTTCATTTGATCCCATTGATACAAATTCAAGGAACTAGGCCACATAGTAGAAGTTGATGGGTAGTGATTAAAACATATTCATCATCAACAGATGTAACATCATCATCTTCAGTGATGTAAAATCTAGTTTGAAGGCCCAAGAATCCAATGTGATGAATTTTTAATAAAATAGAAAAATGAACAATTATCACATTCGATCTGAAGTGGCGTTTGATATCTACTCATCTTTTGTGACCATTTCGTGAATGAACTGATGTTTTACCCCCACTATATTTTCCACACATGATTTGAAGTTTTACTGAAACATCATTTATAAAATTATGGGTGCTATTACTACGATTTGAAAAATCCTTTGACGACTTGTCGAACACCACTACATCGATACTTAGATTACTTATAGACAAATGAAATCAAATTCGTTGATCATGAGGATATCTCTATAAAAAGCGAGAGATATGTGAGAGAATCTATCAATGTCATGAATTGAATATTACTATATAAGAAATACTATTATTACATATATATATAAGGAGAGGTTCAAGAATCTCTTAAATGGATCATATACCATTGAAATTTATTACCCACTAAATAACTTATAACTGATTTCTTATGACTGATTTACTGAGTTATAAATATCAATTATACTTTTATCACCTACCTAAAGTATAACAAAATAAAATACCTGATAAAAGTGTTCAATTTTCTTAACTAATATTTCCCACAATTATTAAACAAGTATTGAATAATGTTCCCTCAAATAATATTTTTCCATAAATTTACTATAATAATTAAAAATACATTAGATAAATAAATTCAACTCAAATTATTCTATACACTAATAATTATGAATTTATTTATTAAATGGAGATAATAAAATTTGGGACATTATCAAAGTAACATTGTGGGTTCAAACATGCCCTATACATCAAATCATATGTATATTCCAAAATTTAAATTACACTTAGTGTGTGACCATCTATTCCCCAATCTCAGTGGTAGTGAATGATATCCATAGTTTAATAGTTGACTCTAAAAACCAATCAATACCCCTAAAGATATAAGGAAAATTCAATCAATGAAAAACATTACTGTGAGCAGGGACCATAAAATATAATCTCATTTTATCAAGATATATTATAAAGTAGGATGCATACTTTATGCCATCATCAAGTCTTTATTTAATATTCATTGACCAAAATAGATGAATTTAACTTCATTTACCATTACCATGTACTTAGGGATGGTACTACCACACTGATCAACTAGTATCGATATATTAGTTCCTTTCAGAAGTGAAAATTTTCATCTTGATTATTCAATCAATATCATACAACTAATGATACACCCAACCCATGTTACCTCACTGTGAAATAAATTCCACCATTTTCATCTTGAATTAAATAACATGATGATGTAGTATACCCTAATAATAATCTCACACCGAGAGACAATTACACTAGTTTTAAAATAGGAACAATCAATGAATCATAAAATATGTAGCTTTCTTATATGTGGTTCAGACCTCCTGGTCTCATCTACTTGAGATGACCGTGTGCGAACATAATGGGAAGAGGTCTCATTGCTTATGAGAATCCAATACCTAATAAATTTACATCATCTTTATATATTTAGAATTATGAATCTAGATCAGATGACATATATTTTATATTAATGTCATTGTATCTTGAGGTTTTCATTATATTTTGTGAAATGATATAAAATTTTGATATTAAAAATAATCTATAGACATTTCCATGTTAATAGTGGAAACATAAATTTCAACACCATTAGGGTATGTATACATCATGAATATCCAACTATATACATGACATAATAATAAAAAATTACTATTTATGTTTCATCCAGAGAGGCCACTACTATAACACTCTGAAATATAGTAGAGAAAACATAATAACTATCACTGTTATCTTTAACGAGTTAATAGATTCCCTTTTTTGAGTTATGGATTTAGTTTTTTGGATTTTCACATCTCTATTGCATGACTACTCTAGTATATACAAATTCACCTTCTTTTGTAAGTATCATCAAGATATTACATACCAAATTTTATTCCTTTTTTTCTACTTTAAAAACTTGATATCATTTCCAGCACTAGTAGTAGAATAATTATAATTTATAATATGATAAAATTTTACATTATAGGTGTCGTTACATGAAATTGAACAACTTTTTACCTATTTTACAGAACATCTTCTACTGCATCAAATTATTAAACGCACTCAGTATTTCTAAATATTGATAATTCTAGCTTTAATGAGATTCTCTTTACCACCCCCTTATATTAACATCGATATTAGATCACATCGATCCCATGGGAGACTAGTTTTTATCCCTTAAAAATTGTGTTTTAATCTATTTGAAAACTAGGAATGTTTCTCTTTTAATCTCTCAAGTACAATTGGATATTTTTGATAGATTCTTCTGTAGTTATCGAATATAGAACTGATATTTTCCTACCATAATGTTTATAATGTAAACAATATATCTTTTATTCACTACATTAATCTTCTCCTATGTCTTAGAAATTTTTTATGGAGAGATTTATTCTATATGAATTTTAAAAAAAAAATCACTATTTAATTGTTCTAATTATATTTTTAATACATTTTTTACATATATAATTTAGTTTTGTTCTAATATTCCCATTAGATCTACCTCAGTTGATCATTTTCCCTGATACTAAGGTTGCTACATTAATTCAATCTCTAGTTTTTTACATTCTTTATGGTATTAACTAACTATCAGACATTTTTCTATTTTCTATCGGTTACCATAAATATTTTTAATTTGAAATTATATGAGATACAACTACATCATATTGAAATATAAAATAATTCCATCATAATGAGTATTATATGATCATTCTGTTTAGTTGAATCCAAAACTACATTTTAGTAATTTTTTACTTCTTATTAGAAATTAATGGTGTCACCAACCCTTTCTAGTTTTGTCATATAGGAACCTTACAACATTATTGATCTTGAAATATAATTCAAAATTTAACAATCATAGGAATTAGTTTTGGAATGTATATTTCAAATGGATTTTAGAATAAAAATTTGGTATTACCAATCAAGCGTTATTGGTTCCATTCTTGTACCACCCATGTATAGTATTACCTGAATACATACAATAGTAGTAGGAATAATAAACCCTGGTACATTGATACAAGAAATACATTTTTTAATTTAATAAATATTTTAAACATTATATTTTTCCATTTACTTCTTATATGAAGGATTCAATTCACTCAATTAATATAATATCACCAACCACTTATGAATCCTTTAAAATAATGAAATATAATTCAATATTTCTATGAATATCTCAAATAAGAATTTTTATAATTTTATATAAATATATTCTATCACTTGAAAATAAAATTTTCTATATTATAGTGTTTTTATAATATATTATATGATCTTTTGGAGAATAACTGAGTTGTACTTTCATTTTTTCTTAATGTATGATTGTTTATATACAAAACAAAGACCTTTAAAAAATTACTATTATTACATGATAAACATATATCGTACGATAACTGATATATTTTCTATTTTTTATTATAGTTTGTATAAATTTTTTGTATAACTCTTCTATTCATGAAGCATGTATTGAAAAATAATTTTAGTTGTTACAATTCATATGTGACTAAAAATTGAATATCCTTTTACTAAAATCATGAATAGGATCTGTATAATAAAATATGTAAGTAATATTTACTCTATTATACATTTTACTGAAAATTATTTTCATGTAAGACTCACCAATAATCCTCTCTAATAATATAAATTCATTGATTTATGTAATGAAATGTGTTTTTTGGGATCAAATCCACTATAACTTTTAGGATCGATGTATGATTGGTCATGATATTTTTTGGAACATGGTCCTAATAAAACTCAATATTATAACTATTATTTTTTTCATAATTCCCTTTTACATTCCTTAAAACACTTAAATTAGTCTTATGATGTATATTTACCACTATATTTACCATGAAATAATTTACAGTCTTTAGCGGAATAAATTTTGATGCTTTTTGACTTCCAGTTTTTATAAAGGATTCATTGTCCCACAATAGATATGTAATATTTTCAATTATACCTAAGTTATTTTTTTCTAGAGACCAAAATCCATACTAGTTATATCCTTTATAACTAGTTTTAGTATTACTGGTAAATATTTAATCTATCCACAATTGTGTATTACCGAGTATTATCTTTTATAGTCATAATGTTTTCCAATAATTCAAGAATTACGGAACAATTAGTATTAGAAGATAAACCATAAACCATTGAAATTCCAAAAAATGGAATAATGTATCCCTATGTCCAATGTAAATCTGAGATAAATGTCTTTTTAGTACTCAATACATGTTCAACTAGTACCATTAAACCATGAAACTATAAGTAATAAAATTCCCGTCACAAACATGGGAATCATAATTTCATAGAAACATAGATAATTTACCTTAATTATTGTAATATTTCTATACATACATGGTTATTATATTTAAATATATATATATATATATATGATAATAATAATTTATACAGTACCAAAATAGTACATTAGAATCAATACATATAATGAGGAATACACTCTAAGTGGAAGCCTCCACTTGATTCAACATAAATTTATTTAATTTTTATGTTATATGTAATTCTCTTATGTAATGATAGTAAAATAACATCATATATAATGAATATCCTATTTTCATTGAAAAATTTTATAATTGGTCCATTGGTACCACACAATCCATTGGAAATTGTCTGTTTTCTTAAAAATTGTTCGACATAGGTACTAAATATTAATCTTTTTTAAGGTTCTTATTTTCATTTTGAACATTACCCAAAATGTAATTTATAATTTTTCCAATTATATACATGTTTATCGTAAAACATATTGTATTATCTGGGAGATAAATATTTTATAAGGTTATGTATTTAAAGATCACAATCCATCATTCAATTTGCACACATTTAATGTAATCATCTCCCATTCATACATCACTTCACTTTCTCCTCACAGGATTCTTAGAGATGAGATAACATGTAGAGCCATATATGTAATTATTTTTTATAGTAAATCATTTGATATTAATGAAAACATAATGATGTAAAAATTATATATGAAATACATGAGTTTTTTGTTAGAATAATTCTCACCCTCACTTCATAAGGAGGTTTAATAGGTTGTAGGTACTCAAAAATTTAAAATTTCATATATCATTGTACATTCCTCCAGCTCTAGTACTGCTCTAGGAAATTCACACCAGTGAGGAAATTCACTTTTTCCAATAATAATAATATTTTTTATGTGGTATTACTTTCCAGTGTTCTAAAAAATAACACATAAATAGATAAGTTCATTATTATTGATTACTGATTAGATATTACTAATGTAATAAATCATTATATGCATCCCACTTTTTTATCAAAACCAAATATCCCTCACTAATGGATTTGGAATACTCAAAAACTATATTATTATAATGTATTGGATCCCTGAAACCTCTTCTCATAGTCTACGATATTGCAACAGAACTACCCAGTGTGTTTCAAGGTAGGCATCTGATTGGTGAACAATATTTATTTATAGATCCCAGAAATGTTAAGTGATATCCTAGATTCTGTAAATTAAAAAACTAATTTACTCAATGATTTTCCTATTAGTATTAAATAATCTATCCATGGATAATTTTTTACCATATTTATTAATGTTGACCCATTAGTTTGATAATAACTCCACAGTGGTAGTAGACACCCTCAAATAGGTAATAATATCCCAAAATACACATAGTTTTTTAAAAATACAAACACCATAAGGAGTTATAACATGATATTTCTTTAAGGGGTCTTAATTATTTCTTGGATAATGAAACAATTTTATATATTATTTAAATTTACTATTTGATCCCACTAAAAACATGAATATTTAGTAAATAGAAAACATTCATCGTATCTGAATTTGATTTACACTACATTTTATTCATTTTATGTTTTCATGTATACTTTCATATTAAAAATAATAATAAACAGTGAATAAATTAAATAGATAATGAGAATGTTCTTCGGTGTTTTTTATTTTTTGATTATTTAAATCTCAATGCAACAACCATGACCTAAGTGGTAAAATATTGAGTCATGTCTGGCTAGTATAATAGTTGTTATCCCAATTAAATTCATCAATGTCTTGTCTAGAATATTTCTATTTCTCGACGTAATATACATCTTATAACATCATTGAATTTATACATAAATACTCATAGTTTTCACCCCAGTTTAATGCATCAATGTCTGGTCTAGAATATTGCTACATCCTGAAATAATATACATCTTATAACATCATTGAATTTATTCATAAATTCTCACGTGAAGGTGAGGGGGTATCAATAATGTTTAAAATAATTATAGAATAATTTTGATGGGTATAAATTTCCTTATACTAATAATGAAGAGAGAGATAATGAAAATAAAGTAAATATAAATTTAATTTTTACATGAATCACATAATATTTAAATAAATAAATAAATTTTAAAATTACAAACATGCATTGGATGGATAATGATCATTATCAGTAAAAGAATTAAGAGAGCAATAGTAACTGTGTTATCATTAAATTCCTGGAGATGGTGTGGTTACGAACCCATCTCCATAGACTCTATTTCAATATGACATCATATTGTGAAGTTGTGTTTGTCCAATGTTTTAGATCGAATTAAATTTGCAGTTGGTTGGGGAAATTTTGAATAACGTGTATATATATATTTATATATCATATAAATTAACTATAAGTTAGAAATATGTAGATGCAATTTACGATGTATCATCATTCCTGCAATGATTTCGTCGAATGGAAACCCGATTCACTTGAATCTTTTTTTTTCTAATTATACTCTTCATGTTAAATTATAATATATATATATATATACTCTTGTTATTCTATTTTAAAAACTCAATTTCAAACATAATATGATTTAATGTTTAAAATGATTGTAGATTCACTGACCATTGATATATTAAATCATCATATATGAAGTTGGGACCATAATTATTCCCTCTAAAATAATTTAATTAAAACATAATTTATCTTGGAATAAAATTTCATGAAATATCATTGATACCAATTGAAGGTATTGTGGCATGATACAAAGGTTGGTGGCTCAACGATTTAAACATTTTCATCACAAACCAACATAACATCATCATCTTCGGTTATTCTTTGGCTGATATGATGTCCTGAGGATCCCTCATGAATAATTGATGTAAAAATTGAAAATAGAGAATAACTTGTACATTATGCAGATACATTTAACATCCACTCATCACTGAAGACCATTTCTCAAAGGAACATAAATCCAGATCTCCATAGATCATCCAAACATTATTTAAGAGGCTATACTATAGGAACAAAATTTGTTAAATTTTATGTAATACGAAGTCTATTACTCAATATCTTCAAAATCTAGATACTTTCTTCTATGCCAATTAATTGATCTAATAATGTGAACTTGTGACATATACTTTGATCGAGTAGGTATCTCTCTAAAAAGAGGTAGAGAGAAGGGAGAAGAGCCCAAAATCATGCAGGGAATGGTACCCAACATTAGAGACTCCTATCACATATATAGTGAGGTTCTAAATTCCCCTAAATGGCTCCCTATACTAAAAAAATGTATCACACATTATATAAGATATAAATTACTTCTTATGATTATCTTATTGATTAATAAATTTCATTTATATTTTTATCACTTAATTATAATATATATAATATATTATATGATAAAAATCCATTAAATCGACTATTAATTATTAAAATATTTAAATAAACCATGAATAATATTATTTCATATAATATTTTTCTCATAATTACATTAATACTTATAAATAAATTAAATAATTAAATTCAACTCTAATTTTTTTGTAATTTAATAATATTGAAAAAAAATTTACTTCAAAATAGTATATTATTAGATATCACATGTACACCATGGTGGGGCCCACAATTTACCATATTCATATTGTTTTTCTAGAAATATTGGTTATAATATAAACAATTAGTTATGAATGATGTATAAATTCCATTATAGTAGATTCTAGAAACCCATCAACTCACGTAAATTGATAAATAATTTTTTTTTGAAATTGAATCTATTCCTACAATCACACACATTGTAATACAATCTCATTATGTTTTGATATCCCATTATGTATGATGCACACTTCATGTAATAATCATTTCTTGATTTATTTATCATTAACCAAATTGGATATGCTTATCTTCTTCTAACATGACCATTTATTTTTTGAAGGTACTACCAACCTGATCAATTAGTTCTAACATATAGCTTCCTTTTAAAAGAGACAAATTTTATCTTCATTATTAAATCAATTTCATACCCCCAATGAAACACCCTATATATGATATATCACTATGAAATCAATACCTTAGTTTTTCTTATGCATCAAAACACATGATCAAGTAGTATACACCAATAATAATATCAATTACCTAGACCATTACATGTGTTAAAATATAAGAATAATCAATGAAACCTGACAAATATTGTGTTGCTATTAAAATTATAGCTCTCAAGATATCATATACTCGAGATAGCCAAGGGTTATCTTCATGAGAATGAGTCTCAATGATTATGATCCCCCAACACCTGATAGACAGAGATCATCTATTTCCAGTCAACATGATGTATTTAGACTATAAGAGTTCTGTTTAACATTAATGTCATAGTATATTGGGTTATTATTATAGAATGTTATGTTATATAAACATTGGATATGAAAAATAATCTATAGAAATTACATGAGAGTAGTTTCGCCGAAGATATATTATCAGTGTCCCAATTTATTTTTACCTTAACAACTATAGCACTAGTAAGGGGTCGATCCACAGGGAAAAAGGGGTTATTTTTATCTTGATTAAATTAGTTTTTATTTCTATTTTAAGGAATTTTGATGAAATTAGAGTCTATTGTAGTTGTTTTGATTAAAAGAACAATTGGTTTTAGATTTTTTTAAAAAATTGCTTAACAGAATAATTCTAAAATATGAGAAACTTGTTTTTTGTAAATAATGATAGAAATGTGTTGGGGTTATTGATTGATGAGAAGTTTGATTATTAAATCTATTTTATTATGAGGTTTTTTTGATCATAAAAACAAAACACATTGGGTTCAATTTTTTATAAAGTTTACTTGGTCTGGTAAACAAATATATTTAGAGGTGAAGACACTGACTCCTTGGACCGGTAGTTAGTGTTTAATAGATCATTATTTGACTTATTCCATTTTGAGTCTATGAATACCACCAATGGTCATGAAATTATTCGTCGGTATTCTTCTTTAGAGGCCCTGAAAATTCTTCCCTTGGTCCGAAAGAGAATTTCTAGTTTCAATATAATGTGTTTTAAGAAGAATAAGAAGTGGATAATAAAAAAATACATTCATAGAAACTTAATTCAAATTACAACTCAAAATCTCCCACAACCCCAATACACTGGGTGTTTAGTTACACATGGAGAAAAAAATAACCACAAAACTCTTGACACCTGATTTGACCTTGCTTGAAAATTCATGGTGAAAATGACCCTTCAGTAGATGGAGGAATGATGGTAGTGATATGGAAGAGAATCTCTCCATCAGAACTTCTACCCTTTCTACACAAAATTCTACACACACCTCCCTCTTGTCTGGAGGCCAAGGCCACATTTTATGGAAAAAAGATGTAACAGCATGTAGCAAAATTACACGCCATGTACTATTTTCAAATCATGTTTCTCCATTTTACCTGTTGGTAGGTGGCCTAACATGCCGTCATTGACTTATAACATTTCACTGACTGGTAGGTGAATGTACATTGAATGTAGTGCCTCCATACACGGCATGTAGACTCTTCTTTTGGCCACTAAAGGAATCTAGAAAATGTATAGATGGTGTATATCAATAAAACACGATGTATCCCCTTTAGTCGACCATATGGGTGTGTAGACTCTTCTGGTCCACCAACTGCTTCTAGAATGTTATACACAACATGTATAGTGTGAAAACATTGTGTACTAGCTTCTGGTTACTTGGGGAGGTACTTGTCCTGGTCAACCCATATCTGAGCTATAATGTACACGGTGTGTATATAATCACATATCATGTAGTTGTAATTTTTTTCTCCGTTCTTCCCCATTTTTTTATTTGGACATAATTCTTCTGGAAATGAATAAGATAACTACAATTAATGTATTTGTTCCCTAAGAAGTAGGTAATTGCTAAAGCATGTTCTTATTTTTCAATTGAGTTTATGAAAATGTATAAACAAAACTGGTGCATCAATCTCTCTTATACTTATCCATTTTCATGCTCTCAAATAAATATCCACATATAATTAAATGAGTCTGTAATGAAAAAGGAAGGATTTTAGCTAATAATAAATTTAAATAATAAGTTACAGAAGAAAATTTTAAAAAGAATACAAAATAGTATCAATCTATGAGATATTTTAATCATTCCTTCTATAAAATTCAATTAACCACTTTCATCCTCTTTTAACACATGTTTCAACCTTTCAAAAATAAGAAATACACTTGATGATTTACCTCACCAATAATATTATCAACAATCAAAAAAATTAAATAAAATATTTTCTCAATCAACGATATATACACTCTATCCATAGGTTTGTAGGAAGTCTAGTTATTCACTTCAGAAAAATTGACTTACAGATATCATGAGGGATTTCAATATGGTTTAGATTTTTATATTGCTAAAGGTAGGAATTTAAGGATGTGAAAAAAACATGAGGCTTGAAATAGGAGGCTAAATTTTTAAATAATAATAAATGATATTCAAAATTATTCTCAATATAAAAACGTCCCCAATAAATTCAAATGTTCCCACCATCCATTTTAGTTTAGTAGGTAGGGTTCACAAACCATCAAGTGACTATAAGGTCCATTTTTTTGTACATCCTTTTTTTAAAAAAATAGGACCTCTATAATTTCCATGACAAGAGCTTTGGATCCTTTTTTCCCAGAATGATCAAGATGCATTCCCCCATTCTTAATTTCTTGACAATTCAAAAAATTATGCCATGTGTTGCTAATCCCTTGTATTGATCTCAAATGAATAATCATGAAAAATCATAAAAGAATTACAGTTGGAAGGGAAATAGTCTTGTATTATGGATTCTTATAAAGACTAATCATGGTCTTTAAGGGCTTCAAGAAAATAAAATGTAGGGTATGTCTCAAGATAAATAGGTTAAAACAATCTGATGCCTCAATCATTTTAATTTAACTCAAAAATTCCGAATGTTTTGAAAAGAAAAATTTCAAATTCTGGTAGATATGTAAATTCTAAGAATCTCTCAAGAAAGAAGGTATTATAAAGAATATGGAAAAGGGTTTATAATACCTCTTAGGATTTGGAAAAACCAAAAAAAGGAAAATCTGGTCATGACATGAAAATAAATGATAAGACTAATTGATGTAATTAACCCAGGATTACATGTTTCAATTTAAATTATATCAGCAGTCGTGTTAAAACACATACGAACCCAAATTAACATAATTTTTTATAAATTTTCCCACATTCAAATTGTTATTTAAAAATATGATTGACAAAAATTATCGTCCCATATTAAAATATATCTTATAATAATTATGTATCGTATAATATGAAAAGGGAAAATACTAAAGAGGTCAAGAGATTCCCCCGCAGACATAAAAGAGCACGTTGTCCACTAAGTGCCCAAAAATAAGAACAAGCCATGGTTGGGACACAATAGTGGACCATACTGAGGGGAAGGAAGGAAAGAAGGAATCTAATAATAAAAAGAAAAAGAAAACTCCCCTCCTATTTAGGTGTAGAAAAATGGAACATGATATAAAAGTGCAGCCCAAAACGTGACAGAGTACCTGTGAGGGGGGATGAATGAGAACACTGCAAGCATAAATAATAGACACATGCACAAAATATCACAAAAATATATATAATGAAAAGGATGTGTCCTAAAAACTAGTCAGGGGGTCATCTCTAAAGACGAATTATCCAGTACAGAACCAGATGATAGAGATGGATCCGAAGTCATGGAAACTTGGGGCTCTGAATCTGCACATGGAAGGGAAGCTGGAGAAGTAGGAGCCACAAAGACTGAACTCGGTAATCAAAGATAGACACCCCCCCTGGACTGGCAGCAGTGGTGGCATCAGTAGAAGTAGTAGCCGACCCCATATTTGAGAGGAGAACGGAATCTTTGGCTAGTGTGGTAAAAGGCAGTGGAGTAGCAGTAGAAGGGCCAGGAGTTGAGGCATAAACAGGTGGAGGGGGCTGTGTAATACCATGTTTCTGATGAATAAGCTCAAACATCTTCTCTAGCTAGTCCCGGCGGCTGACAAGTTGATCCAAATGCTTATCTATCGTAGCTAGGAAGAGGGAAATGGGTAGATCGACTGATGTTGTGGGTGTATGTGGTGTTAGAGGTGGTACAGAAGAATGAAGGCTATAAGAATTGGGGTCAGTAGATGTGGGCTTGGGTGTGGAAGATGGAGGGGGTGGGGAAGGAGGGGGAGGTTCATCGGTGGGTGCATGAGGGTCAACAGGTGGGCGGGGTAGGGGGGATATGGGTAAGGATGTAGGCACCCCCTGCTTCTGGATCAATCCCATGCGAATAATAATGAGATAGTCCATCTTCTGGGGTGAACCTAACAAGTCATGGGGTAGAGAAGCCTCAAAACCCAGATGTGGTGGGCATGGCGGGTGGCATAAAACCTGCCATTCTGGTTGCCCTGATGGCCTGTAAACATGTCATATAATTAGGAGGCGGCGAGGTAAGGGAGGTCTGGGTAGTCAAGTTGGATGACACATGTATTGATATCTGTGTCAATAATGGTCTCGACCCACATATCCTCATGGCGAGAGAAAAGAATGGCGCTAAGGCACCGGTGGGTAAAACGATGTATGTGCTCAGTGATAAGGGTGATCATCAATGTTGTAGGGGTGTATCAATGGTCAGGCCTTTCAATCTCTCACCACATAGCGATGATATCAGAGAACTTGGGCCTATTAAGGGTAGAAACAAGGGGTGGGGTGATATGTTGGGGGTAGAAACCGCACCCTCGACGAAACTCAGTGATGATGAGGGAAAATCATCGGCATCCCAACCAAAACCCATCCATGGATACCGCATCACCAGCTGTCTCCCGGTACTCATCTCCGTCGAACTCGAATGAAACAATGAACTCCAACAATAATTTTCGGAATATAGGAGTGATGAACTGGAAAATAGCGAGTAGTGGAGTGTGTACAAGGAGATTCTCTAACTCTCACCAGATGCCTAGTTTCTAAATAACCCCACTATCGAGTTAGAGACCACTCAATGGAATCAGATGATGAGAGAAGTTCCAGATCCATTCATGTTCTATTTCAGTATCCAAGAACACCATGCACGGGTAGAGAACACCTATAGGTCTGGGCCCAGGTGGAGCTATAGTAACATAATCTCACTCTGCGAAAAATTCATTGAAGTAGATGGAGGCCCATTGGATGAATCAGTCGATGTGGGGCCAGAATCTACTGAATGGGTCATAGGAAGTGAGGCAGATTATGGAGATGAAACGATGGAGATCAGAGGAGCCGAATGAGGTGATGAAGGGGAAACTGTACTAGGCCGAGCATCCACTGAAGCAGGTGGGTGGCGGAAGGATGTCCAGCCAAGGGAGCTCACAGCCTAGAGCATCTAAGTCAGGCTGCGTTGCAGGTTAGAGTCATATTCGATGATAAATGGGCCTCTCTCCATCAATGGTGGAGGTGGGATGCATCCCATGAGAAGGATCTCAGTCTGCCGTTACATGAAAGAGAAAGAAAAACAAAAATAAAAATAAAAATAAAAGGAATGAAAACAAAGAAAATGTGAGAAAACTGAATAATAAAAGTACACGGTGTGTACATCCAGAGTACATGATGTGTAGTGAAACCTTAGTAGAATCTCATGTTCTATATTTAAATACACCGAGGTAGCAAAAGATATACCAAGAAGGGGAACACGATGTGTTCCGAACATTCATGTCATGTTCATGCAAAGTTGACATGGTCGTTCATTTCTAAAGACACATCCACGTTTTTAACAGTTCAAATAATAAAGGACGCACTGCTTATATAGAATACATGACATATTAATCACCAGAGGAACATGGTATGGTGGGGGACAAGACATGGGCTTCGTCGAAGGAAATTTCTAAAAATGCGTGTACCAAACACACTCACCGTGTATGGGAACATCGGTTGCGAGGCCGTGTAAAGTGCTACACATAGATGGGCCAAAAGTAGTGGCATACATGGAATGTACCAAACACACATGCCATGTTGATGAAAATGGTTTGTGTGGTCATGTGAAAAGGATACTCATGCACTATGGGGAATGGTTCATTGTGTGTACCGAACATACACACCGTGTATATTCAAATTACAAATCCTTTTGTGTGTGGGCATGTACAAAGTACATGGTGCGTGTTCTTCATGTTGTGGTAGTGTACCATAGAATCCAAATGGTTGGATGATCCCGAAATCACCAGAAATGCTTCTATTATCTTGAAATAGAGGGTGTATAATGGCTTACCTGGATCGAGGATCACAATGCAATAGAAATCAGAACCCTAAAAGAAAAAAACCACATATTAGAGTGAATGGAGTTTGGGTGTCATACGGGGGAAAAATAGAAGAAGGGACCTCCACATGACATGTCCTGAAGCTGGGTTGCTGCGGCTTATATAGCCAAGTTACACGGCGTGTACATTCGGACTACACACAGTGTATCTTATTTTTTTGGTATATATATATATAATTATTATAGTAAACTATATAATAATTAATATTAATAATAAAAAATAATAAAAATTGATATATATATATATATACAGAATATTAAAAATAAAATTATAAACGTAATGTAGTGGGAAAATACAGACAGTGTTCTAAAATTTTAAAAAGATAAGTACAACCTTTGGTCTGGTGCATTCGGTGAGGTTCGAACTGATGATCGACCAATCCAAATGGAAGCCCTAAACCATTGGAGTGATGGTTGTATTGTTGCACATATTTATTATTTGTATATATTTAATTTATATGACATATACTACTCGATAAGAAGAAAATTCATAGCATGTAGTTGTTATTTATACAAGAAGGGTGTGAAACATGGAGTTTAGTTGAGGTCGAACCTGGGTCTGTTGGATCCAGGGCTGAGACTTTGCCAATCTGCCAACTTCATCTGAATGTATTACATTATACGATTTTTTTTAATTTAGTTAGGAAAAATATGGAACACATGATTTATATCGAAAGACACGCCATGTGGTTTTATTAAAAGTGGAAATGAAGGAAATGGGGCGGTTGTCAGGATTCGAATACGAGTCTTTTGGAGACGGGTTATGATCGTGGCCAACCAATCCATCCCCACCAAGGGTTTTCTTGTAAACTAATATATATATATATATATATATGAAAATTAGTACAAACTCGGTGTATGAAAATATAAAAGGAGGATCCCCCTACCGATGCTAGGTTGGGTGGATTCGAACCGGTGATGGCTCGAATAGACTCTTGTGACTTCACCATCGGCACTGGAATCATCCCTGTTTATTTATTAGTGAAACTATATAATTATAATTGTTAAAAAAATGAAATGGGAAAAGTACACACCATGTATATAGGTGGTACACGGTGTGTATCCTCTGGGTTTCCACAGAGGAAGGACCTTTGTTTTAGGTCGTTGGCTCGACTTACTTACAATTGCATACCTAACATGTATGGTGGACAATGTTCCCACCATGTTGTCTATGACATGGTATGCCTTCATCCTTTGTCCATTCACTTTTAATGGCTGACCATCCGTTCTATAAATTTCTACCACTCCATGAGGGAATACTTGTATAACATGGAATGGTCCCAACCATCGTGACTTTAACATCCCTCGGAATAAGCATAGATAAGAGTTAAAGGGAAGTACCTGATCACTGAGTTGGAAAGTTTTTCATGAAATGATTTGGTCATTAATGGCTTTCGTCTTCTCCTTGTACAGATTGGTGTTCTCGTACGCCTATAATCTAATTTCATCATGTTCCGACAGTTCGAAAATCTACTTTTCTTTAGCTTCCTTTAAATCAAAGTTCAGGTCCTTCACGAACTAGTAGGCTTAGTGAACCAATTCCCATAGAAAATGGTATGGCTTTCCATAGATTCTTCCGAATAGGGATATTCTCAGTGGTGTTTTGAAACCAATATGATATGCCCAAAAGGCATCATCTAACTTCATGGAAAAGTCTTTCCACGATGTGTTCACTGTTTTCTCTATGATCTTCTGTAGATCATGGATGGAGATCTCCACTTTTCCACTAGATTGGGGATGATATGGTGTCCCCTTCGGATGCTTTACTCCAATCTTAACCAGTATTCCTATCATCAGTGTGTTGTCGAAGTGGGTCCCTCTATCGCTGACCAGTACTCGCGGAACTCCAAACCTGCTAAAAATATTTTTCCTTAAAAAACTCATGAAAACCATGGTTGTGTCATGTGTTTCAGCAGTGGGTTCCACCCATTTTAAAATGTATTCGATGCATACCAGGATGTAAGTGTTCCTAAAAGATGTGGGAAGGGGTCCCATGAAATTTATTCCCAAAAATTCGAAAATCCCGACCTCCAGGATTAGGTGTCGGGGAATCTCAGCAATACGTACCACAATACTGGTCATCTGGAAACGATCACAACAAGAAAAAAAGGCCCGAGAATCTTTATGCTTGGTGGGACAAAATAATCCAGACTGTATGATCTTCACTATTGAACAGTCAGGTCCATGATGTCCTCCAACTACTGAGGCAGTACAAAAATCTAGGACACCGTGAAATTCATTCTTCGGGATGTAAAGGGGGATCACTCCATCTGCACAGGATTAGAATAGAAGAGGATCCTCTTAGAAGTGCCTTTTAACATCAGAGAAAAACTTCTTCCTTTGTTGGATGGAGAGGACTGGGTGAATGACACTAGTAACTAGTAAATTAATGATATAATCATAACATGGTCTAGGTGTTTCATTAACTGAATAGAGGTGCTCATTAGCGAAATCCTCTCTGATCTCCAGATCTTTCTCCTTCTCTAAATGAGGTAGCTCTAGGTGGGATACATGGTTAGCAACAATGTTCTCACTCTCCTTTTTATCTAGGATCTCCAGATCAAATTATTGTAAGTGGAGTACCCACCAGATCAATCAGGGCTCCACATATTTCTTGTTCAGTAGGTACTTTAGTACTGCATGGTCAGTATAAACAATAACTTTCGACAACACTAAGTAGGAATGGAACCTATAAAATGAGAAAACAACTAATAGGATATCCTTATCTTTTGTGGTGTAGTTGATCTGTGCCTCGTGGAGCATCCATTTGGCCTAATATATAGGTCAAATAATCCTAACAATACAATGGCCTTAGACTGCTCCCACTACGTAGTCACTGACATCACACATCGCCTCAAAATTGTTCCTCCTAGTTGGGAGAAATCATAACAGGAGCTTCCACCAAGCGCGACTTCATATGCTCAAATTCCCTGGTGAACGTCTCGATGAAATCAAATATGGAATCCTTGGTTATTAGACTAGTGAAGGGATGAGCTATTTTGGAGAAGTAGTGAAAAAACAACATGTAGAAACTGGCATGCCCTATGAAGCTGCAGATGGCTCTGACAGAAGTCGGAAAAGGTAGTCATGAAATTACTGTTATCATCGCCAAGTCCACCTCTATCCCATTTACTAAGATTCTATGGCCGAGGATGATGCCTCTTTGCACCATGAAATGAAACTTTTCCCAGTTCAAAAATAGGTTAGTGTTCTCACATCATTCCAAAACATCCTCCAGGTGCCGTAAAAAAGTGGAAAATGATTTCCCATAAATGAAAAAACCATCCATCAATACCTCTAGGATCTGTTCTACCTTGTCATGGAATATTGCCAGCATACAGTGCTGGAAGGTGGCGGGGGAATTGTACATTCCAAAATACATCCTTCAATAAGAAAACATACTGTAGGGCCATGTGAATGTGATATTTTTATGATCTTCTGGAGTAATGGAAATCTGGTTATAGACTAAATAACCATCGAGGAAGCAATAAAAGATTAGAACTGCTAGTCTCTATATCATTTGATCAATGAATGGAAGGGGGAAATTATCCTTCCTTGTGGCATCATTTAGCTTCTGGTAATCCACACAGAATCTCCAGCCCGTGATGGTACATGTAGGAATGATCTCGTTCTTTTCATTTTAAATCACAATGATACCACCCTTTTTGGGTACCACATGGAGGGGACTCACCCATGGACTATCTGAGATGGGATAGATGATACATTCATCCAACAATTTGAGCACCTCTTTTTTAATATATCCTTCATGGGGGGATTCATGTTCCGTTTTGGTTGCCGAGATTGCATGACTCCTTCTTCAAGTAGCACCTTGTGGGTGAAAATGGTAGGGTTGATTCCCTTCAAATCCGAGAATGTACACCCAATAGCGTGCATCTGCTATTTCAGAACCTGTTAAAGTGAATCTTCCTACTCTTGTGATAGTTCTTCGTTATGTATGATAGGAAAAGATTTATTGGATCCTAAATACCCATTCATTAGAGAATATGGAATAGGATTCAGTTTGAGTTCATATGCCTTCAAAATTGTAGGTACAAGTGGTTGCATCTTTTCCCGTTCCAGACTATTAGGAACAACCGTACACTTCCAATAGTGTCCGCCCAGGCCATCTAGGAATTTCAAATCTTCTGGGGCTTCTTCATCTTGAATTTGTGGAATAATAATGCTTTTTGAAGTAAAAGAACATAACAAATCATCCCCTTTTCACTCAAACAATCATCCATGGTGTTTATAGCATAACAATCCTCATGTTCATACAATGATGAATTTTTGAATGCCCTAAGGACAATGTAGGAGACTTTTTCCCCTCCGACCCGGAAACTCAGCTCTCCATGGTTCACATCGATTAGTACATTCCCAGTTTCCAAAAAAGGTATACCAAGTTGGAGAGGTGACTCCTGGTCATCCTCCATGTCAAGGATGATGAAATCACCAGGGAGGATGAGCCTAACCACTTTGACAAGAACATCCACCAGTAGTCCCTTCAGATGTTTGATGGATCGATCAACAACTTCAAGGGCTACTCAGGTAGGCTTCAAGTCATTGATCCCTTGCTTCTTCCAATCTCCAAGGGGAATGAGTTTTACATTGGCCCCTAAGTTGCAAAGGGAATTCCCAAACACAAAATGTCTAATGGTAACGGGAATAGTGAAACTACATGGATCCTGGAGTTTAGGTGAATTTGAATGCTGGACGACTGCAGAACACTCCTTGCATAGGAAAATGGTTCCCAAATCCTCCTCCATTCTTCTGTTGGAGAGTATTTTTTTCATGAATTTGGAATAAATATTCATCTTTGTCAGTGCCACTCCAAATAGAATATTGATGTGCAGTTTTTAAATTCATCCTTGAATTTACTGAAATGGTTTTCTAGCTTTCCTTGCTTCAAACTCTATGGGAAGGGTAAGGTTGGTTTAAATGGATTTAAATCTTCCTTCCCTTTAGTCTGTGAATCCTCAATCTATGGAATTTTGGATAATTAGGGGTCAGTAATGTTACCTTCTTCAGGGGGTGTGGATGCACCTAGCTATGTTGTTTGGTTATCTTGGAGCTCATTTCCACTCCGATGTAAGATAGCATGGTCTTCCTCCATCGGTTTCTTCTCTGTGTTTCCTAGTAGAGTACCAGGTTGCCTTACTGAGAGTTGGTTTTCTAATTGGAACATCTAGTTATCTTGGACTTGAATTGAAGCCTCCTGATTTTGGAACCTAGTCTCAGCTATAGATATGAATTCAGTTATAAGATCCTATAACCCTGAAGTGTCCTCCTGATGAGACGTTTCTTGAGATGGTGGAGGTGGTGGCTGTCACAACTGCTTTGGGAAAGGGTTATAATATCCTTGTTGTTGATAAGGTCCATGTGGGGGTTGGTGCTGCCTCTAGTATTGGTTCTGATAAGGAGGCTGGTTGTAGCTGGGTGGTCGCTGGGGTAAAGGATTCTACTGTTGTTGGGCCCATATTGTATTTTGTTGCTCAGGACATGCCATATTCTAATAATACTTGTATTGGTTGGGCCCTCTATTTTTTGTAACATAGCTTACCTTTCTTATCGAAGGGACTCCACCAGAAAATGGCCATTCTCCCATGATGTGTTTATCACCACATTCGCTATATGTTGGATGATTTGACGCTTGTACTAGGGACGTGCTTTTAATATTGAGTGTGTCGATATTCTTGGACAAAACATCCAACTAGGTAGCTAACATGGTATTTTCATCAATGTTATGTGTACCTTGTTTCTGTGTTCCCTACTCAGAATTCCACTAGAAGTTGTTGATTGACATGTATTCCAGTAGTTCGAAGAGTTATTCGGGGGACATCCTCATTACAATACCTCCAGCAAAAGCATCTACCATGGACTTGGTATTATTCATCAGCCCTCCGTATAAGGTTTGGACGTGCATCAAAAGTGGATTTCTATGGTGTGGGAATTTGCACAACATCTCTTTTAAGAACTCTCATGATTTGTATAATGATTCTGCATCATGCTGCTGGAAGTTGTGGATATCACTCCGTAGTGTCACCGTCTTTGAAGGTGGAAAGTATTTGGTTAGGAACGCATGTGATAGCTCCTCCCATGTGAGTATAGATAGTTATGACAAGCCATTAATCTAGAATTTCACATTATCCCTTAGAGTGAAGGGTAAAAGGTGAAGATATATGGCGTCGGTGGACACTCCGTGGTAGTAGAATGGGTCACAGACCTCCATAAAATTGGAGAGATGGGCATTGGGATCCTCACTGGGTAGACCGCTGAATTGAATGGTGTTTTGGATCAACTGCATGATAGCAGGATTGATATTGAAATGTTGGCCTTGCACCACTAGACGAATGATGCCCGTATCAGCTCTATTGATGGATGGCAAGTTGCACTCCATGAGAGTACTACATGGAGGTGGTTGCTGAGGAAGGAGAAGAGGCATGAATTATTTGAATTTTTGAAGCTGCTGTGGATGGTATTCAAGAGCTTGTGGAGCTTGCTAGTTCTAGTTGTCATCTGGACCTAACTATTGTCCAGCTCCTTGGACAATAGATTGATTTACTTCCTCTTTCGGCACCATGGGGTTGGTTTGGTTGTGTTCGGCCATTAGTGCTCATTGGCACCTCAAAAATGTTTATTCGATCTCTGGGTGATTTGGGAAAAACCCTGATGACCTAGTGTTCTTAGAATACATGAGGTGACTGCTCATAAACCTAAAGGCCATCACAAAACAAAACAGAACCCCAAGTGTAAATGAAAAAAAAATCATAAATGATAATATAAAATAAATATTTGGTCATTTATGATTTTTATTTTCACTAAAATTTGATAAAAAATTAATTAAAACAAGAATAAAAGTAACACTTTTTTCCCCGACAACGACGCCAAAATTTAGCGACTTGATTCACCGAGGTATATTATCAGTGTCCCAAATTATTTTTACCTTAAAAAGTATAGAACCAGTAAGGGGTCATTCCACACGGAAAATGTAGTTATTTTTTACTTGTTTAACATAGTTTGTATTTTTGTTTTAATGATGTTTTCTGAATTTATAGTTGATTCTTTTTGTTTGGTTAAAAAGAACAATTGGTTTTATGTTTCTTTTTAACAAATTTCTTAATATAATAAAATTAAAATAAGGGAAACTTGGTTTTGTTGTAAATAAAGATAGAAATTTATTGGTGTTACAGATTTATTAGTAGTTTTATTAATAAATAAAATTTCTTATAATGTTGTGTTGGTCATAAAAAACCAACACTATGGGTTCAATTTGTAATAAAGATTCATTGGTCCTGTAAATATAATATTTAGTGTTGAAGAAAATAACTCCTTATTCTGGTAGTTAGTATTTAACAAATCATTATTTTACTTAGACCATTTAGAGTCGACAAATACATCCAATGGTCATGAAATAATTCATCGGTATTCTTCTCTTGAATCCCTAAAAATTCTTCCCTTCGACCGGTACAAAACTTCCACTGACAATATGAAGTGTTTTAAGAAGAATAAGAAGTGGTTAATAAAACAAACACATTCATAGAAAAATAATTCAAATTAAAACTCAACTTCTCCTACAACCCCAACACAATGGGTGTTTAGTTGCACATGGAGAATAATATAAACACAAAACTCTTGATACCTGATGTGATCATGCTTTAAATTTTGATGTGAAAATGATCCTTCGGTAGACGGTGGAATGACAGTAGAGCATCTCTCCATCGGAACTTCATCAATTTCTCCAAAAAATACTACACTCACCACCCTCTTTGTTTTGAGTACAAGGACTCCTTATATAGAAAAAATAATTACATGACATGTGGAAAAAGTACACACCATGTACTTTTGTCAACCTGTTTTTGTCTCCGTTTTCTCCGCTGGTAGGCTGCCTAACACCCCTTCATTGACATGGACCACGACGATGCCTGGTAGGTGAATGTACACGCCCTGTAGTTCCACCATACATGGCGTGTAGTCTCTTATTTTAGTGACCAACCGCTTCTAGAAAATGTATAGATGGTGTGTATAAATAGAACACGACGTGTCACCTTCATCCGACCACATGGGTGTGTAGACTCTTCTCATCCAGCAACTGCTTATAGAATAATATACATGGTGTGTATAGTGTGAATATGGAATGTACCATCTTCTGGTTACTTGGGAATGTACTTGTCCAGGTAAACCCATGTCTGAACTTGAATGTACACGACGTGTATAGAATTACACACCGTGTAGTTGTAAATGTTTTCCTCAGTTGTTCCCCATTTTGTGTATTTTTCCATAAATCTCTTGGAAGTGAACAAGATCACCAAAATCTATGTATTTGTTCCCAGATAAGTAGGTAATTTCTGAAAAAAAATTCTTATTAGTCAATATAGTATTTGAAAATTTATAAACAAATCAGGGGAATCAATTAACATGAAATTAGTAGATGCATAAAAAACCACACTATAATTGTTAGTATACATCCTAAATAACTCACTATTTATATAATATGGTAATTTAAAAGTAATATTGATGTT
Source organism: Viscum album (assembly GCA_963277665.1). Lineage (NCBI taxonomy): Eukaryota > Viridiplantae > Streptophyta > Magnoliopsida > Santalales > Viscaceae > Viscum > Viscum album. Next base: position 803,901,200 of record OY728122.1, on the reverse strand, counting down.
GGTTATATGGAAGACAATATTATATAAATCCCACTTGAACTAGTTGAAAATTTTTTTCCAATATTTTCAGCTAACCAATATTTCCCTAATTTTAAAAAAAATTACTAATTTATTAAATGACTAACTATATAGGATTTTATAAAATATAAATAAAAAATACTTTAATAATTTTATTTTTTATTGTTCATAGGAAGGAAATTAAAAATAATTTTTTTTAAAGGTTGTGAAAACTATTTGATAAAGGCAAACAGAAAATCTATTATCATCACTACACAAAAAATGAACAAAAATAGTAAAAATATATAATTTAATAATGGGAATAAAAATATGAATGTCTTTTGGGGAAAAGAAAAAAAATAGATGCAAGTCCTCTAGCCACTCCCACCCACCCATGGATCCCCCCTCACGACAGCAACCCATTACTGGCTGCCAAACTATTCAAACTACCATCTGCAAGATGCGCTACTATCAACCAGTAGAACAATCAATTGTTCAACCATCTATTTCATGACCCCTCCCACTAAAGATACCACAATGATGAGAGAGAGATAATAACCATTGATTCTTTCCTTCAATAGGACCTAGGTTGGAAACTAACATTGAGGGTAAAAAATTTCATGAAATGGACGGCCTTACCGAATATTACAATATAGTATCTACGGATAAGATGTATCATGCAAAAAAAATTCATGATATAATTTAAAAATTAATCCAAAACCGTCCCACATGAATGTATAAATAAAACTTATACTGATAAAATTCTATAAAATAAACATTCAACCTAAAATAATCAGTTACACAAAAACTATCTAAGGTCTATATTAGTAATGTCTAAATGTTCCACATAATCCTCCATAAAACATGCAAATAGTTTTATATATGTAGGGTGAGAATACTGTTACAATCAGTTAGAAAGCCAAAGTTTCTCATGAATATGTGAATGAATCATACTAATGAATCCATAATCTAATAATAGAACAAAAAACTCCTAAAAATGTAAACTATCCATCCCAAGCTCACCAAGCATGATCACCAATTAAAAAAAGACAAATATAGTAACATAATAAGAAGCATATCAATAAAGGGTATCCTTCCCCACTTTCGCATTGATTTTACACTCTCACACCCAAGAGTGGTATGCATTTTAACTCCCATATGTTACAAATAACATATACCACCACCAAAAATCATGTTCAAAAACACCTGGAACACCACCCCAATGAATAATCACATCACATCTCACCCACAAACACCTTGTACATCACATCACAACCATAACCAGAGTATTAGGATATCATGAACATGAATGAAATTAGCATGGTCACCTCCTTATTCCATACATGAACACCACCATAAGCATCCTCACAACACAACTGTTGAGTCAAAAGTCCTCTTTTGACTTCTATGTTTTGTTTTGGAAATCACAAATGTCTTGTTAATTATACTAACCTTGTCTATCGTATCGTACTGACCATGCTGATCGTACTGATCATGCTGATCGTACTGATCATGCTGATCGTACTGACCTTGCTGATCGTACGGACCTTGCTAATCGTACTAAACATGCTGATCGTACTGACCATGCTGATCGTACTGACCTTGCTGACCGTACTGGCCATTATGATCATACTGAACATGCTGATCATACTGAATATGAAAATTTTATTGACTCTACTTCTCATATCATTCATTACATAATTGTGTTAGTACTTTTTCAAAAACACATGCTACATTTAAATCATACTCTTGATTATTTTAGTCATATATCTTTTTCTAACCAATACAATGTCATTGAGTTAGTTACAAACTAATCAAAATGATGTCATGCTTTCTATTTCAATATGACCGTTATGATGTCAGGTGTCCAAGTCCCTCTGATTTTTTCAGAGAAATATGACCATTGGAGGAGATGTGACAGTTGGAACCCGAGGCCTTAAATAGGATGTCATTTGAATCTGAGAGAAAAATAGAAAACGAAGAACAAGCGTGATACAACTGTGATACTTTACTTATATTAAGATCTAGAGAGAGATGTTGTGACTTCTCTCATGCATTGTGCCATGTGAATCCGATCATCGTATCAAGGGATTTCAAGTAATTGAGAGATAGAGGTTCCAATTACCTAAAAAATAGAGGGCTTCCATGGATAGGCAGACAGATGGTCCGATCATAGTTTCGAGGGCTACCGGGGAAAGGCAGACGGACGGTCCGATCATTGTATCAGGGCTGTCGGGGTTAGGCAGACAGACGTACCGATCATAGTATCGAGGGCTCACCAAGGTGTTGGTGAGACAGACCTTTTAATCCTAGGTGAAAGGATAACCCTTCTCTTTGGGTTAAAAGAATTGTAATTATTTTACATTCCTGCTGCTAATTGTATTAGAAAGGAAATTGTTTTAGTTTCCTTTTCTATCTCTTATACATTTGTAATTGTTTCAATTACATCCATTCTATTACATATTGTATTGATTCTATACGATTTAAGGTTGAATCATTCATCTTTATATTACTCTGATTATTGTACTCATCTTGAATACAATTGTTTTACATTTCATTAGTATTACGATACATCATACCTTTTTATATTAAATACAATTGTGGGTGTTTTTATTTGTATTAGTTTAAGTTCATTTAAACTAATCTCTTAGTTGATAAAACTCAATGGTTTTTAAACCTACAATTCACCCCCCCCCCTCTTGTATTATTCCATCTAATAGACATACATATATATATTCGATCCAAAAATTGGTTTTAGAGGAGGTTTTCCACTGATTTGTATTACTTGTTTTGTTTAATTCATTTTTTTACTACTTACTACACTACCGTGTGGAGTGGAAAAGATATTGTTTTTAGATGGAAGGAATGAATATTGGGTCAATATACAGTCTGAATCCTTCTAGAAAACCTATCTTTGATGGAAATGATTATGAGTATTGGAGAGATCGTATGAATACTTTTGTGATCAACACTGGCGTAGACGATTTTATTATGCTTACTGGAGGTTACAAAATTCCTGACAAAGAAGTCAGTACTTTTACTAACCAAGAGAAGCAAGAATATCAACTGAATTACAAGGTACACAATTATTTATTATGCTCTATGGCCAGGAACATATACAGTCAGATATCGTCATGTGAAGCAGCCAACTGTATCAGGAAGAAATTATAAGTCACTCATTTTGGTATATCCAATGTTATAGAAACGAGAAGAGAAATGCTTCGAGCAGAGTATCATGGATTTGTTTTTCCTTATGGAGAGCCAGTATGTAAAGTGCAACAAAGGTTTATGACAACTATCAATAGCTTACAATCTATGGGAGAAAAATGACTTGATTATGAAGCTCTAGTTGATAAGATTATAGTTATAATGCCAAATGAATGGTAGTCAAAAAGGTCAGTTATTGATGAAAATAGAAAAGTTTCATATATTTCTCTAGATGAACTCTTTGGAACTCTTCTACAGCACGAGACAAGAATGAAGAGAGATGTTGATTTCAACAAGAAGAAGAATGGGAATTGAAGTGTATCCATTGCATCTAAAGCTAAAACACATGAAATGCTTACAAGATCCAAAGACAAGAAAGTTATATCTGATTCAAGTGATTGTGATCTTTCGGATAATGAGTTATACAATATTGCTCGAAGGATGAACAGGATTGTGGGAAAGAAATAATTCCAATATAGATTCAAAAAGAAAGATAGGAAGGATAAGAAAGACTCAGAGGTAACTTGTTATGAATGTAAGAAAGCAGGACATATAAGGCCTGATTGTCCTTTACTGAAAAGGAAAGAAATAAAGGAGAAACACTCTCAACGAAACAAGAAAAGTTTTTATAAGACAAAGAAAGTATTGAAGGAAAACGATACATGGAGTGAAAGTGGTAGTGATTATTCATATGATTCTTCAGAATATGAGTCCTCAGGACTAAGGAATATTGGACTTTTAGCCAGATTACCAATTGAAGATCATTGTCTCATAGCTAAGGTACATAATGATGAAGCTATTACAAATGTCTCTTTGAATGCAAATTATACTGATAATAGATATTATGAATCATCAAATGATGAATCTTCATCATCACAAGATGATACATTACCTTCATTTGAAGAAGTATCTAGATTTCCTAAATTACATGAAAATAAAAATTCTAAACTCAAGAAGAAGGTTGAGAAAGAAAATTATAGAATTTCATTCATGACTAAAGAATTATCAGATCTTTCTAAAGATCTTGATGTAAAAACATCTGATTTTGAAAGTATTTTAAAAACACTTGAGAAAGTTAAATCTGTTAAGGATAAACTTTCTAAGGATCGTGAAAATGTAATTACAAAGAAAAATATATTAGTGTCTAACTCTAGTTCGAATTCAAATGTTTTGGAAAATAAGAATGGAATTTTAAAATTAAATTCAGAAATTTTTTCCTTGAAAAATTGTTTGTCAAATTTTACTCATGGAAAGGAAAACTTTGACAAGATGTTTTCTCAAATTAGACCTTTTAGAAACCGTTCTAGTCTTGGATATACTTATTCCAAACCTGTTTTTTGTAATAACTATTTTGTACCTCAAAAAACCACTTTTTGTTCTAAGTTTCAATGTGGTGGACACTGGAGAAGAGATTGTTCTCTTAATAGAACTCAATCTTTAGGATTTCATAAAGCTCATTTTGCAAAAAAATGTGGATTCCTAAAATTCTTTTATCTAACCCTTCTGGATCCAAACAAGTTTGGATTATGAAAAACTAATTGTTTCTTTTTCAGGAAAATGAGAAGTGTACCAATAAGAATATTTGGTACATGGATAGTGGTTGTTCTTGACACATGACTGGAAACAAAGATCTCTTTGAAAAGGTTATCAAAACAAAAGGTGGAAAAGTTACCTTCGGAGATAATGCTCATGGAATGATTGTTGGTATAGGTAATATCGTTTTTCTTGGAAAAGTTCTTATTTCAAATGATTTTTTTGTAAAAGTTCTTAGGAACAATCTCATCAGGATAAGTCCATTATGTGATGAAGGTTACCTTGTGAATTTTAGAAATGATAAGTGTCTATTTCAAAATTCCAAAGATGAGTTCATTCTATCTTCCCATAGGCAAGAGAATGTTTACACTATTAACATAGAAGTCCTTAGGAGCCAAAACATACTATTCTTAAGTGAAATAGAAGACCAATCATGGCTATGGAATAGGAGACTAGGACACTACAATCTGAGAAACCTTAGTAAACTCTCAAAGAAAATACTTGTGAAGGGGATACCAGACCGTAGATATGATTCTTCAAAAGTCTGTGATTCTTGTAAATTTGGCAAGAAGCATAAAACTAGATTTAAATAAATTAATGAAGTTTCAACTTCTAATGCATTACAGCTAGTGCATATGGATATTTTTGGTCCTACACAAACTGGAAGCATTGGAGGCAAATACTATGTATTTTTTTTAGTTAACAACTTTACTAGATTTACATGGGTCTACTTTCTCACAATGAAATCTGAAGCCTTTTCCTATTTCAAAACTTTTAGAGCCCAAGATAAAAAAGAGAAAAACCTACCATTGATAACTATTCATAGTGATCATGGTAGTGAATTTCAAAATTTATATTTTGAAACTTTTTGTAGTAAGAAATGTATTACTCACAATTTCTCAGCTCAAAGAACTCCTCAGAAAAATGGTGTTGTTGAAAGAAGAAATTGTATTCTTCAAGAAATGACTCGAACCATGTTGAGTGAATACTCAATTGCTAAGCACTTTTGGGATGAAGCACTTATTATTGCCTGTTATACTATAAATCGTGTTTTAACTATACCATTTCTTAATAAAACCCCTTATGAGTTATGGACTGGCCGAAAACATAAAGTTTCATACTTCAAAGTTTTTGGATGCAAAGTATTCATTCTGAATACAAAAGATAATCTACACAAATTTGCACCAAAATATGATGAAGGAATATTTCTAGGCTATTCTACAACCTCTAAGCCTTATATGGTTTTCAATAAAAACACATGTACTGTTGAGGAAACAGTAAATGTAAAATTCGATGAAACTGATCATTTTGTTTTAAACCAACCCAATTCTACATCCTCGGATGTGTTTTCTAAAAATTCTTATCAACCATTATTAGAAGACCACTCTGGTGAGGAAAATGTTCAAGAAAGGATTCATGAAACATTTTTCACGGAAGATATTTTACCATATGTTGATGAACAGGCTTTACAAAACCCATATCAATTGTTTCATAGGAATCATCCCAATGATAACATCATTGGTGATGTAAATCAACCAGTAAGGACCAGAAATTCCTTAAGAAATGAAGTAGAGCATCTTGCTTTTCTATCCCAATTCGAACCAAAAAGTCCAAGTGAGGCCTTAGGTGATGATGATTGGATCAAAGAAATGCAAGATGAACTAAATGAATTTGAGAGGAATCAAATCTGGACTTCAGTTGATAGGCCTAAAGAAACAACTGTAATTTGTGTAAAATTGTTTTTCAGAAACCAATGTGATGAAAATGGAATCATTGTAAGAAATAAATCAAGACTTGTTTCTAAGGGCTATAACCAACAAGAGGGAATAGACTATGAAGAAAAATATTCTCCTGTAGCTAGACTTGAATCAATTCATATTCTATTAGCCTTTGCAGTGTACTATAATTTCAAACTATTTCAAATGGATGTTAAATGTGCTTTTCTAAATGGTTTTGTTCAAGAATATGTTTCTGTCGAACAACCTCCTGGTTTTCAAGACCCAAACCATCCTAATCATGTTTTCAAACTTACCATGTCTCTATATGGTCTTAAACAAGCTCCTAGAGCATGGTATGATAGACGTACATGATTTCTTTTACAGAACAATTATATAAAAGGTACATCAGATCCAACCCTTTTTATAAAAATGGAAAATAAAAATGTTTTGATTGATCAAATCTATGTTGATGACATCATATTTGGATCAACTCAGAAGTCTTTAACTGATTCTTTTTAAAATTTAATGAAATCTGAGTTTGAAATGAGTATGATGGGTGAGTTAACATTCTTTTTTGGTTTTCAAATTTCTCAAAAACTAGAAAGAACATATATATCTCAACATAAGTATATTAAAGACTTACTCAAAAAGTATGGATATGAAAAAACTAAAAGTATTAGCACTCCAATCAGTACCTCAAATACACTTGTTCATGATGAAACTGGGAAACCAGTAGATCAAACAATTTTCAGAGGTATGATAGGAAGTTTGCTATACATGACAGCTAGTCGACCAAACATAATGATTTCTGTATGATTATGTGCAAGATATCAATCTAATCCAAAAGAGTCTCACTTAAAAGTTGTAAAGAGAATATTTCGGTATTTAAAAGGCACTATGGATTTAGGTCTTTTTTGTTCTTCTGGGAATGATTTTGTTTTAAAATGTTTTTCATATGATGACTTTGGAGGTTGTAGAATGGATAGAAAAAGTACATCTGGAACATGTAATTTCTTAGGAAATTCTATGGTTTCTTGGTCATGAAAGAAACAACACTCAGTAGCACTATCCACTGCTGAAGCTGAATATGTAGCAGCTGGAAGTTGCTGTGATTAAGTATTGTGGATGCAACACACACTCACTGACTATGGATTGAGTTTCTCCAAAAATAAAATTCTTTGTGATAATACTAGTGTCATAGCTCTTAGTAAGAACCCATCACACCACTCTCGTGCAAAACACATAGATGTTAGGCATCAATTTCTTAGAGATCACACACAAAAAGGAAATATTATCTTACAATTAATCAGAACGCAAGAACAACTTGGTGACATTTTTACAAAACCTTTATCTTCCAATAGGTTTGAGTTTATAAAACAGAAGCTAGGAATGATTACATTAAAATAATTATTTAAATCTACTTCATGTTTTACAATTATCCTTATAGTAAATAACTCCCCTTGAAAGGGGGAGGACATCTCTTACTATGTTTTATTTGTTTCTTTTTATCTTATGATCTTTTACTCTCCTGGTATGTTTTTTTGTTTATTTGTTTATCGTATTGATAGTTTTATCGTAATATATAACAATTTTATTATCGTATTGACGGTTTTATCGTAATATATACCTATTTGATTATTGTATTGACCGTTTTATTATACTATTTATTCCATCGTATCGACCGATGATGGTAATGAATTTCTTTTCCATCGTATCGACCGATGATGGTAATGTATTTCTTTTACATTGTGTTGACCGATGATGGTAATGAATTTCTTTTCCATCGTATCGACCGATGATGGTAATGAATGTCTTTTCCATCGTATTGACTGATGATGGTAATGAATTTCTTTTCCATCGTATCAACCGATGATGGTAATGAATTTCTTTTCCATCAAATCGACCGATGATGGTATTCATTTTCTTTTTCATCATTCTGACCGATGATGGTAACAAGATTTTTTTTCATTGTCTTGTTAGTTCATGGTAACGAGATTGTTTTCCATCGGCTTGTCAGTTCATGGTAACGAGATTGTTTCCTATCGGCTTGTCAGTTCATGGTAACGAGTTGGTTTTCCATCGGCTTGTCAGTTAATGGTAACAACTTTGTTTTCAATCGGTATGACGATTGATAGTATTATTTTATTTCATATGGTTTTGTATTCTTTTTAGATCTACTAAAACCAACAACTACCTTACGTTCTCCGACAGGTACATTCCATTTTTTTGTTTTTAATCCTAACCATTGATCTATTTTCCTCTAATCTTGACCGTAGAAGATCAACGGTCACCCCTGTATCGCCTATAAATAGACCCCCTCCCCAAACCCACATCAATTTTTTTTCAGGTATTGAGGTGAAGATCTGCTCCACATTTTTAAATCATCGTACGATCTTTCATCGGTAACATCCATATCTCTCAGTCTTCTTCCAACACTCCTGCCGATATGTCCTCAAAGGCATTCTCAGAAAAAAAACTTTTAAGGGAGAGGTAACATTCCTGCGACTTCTATGATTCATATGATTCTACTATCAGGAGTATTATCTTGTTTCAAGGATGGGAGCATTTGTGTGTTGATAGGCCTGTTTCTCAAGATCTGGTTCTCTTTGATGAAGTTTGTCAGTTTTTTAAAACCGTATCATTCGAAAAAGACACGACTATCAATTTTGCGGTGTACGATAGAAATCTATCTATGTCTGTGAAACAAGCAGCACATTTTCTGAATGTCCCAATAGAAGGGGATTCTTTTTTTCTATCTCACAAAATACGAGAGGAAGTCGGTACGTTTAATAGAGAATGCCCCAAGAAGTCTTTGTTTGTTGTGAATGACGAAAATAGGAAAGTAGATCATCTTTAAACGGACAATAGATTTTTGGCTTTATAGATGCAAGGTATTCTTATACCAAGGAAAGGGGATAGAGAAACATTGATAGTTTCTCATATTTTTATGCGTGACTATCTAGTAAATATGAGAAAAGTAAATCACATGGAATATGTTTTTGAAAATATTAAGAATGTGAAGTCAAGGGAAATCAAATCTCATTTTATTATTTATCCAGCCATTCTTACAATGTTTATTCTCGAGAGTATAAAGTTCTGCAACATTCCTTTGAAAGGGATGTTGATATATTTGAAGCCCTCCTCGATTATAAAAAGTAATATGATGAAGTTGAATGTTTGTTTTGATCAGAATTCGAAAAATTTTGTCAAGAATTTTAGAAGCTGAATCTGCTCAGAATCAATCGGCACCTATGCCAGCCAAAGACATTCAATATACTAGTATTACTCAAAATTCTGATCCTCAAACCAGTTCAAAGCCTAAGAAGAAGACAATGTACAGTAAGGAGGTTGTAGCTAAATGGAGAAAGGATAAGGAACAGAGAAATAAAAGTGATCAAAAGTTTGGTCTTGACCCGGCTGCGGATTTTCCAAAAGGAATAAGGGTAGAAGAAACCCTGAAGGATGAAAAGAAAAAGAAAACTATTTTGAAAAGAAAGGCTCAAGACCTTGATATCTCTAAAGTTTTGAAAATTTTTGAGGATGCTAGCGCTCAACTGACGGAAGAAGTGCATCAAGAGCCCATCGTACAGAGTCTTCCTGAGAAAGAAAAAGGGAAAAAATGATGGAAGAGATAGAATAAGTTGAAGAAGAGGAATAACATTTTCTTTTATAATTCCTTCAGATTTCAAAGAATAGTAGAGGGGAATCAGTTCAAAATCCAAGTGAATATATTCAACAAGTTCCTCGTGCCGATTAAGAAAGTACTCCGGATAAATTTTCATCTCAAGAAAAGCAAGGTGCACAATCCTCCCACACTGATAAAGTTTTTTTCATTAGTGATACAGTGGAAGAAGAAAGAAAGCATAAAGAAAAAGAAAAAGGAAAACAGCCAGTTGTAGATTCAAGCCGATCAAATGAACTAGCTTCGTATGATGAAGATACTGATTCAGAACATACAATCTCTCTCAAGAAGAGTGATTAAATTATCCATGTTTTGAGAAGGGTTGAGAAGACCATTCTATATTTCCCTAGGATGGAAGGGAAGATTGATTTTATTACTGACAATCAAAAGAAGAATTTTTTCTCTGTAAAAGAATTATGAAAGAAAGTTTTGTTAGTTGAAGCCGATTTGAATTTTCTTTCATAAAGTTCGGTTGCTCATAAGATGGCCTGCAACAAGATAACCAAGTGGTCGTACAAAATAGATAGCTCAATAAATGATCATGAGATAGCAATTGAAGATATAAGAAGGTTGTCAAATGAGCTTTCAATTTCTTTCAATAAGCTTAACAGAGAAACGGTTGAAAGGTTGAATCTTTTGTCTTCTCAACGAGCTGATGTTCCTTCAGTAAAAGACTTGCACGAGAGAATGAATGCCTTTCAGACTGATTTTTTGAAAGTCCCATCCTTCAATGATGAAATAATTCACTTGAAGAAACAGAACTCTGGGTTATCCAAAGATAACATGATTTTTCAAGATTGAATTGATCCTCTTGAAGAAGTAATCAGAGTTCAGGAAGAGACAATCAGAAATCAGGATCAACTCTTTGCTGATCAACAAGACCTTCTCAGGTCTCAGGGTGATGCTATTTATGAAGACAAGGAGATAAAAAAGATGAAGGAGGTTCTTCATGAGTTAATCAAAAAGGAGAAGGAAAGAGAAAACTGGTGACTTGTATTTGTTCTCTTGTTTATTGTTTATTGTTATCGTAATGAAATTTCTTTTATCCATTGTCTTTTGTTTATTTTCTTACTCCTTTAGACAATTCAAGATTACCCCTTTCATTTTGTAAATCACAAAGGGGGAGAATGTTTAAAAAGGGAGTGAATGATTAAAAAGGGAGAGAATGTTTTTAAAGGGGGAGATTGATTTATAAAGGGGGAGAATTCTTTACAACACTCTTAAGGAAAATCTACGAATACAATCCTTTGGAAAGTCCATAACTAAGGTGGAGTTAGTTGTATTCAATTTCTTATTCAGAAGAGTTTCTAGTAACTCATGGGGAGATAAGTATTTCTTGTTATATTTACTTTTTGTGTTGTTATTTCCAAAATGGGGGATATTGTAGAGTCAAAAGTCCTCTTTTGACTTCTATTTTTTGTTTTGGAAATCACAAATGTCTTGTTAATCGGACTATCCTTGTCTATCGTATCGTACTGACCATAATGATCGTACTGATCATGCTGATCGTATTGATCATGCTGTTCGTACTGACCTTGCTGATCGTACTGACCTTGCTGATCATACTAAACATGCTGATCGTACTGACCATGCTGATCGTACTGACCATGCTGATCGTACTGACCATGCTGATCGTACTGACCATGCTGATCATACTGAACATGCTGATCGTACTGAATAGGAAAATTGTATTGACTCTGCTTCTCATATCTTTCATTACATACTTGTGTAAGTACTTTGTCAAAAACACATGCTTCATTTAAATCATACTCTTGATTATCTTATTCATATATCTTGTTCTAACCAATATGATGTCGTTGAGTTAGTTACAAACTAATCAAAACGATGTCGTGTTTTCTATTTCAATATGACCGTTATGATTCCAGGTGTCCATGTCCCTCTGAGTTTTTCGGAGAAATATGACCGTTGGAGGAGATGCGACCGTTGGAACCCGAGGCCTATAAATAGGAGATCATTTGAAGCTGAGAGAAAAATAGAAAACAAAGAATAAGCGTGGTACAACTGTGATACTTTTCTTCTATTAAGATCTAGAGTGAGATGTTGTGACTTCTCTCATGCTTTGTGCCTTGTGCATCCGATCATCGTATCGAGGGATTTCATGTAATTGAAAGACAGAGGTGATGACTACCTACAAAATCGAGGGCTACCAGGGATAGGCAGACAGACGGTCTGATCATCGTATCGAGGGCTTCCGGGGATAGGCAGACGGACGGTCTGATCATCATATCGAGGGATGCCGTGGATAGGCAGACAGACGTACCGATCATAGTATCGAGGGCTCACCAAGGTGTTGGTGAGACAGACCTTTTTATCCTAGGTAAAAGGATAACCCTTCTCTTTGGGTTAAAAGAATTGTAATTCTTTTACATTTCCGCTGCTAATTGTATTATAAAGGAAATTGTTTATGTTTCCTTTTCTATCTCTTATACGTTTGTAATTGTTTCAATTACATCCATTCTATTACATATTGTATTGATTCTATACGCTTTAAGGTAGAATCATTCATCTTTATATTATTCTGATTATTGTATTCATCTTGAATACAATTGTTTTACATTTAATTAGTATTACGATTCATCATACCTTTTTATATTAAATACAATTGTGGGTGTTTGTATTTATATTAGTTTAAGTTCATTTAAAATAATCTCTTAGTTGCTAAAACTCAAAGGTTTTTAAACCTACAATTCACCCCCTCTTGTATTGTTCCATCTAATAGACATACATCTATATATTCGATCCAACAACAACCATTTCATATATCACCCGAAAACACCTAGGAAACTTCCCCACAACCCGATCGTCATATATCACCCAAAAAAACATGGGCCACCTCTCCACACAACGTTCATATCACATATAACATAAAAACACATGGGACATAACCTATTGAAACAACATAGCTCTGACCATCCCTTCCTGTGAAAATATACTTTCTTGAAAGAGAGAGAATGGTAGTGTGGGTCGCCAATCATATATCCCCATCATCAGGATATTTGAATGAACACCCCTTGTGAATACACATGTTTTTCAACATAGTTCATGATGTGGGTGTGGTGCTTATGAAAATCCCAAAGAATATAAAAGTGTATACATATATCGACACACAATTACAACCTATGGTTTCACAACCAAACTCTAAAAGACTCAATGTGTCCCCAAATTCACTACCACCAATAAATGAAGAAAACCACACCATATATTAGGAAAATTTCCCATTTCCACCCAACTTCCATTATCCATCCCATCTATTTCACTAACAATACTCAAATGCACTTTAACCCAAATCCCAAAATTTTTTGTTCATTAATCAGTTCTATCCAATTTACCAAACAAAAACCCATCTATTTCAATAATTATTAATCATGTTATTAAATAACTACCGTAGTATGTAGTATAAATAAACCACACATCACAAGTATTCCATTATCTCCATCACACAATCAACAAACCGAGCCAAAATTATGGACAAGCACCATCACCTATCAACCCCAATAGCATGGCTAAACAACCATCACCTCACCAAACCAAAATCATGAACAAAAAACTACAACCACACAGCCCCAAAATCATAGGAAAACAAAAAGCACATAACCACTCTAAAATAACATCTAAAAAATCACCCCTCCACTCCCAATAGAATGACCAAAAAACCACAACCAATCCACCCAAAAAACATGTCCAAACAAATACCATATCACTAACCCAAAATCCTAAACACATATTAAACTCAATACCGCTATTGCATTGTAATCTATACATTACTGCCCCACCATCACCACCACACATCGCTACACATATAAGATCATTCTACTGATTTAATGAAGGAAATTTTTATAAATTTCACTTTATTTTAGGTGTTTCATCGAACAAGAAATAATCCTGGGGTATACATATAATTATCAAAATATAAGTGGGTATCCAATTTCCATTTTAGTGTGTAATCAAAAAAATAATAATAGAGACATCATTCAAAACACATATCATCAACCAAAAAATTCCCCCATTTTTGAAAATTTTCAGGGGGAATCCATCGTATAAATTCCACAGTATCAAAATAATATCAAATCTATAAAACCATGAAAAGCATTCCTACATTCACATCCTATATTTAAATTTTATAATCATTTATCATTTATTAATCAAGAAAAAAAATAAACCATATATGAACCAGAGTAAAATGATCCAACATGAGACACTATAATGAGAAATGAGGGATTGCCTACCACAACGAAGCTTTTTTAACTCACAGTACACTATAGGATGAAGAAGAAACACCCATAAAACAAAACCTCATGAAAAACCCACATGTCAACCTAAACTACAACAATGTATCATCAAATCATATCCCAACTAATTCCTAAAACAAATGAAATATTTCATTACAGAATCCCCAAGGAATAAACAAGATAAAACCTTGTTTATAGGAGAGAGAAATCACCAATAATCATCTACCAACAACCAATGGAATTAACAGATTGAATTGTATGGAAAGGGGTTAGAAGATACTCCCATGGTCTCTAGGGATTCCTTATAAGAAGAGTGGAGGAATTATCATATTAATGAAAGGAATTATATGGAAAAATAGATTTGAAAATTGGATTCTACCAATATAATAGTGTGTAAAATTTACGTTGTGTATAATTAATAGGTTTTCTAAAAATTTACACATTCATAAAAAAATTTCGTACCTTAGATTTATATAATTAAAAATCATGAATTGAATTTTAATGATGTGAATTTTATTCATAGACCCCCCTTAAGAAATTTAAAATTTGTGAACCAAATGGATTTATAAGCCATGAACCACCAATACACCACATTTAAAAAATACATGATCTGAATTTCCTACTACATTAATTTTGTTGCTCTATCATCCATGTGAAAATCAAATAACCTCCTTCGAACACAAGCAACCTCAAAATCTAGAAGTGTAATATTTCAAGAAGGCCTGATACATTTCATCAGATAACTCTTAAATAATTCTCTCCCTCGAGAATCCAAAAACAAGCCTAAAAGCAAAGGTGTCCGAACAACCACCCCATGAGATACCTCTGAAGGATATTATCATACCACATAAGAGACCACCATCCAAAGATTCCAAAAAAATGTCCACAAAATCATGGCCACACATCCATATCACCATAACCATCCAACCACACTACTCGGAACACAGTTATTAGGGAATTATATCATCTACATCAAGATACAATCTAATCTAGGAAGCACTAGCTTGCCCACATGGGTTTAATCACATCGTAGTTTAATGATTCTCAATTAGGAATCGGTTCCTCTCCTTTTTCTATGTTGTAACCTTATCTGACACTATACATTAAGTTAAAAATAACATCTCATATCATAGAAATGTCTAAATAAAATATCAAAAATAAAATAGTGAAAATAAAAACTCAAAAACTATTTAGGTATTAGGAACACATCTGGGTCTCTTGGTCCCAAATACTCTCCTCCTTTCCAGAAAACTGAATTCTCAAACCATAGTAAATATTGAAAACTCCACTGTTTACAAACAAAAAGTGAGATATGAAATTCACAATGTAATATATGATGAATCACTATAGGAACAAAAAACCTTCCATGAAAAAATATCTAGTTTCGTCCATCATTCGGACGCTTCACCGTGGATAACATGGCCACACATCAAATATACATATGAGTGTAACTACTAATACTTCTCCAAATATTTAACATGGGAAGAATAAAACATTTTAAAAAATAAACAGAATCTATTATCTTCCACCATTTAATATAATATCACGGCTTCTAACTCCTCCATTACTCTCCAACCATCCCCAGACTCCCGAACAACAACCTTCGCCGATATATTTCTCAATCAATCGTCCAAAAATTTCAATTTTACAATGTTTTAGAAGATATTAAAATCATTATACTTAAGAAACCCCCTCAAAACCATTGTCCCAAGTTCAGATAATGCTGGGAAAATATATATACCTCAATCTCTTGTTATCTATGAATACCAAATAGTGCTCCCCAATAAGGTAAATCCATCACAACATCAGTTAACACACAATAGATACCAACTCATGATCATGGGTGGAGTAGTTATGATAATGGGGATACAACTACATGGACCTATAAGATTTCAACTCTCCCTACTATGTCAACCCACATACCAAGGATAAAAGGACATATAGAACATCACAACCTCCTCATGAAACTAATAAACTAGATCACTGAACAACATCCCCTTCATGTTTCCAAATGTTTTATGTAATTTATCTATCCACAAAAATATCAGTCCATTATAAAAAAAGATTTTTATTGGGATATATCTCAATATAATATTCCAAAATCCTTTAATATATACTACAGTACAATGAAAAAAATTAACCTCTACCGTGTTCATGGGTACTACCCAAGAAAAAATACTTCAAACATTGATGAGTCTGCCACAACACCCTATTGAGATAGCACATGTCCAAGAAAATACAGTTCTAATGTCCAAAACATACACTTTGAAAAATTAGATAAAGATGGTGTTGTTGAAGGACCTACTAGATTGGTCAATGATGCTCTGATTTCTCCTCCTATGAATTTGAGTAGATCATGATATCATTGATGAATACGAGGAAAAATAGATCCCACATCACACAATTCATAGAGTTAATAATCTCTATAAACATGGATGGTGTATTCAAAACAATAAATAGCAAGACTAGAAACATAATGTGAACATACCTACATGTAAATGTAGTCATCAGGATATCACCCTCCTTCACACACAACTGGTAATATCATGATCAAAAATTAATATTAGAAAAAAGCGACCCCACAGAAATAGTCATATAGAAAATCTATCATAGATTAGGAAAATGATTCTTGACAGTCACTCGATTCAACCTATGATAGTATATACACAACATTAGAATATCGCCTGCCTTCTCGGAGAACAACACTGGGGAACCCTACAACGACAAACTTGGAATTATAACACCCCTATATATCTGATAATCTATCTGAGTCATCAACACTCACAACACCTAAGGATCCATATGTTAAGAATCCATAAGAACAAGGATGCATGTATTTCTCAATGTCAACATCACGTTGCGAGGGTTGATTCTAAACATCTGAAATAAAAAACATCTAGATATTCCCCAAAAAACACTAAAACATCATAAATCCAAGAATCCACTAATTATAAGGACAATTCATCCATCAAGGAATTAATGTGATCCATAGATTGGCTTTTCACTTAAAAACCCTATTATCCAATGAAAACAGCCTGTTAAGAATCCATATCTGTGAACATGCCATAGAAGTATTTGAGAATAGAAAATAATGAATATAACCAGTTGATTCAAAGGATAACAATATATGGATGGATATTTATTATTACAATATCCCCATGAGACTAATGTGGGCCCGTCACCAGTCTACACCACTGGCACACATCCAAAAAGCTGGTCTAGAATCCTAGTAGCATAGTCAACACAAGAGGCATAAAAAGACATTCTATGTCAAGTACTGGAGAACTATATATAGTTGTAGAAACAAAGGAGTTATAATATAATAAATCAATAATGAATAATAATGGGTGGCAAAAAAATTGAGTATTCCTAAAATGATCTCTCACCCCTCTAGAACTTATACCACCATTTCATGAACCTAACCACACCTTAATTCTAAACCACACTACTGACGAACACCTCTATGAAGTCACTTGTGTAGATGTCCCTAAACATTAGGAGCATCTATGGTTGGAAATTTCCTTCTCCCCCTAGGAAGAGCACAATCCTACAACTATTTCAAATCAAATGGTCTCATTGGAAACTACTATGGAGGATGACACTTAACCTATATAACTCCACTAAATTGAGCTCAATGAACCACCGAACACTATTTATAGTTATATCCATGGATATGATAGTCATAAAACACAATTCTGATTTCCCCATGGAAGTAATGGAAACCACTATCCCAAGAAGTCCGAATGAGAATCTACTACGGTCTACTCTCATCTAGTCGAATACTCAAAGGTCATGGTGCGTTATAAAATCCATTGGAAACCATTCTCCACATGAAGACCTACAAATTAACATAAAATGGTTAACCTACTCATGATCGTATCCACTCGATCACTTCTAGCTTCTTCTGAACCTCTAGTTATTTTGGAAATATAAATGGAGTGACTTCATACTGGATTGAAGAATGGAGTTCCTCCTTAAGATGTATCTCCCAATAGTTCTCATATAGAAAAATATTATTTAAATAATGTAAAACATACTTGAAAATTACTTTCAACAATTCATTTACATACAATAAGATTAAATTGAAATAATCATGTATCACTTCGATTCCTTTATGGTCATAAATGGAACTATACCCAAAACACTCTTTGCATGTTGAACTTTTAAACATATGATTTCTTCTTCTATCCCAAATACAATATCAACCATTTATGCACATCGCCTAAAATATAACCAACTCCCAAATAATCTCAGTAATCCAACAATGCCTAGATCATAAGTAAAAGTGATCTGAAGCACCTCCAACCAGATCTCTATCTCCACATCTGAAACAGTACACTAGTACTTCCCTAAATCCTTCTGCAGAAAATCTAATAATGTCCACTACACAGACTTATACACCACTATCAGATGATCCCTACAATGATCAACATAACCAGTCCACTTATCCTCATCTACCCGAACTGAAACCATATGATAAATATGATCCATTCATAAAATCATGAAGAACATCCTAATCCTGGTAGCTTGAAAATTCATTTATATTCATTTTATTTGACATTATTCAGTTTGACATTCCCAAAATGGCCTAAATAAAATAAAAAAACAAGTCATCATGATGAATGTGTGTCTCCTAAGTCTCTACACTACAAAATGATCCACTTCACGTGGTCATTCAATAATAATAGAGTATGTGAATTGGATCGTCAGGGGCCCTAAAATCATGTATCCTAGCTAGTATTCCATGCCTATGTCACTGACCAAGTTAATATACAAATTCTTCCATACAAACCCATTAAAATTTCGCTATTTTTAACTCCAAACATAATCCTATCTCTCAACTATAAACATTGATACAGCTTTTCGTGACCCCAACAAAAGATACGAAAATATGGGGAGAGAGATAATGACCCCCACGTCCCACCTCCAGTAGGACTTTGGTTGGAGATTATCACAGAGGGTATAAAGAACTCATGAAATGGGTGTCATTAAACTTTTTAATATTATAAGATATTGAGATAGGATGAATCATCCAAAAATTCTCAATGAAACAATATAAAAATAAATCAAAACATTCCCCCATGTATTTATAAATAAAACTAATAGTGGTAAATGAATCGAAATAAATACCCAAAAGAAAATATTAAACAATTACATAGAAGCTATCCAATGGATGATATAATAATGCCTAGAAAAATATATTAAATCATCCCCAAAAACAGAAAAATGTTTAACATACATAGGGTGAGATTATATGTATACATAGTAAGAAAACTAAAGCCTCTCATGCACATATGAAGGAGGCATACTATTGCACATGTGAGAAAATAATTGAACCAAAAACACATAGACATGTCAAATATCCATCCTAACATCACCAATGAATTATAACCAAATAACACATGCCAATTAAAGTAACATTATAAGAAGAATATCAATATAGGTTACCCATCAACACTTTCTGACTGATTTTCCTCTCTTAGAACACAACATTGTTTGTCCTAGAACACACATATCTTCCAAATAACATATAATACAACACCATATGATGATAACATCACATAATACCTGAATACATCTTGGACATAGCCCCAAAACATGGTCACATTACATAGCGCATGTAGACACTTGGTAAATCACATAAAAATGTATCCAGATTAGTAGGATATCATGAACATGAATTAAATCAACCTTATACCCACCTACAATCTTGAATTAACCAACCATAAACATACCCATAGAAATTACCTATCATATCTCATTTGAAAACACCTTGTCCACTAACCCACAACAAGATCACCACATCTTTCGTAAAAACACATTGGCCACTACCCCATATGAATTTCAAATCTCTGTCCCCGTGAAACACTCTGTCCATAACCTTGTGAACTAACAGACTTTTGACCATCTTAGCATCCGTACATATACTCACCTTGAAAAAATAGTCAGGAAGGGTATGTATCCAGTCATCCATCCTCATCACTAGGATGCTAGGAAACACCCCATGTGTGAATACATGAGTCTTGACACATAATGATTAATGCAGGCGGGCTGCGTATATAAATCACAAGGAATATAAAAATATATACATATATCTATCCAAAATCCTAGCCTTTGATTTCAAAACCAAACAATAACTAACTCAAAACATGCCAACTGATGTCATCACCTCTAAATTCATAACACCACACAATCCACAAGCCACATTTATCATTTTAAAAAAAATTCCATTTTCTAACCTTTTCATTTAATAAATAATTATCAACCACATTTAACCAAAAATCTCATCATTAATTTGTTAGTTCATAATTTCCATCCCATTAACCAGACCAAACCCCAACAATTTGAAACATTATTAAATAAGTTATTCCACCACTACCCAAACAAGTAGCATAATGAAACCACTCATCTGAAGAAACCCATCATCTCCATCACACCAATGCTCAACATCCTGAAAAGTATTTCCAAACAACCAAAACCTCACCACCCAAAAAGGATTACCATACCATAGTCACCTCACTTCACCAAAGGTATAATATAACATCCACCATATATCCTCCCCAAATGGAAAATCAAAAAATAACCAACTTGGAACACAAAAATAAATACCAAACAACCACCACCTCTTCTCCCTAAATTTTTTTTCAAACAAAGATGACCTCGCTACCCCCGAATCATGACAAAAACACATCACCCTACTTTACCAGAAGCCTAACACCGGCTCACCCATCTTCCCCACACAGCATTTAAAAACCCACACCTAGCTTCCCCACCCACTCGACAACAAATCCTAACACATCAATGGGAATTTTATAGATGTAATGAATGGTATATTATCACATTTCACATTATTTTAGTGGTTTCACCACATAATCCATAAATCTAGTGAAACCATTTCATTATCCAAATATATGTTGTTTGATAATTTCTATTTTAAGGAGACATCATAAAAATAAAAATAGAAATAGCGGTGATAACTCATATCGTTTTGTGAAAAAATACACAATTAGATTCAATTTTTATGGAGGCATCAATCCCATATGATCCAATATATCACAATAATATCAAATATGTAAACACACGCGAATCATTACAATTTTACACCAACATCACGTTAATTTAGCCAATTTTTTCATTATTTAATCCATAACAACAATAACCCATTTATGAAAAGAAGTAAATCCACCATACATGATACAAGGTAAGGAGAAAAGGGTTTTTAACTACCTCAATGAATCATTTCTGATTCATTGTTCATCACAGGGTGACGAAAAATAGCCCAAAACCCACAAATGCATATAAAAATCATAGATTAACCAAAATTGAACCAAAAGATCATCAATAATTTACTCCAAATAACACCCCAAACCAAAGAAAATTTTCTATGATGAATCCTCAACAAAAGGATAAGATAATCCATGTTTAAAATAGAAGTAACTCACCATATATGATCAAACGACAACAACCAAAACCAACAAATTGTAGATAGACATAGTGGGATAAGAGATCTTAACATGGCACCTTGGGTTCATCTGAGATGAGAAAGGAAGAATCCACTACCAAATTAATGTAATTAGATGAAAAAAGTTATTAAAATTACCATCCCTCATTTTCACATTATGTAAACATTACATGATGGGATATAGAGGCTATATTACTCGATCTGGGGCGATCACCTCAGGTGAACCCTAGCTTCCCGTGGAGGCAATGACCTCCACGACGGTCCCTCCCCCACCATTGGGGGATGTACCATCACCGCCCTCCTTGGGTGTTCCTTCGCCATTTGTTCCCTTTTCAAACCCAGATTCACTGCAACCTTTCCCTCCTATTTCTCTAGGCCTGAATGTTTTGGAGCTCCTTTCTGATTTCCTCAACCTGTCGATTTTGCATGCATAGTTTTAAGCTTCCTCAGATTCATTGAACCACATCATGGTTGCGAGGTTATATGGGTTTCATAATTTTGTTGATTTGTTCTACAGACACATTTTCGAAGAATGGGGCCTTCATGATAGGGCGACAGTGGGGTGTTTTGAGAAGCATCAAATCATGGTTCGTTTTTCCTCAGAATCTGACCTAATTAAGTCCTGGTCAAGTGAACACTCCCATTTAAAATTTTTACTATTTCATCACTACATACTAATTGTAAAATGTGCACACTTCCACTAAACCACATGTATACAGATGAGTAAAATTAATTCATTATAAAAACAAATTCCTTTGTGGTTTCATCAAAGAGAATATTTAATGACCTGAATTTTTTCATTAACAGATAAATGGATCTTTCAACTTCATGACATAGGTAAAAATTTTGGAGTCACAAAACCTTTTGGATATTTCATATAGAAATTATCTTCCTTAATCCCATCATGTAAGGATTCCATGAAATCCATCTTCCAAATCTCATAGTCTTGAAATACTATTACATAAAGAATAACTTTGAGGGATTTCAACATATTAGCTATATTATATGTTTTTTCATAGTCTATGTATTTATTTTATTTAATCTTATAATACACCATTAATTATTTTTATATACTAAATTTACCATCATTGTCTATATTATTCATTATTACAAATTTACAACTAATGGGATTTTAATCTTTGACATGATCGACAAGATTTAAGAGTTGATTTTGATGCAAGGAACCCATTTATGAATTCATGGGTAATTTCAATAATGAAAATAATGATCTCTCAACATTTTAATTGAATGACATAGTTTTATCATAGACAACCAATAATGATTTACCATACTTATTAACTATAAACCCATGTCTTTCTGGTGATCTAACCTATCCAACACTCCTCTAAAGAACATCTTCTCTAAAACATCCTCTTACATGGGTTCCTATAAAATATGTAATTTTAAAAATTCATATGTATATTGAGCATAATGTTGTTCAAATTCAATCATGATCCCACTATGTATTTTGAAGATGTATTCTCTCTCTAGATAGGTGGGATTGCAGTCATCCTTCATTATTTTATCTGAAGGGTTAAATAGATAATATCATTTAGTTTCGATAGAATGTCCTCCAAAGACACACTTCATGCTATGAGGTGATTTTTTTTTGTGATAAGGGTCATGAAAAATTATCCACAACCCCATAAATTATAATGAGACAACACCAGTTTCTATCCATATAAAATCTTGTGTGGAATACAATTTTACACTTTAGTTTGAACCACTTTTAAAAAAATTTGCAGTATGCAATGAAAATCCCCAAAAGGATAATGAAAGATCTACATGACTCGTCATCATCCTCACCATGTCAAACTAGGTTTGGTTCATCCATTAAATAACATTATTATACTATGATACAGATATAGGATTGAGTTATTTTCTAATCCATCACTCCCAGAGATAGTCAATGGACTCTTAGATATGATATTCACTACCACAATATGGTCACATATTTATCTTCATAAAAAGATGATTCTCATCTTAACTTTAAAAAACCTTAAATTTCACAAAGGCTTCTGACATATAACTCATTAAGTAAACATAACCATATTAAGTTACGACATTAGTAAATGTAATGATGATTGAGTATCCAAATCAATATATTATAATAAAAGATCTATACATGTCTCTATATACAAATTCTAGAATTTATTCATACCTTTCAACCTTATCAATAAATATTGTTTTAAATATCCTTACTTGTAATCAATAAAAACATTATTAAGTGGTTTTAAAATGAAATTATATAATTAACCATCAAGATAGATCGTTGTTAAATGATTCCTATTTACTTGACCATGTTGGTGAATCTATAATTTCATGTAAAATGATTCATGTAAACTTGATTATTTTTCAATTTCTGAAACTTTATTACCATATTCTTGAATATAAATTCTGTTATAAAGATGTGTTACATGATTACATATTCAATCATTGTAATAGTAGAAACTAACATTTACAAATTCGAATATAATTTGATCTATGTAAAATAGGTCATAAAAACAATATTTATAGTAACACTAAGATAAAAATAATGATCCTTCAAAACTAGAATCAATGTCTTCAAAAATATAATGTTGAATGCTCTTGTATCCAAGGAGTCTTTTAATTTTTATATTTATATCGTTATGATCAATATATATATTTGAATAATTTTTAAATATACTTGGGTTTGAAATTTGTATGTAGACATGAGAACCAAAAACAATATAAAATACCCAACTTGTGAATATTTTTTTACTTGATAACTAATTCTCCTGAAGATCCCATGTGCATCTGGAAATTGGTACAATTTCTAATCATGTGGTCTAACATTCCACATGAAAAGCAAACCACAGGATATTATTTACATGGAATTTGGATATTTTTCTTTTAGTAAGTATGGTTCTCTGGATCATTAAACCTATTGTAACGTCCCATATCTAGATGCCACTAAAATGTTTCTCAATACCCACATGGGAACATGTACTCAAGCACATTTACCTAAATGCCTATGTCTGTCGACAAGAAGCAATGTCCAAGGGTTTGATAGTGGGGAAACTATGCCATCATTGGGAGATTGTAACACATCCAATTAATGATATACAATATCAGAAGTAGTAAACAATATATATCAAAAATATACAGCCGAAGAATAATAGGATAAATAACCAAGTATCATTCAATACAGAATGATGATTATCATTTAAATTGTACTAGGAAAAATCCAAATAAGGTACACTATATGATTCCATAATATATGTTCCAAAATCAAAAGAAACAAAGTAATCTAAGAATAATTGCAATCCTTATCTCGGTGACATGATCTCCTAATCCCAACAACATATCAAATACCACTAGAAGGGAGATTTCCATTATCGACACCTACACTAATATGATATATTTGGGTCCAAAAGCATGACCCAAATAGGATGTGATAAATACATCCATATAGGCAACCCCAAAATATACGTTCTTATTTGTCAGTGAGTATATGTGACAAGTAGTTTACAAAAAGAAAAGATGTGAACTAGGATGTACTCAAATGAAAACATTCATACATGTACTAGAATCTATTTATATTCAGTTCATGTTATTTAATTAATTAATTTATTTTTAACTATATATGTATAGGATCTTTCCTAAGCTGTTAATCCCTAATCTAATTTAAGAAAAAAAGATACCTCAATAGGCTATCTAAAAAAAATAAGTGAAGACCGAATCTAGGATTGTGCTTTTTCTTAGAAGACTCATCATAATCCATTTCATTTTAACATTAAATTCATTATCTTTCAAAAAATCATATGAAAACCATTCCGTAGGCATAACCAAATCATCTCCCTCAGGAATATCAAATCCTCTCCCACATGCAAAACAAATCCTAACCCACAGAAATAACAATTCCTCGCCCATATGAATAAAAAATAAATCTGGGTAAAACATAGTTTATCATTATTTCAGCATAATAAACAACACATGTAATATACAATATTACATAGTTAACATGTAATGAGTCTTGTGAGAATCATACATATCATGAAACAGTTAAATTAAATTTCAAAGGGATTAAATGATAACTGGAATTTAATGGGGAAATGGAGTGATCACTAATCCCAAACCCTTTTTTCAAATAAATTCCAATTTAACACAATTGCAATACCATTATAAATATAATACATAATTAACATACCAATAATGTAAAACAAGTCATGCCTCATAAGTAACCTTGTCCAAATGACCATAAATGTTAACTCTAAGGGAACACCACCACAAAGTGGCCATTAATCAAACCAATAAGCACAAACATGTTTTAATTTATTTATTTCGTGAAATAGTAATCATTATGAAAAAAGCATGTTCCAATATCCATTCATGGTTACACCATAAACATGGGTGGATATTAAAATGAAAAATACGGACAATTCAACATTGTGAAAAAGGAATAAGACCACCTACCTCGTTATTCTACAATTATCATTGTCCAACGTTAGTCATTGATTTGTCCTGGAATAGAGTAGATATAGAAAATAACAATAAAATTTCATCCTTAAATAACTATATCAAGTGAATAAATCAGGAAGAAAGGATCTATATGGATTGAGATCTCACTGATCTAGTTAGAATGCAACTGAAAGGAAGGGAATTGAGGTTTAGATGATCAGTTAGGAATAAAAATGTCTATCAACACCACTGTTCGTGAACCTGAATAAGTTGTTATCCATTCTCACAAAAATGACACTACTGCTTGATTTAATAAATAACAAATGTCCCTAGTGTTTACTTTAGACGACATTCATTGTCCATAAAAATTATTTCCCAACCATTATGTGGAATTATATTTGGATCACATGGCTTGTATCCTTTCATACACGATGTGTACCTATAAGTACTCGTCATATAGTTCCCAGTGACATCCTACAAAAGGCTTACAACAAACTCCTTGACAACTTTTCTCCATTTTATTTAGCATAAACTAAAAAGAAAATATCCATACCTCAAAGGAAGAACTGACTTCTTAAAATATTCCGCCATTACAAAAATTCATTCCTGAATGACCCTTCCAAGGGTGATGAATTGAAATTTGAGAACAACTCTGGAAACTGTGATTGTATATTGGCCTCCCTTTCCCAAGACTGGTTCAGTACTTGGTCATGATTCCACAACAACTATTCCAAAGGAATATATTGACCATGGGGAATATTCATTCTAGGATCCACAATATAAATGGGAAGCTTCTCAATGGAGGCATCTTCCTGCAACATCACTTCCTCAGGATGAAATGTGTGAGATGGGTCCAAAAATAAATGTCACAACTGAGAAATGAGGATGATGTTGTGCGTAGCCACATACCTCTGAGGTAACTTCAGTCAATAAGAAACTAGATAGACTCTCTCCAGAATCTCAAACGGAGGGACACGTCTTGGAGAAATGTTTCCCTAACTCTTGATTCTATTGTGTCCAACCCTCAGTGTAACACACAATAAATATTGATTACTAACCTCGAACTCCAGAGGTCATCTCCGGTGATCTACATATGATTTATGATGAAACTATGCAGTATCAATATTCTTCTAAATCAAATGCACTTCTTAGAAGTATACTACATTAGACGTGGTCCCCGTATAAATGCCTCACCTACCTCCATTCGGATTATGGGTGACAGGTATGGCCTACCGTACAAATCCAGATATGGGGAAATCTCTATAGACTCCTGAGAACTACTATTGTATGAATGTTAAACCATTATAATATGATTCTCCTAGGGGTCCACAATGTCTATGATACATGCACGGAATATGTCTTCCGGTAATGTTTCAATACACATTGAATGGACATCAGTTTGAGGGTTGTATGTTATTCTTGTAAGCACATGTGAATCAACCTCTAGCTAAAAACACTTCCTAA
Organism: Viscum album; assembly: GCA_963277665.1. Classification (NCBI taxonomy): domain Eukaryota; kingdom Viridiplantae; phylum Streptophyta; class Magnoliopsida; order Santalales; family Viscaceae; genus Viscum; species Viscum album. Next base: position 803,873,465 of record OY728122.1, on the reverse strand, counting down.
AATGAGACATAATGTGGAAATCCATATCTAAACATGTCGAATGAGGGACCCCATGACATCATGCTACCTAACGAATATACATCTTCCAACACTCATCATAACTAATGATATACTTGATTGGAAATAAGTGAAGGAACTTTGTCAGTATGTCAACAACCACCCACAATACATCATTACCTTGAGTTGAACTCGGTAAATCCTTTGTGAAATCAATCATGAAATCATACCACTTCAATTCTGGTATAGGTAACTGTTGTTTTCGAAAAATATGCAGTTTTCCAGATGTTCTAGGAATATATACAAACAAGGTACACTGCAAGAATCCATAATATAAGTTCCAAAATAAAAATAAACAACATAATCTAAGATACATAAAAACTCATGGCTTGATCCCATGCTCTCCAACACCTAAACTACAACTGATGTACCTGTATAAGGGCTCATACTTTTATTGACTCCAACAACAATATAATTTGTCTGGGTCTAACAAAATTACCCAAATACGGTGTGGAAATAAATCCCAGTTGGTAACCAACATCTATTTGTTCCTTTTTATTAGTGAGTATACAGAACTATTAGCGTAAAAAAGGAAATGTTATAAAGTAAGAATTACCCAAAAGTAAAAAAAACATAAACTACTGGCATCCATTTATATTCATTTCATGTTATTTAACTAATTCAATTCGATTAAATTATATCAGTCTTGGGATCTGTCCTAATCAGTCAACCCCCTTTGTAAAGTAAGAACTAAAGATACCTCAATAGGAGATCTAATCAGAAAGATGTGAAGACTAAAAACATGTTTGTGATTCAGATTGGAAGATGGGCCTTAAGTCAGTTAATTTTAATATTCAACTCAGCATCATTCCATGAGACATAGAAAAACCCTTCCCACAGTCATATCCATATCCTCACCCTCATGTCTAACGAAAACTTGTAGATAAGAAAAAAAATCCCCACTCACAAGAACCACAAATCACTTCCCACATGCATAAAAAATCAATTAGGGTCAAAACCACATTATCAACCCTTCAGCATCAGAATTAACACTTTTAAATTACACTATTACATGGTTAACATTTAACAACTCATGTTGGAATCATAAATATCATCAAATAAGTGAATTACACAATCATTGTGATTAAACGATGATTGGAATATCATGGGGAAATGGGGTAATAACTAATCCCAAAACATTTTTAGAAATAAATTAAAATTTACCACAATTAAAATTCAATTATAAATTTAATATATACTTAACCACCCAATAAGGGAAAAAAGTCATTTTTCAAAGGAAACCATGACCAATTGGGCAAAAATGACAATTCCAAGGGAATGCACCAACGACGTGTCCCTTAATCAAACCAATAAGCTCAATCAAACTTAGATTAATTTATTTCATGACCTAATCTTTATTAGGAAAAAATAGGGGTCAATTTTCATTCAACATTACCCCCTAAACATGAGATAATTGAAATACAACACAACTAAACAACATGAAAATCATTTAAAGGCACAAGAACACCATCCACATCATAGGACGAATCTCCTCATCCTTTTTTAGTATTATATTCGACCTAAAATGAAGTATATCTAAAAAATTACAATAAAAACTCAACCATAAATATCTATATTTAGATAAAAAATCTTTTAAAAATGCTCAACAGAAATCGACAGCTTATTGATCATGTTCAAACACCACCGACAGTGAAGGAATCTGGGTTAGGATGATCAATCGGGAAGAAAAATGTTTCTTGGTGGTGTTGTTCACAAAAATGGATGAGCCAATATCCATTTTCACAATAAACAAAGCTACATCCTAATTTAATCAATAAAAAGTACATGGTGTGTACATGAGACCACATGTCATGTTCATAAAAAGGAGGGAGAAAAAATTATGTGGCTGTTTACCGTTATTACATGTCCTGTAGCATTTTATACATGGCATGCACCTATAAGTACAAAACGTTATGTTCCCATTCACCTCATGTAGAAGGCCTACATCCTTCCCCAGAACCTCTTTTCCACCATTTTTTATACATAAACAGAAAGGGAAAGACACATACCTCAAAGGAAGAGTTAGGTTCTTACACATTAACTATGTCATGGACCCCATAACTTAGTTATTCATCTTATTTATATTAAGAGATAATTCTTTTTCACACCCTATATACGTATCCCATTATATAATTAAAAATATATTTTTTGGGAGAGACTACTCACTGTTTATCATATATAATTATTTATGAAACTGGAGAATATCTAATGAAATAATAAAAAATTAAGATCTATGAAAAAATCATATAGCCACTTAAATCCCAATATTAACATGTCCAATATGCATCCAATTATATTTTTTACATCCATATCATACATACATATTCTGATATTTAAATACATTGATCTATGTGATTACATTACTACTCATTCTAGTATTTTAATTGTTTATTTGACTAAGATATTGATGGTAGATGTAAAAATATATTTGGGAAATTATATGAAAAATTGATAAATAGATGATGAAAAACATGTTTTTCCATATCTTGAATGTGAATGATAAGTCCAAAACATCATTAATAAAGGAAAATGAGGAAATACAGAAAAAAATGCTACAATTTTGTGATTTAAGATATGATAGTATTACAGAATTTTAATGTAATACATTATATAAAAAATGGATGTGAAAAACGAATTAAAAAATATTTCAAATAATTTATTGTGTAAAAATATGATTCCCACCTTGAGTATGGTTAGATAAACCCAAATTTATACTAACGTCAACACCATTCAATGGAATATTATAATAAATTATGAAACACACCACACCTTATGAAAATATTATTTTCATGCTTCGTTAATATGTTTTCAATGTATTTTCAATGAAAATGATTTTGAAAATGATATATGATTTATTAATAAGTTAAAAAATTATGTTCAAGTATAATGGTTTTAGAAACCTTTTCATGATCAATTTATATGTATTCAAATCATTTTCAATGAAATTATTTTCAAAACGTTTTTAATTAATATTTATAAATTTTCAATTTTTTTTGAAGAAATTGGTTTTCAAAATGATTTGATGATTATATTATAATTTTTTCAAATAAAATGGATATAAAATGATTTCATGTATTCTTCATAAGTTTCATAGGTATTTTCTATGAAAAGTATTATAAAATGGTTTTATGTATTAAAAATAATTTTTCAATGAAGAAAGTATATTTTACTCAAGAAATATTTTTTCAATATATTTCAAAATTATTTTCCATCTATTATGACATCCAATGATATTAATCATTAACTTTTAGAAAATAATCTAAAGGTTCCTTTATATTCTATCTATGAATAGTTACACATAATGTTATGATATTCATGAAACCCAATTTTCTTTCATCGTTTATGTTCTTTTAAAACCAACTTCATTACAAAGGTTTTGATTACAATGAAATGGTTTTGACCTGATTATTTTTTCCATAGGTTATGATATAATTAAATGTTTATATAATCCATATCATTTCAAGGGTTATTATATGATTATTTTTGAAATTGTAGCACATGTATGTATTAATTATTCATGATATGGGTGGGACCTATATCTCCCTCTAATACATTGGGTAAATATTTTTTTATCATGAGATTGACTAAGAAAACTATTAGAGTGGACCATGACTATCAAGATAGTATGAGCACAGAACTCATGCTACTAAGATGTCCATGGTTGTGAACCATTACTATCAAGATGAAGTGGGGAGTGAAACCATAATTCCAAGATGGTATAGGAAGAAAACCATACGATACAATTGAAACCATGTTATTTTTTATCTATTTCCCATTATTTCATGTTTTATACCTATTTTCTGATTTCATGGCTTGTGTTCATTATTTATTTTTGATTAATGTCTTATGATCATCCATGATTTATTCCATGATTCATGTTTATGATCTTTGAAATGTAGTATGTGATATTCTTTTTTAATGATCATATTAACATACCATTTTTCTCATGATTATGATTACACGACTCCCTTGTTCAAACGTACGACGCATCTGAGCTCACCCCAATTAATGTTTCCATCCACATGTTATGAAGATATATTTTTTGTGTGATATATAATAGAGGGATCTAGTTTGGGAGAACCTAGTGGAAGTTAATTTATATCACTAATATACCAGTGTTTACTATTCCATGAATTCAAAGGCAATAGTCCTAATAGTATATTTAGGAATATATTTTCATAATATTTATATATTCTAAAAAATTATGTAATGTTATTGTTAGGAAAAGGGATGGTATCTATACCAATGTCTCTATCCAAGAAGTCATGCTCAAGGGATAATTGTCCTTGGAGTATGAAACAATTCCATACAACCTTAAGGGAGAGGATAAGGGGATCAAAACCTAACAAAAAATGTCATATTTACTGTGTAGAATATCTTGAAGGAATGTATAATGTAGTACATCGTGTTTTTTAGTGGTCATACACCGTGTACCTTGACCCTGAGTGCTTCCAGTGTAAATGACATGTTTCATAAAATTATTTTAATGAAGTAACACATTTTAAGTATAATACTTGTGTAGTATACCAATGTTACATTACATTACTCCATACTGTGTATGCAAACCCATGTATGAGTACACAACATGGCCCTTGTACATGGTCCAAGTTGTGTCCATGTGGGGAGTACATGACATGTTGTAATCCTGTGTACTCCACCCCATGTTTGTGTTCTTCCCAAAGAATAAACTAAGTTTCTAGGGATGGACCATAGGCCATGTGTGTGGGGCCACACACTATGTAATGTTTGAATAATGTTAGAAACACTAGATGATTCTAATATGGCCCCAAACACTTTGTAATACTGAATTACACTCTGTATGTTTTGAAATATTCCATAATTTCAATAGATTCTCCCGTCTGCAACCTCAACCTATATACTACAATATGGTGATCACATCACAAATAAATCAATTATCTAATCTCATACAAGACATGAATCATCAAAAAGAATATTCCATTCAATATCTACATAAAAAATTTATCAAAGTTTTGTTCTTCTCTGTGTGATGAAGAATGCCGATGAATGTGAATTCAGTTAATATTTTTCATTCGAATCACTATACCTCCATAATCTCAACTATGTTGTGTTTTTTGAATACAAAATATATGATATAGGATTTTTTCTCCTAGAATGAGGTGCACAATGATTGATAAACCAATATATTTCAAGATGTAGGCCAAATGAAGAACACCCGTGAGGAATGATGAATTAGTGGGAAGAAAATAAGGACAAATTGGTTGAAAAAACTATGATTTCTATTCATGTTAATATAGATCTGTTTCCATTAGAACACAAATTTATGATATCAATAATCATAACAATTATCCAATCAAAACAATGTAATCATTCCTATATCACAAGATGATCAATCCAGAGATCAATATATTTTTTGATATGTACGTGTTCATCATGGAAATAAATAATGGGTATTAAACAAATCAAAACACATAACCTAACTCATTTTGGATCGGTCATTGAAATATAAGGACTGTTTCTTCACTACTGTTGGCATGATCCGTTGAATCCGATGTGCATCGATTGTCGATCCATGATCTCGTCGTCATTCTCCTGGGAGATAATCCTAGAAATAATGTCCAACAATCCTCCAATAATTATAGGTATATACATATAACCTAGGGATTCTATCATAATATCATTCTTAAAGACTAAATGTTCCCTATCTCAAACAAATAAAATAAAAAAAATCATTTCATTATTTTAATAATTTATGTTCCCACAATGAAATTTCCACAAAATGACCTACATTGACTAATGTTATTTCACACCTAGGGTAAACCTCATGTTCTGAACTCAATGGTTCTATCATATTTTTTATCCGAGCAATCATTTATATATTGTAATTTTTTTAGAAAAAATTTTTGTGCATGAAATTTCAAACATTTATATCATCTATTCTAGGAACACTAGGCCTTAGAATCACACACCATATCAGTTCTTAGCATTAAATAATCCAAATAATATCAAAACATAATACATGGAAACTATTAGATATTACATGTATATCCCCCAATGTCTCTTTCCTCACCTCCTCTATATAGTAAGAACGTATACATTATATGCCAAATATACTCAATGATAGAATAAATATTAGTAAAATATTATTCTACATGGTCTATTTGATATATACATACCTAACGTATAGAGGATGAAATACCAAATGCAGTATATAAAATGAAATAAATTATAGTACTGATCTTCAAAGAGTAACACATTATACTCATCCTATCTCTATTATCTCATGATTGAGGACACATTTTCATAGAGATCTATATATCGTTTGATACTAGAACAAATCCCATCAATGCATATACCTTATCATAGTTCAGAATGCCTCTTATATTTATCATCAAAGATAGTGATCCCTATAATTTATGTTGATTTACTATATTAGTACATATAGAAGTTTGTGATCAACCATGTAATAAATAATTATAATACTGATTTCCCATTTAAAATTTCTAATATTTCATCACTACATACTAATTGTAAAATGTTCACACTCCCACTAAACCACATGTATACAGATGCGTAAAATTAATTCATTATAAAACCAAATTCTATTGTGGTTTCATCAAAGAAAATATTTAATGACCTGAATTTTTTCATTAACAGAAAAATGGATCTTTCAACTTCATGACATAGGTAAAATTTTTGGAGTCACAAAACCTTTTGGATATTTCATATAGAAATTATCTTCCTCAATCCCATCATGTATGGATTCCATGAAATCCATCTTCCAAATCTCATAGTCTTGAAATACTATTACATAAAGAATAATTTTGATGTATTTCAACATATTAGCTATATTATATGTTTTTTCATAGTCTATGTATTGATTTTATTTAATCTTATAATCCACCATTAATTATTTTTATATACTAAATTTACCATCATTGTCTATATAATTCATTATTACAAATTTACAAATAATGGGATATTAATCTTTTACATGATCGATAAGATTAAAGAGTTGATTTTGATGCAAGGAAGCCATTTATGAATTCATGGTTTATTTGAATAATGAAAATAATGATCTCTCAAGTTTTTAATTTAATTATATAGTTTTATCATAGATAACCAATAATGATTTACCATCCTTATTAACTAGAAACCCATGTCTTTCTGGTGATCTAACCTCTCCAACACTCCTCTAAATAACATCTGCTCTGAAACATCCTCTTACATGGGTTCCTATAAAATATGTAATTTTAAAAATTCATATGTATATTGAGCATAATGTTGTTCAAATTCAATCATGATCCCACTATGTATTTTGAAGATGTATTCTCTCTCTAGATAGGTGGGATTTCAGTCATCCTTAATTATTTTATCTGAACGGTTAAATAGATAATATCTTTTAGTTTCGATAGAATGTCCTACAAAGACACACTTCATGCTATGAGGTGATAGTTTTTTGTGATAAGGGTCATGAAAAATTATCCACAACCCCAAAATTATAATGAGACAACACCATTTTCTATCAATATGAAATCATTTGTGGAATACAATTTTACACTTCAGTTTGAACCATTTTAAAAAAAATTTGCAGTATGTAATGAAAATCCCCAAAATGATAATGAAAGGTCTACATGACTCGTCATCATCCTCACCATGTCAAACTAGGTTTGGTTCATCCATTAAATAACATTATTATACCATGATACAAATATAAGATTGAGTTATTATCTTATCCATCACTCCCTGAGATAGTCAATGAACTCTTAGATATGATATTCACTACCACAATATGGTCATATATTTATCTTCATAAAAAGATGATTCTCATCTTAACATTAAAAAACTGTAAATTTCACAAAGGCTTCTGACATATAACTCATTAAGTAAACATAACCATATTAAGTTACGACATTAGTAAATGTAATGATGATTGAGTATCCAAATCAATATATTATAATAAAAGTTCTATACACGTCTCTATATACAAATTCTAGAATCTATTCATACCTTTCAACCTTATCAATAAATATAGTTTTAAATATCCTTCCTTGTAATCAATAAAAACATTATTAAGTGGTTTTAAAATGAAATTATATAATTAACCATCAAGATAGATCGTTGTTAAATGATTCTTATTTACTTGACCAAGTTGGTGAATCTATAATTTCATGTAAAATGATTCATGTAAACTTGATTTTTTTTCATTTTATGAAACTTTATTACTATATTCTTGAATATAAATTCTGTTTTAAAGATGTGTTACATGATTACATATTCAATCATTGTAATAGTAGAAACTAACATTTACAAATTCGAATATAATTTCATCTATGTAAAATAGGTCATAAAAAATATATTTATAGTAACACTAAGATAATAATAATGATCCTTCAAAACTAGAATCAATGTCTTCAAAAATATAATGTTGTAGGCTCTTGTATCCAAGGAGTCTTTTAGTTTTTATATTTATATCATTATGATCAATATATATATTTGAATAATTTTTAAATATACTTGGGTTTTAAATTTGTATATAGACATGAGAACCAAAAACAATATAGAATACCCAACTGGTGAATATTTTTTTACTTGATAACAAATTCTCCTGAAGATCCCATGTGCATCTGGAAATTGGTGCAATTTTTAATCATGTGGTCTAACATTCACAGGAAAAACAGACCACATCATATTATTTACATGGAATTTGGATATTTTTCTTTTAGTAAGTATGGTTCTCTGGATCACTAAACCTATTGTAACGTCCCATATCTAGATGCCACTAAAATGTTTCTCAACACCCACTTGGGAACATATACTCAAGCACATTTACCCAAATGCCTAAGGCTGTCGACTAGCAGCAATGGCCAAGGGTTTGATAGTGGTGAAACTATGCCATCATTGGGAGATTGTAACACATCCAATTAATGATATACAATATCAGAAGTAGTAAACAATATATAACAAAAATATACAGCTGAAGAATAATAGGATAAATAACCAAGTATCATTCAATACAGAATGATGATTAGCATTTAAATTGTACTAGGAAAAATCCAAATAAGGTACACTATATGAATCCATAATATATGTTCCAAAATTAAAAGAAACAAAGTAACCTATGAATAATTGCAATCCTTATCTCAGTGCCATGATCTCCTAATCCCAACAACATATGAAATACCTCTAGAAGGGATATTTCCATTATCGAAACCTACACTAATATAATATATTTGGGTCCAAAAGCATGACCCAAATAGGATGTAATAAATACATCCATATAGGCAACCCCAAAATATACGTTCCTATTTGTCAGTGAGTATATGTGACAAGTAGTTTACAAGAAGAAAAGATGTGAACTAGGATTTAATCAAATGAAAACATTCATACAAGTACTGGACTACATTTATATTCAGTTCATGTTATTTAATTAAATAATTTATATTTAACTATATATGTATAGGATCTTGCCTAAGCTGTTAATCCCTAATCTAATTTAAGAACAAAAGATACCTCAATTGGCTATCTAAAAAAAATAAGTGAAGACCGAATCTAGGATTGTGCTTTTTCTTAGAAGACTCATCATAATCCATTTCATTTTAACATTAAATTCATAATCTTTCCAAAAATCAAATGAAAACCATTCCGCCGGCATAACCAAATCATCTCCCTCAGGACTATCAAATCCTCTCCCACATGCAAAACAGATTCTAACCCACAGAAATAACAATTCCTCGCCCATATACATAACAAATAAATCTGGGTAAAACATAGTTTATCATTATTTTAGCATAATAAAAAACACATGTAATATACAATATTACATAGTTATCATGTAATGACTCTTGTGAGAATCATACATATCATGAAACAATTAAATTAAACTGTCAAATGGATTAAACGATAACAGGAATTTAATGGGGAAATGGAGTGATCACTAATCCCAAACCCTTTTTTCAAATAAATTCCAATTTAACACAATTGCAATACCATTATAAATATAATACATACTTAACATACCAATAATGTAAAACAAGGCATGCCTCATAAGTAACCGTGGCCAAATGACCATAAATGTTAACTCTACGAGAACACCACCACAAAGTGGCCATTAATCAAACCAACAAGCACAAATATGTTTTAATTTATTTTTTTCGTGAAATAGTCATCATTATGAAAAAAATGTGCCAATATCCATTCATGGTTACACCATAAACATGGTTGGATATTAAAATGAAAAATACGGACAATTCAACATTGTGAAAAAGGAACAAGACCACCTACCTCGTTATTCTACAATTATCATTGTCCAACGTTAGTCATTGATTCGACCTAGAATAGAGTAGATATAGAAAATAACAATAAAATTTCATCCTTAAATAACTATATCAAGTTAATAAATCAGGAAGAAAGGATCTCTAGGGATTGAGATCTCACTGATCTAGTTAGAATGCAACTGAAAGGAAGGGAATTGAGGTTTAGTTGATCAGTTAGGAATAAAAATGGCTATCAACACCACTGTTCGTGAACCTGAATAAGTCATTATCCATTCTCACAAAAATGACACTACTGATTGATTTAATAAATAACAAATGTCTCTAGTCTTTACTTGAGACTACATTCATTGTCCATACAAATTATTTCCCAACCATTACGTGGCATTATATATGGATCCCATGGCTTGTATCCTTTCATACACGATGTGTACCTATAAGTACTCGTCATATAGTTCCCAGTCACATCCTATAAAAGTCTTACAACCAACTCCTTGACAACTTTTCTCCATTTTATTTATCATAAACTAAAAAGAAAATATCCATACCTCAAAGGAAGAACTGACTTCTTAAAATATTCCCCCATTACAAAAATTCATTCCGGAATGACCCTTCCAAGGGTGATGAATTGAAATTTGAGAACAACTTTGGAAACTGTGATTGTATATTGGCCTCCCTTTCCCAAGACTGGTTCAGTACTTGGTCATGATTCCACAACAACTATACCAATGGAATATATTGACCATGGGGAATATTCATTCTAGGATCCACAATATAAATGGGAAGCTTCTCAATGGAGGCATCTTCCTGCAACATCACTTCCTCAGGATGAAAGGTGTGATATGGGTCCAAAAAGAAATGTCACAACTGAGAAATGTTGATGATGTTGTGCATAGCCACATACCTCTGAGGTAACTGCAGTAAATAAGAAACTGGATAGACTCTCTCCAGAATCTCAAACGGAGGGACACATCTTGGAGAAATGTTACCCTAACTCTTGATTCTATTGAGTCCAACCCTCAGTGTAACACACAATAAATCTTGATTACTAACCTCGAACTCCAGAGGTCATCTCCGGCGATCTACATATGATTTATGATGAAACTATGCAGTATCAATATTCTTCTAAATCAAATTCACTTCTTAGAAGTATACTGCATTAGACGTGGTCCCCGTATAGATGCCTCACCTACCTCCATTCAGATTATGGGTGACCGGTATGGCCTACCATACAAATCCAGATATGGGGAAATCTCTATAGACTCCTGAGAACTACTATTGTATGAATGTTAAGCCACTATAATATTCTTCTCCTAGGGGTCCACAATGTCTATGATACATGCTCGGAATATGTCGTCTAGTAATGTTGCAATACACATTGAATGGACATTAGTTTGAGGGTTGTATGCTATTCTTGTAAGCACATGTGAATCAACCTCCAGCTAAAAACACTTCCCAACATGAGACATAATGTGGAAATCCATATCTAAACATATCGAATGAGGGACCCCATGACGTCATGCTACCTCACGAATATACATCTTCCAACACTCATCATAACTAATGAAATACTTGATTGGAAATAAGTGAAGGAACTTTGTCAGTATGTCAACCACCACCCACACTACATCATTACCTTGAGTTGAACTCGGTATATCCTTTGTGAAATCAATCATGAAATCATCCCATTTCAATTCTGGTATAGGTAACTGTTGTTCTCGGAAAATATGTAGTTTTCCAGATGTTCTAGGAAAATATACAAACAAGGTACACTGCAAGAATCCATAATATATGTTCCAAAATAAAAATAAACAACATAATCTAAGATACATAAAAACTCATGGCTTGATCCCATGCTCTCCAACACCTAAACAACAACTGATGTACCTGTAGTAGGTCTTATACTTTTATTGACTCCAGCAACAATATAATTTGTCTGGGTCTAAAAAAATTACCCAAATACAGTGTTGAAATAAATCCCAGTTGGTAACCACCAACTATTTGTTCCTTTCTATTAGTGAGTATACATAACTATTAGCGTAAAAAATGAAATGTTATAAAGTAACAAGTACCCAAAAGAAAACAATAGAAAAACTACTGGCATCCATTTATATTCATTTCATGTTATTTAACTAATTCAATTCGATTAAATTATATCAGTCTTGGGATCTGTCCTAATCGGTCAACCCCCTTTGTAAAGTAAGAACTAAAGATACCTCAATAGGATATCTAAACAGAAAGATGTGAAGACTAAATCCATGTTTGTGATTCAGATTGGAAGATGGGCCTTAAGTCAGTCAATTTTAGTATTTAACTCAAGATCTTTCCAAGAGGCATAGAAAAACCCTTCCCACAGTCATATCCATATCCTCACCCTCTTGTCTAACGAAAACTTGTAGATAAGCTAAAAAATCCCCACTCACAAGAACCACAAATCATTTCCCACATGCATAAAAAATCAATTAGGGTCAAAACCACATTATCAACCATTCAGCATCAGAATGAACACTTTTAATGTACACTATTACATGGTTAACATTTAACAACTCATGTTGGAATCATAAATATCATGAAATAAGTTAATTACACAATCATTGTGATTAAACGATGATTGGAATATCATAGGGAAATGGGGTAATAACTAATCCCAAAACATTTTCAGAAATAAATTAAAATTTACCGAAATTAAAATTCATTTATAAATGTAATATATACGTAACAACCCAATAAGGGAAAAAAGTCATTCTTCAAAGGAAACCATGACCAATTGGCCAAAAATGATAATTCCAAGGGAATGCACCAACGACGTGTCCCTTAATCAAACCAATAAGCTCAATCAACCTTAGATTAATTTATTTCATGACCTAATCATCATTAGGAAACAATAGGGGTAAATTTTCATTCAACATTACCCTCTAAACATGAGATAATTGAAATACAACACATCTAAACAACATGAAAATCATTAAAAGGCACAAGAACACCATCCACATCATAGGATGAATCTCCTCATCCTGTTTTAGTATTGTATTCGACCTACAATGAAGTATATCTACAAAATTGCAATAAAAACTCAACCATAAATATCTATATTTAGATAAAAATTCTTCTAAAAAGGCTCAGCAGAAATCGACAGCTTATTGATCATGTTCAAACACCACTGACAGTGAAGGAATCTGGGTTAGGATGATTAATCGGGAAGAAAAATGTTTCTCGGTGGTGTTGTTCACAAACATGGATGAGCCAATATCCATTTTCACAATAAACAAAGCTACATCCTAATTTAATCAATAAAAAGTACATGGTGTGTACATGAGACCACATGTCATGTTCATAAATAGGAGGGAGAAAAAATTATGTGGCCATGTACCGTGATTACATGTCCTGTAGCATTTTATACATGGAATGCACCTATAAGTACACAACGGTATGTTCCCATTCACCTCATGTAGAAGGCCTACATCCTTCCCCAGAACCTCTTTTCCACCAATTTTTATACATAAATAGAAAGGGAAAGATACATACCTCAAAGTAATAGTTAGGTTCTTACACATTAACTATGTCATGGACCTCATCACTTAGTTATTCATCTTATTTATATTAAGAGATCATTCTTTTTCACACCCAATTTACTTATCCCCTTATATAATTAAAAATATATTTTTTTTGAGAGACTACTCACTGTTTATCATATATAATTATTTATGAAACTGGATAATATCTAATGAAATAATAAAAAATTAAGATCTATGAACAAATCATATATCCACTTAAATCCCAATATTAACATGTCCAATATGCATCCAATTATATTTTTTACATCCATATCATACATACATATTCTGATATTTAAATACATTGATCTATGTGATTACATCACTACTCATTCTAGTATTTTAATTGTTTATTTGACTAAGAGATTGATGGTAGATGTAAAAATATATTTGGGAAATTATATGAAAAATTGATAAATAGATGATGCAAAACATGTTTTCCCATATCTTGAATGTGAATGATAAGTCCAAAACATCAGTAATAAAGGAAAATGAGGAAATTCAGAAAAAATGCTACAATTTTGTGATTTAAGATATGATAGTATTACAGAATTTTAATGTAATACATTATATGAAAAATGGATGCGAAAAATGCATTAAAATAATATTTCAAATAATTTATTGTGTAAAAATATGATTCCCACCTTGAGTATGGTTAGATAAACCCAAATTTATAATAACGTCAACACCATTCAATGGAATATTATAATAAATTATGCAACACACCACACCCTATGAAAATATTATTCACAGCTAGTTTTATGAATTAAAAAATTTATTGATTATTTAAAATACATTTAGGATGCGTGTTTTTCAAAGGATTTAAATTTATAGAAACTTGACCCCACCATTCATTCGACCAAAATAATCTAGGATGAGGACCTGCGGTTAACAAATAATATATAATTACAAATATGTGGGGATTTTTGTGGAGTCTTATAAATTCAGAAGTGTTACTTATAAAGAATGATATTGTAATTCGTATATGTGAAAATGACACTAGGGATGACATTTCATGACCCAGGGCCCCACATTCTCTACTATTCATCAATCATAGAAAATGTATCATCATTCATCCACATGAATAACTTGTGTAGGTATATCCTTTATACAAGGTGATGTAATTGGTTAGGGGAGTGTCTATTTGTGAACTAATTATATTTTATTTATATGATTAGGGTTGCACGAAGGGTTTTAATTCATTCAGTATCATTCCTTTTCATATCATGACCACCTTGAATGTGAGTAATTGATTATATTGTTTTTAATAAACTAAATGTTTTTTGTTATGCAGGACCATAATGATGTTTACAATATTTTTTTAAAAATTGTATTTGGTCACTAGATTCTATAATTTTCCTGAGTAGATTACCATTTCAAAGGGAGTATTACTTGATTAGAGAAAGAATAACATGAAAATTTTTCTCTCTTAGACCAAACTTTTCCAATAATCAAGTATGAACTATGTAACACCCCAAGCTTCAATGGTATGTTTCCCTTTGAATAATACAGTTGCGTGTGTTTTACGCATCTTCGAGTTCTAACACACACCACAACCAATCAAACTAGCTGTTGTGAATAGTAATACCCACATTTTGAAATTTTATAAAAATTATCTTTTAAAATGGACTTCATTTTTGGATTTGGAATATCGAAATTAGTTTAGATTGAATTTTTGGTATTTTTATGAAAACATTCAATTTTTGATGCATAGTGAAAAAACACTCAGTTATAGTTTAAAACATTATTATTATTTAAATAATTATTTATTTTATTTATATTAATTTTAGGTCAAAATAGATACATAATAGCTATATAAGTTCAATTTAATTCATTGGAGTCATTTTATAAAAAATTTAGATATATAAAAATTTTATTGAACTTTATACGTATTTTACCCACCTCCTATGAGATTTTGAAAATTTGCATAAAATATACTTCTTCCTCTTCCATGAATGGAATTTTAAAATGATGAGAGACACGGTAGAATTAAGTAAGCAAAATTTGGTTCGATGAGATGACATTTTTTGTTCAATATTAACTTGTTACTTTTATTTACCACGGTTAAAAGTAAATAGTTTAATTAAAGGTAAAAATGATATTATTTTTACCATAAAAAATTTCCCAATTATATTGGATAAGTATAATTCGACCAAAAAAACATTAGCAATAAAATAATATCCATTAATCCCAATTGAATTCTAATAAGACATTTATTATTATTTTATTTAAAAAAGAGTTAAAAGAGCTAAAATCAATGTTTTAAAAATAGACCATTTTTATTAAAGGATTATACATAAGATAAATTAGACTATAAATATTCATTATAAAGATAAAAATATTTTTTAAAGAATTTTATTTTATTTATAATTTTTATATATTGATTAATTAATATTATTTACGACACAATGATGATTCAGTATTTTCATTATTAATGAAAGAATAAAATAAATGGTATTATAAATGTTAAAATAAATATTAGTTTATGTTTTTATGCCATCCACGATTTTGATAGGTTAATATAACATGTTAGGAAGGATTAAATGAGTTTATTACGAACTAATAATTTTTTTATAACTTCAACAAAAATCAATTACCAAATAGTGTCTAAATTGACATAAAAGAGTTTTTAAAACAAATATTATATTATTAATTGATGTTCTATTCCTAAAAATATAAGGATAATAAAAGAGACTTTTATAATGATATATGTATCATTAATGAACCACTTAGGGTTCTCTAGAGAGTTTATAATTTGTTTATTAACCATATAATATAAATACCAAGAGATATGGTAAATGTTAATGTAATTAACTAAGAGCTAAAACTAATAGATAAGGTTAATATAGTGACCCAAACCAATCTAAAAACTATTGGTTGAGTTGATTTATACCCATCCCCTCCTTATCATCAAAATAAGTCACTTTGGAGACATTATAAACAGAATATAAATTTATTATAAATTAATATTTCTACATTTTCCTAAGTTCCCCTCAACCCTCTTATAAAAGGGAACTCCCCCTTCTCTCTACTTCACACCTTTAAAGCCATTTGGCTTGCCCAAACCTTGCCCAAATCACTTCTCTGCTTCCCTCACTTCAACATAGAGTAATTATTTAGTACAAAAATCTATCTTAAAGTTTCCTTTTGATCAAATCAAAAGGAAGAACCCGAAGAAGATGTATATATTTCATCACCTCTTTCAAGTTCCTTTCTTCTTCCACTTATTCTTTCATTGTTATTTCCATTCTAAAATAATAACTCAAGTATATTCTAAATAATGTGATATTATTATAAATATGGTACAACCATATTTATTATTCTATCCATCCTTTGAATGACATGTCACCATACGTGCGTATGTACAGCTTACCGTCTCCACATCATGGTGTAATTGTTATTGAAAACATTATTATTTTGATTGGTATGATAATGATATGTAATTGATGTTAATAATAAATATAAAATTATAATTATTCTGTATATATGATATAACATCCAATTATATACGATTTTAATATAAAATGAATGATATTATCGCTCGAGCGTTTGTACGGAATACCGTCTCCACGAACGTGATGAGATTCATTCCACATCGTATCCATTCAACACTAATTTTCATTTGATGATAAAAAATAATGTTAAAGTACTTGATATCTTTCTGGATATGAATAATATACATCCCTTACAAAACAAATATGGCTCATATAACAATGATTATAAAGGAAAACAAATCTTTTAACACCTGAAATGACAATAATACTGATATATTATTAACAAAGCAGTGTCAAAAGATCATATATGATATCATATTAATGTATATAATTCATGTATAATTTAATGACAATTATTTCACCATTATATAGGATGTTAACATACTCTCAACCATGTAAAAGGGAAATGTAAAGGTTTACTTCACAATCTCTTCATTATCTGAGATTGTTTATACATAATTATCTACTGAGACCTCTTTATCATCCACTTCCATGTTTCTTAAAAATTTATTTCAGAACATTCTTACTATTTTTTAGACTATGGTTTAAATTAATTTATACCATTGATTGAATTTTTATAAGGTGTATATAAATGAATCTTTCCTTTTTTTCCACAGAAGGTCCTTTTTAACGTTTTCGACAAAATTAAGGTAAGATTGTATTTACACTATACGGCTGACAAAATTAAGGTCCTTTTTAACATTTTCAACTTATACGGTCGGTTCAACTATTTTACACTATAATAAAATCGTTGAAGCTTACCTTACAGGCATATAATAATATTTTAAAAATAAATCTTTTCTTTTATAATTATGTGACTTTTAGAATATTTCAACAAAATAGATATTTCTCTCAAATAGTTTTGTTTTCATCTATGTCAACATCCTTTGATGGATTTTAAGCTTATTTGAAGTTGTAATATTATGTTACAAATCGACCATATTTTAGTGAATGTTTTGTGATATGTTTGACTGAAGATGTGTTATTTTTATACCATTCATGTTTTATGGATAATGTATTGATATTTTGTATGATAGTTTTTATACGAATGCTTATGTTATGTTTAAACCTGTTCATATATGGAATGCATTGGACTTAGTTAGTTACGGGTGGATCCCGCTATAGATCCTCGATGCATCGTTAAGTCTCATTAGTCAAACTAGTGTCTTGGAACATGGCCTTGTCAAAATATTATTTGTATTCTTGACACAAGGCCTTGACTATGTGGTTATGATAGTCCGACATTATGCATTCCATCATTATGAAAGTGGTTATTGATATTGCATATGATTATTCGACTAGTAGAATATATATGTGAATTGGTAAGTGGAATTATTTCATTTTGTTTTTTCCATATTACTCTGATGTTCAATTTTAGAAGTATTTTGTTTTAGTTATATTTTTCCTTAAAATTTTATGCTTATTTAGGAATGTTTCCACTATATTGTTATCCTTAATGAGCATCTTAGCCCACCACTTTATATGTTTTATTTTTCCCAGGATGTGAAGATGTATTTTATGATTGACCTGCAGGGATATTCTAAGGGGATATGAGTGTGGAATATGGTGACTATGTTGTTATGGTTTTACATTTTATGATGTATTGTAAACCTTATGAATGTTTCTAGTACATCCTAGGCTACAAAAAAATCGATCTTTCGAGACTTGATATTTTGTGATCATGAAAAATGTTATGTAATAATGCATCGAATCTGGGATTCTGGGGTCGAGGAGTAAGAGTTGGTTTCAGAGGAATTTTAGTAAAAACCATGGATGCTAGATTTAGATAAACTCTGATTAGATAACATAGACCTAATATTGACATTGAGGATTAGTATAGATGAACATCCAATAATTTTTTAATTGTATAAATTTTGTGAGTTTTCTGAGAAATACATCTCTACCTAGATCAGAGTATGCAGAGGCATCTCTTGCAGAGATGTACCTAGGTGTAAAACCTGGAAACACCGCTTTGAGCTAGACTTGAACAGTTACTGATGCACAACAATGGGCCTCGCTTCACTCTTGGTTACGATACTCCCTGGGGATATTCGTAGGATAATTCTCATTTTATTTACAAACCATTACGAAGGCCTCGTGAGTATATACTTCCTCATTGAAAATATTTTTATGATTATAGATTATATCCATAAACTGTTCAATTTATGTTAAGTGTTTTACAAGTTTGGATTTATGAATTTCGATTCATTAACTAATATAGTTTATTACATTGTTTCGAAATGGATGCTAGTGGAAGGAATGAAAACTGTATCAATGCACACACTCAATGTAGGGATTTACCTCCTGCTCAAGTTAATTATTATAGAGCTAGTAATTCAACTGGTGCTGATCAGCTTATCACCATACTGGGACAACTCACTCAGGTTATGAATAATAACCTTTCCCATACGGAGCACCCTGATATACAAAGTGGATGATCAATGTTAGATCAATTCATGAGGCAACAACCACAAACATTAAATAGGGGTACAAATCCACTAGTAGCTGAGAAATAGATAATTTCCTTAGAGAAAATGTTAAATGACTTAGGGAGTAGCGAAAGAGAAAAAGTTGTCATCGCAGTTTACCACCTTACTAGAGATGGTGATTAATGGTGGTCATTGATTCAAAACAATAATGAAGATGATAAAGTGTAAAATATGTAATGGAGGGAGTTTAATGATATTTTATTAGAAAAATAATAAAATCATGACCATCGAGCAGGTACGGATAGGATATTTCTGAGTCTAAAGAAAAAGGAGGACGAGAATGTCGCAATGTGTGAGTCTAACAATACATGGTTATCTAGGCATGAAACATATTATATATGTATCCCAAGAAGTAAGATTGATCATTTATTTTATGGGATAAAATCATTTCTCTGTCGAGCATTATTATCACAATCTTTCTCATCATATGAAGATATTGTCTCATGTTCTACCAAGACAGAAAATGAATTCTCTATGTGTTACGACCTTAAAGTACGGAAAGAGAAGAAGAGATCTTCTGATCACTATAGAAATGTATGTAAGGGGAAGAAGAGAAAATTTCAATATCCATCCTACAGTAAATGTGGGAAGAAACACCCTAGTACTTTCTTGAAGGGAATGTGAGTCTATTACAAGTGTGGTGAAAAATGCCATCAAGATCGTGATTGCAAGGGAATGAAAGAAGCTACTGATGTTCAGTTCTTCAATTATAGGGTGATGGGACATAATAAAAATGAATACCCTAAGAATTATAGAAACCTAGTTTATAAAAGGCCAAGGTATCAAGGCCATGTTTATGATTTCACCTAATGCTAAGGATGAAGCTCTAAATGACGTAGTGCCAAGTAATTTAATTTTTTCCTAAAGTATAGCCAATGCTTTGCTTGATTCTGGATCATCATATTATTTCATATCTTTCCAGTTTTCTATGAAAATTAGATATTTCCATTTTGATATATCAAGGGAGTGGTCAGTCAATAATTCTAAGGGAAGTAACATTGCAACAATGTTTTGTGAATCAGTTCCCATTAGGGAATATAAATGTTCTTTATCTACTGATCTCATCATCATTACGATGATTTAATTTGATATAATCCTCGGTATGGATGGGATTTTGGACTCTAATGCAAAATTTTTTTGTAAGAATAATGTGGTGACTATTTTTCATGATGATGATAATCAACACCTTATCTTTAGAGTATAATCGTCACCACCTAATTCTTATCTAGATCCACCCCTAGGAGCTCAACATAATTCAATTAATGGGGAGGAAGTGAATGAAATGACTGTGGATGAGGAAAGGAATGTTCAAATAGAGGACGTACCTATTCAAAGAGAATATGTTGATTTGTTTGAAGAATATTTACCTAGACATCCTCCGAAATGAGAAAGTTAGTTTTCCATTAATTTAATTCCTGGATCAAGACCCATATTGAAGATCCCTTATAGAATAGCCACTATGGAATTACTGGAACTAATGAAACAACTATAGTAATTGAGTAATAAGGGATTTACTCACCCTAGTGTTTCTTCATGGGTTTCTTTTGTTTTTTTTGTTATGATGAAAGATGGATCTATGATGTTTTATGTTGACAACAGGGAGATCAAAGATTTAACAATAATGAAAAGTATCCCCTACCTCACATTGATGATTTATTCTCCCATCATCATTGAGTTCAATATTTTTAAAAGATTAACTTTCGATATGGATATCATCAGTTGTGTTTGAAGAAGGAAGACATTCTGAAGATAGTATTTCTAACAAGTTACGTGAATTATGTTTTTACAGTAATGCCTTTTGGGCTAACTAATGTACCCTATGTTTAGATGGATCTAATGAATAGAGTTTTCAATGAATATCTTGATGAATTTTTAATTGTATTTATTAATGATATCTTGGTATACTCAAAAAGCAACAAATATCTTGAAAATCACTTGCGTGTTAACTTGAAGACTCTGAGAAGACATAAATTATATTGGATGTTTTTCATGTGTGAATTTTTTGTTCAACTGATTTATTTTCATGTCCATATGGTCTCTAAGGATGGAATTTATATTGTTTCTTTTATGAAAAGAGAAATCCATGAATGGCCAGCACAAACGAGTATAACCAAGGTACGCGACATTATTGGTTCAACAGGTTATTATCGACGTTTCCTCCGTAATTTTGCACGATTAGTTAACCCACTAATGAAGCTCACATGTAAAGGGGTTATATTTGGATGGAAAAAAGAGTGTGAAGAATGTTTTTAAGAACTGAGAAAAATATTATTTAATGCTTCTATCTTGACTCTACCATCGGGAAATGATAGTTTTGTTATTTATAGTGATGCTTCATAGAAAGGACATGGTTGTGTCTTTATGTATAATTATAGGTTCATTGAATTTTCATCACGATAGCTAAAATTTAATGAGAAAAAATATCATACTCATCATCTCGAGTTACTAGATTTAATAATTTCTTTCACGATTTGGAGACACTATATCTATTGTGAAAAATGTGAGAGTGATACTGATCATAAGAGTATGAAGTATATTTTCTCACAGAAAGAACTCAACATGAGGAAAATGCGATGGATCAAATTACTCGTGGATTATAATTTCACTATACACTACCACTCGAGGAAGGAAAATAAGGTGGCAGATTATTTGAGTAGAAAGGATCATGGAGTTTTGAACCTGATGAGAGTTGAAAGGGACCATATTTTCATTGATCTAGTAATGATGGATATGTGAATAACCATGGAAGGGGAAACATCAATACTCAATGGTTTCCAACCCATCCTTAATAGAAAATATAAAGTGTTCTCAGACAAATGATGAAGAGTTTGAAAAGAAGATTAAATCTATGATTGATGGGAGATTGAGTGGCTTTGTGTATGAAGATGGGATTTTGAAATTTTGAAAGAGGGTTGGAGTTCCCGTTATGCGTGATATAAAAATGGAATTGTTGGATGATGCTCAAAGTACCAATTTATCTATACAACCTGTTAGCATCAAAATGTATATAGATTTGAAGGAATATTTTTGGTGGGACAACATGAAGAGGGATATTGCTGATTTTGTTTCGAGATGTATGGTTTGTCAACAAGTGAAAGTTGGAAGGAAACAGCCTGGAGCAGTTATTCAGCCTCTTCCCATACATGAGTGGAAATGGGATAATATTATGATGGACTTTGTCACAGGACTTCCAAATAATCCTAGAAGAAACTATGAAATATGGGTCATTCTTGATCATCTAACAAAGTTAGCACATTTTCTAGCTATAGGAGAAGATCTACCACTTGAATGTCTTGTAAGACTATATATTAATGATGTTGTGAGACTTCATGGAGTACCACTATTGATTGTTTCTGATCATTATCGATGTTTTACTTCAAGATTCTAGAAAATTCATCAGAAATTCCAGGATACTAAGCTTAGTTTGAGCACTGCTTACCACCCCCAAACTGATGGACAATCAAAACTAACTATTCAAACCTTATAAAACATGTTGAGATCCTTCTCAATTGACATTCAGGGTATGTGGGATCAATATTTAACTTTGTTAGAATTATCCTATAATGATAGCTTCCATTCAAGTATTTGGATGGAACCATATGAAGCGTTATACGGAAAGAGATGTCACACACCAACCTGTTGGGATGATGATGGTGAAAGAACACTCATAGGCACAGAACTGGTGGATGAAACGATAGAAAAGATGAAGGTAATCCAAAACAACATCAAAGCACCTCAATATAGGAAAAAGATCTATGTTGATAACCGAATTAAGGATTTGGAATTTCAGGTAGGAGAACATGTTTTCTTGAAGGTGTCTCCATGGAAGGGTGTAATACATTTCAGTAAGAAGGGTAAATTGAGTCCCAGGTACATCGGACCTTTGAAAATTCTAGAATGAATTGGGGATGTATCTTACCGTTTGGCCATGCCACCACGTCTCTCCAATGTTCATGATGTATTCCATGTATAACTGCCGAGAAAATACATGCCTAACCCAACAAATGTACTCACCTATGAAGAATTAGAACTGGAACCTGATCAGTCTTATTGTGAAGAGCTCGTCAGGATTCTTGACAAAAGAGAACACGTATTGAGAAACTGGACAACTCGTCTGGTAAAAGTTCTATAGAAGAACTATAAGATGAAAGAGGCAACGTGGGAACCCGAGGAACTAATGATGAAGAAAAACCCAAGAATTTTTATACAGTAATATTATAGAAATTTCTAGGATGAAATTCTTTGAAGGAGTGGAGAATGTAACACCCCAAGCATCCACAGTATGTTTCCCTTTGAATAATACATTAGCGTGTGTTGTATGCCACTTCGAGTTCTAACACACACCACAATCAATCAATATAGCCATTAGGAATAGTAATACCCACTTTTTAAAATTTCATAAATTTTATCTTTCAAAATGGACTTCATTTTTGGATTCGGAATATCGAAATTAGCTTACAGTGAATTTTTGGTATTTGTTTGACAACAATCAATTATTGATGAATAGTAAAAATACACCGAGTTATTATTTAAAACTGAATTTTTATTTAAATAATAATTTATTTTATTTAAATATATTATAGTTAAAAATGGATATATAATGCTTATATAAGATAAATGTAATTCATTGGAATAATTTTATAATAATTATAGATATATAAAAATTTAATTGAACTTTTTACCGTATTTACCCACCTTTAAGGAGATTTTTCAAATTTACATAAAATGAAGTTTTACCACTTCTGTGAATTGAAATTTAAAATTTTTTAGAGACACGGTTGATATCATTAAGTAAAATTTGGTTCAATGAGATGAAAATAATTTTTGGTGAATAGTAACGTTTTACTTTTATTTATCACGGTTAATATTAAATAGGGTAATTAATGATAAAATTATTTTATTATTACCCTAACACATCTCCAAATTCTATTGGATGAGTATAAGTCGTTGAAAAAATACATTATAAATAAAATATTATCATTTAGTTCACATGGATCAGAATAGGACATTTAATATTATTTTATTTCAAGAAGAGTTAAAAGAGATAAAATAAATGTTTAGAAACTAAAACATTTTTATTATAGGGTTATAAATAGGATATATATGTCTATAAATATTCATTAGAAATATAATAAGATTTATTTCATAATGGTATTTTATTTATAATTTTTATACATTGAATAATCAATGTTATTTATGACACAATGATGATGCAATATTTTCATTATTAATGAAGGAATAAAATAAATGGTATTATAAATGTTAAAATAAATATAATTTGAATGTTCTGATGGCATAAAATAATTTTATAGGTTAATAATATATTATATGATTCATAAAATTAGTTTATTTCGAATTAATTAAGATGTTAGGACATTAACAAAAATCAATTACCAAATAGTGTCAAAATTGACATAAAAGGTTTTTTAAAACAAATATTATATTATTAATTGATATTATATTCATAAAAATATAAGGATAATCCAAGAGACTTATATAATGATTTTTTATCATTAATAAACAACTTGGGGTTCTCATTGATGTTTATAGTATTTTTATTAACCATATTATATAAAGATATAAAGAGACATGGTAAATGTCAAACTAATTAACTAAGAGCTAAAACTAATAGATAAGGTTAACATAGTAATCCAAGCCTATCTATAACGTATTGGATGAGTGGAATTAGAACAATTACAACCTTATAATCAAAATAAGTCAATTTTGATCCATTAAAATCCGAATATTAATTTATTATTAATTAATATTTCTAGCTTTTCTTAAGGTGCCCCTCACACCTCTTATAAAAGGGTACTCCCACTTCTCGAAAATTCACACCATCAAATCCATTTAGCTAGTCCAACCCCTAACCAAATAACTTCTCAACTTCCTTCACATAAATCTAGATTCCTTTATTTGATCAGAAATCCATCCTATGGATCCATTTTGATCAAATCAAAAGGAAGAACCCGAAGAAGAGGTAAATATTTCATCACCTCTTTCAAGTTCCTTTCTTCATCCACTTCATCTTTCTTTGTTATTTCCATTATAAAATACTAACTCTAGTAACATCTATATACTATGTTTTTATTATAAATATGGTACATCCATATTCAGTATTCTATCCATCCATTCAATGACAGGTCACCATAGGTTTGTACGTACGACTTACCGTCTCCACGTTGTGGTGTAATTGTTATTCCATCATTATTATTAGGATGGTATGATGTTGATATGTAATTGATGTAAATAATTAATATAAAATAATAATGATTCTGTATATATGATATACCATCCAATTATATATGTTTTTTATATCAATGGAATGATATCGTTTCTCGTGCGTACGTACCGAATACCGTCTCCAGGAACGCGATGAGATTCATTTTCCATCGTATCCATTCAAGAATAATTTTCATATTATGATTAAAAATAATGTTTAAGGACGTGATATCATTATGGATATGAATAATATAAATCCCATCAAAAACAAATATGACTCACATAATAAAGATTATAATGGAAAACATATCCTTTAACACCCAAAGCGACGATAATACTAAGATATTATTGACAAATCAATGTAAAAAGATCATATATGACATCATATTAATGTATATTATTCTTGAATAATTTAATAACAATTATTTCACCATTAAACAGGATTTTAACCAACCCTCGACCAAGTAAAAGTTCTATGTTAGAGTTTATTTCACAATCTCTTCATTATCTGAGATTGTTTATACGTAATTATCTAATGGGTCATCTTTATCATCTACATCCATGTTTCTTAAAAATGTATTTCAAAACATTGTTACTATTTTATAGACTACGGTTTAAATTCATTTATACCCTTGTTTCACTTTTTTTAAGATGTTTATAATGGAATCATTCCTTCATTTTCCAAACAAGGTCCTTTTTAACCTTTTCGACAAAATTAAGGTAAGAATGTCGTTTTTTAAATTATACGGTGGGTGTGGCAATTTTATGTTATTATAAAATCATTGAATATTCTCTTACAAGCTTATGAGAATATTTTTAAAGTTTGTTTTTTCTTTTATAATTATGTGACTTTTAAATAATTTCAATAAAAGAGATATTTCTCCCAAATAGTTTTGATTTCATCTATGTCAACATCCTTTGATGGATTTTAAGCTTATTTGATATTGATTTATTATGATACAAAATGTCCATATTGTATTGAATGTTTTGCGATATGTTTGACTGTGGATGTGTTATTTTTATACCATTCATGGTTTATGGATAACTTGTTGACATTTATTATTCTAGTTTTAATATGAATTGTCATGTTATGTTTAAAACTCTTTATATGAGGAATGCATTGGACATAGTATGTGATTTGTGGATCCCGCTATAGCTCCTCGATGCATCAGTAGGTCTCTTGATACAAACTAGTTTCTTGGCACCGGGACTTGAAAAAATCTTATTTGTAGTCCTATCACAAGGCCTTGACTATGTTATTATGATAGTATGGCATTATGCATTCCATCATTACGAAAGTGGTTATTGATATTTCATGTGATTATTAGACTAGATGAATATCCATGTGAATAATTAAATTGAATTATTACATTTTATTTTATCCATATTATGTTGATGTTAAATTTTAATAAGATTTTGTTTTAGTTATACATTTCCGTAAATGTTTGTTCTTATTTATGAATGTTTCCACTATATTGTTATCCTTAATGAGCTTCTATGCTCGCCACTTTCTATGTTTTATTTGTCCCAGGATGTGAAGAAGTATTTAAAGACTGACCTGCAGGGATAGTCTGAGGAGATATGAGTGTGGACTATGGAGACGATGTTGTTGTATTTTTTTTCATTTTATGATGTAATGTAAACCTTATTAATGTATATAGTACTTCCAAGGGTACTAGACTAACCAATCATTAGAGACATGGTCTTTTCTGATCATTCCAAATGTTATGTAATAATGAACTAACTCTGGGCATCTGGGGTTGGGACATTACAAATTAAATTAATTCTTAAATTATTCACACACAAAAACCCTAAAAATTATTGAACCTGACATGGTTATCACTTGATTAAAAAACCAAATCATTTTTTGAATCTTTATTTTTAACATCTACTAGAATCATTGTAAATTAATAAAACATTATAACAAATTTATTCTAGTTCTCTATGAATTAATCTCAATTTCCACTTTTCTGTATTTTTTATATTTTGTTGTGATAGTCATGTTTTCAAATTTGTACTTCAACATACCAAATTGAAGAAATGACACTTTTGGGTGATTTTAATATTGACTACATGATCCCAAGATGATGTAAAATATTCAATATTACATGTTAATAATGCATTGGGGTTCTCATAATTTTCTTATCTCTCGTTCTCATATAAATGATCAGCGAGATGAAAAAGCAACTTGAATGAATCAATATCCTTGTTCATCATCTGAATCTCATGCATAATTGAATATAATATTAGACACTATAAATATGGTCTATTATTTATAATTTTGTAGTTGGTAATGATCTCCTCTTAACTACCCTCCTTAAAAAGATCTTTCTAAGGGATAAGGGACTCCAGAACATATAATTTACACACATGGTGTAGAATGACGTGCATTCTCCTTTACCAATATATGAAATTAATATCAATGAGTATATTAAATTTATAAAATATTTATAATAGTGATAATATCTATGAAATAATAAATTCCATTTTCTACAAATAAAAAAAATTGTAGTTTAATGTTTTATCACAATTTCTAAAATGTGGCATATTAAATTTAATTTATTAGTGTCCCACTATTTTATCAAAACAAAATATATAACATAATTAGATTTATAATGTAATATCTCAGGGATATTATTGTTTCATGGATCCATATTTCCTTTTTAATAACATATAAATGTTATTTAAATGTTATTTAATGGTATTTAATTCATCATTACTTGAAAATTTCATTATCTAACATCTCTATAATCAATTTAGTAGAATAAATGATCTTGAAATAATGAACTAAATATTCATTATCCCTTTCCTCCCAATTTTATTGTTTATAATTTCTATATGACTCAATACCAATTTGGTTAAGACAAACTAAAACCATCATATAAACTCTCTAATTAAAGTATCGATTTATTCTATTGCCAGGAAAATACTTGGTTTTATGGTTCTATTCTTAATCAATTAATTGAATGGTATATCTAACATAAAATTTCCATGATATATTTTTAAACATTGTGAGTAAGTATAAATTATTTTATACTTTATATAATTGTTAATATTATAGGAATTTTATATATTCAGTTGAAAATGTATTGATTAAATAATTTATCCATAATTAATTTATATTTTTATTGACTAAAATCCAATTCTATTTGTCATGTATGTTACATGGTGATCAAATATATATATTTTTAAATGTATAAATAAAAATTTTCATAATTCATTTATACATTTTATCTTCATATTATTTTTAAGAATATTTTAATTTTGTATTACAATTACACATTCACATAAATAAACTTGAAAGAAATAAAAAATAAAAGATAACATGATAATGAGATGTTATGTATTGGGTGGACTATTTTGTTTATAATAGATTAAATATGACAATATGGGAATACATAGAGTTATTTCAGATTCATATTTCACTTCCATTCAAAATCACATGTATATCACTTGTTTTATTTCACATCATATCTCAGCACAAACCACTTCATTATGAATGCATCCAATTCATACAATGTATACTCACTCATATGTGTGGGGGGATAAAGATATTATTTTACATTATACCACTAATAT
The DNA here is from genome assembly GCA_963277665.1 of Viscum album. Lineage (NCBI taxonomy): Eukaryota > Viridiplantae > Streptophyta > Magnoliopsida > Santalales > Viscaceae > Viscum > Viscum album. Next base: position 803,843,817 of record OY728122.1, on the reverse strand, counting down.
GTGAACATGTATACCGTTATAAACATTACCTATAGATGTATGATACATAGATTATAAAAATTAAAAAATAATTATTACATTTTAAAAGTAAAATGAAATTTATAAAATAAATAAATAAATACCAAACATGAATAGGTAGGTCTCCACTTATGATCTGTAAAAATGTAATTATATTGCGTAATAGAAAATAAAAACACTAAATTTCATCTTTTGGGTATTTAAATTCACTAATTCATATTAAATTATTTTTTTATAAATTATTAATTGGTATTGGGTTTTAAAATAATTTTTTTAAATTTTAGTCAATTAAATTTAATTTCATAATTTTTTAATGATTTTTTTGAAACTTTTTGTACGCCAAACATGTAATTGGATTGAACAACAGACCTTTTGTTAGTTTAGTGGGCCATAAATGTGGAATTTGGAATTACATAGTCTAGTCCATGTTGTGTGGCTACCCAGGGTACCAGAGAAGGGCGTGGGTGATGCGCCCTGAATGTGTGGTTTGTGTGGAATGGTAGGGGTACCCATTTTTGCACATCACATAACAAAACCAAATATAATAATAATATTTTTTTATCATCCTTAACGAATATACCGCATGGGAACTAGAGAAAAATCATTTAATCTCTCCATTAAATAGGGGGACATCATTTATGACATGTAGATGTGCCCCCACATATTATTTTATATCGTTATCATTTTTCCCAAAATTATCATTCTTATAATGAGTGACACAATCCTCCCCATCACTAACCTTCTTAATAAGTTGATCCTAATATCATTGGTGACTCATTGGACATTAGTATCCTTATCCAAACCATTTATGAAAAACTTTTTTTATTATGTGCATATAAATTTATATTACACATTAATATATATTATTTCAATTATTGATTTTAAAAAATCATTTTGTTCTTTTATTAATGTTATCATGGCCATATGAGCTTTGATATATGCACCAATAGAGTAATTGTAACTATATCAAAACCCATTTTCGATATTGGATAAAAATAATTTGAATTTGTAAAAAAATTCAACCGAAATAATTGAATGACATCTCTAATTCCATTGATGTAATAATTCACAAAAAATCATGAAATCAAATGTGATTAAATTTTTCAATAATAAATATCTCATAAATATTTATATTTAATATAGATATGATCATTTCAAGCCACGTATCTCATATGAATTATTTTAGGTATGGAAACAAAATGAAAATGTACCTTGTTGTAATGGCATGATCTGGAGGATATTTTCTCTTATACATATAATCCCAGCTCTAATTCACCATTGTAAATTTCCCTATAAATCATCCAAACACACAACACATCTCAATTATTGCTTTATTTGATTCTTGAGTTTTATTAGTGAATATAAAAGTCTATAAAGTTCTTATATGATTTCTGGAAGATCACATGAAATATCCTCAAACATAGACCAATATGTTCTTGATCATTCTCTCTCTAAAATCATTATAGAAGGAATAATAAGAGAGGAGAACTATAAAATTAATTCAAATTCTTTTTGGTATTATTAATTGTGTATAATTATATTAAAATGATTGTTTTACATTAAAATGTTTTCCATAGGACCCTTTATATGTTAAACAGCTTATACCAGACTGAAATGAAATAAATAACTATGTAAACACATTTTATGTGTCATGAATATTTCACCACCCACTGGTGAAATTAATAAATGCCCCATGATAATCCAAGACTCATTGAACAAGACCATAGTCTCTTAATGATTTTATGATCCTTTAATGGTGTGATTTTTATTCAAAAAATAATATCTTCATGTATTCAATTTTAGAATTTAATTGAATTTTTAATACCACGAAAAGTAAGTCATACAATCATTATTTAGAACTAAAATATTATAATGGAATTAATTAACTAATTATTGTTCACATAGATGCTTATTAGTCCCTGTATGTGGGGAACACATCATCATAAACTATAATTCCATGGAACTATTGGAAGATTCTAATACAATTTTTTTGTGAGCCACTATGCCCTATCTCGATAGTTGTGAGTCCAATTCACATACCTAATGTTATATAATCCTACACATCATAGAACATAAATTTAAAACGGGGATTAAATTTTATCACAACATCTGACCAACTATTACCATTTAATATAATCCCTTTATACCATTATCTCAAAAAAAAACTAATTACTTCAATTGTTTCATCTACCTATATGCTCAAATAATTTTTCAGTGAGTTTATTGAAATGATATTGACAACATACCTCCTTGGAAATAGACTTATTTGACCATTTAATTTCCCTAAAATGGATTGATATATAAATCATTTATAAATAAGATAATTGTTATATTATTTATCAATTTATTTATTAATCACATATCATTCACGGTGCACCAAATGCATAAAATTTAAATTTGAACATATGGCTTCATTTATTATGAAATATAAATAATTATGTGACTCGTGATATGTAATAATAATTATCTCAATGTCTAAGGATAATTACAAAAATCCATGTATAATAACACTCCATTCCATATAGATCATTTTGATTTCCTTTTGGAGGTTTCGTTATCATAATAGACTCTCTTTTAGATTTCCATGGTAAAAGTAAATGACAAGAAGTTTGAATGATTTATGATCCCCCTTCACCTGACCGCCAATATCTTCTATGTCCAATCATATGATGTCATATTTACATAGAAAACTAATTTAATAATTATATCATTTCACATAATGTTTCACATCAAAGAGGGGTGAACTCTAAAATTCATTCAAATTAACCAGGTAACTATCCATGGATTAATAATTTCATAAACATCATGATTTTAATTTCAAAAATTTCCCTTAAGCACCATGTTATGTTAAAACGTTAAACTACCCCATTAAAAAAACAAAAAACAAATAAAATGAGATAAAATGTCATGAATGATTCACCACCCACTAGTGAAACTAATATACATCATTTATTGAATGACGATCCATATACTAAGCTCGTACCTTCCTTAATTATTTACATAACCTTGAATAGTGAAACATAAATTTTTTAAATATTATATTATCTTATTCACTTTTATAATTATATAAACTTGTGAATAAATTCTAAACAAATTCCATTATCATCATTCAAACCAATAATAATATAATTTAATAAATTATATTTTATAGTTCACTTGGACCCATGTCATCCCCCAAATGTGGTGTCCATGACATCCTAAAATCCAATTCAACTAAATTAGCATAGCATGTTCGTAAACTATATGTGTTCCCTCTAAGACCCATTTATGTAGCAGCTACACCGACTCATATGCCAAGAGAGGTATCTAGAAACACATAATGTTTCATAAATTGATTATGATAATTCCAATTCATGTTTACAGTCTATAAATCTGTCTCATAATATATAATCACATTGTCTCGATATCTCATTCAAGAAGGTCACGTTGCTGGTGTCATCAAAAAATATACTCAAAATATCTTACCACAACCTTGATGAAATAATATTTTTGACAAATCTATATTGATATGCACTTTTGAGAAAGATTAAATTCCATAAAAGGGTCTACCTTATAAACCTATATTAAATAAAATAAGGGAAATATTATACCATTAATTATTCATTAATTACATTTCATTCATGATTCACCCAATGTATCTAAATTCCACAAGTACATATGTTTCTCTGTTTTATGAAACACATAAATTATACGACATATAAAATTAATTATTAATAATTCTAAATTATAAGGATTATTATACAGTTTCACAAATAGGAACACCCAATGATATATAGAGAAAGTTAATTTCCTATTGATAGGTTAGTTCTAATAACCTCGTCTCATGGAGATTACCATGAGTGCACAAAGGAAGAAAAATTCATGATGTATTATAATCACCATTACCTTTATTTTTTATATTGGATATTTTTTATTATATGAGACCATCTTGACATAAAAAATGTATTTATGGAATTTGTCATAGAACATTAAGGTTCTCATCACAGATTAGAATGAACATGAGCCCCCCAATACATTAAATACTCAATGTACATTATCAAATTAATGTAACAATGAATAATACTCATCGTGTGATATTATATCATTAATATTTTGGACCATGAATATAAATGAAATCATAAGTATAAGGTAGTTGGTTCTTGGAAACCAACTCTAAAGGACACCCACTTGCACTTGAGACACCTACTAATGAATTTTAGTTTGTTGGATCTCACATGATAGTCATTCTTGTTATGATAAAAGTATTAAGTCAACATGGCCTACATTTTTTACTTCAAATAATGTTTTCTAACGCAGACCTCATCAATCTTTGAGAAATCCAACTAGTGTTGATACATTTGATGCATGTCTGTTGATGTTATCATTGATCCTTAGTATGAAAAACTATTTCACTATTATCACAAAAATATGTTATAAAATCTTTAGTACTCGACACAACATTAGTCACTTGGAATATTTATCATACACACTACTTCTTTAGGTGTTTCCAAAAATCTTATTAACTAATAATCTATTATAGATTCGAATCCATAATCGACTTTAATCTTTTATATCTCATTGCTCCCCTATTGAGATTGGATACATATCTCCATTGTGATTTAATAATACCATGATATATTTAAAAAATACCATATGTATATCTTTAATGAATAGTTCATAATCCACTCTATACAACATGAATATATCCTTATAACATCTGACATACAGAAGGACAATATTAACAAAATCCTAATATTTTTCTCATGGATTTGTCTGCTTTGTTCCTATAATTCCTAAGTTATAACAACATCAAACCTAGTATTAAAAATGAAAAATATAATGGAACCTATCACCATTTGGTATGGAATTATACATATCATATATCTTTTTTCGGTCACATTTTAATTGATATTTGTATAATATGTGTCTTCGGAACTAATAAAATAAATGTATGTACCAAGAAATAGTAAAATTGTCCTCTTAGATAAATTACAGTTCCTATTGATCTATATTTACCTACGTCCATCTAGAAGAAGTATTTTCTCAACTATGTTATTCATGATTCTATAAATTGTGTCTCATTTTTAGTAAGTAATATTTCATTACGATATACTATGAAACAAATTACCTCACTCCCATTAAATGTTTTTAGAAACATGACTCAAATAGATTCATTGTGAAAAAAATTACCTTATGGTTTCATCAAAGGGAATAATCGAGGTTCTAGATTCAAAATTTTTCCCATTAATGGATCTTGGAATATTTCATTACTTCATAACATGTTATGGAATAAAAATAACTTATAGATATATCATATATATACCCTCCTATAGATTCTTATAATGGAAGGTTGTCATAACATCTATCTTCCAAATATCACTGTCATGAAAATGAAAATATTTTAAGAATAATTCTAATGGATTTAAATATAGGAAATACATAAAAGGTTTCACCATTTTCTATGATTTTATTTCATAAAACATTTAACCACTATTTTTTCTCTATAGTTACTAACTTCACCTTACATGTTCATCATTCCCTTGTATACTAGTTTAGACCAAATGTGATTTAATTCTATCGGAGGTTCAAACCAAACCTAAAATTGGATTTGATACATTGAATCCATCTATGAATTCATGGATTATGGTCATATTACATCTTATGATCTATCTAATACTTCATTATGTGATATAGGTTCATTATTTTCTACCATTAAGGATCCTCTTGGTAATTAGAAACACATATCTTTCTGGTACTCTAAGCTCTCCAGTGATCCTACATAGTACATGTGATTTGGAACTACCTCTTATATGGAATTTTTTGGAATATATTCCTGTTCAAATGACTATGTTTATAGTTCGTTGTGATAAGATTCATAGAAAATTCCCCACAAACCCACACATGGGAATGTGACAACACAAGTTTCATTCCATACTATATCTTATAAGGAATACCATTTTACACATTATTTGGAACAAATTTTTTTATGTATCATATAGTCTATAATGAATTTCCCTAAACAATAGTGGAAGATCTACATTACTCATCTTCATCCTCACGAAGTATAATATGGTTCAGTTCCTACTTTCAATATCATCATTCATATATGATATATACGAAGGGGTGAGTTGACATAGTATCCCAAAATCAATGATATTCTCAATGAACTCTTAGTTAAGGTATTTTCCACCTAAATATCAATGTTTCTTTATATTCTTAACAAGATTAATCTAGAAATAATTCTTTAAAGGAATAATTTTCTCAAAGGATTCAGACTTATAGATCATTACGTAAGAATCAACATATATAATTAATCCATTAATAAATGAAAAAAAATTTAATGTATACACCTATTGATTATAATCTAAAAGGTATAAACACATCTCTATGTTAAAGTCTAGAAATTCATTATCCCATTCACCATTACCAACTAATAAGACGTTTACTTATAGTTTAGTATAATCATTTGAGTCATTTTTCAAGTAACATTAGATCAAGAGAATAAAAATACCCATATTGATAGATCATTGTTAAATGAATCTAGTTTACATGAACAAGTTGCAGATGTTATAATTTGGTGTTACATAAGTTATGAGAACATAATTCGTTATCGATTTCCAGAATGTGGATATCATATCATAGAATATAATTTCTATTATTTAGATGTTTCATGCTATAAAATATGTTATCTTTTAAAATTTAACAACATACATTACATTTCTTGAAAATAAATCCTTCCATATCTAAATTGAACACAGAAATACTGTTATTAGTAACACAAGGAACATAATATCAATACATCAACACTGGAATCATTCTCATTGGAAATATAAGCTGGTAGTATCCTATAACCAGAGAAACTGATCTTATTCCATTGACATCATGATGATACACCTCAACCATGGAATACTACCAGAATATTACTTGGTTTCACAATATAGATATAGATTTGATCACCACAAAATCCATATAATAATATATAGGATTGTATATAATGATTACAATCATTAAAAAATGAACTTGAAGGGTCCTTTTAATTATTGAAGGTGCAGTTCATCATCAAGTGGCTTAAATTTCCATATTGAAAACACAATGAATATTATTCTTTTCTTTGAAATTGGATATTCATCTTATTGGAAGGATGGTGCTTAGGAGCAATAGACTTGAAATGTTTCAGGGATCCCATCGCCATATTATTCCACTTATTCACTAAAAGGATTCCTTGTTTTCAGGACCGATATCATTATCTATATAGAAAATCTTGTTAAGAAGTTCTAGGAGATACTTCTCTCATTTTATTATGTATAATTCATTATTAAATTGGAGACTATTTGAGGTAGAAAATAAAAAATGATATCTATATGAAACTCATATGAACATTTAAAGACTAATATTTTCACAACAAATCCCATGGGGACAGTGCCATGAAAAACCCCAAACCTGCCTCCTAAAGGTCATGGTTTTGCGACTAGTGCTGAAGGAATCAACCTTTATTGGGGATATATTTTTTTAGTAACTTTATGCACACACAAACCAAACCAAATCCCACATACTAAATGGGTAAAGAAAGTGTATTGAACCAATTTGGGGCACAAGTGAAATAGAAAACATGTGGGATATAATACAAACCCAACAAAAATAACTGAAAATAGGAATGTGCGGAGGGAAATGGAAATCCATTTTCAGAAAACTCCAACTGATGGTAAGAGTAGGGTATCTTCTCAAATCTATGGGAATATTCACTTCCTACCTAATATCACTTGGCCCAACATGGTCCTAGGCCACCATGTCCACCATCAAATCGTCTTTCATCTGTACAAGACACAACATGTTTAGGTGAAGCTCATGCAGGGGTGAGTAACACAGTACTCAGTAGGGGACCCCAGTCTACTATGGATAAATACTACAACAAAACCAAAATAAATGGAATAAAGTAAGGAAATCTCAAAATAGGTAAAATCGAAATTATATGATGAACGTTCATCGAGAATAGGGATGAACGTTTTGTAATGATGAGGGACACATCCATGATGAATCTCAACTCTTGTATCTGGACACTAAGGATCCACACACCTGCTACTCATCTTTCTGGCCACTATGGATTAAAATGGCCGCTTCTCGTCTGTCATGCCACTAAGGATCCTCATGGATCCTCCTTTTTGGTAGGGCCACTAAGCATCCAAACAGCTTCTTCTTGTTTTTCGGGGCACTAAGGATCCACACTGTTGCTTCTTGATCCATTGTTTGTATCTCAACTTCCACGAAATCCCACATAGAATAACCCAAATGACTGTTTCATCATAAGATTTCCAACACAACAAATGTCTCATCAAGGATACTCAATGTTTATAAGATATTAGCATTTTAGAAATCAGGCGCTGGTTGCGACTGGGCCTAGTCTGACAGGATCCGTCCGACCCAACCCACCCAGCCCGTGGGTCCCACATACCATGTTTAATTCTACATGTCCAACCAGGACTGGTTTTGGACAAGGTCAGTTCGGTCCGGCCTAACCAGTGGGCCAAGTCCAATTGGCCTCACTGGACTCGACATAGTTTGTTCACTGATCCATCTCACCGGGTCTCCTGGTAAGCCTGTCTAATTCATCTTGGCCTAAAGGGCATGGGTCCAACGGCCGACACAGGTCTAGCCTGACCTTCTTGCTGGGGGACAACCTGCCATCATGAGCCTGGTCTACCATGCCGGGACGCGATCGGTTGTTGCGTCTGTCCCCCAGCCTTCCCTACAGTTCGTCCATACAGCCATGAACCTACAATTGTCGAGTGACCACGATGAAAGCACACCCAGGTGGCTAGGACATGACCAACCATCCACGTCACCCACATACTTAGTCCGAGAGTCTCTTGTGCCACATCCTTCATCGGTGGTTGCTTTTGTTGCCTCGACATGGCATCGGGGCATGCCGCTCCACCTAGCCACTGGCATGGCTGACAACCGACTATTCCACCATTCGGTAAGTGGCATGCACTACTGTGTTCCACCACTGGCATCCACATGTAGAAAAAATCTTCAACGGACCACTAGATTCCCTTGGTGGACTTTTCTTCATGAAGCATGTTCCTACGGCCACCGGGGAACATCCTCTTCACTAAAAAGTTCTAAAACCCACTTTTCCATAAATTTAGATTATTGGACATGAAGAAACCACATGAAGAAGTGGCTCATTTTTTTACATGTCGGCCCATTCTCTCCACATTAGTATTTCCAAACAAGGAGGTGGTTCATGGATTATGATAAACCCATGATTATTCATCCTACATATTGAACCCAAAAAAGTACACCTTAAGGCAAGAATTAGTGAAAAATTGATTATCCTGTTCATGGGATAATCTATGCTCGCAGTTTAGAATATTAATGGGTAAATCAGACATAAAAACAACCCCTACCTCATTGACATTCTTTGCCTTACCTCTTTATCCTCGAGGGCCTAAGAGGTTGATGGTGTTCATCGTTCTTCTAGTTATGGTGAATTCCATTACATCATGATTGTGTTTTTAATTATTAATTGGGGTGGAAATACATCACAGGTGAATCAAATAATCCTCACAATTTAATCCTCATTCCACCAACGCATGATATACTAAAAAGAAAACACATCACAGTGTTTCTATTATGATACGACGTCTCATTGTTACACTGTTTCATTTAGAACACAATGTCGCTGTTACATATCAATAAAGCATAGTTACACTATATGTTAACAAGAAATTAATATGTTCCATTAATGAATCATGTATCTACCTCATCGTTGTACCATAGTGTTGACATATTATCACTATTTGGGGAGAAATGAAATAAAATAACTTTTTTTGTTATTTTATTATTTTTCTCGAAAAGTCTGAAAAATAACATTTTTGTTCATCCATTTCCAGCTGAAGTCAAGTACTTTCTATGAGAATCATGTAATTATGAGTTTAATGGTCCCCTATGATATTTTATATAAGAATAAATTCATAATTTAAAAAAAATTACTTGCATATTTACTAAATGTACCATAAACAATGATTAAAATTCCATTCTGGGCTCACCAGGCCTCAGAATCACTTCCTGTCAGAGAATGTGGTTTTGAAATAAATCCACATAACTGAAATAGAATTAAATATAAATTATGGGATGTTACATTGTCCCATGATAGGGATCTACATTCATAAAATCTAATAAAAGGTCTGATAAAAAATTGGGCTACAAAACAAGAATATGAGGCTCTCACCCCCAAGTGCTCTCTTGGAGATTCACGTGCTAGCACTGAACCAGGATGAACGGAATATACCACTCATTCCAGAACCACAATATTTTATCCTATATCTCCACTAATAACTTTTTAAATGTTTACCAATCATAAATTTACATCATTCCCTAGTCGGTGACGTGCGATGGATCAGGCACATATCTCCTCAATTATGACACGTGTAAAATATCGTGCACCTGGTGCATCTTTGGGGGAAGATATAGGCAGTAATCCATGTTTCCCACTCTTAACAGGATACAAAACAGTAAAATGAACCTGGGAGATGGGTTTTTTCACCAAAAAAATATTTGTAATCCCCTTCAGGGAGTGACCCAAAGGAAAAAATGGTCTCCCTCCTCAAACTCTAAGGGTCTTCATCTCCTGTCAGCATAAGGATTCTATCTGATATGTCCAGTAAAATTAATATTTTTGTTTACCTGATCATTTTTAGTGGTATCCTATACCAACTCTAGACCCATGACTGTCAACTCCCCAGGGACTGTCCAGCACAGTGGTGACCTGTAATGTAGAGACCTGAAGCTTGACGTACATGGACATTACATTTCATTTGCGGAATTCTTAGTACATAAAAAAAACACACACACAAGGATAGTAATAGTTTAGTGTCTTTGGAAACTCGGAATAAAATCTTCTAATCGTGGTGAATGATCTTCAACATCTCCCATAAAGATCTTCCTTTTTTTTACCTAAAACCTTTCTTTATATCCTGGGGAAAAGAAAACATAAAAGGGTGAGCTCAAATGATCAGTAAGGGTAAACAAAAGTAATATCAATCACATCGTATTCATAAGAACATAACATTTTGGAAATCATAAGCTGGAAAAGAGAGCATAATTTCATAACATGAGATAAATCATGGTAGTGAAATGTAATCACAATAATCATAACTTAAAACATGAAACTTTGTGTCATTCACACATAATCATAGAGAATAATTTCTTGTTAGTCAAGACTCATTACCAAGACTGTCTTAGTGGACAAAGTCCCTTTCTGAATCGAGTAACCCTCGTTTCAGTCCTGTTTCACTAAACCGGTATAACCTACCATTCCAGCCATGTCTATCTCATGAGATATAAAATCTTTACCCAATGCATTGGAGGTAGATATAGGTCCCACCCATCTTATAATTAATCCTTTCTTATATGTGCCACATAATCATAAATCATACATCATCGCATAACCCATGTAATAATAATGGGATTCTTAAACAACATGATATCATAAAAAAATTCATATAAGATAAAGGAATTAATAAAAATGATTCCATCACAACATAATCAAATCCATGTAATAATAGGGATAAAAAAAGAACCCTTTTATTATCTTAGATGGAAAATAATTTTTAAAAATACTTGAACTTCATTCTTGAGGAAAATATCATTTCTACTTCAAAAACACTTATCCTTTCTTAACATGTCATACAATTTTAAAATAAAAGAAGTTGATTAAAAATAAACTTGAATACTCGTAAAGGAAGCTTCTTGGAAATAATTTTTTAGAAATCCATTCATGCCGTATAAGTTTAAAAAAACATTCTTCGTACTTTTGTCGGAAAAGTCAAAAAGTACCTCGTATGAAAAACGACAAAAGATTCCTTTCATATCTTTTACTAAAAACTCACCGAAGGGTAAAATTTGATTTAAACAATTGTAGTTGGATGGAAATAATATTACATATTGAAAAAACATGGATGTGGATGATAAAATACACCCCAGTAAATACCAAAGTATAAACAATCTCGGATAAAAATGAGATTGTGATATTTCCCTTACCTTAGGTCTGATTTGCTTCGTATGTTTCCGAACCTCCTGTATAATGATTTAAATAATGTCATTGAATTATTACAGAATCAAATTCATTGTTATGATATCATATATGGTTCACTTATGACCTTATATTACCCGTTCTTTTGTAAATTCCATGTTAAAGAAGCGTTTTGGGTAAAATCGTTTCATTTATCGTAGGGGTTTTGACTTGTTGTTCTTGACATTATTATTACTTATATCATGATTTACTTACTTCCAGAATATAAAATATGATTTATATATCATATATATTCAGTATATATATATATATAATAGATATATAAATGAAATGAAAAACACCGTTCATGGAGACGGTAGTCCGTACGTACGCATGAACGCTGTTTTTCTTTCCTTATTGTCTTGAATGGAAGTAAGTAGATGACATACATATATATATATACATAAATCCAGTATCATTATTATGTCATATATTTCATTAGTACTTATTATATATACTTATAATCATTCATGAATGGTTAATCATTAAGAATGAATCTCATCGCGTCGTGGAGACGGTAGTCCGTACGTACGCACGAGCGATGATATCATTTCCATAATTATTGAATTGAATTGGAGTGGATTATACAATATATCAGAATCAATATGATGTTTTAATAACTATGTATAGTTATTCTTTACACCATTATACCCATCCATGTAAGGTGGTGGTGGAAAATAGATTACACCACGGCGTGGAGATGGTATTCCGTACGTACCCACGCACGGTGATTTCTTTTTCCGTAGGATGGATAGATGGTGAAATAGGGTTGTTTCATACTTAAAATAACATATCAGTATATGAGTGATACTGATGTTATTACTTCGTAATGAAACAACCTAATAAGAAGAAGTGGAAGAAGAAATAAAGATGAAATAATTGGTAACTGTAATTACCTCTTCTTTGAAGCGCCTCTTTGAGACCTCCTCTTAGGGCAGTAAAATTGGTCTTTGAGGAAGACCAGAACCTCTAGGACGTTTCTAGGGAAGTGGATAAGAGATTTTGGCAGGGTTTGGCCGAGCTTCAGTGCTCAAATTGGTGTGAGGAGGAGGGGGAGGAGGTGCCCTTTTATAAGGGAGGAGAGGGGCACCTTAGGAATACCTCAAAATATTATTTTATATTAATGTCAAAATCGGTTTATAATGGTTCCAAAGGGTCTTATTTAGAAGATAAAGTGGGGATGGGTCGAAATCCTATCAACCAATAAGATTTAGACAAGTTTAGGGTATTATTTTAACCTTATCAATTAGATTTAACTCTAAATGCCAATCGAGCCCCAAATTGTTTATTATTAATACATATATCCTTATCTAAGTCATTTGGCCGATCATTAGATTTTTCGGAATAAAATAACAATTAATAATATAATATTTGATTTAAAAACTATTTTGTGTCAATTTTGACACTATTTGATATATGATTTTTGTGAAATTCATAAAAGAATTATATGTTTGAACTAAGTTGATTAAATCAACACTAATATATCATAGTAACCTATAAAATTAGTGGAATTCATAAAAAGTCTCAAATTACATTCATTGGAGCATTTATAACATCAATTATGTTAATATTTCCTTAAAAGGGTAATTACTGCATCATCGTTGTGTCATAAATAAATTAATTTATTTAAAGTCTAAAAATTATAAATAAAATATCATTATGTAGGAAATCTTTTTAGATTTCTAATGAATATTTATAGTCGAATTTATCTTATGTATAACCCCATATTAAAAATGTTTTAGTTATTAAACTTTGATTTTAACTATTTTAACTATTCATTTAATAAAATAATATTAAATGTCATAATCTAATCCAAGTGGACCTAAATGGTCACATTATATTCATAAGGTTGTTTTTGGTCGAATTACACTTATACAATAGAATTAGGACATGTGTTATGGTAATAGTAATATCATATTTACCCTTAGTTACCATATTTACTATTAATTGTGGTTAAAAAAAAGTAAAAAGTTACTATTCACCAAAAATTATTTTCATCTCATTGAACCACATTTTAGTCCTTGATATTAACCGTGTCTGTCGGATTTTCTAAATTCCATTTACAGAAGCGGTAAAATTAAGTTTTATGCAAAATTCAGTTTTTAACCTACCACTTAGTGGATTCACTATTCATCAAAAATTGAAAGTTTTTAGAAAAATACCAAAATTTCATCCTAAGCTATATTTCATATTCCGAATTCAAAAATGAAGTCTATTTTACCAAATTCATAACATAGAAGTTGAATTAATTAATTTTATAATTAAATCCCGCTGTTAAAACAAATAGCGTGTTTTTAAGAAACAATATCTACCAAAAGATTGACACTTGATTATGTCTGGTTTAAATTTGAAATTACATCCAATGACCAACATCATATTAAATTGTAAAAATATATTCTAAATATACTTTAAAACCACTCAATTTAATGATTTATCACTATTAATTATTTCGATTAAAAAAGTTGTTTTTAATTATAATCTAGTAATTTTCACTATTCATCAGAATATGAAAGTTATCCGAAAAGTACTAAAATTTCACCCTAAGCTAATTTCGATATTACGAATCCAGAAATTAATTCCATTTTGAAAAATAAAATATACAAAATTTCAAAAAGTGGTTATTACTATTCATAACGGCTAGTTTTAATAATATTTTAATAGCATATTGTTGTTTAATGAAACTCGTTATTGCGTACTACACACGCTATCGAGGAAGGTCGCGATTGCGTGTAATGCAAGGAAATTCAAGGATGTGTGTTGTGCAAGCTCCTTTTGATGTAGCGTAAAACACAAGACATTAATAAAATTAAAAAGAATATTTTTCATAAAATCTCGGGCTGTTACATTCTGCCCCCCTTAAAATGAATTTCACCCTCGAAATTTGTCGGGGTTATAAATGGTTTATTATTTGAAAGTTTATTTAATATAAACTCACATCGTAAAAAGGAATATCAAAACCAATCTTTAAAAACAAACGTATGAAACGTAACGGTTACCCAAATAAACTAGTCACTGGGTTTCCACATAGGTGAAAATATGGATATGGAAGGGAAATCTAACAATCATGTTCTGATGGAGAGTGGTGGAGAACATGGTATGGAAAAGCGAGCAATCACAAAGCCATAAATTTGTGACGATCTAAGGTACCATCTGATTCATCAGATATAAGATCACTAGGACAACATTTTTGGTTTTCAAGATCGTTTCCCTAATGTTAAAGAATTTGAATAAGAATAAATACTTACTTTATTTTGGTACAATCTCACTGTTGTTCGTGCCTTTAACAATTTCCACTTCATCTCTTAAATAAATGAAGTTGAATTTGTTATTCGTGAAGTGTTAGAAGATCATGTGATAGAATGACGGGTCATTCCATCTGTCTCAAACAAAAGGTTATCAAAAAAAATTATATACATAAGTCCATCTATAGTGAGATTAATCATATATGGTTCCTAAAATGGACTTATACATCATATTTCATACAACTTAATATAGTAAAACTAGTTTCTACTAAACAGGGACTTCCTGTAGGCCAGTGGTAGATGATAAAGGCCAGTCACACTTAGGTTGTGGGTTCGATTCCCACAGCCTTGTCCGACGCGATGGGTTGTCGCCCGTCCTGCAGGTTGTCCTTTTTCTAAAACTATATTACTATAACATCCCATCAATAATATCGAAAAAAAACTTCTATCCTTAAACAATACTATCTTATTCCAACATAATCCATTCCAATCTTTAGGCTTACCCATAATACTGCAGTCCACTCTCATAATATAGTGAAAACAATTACCAGAGATTTAATACCATCGTTGATCCCCATAAGATATGTCTTGTTGTTCACATTCTAAACATTCAAAGTCCTTAATCATGTATTCTCTTGAATACCTTAGTGAAAACATGAATGCAGTTTAAAGTTAACACTTTCCACATACCAAAATCCTCAAAATTCTATATACTCAAACCATGATATCACTTAGTCCTTATATCAATCATGAGCTCATGAGTACTATTAAAAATTTCATTTTCTCGTTTTCCCTTCATTATGCGCATATCATCTTATTTCCAAAAAATATCTCAATCACTTTGAATACCACATCAATAAATATTGCAATACTCAATGATACAACATTATTTTGGAATCCCATTACATAAACACTTAATCATTCCACCACATCGTTGTCATATTCAACATTAAAAATAGTGATCGCATGTGACTTCCCTTTGTCCTTTGCCTTTAGTGGTTTCTCATGTTGATCATCACTAACCCTTGGATTAGGGCATTTATTAGCATAATGCCCCATTTCCTTGCACTTGAAGCATTGAAGTGTTGGTGGTGTGTTCTCTGCAGTGTTTGCTTTATTCACATCATTAGAAACCCTTTTCCCATTACTTCGACACTCAGCTGCTCGATGACCTTCTTTTCCACACTTAAAACATTTTCTAGTCCCTTTAAGACAATCTCCACCATGCTTCTTTCCACACTTTGTGCATAAGGAAACATTCATCTTCTTTTCACCATTATTCTGAGTTTTCTCCTTGAACTCAATCTTTCGTTTCTTGTCAAAACCATGAGATGGATATGTAACACCAACTTCCATTTCTACCTTGATATCACAACGCACAATTTCTTCATAGCTACTGAAGTCTCTTATATCTAATGCCTTTTGAAGACTTGGTTTTAAGCCACTGAAAAATCGATCAACCTTACTTTCCGGTTGGATGATAATGCCAGATGCATACCTTGCAAGTCTTGTAAAATTCGCTTCGTATATACCAAAAGATTCATCTTCTTTTTGCTTTAGTTCAAGAAACTCCTTCTCCATCTTTGTTCGAAGAGTACGAGGGAAGTACTTATTGAAAAATAAGTTATTGAACTCGTCCCATTCCATGGACTCAATTTCATCTCTCTGCCTTGTATTATTGATAAGATTCCACCATTGATTAGCTTCACCTTCCAAATGATATACTTCTAAGATGACTTTATCATGTTCAGAAAATTGGTGAACTGAAAATATCTTTTCAGTGGTACTGATCCATTGTTCAGCAACAAGTGGATCAAAAGACCCACTGAAAGAAGGTGGACGTTGCCTCATGAAGGACTCAATAGAATATTGTTCCCTTCTCTTCTCATTTGGAAGTCCAGAATGATTCATAGCTCGTGTCAGTATAGCAATAAGATTTTGCACTCCATCTCCCATAACATTTGTTTGTTCATGAGGACAATCATTGCATTGTCTATTGCATTGATCAACACGGTTCCTTTGGGTTCCAGCCATCGTCTAAAACCCAAAAAGAATAGTGTGAGAGGCAAAAATCATGCAAGGGAAAACAACTTAATAAAGGGGAAGTACCTTCAATATCTAACATCTTAGGTTTAATTCTATGATCGTTAGCGTAGTTATAGTACTATAACCTATACGTATACTTAACCTTAGGGACATCCCTAGACATACCGTAGAAATATCTGTAGGGATCTCACTAACGTTTTCGCATCCTAGTTTCCAAAGGTTGACTAAACCTTTCCACTGATACCAACTGTAGAGACCCGAAGCTTGACGTACATGGACATTACATTTCATTTGAGGAATTCTTAGTACATAACAAAAACACACACACAAGGATCGTAATAGTTCAGTGTCTTTGGAAACTTGGAATAAAATCTTCTAATCATGGTGAAAGATCTTCAACATCTCCCATAAAGATCTTCCTTTTTTTTACCTAAAACCGTTCTTTATATCCTGGGGAAAAGAAAACATAAAAGGGTGAGCTCAAATGCTCAGTAAGGGTAAACAAAAGTAATATCAATCACATCGTATTCATAAGAACATAACATTTTGGAAATCATAACCTGCAAAAGAGAGCATAATTTCATAACATGGGATAAATCATGGTAGTGAAATGTAATCAGAATAATCATAACTTAAAACATGAAACTTTGTGGCATTCACACATAATCATAGAGAATCATTTCTTGTTAGTCAAGACTCATTTCCAAGACTGTCTTAGTGGACAATGTCCCTTTCTGAATCGAGTAACCCTCGTTTCAGTCCTGTTTCACTGAACCGGTATAACCTACCATTCCAGCCATGTCTTTCACATGAGATATAAAATCTTTACCCAATGCATTGGAGGGAGATATAGGTCCCACCCATCTTATAATGAATCTTTTCTTATGTGTGCCACATAATCATAAATCATACATCATCGCATAACCCATGTAATAAAAATAGGATTCTTAAACAACATGATATCATAAAACAATTAATATAAGATAAAGGAATTCATAAAAATGTTTCCATCACAACATAATCAAATCCATGTAATAATAGGGATAAAAACAGAACCCTTTTATTATCTTAGATGGAAAATAATTTTTATAAAATACTTGAACTTCATTCTTGAGGAAAATATCCTTTCTACTTCAAAAACACTTTTCCTTTCTTAACATGTCATAAAATTTTATACTAAAAGAAGTTGATTAAAAATAAACTTGAATACTTGTAAAGGAAGCTTCTTGGAAATAATTTTTTAGAAATCCATTCATGCCGTATATGTTAAAAAACATTCTTTGTACTTTTGTCGGAAAAGTCAAAAAGTACCTCGTATGAAAAACGACAAAAGATTCCTTTCATATCTTTTACTAAGAACCTACCGAAGGGTAAAATTGGATTTAAACAATTGTAGGTGGATGGAATAATATTACATATTGAAGAAACATGTATGTGGATGATAAAATACACCCCAGTAAATACCAAAGAATAAACAATCTCGGATAAAAATGAGATTGTGATATTTCCTTTACCTAAGGTCTGATTTGCTTCATATGTGTCCGAACCTCCTGTATAATTATTTAAATAATGTCGTTGCCTTATTACAGAATCATATTCATTGTTATGATATCATATATGGTTCACTTTTGACATTATATTACCTGTTCTTTTGTAAATTCAATGTTAAAGAAGCGTTTTGGGTAAAATCGTTTCATTTATCGTAGCTGTTTTGACTTGTTGTTATTGACATTATTATTACTTATATCATGATTTACATACTTCCAGAATATAAAATATGATTTATATATCATATATATATTCAGTATATATATATATAATAGATAGATAAATGAAATGAAAAACACCGTTCATGGAGACGGTAGTCCGTACGTACGCAAGAACGCTGTTTTTTTTCCTTATTGTCTTGAATGGAAGTAAGTAGATGACATACAAATATATATACATAAATCCAGTATCATTATTATGTCATATATTTCATTAGTACTTATTATATATACTTTATAATCATTCATGAATGGTTAATCATTAAGAATGAATCTCATCGCGTCGTGGAGACGGTAGTCCGTGCGTACACACGAGAGATGATATCATTTCCATAATTATTGAATTGAATTGGAGTGGATTATACAATATATAAGAATCAATATGATGTTTTAATAACTATGTATAGTTATTCTTTACACCATTATACCCATCCATGTAAGGTGGTGGTGGAAAATAGATTACACCACGGCGTGGAGACGGTATTCCGTACGTACACACGCGCAGTGATTTCTTTTTCCGTAGGATGGATATATGGTGAAATAGGGTTGTTTCATACTTAAAATAACATATCAGTATATGAGTGATACTGATGTTATTACTTCATAATGAAACAACCTAATAAGAAGAAGTGGAAGAAGAAATAAAGATGAAAGAATTGGTAACGGTAATTACCTCTTCTTTGAAGTGCCTCTTTGTGACCTCCTATTAGGGCACTAAAATTGGTCTTTGAGGAAGACCAGAACCTCGAGGATGTTGCTAGGGAAGTGGTGAAGATATTTTTTAAGGGGTTGGCCGAGCTTGAGTGCTCAAATTGGTGTGAGGAGGAGGGGGAGGAGGTGTCCTTTTATAAGGGAGGAGAGGGGCACCTTAGGAATACCTCAAAATATTATTTTATATTAATGTCAAAATCGGTTTATAATGGTTCCAAAGGGTCTTATTTCGTAGCTAAAGTGGGTATGGGTCGAAATACTATCAACCAATACGATTTAGACAAGTTTAGGGTATTATTTTAACCTTATCAATTAGATTTAACTCTAAGTTAAATAATTTAACTTTTACCGTGTCTTTTTGTTTTCTTTCACTATATGGTTAATACACTTACTATAACATGCCAAACGAACCCCAAATTGTTTATTATTAATACATTTATCCTTATCTAAGTCATTTCGCCAAACCTTGGATTTTTTGGAATAAAATAACAATTAATAATATAATATTTGATTTAAAAACAATTTTGTGTCAATTTTGACACTATTTGATATATGATTTTTGTGAAAGTCATAACAGAATTATATGTTCGAACCAAGTTGATTAAATCAACACTAATATATCATAGTAACCTAGAAAATTAGTGGAATTCATAAAAAGTCTCAAATTACATTCATTTGAGAATTTATAACATCAATTATGTTAATATTTCCTTAAAAGGGTAATTACTGCATCATCGTTGTGTCATAAATAAATTAATTTATTTAAAGTCTAAAAATTATAAATAAAATATCATTATGTAGGAAATCTTTTTAGATTTCTAATGAATATTTATAGTCGAATTTATCGTATGTATAACCCCATATTAAAAATGTTTTAGTAATTAAACTTTGATTTTAACTATTTTAACTATTCATTAAATAAAATAATATTAAATGTCATAATCTAATCCAAGTGGACCTAAATGGTCATATTATATTCATAAGGTTGTTTTTGGTCGAATTAAACTTATCCAATAGAATTAGGACATGTGTTAGGGTAATAGTAATATCATATTTACCCTTAGTTACCCTATTTAGTATTAACCGTGGTAAAAAAAGTAAAAAGTTACTATTCACCAAAAATTATTTTCATCTCATTGAACAACATTTTAGTCCTTGATATTAACCGTGTCTGTCGGATTTTCGAAATTCCATTTACAGAAGCGGTAAAATTAAGTTTTATGCAAAATTCAGTTTTTAACCTACCACTTAGTGGCTTCACTATTCATCAAAAATTGAAAGTTTTTAGAAAAATACCAAAATTTCATCCTAAGCTATATTTCATATTCCGAATTCAAAAATGATGTCTATTTTACCAAATTCATAACATAGAAGTTTCATTAATTAATTTTATAATTATATCCCGCTGTTAAAACAAATAGCGTGTTTTTAAGAAACAATATCTACCAAAAGATTGACACTTGATTATGTCTGGTTTAATTGTGAAATTACATCCAATGACCAACATCGTATTAAATTGTAAAAATATATTCTAAATATACTTTAAAACCACTCAATTTAATGATTTATCACTATTAATTATTTCGATTAAAAAAGTTGTTTTTAATTATAATCTAGTAATTTTCACTATTCATCAGAATATGAAAGTTATCCGAAAAGTACCAAAATTTCCCCCTAAGCTAATTTCGATATTACGAATCCAGAAATTAATTCCATTTTGAAAAATAAAATATACAAAATTTCAAAAAGTGGTTATTACTATTCATAACGGCTAGTTTTAATAATATTTTAATAGCATATTGTTGTTTAATGAAACTCATTATTGCGTACTACACATGCTATCGAGGAAGGTCGTGATTGCGTGTAATGCAAGGCAAGTCAAGGATGTGTGTTGTGCAAGCTCCTTCTGATGTAGCGTAAAACAAAATACATTAATAAAATTAAAAAGAATATTTTTCATAAAATCTCGGGCTGTTACATTCTACCCCCCTTAAAATGAATTTCGCCCTCGAAATTTGTCGGGGTTATAAATGGTTTATTATTCGAAAGTTTCATTAATAGAAACCCACATCGTAAAAAGGAATATCAAAACCAATCTTTAAAAACAAAAGTATGAAACGTAACAGTTACCCAAATAAACTAGTCACTGGGTTTCCACATAGGTGAAAATATGGATATGGAAGAGAAATCTAACCATCATGTTCTGATGAAGAGTGGTAGAGAAAATGGCTATGGAAAAGCCAGCAATCACAAAGCCATAAATTTGTGATGATCTAAGGTACCATCTGATTCATCAGATATAAGATCACTAGGACAACATTTTTGGTTTTCAAGATCGTTTCCCTAATGTTAAAGAATTTGAATTAGAATAAATACTTACTTTATTTTGGTACAATCTCACTGTTGTTCGTGCCTTTAACAATTTCCACTTCATCTCTTAAATAAATGAAGTTGAATTTGTTATTCGTGAAGTGTTAGCAGATCATGTGATAGAATGACAGGTCATTCCATATGTCTCAAAAAAAAGGTTAGCAAAAAAAATTATATACATAAGTCGATCTATTGTGAGATTAATCATATATGGTTCCTAAAATTGACTTATACATCATATGTCATTCAACTTAATATAATAAAACTAGTTTCTACTAAACAGGGACTTCCTGTAGGCCAGTGGTAGGCGATAAAGGCCAGTCGCACTTCGGTTGTGGGTTCGATTCCCACAACCTTGTCCGACGCGATGGGCTGTCGCCCGTCCTGCAGGTTGTCCTTTTTCTAAAACTATATTACTATAACATCCCATCAATAATATCGAAAAAAACTTCTATCCTTAAACAATACTAACTTATTCCATCATAATCCATTCCAATCTTTAGGCTTACCCATAATACTGTAGTCCACTCTCATAATATAGTGAAAACAATTACCAGAGATTTAATACCATCATTGATCCCCATAAGATATGTTTTGTTGGTCACATTCTAAACATTCAAAGTCCTTAATCATGTATTCTCTTGAATACCTTAGTGAAAACATGAATGCAGTTTAAAGTTAACACTTTCCACATACCAAAATCCTCAAAATTCTATATACTCAAACCATGATATCACTTAGTCCTTATATCAATCATGAGCTCATGAATACTATTAAACATTTCATTTTCTCTTTATCCCTTCATTATGCGCATATCATCTTATTTCCAAAAAATATCTCAATCACTTTGAATACCACATCAATAAATATTGCAATACTCAATGATACAACATTATTTTGGAATCCCATTACATAAACACTTAATCATTCCACCACATCATTGTCATATTCAACATTGCCAATAGTGATCGCATGTGACTTCCCTTTGTCCTTTTCCTTCAGTGGTTTCTCATGTTGATCATCACTAACCCTTGGATTAAGGAATTTATTAGCATAATGCCCCATTTCCTTGTACTTGAAGCATTGAAGTGTTGGTGGTGCGTTCTCTGCAGTTTTTTCTTTATTCACATCATTAGAAACCCTTTTTCCATTACTTCGACACTCAGCTGCTCGATGACCTTTTTTTCCACACTTAAAACATTTTCTAGTCCCTTTAAGACAATCTCTACCATGCTTCTTTCCACACTTTGTGCATAAAGAAACATTCATCATCTTTTCACCATTATTCTGTGATTTCTCCTTGAACTCCATCTTTCGTTTTTTGTCAAAACTATGAGATGGATATGTAACACCAACTTCCATTTCTACCTTGATAGCACAACGCACAATTTCTTCATAGCTACTGAAGTCTCTTATAGCTAATGCCCTTCGAAGACTTGGTTTTAAGCCACTGAAAAATCGATCAACTTTACTTTCAGGTTGGATGATAATGCCAGATGCATACCTTGCAAGTCTTGTAAAATTCGGTTCGTATATACCAACAGATTCATCATCTTTTTTCTTTAGTTCAAGAAACTCCTTCTCCATCTTTGTTCTAAGAATACGAGGGAAGTACTTATTGAAAAATAATTTCTTGAACTCGTCCTATTCCATGGACTCAATTTCATCTCTTTGACTTGTATTCTTGATAATATTACACCATTGATCAGCTTCAGCTTCCAAACGATATACTGCTAAGATGACTTTATCATGTTCAGAACATTGGTGAACTGAAAATATCTTTTCAGTGGTACTGATCCATTGTTCAGCAACAAGTGGATCAGAAGACCCACTGAAAGAAGGTGGACGTTGCCTCATGAAAGACTCAATAGAATATTGTTTCCTTCTCTGCTCATTTGGAAGTCCAGAATGATTCATAGCTCATGTAATTATAGCAATAAGATTTTGCAGTCCATCTCCCATAACATTTGTTTATTCATTAGGACAATCATTGCATTGTCCATTACATTGATCAACACGGTTCCTTCGGGTTCCAGCCATCGTCTAAAACCGAAAAAGAATAGTGTGAGAGGCAAAAATCATGTAGGGGAAAAAACATAATAATGGGGAAGTACCTTCAATATCTAACATCTTAGGTTTAATTCTATGATCGTTCGCGTAGTTCTAGTACTATAACCTATACATATACTTAACCTTTGGGACATCCCTAGACATACCGTAGGAAAATTTCTAGGGATCTCACTAACGTTTTCGCATCCTAGTTTCCAAAGGTTGACTAAACCATTCCTCTGATACCAACTGTAGAGACCCGAAGCTTGACGTACATGGACATTACATTTCATTTGCGGAATTCTTAGTACATAACAAAAACACACACACAAGGATCGTAATAGTTTAGTGTCTTTGGAAACTCGGAATAAAATCTTCTAATCGTGGTGAAAGATCTTCAACATCTCCCATAAAGATCTTCCTTTTTTACCTAAAACCTTTCTTTATATCCTGGGGAAAAGAAAACATAAAAGGGTGAGCTCAAATGCTCATTAGGGGTAAACAAAAGTAATATCAATCACATCGTATTCATAAGAACATAACATTTTGGAAATCATAACCTGCAAAAGAGAGCATAATTTCATAACATGGGATAAATCATGGTAGTGAAATGTAATCACAATAATCATAACATAAAACATGAAACTTTGTGGCATTCACACATAATCATAGAGAATCATTTCTTGTTAGTCAAGACTCATTTCCAAGACTGTCTTAGTGGACAAAGTCCCTTTCTAAATCGAGTAACCCTTGTTTCAGTCCTGTTTCACTGAACCGGTATAACCTACCATTCCATCCATGTCTATATCATGAGATATAAAATCTTTACCCAATGCATTGGAGTGAGATATAGGTCCCACCCATCTTATAATGAATCATTTCTTATGTGTGCCACATAATCATAAATCATATATCACCGCATAACCCATGTAATAGAAATGGGATTCTTAAACAACATGATATCATAAAACAATTCATATAAGATAAAGGAATTCATAAAAAAATTTCCATCACAACATAATCAAATCCATGTAATTATAGGGATAAAAACAGAACCCTTTTATTATCTTAGATGGAAAATAATTTTTATAAAATACTTGAACTTCATTCTTGAGGAAAATATCCTTTCTACTTCAAAAACACTTTTCTTTTCTTAACATGTCATAAAATTTTAAACTAAAAGAAGCTGATTAAAAATAAACTTGAATACTTGTAAAGGAAGCTTCTTGGAAATAATTTTTTAGAAATCCATTCATGCCATATAAGTTAAAAAAACATTCTTCTTACTTTTGTCGGAAAAGTCAAAAAGTACCTCGTATGAAAAACGACAAAAGATTCCTTTCATATTTTTTACTAAAAACTCACCTAAGGGTAAAATTGGATTTAAACAATTGTAGGTGGATGGAAATAATATTAAATATTGAAGAAACATTGATGTGGATGATAAAATACACCCCAGTAAATACCAAAGTATAAACAATCTCGGATAAAAATGAGATTGTGATATTTCCCTTACCTTAGGTCCGATTTGCTTCGTATGTGTCCGAACCTCCTGTATAATGATTTAAATAATGTCATTGACTCATTACAGAATCATATTCATTGTTATGATATCATATATGGTTCACTTATGACATTATATTACCCGTTCTTTTGTAAATTCCATGTTAAAGAAGCGTTTTGGGTAAAATCGTTTCATTTATCGTAGGTGTTTTGAATTGTTGTTATTGACATTATTATTACTTATATCATGATTTAATTACTTCCAGAATATAAAATATGATTTATATATCATATATATATTCAGTATATATATATAATAGATAGATAAATGAAATGAAAAACACCGTTCATGGAGACGGTAGTCCGTACGTACGCATGAACGTTGTTTTTCATTCCTTATTGTCTTGAATGGAAGTAAGTAGATGACAAACATATATATATACATAAATCTAGTATCATTATTATGTCATTTATTTCATTAGTACTTATTATATATACTTTATAATCATTCATGAATGGTTAATCATTAAGAATGAATCTCATCGCGTCGTGGAAACAGTAGTCCGTACGTACGCACGAGCGATGATATCATTTCCATAATTATTGAATTGAATTGGAGTGGATTATACAATATATCAAAATAAATATTATGTTTTAATAACTATGTATAGTTATTCTTTACAACATTATACCCATCCATGTAAGGTGGTGGTGGAAAATAGATTACACCACGGCGTGGAGACGGTATTCCGTACGTATGCACGCGCGGTGATTTCTTTTTTCGTTGGATGGATAGATGGTGAAATAGGGTTGTTTCATACTTAAAATAACATATCAGTATATGAGTGATACTGATGTTATTACTTCATAATGAAACAACCTAAGAATAAGAAGTGGAAGAAGAAATAAAGATGAAAGAATTGGTAATGGTAATTACCTCTTCTTTGAAGTTCCTCATTGAGACCTCCTCTTAGGGCACTAAAATTGGTATTTGAGGAAGTCCATAACCTCTAGGATGTTGCTAGGGAAGTGGAGAAGTGATTTGGGCAGGGGTAGGCCGAACTTGAGTGCTCAAATTGGTGTGAGGAGGAGGGGGAGGAGGTGTCCTTTTATAAGGGAGGAGAGGGGCACCTTAGGAATACCTCAAAATATTATTTTATATTAATGTCAAAATCGGTCTATAATGGTTCCAAAGGGTCTTATTTCGAAGATAAAGTGGGTATGGGTCGAAATCCTATCAACCAATAATATTTAGACAAGTTTAGGGTATTATTTTCACCTTATCAATTAGATTTAACTCTAAGTTAAATAATTTAACGTTTACCGTGTCTTTTTGTTTTCTTTCACTATATAATTAATACACTTACTATAACATGCCAAACGAACCCCAAATTGTTTATTATTAATACATATATCCTTATATAAGTCATTTGGCCGAACCTTAGATTTTTAGGAATAAAATAACAATTAATAATATAATATTTGATTTAAAACCTATTTTGTGTCAATTTTGACACTATTTGATATATGATTTTTGTGAAAGTCATAACAGAATTATATGTTCGAACCAAGTTCATTAAATCAATACTAATATATCATAGTAACCTATAAAATTAGTGTAATTCATAAAAAGTCTCAAATTACATTCATTTGAGCATTTATAACATCAATTATGTTAATATTTCCTTAAAAGGGTAATTACTGCATCATCGTTGTGTCATAAATAAATTAATTTATTTAAAGTCTAAAAATTATAAATAAAATATCATTATGTAGGAAATCTTTTTAGATTTCTAATGAATATTTATAGTCTAATTTATCTTAGGTATAACCCCATATTAAAAAAATTTTAGTTATTAAACTTTGATTTTAACTATTTTAACTATTCATTAAATAAAATAATATTAAATGTCATAATCTAATCAAAGTGGACCTAAATGGTCATATTATATTCATAAGTTTGTTTTTGGTCTAATTAAACTTATCCAATAGAATTAGGACATGTGTTAGGATAATAGTAATATCATATTTACCCTTAGTTACCCTATCTACTATTAACCGTGTTAAAAAAAAGTAAAAAGTTACTATTCACCAAAAATTATTTTAATCTCATTGAACCACATTTTAGTCCTTGATAATAACCGTGTCTGTCGGATTTTCGAAATTCAATTCACAGAAGCGGTAAAATTAAGTTTTATGCAAAATTCAGTTTTTAACCTACCACTTAGTGGTTTCACTATTCATCAAAAATTGAATATTTTTAGAAAAATACCAAAATTTCATCCTAAGGTATATTTCATATTCCGAATTCAAAAATGAAGTATATTTTACCAAATTCATAACATAGAAGTTGCATTAATTAATTTTATAATTAAATCCCGCTGTTAAAACAAATAGCATGTTTTTAAGAAACAATATCTACCAAAAGATTGACACTTGATTATGTCTGGTTTAAATGTGAAATTACACCCAATGACCAACATCGTATTAAATTGTAAAAATATATTCTAAATATACTTTAAAACCACTCAATTTAATGATTTATCACTATTAATTATTTTGATTAAAAAAGTTGTTTTTAATTATAATCTAGTAATTTTCACTATTCATCAGAATATGAAAGTTATCCGAAAAGTACCAAAATTTCACTCTAAGCTAATTTCGATATTACGAATCCAGAAATTAATTCCATTTTGAAAAATAAAATATACAAAATTTCAAAAAGTGGTAATTACTATTCATAACGGCTAGTTTTAATAATATTTTAATAGCATATTGTTGTTTAATGAAACTCGTTATTCCGTACTACACACGCTATCGAGGAAGGTCGCGATTGCGTGTAATGCAAGGCAAGTCAAGGATGTGTGTTGTGCAAGCTCCTTTTGATGTAGCGTAAAACAGAAGACATTAATAAAATTAAAAAGAATATTTTTCATAAAATCTTGGGCTGTTACATGTAAGGCAGCCCGTACAGGGCCTCGAACGGTGTCATTCCAATGCTGGAGTGATATCTATTACTTTTTTCAAACTCCACTTAGGGTAGGTGGTTCTCCCAACTAAGACCAAAATATTGGACACAAAATAGAAGCATGTCCCCCATGATCAATATATTCTACTCTGTCTGAATGTCCATCTAGGGATGAAAGGTTGTGCTCAAATACAGCTGATCCCCAAAATCCTCTTATAATCCCATCAACAACTGGGATGTAAAGCATGCATCACAGTCCATGAAGATCGTCAATGGAACCCCATGAAGCCACACTATTTCATGGTTGTAGAGGGGTCTCATGTCCTCTATCTGTCCCTACTCTTTGATGTGATGGATGTGAGATGACTTGGTGAGTCAGGCAATGATCACCCAGATAAAATCATGGCCTCTGGATGTATGTGTTAACCTCATCAAAAATTCCATACAGAAAAAAGTATTTTTCCACTCTGGTGTCTCATGTGGCTAAGGAAAGCCCGTTGGAACATGATGCTCGACCTCCACTTGCTGAAAATTGAGGCATTGGGAAATGAACTCTGCCAACACATTCACTATCCTTGTCCACCAGTACTGACATCAGAGGTCCTGGTAGATCATGGGAAAACATGGATATTCCGTCAAAGGGGGTGTATGGAACTCCATCAACACCTCCTCCAATAATGTAACTGGTACTACGATTCATCCTCTAAGAAGGATGACATGATCCCCACCTATCTAAAAACTATAAAGATACTATCTAAGGATATCTGAGCACGTTGGACCTCGTAGTCCATATCCATAAGTTGTGCCTCCCTAAATCACTGTAAGAGTAAAGGATTAAAAGTCATTTATTGATTATAAGATGATTCATCATCATCCACAGAGGATATCTATGATTTGGGTAGTTTCTATATCTCCTCAATCAATAGATGCAAACTGGTCCCCCTACTAAGCATGTCTGCTACCATGTTCTCCATCCCAAGAGAGTAGACTATCTCAAAGTCATAGTCATGGTGGAACTCTATCCATCACCACGGTCTCAGGTTTTTGTCCTTCCGGGAGATGATATACCTATGAATCTTGTGTTTCGAGTAAATTGTAAAATGTTCACTCATCATGTAGTTCCAAAACATCTTCAAGGAAAACCCCACAACTACTAACTCCATGTCATGGTTCATGTAGTTCTTCTCATGATTCCTTAAATTAAAGAGGATGTAGTCCATCACCGCTCTCTCCTATATCAAGAAACAACCTATAATGGTCCCTAATGTGTCGCAAAAAAAATTACGTACTCAACGCACTTATCTAGTAGTCTAAATATAGGGGCAATAGTTAGTCTCCACCATAGATCCTGGAAACTCTCGTGACATTTCTCCACCCAAAAAAATTATTGTCCCTTCTGTATCAAATCTGATAAGGGTATTTCCACTCTGAAAAGTCATGTGTAAACCTCCAATAGTAACCTACCAACCCCAAAATTCTCTTAACCTCAATCGTGATCCTCGGTGGATTTCAAGTGAGAACTTCCTCTCTCTTCATTGGATCCATGGAAACTCCAACATCAGAGAAGAAGTTTCTATGAATATTGACCTCATGAATCCAAAATTTGCACTTCCAGAGAATACCATAATGCTAGTTCTCTTGGATATATCTAGTATTATCCATTGGTGTGTAGCATTATCCTCTATCGACGATGTGTACCCCTAGATGTCATCAATGAAGAAAACCATGAAATGATCTAGGTAAGGATAAAATATCCTATTCATGATTCCCATGAACAATACTAGGGAATCAGTCAGGCCTACGGGAACAACCAAGAAAACGTAGTGACCATACTGCCACTAGAAGGAATTTTTATTTACGTCCTCATCACGTACCCAAACATGGTGATATCGTTATCTGAGGTCGATATTAGAGAATAATCTCTCTCCCTTTTGCCGACCGAAGAGGTCATCAATCCTTGTAAGTGGATACTTTTTTCTCGTGGTCACATAGTTCTGGTTCCGTAATCCTACGAAAAAACTCAATCTCTCATCTTCCTTCATACAAAACAGCACCAGGGATGCCCATCGAGAAACACTGGGCCTTACGAACCCCTTCTCTTAGAAGTCCTCTAGCTCTATCCTTAGCTCGAAAATCCCTAAGGGAGCCATCTGATATTTCAATATAGTTATCATTACCATATCAGTGTACAAGATGATAAAAAAGACTATATATTTTTGTTGAGGTAGTCCTGAAACATCCTCTAGAAAAACATCACCATACTCATCCAACACTACAAGAAATATTGGACCACTCACATAAAATACACCTAGGGTTATGATTTCCTACAAGTGATGGATCAGCTGATCCCTCCTCTGAGAATGTTCATCCTATTCAACAAGGGTTACCTTCTCATCGGTGAAGGAAAACCTAGTCACATTATTGCAGACACACCACACTTTGCACCTAAAATAGTCAATCAGAACATGGGCTATAAATAAGAAGTCCAAACCCATGATGACTTCATAAGGCCTCAATTCTACAACTTGGAGATCCCTGAAAAAGATATCACCACCTAAAGTATGCTCACACTTCCAACACTCATGTGTAGCTATCGAATCCTCTCCCATAGATGTCTGTAGCTGTATGAATTGATCCAATGGATCTATATGAATCATAGAGTTCTAAACGAGTGCTATGGAAAAAAAGAGTGACTGGAACCAGTGTCTATAAGATTTTCAGCTAGGGTGGGGATGAAATAGATCGTACCACGAATCAACTCTGGGCACCATGGTCATATGCATTCACCGCCTGATGTTGTGGTCACCCATGTTCACCTGATACCTATGGTCGGGGTGGACCTTCCAGAGATTATGATAGTAGTACCTCAAATCATTGTCCACCGCCTGCTACTCATCCTTCTCACTTAATACATCTCCCACCCAACGCCCCTCATCACTCAAACCTCTTCCTCAGTTTTGGAGGTCCCTTGACTATCTTCTCATCATCTATATGATGGATAAGGAAGTCACAAGCTATGTGTCCCTACCCTCACCACGAGTAGAACACCATAATCCTCTTATGACTCCCACTGTTCTGGAATCCTCGCACCACCGATCCTGAGTCCCGAGGTCATCCAAATGATGATCTCACCTAGTTGGACTGCTACACCATATGTCAGCTACCTGCCAAAGATAGTTCGGATACCCGTCACTAGGTGGTGTAACCCAATGCTGGTTCTTGATCTGTGAGGAAGATCTCGGATAGTATTTCTTCCTCCATCACTCCAACCTACATGGGGATGCTGAGAGACACCATCGATGCCCTGATCACACTCTTAGTACTTACTCAACGAATCGAACCCAAAAGAAAAGGTCTACAATAATGTCTGTAGATTACCAGTAAATCACGGTGAACCTCACTATGTACTCAGCTACCATCATGAGGCCTTGCTAAAGGTGAATATGATCCAGAATGCGCACCGATCCCAAAGTAATATGGAATAACACCTCCCAAAAAAGCCACTTGATGTACTTCCAAATGAGGGTCACCTCATCATGTGTCTATATCATCATATTACTCCATCTCCCTACTGATCCCGGAATATTGCTCATAGCTAAGATCTCCATCTGGTAAAGCAGTGTCCTCACTAAGTGGGCAACCTGCTTCATTACCTCTAGCCAATACTCTCATAGCTAAGATCTCCATCTGGTAAAGCAGTGTCCTCACTAAGCGGACAACCTACTTCATCACCTCTAGCCAATACTCAATGACCTAATGATCCATATCTCCCCTAAACCTGGGAGGTCTCTATCATAAAATATTTTGCAAGGCACTAAGTCCACGAATATCCTCAACCAGCACCAATGGAAGTAGATGTAGACCAAAGGGTGGTGGTTAAAATTGGGTACAAACTTAGTTGGGCTATCTCGATAACAAGTCCATGAATGAATTCCTTATCACTAGGAAGATTGTCCTCCCGACCACAGATTGGAAGCCTAGTAGGTTGTCTGTGTGGAGGCATCCTGAATTAGAACAATATGGGACATTGTCAATAGATTATACCTGGTGATCATACTCTTATAAATAATAGCATAAGGAGGCACTCATGCAACTACTGTTTTTAGACATTAAGCCGAAAAACTAATTCAATGTCTAGGTGTGTGGATATGTTGACCACCACAAACACCGGACATCCAGAATATGAAAGTCTAACTCACAACCATTAACAATATTTACCTAAAACAAAAAAACAGACTCAAATTCTATGAGGTAGGACTGAAAACCTTTGATATCATGTTTCATGACCCATTGCTCGGGGCATGTGCCGTGATATACCCCAAGCCGACCTCCAAATTTACATGGGTTGGCGACTAGAACTGAAGGCATCAACCTATAAGTGGGAGTAGTTTACTAAGTACATGTATAAGAGAACACACCCAACCACATCCCACAAACTACAATTAAAATGTATGCATATAGAACAAGTTCTAGGTATATGTACAAATAAAAAAAGTGGGCCTAAATACCAACCCATAATAAAGAACTGAAAACAGAAAAATACAAAGTGACTTAGGTAACAATCCCCTGAAAACCCCACCTAATGGTAAGGGTAGGCTAGCTTCTGGAAGACATGTGAGTACGCCCTATCCACCTGATCTCACGAGGCCACACCTGGTCCAAGGCAAAAAAGTCCACTGTCCGAACGTCCGTCGTTTGCACAACAAACAACACATGCAAGAGAAGTGTAAGGACCTGAACCTAGTTTCCCTGAGTCGGTGCCTTATTTGATTTCATTTGCAAACATAAAAGGAATACAAATCCCGAAGGACCAAGTAGTTTTTTATTATTGGAAACAAGATTCATACAGAAGTTCAACTTTATATATTTAATGGAAGAACAACACTAATTTATTCCACTAGAGTCATTTGTCTCCTAGATTATGCATGCAAGTCATTCATAAATTACTTTTTCATGTACTAAAAAATTAAAATATAATAAAGGGGTGAGCTCAAATACTCATTAAGAGTAAGAAATAATACATAATATTATATAATCATCAGAAATGGTGAATAATTGAAAACACATTCCCTTAATAATAAACATGAACACATTATGGTAGGAATATGAGCTAGGTAATAATTCCATAATAAATCATAACCATGGGTATTTTTCTAATCAAATAACCACATGAAATATCAATAGCTGAAATCATAATGATGGAATGCCTAATTCCAGACATTCTGAAACATTTTTTCAAGGCCACAACCAAGACGTCTAATGAATAAGGAATCGACCAAAATCCATATATATCACATTGGGAAAGGCCTCGGCCAATTCCTCATCTAGTTGTCTCATTAGACCTACCGATGCATAGAGTGATATAGAGAGCCCCACCCATAACATAATAAGTCAAATGAATTCCTCATATGAATTGGGATAAACATAAATATCAAATACATTAAAATTAAAAATATCATATCAAATGTAACTATCTTTCTCCATTCATTAAAAATAAAACACTAAACATTCAAAAAAATATGGTGAATGGTTTTAGGATAGATCATCCACAATAGATTTATTCATAAACCATTAAATCAAATATGGTAGGTGAAATAAAAAATTATTAAACCCAATAATACCATGAAATCAACAAGAGTGATGAATTAAATGAAAACACTATTATAAAATCATTAAGCAATTCTAGAGATAAATACTATTTTATTTTGAAAAGAAGAGTTGTTTTGGAAAATATTATTATAAATCCAGAAGTGAAGTAAGATAGTATTTTCATAATAAAATGTATTATTTTATTAAGAAAATGGTTTCCAAAAATAGTTTATAGTGTTCCCTTGAAAATATGTATGAATTTGTGAAATTCCCTTAAATCGAGCTTGTAGTTTTGAAACAATTTTGAATGTTCCTTTTAAAACATGTAGCTGTCCATAAAGTAAGGAAGTATTAAGGTTTGTAAAAATATATATGATACTCAAAAAATACATAAGATTAGTACATAACAACACCTAAGAATTACATTGAGGTAATTAGACAATGAATGTATCCCAAATGAAAGTGGATGTTTGGGTGGAATAACCCTTACCTTAACACCAAATGTGTTCCGCTCTTTTACATAAGAAACTATAATATGAAATTATACATGTAAATAACAAATATCAAAACCTATTAGACATTTATTTAGTTTAACATTATTCTGGTTAGTTCATTTATGTTTTTATTAATAAGTTATTGTATTGAATTTCGTCGTTCTGGAGTGTTCGTTTCATTTATTTTCATACTTGGTTAACGTGTTTTTAAGTAATGAAGTACTTGTGGAATGGTTACAAATCTCTAGGATTGGAATTATATATTATTAATGAACATAAATAATTGATAATGGCCATTTATATAATTTTGATACATTCAATGAGGATAACCATTAGATGAAAACAACTTCGATTATTCGGCAGTATTTGGAATATTATGAACTAGTTTTGTCATATATCTTATTTATATATACATAATCTAGTTTTTGAATATTAGTTTGGTTATAACACATATATTATAGTCTTTTTCAACCATGAATATGGTTTAATGACCAGTAATGAAGAATAAATTGACGAATGAAACTTCATATTCCACAAAGGTTATAAATCGGAACCTCATGGATGTCGATTTCATTTATAAAAATAAAATGGAGGGAGTAAGAATATATATGATCGTTATTCCATTAAAATTATATAAATACAGTATATAGATGTTACTCAAGTTATCACTGTTATTTGGGCAGATGAGGTTATGATAGGATAGCAAAAGATGATAAATTAAAATGAAACCAAATGAAAAATAAGGATGCTTTACCTCTTGAAATAACCTCCTCGAGAAACTCTTTAAGGGTAGGGGTTTTTGTCTTTGGAAAGACCAGAAGCTTTTTCCACGTGGAGAGAGACATGGGAAGGGTAAATGGGCAGAAATTTGAGGAGCATCAAATATTAGAGGAGTGAAGAGAAGAGGGAGTGGTGAGGGGTTTGTATAGTGGAGGAGAGGAGTAAATTTTGAATATTTAATTCATTATTTTATTACTTCCCTGAAGACAACCAAAAGTGTGGTTTCAATTGACCCCAAATAGTAATAAGATCATTTGAGTTCAAAACAAGTGTCCTTACATCACTTATGATGTCATAAATAGTGTATTTAACTGATAAATTGAATATATCGTATTTTAACGTATTTCACTATTCATCAAAAATTCAAGAATTTCTGAAATATCCCAAAAATTCAACCCTACCATTTTTTGAATTGTAGATTTAAAAAGTGAAATCCATTTTTCAAAAATAATTTTCTAAATATTATTAATTTAGTTTTTATATAATTTCATAGTTAATTCCAAAAATAATAATCTTAGAGGTATAATTAGTTTTATGTGACATTGAAAAATTAATTATGATCCCATTATCTTATTACCTTAAGAAAGTAAATTAATATCATTATTAACAATTCATATGGGTAATATTACTATAAATATTACTATTCATAATATTATTCATAAGGGTATGATACTATTCACCAAAAAACATGTTTGTTCTATCAAAGTCCAAACTACTTACTGAACGCAACTCTAGATGACCATTTCTCAAAATTCAATGCATAGAAGAGGAAAAAATGTGTTTAATGGCTAGAATAGAAAATTTAATTCTATATTTATTTTCATAACCATGGGGTGTAACATTCTCCCCTACTTACAAAAATTTCATCCTCAAAATTCCCAAAATATTACATAAAATGATTCGGGTATATCATTATC
Source organism: Viscum album (assembly GCA_963277665.1). Lineage (NCBI taxonomy): Eukaryota > Viridiplantae > Streptophyta > Magnoliopsida > Santalales > Viscaceae > Viscum > Viscum album. The sequence goes on along the minus strand of OY728122.1, from coordinate 803,807,312 downwards.
ATAAGCTATTCAGGCTCCCATGTTTATTCCTCCATGATTTGGTTCATATATAGAACCTCTACCAGAAGAGTCATTTGATTTCTCAATATTTATTCTCTCATATCAAGAATCTTGATAGGTTCTTCATAGTAAGATAGATGAGGCTCAAGTTCCACTTCATCATAAGTGAGTACATGTGTTGGGCCTGGCATGTACTTTCTTAACATTGACATGTGGATCACATTGACAACACTAGAGAGACTTGGAAGCATTTCCAAATGGTAAGTTATGGGACCAAATCCGTCGAGAATTTCAAAAGGTCTGATGTAGCTGGTACTTAATTTTCCCTTTTTACCAAATTGAATAATACCCTACCATGGAGATACATTTAGAAAAACGTGATCACCTTATTGAAACACAAAATCCTTCCTTCAGTTATCAGCATACCTCTTTTGCCAACTTTGAGCTATTTTGATATGGTTCTGGATAATCTTCACCTTTTCCATGGGTTCTTCCACATGTTCTGGGCCCACGAGCTTTCATTCACCAACATCATCCCAGCATGTTGGTGTACAACATCTCCCCCCATATAATGGTTCATAGGGTGCCATCTGAATGATTGAATGGAATCTATTGTTGTATAAAAATTATACGAGAGGTAAATACTGATCCAACATGCCTAGAAATTCATGTGAACAAGACATCAACATGTCTTCCTATGTTTGAATAGTCCATTTTGATTGTCCATCAGTTTTTGGGGGGTAGGCAGTGCTCAAATGAAAATCAGTATCTAGGTCCTTCTGAACACACTTCCAAAATCGTGAAGTAAAACGTGGATCACAATAAGAAACAATTGATGAGGGTACACTGTGAAGTCTTACAACATAAATAATATATATACATTCTAAACGTTAAAGTGGTAAATCTTACCTTATTGCAAGAAAATGTGTAGATTTTGAATGACGATCAACAATGACCTATATCGTATCATTCTTTCATGGAGTCGTTGGTAGCCCCATGACATGGTCCATCGTAATATCATCCCATTTCCAAATAGGTATAAGAAGGGGTTTCATGACTCCACCAGGATGTTGTCTTCCTACCTTTAACTGTTGACAAACTAAACATCTCAAAACGTAATCAAAAATCACTCTCTTCATGTTTTCCGACCGAAAATGTTCCTTCGGATCTCTATACATCTTGGTGTTACCCAGGTGTATAGAGAAATTTGTGTTATGATCATCATCTAATAGTTCCCTTTTTAGCTCAGGTATGGATGGAACACACAACCTCTTCCCAAACATCATAACTCCTTCTTCATACACAAAGATAGATAGTCTCCCATCCTTAACTACATTAATTTTCTTGTGTAGATTTTCATCACCAGATTGAGAAATTCTTATCTTCTCTAGTAAATATTTTTTAGAAATCATTTGAATTATGAGTGATGTTTCCCCTTCCTTAGAAATTTCCATATCCATCGTCAGTAGATCCATGAATATGGGATCTCTTTCAATCCTCATTTGAATCAGAATTCCATGATCATTCCTTATTAATGCATCTTCCACCTTATTCAGATTTCCTGGGTAGTAGTATATTGAAAAATCATAATCTTTGAGTAACTCAATCCATCATCATTACCTCATGTTGAGTTCTTATTCTGTGAAAATATATTTCAAACTCTTGTGGTCCGTATAAATCACACATCTCTTTCCGCTGATATAATGCCTCGATATTTTCAGAGCAATGATTACAGCTTCTAACTCAAGATCATGAGTTGGATAATATTTCTTGTGAGTCTTAAAATATATTGATTCATAAGCAATATATTTATTGTTTTTCATAAGGACGCAACCTAGTCCATTATTGGATGCATCACTATATATTACAAATCCATCACATCTAGATAGAAGAGTAAAATTTGGTGCATTGAACAATCTTATTTTCAATTAATTGATCCTGTATTTACATTATTTTTTCCACACAAACATAACTTCTTTATATGTGTGCTTGGTTAGAGGGTTAGCTAGTCGGGAAAAATTCTGAACAAAATGCTAATAATAACCTGCTAAGCCAATAAAACTGTGTACCTCAGTTTTGTTTGTTGGCATGGGCCAATCATGGATTTCCTTTTTCTTCACAGGATCAACTATGATAACATCCTTAGAGACAATATGGCATAGAAAAAAACTGATTGAAGCTTTAATTAACAATTCCTAAACATCCCATATAATTTATTTCCTCTAAGAGTTCTCAGAAGAACCCACAATTGATTCTCATGATCTTAATATCTTTTTGAGTATACAAGGATATCATCGATTAATACTGCAACAATGTTATCAAGATATTCCTTGAAAACTCTATTCATTAAATCCATGAAAATAGAGGGTGCATTTGACAGTCCAAAAGGAATAACTGTAAACTCGTAATGTCCATACCTGGTCCGAAATGCGGTAAGAGAAATGTATTCCTTCATCACACACAACTCATGATATCCAGATTGAAGTTCAATTATTGAAAAGTATTGAGCTCCATGAAGTTGGTAAAATAAATCATCAATCCGGGGTAGAGGCTACTTATTCTTTATTTTAATAGCATTGATTTCCCTATAATCAATGCAAAGCCTCATGGATCCAACCTTCTTATTATAATAAATTTTTGAATCATGGTTTGAAAGAAAACCTATATTAAGGATTATATCAAATTCAATCATGGTTATGACGATGATATATACAGATAAATAACATTTATATGCCCTAATGGGAACTGATTCATAGAACATTGTAGCAATGATACTTCCCTTAGGAGTGTCGTCTGACAACTCCCTTGTTAAATCAAATTGGAAATATCTAATTTTGTTATCAAATTGGGACGGTATGAAAAAATGAGATGATCCAGAATCAAATAAAGAATTGTAAAAACTTGAGTAAACAATTAAAGTACATGCCACCACGTCATTACGAACTTCAACCTCTACAGTTGTGATTACATAAGCTTTCCCCTGATCCCTTGGCTTTTTCTATTGCATATTTCCTTTATGTTTTTCATAATCATTATCATAGTGTCCCATCTCCCCAAAACAATAGCATTGAACATCATTGGATTCATTCTTCCCTTTGAAATCACCAGCAAGATATACTTTCTAACCATATTTGTAGCATACTCCATTTTCTTTTAACCATTCACCAGCCTATTTCGTTCCACAATTGTCACTTGGTGGAAATTCAACTTTCCCCTTATTCCCTTTTTCCTAATATCCATTCCTAGGGGTTTCCGCATCCCTATTCTTTTCTGGCATTCCCTTAATGTCATAAGACTTAGAGAATTATTTTTTTGTCTTGATGGAACATGGAACTATATCCTCATATGATGAAATAGTTTGGGAAACCAGTGCCTGCCTGAGGAATGGCTTTAGGCCATGAAATAATTGATCAATTTTGCTCATTGGATTTTTTATGATGTCTACAGCATGTATTTATAATCTTGTGAAGTTATCTTCATACCATGAAATAGTCTCATCTTCCATCTACATTAGATTCATGAATTGTCTCTCCATATCTGCTCACCGCTCATGAGGGAAATATCTTTCTAAGAAGATTTCATTAAAATCCATCCATTCCATCTCTTCTATCTCTTCCTCCTCCTTTGTTTTTTGGATTTATTACCACCACTGATCTACATATCCCTATACACGATATACTACCATGACAACCTTATCTCTTTCATTAAATCCCAAAGCGTGAAATATCTTCTCAAGGGAACATATCCACTGCTCTGATACAAATAGGTTTGTAGTCCCGTTGAATGATAGAGGTTGTAGTCGCATAAACTAATCTAGCATAGCTCCTCAACGTGGTGGATCTGGATTCTCCATATGAGTAAAGTTTTTATTCATAACCTGAGTAAGTTGTCCCAATATAGTTATGAGCTGCTCAACACTAGTCACAACACCAAATCCAACATCATTATCATGCGTCGGATGAAAATCCCTACAGGGGACACGTGCATTCGTGGGATTTCCATTCCGTCCACTAGGCGCCATATTTAGGTAATGGATTGTGCTATATTATCTTATGAGTCATAATGTACACTCATATAATAAAAATACTAAAAAAATTTAGATCTTACGCATTACTAATCCTGTATTCACAAAAATGGTTTCTTTGAAAAATATTTTACATTTCAATCCTTCATAATGGATTTTAATGAAAATGTGAATTATCATAAGAATATCCCTCGAGAGTGTCATATCCAAGAGTGCACCAAGGCCCGTTGTCATGCACCAGTTCCCGTTCGAGTCTAGCTCAAATTGGTGTTTTCGGGTTTTACCCCTAGATACATCTATGGCATAGGCGCCTCTACCTTCTCGTATCTAGACAGGGATGTATTTCTTGAAAGATCCATATAATCTATTCCTTACCAAAATACCAGGACGTTTTTGTATGTTTTTTCTCAAATACTAACTTAGGGGCTCTTCCCTAATTCTAAATTTTCTAAATCTAGTTTCCAAATTTTCTACTAAACTTCCTCTTATACAAACTGTAAGGACTCGACCCTAGTTTCCTGGAGTCTGTGTATTATTTGATTTCGTAGGAATACATACAAGGAATACGAATTCCGAAGGACCAATTAGTGTAGTATTATTGGAAACAAGATACATACATAAGTTCACCATTACATGTGTAATAAAAGAACAATACTAATTTATTCCACTAGAGAAACCACGTCTCCTAGATTAGGCTTGAAAGTCATTCATAAATTCCTACTTCATGTACTGAGAAAATGAAACATAATAAAGGGGTTAGACCAAATGGCCAATAAGAGTAAGAAATATAGCGTAATATTATATAAACATTAGACATGGTGAATAATTGAAAACACATCCCTTTAATAAAAAACTTGAACACGTTATGTCAAGAATATGAGCTATGTAAATAATGACATAATAAAACATAATCATGGGTATTATACTAATCTAATAACCACATGAAATATCAATATCTGAACTCATAATGATGGAATGCATAATTACGGACATTCTGAAACATTTTAACAGGGCCTCAGCCAAGATGTCTAATTATTACGGCCTCGGCCAAAATCTATATCACATTTGGAAAGGCCTCAGCTAATTCCTCATCTAGTTGTCTCATGAGACCTACCAATTCATTGAGGGGCTATAAGAGGCCCCAACCATAACCTAATATGTCCTATTAATTACACATGTGAGCAGGGATAAACATAAACAAAAAATACATTCATATTGAAACTATCATATGAAATGTAACTATCCTTCCCAAATCATTAAAAATAAAACACTAACCATTATGAATAATATGGTTAATTTGTTTATGATAGATCATCCACAATAGAGTTAGTCATAAAACATTAAATCAAATATAGTAGATGACATAATAAAATATTAAACCCAATAATACCATGGAATCAACAAAAGTTTTTAATTAGATGAAAACACTATTATAAAATCATTAAGCAATTCGGGAGATAAATACTCTTTTATATTGAAAAGAATAGTTATTTTGGAAAATATTTGTATAAACCAGAAGTTAAGTAAGATATTATTTTAATAATAAAATGAGCGAATTTATCAATATAATGGTTTCCAAAAATATATTACAGAGTGCCTTTGAAAATAGGTAAGAATTTGACAATATCCCTTGAATTAGGCTTGTACTTTTGAAACAATTTTTAATGTTCCTTTTAAAAAATGTAACTATCCATAAAATAAAAAAGTATTATGGTTCAAAAACATATATATTATACTCAAACAGAATATATTATGAGTACATAACAATACATAAGAATTACATTGAAGTAATTAGATAATGAAAGTATCCTGAATGAAAGTGGAAGTTCGGGAGGAAAAACCCTTACCTTTACTCCAAATGTGTTCCTCTCCTGTACTTAAGCTACAAAAATATGAAATTATACGTGTTAATAGCTTACTTAAGATCCAATTATAAATTTATTTTTTTTTAAAAAAATCTTGTTAGATCATTTCTCTCATTATTCATAAGTTATTGTATTGAATTTCGTCATTCTGAAGTGTTCGTTTCCTATATTTTCATATTCGGTTCAGTTGTTTTTAAGTAATGAAGTTCATGTTTAATTGTTATAAATCTCAAGGATTGGAATAATAAAATATTAATGAACATAATTAATTGATAATGTACATTTCTATCATTTTTTTACATGGAATTAGGATCAATCATTTGATGATGACCACTTCGATTATTCGGCTGTATTTGGAATATTATAAACTAGTTTTGTCATATAACTTAATTATATGTACATATTATGGTTTATGAATATTAATTAGGTTATAACACATATATTATAGTCTTGTTCAACCATGAATATGGTTTCATGACCAGTAATGAAGAAGAAATTGAAGAACTAAACTTCTTCGTCCATGAAGGTTATAAATCAGAAACTCATGGACATCGAATTCATTTATAAAAATAAAAGGGAGGGTGTAAGATTATTTATGATGGTTCATCCATTCACATAATATTATTCTAATATATAGATGTTACTGGAATTATCATGGTCATTTTAATAGATGATGTGAGGAGAGGATAGCAAAAGAAGAAAAATTGAAATGAAAGCAAATGAAAAAGAACGGTGCTTTACCTCTTTAAATAACCTCCTTGAGAAACCTTTATGGGAAGGGGTTTTGGTATTTTGGAATGAAAAACATCTTCTTGGACGTGAGGAGATACTAGGGAAGGGTAATTGAGAAGAACATTGAGAAGATTAAAGGGTTAGTGGAGTGAAGAGAAGAGGCAGTAGTGAGGGGTTTCTACAGTGGAGGAGAGGAGTAAATTTTGAATATTTAATTCATTATTTTAATATTTCCCTCACGAAAACAAATAGTGTTGTTTAATGTGACCCCTAATTTTAATATGATCATGTGAGTTAGAATAATGATTCCCTACATATCATAGTGTATTTAACTGATAAATTGAATATATATAGTATTTTACCGTATTTCAGTATTCATAAAAAATTCATGAATTTCAGAAAAATATCAAAAATTCACCCCTACCATTTCTCGACATGTAAAATTCAAAAGTGAAATTCCTTTTTTAAATATAATATTCTAAATATTATTTATTTAATTTTTAAATAATGTCATAGTTAATTAAAAAAATAACAATATTAGAGGTATAATTAGTTTTATGTGACATAGTAAAATTAATTAAGATCCCATTATCTTATTACCTTATGAAAATAAAATAATATCATTATTTACTATTAGTAATGGTGATATTAATTTTCATAAAGGTATGTTAATATTCACCAAAAATAATGTTTGTTCTATCAGACTCCAGATGACTTACTGAACGCAACTCGAGATGACCATTTTTTGAAATACAAATAATAGAAGATGGAAACTTGTGTTTAATGGCTAGATTATAAAATTTCATTCGATATTTATTTTCAAAACCTTGGGGTGTTACAAGAATCTCATGAAGGGGTGTGTAAAAAATACTAAATAGGGAACCGCAGTACAGTATGGAAATATACCATTATGAAACAACAATGAAAATCCCAAATGTAAGGATTGATCACGCCAGGTACAATCCATAGCATAGGATGTAAGTACATCGACTATAATGATGAACGTTTCGTTCTGTTGAAGGGCTCATATCTGATGAATCAATACACTTATTCCAGGAAATTGTGGATCCACACAGCTGATTCTCGTACTGGGGGCCACTAAAGATTCACATGGCTCCTGCTCATCCTCCTGGCCAATAATGAACCAAGAAGCTTCTCCTCATTTTCCATGCCACTAAGGATCAACACGGCTAGTTCTCGTTCCATCAGTCATACCTCATATGAAACAATGTCTCACATAGTATAACACAAAGGACCTTCTTGTCATAAGGGTTCCATAGAAATAGGAAAAACATCGAACAAAAGAACAGTCTATAAGATATTAGTTTTTTAGCAACTAGGGAAAAGTTGCGTTTGGGCATGGTCAGACCCCGACAGACCGACCCAACCTACCATGCCCGGGGGTCCTATATACCATAGTTTAATTATAATTGAAGGACCTAACTTATTTATGGTCCATCCTGGATAGCTGACCAAGACCAATGGTCCTCACAGGACCCCTCCCAATTTGGATGGTGGTCCAGCCCGTCTGGTGGCCTAATGACCTTGTCTCGTTCGGGCTAGCCTGAAGGACGTTTTTCCTATCCTTCGATGATGGTCTGGCCTGAACAGTTGGTTTGGGGAAAGGACCACTAGTTGGATCCCAGTCTTCCAGGTTGTGACGCAGCTGGTTGCTTCATCTGGCTCCCTGTCTTCCGTACAGTTTGTCCGCGGGGCATCCACCATACAACGGTCTAGTGACCGTGGCTCCCATCTTTCCTAGTCATCCTTGACACAACTGCCCCTTCCACCTCACCCATGGAATCAGTCAAGGATTTTGACCTATCAACACAACGCCCAGCTGGCACCATAGGTCTCTAACGCTGCGGCCTGCATTGGTCATGGCATCCACCACCTCAACACATTGCTTTATGCTGCCACCTCCGACATCATCGCACCTTTAGAATCTTTAATGGACCACTGAAAGAGCTCTAGTGGTCTGTTCTTCATTATGTCTTCACCTATGGACTATTGGGAATTTCATATTCCCTAAAATGTTTTCAAACACTCCTTTCATTATTTAGGATTCTTGACCACAAAGAACAGACATGGAAAAGGGGCTTGGGCATTGATTGTGTAGGCACACACCCATCATGTTAGGATTTCAAAACAAGTGTGAGGTTCAGGGAATATGTTCAATCTATGATAATTCATCACCAATGTTGAATCCCAAAAAGTGTACCCTCCTACAATAATGATAGACCCAAAGATTAACATATTCATTAGTTTATCCACCTTTGTCGTTTTGTATAAGAATGCAGAAATAAAACTTAAACACAAACGCTAAATTGTTGAAACTCCTTTCTATAGCGTTTCGTCATCTAGGGTCAAAGAGGATGATGGAATTCATCATTCATCAAGTTTCATCAATTTCAATGACATCCCTCTTGTGTTTTTCATTATTCATTGGTGATAATATCCACTAGAGAGTCATGGGAGAGTCCTCACAATATAATAATTGTTCCACCAATGTGTCAACTATTAAAAAGAAAACACAACACATCGTATCTTTTATGCTACAATTTCTCATTGTTACACTGTTTCATTTATGAAATACTGTCTTAATTACACATCATTAAAGAATCATTATGATGCGTGTTAATGGGCCGTTTATGAACTCCATTAATGTGTGTTTTTGCTGACTCATCATTTCACCATAGTGTCACCATGTCGTCACACGTTGGTGAGAGAAAAAAAACTAAATTTTTATATAATTTTATTATTTTTCTAGAATGGTCCGATAATTATGTTTTTTTATTTGAATGTTTCTGGCTGACGTTAACTATTTTCTAGGAAAATTCCATAATTCTAAGGTCAATGGTGCGCAATTATTTTTTATCTAAGCACTGGTTCAAAAGATAGAAAAATATACTTTCACTTTTACTATACGTACCATACAAAATGTTCCAAATTTTATTCTGGGATTACCAGGCCTCAGAATCACGTTCCTTCCATATGTGTAGTCTCTAAATAAATCCATAAAATTAAATAAAAGTACACTAAATTTATGGGATGTAATAAATATGTCTAGGTTCCCGATATATCAAATCATATATGATACTGACATATTATACATATATTCTAATATTTAAATAAATAAATATCTATAATTTATTTAATATTATTTTACATATTTTAATTATTTAATATATTTTTAGATTTATATAAGATGTAAAGATAATTTGGAATGTGAAATAAATAATGAATAATTTATAATGAGAATTTTTTTAAGAGGCATTCGATATGTGAATAATCTATTCATAGGTTTAATGCTAATGAAATATGTTTAAATGAAGATAAACCAAATAGAATTTTCTTATTCAAGACATGAATCTAGTTCATGACATAAAACCAATATTTTTTTGTGAAAAAAGATGTAATGAAAAATATTCAAGGAGGATCATAAAGAAATCAATGTATGAATAAATGTATCTTATTAGGAATATGATTAGAAGACTAATAATTTTAAATAATTTGATAAGGTTTGACCAAAATATATGATGACTTATGAATATCCCCTAAATGGTGTGATTTACAAACCAGGTTTCTTCTGTGAAAGACTTTGGAATATTCTTGATGATATTCATGAGCAGTGCCTTTAGACAGCGAGCGATTCTGAGCCCCGGAGTGGCTGGAATTAAATTTTCAGTGTGTTCAAACTGGGCACGCCAAATAAATTGGATAACCCCTGAATAGTGCTCTAGATCAGAGATCTGAGTGTATGGATAGGTCCGGAATGGGGTTTTTACCCTCAGAATGATATAAAACTTGTCAGCGCGGGGCATTTGGACCCCTCGCTCGCTATCAGATCATGGAATGGATAAATTAAATAATTAATTTATTCATTTAACGATATAACTCAGTATCACTTAAATGGTGGCTTTGATTGGAAATCTGAGGGGAACGTTGAGTTCGGAACATGTTTTTTACCCTATGAGGGGTTTAACTTTTTCGGGCGGCGCCCATCTGTCAAAAATGGACCTAGGGGTATTTTCGTAATTTGGCAGCCTCAGGCATTGAGTTTAATAACTGTCAAACGGAAGCTCAGAATCAAATTCTGAGACCACATTTGTACTCGGGAGGTGTTTTTTACCTTAGGAGAGGTTTAATTTTGTCCTTGCCAAATGTTTCAGATGCGGGACAAAATTAGAGGTTTAGGTTAATTAAAAATGTAATTAATTTTCTTACTTAAACACACCCCTCACCCTTTTTCTTCCTCTTCGTCTGGACAGCAGCAGGTGACAGCCCCTCCCTCTCTTCCTCCACTCCTTCAAGGCGACTCCAATATGGCAGTTGCGCGACGGCGGACCCTCCAGGAAGCTTCGGGCGAAGCCCAACGAGGTAGGAGGTTTTTGTTGCATTTTTATTTCCGAACCATTATTTATGTTAAATAAAAGCATTTAATTGTCTTATAATTTTCAATCAAATCCCACGTTCGTCTATTATAAATCCTTCTCTTTCCGACGCTTGTTTCTGATTTGAAATCCGAGTTTGGAGGAGGCCGCAGCGGCTCCTCGATGTTTGCGGGTTTTTTTGATGTTCTGGCGGTCGAGTGCGGTGGTCCGGCGAGCTAGGAGACGGTAGGGCGTTTGGCTTCGGTGGCTGGCGTAGCAGCCTTCAGCGGGGGAGGCAACTGGGGACACTGGCCAGGTGCAGCAAGGCGAGGGTGGCAAGACTCGGTCGTCGGCAGTCGGCGGCGCGAGGGTGAGCAGGCGCAACCCGTGGAGGTGCCGGGTCAGCAGGTCATCATCGGGGCGCAACGAAGAGAAGGGTTGGGGTCTTGTGACTCGGTTGGCAGACATGACCTGTGCCATGCAGGTCCGTTTTGGATGAGCCAAACCAGCTGAGTGGGTTCGGGCGGTTCGGGGTGGTCCGCGTGGTGGACCACAGACCGCCGATCCAGGGTGGGGGTGGGCTGACAGAACTACCCCCCCCCCTTTTCGGTCCGATAAAACTTTAAATCGCCTCTAAAAAGCGGATCGAGAGTCGTATTCATGCGCCGTCAGCTGTGACGCGTTCCTTGAGTTATGCCGATCATTTTGAGATGGTTTTGGGAATTTTTAATTTCCGAAACGAGGGGCCTCGGAGGCGTGACATGTCATTAAGTGAATTGGTGTTTCCTCCGAGGGATCTTTTTTTGGATAGATAATACACATCTGATGTCATTTTGAGAACCTTCAGTGGTGTTGGGACCATAACTCTGGGGTGAATCATTCCAGGGTGGTGTCGGGCGTTTAATCCAGAGTTGAGGCGTGGGCCTCACAGCCTGTCTTTTGAGTTACGAGCAGTGTTTAACAACTTTCTCATCGGGCGTCCATTCGGGGTGTGCGAGCAGTCAATTCTAGATGTTTTTCTGAGGTTATTGCAATGGTGCATTCTGCCCCGCTCTAATTCCACACGATGTTGCGGGCCCAAGAGGGCCGTTTGGGCGTTGATAGTGATTTTTCATCTCCATCACCGGGAGACCGTTTTGGACATGTGAATAGTCCATCTTGTGTACTTATTTGAGAGGATCGCAACGGTGCGATTCGTTAGTTGTTATTCGGGAAAGGGATCTGGGTCCCACGTAGCACTGCTCATGCGCAGTAAGCTGGAATATATATTTTTTTTATATCTGTTCCACTCAAGTGATTAGTTCTTTTGACGTGTTTTTCTGAGATCATTGTGATGGAAAAGTTCGCCCAACCATTTTTGGGGACGTGGTGTGGGTCCCACATGACCTGGCTATGGTGAATAGTACCTTTTTCACTGGGTGGCCATTATGGGTGATTTAGTGGTCAATCCCGTGTGTATATCCGAGGGGATCACAATGGTGTGATCCATTTGTTCAATTTCGGGATCTTGGGTTGGGCCCCACATAGGTTGGTTATGCTGAATAGTACCTTTTTCACGTGCACTCCCGTGTGAGTGAATTAAATACTTGTAGAGATGTGGTTGGTTGTGCTACAGCCGTTGGGGTGGCAGGATGGAGTTGTTACATTACACATTCGCATTGACGTTCGGTGTAATGTGCATGATAGCCTTTGGCCTGGAATGTGGTATACTATGGGAGTAAATTGGAACGCTTGGAGGTACATGTGGTTGTTTGTACCTGTGGACATTTGTGCGCTTGGTTGGGATTGACTTGGGGCCACAAGTCATGTGGGACCCATGTGCATGACATGTTCTTCTTTACGTACTTTTGATCTCTCCTGACATATATGGTTCCTTTATTCTCATTGTTGACCAGCAGGGTTGAGATTTACCCTGGTACCGTTCTTGTTTGGCTGACAGAGAAGGCTTGGTTCCTATGTTTCTTCAGCTATGAGGGGATTCAGTATCATGCCCTTCCATCGGACTGCGACACCGTTTACGACTACATGTGTTCGTATAGTATTGGTGTTTTCCTCACTTTCTAGGATGATTTGTCTCGGTCTGCTTCGATAGTGACTTAGTGGATTTGAGTGTGGTCGCCTTGAGAGGACCGAGGAGTTTCTCCCATTTCTTCGTGATCCCTAGTAGAGTGCTTGTGGTTTCTATGTGACCATCAATTTACACGGGCACCGATCCTCTACCCCGGAGGTTGTTTCCAGCAGGGATGAGGATATTTCGAGTAGGGATCACCAGTTGTACCATTCAGAAGGGATGGCCAGTGGGTTTACCCTCTAGAAGAGACTAAGCAGAGGGTCACCCCACACTCTTAGGGTCTACCCTCAAGCAGAGACTGGGCAGTGGGTCACCTGACACTCTTAGGGTCTACCCTCCAGCAGAGATTGTGTAGTGGCTCACCCGACAATCATAGGGTCTACCCTCCAGCAGGGCTGCGGAGTGGGTTACCTATAATCTAGTTCCATGTCTACCATCCAGTAAGGCCAGGGAGTGGGTCGCATGTCGACTTATTCTAGGTCCACTCTCCAGTGGGGTTGAGCAATGGGTCTCCTGATGATGTATTAAGGTTTTCCTTCCAGGAGGGTTGGGAAGTGGGTCACCCTATATCTGGTTAGGGTTTACCTTCCAGGACGGCTGGGAATTGGTTCACCTATTGACATTTCAGACTCAGTCATTTCTACTAGGATAGTTTATGGCTTTACTCCGTGACTATGGAAGCATGACCCTCATTTGTACGGGTTGGTGATGTGATAGCTTTGAATATGAGCAGTCCTCTCGACTACGGGGCAGTGACATGGTGTGGTTTGACGTTCCCCCAAAACTCTCAAGTGTGAGGGGAACATTCCCCACCAAGACTCGTCCTTGCGACATGACCAAAATCCATGCGGGCGAGTAAGTGCCGCACAAAGAGGATAGTGTCAAGGTGCGGTGATTTGAGCCACTTAACTTGCAGTTCAGGGAAGACGTGCGGGATGCTGGGCATCGATGGATTTTACTTCTGGGAATTTTGACTAGTCATTTTCATGGGACGTGCTACGGGACAGAGATACCCTTAAGATCTTGTTCAGGTTTCTAGTTTAATCATATGGATATGTATATACCATGTTCCAGTACCCACTTCTTGGGTTTTGGTTACTCTCCTTCCAGGAGAGGCAAAGACGCATGGGGTATGCCACATGCTTTCTGTGTATAGATTTTCGTGGTTGGACGAGTCTACCCTCCATCTATAGGTAGCGAAGACTAGATTAGAAGTTCATATTCTCACCATTTATAGCTCCTTGTGTCTGGATGAGTCTACCTCCTTTCTCTTGTTGGGTTGAGCTGGAATCTCTACTATTACTCTTCGGCACTCTCTCTCTTGTACTCTTTTACTTTCCCCTGTTCGATCTACTGCTCACCCTTCGATACCTCTTTTGTTCCTCCCTCGAGCCGTCAGGGTATCATACTAAGTATTTTTATACTCATCCCTTCATGGGATTTTCCTGCACATGGTGTGCCCTTGAAGATGATTGAAATGATGGTCATGACTTCAGTGGGGATTATGAGTTTGGGAGCTTGGACCGCGTGCAGAGGTCGTAGTTGGGTTCTAGGTGGGGGACCCTTCCAGCTATTTTTATTTTTTTACCTGTTTTTGGGTTGTAGCACTTTTTGTTTGGGCGTATGTTTTCCCCCTTTTCTTTTCAGTTTACCTCTGCACTTTCTTTGTACTATTTAGAAGTCGATGCACTCTTGTGGTTTATTTATAGAAGTTGGTACTTTTCTTTTTTTTTCTCTGCACTTTTTCATTGTGTGTGCAGCATCTGTGTGTATACAGGTACTTAGGCAAAGCCCTCCTTGAGTCATTGTGCCTTCCCCTCTGGTCTCCAGACCCTGGCCTATGGAGGCGGGCTTGGGGTAGTTGCGGCTCGTGCCCGGGTAGGGTCTGGTTGTGATAAAGTGGTATCAAAGGTGTTTCGTTCTTTGGAACATTGTTTGGACGACCCTAAAGTAAAAAAGAATTGGTCGGGATTTAGGGAAACAATTTTAATTTGTCTCGAGAGCGTCTCTCAGGCTAGGGAGTCTAGGGATAGTGCGGCAGCCGACATATCCATTCAAGAGGACCTTGATAACCCACTTGTCAACTATTCATGCTGAGACACTCATTGCAGGGAAATTGGTTTATGCATCACATAGGATTGTGTCTTTGACTTTCCTTCTTGAGTCATCTCCCTATCATTGTTATTGGTATATACATATATGCTCATCTGACCCTGGTACTCGTTGATAATATTCAGGATGTCTCTGCGAAGACATCCAGCCAGGATACCAGCTTTGGTTTGTGATGATGACCCTGTGAGCTACGAGGCCTCAGTCCAGGACCAATCATGTGAGCCCCTTTTTCAGGGTGGGTCTGTAGCAGCATCCCCACCTATTGAGAAACAGACAACTTCAGTAGAGCAGGCTGAGCTTGAGCGCAGGTTTAGCATGCTCTACGAGTTCCAGCGGTAGAGACCGTTGGGGTTCAGTGGTGAGCCAGACCCTTAGGCAGGAGAGGTTTGGCTATAGATAGTGGTTCGTCTTTTCAGGCTTGTGTAGACACTGACAAACCTTATGGTGGATTTGGCCTCCATCCATTTCTATGGATCGGCATGGAGTTTTTGGATTCTAGTGACTCTGTTTCATGACGAGTCGTCACTTTTGTGGGGGACTTTTAGTTGTTGTTTTGTGATGAGTTTTTCCCCTACTTCTTATGCTCTATTAAGATTCAGGATCTCCTATAGTTTTTGTAGGGAGGGATGATGGTGTCTTAGTATGCGGGTAGTTTCGCAGACCGTGCATGCTTTTACCCGGACTTGGTCCATGATGATAACATCCGAGTGGGGAAGTCTGAGCAAGGTCTCCACCGAGAGATTTGTTCTTTCATAGTACCCCTGGGCATTTCCACATATGCCGGGGTGCTAGAGCAGGAATTGTTGACAGAGAGCTTCCTGCCACGTTCTGGAGTTGGTGGTGGCAACAGGCACGTTGGAGTTGAGATGTCAATCATAGCTACGGGCACCGGCAAGTAGAACCTCGACGCAGGTGGCTTGCTGACAACTAGCTCAGGGGCATGGTCGTACACCACAGTGGCACCAGAGGGCACCAGAGAAGGCCAGAGAGAGTTGGTTCTATGCTTGCGATTGGCGAGGTCACCTAGCATGGGACTGCCCAACCAGGTATGCAGAGAGCATCGGGAAGGCATCAGGTGCACCACCACGGCTGAGGCAACGCAATGATCGGAGTAGTACCCAGGGAGGTGGTGCTAGCAGAGGATCGGGAAGAGCTGGAAGTGCGGGGTGACTTTACGAGGTCTTCCCATCACCACTAGGCAGTTCACATCAGGCTCCGGGAGCTGATAGTTTGAACCGTGGATATCCACGAGCTTTGGATGTCTATGATCCTACACATCAGTGGGTTATAAGAGGTACGCTCTATGACTCTTCTATTTTTTGCAGTAGAATTGTTAGACTCTATGTGTGAAATGATTTTTCTCCCTTCTCCTTGTTTGAGGTGTTAACAGGGTGACGCGGGGTGTCGGTATAACCCTATGTTGGTAAGGTAAAAAGGCATGTGACCTTTTTCTTTAGTCGATGGTGTCGACTCCTATGCCTTTCGAGGGCATAAGAGAACCTCATATGTTGGACATCGACCGTGAAACCAAGCGTGACCAGATATCCTTGGGTGTTTCACCATATGGATATTCTGAAGGAGGGAATCACCGAGACTTGTTCTAGGTGTGGGCGGTGATTCCAGTCATGGCATGCGACGCAGAGGTTCGATCAGGGAGGTGGTCTAACCCTAAGAGCCTTCGGGCTGTGTGAGACAGTGCAAAGCATTGGCGAGGTTCCCTACCACATTAACCTAACCCAAAGTTCGGGTGTGGGTAAACGATGTATCCCGTGTAACTTAACTAAGGTGATGTGTGCTTGCTCCTATGCACGTCATCGGCACGGGCCGACCTCTCGTGAACAGATCAAATCTTTTGGTCTGTGACCGGTGACGTCGGAATGTGCAAGAGTTCATCTGGGTATGGAAGATCCAGGTGTGGGATTAGTACATTGAGTTGTTCCCTAGTTTTTCTTTTAGGATATGGAAATCTTGAAGGAAGTAATGATGTAAGAACCCGGTATTTTCTGTGAAAGACTTTGGAATATTCATGATGATATTCCAGAGCAGCGCTTTCAGACGGTGTGCGATTCTGAGCCCCGGAGTTTCCGGAATTAAATTTTAAGTGTGTTCACAATGGGCACGCCATATAAATGGGATAACTCCTAAACGGTGCTTTAGATCAGATATGTAAGTGTATGGATGGGCCCTAAATGGGGTTTTTACCCTAGTAACAACATAAAACTTGTCGGCAAGGGGCGTTTGGAACCCTCTCTCGCAATTGGAGCATGGAACAGATAAATTAAATAATTAATTTATTCGGTTAACTATTTAACACATTATCTCTTAAACGGTGGATCAGATAGGAAAACTGAGGACACTATTGTGTTCAGAGCATGCTGTTTACCCTAGGTGGGGTGTAACTTTTGTGTGCACGGTTGGTCTGGGAAAAATGGCCCTAGGGGCGTTTTCGTTATTTGGCGGCCTCCGGTGTTGAGTTTAATAACATTTAAATGAAAGATCGAAATCACATTCTGAGACCACTGTTGTTCTCGGGAGGTGATTTTTACCTTATGAGAGGTTTAATTTTGACCTCACCAAAAGTTTCAGATGCGGGTTAAAAATAGGGGTTTAAGTTAACTAAAAATTTAATTAATTTTCTTACTTAAACACACCCCTCCCCCTTATTCATCTTATTCATTGCCTAGACAGCGGCAGGAGGAAGCCCCTCCCTCTCCTCGTCCACTCCGGCAAGGCGGCTCCGGAAAGGTAGCGGGACGGCGGCGGACCATCCGGGAAGTTTCGGGCGAAGCCCAACTCGGATGAAGGTTTTTGTCGAGTTTTTATTTCTGAACCATTCATTCAATTCAATTATAGCATCGAATTGCTGTCAAATTTTCAATAAAAGACCATGATTGTGTAGTATAAATCCTTCCCCTTCTGAACCTTGTTTTGGAATTGAAATCCGAGTTCGGAGGAGCCCGCAATGGCTCGTCAAAGTTTGTGGGGTTTTTTTTGAAGTTCTGGCGGTCGTGTGCGGCGGTCCGGTGTGCTAGGCGATGGCAGGGAATTTGGCTTCGGTGGCTGGCGTGGCAGCCTTCAGCGGGGGAGGTGACTGGGGAATCTGGCAAGGTGCAACAAGGCACAGGCGGCGAGACCTGGCGGTCAGCAGTCGTCGGCCCGAGGGTGAGCGGGCGCGACCTACAGAGGTGCTAGGTCAGTGGGTCATCGACGGGCCGCGACGACGTGAAGGACCGGGGTCTTGTGACCCCGGATGGAAGACAGGACGCGTGCCATATGGGTCTGTGTTGGATGAGCCGGACTGGTTGAGCCGGTCTGGACAGTTCGGGGCTGTTTGTATGGTGGACCATGAACCGCTGGTCCATGGTGGGGGTGGGCCGGCCGAACCAGCCCTGCCCCCCCCCCCCCCCTCAGTCCGATAAGACCTTAAATAGCCTCTAAAAGGCGGCTGAGTGTCGGATTTGCACACAGTCTGCGACGATGCATTCCTTGAGTTAAACTGAGCATTTTCAGATGGTTTCGAGAATTTTTATTTCCCAAAATGAGGGGCGTCGGAGGTGCGACGCGTCTTTATTTGAATTGGTGTTTCCTGTGAGAGTTCTTGTTTTGGACGGAATGTACGCATCTGATGTCCATTTTGAACAACGTCAGCGGCGTTGGGACGCCGACTCCAGGGCGAAGCTTTACAGAGTGGTTTCGGGCATTGAAGCCAGAGTTGAGGCGAGGACCTCACATCCCATATATTGAGCTGCGAGCATCGTTTTGCGACATTCTCATCGGGCGTCCGTTCGGGGTTTGTGAGTAGTCGATTGTGGAGTTTATTCCAAGGGGATTTCAATGGTGCATTCTGCCCGCTCTAATTCCACACGATGGTACGGGCCCCAAGAGGGTCGTTTGGGTGTTGACGGGAATTTTCCATCTCTATCACCGTGCGACCGTTTTGGACACGTGAATAGTGCATCTTGTGTAAATTTTCAAGAGGATCGCAATGATGTAATCCATTAGTTGTGTTTTGGGACCGGGATGCGGGTCCCACGTAACACCGCTCATGCATGGTAAGCCGAAATATATCTTTTTCTCAGGATGTCTGTTCCACTCAACTGAGTAGTTCTTTTGACGTGTTTTTTCAAGAGCATTGTGATGGCACAGTTCGCCCGACCTTTTTTGGGGATGTGGTGTGGGTCCCACCCGACCTGGCTATGGTGAAGAGTACATTTTTCACCGGTTTTCCATTTTAGGCGATTGAGTAGTCAATCCCCTATGTTTTTCAGAGGGGATCACAGTGGTGTGATCCTTTTTGTTCAGTTTCATGATCATTTGGTGGGCCCCACATGGGTTGGTTACGGTGAATAGTACCTTTTCACTGATTGACTATTTTTGGCGAGTAATAAGACTATCTCGAATGTTTTTCAACGAGGATTATAATAGTACGATCCATTTTGTTGTGTGGATCCTCTTACGTGATCTTATTTAATGTGGAAATATGAAAGGTGCCTCAGTGGCTGATCTTCTTCCATGATTGTAGCGTTTCATTAGCGTGTGATCGCATGCACTCTCATGTGAGTGATGTAAATTCTTGTACAGATGTGGTTGGATGTGCCTCAGTCGTTGGGGTGGCAGGTTGGAGTAGTTATGTTACGCCTTTGCGTTGACATTGGTTGTTGTGTGCACGATAGCTTGTGGGCTGGAATGTGGTATACTCTGGGAGTATACGAGAATGCTTGGAGGTACATGTGGTTGTTTATACCTGAGGACGTATGTGCGCTTGGTTGGGGTTGACTTGGGGCCACACGTCATGTGGGCCCCATGTGTGTGATGTGTTATCCTTTACGTAATTTTGATCTCTCGTGACGTAGAGGGTTCCTTTGTTCTCGTTGTTGACCAGCAGGGTTGAGTTTTCCCCTGGTACCGTTCTCGTTTGGCCGACCGAGAAGGCTTGGTTCCTCTGTTTCTTCAGCTGTGAGGGGTTTCAGTACCATGACCTTATCCCGAACTGCGAAACCGTTTACGAATATTTGTGTTCGTATAGTGTGGGTGTTTTCCCCAATTTCTTGGATGAGTTGTCATGGTCCTATTTAACAGTGACTCATCGGATTGGAGCTTGATAGCCTTGAGAGGCCCATGGAGTTTCTCCCATTTCATCGCGATCCCTGGTAGAGTGCTTGTGGTTGTGGTGTGACCAACACATTACACGGGCACCGATCCTCTACCCATGATGTTGTTTCCAGCAGGGATGAGGTTATTTTGACCAGGACTCACTAGTTGTACCATCCAACAGGGATGGACAGTGGGTTTACCCTCCAGAAAAGACTGGGTAGTGGGTTACCCGACACTCTTAGGGTATACCCTCCAGCAGAGACTGGGCAGTGGGTCACCCGACACTCTTTGGGTCTACCCTCCAGCAGGGTTGGGCAGTGGGTCGCCCGTCATCTAGTTCCAGGTCTACCCTCGAGTATGGTCGGGCAGTGAGTCGCCTATCAACTTATTCCAGGTCTACCCCCCAGTGGGGTAGGGCAGTGGGTCTCCTGATAATGTTTTAGGGTTTACCCTCCAACAGGGCTGGGCAGTGGGTCACCCAATATCTGGTTATGGTTTACCTTCTAGAAGGGCATGGTAGTGGGTCAACCGTTGACATTTCAGACTCAATCCTTTCTACTAGGATACTCTATTGATTTACTCCATAACTACCGGAGTGGGACCCTCGTTTGTACGGGTTAGTGATGTGATATCTTTGACTCTGAGCAGGCCTCTCGACTGCGGGGCAGTGACATGGTGTGGTTTTATGTTCCCCCGAAACTCTAAAGTGAATGGGTCACTTTCTCCACGAAGACTCATCCATGCGACGCGACCTAAAACCATGCGGGCGAGTCAGTTCCGCTCAAAGTGGATAGTGTCAAGGTGAGGAGATTTGAGACCCTTGACTTGCAGTTCAGGGCAGACGTGCGGGATGCTGGGCATCGATGGAGTTTACTTCTAGGACTATTGGATACTCACTTTGTTATGCTGAGCTACGGGATAGAGATACCTGTATGATCTTGTTCAGGTTTCTAGTTTGAGCATATGGTTATGTATATACCTTTTTCTATTACCCACTTCTTGGGTTTTGGTTACTCTCCTTCCTGGAGAGGCAAAGATGCGCGGGTTATGCCACGTGCTTTATGTGTCTAGCTTCTCATGGTTGGAAGAGTCTACTCTCCTGCTATAGGGAGTGAAGACTCGATGAGAAGTTCATCTTCTCACCGTTTCCAGCTCCTTGTGTCTGGATGAGTCTACCTCTTTTCTCTTGTTGGGTTGAGCTAGACTCTTAATTTTTACTCTTCTGCACTATCTATGTTGTACTCCTTTACATTCCCCTGTTCGATCTACTAATCACCCTTCGGTACCTCCTTTTTTTCTCCGTCTAGCATTTGGGGTATCCTAATGAGTATTTTTATACTCACCCCTGCTCCGGCATTGAACACACTTGGTGTGCCCTTGCAGGCAATAGACAGGTTGGTCGTGACTTCAGTGGATCTTAGGAGTTCGGGAGCATGGACTATGTGCGGTGGTCGTAGTTGGGTTCCTGGTGGGGGACCCTTCCATCTATTTTTCTTTTTTTTACCTGTTCCCGGTTTGTGTCATTTTTTGGTTGGGCATGTGTTTTTCCCCTTCTCTTTTTCAGATTACCTCAGCACTTTTTTGTACTTTTTAGAGGTTGATGCACTCTTGTGGTTTATTTATAGCAGTTGGTACTTTGCTTTTTTTTTTTAATTTTCACTTTTTCATTGAGTGTGATGCGCGAGTGTGTGTGTACAGGTACATAGGCAAAGGCCTCCCCAAGTTATTGTGCCTTTGACACTGGTCGCCAGCCCCTAGACTATTGAGGTGGGCTTAGGGTAGTTGCGGATCAATCCCGGGTATGGTTGGGTCGTGACATGTGAAAAGTTGATTCAACGTTTTCTTAACACTGACGCATATGGATTTATTCTTTGAAATCCATTTAAGACATGATTTTTTTGATGAAATAAAAATTTTGATGTGCTACCATGCCATTAATTTTTTCAAATTTTTTTTGGGTGTGAACCCGATATCAAAAGAAAATTTAATATACTAGATATAAGGGGATTCTTATAGAGGATTATAATGAGAGAAGCACTAATTCTAGAGGAGGAGATAATATACCACAGATGGGATGGATGATCCAGATGACAAGTTCACATGATCAAGGACCATGTTGGTAATTGAATTGTTTTCTTACTAGTAACCATGGCTTTATTAGCCATGTGAATTTAATTAGGGGTTAGGTCATTTAAGCCAGGTGATGTAATAAGATAAGGGGTGGTGTGTTAGTGAACTGATATTATTTAATAATAAGGACAAGGTTGTTGAATATATTTTTAATTCTTATATGTGTATTTCATATTAAAATCATAAACATTGTGAAAGTGGGGAATTGATAGAATTATATTTCAGAAACTCATTTTGTTCATTAAACAAGATGATAGAGTACTTAAAAATGATTATCATTAAATATTGTATTAAGTCACCTGATTCTAAAATTTTATAGAGTAGTTGATCCTATTAAAGTTAGTATTATCAAATTAGATATGGAATACCATAAACATTATGTTCTCTTATATCAAATTCCTAAATTGATTATGGATAGACTTATTTAATTGTTACCTCATATTCACACATAAACATGATAATTACTGAACGTAACATGCTTATCACATGATTAAAAAATAAAAAAACTTTTTTATCTCTCCATTAAAAACATATACCAGTCACATTATAAATTCATAAAAAATATATGCCATTTCTTCCCTTTATTTGTCAACCAACATATATTTCGTTTTTACTATTCTTTTAAAATATGATTTGGAAGTTTTTTTTGAATTTGTACATTGAAAAACCTAAGAGAAGAAATGAAGATATTGGGTGATATATATATTTTTCACATCATCCCTAGATGGTTCCAAATACCCAATAATCCAAATTAATAATTGCATAGAGATTTCATAATTGTCATGTCTCTCCTTCTCCTGAAAATATAAATAATATCGGACAACAACTATAAAGCATTCACAGTCCTTATTCATCTTTTGAAGTTCACTCATCATTGATGATAACATGTTTCACTAGATATCATGGGCCTCATTTACATGTTTCTAATATAAAATGATCGCCTCTTAACATTCCTCATTATAAGGATATTTTTTCTGAAAAGGGTATTCATGCACATAGAGTTTTCACAATTTGTGTAGTATGATACGAATGTACCTATAAAATTCATGGAAATTATTTTCTATAAAGCCATTATATTTATAAAATAATGAAAAATGTTATCAGGGCATAATAAATTTCATTTTATAAAGAAAATAAAAAAATATTATTATGTTTCTCTTGATTTATAAAAAAGTGACAGAATAAATTTTACTTATTATTCTCCCGATAGTTTATAAAAATAAAATAACCCAAAAAAATGGATTCAAAATATATTTTTCACATGGATTTTTTAGTGAACATTATATATATTTCTCTTATCAAATATGAGATGTGGTCTAGAAATTTTATTTAAATAATTTATCTAGCCATTACATGAAAATTACATTAAGTTGTACCTCCATAATCCATTGAGTGGAATCCAAGTTCCTAATATCCTAAATTCGTAGTTTATTAAAAATTACCTCAAATTATTATTGGCCAGATAATGGGAATTACACTCAATAAAAATTTGGTAATGTGGACATAAAACTATCATATGAACACCTTGATAAAACTAATTTTATGATATATTTCATTGAACACACATTGTTCAAAGGTTTTCTTCCTAATCACATTATAAAAAGGGATATATAATTGAAAAATTTCTTCTGGGATTGATATACAATTTGTGTAAATAACAAAATACTTATTTGTTACACATTATTATAAAAATAATAAGAATTTAATATAATCAATCAAACATTTAATGATAAAATAATATATAGATAATCAATTTTGTTTTTTTAATACCTGAAATCATGTTACATTTATCATGCATGTTAATATGTTATCAGATTTATATATTTACCCATGCATAAATGATACATTTCTAAAAAAATTATTAATTTTTATATTTACATGATTTTAACTATATTATGTGTTTTTAATGTAATTACACATTCACATATTTAACCATTTAATAAATAAATAAATATACAATGGCATGATCAAGATCTATTATATACTGGTTGATCCATTGAGTATATAATGGGTTAACTATGACCCAAGGGAATACATTGAGTAATTTTTTACTTTTTTTTCCTCCCATCAAACACTCAAGCATATTTTTCATTTTTTTCACCTCATCTCTCAACTAAAACAATATCATTTCAAATGAATCCGATTTTTTCAATGTATACTCACTCATTTGTGAGGGTAAATGAAGATATAAAATTACATTATGTCAATAAAACAGGGACATAAAAACCATATACGCATATCATTACATTTACTAACTAATATGAAATAATAAAAATAAATAAATAAATACCATATGTGAATGTTAGGTCTTGGATCATGACTTGTAAACATGTAATAATATTATATAATAATAATTACAAACAAAAAATTTCAACTCGAGGAAATTTTAATGAATTAAAAATTATTATTTTTCATATTAAATTATAAAAAGGGTTAGTGGTTTTTGAAATAATATTATTAAATTATTGAAAATTAGATATAATTTATTATTTTTAAAAAATTATTTTTTCTTTAATACCCAAAAAATTATTCTTGATGAAAAAATGGGACAAAGGTAGTTTTGGTGTGCTTGATAGGTCAAATATGTACTCACTCAACCCATCTCGGTTTGGGTGATCATGTTGGGCAGTCGAGTAGGGTTTCTGTATTGATCTCTAAAAGAGGATTTTGTTTGGAAAGATAGGGTTTCCTCTTTTGGGTGAAAGACAATAAAAATTAAAATAACAATAATTTTTCTATCATCATCATATAAAACCAAACTTGGGAACCATATACTAACAAATCAATTCCCCCAAATAATGACGGGACTTCATTTAAACGAATGTGGCTGTGCCACACACATATTAATTTTTTTTATTTTTATCATTTTTTATTGCACTATTATGATTATATGATGAATCACACACATCCCCAAGTATCACCTTACTATTCTACTGACCCTCATTATTCCATTGACTCCTCACACATCTGTTCCTACTTTTGAGCCACCAAATTATTCATATTTGATTATTTGAGCTATTCTTTTTTTATTTTTGGTTTTGAATTTTTCCATGGGTTTCCCCTTTAATTTTTAGTGAAAAATGAGATTTTATCCATGGTGGTAGGAGGATCATGGTGGGTTCATGGTTAGGGAAAACCATGTGTCGTCCTTTAGGTTACCATGAGACCAATTTCTATTATTGGATAGTGGAAACCAGATGGTTGGAAAAATGTTTAGAAAATTTGATGGACTAATGGTCCATCAGGTTACACTTGGATTATTAGGGACTCATGGTTTCCTCAATGTTTGGAAAACCATTTTTGAAAACATTTAGACTTGTTAGGATATTAGAAAGTGGAAAATTAAATTTCAAACTTCTTTGATTTTAACCCCAAATCAGCTCCCATCAACCGTATTCCGGACTCTCATCCATGAGAGATTCCTCAACTCCTTTCTAGTCCCCTTTAACCTATTCTATAAGGCAGTTTGGATCCAATTTCTTCATGAAATCATCAATTAAGTCATTTTCCCAATGTTTTCTCCCGCTTTCTAGTGTTTATCTTCCCTTCTCCTTGAGTTCTCATTTTCTAATCTATTTTTTGACCTACTGAGGGGTTGATCATGTTTTTCTAGGTGAATTATTAATGGTTATTGTTAGATATTTCCATTATAGTGTCAACTGGTTGTGTGGTTTTGGTTTCATTCTGATTTAAAAATATTTCCAAGTATGATGTTGGTGGTTCCATGCATTTAAATTATTAAATGAGTTTGGGATTATTTATTTATTATTGAAAATTATTGATTATAATATTTATATATTTAGAAACATGTTTTTGGATGGTTTTTGGATTCAATATTAACAGCCTTTGTTTTTAATATGAAACACTATGTTCGATAGCGTATATGATACGTCACATTAATCATAAGCAAACAACTAATTAATATTTAAATGTTTCCATTTAAAACTAACAATTAGAATGGTGGAAGTGAACAATATTTACTAAATATAGTTTATACATGTATATATAATTATTTATTTGGTGAATAGTAATTATAAATTAATGTAAACAATTATAAAAATAAATTAATTTGTTATTTGAATTTTTTTTAATGTGCACAGGTGTATTATACAATAATAAATAAACAAATCATTACTATTGAATTATAATAACGACATATATATATAAATATAATATTCATTATAATTTTTTATATTCATTTTATGTGTTTTATATTCAATATATAAGATCAAATCCTATTTTACACATAAAAAAATTATTTCTCAAAAATGGATGTTTTTTACATTTTAAATGGCCTATGTATTTTAAATCTCATTTCTAACAATTTTATAAATTCTATTTGAATAAATAAACATCTTATTTAGTGGTGTGATATAAAAATTTATAATTGTTTAATTTTTAGTATTTCTCTGATAAGATTAATTTTTTGATGAATAGTAAAAAAATAATGCCTTTTTATTGAAAACAACTTTCTAATTAAATTTTTTATAGTATTAAATATCATTTTTAATGGTTTTATAGAATTAATAGATAATTAATTTATTCTTTAATACAATATAGGTTATTTTAATAAATTTGACATAGAAATTGGATATAAAAACTTTGTGACCTTTTGAACATTTTTCTATAAAAATATATTTTCGTATTCCATCAACAAGATTAATTTTTAATTAATTTATTCAAATTATGTGTTTTTAATTTGTAAAAATATATTGAATATATGGAATTATATGGTCCAAATTATGTTAATATATCACATTAATTTTTTGGAAATATAAATAATAAAATATTCAATAAAAATTATTACCACGATTAAAGTTATATTAGGAAATTAACGGTAAAAATCATATCATAAAAATATTTAAATAATTAATACTTGTCCTGATTTTATAAAATGAGTTTTTTATATACAATATCATTATTTTTTCTATTTTATCACATGTTAGGGAAACGTGGATGACTTTAATGAATTTATAATATTATATTGAATTAAAAGTCAATTTTGTCCCACATTTGTTTTTAAGAAGTAAAATATTTTTAATATGGGATTATATTGGGGATATCATTGAATATAGATTTTATTTGTAATGGAAAAAATGTATCCTACATCATGTTACTTTATTTATGGTTTTTATAAAATAAATAATTAAGTAAAATGGAGACACAATTATGATGTAGTAATTGCTTCATCAAATGATGAATCAAATAAATTATATGAAAAATAATATAATAAATATAATTTGACATAATTTATGACAAAAAAAATTTATAGATTACATTTACATGTCATTTATTTTATGAAATAGTTATTTTGACTATTTCTTTAAGTTGTGATATTATTAAAAAATCAATAAATGAATACTGTTAAATTTGAATGTAATGGTAATTTAAAATATAAAATATATTATAAATCTTTATAAAATTTATAAAAATATTACATTCATCCAACAATATGGAATATGTCCTAAAATGTTATAAATAACCCTTTTATTGGTCTTTTGGTATGATATGGTAATTATATTGACCCCCAAAGTGTAAATTACTTTATTGTATAATAATAGATAATAGTGTATAAAAATGACATGGAATAAGAAATATTATAAAATTCTTATAATTATTATTTTATGATTCTATTTTGACACATAATCATAATTTATTCGACAAAAATCTGTTTGGGACCATATATATTTTAAAATAAATTTAAATTAAATTAATAATTTTAATAATTCAAATAGTGCCCATCTCCACTCTTATAAAAGGGAACCCATTTTTATATTTTATTAACACCATAAAAACTATTTTTCATCTAACCTATATTACCAAGGACCTTCTTGAAATTCCCTCCCACATTATTGAGGTCTTAATTTAGGTATAACACCCTCTTAGATGTTTTAAGGTGTTAATCAAAGGGGATCATCCAAAAGAAAGGTTTCGTTTTTAATCATGTATTTAGGTTTTATTTAATCTTCCACTTTCTAATTTTCTTTCAAGAATGATGATATAATAAATTTATTGTCCTAATTATAATAATATGTTATTATGTGAATATTATCACTTAACCCATCTCCACTTCCATCAAATGGAGAAATAATTAATCATTCAAGTGTACATGTGAACTATCACCTCTACGGATTGATATAATTCATTTTCCATTACAATCTTGAAATAATAGTTTTAATTAATTAATTAATGTTTAAATATTAAATTAATTAAATATTAATAATTATAATAAAATAATATTTCAATTATTTTCTTACCTTCCATGCACATAAAAATGATAAGGTCATTCGTTCGTCCATGTCAACTGTTACCTCTATGAAGCTATCTAATTATTTTTTCTTCACCTCATCAAATATATTATATATATAAGTATATTAAGATTATTAATATGATATTTATGATATTATTATAATCATTAAAATATAAAATTACAATTACCATCTTTCCATAATTATCAATGTAAAATGGGAAGGTTACTCATGCGTACGTATGACCTACCGACTCCATGATTATAATGTTGTTCATTTTTAATTTCCATACATAAATTGTTTAGATTTAAAATTTATACTTAAAAATAATTATGTTTTCTTAAATATTATTCATGATATTAAGGAATAATGACATCTTTTGGGTATAGGCATCATATCATGTCATTTTGGACTCATGTATCGAATATCATCAATACATATGACGTGAACATAAATAATTATATAATTGTTATAATTTGATGATAAGTGATATTAAATGAATAATAAACTTGAAAATTTTTCTTAATATGTTAAACAATTAATATATGAATTTTATTAAGGATGATAAAGAACATATATTATTAGTCATACTTGAAGTAAGGGATTTCTTCTCAATATCATATCATTGAGGAATTTCAGGATGATATGAACTTTTATTATTATATGAGGTTTATATAAAGATACTATGACATTTGATATGTATAATTTATCAATAAAAATTTATTTAAATATTTAATTTATGTTCTATTACTTAGAGATTAAGGTTTAAATGTTTAAATAGGTATGAGGCACCTTGAATATTTAATGATTTATTTATCAAATACTTTTATCCATGCCAATATTCCTAAAATTATTTTACATATATATTTATATATATATAAAGGGATTATAATGAAAATATTATGAAAATTTTTAATTTTAGCGAACGATTTTCAAAATGAATATTCTTAATGGATTGTTTGACTTTCTTTACCAATGACAAATGGAATGTTAATTGTTAACATATATGGTGACAAAAAATTCTCCACCACCACAAAAAATATTTAATATTTGGATTCCTAAAAAAACCTTAATGTTAATAAAACAATAATAAATCACTTATTCCAATTTCTGGGTATTTTGGTATTGAAAATGGTTTTCAAATTGTTATTGTTATTTCAATATCTTGAAATGATTTCTTGTGACTGAGAATGAAATTTTATAATTGAAATTATGAAAATAATCATTGATGTGTTATAATTATATAATGTTACATTGAAATATGAATGGTGATTACTTGATAAAAAATGGATAGGTGGTTACATTATAAAATCCAATGTATTGGGTATGGAATTCAGTCAAATGGATATTCCATTTATAATAGTGAGTGGTTTGTAATTCGGTAATATGACTATTAAATTTGTAAGAATGACTTGTATGGAAGCTGATTGTATAGTTATTTCATTATATAATAAATATTTCCAAATTACATACTTATATATTATATGTTTTATTATGAGTTTTAATGAAAATCATTGATTTTAAAAACATAAGAAAATTATATTTTTGAAATTATTATCACCTTTTAGGGTAACAATGTATGTTTTATTTCAAGGAAACATTTATGGGGGTTTTACTAGACTAATGATTTTTCTTCTCTATGTCCCTTAGAGAGTGTTTTCTGATCATCCCAAGAATTAAATAGTTTTTCAAATGTTTTAAAGATTGGAAAGGGAAAAGATGGTTTCATTATGAATGTATTGAAGATGTGACAAGAAAATAAATAACTTTTTATCATAAACAGAATTCCATTTGTGGAAAAAATGGATACATAGTAGAATTGTCAACCTGAAATTTATGGATCTGCATTGTAATATTTTGTCTAAATTCTATAAATCAATAATCTTAAAATTACCATGAATCTGAATTCCTGTTCAGAAACATAAGAATAAGTAATGTTTAAAGCCAGGTCCTTACAGATGGTATCAAAGAATGGTCCAGACAACATTGGATATGAGGTTGTTTTCAAAAATGTTAGGGATATCATTATTAGCATATAATTTTACGGTTTTTTATATGTTTAATTTATCACAGTCCCTTTTAGGACTAATATTATGAACATTATAGGTGATAACAGTATATTTGGAGACATTCATCTTTGAGATAATTATGGGTTATTAATTTTTGGGTTTTAAAATGAAATGTAAAAGATAGAAATTGAGGTTAAAACATATTATGGTTATTTATAAATTATTTATCAAATTTGTGGAATTATATGGTTTTGGGAAAAGACAAACATAAATATGTGTGAAAAACTTTCATGTCAAAAAATGTTATAGGAAATGAACCCACAACCGATGGGTGATAATGGTAAATCTCATTCCGTTGTCTAATATGAATTCCTAGGTTATTATTAATTTCAATTTTAGATAACTAAGTTGATGAAAAAAATAATAATTTCATTTTAGGTACGCATGATTTATCAAATAAATAAACAATGGATGAGTAAATAATTAGGTGATTATGTAAATAATGTAGTTTCAGAAGAATCTTGTTATTTTGGAACAAATATGATCAATGTAGATAAAATACTATGGTATTTTATTAGAGGTATAGTAGTTTAGTTATATTTTTGATAACATTATATTAATATTATTGACTTATTGTGATTCATGATATTTATGTAAATGATTAACCTTTCATAGAGAATATATGATAGAGAAAGTTAATATTGCTATGATTTTTCAATTTTAATTAATGTTATTTTAAAAACGATATTATAAATTACATGGTAATATTATGTTATTAAATTATTCTAATATTTTGGTCTTTAATCATAGATAATATTTTTGTTAAAATATTTATATAGTTATTTATTGAATATTTTATATTGAACAGTGGATAATAATTTTGAATCACGGATATAAAAGTATAGTTTAATCATATCAAGGAATATTATTTTTCATGAATTATATTATATTAGCCTAACCAATTGGGTTATTGTTAATTTTTGAATATATTACAAATAGAGTGTTAAACTTCTTTAGATTATATAATTATCTATATGTTGATTTTAGTGATTTATGTGTGAAAAAATCATCATGAATACTCATCATTAGTAGGAAAAGATAATTTTGAGGAGGAAATTTATAAAAGGATGAAACTAAACAAGTGAAGTGATTATATTTACATATTTTCTTATTCAATGTAGGAAAATAATTCCTCATCTCTATGAAAATGATCTTAAAATTAAAAAAAAATTCTGTTGAAATTTTCTAATATTGAATCAATGGCCGTTTAACCAATTATAAATTTTTGGTTTTGTGATTGTTTACCTTTTCCTTAAAATTTTTTTATCAACATCCATCAAAACCTGAGGGATTTTTTCTCTTCCAAATCTATTTTTTCCTATATGGATCTCTAGTATTTATTATAATAGATGATTTTCTTACATCCCTATTAATCATTTAATGTGGTAGTTTTATGAATCCTATTTCTAATGTTGGATTGTAATAAATATATTTTGAAAATTAATACTTTAGTTACCAACCACATATTAAAATTATAAGGGTGAAATTTTATAAAAATGTTGAGAATGCTACTTTTTGAGCTTTTGAAAGGAAACACTATGTTCGATAGCATACCTAATATGACACATAAAGCTTATGAGAACAACTAATTAATATTTAAATGTTACCATTATGACCTAACTGTTATACTGGATTAAATGAAAACAATTAAATAAATATCATTTAAACATGTATATATAATTGATTATTTAGTGAAATATTAATTCTAAATTAAATTATTACAAATTTTAAAATAAAATGAAATGTTTATTTGAGAAACTATTTAAATGTGAACATATGTGTTTTATTCCAATAAATAAAAAAATCAAAATTGTTGGATTATATTAATGAATTAAATTTTTAATATATCAATTATAACTTTTTAAAAACATTTTATGTGTTTTATAGAAATTATGTAAGGACAAATTTAGTTTTACTCATAAAATAATTATTTATGAAAAATAGATGTTTTACCGCCATTTGATGGCATGTCTATTTAAAATTTAGTTTTTTACCTTTTAAAAATTATATATTACAAAATCAGCTTCTTCTTTGGTTGTAGTTCATCAACATTTATATTAGATAAATTTTTAGTATTTTTTTGATAATAATCTTATTTGGATGAATAATGAAAAAAATAATGCATTTTAATTGAAAACCCCATTTTCATTACATTAATTTATTGTGTTAAATAATATTTTTGAATGGATTTTATGTATAATACGATCATTTTTTATTAGTTAATCCAATAGAATATATTATAATCAATTTTTCCTTGAAATTATAAATAAACATATGTGATCTTTTGAATGATTAACTTACAAAACACGATTTTTTATTCCATCAACAAGATCAATTTTTAATTAATTTATTTCAATTTTGTTTTGTGAATTTTTAAAAATTTCAAAAATATTTGGAATAAACGTTTCCAAATTAGGTAAATATGTTTTTTTGGAATTATGAATAATAACATTGGTAAAAAAAATTATTACCACAGTTTAGGGTAAATCATGTAATTAAAGGTATACGTTTTATCATTATCATTTTAAATCAACCTAAAACTTGTAGTTTTTTAATTGGATGAGTTTTTTGAGACTTATAAGATACATGTTTTTTTAGGACCACTTTTATCAACTTTTATTATTTTGATGCATTTATAATATTATACTCAATGAAAAATCAATTTTCCCCCAATCTTGATTTTAACTAGTAATTTATTTTTAATATGGGGTCATTCATGAGATATCAATGAGAATGATTCTTATTTAAAAATATAAAAGTTTTACCATCATCATGGTAAATTATATTAAATTTTTAGGTAATAAATCCTTAAATTAAATTTTGACACAATAATGATGAAGTAATTGATTCAATAATAAAGGAATTAAATTTATGATATAAAAAATATTATAACAATTATAATTTGGCATAATATATTTCATACATGAATTATTAGGATTAATTTTAAATTTTAATTATTTTTTACTAGAAATTTTATCTATATAATGATGTTATTATATTTTTGAATAGTTATAAAATGTATGGTGTCAAAATTTATACGAATAGGTTTCTAAAATATAAAATATTTTATAAAATGTCATAAAATTTTAAAAAAGATAATATTAATACAAATAGTTATAATAAGTTCCGAAATTTCATAAATGAATCTTTTATTGGTATTTTGACATGTTCTGGTAATTATATTGACAATTAAAGTGTAAATTACCACATAATATCGTAAGAGTTAAAAGGGTTAAAACAAAACGAAAAGGATTAAAAAATATATTCCAAACATGCCTAATTTTTATTAGATGATTTTATATCGACCCATAATCTTAATTTATTGGAAAGAAGTCATTTTATGATCTTTTATATTATAAAATGTTTTACATTAATTTAATAATTGGATGCATTCCATGAGTGCCTCTCGAGTCTCCGATAAAAGGGAACTCATAATTCTATTTTATTTAGATGATATAACCTATTTTGATCAGAAAATATTTTTCAATGATCATCCTAGAATTCCTACGCACATTGTTGAGGCCTTATTTTTGGAAATAACTCCTACCTTAGAGATATTGAGGTGTAAATAATAGGAAATAATAAAATGGATGGTATCATTATTAATGAAGTATTTAATTTTTATTTCCACTTTAAAATCTTATAAATATTATAAAAAAATGATTATATAAAATATAGAGTATAATAAATATATTTATATTTTATCATATTAATATTATAACATAAATCCATCTCCTCTTAAATTAAATTGGAAAATAATTAATCGTTCAAGCGTACATGTGAACTCTCACCTCAATGAACCGATATAATTAATTTTCCATTACCATCACTCAATACTGGTTATAATGATGGAATTATTTTTTATATATGATATTAATGAAAAATTTATTATTATTAAAAAATAATATTTCAGTTATATTCTTACCTACCATGCTAATAAAAATGATAACATCATTCGTGAGTATGTGTGAACTATCACCTCTACTAAGCGATCTGATTCATTTTTCTTCACCACATCACATTTAAGATAAATATTGGTATATTTAAATTAGGAATATGATATTTAGGATATTATTATCATTATTTAAATATAAAATATTAATTAACTTCTTTTCATAAAAATAAATTAAAAATGGGAATGTTACTCATGCGTACATGTGGCCTGCCATTTCCATGATTATAACATTGATCATTTTTCATAACCATACATGAATAGTTTTATTAAAAAACTAATGTTTAAATATTATTATTATCTAGTATATATAAATATGTATATTATTTACTAAGGACCAATTTTAGCTATAGAAATTATACCCAGTCATTTTGGATTCATGTAACGAATACCATCAAAACATCGATGTGATCATAAATAATTAAGTAATTTATAAAATATGTGATATTTGATATATAATGAATAACAAACTTTAAAAATGTTCTAAAAAATATTGAACATAATTTTATTAATTAGGTTGATATACAACATACTTGGTGAATCAGACTTGAGGTAAGGTATTTCTTCTCAATCTTCGTTCATAAAGGAAATTCTCGATGATATACATCTTTATTATTTTATAATGTGTATATATGAATAATATGATTTTTTATACAAATTTTATCTATAATAATATTATTTAATATTTTTTAAGTTTATTCATTCATTGAGATTATGATTTAAATGTTGAATGTGGTATGCGACACCTTGAATGTTTAAATATTTAATTATCAAATACTTTACCCCATGTCAATATTCATGATATTAGTTTTCATATTTTTTTATATAGATATATAATTATTTTAAAAGATATTTTAATTTTGTTTATAATTTTATTTAATGACTTTCAAAATTAATCTTTCAGTAGAGAGTGCTTGATTTTCTTAAAAACGACAAAATAAATGTTCTTTTTTAACACATATAGTGGTAAAGACTTCACCACAACCATGACTATTATTTTAAATTTGATTCCTCTATATGTATTAGTGGTTTTAAAATAAAATTAAATCACATCTTCCATTTTATGGTTATTTTTCTATTGAAAATAGATTTAAAAATGAAAATATTATTTCAATGTCTTAAAATTATTTTTTTGATTTCAATTGATAATTTTTAGTCAAAATGATGAAAATTTAAATATTTTATGTGTTATGATAATATAATGGTACTTGTAAATTTTTTCTGTTGTTTCATAATAAATCAATAATGGGTTTTAATGTTATAACCTGCAATAAATATGGTATTGAAGTCGGTTGTATGAATATTGAAATTGTAAGAGTGATATGTATAGAATTGGACTGTATGATTATTCAATTTTAAATAAATATATTCAATGTTACCTACATATATATTATATATATTCTTATTTGTTTTCATACAAATTGTTGATTTTCAAAAGGAATGATAAATAACTTTTCAAAATGATTATGTAATTCCAGGGTAAAAAGATATGTTTAAATTCTAGTAAATGTTTTATGGGTTTTCACCAAACTATTACTTATTTTCTTTATATACCATACATATATTTTAGGGATCATCCAATTTATTAATTTTTTTCCATGGGGATTAAAGATTGATAAGGAAAAATATGGTTTCATGACTAAAATACTGAAGATGAAATATAGAATGAAATCATGTTATATTTTAACTAGGTTTCCATTAGTGAAAAAATGGATACTGAATATAAGTGTAAATATTAAATGTATGGGTCTACATTGTAAGTTTTTTTCATAATTGTCTATATATATAAACTAAAAATATCCTCGAATTTGAATTATAGTTTTAAAATAGTATAATAAGTTATGTTTATGGCAAGGTCCTTAGAATTCATGTAATAAAAATGGGTTTCAAAATGGAAAGTTGTTATGTTTCAAGTGTTTATTTTATGGTTTTTCTAAAATTTTCTTTATTCCTTTTTTAAAAGGTTTAAAATGTGTTTTCAATGAAATGTAATGGTTAAAATGTGTTGAATGGGGGATTTTCCAATGTAATGGATTTTTGTTGCATGTTGTATTATTTGTTGTTCACCTTCAATTTGTTGTTAATTTATGAATGTGATGTGATGAATGTTATAAAATGTTATTGATGTGATTATGAATCTTAAAGGGGATTTTCCCTTTAAAATGGTCAGATTATGTTTGTGTTCTATCTTTTTGTGTTCTAAAATGGGCTTTATGAAACATGTCAGTGGTGCTAAATTTATTTCCATATGGTTTTGGTGTGCGTGTGAGATAGAAAAATAGTTTTTGATGAAAATAATGTGACTTTTTTGTGTTTTTTATGCATGGAACGTGTATTTAGAAGTGATGTTTTATATGATATGTGAAATATAATTTGATCACAAAGGGAATCCATGGTATTCTATGTCAGAAAACTAGAACTAGTATTCCTTTTGATTCAGAACTGGCTGAGGCCTAGATTCATCTAGTAGGATTGAGGAAACATAAACAACTAAACATGTTTTATGATCATAGAACACTATAATTTAGGGATGGGATCCCTTCTAGTGTATCATAAAATGGAGCATAGTTGTTATTTGATTTTTAATTACAGACCACTAGAATTTTGGGAGACATTCCCTTCCAGTGGACATTTGTCATGGGTACACTGTTACTAGTCGAGTTGGAGGATTTTGATTAATGTGTTATGTGGTTCATAGGGTCCCACTTGTGATAGTATCCTATAGAGATTTCCCATTCCACTCTCTTGCAAAATAATACTCATGTGATTTGGTGTTATCCATCAATATATTGCATACTAGTTTATTTCAAGAAATAATATTTGTGAAAATGGTTTTCCTTAAAAAGATTTTATTGAGAAGGTATTTAATAAAATATTATTTCTATTTGTTTTAAATGATCTTATGGAAACATGATGGTTGATTTTAATTTTAATTTTACGACATGCAATCTTTTCTTTTGAGGGGGGGGGGGTTTCCTTTTGGTCTTTGGATGACACCATACACACACCTTTGTGTGTATGTCAAATTTTTACTGTATGACATAGTTATATGAAATATGTATCATGGTGTTGATAGTGGATCCAATTTCTAGTGTTCCAATTCTAGAAGGTGTTGATCATATTATATTGAGGGTGATTTCCATCTAATTTCATAGAGGAATTTGGATTTTTTTTCTTCTCGATCAGTTGTAGAACATTTGGTTTTGGTTTAAGTTGAAACAATTTAAATCTAAAACATGACGTAACATATTTGTTTTTGGTTTTTGGTTATCTTTATAACTATTATTATTTGTTTTTTGATTTCAAATATTATTATTAATAATTCCCAATGTGTTTTATTAATACCTAGGTACTATTTTATAGCATGTTGAGACCCGAAACGCTCATCCGTCCATGCCATGAATTTGGAAAAGTGTTAGGTTTCATGGAACCCCGACTTGGTATTTGATAAACTAGTAATAAAGGAGGTCACACTATTTTGGTTCATGTTATCTGGGGAATGATTTTTAGACAGAATAAAGCATGTATTTTCACGGCTTGGGGGTCTGGTTTCTAGTGTGGATCCTAACTTGCACACATCATGACAGGACTCAAGTAACCATGGGATACTAAAATTTGTATTGAATTCTCCTCCATGTGAGACACACTGGATGAAGACTCTATAATAAAATTTGGTCATGGTGTAGTAGTTTTTTATTGTTATTTTAATGAATTTTGTTATGTTACGAGTCACGGTTGTTTTTTAGAATTGTTTTTATTTCTGAAAATTTTCATAATGGGTGTTTTTTTTCTTTTCTTGTGGTTTTTTCTTGATGTAGTACAATTTATTCTCATAGAATTAATGTGACACAAAAAGAAGAGGATAAATAGTGGTGACCCTCAGGACATGATCATAGACTAGTGGAAGTCATGTTTAGAGTTATCCATACTTTGTGTGAATGGGAAGGCCCTGGTCCATCATAGGATTGGAGAAGTTGAATGTGGTCCTAGAAATGAAAACGCTCAAATGTTCCTCAGGAATAAGCCCCCTAATTTTCTAGGTAGAATAGAACAATTGGATGAGGAGGAGTTTCTTGACATGATATAGAGAATGTTCAAATTTCTGGATAATACTGAGAGAGTTAATGTTAAGAGTGATTTTTTCTTATTATAAGTTCTTGGTCTGATGTGGTGGGACTATGTGTTGAAAGATAGGAAGCATGAGAAAATTATATGGAATGATTTTAAGGTTTTATTCAATGAGAAGTACTGTCATGAGATTTTGGATTTGACATGGTCCTCATAGTTTTTTCAACATGTCCTCGGATACTGGACCAAGATGTAGTATTCTAACCACATTTCATAATTGGTTAAATATGCCAAAAATATCATTTACATTGATCCTATGAAGTGTCAATAGTTATAAATTTGGTTGTTTCAAGAGATATGATCTCATGTCTTCATTCAAGGTAAAACATTTTTCTGAGGTGGTTGATCGTGTAATGATTGTTGATATCGATCATAGTGGAATGCCTAGTTTCCATGAATCAGTTTTAGAAGTAGATTAGTGTAGTGGATGCTCGTCTGTGTATAAGAGGATGTAGGGTTAGAAAGGGAATAAGGGATGTGGAAGTTCAGGCCATCATTCAATGAGGTTTTTTACATGTATAATGGTAAAAGGAAAGTCATGTTCCATCAATGTTAAATGGAATTTAACATGTGATTTATGTGTTGGTATCCTCATAGAAATTATTACAAGTGTTGAGATATGGTGTACATTTAGTGATTTTGAAATGTGGTACACCCAAATAAGAGTAGTTCAATATATATATATTTTAATGGTATTTTATCCTCGTCAAGACCAAATATGACATTAGGTTATTAGTTTGGAGGACTTGGAATTAGGTTTGGATTATCTTGTGGGAAGAGAAAGTTTGTGGTCGAGCCACAAGCTAGTGGTCATTCTCATTTTTAGAAATAAAAATAAAGTATCATGTTGTAGACAGAGAACCATTATAATCTAATTCATGTCATGTGATTGTTCAAGGTGAAATTCTTATGGCTTCACAATTAGCAATTTTTTTGATACTATCTAATAATTTTTATTTATTTCTTCCCATATTGTCTTTGTGTTTATGTTTACAACCGACCATATATCATATGTGATGGATTTTTTACTGCCTATTAGTTAGAAGTGATTGGAGGGTTTCAGGTGTCCTTCTTGGGGACTCACTGTGCAAGGCAGTATATTAGATAGATATTTTGTCAGTTTAATGAAGGACATGATCGTTGTGATCCTTGTATGGATAGGATGGTATATTTCACAGAACACATCTATTATTTTTTGTCGTGAGTTAGTTTTTGGAAACCTACTAAAAGTACAAGGTTTTCCAAGGTGAATGGGATCCTCAGTTAAACGTTGATGGACCATACATCCGGATTTGGGGAACCATATTTATCATATCTTGTCTCTCATGTTGGGGGATGACTATGGTTTTATTTTTGGTGGATTTTCCCCTATGATGGTTGAGTTGCATAATGTTTTTCTAGTGGATTGATTGGGTTGTCCTCCAGAGTGGGATGTGGAGATAACCATTGATTCAGCACTAGTAACACAACTATTATCTATTCCCTCATACCACATTCACCCAAACTGATTTGAGGGAATTAAAGGTACAATTGATGATTTAGAATTAAAACGATGCATTCTCTCAAGAATTGTATTGTGGCCCACCGTAGTTTTGTTTGTGAGAAAGGAATATGGATCTATCCATTTCGGTATTGATTATCGAAATCTAAATGAGGTAATTATTAAGAACAAAAAACCATTGAATAGTATTGATGACCTTTTCAATATACATAAGGGGTAAATTTGGTTTCCAAATATTGATTTGAATTATTGGTATCACCAAGTCAAATCTTGATATGTTGATGTTTTAAATATAGAATTTTAAAGTAGCTACATAAATTTTGAGTACATGCACTTTCCATTACGGTTGAAAAACACTAAAATACACTTTATAACACTCATGAATAGGATATTCAACTAGTATCTCGATTCATTTCACTTGGTATTCACGGTGGACATCCAAGTATGTTTATAGACAATGGAGAATAATCAGCGGCATTTGTGAATTGTTCGAGGCATCCAATCAAATCATATCTTCTATAAAAATATTTCCACGTACACATCTGTGATCAAGGTAGTGAATTTTTTGGTCATGTGATCTTAGAATAAGGGGTTTTGGTGGACCTTGAGAATATTAGTAAAATAATTTCATTGAAATATCCGAATAATGTGTTTGAGATCTTAATATTTGTAGGTATGGAATTGAAAAATAAAATGGTTTTTTGGAATTTATTGCAGCTTGCTTCAACGATGATGGTGCTCACCTGAATGTCGGTGATGATATAATGGGGCCCCGTGTGTCTTGTTGTGTGATATTTGTTAAAGTCCAATATATGTTTCTAGGTTGTGTGCTGATACGGGAAGATCAACACCGACCACAGGAAAATAATTAACCAACCAATGACCTAGAATTAGTAGCAATGATTCAAGCCTAAAAGACGTGGAAAAATTTTATTTTTGGGGAGATTTTTTTATTCCAATCATAAGAGTTTGGTGAACATTTTATCCTAGAATGATTCTAATTGGAGGAAACATAATAGGGTTTTTACAATCAGGGGTTCTATTTTGAAATATTTTATACCACAGGTAAAAAATATTTAGTGGCTGATGCATTGAGCAGAAAAGTGTCAATGAAAGCATTGAAAGAGTCCAGTGATGAGTGGATATTGATGGGTATTTTCTATCAGATGCATCTAAAGACCATGGAAAATAGTTGAGGTTTGTTATTGGACAATGTATATCTTAAAAATTAACTTTTAGAGTGGATTCAATAATATAATCCAAATGATAAGCTGTTACAATGTACAATTCATATTTGAAATTGTGGGGAGGTTCCTTGTGAATGGTCTTTTTCTACTGAGTGAGTTTTTTTCTTCACAGTTTAATTCATACTTTCGTTGTTGTTAGGGGTGTTGGTAATGTTGGATAGCCCCATGTCTCTATGTTCCATTCATCCTTGTGATACCAACATATAATATGATGTTTGTCGGCAGTTCTCATGGATAGTTATGCTGAATGTTGTAGTTGACCTTGTATCACGATGTTACACATGTCATTATGTTAAAAAAATAAACCAATGACCCTTCGGTCTTCTACATCTTCTACCTATTCTAACATGGACGTGGGGTAAGATCACTATGGATTTTATTATTTGATTACATCATATACCCTGATGGAGGAATTCCATTTGGGTAGTGATTTATCATTTCAAAAAATCATCCAATATTATTCCATTCATGGATTCAACCAAAGGGGTTGAGTTAGGTTGGTTATATGGTCAAGAATTTATGAGGCTCCATAGTGTGTCATTGGAATTTATTTCTGATAGGGACCCCTCTTTTACCCCATTGTATTGGGAAGGAATTCAGAAGGAAATGGGGTTGCAGGTCATGTTGATCATGACATTTCATCATAAAATTGATTGTCAGATTGAGCGGGTGAATATGATTTTCGATGACATCCTACGAGAATGTGTTTTGGAATTTGGAGGTATTTGGGGTAGCCATTTGAGATTTGTTTAGTTTTCATATAACAATAGTTACCAATCCTCGATTTGAATGGATCCTTATGAGATTATTTATGGTTGTCCATGTAGGTCCCCTTTGTGTTGGGCTATAGTGGGAGAGTCATCATTGTTAGGAACGATCCCTATGTCGATAAATATAGATAATGTTATGTTGATTTTGTGGTATTTTTTTTGGTGTAGAGTCACCACAAGTCTAATGAAAAATAGAGGTACTGAGAATTAGAGGACTTTGCGGGTAACTAGGTGTTCTTAAAAGTGGCACCACAACTGGGTCATTGTCATTTGGGTAATTAATAGAAGTTAACTCTAATGTATGTTTGACAATTTCTGATTACCAATAGAGTTGGTAAGGTGGAATACCAGATTGATTTTTCCTCATAGATGACATAAATTCGTGATATGTTCCATGCCTCTTAGATTAAAAATTATAACACGAATTCATATCATATGTTTAGATGGGAAGATTTTGAATTGGGGCTTGATTTTTCTATGTTTCATCAGCTGGAATAGAATGTGAATTCATAGGAGAATGTGATTATTGGAAAGACTATTATGTTGGTCTAGGTTCCTTGGTAGTATTTTAATGATGTGAATGAGATATGGGAGAAGATTTTTTGGGTTTTTGAATTTTATATAAATTTTTTCTCTGATGAATCTTTTAGTTGGATCTCCATGGGTGTAATTTTATCAAAGTAGGGAGAATTTTCATATCGATTATTTTTTAGAGATACTCCTTATATTATTTATTGTAATTATTTTATCATTGGGTTTCACCAAGAGTTATTGTTCAATAATAGCTATATTTTTATTTGTTATAGGTGGTGCACGGTTCGCACACTATTTGGGAAAACTGAGTTCCCTCCTCCAAGTAAGTGTGCAACCAATTTTCATTTTGGATATTGGTGACTACATTGTGGGTTCATGGTTTGGAAAAACATTTTTGGTAAACTATGTGGCTTGTTCCTCTAGGAATGTTAGGGATGCATGGTTGTTGTATGGTTTGGAAAATCATGCAACATGTACATGTAATTAAAAAGTGTAAAATTACCAATATATAATCTTTATTTTAGTAATAAATCACCTCTCACCCACTAAATTCTGGATTATATACCAAGGGAGATTCCAGTAAGCCTTCTTAGACCTCTTAAGCCTCAATATCTGAGAGATTTTGACCTCATTTATTTGAGGAATTACAAAGTAATACCTTTTCTTATTGATTTCACATTCTTTCTAGGGCTTCCAATTCCTCGTCCCTGAGTTCTTATTTTCTATCAGGTTTTTTGTCGTAATGTGGTATTTGTGTTTTATTGTTGTGTGAAATATTGATTGTAATTTTTTTGGTCATTTCTTCATAGGTTCTTTTGGTGGTGCAGTTGTGGCTTGACACAAATCTTTGAAAATTTTCATGTATGAGTTTGGTGGTTCCATACATTACATTGTTATATTAGTTTTTCATTCGTTCATGATTGTTTGAATGTGTTATATTTATTATCTATGTTGCATGAAATATGTTTTGGAATGGTTTTTGATTTGCACGTTATGAAAATGGTTTTTCTAAAGTTCGGTGATTATGTTTTATTTGTGATTTGTCATGATGTTTCTCAAATAAATTTCATGACTTGTGTAAATGGTGAAAATATTGTTTTCAATAAAATTTAAAGATAAAAATGTTTTGACAGAGTATTTTTCTTGAGAAAATGATTTTTTTGGCTTGTTGGATTTCTTTTTTATGCACCACATATTTTACATTGAATTGTAATAGTGATGTATATCATTTTATAATATAGTATTGACGTGGGTATGAATTTTAAATGGAATTTACCCATAAAAATGGTTGGATTAGAATTGTGTTATTTCTTGTTTTGTTTCAAAATAGGAATCAAGAAAAAATGTTGTTGTTTACAGAAAGTAGGGGATTTCCTTGTGTACATGTGGTGATTGGCATGTGTATGTGAAAGTGATGTTTTATGTGAAATGTTCAATGAAATTTTTGAAAAAAGGAATCCCATGTATTCTATGATGTTGAACTAGAACTAGTGCCCTAGTTGATCCATAAGTTACGATCACCCG
This sequence comes from Viscum album, assembly GCA_963277665.1. Taxonomy (NCBI): domain Eukaryota; kingdom Viridiplantae; phylum Streptophyta; class Magnoliopsida; order Santalales; family Viscaceae; genus Viscum; species Viscum album. The sequence goes on along the minus strand of OY728122.1, from coordinate 803,762,938 downwards.
AATTCATTTAGTAAGATTGACATTACAACACTAACTAAACATGTCATATTATTTTAGAAAATTATATTTTTGGGATCTGATACCCTATAATGGATCATGGTGTAGAATTATGCAAGTATTGACTTATGATTTGGAGACCACAAGTATTTTGCGAGATATCCCTTCTAGTGGATCATGCACGAGAAAACTGTCAGTATTTGAGTTTGATGATTTTGATCATTGAGGTATTAGGTTCATAGGGTCTTACACGAGCTAGTTACCTATATAGATTTTTCCATGGTTCCCTCTTATGACATTATGATTATGTGTTATGGTGCTATATGTCAGTAGATTGTAGAACTTGTGTACATTTTTTTCAAGAAATATTATTGATGAAAAAGGGTTTCCTTAAAAAGTGTATTTTGAGAATGTTTTCCATAAAAGGGTTTTTAGAAATGTTTCAATTGATTATATAAAAACATGCATGCTGATTTTTTTTTTCAATTTTGTACCATCACATATTTTATTTTTGGAGGAATCATAATAGGATTTAGATTACACTATATATACATTGTTGGTTGTATTTAGGCATTGTTAGGTACACACAAGGATGAAATGAGATTTATCATGGTGGTGACAGTGGATCCAGTTTCTAGTGTTCAACTTTTGGAAGGTGTTGATGGTGGTGGATTGAGGGTGATGCCACTCTTATTATATAGAGGTTTTTGGGATAGTTTTTTTATTCCAATTATATTTTAGTACTTTTGGGAAATCTTTTTATATAAATTGTTGAAATCGTTCCGAAAGTGTATCTTTGATACCCAGGTACTAGTTAATAGAATTTGGGGATCATGAACGCCCTTCGAGTAATTACATTGGGTAGAGTGTTGTGTTGGATATGCCCTCATCATACATATTGACACCGAAGAACCCATTTTTTTATTTTTCCTGTATATATGTATATTAAACACACACAAATCATTTATTTCTATTTTGTATTTTCAGTAAGACTTTCAATCATCGATATTACATATATTGGTCGTGAGAAATTTGATCGATTCATCATTAGTATAGTTGGGAACATATAAAATCCCTCATTTTGAATTCATGAATTATTAATTCAAATGTCAATTTTTTAAACAACTAAATCCATAACCACTATGATTCCATTAATGGAGTCTAGACCACTAAATAAGTATGAAGTCATGAATGATTTAAATTTTAGTATTTAATCTATCATAAATTACGTGATTTTATATGTTGGTGACTATTTAATTTAATGGATATCATTAGAAGAAATTTATGTATGAAAATGGTGTCAAAATAGTAACTCATTTTCATTGCATTATCCAGATGATATCAACTATTCTTCAGATCATCATTGCTCAGAGACACCAAGTAGATTCCTTATATATCCTTCACACATTTACCACATCTCAATGAATGATTATCATTGAAATATAAGTTATACAATAGAACATAAATTGCCTTATATGTCTTATACGATCACTAGAAGATCACATTAATTACCCTAAAAATAGATCAATATGTTCCTATCTTTCCATATATAAAATAATAACAGAAGGGAGAGGGAGGGATGATATGTAGTACTCCCAATTTGATGTATGTACCCTTTTTTTCCTTCTTAATAGTTTAACATTATTTGTATTATTTTGAAGAGGATGGGAGAGTTTGGAATTGTTTTGGATAATATTGAATGCTTTTCGAAGAGGGAACAGTTTGAGAATGGTTAGGGAAAACAATGTGGGATCTCCGGTAAACTATATAGGGGGAGACATTGGGTTTTTCATGGCCTGCATATAGTTTTCAAATCCAATAGAAGACACCATGTGGTTTCTTTCTCTCAAGATAGTGGTGTTCCCATAGTTTGTGAATAGTTTTCCAAACTGTGCAGACAAACCATGAAACCACGTAATGATTGGGTTTTTAAATTTGGGCTCCCTAAGGGGTGCCTCATTTAACTCCAAATATTCTCCCACTCAATCCTCAAAGTGTATTTTCAGTTCTTAAGTATTGGAGGGGCTCTTTCATTCTTTTTTTAAGAGATTCGAAGGGGTTTCAAGGTGGCCGGAAGGTGGATTTTTCGAGGTAAGTCTCTCCTCTAGGTCTCTTTTTTTTTTCTCCGGGTCTTCTCTTCTCTCTCTATAGGATTTTATATATCATCATATATTTCATGTGGATATTGTTTTAGGGTTTCTTGGGGTGTTTATTTTAAGGATTTTGGATGTTAGGGAAGGGGATCTAGAGCTGGTTCGATGGTGTGTTCAAAAGATTCAGGGTGAGGTTTCTTGTGGGTCGTTTTCACCAGAACCCTGATGGTAAGAGGCTTAAATCTTGACTAATATTGATAGAATAGATTGAATTAGTTTCAAATAGGTTTATTTGAATGGAATTATTGTGTAATTAAGGGAATAGATCTTCATTAGTGACGATTTATGGTTTTAGAAAACTTTTGAAATCATGGTGATTTGTTGTGCAAAGTGAATTAGATACTTTCATTTAAAAGCCTGATTTTAAATTATTTATTTGTTGAAATTATTAAAAGGTTTGATTAAAAATGAGTTTTCAATATAAACGGTGTTTCATTGAAAAATGTATGTATTGAAATGATAGTGATGGAATTGGTTTTCATTAAATATATCATTTTATTGAATGGGACGACACATTGGTTTTGGAATTGGATTAATGGTATAATGGTTGGGTAAATTCATATATAATTCTAAACGTATAATGGTTAGGGGTCTCCCACGTTAGTGTTGGGATAGATAACGGTTAGGGATATCCCCCATCAAGCATTTATATTGCATTCTGGACGGATAATGGTTTTGGGTTTCCCCCATTGGTGTTGGGATAAAAAAGCGTTAGGGATATCCCCTGTAAAACATTGATATTTCATTCATGACGAATAATGGTTTGGGGTCTCCATTAGGGGTTTGTTTAGCTTGTTTTATCTGATTCATGATATTAAAAGTAACTATAGTATGGAAGTGATGTTTCATGTCATATGGGTATTGGTAGGCGGTGGTAACATGGTGGGGTGTTTACCATATAACACATTGAGTAGTTATCAGTGGATTTAGTATTTTTATTTGATATGTTTTTCTTCATATTAATTGGTTTTAGCTCACCCCTGTAGTTATAACACTAGCACTATTTCCTTCTTATTATGTAATATTATATATATATATATATATATGTTCCTTGTTTCCTGTTTTAGGTAGGGAAAATGGTTTCATCTATTTTTTTTATTCATGGGAGCTAGTAACCAACTATTGGTGCTAAGGAATTTCCTTAAAGTATTAATGATATTTATATTAATGCATATTTTGATCATTTTTCTAAATATGGACATGAAAATTTTGTATAATAGGAGGAATATGCTCAAATTTTCCCTGGCTTGGGATGATGGTAGAAAAGAAAATTGCTTTATTATATATTAGGTGTATGTTTCATGTGAGTTCCTAACCATCTCTCATTATAATAAGACTAATTTCACCATGAAATATTTTCTCTTTTGTATCATGTGTTGTATTTTGATCAATATGACAGTTTTACATATGTTCCATGATTTTAATCGGATATTATTCCATTGTTTGATCATTTCCTTCTATTTTATATATGCATAATCATGGATATAATACATCATACAAGGACACATTAGGAGGGTGAAATAAAAAATTATTCCCAAGAGAATCCTACTCTATATTATAATATCATCAAGGATATCGTGTTGTAACATATTTTCATAGACTAGAATGAGATTCCTAATAAAAGAAATGATAAAGATGTGAAACAATTAGTAGAAGGGGAAAAGGATCTAGAGTAAGTGTCCCTACACTAAAATTTATGTTATTTTATGTGTACTAGTGAACATTAATATGTAGAGGATTTACATGAAAAATAATACCATGTCACCGAATTCATAAAGACATGTAAATAATTTTAGGTGTAGTATGTTACTCTTAATATTTAATGTCATAAAAATAGTTGTCGAGACTCAACAATACAGAATAAGGCTTAGAAATGGATGCACAACTTTAGGAATGATATTCTTTTATATTGAAGGTGACCACATATTCTAAAAAGGTCAATCAAAAGATGATAGAAGAGATTGATATAGTGGGAAATATATGATTTTTTCAAATTCCTTTTCTTCCTAATTATAGCTATAGTGTCAGGCATGGGAAGAAGAGGAAGTGTCAAGATAAATGAAATAGTGGTGGTGTTTGATAATAGTAGTATATTTTCTATCCCCCATCAGTAGTGGATGATAATATAGAATTAACATGATATCTGTTTATACTAACAGAGTACACCTGATGATATTTCCTTATTCCATCAAATACCATTAAAGAATATAAAGGTCAAGGACATCTATTTAGATTTATCAAGGATCTATCATCATCCCAATACTATATTAGATTTTCAACATTAAATGCCATTATGGGATAGTTAGATTCATCATTGTTAACAGGGTTCTGGCCATAAGCCTTAAGAGTGAGGCAATTTCAAATAGTAAAGGCACTTCCATCAGAGGATTGTGCAGGATTAACTATAGTGAAAGGTTCCATTTTGTTACATATTCTATAATAACATCCTTATTTAGTCGGATTAGAGTGAAATAATTTATTTCATCAAATTTTTTGGATGTGTTGAAATTTATGAAAAGTTTCATGTACTATGTTTGGGAGCTGGAGATAACTTGTGGAATGAGGAATGAGAAGGGGTTTTTTCCATCATGGTTATTTTAAATAGATGATGATGAGTTAGTCTAGGATTTTATAGTTCATGATCAAGATATTTTCATCACTATAATATAGATATATTGGTTGATTACTCATTGGGAATAAATGGATTTTTATCATCGGAGTGTTTCATTATTTGTTAACAATGGGATATTATGGGTGTTCTAGGGAGAGTTGGACCCATGGTTCATTCATGTGGGATATTGGCATCCATGTTTGTGGAATATTAAATCATTTTCTATGCTTGACCGTATAATATATCATCAAATGTTGACCATATCAGGTATGTTTATGACTTCAATGATATTTTCCCAGTTGAATTATACATTTTTCCTCTGGAAAGGGAGGTAGATTTATCTATAGATAGGGTGAGGGGAAAAATATAGATTTCTATACCATATTGTCATATAGAACATACTAAAGAGTGGTTCTCCATGTGAGGTTCATAGTTTACCATAATTTGGGTTTAGAAAATACCAAAAAATGGATTTGGAGGAGGGTGGCCTCAGTGATATGTTACCACAAGGATGGTGGTTTTTTATGTGTCTTTGATACATAACAAATGATGAATCAGGTAATATTATGGAATAAGTATCAGTTTCCTCATGTAGATGACTTGTTTGATAAGTTCAAGTGGGAAATGTTGTTTGATAAAGTTTATATTCGTTTGGCTTATCATTTTCATAGTTTAAAGGTACCTGAAATCTAAAAACCACATTTAGGAGAAGGTATTGGAATTTTTAAAATCTAATAGAGCCTATTGTCCTAACAAAGGATCCAATGTTGTTTATGACATTGATGAAACATATTTACCCCTAGTATCGTGATTTGTTCATTGTATTTATTTTTGTAATATATCCTAGTAAATTAATGACCAGTGTGTGAGCATGAGAATCATCTGAAATTAGATTTGTAAATATTTTCGATTCATTTATTATATGGAAAATAATCAAAATTCAATTTTATTGTTATAGATGTAATAATATTGGGTAGAATAATATTAGATCATTGAATCTAAGTTGGCCTTGAGAATTTTTTTGTATGAATTGTAATGGGGAAAACCATAGAATGAATTCAATATTCAGATATTGATTGGACTTTAATGATATTATCGCTATTATTAATGGATTCCATGAGGTTGTAATCACAAATGAATGCTCATACAAACAAATTGGTGAAATTATCATGGGGTTCTATATGTCAGGATTCATTTAGGGAGGTGAAATGGCATATGAAATTATCTCTTAGGGTGATCTTATAAGATGGTACAAATGGATGTATAGTTTATTGTTATTATTCTTATAATAGTTTGAGATATTTTCTAAGAATGGATTATAATTTGATGGTGTACGAATCCAGAGAGCTTCAGCTACATGAGATGAATCATCAAACTACTAACACGGATCATGAATATATTTATGCATCCTCAGAAGTGTTGGTGAAATTATATTTTCAATAACAGTTTCACCCTCTTTTATAATAATATTTGAAATATTTATATCATATATCCAAAGGATTTAATACATAGGTTTAGGTTATGTGTATTTTATCTTTATAATTATGATGTTGACATCACCTATACCCCAAGGAAGTATAATATTATCGCTGACACTCTCTGAATGAAATTTCCATAGGGGTCCTTCTACTCTTCATTATCTGGATGTGATGGAAGATAACTCAAGTACAGTTCTCAATCGTGTTTGGTTTTCATTATTGTAACAACCCATCCTCAGGTCCCATGCCGTGACTACACCAAGTCTGCCTTCCATAGGCCAGGCGCCGGTGACTAGAACTAATGGCGTAAATCCAGATAATAAGGGAAGTCATTGCCTTTATAAAAGAAAACAAACACTACAGAGTACGCAAACTGAAGTAAACACGAAGTAAATTGAAAATAGATGTAAGTACTGAAAAGTAAATGGGCTCAAATAAAAACCAACTAAAGATGCAGTACAACTGAAAGTAAAGTAAAACTCAAGGACAATAGCTGAAAGGTGAAAAGCTGCTCATGGATCGTCCTCCTGCTTCCTACCTAAAGTGTAGGTACAGATCTCCTCCTCACCACTCCACATTTTTCCGTCTCCTCTGAGTACCGACTCGTCGTGAAATCCACCTACGAGCACCGACTCGACGTGATATCAACCTTCGGGCACTAGCTCGTTAGGAGATCCTTCTCTGGTTACCATCCAGCTCAATTAGCCTCAAATATGATCAGTGATGTCTGTCATCATCAACCAAAAAAACGTAGTGTGGGAGAAGCCCATGGAGGGGTGAGTATAGGATACTCCGTAGGGACCCTGATACCTCTGTAGGTCTCCCGGAATCCACAAAGGATAAACCCCAAAGAAAATAAACAATCAGGAAGTATCGTCCAACACTACTTAGGTATATGATTCGTTTTTAGGGGGGTTTGGGCCCGGACCGACTTGACCCAAAACCCCATGTGTCGGCCCGTTAGTGCGTTTCCCGACCCGAAGGGTGTAGCCCAGCCACACTCGCACGACCCAGACAGCCAGCGTGGACCGGTCTGGCATGGGGGTCGGGCCCGGCCCGGCGCGGGAAGCCAGGCCCGATGCGGGAGACTGCGGCTCGGCACGCTGCTGAGCAGGCGCAAAGGGGAAGCACTGCCACCTTTTTTCGGAACGGCAGACCTAGTGGGGTCTGCCCTAATTGAACCCGGGGGTTACACTCCCCAGTTAGCTCGGAAAATGGCTTGTTGTTTTTCCGGCCATGTGACCCGCTGCAGGACCCGTGAGGGGTCCCTCCTCCTGGAGCTCCGGTAGCCGGCCGCTGCCTGCTAGTGACCACCACCGCGGGACCCTGCGGTCTCACCCTTCTAAATCGTCGGAAGCCGGTTTATCCGGACGCCACTAGGTTTTCAGCCACGGCCAAAGGGCCGCGGTTCTTGATGCTCCGGTGGTCGGGGAGTCCGGTCACCCCCTACTGGGGACCGCCGCGGCCTTAGTCTGCGACCCTTCTTCGACCGGTGTGGTGCATCGGCGCCACGCCCCTCCGTCACAGCCCACATTAGCCGCGGTATTCAATTGTGTTCATTGTCACGGCAGGATGACGCCACACTCCACCTCCGCATCTCTTTCCGTTCCCGCGCGGTGCATCGGTACCGCGCCACCTTCGTTCGAGCCACAACGAGTACAAAAAAAAGGGGGAGGAGGGTCGGCCTTGTTCATGCGGTCCAGCCTCCTCCCATTAAATTGATAACATGTGACTAAAGGTTTAACAATGGATGTCAAAAATATTCACGAACATTAAAATCAGACCCCTACATCGAGGAGTTGTTGAACGATGATCGTTGCATGAAAACAGCGTCGTGGAAGACGGCGTCGTGAAACAAGGCTCCGTATACGTCATCAGTGCATGACCGATGAAGGATGCAGTGTCCACCATTCATTGATGTAGAAAAAAGATCGAAAGGCATGTCGGTGTTCTTCGTATTCTTCTACGAGGAAGAAGACGTTCTTAGAGACTTTTTATTCTCTCCCTAGATTTCACATAACGAATCAACCAAACATAAAATAATACTTTTTCTTATTTTATTACCACATTCCAACATTTTTAAAAATTCAAAATGAATTCACCAAATTAATTAACTTGTGATGTAAAAATAATTAGGCATTTAATTGGCATGCATTAATGTGGAAGAGTGGATGAGTTACAAAATCAATTTCTAGAGGGGGGTTTAATGGGGTGTTAAAGAAATTGAAGGTGGTGGGGGCTCGTGCAGGCCCCACCCCAACTTCCTCACAACATTCTTTCCCTTAACACTTAAACCACTAATAGTATAATAAAAATATAATTGTAAAGGAACTATATTTTTATTCTTCACATTTTTTTAACTATTACTCCTGAGAAAACGCACCTTCGGGAAAGGTGTTCCTAAGAAATTACAGGTGTTGCGGTTTCATCAGTGCCCTTGGATTTCAATTCCGAACACCGGATCAAACGTTAGAAAAACCCACTCATTCGTTCACTGAACGTACCCGAGCTAATCTTCAGAAAATTATTACGGGCACAACGGGCATCAGAATCAGGCGCCGTCAAAAACTATGTACTCGTAGAATTCCAAAGAAAATTATGAAAAAAATTCCCTTGAAATTTACGGGTCATTACAATTATCTCTATTTTGGATAATTATATATAAAAAATAGTTTGATGATGAGTTTAAAGGAATCATGGAATCCATATATGGTGGGGAGAGTACTCAGGGCTAGTTTGTTACCTTGGATGGAATAATTCATATCATGTGATGGTGCATCATCCTTTTATCTATTAGAAATTAAATGATTCATGGGTTTAATAGTTCATACTATTCCACTCATTAATTCAAAATCATGATTTATTATGTAATTGCAATGTGTTTATGGTGGCTGGGTATGAAGAGTGACGTTATAGATAATTTTTCATGCCATTACACATACGATCAAATTAATAAATAGAACATATAGAATTATTGTTTTTACAATAATATTTCATTGATGATATGTAATTGGTACAAGTTTTATAGATTCTTTATAGTTTTATTACCATATAAAATATTTGAAATAATTATAATTTGGTGTTAATTGATTAGTTGAAACAATAAGCACATATTATTTTGATTATAGACACAATTTTGGTTTAAGATCTAGGTAAACCATGCATGAATTATATTGTGAAGATATATTTGTTTCAATATCCCATTATCACTTTTAGTGGATTAAGGATTACGTTCTAGTTTTTGGTAGGTCTCTATGGGTTTCTAGAGACTTAGGTCATGTTGGATACTACCCATTACTTGTATATATATGGTCATACATTGCATTTTATATAAATACACAAGGATATAATTCAATAATGTGTTTTTTAATTTAGAGTATCTTGGGATATCCTCCTAGAACTAGATTATTTTACTTATAATAATAATTTGGAGTCATCAATCCAAATTTATCCATTCAAGGATCTGTATTGAATCCCACCTATACCACCTCTTTAATTTTCTATGGTGTCAGAGCCCTCACTTTTGGTATCATGAATTGTTCATGATGTGTTACTGTGGATTCGAGATATAGATTAATGCTTGGTTGCATTATAGAGTTAGTAGAAATATTATATTGATCACCAAATATTTTCATTGTAGTTTTCTCTTAGGGACCATGTTTTCTTCAATGTCTCTTATCAATTGGGCCACTATTGTTTTAGGAAATATGGAATGTAGGCTATGAGAAATGTTGGAATGTTTGAGATCAATAATCGGTTGGTAGATATATCTTATCTATTGGTATTATTATATTATTTGGTGGGTATTCATGATGCTTTTTATATATCTTAGCTAAAAATGTATCTTCATAATCCTATATATTTATTTTGAATTGAGATATTTTTAAGTTAGGGATAGATTTATAATTAAATGAGTGACCAGTGGAGGTCAATGTATCTCAAATGGACTGTTTTCATGGGATTAATATTTAATTGGTTAATGTGTTATGGTGGAAAGAAAAAAAATTATCCTGAGACATGCGAGATAGAATATTTTGGAAGCGTGGAGTGTCCTGACAAATTTTCAGAGTATGATTAATATATGTGATGTTTTGGGGACATAATGTCATATAGTGGGGGAACAATTAATATATTTTTCCTGGTATATCACTATTTTTTGATTAGGTGGTTATATTTGGGTTCAAAAGGTTTTAGAGTTTACATAGTGGGGTTTAAACAATAATATCATTAATGGGTTGCTGGAGAAGGATACCAGATGCCAGAGAGACCCATTAAAAAGATGGTGTCATGCAAGAAAAAGTGGATTCCTACATAATGTCCACCTTCTAGTTAGTGGGATCCAACCATAAAAATAATTGGATCCCATCATATATTATTGGCATGTTGGTAGAATAGAAATTAAATATGAATTCACATATCCTACCGATGCTAGCCCTCTAGCCCCCAATAGTTCATCAAGTGGTGCATGTACTCCACATTGAACCACCAGCTCGCTAATGGATGTCGATGGTATTAGTAGTTTTATTAATGGTGAAAAAAATTCGTATGAAGCAAAAACTCTATTTTAAACTATTAATTTCTATTTTCTAAACCTATTATGACTAGGGATATTGGAGGGGATTTCTAGTGGTGTTCATGGATCCTATGATAATTTTTATTGGTGTGATTATCTCCAAATAGATGTAGTTAAAAAATTAGTATTTATGATCAAATATCTCCCATTATTTTTTTAACATCATGGAATTAAAATGGATCTATACAATATTTATATGATCTTTTGATCTTATGATGACCCATATTGTGTATATCATATATCTATTGTTTGTTTGGTTTTTAATATTGAATCAAATTTTTTTGGGAGTATATTTCTTGTTTTATGAGTTATGTGATCATATGTCATCTCCAAAGACATTTGGTTTATGGTAACCATATTTTTTATATGGGAATCAATGTTTACGATGTCCTCAAAATTTCACTATTTTCCCTTTCTATCATGTCTGTGGGTCTCTTGTTACTACCATGCGATCCCACATTGGAAGAATGTTGTTCCACCTAAAATATTTTCTTTATAAACCATGAATTCTATTACATTTCTAACTCATTTTCTAAATGGGGATTTGAACTAATTTTATTTTACTTATTTGTGTGGTTAAAAGTGTTATGAATTAAATATTCTTTTCCCATTATATGATCCAAGAAATATATTTTCCAAAGAACAATATAATTTTATTAAAGATTTGTCTTCACAGAATGATTTTGATGGAATAGTACTACAATTATAATTATTTTGAAATTATATAATCCCATTGAAATGTTTATACATAAACTAAAAATTTCAGGATTTATAAATTATGATTTGGTATGGTATTGGGTCTTGTCATTATTCACCCTCATAAGTTTCACTCCTGGGGAGTTCCTTTCTTCCCAAGGACCTATTATAATTATTTCCTAATTCTGAGACACTATTAGGTGTTAACCAATGGGGTTATTTCTATTCACAAGACCGTTTTGAATTAGGGTATTCTTAGGGAACCCCAATTACTATTTGATTACTATGGTATGATAGACCTATCTATCATGGATGAATGTTTTGATATTGGTGATCTACATTGTTATTTTATATTCACTTATCTACTAGGATATTTTTTTGAGCCTTGAGGTTATAAATGTTGGGGGATATGATAATTTTTTATTTAAATATTGCGATTTTACCAATGTTATATGGAATATTATCTAGAAATATTAAAGGGGATAAATGTTTTACCATTCTTTGATATGAATGTGAAATATATTTTTATCTTGACTTATTTTTTATTTATTTATAATATTAGTTTTAAGTGTCATAGAATTCCTATGGGACACTTGGGGATATCCTATTGAGTTTTTTGTTCCCACTCCATTCGCACACTATCATGGAATTCAATCAGGGATTTATAAATATTCTTCTATTTGATGCTAAAAAGGGAAATGTTCTTTAAAGAGGTGGTGAGGTTTCATATTGGATGGGAATGTTTAGTTGGTGGATACTCAGTGGGATGATTCCCATATATAAAATAGAGTATCATACAGGGGATTGATTTCTAATTTCATTGGTTATATTATTGATCATAGAATATGGTTTTGGTTCATTTATTTATCTATATATGTATCATTTTTTTCATATTATTTCATATTTTTATTCTGTTATATGTCTATTTTTATGTATATATATATGTATATTTTCTTACATTTTGTGGGGTGAATCATTACCTAAATTTTTATTGGATGCTTTGGATCTAGTAAATAGCTCTTTGGTATCAGGATTACCATTTCGTTATTTTCATGGTCTAGATTGGATCTAGTTTGAAAAATATCCTATTTTTTGTAATGATAGATCTTGTGTGGATATAGTTACTTTTTATTACAAAAATATTTATTGAACCATCTTAACATCTGCATCATGAAAACTTCATGTATTGTTATCTCAAAAAACTCTTACTTCAACATTTCCCTCTCCAAATATTAAAATTATATATTCCATCTCAAGAATTTTTTAATTTTTCTCTAACAAAACATTTTATTCAATCGGATTATAGAAACAATATCCCATCTATTTATTGGGATAACCCATAAATAGCCATTTTTTCTAACATTATGTTAATATTATTAGATTCCAATAACTGTATGAGTCCTTTGAATCCCCAAATATTTTAGATATACATTTTAAGATGTTTCCCATTCTAGTTTTCTTATATATTCTTTATGATATATTTAATTAGAACATGGTTATGTATTATTAAAAAAATAAAAATAATAACCCCAATATGAAATAGAAATGTTTCAATGATACATTTTTATCATACCATGTGAAATAGGGTATGATTCCTCCCCGAAAATATATTATTCAATTATGGTGTTCTACGTAGAGTTGGTTGTAGAACTATTCCACAACCTCTAATATAGTCATTGATTTCAAAATTAATGTATTCACTACACCAAACCAATCAGATAGTATTAATATATTTGGATAATTGATTATATACTTCATTATATATACATTTAATCTTATCAAATATTTTATACTTTTGTGTTATTAGAAATAGATAACCATAAAGATTAATGTTATTGGTAAAATAAATTAATTACATGAAATCTCCACTTTATTGTGTCTTCATTAGTCAACATAGATCACTATGCATGAGATCCAATCGTCCACTGGCCATTTCAGCATTTTCACATAATATTCCTTTTGTTATCATTCGTAATATACAAGATTTTTAGGTATTAATGTTTTCATAATTGAATGTTTCCATCAATATATCTCCATAGTGGCATTGGGTAAAAATATAATATATATTTATATGGAGATAATGATAATGTTATGTGGGATTATAATCCACCATGATCTCTTTTTTCTAAATAATATAGATAGGATTATCTATATCATGAATGTATACACCATTTATGATAATCCTATTGACATTGAATAATTAAATATTATATATTGAATAACTATTATTATTGAAAAGGAATGAAAACCCCATCATGTACAAAATTATACTGAAATAAATATTAATTTTATGGAAGGAACATAATAATCGTTCTCAAATTCTAGAATTAATCCACATAATAAATTCAGATCATAAGTGTTGAATTCTAACTCAACAACAGGTGTTCCATTATCAAAATGAAGATTTACTTCTCTATTTTAAAATTGTAGTATCAGTCTAAGAATGTGTTTGTCAATAATAATGTAGGATGCACACCAGTTAACCAATACGCAAAAGTTTGAGTGGCTGAATTTGGATTCTTTTACACTTTTTTGTTAGGTTCGGGGACACAGCCTCTTTATTGGATTAAATAAGATGGATCCCCTTTAAATAAAACTAATCACACTATAATAAATACCCCATACATCATATCCATTTAGTGATTGGTGATATATATTTCATTATGTTTTGGTTCATCTTATCATTTCTCATGTCAGATTGGTATTTAGTTTGAAAAAATTTAAAATCATAACAATTCTAATTCCAGGATAATTTTTCATGAAACAACCATATATAAAATTATATGGTTTCTCATTAATAATTATTTTGAACATTACACATATCTATAATGAACCATGATAAACATTATTATATTTAAAGGTAAAAATTAATAATTTATTTGAATACATTGTGAAACATAATTTAAAAATTACATGAATTATAAAATATTAATAAAATAAGAAGATAGTGAAATTATTTAATATGAGAGCATGTATTTTAATTTGGTACATATTATTACTAAAACTTATGTGTCCTAAAACCAATAAATTGATATTATTTAATGGTTTGAATAAAAAATATTAATTTCAATTGAATTTCAATAAAAATAATTAATGCTATCATGGATATTTTCTAATCAAGTATTTTAAAGTGCTCAGTATTGATCAGAAATAATTTTTATTTTATTTTATAGGATTCTTATATTAAAATATTTCATTATGTAACCAATTAAATTATCCATCATTATTAATTGATATGAAATATGGCTAAGAATGTTTAATATTTAAAATCATATTTTTCTTTTAAAATATAATTTCATTATATATTAAGTTTTTCTTAAAAATTATAATTCAAAAATTTAATAATTTTAATTTAATGAATTTATTTTTTATATTATAATAAATCAAAATTTGTTTTGGATGAATAATGGGGATTTTTATAAAAACTGATTTTTATGGGAATTGTGAAAATAATATTTTTAAAACACTATATGTTTTATGAAATCATTATGATTTAGGAATGACTGAAAAATATGTGAATTTTTTTCTCAATTAAAATTAAATTTATACAGTAAGAAAATACTTTCAAAATATTTATATTGAACCTATAATTATATGATTTACATTTTTGAATATTAATTATATTTCACTCAAAATTAAATATGGTTTAGTTCTTTTCAATTATTTCTGTATTCAAAATGGTCCATTTGGTTTTATCATTATTAAAATGTAACGAAACTCTTATTTTTTAATGATTAAAAAATATATCATGTGAACTAATACAATAGATGATTTTTATGTAAATTATTTTTTATGCTAAAAGAGTATCACCCTCCACCTATTACAATCCAGCATGTAATGAATATGTTTTTAGAACCAAATATAATGGTATGAGTCAAGGGTGTCTCATTTTGTATAAGAAAATATTCTAAATATCATTATAGGTACATATGTAATTAGATTATGATACTTTATGAGGTATGAATATCTTTATGGGATGATTATTTTAAGATAGATCATATTTTTAATAGAATATCTACCCTTTCTGTGGTCTTATGTTATTTATTAAGGTGATTAATGATTTTTTGGGAGATGATAAGTTTATTTTATGAGGAATATGTATTTTAGGAATAAATAACACTTCAGATTTGACATGTGGTTTGAGGATGACGTAATTATTTGAAATTACACCTCATCCAAATATCAATTTTATATACTAGTATTTATTAGTTATACTCAATTTACATTATGGTTTATTAACTAGAATTTTTTTTATTATTTTTGAATGTTATTTTAGGTTTTTAGTCATCTTCAAGGTTGGTGGGTGGTCATTAAATGCCTTGAATATTTCCTATGAAATAGTGTAACATGGTTTGGCCTCTAAGAGGAGAAAACATTAATAGTTCATACAATTTGTAATGATTTTTATACAATGCATGTAACAAAGGATAAATAATATTCACATTGTTGGCACACAATTAGATAAACTGTGTAGCCAATCCACACACATATACAATTTAGGAAGAAGTAGGTAAATAGTTGGAACACCGATTGTACATCTATGTATACAAGTATTAAAATGTGAATTAAATAATATGAAAATAATTTTGGGACCCAAAAAACTCAATTTTTAACTTTTTAACTATAAATGGAAAATCTCTCAAACCTAGGGATTTTTTCTATAGATTTCAGATACCCCATACATTATAATGATTGATACTGATGAATCAAGTGGATTCGTTTCTTATAAATGAAATTTACATATATGTTCTTCACCTTTTTTAATCATTATTACATATATAATCACTTTTCCAAAATTTAATCTTATATTGTGGTATTATCCTGAAATTAAAGGTTTTTTTTCATGATATATTCATAAATTTTATTTGATCTTCCATGTGGAAGGAAGAAAGATGATATATTTGTGTTGGTCGTTGTGTGATTCTTTATGAATTAGCATGGTAAGTCATTTTATTTACCTCTATTTATCATGGTATTGTTTTATACGAATTCATCAATAAGGGATTCATGGTTTAGTATCTCATATTTCATTATAATATCCTTATATACTTTAATCATGTAAACCATGATCGATCATTTTAAATAACAATTTTTTTTGTTTTTTTATGAATGTAAATTGTTTATTACACCATTATTAATTTATCATTTAAAATTGTTGTTTCAAATCTTTTATGGCCTGATCTATTACTTTTTAAACATGATTATTTAGAATTATTTTATAAAATGAATTTTTAATTTTGTATTGAAAATGGAAATCGAATTTAAGGGATTTTTTTAGTTTGATGGTTTGAGTAATAATGTGTGGAATTCCATTAAAAATAATTGAACCACGAAAATAGAAGCCTCAATGATAATGATATTTTAAAAATTTAATGCCTCCACCTGTGGGCTATGAAACATGTAAACCATGGGTACTTATGAGATGTATAGATTGGGAGAACACCCCCATGCATGGTTTGATGTTTATTATATATATATAAATTTAAAAATATAAATCAACATTGTTATGATATGAGGTTCTCTAATTTTTGTGTTCTCTCATCCTTTATCCCATGTCAAGGGGTTATGTGAACACTTCATCATTTTACCATAGAGGTGGGATTATCCTAGATAACATATGTCTAAACAAACCTATGTCTAGAAATCATGGTGATCCTTTTTGAAAGTGATTGTTTTAAATTTATTTTTGAATTTCTATATTGGAAAATTTTATAAAATGGGTTTCTATGTATACTTTCTAATTTTTTTAAAATCGGTGTATTTGCATATTTTTTTGAAAAAATATAAATTTATATTTCATTATTTGTCTGTAATTAAATTTTAATATTTATATTGTATATATATATTTTCTAACACTTAGTGTGATCCTATTGGTATTGAATGATCAAACCCAAAACTTTTATTTGTATTTTTTTTACCTTCATTGGTCGGATTTATGTAATGACAAGGCATGCCATTAGGGTGGTTGGTTTCCAAGTTAGTGGAGTGTATGTTTTTTAAGTGACATGCTAGGATTTTTCTCACATATATCATATAGATTTTATGTAATATATATTAATTAATTTGATTTTACTATTTTTTTGGAACTTTTATTTTCCCTATAATCATTTATATTACACAAGTTGACATTGTATTCACTTGTTGACTCTATTTATCTTTATCATAGATCCCTTATATTAATTACTTTTAATAGTGGTTTAGATAATTATGAAATGAATCTCTTGATGGATGAAATATTTTCAAATTAATGTGGGAATTAGTAACATGAATTGGTAATTTACACATGGTGACATGAGGTTCTGGTTTATGGGTGACCCCGTATGAGATTATGAAAAATTTGTATTAAGGGATGGGTTTATTCCCCCTAGCCACCTTATATTTGGATGTTTTGGAAAAAAATTGTAGGATTTTCAAACCATAATGGGATTTTTATGAGTGGGTTACTGAATTATCATTATAATGAGCCTTAATTTACCACTAGATATTGTTACGTGTTATTATTCTGTACATTTTAAATCTAATCTCAATTTTTTATACTCATTATCATGGTTCAAACAGTGATTTATAACTTATTATATGGCTTATATTTTTTTAATTATTTAAACATACCCCCATAATGTTTTATAGAGTCCCATATGGGGTTTATTTTTTACCTAGTTTAGTTTCTATGAGGAAACCCTATAGTTGATCATAATCATATTGAAGTAATCATATTAGCAGTCTATTCAATTGAAAAAGGTATCATCTCAGTCCCAGAAATATCTAGGGAAGGGAATCTATAGAATGGTATAGATGATGATTAATCCAATGTGATTATACTTGAGAAAAAACCATCATAAAAATGAATGAATGATCCTCAATAATTTGATGACTTTTTGGTGAAGGATTAAAATATTTTTTATTAAATGTAAAATCCAGATTCATTCAAGTTGAAATGTGCCACCTTTACGCTCAAATACCCTATAAAGAGAATGTATGGAACCAAAATACAAGGATAATTGCATTAGGTATTAATGTGTCATTACCTCAAGGAATTTGTTTACTGATTTTATCATAAATTGTCCATAATGGTTAAATCCATGGAGCTTATCACCATAAAACATGGTAATCTGATTATAATATAATATTCCATTTTCATTTCAGAGATACTTCATGTCACTAATGAGGTTTAATTGAGGGAAATGACAAATGATCAAAGGTTTTATATGGGATTGAGACTAGATATTCAATATCAGTTTTATATTCTAATAAATACCTTCTATAATAATGTAGGATTTTGATATGCGAATGCATAAAATGGAAAAGGATGAAATTTAAGTTCAACTGCGATTCCTCCTCTTCCTAGTGTTGTTTTCAGTGGATCCTATGGGATGAATTGGAATTTGGGAATAATATATAAATATGGTTATAATAAATAAAAAATTTAGAAATATACCAAAGCTTCAAAAATAGATAATAGTGACCTTTGACATGACAATAGTGTGGCATAATAAGGACAAAAAGACAGAATTTTCAAATGTATCATAAAATATGTACTTTTTTAGACAATGAGGCCACTTATAGAAGATTTATCAATATTTTTCTTCTCAATGGTAAAGTATATACTCTTATGGAAAAAATTCTTTTTTGTAGTCAGATTCATCGAAGACTATAGGGTTTCTCCTATAGGAATTTGAAAAAAAAATTATTAAATTTAGTGGAAGAGTCTTATGTAGATGTTGTGTGGTATCAAAATATGTAATTGGTAATATCTTTATTTTATCAATTATATTAAGAAATTTTTTTATAATAGAATATTTCATTCAATTTACTATACTCACATTATAGATCTTTCAAATTTTTTAATTAAACTGATTACCATTGTCATGGTGTTAATGTCACCTATTGAAAATACGTAGAAGGGTTTTCGATGTCCCTCATGTTCTTTTACAATAACAGAAGTCAAGGTAGTTATGTAATTTTTCTTTCTCAACCAATGTCAAATTAAGGTCATACTAAGGATATTTTGGTTGGTTTACCTAATGAAAGAAATTGATGGTTATCATCGGAGGGTGTCTATTATGACCATTGATGGGGAATCTCAGATGTTTCAGGATAAATGGAATTTTCGATCATGTTGAGAAAGAACACATTTATCTAAACATGGAATATTGATGTCCTCTTTTGTAGAAGAATTTTAGTATAGAGTGGAATATTGGTATCTTCCATTTTTCTTTTAAGTGTTTTTTAGGTTTTTCTAGATTATTTATATGGTCAATCATCAAGGAATATAGTTGATTTTTTTGATCAATTTGGTTCAAGGAACTCAAATGATATCCATTTCTTCATACCAATGGCAATGAAGGAATTATAGAAAATAAAGATTTCTTAAAATTATTTGGAATATAATGTATTCACTCATCCTGTATTGTATTCTTGGGAATCCCTAATACATTTCTCTATATTGGTAGATGCAAACATTAATTTTTGGTGTTGATAAGGGAAACCTAAACTAGGTGATGAATAAGAATAAATATACTTTTTATATAGAAATGAATTTGTTGATTAATTAAACAAGGAAATATTGTTCTATAATATCACCATTCAATATATATATATATATATTTATCATCATCTTAGTTTTATGGAGTCTTATATTCCAAATACTTTTTTCAGGACCATTTATGGCCATTTTGGATAACATGTGATGTAATATAGATTAACTAATACTCTAAATGATTGCGTGGAACCTATTGAATTTTATTTCCCATTAGTACCTTGATTCCATTACCTTGGTACTAATGGTTGATATTTTAGTTTATATGAGAATTATAGATGTTCATGAGAATCAAAAAATGTATTCTTTTGGAATCATGAGTGATAACTGCATTTATGATAAGTTATCAAAATTCTATTTTTATATTCATTAAATTTTTATTCATATTAATTTTTGATTCAGAACACAACATATTAGTTTATCCTGAAATGGTGAATGCTATTTTTTCTTTGGAAGAGTGACAAAAAATATTATAGATTCTAATCTAATTGGGTTTAGTAAGATTTTATCAAGGTATTCTAAAATAATTCTGAAAGTTTTAATCTCTATTGAATGTTATTAAATAGAATGTGTTGATGTTTATATGGGATTATATGTTTCATACATCCATTCCATTATTAATGAATCTTTAAAAATCATCATTTATTTTGATTTTTCATGATGCAAGAAAGGGATATGTACTATTTTGTGATTCTTTATGACCTTGTTTAGGGTGTGTCCCAATAAAAGATTATCATGTTGTGGTGTATGAATATTTTGAACATTTAAAATATGGGAAAAATTATCCAACCCATGATTTATAAGTTATATCATTATTACATTCTCTTAAAATTTCATGATATTACATATTTGGGTAACAATTCGATGTCTACTCTGACCTGATCAGTTTGAGTTAAATATTTTCCAAAAACCCCAAAACCATAGGCAAGGGATATAGGATTTTTATATTTTTTCTATGAAAATAAACATTTTTTATACCACATGAAATGGAAATTTTTCTATAGAAGCTTTATGTCAGAAATTTCTTCCTCATGAAGTTATGAAATAAAATGATAAATGTAATTTGATGGGACACTTTTATCACACACAACTAGATGTAACGATTAAAGATGATATTATTTTTATTTCTTGTGATCTGTTTATTTCATCTATTATTGTGTTTATTCTATATGATAAATAGAGTAAAAAAGGGTTCACGAGTATCGAAAATACATTATGTGGTGGGTTCACCAAAATCGAGTGGTCTTTCTCCCCAAAATACATTCATTGTTTCATAAAAAAGTTTTTCATTACCTCATATTAGAGTTTGACTATGACTAATTGTTTACTTTATTTATAGTGGGATGTTCATTGCAATTCAATGATATAGTGATCTTGTTTTATTTTCTAGTTTTAAATGTGACATTAATGATTTTGTGTCTAAAAGCAATATTTATCTGTAGATTAAGGGAAAATACCAATAAAATGTTATTTTTCTACAGATGATAGATGTGCCTATATGAAAGTGGGATGGTATATATATGGATTAAATCATATGGATACCATAAAAATGTGGGAGGAACAATTACATATGTTCCGTGATTGATTGAAAAACAATATTTTCCCATTTCATTTAAATTACAGACACCACTAACCTTGAGTATTTGGGAAAGATCAATGTTTGGCATATCATGATTTTTCATGGGGTATCAAATACTATTTTTTTTGGAAAAAGATCACCTAATTTCCTATAATATTTTGGAAATTTACCTATGAGGTTTTGGGTTTATATTAAAAGTTTATCACATATTACCATCCCCTAATAAGCAGACAGATAGATTGTTTTATTTGTTTAGATTTTGATGGATTTGTGATGTGATAGTTTTTTATTAATTTGGATTCTCATGCAATAATTATTTTTAAATGGGTGTGTTTTTTTATGAAAATATTTCAAATTTATCCATTATAATGGATGACTTTTAGGATTTATATGACTGACCATGTAAAAAAACAAAATATTAGTCCAAGGTGGGTGAAATTTTTATTATGGAATTATGAATTTTTTAGGAGACATCAGCATAATTTAAGATTATTCATCAATGAAAAGAGATTTCTTAGAGTAAGAATAAATCATATACGTATATTGGGAGCCATCATATAGAATTTTTGATATCTTATCCAGTGTTCATGAATGTTTTACCTAGGATGTGTCACCATTAGTATGTGATGTAAGGTAAGTTGGTTCTAGGATACATGGATCTTTTTGTGATCATTGAACAATTTGAAAGGTGGAATATCAGTTATATTTTATATCCCAATTTAGTTTAATTAATGATTTTCTTATCATTACATGAAAAATAATTATCATCCCAATTCCTCAAGTCTTCTAAATTTAGATAATATTAATTTATAACTAGACCAAAGGGTTGTTGAATGACCAGTCTAAGTTGCTAAATCCTAGAAAAATATTATATATGGGAAATTTATGTCACTGAAAAGTGGTTTATGGTTGAATGAAAATATTATCATGATGCATGTGAATAATAATTTATATTGGGGAAATAATGGCCTCATAATTTTTATGATCATACTTTTTTAGATTGTATTTATAGGGATATAAATTTATATGGTGGGTAGAATAGTCACAACCAGATTCCAATATTAGGTACTTCATATTTTTATTTTTTTTCCTTTTTTATTTGATTAACCTAATGGGGTGTTTTTTATTATTTTTGGGATATTTTTTGGTTTTTAGGAATGTGAATAGTAATCACACAGATAGTCCGGACTGCGATACATTCCATAGAAACTATGTTGTATGTTTTGTGGTCCCTGAGGAGGGTGCATGGTTTGAACACAGTTAGTCTATATCTTGTGTAATTCTTTTCAAACCATTAAATATAACACATAGTGATTTCACATGGTTTCCACTTAGTTATCCCTAGAATAAAATATGTTGTTCTCTAATGTAGACAGAAAAAGGAACATAATTAACATATTATTTATTAAACTTTGCGACCAAACTGCTAGACCTGAAATAATTAATCAAAATGTATCTTATGGGAACCAAATCCCCTCCATTTGGATTATCGTTTTTTCTTTATATAGTTAGGAAAATATATCATAATGGTTAATAATAGTTATATTATATATACCACCACATATATAAATATATGGATCAAGTGTCCTTGTATATTTGAAACCAGATGTAAGGATTTAATCAATATTATTTTTTTATCATTCCACTAGATCTACTCTATTTTATTGAAAGAAATTTTATATTGGGTTTTTTATTACCAAGTATATTATTTTTCAGGATATATTTATAATTATATTTTATCTTTCATGTGTAATGAATAAAGAGTTTATATATTCATTGATCATTGTGTGATTTTTAGGGAATTCCATTTGTAAGTCATTTTAATTGTCTCTATTAATCATGATATTTTTGAATTTGATTTATTGATTTGGGATTCACTTTTTTAACACTCCACATGTGACCTAACATCAATATTTCCATTAAAATTTTGGATTATTATCAATTATTATAAGTAAACAGTGTTTTAGTGGGTAGTTTCAGAAAAATAATTTTTATTGAACCATGTAAGAATGCTCATTTCATATTTACATTATATTTACAATAAAGAGATGTTTTTTATTCTGGAATTGATATTTATTGTTATACTATTATAATATATATTTACCCTTTTATTGAATGTTGAGATGAAATTTATTCAATTTTTTATTATGAATTGGGAAGATTGATGTATTATTTGGGGTATTTTATTGAAATGATTTGGACTATAAACATGGAATCCTCCAAATATGGGATATTTGTGGAATTATAGACCCCCATTTATACGATATGAAATATGGGATACATTGGTTATTATGAGGGGGATATATTGGGGAAACACAACAGGAATTTTTTTTCTTCAAATGGAAAAACTTAGTACAACTCTAACAGAACAAAGTAATTAATTGGGTTCACTTGTAAGGGGTGCTCTCAAATTACTAGGTCGGTGTCCTGGTGTTTTGATTCCACTTAATCAGTAGATCCTAGTGTTGTGTTTATTCATGCTATATTGTACCAAACCTATACTAATAGTATTTTTAACGGTCCTCCTTTTGGAATGTGCCAGATTTATAAATTTATTAAGAAATGGTCTATTGTTAAATTCATTGAAATGGATTGTTCATACACTATTTATAAACTATTGAAAAAAGGTTTGAATTTATATGTTTTGATTAAAACTATGTTTATATATTTTCATGCCTTATATTTCTTAATATGAGGATAACTGGTTGTTCTATAAATATTTTTTATGGAACACTTAGTGGGATTATATTGGGATTATTTTATCACTTCCTACAGAGACCGTTGCATTTGTGTAGACACTATTATTCTTGATGATGGAAATGGAACAGATCTCTATATTGGTTAAAGGATACAATGTACGATGGGTGTAAGAGTTTTGTGACATGGTTGAATATTTAACTATATATCCCATTGATATTGGATGAATTATAGATTAAGCAATTTGGTATTACAGTATTGGTTTGTTATTTTTTACTATCCTTATAGTCTTTTTTATTCAACTATTCGACTTTATATTGAAATGTTAACTTTATCTCTCATACATATTTAATATATTTTTATTTTATTTCTAGAGGGATACATTAATCTTGAAGGATGTTATTTATACCTAGGAACATGTTTCTATTTTATAAGGATCAAGAACTACTTTTAAACCACTCCATGGGATGTATTGAGTTTTTTGTTTATGGATGAAACTTATCAATTTGTGAAAATTTTGGATAAATAGTTAATTGATATTTTGAGTATAATTTGGGAAATATTGATTTCATTGGTGGATATTTTTTTTAAATAAAATATGATCATGTTTACTTTTTAATATATTTTTTGGATAATTTATGTTTAACGTATATATAGATAGGTATGTGATTTTTGAATTGATTAATTTTTTGGGGATGATCATTATATTAGATTTTGAGAGTATAATTTTTAATAATATTTGGGTTTGGAACATTGTAAGAAATATATTTGTAAATTTTTATTGAGTTAGTTCAAGTGATTATATTATTCATATTTAGAGGATTAAGCATAAGTAAATTTCTATAGAAATAAAAATAATTATAATTGAACTTAATAAATAATGGGTTGAAATGAAGGTGTTAAGTCATAAAATATCATATTATTATTATTTTCATATTGACTTGTTTATCAATTATCATACCCATTTTTTTAGTATTTAGTTATAAAAAGGGAATGATTTTTTTAGGAATGGTATTCGTTTATAAAATCATATATCTCTTATAATTATTTTTAAAAATAGTAAGAATTGACTAATATATTATCATTCGTATGAAAAATTAAAATTTAAAGGAAAAATTTTATATATGGGGGTAAAAATAAACACAAAGAAGTTTTATTATGATCTCTCCTTAAGATAAATGGTATTAAACATATTGTTTTAATCACCACACTCAACTATGATAAATCAGGACACAATTTTTTACAATATAATATAAACATCAATACATTATGATTATAAAATGTTAAATATCATAAAAATAATTAAATTATGCGTAGAACCTATATAAAATGATAATAAAATGTTTTTTAAAAAAAAAGACATGCTAATTAATTATATTTTTTCATTTTTATTGATTTTTTATAATACCATTAAATTTATAAATTAGAGTGGTTACAATATAAATCATTAATTTCAATAGATTTTGATTTAAGTAGCCTAATTCAAGAAGTGATATTTATCAAAGAATTTATTTTATAGTGTTGTGTATTTTTGTTGAAATTTAATTTAATGTTTAAATATATTATTAAAATAAAATATTTTAATTTTAAACAAATAAATTCACACCCATTAGTAATTGATATAAAATAATGTTAATAATAATTAATGTTGAAAACGACATTTTCCTATAAAATATTATACTAATATATTTTCTAATTTTTATTTTAATGAAAAATTAAAAATTTTCATAATTTTAATCCTATTAATTGAAATTAATATATTAATTCTTTATTTTAATATTATAAAAGTGTTAATATTTTTGTTTTGTTTTAGAAAAATTCAATTTTTATATGTATATTGAAAATAGTGTTTTTAAAATTCAAAATAATTTATGAAATTATTATGATAATTCCTTGAAATAAAAATATATGAAATATTATTCTCATCCAAATAATAAATTTTAGGCATAAAGTCATTCCTTTAATATTCATATGATTATTTTACCAAAATTTTAATTTCATTTTCGAAACCTACTTTTATTATATCTGAACATAAAAATATCTCTTCCCATTTACATTAATTATTTATTAAAAATGATCCAATTGGTTTTTTTTCTTTTATTGTTACATAAATCATTGTTGTTTATTCGTAAGATAATAAGATTCATGGGAATTAATATTATTCATGATTTTGCTACAAATTCATTTTATTATTAATAATTTTCCCTCCTACCCCCTTCAAATATATTATGTGACGAATAAGTTTTTATCACCATATCTAGGTGTATAGTTATATGATTTCATGGTGTAGATATATAATTATCCTCATCCATAACATATATTATTTCAACTATATTCCATATGTAACATAATCCTATAAGGGTATCCTGGCTAAGGTAACCTAAATAAAACACCAAGAATATGTTTCTTATATTATTAGGTCCAACTATTATGTAATTGACTAATATAAGATTATATTGAGAAATCAAGGTTTTTCATGATCTAACTAGTTGGATAATAGAGGTAATGAACAGTTCATCATTGGATGGAATCTCACACTTAGTATTTTAATAGTTTTTCATTTTAAAAGAATCGCCAATTTAATTTACCTTATATGCATGTTAAATTTATAACTATTGTATATCATGTAATATTTATTTTCACATGTTTTATTCCTATTTATATTATCTTTTATAATTATTTTGCATTAAAATCTATATAACATTCACAAAATTATTTTTTTCACTACAAAATAATGAATATCTCTTTACAAAAACCATATGATTGAGTTATTCACCTAAAAAATGGAATCAAAAAATATTCAATCACATCCAAATTAATCTAATTAATAAGGTATAAAAAGGATTCATGTAATTTATTAATGTTTTATGATATTTATAATATCCACTTGAGTAATCTAAGAGCCACAGATAACCATACCTCACTTATCTATAAAAATTCATAATCCACAAGGCTTATTGAATGTTCAATACAACGTCCCTATTCCCAGGGATACATTACTCAAGGAAAAATCATGTTAATTATATATCTAAAACATAATAATAACAAATTATATTTAACAACTATGATAGTGTTCATGACATCAAATACCGACCAAGTACAATGTAGATGAAAAAAAACTTTTGAGGTCATTCATATCATGTAATGAACAATATAATAATAAATTTAACACATAAATAATGAATGAAATTTTTTCAAATTTGTAAACATTTTATAGTCCTAAAAATTATAAAATTAGTAATAATTAATTAAAAAATTTATTAATTTAAAAAGAAATAGATATCAATATAAAATTTTCATACTTATTTATGCATATAACAACATATTTTACATGGATAAACAATTATAATTGATAAATTTTTTAAAAAAAATTAAAAAAATATAAAAACAAGAAAATTTATTTATATATATCAAATTTATTTCTGATAATTTTAACAATCACATAAATTTTTTGATTTATTATAAAAAAAAAAATTGACATCAATAATATTTTATGATATAAATACAATCATATACTATGATTTATATTAATAATTATGACTGGAGACATCATAATTATCATTTCATGGTATATGATAGAGTATATATCATAATTACATTATAATACTCAATTTTACAAAAACATAATACATAGTTATATTTTATGGTATCTCATATTTCATCCAATGGAATACATCATTTCCACAAAATCATACTAAATGGTATAAATTATTTTAATGCTATAGTTAACCAAAATATAATAAATACACAGTATCATATTTTAGGATTTCAATTGTAACACATAATTATACAAATGTTCTTTAAAAATCATAAGATAAACAAGTTGGGCCATTTATATTTCTAAACAATCTTCAACATATGAAAATTCAATAAAATTAGTAGAAAAATGGGAATACCTACACTATTAGAAAATCCAACTCAGTAACTCAATTAATTATGGGTTATAGGATCACTAAAACAACAATGGTAAACTAGTATTGGATCCTCATTCATAATGAGAGGATACCAAACCTTTATAAAGGTGTATTAATTCCTTTTTTGAAGATGAATTTTTGTTCTAGTCAAAGAGTGATTCATATTTTGGTATGTAGTTTGTATTATTCAATATGAGGGATCCCATCCCCTTATATAGACTCTATTATATTAATAATGAGTTATTAGTGTGAAAATTTCAATGATATGGTTGGTAATAATTTATTCCCATTGAATATTTTTCATTCGTTGAACATTTTCATTAATGTGTTAAGTGTGAAAATCCATCGATGATTCAAAATTACTAATTCCAAACCAATGATTCAAGGTAGGATAAAATGGAAATACCATGCATCAAATATAATAAACCATATTTCATAGCATCATTAGTGAATAATGAAAATTAACATGACACACTATGATTAAATCATATCAAAGACTATAACGTTCATAATATACATGTCTCTATTTACAATAGAGGTTATATATTTTAATATGATATACAATTTTAGTACATTTTGTACACAAATAAAATAAAAAAATTTCACAAATTTGTTAATAATTAAATTTATTAAAAAAATCATCTCATTAATAGAATAAATTATTATTTTTCATTTCTAAAATATTAAATTGTAACTTATATTTTAATTCTCCTTAATATATTGATCCTTGAAATAATATATCCATTTAATCAAGCAATATCTACCCATATTTAAGAAAAACTATGATATATCCATAGTTAAAGAAAGAAACTACACCAACTTCATTGAAAATATTCAATTCATCATCATCATTCTTTATTTTTCATTTATTATTAACCTATTTCAGTTTATCATGCAACATAAAAATCAAAAAAACTATTATATGGGATGATAATTTATAGGAATGCATGATGTATTAAATTTACATAAAACCAATTAACTGATGAAGTATCCCCCAAATCAATAACTTCTCAAATTACAGTATCTTAGAAAATCTTATAACCACATCATTAAAACTCAAATACTATACATTATGAATTAAAATTCCAGAATAGATCACCCCAAAAACATTTTAATAACATTTTACTATAAAAATATTTTCCACTATTCTGAATATCATAAAAATTAAAAAAAAATTAAAAATAATATTTATCTGTAAAATAATTTTAATCCTTATTTAAAAACATAAAAAAAAATCCATAATTATTTTACTAAAAATTCATTATGATCATAGATTCCCCAAAACTATCATCTTAGGCTAAACACCATATTCCAAAATCAATATAAAAGACAAAATTAAATTTAGAGAACTTCAAAAATACTATTTTACCCATTAAATTAAAAAAATTCAAATTCCCTCCTCTAATTTAGTAGTCTATGATAATTAAAATATTTGATTATTTATCCTGTCCACCATGAAATATTTTTATCTTAAAAAATAATAATAAATTTCACATTTAATGAATTAAATAATCAAATAATTTTAAAAAATACATATCCTTTCAATATAAAAAATAACTGAATTTCAAATATAATAAACTGCTAAAACAACATGGTGTGTTTTAGTGCCACATATTATATTAATTATCAAAAAAATTATTTAAAAAATATTTATTAAGACTGAATCAACGTGAATGGATATTCCATTTAAAAACATATCCCTTTAGCATTGAATGTCCAATCTGTTACATCCAAGAATCCACACTCCAAGGTCCAATTATAAGAACATAATTTTTAAATTTATGGTTTCAATATTAATAAATGAGACAAGATTTTGACCATCTAAAACATTCAACATTAGAATGAAATATTGGATCACTAAAATTACTATGGAAATTTTAGAATTAAAATTTTAGTTTATAATGATAGACATGTTAATAAAAAATAGGACGAAAATATAGATGGTTCATAAATATGTATATCATCCCCACTAAATTCATCACATACAGTTTCATTCATATGAATAACCTACTTAAAAACAATTATTCACAACCTGGGGAAAATGAAAACATAAGGATGGTGAGATCAAACAATCAGTGATGATAATTAACAGTTCATTGTCGCAATGATAATAATATGAGCATAAGAGTATTTAAAATAATTACAGTACATGAGAATAATATAATTTAATTCATAATAATGAATAACTTGATAATAACTCATTAATCATGGAATAACTTTTTAACATAATATAACCGTCATATAGGTCAACCATTATTATCCTTGTGAAAAAATAATTGATCAACTATTCATTAGAATCATAAAATAAGAATATAAAAATTGGGATTCCCTATGGTTTATAGGTATAGATTATTTGAGCCTAGGTATTTCTATTTATAGATATGAAAACATTTGGGGGATTAGTTGATGAAAATGGTGTTTATTTGGAGAAAAAAGGCAATTCATGTTGTTAGTTTTACCCTATGATAACAATGTGGTGTTCGTTTATGGGGTTCTAGAGGTGTTTTTATGGTTTGGACATGGTTATTCAAATAATTCAACATTACCAGTGATCCTTGTGTGGTATATGATGGTTTTCTAGTGGTTTCACATGGTTTTTGAATGGTTTTACAAAACCGTGTGAAACATAATGAAAACTATGAATCCCCTAGATAGAATAAATAGTATGGAAACATGGTTTAGTCATAGAGTTTGTTTATCCATATTTCCTACTCAAGGAAACAATGCGACTCATTAAAAACTATTAAAAATTGGGATTTTTGACTTTTTACCAGGGTTAATTTGAATCCTAATCACCCCCTAACCTCACATTTTCTCATAATAATCCTTTCGAACCACTTTTTAGTTTTATCCCCTTGGATTTTAGGTTGAATATTTTCATTATTTATAAATGACATTGAGGTATATTTTAATTTTGATCATGTTTTAGCTTTTCTTTATAGAACAATGTTAAATCTATTTTCTTATAATTTTTTGGGAACCTAATGAAGCAGTGATTCCATATGAAATGGGTTTTATGGAGGATTGACGTTATTTCTTATGGATCTAGAATCACGAGGACCTTACATACTCTTCTATCGTATCTTTTTTGAAAGGATACTTGTTCTATCCCCTTTATGATGAATTTTTAACTATATAGTGGGTAAATTATATGTGTTACTTAACATTCGTATACAATTATTTTAGTTTATTCATTAAATTTTTTGTAATTTATTTCTTTAAGGGATTTCCTAAAAACAATTTTAAATGTAGTTTTCTTTAAAATATGATTTTTCACCCCAAGTTTTTAATTAAAATCATGAATGGTGATTTTGGTTTGGAAATGGTTTTTGAAACATTGATCGATATTTTACTGTTGTTGAATTTTGTTATATATTATATGTTATGGTTTTGAAATGGATTTTTAAAATCATGGCACATTGGTATCCTTGGGTGTGTTGGGAAGGGGTCATAGGTGACCCAAGTGTGTCTGGCACCACAAGGGGTTACTTTTGTGATATCAATGGACTATATAAGGACTTAATATTTATTGGTACCAACATATGCCTATTTTAAACTAATATTTATCTAGTAGGTTTTTACATAGTCTAGGGAAATATAAAATGTGATTTTAAATAACACATTATTTATATAATGATGGATTTGTTAATGGATTATTTTTCATAAGCATATCACATGAGGTCTTATCACATGGATTGGTATGATGGATTATGTCGTGGATATGTATTTTCCATTATAACTTATGGCGTGTTGATATGATTACTTGTTTCATCACATATAATTCTTATATTCAAGGATCCTTGGATATATAAGAATGATATGAAAAACCAAATGACTATTATTTACAAATGGGTTTGTAATAATGAAAATTATCTTATATATATTTATGTATTAAAATCTAGAACAACTGCAATATTACTATTAGATCATGTTTAAACTCTATGGTGGTATCCTAGTAGTATTGGTTCTCACACCCTATGTAACATCCCTGGTAAATAAAGAATATATCATTATCAAATTTTTTAACATTTCTGAATTAAATATTAATTTTAAATTAAATTATATTCTATGTTCGATTGCTTACCTGATACAAAAAGACATGTTTTGTTAAAATCTTACGTTGCACAAAATGATCGGTCATACTAAAAAAATATAATTATTTTAAATGGTAGTTATTGCATAGCCGTTTTATTAGTGGGAATGGACAGAACTAACTACAATATTGATATACATATTTATAAAATGTTTTTATATTTATCCAATAAATATTAGAGGCTTAAAATTAGAGAGAATCTTGATTTTAAGCATAAATACACGAATGCCAATTAAAAGGCTAATTTACCACCATATGATTGCGAACACTCCTTAATTATAGTTTTCATCATTTCTATATATTATACATGAAATAATAAAATTATTCTTTAGAAATGGGACATCAAAATATATTTTGGGAAAATATTTTTCTATTTTTCTGATAAAATTCATTTCATAATGAATAGTAAAAAATAATGTATTGTAATTCAAAACTGCCTTTTAATATAATATATTTATATAGATAGATAATCTTTTTAATTAGTTTTAAAGTAGAATTAGATTATATTTTTAAAATTTAATCCTATTTTAGTCATTGGAAGTAATTTCACTTTGAAATTTAACATAAATAAGTGTCAATGTTTTAATAGTTATTATTTCGTAAAAACATTTTTTTATTTTGATAGTTCGAATTAATTTAAAATTAATTTCTTCTACTTATGTGTTTTTAATATGGAGAAATGTATTCACGATTTGGAATCAGGAGTTCAAAATTGTGTAAATAAGAAATTTTAATTTTTATACATATTTAATATTTACTTCAGTAAAATTTTCATTTACCATGGTTAATGATTAAATATGGAAAATAATGGTGAAAAAATATTATTATAATATTAATAAATTACACTAACATGTGTCCTAATCCTATTTTTTTATTCATTTCTGACCATGTCCATCCTTGGGTCGATTTTGGGACCCCATGGAGCCACTTTGGATTGATAATTGCACTTTATATAAATTAATTTAATGTGAATACAAAAATGACAGAAAAATACATCTTTTAATAAATAAATTTATATATGTTGTTATATAAGTTATCTCTTCGAATATATTTATTATTTGGAAATATAAAAGGATTTCCTACAACATGATATTTTTCTAAAATTTATATACATCATATAAATAAATTTATTAATGAAACTTTAATGATGTGGTGTTTACCTTATTAATGAATTATTTAAATAAATAAGATTATAAACATAAAAAAAATATACATAACATGTTCAATTTTTATATGATGATTTTATTTTGAAAAAGATTTATCTTATCTTAGTCTTTAATGAGTTTTGGACATTCAGAAACTGAAAATAATTTTAAAATAAAAAAATATTTTTAAAAATTCCTAAAGTCCCCCTCCCCCCTTAAAAAATCCTTCACATATAACAAATTCAATAACCTAATCCAGCCCCTTGAATCGTTCAAATTCGACCCAATTAATCTCCCTATATCCCTTTATTCATCCTAGATGCCTTACCTTAGGCCGAAGGCAATTCATATAGTCCTTTAGTTTAAACCATCGAGAGATACCCGGTTTAATGGTAACATCTTCTCTTAGGTTCCTTTGTTTTATTTTACTTATACAACACCATTATATCTTTTTATTACATTATTTTATAAAATAATGTGTCCAAAATATATTAGGTTTTTTATTAGAATTATTTTAATTACACTTACAGACACCTTCATCTAATGGATAAAGAACATATTGATTCTGTGGACGGTGAACTACTATCTCACGAAACGATGGTTGTTCAATATTCTCCTACAACCTATTATGGTGGAAATTAAGATGGAAGTATATATATATATATGTGATATATATTATATTCATAATATTTCTATTTTTCTGTATTTTAATTCATATAATAACTTTATGGTTTCTATAGTGGGTAAATCCCTTAATTTATTTTGAGATGTGTGGACTACCACCCCCTCAAATTGTAATGAATCATTCAAGCCATATGTGGAATGTATAAATGATGGATTTAATGAAATAATATATGATATTATATTTGAATTATCATATATCTCTATATCACTATATTTTTATTAAATTAAATATGAAATATAAATGAAAGTATCATTAATGCGTACATTCGTCTTACCGTCTCCATGAATGGTGCATTTCATTTATTACCTTAAAATGATATATACTATTATAAATACATATATATAATAGATATATATGATATATATGATATCTAAATAATGAATATCAATTCTATAGATAATTGAATTTCAACCACATGGACAATTTATAATTATAACAAGTTCATTTTTAACTCAAGTTCTGAACATTGAAAATGTGTCTGATATGAATCCAAATAGTTAACAAATTGTATAAATATGTAATAATTTATATAAATGGAATAATAAACTTGATTTTTTTAATAAACATTAAATTAACTTTATTTTATTATTCAGGACATTAAATAACAATCGAGTCAAGTCAAACAAGAGGTAAGGGTCTTTGTCTCAATCTCTATTCATTGAGGCATATTTTGTTTTATACATCGCTTTATTTTATACTGTGTATAAATAAATTTGACTTTTCATTTAATTAAAAATATAACTTTTTCTATGAGTCATTTTACTAAATGAAAAAATGAATGTTTTTTAATGTAATAAGTTACAACGACCTTTTCTGCGACATCATTTATTATTTGATCATTGGCATCCATAAAAAGTCGTAATATATTTAAAAGGAAAATAAATACCATTTAAACTTTTTTGAATTTTTTTATAAAAAATGGTTTTGATAATTTATTTTTTATGTCAATATATTTAATTGATATATTGTTGTTGAAATAAGGAAAAGTTATATTTTTTTGTATTATGTGTTATGATTATATCATGGTTCTCAGGAATTGTTTATGCATATGGCTGGTTCAATGATATGCCTATGGTGGGTGAGCATGAGATATCTTCCAATGCATTAGGTAACGTGAAGAAGGTATATATGAATGTTTCTCCTAATAGATTTAGTGAATATGCTATGATGGGTATTATAAATGCAACTCCCTATATATCTAGGATAACAACAGATTATATATGTTATAGTTGCTAAATGTCTTGTTTATGATTTATGATTTCATTGTTCTATTCATAAATATAATGATTTCATGAGGTATGATCTTTTCTTGGTATCTATTTATGGACTATTGTTATTTTTCTTTATCTTGTAACACATAACAAGCTTTTTATATTCATCCTATGTTTTGAAAAGTTTTTCACCGGACATAAATATTAATAGGGTACCATATGGGATCAAGGAAAATTCAGGTCGTATAAAACATGGAAGTAGACATGACACTTTTTTCAAGAGTTTTTATTGTATAAAAAATGGAAACTGAGTAGAATTGTATACATTGTAATTTTTGAGATGTAATGTAATAGTTATGAGATAATTCTCTATAACTCTAAAACTGAAAAGATATTCAATATGAATTATTAATTTAATTCAAGATTATGTAATGTTATAAAGATGATTCTTTATAGTTGGTATCATAGATCATTTTATACAACATTTAGAGTTAGGATGTTATTAAATTAATATCAATAAATTTATTTTAGTTTTTATTATTATTGAAATGATATCGAATTTACAGATTACCATGTTTCTTCGCCTATGATATTTTTTCTGTTGAGAATGTTTTTCCATAGAGGATATATGGAATCTATGATGGGAAGATTTTAGGACGAAGACAACCTTCCAAATCAACAACCTGAGATGGTCGAAATCGTAACTAAACTGTTTGTAGCAGTGATGGAATACACTACTGGAAATTCGGGCTATAGCCACGGACCTATAGCCACGGTTTTGTAGGTCCGTGGCTATAGCCATTATATTGCCACGCTTAAATTTTTCTTCGTGGCTAAATCCGTTTCATCCTTTTTTTCTCCTATCTTTTATCGGGCTCCTCTTCCCGCAGCCCTCCTCCCCCGATTCGCACACCACCCTCCTCCCGACCCCGTCTCCTCCTCATCCCTCGCAATTCCTCCTTGCCGCGCCCTCCTCCTCCCCGACGCCTCCTCCTCGCCGCGCCCTCCTCCTCACCGCGCCCTCCTCGCCGCGCCCTCCTCGCCGCGCCCTCCTCCTCGCCGCGCCCTCCTCCCCGACGCCTCCTCCTCGCCGCGCCCTCCTCCACGACGGATCCTCCCCGACGGCTCTCTTCCGACGCCGAGGTCGACACCCCCATCTCCCTCCCGACACATTTTCCTCATCTGCATCTGTCTTCCTCGGTAATTTGTTTTTTTTATACAGTTCATCCACCTCTTCGAACCCCCTCCTCCTCCTCCTGTTTGCGATTTCCGTCAGGTGTTCTAGGGTTCTTATTATTCCAGGTGAGGGTATCACAATTATTTGATAAATGGTGTCATTATATCATGAATTAATGATGATTTTTTTTGTGATTAGTATGAACCATGATGATTTGCATATCAATTTTACAACATCTAGAGGAGTTGTTTTCCAAACAGCAATATCTGAATTATTTAACCTTTATTGGTTTATATTTTTTATGAACATGGTAAATTCCTATGTTTTGGAATTGCATTCTCATGTTTTTTACCCAGATTTTATGTGAATCTGTCTATGTATATTCTTATTTTTTTTTCTATGAGAACTATCCATGTATTCCATACATGAATTTTCCACTGGTTTGTACCATCATTTTGAATTCCTAGAATTTAGGAATCCATATTGGAATTAGTTTATGTTAATAGGTTTAGAGTGAAAGAATCTTTACTTCCATAGAGCATGGATGATAAACCTATTTACCCTACACACCAGGTGTTCAAAGATAATGTTAGATGTTTGGGAATCACCTTCAAACCTCTAACCATGTTGAATATCTCAAAAAAATATATTCTAAAACACATTTTCTATTTACTATTATAAATAAATTCTGTTATGACTCATTTAATCCCTGCTTGCTGCAGCCCTCATTTTGTTTATTGTTGTAGATGATTCTTTGTGTCAAGAATATGCTTATTGGTTCTGGAAATGACAGGGGTAAATATTATGTGTTAATTTCAATGTTTTAGAATATTATTCTGTTTTTTTATCCAAGATTTAGATAAATTAATCTGTAAGGATTCTTATTTCTATTTATATGAGAATTATGCAAGCATTTACTACTTGTATTTTCCATTGTTTTCTAATTTTTTCGTTGGTGTCATTATAATCATTTTTAATTCTTGGAATTTAGGAATCTATTTCCAAATTATTTTACCTTTATTGGTTTATATTTCTTATTAACTTGGTAAATGCCTATGTTTTGGAATTGTATTCTCAAGTTTTTGACCCTCGTTTTAGGGGAATCAGTCTGTGTAGATTCTTGTTTATGTTTCTATGAGAAATATGCATGCATTCCATTAATGAATTTTCTACTGGTTTGTGATTTGTTCACTGTTACATTCAATTGGAATTCCTATAATTTTTGAATCCATCTTGGAATTATTTTATTTTTATTGGTATAGAATCATAGAATCTTTACTTGTTCTAATATTACCACTTCATCCAAAATATTAACCATAAATTCATTATAATGTTTAGTAGCTTTCATCCCATAACTAATGCTACAACGTTCTAAACATAACTGTCACATCAACACCCTGCTTAATGAACTACCACATTAGCACCCTCTGTGCAATAACGAAGATCATGAGCATGTGGCCAGTAAAGGGGACACATCAGCCGGGGTTTCTGCAATTTCCAATGACAAAAATATTTAGCCCAACTTTCATGAATATTATTATAGCCATTACTAATTATTGAATAAGTGTGGGAGGATGTTTATATATATTTTATATCTAGTTTACCCCGATCTCAAGGATTTGATGTCATTATGGTGGTAGTGAACATACTTTCCAAGTGTAATAAAGAACCCAAATCCAAAACTAGTTCCTTGGATAGAAAAGTCACATGTTTTCACTATGTTAAACCCATGCACATTAATCCCAAGTGTAGGAAACTCATGTGAGAGTTAGAACACAAAAAACCAACTGACCAGCCTTTGATGGCTGACTCAAGATATTATGCTATTGAATTCCGGAATATATCCATCCATAAACTCAATCATGAGTGGGTCCTCAACTCTGGATATTATTGTAACTTGTGTCTATATATAGAGTCTTTTTTGAATCTATTCAAGAAGTTGGAAGGGTATGTCCTTTTAGGAAATAATAATAGGTGTAGGGTTGAGGGTAGAGACTCTATTATAATAGAGTAAGATGATCAATCCATCATCCACTTACTTGATGTAAGGTGGGTCCCCAACCTTCAAAAAAATAATATCCTTAGGAGTCCTTGATCAAAATGGATTTACCTCTAGTTCATATAATATAAATGGATATTGAACATAATTAAATATTGATATAATTAATTTATTATAGTAATATTTCCACCTTCAATTTCAACCAAGAAGAAAACTATTTTCTATGAAATGTCTCTCTCCTTCTCAAAGATAAATAATGATGATTTTTATTATTAATTTCTTTATGATATGGTTTATATTTTTCGTCATCTACCACTACTCAATGGGGTGCGGGGTAAGGCATAAAAGAATACTGAGAAAAATCACTAAACAACTCAACCACACAAGAAATTCCCAGGGATTTTAGTAGAATGACAACATATCTTTGTAGATATGGTTTATATTTTCCGTCATCTACCACTACTCAATGGGGTGCGGGGTAAGGCATAAAAGAAAACTGAGAAAAATCACTAAACAACTCAACCACACCAGAAATTCCCAAGGATTTTAGTAGAATGACAACAAATCTTTGTAGATATGGGTTATATTTTCAAAATGTCTCTAAATTTCAATAAATCTTTGTATATTTAATACAGAACATCAGAACTCATTATGAATTAACCCAAACACTTTTGGGAATTGATTATTATTATCTCTTAGATTTCATATAAACTCTTTTTACTATAATCAGTCCTCATTATTGGAACTTATGTATGACTATTCGTGAATTTTTATAATTTAAAACATTTATGAATTCCCTAAACCATAATTTTAATATATTATTTATAATTTTTTTATTAACTTGTTATTGATGATTACTTAATATCTTATGAAACAATACATACAATGTTAAGTCATTTTCTAGATTATTTATCTAATGTATGTTTATCTGCCTCAGAATGGATAGATACTGGATGTACAACATTGATCAGATCACTGATGAATTTCAGAAGGAGTTACAATATTTTTTGGACTTTGCATTCAATAATGATTCAGATGGCGGATTGATTCGATGCCCGTGTTTTGATTGTGTTGGAAGACCTTGGTTAACTCGTGAGGAAGTGAGTTACCATATCACTAAAAGTGGTTTCCAAAAAAATTATCATGTGTGGTATCACAATGGAGAAAAAGCTCAAGTGTTGAATGTCATCGATTCAGCGGAAAAGATTGGCATGAAAAATCTGATTTCTGATCGGTTTCCTTTTGTTTCTGAAGCTAGCTCCTCATGTAGACCAGTGCAAGAGGAAATTAATACTGGAACACAGTTCTCATCTATTAATCAGGATGATGACGTTGAGAGTGTTAGAAAGTTGATGGAAGATGCAAATACCCCAGTATATCAAGCATGTGGAAAAATGATCAAACTTGAGTTTTTAATGCGATTATATCATGGGAAAACAATGTATGTATTTAGTAATACTGCAGTCGACTATCTCCTTACATTTATTAAGGATTTACTGCCTGATGGTGCATGTATTCCAGAAAATGATTACATGGCATCAAAGTTGGTTAACAAATTTGGATTTTCATCTAGTAAGATTCATTCTTGTCTCAAAGACTGTTGTTTGTTCTGGAAGGAGAATGCAAACTTGAGTCAGTGCAAACAGTGTGGCACATCAAGGTGGAAGACTAATAAAGATGGATCTCAATCATGCATACCACAGAAAGCGATGTGGCACTTCCCTTTAATTCCCAGGATTCAAAAAAATTTTATGTCAGAACAAATGGCAATGAATATGAGATGGCATGCAGATTAAAGAAATAAGGATAACGATGAAATAGTGCATCCTACAGATGGGTTGGCTTGGAAGAAATTTGATAGGTTACATCCTGATTTTGCAGCCGACCCACGAAATGTTAGATTGGGATTATCCTGTGATGGTTTCAACCCATTTCGCCAAATGCATACTGCACACAGTACTTGGCCTGTTTTCATTCACATTTATAACTTTCCTTCATGGATGTGTATGAAGAAGCCGTGCACTATCCTGAGTATATTGATATCTGGACCCAGTGATCCTGGAAATTATATTGATATATACTTGCAGCCATTAATAGAGGAGTTAAATGAGCTTTTGATTGTTGGTGCACAAGCGTATGATGCATTCAGAAAGGAGTACTTTATGTTTCGTGTAGCTTTATTATGGACGATAAATGATTTCCCTGCCTACGGAATGATGTCTGGTTGGAGTACTAAAGGGAAATTATCCTGTCCTATTTGTATGAAAAATACACGTTTCCGAAGAATGAAGTTTCGACGAACTTTAAGCTTCATAGGGCATCGACGTTTTCTACCAATGGACCATCCATACAGGAATAATCGGAGACAGTTCGATAATGCCATCGAGACAGATGAGACACCTCAACGAATGTCAGGGACTGATATTGTTAAAGAACTTGATGATTTGAATTATGTTCTTGGCAAAAGTCAATCAAATATCAGAAAGCGAAAGCATGCTAATTCCAATTCCAACAGCAATTGGAGAAAGAAAAGCATATTCTTTGAGTTGCCGTATTGGTCATCGAATTTATTACGTCATTGTTTGGATGTAATTCATATCAAGAAAAACATTTGTGAGAT
This sequence comes from Viscum album, assembly GCA_963277665.1. NCBI lineage: Eukaryota > Viridiplantae > Streptophyta > Magnoliopsida > Santalales > Viscaceae > Viscum > Viscum album. The sequence continues at coordinate 803,721,774 of OY728122.1, read as the reverse complement.
GTTACTTGCTACTATTTTAAATGTCAAAGGCAAAACAAAAGACGATTTGCGGTGTCGTCGTGATTTGATGGATTGGGGTATAAGAGCAAGACTTCATCCTGAGTTAATTGGTCAAAATAAGTGGAAAGTCCATGTTGCCTGTTATTCGATGACAAATGTGGAGAAAAAACAATTTCTTCAGGTCTTGGAAAGTTTGAAGGTTCCGGATGGTTATTCAAGTAATATTTCGAAAAGGGTGAATACGCAAGATGTGAAACTCAAATCTCTTAAAACCCATGATTACCATGTCTTGTTACATGAGTTGATTCCCATTGCCATTCGTCATTTACTTTCACATAATGTTAGAGTTGCGGTGATTAAGTTATGTCAATTTTATCGAGATCTTTGTGCCAAAAGATTGAGCAGAAGTGCTGTTCAGAAATTGCAGAGAGATGCACCGATTATTCTTTGCGACTTGGAGAAAATTTTCCCACCGTCTTTTTTCACAATTATGTTACATTTGACTGTGCATCTTCCCACGAAAGTTCTCTTTGGTGGTCCTGTTTCGAGTCGGTGGATGTATCCTACCGAAAGAATGATGTTTACATTGAAATCTTATGTGAGAAATAAATATCATCCTGAAGGCTGTATTGTGAAATGCTATTTAGCACAAGAATGCATGGATTTCTGTTCATCGTACTTGGCTAACGTCACTACGAGGTCTAATCGACTAATGAGAACTGAAGATGAGCAATATGATCCCATTGAGCCTGCATTTCCTTCAATGCCCCAAACAGGGGGGATATCTGGATCGTACTCGTTGTGTACTTTAAGCAGGGAAGAGTGGGAAATGGCACATCGCACAGTATTATTCAACTGTAGTGTGCTTGATGATTATATCAAGTAAGTAAACTAATAAATATGTATTTTTTTCATTGTGTGATTTCTTTATATCTTCTGACATTTTAATGCTTGCATATCTTTAGAGAACATTTTGAAATTATAAAAAAGAGACATCGCTCTCTATCTATTAAGAGGAAGGAACTGTTGCACAGCAAAGAATTTGCTGCCTGGTTAAAGTCAAAGGTAATAGATTTCTTTTTCTTCTTCTCATAACATAATCACATGTCTCTGTTTAATATTCTATGTTGGTATCTTTTAGGTTTTAACTCTACCAATGATTGAAGTATCAGATGATATAAAAGCATTGTCCTTTGGTCCAAACGATGTGGTGCGTGATTGTAAGTCAATGGTTGTCAATGGATATAAATTTGTTATAAATAGTTGTGCAAAAAAAATGGCAACACAGCATGACGGTGTCACGATAAGCGCCACAACAGATTGTTATGCGAGTGCATCGGACATGCAACCTCGATCAGAAAATATATCATATTACGGTGTTGTTGAAAGAATCATTTTATTAGATTACTATGCACATGGTCGTGTCGCAATGATGAAATGCAAGTGGTTTGATTCAATGACACGACAAGGAATGCATATTGATAACTGTGGATTTAGAGTGATTGATATGAACCGCCAGCTTCGTACCGATGAACCTTATATTCTTGCGTCACAAGCTAAACAGGTGTTTTATGTAAGTGACCCGTTACAACCACAATTTGGTGTTATTGTTGATGTTATTCCTAGACATATTTTTGACGAAGGCATGGATGACAATGATGTTGTGGATGAACCTGTTGGTATTTATTCGAATGTTGCATTTGATGATACAGATGATGCAATTGTTAGAACAGATTGTGAACCAGAAATTGTCACAGACCCCACATAGCGTTGACACATTTGTAAGTATTTACCTGATATTATCGCAATATTGTATGTGTTTTTTTTAACTTTCATACATGATATCAAAATAACTAGTATATTTTATACCATTATCGAATATAAAACTATTAATAGCCTCACCAATTTATGTTTAACCACTTCTCTAGTAAATCTTGAACATAGAAAAGTCTTGATATTTTATCAATATAAATATCAAACATGAAAATGTATCTCATTGTTTTATGATACAATTGTATTATTTAACATTTTTCATTATTTCTATTTATTTGATAATATTATTTTAAATTTTCAGGTCAAAATGTCTGATTATGATGGTAGTAGAAGGAGTAGAAGAATATTGAGAAACGAACAACGTAGGTCTCCTCCTGGAAACAATGTAAGTACAAATTATGTTTGAATATTATGGTCTTTCATATTATTTATCTTGTTATCGTTCGTTTTATTTTATCATCTATGTTATTTTAGACCGCATCGTCGAGGAGACGCTTGGATTATGCCACTGAGGATGATATTATGGCGGGGGGCACTGATTCTATAGTTCAGCCTACTACTACGCCGCTTGAGACATCAGGAGGCCATCCTCCCATTATGCCACCTCCATATTATCCATACCCACCTTTTCCATATCCCTTTTTTCCCACTCCCACATCGGATGGTAGTTCTCAGACTCCCATCCCTCAGTTTCCATTCCCACCATCCACTGTACAGGGTACTGTGCCCCCATATATCCCACCGCCATATCCATATCCATATCCACCCTCATCTGTACAGGGTTATCCATCGGGTTTTCTGCCTCCATCAGTACACTTTGCATCTACTATACATAGTACTCCTGTAGATATCTCACCTACCATGGAGGCTGCCCCCCCTCCAGACGCAGCACTTCAGGGGTCAGCAGATCCCCCATCCACTAGTATTTGTTTAAGCATTACTGTTACTGATTAATGATAAATTCATATATATTATTCTCTTTTATTTTGGTTTCATGATTAGCTCCAGCCTCTACCAGACGACGAGGCCGCACAAAAATGCGCGAGGTTTGGAATCGGAACACGCAAATCATAGTTGATTACAATGAGGACAATGCTATAATTAATAAAAATGGCACGAAATGTAAAGGTTTTATGGGAACACTTGCTAGACACAGCAATATCATTCCGGTTCAACTGATAAGTTCGAAGGCAGTTGGACAAGAAATAAAGGACAAAGACTGGGCAGAGATTTGGGTAAGTAATGTTAATCACCTTTTTTATATATATAAATTTATAAAATTTTCTTAACATATATTATGTCCATTGCAGCTTCGATATAATTTTCCCGATGGACAAAATGCAAAGGCTGCAATGATAATGTATTTAGGTGAAATGTGGCGAGCCTACAAGTATGATTTATATCTTGGGTGGAAAAAGAGAGTTGGTACAGAGCTTGAAGAAGTACCGGTGATTCAAGATTGCCCAATATCACAATATAAAGAGATGATCAACTATTGGAAGAGTTCAGCGTTTAAGGTGTTTATTAAATTTATATATATATTCATTTATTTATTTGAAAACGATTTTAAATTACTTGTTTTATTTATGTTAATGAGTTTATATAATTATTTGTTTATAGGAGAAATCAAATAGAAATAAAAAAACAAGAGTGCAATGAAACACATTTATACTCGCGGACACACTTCATTACCAGATCATGAGCAGACGCAGGTAATTTAACATTTAAAATATTTAGCTTTGTTTTGTGTAAATTTTTTAACTTACAATTTTGATTTATTTCTTTGTTTTTTTCCAGAAAAAGGCATCGAATATTGAGGGTCACGTTCCTCGCTCAACTTTGTTTTGTACAAGCCGGAAAAAGAAAGATGGTACTGTGCCAAATCCCGACACCGAGAAGGCAATCGTAAGTATATTTCAATTTCTTTGATTTTTAATGAATTTAATTCCTTATATTATTTTATCATTTTAATTTATGTTATATATCAATCAACAGAATGCTTTAGAGGCATTGGCAGAAAAAGAACCTGACAATTTGGGCCCAAACGATCATCTACATCAGGTATTAGGAGATGAGCATCAGGGTAGAGTGCGTTGTCGACCTGGGAAGAAGATTGTACCATCTCGATACTGGTCTACTAACGTTTCTTCGAGTACCGGTTCTGGTTTTGTCACAGTGGAACAAATGAATGCCGCAATCAAAGAAGCAAGTCAAAAATCAGAACAGGCGATAACTGCAAATATGATTAAGTTTATGGCTGCCCTTTCTTCTACACTTCCACCAGAAGCAGCTGCAACGGTTGATTCCTTTTTGATGTCGATGCGTTCTGCTAATGTAGATTCTTCTGTTGGAGCCGGAGCCGGACCTACTGCTGGACCCGGTGCTGGTGCCGGTTCGGATGCAGATGTCGATGCCGATGATGATGTTGGTGGTGTGAGAGGAGGTGATGGTGTTTCTGTAGGAGGTGTGGATGAGGGTTATCATGATTTTGATGATACTGATATTGAGACTCACTTTTGATGTTAATTGTATGTTTGGATTGGTAATGTATGACGAGTTCCATGCATCCGATTACATTGCTTTTTTGATCAATATCATTAATATTTACCATATCTTATTGGGAATGAGAATGACTACTAAACTACGGTTCTGCACTGCTACAAATGCCTTTTCTGATTGGTCTCAGCTTTCTTTTAGTAGTGATAATACTATTTCTAAGATGTTCCGTAATATGAAACCTACAATTTCTATCCTTAAGGATTCAATAATACAACCTACTAACAATGACACCTCTCTTGGACTAAAGAATGAAATCAAAATAAAAGATGATGAACCAGTTTCTGCTATCCCAACTCACACTAATACTATTAGCAATCCTGCCAATTATGGGTACGCCGAGACACTAAATAAGCCCTGTAATACTGCTTTTGTGGCACCCAAATCAGTTGAACATGGTACCACAATATCGATACAGGAAACTAAGCCCATGCAGGTTATGAATGTCTCTATAGAGAAAATGCACTACTGTACAGATCTGGAAAATATCATAAAACATCCCACAGATACTTCACAGGCCAGGTATAACTATTTCACCACCTATAGATAGTGAGCACTGTGCTATAAAATCTGCAATGTACAGATTTATTACATCTATGTGCTGATAAAAAACACTCTACTCTTTAAGCCCTGCTCTTAATTTCACTGCTTTCAATTCCTATACTATAATGTTTAAAGTGATTCTAACATGAAACCTCTATGTAGAAAAATCTGTCGCGCTGTTTTGATATTGACAACAGTGAGCAAGATAATGTCCAGACGTCTCCAGACAGCGTGCCTACAACATGTCCATCTACTGATTTGGAGACCATGACGAAGGGATATATAAACATGAAAACAGAAAAAACAGACTGAAAACTCATCCTTGATATAGAAGGTAATCATACATCTTCACTCATCAAATAATTCCCATTATTGTTTTGTTAATTATTATTTGTAGATCAATGTGTATTACATTAGATAGACTACAGACTATTAATTTCAAAGTTTTCGTGCATCTGTTTCAGTTATTTCTAACATCTATTTCTGATACTCATGATAGAGGCTAGGATTGCTGGATGATTATCATTATGTTGGAGAATTCTGCTACAAGATTTTAATGCTGGATGTTTTAGCTACTGGAAGTTTATGCTGGAGGTTTCTGTTGCTGCACTGTTTCAAATGTTTCTTAGAGATTGCTTAACTTTCTGATTTCATGCTGGACGGTATATCAATCTGGGCCTTTTGTTGTATTCTGCATTTTCCTAGATGCTATACGGTTTTCTTCACTTTTCCATTACTAATTTATCAGATTTTGCAGGACGGTTTTACATTAATAGGTATTTCTATTATGCTGGATGGTTTTCCATGACGGTCTTTCAGGATGCTGGATGTTTTTTCATGTGGCCGAATCTAATTCAATTGTTTTTAAATTTCAGACTTTTATTATGTCACCATTATTTGTGCAGTTATATTAAAGTTTCACTTTTTATTCAACAGTAGAAAATTGGTGAACCATTCAACTGTGATGGTGCGAGGTTTTAAATTTCAGACTTTTTATTATGTCACTATAAGCACTGGAACATGCAGTTTTTTGAAAGCAATTAGTCATTTCATTATCCTGTTTTCATTGTGTTCAATTTTCAATGCCTGAATTATTATACTGCACAAATACGACATGTTTGTTGCCTCCTATCATTACAGTTTTCTGTTTGCATACTGTACATACACACCATCATGGAATGTATTATAGAAATGCCAGATTATTCATTTTTATTTGAACTCCATGTTTCAATGGTATTGGTTTGTAATCATGTCATTTGATGAAATATGTCATTCTATCTTCCGATTATTCATTTTGTTTCATATTCATTTTTAAATATTTGTAATTTTCAGTCATTTATTTGATTCTGATTTCTTTATCAAACACCGTTTTTGAATTGTGCATTATACAAAATTTTGTGTATTATACAGAATTGGTCATTTTTAATCAGTTCTATTACATAGCCAAACTTCTCCTCTTCGTTATCTACTCCACTACTACTCTCCTCAACCGTTGATCTTCTTCGACCAATCATGGAGACCAGGAACCAAACGTGATTCGACGGTGCCAAGCAGCACCTTGGACGCGTCGAGACAGCTCTCGCAGATTTGACTTCGCAAGTTCACGGCCTCTTGCAGAGCCAACAGCGGCTGGGGCGGGAGTGGGTCTGTGAACTGCAATAGAAACCAGATTTCCAGAAAATTCTTACACTTTGTGTTTCGCCTGGAGAAGATGAAATAGAAGAAATAAGTGAAGCCCCCCTATTTTAGAGCCAACGGCTGGGAAGGGAGTGGGGCTGTGAACAGCAACAGAAACCATAATTCCAAAAAAGCCATAAACTCTGTGTCGCCTGGACAAGATGCTGCCCCCTTTCACCCGCATTCCAGCCTCCTCCCGCTCCCTTCGCTCCTGGTCGGAAGATGCTGCCCCGCAGATGTCGCTGGATCGGGCCAACACGCTGCGGTCACGCCGCGGTCACGCCGCGGTCACGCCGCGGTCACGCCGCGGTCACGCCGCGGTCACGCCGTGATGTGGCCCTGCTCCAGCCACATCCAGCGGGGGGGAGGGGTGTCCAGCGGGGGGGAGGGGTGTCCGCGGTCACGCCGCAGTCACGCCGAAATATATATATACGTTTGTAATCAATCTAAACAAAGAATAAGAATGGTGTACCTTACACCATTCGATCCAGTCTTTCGAAGATTTTCACAAGTGTTTGATTGTGATCACTTAGAAGTCGCTGAAAGACTCCTTCAGATGTATCCACAAATCATGGGAATCACACGACACTTAGTAGGACCCCCCTTTCACCCGCATTCCAGCCTCCTCCCGCTCCCTTCACTCCTGGTCGGAAGATGCTGCCCCGCGGATGTCGCTGGATCGGGCCAACATGCTGCGGTCACGCTACGGTCACGCCGCGGTCACGCCGCGGTCACGCCGCGGTCACGCCGTGATGTGGCCCTGCTCCAGCCACATCCAGCAGGGGGGAGGGGTGTCCAGCGGGGGGGAGGGGTGTCCGCGGTCACGCCGCAGTCACACCGAAATATATCTATACGTTTGTAATCAATCTAAACAAAGAATAATAATGGTGTACCTTACACCATTCGATCCAGTCTTTCGAAGCTTTTCACATGTGTTTGATTGTGATCACTTAGAAGTCGCTGAAAGACTCCTTCAGAGGTATCCACGAATCATGGGAATCACCCGACACTTAGTAGGACCCCCCTTTCACCCGCATTCCAGCCTCCTCCCGCTCCCTTCGCTCCTGGTCGGAAGATGCTGCCCCGCGGATGTCGCTGGATCGGGCCAACACGCTGCGGTCACGCCGCGGTCACGCCGCGGTCACGCCGCGGTCACGCCGCGGTCACGCCGCGGTCACGCCGCGGTCACGCCGCGGTCACAACATGATGTGGCCCTGCTCCAGCCACATCCAGCAGGGGGGAGGGTTGTCCAGCGGGGGGGAGGGGTGTCCGCGGTCACGCCGCAGTCACGCCGAAATATATCTATACGTTTTTAATCAATCTAAACGATGAATAAGAATGGTGTACCTTACACCATTCGATCCAGTCTTTCGAAGCTTTTCACAAGTGTTTGATTGTGATCACTTAGAAGTCGCTGAAAGACTCCTTTAGAGGTATCCACAAATCATGGGAATCACCCGACACTTAGTAGGACCCCCTTTCACCCGCATTCCAGCCTCCTCCCGCTCCCTTCGCTCCTGGTCGGAAGATGCTGCCCCGCGGATGTCGCTGGATCGGGCCAGCACGCTGCGGTCACGCCGCGGTGACGCCGCGGTCACGCCACGGTCACGCCGCCGTCACGCCGCGGTCACGCCGCAATGTGGCCCTGCTCCAGCCACATCCAGCAGGGGGGAGGGGTGTCCAGCGGGGGGGAGGGGTGTCTGCGGTCACGCCGAAATATATCTATACGTTTGTAATCAATCTAAACAAAGAATAAGAATGGTGTACCTTACACCATTCGATCCAGTCTTTCGAAGCTTTTCACAAGTGTTTGATTGTGATCACTTAGAAGTCACTGAAAGACTCCTTCAGAGGTATCCACAAATCATGGGAATCACCCGACACTTAGTAGGAACCCCCTTTCACCCGCATTCCAGCCTCCTCCCGCTCCCTTCGCTCCTGGTCGGAAGTTGCTGCCCCGCGGATGTCGCTGGATCGGGCCAACACGCCGCGGTCACGCCGCGGTCACGCCGCGGTCACGGCGCGGTCACGCCGCGGTCACGCCGCGGTCACGCCGCGGTCACGGCGCGGTCACGCCGCGGTCACGCCGCGGTCACGCCGCGGTCACGCCGCGGTCACGCCGCGGTCACGCCGCGGTCACGCCGCGGTCACGCCGCGGTCACGCCGCGGTCACGCCGCGGTCACGCCGCGGTCACGCCGCGGTCACGCCGCGGTGTGGCCCTGCTCCAGCCACATCTAGCATGGGGGAGGGGTGTCCAGCGGGGGGGAGGGGTGTCTGCGGTCACGCCGCAGTCACGCCGAAATATATCTATACGTTTGTAATCAATCTAAACAAAGAATAAGAATGGTGTACCTTACACCCTTCGATCCAGTCTTTCGAAGCTTTTCACAAGTGTTTGATTGTGATCACATAGAAGTCACTGAAAGACTCCTTCAGAGGTATCCACAAATCATGGGAATCTCCCGACACTTAGTAGGACCTCTCACAATACCAGTCCTTCCTTCTTGTCGAAGTTTTCACAAGCGTTTGATCGAGATATCCGAGAAGTCAACAGGCCGCTGATTTTCATCCACAAACTGGACACAATCAGCCCGTGCTACCGAGAGTTTCTTCTGCCCTTGAACAGATTTAACCTCTCCAGACCCAATTCCAGGTTGCTCCAAGCCTGGATCATCAACATTTACCTGCACCTGTACACCTGATGAGATCAGACCTTGACCCCGCTGCTGAGAGGCAGCATCAAACTCTGACCTTGACTTATCTGCTCCTGGCCTCTGATTTTCATCCTCAATCCGGCCACTAACAGCCCCTGCTACAGTTAGTTTTCCCTGCCCCTGAACCTCACCAGCCCCAGTCCAGGTTGCAAATCTGGATCATCAAAATTCACCTCCTCTTGAAAACCTTCACCTGAAATATCAGAATCATTCCCCTTCATATTGCTGACTCCAGTCCCTGGTTGATCACAACCTGTTCCTGCAAGACCCTGCCCAAGTTCCACACTTCCATTTCCTACAATAGCCTGACCAAAGCCATTCCCAGCTCCAGGACCATTCTTTCTCTTCTTACGGAAAGTCTGAAAATCATGTCCCTTCTGCGAGAAAAAAGAGCAGACAAGTTTCATTCTGCATCTCTCTTTAGATTGCCCTAGAGACAGACACTTGGAACAAAATGCAGGTAGTTGTTCATACTCAATTTTCAAAAACAAGTCATCTTCATTTGTGGATAACACAACCCGATCAATGAGGGTGGAATTAAGGTCCACTTCCAGGCAGGGGGGAGGGGTGTCCAGCAGGGGGAGGGGGCTGGGTCTGGCCCAAAGAGACTGGATAATTTGGCCCCGAGCCCAGCCCGGTTTTACACCACTAAATTTGTCTGACCAGAACTTTATAAACCATCATTTTGTCAGAGCAGCCACCAGATGTTGTTCCCAGTGATATGTTCCTAATACTTAAGTGGCAATAAAAATAATATAATTTTTCTACCAAAAATAAAATAAAATAACATAACATAAATCAGAAGGTTTCATTATTTTAAAATCACCCATGTGCACATCCACCAGCAGCAACTCTAAAAAACAAAGAAGGAAACTAATAGAAAAACATGAAGTGCCAACACAAACACAAACATCAGAGAAATGGTACTTTCTTGATCAAATTTTAGGTCATATCAACCCCAGAAATGGGTAGCAACCCCTAAGAAATTGAACTAACATGGTCGTAAGAGCATAAAATTAGAATGTCGACCAAAAAAATTTGAATGTCGACCATTGATCGATGTTCAAACTGCAACATTTAGAACATTATAGCATGACTGAATATGAGGGGAATAAAAAATGCAATAAAACCAATCCTATGAACCAAGCACAAGTAGCCGAAAACTACCAACTGTTAGAAAAAGACTAAATTATGAAACTGCTACACTCTCCTCATCATCTGAGTCTGAATAATCCAAACCAATAGCAATATATCCAGGATTCCTTTCCCATTTAGACTTGATAAATGCATCTAGAGTAATGAGTGTATCAACTCTCACTCTTTCAGGTTGAGGCTCCCCCCCCAACTGGATCTCTCCTCACATGTTGCTCCCCCTCAACTGGATCTCTACTCATCTGTTACTCCCCCTAAACTTGAGGTATACTTATAACATATACCAACTGGGGTACTGGGACTAATTTTTCTCTATATACATACCAACTTCAATTACTTCTTTTGCCTCGTCACCAGCTTCTGCAAGACTAGGAGTTTCAATAATCTGTTCTTGGTTCACATTACCAGCAGGTTCTATAATGGCATATTGATCATCACTAAAATGATCAGAACCATTGTCACTTCAAATACTTTCATTATTCCCATCATCTTCATTCTCAAATTCATATCTTTCACTTATACTATCACTTTCTCCACTTTTATCACCATATTTTTCATTTCCTTCTTCCTCACTACTAGATCCACTGCCACTTTCTTCTTCTTCTTTGTTTGCTTTATCTTCTTCTCCAGATTCCTCTTTTGAACCATTGGATCTGCTCATATATTCTCATATAATTTAATATCATCTCCAACCCACTCCATCATCTTGGGATTCCAGATTATCTTCATTTTCTTGAAAATTTTCTCACTCAAGCACACACCCCTACATGGGTTGGGTGCACATGGGCTGGGTCTGGGGGGCTGGGTGCCCAGGGGTTGGGTGCACAGTGGGTGGGGGGCTAGGGGGCTGGGGGGCTGGGTGGGTGGGTGCACAGGGGCTGGGGGCTGGGTCTGGGGGGCTAGCCGCCCAGGGGGAGGGGGCTGGGTCTGGGGGGCTGGCTGCACAGGGGGGGGGGGGGGGCTGGACAGGGGTCTAGGGAGGGGGAGTGGCTGGGTGGGTCTGCTCTGGGGGGCTGGGGCTGGACCGGGGTCTGGGGGGGCTGGGTCCGGGGGGCTGGATAGGGGTCTGGGGGGGAGGGGCTGGGTCTGGGGGGGCTGGGTGCATGGGGGGGCTGGCTGGGTCTGGTGGGGGGCTGGCTGCACAGGGGGGCTGGCTGGGTCTGGTGGGGGGCTGGCTGCACAGGGGGGGTATCGCTGCACAGGGGGGTCTAGCTGCACACAGGGGGGAGGGAGGGTCTGGGTCTGGGGGGCTGGCTCGGGTTGGCTCGGGTTGGGTCGGGTTCACCCAAGTAACCCGACCTAAACTGACCCGACCCGCAGAGGGTTGGGTTGGGTTGGGTCGTTCGACCATGAGTCGGGTAACCCGACCCCCAATGGTTTGGGTTGGGTCGGGTTCACCCAAGTAACCCGACCCAAACTGACCCGACCCGAAGAGGGTTGGGTTGGGTCAGGTCGTTCGACCATGAGTTGGGTAACCCGACCCCCAATGGTTTGGGTTGGGTCGGGTCGCCTACCCGCAAAGTATGAGACTCGACCCTACCCGACCCGTCCCGCCGGTTTTGGGTCGGGCCCTAGAACACCCATGACACGACCCAACCCATGGACACCCCTACTCAAAGGAACATATTTGTCGTTGTATTCATGTTGATTTCTTCCATTAATCCCTACTGAATGCTTGTAGCCTGCAACTGTCGCGGATGAGGATTTTGTTGGATTGGTGTTCACCAATTCTGACATGTTTAGCAGCATGAGATAAGACAGGAACAGACTGAACTACATCAGATTTACAGACCATGTTTAGCACCCCTCCCCCCTGCTGGACACCCCCCTACTGGACACCCCCTCCCTCTGCTGGACAACCCCCCCTGCTGGACACCCCCCCTGTCGGTCAACATTGCTACAGTAGTCAGCATTGCTACAGTACCCAAAAAAAGGGGGCAGGGGGACTAGCAGGGGACTGACAGGGGGCCTAGCAGGGGGCAGGGGGGGCTGGCAGGGGGACAAGCAGGGGGCAGGGGGGGCTGGCAGGGGGCAGGGGGGGCTGGGGGTGGGGCCTGGCAGGGGCAGGGGGGGCTGGCAGGGGCAGTGGGGGCTGGCAGGGGGACAAGCAGGGGGAAGGGGGGGGGGGGCTGGCAGGGGGGCAAGCAGGGGTAGGGGGGGCTGGCAGGGGTAGGGGGAGGCTGGCAGGGGGAAGGGGGGGGGGGCTGGCAGGGGGCAGGGGGGCTGGCAAGGGGACAAGCAGGGGGGGCTGGCAGGGGGGCAAGCAGGGGGCAGGGGGGCTGGCAGGGGCAGGGGCAGGCTGGCAGGGAGAAGGGGGGGGGGGCTGGCAGGGGGGCAAGCGGGGGCAGGGGGGAGCTGGCAGTGGGGGACTAGCAGGGGGTAGGGGGCATGCAGGGGGCAGGGCGGGGGGCTGGCAGGGGCAGGGAGAGGCTGGCAGGGGGAAGGGGGGGGGGCTGGCAGGGGGGCATGCGGGGGCAGGGTGGGAGCTGGCAGTGGGGGACTAGCAGGGGGAGGGGGGGGCTGGCAGGGGGCAAGCAGGGGGCAGGGGGAGGGGGTGCTGGTAGGGGCAGGGGGAGGGGGGGGGGGCTGGCAGGGGGCAAGGGGGGGGGGGGGGGCTGGCAGGGGGACAAGCAGGGGGCAGGGGGGGGGGGGCAGAAAGGGGGGGGGGGCTGGCAGGGGGACAAGCAGGGGGAGGGGGGGGGCTGGCAGGGGGGCAAGCAGGGGGCAGGGGGCAGGGGGGGCTGGCATGGGGACAAGCAGGGGGAGGGGGGGGCTGGCAGGGGGGCAAGCAGGGGGCAGGGGGGGCTGGCAGGGGGACAAGCAGGGGGTAGGGGGGGGTGGGCTGGCAGGGGGGGCAAGCAGGGGGCAGGGGGGGCTGGCAGGGGCAGGGGGCGGGGGGGGGGGGGGGGCTGGCTGGCAGGGGGACAAGCAAGGGGGTGGCAGGGGGACAAGCAGTGGGGGGGGGGGCTGGAAAGGGGACAAGCAGGGGGGTGGGGACTAGCAGGGGGCAGTGGGGGACTAGCAGGGGGGTGTCAGGGGGCAGGGGGACTGGCAGGGGGGTGGCAAGGGGGACAAGCAGGGGGGAGGGGTGTCCAGGCAGGGGGCATGGGGTACTCGACGGGGGTGGCAGGGGGTATTTTTTTTATGGATTTGGACACCCTATAGCCACGGTTTTAAAACCGTGGCTATTGATTTATTTCCACGGTTTTAAACCGTGGTCATAGACATAATGCCACGGTTTAAAACCGTGGCTATAGATTTTGTCCGGCCTTTAGTATAGCCACGGTTGAAACCATGGCATTAGGTATACAGCCACGGTTTAAACCGTGGCTCTAAACCTATATCCACGGTTTGGACCGTGGCTTTAGAGTTAAAGCCACGGTTTGGAACCATGGCTATAGGTCTAGACCTATAGCCACGCCAAACTTAGCCACGGTTCCTCAAACCGTGGCTATTACCTATAGCCACGGTTTGAGGTCCTATAGCCACGGTTTAGAACCGTGGCTATAGCCCGAATTTCCAGTAGTGATAGTTGACTCATGCAATAAATAGGTGTGTTATCCATGAACAAGATCATTCAGGTCAACCACATAAGAACATTTCAATAGTGGATCATTTCATGACGCATCATCCCCCATTATACAGAGGATCATCTGACCATGTGCTATCTAAAGGGTGGATTAAAGCACTAGAGAAGAAATTTTATGTCAGATGGTGTTCAGAACATAAAAAGTACAATATTGTTGTATACCGTTTTGAAGGTGAAGCTGATCAGTGGTGGTCGATAGTGAAAAATATCATTGATTGTGAGGAGATTGATTCAATTGATTGTGAAAAATTCAATGGTATGTTTCTTGAGAAATATTTTCCTAAGGTGGTTCATATTATGAAGGAAAACCCATTCCTGGAATTGAGGCAGGATGATGGCATAGCAGATACTTACGAAGAAAAAATTCACTCGACTAGAATGGTATGCTCCAAATTTCATACGAGATCATAATAGTAAAATAAACAGTTTTTAATAATGATTAAATTAATTGAATTGAAGGGATTTAGCTTCTCCTGAGTTAAAAATGTAGGAAAAACATGTTTGATGTGAGGAAAATGTGGAATATGATTTTGTCAATGATCATGTGTTCATTAAAAAATAGCATAATAAGAGGTCAAGTTAGTAAACGAAAGGTAAGAACTCTTCATGAATGTCTGATGTTAGGAAACATAAGTTTACAGTTTGTGAAAATTGTTGAAAAAAGTGTGATAGAGAATGTCTTTAATTTTGTTAAGTGCTTCCAATGTGGTAAAATAGGACATAAGAAACATAACTGGACCAGAAAATATCTAGTTAATTGTAAGATAAAATATGATTTACTTTTAGAAAAATGATTTATGTGAAAAGAAATGGTTCACTATAAAAATGAGTGTCCAACGAAGAACTCAACTGTGGGAAAGCATCCAGACTTCAATAAAAAAGGGGTGTTGAAATCCTTTGTAACTACTTCAGTAGAAGTTGGGCCATCAAATGATGTATTATATGGTGCACTGTTTTTTTGTTCATGTTATGCGGATGTATTTTATGATTTAGGGTCTACACTAACTTTCATTTATATAATGTTTTTTATTAAATTGTGAATTCCATCTCAAGATATAAATCCTAAAAAAATGTAAAAATATCAGGAGAAAATGTTGAGACAAAAAGAGATTACATGAACCTTCCTTTCCTTGTGTGCTGAAAGAATCTACCTGAAAACGATTTTGTTTTTCCTCTAGTGGAGTTTGATGTTATTTTGAGTGTGTATTGGCTTTTTTTATGTTATGAAAATATTGACATCAGATCTAAAGAGGTTTCACTTCTGAAATATTTTCTTCTTGTCTACACAAATGAACCCTTACATTTGATAACATATCATGAAGCTAAGAAACTAGTAAAATATGAAAATAAATGTTACCTGGTACATATTGTTGAAAAAACGGAACATTTCAAATCAATGATCTTCTAGTGGTAAATGAGTGTCTTGATGTTTTCCCTGATGAGTTTCCTGGTATTATACATGAATCGGAAGTTGAATTTACTATAGAAATAGTTCTTGATGCTAAAAAAATTTCAAAACCCTCTTATAGAAGTGTCTCAAATTGGAAAATTAGAGATAAAAAATAAATTGAATGAGTTATTAGATAATAGTTTCATTAGACCTATCACATCACCATGGGGAGATCCAAATTTTATTGTAAAAAAGATAGATGTTCAATGAGACTTTGCATTGATTATAAATCATTGAATAACATCACTGTTAAGAACATTTATCCATTCCATCATATTGATGATTTATTTGAAACACACCATAATGCTTAGAATTTTTTGATAAATCATTTTAGTTCGGGATACAATTAATTGAAAGTAAAAGAAGTAGACATTCTGAATACCATTTATTGTATTAGATATGGCCATTTTTAATTTTTTGTTATGAATTTTGGGTTAACCAATGAACATTTTTTATTCATGGATCTGATGAGAAACATTTTCCTTGAGTTCTTGGATAATTTTGTGGTTGTGTTCATGGATGATATTATTGTTTATTCTAAAAGAAAATATTTTCATGAAAGTCATTTAATGGTTTTATTGCATCCCTTCAAAAAAAAAATTGTATGGAAAATTCAGAAAATGTGAGATTCTGTGATAGGAAATTTAATTCTATGGACACATTGTTTCAAAAAAAATGGTATAACTATTGATCATGCTAAACCAAAAGATGTTTAAGAATCTCCAAGACCTAAAAATATAATCAATATTCACTTTTTTCATGATTTGGAAGGTTATTAATGGAGTTTTGTTGAATATTTTTCATAGTTATCTATCCTAATGACTATGTTACCTAGAATAGGTGTTATGATCATCTAGATAAAATAATTTGATGATTGATTTCATGAAATGAAAAGAATATTGTTGAGTGCTCTAGTTTTGGAACTGCCTTCCAGAAATTGTGAGTTTTTTTATCTATAATGATACTTCATTGAAAGGATATGGTTGTGTCGTTATGCATAATTATCAGGTAATTGCTTATGCTTCACGTCATTCGAATCTTCGTTAGTGAAATTACCCTACACAAGATTTGGAATTACCTGCTATTGTTTTTGCTTTAAAAATTTAGAGGCATCATTTGTATTGAGTAAAATTTAAAATATATGCTGACAACAAAAGATTGAAGTATATATTCACGTAGAAGGAATTAAAAATGAGTAATAAGAGATGGTTTCAATTAATCAAGTATGATGATTGCATGATCCATTACCATCCAAGAAAAGAAGAATAATTGAATGATGGTTTGAATCAAAAATGTATGGCATCATTAACCACGAGACATCTGGAATGACATCCTTTGGATTCTGATTTGATTAGAATTTTTCAAAGAAGTTTTTGTTGCAAGAAATTCCCTTATTCTGTTTCAGGTGTCAGTGAAATATTCTCTATCATATAGAATTATGAATTTGCAGATAGAAGACAGTGAGTTCCATAAAAAGGTAGAATTAGTATAAAAGGGTATGTTGCCTAATTTTAACATTGATAATGATTGTGTTTTGAGGATTGTGAAGATATTATATGTGCCTTGTTATTCACTATTGATGAATGAGTTGTTATTTGATTTTCATACTTCTATATTTTCAGTTCCTCCAAACAAGTAATAATATGTACAATGTTCTTCGTGAGTATTACTGGTGGGGTGGAATGAAAAGAGATATTTCAGAGTTTACTATGAGGTGTTTGACTTGTAATCAAGTTAAAGAAAAGTGGATGTTACCAAAAGGGATGCTTCAGTCTTTACCGGTGCTAGAGTGGAAATGGGAAAATATATCCAAGGACTTCATTGTGGGATTACCAAAGACATCTTGAGGTAATAATGCAATCATTATTACTTTTAATCGATTGAAAAAATATTCTAATTTAATTCATAGTAGAGGTACTTTTTCTCTAGAACAACTTTCTTAGTTGTATGTTAATGAGATAGTAATGTTTCAAGGTGTTTCTCTTTCTATTGTATCTAATCGTGATCCCAGGATTACTTCTAACTTTTGGAAATTACTTCAAAAGTTGTTGGGTAATGAATTTAATTTTAGTACATCATTTCAACCTCAATCTGATGGAAAGTCATAATGAAAAATTCAGACCATCGATGATATGTAACATTATTGCACAATGGATTACCATGGATTTTGGGACCAACATCGTTCATTTGTTTAATTTTAATATAATAATAGTTTTCAATCTATTATATAGAAGGCTCTGTTTGAGGGATTATATGGAAAGCAGTTCCGAACTCCAACATTTTGCGATGAATTAGATGAAAGGATGTCGATGAGGCCAGAATTGGTAGAATTGAAGGCTGAAAAAGTTCATTTTATTCATAAGAAGATGAGAACAGATTAGAGAAGGCAGAAAATTAATACGGATTTCTAGAGGAAGGATCATTATTTTGATGTAGGTGATCATGTATTTCTCAATGATTCTACATGGAAATGTGTGTTTCAACTTGTAATGAAATGACTATTGAGTTTGGGGTTTATTGGACCTTATTAAATATTAGAGAAAGTTCGATCAGTTGTGTATAGAGAGGCTTTACTTAAAATTTTATTCCACGTACACAGTTTTTTTTAGGATTCACTGTTGGGAAAGTATATGCCAGATCCATCTCATGTATTGATCTCAAAGGTATTATAGTTGGAAGATAATATCTCTTATGAGGAACAACATGTCTCGATTCCTGACTGAAGAGAGAAAGTGTTGGGGAATAACGAAATTAATCAGGTAAAGGTTTTTTGAAAAAACCATATGGTTTAAGAGGTAATGTGGGAATCTGAAAATGATATGGGGGATAAATTCCCCCACTTATTTGATAAGTAAATATATTGGGGGGGAATTCCCAAAGGGGGGAAGGATGTAACATCCAAGGTAAATAAAAATATTACTTTTTCATGTTTATTAATATTTGTGAATTAAATATTATTTTTAATTTAAAGTGGAATATTTGTTTGATGGTGTTCCCCACACACAACAATATGTTTTTTTTAAATCTTTTGTTGCATTCAATGTTGGGTCATATTGAATAATAATAATATAATATTTTTTAAATAGATTTTAATGCCATGTTATTCTATTTATAGGAATTGATAGAACAAACTAGAATATGAATATACATATTTGTAATTTTTTTACATTTATCCTTTAAATTTTAGAGGCTTAAAAAAAGAAGGAATCTGATTTTAAGCATAAATACTCTAATATTCATTAAAAGGTTTTTCACCTCCATTTGATTGAAAACATACCTTAATTGTAGTTCTTTTCAATTTTATATTTTATATTTGACATAATAAATTTTTTCTTTTGAACCAGGATATCAA
The DNA here is from genome assembly GCA_963277665.1 of Viscum album. Taxonomy (NCBI): domain Eukaryota; kingdom Viridiplantae; phylum Streptophyta; class Magnoliopsida; order Santalales; family Viscaceae; genus Viscum; species Viscum album. Next base: position 803,702,967 of record OY728122.1, on the reverse strand, counting down.
AATTTAAATTGGATAAATTTTTGGTATTTTTATGATAGAATTCATTTCAAAATGAATAGTGGAAAATACTATGTTTTAATTAAAAACTACATATTAATATAATTTATTTATATGGATTGATTATCATTTTCATTAGTTTCAATGTGTAGTTTTATTACATTCTTACCATTTAATATAATGTTTTCCATTAGAATTAATTTTTCTTTAAAATTGATCATAAATGAGGGTCAATCTTTTGATTGTTATTATTTCTTAAAAACCATTTTTTGTTATGAAATTGGGAATTAATATTAAATTAACTACTTCTACTTCTATTTTTTGAATATGGAAAAATGGTTTCACTATTTGGAATCAGGAGATCCAAATTGTGTAAATAGTTAACTTCTATTTTTAGACATATTGAATATTTATATCAGTAAAAATTAAATTTACAATGGATAATGGTTAAATCTAGTAAATAGGGGTAATTTTTTTTATTAAAATAATATTACATTACCCGAACTTGTGACCTAATAATATTGGTTCATACATTTCTGACTATGTTCATTCTTGGGTCCATGTTGGGACCTCACAGAAACACATGGAATTGATAATTACACTTCATATTAATTAATTTATAGTAAATAAATAAATGACATAAACATACATATTGTAGTAAATAAATATTTATACTGTTTTATATAAGTTATATCTTGGAATATTAATATTAATTGGAAATATAAAAATATTTCAAACATCATGACATTTTTCTATTTGTTTTATACATCATATAAATAAAATTATTTACGATAGAATAATGATATAGTGTTTACCTCATTAATGAATGATTTAAATAAATAAAGTTAAAAAAATTAAAAAATATCTAAAACCTACCCAATTCTTATTGGATGATTTTATTTCAAACCTTAGTGATCTTTTCATAATCATTAATTAGTTTTGGACTTTTATAAATAGAAAATAATTATATAATAAAATAATATTTTTAAACATTCCTAAAGAGCCCCTCCTCTACATTATAAAAGCCCTCAAATCTATTCAGACATATCGAGCCCCTTGGATCCTCCATACTATAACTAATTAATCTACATACATCTCTAGTTTCCCTATAGTAGCCTTACCTTATGTATAAGGCAATTCATGTAAACATTTTGGTTAATAATAAAGGAAGATACATGATTTAAAGGTAACGTCTTCTCTTAAGTTCTTTTGTTTTATTTTACTTCTCCAACCACATAATCTCTTCTTATCCCATAATTATATAAAAAACAGTATCCTAAATATACTAGGTTGTTTTTATGGAATGTATTCGAACTACACTTCCAAAGACCTCCATCTAATGGGTAAAGAATAAAATGTTTCTGTGGATGACGAACAAGTGGCTCACGAAACGATGATTGTTCAATCTTATCCTACCACCTCTTATGGTGGACAATAAGATGGAATAGTAATAATATGTGATATTATATATATATATATATATTGTTTATATTCTTCTGTATTTTTAATTTATTAAATACCTTTATGGTTTCCAATGTGAGCAAATTCGATAATTTAATTTGAGGAAGTGTGGACTACCGCCACTTAAAGTGTTATGACACCTTCATGTAATACGTGGAATGTATAAAGGATGGGGTTAACGAAAATATATCTGATATTATACTAGAATTGTAATATAACTATGTATCATTATGTTTTTGTTCCATTAAATATGAAATTCAAATGAAATTAGTGTTTATGCGTATGTACAACTTACCGACTCCATGAATAGTGCATTTCATTTCTTACCTCCAAATGTTATGTACTATTATAAATACATATATATACTGGATATATAGGATATATATGATATATAAATCATTAATATCATTCTAGAGATAATTTAATTTTGACTACATAGACAATTTATAATTATAACAAGTTCATTTTTAACTCAAATCTCGAACATCGACAAAATGACCTATATGTACTCAAATAACAGACTAATTGTATAGAAAGATAATTATTGATATAAAATGAATAATAAAAATGAAAAAGTTTCTAAATCATCTATATATTTACGTTTGTTTATTATTCATTAGATTAATGACTCATCGAGTCAAGTCGGATACGATATAAGAGACTCCATCTCCATATCCTTTCATTGAGGAATATTTTGTTTTATACACAACATTCTTTTATATGGTGAATAAAAAAAAATTTCATATCATTTCATTCAAAATGAATATTTTTCTACGAGGAATGTTTCTAAATGAATAAAATAATTGTTTCATTTTAATGTAAGCGGATACAATGACCTTTTCTGCCACCGCGAGTATAATTTGAACTCTCGCTTCCTTAACAAGCCATAATGTTTTCGAAAGGAAAATAAATACCATATAAACATTTAAGTATTTTGGTATTAAAAATTGTTTTGATTATGTATTTTTTATTTTAGTATATTTAAATGATATATAGTAATTAAAATAAGGAAATGTTATCATTCCTTTATGTTTGTTTAATGTGTTATTCGAATGTTATGGTTCTTGGGAATTGTTTACGCATACAAGTGGTTACGTGATAAGTCTAGGTTGGGTGAGATCGAGATATCTCACCAATGCATTGGATAACATGAAGGACGTAAACATGAATGCTTCTCTTAAGATATTTAGGGAATATACTGTGATGGGTATTCCAAATGTAACTACCTATGTAGGTGTGAATGATACAACGTATGTATGTTATGGATACCACAAGTTAACTTTATGATTTATGATTTATATATGTTATTCATAAATCATATGATTTCAGGAGGTATGAGCTTATCCATTTTTTTTATTTATGGACTAATGTAATAATTCATTATATTATAACCCTTACTGAACTTTTTATTCTCATCCCATGTTTTGTAATGTTTTTCACATGACCTACATATGAATAGGGTGAAGGATGGGATCAAGGAAAATCCATGCTCTCTAGAACATGGAACTAGACATGATCCTTTTTTATAAGAGTTAATATTCTATGAAAAAAATAAAACTGGGTGGAATGTTCTACTTTTTAATGTTTGAGATGTAATGTAATAGTTATGGTCAAATTCTATAAAACATTAAACCTGAATATGTCCTCAATGTGATTTATTCATTAAATTTATAATTATGTAATGTTTTATGGTCTGGTACATATACCATAATTTTCCTATATGTGGTTCTAGTAATATTTTCCTGGACTAATGTAATGGTAAGGGAATAATATATAATTATGGATACTCATTTCATCATTTACTTCATTGTAGAATAGATTGTATGTGATGGATGGTCACATGGAAACTTGTTGGTTGTATCTTATTTATACATTCAGGTTATATGGGATGTATTTAATTTTTTGGATCCTAGATTTTTCCCTATATATTACATTTTACTCACGTCATATGTCTAGTTTTTCTTCATATAGGAGTTGTTTTCGTTATTCTGTTGTACCTCACAATCGTGACGAGACAACCCTAGTATATTTTCTAGTTGACCCATTTTAGTTAATTAAATAATGGTATTAGAGGGATTCTCATCCTAATTTGTTTTATAACTACTGATGTTTCTTTATTATTCGTAGGGTGATAGGAGTTTGGACCATCATAATTCAAGAAGTAATTACAGGAGTGTGCTTGTCCAACTCATTTTCATTTCTTAACAAATGTCACATTGGGTGGTCATAATTTTTTCCATGTTTGATACATGGAGTCTATAGTCATTTGAATGATTGGATTTTGTGTCTATTTAAATGGAAATTTTCCTTATTAATGTTTTGTTTTTCATTTCTAATATTTATTATTTTGTTAAATACTCTATGTTTTAATGAATAGACATGAAATATTAAATTTTGTACTAATATTGTCAAATATTATCTAAAGTTTTTGGGTCATTTTCTTGTGAATAATAGAAAATTCCTCTGAGAATATATTTTCTAAATATGAGAGACAATGATGTGATAAAATATTTACTTGTTAATCCTATTGTGGACCCTTCTTTTGCGGATTTTGTAATCTGTACTATTTAGACTTTGGGTCTAGTGGGTGTGGGTAACCTATGATTGGTGTTGGAATATGGATCAAAATTTACTAATTAACATACACATATATTCCATGGTGAATGGTGAACCAATTAATTTGATGAGTGGCATGAATGGATTAATAGGATTTTCTACTTCATGAAGATCCCTAAGGACTATAAGTTGGGTTATTTTACATACATGATTGGCATACCCAGAATGCGATGGTGTGAATCTATTATACATGATTACCATCTTTAGTAAATAACACGGAATTATTTCAATAAAATATTCAATTATATTTTTCACCCAAATATGTGTGTCTGGGAATGAACTATGACTTTATATCATTAGAATAAGGGGAATGTATTGTTCTAGATTATTATACAGATTTTCTGAGTTGTCCCTTTTATTTCCAAATATACTCAACAAAGGGTACATAAAGGGTTCGTGGTTTGATTTAGTATGATTTCATGATATTTGGTTGGTGTTAATTATAATGTTCCTTACATCCTTCTTGTTGGTTTTTGATGAAGCATCATTTTCCTTGGAAGTTATTTTTGGATGTCCTAGTTAGGGTTGATCTTATGTAGATGTAGTTTTTATACAGTGTGTGTCTTCTAGCATGGAATGGAAGAAAAAATATGGTTATTTTTCTATGGTAGATGTTTCAGGGGATTCATAGAGATAACATAACTTCATTTACTACGAATGTGAAATGTTTAGTCAGTCCAAACCTATAATTATGAAGGATCTCAAGACATGTCAACATTTTGAATTACAAATCCTTTTGAAGTGTTTTTGTGAATGAACATTCCAGAGTAATAAGGTAGGATCCAATCATTACGTGGGATCAAATTTTCATAATGATTCTTCTAAGGGTTTTGGGTCTAATCCTCATGATAATATGGATGTTCATGTAGCTATGATCAGATGAATTTATGTGGGAGAGTATGTGTCATTATATTTTGAATAATGAACAGATTTTATTAGCGTTACAATTTTTATTTCATCTTATATGGTGATATCATTAATTTATATAGGTGATACTCTTTTTTTATGTCATTAATGTTATTTTAGATGTGGGGAATATGTTTAGAACATATTCTATTCTTATTATATCATACAATGTCTTTGGTAAATAGGTTCAAATAAAAGGTTTTATGTCTCCAACCTATTGTGGTATGATTTTTGACTATGAAGTGATATGATACTTTTTAGTTCTTGATATTTACATATTTTACCTGATAATTTCAATTTTAATTTTTGTGATTAATTTTTGTCTTGTGATGTGGTCAATAATTTATTTTTATTTGAGTGGTTATCTATATCAGAAAGGGGGGGGGGTCTTTTTTTCCTTATGCATAGGTAATGTCATGGATGATTTCATAGATGTTTTTTGATGCCTTTATCTTTTCATTGGATTTCTACTACTGACTGTGGTGTGTGAAAACACCGATGAATTTTTTGAAGATTTTTTGGGTTATCACTAAAATAGAGTACATGTTTACAATTGAAATATTCCTTAGTATGATTCTAATTTATTTTCCATGTTATCGAATAGAACATCAGATTTAGTGGAACATAAGGTCAATCATGAGGATCTAAGGGATATGGGAATTATTCTTCCTACCACGTCACCACAGAATTTGGCTATTTTGTTTTCTACCAAATAAAATAGATGAATTCTACTTTTCATTGATTATTGAAAGTTAATTTGAGTGACCATTATGAACAAGTATTAATTTCCTATTATTTATGATATTTATTTATATTTTAGAGGATAATGTTGGTTTTTAGATTTTGACTATCATTTTGGTACTAATAGTAGAGATTCCATGAAGTGGATGTTGCTATGAAATGAAATTGGATTCAGTATGGGCATTTTGAGTTTCAGGTTATTCCATTTTGTATCACCAATAATCATATTGTTTTTATAGAATTGATTAAATGAATATTTTATCGGTTCTTGGGATCTTTGGTTTTGGTGTTCGTGGATGATATATTGGTGTACTCGGAGACATTTGAGGAGAATTAAGACTATTTTGATATCATTCTAAAATCATTTAATGAATATCATTTACATGGTAAGATTTGAAAATTTGTGTATTGGACCAAGGAAGTGATATTTATAGATAATTTTATATATGAGAGGTAGGGGGTTCTCTGTGAATCATGAAATGATAGAAGTTGTTAAGTCATAACTGAATAAAAAAATGTGTTTAAGATGTTAATATTCTTTGGTTTTCATGGTCAGTATAGGTGGTTTCATTAAGATTCCTCCAAGATCACATCATAGATGAAAAATTTAACCATTTAGAGGGTAAATTTTGAATGAAATGAAAAATTTTCTAGATCTTTTTAGGATATAAAGGTTAGTTTGTATTAAACAACTTACTTTATTTTCCATAAATTGGTTTAGGTTTATAATGTTTTCTGTGATGCTTCTTCTGTGAGTATAAGATGTTTCTCGATTCATGGGAAGAAGATCATGTCCCATTATTCTATCCAATAATAAAATAATGAGTATAAATAACATGAAAATGTTCTTATGTTGTAATTAGTTATGAATGGATGGAAAACATAACATCACTCTCTATTCAGTGAGCTCTTTATAATTAATTTTGATCATAAGAGCATAAAATAAATTTTTACTCAGTAGGATATAAACTAGTGATATTGATACTGGGTGGGTATATTCATCATTTTTATTTTTATATTTAATACACTCATGGGAAAGGTAATGTGGTTAATGATTCATATAGTGGGATATTACCAAAACAATCCATGATGGAATCAATTGAATAGTGGTCTATAATGAGTTTTTTTTCTGATAAGAGATTGGGAGTGGAAGAAGTATTTGGATTGGTGGTATTGGATTAGATAAATGTTGATTCAAAATTTAATGAGAGATTTTGGTTTTATTCTATGATAGATATAAATTTACAATTATTTAGTTAAATAATTTATCGTGGAGAGTCCTCCGATGAGGAGTCTCGATCTCCCAATAGAGATTTTTTTCATCCAATACATGTTGTTTTTTTTTATTTCTATAAGGAAATAGATTATTGAAAATGGAAACAGGTCATATTATTCTATAAACCATGAGGATTCCATTATGTATCATGACATGATACGTTATTTTATCTTGGAAGGTAATGATGTGGTCATTTTTAGACTTTGTATCACAATGTTTCTCTTGATAGAAAAATTAAATCATAGAAATAGAGACATAATACATTGTCGTAACCTTTACCATTTTCGGTATATAAGTTGGATGATACCTCCCTTGACTTTTTCTTGGGTTTACCACAAATTCTGTATGGTATGGTTGTGATTTGTGTGGTTATTGTTAAATTCAAAAAATCAGAAAATTTCGTACCCCTAAAAGAGATAATTAACTTGTTACATCTTGAGGACATGTATGTTTAATAGATTGTGAGACATATTGGGGTTATATATGGATTTGATTATCCTAGGGACTTGAGGTTCACATATATGTTATTAAATGGTTTTTAGGATGTAATTGGCTCCAAATTTAAATTAAGAATGACTAACCCTCCATAGACAAATTGATAAAAAAGAAATATATCAAGGTTCTTGATGATATTATTTAGTCTTGTATAATTTATTTGGTCGGATCTTCAGAATATCATTTTATGATTGTCAAAATTACATATAAAAATTGATACAAAGCTCTGATTAAGATGTATCCCTTTAAAGTGTAATATTGGTGGAAATATTGATCTACATTTTGTGGGGTGATTTTGGAGAGAAGTTCATAATTGGGATGGTTATCTTTCAGGATAGAGAAGAAATGGTGCATTTGATTCAGAAGAGGTTGGTCAAAACACAGATCTGTCAGAAATCATATGTGGAACATCATCATTGGATACTAGATTTTGAGGTTTTAGATCATTTTTTCATAGAGTTTCACCTTCCATGGGGCATTATCCGTTAGACAAGTAGGGTAACTTTTTATTAGGGATTATTGGTCCTTTTATGATCTTAGAGAAACTAAGAAAGATGATATATTGATTGCACTAACAATTTCACATGAATTGGATACCCAAATGTATCATGTTTCCATGATGAGGAGGTATCATCAAGATCCTTCCCATATGATTGAATTCAAGGATGATGACCATGAACCCAATACCATCATTTTGAGATACCTATTTATATAAAGGATCAGCATGATATGGTTCCATGTGATAAGATGATTCCACTGTTCTGGGTACTATGGATCTGTTGAAAGTTTATCCTTGAGATGTGGGAGTGGTATTTGTTTATTGGGAAGAAGTTTACTTCACTCTTTATAGGTTTTTTATCATTTGGATTTTCTGGGGACTAAATGGCCATATATTGGGGAGAATTATGATATCCTTTTAGTTATAAGTACCCATTATTTATCCGTTGGTGTTACTATTTTCTAGTTTATATTGATTTAAGTGATTGAAGGATGATGAAAAGGTTTTTTGGAGAAAAACTATTGATTCATATTTATGTTTAATATTTAGTTTATCATTGTGGTAACCATTTGGTTTTCCTCTATGAGGTTATAGTGGTGTTTTTTAGTAACATGATCCTAATTAGACAAACAATAAGACATGAATAGTGAACCATGAGGGGTTTTTAGTTATTATCAGTGGGGTGTCACACATGTTGGTCGTGCTTTTACCAAACCATGTGTCCCCCAATGAATACCATTCACCCTAGACAAAATCGATAGTGGGGGACCTTGGATATGGTTCACTTATAGTTTAACCATACAAACATTCCTATGAAACCATATAACCCCCTTAGGAACTGCTAAACAGTGGGATTTTACACATTTTATCTTGGTATTTTTAAATCCTAATAACCCATAATCTCTCATTGGATCATCCATATCCTTCCCCTATTCAGTTTCAGCTTATAACCTTGGATTTAAGGTGTAATTTAATCATTCATGAAGGGTTACAACAAGGGTTGTATTGGTTTTGATCAGGTTCCCATACTCCTTGAATGTAAATACCGGGAATTTCCAAGTAATGTTTTTTAAATAAATGGGAATTTTATGAGTTCGCGAAAATTGATGTTACGTGATTCCGAGGCCCGTAGTGCCCTACATGAATTTCTGAACTTTTATTTGGGTATGTTTAGTAAATATGTGAGGGAGTTTTTAAAAAAAATTAACCTGTGCACAAAATTGAAATCTAAGGGCACCATTGAACTCACAGTTCCAATATTTTCATAAAGAGACATTCACCTCGACGATAGTTGGTCGAGGGTGGAAGTCAGTTTTTGGGTGTAACACCCCAAGCTTCCATGGTACGCTTCACTTTGAATAATAGAGCAGCGTGTGTTGTACGCAACCTCGAGTTATAACACACCGAGACCAATAAAAGTATCTTTTTTGAATAGTAATACCCACCTTTTGAAATTGTATAAATTTTATATTTCAAAATGGACTTCATTTTTGGAATTGTAATATCGAAATTAGCCTATGTTGATTTTTTTGTATTTTTCTGAGAACTTCCAATTTTTTATGAATATTGAAAAATACTTAAAAACAAATTTTTTAATAAAAATATTTTATAGTGATAAATTATACAATTGAGTTGTTTTAAAGTATAATTTGAATATATTTTTACCATTTTATCCAATGATGGTCATTAGAATTAATTTCAGTTTGAAATTGGACATAAACAATTGTCAATCTTTTGATATATATGTTTTCGTAAAAACACACTTTTTGTTGTGATAGTGGGAATTAATTATTAAATTAATTAATAAAATTTATATTTTTTAAATTTTTGAAAATAGACATCATTTTTTAATTAGGGATGTCAAATATATCTTACGGTTAATTTTTGGTATTGTTATAAAAAACATCGATTTTTGATGAATAGTGAAACCACTAAGTGGTAGTTAAAAATTGATTTTTGGTTGGAATGAAATTTTACCACCTCTGTGATTTGAATTTCCAAAATCTGAAAAACTTCATTTCCATTAGGAAGTAAAATGTGGTTTAATGGGATTAAAATATTTTTTGGTGAATGGTAGCCTTTAAGTTCTATTAATCGCGATTAAAGTTAATTAGTGAAATTTAAGGTAAATATAATGTTATAATAATATGAAATTACCTTTACACATGTTCTACACTTATTGGATGAGTCATGGCCGACAATGAAAATCCATGGGTCAACTAGGGGACCCCATGGATCCACTTGGTTACGAAAATGACATTAATAACTTTTTATATAAAGTAAAAATAAAATTGTCACAAATATGTGTTGTTTTAATAAAACAATTATTACATGGGGTTATATAAGTTAAATTAAAGACTATAAATATTCATTGGAAATATAAAATTATTTCCTACATCATCCTAATTTTTTTAAAATTTTTAGAAATTAAATAAATTAAATTTTTTCTAACACCATGATGATGCAACGATTACCTCATTAATTAATGATTTACATAAAATGATAAGATGATGTAAAATATAAGAATTAAACTTCTAAAAAACCTATTGGATGAGTATATTTCTAACCCTTATCACCTTATCTTAGAAATATATATTTTTGGGACCTTTTAAATCCGAAAAGCATTTCATAATAATGAATCATTTCATGACCTTCCATTAGTGCCCCTCCTCTCCTCTTATAAAAGGCCACCACCTCTACCACCTTATTCACGCCATAAAAGCCACTAGAATCGGCCAAACACTACCCATATACTCTCTAAATTTCCATATCTTACTCCTAGAAGCCTCAGTTTGGGCATATGTATTCCGAAGGAAGCCTTTGGCTCAAATCAAAATGAGTTACCTGATTTTATGTAAATGTCTTCTATTGTGTTCTTTTGTATTATTTTGCCTCTCCAACCCCCTGAAATCATTTTATTAATTTATTTTGTAAAAACACCAGTATCCACAATATAATTGTATGTTTTTATGAGAATTATTTTATTTACACTTACACACACATTCATCTAATGGTTAATGAAAACACTGTTTCTGTGGTTGGCGAATTACTGCCTCACGAAACGATGATTGTTCAATCTTCTTTTAAAACCACTCATGCCATTATGATGAAAATATTTTTATATATGATATATATTATGTTTTTGGTTTCCTTGTTATTCTATATTTTTCATTTATGGAATACCTTTATGATATCCATTATGGGTAAACAGGATAATTTCATTTTAGGAAGTGCGGACTACCGCCCCCACAAAGTGATTTGAATCGTTAATTCCACATGTGGTATGTATAAAGGATGTAATAAATGGTATAATACATTATATTATACTGGAATTATAGTATACATTTATATAATTATAATTTTATTCCATAAAATATGAAATAGAAATGAAAGTAGCATTAATGCGTACCCACGACTTACCGTCTCCATGAACGGTGCATTTCATTTCTTATCTCTAAATGTTATGTAATATTAGAAATTCATGTATATAATGGATACATATGATATAAATGTTTTCTAAATAATGAATATAATTCTGGATATAATGGATATTTCACCACATGAACAACTTATAAATATAAGAAGTTTTTTTGACTCAAGTACAAAAGATCGACAAAATGACTGTTATTAACATAAATAATTACATAATGTTCATAACTTGTTAATAAGTGTTATAAAATTAAAAATGAACATGAAAACTTTTCTTAGGAAAATAGAAATTAACTCTAGTTTATTATTCATGAGATTAAAGAATGATTGAGTCAAGTCGGACACGATGTAAGGGAACTTCTTAACCCAATTTCCGTTCTTTGGGTTAATCTCATACTTTCAAATTATGTCATGATATTTTTATGTCCTATCTTGTATTTTTATTTTCTTTATGTATAAATTCAGTTAATACACATAATAGATCTATTTTAATTAAAAATTTATCTTTTAAAGGACTTCCTCTCAATCTCTTTTCATTGGGGCATATGTTGTTTTATATAGAACATTCTTTTATACTGTGTATAAACCCATTTGATTTTACGTTTATTCAAAAGGAATATTTTTATACCAAGCATTTTACTAAATGAAAAAAATGTAATTTTATTTTTGTACATATGCGGCGAAATCCAATTCTCCACCTCCGTGACCATTATTTGAGTTTCGGCTTCCTCTACAAGACATAACTTTTATTTAAATAAAAAATAAATACTACGTTTTAATTTTCTTTTATTTTGGTATTGAAAATGGTTTTGAAAGTGTTTTTTATTATATCAATGTATTGTATTGATATCTTGTGATTGGAATATGGAACTGTTATGTTTCCTTTATGCATGTTTTATGTGATGTGATTATGTTATGGTTTATGATATGTTTAAACCCTTCTCATACATGGAATGCATTGCACTTAATAAGTGACGGGTGGAGCTCGCTCTAGCTTCTCTATGCATCGGAAAGTCTCATCAGACAAACTAGTGTCTTGGCACGAGGCCTTGACAAAATCATATGTGTAGTTTTGGCACGAGGCCTTGGCTGCGTGATTATGATAGTCTGACATTATGCATTACATCATTATAAATGTGGTTATTCATATTGCATGTGATTATTTGACTAGTATAATATCCATGTGAATAAGTAAATGGAATTATTTGTATTTTATTTTTTCCATATTATGCTAAAGTTTATGTTTAAAAGGATTTTTTGTTATACATTTCCTTAAATGTTAATGTTTATTTATTAAAAAAATCTGATTTATTGTTCTCCTTACTGAGCATCTGAGCTCACCCCTTCCAATGTTTTAATTTTTCCAGGATGTGAACAAGTATATTATGAATGACCTATAGGGATAGTATGAGGGGATATGAAGACTAGATGTTGTTGTAGTTTTGTTTTACTTAATGTTGTAATATAAGACATATGAATGTATCTAGTGTTTCCAAGGCTACTAAACTAATCGGTCTTTCGAGACTTGATCTTTTGGGATCATGACAATGTTTTGTAATAATGCACTGACTCTGGGTAACTGGGGTCGGGGCGTTACAGTTTGTATCAGAGGAAGTTTAGTACTAACCTTGGATGCTATATTTAGATAAACTCTGATTAGATCACATAGCCCTAAGATAGAATTTTAGGATTAGTATAGAAGAACTTCCTAGAATTTTGGTATTATAGAGATTTTGTGAGTTTTCTGAGAAATACATCCCTGTATTTATACGATCAGGTAGAGGCGTCTCTGGAATATATGTACCTAGGGGTAAAAACCAAAAACATTGATTTGATCTAGACTCGAACGGGAACTCGTGCACGACAACTAGCCTTGCTGAACTCTTGGTTACGACACTCCCTGGGATATGATTAGGATAATTCTCAATTTAATGACAAACCATTATGAAGGGTTTATGATTATATACTTACTCAAATAAATTTTTTTATGATTATGGATTATATACATAAATTGTTCAATTTATGTTATGTGTTTTACAACTTAGGAATTCTGTATTTTGAGTCATAAACTTATCTAGTTTATCCCATTATTTAGAAATGACGCCTAGTGGAAGGAATGGAAACTGTATCAATGCAAGAATTCCATGTGGGGATTGCCCACCTGCTCTAGATAATTATAATGGAGCTAGAGATACAACTAGTGCTGGTCAGCATATCACCATACTGGGACAACACACTCTGATTGTGAATAATAACCTTACTCATAGGGAGCACCCTGATCTGCAACGTGGAGGATCACTGTTAGACCACTTCATGAGGAAACAACCACCAAAATTCAATGGGAGTACTAATCCCTTAGTAGCTGAGAAACAGATAAATTCCTTAGAGAAAATATTCCATGACTTGGTGAGTAGTGAAAGGGAAAGGATATCATGGCAGTTTACCGCCTCACTGGAGATGTTGATCAATGGTGGTCGTTGATTCAAAATACAAAGGAAGATGATGAATTATCGAATATGGAATGGAGGGAGTTCAAAGATATTTTCTTAGAAAAATACTTTCCTCAGGACCATCAGTCAGATATGGAAAGGCAATTTCTGAGTCTGATACAAAAGGAGGATGAGAATGTCGCAAAGTACGAGGCCAACTTACATGTTTAACAAGACATGTTGTAGATTATATACGTAACCCAAGAGGTAAGATAGATTATTTCTTTGATGGGTTAAAACCATTTCTCCATCGAGCATCAGTCTCACAAACCTTCTCGTCATATGATGATATTGTCTCATGTGCTATCAAGACAGAAAAGGAATTCTCTAAATCTTATGACAATAACGTAAAGCAATAAAAGAAGAGAATGGTGGAACAAGAGACAGATAAAGGGAAAAAGGTAACGAAGGATTTTCCATTATGCGCTAATTGTGGGAAAATCACCCCAATAATACTTGCCTAAAAGGAATGGGATATTGTTATAAATGTGGAGAAAAAGGTCACTAGGCTCATGATTGTAAGGGAAAGAAATAAGATATCAAAGTTGAATGCTACAATTGTTGGTAAATGGGCCATTATGCAAATGAATGTCCTAAGGATCAGGGAAACTTACCACAGAAAAGGTCAAGGGATCAAGGACAATCTAATGTTGTTACTATAGTTGAAGTGGAATAATTAATGTATTGGTGCTTTTGGACTCAAGGATTATATTCTGGTTATTTGAATAATGTGATATATATAAGGATTGTACTGCAGCACTTGTTCTCTTCAATAAGGTTTTAACATGATGGAGGTAATCATATTTTCGTATGTGACAAATAGAGAAACATTACATTGTTTGAGGAATCTGATTATACAATTTATTTTAGAATTTAGTGACCTTTTTGAAAAATTTTGGACAGAAGTATTATGGATTACTATAAAGGTTTCAATGGATTAATTTGAACTTTGGGTGTATTGTTTAAGGTTAAAACATTTATGAAGATTATTTTTGGAATTTTATAATGCTATAGTTTTAGGAAAATGACAATCTGTAGGTCGGGGGATAACCGGTCGCGTCAGACAAAGCTATAGGAATCGAACCCACAACCATAGTACGACAAGCCTTTATTACCTACCATTAGCCTACAGGAAGTCCCTGGTTATTACAAAATAGTTTTCCTAATCTAAATGGTATGTGTTAATATTTGGAACCTTATATGATTAGGATAAATATAATATTTTTGAGTTCTATTATCTTTTTGAGTGAAAGATCGGTTTGTGGTGAAAATTAATTAAAGAATGAATGTCTAGATGACAGGTATGTATATTTCTTTACATTCTTAGTAAATCTCCTAAATAAATTTCTCAACATTATTAAAGGTAACATAAAACAAAAACGTTGTCGGTTAACTTTTCCTACTGGGGATTCAATGATCATCTAACCAATCACAAGTTTTTTATTTTCTTGTAGTTAAACTTTCTCCTAATACTATTTTATACAACTCTCCATCAGACCATGATGTTTTTTTCCTCCATATCCAAGTTTTCATAGAATCCTAGTATTGGATATCTCAGGTGACCTTTGTACTTCTCTTTCTTTCATTTAAAGTTATATTTTTATTAACCTTATTTTCGATGTGGGTTTTCCACAAATGTATTTTCTATTTTCAACTTTTATATTAACAGAAAAATTTCAAATTGCAAGGACACAATTTATTGAATGAGGGGAGAACGTAACACCTGGTAAGATTCTCTTTGAATAATAGAGCAACGTGTGTTGTATGCATCCTCGAGTTCTAACACACCGTGACCAATAAAAGTAGCCATTACGAATAGTAATACCCACTTTTTGAAATTATATAAATTTTATATTTCAAAATGGACTTCATTTTTCCATTCGGAATATCGAAAATAGCCTATGTTGAATTTTTTGTATTTTTCTGAGAACTTCTAATTTTTGATGAATAGTGCAAAATACTTAAAAACCCCTTTTTTAATCAAAATATTTTAAATTGATAAATTATACAATTGAGTGGTTTTAAAGTATCATTAGAATATATTTTTACAATTTTATCCAATGGTGGTCATTATAACTAATTTCACTTTGAAATTGGACAAAAACAATTGTCAATCTTTTGATATATATAGTTTCTTAAAAACACGATATTCATTGTGACAACTGGAAATGATTATTAAATTAATTAATTCAACATATATGGTTTGAATTTTGTTAAATAGTCATCATTTTTGAATTAGGAATATCAAATATAGCTTAGGGTTAATTTTTGGTATTGTTCTGAAAAACATTGAATTTTGATGAATAGTGAAACCACTAAGTGGTAGTTAAAAAATTGATTTTTTTAAATGAAATTTTACCACCTCTGTGATTTTAATTTCCAAAATCTGACATACATCATTGTCATTAGGAAGTAAAATTTGGTTCAATGGGATTAAAATAATTTTTTGTGAATAGTAACTTTTAAGTTCTATTAATCACAATTAAAGGTAATTATTGAAATTTAAGGTAAATATAATGTTATAATAATATGAAATTACATTTACACTTTTTCTACCCTTATTGGATGATTCATGGCCGACCATTAATATCCATGGGTCAACTAGGGGACCCCATGGAGCCACTTGGGTAAGAAAATGACATTAATAACTTTTTATATAATGTAAAAATAAAATTGTCCCAAACATGTTTTGTTTTACTAAAACAATTATTAAATGGCGTAATATAAGTTAAATTTCAGACAATAAATATTAATTGGAAAGTTAAAATGATTTCCAACATCGTGGTTATTTTTTTATAATTTTTAGACATTAAATAAATTAAATTTTTTATAACACCATGATGATGCAACGATTACTTCATTAATTAACGATTTAAATAAAATGAAAAGATAATTTAAAATCTAAGACTTACACTTCTCAAAACCTATTGGATGATTAGATTTCGAACCCTTATCACCTTATCTTAGAAATATATAATTATGGGTCCTTTGAAATCAGAAAATAATTTCATAATAATGTAACATTTCATGACCTTCAAAGAGTACACATCCTCTCCTCTTATAAAAGGCCCCCAACTCTACCACCTTATTCACACCATGAAAGACATTTGGCTTGGCCAACCTCTGCCCAAATACTCTCTCAACTTCCCAATATTACTCCTATAAGCCTCACTTTGGGCAGAAGTCTTCCCAAGGAATCAATTGGCTCCAATCAAATGGAGTTTCCTGATTTTAAGGTAATGTCTTCTCTTGTGTTCTTTTGTATTATTTTTCTTCTCCAACCCCATAAAATCTTTTTAATACTATATTTTGTAACAAAAATAGTATCCTAATTATACCTGGGTGTTTTTATGGGAAGGATTTCATTTACACTTACACACACCTTCATGTAATGGTTAAAGAACATACTATTTCTATGGGTGGAGAATTACTGCCTCACAAAACGATGATTATTCAATCTTCCTTTAACACCTCTCATGGTGGCCATTATGATGACACTATTTTTATATATGATATATATTATGTTTTTTTTCCTTATGATTCTGTATTTTTCATTTTTGGCATACCTTTAGGATTTCCATTATGGGTAAATGCAATAATTTCATTTTAGTATTTGCGGACTACCGCCCCCTCCAAGTGATTTGAATAGTTAATGCCATATGTGCGATGTACAAAGGAGGGATTAAATGGTATTATACATTATATTATAATGGAATTATAGTATACCTTTATATAATTATAATTTCATCCCGTTATATATGAAATAGAATTGAAAGTAGCGTTCATGCGTACGTACGGCTTACCGTCTCCATGAACGGTGCATTTCATTTCTTACCTCTAAATGTTATGTAATATTATAAATGCATGTATATACTGGTCATATATTACATATATTATATCTAAAAATTGAATATAATTCTGGATATAATGGATATTTTACCACATGAACAACTTGAAATTATAAGAAGTTTATTTTTGACTCAAGTACCAAAGATCGAAAAAATGACCGTTATTAACATAAATAATTACATAATGTTCATGACACTGTAATAACTGACATGAAAGGAATAATGAACATGAAAAAGGTTCTTAAACAAATATAAATTAACTCTAGTTTATTATTTATTTGATTAAATAATGATCGATTCAAGTTGGACACGAGATAAGGGAACTTCTTAACCCAATTTCTGTTCTTTGGGTTAATGACATACTTTCAAATTATGTCAGGATAATATTATGTCCTATCTTGTATTTTTTACTTTATTTATGTGTACATATAGTGAATACACATAATATATCAATTTTATTTAAAAAACTGTCTTTGTAATGACTTTGTCTCAATCTCCTTTCATTGAGGCATATTTTGTTTTATACACAACATTCTTTTATACTGTGTATAAACCTCTTTATCATTTACGTTTGTTCAAAAGGAATCCTTTTATATGAAGCATTTTACTAAATGACAAAAATGAATGTTTTTTTGTCGTACGTATGCGGCGACAATGGCTTTTCTGCCGCCATGACCATTATTTGAGATTCGGCTTCCTCTACAAGCCATAACTTTTTTTAAATAAAAAATAAATACAATGTTTTAATTTTCTTTTATTTTGGTATTGAAAATGGTTTTGAAATTTTTTTTTATCATATCAATGTGTTGTATTGATATCTTGTTATTGAAATGTTGAAATGTTAAGTTTCCATTATGCATGTCTTATTTGATACGATTCTGTTTTGGTTTATGATATGTTTAAACCTGTTCATATGAGGAATGCATTGGACTTAATAAGTGACGGGTGGAGCCTGCTATAGATCCTCCATGCATCGGCAGGTCTCAGGAGACAAACTAGTGTCTTAGCATGAGGCCTTTATAAAAACTTATTTTTATTCTTGGCATGAGGCCTTGGCTATGTGTTTATGATAGTCTGGCATTATGCATTCCATTATTATGAAAGTGGATATTGATATTGCATGTGATTATTCGACTAGTAGAATATCCATGTGAATAAGTAAATGGAATTATTTCATTTTATTTTTTCCATATTATGATGAAGTTCACGTTTAAATGGATTTTTTAGTTATACATTGCCTTAAATGTTAATGTTTATTTATGAAAGCTTCAGCTATATTTTTATCCATACTGAGCATCTGAGCTCACCCCTTCCAATATTTTAGTTTTTCTAATATGTGAATAAGTATATTATGAATGACATGAGGGGATAATATGTGGGGATATGAAGACATGATGTTTTTGTAGTTTTGTTTTACTTTATGATTTAATATAAGACTTATGAATGTATCTTATGTTTCCAAGGCTACTAAACTAATCGGTCATTCGAGACTTTATCTTTTGTGATCATTCAAATGTTACACAATAATTCACCGACTCTGGGTAACAAGGATTGGGGCGTTACATTGGGAGTTTCATGAATGAATAAATCTATAATAATGTTTTGTAGATTTATTTTTATTTTATTAGATAAAACATCAACGTGGAAGTTGAGAAGTGAGGACTACCAAACCATTACCTCCTGTAAGAGGTTATGGTGGTGGGGACCACCCGAGCCAAACCTCCCATGAGAGGTTATGGTGGTGGGGATCACTCGAGGCCTAAATCATTCATCTCCCTAATTAAATGTGGTAGAAACCCTTCAAGTCCTCCAATATTAATTGTTCCAACCCTCCTTCACAACAATTATGCCAACACATAACTTTATTTGTTCCAATCTATGTGATTAATTAACTAAATATGAAATATATGCCAACACACATAGTAGATCACATAATATATTATTTTGGGGCTACAATTTCATTTTTGTGGATTTAGGAGTGGAGGAGATTTGGGATAAAATATCTCCAATAAAGAACGACAAAGAACAATGCCTCTCCTTCAACATTTTCTTCTCCAAACTCTGTCAAAGGATCTACAACGATGCACAGACTGACAATCGAGGAAACAAATGACGACACTGACTTCCATATTTTCCCAAAGATTCGTCTTCTTACTCGCGACCTCATCAATGTCATTAAGAGAAAAAGTTATGGGATTATTTTTATTTGGTTTTCACTTCCCATATACACCACCTCTATATAGCTTGTGGGTCGGGAACAATCATTGAGGGAGGATAGGATTTTGACATTCATGTTCATGTTCATGATGAGACATATGCTACCCCCTAACGTGGAGGGTACGGGCCTAACCAACATGGCCTAAACCTTCCACAAATCTGGTAGTGTTCTTCGCGATGGAGGAGGATGAAACCCATCCATGGTTTAGGCATGAGAATAGTGGCCAGCACCACCGCCGGCCGCGATGAAGGTGACAACGCCACCCCGCGGCCTCCGCACCAACCGCGGCCACCACCGCTTTCAACGGCTCCCCACCGCCCAGTGGACAAAGCACCACCATATGGGAGAACAACCACCCTATGGCCGGACCACCACCTCGTGTAGCTGGACCACCACCCCACAGCTAGATTGATGCCCCACAACCGGACTGCCACCCCATAGTCGAACTGCCACCCTGTGTGGCTGGACCTCCACCCTACAGCCGAATCATCGCCACGAGGATCGACCACCACACCATGCGGCCGGTCCACCATCTGACGGATGGACCGCTACCCTATGGATGAACCGCCACTCTGAGGCCGATCTGTCATCCCCGGCCTAGCCGCCCCATGACCGCACGCACTCACGACACCCTCCACGGCCTTGCAGCCACACACAGCCCTCTGTGGACCCTCACGGCCTGCTTGGCCTGGCCGAACCAAACGGGCCAGGCCGGACCTTGAGGGTTAGGCTGGGACAACCTGAACCATGTTGTCCTTGTCCTTCTCAGGCTGAGTCAGTCCGACTGGGATGGACCGGACCAGAGCCCACTATGACCCAATTATATTCTTTTTTCCATAACATTTTCACGAAACGTCTGTTAGATGAACTATTAGCGGCTTTGGGAAGCTTTGAGAGAGTTTTTCCATTTGAGTGATACCACACTATGTTTTGAATTAAGATGGGGAACCGTTGGATTGGATCGGGAATGAATCCAATCGGGCCCTCGATACTAAATGGCTAATAACTCACATACCAGGTGACTTATTGATGATCATTCTGTTATGTTGAGACCGTTATAATGTGGCAGGCCTTCGAGACAATTTTTGTGGTACATCGCGGAAGTTTGAGTATCAACCAGTAGCTTGTGAAGTGGATCCTCACAGAGACAAGTGAGTTTAGTGCGAGAACCCAGTTTCTAGATAAGACATGAAGATTGCTGACCGTTTCGACTAAGAGTGAATTGAAAGGCCTAGTGGAGAGAGCCTTGGTGATGTGGTAGACCCACAGTACTCGATAAGAGGGGTACATGGTCATTCCACTAGGGGGAGCACCTTGATGATGTGGCAGACCCACGACGAGGAGTGCCTTTGCGATACGGCAGACCCACGGTACTCGACTGGAGGAGTACCTCATCAGTCTAACGTTAGTGGGAAGCACCTCTGTGTGACGCGGAAATCCAACTGTATTTGATAGAAGATGTTTTCTCCATCAGCTAAGGTGTTCGATGTTGTGACAAGTAAGTATACATAATACTACCACACGAATAAATCCTGGTGTGAGCTGAGTCAGTACCTCTATGTTTTTCCTCATGATGAGATGGATTATTGGATAACATTGGTATATGGATGGGAATATACCTATTTAAGGATATCTGCCGATTTCAAATTTTTTGTTTTATCCTTGTTGGATTTTTTGAGACATAGGGGGTCTCTGGGTCCATATTGGGTATCATTATACTCACCCCAGCACGGGCTATGCCCGCACCTTTTTGTGTTAGATGCAGACGACGTTCAACACTAACTGAGGCTATGAGTATAGGGACTGAACGCTAACAAGAGGTTGACAATAAGGTGTCTCGGTAGACAGAGGATATGGGTGGACGTGGATTGATGAGGAAGCGATCTATACCTACAATTCAGGTAGGAACCTCGGAGGACGACCCAACAGATGAATTTCACTTTTCTTCAGTTTTATTGTATAACATTTGTACTTGTACATTCCAGTTGGGCTTGTATTTAGGCCCCTTTTACTTACTGCACTCACTCTGTTTACAGTTCAGTTTACTTGTGTTTATATCATATAGTGTGCATGGTTACATGTGCATACAGTTTATAAAGGCAATGCCTTCCTAGTTTTACAGAATATGCGTTCGGTTCTAGTTTCCATCCCTTGGCTGGTGGAAGGTGGGATTGGGGTAGTCACGACACAGGCCCCAATTGATGTGCCATGAAAATTTTGTATCAAAAGAGTCAGTTCTACCAAATAAATTAGGACACTAATATTTATTTTTAATGGAAATAATGTTTAGGGTAGTGAGTGTGGTTATCAGTTTAAGTAAACCAGTGATGGTGCAGTGGCTGACATATCCACAAACCTGGACCCAGACATCTGATTTTCAACTCAGTGCATGAACACAATGATTGTGTGTGTGTTTTCAAGAGTTTTATTTATTATCTCTGGAGTCATCTTTCTAGGTGAGAGTCTACCAACTTGTAGGGACACCAGCTAATCTCATGGTGATTAATGAAAATATCCTTCTACATGCACCAGTGGGAAAATGATGGAGCTTGATGCTCTAGGTTCATGAGAAGGTGATGTTTCTCTAGGAATAATTCGAGAGCCCATTTCAGGAAGAGTTTGTCATCGTGAATCATCGTGCAGTGGACATACAATAGCTTCTTCTTCTGCAGCTGGGAAGAATGACTATGTATCAGTACACAATGAGGTTCACTTACCTCGCATGGTACTCCACAGATATGGAGCGTGACAATTTTATTAGGCTCTAGACCTTCGAGTAGGGGCTCCGGTGAAAGATTAGGGTTTCGATTATCTCACTCAACATACCGACGCAGGTGGGGGTATTAAAGAGAGACCTATTGGTAGAGAGTTTCCTTGCTGAACAGTCACCAGTAGTGAGAACCACTACCAGTTATCAAGTCGAGGAGTCTTCTGCAGCTGGAAGTAGGCTTACGTCATAGAGGTCCAAGAGGACCAGACCTAAAGGTGGACGAACACATGACTCAGAATCAGTTGTGTGTGGAACCTGTGGCAGAGAAATTTGTACCAGGAGTGGGTAGTGTTTCACATGTGGAGGGCATGGTTACATGTCTCATGACTGTTCGAACCATCGTACAGATGATCAGCAGGCAGTCGAAGGACCGCCTCGGCGGATACAGAGGTTCAACCGAGGAGGTCTGTAGGGAGTAAGCAGACATGTGAGGGGAGCTGGCTATGCAGCTAGTGGTGGGTGATAATTTTAGTTGTTACTGCCACCACCACCATGAGTTCCACCATGACAGCAGGGAGTAGGTGGAAATGGGAGATCTCATTTCTTGGAAGCTGAGTCCTATGATCATGGCACTCCGGATATGATATGAGGTATGATCTGTGTCTACTCCATAATAGTTTCAGTACGTATAGACATAGGTTCTTTTCATTATTTTATTTCCACTGCCCTTGTTTGGTGCTCGGATATTCCGATAGAGCTTCTGGATCGATCCTTACAGCTAGAGACTCCTACGGAAGCAGATTCAACAATTACGCACTGGTGCCGACAATGTGAGCTTACTGAAGGAGGTGAGATATTCTACTAGGATATCTTAGTAGCGTCATCGAGGCCTTACGACGTCATCATGGGTATGGAATAGTTTTCTACAGTCCATGCTCAGATTGACTATATTAGGTGCATGGTGTGGTGTTTCCACATAGATGGGACCAGGTTTACCTTCACCAGAGGGAAGATAGCCTTTGCAGCTCATGATGGACTTACCTGAAGGAGCGTGCAACCAATCACTAGTCAGTTGGCTAGGCTTACCCTCAGATATGTTGATGTGGAGAGTTCTATCTATCCTTTAGTGGGGGGTCGTTACATAGATTTTTGTCCTTATGATGTTCTGGGTATAACTATTAGAATATAGGTGGAATGTTTCATTGACATGCACCCCTTGACGACACCAATATCTACACCAACATATCAGATGGCTCCTGCGGAGCTTCGTGAGTTGTGGGTACAGTAAGGGGACTTGTAAGGGAAGGGATTCATCCTTCTATGTGTTTCTCCTTGGGCAGCCCCGATTCTATTCGCTAAGTGGATGTATGGCTTTTTGAGGCTTTTTGTTGACTATCGTTCCTGAACCAGGTGACCATGAAGAATAAGTACCCACTCTCAAGGATTTATGTCCTCTTAGTTCAGATGATTGGAGCATGGTGGTTCTCGAAGATAGACTTCAGATCAGGATATTACCAGCTTAGAGTACGAGACGAGGATGTGTAGAAGACGACATTCAGGAGTTGGTACATCCATTATGAGTTTTTGGTTTTTTCATTCGGCATGAACAATGATCCAACAGTGTTCATGGGACTCATGAACATGTTCTTTCAGCCATACCTTGATCGCTTTTTATTGGTATTCATCGACGACATTCTGATCTACTCGACTACTAAGGAGAAGCATGCCTATCATTTTTAGGTTGTACTGGACACACTCAGAGAGCACCATCTTTATGGTAAGCTCTCGATGTGCCAGTTCTAGATCTGAGAGGATCACTTTCTGGGACATGTCATATCAGAGGCTGAAGTTGCATTAGATCCCGTGAGGATTGAGGTGGTACTTTATTTGGAGACACATAGGAGTGTGGCAAAAGTACGAAGATTCCTGGGATTGGTCGGATATTATCAGTGGTTTGTGCCAGATTTCTCCAAAACTGCAGCACCAATATCAGCCTTGACAATTAAGGGGAATACATTAGTTTTGTCAGAGAGATGCTAATAGGTTTTTCAAGAGCGTATGTAGAGGATGACTAGTGCCCCCATCTTGAGGCTACTGGAAGAGGGCGTAGGGTACGTAGTCTACTTTGACACATCAGGGAACAGACTCGGATGTGTTATTATAAAAGAGAAAGCAGTGATCACATATGGATCTCAACAACTAAGACAACACGATTAGAATTACGCTACCTATGACATGGATTTTGCAGCAGTGGTCTTATCCTTGAAGATGTGGTGACACAATCTGATGGGTGAGCTTTTAACAGTGTACTCTGATCACAAGTGTCTTAGGTATATCTTCTCTATGAAGGAACTAAACTTGAGATAATGAATTTGGCATGAGTTACTCCATTTTTATGACTTCGAGATAGTATATACTCCTAGGAAGTGGAACGTTGAAGAAGATGCACTAAATGGGAGGTCCGTTATACAGTTTCTCGGTGAGGTGAAAGAGAAGCTATACAAATTACAAATATCATTTGTGGATAGACAAGGAGCATCTTTTCTATAATATCTTACAATCAATCCACCACTTCTTCTGCGAGTCAGAGAGGCACAACATGGGGACCCTGACGGCGAGGTTTGATCTTCTCAGATATTGACAAGATGTGAACCTGATTGATTTTATAAAGGTGGAGAGCACGTCAACCTCTTTAGAGGATGTACCATGGAACCATTGTCACATCAGGGGGTAGTGTTGATGGAGTTCCACACATCCATTGTAGAGGTACATCTAGGAGTGGATAAGATCTACACAGATCTCAGAAGAAAACACTGGTGGAATGAAATGAATAATGCAGTATCAGAGTTTGTCTCTCGGTCCCTCACATGTCAACAAGTGAAGGCGGAGCATCAGGTACCAACAAGATTGGTTCAACCTTTAATGGTCCCATAGTTGAAGTGGGATGGGATATCCATGGAAATCGTGATGGGACTTCCACATAGATCGAGGGGACATGACTCGATTTAGGTGATCATGGACCAAATCACCAAGTCATCCAATGTCCTACCAATTAGAGTACATGGTTCAATAGAGAGATTGGGATGACTATTTGTATAGAATATTGTGTGGATTAATGGAGTACCCTCGATGATTGTCTGTGATCATGATGCATGTTTTACTTCCTGTCTATGGAAGGGGTTGAATGAGGCTTTCGGGATACAGCTTCATTTAAGCATCGCCATCCATCCCTAGATGGATAGTCATACTAAACCGACCATTCATACCCTAGAGGACATGTTGTGTGCTTGTTTCCTTGATTGATGTCATAGATGAGAGGATCACTTACCTTTTTTTGAGTTTTTATACAATAACAGCTGTTAATCCACCTTTGGGATGGCACCTTTTGAGGCGTTGTATGAGTGAACTTGCAAATCACCTTTGTGCTGGACTGACCCAGGGGAGTCAGCACTAGTGAGACTATAGATGGTATGGGATACCACTGAGAAGATGCAGATCATCTAGGATAAGTTTAAGACTGCACAGATCATGCATAAGTCGTATCCAGACATGAGATAGAGACCTCTGGAGTTTGAGGATGGCGACCACGTCATTCTAGAGGTCTCAACATTATGAGTTCTACAAATACTTGGTTGAGGAGGCACGTTATCTCTAATATTCATCGGAACTTTTGAGGTCCCCAGCAATGTTGGCGAGGCGGCATACCGCTTAGCTCTTCCACCTCAGTTGCACCGGGTGCATGACGTCTTCCACGTGTCCCATCTGGGGAGATACGTGCACGACCCATCTCACATCACCATCCATGGAGAGCTGGACCTCGATGATGGGTTGAATTTTATGGATGATCCAACGGTGATTTATTATTCAAAGGAGTGGGTCCTTTGTAGATGGTCGATACATATAGTGAGAGTTCGATGGAATCATGAGAACCTCCAAGATAACACATGGTAGCAGGAGGCTCAGATGCATTCTCAGTACCCCCACTTGTTTACTTAGTTTGAGTTGTGGATTATGGGGACATAGATCAATGAGGTGGGGAGAAATTAGGGATGTAGAATTTACATGTAATTTTTTTAAATAAATGAGAATTTTACAAGTCCTGGAAAATTGACTCCACGTGATTCTGATGCCCAATGATACCGGAATGAATTTCTGACCTTTTTTTGGTTACGTTCAGTAAAGGTGCGAGCTGGAATTTCTAACATTTGAACCAGTGTTCATAATTGAAATCTAAGGGCACCATTGAACATGTGGCACTATTATTCGCTTAAAGATACATTCTCCTCGATGGCAGTTGGTCGATGGTGGACATAATTTTTCGAGTTTTTTGTGAATGAATACAATAAAAATAAAGGTGTGTGGCTTTAATTTTAATTTTATTTGTTAAAACCACTATTTGGAAGTTGATAAGTGGGGGCCACATGAGCCTAACCTTCCATGAGAGGCTATGGTGGGGGTGGGGACCACACAAGGCCGAAACCTCTCAACTCCCTCGTTAAACTTGGGAGAGCCTCTTCAACACCTCCAATAATAATTGTGGCAACCCTCATCCATAATAATTAAGCCAACACACCGTTTTTTCTATGCCAAACTATGAGATTAATTTAACAAATTTGAATTATATACCAACAAACATAATAGATCACATAAAATATTATTTTGGGGCTACCATTACATTTTTGTGGATTTGGGATAGGAGGAGATTTTGAAGAAATGCTCTCAAACAAAATATGCCAACGAATAATTCCTCTCCTTCGACATTTTCATCTAAAAACACTGTCAAAGGATATCCAACAATGCATGAACTGAAAATAGAGGAAAACACCAATGACATAGACGTCCATATTTTACAAATGATTCCTCTTCTTCCTAGAGACCTCGACAACATCATCAAGAAAATGAGCTTTGGGTTTATTTTTATTTTTTTATCACTTCCCATTTACACCAATTCTATTTATTTTGTAGGTTGGGAACAATCATTGAGGGATGATATGATCTTGAAGATCGTGTTCATTTTCATGATGAGAAATATGTTACAACCATAATGCGGAGGGTACGAGCCAAACCAACATGGCCTGGCCCTTCTGCAATTCTTGTGGTGTTCTTAGCGATGGAGGAGGATGACTACCATCCATTGTTGGGGAACAAGAACAGTGGTCGGGCCAACCACATTTTGTGACAAAGGCGATGATGCAACAATGCTTCCCCACCGCCCCACAGTATTCCCATGGCCGGACCTCCACTCCACAGCTGAACCGTCATCCCTGGCCTAGCCGCCCCATGACATCACTGTAACACCCCGAGATTTTATGAAAAATATTTTTTTTTTAATTTCATTAATGTCTTGTGTTGTACGATACACCAAAAGGATATTTCACAACACGTATCCTTAACTTGCCTTTCATTACAAGCAATCACGACCTTCCTTGATAGCATGTGTAGTACACAATACCGAGTTTCACTAAACAACGATATGCTATTAAAATATTATTAAAACTAGTCGTTATGAATAGTAATAACCACTTTTTGAAATTTGTAAATTTTATTTTTCAAAATCAACTTCATTTATGGATTTGGAATATCGAAATTAGCTTAGGGTGAAATTTTGGTGATTTTCGGATAACTTTCATATTTTGATGAATAGTGAAAATTACTAAATTTTAATTAAAAACAACTTTTTCAATCGAAATAATTAATAATGATAAATTATTAATTTGAGTGGTTTTAAAGTATATTTAGAATATATTTTTACAATTTAATACAATTTTGGTCATTGGATGTAATTTCACATTTAAACCAGACATAAATAAGTGTCAATCTTTTGATAGTTATTATCTCTTAAGAACACGCTATTTGTTTTGACGACGGGAATTAATTTTTAAATAACTTAATGCAACTATTATGTTTTGAATTTGGTAAAATAGAAATCATTTTTGAGTTCATAATATCAAATATAGCTTAGGCCTAATTTCTGGTATTTTTCTGAAAACATTCAATTTTTGATGAATAGTGAAACCACTAAGTGGTAGCTAAAAAAACATAATTTTTCATAAAACATAATTTCAACGCTTCTATGAGTGGAATTTTGAAAAATCCGAGAGACATGGTTTATGTCATTATGTAAAATGTGGTTCAATGAGATGAAAATAATTTGTGGTGAATAGTAACTTTTTACTTTTATTTACCACGGTTAAAAGTAAATAGGGTAATTAAGTGTAAAAATTATATTATTATTACCCTAACACATGTCTAAATTCTATTCGATAAGTGTAATTCGAGCAAAAACAAGCTTAGGAATAAAATATGACCATTTAGGCCCACTTGGATTAGATTAGGACATTTATTATTATTTAATTCCAAGAAGAGTTATAAGAGTTAAAATCAAAGTTTATTTACTAAAACATTTTTAATATAGGGTTATACATAAGATAAATTCGATTGTAAATATTCATTAGAAAGATAAAATTATTTACTACATAATGGTATTTTATTTTTAATTTTTAGAAATTAAATAATTTAATTTATTTATGACACAACGATGATGCCGTAATTATCTTATTAATGAAATATTGACATAATTGATGTTATAAATACCAAAATAAATATAATTTGAAACTTTTTTTGAATTACACTAATTTTATAGGTTAATATGACATGTTATTATTAATTTAATTAACTTTGTTAGAACTTATCATTCTGTTATAATTTTCACAAAAATCAATTACTAAATAGTGTCAAAATTGACATAAAATAGTTTTTAAAACAAATATTATATTATTAATTGTTATTATATTCCTAAAAATCTAAGGCTCTGCCAAATGACTTATATAAGGTAATATATATTAATAATAAACAACTTGGGGTTCGTTTGGCTTGATATAGTATGTTTATTAACCTTATAGTATCAGAACACAAGAAGACACGGTAAAAGTAAAATTATTTAACTTAATATTAAATCTAAATGATAAGGTTAAAATAGGAACCTAAACTTGTCTAAATTATATTGGATGAGAGGATTTCTACCCATCCCCACCTTAGCCTCTAAATAAATCAATTTGGAGCTATTTAAAACCGAACTTGACTTTTTAATAAAATAATATTTTTAGTTATTCCAAAGGTGCCCCTCTCCTCCCTTATAAAAGGACACCTCCTCCCTCTCTTCCTCTCACAACATTGAGCCTTAAAGCTCGTCAAAACCCTGAAAAATATCTTCTAAACTTCCCTAGAAACATCATAGAGGTTCCTGTCTTCCTCAAAGACCAATTCTAGTTCCCTAAGAGGAGGTCTCAAAGAGGCGCTTCAAAGAAGAGGTAATTTACGTTACCTTTATTTCTTCTTCCACTTCTTCTTCTTAGGATGTTTTACTATTAAGTAATAACATCAGTATCACTCATATACTGATATGTTATTATATTTATGAAATAATCCTAATTCACCATCTATCCATCCTAAGGAAAACGAAATCACCACGCGTGCGTACGTACGGAATATCGTCTCCACGCCGTGGTGTAATCTGGTTTTCCACCAACACCTTACATGGATGGGTATTATGGTGTAAAGAATAACTATACATTGTTATTATAACATCATAATTTTTCTGATATATTGTATCATCCACTCCAATTCAATTCAATAATTATGGAAATGATATCATCGCTCGTGCGTACGTACAGACTACCGTCTCCACGACACTATGAGATTCATTCTCCATGTTAACCATTTAAGAATAATTATAAAGTATATATAAGAAATAATAATGAAATATATGAAATTATAAAGCTACTGAATTTCTGAGTATATATATGTATGTTATCTACTTAATTCCACTCAATTCAATAATGAAACGAAAACAACGTTAATGCGTACGTACGGCCTACCGTCTCTATGAACGGTGTATTTATTTCCTTTTATCGATCCATTATATATATGTATATTCTGAATATATATTATATATAAATCATGTTTTATATTCTATAATTATGCAATAATGATCTAAGTAATCATATGAATAATTAAAAGTTAAACCACGAACGAAAAATGAGACGATTTTACCCAAAACGCTACTTTAACATGAATTTACAAAAGAACGGGTAATATAAAGTCATAAGTAAACAATATATGATATAATAACAATGAATATGATTCTGTAATAAGTCAATGACAATATTTAAATCATTATACAGATGGTTCGGACACTTGCGAAGCAAATCGGACCTAAGGTAAGCAAAATATCACAATCTCATTTTTATCCGAGATTGTTTATACTTTGGTATTTACTGGGGTGTATTTTATCATCCACATCCATGTTTACTCAATATGTAATATTATTTACATCCACCTACAATTGTTTAAATCCAATTTTACCCTTTGGTGAGTTTTTAGTTAAGGATATGAAAGGAATCTTTTGTCGTTTTTCGTACGAGGTACTTTTTGACTTTTCCGACAAAAGTATAAAGAATATTTTTTATAACTTATATGGTAAGAATGGATTTTTAAAACATTATTTCCAAGAATCTTACTTTATAAGTTTTCAAGTTTATTTTTAATCAACTTCTTTTAGTTTATAATTGTATGACATGTTAAGAAAAGAAAAGTGTTTTTGAAGAAGAAAGGATATTTTCCTCAAGAATGGAGTTCAAATGTTTTATCAAAATTATTTTCCATCGAAGATAATATACAGTTCTGTTTTTATCCCTATTATTACAGTGATTTGATTATGTTTTGAGGGAATTATTTTTATGAATTCATTTACCTTATATGATTTGTTTTATGATGTCATGATGTTTCAAGAATCCCATTTTTGTTACACGTGTTATGCGATGATGTATGATTTATGATTATGTGGAACACATAAGAAAAGATTCATTATAAGATGGGTGGTCCCTATATCTCCCTCCAATGGATTGGGTAATGATTTTATATCTCATGAGATAGACATGGCTGGAATGGTAGTTTATACCGGTTCAGTGAAACAGGACTGAAACGAGGGTGACTCGGTTCAGAAAGGGACTTTGTCCACTAAGATAGTCTTGGAAATGAGTTTTGACTAACAAGAAATGATTCTCTATAATTATGTGTGTATACCAAAATGTCTCATGTTTTAAGTTATGATTATTAGGATTTCATTTCACTACTATGATTTATCCCATGTTATGAAATTATGCTCTCTTTTGCAGGTTAAGATTTCCAAATTGTTATGTTCTTATGAATATGATGTGATTGATATTTCTTTTGTTTACCCTTACTGAGCATTTGAGCTCACCCTTTTATGTTTACTTTTCCCCAGGATATAAAGAAAGGTTTTAGGTATAAAAAAAAGGGAAGATCTTTACGGGAGATATTGAATATCTTTCACCAGGATTAGAAGATTATACTCCGAGTTTCCAAAGACACTAAAGTATTACGATCCTTGTGTGTGTGTTTTTGTTATATAATAAGTATTCCGCAAATTTAATGTAATGTCAATGTACGCCAAGATACGGGTCTCTACAGTTGGTATCAGAGGAAAGGTTTAGTCAACCTTTTGAAACTGGGATGTGAGAACTTTAGTGAGATCCCTAGAGATATTTCTAAGGTATGTCTAGGGATGTCCCTAAGGATAAATATATATATAAGATACAGTCCTAGAACTACGGTAACGATCATAGAATTTAACCTAAGAAGTTAGATATTTAGGATACTCCCCCTTTATTATGTTGTTTTCCCTAGCATGATTTTTGCCTCTCACACTATTCTTTTTGGGTTTTAGAAAATGGCTGGAAACAAGATGATTCATGATAATGGAGGATATGATGGAAAATGGAATGATATTCTTCATGAGAAACCAAATGAAATGGGATTTGGAAGCCCAAACATCATTATTATGCTGAATCAGCAATCTCATAATATGATCAATAAAGTAAAATTTGGTATGTTTCCTGACTCGGCTAATAAGAGTAAGATGGAGTTTCATGATGATCATAGAGGAAAAAAAGTTCAATTTCCCCTATGTAAATCATGTGGGAAGAGGCATCAAGGAGAATGTTTCAAAGGAACTGGAAGATTATTTGGGTGTGGAAAAAAAGGACATAAAGCCAATAAGTGCAAAGGAAAAGGTTCAGTTAACACCATGGATGAGGATAATGGTATCGCTACGACATCAAAAATGGTTAAATGTTTTAAATGTGCAATGTACGGGAATTATGCAAACCAATTCCCTAAGGGAAAGTCTCATGAAGAGAATCAGTATGGTCGTATGGGTAGTATTTATGTTGATGATGATGAATAGACTACAAATGATATGTGAGATGAAATAATTGTAGAAGCTCGGTCAATGGTTTAAAAAGGAAGTGGATTGATTACATGTTTATCAAGTGTAATTTTTTATAAGTAATCTCATGGTACTATGGAATAAAGAGACATCTAAGGATTGTTACACTGTTGTCATTCCTTGAGTTTTGAAAGTGTATGATTAATGGTACCAGTATCCATGAAAGGTTATTCAGTTATTTTTGGAATGTAGATGATATGCGCATAATGAAGGGATAAGGAGAAAATTAAATGTTTTATAGCATTAATGAGATCATGACTGATATAAGGAGAAGGTTATATCATGGTGTGAGTATATTGAATTTCTGGATTTTTGTATGTGGAAAGTGTTAACTTTTAACTGAATTCATGTTTTCACTAAGGTTAAATGGATATTAATTCATCCAGAGAATACATGATTAAGGTATTCACATATTTCTAATTTGACCAGCAAGGTATATCTTATGATATATGGGGGATAAACGATGGCATTCACGTGATCGTTTTCTTTATACTATGAGCTTGGACCGAAGTATTTTAGATAAGCATAAATATTGGAATGGATTATGTTGGACTTATTCTAAGTATTGTTTAAGGATAGAACATTTTTCGATATTACTGTTGGGATTTTATAGTAATGTAGTTTTAGAAAAAGGACAACCTGCAGGACGGGCGACAACCCATCGCGTCGGACAAGGCCATGGGAATCGAACCCACAACTGAAGTGCGACTGGCCTTTATCACCTACCACTAGCCTAGAGGAAGTCCCTGTTTAGTAGAAACTAGTTTTATTATTTTAAGCGGTATGATATATGAAGTATAAGTCCATTTTAGGAACCATATATGATTAATCTCACTATAGATGGACTTATGTATTTTTGGATAACTTTTCTAACCTTTAGTTTGAAAGAGATGGACTGACCCATCATTCTATCACATGATATGCTAACACATCATGAATGACAAATTCGACATCATTTCTTTAAGATATGAAGTGGAAATTGTCCAAAGAATGACAAACGGTGAGACTATACCAAAATCACGAAACTATTTCATCTAATTCCAATTTCATCAACTTTAGGGAAATGATCTCGAAAACCAAAAATGTTGTCTTAGTGCTCTTATATCTAATGAATCAGATGGTACCTTAGATCATCACAAATTTATGGCATTGTGATTTCTAGCTTTTCCATAGACATGTTCTCTACCACTCTCCATCAGAACATGATAGTTAGATTTTTCTTCCATATCCAGATTTTCACCTATGTGGAAACCCAGTGATTAGTTTATTTGGGTAATCGTTATGTTTCATACTTTTGTTTTTAAATATTGGTTTTGGTATTCCTTTTTACGATGTGGGTTTCTATTAAAGAAACTTTTGATTAGTAAACCATTTATAACCCCAACGTATTTCGAGGGTGAAATTCATTTTAAGGGGGGTAGAATGTAACACCCCGGGATTTTATGAAAAATATTTTTTTTAATTTCATTAATGTCTTGTGTTTTACGCTACACCAAAAGGAGCTTGCACAACACGTATCCTTGACTTTCCTTTCATTACACGCAATCACGACCTTCCTTGAAAGTGTGTGTAGTACACAATTCCGAGTTTTACTAAACAACGATATGCTATTAAAATATTATTAAAACAAGCCGTTATGAATATTAATAACCACTTTTTGAAATTTGTAAATTTTATTTTTCAAAATGGACTTCATTTATGGATTCGGAATATCGAAATTAGCTTAGGGTGAAATTTTGGTGATTTTCGGATAACTTTCACATTTTGATGAATAGTGAAAATTACTAAATTTTAATTAAAAACAACTTTTTCAATCGAAATAATTAATAGTGATAAATTATTAATTTTAGTGGTTTTTAAGTATATTTATAATATATTTTTACAATTTAATACAATGTTGGTCATTGGATTTAATTTCACATTTAAACCAGACATAAATAAGTGTCAATCTTTTTATAGTTATTATCCTTTAAGAACACGCTATTTGTTTTGACGACGGGAATTAATTTTTAAATTAATTAATGCAACTATTATGTTTTGAATTTGGTAAAATAGAAATCATTTTTGAGTTCATAATATCATATATAGATTAGGCCTAATTTCTGGTATTTTTCTGAAAACTTTCAATTTTTGATGAATAGTGACACTACTAAGTGGTAGTTAAAAAAACTGAATTTTTCATAAAAATTAATTTTACCGCTTCTGTGAGTGGAATTTCAAAAATCCGAGAGACCTGGTTGATGTCAGTAGGTAAAATGTGGTTCAATGAGATAAAAATAATTTTTGCTGAATAATAACTTTTTACTTTTATTTACCACAGTTAAAAGTAAATAGGGTAATTAAGGGTAAAAATGAAATTATATTTTACCCTAACACATGTCCAAATTCTATTGGATAAGTGTAATTCGACCAAAAAAATCTTAGGAATAAAATATGACCATTTAGGCCCACTTGGATTAGATTAGGACATTTATTATTATTTAATTCAAAGAAGAGTTAAAAGAGTTAAAATCAATGTTTATTTACTAAAACATTTTTAATATATGGTTATACATAAGATAAATTAGATTGTAAATATTAATTAGAAAGTTAAAATGATTTAATACATAATGGTATTTTATTTGTAATTTTTAGACATCAAATGATTGAATTTATTTATGACACAACGATGATGCAGTAATTATCTTATTAATGAAATATTGACATAATTGATGTTATAAATACCCAAATAAATATAATTTGAGATATTTTATGAATTACACTAATTTTGAAGGTTAATATGACATGTTATTAATAATTTAATTAACTTTTTTTGAACTTATCATTCTGTTATGGTTTTCACAAAAATCAATTACTAAATAGTGTCAAAATTGACATAAAATAGTTTTGAAAATAAATATTATATTATTAATTGTTATTTTATTCCTAAAAATATAAGGTTTGGACAAAGGACTAAGATAAGGTTATATATATTAATAATAAACAACTTGGGGTTCGTTTGGATTGATATAGTATGTTTATTAACGTTATAGTATAAGAACACAAGAAGACACGGTAAAAGTAAAATTATTTAACTTAATGGTAAATCTAAATGATAAGGTTCAAATAGGAACCTAAACTTGTCTAAATTCTACTTTATGAGAGGATTTCGACACATCCCCACCTTATCATTGAAATATATCAATTTGGAGCTATTTAAAACTGAACATGACTTTCTAATAAAATAATATATTTAGTTATTCCAAAGGTGCCCCTCTCCTCCATTATAAAAGGACACCTCCTCCCTCTCTTCCTCACACAACGTTGAGATTTCATGCTCGGAAAACCCCTGCCAAAATCTCTTCTCCACGTCCCTAGAAACAACCTAGAGGTTCTGGTATTCCTCAAAGACCAATTTTAGTGCCCTAAGAGGAGGTCTCAAAGAGGCACTTCAAAGAAGAGGTAATTTCCGTTACCTTTATTTCTTCTTCCACTTCTTCTTCTTAGGTTGTTTCATTATGATGTAATAACATCAGTATCACTCATATAATGATATGTTACTATAAGTATGAAACAATCCTAATTAACAATATATCCATCCTACGGAAAACGAAATCACCGCGAGTGCGTAAGTACGGAATACCGTCTCCACGCCGTGGTGTAATCTGGTTTTCCACCAACACCTTACATGGATGGGTTTTATGGTGTAAAGAATAACTATACATAGTTATTATAACATCATAATGATTCTGATATATTGTATCATCCACTCCAATTCAATTCAATAATTATGGAAATGATATCATCGCTCGTGCGTACGTACGGACTACCGTCTCCACGACGCGATGAGATTCATTCTCCATGTTAACCATTTAAGAAAGATTATAAAGTATATATAAGCAATAATAATGAAATATATGACATTATAAAGCTACTGAATTTATGTGTATATATATGTATGTCATCTACTTAATTCCACTCAATTCAATAAGGAAACGAAAACAGCGTTCATGCGTACGTACGGCCTACCGTCTCCATGAACAGTGTATTTCTTTCCATTTACCGATCCATTATATATATGTATATTAGGAATATATATTATATATAAATCAAGTTTTATATTCTATAAATATGTGATAATGATCTATGTAATCATATGAATAATTACAAGTTAAAACACGCACGACAAATGAGACGATTTTACCCAAAATGCTACTTTAACATGAATATACAAAAGAACGGGTAATATAAAGTCATAAGTAAACCATATATGATATAATAACAATGAATATGATTCTTTAAAAAGTCAATGACATTATTTAAATCATTATACAGAAGGTTCGAACACTTACGAAGCAAATCAGACCTAAGGTAAGGGAAATATCACAATCTCATTTTTATCCGAGATTGTTTATACTTTGGTATTTACTGTGGTGTATTTTATCATCCACATCCATGTTTACTCAATATTTAATATTATTTCAATCCACCTACAATTTTTTAAATCCAATTTTACCCTTCGGTGAGTTTTTAGTAAAGGATATGAAAGGAATATTTTTTCGTTTTCCGTACGAGGTACTTTTTGACTTTTCCGACAAAAGTATGAAGAATGTTTTTTTAACTTATATGGAAAGAATGGATTTTTAAAACATTATTTCCAAGAATATTCTTTTATAAGTTTTCATGTTTATTTTTAATCAAATTCATTTAGTTTATAATTGTATGACATGTTAATAAAAGAAAAGTGTTTTTGAAGAATAAAGGATATTTTCCTCAATAATGGAGTTCAAATGTTTTATCAAAATTATTTTCCATCTAAGATAATATAGGGTTATGTTTTTATCCCTATTATTAAAATTATTTGATTATGTTTTGAGGGAATTATTTTTATGAAGTAATTTCCCTAATATGATTTGTTTTATGATGTCATGATGTTTCAAGAATCCCATTTTTGTTACATGTGTTATGCGATGATGTATGATTTATGATTATGTGGCACACATAAGAAAGGATTCATTATACGATGGGTGGTACCTATATATCCCTCTAATGCATTGGGTAAAGATTTTATATCTCATGAGATAGACATGGCTGGAATGGTAGGTTATACCGGTTCAGTGAAACAGGACTGAAACGAGGGTGACTCGGTTCAGAAAGGGACTTTGTCCACTAAGATAGTCTTGGAAATGAGTCTTGACTAACAAGAAATGATTCTCTATAATTATGTGTGTATGCCACAATGTCTCATGTTTTATGTTATGATTATTAGGATTTAATTTCACTTCTATGATTTATCCCATGTTATGAAATCATGCTCTCTTTTGTAGGTTAAGATTTCCAAAATGTTATGTTCTTATGAATATGATGTGATTGATATTTATTTTGTTTACCCTTACTGAGAATTTGAGCTCACCCTTTTATGTTTGCTTTTCCCCAGGATATAAAGAAAGGATTTAGGTATAAAAAAAGGGATGATCTTTATCGGAGATGTTGAAGATCTTTCACCAGGATTAGAAGATTATACTCCGGGTTTCCAAAGACACTAAACTATTATGATCCTTGTGTGTGTGTTTTTGTTATGTACTAAGTATTACACAAATGTAATGTAATGTCAATGTATTTCAAGATACGGGTCTCTACAATCACACCATCGCGGTACCCTCTGCGCCCTCGCGGCCACCTGCAGCACTCTGCGACCCCTCATGGCCTGACATGCCGAACCCAACATGTGGGGCCGCCAAACGAGCTGGACTGAACCCAATATGAAGGGCCGCCAAGTGGGATGGGTTGTACCCTGCAGGTTAGGCCGGGTCGACCCGAACTGGGTCGGGCCGATTCGGGCCGACGGGGCAGACAGGACCCGGGCCCACTACTACCCAATTACATTCTTTTTCCCATTACATTGGCACCTGACGTCCATTAGATGAACCATTCGCAGCATTGGGAACCTTTTAGTGAGTCGGTCCCTTTGAGTGATACCCCACTTTGTGTTGGATTATGATGGGGAGTGGTCAGGTTGGATCAGGCATGAATCCAACTTGGCCCCCAGGACTAAAAGACTAATAACTCACAGACTCGGCATCTGATTGTTGCGCTGTCAGATACGTTGAAAACCCTATGACATGGAGGAAATTTGAGACACTTTTTATGTGACTTCATGTTATTTTGAGTATCAACCAATCTCTTGTGGATCCGTCTCTCATGGAGACAAGTGATCATAGTAAGGGAACCCAACGGATAGCTGAGACTCGACGACTGCTAAATGTTTCCACTACAAGTGACTTGATATGACCAGTGGGGAGTGCCATGGTGTTGTGGTAGTCCCACTATGTGGAGCGCCATTATGATGAGTCAGACCCATGGTACTCAACTGGAGGAGTACCTCAGTAGGACAGGATTTGGAGTGCCTTGGTGATGAGGCAGACCCACGGTGGGGAGTGCCTTAGTGACGTGACAGACCCACGATACTCGACAGGAGGAGTACCTCAATAGTCCATGATTATTTGGAAGTGCCTATATATGATGCGGCATGCCCAATATACTCGATAGAGGAGGAGTTCTCCAACAGACGAGTTGTAAGACATTTTCACTGTGAATGTTACTTGACACTAACACTAGAATAAATCATTGTGTGAGCTGAGTCAGTACCTTTGTGTTTTTCTAATTATTGATATGGATTACTTGATAACCTAGGTATATGTATGGTCATATACCTAAGTAAGATTATCTGTTTATTTCATACTCTCTGTTTCATCCATGATGGATTTTGTGAGTCCATGCGGGTATTGGGGTCCCTACTAGGTTTCGTTATACTCACCCATACATAGGCTAATCTCGCACCTTGTTGTGTTGGATGCAGACGACAGACAACACTGACTGAGGCTGAGGGTACCGAGACCAGACGGTACCTAGAGGAGGACCATACAGCTTGTCGGTACGCAGAGGAGACGGGTGGATGTGGAGTGGTGAGGAGGCAATCCATACCAACCCTTCAGGTAGGAACCTCATAGGGTGACCCAACAACTGGCTTTACCTTTTATCCAGTTGTATTGTAATACAATTGTAGTTGTACATTCTAGTTGGGCTTGTATTCTGGCCCCTTTTACTTACTGCACTCACTCTGTATACATTTCAGTTTACCTGTGTTCCTATATTGTTGTGTGCATGGTTACATGTAGATATAGGTTATTATGTCAATTCCTTCCCAATTTTAAGGAATACGCCTTCGGTGCTAGTCGCCAGCCCCTGAAGTATAGAAGGTGGGCTTGGGGTAGTCACGACATGGGCCCCGATGGATGAGTCGTGACATTGAAGATCCACACTAGATCTCTTTCACCTAATAATGTTAGAAGCAAATTGGATGATATTATATATATAATTTATTATATGAAGTATTAATGTTTTATAATATGGACATAGTATTGCATGAACCCATTATACTCTTCCACATTCTTCATTTTCAAATTCAATTTGTTATGCATCATTTTTGAGGTGGGTGATTCAATACAATAGATTAATTATATATGTTTACTATCTATATTGAAACATTCATCTAGTTTTTCTATTTAATTTCAATTATTTAGGGGTTTTAAGGGATTTCATGTAAAGAAACTTGTTTTTAAGAGTTTTTCTTTAAAAATGTGTTTTTGCACAATTTTATTATGAAATGATTATATAGTGTTATTGGATGGGAAATGGGATCTCAACCATTGAAGTGGTTTTTTTGTAATTTTTTAAAAAATAGGGTTCATAGCATTAAAATCTATTTTTAAAAAAATTAAATGTTGGGATCCGTATGTTTGTTAGGAAAATGACATAGGTGACCCTAGTGTTTCTTTAACATTAGGGGTTATTTTATTATTGAGATGAACTATTGAAGGACTCGATATTGGTTGGTACACATGTATTCCTGGATTGAGATATTTAATAACCAAAACATATTCCTATAGTATAGGGACCAATACAGATTGATTTTTCATTTTGGTTTATTTATCTCTTGATGACTATTGTCCTTTATTATTTCTCACATGTTTATCAC
This sequence comes from Viscum album, assembly GCA_963277665.1. Lineage (NCBI taxonomy): Eukaryota > Viridiplantae > Streptophyta > Magnoliopsida > Santalales > Viscaceae > Viscum > Viscum album. Next base: position 803,661,956 of record OY728122.1, on the reverse strand, counting down.
GTGAGGTTGTATCACATGGATTCACAAGATGAATTATGTCATGTATTTTTCTTATCTTATTAAATTATAATATATGTATTTGAATACCTATTTAATGACATATAATTAGAATATTCCTAGATTTTTGGATATGAATGATATAACTAAAAAAATAGTAAAATTATTAACAAATTGGACTGGGATTATGAAACTATTTAACAGAAATATTTATTTATTGAATGCTAGATTTTCTGTAGTCTTCATATATTAGATTTTATAATCTCTATGGAGGGATCCTATTTGGATTTGTGATAACACACACATTAATATTTTGTTCGGCTAATTTTTTTAAGATCCATGTAAGGGTAAGGGAATTATGTAGCACACATACATCTATTTTAATTTTTTTCCAAATTGCAAAATGATTTTAACGTTATAGTTGGTCGCATGGAGTGTTGTTGGTGTTTTATTTTTTATTCTATTTTGTTTTTAGAGTTTTTATTGAATTTTCTTTATCATCGATGTATTTATTTCATCCTTATGTTACTCTAGTTACATTTCTTCCTTTTCATCATATGAACCCTTTTTATGATATCTAGTTTCACATCACCACCTTGATCAACATGTTTGGATGGATTGTATTGTTTACCCAAGTTGGATTGTTACATAAAACATGGTCATATCTAGGAAATTCATCACCATAACAATATTAAAATCAGTCAAATTGGAGGAATAACCATCAAAGTTTAATTCAAACATTATTATCTAAAAAACAAAATCATTATCGAATGCATTAATGTTATAAAACAGACCCCCATTCCTAGTTTATAATATTACCATCCATCCTTTGTTTATAGTGGAACCACATTCCTGTAATTTATAATAAAACCAACCATTATAATAAATAAATAAAAAGAACCATAACACCAATAAACTATATATATCATTTATTTCATTATGAAAATCATTAAAATAAAAATTATTACTTTATTAATACGTTTAACCAGTGTAAAAAATTGAGTTCCATGAATATATCATTAAAAAATCATAATCCTTCAAGGGAAGGATTTATTGTTATGTCATTAATAAATATACCTAGTTTAATATAAGTAATCTAATGGGATTTTTTATTAATATAAATACAATTTATTCATCATTGAAAACATTCATGAAAAAATATCCTATATATGTTTAACATAACTTTATAAAAATTAAAATTTAAAAAATAATTTTAAAATACTATTTATTTCAAAAAAATTGGTTAAATAAAATATATCATTATATGAGAATAATTTCCATTACAGGGAGAAAATACATTAATTCCAAAATGGGAAAAAATAAACCATCTTTCTATTTTTTTTGAAAATAGAGTCAAATGTGACCAATGTGGAAAAAATTATGAAATTTCAATTTAATAAATTTTCAAAGAATGTAAAATAATATTTAAAATAAATCTAAGAAATAATTTTTGTTTGTAAAACAATATTCTTGATAACGATTTAGAAAACATGGTTATGGAAGATAATGATTCATCATCTAAAAAATAAGAACGATCAAAATCACCAATAAACAAAATTCATGATGATTATTTAATAAACCCTTGATGAAATAGAGGTCAAATTTTTTATCAACAATCATAACTAATGTATAATAAACTTTATATTGTTTAGGAAAATAATAGCACATTATTTCCTGTATTGGAGCCTCAATGATAAAGAATACCAACAAGAGATGACTGTGTAATACAAATTCTACAAAGCTTTGGTAATTTTTGAAACCAACATTATTTGAAATAATGAATATTATATGGATATATAAATACTTTTATTTCATGAATAAATATTACAAAATAAATTCATGTGGTTTTAAGAAAACCATACTATGAAATCCGGGTGTATGATGTGAAACATGTCACAAGAAAGAGAGATTTGGACAAAAAAACCCATCAAAAGATCATAAAAAATGATGTGATAATTAATACATGATGTAATTATATTAAAATCGGTAAATCAAAATAAAACATGTTTAAATGAATAATATAAAATTTATATTTCAATTCAAACATAATAATTTAATAATAAACTCAGTTCAGGAGAGTTATAACACAATGAATGGAAATTGTGTTTAAGGAAATACTTACAAACATTCAAGTTAAATCACCATGGATGAAATAATATTACTTCAAAATATAACAACAATAATTATGATAAATTAATAAAATTATAAAGGTATTTATATACACCATATAAAAGATATTTGGTTTAAAATATGTCTCGTGGAATGGGAATTGAGAATAAATCTCGTACTTTGAGTCCATAAATTCCACGTATGTTTTTTTTAATTCCTAAATAATAAAAATAATATTATTATTTATATTATTAAAAATATTTCAAAATTCTAAAATTACTTTTATTTAATTAATTACCATCACATATAATATAACTTAATCAGTTATGTTATTATGAGATGCTTGGATGATATTTGACCCATATGTCTACAAAGAATTCGTTTGGTTGACTATAGTCAAAGTGTTCATTATTATCTCATATGATGATTCATAATCATGGTATTATTATTATTAATAGATATAAATTATTCCATTAAAAACTAACATAAAATAAGGTTATGACAAAAGAAGTACATCACAATCATGTAGATGGTCGGCCGAATATACGCATCGTTTCAATTTTTCAAGGATCATGACAGAAAAGAGGTAAGTATTACATTATCATAAAATAATAATAATTATATCATAAAAACCATATTATTTCACTAAATAAACTTATATATATCATTATCTTAATTTCTATATGAAAAACGAATCACATCGCTTCTGTGGTGGTGGTAGACCACACAAATGCTATTAAATCATGATAATTTTTCAGCCAATTGAATGGCATGAAAATAAATTATATATTAATTTTTAAATAATATAATTATTTTATGAATAATATATATATATTAAAACTGTAATTTTTATAATCCATTTTAGGCATTGATGGAAAATGAATCACATCTGTTCATGAGGTAGTCAAACACCATACATACAAACTACAATCTCATTTCTTATTTGATTGAAGAAGAATAAGGATATTGTTTATAACATGAAAATAATTACATATAAGGATATGAAATATAATAGTTTTATTATTTTGTAATATTTTATTAATATATTAAAGATGTAGAAAAAAAATCTAAAATACATAGATAGTTGTTATACCTCTTTTTCAAAAAATATACATTGCTTTGAATCTTAAGTAATATATAGTTGTAAATATGCCAAAAAAATGACCCATATAACATGAAAATTAATTATAGGAAGTATGCTTTCCATTTATTTTCCAAAAAATGGATCAATAATTATGTATTGAATAGGAGATGCGGTTTCTATTAATAATTAAGGGAGGAGAATTGTTGGAATTTCTTAAATTATTATATTAATATAAATTAATTTTCACGTTATATGAGAAAAAAATGATATAATTTGATTATATTCTGAGAATGATTCTGAATTATGTCAAAAAATAAAAATTAGATACATTTATTTGATTTGTTCAACAATATATTTCAATTTTATCCATCAGTTAACCCTTTTTATGATTATGAAGATATTAAATTTTTTTACTTTTTAGGGGTCAAATAAGCTACTATAAAATAAAAATTATCCAATAAATGTTCCATTTATTATATTTTCAACCAAATAAATATAAATTGGATGATTATAGGGTCTTTATAATATTTTAATTATTTATTAAAGTATTATTTATTTTAAAATATCCGTATTGTCAATTTTATAACTATTCATTTAACTTGACTTTAAATACAATTAGAAAAGAAATTATTTTGAATAAAATCCATCAATTGATACATATAATATTATATATATATATATATATATATATATCAATAAAAATAATGGAAGATAATAATATAATCAAATTATATCAATTTTATTAATTTTAGTGTCATTTATTTTATTTTTATACTGATGGAATAAATATTGTGCCAGCATTGCGTGAGAATTTTATGAAATTATTTTATCACAATTTTTATTAAATATATTTACATGATGAAAAATCATTTATCTTTAAAATAAACAATTATTATCAAATACTAGTTGTTTTTATCCTGGTCAAAAAAAATTACTGACATCAAAATAATGAAAGTGACCTTTTTACATTATCTTTTAATTAAATATTATTATAGTGAAACTCAAATAAATATAGTAATAATGTGACATATTTTTAAAACATGTATGGAGAATACTGAAATAAACTCTACAAATATTAAAAAGTATAGTGTTAGGGTCATAGTCTAGTCATTTTAATTTTCTTATTTTTAATTATTTTACTGATTTACCATTACCATGGTGAAAATTATTTAATATCCTTAATATTCATAATGACCAAAAATAAAAGAGTCCTATTAAAAAAAATATTGAACTCAAATATATAAATATGGGATTATATTTCAATAATAAAATTATATAATTTGATTATATTAAATAATATTATATCATCGAATGAAACAAAAAACAATATCGTTTTAAAAATTTGTATTATGACCAAAAATGAACTTTTACCAAAATGAAGAAAAGTAATGATACAAATTATATTATATAAAATGAAAAAATTCTTATGTTACATTGATATAAATTTCACAAAATAATAATGGTTTTTTGATGGATATGACATTTTTTAAAAAAATTATTTTTTTACTATTCTGAGAACAATCAATATTTTCATAAAAATAAAAAAAATATCATCATAAGAAAATTTTGATATGATTATTTTATAAATTTAGTTTATTTTATCAGATATATTTTCTAAAACCAGAATAAATTATATATAATATTTTCCAATAAAATGTAATAAAAATGATTTTTGAAGAAAACTTATTTTTGAAGAATAAAAGGAATTTACAAAAAATTTAATACTTATTTAATATGAATTAATCAGTAAATTTTTATTAACTAAGAAATTTATATATATTTCATATTTTTGTTATTCTTATTCATACCCACGTACTCAATATATTTATGATAATAGTAAAATTTGATAATTGATATTTCATGTTTCATTTAAATTGGGTGTTGTGTCTCGTATGTGATGTGAAATTGAAATATTCTTTTTCATGAATATCATGTTGTATATTTTAATGATTTTAAAAATAAAATATTTAAAATTTTAACATGTTCTCGACAATTAGTTTGTTTCTAGTTGAATTTATTTTTTTGTAATCCCACATTAGAGAAAGGGTTAATAATACATCCTCTTGAAAATAGAGAAAAGGTAAGTAATTATTAATCCCTTTATAACCCTTTTAAAATTCACTAAATATATAAAAAAACAAAAAATATCCTTAAAAATATTTTTATAAATGATCATTGAGAAAACTTTTTATCTTAAAATAATTATGGAAAGTGAAAAAAATCATCGAATATAAGGAAGTGAATGGTCAGGAAAAGGACAATGACCACAAAATAAATTCTCAATATGGTGTGAAAAAGACCATTGATTAATATAAAATTAATGTAATATGAAAAATGTTTGATAGGATTGTTTTATAATAGTTGAGTAATTCTTTTACCAGTTTTTTTATGGACATAAGGAAACTAACTTACATGACTAACAAGATTTCACCCTTTAACCAATTTCCACCACAAAAAAATATTTTTATAAAAATGATGACTATTAAAATTTTTTAATTATTAATCTAAATAATTAAAAAATTATGGATAAAAATCCAAAAAAATTATAATATGTTATTCCTCATGCATTTTGATCTTAACATTTTATGTCCTGGTTCTGGAAGCCGCCCAAAGGTTCCTCGTACTCAGTTGGTAGAATGGCCTCAAGGGTATTTCCTATAATGACAGAGGTTGCAGACTAGAAGCGATGTCCTTGGGTGTGATAGTGGGAAAACAATGCCCTCATTGGCATAATAACACAATAGAAACAAACCCAATAACAACTTCGGAAGAAATAATGATACGACACTATAGTAAACAGTAGATGACTGAATTAAATAAACTATTGAAGCACATATATAAATGATGTATGATACATATGTCTAGAAAAGCATCTAAAAAAATAACAATAGTGGAATATAGTAATAAAAAATGTAAAAAAGAAAATTGAAAAACTCCAGTAGCATCACAAGCTTCATCTTGGTCCCATGATCTCCAACTCCACATCAATCATGTACCTGATGTTGTAGGGTTCCTTCCAATATCTATACCTTCAACAATATAATCTGGTTGGCCCCAAGAGCATGACCCAAATAGGTTGTGATACTAATCTCATTAGGCAACCACTCAACGATTTGTGCCTAAAAAATAGTGAATATATAGGTCAGGAAATAAGCAAAAAGAAGCTGTAATCAAGGATGTACCAAAATTTTAACAATCCAACAGTTTCAAATGAATTAAACATACATATATCAAGTAATTAGATAATAACAAATAGGTAACCCTCTGGTATGTACTAAAATACTAACCCCAATGGTTCATCCAAATCAAACACAGGAAACCCTTAGGGAAGTTCACATAGTCTAACCCCTCTGGTTTAGCTTTAGAAAAAACATTCAATGGAAGCACCCACCTGCAAATCCCCCTGTGGTCTCATATCTGTATCTATAGACACTCTGGGGAAGCACTGAATGTCTAATTTCCACTATGGTATCATAATGATGAATCTACAGACACTCTGAGGGAACACAAAGTCCATCCCCCCCTATGGTCACACAATGTAAAGAAATCAGACACATTGGAGAAGCCCTCAACATCTATTTTCCCCATGGTCTACTACACCAGGTTCTTAGAGCCTACTGTAACTCAATCATGCACAACAATATAAAGGAATTAAAATTAAACCTCATGAACTACATGGTTATAAAGTCTACAAAATATCACATCATGTCAGATAATAATCGCTCCACCCTACCAATACTAGGCATGGAAGGCAAAGTAGCCTAACAAGCATGCTAGACCAAACTGTCCAAACAAGAAAACATTGGAAAAATTCCATAGCATGGAAAAGTTAACCCTATTTTAAAAAAATTAATCTCTATCCAAAAAAAGTAATATCAATCAATAACATGGATACAAATAATAAACATGTAATATCCCGTTCATGGGTATTTTGAACTATTTCACATATATATCTAATACAACATTTAAGAAAGCACAAACCACCTACCTCGGCATTACGAGATCAATATATGGGAACCTTAAGATTTTAATCTACGTATAATGATTTACATCTTAAAAAACTATAAAAATGGTCAAAAAATTATATACCAAGAAAGTTGAGAAATAATGTGATGAAGTTAAAGAAGGAAGGAGAACTCACTGATATAATTCCAATGCAGCCAATAGAGGACGAATTGTAGATCATACGGTGAGTCGGGGTGTCAGAAAATATTTGTAGCCATACAGATTATCCAAGAATAGATAGGATAGGAGGAACATGGTTCGTCCCATTATATATGTTCTTGATCCGTTTAATGAAATTAAAAGATTGTACATGATGTGTACATTAAAAGTACATAGTGTGTTCTTTCCTTAGTTGGCCCTTGCTTTATTTGGTATATAGGTCACCACAAATAACTATGAGCTCACCTGTTACACGGCCAACACATGGCTACCTACAATAACATACTACACGATGTGTACAGATATGTACATGGTGTGTACTCTAGAAATTTATAGAAACTACTATTTTTAAAAAAATAACCATAAATGAATCAGTTACCTGAGAAGAAGATCAAGGTTATTAAAAACATACCCTTAAAGATATTGGTCCCTGAATTTCCCTATCATGATGGCATAAAATATGAATCTTCAAAAATCTTCGGCCACTATGATTGTACATCGGCATTCCTCTCCCATGCCTCATCCTGTACTCACCCATGCTTCCATAGAACTCCTACTACAGGAACAGACCAGATATAAAGAACCTTCACACTACGATCAACAATACATAAAAGAAACTTCCCGAATGAGGTTTCCACCTCGAGCTCCACCTACTCGGTTTGGAAAACATGATACATGTTTGAGAAGTAATGTAATGGCTGAGAAATGTGGAAGACATCATGCATATCCCAATACCATTTAATTAATAGTCACCAAGAGGCAAACGACCCAACTCTCTCCAACACATCAAACGTCCTGATGTACCTTGGTGAAATCAAATCCTATGTCCAAATACTCCTATGTCACAACTAGAGTGTAACACATAGGAAAACCTGGTCTCTGACCTCTAACTATAGTTGTCATCTTTTTTGGTCAACATAATACTTCTAATGTGACTGTATAATAACTAACCATTTCCTAATCAACTCTTTATGCTCTGTGGTCTCTTGAACAAGAAGATTTCCCAACATAACTACCTATCCTACCTTTATCCAACATAGGGGTGATCACCATGGACTACCATACAATCCTCCTAATGTGACATCTAAATAGATTCATGAAAACTATCATTGTAGGTATACTCCACAAGAGTATTGTTCTTCTATCAAGAACCTCCAAAATCTAAGACGCATTCTCGAAGCTTTTTCTCCAGCACCTGAATCATATGATCAGATTGGACATCTATTTGGGGTGGTATGATGTACTCATAAGTACCTGTGTACCAATAGCCCTCTGTAATCCCTGGTAGATCAGAGAAGTAAAACATGTGTACTTTTCTGAAACAATGGAGTTTAGAACTCCAAGTAAAAACACAATATCCTAGATTTATATCCTTCTCGTCTAATAAACACTAAAGGTATCCTTGATTGGTAAGAAGTGAGAAACCATTGTGAGTCAGTCAATGACAACCCAAACTACATTGTTCCGTCGAGGAGACCTTAGTAACCCTATCACGAAGTCCATCAAAACATCATTAAACTTCTATTCAGGAATGGGTAACTACTGCAAAAGCCCTGTTGGATGCTGATCGTCCTCCCTCAACTGCTAATAAGTGGAAAACCTCATGAAAAAACCAACAACATATCTCTTTAAACCTAGAAACCATTACAGGCGGTGTAGAAATTGATACATCGTGGTGACACAAGGATGAACAACCCATAGTGATGAATTAATTTCCTACATCATCTCCTTGGGTATATGTAATGACACCCACACACCCCCACAAAAATGAAAGATCTCATCCTCAACTATGGTTTATCAAGGAATAGGGTCCTCCCCTGACACATTCTCTTATTGGACTAGTCTTTAAAATCAGAAAGCTGCCTCACTCAAACTCAATCATTAAGAGTAGAGGTAAAAACCAAAAATCAAATAAACATCATCCCATGTCTGTCTTGCACATTAAAATTCATCTTAGAGAATAGAGCTATAAGATTCCACTAAATATTGGCCTCCTGAACTCCCTATATTTGAGTACTTCTGCTCAAAACATCATCCACTGTGTTGCCTTTCCCAAGAATATAGGCATGTTCTAAATCATAATACTGAAGGTACTCCACCAACCATCGATGTATAATATTATGGTCATGATGAGTGAAGATATACATGAGAATTTTTTGGTCGGTGAAAACCAAAAAATGATCCTTGATAAGATAATGTCTTCAACAGCATAAAACATGAACTACTGGAGAAGGATTAATCGAAATGTACACCAATCGCTTCAAAGGCAATCTAGAGAAGCCCTATGGATATATATCCCTAAAAAAATACACTATTGGATGAAAACCAGTCTGTGATGTCCCCTAATCATCCAGATATAGAAAAGAAATCTGGATTGTAACTCCTCCAAACCCATGATTCTTGGTCCCGCTCTACTCTCCCGAACATCCCATTCTCCCTAATGAAGAAACGATATACCATCTAGTGATGTGAAACACACCCTATGGTGATAGTAGTTGACAAAAGCATTAAAGGGAACTAACCAGTATATTCTAAGAATGAAATCATATCTAGTCATCTATAAGACATATGGGTCACAAAAGATGTGACACCCACCAATATCTAGAGGGACCTCATTGCACTAAAGTACACTCGTCGTTCATTTTTCCAACAGAGTGTATGACATCAAGATATCAGTAGAAGATAAGATATAGATCCCAAAGATCCCCACAACAACAAAATATATAATTCTATGCGAATCCCTTGTATCAAAAAGAAGATAATCTAAAACAGAGGTAACTAGGATTGTATCTTGAACTGTAGAGGGTTCGAGATCCTGATCTTTCTGGGTTTTCTCCATTGAAAAAGTATGACCTACACTGTGTCTCGAGAACCCTGCCTGACAACCCTGAGTAGATCCACCCTAGTGTTGCTGCATGTCTGGTGACTAGCTACCATGGCCATGACATCCCCCTCGGCATAAAAATCCATCTAAAATAAAGATCCTTGACTGATGAGAAAATGGTGGTACTGTTCATGAACGAGGAGTCATAGAAAACCCACTACCACCAGCTGCTAGGGTGAAAAACTAATAAAAACACTAAATGTTCCCCATCATTCAATAAGATCGACAATCCACTTTGTCTCTTGGGAAATGTGGCATCTTATTCCCACTAATCCCACACTAGTATCACACCACCTGGCTACTAGAATATGGATCTCGACTCCTCGGGTCTCCATGCATAGACTCACTCGGCGCATCCTGCTATCAGTAAGAGGGATACCAACTCTGGAAGTCAGACCACCCAATCTCACAACCCTATAATCCCTCAGATATCGCTCCATGATCAGTGCATAGTTGGCTATAGAAGTGATGAAAATAAAAATGACGATGTTCACATGAGATCTAATGTAGACCCTAACACAATAATCAAACTTATTTTCCATTAATAAATCACCACCTCTAGGGATGTCCGTGAAGCGCTACTTCTTTGTTAAGTGAGAAGAATAATCAATAATAGAAAGAGTACCCTGCTCCTGACTGATTAAATCTTGGGATCAATCCCCCCTCAAAGTCTTCGTGTAATAGTATTCTTAAAAGGCTCAATGGAACTCATCCCACTCCAAGACCTGCTGGAATCCCACTTATGAGATCACATCCAACCATCTCTTGGAAGAATCCTGAAAATATATGGAGGGAGATTCAACCTACTCTTTGGAGGCATCTCCAAATTGCCAAATATAGATAGAAGGGATTCTAACCATGACTATGTAGCCTGAGGTCCTCTATCCCATATGAATGTGGGAGGATTCTACTATTGAAAAACATGCAAAAATTCATCCATAGATGGGGTATTATGTAGTACTCCTCGAAAGGTCTGCATAAACCTCGTAATTCCATCAGGAAAAATGTGCATCAGAACCTGTTTCTAGAATGATGGCAGTTGCCGAGACTGGCACTACAAGAGGATCTACTAGTAGTCCCTGATCATCCATATCTGGTGTCTCGTCACTGCCCTGAATCTGGCATACAATCGGAGGACGTCTCAGTTGCATGACTCAAAAACGTCAAACACAGACCATACACTACTAGAAAAACAGGTATTTGCGACGGGCTATTTGCGACGGGATCCCGTCGCAAATAGCCCGTTGCTGAAAACACCGTCGCAACTACACTTATTTGCGACGGGCCCGTCGCTAAAGCCTTTTTTTGCGACGGGCATTCTCCCCGTCGCAAATAGTATTCCATATTTTTGTAAAAAACTTTTAAAACAGTTTTTGCGACGGGACCCGTCGCAAATACTTTAAAAAAAACTATTAATAATACTAGTATTTGCGACGGGCATAGTATCCCGTCGCAAATACTATAAAAAAAATAAAAAAAATAAATTATTAATAAATTATTTTAATTAATATAATAATAGAATTATAATTTAAAAATGAAAATAATAAATTATTTTAATTACTATAATAATAGTAGAATTATAATTCAAAAATAAAAATAATAGAATATTAATAAATAATTTAATTAATATAATAATATTACAATTATAATTCATAAATAACAAAAATATTAATAAGTTATTTTAATAAATATAAAAATAATAGAATTATTTTACATTCAAATATTAAAATAATTCAAGTATTACAAAAAAAATAATTAAATTATAATATTATAAAATTTTAATATATATATAAAATTTTAATATATATATAAAATTTTAATATATATATAAAATTTAATATTATAAAATATAAATAATATTATTATTCATATTAATATTGTTATTTAAAAATATAATATTATTAATATTTTATAATGAGACAGAAACTACGAATAGAAAAAAAAATATTTTGATTTCACAAATTTTATAACAGAAATACAAACTCTAATCTGAAGGAGGGGGGGAGGGGGGGAGGGGGATCTGCAGATGGTGGTGGAGGAAACTCCATCCCTAAAGCATTAGTGATTCGGCGCATGTACTCCATCTGATCCTGATGCTGCTGCTGCCACCGACTCGTCTGCTCCTCGTACAGCTGCTGCTGGCGTCGACGCTCCTCCTCATGCTGCTGACGCATCTGCTCCTGCTCCTGTCAGAGACTCTCTATCTATGCAGTCTGAGATCGCAACTGATCCTCATACTGTGTAGAAGAAGATGCACGAGCTCCTCTCGAGCTGGACGCCGACATCGCAGAACTGCCATAATAATCTCCGGGAGTCAGTCGAGAGCCGATACCAACTACCCGGCCCTTCTCGAAGGCATACTGGGTGGCCTTCATCCATGCCGCCTCATCAAACTGACGGGCAGTGGTCTGATCTGATGACTCGGCCTGACTCTCAGGCCGGGCCTGTGCCGCTGCGGCCTCATATGACTCCTATAGTTGCAATTTAAAATTAAAATTGTGAATATATTATATGCAGTTAATTTTTAAACTTGAAAACAAATAATATTGACCACGATGTGATGCTGACGATCACCTCTGAGCTCCCCAGTAGCAGGATCACTATACATCCTCCGATATACGTCGTACTCTGTAATATCGGGGTGCTCGACAGCCTATAAGAATAAAAAAAACTGTTAATATTTATATTTATATAAAATATTTATAAATAATGTACGTACCAGATGCTGTCTATGAGTACTGAAAGAACGACTCCCAGCTCGATGAGTCATCTCCTGTCTCCCCCGATTCTGCCTCCCCACCGATGATCTCCTCTGAAAGGCACCACTCAACCAGTGCGCACATAATCCATCCCATACATGGGATGAAATATACTCTGGTCGGTGTGCTCTACATGACTCCTCAAAATCTGACACTCCTGCTTTCTTCATCGCAGCTTTTCTTAAATTGTGCAAAAACTGACGAAGACGATCACGCATGGCCACCTCCCATGCCTCGTGGATGGCGTCACGCATGGTATCCTCGATCGGATACCATAAACCCTACAAATAAATCAAAATATCAAGTTAGAAATGAAATAATTTTCAAAATAAAAATTATTTATTTACGTACGTACCAACCAATGACCGAACATGGCCTGCTGCACATCAATGGGAATCTGCTCCCATGTGGTCCACGGCTGAGAGAAATAGTTGCGCAAAATAGCGCTGCCCTGTCCGACTGCTATATGTAGAAAACTGAAAAAATAATAAACATTTATTATGTGAATAGATTAATGAAATCTTAGTCAAATCCACAGGTTATTACACAGGTTATCACACCTTCGTGTGCGTGGATCAAACCCAAGACGTGGTCGTCGCTCGGGGACGGGGTCAGGAATCATCAATCGTGCAAGACCGCGCCCCCTCCGCGTACTCCCTGGAGCGCCCGCAGGCCAAGGGTCATCTGTCAGCAACTCATCCGCATCAAAAGTCAGGTCAGCATCCGCCAACGCACGAAATGTGGTGTCGTCCATCCGAAACAGAAAATGTTAATGTTAGCAAATAATTGATAATTACTATTATATATACATATATACATATTATGATTGTATATAAATACCATGAAATGCTATCAGTGTTCATCTTCATCATCATATTCATATATGTCAATGTCATCTTCATATTCCTCCTCAACATCATCGATATCCATTCGAGTTACAGTTGCTTCATCTCTTACCGTTTCAAATTCATATGCGACATCATTAACATCATCGTCATCACCGACTCTTAAATGTGGGGTGTCGTCATCGATACTCATGTCTCATTGTAAAAAAGATTGATTTTGAGTACTCTCTTGAAAAACTTCAATTCTTTTCACATCAGTGAAAGCATATTCACTTTGACTAAACTGATTGTCTCGTATTTTGATTTTTATTACACTCCACCAATCAGTCAAGTCACTTGATGTTGCACAGTACTTTGCATAATAAACTTGATATGCCTGTTGAGCCAATAAGAATGGTTCATTTACTGCGAGAACACTTTTACATTTAATATCAATGATTCCATGAGTCGGATGAACACGCACGCCTCTCTCTGTATCCAACCACCGACATTTGAACATGGTTATGTAATGTTGTCCAAGATAACAGAGTTCAATGATTTCATCAAGTATGCCATAAAAGTCAACTTCATTTTCTCGATGACGAGATCCTCTCAAGATAACTCCACTGTTCATTGTTTTTTTCGATTCCCCATATGCATGTGTGTGGAATCGAAATCCATTCACCACATATGCATTATAAGTTTTAACAAGTTTGGAAGGTGGGTTACTCAATACACACAGCCGTTTGTCAATTTTATCATCATGTCGAGACACCTGAAGATTTGTGAAATAATTATCAATATAGTAAACTATACATTGAATGAGTTGCTAAAAGATAAAGAATTTATGTTACCAGTTTTTTAAACCACTGAGAGAAATTTTTCAGTCGACGTTCTTCGAGAGCAGCTGCTGTAATTTGTGGAATTTGTTTCTTGATATGATTATCATACAACCTATAAAAACCAAAGTTATTTACTGTAACATAAATGATAGAATACGTGATATAAACACTTACAGTACAACTGATGTCATCTCTTCACAGTTGAGCCGAACATACGTATGAGCTCTATGATGTTCATCATCTGAAAGCCAGCGTTCAGAAACTCCACCAAAACCAAGCTCTGACTGGTTGAAAACAGATAATTGATTGTCGATTTCATCAATATTCCTCTCATTCCGTCCCATTCAGTTGTGTTTTGAAGGATACTCAGATTCAAAATAATGGGAGCAGAAAAAAGATATTTCCTCTTGCAAATAAGCTTCTGCAATAGATCCTTCAACAGATGCTTTGTTGCGTACTTTTCTTTTCAATTTTTGCATGCATCTTTCAAATGGGTACGTCCATCGAAACTGTACCGGACCTCCACATTTGGCTTCATATGGAAAATGTAACATCAAATGTTCCATTGAGTCGAAGAAAGACGGCGGAAATATTTTTTCCAGTTTACATATAATTACAACAACATCTTTTTCATGTTTGCCTAGAGCATCATAATCTGCCGTAGCCGCACAAATTTCCAGAAAAAAATGAGACATGTCTGTTATGGAATCCCAAATCACATAATTCAACAGACCTCTTAATCCAATGGGTATAAGTCTCTCCATTATAACATGAAAATCATGACTTTTTAATCCAGTAATATGACCATTCTTTACACATCTACCCAAATTGGAAGCACAGCCATCTGGAAGTCTCAAATCTGAAATCCACTGACAAAATAATAAACGGTTTTCTTTAGACAGTGTATAAGCTGCTTTTGGTTTCAGTAACCTTTCTGTTCTGACATTCTCAAATAGTTCCAATTCTGGACGCCTGCAAATTTGGGCAAGATCTAAACGTGCATTTACATTGTCTTTGATCTTTCCTGGCGTATCCAAAACTGTATGAAACAAATTATCAAAACAGTTCTTCTCAATATGCATGACATCTAACATGTGTCAGACCATCAAATCAGACCAATATGGCAAATCCCAAAATATTCTACGTTTAATCCAATTGTGTTCTTTCCCAAAACCAGAAATTTTCTGTTGGTTTATTGTGGGACCAAAAGTGATGGGAGGTAATGAAAATACAACCGATTTTAACTCCGAACCTGATAGCATTTTTGGAGGTCCATCCCTTTCAGCTGTTCCTTTTCTGAAATGAGATATGTTTCTGCGAAAAGGATGATCAGCTGGAAGAAATATACGATGACAGTAAAAATAACAAGGTTTCTTTCCATGAATGAGCTTAAATGCTTTGTTCTCTCCCATACAGTAAGGACATGATTTCTGACCATGTGTACTCCAGCCAGATAACATCCCATAAGCCGGGAAGTCACATATTGTCCACATCAATGCTGCTCTCAGTATGAAATTCTGTTTCGTTGCAACATCATATGTACTGACACCAGTACTCCACAATAAATTTAATTCATCAATCAATGGCTTCAAATAAACATCAATATTTTTCTTCGGATGTCCTGGAATTAGTAAAGTCAAAAAGATATATGGCTCCTTCATCAACATCCATGGAGGTAAATTATACAGAGTTAAAAAAACAGGCCAACATGAATATTGACTACCATAAGATCCAAACGGACAGAAACCATCAGTGGAAAGGCCTAGTCGAACATTTCTAGCTTCTAAAGCAAATGATGGATGCACTCTATCAAAATGTTTCCATGAATCACCATCGGCTGGATGATTCAAGATTTTATCGGTTGAACTATTCTCTTTATGCCATGACATCATTGTCGCTGTATTCTTAGACATGAATAAATGTTGAAGTCTGGATGTAAGCGGAAAATATCTCAACTGTTTTACAGGAATCAAACCAGAATTCCCGTGTTGTCCTTCTTTATATCTCAGTTTCCCACATGTGGGACAACTATCCAACGACTCATTTTCCCCTGAATATAAAATGCAGTCATTTGAACATGCATGAATCTTCTGACAAGTAAGTCCCAAATTTCGAACCAACCTCTTACATTCATAGTAATTTGCAGGTAAAACATTTCCTTCGGGTAACAGTGTTTTCAGCAAAGAAAATATCTGGTCAAAACAGGTGTTTGACATTCCGTTATCTGATTTGATAGCCATAAATTTTGCAACTGCTTCTAATTTTCTCATCTTGCAGCCATGATATAATGCATCCTCAGCAGACTTCAACAACTCATAAAATTCAGACGGTCCCAACTCAGGATTTGAAGCTATATCAGCCAGAGTTTCTGTATGTTGAACAGATGAACCTGCAACATCATGTACTAAATCTTGAAACTGGGATGGATCCGGAATCAAGTTGGTATCACCTTCTCTGGAACTGCGTTCACCGTGTTGATACCAAAAACATAATCTGCTTGAAAACCAAAACGCAAGAGATGTTCCCCCACTTTGTCAAACGTGTCAAACGTTCTCAATGCACATTTTCTACAAGGGCATTTTATCTTTCCTTCTGAAACAAATTCTGGATTTGATGCCGCAAATGATAAAAAACTCTCCAAACCCTCTATATATACTGGATTTAAACCAGAACAATTTGGATTTCTACGTTGATTTATCCATATGCGGTCATCTAATAATGACTGTTGACGACCTCGTTGTTCCATATTTTTCTATAAAATATTAAATCATTACTGGTTTTGAATAATTTGTTAGAAAAAACACAAGCAAGGATTGAATATATTGAGAATAAAGTAAAACCTGTTACAAATATTGATAATTTTAATATTATATTGATTTTTTATTTTTTTAATAATACTAATATAATTTTTTTCATAAATATTAATTATATAATAATAACATCATTACATTATTAGTATATTTTATTATTAATATTAAAATAATATAATTTTCTATATTATATACAATTCTCCTTTCATCTGTGTGTTACACATTCTGTCTCCACATGTAATATTGGCATTCACTTTCACCTCTCCATTGGCGAGTAGGTTGATAATTTTGAAAAAGAATGCCAATATTACATGTGGAGACAGAAAAAACACAGAAGAAAAGAGAATTGTATATAATATAGAAAATTATATTATTTTAATATTAATAATAAAATATACAAATAATGTAATAAGGTAATTATTCCAAATTATTGGTAAGTATTTCAAATTATTGGTAATTATTCCAAATTATTGGTAATTATTCCAAATTATTGGTAATTATTCCAAATTATTGGTAATTATTCCAAATTATTGGTAGTTATTCTTAATTTTTGGTAGTTATTCCTAATTATTGGTAAATATTGGTAATTATTGGTAAATATTGGTAATTATTGGAAAATATTGTTAATTATTGGTAATTATTGGAAAATATTGGAAAATATTGATAATTATTGGTAATTATTGGTGATTATTGGTAATTATTGGTGATTATTGGTAATTATTGGTGATTATTTATAATTATTGGTGATTATTGGTAATTATTGGTGATTATTGGTAATTAATACTAATTATTGGTAATTAATACTAATTATTGGTAATTAATACTAATTATTGGTAATTAATACTAATTATTGGTAATTAATAATCATTATTACTAATTATTGGTAATTATTACTAATTATTCCTAATTAATACTAATTATTCCTAATTATTCCTAACTATTACTAATTATTGTTAATTATTACTAATTATTGTTGATTATTACTAATTATTACTAATTATTTCTAATTATTACTAATTATTTCTAATTATTACTAATTATTGCTAATTATTAGTAATTATTGCTAATTATTACTAATTATTGCTAATTATTATTAATTATTGATAATTATTAGTAATTATTGATAATTATTAGTAATTATTGATAATTATTGGTAATTATTACTAATTATTGTTAATTATTGGCAATTATTGTTAATTATTACTAAATATTGGTAATTATTACTAAATATTGGTAATTAATACTAATTATTGGTAATTAATACTAATTATTGATAATTAATACGAATTATTGGTAATTAATACTAATTATTGGTAATTAATACTAATTATTGGTAATTAATACTAATTATTGGTAATTAATAATCATTATTACTAATTATTGGTAATTATTAATAATTATTCCTAATTAATACTAATTATTCCTAATTATTCCTAATTATTACTAATTATTGTTAATTATTACTAATTATTGCTAATTATTACTAATTATTACTAATTATTACTAATTATTACTAATTATTTCTAATTATTACTAATTATTTCTAATTATTACTAATTATTTATAATTATTACTAATTATTGCTAATTATTAGTAATTATTGCTAATTATTACTAATTATTGCTAATTATTATTAATTATTGATAATTATTAGTAATTATTGATAATTATTGGTAATTATTACTAATTATTGTTAATTATTGGCAATTATTGTTAATTATTACTAAATATTGGTAATTATTACTAAATATTGATAATTAATACTAATTATTAGTAATTAATACTAATTATTGATAAATAATACTAATTATTGGTAATTAATACTAATTATTGGTAATTAATACTAATTATTGGTAATTAATACTAATTATTGGTAATTAATAATCATTATTACTAATTATTGGTAATTATTACTAATTATTCCTAATTAATACTAATTATTCCTAATTAATCCTAATTATTCCTAATTATTCCTAATTATTACTAATTATTGTTAATTATTACTAATTATTGTTAATTATTACTAATTATTACTAATTATTTCTAATTATTACTAATTATTTCTAATTATTACTAATTATTTCTAATTATTACTAATTATTGCTAATTATTAGTAATTATTACTAATTATTACTAATTATTGCTAATTATTATTAATTATTGATAATTATTAGTAATTATTGATAATTATTGGCAATTATTACTAATTATTGGTAATTATTGGCAATTATTGTTAATTATTAATAAATATTGATAATTATTGGTAATTATTAATAATTAATACTAATTATTGGTAATTAATACTAATTATTGGTAATTAATACTAATTATTGGTAATTAATACTAATTATTGGTAATTAATACTAATTATTGGTAATTAATACTAATTATTGATAATTAATACTAATTATTGGTAATTAATACTAATTATTGGTAATTAATAATAATTATTACTAATTATTGGTAATTATTACTAATTATTCCTAATTAATACTAATTATTCCTAATTATTACTAATTATTACTAATTATTGTTAATTATTCCTAATTATTACTAATTATTGGTAATTAATACTAATTATTAGTAATTAATACTAATTATAGGTAATTATTACTAATTATTGTTAATTATTGGTAATTATTACTAATTATTGTTAATTATTCCTAATTATTACTAATTATTGGTAATTAATACTAATTATTGGTAATTAATACTAATTATATGTAATTAATACTAATTATTGGTAATTATTACTAATTATTACTAATTATTCTTAATTATTGATAATTTTTGATATTTGTTCCTAATTAATAGTAATTAAATGAATAATTATCAATAATTAGAAATAATTACCAATAATTACAAATAATAACATTATTAATATATTTTATTATTAATATTAAAATAATATAATTTTCTAATTTATATACAATTCTTCTTTCATCTGTGCGTTTTCTATCTCGACATACAAATAATACATGTGAAGACAGCAAACACACAGATGAAAAAAGAATTGTATATATATAAAAAATTATATTATTTTAATATTAATAATAAAATAAACTAATAATGTAATAATGTTCTTATTCCTAATTATTGGTATTTATTACTAATTATTAATATTTATTCTTAATTATTAAAAATTATTACTAATTATTCCTAATTACCATTAACTATAAACAATACTAATAATTTAAATTTATTAAGTAATAAAACAATGTAAACATAATTAAATTACAACTAATTAAAAATAATTGAAACTAATAAAAAATTAAAAATAAATAAAAAATTAAAATGAAGATAAATACCTTGAAAATTGATCTGTTCTGATCGTTCTTCAAAACTTTAATATCTACTCCGGAGAAAAAAATTAAACTAGAGAAAAACTCAACTCTAGAAATATAATTTTGAGAGAAGGAGAAGATAAGGAATGAGAATGAAATGAAAAAAACGGATGGGGGTATTTATAGGTTAGATTCTTTGCGACGGGCCCATTTGCGACGGGATTCCCGTCGCAAATAGTATTATTTGCGACGGTACCCGTCGCAAATACCTTAGCCAACATTTATTACGGTCAACCGGTAAATAGTTATTTGCGACGGGACCCGTCGCAAATAACCCCTGCCGACATAGTATTTGCGACGGGGTAATATTCCCGTCGCAAATACCTTTTACCGCCGCCGGTTATTTGCGACGGGAATATTCCCCCATCGCAAATAAGTTTCCCGCGATTTGGCACGCATCGCGGGAAAACTATTTGCGACGGGGAAAGCAATCCCATCGCAAAAGCCTCCTTATTTGCGACGGGGAAATACCCCCGTCGCAAATAAGTTTTTAACATGACTATTTGCGACGGGATTTATTCCTGTCGCAAATAACCCGTCGCAATTGCTCATTTATCCCGTAGTGATAGAACAAGATCATCAAGGACTAAAACTTATATATTCATGAAGGGAACAAGAGAAGGAAATCATTCATGTTTGTCAAAAGATGGATACATGGCATGTATGCCCAATATATGGTGTGTTCTTTTAAGAATTCACAGGGGCGTGCACTACTTCCAACAAATGTCTTGTAACATCCCATACACACAACATGTTTTGCGAACACACAATGGGTGCTTGAATCCTCTTCCCCTTCCCATGTTCCCATACACAGATAAGGCACATGATTCTCCTATAACAATACTATAGGGAATGTTAGTTCTTGAAACAGTGTTTACTAGAAGAACATCACCACCCGTGTTGTTAGTCACAGAACTAGTTACCCGACTCACTCTACACAATTGGTTTCAAAGGGAAAAGTGTGAACCTGAAGGATTTCACTGACTCCTCTTGTTCATTACATAGTTAGATTCTTGGTTTACACTACATGGCATGTTCAAGCTTGACACAACGCATATAACCTATGTTTTATCCATCAGTGTAGTTAGTCACATGGGTAGATGCATGGTTTAAACACACAACATGTACGTCTGGTACACATCATATTCCACAATGATTTTCCAACACTATGTCTCATAACACATAGGCAATAAAACAGTTATAGACTACAAAACATGTACCTAAAGTTCACATCATGTACTTAAGAAAAAATGTTCCATCCCAAACCAAAAGGAACATAGTGTGTATTCATCATTACATTCCATGAATTCGGGGTTTTTCTGGATAGTGAGCCTCAGAAACTACACTAAAACCAAGAAAACATTGAAATGAATATTAAAATTCCAAATTCTGATCCGCGAGGGCCGACACTCCCCAGCAATCCAAGCTTGTCATGTAATACGTGTCATATTCAAGAATAAAATTATAATGATCAACCAAATTATGATCCATGAGGTCCCATACCACCTAAAGAACAAAATATTTTCATTCATTCAAATGAAACCTTACATAGTACAATACCCTATCAAGAGAAGGAATTCAATAAAGGAATCCATCAGAACAGCATGCATATCTTGCACAAAATCAATCAAAATGATATGAAAAATGTAATGAAACATAAATGGAATGGAAATAATGAATGACATGTGATTTATATAAAGTTCCTATATATTTCTTAGGATGATATACCCTCATCTAATCAGGTTGTAATAGAAATAGAACATAAATTATATAAAAATTAACAACACAATACTTTTTAATCACACAAACGTGAATTCAAATCTACTGTAATAATTGAAAAATCAGAAAAATTGCAATATTGGAGGTAAATTGGCATTTCCCTATAAAATTTTAGCTAATCTCGGTAACAAAATATTACCAACTACCAATTCATTCCTCTCCCAGGCTATAAGCTACAAATAGTATGTCAAGAATAATAGAACCCACCTTTGATACAACATTGTCATTTCTCGGTTCCGGAAGCTGCCCAGATGTTCCCCATACCTGGTTGGTCAAATTGCCTCATGAGAATCTTCATGTACATCAGATGCTAATGACTAGGTGTGAGATATTTGGGTGTGAAGTGGGGAAACAATTCCCTCATTTGAAGAGTAACACAATACAAACTAAAATGATAATAATAGAAGATGTAATAATAATACCATTAAACAATAAGCAACAAAATATTGAAAGTAATAAAAAACTAGAGAACATAAATAAATGATGCATGATACATATGTCGTATAAGGAAGCCAAAAAAATCCACAGTTTTAGAATACAATATTCAAATAATGTGTAAAAGAAAAAAAACTACAATAGCATCACCAGCCTCAACATGGCCCCATGCTCTCCAGCTCTACAACAATCATGTACCTGATGTAATAGGGTTCTTGTCCTTATCTATACCTACAACAATATAATCTGTTTAGGCCCACATTCATGATACAAATATGGTGTGAGACTAATTTCAGCAAGCATCCACTCAATGATCTATCACTTATAATTAGTTAGTATATATGGTAGACAATAAAAAAATATAAGCAGTAAAAAAGGAATTACTCCAAAGTAAAATATCCAACAGTTTTAAATGCCTTAAACTTTAATATATCATGTAAGCAGCTAATCACAAATAGGTACCCCTATGGGAAGTACTCAAATCCTAACCCCTCCGGTTCTACCAATTCAAAAACAATAAACCCTCCAGGATGTACCCACAGTCAAACCCTTCAGGTTTATATTTATAAAAGACTCTATGAGGAAACACTCACTATCAATTCCCCATGTGGTTTCATATCGGTATCTATAGACGCTCTGGGGAAGCACTCAATGTCTATATCCCCATTTGGTCTCATAACGATGAAACTATATACACTCTATGGTAGTAGAAATTCCATCACTCATATGGTCTCGCAACATAAATTAAACACACACTCTAGAGAAGCCATCAACATCCATTCTCTCTATAGTCTACTACAATGGGGTCTCACAACCATGTGTATGGCAATCATGAAAATGGTTTAAAGGAATCAAAAATAAAGCACAAGAACTACATGGATAAATAGTCTACAACATATCACATCATGTCAAATTATAATCACTCAACCCCAACAATACAATGAACTGAAGGAAAACTTGACCAAATGGTAAAAACAAGCATACATGGGAGAAAATCCATAGCATGGAAATGAAAAACCTATCCACAAAAAAATAACCACTATCCCAACAAACAAGTTATGGTAGGAAATAACATGGTTAAAAATCATAATCAGGTAATACCCCATTATGGGGTATTGGGCACTTTTTCACATATTTCTCAATGACTAACTATAGAAACCACAAACAACCGACCAGGGCATCGTGACATCGATATACGTGTACCTAATGCCTTGAATCACCCTAGAACACCGTTTATAGTCAAGAATTCTAAAAAAGATCAACTATGATTATCTCATGAAGGAGAAGAAATACAGAGATATGTTCAGGATGAATGTAGAACTCACCTGTGTGATTCCAATGCAAATGATAGAGGTCGAATCAGAGAACATACCGCGAGTCAGGGGCTCGATAGAGATTCATGGTCATAAAAATGCTCATAGATGACATATTTCAGGAAAAAGAAAGTCTTGTCCATTAGATGTGACCCCAGTCAGTTTAATGAAATAAAAATAAATCACATGACATAGACTTTAGATGTACACAACATGTAATTTCCTTAGTCGACCCCCACTTTAGGCGGTATCTAGGTCACCACACATGACCATGTTCTCAGTAGTTACATGGTTAGCACGCAGAATCCTGTAATAACCTAGTACACACCATATACATATAAGTACACAACATGTAAATATATTTATACAGTGTGTACTTCTAAAATTTCTAGGAACTCCATTTTTTTTCAAAAACAACTCGAAATGAAAGACATACCCAAAAATAAGATTCAGGATCTTAAATAAACAAATCCATAATTGATATGACTAGGAAATATAATAACCAATCTGAATGAACTTTTATATTAATAAATAATACATCAATCCCTAAATTTCATGGCAGTACCCAAAGGTCAAACTGAATCATTTGAAAAATATAATTCATCAGAATTTTTTAATATACTCATAACTAAGATGGAAATAAAAATATTATAATGATTTTATCCCATATTTTTCCTAGATAAAAATATCATTTAACACTAAATTATATAAATCTCCCATAATGAATTATATCAAAATGTATATTCCTTTTTCATATTTTCTTCAAAATATACTAACAAATTCCCTAAAATAATGTCATAACAAATTAATTTATTCTTTAAAAAGATAAATAATCCTTTATTTCTAAAATAATATCCCATTTTATACAAAATTATTTCTATATAGGATAATTTTTGATCATTCTCACAATAGTAAACTTCGTAAAAAAGAAAACAAGTAACAAAGTCACTTAATCACATTTCAATCCCATGGTTATCAATATCACATATTTCCAAATTATAATAACAAAAAATAATCATAACATTAATGATAATTTAACCAATAATATTGAAATAATATTCAAATAATGTAATGTAATTCCTCCAAAAACATACTAAACTATGGGGTTATATTACTATAAATGTCTCCAAAAATAATCTTAATTATCTTTGACTTCCATCACTTAAAAGCATAAAAGTTGTATTATATGAATTTGAAATTATGATCTACTATATTTTCATTATAATATGTTGGAATCCATAACTCATAATTTATCTTATCATTAAAGCATTCAAATCGATAAATTTTCTATAAACCCAACATTCGTACCATCAAAAACAGCCCCAAACATTTACTCTCGGATCTGGTAAAACAAAAACAAAGGAATAAATTTTTTAGAATTGATATCAATAAATTTGACCCAATTTATACCATCCAATACATATAACAAAAAAATGAAATACGGGATCAATTATTAACCTGAGTACATGTCTGGATTAGAGTTTGGGATAGTTAGGATAATCTATTAAAAAAACATGTATACCTAAACAATTCTTTCCTAATAATCTACATCATGACCCACTAAATTATTCAAATATATTAACCTTATTAGGAATAAAATACTTAATATATATTTTTACAACATAGGGAAATGAAAAACATAATATTTTTGCGGTCAAAAAGTTATTAAGGGTAAATATAAGAATTAACAATTCAATTTCATCAATGAGCATAGGATAAGAATATTGGCTTGATTATATAATAAGGTTTAATGGGAATATCATAAGAGAATTTATAGTATTCAATTCCAATATCATAAATCATGAAACATGAAATAAATATTAAAATTATATAATAGTTTTATAAGGAAAAACCCATGATCCATGTAAAAAATAATCCTTCATGGACGCTTCATTATAAGAAAACATCAAAGGGGAAATGTGTTGGTATCCTAAAACATCATAATTATATCAATCATACATTCACTTTTTGAAGTGAAAAAAATAAAAAACTTCGAAAATAATTCTATAGGGAACAATGTCATTACCCCATGCATTGGTATGATATAATGGACAAAAATGTTCTTGGTTTATGACATAAAAACCCTTCCTTAGTTTAGAGCGGGACCACTCATATTTTGTTTATATTATAACCATGCATGATCAATGGAAATTTCAAAAAAATATTACTTAAATTATGTACCTTGATCATTTATTTCAATATAATACCCATATAATCAATTATAATTCTTTTCAAAACATGAATAAATCATTGAATAAATGGGTTCTGTGACAGTATCTTTGAAATAAATATAATTGTTCCAGAGATAGAGTTTGGATGGTATCAAAAGAAATATTTCGTAGATAATCAGAATTGGTCATGATTCTTGAATAAAATATAAAAATGGTAGTATATTTTCTAAATAAAATAAATTAGGATCATAACAATAAAATTTACCTCTATAAAGTGAAATTGTGAAAAAATATTTTTACCTCTAGTTTAGACATCCGATGTATGTTATTTATCTCTCTAAAAAATATTTTTCTTACTATATTATGTTAATTGATAAAATTTTTATTCCTTTATTATTTATCAAATATCATATTATATATACATACTTACTAAATTATATTTACGTTGGACATTTTGACCACATTCAAATGATATGTCTAAAATGACCTCAGTAGATTGAATATTGTAAAATAAATCATTGTTAAATCATATATGTAATAATAATAATAATTTAATATTTTTTTACACATATATAATACTATTAAAACCAACCATCTATGTTTTATTTTTAAATTTTAATTTATTACAATCATGAAGTCAAATTTCCATACATATGTTTGAGAGACATTTGCATGTTTTAACAAACATGATTGATAGAAGGTATGTATTATATTATCCATAAATTTTAATTATTATATCATAAATACAATATTAATTATTTAAATAAACTCATATATATCATCCATTTGTTGTGGGGATGAAAAAAATATATCAGATCACTTCATAGAGGTGGTATCCCACATGAACACATGAACTAGATTATCTTTTTTAATGAATGGTAAGGTATTAAAATATATAATATATTAAATTTTTAATAATTATGATTAATTCATGAATATAAAATATATAAATTAAATATATCATTATAACGAGTTTTAAATGACTGTGATGGAAAATGAATAACATCAGTTCGTTATTTTGTGGTATACATATATACAAAGATGGTTTTGTTTCCCAATTATAAGAAGAAGGAGAAAAATATAGGTTATTAAATTAATATAGTGATATATAAATATATGGAATATAATATATTTATATTTAATTTTGTTTTTTAAATAATTTAAGGATTAAGGATAACAAATAATACAAAAAAATTCGGTTAAAATCTAAACATCTTCTTCGATCAACCTCCTTTTCTTGACAACTTAATTCCTGAACGTTGTAATTATTCCCAAACTAAGAACTCTAGAAAATGTTGATGAAATTTAGTATGTTTTTTTATTATGTATAATCTAAACCAAAATTGGTCCTGATGTGTGTAGGGAAGAGGATATGAGATTATCCATTATAATTAGAGGGAGGAAAATATTATAATTTTTTATATTATTATATTAATATCCCTTAATTTTCATGTTAAATTGAATAAAAATTGATATAATTATAATATAAGATGAGTATTATTTTATATAATGTCATAAAATGATATTTTCACAAGTTTAGGTGATGCTTTCACCTTTATATATTTAACAATCCATTAACCCTTTTGACGTGTAACATAATAACAATGTTTTTTTTAATTTTTAGGGTTTAAGAATTTAAAAATAAAATGAAAATTGGATGATAAATTTAAAATGGAGGATATTTGATAAAATATAAAATTAATTTTTAAAAATATATTATATTTAAAAAATTTAAATATTTTAATAACATATTTTTTATTATAAAATATAATCAGTGCCATTTTTAAAACAGTTCATTTTCCATGGATTAAAAAAGCACTATATGAAATTGATTTGAATATAAAAATTTCAAAGATACCTAAAATTTTATATTTATTTACCAAAATTAGTTAACACAATAATCCATTGAAATTTTACAACATTTAATTTTTTTAAATTCACTCATTTAATTTTTTTATTAATTTAATTAATACCATATCAGCGTCGCTTAAGAATTTAATGTAAATATTTCAACATAAAAATTATAAATAATTTACCATGATGATAAGAAATAATTTATATTTCAATCAACCATTTATAAGGGAATATAATTTTTTTTCACTATAAAATAAATATATATTAAAATCTTGATGGTGTAATTTTTTTTACATTGTATTTTATATAAATATTAAAAAGTTAAAAATCAAGGAAATATGGAACCAATATATAATTATTTATGGATTGGAATTGAACTATCTGAAATCCAATAACCTTATAGGATAATTGAATGTTTTGGGTCTATTTTTACATAATGATGTTATTATTTGTAACCTTTGTTACCATATTTACGCTTACCATGGCGAAAATTGTTTTTTTGGATACAATTCATACAAATAAAAATAAAGGGTTCCTAACATGGGAAATGTAATTCAAAATATATAATCCTTTTTTCTATTTTAGTTTTTTAATTGGTAGAAATTTAGTTATGAATAAGAATAGAAAGAAAATGCAAAAGACTGTTTTTTTGAAAATACATGTTATTTCTAAAAAATGAGATTATAAAAAAATTAGGAATAATAATTATCTAAATTAGAATATATCTAATTAAATAATTATTATTTAAATTAAATATAAAATTAAATGGATATTCTTCATTTTAAATTAAATTCCCATGTTACAAAAATCTATATATTTCACTCTTCAGGGTCAAATCAATTGTTTCAGAAAAATTCCAAAATATCACCCTAAGATAATTTTATTGTATTGTATTGTAAAATGAAGTTAATTTTAAAAAAAAATATTTTTTTAATTTGAATAATTTTAATAAAATATTTCTCAAAAAACTCTTTATGAATAATTTATGAAGGATAAAGATTTTAAAAAAATGACTTTAAGAAAAATTGAATGATTATTTCTAAAAAATCAATCAATATATTTTTATTAAGTGGGATCTTCATATATATTTTATAGTTTTGTTATTCCTCATAACACATACCAAATAATAGACTAGACCATAATGGTGATATTTAAATAATTATATATCTCTATTCGTTTATGTATATTGTTACATGTCTTATAATATATCGAGAATAGTGTTCACTTTTTAAAATCAATGTATGTAACAAAAATTATATATATATATATAATCCTCATATATATAAAAATCATTATAATTATTTACATAATATTATCTATAATATAATTAATATTTTTAGGCATTTTAAGCACATCATTAATCTAAATCCTCATTAATGAATGCATAAAATGATTGAATTAATAAACAATATATTGTAATACCTTAAAATAATGATAAAAAATATGGGATTTTTGGTGGAATTTTCAAATTATTAATTTCCTATAAAATAAATATATCATAAAATGTAAATTATCACCTATAGAAATATCCAATTATATCCTCATACTTTATATATAACAATTGTTCATACATGGAAATGTTCTCAAATGATCCTAAATTTTTTTCACATGATTTACCATACCATACAACAATTATTTTACAAAAAATGTTCATTAAAAAATTATAACATAATATAGTGGTCAAAAAAATATTCATAAAAATTATTATATCATGGTATTTTGATATATGATTGATAAATATTGTAGTTTTCAATCTATATAAAGGGTAAATGATCTATCAATGACCCATAATCATAAAAAAACATACCCTTAACATATCCTCTATAATCAAAATAAATCTATAAGTTTTATTATTTTTATTCAGAAGAAATAAAATTTCCCAAATAAACTATTTTTTCACAAAAATGATACAATACACTCATCATATGATAACTAAATCAATAATAATGATTAGATACAATCTTCTAATAAACACTATATAACATCATGATTTCAAACACATAGATTCATGTAATAATTCACACCAGTATATTTTTTATAATCATTATGAAATGGGATATAATAATCAATTGATCCATAATAATAAAAATAACATCAATATATCAAAAGCACATTACTATGATATTACGAAAGACATAGATATATCATTCAACATCCCTTATCGAATACCAAGTGGTGGTAGTAAAAAATAATTTTCTTGATGTTCATCCATTACATATTCATAGGATGAAAATCATTAATAAATGAATTTACCCAAAAACATTATATCAAGGTATTATATATCTTCATAATACCTATATAAATATCTCTAATAATGTCATGGAATAAATGAAAACAAATTTCTAAAAAATCTATTCCAAAAACAACCAACCATAAATATGATATAACAGTCCGCACAATTACACCATAAATCAATTTAACATTTATCAAGATTTAATTACCAATATATGACAACCATTGTTTAAAAATATTTATACTATATAAAGAAATCCATGAAATAAACAATCATAATTGTAACAACTCGAACCTAGTTACCCAGAGTCGGTGAATTATTTTATAACATTGGCATCATCACAAAAGATCATGTCTCGAAATACCGATTATTTAGTAGCCTTATAAATACTAGATACATTCATAAGTTTTACATTATATTATAAAATGAAAAGATACAACAACATAGTCTCCCGAGGCCACACTCATATCCCATAGACTATCCCTGCAGGTCAGTCATAATAAAATTTTCGGATCTTTGGAAAAATAAAACATAGAAAGGGGTGATCTTAGCTGCCAAGAAAGGATAACAATATAACAGAAAATTTCATAAATAAGCATAAACATTTAAGTCAATGTAATACTAGAAAAATATATATTTAAACATGATCATCAGGATAATATGGCAATGATAAAATCAATTATTTCCATTTACTTATTCACACGGATATTATACTAGTCGAATAATTACATGGAATATCAATAGCCACATTCATAATGATGGAGTGCATAAATCTAGATTTCATAACCACATAGTTGAGGCATTGTGCCAAGACTAAAAGTAATATTTTGTAAAGGCCAGATTCCAATACACTAGTTTGTCTCATTAGACCTACCGATGCATTGAGGATCTATAGTGGCCTCTACCCGTCACATACTATGTCCAATGAATTCTTCATTTGAACAGGTTCAAACAAAACATAAACATTCATATTAATACTAGCATACTAAATGTCAATTCATTTTCCACAAATAATGATTTGTTTGAAAATAACACATCCATAGTCAGAAATATCACAAAACCATCAATACAATATGAAAGTTTATTATCATAATAAATCTACTTCAATTATGGTTAAAATTAATCAATGGATGTTGACAGGGATGAAATAATTTTTTTTAGGGAAATATATCTTTTTATTTAGAAATAATTTAAAAATAATAAAATTATTAAAAAAATTATTTTGAAAATATTTTTATAAGATTTTAATGGATGATTCATCAATGTTATAACAACATTAAATAGCCGCACCATATGTATATGTTAAAAAAATTGATAAATTAATTTTGTTGAAAAGGTCATAAGGTACCTTGTCTGGAAAATGATGGAAATATTCCTTTCAAACCATTTTTATAAAAATTAAAACAAGTGTATAAATGAACTTAACCCATAGTCTAGTAAATTGTAAAAATGTTTTGGAATAAATTTTTAAGAAACATGGATGTGTATGATAATGAGGACCCAGTAGATTTGTAAAAACCACCTCAGATAATAATGTGATTGTAAAATTAAACCTCACCTTGTACTTTTCCTTGGATGAGGGTACAATAAAATATTTTATAATAGTAAAATAAATGTTATTAAATTATTCAAGAACTATAGACAGACACGTGATATCATATATGATCATTCAATATTTCTTTGTCAATGATATTTTAGTAGTATCATCATTTCAGGTTTTAACAGATTCGTTTTTATTTATATGATTTGTTATGTAAGTAATTTTTTTATGGATAGGATGTATCTTATTAATATTCAGAATTATATTAAGTATTTAAAAATTATTTTTAATCACCAAAAGATAACTAGTCTTGAATGGATATGATGGGGAATGAATCTCATCACGTTCATGGAGATGGTAATCCGTACATACGCACGAGCGATAATATCATTAATTTGATATTAAAAAAATTTATAATTGGATGGTATATAAAATATAATGAATCATTATCATATTATAATTATTATTTACATTATTTACATCATTATTATACCCATCTATATGATGAAGTGTCTGAATAGAAAACTACACCATGACATGGAGATGGTAATCTGTATGTATTCACGTATGGTGAAATTTTCATTTATAGGATGGTTTGAATAATGAATATGGTCGTAAAATTTTTATAATAAAATCATATTATATATAATATACTTGAGTTATTATTTTATAAAGGAAACAACAAAGAAATAGGAAGTGGAGGAAGAAAAGATCATGGAAGGGGAGATGAAATATTTACCTCTTCTTCGGGTTCTTCCTTTTGATTTTTTAAAAAGTGCACCATAGGTTGGATTGATGACTAAAGAAAGACCTATATGATGATTTTATGAATATTGGGAGGATATCTAGTAAGGGGTTGTCTGGGAAAAAT
Source organism: Viscum album (assembly GCA_963277665.1). Taxonomy (NCBI): domain Eukaryota; kingdom Viridiplantae; phylum Streptophyta; class Magnoliopsida; order Santalales; family Viscaceae; genus Viscum; species Viscum album. The sequence continues at coordinate 803,628,943 of OY728122.1, read as the reverse complement.
GGTTTTGATGCTGCCAATTTGAGAGATAAGGAAGTTCCTTTTTATAAGAGGGGTGAGGGGCACCTTATGAAATGATTGAAATATTATTATAAAATAAAATCATTTTTGGATTCTAATGTAAAAAATGAATTATTTAAAGTATAAGGTGGTTATGGTTCTAAAACGTTTCAAATGATATGTTTTTTATTTCTTGGGTCACTATATTAACCTTATCTTTTATATTTAACACATAGTTAATTAGTTTGACATTTACCATGTCTCTTTGTATTTTTGTATTATATGTATAAAAAACATACTATAAACAACCAATAGAACCCCAAGTGGTTAATTAATGATACACCTATCATTATATATGTCTTTTATATGAACCTTATATTTATTGGATTATTATATAAACCAATAATATTGTATTTGTTTAAAAAACTAATTTATGTCAATTTAGACATTATTTAATAATTGATTTTTTAAAGTCCTAAAAAAATTATTTCATAGAAATTAATACATTTAATAAACACTAACCTGTCCTATTAACCTATAAAATTATTTTAATTTAATTAAAGTCTCAAATTATATTTATTTGTATATTTATAATATCAATTATTTTAATATTTCATTAATGTGGTAATTACTACATCATCATTGTGTCATAAATAACGTTAATTATTTAATGTCTAAAAATTATAAGTAAAATACCATTATGTAGGGAATATTTTTAGATTAATTATGAATATTTATAGTCAAATTTGTATTGTGTGTAACCCTATATTAAAAATGGTTTAGTAATTAAACATTGAATTATACTCTTTTAACTATTATTTAAATAAAGTAATAATAAATGTCCTAACCTAATCCTGGCTGAAAAAAGGTTCTATTTTATTCCAAAGGTTGTTTTGGTCGAATTATACTTACCAAATAGAGTTAGGACTTGTGTTTGGGTAATAATAATATCATTTTTACCCATAATTACCCTATTTACTATTAACCGTGGTAAATAAAAGTAAAGGGTTACTATTCACCAAAAAATATTTTCATCTAATTAAAAAAAATTTACATATAGATATCAACCGGGTCTCTTTGATTTATGAAATTAAACTCATAGATGATGTAAAATTATGTTTTATACAAATTTTGATATTCTCCAAGGAGGTGGGTAAAAGACGGTAAATATTTATATAAAATATAATATATCTATCCTCATTATAAAATGACTCCAATGAATTAAATTGAAAATATATAGGTATTATGTATCGATTTTGACCTAAAAAAATTATATAAAATAAATAATTATTTAAATAAAGATTTGGTTTTAAACAATAACTCATTGTTTTTCACTATTCATAAAAAATTGAATGTTTTCAGAAAAATACCGAAAATTAACCCTAAGATAATTTCGATATTACGAATCCAAAAATGAAGTTAATTTTGAATGTTAAAATTTATAAAATTTCAAGAAGTGGGTATTACTATTCATAATGACTAATTTGATTGGTTGTGGTGTGTTTGAACCTCGAAGTTACGTAAAATGAAATCCATTGAATTATTTAAAGGGAAACGTAACGTGGAAACTTGGGATGTTAATTTCTTCCCTCCTTTAAATAATTTATTACTTGAAATTTCTAGAAAATTATTCCATAAGACGATTTGGGTGGTTCTTCATCATAAGTTCCTCAGGTTCCCACATTGCCTCTTCTATCTTATGGTTTCTCTATAGAACTTTTACGAGATGAGTCATTTGGTTTCACATCACTTATTCTATGGTATCAAGAATATTGACCTACTCTTCATAATAAGACAGATTAGGTTCCAGATCAATTTCTCATAGGCGAGTACATGCATTGGGTCAGGCATGTATTTTCTCAACAGTGATAGTTTTAATACATTAGGAAATTTTGAGAGACATGGTGGCATTTACAAATGGTATGCTATAACCCCAATTAATTCTAGAATATCAATAGGTCTGATTTACCTGGGACATATTTTACCCTTTATACGAAATCATATAACACCCTTCCATTAAGTGCCTTCATGAATACACGATATCCAACCTAAAATTCCAAATCCTTCCATCAGTTATCATCATTTCTCTTTTACCTACTTTGTGTTGTTTTGATGTGGGTTTGGATAACCTTCACCATTTCCATCATTTACTCAACAAGATCTGGGCCTATGAGTTTTATTTTACCAACATCATTATAATTAGTTGGCATGCGACATATCTTACAATATAAAGCTTTATATGGTTCCATCAGAACACTTAAATGGTATCTATTTATAAGGTCTCATGCCTTAAGCATTACATAATATTGAGTTTTTACAACATTACACATTGAGGATATTTTCATGTTTATAGTTTTAGAGAATTAGATCATAAATCATGCATTACATTCCACATTTAAACAAGGTGGTTAAATTAAAGACAATATTCACTTTTCCCATCAAAGGAAACATATTTAAAACAAAACATGGATTCATTCAGGACACTTATTTGACACTATCATCACATCATGTACCTTTCCCTTGACCTGTGAAAAACATATAAAAAACTTGGGATGAGCATAAAAAGCACAGTGTGGGATATAAAAGGACTAAATGAAAAATTTAGTCCATGTATACATACGAATTAATGAAATCATTATTTAATCACAAAACATAATAACATTAAAAAACAACAAAAAATCATGATTAAATCATAGAAACAATAATACATAAAGGTAACATGATGCATTCATGACATTCTTACGTAGGGGGTAACCCTAATTTTTACATTTGGAATAACCATCACAGTATATTCCCTAAATCTCTTCGGAGATACCTTAGACTTTAACCCCTTCACATTACAAAATGCCTTGGAGAGCTATATTGGGATCACACACCCTTAGTTTATCATGGAACCACCCATCATCATAAACAATTCCCAAGAACCATAACATAATTGTATCACATAATACATGCATAAAGGAGACATAACATTTCCACATTTCAATCACAAGATATAAATAACACATTGACATAATAAAAACATTATGAAAACCATTTTCAATACCAGAATAAATGAAAAGTAAAACACAATATTTATTTTTCATTTAAAAAATTTATGGCTTGTAGAGGAAGCTGAAACTCAAATAGTGGTCACGGTAGTGGAGAAGTAGTTTTCGCCGCATATGTACGAAAAAAACATTCCCTTTTTTCATTTTGTAAAACACATCCTATAAAAAGTATTCCTTTAGAATAAACATAAACGTAATAGGGGTTTATACACCATATAAAATAATGTTGTGTATAAAACAAAATATTCCTCAATGAAAGGAGATTGAGACGAGGTCCCATACCTCGTGTCTGAATTGAAACGACCATTCTTTAATCTCCTGAATAATAAACTTGAGTTAATATCTTATTGCTTAAGAACCTTTTTCATGTTCATTATTCCTTTTAAATCACTCATTACCAAGTTATTAACACTATGTAATTATTTAAGTTAATAACGGTTGTTTTGTCGATCATTGGTACTTGAGTCAAAAATAAACTCCTTATAATTAAAAGTTGTTCATGTTGTAAAATATTTATTATATCTAGAATTATATTCCTGATGTAGATATCATATATATCATATATATCCAGTTTACACATGCATTTATAATATTTCATAACATTTAGAGGTATGAAATGAAATGCACCGTTCATGGAGACTGTAAGTCATACGTACGCATGAACACTACATCCATTTCTATTTCATATTTAATGGAATTAAAACATAATGATACATAGTAGTATTATAATTCCAGTATGGTAACATATATAATATCATTAAATCTATCCTTTATACGTACCACATATGGTATGAACGATTCAAATCACTTTGAGGGAGCGGTAGTCCGCACTTCCAAAAATGAAGATATCGCGTTTTCCTATAATGGAAACCATAATGGAATGAAATATATTAAAATACAAAATAATATGGGAGACATTAAAATATTATATATCATATAAAAATATAGTGACATCTTAATGGACACCTTTAACGGTGTTAAAAGAAGATTGAACAATCATCGTTACGTGAGATAGAAATCACCAACAACATAAACAGTATGTTCATTAACCATTAGAAGAAAGTGTGTTTAGGTGTAGCTTGAATTATTCTCATAAAAACATTCTAGTATATTTACTATACTAGTGTTATTACAAAATAAAGGAATAAAAAGAGTTTAGGGGGTTGGAGAAGCAAACTAAAACAAAAGTACATTAGAGAAGACTTTACCTTTAAATTGGGTAACTCCCCTTGGATTGAATCAAAAGTTTTTCTTGAAGAGCTTACTGACTAGGTTAAGGCATCTATGATCAAGAAAGGGATATGGTGAGATGAAATGTGCAATGTTTTTCCAATACAATGGCTTGAGAGGTGTGAGAAAGGAGGTAGAGGTGAGGGTCTTTTATAAGCAGGAGGAAGGGAACTCTTGGAATGTCAAGAAATGTTACCTTATATTATAATGAGTTTAAGATTTTAAGGGTCCCACATTGATATATTTATAGGATAAGGTGATAAGGGTTCTAAATATACTCATCCAATAGGTTTTTGACAAGTGTATGTCTTATATTTTACATTATCTTTTCATTTATTTAAATCATTCATTAATAAGGTAATCACTGCATCATCATCGTGTCATAAAAACATTAATTTATTTAATGTCTAAAAATTATAAAAAAATTAATATGATGTAGGAAATATTTTTATCATTCGAATGTCTATTTATAGTCCAAGTGATCATTTATTTATTAAAAAATAAAAAAATTACATAGGTGTTACAAACTTTGTTATATTTAACTTTCTTTAAAAATAATAAGTCAAAAAGTCACTATCACACAAAAGTAATTCCATAGGGTCCCAATGATTGGAACATGGAATACCATGGACTTCCATGACAGAAAAACTAGAATGAGGACAAATTTAGGAGTCATTTTTTATTACTATGATATTGTTTTATTACCCTTAACTACCCAATTCCTAATTAATCACGATAAATAATGATAATTACCGTCATTACTATTCATAATGTACAAAAAAAGAGTCTTAATTACATAATTTGGAACTTTTGACTCCAAATATGGAGTCCATTTTACCTAATTCCAAACACAGAAATTGTAATAAATAATTTAAAAATAATTCTCGTTGTCAAAACAAATAGCAGGATTTTTGAAACAATATCAATGAAAAGTTTGGAACTTGTTTATGACCCATTACAAATTGAAATCAATTCTAATGACCACCATTGTATTAAATAGTAAAAATATATTATAATTAAAATTTAAATCCAATTATAAAGATACTATAACGATATAATTGAATTAGACAAAAAAGCAGTTTTGAAGTAAAATGCAGTATTTTTCACTATTCATTAAAAAAATGAACATTGTCAGAAAAATAGAAAAACTTTTACCAAAGTAAATTTTAATGTATCAATTCTAATGAATAAGTTTATTTTGAAAAATATATCTTATAAAATTATCAAAAGTTTGATATAAAAATGGTTTTCCATAAAAAGGATGTAAAACTATCTTTTAAATATATTAGATAATTCTCTGCTTAAGATTGGATTTATTATCATTTTAAGCCTCTTAAAACACTATCTAATTAATAAATAGACATATATGTGAAAATATATTATTCATTACTTACATGGTATGTTATATCCATCCCCTCTTTAGAAAATTTCATCTCCATAATTTATTTACTTATCGAATAAGTGATGGTATTTATCGCTCATTGAATTTTCAGATTCCCATGTTGCCACTTCAATCATGTGGTTCTTCTACAAAACCATTACATAATGAATCACCTTATTCCGTAACACCTGCTACCTGTGTTCAAGAATTTGTACAGGTTGTTCCTTATATGAAATGTTTTCTATCACCTGAACTACCTCTCGACTCAAAATATGAGATGGATCTGGCATGTACATTCTTAACATTGAAACATGAAAAACATTGTGTACCTGAGATAAACTCGGTGGTAAAGCCACTCAGTTTGCAACTGATCCAACTCTCTCCAGAATTTCATATGGTCTAATGAACCTTGCAATATGCTTTCCTTTCTTACCAAATCGCATCACACTTTTCCATGGTGAAACTTTGAGGAAGACATTATCACCTACCTCAAAAGAGAGATCCTTCCTCCTGTTGTACACATAACTTTTTTTCCTTCTCTTAGTTATTCTCATGTGAATTTGTATCAGCTGAACTTTTTCTGCCAAATTATCTACAAATTCTGGTCCCATCAACTTCCTTTCAACCACTTCATCCCAAAAAGCTGTAGTTCAACACCGCTTCCTATATAAAAACTCAAATGGTGCTTTCTGTATACTAGAATTAAAACTGTTTTTTATAAGAAAACTCAAACAAAGAATGATGTTGGTCACAACATCCCTGATAATCCATTGAACCAGCACGTAGCATATCCTTCAATGTCTGAATTGTTTGTTCTTACTTCCCATCATAATATAGATTAAATGTTGTAATAAAATTTAATCAAGTACCCAACGACATCTGAAGGCCTTTCCAAAAGATAGATGTAAACTTGGGATCACGATCAGATAAAATGGAGAGGGGAACTCCATTTTTCCTGACTATCTCTTTAAGATACAAACGAGAAAGTTGATCTAGGGAAAATAATATCTCTTATAGCTTTGAAATGAGCTGATTTAGTCAAGCGATCAATAATATCCCAGATTGCATTATTACCTAGAGGTGTCTTCAATAATCCCACAATGATTTCCATGGATATATTCTCCCATTTCCACCAATAGTACTCTCGATGATCTCTATACATCTTAGTATTTCCTGGATGAACTGAAAATGGAGAACTATGATCTTCAAATAACAACTCTCTCTTCAACTGTTAATCAATCTACATACACAATCTCTTCCCAAATCTCAAAACACAATCATTAACAATGTTGAATTCATGCAACATACAATTCTGACCCAGCTCTACCTTTTTATGGAACTCACTATCTTGCTTCTGTGCTGTCTTAATTATGTCTGATAGAGAAGATTTCACTAATAATTGAAAAAAAATAGAAGAACATCCTGCACCATCAACTTCTATGCCATTTTTTGTCAAATCCTTAACCAAAGGATCACGTTCCAAATGCAACATTGTTAATGAAACATCACTTTTTCGACTCAAAGCATCATCCACTTTATTTGAATTTCTCAGATGGTAGTGAATTGTAAAATCCTAATCCTTGATTAATTCTAGCCATCTCCTTTGTCTCATGTTCAATTCTTTCAGAGTGAATATATACTTTAAACTCTTGTGATCAGTATATATTTCACACATTACACCATAAAAATGATGCTTCCAAATATTTAAAGTGAAAACAATATAAACTAATTCGATGTCATGTGTAGGGTAATTTACGTCATGAGTTTTCAACTGACGTGAAGCATAAGAAATTACCTGATCATTCTGCATTAGGACCCAACCATGTATTTTCAATGAAGCATCACTATAGATAACAACCTCACCATTACTGGAAGGTAGTGCCAAAACTCGATCATTCACCAATCATATTTTCAATTCCTGAAAACAATCATCAAAGTCTTTTATACAGATAAACTTAAAACCCTTCCGAGTTAGCATAGTCATTGGACAAGATAACTGGGAAAATTTTCTAAAAAACGTTTCGTAATATCTTGCCAAACCAAGAAAACTACGAATCTCAGTTACATTTGTGGGTCTTGGCCATTCTTCAACAACCTTTGTTTTTTCAGGATCAACAGTTTTCCCATCTTTAGAAACAATATGTCCAAGGAAAGAAATTTTTTGCAACCAAAAATCACACTTACTAAAATTACCATACAATTTATTCTCTTTTAAGGATTGAAAAATAACCCTTAAATGAATTTCATGCTCTTATTTACTTTTGGAAAACACCAAAATATCATCAATTAAAACAACCACAAACATATCCAGGAACTCATGGAAGATTCTATACATAAGGACCATGAATACAGCAGGTGCATTGGTTAGCCCAAAAGGAATTACTACAAATTCATAATGGTCATATCATTTATGAAACACAGTGTTTGGAACATCAGATTACTTTACCTTCAACTGATGGTACCCCGATCTCAAGTCAATCTTTGAAAAATACTGAGCTCCCTGGAGCTGATCAAAAAAATCATCTATATGAGGAAAAAGATATTTTTTCATAACAATGATGTTATTCAAGGATTTATAATCAATCAAAACTCTCATATAACCATCTTTCTTTTTAACAAATAAGACAGAAGCACCACATGGTGATGTTCTAGGTCGAATGAATCCTTTCTCTTATAATACTTGCAATTGCTCTTTCAACTCTAAAATTTCAATTTGATCCATTCAATAAGGGGGTATTGAAATTGTCTTAGCATCCGGAACTAAGTCAAGAGTAAATTAAACATCCTGATCTGGTATTATTCTGGGATACTCATTAGGAAAAACATCAAGATTCTCATTTCCCAATGGTACATGATTAATATGAACGGTTCATTTGTTATTAACAATATGTGCAAGGTATCATTAATTTCCATCTTTTACATGTTTCTCAGCCTCATGATATGTAATCAACAGTAAGGGTTCATTATTGTACACAAACCGAATGTCTTTATGAAAAGGATCTTCCTTACCTCTACAATCAATCTTATCATGGTAAACATAGAGCCAATCCATACCCAGTATAACATCAAACTCTACTAAAGGTAAATCACTAAGGATTGCAAGTAGTTTCTTTCCACGGAAAATGATAGGAAGACTCTTATAAATTCTTTTTTCCTTAACAATTCCCCAGGTGTTTTTACCACAAGTTGATGAGTCATTTCTTGAGATGTAATTCCCAATTTACTTGAAATGTTTTTAGAGATGAATGAATGTATAGACCCCAAATCAAAAAACACATTAGCATTATCTGAGAAAACAAAAAAAGTGCCTGATACAACTTGATTTTCTGGCCCAACATCTGTTGAAGTAGTTGTAAAGGATTTCCCCACTCCTTTTTGCTTGTAGTCTGACTGATTCCCATCATTGGAGCTCTTTGTCAAACACTTGTGTGTATAATGACCCATCTCATTGCACTTGAATCATTTCACTAACTGTAAATAAAATTTGGTCTTACCATCACCCTGATCATTTCCAGTGAAATCAAAATCCTTATGTCCCATCTTACCACATCGGTAACACATTCCATAATTCAAAAGTTATTCCACAACATTCCATTTACCACATTTATCATAAAATGAAATCTTAGTTTTCTTACCATCATACCTCTTTGAAGGATTCTTCCCTTTCTCCTGCCACCTCAGTATATTCTTCTTTTGGTTGTTATAGAACACATGATTATCGGAAAACTCCATTTCCACCTTCTCAGAACATCTAACAAGATTTTTCATAACTATTGAACCCATGTGAAGCTAAATCCCTCAGATATTTTGGCTTTAATCCTTAGTAAAAAATATTTCTCTTACTATCATGGTTTTAGATAAAATTTGGAGCATACCTTGCCAATCGAGTGAACCATTCTTCATAAGTAGCCACTTAGTGGTCCTCTTGCCTGAATTCCAAGAATGTTTTTCCATTATATGTTGAACAACCTTAGGAAAATAGTTCCAAGAAAGATACCTATGAATTCATCCCAGTCGAGATCATCAATCTCATCAGCGTCCCAGATATTTTTAACCATCGACCACCACTGATCTGCTTCACCCTCCAAATGGTAAACATCAAGACTAACCTTTTGATTGTCTGAACACCCCATGACATTGAAAACATTATGTAGTGCTTTAATACATCCTTCAACTAGCACATGGTCAGATGATCCTCTAAATGATGGTGGATGTTGCCTCATGAAATGTTCCACCACTAACATGTTCCTCTGCTGTTGATCTGGCTAATCTCATGTATTGATACAACCACCATTTATTGCTTGAGTCAAATACACCATTACTGCAACAAACTATTCAGTTCCAATACTTACCATCTCAGGATGCTGATTCGAGAGGTCATTTTCTTCTGTATGCCTTCCTAGCGCTGCTTCCTTGTTTCCTCTGTGAAAAAACCGTTCTGAACAAACATGTCTTAGATGATGCAACATGGTAATCTTCAAAGTCTATATCATCTCAATTTTACCATTAATATTTTTTTTTGGAAAATCATTTAATAGAATAATAACTCCTAAAGTTATCTAAACCGACCTATGATACCAACTATAAGCCCCCATGCCTTAAACATTACTTAATCTTGATTTATTACTAGATTACAGAGGGAAAATATTTTAACGATTAGCATTTTAGAGAATTTGATCATAAATCATTCATTAAATTCCACATTTAAAAAAGGTGGTTACATTGAAGACAATATTTACTTTTCCCATCAAATGAATCATATTTAAAACAAAAAATGGATTCTTTCATGACACTTCCTTAACACTATCATCTTATTATATACCATTACCTTGACCTATGAAAAACATTTTAAAAAACATGGGATGAGCTTAAAAATCCCAGTAAGGGATATAAAATAACGAAATTAAAAAATCAGTCCATGTATACATAAAAATTAATGATATCATACTTTACTCATAAAAAAGAAGAAAAATAACATACCTCATCAAATCATGAATAAATCATTTAAATTATAAGACATAAAGGTAACTTTAGGAATTCATAACATTCTTACATAGGGAGTAATCCTCATTGTTACATTTGGAATACCCATAACAGTATATTCCCTAAATATCATCATAGAAACATTAGTGTTTAACCCATTCACATTACCTAAAACATTGGAGAGCTATATCGGGCTCACCCGCCCTTAGTTTATCACGAAACCACCCGTCTTCATAAACAATTCCCAAGAACCATAACATAATCGTATCACATAAAACATGTATAAAGGAAACATAACATTTCCACATTTCAATAACTAGATATCAATAACACATTGAAATAAAAAAAATTAACAAAAACCATTTTCAATACAATAATAAAATAAAAGTAAAACATGGTATTTATTTTTCATTTAAAAAATTTATGGCGTGTAGATGAATCTGAAACTCAAATAATGGTCACGGCGGAAGAGTAGTCATTGTCGCCGCTTACGTACGACAAAAAAAAATTCCCTTTTGTCATTTAGTAAAATGATACATTTAATATATTCCATTTGAATAAACATAAACATAAAAGGGGTTTATACACCATATAAAAGAATGTTGTTTATAATACAAAATATGCCTCAATGAAAGGAGATTGAGACTAAGTCCAATACCTCGTGTCTGACTTGAATCAATCGTTCTTTAATCGCCTAAATATTACACTTGAGTTAATTTATACTTGATTAAGAACCTTTTTCAAGTTCATTATTCCATTTATATCACTTATTACCATGTTAGGAACACTATGTAATTTTTTAAGTTAGTAACGGTTGTTTTTTCGATCATTGGTACTTGAGTCAAAAATAAACTCCTTATAAATACAAGTTGTTCATGTGGTAAAATATCCATTATATCCAGAATTATCTTCATGATGTTTATATCATATATATCATATATATCCAGTATACACATGCATTCATAATATTACATTACATTTAGAGGTAAGAAATTAAATGCAGCATTCATGGAGACGGTAAGCTGTACGTACGCATGAACGCTACATCAATTTCTATTTCATATTTAATGAAATTAAAACATAATGATACATAGTAGTGTTATAATTACATTATTTTATCATATATAATATCATTAAATATATAGTTTATACATACCACATATGGTATGAACGATTCAAATCACTTTGAGGGGGCGGTAATCCGCACATCCAAAAAAGAAGATATCGCGTTTACCCATAATGGAAACCATAAAGGTATGACATAAATTAAATAAAGAATAATAAAAAAGACATAAAAATATTATATATCATATATAAATATGGTGACATATTAATGTCCACCTTTAAAGGTGTTAAATGAATATTGAACAATTATCGTTTCGTGAGGCAGAAATTCACCAACCACAGAAACAATAAGTTCATTAAACATTAGACGAAGGTGTGTGTAAGTGTAGATCTAATTACTATCATAAAAACATCCTAGTATATTGATGATAATGGTGTTGTTACAAAATAAATGAATACAAAGTGTTTTGGGGGTTGAATAAGAAAAATAAAACAAAAGGACATTAGAGAAGACTTTACCTTAAAATTAGGTAACTCCCCTTGGATTGAACCAAAGGGGTTTCTTGAAAAGAATCCTGCCTAAGGTAAGGCATATATGATTAATATAGGGATGTAAAGAGATTAAATGTGTAGAGTTTGGCTGATCCAATGGCATGAGAAGTTTGGTTAAGGAGGTAGATGTGTGGGCCTCTTATAATAGAGAGGTGGGGCACTCTTGGAATGTCAAGAAATGTTATTTTATATTAAAATGAGTATCGGATTTTAAAGGTCCCACATTGATATATTTAGAGGATAAGGTGATACGCGTTATAAATATACTCATCCAATATGTTTTTTACAAGTGTATGACTTAGATTTTACATTATCATTTCATTTTATTTATATCGTTCATTAATGAGGTAATCACTGCATCATCATGGTGTCATAAAAAAATTTAATTTATTTAATGTCTAAAAATTATAAAAAAAATGATGTAGGAAATATTTTTAGATTGTCAATGACTATTTATAGTACAAGAGATCATTTATGTAGACAAAATTAAAATTGTTTTACAGAGGTGTTACATACTTTGTTATATTTACCTTTCTTTAATAACAAAAAGATAAAAAGTCACTATCACACAAAAGTGAAACCATGGGGTCCCAATGTTTGGAACAAGTCAACCCATGGTCATCTATGACACAACCAGTAGCATTAGTACAGATGTTGGGGTAATTTTTTATTATTATGATATTTTTTTATTACCCTTAACTACCCTATTACTAATTAATCTCTACAATTAAAGATAATTACTGTCATTACTATTCATAATTTCCAAAAACAAAAGCGTCTTAATGACATAATATTGAACATGTGATTCCAAATATAGAATCCATTTTATCAAATTAAAAACACAGAAATTGCAACAATTAATTTAAAACTAATTCCCATTGTCAAATCAAATAGAGGGTTTTTTTGAAACAATATATGTGAAAATATTGGCACCTGTTTATGCCCAATTCAAAAGTTAAATCAATTATAATGACCACCATTGGATTAAATGGTAAAAATATATTTTAATTAAACTTTAAATCCAATAATAAATATAATCTAACATTATAATTAAATTAGATGAAAAAGCAGTTTTGAAGTAAAATGCAGTATTTATCGCTATTCATTAAAAAATTAACATTGTCATAAAAATACCTAAATTTAAACCAAAGTAAATTTAAATGTATCAATTCTAATGAATAAGTTTATTTTGAAAAATTGGGCTTATAAAATTGTCAAAAAATTTATTTCGAAATTGTTTACCATCCAAAGGCGTTAAAATAATCTTTTAAAAATATTAGAGAATTATATGCTTAAGATTAGATTTATTCTAATTTTAAGCCTCTTAAAAAAAACCTAATTAATTAATAGACATAGATATGAAAATATATTAATCATTAATTACTTGGGATGTTACAATATTCTTATAAGAAAATTCTACCAGATGTAAATATTAATCCCACTTACCTTGAAAGTCATGTGAGCATGATGTCTACATGTCTTCTAATATTTGAATAGTCTTTTCTGATTGTCCATCATTTTGAGGGTGGTAGGCAGGGCTCAAATGAAGTTTAGAATGTAGGGCTTTCTGAAGGCTTTTCCAAAATCGTGATGTGAAATGGAGATCAAGATCATAAATAATAGATTGGGGTACACCATGGAGTCCTACTACTTTATTAATATATAGTCTTGTTAAACGTTCAAGTGTTAAATATTATCTTTTATCAACGAAATGCACTGACATGGTAAGACGATCAATAATGAACCATATTGCATCATTCATTCTAGTTTACTTTGTTATCCCCATGATAAAGTCCATCAAAATAGAATCCCATTTTGACTCATGTATAGGAAAAGGATGCATGACTCATACATGTTATTCCCTTCCAACTTTCACTTGTGGACATACAATACACCGTGAAACAAAATCAACAATCTACCTCTTCTTGTTGTCCCACCAAAAATGTTCCTCCAAATCTATATACATCTAAGTGATACCAGGGTGTTTAGAGAAATGAGAGCTATGAGAATCATCCAACAATTCCCCTTTTAGATTAGGTTTACTAGGAACACAAGTTATCTTCGCCAATTTCAAAATTCCATTTTCATATAAGAAGTTAATCAATCTCCCATCGTAAACAACATTAATTTTATTTTGAAATGCCTCATCGCCTACCTAAGAACTTTTTATCCTTTCTATTAATGTTGTTTTGGAAACCAATTGAATAAGTATTGATGTTTCACCTTCCATTATTATTCACCAATCCATTTTCACTAGATCATTGAAAATATGATCCCTTTAAACTCTCATCTTTTCCACAACCACATGATCCCTTCTACTCAATGCGTCTGCAAAATTATTTTCCTTCCCTAGGTGGTAGTGTATTGTGAAATCATAATCCTTGGGTTGTTCAAGTCATATCCATTGCCTCATGTTGAGTCATTTTTGTGAAAAAATATACATAAAACTCTTGTGATCGGTATATATCTCACATATTTGACCATAAATCTAATGCATGCATATAATGAAAGAAATGATTATAGTAGTTAACTTATGATCCTGAGTAGGATAGTTTTTCTCATAAATTTTTATTTATTGTGATGCATAGGAAAAAACTATATTATTCTGCATAAGGACACAACCAAGTATATTATATGAAGCATCACTATAAATATCAAACCCATCCTTCCTTGATGGTAGAGTCATTATAGGATCATTGACTTATCATCTCTTAAGTTCTTCAAAACATCATTCACAAACTTTTTTCCAATAAAATTTAAACCCTTTACATGTGAGATTTTTTAATAGGTTATCCAACTGGGAAATATTCTAGATTAAATGTCGATAATAACCTGCTAAACCAATAAAATTGTTTACCTCATTTATACTCATAAATGCTGGCCATTATTGGATTTCCATGGTCTTTGAAGGATCAATAGTGATTCCATATTAATAGATAATATGGCCAAGAAAGGAAATATACTGAAGCCAGAATTCACACATGCTAAATTTCCCATATAATTCATTTCTTCTAAGTGTCAATAGAATAATGCGCAAGTGATTCTAATGATCTACATTTCTTTTGGAGTATACCAAGATATCATCAATAATTACAACTACAATGTCATCATGATATTACTTGAAATCTCTATTCATTAGATCTATGAAGACATAGTGTGCCTTAGTCAATCCAAAAGACATTACTGTAATCTCGTAATGCCTGTACCTTGTTCGATATGTTATTTTCAGAATGTTTTCCTTTTTCAAACACAACTGATGATACCCAGATCAAAGGTAAATCTTTGAAAAATATTGATCTCTATGAAGTTGGTCGTATAAATCATCAATGTGAGGTATGGGATACTTGTTCTTTATTTTTATAGCATTGATCTCCATGTAGTCAAGGCACAACTTCATATATCAATATTTATTCTTATCAAAATGAACAGGGGCTCCCCGTGTAGAAAAACATGGACGAATAAATAGTTTGTTACTCAATTCCTCAAGTTGTTTCTTTAGTTACACTAATTCGAATATGGCCATTCTATAAGATGTTTTTGATATGAGCCTTGAACTAGGAATTAAATCAATAGAAAACTGAATTTCTCGTTCTGGAGGATGTCCAGGTAAATATTCTCTAACAAATCGGCATATTTTTACCCAATAGGTACGTCCTATATTTAAACATTCCTTTACTCACCCTCAGTTATTTCATTATCATTCTCCCCAATTAATAAATTTAGTTGAGCTACTGGGGGTGAATCTAGATAAGAATTAGGTGGTAATGTTTCTGCTCTGAAGATAAGGTACCCTTTATCATCTTCATGAATTGTAACCTCCTTCTTCATACAATAAATTTTCACATAATGGTCCAAAATACAATCCATACAAAGGATTATATCAAATTCAATAATTGGTATGATGATGAAATCAGTAGATAAATAAAAATTATATGCCCTAATAGGAACTGATTCACATAAAATCATTTCAATGATTAATCCCTTAGGAGTTTTGACTGACAACTCCCTTGTTATGTAAAATTGAAAATATATATCTTTCGTAGCTAATTGGGAATATATGAAATAATGACATTACTCAGAATTAAAGAAATCATTTTCTATACTTGAGGAAACCATTAAATTAACCCCCACCATGTCTTTCGATGCTTGAACCTCAGCAGTAGTGATAGAATAATCTTGGCCTTAATCCCTTGTATATTTCGGAGGTAATTTTTCTTGGCTCTATGGACATTCATTTTCATAATTCCACATTTACCTTCAATTTTATCACTCAATATTAATATCCTCATTCGTCCCCTTGCAATCACAAGATTGGTGGTCTTTTTCAACACACTAGTAATAGACTCCCATTCACTTCAGGAAAGAACAGTGGTGTTTCTTCCCACATTTACTGTAGGATGGAAATTTAAATTTTCCCTTCTTCCCCTTATTTCTATTTCTAGATTGTTCAACATATTTCATCATCTTTGTTTTTATTTAATGTCGTAAATCATTAATAATTCATTTTCTATCTTAATAACGCATGAGACAATATCATCGTATATCAATAAGGATTGTGAGAATAATGCTCATAGGAGAAATGGTTTTAAACCATCAATGAATCGATCATCTTACCCCATGGGTTATGTATAAAATATTCTCAATGCCTTGTTAACATTGTAAAGTTAGCCTCATACTTTGAGACATTCTCATCCTCCTTTTGCCTCAGACATAGAAATTGCATTTCCATGTCTGATCGATGGTCATGAGGAAAGTATTTTTCTATGAAAAGCACTCTAAGAACCCAATATTAAATATTTTATACGTCATCGTCTTTCTTTGTGTTATGAATAAATGACCACCATTGATCTGCATTTCCCACGAGGCGATAAACTACAATGAAAACTTTTTTTCTTTCGTTACTCCCCAATGAGTGGAATATTTTGCCTAAGGAATTTATCCATTTCTCATCCACTAATTGATTGGTACTACTATTGATGTTTGATGTTTGTTGCCTCACAAAGCGGTCTAACATTGATCTTCCATGTTGTGGACTTAGGTTCTCCAAACAGGTAAGGTTATTATTCATAACCTGAGTGAGTTGTCCCAGTGTGGTGATAAGCTGATTAACACAAGTGGTTTCACCATCTACACTATAGTTATCTTGAGTAGGAGAGAAATTAGTACATGAATTACGTACAATGATACAGTTCCCATTCCTTCCACTAGGTTCCATTTTTATGCAATGGCATACACTAGATTAGATTATGAATCACAATGCCTAATTCCAAACTTGTACAATAGATAACATAAATTGAAAAGTTTATTGATATAATCCATAATAATAAAAATGTTTTCTTTGAAAAAGTATATACTCATAAACCCATGATAATAAATTTTTAAGGAAAATTAGAATTATCCTAAGCATATCATATGGGAGTGTCGTAACCAAGAGTGCAGAAAGGCATGTTTTCATGAACCGGTTCCCGTTCGAGTCTATTTGAAAGCGTTGTTTTCACGTTTTACCCCTAGGTAAATCTGTGCCAAAGCTACCTCTTTCTATTCATATCTAGGCAAGGATGTATTTATTGGAAAACTCACAAAATCCATACAATACCAAAATTCTAGAATGTTATTCTATACTAATCCTCAACGTTTATCATATGATAATGTGTACTAATCAGAGTTTTTATTACTATAGCATCCATGGAATATACTAAATATCCTTGGATTCCAACTATAATGCACCGACCCTAGTTACCCAAATTAGTTGCATTATTAAATAACGTTGGCATTATCACAAAAGATCATATATCGGAAGATCATTAAACATCCCTTATCTAATACCTAGTGGTGGTAGTAAAAACTATTTTTCTTAATGTTCATCCATTACTTATTCATAGGATGAAAATCATCAATAAAAGAAAATACCAAAAAAATTTATTTCATGGTATTATATATCTTCATAATACCTATATAAATATCTATCCGAAAGTAATGGAATAAATGACAATAAATTTCCAAAAAATCAATACAAAAAACAATCATCCCAGAATATGATATATTAGTCTACCCAATTACACAATAAATAAATTGAATATTTATGAAGATTTAAATCACAATATATGACAACATGTGTTTAAAAATATTTATACTACATAAAGAAAACCATGAAATGAAAAATCATAATTGTAACACCCCAACCCTAGTTACTGTGAGTCGGTGAAATATTTTATAACATTGACATCATCGCAAATAATCATGTCTCAAAATACGGATTATTTGGTAGCCTTGGAAATACTAGATACATTCATAAGATTTACATAACATTATAAAATGAAAAACTACAATAACATAGTCTCCATAGTCCACACTCATAACTCATAGACTATCCCTGCCGGTCATTCATAATATACCTTTCACATCTTGGGAAAAATGGAACTTTAAAACCGGTGATCTCAGATTCCCAGTAAGGATAAAAATATAGTAGAAACATTCATAAATAAGAATAAACATTTAAGGCAATGTAATACTAGAAAAAAACCAATTAAACATGAACTTCATAATAATATGGAAAAGATAAAATCAAATAATCCCATTTACTTATTCACATGCATATTCTACTAGTTGAATAATCACATGGAATATCAATAGCCACATTCATAATGATAGAGTGCATAATGCCAGTCGTCATAACCACATAGTCAATGATTTGTGCCAAGACTAAAAGTAAGATTTTTTCAAGGCCTTGTGACAATACACTAGTTTTTCTCATGATACCTACTGATGTATCGAGGAACTATAGCGGGCTCCGCCCTTCACATACTATGCCCATTTCATTCCTCATATGAAAAGGTTCAAACATAACATAAACATTCGTATTAATACTAGTATACTAAATTTCAATAATTTCTCCTCAAACAATGAATTGTTTGAAAATAAAAAATCTATAGTAAAACATATCACAAAACCTTCAATAAAATATGGAAGTTTTTTATTATAATAAATCAACTTCAATTATAGTAAAAATTAATCTATGGGTGTTGACATAGATGAAGTCAAAACATTTTTTAGAGAAATATCTCATTCTATTTAGAAATCATTTAAAATTAATATAATTATGAATGAAATATTTATTTTGAAAATATTTTTATATACTTGTATTGGAAGCATCAATGATGTTGTTACAATAGAATGTAGTCACACCAGTCGTATAAGTTAAAAAATATTCATAATATAATTTTGTCCAAAAGGTCATAAGGTACCTTGTGTGGAAAACGACAGAAATATTCCTTTCAATACATTTTTATAAAAAGTAAAATAATGGTATGAATGAATTTAACGCATAGTCTAGTAAATAGTAAAAATGTTTTAGAATACATTTTTAAGAAACATGGATGTGTATGATAAAGAGGTCCCAATAGATACTTACATAAAAACCACCTGGGAGAATAATGTGATCGTTAAAATTACCCCAACCTTGTACTATTCCTTGGTTGAGGGTATGTTAACCTCTTGTATAATAGAAAAATAAATGTTATTAAATTATACAATAACTATATATATAAATTTGATATCATACATGATCATTCAATATTCCCTTGTCAATGATATTTCAGTAGTATCATCATTTCAGGTTTTAACTGATTCAATTTTATTTATATGATTTGTTATGTACGTAATGTTTTTTATGGATAGGATGTATCTTATTAATATTCAGAATGATATTGTGTCTTTAAACATTATTTTTAATCATAAAATGTTAATTATTCTTGAATGGATACAATGGAGAGTGAATCTCATCACATTTGTGGAGATAGTAATATGTACATATGAACAAACGACATTATCATTCATTTGATATTAAAATAATATATAATTGGATGGTATATAATATATAAAAAATCATTATCATATAATATTTATAATTTACATCATTTATACTCGTTATTATTCACATCCAAATGTTGAAGTGTTTTAATAGAAAACTACACCACGACGTGGAGACGGTAATCTGTACGTATGCACGTATGGTGACATTGTAATTTATAGGATGGTTAGAATAATGAATATGGTAGTAAATTTTTTATAATAACATCATATTATATATAAGATACTTGATTTATTATTTTACAATGGAAACAACAAAGAAATAAAAAGTGGAAGAAGAAAAGATCTTGAAAGAGGAGGTGAAATATTTACCTCTTCTTCAAGTTCTTCATATTGATTTGATAAAAAGTGTACCATAGGTTTGATTTATGACTAAAGGAAGACCTCTAGGATGAAGTTATGATAGATGAGAGGATTTTTGGTCAGGATATTTCCAGAGAAAATGGCATTGATGATGTGAATTTGAGTGACGAGAAAGTGCCCTTTTATAGGAGGGGTGAGGGGCACCTTAGGAAAAGATTGAAATATTATATTTCAATAAAAGAGTTTTCTGTTTCTAATGGCACAAAAATGAATTATTTAAAGTCTAAGGTGGTTATGCATCCAAAAAATCTCAAATTATAGTATTTATACTTCTTGGGTCACTATATTAACCCGATCTTTTAGATTTAACACTGTTAAATAGTTTTGCATTTACTATGTCTTTTTGTATTTTTGTATAATATGGTTAATAAGATTACTATAAAAATACAAGATAACCCCATGTGGTTAATTAATGATACACATATCATTATATATGACTTTTTTCAAAACCTTATATTTATAGGATTATTATACACACCAATAATATTGTATTTGTTTTAAAAACTCTATTATGTCAATTTTGACATTATTTAATAATTGATTTTTTTAATCCTAAAAACTATATTAATTCAATATAAATACATTTCATAAACACTAAAATGTAATATTAACCTATATAATTATTTTAATTAATTAAAGTATCAAATTAGATTTATTTGGATATTTATAATATCAATTATTTTAATCGTTTATTGATGTGGTAATTACTACATCATCGTTTTGTAAAAAATAAACATAATTATTAAATGTATAAAAATTATAAATAAATTACAATTATATAGGGAATATTTTTAATTTATAATTAATATTTATAGTTGAACTTATATTGTGTGTAACCCTAGATTAAAAATGGTTTAGTAATTAAACATTGAATTATACTCTTTTAACTCTTCTTTAAATAAAGTAATAATAAATGTCAAAATCTAATCCATGTTGACCAAAGATGTTTTATTTTATTCCAAAGGTTTTTTTGGTCAAATTATACTTACCAACTAAAATTAGGACATGTGTTAGGGTAATTGAAATATCATTTTTACCCTTAATTACCATATTTACTTTTAACCGTGGTAAATAAAAGTTAAGGGTTTCTATTCACCAAAAATTATTTTCATCTTATTGAACCACAGTTTACATACTAATATAAACTGTGTCTCTAGGATTTAAGAAATTCAACTCAAAAATTTTGTAAAATTATGTTTTATACAAATTTGGATATCCTCCTAGGAGGTGGGTAAAAGACGGTAAAAATTTCGATAAAATTTTATATATCTAACCTCGTTATAAAATGACTCCAATGAATTAAATTAACCATATATAGCTATTATGTATCTATTTTGACCTGAATTAATTTTATATAAAATAAATAATTATTTAAATAAAAATTATGTTTTAAATAATAACTCAGTGTTTTTCACTATTCATCAAAAAATTGAATGCTTTCAGAAAAATTCTGAAAATTAACCCAAAGATAATATCGATATTCCAAATACAAAAATTAATTTCATTTTTAATGTTAAAATTTATAAAATTTTAAAAAGTGGGTATTACTATTCAAAATGGCTAGTTTGAGTGGTCGTAGTGTATTAGAATCTCGAAGTTACGTACAATGAAAGACATTACATTTTTTAAAGGGTAACGTACTAGAAACATGGGGTGTAACATTCTTCCCTCCTTCAAATAATGTATTACTTGAAATTTTTAGAAAATTTCTTTCATAAGAAGATTATGGTGGTTCTTCATCAAAGTTCCTATGGTTCCCACATTTTCTCATCTATCTTATGGTTTCTCCATAAATATTTTACCAGAATAGTCATTTGGTTTCAAATCACTTGTTCTTTAGTATCTAGAATATTAAAATTCTTTTCAGAATTAGACAAATTTGTTCCATATCAATTTCTCATAGGCGAGTACATGTGTTGGGTCAGACATGTATTTTATCAATAGTGACAGTTTTAACACATCGGGAACTTTTGAGAGACTTGGAGGCATTGCCCAACGGTAATATATAGCCCCAATTCATTCTATAATTTCAAAAGTTCTGATGTACCTGGGACATAGTTTACCCTTCTTACCAAATCATATAACACCATTCCATGAAGTGCCTTCAAGAATACATGATCCCCTACCTAAAATTCCAAATCCTTCCTTCAGTTATCATCATTTCTCTTCTATATAATTTGTTCTAGTTTGATGTGGTTTTGGATTAACATTACCTTTTCCATCATTTCTTCAATAAGATCTAGGCCTACAAATTTTCTTTCACTAACATCATCCTAATTAGTTGGTGTGTGGCATATCTTACCATATAACTCTTTATATGCTTCCATTAGAACACTTGAATGGAATATATTCTTACCGAAAAATTATATCAGTTGTAAATATTAATGCCACATACCTTGAAAGTCATGTGAGAAAGTTCTCAACCTAACTTCTAATGTGTGAATAGTCCGTTATGATTTTCCATCAGTTTGAGGGTGGTCGGCAGTGCTCAAAGAAAGATCAGTATCTTGGTCTTTCAGAAGACTTTACCAGAATCTTGATGTAAAATGGAGATCATGATCAGAAATAATTGATAGGGGTACACCATGGAGTCTTAAAAATTTATTAATATATATTCTTGCTAAAAGTTCAAGAGTTAAATATTCTCTTATTTCAACAAAATGTGCTGACTGGGTAAGACTATCAACAATGACCCATATTGCATTATTCCTTTTTGGTTTCTTTTGTATCCCCATGACAATGTCCATAATAATATTATCCCATTTTGAGTCATATATGGGAAGAGGTTGCATGACTCCTCCATGTTGTTTCCTTCAAACTTTAAGTTGTGGAAATACCATACAACGTGACACACAAAATCAGCAATCTCCCTCTTCATGTTGTCCCACCAAAAATGATCCTCCAAATCATTATGTATCATAGTGTTACTAGAGTGTATAGAGAAATTAGAGATATGAGAATCATCCAAAAATTCCCCT
Source organism: Viscum album (assembly GCA_963277665.1). Lineage (NCBI taxonomy): Eukaryota > Viridiplantae > Streptophyta > Magnoliopsida > Santalales > Viscaceae > Viscum > Viscum album. The sequence continues at coordinate 803,605,475 of OY728122.1, read as the reverse complement.
TTTAGATTAGGTATACTAGGATCACAACGTATCTTCCCAAATTTCAATATTCCATATTCATATATGAAGTCACTCAATCTCCCATCGTTAACAACATTAATATTTTTTTAAACACCACATCATCATCCTATGATCTTTTTATCCTTTTTTGTAAAGATGTTTTTTAAACCATTTGAAAAATTATTGATGTTTCACCTTCCATGATTATTCCCCTATCCATTTTCACTAGATCATTGAAAATATGATCCCTTTCAACTCTCATCTTTTTCAAAACTACATGATCCTTTCTGCCCCAAGCATTTTCCACATTATTTTACTTCTCTGGGTGGTAGTTTATTGTGAAATCATAATCCTTGAGTAGTTCAAGACATCTCCTTTTCCTCATGTTGTTTCATTTATGTGAGAAAATATACATCAAACACTTGTGATCAGAGTATTTCTCACATCATTCATCCTAAAGATAATGCTTGCGTATCATGAAGGCAATGATTATAGCATCTAACTGATGATCCTGAGTAGGGTTGTTTTTCTCATGAATTTTTAGCTACTACGTTGCATAGGAAATAACTATATCATTCTATATAAGGAACCAACCAAGTAATTTCAATGAAGCATCACTATAAATAACAAACACATCATTCCACGATGGTAGTGTCAAGGTAAGATAATTGAATAATCTTCTCTTCAGTTCATCAAAACATTCTTCACACTCTTTTTTCCAAACAAATTTAAACCCTTTACGTGTGACATTTGTAAATGGGTTATCCAATGAGAAAATTTCTAGATGAAACGTCGATAATAACCTGGTAAACCAATAAAACGGTGTACCTCAGTTATAATCATTGTGGCAAGCCATTCTTGGATTGCTTTGGTATTTGAAGGATCAATAGAGATTCCATCATAATAGACAATATGGCCAAGAAAATAAATATACTGAATCCAAAATTCCAACTTTCTAAATATCCCATATAATTCATTTCTTCTAAGAGACTTTAGAATAATGCGCAATTTATTTTAAGGATCAGAATATATTGTTGATTATAACAAGATATCATCAATAATTACCACTTCAAAGTCATCATGATATTACATAATAGCCCGATTCATTAGATCCATGAAGGAATAGTGTGCATTAGTCAATCCAAAAGGAATTACTGTAAACTCATAGTGCCTGTACCTGGTTCAAAATGTAAAATTTGGAATTTTTTCCTTCTTCACACACAACTGATGAAACCCAGATAAAAGGTCAATCTTTGAAAAATATTTATCTCTATGAAGTTGGTCGAATAAATCATCAATGTGAGGTAAGGGATACTTGTTCTTTATTTTTATAGCAATTGTCTCTATATAGTTAATGCACAACTTCATAGATCCATATTTATTCTTAACAAAATGAACATGGGCTCCAAATGTATAAAAACAATGGACAAAAAATATTTTATAGCTCAATTCCTCTAGTTTTTTCTTTAGTTCCACTAATTCCACAGTGGAAATTCTATAAGATGTTTTTGATATGAGCCTTGAACCAAAAATTAAATCAATGGAAACCTTAATTTCTCGTTCTAGAGGATGTCCAGGTAAATATTCTATAAACAAATCAACATATTCTTCCTCAATAGGAATTTCCCCTTTTTGAACATTCCTTTCATCACCCATAGTTATTTCATTCTATTTATCCCCAATAAATGAATTAATTTGAGCTACTTGGGGTGAATCTAGATAAGAATTAGGTGGCAATGTTTCTACTCTAAATATAAGTTACTCTTTATCATCATCATGAATTTTAACCTAATTCTTCATACAATAAATTTTCACATCATGGTCGAAAATCCAATCCTTACCAAGGATTATATCAAAGTCAATAATGGGTATGATTATGACATCGGAATATAAAGAACATTTATATTTCCTAATGGGAACTGATTCACAAAAAATTATTGCAATGATACTTCCCTAAGGAGTTTATACTGACAACTCCCTTGTTAAGACAAAATGAAAATATATAAATTTCAAAGAAAATTAAGAAGATACGAAACAATGTGATTATCCAGAATCAAATAAAATCATTTTCTAAACTTGAGGAAATAATTTAATTACCCCCACCATGTATTTCAGAGTTTCAACCTCAGCGGAAGTGATAAAATATTCTTGGCCTTAATCCCCTAGAAATTTCAGAGGTAATTTTTTGTGGATCTAAGGACATTCATTTTCATAATTCCCCCTTTCTAAACAATTGTAGCATTCAACATTGACAACCTCTTTCATCCCATGAAATCACAATCTTGGTGATGTTTTTCACCACACTAGTAATAGACTCTCGTTCCCTTCAAGAATGTACTGGGGTTTTTCTTCCCACATTTACTGCAAGATAGATATTTATACATTCCCTTTTCCCATTATTTCCATTTCTAGAGTGTTCAACAGATCTCTTCTTCATTGCTTTTCTTTAATGTCATAAGACTTTGACAATTCCTTTTCAGTCTTGATAAAACATGAGACAAAATCTTCATATGACAATAAGGATTGTGAGACTATTGCTCAGAGGAGAAATGGTTTTAAACCATCAATGAATAATTCATATTACTCCTTGGGTTATATATATAATCTGCTACATGCCTTGGTAACCATGTAATGTTAGCCTCATACTTTGAGACATTCTCATCCTCCTTTGGCCTCAGATTTAGAAATTTCCATTCCATATCTGCTCGACGGTCATAAGGAATGTATTTTTCTTTAAAAACCTCTCTAAACTCCCTCTATTCAATATTTGATACTTCATCATCTTTCTTTGTTTTATGAAACAATGACCACCATTGATCTACATTTCCCACGAGGTGATAAACTGCCATGAATTTTTTTTCCATTTTTGTACTCCCCAAAGCGTGAAGTATTTTATCTATGGAATTTATCCATTTCTCATCTACTAATGGATTGGCACTCCCATTAACGGTTTATAGTTGTTTCCTCCTTAATATGTCTATCATTGATCTTCCATGTTGAGTACCTGGGTGCTCTATACGAGTATGGTTATTATTCATAACCTGAGTGAGTTGTACCAGTGTGGTGATATGATGATCAACACCAGTGGATTCACCATCTCCATTATAAGTATATTGAGTAGGAGAGAAATCAGTACATGGATTGTGTGCATTGATACGGTTTCCATTCCATCCACTAAGCGTCATTTCCATATAATGGAGTAAACTAGATTAGATTATGAATCACAATACCTATTTCCAAACTTGTACAGCACTGAAGATAAATTGAAAGGTTTTTGGATATAATCCTTAATAATAAAAATTTTTTATTTGAGGAATTATATACTCCTAAACCCTTCATAATGAGTTGTAAAGAAAATGAGAATTATCTAAAGAATATCCTCTGGGCATGTCGTAACCAAGATTGCAGCAAGGCATGTTGTCGTGCACTGATTCCCGTTTCAGTCTAGATCAAAGTGGTGTTTTCACATTTTACCGCTAGTTACATCTATCCCAGTGCCACCTATACCTTCTCATATATAGACAAGTACGTATTTCTTGGAAAACACACAAAATCCCTACAATACCAAAATTCTTGAATGTTCTTCTATACTAATCCTCAATGATTATCTTAAGATAATGTGAACTAATCAATGCTTTTATAAATCCAGATTCCAAGGATTGTACTAAACATCCTCGAATACCAAATATATTGCCCCAAACCAAGTTACCCAGAGTTTGTGAATTATTAAATAATATTGGCATGATCACAAAAGATCATTTCATGAAATACCGATTAGTTTAGTAGCCTTGGAAATACAATATACATTTATAAGTTTTACATTACATTTTAATATGATAAACTATAACAACATAGTCTCCATATTCCACACTCATATCCCATAGAATATCCCTACAAGTCCGTCATAATAAACTTATTCACATCCTGGAAAAAATAAAACATAGAAAGGGGTGATCTCATATGCTCATTAAGGATAACAATATAGCGGAAACCATCATAAATAAACATAAAAATTTAAGGAAATGTAAGACATGAACAAAATAATTTTAAAAATTAACTTCAGAATAATATGGAAAAGATAAAATAAAATAATTCTATTTATTTATTCACATTGATATTCAACGAGTCGAATAATCAAATGCAATATCAATAGCAACTTTTATAGTGATGAGATGCATACTACCAGTTTTCATAACCACATAGTCAAGGCCATATTCCAAGACTACAAATATGATTTTTTCATGGCCTTATTCCAAGACACTAGTTTTTCCCATGATATCTACCTTTGCATAAAGGAGATATAGAGGGCTACACGCTTCACTTACTATGTTCAATGCATTTATCATATGAAAAGGTTCAAACATATCATTAACATTTGTATTAAAACTAGCATAATAAATGTCCATACTTTCTCCATAAACCATGAATGGTATGAATATAACACATCCAACAGAACCTTAAATACAATTTGTATGTTTTTTATCATAAAAGATCAACTTGACTTAATATTATAATCCATCAAAGGATGTTGACATAGATGAAATAAAAACATTTTTTAGAGAAATATCTCTTTCTATTTTAAAATCATTTAAAAGTCATAAAATTATAAAAGAAAACATTTAATTTAAAATTATTCTTATAATATTTTAAGGGAATACTAAATGATGTTATAACTGCTGTAAATAGCCACACCTTCCTTATATGTTAAAAAAACTTTCTTACCATAATTTTGTCGAAAATTTCATAAGGTACCATGTTTGGAAAACGATAGAATGATTCCTTTCAAACCATTTTATAAAAATTTAAACAAGAGTATAAATTCCTTTAGCCCATATCATAGTAGATATTAAAAATGTTTTGGAATAAATTTTTAAGAAACATGGATTTGGATAATAAAAAGGTCATAGTAGATACTTACATAAAAACAACCTCTGATAATAAAGAGATTGTGAAATTAAACCTTACCTAGTACTTTTCCATGGTCGAGGGTACAATAACCTCATGTATAATAGTTAAATCATTTTGATTAAATTATACATGAACTATATACAAATAATAGTTAAATCATTTTGGAATATCTTTTTCACACTTAACTACCCGATTTACTTTTAGCAGAGGTAAATAAAAGTAAACAGTTACTATTCCCAAAAATTATTTTCATATTATTGAACAACATTTTACTTAAAAATATAGACATTGTCTCAAGTATTTTTGAAATTTAACTCACATAAGTGGAAAATTATGTTCTATACAAAGTTGTAAATTCTAATAGGAGGTGGGTAAAATACGGTAAAAAGTTCGATAAAATTTTATATATCTAAACTCATTTTAATATGACTTCAATGAAAGAAATTGTTCATATATAGGTATTGTGTATATATTTTGACCTAAAATAAATTTAAATAAAATAAATAATTATTTAAATAAAATGTCAGTTTTAAACAATAACTCATAGTTTTTCACTATTCATCAAAAATTAATGTTTTCAGCAAAAAACAAAAAATTCACCCTAAGAAGATTTCGATATACTGAATCCAAAAATGAAGTCCATTTTCAATGATAAAATATATGAAATTTCAATAAGTGGGTAATAATTTTCATAATGGATAGTTTTATTGGAAGCGGTGTGTTAGAATCTCGATGTTGCGTACAATGCATGCTACCACATTATTCAAAGGAAATCGTACTATGGAAGCATGGGGTGTTACAGTATTCCAATATAAAGAATATATATTATTCGCCAATTCTTTATCAAGTTGCATAACTATCAAAAGTTCTATCATATATTATTCATGATTATCCTCTCGAGATATATTAGTATATGATCCAAGGAATATAAGAAATATTTAAATAATAGTATTTATGAAACTATTGCAATTTTATACGCCTCCAATTTATGACTTTTTGTGAGAAGATGAACTTTTAATTTTTATAATCATTGATTATGATAAAAGTTTCATAAAAAAATAAATACCTTCATATTATTAGTAAAAAAACCAATATTGCATAACAATAATCAAAAGTTCCATAAATACACTAATGATAATGAATCAATCATCAAATATATACATTAAACACTCATTCTCACATAAAAACACATATCAATCTTTAATTATATGTGTTACACTATAATTGTTTTGTATGTATTTTCTATGAAAATAATCCAATTTATAATATATTGTTTCATAATAAATAGAAAAATAAAATGCACCATTATATTTTAAATAATATCGAATAATAGAAACTGATTAATTAAGAGAAATCAGTTGAAAAAATCACTATAAAGATTACAAGAAGAATAAAAAATCTCATTAATAGAAACATAATATTATAGAAAAAATATTTATTTTGTATTATAGTTATATATAAATTTTGGAATATAATATATTTTTATTTCATTTTTTCTGTTAAATATTTTAACGATTAAAGATAATAAATAATAAAAAAAAATTCAGTCAAAATCTATACATCTTCTTAGATCATCCTCTTTTTCTTAACAACTTAATCACTAAAGGTTTTAATTATTTCCAAACTAAGAACTCTAGAAAATGTTGATGAAATTTTGTATGGTTTTTTCTTCTATATAATGTAAACCAAATTAGTCCAGATGTGTGTAGGGAAGAGGATATTAGATTCTCTTTTATAATTAGTGGAAGGGAAAAATTTAAATTTTTTATATTATTATATTAATATATCTTAATTTGTAGGTTAAATTGAATCAAAATTGATAAAATTTTAATATAAGATGAGTATTATTCTATACAATGTCATAAAATGATATTTTCACATGGTTAGGTGATGCTCTGACCTTTATATATTTAAACAATCCATTAAAAAACTTGTCTTGTAACTTGATAACAATTTTTTTTTTAATTTTTATGGTTTAATAATTTAACAATGAAATGAAAAATTGGATTATAAATTTACAATGGAAGATATTTTGAAAAAATATAACATCAACTTTTAAAAATATATTATATTTCCAAAATTAAAATATTTTAATAAATTTTTATTTATTATAAAATATAATCAGTTCCATTTTTAGAACAGTTAATTTGTCCTCGATTAAATAAACACTATATGAAATTGTTTTGAATATAAAAATTTCAAACATACTTAAATTTTATATTTAAGTACAAAAATTTGTTAACACAAAAATCCATTAAAATTTTACGCCATTTCATATTTTTAAAATCACTTATTTAATTTTTGTATTAATTTAATTAATACCATATTGGTGTTGCATAAGAATTTAAGGTAAATATTTCCACATAAAACTTATAAATAAATTACCATGATGATAAAAAATAATTTATATTTCAATCAACCATTTATAAGGGAATATAATTTTTTTTTCGCTATAAAAATAAATATATATTAAAAGCCTGAAGGTAGTATTTTTTTACATTGTATTTTACTTAAATATTATAATGTTAAAAATCAAGGCAATATGGGACCAATATATAATTATTTAGGGATTTGGATGGAACTATATTAAATCCAATTAATATATAGGATAATTGAATGTTTTGGGACAATTTGTTCATAAAGATGTTATTATTTGTATCCTTTGATACCATATTTACACTTACCATGTTGACAAATTTTTTTTGGATACTATTCATAAGACAAAGATAAATGGTTCCTAACATCGAACAACTAATTAAAAATATATTATCATTTTTTTTAGTTTTATAAATTTTAGAAATTTATTTATGAATATGATTAAAAATACCATGGAAATGATTGTTTTTTTGAAAAAACTGTTTATTTCCAAAAAATGGGATTATACAAAAAATTAGGTATAATAATGATCTAAATTAGAATATATCTAATTCAATAATTATTTTTTAAATTTCATATAAATTTAAATGTATATTATTCATTTTAATGTAAATTTCAATGTCACAAAAATCTATATATTTCACTCTTCACGACAAAAAAAATTGTTTTAGAAAAATCCCAAAACATCAACCTGAGATTATAATATTATATTGTTTTTGAAAATTAAATTAATTTTATAAAATATTTTTTATTTAATTTGAATAATTGAAATATAATAATTTCTGACAAAAAACATTCTGAATAATTTTTTAAGGGTAAATATTTTAAAAAAATGGCTTTATGAAAAATGGAATGATTATTTCTAAGAAATAAGTCAATATATTTTTATTAAGTATGATCTTCATATATATTTCATAGTTTTTCCATTCCTCATAACACATACCAAATAATAGACTAGACTATAATAGTGATATTTAAATAATTATAGATATTTATTCGATTATGTTTATTTTTACGTGTCTTAAAATATATCGAGAATAGTGTTTACTTTTTAAAATCAAACTATGTAATAAAAAGTATATATATTTATATATAATCTTCCTAAGTATAAACATCTTTTAATATATTTACATAATATTATCTTGAATATAATTAATTTTTTGGCATTTTAATCACATCGTTAATCTAAATCCACATTAATGAATGTATAAAATCATTTAATGAATAAAAAATATATTGTAATACCTTAAATTAATGATAAAAAATATGTGAATTTTTGTGAAATTTTCAAATTATTCATTTCCTATGAAATAAATATATCATAAAATGTACATTATCACCTATAACACTAACCAATTATATCATCATACTTTATATATGAAAATTGTTCATACATGGAAAATTTCTCAAATGATCCAAAATTTTTTGAACATGATTTATCATACAACACAATATTTATCTTCCAAAAATTGCTCATTAAATAATTATAACATTATATTGTGGTGTATAAAATATTCATAAAAATCCTTATATCATGCTATTTTGATTCATGATTGATAAATATTGTTGTTTTCAATCTATATCAAGGGTAAATGATCTATCAATGAACCATAATCCTCAAAAAAACATACCCTTAACACATCCTCCCTTATAAAAATCATTCTACATGTTTTATTATATTTATAATGAAGAAATAAAATTTCATGAAACAACTATTTTACACAAAAATTATACAATACACTCATCATATGATAACTTAATCAAGAATAATGATTAGATTCAATCTTCTAATAAACACTATATAACATCATGATTTCAAACATAGAGATTCTTGAAATAATTCAAAATAGTATATTTTATATAATCATTATGAAATGGGATATCATAATAAATTGATCCATAATAATAAAAATAACCTCAATATTTCAAGAACACATTAGTATGATATTATGAAATACAATGATATATTATTCAACATCCCTTATCAAATACCTAGTGGTGCTAGTAAAACTATACTTTTCATGATCTTCATCAATTACTAATTCATAGGATGAAAATCATCAATAAAAGAAACTATAAAAAAAATATGTCAAGGTATTTTATATCTTCATAATACCTATATAAATATCTATAGTAATGTCATTGAATAAATGACAACAAATTTCTAAAAAATCTATACAGAAAAAAATCATCCAAAAATAGGATAAATACTCCAAACATTTACACAATAAATCAATTGAATATTTATGAACATTTAAATCCCAATATATGACAACCTTAGATTAAAAATATTTATAATATATAAAGAAAACCATGAAATAGAAAATCATAATTGTAACACCCCAACCCTTGTTACATTGAGTCTGTGAATTATTTTATAACATTGGCATCATCACAAAAGATCATGTCTTGAAATAATGATTATTTAGTAGCCTTGGAAATAATAGATTCATTCATAAGTTTTACATTTAATTATAAAAAGTAAAACTACAACAACATAGTCTCCATATGCCAGACTCATATACCATAAACAGTCCCGGCAGGCCAGTCATAATAAACTTTTCGCATCCTGGGAAAAATAAAACATAGAAAGGGGTGATCTCAGATGCCCAATAATAATACCAATATAGTGGAAACATTCATAAATAAGAATAAAAATATAAGGAAATATAATACTTGAAAAAAATCCATTTAAAATTTAACATCATAATAATATGGAACTGATAAAATCAAATAATTCCATTTACTTATTCACATTGATATTATACTAGTTGAATAATCACATGGAATATCAATATCCAAATTCATAATGATGGAGTGCATAATTCCAGTCTTCATAACCACATAGTCGAGGCATTGTGCCAAGACTAAAAGTAAGATTTTTAAGGCCTTTTTACAATACACTAGTTTGTATCATAAGACCTACCGATGCATCGAGGAGCTATAGCGGGCTCCACTCTTCACATAGTAATTCCAATGTATTATTGATATGAAAAGGTTCAAACAAAACAAAAACATTCATATTAAAACTAGCATAATAAATGTCAATACTTTCTATATAAAAAAATAATTGTTTGAAAATAACACATCCATAGTCAAACATATAACAAAAACATCAATACAATATGAATTTTTTTTATCATAATAAATCAAATACAATTATGGTTAAAATTAATCAATAGATGCTGACATGGATGAAATCAAAACATTTTTTGGAGAAATATCTCCTTCTATTTAGAAATAATTTAAAATTAATATAATTATTAAAAAATATTTATTTTGAAAATATTTTTATATGATTTTAATGGAAGCTTCAACGATGTTATAACAACAGAAAATAGCCGCACCCGCCGTATAAGTTAAAAAATATTCATAAATTAATTTTGTCAAAAAGGTCATAAGGTACCTTGTTTGGAAAAGGACGAAAGAATCCATTAAATCCATTTTTATAAAAAGTCAAAAAATGGAATTATTGAATTTAACCATAGTCCAGTAAATAGTAAAAATCTTTTGGAATACATTTTTATGAAATAAGGATGTGTATGATAAAGAGGTTCTAGTAGATACTAACGTAAAAACCACCTCGGATAATAATGTGATTGTAAAATTAACCCTTACCTTTTACTTTTCCTTGTTCGAGGGTATGTTAACCACTTGTATAATTGTAAAATCAAAGTTATTATATTATACAAGAACTATATACATAAATGTGATATCATATATGATCATTCAATATTGATTTGTCAATGAATTTTTTGTAGTATCATCGTTTTTTGTTTTAACTGATTCGTTTTCATTTATATGATTTTTCACTTAAGTAACATTTGTTATGGATAGGATGTATCTTAATAATATTCATAACGATATTATGTATTTAAACATTATTTTTAATCATCATGTTATAATTAATCTGGAATGGATACAATGGGGAATGAATCTCATCATGTTTGTGGATATGGTAATCCGTACGTACGCACAAGTGACAATATCATTCATTTGATATTAAAATAATATATAATTTGATGTTATATAATATATACAGAATCATTATCATATTATATTTGTTACTTAAATCATTTATACTCATTATTATACCCATCCAAATGATAATGTGTTTGAATAGAAATCCACACAACGACGTGGAGATGGTAATCTGTACGTATGCACATATGGTGACATTGTCATTTATAGGATGGTTAGAATAATGAATATGGTTGTAACATTTTTATAATAACATAATATTATATAGAATATACTTCAGTTATTATTTTATAATGGAAACAACAAAAATAGAGGAAGTGGAAGAAAAAAATATCTTGAAAGAAGAGATGAAATAATTATCTCTTCTTTGGGTTCTTCATTTTGATTTGATAAAAAGTGATCCATAGGTTAAATTAATGACTAAGGGAATCCATATAGGATAAATTTAGGATAGTTAGGAGGATATTTGTTCATGGTTTGTCAGGGAAAAATGGATTTGATGGTGTGAATTTGAGAGACGAGGAAGTGCCTTTTTATAAGAGGGGGGAGGGTCACCTTAAGAAAAGATTGAAATATTATTTTACAATAAAATAATTTTCGTTTTATAATGGCAAAAAAATGAATTATTTAAAGCCTAATGTGGTTATGGGTCAAAAACATCTCAAATTATAGTTTTTATATATCATGGGTCACTATATTAACCATATCTTTTAGATTTAACAGTTAGTTAAATAGTTTGACATTTACAATGTCTCTTTGTATTTTTGTATTATACGGTTAATAAATATATATAAACATCCACGATAACCCCAAGAGGTTAATTAATTAGACACCTATAATTATATATGTCTTTTTTTGAAACTTAGATTTATCAGATTATTATATACACCAATAATATTGTATTTGTTTTAATAACTCATTTATGTCAATTTTGACATTATTTCATAATTGATTTTATTAAAGTCCTAAGAACACTATTACTTAAAAATAAATACATTTAATAAACACTAACATGTCTCATTAACCTATAAAATTATTTTAATTTAATAAAAGTCTCAAATTAGATTTATTTGGAAATTTATAATATCAATTATTTTAATATTTCATTAATGTGTTAATTACTACATCAACATTATGTAATAAATAAAGCAAATTATTTAATGTCTAAAAATTATAAATAAAATACCATTATGTAGGGAATATTTTTATATTTCTAATTAATATTTATTGTCGAATTTATATTCTGTGTAACCCTATATTAAAAATGGATTAGTAATTAATCATAGAATTATACTCTTTTAACTCTTCTTTAAATAAAGCAATAATAAATGTCTTTATCTAATCCATGTTGACCAAAGAGGTTCTATTTTATTCCAATGGTTGTTTTAGTGTAATTTTACTTACGGAAAATAATTCGGATATGTTTTAGGGTAATAATAATATCATTTTACCCTTAATTACCCTATATACTTTTTATCATGGTAAATAAATGTAAAGGGTTACTATTCACCAAAAATTATTTTCTTCTTATTTAACCAAATTTTACTTACTGATATCAACTGTGTCACTCAGATTTAATAAATTCAACTCACAAAAGTGGAAATTTTTTTTTTTTTTACAAATTTGGATATGCTCTTAGGTGGTGGGTAAAAGACGGTAAAAATTTCGATATGATTTTATATATCTAAACTCATTATAAAATGACTCTAATATTTAACATTGAACTTATATAGTTATTATGTATCTATTTTGACCTAAAATAAATTAATATAAAATAAATATATATTTAAATAAAAATATGGTTTTAAACAATAACTCAGTGTTTTTCACTGTTCATAAAAAATATGAATGTTTTCAGAAAAATACCAAAAATTCACCCTAATATAATTTCGATATTCTGAATCAAAAAATGTAGTTCATTTTGAATGTTAAAATTTATAAAATTTCAAATTGTTTGTATTAATATTCAAAATGGGTAGTTTGATTGGTCGTTGTGTGTTAGATTCTCGAAGTTAAGTGCAATGCAAGCCATTTAATTATTTAAAGGGAAATTTACAGTGGAAACATGGGGTGTTACATTCTTCCCTCCTTGAAAAAATTTATTTATTGAAATTTCTATAAAATTACTACATAAGAATATTTGGGTGGTTCTTCATCAGAAGTTTCTCATGTTCCCACATTTCCTCTTCTCTCTCATGGATTCTCCATAGAACTTTTACTAGACGAGTAGTCCGGTTTCACATAACATATATATAATAACATCATATTATATAGAAGATACTTGATTTATTATTTTATAATGGAAACTATATAGAAAGAAAATGTTGAAGAAGAAATGTTCTTGAAAGTGGAGATGAAATATTTACCTCTTTTTCGGGTTCTTCCTTTTGATTTGATAAAAAGTCCACCATAGGTTGGATTTATGACTAGAGGAAGCCCTCTATGATTAATTTAGGAAAGATGGGAGGATATTTGGCCAGGGGGTGTTCAAGAAAAATGTCTATGAGGGTGTGACATTGAGAAACGAGGAAGTTCCTTTTTATAAGAGGGGTGAAGGGCACCTTAGGAAAATATTGAAATATTATTTAACAATAAAATAATTTTCGGTTTCTAATGGCACAAAAATGAATTATTTAAGGCTATGCTGGGTATGGGACGAAAAAATCTAAAATATAGGTTTTATATAGATTGGTTCACTATATTAACCTTATCTTTTAGATTTAAGACTTTGTTGAATAGTTTGACATTTACCATGTCTCTTTGTATTTTTTTATTATATTGTTGATAAACATACTATAAACATCAAAGATAACACCAAGTGGTTAATTAATGATACACCTATCATAATATATTTCTTTATTCCAATCCTTAGATTTATAGGATTATTATATACACAAATAATATTGTATTTGTTTCAAAAACTCATTTTTGTCAATTTTGACATTATTTAATAAATGATTTTTTTAAATTCCTAAAAACATTAATACTTCGAACTAAATACATTTAATAAACACTAAAATATCCTATTAACCTATAAAATTATTTTAATTTAATAAAAGTCTCATATAATATTTATTTGGATATTAATAATTTCAATTATTTTAATCATTCATTAATGTGGAAATTATTACCTCATCATTGTATCATAAATAAAGTTGAATATTTAAGGTCTAAAAATTATATATAAAATCCCATTAGGTAGGTAATAATTTTATATTTCTAATGAATATTTATAGTCAAATTTATATTGTTTGTAAACCAGTATTAAAAATGGTTTAGTAATTAAACATTGAATTATACTCTTTTAACTCTTATTTAAATAAATTAATAATAAATGTCCTAATCTAATCCATTTTTAACAAATAGGTTCTATTTTATTCAAATGGTTGTCTTGGTCGAATTATAAATACCCTATATAATTATTATAGTTGTTAGGGTAATAATAATTTCATTTTTTCCCTTAATAACCCTATTTACTTTTAACCGCAGTAAATAAAAGTAAAGGGTTACTATTCACAAAAAATTATTTGCAACTTATTGAACCACATTTTACATACAAGTATCAAACATGCCTCTCAGATTTATGAAATTCAACTAACAGAAGGGTAAAATTATGTTTTATACAAATTTGGATATTCTCCTAGGAGGTGGGGAAAAGACGGTAAAAATTTCGGTAAAATTATATATATATAACCTTATTATAAAATGACTCCAATTAATTACATTAAACTTATATAGGTATTATTTATCAATTTTAAACTAAAATAAATTTTTATAAAATAAATAATTATTTAAATAAAATGATGTATTTAATTTATAACTCAGTGTCTTTCTCTATTCATCAAAAAATTGAATGTTTTCAGGAAAATACCGAAAATTCACTCTACGCTAATTTCGATATTTCAAATCCAAAAACAAATTTTATTTTTAATGTTAATATTTATAATATTTTAAAAAGTAGTTTTATTATTCATAATCCATAGGTTGATTTTCCGTGGTGTGTTAGAATCTCTATGTTACGTACATTGCAAGCCATTGAATTATTAAAAGGGAAACATATCGTGGAAACATGTTGTGTTATATTATTCCCTCCTTCAGATAATGTATTCCTTGAAATTTCAACAAAATTACAGTATAATAAGATTTGGCTGGTTCTTCATCATAAGTTAGTTAGGTTCCCACATTGCCTCTTCTATCATATGGGTTTTCTATAGAACTATTACTAGACGAGTCGTTCGATTTCACATCACTTTTTCTATGGTATCAAGAACATTAAAAGACTCTTCAAAATAAGACATATCATGTTCTAGATTAATTTCTCATAGGCAAGTACATGCATTGGGTCAGTAATCTATTTTCTCAACAGTGACTATATTAACACATCAGGATCTTTTCAGAGACTTGGCGGCATTGCAAAACGGTAAGCTACAGCTCTAATTTATTCTAGAATATAAAAAGGTCCGATGTACCTAGGACATAGTTTACCCTTATTACAAAATCATATAACACCCTTCTATGAAGTGCCTTCATGAAAACATGATCTCCTACCTAAATTTACAAATTCTTCCTTCGGTTATCATCATTGATCTTTTACCTAATTTGTGCGGTTTTGATGATGGTTTAGATAACCTTCAACTTTTCCATCATTTCCTCTACAAGATCTAGGCCTACAAGTTTTCTTTCACCAACATCATCCTAATTATTTGGCGTGCGACATATCTTACCATATAACGCTTTATATGTATCCATTAGAACACATGAATGAAAGATATTATTATAGGAAAATTCTACCAGATGTAAATATTAATCCCACTTACCTTGAAAGTCATGTGAAAAAGATCACAACATGTCTTTTAATATTTTAATAGCCCATTCTGATTTTCCATCAGTTTGAGGGTGGTAGGTAGTGCTCAAATGATGTTCAGTATCATGGGCTTTCTAAAGACTTTTCCAAAATCATGATATAAAATGGAGATCAATATCATAAACTATATATAGGGGTAAACCAAGGTGTCTTAAAAATTATCAATATGTAGTGATGCTAAACATTCAAGTGTTAAATATTCTCTTATATAAACAAAATGCACTGAAATGGTATGATGATCAACAAGGACCCATATTGAATCATTCCTTCTAGGTGTCTTTGGAATCCCCATGACAAATTACATCGTAATATTTTCCAGTTTCGACTCATGTATGGGAAGAGGTTTCATGACTCCTCCATGCTATTTCCTCCAACTTTCACTTGTGGGAATACCATATATCATGAAACAAAATCAGCAATCTCCCTCTTCATTTTGTCCCACCAAAAATTTTCCTACAAATTTCTATACATCTTAGTGATACTAGGGTGTTTAGAGAAATTGGATCTATGAGCATCATCCAACAATTCCCCTTTTATATTAGGTATACAAGGAACACTAATTATCATCCCCAATTCAAAAATTACATCTTCATATATGAAGTCACTCAATCTCCCATCGTTAACAACATTAAATTTCTTTTGAAATGCCTCATCATCATCAAAATGAAATTTTTATCAATTCTAGTAAATATGTTTTGGAAACCATTTGAAAAATTATTGATGTTTCACCATCCATGATTATTCCACAATCAATTTTCACTAGATCATTAAAAATATGTCCCTTTTAACTCTCATCTTTTTCACAACTACATGATCATTTTTTCTCAAAGCATCTTCCACCTTATTTTCCTTCCCCAGGTGGTAGTGTATTATGCAATCATAATCCTTGAGTAGTTCAATCCATCTACTTTGAATCATGTTGAGTTAGTTCTGTGAGAAAATATACATAAAACTCTAGGGATCAGTATATATCTCACATTGTTCACCATAAATAAAATGTATTTATATCATGAAAGAAATGATTATAGAAGCTAACAGATGATCTTGAGTAGGATTGTTTTTCTCATGCATTTTTTTCTACTGTGATGCATTGGAAATAACTATATCAGTCACTATAAGGACACAACCAAGTAATTTATTTGAAGAATCAATATAAATAAAAAAGCCATCATTCCCTGATGGTAGTGTCAAAATAAGAACATTGACTAATATTCTCTTCAGGTCTTCAAGGCATTCTGCACACTCTTTTTTTCAAACAAATTTAAACCCTTTATGTGTAAGATTTTTTAACAAGTTATCCAACCAGAAAAAATTCTAGATGAAACGTCGATAATATCTTGCTAAACCAATAAAACTGTGTACCTCAGTTATACTCATCGGGGCTGGAAATTCTTGTATTTCCTTTGTCATTGAAGGAAAAACACAGATTCCATCCTAATAGAAAATATATCAAAGAAAAGAAATATACTGAAGATATAATTTACACTTGCTAAATTTTCCATTTAATTCATTTCTTCTAAGAGTATTTAGAATAATGCGCATGTGATTTTAATGATCTTCATAGATTATTGATTATACAAATATTTCATCAATAATTAACACTACAAAGTCATCAAGATATTAATTAATAACTCTATTCATTAGATCCATGAAGACATAGTGTGAAATAGTCAATACAAAAGGCATTACTATAAACTCGTAATGCCGGTAGCTAGTTCGAAATTTTATTTTCCGAATGTTTTCCTTTTTCACACACAACTGATGATACCCAGATCAAATGTCAATCTTTGAAAAATATCTATCTCTATGAAGTTGGTCGAATAAATCATCAATGTGAGGTAGGGAATACTTGTTATTTATTATTTTAGCATTGATCTGCATGTATTCAATTCCCAAATTCATAGATCCGTATTTCTTTTTTAAAAAAATGAACAGGGTCTCCCCATGGAGAAAAACTATGGTGAATAAACCCTTTATCAACAAATTCCTCTAGTTGTTTATTTAGTTCCACTAATTCCACAGTGGCCATTCTATTAGATATTTTTGATATGAGCCTTGAACGAGGAATTAAATAAATGGAAAACACAATTTCTTGTTCTGGAGGATGTCCAAGTAAATATTTTGTAAACAAATCAACATTTTCTTGAAATATAGGTATTTCCTCTATTTGAACATTCCATTCCTCACAAGCAGTTATGTCATTCTCTTCCACCAAAATAAATTAATTTAGTTGACCTAATGGGGGATAATATAGATAAGAATTAGGTGGTGAAGTTTCTACTCTTATGATAAGTTACTCTTTATCATTTTCAAGAACTGTATCCTCTTTCTTCTTACAATAAATTTTCACATCATGGTCTAAAATCCAATCCATACCAAGGATTATATCAAATTAAATCATGGGTATGATGATGACATCAGTAGATAAAGTACATTTATATGCCCTAATGGGAACATATTCACAAAACATTATTGCAATGATACTTCCCTTAGGAGTTTTGACTGACAAATCTGTTGTTAAGTCAAATTGAAAATATATAATTTTCTATGAAAATTGGGAAGATATGAAAGAATGAGATGATTTGAATCAAATAAAGTATTTTCTATACATGAGGAAACCATTAAACTACCCACCACAATGTCTTCCGAATCTTCATCCTCAATAGTAGTGATAGAATAATCTTGGCCATAATCATTTGGATATTTCTGAGGTAAATTATCTTGGCTCTAAGGAAATTTATTTGAATAATTCCCACTTTCCCTACAATTGTATCATTCATCATTGATGTCCTCTTTCTTCCCCTTGCAATAACATGCTTGGTGGTAATTTTCACCACACTAGTAACAGAATCCCATTCCGTTAATGAATGTACTGGGGTGTTTCTTCCCACATATACTAAAGGATGGGTATTTAAATTTTCCCTTCTTCCCCTTATTTCTGTTTCTATAATTTTCATCATATCTCTTCTTCTTTTCTTTGCTTTAATGTCGTAAGACTTTGAGAATTCTTTTTCAGTCTTGATAAAAAATGATAAAATATCTTCGTATGAAAATAAGGATTCTGAGACTAATGCTCACAGTATAAATGGTTTTCAACCATCAAAGAATCGATCATCTTACTCCTTGGGTTATGTATATAATCTACTGCATGCCTTTCTATACTTGTAAAGTTAGCCTCATACTTTGCGACATTCTTATCCTCCTTTTTCCTCAGACATGGAAATTGCATTTCAATATCTATCTCGATGGTCATGAGGAATGTATTTCTCTATAAAAATATCTATAAACTCCCTGTATTCAATATTTGATAATTCATCATCTTTATTTGTGTTATGAATCAATGACCACCATTGATCTTCATTTCCCACGAGGTGATAAAATTCCATGACAAAATTTTCCCATTCGTTACTCCCCAAAGCGTGAAATATTTTCTCTAAGTAATTTATCATTTTCTCATCTATTAATGGATTTGTACTCCCATTGACGGTTGATGGTTGTTGAGTGAAGAAGCAATGTCATATTGATCTTCCACGTTGTGGACTCGGGTTCTCTATACAGGTAAGGATATTATTAATAACCTGAATGAGTTGTCCCAGAGTAGTGATAAGATGATCAACACTAGTGGCTTCACCCTCTCTATTATATGTATATTGAGTAGGATAGAAATATTTACAAAGATTACGTGCATTGATACAGTTTCCATTCCATCCACTAGGTTCCATTTCTATGCAATGGCATACACAAGATTAGATTATGAATCGCAATGCCTAATTCCAAACTTGTACAATAGTTAACATAAATTGAATTGTTTTTGGATATAATCCATAATCATAAAAATGTTTTCCTTGATGAATTATATACTAATAAACACTTCATAATGGTTTGTAAAAAAATTAGAATTATCCTAAGCATATCCTCTGGGAGTTTCGTAACCAAGTGTGCAGCAAGGCATGTTGTCATGCACCAGTTCCTATTCGAGTCTATCTCAAAGTGGTGTATTCACGTTTTACCCCTAGGTACATATATTCCAGAGCCGCCTCTACTTGCTCATATCTAGACAAGGATGTATTTTTTGGAAAACACATAAAATCTATACAATACCAAAATTATAGAATGTTCTTCTATACTAATCTTCAAAGATTATCTTAAGATAATGTGCACTAATCAGAGTTTTTCAAAATATGGCTTCTAAGGATTGTACTACACTTCCTCGAATACCAACTATAATGCCCCGACCCTTTTTACCCATAGTCAGTGCATATTTAAATAACATTGGCATGATCACAAAAGATCATGTCTCGAAATAATTATTAGTTTAGTATCCTTGGAAATACTAGAGACATTTATAAGCTTTACATTACATTATAAATTGACAAAATCAAATAACACAGTCTCCATAGTCCACACTAATATCCCATAGAATATCCCTACAGGTCAGCCTTAATAAAAATCTTATCATCCTAGGAAAAATAAAACATATAAAGGGGTGATCTCTAATGCTCAATAAGTATAACAACATAGTGGAAACCATCCTAAATATGCATAAAAATTTAAGGCAATGTAAGACTAGAACAAAATCCATTTAAACATGATCTTCAGAATAATATGGAAAAGATAAAATCAAATATTTCCATTTACTTATTCACATGGATATTCTATGAGTCTAATAATCACATGCAATATCAATTGCCACTTTTATAATGATGGGATGTATACTGCGAGACTTCATAACCACATAGTCAAGACATTATTAAAAGACTCCAAATAATATTTTGTCAAGGCCTTGTTCCAAGACACTAGTTTTTCCCATTATATCTACCATTACATCAATGATTTATAGCTCACTCCACCCATCACATACTGTGTACAATGTATTCCTCATATAAAAAGGTTCAAACATGTCATACACATTCGTATTAAAAAATTCATAGGATATTTTAATACTTTCTCCATAAACCATGAATGATATGAAAATACACATCCATAGTCAAACATACAAAAAAACCTTCAATACAACTTGGATGTGTTTTATCATAAAAAATAAAATTTACTTAAGTTTAAAATCCATCAAAGGATGTTGACATAGATGAAATAAAAACATTATTTAGAGAAATATCTGTTTCTATTTTGAAATCATTTAAAAGTAATATTATTATAAAAGAAAACCTTTATTTTGAAAATATTCTTATTATATTTTAAGGGAAGATTCAACAATTTTATAACGGCCAAAAATAGCCACACCTTCCATATAAGTGAAAAAACATTCTTACCATACATTTGTTGAAAATTTCATAAGGTATGATGTTTAGAAAATTATGGAATGATTATTTTCAAACCATTTTATAAAAATTCAAAAAATATAATAAATGATTTTATTGTATAGTCTTGTAGATAGTAAAAAATTTTTGGAATACATTTTTTAGAAACATGGATGTGGAAGATAAATAGGTCCCAGTAGATAATTACAAAAAAAAACTCGGATAATAAAGAGATTATGAAATTAATCCTTACCTTGTACTTTTCCTTGGTGAGGGTACGTTAACCTCCTGTATATTAGTTAAATAATTTATATTAAATTATACATGAAATATATATATAAATATTATATCATATATGATATTCTAATATTGCTTTTTTAATGATATTTTAGTAGTATCATCATTTTATGTGTTAACTGATTCATTTTCCTTTATATGATTTGATACATAAGTAATGATTGTTTTGGATAAGATGTATATCATTCATATTCAGAAAGATATTATGTCTTTAAAAATTATTTTTAATCAGAAAATGAAAATTAGTCTTGAATGGATATGATGGGGATTGAATCTCATCACGTTCGTTGAGAAGGTAATCCGTACGTACGCTTCAACGAAAATATCATTGTTTTTATATTAAAATCATAAATAATTGCATGTTATATCATATATAAAGAATAATTATCATATTAAATTTATTATATAAATAATTTAAAATCATTATTATACCCATCCAAATGATGAAGTGTTTGAATAACAAACTACACCACGATGTAGAGACAGTAATTTGTACGTATGCACGTATTGTAACATTGTCATTTATAGGATGGATAGAATAATGAATATTGTTTTAAAAATTTTATAATAAAATTTCATTATATAAAATATATTTATGTTATTATTTTAGATTGGAAACAACAATGAAATAAGAAGTTGAAGAAGAAATGAACTTGAAATATGTGATGAAATATTTACCTCTTCTTCAGGTTCTTCCATTATATTTGATCAAAAGGGATTATTAAGTTGGCCTTATGATTAATGAAAGGCCTCTAGGATGAAGTTAGTTCAGTTATGATGATATTTTGGAAATGGTTGGAAGATAAAAATGGCTTTGAAGATGTGAATATGAGAGAAAGGGAAATTCCCTTTTATAAGAGGGGTGAGGGGCACATTTGGAAAAGATTGAAGTATTATTTTATAATAAAATTTTATTGGGTTTATAATGGATAAAAATGCGTTAATTAAGGTATAAGGTGGTGATGGTCCCAAAAACTCTCAACAAATTATTTTTAGACAGGTTTGGGTCACTATATTAACCTTATCTTTTACATTTTACTCTTAGATAAATAGTTTCACATTTACCATGTCTCTTTCTTTTTTTATATTATATGGTTAATAAAAATAATATAAACATCCAAGATGAACCCCAAGTTTCTCATTAATGATAGTCCTATCATTATTTATTTCTTTTGTCCGATCCTCAGATTTTTTGAATTATTATATCAACCAATAATATTTTATTTTTTAAAAAAACTCATTTTTATCAATTTTGACCTTATTTAAACATTTATTTTTGTTAAAGAACTAAAAAATTTATTAATTAAAACTGCATACATTTAATCAATCTTAACATGTCATATTAACATATAATATTAGTTTAATTCATAAAAATTCTCAAATTATATTTATTTAGATATTTATAATATCAATTATTTTAATCGTTCATTAATATGGTATTTACTGCATCATAATTGTGACATAAATAAATATAATTATTTAATGTCTAAATATAATAAATAAAATTAATTTATGTAGGAAATATCTTTATATTTCTACTGAATATGTTTATTAAAATTTATATTGTGTGTATCCCTATATTAAAAATGGTTTAGTTATTAGAAATTGATTTTAACTCATTTGACTCTTCTTTAAATAATGTTCTAATAAATGTCCTAATCTAATCTATGTTGATCAAAGTGGATCATATTTTATTCATAAGGTTCTTTTTAGCCGATTTTTACTTATCCTATAGAATTTGGTCACATTTTAGGGTAATAATAATAAATTTTTTACACTTAATTACCCTATTTACTTTTAACCGTGGTAAATAAAAGTAAAAAGTTATTGTTCAACAAAAATTATTTTCATCTTATTGAAAAACATTTTACATAATAATATCAACTGTGTCTCTTATAATTTTGAATTTTAACTCATCAAAGTGGAAAATTATGTTCTTTACAATGTTGGAAAGGCTACTAGGAGGTGGGTAAAAGATGGTTAAAAGTTCGATAAATATTTATATATTTAAACTCATCATAAAATTTATTCAGTGAATTAAATTGAACATATATAGTTACTATGTATATTTTTTTATATAAAATAGATTTAAATAAAATAAATAATTATTTTAATAAATTTTTGGTTTTAAACAACAACTCATTGTTTTTCACTATTCATAAAAAATTAAAGTTTTCCGAAAAAAAAAATTCACCCTAAGATAATTTCGACAAACCGAATCCAAAAATGAAGTCCATTTTGAAAGAAAAAATTTAAAAAAATTAAAAAGTGGGTATTACTATTCATAACAGTTAGTTTTATTGGCAGCGGTGTGTTAGAATCTCGATGTTGCATACAATGCATGCTATTACATTATTTAAAGGGAAACATACCGTGGATGTTTGGGGTGTTACAATAATTCAATATAAATAATATATACTATTCAACAATTCTTTATCATGTCACATATTTATCAAAAGTTCTATCATATATTATTTATTATTATCCTCTCGAGGTACATTAGTATAGGATCCAAGGAATATCAAAAATATTTATGTAATTGTCTTTATGAAACAATTATAATTTTCTACATCGTCAATTTATGACTTTTTGTGAGAATAGGAACTTCTAATTTTTATAATCATTCATTATCATAAAAGTTTCATAAAAAAATAAATACCTTCAATATATTATTAAAAGAACCAATATCGCAAGATTAAAAACATGAGTACCATAAATACACTAATAATTTGGAATCTATCTTGAACTATATACATTAAGCACTCATTCTCACAAAAACACATATCAATATTTAATTATATGTGTTCCACTATAACTGTTTTGTAATTATTTTCTTTAAAAATAATCCTATTTCTAATATATTGTTTCACAATAAATAGAAAAATGAAATTCACCATTATATTTTATATAATATTAAAAAAATAGACAATAATTCATTAAGAGAATGCGGTTAAAAGAATCCCTATAAGAATTAGAAGAAGAATAAAACATCATGTTAATAAAATGATAATATTTTAAAAAAATAATTTAGTATGTATTCTAGTTATATAAATATATTTTTTTAAATAATAATTTTTTATGTTTTAATTTTAATTAATTTAATAATATATAATGGACAAAAAAAATACTTGATTTTTCGGGGATGTGATTAAAATATTTATTGTAAAAAAATATTATTATTATAAGAATAAAGTGATGTGTTTTTCTCCCACGTTAGATCTGATTCAGACTATTCCGACGCTCTCTGTATGGTTTTGTGGCTCTCCCTCCTGTTGTAGTTTCATGCTACGGGCTCTGTGGCGCTTTAGTTCATGATCCTCGGGTGTATGTCCAGTTTGTGACGAGGTCTCTCCATTCATCGGATCACTCTTCGGAGCATCCATGGGATCGTGGTTTCTAAAGGTGTGGCGTTATTGGTTTATCAGAGGCTAAAGATTGTGGTTATGATCTCTGGAGGATTGGATGCTTCAATGGTTCGTGGTGGTATTCTCTTGCTGGACAATTGGAGGTGAAACGATTTGTTTCTTTGGTTGATTTATGGTGTCCCGACATGGTGAAGGGTTCTCTGACTCATCCTCTTTGCTTCGTTTCCAATTTTTGGTTCTTCCTGTTGCTGCTATTTTCACGTTATGCATTTTGCGGTTGGCCAGATATTGTTGAATTTTCTCCGTGTTGCTCAGACTTGTGTTGTGTGATGATTGGCCATGATCCTCCATCATTCCAAAATTGATGATTTGGTTACTGGCTTGTTGGATTTTGGATTTGGTGTCTTGCTCGATTTCATTCATATCTCCTTTTTTTGGTAATAACACATGATGGTTTGTAGTGGGAGGACCTCGTGATGGTAGAAAAATCTATGATGTCGTCGGTGTGTTTTTTATGATGTAGCTATGTTAATTTTTGATGTGCAGTAGCTCTTGTGGTTTAGGATTAGATTCTTTTATGGGGAAGATGGATGGTTGTTTTAGTTTTGTATTTATGATCTTCTATATCTTGTTGTGGTTTCATTTCTCAAAATGGATTTGGTGTGGTTGAATTGATCTGGGTCTGCGGAGTGTCGAATGGCTAATGGTAGCGCTGTGGTGTCAGCGGAGTAGGGTGCGGCGTCCGGACAGCTACGTCATCAACATTATGGTTCCATCGTTCATGAATGTTGTATTTTGTGAAGGCTTGCATTGTTTTTTATGTCAAAGTGGGGAAGTTGTGAAGTTGTGAAGTGGTGTAATGGTGTAGTCCTGTATGGTTTCTCACTTTTCCATAAAAAGTGATTTCATAATAATAAAAAACAATTTTCAGTCAGTTTTAAAATCCATTTCTAAATAAAAAATATTTTCATTATGATTTATGTTTTTTGTTAAAATATAAATTATGAAATTTTATGACATTAATATATTATAATTAACATATTTTTTTGATATATTATGTAAAAATTATATTAGGATGAATTTTTTTTATTTTGATGAAATTTTTTTTGAATAGTAAAAATAATGTTGTACAAATATCATTCAATTTATGAAATAATAATTATATAATCATGGATTAAAAAAATATAAAAACAATTTTCAACCAAATATGATATTATGAAGTTAAATATTTGAATGAAATGTAGTATTTTAATTTATAGACCCTTCTTAACATTCTAGAATATGAGTTTTACTTTGTTTGAATAAAGAATTATTTTGGTAATTTTTATTTAATTAATTACTCACAATATGTCCTTCAGTTATTTCATGGATTGAATTTAAAATAATTTTTTTTTATAATAAAACAAAAAATTTCATGGAAATAAATAATATTTATATTTATTGTCCTAAAAATGTATAAATTTATTTTTATTCATTGAAAATATGTTTTTTCACATAATTGTTTTTCTTCTGATATTCATACTTATATTGAACATATTTTTTATCACTATTAGAGATTGAAATTATTAAAATGGATTTCATATTTGAAATAAATTTTTTTTAATTTGGTACTATGTTTAATTCCATAATTATTCTTAAAACTATGTTACATTGGTAAAAGAGGATGATTGTGTAATCATTTAAAATAATATTATTCTGATAAATTTTGGGGTAAGGTATGAAAATTTTCTAAAAACATATATCTAAATGGGTGAATGATGTTTCTATCACCCTCACAGTATCTTATAATAATTAATTGATTTTTTTTTTGAAAAAATTTCATAGAATTTTACGTTCCTTTTATATTAATTTTGTTTATCCAAACAAACAAAAACCATTTCCTTTTTAAAACATCTCAATACACCTCCCATTACAAGAAACAACTAAATTTCAAATTTTTATATATAATATTCCATATTTTCTTTACTAATATGGATATAACACATTGAGTATATTCTAGACTCAAGATACATCTAGATGTCCTTCAAAACAAAATAGGATTCGAAGAGGAGATGCTATTTCTTTTTTGAGGTAAGTGAATATCATGTTATATGAGAATAAGATGTCTGGGTCATTAAACAAAATTTTCCATCATTAAGTCATGTTTCATTATATTATAATATTTTCAATTATATGTTTTATATTCCACCTATTTACTTATCATTTTAGGATTATATTTTTATTCATGGTGTTTATATGTCAATTTCATGTTTTGTTTTTAAGGAATTTTTAATCAAATGTTAAAAAGTCGGTAATGTTTATTCTCCAATATCACATTAAAATATATATTATGTATATATAAAATCTTATTTGATGTAAATTTCTTTATTTCATCTCTAAATCAAATATAATTTCTTATATTATGGTTGTTTGTGGTTTTATAAGTCTTATTAAAATTCCACTTTCATTCATATATTTATTCCACCGAAAGGATAACAATAAGTAGGGAAGAGTTTATATTTTATTTTTAGTTGTAAATATTTTCCTACTGTATCCATATTAGATACTTTGTTTTATAAATATAATTCTACAAATATCTATAAAATTTTATGCTCATTTTCTATTAAATTTTCCATTTATTATAAAGTGTGAATATAATCTTCCAATAAATTTTTTTTATATTAATTAATATTGCCTATATTAAAACCATTTCTCATATTGAATATTCCATTCAATGTTTTAATGATTTTTAAATTTAATTTTTATTCTGATTATTTTATTAATTATATTCACTAAAAATAGACATTAATTTATTATGTGAATGAAATGAGATTTCATTCAATTTATAAAAATATCTATATTAATTACCATTTTTCACATAGGATTTAATTATTATATTTAATACATTATGGGAACATATTTTTTCAGAAAATTATTTTAATATATTCTTATCTTATCTAGAAATTTTTTCTGAAATTCATGTATAGATTTATTTTTCAAATATTCAAAAATTGTTTTTATGTAAATTATTCGTATAATTTAATTTTAATTTTAAACTCCATCATTGTAGGATTTTAGTCAATTGGATTTATGCTAATGACCATATTGCAATTTTCATGGGAGATGGATATTTTCATATTAACCAATAAAATTGTCTATGTATTTTTATACAGAACCATTTGGAAATGTTTTATCGTCCATTTAATTTTCATTGGTTTTTATAATAGGATGAATGCTTGATTTAAAGTGTAACACACACAAGTATGGTTTATTTTTAGGTGAGATCTGGAAACATTGTATACGTATAATGAAATGATTAATTATTCTGAATCATATGAGATAACATTTAAAGGATAGGGCATTATGATCAATCCACAATGGGACTCTATCAACTATGTTTTAGGGAATGAGGGTAAAAAAAATCCCTAAATGTATCCATTAGGAATTTGATAATTATATTGGTTGTGATCCTTAACTAAGTAAATGATTTTTGATTATATTTTTTATTTCATATACCTGTTCCTATGTTATATTTTCTTAGTTTATGATTATTGGCCCATTTTTTAACACATCTATTAATCATATCATTTGATATTAAAAAATACATAATACATGTCTCGTGATTAGTTATAAATTTATTATTGGGTATGATTCATAAATATTACATCATTTTACCATGATGATGTTCTCATGCCCACATGATAATATTATGCTCACTTATGATCTTTGAGTGGTATAACTTATATTTTTGTTTACTAATCATCTTTATTTACCTATTTATTATGTTTCTATTCCTAATGATATAAATATGAGTATTATGTATGAAAATTATAAATGATATCACGTTAATAAAATATTTATGGTAAATATTTAATACTTATTGAGAAATAATAAGATCATGTATCTAACCTCCAAAGTCACCTAACATTTTGATTTTGGACTTCTGTTTATTTTTTGGATGAAAAATTTAAATAACAGAGAATGTGTAATGTATTTGTGTTTTATGCTCAGGTCATCACACATGAAAGAAAATCACATATGTATTGTTGTTATTTCAATCACTAGATCCATGAGTGTGGGCATACAGTCTTTTAGATAGTATCATAGTAGAGTTTAGTTATTTTTAGGGATTGGGTTATAATTCATTAAGAGGAAAAATATTATAGAAACATAGGACAAACTAAATAGTTTATTGGTTGATCCAATTATGTAATATATTAACCAAAAATGTCATAGGTTTGATATAACAGTTATAGGAGGAGAATGTGTTTGGTCGATATTCCATATTCAAATAACTGTTTAATTTTATTTTATAAGATATTATCATGATTTTAAATTACAAATGTTTTCTTATTTTGGTCGAAGTAGAATTATGAAAATAATGGTGTGATATTTATTAAAATATAAACACATATTTATTATTTCAAAATAAATAGCTATATATGTCACAAATGTTTATGAATAATGAAAATATCTATATATTCATTTTACAAAGGAAGAGATGAGTTTCCTATTATTACTTATTATAATGTGGTTGATTTATCATTTAAAATTATATAATGAGTTATAAATATATTATGAAATATTTCATCTATTTTTATAAGTGAGATGTGATTAAAAAAAATTGGATGCATTTTATTATGGGTGATGCATTTCAATTTAGACCTTCATGTTTTAGTTTATATTTGTATTTAAATAAATACTATTTTGAATAGAATATATTAACTATAACATGTACATAAAATGTAATAAAATATATTTTATAATATGATAAGATTAACATTGATCAATAATGTTAGAAAAATTTAAAGCAACAATAAGAAGATTTCAAAACAATTCAAATCATCATGCAAATAAAATGATAATAATTAATTAAAATGATTAATTATGTTTTGTATTTACATAATTATTTATAATATTATATTTATCGAATAAATTTATCTTTTAGAATACCAGTGAGATGAATAAATTTAATGGATATAAAATAAATAATATTTTTTTAATTGGAATAAAATCCTCTGGATTTAAAAATTGAATATTTTTGTATATAAATATATGTTCCGTATTTTTATGAAAATTTAAATTAATTTCGTACAAATATTTTAAAATATCTTTTCAATGTAAAAACAAAATGAATAACTATTTTTTAATTATTAATTTTTATGAAATAATATTATGACCACCTAATTTTTTAAATTGCATTTATTAAAATAAATATTATTTTTAATTATATATATAAATTTTTATTTCCAAATTAAACCTTATAAAACCTTTGAAGGTTTTATGATTAGGGAGAGGCATTGATGTAGAGGGTAGATATGTTTGGAAACCATTTAGGTAGATCATGGCTGAAACTATTTGATTTGAATTTTTATGGAATGGGGAGAAGTAGTGGCTTTTTATAGTGGTGAAGGAGTTTTAACCGTGTAATATTTTGAACAAGGAATTATTCAGACTATTTTTATGTTGCATGTGGTTCCAATAATGGAAGAAATTTGATCCAAGATATGATTGGGTCGATTTATGGCCATATAATACCCATGTACGGGTGTACATGGTCGTTATAATATTATGATAGTAATGATATTCATGATATATCATATGAAAGGTTCATTTATATATCAAAGAAACAAAACTAGGTTCACAATAATGATTAATTATCAGTAGAATGCAAATTGTGATAAAATCACATACCTTGCATTTTTTTCATGTGAACTTCCTTTAAAATTATATTTAATAAACACATTTTTATTATATATTTAATTATAATAATTATTTTTTTTTGTTTATTACTGATTTTATTTACATTTTTACAATGTGTTATGAAATTACATAAACAATTATGTTAATTTCGGTAGTTTTGTCAATGTTAGGTATATATTTCAAAAAAAAATTCTCGGCAAAATATTCTCAGAAGAAAATTTATATAATATATAAAAAATAATAATAATGAAATAAATATAATATTTATCCATCATTTATACATTTAAAAATAATAATTACAATTTTTTTATGAATAATGAATTAACGTTACAATCATAGAGTCCATAGAATATACATACCCATTAATAATGTTCCCATTTTTGATGATCGACATGGAAAAAATGTAATTAGAGTTTTATATTTCTATATTTATAATTATATAATAAATACCAAATTGTTTAAACATATATTTGTATTTATAGTTATTATTTTTAAATGAATCACATCATGTCGAGTAGGTGGTAGTCCACACAACCATGAATGACGTTATAATTCCATATGTGTGTGAAAGGTTAATAAATAAATTGATATATTATATATTAAAAGAAATTTGCATATCGCAATAATATCATATTGATTTTTGGTTTTAAAATATTTTTATTTAAAAACAACCATTATAAATTCCATTTATCGTGTGAATGAATCAATTTTTTGAGGCGGTGGTAGCGCCCTCATCCACAAACAATGTTGTAATTTTTTCCATAAATGGAAATTTTATTGATTTGTGTTATAAATGTAATAAAGAATCTAAATTTCATAATAAATATCTTATATGACATATATAAACAGAGTGTCTCACATAATGGCCAAAGGATGGATTAGTTTATCTTTTTGTATGCCAATTAAATACACGATCATTACATTACAATTTGAATGGTTATTCAATATATAAATTCCATATAAAACACCCATAACATATGGAGTATCCCTCCAATTCATTCATAAATATATATTCTCATCCAAGTGAAAAATAAAACATTATAAAAGGGTGAAAATATATTCACATTAAGAGTATTTGAAACAATATAGGCTAATATAAACATTAATTCCTGATGAATTTATTAAAATAAAATCCATAATAAAATAACCCAGAGTATAAAATAGAAATAATAAAAGTGAAATGAATAATTCATTAAAAATAATAACATGAAACATAAAAATGTATATTAAACCAGTAAAATAATTATATAATTTATCAATTATAAATATCATATTGAGTTAATTTATAATTGAGGACATCTCAATCAAAGCATCAAGGGATTGATGTAAAAATATGAAAATTAATGGTTATGGAATTTTCCAAATCCATAAATCAGTTGTCTCATGAGACCATATAATGCATTAATGTTCTATATAAACCACAAAATATCAATTAATAATTCCAATTATTTTTTCATATTAGTGGTTTTAAACATAAATAAAATATACGTATCAAAAGTAATTAACAATCTGCAATATGTAAACATTATCATTAACCCTTTTTAGTAGTATGGTCAATAGTACCGACATAACACATCAATATTAAAATAGTTCATAAAAAATGTAATAAAATTTGGTAGATGATTATCATAAGAGAGAAATATCAATATCGAATAAAATTTAGCATTAATTTGGGAATTGATGAAAATATTCTAATAAAATTGTCGATAAATTTTTGAGAGAAATACACATATATATTGTAATGATGAATTTCTTTTTCAAAACATTAATTTTTATTTAATCTTATTTTTGAATAAACAAATAAAAAAAAATAAATTTTCATGAAAAAATTAGTTATTTTTTTTAAATTAACGATGTCTTAAAATATATTATTTAAGTAACTTCAAAATGGTTAAGAAACCAATATATTTTCTTTAAACAGGCTCGAGAATCAGGAATAATTGAAAATTAAACCTTATAAAACATGTATTTCCCCATAATAAATAATAACAAATATAGATAAATGAATTTGGATCCATAAAATATAATTCTAAGGAATTTTATTAATGTAATGAATAATTAAATTAGTTTAAAGTTGTAAAAACCATATCATGAATAAAAATGGAGTTTCATAAAGAAACTCTTACCATAAGTCTGAGTGTGATATTACCCTAAAATAATGTCTTAGATAATCAAATTAAATAGATTAATTAATTAATTATTAACCACATTTCAATTTAATTTTTTAATATAATATTCTTATGTTCCTTCATGTTCATTTTTAGTTATAAGACACAATTTTTCCGTTCTAGAATGTTCTTTTCCTTTTCTCTCACTATCGCTTTACTTTTATACATGTATAAAAGTTCATTAAAAATTATAATAGATATCAAAAAATTAGTTTAAATTTTATTAATGGAAATAATGAATATTAAATGTTTATATATTTCAATTTTTTTCATGGAGAAAGAATCATTATATAAGACCTAGTGAAAATCCTTTGTACATTTGGTTGATTTTTCTGTCATCACAAATTATTTTTGTTTTATTAATTAAAATAAAGTTTATATATTGGTTATATAATGTTACATAGGATATAATATATGTAATACAATTTATTAACTATAAAAATGTTATTATTAAAATCCATGAAGGTGGTAAGGGGAAATTAAAATGCATCATCCATGATGATGGTAAATTGACATGTAATGGTTGATGATTCTATTTATTGAATAATAGATAGAGAGTGACAAAATATTTTGATGATAGATATTTTATTAACACATGTTTTTAAAAGTATAAATATTACAATAGAGTTATGATGTCTCATTTTACGAGGATGATGATTGATGGATTAAAAATAAAAGAAATCGAAAAGAAAATAAAATTAAAGAGAGTTGAATTTTACCTCTTGAGTTTACCTCCAGTAGAACCTTCATAAGGGTTTTTATTTTAGTATTTGTTTTGTAAAAAACATCTTCTAGACAAGTGGAGGGGTTTGGAAAGAGCATTGGGATGAAATTTTATAAGGATCAGTGTGTTGATGGTGTGCAGAGAAGGGGTGGTGAGGGGTGTAATTTATAAAGGTGGAGATGGGTGTTATTAAATATTTTATTCATTTGTTATTTATTTTGGCTTAATACTAAAAATTAATTGACAATTATCACGAAATATATTAAATTAATGAATTATAAATAATGCTTATGGTCATAAATTATCCGTACATCACCTAGGACTCAATAATTTCTATATTCAATATGTATTTAAAATTATATTATTTTATAATTAAAATAAAAAATTCACTCATTTTATAAAAATACCAAAAAATTGATCCCATACCATTTTTTCACTTGTAAAATAAAAAAATAAAATCCATTTTGTGAAAATACTTTCTTAAATATGAGAAATTTTGTATTAAATTATAATCATCATTTTTCTTTAAAAATGAATATTTGAAAATAATTACTAATTTTATAACACTCTAAAACATTATCTAATGTCTCAAAAAATAATCTAAAAAAATATGACAACAAAATATTTTTAAATTATATGTTTTCTGAATGTAAATTTTATTTTAAATCATTTTATTATTTATAAAATTATTTTTAAATATTTATATCATAATATATATGATTACTTAATAATTTTTTAAATATTCATTTACATATACTATTTTATAATTATATCATACATTCATTTTCAAGATTTTTAAATTTTGTTTATACTTTCATTGATGTTTCTACTTTTTATTTGGCTAGTTTACTATTTATACGGGTCATGATACTATCCATATGGTGATGTTACAATTTTATTAGTACAGGTTATTTAACATATAGTAATACTACTAATTTTATTAATTCGTCATTTATGATGTCTGTTTTGTGTTTTATAAGTTATTTTATGTGATTTATGATATATAAAATAAATATATTAAAGTGAAATATCATTGATAAAATTTGGCGTTTTTATAGTCATCAAGTGAATTAGTACCAGGGAGTGATTCATTGATGTAAATTATCATATGCGAAGGAGATTGGGATTGGGGGATACTCTTCGGGAAAATAAAAAGGAAAATATCTTCGTAACATTGACTATGCATGATGATTTTAATTTTTGTATTTGATATATGTCCTTGAATGATCCCAGGATCGATTAATCTGGTTGGTTGCTTTTAAAATTTGTTTATTGATGTTTGACGAATAAAAAAATTCTATTGAGGGTGAGAGAAATCATTAAAAATAGATTAGGGTTAGTATAAGAACTAGAATTGTCTCCGCAGTAAATAATATTACATTATGGATGATGTAGTGTTAGGAGCAATAATTGGATGAGAATGCACTTAGTAGAATGACATGCATGTAATGAAAAAAATATCAGGTTTCTCTCATAGAGATATATATGGGTAACAATATATTAGGGTGTACACCATTGTCTAAAGGTTGGTGTATACAAATATATAGATAAATTCAATATAGATGGTATTGTTTTGGTTTCTATGAGATTGAAATAAGGATTAATTGAAATTTAATTTTAGTGTCAGGTATGTCCAGGATGAGAAAATCTATTCATTATGGTTTGTAATGGATGGAAGTATGGTCTAGGTCGATCATGATTTTCTATGGAGTGAGAATGAATATACTCCCATGGTGTGAGTGTTTTATCAACCATAGAAGAAAACACCACTTATTAGAAGGGACATTGATTTAATTACAGTAGACATTGAACAATTAATAATATATTTTCATTATTATAGATAGGATATACTAACACATATATATCCATTTTAAAAATATATTATAAATTAGGATATAAAGATATATGGAGATCAAGTGATGAAATAGGTCTCGGCATGAATTATGGTGATGTATTTGTGAGTCAAATTGATTGTGATATAGAGTTCAAATCGAGAACATGAAGGCCATCTTGGATATTGGAAAATACTAAAATGACATTTTCTAGATTA
Source organism: Viscum album (assembly GCA_963277665.1). Classification (NCBI taxonomy): domain Eukaryota; kingdom Viridiplantae; phylum Streptophyta; class Magnoliopsida; order Santalales; family Viscaceae; genus Viscum; species Viscum album. Next base: position 803,569,802 of record OY728122.1, on the reverse strand, counting down.
TTAGAGTGCTCATTGGTTTAAAAATTGAATAATAAAAGGATTTCCTCAAGAGTTAAGGAATGAAGATCAATCTACTTTATATTTTTGGATAAATCCAATATTTATAAAGGGGGTTACCTATATAAGGAGTGTCCATTTCGTTTATGTCTAATTGGACACTATGTGTTGGTGACCATGTTATGATTGTCAAATTGGATATGAAAAATGTTTTCTTGAAATTTATTTAGGATATATAGAGGGGAATACAATAAGATTGATCCTTATTGTTTAGGGTGGAGGCTCAACCAATACTGGTGAATCAAGATGAGGAGTTGTGCTCTCTTTTGACCAATTTTTCAGGATGAGTTTTAGTATGGGGATGTAGAGACCTATCTAAGTTAGTTGTCAAGACATGAAACATTCATCACGATGGAAAATTCCATTTGGGGAAATTTGCAATGTTTCATAATCATCCATTTTGAGCTAATGATAATTGGGGAGAAAAAGATCTTGATGTTAAATTGTTCGAGGAAATCACTCAATCTTCGAAGAGGTTTGAGAGTGTGATATCTATTTCTATTCATATATGAATGAAATCTATAGTTACTTTTGATCGGAAAATGGGTTCCTTATATTCAAAAAATACCATTTGAATAATTTTTCTATTTTAAATGTATAAACCGATCCATTGGAATTAAATTAAAAAACTAGATATGTTGGGAATTATAGACCAATGACTAATGATACATATCAAGGATGAGAATTATTGTGATTGATAGATAATAATACCACATGACATGATATGTTAAAAACTTCATGAAGAATTTTAATTTTTTATTTAGTGGATTTTCTTTTTTATGAACTAGTACATGGAATGAGATTTTCAGAGTTTCAATGTATTTAAAATGTTCTTTTCGATTATTGATTAGGGATATTTGTTGTTGAGGATGCTCATGAGTGAGATTGATATGAGTCTAGGACGGACAGGCTACTGTAGTAGCCCCTTACTAGCTAGTAGTCCACCATATTCTTTCTTATGTGATGTAATGTATCCAAAGAGGTTTTCTAGGACCCACATCTAATAATTGGGTATGGAGGAGGTTTATTTTAGTATTGATATTTTCTTACATTTTGTACTAACCCCCTTCAAATTTTATTTGCATGGGTGATTTAAGGAGGTCATTCCTAACATCTCCACACATTCCATTCTTATATTATTCTCCCATGATCCAAGGGTGATCTTAGGTGTTCTTTCCCAACATATATACAATAATGTCACTATTTCATTTTTTTATCCCTCCTTCATAACCATCTAATTATTGGTAATTTTTCTAATTTTTGTTTTGAAAAACTCAGTGGACCATGATTAAGAAAATGATGTATTGTAGGTCTTTTGGGCACCTTTTCCATAATGTATCTAAAGAATTTTATTTCTATTCCCCACATATTGTTTTGTTTAAGGAATACTTCCTTATAAATTATAATCATGAATATGATGAATTTTAATGAATTTAGTCATTTTTATGTTTTTTACTTATTTTAGTATTATCTCTAATATCATATAGAATGAAATGTGACATCTTTTTCCTGTCATTATTCACGGTTACAATGGAGGTATGTCACATAACATGTTATATCTAGGGATTTGGACTTATTTATATTAAATTAGATATATTATTTGTGGTAAATTATAGTGGTTTTTATTTGAATGATGTTGGTGAAATCTAAGGGACCTTCAACGTTTTGTTCATTATGGACAATGTATGAAAATGTCATCCTGTGAGTTTTAGGTAAATATTTATATTGCAATTAAATTATTCCAATAATTATAAATTCATAAAAATTATATGTATTGTCTTGAGACAAGGACATTCATATATTATAATTGGATGTTTAGACATGAAGAGATGTGTCCAGTCCCCAAAATAGCTTCCTAGATGTGATTTTTTATTGAATTTAATTGTATATGATGTTTGTTGTCCCTATGAATTTATCTATGGTTTATGCAGTTTTAATTAAGATTTTTATATGTCATGTGATATGTGGTATATCAAATATGATGAATGAAAATTATAAATTTAATGACATATCCCATTTAATTTCATATGATTTATCTTAATTTACATTTTTAATAAATTTACAAGGATGTTATATGATAGGTGAAAGGGACCCCAATGAGCCTTTGATATCTAACATGGCATATTGAATTCGAGTGGATGGTAATGAAATTATAATCACGAACCATGTGGTATTAGAACCCAGGAAAGGTTATTAATAAATTTAATGTTATTTTATGGGATCTAATAGGAGACCATATACCCCTGGAGTTGGGATGAGTGATAAATTAGTATTATTTCTCCCAGATTATCTTATGGATTTGTGAGAGGCCATGATACTTTAAGATAGTTGATATTATCATTGGACGAGTGGACATATAGAACCCATATAATTAAATTATGATTATCCATGGGTTGAGAGTAATGAAATTATTGTTTTATATTGGCTTGGATATAACCGTAGAACCAAAAATTGGTATGAGATAAATTAGATTGATATCAAGGGAAGTATTACCACTATGTCTAATTATTTTCTATATATTTTTTTTATTAGTTATTAGTTTAATGTAATAGTTTTTGTTATAGCTATTATAAATTTATATATGAGTTATTTTTTAATTTCATATTTTAATTTTATTGAATATTTGATTAATTATATATGGTCGGTTGACTATAGATGTTTTTTAATAGTTATGGTGTTTTCATTAACAATACATGGTTGGTGTACCATGAACATAATTCCCCAGATCATCTATTATAATTATTGGATAATGACCATGGATGTACTTCCATGGATCATGGGTTCCCATTATCATCATATGGTTGGGGGACCATAGTCATTGTTCCGTTAATCTGGTATGATGAATTTTGTTATATTCTGTTGGAGGAAATTTGTTGTATTTATTTATATATATGAATTATTGTTACTATTATATATATTTAGGGGAACTTGTACATGTTTCCATGTATCTATAATTGTAGATTATTACTATATATAGATAGGGGACCTTGGATGTGTACCCTCAAATGTGGATTTTTCCATTATTATTATATAAATATAGGGGAACTAGTACATTTACACATAAATAAAATTTGCCTAATATTTATTGTGGGACCATAGATGTTTTTCCTCTCAAATGTTGTGCACATTATTTATACACAAAATTCCATGGCTTTTATTCCATATATATGGTGTCCCCATTTATTTATGTACGATTTTTGTACCTCAAACCTTTTTTCTTGGATTTGGTGTGTCCATATACTCATATGCATGGTTATCAAACAATGGAAAGGGACATATGACATTAGCAGAAGTAGGTATGGTAAATAATAGGTGTTGTATTATATAGTAAGGATTAATGATAGAATTTATGTACTATTCGATATAAAAATATTAATTTCAGTTTTGGAGAAGAATATATAAACATATCACTACATTGTTTTGGTTATATAGATGAATTTTTTAATACCCATAGATTATTCACTCACATCATGTTCATGAAACGCTTGCACTTACATATCAAGGAAACATTAACTGTTCATAGGTTCAGGTTAGCAAGAGGCATTATAATGGCTCATTCAAATAGATAACATAGTCAGGGATGAAGATTGGGATGTCGTAATGCTCAAGGAGGTAGAAGATACCCCAACTATTTCATTTCTAAATTTATTCTACATTAACACAATAGACTTATTGGGTGACCAAATGATGTATTTGTATTTATGTCTACATCTACATTTTATTAGTAGTCTGCATTTATTTGTTATGTAAACATTATTGTTGTTTTTTACTATGGATGTTATTTGTTTTATTTCCACAGCCATTACTACTTTGATAAGGTGGTACAGTCTCCCCATTATAAAATCATAGTCTTTAATTACTATTTCGATGTCCCTAGAATGTTGGGAGGGGTATTAGAAATCATGTAACACACAGATTTGATTAATATAGTGTGAACTAGATTGATATATCATGATGGGCCACCCACACATGCACATTGGCAAGTATTATGATGTACATATTTGAGGAAAAATATCCCCTATAACTCGACCATGGGGTTATGTTAGTGAAATAGTAGCATGTGATAAACTCTCCTCATCTCATACATATAATATTTGGATAAAACATATGTATATCTATAATGAGAAATTTAGGGCACAATTATATATTTTAAATATTTATATTTTTAATTGTAAACATATTATTATTAATATTTTTATAATATCATATATATATATATTTCTATATATATAATATATGTTATAAACATTAATATATATTATATATAAACAAATATATATTCAACTATAAATAATATATATATATATATATATATTTGTTTATATAAATTTATGTAATATAATATGTCTGTGGGTGTAAATATAAATATATGTAATACATATAAATAAATATATTAACATATATAAATTTATATATAAATTCTTCTATAAACACATTCACGTTTAAATATATAAATATATTATTTTGTGTGAATATACATTTTTTTTATTTTTGTAATATATATATATATATATTTTTAATAAATATTAAATCATTTAATAATAAATATTTATTTTAATATATTTATATATATATATTTTAATATAAATATCCTGAATAAATTATTTTCTAATACATATATATTTATGTAATTATATATTAAATATGTTAAATTAAATTCATTTTTATTTACTAATATCATGTATTAATACATCTACCAACATTAATATTTTTGTATGATAAAATAAATATTAATAAAAAATACATTTGTATATATATGTATATGTATAAAAATACATTTTTTATTTATGTGTACTATTGAATAAATTTATATTTTTTATTTTTTATAAAAATATATTTAATATACACAAAATAAAATACATTTATTTTATATGATATATATAATATTGTAAAAGACTATAAATACATACTATAATTTTTTATAATTAATATGTTATAATATAATATATTTATTAAATAACATATTATATATAATATAACATATATATTAACATAATTATTTCTATATTCATACTTATATGTGCGTGTGTTTATATGATAAAAAATATCAATAGCAATTCTTATTTGGGTTATAATGAATATTAATCCTAGTTTATAACTTCCATAAAATAGTTATGATTATAAAAACTATTGATTTGTTAAATATATTTATATTATGATTTATTATATACATATATAATATAGAATATTGTATTATTATATATTTTTGTTTTAAATATATTTATATTATGTAATATATATTATGGTATTCATTCATGTCTTTTATTTACATATATAAATAAATAAATATAATATACATAGAAGTAAATATACATTTATATAAATAATATTTAAAAATGGAATATTATTTTAGAAGTGGTTTTTCACAAGCCCTTTTAAATATCAATCACTAAATTAACTATTCTATTATTGTGAATAGATGGTGTATGAGGGTGGTGAGCATCATCCATTTAGAATTATTATTTATTTGTTGGATGGTTTGACTAATTTCATATATCATTTTTGTGAATTATAATTAATATTTATTGACTTATTTTTAACATTTCATTACTCCGTAAATTGGAGGAGCTGATGTAAATGTAATATCCAACAAGGACTAAAATTCTATCCAACCAGTTTTTTGGAATTTCCTTTATCCTATGAGTTTCAATTATGATCTTATGTTTCATAACAGTGGTTTGAGTGCGTTTTTAATTTATTTTCTAATATAAAAACTCATAGATCTAAAATGGGATTTTATGGGAATGGAAGAAATTGAATTTCTAAAAAAAGTGTTATTTTAATGAAATGTTATTGATAATGAAAATACCAATTATGATACTAAGGACCCACACATGTATTAATATATAGGAGGAAGGAATTAGTGACAAAATAATTTTAGGATTCTTTAGAAATCAAAGATGTATTAAAATATTCATTTTCAGTAATCAACATTATGAATGTCATCAATTCAGTTCAAATATTCCATTTGGACATCTATACAACCAAAAGAACACAATTATGTATAGAGTTCAGTATTCTAATCCCATGAATATATCATTATCATGGAATGGTGTCATCTATTTCAATAGGCTCATTTATAATACATATATAGATTATAATGAGTAATGTATTTTCTTGAACTAATGAACGTATAAATTTCATTTGAAATTTTAGATGTTCTCTATAACAATAAAAAATAACTCCCTTAGAAATATATGATTTTTAAGGATCTTTTATCATCAATAATAATATCCAAACATTCAGTCAATAACCTATAACATCTTCTCATTTAGATCAATCATTAGAAATCCAAAATTATATTACCAAAATATTTGTTTTACAATATAAAACACATTAATAAATATTATATTGTGAACAAAAAGTTTAAATATGCAACTGTGATCATAATATGATTTGTAGAAATATGGAAAAACACTATAAAAATGTAGTCAATATTTTAGAATAAGTTTTTAATCATTATTTTTTATAGATCCCCCATCAAGGACAATAGATACTGAAGATCATGTTATATTTTTAATTTCTGCGGGTAACTCTTCACCATTTTTTCATTATATACTAGTCATTCTAGACTGAACAAAAAATAGAAATACACACCTCCAACATTCCTTGATTTTTGAATTTAAAATTAAAAACATAATAATCAACACGAACTTACTTTTATAACTAATTCATTTTTGTAGTATAGATAAAATCATAAAATCTATGTAATCATTTATATGTTATAGGAGAAAAAAAATTGATTCAATGAATAAATATTCCCAAATAGTTATAAAAATATTGATATATTTTTTTATGAAATATATTTTAAAATATGTCTTCTATTTTATGTTTCTTTTGTAAAATGTAAAATTGTGTAATAAAAATAATGAAAATATAATGATTTATGAAATACATATCATTTCAGTATTTTTGAAAATCTAATAACCTCATTGTTTTATATATACTAATGGTATAAGTATTCATAAAAAATGTTATCCTAGATATAAAAATCAATAAATTTACACAAGAAATTTATACACTAATGTGGTGAAAGATAAATTATTCGGTAGACGTTACAAGATGTTGAGCCCGTTTAAACGTAAATAGTTTATTTATACTGATGTTCTAATAAATAACTCCAATATTTAGAGAATATAAATATAGGAATGTTATATATAAATATATATTCTTTTTGAGGAAAAAATATTAATAAGAATAAATTATTATTATATAATATGATAATTATATAAATTCATTAAAAACATATCGAGTTAACAGCTTTTCATTATTTTACATTTTTTGTTCTTAGTGATTTTTTCTCTGAGGAATCATTGTAGGATAATTATTCGATTTATTTAATTTTCATTTTATCGATCATTTTATATTGATGGATTTCATTTTTGGGTGAAAATTTCATGACAATTTTTTGTAGATGAATGAAAAATGAGCATTCAACCGTAGAAGCGATAATACTACAATTATAGTTGTATAATAAGGTAAAATTTATTATCATGTATATTGAGGGAGCCCTATGGATCATAATTCATATCCAAGAGTCATTTTTATAGATGTGGAATCCTTTTTATTGGATTAAATTTGAGGAATCCTAGAAATTGGCTTATGCTAAACCAATTTAATTTGTTTAAATTTTTTGTTTTTACTAATATGATTTTTGGCTACACGACTAATAAATTTTTACATAAGGTTTTGTGGAATATTTTTTCCTATATATTTAAGGCCTTTTGTTAAAATACCATTAGTTTAAATATATTTTTCCTTTGAAAATTTTATTTTAAATTCTATTTCAACCAATTTTAATACAACATAATATATCACAATTGTTAGCAATTTTTAGAAAGAAATCACCCCCTCATATAGTGTCTTTAACATCTATGAATTTTGAAAGACATTTGATATAAGAGTAGGTAAATATGAATGATACTGAGTTTGACGTAATCCGTTAGTATTTCCAAATATGTATCAGATATTTATGCCTTTATGGTCATATATTGTAACTCTTAATAGAGAAATTTATTAGTGTCAAGGAATCATTTTGAAACTATCAACAATCTCTATAATGATAGTCCATACATATTATATGGATCTTATTTTTTGTATGAGTGTGATCAAATGGAAATTTTATTTATTAATACTTATGATAGAGTAAAATAACATCATATTTTCTATATTTATATTGATGATTTATCACATGTGTATAGATTTTCCAAGGGTGAATGTTTTTAATTTTCATAACATTTTCCTTCATAGAAGATCTACTGAAATTATTGGGAAAATTTTTAGTGGTAACCATGTGACTTCTGTAGTTTTTTATTTTAGATACTACAAAATCACCACACAGGTTTTTAACTATGCAGGTAAACACTAAAACATGCTAAGGTTGGGTCTATTTTTTTAATTTTTTAATATTGGGATTCATAAAAAAATATTTCCAACTAAAAGCTCTCAACCAAGATGCCTCCCAAGGTCCCATTTCCCATATTAAATCCCCTATATTTTGAATTTATACTGATTTTTTGTTGTTTATATCATAGATCAAATGGTTTTGTATTTTTCTAACATTATTGACCATTTATCATCTATCTTATACCATATTCACAATTCCTAATAGAAATGCGGTATATTTTTTTTGAAAAATTTTATATTTGTGGGTTTTGGTTAATAAGGTTTGTAAGACATTTTAGGTTACCAAATTTAGTGATTTTCTATTGATGGTGACTTGGGGTTGACCCTTTCTATATGTGTTTCCATTGGATTTCCAATTGATAATGATTTTCATCAGTAGTTCATTTGTAATGTTTTTCTAAAACAAAAGTCAATATATATATATATATATATATATTATTGGGATTTTTCGAATGTTTTTTTATGAATTTATTGCAGGTTTTCATTGAATTTTGTTTTAGTTTTTGTTGATTAATGTATCTTTTTTCTATAATGGTGATTTACACAATATATGTGACTTTTAAAAAATATTTCAATTTCCCTCATAGAAATAAGATTTTTCTTGTTATATTGGGATTTTTTTATTAAATAAGCTAAGTATTATTTGGATTAAGGGATTTTTCATGCTTTTAAATAGTGTTTATTTATTTTGAGTGGTGCTGCATTATTTTAAAAGGGGTTTCCTTGTTTTCAAAATTGGATGAATCGATTATTATAGATGATTAGTTATTATCTTGTATTTTATTATAAATTATTCCTTGTTGGTAGTTATTATTTCCATTATATTTATTCATGGTTTTGAAATTGGGTTTTAAGGGTATTTACAAAGTTACAATATTTTATTTAAAATTAATGACCTTCTTAATGTATTGTGTGGATGATGAATTTTATTAGACAATGTTTACACCCTAATATAGATCCATTATTTACCCTCGATAATGCATGTATGAATGAAATTTTTGAGTGATTTAGGATGCAATCATATGTTTCTAGGAATATGGGGTTATCTTGATGGGGGATGTGTTGGTGGTAGTTTTTTTATATTTTATTGGGATTTTTCATTTTCATTTTATTGAAATTAAGAACATAAATGGTCTAACTCCATTATATATGAAATATAGATCCCTAGGTTAATATATGGGGGAGTACATGGATTTTTGATATGATAGTTGAGTGTTTCATACTATAATGTATCCCTTGATTGAAATTATGACAAGGAAAGGTGTGTCATTAAAGGGGCTAGTTGAAAGTATTCTAAGTGATGAGTTGTGAGACTATAAATCCTTCATCAGTTTATTCCAATTTTTAAAATATGATACACATACCATTAGTAATTATATAGTTTCCCAATGATATTTTATCAATGTTATACTATTTGTTTTTATTATTATGTGAACTGTATATTCATTGGTTTGGGGTAACATTTGTTAGTTTAATTTTAGTATAGATAATTGTTTTTATGGAATTTCTTATTATATTATTGATATTGAATTAGGAATTTCCGGGAAATATCAATTTATTATGATTTACATTTATTTATAATTACATTTTAGGAGTGACTATATTTATGTAAAAAATGTTATATGTTTTTGTTTTCCTTAAATGTAATACATTTTTATTGCTTCATTATAAATGTACTTTAAACATTTTGTTGGTTTGTCCTCAAAATTATTTTTAAAATTGTAAATGGATTATTTAAAATTTTTCACTCAAAATGGGAATGTTTTATTGTTTTTTTAAATTTTATTTTTCATTAAAATTTTTCATTTTTGAATGTTTAATAAATAGTGGGTTTGATGAAATTAGATAAGGTGTTTCTAGAATATATTAAATTTTTGTAATGATAATGTAATCAAAGTTTTCTATTAATTTCAAACTAGTTCATTTAGTTACATTATAAATTGATTGTAATATTCTATTGGTGGTATCAATTTGTAATTTAGATCACACCATATAATCTAATGTTTGATATGTGGTATTCATTTTTTAAAAATGTACTGATTTTTTTGACTTGAATTTTTTCACAGTTCTTCACTCAATTGGAAAAAACATGTTGTTTGGTTTGTAGTGGTGACATGAGTGTCACAAATAGGTGTAGTGGTTTGCCTCTAGATTTTGATCAACCAGATGGGTTTTGAGGTGTATTGGACACTCTACCTCCTTCATTGTTCTAGTTTTGTATCATTGTAGTTTTTTTTAAATGGGACATATTTATATATATTTTATATGTGAGAAAAATATAGTTGATAAATCCTTGTATTTGTTTATTCATAATCGAATGAAATTCTTATTTGTTTTTATTTTTAATGTAATCATTTTACATTGACATTTTTTTACAATGTATGTATACCTAACTCCAGGTTCATGGTTAGGAACCCATTTTATATCTTTTTTTTAATTAATATTCAAAACATTCCCATATATTCATCTATGATACCATGATGATTAAATATTATAGTTGTTTGGTAATGGTCCAAGTGTATTTTGAAGTATTAAATTGGATGATATCTCATGTTGGCCCATAATAGTAATGAAAAATGATGTATGAATCACCTCTTTTTATATTTGGGGTTAGTGGTGAGAAACATTATGGACCATTAGATCTCATGTGGTCTTAAAAGGAGATAAAATCTAGCTATTTATAGTGTATTTAAATGATTTATCTTACGTTGTTAGATTTTTAATTTTTAATTTGGAATTTAAAATTCATTATTTATGATATATTGTAATATATTTTTCACATTATATGGGTGTTAGGGAGATCCAGATGTACATCATGAGATCATCATGGATTTGGATTGAAATTTAAGGAAATCCAAGGGATTCACAGCCTTTCAAAATATGTGCTTCCACAAGATTATTCTAAAAAAAATCTAGTGGAAGTCAATTTTCCATCATAGTGTAATTTTTTTGCTGATATGTAAATAGTAGAAGAGGTTTGGAGGTTCTGTAATTTTTATTAATTTTATTATTTTAGGTTCCCATATAGTAGATGATTCTTGTTTATGATTAATTGAGTAATGTTTTCTATATATTGAATGTATTTGAAATAAAATTTAATGTAATATAATATTATTTGGTAGTGTAGTTTTTTAATACCATATTTTGTGCGTATAATTTATTTTGTGAATTTTCTTCAATATATAGAATAATTGATTTGATGGGATCAGAAGATTCTCATGTTATAATGGTTTTATAAAAATTAATTTCAATCATTTTAAGCTTCCTTAAATTCATTAAATAGTTTTGGTGTAATGTTATATACGTAAATGGGTATTTCATTTAAATAAGGTTAATAATTTTTTGATTCATTCATAAAAAAAATTAATTTTCCTTAACTGGGTTTATTTTATTGTCTAGCCGAAAATTGTATTATAGTTTCTGTAAGGAAACACTTTAGGGTTTTTTTATGAAATTATATATATTTTATTAAAATAGAAATGTGGCCCTGTTATGAAATTTCAAAAAAGTATAGTAAATATTTTTTATAATATTGTTTCATTTGACTTGTTCTCTTATGCCCCTTGAGTTGTAATTTTAGTGGATTTTTAGAAGTATTGTTTTAGTGTCCTTATAATATATGACCCAAAAAATAGAAATAAAAATCCTTGAAGGGAATTTATTAGATAGTCATTATATATATCAAGATGTGATCTTCCTAATTCATGACTCTAACTAAACTATCGATGGATTGTAAGGGCCTTATTATCCTTAGTTTTTGGATCATGAATTATAATTTCATAATGAGCATTTAGGTGTTTTGGTGTCATCAATGATCTTAAATGTGAATGAATAAAGAAATATTGTCTACAATATAATTTTGTAACTATGAAATCAATTAAAATATATGGTGATGTAACACACTGATATTTTATGATATATTTCTTTTATAAATAAAATTAGTCAATTAAATAGATTGTGATACATGAATCCCACTGTAAAAATAGATTTTAATAGAGTATACCATTGAAAAATTCCTATTAAATTGGTGGTATGAATAAATATCAAAAGATTTTAAAAATATTTAAAATTATTTTAACTTAATAATTTATAATTTATCTAATGTGTCTTTTTTTGTTCCAAAATTACATTTTCTGTAAAAATGGTATTTATATGATTATATGATAAATTAATATAAAATTTCACAATTTAGTGAATTTATTTTTGAATAAATGAAAAATATTTCTAATCAATATGGTCGAAATGTATTTGAGTTGATATTTTAGAATTTTCAAAAATGAATAATTTATCAGTGGATAGCGAAAATTTTAGATTTTTAGAAAACTTTTCATTTAATTTATGGAATTTATAAATTTATATTAAATTTATTTTATGAATATAAATAATACCCATTAAAAATTATTTATACCAGTTTTAGATAAATAATATTTATTTTTTAGTAATGTTTTTTAATGTTTCTATAATATAGTTTTCCCTTAAAATGGTTTTTTTCATCATGTTAGAAAATAGTATAATGTTTTGGCACATTTAAAATATTTATTTTTGAAAGAAATTAAACAAAATTTAAATCCATATTGTGAAAATATATTTGATTTGATATTATATAATTTATGAAAATGATTCATTTTTTAGTGGATAGTGAAAAAATATGATTTATATTATAATTTTCTTTGAATTTAATGCATTTAAAATTATCCATTTTACAAAATGCTTTTAAAAAACGATCAATTGTTTTATTACCAATCCATTTTATATCATTGGAATATATTTTATATTCAATTTTTATGTAAAAACGTTTTATACTTGATAGAAAATTTTCAAGCAAATAACACTATTCAATGATTATGTGAGATTAATTTAAATTTAAATTTTTCTACATGTTGAATTAAATATTATAATATGTATCCCAAATAATAAGTATTAATAATTTATTTTTTGAAATAACATCTACTTATCATCTAGTCATAATGAATAGTAAAAAAATTAATCTATTAATCGAGTAAATTTAAAAAAATGATTATTGAGGGGTTAAACTAAAGAGACAGTAATATAATTACTTATAAATATTTCTAAATAATATTGGACGGATATATTTATACCCTATGTCATATAATATTCAATAATTATTAATTTTGGATATGTTTAGTTTGAATACAACATTAATATATTCATATTATGAAATCTACATCTATCATATCCCACACATATATATTAACACCATACTACTCTCATATCCATACATAATGAGTCATGTGGTTGGATAAAAGTTTCTCATATAATTGACATAAATATATCCCAATTTATTACAATCATTTTTATTAGATAAATTTTTAGTATGTCTTTATGTATAAACCTATAGATGTTTCTCGAAGAGGATGTACTATTAATAACCATAAATTTTAATTGTATTTATTCTTCTACCTCCTTCAATTGTTCTTAGAAAATGATGAAATAATTAAATGATTATCATAAATATTCTAATATGTTATTATTGTAATTACATAACCTATATCCATATCCACGTCCATCAAATGTGAGACAAAAGCACCGATCGCGTGTATGAAAGACTAAAACCTCTTGAAGTGGTGTAATTCCATTTCCATAATTAACTCTCATAGATGGATATAATGATTGATTTACTATATATAAATATATATTAACTATAACATAATAAAAATTATTTACATAAAATATCAAATGCATGTTCTTACCGACAAATATTTTGGAAATTTATTTCATTGCTTGTTCGAACGTTTGGACAACAACCTCAACCAAAATATTTAATCTATTTTTTAATTCTGAAATGGATTTTAATACGGAAAAATTAAATTATTTAATATGTTATATATGATATAATATTGATTTATTATTTACTTTTTTATCATTCCCACAATATAAAACCACAAACAATGTTCTTGCGTACGTACGACCTACCGTTTCTATTAACGGTGTAATTATTTTTTCCATCTCTAAATATTATGGATGAATTCAAATATATATATTTAATGAATATATATATATTTATATATATAATATAATTAAATTATTGCTAAAATAATTTTTAACTCGTACCAGTAACTAATTTCAAGGACCTAAATACATTACCAACACAATCATTAAAAATTAATTACTTATCAATGAAACAATGATTTTAGTAAATAATGTTTAACAAAATAATGACAAAAGGTTATTAGTAAGTAATATATGGTATTTTATATATGATAATAGTTCTATAATAAAATTATAATAAATATATATTTATTATGTAGAAGGATCATATACCTTTGAAGAATGTTAGACATATGTTAAGGGTTTTACGTAACAATCTCATTGTTTTTAAGGATTGGTTGTGATTATGTTTTCCAATGATATATTTTATGATAAATGTATCAATAAAATTATGAATTTAAATTACCAATTTCTATTTATTGGGAATAAATTTTTTCATATTAGTTTATTCTCTATATATAGTCAAGAGAATGAATGAATTTTTTAACGAAATCAAGTTTATCTTTCTTCTCAGCCTGAAATAATTTTTATGCCATATAATAATTTTCCCAAAAATGCTTTAATGAATTTACTACTATTATTTGATGATTTTTATGTATATATTAATAATTATAAAATTTTTTAAATGGTTTTAAATTGAACATGATCTTATTTTAATAAAAAATACTTTTTCTGTCTTTTACAGTTCCATGAGAGGAATGCTTTCTTATAACCTTTATGACCTAAAAAGAATTCACTAAATTATGGAATGCTCATTATATTAATGATCCTATTACATGAATATTTGTTTATTTTATATGAAATTTTTTTCATATTTATTTGGATATCTTCATATTTTAAAGACTTGATTTCATTGTAAAATGGGTACTTTATTCCTAATATATCTAATGTCATATGTTAAAATAAGTTTTTTTTTATAAAATGACATCCTATGAGTTACCTAATCATTATTGGGGTTATAATCTATTGATATCATCATTATCATTTCAAAGTATGGTTTTTTATTTTTATTATTGTTTTTTATTAACAATATATCATTTATTTTGGTTTATACCATGATGAAATGTTTTTCAAAATCCATCTCCCTTTCAAGGGTTATGATATGATTGATATTTTATGTTTTTATTTCAGATTTATGTATTCTTTTCATCATATTATGGGTGTTCCTATAATTATAAAAACATATAATTAATTATGTATATTAGGATATGTCTTGGGTTAAATATCACTATAATGAGGGTGGAATGTTGTTCATTAAAAGACTATATATACTATAAATGACTTTTCTGTGGACCATGAATATAATGATGATTTTCTTAGTGAACCCATACCCCGATTATAGTCTTGATAATGATCCTCAATTTCAAAAGAAATGGTTTTTAATGATTATATATTATGAAACAAATCTATTTATTACTCTTAATTCAATCTACCATGTATTATTTCCACTAATGTAATTATGGCTACTGTATTATGGACTTTATGTATTTATTCCATGTCTCGGGATCTGGATCTACGATATGTATGTTATATTATTCATTTTATATATTTTTATTCTCATACACTTAATCTCTTGTTTTTTTAAATTATCATTGATTTTTCACTTAAATAGCATTATAGATAATATTAGAACATTATTTTCTAGTGATTCCATTACCTAGGTTATGAAGAAACCTTTTAAGTATGATATTTTGAGTTGGGTTTTAGTCATGAAAATATTTTTTGGGGTATATAGTTCATGTAAGAACCAGTTTCTTATGATTCTATGTTGCTAGGTGTACTAAACATATTAAATTATGGAAT